>OW388083.2:98638776-103638776 GCA_936449025.2 Sarcophaga subvicina | reverse complement strand
TATTTGCCCAAGGAAAGGTCAGTTCTTTGTAAGCAGAAAAAAAATGTGTTGTTATCATCAATTCCGAGTTAAAAAATTGGAAAAATTCTAAGAAAACTGCAAATAATTTAAAGAACCACCTTAAAAAAAGCATACAAAGAACCAACAACAGGGCGTTCAGATGACGGCAGCAGCAGCATTAAGTGGTAAATTGCATGTCAAAATAATGTTGCAACTAGAAACGGGGGCGCGAGGGAAGCTTTTTAACGTCTAACGGAAATTGCTATAAGAAAAGTTTTTTTTTGTTTTTGTTTTTCGTATAGAAAAACACCAGCTACAACAAAAATAAAGAAACAAAAAATAACTTAATATGATGTAAGAACGAAGCAGCCAGCCAGCCAGCCAACCCTAGCCTGGCTGCCACATTGAAAAAATGAAGGTGCGACCAAATGTAGACAAAAAAATTTTTTTTTTTAAATGCTTTTTATTAAATTAAATGTTGCAAACACGTCAATATTGTGTACTTCTTTTATTTTTTCACAAAAAAATGTTTTTTCTTGCAATTTTTGTTCTTTACGGAGTTGCAAAAAAAATTTTTTTTTTTGTGTGGAAAGCCAATGACCCACGCAACACTTTATTGTAAAGTGTGTGGCACCTTAGTGATGGTGCCTTAAAGTTGCTTCTTTCTACAAGTCTATGCTGTAATGTGGACAAAATAGGAAGTTTTTCTTTTTTATGGCAACAGCAGGTTTTTTTTTTTTTTTTTTGAAGCTTTAGTAGTAGCTCGGCGAATAAATGTAGCAGAGCCAGGGAATTTTAAGGAAGTTTAAAAACCACATTTTAAAAGAGTTGATTTTTTTCGGAGCAACGTTAACAGTGGTCAGCAATGAATCGTTATTTCGCTACTTATAAGCACTCATGAAATTTTGAATAAAAGTGAGTCAACAATATTGAAATTTAACTATGTACTCTGTTTCATTGGTACTCATTACAACGTTGATTTACAAGTACAGGTTACAATGTGTATGCGTACAACGTTGAAATCAAACTCATACCATTCGAAATAAGTTTGATTCATAACTTTCGAAAAATACTCTTATAATATGTACTTATAAATGACTCGAGTGCCACAAATCATTGCTCAAAATTTAAAGTCTTAGTTGTTGTTGTTGCATTTACAAAAAAAGAAAAAAGACACATAAGCAGGCTACGGCACCAATGTCCCCAGGGGAAGCATCGGCTTTTTACACACATAGGACTCGAACATCAACAGTGTTCGTTAAAAAGAGCATAAAAATGCATTCAATTGCTTGTCAGCTTCTAAAGAAGAAGGTTAATGTCGCGTTTTCCAGACTTCAATTATACACCCAAAGAAATATTACAGTAGGATTCACTAATATCAATGAGTAATGATTTCGATTTTTGGAAGAATACTTGCCAATACGGTGTCTTTAGGGATTTAGCGCAGTACAGTTTTTCTATATTTTCCGCTCACATAATTAATAAGTAGACTTTTTAAATATTACTAACAATTTTCCTCTGGGTTAACACATGCCTCTCACAAATACACTCACATTTTTATCATGTTCTCTTTGTGCCGACGTCTGCACATAAGCAAGAAAGGCAGAACAGCAAGCAGAGCAAACAACACACAACTTTCTCTTGAGTATTTCAGTGCTCGTAAGCGATTCATACTTATTTTGTGTTTCGTGTATGGAGAGTCGAACTCAACAACATCATACATGTTGTTAAGTATGAATATGATGAGTACTTCAAACTTTGCATATGAATAGAGGTTCCATGATATTAAAATAAGTATGAATGCGTATAAGTATCAGAAATTATGACTATGATTCGATTCTACTCATCTTTTTGAATACTCATTGCTGATCTCTGATAGTGAGCATTATTTACCGTATTTAGCTCTTCTTTTTTTTAAATATTTTGCAACTGTTGAAAGGTCTGGGAATCTTTAATTTTTTTTTTTTTTTTTCTTTAAGAACTTTATGGTTGAAAGAATTTTATAAAAAACAAAAACTTAAATAAATCCGCTATTTTTCTCTTTTTTTCTGTTTTTGTCTGAAACAACTCCAGGTTGTGTTCGTTCATGTTGTAATGTGAAGTCATGCGTTGCATTTCAAGATATTGAAAATTGAAAATCACTTTTAACACGCAATTTTTATTTCTGTTGTTTCTGTTGTTGTTTTACTTTTTTTCTTAACAAGTTTTTTTGTTTGTTTTTTATACGTTTTATTCTGTTTGCCATTGTATTTGTTGTTGTTGCCTTGCATATCTCTCTTGAAACTATCGGGCAAAGTG
This sequence comes from Sarcophaga subvicina, assembly GCA_936449025.2. NCBI lineage: Eukaryota > Metazoa > Arthropoda > Insecta > Diptera > Sarcophagidae > Sarcophaga > Sarcophaga subvicina. Next base: position 103,636,478 of record OW388083.2, on the reverse strand, counting down.
AATGTCTTTTTCAAAAACACACAAAACAAACGATATTGAACAGCGAAAAAGTTTTGAAAAATTATTGAAGCAGAGACAAAACGAAATAACTACGATCCAAAAATAAAGAAAAACAAGAAAAACAATTTCAGTAAATTTATACATGACTACTGGAGTTTTTCTAAGCCAACAATAATAAACAAAATAGGTATTAATTAGAGCCATGATTTACTGAAGTTATTTACAGTTTAAATGACTCTATTTGAGGGCAATTAAGTGATAAATTACAAGCATAACAAAATCTGTTTCTATATAACCACGATAGGCTTTAAAAACTTAGCTAGTTTGCTATTTTGAGGCTTATCTCAAGAATTTAACACATTCACGGCTAACATCGCGTCTGGTCCTCAACACAGTCTGGTCCTCATAGACTGAGGCCGCATTTACACGCTAGTCATTCATTTGTTAACTTGTTATAAGTACATAAGTACAGGTCGCAATGAGTATGCGTACAACATTGACATCAAACTCGTACCATTCGAAATATGTTTGATTCATAAGCCTACTCATTTAGATTCATAACTTTAGAAAAATACTCTTATAATATGTCCTTATATTATAAATGATTCGAATTATTCATCAAAATTCACAGTCTTAGTTGTTGTTGCATTTACAAAAAAAGAAGAAAATGAACACATAAGCAAAAAAGACAGAGCAGCAAGCAGAGCAATCACACAACCATTTAGTGAGCATTTTAGTGTTCGTACGCGATTCATACTTATTTTGTGATTCTTTTAATTGTTGAGTTATGGAGAGTCAAAATCAACTACAACATCATACGTATTGTTAATTATGAATATGATGAGTACTTCAAACTTTAAATATGAGTAGAGATTCCATGATACTAAAATAAGTATGAATGCGTATAAGTATTAGAAATTATGAGTATGATTCAATTCTACTCATCTTTTTGAATACTCATTGCTGATCTCTGATACCAATCCCAGTTATAGGGTACCACAAAGACAAATATGGTTCCCTACATTGCATTTAAATATTTTATATTTGTTTATGGCTTTAATTGTGAAGTCGCCGTAGTCTAGTAGGTAGTGTGTTGGCTTATTAGACGTAAAGCCAGGGTTCGAGCCCCAGGCCAGACATCAAAACAAAATACAAAAAGTATTTCTTCAGTGACTTCCTCTCAGCAGATTTCTGGCAAAAACTCTGAGAGTTCAATAAAATTGTAATGAAAAACTTTCTTAAAAAAAGTCGTTCGGAGTCGACTTTAAACTGTAGATCCCGCCACTCATGTATAAAATTAACACACACAACATAAGTGGTGTGAGAAACTAGGACGTTGTACAATGGGTCAGTTTGACCTCCGGGTACTGTACTTGTCTTAATTGACAAGTACACGTTCTCTAACCTAACCTAACCTAAAAAGAATTGCAAAGAAAGCTTTTAAAAAATCTGTAGTTTGAAGTCAAATTTAAACTGTGGAATGAAAATAACACTGTGAACAGTGAAATTGTAACGACGACTTAAGGGTTGTAATGACCAATGAAGTAATGTAAGCAACAGCCAGGAGGTACAGCCTAATGGAGGTAAAAGGTGTCCTATTTTCATATGTTGACGAAATATTCTTCGTTGATGTACCGCTCCAGGATGTAGCCATGACTTCTGCGAGCATCGATCAGGCGAGCCACATTAGGGTGCCGGAACAGTTTAGATCTTAAGTTATGACCCGAAAGTAATCCGGGAATATAGAATTGCCACTAGTAGGACTTCCCTTACTTATGCTCAATTCCGCAAAGTAATTAATGGTCGTCTTGAAACGCATCAAGAAGATTGAGCGCCGAAGAGGAGATACTTTACGATTAAGCTTTTCGTTTAAAAATTCTGCGATGACGGGGAATTCAAGTAAAAAAGAAGTAACAATTTATTGAAAACATTTACGTTGTAGTTACAACTCTCTTCAATACTTTTGTAATACTTTTTGTTTCATGTGTTTGAAAATAATGTTTTAAACACATTTTTTCCCCTGCAACATGTCAGTAAAAATCTTTACTTGCCCCTGTCAATACACATTATTTAACTTGATTTGTAATTAAATGAAATTTACAATAAAAAAAATTATCAGGCCCAATTACAAGACTGTTTTTGTTTGTTTTTTTTTTCTTTAAATCGAGTTCATTTGATTGCCAAGAAAAAAAACACAATAAAATTGCCTGCATTTCCTTTCATCACTGTCTGCAGAAAAATGTTAAGAAAAAAAAAACGAGTAGAAATGAATTAAAATTTCAACAAATCATTTAACAAAACTTACAAACATTTTTACCATGTTTTCTTGGCCATCAACTAAAGAAGGGTTGCTGCCTTAAGTGGGACATGGTGTTTTCGAAACCAAGACCGGCCGAGACAAGGCAGGAGGGCATATGAAAATTGCAAGTCAACTTTGACACAAAAATTGAAATTTTAAAAAAGAGTTTAAAAATGTCAATAAAAATTTGTTTAAAACAAATTAAATGCAAATGAGCAACAACACACACACACACACTTACTTACTCAGCAATTTGCAATAAAAATGAAGAAACTTTTTTAAAAACAACAACAACAACAACATCAACTATAATTATATCTGTTGGAATTAAACAAAAAACTTATTTAATTGCTTTTGTAGCTTTGCTTTGGTAAATTTATTGCCATTTTTCTTTATTCATATGTATGTTGTTTCCCTCCCCTTAGCCCTCTTAACTTGTGGTCTTAAAAGTTAAAAGCCAAAATCTAATGAAAAAACAAAAAAAAATCGCAAATAAATTTGTGAAGAAATCCACACAGTGAAATGACACACAAGAATTCAACGTTAAAACTTTGAATGAAAACCGAAATTAGCAGCCACAAAAACAAACGAAGCAATTAAATTCTGTGTGTTTTTTTTTGTCGTTTTTAGTTAAAGTTTAAATAAAAGAATTTAATTTTTTTATTATTTTTCGTAAATAAAACCATTTTTTATATGACCAAGATTAATTAAAGCCATAAACGAATACGAAAACTTAAATCCAATGTAGTGAACCATATTTGCCTTTGTGGTACCCCCTATAACTGGGATTGCTATCAGAGATCAGTAATGTGTATTCAAAAAGATGAGTAAAATCGAATCATACTCATAATTTCTGAAACTTATACAAATTCATACTTATTTTAATACCTATACTCATATTCAAAGTTTGAAGTACTCATCGTTGTCATACTTAAGAACACGTATTATGTTGTTGATTTCGACTCTCCGACTCTCCATAGGTTAGGGGTAGAACAAGACGCAATGCAAACTTCACTTAATAACCAGACAAATCACTCGAACGTAGCAGAAACAAAGTACTAAAGTACTCCGTATAAACATAAGGATTTTGTTTCCAGTACTTACTGGGAACCTTCCAATCGAATATCTACACCAGAGATCAGCAATGAGTATTCAAAAAGGTGAGTAGATTCGAATCATATTAATAATTTTTGATATTCATTCGACTCCTCACAACTGGACATTGTACATGCATATACACATAATTGGTCATTACAACCCTTCAGTCAGGATTACGGCCTAGTTTCTCACACCACTTACATTGTGTGTGTTAATTTTATACATTAGTGGCGGGGGACCTACAGTTTAAAGTCGACTCTGAACAACAGATTTTTGAGAAACTTTTCATGGCAATTTATTTACTCTTAGAGTTTTTGCGAGAAATCTGCTGAGAGGAAGTTGCCGAAGAAATACTTTTTTGTATTTTGTCTTGATGTCTGGCCTGGGGCTCGAACCCTGGCTTTACGTCTAATAAGCCAACACACTACCTACTAGACTATGGCGACTTCAATTTACTTACTTTACTTTATCATTACAACCCTTTAGGCAGGGTTACAATTGCCACCCATGTTGTGTTTGAGGGTGGTTGTGTTATTTTCATTACACAGTTTAAATTTAAGCCCAAACTACAGATTTTTTAGAAGCTTTTCATTGCAATTCTTTTTACTCTCAGAGTTTTTGGCAGAAGCCTGCTGAGAGGTAGTCACTTTGTTCAAGATGTCCAGACTAGGGTTTGTACCGCGACCACACGTCTAATAGTGCAGCTCTTGCGCTGACCAACTTCTTCCTCTTCCCTGATTTTGGTGGAACTTGGTTAGTACAAGGACTGCGTTCACCCGTGGCATCACAACGGGCCGCTATGTGTGCTCAAGTGAGGTTTGTGATATCAGAGCTACCACTCAGACCTAATCCTTAACCTAAACACGTCTAATAAGCTAACGTACTACCTCCTTACGCACTATCTTCCCTTCTATCGGAATGTGCACTGGACAGCTGAGATTCACTGTGTATTTTGTCTATCAAAACCGTGACGGGCATATAGCAAACTATGTTGCACTATAACTCGATAGAGCCTGTGGGTGAAAGTAGGTCGAGCCGCCAAATCTTGACCGTGATCCTCTTACAGGTCTAAAGCGCTATGATGATAGTCTTCTCTCTCTTCACACTCCCTCCAGTATAATCTCTAGATATTTTACCCTGCTGGATAAGTGGAATTAAACACCGGAATTTTACAGCGCAGTGACAAGAGAACTTCAACTTGCAGGGTGGTAGGCGTGAATCGTATTATTCTAGAAATTGTAAGCTTTCTTTCCTGTCTAACTATTGTCCATATTCGGAATATAAAAAGGAATTGCACAATAATCGGAATCTGTAATAAAAATCACAAACAAGACATTTCTGTACAAAAATGCAGGCTTGCAAAAGGACGCACCTTTTTTCTTAATTTGGCATCAATCCTGTGTTTTCTTTACCGACAAGTTATAAGCAAGTACCACATTTCAAGTGTCATATGCGTAGTTAAATGGAAATTAATCGTTTTTTCGATACTCATAAGCACTCATGAAATTTCGAATATAAGTGAGTCAACAATATTGAAATTTAACTATGCGCTCGTGATTCATTCATACTCACTACAACATTGATTTATAAGTACAGGTTGCAATGAGTATGCATACAACGTTGGCATCAAACCATTCGAAATATGTTTGATTCATAAGCCTACTCATTTAGATTCATAACTTTAGAAAAATAATTATAAATGATTCACTCGAGTGGCTCGAATGTTGTTGCATTTACAAAAAAAGACACGTAAGAAAAAAAGACAGAGCAGCAAACAGAGCTGTATTTGTATGAGTGAGTATTTTATTGTTCGTACGTGAATCAAACTTATTTTGTGATTCTTATAAATGTTGAGTTATGGAGAGTGGAAATCAACAACATCATACGTGTTGTTAAGTATGAATATGATGAATACCTTCAAACTTTGAATATAAGTAAAGGTTCCATGATATTAAAATAAGTATGAATGCGTATAAGTATCAGAAATTATGAGTATGATTCGATTCTACTCATCTTTTTGAATACTCATTGCTGATCTCTGATGAACACTTTGTTAGGTTAGGTTACGTTAGAGGACATGGACTTGTCAATTAAGACAAGTACAGTACCCGGAGGTCGAATTGACCCATTGTACAATGTCCTTAAAGAGGGAAGGATAATAGAGGGATAAAAAGGAGAGGACATAGGAAAGGGGAGAATGGGAAGTGGAGGAATTACACAGATGAGACACAACAAAAGGGGGGAGAGCGCGACTACACTGATGAAGCCCTAGCGCCTCTCAACCAGCCCAAGCCACTAATGAATCTGTGGAGAGCCTTGATGTCGGCTCTCGACACAGAATTCAAACTCTCAAAGGAGGCCAAGGGTCCTCAACCTCAACCTACCAAGGGCTGGACAGTTACAGAGGAGGTGTTCGATTGTCTCTAACTCCTCCTCATCGCAACATGCCCTGCAATAGTCCGGCTGTTCTGTTCTGTTGATCTGTTCCAGATCCCCGTCAACGACTTAATCTCGCAGTGCCCCGTGACAAAACCGACAACCAACCTTAAGCTGGCCTTATCCAAGCCCAGTAGCCAACCTGTTCTCCTATTGTCCACAGCAGGCCATAGACATCTAGAAACAAAAACACTGTGTTAAAAACTGAATTTATTTTTCAATGTTTTATTAAGTTTTTCTTTTCTTATTGAAAATCAGTGATAAGTTTACCCTAAATATGCCATTTCTGTACACACTCATCACTGCTATATGCATTAGTATTGTGAGTTCATAATGGTTTCTTTGAGTTCTCTTTTTATTTTTAATTTTACCAAAAAAAAAAAGAAATAATTTCAAAACTAACCAAGAAAACTGCATTATTTTTCATAATGACTTTTTAAAATACGCTGATTCATTTATTCATTGTTTAAAGCGTTTTTATTTTGTTTTATTTTGTGTTTTTTTTCATTGTTTTATTAACTGTTTTATTTTATTTTTCGCTTGTTAAGTTTTAAAGTTTATTAAACTTTCATTTTCTTGCAGTATTTTTGTAGTTTTAATGGCAAATATTTTCCAACAAACGTTTCATTATTAAACACAAAAGAAATTAACAAACAAACATACTTTACTTGCCATATACAATGTATATATAAACACGCTATTCTCTTGCATATTCAATTGATTTTATTTCATATTGTTTTCTTTATATTATATTTTATTATTATTAATAGTTTTTATTATTAATTTTATTAATGTACAGTCACACAGATAATTATACGTACCCCCTAAAAAATATTTTTTTTAAATGATAATATATGGACAAGTCAACTGATTTTTGCTCCAATTTTTTTTGTTTTCTGTCACAGCCGAACAAATTATATTTGTTCTCATCACTAAATATTACATTCGCCAAAAAATCAGTTGACGTGTCCATATATATTATTGGGCGAATTCCAATCGTGGCTTTTTTCTCGGCACTCGGCTGCGTAAACCGTTCTTTCTCAAAACACTTTGAATTGTTTCGGAATGCACAATAACACTGTGATCACTTTCCCAGGTATTTCGTATTTATTTTTTTCCACAATACCTTTTATATACCGGGCTACCCTTGGAGAAATTTTATACGGAATATACGTCGTACGTATAATTTTCTGTGGTTTTAAGCAAACTGCAGTCACAAATTCATAGATTTGTGTCGTTACAGACACCAATGTAAAGAAATTTTAGATTAGAAGTTCATTACTTTAAAAAAAAAATGATGTTTAGGGGGAGTACGTATAATTATCTGTGTGACTGTATATAAAATTTAATTTTCCTCAAGTAATACTTTTGCCTTTAAAATACATATGCCGCCGTTGTCGTATTGTCGCCTTAATTGTGTTTTTATTTGAAATTATTGTTTAGCGGGCATTGCAAAATGAAAAGAAAAGAAAATTTATCGATTGATTGTGTTTTGAAGTTTAACGACTTGTTCAACATTTTTGCGCTATAGCCCGATAACAGCAGTCAAATTCATAAAAAAAATTTATAACAATGGAAACATAAAGAGGAAGACTATGTGTTACACAACAAATGTGTAGAGCAAGTTTAATTAAATTAAATGCCTCAATGCACCAAAATGCACCAAAATTTAGAATTTTTTTATTACCTTATTCACAGGGTTTTAGAACAGAATCAACAAACCTCCAGCACTGGTTGAACATCGAGGATTTTAAAATTTTTTATTATTTATTTATTAATTACAATACAATTACAAATGATATTCTAATTATATACGAGCCGAGTAACTTTGACCATATGTTCGGTGTAGTGTCACAGACCAGAGTCTCTGGTGGGAATCGAACCCACGACCCTCTCGCTAATAGTCTAGCACACTACCTACTAGACTACCAGGCATAGCTGCCAGATTTATCGTCATTTTGACGATTTTGATCTCCAAAAATATCATATTGACGATTTGACGATTTATGGGCTTATTTTGACGATTTTTAGAAATTAAAAATTTACATCATATTCTTTACTTTAGCCACTTTAAGCTTTGTATTTACTTTGCAATTGTTATTAATTACAAGGAGTAAAGTATTATATTTTTAAGTTACTTTTAAAAGTCAAAAAATTACAACTCCTAAATATCCGCGTAGTTGAGAATAATTTATCACTTGTCGTCGCAGACAATTTTAAAAACTTGAGTTCCGCTTCTAATATTACCATCGGAAGAACAACGGCAAGTGCCGTTATTTTTTTTCGTGCACTCAGGCGATGAACGGCATTGTGTTTGGAACTATTAAAATGTGTTATGGGAAGAAGAAAAGAGGGAACAGTTTTTATGGACACTAGGCTTGTATATTTTTATACCATAAGTAACAGGAAAGACCTCTGCAGGAATTGAGTTCCACATACGAATAGTCCGACTAAAAACATACTTTTTCTGTAATGCAGTGTGCGATCCACTGGCCAATCGACCACATGTTTTTGCCGAGAAAGACGAGCGTTACTTAGGAATATATGATTTTCGGGAACAAGTCCCCATTATTTCGTTCGAGCAAAATACTTTTGTAGTAGTGATAGAACAGTGAAACATAAAATACATTGCAACGATGCATCAATGATTCAATGGAGTTGGATACACTACCGCCATTAACGAGCTATTACGGCGTCTCCTGTACACGGTCAAGAAACCTCAAAATAGACGTTGAGGCACCGACCTCATAAATAGTATAAATAAATAGTGTAAATAGTAGGATCAGATGATGAGATCTTAAGAAGGAACTGAAAGAAAAATATCTCGGTTGCAGGTAACATTTCACTGAATTTTCATGCTCAGAATGTCAAGAGCTTCTGACTCCCCGAATATTTACACCACCCATAGATTTATATGACCTTAAACAATTTTTTCCTGAAAATGATGCACCATTTCGCCATTTTTGGAAAAAAAAATTAATAAATAAAGATGAGGCATGCTAGCTTTTAATTTCCAATAAATTTTTTGTTAAATGTATTATTTTTGAACTCAGATACATATGGACATACATTGACGTTATATGTTTTACTACAATAGGAATAATTTTGGTCTTTAAAAACTTTTATTTTCTTTATTTATTTTTCCTGACGATTTTTTGACGATTTCAATAAACGTATTTGACGATTTTGACGTTTTTTCCTCAAATATTTGCCTATGCTACTAGGGCACCCTCTTTAAATTAATTATTTGGTTACTTCGTTGCAAGAATACTAAAATGAAAAAGTAAGCGTGACACCTCAATTTTAAAAATAGCCAGAGGTTAGGTTAGAACGATAATGTATCACTGTATCAACTGAGTATAGGAAGAATAAGATATCAATTCGTAGCCTGATTCGTAAGCTTTAGATGTTTTTACACAAAATTTACTCTTTTTTTACTCCCTCAATCTGAACAGCGTGAAACTGAATTTGGAAACAGTTGGAAACACTCCTTAAGGCATTGGAAGCACACTGTAGGTTGGGTATAACGACTAACCTTTCTCCTATGGAGACGACGAAAATTGATACGATAACAAGTTTTCTATCTGGACACTACTGCCTGAGATGTTTTACTTCAACAAGTCATGTCTCTGGATAATGGGGAGTGAATCTACGCTTTTCACAACATACATATACAGACATAATTGGTCATTACAACCCTTCAGTCAGGATTACGACCTAGTTTCTCACACCACTTATGTTGTGTGTGTTAATTTTATACATGAATCGGGGACCTACAGTTTAAAGTCGATTCCGAACGACAGATTTTTTAAAAACTTTCATGGCAGGTTTATTTACTCTCAGAGTTTTTGCTAGAAATCTGCTGAGAGAAAGTCACCGAAGAAATAATTTTTGTATTTTGTTTTGATGTCTGGCCTGGCTCGAACCCTAGCTTTACGTCTAATAAGCCAACACAGTACATACTCGACTACGTATTGCTCTGACTAAGACCAGATTTAACGTTTTCCTTTAATATCGAAAGTAATCTTTTGGAGAGCGTTGAAATTGCTATTCGAGCTTGGCTTTAATCGTACTCCTTGTTATTGGAAGGGCGATTGTGCTTTACTGAGAGAATGAGTATCGAAGCCTAATACCATAATGGTCAGATCGTTCGCATCATCATAGACCTTAAAACTATGTAGATGTAGTCGTCCTTCCAACAGTTCCTCTACTACGACACGCCACAGCAATAGTGAGAGAACACCACCCTATAGTATGCCTCTATTCACGGCCCTTGTTATTTGAACCTCTTCTAGAGAGACATTATTTTATTATTTTGGTTAAAAGTTCAGTAAAGAAGTTCGTAGCATTGTACTTGTTAAAGGCCTTGTTAACAATTTCCGGATTGACATTTTGAAGGCAACCTGCATGTCAGTGAAAGCTGCCAGTGAGTAAATTTTGTATACATACATACATACATACATAATTGGCCATTACAACCCTTCAGTCAGGATTACGGCCTAGCTTCTCACACCACTCATGTTGTGTGCGTTAATTTTATACGTGAGTGGCGGGACCTACAGTTTAACGTCGACTCCGAACGACAGATTTTTGAGAAACTTTTCATGGCAATTTTATTTACTCTCAGAGTTTTTGCCAGAAATCTGCTGAGAGGAAGTCGCCGAAGAAATATTTTTTTTTTTATATTTCATTTTTGATGTCTGACCTGGGATACGAACCCGGGCTTTACGAATAGTAAGCCAACACACTACCTACTACACCACGGCGACTACAATTTTGTATGCCAGAGCTTTTTCAATGTTTCCCCATCAAGAAGCTTAATACAGTCTCAGTGTAATTGCACCTATTGTGCAGAGGCTGTAATGTGGTTCGTCATTTGGTACGAAACTTGGACACAAAATCTCTTTACATACATGCATACATAATTTAGTTATTACAGGGGTGCCCTGGACTATTAGCGTGAGTGTCGTGGGTTCGTTCCCCACCAGAGTCTCTACACCGAGCTTATGGACAAAGTTACTCAGTTCGTATATAATTAGAATATAATTTGTAATTGTATTGTAATCAATAAATAAATTCAGTCATTACGACCCTTCAGTCAGGATTACGAGGTTCTCACACCGCTTATTGGACCTAGTACAGTTTAAAGTCGAATCCATTTTTTTTTTTTTTTTTTTTTTTTTTTTGAGAAATTTTGCATGGCATTTCTATTTACTATTTACAGAGTTCTTGCCAGAAATTTGTCGAGAGGAAGTCGCCGAATAAATATTTTTTTCTTATTCCGTTTTGATTAAGACGTCTGACCTAGTGCTTGAACCGTGGCCTCACGTCTAAGAAGCCAACACACTACTACGACTAGACTACGGCTCTTTAAGGAAGCGTAAATCTATGTTTTACTTTGATTGAGCTGGGCAGTCATTTGTTGTTTCCTAAAGACAACGTTCTCTGTGAAAATGTATTGGTTTTGGTTCAAGCCTTTACGCCACCTGATTACCTAATATTTGCCGAAGCTTAAAATCAACTAAGATTGTGGTAGCGAAACTTATTGGGTTTTGAGAAGAGTATTGATTAGCTTTTAGTTTTCAATTTGTTATTGTGGTTTTAGTAGTTGTTAACAGGATTGAATTCAAAATTTTCTTTTGAACAAATTGCTTGTCATTTAACAATCAAACGTTTAATGTTTCATTTGAAATCCCTTTGAAATTTAAGCGACGATTTCATCTAAAACATGACAATTAAAATAAACTGTCTGTCTGCCTGGTGTACAAATGAAATGAAATATTATTTTTTATTGTTTTTTATTTCATATTAATTTAATTACAATATATTTTTAAAGAAAATTGATAAAAGATAAGTGTAACTTATAATTTCTTTCTTTTTTTACTTTCAGGTAAGTGTTATTCACAGGCTTCCTTACTCGGCAACCATATTTGTTGAAACATTTTCTTGAACTATTGTAAGTAATTTAATGTCCATCCATATATGATATGCTTAATAGACAATGATTTTTTTAAGGCAAAAAAAAGTAAAAATTTTTAACGAATTTTCATCACATTCACACAAATTGGTTATTATAGCGGCAAGTGAAGAAGGAATTTATTTTTAATCAAACACTGCATATTGCAATTGAATTGTATTAATTTTTATTAATAAATCCCACTAAACCAACCACCTCTACTGGATAATGCAGTTAATGGGTTGAAATTAAAAAAAAAATAATTTTTTACCGAAACTGTCGGTATTTCTTAAAATTTTACCCGCTCATACATATGTTGCATATGTTGCCTATGATAAGTTTTCCTTTACCCCAGACATTCGAAATAGAAACAGCATGTGTCTGTCGTTAATAACAGTAATTTTTATATATTTTTTAACGTTATATTTAAGTTTTTTTCGTTCATTGTTTCATAGTAAATTTCAATTGTTATTGCAACAAATGGCGACCGGCATCATCATCATCAGCCACATACAATGACGGCGACGACGACGACGACGACGACGATTTGATTTCAAATCGAAAAATTTGTAACACTTTTTACTTTTTCAAATGAGCATGTGAAGCGAAGAAAAGAGAAAAAAATTTGCAGAAAACTCATTAAAGTTTTGTTTAGTTTTCGACATGAGCAATATTTCGATAAGCACAGCGATGGAATTCCATCCTCTTTAAAAAGAAATTACTTGGGGCCCATTTAACCCTTACGATTAGAGAAAAAGGAATTCAATTCTAAATTAATCACAACATTTCATATAAAATTTTCTCTAGCCTAGGATTGCAACCTTCTTGCCTTTATTTACGACTAAACAGTTGTACTATGTTCAGATATGCACTTTTATTAACTCAATATTCGGTTAATTGAATACGATATTTTAAGTGTTCAGGCATAATAATATACGCAGTTCAGCTGCTTATTCAATATTTTGTTTTATTTTGTTTTTTTTTTTGTTTTGTTGTTTTTTTTGTCATTGCTGACATTTGAGTTGTCAAATGTCAACAAAAATTGTTCGGTTAATTGTAATATGCTCCCTAAACATATTCATGAGAGTGCTGCATTTTAAGTTTTACTCAATATTATATTACTCAATTTGCGTATTTATTGCGCAATTATTAATGGAAACTTTATATGAAATATTGAGCTCAATAATGGCGTTTATTGCGATTTTCGCAATAAAGGTGCATATCTGAACACCGTAGTAGGAAATGCAAAATATCTTTGGTGGTATATTTAGTAGAATTCTTTCAGTCTTTTCGGCACCTCAGCTGCTAGAAATTATTCTCAGCCGTGTCCATTGCCTCTCCAGAACAGCTGGAATTAAATCAAATTGCCAATGAAATGGTGAGAAATGGATGCGCAATAGACTTTATTGGTTCTCTATTATGGGCTTAATTGGACAGAAATCAGCTCGATCTTGAACCGTTGGAAACACTCTCAGATTCGCAGAACATAACAACGCTTAAGGACAGATTAAAGTTTTGTCTCCTATGAAAAAATCAACTTTGATAGGGCGGTTGGTTTTGGACGTGTCCACCTTTCTATTTCAAAATGTATGTATGAGTGGAATGGTGTCGGTAAGCGATTGTGGTTTGCTGTGTACCGTCCTCAATAAGGATTACATTGGTAATACCCCAGAAGTGACTCCGTGATTCTCATTCATTATCAAAGTAAAGTGTCAGTCGGGCTACTTACTGCTGACTATGATGATAATAATCTTTTATTGCTTAAGCTATCTATGAAACTGGTTGTTGTATTGGGTGTAGTGGTGACGAACTATGCTTTCTCAGCAAGAGTTGCAATCGCCTAAGCTATTATGTTTTTGTTGTTGGTATTATCTCCTGTAAGGAGACGAGTTTAAGACGATTTCCTAAATGCAGGGGGCCTTAATCCCCACTTGATTTTTAAAAATCACAAAAACTACTTTCAGTTATCATACTAACAGTGATGGTCGGTGATGAATATCTCAGCTATAATTTCCTAGACCCGATGCAAGTAATAAATTGTAACAATCCAGGTTTTAAGTCGAGCAGATGTACTTTGTGGTTTTTGTGTGTTGCAGTTGTTGGGACTTAGTCTTGCCCTCTGTGAAAAGCAAAATCAGTCTACTCAGGAGAGTGTCCACAATGACAACTACGAAGACATTTTACATAATTTTAGACTGGCTATGTATTGCAGTCGCCGTAGTCTAGTAGGTAGTGTTTTGGCTTATTAGACGTAAAGCCAGGGTTCGGGCCCCCAGGCCAGACATCAAAACAAAATACAAAAAGTATTTCTTCGGCGACTTCCTCTCAGCAGATTTCTGGCAAAAACTCGGAGAGTAAATAAAATTGCCATGAAAAAGTTTCTCAAAAATCTGTCGTTCGGAGTCGACTTCTAACTGTAGGTCCCGCCACTCATGTATAAAATTAACACACAACATAAGTGTTGTGGGCAGCAAAGGGCTGAGCAACTAGGTGGTAGTCCTGTTTGGAGGGTTGTAATGTATATGGAGTTGCTAGAAAGATTGTGTTGTCATCTGTCGTTGCTTAGAAACAACACCACTGTGACTATGTACTGGTTGTTGAAGTGGGTGTAGTGGTGAGTAACTTTACTCCCGGAGTTTGCACTCTTTCTCAAAAAGATATGGCTTTATTTGACCTCTCTCGAGAAGAAGCTTGTCTGGTGGAAAGCTAACAATTGGAAAAACTTTTGATAATAAAAAGTTATCGTATCTGCCAATATATTCGTCTACCACGCTACCAGTGCTAGTAGGATGAGAACAGAATAGAGGGTCATTGAGGTTTAATTTGTTGCTGATTCACTAATAATAGGGACACCTTAAAGCAGATTAGGCCTTTCGCATAATGATTTCTTCATTCATTATTCTTTAGTACTTTTCCTTGTCGTTTTTCTTGTCCGGGAGTAAGGCGCAGAGGTGTATTGGAAGCAGAGTTCGTATGATTCTACCCTCCACATACATATATTTGATACCGAAAACTGTCATCAATAAATCTGTTAAGTGTTTAAAATATTTTTTTTTTTATTTCAAAATATTGCTTTTAAAACTCCTGTTCACCTTTGAGGGTTAAACGTATACACATTTGTTAGTTGGTGGTTTTATTGCCAACAATTATTATTATTTTTTATTTTTCTGTTGTTGTTGTATTTCTATTCATTATTGCCAACTAAATATGATTGGCAGTTATTGCACATACATTTTCCACCAAAAAAAAAAAATGCTGAAAATTTTTTTATTATCATTTTCCAGCACCTACAAGTGCAATTTAATATTTATGGTCAAGTGAAGTGAATTTGTACGATTGTCTGTCTGTTTGTCTGTCGGTCTGTCGGAATGAAAAAGGCGTTGGTTTTAAATTTCATATAATTTTTACCCCTCATTTGTATGAGTAAATGGCAGTTTATGGTTACATTAAGTGTGTGATTTTATTATATTTTATTACAGATTATTAAGTCCATGTTAGTTGCCAAAAAACGAGCTCTTTTGGGGGCCGACTTCTTACTTTATGTTCATGTTCATGTAGTGGCCTAAACATTAAACATTAGCCATGTTAAACATTATATTGGCCGGCCATTCATTCCATGTGTTTAGATGCTCGTAAACTAAATATTTATTTGCGAAAAATTTTTCAGTTTTCCTTATTCCAATAATGCTGCGCTGCCACAAAGCTACAGTGAGCATTAACAGAAACTATACACTATGGTTAAAGTTCTAGCAATCACCACACTCACTTGAAGTCGCCGTAGTCTAGTAGGTAGTGTGTTGGCTTGTTAGACGTAAAGCCAGGCCAGACATCAAAACAATATACAAAAAGTATTTCTTCGGCGACTTCCTCTTAGCAGATTTCTGCCGAAAACTCTGAGAGTAAATAAAATTTCCATGAAAAAGTTTCTCAAAAAAATCTGTCGTTCGGAGTCGACTTTAAACTGTAGGTCCCACCTCTCATGTATAAAATTAACACACTCAACATAAGTGGTGTGAGAAACTAGGACGTTGTACAACGGTCAATTCGACCTCCGGGTACTGTACTTGTCTTAATTGACAAGTACACGTCCTCTAACCTAACCTAACCTATCACCACACTCTACTTTTGCCACTTAAGGAGAGTGCCCGAAAAAATTTTACAATATTTGGAAATTTTTAGAAAAATATTTTTTCGTTTCTATTTTAAAAACTGGCAATGAAATAATTAAAAAAATAAAAAATAACGGTAATTTTTAATCTACATTTTTTATTGTACAGTTACTTTTGACGCTCACTGTATGTCCGCGCTTGCTGCATATCTGCATACATTACATTTTCTTTCTTTCTCTGTTATTAATTTTTATTTGTAATTTTATGATTGTAATACGTTTTGTTATCTTTTAGTTTCATTGCTAATGTCTGTTCAATCATAAAATTTATGAACAACGTACCCCTTGCACACTCTAAACCGCAATCAAATTTTTTTTTCGTACTCATATGAGAGCGGCCATACTTATATCGCCGTATCCTACCAACTTTTGTTTTTGTCTTGGTTTTTCTTCCATTCATTTACCATATGTTTGACTCTTTGACCCATTATGTCCATAAATTTTGAATGTGTGTAGAAATGTTTTTTTTATTTCCATTAAAAAAGAAGTGAAATACCATAGAAAAATTGGTAAAAAAAAAATCTCATTTTTATTTATGGTCTTTAATTATGCCAAAGAAAAAGGCGGTTTTTTTTCTATTTGTTTAGCAGTTCAGTACGATTTTCTTTGAACGTATTTAAGGAAATTTTTAATTTTTTTTCATGCCATAAAAACCAGAAAAAAACAATATTCGTGCAACTGTTGACAGAGAGCCTGTGACCGCAGCAGCTCTACAATTTATGGTCAAC
Organism: Sarcophaga subvicina; assembly: GCA_936449025.2. NCBI lineage: Eukaryota > Metazoa > Arthropoda > Insecta > Diptera > Sarcophagidae > Sarcophaga > Sarcophaga subvicina. The sequence goes on along the minus strand of OW388083.2, from coordinate 103,619,793 downwards.
TGGACAAAACTTTTGTTTAATTTTTTTTGCAGGATTTTATTTTTCAATTTTTTCCATTTTGAACTCATTTATTTTGGGTCAATAGTTTTATAAGTGTTACGACTAAAAACGGTTTTTTCTTATACACAAAAAGAGATCGTGTTACATTGCTTACCTATTGTAAATGGCAAATCGTTACAAAAAATTAAAAAAAAAAGAAAAAAATATTTTTGTAACGGGGGAGGTAAAAAAAAGTAGGAAAAAAAATTCCAAAAATTTTTTTAACTGTCAATAGGTTTTTATAATCGGGTCAGCAATGCAAGCAACTAACTGTTCTCTCATATTCGTTGTTAAAATAAAATTTTTAAAAATATTTTTTTTTTAATGTGGCAACATATCTAAAAAAAAAATAATGAACGAGAGGTGTTGTAAGCCTAATCAACTGTAATAAATTGAACATATTTGCCCATAAATTCAAATGTTTTAAAACCTAAACAAGCCTTGTAATGATATTGCATCATTGGTTTCGAAACAGTGTCACTTGAAATGTTTGTTAATCAAATCTTATTGCATTTAATGTTTTCTCAATTTACTGTAAGCTTTCCTATACTTTTTTTATAGTTACTAGCCCATCAAAAGATTTCAGGCTAATTTCATGAGTACCACAAAGTCCGTGTAGTTGTTGTAGTCTAGTAGGTAGAGTATTGGTTTATTAGACGTGAGGCCTCGGTTCAAATTCCAGATCAGACATTTCCAACAAAACGAAAAATGAAAAAGAAAATATTTCTTCGCCGACTTCCTCTCAGCAAATTTCTGACAGAAACTCGTGAGACTTAAGGGTTGTACTAACTAATTATGTATGTACGTATGTACAAGGTCCATGTTGTAACACAGATTTTTTTTTAATAATTTTCTCTCTATAACTTCCCAATCTGTCTGCAAAAGTACAAATGAAGAAATTTTTTTCGTTCATTTTCTCCTGACGGTAGACAAAGGCTTTCTGAGGTTGGGGCGAAAGAACTTAATGTAAGTGATACATTAGCGACTGTCTTACAGATAATATTTGATTGGGGTTGTTAAAAGTCGGAGTCGATTAATCTAATCCGGTGCCGGACTACCGAAAATTCCGGTCTATCGGGCGGTAATTATAAGAAGAATTGCTGAGTCACTTTCTTCAAGATTAGGAGTAGGTTGAGGGTTTACTACAATGTTGTTAATGTTCTCATCGGTTAGTTCTTGTTCAACATGCTCATTCTCGTCGATTAGAAGCCTCACCTCTACCTCATCTTCAGGCAGGTTTTTCAATTGTCAGGGATTGTCAGCACTTCTCTCTCCTTTTGAACTCGATGGCTTAGGTTTTGAAAACATGGCCACTGTACAGTTAGAACGAAAATCACTTTTTTTATAAACAGTTTTAAAAGTTACGTTTACTGCGATGTGAAAGGACGCAAAACAACAACGCACAAAAAAGTGGCGAAGATGCTGCGTGATTGATTAACGGAGCTGCACTGCACCTGAATTTGTTGTGACAGCTGAGACTAGCCGGCCGCTAATTGTTTCCGAACAATACCGAGAGTTTCCGGATAATCCCGAACTAGCCCGAAAACTTCCGAATAGCTCTCGAGCGTTTTTATTTGCTTTAAAGACACACTTTTGGAGAAAACCAAAATTTTTGCAATTTTCCGGAGCGATGCCGGACTATCGGGCATTCCGAACTGTTGGATGCTGGGCTAATGGACCTCTACTGTATTATGGATTAAATAAACATGGGTTGTGGGAGAAGCTAGGTTGTAATCCTGACTAAAGGATTGTAATGAACAATTACGTAAGCAAATAATGTGTAGAGGTACTAAAATAATGCGACCTGTTTAGAGTTTTCCTATAACATATCCACTCTGACGTAACTCTGAATGCTTATCGATGTCAGTTAGACCTGCTCAGAACTATTTCCTTCCGAAATTTATTAATGCCGCTGAGGTTTTAAGCATGCGGTTTGGTAATGCGTTTTTCTCACCTCATAATCTACAAATGTGCCATGAGTTACTATTCCGAACAAATATGCTTTGAGAGTACAATGCCCCACTAGAAAGTCGGTTGTTGTTCTTAGCTGTCAAACTCTTCCGACTTGAGAGGTGTCATGCATCTCTCTCTCTCTCTATTTTCCTTACGGATATATGTACGAGTATATAGGATATCCACCTATATTGAAAATCTGTCAGTGTACTTCACTGTTTTATCAATAATACAACAAAATATGCTTCAATAAAATAGAAGATATTTTCAAATGTTAAATATTTCTGCGTTGTAATCATTTGTCACGTAGAACACTTTCATTCTGGAGTCGATAGGCAAGTGGATGTATTATATAGGGGGACTTATGCCTTAGCCACATTCTCTACCTGTAAAAAGCTGTTTTTGAAGAGCAGTTGTACTTTCATTTCTACTCGCTTTGCCCTCCTACGACCTATTTCGTAGATATACTTCCTGAGTAAGAGCCATCCCCTAAGTATTGCTCGTTAAAAATAAAAAAAATCTTCAAGATAAGAGTGGTTGTAGCTGCACTTTTTAAAAAACTTTGGTTTACTGAAATTCACATTTGAAATGCTACGTGTGCAGTTGAACTGAATGTTACATGGTCCAAATTCTTAAGGTTTTCTTTAAAAGTTGTTGTTGCCTCTTAGCCGTTTCAATAATGGTCGCTGTTGATATTATACTTTTGAGAGAGCTTCTGGGTGGATTATTCTTTTAGGTAATTCCAAAAAAAAAACACGAATTGTTCGTCTTCTGCTACATTCAAACTTGGAATGCTTGAGTCTGAAATAAACCACTTTACCCACTCCACCTATATATCTTGACCCATATCAGAGGTCAGCAATTAGTATTCAAAACGATGAGTAGATTCGAATCATACTTATTTCTGATACTTATATGCATTCATACTTATTTTAATGTCATACTCATACTACTCATACTCAAAGTTTGAAATACTCATGGTACTCGTACGTAACAATACGCATGATGTTATGGATTTCGACTCTCCACGACGCATCGTATACACGAATCACAAAATAAGTATGATTCGCGTACGAACACTACAATACTCACATGAAGGTTGTGTGTTTGCTCTCCTTGCTGTCTTTGTCTTTTTTGTTTAAGTGCCTTTCTTCCTTCTAAAGAAAGTAAATGCAACACAATTAAGACTGTAAATTTTGATGAATGATTCGAATCACTCGAATCATTTATAAGTATTATAAGTATTTTTGAAAGGTTATGAATCTAAATGAGTAGGCTTATGAATCAAACATATTTCGAATGGTATGAGTTTGATGTCAACGTTGTATGCATACTCAATGCAACCTGTACTTATAAATCAACGTTGTAGTGAGTACGAATGAATCAGAGTATGTAGTTAAATTGCAATACTGTTGACTCACTCATACTCAAAATTGCATGAGTACTTATGAGTAGCGAAAAAGCGATTCATTGCTGATCTCTGATCCATATACATATGCCAGAGAATTGCCTGCAGAATTTATTCATATCTCCTTATTTCATCTCGAATAGGAATTAACATTATAGTGTAGTATTTAAAAACATTTCAAATACTTGAGGCGAAACGTTGTGCCACGCCCCCTGCCCCATTACTATTGATGAATATTTATATTGTGTTGTTTGAACATAATGAGATATCATGCGGCTGGACTGCCTTTATTGTATTTTAAACGTACATATTTATTCCTTTCACCCTTTTACCTTTGATGTCATAAAAAATATTGAAATTAATTTTCATTTTGTTACTGCCATTGCCGCGCCGCCGCTGATAACAAATAAAATATTTGCTCCACTTTTTTTTTTTTTTTTTTTTTTTTTTTTTGACAATAAACACGCGAATAAATGTTGTATTTTTGTACGGCTGTCAATATTTGAAAACGTTTACATTCGTTTTTAGCCACAAATTGTGACACAACAGTAGTTAATAAATTGTCATGTTGTAACAATTTTAAGACGCCCCATATTTTGTTACCAATTTGAGGTTTTTTCTCTCGTTTTTTTGTTTTCTTGGTTACTATGGTCGTGTTTATTAGTTTTTTTGGTTTTTTCAAAAGGCGACATAGAAATAGAAAAACAAACAGGAGAGTATTGATTTACAAACAGGATTGGATTTTTTTGTTTTTTTTTTTTGTTCTTGTAAGATTATGTTGCTGTGATAAAAATCCCCCCAAAAAAATATTTGTTTACAGAGAGAGAGAGAGAACGAAACCGAATTATCATAATTATTGATTTCTATTCAAAAAATCATGAAATGATATATGGGGGAGCGGTCTTTTTATGCTGTTCTGTGGTGTTCTTAAATACAAGACAACAAACACGTGTTTGTTGTTTAACAAATTTGAACTTTTCAAAAACAATTGTTTTTTTCCTCAAAATCTGAAACTTGGTGGCTTGTATTATTTATCTGAACTTATTAATCTTGATGGCAATTGGTTTGCAGGGGTCTTTGAAAGCGAAATTGTTTGTACAAACATAAGCAAAAAAACGCAAGCAACACTTACAAATTACCACCACAGTCAGCCTGCCTTAGACTTAACAAGCCTTAGTAGTAGACTATCTGTGGTAAAGCAAAGCTGTTAACTGCTGTCATGTCTATATTATGGTATTAAAATTCTCTGTCTGTCTGTCTGTTCCTCAACCATCTATCAAACCGCCTGTCAACATTTCATTGTTGTTTGTTTGTTTGTTTCTTTTCCTGCAACTGCGCTCGTATATAATTAACCACCTCTTGTAACGTTTGACTGATTTCGTTCAAAATTTATTTTTTTTTAATGCAAACAAAGCGGCATTCATTTATTGAATTCCTGTAATTTGAAATCATGTTGCCCTAAATAGATTATCACATACAAGACAGACAAACAAAATTTAATAAGAATTTTTCGGTTATACAAACCTTTAATTGCAGTGCAGTTGGCATACAACCCAAAAATTGTAATCGCCGTAATGGCTTCAATTGTTGGCATTTACTTATCAAAAGAAAAATATTTTTCATTCACAATTTAAATTCAATTCCGTTTTTTATCTTGGAAAAGAACAGGTGTTGCGTTGCATTATCATCAACCATAAATTATCGAAGAGGGGTTGTTGTTTAATAACCCTTGATTTTTATAGGAAATTCATTTTGTTGCATGTTCGAACTAATATTTGTCTGCTCTGATAACAGACAAAATATGACAGCTTGAAGCTCTCTCCATTAGTTGAAAGTAAAAGAGTTTTCGAAAAAGCTGAAAATTTGTCAGTTGGCATATCATTTCACTGTTCCATCGCTAATACAAACGCGTGGAACATAAAAATGTGTCACTAATTAGAAGAGTTATGAAGCCTATGATATCCATATGATTTTCATATAAACGTACGAAAAAAAAAAATGATGTAATAAAGTCCAACACAATCAGGGAATGTCCACAAAGAAGTGTTCTTTCCAGAGATCAGCAATGAATCGTTTTTTCGCTACTCATAAGCACTCATGAAATTTTGAATAAAGGTCCGCCAAATAACTTTTTTTTTTTGAAAATGCTTTAAAAAAAACTACTGAATATTTTCTCAAATTTCTTTTTTTATTTGAAAGTACAATCCTTCCGGTTAATAATGTAAAATATTTCATTCAAATGGCTGCCTCGGCTGGCAATGCAGTAGCCTACACGATCGGTCCAATTTTTAAGCACATTATCGATTGTGTGCAGCTGTATTTCACCAATGGCTTCACAAATATTGTCCTTTAAAGCGTCAATTGTCGGCGTAACACTTATCTTTGACGACACCCCACAATTAAAAGACGAACGGTGTCAAATCGCAGCTCTAAAGTGGCCAAATGACATCAGCTCTGCGGCTGATAATGCGATCTTCGAAAATAGGGCGCAAAACATCGAGTGTAGCTTCGGCTGTGTGGCACGTAGCGCCGTCCTGTTGAAACCAAATGTTGCCAATATCCTTCTCTTCAATTTTTGTGAACAAAAATTCGTTCAACATGGCCCGATAACGATCGCCATTGACTGTAACGGCCACTTCTTGCTCATTTTCGAAGAAAAATGGCCCAATTATGCCTCTGGACCAAAATCCGCACCAAACAGTGCCTCGTTTTTGGTGCGTCGGCTTTTCAATGTACGCGTGCGGGTTTTCTGTGCCCCAAATGCGACAATTTTGCTTGTTTACATACCCGCCAAGATATAAATGAACTTCATCTGAAAAGATGATTTTTTTGCCAAAATAGGGATCTTCTGTAAGTCGATCGCAGGCCCACTTAGCGAAGCGAAAACGCATTAGATGGTCAATTGGCTTCAACTCCTGAGCCAATTGGACTTTGTATGGTGTCATACCAAAATTCGTTTCAATGATGTCTCCGAAATGTTTAATTGTTGAGAACGACGGTGAATTGATGTTGAAGGCGCTTCATGCACACTTTCTGCCACAGCAGCAATATTCTCGGGTGTACGCACTGTTTTTGACTTTTCACACTTTGGTTTATCGATGAGGATGCCAGTTTTTTTTCACTTTTTTCACAAGATAACGAACATACGGAGCTGACGGTGCTTCTCTTCTTCCAAAATCCGTAAGTAATTTTCAAACACATTCTGCAACATTACCATCATTTTCAAAGTAATGTCGCAATATTTCCCTGCGTTGTTCAAGCGTATACACAACCATATTCGTTCAGCGGAAGGATAAAACTAATTATCTGTCAAATCAGATATGAGCTAAGTGTTACCATTCAAGTAGACTCCGAAAAACAGGTTTTTGCGAAACATTTTTAGAGAATTTTTTTTATTCCCAGAAATTTGCTGAGAGTAAGTCGCCGAAAGCTATATTGTGTTCATATTTTACTTTATTTACTCTCAGAGTTTTTCCAGAAACGTCTGAGAGGAAGTCGCCCAAGAAATATTTTTTCATATTTTGTTTTGATGTCTGACTTGGGGTTTTAACGGTGGACTTGCTTCTAATAAGCCAACACACTACCTACTAGACTACGGCGACTACAACAATATTGAAATTTAACTACGCGTGAAGCATTCATACTCACTACAATGTTGATTTATAAGTACAGATTGCAATGAGTATGCTTACAACTTTGACATCAAACTCATACCATTCGAAATATGTTTGATTCAAGTGACTCGAAGTTTCATTCATCAAAATTTACAGTGTTCGTACGCGATTCATACTTATTTTGTGATTCGTGTACACGTTGACTTATGAAGAGTCGAAATCAATAACATCACACGAGTTGTTAAGTATAAATATGATGAGTACTTTCAAACTTTGAATATGAGTAGAGGTTGCATGATATTAAAATAAGTATGAAAGCGTATAAGTATCAGAAATTGTGATTATGATTCGATGCTACTCATCTTTTTGAATACTCATTGCTGATCTTTGATAGTCAGACAGGTGGCAGCAGACCTATACCCTAGATCTGCGAAGAAACATACACAAACAAACGAGATAATTAGGGTCAACACAACAAGGGAATGCCCACAAAGTAATGTTCTTTCAGCACTAATATAGATCCTCGTTGTGGATTAAGTCCTGCCAAAACTATCTGAGTCGGCCATTGACTGCCCACGATATTCAGATGATATAGCCTTGATTACTAAAAGCAAAATTGGAAAGATTCTCTGCGACATTAGTAAAACAGCTCATGAGATTTGTAAGTCGTTGGTGTCAGACAGCAGCACTACTATTTACAAGAAGGAGAAAACTTCCTAAATGGAAGAATAGTCGATTCCAGGATGAGACTATATCACCGAAAATGGAGCTAATAAGTCTTAGAATAACGCTGAATAGTAAAGTGTTTTGCAGGGCTTATATGGGCAGAAAAGGCCGGACCAGGCATGCCACTATGGTATGTAGCAGGCTTGTAGGAAAAGATTGGAGTTGTAATCCAGGAATTATAATATGGATGTACACCATGAGTGTCAGACCAGCAATAGTCACCTACAAAGCAATTGTCTAAGCAAACGGAAGGAATGTGCAAACAGCTCAACTGGAATTGGACAAGATACAGAGACTGGCATGTATTGGTATAACAGGGGCAATAAGAACCCGGTTCTACGGCGGTATTGGAAGCTTTGTTGGATTCACCGCACATGGACCCAAGTTTTGAAGATTATGGTTAGATTGATGGGAGACAAGTCTAACATTATATTTATTTCGTGGCCTATGGCTGACAACTTCCTCCTTGGCTGTCTTTCGGACAGAACCAGTAGGCTTTATTATTTAAGGAAGTGCTTTGCAATGAGATTTAAAAAATCAATTGAGTAGTCTGGTGGCAGTAGACTCCTTGAAAAGAGAGGCTATTTTCGTGGCGTACAAATGGGTTAAAACGGATCTTGGGATAGGAGCAGGAGCTTGTGGTCCCAGACTGAAATATTTCAATTACATGGGGAAACTCATGGGTATTTTCCAAGCTGAAATCTTTGTCAACGAAAGATGTACTGAATCCAATTCGGATGCTTCTTTATGGCGCAGAAGCATGCACACTATCAAACAATGATGCAGCAGCGTTGAGAGTACATACATAATTGGTCATTACAACCCTTCAGTCAGGATTACGACTTAGTTTTGCGTGAGAGTATTCAAGAAAAAATTCTACCCAAGATCTTCGGTCTAGTTCGAGTTGGCGACGATTTCCGCATTTGATCAAACAAAGAGCTGTATGAGCTCCTTAAGGATGTAGACGTTGTGCAACGTATTAACATTCAGCGGCTGCGCTGGCTCCGCCATGTCGTTTGAACGGATGAGAATGCCCCGGAGAGTCTGCTACTTGATGTGGGGATTTGTGAAAGTCGGCAAAGTAGACGACCATGTTTACGTTGGAAGGACCAATTTGAGGAAGCCCTGTCATCGATTGGTGTGATCAAAGATGAGCCAGAAGCAGAGGCGTCTGGAAAGATGTGCTAAAGCAGGCCGATAATCACGTTAATGGCCAATTAAGAAGAAGAAGAAAGTACCAAAGATAGATTATAACAATACAATCAGTTCGCCATTTGAGCACTTGGATTTTATAAGATTAAATGGAATATAATATGGTACTGCCTGGGGAAGCTGGATCCTCGTAACCGGTCCTTCGCCAGGACGCTGTATACTCACTGCAAGCTTATTCAGAATATAAGTTGTTTCGAGCCCACAACGTAGGTTATGTGAGAATAGGAAAGAATTATTGAAACCCGTTCTTGGAACCTGTAGGGCATTAATGCTTCGCAGGAGGAAAGACTTGGATGCTGGGCAGGCAATTGTCATTTTTGACTCTGAGCCGTCATTAATCCTCGTGCCGCTACATAGGAAATGTTTTCCTAGAACAATGCTTCAGTTACACTGATTGTACAATGATGTTGATTGTACAATGATGGCAACGTATTGTTTGCGCTTGATTCCTGGTTAATCTCATTGGAAGTAAACGATTACACAACACAATTTACAAATTGTGTATCACAGGAGCATGTAGGAATTGGTTACAACTTTATTTTTCATGATTCCATAGATGATTAATTAGGAAAAATAATTTTGAATTTCTCAAGGATTTTCTGCATGTTTTGTGCAGCCAAGTGATCAATCAGATGATCCGGCTTGAAACTATTATGCTTGACAGAATTCTCACAGTAAAACAAAATTCATGTTTTTATTGTTTTATCTGCAGGAATTAAATAAAAATTCATAAATTATGTAATTTTAAATGTTATTTTCCTTTACGCCGCGTTTACTCATTCATAATTAAAGTTTAAGCCGTTTCAAAAGCTACAGTTCTTCCTTGTAATTACATTTAAAACTGCCAGCTACTGCTGCTGCCAACTGAAGAATTCCAATATAATTTACATTAGAGGTGTGTAAAATTGCTCTAAACAATGCAACAACAAAAACAAAAAAAAAAAATTATTTTTTTACAAAAGCAGTTGAACCGTCATCGTTCGTTCGTCTGTCAAGCCAAAGCAATGAAACAAAATTTTTGCATACCAACCATTTGCAACAAGTGATGATAACGAGCCTATTTCCTTATACGTTGACGATGAATGTTCAACAGGCAACTGGCAACAGGCAGCAGTAGACAAAGCAATCAACTGCCACAATAATAATTCATTTCGTTACGTTTTTCAGTTTTGCTTTTGTAATACTACATGCTGCATGCTGCAGCATGTTGCCAACAAATGCAACAATTTGTTGATTTTCTTGCTTCCACATTTCAAATGAAAAAAAATCTACAAAATCGTAACAAAATGTGTTTTTTCCCTGGATTTTTTTCTTCTTTTGTTTCTTTCTTAATCTTGATCAGTGTTAAATTTTATTTCAGTTTTCAGTTGTTTTTTTTTTGTGCATATTTTTCGCTTTTGTTTAACAAGCGTTGAAATGTTAAACAAAAAATTCCACCAAAAAAAAAAAATTGAAAAAAATGTAATATTTTGCTCATGGATTTGTACATCCAAGCCAAATAACACCATTTGAACAAACAGACAGCTATCCAGCCAACCAGCCTTAACCATTCATTCATTCATTCATCCATCCATCTACCCAAGCAGCCACCACTTCTATTTCACAGCCTGCCACAGCCCGCCAGTTATTTATACATCCAGAAATGTAAAACGATTTTATTTTTTATTACACTTCTGCTCTAAAACTGTAGGGGGTCAATTTTCTTAAATATATTCCGTCATTTCGTATTAAAACCCATTTTCGTAATAAAAACAAACGAAAAAGCCACTGGCAACCAAAAAATATGTCATAATAACTGAAGGCGATTTATCCCGTCACACAGAGATTGACTTCAATCATCACAATGAAAAAAAAAAAATTTTTTTTTTATTTCAAAAATTTTTCTACAGGAGTTTTAAAAAAAAATTTTTTTTTCTCAAAACCTGCAAAGTGTTGAAATTGAGCAGTTGTTGAACTGCTTAACAAGAAAAACAAAAACAGAAAAAATTGTGACATGACATTACTTAACATATTACCGGGTATAATATCATTCACAGTCAGGATCACTCCCAAAAATATGCTTACTTGAGTATTATGTTATAAAGAGAGCGTGGCATTGAAGTCGCCGTTGTCTAGTAGGCACTGTGTTGCCTTATTATACCGTAACGCCACGGTTCAAACTCCCATGCCAGACATCGCGAACAAAAAAAATATTTTTTCGGTGACTTCCTCTCAGCAGATTTTCGGACAAAAACTTTGAGGGTAAATAAAATTACCAGGAAATGTTTCTCAAAAATCTGTTGTTCGGAGTCGACTTTAAACTGTAGGTCCCACGACTCACTGATAAAATTAACACATACAATATAAGTGGTGTGAAGAATAGGACGGGTTAATTCGACCTCCAGGTAACTTGTCTTAATTGACAAGTACACGTCCTCTAACCTAACCTAACCTAAACTGTAGGTCCTGCCACTCATGTATAAGAAACTAGGTCGTAATCCTGGCTGAAGGGTTGTAATGCCCACTTATGTATGTATCTGTGCATTGCATCTCAGTTCTAGTTTGACTAAAAATTCATTTCAATATCTGATCTGTTCCCTTTCAAATATACACACGTGGTCCCCCATTTAGATATAAAATCTTGTGGCAATGATTTCTGAAACCCTTAAAGGCTACGCCAACCTAGAACTCTTTGATCGGTCCTTTCAGAGGTTTTGACAATATAAACTTGTTGAAGATTGCTTGGTGTTCGTAAGAAACGATTTTAATTGCTTTCGTATAAAAAATCTATAACGAGGAACGATAAGAGGAATCATGTGTTTTTTTACCAAAGTTGTGCGTCATTTTTCCATAATTTCCTCCTTTGTCCCTGTTAAACAAAGGAAACGGTACTAACGTCCAGTACTTTAATAACGTTTAACATTATTGTTCAAGGTCTTGATTCTTCAAACCAAATCCAAAGGGTTAATGTGGCTTAAGTTTCAACCTCTCAAACATGTAACTCAAGTTCATTATCAGTTGTCTAGCCTTGATAACGAAGTTCCTGAAAATTCGCGACTGAATCGCTTTTCTTACACTTTAGGGAACGCGGCTCTTTTGCAACCCTGAGAGAATTATTGCTGCGTTAAAAACATCAATTTGGTTTAAGGGCTTAAAGGTCATCGGGTCAACGTTAATTATACCTTAAACGGTGATAATTGGTGCAATAAATTTTGTGACACCTATTTTCACTGGGAGAGCTGAAGAATACTTATTTATTGATTACAACCCTTTAGTCAGTATTACATCCTGGCTTTCTGCACCACTTACATATGTTGTGATTGTTAAATTTATCCATGAGTGGCGCGACCTACAGTTTAAAGTCGATTACGAACAACAGATTTTCGAGAAACTTTTCATGGCAATTTTTATTTTCTTTTCTAGAGCTTCTGCCTGAAGACTGTTGAGAAATATTTCTTTCATATTTTGTTTTGTGGAGGGAAGTGTTTGAGCTGGGGTTTAAAACACGGGCTCTTATCTAATAAGTCTACATAATATCTTATAAATGACGACTACTTCAAAAGTGTAGAAGAATGCTTATCTCTAATAAAGCAGTCACATGAGCTTAAAAACTTATTCACATTGAAACAACGGAGCTCTTAGTCTAACTAGATTGCACACTAGTTCATCAAAAAAAGATTAAAACTATGAAACTTTGTCTAGAGCAAAATAAAAAATAAAAATAGGCAAATAAGTCATGCTCCAGACCATGCAAATTAAACAAACTATCTGTCGACTTTATAATTCTCAGAAAACTGTTTATCTTCCAAAATGTTAGTTGATTTGTGTTTGAACAAATTACCGTGTTTCATAATGTCGCTGTACAAAATATATACAATGTATTCTATTTCAAAACGTCGTCAATGTGTATTTTTAACGCAGTCAAAAAGCAATCAGGCATCGGATTTATAGTTGATGCATTGTTTGGTTACTTTGCATATCTACATAGTTTATATACAATAGTAGAACTGTATACAAACTTTGTATTGATACATTTTGGAAGGCAGCCAGGCATCTTTAACAGGAAATAGACAATCCTAGTATTGTATAAGCTGCACTGAATTTTGTTTAAGTCTGCTGTTATAGACTCGTATTGAAAAGTTTATTTATTTTGAAAGTTTGGGAACCACTGACTGATATTCAATAAATTATCTGTTTTAATTCTTTCTTTCAGACTTATAGTCCTAAAAGTATTCGAAATATTTTCTTATAATGAATGTATTTGGAAAATTCTGCCTTATTTAAAAATATAAAATAAAAACAATTCAAAAATTTCAAAAAATTTGGGAAACTCTGGAAGATTTTTCGAAATTTAATTCCATTTATCTTGTTCTTGGTATGATAAATTTTTAGGGTATTTGAGACTTACTGGCTGAGCTCTCTGGAAATTTTGTTTTTAAGTTAAGTTTCCCAAAATTTCAATGTATTTGGGAAACTCTGACAGATTTTTCAAAATTTATTTCCATTTTTCTTATTCCTGGTATGATAAATTTTTTGGGTATTTGGGACTTACTAGCTAATCTCTCTGGCAATTTGGTTTTAAAGTTAAGTTTCACAAAATTGCAATGTATTTGGGAAACTCTGACAGATTTTTCAAAATTTATTTCCATTTTGGTTGTTCCTGGTATAACCATATTTTTAAGTATTTGGGACTTACTGGCTGATATCTTTGGAAATTTGGTTTTAAAGTTAAGTTCCCCAAAATTTCAATGTATTTGGGAAACTCTGACAATTTTTTCGAAATATATTTCCATTTTTCTTGTTCCTGGTATGATAAAATTTTTGGGACTTACTGGCTGATCTGTTTGGAAATTTGGTTTTAAATTTTTGTTTAAATGCATCCTATACATATGTATGTATATGGCTTCCAAATATGTATGCAAGTAACGGCAATAATTTCCGTTATTAAGTTTTCATTGCTGTTAAATGACAGCGCTATGGTGGCACTGAAAACACCCATTTTACGCCCACTTGAACACGCCTTCCTATAACAGTAAAAACGAAAAAACAAATGATATTTAATTTCAAGTAAAAACTAAACTTTAGCTTGTCAGTTGACGCCTTTAACTTTCAAAGAACGCGTATAAAACTAATCCATGACGGATTATAATTTCATATGCTTGCCTGCCACTGGTTAAGTTTAAGAAAAACAATATCGAATAAAAGGCGGAAGAGGTTGTAAAGCAGGAACGAACTCATTGTAGGTTTTTTTTGTTATTCGTATTTCTTCTCGAATTTAAATTTCTTTTTAATCCTTCTTACTGGTTTCTTTAAATATCATTTCTCTTATGGTTGTTAAAAATTTAAACAAATTTATTGAATTTTATTTATTAAAAAACGTTGTTTCTTGTTGTTCATTTCATTTATAAAAGTTTTCATCCGTTTGTTCATTTGTATGTATATTCAGCTTCCGTTGATCTTTGACTCTTGGCTGATGCAGTCTCATCTACAATATCACCAGAGTCATAAATAAAATCCACAAATACTTACCCACTCGAAATGATTGGTAAAAAGAAACAACAAAAAACAAATGAAAATAAAAATTATGTTGATGGTCAATAGCTTCATTTGAGTTTTTTGTCTTCTGTTTTTTGTTGCCTCTTCTTTTAAACAAATTGTTCAGTTTGTCAGGGTCAATGGTGTTACAATTCGACTTACAAGGCAAACGAAGTTGTAACTTTAATTTAAGTGTCATCGTTTTTTTTCTTCTTTTTTTGTTGTCTCTTTTCTAAGACATTCAATAAATTGTTGGGTTTTCGACAGGGAAAAAGACAACTTAAAGTGAAGGTTTCTTCTGTTAACGAATGAATATTTTTTTTGGTAATCAAATGAAAAAGGCCTTTTAATAAGTGCCTGCATTGGAGCTTGTAAAATAAATATTACTCAAGTAATTGTTTTTTTTTTTTCAGTCAAATAAATGAAATCTGTTTGAGGGCTCCTCTTAAAACACAAATAAAATGGTGGCCGTATTGCTTAGTTTCGTAGTGAAAATTATAGGCCTTCAGATTCTCAATGATAAGAGGGTTATGTAGCATTGTGGATAAACAGAATTTCATTGCCATACAATACGCAAGAGACTGGAAATGTCAAACACATGGGAATTATTCTAAAAAGCAAATTGTGTTGAAGGGCAACTATCCAGGTCGTAACAACCAGTTGCTCGAGCATACAGGTATTACATATGCTCCAGATGGGACCCTAAAAGTCTTCTTAGAAATTTCTTTCACAATGTCGATCACTATAACAACTGTGCTGTGAGTTAAACGACAGCCCAAGCAATTTGAGCTAAGTTATACTAAAAACTTGAAGTCGCAGTAATCTAGTAGATATTGTGTTTGCTTATTAGACATGAGACCACGGTTCCATCCCCAGTTCAGACATCTCCAAGAAAACGAAATGTGGAACGAATATTTCTTCGGCGTCTGACTTCCCTTCAACAGTCTTTTGGCAAAAACTCCTGAGAGTAAATAAAATTGCCATGAAAAGTTTCTCAAAAAATCTGTCGTTCGAAGTCGACTTTAAACTGTACCTACATACATACATACAAAATTGGTCATTACAATCCTTCAGTCAGGATTACGACCTAGCTTCTCACACCACTTATGTTGTATGCGTTAATTTTATACATGAGTGGCGGGACCTACAGTTTAAAAGTCGACTACGAACGACAGATTTTTGAGAAACTTTTCATAAAAATGTTATTTACTCTCAGAGTTTTTGCCAGAAATCTGCTAAGAGAAAGTCGCCGAAGAAATATTTTTCATGTCTTCGTTTTGATGTCTGACCTGGGGTTTGAACCGTGGCCTTAGGCCGCGCTACTCATGTATAAAATCACCACTCACAACATAAGTGCTGTAAGAAGCTAGGTTGCAATCCTGTCTGAAGGTTTGTAATGATCAATTATTTATGAATGTATGTATAAACACACATACACATAAATTATGCTTAACTGGAGGCACCAATAAAGATTCAGCAGAGTTACTCAAAATAACTGTGATAGTCATCACGTCTATTCAGTATTATTCACTCATGTTCTATTCTAATGAAAGAGGTGCCTTAGCACAGCGTCCATACGATATATTGTACTCCTCTCAGGCTTTATAGGATATCCCTTTAATGTCTCCTTTAAGCGTATTGCTCTGACAAACTTTAGATTGTTGCTCTGTACCAACAATGACAATTCACTGCCTCACAGGCTCCAAGAATGTATTCCGATTATTTATTCTCATCGTCTTACAATTGACAATTTGGCCTCGGTACTGCCCTAATTTTGAGTCTGCAGTGCGTTACATCTTGATAGTCTGATCCATGAGTCAGATCATTTCTTATTGTAATTTCCTATCAATAGTTTTGATTGGCATTTGATTTGAGTCTTTGTTACCCATTTAAAGGGTCCGCCAAATAACTTTTTTTTTTTGAAATGCTTTAAAAAAAAACTACTGAATATATTCTCAAACTTCTTTTTTTATTTGAAAGTACAATCCTTCCGTTTAATAATGGAAAATAATTTCATTCAAATGTGTACTCCGGCTGGCCATGCAGTAGCCTACACCAGAAGATGCCGATTTTGGCAAAAAAAAATCATCTTTTCAGATGAAGCTCATTTTGATCTTGGCGGGCGGGTATGTAAACAAGCAAAATGTCGCATTTGGGGCACAGAAAATCCGCACGCATACATTGAAAAGCCGACGCACCCAAAACGAGTCACTGTTTGGTGCGGATTTTGGTCCAGAGGCATAATTGGGCAATTTTTCTTCGAAAATGAGCAAGGAGTGGATGTTACAGTCAATGGCGACCGTTATCGGGCCATGTTGAATGCATTTTTGTTCACAAAAATTGAAGAGGAGGATATTGGCAACATTTGGTTTCAACAGGACGGCGCTACGTGCCACACAGCCGAAGCTATACTCGATGTTTTGCGCCCTGTTTTTGAAGATCGCATTATCAGCCGCAGAGCTGATGTCGTTTGGCCACCTCGGAGCTGCGATTTGACACCGTTGAACTATTATTTGTGGGGTGCCGTCAAAGATAAGTGTTACGCCGACAAGCCAGAGACAATTGACGCTTTAAAGGACAATATTCGTGAAATACAGCTGCACACAATCGATAATGTGCTTAAAAATTGGACCGATCGTGTAGGCTACTGCATGGCCAGCCGAGGCAGCCATTTGAATGAAATTATTTTCCATTATTAACCGGAAGGATTGTACTTTCAAATAATAAAAGAAATTTAAGAAAATATTCAGTAGTTTTTTTTAAAGCATTTTCAAAAAAAAGTTATTCGGCGGACCCTTTATTTTCCCTTTTCCAATGCAACAATTACTTTGTTTCTGATTAAGGATACAAAACGAATCAATACCTTTTTAATTAAAATAATTAAATTTTTGTTTAAATTGTTTAATTAATTTAATTAATTTTGTAATTAAATTGATGAATTATTTGATTACAAGAGGATTATTTTTCTTTCAAAGAAAACACATTTTCTTTATTAAAATTATTTTGAAATTATCATGATTATGGTCATTATTTGCTTGATTAGAAACTATTTTCATTCCATTGTTCATATAATTTCAATTCTTTTCCTTTCACCCTTTTCTATGAAAATAGGAGGGATTAAATGAAACCCTTTTTTAAGGAATTTTTTTTTGGACAAAGAAACCACAATTCCGACCATTTGTTGGTTTCCTGCCATTGAAAATTGCCTGACGGCGGGGTTGTTATTTGTGGCATGGAGAGGAAAAAATTTTAATCGTTATTTCTATTGTTATTAAACGATGTAATTTTTCTTTGAATTACATAAGAGTACAAATAATACATAGTTTTTGTTGTTTTTTTGTTTGTCTATTTTACGCTTTTGTTTAAAAAATTTCCCCTCAATTTTAATGTACAATAACAACAGCGTTCCAATTCGTTGATTTTCCGCTTAAACTAACGCACTAAAATAGTTTTTCGTTTTCCTTTGTTGCTATTGCTATTACTATTGCTATTACTATTGCTGTTGTTGTTGTAGCAATAAAAATGCTTTTGTTATCGATAATAATCGTCATTGCTCTTGCTGCTGTTGTTGTAGAAAATTTATTTAATAATAATGACGATGATTATGATGATGATGAATGACATAAAATTTATGGACAACAAAAGAAAGAAGCAAAATAGACGCATGACATGACATGTCACGCATAATATCTAGTATATCCAGGCATGTGCCTGCCACCGTTTTAATATGGCGGCCAGCAAGTGGTGGTACGCACTTTATAATATAAGCAGGTATGCTTTAGTAAAACTTCGGCTAATCATTACCTCTAGATACCCCTGCCTGCTACTAGTACTGCTAATGCCAGCCTTTATAATTTGCTTTTCATGGAATTCTACTGTATTTTACCTTTGTTTTGTAGATGGATACAGAGAGGGGGGGAGGAGTAAATTAGTATGTTGTATTAAGGGCGCAGGGCTTTTCCTTTCAACGCTGCATGATGTTTACAAGCAAATATTTGCTTTTAATTACTGTCACGGCCAATTTTTCATGTTTTCTTTTTCTTTTGTCCTAAAAACGTTGATACATTTGCGGTTAAATTCATCAACACGGTCGGCCACTAAAGGCCTAGTCATTGAGGTGTTCAATTTAATTGTTTTACATGACACACATAATTTTTTTTATTTTATTTGTTCTTTTATTATCGGTGTCGGCCTATCTGTCACAAGTTTTCGGTTATGGTCATTGTAACTGAGTCTCACATTAACGATTTGTGTTTTTTTTTCTCGATGTTGAATTTTGAATACTTCTTCTTTGAAATGCGATTTTATTTCCTCAGTGGTAAGCTTAAAGCCATGCGTAGTTAGTTTTTTATTTGAAAATAATTAGACCATGAAGTATTAAAAACAAATTGTTTTAAATACATGTTTTTTTTTTAAATTAAATTATGCTTATGTACTAGCAAAAGTTAGGCTTTTAAAACCCAAACGTGAATTAAAGTTCACAAATTTCATTACAAGTGTTTTTTGAAAAATTTTAATTGAAAAAAAGTTTCATTATTTTAATTAAAAAATTAATCCATTCAATTAATAGTATCAATTAAACAATATCAATTAAATTTATTCCACATTGAATTGTTAGCTGTCACGGTTTAAGTTTATCTCACATACATAGATACATACATAATTGGTCATTACAACCCTCCAGTCAGGAATACGGCCTAGCTTCTTACACCCCATAATGTGTGTGTTAATTGTGTAGATGAGTGGCGGGACCTACAATTTAAAGTCGACTCCGAATGACAGATTTTTGAGAAACTTTACATGGCAATTTTATTTACTCTCAGAGTTTTTGCCCGAAATCTGCTCAGAGGAAGTTGTCGAAGAAATATTTTTTAATTTTTTTGTTTTGTTTGCGATGTCTGGCCTGGGGCTTCAACCGTAACCTTGCGTCTAATAAGCCTACACACTACCTACTAGACACGGGACACTACACTATTGTCAGCTTCACTGATAAGCTCGGTCTGCCCACCAGTATTACTGCAAAAGCTTTTATAATGTGGAAGAAACGGAATCGGTGGAACACCTTTTATGGGGGTAAGCTGCATTTCATGACAGACGTAATCGGTTTGTGAGTGAAAGAACGGCGAGCTACCCACTAACCTAAACCTAATGAAGCAATAACAGTTAATACTGCTAGAGCCGTCTGCTCTATTTAATTGGATTTAGCTGTTGATCCCACTTTTATTTAGGAAACTAAATCCTACATGATCAGGAAATTTACAGGGCGGCGATTACCCACATGCTTTATGATAAAAATGGTCGTCGATTTTAATTTAAACGAACTTCTAGTTATGGACTCTGAAGTGGTGTATGGATCTTATTATTAGGAGCAGATTATTATTGACTGAAGTCGCCGTAGTCTAGTATGTAGTGACGCATACCCTTGGTTCAGATCTCAGCTAAGACACTCGATATAAAAAGAAATTCGAAAAAAATATCTGCGGGCGGCTTTTTCTCAACAGATTTTTTGGCAAAAACTGAGAGTAAATAAAATTGCCATGAAAAGTTTCTCAAAAATCTGCAGTAAGCAGATCGACTTTGAACTATAGGTCCTGCCAATTATAAATAAAACTACCACACCCAACATTGGCGGTATGAGAAACTCCAAAATTCAGCTCAGACATCTCGAATAGAAAAAAAATTTAAAAAAATACTTCTTCGGCGACTTTCACTTTTCACAGTTTTCTTGCAAAAACTTGAAGAGTGAATAGAATTGCCATGAAAAGTTTCTTCAAAATATGATGTTCAGAGTCAATTTTGAACTGTGAGATGGTGTGAGAAACTTCAAACTTCATCTCCGATATCTCAAATAGTGCAGTTTTCGGTCAAAAACTCTGAAGTTAATCAAAGTCATCAAAAGTTTCTTAAAAATCTGTTGTGTGGAGTTGATTTTAAACAGTAGGTCCCGCCGCTCATGGATAAAATTAATACATCCAATCTGGGCGGCTTGAGAAGCTAGGTTTGAATCCAGAGTTAAGGGTTGTAATGATCATTTAAGTTAATAATATTGGTAGGCGTTAAAAGGGACTCTAAAGGGTCGCAAAAGTAGTATCTTCTGTGGGTTCTTATTGGTGGCAACGCTCAGCTGTTTGCTTTAAATATAATTGTTTCATTCATTCATTAACCATTTAGCCATTTGGACTTGAAAAAAACCGAGTTTGACAAGACGAGATCAAATGTTAATAAAATTTAAATTTATTTTGAATTACAAAATTCGTTAACTCCAACACTAATTAAGTTTAATTAGAAATTTCAGCATTTAAATTAATCGTTAATTTCTTTAGATATTAATAAGATAACAGTGTTTAAATTTAATTACAATAGTAATCAAAATAATTAATCGCTTCAAACAACACCCTAATGTAGTAACAATTAAAACAATTAATTGTTTATCTCTCCGCTCATTTTTCAATTTTTATTTCTTCGATATGATTTGTGTTGATTAGAAATTCATTTTTTAAAATTTAAATATTTTAAATAAAATTTTAATTGATTTAATTAAAAACAATTGATTGTTTTCTAAGCGTCCTTAGTGATTCGCTTACAGATTAATTGCTTTTGTAATAGTGTAAGAGGACTTTCACATTTTGTAAGGAACTGGTTAATTCTGGCTTTGTTAGGGGGGCCTTTAACCCCATAGCAACAAAGATTCAAGCTATTACAAGGAAACTAACCTTCTATGCCTAGTTTAAATAAAGGGTCCGCCAAATAACTTTTTTTTTTTTTGAAAATGCTTTAAAAAAAACTACTGAATATTTTCTCAAGTTTCTTTTTTTATTTGAAAGTACAATCCTTCCGGTTAATAATGGAAAATAATTTCATTCAAATGGCTGCCTCGGCTGTGCATGCAGTAGCCTACACGATCGGTCCAATTTTAAAGCACATTATCGATTGTGTGCAGCCGTATTTCACCAATCAATGGCTTCACGAATATTGTCCTTTAAAGCGTCAATTGTCTCTGGCTTGTCGGCGTAACACTTATATTTGACGGCACCCCACAAATAATAGTCCAACGGTGTCAAATCGCAGCTCCGAGGTGGCCAAACAACATCAGCTCTGCGGCTGATAATGCGATCTTCAAAAAAAGGGCGCAAAACATCGAGTGTAGCTTCGGCTGTGTGGCACGTAGCGCAGTCCTGTTGAAACCAAATGTTGCCAATATCCTCGTCTTCTATTTTTGTGAACAATCGATAACGATCGGCCATTGACTGTAACGGCCACTCCTTGCTCATTTTCGAAGAAAAATTGCCCAATTATGCCTCTGGACGAAAATCCGCTCCAAACACTGAATCGTTTTGGGTGCGTCGGCTTTTCAATGTATGCGTGCGGGTTTTCTGTGCACCAAATGCGACAATTTTGCTTGTTTACATACCCACCCGCCAAGATCAAAATGATCTTCATCTGAAAAGATGATTTTTTTTTGCCAAAATCGGCATCTTCTGGTGTAGGCGACTGCATGGCCAGCCAAGGCAGCCATTTGAATGAAATTAATTTCCATTATTAACCGGAAGGATTGTACTTTCAAATAAAAAAAGAAATTTGAGAAAATATTCTGTAGTTTTTTTTAAAGCATTTTCAACAAAAAAAGTTATTTGGCGGAGCCTTTGCCATTGTCTCTGCAACGACTGTATTTAAAGAATTCTTGTTGATTCTGAAGTTTTTTTAAAGCATTTTTATATGCACAGTTGGAGTGTTAGCTTCGATACCAAAAGCTCACTTAAGCATGATTAGCGTCCCGTTGTAACACCACAGC
The DNA here is from genome assembly GCA_936449025.2 of Sarcophaga subvicina. Taxonomy (NCBI): domain Eukaryota; kingdom Metazoa; phylum Arthropoda; class Insecta; order Diptera; family Sarcophagidae; genus Sarcophaga; species Sarcophaga subvicina. The sequence goes on along the minus strand of OW388083.2, from coordinate 103,597,535 downwards.
TTATATGCATAGTACTGTAGTTAAACCTCAAGCAACATGTTGCTAATACTTTTGCAACATTTTCATATAATGTACGAATCATTTATTAGGATTTCTATACATTTTGTCATGGAATATTAAACAATTGTTTTCAAGACATGTTGCTATACACGCTAACTTGTCAAAATGTTTGTTTGTAAAATAACCGAACATGTCATGTCGTTTTTATTGACAATATTTCCATAAAGAAAAATGAAAAAAAAATAATAAATTTTTCTCTTCAGTGTTTGACCCATTATTTCTAAAAATGAAATGAAATGACTTTCCAACTCTTTTTTATTTTTGTTTTTGTTTTGCTTTTGTACTCCCACTGTTTTTGTTGAAAGGTTTTCATAATCCTTTGAGGCATATTGAAAAGGCACAATGCATGCATGCATGCATGCATGTTCGCAGTTACATACATATCGTATGCATGCATGCTGCAATATAATTAAAGTTTAGCTTCAAACCAATAATAATAACAATAAATGAAAAATAATAATTGTAAAGTGCAACATGTTGCGTGTTTACATACAAACTGATGAGTTCATTATATTTTTTTTTTTTTTTTTTTGTTTAAACGGGAAACTTCAAGAATGAATAATGCATGGATAGTATTTGCTTGTTTTCAAGCAAATCATCTCAAAAACATATCCAAGATGGAAAAAAAGCAATGAAATGAAAACATTGACAAGAGAAAGTGTTAAATTACAGACAAAAACAAAATGGGGGAAAACAAATCAGTTGTTAAACAGATTTCTACACACTCATGCCTCAAAGTAAACACCCGCATTATTTCTTATCATGTTTATTAAGAAAGAAAACTTATTGTATTGCTTTTGTGTTGTTGTGTTGGGTTACTTAAAATGTTTGAAATATTTAAAGGCTGGCATCAACTCATTTTTCAAATGCCACCCACGTTAATATTAAACCCGCAATAATTCTCACTTAGAGAGCAGCTTTTAAAAAGCCAGGGCCAAGTTTGTTAAGTGTTAAGAAATCATTTTGATTTCTGTTGAGGGGAAACCTTTACAAAGCCGCTGAAAAGACACATCCATACACAAAAGAAGATCATTAATAATCTTTAACAGAAAGAAAAAAAGAGAAGAAAAAACCTATTCAAACAGATTTTTATCCATTTTATCAAAATCAAATCAGTCTGCATTCAAACAATTTTCTTTGGCATCATCATCAGCATCATCATCATCATAATGCATTTCATCAATACAATAAGCTTTGCAATCACCTCCACTTTAAACACGTTAAATGTAGTTTTTTTCGGGTTTTTGTCTAGTACTTGGTGTTTTTGGTGTGTGGCTTAAATGGTTTGTCTACGAGTACCCAGCTTAAAATGTTAAATTATTAGTTTTCAAACATTAGTTGCCAACATTAATTCTCCATACCGCCGCACCTTAAAATGTATCATCAAAGCAACACCACCATTGAAAAATACGGAATAATAAATAAAAAATAAAAAATAAAATCAAAAATTCAAACAGCCATTAATAAAAAATATTGGTAAAGAAACATTAAAACATCAAGTAGTTGGTAATCGAATGAGAGAGACAGTCAGCAGCCAACCAATGGCTACAAAAAAAAAAGCAGCAGAAAAATATCAGAAAAAAACTTGACTTGATCAAGCAAATTTTCAAATTTAACCCCTTTTAATATGATTTTAAAATCCAATTCAAATTAGCCGTTTATTGTAAATATTTTTCTATTATTATCATGTACTTAAAAAGGTACTTTTTGTGGTACTAAAAATATTTAAAAAGTACTTTTAACCCCTTTTTAATTGATTTTAAAATCCAATTCAAATTGGCCTTTTATTGTACATATTTTTATCGTTAATAACTTTACTTAAAAAAAAGTACCTTTGTGGTACTTAAAAGTATTGAAAAAGTACTTTTTATGATGTTTTACGAAAAACTGATCCAATTACGATTTTCAGGTCTCTACGTGCAGACACATACATAATTGATCATTACAAACCTTCAGTCAGGATTACGACCTAGCTTCTCAGGCCTCTACAGAATTCCCTTAAGAGAGCCGTATAGCCTTCGAAACATATGATAACTTGAGGTGGACACCAATGAGTATTCAAAACGATGAGTAGATTCGAATCATACTTATAATTTCTGATACTTATACGCATTCATACTTATCTTAATGTCATACTCATACTACTCATATTCAAAGTTTGAAATACTCATGGTACTCATACTTAACAATACGCATGATGTTATTGATTTCGACTCTCCATGACTCATCGTATACACGAATAACAAAATAAATATAATTCGAGTACGAACAATACAATACTCACAAGAAGGTTGTGTGTTTGCTCTGCTTGCTGTCTTTTTCTTTTTTGTTTATGTGCCCTTCTTCTTTCTTTGTAAATGCAACAACAACTAAGACTGTAAATCGAATCTTATGAATCAAACATAGTTCGAATATTATGAGTTTGATATCAACGTTATACTCATACTCATTGCAACTTGTACTTATAAATCAACGTTATAGTGAGTACGAATGAATCAGAGTAAATAGTTAAATTTCAATATTGTTGACTCATTTATACTTAAAATTTCATGAGTACTTATGAGTAGCGAAAAAGCGATTCATTGCTGATCTCTGGTGGACACACATCAAAGCTTCTTAGCCTAGCTCTTTGTCTAGTCACGAAAGACTTGTGTAAACTGACATTGTTATAATGAAACACAGTAACTTTTCTGTTGATTTTTAATTGAATTGCTTCCTTAAGTCTGGTAAACTACTGGCAACAGAGAGTAGAATCATTCCTGGCTTTGCAACCGTCTTGCCAAGTGTCGCCTTGCTTCATCCGTAATTGTTTTTGTATCGGATCCAGCTTTCTTGGCCTGTAATCATTTGCAAATTGGAGTGAATGAATGATTGAATGCAGAGTTGAACAACCACATGTTTGGTATCCCACCATGAAGCGTTTTTTTGTGTAACTAACTTTCTTCAACTGATTGAAAACTGTTTGGTGATGAAAGTCTAGTTCCCTTGCAATGCCGGTCATTCTCAATTTTTTGTATGTTTTTAACAACTTTTTTTAGTGCTGAGTCCACCACAGTGAAGTTCATCTATAAATTTACTTAATGGATATTACAAAGCTTTAGTTAGGACTAAAACCTAGCCTCTCACACGACTCATGCTGTGATTGGCACCTACAGTTTAACCTCGACTTCGAACAATAGATTTGAGAATCTTCGTGGCAATATTTTTTACTCTCAGAGCTTTTTTTTTTTTGGAAGCATACTGTTTCAGTTTTATTAATCAAACTTTTCTTAAAAATGGGGGGATGGTTTACTTTATCAGGTCCTAGGATGATAGGATTGTCAGCCAGTCGTTGTCGAGAATGAACGGCTTCTATGTACTGCAATTACGGAATACTCCTTTAATATTCTTCCAACATTTCGTACCGACAATATCGACAAAACAGTGCAACACTATGATGTTGATCTCATTAATGAGCACCTTTGCCCTCTCTTGTACTCGATTGTGGATCGACATTAGATTTGTATTCCATTTTCAATGAAACATCACACGGTGAGGGAAGTCACCATAGTCTAGTAGGTAGTGTGTTGGCTTATTAGACCTGAGGCCTCAATTCAAACCCCAGGACAGGCATCTCCAACAAAACGAAATACGAAAAATATTTTTCCGGGACTTCTTCTGAGGAAATAAAAATTGGTATGAAACGTTTCTCAAAAAATCTGTCGTCTGGAGTCGACTTTAAACAGTAGGTCCCGCCATTCATGTGTAAACACACACAACATAAGTGGTGAGTGCAGCCCTTGCGCTGACCAACTTCTTCCTCTTCCATGATTTTGGTGGAACTTGGTCAGTACAGGGACTGCGTTCACCCGTGGCATCACAACGGGCCGTTATGCGTGCTCAAGTGAGCTTTGTGAAATCAGAGCTACCACTCAGACCTAACCTAACCTAACATAAGAGGTGAGAGAAACTATGTTTTAATCCTGACTGTAGGGATGTAATGACTAATCATGTATGTCATGTCATGTGTATCACATTGTGTGGAGTATTTCTTCTTGGGAGACTTAAACACTTGAATCCATTTTTCAGATCACATTGCATTTTGAATTCTTATTCCTAGAACATTACAAGCTTTCTCACTACCCAGTGCTTACAGCATTTAGAGGCATCTTATCGAAGATACAGCCAAAAGTATTGTCTTTTGCGTACCTATTCACCATATTCTCTAAATAAAATTTTTGAAATAGGACAGGACCAGATGGGGGACGTCGTCTATAACAGTTCGAATGGTTTTGCTTGTTGTTGAGTTATCATTTTGAGAAACACAGCCTCTGAGAAGTAAGCTATTCCAGAACGATTTTCGCTAGGATAAGCCACAAAGTTATGTTGTTCAATTCAATATCATCAGCTTCGAATAAGCAATTTAGTACTGAAGGTATAATGCATTTACGCTGTCTTCTTTAAAGTGCTGGTATCATCGATAAGCATAACTCTTCACTCAGAATAGGCTGACCTATTGTGCTGCCTACACTTCAAGCCTTTTGTTGTTCTTTAACCCATTTTTAAGCAAAATTTCCTTTACATTCTATGGTGATTGTCATGCGATACTAAAAGATACACAGAAATTAAAGAAGTCTTCTAACTTTTTTTTTAAACATCTCCTCTATGTTGATATAAAAAATAAATTGGCGGTCCTTAGTGGTTTAATTGCAACTCAATTTAATCTTTAATGATTTTCTTTTATATGCGATATTTTGTTGTTGTTTTTTTTTTTCATGGAAAATTTCAATTCAAGATCATCTCGATTAAAATGTTAAACTTTTATTAAATGAAAATAAAATAGATTCAAAGACAACAACAACAACAACAACAGCAACAACCACAAACAAATTAGATACTAATGCCTATTTTTGCTAATGGAACAACAGAAGAAGAAGAAAAAAACTTACTCTGGGGTCTTCTACGTCGACATACTACGTTCCAAGTCGTTTAGAGACAAAAGAAAGATTTTTTTCTTTCTTTCTTTCTTTCTGGCATTTAAGTTGATTTCTTTTTTTTTTTTTTTGAGGAAATCTTTGTTTATTTATGTATGCATTATTGGTTGCTGATGTTGTTGTTGTTTGTGTTGTTGTTTGTGTTATTGTTGTAAATTGATGTATTGATTACAACGAGAAAAAAATACAGAAAACTAAGAAAATAATGTTAAATCAAGCAGATGTCTGTCTATTCTTTGGGTGTTTCTTTCTCTCTTTTTGTTACTGAAAACTGAAAACTGATGTCTAAATTGTCTTTGTTTTTCCCATTCATTCATATCCTATCCTATACCATCATATCATCATATTATATCGTAACGTAACGTAACGACGTACCATTCCATTATCGTAATTTATTATCTTTGAGCATTAAAGAATTGGTTCAAGATTTTTGTTTGTTTATTAATCTTGTTGTTGTTGTTGTTTATAAATTAAATTTATTTTGTTGTTCCTTTATTGTTTAGCGAAAAGCCAAAGAAACGGAAGAATTATTATTAGAAAGTTGTATTAAAAACACCGCCCACTATCATATCATCGCTCGATACTGTGTGTAGAAGATTGGATTGGAAAACTTTACCTACATATTTAATAATGTTACGCTACATACATGGTGATGCTTATCATACAATATGTAACGTTATACTAGATTTTATTTATAAAAACAATAACAAATATTATAGAAAAATTATTAAATTGAACACAATACATTACAACAGTACAACTAAAGGGTCCGCCAAATAACTTTTTTTTTTGAAAATGCTTGAAAAGAAAACTACTGAATATTTTCTCAAATATCTTTTTTTGGGTAAGTCGGCTTTTCAATATATGCGTGCGGGTTTTCTGTGCCCCAAATGCGACAATTTTGCTTGTTTACATACCCGCCAAGATCAAAATGAGCTTCATCTGAAAAGATGATTTTTTTTTTTTTTTTTGCCAAAATCGGCATCTTCTAATGTAGGCTACTGCATGGCCAGCCGAGGCAGCCATTTGAATGAAATTATTTTCCATTATTAACCGGAAGGATTGTACTTTCAAATAAAAAAGAAATTTCAGAAAATATTCCGTAGTTTTTTTTTAAGCATTTACAAAAAAAAAAGTTATTTGACGGACCCTTTATTAGCTGTATGAGCATGTATATCCACTAAATAGTTGGGTTTGGGTACGGGGATTTTTTTTGCTGGGTTTATAACATTTAACATACTTTCTCTTGATTTTTGTTAAAGAAAATAAGAAAATATTGTGTTTTGTAAACGTCAGTAGAAGGAGAAAAACAAAAAAAAATGAACTTCAACCAGAAAACATATTTTAATTATAGAAATCCAATGTAATCTGTTGTTTAAACAATTCGATTTTGTTGCTTTCATGATGATTTATGGCCATAAAAACAACAACAACCATCACATCAAACGAAAAAAACTAATCGAAGCTAATTCTTTGAATATAAATTGAAAGGCTTGAAATTGAAAACCATGCTGCTACACAGAGAAAAGGAATGTTAGGGCATCTCTTAATAAAATAAATAAAAAAGGCAAAATCGCAGGCAGAAAGCATGGTTTTAATATAACTTATTAACCCGCTGAAGTACGTGAGGCCAAAGTTCAAATCCCAGGTCAAACATCTCCAGCAAAAACGGAATATAAAAAACATTTCTTCGGCTACTGCCTTTCAGCAGATTTTTGGTAAAAACTCTGAGAGTATATAGAAAATTGCCATGAAAAGTTTCTCAAAAATCTGTCGTTCGGAGTCGACTTTAAAATGTAGGTTCCGCCACTCATGTGTAAAATTAATGCACCGAGAAAATGTTCTCCGAAAATATGAAATCTCTTGTAGAAGTTCTTGAAATAGGGAGAACTTAACCGCTGCACTCTCTGCAATCCCCCATATTAAATCGCTTTGCTATTCGGCTTAGTAGATCCCTTTAGTGCATCAGCAAATCTTCTTGGTTCTCTAGATGTCGATTATGAGTTTGAAGATCATTTCGAACATTTTGAAAAAAATATTTCGTTTGACAACTCCCTATCGGCAGTGTTCTAGTAAAGGCTGTGTGAGTAACTAGTTCCCATCATTATTTATTTCTGTTGTGTTAAGGAACTTACACTCAATCTACACAGGATTTCTCAAGCCTATTATACTAAGGAACTTCAGTATGCTGTTCGGTGTTAGTAAGAAAACTAATTGCCATGAAATCAAATCTGCCGGAACTATAGCTCCCGGCACTTGTACTTAAAACTAGTTGTAATCCTGCCTACAGGATTGGCCTAATGATGCCCACAAAATATAAAATCTCTGTAACAATTATTTAAACAATGGCATCGAAATATCCCTAGGCTTCTATCCATAACCCTATCGTTCGTGCAAGCCGCTGCATTCTAGTAGGTAGTGGTTGGCTTATTAGAAGAGACCACGTGGTTTAAAACCAACTTCGACATCTCTAAAGGGATGTAATAAAAAAATATTTTTTCGGCGCCTTCCTCTCAGTAGGTTTGTGGCAAAAACTCGGAGGCTAAAATAAAATTGCCACGAAAAGTTTCTCGAAAATCGATCATTCGGAGTCGACTTTATATTGTAAGTCTCGCTACTCATGAATAAAATTAACACATACGACATGGGTTGTATAAGAACCCAGGTTTTAATCCTGCATAAAGGATTATAATGAACAATTAAGTAAGTAAACAAGATGAAACAATCCCTTAGTTTCTCCATTATAGATGATAACAAACACCCATTTGCATCACCGGGTGCTATAAGTGGTATTTTACAGACGGCAAGTATCAACCAATTTTTAAAAATTTTTTTTGTAAATTTTTTTGTTACAGGCAATTAGCAACTTTTAGTTAAATTATAAATCATGGCAGAATGCCTACTAGTATTGAAAGCCACCTCTCCTCTTCCTGGTTTTAGGGTATCATAAAATTTAATACTTTAGTCAATCCCATCTAGTGAAAGAATGCTGCTGTAGATGTCCTTTGAATAAAAGTTCTGGAATGTAATTGCTTTATAGCGGGCGGCCTACCATATTCCTCTCCAATTTTTCTGTCAATTCTTTGTTAAAGAATTCGAATTATTATCGTATTAATGTCAATTTTCTAAATAATTGATAATTTTCTAGTTAAGCAAGCAATTGGTCTACAATAGCAAGTTCTAGAATTACAGGGTTGCCAACTGTATTTGCCTACAAACGACATGCTTTGTGAAAATGTATTGTGTGTAAAGATGGGGATCTTTTTCTCTCAAGAGGTGGTACTAACTAACTTTTTATAATATTCATTGTTAATGTTATGGATTTAATGCCCAGTGGCAACTTAAGTTGCCAGCAGAGGTTGCCTTAGTGTTTATGCTCTGAGAGGAAATTGAGTGTGAAAAACAAATCGGTAACCGTTAGAAAAAAAAGTAATTCGGGCATAAATGGGTTAATGTTTAGAATGGTAAAAACATGTTGAACAGTTTTTCGTCTATTCCCGGATTAAACTGAACAAATATAACAGACGTTATAAACTATCTGGCTAGCCTTCGCATATCAAAAATGATTCTGTAAAGAAAAAATCCAACACACAAACCGTTCTATTTCATGATATTGAACTCGTGGAAATGTACAGTGAGCATCAAAAAAAATTATACAATAAAAAATAAGCATCAATTACCGTTATTTTTATTTTAAAATTGTTTCATTGCCAGTTTTTAAAATTAAAGCAAAAAAAAAAATTAAAACAAAAAAAAAATTAAAACAAAAAAATACAAAAAATTTCGAATATATTTTCGGGCATTCTCCTTAATCGGTAAAAGTTGAGTTTGGTGATTGTTAGAATTTTATCCAAGGTGAACAGTTTCTTTTGATGCTCACTATAATTCTCATAAAAATCTTTTTTCTCGCATTACAACACTATTTTCGAGCCACCTTGTATGCCAAAAGCAACATGTTGACATAACTAATTACTTTAAAAACAGAATTCTCCAAAACGCTGTACAAATTTGTGACCAAATTTTTTTGTTTTCAAAAATAAATAAATTTTTCATTTGCAACAAGTGCTTGATTGTTTTGATTTTAATTTTAATTTTCTGAAGATTTTTTCCATTTTTTTCTTTTAATTTTTCACATCCAGCTTACCTTGTGGTGGTCCACGTTTTTGCCTCTAAGTTTCTATTGTTAAACGTTTAAATCACGATTTCGAAAGGTTTTTGTTTTTGTAACATTTTTATTGATTTACAATTGCCTGGCTTGGCATGTCAAAGTAATTGTTTGTTGTTGTTGTTGCTTTTCTTGTTTCCAATAATAATTTAAATAATTGTACGAATCAACAAAAAACATAATCTCAGTAATTTCATGAAGAAAATTAAAAGAAAAAAAAAATTAAAAACTTCTGAAGGAATTTGTCATCGCAAATACAGAAGAAGGAAAAATTAAAAAAAAGAAAGAGAGAAACAAAGAAACAAAATGAGAATTATAATTAGAAATGATGTGAGTTTTTCTTTTGTGAGAAGATAATAATGGACCGTTTTAAGATTATGAGCTAATCCTGGTTAATAATAAAATTAAATGATGTAATTAAGGTAACGAAAACATAACATAAGTTTTTTTTGGTTGTAAAACATTTCATGGGAAAGTATGTATGTAACCGTGTAATATGTAACCTATTTGACATGCTACTTTAAATAAAATTCTAATTTCTCGTTTATTTTCTAAAGCAAGAAAGAGCTTTTCAAGAAGTCGCCGTACTCTAGTAGGTAGTGTATTGGCTTATTAGACGTAAAGCCAGGGATCGAGCCCCAGTCCAGGCATCAAGACAAAATACAAAAAGTATTTCTTCGGCGACTTCCTCTCAGCAGATTCCTGGCAAAACTCCGAGAGTAAATAAAATTTCCATGAAAAGTTTCTCAAAAAATCTGTCGTTCGGAGACGACTTTAAACTGTAGGTCCCGCCACTCATGTATAAAATTAACACACACAACATAAGCGGTGTGAGAAACTAGGACGTTTTAAAGGGTGTTTTTTATAGAGGTATAGAACTTTAAGTTGGAATTACTTTTCAAGATGGCGACCGATTTAACAGCTGTCAAGTGATTTATTCTCAGTTTGGTTTGGCAATTCATCATGAATAGACTCACGCCTGAACAACGCTTGCAAATAGTGCAATTTTATTTCGAAAATAATGGTTCTGTGCGGAAAACGTACCGCGCACTACGTCCATTTTATCGTCGACAAAATCGTCCATCAGGGCAGTTAATTCGATTAACCATGGAACGTTTTCGCACCACTTTTACTTTTATTGATAACTCGCATCCCCAGAGACGCTGTACAGTGCTTACAGAAGAAGCTATTGCTGCTGTAGAGCGTAGCATTGAGGAAGACTCGAATGAGTCCATCCGCCATCGAGCACAGGAATTGGATCTGTGTTTGCGTGCTTACAAAATCCAACTCGTGCAAGATTTGAAGCCAAACGATCATCAAGTAAGGCGTAGATTCGTCGAATGGGCCCAAAACGAGATTACCGTTGTTCCCGATTTTCATAAGTGAATTTTGTTTAGCGATGAAGCGCACTTCTGGTTGAATGGCTACGTCAACAAACAAAACTGCCGCATTTGGAGTGAAGGTAATCCTCAAGTGTATGTGGAAACACCGTTACATCCAGAAAAACTGACTGTTTGGTGCGCTTTATGGGCTGGTGGAATCATTGGTCCGTACTTTTTCAAAAACGATGGTGGCCAGAACGTTACAGTCAATGGTGATCGGTATAGAGCCTTGATTACTAAATTTTTCATTCCTGAATTGAATAACCATGATGTCCAGGAGATGTGGTTTCAACAAGACGGCGCAACATGTCACACAGCTCGTGCCACAATAGATTTATTGAAAGACACGTTTGGTGACCGCCTAATGTCACGTTTTGGACCTGTGAATTGGCCTCCAATATCTTGTGATTTAACACCGCTGGACTACTTTATGTGGGGCTATGTAAGGTCATTGGTCTATGCGGTAAAGCCACAAACGCTTGACCATTTGGACGACAACATTCGCCGTATTATTGCCCATATACGGCCACAAATGTTGGAAAAAGTCATCGAAAATTGGACGTCCAGATTGAACTATATCCGCGCCAGCCGTGGGGTCATATGCCAGAAATCATATTTAAAATGTAATGCCACAAGATTATCTTTCGGATAAATAAAATTCATGTCAATCGAATAATCCATCGTTGTTTTATTGCAACTTCAAGTCCTATACCTCTATAAAAAACAATGGGTCAATTCGACCTCCGGGTACTGTACTTGTCTTAATTGACAAGTACACGTCCTCTAACCTAGCCTAACCTAAGAGCTTTTCAATCGTTTCATTCGTAATAGGTCAATACAACCCTTAAATCAGGATCAGAGATAAGCGATGAGTATTCAAAAAGATGTGTAGAATCGAATCATACTCATAATTTCTAATACTTATACGCATTCATACTTATTTTAATATCATGAACGAACCTCTACTTTCGTAGCAGTAGCCGTTATTTATAAAACATTAAAAGAGTGGGCGTGGCATTGTTAATTAAATTAAATTAAATTGTTAACAGAGCAGTTTAATAATGGAAAATCCATTAAATTTAGAAACTTTTAGCAAATATTACAAACGAATGCTTTAAGTTGGTGAAACTGTGTTTTTAGAATTTTCCCATTAACATCGTGATCGTAATTAAGTGGAATTGTTATTGAAATCTTTACAACAAAATATCGGTTATAATAACACTTAAAGGCATCATTATCAGCATCATCATCGTATTTATTTCTAATCTGTAAATTACGTTGTTATTTTGAATTATTTTTTGATTTTTTATTTTCATTGTTAAAAAGCATGTGTATGTGGTATTTTCCCCCCCAGTTTTTTATTTCTATTATTTGTTTAAAAGTAATTGATATTGTTTTCGGCCTCAAGATTAATTTTTTTTCTCTTCTTTTATTTGTTTTTTAAAGATTTTATTTGTTTTTCGAAAAAAATTTACCTTAAGGCACCATCATCATATTGATGGATTTTGTTGAAGTTGAAGTTGCAAGTTGTAAAAAGACCACCAACCAGCCATCACTCTCCACTGCCATTGATCATGATGCCAATAGGTATATGGCACCACATGAGGTTTACTTAACAATGCTTACGAAATAAATAAAAATAATGAACCAGTAAATAGCCATTGATTACTGTAACCATAACTGTATAGCAGCTATTCATTCAGTACATAACAGTAATAATACATATTTCCTTAAGAGTGGTGTTAATAAACATGCTGCCACAACAGATTAAATCGATTAACAATTGAAAGCAAATAAATGAGTTGAGATATTAAGCTGTAAATGGAAGATTTATTAAGGAAATCATTAAACCACAATACATATGGTAATTAGCCAAATCAAATACTATCAGAGAGAACGAACTTAGTTATGTTGGAGTTAAAAGATTGTGGATCTCATTTTAGCATGTAAATTTACGTCACGCCAAATTCTTTCGAAAGCTTCTCAAATCAAATTCTGACTAGTCTGCAAGCCAAACTAAAGGGTTGTAATGACCTACAATGGTCTTAAAGCCAATTTTGGAAATAAAATATTTCAAAATCGAATGCCATGTTCATGTGATAGTGGTTGAGGAAGTAAGATTCTAAATACAAACCCAAACTGAGGGTTGTCTATAAAGAAACATTAAAGCTAAGAACGTTACATACATACATAATTGGTCATTACAACCCTTCAGTCAGGATTACGACCTAGTTTCTCACACCGCTTATGTTGTGTGTGTTAATTTTTATACATGAGTGGCGCGGACCTACAGTTTAAAGTCGACTCCGAACGACAGATTTTTGAGGAACTTTTCATGGCAATTTTATTTATTCTGAGTTTTTGCCAGAAATCTGCTGAGAGAGGAAGTCGTCGAAGAAATACTTGTTGTATTTTATTTTGATGTCTGGCCTGGGCTCGAACCCTGGCTTTTCGTCTAATAAGACAACACACTACCTACTAGACCACGGCGACTTCAGCTTCTCGAGATTAATTGCCTAAATTTCTGCATTCCGTTCAGTGACTAAGTGACATTGAGTGACAGAAATTTTATTTAGAAATAGCCGTCAAGGACACATTTCATGTTTAGGAATACTCCTCACTTTATTTGGGATTCCATTGTTATGCACCCAATAATATTTTATTAATTTAAACTTTTTCTTCTGTTATGCCATATATTTCAATACAAAATATTGTATTTAATTTAATACCCACCCCACAACACCTGCATTTTTTGTTAGTTACACCACTTTTACTCTCAAACTCAATCGCTAATATGCTTCGATTATTACTTTGACTTCTGTTTTTATTTTTATTTTTATTTTTTGCTTTATTTTTTACAAAAAAAGTTTTTTAATTATTTTTTTAATTTCCTTATCAAAAGTACTTTATCTTGTTGTTTATTATTTACAAAAAAAAAATTGAAAAAAAAATATTTCTTTAAGCCACCACAATATTTTTTGATTTTCTTTGCAATATTTTATGGTACAAAATGAGGAGAAAGAGTGAAAAAAAAATTAATTAAAAATCGTGCATAATACATAAAAATTGTACAATGTACAGTAGAGTACATACATACATACATACATATATTGTTAATTAGTTTCCAATATAAAGATTTCTTTTTCCTTTTTTTTTGTTTAATAACAACAAAATAAAATAATAAAAGGGGTGTTAATAAATTTGTAACAATTGGTAGGCTGGCCGATTGAATGCCGTTTATTTTGCCTAAAATCCGGTATTAAAACAGATGCCAATAACAGAAGTAAAAAACAAAAACAAAAACATAAAAGTATTTATTAACAATGAAATTTTTCTACTTTATTAATGAATTACAAAAACAACAATAACAAAAAAAGCAATTTCAATGAAAATGTGTTTATTAACACCTTTTCCTCCAATAGAAACTAAATTTGGAAAAAACAACAGAGCCATAAAGAAAATATGTACGTAGTCAACTACAACTACTTGAGTAGTAGTTTTCACCAAAACTTATAACCCAGTCTCTCTCTGTTGCTTTTTATATTCGTTTAATACCCTACACGTTTAATGGCTATTAAATTAAGTGCCTAGTTTATGTTGATATGTTTTTTTTTTGTCTTGAGCCGGAGGTGGGAATCTTCGAAAGACACTTTTGTTCCAACAAAAGAGTGCACGATTCAAACGTACGTACTAAAGCCACCCCCTACACACTTCAACCACTCTCCCCCCGCGGGACTGCCGTAAGGTATTACTTCGCGGAGGGATGGTTAGCTTGAAAGCTTTATCACATTAATTTAAATTTCGCCTCCGTTCCTCCAGTCTTCGGAGTACTATCAAAACTTCAGCCATTCTCTGGCTATATTGACTCCATAGAATCCTACAGTTCAACAGTTCTTCCATTAGCCGCTTTGGTTTTAATTCGTTTCTCCCGGCCATCTAAATCTGGGACAGCATGTTAGAATATGCTCCGCATCTTCCTCCTCATCTACACAGTTTGGGCATATAGGGGAAGTGTCATGACCAAATCTGTGCAGGTACTTTCTGAAGCACCCATGAAACATTAGAAACTAGGTCACGTAGTAGTTCAACTCGCAATGTCCGTCCTTCATCCAAAGGGTTACATCAGGGATAAGACGAAATGTCCATCTTCCCGTTAAACTGCTCTCCCATCGTGACTGCCATTTGCGCATGGAAGTCCTTCGCTCCTCCGCTTTTATAGCCGCTATTTGTCCCGGGTACTCGAGACGGCGAAGGTATATCCTTCTCATCTCATCCGCAAATATATCTATTGGTATTGTCTTTGCCAATACCAAAACTGCTTCATCAGACACTGTCCTGAAGTCACTTATCCGTCTAATCGCGCTTAAACGATACACCGAGGACAGTATCCTCCTCGTCGTCCCCACTGAGAGTGCCTCCGACCATATTGGGCAAGCATACAGCATTATCGACGTTACTACCGCCGAAATTATTCTCCTTTTAAATGGACCTGGTCCTCCAATATTTGGCATCATCCTCGCCAGTGCTCCCTGTGTTACAGATGCTTTTTCACCGATGTATTTCACGTGCTCCTTGAAGTTCAACCTGTCGTCGATAATTACTCCCAGGTATTTTATCGGCCTCTTCGATTCGATCGTTGTGCCTCCAATGCTCCAATATTGCGGATATATATATATATATATATATATATATATATATATATAAATAATTTCTAGGACACACACACACACATAGATATATATATATATATATATATATATATATATATATATGAAAGAAATATATAGAAATTAGAAATTAGAAATTATTTTTAAATCCTCTCGTAAACATCTTAGTATTGACACGTTGTGGATATAATGTTGATAAGGAACTGTTTAAGTCAAACACTTTTCCAAGAGTTAATGCTGCCTTGGCTTCTTATAATCTTGGATTCCCTGTGGGGGAGCAGCAGTCAGAGTGATCCTAAACTGATTATTTGAATGAAATTAATGCGCCTAAATTTTACAAACTTTTCCGACTTCTCCAGAGTTGGAAGCAGAGATTGCAATCGAGCTCTTTAATCACTACGCCACTCTAGAAAGTCTTCATTAATCGATATTCGTCTTTTAGATACCAAAGCGTGTTAATTTTTCGCCTCTTTTCGCCTCCATAACTCCTAACGACAGACTCCATCTATTGCCTCCTGTCGAAATTTTAACAACCTGCGTGTTTTAGTTTGTGTTTGAATTGACATACTTCCCGTTGATTTGATGCGAAATTAGAAAAATGTTCGAAAAAGATCAGTCAAAGCAAGGATATGTTTCATAAACATTATCGATACTCTGCATCATAGATTTTGTTATGGCCACACAAACACTGTGCAATTTAAAAAAGCCAATACATGGCGAATTAGCCGTAGGTGTCTCAAATGGATCACAGGTTTATTTTGTATTTGACGTGTTTAAAGCGAATTATTAGCGAGTTTGGACAAAGTGTGGATCCATTACAAAATAGACGCCGTAGTCTAGTAGATAGTGTGTTGGCTTATTAGACGTAAAGCCAGGGTTCGATCCCCAGGCCAGACATCAAAACAAAAACCACAAAAAGTATTTTTTGGCGACTTTCTCTCAGCAGATTTCTGGCAAAATTCTGAGAATAACAAAAAAAAATTACCATGAAAAGTTTCTCAAAAAAATGTGTCGTTCCGAGTCGACTTTAAAATCTAGGTCCCGCCACTCATGTATAAAATTAACACACACTACATAAGTGGTTTGACAAGCTCGGTCGTAATCATGACGGAAGGATTGTAATGATCAATTAAGTAAGTGGACCCATCACAACTCACGAGAGGTTAAGCAGCAATCAGACAGAATCGACGCCAAAGAAGGTCAAGGTTAGTCTGTTAACCATTGCGATTGTTTTTTGTTGTTGCGAAATATGTACATATGTCTTGATTGTTATATTGACAGACAGACTAGTCTGCCTTTGTTTAGATTTGATGTAAAATCTGTGACCTTGTGCGCTAAAAAACAAATTTTATCTCGTTGAGATCACCTTGATATTACTATTCTTTTAAGGAAACGTCACATAGAATGTTCCAGAACTTTTTTCTTTCGTTTTTTATTTGCCTTGTTTGAGTTTCACTAATCAAGGCTAGTGAAGCAAATTATAGAATGATAGGGTTGCCAACTGTCGTTTCTGTGAACAAAAAAATCCATCAGAATGCCTGTGACCATTCGCGGAAAACAATAACACGAAATGTCATAAGATGATCGGTGGAAAGCTATTTTTTGGACCACCGGAAACCGTTAAACTATCGAACTCAAAGAATCAGAATCATTCTGAGAAATATCCTTGAAAGTATTTCATTCATTACTAAGTGTGTCATAGTAGATCTTATTGTTTTCAAGTTTGACCAATCGAAACTTTCTCAATTTTATTAACAATATTAGGAAAGTAACGAATTACAGTTAATGGTAAATTTTCAACATTTTACGAAGATCATGCAGTGAGAGTTGAAACTCAATTATTAAAAACTTTTTAAAAACATTCCACCATTTTAGTTAAGTTAGTCTATAAAAATCAACCCATTAACCAATTTTCTTTGGCTTGCTTGGCATGCCTGTTTAAGGTCCATAAAGAATAAACAATTCCTATAGAAGATCCATGTGAAGAGTTTTTATATGGATCTTGAATTTTTTACTTCTGTGAAAGTGTGAAAAAATAAAACTCTTAAGTGAGTTAAATGGAGTTGAAAAATGTTAATGATAATGAGAATTTTTTGTTTATACTGCACATAACATAAATGGAATGAAAAGAATTTTTATTCCTTTTTTTGAAATGGAAAAAATAAAACTCGTAAGTGTGCGAAATTGAGTTATAAAATTTTGTATTGTTTTTAATACGAAACGGAATTAAAAGCTTTTAACATGAAACATGAAATATAAAACTCTCGAGTGAAAGTTTTTACATTTGAGTTCAGTTGTAAAATGGGGAAATATATTAATATATTATTATATGATGAAAAAATAAAACTCGTAAGTGTGCTAAATTGAGTTAAAAAATATGGTTTGAAATGTTTTTAATATGAAACGCAATTAAAAGCTTTTAACATAAAAAATAAAACTCTCGAGTGAAATAATAGGAGTTTTTATATTTTACTTCAGTTTTAAAATGGAAAAAAATATTAAAATTTTGTGTATGATAAAAAATAAAACTCGTGAGTGTGCGAAATTGGGTTTAAAAATTGTGGTTTGAAATGTTTTTAATACGAAACAGAGTTAAAAGAGTTTAATATGAAACATGGAAAATAAAACTCTCGAGTGAAATAATAGGAGTTATTACATTTTACTTCGGTTTTAAAATGGATAATAAAAATATTAAAGTTTGTTTGTATGATGAAAAAATAAAACTCGAGAGTGTGCTAAATTGAGTTGAATTTCGGGTTGTAATGTTTATAATATGAAACATGAAAAATAAAACTCTCGAGTGAAATAAAAGGAGTTTTTATATTTTACTTCAGTTTTAAAATGGAAAAAATAATGAAAGAATAAAACTCTCGAGTGTGTTAAAATGAGTTCAAAAATTTTAGTTTGTAATGTTTTTAATAATGAAACATGTAAAATAAAACTCTCGAGTGAAATAAAAGGATTTTTTATATTTTACTTCAGTTTTGAAATGGAAAAAAATGTTAAAGTGTGTTTGTATGATGAAAAAATAAAAAATTCGCGAGTGTGCGAAATTGAGTTAAAAAATGTTGGTTTGTAATGTTTTTAATACGAAACGGAGTTAAAAGAGTTTAATAATGAAACATGTAAAATAAAACTCTCGAGAGAAATAATAGGAGTTTTTACATTTTACTTTAATTTTAAAATGAAAAAAAAATGATGAATAAATAAAACTCTCGAGTGTATTAAAATAAATTCAAAAATTGTGGCATGTAATCTCCTTAAAAGACACGGAGTTAAAAGATTTTAATATAAAAAATGAAAAATAAAAGATAACAGAAGTTTTAGTTCAGGTAAGAAACGCAATTAAAAGCTTTTAATGTGAAACATGTGAAATAAAACTCTCGAGGGAAATAATAGGAGTTTTTATATTTTACTTCTATTTTAAAATGGAAAAAAATGATAAAAAAATAAAACTCTCGAGTGTGTTAAAATGAGTTCAAAAATTGTGGCATGTAATCTTCTTAATATGACATGGATTTTAATATAAAACATGAAAAATAAAACTCTTGAATGAGATAACAGAAGTTTTAGTTCAGTTAAGGTTTTTTGTATCATAAAAAAAAAACGATAAAATAAAACTCGCGAGTGTGCTAAATTGAGTTTAAAAAATTTGGGTTTATTAGACTTCTATTTACAGATTTTTTGGCCTTTTGGTATCATTGGATATGTTTAAATATATATGTTATGAAAACTTAAACTCTTGAGCTAAATTGCAGCAAAAAAAATTTCAAACACCCAGTTTAAAGGTTTTTGAGAGGAGTTTTATTTCTTGTGTTATCATCTGTGTTTTAACTTTTATTTTTGATTCTTTTACAAAACAAAAAACCTTGTCAACCGCAAATATTTTCCCAATGATGTTAATGAAACCTTAAAAAAGTTTATGCAGGCTCCCCCCGCCATCTCCTTTACGTACTGAATTTGCTAGAAAGCTAATGTTACTATTTGTTTACCAAGTGGCAGCAGGCAACAATTGTTGAATGTTGATGTTGTCTGCAACAGTAACAGCAACAAATTATAACAAATATAAGACACTGCAATAAATCCTTAAACCAAAGAAAAAATGGAAAAAAGAAAAAAAATACTCAGAGAAACCACAGAGAGGTGGTTAGAGCAGCAGTGGAGAGAGAAAAAAAGGGAAAATTTTTTAATAAACAAAAGCCACACTAAAATGAAACCATAAATTTTATTTAAAAAAAAACAATTTCCAAAATACAACAAATGCAATACCAACAACAATACATGGCATGAAGATGATGCCACAACGACAAGCTGAATTTTTATTTCATTTCTTAAGCAGCTGAAGAAAATATTGAATGGATGATCCGTAATGATATGCCAACCAAACAGCCAGCCAGCCAATATTGCAAAGACATGATGGTAGTGGTGGTGCTGACGATGATGATGATGATGAGGCCTGGAATCTTTTTACCATCTTCTTTTTTATGGCTGCTCTTAAACTGTAACTGTTGGAAGAAATATAAAAAAAAACGAATCGAGCGATTTTAATTTCATGGTTTGTCAATCATTTTCAGAAAAAAAATGAAGAAAAAACGGGAGAAGAAGAAAAAAATTTATGAGCCAAACTAAAGCAGAATAATGTGGAATACACAGCATAAAAATGTTAAAGGTGAAACTTGATTATATGCCACATCAATATCAATCGAACGCCATGCCATGCCATGCCATTACCATGCCATACCATGCCATGCTATGTCTTGTACGGAGGAAAGCCAACCAAATCTCTGTACCAAAACAATTATTTATTGGAAGGAAAATTAAATAAAAACAAAAGAAAAATTTGCTAAAATGTTTAAATTTTAACAAAAGATTTTTCCCAAAGTGATAAAATTAAAAAAAAAAATTCCATTTTTTCTTCTTCCAATTTAAATTTTATTTGTCTTCAACGTTCCATCTCTTCTGCTGTGCAGATGCTGCACCATCGTCATCATTGGCATTAACAGCGAATACCATAAAGTAACAGCATTACCATCATGTCAAAGGTTATTATAACACAGTATCATCGTATACGGCCATACTCTTAAGCCACTTATACTCCAGCAATGGTTATGCGATATGTAGTCTTAGTTTTGTGTCTTAAGATTTTAGTTTTTCTGCCATTAAATGACAGTTGCATTGACTTTTAAACACAAGATTGTAATTCAATTTGATGACTTTGTAGCAAGACAAACAAACTGAAATGTTGATCATCTCCGCTCATATTTTATGGCACGGCATGGCATGACATAACATAGCGATTTAAACGGATTATTTTGTATGTTTAGATGACGAGAAGTAAAATAGAAAATAAAAAAGAATTTTGTTGCCATTGTGGAAAAAAATTATAAGAGGTTTTCTTCTCACAATAATTTGCTTTGTAAAATGTCCCTGCCAGAGAGAATAACATTAATAACGACCATCATAGGATGATTAGGTAACGCCACGTCTGTGGAATAATATAACGAAAGGAGTAAAATTCCTCTTCCACACATCTAATACAAGAATTCTATACATTTCCACAGCGGCTATTGGTTTTAAACACTTGTATATGGCATCCCTATCATTCTGGATTTAATGGAATTGATATAAATCAACAGAAGTTGCCTTAGTCTAGTAGGTAGTGTCTAGGCCTATTAGACGTGAAGCCTCGGTTCAAACCCCAGGTCAAACACCTCCAACAAAACGAAAATATGAAAAAAATATTTCTTCGGCGACTTCCTCTCAGCAGACTTCAGACAAAAAACTCTGAGAGACAATTAAAATTGCCATGAAAAGTTTCTTAAAAATCTCTCTTTCTGAGGCGACTTTAATAAGTAGGTTCCTGTCATTCATGTATACAATCAACACACACATTAAGTTGTGTTAGAAGCTTGGTCGTAATCCTGTAGTCGCCGTAGTCTAGTAGGTAGTGTGTTGACTTATTAGACCTAAAGCCAGGGTTCGAGCCCCAGGCCAGACATCAAGACAAAATACAAAAAGCATTTCTTCGGCGACTTCCTCTCAGCAGATTTCAGGCAAAAAATCTGAAACAAAATAAAATTCCCAAGAAAATGTTTTTTCAAAAATCTGTCTTTCTGAGGCGACTTTAAACTGTAGGCCCCACCACTCATGTATAAAAATTAACACACACAACATAAGTGGTGCGAAAACTAGGACGTTGTACAATGGGTCAATTCGACCTCCGGGTACTATACCTGCCTTAATTGACAAGTACACGTCCTCTAACCTAACCTAACCTAGGTCGTAATCCTGACTAAAGGGTTGTAATGACCAATTATGTATGTATCTAGTATTGGATTCGTACTGTCGTACTATGATATTCTAGAAGCAGATGGTAACTCTTACTGCAATCAAGTTGAACTCGATTAACTGCTGGTCAAATATAGCTCCATGGACATACTAAAGTCATACACCCTTCCTTCTCGATGTCAAATGATTATATGGTCCCTTATATAGCTATCTGAACGATAAAGAGACTACTGGAACATGAATCAAAGGTTCTCTTCCGAATTCTCTTGAATTATCGGTTCTTGGATGGGCATTATCGGAGAGATTGTTAGAAATTTAATGGGAAAAATGCTGTATATATTGGGAACTTCGGTATAAGGAACTTATATTGATTACCGAATTACTGCATAGAAACACTTACTTAATCGTCATGGCGATTAAGTGACTGCTTAGTAACGGAATATTCCCTGATTATAGGTTAGGTTAGGTTAGAGGACGTATACTTGTCAATTAAGACAAGTACAGTACCCGGATGTCGAATTGACCCATTGTACAACGTTTCTCACACCACTTATGTTGTGTGTGTTAATTTTATACATGAGTGGTGGGACCTACAGTTTAAAGTCGACTCCGAACAACAGATTTGAGAAACTTTTTCATGGCAATTTTATTTACTCTCAGAGTTCTTGCCAGAAATCTGCTGAGAGGAAGTCGTCGAAGAAATACTTTTTGTATTTTGTCTTGATGTCTGGCCTGGGGCTCGATCCAAGGCTTTACGTCTAATAAGCTAACACACTACCTACTAGACTACGGCGTCTTCACTGATTATACTAATACTCTGACAGTTCTGATGTTCTTTTCCAACGTCATATTAATGTCCATTTGTGGGCAAAGAATGTCGCCTATTACTTCAGTAAATGGTGGATTATTATTATTTCGATGGACATATAGAAATATTTAAAAACTTGTGGACCAGAGATCAGCAATGAATCGTTTTTTCGCTACTCATAAGCTGGCATGAAGTTTTGAATTTAAGTGAGTCAACAATATTGAAATTTAACTACATACTCGTGATGCATTCAGACTCACTACAACGTTGATTTATAAGTACAGGTTGCAATGAGTACGCTTACAACGTTGACATCAAACTCATACCATTCGAAATATGTTTGATTCATAAGCCGCCTAATCATTTAGATTCATAACTTTAGAAAAATGCTTATAATGCTTATAAATGATTCCAGTGACTCCGAATCATTCATGAAAATTTACAGTCTTAGTTGTTGTTGCATTTACAAAAAAGGAAAAAAGACAGAGCAGCAAGCAGAGCAAACACACAACCTTCTAGTGAGTATTGTAGTATTCGTATGCGAATCATACTTATTTGGTGCTTCGTGTATTATGTTGAGTTATGGAGAGTCGAAGTCAACAACATCATGCGTATTGTTAAGTATGAGTACGATGAGTACTTCAAACTTTTGATGAATACTTCGAATCATTCATCAAAATGATTAATTCTAAGTTTATGAATCTAAATGAGTAGGCTTATGAATCAAACATATTTCGAGTGTTGTGAGTTTTATGTCAACGTTATACTCATACTCATTGCAACCTGTACTTATAAATCAATGGTGTAGTGAATACGAATGAATCAGAGTAGTTGTTGTTGTTCTGATAAGTATCAGAAATTATGAATATGATTCGATTCTACTTATCTTTTTGAATACTCATTACTGATCTCTATTGTGGATATACTGACATTCTGACTACGATTATGCTAAAAATTATAAATGAAATCCTCTCCTTATTAAATACTTTCTAAATACAATGGAAGAGGATATATTCGATTGTTAAATTGAATATCTTATGGTCTCTACCCTCACATGATATTGCCTTATAGCAATTTTGTGCTTGTCGATTAGACTTTCTGTCTTAAGTTCAAGCTCATAAAATCTTCTTCTTATACATAAAAATGAATGTGTGTTTATTTGTTTGTGGGTTTGTTTGAAATCTATAGACGGCTAAACGGCTGGACCGATTTTCTTGAAATTTTAACAATACCTTCCTGTATGTCTGGAAGGAACTATAGGCTACTTTTTATTTTAAAATTTCAACTAGGCGAGGTGCCACGCCCACATACTCATATAAAAATGAAAGTTTGTTTGTATGTACCTTATAGAATCGTAAACTATGCATTTTTGATCATGTTATGATCTTTAGTAAAGGTGTTTCGCATGAGCCGACGAAGGTTTATAAGTTGGTATGATCAATTTTTGGCAGGTGGTGCCACTGAAAATTACTTAAAATCAATTAAATCGTAAACTGTGCATTCTTTAACAAAGTTGTTGCGCATGAGTCGACGGAGGGTGGTGCGATTAATTTCCGATGGATGGCGTCACTGAATATTATTCAAAATGAATGACAAGCAATTGGTCGACCTACACCTTAAGCACGGAAGAAATTAGCATTACGAGCCCCCAGAATCAGATGAGCATTGAGACTGGAAAATATTCGAGTATATGCCGGTAAGACCCGTTCGCTTGAACCACTTGAACAACGAGAAGTGAGATTAGAAACTAATCGAATACGGACTACTCAGGCCCGTTCATCTGAATCATCAGGACAACAAGACATTTGTGTGATGTCTTTCCTTCAAATTTATTTTAGCTGGTGGCACAGCAACACGCGCAGGGTACAGCTAGTTTATTATAAAAATGAAAACAAATATATCACCTGTTAATAAAATTTAAAAAAAAGAAGTGCTAACTAATTAGTGTGTATACAAAATATAAATTTTATAATATTTTATAATACGTGTAGATGACAAGTGACGTAATAAATTTTTAAAGAATGCATTCGTTAATTGAATATTATTTTTCACGTATTAATGTGAAGTACATAAAAGTAATTTACATGAGCATAATAAATTGTTTACATGAGTTAAAAAATAATATCATAATTGGCATTAAATTAAAAATTTTTGAAACTTTATAAAATCCTCTGTATTTTATTGCTTTATTTTAAAATTATTATTTTTTTAACTTTAAGCAAATTATGTCTTCTCCATGTGAAGGTATCATATGCTATTTATTGCTACTAATTGTCTACATGCTTCATTTTATGAGCTTTTACGCCCAAAAAACATTTTTTTTCTTGTATGTAATATTTAAATGTGTGTCTAATTGTAAATTATTTACATAATTTTGAGTACGTCAAACAAACATGGTGTAGCAT
Source organism: Sarcophaga subvicina (assembly GCA_936449025.2). NCBI lineage: Eukaryota > Metazoa > Arthropoda > Insecta > Diptera > Sarcophagidae > Sarcophaga > Sarcophaga subvicina. Next base: position 103,572,787 of record OW388083.2, on the reverse strand, counting down.
TTAATTTTAATTATTTTTTTATGGTCATAAATTAGTAAACCTTTTAAAAACTATATTATTTGTTATGAAATATTTCTGTTTCCATAGCAAACATATGTATTTCAAATGCCCCTGCTGCATGTGATTAATCGATTACAAAAAAAAAAAAAAAAAAAAAAAAAAAAAAAAAGAGCACAACGAACATATTGTTAAATCTCATATTACTACCGTTATAATGCTGTAACTGTAACAATTTCAACTTACCAGTCCAATATATACAATATTTTATGATCCAAAAAACTAAAACTAATTGTTTTAAGGCATAATAAGTGACGTTCCCTGATAGTATTCGTTGCACTTGTTCATTGAAAGTTGTTAATATTGTGGCAATATTGCCTTTTCTTTGAAAAAGCTTAGAGAGTGAAGGGACATTAAAAAAGGTAAAGCAGATTCGATTATGTCCACACTGTTTTTATACACTATCTTCACAGACATTTCTTAATTTCCCTTGAAGTCAATATATTTAGATTTGGAAATGGCTTATTAAGCAAGTGCAGGATATAAATTTGAGTTTTTTTTTTCAACTCAGTTTTACAAAACAGTTTTTAACGCCTGACTAAACATCAGTATTCTATAGGCATATCAGTGTAATAAAAGTAAAGAAAAAAAGATTCAAAAACGATTTTAAAAATATAGTCAGTTCCATCCTATAAAATGATTAAGACTCACCGAATAAAATTGTTCACCACAACATTTAATACAAAATCCTAGCAACACATTTTTGTAGTGGGTGGTCTTTCTTGGCAACGACACATGGCAACCCTATGGTTCTAAAGGGTCCGCCAAATAACTCTTATTTTTTGAAAATGCTTTAAAAAAACTACTGAATATTTTCTCAAATTTCTTTTTTTATTTGAAAGTACAATCCTTCCGGTTAATAATGGAAAATAATTTCATTCAAATGGCTGCCTCGGCTGGCCATGCAGTAGCCTACACGATCGGACCAATTTTTAAGCACATTATCGATTGTGTGCAGCTGTATTTCACCAATGGCTTCACAAATATTGTCCTTTAAAGCGCCAATTGTCTCTGGCTTGTCGGCGTAACACTTATCTTTGACGACACCCCACAAATAATAGTCCAACGGTGTCAAATCGCAGCTCCGAGGTGGCCAAATGACATCAGCTCTGCGACTGATAATGCGATCTTCAAAAACAGGGCGCAAAACATCGAGTGTAGTTTCGGCTGTGTGGCACGTAGCGCCGTCCTGTTGAAACCAAATGTTGTCAATATCCTCCTCTTCAATTTTTGTGAACAAAAATTCGTTCAACATTGCCCGATAACGATCGCCATTGACTGGAACGGCCACTCCTTGCTCATTTTCGAAGAAAAATGGCGTAATTATGCCTCTGGACCAAAATCCGCACCAAACAGTGACTCGTTTTGGGTGCGTCGGCTTTTCAATGTATGCGTGCGTGTTTTCTTTGCCCCAAATTCGACAATTTTGCTTGTTTACATACCCGCTAAGATCAAAATGAGCTTCATCTGAAAAGATGATTTTTTTTTTGCCAAAATCGGCATCTTCTGGTGTAGGCTACTGCATGCATGGCCAGCCGAGGCAGCCTTTTGAATGAAATTATTTCCCCTTATTAGCCGCAAGGATTATACTTTCAAATAAAAAAAGAAATTTGAGAATATATTCAGTAGTTTTTTTTAAGCATTTTCAAAAAAAAAAAGTAATTTGGCGGACCCTTTAGTGGAGCATACTCAAATCAGTATCTTATGGTCCTTTGACTTTAATTTTTAGTTTTTTTTTGTTAAGTAATTAACAGATGTTTTCTTTTCTATGCTGATTTGAGCTACGCATTTATAAATAATGGAAACAAAACAAAATTGTTGTTGTAAACTAAACAAAATTAAATTTAAAAAAAAGTTTTTTTGATTTTAATCTTCCATAATAGGGCAAGAGCAACTAAAGGAGTGATTTCGACAAGCATTTCAAATTTTATTTCATTTTCAATTTGTAATGGATGGATATGAGAATAAAAATGAAATGAAAACAGATGTAAAATATGTTTGTGTGAGAATTTAACATCTCAAGGTTATTGACAATGGAAACATTTACGGAATGATAATAGAAATAAAAGAAAAAAGGGCTTTTTTGCTGTAATAAAAATTATATTTTTATAGGGCCATCATAACTTACAGCAAAGGGAGGGGACTATTGCTTACAAAAGAAAAATAAAAAAAAATTAAAAGCTTTTAGAAAAAATAGAATTACAAGAGATTAACACTTATTTTGTGAAAAGGGTTGAAAACAGAAGAAGAAGCAATAAGTATGTGTGTGTCAATTGTTAATTGAACACAATATGCCCGACAAATTATCAAGTTTTTATGACTTATCATCAATGGATTCTAATAAATTATTGGATTTTCTTTCTTTATTTTTTTTTATTGATTTTGGACAACAATTGTATTCAGTTCTTCCATACATTGTAAACGAAATAAGATAAGATAAGATTAGATTGTGTTGTGTAGTGAATTGAAGTGGTTTCCTCTAAACGATGATGTTATCTTTGCCATATGAAAAGTGTTCTACATTGTAACTGCTATTACATGGATAGGTGGGGATATTCAATCGATTGAAGTACCTTTTTTTTTTTATTATTGAAAATGGTGGTGACATACCAAGGTAATAAAGAATATTTGTAGTTAATCCGCAAATAAATAAGTAGAAAAAAACACTTTTTAAATGTTAAAAACTTATCAAATTCCGACAATAACAACATGACGGAATTGATTTGAAAACTTAAAACAAATTGTGCTAGGTTTGACAATAAAACATCACGTACATTGTGTATTGGCACAGGTCTTAGTGAAAGCTCTTCAGCAAGACTGTAGTATTCTAGCGAACTACACTTTAATTGAAGATAAAATCATTCCAGTTTTCAAAATCCATCTTTTAATTTATGCTGAAGTTTGATTTAAAAAAACTACTCAGTTGGACGTATTATGTGAAATATGTAGTACCCGATGGACTATCAATCTGCTTCGAAATGGAGAATCCTTTTATGGCATTATTATTAGTAGTATTGTGATAAAGTGCCTTAGTACTGTGACAATACTACCTATTATATTCCCCCTATGTAGGCTATCCCTGTAATGTCTCTTCCGAATTTATTGCCCTTAAAAATTTCAGAATGCTGTTCGGTGCCAATAGTGCAAATTCCTCGCTAGCATCTGACAAGATCCTTGGTGTTTTCTTCTCAATTCTCCATTTAGTCAGTATTATGACCTACCTTCTTGCACGCACCACTCATATTTTGTTTGTTAATTTTATCCATGAGTAGCGAGGAGCTACAGTTTAAAGTCGACTCCGAACGACAGATTTTTGAGCAACTTTTCATGGCAATTTTATTTACTCTCAGAGTTTTTACCAGAAATCTGATGAGAGGCTTTCGCCGGAAAAATATTTTTTCATAGATGTCTGACATGTGGTTTGCTCCATGTCTGATAAGCCAACCCACTACCTACTATACTACGCGCGACTTCTGTTGTTTTTTTTTTTCTGGCATGACAATACATCTCAGGTTCTAGCAATGAGTCCTATAATTTATTCTCGTCGTCACAGAATATACTTATCGAGTTCGAGATAATTCCAAATTCCAAATAAGTTCACTCTCAAATTATTAACGTGAGGATATTCCTGAATCGTTCGGTGCTTAACTCAGACCTCCTTTTATTGTAATTTCCCGATAAAAGTTATGATTCCCTCAAATCCACTGATTTGATTTGATTTCTCTATTTACTTATCTCGTGACGACGACTCAACGTTTAAGACTAAACGTTTAATCTCCTTTTATGATTAATTTAACTCCATGATTATTTGATTTATAACTTCAAAGAGCAAAGATCCTCACCACTTCTACCTATGCAATACATTTAGTCAATTCACACGGCTTTGTATCGTGTATGTTGTATTGAATACACTTATTTGTTTGTGAACGCTCAATGCTATGCTGTATTGTGTATGTCGTATTCTTCTTCATAATTTTTGGCATTCAAACAATTTGATAGCAGGAAACCAATACAACTTTTAAAAACATATGAAAAAAATGTGTATAAGTGTATCGGATTTTTACATTAAATTATCAACAACAAGCATACACTATTGTATAGTAACAATACAATGGCTTGTGTGAATTGACCAATTGTTATTAAGAATGTTGTTACCAGACAACAACAATTGGTAACCTTGTCATACCAGAACCTGCCTACACTAGACCAAACGATTGCTTTGCTTAGAAAAGCTTGTCCAAAACTTTATTAATAAAACTGAATTATGAAAAAGAGATGGGTGAGCCGCTTTATGATAGGCTTTTGCGCCTTGAAGTGATAGAAATGAAAAAAAAAATTTTTTTTATATGATTATGGGTTGCTATAATCCAACGAAACGATGAAATGTAAATCTCTAATACTTACGACATTATATGTTGCATTTTGTTTTGAAATAAAACCGTTGTCCGTAAATAAATTCGTTTGCAGAATATGCGATCAAATATTCTCTCCTAGTAAACATCCTTTCCAAATAAGTAATTTGGAAATTGGCGATTATACTCTATATATGATACAGATATGCTTTTAAGGGACATTATATAATGTCATGTTCAGACATGCACTTATATTGAGTAAATCGCAATAGACAGCATTATTGATCTCAATATTTCATATAAAATATCAATTAAAATTTGTCATGATTAAAACTTGAAATCCAGCACTGTCATAAGTACGTTCAGTGAGCATATTACAATTTTCCGAACACTTTCTATTGATATTTGACAACAACGACAAATAAAAAACAATGTTGTTGAAAGAACCAGCTTAAAATATTGGTAATCAATAAACCGAATATTGACTCAATAAAAGTGCATGTCTGAACACAGTATAACTCTGTCAATAAACTGTATTAAAAATTAAAAAAAAAATTTTTTTTATTAATTTTTTCCTTTGTTTTCTTCTTTCTTTACAGGTAAGCCTTACTATGCTCTTCATTAAAGTGAAATCAAAAATTTTATAATTTTTTAACAAATATTGCGTAAGTACAAGCAAAAAATAAAACAAAAGAAAAATAAAATTGTGTGTCATACAGACAGACAGTCATGTCATAAACAATTATTACAGTATCATAGACAGCAGGCAACATCTTCTTTGAATGAATGTTGGTGGCAAAGAAAACCATGGTTTTCTATTAACGTTGAATGTAACGTAACGTAACGTAACTTCATATTAAGGAAGTTTTTTTCCACAATATTGCCACCCCTTACGAGATGTATTATTGTAAGTGTGAACACACCTTATCGACATTTCTTTCATTTATTATATACATACGTGTGTTTTTAGATTTTTTTTTATTTTTATTTTCATTTTCATTTTGATTTTTTTTTTGTTTATTAGATTGCGTGCAATTTATAATTTTTCATTAAAATTTCTGGTGTCGTTTTTATTTTCTTTTCTTTTTTTTCTGTTCATATTTTATTTGTTAAAGTTTGTCTTCATTTTTTATTTCGATATAACGACGAATAAAACAGCAAAATTTAATCACTTTTGTTTATAAATTTCATTAATAAACGTAAAGAAACAAAAATAAAAACTCCTTTGAAAACCTTTCAAGTGAAAGTTACACTTTTGAAAAAAAAAATAGGCCCCCCTCCATAAAAAACTAAAACAAAAAAAATTTTTTTATAATTGGTTACAAGGAAAATTTATAGAAAAACTATCTACACAATACGTACGCAGGGCCGCAAAAGTATACATACGATTAACAAATTTCACAAATTTCTGAACCAATGCAAAAGACCGTCTTAAAATCGAGGAAAGTTGTCAGACAATTATAAAGATTATCAACGAAAACGGATTGGTTAAAAAATGTCTGAAATATGTTAACAGTATGTATACTTTTGTGGCTGAGTATACATATGTACATATGTATGTAGATATGTACACATGTGAGTAATTTTTTGGCCAGTTCAATGAAAATTGATTATGTAAACAAACACTGCAGTGAGTTTTTATTTTTCACTTCTTTCTTTTGGCTGAAAAAAAATTAAATTGCCAGTAAAAAAAAAAATTTTTTTTTGTATATTTTTCTAATGCTTATTCAGGAGTGTGAAAAGTATATTTTTCTTCACAGAAGCTTTACTTTGTTACAATAAACGTTGCTGCTTGAGAGACTAAGGTGCTGATGATGATGCTGATGACCACACCAGTGCCATTAACAGCAAGCAGCACCTGCTTTATTTTAAAGCCTTTTTTTCCCATCCGTTTTGGGAAAGTTCATTTGAAATTTTTCATAATTTTTCATTTTTTTTCGGGTTTTTTCATTTTTCTTTCTTCCAAAGTGAAGGTGTTAAATAAAATAAATTTTTCTTCCATATTTTTCCCAAATACAATAAAATAAATTGTCATATAGAAACTCAATTGTTTGCTTGCTTACACACACACAATAGGTGTTGTTTTTGGGAGACACAGGCCGTGCATGTTAAAGTCCAACTTCCATAATTTAGCCACCACACCGGGGTTTAGTTACACAAAATCATGGAATTTTTTTCCACAACAAACATTCCAAGTGGGAATTTTGTTAATTAAAGCTTGACAAACAACAAAAACAGTTTTGATTAATAAACAATATGAATAAATTAAAAATAATTTTATGGAATAAAATTCTTAAAAAAAATTTGTCGGTTTTAGGGCCTCAAATCCAAAGAAGATAGTTTTCAAATTTCTTACAAAAAAATGTTTAAACTTATCAGGCTTTTCAGAAATTTAAAAATTAATCCGCCCCCACACATCATCCACCTAAAAAGCAGCCTCACCTTCGCCCCGCAGAGGAGGATAACACCAACGACGAACGTAATAGGAAGCCCTACCTCTTGATATACAAGAGTCCATAATCAACAAAATTGTCCATGACTGCACTCAATACATGTCCCCAGAAATCTTGGATTTGCTAAACAACGACGGCTGTAAAGCCTATTATCTTTAGGCATGTTTAGATTGATTAACCCTTTCATGCCCGATGTTGCCTATAGGCAACATTGTACATTTTTGTTCATAAATTCCGTAATTTTTAATTTTAAAAAAAATTTTTTTTTTTTGCAAACAAGCTTGGTTAAAAACGTGTAAAACCAGAATACGTAGGACTCTGAATTTAATATCACTTCATATTTAGGCCATGACTAACAAACACATGTCCTTAAAAAAATTTTAGCTCTGGCCCAAAAAATTCGGGCATGAAAGGGTTAAGGAACCGTGAAGTGAAGCAAACAAATAGTAAGAATATGGGAATTGTGTATAGCTGTCACACACATGTATTTCAAGAAGTTGCGGAACAATTTGATGTCCATAGCCCATAGGTATCAGAGCACAGGGACGCTCTACTTAACTGTAAAGCGCATGAAGTGGCCAAGTTTGCCACATCTATCAAACTCTCCATTTAAAGTCCTGTGAGATTATAATTGACAATGTGATCATGAATTCCCTGAACGCTAGATGGAGTTCCGAATAAGAGCAGAAGCTCATAGAAAATCTGAGCAAAAAATGTATAGAAGGCATAGGGAAATCTGCTTATACTCCTAAGAAAAGTGCTCGGTATGATTGATGATGTCATTACGGGGTCTTACGTTATGTAAAGGGTGTTTTTTATAGAGGTATAGAACTTTAAGTTGGCATTACTTTTCAAGATGGCGACCGATTTAACAGCTGTCAAGTGGTTTATTCTCAGTTTGGTTTGGCAATTCATCATGAATAGACTCACGCCTGAACAACGCTTGCAAATAGTGCAAATTTATTTCGAAAATAATGGTTCTGTGCGGAAAACGTATCGCGCACTACGTCCATTTTATCGTCGACAAAATCGTCCATCAGAGCAGTTAATTCGATTAACCATGGAACGTTTTCGCACCACGTTTACTCGCTATCCCCAGAGACGCTGTACGCTGCGTACAGAAGAAGCTATTGCTGCTGTAGAGCGTAGCATTGAGGAAGACCCGAATGAGTCCATCCGCAATCGAGCACAGAAATTGGATCTGTGTCCATCCACTTTATGGAAGATTTTGCGGAAGGATCTTGGTTTGCGTGCTTACAAAATCCAACTCGTGCAAGATTTGAAGCCAAACGATCATCAAGTAAGGCGTAGATTCGTCGAATGGGCCCAAAACGAGATTACCGTTGTTCCCGATTTTCATAAGCGAATTTTGTTTAGCGATGAAGCGCACTTCTGGTTGAATGGCTACGTCAACAAACAAAACTGCCGTGTATGTGGAAACACCGTTACATCCAGAAAAACTGACTGTTTGGTGCGCTTTATGGGCTGGTGGAATCATTAGTCCGTACTTTTTCAAAAACGATGGTGGCCAGAACGTTACAGTCAATGGTGATCGGTATAGAGCCATGATTACTAACTTTTTCATTCCTGAATTGAATAACCATGATGTCCAGGAGATGTGGTTTCAACAAGACGGCGCAACATGTCACACAGCTCGTGCCACAATAGATTTATTGAAAGACACGTTTGGTGACCGCCTAATTTCACGTTTTGGACCTGTGAATTGGCCTCCAAGATCTTGTGATTTAACACCGCTAGACTACTTTCTGTAGGGCTCTGTAAAGTCATTGGTCTATGCGGTAAAGCCACAAACGCTTGACCATTTGGAAGACAACATTCGCCGTATTATTGCCGATATACGGCCACAAATGTTGGAAAAAGTCATCGAAAATTGCAAGTCCAGTTTGGACTAAATCCGCGCCAGCCGTGGCGGTCATATGCCAGAAATCATATTTAAAATGTAATGCCACAAGATTATCTTTCGGATAAATAAAATTCATGTCAATCGAATAATCCATCGTTGTTTTATTGCAACTTAAAGTTCTATACCTCTATAAAAAAATACCCTTTACTACATTACGGCGACTTCAAGAATAAACAATACATACCAAGTTTAGGACCTTGTTTTGAAGTACTTTATTTGTATCACATTTCATAATTTTTTTTTTTATTTTTTTTCATATGTTTTTTAGTTTTTCAAGTTTAATCAAGTTTAGCAATTTTTTTTCTATTAAATGGTAGTTTATAAATATTGCCATTAGGAACTTACTTAACTTTGTTAAGTGGAATATGAAAACCCAAATACAATATTAGTTACGTTCATCTTATTTTAATGCCCCCTAATGATTAATGCCTAATTGTATTCGGGTGAATTAATCAGCCACCATTTATAAATTGTTTAAATATTACAAAAGCTAACAAGCAATAGCTACCAGCATTTATTATTACACTGGGTAACATTTCCACAAATGTTTTACAAACATTTTAATGTTTGGCTTATACTCCCCAATAAAATAAAAAAAAATACTTGAAAAAGTCTTTTAAATTACACATCAGCAACAGCAACAACAACAGCAGCAATAACTTTAACAATGTAAAGTGTAGTGTACGAGTATGTATACATTTGTTTACATATGGTACGTAAAGAAAAAGTAAAGAAATTAATGAGTATTTAACGAATATTTTCAACAAAATAAAATTCCCATAAAAATCAAATAAACAAATCGTTAACGTTAACGATAACGATAACGATAGAAAAAAAGATGGGAGGAAAAACAAACTCTTTAAATAAATAAATTTATGGTGAGCAAACAAAAAAACTCAGATCTCTTCTTCTCTATATGCGATAGTAAATCACAAAATTAAAACTACATTTTGAAAGAGATCTTCTCCTTGAAACTCTATTTTATTTAAAACAATGAAAGAAAAAGTATTGGGAAACGTTTTCAAATTTAAATTCGTTTTTCAAGCAGGCAGTAAAGCAGTTTGATTTAAACAAAAGTACTTAACATTTCGTACCAAATTCAATTTTTTTACTTACATTTATTTTTCAATTAGCAGTTAGAATGTTTAGTAAGTATCTAAAGAATCTAAAAAAGAAAATTAAATTTCAAAAATAAAAAAAGTACTTAAAGTTCCGTATTATTTTTCAATTAATTTTGTGAATTTTTCTTTACTTTTTTAAGTACTTTTTCAATATCTTAATTTATTATTGTTTTTAGAACTAAAATAGCAAAATAACTTATCATCGCCATATTAACTTCTAAACAAACTACACTTCAAAGTATCAAAAAATTACTAAAAGTACCAAAGCTTGGTATTATTATACATTTTTCTAAAAAAAATTTTTTGACTACACAGTCTAGTTACTCCTAGAGTACTTAATGAAAAAATTAGTCCTTCAAATAAGTACAAATACTTGCCATAATTTCGTACTATTCACACTTATTGCTCTTGTTATAGCTGCCCGACTGAGCCAGATATTGTATGGCTGTTTTAGTACTTTTTAGTACTTTTTTTTGCACAGAGCATTAATACTTTAGAGGTCTTTGTAGTTATTTACTTACTTACTTCATTGGTTTTTGCAACACTTTAGCCAGGATTACAACCACATACTAATATACGCAGTTCAGCTGCTTATTCAATATTCATTTGACAGCTGGTAAACAAAACAGCTGATTGTTTCAACAACATTGTTTTTCTTTTTTGTTGTTGTTGATACTGAAGTCGCCGTGGTCTAGTAGGTAGTGTGTTGGCTTATTAGACAAAAAGCCAGGCTTCGAGCCCCAGGCCAGACATCAAAATAAAATACAAAAAGTATTTCTTCGGCGACTTCCTTTCAGCATATTTCTGGCAAAAACTCTGAGAGTGAATAAACCTGCCACGAAAAAGTTTCTCAAAAATCTGTCGTTCGAGGTCGACTTTAAACTGTAGGTCCCGCCACTCATGTATAAAATTAACACACACAACATAAGTGGTGTGAGAAACTAGGTCGTAATCCTGACTGAAGGGTTGTAATGACCAATTATGTATGTGTTGTTGATACTTGACAACTCAAATGTGTTCGGTTAATTGTATTATGCTCACAGAACGTACTTATGACAGTGCTGCATTTTAAGTTTTACTCAATATTATAACAATTTGCGTATTTATTGCGCAATAATTAATGGAAACTTTATATGGAGTATTGAGCTCAATAATGGCGTTTATTGCGATTTACGCATTAAACACCGTACAAGGTTATCCATGAGTAGTGGAACCCACAGTTTAAAATCGATTCCGAACGACAGATTTTTGAGAAACTTTTCATGGCAATTTTATTTACTCTCAGAGTTTTGGGCCAGAAGACTTCTGAGATGAAATTGCCGAAAGACATATTTTTCCGCATTTCATTTTGTTGAACCACGGGCTAGGGTCTTATAATCTAACAAACTACCTACTAGACTACGGGCGTTTATGATTTGCATTTTAAATTCAAGTTTCCCACCTTTTTTTAAATACTTTCTTATTTTTTAGATTTGTTTGATACTATTTTTCGTATCAATTTTTTTGCAATTTTTTCCAGCACCTTTTTAGTACTATTTTAAGTACCACTTTTCTTACAATAGTTTGACACCTTTTTATTCTTACCTTTTTATTCGATGGTGTTCGAGTAATGTTAAGTTGTTTTTCAGCTGTACTTCTCGAATAATTTTAGGTCATAATCCTGACCAATTGGTTGTAATAGCAAATAAACTTACGCTCTTAATGCCGTACGTTTTGGAACGTTTTTGTACTATTTGTTCTGTTTAGTACTTTTGGATTATTTTTTTTTGTACTGTTTTTACTATTCTTTAATTTTTGGCTCTAGTTTTTTCTTGTACTATTTTTTACTTTTTGTACTTTTTTCTTGTATTATTTATTGTACCTTGTGGTATCTTTTTTCTAGTAGTATTTTCTTAGTACCTTTTGGTACCTTTTTCTTGTACATACTATTCCTTTGTATCTTTTGACTGTTTTTTTTTGTAGTATTTTTTTGTGCCTTTTGGTACTTTGTCTTGTAGTATATTTTTTGTACCTTTTGGTACTTTTTCTTGTAGTATTTTGTGTTTGTACCTTTTGGTACTTCTTTGTGTTTTCCTTTTTTTATTTAATATTTTAGATATGTGGGTAGCGTTCGATATTAAATTTTTGCTTTTTTTTTGGTACTTTTGAAACAATTGTTTGGTACTTACAGTTCTGTGTGGCTTTATTAGTGTATATTTAGTACTCTTTTGATACTTTTTAAACTTTTTATACTTTTTAGCATTAAAGTATATTAGAAACTTTTTAGTGTGGGTTTTTTACGTCTCTTGAGGCCAATATGCAGGAGTTTATCCCTATTCATTTAGCGTATTGTGCTGAAATGCCTGAGAGAGAGTTACAACAGAATCGAAAGTGGAGCTATAATGTGCTAAATTGGTGCAAACCACTTGACTCTTTGTGTTTCATTCGTTTGATACTTTTTACGGTGTTCGTTACCCTTTGATTTGCTTGGTACACAAAGTATAAAATTTTTGTGCTTTTGTAGTACTTTTTGGTACTTTTCATATGTATTATTATTTACTGACATATTCTTTATTACTCCACTTTATTTGATATTTTTTGCCATTTACAACAAAAGTATCTTTTGGTACTTTTTGTATCGTTCAGTATTTTTGGTTTGATATATTTTGTACCATTTAGAACAAAAATACCTTTTGGTACTTTTTGTGTTGCTCAGTATTTTTCATTCTATCGTGTTTTTTTATCGTATAATAACCATTTTGCACTTTTTGGTACTTTTTTGCATTTCTTTATCTCTTATTTGTTTGGTACTTTTCGTATATTTTTGTTTTGATTGATACTTTTTATTCCGATTGATAATTTTTCTTTTTACTTTTTCCCTCATTTGGTGTTTTGGCGTTTTTTAGTATTCCCATCTACTCTCATTCGTTTGTGTAACTTTATCCTGAAGTATTTAACCTTCAACTTACATTGTATGGCTAATAACGGCTTTTATTGTTGGTAACTGTAATTTGAGTAACTGCTCCTTTATTTTAGCCAAATAGCCATAAACTTAATGACCACCTTAAATCGTTTCAGTTTTACTTTTTTCTTTCTATTTCGTCTTGATTTTCGACAAGATTTTCAACAGAAAAAAAAATTACCCCCCGAATTAAAAACTTCGTTACAAATTTATCTTCTGGCTTCATTTTAATAGGTTCGCATATAAATTTAATGGCAAAAACAAAAAACTGCATTAGGAATTGAAAAACAACAACTTTTACCGGCATTATGACGATTGAAAGAAAGAAACAAAGAAAAGGAAAGAAACAATAATACGGGGAAAATGAAATGAAATAAAATTTTATTTGCCAAATGAAAAGAAAACTCGTTAAAACAAAAAAGGTGGGCTTGGTTTTTCTTTAACTCCATTAATATTTGCCTCTTTTTTTCAATCTTATAATTTGGCTTGAAAACACACTTCCATTTCCATTAAGCGATCTCCTCTGTTGTTAGCTTGTTTCCTTGCCTTAATGCTGTTGATTTAATTAAGTTTTCAACATTTTTTTCAAATGGAAATTTTTTTCCACTGTTTTTCTTAATGTGTTTTCCTAGTCCATGTGTTTATAGTTTTTCTTTTTTTTCTTTTACTTGATTTTTTTATTAATTTATTGGCCAAACAATTATTTTTTATTTCACTAATTTAGTCATAATTTTAATGGCTTTAACTGGGCCACCACCACTCACTCCACTTATGCCATCATCATCGCCTATTAACTTTTCCTATTTCTCTCGGCTTTATTGTGGGCAAACTCATTAACGGTAATTCATAAAATGGTTAATTTGTCAAAAACATGCTTTTCGTTTATGGTGGTGGCACTCATTAACGGACTTTGCACAATTTTTTCTTTTTGTTGTAAATGGCTCAACAACATTTTGGCACAGTTTGAACACCTTTTTTTGTGGTCTGAGAGAAAACTTTTATTTTTTTATTGTGAAAGAAAATTTCGAAAGTTTTCAATTTCATAAACTAAATCTGACACCCCTTTTTGCACTTAAACAATGTCAAAATATTAGAAGTCATCGCAGTCTAGTAGATAGTGTGTCCAGGCTTATTAGACGTAAGGCCACGGTTCAAACTCCAGATCGGACAACTTCAAAAAAAACGGAAAATGAAAAGAATATTTCTTCGGCCAGTTCATCTCAGCAAATTTCTGGCAAAAACTTTGAGATTAAAATAAAATTGCCATGAAAAGTTTCTCAAAAATCTGTCGTCGTTCGGAATTGACTTTAAACTGCAGGGCTCGCCACTCATGTGTACAACATTTACACACACAACATTAGTGGCGTGAGAAGGTAGGTCGTAATACAGACTGAAGGGTTGTAATGACTAATTACACAGCCACGCAAATTTTGACTTTTTTGTGCAAATAAGATGACTCCAGATGTCTCCGAAGGCATTTTGCCATCACGTCAGGTTTTCGAGAAAAACGGGGTTGAAAACCCTAAAAATAGCGTTTTTGCCCGTTTTTGAAAAACTGTAGAGCTAAACACTGACGTGCTAGAACCATCCCTATTGTCAGAAATTGACAATTGATCTTTGCTCTTTAAAATGAGCCCAAAGCCAAATTGTTTGCATGCACCCTAGCACCCTGGGTTTATGTCAAGGGGTGCAAGAGAAAAAGAAACACATTACCGAGGTGCTTAAAAATTAATCAGATTTACTTGAAAATTGTTACTCAGGGGTTTTTGGGGTCGCTGATTACAGATCTTAATTCAGATTTAAAAAATTCAAAATGGCGGATTCAATATGGCGGTCGAGGTTTATAAAAATTTTACACATAATTGACCCGGAAGCTTTTTTCTCTCTTTACATGCGCAGGCTATACGAAGCTGTGGTTGCAACCATCATACAAGTGTTCTTCAAACCAAATGTTGCTTATAAAATAGGCTGCCTTCAAAAATGTATCAATACAAAGTTTGTATGCATTTCTACTACGGTATATAAACTATATAGATATGCAAAGTAACCAAACAACTATAAATCCGATTCCTGATTGCTTTTTGACTGCGTTAAAAATACACGTTGACGACGTTTTGAAATAGAATACATTGTCTACACATATTTTGTACAGCGGCATTATGAACACGATACAAATGTATTAAACCGTTCTCGAGATATGCGTCGGCAAAGTCGGCAAACTTCCAAAAAATCGAGATTTTCAAAACTTTGAGGCCCCAGTGGCACGGGTTAACATCTTCCAATTGTGCTCAAACTTTGGCAATCCTAAAATCTGACAGAAAGAAACATTTTAGGGGGGGTGCCTACAAAAAAATTCTGACATATTTTTTTTACCCTATGAGATAAAACCACCCTAATCTTCACCTATTGCAGACACTGACCGTCTAGCCTGATCTACTTCTAGTCTGGTCTACTTCGCTCGGTACTAAGTCATTAAAACAATTCTTTTATGTGTTAATACTTACATGAATACGAGGGCGGCTCAATAAGTTTCAGACTTTTTGAATGAAATATTATTGAAATCGAGCAAAAATTGTGACCTGGGTTAACCTAATCAAAACCGAGTTAGTACTACCCCCAGGGGCATACCAAATCCCTCAAGTTGCTGGTATAAATGGAGTATAACTCACTCAAACAGGTTTTTGAATAAGAAATCTTTCCATTTCTCAACGTAGTCCACCCACTTCAAACTCTATACACTTTGTGCAACATTTCTGCGCTTTTTTTTTCAAATCAAAATAGATTTGTCTGGATGGTTCCTTCTTCTTTGGAGTCAAAAAACTCAACTCAACCTATATATATAGGGTTATCCATTAAAGTTTGAACGTTGATATTTCATGTGTGAAACACTACATCATTTAAATGACCTCCACGCGAAGTGTTGCAAGCATTGATTCTTTTGAGGTAATTTTCGACCACTTTTTGACACATATTGGGCGGTATCTCAGCCATAACTTGACGAATGTTGGTTTTTAGTGCTCAATAGTTGAAGGTTTATCTGCATAAACATGGTCTTTCGCGTAGCCCCACAAAAAAAAGTCTAATGGTGTCAAATCGCATGGTCTTGGTGGCCAGTTGATATCGCCACGACGAGAAATTACGCGACCAGGAAATGTCTCTTGCAATAAAGCCATATTCGCTCGAGTTGTGTTTCATGTAGCAGCGTCTTTTCCAAGTCGTATTCTTCAATAGCAGGCAAAAAAAAGTCGGTTATCATATGACCATAACGCTCCGAATTCACGGTGACAGTCGTTCCATCGTCATTTTCGAAGAATTAAGGTCCAATCATTAAGTTTAGAGTCGACTCCGAAAGACAGATTTTTTTGACAAGCTTCTCTTGTCAATTTTTATTTTACTGTCAGAGAAATCTGTCGCCGAAAAATATTGTTTAATAATTCGTTTTGTTGGAGATCCGATATGGTGTTTAAACCGTTAGCTCAGGAATTCAGTGACTAGTAAGCCAATACACTACCTACTAGACTACGGCGACTTTTTAAGTGAACATAGTATTCGCCATTTATTGCGAATGTACACTGTAATCACAGTTACGAAGCGGCTCTAAAAATATTCCGTATCATCAAACATCATCATCAAACACTCCTGAGAAGTTGTCACACTTATATGTTTGCGAGATAGCACATCCGTCACATTGTGGAAAGCTTTCCAATATCCAAGAGATCATTAAAAAAATGAAAGCATAGGTCACGTATTCCACAATTTCTCGCACTGTCAATGTCCGATCGTCTTAAATTATATCGTGAATCGCATGACAATTGTTAAAGACCTTAACTAGGCATTCATCTCACGTCATCGGATACCCCAGCAATCATTCAAAAATTATTTCTATGACTTCTGCAATTACTTGCACATTACATATCTGATTGGCCAAAAAAACATAGAGACCTCAACTGGCCATCCAGAAGTCTCGTCATCTTTCATGATTGTAGAGCTTGAGTGATTGTTTCTCCATGTTCTGCTTAAATCATGTGGTAATCTGTTGGCAATAATGACGCTGTTCGTTTAGATTTTGACAGGAGGTATAGGAAATTCACAAAAAAACATGGGCTTATTGGCCCGCTCTCGTTTGTATAGAAATAGGAAAGAATTTTAAAATTTAATGTCGATTTTTTCTTTATTTTTTTGAATAAGAAAACAACAAATCAATTTAAATGTTTATTACTTAACCATTAAAGAAGCAAAAAAAAATTCTTGGTAATTTAATACCGTCCGTAGTAAACAGTGCATCAAGGTCTTTCCTCTCTTTTTTTTTGTTTTGGTGAACCAAATGGCTACAAAAAGAAAAAATCATTAAAAAAACATTGTAAAATAATATTAATTACCGTAAATATAAAAAAACAAAGAATAACAAGACTTTTTGTAGTAAATAAAAATGCCTTTAAAGTCATAAAAAAAAAACTTTAGATTTACAAGCAATTTTTTATAACTTTGTATGGAATCACCCATATCTATAAATGCACTATAAAATTAACTAACAATTGATTTTCCTTCAATATTATTATGCGTGTTGCATTTATTTTTTTTTTATTTAATTTCTTCATGTCTTTGACTTCAAGTCTTTCCTGGACATTGAATGCATATACATATGTACACTTCTCGTCTGACACTTTTAACTTTAAACTTCAAATATTTTTTCCCTCTTTTTTTTGCGATTTTGTTTCAATTTTTTCCCATTTTTTTCATAATTTTCTTGGCCACAAACTTTTTATTGGTTTGGCACAGCTGCATGTAAAGACACACCACTGATAGTCGTCAGTAGTTAGAAAGCCCAACATTTTTATGCTGCATTTGCATATGCAATGTAAAGCAAAAAAAAAAAAAACCAGAAACAAAATTTATTATTGACTGTAAAAAATAGCAAAGAAAAGTAACAAGAATGATAATGATAATGAATGATTTCTTAATGTTTTTTGCTCACAACTCTACGTAAAATTAAATGAATGGCTGACGTTTTTCTGCCATATCCATTCCACTTCCATTCTTCAAGTTCCCCTACCATATCTCAGCACCCCAAAGTTGCCAATATGAGTTGTTTTGCTGTTGCATACATATGACTGACTGGTGGTGTCAATTTACTTGGAAAAATCTAAGGTTGAAGGCTTAAACTGAACGAAACAAAATTGTTTTCTAAAGTGATATGAGGATTTAAAAACAAAAACAAAAAAACAATTTTTATGTCTACAAAAAGGTTGTAAGTGCCATATGAAGTATGTCTGTGAGTCCATAGGACTTTAGACATTGCAAACTCATTTACAAAAAAGGGGTAATTTTTCTTTATATAGCCATGTATTGTTTAAAAAAAAAAAACTTATTCTACGTTATTAAATGCACACGTTTAATTTCAATCGGTCCCTAGGAAAGAGCCCCTAGTTTTTAATTCAAAAACTTTGAGTTTAAAAACGTGTTTCACAATTGATTTCAAAATATTCCATTTTTCCTTCCTGTACCCTGTCCCTTGACAATGAACAATGCCATATAAACATACATATGTACATGCCAATACATACAGTGGTGGCCTTATAATTAGAAACGATGTTCCTGGAACAAAGTTCTCTGGAGTGACAAATCTAAGTTTAATTTGTCCCAATCTGATGGAAAAACGTATGTAAGCCGTCCTCCAAACAAAGCCTTTGATCCCAGGTACACAGTGAAAACTGTAAAACTAACTAACAAACATACACGTTGCTAAGTCGTTTCTAATTATAAGGCCACCACTGTATAAATGAATTTTTGGCAGGGACTTCCGAACTTTGACGGTTCGATAATGGCCATCTTGTTGAAGCTAGTATATCTATGAAATTAGTTGTCATTTATTTAATCTTTTTAGTCAAATCTCTTTGGAGGATCATATAAAATGAAGTATGTTCGCTGAATGAGCTCGGGAGCAATTGACAACTGCATCCCATATTTATCGGAAAGCCATCTTCAGCGATGAGAGGCCCATTTTTGGATGAATGGGTACATAATTGTCAAATTTGGAACGATACCCCACCACAAGAGATCCAAAAGCCTTCAATGCATCCCAAAAAGGACACTGTTTGGTGCATATTTTTTGGCTGGTGGCTTCTTTGTCTATATTTGTTTTATAACTACGTTCATCAGGCCATCACTATAGATCGAGCACTATAGTCACCGTAGTCAAGTAGCTAGTGTGTTGTCATATTAGGCGTGAGACCACGGTTCAAACCTCAGGTCAGACATCTCCAACAAAAAGAAATATTAACAAATATTTCTTCGGCGACATCCTTTCAGCAGATTTCTGGCAAAAAGTCTGAGAGTAAAATCAAATTGCCGTGAAAAGTTTCTCAAAAAACTCAGTCTTTCGGAGTCGACTTTAAACGGTAGGTCCGGCCACTCATGTACACACAAATGGTGTGAGAAGTTAGGTCGTAATCCTGACTGAAGAGTTGTAATGTAATGTATCGATGTGGTTTCAACAGAATGGCGGTATGTTTCACACAGCTTACACCACATTCGATAGTATTCATCTCACGTGAATATGATGTGAATTGCCACCGACATCGTACGAAGGTCAAATCGAACTTTTGAACGAATATAAATTTTTTAGTCCGTACAAAGAGCAATATTGATTGCCTTTGAAATTGTTTACATAGCTCGTTACTTGCAAGATGAATCGACTGTTACTTTCAACATCCCTTCACTGGAGGACAGGCCCTAATGCTAATAGCCAATGGTCGTCTTTTGAAAACTCTCTCAGCATTTTTCTAACAAAAAGTCTGAGACTAAATCAAAGTGTCATGAAAAGTTTCTTAGAACTGTCGATGTAAACTGTAGTTTTATAACTCATGGATAAAATGAACACACACAACATGGGAGGTGTGAGAAGCTAGGTTTTAATCCTGATTGAAAGGTTGTAATTACTATTACAAGTAAGTAAGTATGGAGTGACCCATATACACATACATACATACATATTTATAAAAGAAAACATCGAATTCTGAAATTAATTTGCCTGCCATATATTCTTTTAAAAAATTATTTTTAAAACTAAACTCTCTTTTCATAATGTTCATGGAATGACCCATATTTACAATAAAATTTTTCATTTGGCAGTCATTATTGTGGCTTTCAACACAATTGTTCGTTCGTTCGTTCGTTTGTTCAGTACGAATATGAGAGGGTAATTCATGAGTATATTGTTTGTCCGTTGTAAAGTTCCAAGCAACTTTAAACAAAAAAAAAAAAAAACATGGCCTTTTATTGTGGTTTGTGGTAGTACTTTATTAACACAGACACACATAAACACTTATACACAGACAGAAAAAAATGGTCACTTAGTGAAGTGCATGACCCCCAACTTAACTATAAATTTGCCACTCGAAGTTCGAGTTGCAATACAAAGAAAGTTAAAAAAAACGTTTTTTATTTGTGTTCAAACAAATGCTAGACAGCAGTGTGTGTGTCAGCAACATATTTGCTAAAATAGTGTGTGTGCTGCTGTAAGTGTGGAAATAACAGAAATAGAAGAGCATTTAATTTAATTATGCATGTGGCTGGCTATGTTATGCAGAGGCAATATGAGTCTCTACATACTTATGTTGCAACATTTTCTTAACACAAAATATTGTTGTAAAGACAACGGAATTTTATGTTGTTATTTACAACAACAACAACTACATTTATTGCCTTTTGTTGTTGTAATTTGTTGCCATAAAAATCAGTTCATTTTTATTATTTTACGGACAATTTTCAGTTCATTAAGAGCAGCTCAACACCAGCAACACCAGTTGAAAAAAAAACACTCCTAAGGCTGGTAATTTAATTCTTCTTATTAAGTTGTTTTGTTGTTGTTGTTGTTGCTGTTTTTTTAAACTGTTTTTTGTTTTGTTGTGTACTGGCATGCCAGGTAATTAAACTGTTGTTTTTTTCATCATAGTTTTATTGGCCGTTAGTGTGCTTGCATAGATTTTTTTTTGCTGCTGCCCCATTCAAGGACTGCGTAATTTAATTGAAATTTAAGATTTTTGCTACAAATACGTAAAATTTCATTAAAAAATCTGACTTTAAAAAACGAAATTCAATATGATGACACAGTTTTTTTTTTTCTCTACTGGTTATGTGTGTGTCCGTCTCTCTGTCTACTTTTTATTTTAATTACTGTTACGGTAAATAGTTTTTTGTGGCAACAGAAAAATGAATTTTTTTTAAATAATTTTTTTATTTTTATTAAAAACACGTGAATGTTTTTCTAAGAGAAACAAATTTTTTTGTTTGTGTTATTGTTTTTACTTGTTGCAAAAGTCAGTTAAATAAAGGTCATTAACATTTCAAACGGAAAGTTCCCATAAATTTTAAAGGTTAAATGAGAGGTTAACGAGTAAAAACCATTTATTAAAGCCTTTGTTTTTTTTTTTTTTTTTTTTTTTGTTAGTGTGTTTTAAATACATACGTATGTATATAGGCCTGCTTTTCGGCAGTGAAGCAATACAAAATACGTTTGTTTTTTGGCTGATAAAAATTAAACATTTTTTAATAGACCCCCTATTAAGAAATGGAGTAAAATTTTAGTCTACACTGTACTGGCACATTATCTTTTTTTGAAGGTTTTTTTGGTTGAAGTCTTTCAGACGCCATAAATAACCCCCAACAGAGTCTTAAGCAAATTTAGGGGATAGTTCCTACTAATGCAGAGCATAGTATTGGAATTAGAAATTTACATTATGTGAGGATGGAAATACGAAGTAGTGTCTGTGGACTTTAGGTTTGAATCTGTTTGTATTGTTAGTGATAGAAAATACTTCTGCTGGAAGAGTATTTTACATACTTATGGATAGTATGCCGAAGAATCCATTGTTCACTGTAAGGTTTAGTGCGGTTCAGTAGCCCATCGACCACGATGCCCTTCGTGACATCCAAATATTTTGAAAAATTATACGGTTAATAAATTTCAGAAATTTTTTAACCAATCCGTTAATCCAACAATCTTTATAATTGTCTGACAACTTTCCTCGATTTTAAGACGGTCTTTTGCATTGGTTCAGAAACTTGTGAAATTTGTTAATCGTATGTATACTTTTGTGGCCCTGCACAGGCCCAAAAAAGGCTAAAGACCGTCTTAAAATCGAGCAAAGTTGTCAGACAATTATAAAGATTTTCAACGAAAACGGATTGGTTAAAAAGTTTCTGAAATTTGTTAACCGTATGTATACTTTTGTGGCCCTGTGTACTTTCATTAGAGCATTTACCGCTGTAAAAGTGATATAACAATGCAATACAGGCTATGAAGTCACTGAATTAAGGTGTTACAATAAGAGCGTGAAAAATTTAAACGACATATTTTAGCTGCATTAGTACTTTTTTATTGTTTTCAACTTATAAATGAAAGAATTATATTAAAATAGGGTATTTTAATTTTATCTGGTGGTACTTTTTCTCGCAGAAATTTTGGTACTTTTTACCAAAGGATCTGTTTTGGTACTTTTCGATTTTATATAATTTTTAAGCTCAAAAATTTCATTAAAACCATTATTTACAATTTTTAATACATAAAAGTATTTGGTACTTTTTCTAGAATAAATTTTGGTATTTTTTACCAAAGCATCTGTTTTGGTACTTTTCGATTTTATATAATTTTTAGGCTCAAAAATTTCATGAAAACCATTATTTATAATTTTTAATACATAAAACTATTTGGTTCCTTTATAAGAAAAATGTTGGTACTTTTGCGGATACGTTTTACATTATTTTAAGTCTCGAAATTCAATGTTTTTTAACAACAATTTTGTTATATTTCTTTTTTTTTGGTATGTTTTCATTTTACTTTACAATATTTATAACGGTAAAAATGTATGGTACTTTTTCTATATACGATTTTAGTATACCTCAAAACCTTTCACTTTTTTATTTATCATGAAAGTCCTATAAATTACGTTTATTTATAAGTTTGGACCCATAGAACGTTGTGGTACTTTTTTTCATAAGCAATTATAGTACTTCTTTTTTTGTCCTTATTTTGAGGTTAAGAAATATAATTATACACCGTTTTTTACAAATTATTATTAATACACATTTTTGGTACTTTTTTGTAAACAGTTTTTGTACTTTCCCAAACGCCCCCTTCTTGGTTACTTTTCAGCTTTCCTTATTTTAAGTGGCAAAAATCTTATAAAGTATCGTTGTTTACAATTTTTAACACAAACAATTTTTTGGTACTCTTTTTTCAAAAAAAACAAAGTTGGTACTTTTCCCCACTATTTAGTACCTTCTTTATTTGACATTAATTTTTTAAGTTAAAAAATCCTATAAGAACCGGCTTTTCATTTTTATCGTGTACAATTTCCTGCTTTTTTTTCATTGAATGCAGTTTCCGTACTTATACTCAATGTATCTGGTACTTTTTCACAATATTTTCAGTAACGAAAATATCGAAAAGTTTTTTTTTTGTACTTTTTACAAGCCCTCTTGTGAGTACTTTTTTGTTTCATCTTATTTTTGTACTAAAAAATCCTGTAAATTGCAATTGCCTACAATTTTAAGACGTACAATGTTTTGGTACGCTTTTGCAAACAATTTTGGTGTATTTTCACAAGAATTTTTAAATGCCCTTTGTTTACATAGGACTTGAATTTTTTATTTTAATGAATTTAATGAATGGATTGTAATTTAAAAAATATTGTATTGATTGTAATTTAAAAAAGTACTTTCCATAAACAAATTTGGTACTTTTGGGTATATTTTTCATTATATTTATTTTCGAAAATTCTGTAAGAACAAAAAAATTTGTGGTATTTTTTTTGTTTTATTTTTTTTTGTTTATTCAAAAATCTATTTTTATTTTTATAAATTAAAGAATTTGGTACTTTTTCGTGGTACCTTTTCTAGTTTTCAATATTTAGGTTATATTTTATTTATTTATTAATTAGAATACAATTACAAATTATATTTTAATTCTATATATCGATGGCTTAATATAAAAAAGGCCTAACTCGATTTTTTGTTACTTTACAGGAGAAGGAAAAAACTTAATAAACTCCGTAAAATTTTTAGATACAACAAAAATTTTAATACAATTTTTAATAAAAAACAGCAACACATTTTATTTTTCATTTAAAAAATCTTTTATTTTTATTTTAACGAAGTTATCTAAGATAGGCCCTTTTTTCGTTGACATTTTTGAAAAGAAAAATTAAGTTAGTCCTTTTTTAAACTGATTCGAAAATGAAATATATTATAATAATTCAGGTTTAAATAATAAACGCAAGTAATTCCTGAAATTAAGAGGGTTAAGTCTAAAGTTAACTGTAAAAAATTAGTTCTTATAAGACAAGTTATCATAAAAAAGATGACAATCTACAAGTAAAAACTTTTTAAGCCCTGTAGGTGGTCCCATTTCTTTTTCGTGATTGGTATTTTCTCCTTATTAAGTGAATCACGAGGTACATCTTTAATTGCCGACTTTGTTCTATGTGGGAGAAATTTGTAATCGTCAGTTATGTCTGTTTTTACAAAATTGTGATGAACATGCTACTCCTAGTTTTCTAAGAGGCTTAAGAGACAGTTCTTTATTCGATATTCCAAAATATTGAAGATCATCCATTCATTCTTTTTCTTTTTACGTTATATGTCCATTCGGACTTTCTTGCAATATTTTTCCTTGTTCGGATACCATTTGCATTCTCCGAATCAGATTCAGAATTTTCGCTCGCTTTCATAATTTTTATTGTATTATTAATTTTTAATGTCAAAACTTTTCACTCTTAAACAATATTTTTCACAAAAAGTAAAGTGAACTGATCAAAAACAGAGCAGCATGTCGATCGACCCGCCGCCGAAGTTTTTTAATCATCTTTTTCCGCTTAAGCGAGTTTGTTACTTGGGCAATATAAACGCACAACTTCAGCTGCGTTACAGATTACCATACTTGTATTATTGTGTCATGCAGAAAACCAATCAAATGAAATAATAAACGAGTTAGGGCTTTTTCTTTTAAAAATTCATTGACATGACTTAGGCCTTTTTTTGAAATTGTTTTAAATCTGTTATTTGTAATTGTATCCACCTGAAATTTTGAGGCAAGGTGCATATGTCTTCCGTAATAAACAAAAAACGTCATTTTGAAGAAAATTGAGTTAGGCCTTTTTTATATTAAGCCATCGATATGCTGAGTAACTTCGACTATATGCTCGATGTAGTGTAACAGACCACAGTCTCTGGTGGGATTCGAATCCACGACCCTCACGCTAATAGTCTAACACACTACCCACTAGAATACCGGGGCAACCCAGGTTATAATTTTATTTGATTTGATTATATTGAATACTTCTTCGGGACAAATTAGGGCGTTCTATGTTATTATTTTGTTTTCCAAACAAAGTTCTCTTTCCTTTCAAAGTACTCTTTTAGAAATCTTTTATAATTTTTAGTTTTTGTGACTCCCGTATTCAAGGTTTTTTAATTTTACTCTGTTAATGCCAACATTTAAAACAAAAATCTTTCTTCCCCTTTCTTTTACCAGTAAATACAATACTTTTGTTATTGTTTTCGATGTTGTTGTTTTGTTTTTTATTTTTCTCTTTATTGCATCATATTTTATTGCGATTATCAAACTTCCTTTCTAAACACCTCAAATGGGCATTCAGCAGCAACAACACGGCCGCAATGCAAAAGTAGCCGGTAGTGTTCACTGATTTCTGATTTTTGCCCTCTAAACTTCATTTCTTTTTTTTCTTTTCTTGTCTTGTCTGGGCTGTTTTGGCCAAGAAGCAGCAGAAAACAACATTGTAAAAATGTACTAATGAGCTTAAATTATAACGCCATTTATAGATGGTGTTTAGTACGTTCGTTTGTTGTTGAAAAAAAAAGAGTTTAAAAAATGTTTTCAGCTGCTATTTGGGGGGCTGTAGAAAAGCAGAGTAAATTGGGCAAAAATAATAATAAAAATGCTGGTAGCAAATCACGTTTCCTGAGATTAAATTGAAGACCAAAACCAAGAAAAAAAATTTTGCTTTAATGCTTCTAAAATCCCCTTAAAGAAATAGCAAGAAAGAAAAAAAAAACGGCAGAAACAGTTTATCGTCTAATGGTCATCTGTAGAGTAAAGAGTTGTAAAGTTTTTCTATTGTATGTTGGGCGAGTTTTTATTCGTATAATAAAGTTAAGCTGCTATAAACAGCGCTTGTTTTATAATTTGATGGACTTTTACTTTTATCGCTCTATGTGTCCCTTTCTCTCTCTCTCTCTCGCTCTCTCTGTATGTATTTTCCTAATTTCTTTATGGCTTAAGTGGCCTTCCTTTTTTCCTTCTTTTTAGTGTGGAGTTCAAATTAAAAAATATAACGAGATAAACAGTTAAACTTTTTATATCGTTTACCACTACTATGGATAATAGGAAGTATAGCGGGCTTGTTATGTTGTTTGTAACATGTTTAGGGGATAGAGCCTAAATTCTTATATAATTGTATTCAATCAGTTAGAATCACTTCCTAAGCCAAGGTTACTAATATACAGACCATAAGTATATAGTTCCCGTGTGTTCTTACCACCACCTATTACTTTTAGAGGAGTGCAATTCATTTAAAATCTCTCCCACTAACTCTCTGGGTAATACAATATCCGCGATTTTTACAGCATGTTTTAGATTGAAAATAGATTTTTTCGTCAAGAAGTTGTTTATCATGGTA
The DNA here is from genome assembly GCA_936449025.2 of Sarcophaga subvicina. Classification (NCBI taxonomy): domain Eukaryota; kingdom Metazoa; phylum Arthropoda; class Insecta; order Diptera; family Sarcophagidae; genus Sarcophaga; species Sarcophaga subvicina. The sequence goes on along the minus strand of OW388083.2, from coordinate 103,546,242 downwards.
ACGAGTAAATATCTCTGCCACCCCCGGAAATCTTAGTAAATTGAATTGAAGAACTTTGATTGATAAATAAATCCATTATCCAGATAACGAAAAAAGAGCTCATAGCTATTGCTACGAAGAAATATAACGTCACCTCTCTACTAACGAGAGGTATTTAAATACTTTAACCAGATATTTTTGAATTAAAAACTGTTCTCGCATTAACAAATTCCCTGTTTATTGCCTTCGAGGAACTACCCTCTATTGCCCATTCATTGGGTGGACCATTTTGAATATTCTCTCTCCGTAGGAGAGCCATTGATCAGCCTATCAAGAAATAACTTGATGTTGACAACCGATTTTTTGACAAGGCACTGTAGACTCAGGGTACATTTGTAGAATTTATGTTGTCTTTAATTGGGTAGACCATTTCTGAAAATTGCCTATAAAATTATTTTATTTGAGTAACGAATAATTGTGTCTCTCTATCCTATCAAGATATAATCTGCGGATGACAACCGATCTTTTGACAGGGCACTGAAAGACTCAGGATACATTTATACAAAATAGGGGTTGTCTTGTGACCAACATGTATATTCTGTAACAATGAGAATAAATCATCGGAACTTATTCTTCGAACTTAGAAGGCATTAATGCATCTTAGGAGGAATCACTTTGTGCATATTAAGTGGCGATCAGGGAATTGTCGTTGTTAACTCCTATTGTCCTTGTCAAGGCAATAGGCTTGAAACATTTTAGGGACAACCTATAAAGTTTGAGATGAACTCTTTGGTCGCAGTATTAAGGCACCTCATCACGACAAATAATAATAGGTGTACAAATCCGTCCGCATGAGAGCTGAGTTGAATTTCTTTACCGATGTGTTGGATTGCCAGACTAGAGCTTCAATTCCAAATCTAAGATATTAATTGAAAAAAAAAAAAGAAAAAATATTATTTCTTTTGCTGGCCTCCCCCTGTAAACAATTTTCTCGCAATAGCTTTGAGTTGTGATCTGTTACTCGGGGTTGATTGTAGGTTCTGTCATGGATAAAATTAACACACGTGAGTGGTGTAAGAAACTAGACAGTAATTCTGACCCTTTGGTCTAGCTTCTGTTAGTAATGGCGATTGCACAATCAAGGCGTTCCAAAAGAAGCAGAATTTAAAATCTTACATCATCATCTTCAGTACTTATAACGCATGATAAACTAAGATAATTTTTTTTGGTATAATTTTTTCTGTCACTTTAATAGTGAACAAACAGCAGCAATGAGTATTCAAAAAGATGAGTAGAATCGAATCATACTCATAATTTCTGATGCTTATATGCATTCATACTTATTTTAATATCATGGAACCTCTACTCATATTCAAAGTTTGAAGTACTCATCATATTCATACTTAACAACACGTATTGATGTTATTGATTTCGACTCGACATGGCTCAACATTGTACACGAATCACAAAATAAGTATGAATTGCGTATGAACACTAAAATACTCACTAAAAGGTTGCTTGCTGCTCTGAATTTTGTGCTTAGGTGTCTTTTTTTGTGAATGCAACAACAATAAGTAAGACTATAAATTTTGATAAATGATTCGAGTCACTCCAATCGTTTATAAGTATTATAAGGGTATTTTTCTAAAGTTATGAACCTGAATGAGTAGGCGGCTTATGAATCAAACATATTTCGAATGGTATGAGTTTGATGTCAACGTTGTACGCATACTCATTGCAACTTGTACTTATAAATCAATGTTGTAGTGAGTATGCGTTCTTATGAGTATCGAAAAAAACGATTCATTGCTGATCTCTGGTGGTGAAGTACCTGAATTTTTTTGTAGGGTATAATACATATACCCAGGGTTAACAAAGTGTAGTAACTTCCTTAATAGTTTAAAATGATTAATAAAAATCAGCATTAAAAGCGTTTTTGTTCGGCCATAATTTGTCCTTTACTTGGAACTTTACACTTGGGAGTTCCGTAAATCAATTTTCAAAAAATTGAAAAAAAAATCCAAAATGTTGATCAAAACGAGTAGACATTAACGATACAATCTCAGATGGTGGATGGTGTTGGCTGGCTGGCCGGCTGGCTGACACAATGGATGGATGAATGAATGAATGAATGCATCATACCTTATTTGGCTGTTATTATAACTGCTTTTAACAGGTGTTTAGTGGAGAGTTTTGTTTTCATAGATAATCAGAGAAGAAGATGAAGGAGATGAAGAAGAAAAAAAAGGTTAATTTCTACATGCAACATGTATTGTTTAGGTGCTGTTTAGGGGCCAACACTATAAAAGTGATGTGCTTAAAGTGGCAAATAAACCAACACCACCAACAAAATCCATCCTACAACAGCAAAAGTGATTACCAACACACGGTCAGTGTTTTTTCATCGTCTTCACGAAAACTGCATTAAAGGCTGCATTTTTTTCTTTTTCTGTTTTTCGGTTTTCTGTCTATTTCTTGACACGCGTCTTTTAAAACTGTTGACCTTTATTTGGTTGTCGATTTTTTAATATTTTTTTTTTTGAAGCTCGTGGAAGTTGAGTTATAAAATTCCTCAATTAATATTTAACATCCGTTATTATTTTGCACGTCAAGCTTAAGCCTTAGTATCAGTTTTTTTTCAGTTGGCTGGGGTCATTGTCTGGTCAATTTCCAAAAAAAAAATTTTTTTTTCTTGGTTTTAATTTTTCCAGCTAACAAGTACGTTTTTAGCTTCTGGTTATTTCGTTTTTTCTTCCAAAATTTATTGTTTTTATTACATGCCTATTATTATGATTATTTTACCAGCATATTTTTTCTGTTTTATGATTTACTTTTTATTTGAGTTTAAATTGTTTCCCTTGAATGGTTTGGTTTTTCAATGTGTAATCATTATCCCATATTGACCCTTGTTTTTCCCCTCGTGAAATAATATAATTTGATTTTGCTTTTTGGTAATGATTTACGACATGATTTTTGGAGAAAGTTAATACGACTCATTTATCTTTTCTTACTTACTCCTCTCTCTCAATCTCTCTAGCTCTTCATGGAAATTTATGACAGCATAAATGAAATGGAAATTTAAAATGAATTTATCAAATCGTAGCAAATAAATCATATAAGAAATTATAGCAAATGAACTTTGCTTTGGTAATTACTTTGAATTAAATTTGAAAAACAAAAAAAAAATTGCTTTTAATTCTTCAATCAAAAAATTCAGCATAATAATCCATCAGACATGGTACTTAAGTACAAGTTGAATGTCCGTATTTATTCTGAAAGTAAATAAAATACCATGAAAAGTTTCTAAAATTTGTTGTCTAGAGTTGTAGATCCTGCCACTCATAAATAAAATTAAGACACACACAACATGGTTGGTATGATAAGCTAGGTTGTAATCCTGGCTAAGGCGTTTTAATGGCCAGGTCAGTAGTGTATTATTTCTAAGTTTATTATAATCTTACACGTACTTCAGTGGTTTGAGGTATAAAAAAGCATTGTGCAGCTTAAAAAGTTGCTTTAATAGGCTGGCATCAATCTTATGTTACGTTAGGCTAAATTGGCAATTGCCATTCGCCTATCTCTACTAAGTCCTAGCAGTACCCGTTGTTATACAATATCATTATGCCTGCTTTAGCATATAATCACAATTGCTTTCCAGCATCTCGTTGTCATCCTGACGAATTTTGTGTCATGGTATGGGTTTTTATTCGGATTGCAAAAGGCTGCTTATGTCAGATTAACAGATGGCAACGAAATTGTGGATAAGGCGGCAAGATCAGGTTCAGGTTTGTTATCTACAACAAAGGAGAAGAATGGGGAGAACACCAATTATAGCCTTCTTCTTCTTCTGAATTATTGAGCAGAAGTTTGATTCATACGATTCGTTCGATATAGAACGGACTGTAGTTTTGCAAGAACCCTTATGACCAAAGCTTAATCTTATTTTAACGAAACTTTGCATAAGTAAGTGGGAGATGAGACCTTTTATGGGAGTATGAACAGGGCATAGCCTATTTCGACATAGAATTAGCAGATTGAATAGGCATACCTCTGATTTCTGTGGGCTATGTGGAGAAGCACAGGTGAACATTGAATCATTTGTTATCCCACTGACCTTGTCTGCAAGTTTTTAGGCACAGATGGCTAAATGGTCAATTTGTTTGAGAAGCTGATAGTCTTATAAATGGGATCAATTGGCTACAGAGATACCTTTACAGGGAAAATAAATCTATGGGTGTCATGATAGCTAATTGTTGCTCTCGTCCACTTTTTTCTTGATTTCGTCCAGAAAGGGGTCAGATTTCTTTGGTCTCTAAACAATTGGTTTTATTTTCGCACCTTTTCTTTGCCTTTAAGTGAAATCTGTCAGCTCTCACTATCGAATCTTTTTTAACGGGTTGTTCTCCCGGTTTTTCCCTGCCCAGAAATCCATATTAGAATATCCGATGAATGTTTCACAGTCTCGCTGAGAGACAACCAAACTTTTTGAGCTGTTTTCGATGTTTTGCCGTGGCTTCATGGTCTAATAAGCCAACATACTATCTACTAGACTACGACGTAGGCATACGTTAATGCCTGTAATTCTTAGAAAGAACAGCAGACTTTCCATCCGTTTTTGTTTAGCAAATATATAATACTTCATTCCTTTCCAATTTCAAAAGTTAACCATTTTGCTACTGAACTTATCGCCTTTCCTATGGATTACAGTCTTGAGTTGATATTCGAAACGTGTGGTCAATCCAGTGTGATTTGTGATCAAGGACACACAGAGGTTGGCATTAGAGATGGTGTTTAACTAAAATATTTTATCGATAACTTGCATTTTCTATTGAAAACTTGTCGATAACTTGCATTTTCTACAGAAAACTTGTCGATGACTTGCATTTTCCACAGAAAATGTATCGATAACTTCCATTTTCTATAGACATTTTCTCGATAACTGATAATTTTCTATGGACATTTTCTACAGAAAAGTGTTCCATAATTTGCAACTTCTATAGAAAATTTGACGATGTTTTGCAATTTCTATTAAAGTGTTGAGTCTGTTTCAAATCTGAAAAAATCAGAATAAAATCACTCGTCTTGAAAAGAAATCAGAATTAAGTGCTTCACCTACTACACATGTTACATGTTCACAGAGGATGATGTTTCAAGAGAACTACATTGTAGCACCTGCTGCAATATGCCACTCTTCTGCCTTAGCTTGGAAAATTCGATTAATGAAACTGCAAGAAAGCAGAAACAAAAAAAAAGGTGGTGGTGGTTGAGATGCCTTTGGCCCTTCGTTTATAAATGTTCGCATTTCAAAATTTTGACATGACCTTAAGAAAACTTTTTTTTTTTTGCCCCAAGCGCTAATAAGTGCAGCTTTTTATAAAAAAATCGTTTTGAAGCTGATTAATTTCGTTTTTAAAATCTAGAAAAGAAAAGAGTTTCTTTCAGGAAGCTGTTCAATTACACGAGACAGTTGTCGTAAAAAGAAAAAAAAATCATTAAATAAAAATTCTTTCTACAGAAAGAAAAGTGAATGTTTCTTAAAGAAACGGCATAAAAAAAAAACTAAACCGTCGCCTGTTTAACATCCGCATTATTTGCCATTTCAAAAACCGGCAAACAATCGACCAAGTTTGCCAGATGTCTGGGGCTGGCAAAAAAAAAAAAAGAGTTCTTGATTTATAAGCATTTCACTGGAATACAATAAAATATTGGTAACAGGCAGCAGCAGCAGCAAACAACAACAACTGCAACAAATACTCTTTATAACTATGGCAACAAATTGACGCCACACACATTTGCAACGGTGATTGTGCTGCAACAACACGTTGTATAATAAAAACAGAGAGCGAGAGAGAGAAGTAAAACTTATTCATTTAACATGATCACGATGGCCATGAACGAAGAACGTTTTGAATTGTTGTTCATAAAAAGAACAAAAAAAAGAAGCAGAACAATAGGGAAAGTTTTTCCAAACGCTACTGTATTTTTAACGTTGCTTTTACAGAACATTTTTTTCTTTTTTTTTTTTGGAATTTTTTTAAAAAACATTCTGATTCTGCTGATGTATCATGTTCCTCATTGTTGCTTGAGCTTAAGGTAAAGAATTTCTTTTGTTTTGTTTTTATTTTTGTAACATTAAAGTTGAAATGAAATATAAAACCAAACACATGAGTGAGTACATAACCCCCCCCCCCCCTCATATGTTGGAACATGCCTTACAAGTGAGAAAAATTCTTGTAAGCAAGAACTGAAAGAAAGCCACACATTTTCTTGGTGCCAAGTTCAAAACCCATACTGTATGTGTTTATTATACGGCATAATTGAGGTTGTATGTACACTCTTACCATTGCCTGCCTTTATTTACTTTTGTAGAGAGTGAAAAATAAATATTGAACGGCACTCACACTCACGCCTGCAACTCCAGAAACTGAAATTATTTTTCAAATGAAAGTTCCTCTACATTAACTAGACCAACAAAGCATAAGTAATTGGTAGAAAAATTAGTTTTTTTTTACTAAAAAAGCAGAAAAAAAAACTTGTAAATAAATAGTTTAAACAAATTAAGAATCACAAATGACTGTCTCTGGCTAGGAGCTGTTGCAACGGATGAATGAATGAATGAAAAAATAAGTCGGAACACAGACGGATGCATGAACACTAGTAAAGAAAATAAAAATAAAAAAATTTTGTTGTCAGACATTTATTGTCACTTGAGGCGACATAACTACAAAAGAAAATTTTACAATTTCCAGAAACATATACATCCAGACATACATACAGTGGTGGCCTTATAATTAGAAACGATGTTTCTGGAACCGAGTTCTCTGGAGTGATGAATCTAAGTTTAATTTGTCCCAATCTGATGGAAAAACTTATGTAAGACGTCCTCCAAACAAAGCCTTTGATCCCAGGTACACAGTGAAAACTGTAAAACAAATTAACAAACATACATGTTGCTAAGTCGTTTCTAATTATAAGGCCACCACTGTACAGTCAATAAAAAAAAACATAAAAAAACTTTCATTCCTATTAACATTTTGACTTTACTTCACCGCCTTTTTTTATGTTTTTCTTTTTGTTTAAAGTGCTCGTTCGTTTCCTTTAATATTTGTTCTTTGCATTCTTTGTTTTCATATTGAATCTCCCCCTCCGGGCTGCTTTTATTATTTGACCCATTAAGCCATATCTACAGCGACAATAGATAACACTTTACTACAGCCATTACTACACTCGACAGCGGTAAAGTTGTTGCATGTTTTGTTGTTAAGTAAATACAATAATAAAACCAACTTTATAATGACACAACAGACATGCCACATAACAAATGAATTGTTTAAAGAACACTGATTACCTATCAATCCAAAGTCAATAATGTGAAAGATAAACATATAATGGAGGCCTATTGCATTGCACAATAGCTTACAAATGTTGTCACCTTTTCAGTATAATCATACTTTCTTTTTCAAAACAGTATACTACTGTAATACAATAATAAATAAGCCTTTAGGACCTGTACCACAAAAAAAAAAAAAAAAAAAAAAAAAAAAAAAAAAAAAAAAAATATGATTCATAACATATCTTAGTTACCACAACTAAAAATTATAGTTGTCACAATCATATTAACAAATGAAAGTTCAAACAGTAACAAAACATATTCTACCAAACAACAGACATAAATTATTGCACATACGTCTTGTTGTATTAGTGAAGCATCTAGTTTAAGCCAATTTCAAGATCCCAGGAGAAAATATCGACACAACAGTAAATGGCATGCTCTTCTAGCCCATCTACCATATCTTTTTGACAGATACATCCATGATTGTACGTTTATAAAATAGCAAAGAAAACTCCTTTTATATGGACGGATAAAAAGCTAATTTTAGGTATGTGTGGCATATTGAGAACCAATTCACCTTTAACATAAGGCTCGACCCTTTCATTGCTATGCTATGCTTAGTGCCACAGTATCCAAGGTAGCCTAAAAAACGTACATTCATACATAATTGGTCATAGCAATCCTTCAGTCAAGATTACGACCTTGCTTTAAGTACCAGTTATGTTTTGTGTCTTAATTTTATTATAATTATTTTATTTATAGTTATTATAATCCTTTAGTCAGGTTTAGAACCTACCTTCTCACGCCACCTGTGTTGTTTGTGAAAAGCTGTTCATGGCAATTTTATTTTACTCTCAGAGTTTTTGCTAAAAGATTGCTGACAGAAAGTCGCCGAAGAAATTTTTATATTTCCTTTCTTGTTTGAAATGTCAGATCTGGGGTTTGAACCGTAGCCTCAAGTCTAATAAGCCAACACACTGCATATTAGACTACGGCGAATATTGGTCTAGTAGGTAGTGTGTTGTGTTATTAGACGAAAAGCCAGGGTTCGAGCCCCAGGCCAGACATCAAAATAAAATACAAAATCATTTTTTCGATGACTTCCTCTCAGCAGATTTCTGGCAAAAACTCTGAGAGTAAATAAAAATTGCCATGAAAAGTTTCTCAATAAATAAAAATCTGTCGTTCGGAGTCGACTTTAAACTGTAGGTCCCACCACTCATGTATAAAATTGATATACACAACATAAGTGGTGTGAGAAACTAGGTCGTAATCCTGACTGAAGGGTTGTAGTGTAAATAATAATTGATCTTCTTAGGGTTAGGCGTTATGAGACTTTAATTGGATTGAGACGAAGTCCAGTTTAGTAAAACAGTAGTTTTGCCCGATTAAGTCAGGAATCTTCAGGTCTCTTTATCATCCGTAACCACACATTAATCATTGAGCACCACTTCCCAGCATTATAATCATTTAGCCAAGATTACAACCTAGTTTCTTACACTATCTATGTGTCCAACTCATTCCGAAAAAATCACTGTTTTGGGCTAAATTTTTTGCTGACGACGTCATTGGTTCATATTTCCTTGATCTTCCCTTTTAACGGCGAGCACTATTGGGCGCTGATTATCAACTTCCTTGTTGGCCTAAATTGGATGATCTAGACACTTAAGACGTGTAGTTTCAACAGGGATGCCCTACATATCAGAGGTTAGCAATGAGTATTCAAAGCGATGAGTAGATTCGATTCATACTTATAATTTCTGATACTTATACGCATTCATACTTATTTTAATGTCATACTCATACTACATATATTCAAAGTTTGAAATACTCATGTATTTTTCTAAATTTGTGAATCTGAATGAGTAGGCGTATGAATCATTACTCATTGCAACCTGTAGTTATAAATCAACGTTGTAGTGAGTCTGAATGCATCACGAGTATGTAGTTAAATTTCAATATTTGTTGACTCACTTATATTCAAAATTTCATGATTATTTATGAGTAGCGAAAAAGCGATTCATTGCTGATGTCTGCTACATATCATACAACTCATCCCAGATTTCATATTAAATGTATGAGTTGGATTGTTAATGAATATTTTTCTAATCTTAACTTGCCATAAGAGCACATATTTTTTAATGTAAGATTCAATTAATTGAAGTCTAAAGCTGACTGAGATATTTTTTATTTCATAATTTTCAAAGACTTCAGTACAATGTTTTAAATTTGCTGCCCTTTCAACATCATTTTTTACTTAATTCCCAAAACTTAATTTTTTTTCTTTTAATTTTCATTGTAAATTAAATAAAATTAACATGACTTGAACTAATTACACAGTAATTTTGCATTGCATTTATAATTTTAATTTTTTAATTTAATACAACAACGTTACGTTCATGTCAAACACAAAGTTTTCAAAAAAAAAGGAAAAATTAAACAAAAAACCAAAAAGTTAAACAAAAATTACCGTGAAATAATTATTATAGTTGAGGTTATTTGAAGCCGGGAAAGGGTGTATCTTATTACGTTGCTTGATTTTAATTTTCACAAAAAAAAGAATTTGTCTTTGGAACGAACGATTTGAACGTGATACAAACTTAATTATCGCAACACGAATTTGTCTCCACATAATTATCAATTCAAACAGTGCACGATAATGATTATCTGCTACAGTTTGATGTTGTAAATGTTGAAATTGTATCACGTTTAAAATGTCAATAACAAAAAGGGAGGCATTTTGGCCTTCACTTTTTTATTTCATCCGTTTGTTTTGATGCTATGGTAGGTAATGTGCTCTATTTGGAGCATCATAAAATACTGAAACTAACTGGTTCTGTACCAAGTTAGATCAACAGCTGTCTTAAACATAGTTCACTTGGGTCTAATCATTAGACCCTAAGATAACGGATACTTCTCTGTTAGATAAGTACGGCAATGTGTGCTGGCATTTAGAGACCACTGACTGTATTGTGATATTACATTTCCCAAACGGAAATGCAGGCAACCGTCGTTATCTGGGACATAGGTGGGTGTTCTTATAGAGACTTCCGAGCTTAATAACGGCCATTTTGTTAAAACTTCACCAAATTGCTTGTCTGTTTTACCAAATCACCATGAAACACCATAGACAACGACCTGTGAGCTCTGGAGCAGTTAGTGGACTGATCCTAATTTTCATAAAAAATTGTTTTCAGTAGTAAGACCCATTTCTGGATGAATGGATACGCAAACAGAGAAAATTGTTGAATCTAAGACAAAATCAATCCACATGAGATACAGGAGAGTGCAATGCATTGCAAAAAAGTCACTCTTTGTGTTGTGACAAGTGACGTCATCGTTCCATATTCCTTCGAAAACGACTTTGGGCAGCCTGCATCACTGCAGTTCTTGCTTACCAAATCATAACACATTTGAAATTCTCCCTTCCACGTGTAGAAGATGTGAACTGGTCACCGCAAAAGTCGGCAATAAAGTATGGGAATGAGTCACAAACCACGGTCACAAATCAAATAACCTACGCCTTCGATGAAATGCATCCTGATTTAAGCGCCATTTATGATGTAAATTCAGCCTGCTTATACGTCAGTTATAGGGGGTATTGGTGTTGTATCGAGTTCTACAGTTTCTCTAGAGTGGCAATACTACTGCAGTTTTTGTGTTGTTCGTTCTTTACGTTATCTTCTGTAGGATATCGGGGAAGAAGCCATTAATTTTTTTTTTTTGGAAAGCAAAAACTATGGGCATTATAAATTGGATTGAACAAGTTTTATAGTGAAGCACTTACCCTCTGTAACAAGGCTTCACTCGGTTGAGATTTCCATGAAGTTATTTGCGAAACCTAATTTGGCAATCTAGTTCTGTCTAGTTCTGGAGGAATATACATACATAATTGGCCATTATAACCTTTCTGTCAAGATTACGACAAAGCTTCTCTCATCACTTATGTTGCGAGTGTTAATTTTATACATGGCGAGTCCTACAGTTTAAAGCCGATTCCGAACGATAGATTTTTAAGAAAAAATCTGCTGAGAAGTAATTGCCGAAGAAATATTTTTTCGTATTTCATTTTGTTGAAGATATCTGACCTGTGGTTTGAACCCTGGCCTCACGTCTAATAAGCCAACACACTGCCTACTAGACTACTGCGACTTCTCTGCTGGCAAAAACTCTGTGAATAAAAATTGCCGCAAAAAAAGTTTCCCAAATATCTGTCGTTCAGAGTCGACTTCAAATTGTATGACCCGCCGAACTTGTATTAAATTAACACACACAACATAAGCGGTGTGAGTTCGTAATCCTGACTAAAGAATTGTCATGATCAATTATGTATGCAAGTGTGTATGTGTAAATCCTTATCAGTTATCTCAGTAGTAATGGCTAGTGCCACAATTGATTTCTTAGAGTATCACACTAACTTCCGTTATGAAATGGTGTATGATTATCCTTCATAATCCATTTTAGACCGACTATCATAAGCATTTTTTATATTTCGTTTAAGAAAACCAATTTTTCCCACTCTCCACAAATGCAAAGTTGCATTACAAAGCGGATTTTCCTTTTTTTTTTTTTTTTTTTTTTTTTGTTTGATTATAACACCCCCTTTTTACGTTTGGCTTTAAATCATGTAGAGAGTTACAAACAGGTGCCAATGACTTTAGACTGCCATTGACACGTACGTGTATGCAAAATAGCCAAAACACTGATTTTTTTATTTTTATTTTTTTGTTGTTTCTCTTATAAAAGTGTTGCCTTAAAGTCTACTCTGATGTCATGACAAATTATCATCAAGATGCACCCTTGACTTAATGCCGAAAGGAAGCTGACTGAAATCAATAGAAAAAGAAACAAAAACACACAAAAAAACTCAGCAACAAAACATTTTTACAAGAGACTTCTTTTTTTATTGCTTTTTTCCTCTTGTTTCTTGGTTTGTAATTATTTTTTCAGATTTTCATTTCGGAATAAAGGAAAGAAAGTGTTTTTTTCAGAGGAAAAAATTAAACTCTTGTGACTTGTGCCTGCCGCTTCTTTATCGTTTTTCAGTTGTTGGTGTTGCGCATATTATTTCTCGCCTAAAAGCAAATCATCAATTATCCACACACACACACACACACACATTGCAAATAAAGGAAAACGAACAAAATTTTTTTTGTTTCTTATTTTTCGTTTGTATTTTCGTGTGCATTTTTTTTCCTCAATTGTACGATTATCTCCCGTCTCTGTGTGTGTGTGTGTTTAGAGACAGTAAAAATTGCATATTTTCCTCCATTCATTTACATGCAAATCATTTTCTTCACCCACACAGCTAGCCCAGCTATTCATTGCATTTCATTCACTTACTCACTTCACTTCACTTCACTTACTTATTCACTCTTTCATAAGTGTTTACTTTCATTAGGTTTTCCATCTCTGCTGAAAGCATACAGAGATAGTGTGATAGGCAGTTAGTCGTTGTAAAAAAGAAAAAATGGGAAAAAAACTGTTCGACCAAGTGAGGAATTTGTTTACAAAAAGGGTTAAAATGTTATCACTTTGCCACTTGTAGTGTTTGAATTGCAGACGAAGGCTGAAGAAAAACTAAGAAAAAAAAAACTCATTCATCAATATGGCACAGTGGGCTCGAAGTTCTTTTTTATAGGGCGGTTTTTTTATTTACCATAATCGCCAAAAACTTTAAAGGGGGTATGTTTGATTATAAAACCAAGCATAACTTGACTATAAAACCAAGCATAACAGATATCCAGTCCCCGTGGTCTAATAGGTAGTGTGCTGGCTTATTAGACATGAGGCCTCGGTTCAAACCTCAGACCAGACATCTCCAACTAAACGAAATCTAAACAAATATTTCTACCGCGATTTCCTCTCAACAGATTTCTGGCAGAAACTCTGAAAGTAGGTTAGGTTAGGTTAGAGGACGTGTACTTTGTCAATTAAGACAAGTACAGTACCCGGAGGTCGAATTGACCCATTGTACAACGTCCTAGTTTCTCACACCACTTATGTATGTTGTTTGTGTTCATTTTATATATGAGTGGTGCGACCTACGGTTTAAAGTCGACTCCGAACGACAGATTTTTGAGAAACTTTTTCATGGCAATTTTATTTACTCTCAGAGTTTTTGCCAGAAATCTGCTGAGAGGAAGTCGCCGAAGAATACTTTTTGTATTTTGTCTTTGATGTCTGGCCTGGGGCTGGAACCCTGGCTTTACGTCTAATAAGCCAACACACTACCTACTAGACTACGGCTACTTCAACTATGAGAGTAAATAAAATCGACTTTAAAATGTACGTCCCGCCACTTATGTATAGAAATTAACGCACAGTGGTGTGAGAAATTAGGTCGTAATCCTGACAAAACGGTTGTAATGATCAGTTATGTAAGTACGTATGTAACAGATTTTAATACATCTGAAGGTCAACAATTTTTTTTTGTATAAAGACTTGCTTAAATTTAAAAATTCCTGTACAACTAATTCAATCAATAAACCTCCTAATGCCTTAAAGAGGGCAACATCATCAACGATCGTTATAGGAAGGATGTTTCTCTTTGGAAAGAGTATAGGGCTCAATAAGTAAAGTTCATCACTATTATACCCGATACAAAATCCTAAGACATTTTCTTAGACGGCATTGTTGCTAGGCAATAGGCCATGCCATAGTAAGCTAATATCCTAATCTTGAAAAACTTTATTAAAAGAACTGAGACAAGGCAAGAGGAAGATACGGAAATTGAAACAGAAATAAAAAAATGTTGAGAAAATGCATTGCAACAGGAATGATACAGTTTTTCTGATGAACTTACTTACTTATTTCCTTGGTTATTACATCCCTTCAGCCAAAACTATGGCCTAGTTTCTCACACCACTTATGTTGTGTGTGTTAATTTTATACATGAGTGGCGGGATCCACAGTTTAGGGTCGCTTTCGAAAGACAAATTTTTGAGAAACTTTTCATGGCAATTTTTATTTCCTCTCAGAGTTGTTTGCCAGAAATCCGCTGAGATGAAGTCGCCCGAGAAATATTTTATCACATTTCGTTTTGTGGAAGATGTGTGACGCGCGTCTTTAAACCGTGGCTTCAAGTCTAATAAGCCTACACACTACCTACAAGACTACGGCGCCTATAACTTTACGTCTCACAAAACTCATCTCGTGTGTGTTAATTTTGTGCACGATTGACTGGCACGACCTACAATTTATAACTTCAACTGCGAAACACGAGATTTGAGAAACTTTTCATGGCAATTTCATGCCAAAAGGCTGCTGAGAGGAGGAAGTCGCCTAAAGAAATATTTTTATTCGCTTTATTCGAGATGTTTGAGCTGGAGTTCGAATCCTGGGCTCTCAATACATTACCTAATGTTCACTTCAAATGAATTGATTGTGTTGCCTTTGATTGTCGGCTATGATTTCAGCAGGCCATAAAAGGTGCAGCCATTCTTCTGTTGGATATTCTTCCTTGCATACATACATACGTAATTGGTCATTGTAACCCTTAAGTCAAGATTACGGCCTAGTTTCTCATACCACATATGTTGTGTGTGTTAATTTTATACATGAGTGGTGGGACCTACAGTTTAAAATCGATTCCGAACGACATATTTTTGAGAAACTTTTCATGGCAATTTTATTTACTCTCATAATTTTTGTCAGAAATCTGACGAGATTCTTCCTTGGAGTTCTTCCGAAAATTCTATTCAGCATACTTCATATACAATTTCTTTAGCTTCGAATTGCCGCATGTAACGATTCCTTGCAAAAATAACTTCAAGCAGATTTTCAGACTTGGTAAATCGCTTTACAACGTATCTCGGTTTCAAATCGTGTGATAATTTCTTGGTATTTATTAATTGCATCTTGAGTTGTCGCCCACTGATTTTACAAGTTCTTCTTCAGTTTGACTAAGATTTTCTTTCCAAATCACAATTCTTAAACACCAGAAACCAACTTTCTTGATCGACTTCGCTGCTGTGTAAGCTGCTGGAATCAATGATAGATCGTTAATCTTCTGTCTCGTAACCTATCCAAGACACAAACCTTGTGAAGAAGATATGCCATCAAAATTTTCAATATTAGTAGGACAGAAGCAGACTTTATTGTGCTGGTGTTTGGTGTTCGTTTTCCGAGATTGATGATTCGTAAAAGGCACGTTAGTCACAGATTGATAGTAACCGAAGATAGGCTGGCTATCGAATTGAAACTTGGTTTTTGAAAATTACAAAATTAGGCCCACATTGTTGAAGTCAGAGTCCACTGCTTATCGGTTTTGTTTCTCTGTCACGCCTGCTGTTGTGACAAATAGCATTTTACACGGCGTTATATGAAAATAAATAGAAACAAAAACAAAATTATTGTCATGTTGCAAAAGCAGGAGGAGGCAGCAGCAGCAGCGGCAGTAGTGTTTTTTAAAAGTTTAAGTTGAAGTTAAAAAGTCTCTCGTCGTCGTTGATGATCAGCAGCAGCATCACCATATATTTTTGCATATCGTTGACATTAAGCGGTTAAAGTTGATTATAAAAGTCAACGTTGTGTTGTCATTTCTTGTTTGTATGCCTTCGGCGTCATCTCTTGTTTAAATTGAAGATTCCATGGGAAAGTCATGGCTGAGATTTAATTTTGTTTTTTTTTTTTATTAAACAACCCTTCATCTTCTTTTTATTCTTTATGAGTTTTTTTCTAAATTATTACAACAAAACGTAATTTTTGTGTAATTTTATTTTGCAAAAAAAAATGTTTTTTTTTGTCATTTCAATAGAAAAAATGTCAAATTCCTCGTTTTAGCTTTTTAAGGTTAAATTTGAATTTTTTTTTTTATGAAAAAAAAAACAATTTTTTTTATTGGTTTCAGGGAATTTATTTTTGCAAAATAATAACCTTCAAAGCAGTCGTATTATTATTATTTTTATTTTTATTATAATTTTGTTTTTTTTCTATCTTTAACATGTAAATGTTAGCCAGAAACTTTAAAAACTTTATTATCATGACTCCGTAATACACAACGTTTATGGCCTGGTTATTATTATTTTTGTCTTTCCATTTTAGTTTAAGTCAACTACTTCTTGTTATTGACTAATAAAAAACAAATAAAATTATAGTCAAAGCAACTAAAAAAAATACTTGTTTTCATGTACAGTGTTACGGCAAGCATTTGAGGGAAAAAAACTGTTTAACTACCAGCCAAAAAAAAAAAATAGTACCACTGTTGTTGCTATTGTAGCAACAATTTTAATTTTTTTTCTTTTGTGATTTCAATTTAAGTTCATTGTTAAAACCCTAAAAATGTTGATTAAAATTTAAAAAGGAAGGCAATAAACGGTGGTATTTCAACATTTAGTTGTTAATTTCATATGGAGCTTCAAAGATTAGAGTTGGTTTGTGTACCATTTCCGTAAATAAGGTTCTTTTTTATAAATTAAAATTAAATTGTTAATCTTTTTTTAATGATCAGTTATAGTGTTTAAATTCAATTAAATTGGAATTTTATAATTTCAGAATTTTTATTATTCATATTAAACAAAAAGTACCAAAAAAGGTACCCTAAAAGTACTTTTTGTCAAAATAAAAAAAGAAAACACATTCTAAAATTGTTTTGAAAAACTGAAAAATTGGAATTTTTACTATTCACAAAAAGTACAAAAAATGTAGCCCAAAAGTACTTTTTGTCAAAATAGAAAAAGCACATTTTAAAATTGTTTTGTAAACACTGCAAAATTGAAATTTTTATTATTCATATTAGACAAAAAGTACAAAAAAATATTCCAAAAGTACTTTTTGTTAAAATAAAAAACGTTATAAATTTGTTTTAAAAAAATTGCAAATATTCTTGAGCCTAAAAATAATTTTCAAAAAATATGAAAAACTCCAGTCTACGTAACTAATTTAATGTACCTTTGGAGTGATGCAATGCTTGCCTAGAGAGCTTGATTACAAAAACTAGCAATTCATGTTCAACTCCACGAGAATAGATAAATCCAAGAAGTTGCTTGAATTAATTCCCTAGAAAGCAACTCCATCTCTTGACATAAAGTAAGATACAACAGCTCAATAGATTTTCAGAGATGGTGTGGTTTTGTAGGGAACAAGAGAAAACAACTCGAATGTCTGCGTTTTATTTTCCTGGTGAAAATAATGCTTTAGTGATCCAATGCATTTATTCCTTTCTCAAATCCTTATTGAATCGGACCAATAAGTTGATGTAATCCTTTACCCCTTCGAATGTCAATGTAAATTAAACCACATGTATCTCGAAACGAAAGGTCACCATGACTACATATACTGGTTGACTAAAATAACGTAGACTTCTTTAACGCCAATACGCCGCGGGAAACCCATTGCTTTAATAAATCTTTGATCCCTCGTGTCTTCTAGTAGTTCCGCGGTTACAAAACAGTTCAAAAAGTCGACTATATTTTGGTTGATCAACATAAAAACATTCTTGAGAAGTTTTCAAGAATATTCTAAATCTGGTTGATTAAGTGTCAAGACGTCAAGCATCTTGCATAAAAGCTTTCTCACATTCAACTAATCTTTCGAAATTAAAACCACTGAATCCTTTCAAGCAGATTTCTGGCAAAAGCTCTGAGAGTAAATTGTCATGAAAATTTCTCAAAAATCTGTCGTTCGGAATCGACTTTAAGGTAGGTCCTGCCGCCACTCATGTATAAAATTAGCACGCATGAGTGGTGTGAGAAACTAGGCCGTAATCCTGACTGTATGTATGAATCACGTTAGTGGTATCGCCACCTTCATTCGCCATAGTTTAGTACGTAACTTGTTGGATGTAATGACATGGTTCAAACCACAGCTCAGACATCATTAAAATAAAGTATAAAAATATTTATTCGGCGACTTCCTCTCAGCTGGTAAAAAAAAAGACTGAGAGAAAATAAAATTACAAAAGAAAATTTTTCAAAATTCTGTCTTTCGGTCCCGCCACTCATGTATAAAATTAACACACCACACAACATGGGTGGTCTGAGAGACCACATTGTAATACCGACAAAAGGTTTGTAATAACCTGACGTCGGCACCAATGTCCCTCAGGGGAAGAACATCTTTGGCTTTTTACACACAATTGGACACGAACATCAACAATGTTCGTTAAAAAGCGCGTAAAAAAGCATTCAGCTGCTTGCCAGCTTCTAAAGAAGAAGGTTCATGTCGCTTTTTTTCACACTTCAATTATACACCCAAAAAAATATCACAGTAGAATTCAATAATATCAGTGAGAAATGATTTCGATTTTTGGAAGAATACTTGCCAACTTAAATACGGTGTCTTTAGAGATTTAGCGCAGTACAGTTCTTTTATATTTTCCGCTCACATATACATATTAATGGGTTAATAAGTAGACTTGAAAATATTACTAAAAATTTTCCTCTGGGTTAACACATGCCTCTCACAAATACACTCACATTTTTATCATGTTCTCTTTGTGCCGACGTCTGGTAATGACCGATTAAGTAAATCTCGATCTTTGAATCTTCGATCGGCCACCGATTGCGATTTTTTCAATCAAATTAGTGTCCAGTACTTTCTATGTCATCTATGGTGCATTGGAAGAGATAGTCCAATAGTATTTGTCATGCATAGCCAGTAATGCGTTATGATTCTTCGAAATTCTCTTTTTAAGTCAGTAGTAAGTAGACTGTTCTCAATGGCAGCCAAATATCAGTCAACTGGCATATGCGTATTGACAAGTGCAATGTTGTCATTTGAATTAAGAGGCGGCAGATTTGAAAATTTGTTTCGCAAACAAATTTTAAGTTCGAACATATTTCAATCATATCTAGGATTATAAATATTGAACTTAGGATTTAGCCAGTAGAGCACGATAATAAAAAGTTATTCCACTTAAAAGTGTTAGGATCTGTGTTCCAAGAGATATAGCGTGAAATTCAGAATCTATGATCTTCCGGTAAAAGTGAAAACTCGAAGTCGTTTTTCTAATATATAAGTTTTTATTATTTCAACAACTTATGTATGTATACTACGAAAAATTATGAAGTAATAAAACAGAGGGTTCTTTGTGTAATAAAATTAAAAACGGAATATACAATGTCTACTATATTTTAACAAACTAAATAAAGTATCAATAACTTTGAATACTGTGTTGTACGCATTTGAATTGTATTAGGGCAGTACTAATCTTCAACAATCTCCGCCTCAAATCAAATACGTACTTTTAAGAATTACATTTTAATTTTTAATAAATTACAACAATGTATATGCCTTTGTTTAGTTAAACATTTTGTAAGTATATCCGCAGCGTTGTCTTCAGAAGTAACATACTGTATTTCAATAGCGCTCTCCTCAAACTTTTCTCGAATATAATGATAACGTATATCAATGTGTTTGCTCCTCTTTTTGACAGTTTGATTTTTTACCATAAAGACTGCACCCTGGTTATCACATAATATAGATGTAGGACTGACAACATATTCGTTGAAACCCAACTCAGTAAGCAGACTACGATGGAATACAACTTCTTTAGTCCCTTGGCATAAAGCAATATATTCTGCCTCCATTGTACTTAAAGCCACAACAGATTGTTTGCGAGATTCCCATGCAATAGGGCCACCAGCCATAAACACCACATGCCCAGAATAAGACCTGCGGTCATTAGAATCACCTCCCCAATCTGAGTCTGTGAAACATTCAAAATTTTCCAAATTGTTAGAATAATTAATTTTACCCATACTATTATTTTTTAAATATCTGAGAACATGTTTAGCGGCTTGAAAATGCTCTTCATGTGGATGCGAATTAAATTGAGATAACCTCGACACGACGTGCATCAGATCAGGTCTAGATATCACCGCAAGATACATCAGTGCACCAATTAGACTTTGATAATTTTTCACATCTAAATTTTCACACTGTGCATTACATTTTTTCAAAACTGTTCCACTTGACCACGGAGTAGTAGCCGGTTTACAATTTGCCATACCCCAACGATCCAGAATTTCTTTAGTGTATTTTTCTTGATGTAAAGTAATATCGCCTCGCAACCCATCACGAAAAATTTCCATGCCCAAATAGAACGATATTGGACCACGATCAGTAGCTTCAACATGTTTATTTAAATTTAAAATAACATTTTTCATTTCTTCTTCACTGGTACAAGCTATTAGCATATCGTCGACATATAATGCTATAAGGCAAATATTCTTTCCATTTCTCTGCATATAAACACAAGTATCTGATTTGCACCTAGTGAAACCCATTTGTAATAAGAAATCGTTTGCCTTCTTGTTCCATTCACGACCGGCTTGTTTTAAGCCGTATAATGCTTTGTTTAATTTACAGACTTTGTTTGGGGAATTACTGTCCTCAAACATTTTAGGTTGAACCATGTACACATCGTCTTCTAAGTCACCATTTAGGTAGGCTGCTACAATATCGATATGATTTACTAATAACTTATGTTTAGCAGAAAGAGCTAGAAGCAATCTAATAGTAGAATGCCGTACAACCGGTGCAAAAGTTTCCTGATAATCGATATTATACTTCTGCGAACAGCCATGAGCCACTAGCCTCGCCTTATATTTTTCAATAGAGCCATCAGGTTTACGTTTTAAAGTGAAAACCCATTTACACCCGATCACATTTACTTTACTTGGCTTATCCACGAGATTCCAGGTTTTATTTTTGATCAATGAATTATATTCTTTCTGCATAGCCTCTTTCCATTTTATGGAATTTTCGGAATTCAATGCCTCAGCTACTGTTTTTGGATTTTCTATAACCGAGTTTAACATTTCGGTATCATTTTCCATGCAATATATTTTCCTAGGTCTCCCTTTACCACCACCTTTAACAAATTTAGGTCTACCACGTTTTCGCTTTTTATTACCAACAGGTGTTTCCTCTCTTTCAGCTTCACTAGTTTCAACACTCATATATTCAGGTTCGCTAATGTCACCAACTTCCTTATTACCAGCGTCTTCTACTTCCTCAGCATCATTGTTATTTATTTTAAAAAGATCTGTATAAAAAAGTTCATTTTCATCGCAAATACTAGTGATATTTTCGAATGATTGCTCAAAAAATATTACATCACGAGCAATAATAATTTGTCTGGTACCAGGATTGTACAAGCGATATCCTTTTGTATGTAGTTGATAACCAACAAATTTTAATTTTTCGCCTTTAGGTAAAAATTTGCCACCCTTCGGCTTTGGACCCTTTTTCAAAACCACTGCATCGCAACCAAACGTTTTTAAATAGGACACCGAAGGTTTTCTACCATACCATATTTCACAAGGCGTAACATCGTCGAGAACTTTTGTCGGAGCTCGGTTCTTCAGATAAGTCGCTGTATTAATGGCTTCACCCCACAAACTTTGTGGTAATCCAGACGACTCCAACAAACATCTCGCCATTTCAACAAGCGTTCTATTCGCCCTTTCCGAAACACCATTCTGTTGAGGAGAATAACCAACTGTTGTTTGATGCACAATACCTTTTTTAGCAAAATGCTGCTTGAATTTAGCATTAATAAACTCTTTCCCATTATCGCTGCGTAGCGTTTTTATTTGGCGACCTGTCTGTTTCTCCGCGAGCACGGAAAAATTAAGGAATGCATCAAAAGCTTCACTTTTATTCTTCAAAAAATACGTAGTTATATAACGAGAATAGTCATCGATGAAAGTTATAAAATAAGATGACCCACCAACAGATTTAACACCAATTGGCCCACATAAATCTGTGTGTACCAATTCTAAAACACTTTTGGTCTGAATATCTGCATAAGTTTTATATGGTGTAGCAGAAATTTTGTTCACAGCACATGTAAAACATTCAATACTCTTTGGCATTTTAACATTCATACCTCTAACCATGTTCTTTGAATTTAACTTGTTTAGGTCGTTTACATTTATGTGACCAAATCGCTGATGCCATCTTCTCACAATATTTTCATCAATAGCACCATTCAATTTTTCACAATTTTCAAATTTTTCCAAGTTGACAATAAACATATCGTTTACTAGATTGGCTGTAAAGATAATTTCATTTCTTCTGCTCCTCATCACAGCTTTATTCTTGGCGAATTGAACAATATGACCAGATTTAACTATTTTATTTATTGACAAGAAATTAGAATGCAATTCAGGTACATACCATACATTTCTTAATGTCAGCCTGCAGAACTTTGTTTTAATTTTAACATCACCAATTCCTTGAGCATAAATACTCTCACCAGATGCTAAAATAATTTTTTGCTTTGATTCCGTTAACTTCCCAAAACACTCTTTGATTCTGCACATATGCGATGTCGCTCCGCTGTCCAATATCCACAACTCTCTTAAGTCGATATTGTTATCTATTACTGAACAAGCTAAGTCATCTTTTCGGTCATGACTTTTACACTGAGATCGTATATGTCCCTTTTTACCACATCGGTAACATTTAATGTTGCTGTTATTATATACATTACAGCTTAGATTTTTGTTTTCATTTACTTTAAATTGCATATTATTATTATTATTTGCATTTCTGTTAATGCTATTTTTAGGAATATTTTTCTTATTCCTTTTAAAATCATTTCGCGAATTCGCCGCAAAAACAGTTTCATTTGTGAAATTATTTTTGCTCCCTTGGCGCATTTCTTCTTCTAATATTTTGGAAATTAAATTTTCATACTTTGGCAAGCTATCTCTGCTTTCTATAGCAACTACAAAAGATTCCAATTCATCGGGAAGACCACATAATAATAAAATTGACAGCAGATCATCATTTAACGTGATCCCAATTTCCTTCAAATCATCGACCGTACAACAAAATTCATTGATTTGTGGAGAAAATTTTTCGCTTGCATTTAATTTAAAATGTACCAATTTTTTAAATAAATTTACCTTTCTAGATGCGGTGTTCGCTTGGTAAAGTGAACTCAAAAGATCCCAGGCAGCTTTTGAAGAAGTACAATTCTTTATATGAATCAATTCAGTTGTTTTAACACTTAGCGTTATTGCAGCTAAAGCTTTGCTGTCATCTACAAGCCATTTGGCCTCGTTTTCACCTTCTGGTCGTTGTCCTAAGACTGTGTGATACAAGTCCAACGTTATTAGCAAGCTCTTCATTTGTATGCACCATGTTGCGTAGTTTTCCCCATTGAGTTTATCAATATTTGCAACATGACCTGCCATTACACCTTTTTCCGACTTCTTAATGTAGTTAAAAACCAAAAACGATTCCAACGAGATGTAACCACACTTTTCCGATCAATTACTTGCAGAATGAAACTTTAAGTAGATATCTGATTTTCTGGGCCCATAACCTTTGTTAGGATCTGTGTTCCAAGAGATATAGCGTGAAATTCAGAATCTATGATCTTCCGGTAAAAGTGAAAACTCGAAGTCGTTTTTCTAATATATAAGTTTTTATTATTTCAACAACTTATGTATGTATACTACGAAAAATTATGAAGTAATAAAACAGAGGGTTCTTTGTGTAATAAAATTAAAAACGGAATATACAATGTCTACTATATTTTAACAAACTAAATAAAGTATCAATAACTTTGAATACTGTGTTGTACGCATTTGAATTGTATTAGGGCAGTACTAATCTTCAACAAAAAGTTAAAAGATTTGAAGAATAATTAAGAAAAAAAATTAGAACTTTGCAACGATCTTTCTATTCAATTGCGAGTAATTTTCCAAGAATTTTTTTCTCATTAAAAAATATTTCAATTATTTTTCTAAATATTGAAAACCTGCATAAAGTTTGATGTGTTTTAAGAAAAAAATAATTTTTTCTCTTTGACGATTTTAAAATTACAATCACTTTTAGAATGTGGGTGAGCTGTGCATGCTTTTAATGGAAAATTTGTATGGAAACGTGGAATGGGAAGAAGAAAAAAATAAACTAAAAAATCATTACCAAGTCATAATTTAAATATTGACAAAAAAAAAATCCCCCTTTCCCCCTAAAAAGAAAAAAAACGATGAAATCAAACTGAGCATAATAATAATTGAAATAAAAACAATAACAATTCAAAACAAAACCAAAAAAAAAGATACAATTTTGTTGCTTCGTGGCTGGTAAATCCTTAGGATACATTTACAATTTTGCATACTTACGACAACGACAACGACGACGACGACTTTGAATGGAATGATTTAGATTTCAATTTAAAATCATTTTAATACGGTTTTGGTTTCGGTTTTTTTGTTTCGTTTTTAAACACTATTTATGTTGATTAGTCACGAGTTTTGATACCAAAAAAAATTCTGTAGAAAACCATGAAGAAAAAAAAAACTCAGAAAAAAACTTTCAAAGAACTTGAAAAATCGTGCTTTACATTAGAAAAACCAAACGACTTACAAAAAAAAAAAACAACAACAAAAGAGTCCCAAAATATAATGAAATGATATTGGATTTAAAGTTGAGGTGTGGTTGTGCTAAGGTTATATACGTACGTATTTGCTTTACTACTAACGCTTTACGTTTAATTTGAAACATTTTCCATTTTGCTTTCCTGCCAAACACCAAAGAGAAAGGAAATAGCCAGCCAGGTCTGGTCTGGCCTGTCAGTTAGATGAACAAACAAACAAACGAACGAACGAACGACCTGATGAAAAATGTAACATGAAAACTATGTGGCAGGTACTCTGTGTTTCTTATTGTATGGCAATGTTTTTTGTTTTTTTTATTGTCAACAATTTTTTATGATTGTCACCATGAACGACCCATAAAAAAACACACCCTACACAGGAAGCTAAGTGCTGATTACAGTAAAACAGTGTGAAACCGTTAAAGGACATTGCCTTCGAGTATTTGGTAATAAAACATCATGTTGACCTTAATATTTTGGGGAAGGGAATTAATGTTATCCGTGTTGGCATTTTCCTTAAAAAAAAGGGTAGGGATTACAAGCTTATCATTTTCATTATTTTTAATGAATAATTCCTTAATATTCTTGTACAGTTAAAAAGACGAGCCCAAAAATTCCTTTAGACCATATAGGTTAGGCAATGGTCAACCCCCCTGACTGTCATTATAGGTTAACTGGCAGGATTATATAACAGCCTGGGAATGTCATATAATGAGAAATAATTTGGACACACACAATAATTTTTTTACTTTTTCTTATGCATACGAGGGTTGTACACAAATTAGGCTATTAGAAGGATGGATAGCAATCATAGTTTGTAAAAAAATGCTTTGTGTGTGAATGCCAGACTATAAGTCCAGGACTTTTTGATATTTTCGCCTCTTAACGGCAAAAGCAACATTATTCCTTTCAACACACAAGCGTCAGTTAACTTCTGTCAAACAATCTGTGTCATTTAATTTGTATTTGAAATCAATTGATAGAAGACTAACCATCATTCTACCCAAGGTTGAAAGTAAAGATATCTGATTACTATAGTATCACTACACTACTAGAGTCGCACGGAAGGTGCGCAATGTTCTAAAAGCCATACAAGGTCTCTAGCCGATCTGAAGTAGAGAGTGCGAGTAATAATGAATGCTATAGGTATCTCGTACGGTTCAGTTTGAATAAAACTTAGAGCCTAAGCAAGCAAAATAGATGATTTCAATGAAGTAAACGTCAACGTTTAACCGCAATATGCACAATTTTTTACGTCGTTTCGTAAACGAAATGTTGAGCCATCACAATACACCCGAGACCAGACAGCATTAAAAACAGTGTGTGTTTTCGAGTTCAATCGGCGGATTTGTCCTCAATAAATAAAAGGATTCACAGAATATAGTCTTCTTTGACTACCTTAAAAAAGGTAACACAATCAATTGCAAATATTAAACCCACTTAGTGAGGCTCTCTCTTTTGCTCCAGGACAAAGTTCTTGTAATTACATTGCGAACCCCACACACTCATCCAATCAATTCTCCACATTTAACCCCAATTACTAGACGGAAAGATATTTGATTTCAACAATCACCTTACAAACACGCAATGTTTACTTGAGTGTTGCGGCTGCGGCTGATAACTCTTTTGATATCGCATTTTCAAAGCTCATCTAAAGGGTCCGCCAAATAACTTTTTTTTTTAAAATGCTTTAAAAAAAAACTACTGAATATTTTCTCAAATTTCTTTTTTTTATTTGAAAATACAATCCTTCCGGTTAATAATGGAAAATAATTTCATTCAAATGGCTGCCTCGGCTGGCCATGCAGTAGCCTACACGATCGGTCCAATTTTTAAGTACATTATCGATTGTGTGCAGTTGTATTTCACCAATGGCTTCACGAATATTGTCCTTTAAAGCGTCAATTGTCTCTGGCTTGTCGGCGTAACACTTATCTTTGACCGTACTCCACAAATAATAGTCCAACGGTGTCAAATCGCAGCTCCGAGGTGGCCTAACGACATCAGCTCTGCGACTGATGATAATGCGATCTTCAAAAACAGGGCGCAAAACATCGAGTGTAGCTTCGGCTGTGTGGCACGTAGCGCCGTCCTGTTGAAACCAAATGTTGCCAATATCCTCCTCTTCAATTTTTCTGAACAAAAATTCATTTAAAATGGCCCGATAATGATCGCCATTGACTGTAACGGCCACTCCTTGCTCATTTTCGAAGAAAAATGGCCCAATTATGCCTCTGGACCAAAATCCGCACCAAACAGTGACTCGTTTTGGGTACGTCGGCTTTTCAATGTATGCGTGCGGGTTTTCTGTGCCCCAAATGCGACAATTTTGCTTGTTTACATACCCGCCAAGATCAAAATGAGCTTCATCTGAAAAGATGATTTTTTTGCCACATGTACTATAACGTAGTGGTATATCAGAAGCATCCGGCTCATAGCAATCAAGGTATTTGCTACTTTATCGATTAATGATCTGAAGATCCGAACTTTAAGGAAGTCTAAGTCGGAAAATAGCGTAAAGTTCCTAGATTGGTGCTCTCTGAATATTTTAGCTGATTTGGCATCTAGAAACGTTCAAATAATGACTGAGTTCAAAAGGGACTGAAAACAGTTTCGACTTGATTCTTAGCTTAATTGCATAACCTAGCTTAATTGCAGAACCTAGCTTAATTTGCTGTAAAATAAGAAACTTTTATAGAAAAGTATTCCAAACGATGGGAGAGGTTGCAACTCTTGTAAATTTAAACTATAGTTTGCTAAATATTTTTGTCAAATATTTGCTTGATGTGACAAGAAATAAAAATCTTCGAAAGATTTCTGGTATTAAAAAAAAATTTAAATAAAAGAATAGGAAACCAATGCGTTTTTTAAATGCTAAAATGACGTCATATCTATTAGTTAAGGCTATAATTTTACTTGTAGTTGGAGTCAAATGTCAAAATAAACTTCTACGCGTTAAAAGCCATTTGTGTAGCGGTGCCGATAAAGAAAAATTTCTAAATCGTAAATCTAAGACAATTTCACTTTTGTTTGAAATAATGTTTGTGTTGTTTTCTGATTTTCCAGCATAACAAATACAAAATATTTCACGCTTAAGAAAATCTAACAACATTTTATGGACAGACCAAGACCAGGCACTGGTCAGGCATATTAAATGTTTGCCTTCAATGCGCAAAGAAAATTTTCATTTTGATTTTGAAAAAAATGTATGTGTGTGTTTCAAATTAACAACAACAACAACAACAACGGGACTAAGCGCAAAGTTAACAACTTTATAAATGGTAAAGTCTGCCATAACGATGATGCAAGAGTTCAAAAGTTTAAAAACCCTCTTGGCTATCTTGGCCAACAAAACAATACAGTGTCGATCGGACACTTTAATGCCAAACTTTTTAATGTGGGTACCTGTTTTTGGTACTTTTTTCTTTTTGTTCAAAATGTTGATGGTGTTGGCTGCTTGGTTGGTCGGTTGTTTGATTGTTTCGTATGTCTTTTAATGATAAACGCATATTTAGTAATTATTTGTGTTGTTTTACATGCCCATTATGACTGTTATTTAAAGAAAACAATGAAGATGATGAAGAAAAAAATCTTAAAATCGGAATTTTTTTCTTTCGTTTTATTGTTTGGCAAATTCGTATTAAATGTGGCGGACAATACAATGGGATTTTTTATTCGGTTTTTTTTTTAACGAAAATATTTCGTAAAGAAGGCTTGAAAAAAATTGTTTTTATTGTTGCTTAAAAAAGCATTAAAATAAAGCAAAATTATTATGCTTTTTAATGCCTAGAAAGAAAAAAAGCATTTTTCATCTCATGTTGTCATAGTTTTGCAATTTTTTTCCCTTGCCTGTTATAGGGAATAGATAGTGACTGAGGGGACCAGCTTATTTGTATGATTTTTTTTTCTTTATCAAGATTTTATTTTTCTCTCTCTCTCTCTTATTTCATATTGACATAAGGTCGTGTGGTAAAAACTTTATAAATGATGATGATGATGACATATTTTTTTCTGTTTTTCCTAAATGATGATGATGCTTAGACACAACCGGCAAAGGTGATAATTTTTATGACGTTTTACTTGTTGTTTACCTTTTAAACAAAAGACATAAAAAAATAAGGATTTATTTTGTAATAATTCATCAAACAACACTCCCTTCTTTATATCTTATCTTTTGGTTTCTACTAACAATCAAATCTGTTTGAATTGTTGTTGGGATGTTATTGCTAAACTTTGTGATCTTTTGATCTGAAAAGTTCAGCGAATAATTAATTTCTTGAAAAGTGCATGGAAGAGTTGTTTAACGATTGTTTTGTCTTTTTGATTAACTTGACAAGAAATGTTGACGTTTTGCTTTATTGAATTATTAATGTATGCACTTATGTACATATACTATATATTATATGTAAAAGGGATCAAAGCAGCAATAAAAATGGTAGGTTAGGGAGTTAAAATTCACGCCACACTTACATATATACATACTTGCTCATTACAAGTTTTGTTTGGAAGAAAATTCTATGAAATTTAGTAAAAGTACTCTATACATTAAGTCGCCGTGGTCTAGTAGGTAGTGTGTTGGCTTATTAGACGAAAAGCCAGGGTTCGAGCCCCAGGCCAGACATCAAAATAAAATACAAAAAACTATTTCTTCGGCGAATTCCTATCAGCAGATTTCTGGCATAAACTCTGAGAGTAAACAAAATTGCCATTAAAATTTACTCAAAAATCTGTCGTTCGGAGTCGACTTTAAACTGTAGGTCCCGCCACTCATATATAAAATTAACACACGCGACATAAGTGGTGTGAGAAACTAGGTCGTAATCCTGATTGAAGGGTTGTAATGACCAATTATGTATGTACTCTATACATGGTATATAACAGAGATCAGCAATGAGTATTCAAAAAGATGAGTAGAATCGAATCATACTCATAATTTCTGCTATTTATACGCAATCATAATTATTTTAATATCATGGAACCTCTACTCATATGCAAAGTTTGAAGTACTCATCACATTCATACTTAACAGCACGTATTATGTTATTGATTTCGAATCTCCACAACTCAACATATGTATACACGAAGCACAAAATAAGTATGAATCCCGTACGAATACTAAAATACTCACTAAAAGGTTTTGTGTGTTTGCTCTGCTTACTGCTCTAACTTTTGTGCTTAGGTGTCTCTTTTTTTATTTGTAAATGCAACAACAACAACTAAGACTGTAAATATTGATGAATGATTCGAATTACTCGAATCATTTATAAGTATTCTAAGTACTTTTCTAAAGCTATGTATCTAAATGATTAGCCTTATGAATCAAACATATTTCGAATGGTATGAGTTTGATGTCAACGTTGTACGCATACTCATTGCAACCTGTACTTATAAATCAACGTTGTAGTGAGTATGAATGAATCACGAGAAGTTAAATCTCAATATTGTTAATTCACTTATATTCAAAATTTCATGAGTGCTTATGAGTAGCGAAAAAACGATTCATTGCTGATCTCTGGTATATAATAGCTGGAACAAACGACCTTAATGTCTTAAATTCCGAACTTATTTATTAAATCCAAATGCAGTCACAATTTTTCATCTGTAATTGTTATTCTGCATTATCTTGCACAGATATTCTGGAAGAATAATAGTCTAGTAGTTAGTGTTTTGGCTTATTAGACGCGATCCAACATCTCAGACATCTTGAACAAAACAAAATCTAAAAAAATATTTCTTAGGCGACTTCCTTCTCAGTAGCCCTTACGCTGACCAACTTCTTCTTCTTCTCTGGTTTGGTGAAACTTGCTCAGTATAGGGGCCACTATGCGTGCTCACGTGCACTTTTGGTATCAAAGCTAACACTCCAACCTACCTACCTACCTTCTTTGTCAGCAGTTTTCTGGCAAAAGTTCTGAGAGTATATATAATTGCTATGAAAAGTTACTTAAAAATCTGTAAGTCCCGCCACTTATGGATAAAATTAATACACACAATATGGGTGGTGTGAGAAGCTAGGTCGTAATCCTAACTGCAGGGTTGTAACGGTCAATTATTGTAATGAAATTTAAGTTATGTAAGAAATTCTGAAATATCGAGTTCTTTCAGACTTTAGCATTCGTACCGCTTAAGTAGTGTATAAAATTTCGTAAATTTGTATTAATCTTTAGGCATTTTTTTGATTTGCGTCCAGCTTTTATTCCCATCACTTGTCTAACAAGCGATATACCTCTCATCCGCCATAGTCTTCATTCTCCATGCACATTTCATCTCGAGGGAAATCTATTTGTAGTGCAACCAATTCACATAATATTTCTTACATAGTAGATGATGAAAGTTTAAGGAGTGTTTGGCTTTCAGGAAGAATTATAGAATTCTCATGATTTTCAAAGCCCCTATTGCATTTGTAAGTCTAGTTTCGTTATCTGTTCTGCAGTCATCGTTTGGGGTGATTTGGCTGCCAATTTAAGTAAAATTTTGTCTTCTTCAACAGGTTTATTATCAAGAAAGATGAAATCTGTTTCGTAAATTCTTCATACACTTAGCTTTTGTCTTAATGGCATTGATTGTTTCATTCTATTCTCTTCGTAATAACCAACACAATCTCTTCAAACAGAGTCAGGTCATGTTCCATACCAATTGGGAGCCAGAGAATGTCCGTGTTGATTGGGATGTCAACAATCGCCATATTACTACCAGAAATAAGGTCCCTGTGGGACCCCTGACATGATATCAATTGGGTCGGAAAGCGTCAAGTTCTATACTGGAATGCCGCATACTAGACCTATGCATAACACATACATAATTGGTCACTACAACCCTTTAGTCAGGATTAGGACCTAGTTTCCTACACCACTTATGTTGTGTGCGTTAATTTTTATACATAAGTGGTGGGACCTACAGTTTAAAGTCGCCTCCGAACAACAGATTTTTGAGAAACTACTCATGGCAGTTTTATTTTACTCTCAGAGAAATCTCTCTCAGAAATCTGCTGAGAGGAAGTCGCCAAAGAAACATTTTTTCATATTTCGTTTAGTTGGAAATGCCTGACCTGGGGTTTGAACCGAGGCCTCACGTCTAATAAGCCAAACACTATTTACAAGGCCATGGCGACTGCGTACTAGACCTATGTTGTAGTATAATAATGTCAGAATTCAATATAATCTTTAAATATGTTATCCCTGTAAGGAAAAAAGACCCATAGTTATCATAAAAAATTTCTAAAATAACGCAAAATTGCCAGAACGTAGAATTTCAAAAGCTCGACTTCAAACCTAAGCAATCGTAGTTTGAATCTCGAAGAAGGGAAACAATTTCTTCCTGGTTTTCGAATTTTAAAAAGAAACGAGACTTCAACAACCTTTCAGAAAAATCTTTTCATGAAGCTGCTTGAAATCCCTTAACGTTGTCAGAGAACTTAACGTCAATAACAATCATCATGAGAAGGTTAGTCAGAGCCTCTTCTTCGTACGAGCAATGATCATCTAACTACTACACCTAATACAACAACCCAATACACATTTTCACAGAGAAAATTTGTTTCCAAGCAATGAAATATGGCAACCCTATGATTCTAGAACCTGCTATAGTAGGCTACTTATGTGCTTAGCTTAGCTGCAAAATGCTGAAACTGAAATAAAAAATTAAGCGATTAATAAAAATTGAATTTACACCACAAAAGAACCAAATTCGATAAACTTTTTGAGATTTGTGATGAAAATTGTTAAAAAAAAATTCTCTTCTGTAGGGCTTCTTATAGATACGCTTGACCGATTGTAACTTTTACTATTTTCAACTTCAATTAAATTAAAGTAGAAAACAAACAGAAAAAAACCAAATGAAAACTGATTACATTTTCGTTAAACAATGTCGAGGTTAATTAATCAAAATTTTTCATTTTAATTTTAAGTTGCTGCCATTAGGAGCGGAGTGTTCTTCATTAGAACAATAAAAACAAATTTTTTATTTCGCTTTTTTATTGTGTATTTTGAAAATCAATTAAAAATTAAAATTAGAAACCAAAATATGCTCTAAGAAATCTAACAACACAGTGCGTTCTAAATATTCAGACATAAGCGAACGACGAATTCGTCATGAGATGAGTCAACGAACCTAAACAGACAGTGGCAAACGGTTGTCGGTAGTTGTGGAAGAAACCACACGAGAATACTACGCGCATATAGTCAGCCTAACCCATCCCGCCACACGTTTGACTGTTTACAATTCAGCCACGAATTCTGATTTTTTTTATTCGTTTTTTTTTTGAGGAAAATTTATTTGTAAAACGAACGCACAAGTGTATGAAAATCTATGCGGCTGCCTGTCCGTTTTTTTTTTTTTTTTGTACGTGGTACGCAATTACAGAAAATAGAAATGAACACACAACACTTTTAATATTAGATTTAATTTTTTTTTTTTTTCATTTGTTTTGTAATAAAACCAAGGAAAAACCGTGAAGACATTTTCTTCTTTCTTTTGAAAACGTTTGGCAACATTTGGCAACATTTGTTGTTTAGAAACATTAGAAATGTAGCCAGAGTATGTACGCAATAAAATGGAACAACGTCTCCTTGTGGATCAAAAATTTTTGCAGAGATTTTCTTTTCTTTTTTTTTTTTTTTTTTTTTAATAAAAATAGATTTTTTTCTAAGATTATTATAAAGTGGGTATGAAGAAATAATTTTTGCTCATCTCAAAAATATTACAAAAACTCGTGAACATTAAGTTTCAAGATTTATGAATTTTTTTTACCACAAAATAAAATTAAATTTTTGAGAGTAAGCAAATTCTTTTTAATACGAAATACGAATGAGGTGATGGCTTTATGATGTTGTTCTAGAAAAGAAGTTTACAATTTTTTTTAAAATTTATTTGAATGTGTTGAGATTTTAATTTTCTAAAGAAAATCAGAAATAAATTTTTATATTTTTTTGTTTCAAGAGATACGCCAACTGCCTGGGAAAATGGCAGTTTTAGCACAATTTCAGTGGAATATTGCAAATTCTATTACCTCATTG
Organism: Sarcophaga subvicina; assembly: GCA_936449025.2. NCBI lineage: Eukaryota > Metazoa > Arthropoda > Insecta > Diptera > Sarcophagidae > Sarcophaga > Sarcophaga subvicina. The sequence continues at coordinate 103,512,575 of OW388083.2, read as the reverse complement.
TAAATGAAAAACGAGTAAAATAGTTTTATTGTTTAGCAAATTACAAAATTATTCAAATTCTTGCTTTTAATCCTAAGTCAGTTTGCATTGTGTTTATCACATGGAAAATACAGTAAAAATGAAGGTTTTCTTTTGCGAATACTTTCCACTTTTTCTAAAGCTAAACATATCATTTATTTTTAAACTTTACTTCAGTCGTTTTAGAACATAAGTGTGTAACAAAACTACCTTACCAGTTTCATTAACGAATATTTTCTTTTCTACAACAATAGAGTTGCCATATGCCGTTAAGTAACCATGTGCCCTGTGCAAATAAATTGAGTATAAAGATGAGAAACTTCATTCATTGGGTCCTACTCTTATTCAAAAAATAAGTTGGTCTGATCATAACAGTGTGTTGCTATCCTTTCTGTGACTAGGATAGACTTTTGTCCCAGTATTCAATCTTTACAGATCTGCGTATTTGGCACTCAATATTTTGTTTCCCGGAAGGGTTTCACTGCGGGAAATGTTTGCAATTTCTTCTTTCTCTTTCACTCAGTTTATAACCGAACAACCCATACCCACTTTGTATCCTCAACGTCTTTGATTACTATTTGGTGGCAAGTCGCTGTCAGAGGTGCACTTAGATTAGAGTATTCAGTGTAATCCTTCTAAGACATTTGTTAATAAGTTAATGTAATTCCAATGAAAAGTAAAATTATTTCCATAATTTTCTTCAGCAAATTCAACGAAATCATTGTCCAGTAATTCCGCATGGTTCTCTGCGTTCATTTTATGAGAAATAAAACAGAATGGAAAACGTGCTCTATATTCAAAAGCTGCCCAAGTAATTAAAGATCCTTCCTGAAAATTACGTGCCATTCTGGGTCGCGTATCTCATCCTTTTTCCCTCCAATAATATTTGAATCCATCAGGTCCATCAAGGTTGAATTTTTTTTCATCACTGATATAATACTGCGCCACTCCTCTTCCCAAAATTTGTATTTTTCAGCGAAAGCGAATCTGGCTGCTTTATGTCTAGGGGTCAATCGTGGTTTGGTTATCATTTTTTGTATAATTTTTTCATTTTTGGGTATCATTTTTTGTGGACAATGTTTTCGTTGAATTTGCTGAAGAAAATTATGGAAATAATTTTACTTTTCAGCAAGATAACGTCCCTATACATGTAGCCAAAAGGACCAAAGCATTTTTTGAAGAAAAGGATATAACTGTTTTGGACTGGCCACCACTTAGTCGCGATCTAAATCTTGTTGAAAACCTCTGGGGAGTTTTAAGTACCGAAATATACAAGAGTGGGATGACTTATAACTCCTTAAAAGAGCTGAAGGAAGCTTTTATAAAAAAATAGGACGAAATTCTCCAAGATGAGTTACAAAAATTAATAAACTCTATGCCACTTCGGTTAAATGAAGTAATTAAAAATCGAGGAGGACACACGCATTATTAAAATTAATATCTTATTTGAATTATTATTATTATTATCTTAATTAGCTTTACGTTTTGAATTTTTTCTTATTTTGTACCATATAAATATTTCCTTTAAGAATTTGAATTAGCTATAAGAAATATTTAGTAAAAATAAACAAACTCTGAAAATTTTTTACTTTAATTTTGTGTTTCTCTTTACTAAATATAAAAAAACATAAACTTATAAATTAGCTTTAAAACCAAAGAGTTAAAAAAAAACACATGTAGCATATAATTTCTTCCTTGGCTGTACAGGAAGAAATCCACGTCCTCAACAAGTTGGACTTTCTGATTCAATTCTCATTACGTTCCAACACTCTTTCTCTGCGAAATGTTTATCATCAGCTCGACTCTTTTCCCATTTTTATAGAGCCTAACAAATTTGAAGTCGCCGTACTCTAGTAGGTAGTGTATTGGCTTATTAAATTTATGAGGCCACGGTTCGAACCCCAGCTCAAACATTTACAAAATGAATTATAAAAAAATTTTCTACGACGACTTCCCTTAGCAGATTTCTGGCAAAAACTCCCTCTCTAACAAACTTAAATATGAAAAATATTTCTTCGTTGACTTCTCAGCAGATTTCTGGCAAAAAAAACTCTGAGAGAAAATTAAATTGCCAAAAAAAAAAGTTTCTCAAAAATCTGTCGTTCAGAGTCGACTTTTAGCTGTCGGTCCCGTCACTCATGTATAAAATTGACGCACAACATATATGGCGTGAGAAACTAGATTGTAATCCTGACTCAAGTGTTTTAGTGACTTATGTGTGTTTCTTATGTGTGCTTCATGCTGTTAGGAATCTGTAGGAAACTAATGCTTTCTTGATTTATGCCGAAATGTGGTTAGTCCGTGCTGGCCAGTCTCAAAAATGTCTAATGGAATCTAGACCACTTCAAGAATAGAAAAGTTTTGGTTCACATAGCATTGGAAACAATGAAGGAATTTAAAAAATTTTGGTTGTCGTACTTTAATGGATTAACAATTATCGTAATGGTATCAAGACAATTAATCAATTGACTACATATTCAACAGCAAGGGCCTTCGGCATTAAAACTAACTCTGTTAACCTGTTTTAAATTGTAACACAACAAACAGTGTATCGCCAACTGTACAATCCAATAGTCGGATTTGATTGATTTTCTTGCCTTTTTTTCTTGTATTTCTATTTTATTTATGTTTCAAACACAATTATTTTTGAAATAATATTCTCACTCACTCATTATTGCAAAGCAAATTTTTAATAAAATTTAATTCCTATAATTATTTTGAATACAAAAACCAAAAAAAAGTAGTCATTACACATTAACTTTGACCTTTTGCGTACTCTGCAGTGTATACATCATCTGTCTGATGTCTCTGACTGTATTGTGTATTATTGCAGACACAGATCAGCTTGTTGCAGTTGTGTGTTGTGTGTTTGCCCACAACTATCGTGTACGACAATTATTTGATTATTTTTCGTTCAAATTCTAAAGTCATTAAATCAACACAGCATAATAAGATAATTGCAATGTTACAACAGCAACAGCAACATTATAATATTACAGCAGCCGAACAGCAACAGCAACATCTTCATCAACTCGTGTATGATGATGGTGATGACGATGATGATGGGCACAGTCATAGCATTAACAGCACGCAGTAAATTATAAAAAATACATACAGACTGTGGGATAGACATCAACAGACGAGAGAGAAGACGTAAATTATGCGTGGCTTTAAACGTCTCCTCTCTGTACGTACACACACTTTTTGTTTTCAATATTTTGTTCTGCTTGTAAATGAAATTATGATCGTAATAGTGACTCCAGCTTAAAGTGCTGAGCCTCTGTCTGTCTGTCTGTCTGTCTGTCTGTTGTCTAAGCCATTCATTATTCTTGATTATTTTGTTATTATTACTGGCGTTTTTATAATGATATTACCATACATACGTACACTCATAAAATATGTGGGTTGTTCCATGTTTAGTCTGTTACACTGTACAAGTTTTAGTTTTTCTTCTTTTTTTTAATTTTCTAAACCATAAAAATAACTTGTAATTGTCGAAACTTAAATTTTTAAAGATGACTTCACATCCCCATATTAGTTGCTAGAGGAAGAGTTATGTGATGTTCAAAATTATTATGATAACAAAAAAAAAAACAGCTTTTTAAGTTGTCAAACCCAATGACGGCGTTAAATTATTATTATTATTAGTTTCGCTTGAATTAGAATTTTGTTTAAAACTTTTGAAAGAAAATAACAGAACATAGTGGTTCAGTGAGGTAGCCTCTCCCTTTGTAGCTTAGCAGCAATCACCGTTCCAATATAACTTTAAGGCACGTGAAGAAATCTATGTACGTCCTTAACGAGTTGCTGTTTATTGTTCCAATTCTAATTAAGTTCCAACACTCCTTAACTGCGAAGCGTTTATCATCAGCTCGACTCTTCTCCCATTTTCATAGAGCCTATTGAATTTATTCTGTCGGTCTTCGGCAATGTATCACATCAGGCGTGGCAGAATACTGGCGAATTCCTCTGTATGAGTTTAATCGTTAGTAACAGAATCGAATACAACGTGCATCCCTGTTTGAAACCCCCATTTATATTAAAAAGTCTACAATCTTGTCCTTTGAAGACTACTACGTTAGACTCAATTCAACAACCCAAAGCATTTTAACAGTAAGCGTTGCTTTGAGCTAAAGACAGTTGCTAATCCTATTTTCCTAGGCTCTGCCACAGTAGACTGATCACCAATACAGCTTGGTTAATAAAATAATAAAGTATTCTTAGAATTTTTGATCTATGCTCACCAGGACTATCTGTCTTCTTTTTCTCTACGATATCGCCACACTTTGCCAATCGCCATAATCTGGTAGGTAGTGTGTTGACTTATGTATTAAACGTGAGGCCACAGGTCGAACCCCAGATCCAGACATCTTCAACAAGAAACGAAATATGAAAAATATTACTTGGGCGACTTCCTCCCAGCAGATTTCTGGCAAAAACTCTGAGAGAAAAATAAAATTGCCAAGAAAAGTTTCTCAAAAATCTGTCGTTCAAAGTCGACTTTAAACTGTAGGTCCCGCCACTCAGGCAGTAAATATTTTTCTTGCCAAGACGCCAACCTTTGATTATTAATATCATCAGGTTCCTTATATTGCGACACTGAAGTTCAATAAAAGTAAACTATATGCCTGCTACGGTGATTTACATTCCATATTAGATAATTCAGCAGAATCCCTAGGAGGAATATTGTGATCATTGATTATCTTTTTTTCATTTCTAATAAAATTCTAAAATAATTTAGCAACTAAAGGTAATAAAGGTAATAAATAAAATAACGCTTAGCTCATGTCTGATTTGACAGATAATTAGTTTTATTCTTCCGCTGAACGAATATGGACCATTCAATGCGTTTTCGCTTCGCTAAGTGGGCCTGCGATCGACTTACAGAAGATTCCGATTTTGGCACAAAAAAAAACATCTTTTCAGATGAAGCTCATTTTGATCTTGGCGGATGGGTATGTAAACAAGCAAAATTGTCGCATTTGGGGCAATGAAAACCCGCACGCATACATTGAAAAGCCGACGCACCCAAAACGAGACACTGTTTGGTGCGAATTTTGGTCCAGAGGCATAATTGGGCCATTTTTCTTCGAAACTGAGCAGGGAGTGGCCGTTACAGTCAATGGCGATCGTTATCGGGCCATGTTGTTCATCGGGCCATGTTGTTCACAAAAATTGAAGAGAAGGATATTGGCAACATTTGGTTTCAACAGGACGGCGCTACGTGCCACACAGCCGAAGCTACACTCGATGTTTTGCGCCCTGTTTTTGAAGATCGCATTATCAGCCGCAGAGCTGATGTCGTTTGGCCACCTCGGAGCTGCGATTTGACACCGTTGGACTATTATTTGTGGGATGCCGTCAAAGATAAGTGTTACACCGACAAGCCAGAGACAATTGACGCTTTAAAGGACAATATTCGTGAAGCCATTGGTGAAAGACAGCTGCACACAATCGATAATGTGCTTAAAAATTGAACCGATCGTGTAGGCTATTGCATGGCCAGCCGAGGCAGCCATTTAAATGAAATTATTTTTCATTATTAACCGGAAGGATTGCACTTTCAAATAAAAAAAGAAATTTGAGAAAATATTCAGCAGTTTTTTTTAAAGCATTTTCAAAAAATAAAGTTATTGGCGGACCCTTTATTTCTTCGGCGGATTTCAGGCGTTTTTTCGCAGTTTTTGCCGCGAAAAGTTTCTCAAAAATCTGTCGTTCAGCGTAGTCTTGAAACTGTAGGTCTCCCGCTACTCATGGATAAAATTAACACACACAACATGGATGGTGTGAAAAGCTAGGTCGTAATCCGAGCTAAAGGATTGTAATGGTCAATTAGGTTAAGTAAGTAGGTAACCACACTTAATACTCCATATGGATCAGGGATTTAAATCTCTGGCAATCAAATTTGCATAGGTACATGATCAGTACATGGGTTTATGATTGTCTTAATTAGTACAACAATAGATCGGACTTATCTACGTGTAAAAGAGCTTTTTTAAGTTTGAAATTATTTTGTTTGACTGATGACAGAATCTTTTCGTAAAATTAATTGTGATTTTAGCAGTGAAATCTAATCAGATCTGCTTGCAGCTTGAGTTGGAATTGGAGTAGAATGCTACATTATTTGGTGATGTACAGTAAGCATCAAAAGAAACTGTATACTAAGGATAAAATCACCAAACTCAACTTTTACCACTCAAGGAGAGTGCCCGAAAAAATTTTACAATATTTCGAAATTTTTTGTATTTTTTTTTTTAAATTTTAAAAACTTTGAAAGAAACGATTTAAAGAAAAAATAACGGTAATTTGTAAATGTATATAATTTTTTGAATGTATAGTCTTTTGACGCTCATTGTAGATATAGAGACACGATTACTTAGTTTTTTTTTTTTTTGTACTTTTATTGGCTGTCATTAAGCTTGTTGACCTGTATGCTCCTTCTGTAGCGTTTATATTACATTGATATGTTCTGTGGTACTGCCTATCTCGGGTAATTTTTTTTTTCTAAGACCATATGATCTCTGATAATTATCAACTTTTAACGACTTTTACTACCTGAGATAAAAGGAAACATTCGCGTTTTTTGTACCCTAATTGTACCCTGCCAATTATCTTGCTAACCTATACTTTACATATCTACAGTCAAATAAAAAAGTCTACATACAGTTTGTATTTTTTCTCAATAATTCCTATGTTATATTTTCTTCATATACGTTTTCTTCTTCAAACATTCTTGATTGCAAATGCCTTAAACAACGCTGCAACATGTTTTTCAATGTAATAAAAACCAGCGGGAAATAAAATCTACATACTCCGGTGTATTTAGACTTTTTTCTTTAACTGTATGTACCATTCGAAGTCGCCGTAGTCTAGGAGGTAGTGTGTTGGCTTATTAGACGTAAAGCCAGGGCTCGAGCCCCAGGCCGGACATCAAAATAAAATGCAAAAAGTATTTCTTCGGCGACTTCCTCTCAGCAGATTTCTGGCAAAAACTCTGAGAGTAAATAAAATTGCCAAGAAAAGTTTCTCAAAATCTGTCGTTCGGAGTCGACTGTAGGTCCCACCACTCATATATAAAACTAACACACACAACATAAGTGGTGTGAGAAACTAGGTTGTAATCCTGACTGAAGGATTGTAATGACCAATTATGTATGTATGTAACATTCACAGGGCAAATCATGAGTCCACGTAACACCACTTTAAGAACTCTCACGTTTCGTGGTCTGTGATTCTTACATATGCATCGTAGTGTATCTGATGCCCTCCGAAGAGACCCCTGATATCATGATTTACAAATCTAGTGAAAGCTGGCCTTGCTTTATTTTGAAGTAAAGTGCTGCAAAAGCAACAATCCTAAGTTAACGATCTCCCTAGTTTTCTTAACCTCTTTTTCTAAAATCGAAGTTTCCTTTTTTTATTTTAATGTTTCGCTAATAAATCTGAATTTTATTCATTCAGCTCCTAGATTTTTACGATATTTTTTCATTTCTTTCTTTATGCTACAGAAGTAGTCAGAGTCATACCCATAGAAGTAGTATTAAATTTACAGTTTTAACTGTAATTCTTTTAAATAATTTGAAACACTTTCGTTACACTTTCTATTCCAATTTGGTTTTCTAATGGTTTTGTTTTTGTTATTTTTGTTTTTTTTTATTATCGTGTAATTCTATAATTTGCTACACTTTTAGTTTAGTTTAGTTTTTCAGTTAATAAAAATTTATTTCTTTTTAAACAAACTACAAATTTATTTTCATTTTGCAATTTAAGCATCATCATCATCATCAACATCAACATCATTTTTTATGCATTCATTTTCACTCTTTGCTTGCCACAATAAAAACACAAAGCGAAACAAAAACAAAACAATAAAAAGCGAAATTAAAGAAAAAAAAACCAGCAATAACAATAACAACAACAATATAATATAAGTAATGAAAACTAATGATTTTCTTTGGTTTGTTTTTTGTCATTATTTCAGGTGTTGTACCATGAAATAGTATCACACGCTCGAGTAGTAAGTGCCTGTATACGAGTTGCATCTGAAAAGGAACAGCAGCAACTAAAACAACAACAACAGCAACAACTCGAACTACAGCAACAGCAACAACATCACCACGATTCATATACAACAGATGCCAGTTTAATTGCGGAACAAAATAATTCTTCACTTTCATCAACCGACGATACAACCACAACCACCACCACCACCACCACTGCCACCAATACAACAGCCACATCGGGTATTGTTTGTTCATCGGCAACTGGTCTAAGCGAACAACAAATTACTCCAAATACAACCGTAGCATCCTCATCAACAGCTTCATCGCTTCAAACCCATAAGAAATCCGAGCACAATAACTTAGAACGTCTACAGAATCGCTATCATTTGTTGTATTTGAAGGCTTTTGAAGTGCAATTGTGGCTGGATGGTCTATTACGCAAGAAAAGTTCTTCAGCGGTAAGTTGAAAAGTTTCCTTTTTTTCTACTTTTTTCATAATTTCTCTTAAACGAAGCATAATTTATAAGAAACTTTGTTTGTTTATCTTCATCGTGTGTGATCTGAATGAAAGCCCAGAAAGTAAATATATTTTGCAGCATGGGACTAGTAAGTTTTAGTTTAAAGACATCCAAATCGCAGAATGTAGTTACGAATAGTGATTTTCGATTTGGCTCGATGTAATGATTAAAAAGTTTGACTGCAATCAATCTGTCATTCGGACTCGACTTTAAACTGTAGGTCCCACCAGTCATGTATAAAATTAACACACACAACATAAGTGGTGTGAGAAACTAGGACGTTGTACAATGGGTCAATTCGACCTCCGGGTACTGTACTTGTCTTAATTGACAAATACACGTCCTCTAACCTAACCTAACTTTGACTGCAAACACGACCATTCGATGTTCAAATTTTGTAACGCTTTTGCCCTGTCTTCACCTCACCCTACGCCCTGCATTTATTATTGCCTACAGTGGTGGCCTTATAATTAGAAACGATGTTTCTGGAACAGAGTTCTCTGGAGTGACGAATCTAAGTTTAATTTGTCCCAATCTGATGGAAAAACGTCCTCCAAACCAAGCCTTTGATCCCAGGTACACAGTGAAAACTGTAAAACAAATTAACAAACATACATGTTGCCAAGTCGTTTCTAATTATAAGCCCTCCACTGTACTAGAATATTCGGTTTAGGTATACGTGTAAGACGGAGTGTGCCGTGAGTACGCACATTCACCTACTCAAGTCGCTCTTATTCAGTTGTAAAATACTCATGGCTTTCCCCCCTTCGTCTTTGCCTTGGTGCTCTTTTTGTGTAATTCCCAATAATTAATGTGAAGTTTCCTTTTCGCCCACTTTTTCATTGTGATCTTTAATGTGCTGAAAGTTATTAGGTTATCCAAGCTTATGGTATGCAATACTTTGATTCTATTTGCCAGAATATTTTCCTCCTACCCATTTAATGCATAACGTACCATGCCTGGAGTAATTGTTAATAGCCTTCTTACATTCCAGAATAGTTCTAAATGTTACTGACTTCATTTTCATTTGACTATCAGTGAAGATATTTAAATTCCTAAATGCCAAGTGTACCAAATTCTTACTAGTCCAGATCATACATGTCCTGATCATGGGTACCTCCGCGTGAAAACCCGTATCAAAGTTCTGTATTCAACCGCAAAGTTTAGTTTATGGTTTTTCTAATAGAGGCGCAGGCCTGTTCTATCTCCATATTTAAAGAATATCCGTGTAGCAGCAAGTCCCCGCCAGCATCTTAAGATATGTCAGGAATTCTGTTGGATAATTTCGTATTCATCCAGTGTCCCTATTATACGTTTTTTGCTTAGGTTGATCCATCTCCCTATAGTCTAGAGGCTATACGCCTTAAGTGCCGCCTCAAATCCGAACGTATAACTCTGTTGGTTGGGTAAAGACTATTGTTTTCAAGGGTTTTGTATGTGATATCCTGATCGCACTATTTATGCCTCTAAAATACATTCTTAAAAAATTTTCTAGCATGCGATATAAATTCGAAAACTTTCTATTTTCTTTACTATTCCTTTATACATATATTCTTCTTAATTCCATACGGATTATACTGCAATGATTCAATTTATTGCAATTAAGATTGTTACGTAACTAGACAAATAACTGCTGGTGAATTAAGAATCCATCCTATGCTACTATTACACCCTGATGATACGATTTGTGGCTCTGTTTGATCTATTTCTCCATAGTCTAAAGACGACACGCCATAAGTTCCGCTTCATATACAGCCCGTATATCGTTTTTAAAGCTCTTGTAAGTAATCTCCATATCGCATGACTTATCCCTAAGCAACTTATCCTTTGACTCTTTAAAATGTATTCTAATGTAACATTACTTATCCATGGATGTCCTCCACACTGCTAAAGCATAAGTTAATATAAGTGTAGTTATGTTTCTGTAGAGCCAGTGTGCCATACTATGCAATAAAGTTATTAAACTAAAATTATGAACATTTTCTAACATGCGATTTAAATTACAAATATATATTATATTTGTATTTCTAACCATTCCTTTGAAAAAAGCTTTCCAATTTCAGAAGGAAAGGTTAGTTCTTATCAGAACTAGCCTGTCGGCTAGAACATTCATTTACTCTCAGAGTTTTTATCAGAAATCTGCTGAGAGGAATTCGCCTAAGTAATTTCCTTACTTATTCCTTGGTTATTAAAGCCCATCAATTAGGATTATGACCTACCTTCTCACATTATATACATAGGTTGTGTGTTAATTTTATACATGACTGTTGGGATCTATAGTTTAAAAAGTCAACTTCGAACGAAAGTTTTGTGAGAAACATTTTTATGGCAATTGTATGTATTTTTTTTTTGCCAGAAATCTTCTGAGGTTAAGTCGGCGAAGAAATATTTTTTCATATTTCGTTTTGTTGGAGATGTCTGACCTGGGCCTCGAACTACCTACTAGACTAGAGCGACTGTTATGATCTTGGTTTTCAATTTTTCCATCCATTTAAACAGAATAAAATTTAATTTCTAGTATGCGATAAAAAATGTAAATAAAGTTTCTAGCATGCGATAAAAATTTGAAAATTGATTACAAAGTTCTAAACACATTTTTTAAAATAAAAGCATAAATAGATATATTCTCATACATATACATAACATAATCGGTCAACACAACCCTACAGTCAGGATTACAACCTAGCTTCTCACACCACTTATGTTGTGTGCGTTAATTTTATAGAGATTTTTAGATCAGAGTTTTTGACAGAAATCTACTGAGAGGAATTCGCCGAAGAAATATTTAAATTTCGTTTTGTTGGAGATGACTGACCTGGGTTTTGTACCGTAGCCACACATCTAATAAGCCAACACATTACGTACTAGACTAGAGCGACTGTTATGATCTTGGTTTTTATTTTTTTTTTTCATTCTTTTTTATATTAAACTAGTTTAAAACTCCATTTCTAGTGTGCGATAAAAAAATTTAAATAATATTTCTAGCATGCGATAAAAAATTTTATTTCACTATCAGAGTTTTTGACAGAAATCTACTGAGAGGAATTTGGCCGAAGAAATATTCAAATTTTGTTCTGCTGGAGATGTCTAACCTGGGGTTTGAACCATACCCTCACGTCTAATAAGCCAACACACTACCTACTATACCACGATATAAGTTATGGTCTTGGTTTTTATTTGTCCATATTTAACTAGTTTAAAACTCCATTTCTAGTGTGCGATAAAAAATGTAAATAAAGTTTCTAGCATGCGATAAAAATTTTAAAATTGCTTCCAAAGTTCTAAACACATTTTTTTTAAATAAAAGCATAAAGAGGTATCTTCCCACTTTACATACATTAGATCAGGGTTCGTCAAAAATTTTTTGGTTATGTGTTAGTGAGTAAGAGAGAGAAAATAAGTTGAGAGAATTTATTTATTTACAGCCATAGGAAAGTGTTAGTAATATACGCTATTTTTATTTTCATTTCATCAGCATACATAAGTAAAGCTATATAACTTTGGCTTAATAATTTTAGATAAATAAAAATAAAATAAAAAAATCCATTTTTTATTAAAAGAACATAAAGCTATCCATCTTTGGCTTAAAAATTAGGCCATGTTTTTTAGATAAATACAAATTTTTTATTAAAAGAAAAAAGCGAACATTCCAAAGCATTTAAAAAAATTATACTATGCGACAAAATAAAAAAAAACTGAAATAAAAGAACATTTTTAACATAAAATATTTTTTGAGTGTTATGCTGAAATAAAATGATAAAGCATCCGCTGCACATGTGTTCTTGTCGCAGTCTGATCGACAACTAAATGAAAAAACACAAGAATGCGTGTGAGTTCTCTTTGCACAACTGTGCTATGAAATGGTAAACTATGCATTAGATACACATGTATCGATTGTGTTTAAATCTTGTTTTTATTTTCGTAATTATGGATTTCATATTTTACAATCAATTTTTTATTCAAAGAATAATTAATCATTTCGTTTATGAAATCTAATGAATTGGAAAAAAATTTCATTTAAAACAGGTTTAGTAAATTAATGATTAAATTCACCACGATCGTTATGAACCTATTAATCTAATTTGTATTACACAAAAATATGTAAAAAACGAATAAAAAAATCTTACACAGTTTTTTGACAATTATAAATAATCTTTTCTAATATAAATTGAAAAAAAAAAATCTCATACAATGAAAAAAAAAATATCAAATTTCAATTGACACACCATTCAGATTCATCTTTTCGTATGAAAAGAAAACAAACCAATCGATATGTAAAGTCATCGCAAACACACTGTATTCGACGTCATTGAAAAAACAACATTGTTGGGAAGCTGCGGACGCTGGTACCACTCTTAGTATGTGTTTAATGCGCTGCAAGCAACATGCTGCTCATTTCACACGGAGGGGGGAATATTTAACTTCGTATGCAAAAACACTTTTTACAATCGTTTAAAATATCGCTTTATTTGGTTCATTGTCACCTAAAAATCTGCTGGTTTTCCTAGTGAGCAGTGAAGAGTGTAGTGTGTGTGTGTGTGGAAGTATAGTAAGTGAGTGAGCGTCGAAAACTTTTTCTGTTTTTCTTCAATTGATCTTTCAATTTTCTTTAGAAAATAAATTTTATTTTCCGTGGTCTGTTGTTGTTGTTGTTGTCTGTTTCAAGTTCAAGTTTGTAATTTATCTCCCTACATGCCGATTTATGTGTTTTCGCCTTGTACAAAACTTGTATGGGAATGGAGGAAGAAATCTTTATCTTTGTATCGAAAGTTGTTTTTTTATTTGATTTTTTTGTTTTAGATTTCAAGTTCTTTTTCTTTTATGGTACCCAAGAAATTTTTGATATTGATTTTTTTGTATAACACATTCGGGTATGCAAATGAAAACAAATCGTTTTTAATGCCATTGAAAATTTCAAGTGGAAATTTCATTGGAATTACATTGTCTTTCGATTGTGTAATTTGTTTCCTTAATTTTTTTGATGTAATAACATCAAGCAAGCGTATCCGGTAAATATTATTTAATAGTTAACGAATAAGAATCTTAATTTCAAGAATTTTAAACCATAGTCTTAAAAACCATGGCAAACATTAATTTCCTTATCGAAAGATTCTTAAATAAGGAGAATAATTCCTTATCTAGCTCCTACTCTTGTAGTCCAAGCAACCCTTTTGAAATGGTACATCTGTACCACACTTTGCAATTTTTCACGATGGCGCGACTATTGAATAAATAAATATACATGGCCTTAGCACGTGTGTGAAGTTAGTTACGAAAGATATATTCTCTTTTTTTTGCAGTGAATATTCCGTTAACTAAGGCTATGAAGTTAACATAATTGAAAATTTTGAAAAAGTGAAGAAAGAAAACCTTTAATAATCACGAAAATAAAAATATATTGGAAAAAAGTGAAAGGAAGGCCGGGCTAACACTCAAAAAATAACAATATACTTATTGGAGATAATAACAATTAGGTTAGGTTAGGTTAGAGGACGTGCACTTGTTAATTAAGACAAGTACAGTACCCGGAGGTCGAATTGACCCATTGTACAACATCCTAGGTTCTCACGCCACTTATGTTGTGTGTGTTAATTTTTATACAATGAGTGGTGAGACCTACAGTTTAAAGTCGACACCGAACGACAGATTTTTGAGAAAGTTTTCATGGCAATTTTATTAACTCTCAGAGTTTTTGCCAGAAATCTGCTCAAAGGAAGTCGCCGAAGAAATACTTTTTGTATTTTATTTTGATGTCTGGCCTGAGGCTCGAACCATGGCTTTACGTCTAATAAGCCAACACACTACCTATTAGACCACGGCGACTTCATTTTTTAAAATATACCCTCCATAAATCAAGTGAAATTCGATAAATAGTGAAAGTTGTTTGGATAGCTATTAGATCAAGGATTCCAAAACAGGTTTCCTTCCACGAAACTAATTGTTTTCCTCAAATGAGCAAAAAAGTGCTCTATAAAAAAATGCAAGTTATCGACCAAAATGTAAAGTAATTGTCAAAAACAGAAATGCAAATCTTCGGCCATAAAACACAATATCGACAAAAAAGGCAAATCATCGACCAAAAATGCAAGTCATCGTCAAAAAAAGTCAAGTCATTTACCAAAAAATGCAAGTCGTCGGCCAAAAACCATCCACAAAAAAATTGATGTCCGACAAAAACTCTTCAACGCGACAATTTTGCTCTATTTATATAGAAAAATATAAATATTAAAAGGTGGAGTGATAGCTATTGGATCAAGGATTCCAAAACAGGTGTCTTTACAGCCGGGCGTTACTTAGGACCGGAGATATAAGCGACGAAGCTAATTGTTTCCTCAAATGACCAAAAAAAAGTGCAAGTTATCGACCAAACCAAATCATTATCATTAGCCAAAAAATGCAAGCCATTGGCAAAACAAATTCAAGTCATCAGTCAAAATATGCAATTCATCGAAAAAAGGCAAGTCATCGACCAAAAAATGTAAGTCATCGACCAAAAAAAGCAAGTCATCGACCATAAAAATGCAAGTCATTGGGCAAAAAATTCCAGACATCTACAGACAATGGATGTCATCGAGAAAAAGATTTCAACGGGACAATTTTGCCCTATTTATATATAAAATTTTTTGTTGCTCAGTTGAAATAGACAACAAGCTTCGTCGCCTATTTCTCCGTTTCGAAGTAAAACTCGACCGTAAGGAGATCTTTTTTGTTTGTTAATTTGGCAAAAAATTAATTTCGTCGCCTATATATCTGGTCCCCAGTAAAGCTTGAACGTAAGGAAAACTGTTTTGTAATTTTTCATACTATAATTATACAGCCCACTAGGCCCATTTCGCTCACAACTCCATTATTTATCTGATTTAAGCCGATTTATATAGAACACTTTTGTTTTGTCATTTGAAGAAAGCAATTAGCTTCATCGGCTAGATCTGCTGTCTCAAGGGTTATCCGACCGTAACAATATCCAATTTTTTGGAATCCTTAATCCAACAGCTATTCAACCCACTGGCTTCGAAAACAGCATCTTTTTCAATTTATGTGTTACAGTAGTTATGGCTCAGCGAAGTATTTTATAGCATTTGATGGAAACAATTAGCTTCATCGACTGGATCTGCTTTCTCAAGGTTTACCCGACCGTAACGAAATATTTTCCTGGAATCTTTTGTCACTAGCTACGAAAATCCCATTTTTTAAATTCATGTATTAACGTAGTAATGGTTCAGCGTAGTATTTTATAGCATTTGATGGAAACAATTAGCTTCATCGGCTAGCTCTGCTGTCTCAAGGTTTTCCCGACCGCAACGAAATCTGTTTTAAAATCCTTGATCCAAGAGCTGTCCAATCCACCAGCTACGAAAACTGCACCTTTTTAAATTCATGTATTACAGTAGTTACGGCTCAGCAAAATATTTTATAGCATGCAATAAAAATTAAAAATCAAATACAAAATATCGATTTTAGAAACCATACGTTACGCATAAATATAATGGATTTTGTAAGCATTTAGAAAAGTTTCAATAGTGCGCAATGAAAACAACTATTTACAGTCTTCAAAATGTTCAATACAATAGCATGTAAAAAGAACTGTAACTTCAATTTGTGCTGGCTATAAAAATGTATTAAACTGTAAATCTGTAAACATTTTTGTACAATTTGAAACGTGCCAGAACAAATTATAAACGCATAAATACAGCTGTTAATGGATGCATTTAAAAAAAATAATTTAATACCGAAATTAAAATTATATGTAGAACTTATAACATGCTACAAAAAAAATTGCATGGAATGCTAAATAAATCGCAAGAATATTTTGTTTATTTAAATTCTTAAAAATGAAAAAAAAATATTCTTCTGCAATGAATTCGTAAAGATTTCTGGCAAAAATAGAAAATAAAAAAAAATTTGGCGGAAATATAAAGAAAATATTTATAAATCCAGCAATAAATGCAGAAATTTTCTTTTAATAACAGAAAAGGTGGAGTGATTCTTGCAGTATTACTGTGTTCATTTCATCTTGCAACATAAATAATCATATTTTCCGATGATGTCTTCTTTTTCGTTTGCCTGTTTGCTTAGATTTCCCACAAAAGTTTTACAAATGATTTATAAACCTTAACGTCATCAAAGGAAACATGTATACAAAGAAATTTGCAACAAAAAAAAAAAAAGAAAGAAAAAACTGTCGTGTCTTTCTTTCATCAATAAATAAAACAGAGACAAAAAGAAAAAGATATGCCAGCAAAATGAAAAGGTTGTAAAAGTGTTTGTCTCGTCTTTGACGGACAAAACAAAAAGAAAAAAAAAACAAATAAAAGAAAATAAAAAGAAAATTAATACCTATTGCCACACAATATGACATTTCAGAGTGTGCAACACAAGACAACCAAAACTCAGTTCAACTGACAAACAAAATGAAAATTGATGTTAATCTCTCTCTGTTGCATGTTACTCACATGTGTTACATGTGTCCACCATGGCAAAAGAAAAAAAACAGACAAGAAAACATACGAAAAAAATACAAGAAAATGTTCATTCATTTGTATGTTCATTACTCTTAGTGTTCATGTACAATTTAGTTGCATGCAACAAACACAATCACAATCACAGCCACAGCCATATCTATTAACTTAAGACCGTTTTGGCTGAATTTGTATTAACATTGCTGGTCAAATGGTGACGGCCATCACTTATTCTCTTAACAGTGGTCAAGTTAATTGAGATTTAAAATTGTAAAGTTTAAAAAGCAAAAACAAAACTTTTCAATCCCACAAACAAAAACAAAAAAAAAACATAAAAATTAAACAAAAAGCCATGGAAATTAAAAATGTTTACTGGCCAAGTGTTCAAATTCAAATACAAATAAACGAGTGTCCAGATGATGTAACTCAAATTGGTTCATTGGTTTTGGCAAATTTATAAGCATTAAGCAGGTTACTTTCTTAATAGGAAACAAATTTCTGTAGCTATTCGGTTTGCTGTCTAATGATCAAAAGGCATGATCAGACTGCAAAGTTTTATTCATTTTAGTGCACTGTGTAGGGTTTATGTGACACCCAAGGTCCAAGAGGGGTGCGTATTATCGAGACATACATTCATAATTGGTCATTACAACCCTTCAGTCGGGATTTTCTTTTTCATATTTTCCTTTTTTTGTCCGTCCTGGGGTTTGAACCGTGGCCCAAAAACTCTGAGAGTAAATAAAATTGCCATGAAAAAGTTTCTCAAAAAATCTGTCGTTCGGAGTCGACTTTAAACTTTAGGTCCCGCCACTCATGTATAAAATTAACACACACAACATAAGTGGTGTGAGAAACTAGGTCGTAATCCTGACTAAAGATTTGTAATGACCAATTATGTATGTATGTATGTATTGTCCTATTCTAACGTTGTGTAATATCAGACACCATGTCAAATACTATCCTATTAGACTGTCGTTCGCAATAGCTCAGAATTGGTGATAAACATTCTGCACCCAACAGGACTGAATGGAGGGAGTTTTTTATGTTACTTGTAGGACTCAGCTGTATACGAAACATATGTAAAATGAATATATACAAACATACGTTCCCTCTAAGATCTGTAAAGGTTTTATGAAGATTTACTGCTATTAGCCAAGTTGTTGCTTCCATGTTAGGTCAGGTGGTTAGGTATGCTCTTCCATCAACAACCTCTTATGTTAGGCGATCACGTTTATTATGATTTTATACCAGCTTCTTCGCACTGTGTGCCCTATCCGATGTCAATTCGTTGATTTTACTTTTCACTTCTGTGGTATTTCATCAAATTCGTATGGTAAGCGGTCGTTGCTTATGATTTTTGTCTAAAACATCAGTTGTAAATCGTTTACATACATATATAATTGATCATTACAACCATTCAATCAGGATTACCACATTCTTTCTCACATCACGTATGCTGTGTGTGTTAATTTTATATATGAGTGGCGAAACCTACAGTTTAAAGTCGACTCCGAACGATGAATTTTTGAGAATCGTTTATATTTTCTCTAAATCGGCTCGTACGTTGTTTAACGATTTGCAGCCGAATGGGTCAGTCTGTTGAATATGCATTTTTTTGTTATGCATTTCGATAAGTGTTTCAAGTGCCCTACTTTCCTCATGTGACCATACGCTTGTCTTATCGTGCGAATATAACGCTGCCGAATTAGCAAACCAAGAATGTGGCGTGGGTTTGCCAATTTTTCTCAGTGCTATAACCTTGATATGTTTATTTTAAGACTAAGTCTTCTAGTGGCCTTGCATAATTTCCTGGTGCAGATTCCCAGATTTGTTTATCTGTCAGTTCTACAATATTTTGTTGATAATGTAGTAAATAGCATTGTCATGTACCAATAATTGATGTTTATTGGATCAGTGAAAAAACTTCGTGTGAAATGTGTCACCTTCGTACAGAATTTTCTGCATGTTTAACTATTTTCTCTGGTACTGCTTTGCTGTGAAGGGCACTGTGGGCAAAATGCTTGATGTTCATTGATATGAAATGCTTTCTTGGATTTTATAAAGCCAATATGTAATTAAGCCTGATTGTTGCTCAGTCCTTATCATTAGACTGCTTATATGGTCAATGTATTATCGTTTCGATCTAAATCTAACCTGTTCATTACCTGTTATATGATTACATCATAATCTTCCTTTTGAAAAATTTTGGGGAATAACTTGTACTATAAGTGACCTTTGTTGAAAATATTACGGCTTAAAATACCTTAAATGCTATCGAATTACGTTTTTAAAGTTTTTACGAAAAATTCGATGAATCGGACAATTAATCGGTTTTTAAAGGATTATGATAATTACCTTATGCTGATCGTGTTTGCTATAAAGGCGATGTTGTCAATGAGCAGTATTGCTGCATAATCTACAGCAATATTCCCGACATACCTTAAGAATTTGAATATAATTGAATTTTGATGGATCGGGCAATTTATCGGTTTTGAATGATGATGATAATAATGACCTCATTCTGACCGTGTTTGATATGAAGACTATGTTGTCAATGAGCAGTATTGCTGCATAATCTACAGCAATATTCCCGACATACCTTAAGAATTTGAATACAATTTAAATTCGATTAATTGGGCAATTTATCGGATTTTGGATGATGACATCATTCTGACAGTGTTTGCTATGAAGGTTGTGTTGTCACAGCAGTGTCCCGTGTAAACCCCAAGAATTCGAACACGATTGAAATTCGATGAATCGGGCAATTTATCGGTTTTGAAGGATTATAATGATCTCACTCTGATCGCGTTAGCTATGACGAAAAAGTTGTCAATAAGTAGTATTGCTGCCTGGTCAACAGCAATGTCGCCGGCTAACCTTA
Source organism: Sarcophaga subvicina (assembly GCA_936449025.2). Classification (NCBI taxonomy): domain Eukaryota; kingdom Metazoa; phylum Arthropoda; class Insecta; order Diptera; family Sarcophagidae; genus Sarcophaga; species Sarcophaga subvicina. The sequence continues at coordinate 103,492,696 of OW388083.2, read as the reverse complement.
AGAATTAAAATACAATTGAAATTCGATCAATCGGGCAATTTATCAGATTTTGGATGATCATAATGACCTCACTCTAATAGTGTTTAATATGAAGGCTATGTTGTTAATCAGACTTGTTGTTGCCTAGTCAACAGCAATGTCTCCGGTAAACCCTAGGAATTTGAATACAATTGAAATTCGATAAATCGGGCAATTTATCGAATTTTGGATGATGATGATGACCTCACTCAGTCAGACCTTGTGCGGTATTGCTGCGTCAATGCAGCAATGTCTCCGAAGCACAGCACTGATCATACGTAAATCATAAGACAATGACGTAACAGTGACACTTTGCTCCCCAGCTGTTATTATTTACTGTCGTAAATATTTTATTTTAAGAAAACGGCTCCAGGATTATAATTTCCAGCTGAGTTTTTTTTTTCTCAAATTTTAATCAAATTTCTCTTAAAAAATATATTTTTTAACTGTCAAATTATGTCCATACGATTTGATGATTGTAAATCATTTTAATTGCCACGAGATAAACCAAACCGCCATATTCGTTAAGATTTGAAGCTTTTAACAACAACTGAGTGAGTGACTTGAGTGATTTAAAAAAATCATCATCATCATCATCATCATATGAAATTAAATCATGTGACACTTGAAATCAGCAAAAATGTCAGTAAATTTTAAAAAGTTGCAATGATAGATAGAAATTAAAAAATAAACACAAAAATATTATCAAATCATTTCAAAAAAATAAAGCCAATTTGAAAAGGAACCATTAATTAAAAAAATTTTTAAAGGAAATGCCGAAAATACTGTACCAGGGATGGGAAAATTACATGTGAATGGCAGGCAGAGTAACAGTAGCCGGACCATGTGATATGGCAGATATAAAAAATTGGACATTGATAAAAACATGACACATTTTAAATGTCAAGTTTTTGTTTTTTGGCTTGGACTCCTTCCTCTCGGTTTGTTTGGTGGTTTTAAGGAAAAAATCGAAAATTTTTTTTTTTTTTTTTGAACATCAAAATTTGTTTTTCCGTATTTGTAATGCTCAAAATCAATGAAAATGAAAATGAAAAGAAAAGTAAAATGAAATACAATTTGATTTTATATTATATATGTTGCACAGTATAACATTTACATGTAAAATGGACAAAACAGAGAAATGAACATTTTAAGCCCTCGATTTTTATGTTTATTGGCTTGGCAGAGACATAAAAATTTACTACGTGTTTAACAACTTGCAACTTGCAACAAATAAACTCAAATCCAAATAAAAAGAAAACCATAAAAAAGATTAGTACGAAAAGCCTGGTCAAATGTAAATTTAAAAATCACTGGGGTTTTTTATTTTATTTTTTTTTTTCAACCAAAAACCTTTAAAAAAGCCCCCAGTAAGAGACGTTTTTGAAAGTAAAAGTTTTTTGTATTTCCAAACAAAATTTATGTTGATGTTTCGTATTTGCCTTCTTTTTTTTTTCTTGTATTCGAATTCGAAATCTACTTAAAAACAATACGAATCAATACAATTTTTTATGTTTTAGTTTTGGCATGTATGCATGCTGGTGGTGTAATGTTAAAATTTTATTCTCTTTTTTTTATTGAATCCTACTTCTGAAATGATTACCGTTGATTGTAAAATTTTATGTGATTTTTTCACATCATAAATTTGAGTATTTTACATTAAGTGGCCATTAAAACTTCATCACAAAAATCATTTTCGCAGCGAAAATATACAAAAAATTGGTAAAACTTGTGAAATTCTTCAAAGCAGCTTTCAAGTTATGGAACAAATCGGAACTTATGATCTGCCCGACACTTAATGCAGCAACTAATGGGTGATTTCTTAAGAGCTTTAAGAAAATTTTTCAAAAAAAAAACAATAAAAAACAGAAAAATTCATGAAATCTTTATTTGAATCGATAGTACGGTCCATATAATTTAATGTTTGAAGATTATTTCATGCAAATGTTGACTGCGACTGCGCTTCAATTGGTCCATCCGCTTAGTCCAATTTTGGCATACTCTTTCCAACTTTTCTGCCGGTATCTCACGAATAAATGCTTCAATGTTGTCTTCCAAAGCGTCAATTGAAACCACATGTCATGCAAGTCAAGCTCTTGCATTTTGGGCAAAAAAAGTTGGATATCATCTCACGGTAGCGCTCACCATTCACATTTACGTTACGATTCGCAGCATCTTTGAAGAAGTACGGTCCAATGATGCCACCAGCCCATAAACCGCACTAAACTGTGACTTTTTCTGGATGCATTGGTACCTTTTGCAATGCTTCTGGCTGATCCATTGAGCCAAAAATGAGCTTCGTCGCTGGACTCAATTTTTCGATAAAGAAGTGGATCTTCGGCCAACTTTCCAATAGCCCATTCACCAAAAATTCTGCGTTGCTGTTGGTCGTTCGGCTTCAATTCTTGCACAAGCTGCATTTTGAAAGGCTTCACACCTAAATCCTTCCGCAAAATTTTCGGCGTTGTTGAGTAACAGAGGCCCAATTGCTGCGAACGGCGGCGAATCGATAATTGATGGTCATCATCAACACTGGCCGATACAGCTGCGATATTTTCTTCAGTTCGCACTCTACGTAAGCGTGTTGGTGGTTTAATGTCCGCTTCAGTGGGTCGATTAAACTGACCATAAAATGGAAGAAGCGAGCGATGAATTTTCTTAACAAAGCACGCATTTTGATAAGAAAATTCAATGATTTGCAAGCGTTGTTCGTTTGTAAGACGATTCATGGTTAAATTATAGACCAAACTGAAGATGTTTAACAGTGAAACAAAACACGAAACGTGCGTGAGCTGTTTAAACCAGTGTTGCCAAAAAGATAATTGCTAAAAAATAACCCGTTACAATATTACAGTAAATAATACTCCTAGAATTGACCACATGTTTCGAAGACCAATTGAAGACACAAGAACAAGAACTGCTGACAACTACAGGGAAAAACACGCAAAGTTAACTGCCCACTGCATTCTTGGAGGCAACAAAACTAAACCATCCGTAGCAGCAAGGAAATCAAACGTTCTTCACCCAACCGAACTGTATGGAAGGAGTTTTTTATGTTTCTTGTGGGAATCATTTGTATACCTTGGTAGTCACAATTGCCATAAGGCCTTCTGCTCTAAGATCTGTAAATTTTTTATAAAATACTTCAGGGTAATAAAAAAAAAACAATTTCAAGTGGTAGAACAAATAGGAACTTATCATCTTACCGACACTTAATGCAGTAACTGCAATATTAGAGTATATAAAATGTATTCGCGACTTATTGGTATATTTTTGTAAAGTAAATTATTCCTTTTGTAATGATTTTTAACATTTTTTTCAAAGAATTTTGTAATTCCATCACTGTATTTTGTGATTTTAAGAGGCTCTTCGCTTAACAAATTGTCGCCATCAACAGAGTCATTTAGAAACCGAAACAAATAGTACTCTGGCATTCAGGCTGCATCAAAACTTCCAAGCCGGACAAGTGTAATTTTTGGTCGGCCCTTAATAGAACATCTTTCAAATAGTTTAGTTGTGAGTGGCAGAGATTAGAATTTAAAGTTTCCCCAGGTTTTTCCCATAATCTGGATAATACTTCTTCAATGCCATCAGAAATTCAAGAAAGTTTTATTTGCTGGTCAAGGAAGGCGGCAATCATCTTCCTGTGATTATGTTTTTTCATTTAATTTCATTACATCTTCCTTTATTTATCATCCGTAATGGGCTGCTGCTGAAGTCGCTGTAGTCTAGTAAGTGTGTTGGCTTATTGGACATGAGAGTAAATAAAATTGCCATGAAAAGTTGCTCAAAAATCTGTCGTTCGAAATGTAGTTCTTGACACTCATGTATAAAGTTAGCATACATAACATATGTGAAGTGAGAAGCTAGGACGTTATCCCGACTGTAGGGTTGTAATGACTAATTATGTATATACTGGTCTGCTGCAGAAATTGTTACTTTGAATTACGTTTCAGCAGTGTTTTACAAACGAATCAATACAATTTTTTCTGTACTGATTCACAGAGCAGCCTTACATTGAGCTTCTTTAAATGCTCGGACTAATTTAATTGACCAATTAACATTTAAAGTCGTCATAGTCTAGAAGCTGGTATGTTGCCATATAAGAGGAGAGTACGTGGTTCAAACTCCAGATCAGATATATCGACTTAAAGAAAAGTCTTGTGGCAAAAACTCTGGGAGTAAATAAAATTGCAGTGAAAAGTTTCTCAAAAAATCTGTCGTTCGAAATCGACTTTAGACTGCAGGTTCCACCACTCGTGAATAAAATTAACGTACACAACATAATTGATGTGAAAAGCTAGGTTGTAATCCTGGCTATAGTGTTATAACGACCATTTAAATACGTACATAATAATGAAGTCGCCGTAGTGTAAATGTGTCGTGGGGTTCAAACCCCAGGTCAGACATTTCCAATATAATGAAAAAATTAAAAAAAATATTTTTTTCGTCGACTTCCTCTCGGCAGACAAAGGCAAAGGCTCTGAGAGTGAATAAAATTGCCATTAAAAATTTCGAAAAAAAAATGTCGTTTGGAGTCGACTTTAAACTGTAGGTTCCGCCACTCATTCACATACAACATGGGTCGTGTAAGATGCTAGGTTGTTAACTTTGCTAAAGGATTGTAGTTGACTACGTATATAATATTCAGTGATTTAATATCACAATGTCATCTGTTTCAATCCGAATTCAGGAGCATCTAGATATTATTTTCCAGAATTTTCTTCATTCCTAGTTCCGACTTGTCACCACTCATAATTTTTGTAAGCTACAGCGCCATAAGTGGCGCTGCTAAAAATATGGATTTGTGTCTTTGGTTTTTAATTTGGAGTTTATGTTCACATACATATAATTTCTCCCTTTTATGCTCTGTATAATTTCTAAAAATGTTTACTAATAATCGATTAGTCCAGCTGGAATAGTTTGTTGAAATCGAAGAAGATTATCTACATTGGTTTAGGTTTTAAAGCTGTGGTTCGAATAGTTTTTATAGCTATTTCTCTAAAGGGTCCGCCAAATAACTTTTTTTTTTGAAAATGCTTAAAAAAAACTACTGAATGTTTTCTCAAATTTCTTTTTTTATTTGAAAGTACAATCCTTCCGGTTAATAATGGAAAATAACTTCATTCATGTGGCTGCCTCGGCTGGCCATGCAGTAGCCTACACGATCGGTCCAATTTTTAAGCACATTTTTATGCACGATTGTGTGCAGCTGTATTTCACCAATGGCTTCACGAATATTTTCCTTTAAAGCGTCAATTGTCTCTGGCTTGTCGGCGTAACACTTATCTTTGACGGCACCCCACAAATAATAGTCCAACGGTGTCAAATCACAGCTCCGAGGTGGCCAAACGACATCAGTTCTGCGGCTGATAATGCGATCTTCAAAAACAGGGCGCAAAACATCGAGTGTGGCTTCGGCTGCGTGGCACGTAGCGCCGTCCTATTGAAACCAAATGTTGCCAATATTCTCCTCTTCAATTTTTGTGAATAAAAATTCATTCAACATGGCCCGATAACGATCGCCATTGACTGTAACGGCCACTCCTTGCTCATTTTCGTAGAAGAATGGCCCAATTATGCCTCTGGGCCAAAATTCGCACCAAACAGTGACTCGTTATGGGTGCGTCGTCTTTTCAATGTATGCATGCTGGTCTTCTGTGCCCCAAATGCGACAATTTTGCTTGTTTACAAAGCCGCCAAGATCAAAATGAGCTTCAGCTGAAAATCAACATGATTTTCAATGTAATGTCGCGATATTTCCAAGCGTTGTTCAAGCGTATACACAACCATATTCGTTCAGCGGAAGGATAAAACTAATTATCTGTCAAATCAGACATGACCTAAGTGTTACCATTCACGAAATAAGCACTGGTTGAAAAAAAAACGTTAGATGGCGGACCCGATATGATCTCCGTTTGCCATAAACATCTTATTTGTTCAAGCCAAAGAAATATTTTTTTGAAACAAATTTCCATTTAACTGCTCTTCTAAAGTTTGTAGGAAAAATAAATTAATTTCCTTTTAAATAATTAATGGAAAATTAATCTGATTTTTATTTTTCCTCCAATCATTTGCTTTTAATTCCCATGGAATTCATTTCATTTCCTCAATTACGACTTCATTAAATTCAAATCAACGCTTATAAATTTTCAAATTTAAATTTAAATATTATTTTTATTTTATTTTAAATTAATAACTTTCCTTAAATCTGTAAGCATTTATAATTAATTATACGCTTAAAATATACCTTCTTTTCGTTTGTTTGCTTGTATTAAATTATTACGTCTTTAACGTAACGTAAAACGTAAAATGAAAAATAAAAAACGTTGATTGAAATTCGCATTCAGACATCATAACTGAGACCAAACCAAGCCAGGCCATGACGGGCCAAGCCACTTCTATGCTATACCACGTACATACTCGTATGTATGTATGTAAAGAAAATGTTGTAACCTTAATGGTATGAACACAGGTCTTAACAAACTCATAACTTTTGTTGGGTTTCTTTTTTTGTTGTTTTTCGTAACTCTTTCAAAAACTGACATTTTTCAAAATGTCATTTCAAATAAAAAGTTGCACCTTTTTTATCTTCAGTATGTGTATGTGACTCATAGTCATTGCTAGTCTTAAACTAACTAGCAACCTGCGGAGGTACGTCCGTACGTATGTACATTACCGTTGAGTATTTATTTAATGGCATCAAAATTGATTGCAACTGTTGGTAGATAATACAGTGGAAAATTGCTACTTGTTAAGGCAACAATAGATTCTGATGAGATCATATTGTTGCTTTTGTGGCGCACTCACTCACCACCGCTAGGCGACAACAACAACAACAGCAAGCAGTCAGCATTATGATCATAATAATAGTCACCGTGTGCTGCGACATCATTATCAACGTAGTACGTAATAAACTCAAATGCGATGAGTACACACTGTCGTCATTATAAATGATTACAGAAAAGTAAAGAAAAACGAAAAAAAAAACGCAAAACTCTCTTATTTTACAGGTGTCAACTGTAAATCGCATAAAAATAATCAAAAAAAAAAAAAAAAATTAAAAATCCATTGGAAAGGTGGAACAAAACTATGGTATTTTGTCACCACCAACTATAGATTGTCATCGTTTGCTTTCTGCTGCTTCTTCTTGCACTTTTGCTGTATGTTGGGTGAGACTTTTGACTCTTATTGTGTCTTTAGGGAGCCGTTGTATTGTTGAGTCATTAAAAAAAAAACGAAACAAATAAATGCAGTGGCAACTGTAGTTAATTTTTATTTATGATCGATATTTTTACTTCTTTTCTTTGTTTTTTAACTACTTGTGGCATGAGGTAATAACCGCGGTGCTTGTGTAATTAGTTTTAAGGAATGGTTCATTAAATAAATTTTATGGAAAATACAGTGTATCAGCGATTAAAGCGGTACAAAGTACTTAAATTTTATGCCAATCAAACACTAAGCGAATCAATGTACACGTGTATGTAATGGAAAGAGGTTTTTGCGCATCCCCATGTCAATCACAGATTTACTACGTCAAGCCACTACGTCTACAAGTTTCTTCAACGGGTGTATCTACAAGATCTCCTCTCATTATCCCCTTGCCAATCACAGATTTACTACATCAAGCTACTGCTGCTAACAGTTTCTTTAACGGGAGTGTACAAGATCTACTCTCATTATGCCCACGTCAATCACAGATTTACTACGTCAAGCTACTGCTACCAGTTTCTGCAACGGGAGTGTCTACAAGATCTACTCTCATTATCCTTATGTCAATCACGGATTTACTACGTCATGCCACTGCCTCTACCAGTTTCTTCAACGGGAGTGTCTACAAAATCTACTCTCATTATCACCACGTCAATCACAGATTTACTACGTCAAGCTACTACGTCTACAAGTTTCTTCAACGGGTGTATCTACAAGATCTCCTCTCATTATCCCCTTGTCAATCACAGATTTACTACATCAAGCTACTGCTTCTACTAGTTTCTTTAAGGGAAGTGTCTACAATAACTACCCTCATTATCGCCATGTCAATCATAGATTTACTACGTCAAGCTACTACTTCTACTAGTTTCTTTAACGGGGGTGTCTATAAGATCTACTCTCATAATTCCCATGTCAATCACAGATTTACTACATTAAGCTACTGCTTCTACCAGTTTCTTTAACGGGAGTGTCTACAAGATCTACTCTCATTATCCCCATGTCAACCACAGATTTACTACGTCAAGCTACTGCTTCTGCCAGTTTCTTCAACGGGAGTGTCTACAAGATCTACTCTCATTATCCCCATGTCAATCATAGATTTACTACGTCAAGCCATTGGACCAGCATCTTCAATAGTAGTGTCTACAAGATCTACTCTCTGGTGCTATACATTTATTGATCACGTGCGCCATTGTTTTTTCTTCCTTACAGAATAATCTGCACGTACTAGTGTTCAATACGCTTGGTGTAGATACGCCTTGTAAACTGTAAGTGTCTCTGAAAGTATCTTCAAAATGGACCACTTTTATGAGTCATTTTTAGTTCGCTACTCTCTTTCTTGCCTGAAAAGATCACCCTCTGTCTTCCAGCAAAATTGAGCACAGCATGTGTTGAGTCCTCTTGTCTAAGACCTTGCATTCTAAATTTTTCAATTGTTGCGGATGTGAAGACTGCAACGTCCATGCTTGTACGTCAAACTACAAAACTCATTAGACCACTTACCCTTGAAGTTGTTTGATGAAGAGTGTCTGTAGTATTTATCAAGTTTAGTCAATCGCGAACTTAACTAAGCACAAGTTGGTAGGAGTTAACTAATCTGTTGCTAGTAGCAGAGTTGATCTTAATTAAGACGAGAAGAATTCAAAAAATCATACGTTCACAAAATTAAATTGCTAGTACCCAGTCAACTCTACGAAAATTTTCGTAACCTTCAAACCGTTTTTACAAGCTGACTATCATCAATCAAGCTTGACCATGTCGTATGTGAAACACTTTTTATTACCAGTCAACATCTACTAATTTTTAAAGAAAAATTAATTGGTTTTCCTCTACTACACTGAGCTTTAACGAAACAGATTGAAAATATGACACCCCATATATATTCTCTACATAGTCTTTTATTGCCTGTATTTTGATGGTTTTCGGTTCTTCATTTTATTTTAAACACGCAGTAGTATGCTATCAATGGCTGTCAAGCACGATGTCAATTACTGAATTTTCGATGGGAGTTAACTAACTACTGTTTGTTGGCAGAAGCAATTTGTCCTTTAGACGAGAAGGATACAAAAGTGACGGGCTAATTACACTGTTGTCAAATATAATAGTTCCCTTCCAGTTATATGAAAGCTTTCATAACCGTCAATCCGTTTGCTGCAACTGACTGTTATCAATCACGCTTGATTATGCCACTAGTCAATATCCATAAATTTGTTTTTTGTTAGGATTCATGGCAATCTATTAACGATTTCCAAATCAAAATTCGTTCCATGAGGTTTTTATTACCAAACCAATCACGTTTTCAGTTTTATTGCCAAAAAGTTCAAAAGCTTGCTGCATTTGAGCTTGACTGTCCCCCGTTTTTTCAAGCGCGCTCAATCATACTTTATTTTTAGAATAAAACACCAACAAAATCAAGTCAACTTGGGCTACAAATTACTAAAATCATCTCTTGGAAAATTAATTGATTTTGATTTTTTTTTAATTGATTGACAACACTGTGCTTGATGTGCTTAAACGAACTCCTGTATGCTCCCTGTGTAGCCCATTGCGCTGCTGCTTGTATTATGACTAAATTTTTTGTTTTTCGTTTGAATTTTATTCTTCAAAGAAATTATGTTGCGTTGTGTGACCTTTACAACTAAAAAGTTCAATGAGTTTCACATGCTTATTCTTTTATAATAATTTGAAAGCATAAAAATTTGTTTTTGCAAATATTCATTCCAAGATTATATAATTTGCCTAAGCCGGCCGTCCGCCTAGCATTTGTAAAGGAGAAAAACATAAAACGCAAATGAAAAAATACGAAAAAAGAAAACTAAAACGTACAACATTTCTAAGGTTTCAATCGGTAAAGTGAAATGTTTATTAAAGCTGTTGAACGATTTTTTCGCCAATTGTTTTTTTTTTATTATACCCTACAGTCATCAACGACCCTCAATAATAAGTGACTATGGTATGGTGTTTTTTCATTTAGTTGAGATGATTGACATGATGATTGATTGTTGACTCAATAAACAAAGTTTCTTCATAACGAACGGTGGCAACCCTATCATTCTAGAACGTGTTACAGTGAAGCAATCATGAGTTTGTAGCTGGAAAAACTTTGTTAATGAAACTGAAATAAAGTTTAAGAATGTTAAGCAGACAACACCACTTATTGCCTAAGTATACGACTCAATAAACAAAGTTCCTTGTTAACGAACGGTGGCAATCCTATCATTCTAGAACGTGTTATAGTTAAGCAATCATGATTTTGTAGCTGGAAAAACTTTGTTAATGAAACTAAAACAGCACCAGCTCTTGCGAAACAGTACGACTTAATAAACAAAGTTCCTTTATAATGAACGGTGGCAACCCTATCATTCTAGAACGTGTTACATTTTAACAATCATCAGTTTGTAGCTTTAAAAACTTTGTTAATGAAACTGAAACAATATTTAAAAATGTTGAGTAGGTGAGCAAATGCTTTGTCATAGTCCAGGTTTGCCTAAAGACATAGCAAACCTATTCCAAGATGGCACACATACGGTAGGGTGTCACATAAACTGAGTTCAACAATTGCAAACTTTTTTCCACTTGCACTACCTTTTCAGTTAATTATGCAACAACAATAATAACAAATAAATACTTTCCCTTTAGTTAGTATATATTTAAATAACAAAAAAACCAACAACAACAACAACAACAATAATAATTCCCTGTGATTATTTTAGCCTAATACTGGCATTAAATGTTTTTCAATTAAACGTAGAAAAAAAAACAAAAAACGCAAACTTACTGAAGCAAACAAATACATGCCAGGCCGTTAACAATTTAAAAATTTTTTTTTTGATAGACAGCCTAGACGACGATTGTAAATTGATGACTGAAATCCATTGAACGACAGTTAGACGGACAGTTGGTTTAATCGACCACTAGAAAAATGAAATAAAAAATTGGAAAAAAAAAATTAAGCACCGCAAGACAATTGTGTGATTAAAAACTGAAACTGATTTAAAACAAAAAATTGAGCAGAAAGAAACACAAAAGCAGAGAATGAAAAACGAACTTCCGTGTTATTTAAAGTTGCTTTACTGTTGCATTCGTTCTCCCTCTTAAGTTTGTAAAAAATTTTAATTTTTCAAGTTTTGAATTTTTCATCAAATTTGTTACCCTATTTTGTGTAGAGTTTTCTTCTCCCCTCCCCCCTTCAATTGGTATCGGTTTACAATAATTTTCGCTTTAATGTAATTAACGTTATTGTTGTTGTTGTTTATTTTTTATTTTTATTTAAATTTATTTGTTAAGTGCCGCCATTAGCAAATTATCCATTGAATAGAGCGCAATTACATGCTTAACCAGGTCAAATATGTATGTATCTGCAGACAAATTGAATTTAATTTTGTTTCCAGAGGTACAAAACAATTTATTTGAAAATATTTATGAACACTGAACACTGTTGTTTAATAAAATTTATTTTTGGCCATTTATTATGGAATTTGTGTGCAATATTGCATTCAATTTATTCAGAATATTGACTCCGCTTAATGCTATGTTCAGGCATGCACTCATATTGAGTAAATCGCAATAAACGCCATTATTGATCTCAATATTTCATATAAAATGTCAATTAATTATTGCTCAATAAATTCATAAATTGTTATAATATTGATTAAAACTTGAAATACAGCACTGTCATAAGTATGTTCAGTTAGCATATTACAATTTTCCGAACACTTTCTATTGATATTTGACAACGCAAATATCAACAACGACAAAAAAAATAATGTTGAAACAACCAGCTGTTTTGTTTACCAGCTGTCAAATAAATATTGAATAAGCAGCTGAACTGCGTATATTAAAATGCCTGAACACTTAAAATATTGTAATCAATAAACCGAATATTGACTCAATAAAAGTGCATGTCTGAACATAGTATTAGCTATGAATATTTTAATCATCCTTCTGAAAGCATACGAATACTAAAAATGAATACTCTGTTCTATAATGGAGTGTATTCCTGTGAAATCGTGCTATGTCGATCAAATGATATAATCATTGGTCGTGTTAAGATCGAAATTTTAAGAGAGTTGAGGAACACTTTACAACTATATTCTTATGTTACTTTTTTATCTGGCCTTGCAATATATATTGTAGTGTCAGTTCTGGTTGTATATAACCCGGGCATATTCAGTTATTTCTTGCTTCCTACTAATCACCTGATTCTATAAAATCTTCTGAATCGATTTCACCAGCACATAACAGATAAGCAATCCTTTTGATTTCACTAGTTTAATAACATTAACTCGGGTATCATGAGATCAGCAATGAGTATCCAAAAATATGAGTAGAATCGGATCATACTCATAATTTCTGATACTTATACACATTCATACTTATTTTAATATCATGATAACTCTACTCATATTCAAAGTTTGAAGGTACTCAAAATATTCATACTTAACAACACGTATGATGTTGTTAATTTCGACTCTCCATAACTCAACATTTACAAGGATCACAAAATAAGTATGATTCTTGTGCGAACACTAAAATACTCACAAAAATTTTTTTTTTTTTTTTAAATGCCTAACTAAGACTGTAAATCGAATCGAATCGAAAAAATCGAATCATTTATAAGTATTTTTCTAAAGTTACGAATCTAAATGAGTAGGCATATGAATCAAACATATTTCGAATGGTATGAGTTTGATGTCAACGTTGTACTCATACTCATTGCAATCTGTACTTATAAATCAACGTTGTAGTGAGTATGAATGAATCACGAGTAGTTAAATTTCTATATTGTTGACTCACTTGTACTTAAAATTTCATGACTACTAATAAGCAAAAACCACGAGTATAACCCGAGCATATTCAGCTATCGCTTGCTTCATACTAATCAGTTGCGTTTGGTATAGATTCTATAAAATCTTCTGGTTCGACTTCAACAGCACATAACATAATTGATTCCTCTAATTGAAGAACATTAACTCGGTGTCATGAGAAGGTAATGTCTGTAATATATTGCCTGGTGAAGGAAAACTCTTCAAGCACAACTTTGTAAATAGTTTGACAACAGGTGGACGATAGAATCTTGCAGCTTTATGCCTGATAGCATGTTTCGCATGTCGTGTGGTTTTTTCTGTCTTGACACAAATCAATTATATTTGCTAACGTTCTCCTGTAACTCCCTAGCCCAACTTTAACAGCTCATAATTGGTGGTCCCAAAATAAATTGTACCACCACGGACGCCATGATTTGCCAAAGTATGGAATTTGTTTTTAATTGATTTTACAAAAAATAATTGAGTGACCAATTCAGATGAATCAGTTATATTATAGATCCCCTGTAGCTATCTGACGGGGTTTTAAGGTGGATTTCTTTTAGTTCTATGAAAAACAGAGTGTCTGAATTGTGAGTTGGGTAGTAGGACAAAACAAAACTTCCCGACCAATACTTTTTTAAATAATATTTAGTCTTCGCAGTCTAGTAGGTAGTGTGTTGGCTAATTAGACATGAGGCCTCATTTCAAACCCCAGGTCAGACATCTCCACTAAAACAAAATATGAAAAAGTATTTTTTCGGCGACTACCTCTCAGCAGATTTCTGGCAAAGGTTCTGAGTGTAAATAAAATTGCCATGAAAAGTTTCGCAAAAAAATCGGTCGTTCGGCGTCGACTTTAAACTGTAAGTCCCGCCACTCATGCATGAAATTAAATAACACATGCAACATAAGGGGTGCGAAAAGCCAGGTTGTAATCCTGACTGAAGGGTTGTACTGATCAATTATGTATGTGTGAACGTAGAAAGCTAATATTAAAATCCAGTCCAACATCAATCTCTTTCTGATATAATTGGTCAAATTTTGTGGGCATATGGGCATCAACGCTCATAGTCAAGATCTTCATGTTGACTATTTGCATAATAGCGGTGATAAAATACAACCCTGTAGTACTACATTCCTGATCTTAACGAGGTTCATTTACATTTAAAAATACTTATATGATAGATGTCAGTTCTGCAAATTGCCAGATACATAAGTTATTGAAGACACAAACCATTACCAAGAAAACCTATTGTAAATGGGTCAAATCATTAATCAATAATCTTCATTCTGGCTGTAACAGCCTCTCCAAAGGTTTCCCACATTATTTGCCTGAAATTGTGTTGTTGCCTTGTGTTGCCACATCTGTTTTCACATGCAATTCTCAAGCAATTAATTTCATATACGATTCGGTCGATACAAAATTTGCCTCATATATGGAGTAGTAGGTCAGGTACTTGGCAATAATTTTTCTGAAAAGTCATTACAACCAATTACACTTTAAAAGTGAAGAATTTCCTTTTTTTCGTATGGGATTTATTTCTTTCAATCCATTTGCCATAATTCTCTCTCTCTCCCAATTATCGTTTTTGCAATACAAGAATACAGCAAAAATATCTGGGTTACAGAGATTTGAGTTTTTTTTTTTCCTTTTTTGCCTTGTTTTTTGAACTGAAATTGCCCTTAAGTTAATAATGATTTGATTTGATTTGGTTTGGGTTGTTTTTTTTTTCCTTAACGCTTATTGTCTCAGATACTGTATAGGATACGATTTCAGGCTTTGGCAGATTTAAAAGTGTTTCAAATTAACGTTAATGTTAAATGGAAAGAGAGGGGGAAACAAACAATCCAAATGATTGATCGATTGCCGTCTATTTCTAATCATGCAAAATAAAACGTATTGAACATTCTAAATACAATACAAGGCAAAACAGAAGAGAGAGAGAGAGGCAACACTCAAATGAAAATGGGAAGAAAAAACCGATTTGCACGATCTGCCTTTTACTGAGACGGACGGCTGGCTGTTACATGCAACATTTGAATTTGAATAACAAAATTTGCATTTGCATTGTATACATTTTGTATGTGGCAGCAGCATATTTCCTTCCTCCTTATGGGCATTTTCATGCAACACTTGCATTGACTTTTGCTGCCTAACTGACTGACTGACTATTATTTTCAGTTATTGATGAAGCCAGCAAAAAGGTTCAACATCATCATTAAGATCAATCATGTACTCTGACTTGACTAGCTTGGCTGACTGACTGACTGAATGACTACTTTATACTACTCATGCATACATGCATGCAATATATCGATGCTAGTTATCGATCTTGTTTTAAATTCTTTTCATTTCCATTTCAATTTATTTTCGTTTTACCTTCTCCTATACTTTCTAGATTTGTTAGAACATTTTTCTAAAAATTTTTTTTTGTTTCGTGTGGCATGACATGAATTATAGCCGGCCTGCCTTGGCTAGCCTGTATTTTATTTCGATTTCCTACAGCCATCACGTAAAAACGATTTTTTAAAAAAAAATTTATTTCATTTTAATTTCAATTGTTTTTTGCTCTCTCTCTCTCTCTCTCTCTCTCTCTCTCTCCTCAAAAACAAAAGCAACAAATCACAATTCATCAGCTACAAGTGAATTTTCAAATCAATTGATGTGTGGCCTTGCCGTTAAAATTATCGATAAAATTTGGCGATTTTTTCTCATTTTTTTTTGTTTATTTTACGAAAAAACTATTAAAATTATTTCGTAAAGGAATTTTAATTTATTCTTCATAGATAATTACCAAATACATGGTTTTTTTCAAATACTAGAGGTTGCACAATAATAAAGTGTAGTGAGAGGTAATGAAGGCAGCATAATTAAAATGATTTTTTTTTCGAAAATTAGTTAAAACACGGTTTTAATGCTTCCTTATGTTGATTCGCTGACAGCTTTTAATATCCACTCATATTACCATCAGTTTTTATTCCCATACGTCCGCTTCCGTGTAAGCGTAACAGTGTTTACACGCGAAATGTTTTTCTTTGTTTCATAAAAATTTGTTTCTTGAGGTCTTTCAGAGCTAATGTGTCATTGAAAGGCTCTACTAAAGCTTTGCAAAGACCATGAATATTTGTTCTTAAGAATAAAAGATAAACGTTGAAAGATTTAAGATTTAAACATGTCTGGACCTAGTCGCTGAAGCCTTGATGAACGTATTAGATTTTAACAAGATGAAGAAAGAATTTTACATCAAGACGCTGCAATCTAGTAGGTATTGTTTTGACTTATGAGAGGCGAAGTCATCGGGCAAAGTTCAGGTCAAATCCCAGGTCAGACGTATCAAACAAAATTGAAAAAATATTTCTACGCCGTAATCTAGTCGTAGTAGTCTAGTAGGTAGTGTGTCGGCTTATTAGACGTAAAAGCCAGGGTTCAAACCCCTGGCCAGACATCAAAACAACATACAAAAACTATTTCTTCGGCGACTTCCTCTCAGCAGATTTCTGGCAAAAACTCTGAGAGTAACTAAAATTGCCATGAAAAAGTTTCTCAGAAAATCTGTCGTTCGGAGTCGACTTTAAACTGTAGGTCCCGCCACTCATGTATTAAAATTAACACATACAACATCAGTGGTATGAGAAACTAGGTCGTACTCCTGACTGAAGGCTTGTAATGACGAATTATGTATGTATATATGTATGTATTTCAAAGGCGACTGCCTCTCACTGGAATTTAGATGGGATTCTTGTGGTTCCATGAAAAACGGAGGGTCTAAGGCAAAAAAAAAACGGGTTGGCTAAGACAAAACCTCCCGAACGATACTTTTTTAAATAATATTTAGAGTCCGTAGTAGGTAGACGTGAAGTCACGGTTCAAATCCCAGGTTCAACAAAATGAAAATATTTTTTTGGCTACTGCTTCTCAGAAGATTTCTGGCAAAAACTCTGAGAGTAAAATAAAATTGTCATGAAAAAGTTTCTCAAAAATCTGTCGATCCGACTTGACTTTAAACTGTAGCTCCCGCCACTCATGTATGAAGTAAAACACACAACATAAGTTGTGTGAGAAGCTAGGTCTTGATCCTGACTGAAGGCTTGTAATGACCAATTATGTACGTATGTATGTTGAAGGCGTTTATATTCGTTTCGTTTTTACGCGAGAATGATATTTAAACGTGACTAGGCCCTTTTTTCTCAAATCTTAATGAACGAATCAGATTTTATCGTGATGAAAAAATTTGACCTCAAGTCGCCATAGTCTAGTAGGCTTTTTTGATGTGAGGCCACGGCTCACACGCCAGGTCAGACATCCCCTTAAATAAAACGGAATATGAAAAATGTTTATTTGGTGACTTTTTCTCTCAGCAGATTTCTGGCAAAAAAAAAAACAAAACTCAGAGTAAATGAAATTAACAAAAATCGTGAGGATGGTTAAACCAACACGAGAGAGTAACTGCTAGAACTTTCCACTTAAGAAAAACCCTACTCTTAGAGCCGTATTCGGAAGCTTATTTGGTTTAAGCGATTCAAATCTCAACATGAAATGAAATTCTCAAAACTTGTTAAATCTTTCCTTCAAACGTACTCGATCATTAAAAGCCTTTAGTCAAGATTACAACCCAACTTCTCATACCACGCATTTTGTGTATGTTAATTTTATTATTGAATGACAAGACCTACAGTTTCAATTCAATTCCTAACGACAGATTTTTGCGAAACTTTTCCTTCTTTTTCTATCAGAACACTAATGAGAGATATTCGCCAAAAGAATATTTTTTCATATTTCGTTTAGTTCAAGATGTCTAAGCCAGGGTTTGAACCATGGACTCTCACCTACTAAGCCTAGACACACTATCTACTAGACTACGGTGACTTCAATGATTCCATGTGTCGTAAGAAAATCACCAAGAGTCTTTTATGGAGACTCTCACTTTATCTTGACTATCATAACTGCCAAAAGGCTTAACGATAAGGTAAAGCTTTGTTACATTTTTTAACATAAAGTGTCTAAAATCGGGTTAAAGATCAATAATGTAAAGGGACCAGGGTAAGTGGCAAGAAATCTGGTAAGAGGAAATCTCAGAAAAAATTTTTTTCTTATTTTGTTTCGTTCAATATGCCTGAGCCAGGGTTTGAACCATGGACTCTAGCTGATTAAGCCTAGACACACTATCTAAAACTCCTATTTTTTATACTCCCTTCAAAAATTCGATACGTTGCAAGAAAATCACCATGAGTCTTTTATGAAGACTCATACTTTCATCTTAACTGCCAAAAGGCTCAACGATGAGATAAAGATTGTTAAAATTTTCAACATAAAGTGTCTAAAATCTGTTTAACACGTTCATCGCCATGTCAATCATATGTGTCTGACGTACGCGATTGGGTAAATCACATTTGTCCGACGCAAACGACGATGTGTTCAAAACAACAGGTTAATACTTATTGTATCTTGTTTGGATGCGTCAGACATATAAGACTGACACGGCTTGTCGAAAAAAAGTCTAAATATAGGTCACTAATGTCAGACATAAAAAGTAGTGTTTTCCGGGAATTTTGGTTTAAGTTTCCTTGATACATTTTTAACTAAATTATCTAATCAAGTTACCGTGGCCCATGTGAAAATTTTTCTGATATTATCGTGGCGATGAACGTGTTAAAGATCAGTAACGTTAATTGACCAGGGTAAGTGGTAATCGGAAAAAATTTTAAACTGAGGTCGCTCTATTACATCATCATCATAATTGGTCATTACAACCCTTCAGTCAGGATTACAACCTAGTTTCTCACCACCTATGTTGTGTGTGTTAATTTTTCACAAGAGTGGTGGGTTTAAAGTCGACCCCGAACGTCAGTTTTTTGAGAAAATGTTCATGGCAAATGTATTTACTCTCAGAGTTTTTGCCAGAAATCTTGTGAGAGGAAGTCGCCGAAGAGATTTTGTTTGAAATGTCTGATCTGGGGTTTCAACCGTGGCCTCACGTCGAATAAGCCAACACACTGGCTACTGGACTACGACGACTATTATTGGCTATAAATTAGCACACAAAATTAGCATGGGTGATGGGAAAAGATATGCCATAATCTTGACTAAAGGGAACTAATGGCCAATATATTTAGCGTTTTGTGTGATATATTTCATCGCGTTGTAATCTCGGGCTTTACTGACAATTTTTTTCTTTCTTTCTCTCGTTTTCCAATACTATATTCAGACATGCACTTTTGTTGAGTCAATATTCGGTTTATTGATTACAATATTTTAAGTGTTTAGACATAACAATATACGCAGTTCAGCTGCTTATTCAATATTCATTTGACAGCTGGTAAACAAAACAGCTGATTGTTTCAACAACATTGTTTTTGTTTTGTTCGTTGTTTTTTGTTTGTTTTGTCGTTGTTGATATTTGAGTTGTCAAATATCAATAGAAAGTGTTCGAAAAATTGTAATATGCTCACTGAACATACTTATGAGAGTGCTGTATTTCAAGTTTTAATCAATATTATAACAATTTATGAATTTATTGAGCAATAATTAATTGACATTTTATATGAAATATTGATATCAATAATGGCGTTTATTGCGATTTACTCAATATAAGTGCATGTCTGACCATAGTATAATAGGAACAACTGCTTGTCTTTTAATTTTCTTTTTTAAATCGTCTTGAACCAAATACTTCAAATAGAATTTCATTTTCTTAAAAATTCCATTAAAACTTTCACTTCTTTTTATTAAAATTCTACAATTTCCTCAACCAAAAGCAATAAATTGCTGAAATTGAAAAATTTTTATAGCAGACCTGAGACCTAATTTTAACTGCTTTTTATGATTTCATAGCCCAAAAAACAAAACAAAAAAACCTAATAATTTCAAAATTCCCCCAAAAACCCTTTCAACTCAAACACACACAATTGATTGAAATATTAATTACAAGACAAGCCATAAAATCAATTGTGATAGTTAATGCCCATGCCCTGGCTGTGGCGCAAAGCCAGTTAAAACGTAGGTGGTGTCAGTTACCGTTATTGAACGGTTTATAAGAGTTTTCAACAAAACAGTTCACTGCTTGTCAATTCATTGACACCCGGTCTTGTAATGGATGATTTAATATGACAGTTATGGCTTTAACGTTATGGCTGATTGGCTGGATAGTTGGCTGGCTTGTCTGCTTTTTGGTATAATTTATTGACTTGCATCGGTTACGGCTATCATATGTGTAAAGTTTTTTTTATGAAAAGGAACAAATTTTCGATACGTATTTGTTTTTTGTATTAATAATGATTACAATTGCAAAAAGCCTTTAAATTAAAAACGTAATAAAAAATGTTGAAATATTTTATGGGCTTGTAAATAAAATACCTTTCGAACCACGGAGTTACAAAATATTTGTTTTCCATCAAACCAATGATTTAATGGTTAATCATACTCTTTTAAGAATCCCAAATTAAAAGTTTATAAATCTCCATTAAAGATTTACAAAGTAAAGATACAAAGTATCACTTAAAAATTCAATTGAAAAATTTCTCTCTTTTTTTAGTTTAAAAAGAATTTTTTATTAAAAATTTCTTTTCAAGAAAAAAAATTTTTTTTCGTAAATTTATTAAGAAATTTATTGTCAACATTTCTCTTCGCGACATGCTCATCAACGTATGTAGCATATGTATGTATGTATGTCGTTATCTTTAGCACGTTTTTATGTAACACGTTTAAAATGAATGTTGAGACCATCATCATCACCATCATCAATGTCATTGTCTTTGTCGTTGTCGTCCGTATTTAAAAAATTTCTTCTTAGATTTCTGGTTTATTTTATTCCGCCGCCTTTATAGCGGCTCAAGCCTTTTTGCGTATGTTTTTTGTCGTTTTTTTATTTCATAATTTTTCTTTTTAATCCATTTGATGTGACATGTAATCACGTTGTAAAATATTTTACTTTTTTCATATTTTTTACCACAATGCAGCCGGATAACAAAATAAATACCCAGGCTTTGTGTGTTTTTCTTTTACCCTACAAACCACAAAATTAGAAAGTTTCAAATCATTACACTTATTAAGAAAAGTGGACTTATAGGTTGAATAATTTTTTTTAATTTTAAATACATATCCTTTTAACTCGGAAACTATTTTGATCACAGGATTTACAGACGAACTAAATAATGACATTTTTTTTATTGAAAATATTTTGATATTAAATTGCTTTTTTGAGAAATTTCTGATTATAAATCGAATGCTAAAACGTTGTCCCAGATTGGCCACATGTCCGATGCTAAATGCCGCATTAAATTAAAAAAATCTATTGATAGGCATTTAGAGTAGCATTTACAATTTAAGGAAGTATTGAAATCGACATTTTGCAGTTAGAAAAATCAGCAGGACAAATAACGTACGTAATTGGTCATTACAACCCTTGTTTCTCACATCACTTATGTTGTGTGCGTTAATTTTATACATGAGTGGCGGGACCTACAGTTTAAAGTTGACTCCGAACGACAGATTTTTTGAGAAACTTTTCATGGCAATTTTATTTTACTCTCAGAGTTTTTGCCAGAAATCTGCTGAGCGAAAGTCGCCTAAAAAACTTTTTTTATATTTCGCTTTGATGTCTCAACCAAGGTCTCACGACTAATAAACCAACACACTACCTACTAGACTACGGCGACTTCAGGACAAATAACAGTCGAATGAACGTGTCATATATTATTCTACATTTCAACTTCTTCAGGCATATTCTGAATCTTGTATCGAAATTCTCAATTGTCGTAATCGCTACTTAACTTTTTGCTAAATTAAATGTTTACCATTTAATTTGACATATATCCGGTTGGGTTTTTAAACCCATCTTGTGTTCGACATTACCTACGTCAACTAGAGTCTTTATCCCTTCTCTGTGAAAACAACGTCTGTAAATGTTATTAAATGGTAGTCCTAACAGTTCAGTGTTAACAGTTCGGTCTTACGAATCTCCTGAACAAGAGTGAATTATGAATATATTTACCCCCCTAGTCCTTTACGGAGTCATTCAGCATGTCTGAGAAAGCAGTAGAAGAGAAATATAGCCTCGTCATTCGCTCAGTTAGAACATGCATACATACATACATAATTCGTCATTACAATCCTTTAGTCGGGATTACGACCTAGCTTCTCAATTTAATTTTATGCAGTCGACTCCGAACGACAGCTTATACATGTCAATTTTATTTACTTTCGGAGTTTTTGTGAGAAGACTCCTGAAAGGGAAAGGGAGTCGTTTAGTTGGAGATGTCTGGCCGTGGCCTCACGTCTAATAATCCAACACACTACCTACTACACTACGGCGACTTAAGTTAAAAAAACGTATCTTTTGGTAGTTTCATGTCCTTTATCTGCATTTGCCAATTCAATTCAATTCTCTAACGCATACAGTCCATAAGAATCTTAAAACCCTTAATCCGATCGTAGCCTTTCAGCGTTATTTCCACTGTCTTATGGTCCACCTGGCAATCTAGGTTAAAATATTCAAATTATATTATCCCCCCTGGCTTACAAGATATTCACAGTCATTTCACTCCCATTATCGAATTTACTGCGTCCAAACTGAATGTTAAACGCTGCTAATCGCAGTCATCTATTGATTGGCCTCTTACATAATTTGTACAAATTGTCACATTTAGTTTGTAATTAAGAGTTGTGGTCATCAAGCCAGCAGAAAAGCTTAACTTGAAACCAAAGCCAAGCTTCAAAAAAAAATCTGTGAGAACTCTGCTTCATGATTTTCTATGAAGCCATACAAGATGCTGTATGTTTTCCCAGTTGAGGTTTGTACACTCGAATCGAATATAAAAGGTTAAACAACTTGTGAAAGCATTAGGCATCTCACGTGGCAAATGGAGACTCAATTTTAAAAGATTACTTTTAGTTAGGACAACAACCTAGCATCTCACACCACCACCCGGCTTCGAACTCAGATTTGCGGTACTTTTCTTAGCAATTTTATTTACTCTTGAAGATTTTGTCTGACGACTACAGAGAGGAAGCCGGCGAATGAAATAATTTTTACATACTTCGCTGAGATGATTATTTGGGATGGGGTTCTCATCTAAAGAGCCAACACAATACTACGATATTTCTAAGAAATCTATTGAAAGATAAGTCCACTGCCTAGGTTTAACGTCATGCTAATGTATTGTAAAACTTATATTAAATACGTTTGACGAGTTCTTAAAACGTTTCGACGGTTGAAGTCTCAAACCAACTTTGCTTAATTGAGTGAAGGCATCAGTTTTTCATGCACCACTTTCGTCTAATGTACTACCCACCCATATTCTTCATCGAACTCTTGACCTAACGCATGGACAATTTGCTTGTTGGTTGCCTTTATTTGCATTGTTTTTGGTTTTGCTAATTTACTTTGACCTTTGTCATCTTTGCTTGGATATTTGTATTATGTGGGACAGCAACTTCAAGGTCCCTCAATCTGTCTTATATAGTCCAGGAATTCATTGCTTTATTAATTATCTCAACTAGCATGCAGTTGACAGCAGAAAACCCTGACCTATGCCGCATCTATTTTTAATTATAACTAGCATAGCGCCATTTTATTATTTTTATCCGACCGAACAGTATTGCATAAACATTTTAATTCGTAATAAAGTCTTTCAATTCACAAACTGTTTTAAGCCATTTGTTTAAGCCAAATAGTCTTGACTTTATAACTCTTATAACGGTTTCGTGTCTCTCTCTCTCTCTCTTGCTTGTTTAGTTTTCCAATCAATTAAACATTAAAGACTTCTTAAGAAAATCCACAAGAAAACAAGAATCTCTGCTGCTGTACACACGCACACGCTCTCGTTCCTAAAATTCAATGGCAATACTGGTTTCAATTCTGGCTTTTTAAGAAGAAAAAGAAGTAGAGGAAGACAAACTACATCCTTTAATAAAATAAAACAAACAAATAAAGAAAGAAAGAAAGAAAAAAACAATTTTCAAAGGCATTAAGAAAAATGCTTTCAAAGTAGGCATTAAGAAAGTAGGCAGTCAGTTTTAAATGTCACTACAATATCAACAAGACAAATACAAACAAATAAAGTAGTATGAGAGTCATTTCACATCGTAAAAGGAAAGAAGGAAATTTATTTGTATACAGTTTAGCATACGAAAAATGTAAATTTTATTACGAATATTTTACCATCAAAAGTTGAAGTTCTTAAGCAGCACAGTCGGTTGAAAGCGGAATGCCTCTCAACACCTGAAAATGTTGCAAAATGTTGTCAGGCGCACGCGCAATGCGTATTGCTGCTCTTGCATCGTGTCAACTAACTTGCAAGCAGCAACTCTTCATCTTAAAAGCGTGTGCGTATGCGTATGTTGTGTGTTTCTGTTTCTGTTACTGAAATGAAATCATTTCAGGAAAATTGTATTGCAACAGGCCAACATCATTTTCAGTTTTCTGTGTAAATACAGCACAGAGATATGTTTTGTCTTGCAACTGCATAATAATGCCATAAATTATTACCACATGAATACAACAACAACAATGTCGAAAAGAAAAAAAAAACACACACAAGAAAATTTTCAAGTTGCATGTTACAACACACACACATTTACACACGCGTTACAACACAGGTCGTTGTACTTGAAAAACAAAATTAAAAAGAAAAATACAGTGAAAAGAGCAAGACAGAGAGAGAGCGATAGAGTAAAAGAAGAACAATTTTGACTGTAATTGAACGAAAAAAATCCAAAAAAAAATCAACAAAAAATGTGTTAAATTTGTTGACATTCAAACACGTTCATTCTAACGTCGTCATAGCCGTCATCGCCGTCGTCTGCCTTATCGACAACAAGTTCTTGATTTTTTTTTTGGAAGAAATTTTGTTAAAAATAGTAAGTGTTAGATAATTCACTCTTCGTTATATTAGATTTTCTTGTCTAGCGCCTGTCTATCCAGTGGTTGACAGGCCACTTTGACTGCTGCCATCGTTTGCCTTAAATGTACGTGGGTAGTCCACTAAGCTGGTTTTAATAATTTTCAAGTTTTTCCAGAGAAACATTTTTGATTAAAAAGCAAAATTAAACAATAATTTCTGCAGTAATAAAAAAAAAAATTTTATAAGATATTGCGAGTAGAGAACATTTGAAAATGAAAACTTCAATTATGGACGTACCTCCTAGGCACTGTATTGCAGTTTGTATGGTCTTAGTTTGTCATTCGTAATAAAAATTAAATTCTATTGTCATTCTACTAACAACATTCGTTGGCCGCTGTAAATAGGCGTCAAGTGCGGAAAATTTAAACTGGCTAAGAGAAATAGACATTGCCTTTGGTATTTATTACGGTTATGGTCAACTTTCTCCTCTTTTGATCGAGTCTCGTGGCATTTTAATGTCAGTCTAATATGGTTTTCTAGTCACAGGGGTATCCCAGGAAATAGCGTAGCTTCTGAACTTTCTATAGCAGGCACACTCCTACCGAACTCCAATCTACAAGCGGATGTAGGTATACATTTTAACTCTGTTAGGCTATCCATTAGGTTAAGATATGTATTTTCCGATGACAAACTCTGCTTTATTGTCACAGTCAACTCAAACTCACTCACCTAAATTGGTTAGGAAGCGTAGTAATCAACCACTTAAAATAGATCGTAGAGACAGCTCTGTTACGCCATCTACAGTGAGCGCCAAAAGTGAGTACACACCACTGAAATAATTCATTTTCTTAGGATAGCGAGAAAAGTAAATGAGAATAGTCGAATAAATTTCCAAAAATAAAAACGTTTATTTATTACTTTTAAAATGTTAAAACAAAAACAACAATTCATGATAAAGGAACTTTTTTTATACTTAAGAACAAAACTGTTTTATACTTAAGAACAAAAGTGTTGACTCACTTATGACGCTCAGTGTATATCTACCTTCATTTATTGAGTAATGTGAAGGCCTGCGGTGGAACTTAGCTTACCCGAAGATGATTTCTGTAGTGGTTGTTGATCGGTTGAGTAGGAAGACAGTTTACGTGCCATTTGGCTAACACTTTCCCTATAGTTAACCGGAGCTATTGTTACCAGATATTTGATCGATCATTAAATTCTCAGGCTGGTTAACAGTTTGATTTTAAGGTATTCATATTTCAAATATTTACAAGGAACTGATACTGATTGTCAATACAACTTAAACATAACTTATCAGTTAGTCTACCGTTGTTCATAATTTTTTGCGAAGGCGATTTTGTTACCAAATTTTTTTTCATTATAGGCAGGATTAGCTGATAAAAATACTTAAATTCTCTCAGCTAAGCTGTTTTTGATGCATCAGTTTCCATATGTGAAACCTTGTGTTGTGTTTCCGGTCCGATTTCTTCCTGCCGATTCTACCAAACGCACCGGACAAACTTCCAACCGGTCAAACCTTGGTTGTTACCGATTTAAGCCAATCATCCGATTTAGAAAATTGGATCAGAGTACATAACACTTTTTTTTGTTAACTGATGTGGGTTATCTATTTATAAGGCAAATACAAGAAGTCACGTACACGTCCTCAAATCTAACCTAACTCTAACTGATGAGGGTCTCATAGAGCGAACTGCTATTCGTTTCCAGTTTTATTAAAAAGCGCTTAAACCACAATTGTATATGAAAATGTTTATTGTTTATTATTGACAATTGACCCAGAAATAAGTGGCGTATCGGGCGGCGTAATATCCTGCCTATAGGATCACGATCATACATAACATACATAATTGGTCATTACACTCTTTTAGCCAGTAGTGCAACCTAGCCTCTCACACCACTTATGTCGTGTGTGTTAATTTCATAAATGAGTGGAGCGACCTGCAGTTTAAAGGCGAGTCCGGGCGGCAGATTTTTGAGAAAGTCTTGGTGGCAATTTTTTTTACACTCAGAGATTTTGCCAAAAGTTGCCGAAGAAATATTTTTCATATTTTGTTTTGATGTCTGGCCTGGGGCTCAAACCCTGGCTTTACGTCTAATAAGCCAACACACTACCTACATCGATTTTAATAGAATCATTTAGCGATTCGTTGATTGAAACAGAGTCTATAAAATTTGTTGGCGTTAATTAATGCGGGTTATATAATTCAAACTTTTATTCGTTCCCTGAAATGAATTCAAGCTCCTTGGCAATAACTATAAACAGCACTTAAAAAATGATCGCATTCAAAATCGTTTATTATTTTATAGGCACAGAAATAAGCAGTATAATAGGGCGGTGCTAGATCCTGCCTACAGGCCGAGGCCTAATTGGTCTTTCTTGATAATACGACAACATTTTCAAAACAAACTTTATATCGTTGGTCTCATGTAGAAAGGCCCTGACTCAGGTTTTTTTCGAAACTGATTTTTTTGTGATTCCAGTGAGTATTAGTGTTAAATGCATTGGAATCACAAAAAATCAATTTCGAAAAAAGTGTGAGTTAGGGCCTTTCTACATGAGACCAACGATATATTGTTCGGAAATCTTTTCAATTAATTTTCATGTCAATATAGCTTTTTCCTTCCAATTCTTTCATATGACTTTAACATTTTGACTTCCTTTTTCTCAATATACGGGCATCATAACCATCTAGAAGCAACAGGAGTTGGGTCTCCCTATTTTTGATTTTTTGATTGGCATACATTTAATTGGATATTTATTGTTAGATTGTTTAGAACTCGTTAAATATTTCTCAAATTAAAAAAAGTGAAATTTCTAAAGTTATTTTCTTAATATTTACCATAAATATTCTTAAAATTTCCTTAAAATTTAAATAAAAATTTTTTCATAGGCCTCGTGGGCTAGCAGCACATTTTTCTTCAACTGAATACTCAGCTCATCAATGTTGCTGAGTAAATGTTTTAGTCAACAAATCAATTCACGTCAGCCTCTAATGGCATCAGTGAAAAGCTAACAAATTAACAAAAAAATAAGAAAAAACAACAGCAACAGCAACAAACTTACGAAACTTTAGTTAGTCATGATCTTTTAAAACACAAACAAAGAAAAAAACTAAAAAAAAGGCCTTCAGCCATAAAATATTCATTTGTATCGACCTGTGAAAAGCTTAACAATAAAAAAAAATTTATCATTCGACATGGGAAAAGGCCAAACTGGCATGAAAAGTTATGAAATTCTTTCTGTATTTTCTTGTTTTTGTTTTTCTTTTTGTAATTATTTATTATAGCCATAGAATCTCTACTAATCGTTGGTTTATTTTTATTGATGACTGTTCTCTTCTTCTCTCTTTCGTAAGCATTTTGTAAAACTAATTTCCATTCACTATTATTCTATTGTTGTTGTTGTCGTTGTTAGACTATGGAAATAATTTTTTTATATGTTTTTTCCGAAGAATTTCTAATAATTTGTAAAAGAAAAATTAATTGCCCATAAAAATTTATTTCGAAAATATTCCACCACACAACTCAAGCCATTTTCAAGGTTAAGGTTCTAATATTTAATGACTCAGGCAGCAAAAGCAGGCAGGAACTGTGAAACGATCATATTTTACTGAACACAGTACGACTTCATTTGGAAGTTAAACTTTTCTTTGTAACGCTAATAAATTTTATTTATGTTCAATAAATTGTATAAAAAAATGGAAAGTCTGTTTACATGAAAGGAAAATTTTATGTCTTGAAAGGGGCAAGGGAACAAGTGAAAGAATATTGGAAATGATTTTAAAATTATGTTTAAATTTTGATGCTCAGTACAAACGCGGTGCTTTGGTTGTTATTAACCCATAACGGGATAGGGTTAGTGTTCAAAGAATCATTTCTGAAATTCGATGTCTTCGAAATAGTAGCATTAATGTTGGAAATAAATCAAAGCTATTATATTTAACTGATGAATGCTATGGCAAAAGTATAGTGTGTTGGTCTACTAGTGTAGGAGTCATGAGTTCAAATCCTAACAAAGATTTTGGTCTTTTACACTCCAATGAGCATAGGGTCTAGGTTACTTAACCCATACATACATAATTGGTCATTACTACACTTCAGTCAGGATTACGTCCTACGTGTACCTTGCTTAAGTTGTCCATCCCTTTTTGTCACATACATGTTGTTGTTGGTACCAGGCGCAACCAGGTTCGTTGTACATATGTGTGTGTGCAGCTTTAGATAACCAACACGTTCATTGTATACATAGTGTGAGTGTGTGTTTGTATCGTGTGGCTTTGTGCTGGTGTATCTGGTAGCTTTTGTTTATCGTTTTTATTGTTAAACGATATTAGGTCGTTTCGATTTATGTAACAATATGATCAGGAAATTCAGAAGATATGTATATAGACCACCAATATTCTCTCTTTTAAAACCTGCCCTTCGGTTGATATTTAGTTTGTTAGGCAATATCCTAACATGCACAAATTTTTATTATTGATTTCTTTTTAATGAGTTCCCTTGAGCATACCTCACAGTGTTAAATATACCCGTAGTATAGTAGGCAGTGCTTTGTTTTATTAGACGTGAGCTCTTGGTTCAAACCCTAGCTTAGACATCTTCAACAAAACGAAATTTTTCTTTGGCGACTGCTTCTCAACAGTCTTCTAACAAAAACTTTAAGAGTCAAAAATTTTTCATTCGAAGACGACTTTAAATTGTAGGTTACGCCACTAACGGATAGAATTAATACAAACTGGGTGGTGCAAGAAGCTAGGTAGTAATCCCAATTAAAGGCTTGCAATAACCAGTTAAGTAAGTAAGTACGCTCATAGATGAATACAATATGTCGACAAACACCCCCTTACATTACATACATATGAATATGAATTCGAAGAAATAAATTTGATCATAAAGTTGTTCATTGGTTAGGTATTGGAAATTATCTTTACTTTACAGCTCTCTAAGTTCAAAGCACCATTTTAAAGTTAACAAAATTCCTACGACTCTACGATAGTACATAGAAATATTAGTCCAAGGCTTAACATTGTGTACAGTGAGTGTGGTGCGCCATAAGGTGTTCTAAGAACGACTGAGTACAATACATCTACCAATTGCTCCATTTTGGACCATGCAACTCCTTGACCAATTCGAAGCCATTTGTTTGAACAAAACTTCTCGCTTGCTCTTCGATCAGTTTACTTTTTACCGTGGCCTCCTTTCAATCTCTATACACCACGGCAAATATTTTTTAGTTTTCCAAAAAATTAAATTTGTCAAGGCCAGGAGGTGATTCGAGAATGAATCCGTACAATAGAGGTATTGAGGAGTAATAGATCTTATGTTGCCGTTCACATGGCAAGTTCATTCGATTGCCCATTAGGCCCATGATCCGATCATGATCCGTTAGTAGTGGTCCTGAACCACACCGAGTTTCGAATGAAATCGGTCGGTTCCCTCAGTTTGCCACCATGCCCAGATCTTTAAACATTTTATCACCTAAATGCCGATGACTTCTGTTCTGATGCGCAGGACATTCGCATAAAAGGTGTTGTACCGATTCCATTTTCTCCATATCAAGGCAGCTTAAAGTCGCCGTAGTCTAGTAGGTAGCGTGTCGGCTTATTAGACGTAAAGCCAGGTTTCGAGCCCCAGGCCTGAAATCAAGACAAAATACAAAAAGTATTTTTTCGGCGACTTCCTCTCAGCAGATTTCTGGCAAAAAAAACTCTGAAAGTAAATAAAATTGCCATGAAATGTTTCTCAACATAAGTGGTGTAAGAACCTAGGTCCATAATCCTAACTGAAGTGTTGTAATAACCAATTATGTACGAGTATGTATGTTATTTGTCATCGTCATCTATAAACTTGTCCAACATTTCCATCCTTCCAAAAGGTCAAGGTCATGAAAATATATTTATTTCTGAGGTGATTTTATCAATAGAAGATATAAACATTCGAGACGAAACCCGGAATTGAGTAGTAATAGATCTTATGTTCTATTAGGTTAGCGGGTAGCTTGCTGTTTACAAATCAAGTTTACTTGATGAGGCATACGGCCCTTTGTGTTATCCGGTGTGAGGTAAGCCCCCTTGCCATGATCCGTTAGTAATGGGCTTAAACCACCCCAAGCTTCGGATGAAACCGGCTAGCAGTTCCCTCAGTGATACGTTCGTCACAATGCCCAGATTTTCAAACGTTCTGTCGCCCAAAATCCGATGACATTTGTTCTGATGTGCAAGGGCACTCGTATAAAAGGTGTTGTACCAATTCTATTCCTGCACATCATGGCAGCTTTAGCAGTAATACTGGTGTGGCAGACCAAGCCTGTCAAGGAAACTTCCAATAGAGCAGTGGTCCGTTAGAATTTATGTTAGAATGTGAACACTTTTCTTGTCAAACTCAATAAAGCTTAATTCATGGATTTTTTATAATAATTTTTGCATGCAAGTGCTATACAATGCTTGTCACATAATTGACTCGTTGTAATTTTGATTTTAATTAGCTGACGAGAACTGTATTATCGTTTCATTTAAGAGGCTATAAATTTGAAATTGCCACTGACTTAGTGACCCTGATTTCTTAATTACTAACTAAATTAACTTGGAATTTTTAGTTGCCGTTACATGGAAAAAAACAGGAAATTAATTTAAATTTGAAAAGGAAATCCATTAGCAATCTCATTAGGAGCATAACCTAAATTTATTTGGAATATTTTCCCACAATACTTCGTATTTGAGTTCCATTTAAACAAATCACATTTCCCGTAAACGAAAACCAATCGATTATTGTTAACAAATCTGATTAAAGTTTGCTTAAAGAAAAGAAATACTTGGAGTGGACAAAAATAATAAACGAACAATTTAATTTGGTAGGAAAGAAAAAAAGAAGAAGAAAAAATTGTTGATGGAACCTAATGGTCTCTGTCTGTATTTTAATGTGGCCAAAAATGTTTAAAATAATGTCTACGCTATTACGAAAACTATTAGAGAAGATGTCATACTTTATATGGCCTGCTGGTGGGTTGCTTGCTAGCCTTCAGGCGATTTGCAAAGAAAAAAGAAAAAAAAAACCTGGGGAATTCAAATTCAATTGAAATCCATTGCTAAAGGGGAGACTAATAAACATATTTGGTCAATTCACACAAGCCCTTGTATTGTTGTATTGAGTGTATTGTTGGACGACTATACAACAGTGTATGCTTGTTAGTAATTCTCATGTAAAAATACGATACACTTATATACATTTGGTCAATTCACACAAGCCGTTGCATCGTTGTATTCATTGTATTGTTGGAAGAACATACAACAGTGTATGATTGTTGTTGATATTTTTCATATAAAATTCTGATACACTTATACACATTTTTTCCATATGTTTTTAATAAGTTGTATTGGTTTCGTGCTATCAAATTTTGTGAATGAAAAAAATGTGTATATGTTTTCATATGTTTTTAAAAAGTTGTGTTGGTTTCGGGCTATCAAATTGTTTGAATGCCACGAGATACACAATACAGCATAGCATTGAGCGTTCACAAACATAAAAATGTATTCAATACAACATACTCGATACAAAGTCGTGTGAATTGCCCAAATTTTTTCATATGTTTTTAAAAGTTGTATTGGTTTCGTGCTATCAAATTGTTTGAATGCCAAAAATTATGAAGAAGAATACGATATGCGACATACACAATACAGCATAGCATTGAGCGTTGACAAACAACCAAGTGTATTCAATACAACATACACGATACAAAGTGGTGTGAATTGGACAATTGTTGTTGATGAAATTTATTTTTATTTGTAACCAAGATTCTATTAATAAGTGGAAGACCTTTTTCATTTCTTATTTTTATTTCTTTTTTTCTACTACAGGGCAATTTAACTAATGAGGATTTGGATAGTGAAGATATCGATGATTCGATTGATTATTCCGATGACGACGATGATGATGATCGTTTAAATGTTAATAATGCTGAAGATGGCGCCACTGAAGATGATTTAAATGATGTGGCTTCCGATTTAGAAAGTGACAACACACATAATTCATTGTCATATAACGACTACGAAGAAGATTTGCAACAGCGACAGAAACATTCATCGCATTTGGAATATCAACAGCAACAGCAACAGCCTACTAAGCAACATTTTAAAAAGAAACAATTGCAACAGCAACAACTAAAACATTGTCATTCAAGTGACATCGATGAAAACGAAACAACGATAAACGTGTCTAGTGTTTCTCATCAGCATCAGCATCATCCTCAGCTTCAACAGCATTCACATCATCTTCTTCAAACTGCAACTGCAACTGCAACTGCTTGTGCTGCTGTCACAGCTCGTGATTGTATTCAAACTAAGGTAAGAAAAATGTTTTAGTTTCGTAACATACATATATTTGATCATTGTCTGTCTGTCTGTCTGTCAAATTTTGTTTTCCTAACAATTATTTATGTATGCCATATACATAACATGCAACAAGATAAACAAAAAAAATTTAACAATTGATGCATACAAAACGTTAAAACGAATTCATCGTTTGTAATTCAGTTTCTTTTTATTTTTTTTTATAATTTTTCTTAATTTTTTTGCATTTTGTTTTAAAAAATATAATTTTTTTTGAATTCCCTTCCCCTCTTTCTTTCCTTAATATGCATGCAAGAAAAAGAGTATTGTCAACCTTGTTTTTTTTTGTTGTTGTTTGTTCGTCTCAAATATTCTAAATATTGTCTCTTGATAACACATACATACTTGTATTGAATGATGTAATCTTGTATTGAAACTAACTTTTTGAAGCCTTAACAAATTTTTACTAATTTTTTTCAAATATTTTTTATTTTTATTATTTTTTGTTAATAAAAACAAAAGATAGAGAGAAAAATGGTTGACAACACTGTTTTTTTAATGTTATAGCAACTGACAATTGATTTTTGTTTGTTGAGTGTTTAAACTAGGGCATGTGGAAATTGTCTCCATTATTGTTCAATTAGTAGGGGAGGATATGTTTATAAAGAGTTGCCATTTTGGATTCGAACTAGTTCAGTTCATAATCAAAGTTGTAGACATTTAAAGTAAAATTGTAAAAATATAGTTTGTTTCTCTTAAAGATTCCAAATTCAAAAAGACCAGGTATATAAAGAGTCCGCCAAATAACTTTTTTTTTCTGAAAAAGCTTTAAAAAAAACTACTGAATATTTTCTCAAATTTCTTTTTTTATTTGAAAGTACAATCCTTCCGGTTAATAATGGAAAATAATTTCATTCAAATGGCTGCCTCGGCTGGCCATGCAGTAGCCTACACGATCGGTCCAATCTTTAAGCACATTATCGATTGTGTGCAGCTGTATTTCACCAATGGCTTCACGAATATTGTCCTTTAAAGCGTCAATTGTCTCTGGCTTGTCGGCGTAACACTTATCTTTGACGGCACCCCACAAATAATAGTCCAACGGTGTCAAATCGCAGCTCCGAGGTGGCCAAACGACATTAGCTCTGCGGCTGATAATGCGATATTCAAAAACAGGGCGCAATACATCGAGTGTAGCTTCGGCTGTGTGGCACGTAGCGCTGTCCTGTTGAAACCAAATGTTGCCAATATACTCCTCTTCAATTTTTGTGAACAAAAATTCGTTCAACATGGCCCGATAACGATCGCCATTGACTGTAACGGCCACTCCTTGCTCATTTTCGAAGAGAAATGGCCCAATTATGCCTCTGGACCAAAATCCGCACCAAGCAGTGACACGCTTTGGGTGCGTCGGCTTTTCAATGAATGCGTGCGGGTTTTCTGTGCCCGGCCAAGATCAAAATGAGCTTCATCTGAAAAGATGATTTTTTTGCCAAAATCGGCATCATCTGTAAGTCGATCGCAGGCCCACTTAGCGAAGCGAAAACGCATCGGATGGTCCATATTCGTTCAGCGGAAGGATAAAACTAATTATCTGTCAAATCAGACATGAGCTAAGTGTTACCATTCACGAGATAAGCACTAGTTGAAAAAAAAACGTTAGATGGCGGACCCGATAGATCTGAACTTACTTACTTACCTATCTTCTTACACCACTTATTTTGTGTATGTTAAGTTTATCAGTTTAACCGTTGAAAACCTCTTCTTGGCAATTTTATTTTACTCTCAAGGTTTTTGTCGAAATAATACTGAGAGAAAGTCGCCGAGTGAAATATTGTTTTAATATTTCGTTTGGTTCTGTGGTGTTTGAGCTGGGGTTTGAACCACGGGATCTCATCTAGTTCGGCCTGAATTTATCGCCTTTAAATGTAGCAACTAAAATAAAAATTTAAAAAACAATTTTCATAACTAACTTCGAACTGTTCCCTCCTAAACCACTCGTATGCGATTGGCAAAAGCTTAAGCCCACCAAAGGATCAATTTACTGCAAGCTATAGAAATTTTATTATTATATTGTGTGTACCGACCAACACTTTTCACGGTCGCACCTACGACGGATTTTGTAATTTGTTGGCTACTTCGTAGCTAAATGGCCATCATCTACATATTCATACTAGGAATGCGTACTACTGCCTTCCTAGTGTCGCTTTCTGCAGAAGATTCTCCCTTAGAAGTATCTTATATTAGAGGAATGAACAAGAAAGGGAATTGGCGTAGGCTTGGAGTGGATCTAGAGTTTTTCAATACGAATTATTCTTTGAATATTTCACCATGGAACTGGCCGTTTTCTTTGCCAAAATTTTCAAATTTTAAAAATCAAAATTCCCTGCTAATAATGTACCTAACAATGTCTACCCTAGATCCCGGCCTGAAAAATTTTGAACTTTGAAATCAACAAAAGTTCCTCAACACTATAGCCTATGTTCACGGTGATGTCGTTATACTAGGACCTTCTGCATTAGTCCAAAATACACGACAAATGAAACTTTGGCCAGCCTAACTGAGACCACGCTCTTTCTTACTCTAACGCTCTTTAATTACTTAGTCAGGATTACAACCCAGTTTTTACACACTTGTGTTGTGTCTGTCAATTCAATTCATGAGTGGCGAGACCTACAGATTTTAGAAACTGTAAGTCCCAGATTTTAGACACTGTAGCTCGCAGGGGCCGAACAACGAGCTCCCGTTCAATAAATTGCCAACAACGACTTCATTCAATTACTCAGTCTTCATTATTCCTCGGAATTTTGCCAACAGCAATGGAGTTGAAATGTGTTTTGATAGAGTAATCCAGTATTACTTCAACCCTCTTGACCTTTGTAGTTTTCAAAGGCATGTATATGTGGAACAGGTTCTCATAGTTATATTCTAAGAAACATAACTGACGCGATAAAGTTTACTTCGAAATAATACCTTCATCGTCCGGTTTGTGGTTTCTTCCAAGTGAGTATTTGCTTAATATGGCTGCAAAATTTGACTTAATTAGTTACTTCTTCTTCTACCTTTTAAGAAACATCTTAAAAATTGTAGGCCGGTTTTTTTTTCAAGAATCGGCAAACCGTTGCATGGCTTTTAATGTTCTCTTCAACATGATATCATCAACCTGCCTATTACAGCAATTCTGAAGGTGTATCTTTCAAATCGAATACTTATTCTGCTTTAATAAAAAATTACGACGATTCTGTTTAATAAATTGAAAAGAAGACAAAATTCTGTTTATAGTAGCGCATCTTAGTTTAGTTTTTAAAATAAACCGACATACCCAGGACAACCGGAAAATTTTCGTTTTTTTCATTCAATTTATTTTTATTCACGATAAAATCAAATGGAAATGGCAACTCTTTTACATAAATGTTAGGATTTCTAAAGTGCAAAATTTCCCTACCCAATCATCCATTCATCCTTTGATTCCTTCTAAGAAGGATTTTCAATTTTATTGACGACAATGTTTTTTTAACACTTTTTATATTTGTATTCCACCTCCAAAACGAAAAAAAAAACAAAATCTACTTTGTACGTATTGTAAACTTTAGATTGATTGTGAAGAAGTTGATGACGACGAAGACGACGTTATAGAAATCGAAGAGGAAGCCGAAGACGGCGACGACGAAGATGAAATTGATAGTCCTCAGCGTAAACATCAACAGTTGGGCTATACCAAGTTACTAGTCACGTTCGATCGTTCTAGTGGACGATCTTCAGCGGCCGCTCAACATAAAACCACCGTTACATTAACCGATTTCGAGGCTGATTCGGAAAGTTCCGATCTAGAGACCATACAACATTGTATGCGTACAAATTTGAAAGCAACGAACAATAAGTCTGCGCAATATAATCCGAAATATACGACAATTCTAGCGACGACGACGACGACTACGACTACGAGTAATCATTTAAAACGACCCACAATTTGTGGAAGTGTAACAGTTTTAGCGGTAAATAATACCGTTGAACGAGAAAGTTGTGAAATACATGACATGCAAACTACAGCAGCGACAGTAAAACAATCAACAATAACGGCAACACTAGTAAATAATCAGTTGCAACATAAACAACAGCAGCAACAACAACAACAACAGAGATTAACCCTTATGGCAATAACACAACAAAACGCCATGACAACAGGTTCAACAACTACAACGGCAACAGCAACACAATCTTTAGGCTCATCGGTTGCCACTTCCACTTGCCACCACAGTAACAACAGTAGTAACACTGCCAACAGTGTTGGTAGTGGTAATAATAGTGACGGCATGAGTAATACCAACTCATGTGATAATGGTGGCAGTAGTAGTATTGTTGTTAATGCCACCAATAACAATAATGGCAACAATAGCAACAACAACAACACAAACCAAGGCAATGATATGCCAACAAAATTATTATTAGCAGACAATGAAAGTAATCACCAACATCATCTCCAGCACCATCAGCAACAACAGCAGCATAAAATTAACGGTGGTCTCAGTTTAAAACAAAAAAATATCGCCATTATTTCACCCAATAGTCACAAAAACTATGGTAGTGTCGGTGGTGTTAATAAAAGTAACAGCAACAGCCACACTCACAGCCACAACAGCAATAAATCGCCTACAGTATTGCGCAAACATCATCATCATCACCATCATCATCATCATCATGATCATCATCATTCTTCAGATATTTCAAAATTCAATCGTTCAAATCGCAAATCGAAAAATTGTGCCATTTTCTATTTTAAGCACTTGGACACCGACAACGAAACCAACTACAGCACCAGCAATTGTGGCGACGATGGCCACGATGATGTTCATCTTATTGCTGCCGGCTTAGCCGCCTCTATGAATGGCGTTGACGAAGATGACGATCGTTGTGATTGTGTTGATGATGATGATGTTGGTGGTGGTGGTGGCGGTGGTATTGGTGTTGGTAATACCGATGGTATTGCTGGTGGCCTACTCTCATCATCGGCAGCCTCTTCTTCACACACAAGTGATGTAAGTACACGTAAAGCGAAAAACGATAAACGAAACAAACATCGTGAAATCAAACTCATCAAATTCCTTTGAAAATAAGCAAAAACTCACTCAATTCAACTTAAAATTATTCATTTTGTTGGTGTTTTATTGGAAGTTCTTTTTTTTTTGGTTTTTCCTTCCACGGTGACAGTTTCCTCTCTCTCTCAATCTGTGTGTGAGTGTGTGTATGCGTGTGTGGTATTATTATTTATTTGTTTTAAGGCACAGTGGTATCCAAATCCAAATTTTTATTTATAATTTTTGAAAAATCATATTCATTCATTATTATTACATTCGATCAAAGCACAGTGTGATTAAAGCACGAAAATTTATTGTTCATTATTTTTCAGTTCATAAAGGCTTTTATATTTGCAATATTGTTCTAATAAAACAATTAAATAAATCCCTAACAGATTTTTAAAAAATAAACTCTTGAACGATTTCATTAAGAAAACCTAGCTAACCCACTAATAGGTGGCAATAAGATCATCTTAATTATTACGTCCTAGTGATAACTTTTTTGAAAGCTTGTAAGAAATTTACACGGCTGTTTTTAAGAAGGTTTCTCAACAGAAAATTTCTCGATAACTAAAGAAAATTTCTCGATAACGTACATTTTCTATGGAAAATAAAATTTTTCTGTAGAGACTATCTCGATAGCTGACATTTTTCGTTAGAAAATTTCTCAATAACTAACATTTTTCTGTAGAAAATTGCTCTATAACCGATATTTTCTGTACAAATTATTCTATAACAAATTTCTCGATAACTGGTATTTTCTATAGATATTTTCTTGATAACTGATACGTTCTTAATTTTTCGATAACTAATATTTACTATAAAAAAATTTTCGATTGCTAAAATTTTTCGATAACTAAAATTTTTAATAGAAAATTTCTCAATAACTAAAATTGTTTATGTTTTTATATTTCCTATAACTAAATATTCTATAAAAACTAAATTTTCTATAACTAAAATTATCTGTAGAAAATTTAACAATAACTATAGAAAACATAAAAAATTTTAGTTATCGAAAATTAAGTTTTTATAGAAAATTTGGTTAGTTATAGAAAATCTTAGTTATCGAAAAATTTTAGTTATCGATTTTTTTAGTTATCGAAATTTTTTTTTTTATAGAAAATAAGTTATCGAGAAAATATATAAATTGTATATAGAAAATTTCTCAATAACTAAAATTATTTATATTTTCTATAGATAATTTCTCGATAACTAAAATATTTTATAGCAAATTTTTGAATTACTCAAATTTTCTATCAAATTTTCGATATATTCAAAAATTTCTCGATAACTGATAATTTTCTATAGGAAAGTGTTCGATAACTGATATTTTCCATAGAAAAGTGTTCGATAACTGATATTTTCTATAGAAAAGTGTTCGATAACTGATACTTTCTATAGAAAAGTGTTCAATAACTGATGTTTTCTATAGAAAATTGCTCGATAACCGATATTTCCTATTCAAAATTACCCATAAAAAAGTTTTCTATAACTGACGTCTTCTATGGAAAAGTGTTCGATAACTGTTATTTTGTATAGAAATTTTCTCGATAACTGATTACTTTCTATAGAAATATTCTCGATAACTGATAATTTTCTATAGAAAATTGTTCGATAACTGAATTTTCCATAGAAAAGTGTTCGAAAGCTCATATTTTCTATAGAAAAGTGTTCGATAACTGATATTTTCTATAGAAAATTGTCAATAACTGATATTGCTATAGAAAATTGCTCGATAGCGAAATTTTCCATCCAAATTTTCTATAAAAAATTTCTCGACAACTGACATTTTCTATAGAAATTTTCTGTACAACTGATATTTGGTATAGAAATTTTCTTTATAACTGATAATTTTCTATAGAAATTTTCTCGATAATTGATAATTTTCTATAGAAAAGTGTTCGATAACTGATATTTTCCATAGAAAAGTGTTCGATAGCTCATATTTTCTATAGAAACGTGTTCGATAACTGATATTTTCTATAGAAAATTGTCAATAAATGATATTTTCTATAGGAAATTGCTCGATAACCGATATTTTCTATCCAAATTTTCTACAGAAATTGTCTCGATAACTGATAATTTTCTATAGAAAAGTGTTCGATAACTAATTTTTCCTGTAGAATATTTCTCGATAACTAATATTTTCTATACAAAATTTCTCAACAAATGAACCTTTTTTTGGAAAATGTTGTATGATTTCTTTAAGAATGACTTCTTCAGTTTACGGCTTCGCTTTTCTTATAAGAAAACTGAAAGAAACAATTATTTTGACTTACTTTTGTTCCACTGTGCTTTGATTTATAGATGCTTATTTACTGCATATGCGAGTATTCTTTTTGTATGCTTTGGATCCACGTCATAACAAATCACTTTCAAAGTGTAGTACCCTAGAGAACGCGTCTTTCGAAGACATAGAATTGTGTGTATCAAAATGTTTTGGTATCCATTTAAGTTCGTGTGTGGTGTGACGCATACACATATGTTCCACATTTTATCATTCATCTGTTTATATGGTATGGTATGGTATGGTAGTGTGGCATGGTGTGGTGGTGGTTGGTAATGTTAGAGTGTTTCTCCTCTGGCCAAGTTGTATTTGTTTGATTTGTTTCTTTTAACATGTTTTATTGTATTTCCTGGTTGGTTTTTATTTATTCATTATTTCTTTCGTTTTTGCTTATATTTATTATTGTTGTTGGTTGATTAGTTGGCTCATTGTTGGTTGGTATTTCGTTGGCTTCTCCAGATTCCATTCACATTTTGGTGTTGGGGTTTTTGTTTATTTACATCTGCATATTGTTTTCTTTATTTTTTTATTTTTTTTTTTATTTTTTGTGTTTTTGTTATTCCCCTCTTTCTCTGTGTTCATCTGTTTGGGTTTTTTTTTTTGGTGAAAATTACACCAATTTTCAGGTAAAATTTGTACAAAATTTGTTGAATTAAGTTTTAATCTTTTTAAATCATTTTTATTTTATAATTATGGGTCATATATATACACGGTATTTGCTGCTTTTCAGACATAAAGACTTAAGATTTGTGAACCAAAAATAAAACTTCATTTTGGCATGATGATTAATTTTGTAAATAATTTGTTAACATTAGTTGGTAAATAACCTCTTATTATGTGCTTATATTTCTTAACATACATACATATATCGTATGTATATATTGTGGTTTACTAACAATTTTTTTTTTTATTGTTGTTAAATTAATTTATAATTTTTTACTAAAAAAAAAAGATTTTTCTACCTCCACCTTATAATCAATTATCTTTTCAACAGCTTTTTAAATTCAATTTTTCCTTTTTTTTAATGTAATTTTTAATGAATTCAATTAGAAAAACAACATATAATCACACACAGTTGAATAACCTTTTCATTATTCATTATGCATCGCATTCATTCATTATCATTCATTGCATTTGTTTATGCAATTAATGAATAGAAATATTATAAATTCTTCATTTAAATGTTAAAACATTTGCAACAACAATTTATTTGAAAATTAATTTTTAACATTTTAACAATTTATTTAATTAAAAACAATATTCAATTAAGCATGTAAGCGTGTGTGTAATGAAATTTAAAGATTTTTCTCATTTTCGTATTTAATGAAGACAAACAACAGATTTGAAGATTTTTTTTTGTTTTCTATAATAATGGTAATTATAGTGTTTGTTTATCGTGACCAAAGATATACGATATATTTATATTAACCCTTGAAGGACTCCCGTTTTTAATTGCTTAGAGCTTTAGACTGGTTAAATTGCTTAGAGTTTTGGACTGTTTTGGACTTTGATCTTTAAAAACCCTCGAAGCATTCCACATAAGATTTTAGTAGTGCAGTCCTTATCCTCTCTATCGTTGCT
Source organism: Sarcophaga subvicina (assembly GCA_936449025.2). Lineage (NCBI taxonomy): Eukaryota > Metazoa > Arthropoda > Insecta > Diptera > Sarcophagidae > Sarcophaga > Sarcophaga subvicina. Next base: position 103,450,527 of record OW388083.2, on the reverse strand, counting down.
TCGTTAAAAAGTCTTCCTTCTAATGGGTGATTTTTACGAGCTAAAGAAAAATTGTTCAAAAAAAAACTTAAAATTCAGAAAAATGCATGAAATCTTTATTTGAATCGATAGTACGGTCCAGATAATTTAATGTTTGAAGATTATTTCATGCAAATGTTGAGCGCGACTGCACCTCAAATGGTTCATCCGCTTAGTCCAATTTTGGCATACTCTTTCCAACATTTCGGCCGGTATCTCACGAATAAATGCTTCAATGTTGTCTTCCAATGCGTCAATTGAAGCGGGCTTGTCTATATAGACGTGAGCTTTAACATAGCCCCACAAAAAATAGTCTAAACGCGTTAAATCGCACGATCTAGGCGGCCAATTGACCGGTCCCGAACGTGAAATAAAATGTTCACCGAACTAGACTCTCAATAAGTCCATTGTTACGCGTGCTGTGTGGCATGTGGCACCGTCTTGTTGAAACCAAATGTCATGCAAGTCAAGCTCTTGCATTTTGGGCAAAAAAAAGTTGGATATCATCTCACGGTAGCGCTCACCATTCACAGTTACGTTACGATTCGCAGCATCTTTGAAGAATTACGGTCCAATGATGCCACCAGCCCATAAACCGCACCAAACTGTGACTTTTTCTGGATGCATTGGTAGCTTTTGCAATGCTTTTGACTGATCTTCACTCCAAAGTCGACAATTCTGCTTATTTACGTATGCATTGAGCCAAAAATGAGTTTCGTCGCTGAACACAATTTTTCGATAAAGAAGTGGATCTTCGGCCAACTTTCCAAGAGCCCATTCGCCAAAAATTCGCGTTGCGGTAGGTCGTTCGGCTTCAATTCTTCCACCAGCTGTATTTTGAAAGGCTTCACACCTAAATCCTTCCGCAAAATTTTCCACGTTGTTGAGTAACAGATGCCCAATTGTTGCGAACGACGACGAATCGATAATTGATGGTCATCATTAACACTGGCCGATACAGCTGCGATATTTTCTTCAGTTCGCACTCTACTTAAGCGTGTTGGTGGTTTAATGTCCAACAATGTAAATTTGGTGCGAAATTTAGTCACAATAGCCCGAATAGCCGCTTCAGTGGGTCGATTAAACTGACCATAAAATAGAAGAATCACGCGATGAACTTTCTTAACAGAGCACGCATTTTGATAATAAAATTCAATGATTTGCAAGCGTTGTTCGTTTGAAAGACGATTCATGGTTAAATTATAGACCAAACTGAAGATGTTTGATAGTGAAACAAAACACGAAACGTGCGTGAGCTGTTTAAACCGGTGTTGCCAAAAAGATAATTGCTAAAAAAATCACCCGTTATTTGGAGAGTTTTCACTAAACGATCGATAGCACTATATATGTATGTATGTGATGGGGCCCTCAATCGATTATACTTTTCGAAGAGTTTTTTCTGACCTTCTACCAAATAGATATCCTAGATGAAAGCATATAAAAATGTTGTGTATGACAACGACTTGCCCCTGAAGTTATTAAAAAATATGGACCTTTTTCTCTAGCTTGTGTCTTAAAGGGTTAATAAATTTTATAAACATTTAAATTACCATGTGAATATTTTTTCTTCAATTTTTTTCCATTTTTTGTTTGTTAAAAAAGAAGAGGGAATTTATTTGTCTTATAAATTTATTGTTTGTGAACCTGCAATAAAAACTAATTAATCATATCGTATTGGAAATAAACAAAAAAAAACTCTGAGAAGAAAAATCTCTTTTAACAAATGCCAATTTGCTATATTTTACAATAACAAAGCAATACTAACAAATTATGTATGTATGTATGTATTATGGTGAGTGTGCAATGATGTACAGATTATGTAAAGGAAATCATACTATCAAGCCAACCCATCCATCCATAAGCTTGGTATGAAATTTTCTTACAAATCTTGGCATTGTTTTGTAAATGCGTTGCTTCAAGTACGTTTGGATGTTGTGCGTATGTGTGTTTGCATGATGATGTTGCATCTTTAAAATGCAATTTGCCATTTGTTTTTGTTTCTTGTATTTGTATCTCTTAAGCTCCATCATCTCCCCTCTGTGTTATATGTTTTAAAACCATCATCGTCTTCTTTATCATCCAGTAACGCTAATTAAACTTCAATGCTTGTATTTTTTTTCTTTTTTTTTTTTAAAGAAGAAAAATCATCAGCTTTTTTCTTTTCATTTTCATCACTTTTTTCTCTTCTTTTTTTATTTCTTTCAATAATTCATTATTTTAAAGCATTTTTTTCTATGAAATATTTCCACGATTTAACTGATTGGATTTTATTTTGTTTTTTTATTTATTTATGTCTTCTTTTTTTTTTTCTTTCTCTCTGTAATAATTTTTCTTTTTTTTTAAATAAATTTTTTTTTATATTAAATTTCAATCCCATATGACGACGACGACGATGTTGATAATAATGCGACGGCATTCTGTGTGTATGTTGTATGAGCAGCTACTTAAATCGGCTGATGTCTCATCGGACGACGAAGGCTGGCTGTATACCTCATCTCCAGTGCAACAACAGCAACAACAACAGCGTGCAATTGACGGTATTGAAAGTTTGAATTCCAATCATATTTCAAGCGGTCATTCAGCTGCTGCTGCTTCTAATGAAGCACACTTCAACAACGACATTGGCATACAATCCGCAACGGTTTCATCTTCAACTTCGACTAACATCTTAGCAGCAACAACAACAGCAATTGGTTTAGTAAGTTCTCCCATAGCCAGTGGTTTAGGTGACGTTTCTGATAAAGAAAATAATAAAGAGGCAAAAGCCACCGCTGCCATTCGTACTTCATCATTAACGCGTATACATTTAAATACGAAGCAAACATTTGTGGCCAGTACCACAGTGGTGGATAATAATAATAGCGGCAGTGATTCAGCAGCCAGTCTCAGCGAGACACAAAACACGGCAAATAAAGATCACAATTCTAGCAGTAGTAGTAGCAGTAGTATAACGTGTAGTTCTTGTTCATCCAACGATCGATTAACAGAGGCCACTACTACCACCAATACAACACAGATTTTAAACTATAATCACCAACAGAGTCCCATACAGTATCGTACCGAAATGGAATTACAACTCAATAATAGCAACAGCAGCAGCAACAACAGCAGTAATCATCATCTTCAGCAACAACAACAGCAACAGCAAATAATAATGTTGAATGAAAATATTTTATCAACATCATTATCATCTGCTATGGCCAATAATAAATCAACACCAGCCACAAATATGCCTCAACTTGTCATTAACCACAGCAGCAACAACAACAACAACATTAATAATTGTGCCAATTCACCACCATCATCCACCACCACCAGCTCCAATACAATAACTCCACCATATAAACTACACAACATCAGCAACAATAATTATCAACGTCATCATAGTGGTGCTCCTTCTAATGCCACAACATCAGCATCAGCAGCAAACGATGCTGATGCTTCTTTTAATGGCAACTTGGAAAAGGTAAGTTTAGTTTCAGAGTTTCAGTTTTCTTCGTATTTAATTTGTGCGTTCATGGAAAAAATATTTCAACAATTAGTGCCAGTGCCAAAGCCTCTTAAGCCTTTGATTTGCTACAATAAATGGCCATTTCATCATGACATTGTCACGTTAGGAATCCATAGATTAGAAAAATTGTTTTCCCAGCCATATGGTTTATAAAGAGAGACACGCACGCACGCATTACACTGTACAATACTTAGAACCAATAGGCTTAAAAGAAATACCAGGCAACCAAGTTTAAAACATTAAAGAAAAAATGTGACAACAAAAAAAAAAAAGAATTCTAAGGGAAAAATCTTTTCTTTTAATTCCCAGTGGGAAATTCTTAAGTTGATACCATTGCAGCCGCTGTAAGTTGTGTACTGAAGACATACATAGATTTGTTTTTCTAGTTCCAAGTTTTCTTTTAACTGAGGCCAATATTTAAGTGATAGCCTCGAGTCGTTCCATGCCTTGTGTTACAATTTGAAAAGTAGTTTAAAGGAGAAGGGAAGGAAACTTCTGCTAATAGCACTGCTGCAAACAAATTTCTTATACTTTTTGTAGCCTTGATTAGCCAATTAAGTTCCCCGATTTCAGTTTATTCTTCTCTATCAGAAGCTTAAGATCCCTCAACCACTAAATTCCCGTTTTGTTTTTCATTGAAAAATTAAGCTTTTGTTTCAATTTCTTCCAACACTATAAAATCATCATCAGCCTTTACTTTTTAATAATTGCCCCATTCACATCTTAATCTGCAAGTGTCGCGTGCCGAAAACTCAAGACGTCTTTCGGGCAGTTAACACACCCTCCCATGAGGCCTCTTTACATCTGACTTGCCGCATGCAAACAAATGCGATCCTGTCGTTTAATGCTATAAGAACGTTACTTGGTGAAACTTTTTTGCATTTTTTATCACGAAATCTAACTTAAAAATAAGATTTTAAAAATAACTTTTTTTGCATTCTTTACCAGGAAATCTAACTCAAAAAAAAAGATCAAAAGAATATGTTCAAGATTTTATTAAACTACATGTACTTTACATCTGACTTGTCACATGTAAATGTGATCATGTCGTGTAATGCTATAAGAACGTTACTTGTGTGAAACATTTTTTTGCACTTTTTACCACGTACTTTACATCTGACTTGTCACATGTAAATGTGAACCTGTCATGTAATATTTTAAAAACATTTCTGTTGTGTAACTTTTTTGGCATTTAAGCTTCAGTTAGAGCGTGTTCTAATTGGATCTGATAGTAATGTATATCGTAATAGCATAATAGGATAATAGACAAAGGCGTCCACACATACATATTCATATAATTGGTCATTACAACCTTTCAGGCAGGATTAAGACCTAGCTTCTCAAACCACTTACATATGTTGTATGTATTAATTTTGTCGATTCGGAAAGACAGATTTTTTGAGAAACTTTTTCATGGCAATTTTTTATTTACTCTCAGAGTTTTTGCCTGATGATTGCAGAGAGGAAGTCGCCAAAGAAATATATTTTACATATTTCATCTTGTTGGAAATGTCTGGCCTGGGGTTTGAACCATGCCCTCACATCCAAATGCAACTTACCGTAAATAAATACGAATTCGTGTACAAATAAACGTGTGTCTGTAGAAATACAATTTTGTCGAGAACTATGGCCATGAGCGGCATCGGCTGTGTTTAGATCAAAGTTTTCACTGATGACTGAAACCCATTTTATATTCAATCCCCTTGGATATCGTCAATAGCCTAGGATTTCTATAGTAAAGCAACATTACTCCTCTATAGATTCAAGTATTATAAACCGCGTGTAAAAATACATTTTCAATTGACCTCCATCCTAACATACTTACCTAAATGGCATATCAAATCTCTAGTCAGGATAACAACCTAGCTTCTTACACTACCCATGTTGTGTGTGTTAATTTTATTGAGGAGTGATGGGGCACCCACTGTTTAAAGTCAATTTCAAGCGACAAATTTTTAAGAATCTTTTCATGGCAATTTTCTATTTACTCTCAGAGCTTTTGCCTAAAGATTGCAGAGAGAAAGTGGAATAAACTGCTTTACCTAAAAAGAACAGACCTTTTAACCTGACCTGAACTCCTGAAGACAGTTCTATGCCTTCACATACGTTGTGGAAAGCAAAATCTCATATAGAGCTTGAATTTATTCAAAACCTTTGGTTGAGATGTTAGTTTAAAAGACTTTGTGCAGATATTCGTTATTCTGAATGCTTTCTGGCCTGCAATTAATAAGGACTTTGAGGGAATTGATCCGATAGCCGGCCACTTCAAAATGCCTGACAGATCTCTGTCTTACGTTTTCATAGGGATTTCTATAATATTTCGACCAGAATTTCAAAAAAAAATTCTTTGTTCATTTCCACTCAGCACCTCACTTCAATATTGTTTAGTATGTTCAAGAACCAGGTCTCTTGTGCCGGATCTATCGGGTCCGCCATCTAACGTTTTCTTTTCAACTAGTGCTTATTTCGTGAATGGTAACACTCAGCTTATGTCTGATTTGACAGTTGATTAGCTTTATATTTCCGCTGAACGAATATGGACCATCCAATGCGTTTTCGCTTCGCTAAGTGGGCCTGCGATCGACTTACAGATGATGCCGATTTTGGCAAAAAAAAAATCATCTTTTCAGATGAAGCTCATTTTGATCTTGGCGGGTATGTAAACAAGAAAAATTGTCGCATTTGGGGCACAGAAAACCCGCACGCATACATTGAAAAGCCGACGCACCCAAAACGAGTCACTGTTCGGTGCGGATTTTGGTCCAGAGGCATAATTGGGCCATTTTTCTTCGAAAATGAGCAAGGAGTGGCCGTTACAGTCAATGGCGATTGTTATCGGGCAATGTTGAACGAATTTTTGTTCACAAAAATTGAAGAGGAGGATATTGGCAACATTTGGTTTCAACAGGACGGCGCTACGTGCCACACAGCCGAAGCTACACTCGATGTTTTGGGCCCTGTTTTTGAAGATCGCATTATCAGCCGCAGAGCTGATGTCGTTTGGCCACCTCGGAGTTGCGATTTGACACCGCTGGACTATTATTTGTGGGCAAATGGCTGATTTGACCGGAAGGATTGTACTTTCAAATAAAAAAAGAAATTTGAGAAAATATTCAGTAATTTTTTTTAAAGCATTTTCAAAAAAAAAAAAGAAGTTATTTGGCGGATCCTTTATAAATTTTAGTCAGTTGTTGAACCCCAGGTAATGAATTTAACTACAGAGGCTGTTTTTAGCACTAAGCCGCATCACTAGCTTCTGAAGGAGATGGTCTAACAAGCCTTTTTTATGCTAAGGTTCAGATCTGATTAATTCAGACATTATTAGTGCATTATTAACTCGTATACCCGCACAGCTAAAAAATTGTATTGCGACAAAAAAAATTTCTTTGTTTTCATAGGCGCTGGCTGTATAGAGTCCAAAATGCAAATTTCAAAAAATTTACCTGAAGTGATATAATGTTGCATTGTATTGCATTGCTTTGTTGTATAACCGAATAACTTTGATGCTCTCATTAAAATGAACATAATTTTTTAAGATAAAAATCATCAACATTTTCTCTATCGAATGAAAAAACGCGATTTATCTTGTTGCAGTCACTTTACTTTTTCCTTTCAACATTTACATGTTGAGCTGTCATATGCAAGTATGTTAGAAAATGGTTTCACAAACAATTTCTATCAATTAACAGCTTCATGATGCATTACAATGCAAAGTTAATGGCAACCACAAAGTAGCTCCAGAGATATACGCTTTTTTTTAAGTCATATTTTTTTTATTGGCTTTTATTTTTAAACATAAATCATCAGCGCAGGCCCAATAGATGAAGCGAGAAATGCTTGACTAAAATCCATTGAAATGAGTGAAACCAGATCGAAATTTTTGATAAACGTTTTCACAAATTAACAAATGATTTCCGTTACACTGTGACTTGACTGACTGACTGACAAACCGACTGCATATAGATGGCTGACACCCGTACACAACGAAAGAAAAAAGAGTTTTTTTTTTCAAAGGAAAAAATAATAACAGAAATCATTGATTATGATTTGAGCCAGCCACCACCACCACAACAGCAGCTCAGCAGACGGACGGGTTGGCTGTAATAATAAGCGGAAATCATGTAAACTTATTACCGCTTTTATGTGACTCTACTGTGTACAATTTCTGCAATTGTCTTGTGACTGCAAAGAAACACTCGGCAGTAGTTTACAGCTACTGCCGCTTAAGCCTGCAAAAAAAGCCTCTTTTACTTCGCATAGCATAGGGTTTGTCATGTAAAGGCTTCAATAAAATGGTTCCAAACTGTGGCAATTTTCTTTCAAAGCAATTTGTCTTTGTTTCCCTGTCTATGGTGTTTTTTTTTTTTTTTTTCTATTGACTGCTTTTTTTTTCCTTGGTTTCGGTTTCGAAAGTACCCAATTTGTGCCAACAGCAGGTTTTGTGTCGTGTTAACGATTAAAGATTATTTGCTAAATTAATATATTAAACAAAATTATTATTTCTTTTGTTTTCTTTCTTTTCTTTTTCTCTTTCCTTTTTTTGTTATTAAATTTCAATTCAATTCAATATTTTTTTTTTTTTTTTTGTTAACAGGAAAATGTACGTTTTTATACACGTGCAGATATTTGTAATATCAGTGTCAGGATACCAAACCATGCCAATGACAATAACAATCACCACCACTATCAGCAGCAATCGTCGGCAGCAACAACATCATCATCATCATATGGCCAACAGTTGTTGCATGTTAATAACGTTGGCAAACGTTTGCCACCGCGTTCACCAGCCAAATCCAGTATTTCGCATGCCTCCACAAATGCCAGCTCATCGACCATTTCACCCACTAAGGTAAGTCCCAAACGCCCGTATTGCTTTTAATAATTATATTCCGCTGATCTAGATTTTTCTTTCACTACATTTTTCAACATTTATGCTCGTTTTTCTTGTGATCGTTGCTTATTGGTTCGTTGTTGCTCTTGAGATTTTTTTAAGCGAGATAAATGATTTGTATTTTTTTGCTTAGACAAGACAATATTATTAATGTTTTTTAATAATAATTGAACTGGAAATATGATCATGATCGATTGATGTAAAGTGATAGAAGCCAGAAAAAAGTCAGAAACAATGTTGCCAACGAAATATCATAAACGTGATCTTTTTTAAATGAAAATTATTTTTAACGAACAGGGATTACCAAATGTTAGATGAGCAATACATATTTAAAAAAAAGAGATTGCAGAAATAGGAAAAAGATTTCAATAATAAAAAATAGTTATTACAACCAAAAGTTATGGTAGTCCCAATTAAGAAAATTTAATACAGTATAATCTCGATAATCCCGACAATTAAAAACCATGTGTTGTCCGAAATATCGAAATGTCCGAATTTCCGAAACAAAAGAAAAAATTTAGAAAATACATGCTAACTTATATTTATTTACAAGATATTCACTTTAAATTGAAATGTTTACATTCAAATTAATACACCAGTAGATTAAAATCATTTTTATAAAATATTTTCTTTATTTGCTGCACAAATAGTCAGACATTTTCATCTGACGAAGTTTAGTTTCATTTTGCTTTTTGTACGTAAAATCTCTGAGGCTTAAAAGTTTTAAAATATCCCCTGCAGGAAGTTCCTATCCTTCGCAATATTTTATACAAATATTAAGGGCAGATATGGCTTGAGAATGCTGTATTTTTGGAACATTTTGCAACATTCTTCATTAAATGATTCAATCTCATCATTTTCATCAGTCTCATCGTCAGTGGTTTCAATGTCATCATTCAACCATTCGGTAACCTCATTAGAATTATAAATAGCAGGTGCTAAGTTGACCAGCAAATCAACTAGTTCGGTGGAATCGCTGCGTCTTAGCCTTGACAGAGGTAATTCATCATCTGAGTCCCATTCTTCATCGTACAAAATTTTATTAAAAGATTTTTTAAGGATATTTGCATCAATTCTATCTCAAGCATTGGCAATTAAAAAGGCGACGTTTTTCAATGAAAAAGTTTTAAGATAAAATAGCGACCAAAAAACTTTTACGAGAGTTTAGTTTTGAAATTCGAATGGCATTTTGATCCATTGGCTGCATGAGTGCTGTACAGTTAGGTGGAAAAAACATAACGAATATTTCGTTATTTAAATCGACTAATGGCTTTGGATGACATGTTGCGTTATCTACTAGTAAAAGCGCTCTATTTGATAAATTATTCTCTTTGAGATATCTTTTTAATTGCTTTTGTTTTTGTGCAAAACTGTCCGAATTATTGAGGTAGAAAAAATTTATTTTGTCCGGATTACAGAGTCTACTGTTGTAATAAAATAAGTGTCCGCATTACCGCGTTGTCCGGAATATCGAAATTATGCTGTATTTTAAAAAAATAATCATAAAACATTATTTAACATGAAAAGATAACAGCAAACATTCCATTTTATTTGTTTATTTATTTTCACTTGCAATTAAAATAGTTGCCACAACTATAAATTTATGATTCTCACAAACAAAAAAATTTGTTCCCCAAAAAATAAAAATAAAAATTGTGACTACCAAAACACTTTTGTTGGTCCAAAAAATTTTTTACAATTTAAAATTGTTTTTGAAAAACAAAATATTAAGAAAAATCCATTAAAAATAAAATCTTTTACAGAAATATTTATAATTGTCACAACTAAATAAGTACGCTTTTCTGCTATATGAGTTAGTCAGTTAGTAGAAGTACTGTCAATCCATTGTATCCTTAGCCTCGCAATGTCTAACTTCTTCTACTCTTCAATACATTCCTACCGAAACTTAATCGTAGGCATGCCTTTGCCTCAACTTTGTGGTGATTAGACGTCTAATACGATAAAACGACGGCTTCCGTCGAATTAAACATTTCTTAAAAATCTGTCATTCGGTGTCAACTTTACGCTTCACGCTTTTGAAAAAATATTTCTTCGGCGACTTTATATCAGCAGATTTTTGTTAAAAACTCTGTGAGTGAATCGAATTGCCACAAAAAGATTCTCAAAAATCTGTCGTTCGGAATCGACTTTAAACTGTAGGTCCTGCCGCCTCTCATGTATACAATTAACATCATAACATAAGTACTATTACTGGTTCATACACACAAAATGGATGGTGTGAGAAGCTGGGTCGTAATCCTAACTGAAGGATTGTAATGACCGATTATGTATTGTACAATTGAATTTTTTCAAAATATAATGTCATAAAATATATTCTTCTTCTGTTCATTTAATAACCCCCGTATGAGCATGGATTCACTGATGTTAAATTATCTCAGCTGTGGGAAATTGTTGCAAGCCGTTCGTCCGCCGAACTGAACATTGAGAAAAGGTGGCACATTCTATCAATCTGCATTTAAATTCATGTTTGCAGCAACTGGCGTTGTTAGGTTTTTTGCTGACACCGCTCCTGCCCCAACGTACATCCTGAATGGCAATAACGTTAGACCTGCGCTTATCCAATACATCCACCAATACGATCTACATACCTATTCTATGCACATTGTGAACTTTCCATATGGAGATGCTAAAACTACTACAGTAATGGGCTTCACTTTATCATCCATTCATTGTATAAAGTTCTTGTGGAATTGGCCAACCTATTAAACTTTCCAATTATTTTTGACGCTCTTGCTTGAACGCACTAATAGTTTATTACTCCCAAAAAAATATTAAGAGTCCAGACGACTCCACAAGGATGCTTCCATTCATTTTATGTAAAGAAATTGTCCTTATACAGTGGTGGCCTTATAATTAGAAACGATGTTTCTGGAACAGAGTTGTCTGGAGTGACGAATCTAAGTTTAATTTGTCCCAATCTGATGGAAAAACGTATGTAAGACGCGCTCCAAACAAAGCCTTTGATCCCAGGTACACAGTGGAAACTGTAAAACAAATTAACAAACATACGTGCTGCTAAGTCGTTTCTAATTATAAGGCCACCACTGTATGTAGTGGATTTCGCCATATAAACCAATCAGATCCTTTATTCGTATTCAGAACCATATTCAGTTTACCAACAATATGCTGTGATTTTATAACACGGCAGTCTAATAGTGCCTTTAGATTTTCTTTGGGCACCATATCGAAAGGCCTATATATCCATACTTACTTACCCATTGCAATCCTCCAGTTAAGATTGTGACTTAGTTTCCCACACCACCCATGTTGTGTGTCCTTGTCCATGAGTAGTGGGACCTACAGTCTAAAATAACGGATTTCTGAGAAACTTTTCATAGCAATTTTATGTTACTCTCAGAGTTTTTGCCAGAAATCTGCTGAGAGGAAGTCGCCGAAGAAATATTTTTTCATATTTTCATATCTGGGATTTGAACCGTGGCCTCACGCCTAATAAGCCAACACACTATCCACTAGAGTACGGCGACTTCAGCTATATACGTGGGGTTATTATTCCCTGCACTCTTACCACAGGCCCACAAAAGTGAACATCAGGCCCACGAAAGTTAACAATTTTCAGAAATTTTTTAACCAAGACCGGATTAAAATCAAGGAAAGTTGTCAGACAATTACAAAGATTTTCAACGAAAAGGGATTAGTTAAAAAATTTCTGAAATTTGTTATCCGCATGTATACTTTTGTGGCTGAGTTTAGCTCCTCACATCATCCATTTTGTGTGTATTAACCAGTAATGGTAAGACCTACAGTTTAACCTCCATTTCGGATAATATATTCTTGAAATAATTTTCATGGCCTTTTTTATTCGCGGAGCTTTTTTCAGATGACTGATGAGGGCAAGTCGCCGAAGAAATAATTCGATTTTTTTTTTTTTTTTTTTTGAGATATCTGCGTTGAAGTGTGAACCACGGTTTCGCGTCTAATAAGCCAATACAATACTTATTGGACTACGGCGTTTTAAGCTATAGAATGAGGGGCTTTATTCCCTTCTGTAAGGTTTGTGTCTTAGCTAAATCTCCTGTGTCAATGTCATGGTTTCAATGAAACTTGTAGAAATTTTATGTCTTTGTGACTAACATACGATAACAAGACAAATCTTTGCAAAGTCTGGAAAAATTCTATCGGATGTCGAATTGTTGATATTGCTTTGCACCTTTAGTAACATGTCGTGCAGCATTTTTAATTAGAGAAACAAATTTTTCTATATTTCCACAGTGTATCAAGTTTCTAGACATCTTAACTAAAAAGTTGATGAAAACATTTACAATGGAGATGTAAATCAAGCCCAAACCTTTTTATGTGTGATAAGGGGCTTCACAAATCCCCTTAATTTTAATCGTGGCCTTATATCGTTATATGTTTGCAATTATTTTCATTTCTTCTACTTTTTTTAAATTAAATTTTAGCCTGTGTTGGTGGGGATCACAACATTTAAAAGCAAAAAGCAAAAAATGCCAATATTTCACTACAAATCAATGTCAAGCCATATAATGAAACGTTTCGTTTCTCTTCAAAGAAATCCTTTTTCATTGCGTTTTCACAATAGTCCATGACGCATACCATACATACACTCTGTGATATGTTTGTTTGAAGAAGAAGAAAAGAAAGAAAGGAAGAGAAAAAGAAAAAAACAAAATGAAAAACCAATTGACGATAATAAATGCGTGTTTAAGTCTGTTTGTCTGAGAAAACTGTGAAAATTAAGTGTTTTGCCCGTTAACTCCCATGGTGGTCGCCTTGTAGAAATATTTTATACGGTTTGCTTACATTACTAAACAAATCCGCGTGTATTGTGTTTTTGTTTTTGTTTCTTTTCTTTTTTTTTTTTTGCAACAATTTTTCATGAACATTGTGTTGTTGAACAAGAAATCTTTCTGCACTTTTTTAATGACATGAAACTCCACTATATGTACACACATGCAATAAAAATTAACAATTCTGCACATACTCGTACATACCATATACATATCATATGGGTTATTTCACGGTTAAATGCATTTTTTTTATCACACTATTTTACTGTTAACGAATTCGTTATGCGTTTGGAAGTTTAATTACCTTCAGAGTTGAATTTTTATGGAACCCTGGCTTCGTGAAGCTTTTAATCTTTTCGTAGTGCTTCGTTTACATACAATTTTAAGCCATTTTATACAATTTCAATCTTCATTAGATCTCGTCATGATCTCTACAATATTTTCTGCTGCCAAACTGCGCCCCTCCTGTATGTATCTCCAACTTTGTTCGCCTCTTTTCAAAATCTGTGTCATGGTAATCGCATATTCCACGTTATTGTCCGCTGTGGACTAGCTGGACATCTATTTTTTCATTGCCACATAAAAAATTGAGTCAGATGGTAGGCGACTTCACCATGATTGCGGATTACCCTTCTTCAGTAGAATTGTTCCACCTTCTATGACAATTTTCCATATACAGACTCTTTCTGAATTTTTTCGTTTTCTCATGATATTTGAAAATTTTCAAGCTGTTATAATCCAAAGGATTTTGCTAACTACCCCCGAGATATAGTGCCTTATCCACTGCATACTTGGATAAAATTTTTTTCCGAAACCAGACATAATGTTTAAACACCGTGGTAGTCCATTAGATAGGTAGGTAGTTTTGCTTTGATACCAAAAGCTCACTTGAGCACGCATAGCGGCCCGTTGTGACGCCACAGGTAAATACAGTCCCTGTACTGATCAAGTTCCACCAAACTATTGGAAAAGTAGGTCAGCGCTAGGGCTGTATATTAATAATCCATTACAGATGGGTGGCCCACAAAATGCGTTAGAGTTTCATAATCGTTGAAGCAGTATACTTCGACTTCATCTTAGACGACCTTCTGTTCCACAAAATATGACAACGTACACCTGATGAATTTTTTTCATATGTCGCGCCTGGTATGGAGTGTTCCCTTCGAGGTCTTGGTTTCCTTTTTCGATTTGATTTCCCTCTTACCATGCATATCTGGAAAACATTATCTGTTAGACATCTGGAAAGCATTGTCTTAGACGACCTTCTATTTCACAAAATATGGCGGCGCAAGCCTGATGAGTACGGAGTTTTCCCTTCGGGTTCTCCGTTCCCTGTTTGTAATTGATTTCCCTCTTACCATGCATATCTGGAAAACATTATCTGTTAGACATCTGCATCGCGTTGCCTTAAACGACCTTCTGATCCACAAAACATGACGGCGCAAGCCTGATGAAGCGGTTTGATATGTTGCGCCTGGTATGGAGTGTTCCCTTCGGGTTCTCCGTTCCCTGTTTGTAATTGATTTCCCTCTTACCATTCATAACTGGGAAGCTTTCTCTGTTAGCCAGCTGCAACGCGTTGCCTTAGACGACCTTCTGTTCCACAAAATATGGCGGCACAAGCCTGATGAATTGGTTTAATATGTTGCCTCTGGTATGGAGTTTTCCCTTCGGGTTCTTAGTTCCCTGTTTGTATTTGATTTTCCTCTTACCATACAGATCTGGGAAGCATTCTCTGTTAGCGATTTGCAAAGCTTCGTCTTAGACGCCCTTCTTTTCCACAAAATATGGCGGTGCACGGCTGATGAAGTGGTTTCATATGTTGCGCCTGGTATGGTGTGTTCCCTTTGATTTCTTAGTTCCCTGTTTGGATTTGATTTCCCTGTTACCATGCATATCTGGGAAGCACTCTCTGTTAGCCAGCTGCAACGTGATCACTCGAGGCTAAATATAGAGAACAGTACTCGGACTCGGAACGGTCTTTGCAATTTTTGCTCGAAATCTCCCGACAATCTGCTATCAGTCGCCGTCAAATACAAGCTAAATGTCGAGGAGTGCTCAACTGATCCAACCTTGGTGTTTCGTCGTAGAATATTAAAGATGTCGTATTAAAGTTTTTTCGAGCCCCAGATTTATTCCAAAAGTTTCGAAAAATTATCGTTTAATTGTGAAATCACCCCTGCTATGGTGTGCCTGATATTTCTGTTTAAGTTTAGACACCGCCTGTACGCATAATTTTCAGTTTCAATATTTAATTTCGGTTCGGGTTTTTTTTTTTTTTTTTTTTTTTTTTGCATGGTATTCAACAATATGCGACAAACCACCCAACCGAGCAACCAATCGACTGACAACATAAAAACTCATGTAAAAAATTGTGTTCGTTACACGAACGAACTTTTATGGTTTAATTCCTGATGGAATTTTAAATCATCGCATTGCTGCTACATACATACATATGTACGTCGTGAAAAGCTTAAAATTTAAGCAAAAAGAGCGTGTGGGTAATTACGAGTTGTTTTTGGTGGAAAAACTCATTTTCATTTTTAAACAACAATTTTCTTTATGTAATTGCACAACTTTGTGCCGCACTGTTGCTGAGGCAGGCCTTAAAAACTGTGTGGCATACGAAAAATCTCACGTGAACACATTCGGATGAATGAATTGCATTGCACTGCACATGCGTAGCAAGAGCTTGGCAGGAGGATAAGCATTTAAAAGAGTTTTGTGGCCTGCTGTTTGTCTATTTAATGGCTGACACTTGTTACCTCAGATATCAACGCACTTTTGAGCACCGCCTTGCCAAGGCTCACCATTTCAGTCCGTGGCTAGGCTATGTCAGTGTGTTACGTGCGCTATGTAATGCAACAACGATGATGACAGAGCCGACTATGTTGTCATATGTTTTATACATACATATGTAAGTGCGTAGCGTATGTCATTGCCAAGGTGAATTATGGATATTTTTTCTCGTATTGTTGCTATTGCTGCAAGCAGTTACCATCATACTGAGTGCATGCATGCATGCGTGAGTTGATTATGTTAACTTTTTTTGTTGTACATACGTGCAGCATTATAATTCAAATTTATTTGGTTGATGACTTTTAACAAACGTACGCCTACTCATTTATTATCTTTGCATACGCAAATCTTTTGCTGATCCTGATCTTTTGTGAGGCTTTTTTTTCTTTCCATTTGCATTAAATTTTCTTTTTCGGAAATTATAATTGTTTTGGCCTTAAGGAAGGATTTGGTTTTGGATTTTGGATTTTAAATTATCTTTTGTTGTGGATTAATTTATGATGCAAATATCTTCTATCTTTTGTGAAAACGTATTTGTTTGTTTTCTTTTTTTTTGAACTTTTAAGGAAAACTTTTGCGGGGTTCCTTTCATTTAATTTGTTTGGTAATCATTATGAGTACAATTATGCTTCCGTCTTTTGGACGTAATTTATTTGCTTTTATAGGTATGCGCAATAGCGGATAACAATATTGTGTATAAGAAATGTATGTTTAAACATAAATTTCCTACAGATTTATTAGTTACTTTAAGCCTTTAAACTATAAATGTGAAGGTATTTAAAATTTAATTGTAATGGGGGGTCCTAAACTGACACAAACTGTCATTTCAATCGTCCAGCGGTATGGTATTGAGAGTAGTTGCTGTTTAATTGTTATTATTAATAAGGCATTGAAATGCTACTCCATAGTAACTATACCAGAGATCAGCACTGAGTATTCAAAAAGATAAGTGGAATCGAACCATGCTCATAATTTCTGATGCTTATACGCATTCATACTTTTTTAATATCATGGAACCTCTACTCATATTCAAAGTTTAAAGTACTCATCATATTCATACTTACAACACGTATGATGTTGTTGTTGATTTCGACTCTCCATAACTCAACATATACACGAAGCACAAAATAAATATGAATCGCGTACGAATACTAAAATGCTCACTAAAAGGTTGTTTGCTTGCTCTGCTTGCTGCTCTGTCTTTTTCCCTTTTCTGCAACTAAGACTGTAAATGTTCATGAATGATTCGAGTCACTCGAATCTGTTATAAGTATTATAAGAGTACGTAAAAATACTCTTCTGATACTTATAAATGCTTCGAGTTGTGTATGTTTATTTTATCCTAGGGTGGGGGGTCTACCGTTTAAAGTCTATTGCCAGCGACAGATTGTTTAAGTAAGTAATTAGTAAATAACGCACGTCCAAACTTTAACACTGTTTATAAAAAACTAATTTCCGAATGTCCTTAGAATGCAAATAAATACTTTTTAAGATCATTTAGTACGTTTTTATGTCAAATATTGAAAAATCTTATTCTTGAGTTAAAAAATAATTTTTTTGATAGATATCCCATTAAGCGATTATAAAGGCCTTAAAGGAAATTGCATAAGCTTTCTTTTGAGCAAAAAAAAGGCCCATTTTGTAAAAAAAAAAATTTAAAAAAAATTAATTTAAAAAAAAAAATAAAAATTTTTAAAAAATTTAAAAAAATATTTTTGGAAAGATTGAAGAAATAGCTATCTAATACCCTTTGGAAAATTTTTGCTAGGACCAATAGGTGAAAAGTTACACACAATTTAAAAAAACCCTGTATGGCCAAAATGTCCAACTTTGGCCCCCTCTAATTCCGGCAGTTCTTGACTGGCCTACTATCCAATAGTACTAACCTTGGTGCAAATTTCATCCAAATCGGAAGACATCGATTTTAAAAATTGGGTCACTTGACACGTAATTGCCCATATAAATTTATCTATAATTCCTAAGAGGGTATGGATGGAGGGTCTTAATAAAATCTTCTTAAATATAAAACTGAATGTGTGTTTATTTGTTTGTTTGTTTAAAGTCTATAGACGGCTAAACGGCTGGACCGATTTTCAAGTAAGCGAGGTGCCACGCCCACATACCCAATAAGTATTTAATGTCGCATATCTCATAAACTGAAACAGCTAGTTGCCTCAAATTTTGTATGGACGACTTTGACGTACATATATATGAACAAAATGGGCGGATTGGCTATAGTGGGCGTGTCACCTCCCACAGTCTATATATATAAAAATGAATGTTTGTTTGTATGTACCTTATAGAATCGTAAACTATTCATTTGATCATGTTATGATCTTCAGCAAAGTTGTTGCGTATGAGCCGGAGGTTTCTAAGTTGGTATGACCAATTTCCGACAGGTGGCGCCACTGAAAATTACTCAAAATAAATTAAATCATAAACTGTGCATTCTTTAATAAAGTTGGTCCGATGGATGGCGTCACTGAAAATTATTCAAACTGAATGACATGCAATTGGTCGACCTACACCTCAAGCACGGAAGAAAAGAGCATTACGAGCCTCAGAATCAAACGAGCATTGAGACTGGAAAATCTTCGAGTATATGGCGCTGAGACCCGTTCGCTTGAACCACTTGAAAAGTGAGATTAGAAACTAATCGAATGCGTACTACTCAGGCCAGTTCATCTGAATCATCAGGACAACGGGAAACAAAATCAATAAAATGATTCAAAATTAATTGGACATTTGTGTAATATCTTTCCTTCAAATTTATTTTAGTGGGTGGCTTAGCAACACGCGCAGGGTACAGCTAGTCTTTCTACAAAACAAACAAAGTTCCTTATTACGCTCCTAGTGTAGGGTTTCTTCAAGACTCCTGCATGCAATAGGCTTGTTCTTCGCGTATTTCTTGCATAATCCAATTGAGAGATGTTCCGGCATGGTCATTCCCTGGCCTTCTGAGGGCATGATTAATTTTTTTATTAAAATTGTGCTTAAATTCTTACTTCAAATGTGGGCTGAAATAAAGTCACTCAAATTATTTTTTTTATTAGAATTTAGAGGCTGTGTACTTGTCAATTGAGACAAGTTTAGTAACCGGAGATCCAGTTGACCCTTTGTACTATAACAATTTATCTGCGTAAATCAACCTAAAGCGTAATTGATTTGAAGCAGTTTTCAAAAATTTATGACTTTTTCTATTTTTTTTTTTTTTGGTGTTTGAAAAGCGAGAAATTCAAATCGAAAACACATTAATGGATGGCATTTTATCGCTTACGACTGATAATAATTTCAAAAGAAATTAAAATCAAACGAAACTTAAAAAAGCGTAACGTCATATAAACAAGTAAGTTTTTCTGCCTGTTTTTTATTTTTCTGATTACGAGTAAATGAAATAAAAACCTCTTCACTATACTTTCCAAAGGCGTCATAGTTTTGGGGACGTCATTATTTATCTGACTGTCGCTTGGCCAAGGAAAACTGATTAAAATCGTATAAAAAAAAAATCATTTCAATTCAAGTCGCTACGTTACGAACTTGATTCGTATACAAATCACACATAAAAGCCATTAAAATGCGTTCGTTTTACAAAATAGTTGGTAGTAAAAAAGAGGAAAATTGCTCTTTCTGCCATTAATGTTGATGATTATTAAGTGTTGTTTGTTGGCTGTCGGCCGGTTGCAAGAGTACCTTGTTGCAACATATTTTTTTTTTTCTAAGCTTTTTTTTCTTGCTATATTTAGGCCTTTAAATGGAAATTTTGCCATGGCCATATTTATAATTTTAAATAACTTTTCTTTTCTTTTATTGACAACCATTACCAATAACAACAACAAAAATTTTTATTTTTTTTTTATTTCATTCACCACACCACAGGCATTAATGTTTCTTTGATTCATTTTACAGAATTATTGAAAAATTTTAAGGCGTTTTGGTTTTTTTTTTTCTCTAACGACTTACATTATTGGCTTTGAAAAATTATTTAAGTGTGAATATCACACTGTTGTGTTGTGTTGCACGGTGTACATATGTATGTATATTGAATGTGATTTTCATTTTTCATTTCATTCCAATTGAAATGATCAAAGCAAGCAAAGAAACTGAATGTGTTGTTTAAATTATTCAGAAATTGTTTTAATGGCGATTTGTTTACATGTGATACGTGAATTGTTTTAAAAACTGTTGTTGGAATATTTAATTTTCGGCACTTTTTTTCAGCATAACAACGTTAAACAAAAAAATAAAAAGAAAAATTTAAATTTATGTGGGCACTATTAGTACCATTTAAAGTCACGCATAATAATGAGTTTTGAACAGAGTGACATGACAGACTATTTAGCGCCAACAACACATCGAAAGGCAAATACGAAAATCAAACTTGGCATGATTAATAGCACCGTCCATTGAATACAGCAGATAGCTGGGAACTTTAAGTTCAAAGCTAAGCCTGGCAAATCTGAAAAAAATGGATTGTTAAAGAAAATTATATCAACGACCTCCTCTTCGCACTATACATACATACATAATTGGTCATTCACAAAACTTCAGTCAGGATTACGACCAAGTTTCTCATACCACTTATGCTGTGTGTGTTACTTTTATATATGAATGGTGGGACAACAGTTTAAAGCCGATTCCGAAAGACGGATTTTTGAGAAACTTTTCATGGCAATTTTATTTACTCTCAGAGTTTTTGCCGGAAATCTGCTGAGAGGAAGTCGCCGAAGAAATACTTTTTGTATTTTGTCTTGATGTCTGGCCTGGGGCTTGAACCCTGGCTTTGCGTCTAAGAAGCCAACACACTACCTACTAGACCACGGCGACTTCACATTCATACTTATTTTAATATCATGAAACCCCTACTCATATTCAAAGTTTGATGTACTCATCATAATTATACTTAACAACACGTATGATGTTGTTCATTTAGACTCTTCGACTATCCATAACTCAACATATGCACGCACGAAAAACTAAATAAGTATGAATCGCGTACGAACACTAAAATACGAGAAGGTTATGTGTTTGCTCTGCTTGCTGCTCTGTCTATTTTGCTTATGTGTTGTTTTTTTTTTAAATGCAACAACAACTAAGACTGTAATTTTAATGAATAATTCGAATCACTCGAATCATTTATAAGTATTATAAGTATTTTTCTAAAGAATCTGAACGAGTAGGCTTATGAATCAAACATATTTCGAATGGTATGAGTTTGATGTCAACATTGTGCACATACTCATTGCAACCTGTACTGTCTCTAATAAAACGAAATATATCTTCAGTGAGAGCAAAATTCTGAGAGTAAATAATATTGCCATAAGTTTCTCAAAAAATCTGTCGCTGGCAATCGACTTTAAACGGTAGACTCCCCCTCACCCTAGGATAAAATAAACACACAACTTGAATCATTTATAAGTATTGAAAGTACATATTTTTCTAAAGTTATGAATCTGAATGAGTAGGCGGCTTATGAATCAAACATATTTCGAATGGTATGAGTTTGATGTCAATGTTGTATGTACGCATACGCATTGCAACCTGTACTTATAAATCAACGTTGTAGTGAGTATGAAGGAATCAGAGTACATAGTTAAATTTCAATGTTGTTGACTCACTTATATTCAAAATTTCATTAGTGCTTATGAGTAGTGCAAAAACGGTTTATTGCTGATCTCTGATAAAGACCCCATGTAAATCAGATTCAAATTTTGAAAACGATTTTTCATAATTATAATCTATCTAACCGTCTAAGAGGCAATAATTTGACAACAGACGTCATTGGAAAAGCAGCAGCATTACCTCTCGAGAAAATCGTGGCGGTGTCTAGCATCAAACTTTAGGAATTAATGTGTTATTTTAGGGAATTTTTTTAATATGATTCAGAGTCTCATTCGGAAATAAAAATTCTAGAAAATTAAGGAAGAATTCTATTAAATTTTTCCAAAAGGGTGTTGTTTGTTACAAACCTTTTAACAAGCCCATATGAGAACTTATCATTCAAAATAGCTTTCAAATTCAGATACAATCGCGTAAAATGAAAAAAAATAAGTATTTAGACGCAGGCAAATGGCAAATGGAATGGTGTGCAATGGAAGTAAAGAAACAATTGAACAAAAAGAAGGAAGGGAAATAATAATAAATTTAATCGATTTTTGTGGTTTGTTTTTATATAAAATTTTATTCGATTCATAATATTATTATCTTATCGTTTAAATGCAAAAAAACAACAACACAATAATAATAAAATAACATATGAAAAACATATGGACGAGTACATACAAATAAATCAATTTAAACACATTCGTACACACACTCAACCTCACCATTCATTAAAATGAAAAAATTTCAATATTTTCCCAAAACATTTGCCAAACAGAAGTAGCAAGTAAAACAAGTCGCAAAAACAATTGAGAGAAAAATTAAAAAAAAATAAAATTTAAAAACAACACATTTTAATTGAGAATTTGTGTTAAACAATAAATATTATTATAAAGCAATTAAATTAAAAGAAAAAAATTATTAAAATAAAGCAGCAGCATACAAAACTAAAACGAAAATTAAAATTCAAATACAGAAAACGGAGGAAGGCAAGTGTTAAATAGTTTCGGATGATCAACTGGTTTCTGTTTTATTCAAAGTGTGCATAAAGAAACAGCAGCCCTATGCTAGAAAATTCAAGCAGGAAAATTGTAAAACAAAAAAAATTTGAAAAATTACAAAATTTTGTAAAAATTTTTTCTCATTTGCTAGGAATAAGGCAACAAAAAATTTTTTTTTTTGTTTTATTAGCATGTGTGTTATTTTTTCTCACTGAGTGTAGAGAGAGATTGTTTTTTGCGTGTAAAATAACAATTAAAAAGTTTATAATTTTTTTCTTGTGATTTTGTTTTTCTTTTTTAGATACAATTGTCAGTTTGTTAAATTTTAAATTTATTTATTCAGTCAGTCGGTTCAGTTAGCTGTACACACATACATACATTCGTTCACAAAAAATTATAATCAACACTACTAAACAAAATTGTTGTAAGACTTTAAGAAAAACATAAGAAAAAAAGTGGCAAAAGTTTTCTTAGCTATTTAGCACAAGCTCATATCTAAAATGGTATTGTCTTGTATCTCTCACTCTCAACAACGGATGCCAACTTAGTCAACTTGGCCATAATTGTTATACGAAACAGCAGTAGATATACATACATTTGATTTAACAATTTTGTAAAGAAAAAATTAAAAAAAAATGGAAAGAAATATCTCGCCATCCATCTAATCTTGTTTTGTGGTTACAATTAAAGAAAAAAAATTGTTTTTTATTTAAAAAAAAGTACAATCATACATACAGAAATAAAGCCTCATTAAAATAAAATTAAAAAAGTGTCTTAATTGGTACAAAAAAAACTAATTTTCTTACTCATTCTGTTTTAGTGACGAAAAAAAAAATAATCCAAAAAAATAAAACAAAATTTTTTTAGGTGAATCATTTTAAGCATAAACGGAAAAGAAAAAAAATTAATTTAATTTCTGCCAAATATATTTTAAATATTCTTTAAATATTTTTTTTATTTAACAAATTAAAAACAAAGACTTTAAAAATTAAAACAAGTAAAGTTTGACAAAAAAATTAAAAAAAAAAAATTTTATAAAAATAAAAAATTTAAAACAAAAATTAAAGTACATCCATACCAGAGATCAGCAATGAGTATTCAAAAAGATGTGTAAATTCGAATCATAATCATAATATCTCTTACTTATACGCATTAATAATTCTTTAATATCTTACTCATACAACTCATATTCAAAGTTTGAAGTACTCATCGTACTCATACTTAACAATACGCATGATGTTGTTGATTTCGACTCTCCTTTACTCAACATTTACAAAAATCACAAAATAAGTAAGTAAGTACACTACAATACTCAATAGTGGGTTGTGTGTTTGCTTTGCTTGCTGTCTTTGTCTTTTTCTTTCTTTATTATTATTTTTTTTTTTTTTTGTAAATGCAACAACAGCTAGGACTTTAAATTTATATGAATAATTGGAGTCATTCGAATCATTTATAAGTATTGTACTAGTATTTTTCTAAAGTTATAAATCTAAATGAGTAGACTTATGAATCAAACATATTTCGAATGTTATGAGTTTGATGTCAATGTTGTAATGAGTACGAATGAAGCAGAGTAGTTGAATTTCAATACTGTTGACTCACTCATACTCAAAATTTCATGAGTACTTATGAGTAGCGAAAAAAGATTCATTGCTGATCTCTGATCCATACCTCACTTTGCGTCGTGGTTAGTTTCCAAAAAAAACACGTTGCATATTGAAATGACGTATATACACATAGCCACAGAAGTATACATACGGTTAACAAATTTCAGAAATTTTTTTAACCAATCCGTTTTCGTTGAAAATCTTTGTAATTGTCTGACAACTTTCCTCGATTTTAAGACGGTCTTGGTTAAAAAATTTTTGAAATTTGTTAACTTAAGTGGGCCTGATGTACACTTTTGTGGGCCTGCACAGGCATATTGCAGTTAACAAATTGCCGAAATTTTTTAACTAATCCGTTTGTTTTCATTGAAAATCTTTATAATTGTCTGACATCTTTCTTCAATTTTAAGACGGTCTTTTGCTTTGGTTCAGAAATTTGTGAAATTTGTAAATCGGATCCATACCTTTGTGGGCCTGTGCAGGGCCAAAATTCAGTTCAATTTCCGAAATTTTTTCACCAATGCAAAAGACCGTCTTAACATCAAGGAAACTATAAAGATTTTCAACGAAAACGGATTAGTTAAAAAATTTCGGCAATTTTTTAACCGTATGTATAATTTAGTAACTGTGTGTACATGTACATGTAAAGATCGAAGATAGTTTCCAGGGTTACGAAAATATTACTTTTTAAAAAGAAAATTGAACAAAGTAAACATTTAAGAAACAAACAAAAATACATATAAAATTTTATTAAGAATTAAAAAAAAAACAAATTCAATTAAAATCAAAAATTCATTTAATTTATAACACTAAAATTAAAAAAAAAATTAGAAAAACAAGATGAAAATAAAACTTTTTTTTCAGTTAGGAGGGGAATCCCCAAGTTTTGACAGAAATTAGAAAACAAAAAAATCTTTAAAAAAAAAACTCAACCAAAATAACGCAACTTCGAAAATCTAACGGCGCACAGTGAAAATTAGTACTAATTCAGCAACGACGCAACTTCGAAAAAACGCATAACGAAACGACACAAAGCGATTTATGGGTGTATCTTGACAATGATTTAATAAAGAAAACATTGTTTATTTTAGTTTTAAACCCAACAAAATAAAACAATCTTCCTTAAATTGAAAATTAAAAAAACATCTTACATTTTAATATGTGTACTCTCTTCCTAACTAATACAATATAATTGATAATAAACTTCATCAACTGGTTTCATATATTAAGGAGTGCGCACAAAAAAATTAATTTTCTTTATAAATATTAAAAATAACAGTAAAAATATATGAATTAAATATCAAATAAATATTGCTTGAAGTCGCTGTATTCTAGTAGGCAGTGTCTGCTCTTATTAGACGTAAGGCCATGATTCTAACCCCAGGTCAGACATCATAATCAGCAGATTTCTGGCAAAAACTCTGAGAGTGAATAGAAAATTGCCATGAAAAGTTTTTTAAAACCGTGTCGTTCGGTAGGTCCCGCCTAACAAACAAACAAATAAAAATGTATTTAAATCTTATGCATGAAATGTGTAATAAAGTGATCAATCTATTGAAATGTATTTTATAAAAATATTGATAATTAAATAATATGCTACAACAATTAAATTTTTAAAAATATAATTGAAAAAAAGATACAGACTTTCAAAATGATGCTTGTCAGTCTATAATTTCAATACAACATTTGAAGAACGGGAAATAACCTCATAAACAAAATGGTAAATTTTAATTGATTTTTTATTATTATTGTTAAGACATATAAATGGTGGTTATATTTTTATAATTTACTATCATATTCATAAAAATTCTGTTTGAATTTAATAAATGTTTTATGAATTTAATTTTCATGCAAATTACGTTTAATAAACATGTTATAAATCAAAAATAATTTTTATAAATATGAGAGCTAAGATTTAAAACTTTCAAAATCGAATGCAATTCATTCACATTTGTTTGAAATACTTTTTCACATGAGCTATATAGGTTGTTAGGTTTAAAGAGGAGGAAACTAGACAAGGATCTCATACATATCGGCTTTCAGCTAGGCCATTAAGCAGGCCTTTTGTGCGGTTAACAAGCTTTAGGGGTCTCAAACATAGTTTCGACACGATCTGTGTATTTTGTATAAACTTCCTAATCTTCTTCCACTTCACTACTCTATTCTTAAGCCATATATCTTTCCCTAATTTCCTTTTCTTTATTTTAAGAAACTTGTGCAGCTATTGCAAGGTATTTTCCTATTATTTGTATGCTTACATATCTCAATCTGAATAATCAAGTTTTCTTTTTCTTGTCAAAGTTGGTAAGTTCTAGAGTGATAGTGTTGCCACCTTTTTCATTACCTAAAATCAACACATTCTTTCAAAATATGTTGTATTTATAGATTCTAACCTAAAAAAAATTACATTCTAAATTGATTCAAATTTCGAAGTACCTTTATGAAGTTTTAACCCATTTTACGAATTCCATGCTTTCGACTGACATTCATCTTCTTATATTCATTATTCTTGTAAATCTCTTTTATGGCTTTTGCTAGCATTCTATACATTCTATATAATCATCTAAAATGACACATACATGTCATTGTCATTACAACTCTTCAGCCAAGATTACGATCTAGCTTCTCACGCCACTAATACTGTGTGAGTTAATTTTATACAGGAGTGGCAGGACCTACAGTTTAAAGTCGACTCCGAATGACAATTTTTATAGGAAATCACTGAAGAAATATTTTTTCATATTTTCGTTTTGAGGTCTGACCTGGGATTTGAACTGTGGCCTTACGTCTAATAAGTCAACACACTACCTACTAGACTACGACGGCTTGTACTTTACCCACTACCTATTTTTTACTTTATCTTAATGCGGTTAATGGTATTAAGTTTTTTAATCTAAGTTTGGTCTACTGCAGCAAGTTCTAATTGGTCTCCTGCAGCAAGTTATAGAACGATAGGGTTGCCATCTTTCGTTGCCTGGAATCAACATATGCTTTAAAAATGTTGTTAAATATCGATGTTGAACTTTTATAGAATCTAAGAAGAAATGCTTTTTGATTTAAAAACGATTCACTGTTGAAAGAACCTTTATTAAGTTGTAGTGAATTTCATGTAGACCTCCTTTGTGGCTTGTGCTAGTGTCCTATACATATTGTTACGTTTTTACCTTTTAAACCCACCGCGTCTTCACACAAGACTGACTGAACTTCACAAACTCACTCGCCTGCTTTGCCTTGCCTTGCCTTTTATATGGCAGGGTAAATAGTCTGATGAATGTTCTTGAAGGCAAATGTTCATGGCTTCGGCTTCTCGAAATCTCTATAAATGTATAGATCGTTGTTTTATTATTGTTGTCTGTGTATTCTGTTTATATTTACTCTTGTAAAGTTTGTTGTTGTATTTTTGTTTACTTGTTGGCCATTTTTTATGCTGGCGTTTGTTTTTGCAACTTTTGTTTATAATCTCCGTGTTAAGCGATGTAAAAGCAAAACACCAGTGTCTACATTTTTCAGTTTCGTAACAATAAATAATTACACGGTGCCACAGTGAAAATACACCCGAGTAGCTACATAGTCTAAGTTATTCAGTTAGTTGGGTAGAACTCAAAAACACATTTTTTATATTTCTCGAAGCCTCCAAATTTGTTTTATTTGACAAAAACGGTTTTTTTGATCTGTTCACACAAAATTATTGATTACCCCAATATGAATGACCGTATTTTAAAAATCCAAAGTTTTTAGAAAGGGGAGAGATTAGCCTTTCAAACGGTATACATAAACATTTTACTCAAACTTATATGTTATGAGATTTGATGGGGCAAACTTGGAAAATATTATTTTTTCTTATTTTTTTAAGTTTGGCCATTCTTAATTGCAAAATTTAATTAAAAAATATGAAATAAATGGAGACATTCTGTAAATGCATTCTCTTGTCAAGAGTTTGACACTTCGTTTGATAAAATTGGACAAAAATTACTGTAGTTATTATTTAAAGAGTATAACAACTTAGTCATAATTTTAATATATGTTTTATCAAATGAACTTTAATTTAAATAAATTTAAAAATTAACTGAACAACTTAGACTAGGTAGTTAGTTACTCGGGTGTATTTAATTTTTTGTATTTTGTCGCATAGTGTTATTAAAAATTAAAAATTTTCGATTTATTTTAATCTGAATTGATTTGATTCTAAAGTAAAATTTAATTTTTATTATGCTTTCCTGAAATTTATTAAACAACCCTCGTATATGTATATTCTTCCCTTGCTTTAGTTTTTTTTTATACGTCGTATTTTATTGAAGAAACAACGCACAAATATTTCTTTCAGTTTCATTTTAATATCTTACAAGCCCTTTAAAAATAAAGAAAATCAAGGTCAGTCGTAAAGTTTTCCAATGGAATTTTTCTAGTTCTTACATCACTTACACACATATAAATACATAAACATTGCCATTGATTTTCTTCTACATAAAAAATGTGTTAATGTTCTATTCGGAAAAATTGTAACAAATAACCAAGAGAATTACAAATGAAATAAACAATAAAAATTACAATGAAATGTATTTTAGAATACTAAAATTAGAATTAAAATGTAAACAACAACAACAAAAGTTTTATAAATAAAATAGAAATTAAAAAAATTAAAATTAAAATTAATTAGAGCGAAACAGCATGGTACTCCACTGCTCTGTTATGCCTCTAAATAGAGGTCTCATATGTAAAATGCCCACACCATATATTTAAAAAAAAAACCGAAATTATATGGCGCGTTTAAAAAAAGTTTTCAAATTTATTATAATTTTGTTTAGTAACGGAAGTACAAGGGCTATTTAAAGTTTTTCTATAACCCTCTAATTAAAAATTAAAATTCAGAAATAAATACGTATTTTTTCTGAAACATTCAAATCAAAAACATGTGGTGATGTCAGAAGTTGAAAAATTAATTCAAAATAGCCACACAAAAAGCAGGAAAAAATTAGAATAAAATGTTATAAAAATGATTTATTATAATCATAATTAAAACTTAAGTATATTGCCAGTACATACATATGTATGTACATGTATGTTAATACAAAATTAAACAAAAAAATATATAATTTTCAAGGACCAAGTTTAATTAGTCATAATTTTATTTACTTCTAAACAAAAGGTGTGGTCTATTATAACAAATCTTTTGTGTTATTTTTTCTTTTAAATATATGTTAACATTTGTTTCTTTTATATAAAATTAACACTTAAGGGGAGGGACCCTACTTTAAACAGTTGACTATGTTGTTTAGAGGAAAATTTGTTGTAGAATTCAGGGACATTAGATTTACTAAAGTACATAGACAATAAATACTGTTACGAAAATAAAAAAAATTTACATCGCTTAACATTAAAATTATAAACAAAAATACAACAACAAACACCAGCATAAAAAATGGTAAACAAGTAAACAAAAGTACAACAACAAACACTACAAGAATAGATGTAAACAAAATACACAAACAAAAATAATGAAACAACGATGTTTATATTTAAAAAGGATTCCGGAAGGCGAAGCCACGAACATTCGGCTTTAAGAACATTCATCAAACTGTTTACTCTGCCATATAAAAGGCAAGGCATATAAATTAAACATCTTTTAGAAAACCCTAAATGACATTAAATGTTTAGAGAGTACATCATTAATAAGAAAAAGAACAGAAGCTTTCTATACCCCAGACGTCGTCTGGAGAGATGCCATTGATAGCATTTATTATAAGCGAGAGGATTATATTAAAAACTTAATAGCAATGCCCACAGGTCAGGAGCATAGAGAGAACACTAAGAACATCAAATTCCATGTTGCTGGCTTTACTTACTTAATTGGTCATTACAATCATTTACTTACACCACTCACGCTGTCTACGGCGATTTAATATTGCTAGTCGCTCCGACTGCTCCTAGTTAAGGCGAAAGTAGTCATGTTTTCTTGGAAAGTAGAAGCATATTCGCAACGAAGTCGTAAATGAACATCTAAGAAATAAAAGGGGGCCTTTGAAAAATCTTCTTCCTCATCTTTTTATACTCTTGCATTACTCAAGTTTTTCAAACTAACCAGGCGATCCTAGGATAATAGCATTAGCATCTAACATTTCGTAACAGAAATGTGCTGTGGGAAATATACATTACGTTTGTTACATTAGGAGCTGTAAAGAACCTTATTCATGCTTGTCTTTCTCAGAAGGTATGACGTCCGTGTTAGTGTTATCCTCTCTGGAAAGTCAGAACTCAAAGAAGTTTTCTGGTGCAGGTATTAAAGCGCCATGAATTTAAAAAATTGAAAACGTTTTTCCATTCTTTTACGAACGCGACTCTTTTCAAAGCAATCATTACCACCAAGGTTTAGATTGAACCGTTAAAAGGTTTAACTAGTGGAGTAGCATGTATTGGACTAGTACATCATTTCTCTGAGAATTCTAATGCTACCATCTTTTACTTTGTCCCTTGGAAATTTTTTCTTTCTAAGAGACATATGTAGCAAGGTATTCTGCTTTATTTCTGGTATAAACACACAGGGTCATGTGGATATTAAAAGTGAAATGGTGGTCACAAGATGTTGACATGGAGATGGAATCCCTATTTTCTTCCTTGACAGTTTATCTGTGGTCTGAGAATTCAACTCACACTAGATTATCGAATATACCTAATTCTGCTTGAGCATTGATTATGTTTCAGAGAGGGCGGTGTAATTATGATTTTTTAATAAGATCCCATGAAAAAGGGATAGTCTTCCTTCTAAGGTTTTATAAACTCCCGCGCTTTCTAAAACATGAAAATGATTTCGGTGTAGATTCATCTCACATGAACTAGCTTATCAAATTTCCTTTGGCTTTATTAGACGTAAGGCCACGGTTCAAAACGCCGGGTCAGACATCAAAACGAAAATACGAAAAAAATATTTCTTCGGTGACTCCCTCTCAACAGATTTCTGGCAAAAACTCTGAGAGTAAATAAAATTGCCATGAAAAGTTTCTCAAAAATCTGCCGTTCGGAGTCGACTTTAAACTGTAGCTCCCAACACTCATGTATAAAATTAACACACACAACATAAGTGGTATGAGAAACTTGGTCGTAATCCTGACTGAAGGGTTGTATGTAATGTATTCGTGAGAACCATTAAATGGTTCATGCAGCAGCTTCTGGCTGCTGTGCGTAAATTAACTTACAACCACTCCTTGGCAATAAAAATCATATTAAACAGTTGTATTCCACTTTAATTTGATTATTTCTGTGATATTTTTTTATTTTTAATTTCAAATAATTTTTTTCTTAGATTTCTTTTTCATTCATTCATGATTTCAATTTATTTTTTTATTTTTACAACAACTTTATTCATTATCTTAACAAACATCTTAATATCGTAGATAAAAAACGCATTAAATTAAATAAAATTCGAATTTTTATTTTTAAACTATGACAACAGCAACAGCAACATTATTTTGTTGCAATACTATGGCTTCACAAAGACTGTCTGTTTACAAGAAGACCAAAAAAAGAAGTAAAAAAACATTAAAACGGAAATAATTTATTTTGCGAAAAATATTTATGGTTGTTACAAACAAACTGCCTTGATTGCAGCAACCAAAAGTTGAAACATTAATTTGCTAAGAAAAAAATATTCGCAGCAACTAAAAAAACACAAAAATAGGCGCAAAAACAAAAATAAAAAAGTGAATTATTGTAACTAAACAAACATTTAAGATTAAAATCATTACTAAACTAAGATAACATAGAAATGAAATGAAAAAAAAAAACGAAGTGAGTGAGTGAGTTTAACCTAAAAAAAAGTATTTTACACTGTAACATAATTTATAATGAAAAATTTTCTCCTAATTTTCAAACTCTTTTTAAATTTTTTTTACATTCACTTCCTGTTAAAAATTTATTGAAATTTCTCTTCATAACAAAATTTTCGATGGAAGACTTATAAATTCAGAAAAACATTGGAATAATCCATCAAAAACATTATCTTTAAGAACAATTAAGGAGTTTGCGGTTGTGTTTTTGCATTTTTATAATCTTAATACTGACCTGGGATAGACCTTGACCTTTTCTGGTCGGTCTTTGCTGATTGTTTAGGTTTTCAGTCCAGTTTTCGAATTTTTAAAATATTAATACGTATGTTTGTATCACAGATCAGGAATGAGTATTCAAAAAGATCAGTACAATCGATTCATACTCATAATTTCTGATACTTATACGCATTCATACTTATTTTAATATCATGGAACCTCTACTCATATTCAAAGTTTAAAGTACTCATCGTATTCATACTTAACAACACACACGTATGATGTTGTTGATTTCAACTCTCCATAACTGAACATATACGCGAACCACAAAATAAGTATGATTCGCGTACGAACACTAAAATACTCACTAAAAAGTTGTGTGTTTGCTCTGCTTGCTGCTCTGCCTTTTTGGCTTATGTGTCTTTTTTCTTTTTTTTTTTTTTGTAAATGCAACAACAACTAAGATTGTAAATTTTGATGAATAATTCTAGTCACTCGAATCATTTATAAGTATCAGAAGAGTATTTTTCTAAAGTTATGAATCTGAATGAGTAGGCGGCTTATGAATCAAACATATTTCGAATGGTATGAGTTTGATGTCAACGTTGTACGCATATACATTGCAACCTATACTTATAAATCAACGTTGTAGTGAGTATGAATGAATCAGAGTACATAGTTAAATTTCAATATTATTGACTCACTTATATTCAAAATTTCATGAGTGCTTATGAGTAGCGAACGATTCATTGTTGAACTCTGGTTTGTCTGTGTTTTCCATACTGATGTATGTATGTGACATGTAATAGAACACATCGACGCCTCCATTTTATAACGTTCTAAGTGTACTTAGAACGTTTTTAATGTTCTTGCATCTAAATCTACTTAGAATATACATATGGTCGTATGTCGCGTGAAAACTTTGAGAGTTCATAACTCCAAACACGCTTTTACGACTTAGAATGTTATAGAACGGAGACGTCGACATCACCTCTTTTGTTCGCCCTTTCTAGTCGCTCTTGGTTGATTCTTTCGTTAAAACGATGTGACTTGTAACCTCTAGTGGTTACATTAGAATAGAATACGACAGGATGGATGTGATCCTCTCTTAACCAAACCTAACACTCAACATAACTTATCCACACGGTAAAATAATTTTTAGAGGTACAGCGTGTTTATATCTCAAAATATTCTCATGTACTTATACACCATTTTTAAAGGCAAAATCGTGTTGATTTCGTTTCCACCAAACTACTACACCTGGGTCTGACGTTCATTCACAGTGTCACATAACGTATTTATGTATATGTCGCACCATATACAGTGCGGGCTCGATTTGCGCAACTACCTTTTATTGCAACTGACCGATTTGCGCAACAGCCTAATTTTTAACATTACAGCCATTATAACAGCAACTTTTTTCAAAAAACAGTCGCGATAAGTGCAACTTTATATTTTATTTTGCAAATGTTACATTTTTTGGCAGTTATTCTGTTTCATTTTCTTTTAATTCTCATAGTTTTTCAATCAGAAGCGTAATTTAAAATTGTTTGACAAATCATAGGAATCTAACAACTCCTTTCACGACGACACTGGCCTCACAAAAAATTTTGACTGTTTATTTACAGATATTTTTTTGTTTTGTCTCTGTTTCTTTGATTTTATTTAAGAAATGAAGAAGTGAATATGTGGATCAATGATAGTGTGGAAGATGAGTACGAAGAAATATGCCTTTCTGATGACGAAAATTCAGTTCATATTGAAGTACAAGGAATACCAAAAATAAAAACTGATGATGTTATTAAAGCACTTAACGTTTACATAGATTGGGCAACAACAAATAATATTTCAATTGAAAAAATTGTTGCACTTCAGGATATAAAGGAGTCTGCAATTAATAAAAAGTTTAAAAAATCCAAAGTTCAGACAAAAATATCCAAATTTTTTGTTTAAACTAGTGAATACCAAATTTATTATATTAAATATCATTATTTTTTATTTTTATTAGTAATATATTAATTTAAACCTTTTATTATAACTTTTTTCTATTTAATAAATGAATTAATTATTTTATGTTAATTAAATTGCTTGTTTTTGTTAAAAAATTAATTTAAAAATTGCACTGTATTTAGTGGTCGGTTATTGCAACATTTCGAACATTGCATCAACCCCGATTTCCTATCGGTTGCGCAAATCGAGCCCATACTGTATGTATATTCCGCGTACTTTTTTTTATCTTCTTTATGGTAAACATGGTAAACAAAACTCGTTCTTACGCCATGGGATCTTTTAAAACAAACAACGAAGTAAAGATTTGAAAAAGAAGAACTAAAAAATGTATGTTACCTCGAGGTTCTGTTGTATCTTCCAATCTCATGGATATTAGAATGGCATTTGTTTCCCAAAATCAAATATTTTTATGTATCCTGTCTCGCATATGTTCAATTGGCTAGTCAGTCAAACGTACAATGCAATATGGAAAGATTTCTGCTTTTGTCGACCCATCTGCATGTGGAACTCCCTTGCAGAAATTGTTCCTGTTTCCATATCACAATACTCCCTCATTCTACAATATATTTTTCTTTGTTCAATACAAGACACTACACGAGCAGCCTTTTGGGTGCTAATCGTTTATTGTGCATTTGGCATTAAATTAACCCATTAGTGACCAGTGGCAACTTAAGTTGCCAGTAGAAGTTGCCTTAGTTTTTATGCTCTGAGAGGAAATTGAGTGTAAAAAACAAAACGGTATCCGTTAGAAAAAAAAGTAATTCGGGCATTAATGGGTTAATATAGACCGATTTCATATTGTTGCTTCAACACAACTCAGTTACAAAACCTTTATCTGACTCAATATCAAAAATTGATCTCTCTCTATCATTCAGAAGGTTTTATGTTGTAAAGATGCATATTCAACAAAAAATTCAATGTACACTGAGTTTTAAAAATAAGTGCATACATGCTGACATTAGTTAGGATTACGACCTAGCTTCTCAGACCACTTATGTTGTGTGTGTTAATTTTATGCATGAGTGGCGGCAACTACAGTTTAAAGTCGACTCCGAACTAGAGACACCCTACCTTTTTTACTTTCAAAAAATGTTTCTTCTGCTATGTTTGTTAATCTAAAATTATTTGCAAATAAATTTCCTATTAAATGTAAACCACTTTATGATTCACCCTTTATTTCTATTACCACAGTAACCAATTTTTGTTTTTGTTTTTTTATCTTTCTTTTCTTGCACTAAACTCGTTACTTTGAATAGTGAAATCTTTTTAAATTAATTTGCAAATGAACATTTGTGAATTTATTGGCACAATTATTTTTAATCAAATTACTGGCACTTCATAAATTTTATTTCTCCCGGTGTACAAATCACCCATATTTTTATAGACCAGAAAACAGAAAAGAGCAGCAGGCAGCAGCAGCAGCAGAAGTAGTGAGAAAAAGTTATAAAAATACAAAATTTGTTTGTTGTTGCTTTGTACGAATATTTAAAATAGCGAAAAAACAACAACAAACACAGCAACAAAAATTACACGATTGGGCGTTTGTGATAATTAATGACAATTATTACAAGACAGACAAACTTCAAACTCGCAACTACGACTTCAAGCCGCAAGATAACGTTAAAACAACAATGACAACAACAACTGGTAAAAACTAAACATGCTTACTTACTTACCACAACAGCAACAACAACAAAATGAAATAAAAAAAGGAAGGAAAAAAAATAAAGAAATTAAATCAAATCAAGTGTAACTTTTTGAATTTTTTTTCTTAAACCAGGGAAGGACAGATTGTTGGTTGGAAGACGACAACGTTTTACACAACGAGACACAACATTTGTTTGTTGCTGTTGTTGGTTGTTGGTTGCTGGTCAGAAGCAACAACTTAAGTTTAGCCAATTAACGCAAAACATAAACGACATAAAACATGGTACATACTTTATTATCATTATCATTTGTTGTTGCTATTGTTGTTGTTGTTGTTGCAATTGCTGTTATAAAACTTAACTCCATACACAATTAACTACAGTTTAAGCATAAACTTGCAGCGACAAAAGCAAAATGAGAGAGAAAAAACTAACGAACTCATCTAATATTTTATATGTGTGAGTCAAAAGCGACTTCCAATAAACAAAACGCAGTTAAACAAATGCCTTGTTTTTTATTTGGGGTCTTACAATGAAAAGCAACAACAACCAACTACAACAACTGCTTAAGATAAAGTGAAAACAGGAAAACGTTGAGACAAAATTGTAGTCATTTCAAGAGAAAAACAAATAAAATGAGGAGAGGAGCAAAAACAAAAGGAAATTTATAGAAATTAGAGCAGGACAGAGAAAGGGATTTTGATGAATATTTATCATCAAAGATAAGATTCTATGATGATAACACAGTGCACAGGTCAAATACGAGGTTAATATTTTTTTTTTTATCGAAAAAAAAAATTTTTTAATTCAGACACATTAAACGTCTGTGATATAACCTTCAGTTCTTTAAGTTATGCTGTCTAGGAGGACCTTAATTATTGGATCTCATTAGAACTCTTCAGTCAGGATTACGTCCTAGCTTTTCACACCTCTTATGTTGTGTGAGTTAATTTTATACATGAGTGGTGGGACCCACACTTTAAAATGGACTCCGAACGACAGATTTTGAGAAACTTTTTACGGCAATTTTATTTTACCCCCAGAAAACCAGAAATCTGCTGAGAGGAAATATTTTTCCATGATTCGTTTTGTTAGAGATGTCTGACCTGGGATTTGAACCGAGGCCTCACGTCTAATAAGCCAACACACTACCTACTAGACTACAGCGACTACATTATCTCTAGAGTTTTGGGCAGAAAAAATAGCAAACATTCAAATCCCTTAAAAGGATTTGATTTGATTATGATTATGATTTTATTTTCGATTTAAAAAATATAATCACAGACACATACATACATAACATACATAATTGGTCATTTACAAAACTTCAGTCAGGATTACGACCTAGTTTCTCACACCACTTATGTTGTGTGTGTTAATTTTATACATGAGTGGCGGGACCTACAGTTTAAAATCGACTCCGAACGACAGATTTTTGAGAAACTTTTCATGGCAATTTTTATTTACTCTCAGAGTTTATGCCAGAAATCTGCTGAGAGGAAGACGCCGAAGAAATACTTTTTGTATTTTATTTTGATGTCTGGCCTGGAGCTCGAACCATGGCTTTTCGTCTAATAAGCACTACCTACTAGACCACAGCGACTTCAATCAATAATCACAGACGCAGAAGAGTTTGAATTCCTTTTCTTTTTGTAAGGAACATTGGATAGGATCCTGTTATGATTTCTTTGCGTTTCTTTCAGTTTCATTAAACAATATCAACACAATCTGTGAAAATGTATTGAGTTGTTGTATTGGACACAATGGTGAGGAACTTCGCTAGAGTTTGAGTTCTGCACTTTTTCAAAAGGTTATGTTGCCTAACCTTTGTATAATAATTGTTATTATAGGCTGCCTTCCAAAATGTTAGTTGCTTTGCGTTTGAACAAAGTATCGTGTTTCATAATGCCGCTGTACAAAATATATACAATGTATTCTATTTCAAAATGTCGTCAATGTGTATTTTTAACGCAGTCAAAAAGCAATCAGGCATCGGATTTATAGTTGATGCATTGTTTGGTTACTTTGCATATCTACATAGTTTATATACAGTAGTAGAATTGCATACAAACTTTGTATTGATACATTTTGGAAGGCAGACATATTATCCTATCTGGAGATTGTGACTAGCTTTCTAGTTGGCAGATGAATAGGGCCTCTTCATTTAGAAAATTCGAAAATCAAAACAAAAACGTTTTCGTTCGTCTTCTTTCTGATTCAATTTTATCTTCCTAGTATGTTCGTTGTTGAGCTTTCTTATCTCTAGGGTCAGCGGATGTCCTAAATGGGTTATTGGATGTTAAACTAAAGCCTTAAATTTAATGGAGACAATGTTTTTATTTTTTTCTTCTATGGATTGCTTACCCGGTTTGCTGCAGCACTTCAAACACTGCAAGAAGCAACCGATAATGTAAAATGAATGGCATTGGCTTCTTGTAATGAATATTAGTTGCTGCGATTAGCATAAGCATGCTATGGTATTCTGATTGGAATATGTTTATCAATCCCGTAAGTAGTTACAAATGTGTGGTCATTATAGTCGTCGTATTCTAGTAGGTAGTGCGTTAGCTTATTAGGCGTGGTTCAAACCCGTCTTAGCCGTGGTTCAAACTCCAGGTCAGATATCTCCAACAAAACGAAATATGAAAAAAATAAAATAAATAAAAATTAGAGAGAAAAGTTTATAAAAAATCTGTCATTCTGGATCGACTTTAAACTATATGCCCCGCCACTCATGTATAAGATTAACACACACAACATAAATGGTATCAGAAGCTAGTCTGTAATCCTTGTTGTAATGTCGAATGATTTAAACCCGTGTAAGATTCTTATACAGCTTTTCCCTTAAGATTTAAATCTAAACAAACAATCTATGAAACTTATTTAATACAGTAATCCTTCGATTTACGTTGCCTCGATTAACGTTGTTTCGATTTACGTCGTCAAATTCTTTGTTCCCTCTAACTTCAATTTGCGTCGTTATTCGATTTACGTCGCCTTTTTTTTGGAACCAACTGCGACGTAAATCGAGGGATTACTGTAACTTTTTAAGTTCCTTGCTAAAAACACACTACTTTGTAGCATGATTCATTTATTCGTTTTACGTCGTTTCGATTTACGTCGCCTTTTTTCTGGCGA
Organism: Sarcophaga subvicina; assembly: GCA_936449025.2. NCBI lineage: Eukaryota > Metazoa > Arthropoda > Insecta > Diptera > Sarcophagidae > Sarcophaga > Sarcophaga subvicina. Next base: position 103,411,482 of record OW388083.2, on the reverse strand, counting down.
GGGATTACTATAGGCGTCCGAACTTTTTCGTGCATAACTGCCAATGCATTTTACACACTTTAGGCGGACTTTAAGAACAATGAAGGATCCCGGGCAGAGCTTATCAAGATTATGGAAGAGTTCCATTTAGTATGACGGCTTTTTTGGGTTTTCAATTGTTCACTTATTTATTTATTTATTTATTTATTTATTTATTTATTAATTACAATACAATTACAGTGCCATAGTGTCATAGATCAAAATTTCTGGTGGGAATCGAACCCACAACCCTCACGCTAATAGTCTAGCACACTACCCACTAGACTACCAGCGCACCCCTTGTTCACTTAATTCCAGTTTTATTCCAATGTTTTAAAGAAAGTGTTTTAAGTGCTTAAAACTTTGTTTGTAAAAATATAAAAAAAATGTTAGTATCACGTCAGAAGTGTAAGGTTTTCCACAAATGGGGGGACTTTTTTCTTATCACATTTCCTGTAAAATGTTGAAAATAATTTTTTTTGTGTGTTAAATACTGGACTGTTTACCAACCTATTCAGAAAAATACTTCACCCGGCCAATAAAAGACAATTGTTTACTGCAATCGATATTAAAACGCATACGTGCCGCAGAAAACGTATTTTTGTTAGAACATTATCGGCGAGTTATTTTTGTATTCAAAATAGTAAATGTATGCGACGGCTAATAACAGGCATATACACTCAGTTACTAAAGTATACATACGGTTAACAAATTTCAGAAATTTTTTGACCAATCCGTTTTCGTTGATAATCTTTGTAATTGTCTGACATTTTTCCTCGATTTTAAGACGGTATTTTGGATTTGTTTAGAAATTTTTGATATTTGTTAACCGCACAGGCCTGCGCAGGTCCATAAAAGTTAACAAATTTCAGAAATTTCTGAACCAATGCAAAAGACCGTCTTAGAATCGAGAAAAAATCTCAGACAATTATAAAGATTTTCAATGAAAACAGATTGGTTAAAAAATTTCCGAAATTTTGTTTACCGTATGTATACTTTAGTAACTGTGTGTAAATATTAAATGTTTGCATGCGAACATAACCTTTATTTTAATTAAAATGACTTTCGACCTTATATACGTGCATTATATAACGTTTTCATTATTTGTTATAATTTTTTGTCGATAATTGATTGATTAATTGATAAAAATTTTGCAACAACAACAACAAAAAATAAAACATTTTTGAATAGAAAATATAAAAAGAAGAGTAAAATCAAGTCGAGAATGAGGTCATTAGAAATTAAAAACAAAACAAAAACATGCCTTACTAGTGCTAAAATGTTAATAAAATTTATAATTCGTTTAAAAGTATTGTTTAAATCAAATGAACAAAAAAAAAAAAAAAAGTAGCATTTGCAAATTGTTTAATAATTTACAAAAAAAAAAAAAAATTTATTATCTTTTTTTGTTAACAAACAAAAATAAAACTGGCATGAGTGCTAAAAATAAATAATTGTTACTCTTCATGTGTGTGTGTGTGTGTGTGTGTGTAGGAAATCTGCCTTATTCTGGAAATAAACCAAAAAAAATTACCTTTTTTAGATTCAAAAGATAAATGAAAACATTAACATTTTTTTTTTGTTTTTAATTTTTTTAAAACAAATATTTTAAATCCAAAGAAGGGTATTCTTAAATCTTTCAAGTTCTTTGTTGTATTTGTATATAAAATTGGTTTGGCATTTGGCATTTGTTTGACATCACTTTGTAGGCATTATTACTGTATGAAGATTGTGTGGTTAAATTCAAGGAAATCATTGGCTTTCTCCCGATCAACAATTTCAATACGTTGCAAGCAGGTTGATTTACACATAAGCGCGTAATTTGGGCATTACGCGACTTGAAGCCGAGAGGCATTAAGAAACCATTTTGTATATTCGAATAGCTCCTTTACGGAATAAAGCATCCCCCATTATCCTATTTTCTTCTTATTTCATTGCTTTTGACAGTTTTATTAACAAAGTTTTTACATTTTCTCGAGGGGCAGTCCGCCTTACATTTACAGCTGAAAAGTATTGTTGTGCTGGAAAAAGATGAATGCAGGGCATGCAGTGAAGTTATCGAAACGATGAAGCACTTCTTGTGCCATTTTTCAGCTTTCGTAAGCTCAAGATCGCAATATTTTAGGGGAAGGACACTATAACAGATGTAACTCATCTTAGAGGAATGTACTGGAAGAAATTAAGGACGTTTGTACAAAAAATGGACTTCCTATAATAAGCAAAGTGCTCTTCCTACTGGTGACTGCACAAAGAGAATACATGATGGCTTAGGTGTATGTCAATAGGCATGAGACACTTTATTGGTCGTCTCTCCTGAACCTATCTACCTACATTATGTTTGTAATGGCGTACCATTGCAGTCTCGTAGCTGAAAAGTTTTTTATTTTTCGTTGCCTAAAATATCATCACTTTTAATCTTCAATTTCGATTCCTTTAGATTGTAGTCAAGCGCTGTTAACCATTACATCACATACGTACATAACATAATTGGTCATTACAACCCTTCAGTCAGGATTACGGCCTAGTTTCTCACAGCACTTATAATGTGTGTGTTACTTTTATACATGAATGGCGAAACCTATAATTTAATTGACTCCGAATGACAAATTTTTGAGAAACACTTTCATGACAATTTTATTTTACTCTCAGAGTTTGTGCCAGAAATCTACTGAGAAGAAGTCGCCGAAGAAATATTTTTTCATTTTAATATATGACCTGGGGTTTGAAACGTGGCCTACAGCGACCATTACATCACGTCACTTCTAAATGTTGTTTAAATGTCAGTAAAATAATTAGTTTTTGTAACGATTAAGGCTCTGTAGGTTATACAGCCTTCCAAAATGTATCAATACAAAGTTTGTATGCAGTTCTACTACGGTACATAAATTTTATAGATATGCAAAGTAACCAAACAATGCATCAACTGTAAACCCGATGTCTGATTGTTTTTTGACTGCGTTAAAAATACACATCGACGACGTTTTGAGATAGAATACATTGTATATTTTTTTGTACAGCGGCATTATGAAACACGATACTTTGTTCAAACACAAAACAACTAACATTTTGGAAGGCTGCCTAATTAATAAATCCACCGCAATGGCACGAAAGTTGTTATTTTTATAGTCGTGGAAAGGTTTCTTACTACTATGGCCATATGATCTATTGTACTCTCCTCAAACTTTTTAGGGTATTCCTGTAATTTACCACCATTAAGCCTGTTGGGTGGGCAAACTTTAGGATGCTGCTCGCTATCAACAATGACAAATCCTTGCCTAGCACTTGATATGCACCCAGATTTCCTTCTAGGATTCATTAACGATTCACAGGTTCCAAGATTGTATTCCAATGATTCATTCTCATTGCCACAGAATTTACAATTCGTACTCGAAACAATTCCCATTCTGAATAAGTGGACCCTAAAGCCTACAATGCCCTGTCAAACTGCAGGTTATCAACCTCAGAAGTCGCCGTAGTCTAGTAGGTAGTGTGTTGGCTTATTAGACGTAAAGCCAGGGTTCGAGCCCCAGGCCAGACACCAAGACAAAATACCAAAAGTATTTCTTCGGCGACTTCCTCTCAGCAGATTTCTGGCAAAAACTCTGAGAGTAAAAAAAAAATTGCCATGAAAAAGTTTCTCAAAAAATCTGTCGTTCGGAGTCGACTTTAAACTGTAGGTCCCACCACCCATGTATAAAATTAACACAAACAACATAAGTGGTGTGAGACACTACGACGTTGTACAATGGGTCAATTCGACCTCCGGGTACTGTACTTGTCTTAATTGACAAGTACACGTCCTCTAACCTAACCTAACATCAGAATATTCGTGGATAGTCTGATGCATGACTTGCTTTAAATACATATTTTTCAATCGTTTAAAATCGCTTATGTTATAGCTTTGGCTAGTAGGTATTGTGTTGGCTTATTAGACGTGAGGCCACAGTTCAAACCCCTGGTCGAACATCACCAACAAAACGAATTATTGGAAAAATATTTCTTCTACGACTCTCTCTCAGCAGATTTCTGGCAAAAACACGGAGAATAAATAAAAAAGTTGCCAAGTTTCTCAAAAAACCTGTCGTTCGGAATCGACTTTAAACTGGAGGTCTCGCCACTCATGTATAAAATTAACACACAACATAAGTGGTATGAGAAGCTAGGTCGTAATACTGATTGAAGGTTTGTAATGATCAATTTTGTATGTATCCTACAGAGACAGATTAGATTTTTAAAATCTAACTTTCCATCATATAGTCCTACAATTTCGTTTATAAACCTTAATTTTCCTAAACAGGGGGGCACAATTCTAACTCTGATAACAGTTCATTGTTCATTCGCTTTATCTGTGTAAATGTGTATGCCTCTCACTGTTATAAAGAATAACACACAGAAAACATGTGTAGGATTTACATTCCACACCCCTTTACCATGACATCGGCCTACTACTACAACTGCTACAGACAGACTCGAGACACACACAATGTTGGTGAGACAATGATGGACGTTTTACTAGGACAGCGATAAGAGTGATGAGTCTTTTATTCTGTTTCACACTGAAACACTGAAGTGCTTTAAGAGACACTTTATTGTGGTAGACAAATACTGCGTTTATTGTTTTTTTTTGTTTTCAATTTTCCTGATAAACCCAACAAACCCTATGCATTAAATGGTTATTCAGTAACAGACCGCCTGGTTTGTTTTTTTAACCGATTTTTTTCCTCTCTTGAGAGTTTTTTTGCTTTTGTTTTAGGCCTCTTTAAATGCAAAACAAATAACCGAAAATACTTCTGTTTCAAGCACCGGCTATAAAGAGTGTATCGAAGGCATGTAGAAAAAGTAGAATCTTTATCGAATGAGTGTTAAAAAAACAACAAAGAAATTAAAATCTATAAACGTATGTATATGCATGTGTAGGAATATAAGTTTATTTGTCTGTTTATTAAGATAAAGAGACAGTACAAGAACATTTAATAAGAACGAAGCTGAGAAAGGCAAAAAAAAGACACACGGTCTACTTTACGTCTTCAATCATAATTTAGTTCCTCTTTTTAGTGGTTTTTCAATTGAAAGCAAAATAAATATTTGCACGAAGAAATAAAAAATTTATGATTAATAATCATAAAAAAGTACATGAGATTATCCCCTACACGAAATTAATAAGGTAGTGTTGGTTCGCTGAACGACGACAGCACGAAACTTCGACTGGAAGATTTTTTGCTGATTGATGAAATCAATTTAGTTAAAGCCTGAGTTCAAGTGATACTACCTGATTGAGATTAGTTCCTAGTAAGCGTTAACGACTCTAGCAAAAATTGTTTGATGAGACATAAAAAACAAAGCAAAAGCCCTGTATAAACGAATATCAGATCTTACAATATATGCAAATCCGCGATTGTAAGATCTTGTAAGAAAGTTTTACAACAACACAGTTGGAGGATCAAATATTTGTCAGTTCTCAAGATTGCCTGTCAAAAACGATGAAGTTTTTTGCAAAACAAATATTTCTTACAATGTCCAAGTTGAGATAGTGGCCGGAGCGTGCCTTCGAATATTGTAGGATAAAGTTGCCGTAGTCTAGTCTTTTTTAAACCCCAGGCCAGACAACAAAAAGAAATGTGAAAAAACATTTCTTCGGCGACTTCCTCTCAGCAGATTTCTGGAAAACACTCTGAGAGTGAACAGAAAATTGCCATGAAGTTTCTCAAAAATCCGTCGTTCGGAGTAGACTTTAAAGTTTAAATAACACACACAGCATAAGTGATGTGATTAACTAAATTGTTATCCTGACCAAAGGGTTGTAATAACCAATTATGTATGTATGTACGTATGTATAGTGATGCAGTACTTTGGGGCGATATTAACTAAGTGAAAACCATCATTTTAAAACTAAATAAGGATGGCCTGAGCACGCTAATAAGCGTACTCGAGGGGCAATCCGTCTTATATTTACTGCATTGTCGTGCTTGAATATGATGAATGCAGGACATGCAGTGAAGCTATCGAAACGATGAAGCACTTCTTGTGCCATTTTTCAGCTTTCGTTTGGGGGAAGACACTATATCAGATGTAACTCATGTCAGAGGAATATACTGGAAGGAATTAAGGAAGTTTGTACAAGAGATGGACTTCCTATCAGTGGTGTTGTGCTAATTTTTTTTACCGGAACGCGTTCCGGACTCCGGTTCACGGTTCGGAAAAACAAGCCGATTCGTTCCGGTTTTTATTCCGGTTCGGGTTCAGTTCAAACCCTTGTTTATAAAAATACATATAAAAATTCGTCAAAAATTAGAAGAAAAAAATCAGCAATTCTATTTAATTTTTTTTTTCAAAACGTCAGCCAATTCTCGTTATCAGAAATCATCTTTAGTTCCGGAACGCATTCCTGTCCAAAAAGGAAGTACCGGAACGACGTTCCGGAGCGTTCCGGCTCGACAACACCACTGCTTCCTATAGGAAGTAAAGGGCTCTTCCTACTGGTGAGCACGCAACGAGCCGTCTACATGATGGCTTAGGTGTATGTCAATAGGCATGAGACACTTTATTGGTCATATCTCCTTCAACCTATCTACCTAAAACGTGGTACTACTGAGAGTGTTTTTATTCTAATAATGATGTGAGATCGAAATTTTTAGTTCACAGGGTTGCATGAACATTATGACACATTTTACTAGCATTATAGTAAGATTTGACACCCGTTTGAACAGAACTTTACGAATTGCTAAACCTAACCTATAATTTGATTTGCTTACATGGAATTTGTTTTTTGTCGATTATAATAATATTCTAAGGTCTTCTAATGTATCTTTGTAACCCACTTTTTATCTTAAACCCTTAAAAATTTGTATTTTTTATCTAAGAGAGTCAAATACAACTCTGAATATGATTTTGTTTTGTTGAGGAATGAACGAAAAACATCAGATTTAGTTTTGGAATTTATACCTCCTCTGTATCAATATTTATTTTGTATTTTAAAGGAAAACTCTCTAAAAGCATGTTCTAAATAGAATTTAAGAAAATAAATAACATTATCAGTGCCAGTGCTATAGGTAGCAAAAATGATAAGGGGATATAATGATTTCAAAATATGTAACCTGTTCTGGCGTATTGTTTAAAACCTATCACTTTGTCATCCTTAAAACATAAATTTGAGAGTAAATTTCTTTGGTTCTTTTTATGTTACTCTCAAATTGTTTTGTTACTCTCAAAACTGTCACTCTCACTCTTATTATCAATTTTCCTTTTACCTGCGTTATTTCTATTTGTTTTTTCCTTCCAACTAACATTTCTTTCCGTTTTTCCAATTCTAATATCCGTTGTCGAAATATTTTCCATTCTAACCTTAGCTAACAGCAATAACAACAACAACTAAATAAATAGGGTGTCTAATATGCTTGACACGATCATTTTTAGTGGCAGAAAGTAAAATTTGTTTTCCTCTCTTTATTATTTTTCATTTCTACTGTATTTCATTGTATTGGTGTGTGTTAGTAAATATATGAGCGTGTTTTTCTTTTCGTTTTTTTTATACATTTTCTATCTTTATTTTATTAATTACTAATATTACTCACGCTCTCTCCTTCTCTATGTGCCTCTCTAGCTCTCTCTCCTTATTTTTCTATTGTATTTGTATATTATTTTCTCATGTTTGTTTTTATTATTTTATTGCTCTGTTCTCACTCTCATGTTTATTTGTTTCTTTACTCAACGCAACTCAACTCACTCTCTCTCATTCTCTTTCTCTCTGTATTCGTGTTTTTAGGGTAAAGTATCGCATGAATCCATCAAACAGTTGGTACTTGAAGCAGAGCATTTAGTACGTGACGAAGCTTTGAAAACACCAACCAAACAAAAGCATTCCAGTAGTAGTAACAGCAACAACAATAACACTAATAGCGCCAGCGGCGGTAATATAGTGCAAATTTCCACAACCATAAAGAAACGTGAAGTTTTAATGCCGGGTCCCATCAAACGTGTACAAGTAAGTAAAAGTTTTGCAAAAGCCAGTCAGTCCATCATGAACAAGAGTGAAAACTGTTACAATTCATTCCATTCCATTTTCTGTTTTGTATTAGGAGTGGCTTGAACATCAACCCTCTACGCCAGTACAAACGCAAAAATCTGCAAATCATCACCATCATCATCATAATGATCATTTAATGATGGCTACAACATTGGCACCCAGCACAACACGCACAGACGATTGTGAGGCATCGGGTGAGGCCTCAGAAACTGACTCAATACCCCAGCATCATTGTTCGGATACATCGGAGGTTTCAGATTCCATAGCGACTTGCATGCAAACCAGTACAAATTCTTATGGCAACTCTACAGAACGTATTGGCGGTTCCGCGGAACCCATTGTTAATGCTGCTACCAGCAATCAAAGTTTAAATGTTAAAGTGATCAAACGGCAACAGAGTAGACGCAAATCCGAACGGCCCTGGTCGGTGTCTTGTCTGTCACAGTTGACTACTGATGCCAATCAGGTGGCGGCCAAGGTTAATACAATAAGTAATGTTCAATCGGGTTTGGCTTCTCATTCCATAAGTGAATCCGCTTTGGATTCCTTATCACCGGGCAGGCCTAGAGCTTCTTCCTCTTCAGCTGTTGTTACACAGGTCAAGAGCTATGATAGTAAGAGCTCTTTGAAGCGACGTAAAACACGCAAGAAGAAATTATCGTATACAAATTGTGGTAAAAAATCCGATACCAATTCTGAAGATAATCATCACAATGTTAGTCATCATTATCATCATCTTCCACCTCTTAATCATCATGGCCACCATGCTATCACCACGATTAGCAATACCACTGCTAATACACATCCAGAGGAATTGCTACATACACCCAAACCACATCCTGCAAGTGTTTTAATGCAGTCGTGTGAGAATATGACTCCCCAACAGATACAGGAAATAACACAAGCCTTAAGACAAATACAAAATACCGATTCTAATGAACAATTACAAGTGGCCACCACCACCACTGCCACCAACATCACGGCTATAACAACTGCACAACAACAGCATTTGTTACAACATTCTGCTGGTGGAAGTATTGGGATTGCAACCAATGAAAGTGAGGAGGAGAATCATTTAATGAAACCTAATTTCCGTGTTGGTTCCTTTACCACCGCCTACATGACAAACCAAGCACGTTTAGGCTCTTTGGCTGCCTTGGCAACCTACATGAACGATGATGAACAACAAGGAGGTAAGTTGGATATGTTTTTTTTATTTGTTTTTTTTTTTTTAACTTTATAATTACGTTGCGTTGATACATTTTTAATCGTAATATTGTTTATATTTTTTCGCTAACAATTATCGTGATAACACTACGTACGTACGTTATGGAGTGTTAAAAACATTCTTATCGTTTCAAATTTCCAATAACTTGTGTTAGCATGACAAAAGATACTCATTCTATAAGAAAATTTATTCAAGGTCATATTGAATAGAAGAAATAAAATATTTAAAGAATTTTAATTTGTTTAGAATTATATTTTCGTTTGCGCCATGAAAATTCTTTACGTTTGCTGAAGATATTCATTTGCTATTTTCATTATTGTTCCTTTACATCTCTCAACTCAGCGTGATATTTAGTCTGTGTTACATCTGTTCGAAGGTTGAATTCTGTTTTTTTACATTTTTTGTATGTTTTTTTATGGCATTGTTTTGGAAAAATAAATTATGGCCAGGCATTCAAATATTGAAAAGAAAGATATTTTTAAACACAATTGCAAAGTCTTTTTATTATTAAATAGAATAGTATTGATTTTGTTTTAAAAACAAATATTTTTAATTAAAATTGATTTTTATTATTGAAAAGTTTCCCTATTAAGAATCTATTGGCTTATTCGGAAAGTAATTTCGTTTTTTTCCCGACAGAGGATTTATTTGTATTTTTTTGCAACCAACTTCACACTTAAGCCGTATAATTTTTATATGTTTTGTGAGCTCATATAGCAAGGCTTGTGTGTGAAAAATTCCAATTAATTCTATGCAGTAGTTTTTGGTTGGTGCCCTTTTAAATATGGAGAGCTGTTTATAGCTCTCCGACATATCTTACTGCTTTACTATAGAAAGGGTAAAAATGCTGTCTAAGCCAGAAAGAAATTGTCCGATGGGTATGGAGAAGATGTGTTGAAGGTTCGCTAAATTTCGATCCGGCAATTTTAATGTTGAAGATGCACCACGTTCGGGAAAGCCGGTTGAAGCTGATAAAGACGCAAAAAAGGTATTAGTTGATGCGAACCGGCGAATAACAACATGTGAGATCTGATTGAGGTTGAATTTATCAAATTCAACAGTTTATGACCACTTGATTGATATTATACAAAAACTGTCTTTCATTTCCAAAAAAAAAAAAACGAAATTACTTTCCGAACAACCCAATACTTCCTTCCTTTTATGTAATGATATCTGTTCACATTGTAGAGCAACGCTAGGAAAGGAGTATCAGTATAAAGAATTCAAGAATTTGTTTAAAAATTGATTTTTTAGAAGCTGTTCTTGTTTTAAATGACAGTCAATCGAACACACTACATTGGAAAGAAAAGCTAAGGTCGTTATAGTCTCAGCAATATTAATAATATTAAAGGGTTCATCTAAGTTTTGTTGTAAAATTAATTATTTAAAGCTTGCTTATTTAAGGCTTGCAAATATTTCTTAGTTTATTTATTGTTGTTTTATGCCTACGTGTTTTTGTTTGCCTAGGGCGTCTGTTTCTGCTCTCTTTCTAGTAACGATGTCCCCTGATCTTCGCGTGATATGTAACATATGACATTCACATGTACTCTCTTAGGGCTATTATTACAACTTGCCGTCAAACTTGGGTTTAGTTAAAGGTACCTTTAGCTAAAGGGAACTGTAAAGTTACCTTTAACTTATTTTCGTTATTACAACTTACAGATAAAATTTTTCAAAAATATGGCAGTACCGCTCAATTATACAAGTTTTTTTTAACGCAGTGGCAACCGCGGGCTTGGTTTTTTTTTGTTGTATATGCTCATTTTGTTTAAATTTGAAGTTGCCATAATGAAAATAATATATAATATGGCAAGTTCAAACATAAAGTGACCTTTAAATGTTAAAGGTAGGATGATCCACCCTTTAGCGTAACGATCACTTCTATCTTATTGGGCACTCATAATAACGAAAAACAATTTATCTGCCCGTTAAAATCCTCCCTTTAGTTAACGGCAAGTTGTAATAATGGCCCTTATTGTACTTGTTTTGGACTTCCCCCTCTTGTTCTATCCCCTAGAGCCTTATTTAAAGTTATGTTTGGCCAGATCCGAGTCAAATTTTATGCAAGCATGAGTTTCTGGTCTCATGAGATTAACATTTGGCATGTTGCGCTGCCTTATAGTAAAATAGTCTTTACACAGGCATTAAATATTCGCATCTTGATTTTCAGAGTTATTTTGGAAGGCGACCATATTGTATTTAACCTATTGGTCGCTCCCTGTTCTATTTTTGCAATCAAAGCAGCAGAATGAGCTTTCTTATGATTAGCGGTCTAATGTAAAACCACGATATACATATATTATCACGTTTATCTTCAGTTCCACATCTCTTCCTAGTTGCATTTGCTCCTCTAGTTTATATTGCATTTCCGATTGTTTATGTGGCAGGAATTAGATATCATGTGCTAATTTCAGGTCTTCTAGATGGAGCGATTGACGATACACGCTACTAGTGTGTTTTCTTGACTAAGTTGTAGCATTAACTCTTCTAACACAGCAGTGTTCAATAGAGGTGGTGCAGGTTTTGCTGCCAGTGTTTAATTAAAATTCTTCTGTGGCATTTCTTGAAAGCAGACATACATATATTTAGTACTACAGCATTAAATTTGTCGAATTAATTACTTTGATTGATACATGTAGGCCTTGGGTTACCAATTTTACTAATTTTGACGGGGTTTGATAGGGCCTTCGATATGTCAATAAGTCTGTTACATAATATAACATTACTGTTGTCAATATAAGAAAATCTTATGAAAAGCTCGCAATAAATTTAAAAAAAATTGTTAATGGTTTGTTTATTATTGTATTTTCTTGACCGAAATGTTCTGCAGACACTTTTCTGCAACCAATAACTTATTTTTAACGCAGTTAAGGGGTACTTAGGTCTAGAAAAATATGAAGAACTATTATTATCAACTTTTTTACATAATTTCTATTGCTTTTTTAAATATTTCTCAAGTCCTATTGTGGTTTTGTCGTGGTTAATATGATTTAAATGTTCTGAGATAAAAAAATAAATAAATATAGCCTGAACCATTGAATAGAATTCTCAATATCAAAATTAAAAGGCTAAAAAATGAAATTGTTAAAACAAAAAAATAGGAAGAAATTTATCTCAAAAATTCTATGTAAAATTTATTATGTTAGCCCAGTCGAAAAAGCAAATTCATTTTTATACTTTGGACAACTATTATTAGCTGACTTGTAACGATATTTTAAAAATTATGGAATTTTCAATAAAATTTCAACATCATTAAAAGTCTAGCCTTCAGAAATAAGCGAAAAATAAAAATTGACTGTATTTCGAATGTTAATCACTTTATTTACATTTAAAAAACAATTGTGATATTTATATTTATTACGTTTTAAATATTATAAAAATTCCCGTCTTTTAAAAGTCTTCACATACGTTTTAAAAATTTCTTTATCCAACCGTTCGCCAAGTTATGAAGTACGAATAGTAATTTTGATAATATTTTTTTAGAATTGTTTTCATTGCATTGGAGTGAACCGTATTGGTTGTTGAGCACATCATGCACGAAATCAATTTCATGCGTTTTTCATATTCCGTAGTTTTTCCAATAGTGCTTAACTTTAAGCAGCTGGCAAGATTTATATTCAACCCTAAAAATATCACCCTTGAACATGATTATTTGTCCATAAACATTAAATTTTTTCTAGTAATTAGAACTAAAAATTGAAAGCAACTAACAAAGCTGCTACGACTTCATAGATCTTGTGGGTTTTGCTCATTAAAAAATAGGGGATTTTGCAACCACCATATTCATGACAATTAGAGTTGTCCTTTGAAAATAAAACCAATTTAGTTTGTATTTTCAATGTACACACTATTATAACTATAAGATCAAATAATTGTAAGACCCAAAAGTTACTCCACCATTTTAATATCTAAGCATCTAAGCATTATTTATTTTAATTGGTGTACACGGCATTTCTCGAAGTATTTTATTGGCAAAAATCAAGGGCCTATTAAGGGTATCTGAATTTCTGTATTATTTCTTGTATCGGGTCCGCCATCTAACGTTTTTTTATTTCGTGAATGGTAACACTTAGCTCATGTCTGATTTGACAGATGATTAGTTTTATCTTTCCGCTGAACGAATATGGTTGTGTATACGCTTGAACAATGCTGGGAAATATTACGACGTTACTTTGAAAATCATGGTAATGTTGCAGAATGTGTGCGAAAATTGCGTACGGATTTTGGAAGAAGAGAAGCACCCGTCAGCTCCATATGTTCGTTATCTTGTGAAAAAAGTGGAAGAAACTGGCATCCTCATCGATAAACCAAAGCGTGAAAAGCCAAAAACAGTGTGTACACCCGAGAATATTGCTGCTGTGGTAGAAAGTGTGCGTGAAGCGCCATTAACATCAATTCACCGTCGTTCTCAACAATTGAACATTTCGGAGACATCATTGAGACGAATTTTGCATAAAGACTTTGGTATGACGCCATACAAAGTCCAATTGGTTCAGGAGTTGAAGCCAATTGACCATCCAATGCGTTTTCGCTTCGCTAAGAGCTGATGTCGTTTGGCCACCTCGGAGCTGTGATTTGACACCGTTGGACTATTATTTGTGGAGTGCCGTCAAAGATAAGTGTTACGCCGACAAGCCAGAGACAATTGACGCTTTAAAGGACAATATTCGTGAAGCCATTGGTGAAACACAGCTGCACACAATCGATAATGTGCTTAAAAATTGGACCGATCGTGTAGGCTACTGCATGGCCAGCCGAGGCAGCCATTTGAATGAAATTATTTTCCATTATTAACCGGAAGGATTGTACTTTCAAATAAAAAAAGAAATTTGAGAAAATATTCAGTAGTTTCTTTTTTTAAAGCATTTTCAAAAAAAAAGTTATTTGGCGGACCCTTTACATACCTTCAGCTTAGGTGATACTAAAACTAGTATTCAATCCGGGGATCGAGCAGTCTCTAAAGGAAACCAGCGTAGGTTCAGAATAAATATTGCTGTTGCACCAACTTCATCATGTATCGATGAAGCTATTATAGCTCGTCTGACCACCAACTTATTTCTGCCATTTATGTGATTCCTTCTAGGGGATTGCTAATTGGCTTTGCTTTCCATACATACATAAATACATAATTGGTCATTACAAAACTTCAGTCAGGATTACGACCTAGTTTCTTACACCACTTACATATGTAGTGTGTGTTAATTTTATACATGAGTGCCGAGACCTACAGTTGTCAACAGTCGACTCCGAACGACAGATTTTTGAGAAACTTTTCATGGCAATTTTTTATTTACACTCAGAGTTTTTGCCAGAAATCTATTGAGAGAAAGTCTCCCAAGAAATACTTTTTTGTATGTATTTCGTTTTGATGTCTGACCTGGGATTTGAACCCTGGCTTTACGTTTAATAAGCCAACGCACTACCTACTAGACTACGGCGACTTCGAAACATTGATAACACCAACATATTCTGGCAGTTTCTGCTATTCCACTTAGGGAAATGGTAACTGGCTCTGCTTTTTTCAGCTAAAGCGAAATTAAATTAAAAAAATATATTCAGCACATTCCTGGCAAAAACTCTGAGAGTAAATAAAGTTGTCATGATAACTTTCTCAATAGGTTTGTCATTCAGAGTTGACTTTAAACTGTTGACCCCCCCCCCCCTCCGTGTATAAAAAAAAACATACAAAATAAGTGATATGCGAAGCTAGGTCGTAATCTTGACGGAAGGCTTGTAATGTCCAATTATGTATGTATGTATATATGAATCCCGCTATAATAACGTTTCTGTTGAAATTTTCATATGGGATAACATTTACTTGGCATTCATTATAAGAAGAATATGCATCTTGCTGGCGAATTGGTTTCCCTGAGGATTATACTCACAAATATTAAAATAGTGCTTTGGAGTTACTGTTAGCATTACATGCGTGCTTTGTGATTAATTACTAGAACTCTTCACATAAACTACGTTATGGTGGTTGGGAAAACAGTTGTATATCTACAAGCGTACTAGTCTGTTTATCTTCTTGGTACTATAGGCTAGAATGTCGAGAGATCAGCCGTTGTAGAGGCAGGGAAAATCACTAACCAGTACGCCTTTGGAAAATCGGATAAAAGACTGGATGTTATACGGTCTATTACGTTTATATCTACAAAGATTTTGCGCCTCCACTACATAAATACATAAATAATTGGTCATTACAACCCTTTCGCCAGGATTACGACGACTTATGTTGTGTGCGTTAATTTTATACACAACTGTCCAAGGTTTACCATGGAGTCAGAGAGTGCGAATATAATTCTAGTGTAGCTTCAAAGTCAGTTATTTTCCTGGATATATTCACGATTGAACCAAAGTCTAGCATTTTTTCTAGCATTTTCAGTTTAAAGACTATGACTATTGGAGCTGAGAAAATCCGCATTTTTTTTTTTTGTTTTCAAAAAAAAGATTTCACGAAGTGATTAGAAGAAACTTAATATTTGACTTCAACAACATATATGACATAATAATACTAAATTTGTTCACATATTGATTAACTTATTTAGATTTGTTTATTATAAAATTAAGAAATTTGGCAAGAGTTATTAAAACGCATTTATATGACGTAATAATTTCAAATTTAATTTCAAATTAAAGTTTTCGAATATAGGCTGGTTATAAAGGGTGTTTTTTATAGAGGTATAGAACTTTAAGTTGGCATTACTTTTCAAGATGGCGACTGATTTAACAGCTGTCAAGTGATTTATTCTCAGTTTGGTTTGGCAATTCATCATGAATAGACTCACGCCTGAACAATGCTTGCAAATAGTGCAATTTTATTTCGAAAATAATGGTTCTGTGCGGAAAACGTATCGCGCACTACGTCCATTTTATCGTCCATCAGAGCAGTTAATTCGATTAACCATGGCACGTTTTCGCACCACGTTTACTCTTATTGATAACTCGCATCCCCAGAGACGCTGTACGGTGCGTACAGAAGAAGCTATTGCTGCTGTAGAGCGTAGCATTGAGGAAGACCCGAATGAGTCCATCCGCCATCGAGCACAGGAATTGGATCTGTGTCCATCCACTTTATGGAAGATTTTGCGGAAGGATCTTGGTTTGCGTGCTTATAAAATCCAACTCGCGCAAGATTTGAAGCCAAACGATCATCAAGTAAGGCGTAGATTCGTCGAATGGGCCCAAAACGATATTACCGTTGTTCCCGATTTTCATAAGCGAAGTTTGTTTAACGATGAAGCGCACTTCTGGTTGAATGGCTACGTCAACAAACAAAACTGCCGCATTTGGAGTGAAGGTAATCCTCAAGTGTATGTGGAAACATCGTTACATCCAGAAAAACTGACTGTTTGGTGCGCTTTATGGGCTGGTGGAATCATTGGTCCGTACTTTTTCAAAAACGATGGTGGCTAGAACGTTACAGTCAATGGTGATCGGTATAGAGCCATGATTACTAACTTTTTCATTCCTGAATTGAATAACCATGACGTCCAGGAGATGTGGTTTCAACAAGACGGCGCAACATGTCACACAGCTCGTGCCACAATAGATTTATTGAAAGACACGTTTGGTGACCGCCTAATTTCACGCTTTGGACCTGTGAATTGGCCTCCAAGATCTTGTGATTTAACAGCGCTAGACTACTTTCTGTGGGGCTATGTAAAGTCATTGGTCTATGCGGTAAAGCCACAAACGCTTGACCATTTGGAAGACAACATTCCCCGTATTATTGCCGATATACGGCCACAAATGTTGGAAAAAGTCATCGAAAATTGGACGTCCAGATTGGTCTACATCCGCGCCAGCCGTGGCGGTCATATGCCAGAAATCATATTTAAAATGTAATGCCACAAGATTATCTTTCGGATAAATCAAATTCATGTCAATCGAATAATCCATCGTTGTTTTATTGCAACATAAAGTTCTATACCTCTGTAAAAAAAACACCCTTTATATTGTTCACAGTTAAATACACTTTAGATTCGATTTTTATAACTCGTAATTTCTTCGAAATTATTAAGAATTTTCCAATACAACTAGAATAACTTTTAGAAGTGTTGACGCTTTCATATGAAACTTTTGAACAGCCTCGAGTATTTTTACTTGTGTGAAGTTGTAATTTTGTGTATAACGTTTTTTTTTTTGTAAACCTTATCTGAATATGTTATTCAACTCTTTGAAGAAGGGCTATTGCATTTCGTTTAAAATTATTCATATTTATTTATACATATAATTTTGAGTCATGTATTTAATTTGTTTTTTATTTTTATTTTCTATTTATTTTAAAGACTTGAATGAAAAACAAGTGTTTCAAGTTGATTTGTTTATGGTCTATTTACTTTTTATTTTGCATTCCAAAAATGAAAAAGAAAGAAAAGCTTTACGCAAATACTCGTACATTTTTTCGTTTTATATTGTTGTAGTACATGATCTATTTTGTATTTAATTTGGTTGTTTTTTTTATTATTATTGTTTAAATAAAATGAAAGTTTAAATTTTTTATATACTAAAAATATAATAAAATATAATTAAAGCATATACATACATATACATCCATATACTCTATATAAATATTATTAAAAAACAAAAAAAAACCATTAATTAACTTTTCAAGCAATCACTCCAGTACCACAAGAAATAATAAAAATAAAGAAAGGTATTTGGCGTAGTAAAAATAAAATAATAATAATAATAATTATGCAAATTGTTTATAAATTAATATCCCAAATTAAACCCAATATAGTTTCAATCCTTAATCCATAGTATAAGTAGTAAATAGTACAACGAACGGTGGTCGAAGACAACGATTGTTATATTATTTAGAAGCCTACGAAAACGTATTTAAGGAACTTATTGAACTAAATTGAAACGTTGCTATTATATTGCATTCGAGTAATAAATAATTTCCTTTAACACGTTGCCAGCCACGCGTGTTTACAGTAAAATCTCCTTTAAGCCACGCGTAGTAGTAGTAACCCCAATACGGGTGACACGGCCCGATCAAAAGCTTTACTGTCACCCGAATATGGGTGACGTAGCGGTCAACGTGTTAAACTGTTTATGCTGCTCATTATAATCTTTTTAATCGTTACAACTTTGAGTACCGCACACAGAGACCATGTCGTAGAGCAAGGTTTTTCAAGTTCATTTTTAAATACAAAGTAATACCTTTACACATAACATACATAATTGTCCATTACAACCCTTCAGTCAGGATTATGGCCTAGCTTCTCACACCACTCATGTTGTGTGTATTAATTTTATACATGAATGGTGGAACCTACAATTTAAAGTCGACTCCAAACGACAGATTTTTGAGAAACTTTTTAATGGCAAATTTATTTACACTCGGAGTTTTTGCCAGAAATCTGCTGAGAGGAAGTCGCCTAAGAAATTTTTTTTTCATATTGCGTTTTGATGCTTGACATGGAATACGAACCCGGACTTAAATAATTCCTCACCACCTAGAGTCTTCTGAAACTATTTCATTCGGAGATTCTCTTTGTCAGCGACTGCATTCACTCCTTAAAATCTTCGGTGATTAGCAATCAGCTATTCTTCTGCCATTCGAACCTGTGCATATATCGCTGTGAATAGTCAAATAAGGCAATTTTTATTGGTCGTTTGAGTTCAATTCTTGCTTCAACTGAACCTAGTAAGACAGCAGATCCAAACTCTTACGAAAAATTTGCCTTATGATAGTCATCAAATAAACGAATTTGTAATCTAACAACGAATGGTGGCGAAAAAGCATACGCAACGAATAAATTCACCAAAGCGGCAAGCATAGTTAAGTAGTCACCGTAGTCTAAAAGGTGTATATTGGTTTATTAGACGCGAGGCAACGGTTCAAACCACAGTTCAGAGATTTCCAACAAAACGAAATATTGAAAAATATTTCATCAGTGACTTCCTCTCTCAGCAGATTTTTAGCAAAAACTCTGTGAGTAAATAAAAATTGTCATGAAAAAGTTTCTCAAAAATCTATCGTTCTGAATCGACTTTAAACTGTAGACCCCAGCACACATGTATAATATTAACACACAACACAACATAGGTGGTGTGAGAAACTAGGTCGTAATCCTGACTGACAATTTGTAATCAGTTTAGAGAAATACACTAACATCAAGACGAACCAGTCTTAGAATATCCAATGCGTGTGTATGAAAGTGAACAACGCAACACCAACAATAAATATTAATCAATATATATAATCGTCAGCAGCGAGGATCTCTGGAACTTGACCAACGAGTAACTTGTGCTAGAGCAAATTGAGCTAAAAAAAGAAATAAATTGCCCATACCAGCTAGAAGAAGCTCCATAGCATCACAGGAATAGCATTAGAGTGGCGTTCTGAAGGCTAAAGAAGATGTAGACTAGCAATGAACAAATAGAGGTTTTGCGATTTTACATTGGATGGCCTAAAATTAACAGGAGACAATAATCTAATTGATATGTTATCAAATTTTTCTGCACAGATGTAATGAGAGGTTAATATCAGTCCGAATTTGGCATCGGAAGTATATCACAATGGAACAGCAAGCCCCAAGAATTGCGGACAGCAAAGAACAACATGGTGTCGATCATTACTTTTGAAATTTAAAGGCGTTTGCGATGAAAACAGGAAACTATAGAAAGCTTGTGCAGTCCCTCAATTCAAAACTAGAAGCCATATGTAGAACACATATCGACGCCTCCGTTCTATAACATTCTAAGTCGAAAAAGTGTATTTTGAGTTATGAGCTCTCAAAGTTTTCACGCGATATACGACCATATGTGTATTCTAAGTAGATTTTTCCCTATAACTTCGGAACGGATCGGCGCATCTTAACCAAATTCTGACAGTATTTAAGTTAGAGAACGTAGAATTTAAAAATGCAAGTACACTTAGAACGTTATAGAATGGAGGCGTCGATATACAAACCCTGTCATAGCAAGGAAGTCATATGTTAATTTGGGTTAAAGGACTGTAATATAGATGACTAATGCTTTTTAGACGATCAAAAATCTTCACAATTTTATTACATTGGAGTTTCACCCAGCTAGAGCAGTTTAGTAATGAATTTCAATCATTTTTATACGTTTCTCGAGTGAACTTAGATTCATTTTAGAAAAGATAAAATAGATTAAAAAAGAAATTTATACTTGAAAGACCTCCTATATATGTAATGTGATTTGAAGCAATTCCTTTGAAATTAATTTCTTTTATTTTTAATTCGAATCGTTATGATTTTTATATTTTATTTTAAATTTTTTTAATAAAAAATATCGTAGTTTAAAATGCTATTTTGTTGTCTTATGCTGTATATTTATTTATACAGCATATACCCTTATTTATTTATTTTATTCTGATAAATTTATCAAATTATTATAAAATGAACCCAGGCAGACCATGTTCTGCATACATACACATACCACCACCCATCATTAGTGTCTTTTAAAATTATTTTTTTCTTTATTGAAATATTTGAACGACCATTGCATTTGCTAAAAAAAAGAGAAAAAATTCGTAAATAAAACATGTTTTTTTAAGATTCTTCATACATTTTTTGCATGCTTTAGTTTTTATTGCTCTCCCTTTACTACCCCTCTCTATACCCGTTTTTTTTAAATAATTTTAATATTTTATTTTTATTTTATTTAATAAAATTATTTTTTTTATTTTATTTTTTTCTCTTTCTAAAATATTTGCCGTGCTTGACATCATCGCCACTCGCTAGAATACAATACAACAGGCACTGAAGATCATCACAGTAGTTTCTCAGAGACAGCCTGGGATAATTACCAGGAGAAATACAATTCGGAAAATTATTCCGAAGGTTTTGATTCAGATGCTGCACGTAAACTATTGGAATTTGGTGATGATTATCGGTATGTGTTTACGAAATATTTTTAATTGTATTTAAATTTATAAATGAATTTGGTTTTTTTTTCAAGCAATTTCATTGACTCTCAATCGGATTGTTGCTCTTCATTGTCGGCTGCCAACAATGTAGATTCATTATCGCCACCGCGTATGGATTCATTGCAACAAAATGAATCGAAAGTCATAACACAAGATACAATTGTCAGTAGTGTGGATCATGCCAGACGTCGCCGAGCATTAGAATTGGAATACGAAAGACGTCGCAAAAACTTAGAAATTCGACGCAAATCTTGTCAAGGTAAATTTATACGACAAATAATTAAAAAATAATAGATAAACGCCAGTGAAAGAGAATACAAGGAAAAAAAAGGTTGTGATAGAAAATATATGAAGAAAAATATTTTGGTGGCTAAAAAAGAATGTCAATAGAGAAGTGTGCACTTCCATTTTATTAAGAGTGAATCATTAAAACATAGATTAGTATTGAAGTGAATATTCGAGTTGATTTGATGCTATGAGGTGTTATTATTAAGTGTGTAGATTTTGGACTTAGAAAAATTGAAAGCAAATTAGCAAAAGAACTGTACACATTATAATCTTTCGAAGTGATCGTTATATGAATATTTTTTTGGTAAATGATGTATAGAAGTTGCAAAATTTCGTGATGATATTATGTACAGTGAAGTCTTACCACCAAAAACCGTCTACATCATCAATATACTACTCCGTAAAACTAGCATTTGATATTAATTCTACTGCTTGTACTATCGCTCACCCTTTTACATAGTGTTTGTATTATCGTTACAGTAATGCCTCGATTTACGTTGCAGTTGGTTCCAAAAAAGGCGACGTAAATCGAAACGACGTCAAATGAATTTGATATTGCTCATACTACAAAGTACATAAAAAAGTTACAGTAATCCCTCGATTTACGTCGCAGCTGGTTCCAAAAAAAGGCGACGACAAGCGAATGACGACGTAAATTGAAGTTAGAGGGAACAAAGAATTTGACGACGTAAATCGAAACAACGTTAATCGAGGCGGCGTAAATCGAAGGATTACTGTATGCCCTTCTAGAATGAATTTATTGACTGCCTACTACTGCTGCTCAGATTGCAACAGCATTTTTACAACATTTTCAATCGTTAGTAGACAAGTTTCTCCTCCCATTCGTTATTCACTGAATCGTAACCATTTAAATACAACGTATTCGGTCCACCAACTATTAAAAGTGCTTTTCGCTTATTTTCAACATATTTAAGGAAATATTTCCCATTAATTTGGGCACATAAAGTTCTTTTGCTGGGTAATAAATAATTCCTGAGGTAATAAATAATTCGTGCGGTAACAAATAATTACCGATCTTCGAACGAAGTACCAGATTTAGCGGATATTGGACTCTATGTTCCTTTAAAAAGTTTTCTTATATGGTTTACTCTGATACTGGTGACACATACAATGTGATGTGGAATACAGTAGATCGACATGTAGGCTGCCTTCCAAAATATATCAATACAAAGTTTGTATGCAGTTCTACTACTGTATATAAACTACGTAGATATGCAAAGTAACCAAACAATGCATCAACTATAAATCCGATGCCTGATTGCTTTTTGACTACGTTAAAAGTATACATTGACGACGTTTTGAAATAGAAAACAATGTATATATTATGTACAGCGGCATTATGAAACACGATACTTTGTTCAAACACAAACCAACTAACATTTTGGAAGGCAGCCGTACTGTCATAAAAATGTTTGAACAGGTTTTTAACAAGTAATATGGGTGTTCCATTGACTTAAGGACCATTTGTTATGCTTAGGGCATTAAAGAAAGACTGCTTTCTCTTCCTATTCTCAATAAACTTATGTATGTAACTTATGTATGAGTATGGCTTATAATACCATAGTGGACTCCTCTAGATGGCCAAATTGGAAATCTCTCGGTCAAGTCGATGGTTACGTGTTAGGTTAGAGGACGTGTACTTGTCAATAAAGACAAGTACAGTACCCGGAGCTCGAATTGACCCATTGTACAACGTCATTACAGAGGGAAGGATAATAGAGGGATAAAAAGGAGAGGATGTAGGAAAGGAGAGAATGGGAAGTGGAGGAATTACACAGATAAGACACAACAAAAAGGGGAGGGCGCGACTACACTGATGAAGCCCTATCGCCTCTCCAGCCTAAGCCACTAATGAATCTATGGAGAGCCTTGATGTCGGCTCTCAACACAGAATTCAAAATTTCATAGAAGTCCCTGCCAAGGGTCCTTAACCTCAATCTACCAAGGGCTGGGCAGTTACAGAGGAGGTGTTCGATAGTTTCCAACTCCTTCGGTCAAGTTGATACTGCTACTCGAGACACCATGACATTCTGTAAGACTTTAGTGGAACAAATTATATAGCAACTATAGACTATTAGGACTAGGCTTCGTTAGGGAAGATCATTTCAATTAGGTTAGCATTCCTGAAAGAGCCGTATATTCCTCGTTCAAAGACTGCCAACTCAGCTACAGTTGTACAAATTGACAGTTTTGTTTTCGCAGGAAGTGACTCTGTAGATAGCAGCAGCAGATCTATAATAACAGCAACGACTGCAAAGAGTTATACTAGTTTCGGATGCTGGTTCAAACACATTTTCATGAAAATATAAACTGCGCTGAATGTATGTATTTGAAGTATATTATGTAGTCGTCGTATTCTATTAGATAGTGTGTTGGCTTATTAGACGTAAAGCCTTTGTCCAAACCCCAGGTTAGACATCAGAACGAAAATATAAAAAAAATATTTCTTCGGCGGCTACCTCTCAGCAGATTTCTGGCAAAAACTCTGACAGTAAAATAAAACTGTCATGAAAAGCTTCTCAAAAAATCTGTAGTTCGGAGTCGACATTAAACTGTAGGTCCCGCCAATCATGTATAAAAATTAACACACACACAACATAAGTGGTGTGAGAATCTAGATTGTAATCCTGAATAAAGTGTTGTAATGACCAATTATGTATGTATGCATGTATGGCACGACTACGCGACATTTGCGTTCCCCTTGATACTGATATTAAATTCAATTAATAAATGGCATACTAATTGGGAGTATTATTACAGATCACAGATGAGAGGGTGTATTTTTGAAAGCAGTTTAGTGCCTGGAAATGTTATTAACATGTGCCGTATTGATCTGACGGAGAACATACTATACAGCATCTTCTCGACATGTGTACTTCGTTTACGAGACGCAGATTTTTTGAATGTTGAGTTGAATATTCTCTTCGTAGACTACGAACTTGAGAAAGAAATAGTTCTTTAGCATATTTCCAAGGGTGCGGCAATGGTCCCAACGCTGCTATAACACAATTTTTGAATCATTCATTTCACTCTCTAAATTTGAGTGAATGAGTGAACGTAAATGATACTCTAGTTGTAGGATATTATATTTTCTGTTTATCTTTATAATGGAATGCTTTGTTACTCTTAATTCTCCTCTAAAACATATAAAGTTTTGCAACAATTTTTGTTGTTTTTTTTTTGCCTTCAAAGACGAACCTTTGTTTTTGTTTTCTAATGTTCGATAACAACTCCACAATTTATTAAGCATTTCACCAACTAAATTTTCTTTTTTTTTTTTACAGAATCTTTGGAATATCACAATCCCAAGTCACCAGGTGTAACCTTATCGTCCTCTACACAGGCTTTGACTCCGAAAAATTCTGAACGTTTTAATTTCCAACATAAAACAGAAACGGTCACACGTAAATTAGAATTTGGCATGAGTCATTCGGCCCAATCATTGAGACGCACGTCGGAGAGTGATACATCTCAAAGACGTCGTAAAGCCGACGAACGTAGGCGTTCATCACGTAACCTAGAGAAATGTATTAAATTGATACCGGCCACTTCTTCATCATCGGGCGATGATACAGATGATGAAAAGGAAATACGCAACTTACTTCAACAATCGCACAATCGTTTGGAGGATACAAAAGCTCTTAAGATACGTTGCCATCTTTTAAGACCAGAAGATTATGTGAGTCTTTTTGGAAATAAAAATTTTTATTTTTTAGTTTATTTTATTTTCTTTTTTCTTTGTATTTATTCCTTATAGACTGAAATAATAAATACTTGTCGTGACAATATACATTGTTTAGAGTCAGTTCTAAAAGGTCCCACCAGCTCCGTTCTATCCGCTCAATGTGTTACACAGTCTAAAGGTGAGTCAAAAATTTGCATCCATGTCCATTGCCAATGTGCGCCCATTACCCAATTTATAGCACGTGTTATTAATTATGTAACAGACTTGAGTAATTTTTTCGAAAATTTCACTTTGTATCGATTTTTTTTAAATACTTTAAAATATTTATACCATTTGGTCGACTATTATTATACAAATATCGATAAAACTTTAGAATTGTTATCGAAATATATTGCCAATTAGATTTCAGAAAAAGGGCAATCATAATAACATTGCTTTTGTAATACAGAAATTTAGTGCGATAAATTTAATGAAAATTTCCTTTTTTAATTTCAATTTATTTTATTTTTTTGTGAATTTTTTTTCTTTATTTTGTTAACTTTGTAAAACATATCATACATATATAAATATAAAATTTTTAATTCAATTTTAAAGTTTAAATAGTAATAATAAGAATAATAATAAATGCTTTTAGAATAAGTTAAAAAAGAAATATTTTTATTTTATAGTTGACATAAAACACTTTGTAGTTTAATTTTAAGCTTCACGGTTTTTTATTTTTTTTTTTGTTTTTTCATAAAATTTTGTAAAAATTTTATTTTCATAAGTATATCCAATATTATAATCATTTTAATCAACCTTTAATTTTGTAGTTACTATTACAATGTAACCCTTTATATGATTATTATACATTATTGTTGTAATAATAATTATTTTTTATACTACTTTTATAATTTCTAGAGAAAAAAACTAAGAAAATTAAAAAATATTCGAAGAATTTATCTTCACAAGAATATGTATTTTATGTACAACATTTTACAGGAACATGTGATAACTTTTTAAAAGAGCTTCCATAGCAATATGTGTAGCCTGTCTTTACCAAAGATAATTATCCACAATCAACCTACACAAGACTGTATATTTTACATATAGAACATGAACATGTAGGCTGCCTTCCAAAATGTATCAATACAAAGTTTGTATGCAGTTCTACTACTGTATATAAACTATGTACATAGATATGCAAAGTAACCAAACAATGCATCAACTATAAATCCGATGCCTGATTGCTTTTTGATTTGCGTTAAACATACACATTGACGACATTTTGAAATAGAATATGTTGTATATATTTTGTACAGTGGCATTATGAAACACGATACTATGTTCAAACACAAAGCAACTAACATTTTGGAAGGCAGCCGTAGTTGTAAAAGCTAAACTTAGTTCCCAGATCATACAGCAAGTCACTGTATATGTGTGTAGCTTGACGTGTTCTTTTCAAAAGACAATTACTCTCCTTTCCACTGACCACTTATAGCCAACTGGTTATTTTACGGTCATACTAACATAGACTTAAGCGTCTACATTATTAAACCTCAGTGATCCACAATCAACCTTCACAGTACTATGCATTACGTATAACCCTACATACTATAGATAGCAACATGTGGTAATAACATCTAAACTTATTTTCCAAATTTTACTGATGACATATACTATCCTCTTCGCTGGCCACTAGGGAGCATTTATTTACTACCTGTTGACAATATACGTCCGGTTTAAGGTAACACCAAGAATCGGTCAATTCTGGTTTGACTTATTTTTAGTTTCAACGTGATTAGGCCAGAAAAATTTCAACTTGAAGCTGTTTAACGTGAACCGCTTTTCACCACTTCTCAGCATCTATTAAAGACATAATAAGATTCAATAGCGATCCACAAGAAATTCGGTTCAAAAGGTTTCTTTTGCATGTATTACTGGGGCACTTCTCTTCTCCCACTTCTTTTCATTTCCAGTCTTACGCTTTTTACAATATTCCGGTGTTGGACAGTCAGGACAATGCATATATTATGATAAGACTATAAAATTTTCATCATAAGAACGATATTTAATTTGCTTTTAGTACTGAAACAAGAAGCCACGGAACTGCCAAATAATCTTTGTAGTACAAAATCTTTTCTATATTATGGTATCAAATATTAAACAGGTGCAATTATATACAATGAGATATCAAATAGTGAGACAGACATTCTGCCAAAAAAAAACCAGTAAAGCAATGCGACCACGTAAAGTGGGCATTAGAGATCTCTTTATACTCTTCTACTGCCTGTCTTACCTAACATAGGCATTCAAAAAAAATTTTCCTCCAAAAATACGTTATTCAAACTCTGATTCATACCAGAGAATCTAGTTTTTACACTACACCGAGCATAAGGTCTTAGCTACACAATATAAATCTTGTTTAAAAGTGGAGAAGCTCGTATATTTTGAAATATTTATTAAATTTAAATCTTTAAAAAGTAAACAACGATCACTTAATAATGAATCTGTTGCTTCATAGCACCCTACACCACTGAAAGTGGTGCAAATGTGTGATTATTTTACAAATTAAAGCAATTAGTTGAAGCAAATGAATTGTAGATTAAGACGGAGCTTTTGCTCAATCTCGGAGTGTTATATTATTGAAAATTTGTTTTCTTTAATAAAAATTTTTTATTTTTCCAAATTTGTTTTGTTATATTTTTGTTTTCCTTTTTAATAAGCATAAGTTTGTTATTAAAATTTGTTTTTATTTCACTTTTTATGTTGTATTGTTTTTTTTTTATTAATTTTAAGATTAAACCACTTTCTGTGCCTTAATAGTTTTTAATAATTAAAAGGAAAAATTCCCAGAAATATTTATAAAAATTGTTTTCCAAATTATTTTAAAAATAATATTTTTTATTTTTGATACCGATAATATAATAAAAAAAAATACACACATACATATTTAATAAAAAATAATTAAAATTCTAAATTTTATTAAAACTTATTGCATTTCAAAAATAAAAATCAATATTTTTCTGTGTTCAAAAAAATCTTTTATAAATTTATGTTAATAAATAATTGGTTTATATAATAAAAAATTCTATTTACACCTAATTGGATAATAATTTAAAATCAAATTTTCAAAATTATTATAAATAATCTTGTTTAATTAGTTTTAATATTCCAAATTTATTTTGTTTTGTAAAATTTTTCCAAATTCTTAAATATTTACCATGATTTTTTAAATAAATTGCAAAATTTTTGAAATTCAATCAATCAAATACCCAATTTTTATTTAATTAAACGAACAAATTCGTAATGTATTTATATTGTTTATAAATTATTTGGTATTGTTTTTGTAATTTTAAGTCAATAATTAGTTTAAAAAATGTGTACGTATTTTATGTCGTCTGTCCTCGTTAAAATTACTAAAAAAAAAAATTAACTTGTAGTACAAATGAAGTTGCTTAACAACGGTAATGGGCTCACATTTGTAATATTTTTATAAAAAAAAATAATTTATTCTTATATTTTTTTAATTAAATGTTGTAGTTGAAGTTGATTTATATGTTTAAAATTAAACCAAAAAACAAAAAAAAAAACATTGATAGAAATATAATTTTCTAAATGTTAAAACAGTATTATTACCATAAAAATGTTTTAACACTACAATTTTTTATACATTTTGCGTTATGTTGATATTTTATAAAAATATGAACATTTTAATTTATTTTTAATTTTATAGTATTTTTGTTGATATTACAGAAATTTTACGAAATGAATATGATTCGTATAAAATACTATAAGTTCCTAAAATTTATTTAAACATTTTTGAACATCAATTTTCCTTGTATTCTAAGGATTTATGATAATTTTGATCAAAATATCTATTTTTTACGGAATTTTTTAAAGCAAATTTAAAATTTTTTACGATATAAAAAATACTCGTTTTTAGCTTCATTTGTTCCACAATTTTTAGTTTATTCTAAAGAATGTATCATGAGTTCATAATATCTTTCGAGAAAACTTATTATTTTGCCCAATTGCCGCTTACCTGTACCTCTTGACTTACCATGTCAGTGTAATCCAAGATATTATTATTCGAATTTATTATGCTTTTTGCTTGACTGTTTTCCTAGAACAATTCATCCATCCCTCCTAACCCACATAATATACTGCAAGAGTCAATCGATCTGACGACGACTACAACAATATTTCTAATTTTCTTAATTAACCATAATTTGTCATCATTTTCTTCAGTGATTTAAAGCCTTCAAGGCCTAAACGTTGTCATAAGCATAGTCTCCGATTTCTATGTCTTCCCAGAAGATCACTTTTCGACAATAGCGTCTTTCTCAGGCTTCAATTATTTGCAATGGAGTCGCGAATTAAGATTTTAAATATCGAAAATGTTAGTGGCATCTTTTCTGAGCACTGCCTTGTTGGAAGGTTGCGTTTTCATATGCTTTCTTCTTTCGACAATAACGATTATCATAGTACTTACGGCGTTGCTCAAATAGTATTCAGTTAAGCAATCAGAAAACTGTTTTTAACACGCTGTTGAGAATATTAAATACTTCTACAGGAAAATAACATTTTTACTAAACCTTATATTAAAGATAATTCGAGAGCACGAATATAAAGAGAGAGCACGAATATAATTCTACCAGAAAACTATGTCTCCCTGGCTTGCCGAGAGGTTCACATCAACAACCAATATCTTGGCGGTCAGCTGCTCTACCCCTTGAGAAAGAATAGGACTCAATAAGCAAAATTCCTCACAAATACAACTAAAATACAAGTTTTCAAAAGTGACAAACAAGCCCATTATCATGCCAATCACTTGTTTAGATGGAAAAAATAAGAAGAAAAATAAGGTTGATAGAGATGCAATAGAACGGTTGTTATAGGAGACTATCAACCCGTGACAATAGGCACGCTTGGTCTAATTTGATATTGTGATAACAGAACCATTATTCTTCTCTAGTCTTGGAACCACGAAGTGATATTATTTGAAGAATGTATTCTTTATTCTCGTATGAGATAACTAACGCTGTACATAGGCCCAATAATAGAACATACAATTTCCTCTCCTTCCGCTCTAGTCTCTGCAACTCCTGCAGAAATTATTGGCAATATGACCAACAACAATGGGTCTTTCAAGAGCATCTAGAATGTGATGTTCGTTGATGACTTCTACAAGGAATTGATCATAAAGGAACGAAAAGCAATAAAAGAGATCAATTAATTAATCAAGTTTTGCTTTTAATTTTCGAAAAATTATTGAAAATATAAATTATTCCAATAAAACTATTCTCTAATGTACCAGCAGCACTGATTTTTGTCCCCTATTTTCTGATGTCAACCAATAAATTATTTGTTTAAATCACAAATGTGGTGCTGAGCGAGCCATAACGAAAATCAAAGAGCAGAATCTCTTTTTTTTTTTGGCAAATATTATTAAAAAAAAAGATGACGTCATGGGTTTTGGCACGAATAATAATAAAATAAAACGAAAGAAAAAATTTTCAAAATAATCAAGCAAAACCGAAATGAAAAACAAATGATGTTAAAATGATTTTGAAAAGTCATTGAGAAAAAAAGTTTAATTACTACATACATTTTCCCTGATTAAAATAAACAAACAAATTAAAATGCAATAAAACAAACAAACTGTTGAACGTTGAATAATTTTAATTCAAAACTAGATTTTTGTTTAATAAAAAAATAACCGTTAAAACCATTAAAAGAAATTAATGCTTGCGAATATTTTTATAGCACACACTGTAAATCTGTTAACATTCACATTTACCCAGTGTGTGTTCGTTCTCTTTTTTCTTTTATATGTTATAAATGTATTCCAGTAATTTTTGCATTAGAATGAGTAATTTTATTCGGTATTTGGGTGAGTGAGTGCTGTGAATGAACATTTACCAGAAAGAAAAATAATACAAATAACAGAAAAGCTTCACGCTTAAATAGCTTTTTATGTTAATTTAGCAGTTAATATTACATTCAAGTACAATACACACTACGGCCTCTGTTAAGGTGATTATCAATGTTAGTGGACTAGTTGTGTAGCAGAGTGTTAATGTAATTTGGGGGTTATGTGTGTTAAGCAGCATATTATTGTTGCTGTTTTTAACAGTTGAAATAGTCACCCCAATTTCAAGACCTTATTTGTTAGTGTTTTGCTATATTTTTGTTGTTGTTGTTTTTGTTTTCGTTTTGTGGGGAAACATGTCTGATGTGTTGGCTTGTAATTAGAATGAGTGAGCGAGTGAGAGACCAAAGCTTTAACAAAAGAAATACAACGTGTTTCATTGTCAGCGTCTTAAGTCATTATTTATACACCGCTGTTGTTGTTGCTGTTGTTGTTATTGTTGACTGAGTATGTTTGAGTTTTTAGTTTAATTCTCACAAAAAAACATTTCTTATTTTTATTTTTGCCATTATGACGTAGACGAAATTGTTTTTCATGTTTTGTTTAGCTGTTGTTTTTGTTATTGTTGCCCGTCTAGTAGTAGGTTGTTCCCAAACATGTTTTAAATTTTTCTCTTTTGCAAAGACATCATCATGAGTGAGTGACATCAGTGATTAATTTCTTTAAAAAAGTTCAAGGTAAGATGTGCAGAAAAAAATAAAATAAAATGAAAGGAAATTAATTTGTTTGTTTGTAAAAATATATTTAAAGAAATTGTTTAACGTATTGTATAGGAATTAAATTTAGAAATATTATAAGAGGATTAAATTGTTTTGTTTTAAAAAATCAAACATTAAAATTATTAACAAAATAACGAAAATGAAATAATATGTTAAAATTAAATCTTGCGAAATTGTTTATAAATCTTTTGTTATTAAAACATTGTTTTTTAATATGAAACAATCCCAAATCATCATCAGTTTGTTAGCAAAGGTAGGAAAATAAGCCTATTGAAGCTCTCCGGTTCACAAAACTTTAGAATTTTGAATTCAATCATATGATCTGGGCACTGCACATGCACAAATGGACTTCAACGTAGTGCCACAATTATAATATTTTCTACAGAATAGAAAGGATATCATTTTTTTCTACCAGTAACAGTCAATTTCTGTCCTTGGAGCACGCTATCGGTTTGGGAAATTTGTTAGTCTTTATTAATTTTTTCCCGAATTCGACTGTAGGCCCTGTTTACAAACACGGCTGGCTTAAGAAGAATTAACTCAGGCTTTAAGATAAAAAGTCATGTTATTTTTCAACATATCCTTCTTTGCACAACGTTCTTCCAATTTTTTTTTATCACTTCTAAAAAGTAGGATTTGCCGAGGTCATTCATCATAACATGTAAATTTGTTTGCGAGCTCAAAGCATTATTACATGCAAGATCTCTTTTCGTCGAGCCATTTTAATTGGATTGAAAGTAATACATAGTCCCTGACGGCTAAATTCGAAGAAAGTTATTAGTGAAGGAGAAATTTGTAGCAAAATTCTGTAATTTTTACAAAGAATTATTTTCTTTTCTAGTCTCCCCTCAAATTCCTATCAAATACGAAACCAAATGACACAGATTGTTCAAATTTGTACAGAAGTCAACTGGAAGATTGCTGCAGAATGAAGCAGGGTTCCTTTTTCACTTAAGAATCGCGAAATTCAATGTGTTGTGTACGTATTGACGCGTTTTCGTAATTAGAATCAAACTATTCAGCTGAGCTTATATCGTTTTCTGGGATTGTAAAGATAATTCGATTTCCTTTCTCCTAAGAATCCTTTACTCGATTGGCTTGACTTGAATTTTTCGCCAGGCCCGTGGTTAAATTAGTCATGTCTTAAGACTGAAGTGTATATGTATTGTTCCATAGGTCATGAATTCTTTAAATATTAAAAAATTTTATAGCAAATTACTTGAAGTTTTTATTGTTATTTAATTTAATTGAATTTAAAATTAAATTTTCTACTTTTATTTTCATTTATAATAAATGCGTTGGTATTTCATTTATTTCTGCATTTATTCACATCACTTTCATTGTGACCCACTTTTTTGCCTCTTTAAATTTTACTGCAAGACATGCTTTTCTTTAATTAAAATATATTTTTTTTTTGTTTTTGTTTTGTTCTATTTAAAACCCCCTTCCTTGCTTTCTTCTTTCATTGTAAAACAATCAATAAACAATAAATTACTTGTTGAGAACCACTGTTTGGCACGCTCATCTAGCTTAAAAGCACAGAATACAACACAATGGTTGTTTTTTGTGTTGTGTTGTTTTGTTTTTGTAAATAACAACAACAATCTTTCATTTATTCAGTCAATGAGTCCATCAGTAATGATACAGCACGCTAACTAAACGGTTGTTCCTAAGGAATTTAATTAAAATAAAACACACGCAAAAACAAAAAACCGAAAAACATCGTAGAAAACATGTGTATTATGCTAATTACAGCACAACAATAAAGAGAGTGTAACTAACGGTCATTAAAAGCAATGACATATATATGGTATAATTAAAAGAAAAAAGTGCCTTTCTATCTCACTCTAAAAAATGAAAATAATCATGAGTAGAATTTAAAAATTTAAAAGAAAATAATTTTAAAAAAGAAAGAAAGAAAATAGAATGTCTAGAAAGTATTTAAGTGCCTTAGAAAAAGGGTTGTTTTTAAGAGAATAACATAAAAAGAGAAAGCAAAATAATAGTGAGTGAGTGTATTTATGTTAAAGCAGAGCAATTTTAAGAGAAAATCAAGTGATGAAATAAATATTGTTTGCAATGAATTTGTTGATACTTAGAGTAAAAGTATTAAGAAAAGAATGTTAATGTTAAATATTGTTATCAAAAGAAATATAAAAAAATAAAAATAAAGAATATACAGAAGAAAAAAAAAATGTAATGAAATAAGTACATGAAATGGCTTGTTTGTACATGTCTGTACAAGAATGTAAACAAAATCACGTAAAACAAAAAGAACATTAAGCAAGCAACAGCATCTTTAACGAAGTGAACAATTAAAAGAATTTTTAAACAATAAATGATAAGCATTTAACAAACAAATAGCTTCAGAAGATTCCCTATAAACAAATAAACCAATTTCACCACCATGAAATACTAGTTGAAAAACACTTCAAATTGCCATAAAAATTCTTTTCTTTGTAATGAAACTGAAGGGCTTTTTAAATAAATTTCTAATGAAAGTGAATGAAATGTCTGGAAAAGTGCTTTCATAAAAAGTGCTTCAGAAGGGAAGCGAAGGAGAGTGATGGTGTAAAAGACAGCACTTATGAATATGGGTCAATGTTCTTAATAAACTTGAACTCATTTGCTTTCTCTCTTTCTCTCTCTCTCTCTCACCTTAACTGACAGTATTACAAGAAGCCACTTGTCTGTACAAAGGCATTAGAGAGATTCAAATCAAAATTGCATGGCAAATAGGACTCAAAGAGAGAGAGGCATTAAACATTACTTGATTCTGAAGGAACTTGAGACTATAAAAGAAAAAAGTGTCTGAAAGTAATTAACCGCAAATTCTGTTTCCTTATGATTTTAAATAAGAATATAAATTGCCTTGTGTATGAAGGCTGTATTTGGCATAATTAATATGATCGTCAGAGGGTCAGAGGGATCTAGTAGCTATTTTGAAATGAATAGAAAATCAATCACGTTTCTAACACGTTTGTTTTCGCATTGAAACACGAGATTTTTGTCCAGAAATACAAGATAAGCCCATTTTTAATCAACAAATTGTTGTCTTTTATAACGATTTTCACACACGGGCTGTTCGCCGTCAAAATAATTCACCAGGAATACATATGGGAAAATTATTTAGCTCTGGAATCCGTGTATAAGCCAGGAATACATATGGGAAAATTATTTAGCTCTGGAATCCGAGCATAAGCTTTCTAGTACCGAGCTAATTTTCACATAATTTGAGTAAATTGTGAAATAATGTTTAAAAAGGGCGCCTTATTAATTATATCGATATATTAGATAAAACTGCACAGTAATCGATATTCTAACGCACCGAAATTTAGACTCGCTAATAAAGATTGTATTTGTCGACGGTACGCACTCTAAGGGTCAATAAACTCCTCATGAAGCCCCTAAATGATAAGCTGTACACTCGTGTTCAATTTTTGTCTGAGACCAACGCATGGAGAATGACTCCTACTTATGCAATTCATGGTGTTGCAATATGAGAAAGTAAGTTAGAGAAGAAGAAAAAGAGTACAGTATAGCTAACTTGTGGAATAGTTTCCCTCACGGAGTGATAGTAGTAACCTAGTCGCTAAACTAGCAGGGCAGTTATTGATTTCTTCAGAATTTGTAAATGTAGACAATCAATATTTGAATTGAGAACAGAATCACAAGGGATCAGCCTATTGATTGCCTACCAATTCTTCAAAACATGCAATAAAAGCTTTCTGATGGTCAATACCAGTTTGAACACAGTTTGCATCACCTTACCACTATTCTACCACAACTGTTCACTTTAACTTGTTGTAACTTTCACTACTCAATATTTTCATTCGATATGAGTTCTTTTCGTTTATATTCAAGTTTTGGTCTTAAGGTATTTTTGTTGTGTGAGACCCATACATAAAATTTCTCTTGGGCTTCTAAAACGGTGTGCATATTTCACGTCACAATGACTGGCACTGAATCAAAGAAAACTACACATTACTAACTGTTAGCGTATCTGTACCAGAGATCAGCAATGAATCGCTTTTTCGCTACTCATAAGTACTCATGAAATTTTGAGTATGAGTGAGTCAACAGTATTCAAATCCAACTACTAATGACTAACTAGAATATGAGTAGTAGGAGTATGACATTAAAATAAGTATGAATGCGTATAAGTATTAGAAATTATAAGTATGATTCGAATCTACTCATCGTTTTGAATTATCATTGCTGACCTCCGGTCTGTACCAAAAATACTATTCCCATTGCAATGCATGAATTACGTTGAGGAAGTTAAAGCCTCTTAATTTTTGAAAATTCGAAAACTAATTTTTCTCCTTCCCCCCGAATTCAAATCTTGATTGCACATGTTTGTAATCAATTACTGTTATCACCACACCAAGCCACCTTGGAAATAGATCGGTAAATACTATATTTTTACTAGTAAACAATTTTGGTGCTACGAAAAAGCCATCAAAAATCTCTCGAACATTTTTTTTAATTGAAAAACTAGTCTTTCCAACGCCAACTTGCCGACTATTAGAAGATATAAGCGATTGCTTTATGACACTTTATACAATGTAAAGAACGTTTTTCCAGTAGCCGCATTAACAAAATATCAATTTAAAATATTACTAAAAAAGTTTTATTAAAAGTGTTTTTTTAAATGCAACAAATCAAACAATTTCTATATAAAATCACATTTTTCATGGCCATTTTATAAAAAAATTTTGTGTGTAATTTTAGCTTTAATTGTGGTTAAATTTTGATATTTTTATACGCTTTTTTGTATTGCCTCTGCCATATCATAACCGAAATAAGAAATTTAAAACTTTTAACACAAAATCAAATAAAAAAATATAACAAAAAAAAAAAAATAGAAACTTTAATACCTTTAACACAAAATCAAATCAAATAAAAAAAATAACAATAACACAAACCAAAATTGAAATCATTTTAAAAAATGGTTTTAAAATTAGATGTTGCCGTACAAACTGAATTATCAGAATTATTATGGTACTCAAGTTCAACCTCAACGACCGCAACAACTTCACGTACTTCCTCCATACCAGGTAATATTTTAAAAAAATATTTAAAAAATCAACATTTGTTTTTAAAGTTTTTATTTAATAAACAAATACTATAGTAGAGATATACTTAAATTGAGTTTATAGGTCAATATATATGTATACAAATTTGTTATTGTTAATGTATGTCATCATCGTCATCGTCATGGTTGGTAAAAGTAAATAAATTTTTAAGTGAATTTTAACACTTTCATTATATCGTAATTTTATTACCTTTTTCGTAAGCTGGTAATTTTTTATAGCCAAACAATGTTAGAAAGGAATTGTTTTTCTTTCTAATTTACAGTTTACAGTCAGAATTTTATTACAATTTAAGCTCTCTATTGTAAGGCAATAGGAAAACTGAAGTAGTTTTAAAGTAAATTAGGGTCAAATCTATTCCAAATATTTGTTTTAAAAAAATCTTTAATTTTTGTCACTTTTTAAGCTCCAAAAAAATACTTTCTAGGATGAAAAGTATTTTCTTTCCGGGGAAAATTGACTTCCTTTAATTTTTTGTTCCTTATGAACATCAAACGCAATTCGTTTCTCTTGAAGCAGAATAATGCTAGTTTGGACACCAAAATTGCACTTTCATCTACCCTATATTCTGGACTTAACTTTCTTTCTAAAGGTGAAGAAAGTTGGAAGAAATAACTCGGTGGGAAGAAATTTAATTCGGACTCTGAAATCCTCTCGCAAACTAAACTATTTTAACGATGGCTGCCTTCCAAAATGTGTCAATACAAAGTTTGTATGCAGTTCTACTGCGGTATATAAATTATGTAGATATGCAAAGTAACCAAACAATGCATCAACTATAATTCCGATGCCTGATTGCTTTTTGAAAAAAAAAACACACATAGATGACGTTTTGAAATAGAATACATTGTATATATTTTGTACAGCGGCATTATGAAACACGATACTTTGTTCAAACACAAAGCATCAAACATTTTGGAAGGCAGCCGATCTCAACAAATATTTGTTTTTGGATGTAGTTTGGTTAGTATATAGAGCTTGGAACACTGTACAGTTATAGAAAAAAGTCCACATATAACCGTGTATATAGCAATCTCCCATCTCTCTCTCATTTTTCTATTCTTTTTTAATTTATTTCTAATAATTTCTATGTTATATTTTTTATATTCGTTTTTGTCTTCAAACGTTTTTAATTAGAATAGACTTAAACAACGCTATAACACCTTTTTCAATTTGATAAAAATTACCGTCATAAAAACCTACATACAACTGTGTATGTAGACTTTTATCTTTCACTGTATGTTATAAAAAATTCATTAAATTTTATACAAAAAAGCTTGTTTCATTTTAAAGGCCATAAACGTATTATTGTTATGCAATTTCCATATTCAATGTAAATTACACGCGGGAAGTCGCCGTAGTCTCGTAGGTAGTATGTTGGTTTCTTCGCAGTGGGACCACAGTTCAAACCCCTGGTCAAACATCTTCATCAAAACAAAATATAAAAAATATATTCCTTTGATGACTTTCTCTCAGCAGATTTCTGGCAAAACCTCTGAGAGTAAATAAAATTTCCATGAATGTTTCTCAAAAAATCTGTCGATTTTAAGCAATAGGTCTCGCCACTCATGTATAAAATTAGCACACACAACTTAAGTGGTATGAGAGAGAAGGGTTGTAATGGCCAATTATGTATGTATGTATGTATGAAAGCGCATAAGTATCAGAAATTATAAGTATGATTCGATTCTACTAATCTTTTTGAATACTTATTGCTGATCTCTGATACATACATAACTGATCATTACAACCCTTTAGTCAGGATTACGGCCTAGCTTCTCACACCACTCATGTTGTGTACGTTAATTTTATACGTGAGTGGCGGGACCTACAGCTTAACATCGACTCCGAACGACAGATTTTTGAGAAACTTTTTCGAGGCAGGTTTATTTTCTCTCAGAGTTTTTGCCAGAAATCTGCTAAGAGGAAGTCGCCGAAGCAATATTTTTTTCATATTTCGTTTTGATGTCTGACCTGGGATACGAACCCGGGGTTTACGTCTAATAAGCCAACACACTACCTACTAGACCACGGCGACTTCTTTTATTTTATCGCTTTCATACTTCGGTTAATATCGTGGAACCTCTACTCATATTCAAAGTTTGAAGGTACTCATCATACTCATACTTAACAACAAGTATGATGTTGTCGATTTCGACTCTCTATAACACAACACCTACACGAATCACAAAATAGATATGAATCGAGTAACTCGAATCGTTCATAAGTATTTTAAGTATTTTTCTAAAGTTATGTATCTAAATATGGGTAGGCTTATGAATCAAACAGATTTCGAATGGTATGCGGTTGATGTCAACGTTGTACGCATACTTATTGCAATCTGTACTTATAATTCAACGTTGTAGTGAGTAAATTTCAATATTATTGACTCACTTATATTCAAAATTTCATAAGTGCTTATGAGTAGCGAAAAAACGATTGATTGTTGATCTCTGGTATGTACACACAGTTACTAAAGTATACATACGGTTAAAAAATTGCAGAAATTTTTA
Organism: Sarcophaga subvicina; assembly: GCA_936449025.2. Taxonomy (NCBI): domain Eukaryota; kingdom Metazoa; phylum Arthropoda; class Insecta; order Diptera; family Sarcophagidae; genus Sarcophaga; species Sarcophaga subvicina. The sequence goes on along the minus strand of OW388083.2, from coordinate 103,372,069 downwards.
AACTAATCCGTTTTCGTTGAAAATCTTTATAGTTTCCTTGATGTTAAGACGGTCTTTTGCATTGGTTAAAAAATTTCTGAAATTGAACTGAATTGTGGCCCTGCACATGCCCACAAAAGTATACATCCGATTAACAAATTTCACAAATTTCTGAACCAATGTAAAAGACCGTCTTAAAATCGAAGAAAGATGTCAGACAATTATAAAGATTTTAAACGCAAACAGATTGGTTAAAAAATTTCTGAAATTTGTTAACCGTATGTATACTTTTGTGGCTGTGAGTGTATGTAAATGATATGTGGATTTTGATGCACCAATGCCACTCCTTGATTTGTTAGAAAATAAATGAAGTTATAAGACTACATGGCAAAATGACAAGTTGTCAACATACCAGATAGCAGCTCTGGTAACTTTATGTACGTGTATTTGCAATGTCAGTTTCAAAAATAAATTCTTGAGAAATCTTTAAAAAAAATTAATTAAAAATAATTAATTGGTTATTGCAGCCCTTTGATCAGGTATACAACTTCGGTTCTCATTTATGAATTCATTCTTTTAAAAATCTGCTTTCTTTAAATCTTTAAAAAGTTTAATGATTAAAATTTATTTTATAAATAAAAGTACAACAACAACAATAGACTTCCTCTACAGAAAAAAAGGAGAAAAAACAAAAACAAACAAAATATTTATTTGTTTAATAATTGTTTATTAAATTATTCATTCATTCATTCATTCCATTTATTTTTGAAAGAAATTTTTTATTTTTCTCTACAAGAGTATTCTTATGGAGTTGTTTTTGCATTGATTTTTATTTGTTTTAAATGAAATCGTCAACATTTTAAAAATATTTCTCATCATCACATAGTATTTCCATAGCAGTTGCTTGTTTTTTTTTTTTTTTTTTGTTAAAATTTTTTTACTGATTAGCAGCAGGGACAGCCACCAAAGTAAAGTAAAGGCAATGAATGCTGAAGCAAAGAAAAAAGAATTTAAAATACAAAAAAGAGCTGAGAGAGATAAATGAAATTCATTAAGCAAATTAGCACTGCAATATACGAGTACTTAATTTGTATACTCACTAATTAGTGATGGCAAATTTAATGACGAATTATAATTAACAAATCAATCAAACAGCCCAACTAATAGCCAATTTCGAGCGCCTGCTTTTTTGTCTTTCAAGTAATTGTCTTTGAAGTAATAAAATTTGATTGAAAAATTGTTTGGTGTTTAGAAGGCCCTTTCTTCTATACCCCCAATCCATAAAGAATTTTCTTAATTCATTATTTTCTAATTCCCTGTATGTATACATAGATATACAGTGAGCCTCAAAAAAAACTGTAAATTAAATAGAAATATACATTAATACATTACCGTTATTTTTATTTTAAAATTCCTTCATTTGCCATTTTTTAAAATTGAAATAAAAATTAAAAATTTATAAAAAAATTCGAAATATTGTTAAATGTTTTCGGCGCTCTCCTTAAGTGGTAAACAGAGAGTTTGTTAGATTGTTGTTAGAATTTTATACATAACTAGCTGTACCCTGCATGTGTTGCTGCGCCACCAACTAAAATAAATTTAAAGGAAAGAAGACATTACACAAATGTCCAATTAATTTTGAATCATTTTATTGATTTTGTTTCCCGTTGTCCTGATGATTGAGATGAACGGGCCTGGGTAGTACGCATTCCATCAGTTTCTAATCTCACTTCTCGTTGTTCAAGTGGTTCAAGCGTATGGGTCTCAGTGCCATAAACTCGAAGATTTTCCAGTCTCAATGCTCGTCTGATTCTAAGGCTCATAATGCTCTTTTCTTCCGTGCTTGAGGTGTATGTCGACCAATTGCTTGTCATTCATTTTGAATAATTTTCAGTGACGCCATCCACCGGAAATTAATCGCACCAACAACCTTGTTAAAGAATGCACAGTTTACAATATAATTCATTTTAAGTAATTTTCAGTGGCACCATCTGTCGGAAATTGGTCATACCAACTTAGAAACCTTCCCCGGCTCATGCGCAACAACTTTGCTAAAGAACATAACATGATCAAATGCATAGTTTACGATTATATAGACTATGGGAGGTGACACGCCCACTATAGCCAATCCGCCCATTTTGTTCATATATATATTCGTCAAAGTCGTCCATACAAAATTTGAGGACACTAGCTGTTGCAGTTTATGAGATATGCGACATTAAATACTTATTGGGTATGTGGGCGTGGCACCTCGCCTACTTGAAATTTTAAAGTAACAAGTCGCCTCTATAGTTCCTTCCAGACATACAGGAAGGTACTGTTAAAATGTTTAAGAAAATTGGTCCAGCCGTTTAGCCGTCTATAGACTTCAAGCAAACAAACCCACAATCAAATAAACACACATTCATCTTTATATATAAGATGTACAGTTTCTTTTGGCGCTTACTGTATAATGGAAAAACATTTCCTTTATTTATTTTGTTGCAGTGTCATTACAATCTTAAAAAAAAGAAATTTCAATTTTTTTTTTATTGTTGTGATTGGCAAAACAGAACCTTCTTTTTTCAGACACTTTGTTTATAGTAGACCTTGTCACCATTTCTTTTTTTTATATTTTTTCTCTTCTCATAATTGCTATGTTACATGCCTGTCTATACAAAGTATATATTTTGTTGTAATAATAAATAATAAAAAATATAAATTATTTTTTTTTTACGTTTAAATATTATCGAAATGGCATTGAGTCACGCAAATCCAAAGAGAAAGAAAGAAGAAGAAAAACACAATTTCTGCGATAAAATGAAAGAAAATAAAGAAAGCAATTTAGATACAAGGAACCATTAGTTGTAGTAGACTTTTAATATTCTGCAAATAATGAGTGATTTTTTAAGAGCAATAGGAAAATTTTTCAAAAAAAAAAGACTTAAAATGCAGAAAAATGCTTGAAGTCTTTATTTGAGTCGATAGTACGGTCCATATAATTTAATGTTTGATGATTATTTCATGCAAATGTTGACCGCGACTGCGCCTCAAATGGTCCATCCGCTTAGTCCAATTTTGGCATACTCTTTCCAACATTTCGGCCAGTATCTCACGAATAAATGCTTCAATGTTCTCTTCCAATGCGTCAATTGAAGCGAGCTTGTCTGTATAGACATGAGCTTTATCATAGCCTCACAAAAAATAGTCTAAAGGCGTTAAATCGCACGATCTAGGCGACCAATTGACCGGTCCCGAATGTGAAATAAAATGTTCACCGAACTCGCCTCTTAATAAGTCCATTGTTACGCGTGCTGTGTGGCATGTGGCACCGTCTTGTTGAAACCACATGTCATGCAAATCAAGCTCTTGCATTTTGGGCAAAACAAAAGTTGGATATCATCCCACGGTAGCGCTCACCATTCACAGTTACGTTACGATTCGCAGCATCTTTGAAGAAGTACGGTCCTATGATGCCACCAGCCCATAAACCACACCAAACTGTGACTTTTTCTGGATGCATTGGTAGCTTTTGCAATGCTTCTGGCTGATCTTCACTCCAAAATCGACAATTCTGCTTATTTACGTATCCATTGAGCCAAAAATGAACTTCGTCGCTGGACACAATTTTTCGATAAAGAAGTGGATCTTCGGCCAACTTTTCAAGAGCCCATACACCAAAAATTCTGCGTTGCGGTAGGCCGTTCGGCTTCAATTCTTGCACCAGCTGTATTTTGAAAGGCTTCACACCTAAATCCTTCCGCAAAATTTTCCACGCTGTTGAGTAACAGAGGCCCAATTGCTGCGAACGGCGACGAATCGATAATTGATGGTCATCATTAACACTGGCCGATACAGCTGCGATATTTTCTTCAGTTCGCACTCTACGTAAGCGTGTTGGTGGTTCTTAACACAGCACGCATTTTGATAATAAAATCCAGTGATTTGCAAGCGTTGTTCGTTTGTAAGACGATTCATGGTTAAATTATAGACCAAACTGAAGATGTTTGACAGTGAAACAAAATACGAAACGTGCGTGAGCTGTTTAAACCAGTGTTGCCAAAAAGATAATTGCTAAAAAAAATCACCCGTTAAAAATAGAAACAGTGGCAGTGTAGAGACACGAACATACACGGAAGGCAAAAATATGTTTGCGGCAATCATAATTTGAAAACAACATATTGAGTGAAAGGAAATAGCAGGTGTACTGATATTTCATATAAATACACACATTATTGGCGATTACAACCTAGCTGCTTACAGTAACCATGTTGTGTTGCTGAATTTTATCCATAAATGGCTGGGAACATCTGTATTATAATGGCAAGTCTGATCGACAGATTTGACAGAACAGAACATGAGTGTTAGTTAATCCCATAATTTTTGACCAGAAGTGTGCTAAGCAAGGGCGCTCGCTTATTTTGATATATTTTTTAAGTTGCGAAAGCTGAGATTTGAACTTGGAACTCTCATTTAGTAAATTAACAAACTAAACTACATACATCGACCACATGGTAACATTATCCAATATTTCTATATCTAATCATGGGCACATTTAGAAATAATTTCAATCATTTCTATTTTGACTTAGGGATAGACTTTGTTCCTTTTCTCCTTTTTCTATTCTTTCCATTCCTTAAGGTTTCCAATCAAAAGCTGCTTTGCTTATGTATATCATTGGCAGGTTTACGTAGCACATGCCCTATCCATGCCCATATCCTTAGGGAAATGTATGTTGCTTCTGTGCCATAACTCCACTTTCGAAATACAATTGTGTGACCATCATATGTGGAGTATGTAAGGCAAGACTCTGCTGTTTACTTCAATAAACATAAACCAAGCTTAGTATGCATATTACAACACAGTTTGAAGTCGCCGTAGTCTAGTAGGTAGTGTGTTGGCTTATTAGACGTAAAGCCAGGGTTCGAGCTCCAGGCCAGACATCAAAACAAAATACAAAAAGTATTTCTTCAGCGACTTCCTCTCAGTAGATTTCTGGCAAAAACTCTGAAAGTAAATAAAATTCCCATGATAAGTTTCTCAAAAAATCTGTCGTTCGGAATCGACTTTAAACAGAAGGTCCCGCCACTCATGTATAAAATTAACACACACAACATAAGAGGTGTGAGAAACTAGGTCGTAATCCTGACTGAAGGGTTGTAATGACCAATTATGTATGTACATATGTATTACAACACAGGAAGAACGACACTGTTGAAGAGAGGAATCTTTGTTTTTGGGCCTGTTTTGATTAGATCGACGGCTAATGGAAAGGGGCTTTAGCCCTCCGTCTGGTATAATATGCTTGCCTTGGAGGGTGAATTCTGTGACTGATTTGATATTTTCGCTATGTAAGTAAAGAGTTATTAAACGATTTCTAAGCACCCAGCGGAGGTTATGGTCTTATGCCGGGCTCTATTGCAAGGTGTTTGTGGGACATCGTTCACGTTCCGTTCCTGTTCATGTTCTAACATGTGCTCCCACACAATGTTTTTCCTTGCAACTACGCACCAATCGACATTTTGTGTGTTCTACCACTTGCTTCAAACCATCGGCCACTACCGTAACGATCCTACTGAACCGATTGTGACACAATGTTGTTAATTGTCTTTCCGCTAACTTATCTCCAAAGAAAAAGAGATGTGGCTTACCGTCAACGTTCCATATGCGATTCGGTTTCCAAATGTATAGAATTTTCTGCAGGCATTTTTTGTAAAGGTTTGTAGGCTTGTGTCGACTGCAATTGTATATTTCCAGGCTTCGCAACCATGAAATAGGAAAGAGTGAACGTTCGAATTGTATATACGCAGCATTGACATGCCTCTGGACCAAAGTCCTCATCAAACAGTGACTCGTTTTGAGTGCGTCGGCTTTTCAATGTATGCGTGCGGGTTTTCTGTGCCCCAAATGCGACAATTTTGCTTGTTTACATACCCGCCAAGATCAAAATGAGCTTCATCTGAAAAGATGATTTTTGTTTTGCCAAAATCGGCATCTTCTGTTGTAGACTACTGCATGGCCACCCGAGGCAGCCATTTGAATGAAATTATTTTCCATTATTAACCGGAAGGATTGTACTTTCAAATAAAAAAAGAAATTTGAGAAAATATTCAGTAGTTTTATTTTTAAAGCATTTTCAAAAAAAAAGTTTTTTGGCGGACCCTTTATATGTACACCATGTTGATATTTGTTGAAAGCACCTTTTGCCGTTTTAATATGCAATTCAATGCCCTCATTAGCACCATCCTTTGTAGTTACCATACCACAGTGTTCAGATACTAGGTGAAGATGCCTACACGTTCAAAGATAGATAGTTACGTACACATGTATTAATGACTTCAAGAAATCCTACTTAATTGTTATGGCAACTCAAATATGTTTTTTTTAAGAAATATTTTTTTTTTATTTTATTTTATTGTTTAAATAAAAACTATTTTTCATTTTCAATTTACTTATGAACGTCATCAGTTCATTTCAATTCTAGTACGTCGTGCATACGTGCATACTCGTATATACGTTAAAAGTTTTAGACAAGTTTAGAAAATAACAAACAAAAATAACTACGTACGTGTCGAAAAATAACGGTCAATTATCAATAATAAATGGGGGCTAAACTGACTGACTGCCTAACTGCCTAACTAACTAGTCAGCACAACATGCATATTATTAAGCAAATAAACCAACAAATGCATGCAACATTTGTATGGAAATGAATATGAGCAACAAATGTTTATAGACTCATAGACAGATGGCGATGTATTGGGAATACAAAAAAAAAACTCATTTAAAGTTGTCGGCTTCTTTAATTAACCCATTGCGTGAGGTGTTTTTTAAATTATTGTTAAACATCAATTAATTTAAACTTGTTTATGGTTTGGTTTCTTCGAATTTATTTTGAAAGGCTAATGCTTGTTTAACTCTTTCTCTGTAAAAGAAATTTTTTTATGGCATTAAAAAGTTTCTGATTATAAATTAGGTTCTAAATTGTTTAGAAATGTAAAAGTTTGTTAAAAAATCACATTTATTGTATCACTGTGTAGAATTATAAATTGAAAATTTAAAAAGTTTCAGACAAATGTGTTCTGTATTGTTCGTTCTGTTGGTTCAACAAAATAAACAAAAATTTAAATTTTTTAAAATAAAATTAAATCCCTTTATAGTGTATAATACACCACAATTTTTTTTTTATAATTAATTACTCTCATAAATCTGAATATTAAAATTTTATTGTTATTTGATCATAACATTGGAAAAGGTTAATGGTAACGGTGGCTTAAAGCTATTTTATATTTTAAATTAATTAATTAGTTTCGAATTCTACAAAGAATTGATAACATACTCCAGTTCTTTATCATTAATAAACATTTTTTTTTTATCACTTACTAAGGCTTCCCTAGTTGAACTTTAGTCGCTCATATCTTTACAGTAAAAACAAAATATTGTTTGGGTTCGTTTTACATAAACTTTGGGTTGTAATTTGTTTACCAACGATATCTTGACTTTCAATATATAGTAGAGGATTTGATTTTTAATTTGTTTTTCATGATTTTCGTTAATCCGTTTTAAATACATTGGTCTTAAGCAACAACTACTAGGTTTTATGTTGCTAATCTTATTGTCCTCCAAAGTTATTTTTAAAATACTTCGGATGAAAAAATATGAAGAACTTATATCCTGTCAAGTAAAGAATTACTGCACACATTAGTTTTCTTTTTGTTGCTTGAGTTCTCTTAATGATGGAGGTCATATCTTCCTAATCGTTGCATAACTTTAACTTTGAAAACATTAGGAAATCGCAGACGGTACAATAAAGTGAATATTGGAGGAGTGATTCACATACATACATACATACATACATACATACATAATTGGTTATTACCAGACGTCGGCACAAAGAGAACATGATAAAAATGTGAGTGCATTTGTGAGAGGCAGAAGAAAATTGTTAGTAATATTTTCAAGTCTACACTTATTAACCCAATAATATGTATATGTGAGCGAAAAATATAGAAAAATTGTACTGCACTAAATCCCTAAAGACACCGTAATTAACTCGACAAGTATTCTTCCAAAAATCGAAATCATTTCTCATTGATATTACTGAATCCTACCGAAATATTTTTTTGGGTGTATAATTGAACCATGAAGAAAAGCGACATTAACCTTCTTCGTTAGAAGCTGACAAGCAACTGAATGCATTTTTAAGCTCTTTTTAACGAACATTGTTGATATTCGTGTCCTATGTGTGTAAAAAGACGAAGATGTTCTTCCCCTGAGAGACATTGGCGCCGACGTCTGGTCATTACAACATTTGAGTCAGGATTACGACTTAGCTTCTAGCACCACTTATGTTGTGTGTGATTTTTGAGAAACTGTTAATGGCAATTTTATTTTACTGTCAGAGTTTTTGCCAGAAATCTGCTGAGTGGAAGTCACCGAAGAAATATTTTTTCATATTTCGTTTTATTGGAAATGTCTGAGCTGGAGTTTGAACAGTGGCCTCACGTCTAATAAGCCAACACGCTAAGATGCTGTTAATGCTTACGCAACGCGCAAACGGCAAAGTAATTCATACAACATTTTTCTAATCATTTCTCCTGAGTGTACTAATTTTTTACTTCCTTTCGTATGTTCTGTTTAAGCGGCCTGCCTATGAATACCATTGAATAGCTTCGTTGACGATACTTCCTTTGTATTTCCACAGTGCATGGCCAATCCATCACCCACCTACTGCTTTTGATTTCCCTACTTCATTGGCTTCGTGTTGAATTTCCCACATAGGTGTTGGCTTGATACTATGTTTGGCCACTCGCTGCATTTTCCTTTCTTCGCTTAGATTTTTTAGTTTATTGTATAGGATGTTTTTAAGAGCTTTAGAATGTTAATATAAAACAGAAATATTTAATTTCAAATCGTTTTTTATTATATTCTGACAAGAGTTACAGGGTCCATATCATGCCTAATTTTTTCACTACTTTTCCCAATAAATCTGGCAGTATGGTCGCAATGAATAGCTTGCATATTAGTCTTCAATGCTTAAAGAGTTTCTGGTTTGTCAACATAAACCAATGCGTAATCGGACCAGTTCCGTCGGGTCTGTCATTAAGCGATTACATTCATATATATGTACATAATTAGTCTTTAGCCAGGATTACGACCTAGTTTCTAACACCACTTATGTTGTGTGTGTTAATTTGTTTTTATACATGAGTGGCAGGGCCTACGGTTTAAAATCTACTCCGAACGACTGATTTTTTGAGAAACTTTTTCATGGCAGTTTTATTTTACCGTAAGAGTTTTTGCCAGAAATCTGCCGAGAGGAAGTCGCCGGAAAAATATTTCTTAGTATTTCGTTTCGTTGGAGATGTATGTGATGGGGCTTGAACCCTGGCTTTACGTCTTATAAGCCATCATACTACCGACTAGACTACGGCCATTAATTAAGGCCTTTATGTGTGGCATATATGATCGTTCAAATGTCTACCATGACTTCTCTCGGTGGAGAGAATTCGTTAGATTTGGTTAAGGCGTGAAGGTTAGGTTAGGTTAGAGGAGACAAGTACAACGTCCTAGCTTCTCACACCACTTATGTTGTGTGTGTTAATTTTTATACATGAGTGGTGGGACCTACAGTTTAACGTCGACTCCGAACGACAGATTTTTGAGAAACTTTTCATGGCAATTTTTATTTGACTCTCAGAGTTTTTGCCAGAAATCTGCTGAGAGGAAATCGCCGAAGAAATACTTTTTGTATTTTGTTTTGATGTCTGGCCTGGGGCTCGACCCTGGCTTTTACGTCTAATAAGCCAACACACTACCTACTAGACTACGGCGACTACAATTAAGGCGTGAATATGACACCCATTTTAATTGATTCACGATATGGTACGAGTGAAGACAGATGACAGTTGCATAATTTGAAATTATTGAGGATTAGCAGTTAAGCATCTGCCTCAGATGCTATATTATAGTTTATAGCAGATTGTGCTCAATGTTATGAAAGAAAACAATTGTGTTGGAAATATTTTCCTTTTTAACAAAATGTATAGCGCTATTGTAAACACAATAGACAAAAACTTTAAAATACATTCAGACATACATACATACATCTCCCAATTTATTAATTGTATAAAAGCATTATTATTCCTTTAAATTTTTAAAAACTTATTGTAAAAACAGGCAATTTATGCTCTTAAACTCAAAAGCGATAATAATCGGAATTTTTTTTTATTATTTGAAAAACATTTTAAGATTTGCCATTCTCTCAAGCATATTAGAACTTGAATTCAATCTTTATCAAGGCTATTTGAAATTGATTTTGTCTCTTTTGTTTTTGTTAAATAAATATTTAATCTGTTGATTGGGCGAATGACATTTTGTTAATTCGCTTCATTAATAATCGATTTTGTTTAATTGTTTGAAAGTTGAAATGTGAATTTCATGAATTACACAAACCTTTAGTTTTAAAGAGCCCTTTTGGCCATAGTTGATTGAATTCAAAATCAATTAATATTTTTTTAAAACTAGTTTCAAGCAACTTTTAACAAAACGATCAGTTTCTTAGAACATAGCTTAACGCTGAAAATAATATTTTTTTTTCATGAGATTTGAACGTAATAAACGAGATTTACGGCGCCAAAAGTTCTTGATCAGTTTTTTTTTTTTGCTTTCGTTTGTTGTTGTTTTTTTTCTTTTTATCTATTTAAAGTCATTTAACATATTAATTTATTTAAATGTAGGTTGTAATTTAAATACAATTTTTAATAACATTTAGACAAAAAAATTAAATAAAAAAAAACAGAAAATTTTTTTTATTTTATTGTTATTACATCAACACGTGAGATCATTTGCCAATAAGTAAACAAAAAACTAAAAAAGCAATAAATTAAAAAAAAAATGGCAACAACACTCGTAAAAACATTAATTGTTTTTCAATCTTAAAAAAATTTCATTAAGGCTAATCACAGTTTATATGGTATGCGGTATTTCTTATTACCTGGCATGTGTTTTATAAAATATTTGTTAAAAAAAAACATTTTATTTTTGAATTCTTTGAATTGTGTTTATCATGTTCAGTGCTGTTAAATAAAGTCTTAAAAATTCATTCATGGCATTTCCTTATTGAAATATTCCAACATTTCTTTAAATTAAACGCTTGTTTATTGCCTACTCAAGTGAAATTATTTAATTTTTCAAGTGAAAATCATAATTATTGTCACTGGAGAGCTGGATGCACAACAAAAAAAACGCATAAATCGTGTTGTTTTTTTTTGGCTTCAACCCAACTTGCAACAGGTTGTATTGGTTGTTGGGGTTGCATGCGTAAAACGCATAAAGAAGTTGTTTCTTTTTTTCCTACAATTTTAAAATCAGGTTTTTCCCCACATGCCTATTGCCATTGCTGCTTTGTTTTTGTTCTCCTTTAATCGCTTTTGTATCGCTAGGCCGCGCTATAAAAATAAAACGAATCTCAAAAATTTTTAACACTTTTTTTTCTTTCTTCAAAATGCAGGGGGGAATTGTTTTCATATCGCCTTAACCAATGATTTAGTTGCAAAGAGGTTACCAGATGATAAGTATGAATAGCGTTCTCGTATTTGTTATGCTTAAGCGTCATTAAATCTGTCAACACAGAATACGACCGTAAAGATATTTTTCATTAAACTGACAGTTTAAAAATCTTTGTAGAATGCGGTCGTGACATGATTATCTTACTGTAGTGCATTAGCACATTTTCTGAATCACTCACCTCAGTACGCATAATTTTCGAACAGTGCTGCCATATTTTCATAATATAGAGTTATCCATTTCGTGGTTTCAAAAGTAAACGTGCATAAAACACATAAAATATTTTTTTCATGATATTTCTTTTTTATAGTTTGAACGTTGGTTGGCATTATGTGTGAAACCCTACATCATTTAAATGAGGTAATTTTCGACCTTTTTTTGACACATATTGGGCGGTATCTCAGCCATAACTTGACGAATGTTGGTTTTTAAGTGCTCAAGAGTTGAAGGTTTATCTGCATAAACACGATATTTCGCGTAGCCCCACAAAAAAGTCTAATGGTGTCAAATCGCATGATCTTGGTGGCCAGTTGATATCGCCACGACGAGAAATTACGCGGCCAGGAAATGTCTCTTGCAATAAAGCCATATTCGCTCGAGTTGTGGGGCATGTGGCACCGTCTTGGTGAAACCACATATTCTCCAAGTCGTATTCTTCAATAGCAGGCAAAAAAAAGTCGGTTATCATATGACCATAACTCTCCGAATTGACGGTGACAGTCGTTCCATCGTCGTTTTCGAAGAAGTAAGGTCCAATCACACCTTCGGACCAAAGAGCGCACCAAACAGTGACTTTTTCTGGATGTAATGGTCTCTCTTCAATTACTTGAGGATTCTCAGAACCCCAAATACGACAATTTTGTTTATTAACATACCCGCCGAGTATGAAATGTGCTTCATCGCTGAAGAAAATTTTTTTCGATACGTGGCTGTGTAGTAGGTTTTGATAATTTGTATGCGTTGTTAAGCAATCCATTTTCGTCAATGTCAGACTTTCAACTGAAAAGAAAAAAATTGGTTTCACAACTTAGTTTGACAGATGTTGAATTCCAGCCCCATACTTTTGAAACCACGAAGTGGATAGCCCTTTACGTTTGTGTTTCTTCTTAGACTAACTCATTGCTAAGAAAACATAAAAAAGTTGTGCATTAATGTTAGCAGCCTTATGGCAGCCTTTGAATTATGTGCCATATTTTGTCTATTTTGTTTTTATTTGAAGTTATCGCCGTATTCTGTTCTTACGCCAGTGTGAAATTATCCATTAAAAGCTTATTTGTGAGAAATAATTATTAGGAGAGTTCTTTCTCCAAAAAGAAAAGATGAACATAAATATAACCCATAAGTTAGATTGTATGGTTTAATGTACATCGGCTTTTCAGATAACTTGGTGCCATTTTTAATCGTGTGCTGATAACTCAATTCCATAGAAACGTGCATTTAGATTTTCATAACAAATTTTGTACTGAGGATGCCCATTTGACAGTCAGGTCCTCATTCGACTATGACCTTTAATAGTGATTAATATGGGATTGTCTGATCAAGTTAAATCCCCTGGGTAGAGATATAGGGATAGGGTTACCTTTTGCTGGACCACAGGTTATTTGGAAAACCGGGCACTTAATGATCACATGAGCCTGTCAGCTGAGCAGCTTCCACACCCCTAATAAAGCCAGAGCCTTTCTTTGGAATGGGAAGAGGAATTTTGGTAATTTTAGTAGAAAGAGTTTTAAGTCTTGCATTAGACCTGTACAGCAAAATAGCTCGAGAATAGCTTTCTGCCACAACAGCAGTGTGGACTGAAAGAGCATTTGTACGGAACAAGAATCGCTTTAAACCCAATGTATAGAATCCCTGTAATGAGAAGTACTAATAACCGAAATATATGCTTGGAACCTCTAGGGCTTTAATACATATCAGGAAACACTTGGGGATTCATCAGGCACTTGGCGAATTGTGATTCTTACATACACACAACAACATCTGGACATTCTTAAGTGCATCAGGGTTGGAAGAGATTGATCTTATAGGGAAATCCTACATAGAATGAGGGCAGTACTATGGAGGGGTTTAAGTCTGTATGGTTTCTTCGATTCCAACGGCCTAGGGCATCAGGCATTTTTACGTATTTAAATAACAAAGCAATTTGAAGTCGCCGCAGTCTAGTAGATAATGTGTTGGCTTATTAGATGTGAGGCCACGGCTCAAACCCCATGACAGACATCTTCAACAAAAAGCAAAATATGAACAAATATTTTTTCGGTGACTTTGGCCTCTCAGCAGATTTCTGGCAAAAACTCTGAGAGTAAATTAAATTGCCATGAAAAGGTTTCTCGAAAATCTGTCGTTCGGAGTCGACTTTAAACTGTAGGTCCCGCCACTTATGGATAAAATTAACACACACAAAGGTTGTAATCCTGACTGAAGGATTGTAATGATCAATTATGTATATATGTGTGTATGTTAATCATGCCTCCAATATTCACTGTAATGTACCGCCTGCGATAGAATTAACACATACAACATAAGTGGTGTGAGAAGATAGGTCGTAATCCTGATGAATTATGGATGTATGTAAATAATTTAGAAGCATTTTCGGAATTATAAAACCACGCTTCAGATTTACTAATTTATTTTACCTGTCTCCATAACTGAAAAGCGCCATTAAAAGATAGTATATTTATTGATTACCAAGAATTAGAAACTGAGTGGAATTGCCGATTGTATCCATTGCTGATTTCTGCTTCTTCCTAAGAGAAGCAAAAGATGGCCCCATAAAGCCGCAAAGTTTGGTATGTTTTTTAAAAATGTTACTTCACTCGACACCATACATTCACATACACCATACATACAACATATCGGCTGCCGTCCAAAATGTTTGTTTCTTTGTGTTTGAACAAAGTATAGTGTTTCATAAAGCCGCTGTACAAAATGTTTACAATGTATACTATTTCAAAACGTCGTCAATATGTATTTTTAATGCAGTGAAAAAGCAATCAGGCACCAGATTTATAGTTGATGCATTGTTTGGTTACTTTGCATATCTACATAGTTTAAATACAGTAGTAGAACTGCATACAAACTTTGTATTGAAAGTCAGCCATTGTTTGACAATAATTGGAATTTGAGTAGAATTACCTAATGTCTCCATTACTGAGATGCTGATTCTTCCGTCTGTCTACGAAGTGCAGAAAACGGCACGCTAAAGCCGCAGGATTTGGTATGCATTATAAGAATGTTTCTTCAACCGAATTGCTAGAGTTCTCCACCTCTTTGTTCGCGACTTCGTATCCTATTTTTTCGCATCAGTCCAGCATATTTATATACGCACATATATACATACACTACAACCCTTCAGTTAGGATTAAGACAAAGCTTCTCACCGTATATCTGCTATTTACAATCTGTTGAGGCTTCTGATTGCTCGCTCTTCCAAGTTCTTAACTGTAATATAAGTTTTAAAAACATGATTAAATTACGGGTGATATTAAAAGAATCAAAATAAATCAAGAAAACTGGTCACCTTTATATCAAAACAACAACAAAAAACCTGCCTTATATTATGAAAAAAAAAAAAACAATTCCATACAAGTCTTGATATGTGGTGCAAGAAAATCTCAAATATTAAGTAATAATAAATGCAACAACAACAACAACAACAATGACTTTTTTAGAAGAAAAACAAAAAACCAACAAAAATCTAGACATGAAGGCCAAACTTTAAGCCAGAGGAGCAAAGCAAAAAAAAAACAATAAAAACAACAAAGAAATAAATTCAGATGACTAAATATGGCTTTGAGCCAAGAAACTAGATGTGTGTGCAACAGGCCAGGCCTGTCTGTCTGTCACAGTCAGTCAGTCAGGTCTCATGCCACAAATACAGAAGTCAATGCAATCAATTAAGAAAAATCATGTTAAGGCGTTTTGTTGTTATTGCTCTTGTTGCTGTTTCTGTTGCTGTTGCATTGCTAAGGCATTATTTAATAATAAATTGTAAGTCAGTCGTAAGAAATAAAAAAAATATGCTTCAATGTCTATGACAAATTTTTTGAAGATGTTCAAGAAACTCACTCTACGTAGTTTAAGTTGCACTTTAAATGCAGTTTGTTTGAAGAGCTTGAAAACAAAATCAAATACTGATGCAGTTGAGTGCATCTTGAATTACGGTCTGTATTATTCTGCATGAGTGCCTTCTATGGCAATACACAATTGCAATCAAATACAATGAATTTTTGTTGTTGTTATTTTTGGTTTCTATTTTTTTCAAAAACTCGACTCAATATTGTGTGCATCAAGTATAGTAAGTAGTAAAGGCGCGCGTCGCGTATAGAGCCGGTACAAATGCTTGATTCGAACGAATAGTTGGTTGGTTGCTTGGTTGGTTTGCATACAATCCATGCCTAGTCAGCCAATGCATCCACGGTTTTTGTTTTGGTGAACATTTTGTATCTCTCGCTCTAAACTACCCACAATTACCTGCTGCCACACCGCCTGCATTGCTCTGGGTTTTTGTATTTTTTCATATAATTTTTGTTTTTGTTTTTCTTTTTTCCATTCGTTCAATATTTTCTATGATCATTATGATGATGGCTTTGTATTGTAGATTTCAGTCGTCTACCTGCCTGGCTGCCAGGCTTTACTTGGTCTGTAGTTGAATACTTCCAACCAGTTTACTTTAAACTCTCCCAGTGTTTAGTTTGTTTATGCACTTCACTTCACTACATTTTTAAGACTACGCGCGTTTGAAATATGAACTAAATAAACTGTGAAATAAATAGAAAAACGAAAAGAAAAACGAACAGAAAAAATCTAATAAAAAACGCTTGTGGCAGCATCCTGTGGCAATTATTTACCATAAATTGTGTTGCATTGCTGTTCAGGCATTTAAATTGAAAATTTACGCACGTTATCGTTAAAAAACGGCAATTATTTGTTGTTGTTTTTGCGTACGTAATACGCATAAATAAATCTCAAGTCATATCTGTGATTTTAATTTTTTTTTTGATCAAATTTTTTAAACAGATTTTAAATCTACAAAAATGTCTTGTAATTTGTCAATGTTAATAATGTAACGCAGTGCGATATATATTTTTTAAAGCGTTTTATTGAACCGTTCGCCTAGTGAAAGTCGTATTAAAAAATATTAAAAGAAACCAAAAAAAAAAAATTTTAATTTTAAAATAACGCACCAAGTAATTAACGGTCATACATATTTTATTAATGGTGAGTTTGAATTTGTAATCCTACAGTGGAATTAAATTAGGCATGACCACCACCACCACCATTTCTGTGTTTCATAAATAAATACTGCCTATCTTCTAAGTGGGGGTTAAAATGTAGTGCAGTTCCTGCACTTGTAGGGATGGAATTTTAAAAACAAGATTCTTCATGTACAATAATTATATAATTATAGACACATACATATTTATAGCCGTGTTCTGGTCTATAATTAGTAATTTTGAAACTCCTGTTACATTTTTAAAATGTTATATTTTTGTTTCCAACCATAATCGTTTGTTGTCTAGAAGCACTAAGAGGTCTTAGGCAATTTGTTTTGTAAAATGTAGATTAAAAAATGAAATTATTTTTTAACAACCCAATTCTAAAGTTTGAAGCAAATATTTATTTCGTAATTACGTTCTCAACAAACTGAAGGGTTGTAATGACCAATTACGTGTGTATGTTCTCAACAAATGTCTTTGTTTTGGATGTGATAAGGCATAAGGCAGTTGGTGGAAATGTTAAGCAAAGTATATTAGACCTTGGTGGACTCTATGTTGACGACGACGATGGGTCGTGGACCTAATCCCACGGTGCTCTTCGAACAGAGTGAAATACAATGCGTCTACCAACGCCCCCAAATGTAGCAGGCTGCTACACCTGAGTACCAATTCGAAACCATGTATTTTGATTTCCCCCTTGGTTAGGAGCAGAGCATATCTAAAACTCCTTCCGATCTTTATGTCACGGCACCCGGACTCTATGTTGAATAATAATTCATTAAATTTTATACAAAAAGCTGGTTTCATTGAAAACAGCACAAATGTATTATTGGAAACAACTCGCGGGAAGTCGCCGTCGTAGTCTAGTAGGTAGTATGTTGGTTTATTAGACGTGAGGCCACTGTTCAAACCCCAGATCAAACATCCCCAACAAAACGAAATATGAAAATATATTTCTTCGGTGACTTCCTCTCAGCAGATTTCTGACAAAAACTCTGAGAGTAAATAAAATTGCCATGAAAAAGTTTCTCAAAAATCTGTCGTTCGGAGACAGTTTAAAGTCAACTGTAGGTCCCGCTACTCATGTATAAAATTAAAACACACAACATAAATGGTGTGAGTAACTATTTTGTAATCCTAATTAAAGGTTTGTAATGACCAATTATGTATGTATGTAATTACATTGAATATTAAGAACAAATTACAATCGAAATTAGGTTGTTTGTTTGGACTCGTATGGACAACAAACTGGCTGCCTTCCAAAATGTATCAATACAAAGTTTGTATGCAGTTCTACTACTGTATATAAACTATGTAGATATGCAAAGCAACCAAACAATGCATCAACTATAAATCCGATGCCTACTTGGCTTTTTGACTGCGTTAAAAATACACATTGACGACGTTTTGAAATAGTATACGTTGTAAACATTTTGTACAGCGGCATTATGAAACACGATACTTTGTTCAAACACAAATCAACTAACATTTTGGAAGTCAGCCCCTATGTTGACATTCGCTCAACCAATTCTTAAAATTTATTTATTTTTAACTCTAAAATCTTAAATATTTATTAGAATGTATACCCGTTTAGTTTAGAGATCGTGTACTTCTCAATTTAGACAAGTACAGTAGCCGGAGGTCGATTTGAGTCATTGTTAGGAATAAATTTTACTCTCGAAGTTTGATCATTTTTCTCTCAGTTTTATGAAATTTTTTAAACAATCATTGTTATTTATTGTTTTTAAATGTCTTTACATCTAAACCTATTTCCAAACATAATTTTGAATCAAAACTGAATAAATCTTGATACTCACATCTTCATATAGGTTTGAATGCATGACAATGTAATTTACACTCCAGAATTAGTCAATCTCGCTATAGGTTATCACTTTAGCTGGCGTTATCAGTTGACATTCAATAATAATATAATAAAAAAAAGCGCTGTTGTATAACACAACAACGAATATGGATTTTGTTGTAACAGAAATGTGGGGAGAATTCAATTATACTTGACATAATTTTTTTCTATCAGAAGTTATAAGAACAATTTCCACCTTTGAATACCATTTACCATCGGTTTAAAGTAGCCATAAAAGGGACTACTACACAAATTTTTATGAATTGAAGTTGAATTCATACGAGTATAGGTCAATGAATCCATAAAGTTTTAAACTTTCCACCTATTACTGAAAGCGTCAACAGGTTCTAGTCACTATTTATCTAACAGTTGACTCCTGGTAAAATATAAACAAGCTGCGATGAACTTAATTATTTTGAGGGACATTGATATCAGAATACCGTGCGAGACAATAGAAAAATTCGATACATATACATACCCATACATTATTAGCTATTATAACCCTTTGGACAGCATTACGAACTGGCAGTGTTATGGACACCACCCAAGTTGCGTTGTTAGTTTCAGTTTTGATTGGCGGGACTTACAGTTTTATATCCAATCTTAACCACAAATTTGGCAAGATTTTTCATTGCAATTATTCTACTTTCGAAGGTTATGCCAGAAAACTGCCAACAGGGGATAGTAATAGCCTCCTATACAGTGTGCCTAGCCCATGATACTTTTGCTATCTTTATTTATAACGCTACTATATATGAATGAAGTCTTTAAGAATTCATATACTGTTCCAGTCTTGTGGATTTAATTTTCGTTGAAGCAAAGTCGTCGTGGTAGTGTGTTTGGCTTATTAGACGTTAGGCCTTGGTTCAAACCCCAGGTCAGGCATCTCCATCTGAACGAAATATGAGAAAATATTTCTTCGTCGTCTTCCTCTCAGCAGATTTCTGGCAAAAACTCTGAGTGTAAATAAAATTGCCATGAAAAGTTTCTCAAAAATCTGTCGTTCGGAATCGACTTTCAACTGTAGGTTCCGCCACTCATATAGAAAAATTAACGCACAGAACATAAGTGGTATGAGAAACTAGGTCGTAATCCTGACTAAAGGGTTATAATGATCAATTATGTATGTATGTATGAAACGAACAACTGGGTTTGCATTATCGTTTTCTGCAAGTCAACCATCGATTAATTTTAAAAATTTACATAAGCTGCACATTCTTCTTGCAGACTTCGACTCAGGATAACAATATCATCGTTATATACGCTTCACATGTGTTTCCTTGAGCAGATTATGCATGTTACGGTAACTCTTACAACGTGCATGTCCTTTAATAATAAAGTGTTGAACAGATCACATGATAAACCATAATCCGATAAAACATAAAATTCCGGTTGATAATGAATAATTCGAAGAGGTCGGTTTGTTTTTAATGGATATGTTCCAGGATTTATTGTAGTTTAAAAAGGAACATTTAATCGGTGGTTGATTTTTCAGATACAAAATCACTTTCCAAGGTTCTTGCTTTCTAGAACAAAACAAAATTTTTTCGCATAATGTCGAGTGTACTCCCTTTAGAAGACTTTTCACAAAATCGAGGTCGAGGTCACAAAATATATTCGTTTGTTAGATGATTTCATTGTTGAAGTCAAATCTCTTTTCGCCCAAAAAATAGTTATTCGTGGCTAATGTGGTGAATAGGCAGGATAAGCGAGTGTGTAGCCTTGCTAATGAATTTTTTTTTTTGACATTTTTGTACGAAATTCAGTTTTGTGCATTTAATCCTCATATCTTGCGGTAACCTGCTATCAAGAGCTCTCAAACACAAACAATATGACATCGTTTGTTAACCCTTTGACGGACACTGACGTCTATAGACGTCATAACAATGGTTTCTGGGGGGACATGGCGTGTATACAAGTCATAAATTGTTTCCTTCATAACATCATTATACAGCAAGTGTCCCCTCCTAAAATTTTGGTGTCCGTCAAAGGGTTAAAATGTTTGCGAAATTCATATTTCTTGACTTTATCACGTGTAATTTTCTAACACTTTTACTTTGTTTTGTTCGCGTATACTCCTCTTCTGTTAGAAATAATTACGCAAACTGAAAAAGATTTTCGAAACAAAATTAAACAGTTATACAGTATAACAGTAATTGCGCTTATATGTCAGGTACAAAAAATTTTTTCTCTCACTATAATGGTTTTACTGCTAAAGTTTGCTGTCCATTAATCCCATTTTTTTTTTGATGACTTCTCATAAATAAAATTTTTGTTCAATCATTACATATCGTAATTTGAAAATCTGTTTTTAGGTTAATGATCGATTTTAAGTGACGCATACCACTAAAAATATTTTCCCAAACTGTCATATTACGCAACAGAAATTGAATAATTCTGATAATTGTTGTGTGCTTCCATTAACGGTAATGAAAATTTGAACTTAATTTCACCTTAAGCCTACAATCAATTTCTATTAACACATACCTTCATAGTTAAATATTGAACTTTTTCTGTTATATTCCCTGTAATAATTGAAAAAAAACAGTTTTTTTAGTCAGTCTTTGGGACTATAAATCCAATTAACTGAAACTGATTCGTTTATGAATCATTAACTTCTTTCTATCATTAATTGTAATAAGTTTCCATAGGTACTGTGTTACTATTAATCAAGTTTACACAAGAATTTCTAACTTTTACGAAAGCTGTGATGATTATAAATTAAAAAAATATTTAAACAAGTGTTTTTTTTTTCTTCATAAATTTTCATGTTTTTCAACGAAAAAAAAAAATTAATTGCGTAACGGGTTTGAAAAGTATATGGGTTAGTAAGGGAAGACAAATATTTTCAATTAAATTTTTACATTAAATAACGACTCCATAGGATCTTCTAATTATTCATGTACGCCTGCAGTCACTTCATCATTTGATGAAGAGTGCTTCCAATACACCAATGTTTTGAATTTAGGAACATATACTAGTCGCAAAGGGTTAAACCTGTTGAACACTGAGATTCTTCTAGCAATTCGTATTGTAATCAGTTCAGTTTTGAGATGTTTATAACGCTGCTGTGAACTCATAAATCCTCGCAATGAAAATGAGTCTTTTCCTCTGCTTTTCACGAATGTAGCGTTTATATCGTTGACGCGAAAGGTAAATTGCTAATGGAGTCGGCTTTGGCCTTTTCGATTTACTTTCACTGGCTTCAATCTATTATTTTGAATATCATTATGGTTTTAGTGTGTAATGGAAGATATGCATACATACATACATAATTGGTCATTACAACCCTTCAGTCAGGATTACAACCTGGTTTCTCACACCACTTATGTTGCGTGTGTTAATTTTACACATGAGTGGCGGGACCTACAGTTTAAGGCAATTTTATTTGGTCTCAGAGTTTTAGCCAAAAATCTGCTGAGAGGAAATCGCCGAAGAAATCCTTTTTGTATTTTGTTTTGATGTCTGGCCTGGGGCTCGAACCCTGGCTTTACGTCTAATAAGCCAACACACTACCTACTAGACCACGGCGACTTCATACATATATGTCATCAACATTTACTAAGCTAGGTTTAAAATCTAGCTTGAAATAATTCAAACAAGCTTGAGTACTACTCTTTCAATTACACATTCAAAGCAATTTCAGCACACCTCCCTGCACAACGCTTGTTCAAGTGTATTGTACTCTTGATGCAAAATATGAACTACACGTTCAAATTACATGCCTATTTCAAATACTTTTATTCGTTGATAATCTAACAGCACATCCAGAACTCGTTGAATAATTTCTGTCATTGTACGAAATTTCACCGTCAATAAAGTGCATCAGTTTTATAAATTCTATGACCACGTTTAGACACTCAAATTTTCATGGTTTGTTTGTAACAAAAATTTTTGTTTACAAGTCGTCCATATTGAAGAAATTTATTACCGCACGATATTCAATTTTACATACACTGAGCGGCCATAAGTGAGTCAACACTTTTGTTCTTAAGTATAAGAAAAGTTCCTTTATCATGAATTGTTGTTTTTGTTTTAACATTTCGACGCCTCCGTTCTATAACATTCTAACTCGAAAAAGTGTGTTTTGAGTTATGAGCTCTCAAAGTTTTCACGCTACATGCGACCATATGTGTATTCTAAGAAGATTTTTCCCTATAACTTCGGAACGGATCGGCGCATCTTAACCAAATTTTGACGGTACTTAAGTTGGAGAACGTAGAATTTAAAAATGCAAGAACATTAAATGAAGTAATGGAGGCGTCGATTTTATAAGTAATAAACAAATGTTTTTTTTTTGGAAATTTATTCGACTATTCTCATTTACTTTTCTCGCTATCCTAAGAAAATGAATTATTTCAGTGGTGTTTACTCACATTTGGCGCTCAGTGTACATATTGTCCATGACCAGCATTTAGCTAGGATTATGGACAGACTCTCTGCGCCACTCATGTTGTGTACTTTGATTTTAATTATAAGAGTCAGGACTTACAGTTGAACGTCAAATTGTAACTACAGATTTGAAATGATTTTTTATGGCAATTAGTTTGCTATCAAAAGGCTGCTGAGAAGGCGATACATTGTTTTGTTTTTTTTCAGGATGGTAAAGCTGAGCTTTCGTTAGGTTAGGTTAGGTTAGAGGACGTGTACTTGTCAATTCAGACAAGTACAGTACCCGGAGGTCGAATTGACCCATTGTAAAACGTCCTAGTTTCTCACACCACTTATATTGTGTGTGCTAATTTTATGCATGAGTAGTGGGACCTACAGTTTTAAAGTCGACTCCGAACGACAGATTTTTGAGAAACTTTTTTCATGGCAATTTTATTTACTCTCAGAGTTTTTGCCTGAAATCTGCTGAGAGGAAGTCGCCAAAGAAATATTTTTTGTATTTTGTCTTGATGTCTGGCTTGGGGCTCGAACCCTGGCTTAAGCCAACACACTACCTACTAGACTACGGCGACTTCAACTGTCTATAACTCAATTCAATTTTATCCATAATAAAAAGTACACTTAGGCATTGGCACTTTATCCTTTGTTATGGAGGAATGAATTAAGCTGAGGCTGTTGAAACTTCACATATGTTCTTATGACACAGCTAAAAGTATTAAAGTAGTGGTGTAGCAGCATTCTCTGTAGTCAAAAAAAATTTTCAAACATCCCTCGTAATTATATTTAAAAAAATTATAATTCAAATACTTTTTCTTTTTTTAATCATTATTTATTATGCTGTTAATCGATTTAAAAGAGCCGTTAATTAAAGCTCATTACAAAAGATGTAGATTGTTGGCTCATTAATAGAATTAATAGAACGCAATCAAATTGCATGAGGAACCAAAGCTATTCCCCTTTTTTAAATAGTACAACAATTATTAGAATGCAATCCATTACCACTATTAGTGGCGTAAAATAAAACAAAAACTAGGTGTACTTTTTACCATACCTTCCTCTATTTGTAAACTTCTTTTTCCGTTTTGCCTTTTTTTTGGAATTAAAATACCGATAGCAATACGTATAGTTTTTCTTTTGTAAACAGTTTTTTCGAAATAACTTTTTTGTTATTTTGTTGGCATTTTTCAAACAAATATTTGTAATTATTTTTGTATAATTTTTTGTTTTGTTTTCCTTCTTTTATTATAAACTTATTTAAAATTTTTTTTTTATTTCATACTTATCATTAAAGTTTATTAACCTAAAATGTAAATTATCTGGTATATTTGTATGTATGTATGTATGTGTATGAATGGAAATAAATGTGTTAAATAGCTTTGTTTTTGGAAAATTAGTTTTTTTTTGCATTATTTTTGAATATAGAAAAATGCAAAAAAAAATTAATAATTTATGGTGGCAAAAAATGGCAATACAGACAAATGGTTGTATGGACAGACAGACACACATAACATCATAACTGCCGCCGACAGACATTAAAATACAAATCACAACAATAATGCAATATAATCGTGATATACAGTACCATCTATGGCACTGTAAGTAGTCGAGGTATTCCTACATGCTTGGCATGTTTCATTTTTTTTTTAATATTGGCACCCTACTCACTGCACCTACTACCAGTAAGTATACGTGAGAACTGCCTGGGTAAACAAACGCATTCATATGCTTTTGATTTACTAGCAGACATCAAATAATTTGTTTCTAAGTACTCATGCTTGTACTCATACTTATACTTGTCGTACATACATACATATGTATAAAAAAGCAGGGAAAATTGTTCATGAAATTACTGTGTATAGAAAAATATTTAAATTTACCCACTTTTTACATTACTTTCGACATGTTAACAGTGAGTAAATTTACACACCTTTAAACTATACACGTAAAACCTCTGTATTTTGTTTTTTTTCTTTTTTATTATTATTTTTTATTGTGTTTTACTCAATTGTTTTACAATAAAAAACGAAAGAAAAAAATAAAAATAAAATCCATTATTTTCTCTTTAATACACATTATTTTTAATTTAATTTTATTTTCTTTTCGTTTTTTTTTGCCTGCATTCAATGTGAAACAATGACTTTATAAAACTTTCATTTTCATTGAAAATAAAAATTAATTTTCCTCGATTTTAAATTAAAATTTATTGTCGATTACAACGCTATACTGCATAATAAAACACATGCTTGTTGCAAATTAACATTACCTGCCTCAATTGGTATTTTATTTTCATTTTACCTGTTTAAGTTTATGAGTTTTCTTTACAACAATTTGAAAATACCCTTGAGTTAAAAGATAAAGAAAAAAATTTTCAAACACTAGGGCGGGTAAATTTTTCAACCTTTGAATGACACGCATGTAGTTCCATGAAAAAATCATTTTAATCTTTCAGCATAGCTGAATTTGAATGCCGTTCAATGTTTCTACAATAATTAAATTTGTCGTAATGAAGAGTCTCTTTCTCCCTTCATAATTGACCTCAGGACTAAATTCGTTGAATATGGCGAATGAATCGTGCATGATTCATTAATTTTTCCATAAAAACTACACTTGTGCACTGTCTTGCATTGTGCTGGTTCAAAATGCTGGCCAAATGCAGTCGTTTAATTTTTTTCTTTAATCATCATTAAATTGTCTCAATAAGTTGGCATAATTCACTACTGGTTTTATCCTTCCAAGGACTACCTACATATGTGATTAATATTTTATTGTCTAACGAAGTCAGCTTGGAATTCTATAGGGTCCGTTTCGCGTCATTGTTGTTGTGTTTAGGTGGATTTGCGTTTACGATACAGATCAGAAACTTCTTCAAATTGTGGCGCCCACATTACAGTAAACTTTCTTATGTGAGATACCTTTTATAGATATGCCCTGCACACCCTATCTGTTCATCTACTTACTTAATTGGTTATTACAACCCTTTTAGTTTAGATTATAACATTGCTTCTCACGGCATTTTATCCATGAGTGATAGGACAGGAGAAGTCGTCGTAGTCCAGTAGATAGTGTGTTGGCTTATTAGACGTAAAAGCCAGGGTTCGAGCCCCAGGCCAGACATCAAGACAAAATACAAAAAGTATTTATTCGGCGACTTCCTCTCAGCAGATTTCTGACAAAAACTCTGAGGGTAAATAAAAAAGTTGCCATGAAAAGTTTCTCAAAAATCTGTCGTTCGGAGTCGACTTTAAACTGTAGGTCACACACAACATATGTAAGTGGTGTGAGAAACTAGTTCGTAATCCTGACTGAAAGGTTGTAATAACTAATTATGTCTGTGTATGATAGGACAGGACCTAAAGTCGACTTTGAAAGGCAGATTTTGGAGATAGTTCTCACGACATATTTTTTTCATATTTTGTTTTGTTAGAGATGCCTGAGTTAGGGTTTGAATCACAAGTCTTTGTCTAATAAGCCAAACGCATTCCGTACTAAACCAGGGCGACGACATTTTTTAACCAATGCGTTGGTTGACCACGTCTCTCACCTACGTACTAGATATATATAGCTGTTGATCCAGAAATAGTTTTATACATACAGTGGTGGCCTTATAATTAGAAACAATGTTTCTGGAACAGTGTTCTCTGGAGTGACGAATCTAAGTTTAATTTGTCCCAATCTGATGGAAAAACGTATGTAAGACGTCCTCCAAACAAAGCCTTTGATCCCAGGTACACAGTGAAAACTGTAAAACAAATTAACAAACAGACAGGTTGCTAAGTCGTTTCTAATTATAAGGCCACCACTGTACATATCCAATTCAAATGATTTGGTTGGAGGCTGATTTTGATGCGATTTTCTTCTGCCTAATTCAAGTTGGGTTGCCATACGTAATAGACACATAAATAAACAACACAGTTTGATTGATAATAAATTTTATTACACGGTCCTTTTTAATATTGTACAAGGATCAAACTCCCAGCATACGGTACTATCTAACTACGGACTAGCAACTTTACCTATTGCTCTATGTGTTCTTCAAATATTTCCTTTCTGGCAACTTCGAGAACTTACTGAGTGCCAAATCCTTGGTAGTCTCTCTATATGAATTTGTTATTGTAATTTGGTTTATGTTTGTCATTTTAAAATTCTGTGATGTTTTATTTTTATTATTCTTTGTTAATGTAATTTTTATGTTTTTTCTTTTCTTTCTTTCTAAACCCTAAACGCTATAGTGTTTATATTACCTTCGCAACAATATTAATCTTAATTTGCAAAATAATTTGTGTACCTGCTAAAATAACAATTCGACATTAGTATTAGCATGATTACTATTAAGTATGAAAGGCTAAATAGGTTTGAAACCTACCACTTGTAAAATTAACTACTCTGTATACATACCTCTGTATAAATATATGTTTGTAATATCTATTGTACGATAATAAACTAGCGTTTTTCCAAGACATCAGGAGATGTTTCCTACTAAACATGAGTTAACACCTAATACTATATTAAAACTTAAGTAGGATGACATTTACTTTTGTTAGAAAAGAATACAGGCTTTCTTACTTTTTACCTACTTCTTAATATTTATTACTTCGCTGAACATGGGTTTTCATAATAACTATGATGATCTGTGTTGAACCCGCCGCAGTCTAGTAGGTAGTGTGTTGGCTTATTAGACGCAAGGCCACGGTTCAAACCCCAGGCGAGACATTAAAACGAAAACATGAAAAATATTTCTTCGGCGACTTCCTCTCAGCAGATATCTGGCAAAAACCCTGAGAGTAAATAAAAATTGCCATGAAAAGTTTCTCAAAGATTTGTCGTTCGGAGTCGACTTTAAACTGTAGGTCCCGCCGCTCATGTATAAAATTAACACATACAACATAAGTGGTGTGAGAGACTAGGCTGTAATCCTGACGGAAGAGTTGTAATGGCACAGTTATGTATGTATGTATGATGATCTGTGATTAGGGAAAATTCTGTAAAGTTCGGAATTAAAAATTCAAATTTCTTTAAGTTGCCTTGGACTTCAGCAAGATTTTCAAAGCAGAGTAAATGAGAAATCCTTAGATCTGCATAGTATAATAAAATTTACTTAAAATTTTTATTCGTTGGAATACGAAGTTACTTATATCTTTAGTAGCCATTAAATTCCTTAATTAAACTCAGGAAATTGTTATTTTTTAGTTCCGTAATATTTTCTTTGGAAGAAGAGTTTGAAAGTAAAATTAGCAGTTTTCTTCAACTACTGTTAGCCACCAGCCAACAACGCCTTATGCTGTTTTTTAATTTAGTTTTTTATGTTCCATTATTTTATTTTATTTTATTTTATTTTTTAAAAAGTAAATAGGAAAACCATTAAATTTAAAACAAATTAAAACCGCAAATTAAAATCCAAAACAATAGAAGTGCAAGTGCTGCTGTTGCAAGTACCTTCACTTAATTTCTTTCTATTTGTTTTTGGTGAATTGTTTTTAGAAAGAAGCGAAAAAGTGAAACAAAATAAAGGGGAAGCCCAACCATTAGAAACAAAATCATGTTGCCAGCTGTGTTATCAAAACAAGTAAAATGCGTTTACCAAACACAAGTACTTTTGCAGTCGTTTTTCTGCTTCTTCTCTTTTTTTTTATTAATTTTTCTTTACAATCTCGCAGTCTTTTTTTTTATAGCTTTTGGAGAGAAAGGGTTTCCTATCCGTCTGCAATAGTGAAACAATGAAACAATTTCGAAAGTTTATTTTAATTTTAATATCATTTACCATGTACTACATACATACACTTCCTTTTCTTTTCATCTTTAATTTGGTTTTTTTTTTTCTTTTATTCACTACAACATTTAATTAAATTGTTTAAGTAGTTGATCTTTATTGTTGTTTTGTTTTATTTTATAATACATTGTACTTTTTATTTATTTCTTCTAATAATTGTTTTTGTATTTTGTTTTTGTATTTTGCCAACACACAGATTTATTAGCTGCCTGGGAGGATTTATTAGGTTGGAGCGAAAATGCTGCTGCCGCACGTAAAATGCAAGAAGACATGATTGTCTTGAAACATTCTCTTAATCGTTTGGGTAATAAATCATCATTTGAATTGCTGGATACAGAACCATCAATACAAATTGCCATTGAAGCCCTAAAGGTAAGAATCAATCAAGAATACAATAAAAATAAATTCATAGAAACCTATACACACTAGATAATCGCTTGGAAATATAATATTAAATAAATATTCCAAGTAAAAACAATTAAATAATATACATCAGAGATACTCATGCAATTTTGAGTATGAGTGAATCAACAGTATTGAAATCCAACTACTCTGATTCATTCGTACTCAGTACAACATTGATTTATAAGTACAAGTTGCAATGAGTATGAGTACAACGTTGACATGAAACTCATAACATTCGAACTATGTTTGATTCATAAGTCTACTCATTTAGATTCACAAATTTAGAAAATAGACAGCGAGGAGAGCAAACACACATGTGAGTATTGTAGCGTTCGTACGCGAATCATACTTATTTTGTGATTCGTTTATACGATGAGTCGTGGAGGGTCGAAATCAATAGCATCATGCGTATTGTTAAGTTCGAGTACCATGAGTATTTCAAACTTTGAGTATGAGTAGTATGAGTATGACATTAAAATAAGTATGAATGCGTATAAGTATCAGAAATTATAAGTATGATTCGAATCTACTCATCGTTTTGATTACTCATTGCTGATCTCTGATCTAAACCTTGAAGGTGAATGTTCACGGCTACGCCTTCTCGCGATCTCTATAAATGTAAACATTGTTGTTTCATTACTGTTGTTGGTATATTTTTGTTTACTTGTTTCTCATTTTTTATGCTGGTGTTTGTTGTTATATTATGCAGCGCGATATTTTGTAAACAAGTTCATTGTTTTTGCTTTTGTTTATAAATTTAATGTTCAACTATGTAAACACCAGTATCTAGATTTTTCCATTTTCGTAAAATATTAAATAAGTGTTCCAAGTAAAAGCAATTCAATAATATACATTGAATCCTAGCTTCTAAGTTTACATACATATAATAGCATTTATCTGTAGTAAAATTTGCTTTTGAATGGGCCTTAATAGCACAGCGGAGAGTGAATTTCACGTATTTGATTTCTACGGCTGCCAAACATCAATTCTAGCCTTCATTCTCCCTTTTGTTTTATTGTTCCGTGTTACTCTCTTTCATCTTAAAAAGTTTCGAATTCCGCAATTAGATTTCAATTTCATCTTAAGCAGAGTCAGATTACAATTACGCAATTAGATTTCCATTTCGATAGCCTCATAAACTCCAATAATGTCTTCGAGCGAGAGCCTTTATTGTCCATAAGATTCTGAAAAAAAAATAAGATCAGAATACAATGAGTATTTTATTGCCTAGTTTAGGACTTTTTGTGAAGGATTTTCTGTACCATTTTCATATTCACCAAATTCTAATCTTATCACCGGGTTTTATAACTCCTAATGATTATAATTCTTCTCTTATAATTCGTTACTTACTTGAAAAAGTTTATGTTATGAAGCAGCCTCTCGTATCTATCACCGGGAAAACAAGAGAAACAAAAAAAATATTTTTTTTCACCTCTGGTAGTATGGTAAGCTTCTCTTGACCAGTTCATCTGCTCATTATTTAACTCGACTGCATAGCTGGAAAAGCAATAGAATGATGATAACGATTTTTTTCACCTCTTGTGGTATGGTAAACTACTCTTGATTAGCTCGCTTGGTCGTTGCTCAGCTGGAAAACGGGTGAAGAAAGACAATAATTTGTTTATCTCTGGTGGTATGATCAGCTACTCTTGACTAGTTCGTTTGGTCATTAATTTCCTAAGCTGCTCAGAAAAGATTAATGTGTTGTTTGCGGATGTCAATCGAACTTCAGTTAAGTTGTCAACATACAGCAACTGATAACCAACATTTTACCGCGCTTGTAAACATTTTTTCTTCCAAATCTTTTGGCTGATAACGCAAACAGAGTTCTGTTGTTATTTATACGCACGTAAATTGTTGGCCTTTAGTCCAGGATTAAGGCCAAGCTTCTCACACTATTTATGTTGTATGCTTTCATTTACTGCAAGAGTGACAGTACTTACTGTTCTATGTCAACTTCGAGACTTTTTTGCAAAAGAGTGCTTGAGCGAAAATTTAAACTCAAAGCTCTTACCTACTAGCCTAAGTCGACGTTCTTTGTGACAACTGTTGTCAATGTGTTCAAACTTGAAGTTTCGTCATTAAGGAGCAGCTCGTAGTAGTTGATTTTCTGCTAATTTCTCAAAACAAACAGCAAAATTATTCCGTCACTTAATTCAAAGTTAGCTAGCGTTTATGCCTGCTCACCAGAACTCTATCGCCTCAAAAATTTGTGGATTTCCTTGGGATAACAATTCAGAAGTGAAAATTCTGGTATGTTCTTCAAACCTTGAACTTGCGTTTGTACCCAGTATTATTTGAAAGGTTCCGAATGGTCTTTTATGATTAACTTCTGGGCAACCGTAGTTTAGTCGGTTGTGTGTTGGCTTATTAGATGCGAGGGCACTGTTCAAAAACCCAGGTCAGACATCTCTAACAAAGCGAAATATGAAAAAATATCTCTTCGGCGACTGCCTTTTAGCAGGTTTCTATCAAAAACTTTGAGAGTAAATAAAATTGCCATGAAAATGTTTCTCAAAAAGCTGTCGTTCTTCTGAGTCGACTTTAAACTGCAGGTCCCGCCACTCATGTATAAAATTAAGGCACATTATATAAGTGGTATGAGAAGCTAGGTCATAATCCTGACAGAAGGGATGTAATGACCAATTATGTTTGTATTTCATAGCAGTTGATTCTCTGCTAAAACAAACTGTAGAACCTTCCTTTCTGTTAATCTAAAGTTGACAAGCATTTATGAGCCCTGGAGAGCTCAATTGCTTCAAAAATTTATCGATTTTGTTGGCAATTTACCTTGTATTTTTAATTCTAAATGCCACGCCTATAAAAATTTTAATAAATATTAATAAGTCCCATACCGACTGTATACAATATATTCAATAACGTCTGCCTACTAGAGATGCCAGATCTACTTTGCATTCGGTGGATAAAGTTCAAATAAGAATTTTTAAAACCTGTTTCTGTAAGACAAACGATTTCAATTGAATGTCTATTTACAAAAACACTGAATTTTGTTTGTGTTTCCCATGCAAACAGACAAGCAAGTGAGATTATTTGTCTTACAGAAACACTACATTAAATTCTAACCTTTTAAACTTGGTACACTTAGAGGATTAATATCTAATTACGAGTATTTGTTGTGATACAAAATTCAAAAACAAACGAATTTCATTTTATTTTTACGATAACTTTTTACAGAACGAAAAAACCCAACTACAAACATATCGCACCAGTATGTTAAAACTTAATGCTTCCGTCCATAGTTGGCTAACAAGACAGGAGAGACGTTTACAGAACGCATTAGTCGAACAACAATTGACAGAAGCGGCTGCCAAGGTAAGCAATGAGTTGTTAGAGGAAAAAGATGAATTGGCAGAGTCCGAACAAATGCAATTGGAGCAGAAACAACAGCAACAACAGCAGCATCACCAACAAACAGTAGCACAACTACAGCCAGTAGAACAAATAGTAGACAGTACAACAACAACAATAACTGCCGCTAATAATACAGCAATTGCAACAACAACAACTATGATAACTGTCACTGATAGCAATGGCAATCAAGTGGAAACGCATACCACAACGGCCACAACAAATACACTAGGAACGAGCACCAGTGCCAGCACAACAACGGCACAACAACAGCAAATGATGCAATCAACCAGTAGCTGTAGCAGTGGCTCTGAAAAGAATTGGGATTTACAAACGTTGATAACATCGGAAAACGAATTCCATAAACATTTGAAAGATGAAGTCAGCGATATGTACACAGCCTGGGATGAGGCAGATGCCAGGTAGGAAAGATTTTAATTTCAATTAAATGAAAAGAAGGTTTTTTCTCAATTTCATTTTCTTGTTCTTCTTTGTTTTAGAATCAATACACAATTGGAGGTTTTAACGTCTTCGTTGATAGCCTGGCGTCAATTGGAGTGTGGTCTTTCAGAATTCCAATTGGCTTTGGGCCAAGACCGTGGCACTCTTAAGGGTTTGGAAGGTGCTCTGAATGCGGGACAAGCAACTCCCGGAGAATTGGCACAAAATGTTAAATTGGTAGCAAAATTATTATCGGAAAAGGTTAATGTTAGCCAAGAACAGGTAAGTTTTTATTGATGTTTGCAAGTAGAAATTGTGTAACATTTCGTTGGCTTTTAAAACATTCGTTTAGTTGACCGCTGTACAGGACTATTTGGATCCCAATCATATCCTACACATTGCCAAATTTACGGCCTCTAATGGTTCTCTCTCTGATTCGGGTATATCCGATGGTGGCACCACCTCGGATGGCGGCTTATCGGAAAGAGAACGCCGTTTGGGGGTTTTAAGACGTTTAGCCAAACAATTGGAATCGGCTTTGGCTCCCGGCAGTGAGGCCATGAAATCTATAGCGGCACGCATGGAATCTGCAGAAAATGAATTGAAAAGTTTACAAAACACCTGCCGTGACTTGATAGTGAGAACAGCAGCTTCTCAGCAAAGCAAAAAACAACAACAACAGCAACAGAAAGAGGCACCAGAAAAACACGAAGAAAGTGGTGATGGTAATGCCAAGGCAATTAAACACGCAAATGGTACGATAAAAATGAATCACAATCATGGAATGAATGGCACCGTGAAACAATTAATGGAGACGGAACAACAAGCTGCTGCGAATGGCAATCAACAGGCCAATACGGAAAATAAACGTAGTAAACGTAAAACAAAACGTAATGCCGCCAACAAGCAAAATGCCAATTCAAATGCTGTGGCCTCAGCTGATATGTCACAAAGCAATGCCTTACAACAAATGGCCTCCAGTGGAGGTGATGATGGAGATGATCCCTCTGATGATCCTTCTTATGAATTGGATTCTTCTGATGATGAATTGACACCGGAAAATCGTAAAGGTTGGGGCTGGCGTATAGCTAGAATAGCTGTACCCATGCAATTGGCCTTATTTGCGGTATATTGTGCGGCCAATATGATGCAACCGAATTGCTGTGACAATATCAATAACTTTTCCATGAGTTTTACGCCACAATTACGTTATATTAGAGGACCACCGCCCATTTGAAGGTCACCTTTGGCAAACTTGATTTATAAAATCATTTTAAAAGCAAAGCAATTAATGGCCTCAAGGCCAATTAGAAATATTTTGCAATTCATAAGGTCTCTTAATGTATTTAGGGATAATACAAGATAAGTATAGGCTCCCAGAAAAAAATAAAAACAAGAAAACACAAAGGAAGGAGCATTAAACGTTAGCAGTTAAATGAAACTAAAACGCCTGTGTTGCAATGACACACTTTAACTTAACTTAACTTTGTGTAGGGCATTCTTTTAAGGCAGTTGCAGGGTTAAATAGGCGTTTAAGTTATATTTTTTTTTTTTGTATAAGAGAGCCTATTAAGCTAAACTATAATGGCGTTAAGACAGTTTGTAAGCAGCAGTTTTGTAAGCCGAGTTTTTAAGAAGAGTTTGTTTTTAAGAAATTTATTTTTTTGTATTTTTATTTAATTCGTTTGTAAATGTTTATTGTAAACAAATGATCTGTTGTGGCCGTGGCATACATATGTATATGGCGGCAGATTATTTTTAAATTCTAATTTTAAATGTTTTACTTAAAACTGAAACTGAATAGGAGTTGAGCTTTAATGTTTATCAAAGAAAGCATTTATTTAGTCTTAACAGGTTGGCAAGCAAGGATTGTAAACCAAGAAAACTAAACTAAAAAAGTTAGGAAGAGATTTCAGTAGGCTTTGGTTAAGACTTGTTAAGATTTTATTTTAAAAAATTACGCCTAAAGCCTTAAGACTTGGCACAAAGGTAATTGAATTGAGCAATTGAAAGAAAGCTGAGTTAATTTAAACGCAAATATTGTTTTGGAACATTAAAGATATAACAGTTTTGGCAACCCCCCTTTTTTTTATTTCTTTCTTACTTCTTATGTAGAGTTTTACCTTTTTAAATATGCTTTCCTTTAGTTACTAATTTCCTATCTTAGTTGTATATGTATGTATTTTGTAATTTTAGAAACTAAAACTTTAAATATCTTAATAGCACATATGTCTGGTTAACAATTTTAAAAATTCTTTACTTCTTACTTTCTAATCTATAATCCTGTATCTTAATAAATTGTATTTAAATTTTAAAAATTTTATAAAAAATAAAACTAAAAATACTTCTACTACTACTACTACTACTACCACTACTGTACTATATTATTTATATTTATTAATACAAATTGCATTATTTACTATTTAATTAATTTAAAATTTTTAAATAAAATTCTAAACTCTAAGAAAAAAAAAAAAAAAATAAAAACAAAATTCATTACTAAAATTCAAAAGAATTAAAACAAATGTGAAAACATTTGTATTTGCAACAACAACTATGCAACAATATTACTATTATTGTTGCTTTTAATTTGTCTGGGATGATTTTACGAAACATCCCTAAAAGACTTTAAAATTAAAACCAAAAAAATCTTCCAAAAAGAAGAAATGTAACAAGATATTGCAACCTTGTTAAAAACAAAGGCAATATCTTATAAACCGATCGTAATAAAGGTTTATAATTCAAAATTCGATTTCAAAACCTTGTTAAAAACAAAGGCAATATCTTATATACCGATCGTAATAGAGGTTTATAATTCAAATTACGATTTCAATTGGATAAATGAAGGAAAATTAATAAAAAAAAATGCAAATTTAAGTGACATTTTCAAGAATTCCAATTGGATACGCTTGAGACCCCTAACCTAAGGATATAAAAAAAGAAAACCGAAGTATTTTATAAAAGAAAATAATTAACACGTTCCCTGCTGCGTGTACCGTTTATAGTTCTACGCCAAGCTGAATTTTTAAATTTAAAATGATTATGTCCAAAATTTAATACAGTGAACTCGCGATAACGTGAACTAATTTCTACCAAGACAGTTCACATTTTCGACTTTGTTCACATTATCGAGTACCCACATTTAAAACAAAAAATGAACTTTTTAAATATGAAAAATGGTGTTTTCATAAGTAAAAATGCATTGTCTATTAACAGAAGGGCTTTTATCGGTAGCCCCTTTTTAGTCAAGAACTCAGTACCCTAAAGCCAAAAATTATAACAAAGTTTTCAGTTTTAAATTTGTCAGTTGAAATCTACCTCTTTAACAAAACATTGATGAAACCAGTTATAAAAAATTTTACATGTCATCCATGCTGACTTGAGAGAATTTGTAATTCACTGGACATGTAAAGGTTTTGAAACTTCGTAGATTTTTAGATTTTCCAATTACCAGTAAATTAAGTTTGTTAGTCCCTGACGCATTTGAACAGTGAAAAACATATTTAAAAAAACAAGAAATAAAAAGGTGTTCACGTTTTAGAGCTTTCAGATTTTGTTCACGTTTTAGAATACTCTGTGGAAAAATAAATTTGTTCACGTTTCTGAGACGTTCACACTTTCGAGTGTTCACGTTTTCGCCAGTTCACTGTATGTCAAAGGAAATTCTATGGAAATTCTATTCTATGTGAATTAAATTATATTTTTTATTGTTATTTTGTGCATTTTGCCATTTTAAAAATAATAATTTTGATTTAGAAGTCGCCATAGTCTAGTAGGTAGTGTGTCGGCTTATTAGACGTAAAGCCAGGGTTCGAGCTCCAGGCCAGACATCAAATCGAAAATACAAAAAGTATTTCTTCGGCGACTTCCTTCTCTCAGCAGATTTCTAGCAAAAACTCGGAGAGTAAATAAAATTGCCATGATAAGTTTCTCAAAAAATCTGTCGTTCGGAATCGTCTTTTAACAGAAGGTAGCGCCACTCATGTATGAAATTAACACACAACATAAGTGGTATGAGAGACTAATTTGTAATCCTGTTTGAAGTGTTATAATCACCAATTATGTACGTATGTATGTAATTTTGAAAATAATATAAATTTTCTGAAAAATAAAAAAACGTATTTATGTGTACCGAAAATGGTACTCTTGGCCTAAAAATAACACCTTCTCATAAACAGCTTGGCAGGGAATGTGTAAAAACACTTATATGTATTTCGATTTATATTGGCTTTTGGGTATTAAAGTTTTGAAAGGAATTTACAAAAATTTTTGAATTTTCATTTGAAATTAAGCTTTTGTGTGGTGTCTTGTCCAAAAAAGGCATTAAAAAATCCACAAGAAAGTTTTATAAACCTTGCAAGGTTTCTACATAAACCATAAGGTTCTTATAAAAACCTTAAGATTTTATTGAAAATTACATTTAAAACCTTTTTTAGATAAAAAAAAGAAATTATAAGCAGTTTACCTACAATGGTGGCCTTATAATTAGAAACGATGTTTCTGGAACGGAGTTCTCTGGAGTGATGAATCTAAGTTTAATTTGTCCCAATCTGATGGAAAAACGTATGTAATACGCGCTCCAAACAAAGCCTTTGATCCTAGGTACACAGTGAATGAAAACTATAAAACAAATTAACCAACATACATGTTGCTAAGTCGTTTCTAATTATAAGGCCACACTGTATGTATTTCAATTTAAAATTAAAATGATTTTGAAATTGAATGCCTAAGTAATACTAGCTTTAATGAAGTATCCCGATAAGTCGGGATATTCATTAATCTATCACAGATTATACCAATGATAATACCAATTATACTGCAAAGTATAGCCCTCTCCAGCCCTTAGGAAAACAAAGTACACATTACCTACATTTTGTTTTTTTCACGATATTTTTTTGGTGAAATTTTTTTTGGAAAAAATAATTTTTTTTTAAACTATAAACAAAAAGTGCCTGGTTTAATAAATAAATCAAAAAATAAAAACAAAAACAAATGTAGTTAGCAAATATGAAATATCAACAACAACAACCAATAAATATACTTTTTTAATACAAAGTTAGAGTATAAACAGACTCTACTAACCAAATAGAAGCTAAAAAAAACAGCAAAAATTCTAAAACATTACAAAACAAAACAAAGAAAGAAACATTTACCCTGTGAAAAGGAATTAATTAATTGATAAATAAATAAAACAATTAAATTGTGTATCATTTAAAATAAAAATATGAAAAAAACAAAGGTTCTATTACATTAATAGGTGTTATGTTTAAAATTTAAGTTCATTTAAATACAAAAAACAAGAACAAACAAAAAATCTAATTAAAAATATTAGCATTTAATTTTCTTTAATTATATAAAAAATTTAAACAATTCAGCAATTGAAACCCATCTTTAATTTGTATACAAATTAAATAATTTGTTTTTAATTAATTCTTATAAATAATAATTGTTTAGAATTTATATTTACATTTACGTTGATTGTACTTTAATTTTTTAAATGATATTTTTTTTTTTTGGTATTTTTCTAGGTTTATTATCGTCTTATTTGATTTAAGAAGTTGTAAAACAAAAAATATATACAAAAAAAAGGGGGACTAAAGTAAAACCTCCATTATTTTCAAATAATATATTTTTATTTTTAAAAGAAGAAAAAAAAAATAAACAGAAAACAACAAAAAGTAAAAAAAAATTAAATGAAGTTTTATTCAAGGATTTTTATTTTTAGAATATTTTAATTACAGGATTTTGGAGACTAAATATGTGGCATTTATTCCTAGTATAAGCATTCCGGGACAAAATACAGCTGCATCACGATTGTATCGTATTCTGCATGAAATTTGATAATAAACTCCATTGCTTCATAATGAAATTACTAAGCATTATTAGCATTGCAACATGCCATGAATAGTCTAAAAAAATCGTCGCGATCTAAAATCCTTCCGATTAAACAACTTGCTGCTACGTTTCGATCTTTAGCAAAAGGGTGATAACAAAGATCAGTCGGGAACGATTTATGTATAAGCCTTGGTAGAAGTACAGTATCAGAAATTTTGACCAATGTAATCAAAGTCATCGAGTGGTACATTTGCCGACAGTGGGTCCAGCTGAAAATGAATGGAAATGAAAAACATAGGTCAAGAGACTATTTCTCCAACAAATATAAAATTCCTTCAATAATTTGTTACATCGATGGCACTCACATAAAAATTATAAAGCCTAGTATTAACGAGCATTTATACTTTAATCGAGTACAACGAAAACGATGTCCTTTTGCCATCCAATGATATAGAAGAGGAAAATGTTCCATTACCACTGAGAACATCTCAACAAAGTGATGCTCAGGGAATCAGGGGTGAAATAGCAAGTAATTTATGAAAAAACTTTTAGTAAAAATCAGGATATCGTTGGCATACATTTTTGATGTTCTATCTGCAGTTTATTTGTTCTGTGGATTAACCATTTTGGATATAGGGTGACGATATCTTCTTTATTAATAATAACAACAACTAAAACAACCAAAATTCAGTCTTTTTTAAGTTTTTTTTTTATTAAAACTAACAACTGTCAGCTGGTTGGTTTATTTCCAATAAGAAAACCGATAACCTTGGTTTCTGTGCACCTAAAACCAAAGGAGGTGGTTGTAGTGGGCGGTGCACGAAAATATAAATCTAAGTCATTAGCTTTTATTTAGTACAATGGGTCAATTCGACCTCCAGGTACTGTACTTGCCTTTATTAACAAGCACACGTCCTCTAACCTAGCTTTTATTTGCTTCTAATTTTATGAAAATTGGTGCATTCCATGAAAATTTATAAGCTAATACATTTAATCAATTTAAACATGATTCAGTGGGCGTGGCACTACTGGATATTAGAAGAAAATATAAGTTTATGTTCTTAGCTTTCGTTTGCTACCAAATTTATGAAAATTAATGCTATACAGGCAAAGTTATAAGAGTTTACATTTAATTTGCTTAAATATCTTAAAGTGGGCGTGGCAAAAATTATAAAACTTATAATGAAAACGAAAGTACATGTTTCTACCTTTCATTTGATATCAATTTTTTAAAAATTGGTGCCCTCGTTACAAAGTTATAAGAAGTTAAAATATTTGTAATACAGGTTTATGTTCTTAGCTTTCGTTTGATTTTCGTTGTGATCCCTGGATCCAAGATAGGAGCCCAATTAGTAAGCTCTAGAATTCCAGTTAGTTTACAAGAATTTTTCAAAAATTCATTAAAATTGTTTAAATTTGTTTGTCACTAAAATCAATCCAATAATCGTTGTTAATCCATCCTCGTTTGCGTATACGCAATATTAAATTCCATGAAAAATCCGCAAAAATTCAAAATTCATGAATAACGAAATGAAAGTGGTCCCACTGTAAAGGCCAGACCTCATACTTTCAGATAGTACCAAATTAAATACGAGCAAGTCCAGAAAGTCCAGAGGTAGATAGAAATTTTTAAACGCTTATAACTCCGGATCCATCGGACCTATTAAAATGAAAGTGGTCCCATTGGAAAGGCCAGAGCTCGTACTTTCAGACAGTGACAAAATAAACACGAGAAAGTCCAAGTCCAAGTCGAGAAAGTTTAAATTTGAAAGTATAAACGAGGTCTTCATCACTCACACACACACAGAAACAGTTTTTCTATTCAAACTTCTTGTCGACATTTTTTTTGTCAAATACCAGGCCAACAGAATCGCATAGCAAGCAAATGTCGGTAAACAAAAATGTTTAAACGCTTATAACTCCGGATCCTTCGGACCTATTAAAATGAAAGTGGTCCCATTGGAAAGGCCAGACCTCATACTTTCAGATAGTACCAAATTAAATACGAGCAAGTCCAAGGCCAAGTCCAGAAAGTCCAGAGGTAAATATAAATTTTTAAACGCTTATAACTTCGGATCCATCGGACCTATTAAAATGAAAGTGGTCCCATTGGAAAGGCCAGAGCTCGTACTTTTGAGATAGTGATAAAATAAACACGAGCAAGTCCAAGTCCAAGTCGAGAAAGTTTAAATTTGAAAGTATAAACGAGGTCTTCATCACTCACACACACACAGAAACAGTTTTTCTATTCAAAATTCTTGTCGACATTTTTTTTGTCAAATACCAGGCCAACAGAATCGCATAGCAAGCAAATGTCGGTAAACAAAAATGTTTAAACGCTTATAACTTCGGATCCATCGGACCTATTAAAATGAAAGTGGTCCCACTGTAAAGGCCAGACCTCATACTTTCAGATAGTACCAAATTAAATACGAGCAAGTCCAAGTCCAAGTCGAGAAAGTCCAGAGGTAAATAGAAATTTTTAAACGCTTATAACTCCGGATCCATCGGACCTATTAAAATGAAAGTGGTCCCATTGGAAAGGCCAGAGCTTGTACTTTCAGATAGTACCAAATTAAATACGAGCAAGTCCAAGTCCAAGTCGAGAAAGTTTAAATTTGAAAGTATAAACGAGGTCTTCATCACTCACACACACACAGAAACAGTTTTTCTATTCAAAATTCTTGTCGACATTTTTTTTGTCAAATACCAGGCCAACAGAATCGCATAGCAAGCAAATGTCGGTAAACAAAAATGTTTAAACGCTTATAACTCCGGATCCTTCGGACCTATTAAAATGAAAGTGGTCCCATTGGAAAGGCCAGACCTCATACTTTCAGATAGTACCAAATTAAATACGAGCAAGTCCAAGTCCAAGTCGAGAAAGTCCAGAGGTAAATAGAACTTTTTAAACGCTTATAACTCCGGATCCATCGGACCTATTAAAATGAAAGTGGTCCCATTGGAAAGGCCAGAGCTTGTACTTTCAGATAGTACCAAATTAAATACGAGCAAGTCCAAGTCCAAGTCGAGAAAGTTTAAATTTGAAAGTATAAACGAGGTCTTCATCACTCACACACACACAGAAACAGTTTTTCTATTCAAAATTCTTGTCGACATTTTTTTTGTCAAATACCAGGCCAACAGAATCGCATAGCAAGCAAATGTCGGTAAACAAAAATGTTTAAACGCTTATAACTCCGGATCCTTCGGACCTATTAAAATGAAAGTGGTCCCATTGGAAAGGCCAGACCTCATACTTTCAGATAGTACCAAATTAAATACGAGCAAGTCCAAGTCCAAGTCGAGAAAGTCCAGAGGTAAATAGAACTTTTTAAACGCTTATAACTCCGGATCCATCGGACCTATTAAAATGAAAGTGGTCCCATTGGAAAGGCCAGAGCTTGTACTTTCAGATAGTACCAAATTAAATACGAGCAAGTCCAAGTCCAAGTCGAGAAAGTTTAAATTTGAAAGTATAAACGAGGTCTTCATCACTCACACACACACAGAAACAGTTTTTCTATTCAAAATTCTTGTCGACATTTTTTTTGTCAAATACCAGGCCAACAGAATCGCATAGCAAGCAAATGTCGGTAAACAAAAATGTTTAAACGCTTATAACTCCGGATCCTTCGGACCTATTAAAATGAAAGTGGTCCCATTGGAAAGGCCAGACCTCATACTTTCAGATAGTACCAAATTAAATACGAGCAAGTCCAAGTCCAAGTCGAGAAAGTCCAGAGGTAAATAGAACTTTTTAAACGCTTATAACTCCGGATCCATCGGACCTATTAAAATGAAAGTGGTCCCATTGGAAAGGCCAGAGCTCGTACTTTCAGATAGCGATAAAATAAACACGAGCAAGTCCAAGTCCAAGTTTAATTAAACGAGATCTTTAATCACTCACACACACACCACAACACACACACACAAAACAGTTCCAGGAAAAAAATCCGCAAAAATTCATCAATTACAGAAAATATAATCTCTTTTAGGCTGATTTATAATTTTTACTGCTTTACGTTTATACTGCATGCAGCAAAAATGTTGCAGGCAGCAGTAAAAATGTTGCATGCAGTAAAAAAAATTATGCATGCAGCATTTCCATTTCGTTTATTCGCCTGCACTTTGTCAAATACTTTCAGGCATATTATAACTTTAACATTAACATATCACCCTGTGTTGCTTTCAAATACAGGAAAATGATTAAAAAATAAAACCCCTAAGGTATGTTAAATAAATCGAAATTTATTCGTTATAAAACTGCAAAG
Organism: Sarcophaga subvicina; assembly: GCA_936449025.2. NCBI lineage: Eukaryota > Metazoa > Arthropoda > Insecta > Diptera > Sarcophagidae > Sarcophaga > Sarcophaga subvicina. The sequence continues at coordinate 103,328,980 of OW388083.2, read as the reverse complement.
GAAGAAAAAAAAGAAAAAAATTTTACAGGATTATTATTTTTTCTTAACGCAGTATAATAAAATTAAAAAAATTTTTTTTTTAAATTTTCAAGTTTTTTTTCAAGCAGTAAGTAATGCAGCGTGAAAAGTGAATGCAACATTTTTACTGCTCCGCTGCACAAAATTTTGCTGCATGGTAAATTTGCATTTTTAGGCTTAAGCCTAAAAGTACGCTTTAACGGCTCTATCAAAGTTGTTAAACCTATAGGCAGGCAATACATTTTTTTATTTCCTTCTTTCTCTCTCTCTCTCCCCTTCTCAGCATACTCACTCTCTTACTTTTTTTTACTTCCTACACTTTACTAGAAAAAAAAAACAACAACGAACGACCTGGGCTCCTCCTCAATCAATTAATTATTAAAATTGTATTCTAAACTGGAAAGAAAGAAGAAGGGTGTAGTAACAAATAAAAAATGAAGGAAGTAAATCTGACTGCGTCACATGTGAACTAACCAACCCAACCAACAAACACATCATTTTATTTCAGACTAAAAATAAAAAATATTTTGTGTTAAAGATGTTTTTGACAATCCCATTCAACAATCAATCCAATGCCTTCCATTTTTATTGTTTTATTTTTATTTTTATCTAAAATAAATAGTAAGCCCCAAAATCAAAAAATACCGTAAACAACAACAAAGAAACAACATGGTTTTTAATAAATAAATTTCTCTTTCTGACCACTCATCTAACTAACTAACACACACACACAACCAATAAAATGTGTGGTAACCAATAAAATTTTTGTCTACTTTGTTTTTGTTTCTGCCCCCTTCCTTGTTTCTATTTATTGTTTTTTTCGCTTTCCTCCTCTCCCTCCTTCAGCCCTTTTTCTACCATACCCAAAAACAAAAAACTTGAAAAAAATATTGCATAAGCAAAGTAAATTTCAATTTCGTATGCAAATTGTAAAATACTTTCAGGCAACAGAAGGTGAAGGTTGTTGGCGAACAAAAAGGTTTAATTATTGGTGTCGCCCTGTGTCTTTAAAATGACACAGGGTGTAATAATGGATTGATTTCTTAAAAAATGCAGCATATAATATTGGTGCTGCCCTGTTGCTAATAACTTACACAGGGTGTGTCTCCATTCAGAATGCCTAAAAGTATGCTAAGTAGTGGCACGAATTTTAATTTTTCACTACTGTCAACACTGCCTCTAGTGTTTTATAGAGGAATTATCAGTAGTAAATATAAATATTTAAAAAAATGGCAATGTCTTTGCTTTTTAGTCAATACAAAAACCAATTAAAGAAACGACAGAAAATAAGTGTATAATATTGTTTACAGAAATGTAAAATATGAGAATTTAACGAAGACATGTAAGTAATAAGAGTGGGTCAAAGGTATGTTACTTTTTTGTCTCTGTAAAGAAAAGACAACATGGATGGGTGTCTGTAATTTTACATTATAGGCCATTACAGGTCTTATTAGTCAGGATACCTACCTTGTGTGTTTTATTGTTATCCATGAGAGGCAATACTTACCATTTAACATTGATTCTGAATGAAATGAAGCTTTTCATGGGAATTTCTTTTATTTTCAAAGCTTTTGCTAGGAGTCTGTTGTGGGAACGGTTGCTGAAAGAAATATTGTTCACAGATCTTTCTTTTCCAAGATAACAGAGTTAAGGTTTGAACTTATGAGGCTTCTACCTACTAGACTGCAGCGACCGGTATTTGCCAGTTGAGTTCAGTCAAAATTTAAACAAACTACGTGATTAAGTTTGTGTTTCACATTCACTATCAGCCGAATAGATCGGCATTTAAAGAACAAATTGCTGAAATTCATAAAATTAAGCTACATATTCCAAGCTCGTCTGTCAGATTCTATGAATTCAGCTCCGATGGACTATTGCATGTTATAAAACGGAAAGGAGTTACTCAGTGGACAGATATCTTGAAGCCCACTGCTGCCCCTAGACTGAATATACAGCAACGGTCAATGATACTCACCACTACGCCATACAATACAATAACTGGAAGCATTTTCACCGACAGCTTTATTTCTAGGCATCGAAAGTTGGCCGCTTAAATCATATAAGAACCTGCTACATTCAGCTCTCTCTGGCTTGGCTTTACAACTTGATTAATGAAATTGAGACGTAACAAAAAAGTAATAAGAAGGTATGAGAAATATTTAAAGACACTCCTTTGTTTTGTAAGGTTACTCAAAAGACATACTAACCTGAGAGTGATTATTATCGTGGATTCGGTTTTTTAGATTATTTTTCACTTTCCCTTAAAGGATTTCGATAGGCCAGTCCATCTGATAGCGTTTAAGATGAATGAGTGTTCAATGTGCAGAGCAGTGGCTTGATCTACACAGCTTCTATCTGTTGGGATTTGAAGAAAGCTGTTATGCGAACTTTTAGTCGCAGCAATGAAGGAAGAGCGTCCTGAAATTGTCAACAGAAAAGAAAATGTGTTGCATTGGCACTAAACAAAGCCACACCAAAAATTGGCTGAAAATTTACTGTGAAAGAGAAAGGTTCTGGTCTTTCTGCTCTTAACCCACCCTTAAAAGGCTATGTAGACTCCAATTTGCTCCATTCCAACCTCCAATTGGGCTGCATCGCCTAGCCTTCTGCATAACATTATGGCCGAATTAGCTCTTTATATGAACTTACCATGCCATTCCATATACTCTGTCTTCATTTTCTGTGATATTGCATCTGTGCCAGGCTAATTCCTCAAATTAGAAATTTTTACTCCCTTACTCGTAAATGGCTTTACTTTTCTGTTACTCGGGTTTGTCTATAATTCCACTGCCATGCACTGGTGACTGAGTTACAATCTAAGGACCCTTTGGAATAATAACACACAGAATCTTTTCAAATTTGCCTCCTTTCATCAGAACTATGTCGTCAGTATAGCCTTGGCACTCAATGCTTGTCTCAGATACGTTCAATAAGAGTTCAACTACAACCTTTCTCCACGTTAGTACTCCAAGATCCTTAACTTGTAGGTAACTTCTGCTTGTGTCGACCTTATTATTTTATCTTCTGCGTATGTTTTACGCAGATCATCCATTACAGGCGTATAATCCGTTCTATTTTATTAATGATCTCGTATCTAGAAAAGAGTAAAGTATACATACATATGTACATTAGGGTCACCCCAAAATAAAAGTTGCGAATGTTCCCGACTAAAATGAAAGTTTGATTCATTCTAAGACTACGTTTCTCAATTTTTTCGTCCTGGGGTCAATATTTGGTGAGCTGGATCAAAGGATAGAAAGGTTTTGAGGTTTTTTGAATTTTTTTCATATTTCTTCCGAAGGAACTATATATAAATTTGGTATCATATGAAAGGTCTTTAAGAGGCGCTTTCAATAGGTTATCAGAAATTTTAAAACAATTTTGAAAAAGCAAAAAATTTTGACAATTTCGGACATAATTTTTATTTTTTTTAATTTTTTCATAGAATTTACTTAACTAAATTTTTGAAATTTCTTGATTATAAAGACCATGTAATTTAACCAAAATGGTTTTTACCGTTTTTCAAAATTCAATCTAGTTCAAATTTTATTAAAATTTTTTTAAACCTAATTTCTTCTCTATCTGACAACCTCTGTTACGTCAATTCACATATGTAACGCTGAATTCAACAACCCCAAACTTCGCTGTTTTTGAAGAGCTTTTAGATTCATCTAGTTCTGATAATCTGAATTGTGAAAAAAAAATTGCGGTTGATTTTATGATTTTATTTTTTGTTAAGCTATTATGTATAAAATCATCATATTTAAATAAAATATTACTAATTTCAGATTTCCTATGTCATTCACAAAATACAGAACGATTTAGTTAAGTAAATTCTATGAAAAAATTAAAAAAAACAATTTTACCCGAAATTTTCAAAATTTTTTATATTTCAAAATTTGTTTTAAAATTTCTGATAATCCATTGAAAGCGCCTCCTGAAGACCTTTCATATGATATAAAATTTATATATAGTTTCTTCGGAAGAAACATGAAAAAAATTCAAAGAACCTCAAAAAAGGACCTTTTTATCCTTTGATCCAGCTAACAAAATATTGACCCCAGGACGAAAAAATTGAGAAACGTAGTCTTAGAATGAATCAAACTTTCATTTTAGTTGGGAACATCTATACCTTATTTTTTCTCCATACAAACGGGGCCACCCTAATGTACATACATAATTGGTCATTACAACCCTTCAGTCAGGATTACGACCTAGCTTCTCACAAAACTTATGTTATGTACGTTAATTTTATACATGAGTGGTGGGACCTACAATTTAAAGTCGACTCCGAACGAAAGATTTTTGAGAAACTTTTCATGGCAATTTTTATTTACTCTCAGAGTTTTTGCCAGAAATCTGCTAAGAAGCAATCGCCAAAGAAATATTTTTTCGTATTTCGTGTGAATGTCTGACCTGGGGTTTGAACCCTGGCTTTACTTCTAATAAGCCAACACACTACCTGCTAGACTACGGCGACCATTCATCTACAAACCTTTTCCATTTTAGTGCTTCGAAGATACTCTAAACTGTGGGCAATTTCTGGTTGTCTCGACCTTATTATTTTATCTCCTGGCTAGGATTTACATCGATCATAAATCATAGGCGTACAATTCCTTCTATTTTATCTATGATCTGTTGAGGAGTGCTGTCTATGTCTAGAAAAGAGTAAAGTATACCTTGACTTCGTACTTCTTGAGAAATTTCTCACAGAAAACAAAAAACAAAGAGAGAAAAAAAGTATTAAATTTATGCACAAGAAAACACTTTAAATAAAATGCACTTGACCGTATCAACTTAAATGATGGCTCAGTCTTCTTAATTTTATACTCCAGGGATTGTCACAGGGATGCGCACAAATTTGCACATCATGAATTGGCAAAAAAAGGAAGGAAGAAAAAAATGAAATGAAATGAAATGGTGCTGGGGTAATAAAGCTATGGAGCTGGCACTGGCTAAAGAAAATGTGTAATGTGACCTTTTCCAACAACACAACAACAATAACAAAAATAATAAGAAAATCCCATACTACATATTATGCTTAAATTTAAGATGAAATAAAGGCTGTAAATAAATAAAAAAGAAGAAGAAATGAACTTGTGATATGTGAACGAACAATTTATCATTCACATTGTATTTTGCATTGAGAAAAAATTTAGAAAAAATAGGAAAAGAAAAAGGAAGTTAAGGAAGCATTTACTGCGTATATGAGGATGAAATACGAAACGATTTAGAAAAAGAAATTTCTGGACAATTGTCTGGAGTTCATTTGATGGTGATGATTACGATGATGGTGTTGATGATGATGATGCCAATGTATCAAAAGGTAATGGAAAGGAAGTAAAGTAGTAACTAAATAAAGAGAAAATTTTATGCAAATCAACTTAAGGAATAAAAGAAAACCTAACACTTTGATGGACAACTTTGAATATTTTTTCAGGAATTTTCCTTGAATTTTGTCAGGGGAATAATGTCCAATAAGGAAAGGCTTTAAGGAAAAGTATAAATTGTCTGTGTTATAAGATTAAGTCAAGTAGAAGTTGTAGAATAAAGAAATTCACACTTCTAAAGAATATTTAAAAAAAGTTTCATTCCGAAAAGGTTTTCCAATATTAAATAAAAATACGAATATGTACGTATGCATACTTTAAGAATTTTTTCCAAAAATTCCAAAGGAAATAAATCACAAATGTGTTCTTTACACTTGCTAGACATACTAAATCTGTTAATTTAAATTATAACACTGCGTTGTAAAAAATATCACCCCCTTAACCCCTTTTCACATTGCCTTCATGGTTGTTTAACCCTTTTTTTTGGTAATTTTTTAAAGCCTACAATTTTATTTCCCTGTGGCCTTACAGGGTTTTGTTCTTTTTTTGTTTTTCTGTTTTTTCTATTAAATATCGAAGATATTCGAGCATAAATCATTATTCGAATTATTTTCGAAAATGAGTTTCATCCATATGCTACAAACCCACATGTTTAAGGCAAATTGTCAATACAAAACAACAATAATTTCTGTTTAACACAACCACTTCAAGTGGTACACGATATTCGATTGGTTGCTATACACTGTGAACACTTTTAAATAGGTACAGATGGTGTAATATTTTGTATTTATGAATTATACTTTTCATATGAGTGGTTTACTAATGTACATCTATAAAACGTCTGTAGCTCTAAACATTTGCTACAAAGGTAATGAAAACAGACTTGCATTTAGAAACCCCTTTTACGGATAAGTGAGTTTGTTCAAGTTTTTATATTTTGCTCCGTCTAACACTACCAATAGTACAATTGAAGTACCTGCAGAATACTTATTTTACCAAACTTTTACCTCAAGGCTATTCAAATGACTTAATCAATGCGGCCTTATGCTCCCTAGAGGAGTAAGAGGAACATATATAATCAATGACTATATATCAGGGTGGGTCAACAAATATTTTGCTATTCTAAGGAAGCACAGGTTTTTGAATAAATAATCAGTTTTACAAGTCGCCATGGTTTAGTAATAGTGTGTTGGCTTATTAGACGAAAGGCCACAATACAAACACCGGATCAAACACCTCCAGCAAAGCGAAATATGGAAAGAAAATTTCTTCGTCGACTTCCTCTCAGCGGATTTCTGACAAAAACTCTGAGAGTAAATTCAACTGCCATGAACAAGTTTCTCAAAAATCTGTCGCCTGGAGTCGACTTTCAACTGTAGGTACACACACAACATGAGTGGTGTGAGAAGCTAGGCTGTAATATTGAATATGAATTATGTGTGTATGTATGCATGTAATCAGTTTTTTATCCACATAGTCTTCTTTTGAAGTCCAAAATACCTCCAATTTATCGAAATTATCAAAATAGAGTTGTTTGTGGAATTGTTTCATGAAATCTCTTTCCGTCTGTCCAATCCTTTATGTTCTGATACAAAAATATTGACTCGGCTATATTCGTAGAATACGATGTATGAGAGAGGAAAACTTCGCATATATGCACTCATGCATTGTCTTGGTAGAAAATAGGTTTTTTCTTGGTTTAATGCAGTCATTTTTTAAATCCATTAAGACGGCATAATATTCTTTCTTACTTACTTATTTAATTGCTTATTACAAACCTTTAGTTGGGATTAAAACCTAGGTTCCCACACCACCAATGTTGTGTATGTTAATTTTACCAACTACTGATGGGACCTACAGTTTAAAGACGACTCCGAACGACAGAAGGTGGTTTAGGATAGAATACAATTAGAGAACGCAAACCCGGTTGTAATGAATTTGCATGTTTCAATGAACCAAATAAGTGGTCGGACCTACAGTTCAAAGTCGACCCCAAACGACAGATTTCTGTAAATTTTTCATATTTCGCTTAGTTCGAGATGTCTGACCTGGGGTTCAAACTACGGTCTCGCGTCTAAAAGGTCAACACACTACTTGTCCCACATAATTTTTTTTCTTGGCGGGAGTTATTAAAAGGTTAAGAAACATGCTGAATCGATTCCTACATACATACATAATTGGTCCTTATAACCCGTCAGTCAGGATTAAGACCCAATTTCTTAATGAATCGATTCCTATTTATACAAAAAGTAAACGCATGCTGACTTGCTTGATGGAATATGACAGCCTATTAACAGAATTGTTTGAAAGTAACTCTCCAATCGGATAATATTAAATGTTTCCAAAACTTTGTAATACGTCAGGAGTAATAAAAAATTTAAGAAATATTTCCATATTCTTCGTAAAAGTTAATAAACGAAGGACCTATTTTAACCCATTTTTCTATCTTCTTTAAATCTCTATGGTCCTACTCGTATCTCCCACAGTGTATTTAGTTTAGTTTTGGGCAATAATTTCAGCTAAGCATAGCACAACAGGTTTTGGAAATAAATCTTCCTGACTTGTATAGTATTTTCGTTGTTATTGTCGATGTTTTATTTTGCAGTTGAAGGTTAGTTTAGGGTTTTAAAAAGTACTGTTATATTCTGTATTTCGATTTTCCTTTACTGGGGTAAAAAAAAAACATTCGCATTTTTTTTGTTCTGTTCGATGAAGATTTATTGCCATCTGGCATCGACATAAATTGTCGATTTGTTTGATTGTCAGCCAACTTACGAGTATAATAATCGATTGGAAAAATTGACTTTTAAACAGAAATTCATGAAATGCGTTGGAGTTGGAGTATAAGAGTGTTTTTAAATTCGTTCCTTTACGCTTACCAGATTGTTTTGGTGCACAATTAGTCAAGTGCTCTGGTGGTTCGGGAATAAAGAAAAATGGAAAATATTCTTTAAATAAGAAAAATTATCAAAATGATTGATTTTCAAGAAATATGGGGAAAGTTAACAATTAAATTTGGCTCCAAAAAAAAAGTGTAATAAAATAGTCCAATTCTTTCAATTAAATTGGTTTAAGCATTGGAGACTCTCGATGTGGCAGTTAGTATGCTTGATTGCTTAATTTCGCAAGTGGATGGTTATAACAATTGATCGCCCATATAAAATTAAAACCTTTTGAAGCGTAATTGCCCAACGGAGGGCAGTATTGGAATTTTTAAATTCAAATTCCTGGGTAATTTAGAATTTTTTTACCGATGCAAAACGTTGTTGACACTATTACTCGAATGCTTGAATTATAATTTCAAAATCATCAAATCTACGTCGTCCAGCAGCATTTTAGGGATACTGTTGGTGAGATTAAATTCGAATTCTTTTTTCATCCATAAGGCTCTCACCAATCACCCCATCTCCTTGTCATTATTCTCTTACTGGTAAACTGTTTTAAAATTTAAGCCAAGAACACGGAATTATGATTTAAATTTGCTTTTAAATGTAAACTTTACAGTCATTCGACACCAACAGAACAAACACACGTTTAACTGCTCATTTAGGGGTATGCAAGATCCTGTCAGGTTTGTGCTGTCGCCGAACAATAGTGTTGTTACTAATATCGCAACTATGACTGAAGATGTCGTAGAGAATCCAGCAGCATCGATCTCACAATTGCATACAAGTTAGGATCTTTAGAGCAAATTTTGAAGATGTTCCCTTATGGAGTGTAGACAGTGAAACAACTGTTAGCCATTGTCTGTAATCCTCTTTTAACACCATGGTAGGTAGGTAGGTAGAAATGGCTGTTCACTCAAGGAGTATGAATGGCAACACGCGAGGCTAAGTTAGCTTCGAAAATCATCATGAGCAGGGGGAGCCTTTTCCATCTCTATGGGCATATGAATAAATAGAATAATTCTGCAACATCGAAAATCCATTTATAGTGCTGCAAGCGTTATCAGGAAATCTCAAGGGCTCAACTACTACAATAAGTAGTTAGTGCTTCAGGGCCATATTTAAAGATTTTATTTTAACTCAACTGTATGAATTAAAGTCGCCGTAGTCTAGTGGTAGTGTGTTGGCTTATTAGACTTGAGTCAACGTTTCAAACCCCAGGCCAGACATTTCGAACATAACGAAATATGAAGAAATATTTCTTCGGCGACTTCCTTTCAGCAGATTTCTGGCAAAAACTCTGAGAGCAAATACTATTGCCATGAAAAAACTGTCATTCGGAATCGACCTTAAATTGTAGACCCCACCACTCATGTATAAAATTAACGCACACAACATAAGTGGTGTGAGAAGCTAGGTTGTAATCCTGGCTGAAAGGTTGTAATGTAATGTATGTGTGTATAAATTGGAGCTCTAAGCAAAATTTTGGGATCTGCTTTTTCGGGTCGTCTAATCACTTATTTTTATAACATCCACTGGCAAAAAACATGTTCAAGGAAGTTTATTGTAATACAAAATCTTTTCTATCCATCGCCACCTAACGAAATACAATTGGGTGTGTTTCCCCCTTAGAAATACGACTCCTACTAAATTATAACTCATAATTTCAAAATACCATTAACGCAGCCAAATATAAATGACATCAAGATCTCGGTAAGCTGATGTAAAATTTGTTGTCACTTCCCAAAACCGCCCATCAATATGTCACAATTATAAACTTGGTTGTGCCTCCACAAAAAAAAATGCCAATAAAAATATAAAATACAACAGATTTCAGCAGAACAATAATGACTTGCCACAGCCTTTGCAACAAAGAAGAAACAATGAACCAACAAAGGCCAACAAATACTGTTGATTTCGGTTTAAAACGAAATTATGCAAATTAGATTATGGGTAGCAGCACTTGAAGCATTTCTTTCATTCATTCATTTTAAAATTTAAATACTCAACCACCACTCGAATAATATAAAAAGGGAAGAGTCCTGTGTTTTTTTTTTTTTGTTTAATAATAATAACGTTATTATTATTATTTTAATTTTACTCTGTATTGTTGTTGTTATTGTTACTGTACCCTGCCGTACTATGTGCTCTTTTTGCTGGTTGTCCTACAAGTGATGAAATCATTCGTGGTATAGCACTCGTGTACTCGCTTTTCAACACCCATCATCAGTTGTTATCAGTTGTTCTATGTTTGGTTGTAGTTGTTGTTGTTTTTTATTTCTTTTATTAGAAAACGAACTTATTGTTGCGTTGTGTGTACTTATCAAACGAAATTATGATTTCATTATGGTCTTTGCCTCAAACGAAAGACAAACTGGTTCGAGGGGGTAGTTCCCCTCTGGCTGTTTTTTTTTCTGTAAATCATAAACACAAGCAAATTGTTCATTTCAAAGACATATTTTTGAGTGGCACATGCCAATGACTTGTTCGATTTCAACATGACATTTTCTTCTGTTTGACGTTGTGTTGAACTCTTTAAATATTATTTGAATTTGAGGGAATTTCTTAAAAATTTTCAGAAATTTCTTATCTTACACTAGACATGTCAAATTTTTAAATGCGTTATATTGATATATATGAGTTCAAGGATTAAGTCTCCAAATTTGCGGTTTACCCAAAGAAAACCTAATAGTTTAAGAAAAATGTTCTTTATTTCTTAAGAGCACAATTCCCAGTGGTATTCATGAGCTTTTATACAATACTAGCTGTACCCTGCGCGTGTTGCTGCGCCACCAACTGAAATACATTTGAAGGAAATGTCCAATTAATTTTGAATCATTTTATTGATTTTGTTTCCCATTGTCCTGATGATTGAGATGAACGGGCCTGAGTAGTACGCATTCCATCAGTTTCTAATCTCACTTCTCGTTGTTAAAGTGGTTCAGCGGCATATACTCGAAGATTTTCCAGTCTCAATGCTCGTCTGATTCTGACGCTCGTATTGCTCTTTTCTTCCGTGCTTGAGGTGTAGGTCGACCAATTGCTTGTCATTCATTTTGAATACTTTTCAGTGACGCTATCCATCGGAAATTAATCGTACCAAATTAAAGAAAGCCACAGTTTACGATTTAATTCATTTTGAGTAATTTTCAGTAGCGCCACCTGTCGGAAATTGGTCATACTAACTTAAAAACCTTCGTCGGCTTATGCGCAACAATTTTGCTAAAGATCATAACATGATCAAATGCATAGTTTACGATTCTAAAAGGTACATACAAACAAACATTAATTTTTATATATATAGACTATGGGAGGTGACACGCCCACTATAGCCAATCCGCCCATTTGGTTCATATATACGTCAAAGTCGTCCATACAAAATTTGAGGACACTAGCTGTTGCATTTTATGAGATATGCGATATTAAATACTTATTGGGTATGTGGGCGTGGCGCTTTATTGTGTAATTTCATACCCTAAACATTGCCGTTAATGGCTTTTACTTTTTGAATAGTTAGGTAGGTAGGTACCCAATTGGATAGACACACATAGGCCACATAAGGCTCATTGTTATACCACAGTTAACACTTCCTCTATTCCCTGAACCACTCGGATAAAGCGGCAAACAGTACCAATGTCCATCAGTGATAGTTTGCGTTTATTGCCCGCGTATTAAAGTCGCCGTAGTCTAGTAGGTAGTGTGTTGGCTTATTAGGCGTAAAGCCAGGGTTCGAGCCCTAGGCCAAACATCACAACAAAATACAAAAAGTATTTCTTTGGCGACTTCCTCTCAGCAGATTTCTGGCAAAAACTCTGAGAGTAAATAAAATTGGCATTAAAAGTTTCTCAAAAAATCTGTCGTTCGGAATTGACTTTAAACGGAAGGTCGCGCTACTCGTGTATAAAATTAACACACACAACATAAGTGGTGTGAGAAACTAGGTCGTAATCCTGAATGAAGGGTTGTAATGACAAATTATGTATGTAGTACGCACCAGACTGTGGTTTTCCTAATCTGCTGAGTAGTGAATAATTGTTTCCTACTTTTCCTCATCTCTGCTGCTCCTGCAGAAGTCATTTGCCAAGATCGATGAGCCTTGTATGAGTGGCTATAACGCAACGGCCAGTAATGACTCCAATAACTACACCGAACATGCTTCTTTTGAACTTAGGACCACTGTCTAGTCTCGGTCAGATTTTCCGCGCCTTTGTGCCCATATCCAAAGAAGCCCATGTAGCGTTAATAGAATCCATAACCGTATTATCAATGATGAGCCCGAAGGTCTTTGAGTTCGATGGCCAGCTCATCCACTCTGCAGTTGTCTGGAATATCATCGTGCGTCCTTACACATATGATATGTTCGTCATGGCAACTTGTTCGTTGACCTGCTCGCAACATGGAATACATTATCTCAAAACCTAATGCCTTGCTAGCCGAATGGCCATCAGAAAGTATGAATAAAGTCATTAAAAATTAAACATGCATTCCGTAAAACCAATGCCATATCCTTTCCTGCATATAAAATTTTCTTCGCCTTCTTAAGAGACGATTCTCCCAGTTCAGAGCACTCAATTCGTGGCCTAATTCATGGATATTTCATGAAATTTAATTTCCAATTTTCTTCTCAAATCATGCGATATTCAACTTAAAACGTCAGCTTGTAAGAATTTTGAAAAAAGTCAACAAACAGAGATCTATTGAAAGAAGCCCTAATGTCCCTCGAGTTAAGAGGCATAGGACTCAGAAAGTCAATGATTTACAAACTCCCTAGAGTAGCCCTCGAAATCTAGTAATTAGGATCTCAATCAGTTGATTCAATAATACCTTAAATCTCTAAACATGTTATCCTTCTTTTTATAAAATTGTTAGCGAAATTCAAATCCAATTACCTCCATTATCCCATGGATCGGCATGCAGCTAAGGCTAAAGGCAAACTGGTTTTAAAATAATTTTTCAAAATCAAATTTAAATTTAATTTTCCCGTTTACATTTCAATTTCAAATGCAAATCCTTAAATCCTTTCCAATTGACCATTCCCCACTAGCCTATCCAATATGTAAATCGAACCTTTGTTTAAGGATTTCTATTAATATTTACATTTGTCATGATCCAGCAAGGCAAGGATTAGCAAGGATTTTTAAGTTCCTCTTCTTCCATACGCATACGGCTCGAAATAAGTATGTTTTTCATAGAGAGACTCTTATGAATGAATTACGAAAACTAATGCAAGCAGGAAAAAAAAAACAATTTTTTTACAACCCTTTTGTGAAACATTTTAAAATTGACAAAAGAAATGAAGAAGGGGGAACCCTTCTTCACTCTCAAGTCATGCTGTGAAATTATTTATTTGAACATTTTAAAATCGTATTAATAAAGAACAGAGGAGTGAAGGTAGTAAAATGCTACACAATCAATTGTGTGAAGGGTAGGAGGGGTATTCATTTTGTTGTCTAATTCGATTTAATGCAATTTGACCTGATGTCAACATAAAAAAGTCAAACAAAAAACCCCTTTCCACTTACAAGTCTAAAATAATAAAAAACAACAACGAGAACCTTTTCACAGACACCTTCTTTTTGCAGGCAGGCAGGCAGGCAGATATTCAAAACATATGTATGTGTGTGGATGATGAGTGGCAAAAAGAGACTCTCCGTTAAATATTCCAATTGTTTTTCGATTGTGTGTGTAAGGCAAGGGTTGATTGTACAATCAAGTGGATTTGTTTTGTTCAACAATTTTATTTTTTTTTGTGCATTATTGTTGTTGTACGAGTGTAAACAGTAATTTAATTTTCACAAAAAGCAACAAATTAGTGGTTTCATTGTGTGTGTACTTTTAATGGGCAACAACTTTCCCATCCTGCTGTCTGTGTCTATAGTACATACATACAAATATTATTATGCTACCAGTTGGAAATTATGTTCAATTTGGAAAGGGACAGGACAATTAAAATTAGCCACATCAGGGTACTAAGGACATGCAGACATATGTAAATACACATGTATGTTTGGGTAAATAAAACTGCTTTCCTGAACACTGATTGACTATGATGTTGTGTGTAGATTTATGCAATAAGAAGCATTTTAAAGAGATTATGATACAATTTTCCACGATTATTTTGTGGACAACATCGAAAGTTTGAAGGTTTTTTTTCTTACAATTTTTGTAAGATATCGCCGTAGTCTAGTTGTTAGTGTGTTGCCTTATTAGACGTAAGGTCACGGTTAAAATCCCATGTCAGACATCTTGAACAAATCAAAATATAAAATAATATTTCTTCGGCAACTTCAACTCAACAGATTTCTGGCAAAAACTCTCAGAGTAAATAAAAAATTGCCATAAAAAGTTTCTTAAGAATCCTTCATTCAGAGTCATATTTAAACTGTAGGCCCCGCCACTCATGTGCAAAATTAACACACACAATACAGGTGGTGTGAGAAGATAGGTTTTAATTTTTTAATTTTTTAACTTTAAAGGGTTGTAATGACAAATTAAGGAAGTAAGTAACCTTATTACCTGCTGAGAGGAAGACGGCGAAGTAATATTTTTCGTTTGATGTCTGGGCTATAGCTTGAACCATTGTGACTTTAAAAAATGGAATTTGTTGGGGTTTTTTCTTTGACTTTGAATACATAAAATATTCATACATACATTCAGATTCGAATGAGTCTGCAACTCATTGACTTTCTGAATCCTACGCCTCTTAGGTTAGGTTAGAGGACGTGTACTTGTCAGTTAAGACAAGTACAGTACCCGAAAGTCGAATTGACCCATTGTACAACGTCCTAGCTTCTCACACCACACATGTTGTGTGCGTTAATTTTATACGTGAGTGCGATGAACGTCAGATTTTTGAGAAACTTTTTCATGGAAGGTTTATTTACTCTCAGAGTTTTTGCCAGAAATCTGCTGAGAGGAAGTCGCCGATTAAATATTTTTTTTCATATTTCGTTTTGATGTCTGACCGGGATACGAACCCGGGCTTTACGTCTAATAAGCCAACACACAACCTACTACACTATGGCGAATTCACATAAATTTTATCACATAAAATATTCACTCGGTGATTACATATGTTTGCACCTTTACGATGCCCTTGTGCAAAATATTTTTCGCTTTTTCAATTAAATCGTATCTCTATTGACTGTTTTATTGTTTTGAAAAAACGCCAAATGAGGATTAGACAAGGGCATTCCTAGAAATTAATTAATGGGCTGGTAAGCCAATTTTTCTTGGTTCTTATCACAATTTTGACCGCTGTTTAGTCTCTGGTGACGTCAGGTGGATATACATATGTTATCTCCGCGGTTACGAAATGGCGCAAAAACTCGTCCATACTGTAGTGTTGTTTTAGGATACCCTTTGTGGGCGATTGATAACAAACGCGTTTCATTTTATCATTTAAAATTGAAGCCACTAAACTAGTAAGTGAGACTCCAAAGTTGTTGCAATACCTCGCACTTACAATATGCTATTGGCAAACATATGTAGTGAATTTTGCAATTCCATCGGCGGTGGGGTCCTCAATTATCCGTCCGGAATCTTTCGTGCTTTTACGTTCACAACGAAATAAAGTGCATTACATTTTTATTATCGAAATTGATGGTACAGGGTTTCTTCAATACGGCTGACTTCCAAAATGTATCAATACAAAGTTTGTATGCAGTTCTACTACTGTATATAAACTATGTAGATATGCAAAGTAACCAAACAATGCATCAACTATAAATCCGATGCCTATTTGCTTTTTGACTGCGTTAAAAATACACATTGACAACGTTTTGAAAGAGAATACATTGTATATATTTTGTACAGCGGCTTTATGAAACACAATACTTTGTTCGAACACAAAGCAACTAACATTTTGGCAGTCAGCCTACATATCAGACTTCGGCCTGATTTAGATGGTTAATAATGTCTCTCAAACACAATTTAAATAACGCAACTTCTTCAACTTTTAACACCTTTTAAAAAATGGCAAATGCCTGCTGACAGCACCGGTGTTGACGTTTCAATTAAGAGAACGAAAATTCAAAATATCGTAGAGATACTCACTTGTCCTCGTGAATAAATCAATATTTTTAGGTAAATTAATGCCAAGTCATATTAATGATTGACGAAATAAAAATATTGTTCAAGTTTAAGGTGTTAATTTGGTATAATTTTTCCTGTTTATTAAGACTCTTTGGTAATTTTACAAAAATATTGTTTTATGAAAACATTATTGTTTTATGGAATTATTTTTAAAATTTACTTAAAGAATAACTTCGACCCGACCCACTTGTTTTAAGTTACCTCAAAAGTTTAATACATAATACTCTTTGGATAAGATTATCTCTTCAACGGACTACATTCGCATTACATTTGATTGAATATTTCTAAACATTTTCAGTCCACATGTTTTTTATTTTATTTTTTTATTATTATTTATTTATTTTTACATTAAACCACAAAAAAAGAAGTAAAAAAGAAAACCCCCCAGTCCAAATATTATTATTATTCGTACTTATAAGCTTAATTTAATGTTACACCAACTGTAAAACCAAAGGTCCCATGGGAAATACATGTTCACTCCTGTATAATGTATATGGGCAGTGAGTGGATGGTCAGCCATAAATTGTGGTCATCCCATTTGAGGTATTGAGGCAATAAAATTATTTTATGGTGTAGAAAATTGTTAAAAAAAGAAAAACAAAAACAATGCTGGTCAATGAAAAATATTATCAAACCGAGGTTAAATAAAATGAAAGGAATGAAATGAAATTTATTGTTTTCATATCGAAAAATGTGATACAACACCTGTGTTCAATTATAAAAATTAAATAAGGATGTTATAATACCGATTTGGGTAGTAAATTTATAATAAAATAACCTCCTTGAAGAATAAAGTTTTTTTACTTTTTTTATACTCACATAGAGGTTATAAGTTTTTGGCAATTTTCTTGCTGTCAAAAGCCAGAAAGTTGAAATCAAATTAAACGCTTTAATACCATCCAATTAAAATATTAAAAAGTAAAGCTATTGATTGATTGTAAGACAAAGAGAGAAGCTACTTGTAAGTGAAATATCATAAAAAAAATAAAAAAAACAAAAAACTGGGGCTGTTGAATACTTCTTTCAACTTCTGTCAACTATGATTCGAATTCTTTCTTGAACCAACAGGATCTTCGATCTCTATAAGGGCTGTATTGCCCACAGACAAATATGGCATAGTATTGTGGGAGTTATGCAGTACGTAGTGCGGTATCTTATTAGACATGAGGCCTCAGGTCAAATCCTAGGTAAGACATCTCCAACTAAAGGAAATACGAACGAATATTTCTTCGGCAACAAAAACTCTGAGAGTCAATAAAATTGCCACGAAAAGCTTCTCAAAAATCTGTCGGTCGTTTGGAACTGACTTTAAACGGCAAATCCCCCCACTAATACATAAAACACAATATAAGAAGTTGGGTCGTAATCCTGTCTGAATTGTTGTAATGACTAATTATGTTATGTATGTTAGACATAAGACATCAAAATAAAATACAAAAAGCATTTCATCGGCGACTTCCTCTCAGCAGATTTCAGGCAAAAACTCTGAGAGTCAAATAAAAATTGCCATGAAAAATCGTAGTCTAATAGGTAGTGTGTTGGCTTATTAGACGTAAAGCCCGGGTTCGTATCCCAGGTCAGGCATCAAAACGAAATATGAAAAAAAATTTCTTCGGCGATTTCCCCTCAGCAGATTTCTGGCAAAAACTCTATAAACCTGACATGACAAATTTCTCAAAAATCTGTCATTCGGAGTCGAATTTAAACTGTAGGTCCCGCCACTCATGTATAAAATTAACACACACAACATAAGTGGTGTGAGAAACTATGTCGTCATCCTGACTGAAGGGTTGTAATGACCAATTATGTTTGTAGACAAAAATGACAAGACATTGCTGATACTACGCGACATCAAAAGAAAGAAATTTCAATGAATATTCACTGAAAATGCTTAAAATTTACAAAATTATCACACAACCAAACTGATATTTGTAAGAGAATAAAGAGATAGCCAGTAGAATGGCTTCCAAGAAACGCACAGAGTGTTCTACTGACCTTTTGAAAACCCTTATAATGCCAATTAAGTTGCGGCTTCACATACACATAGCCAGAGAAGTATACAATCCGTTTTTTGAAAATATTTATAATTGTCTGACATCTTTCTTCGATTTTAAGACGGCCTTTTGCTTTGGTTCAGAAATTTGTGAAATTTGTTAATCGGATGTATACTTTTGTGGGCCTGTGCAGGGCCACAATTTAGTTCAATTTCAGAAATTTTTTAACCAATGCAAAAGACCGTCTTAACATCAAGGAAACTATAAAGATTTTCAACGAAAACGGATTGGTTAAAATTTCGGCAATTTTTTAACCGTATGTATACTTTAGTAACTGTGTGTACATGCATACATAACGTAATTGGTCATTACAACCCTTCAGTCAGGATTACGACCTAGTTTCTCACACCACTTATGTTGTGTGTGTTAATTTAGCGACGAGAGCTACAGCTTAAAGTCGATACCGAACGACATATTTTTGGGTATTTTCTTTAGTCTTAGAGTATTGCCAGAAATTTGCTGAGAGGAAGTTGCCGAAAGTCGATGACACGTCAAAACACTTGACTGTGAAGTTTTGATTCATTTAGCGTATGTACCAGAAACCGTGCACTGTCCTATTTTGACTTGTATCGGTGGCTGTCAAACTCATTGGATGGTTTTAGATAACAATTGCAAATTTGTACCTGAACAAAATCCATTATCAATAAAGAAAACTTACTTACTTGTTGGGTCATAACAACACATTCGTCAGGATTACGACCTAGCTTCTCACAGCATCAATGTTGTGTGTGTCCTTTACAGGTTCTCAAGAAACTTTTCATAGCAATTTTTATTTACTTCCAGAGCATTTGCCAGAAGACTACTGAGAGTAAATCTTTTAGCTGGGGTTTGAGCTACGGACTCACTACCTACTAGACTTATGGTCATTAATTTACTGAAATTATATTTTTCTGTAACACAATACCATTTAAAATTGTTAGAAGATTTCCATGACCCTAAAAACAAAACAATTTAACTGCTGAAGCAATTCTATTCTATTCCAATACCACTTTATCTTACAACTTCTGCAAATGAGAAAATATTTTAAAAGTATCGTGGTTTATCAATAAACTGTATAACAGTTTCATTTACTTCCAAAGAATTTCAATAAATTTCTACCATTCTTTTACTGATATTTGTTACAGAATATTATAAAAACAATCGCATTTCCGTGATCTTAATTTCGAGGATATTTTTTGTTATTTTACGAATTAAGTTGAAACATTGAAATCCTTTACCGTTTGTATATTGAATGTCATGTCAATGAACTAAAAAATTTAATATTTTCTCATGTTGTAGGTCAAGGATATGTTTCGATAACGAATTTGTGTATAAAAATAATCAATATTTGAGAAATATTCGTAAGTAAAACCGTAAACCGCCACTAGATTTCTACTGGCGGCCTGCCTGCCTGCCTGCCTATTTGAAAACAATGGAGGATGCTAGGTTAAGGCTGCTGCTGTAAAGGTCAAAATTAATAAATTTTTTTTGTTTGTTTCATTTTATTATTCAAAGCGCATAGAAATCATTTCAACCGAAAATAATGGCCAAGACGAAGGAATATCCCTACAAATTTTGTTATCCTTTTTGAGTCATTGCAGTTCAATGTACATATTTTTTGTAGAAAAAAAATACACATCAGCTCTTGTAAAAGATAAAAAATATATGAATGAGACAGAGACAAAAAGAGAGAGAGAGAGAGAGAGAGAGAGAAAGAAAAAAACAGAAAAGTGAGTGTTAATGGGCGGTATGTGACTTTGTCGTGTTTATTTTAGTGTAGGAGTAATAAAAAAGGATGTCCTTTTCAAATTTCATGCTCCTTGCTTTTTTTCATAGAAAATAAACGGAATTGAAGGTAAACAAACTCTCTTGCAGTCGTTAAATAAACACAGTTACTTGCATGCAAATGGCCATTTGTTTTATGTTCTATGAACGAAAAAAAATAAAAAACGAGCTGAAAGACAAAAACGGCAATAAATACATGTCCTTTTAGTCCTTTTGTATGTATGTGATGTGTGCTTATAAGGCTTTACTTGTAATTTATGTTGTATTCATTTACACTTGTTTTATAATCTCTCTTTCTCTCTCTCTGTTTCTTTCTCTCTCTCTCTTGATAGTACATTCTAGTATTTATGCTTGTGGCTCCTCCCTGCTAACACACACATTCCTTTGCAACTCCGTTTTCTTTTTTTGGTAAAACAGGGGTTGTTTTCCTACATTATCCTTGTAGTTTCATTTTGTTTTATGACTACAAAACTACAAAATTTATATACCACGTTATACTCATATATTGTACTCTTTCTTATCTTATTCCAGCATATATTTTTCAACAAACAGTTGTTGTCGTTGTTGTTGTATGTTGTTTATTATCCTTTTGCCATGACCATATAAACCATTTTTATGATAATAGTTTTGGTATGCCCTTCTTCTTCTCTCTTCTCCGCTCTGTTGCCTTGTTTGACAGACTGTGTATATCATTTGGAATGAATTGAAAATAAAAAACGAAAAAACTGAAGGAATTGAAAAATGTTTCACGGAATAAGTGCTCCTCTTAATATTTAATGCGGAATAGAAGAAATTGCAAAAAAAATACTCTTCTTTTCCTTGGAATAGTGTTTCGAGTAGTTGTAATAGAATCGTTTAAATATTTAATTTCTATGTTTTACAATCAAGAGTTGTTATGATGCCTTGTTGACCAAATGAAATGAATTACAAAATTGAAACAAAGAAAGACTGAATACTTTCGTGACGGAACAAATTTGGTCATCTTGGTCTTTAACTTTTATGAGTTTGAAGTATGAACTAATTTAGTCGGTTGTGTTTTTGTAAACCACAACTATCACTCGGGACTCAATCAAGAAAATAACATGGATATAAAAAGATTTCATAGCGTAATTCACGATTTCTGCATTGTTGCACTCCTGCATTATCCTTGTACTACAGCATTATTTTGTTTGTTAAATGCGGACGTTTTTTTAAAACTCTATTAATCGATATAATACTTGCCAATGGTTGTTTTACTCTTCCTAAGGTAGTGATTATACGACGAGCCTGACGGAGAACCGTTCGACACGACTTTATTGGCTAAAGAACCATATTTGGTCTTTGTTTCGTCCACGGTTACGGATACGATGCAAAACTCTTTCACATTGTGATTGAACAACATGAGATCGCTTCAATAAAGTTGTTTTATGATTGTTTTTGTGATCGACGTGTTAGTCATAGTGGATAGCTTTATCAAGTCAAAGTAATCATTCCGATTGAAACGCATTCAGATGCCTATGGCTTCCACAATCTCTTATACTTTAAATTTTCGATTGACCACCAAAATAATGTAAATTTTTTTTAATTAATTTGGGAATGGAAAACTTAACTGGGCCTCCGCAATGTTCGACATCTTTAGTGCTTGTCCTGTCACTACAAATGCTTAACCATGCGGCTATCAAATATAAACCAAGTGACGCAGCTTAATATAATTTTGGTAAATGCTTGTCGAAGTCGCCGTGGTGTAGTAGGTGGTGTGTTGGCTTATTAGACGTGATGGACAGGTCAGGCATCTCCAACTGAACGAAATATAAAAAAATATTTCTTCGACGACTTCCTCTCAGCAGATTTCTGGCAAAAACTCTGAGAGTAAATAAAATTGTCATGAAAAGTTTCTCAAAAATCTGTCATTCGGTATCGGTATTCGGTATTCGGATCATTCAAGTATAAAAATTAACGCACACATTATAAGTGGTGTGAGAAACTAGGTCGTAATCCTGACTAAAGGGTTGTAATGACCAATTATGTATGTATGTATGCTTGTCGACAAGAAAAGTGTTGCTTTTTCAATTAAGAGGCGGTAAATTAAAAATTTCACAATTTTATTATTTCACACGATTATGGCTTAAATGAGTGCCACGAAGCCTCTATTATATTTAGTTATCTTGCTTCAGTTTCATTGATCAAGTTTTTCCAGCTGAGCAACAACTGCAACAGATCCTAGGATGACAGTACTGCCTTTAGAAACGCAGTCTGTGAAAATGTATTGAGTTGCTGTATGGAGTGTAGGGTTAGGAATCTTAAACAATTCTACTTTCTCCCAAGATTTAACGCTGCAATCCCAAAGCGTTTCATTCAATCATTTACCCAATACAATACAATACCCCTAATTCATTTTTGTCAGCATCCAGTAAGCACGATTGTATTTTAAGAAAATTATTGCAAACACGTTGCATTAAGGTACTTAAGACGCGTTTACACTCCGGAGGGACATATGCCCCCTTTTAAAAACATCACCGTACATTAAAGAGATAAAGTAAAAAGCTCCTCATGGCCTGTTGTCCTCTAACTTGATCATAGCATTTAAATGCATAATTTGCTTGATTACAGTCGGAGGTAAGTACACCGCAATGGCGCATTAATCAATGGAAAATTGTTAAATTAGAATACAAACAGTAATTAGAATAATTTGAATCTCTGTCAGATCTTATCAATCCAGAAACATATCATAAACCATTCACTCGGACCTTTATATACGATTCGTTATACTTAGGAATCAAATCAAAGAAAATTTTGGATGTTACGTGCTTAATTATCAACTCATCCACACATCCTAGCCTGGGAACTATTAACCTTTGAAAAACGTACGTACAGTTACGGACAAAAAAATAGGGTCAGTATAATTACATATAATATTTTCGAAATTTTAAAAAATGGAGAAACGTTTTATGGTCGGACGAAAGTAAGATTAATTTAATTGGCAGTGATCGAAAAACGTGGGTAAGACGTCCCAAAAATAAAGAACTTTGTTCCCGTTATACAACAAATACTTTTAAGCATGGACGAGGTAGTATTATGGTTTGGAGATGTTTCTCCTGACATGGCGTGGGACCACTGTACTGGATTAAAGAAAACATGGAGAAAAACTTATACTGTCACATATTAAGCGAAGTGATGTTACCATTTTCCGAATGGGAAATGCCAGTCAAATGGATATTCCAGCTGGACAATGATCCGAAACACACTTCGTTCGTATCTTGTGAAAAAGTGGTTTCTGGATAACGGTGTGAACGTAATGCAATGGCCAGCACAATCACCGGACTTAAATCTGATAGAAAATTTATGGAAAATCGTAAAACAAAAAATTGACCACTAAAATCAAAAATAAGGAGGAGTTGTGGGAGAAAATTAAATACGTTTGGTATTCTATTCCAAAAAAGACTTGTCAAGATTTGGTGGAATCAATGCCAAAAAGGTGCAAAGCTGTTCTTAGAAATAAAGGTTACAGTACAAAATATTCGCTTTAGAACCAAAATTTTAAATCTAGTTTAAGTTTTTTAATCGTTTTCGTTAATTACCCTATATTTTTGTCCATTAAAAATCAATGAAATTTACAAAATTAAATTTTTTTTTTCATAAGTAAATTATTTTGAGTTTTTAATTTAAATGGTAAAGATATATAAACATAGCAATAATATGAAATAAATAAACACGTACATAACATAATTGGTCATTACAACCCTTCAGTCAGGATTACGACCTAGTTTCTCACACCACTTATGTTGTGTGTGTTAATTTTATACATGAGTGGTGGGGGACTGGTGGGACAGTCGACTCCGAATGACAGATTTTTGAGAAACTTTACTGTCAGAGTTTTGCCAGAAATCTGATGAGAGAGGAAGTCGCCGAAGAAATACTTTTCGTATTTTATTTTGATGACTGGCCTGGGGCTCGAACCCTGGCTTTTCGTCTAATAAGCCAACACACTACCTACTAGACCACGGCGACTGCAATAAATAAATAAACACACAATTACATTTTAATTTTTTGTTTGTTTCCGCTTTATTCTTAATAATTTTGAGTGACCCTATTTATTTGTACGTAACTGTATATGGTTATAAGCAATTGGAATTCCAAAAAAAAAATTAAAATATTTTTTCACAAAGTATAGATTTTCCAATATCGTATATCGGAGATATTGAGATGGCATAATACTTAAGAAAGTTTCGTCGATTAAATATATTCGATAACATATTTGATATTCGATTCTATTCTTGCTTTTTCCTGCTACAATACATTTTAATATTTTTTATTTAATTATTTCGTTTGGTTTTCTAAACTCAATCTGCTGCATTTTATCTCCATCTAACTTCATGTAAATCCTCTTAAAGTACTAAAGTATAGTACTCGTATAATATAGAATACCTAGAGTGAATAACAACTTTGAATGGCAATTAATCTTTATTTGTTTTAATTTTAAAACTTTATTTGTTTTTTTATTTTTTACGAGTGCAACCATTGCCTCTTTATCTCTCTCTCTCTCTCTCTCTCTCTGGCATATCTCATTAATATTGTATTTTCCTCTACAAAAAAAACATTATAAATCGTTTATCAGAGAGTACAACAAAGTAAAGAAAAGAAAAGAAGGAAAAAAGCCAAATTGAAGTAGAAAGTAAAACAAATTACTTTTTTATGGTAATCGTAATTTTTTATTGCATTTTTCTCACCTTTTTTCTCAATTTTTTTCCCCCACATTTCTTTATTGGATTACATACACATTGATGACCTGTTACATTTATTTCCTTCGTATATATTCGAAGTTTTACTATCTTTTACTTTTTATTTCTTATGTTGTAGGGGAGGTTACACCGGTGAGTTTTGGAATTACTTGAGTATTTCGGACACATACTTGCTTGCTTTAAAGTTCAAACGAAAAACTCAAAATGAATTTTAAAACTTTAGTTTGTAAACATTGTTGTGGGTATGTTTGGAAATTAAACAGATTTTTTTATTGAGATTGGCTTTTAAAAGAAATAATTAAAATTATCAGGGGGTTGTGTAAAAGATAAGTAGTGTAGGGCAAGAGAAGGATTAAGAAACATACCTCACTTCATTCAAATGCCATACTCCCATTGATATACACTTTACGCTGTGAAAGAAGCAGCCCTCGAAAAAATGGTATTGGACAACAACGGTTTTCACTTTAATCGATGTGATATAATTTCTATTGATATAAGTCGCCATAGTTTAACAGGTAATGTGTTGGCTTATTAGACGTGAGCACACGGTTCAAATCCCAGGTCAGGCATTTCCAACAAAAACGATTTATGAAAAAATATTTCTTCGCCGACTTTCTCTCAGCGGATTTCTGGCAAAAACCCTGAGCGTAAATAAAAATTGCCATGAAAAAGAAAAGTTAGAAATCGACTTTAAACTGTAGATCCCGCCGCTCATGTCTAAAATTAACTCACACAGCATAAGTGCTGTGAGAAGCTATATCGTAACCTACGAGATAGCTCGAAATCCTGACCAAAGGGTTGTAATGTCCAATTATGTCTGTATGTATTGCTTGATCCGGATAACTACGTCATGTCAGTTAATAAATTGGGTATATAGCTTGAGCTTGTCAACGCTGGAAAACTACACAGAGAAAAAGAGAAAGAGAGACTCTAACCAGAAACCGCATGTTGCACCTAAAAATTCTGTGATAATGAAATTATCTGGCTGTTTTATTGCACAGCTAAGTTGCCCGGCCAATCTTGACTGATTCAATGTCCATAGCGATATATCTGGTTTATTACTGGCGCAGACACTAGTTTTACTATGCAAGACACTGTGGTCCAAAAGATTTATTGTGCCAAAAACATCAAGGTTAATATGAATTACCCCAAACCCGCTTACGCATAATGAGTAAGAATTAATCAGAATGAAATCTATTTCATCTTCTGTAAAGTCTGTACTTACACGGGGTCCAGCGGTTTCTACAGGTTAGCGATACGCAATTATAGGTCCTACGGAGCCACTAGCCTCTGCCCTATCAAGACCGAAAGTGCGTGATATCGCCACATTCTGCTCGAGGTGGCCATGTCTTTTACGAAACACTACGAATTTAGACTGTAGATACTCGTATTGGTTATTTGGCTCTCCATAACTTTTCAGCTTTACGGAGTTATCATCCATTGTGTTCAAGGATATAGCTTTGCTTATTAAACTTTCAGACTGGTTTTCCAGCGTAGGATAGTCGAGCTTTGAATATGCAGTACTTGCGCTGGCAACTTCTTCGTTAGTTTGGCGAAATTCGATCAATAAGGAACTGCGCTTAACTGTGGCGTCACAACGGGCCACTATGCCTCAGAAGTCAGCAATGAGTATTCAAAACGATGTGTAGATTCGAATCATACTTATAATTTCTGATACTTATACGCATTCATACTTATTTTAACATCATACTCATACTACTCATATTCAAAGTTGGGAATACTCATGGTACTCATACTTAACAATACGCATGATGTTATTGATTTCGACTCTCCATGACTCATTGTATACACGAATCATAAAATAAGTATGATTCGCTTACGAACACTACAATACTCACAAGAAGGTTGTGTGTTTGCTCTGCTTGCTGTCTTTTTCTTTTTTATTTATGTGTCTTTCTTCTCTCTTTGTAAATGCAACAACAACTAAGACTGTAAAGTTTGACGTATTATTCGAATCACTCGAATCATTTATAAGTATTATAAGTATTTTTCTAAAGTGATGAATCTGAATGAGTAGGTTTATGAATCAAACATTGTTCGAATGGTATGAGTTTGATGTCAACGTTGTACGTATACTGATTGCAACTTGTACTTATAAATCAATGTTGTACTGAGTAATAATGAATCAGAGTAGTTGGATTTCAATACTGTTGACTCACTCATGTTCAAAATATCATGAGTACTTATGAGTAGCGAAAAAGCGATTCATTGCTGATCTCTGCTATGCGTGATCAAGTGAGCTTTTAGTAATCAAAGCTACCAAAGCTACCTAACCTAACCTGTAATTACGAACTGTTCCAGAAATATTATTTGACATGGTTTCCAGAAGAATATATTTAACAGTTTGTATGAAAGTCATAATATCCAATGTCAGATTCACTACAGGTCTCTGCTTTTCAATAATGTCATCAGACTAGGGCACTGCAGCCAAAACAATGAGTGAAAATCGCTACTAATAAATCTTTCCCTCATTGTGGACCAGTTTACAATACAGTTTGGCTCTGGTCCCATAAGTCTACGGGCCTATTCCATGGAGGTTTCACTTCCCATAACACCTCTGTGACAATAACATGATGCGGTTATCGATATCGCATTTAAAAACTAATATCACGTTCATATGATATGATTCATAGGCACTTGAATATCTGATTATATCTTTAAGGAAACGAACATTAAAGTTGTGCTTGAACTTACGGGAATACTAAGCTCTACCTTCTTTAGTTTCCAAATTCACGCGTCGGGAACACCATTTATTTTTGATTGGTCTGTACAGTGTAAGGCCTGGTGTCGATCCTATGTCCCTTACGGTTTCTCTGTTCAAGTTCATGCATAAAAACCTTGAAGTTGCAACAAAAGATTAAACTGTTGATGCACATGTCACTCAAATGTAATTCAATTAGAGTGGCTTGAAATGTTGATTAAATTTTAAACAAAATTCAAGTCGTTTTAAAAATCAAAATCAAAAAGTTCTTCCTTTGGCTTCCCTCTAAATAAATTTTCTTTGTAGCATTTTTTTCCCAGAAAAAAAATCGAAAAAACATTCAAATTCAAAAGAAAACTTTCATTTCCAATTACAATTAGAAACTCCCACTAATCAAACGCACAACAATAACTTGCCAGGCAGCGAAAGGTCACGACCCATTTCTATTTTCTTTCTAAAATAGGATTTTGTATTGGCTTTTCTTTTCAACTTGTGTATGTAACAATTGTACATACATACATACATTTTTGTGGTCATGTTTATGCGGTTTGTGACATCACATCGCATCGCATCGCATCACATCTTTGCCTCAATTAACTGTATAACTCCTGTCAACAGGCATGTGACGGTTTTAATATTGAATTTTCCATCCTTCTCGGATTCCTTTTTTTTTGTTTTCTTTTTCTAACGAATACAGAGATGGGAGTTACAATAATGTGCGTGCTTGTGTGTGTGTGTGTGTGTGTGTTTATGTTTAAAACAACTGACAACTGGTAATATAGTGGTGTGGTGTGGTGTGGTGATATTGACATTGAAATTCTCTGCTCAGTTCAGTTGGAAATGTTTGTTGAAGTGAAAGTCAAATGAAGCTGATTGTTATACACTTGAATGAATTTCAAATGAATTGATTTAACCCTGTACGGTCGTCTTCTATTTATTAAAAGAACAAAAAAAAAAAACAGAATATTTGGCAACTGAATGGTATTATTTTCTTATGAAATGAAGTCTGTTTGATTAGGATGGATTATTGTTTATTAGCAAAACTATTTTGGTTACAAAATTTCTTCATTTATTTTGCTGATTGCTAGCCAAATGAAAAACTATTTCACAGATTTTTTTTATTTCCAAAGAATTAGCAACACTTGTACAGTGAGCATCAAAAGAAATTGTACATTAAGAAAAAAATACATTAATAAATTACCGTTATTTTTATTTTAAAACTCGCTCGCGTTGATTCGACTCCAACTAAAATAAATTTGAAGGAAATATTACACATACCACACAAATATCCAATTAATTTTGAATCATTTTATCGATTTTGTTTCCCGTTGTCTAGATGATTCAGACGAACGAGCCTAAGTAGTACGCATTCGATCAGTTTCTAATCTCACTTCTCGTTGTTGAAATGATTCAAGCAAACGGGTCTCAGCGGCATGTACTCGAAGATTTTCTAGTCTCAATGCTAGTTGCCCGTCTGGTTCTGAGGCTCGTAATGGTATTTTCTTCCGTGCTTGAGATGTAGGTCGACCAATTGCTTGCCGCTTTGGAGGCATGATGGCACGGGAACGACGTGAAAAATGTGTTAAATTTATTAGAATCTCACAATGTACTCAATACAATTGAACCCAACAGCATTTTTAAAAAAGTTCCAAAATTAAAATGTTTCAAATTTTACGGGAATGAGTTGTACTAAATGTTATTAAAATCATAAATGATAAATGCTAAAATGTCTGGTATTTGCCCGGTCAACACACGATCAAATGCATAGTTTACGATTCAATTCATTTTGAATAACTCTTATTATAATACCGTCGACTTATGCGCAACAACTTTGCTAAAGATCATATCATGATCAAATGCACAGTTTACGATTTAATTCAATTTGAGTAATTTTCAGTGGCGCCACCTGTCGGAAATTGGTCATGCCAACTTGGAAACCTTCCCCGGCTCATGCCCAACAATTTTGCTGAAGATCATGGCATGATCAAATGCCTAGTTCACGATTCTATTAATTACATACAAACAAACATTCATTTTTATATACAGTCGACCCTCCTATAACGCGATACTCTCAGAACGCGGTTTCCATTTAACGCGGAACTGAAATTGCGACAGTCCTCCTATAACGCGGTAGTCTTACTCTGCGGTTTCCGTTCAACAACATCCCATAAGTTCATTCCACACAGCCTATGAATGACTCTAGCAACTAGATATTATAAGAGGGTCTAATATTAGTTTTACAGTAAACAACATGTTTATATAAACATGCCAACTTATCTCATAGCCGTCTACAACATCGATTTCAGTCATCTCAGAGCTCTTTCACAGTACATAATTCAATAAAAATAATTTATAATTTATTTTATCTTGGTCTCCATATAACGCGGTACGAATGATGTGATTTGTACTAATATCGAGTGTCCCATAGCGCGGTTTCCATACAACGCGGTACGCACTCCCCGCGTTATAGGAGGGTTGACTGTATATAGATTGAAACAAAAAAAATATACAAAAAATTTCGAAATATTGTCAAATTTTTTTCGGGCACTCTCCGTAAAATGTAAAAGTTAAGTTTGGTAATTGTTAGAATTTTATCCTTCCTTAGTCTACAGTTGCTTTTGACGCTTACTGTATGTGCTATGAAAGTGTGCTAATGTTTATAGAACATCTTAAAACAACTCCTAAATAAAAATCACATGTGCCTTCAATTTTAGATTTTTTATGGTAAAACCCTGAGGCTAAAAACTATTTTTTTTATCTCAAATCTCAGTTTTGCATTCATTCCACAAAAAATTTCTTAACCATAAAAGCACGGAAAGCAATTAAACGCATTTGGGGAGAAATTTAATTTCATTATATCAACCACACACACTAACTCTTTAACTAACGGCTTTCTTTGGCTGCAACTTTTCTCATTTTTCTTCATGAAATATTTAATAAGGAAAGTATTTAAATGGTAAGTACATACATACGTATATATTCCCAGTGATAATCTTAATAATTACTTATGAAACTAATTTCTTTTAAACTCACACCCACCATACACCACACACATGCAAATATACATACACATACTCATTTTATTTAGAAAATATGCAAATTTTTGTCTCTTTTTATGTATGGGTTACGGTACATACCTTTTAATAACAAAAGTTTTTAGAGATAAAAAAGGGGGCTCGTGTGTCTCATAAAATATGTCATATTTTAACAAAAATTTACAATAAAAACCATTTACACACCGTGCACTTTTAATTGCCAAATCTAAATTCATATGAAAGCAACACACAAACACTTATACTCATACTGCTTATCCATAAAGGTGGCTGTAATTATCCTGCTATATTTGGTTATCCTTATGTGGGACGACACATTAAGACTGAGAATCTGTGTGTGTGTGTGTTTGTAAAAGTTTTCTACTCTTTGAATTACGTATAATTATTCACATGTGTATTAAATTCACTAATAAAGTCGTAATCAAGGTTTTTATGATAATAAAGGACACAGTGATAACGCTACCATACCTTTAGCAACAGAAAAAGCAACAGAAAGTGTTTTAAATATAAGAGATTTAAGGGAAAAGGAATTGTTTATTGATTTAATCCAGCACTAGACAAAGTGAAGACTCTCCTTTTCTCAGATGTACTGAAGGACCTTCCAACAAGGACTACCGAACTTTGACAATTAATAGCAGAAAACTTGTCATATTTATTGCTATTTATTTAGACTGTTTTGCCAAATCACCTTGGGTGAATATAAAGGGTCCGCCAAATAACTTTTTTTTTGAAAATGCTTTAAAAAAAAACTACTGAATATTTTCTCAAATTTTTTTTCTACTTGAAAGTACAATCCTTCCGGTTAATAATGGAAAATAATTTCATTCAAATGGCTGCCTCGGCTGGCCATGCAGTAGCCTACACCAGAAGATGCCGATTTTGGCAAAAAAAAATCATATTTTCAGATGAAGCTCATTTTGATCTTGGCGGGTATGTAAACAAGCAAAATTGTCGCATTTGGGGCACAGAAAACCCGCACGCATACGTTGAAAAGCCGACGCACCCTAAACGAGTCACTTTTTGGTGTCGATTTTGGTCCAGAGGCATAATTGGGCTCATTTTCTTCGAAAATGAGCAAGGAGTGGCCGTTACAGCCAGTGGCGATCGTTATCGGGCCATGTTGAACGAATTTTTGTTCACAAAAATTGAAGAGGAGGATATTGGCAACATTTGGTTTCAACAGGACGGCGCTGCGTGCCACACAGCCGCAGCTACACTCGATGTTTTGCGCCCTGTTTTTGAAGATCGCATTATCATCAGCCGCAGAGCTGATTTCGTTTGGCCACCTCGGAGCTGCGATTTGGCACCGTTGTACTATTATTTGTGGGGTGCCGTCACGCCGACAAGCCAGAGACAATTGACGCTTTAAAGGACAATATTCATGAAGCCATTGGTGAAATACAACTGCACACAATCGATAATGTGCTTAAAAATTGAACCGATCGTGTAGGCTACTGCATGGCCAGCCGAGGCAGCCATTTGAATGAAATTATTTTCCATTATTAACCGGAAGGATTGTACTTTCAAATAAAAAAAGAAATTTGAGAAAATATTCAGTATTTTTTTTAAAGCATTTTAAAAAAAAAAAAATTATTTGGCGGACCCTGTAGCACTAAACAACACAGCGTCGTATGTTGGCTGTTGGCAACTGACTCTAATTTCTGGAATAAAGAGAGACATACCAATCCACATAGAAGTCGCCGTAGTCTAATAGGTAGTGTGTTGGCCTATTAGACGTAAGGCCAAGGTTCAAACCCCAGATGAGACATCAAAACGAAGTATGAAAAAAATATTTCTTCGGTGACTACCTCTCAGCAGATTTCTGGCAAAAACTCTGAACAAAATTGCCATGAAAAGTTTCTCAAAAATCTGTAGCTCGCAATCGACTTTAAACTGGAGGTCCCGCCAAAATTAACACACACAAAATGAGCCGTGAGAGAAGCGGGCCGAGTGATTTGAGTGAATGGTGATGTCATATGGAGGTGATGTGAAGTGACCACGGAGATGCGATTTGAACTCGATAAATATGGAAATAAACTACAAACTATTACGGTCCTCAAACCCAACATAACCATCGGTCAAATTCAGTCTGATTTAAGAGCCAGAGTCATGGAAAATTTGACGTTTCGAATGTGATCTATCCACGGAAGTCATGGTAGACATTTGAACGAAGACATATACCACACGTAATGGCCCGCATAGGTCTTTCAAGTGAATGAACAAATTTTGATGATATCTCACACACACTTAGGTTAGGTTGGGTAAGTTAGTAAGGCGTCGGATCCACTTAAGCAAGCATTTAGGCCCATTGTGATACCATAATCAATACTCAACCAAGGGATCAAACATTCTCTAGAGGTAACCAATCCGAATCCAAAGTAAATCCTGCTATTACAGCGATCTTTGTATTAGAGAGCTTGGACTAAGATGTCAGAAAATCAGAAGTTAAAAATCTCCAAAGCTCCTGCAAAAGTCGTTTGCCTAACTGTCAAGCCATTCGGCATGCCTACCAAAGGAACAGTGGACCGTGAGAATACGGACAGAAGTGAAGAAGAGGACGAGTTCAGCAGCGTCTAGCAACATTGCATGTACGCTCTTGCTACCACTTGAGCTAACTGGAGGAGTCTTAAAAGCATCTCAACTTACTAAATTCGGAAACCATTACAAACTTTTCCTGGGTTTGAAGCTGCAAGAATTCTTAGTCAAACATTTTACCACTACTCCCCTACATATACGCACCCTTTCATTATCCCAACGAATGATTTGACAGAATATTCACAGAAGAACAATCGTTATGACTTTATTAGCTGTCAAACCCACATTGGCTTTCTTTGGCATCGATTTGCCTCGAGAAACCCACTGTTATGTGTGTTATTGGGCCTCTGGTGTGTTGGGATAGATTCATGTGTAGTTTAAGGTTATGAACAACAATCTTGCGAAGTTGTAATTGTGCTTGTGCACGATTGTAAGTCGAAAGCTTCCACATATCCAAAGGACAAATTAAATTTGAAATCAGGAAGTCATTGAGATTCACTCCATCAGTTTTTATTTATTTATTAATTACAATACAATTACGAAATATATTCTAATTATATACGAGCTGAGTAACTTTGACCATATGCTCGGTGTAGTGTCACAGACCAGAGTCTCTGGTGGGAATCGAACCCACGATCCTCACGCTAATAGTCTAGCACACTACACACTAGACTACCAGAGGTGAGAGGTTTTTTTAGTTTTAAACATAGGGCCTTGGTTAGGTTAGGTTAAAAGACGTGTACTTGTCAATTAAGACAAGTACAGTACCCGGAGTTCGAACTGACCCATTGTACAACGTCCGAGTTTCTCACACCACTTATGTTGTGTGTGTTAATTTTATACATGAGTGGTGGGACCTACAGTTTAAAGTCGACTCCGAACGACAGATTTTTGAGAAACTTTTTCATGGCAATTTTATTTACTCTCAGAGTTTTTGCCTGAAATCTGCTGAGAGGAAGTCGCCAAAGAAATATTTTTTGTATTTTGTCTTTGATGTCTGACCTGGGACTCGAACCATAGATTTGCGTCTAATATGCCAACACACTACCTACTAGACTACGGCGACTTCATATAGGGCCTAATAAACACACAAAATTCTCAGCTATGAGAGTGTAAAATTCACCACACCACGGGCTTATTTACTCGCTCTCGATGAGATAAATGTTGGGGATTATGCTTCATGAATCTAATCGACTTATTCTTGAGTGCTACAATACAATAAACCTAGCCGGTTCCAATGTTTGGAGTGAATGAATCTTGCTGACATTATAACTTGACTGATTGACAAATGAAGGTAGAAAATTCCTGCGACCGCTATGAAGTCGATATGAGATTGGAAGATTAATTTTTTAATGATTACCATCAACTTTGTATCGCTTGTTTCATTTTAATTTAATGTTATTAACCTTTAACCAACTTTCCAGTAACATGTCCCCTTTTAAACTTCATCTTCTTGGAGTATATTTTGTACAAAAACAAAACAAGGTAACATTATTACACTTAAGTTTTCGTGTAAATCAAAAATTATTCTTTATCTCATAGGAAGATGGTCGTACAGTAGAATAGAATGGCTGGCGGAAGTAAAACAAACAGCAAAAAATAAAAATGAACAATTCATTGCTAATTTTTCGTTGTACAATATTTGCCAGACACACCAATGAGGCAGGCAGCACACACACATGAGGCAGGCAGCTCAATTAGCAGTTCGGCAACAATTACGGAGCACAATATGAGCCAGATAAGGCATAATTATGACTGTCTATGCAGGGGTGGAGAGGGAGTGCGTGAATGTCTATTAAACTATGCACTCTCCTAATAAATATGATTTAAAGATATTAAAAGAATACACAGGCATTTACTTATGCAGCACTACATACGAGTATATATATCCCTGAGGTAATAAAAGGAATTTCTTTCACTCATTTCTTCTATTATTTTTTGCTTCTTTTATTCCAAATTTAAATTGTGAAAATAGAGAATAAAACTAACTTAAAAAAGTTCTAATATTCGATTAGGTTTCATATGCCTTGTGGGTAATTGTGGGTATGGATGGGTTTTGAACCCCATATACGTACGAATGCTTGCATGGATGTTTATACACATGAGGGGGTGTTATAAAAACGTCAACTTTACATCACACATCATTAGTTGACATGTGATCGAATGTACATATGAATTCATGAATGAATGAATGAATGAAATACCCTGTACAATTGTTAGAGTTATACAGACAGTTTATAAAAAAAAATAGGAGGAGGAAAGTTCGGGTTACAAATTGACATAAATTGACGTGTGCTGAAACAAATTGAAATAAATTGTAAAAGAAAATTCAATTTTTCTTTTCTTCTCTTTTTTTTTTGACATACAGTTTTATGACCATAGGGTATTTAGACAGTGGGCAACAAATGTGGACTTATGAAATTGCAAAAAAATGTATGAACGAATGCTACGAGTCGCTTGCAAAAGAGTTGAATAAATTGATTTGACCGCAACTAGGAAATCATCTCACAAACAATTCAATTTTGTTGAGGTTTTCGGGAAAGATTTACAAATTGACCAACAGTTCGGCAAAGTTTGTAAGGCTTAAAGGAAACTATAAGCAAAAATTAATTATTTTGTCCGCAAACCTTTGTTTCATTTAAAAAATTATGGATTTATTGGTTTATACTATGTTCAGACGTGCTCTTTTATTGAGTCAATATACGGTTTATTGAGTACAATATTTTAAGTGTTCAGACATAATAATAATTCAATATTCATTTGACAGCTGGTAAACAAAACAGCTGATTATTTCAACAACATTGTTTTTATTTTGTTTTTGTTTTATTTCTGTTTGTTTGTCGTATTCGGATAATTGTAATATGCGCACTGAACATACTTATGACAGTGCTGCATTTTAAGTTCTACTCAATATTATAACAATTTGCGTATTTATTGCGCAATAATTAAATGAAAATTTATATGAAATATTGAGCTCAATAATGGCGTTTATTGCGATTTACGCAATAAAGGTGCATATCTGAACACCGTATTACCCTCGTATATAGATAAAATAAGAAATAATAAGCAGGACATAGCAGTACTATCTCACAGTCAGGTCACCATTCCAACATTCCTCGATTAAATCGAAGATAATGTAAGATTTTCTGAAGAAGCTGAATCGGCAAAGTATACAAAATAAGATTACCCTCTGCTATATGCCAGGTCAGGTGGGAATTCCCGACAATAAGCAAGAAAACGAGCTTGACAGAAGAGTTGCTTTCACGTCATTAATGAGGCCAGAATTTCCCTGTAGAATGGATGCAAATATTTGGAAAGGCATGCTCAACGAAAAGGAGGATTAAAAGAGGCAAAGACTCTTTTCAAACCAAGGAAATTTGAGAAAGTCAAAACTTTTGTTCTAAATCAGATGCTGGGTGAGGAATTGATATTGTTGAGACCCAGCAGCACTTTGAAGTTTGTCAGGGCAATACACTTGGAGGACACATAATAGGGATACATATATACGTATATAATTGGTCATTACAACCCTTCAGTCAGGATTACGACCTAGTTTCTCACACCACTTATGTTGTGTGTGTTAATTTTATACATGAGTGTCGGGACATATAGTTTAATGTCGACTCCGAACGACGGATTTTTTGAGAAACATTTCATGGCAATTTTACATTTACTTCCTCAGTTTTTTTCCAGAAATCTGCTGAGAAGAAGTCCCCGAAGAAATATTTTTTTCATATTTCGCTCAGTTCGAGATGTCTGACCTGTACCGTGGCCTCACGCCTACATTATAGGGATCCCTGTAGAATATGTGGGTTCTCAGTACCAAGGCGCCGCTTCACTACAAAAATAATGCAAATAAGCTGTGTACCTATTGGCGAATTTGCAAAAAAAGCTGGCAGAGATGAAATTATCAATTACGTATCATCTTATGGTTGACGTCGCCGTAATCAAGTAGGTAGTGTGTTGGCTTATTAGACGTAAAGCCAAGGTTCGAGCCCCAGGCAAGACATCAAAACAAAATACAAAAAGTACTTCTTCGGCGACTTACTCTCAGCAGATTTTTGGAAAAAACTCAGGAAGTTAATGTAAAATTGCCATGAAAAGTTTCTCAAAAATCTGTCGTTCGGAGTCGACTTTAAACTGTAGGTCCCACCACTCATGTATAAAATTAACGCGCGGTGTGAGAAACTATGTCGTAATCCTGACTGAAGGGTTGTAATGACCAATTATGTATGTATCATCTTATGGCACCACAGCTCTTGATGAGTTTTAGCGTATTTCGCGGTTCTCATCTATGGTTTCTTGTTTTCATAATTCAGATTCATTTGACAATTCCATCCTTTTATCTAGTTTTTGGTAAGCATCTTCGTCTAGAGCATGTTAATCATGTTGAGCGCTTTAATATTGCTGTTCAGATATGGCGAAATCGTCATAGTCTAGGAGGTAGTATGTTGGCTTATTAGACATGAGAGCACGGTTCAAACACCAGGTCAAACATCTCCAACAAATCAAAAAATTAAAAAATATTTCTTAGGCGACTTCCTCTCGGCAGATTTCTGGCAAAAACTCTGATAATAAATTCAACTGCCATGAAGAGTTTCTTAAAAATCTGTCGTTCGGAGTGGACTTTAAACTGTAGGCCCCGGCACTCATGTATAAAAATTAACACACACAACGTAAGTAGTGTGAGAAACTGGGTCGTAACTATGACTGAAGGATTATACTATTTATAGCAGTATTATGTGCTGTGTGTAAACTATAGAGTTCTATATTTTTGCTCGCCATTGTAATCATACCATGTACATCATTAATATAACAAAGTTACTTAAAGATTATTTTTATCGAAAAATATCAATTTTTCTTTTGTTTAAATTCTTTGACAAACATTCTTTGTTTTCTTTTAAAATAAATTCTCGCCTGGCATACTCGTATCCCATTAATCTAAATTTCAAAATTTATGTGCATTGACCCCGCTCTATACTACATAGCTTAAGTCAGTTGTAAGAAAATAATACACATTGTAAGCATTTAAATTAATTATTTAAAAATAAATGTCCTGATAGAACAATTATTTGGCATAATAAAACAATTTGTAGGCAACAAATTGGCCGACATTTCGAAATAAATCGTTATGGTCGCCTTTTACACTCCCCCCACATTGTAGGGCAATTCTAAACCAAAAGAGACATTAAGATAACGATTTCGAATGTATTTTTTCCTTAGATTTGTAAGTATGTTCCAATAGATGAAATGTTTCTTTAGTTGAATAATATTTTCATAAATTTTTCCTGGCCACCACTCCACCACTTCTTGAGTTGGATTGCTTCGTTCGTTTCCTTATCAGCTTCAAAGATTTATGATGGTTTGTGGTAATTTAATACTTTTTACTCTCTCTCTCTCTCTCTCTTTTCTCTTCTATTTCATTTGGTATTGACCCTTTTTCTATTCGACTGGAAAGAGTTACTTTGTCAGGGACACAGGAGTGAGTATTTTGGTTTGTTGTGGACAAAAAAATATTTATTGTAATTTTATTACTTCTATTGGGACAGGACAACAAAGTTGTGGCAATAATTTTGCATAATAAAGTTTTTAAGCATAATTTAGATAAGGTTAGGTTAATAAAAATTTATTACCTTTGCATTCTATGTATAAATATTCAAAAGTAATATTTATCAGAAATATGTTCAAATATTTATAATTCATAGAGGAAATAGTAAAAAAAAGAAAATAAATGTAATTTGGAAAATTGGAATCTTTTTAAAAATGAAATGTTTTAAATAAAAATATTGTGTTGTTCGGAAAGTAATTTCGTTTTTTCCCGACAGAGGATTTAATTGTATTTATTTGCAACCAACTTCACACATAAGCCGCATAATTTTTATATGCTTTGAGAGCTCATATAGCAAGGCCTTTGAGTGTGAAAAATTCCAATTAATTCTACGCAGTAGTTTTTGGTTGGTACAATTTTAAATAGGGAGAGGGATAAGCAGTGTTTTCGACATATCTTACTGTTTTACTACAGAAAGGGTAAAAATTCTGTTCACGCCAGAAAGAAATTGGTCGAAATGTATGGAGAAGATGTGTTGATAGTACGCTCGGGTACGTTAGTACGTTCGGGAAGGCCGGTTGAACCTGATAAAGACGCCAAAATATGCATTAGTTGATGCGAACCGGCGAATAACAACACATGAAATCGGATTGAGGTTAAATTTATCAAATTCAACAGTTTTTGACCACTTTTTGATTGATATTATACGAAAACTGTCTTTCATTTCCACAAAAAAAAAAAAAAAAAACTAAATTACTTTCCGAACAACCCAATAGAAACCATCGTAGTAGTAATCCAATGTATGATTTTAATCATATGCTTTCGAATTCGAGGTCTGAGTATTTCCTTAAAAGTTATATCCAGAAATGAAGTACGAAGTCGCTGTAGTCTAGTTTTTACTTAATAGACAAGAACTCGTAAGTTTAATCCTCAGCTCTGAGATTTCAAAAAAAAAAGAAATAAAAAATTCTTTCGGCGACTCACTCTAAGCACTTCTCTTGCAAAAGCTTTAAAAGTAAATAATTTCGGGGAAATACTGTAGCAAACACACAAAACATGAGTGATGTTATAAGCTAGGTTGTAATTCTGACTACAGGGTTGTAAGGGCTAATTAAGTAATGGGGTATTCCTCTATTGAGTTCTACTAGTTCTCAGAAACGTCCCAGCTTGTCCTTACTCTGAATTTCGTATCTTTATATTATTTGTTCTAGGAACAGAATGGATATTTTACTGATGCCTTTTCGTCCATTACAATTGTAGGGGATGGACACTGAATAAAGGATGAGGCGGCTCGGGGCTTATTCTTGCACTATGGCTTCTCTAGGAAGAAAGTTGTTAACGTCATCGCTCAGATTTTCACGTATGGTTCGATACTAAATGGAAATTACATTTTTTTGGAGTCGGTAGCCATAGTTTACTCCATAAGGATGTCGGAAAACTGCAGCGTTTTTAAAGCATTGTACGTCCCTTTAACTAACCCAATCGCCAGAATCCTTAACAGAGCGTGTTTTCATATCAGATTTTGAAATTTTCTGAGATTTCAGATTTTAAAATCCACTGTAAGTCCTTTTGTGGGAAAACAGGACTGAGTGGGCGGACAAAGTAAATTGTTTTTAAAGCATTGTACATCCCTTTAACTAACCCAATCGCCAGAATCCTAACAGAGCGACTTTTCATACCAGATTTTGAAATATTCTGAGATTTCAGATTTTAAAATCCACTGTAAGTCCTTTTGTGGGAAAAAAGGACAACATTGTGAATGGTAAATGTAATAGTAATCAAAGACGCCAACAAAATTAATCAAAATTGGTTTGATAGTGGGGAATAGGGAGAAATAAATACTTCTTAAAAAGACAAACGTAAACTATATGTGTTCTACGGTACCCACATCTACCTAGTTTAAAATTTAATCGAAGTCGGTACGTTATTTAGGTGAGGCATACAAAGAATAACAATAAGAGGTCCGAATCATGGGTAGCGCTGACGAAGTTGTAGTTGTTGTACTCAGTCCAAAACAAAAACTAACAGACATACATGTTATATATGTCCATACGTAGTTATAAACCATCGAATTAGCCGACTTATAGGTATCTCTTAAAGGGGGAGGGTGGCCCTCACACCACGTGTCCCTCACACGACGTCCCTCACAACACTTTCTTGGTGTCACTTACACCACGTGTCCCTCACACCACGTCCCTCACACCACAACCCTCACACCACGTGTCCCTCACATCACGAACCTCACACCATGTCCCTCACACCACGTCACTCACGCCACGTGTCTCTCACACCACGTCCCTCCCACCACGTGTCTCTCAAACCACGTCCCTCCCACCACGTCCCTCACACCGTCCCTCACACCATCCCTCAAACCGTCCCTCACAACATCCCTCACACCGTCCTTCACACCGTCTCTCACACCGTCCCGCACACCGTCCCTCACACCGTCCCACACACCATCCCTCACACCGTCCCTCACACCGTCCCTCACACCGTCCCACACACCGTCCCTCACACCGCCCCTCACACCGTCCCTCACAACATTCCTCACACCGTCCCTCACACCGTCCCTCAAACCGTCCCACACACCGTCCCTCACACCGGCCCTCACACCGTCCCTCACACCGTCCCGCACACCGTCCCTCACACCGTCCCTCAAACCGTCCCGCACACCGTCCCTCACACCGTCCCTCAAACCGTCCCTCACACCGTCCCGCACACCGTCCCTCACACCGTCCCACACACCGTCCCTCACACCGTCCCGCACACCGTCCCTCACACCGTCCCTCACACCGTCCCTCACACCGTCCCACACACCGTCCCTCACACCGGCCCTCACACCGTCCCTCACACCGTCCCGCACACCGTCCCTCACACCGTCCTTCACACCGTCTCTCACACCGTCCCGCACACCGTCCCTCACACCGTCCCTCACACCGTCCTTCACACCGTCTCTCACACCGTCACGCACACCGTCCCTCACACCGTCCCACACACCATCCCTCACACCGTCCCTCACACCGTCCCTCACACCGTCCTTCACACAGTCCCTCACACCGCCCCTCACACCGTCCCTCACAACATCCCTCACACCGTCCCTCACACCGTCCCTCAAACCGTCCCTCACACCGTCCCACACACCGTCCCTCACACCGGCCCTCACACCGTCCCTCACACCGTCCCGCACACCGTCCCTCACACCGTCCCTCAAACCGTCCCTCACACCGTCCCGCACACCGTCCCTCACACCGTCCCTCACACCGTCCCGCACACCGTCCCTCACACCGTCCCACACACCGTCCCTCACACCGTCCCGCACACCGTCCCTCACACCGTCCCTCACACCGTCCCTCACACCGTCCCACACACCGTCTCTCACACCGTCCCGCACACCGTCCCTCACACCGTCCCACACACCATCCCTCACACCGTCCCACACACCGGCCCTCACACCGTCCCACACACCGTCCCACACACCGTCCCTCACACCGTCCCTCACACCGTCCCTCACACCGTCCCTCACACCGTCCCTCACACCGTCCCTCACACCGTCCCTCACAACATCCCTCACACCGTCCCTCACACCGTCCCTCACACCGTCCTTCACACCTTCTCTCACACCGTCCCGCACACCGTCCCTCACACCGTCCCACACACCATCCCTCACACCGTCCCTCACACCGTCCCTCAAACCGTCCCACACACCGTCCCTCAAACCGTCCCTCACACCGTCCCTCACACCGTCCCACACACCGTCCCTCACACCGTCCCTCACACCGTCCCGCACACCGTCCCTCACACCGTCCCGCACACCGTCCGTCACACCATCCCTCACACCGTCCCTCACACCGTCCCGCACACCTTCCCTCACACCGTCCCTCACACCGTCTCTCACACCGTCCCACACACCGTCCCTCACACCGTCCCGCACACCGTCCCTCACACCGTCCCTCACACCGTCCCTCAAACCGTCCCACACACCGTCCCTCAAACCGTCCCGCACACCGTCCCGCACACCGTCCCTCACACCGTCCCACACACCATCCCTCACACGGTCCCTCACACCGGCCCTCACACCGTCCCTCACACCGTCCCGCACACCGCCCCTCACACCGTCCCTCACAACACCTCACACCGTTCCTCACCACCACGGTGTGCGGGACGGTGTGAGGGACGGTGTGTGGGACGGTGTGAGGGACGGTTTGAGGGACGGTGTGAGGGACGGTGTGAGGGATGTTGTGAGGGACGGTGTGAGGGGCGGTGTGAGGGACTGTGTGAAGGACGGTGTGAGGGACGGTGTGAGGGATGGTGTGTGGGACGGTGTGAGGGACGGTGTGAGAGACGGTGTGAAGGACGGTGTGAGGGACGGTGTGAGGGACGGTGTGAGGGACGGTGTGAGGGATGTTGTGAGGGACGGTTTGAGGGATGGTGTGAGGGACGGTGTGAGGGACGTGGTGGGAGGGACGTGGTTTGAGAGACACGTGGTGGGAGGGACGTGGTGTGAGAGACACGTGGCGTGAGTGACGTGGTGTGAGGGACATGGTGTGAGGTTCGTGATGTGAGGGACACGTGGTGTGAGGGTTGTGGTGTGAGGGACGTGGTGTGAGGGACACGTGGTGTAAGTGACACCAAGAAAGTGTTGTGAGGGACGTCGTGTGAGGGACACGTGGTGTGAGGGCCACCCTCCCCCTTTAAGAGATACCTATAAGTCGGCTAATTCGATTGTTTATAACTACGTATGGACATATGTATATAACATGTATGTCTGTTAGTTTTTGTTTTGGAGTGAGTACAACAACTACAACTTCGTCAGCGCTACCCATGATTCGGACCTCTTATTGTTATTCTTTGTATGCCTCACCTAAATAACGTACCGACTTCGATTAAATTTTAAACTAGGTAGATGTGGGTACCGTAGAACACATATAGTTTACGTTTGTCTTTTTAAGAAGTATTTATTTCTCCCTATTCCCCACTATCAAACCAATTTTGATTAATTTTGTTGGCGTCTTT
The DNA here is from genome assembly GCA_936449025.2 of Sarcophaga subvicina. NCBI lineage: Eukaryota > Metazoa > Arthropoda > Insecta > Diptera > Sarcophagidae > Sarcophaga > Sarcophaga subvicina. The sequence goes on along the minus strand of OW388083.2, from coordinate 103,285,246 downwards.
GATTACTATTACATTTACCATTCACAATGTTGTCCTTTTTTCCCACAAAAGGACTTACAGTGGATTTTAAAATCTGAAATCTCAGAATATTTCAAAATCTAGTATGAAAAGTCGCTCTGTTAGGATTCTGGCGATTGGGTTAGTTAAAGGGACGTACAATGCTTTAAAAACAATTTACTTTCTCCGCCGACTCAGTCCTGTTTTCCCACAAAAGGACATAGAGTGGATTTTAAAATCTGAAATCTCAGAAAATTTCAAAATCTAGTGTGAAAACGCCCGCTGTTAATGATTCTGGCGATTGATTTAGTTAAAGGGACGTACAATGCTATAAAAACAATTTTCACTGTCCGCCCATGTTGTCCTGTTTTCCAGCAAAAGGACATAGAGTGGATTTTAAAATCTGAAATCTCAGAAAATTTCAAAACCTAGTATGAAAACGCCCGCTGTTAAGGATTCTGGCGATTGATTTAGTTAAAGGGACGTACAATGCTTTAAAAACAACTTTCACTGTCCGCCCATGTTGTCCTGTATTCCCACAATATTAATTTATTTATCGGATTACAATAGCTTTCCGAAATGTGTGATTATCTATTTATTGTAGTGCTTATTATGCAATATTTTGTAACAGTGGATAACTATAGGACTTATTTTTATCAATTTTTGCTTTTTTTTACTTTTTTTACCCTTGAATTTAATTAATTTTTCCTGTTTTTCTTTCCCAGTCTTAAATTAATTATTTAACAGAGTTCTTGTTAATAACATAACAGAGCTCTGTTAGTTCTTGTTAATAACATAACAGAGCTCTGTTAGTTCTGTTAAAAACATAACAGAGTTCTGTTAGCTAACATGAGAGATAGATTTTAAAATCTCTCTTCACACACATCTCATTCCCTACTGGTATAGTTAACTGATAACACAATATCAAGATAAAACAAAAACAACTACAGTATATTTCTGGAGTATGGATTAATAAAAAGCTTCCACAACACCAGACCGAAGGGGTTATTATACATCTATGGAATAAAAAACTTTAGGTTAGGTTAGGTTAGAGGACGTGTACTTGTCAATTAAGACAAGTACAGTACCCGGAGGTCGAATTGACCCATTGTACAACGTCCTAGTTTGTAGGTGGGACCTACAGTTTAAAGTCGACTCCGAACGACAGATTTTTGAGAAACTTTTTCATGGCAATTTTCATTTATTCTCAGAGTTTTTGCCAGAAATCTGCTGAGAGGAAGTCGCCGAAGAAATGCTTTTTGTATTTTGTCTTGATGTCTGGCCTGTGGCGCGAACCCTGGCTTTACGGCTAATAAGCCAACTCACTACGTAAATCATAGTCGTCTGATAAGTGTTGGTTGCAGATATTAAGCTATTGAGCGCCTGTTTACTTTTTTAAATAATTTTCATTTAATTTCATTTTATTAAATTTTAAAAAAGGACTCTTATTATGCTTATAAATTCAAAATATTATTTCTGTAGTTCTTTCCTTAAAGATTATTAAAATAATTGTAAGAATTTAAATAAATTTCAAATTGATCCCGTGATATTTACATGTAAAAAGTATGCCACAATCTAATATGTGTGTAAGGCAATAAAAATATGTCATATTTTAACAAAAATTATGATAAAACCATTGGTTACGGTTAATAATAATAATAAAGAAAATTACATGCCCATTAATGGCACACTTACATACATACGTACATACATTTAACCCATACAGGGAGAAACAAGAGCAAACAATACAGGACCGCTATTGTCGTTTATTACAATCTAAAATTATAATTACTTTCTTATTTATGCTAATGAAATCCTTTATCCTTTTATTACACATACGATACACACATACACAACTACTTATATGTATGAGTTGAATAAATTTTTGGAAATCCTTTTTCTAGAGCATTAGTTTTGTAAACCAAAGAAATGAATACGAAAGAAAATATCTGTTTGGTTAACGAAAATAATTTCTTATCTTTTCATACAAAAAAGGGGTAAGATTTCTACATAAAAATTTATTCGTTTTTCTAGAGTTCTTCTAACGAAAAAGTGTGTTTTAAGGATACCATATTAAAATGTCCTTTTTGCTTCTTGAGTGGAGCAACTTAAAAACTTTTATATCCACGGTCGTAATGTGCAATTTGGGAGCAAAATTCTTTAATGCATTCCCTGCATTGTAAACAGCAGCTGAAGAAAATTCATTAACTCCGTCATAGCAGTTGTAAAAGCTAAAAAACTTTATAGTTTTGCTTTAAAGTAGAAAACTATGTTTTCTTCTTATGAAGAATGAAAAATAAATTTCTTTCTTAACAAAAAGTATACGATTATTTTTTTTTCATTTCAATTCCATAATATTGTTGGGTATTTCGTTTAAATCTGATAACTCCACTAGAAATGATTTCATTTCCATTCATAAATGGCATTTCGTAGCTAAACAATGTCGATGATATGATGATGATAATGATGACAACGATTACTTTTGTATATACAGTGAACAACAAAAGAAACTGTACATTACAAAAAATATACATTAATAACACTATGCGACAAAATACCCCGAGTAACTATCTAGTCTAAGTTGTTCAGTTAGTTGAGTAGAACTCAAAAATCCTTTTTTTTTATTTTCTCTCGAACCCTCCAAACTTCTTTTATTTGACAAAATTTGTTTTTTTTGGTCTTTACGCATAAATTTATTGATTATACAAACATTTCTGAACCGATGTTCAAAATTTAAACCTTATTAGAAAGGAGAGGGATGGGCCTTTAAATCGATATATATATATATATATTATTTGACTTAATATACTATGTGGTTTGATGAAGTAAACTTGACAAATGCGAATTTTTTTCATATTTTTTCAAGTTTGTGCGTTCATAGTAGCAAACTTTAATTAAAAAACATGAAATAAGTGACAGTATTCTGAAAGTACATTATCTTGTGAAGAGATTGACACTTCGTTTGATCAAATCGGACAAAAATTACCATAGTTATTATTTAAATAGTCTAACAGTCGAGTTATATTTTTCAAATGAACTTTTTGTTCAAAAATTTTCAGAATTTTTGACGGATCTTGATTTTTTGTCGCAAAATGTGTCAATTTCACATTTGAGCGACCACCAGAAGTTGCACAATATTTGCGCAAAGAAAGGGTGTTTTTTATAGAGATATAGAACTTTAAGTTGGCATTACTTTTAAAGATGGCGACCGATTTAACAGCTGTCAAGTGATTTATTCTCAGTTTGGTTTGACAATTCATCATGAATAGACTCACGCCTGAACAACGCTTGCAAATAGTGCAATTTTATTTCGAATATAATGGTTCTGTGCGGAAAACGTATCGCGCACTACGTCCATTTTATCGTCGACAAAATCGTCCATCAGAGCAGTTAATTCGATTAACCATGGAACGTTTTCGCACCACGTTCACTCTTATTGATAACTCGCTATCCCCAGAGACGCTGTACGGTGCGTACAGAAGGAGCTATTGCTGCTGTAGAGCGTAGCATTGAGGAAGACCCGAATGAGTCCATCCGCCATCGAGCACAGGAATTGGATCTGTGTCCATCCACTTTATGGAAGATTTTGCGGAAGGATCTTGGTTTGCGTGCTTACAAAATCCAACTCGTGCAAGATTTGAAGCTAAACGATCATCAAGTAAGGCGTAGATTCGTCGAATGGGCCCAAAACGAGATTACCGTTGTTCCCGATTTTCATAAGCGAATTTTGTTTAGCGATGAAGCGCACTTCTGGTTGAATGGCTACGTCAACAAACGAAACTGCCGCATTTGGAGTGAAGGTAATCCTCAAGTGTATGTGGAAACACCGTTACATCCAGAAAAACTGACTGTTTGGTGCGCTTTATGGGCTAGTGGAATCATTTGTCCGTACTTTTTCAAAAACGATGGTGGCCAGAACGTTACAGTCAATGGTGATCGGTATAGAGCCATGATTACTAACTTTTTCATTCCTGAATTGAATAACCATGATGTCCAGAAGATGTGGTTTCAACAAGACGGCGCAACATGTCACACAGCTCGTGCCACAATAGATTTATTGAAAGACACGTTTGGTGACCGCCTAATTTCACGTTTTGGACCTGTGAATTGGCCTCCAAGATCTTGTGATTTAACACCGCTAGACTACTTTCTGTGGGACTATGTAAAGTCATTGGTCTATGCGGTAAAGCCACAAACGCTTGACCATTTGGAAGACAACATTCGCCGTATTATTGCCGATATACGGCCACAAATGTTGGAAACAGTCATCGAAAATTGAACGTCCAGATTGGACTACATCCGCGCTAGCCGTGGCGGTCATATGCCAGAAATCATATTTAAAATGTAATGCCACAAGATTATCTTTCGGATAAATAAAATTCATGTCAATCGAATAAGCCATCGTTGTTTTATTGCAACTTAAAGTTCTATACCACTATAAAAAACACCCTTTATAAAAAATATAACACGACAATTATACTACATATTTAAATTATAACTACGATAATTTTTGTTCGATTTGATCAAACAAAGCGTCAATCTCTTCACAAGAAAATGCACTTTCAGAATGTCATCACTTAGTTTACATTCTTTTAATTAAATTTTGCAATTAAGTATAGCTAAACTTGAAAAAATAAGAAAAAAATAATATTTTCCAAGTTAACCCCATCAAAACTCATAACATATAAGTTTGAACAAAACGTTTATGTATACCGTTTTAAAGGCTAATCTCTCACCTTTCTAAAAAATTTTTCGATTTTTAAAATAAATTTAAATTTCATTGCCAAGTTTTTAAAATTGAAACAAAAAAAAAATTCCAAAAAAATTTCGAAATATTGTCAAATTTTTTCGGCCAATCTCCTTAAGTGGTAAAAGTTGAGTTTGACGATTGTTAGAAATCTATCCATAGTGTACAGTTTCTTTTGAAGCTCACTGTAAACATACACACACATATGTATGTATGTGTATGTGTATATCAATGTGTTATTAAGATTATGATAATGCATTTATTGTATTGCTATTACGAATGCCACAATGCCAGCCAGTGCTGCTATGGCTATTGGAAATTGTTTAAATGCCACTTCATGTGTATCGAGTGCCACTTACACTTGAATGCATAATAAAACGATTATCAAGGCATTACATTTATGAAGCAGCAACAGACAGTATTTTAAATGTGACCGAAAATAGTTACAAATAAAATCATACAAACATTTAATAGTTCTTAACGGATTTAGTCCATGAAAATTTCGTGGGTAGCAGCAATCAACAAAAAATTGGAAAAAAAACTTAAAACATAGATTTCTTATGATAAATAATCTATTTGGTGAAGGCAAATGTCTCACCATTTAACCAACGCAGTATTCCTGCACGCTTCATTCTTTTCTATTAAATTTCGTTTTGAAATTCATTTCAAATGTAATCCGGGAGTCTTAACTATCGATTTGAGGTCATTGTTTTGTGTCTAAATTTCTTTGGACTCTTGTAAATTATGGATTATGTTCGTAAAAAGTTTTTGTTTGAATTGCCGTTAGAATCATCGATACAAGTCTCTTCAAGAAATAAAATGAAAAAACTGCTCAAGTTAGTAGAGAAAAGAAAAGAGACATGATTACTAAATTTGTTTGTCAATATTTTTAAAATTAAAACGAAAGCCACGGGGAAAAATTGATCTCCATTTCTTTCTATTCGCTACCAGTGGCTTAAGCTCATTCCACGACTTAATTATTTCCAATGGCTTGGTAGCCCCTTTCGACGGATGCCCTGGAATTCAAATCAATCTGAACTTTGCCTGTATCTAAGAAAACATGTTCTAACCATCTCCAACTCCGTCTTTGAATTGAAGTTTATGTCTTGAATTTAGCATTGATGATAGTGTTTGACCAGAAAATCCACTCGATACGTCCTAGGTATCTGTAGAAAAGGATCCGCATAAGCCTGGGTTGAAGTCGCCTTAGTCTAGTAGGTAGTGTGGCGGCTTATTAGACGTAAAGCCAGGGTTCGAGCCCCAGGGCAGACATCAAAACAAAATACAAAAAGTATTACTTCGGCGACTTCCTCTCAGCAGATTTCTGGCAAAAACTCTGAGAGTAAATAAAAAATTGCCATGAAAAGTTTCTCAAAAATCTGTCGTTCGGAGTCGACTTTAAACTGGAGGTCCCACCACTCATGTATAAAAATTAACACACACAACATAAGTGGTGTGAGAAACTAGGACGTTGTATAATGGCTCAATTCGAACTCCGGGTACTGTACTTGTCTTAATTGACAAGTACACGTCCTCCAACCTAACCTAAGCCTGGGTTCACAAGGATCTACATTCCAGGATCTTCATCTCAACAAAACAACTGGATTCACACCTCTAATGAAAATATTCAGTTTAGCATACTGCAAAATGTGTCAGGAGTTCCACATTTGCTGAAGTTCTCAATAGGCTTGTCTGGCTCTGTTAATATGGATGTCAACGTCCTCTCTGGAGCCACCGATATAATAATAAGCCTAGTAAAATTACATGCTGTTTTCAATCTGTTGTGAATCTGTTATGAAATGAACTTAAGATCATATCGTTCCGCTTTAGACTCCAAATCTCTCAGTTTTGATTCTATACGTAATCGAAGTTCTGCAATAGCAGACGTACATACGTTGTGAGCATAGAAAAGATTTCTGAAACTGCATTTTAAACGCTAGGTCCTTGCCCGTGATATAATTTTCATCATAAAACGTTCAATGACCACGTTCAAGAGCAAAAAAGATAATGGGCACTCTTGAAGGACTCCGGCATTCACACTGCTTGTTATATTCACATACGCAAAGTGGTAGGTTGCCTTCCTATACAAGGATATAATAAGAGATATGTGTCGCTCTGGTATTCCCCTGCAGCAAAGTACATTGTATTTGGCTTAATTGTTTAGGGTGTTAAACACCTCCTCAGCACCAATGCCTACCAGGTATGAAGGCGAAAGTATACGTCAATCGTTTGTTGAGGATATTTACCACACTAAGGAGAGTGGTGCCTTTCCAATTCATGTACAACGGTATCTTTTCTTTGGAATATTTATTATTAGCCCCTCTTACAATACGTCGCTAAGAACAATTGCGATCCAAAAGACATAATAGTCGGATGTGTGGGTATGGCATTTACGATGCGGTCTACTTTATCAATGTTTTTGGAAGCATGTAGCCTGTCATAAGGCTAGAAATCTTGTGCGTTCTGTCATACATACATAATTGGTCATTACAACCCTTCAGTGAGGATTACGACTTAGTTTCTCACACCACTTACATATGCTGTGAGTGTTAATTTTTATACATGAGTGGTGGGATCTACAGTTTAAAGTCGACTCCGAACGTCAGATTTTTGAGAAACTTTTCATGGCAATTTTTTATTTACTCTCAGAGTTTTTGCCAGAAATCTGCTGAGAGGTAGTCGCCGAAGAAATACTTTTTGTATTTTGTTTTGATGTCTTGCCTGGGGCTCGAACCCTGGCTTTACGTCTAATAAGCCAACACACTACCTACTATACTACGGCGACTTCCCACTGTGGAATAGAGGGAAACAAAAAGGCGGACAAAATGGCACAGATGGGAGCGGGATGTTTGAGGCGGAGACGATAGCAAGGATATTTATGCCTCTACAGGAATACTTTTTTAAATTGGAAAAATCAACATGGAAATCAATAAACCATGGGTGTTCCAACGTACATAGTTGCTGAATTTCCAAACTGTTGTATCCAGCAGTGGACAGCAGGAAAACCGAGAAACTACTTGTGTTCGCGCGTTCTGTCATACTCTTTGATAAAATGTGACCCTACCCAACTTTTCTATGACCTCCGTTGTGATTTTTCTCCCTGGGAAAAAATAAAATCACTGGAACTTGGAGCAAATAAAAAACAATGGGAGGAAGAATCTTCGTTGCCACCAGATAAAGGTTAAAAAGTATCTCAGTAATAAAGCTAGGGTAGAATCCTGAAGGCTGTACAGCTTGGAGTAGATCAAAGATCTATGAGCCTGTAATCTTGCATGGAAAGACGTAGAGATAATGGCGCAAAAGAAGCCATATGAACGTAAGAGTGATTGAGAAAAAACATTTTTCCACTTATTTTTTTTTTGGTAAAACCAGCACTCAGGGGATGGGCCCTACTCATGCAGTGCATTGTGCAGGTTTAGGAAAATAGGTTATAGGAAGGTGGAAAGAGGAAGTAGTGTTTGTGGACATTTGATTTAAACTCAAGATGCGAACGGCAAGGAAACGAGTTGCTGCTAGGTGACACTTTGACCATTGACACTTCAAAAAAACCAAAATAGCAATTTCTAACTGATATTTGGCCAAGAAAATATACTTAACAATTAATTAATAACGTAAATCGCTGAATAAATATTTACGCTTAAGATATGCATTGAAAACCTTCTTTGGTCAATACTCTACGCATCACTTGCTACAAAAAAGTCGCTTATAAGCATAAAATTAATTTCCAAACAGCAGCCCAAAACAACATTGTCTTCAGAAATCAACAAAAAAAAAAGGAAAACAATTTTGATTGTAATCAAAATAATTTCTAATACGACTAAATTTGCCCATAAAACTGTATTTGGAATGTGTTTTATAAGCCGTAGACAACATCTTCATTATCACTTTCATGAAATTTCAAATCAAATTTAGCTGACAAAGCAGCGTATTAAACTCATACTCGTAGTGTACACAAACGGCATGAATAAGTGAATGAATTTGGCAGGACATACAGGAAGTTCGTTATCGATATTTCTAAACACTTCAAATCTTAATGAACAGCCCTACAGTAAATACTGAAATGCTCAAATAGAAATTAAAACAGGAAATCGAAAAAGAATTAAACGTTTACCGTGCACTAGTATATGGAATATGGCTAAACAGACAAAAGAAAATATGCGTGAACATGTGATGAATAAAACATGAATTTTCATCAAGAAAATCCTTTAATCGCCTCTAACAAACCAACAGGCAAAAAAAAAAAAAAAACAACACAAAACCATGAAGACGACCATTAAATAAGACAACCAAAAGGGGAGAAAGTTAAACGGGCACACCAAGTTGGTCAAGACTTTTGTGTGTGTGTGTGTACGTTTAATGAATGACCATCAGCACAAGGCCTAAGCACAAGGCATGATGACATTTAACCACCAGTTGAAATGACAGTGTGATGATTAAATGAATAACAAGGGGTTGAAATAATAATTACCCTTACCAGTCAACTGTACGTTGCTATTACTTGGCAGAGGGATTAGAGAGAACAAAACGAAATTATTGTGGAAATTATAATGAAACAATACATAGTTCCTTAAGGAAGAGTTTAGACTTTAGAGAGTAGAGTAGCGAAAGAAATGTGTGAACTTTTTGATATTACTAGAAACTAGGAAATGCGATTTTTTCTTGTTTTAATATTGAAATAAAGTTTTTGACAGTGGGGGCATAAGAGAAGTTAATTAAACGATTGATTGTTTTGCAAAAACAGCATAATCTCTAAAGTTAACAACACTGGGCAGCTCCCAATAGGAGTAAATTTCTTCTCCCATTCGCGAATGGTGCCGTGTATATTAGTTAGTCACTTGGTGCATTACATACGACGGTTACTTATTGGTATACACGGCACTCATTTATTTGTTTTTAGGATTCACTTGTGTTTTTGCCAACCATGACACAATATGGTCAGCTGCGTAGTCATGAACAGTTATAAAGTATGGAGAAATCGCGACTTCGAGAAAGGGTTAATGCGAGGGCAGCAAAAAGAGTGGAAACGAGTGCATAGACTTTAATATTCTGACCACAAATATGAATACCTTGAAGTCATCAAACGGCCTCAAAAATGATTTAAACGCTCCCGTTTCAAGCCGTATAATAAGAAGCTAGACCAGAGCCCTACTTCTTCTCAGTAAATGCATGCAATATACGAAAAAGCTTCAAGTTTGTCAAGCTTAGCCTGTATTGTAATAACTAGAACAAAATAGAATTGGGCTTACTAGACGAAAATTGGGTCAGATGGATAAATCTCCATAGAAAGCGAAAGTCCCAAAATACATAAGAATGTTAATTAGTCACAGAGATGATCATGATCAGGATGTTCTTATTATTTGGCGTTGGTTAAATTGTCTGGATCGAGGAACAAATAACAACTGCTTGCTAAGGGTGCCTTCCAAAATGTTAGTTGCTTTGTGTTTGAACAAAGTATCGTGTTTCATAATGCCGCTGTACAAAGTATATACAATGTATTCTATTTCAAAATGTCGTCAATGTGTATGTTTAATGCAGTCAAAAAGCAATCAGGCATCGGATTTATAGTTGATGCATTGTTTGGTTACTTTGCATATCTACAGAGTTTATATACAGTAGTAGAACTGCATACAAACTTTGTATTGACACATTTTGGAAGGCAGCCTAACTGTATAACCTACAGAGCAATATGATTCCATTTGATGGAAATTTATGCAATGTAAGGGTAATTTATGCAGAACAAGGATGCTAATCTTTACGCTAGAACTGTAAATTCTGGTTTTAACAAAATCAGGCATCCGTAATAAAGTGGCCTTTTGAACCATCGAACGTAAACTTTATTAAGCATACTATCCAACACTTACTTCCTTACTTATTCAGTCTTTACAACCCTTTAGTCAGGATTACCACCCAGTTTCTCACGCTATCCATGTAGTGAACATTAATTTTATTGGACCTACAGTTTAACGTCGATTCCGAATGACAGATTTCAGAAACTTTTCATGGCTATTTTATTTATTTTCAGAGTTTTTACCAGCAGACTGCTGAGAGCAAGTCGCCTAACGAAATATTTTTTTCAGACTTTGTTTTGTTCCACATGTCTCATCTGAAATTTGGAATACGGACTCCCTTCTAAGCCACAACACTACCTAATCGACTACGACTACTATTCAACACTATTCAGACTGAAAATTTGAAATGTGGAATCAGGTGGTTCCAACCTTCACACTCAATTAAATGGCAATACCAAGAGCTAATAAATATGAAAAATTCTTTGATCAGGTATTAAAATAATTCTCAGCAATTGGGCCTCTGTTACTCAAGAACGTGGAAAATTTTGCGGAAGGATTTAGGTGTGAAGCCATTCAAAACACAGCTGGTGCAAGAATTTAAGCCGAACGACCTACCGCAACGCATAATTTTTGGTGAATGGGCTCTTGGAAAGTTGGCCGAAGATCCACTTCTTTATCGAAAAATTGTGTTCAGCGACTAAGCTCATTTTTGGCTCAATGGATGCGTAAATACGCAGAATTGTCGATTTTGGAGTGAAGATCAGCCAGAAACATTGCAAAAGCTACAGTTTGGTGCGGTTTATGGGCTGGTGGCATCATTAGACCGTACTTCTTCAAAGATGCTGCGAATTGTAACGTAACTCTGAATGGTGAGCGCTACCGTGAGATGATATCCAACTTTTTTTTACCCAAAATGCAAGAGCTTGACTTGCATGACATGTGGTTTCAACAAGACGGTGGCACATGCTACACAGCACGCGTAACAATGGACTTATTGAGTCAACTGGCCGCGTAGATCGTGCGATTTAACGCATTTAGACTATTTTTTGTGGGGCTATGTTAAAGTCTACGCAGACAAGCCCGCTTCAATTGACGCATTCGAAGACAACATTAAAGCATTTATTCGTGAGATACCGGCAGAAATGTTGGAAAGAGTATGCCAAAATTGGACTAAGCGGATGGACCATTTGAGGCGCAGTCGCGGTCAACATTTGCATGAAATAATCTTCAAACATTAAATTATATGGACCGTACTATCGATTCAAATAAAGATTTCATGCATTTTTCTGAATTTTATGTTTTTTTTTTGAAAATTTTTCCTATAGCTCTTAAAAAATCACTCTTTATAACATATCCGGACGTACAATATTATTTTATATTTTCATGAAGAAGTCTGAAGAATTACTTTTTTTTAGAATTCAATTTTATGAATGTAAATATAAAAAAACCCTCAAAATTTGGTGCCTACCTAATAATTTCTTGTTCACCACTGAAATTGAAAGCTTTGTTATTGTTACTGGCACATAATTCATTCAATTATTTCAATTTTTTTGTTTATTAAGCATTATGAACCAATTTTAATTTATTCATTCAATAATTTTTGAAGCAGGCCTAATACTCTACAATTTATTAAATATTATTTTATTTGCATTAATTATTATGCGGCCCCTACACATTGCGACTGGTTGTCAACTTTATAATTCTTATATTGAATGGCTGGTTGGTCATCGCTTAGTTGAAGAACAAAAACTTTTGCTTTTCATTCAACCGACAAAGAATATGACGCTACAATAACAATTTATAAGTAAATTTGGTTGAAAAAGAGAAACGAGTGAAGAAGACCAGACGACCAAACATTGATTCAACTTGTACAGCTAATCGCTAAGTGTAGTGGCCGCATTATATTCGAACATTTTTATATTTTAAATATTTATTTATTTAAAGAAAAATGAATACAAAACTTTTTTAAATTTTAAAATATGTAAAGCAATAGAGGCTTACGTAAATTGAATTTTACATTGTTCACTTACCCAAAAAAAATTCAACAAATTGTTTGCAACGCAATACACTTGAGGAACACTTGCACTTTAATTTTTTTCTCTTCCTCTTTTATTTATTTGTTGTTATCATTATTTTCTTTTGTGTTGTTATACTCTTCTGTATAGCTAAAGCTTGTCACCCGCAATTAACACTTTTTTTCTTATAAATATTTCATTGTGATTATTTATTCAACTAATTATTGATTTGTTTGAATTAATTGTATAACAAATTAGAATTTATTTGTTTTTTATTTACAATTCTTTTCTTATATTCATAAATATTTTTAATTTTGCACAAATAAATTTTAATTCGCGTTCACATTTATTTTCTTATTACAACACAAATCTCTCGTTCCAATGAACAACAGAAAAGAGAACTGAAACATAAACAGTTTGTTTACATTTTTTAAGACGAAGAAATGTGTGTTGTTTTTGCACTCCATGTTAAAAGACAGAAGCAAAAGAAGGTAACTAACAGTTACATGAGTCACATCATAACAGATCTTTAAATTTAACATAATTTAATCAATTTCATGTTGATCTAAAGATTAACATTAGAAGTATGGAATATGGAAACCATAAGTATGTAAATTTATGTAAATTTATTTACATGAGTCACATCATAACAGATCTTTAAATTTAACATAATTTAAGCAACTTTATTATGTTGATCTAAATATTAACATTAGAAGTATGGAATATGGAGACTTTAACAATGTAAATTTATGTTAATCAGACAATATGAGAGCAACACAGGGAGAAAGAGTATAAGAAATAGAAAGGAAAAACTGTAAAGATGAACATTTTCTCTTAATTTATGTTGAATCTATGCAATGGTAACAGGCTGCAATAAAACAATAAAATAAATTGCAATGGCACAGTGCAAGAAATGATTAATTGTGAGAAATAAAAAATTGTCCTACCAAACAAATTTTAATTTAAAAGAAACGATCCAAACATTAATAAAAAAAATTACTACTCCTTTGTAGATAAAGGGTCCGCCAAATAACATTTTTTTTTTGAAAATGCTTAAAAAAAACTACTGAATATTTTCTTAAATTTCTTTTTTTAATAATGGAATATAATTTCATTCAAATGGCTGCCTCGTCTGGCCATGCAATAGCCTACACGATCGGTCCAATTTTTAAGCACATTATCGATTGTGTGCAGCTGTATTTCACCAATGGCTTCACGAATATTGTCCTTTAAAGCGTCAATTGTCTCTGGTTTGTCGGCATAACACTTATCTTTGACGGCACTCCACAAATAATAGTCCAACGGTGTCAAATCGCAGCTCCGAGGTGGCCAAACGACATCAGCTCTGCGGCTGATGATAATGCGATCTTCAAAAACAGGGCGCAAAACATCGAGTGTAGCTTCGGCTGTGTGGCACGTAACGCCGTCCTGTTGAAACCAAATGTTGCCAATATCCTCCTCTTCAATTTTTGTGAACAAAAATTCGTTTAACATGGCGCGATAACGATCGCCATTGACTGTAACACGCCACTCCTTGCTTATTTTCGAAGAAAAATTGCCCAATTATGCCTCTGGACCAAAATCCGCACCAAACAGTGACTCGTTTTGGGTGCGTCGGCTTTTCAATGTATGCGTGCGGGTTTTCTGTGCCCCAAATACGACAATTTTGCTTGTTTACATACCCGCCAAGATCAAAATGAGCTTCATCTGAAAAGATGATTTTTTTTTGCCAAAATCGGCATCTCCTGTAAGTCGATCGCAGGCCCACTTAGCGAAGCGAAAACGCATTGGATGGATGGTCAATTGGCTTCAACTCCTGAAACAATTAGACTTTGTATGGCGTCATACCAAGGTCATTATGCAAAATTCGTCTCAATGATGTCTCCGACGGTGAATTGATGTTGATGGCGCTTCATGCACACTTTCTGCCACGGCAGTAATATTCTCGGGTGTACGCACTGTTTTTGGCTTTTCACGCTTTGGTTTATCGATGAGGATGCCAGTTTCTTTCACTTTTTTCACAAGATAACGAACATACGGAGCTGACGGTGTTTCTCTTCTTCCAAAATCCGTACGCAATTTTCGCAGACATTCTGCAACATTACCATGATTTTCAAAGTAATGTCGCAATATTTCCCAGCGTTGTTCAAGCGTATACACAATCATATTCGTTCAGCGGAAGGATAAAACTAATTATCTGTCCAATCAGACATGAGCTAAGTGTTACCATTTACGAAATAAGCACTAGTTGAACAAAAAACGTTAGATGGCGGACCCGATATTTGAAAGAATTTTACAGTGCATATCATTAATAAAACCTCGGTAGCCAATATTTGTTGATGTGTTATTGAAAGTATATTTATTTGCTCAAATCAATTTAAAATTGCAAATCATTTACTTAATCTCTATAATTTATATTGAAATTGGAAGTCTTTTTTTGCCTTAAGCCTATAATATGTAAATTTTCTCATATGCAGTGCAAATAGTTACACTTTTTAAAAAGAGTTAAAATTAATGACCAAGCAGTGCCCCTCTTTCAGGCGTTTGAAACTTGCAAAGTCACAAAACATTTAAATGTTCTTAACAAGTGTACCATTTAAGTAGCAAGCGTTTCAAAATTAAACTCATAAATTAAACATCAAAGTAGACAATGTGTTAAAAATTGCAATTTTATTTAAATTTATTTATTTTTGTGTTGCTTTTACTTTCAGTTCAGTTTTTTTTGTTTTTGCACAATAAAATTGCAGTAAAATATTGCCAAACATAAATAAGTAACCGTGAAATTGGCACAATCATGTATTAACAAATACGTACGTATGTATGTACGTACATAGCCTGTATGATACGTATAAAATTCTATCCCTTCTACTAGTGAACGTTATGCCAATGCCAATTTGATAAATTTCAAGTCATTTTTAACACTCGTGATTTTAAACTTTTTTTAAACAAAATATTTATTATTGTTGTTGTTGCCGTAAAAAAAGGCAATAATAACGATTACTTGGTAATACTAACCGTGAATAACAAGGTTGCCATCATCAACATCGTCATCATTTTAAAATTTTATGTGTCATGTATGAATGAATAGAATGAAAAAAAAATTTTTTTGAAATGGAAATGGAATGGAACTTCTTTTGGTGACAGTTGTTGTTTATTGATGTTCTCTCTTGCAGCCACCATGACAACATTTAAACAAAATGTTTTTTTGTTAACACAACAACAACAACAACAACAACAATAATTTTGATTCTTAATAGCAAAAAACATTTTGCAAAACAGCAACAATTTTTTACACCATTTACTTTAAATTTGAAAAAAATTCGTTTTTCTTTCATTATATAAAAGATTTTTGCGTCTTTTTTTTCTTTCCATATAAAATGAAATGAAGCATCCCTTATGCTCGTAATTTAACAGGCAAACTAATTGTGTCCCTCCCTGAATCTATAGTTTTCAAAGCATTAATGAAATTTATTGCCTTTCTGCCTTTGGAAATTCATCATTTCGTAATTAGTGGGCATAATATTCCTGTAGATTATATTAAATTTTGTACAACACATACATACATATGTAGCTTGTGGCCAAATCTAAAATGATTGTGATTTGTTAGGGGGGTGGAGGGTCATTTTATACCAGGAATGGTATAACATTGTAATATGCGGGCCGTAATTAGTAGAAATGATACCAAATTACTACACCGACAACTACTGCTTTATTTTAGTATTTTTTGTGATGTCACAGCTCATTATAAGCACCTGATGAACATGTAGCAATAAATGTGTAAGGCCCTAGGCATTTGGAAAAGATACAGGAACATTAATATCCAATAATCAACAACAGCAGAATGAAATTTTTAGACCAACAATACAAACCCAATTTAAAGCAAATCGTTTCTATGGCCGATAGATTTTTGGGAAACATTTCATTGGAACTTCATTTCATCTTAAAGAATGAAAAGAATGCTGAAAGAAAAAATAATTTTTTTATATTGTTTGAGATGTCTGAGCTACTAGACTGAGACCTGATATTTTACATACATATATAATTGGTCATAACAACCCTTCAGTCAGGATTACGACCTAGTTTCTCACACCACTTATGTTGTGTGTGTTAATTTTATACATGAGTGGTGGGACCTACAGTTTAAAGTCGACTCCGAACGACAGATTTTTGAGAAACTTTTCATGGCAATTTTATTTACTCTCAGAGTTATTGCCAGAAATCTGCTGAGAGGAAGTCGCCGAAGAAATGCTTTTTGTATTTTGTTGTGATGTCTGGCCTGGGACACGAACCCTGGCTTTACGTCTAATAAGCCAACACACTACCTACTAGACTGCGGCAACGGCCTGATATTTTGCTGAAAGTAAGTTCATTTTGGATATTTTAAATACAAAATGATATTCGGATTCCCCCGGGTATTCTGGAAGTTCACAGCGTGGCTATCAATAGCGCCAAGTAGTGTCATAAGGTACCGTTTTGAGTATTTACCACATGATTCATACCTCAAAGAACTCATTGTAACCTAAATTCGATTTATTAGATCGAGGTACCCATGTATGCATATAACCCTGAAGCAATATATGATGCCCCAGAGATGTGGTGTATAAACCATTCGCCAGAGATCCTATGTTGGTAGTTCGTGCTGATAGATCGAGAACTGTCTCCTCCTCGTTACACTTACGACAGAGATCACTCAACTGTAGTTCAATCCGGCAAGCTTGACCCATAATCAGCCAGTGCCCAGTAAGTATAACCATCAATTTGAATACCTACTGTGGTGAATCAGTTAAATAAAGTCCCTGATACCATATTCGTTCCAGGCAAATTTCAAGCAGTGAGCCTACTGGGAGTTGAATAAAGCAGTTTGGTTGGATTCTATGGTGCAAGTCAAGCAAACCTCCACTTAGCAAGAACGGCCTGGTGGTAAACAAATTAGGACTGTTAGTTAGACGTAGACGTTGAAGTCGCCGTAGTCTAGTAGGTAGTGTGTTGGCTTATTAGTAAAGCCAGGGTTCGAGACCCAGGCCAGACATCAAAACAAATTACAAAAAGAATTTCTTCGGCGACTTCCTCTCAGCATATTTCTGGCAAAAACTCTGAGAGTCAATAAAAATTGCCATGAAAAGTTTCTCAAAAATCTGTCGTTCGGAGTCGACTTTAAACTGTAGGTCCCACCACTCATGTGTAAAATTAACATACAAAACAAAAGTGGACTGAAAGGTTGAAATGACCAATTAAGTAAGTTAAGTAAGTTAGACGTAGAGGTCCCGGAGACGTTGTAAAGCTAGGCTTAATTTTCCCTGTCATCTTCATAGGGAAGTTAAAAGAAACATCCTAAATGATCAATAAGGCCTGCCCATTCAAAATGTATCTCCAATTAAAGCTCCTACATACATACATACATGCATAATGCTTTAATAAGGATTACGACCTAGCTTCTCATACCACTTATGTTGTGTGTATTAATTTGTACATGAGTGGAAGACCTACCGTTTAAAGTCGACTACCAACGACGAATTCTTTCGAAATTTTTTATGGCAATTTTATTTACTCGCAGAGTTTTTGCCAGAAATTTGTCGTTTTTTTCTAAATTTAGTTTTGTTTGAGATGTCTGACCTGGGCTTTGAACCGTGGAATCGCGTCTAATAAGCAACCACACTACTTACCAGACTACAGCGACTTCAAAGTCACTACAATCATGATGATTTCGAATATCCCCTTCATATCTCCTAAACGAGGTCAGAGTCGTTGAATTTATGAAACAGTAGCCGAAATCGTTTCAGAAATTATTTTATTTAACTTCTCTATGCCTTGCTTTACGCAATCTTGGCAATTATTTGGCATTCATAGAAATTTCGAGGATTATCGAGAGAACACAGAAACTAAACGCAGCTTAGAAATTAATTTTGCTAAGATAGATACAGAGTTTCTGGAAAGTATGTTGGATAAGAACCCAACAACATTCGGATTGCGATTATGCAATCAAACTATCATTACAGTTGTTAAGCGGTGGATTATTATGGCGACCATACGATCTATCTTACTCTTATAATACATACATACATACATAATTGGCCATTTCAACCCTTCAGTCAGGAAGGATTACGTCCTAACTTCTCACACCAATCATGTTGTGTGTGTTAATTTAAACATGAGTGTTGGGATCTACAGTTTAAAGTCGACTCCGAACGAAAGATTTTTGAGAAACTTTTTCATGGCAATTTTATTTACACTCAGAGTTTTTGTCAGAAATCTGCTGGGAGTAAGTCACCGAAGAAATATTTGTTCGTATTTCGTTTTGATGTCTGACCTGGGGTGTGAACCGTGGTCTTACGTCAAATAAGCCAACACACTACCTACTAGACTACGGCAACTGCTCTTATAATGCCTCCACCAAGTCTATCGCTCTAACAAACTTCAGGATGTTGCTCGATGCCAACAATGACAATTCTCTGCCCAGTATCTGTTATGTACTCGGGTGTATCCTTTTTGGAATGCTTTAATGCCTCACAAATTTCAAGAATATGTTCCGCAGATTCATTCTTTTCGTCAAAAAATTTAAAATTCTTTAATTTTATTAAAATCACCGCTCCTCAGTGGTACTTTGGCTTGGCCAAGTGTGGTTTATATAAACCACATATTAACCATATTACATGGAGTATTGGCCACAAGTGTGAATTATGGCTTTTTGTGTGTAGAGATATTTGTAAGATTTTCCCTCAAAACTCATGTATGTATGTTGGCCACAAACAGCAGCATAAAATTAAATTAAATTGTCCTCTTTCTGCGTTACAGCTCGGCTGTAAACTCCATGTGAGTTTTGAACCTTTAAAAAGCCATAAATTTATATTACGACACAAATCAGCAAGCATGTGTGTATTGAGTGAGTCAGTTGTGTTGTGTTGTGTTGTAAGGATATGTATGGCTTGACAACCAACACCCTAAAAGCAAACAAACAAACAATGCGGACAGTATGTTGCTTGCTGTTCTATACATAATGTTGTGCCACAACTTACAAGGCAGCCAGACCCCATTCAAATCCAATTAAACTGTTAAAGGAATTTTCTTTTCTCTCTCTTTCTCTCCAGTGCTGTGGCATTTTTGAAATCCTTTAAAATTTTGTTGTAATTTAATGCCACATGAAATTAATTTCATTATTTTTCGATTCATTCTTCAGTGTATAGTGAGTGTATGTGTGTGTTAATTAATACATAAACAATGAAAACAAATTCAATTGTTTTGTATTTTTTTTTTTAAATAAACTAATTCCAGCAGTATTGTTTAAGTAAATAATTCAATTCAATTCATTTTAATAAATTTATTTCATCTTTCAATTACTGATTAAACAAAACTCTTGTCTTTTCCCCCCTCTTCCATGCAATCTCTCTGTTGATGGCTGTTACTGTAGCCAGTGGGAGAGAGGATTTATTTTAAATAATTATTCTGCTGCTACAAATTTATTTTTTTTTTTATTTCATATCAGATTGTATCCACATAGAGATACACAATTACTTCCCTTGTATTATGCATTGGCATGAGTATTTAAATATAATTTGCATACACAATTAATTTGATTTTGAAAATAGTATTCTTGTGAAACCAATTTGGATTTGTTATGCCAAATCTCTTTAAATAAAATCCTGCCCACAATTGAAAACACATTAAAAATTCAAAGAGTGTTTCGATAACAATTAAATCAACTCTTTTGCTTGCCATTCCATTATCGCTCTCTCTCTCTCTCTTTCTCTGTTAATTTTATTTGATTTTCAATGAAAAGATAGATCAATTATGATATTATCCTTCTGAATGAATTACAAAGATGGGAGACTTGCTTTGTACCAGGCCCTATGATCCCGAAGGGATCAAAACATAAAAAAATGCTTAGTGTTCTCCAATGTCACCACGTTTCTCTGTCGCTAGTTGCAAGACTGTGTACACCTTCATATCCAACTACTCGCTGGAGCGTCGTTCTCCTGCAGCTATAAATTATAGGTTAGGTTAGGTTAGGTTAGAGGACGTGTACCTCTCAATTAAGACAAGTACAGTACCCGGAGGTCGATTTGACCCATTGTACAACGTCCTAGTTTCTCACAGCACTTACATATGTTGTGTGTGTTAATTTTATACATGAGCGTCGGGACAGTTTAAAGTTGACTCTGAACGACAGATTTTTATTTATTGAGAAACTTTTCATGGCAATTTTTATTTACTCTCAGAGTTTTTGCCAGAAATCTGCTGAGAGGAAGTCGCCGAAGAAATACTTTTTGTATTTTGATTTGATGCCTGGCCTGGGGCTCGAACCCAGGCTTTTGCGTCTAATAAGCCAACACACTACCTACTAGACCACGGCGACTTCAGCTATAAATTATACTTTTTTAAATTCTCGCTGGAAAAATAATTTATTGTGGTCCCATGCCCATTATGGTCTAAAGGAACTTGCTTGCTATTAAAGGTTGTCATTTATAGAGTTTTTTAAAAATACGGAGATTACGGTCTGCACTATTAGGGATAATTGGTTCAATTGATTAAGGGTGGATAAAGGAATAAGTGCTGAAACCGTTCATTGTCCTAATTTATAAACGTACATCATCTGTGAAATGAAAAAGACAATGATTCGTATACTCCAGCCTTGGACGCAATGCAGGTTTACATTCTTGTAGACAGTCTAGCAGCGACTGTGGCTTGATGCTTTTCACAACGTACAACCGAATACGGTTCCTGAAGGGACCAGTTAAAAATAGGGTTCGATAGGTTTAGATAACAGAATAATCATGGTTTACATGGCCATTATATGGCGTGATATTTTACTGGATATTCTTGAACTTGACAGATAAGTAGGCCTTATGTAGTATAAAATAAAACTAACACTTTACAAGACACTCATCCTACCCGTGCTTCTTTATGGCGCAGAGGCATGGACCCTATTAAGTACAGATGCAGCGGCCTTGAGGGTGTTCGAGAGAAAAGTACTACGCAAGATCTTCGGTCCAGTGCGCGTTGGCGATGATTTCCGTATCCGATCCAACAGTGTGCTGTATGAGCTCCTCATCGACATAGACGTTGTACAGCGTATTAATATCCAGCGGCTGCGATGGCTCGGCCATGTCGTTCGAATGGAGGAGGGTGCTCCGGCGAGACGGGTATTTGATGCGGGAATCTGCGGAAGTCGGCGAAGAGGACGACCTAGCATCCGTTGGAAGGACCAAATCGAGGAAGCCCTGTCATCGATTGGTGTGGCCAACTGGCGTCGGCGCGCACGAAGCAGAGGTGCCTGGAAGGATGTGTTGCGTCAGGCCGAAATCCGTTAAACGGGTTGTTATGGCCAATTAAGTAAGTAAATAAGGTAGTATAAGTAAACGACGGCGGCTATCAATAAAGCCAAATAGTATCATGAGACACCGTCTTAAGTATTTACCACATCACTTATACCTCAAACAGTTGATTGTAGCACAAATCCAAAATGGATCGATGTATCTACGTGGGTATCACTGGAACCATACAAGATACCCCAGAGTTGTCGTGTATAAACAACGCATCAAAGAAAATATGTTGGTGATTTTTAAGGGATGGGAAAGTCACAAAGAAATTGTTCTATTGTCGCCTCCACTTCATCGTCACAGCAGCGACAGCGATCAGTAAACTGTACTCAAATTTTTCGGACGTGACCGGTTAAGTACAGCCACCAATTTGAGTATATTTTCTCTACTGTATTGAATGAGACAATTAAAGCTGCTGATATTATCTTCATACATACATACAGTGGAGGCCGACTTAGCAACATGTATGTTTGTTAATTTGTTTTACAGTTTTCACTGTGTACCTGGGATCAATGGAGGACGTCTTACATACGTTTTTCCATCAGATTGGGACAAATTAAACTTAGATTCGTCACTCCAGAGAACTCTGTTCCAGAAACATCGTTTCTAATTATAAGGCCACCACTGTACAGAATTGACCATTACAACACTTCAGTCAGGATTACAGCCTAGTTTTTCACACCACTCAAGTTGTGTGTGTTAATTTTATACATGAGTGACGGGACCTACAGTTCAAGAGAGGAAGTCGCCAAAGAAATCTTTTTTATATTTCGTTTTGACGTCCGACCTAGGGTTTGAACCGTGGCCTTACATCTAAGAAGCCAACGCACTACCTACTAGACTACGGCGACTTCACTGATATTATTTTCAGTCCAGAAAATTTTCGAGCTAGGAGCCTATTATGAACGGAATAAAAGAGTTTGAACACTTCCACCTGTTTGAACTTTAAATCTTTATTACCTGATTACACGAACTTTAAATTAAATAGCAACCCTCGTATATAAACGTTTATATGGATTTTTAATGTTGGCCATAATTTGTGCGAATAACATTAAAAATTAACGCAAATAATTACTACTTAAGCGGTGTATAATTATCAAATAAAAAGAGTTATGTTTGGCTATTAAACTCGTTTTTAATTGTGTGGTTTTTATTACGCGCACCAAAACTTTTTTGGTGGAATTCCAATTTCATAAAAGAATTTTCATAATTTTCCATTCGAATAGAATAGCAGCTCTTGGAATTAAACTTACACGTAAATGGGAAAAAGGAGGAGGCGACAAAATAAGTTGAAGTTTATAAAGAAAGAAAAAGTCAGGCAGGCAGGCAGGCAAGCAAGTCTTTTGCATTTCTATTTAAACGAGTACATACAACAATTACGGGTATTTGCCAGCAATCAACATTCTTTTGTAAAAATACTTTGAAGATGATGTTGATGATAATAATGTCGGATTAAAATGATTTACAATACGTTGGAATGCCATTATAATCATTAATTTAATACCCGAACACTACCACATAGAAGAGTAGCAGAAAGTAGAAGAAGCAGTTAGATGGAGAAAGTTCATCATGCCATACACTTGACGCATTGCCAAAACGAGGAGGAAAGACGATGGCATGAGAAGAGCAGCATCGTATCGCGTGCCAATGTTTAAATGGAATTTGCCATCGTCAAATACAATACGAACAAGACTTGATATTTATTTTGTGCTTGTATGAGTATTATTATTAAATGATAGACAGACTTTATTAATACAAGACATAGCAGCTGCTAGAGAAGAAAGAGGAGTAGGAGGGCAAAGTAGAGAGAGAGTTTATTAAAATGAATATGATATATTGACTTTAAATGACATTCGAGTTTTTGTTGCTGCTGCTGCTGCTGCTGTTGTTGTTTGTCAAGACTTATCAAATGAAGTAAAAATTAATTCCAAAACCAAGAAATTGCTGATAAAAGCGTTGCATATGCTTGCTATACTCTGTATGAATGGCGATGGTGATATTTTTGTTGTTCTTTACTTATTTATTAATAGAGATGACAAATGACAAATGCTTTGGCAAACATATTAACAAGGTATTCATGTCAAATGTCAAAATTTCCTGTCAACACATTCATAAGATTACAGTTATTAGCATATTAATCATTGCATATGAACGAGCACAGTATAAGCCCCTATTGAGGTATGTTTCATCGTGTTTGTTATTTTCGTCTTTGATTTGAGATTTTTCTTTTTTCCTTTTCCATATCCATTGAAAATCTCCATAAAATATCAGTAAAAATCAACAATTTATTGTTGTAATTAGTATTAGGGTTGTAATTTAAATGTCAAAAATGAGAGCCAGTCCCAGTGTAGTTATTGTTTTAGAAAACCATTTAAGTTACGCTAATTTGTTGTAGTTGTTTAATTTAAATATTCCAACAGCAAACTCAAATGTTAAACGGTCTGTAAAAAGGGTTGACCCCCTTTTTAACTTCAATGGCAAAAAGGCAGTTGTTTAAAGGAATGTTTTTATAAACTCATGGTACCAAAAGCTAACTTGAGCACGCATAGCGGCCTGTTTTGACGCCAAAGGTGAACGCAGTCTCTGTACTGGCCAAGTTCCTCCAAACCAGGGAAGAAGAAGTTGGTCAGCGCAAGGGCTGCACATTTAAAGTACGACTATCCCACGTTGGAAAACCAGCCCGAAATTTTGATAAACGGAGCTATTTCCTTGTATTAACCCTTGGACTTTCATAAAATTTGTGTAAATATTTGTTATGGTACATTTGTGGAACAGCTTCAATCAAAATTATGTTTACAAGATTGCAGGACATGAAGTCGCCGTAGTCTAGTGTGTTGGCTTATTTGACGTGTGGCAACGGTTCAAATCCCAGATCAGACATCTTGATCAAATCGAAATATGAAAAATATTTCTTAGGCGCCTTCCTCTCAGCAAATTTTTGGTAAAAACTCTGAGTAAATAAAAGTTGCCATGGAAAGTTCCTAAAAAAAATTTGGCTTCCACCACTCATGTATAAAAAATTAACACACACAATATAGAGGGTCCGCCAAATAACTTTTTTTTTTGAAAATGCTTTAAAAAAGAAAACACACACAATATAGAGGGTCCGCCAAATAACTTTTTTTTTTGAAAATGCTTTAAAAAAGAAAACACACACAATATAGAGGGTCCGCCAAATAACTTTTTTTTTTGAAAATGCTTTAAAAAAGAAAACTACTGAATATTTTCTCAAATTTCTTTTTTTATTTGAAAATACAATCCTTCCGGTTAATAATGGAAAATAATTTCATTCAAATGGCTGCCTCGGCTGGCCATGCAGTAGCCTACACGATCGGTGCAATTTTTAAGCACATTATCGATT
Source organism: Sarcophaga subvicina (assembly GCA_936449025.2). Taxonomy (NCBI): domain Eukaryota; kingdom Metazoa; phylum Arthropoda; class Insecta; order Diptera; family Sarcophagidae; genus Sarcophaga; species Sarcophaga subvicina. The sequence continues at coordinate 103,260,023 of OW388083.2, read as the reverse complement.
GTGTGCAGCTGTATTTCACCAATGGCTTCACGAATATTGTCCTTTAAAGCGTCAATTGTCTCTGGCTTGTCGGCGTAACACTTATCTTTGATGGCACCCCACAAATAATAGTCCAACTGTGTCAAATCGCAGCTCCGAGGTGGCCAAAAGACATCAGCTCTGCGGCTGATAATGCGATCTTCAAAAACAGGGCGCAAAACATCGAGTGGAGCTTCGGCTGTGTGGCACGTAGCGCCGTCCTGTTGAAACCAAATGTTGCCAATATCCTCCGCTTTAATTTTTGTGAACAAAAATTCGTTCAACATGGCCCGCTAACGATCGCCATTGACTGTAACAGCCACTCCTTGCTCATTTTCGAAGAAAAATGGCCCAATTATGCCTCTGGACCAAAATCCGCACCAAACAGTGACTCGTTTTGGGTGCGTCGGCTTTTCAATGTACGCGTGCGGGTTTTCTGTGCCCCAAATGCGACAATTTTGCTTGTTTACATACCCGCCAAGATCAAAATGAGCTTCATCTGAAAAGATGATTTTTTTTGCCAAAATCGGCATCTTCTGTAAGTCGATCGCAGGCCCACTTAACGAAGCGAAAACGCATTGGATGGTCCATATTCGTTCAGCGGAAGAACAGAACTGATTATCTGTCAAATCAGACATGAGCTAAGTGTTACCATTCACGAAATAAGCACTAGTTGAAAAAAAAACGTTAGATGGCGGACCCGATAAATGGTGTGAGAAAGTAGCTGCTAATTCTGACTAAAGGGTTGTAAAGTCCAATTATGTATGTGGATTGCGGGAGGCATTTTGTATTTCAATTTGTTCCCTTAAAACATCGACATTTACGTCTTCTTTTATTTACTTTAATTTCCATTCCCACCCGAGACTCTAGGTGTTCGTGATTGCCTGATTGTTTGTCTGACATTATATGTGATTACTCACAATGCAAAAAAGAAAGTGGGAATTAAAGTGGGAACTAAAAAGCAATTCTCAAAAAAACAGAGACGAAGGGTCATTAAAAAAAAATTGTCGCACACTTCTCCCTCTTTTCTTTCTGCTATAAGCTAACTTTCCTGTATTCTCCTGAATGTTGGCCATTAACAACCCGATTTACGGATTTCCGCCTACCGCAACACATCCTTCCAGGCGCCTCTGCTTCTTGCGCGCCTACGCCAGGTGGTCACACCAATCGATGAAAGGGCTCCCTCGATTTAGTCCTTCCAACGCAGACAAGGTCGTCTTCTTCGCCGACTTTGGCAGGTCCCCCGCAACAAATACCCGTCTCGCCGGAGCATCCTCCTCCATTCGAACGACATGGCCGAGCCAGAGCAGCCGCTGGATGTTAATACGCAACACAACGTCCATGTCGTTGAAGAGTTCGTACAGCTCACTATTGTATCGGATGTGGTAATCATCGCCAACTCGCACTGGACCGAAGATCTTGCGCAGTACTTTTCTCTCGAACACTCTCAAGGCTGCTGCATCAGTGCTTAATAAGGTCCATGCTTCTGCGGCATAAAGAAGCACGGGTAGGATGAGTGTCTTGTAGAGTGTTAGTTTTGTCGTACGAGAGAGGTTTCTGCTACTCAATTGCCTATTGAGGCCATAGTAGCACCTGTTAGCAAGAGTGATCCTGCGCTTGATCTCCAGACTGACATCATTTTTGGTGGTAACGGCGGAGCCAAGATAAACAAATTCCTTGACCGTTTCAAAAGTATAGTTATCGGCCGTAATCTGAGAATCAATACGCCGCACGTCTCTACTTTTCGATAACATATACTTTGTTTTGTCCTCATTTACTGCCAGAAACTTCTTTTCAGAAAAAATTTGCGATTGACAGCAACGAATTGAATTCGAAGTAGTGCTTTAGAACCAGTCTTTTAGAGCCCGATCGATGACCTTTCTCATCTTAAGTAGGTCTGTACAATGGGTCAACTTTACCTCCGGGTACTGTACTTGTTTCATTTGACAAGTACACGTCCTCCGAACTTTTGTAGTCTAGTGATGCCTTCAACCGGCAAGTAGAGAACCAAATAAAGGGTTTGACCACAGAAGTGCTACTCATAGAAGATATTCCCTATCACTTCCCACCAAACATAATCATCGTATGATTTCATTCCTTTAAGAAACTGCACTTAATACTACGAAAATCTTAAACGAACAACGCCTTACGATGGTGACAACTGTAATTAGTAGTAGAGTTTATAAGGCGGATATTATTACTCCCACAGGTGTTGACTGACGGCTTGACTAGCGTTTGCCCCTTTTTCAACAAATAATTTGGAATGTTTTTTTTTTTTGTTTTTTCTTTAAAAGGTTTACGTTTTTTACGATTTCGTTTCCATTTTAAATGGACGTGAAAATATGTTTGTTTTGTTGAACAAATATTTTCGAAAAAAAATTGTTTCAATAACAATAAATTTTCCTTTTTTTCTACGTTTTTGGTAGCCATTTTCATAACACAATCCTTTTGAAATCGTATTGAAGAATAAAAGAAATGTGCGCAACTAATTTTCATTCACATTTTATGCAAATTTCCACGAAAAAAATCGTTTTTTTCCTACTTTTTTTAACGTAATTTTAACACATTTTCCTTAATAATCTGAAAAGCTGGCAGAAAACAGGTGGTGGCGCGGGGTTTCATTCTTTCTTTTTGCCATCACATCCTGGTGGTTGTTTAATGGTTGTTATACTGAGGTGTGAAACTTATTTTTATGGTTCTTAATATTTAACGTTCTTTTCTTTCTTTTCCTTTCTTTCTTCTTCCTTTTTTCCAATTTTTTAAGGGACTTTTTTGGGAAAGAAAAATACAAAAAAATACTGAGAAATTTGCATTTCATTTGTAGCAGCAGCGTAATTTTTTATTGTTTTGGGTTGAGTTCGCCTCTTTTTTTTTGTTGTTGTAAAATTTTACAACAATAAGTAAAAACAAATTAAAAATTGGTCTGTTATAAATTACAACAAAGAAGAAATGTTAAATTTTCATTTAATTTGTTCCACTTTGAAAACATTTGTAAAGACATTCGAAATAAATCGCCTGGAAATGCTTTAGAGAACGCAGACGAACGCAGTCAAGAAATCAAGTGGAAAAAAGAATGTCTCTTCACTTTTTAATTAGACTTGTGAACACAAAAAAGGCATTGAAAAATGATATTGAAATTGTAAAATATTCAAGGATATATGGTTCATAGCAAACCAATTTAACTGAATTGCTTACAACTTATCCCAGAACTATTTTATAGGCTGAGGCCTATATGGGATAGGATCGTAAATTCGTGTTTCTTCTATTTTTCTGACAGAATTCAGTATTCCGAATATGCATTTATTTCCATACTTTCCTTCTTCATGAGAAAGTAATAGAGTCGGCAATCTTCGTGTACTCAGCTGCTGTGCCCGAAGAAGCAGCTACTACCGGCTGAGTGAACTCTGGAAGGCGCTTTATCCAAAGACCCTTTTATGCCGTGTCTCCCAGTGTGTTGCCGGCCACCCTCTTCATCGCATAGTAGAGATCGGATGGTTTTCTATCCCCAAGAGACATCTCGGATAGAAGTCGATTGAGCCGCCGTTGCCCGCTATCAGTGAAATGGGCGATTATCTTTGCCTTCGTATAATCGTATTTGTTTGACGGCGGCAAAGAGGCTATTAGGTCCGCAGGCTGGGATATGGCGTTTGGGTCTAGCGCTGCCAGTATCGTAGTGGTCTTTTGCTTATCGGCGACAATTCCTGAGGCGGCAAACCAAAAATCCATCGTCGTGAACCTGGCTTCTATATTGTTATTGGACATTTGCGGTACGGGAAGCCTGGCATTAACCACGGAAACCTCTTGTGACGGTAGCTATTGCCTGTTATTTTCCGACCCAGTCGCCATCGATGTATCGCTGTCATCAGCCGTGCTCATATTAGCAAAAAAAATTTTTGCGTAGGAGGTCACCAATTTAGTAATTTGCAGATAAATTTAGTTCCGCTGAATATTCCGTCGATGTTGTTATGTAGAGATCTATAAGCAAAAGAGGTGGAGAAAATAAAAATGGCGATCCTTATAGGATCTGCTTGAGCGACCACACCCAAAAACAGTGCTGCCACGAATAGTGCAGCCAAAGTACTGTGCAGCCACATTTCTATATCCAGGATAGGCTGCCTCCAGACAGACCATAATTCGCACCAAACAACCACTCTTTTGGGTCCACTTTTCCACAATAATTTTCTTAGTTTCTTAGAGTCCCATATTTGAGAATTTAGATTGTGGATATAACTTCCGATTTGGAAATGAGCTTTTAATCGAAAAATTAGCATTGGCACCCTGCTGCTCTAGCACCCAATGACCTTGCCTACGGCGTTCTGACTTCATATGGTTGATATGCTTAGTGAATACACTGCAATGATCAACAGGCCTAATCATGTCTGTCGTGCTTGCAGTGCCTTTGAATTTCTTTATAACATTGTGAATTTCTCGTTCTGTAGGTTGATAATGACAATCGTAATGTAATCACTTCGTAATACAAGCCTTAACTAATTTTATGCGTTCTTCTTTTCTTAAACATAAACAACAAACTTTTCACTAAACAAATAACACCTCAGGTGGAACATCCAATAGCTTGCAGCCTTGCCCGACCTACTGAATAAATCAGTCGCCAAAGTCTCGTAAGTAGTGTCTTGGTTTACTAGACAAAGGCTCTTGAGTTCCAAACTCAGCTGGAATCTGGAATAAAACGACGACGTCCTTCCTCTTAGCAGTTTTCTGTCAAAAACTCTGTGAATAAATAAAATTGCCATGCTTCTCAAATCTGTTGTTCAGGGTCCATATTAATCTGTAGGTCCATTCACTAAAATGGCCAAAATTAAAACATACAACTTGATTGGTGTCAGTAGCTAGGTCGTAATTGTGTTGACTAAGTAAATAAGTAAGTAAGTGGATAACCCGATATAATAAATGATTGAATTGAAAGTGATTTTCTATCGAAAAATTGTCTTCAGCCAGAGGAAGTCGCCGTGATCTAGTATGTAGTTTGTTAGTTTAAAAGACGTGAGACCACGGTTCAAACACCAGCTCTGATATCTCGAACAAAACGAAATATGAAGAAATATTTCTTCGGCGACGTTCTCTCGGCAGATTCTGGTAAAAACTCTCAAAAATCTCTCGTACGGAATCAACTTTAAACTGTAGCTACCGCCACTACTATATAAAATTTACGCACACACCATATGTGGTGTGAGAAGCTAGGTCGTAATACTGACCAATTATGTATGTACGTATGTATAGGATTATATATTTGAAGAGGCGGGCAATCATTCTAATAAAATTGACTAAACGAGTCTATACGATATTCTTTCATGTCAGGATATACACAACATTGATGCTTGATTTTGAACCAAAATAGAAATCGGAATTAAGAAAGGCAGACGCAACACGCCCTACATTGATGTTGGATTGATTGCTTGTGAATCCGGATGAATAAAAGCGGGTCTGTCAGTCAAATGGTTGGATGAACCAGCTTGTATCTCAGAACTTCTAACCTGATCCTTATGATAGGTAAAGATATTTAGAATTGACTGGCAAATAGATTAATAGCCGTTGTTTTTATGCAACTCATGCAAGAAGTTTGGTTTCTGTATGAATGTAAAGTTAAATTAAACTGTAGCACCTATTCTCTGCAGCGTTAAACAACACTAGCTAAAGTGCCGGGATTATACTAATCTTAATATGATAGGTAATGTAGAGTATATTGGCAAATTACGATAAGTTTCTAGTGTTCAGAGGCTTAGTGGCAACCTTTGAGGGTGACATCCTGCCAATAGACGTTCTGGGCTCAGATACAACACGCTGCAACCAAGGCAGCTAAGGTTACCTCCTTACTTAGCGGGCTTATGGCCAATATTGGTGGTCCTATACAGAGCAGACGCAGATTAATGATGGCAATAACGGACTCTATTCTGATTTACGGCAGTGAGATCTGGGCGGAGGCATTGCAGGTCGACTGTAGAAGGAAAATCTTAACATCGTTACAACGAACCGCTGCACTTAGAGTGGCATCGGCTTATAGGACTGTATCTAAGGCAGCAATACTGGTAATCAGTGATGTAATACCTATAGGTCTAAAGGCAAGTGAGTGGAAGAGAGTGTGGGAGGCTAAAAACGTGCACAGAGAGGCAGTAAGTGTCCACGACGCCTGAAAGCGAACCATACAACGCAATGGCAAGAGGAATGGAACATATTGAGAGATGGAGACTGCAAAGAAGAATCTCGAGACTAAAGTCGGCATCTGTACTGTCGAAAACTTCTGCGATGTAATTCTGAATAGTGAGGAGAATTGGAATAGTATAGTCAGATACGCTGAACACTTACTAAAATCTAAGACAATTGACTTGGATAAGAAAAGTAGAATGGACGTTTAAACACCTCCTCGGAATTCGTTACGGAATCCGGACTCGGCGGATATTGATATGAAGAGGCCAAATGGCCATACGGACTCCACTTCGAAGTAATACCACAGTAGTTCCGGAGTCGGCATAAGGAGTCCAAAAGAGGAGGGGGGAGATTTAGTAGGTGAGGGCCCCAGACACGGGGGATAGTGACGACTAGCCCTATGGTGGGGTTAGGTACATTGACTCCTTATCAGCGAAAAAAAAAACAGCGACAGTCAAGAATTATATAAAGTGAAAGAAGTGCTAACAGAATCAATGGGAAAAGGTCAAATGAAAGTCGTTTGAATTCATACAAAAGCAAGAAGATTGTAAACTGAACTCAAGATCGATCAAAAAACGATTTCGTGTTCTTTTGCGTCTGAAATGTTGTTTTCCATTTACTAAATGAATTCATATTAATGGTGAATATAAGTCTATAGTCACGTGAAATACGAGAATGTATCAAAATTTTGTAATACCATACCATACCATAGCCAGCGCAAAGCCTTTGAAGTTGCTAACTTCAATGATTTTACTTACGCGCTGTTGCCTAAAGCTTATCCGTATTTTATTTATTTATACTGAAGCCTAAGTCAACAGGAATTCTTTAAAGCCAATCCATTAATTTAAAATTTATTATTTTTTATAAGATTACTAAGATTTAAATCTGAGTGTATTATTTATCTCAGATTTAATTTTGTCGTTTTGAAAGCAACTTTCAAATTTCCCATTGTTATTATTAATCTTGTTAATAAACAAACTAGCAATGATGATTATGATTATGGATTACCTTTTAAAACTTTAAAACTCGAGACTATTCCGCTACACCAACCAAAAGAAAACTTTTAATTAAAACTATACGTTGCAGACAAGACTTAGCACAACTTTAAGCTCAAAGAAAAATCCACAAATACTTGAGGTTTACAGTTTAAAATGAAACTGAATGCAACAAACAGAAGAAGAGATACGAAACATTTGTGGCGGCAACTTTAATTTGAAAAAAAAAGAAGAAAAACACGAGACGAAAACTTGAAATTTTAGTCACGTTTTTCATCAACGATTGGCAGCAGCAAGGAAATAAAAATCAATACAAAGAGAGAGGAGCAGGAGCAGGGGCAGCAGGGAAAAATCTAATCAACTATTGCAACTGCAACTTAAAGTCAGAAACTAAAAGGCAAGATGCGATCGAATAAAGATTTTGATTTGAAAAATTAATTTCAATTTAATTTCAAATCAAATTGCTAAGATTTATACGCTCGGAATTGAAGGATAATTATTAATCAAAATATTGTAATCAAAATACAACAACAATAACAACTGGTTTTAAATTGTATTGTATTATACAGTGGCATGGCCTTCTCTTTAAGGTTTTTATGGGGATTTGATAAATTTTGAAGATTTATGACATCCTTCTTGCATTGCGATTGGAAGGCTTTCAATCATTTTATCAAAACCATGTGGTATTTATGCTCGTAGATACATACGTACGTACGTATGTATAGAAATATATTTCAGATTTAAAGTCATTTTTCAAATCATATTTCTTTTCTTTTCATGTTCTGTGTTATAATTTTTATTATGCTTTTAACTAAATGGCCTTTTGAGACCTTTTAGTTGTGTGGTATTTTTAGTTATGTTTGCCTGTGTCATATTGTTTTTTTCCATCATTTCCTTACATACATATGATTCAATGTTACCCTCATATCCGGTTAGTTTGTTGGTTTCATATGAGAGTGTAAGAAATCATTTGTTACGCTATACCCACTTATGTCACATTATAAATGACCTCTCGTCTATTTTTTTTATCCATACATCTTGGCATTATGTCCTCTCTGTCTTCTGACTTATGGTTACATTTCGTTGATATATTTTTAAGATAGAATTCCTTTCCACCCTACATTCTTTTCTATACAAGTTGCTTGGCTTAACGAATGGATCTTAACTATGAACCTGTACTTGGCTTTTTGAATTTGAGAAGGGATTTGCTTCATAGCTGTTGAAAGTTATGAATGAAATTCATTCTGGGATTCAACAGGACAAGAAATTTTCAATGTATGTCGATACCCTATTACCTAAGGCTATGCAGATTGACATTGAGCAATTCCTGCAGCTCCGTCAAGGTAGGAATGGACCTCTCCGAACCTTTTGATACCGTGCGAGGTTTCAGACAAGGCGATCCCTTATCATGCGACCTCTTCAACTTCCTCAAGGAGAGTGTTCTGCGAAAGGCGGGAGTGCATCGCAATGGCACTATTTTTCAAAAAAGTGTCCAGTTGATTGCGTACGCTGATGACATTGACATCATAGGGCGTACCAAGCGAGATGTAACTGCTGCCTTTAGTGCTATTGAACGGGAGTCTATTAAGATCGGTCTGGCAGTAAATGAGAGCAAAACAAAGTATATGTTATCGACGAGTAGAGACGCGCGGCGTATTGATTCTCAGATTACGGCCGATAGCTATACTTTTGATACAGTCAAGGAATTTGTTTATCTTGGCTCCGACTTTACCACCAAAAATGATGTCAGTCTGGAGATCAAGCGCAGGATCACTCTTGCCAACAGGTGCTACTATGGTTTCAATAGGCAATTGAGTAGCAGAGACCTCTCTCGTACGACAAAACTAACACTCTACAATACGCTCATACTCCCCGTGCTTCTTTATGGCACAGAAGCATGGACCTTATTAAGCACTGATGCAGCAGCCTTGAGAGTATTCGAGAGAAAAGTCCTACGTAAGATCTTCGGTACAGTGCGAGTTGGTGATGGTTACCACATCCGATACAATAGTGAGCTGTACGAGCTCTTTAACGACATGGACGTTGTGCAGCCTATTAACACCCAGCGGCTCCGCTGGCTCGGCCATGTCGTTAGAATGGAGGAGGATGCTCCGGCGAGACGGGTATTTGATGCGGGGATCTGCGGAAGTCAGCGAAGAGGACGACCTTGTATCCGTTGGAAGGACCACATCGAGGAAGCCCTGTCATCGTTTGGTGTAACCAATTGGCGCAGGCGCGCTAGAAGCAGAGGCGCCTGGAAGGATGTGTTGTGGCAGGCCGAAATCCGTTAAACGGGTTGTTAATGGCCAATTAAGTAAGTAAGTTGATACCCTGTTTCTGTAAGACTAATGGTTTCACACGTACGTCTGTTTATATGGAAAAACACTCAATTTTGTCTGAGTTTTTATAAAAACAGGCGACCGCCTGAAACAAGCTCTAAGTCATATTCTACATACATACATACATACATACTTGGTCATTACAACACTTCAGTCAGGATTACGACCTAGTTTCTCACACCGCTTACATATGTTGTGTGTGTTAATTTTATACATGAGTGGCGGGACCTACAGTTTAAAGTCGTTCCGAAAGACAGATTTTTGAGAAACTTTTTCATGGCAATTTTATTTACTCTCAGAGAGTTTTTGCCAGAAATCTGCTGAGAGGAAGTCGCCGAAGAAATACTTTTTGTATTTTGTTTTGATGTCTGGCCTGGGGCTCGAAACCCTGGCTTTTCGTCTAATAAGCCAACACACTACCTACTAGACCACGGCGACTTACAAGTCATATTCTTATATTCTATACATTATATATTCCTTCAGTAAATATTAATCGATCTTTAACGGAAGAGTGATTAAAAGAAAAAAAACACGAAGATAGTCGGTTTATAAGTCCCTGATATTTTTGATAAGTTTTTCAATTAAAACAAAATTTCCTGATTCCAATGTTTCTTTAATTTTCTTTATTTGTTCCAAGCAATAAGATCTGTCGGACCATTTCATCAAGTTTTGAAACAAGAACTTACTACTCCGGACTAAATTCAACAAATAAAGCGGATGAGAGAGCGATTTGTAGTCTAATTTAAGGATATTTGCCATGGAAACTGCCAAATCCGGTACTTTTTCAGATCATTATTTTATACATGAGCGGTGGAACCAGAGATCAGCAATGAGTAGATTCGAATCATACTCATAATTTCTGATACTTATACGCATTCATACTTATGTTAATATCATACTCATACTACTCATATTCAAAGTTTGAAGTACTCATCATATTCATACTTAACAATACCCATGATGTTGTTGATTTCGACTCTCCATGACTCAACATTTACAAGAATCAAAAATAAGTATGATTAGCGTACTCACTAGAAGGTTGTGTGTTTGCTTTGCTTGCTGCCTTTGTCTTTTTCTTTCTTCGTTTTTTGTAAATGCAACAACAACTAAGACTGTAAATTTTGCTGAATGATTCGAATCACTCGAATTATTTATGAGTATTATCAGTACTTTTCTAAATTTAATGAATCTGAATGAATAGGCGTATGAATCAAACATATTTCGTATGTTATGAGTTTGATGTCAACGTTGTACTCATACTCATTGCAACCTGTAATTATAAATCAACGTTGTAGGGAGTACGAATGGATCAGAGTACATAGTTAAATTTCAATATTGTTGACTCACTTATATTTAAAATTTCATGAGTGTTTATTAGTAGCGAAAAAACGAATCATTGCTGATCTCTGGGTGGAACCTAGAGTTTAAAATCGTCTTCAAAAGAAAAATTTTTGGAGAAAGTTTTCTTGGCAACATTTTTTAACCTCAGAATATTTGCCACAACACTGCCACTTAGGGGAAGCCGCCAAGGAAATATTTCTTTTTACATATTTCGTTTCGTTCGAGAAGTCTAACCTGGGGTTTGAACTACGGCCTCACGTCTAATAAGCCAACACACCACCAACTAAGCTACAGTAATTTGAAAGACGTTGATGTAATATTTTCGATTGATTGTGTAAGCATCTTGAAGGTAGTCCATGTGGATTATATTGCGTGCACTCGCAAAATCGATTGCCACGCCTTTTTATTTGACAAGCTCACTTTCGTTATTTTAGGGGTCAAGAAATCTATCTCACTAAAAGCATTTTCAAACCCCAGGGATTATTAAAAAACCAGTGAAAATAATTTTTTTTTTAACTGTATTGGGAGTAGAGGCCCTTACTTAATATCCGGAATTTTCGATATCTAACGTGGTTGTATGTCAACAACAGAATTTAGTTGCCATAATATTTATCAAACTTAGTCTTGAGTCATTAAATAATGAACACAAGAAAATATTCCTGTTGATGTCGAACATAAATTAAATGACTCACAATGTTTTGATAGAAGTCAACTGATAGGTGCGTGTTGATAGTAGCCGGTGTTGCCCATTCGGTCAAGAGACAGGATATTTAAAAAACGAAGGACTTATTAGTGCCTCTAGTTTCCACATAGAGTAGAAAGGCTATCTCTTTGTTGTTAGTTTTAACATTCCTCAAGCCTTAAAATCGAAATCGAAATCGGCTGGAAGTCACATAACCGCTCATTTCAGGGAAAACACCATTTCAAAATGGCAACAACGATGGAACGAGGAAGATAGAGGAAGATGGACGGCGAGACTTATTCCAGACATAAGGCCATGGATTGGTCGGAAATTTGGAGAGGTAAATTACTACGTTACACAGATGTTATCGGGTCACGGATATTTTAGGAAATATCTGCACAGAATGGGAAAGACCGCCTCACCTTACTGTCTTTACGAGGAAGGGGAGATAATTGATGACGCAGAGCACACCGTTTTCGAGTGTGCACGCTGGCAGAGCTATCGCTCTGCACTGACGTTGATAGTTGGGACGATCACGCCCGTTAACATTGTCGGGGTTATGACAGCGAGTAGGGAAAATTGGACCTCAGTGGCGAATTACGTGGAGAGGATTCTAAAACTGAAGAAGAGGGATCTTGAAGCTGCAGAACATGTTGGCACGCCGGTATAGATGAAACTGGCACACGTGTCAAGCGAAATTCGAAGCAAGGATCTGGAGGAGAGGAATAGTGGAGACATTTAGATGTCTCTTCAACTTTCAACACGCAATCCGGCCGCGGATATGAAAAAGCAGGGGTCAAAGAGCCAAAGGGACTCCACTCCGAAGTAATACCACCGTAGTTCCGGAGTGGGCACAACAAGTCCATGAGACGAGGGGGGGATTTAGTGGGTGAGGGCCCCACACACAGAGGATGTGACGACTTCCTCTATGGTGCGGTTAGGTACATTTACCCCTCCTCGGCGTGAAAAAAAACATTCCTCAAGCCTAAAGAGGAGTATTTATTAAAGCAGAAAGATTTTTGGGATACGAGTAATAAATAGGTAGCCCCCTGTTACTAAGATTTTCATTCGTTTTAATGTGATATCTTTGGAAATATCAACTCTTTTATATATGTTAGGATCTACTACTAGCATGGAGTCAAGCCAGTACTTTGACTTTCCTAAGAATTGGTGTTTCGATTAGGAAATAAAAAAGTATCAACCGTAAGAAATAAATAAAAGAGGGGTAAGAAAGAAGCTTAAAACGTAACAATGTTACATTGAAAGTTTCAGTTTTCAATTGAGTTTTCTCATTATAACGAAAACTAACGAAAGTAGTGTTCAAATCAGTCGACTTCACAAATAAATTCCTTCATTCCGTACTTATGTTTTACACTTCCAAGTCTATTTCAACATTAATTCTTATTTATTGTTGCAGAACATTAGTTTCATGCCACTTTTATGTGTCCTTCTTAAGGATTAACCCTTTTTGCCATTGCCCTTGAAAACAAAACAAAAAAATGGCAACGGAAATTATCTCAACACTTGCTAAGACGCTAATAGGTTAGTATTGCACGCGTCTATCACTCCTACTACTACCATCGTTGGTGGGGGCGGGGGCTGGGGGTGTTGTTATTACAGCATAAAATTTATGAATTTCTTATTCCAAGTTGTCACATTTCATAAGAAAATGCTAATTTGTAGCCTTAAACCCTTTTTTCTCTATTCGCCTGCCATGCCAATGTGCCTGCCCAAAATGCATTCATTCAAGTGTTTTCTTTGGTTTTTGTTTCATTTTTAAGATTAATACGTTCATATTTCATTGGAATTACTTGAGGGAATCGAGTATATTTCTATTCTTTTCGTTCCTTCTCCCTTGGCTTTGGTTGGTTTTCCAGTTTAATTAAAAGTATCGTATCTGCGTGTGTACTGTGTTGTGTTGTTGTAGTCAATTTAATAAATAAATTTGATGACATCAAGCTAGAAATGTGCTAATTGTATACGACATTTATTTATTGTGCCGCCACACCAAGCGACATGCTAATAAAGAGCAGACAGACACTTTTTAATTTACACCAGAATTTATTCGTTTTTGTTTTTTTCTTTTGTATTGTTTGAACACTTTAACTAAATTGTATGACATTTTGGTTGAGAGTAGTATGACAACAATTAGTTTTGGGACACAGATACCGGATAAATAGTTTTATGATAATAGTTTACACCTCCCGCTTAACACCTTACGCTTAACAAAATCGGATGTGAAATCCTTTTAGCACAACTAAACATTAGACCAGACTTTGCGTTTCGAGATTATTAAGGAACATACCTTACAGGCTATTAAAATTGCCGCCATGCAAACTCAGTATCAGAGTATATTCTATGGTGATATAAACATATTAACTGACAGTAAAGCGGCTATTAGATCCTCAGAGTGTGTGTACACCACATCTAAGATTGCTCAAGAATGTCGGGTGTCTCTAGAGGAGGTACCGAGACAAGAGATAGCGAGGCCCACTTTTGGTTCCTGGACACGGGGTTATCGAAAGTAACAACAAGGTAACAACTCTATATCAGAGTATATCGTATGGCAATATACACATATTAACCGACTGTGAAGCGGGCATTAAGTCCCCAGAGAGTGTGTACACCACATCTAAGATGTGGTACAATAATGTCGGGTGTCTCTGGGGGGGACAGCGAGACCCTCATTTATGTTCCTGGTCACAGGATTATCGAAGGTAACAACAAGGCTGACTCACTTGCCAAAGCTAGCACCATGGAAAATTCAAATTAATTCCTGAATGGTGTAGGCGCTCCGGTACAGAGAGGCAAACAAATGGTCTCTCATAAAAATTTCATTCATTGGCATGATGCGATAATGAACTCACTTGTAGAAACACCAGACATATTTGGCCGGAATTGAATATATGCAGAACAGAATATGCATTAAACCTAAAAAGATGTTGTCTGAAAAACTGCATAAGAGTCGTAGATTGGACACTGATCTCTAAGTGCTTACGCTAGGAGGCTGGACATATATCATAATGACTTCTACAGAAACTGTAACGACGACAAAGAAGAGGAGATCCTAGAACATTTTCTCCATCATTGTCCGGCATTTGGAAAGCTGAGAAATAGAATTCTTCCAGAACTTAGTGGCAGAACACGTACAGCCAAAAGCGATTTAAGAAAAATTCACACGTTGATAAGACATTCGGGATGGTTGTGAGATACCAACCAGGAGCTATAATTATATGAAGGCATAGGTAGTTTGTGGTCGCCTTGGTCTCGTAGTTAGTGTGTTGGCTTATTGGACGTAAGGCCACGGTTTTAACCCAGGGTCAGATAACTCCAACAGAACGAAATAAAAAAAAAGATATTTCTACGGTGACTTCCTCTCAGCAGATTACTAGAAAAAACTCTGATAGTAAATAAAAATAAATTGCCTTGGAAAGTTTGTCAAAAATCTATTGTTCGGAGCCGAAGTTGCCGTGGTGCCATTGTTTGTGTATTGGCTTATTAGATAAGAGCCCTGGGTTCAACCCCCCCGATGAAGACATCACGAACAAAACGGAATAAGAAAAATATTTAATTGGCGACTTCTTCTGATAGTAAATAATAATTGCCATGCAAATGCAAAATTGCCATGGGAAGATAAATAAAAATTGCCAAAACTAACGTTTGAAGTCGACATTAAATTGTAGATCCCGCCACTCATGTAGAAAATTAACACGCACAACATAAGTGTTGTATGAAGCTAGGCTGTAATCCTGACTGACGGGTTGCAATGGCCAATTATGTATGTATGTATGTAAGTAATATAGGTAATTTCGGTGTTTCAGCGGGAACTTACAGAATTCAAGTAAGTTGTGCCCGGTGGGCTGGCTGCTAGATTAACATAACCTAACTTAACATGGATGGCGTAAGAAGCTAGGTTGTAATGCTGACTAAGGGTTGGCAATGATTAATTAAATAAGCAGAAACTATCTTCTACATATGTATTTCCTATTTATTTTATGAAAAAATTTAAATTTGATTATTTTATTAGCTTTGCGCAGAGCCGATATCATAACCAATGATGTTATAAAAAAATTATTTTATTTATAATTCTCTGAGAAGTACATACCATACATAATTGGTCATTACAACCCTTCAGTCAGGATTACGACCTAGTTTCTCACACCACTTATGTTGTATGTGTTAATTTTATACATGAGTGGTGGGACCTACAGTTTAAAGTCGACTCCGAACGACAAATTTTTGAGAAACTTTTTCGTGGCAGGTTTATTTACTCTCAGAGTTTTTGCCAGAAATCTGCTGAGAGGAAGTCGCCGAAGAAATACTTTTTGCATTTTGTTTTGATGTTTGGCCTGGGACTCGAACCCTACTAGACCACGGCGACTTCTGATCAGTAGTTTTGACCTAAATTTTTGGTTGTAAAATATCTATTCTAAGGCATATTTGATTGACCTTAAGAAATTTGACTAAATAAACTAATTTAGTAATCATTTTACTACACCAGCTCTTTTAAAAAGTATTTGCTGTAATATAAGTATGTTTCGTGGTTGTTTTTATACATAATAGAATAATAAAAACAAAGTTTTATCAAATGTTTGTATAGGCATACTCTCGTTTGTTTATTTATAACAACAAAAACTTTAAATAAAATAAATATTTGTGTTGTGTTTGCTTTTCAATAAAAAAATGTCAACATTATTCAACGATTTTTTCATCAAATAATTCTACCAAATACTTAATAAAAACACAAAATCCATTTGCTTTTGTTTAAATAACTAAATAATTAAATTCTAGGTTTTTTTGTTTTTGTTTTTATTGTGTTTTGATTTTATTTAGTTAATTGTTACAGGTGCTATCGTAAAAAATAAACAAATAAAACAAATAAAAAATATTTTAAAATACAATGCAAAATGACATCATGCCAATCATTCTCTTGGCATGATGGAAAGTGAATATAAAGTCATAAAACACACTGACCATGACAGTAAAATATTTAAAATTATTAAAAATAAATTATTATAATAAAGCAAAAAAAAAAAATAATTTAAAACAACAGAGACAATAGAAACATAAAAAAACACGGAAAAAACATTTTAATTTCCTTTTCTTTTCTTTTCTTTTTTTCATTCATTTGCTTTCATTGAAATTTCACTTTTCCTTCTTTTTTTTGTTTTGTTTTATTTTTACTTGTACACCATTTCCAAGATGACAATTACCATTGCCTTACATGATAATGCCGTAATTACAGTAAAATCTTGAATATCATTCATTTCTTTCGGGTATTAGTTGTTGGTTTGTTAGTAGAATTCTTCATAGAATTCTGGGCCTTTTGTCAGAAGGCTCTCCTACAGGCAGCACAATGCACATGCAATTGTTCACGGCTGGGTACCGATATTAAAGGATCATGTGAGTATGTCGTGATTTCAACATCATCGTCAGCAAATACCATTTCTAAAATATCTTTAACACGCAGCCAATCGAGACGATCAATGCCACAACCCAAGCGTGGTATGGCTAAGCGTTTAACGCCATGTTGACGCTGGAATAAAACAATTATTTTTTGTTATTCATTAATCTTCTACTCTATCTCTCTCTCTCTCTATCTCTGTTTCTGTTTCCTTATTACTCACCATATGATCTCGTGCCGCTGTCAGTGCATAAAACAACGCTATGTAAGTACATCTTTCGTGATTGCGTTCTTTCGTTACCAGATTGTAAATGTAACGTTTTTTCTCTTTTAAAACCGCCACATTGCCGGTGTGTTTGTATTGCCGCAAATACTCATTGCTGGGACCATACTTACAATTGAATGTCACGCCAATGCCATTACACATGGCAAAGTCTGCACTGATAGAGTGCACAACGGAACAGTTCTCGGGTGCTGTAATATTATGACCACGTTGCTCTACTATACGGCATTTAGGAGTTTCAATCTGTTGAGGGAAATTCAAGTTAAAATAAGAAACGAAAGTATACTCGTAGGGCCTTAGAGCGTACTCAATCCATTTACCTTTGGTGGTTGATAATTGCAAATCATAATTTCTGTATTGTATTCTTTGGCAAATACACGCAAAATGATCTCTTTGATACGTGGCCATTTTAAATCATCACTGCCACAACAAATACGTGGCATGGCCACCTTATAATCATTGTGATTGCGCTGAAATATAGAAAAATTCAATGTTTTAATAAAGTTTAACCACATAACAGCTTTACAGCTATTCAGACAGGATTGCGACCTAGCTTATCAGTGGCGCCATCTACAATTTAAAGTCGACTCCAAACGCCAGATTTTTGAGAAACTTTTCATGCCAATTCTTAATTACTCAGATTTTTTGCCAGAACACTGTTGAGAAGAAGTCGCCAATGAAATGTTTTTCTTATTCCGTTTTGTTCGTGATGTCTGCATCGGGGATTGAACCCAGGGGTCTTATCTCAAAGCCAATACACAAACTATTGCACTGCGGCAGCTTTTAACATGAGGACTGATTCAAAAACACTTTTTTCAGTCTTTGAAGCCAGTCAAAATGAACTCAGACTCATATATTTGTTAAAAACGTATGAAAGACAATCTCTGCTTGGCATTCTTCGGCACAAAGCCCATTGATTTTGCTGCTTATCTCTGGTGTATTGTGATAGGTCAACATTTCGTCCATGGAAACAAAGCGTTTTTGCGGCGTGTCTCTATTGCGGTTGAACATCGATAAACACTTATGCGTAAACGCGATATACTTAAGTAATTATGAAAAAGTGATAAAGCCATGGTTTTCTGGTTCACACAATAAAATTTTCCATTGTCGATAGACTAACACCGTAGGGTGTACATATATTTGAAATTGTGTCCAGCTTCATTTATTACATACAATACAACAGTAAGCCCAGAACATTGGGGATTTTCCGCGCTTCTACGACCTCAATGAAATTCATCACACACTTTTTACCATTAGTCTTGATTGGTGCATAAAGCCCAGTGTTATTCCGCCAGTAGTACTGAGCAGTGTTGCCACCAAAAAATTTCTTCTAACCAACATTTGTGAAAAAAAAAATCACCAAAATCACCAAAAACCACCAAAACCAGAAAAATCTACACATTTCCACATTGAAAAAGAAAAAATAAACATTTTTGATTAGAAATAACCGAATACGGCAACACTGAAACTGAGTGAATACACAGACTTTATCTTTTTCCACTTTTTTTTTGCTAGAATAACGTGTTTGTCTGCTGACAATCACTGTCAAACAAAAACTACACGACCACAAATTACCTATTCCACCATATAATTATAGCTCTTGGTTGGTATCTCTCAACCATCCTGAGAGTCTTATGAAGGTGGTAATAGTTTCCCAAATCGTCTTTGGCTGGACATGTTCTGTTACTAAGTTCCGGGTGTTCAAGAATTCTACTTCTCACGTCCCCAAGTGCCTGACAATGATAGAGGCTATGTTCTAGGGTCTTCTCTTCTTCACCGTCATTGCAGCTTCTGCAGAATTCACTGTGAGGTATTTCCAGCCTCCTAGCTGCAGCACCCAGAGACCAGTGTCTCGTTATGACTGCTATGAAGTTTCTCTGATCCTGCATATATCCATGTCGTGCTAGATCTGTCTGGTGTTTCTACAAGTGGGTTTATTATCCCATTTTACTTTTGCCAATGAATGGAGTTAGTAGTCGCCGTGATATAGTGGGCAGTGTTTAGGCTTATTACAAGTGAGGCCTCGGTTCAAACCCCAGGTCAGGCACCTCCAACTAAACGAAATATGAAAAAATACTTCTTCGGCGACTTCCTCTCAGCAGATTTCTAGCAAAAACTCTGAGAGTTTCTTAAAAATCTGTCTTTCGGAGTCGACTTTAAACTGTAGGTCCCGCTGCGCATGTGTAAAAATTAAAGCCCACAACATAAGTGGACCAATTATGTTATGTAATGAATGGAGTTTTTGTGAGGGACCATTTGTATGACTCTCTGTAGAGCAGCGTCTATTCCATGCAGGAATTAATTTGAGTTTTCTATGGCGCCAGTTTGGGCAAGTGCTTCAGCCTTGTTGTTACCTTCGATAACCCGGTGTCGGGGAACATAAATGAGGGTCTTGCTTTCTCACCCAGAGACATCCGACATTATTGGACCACATCTTAGATGTGGTATACACACTCTCTAGATACTTAATGGCCGCTTCACTGTCGGTTAATATGTGTATATTGCCATACGATATACTGGCTGCCTTCCAAAATGTTAGTTGCTTTGTGTTTGAACAAAGTATCGTGTTTCATAATGCCGCTGTACAAAATATATGTATACAATGTATTCTACTTCAAAACGTCGTCAATGTGTATTTTTAACGCAGTCAAAAAGCAATCAGGCATCGGATTTATAGTTGCATCGGATTTATGTATGCATTGTTTGGTTACTTTGCATATCTAAAGGGTCCGCCAAATAACTTTTTTTTTTGAAAATGCTTTAAAAAAAACGACTGAATATTTTCTCAAATATCTTTTTTTTATTTGAAAGTACAATCCTTCCGTTTAATAATGGAAAATAATTTCATTCAAATGGCTTCCTCGGCTGGCCATGCAGGAGCCTACACGATCGATCCAATTTTTAAGCACATTATCAATTGTGTGCAGCTGTATTTCACCAATGGCTGCACGAACATTGTCCTTTAAAGCGTCAATTGTCTCTGGCTTTTCGGCGTAACACTTATCTTTGACGGCACCCCACAAATAATAGTCCAACGGTGTCAAATCGCAGCTCCGAGGTGGCCAAATGACATCAGCTCTGCGGCTGATAATGCGATTTTCAAAAACAGAGCGCAAAACATCGAGTGGAGCTTCGGCTGTGTGGCACGTAGCGCCGTCCTGTTGAAACCAAATGTTGCCAATATCCTCCTCTTCAATTTTTGTGAACAAAAATTCGTTCAACATGGCCCGATAACGATCGCCATTGACTGTAACGGCCACTCCTTGCTCATTTTCGAAGAAAAATGGCCCAATAATGCCTCTGGACCAAAATCCGCACCAAACAGTGACTCGTTTTGGCTGCGTCGGCTTTTCAATGTATGCGTGCGGGTTTTCTGTGCCCCAAATGCAACAATTTTGCTTGTTTACATACCCGCCAAGATCAAAATGAGCTTCATCTGAAAAGATGATTTTTTTAGGCAGCCAAGGCAGCCATTTGAATGAAATTATTTTCCATTATTAACCGGAAGGATTGTACTTTCAAATAAAAAAAGAAATTTGAGAAAATATTCAGTAGTTTTTTTTAAAGCATTTGCAAAAAAAAAGTTATTTGGCGGACCTTTTACATAGTTTATATACAGACTAGAACTGCATACAAACTTTGTATTGATACATTTTGGAAGGAGTGGCTGATACTTGTATGGCAGCAATTTTAATTGGCATTATTTTAGCCTATAGGGTATGAATATTTCTTTTCCGAAGATAAAATTTATTATTGTGCTGAATTCAATAAAGGAAAGGTTACAAGAAAATCTAGTAATAAAATACTATTCAAAACAGAGTTCAAACGTGTAAGAACCTGTATTTTAAAAGATTCATAGCGGTCATGAGATGAATTTGTTAATTTTGTAGTTTGTTTTTTTGGTTATTCTCCCATGTTAACTATTTTTCCCACATACAATTCGTCGAAAATTTATTTTATGATTTCAATTTACATAAAAATGTGCAACAATTATGAGAACTAAAAATCAAATTTTCACAAAAAAAGGAAGAAGAGAAAAAACAACAAAATAATAATCACCACCCTACTCTACAACAGCAAATTAATTGAAAATTTTGTAAATTCCTCAATTCAATTTGGTTTTAAAACATTTTCTTATTCCTCTTCGTATTAATTAAGGAAAATTAAAAGAAAAAATATGTTAAAAACTGTAACTCAAGCCATCAAATATTGTGAAGAAGAGATGGTAAACAAAAATTACAAAATTTCACTTACCATGTGCTGTCTCATGCATATTAAAGCCGATTCAACATTTTCATAAGTGCTCTTGTAAAACATTGAGTCTTTGGTCACCAGCGAATAAATAAAGCGGGCATTGTCTTCAAGTACCGCTACATTGCCGCTGCATATATGACGACGGCTTAGTTCATCGTGTTGGCCAAATATAATGCCAAACTTCCATGCCAATTTGCCTTTTTCTTCATAGAAATTCGCATTTGTGGTGTAGGCCAGTGAATATGTTTGCGGTACGTGAAATAAATCGGCTTTCACTTCGGTCAATCGAAAAGCCGTCATTATTTTTGCATTTCACACGTTTCAAATCAGGTGTACAAAGTTATTTTCTTTTTTTTTTTGTTTCGAGGAAAGAAACGTCAGAATACTAATAAAATCGTAAGTGACACTGCGAACTTAAAAATATGATTCAGAAATGACTTGAGGTTTTTGCACTTCTTGTTTTCTTTCTTTCTTTTTCAGTTTTCTTTTCTTTTTTTCTACTTAATCAGCTTTAAGTTGGGCGTTTAAAATGTTGTTTCTTTGTTGTTAATATTTAAGTTAAGTTTTTTTACAGTTCTTCTGGCAAAGTGCTCTATACTTGCTTCCGAAAGAGGTTGATGTCTTGTACTGTACTGGCGTTCTGTAAAGACAAGAGAAGAGAAAACGAAAATCAATTTAAATTCCAGAAATGAGGGTTCGAAATCGAAAGAAAAAAATTAATTTTTTATAAATTTATTTTCTATTTTGTTTTGATAAGTAAACATGGACCATCAGTTTTCCGTTTTTGGGGTCAAAAGAATTTGGGTCATCAATACAACACTGCACAGTTTCGAAACTGTTGTTGACACACTAAAGCCTAAATCGACGCTTTGCGATTTGTTTTTTTGGGATTTATTTTTGTGATCTTACGGACATCGTTTGCTAATTACGTTGTAATTACATTATAATTACTCTCATTAGGGTCATTAGGCCTTGACTGTATTTGATCGTTTGGTATAGTTGAGGTGTTTGAGACTTTGGTTTGATTCCAAAGATATTTCGCGATGTTAAAGATTCGAAAAATTTAAGAGCTCACCTCAACTATGAATAGCTGTGAAGACTGGCAGCCTTGTGTGACGCCCTTCTTTGAAACCCATCAATGTCTAATGCATCACTCGATATCTATCAGCACTTTCTAGATGAATACTTGTTTTATGGAATCGAAAGGTTCCACGGACAGCATATCAGGAGTAAAATTGATTCGATTATTAGGTTTGGTTAGGCAGAGGTTTCTCATAATCAACAAATGCAGCATAGATGCAGTAGAATTGATTCAATGCTTAGGTTAGTTTAGTTGGAGGACCTTAAAGAATGTAGTCCTACTTAGGCCAGCGTTTAGCTCCAAAGAGATACCAAAATTAATATCAAAATGGGGATCAAACATTCCCTAAAAGGAAACAAAATAAAATCTTGATATTGCAACGTCCATGCTATTGGAGAGCTCATACAAGGATGTCAATAAATGAGAGGAATTGGACACTCATAAATGAATTGAAAAATAGTTTCTACCTCTTTTTTAGGCCTACAGCTCCTTGCAGAAGTTATGCGACAAAATGCCGATTCTTTCAGCCGTGAGAATCGCAATTGTGCGATGGAAGTCAGTGTTCTTCTTATTTAAGTTCAACATAGCCCAGCAATATTGCACGTTCCTTCCTGCTGCCAACGAAATTGAGCATCCTTGTAGAACTAACGGATATTAACCAGTTTAATTCGGGCAACCGGAATACCTGTATTTCCTGTAATTGCAAACTCCTTACAGGCTCTGGCCAGTTCATCGGCAATGCAATTCCCAACGTTATCTCTATGAAATTCTCGGCAAGGACGGGTATGAACGTCGAAAGACGTTTGTTAGGGGCTTAATCGCAGTACTGGTTGTAAGAGTAAATTAAAAAATTTTCATGTAACATCTCGGCACCTAAAGAGCATGGTCATGATATCCAACGCAGTGGTCGGGCAGCCTATATATAATAGTGACCTACCAACCCTTTAATCAGGAATAGGACCTAATTTCCCACACCACTTATGTTGTGTGTGTTAATTTTATCCATGAGTGGCGGAACGTATAATTTAAATTCGACTCCGAACGTCAGATTTTTGAGAAACTTTTCATGGCAATTTTTATTTACTCTCAGAGTTTTTGCCAGCAATTTGCTGAGAGAAAGTCGCCGAAGAACTACTTTTTTGTATTTTGTTTTGATGTCTGGCCTGAGGCTCGAACCCTGGCTTTACGTCTAATAAGCCAACACACTACCTACTAGACTACGGTGATTTCATACATACATACATACATAATAATCCTTTAATCAGGAATAGAATCTAGTTTCCCACACCACTTATGTTGTGTGTGTTAATTTTATGCATGAATGGCAGGACATACAAAAATCTTTTCATGGCAGTTTTATTCACTCTCCGACTTTTTGTCAAAGAGAAAGTCGCCGAATAAATAGTTTTCTATATTTCACTACCTACTAGACTACGGCGACTTCAAATCGGGCAGCCTATAAGAAAGTTTAATATCAGAACCTTAAATAAACGTACCACAGACCACTCTAGCATATTCGTTATTTTGACCGCCTATACCCTCCTTGTATTGATGTGATCTATAAATGATCAGCTGCAGTTTGTTGTTTTCGAAGGCAGGCATTAGTACAACTCTGGCAAATCGTTACAGGCAGACAAATTATCTTTCTTCTTAAATTTCATTTACAACTCATCGATTCTTTCTATTCCACGGGTGTTTTTTTTTTATTGAATTAAGCCTCTATTTTTTAAATTACGAAAACTGGTGAGAAACCTTCTACATTTCCTAAATTAGAATTCATTGTAAAATATGGCAACCCTAGTATTTTAGAACTTTCTATAGTAGTCGATGTGCATTGCTTTAAAGACTTGGTTGATAAAATGGAAACAACATGAGGAAATGCTAAGAAGAGAGGAATGCTATCAAGTTTCCAAATTCAAAATTGAGCAGCGTACAGCGAGGATCAAGTGTTTTAGAGTTATTGTATTAGAGTATAAGGCAATACAATGCAGTATCATGTACAAATTTAATTGAAAATTTTGTATAAACAGAGAGAGAGAGAGAGAAACAGAGAGAAAGAGAGGATATAAAAACGAATTTCAATTTTGTCAAGACAATTCTTAAAAAAAATTTTAATTTTAAAACACAATTCAGTAGCTGGCTGCTGTTTTATTTCATAAAATCTTAATACGGCCCTCTCTCTCTCTCTCTCTCTCTTTCTCTCTCTGTGTCACTGTACTCAAGAAGAAAACCAAACAGAACTTAATGAAAACAAATAAAAAAAATTAAATGATTTCCAATAAAAGCAACACCACAGCATGTATGTATGTACTCGTATGTATCATGATGCAATACAACAAATGTGTGAAATAAACACAAATTCTTATTGTTGTTGTAGCTGCTGGTGTTGTTGTTGTTGTTACTTAACAAATACGATTTAATTAAACGTTTTCAGCTAAAGAGTGTATTTAGAGAAGCTTAAATAGCTGCCTACAATAATAATTAAACAACGAACAAACAAAAAAAAGAGGGGAAACAAACTCGAACATATTAAAGCAACACATTTTCCCATATAATTTATGTGCAACAACAATACCATGTTTGTATGTTTTTGTTTTTGTTTTTGTTTTAAGCTGAAATATAATTAGAAAAAAACAAAGACTGTGTATCTATTAATTACTGCAGCAGGCATTAATCAGTGTCGACTGATTGAAAAGAAAACTAAAAAAAAACAATGCATCTGATACGGAAAAACTCAACCATTGTGGTGGTGTGTATGTATAGATCGATTAAAACTTGCGGCATTTAAAGTTAATAATAAACGAGTGTAAATTGAAATGCATTTCATTATTTTTTATTTTTTATTATTATTGCAATAATAATTTTTGATTTAAATTTAAATCATTCAAGGGTAAACAAAGTCAATTGCAATCATTTGATACATTTAAATGCATTCGTTTGATGGTTTTTTTTATGGATCCAACCAACCTCCACACAGTTTAGTGACATGACATGCCAATTAGATAAACCGGACTAACATATGGTGGAGGTGATTACACGATTATACGGTAACATCACTAAAATTTTATTCATTTCAGTGTGATTTTAAATTCGCCATCTACTATAGTTACGTAGCATATTATTCATTTTAGAAAATCGTGTTTATAATTCAAATCTGTTGTTTACAAGCTATACCATGAAATTCTTAAAGAAATTAAAAAATGAGATCCATCGGAAGAAATAGAGAGTATGGTACTTGAAGTTCATAGCTGGAATAACTTGTCCCTTTAAGGTTTGAGATTTTTATATTCTAAAATATGTCTGATTTTGAAGGAATTTTTTTCTGAATAAAATTGAAAATCTATAATACGTTGTATCGCAAGAGGGCGAACAAAAACATTTAGACCCGGTAGAACTCTCTTCATTTATATACTCTTTTTTTAATTAATTAATATACATATATATTAATTGTTAAGTCTCAATATTTCTGAGATTATCTTTAAGGAAGAAGCCCATGTGCTTTAATACTATACGATAAAACACCGGACTTGGGCCCAATAGAAATAACAGTTTTTCCTCTTACTTGACCTTCCTTGACCAGCGCTATTTTACCCGTATCTAAAGCTTTTCATGTGGTGTTTAACGGTGTCAATTACAAAATTGTCAACTTTAAGCTTGCAGCTACTCAATGTAGTGAATTCGCCCAAAAGTGTGTTTTATATCTCGTTTGGCCAATTCATCCGCTCTGTGGTGTTCCACTGTATTCCGGTATACATATTGAGTGTCGTACTGCTCGACCATCTCATTGCGAGGCTTGCAGTAACAAATATTTTCCTTTTTAACAATTATTACAGCCATGTCGTGCCAACGTTTCTGCCTAGAAGACGCATCTCCATCGCCATTCAGTTGCGAACCATCCATGAAAACCTATGTATATGGCGTCGTCTGTACTGATAGTCGCAATACTTTCTTATTTACCTGTTAATTCAATTAATAGAAACAATCAATGTTCCTGAAACTTAATAACTGTATCGGGATCTTTGACTAACCATTATTTGTTTGAGTCATTGTCTACTCACTCAAAGACGTAAAATTTCAAGTAAAATTATTTCCAGCCCCAATGTGAATTTCGGACGCGATGCACCTGACGTATCGTGGTGCTTAATCGTCTTGCCAAGAGATTTTCGCAAACGTAGAGTGCAGATTCAATTAGTTATCTTTGGTCTGAGACACCATTTCCTTCAGAGAATATTCGGTTTCTAAAACAATTTTCTATTCAATAGTAGTCATAGAAAGTGCACCTCTAACAATTCTCAGAAAAAAATTGTCCCCTGACCTTAAAAAAAAATTCACAAATATGCTCGCAATTATAAAAACTTTGTTATCCGCATAGATGACTGCCACACAGTGCCTCTATTTCAGTATCTACATCATCAAAGTTGAGAGCTTTTTGTGTGGTTCCTACTTCTATCTTTCAACTGCATCGCTTAGCTATTCAAGTTCTTTAATTTGGTTCTTTTTGAAATGGGGATGTCTGATGAATTTTAAAAGGAGCCCATTTAAGGCAAAATTTATTTCAACAGCAAACCACTTAAACTTTAAGATACAAGTAGTAGACGAAAGAATTTTGTTACGACTTCATTTGGAAGCCACAGTTGCCAAAGTTAGGTGTAGTGATGGAGTAATGTTGATTAGCTAACATTCAATATTATTTTGGTTTCCCACTAAGTGTTCATCTATTCATTCCGAATATAAGGTGGTACAGCCCTGCAATAAAATGCGGGCTTACATAATTCGAAAACAAAACTTTTTATTTTTTATTAATAAATTCTAAAATTAATTTCTTATCGATTCTGATATTTTTGTTTAAATTAAAAAGGAAAACAAAAAAAAAATAATGCATTTTAAATCGGGTTTTTTGTCGTTTGTGTGTAATTGCTTGTGATAAATCATGTTAATAAAACATATTAAAATGCAAACAAACATTACTAGTGTAAATTATAAATATTGTTTATTAAATAATAATTAAAAAAAGCTTTTATTTAAAAGGTATGCATGCATATGTGTTGTTGATGGCGTTGCATTTATTTAATTTTGGAGTGGGCGTCTAATAATTTCGTTTAGAATTTTCCGCATTATTTGTGTTCGTATCGGTATCGGTATCAAGATGAATAATTTGTTTTAGTCAACCCTCAACATCTCATACTCAAAATGCAATAAATTATTATTAAACAAATATAAACATTTACTATATAGGTGTGTGTGTGTGTGTGTGTTGGATATCGATTAAAATTTATTATTATTTGTACACTTTGTATGCATATATCGATTAAAAAACAAATCCATTCAACACTTTGTATTGAAAACAGAAGAAAAAAGACAAAGTGACGACTGTATCTGTATCTGTGTATCTTAAAAGCGCTTTGCAAATGATTTTGATTGAATTTTTTTTTTAATAATATTTTCTATGATTTTAGTCATTTCACTTTGTTACGAACTTGTTTTTACCAAATTGGTCAAGCAATGATGTGATCTGTTTGGGGTTTTGACATTTTAAAAGCTTGAAAATAACACATGCAATCGCTATTTAATTGTACATTTTTTGTATTTAATTTTTTGTTTGCTTTTAAAAACAATACATTTGAAAAACAAAAAACTTGACCAACCTCAAGTATTGTTTTTCTTCTTCTGAAATGTCATTTAATTTTAAAATTTTTTCTGTAATAAATTCACTGTGACATAATTATACTGCATAACTGGTACTAAACTGGATGTATAAATAAATTACTCAACAGTTTTTGTGTTGTTTTCAATATTGCCGGCAAGTTTTTTTTTGGTCTTTTTTGCCAATAAATACGAGAGTAAACAGGAAATATTTTCAGGTTATTTCTTTAACATTTAAAAATACTAAAAGATTTCTTCGATTGAAACCAAATTTGTCTTGTGTTGAACGAAACCAGCAACTTATATTTAACAACTGCTAGGTTCTTACTGATTTCCGTCTTGACGTATTTTATTACCTTACTTATGCCATGCCAACTGTTATACTTTGTCTTTTCATTTTACGCTATATTCTACAGTCAACCTTTCTCTGTCCTATTCTACTCTCCTCTAAACTACCCAAAATCCGTCCTATTTATGTGTCCCTACCTATGGTCACAGGGTGATTTTTCTAAGCACTTCTCTTTTCCATTTTCTGCTTAAAGGCAATGCATTATTTCCTAAAACTACTGCTACTCAAACGAAAGTGGAATGTTTTCCGATTACTTTAATATTTAAATAACCTTAGTAAGCTCACCAGGAAGACAAAGTTTAAATGGTCTTTGCTGGCATTAACCATTTTGTACGGCCAAATATTTTGTACGAAAAACCTGGTTGAATCCAGCTTTACATTGGCGGAGTACAGGAAAGATAAGAATGTCTTCATAGGCTAGGATAGAATTTGGATAGATGTTTATAATGGGTGATTTTTTAAGAGCTATAGGAAAATTTTTCAAAAAAAAACACATAAAATTCAGAAAAATTCATGAATCTTTATTTGAATCGATAGTACGGTCCATATAATTTAATGTTTGAAGATTATTTCATGCAAATGTTGACCACGACTACGCCTCAAATGGTCCATCCGCTTAGTCCAATTTTGGCATACTCTTTCCAACATTTCGGCCGGTATCTCACGAATAAATGCTCCAATGTTGTCTTCCAATACGTCAATTGAAGCGGGCTTGTCTGTCTGTATGGACATGAGCTTTAACATAGCCCCACAAAAAATAGTCTAAAGGCGTTAAATCGCACGATCTAGGCGGCCAATTGACCGGTGCCGAACGTGAAATAAAATGTTCACCGAACTCGCCTCTCAATAAGTCCATTGTTACGCATGCTACGTGGCATGTGGCACCGTCTTGTTGAAACCACATGTCATGCAAGTCATGCTCTTGCATTTTGGGCAAAAAAAGTTGAATATCATCTCACGGTAGCGCTCACCATTCACAATTACGTTACGATTCGCAGCATCTTTGAAGAAGTATGGTCCAATGATGCCACCAGCCCATAAACCGCACCAAACTGTGACTTGGTAGCTTTTGCAATGCTTCTGGCTGATCTTCAATCCAAAATCGAACAATTCTGCTTATTTACGTATCCATTGAGCCAAAAATGAGCTCCGTCGCTGAACACAATTTTTCGATAAAGAAGTGGATCTTCGGCCAACTTTCCAAGCGCACATTAACCAAAAATTCTGCGTTGCGGTAGGTCGTTCGGCTTCAATTCTTGCACCAGCTGTATTTTGAAAGGCTTCACACCTAAATCCTTCCGCAAAATGTTCAACGTTGTTGAGTAACAGAGGCGTTGTTCGTTTGTAAGACGATTCATGGTTAAACTATAAAACAAACTGAAGATGATTGACAGTGAAACAAAACACGAAACGTGCGTGAGCTGTTTAAACGAGTGTTGCCAAAAAGATAATACCTAAAAAATCACCCTTATTACCAACGTCTCAGCAAATGATCCCAAATATACAAACAAATGTGTACAAGAACTGTTTGTTAAAAATAATTCCTCTCAGCAGATTTCTGGCAAAAACTCAAAAATATGTCGTTCGGAGTCGACTTTAAACTGTAGGTCCCGCCACTCATGTATAAAAATTAACGCACGCAACACAAGTGGTGTGAGAAACTAGGTCGTAATCCCGACTGAAGGGTTGTAATGACCAATTATGTATGTATGTATGTATGTATGTATGCATGTATGTAATATCTCATTACCTTATAATTATCATGACTACACTTCTGTAATATTAAGGTTTGCGTCTTAGCTCGTAGTGTGTAAATATTATCTATGAAGGCAGGAATACGTTGCCACCGAAAGAGAAACTTTTCCATGACAATTAATTACTCTTAGAAATTTGTCTGTTGAGACCGTAAGAATTCGTAAGAAATATTTTTTCCTTTCAAAATGACAAAACTGAGATTTGAACTCAAGGCTCTTGTTCAGTAAGACAATACATTGGCCAGTTGTCTACGGCAATCAATAATTGAGCTGTTTTTCGAACTTCGATTTTTGCGATCCCAGAGTAGTCGAAAAGGTAACTTCTTAGCTTATTACACGCGAGCCCATTGTCTGAAGAGCAGTGCCATGAAAATTTTATCAAAAATCTTTTGTTCGGAGTATATATATATACTGTAGCTTAAGCCACTCGTAGATAAAATTAACACACACAACATAAGTGAGTCGCCGTAGTCTAGTAGGTAGTGTGTTGCCTTATTAGACGTGAGGCCTCGGTTCAAACCCCAGGTCAGGCATCTCCAACTGAACGAAATATGAAAAAATATTTCTTCGGCGACTTCTTCTGAGCAGATTTCTGGCAAAAACTCTGAGAGTATATAAAAATTGCCATGAAAAGTTTCTCAAAAAATCTGTCGTTCGGAGTCGACTTTAAACTGTAGCTCCCGCCACTCATGTATAAAAATGAAGGCACACAACACAAGTGGTGTGAGAAACTAGGTCGTAATCCTCACTAAAGGGTTGTAATGACCAATTATGTATGTATGTATATAACACAAGTGGTGTGAGGAGTTAGGTTGTAATCCCAACTGAAGGGTTTTTGCGACCAATAAAGTAAGTAAGATCCATGAGGTCGGCTATTATAATTTCAGTGGCCATTTCCAAAAACAAATTTTGTAATAAAAATTAAATTTTACAGAGGTAAAGATAATTACTGAAATGAAGATGATTAATGAAGGCAAAGTAATGATAATTATTCGGTCATTCACAGTGAAAGATGTGAGACTAAAAATATGAAAAAAAAAATTTTTTTCCGGGCCCCTATTTTTTTTTTCATTTGCAAAGTTTATAGCACAGCTTCAGAGTAATTTGCATTTATTTTCCCATAGTCATTAGAGTTTGCATATGCAGCCTTATATGAAAACGAAAATATGTTTGTAGTAAATTTAAATACAAAAACGTATGAATCATTTACTTAGACTTTGTGACGCTTTAAAATGCTTATAATGCGATGTACTGTTGTTGCTGTTGTTGATAGTTTTTTTACGTATGCTTCTATCTAAATGACTGTTTTTGAATGGGATGGCATCATGCCTAATCGTTATGGCAATAATAATACACTCATGAGTGTTAAATATTAGAAATAAAAATTTAAAAAATAAAATTAACGAATGAAAGATAATACAAAAAATACAGTTACATTAAAGAGAAAAGTAAAAAAATAAATAAAAAAAAATAAAAAATAAATAAAAATTATTTGCAGGTGCAACTATAACCGTATAAATAATAAAAAAATAATAAAAAAAATAAAAAATAAAAACTAAAAATTATTTGCATTTGCTATTATTTGTTTATTAATAGCAACTACAACCGTATAAATAATAAAAATAGTAATAAAAAAAATAAAATAAAAATAAGTCATAAAAATAGTATCTAACAGTAGTTGTAAAATGTTAAATAAAAAAAAATTAAAATTTTCTTTGATTTTAATTTATGCCAACAGCTGTTTTTTATTATTATTTACACTACGTTTCACAAGCACTTAAAGTTTCCCTTCTCTGGCCTCTTCAAAGCCACATCTTTGGCGGCTTCAAGCAGCATTTCATTCATAAACAAATAATTAAATCAACTATTAGAACAATAATAACAACAAAAGCAACAATAATAACAACAATATTCAATTCACCTCTATAGAGTATGGAAACAGAAAACTTTTCTGAAGGTCGATTGGTGGGTCTCTCAGTTACTGTATAAACATGTAATCTCAGGGAATTTCTTTTTTTTTTCGTTTTTAAGGGAAATTTAAAAAAACTTTTGAAATTTTGCAATCAAAAAATGAAACAAAATAAAGTTTTCAACACTTGCGCAAATTAATGGAATTTCTGTGGATACTAAGCACACGTACCAGGCCTATGTATATTTACTTACAGTATTGAGTATTGCAATGGCAATGACCACTAAAATCCAACACAAATTTTTTTTATTGCTTTTCAACCATAAACAGGATTCCTTTAAAAGGCCACAATTCAGCGTGTGTGTTTTTTTTTTGAGTATTTTTTTCGTTCTGGACTTTTCTTACGATTTTACATAAAATTTATGTTGTTTTTTCCTTAATTTTAATTTGAAATAAATTTCACCAATTTTGGTAGTTTTCTTTAGCAATTCATAACACCACAATTCGTTTTTATTATCTTTTTTAATTTCTTTTTTTGGTTGTAAATATTTTTTGTTTTGATTTTTTCGTTTTATTTGTTTAAAATTTCGTTCTTTTTTTTAGTCGTTTTTTATTGTAACTTACGGCAGCTCACACATCTATTGTTTACAAGATACTCTGTGTGACTAACTTGTCTTCGAGTTGAGTTGTGAAGCAAAAAGTTTCTTTAGAATTCTAAAAATCGTTGTTGTTCTAAAACTGCAAACACGAAAAAGCTAACTAACTGTTAGCATCAGCCATCGAAAAAGCCTTTTAATAAGTTTAGCCCCACTTTATGAGACGGCAGTTTATTCAACTTCGCTCGGTTATGTGGTGGAATTTTTTTTTAAAGTTGCTGCTCCCCAATTGGTATGAGTTGGATATTGAAACACACACAAGAGCCGAGACACAAACCGAAACGTAGTGCGTACATTTTAACTCCAAAAGCATTTGTAAAGCTTACTATTGAAGTTTACGAATGAAATGCTTTCAGCAACTGCCATGATCAAAGCGATCGTTGCAGCCCAAGTAACGATTATTTCGTTTAAAATGTAAAAAACTGTTTTAATTTGGTAGTGTGCTAACGCACAGTGGGTTAATTTAATGTTTGTGAGTTCAGAAAATGCTGCCTAGAACTCATTTCGACTTCAAATTAAATACACACATACAAACATTAATGGTTATTATAACCCTTCAGTCAGGATTAGGACCTAGCTTCTCACACCACATAACAATATAATTACAACATCAAAGGATTACAATAACAATACAAAAAAAAAAATAAAAATGTAAGGATGAACATACTGTGAGCGTCAAAAGTGAGTAAACACCACTGAAACAATTAATTTTCTTAGGATAGCGAGAAAAGTAAATGAGAATAGTCGAATAAATTTCCAAAAATAATAACGTTTATCTATTACTTATAAAATGTTAAAACAAAAACAACAATTCATGATAAAGCAACTTTTTTTTATACTTAAGAACATAATAGAAAATTTAAAATTATAGTGGGTGTTGACTCACTTCTGGCGCTCACTGTATGTAGGTCAATCAACTTACAATAACAAAACTCCTTACAAAGACCGCGAAGTTAGAAAATTAAAAAATTACAATAACAAGTCTACAGTCAGTTTCTAGAAGTTACCAAACGAAAAACAACAG
This sequence comes from Sarcophaga subvicina, assembly GCA_936449025.2. Taxonomy (NCBI): domain Eukaryota; kingdom Metazoa; phylum Arthropoda; class Insecta; order Diptera; family Sarcophagidae; genus Sarcophaga; species Sarcophaga subvicina. The sequence continues at coordinate 103,226,129 of OW388083.2, read as the reverse complement.
ATGTTGTAGTAAAAAAACGAATTTAAATGTGTTATGTACCGGATTTACAGGCTCTGTGGGTCGATATTATACTCGTACTTTAATGAACGGTAGCCTATATCTTCTTCTGCTCGCTTTTTGTAGCCAAAATGGGAAAGTAAGAATATTACCTTCCCCTGACCATTGCACCTAATGCAACAAAACTCTTCTAGTCTCATAAGCATAACTTCGGAACTGTCGTATTAGAACTTGTTTGTTTCTTCTAATTTGTTCAAAAGACATTTAATCTGCAACAGATCGTACGTATATGGTTAAGACGCCATAGTTAATGTTTCGAAAAAAAGCAGAACATACATCGTAACGTGATAGATCAGAAGTTTTGACTTACCTCCTTACGACCAATGAGCAGTACGTTTGCAAACACCACTACAAAGAAATTGAATTGAGAAATTTTTTCTCGCAATTTTATTTAGTTTTTGTTAGAAGAACGTTTTATGTTCGAGATCTCTGAGCTGGGGTTTGAACCACGGGTTCGTGTCTAATAAACTAACACATTAGCCACTGGACTATAGCGTGTTATGGTAATAGCCTTTATTATGTCGGAGGTTTAAGGTCCACTATTGTATTTGTGATAACTCCTTGTACCAAGCACTGACTTAATTCAAAGCTTTTCATTTTTTGCTTTGCAAATTGTAAGAAAATTGAAGAAATAAGGAAAAGAAGGGGAAAAAACGAATTAAAACATAAAAGTGAACTTAAGTCCGTAACAAGCCTGATAAAAACCGACTATCCAGAACTCCATCAATCCCTAGCTTATCCCATTACCGTGAAGATGAAAGACGTAGCCCATCGTTAAGCTGTAGACTCGAGTTAGTCGGGGTAGTTACCTTAATATTTGCTTAAAGCGTTGGTGGAGAATGAAATATTATCTTGTGATTAAACGATGTCGCCGCAGTGTAGTAGGTAGAGTGTTGTCTTATAAAACGCCAAGCTATGGAAAAATATTTCTTCGGCGTCGTCCTCTCAGGAGATTTCTGGCAAAATCTCTGAGAGTAAATACAATTACAATGAAAAGTTTGTTAAAAAAAATCTGTATTTTGGAGTCACCACTTATGGATAAAATTAACACCTACAACAAAAGTGGTATGAGAAGCTAGGTGGTAATCCTGACTGAAGAGTTGTAATGGTTAATTATGTATGCAAGTGCCTAACTAGCCTGATAAAAATTGGCTATCCATAACTCCAAGCTTATCCCATACCCGTAAAGATGAAAGACGTAGCTCATTGTTAAGCTGTAGTTTCGAGTTAGTCATGGTAAAGTTGGTGGAGGATAAAATATTATTTTGTGATTACACGTTGCTAGTCTAAGGTTTGATATTTTGAAGGTCTCACTGCCTCTACTTAGGAAAAATAGGTAAGAAATTACGTCCATACTTCCTCGTCCCTATATGTAGTATGTTTGTAAAGGGTGTTTTTTATAGAGGTATAGAACTTTAAGTTGGCATTACTTTTCAAGATGGCGACCGATTTAACAGCTGTCAAGTGATTTATTCTCAGTTTGGTTTGGCAATTCATCATGAATAGACTCACGCCTGAACAACGCTTGCAAATAGTGCAATTTTATTTCGAAAACAATGGTTCTGTGCGGAAAACGTATCGCGCACTATGTCCGTTTTATCGTCGACAAAATCGTCCATCGGAGCAGTTAATTCGATTAACCATGGAACGTTTTCGCACCACGTTCACTCTTATTGATAACTCGCATCCCCAGAGACGCTGTACGGTGCGTACAGAAGAAGCTATTGCTGCTGTAGAGCGTAGCATTGAGGAAGACCCCAATGAGTCCATCCGCCATCGAGCACAGGAATTGTATCTGTGTCCATCCACTTTATGGAAGATTTTGCGGAAGGATCTTGGTTTGCGTGCTTACAAAATCCAACTCGTGCAAGATTTGAAGCCAAACGATCATCAAGTAAGGCGTAGATTCGTCGAATGGGCCCAAAACGAGATTACCGTTGTTCCCCATTTTCATAAGCGAATTTTGTTTAGCGATGGATCTCTCTTCTGGTTGAACGGCCACGTCAACAAACAAAACTGCCGCATTTGGAGTGAAGGTAATCCTCAAGTGTATGTGGAAACACCGTTACATCCAGAAAAACGGACTGTTTGGTGCGCTTTATGGGCTGGTGGAATCATTGGTCCGTACTTTTTCAAAAACGATGGTGGCCAGAACGTTACAGTCAATGGTGATCGGTATAGAGCCATGATTACTAACTTTTTCATTCCTGAATTGAATAACCATGATGTCTCCAGGAGATGTGGTTTCAACAAGACGGCGCAACATGTCACACAGCTCGTGCCACAATAGATTTATTGAAAGACACGTTTGGTGACCGCCTAATTTCACGTTTTGGACCTGTGAATTGACCACCAAGATCTTGTGATTTAACACCGCTAGACTACTTTCTGTGGGGCTATGTAAAGTCATTGGTCTATGCGGTAAAGCCACAAACGCTTGACCATTTGGAAGACAACATTCGCCGTATTATTGCCGATATACGGCCACAAATGTTGGAAAAAGTCATCGAAAATTGGACGTCCAGATTGGACTACATCCGCGCCAGCCGTGGCGGTCATATGCCAGAAATCATATTTCAAATGCAATGCCACAAGATTATCTTTCGGATAAATAAAACTCATGTCAATCGAATAATCCATCGTTGTTTTATTGCAACTTAAAGTTCTATACCTCTAAAAAAACACCCTTTACAAATGCAATCGCTTTCAATTTCCTCTAGTATTTGCTTCATGTAACATGATTTCTATTTCCTTAACATTTTCTTTTCAAAATCTTGAAATAATGTTTTTAAAATTAAAATCTTTTCAGCATAATTTGTGGCAATTTTTTGTGGGGAGTTAAAGTCGAAGTGCCAGCTTCTTAAACCAATGTTTTCTTTATTAAATTTCATAAAGATAAAGAAGAAGACTTTTAAAATTTATAACCCAAATAAATCGAAATAACATTAAAGCAACAGCAACAACAAATAATCATATCCGTACGTAAACCCTGGCAGGCAGCAATAGAGGAGGAAGAAGAAGAAGAAGAGCCTTGTAATCAAATTCAAATGTTATTTGCATAATCGTATTTGAAAATTTTATAATATTCATTAAACTTTACTTAAGATTTGTATTGTTTACACATTTGTCTACCCCTACCCCCTACCCCCCTGTTTTTGTGAGATGTAAAAGCCATAGTCTGGCATGCGTCTGCTAATTTCCTTTCTAAAGATTTTATTTAACCTCAGCTCTGCTGGATGGAGTCACTCACTATTAACCAAAAACAAAAAAAAAAGAATATGTTTCTCTCTCTTACTGTGTTCCTACAGCTCTCTCTGTTCTGTGTTCATTAAATTTATGCAAATTTAATTTTAGTGACACTTCCGTTTACAAGGCCTCCAGCGTTGGCATAATTTCTTTCCATATTCTTCGAAGGACGTCCATAAAACCAAAAAAAAAAAAAGAACAAGAAGATGTAGAAAAACAGAAGCTGGTGTTAAAATTTTAAATTCGAAAAATTCATTGAAATTTCAACAACCAACCCCCCTGCTCACTGTTCTTGGCGGCATAAGTGACAAGGACGAGTATGCTATGCCGTTGACTTTTGCCTGTCAATTGTGAGTGAGTTGGTGTTGATGATGACGACGAGGATGTGGATGACGGTGTTTCTGTTGTTAGTATTGGTGATGTTTGTCATTATGTACCACTTCATATTATTCAAATTGCCATTGTTGTTGTTCTTTGTAAGACTTTATGCCAGAATTAAGTTTCTATTGTTTTTAAACATTTCCGGTACTTAATTTAACACAAAATATTGTCGTTTCTAAAATTTTCGCTTAAGGAAGTCTTAAGTTTATAGCCACAAACAGCGAAAGGAATTTTGCCAAAGAGGTTTTAAGAGAATCTCTTAAAGTATTTATGAAATGTTTTTTTTTATTATTTTATGTTTTGTATTTAAAAATGTAAAAAAGTAGTAATGTTTTGAAAATTCTGCTGAAGTGTTAATAGATTATTAGCGAATCATAAATAGGGAAACTGTTAAGTCTAATCGAAGCCAAAAACATATCATTTCAATGCAAACCTCAGGTGAACTAAAACTGAAAGTTCGATGGATTGTCTAAATATTGTTGAAGCCGTGACTTTTAGAATTAAAAAACAAATAGATGCTATCTTCATAATAAAGGGTCCGCCAAATAACTTTTTTTTGCAAATGCTTTAAAAAAAACTACTGAATATTTTCTCAATTTTCTTTTTTATTTGAAAGTACAATCCTTCCGGTTAATAATGGAAAATAATTTCATTCAAATGGCTGCCTCGGCTGGCCATGCAGTAGCCTACACGATCGGTCCAATTTTTAAGCACATTATCGATTGCGTGCAGCTGTACTTCACCAATGTCTTCACGAATATTGTCCTTTAAAGCGTCAATTGTCTCTGGCTTGTCGGCGTAACACTTATCTTTGACGGCACCCCACAAATAATAGTCCAACGGTGTCAAATCGCAGCTCCGAGGTTGCCAAACGACATCAGCTCTGCGGCTGATAATGCGATCTTCAAAAACAGGGCGCAAAACATCGAGTGTAGCTTCGGCTGTGTGGCACGTAGAGCCGTCCTGTTAAAACCAAATGTTGCCAATATATTCCTCTTCAATTTTTGTGAACAAAAATTTGTTCAACATGGCCCGATAACGATCGCCATTGACTGTAACGGCCACTCGTTGCTCATTTTCGAGAAAAATGGCCCAATTGTGCCTCTGGACCAAAATCCGCAATAAACAGTGACTCGTTTTGGGTGCGTCGGTTTTTCAATGTGTGCGTGCGGGTTTTCTGTGCCCCTAATGCGACAATTTTGCTTGTTTACATACCCACCAAGATCAAAATGATTTTTTTTTGCCAAAATCGGCATCTTCTGGTGGCCAGTCGAGGCAGCCATTTGAATGAAATTATTTTCCATTATTAACCGGAAGGATTGTACTTTCAAATAAAAAAAGAAAATTGAGAAAATATTCAGTAGTTTTTTATTTAAAGCATTTTCAAAAAAAAGGTTATTTGGCGGACCCTTTTTATAGTACTAAGACTACAATTGAAAATCAAAAATATGTTTCCTTTCGATTTTAAAATAACTTTTCCTTCACTCTTCAAATAATTTTTACATTAAAGAGTTTTTCTTCTTCTTCTAAAAATACATGAATTTAATGAATTTTCCAAAATAAATACTTCAGCTTTAGTTTTTACTTCATTTAGTCCTTTTTCTAACATTGGCTGAGTACTAGAGACAGAGAGAGAGAGAGAGAGTAAGAAAAAAAAAAAGAATACCAAGAGAAAGAAATAAAAAATCAATATTTAAAATTGCATTCCATACACGTCGTCAACAACAAATTGTAAGAAAAAGTTCCTCGTTTTTTTTCTTCTTCATTTCATATCCCTGTGATGTAGAATGAAAAGAAGAAAAAAAGGATGAGGCAAGGAACGAAGAAACAGGCCGAACGAAATAGACAATACTTTATAAGAAAATATTTGCTGCCATTAAAACTCATAAGGAAGCTAAGGAAAATGTCAGTGAAAACAAAAAACAAAAACACAAACAACAAAAAGATTAAATGACGAACACGACGAAGAAGAAGAAATTTTCGTAGTTCTTCTTAAAATTCTTATCACGTGCGTGCTCCACTACTCTTGCCGATTATATTTGTATTCGTATTCGTTTGTTACTTGCTGATGATTCTACTACTACTGCAACACACTTTTTTATTCGTCCTGTTGTTCTCCTCTTTCCATTTTTATTTCGTGTATCCTTTAAACATTATATTCTTACTACTACTAATAGTGAACATACATATATACATACATACATACATCCAGCCAGCCAGCCATTCATTCATTCATCTGTTTGTGCTTAAATTTAATACCCAAGAAATATATGAAATTTCATAATACTGGAGATGGAAACAATCCATATTTGAATTATTGGACGACGACCCATAATGTTCTGCTTATTCGCTTATTCATTCATTTATTTGTTCCATTTGCTCCATACCATGCGAAATTTGTGAGAAACATTTAAGGAGAAAAAACGGAACTTAATGGCCTACAATATTAAATATCCGGGAATAAATGAAAACAAATCCGAACATAGGCACGTATAATTCAAAGGCCGACTTTGATTTCCCGATACTTTAGATTCATGAGGTCAAAATATCTCCAGGTTTCATTACAGGGCACTGTGGGATTAGATCGCTGACAAGGATCTGGAATAGATCCCAGCCGGACTATTGCAGGGTGTGATTTGATGAGGAGAAGTTGCAATATATCGAACACCTTCTCTGTAACTCGCCAGCTCTTAGTAGGTTGAGTTTGAAGGTTTGGACTCTTTGTCGAGAGCCGACATTAAGGCTATTCATACATTCACAAATAAGTTAAGCTGGTACAGAAGTGCTCTGTTATGTCCTCCGTCTCCTTATCCTCCTTTTCCTATCTCTTCAGTTTTTCCGTATCTCATTTAATATCCTCTCTCTCTCCTTTAGGCCGTATTTACAATGGGCCATTTTTCCCTCTGGGTATTGTACTGATTCCAATGACAACTACACGTCCTCAACCCTAACCTAACCTAGAATATCTCCAACATTCTTCAAGGCATTATAAACCAAAGCTATTAAGGACTTTCTTGCTGTCGACCGATTTGATATTGAAACTGCAAGTAGAACGATAAAACTGGGGTAGGACGATATGGACGTTTTTAGATATAAAATCGATCATAATATACATGGTTTTGACAAGGTAGCTTGAGGAACTGGCAGCTACATACTTAGTTACACCCGCCGTTAATACCGCTAAAGAAAATTCAATAAATGTATTTATTTCTGCCTTCCAAAATGTTAGTTGCTTTGTGTTTGAACAAAGTATAGTGTTTCATAAAGCCGCTGTACAAAATGTTTACAATGTATACTATTTCAAAACGTCGTCATTGTGTATTTTTAAAGCAGTCAAAATGCAATCAGGCATCGGATTTATAGTTGATGCATTGTTTGGTTACTTCGCTTATCTGCATAGTTTATATACAGTAGTAGAACTGCATACATACTTTGTATTGATACATTTTGGAAAGCGGCCTATATTTGGCGAAAACGACATTAATTTGACGAATTTACATTCATTATGAGGTGGCCTGGTGTAGCGGTTAGGGTGCTTGTCTACACAGTTTTCTAAATTAAGAGACATCACACAATACAATTAAAACTTAACCGGCCGCGATGTTAAGTTGATGTCGTACGTTAAAGATTAAACCACTTATTCTGTGGGAAAGTCTCACAGTGTTTCGAAACCATGTTGTTATGTCCGTTTATGTAGGACTGTAGACTTCAAATTTAACCCCTAAACTCTTCTGTATTCGTTTTCACTTCGTGGACGAAAAAGTTAAAGACAAAACTGGACATCCAAGTTGAAGGCCGACGTATTACTACGATTAGCAATCCGAGAGCTCGTTTCTCTTCTTATCGCCGGCTATTTACATCAACCAACATGTGGAAACTTGGAACAGAGTTCTTAAAGACCTCGCTAGGGATTCTTGGGAGATGACAAAGCGATAACCACAGTGATAACATACAAGGAAATTGGTGTGTGATACCGAATGAAAAGATTAACAATTTTTGCAAAATAATGCGCTTTGAATCACTAACAACATGGATCAAAATTATGAGAAAACTAAGCTGCCATCAGCCAATATAATAAACTGACTAGGCAGTTCTTTACCATGTAATGACTTTTATCAAAAGCTATTCACTCCGCTATATATGTAATTGGGCATTACAACCCTTCAGTAAGAATTATGACCTAGCTCCTGACACCACTTATATTGTGGGTAACAATTTTAAACATGAGTGAAGGGACCCCACAATTAAAAGTCGACTCCGAACGACACATTTTTCTGAGAAACTTTTCATGACACTTTTATTTATTCTCAAAGTTTTTGCCAAAAAAAAAAAACTGTTGAGAGGAAGTTGCCGAAGAAATATTTTTTCATATTTCGGTTTAATCGAGATGTCGGACCTGAGGTTTGAACCGTGGCCTCAGGCCTAATATGCCAACACACTACCTACTAAACTACGGCGACTTCCGTCCGCTATATAAGATGCGAAAATACTTTCTAATTAAGTTGCCAGTCCGTTAAACCAGACACTCTTGATATTTGCGACCTTTTGTTGTACTAAACTGACCGTACTTTTTAGTGTTCATTAGTAATTAAAAATTTGGACCTGCGAGAACAGTATTTGCTCTCTAATAGACAAAAGCTTTTTGTTTTCAATCCTGGTTTGGTTACTCTTTCCGTCGACTTAGCGTAATTCCATTATAATTTTTATCTTAAGTGATCTACTTTTCATTACCAGCTTCTAGCATCATCAGATAAGAATATGCTTTCTAGGATTTGTAACATTATTTTGTGTGTGATCCATCCTTTGAATGTTTTTCTTTTAATATACGGATGGACTTCCTCGACTATATCCCATAAGTTGTTGCATCTCGCTTACATTATTTTAAATTTTCGTAAGGAGCTCAGAAATTCCGCTCGGTTTGTTTGCAGAGGCTGAGTCGCCGTAATCTAATAGATAGTGTGTTGCCTCAAAAGACGTAAGGACACGGTTAAAACCCCAGATCAGACATCAAAACGAAATATAAACAAATATTTCTTCGTCGACTTCCTTTCAGTAGATTTCTGGCAAAAGCTCTGTGAGTAAATAAAATTGCCATGAAAGGTTTCTCAAAAATCTATCGTTCGGAGTCAACTTTAAACTGTAGATTCTGCCACTCATGCATAAAATTAACACACACACAACATGAGTGGTGTAAGAAGCTAGGCCGTAATCCTAACTGAAGGGGTGTGATGGCCAATTATATATGTTTGTATGTTAAGTATGTTGTTCACAGAGGCTAAAGCTATCGCATTGCTCTTACGAATGAAACGATTTGTCGTTAAATCAACACAAGTGAAACCACAGGTCAGACGCCATTTTTTTGTAAAAGAAATTGAAATAATAATACTGGAGACATTGCCAATTCGTAACTGACATACGGGAAGAAAATATTTCATTTTTAATTCATTAAAATTAACATTGTAATGCTGCATGGCAAACAATAACTTTCGTCCATTTGCCTTTTCTCTGTCATAAAATACCTGCCTATGATTAATCGATTTTTGAAATTGCCTTTCAAACATTGTTATAACGTTCGTAATACGTTATTTAATTGTTAAATAAAAAATTGTTAATAAAAATTGTTAATAAAAATAATAAAAAAAATACTCATAAAATTTCACATTTTCATCATTTTTTTGTTTACTTTGTCCACACTTCATTTAAATAAGGGGAGGGGGGAACAACAATAACAAAATCTTTAATGATGATTTTATTACTCGGTTTTATTGTTTTGACAACAAGTGTGTACTAGTAAGTACTCCTCCTCCTCATACATACATTTGTTTTGTTTGACTTATTTTCGTCTATAAAAAGTTTTTTTTTAATTACTTTCGAGATGAATTTTTTTCTTTCTTCTTCTTCAACAATGATTTCCAAAATTTAATGTCTTTGTGAACGTAAATGTAATTTACCTGAGAAATGGTTGAATTTGTATGTTTTACTACGTACGTTTTGAATTTTTTGAAAAAGAAATATACGAGGTTTGTAGGAAAATGAACAAAAATGACACAGAAGCGTGACGGCGCGCTGTTGACTAGTAGATGCCATGGCTGATGTAACTGCCCACATGTGATGACTATTTATGTGGGACAACAATTCCAAACATTTTGTTAGAATTCTCAAACTATGCACACATAACATACATAACTGGTCATTACAACCCTGTAGTCAGGATTCCGACCTAGTTTCTCACACCACCTCTGTTGTGTGTGTTAATTGTATACATGAGTGGCGGGACCTACAGTTTAAAGTCGACTTTGAACGACAGATTTTTGAGAAACTTTTCACGGCAATATTGCTCAGAGTTTTTGCCAGAAATCTACTGAGAGGAAGTCGACGAAGAAATTTTTTTCATTATTACACTTTGATGTCTGACGTGGGGTTTGAACCGTGGCCTAATAATGGCCGTCTAATAAGCCGACACACTACCTACTAGACAACGGCGAATTGAAATAGAAATGTTTTTTTCTATTTCGTTCAGTTGGTGATGTCTGATCTGAGGTTTGAACCGTGTCCTCACGTCTAATAAGCCAACACACTATCTACTAGACTACGACAACTTCTCAAACCATAGCTTCTGGAAAATTAAGCATCCGCAAGGGAATGGTATTCTGAAACTTTAGTCCCCTACAGCCTAATTAACCACTTCGGGGTAGGTAGGTTGGAGCGGTAGCTTGATTACCAAAAGCTCACTTGAATACACATAACGGCGCATTGTGGCGCCACAGGAAGGCCTTGGGAAGTACCACAAAAAATATGCAAGTAATTTAGAAAAAAAAAATCAGGAAACTTGGAATTATATTTCCATGGAAGTTTGTGCAAAATTTGTAAATACAGTGAACCGGTGATGCCAATAAAACTTTGGTGTGTAGCAGAGATCAGCAATGAGTATTCAAAAAGAAGAGTAGAATCGAATCATACTCATAATTTCTGATACTTATGCGCATTCATACTTATTTTAATACCATGGAACCTCTACTCATATTCAAAGTTTGAAGTACTCATCATATTCATACTTAACAACACACACGTATGATGTTGTTAATTTCGACTCTGCATAACTCAACATATACACGAATCACAACATAAGTATGATTCGCGTACGAACACTAAAATACTCATTAAAAGTGTGTGTGTTTGCTCTGCTTACTGCTCTATCTTTTTCTTATGTGTCTTTTTCTTTTGTTGTAAATGAAGATATGAATCTAAATGAGCAGGCTTATGAATCAAACATATTTCGAATGGTATGAGTTTGATGTCAACGTTGCACGCTTATTCATTGCATTCTGTACTTATAAATCAACGTTGTAGTGAGTATGAATGAATTAGAGAAGTTAAATTTCAATATTGTTGACTCACTTATATTCAAAATTTCATCAGTGCTTATGAGTAGCGGAAAAACTATTCGTTGCTGATCTCTGGTGTGTACCTACTTTTTTCCACCACTGTATTACATATACTTTTATTGTGTTTTCAGAAATCAAAGTTTTTATTTTCTGACTTCCTTATCTACCCTCGCATATGTATACTAGTATGTAGACAAAAAAAACAAATGAAAACGATTTACTTTTTTTACTTTCGAATACTGTTTGTTTGTATTACAATTATTTGTTTTCAGTTGTTTTATTCGAATGAATGTAATGAGCTTTAAATCAAAAGTACTAAATTATTTATATTTTCTTTTTATTATTATTGTTGTTGTTATTCCTGCTTTATTTTTTCAGTTAAAATACAATAATAACAATACTGTAACAGTTTTTGGAAATGTCCAACATGGCTCCGAAATAGAGTCGCATACAACAATAAAATCTGTTCACGTCAAACGTAAATTGTGGTCATAAAACTCCACCATCATCATCATCATCATCATCATGGTGATGATTTCTTATTACTGATAAGGTGCGTATAATTTTAAAATTTTATTTCATTTTTACACTGTAATACTCCGGGTTGTTTTTTTTTCTTTTGTTACGATACGGCAGCTAATTTTCGGTAGTAATTTTATGTTAAAAGTTCTTCATTTTCTTAATTTGTTGCGTGTTGCGTGTGTGTGAGTTGTTTGTGACAGACGTTTTTGTTTTCGTTTTTAAACAATTTTTAAACTTTCATTTCTTAAGCGTGATGTATTATTACAAGGGAATTCGATTTTAGGTTCGAATGTGATAAGAAATCACTGGCAAACTGTAGCTGATCTTTTTTTTTATTTTATTTTGAATTTTGTAGGAGTAAGTTTAAAGCCGTATTCTATTTATTTGCTACCAAACTTCATATGAAAAATCGATGCGACAAAGTACGAGGTGGATGAGAAAGAATATTTCAAACCCAACGTTTTATTACTGTTTCATGGCATACTCTAGTCGGGACCTACAGTTTGAATTTGACTCTGAACGACAAATTTTTGAAAAAGATGTCTGACATGGGCTTTCAACTGTGGCCTCACGTCTAAAAAGGAAACACACTATCTACTAGACTGCAGTGACTTCACGTAGTGTGGTTCGTTAAGGCATAATTACAAACAGGCAATCTAGGTTCAAAATCTGGAGCAGACGAAAAGAAGGTTATCCGGATTTTGAAAATTTCAATATTAACAGGTTTTAGCACCCACTATTTCACTTGCCCATTTTTATCTCATTTTCTATATTCTAATGAAGCTATCAGATCGATCGCTAGATTTATTAAAATTTCACGGAGGTTTTTAGCTTGATTCTAAAAAAAAACATTCTGTGCTACGAAGCAGCGATACTGATTGTTGTAATCGATTATTAATGGCTTGTCATGCTTTATGTATTATCATAACGGGCAAAGCTGCCTATCTTTTTCCAATTTCTCTTAACCACCGATTGACTTATAGATAATAGCTTTAACAATGAACGGGGATCAGCCGTCATCACCGTTTTAGAAATAAAAAGAACAACGGAACAAGGAGAACAAAATTTCATTGATTCCAGATAATGAAAGATGGCAACTCTAAAATTCTAGAAACTGCTATAGAAGACCAATAATTTCATTAGTTGGGAAACTTGGATAATGCAACTAGAAGTGATAATGCTAAAAAGAAGGGGAAATAACAGGGAAAATGCTATGGGCTGATCCATTAGCTTCTTGAAGGGGGAAAAATACGGAGAGTTAATTGGCGGCGTCGAAATTTGATTTATTACACTTCGGGTATTCATAATTAATTCCCTTCTCATCGTACACAAGGAATAAATCCAAAAATCTCTTCTTTTTACGGTGTGCAGGCTCCACTTTGGCCATGAAAAATTGTTTTCGAACTTCTTATGGATAAAATTCGTGCGGTACCCAATTTTCCAGCCTTTGAACGTGTATAAATCACCGTTCAGGACATTATCAAATATTTTACGAATGCCTTTCGGTTAAAATTTATATGATATTAAAATTGACTGCAACTGAGTGAGTATAAATAACCGTCTTTTTAGACGTTGAAATCTAAAGACATTCAACGCCTTTTTGGGCTTTGAAATCTATTGAACATTATCAGTATTAGTTCCGGTAAGCACCAGTGAGACCTGCTTATTTTTCCGTTTTCATAATGTGAATGGAAGTGAAACTTTATTGGAATATGTTTGATTTGATATCGACGCCTCCATTCTATAATGTTCGAAGTACACTTTTTAATGTTCTTGCATTTTTAAATTCTACGTTCTCTAACTTAAATACTGTCAAAATTTGGTTAAGATTCGCCGATCCGTTCCGAAGTTATATGGCAAAATCTTCTTAGAATACACATATGGTCGTATGTCGCGTGAAAACTTTGAAAGCTCATAACTCAAAACACGCTTTTTCGACTTAGAATGTTATAGAACGGTGGCGTCGAAATGTTTGTTGCATATACCATACAATGAGTGTAAGGATTTAAGTTATTAAAGACACAAACCAAGCGTAGTACATATACCTCCTATTCTTAACCACGATTGTTTTGGTTATTCACACAAATATTTTATGAAGTTTTTACACATGTATCGTTTAATATCTCTTGATGCTCACTTTTTACCGTGATTTAATACTTCTTATAAGTTAAGATTTTTTCTGAGTTACTTTCTAAAGGCAAAGAAAATACCAAATTGAACACTGATCTTCAAAATGCGTACAAAATTTCCAAATATTGACTCCAATGTACCACCACTTAGAGGCCTCGTTCTTCAAAAACCTGGTATAAAATACTATTCATTAATATGTTAACTAGTTTATGTACATACATACATACTTAATTGGTTATTCCAACCCTTCGGTCGGGATTACAACCTAGATTCTCACACCAGTTATGTGGTGACGGGACCTACAGTTTAAAGTCGATTCCGAACGACAGAATTTTGAGAAGCTTTTCATGACAATGTTACTTACGCTCAGAACCTTTGCCAGAAATCTGCTGAGAGGAAGTTGCCGAAGAAATATTTTTTCACATTTCATTTAGTTGGAGATGTATGACCTGGAGTTTGAACCATGGCATTACGTCTAATAAGCCATTACACTGCCTACTAGACTACGGCGACTTTAACACTCACTTTTTATCGGCACTTAATTCCTCACATAAGTTAAGTTATCTTCTACGTTATTTTTTTTAAAGTCAAAGAGAACGTCAAACTGAACACTGAACAGGAGATTTCGTATAAAATTCCCAAATATTGATTTCATAGTACGATCACATACAGGCTTCGTTCTTCAAAAACTTGATATAAAATACTATTCATTAATATGTTAACTAGTTGCCCACTTTCTCAATACATGAAATCAATATTTATTTATTTATTAATTAATGCTCCATATGCTCGGTGTAGTGTCACAGACCAGAGTCTCTGGTGGGTTCGAACCCACGACCCTCACGCTAACAGTCGAGCACACTACCCACTAGACTACCACGGCACCCTGAAATCAATATTTTCCTTAACTTTCGATTAATTTGAAAATAGACTAATTACCAACTATCTGAGAACTGAATTACTATTTTATAGCTTTAATGCAAAACTGTGAGTGCGATTTTATTAAAGTTAATGAAGAATAACTTAAATGAAGCCAACATTGTTCTTAGTTTTCCATTGAGATTATTATTTCAGCATAAGAAAACATTGTTTAAAACTAATGAATAAAACATTGTGCACTCAGAGAGGAAATCTAAACAAACAATCACGAGTAAACAATCGACAATCGACCATCGACCAGATGATTTTTAAAACAATACCTCAGTAACTTTGTGGCACATACTCCCCCTCTTATAGTCATACTTGAAGCATATGTATTTATTGTAGGTGTGTGTGTCCAAAAATTCAATTTTCTGCCACCGTCTATTTATATTTGGTCACTACTGGCAGGCAATACACAATAAATTGCTGGCAATTGGTTTGGTTGGTCACATGTGCCTTTAGGCCAAAATCAACACTCACTTGTTTAAATAAATTGTTTATGTTTCTTCGTTGTCTTGCGTTGCTTGACAGCTGAATGGTGAATGGTGAAATGTGAAGCGAAGGCCAACAACGGTTTTCTTCAATAATTACAGCAAATAACGGAAGAGAAGAAAAAGAAGAAGAAAATATATGGAGAAGGAAGTAAGTACGAAAGGAAGGAAATCACCTTCAACAAATCAATGCTGATGAACTTCCTTTCTTTTTATCAAAATTGGCAGGTTTCCTCCACATGCAAATATTTTCTTTTTTTTTTTTATTGTTATTACTGTAAAGGTAATTATTTGATTATAAATAATTAAAGCAAAAAAAGCTTTCTTTCAATAAAAGAAGGGAATATATGCCACATGTTTTAAATGCCACATGCCTCATAAATCATTAGCAGTTAAATTTTTCTTTCTTTTTTTACCATGGTTTTAAGGACATGATTTCATAATTATTTTTAATGTGTGTGTGTAAGGAAAAAAAAGAATCATTTTTATTTACGCCAAGTCACGTTTGATCAAATAAACACCCCATTTAAATTTATTTTACAAAATTCAAATGTCAACGATTATCCTGATTTACAACAACGTATTTAAAAAGGATTTAAACACATCATAAATACAAATGCAAATGGAGCAAATGTAATAAATAATAAATAAATAAACTGACAGACAGACAAACGGACAGACTAATAACTTCAGTTTTAATAATCTGACACTTGTCACGAAACGTTGTTTGGGGGTCGGGGTTTTTTTATTGAAAAAAACAACCACAAGTATTACTAGAGTAGCCACTGCCACCATAATTCTATTACTGTCCCGTAGTAAATAAGAAATTGGTATACCCTGAGTTTTTTTCCAGGCTTCCTCAAACGGCCTTATTATTATTTACGGCAATTCCGGTTGCACTTTATGTTACGAATTAAGCTTGATATTGAACCTGCATATATTTTTTTCCTTCTCAAGATTTTTAATTTTATTTGGGTGACCCTTTTCCAATAATAGTTTTTTTTTTTTGCAATTTCGATGTGAAGTGGATAAAATGATTCGCGATATGTGAAATTTCTCGAGCGAAAAAAAGAAAACTTCCCTTAGATTTTCAATTTAATTTAAGTGACCTCTTTCCTTTTTCTTTTGATTGTTTGTGATTTTTTATGCTATTTCGATAAGAAGTGGACAAAATGATTCGCGATATGTGAAATTGCGCGAGAAAAGAAAAGCAAAAAAAGGAAGCTTACCTTAGATTTTCAATTTAATTTAAGTGACCTTTTTCTTTTAATTGTTGATGATTTTTTTTTGCTATTCCAATAAGAAGTGGAGAAAAAGATTCGTAACATGTGAAATTGCTAACAAAAAAACGCCAAAAACTTCCTATCTCAAGATTTTCAATTTAATTAGTAATTTTTTTCCAATAATTGTTGGCGATTTTTTATTTTGCTATTTCGATATGAAGTAGAAAAAAAGCTTCGTGACATGTGAAATTGCTAAAAACGCTCATACCTTACTGGTATACCCTTTCGTCATGAATAGACTAACAAACGAAGAAAGCGCTTGCAAATCATTGAATTTTATTATTAAAAATCGTGCTGTGGAAAGAAATGTGTTTCGATGGAAAAATTATTGTAAGCGACCTAGTAATTTTTAGCACAAAATTTTAAGTGCACAGCCGCTAATGCGGTTCGTGAATTGGCAACTTATTGGACCATAATTCTCCAAGAACTAATCGTAACGTGCGAATTATACTGTTAGCGAGTCAGCCATTTTAAGCCCTAAGTTGTACGCAAAGGACTGCCAAAGCAGCGTGAAAGAGGCGGTTGGTGGGTCTTCAGCTTTATTAGACCATAGTGCTCCAAGAACTAATCGTAACGTGCGATGATTAATGAATTTTTTTTTGTCCAAAATGGGATTATCGGCCCCTTTGATCATTAAGGCCCTCTAGATAGGATTGCGGCCTAGCTTCGTACACCACCAACGCTGTTTGTGTTACTTATACCCATGAATAGCGGAACCTACAGTTGAGCATCATTACCAAAAACAGATTTTTTGAGAAACTTTTCATTACAATTTGATTTACTTTCAGTGTTTCTGAAGTCGCCGTAGTCTGGTAGGTAGTGTGTTGGCTTATTAGACGTGAGGGTACGGTTCAAACCCCAGATTAGACATCTCCAACAAAACAAAATTTGAATATTTTTTCGGCGACTTCCTTTCAGCAGATTTCTGGCAAAAACTCTGAGGGTAAATAAAATTTGCCATGAAAAGTTTCTCAAAAATTCGTCGTTCGGAGTCGACTTTAAACTGTAGGTAAAATTAACACACACAACATAAGTGGTGTGAGAAACTAGGTCGTAATCCTGACTGAAGGGTTGTAATGACCAACTATGTATGTATGTATGTATGTATATGTATGTTTTTGCCCAAAGTCTGTTGAGAGGAAGTCGCCGTAGAAATATTTATTTTATATTTTGTTTTGTTGGAAATGTTTGAGCTGGTACTGAACTACGGTTTCTCATCTAATAAGCCAACACACTACCTGCTAGACTAGGGCGATTTTAAATTGGATTCCGTTGACAAAGTTTCCTGAAGATAGGGGTATTTTGAACCTATTAAGAGGCAAGCAATTAATCTCATGTTTTAAAGCAGTTTCAAGCAGTCATCAAGATCATGTGATTTGACATCACTAGGCTCTTTCTTGTGGCAATACGTAGAGACCCACGAATACAGAGACAAGTCAGTTGTAAAGTCTGTTTTGGAAGACAGTACTACATCCGCCATTGGTAAGATGTTAACAGAAATGCTGCCGAAATGAGAACTCCTAGTAGAACCATTTACAACATAGTCTTGAGCAGCTGGTCTTAAGAAGTGTGCGATAAAAAACACAGCCCTGCATGGGCTGTTTGCATGCAAGGTGCATAAAGAAGGGTTTGGGTTTATGTCAAGGGGTGCAAGAGAAAAATAAACACATTTCGGAGGTCCTTTAAAATTAATCAGATTTACTTGAAAACTGTTACTCAGGGGTTTTTGGGGTCGCTGATAACAGATCTTCATTCAGATTTAAAAAATTCAATATGGTGGATCCAATATGGCGGTCGAGGTTTATAAAAATTAATCAGATTTACTTGATTCATGTTCAGCGTGCAAAATGCCTTCGGAATGCACAAAATAGTCCAAATTTGCAGGGCTGTGAAATTAATGGAGGATAACTAGAAGCACATTTCATGTGTAGAACTGCCAGCAACATGGTAACAGATAACTCAAAAACCCTTGAATAAAAGGAAATTCGTTACAAATAAACAAATTCTTTACAAACCATTAAAAACTTCCTTATTTTCTTAGATAAGAATTCAAAACAATTTTACCATTAAGTTTATGTTTCACAAAATTTAGACCAAATTTTTTCGTGCACACTTCTTAACTAAAATATATGCCCTAATTTATGTGGCTTTAAAATTATTCACTTTTCTCGAAACGAAACCCAAAAACATATTCATTTTCCATGCATATATCATTTTCTAATTAGTGGCCATAAATTTAAGCAACATCCCACCCCAACAGCAAAACATCTCATGCCCAGGCAGTAAAGGCTGAATGGATAATCATGCAGGAGGCAACATTAAACATCATATGTGTGTGAGATTTTGATGGTCACAAGTGTGAACTATGGTTTCTACTAAAATTTATGACTTTTACGAAATTATTGTTTTTTTTTGGTTTGGTTTGGGGCTAAAGAACTCCATCACCATCAGTATCAGTATTAAATTGAATTCTATTGTCCTTACAGTGACACAAAAAATGTCTTTGGATTTTATGTTCATTTAAATGGTCATAAATTAATATTTAGAAATTGGATTTTCTCTCTTTCTATTTTTTCCATTTACAAAATCCAAAACAAATAATACTCTTCTGCAGAACTGATATTGTGTATCCGCAGTAGGAACAAACATACGTTTTATTTGTTTTTATAAGCAAAGGAAGAAAGGAAGGGGTTTCCTTATTTCATTCCCTTATACTTCCTTACTGCCGTAAGAGACACTTTGTAAGACGGCTAATGAAGCATTATTCCTTGTGGTTTATTTAAATATAATTACAGAGAGACAGAGAGAGAGAGAGAAAGAGAGAGTGTATACACAAGGAGATGATATATATACGAAATACATACATATGTATTGTAATACACCTTATGTAACACATGTTGCTGTTGATTCCGGTCGCCAATTTGTAGTCGACTTTTTTGTCTCCTGTATTGTACACGCAATTTAAGCAAATATTCATTAAACATCATTGTATCGATGTCAAGGGTGTTTGCAAAAGTACTCGTATGTAATGATGTCTCTTATTTGAGAAAGAATTTATGTTTTGCCAACAGGGAAAGGAGGCCAAAAACGACTCTAGATTGTAGAAATTTAGCGTAATTTTAAATGACGAGCTGTGAAGAAGCGTTAATTAAGGGAAGAATTTAAAAAACAATGTTTGTGTTGTAAATTAAAGCGTTTAAAATTTTTGGCCAGGTCTCCAGCAAAGATAGGAGTTGTGGGGTGTGTTTTTAAGCTTTCTGCGCGCAATTAAATCAACAATGTTCACGCCTAAATGATGGTATGTGAAAGTAGGAAAGTGGGTGGACAAGCAAAAGGTAGGTTTCAAAGAGATTTCAAGCCTTATCGGCATACTCCGTAGCCATTGGGTCGATTTGTTATGCGTTCGCCACTGAAAAGTGCCAACCACATAAAATTTATAGGAAATCCGTATTGTGTACGTTTTTCCCCTAGTTTATTCCAATCTACCTCTTATAGAGGAATAAAGTCTGACAAAATATCGTCCAAAAAATGTTTGGTTTCGATCTCCACTTCACATACCCTTCCTTACTTATTTAATTGATCATTACCAGCCTTTAGTCAGGATAACAACCTAGCTTCTCACACCAGCCCCATGCTGTGTGTAATAATTTTTATTTTATTTTATTGAAAATAGTATTCGAATCGTATTTTTTTTTTCTTTTAGAAAATTTTCATTTTTTTTTTCTCGCAGAGTTTTTGCCAGAAGACTGCTGAGAGGTCAGTCACCGCAGACATACATATTGTTTCATATTTCGTTGATGTCTGAGCTGGCGTTTGAACCATAACACACCACCTACTAGATAAGGTGGTGGTTCAAATGCATCTGTCGACTGGCGTATTAGGATTCTATCCAGTTCACTATTGTCCAGATTTATCAAACTCATTGTCTTTTCTATATCTGGATGTAGAGTTTCCGAGTAATCATACCAATTAAGTCACTGTTTCTAATCTCATACGACATTTGAGTCCACTTCTGCAACGCTATGTTTCCTAAATCGTTTTCTTCTTCGTATCCAACCACTCATTGGCGATCGGGCAATACATTCGAATAATACGTACTATACGCCCCGCGGAAAAGTCGTTGGTATCAGCTCACATATTTCCTGATCGCACCGTAGTCTAGTAGGCAGTGTGTTGGCTTATTTGACGTGAGGCCACGGTTCCAACACAAGGTGAGACATATCCAACAAAACAAAATTTTAATATTTCTTCGACAACTACCTCTCAGTAAAAGTTTGTCAAAAATCATGTATAAAATTAGCACACACAACATTAGTGGTGTTAGAAGCTGAGTCGTAATCCTTACTAAAGGGTTGTATTGATCAACTAGATAATACCGTCACCGTGGTCTAGTAGGTAGTGTGTTGGCTTATTAGATGTGAGGCCTGGGTTCTAACCCCAGGTCAGACATCAAAACGAAAATATAAAAAAATATTTCTTCGGCGTCTTACTCTCAGCAGATTTCTGGTAAAAACCCTGAGAGTCAAATAAAATTTCCCATGAAAAGTTTGTAAACATCTGTCTTTCGGAGTCAAATTTAAATTATACGTTCCGCCACTCATGGAAACAAATTAACACATACAACATGGGTGGAGTGAGAAGCTAGCTTGTGATCCTAAAGGGTTGTAATATCCAATAATATATCTATGTATGTTTTGTTCGAGATGAACCAAAGAAGCGGGTCTAATAAGCTAACCACTACCTTCTAGACTACGATGACTTTATATACCCTGCTTCGTGATTATTTGACTCACATATGTGGTTCAAATATATCAGTATAGTCGATTGCTGCACAAGGAGCAGACTTTACAAACTCATGGTGTTATCCAGAGTCTGGATCCAAAATGTTCTAGTGACGTTACATATTGGGTCGCTTTCCCATATCACATGCGACACTTAAGCCTACTTCTTCAATCCGGTTTTCAATGTCTCAAAAGGCCTTGCATTTACCACCTATGTTTTCTAGATCTCTTCCCTTTTCATATCCTACTACACACGGAAAAATCGTTGGCCTCAGGTCATTTTATTTCTTGATCCCTCGTTGCTTCCCGTGGTGCTGTCTGCTATGCTTAGAAAGAGAAAGCATAATTTGGTTTCTGGTCGTACAATATAGAACCCAGTCCAGTGTTCACCCATAGTTTAGTGTATCGTATAGCATCGAGTGTACATGGGCAAATAAGCCTCTGCTAGCATTTCACTAAAGGACGAAGGTAACTAAATACTGACTTAAAGAACAGAGATTCCGAAATATCTAGAGCCTGAATCATGAGGCGTTATATGGATTTCATTGCAAATCATCAATTATTTCACTTCATATCAAATAAATGAACCCCAATTTTTTTTTTTTTAATTTACCTTTAAAAGCTAATGACATTAATAGCGTTCCCGTTTTTTTACACACGACACTCTTAAATGCTCAACGTTTACGTTATTTTTGTTTTCTTTTTTTTTTCTTTTCAAAATAAAAACAATTTAAAAAATCTAATTTAGCAATAAATTAAAAAGACACAAACTACTTGAAGAATTATTAGAATTTGAACCAAAAATAACTTCGTGCGGTCAAACGCACTCCATGCGTCTGCCTATAGAATGGAACTCACTCTCAGGTCTCTGTGTCTGGATGCTTCACAGAAAATAACGAAAATTTTCAAATTGTTTTGTAATCAAATAAAAACAAAAAAATAAAACGTTTTCAATTTTTTGTTTTTGCTTTGCCACAATTTAAAATGTTTTTGTTTTTTGTTTTTGTGATTCAACATTTTTAAATTGTTGAATATGAAAAGGGAAAGACGATAACGAAACTTAAACAAGACAAAAAAAAAATGTTGCAACAAAAATACCAGAAATTCCAATAAAAATCGCGACCAAAACAGAGTAAAACTATGAGCAAAAGAAGTTGCAACCAACGAAGCCAAGGCAACAATAACCAGCGGCCCAACACAAGTGACATTGTTGTGGCGGCATATAAATAATATTGTTTACGAAACCCAACCAAAAGTCCAGGTCGGAGAGTCTGCTGTAAGGCATATTTACCACGCACTCCCTGAACAAAAAAAAAAACAAAAACAAACGAAACGAACTGTTGTTTAACGATGACGAAGACGATGATCTTCAATGTTGTTGTGTGCTGATGAGTTGGAGAATGACGATGATTTCGTTTTGATGACAATAAGTGTGGGTTACAAAAACTTAACAACAACAACAACAACAAAAAGAAGAAAAGAAAAAAAACTGAAGCAGGAAAAACTTTTTGGTAATTTCCAGCAATGATCGATACAATAAGAAACGCTTGACAAAAAAAAACGACAGTAAAAAACTCTCTTCGACAATCCCAATCAAAAGGACAGTTTAAATTGATTTTACGACTCTTTTTTTTGCTTCTTCTTCTTCTTCAGCTTCTGCTTGTTTCTGTGGTAAAACAGTGTGATGATGTGATTTTTGTTTTCCAATTCTTTTGTTGTTGTTTTTGTGATTCGATTCGATTCCAATTTGAAAAATCCATGTTTTTTGCACTATTTTATGTCGTTGCTGTTGCCAATCTTTAACAACACGATGATCGATCGATTGTTTGTTCGTTTGTTTGATAGTCTTTATCAGAACAAAAAAAAAGGAGTAAAAAAAACCACAACAGCAACTAAATATTGTTACTGGACTCTCAACGTTGATGATGATCTTTGATGGATGCGCACATCAACCAACGTAACATCATTTCATTATCAACAGCAAAAAAAAGGAAAAAACTAAGAAAGCTACAGACGGTTATAACGAACTTAATGGAAACCCTACCCTATATTGGTTGGTTCCAAGCTAAGCTCCAAATACAAGAATAAAAAGATTTTAATTGAGTTTTAAAAACAAACTGGTACGACAGCTATGTACGGATAGGAACTTGAATTTTTAAGGAAAAGGGCACTTTTATTAAAGACAATCTCCTTGAGGCAGCACAATATAACAAAAATCTAGTGGCCTTATTACCAACGAACAATTCTTTCAAATCGTATACTAGCATAAGATTAACATGCATCATACACCGAAATCTGCCACGAAACTCTGGAATGGAAACTACAAGAATCGAGGGCTAGATTTGAGGATCGAAAATAACCAATAATAGTGAAGGAAGTCGCTGTAGTCTAGTAGGTAGTGTGTTAGCTTATTAGACGCAAGGCCACGGTTCTAACACCAGGTCAGACATCAAAACAAAATACAAAAAATATTTCTTCGGCGACTTCCTCGCAGCACATTTCTGGCAAAAACTCTGCGAGTAAATAAAATTGTCATGAAAAGTTTCTCAAAAATCTGTCGTTCGGAGTCGACTTTAAACCGTAGGCCACGCCACTCATGTTTAAAATTAACACACACAACCTGAGTGGTGTGAGAAGCTAGGCCGTAATCCTGACTGAAGGGCTGTAATGGCCAATTATGTATGTATGTGAAGGAAAATCCATTAATGAACTTAAGTTTGCTGTATGTGGTATACTTTTGATCAGTATCAGAGATCAGCAATGAATCGTTTTTTCGCTACTCCATAGCACTCATGAAATTTTGAATATAAGTGAGTCAACAATATTGAAATTTAACTACTCGTGATTCATTCGTACTCACTACAACGTTGATTTATAAGTACAGGTTGCAATGAGTATGCGTACAACGTTGGCATCAAACTCATACCATTCGAAATATGTTTGATTCATAAGTCTACTCATTTAGATTCATCACTTTAGAAAAATACTCTTATAATACTTATAAATGATTAGAGTGACTCGCATCATTCATCAAAATTTACAGTCTTAGTTGTTGTTAGGTTAGGTTAGAGGACGTGTACTTTTCAATTAAGAAAAGTACAGTACCCGGAGTTCGAATTGACCCATTATACAACGTCCTAGTTTCTCACACCACTTATATTGTGTGTGTTAATTTCATACATGAGTGCTGGGATCTACAGTTTAAAGTTGACTCCGAACGATAGATTTTTCAGAAATTTTTCATGGGAATTTTATTTTTACCCTCAGAGGTCCCACTCATGTACATATAAAATTAACACACACACAACATAAGTGGTATGAGAAGCTAGGTCGTAATCCT
Organism: Sarcophaga subvicina; assembly: GCA_936449025.2. Taxonomy (NCBI): domain Eukaryota; kingdom Metazoa; phylum Arthropoda; class Insecta; order Diptera; family Sarcophagidae; genus Sarcophaga; species Sarcophaga subvicina. The sequence continues at coordinate 103,201,592 of OW388083.2, read as the reverse complement.
GACTGAAAGGTTGTAATGATCAATTATGTATGGTATGTAGTACTATGGCTTCGGTCGAATGACTTTCCATTCTAATTAAGGATGAGCCTTTGACTCTTTCCTTTCATTCATTCTAAACATTAGCCCATTGTACTGTAGGGTATCTACAATAGTAGTGCTTCAAAGCAAAAACAGAAAAAAACACGAAAACTTTGTAGTTGACAGAAAATTACAGTAGCAGACGCTGCACATGCTGCTTTAACGAATTACGCACAAGCAATGCCACAGACAAACTCCATAAAACTCCAAATAGTTTCCGACTGGAAGAGCCAAACTTGTGAGAATACAAAGTTTAACTGGGATTTTTACGCAAAAGCATACAATTCGAACGAAATACTGAATTTCGCAAGTGGTTCAAGATGACCCATAAAGTTTATTATAATTTAAGGACAATTAACGCATACAGATCCATATAATCCAAGTTTGAACATTGGAAAAGACAAACAAGTTTTCGAATTATAGAAATTAGAAGGCTTCAATACATTGTGGAAAAAGTAATAAGAATCTATGGGAGATACTTTCCGACAGTCGCATGCTCCTTAAGGGAACTAAACTCTGGTGTAGCTAATGGCTTATTGCCTTTGCTTCTGACATGAGTCCTGAATCTGTCACGAATTCCTTCTAAGAAAAAAATCCAATTATTGGAAACAAATCGACGCTTTCTTTCATTGGGGCAATATAGAGTTGAAATCACTGTAGTCTAGTGTGTTGGCTTATTAGAAGTGGTGTGATACACTAGGTCGTAATCCTAACTAAAGGATTGTAATGACCACTTACGTATGTAATATATAATGTCAATAATAAGCAAATTAAAGCTCGAGTAGCTTCAATGTACCTAAGTTTGAACGGTGTTATAACACAGCTGTAAGATATATCTCGAAAAGTATGATTCCAAAGAACATCAGATTGGGCTGTCATGACTACAGTATCCAGGACTACTGCCCTATAGTTTTAATAACCACAGTTATAGACAACATATCAATAATCGATTGCATAAATTTTGCACGCATTATTGACCATTAGAACCCTTTAGATAGGATCCAGGCCTTGGATTTCATGCCACCTATGTTGTATATTTTAATTCATGAGTGGTAGGAACTACAGTTTCACTCTCAATGAAAGATTTAAGAAGTTTTTTCATGGAAATTAATTAATCTCAGCCAAAAGACTGCTTAGAGGGGTTTTTTTAATACCACAACTGTCCAGTTGCTCGATAGTGACTTCTGACATTAAAAGCAAGAAGTTTGGAATCTTATTCCAAGGACTTATTACGGTTTTCTCAAAGTAACGCCAGTATATCACTAGTAGTGCGAGTACGGAATCCATACTGCTTGTTGCTGAACTCATTGTTGTTGTCCTCAGCTAGTATTTAGTTTAGGAATCTAGGGGTCTGATATGTATAATGCTGCTGGTAGTGACTGGACCACTACTGCCATTTCTGGTCTAATCTTCCTTAAACCCTTAAAATGCGAAGAGATTTTTAAACAAAATTTTTTTTTTACCAAATTGTCATCATTTTTTTGCTTTCTGGCGTACCACTGTATGGACATCAAAGCAATTTTTTCGTATATTTTTTTTTTAACTACAAACAAAAAAAATTAAACTTCTGCATAGTTTTTAATAGCAACATTTAAGCCTCATTAATGCAACAAAAAAAATGTTATAAAATTACTTAAAACAACAACAACAACAATGCAAAAAAATCACAGAAATCAATCTTCAATTTGATCAGAAGAAAAGAAAAAAACACAAGGCAAGTAGGAATAAGCAGCAAAAAAGTAAAAAAGGAGTAAAAAAATGATTTCATTTCATTTATATTGAATACACTCGGCTGGCTTCTGCTCTGCTCCGCTCCGCTCTGTATACACACGTTTTTAAACTCGAGTAATTCCAAACCAAGTTCTGTATTCGAGTCTAAGTTTTTTTTCTGTTTATTTCCACTTGTATTTCATTCAACTCCCCCAGGAATCCTTAAATACATGTTACTTTCATTTTATAATCATCATTGATTTTCACTGACGTTCCATCATATACGACATATGATTCCAATAATCATTTCATGTTTTTTTATTTCCTTTTTTTTTCTTGTTGGTTGTTCATCCTTTAAAACTGTGGTACTAGTTACTTGGCTTTGCTGCTTAACAGCGAACCACAGTCTTAAGTGTTATTAAACTTGTATTATAAATCAGAAAATCATTGTGAAAAAAAACATCAACAAAAAAAGAAAATAAAATAAAAACCTCATAATATAAGTAATAACGTATTACAACAACACAACAACATACAACTGAACTCTGGAAAATTAGTATCAGGAAGCTGAATTGATTTTTAAATTGATGGAATCATAAGAGGGATTTATATGTTACGAAGCGGCAATTTAGAATGTCTTTTAAAGTCCAGAACAGAATATTAAATCAGCAATTAGAACTATCAAGAAACAGTGGAGGATTTAGTGGGATGAAGTCAATATAAGAAATGTTTTGCTTTTCGAAATCTCTAATAATTATTAGAATAGTATGTGTAAAGAAAATAAATACGTTGTTTCAAAATGCATCGCTCTTGATAAGAAACTATTGGCCAATTCACACGACTTTGTATCGTGTATGTTGTATTGAATACACTTGGTTGTTTGTGAACGCTCAATGCTATGCTGTATTGTGTATGTCGTATTCTTCTTCATAATTTTTGGCATTCAAATAATTTGATAGCACGAAACCAATACAACTTTTAAAAACATATGAAATAATTGTGTATAAATGTATCGGATTTTTACATGAAAATTATCAACAACAATCATACACTGTTGTATAGTTGTCCAACAATACAATGAATACAACGATACAACGGCTTGTGTGAATTGACCATATGTTTTAAGGACATTTAACATACATACATAAATAATTGGTCATTACAACCCTTCAGCCAGGATTACGACTTAGCTTCTCACACGAATTGCTATCAGAAACAAAAATCAACGTCAATTTGCCGCACATTTCTTTCCCTTCTTCTACGTTCTGCATTTCGAAATCTAAAACTATCTACTAAAGGAGTATGGACGATCTTCTGAGTGCTGGTCTGATTTAAAATATAAAATGTCGTACATAATAGAGCAATGAATAGATGCTTGGACTCATGAATTAATGTAATATTCCAGTGGTTGTTACAAGCAATTTAATTGTTTTTGTAATCACAGGATTGATTGTACGGCTTATTTTAATTGAAAATCCATTAAAATTTTTTAAGGACCGTGTTTAAGGATTCTTATCAAAATTTCATATCAATTTCATGTTATTTTTGAACAACTACAGCAACCAACGAACAGTAAATAATTCATTATAATATGACGGACAATGCAATAACATTTTATGTTTCATTGCTGCTGCGGCTGCTGTTAAATGCTAACATTGCAAATATGTAGCTGTTCGGCAATATTAGTAACAGCACCAACAACAATAACAATGGAAAAACATTAACAAAATGTTGTTATGTTCGGTTAAAACATTGTTACAACACAAACGATTAGATGATGACGATGACAACAATGGAGGACTTTTTTCGAACGATCGTATACTGCAGGAGAAAAAAACAGTATGAAAGAGACACGAACAAAAATTATGTTGCAACATACATAACTCTTACTATTACGATGTAATGTACAACAAGGCAACAACAGCAAGCAACAACAAAAAAGTTGATTTGTTTTATCATCCTTTCTAGTGTCTTCAAACGAAACAAACAAAAAAAAATCATTCGTGTTTATATTGATTGATATGATGATGATGGTGCTGATGCTGATGCTGGTGATTTTGATGGTGCTAGTGCTAGTGCTAGTGCTGATGCTGATGTTGGTGCTGGCATCCATCCATCGACTACTACTGGTATTTTAGACGAATCGATCAAAGATCAATAGTATTTTTATGCCACAATGATGAACGTTATCCGCAAGGAACTTAGCTTTTTGCTGCTAGTTTTTGGTTTTTTTATTTTGTTTAAATGGCTCGTGTGTCTGGGCGCAGCAATTGTCATCCGTTTGAGACAACCAACTATCCAAGCCATCTATCCATCCATCTAAATCAAATCAACAACATCAATTCTCAAATTCAGGCCTTTAAAAGAGTATATTCGTATGCCTAGAAGCTATAATATTGTAGGCTTTTAAACTTTCTACTCAAAAGTCTTCATTCATTTAAATAGGCTGCTGCTGTAAAGTGAGTGTTTACACAAAATGCTTTTACCAGACATTTAACTTTTGCCTATTTATGGTCAATTGTTGTTTAAGATTTTTTTTCCAACAAAAATTTTTTTTTCTGCTGCTTGTATCCCCAGTTTTTGTTTGATTCCTTCTTACATTCATTTTCCTATAAGCGTTTGGCTTAGAGAGGAGAGAGAAAGAGATTTGTTTGTGCATTTTAAAGTTTTTGTGAGTTGGTGTGTTATGCGACTAATTGGATATGAAGGACCTTAAATAACCGATCACTGTTCTACATAATTAGCTTTATAAACGAACGGCATGCAGTTATGGTGTAAAACATAACAAAAGATGTCATTCAGTCAGCCAAGTCAGTCAAAAAAACAGAAAGAAAAAAAGCTCAGGCTAGACCAGTCCATGCCAACGACATGCCAAACACAAAACAATGTCACATCGTCAGAAACCAGCCAAATAGACATCCATCCAATAGACATCAACCAACAATTGAGTGACTCCAAAGACTCATCCAAGTGGTACATGATTTTCTGATTCGTTTTTTTTTTTTTTTATCGCTAGAATTAATAGACAAGAGAGTTTACAAAAATTGTGCACAGTTGCTGATGAGGAATAAGTAAAGAGTGTAATTTTTTTAGAGAATTTGAAATAATTTCATTTGTTTTCTTTAAATGGTCTAAATTAACATTATAATCTGATGTTGTATATCGATTTGTATGTAATTTTTTTGCGAAAATGAAAGTTCGGGGATGGTGTCGTAATAAGAACGCACATTTGATATTCTACAGAAGGAAGGTTGTTAAAAATCTATTACAAAAAATTCTTATTCTTATGCTGAGATCGCTCATGAACTTGGCGTCAATTTGATAATCTAAATAATATGGCCCAATAACTTTAAATTTCGTGATTTAGAAAACGTAATTTGCCAACTCCAGCTAAAGAACACTGCTAAACAGGAAATCGAGCCAGAAATCGGTGCAAAGCAATGGCAATTTCCAAAGCAAGGACATTTTGGAGAATTAATCAATCACATGTAACCACATCTTTGTCAAACACACATCAAACTCTTCTGCATACAATGCCTTCTGTGAAAATGTATCGGGTGTAATAGGGAGAAACTTTACTCCTTGAAAAATTTCTATGACAAGAGATAGTGCTGCCTTATGTTATGTTCATTATTGACGTTAGCGCCAAGAAGTTTCCTAATTTTTAAAATTAGGTAAGCACGATAAAAATTTCTTCGCTTTATCGTGGATTTGAAACAGTTTGACATGTCGTGGTTTTAAAAGTATGGGACTGGAATTCGACATCTGTCAAACTAAGTTGTGAAACCAATTATTTTTCTTTTCAGTTGAAAGTCTGACATTGATCGCTTAACTATCACACAACGCATAAAAATGATCAAAACCTACTACAAAAATGGTGATTCTGCCACAGCCACGTATCGTGCTTTAAGAGATTATGGTTTACATAATTGTCCAAGTACGCAAGCAATTGGCAAAATTGTGAAGAAATTTGAAGTGACTGGAGTGGTTACAAATATTGAAAGGCCTGTGCATCATCGTTTCGCTCGTTCCGCTGAAAATACCGCTATTGTAAGTGAAAGTGTTGCCGAAGACCCGAATGTGTCGATTCCTCGTCGTCCTCAGGAATTAGGACTGTCTTACGGCACATTATGGCGTATTTTGCATTTAGATCTACACCTACATGCATATAAAGTCCAGCTCACGCAACAACTGAAGTCAGCTGACCATTCACTACGTCGTAGATACGTGGAATGTGTGCATGAACAACAGGCGGTGGACGGTAATTTTTCGAACAAAATTTTCTTCAGCGATGAAGCACATTTCACACCCTGTGGGTATGTTAATAAACAAAATTGACGTATTTGGGGTTCTGAGAATCCTCAAGTAATTGAAGAGAGGTCATTACATCCAGAAAAAGTCACTGTTTGGTGCGCTCTTTGGTCCGAAGGTGTGATTGGACCTTATTTCTTCGAAAACGACGATGTAACGACTGACACCGTCAATTCGGAGCATTATGGTCATATGATAACCGACCTTTTTTTGCCTGCTATTGAAGAATACGACTTGGAGAATATGTGGTTTCAACAAGACGGTGCCACATGCCACACAACTCGAGCGAATATGGCTTTATTGCAAGAGACATTTCCTGGCCGCATAATTTCTCGTCGTGGCTAAATCAACTGGCCACCAAGATCATACGATTTGACACCATTAGACTTTTTATTGTGGGCTACGCGAAAGACCGTGTTTATGCAGATAAACCTTCAACTCTTGAGCACTTAAAAACCAACATTTGTCAAGTTATGGCTGAGATACCGCCCATATATGTGTCAAAAAGTGGCCAAAAATTACCTCAAAAGAATCAATGCTTGCAACATTTCGCGTGGAGGTCATTTAAATGATGTAGTGTTTCACACATAATGTCAATATTTAAACTTTACAATAAAAAAGAAATATTATGAAAAAAAATATTTTATATATGTTTTATTTACGTTTACTTTTGAAACCACGAAATGGATAACAAGGTATAATACTGCAACTCTGGTGTTCTAAAACTATAAGAAAATAGTTCAATATGCTTGTAACCCTAGTCAGATATTCAATTTGAGAGGAATGGAGAATAAAACAATCCAAATTTTGGGTATTCACCTTGTTTTCTTATGGTATTTTGGATTAGACAATATTCTTATGGTCAATGAAATGTCGAATATGAATTTTATTTTGCCCTATATTTCACACCGATTGAGAATTGGGAACTGCAATGGAAGTTCTTGCCTTTTACAGGCATAACACATATTTTTAAGCCATATTTTTAAACAAACTACCCATTTAGATGCTGTTTGACAGCCATAAATAGCATGGCACACAAACTAGAACTAGGCTTGATAAGCAAAGACAAAGATGCCAAAGATTCCAGTAGCCCAGTTGAGAACTGTACATCCGAAATAATTGAAAAAATGTTAGTCAGTCGGACATATGTAAGACATATTAAATGCCTCATTGGCTTCAGTTTTAACTGATCAGAGAAAGCATTTCGTAAGAAGAATGTAGCATTTGTTCCACAATGACCACAAAAACAACAGTATGACAACTATTTAACCGCAAAGTGCATGATTTTTTTCATCGTTTTATAACAGCAGACGAACCGTAAAGTTACCACAAGGCATCAGAGTCCAACCAGCTATCACAAATTGAATTTTTGGAAGCGAATCTAACCAAAAGTAGAGAAGGTTAGTTTGTGAGCCCATAAAGTTATGGCAGCCATTTTATGCGATGCATGTGATAACATTGATTACCTCTCAAAAAAATAAAACAATTGATTGATTTAATGAAAATTTGAAATGAAAAGTGAAAGCATACATACATACATACGTAATTGGTCATTACAACCCTTCAGTCAGGATTATGACCTAGTTTCTCACACCACTTATGTTGTGCGTGTTAATTTTATACATGAGTGTAGATCGCAGTTTAAAGTCGACTCCGAACGACAGATTTTTGAGAAACTTTTCATGGCAATTTTATTTACTCTCGGAGTTTTTGCCAGAAATCTGCTGAGAGGAAGTCGCCGAAGAAATACTTTTTGTATTTTGTTTTGATGTCTGGCCTGAGGGTCGAACCCTGGCTTTACGTCTAATAAGTCAACACACTACCTTCTAGACTACGGCGACTTACAAACAAGCAAAATTGTCGCATTTGGGGCACAGAAAACGAGCACGCATACATTGAAAAGCCGACCCACCCAAAACGAGTCACTGTTTGGTGAGGATTTTGGTCCAGAGGCATAATTGGGCAATTTTTCTTCGAAAATGAGCAAGGAGTGGCCGTTACAGTCAATGGCGATCGTTATCGGGTCATGTTGAACGAATTTTTATTCACAAAAATTGAAGAGGAGGATATTGGCAACATTTGGTTTCAACAGGACGGCGCTACGTGCCACACAGCCGAAGCTACACTCGATGTTTTGCGCCCTGTTTTTGAAGGTCGCATCATCAGCCGCAGAGCTGATGTCGTTTGGCCACCCCGCAGCTGCGATTTGACACCGTTGGACTATTGTTTGTGTGGTGCCGTCAAAGATAAGTGTTACGCCGATAAGCCGGAGACAATTGAAGCTTTAAAGGACAATATTCGTGAAGCCATTGGTGAAATACAGCTGCATACAATCGGTAATGTGCTTAAAAATTGGACCGATCATGTAGGCTACTGCATGGCCAGCCGAGGCAGCCATTTGAATGAAATTATTTTTCATTATTAACCGGAAGGATTGTACTTTTAAATAAAAAAAGAAATTTGAGAAAATATTCAGTAGATTTGTTTTTAAAGCATTTTCAAAAAAAAAGTTATTTGGCGGACCCTTTATAAAAATGAATGTGTGTTTATTTGTTTGTGGGCTTGTTTGTTTGAAGTCTGTAGACGGCTAAACGGCTGGACCGATTTTCTTGAAATTTTAACAGCACCTATGTGTCTGGAAAGAACTATGCGCTACTTTTACTAGACCTACTAGACCACGGCAAAAAACAAGTGAAAGTGAAAGCATTTGATGAAAACATATGCTGTTTTGCCTCCAGGCAATGCAAATTTGCTTCTAATCTATGAATTAGGCTACAATTTGCTCTTCACTTCGAACCGGATTGGCAATTACTTGTTTCCAAAAAAAAGAAGAAATGTGGCTCGACGGAAAAGAATTTAATTTAAACAATGAAATGATCTATATTGTCCAATGTCCTCAACAACTCTAATATTTTGGGAGGATTATAAAATTTGTAGAAATTCAAGGTTCAGAGGAAGGTTAGGTAAGGAGGCGGATTTGTATGGAAGGACAGGCCCCACTTAAACCAGCGTTTAGTCCCAAACTATATTGGAAAAAAAAAAAAAATAATGAAAAGTATAATCTTGTTAGGCTGTAAAAATTAATTTTTTTATAAATTTTATACGCCTCCCCCTTGACCTTCTTATTATCCTTATTGAATACATTTATTACTATTTAACTAACGCCAACTGTGCTGCTAAGATATAGCAAAAAAAAAACCTTCAACTAAAATTTTTTTAAAAACAACAATTTTATGTTCTCTGTATTCGTGGCTAGCGCTGTCTGTTTAGCCATCTATTTGCTGTATTGTTGTTTGCTGGAGAACTAACGAAAATGTTGTAAATCATCATTGTCGTCGTTGCAAACCAAATTCTTTAATAATTGGCAAAAATATATAAAATTTCTATGATTATAGGCTCGGCAAAGCAGCGACCAAAAAAACAAAAACACTCTAGTGTGTCTTCTCATCAAATTATGACTTTAAAAGGAATATTATTGGTTTGGTTTCTCTTCTTCCTTTTCTACTGCTTCTTCGTCTTCTTCTTGTTCCTGTTTTTCTTTTTTTCAGTCTATAATTTATATTGTGCAAGTATTTATAGATTTTAATCGTAAAACTTCTTCGCAACATGTGTGATGAGTTTTATTTTCAGGTTGTTGTTGTTTTTGTGAATTTTATTACAGTAAAAATTTCACACCTTTTGGCAAATTTGTCAAATTGAGTTGATTTTTGAATTTTTAGCGTTTTGACAACACCGATAACAACAATAACAAATATAAGAAGTATGAAATCAAAATGAAAACTTAACTTGAACTTGGAGAAAAATATTATTTAACATGTACAACTCGTATGTTTAACGAGGTACGTGATGGACATATTCAACCACCGCAACCAACACCATCACATCCATCGTCATCGTCATCATCCGCCAACCACCATCCATTTAGTAGACATCCAAACCAATCAACCAAACACCCATCCATCTATCCGCCGAATCAATACAATCGATACCGTATTTTTGCCTTTTCAATTCAACACCACCTCACTTCACTTCACTTCACTTCAATGCAATACAATGCAGTGCAATTCATTCTTCTTCATTCATTCATCCATTCATACATTCATTGTGTTATCGATTTTTCGATTTTTTCTACATTGTTTTGTCTCATTTCATTGGTATTGTATTTTTAGCTAAAAATCAAATATTGTTGTAGTTGTTGTTGGTATTATTTATTATATTTTGTTGTTGTTGTTGTTACCTAAAAGCCAAAAACTTAACTTAAAAAACGTAGGAAAACGCAATTGTGTGTGCAGAATGAATATCGCAAAACCTGTCCCAAGTCCAAGAAAACACATTCGTTCCACTGCCACTGTTTTGACAAACTGTAGATGACAACTGTGTTGTGGATGGAAGATTGCTGCCTGAATGACTGTGTTGAATGAGTGAGTGTCTGCTCCGTACTTGTACTTGTACTCGTAACTCGTAAAAAGTTGCGTGTGAAAATATCCATTTCAAAAGATACGTGATTTTTATTCCATTCCATGCCCATCCATGCCATCCATCGGCTTGAGTTTATTAATCTTTTTTCGATTTTTTTTTGTGTTTTTTTTCTCTTTTCCTTTCTCCTACAATTTAAAGTTTCGATTTGGCATACAAACGCATAATAAATTCGATTGATTTTGTAAACAAAATTTAGTTTTTAATTTAAATTAAAAAGGAAAACTAACTATACGACAGGGAAACAATTTACATTTTAGAAAATTAGAAAATATTATATTAGAGGCCTATGTAACCGTAATCGAAATCATATTTTCTTACTTTTGATTCACCAATAGTCTCTAAATGTAATGCAAGTTTCATTCTCTTACGCTTAAAGGCTTTTTTTGAGCGTTCGGACTGCAAATGAACAAATCCTGAAAATCCTGGTTTTTTCTTCGCCGTGATTTCAAAGTTTTTATTTTCTTCAAATAAAAACCCATTTCTTTTCTATCAGTCAAGCTTTTTCTGATTATCTCATTATTACAGTTATACAGTGAGCGTCAAAAGTGAGTAAACACCACTGAAATAATTCATTTTCTTAGGATAGCGAGAAAAGTAAATATAGTAAATAAAAGTAAATAGTAGAATAAATTTCCAAAAATAAAAATGTTTAAAATGTTAAAACAAAAAAAGCAATTCATGATAAGGGAACTTTTTTATACTTAATAACATAATAAAAAATTTAAAATTATAGTGGGTGTTGACTTACTTATGGCGCTCACTGTAGTTTAACAGCACTGTTACACTAATTAATTTCAGTTGGTTCTTACACCAAAGGCAATGAAACAAAATAGTAGTCCTTGATCAGAATCCTAGAGAATACTCGTCAGAAGACTTTTGTAAGATTTTTTTAAATCGGGTGATAGAGGCACAATATCGCCAGACATTGCACTTTCCCTTTGTAGACATAGATGTAACAGACAGTATAACATCGAGTCTTATATTTGCTTAGATCAGATCCCTACTATGTACATACATATATAATTTGTGATTACAACTCTTTCGTCAGGATTACGACCTAGCTTCGAACACCACCTATGTTGTATGTGTTAATTTTATAAAGGGTCCGCCAAATAACTTTTTTTTTCTGAAAATGCTTTAAAAAAAAACTACTGAATATTTTCTCAAATTTCTTTTTTTATTTAAAAGTACAATCCTTTCGGTTAATAATGGAAAATAATTTCATTCAAATGGCTGCCTCCGCTGTCCATGCTGTAGCTTACACCAGAAGATGCCGATTTTGGCAAAAAAAAATCATCTTTTCAGATGAAGATCATTTTGATCTTGGCGGGTATGTAAACAAGCACAATTGTCACATTTGGGGCACAGAAAACCCGCACGCATATATTGAAAAGCCGACGCACCCAAAACGAGTCACTGTTTGGTGCGGATTTTGGTCCAGAGGCATAATTGGGCATTTTTTCTTCGAAAATGAGCAAGTAGTGGCCGTTACAAGCACTGGCAATCGTTATCAGGCCATGTTGAACGAATTTTTGTTCACAAAAATTGAAGAGGAGAATATTGGCAACATTTGGTTTCAACAGGACGGCGCTACGTGCCACACAGCCGAAGCTACACTCGATGTTTTGCGCCCTGTTTTTGAAGATCGCATTATCAGCCGCAGAACTGATGTCGTTTGGCCACCTCGGAGCTGCGATTTGACACCGTTGGACTATTATTTGTGGGGTGCCGTCAAGCCAGAGATAATTGACGCTTTAAAGGACAATATTCATGAAGCCATTGGTGAAATACAGCTGCACACAATCGATAATGTGCTTAAAAATTGGACCGATCGTGTAGGCTATTGCCATACCATACATACTGTCAACGGCAAATAGGTCAATGGATACCAACTTTTATTTGGTCTGGATTGGATGGATTTGCCACACAGGATATTGGCTGGTGGCAGTTCTAGGGAATTTGCTAATGGATATTCTGCACCACCGATCTGAAGGCTGATGATATGAACCGAGATCATGAGATTTGTGGGGTTTTCTTAAGTTGTGGTATATGATAATAACATTCCTCACGTCATAGATTAAATTCAGCCAGATTTACGCGACTGAATTATGGAAAATTGGACATTTTTGATTAATTGATTTCAGGAGCTTCCACTGTTCATTTGTTATTCAGAAGAGCCACTTTCGATATATGTAGCTTGACGTTATTTTGATGAAATACGATTCCTTTTCGATTGTCTCTATTTATGGAGGATTGATTGCCGCAATTGATTGATTCACACTTGGTAAGCACCAGAAAGTGCGTAACCAGCAATTCTTTGCTTTTTTTACGGGATTTTGAAAATATTTCCTATTTTTAATTACGCTTCCTCGCCAATTAAGTGTCTTAGCTATTTACGAGCTAACCAACAGATGGTTATCTGTATTCATTATGGTCGAAATCATTAACATTCAGAAGGTGTTCCAAATTAATGGATTTAAAGAGGATTATTACACCAAAAATCCTTACAATTGTTTTACCAAAGAAAACATCGAAAAAAAACACAGAAAAAATACACGAAATAAATCCCAAAAAAATAAAATCTTCAAAGGAGAAATAAAATAATAAATACTTAATACGGATTATTTGCACCCTCAAAAAAAATATTCCGAATAAAAAAAAAACGTAACAACAACAACAATAAAAAAATATTGAAAATCCATTAAACAGAAAACACTTGCCACCAAAAGTGTACATACATACATACATGGAAGCCAAAGGCACAGTATGTAGTATGTAGCACAAGCCTTTTGTGAGGGCAATAAACAAAATTGTAACACTCGACACACAGGATAAATCCGGTAAATTGTACTTCGTAAGTCATATTCGTACATCTTCTTTTTTTTTATTCCAACACTTGGTGGATTTTTTTTTTTTGCAATTGCCCTTATGAATCAATAATAAAGATTTCGATAAAAAAAAAAAATGAAATCGCTAGCAAAGTGGTAGAGATTATGCTTTAAGAAAAAAGGGTAATAATGCCAAGGCAAGAATACAGGGTTCATAAATAAAATTTTTCTTGGCAGTTTGCCGTGTTTTTTTATGTGTCCTTTGCTGGGCTGCCGTGTATTTACCCTAAGGATTTGCTTTGTTTTTTTTTGCGTAAATATTTTGTGGTTTAACAAAAAAAAAAAAAAACCACAAACCGAAACCAAATTCATCTATAATTCATGAACAAAAAAAACAAGAAACTAAGAACACGACAGACGGGAGTTTTGTTTAGATTTGCAAAACAAACGAAACGAAAATACGAGGCATAATCAAAAGTGTATTTGCCAAAATTGACAGCCAATCAAAGATAAAATATTTGCATAATATTTTTAGTAAATATGTTTTGATTATAATCATTACATTCACATTCACATTCACATACACAATCACATTCACATTCATAGAAGAGAACAGAATAATAGAAAAAAGAAAATATTTGAATCTGAATTTGTTAAAATTGCTTCATTAGATATGAAAAGATTACGGGTATGCAATGAATAGCAAATGTTTTCTAAAAAAAAAAATTTTTTAAAATACACTTTAAAGGCCAAGGAACTAAAATAAATACCTTCTAAGCAAAGATGAATTTCAATTTTTACAAAAAAAAATTTTAAACAAAACTTTTACTTTTTACCGAGTCATTTCTTCAGAGCGTAAAGAGAGCAATTGGATTATTGCCAGGGAAAGTGCTTTTGTCTTGACCAAAAGCGATCCATATTAAATCGACCCAATAAGTTGATAAAATACCAGCCATTAATTGATGGTGTCGTGCTTTATTTAGCTAAATCTCCCGCTATTCTGTTGTCTAACAGAGGCTGCCTTCCAAAATGTATCAACACAAAGTTTGTATGCAGTTCTACTACTGCATATAAACTATGTAGATATGAAAAAATAACCAAACAATGCATCAACTATAAATCCGATGCATGATTACTTTTTGACTGCGTTAAAAATACACATTGACGGCATTTTGAAATAGAATACATTGTATATATTTTGTACATCGGCATTATGAAATACGATATTTTGTTCAAACACAAAGCAACTAATATTTTGGAAGATCATTGAGAAGAGTCAAGTGAAAGATGCCTGTTGACAAGAACAGTGTTGCCTTTTCAACAAAGTCAAGGGGTTATTGAGACATCCTAGTATGAAAGTTACTCTAAATGTTCATAAAAGCATACATAAAGCAATTTACTTCAAAAAATATATTTCACCAGATCAACAGTGCAGAGTACGCTTTTATGCTGATTTGCCCGAATTTTAGTTTAGAAAGAGTTAAGTTAGGTTAGGTTAGAGGACGTGTACTAGTCAATTAAGACAAGTACAGTACCCGGAGGTCGAATTGTCCCATTGTACAAACGTCCTAGTTTCTCACACCAATTATGTTGTGTGTGTTAATTTTGTATACATGAGTGGTGGGACCTACAGTTTAAAGTCGACTCCGAACGACTCATGGCAATTTTATCTACTCTCAGAACCCTGGCTTTACGTCTAATAAGACAACACACGGCGACTTCTTAGAAAGAGTTACAACGTAGCCTTTATATGCAAAGATCAGATCAGCTTCAGATATAATGTAAAGACCTCCTATTATGAACTTTAAAGTTACTAAACCGGGAACATAAGTATTCAGCACTCCAAGGTTAAACAAACTCCAGGTTAAACATTTCGAACAAAACGGAATATAAAAAAAACATTTTTCTTCAGCGACTTTGTTACAGCAAATATCTGACAAAAACTCTGACCCCCAAGCCAATATAATTATCACAGATAATGTTCATTCTAGGCAACGAAATACGGTGACTTTATACCCTTAGAGCCTGCTGTAGTGCAGTTAACACATTCTATGTTGAAAAGTCTTGATTAAGTGATATGAAACAAAACTAAAAATGGAGTAAAAACCGAATACTTGTTCTGACCGAAGGGACGAGCTAATCGTTTTCTTAATAAGACTCTAGTAGATGTTACAACATAGTGCTTACATCCTTAAACCGTCAGCAGTGTACGCAACCATAGCAGAGTATTCACGTGGGGGGCAATTGTTTTGCGAGATTAGACCTCAAAACATTTGAAATCATCAGAGCCTCATCTGAGTTCACACAATTATTACTTCTTCTCCAGAGGAGCATCAGTCTGCTCTACCATTGTGGTGCTTGATATCATAAGGAAGTTTGTTCAGTAAAACGAAGAATTTGATAGAGTTCTTCACTGAAGTCGCCGTAGTCTAGTAGGTAGTGTGTTGGTTTATTAGATGTAAGGTCATGGTTCAATTCTCAGGGCAGACATCTGCAACAAAGCGAAATATGAACAAATGTTTCTTCGGCGACTTCCTCTCAGCAGATTTCTGGCAAAAAATCGGAGATAAAAAAATTCCCATGAAAAGTTTCTCAAAAATCTGTCGTTTAGAGTCGACTTTAAACTGTAGGTCCCGCCACTCATGTATAAAATTAACAAACGCAACATAAGTGGTGTGAGAAACTAGGCCGTAATCCTGACTGAAGGGTTGTAATGACCAATTATGTATGTGTGTATGTTCCGCCACCCATGGATAGAATTAACACAAACAACATGAGTGGTGTGAGAAGCTAGATGGTAATTCTGACTAAAGGATTGTAGAGACCATATAATCAATTAAGTAATATTTATTGTATCGTCTTAAGGCTCCAAAACATCGATACTTTAAAAAATTAAACTTCCATAGTGCATTTTGTCTGTATTCTATTCCCTCGACTCATTAGAATACGTAGGTCAGATGCGAGGCCCTGACCTAGGGGTTAGAGCTATCATTCGCAAAAGTGTAGATATAAGTGTATCTTAAAGACAGAAAATATAAGTAACAAAGTCCTTATAGAACTGGAAAGACAATTCGTTCAATGAGGTTATTTTTTGATGTATACATATAACTTTCTCTGTGGCAAGGATGGACCAATAAGTGATTTGGACTTTGAATGAAATACAGATTTTTTAAATAATCTGTGAGCTCTGTAAGGTTTCTATAATTTCGTTATAAGAAAAAAGTAATTACCGTTAACGAGGTGTTTGAAAATAGATTTCTTGGGAAATTTCATTATTGTAATCAAATATCTTTACACCGTGTCATTTATTCAGGGCGTAAAGCAATTTGTATTCAAATTCATGGTTTATTGCTTTGAGAAACTATTCATGCTGCTGAAGAAGATCATGTTGTTTTTGTCCAAAAGCGATCGTCTTTAAATCGATACAATAAGTTAATAAAAATACTCGCCATTAACTCAACGTGGACTACACCACATGCATTCCAAAACAATCGTCATCATAACTTTATTGGTTGAGAAAACCACTTCTTCCACACCTTCATTGAATTCGTACTAAAAACTCCACTGTTTTGAATGCTGGTTGATCTTTCAAATGTGGTCATGAATTCATACTTTGTCCATGGTTAGGACGCAAAAACTAGCCCATGTAGTAACTGAAGAACGCCAAACACTTTTACAAAGTTTGGATATGATTGTACAACTATGATGTATGAATTTTCCAATCATTTCCAAATCATGTTTCCTAATTGAAACCACTACCCCTTATAAAATTTCTACAGCTTTCACAATCTTTCACATTTCAATCTTCAATCGTCCAACATTTTAACGGGAATTGTTTCAATTGTTGAGCGAGCGTAGGCCTCAACTGGTTACAGAAAATGCCCTGTATTTTTTTTTGTAAATATATGGCGACCACCAAATGTCATCACAGAGTTGCCATAGTATTAAACAAGCTTAGCTTTGGTTTGAGGGAATACATAAAGAAAACAAAATTTATCCTCAGACCTTATTAAATGAATTCCATTCGATAAAATTTTAAAATATTTAAAATGCACTCTTATTTATTATTTTTGACAATTAAAATGTTTCCTATTTCAACACCTTCACTGTTAATGAGAGACCCTCCCCCATAATTGTTTTCAACACATACGAAGTTTTTAATTTAAAAAAAAAACAAAACTTTTGTTTTTCTTGTGATGATTTGTTTAAATTGTTGCGAGTTTGAAAGAAAAACAAAGAATTATGAAAAGAATAACAAGAGACTTATTTGCACCTTGGGACAAATCGTAACAAGGACAATTTACATTTTACACAAACAAACAAACAAATAAATAATTTACGAAAATGTCAACTTCTACCTGCCTCCCTCCCCAGCACTTTCTCATCTCCAACCAACACTACTTTACATTCATAAATATTCCATTTGATTTAGCATCAGCACTCAAAGGAAGAGAGAGGGAGTATGAGATAGTGAGTCTATCAACATTTTAATAAACTTGTAAAGAAATGCGTTTCAAACTGAAGAAAAAGTATAAAATTACACGCACAGAGATAGCAGAAGAAGATACAACAAATAAGGAAGAATGAAGAAGTGGGACTGGAAGATGGGGAAAGAGATTTTTAATAAAAATTATGACGTTTTTAGCCCAAGAAATAAATACTCATTCAAATGCTTTATGATACCAAAAAAAAAAGAGGACAGACAATACTACAAAACGAAGGAGGAAGGCTGTGTTAGTGAAAAACGTTTGTGATGCCAGTTAATTAATCATTTTTATCCAGTTTCAAAGCATGGAAGAAAACCTTGCAGTGAAAATAAATGTCTCCAGAGATAATGTCATCGTAAATGGTTTCGGCAATTTTGTGTAATTTCTTGTGAATTATTAACTTTTATTTGGATTTCTTCATTCATTGCTGGAGAAAAAGATTCGTATTTTTTTCTTTCTTTGGGAAATGAAAAATCCTTATGACGACTGTATTTAAATATGAAAATATGATACGTCTTTGCTATCTATACAATACTTTATTTACAATAGGCTCTTACGATAGGAGCAATGATTTTGTTTAATATTGGGGGTACAAATTTGTTCCCATAGCCCTTTAACACGTTCATCGCCACGATAATATCAGAAAAATTTTCACATGGGCCACGGTAACTTTATTATATAATTTAGTTAAAAATGTATCAAGGAAACTTAATGTATAACAGAAAATTTTTTTTTGCCAAAATTCCCGGAAAAACACTATTTTTTTGTCACACATATATGACTGACATAGCCCTATATTGAATTTTTTTTTATTTATTTATTTATTTAAAATGCGTATTTTACAAAAATAAATTTGTAAAATACAATTCCAAAATAGTGCGGACTACAAATCAGACATATATGTGTGACATGGCTCATGTAGAACTTCTTAGCGTCAGACACATATGACTGACATGGCGATGAACGTGTTAAAGGAGCACAGCATTCCAACAAGTTTTTTGAAAATGTTTTTATCGTGTTTCATCCCTTTAAGCTGGTGGACATTTTTTTCGGTTTTCCTATGGATATATCTTTACATATTTAGTCAGAATTACAACCTAACTTCTCACACCCACTGATGTTAATTTTATATATGAGCGGCGGGACCTACAGTTTAAAGTCGACTCCGAACGGCAGATTTTTGAGAATCTTTTCATGACAATTTTAGAGTTTTTTTTTTAAATCTACTGAGAGTATAAGAAATATTTTTTCATGCTTTCGTTTTGATGTCTGACTTGGGGTGTGAAACAGAGATCAGCAATAAGTATTCAAAAAGATGAGTAGAATCGAATCGTACTCATAATTTCAGATACTTCATGCACTCATCCTTATTTTAATATCATGGGATCTCTACTCATATTCAAAGTTTCAAGTACTCATCATAGCCATACTTAACAACACGTATGATGTTGTTGATTACGATTCTCGATAACCCAACATTTACAAGAAGAATCACAAAATAAGTATGATTCGCGTACGAACACTAGAAGGTTGTGTGCTTGCTCTGCTTGCTGCTCTGTCTCTTGCTTATGTGTCCTTTTTCTTTTCTTGTAAATGCAACAACTAAGACTGTACGTTTTGATGAATGATTCGAGTCACTCGAGTCACTCGAATCATTTATAAGTATTACAAGAGTATTTTTCTAAAGTTATGAACCTAAATGAATAGGCTTATGAATCAAACATATTTCGAATGGTATGAGTTTGATGCCAGCGTTGCACGCATACTCATTGCAATCCCTGTACTTATAAATCAACGTTGTAGTGAGTATGAATGAATCAGAATACATAGTTAAATTTCAGTATTGTTGACTCAATTATATTCAAAATTTCATGAGTGCTTATGAGTAGCAAAAGAAAACGATTGATTGCTGATTTCTGGTTTGAAACGAGGCCTCACGTCTAATAAGCGAACACACTACCTACTAGACTACGGCAAATTTTTTCCCATAGATCTTATAAGGAGCACAGGATTCCAATAAATTGTGTGAATATATTTTAGTCGTATTATCCTGTGAATGTTTCTTGATATTTCTTTTAATTAGAATGCTTCCATAGCCTGTTACAGTTTACAACTGCGATAGAAGCTTAATATCACGAACAAAAAATAACATCTCTCTCTTGACACACTCTTTCCCCATCTTATGAATTAATGTAATCCTGATTGTCCCAGGAAATAAAAGTGTCTGACTTTCATCCTGACACTTTGAATAGGCGGCAGTAATACAATTGAGAGAGAAAAAAAAGTACAGAAAATTTGAATTCAAATACTTGAATACCTACCTGCCTGCCTTGGCCTGGCTGTTTTTGGATTGAAGAGCCATACAATCTCGAATTGCTTTATTACTGCCAGAAAAGTCAGTCCTTTAGGAATAAAATGGCAACAAAGAAAAACACCTCTCTTCATGTGATTCATCCCCCTGCCAACAGTCTTAAATCATATTTGGTATGACTTTTTTTGTGTGTCTGTGACTGTTTCTGTTGGCCTTTTTATAAGGATTTCTTTCTTACGTTTCTGTGATAATAAATTTCAGAAAAAAAATGTACAAAAAAGGCACAAAACATTCTCCCAAAAAAAAAATGTACGACAAGAATTATGACTTGTTTGCAGGAATAAAGCAGAAAATACAAAATGACAGTAAGAAAAAGAGAAAGAGAAAAAAGAATATGTTTTATTGTTGTTGGGCGTGTGATATATAATCAGAATAAAAGTGTATTTATGGAAATTAGACGAGTGTTCTTTCATTCTTTCATTTTTTCAAATTGTTATTGTTGTACTTCTTTTAAGTGCTTATGAGCAGGAGAATTTAAGTTTTATTTCTCGGTAAATAAAATCCGCATTCATCGAGGCAGGTTCTTTCCATATTATTTGGTTTTACAGAAAATTAAAGGTAAAAATCTGCTGAGTTTTTGGCGAACTTCACTACCAAATTGTAGACAGATTTCGCTACGAATTAGAAATATGAGATCTTTAGACAGGAAACTCTAGATGTAGAACTGCCAATCTATACCAAATAGGTGGGTAATATATAACCAGGAAAAATTTTGTTTTTCATTACATCATACATACATAAATACATAATTGGTCATTACCATCCTTCAGTCAGGATTACGCACACCACAAAGTCGACTCCGAAAGACAGATTTTTGAGAAACCTTTCAACGCAATTTTATTTACTCTCAGCGTTTTTGCCAGAAATCTGCTGAGAGGAAATCGTCGAGGAAATATTTTCTCCTATTTCGTTTTGTTGGAAATGTTTGACCTGGCGTTTGAAAGGTGGCCTTACGTTTGAAAAGCCAACACACTACCTACTAGACTAAAGCGACTTCAAAGCAACTTATCCTATTCAAATTCCCTCTAAATAACTCAACTAGGAAGCCTCTTGTTCACTGACTTCCCAGAGATAATATTGTAACCAATGAAACCATGAGTGGCGCGCCATCGTTTGAGAAAGATCAGAACTCAATGAGCAAAGTTCCTAACCTCTAAAGCCAGCAGAATTGCAACGTTAAAATTTCATTGATTCTAGACAATGAAAGATGGCAACCCTAAAATTCTAGAAGCTGCTGTAGTAGATCTCATTAGTTGGAACTGAAACTAATAATATTAAGAAGAAGGTGAAGAGAAGTGGAGAATGCTGCAAATATTACTGTGGAGTTTACCCATTGAATTCATAATTGGAATAGGCATTTTTCCTGCCCGAACAACATAATATTACAATATGAATACAACGAGTGGGTTAAACCTATAATACATATTTAGTTTGGCCATTGCAAATTGAACTAGTAATATCTTAACATATCTATTTCGCTTCTATACCCTTTCATAATGTCACAGGACTTCCCGATTAAAATCTGAAATTTTTTAAATGTTTGGAGAAACTTGTTAAACTTGTAAGTGACTGTCAAAACAGAAGCTGTTTGAAGAATTGGACTCGTTGATATAACAGTGAAATATTAAGGTTCTGTTCCCCCCAATAATCGATCCAGGAAGTATCGTGTTCCCTGAACTGTAATGTCCCCACATTCTGCCTAACAGTGACTAGCAACATTAAGGGAGAGAGTAGAATTTAAGGATATTAGATTTGAGTTAATTTATACAGTAAAAGGAAAAATTTCAGCATGAAAACCAATCGAACTAGTATGGAAGTAACAAACTTAACTGTGAGGTTTTCGAGAACAGGTCCCCTTTTCATTCAGTGATTACATTACATCTATTTACCTCCCTCGATGACATTACTTTAAAGCATCGATAAAACAGTGAAACACAACTCACGTTGCAGCGGTGTTCTAGCCAAACATTATAGTTTCCCACCCTACTGTGAAAACCTTCGTTCTCACCTATACGAGGCCGAGAAGTTATAGACTACGAGGCACAGGCCCATATAAGGGAGTTGTATTCCACACGTTGTAGAGGTGTTCTAACTAAACAGAGTTTCGCACCCTACTGTAAAAACCTTCGCTGTACCCGGTCGAGAAGTCATAGACTTCGAGGCACATGCCCACATTAGGGCCCAATTTCAACAGAATATAACTTTGTGTTGCTAGTAAAAGAGATTAGACGTTTCTTATATTCTCTTAAAAAATACAGAAATTTGAATGAATGAAATCTTTGGACATTCGAAAAAATGCTATTTTCAGCGAATTATGATACTGCAATGGATTTCTAGGCCCAGAGCATAAATTTCAGGCTCAAAATTTATTTGTATGACTTTTATTGACGCTTGGAGAGATGATTAATGTGTTGCTACTACGGAGCTTAGGTCTTGACATATGTACAGAGGAATTTATTTCCATATCTGGCATTTCATATGGTAGTTTAGAGCTGATTACTCATGATACCATAGGCTCAACGATAGGAAATATGGTGGCTAAGAAATGTAGATTTTATGTATTGTATAACGGTAAAGCTGTGGCTAACTTGCATTATGTTTTCTTAGAATAGATTTTCTCTAGCTATGCATTGGCTATGAAGAAGGCAATTGATCACTTACCGATTACGAATACTGGATTCTGTGTGAAGTTTAAAGTCTCTTAAACAGATGAACAAGGTTGTAATTCTCTGCAATTCTCTTGTTATTTTCGTATTTGGACTATGAAAGTTAGGTAAGTTATACGGCAATTACGGAAGTGCTTTCCAATTTCATAAACCTGAAAATATTACAGATAAAAGAAATAATCAATAGCTGACTTAGTAGAGTGGTTGTAGGAATGGTTTCCTATTATTTTGTAACCCTAAAGAACATATTGACATAAAGAAGTTTAAATTATTGCCCTACCTTCCACACCCAACTTCAAAATAATGCATTTGAAACACATTTTCAAACTTTCGTAACAGAGTTCAAAAGGTCATAATAAAGCTTAACATCAAATAAAATATTTATAAACGACAATCATAAAAATAATAAAAAGGAGATCAACTTTGAAAATGAAAATGCAAACGAAATGGTTGCCCATTTAAACTTTAACGTTTATTTTATACAGCAACACAGTACAATATACAGTACGAAGACAGTGAAAGACAGTGGAAATAAAATAAGAAACCCAAGGACTTAGCGTGGAGATAAGATGCATAAGTAAGTCATAAGGATGTGAATGACCAGTAATTGTGGTTACACAATTCTAAGGGTATATAACAGGATACCAAAGAAATAATGGTCAAGGAACAGTAAATAAAACACACATGGACGGACAATCGTAAGAAAAGTAAAGGAAGTAATCAAAGATGCTTCGTATATACATATATGAATACACAAAAAATTAAACAGAAAACAATAAAAATACAGTGGTATTCCGCTTTAACGAATCGGATTGTTATCAGGGCTATTCGTTAAAGTGAATTGTTCGTTATAATTGTTCGTTAAAAAGAAAAGTATCCTCTATTTTATTCCAAACGCAGCGTACATGTAGTATTATTAGTATTTTGCTACGAAAGTTGTGCTCTTTCTTTACAGTGAATGTTTAGTTAACAGATACTGATGAATTAACAGAATTGTAAAGTTTATTATCGAATATAAACGCAAGTCATCGAACAAAAAGAATTCAAGTTATCGACCAAAAAAATGGAAGTCATCGAACAAAAATAATGCAAGTTATCGACCAAAAAATGCAAGCCATCGAACAAAAAGAATGCAAGTTATAGACCAAGAAAATGCAAGTCACCGACCTGAATTTCCAAATCATCGACAAAAAATGCAAACCATCGACTAGAAAAATGCTAGTCGTCGGGAAAAAATGCACGTCATCTACCCAAAAAAAAAAAAAAAAAAAAAAAACGTAGGTCATCGACCAAAAAATGCGTGCCATCAACCGATAAATGTAAGTCTTCGAACAAAAAGCGTGCAAGTCATTGTCTACAAAAATGCAAATCATCGGCAAAAAATTAACGTCATGGACCGATAAATACTGGTCTTCGAACAAAAAGAATGTCGGTCATCGTCCACAAAAAAAAAGAAAAATGCGAATCATCGGCAAAAAAAAATGTACGTCATCCAAAAAAACGCAAATCATCGACCAAAAAAAAAGCAAGTCATCGACCAAAAAAATGCAAATCATTGACCAAAAAAAGCAAGTCATCTACCAAAGATAATGCGAGTCATTAACCAAAAAATGCGAGTCATCGACCAAAAAAGTGCAAATCATCGACAAAAAAGCAAGTCATCTACCAAAGATTATGCAAGTCATCAACCAAAAATATGCAAATCCTCGACCAAGACGAAAACAAATCATCGACCAAAAAAAAAAAAAAATGCAAATCATCGACCAAAAAAAAAGCAAGTCATCTACCAAAAAACGCAAGTCATGTACCAAAGATAATGCAAGCCATGAACCAAAAAAGGCAAGTCATCGCACAAAATATTGGCAGCCATCAATAAAAAGGCATTTTTTTAGTCATTTTAAATGAACAATGAACCGCGATGTCTATAACTCTGGCCCCAAGTAAAGCCCGAACCTAATACATAAAACTTATTTTGGAATGCTTGAGACTATGAGTATCAAGTCTACTAGGTTCATTTTGTTTTTGTCCGATTTTGCCCGATTTTTATAGAAAAGTTCTTTCTTTTTTGCTAATTTGAAAAAAGCTAGCTTCGTCGCCTATATCTCCGGTCTTAAGTAAAGCCCGAACGTAAAGAAACTTGTTTTGGAATCCTTGATCCAATAGCTATCCAACAAACAATCGTCTAATCAGGTCAGCGCCAGATTGTACTCATCGTCATTGATTCGTATTAAGCTCTAAGATTTTAGTTGCTTAATACTTATACATTCAGCCTCCAGGCCTCTCCTGGCCCCAATTGATTAGCTCCGGTTCCTGTCCAAGGTAAACAGGGTTCTTGAGAAAATTTCGCAGCAATAGAAGCTTGTTTGCCAAAGGGTATAAAAGCTCGAATAAAGTGACATAAAGGAATTACTTTCAGAATGGTAACAAGTTGTCAATGAAATTTATTTTCAATTTTAATTGTATTTTTTACTACATACAAACATTGAACATTAAGTTATGTTCGTTAATTTTGTAGAAAAAAACTTGACCAAATAACACGAAATTATTTGTTCCCCTAACCAATATTATATTGTGTCAAGGTAAAATAAAAGTGCTCTCCTTATACCATACAATTGTAGTTTTTATTTGTTTATATCTTATATGGCTAACGGTAATTGTATTAAAAACAAAAATTCAAAAGGTCAAAATCTTAAGACATAAGGAGGATAATGGCAATAAAAACAGCAGGAATAGTCAAACACTTGACAGAGGCTTTCTAGAGGTCGGCAAATAATGTAAACGACTCTGGATGGGGTAGTAAAAGAATAGGCAGTACAATGGCACTCATACAGCTGATGATGATGATGATGATGACGATGACGAGGGGTTCAATAATGTTTTATTTGTTTAAACAAAAATAAACCTGTATTGCCATACACACACATATATATACATATGTATACTAATAATTTAATGCAACTTGGGAATACCTCATCGATCATAAAAATTCCTATAAAAATAAAAGCAAAACGAAAGCAAAAAAAAAACGGAAGAAGAAGAAAAGAAAAGCAAAAAATATGTGTACAAATGCAAGTTTAACATGATTATCACACTTATGACTAGAAAAACATACACACATACATACTCATGTCATTTCACTTTCATGCTCATGTGTTAAGGATGTCTTAAAGTATTCATTGTATTTACACTTCAAACAGGACCTTCTACAAACAACCACTTTGAATCCTTAATGATTGGAAGCAAAAAAGAGTAGAAAATAATTCGTAACAAAACGAAAAGTTGTAAATTATAAAAAGTGTCAGAGTGTTTTTATAGAGCAAATGCCTCTCAAAAAAAAAAAACAACTTTTACTCAAACTTATATTGGCAAATTTATGTATATGTGGTGACCAATTGGTAAAAGTATTGCAACAGTCCTGATTAATTAATTAGAAATAGTTAAATTTGAAAAGTGTAGTTCTGCGAAAATGATTTTGCCGTAGAATTTGTTGACATTCTGTATTCAAATCCTGGATGTTTGAGTCTGCAGTCAAGTGCATTATTCGCTAGACCATGCCATCGCCAATGACTTCCATAGCAATTCGTTATTGTCTGTAATGCCTCACACGTTTAGAATAAGAGCTCGTAGATTTTAAATAAAATAAAAATAAATTTGTGTTTATTCGCACAATTCTGTGTACCACTGTGTTCACAACTTGATGTAAACGACAACAATTGCCTTTTTTTGTTATTCCTCTGTTTATACCCTTTGCATAAACAATAACAATTACTAGACAATTATTGGAAAGATCTCTGTAACGGAGATAAAATCTTAAGCAATTTTGTCTTCTGTCAAGGGCATGAATTCAGTCTTTTCTACTGAAAGCATGGTGACATGATAGATGAAACCATTTTACTTGATTTTCTACCAGGTACCTGAGTTGAACGGAATGTAATTTAATATCGTTTCTTATTCTATTCTATAGAAAGAATAGAGGCTCAACAAAAAATTTCCAGATTAGTCTCTCCATTGTCGTATTCTTAATATAACTCCAACGTTGTACCATCATTTTATGTCCGACTTGTTATTGGCTTTGCACTTGTCCTATAGCTAATGTATTACAGTTCAGATTATGCTATTATGAGGATTTAGTAACATATATTCAATCTAGTCGCCGTAGTCTAGTGGTTCAAACGTAGACGTCTCGAACAAAATGAAATATGAAGAAAATACTTCTTTCAGCGACTTTCTCTCAGCAGTCTTGTGGGAAAAACTCTGAGAGTAAACTAAAATTGCCACGAAAAGTTTTTCACAACTGTCGTCCGAAGTCAACGTAGGTTCCGCCACTTACGAATAACATTAATACGAATAACGTGAGACGCTAGGTTGTAGTCTTGACTAAAGGATTGTAATTACCAATTAAGTAAGTAGTTTTGTCTGGGTCGCCTGATTTCCGCAAGATTGGTATTTGATTTCTCTTTGAGATCGGGATTCGGATTATATGAAGTCGCCGTAGTCTAGTAGGTAGTTTGTTGGCTTATTAGACGAAAAGCCCGGGTTCAAATCCAAGGTCCGACATCAAAACGAAATATAAAAAAAATTTTCAGAGTTTGTACCAGAAGACTGCTGAGCGAAAGTCGCCGCAAGAAGTATTTTAATTTCGTTTCATTCGAGATGTTTAAGTTGGGGTTTGAACCACCGATTCTTGTCTAATAAGCCAAAACACTACCTGGTAGACTACATCAACTTCCTTAAATACAGGTCCACAGTTGCAGTATCAAGACCTGAAGTTTCATTCAAACTTTTTGTTTTCGATTTTTTATCTCTGTGGATGTGCTGCATTCGCCGTAGTCTAGTAGGTAGTGTGTTGGCTTATTAGACGTAAGGCCACAGTTGAAACTCCTGGCCAGACGTCTTGCACAAAAAGAAACACGAACAAATATTTCTTCGGCGACTTCCTCTTAGCAGATTTCTGGCAAAAACTCTGAGAATAAATAAACCTGCCATGAAAAAGCTTCTCAAAAATCTGTCGTTCGGAGTCGACGTTAAACTGTAGGTCCCGCCACTCACGTATAAAATTAACGCACACATCATGAGTGGTGTGAAAAGCTAGGCTGTAATCCTGACTGAAGGCTTGTAATGGCCAATTATGTATATTAAGATCGGATGGGGCGGCATTCCAGGTCGCTCAGTATACAAAACTGATGACCAGACTTTTGAATCGAATGTTCTGACTTTTACTATGACTTCCACTTGACTTTCAAACATTAGTCAATCGTTCATATGCTTGTTTTGCAGCCACAATGAGATTTCTTATATTCATAGACCAGAGACCTGTGCCCGTTCAAATATTACCCTGGTAGTGTCGCCAGTTTTTAAATTATTTTTACTTACATTGCTTTCAATTCCGCTCTAAATGCAGCTGCGAAAACATTGATAGACCCGTATAGTAGTGGTTTATGCGACCACACAGCTTAGATCGAGCCCCTACAATATTCCTCGATCTATAACCGCTTCGCTTATGTTCAGAACAATGTTGAAGAACACTGGAAACGTAGCTCTCTTAATTGCTCAATATATTTCGATTATCCTACCTAATTAGTTAACTCCCGCTGTAAATATTCGTTCGTATACATCTTATATAAAAAATGCAAAAAAATATACAACAAAAAGTGCAAAAAACTTGCTAATATTACATCATCTGTGGTGATAATTTGTGCTCTTCAAGTATTCTTTAAAAAAAGAAGACACGTTATATGGGTAGGTAGTGTAGTGAAGTTCTCTTTTTTACATTCTCTTCAGCCATACACACACACATATGTATACTTTACTCAAACACTTGTATGTCCATCTAATGGTTTCGGACATTTTGATGGTTTTCATCATTGTAAGCATCATTGTTGGTTGATTCAGCTTAAATTGTTTGTGTGTTTGAGTAGAGAGACCTTTATCCTCTAGAGAGAATTCGTTTTTATTTTGTTTTTTTTTCTTCTCTTTTATATTTTTCTCTGCTCAGAGTGTGGTATAAATATTGATGGAAGGACATCATTGGTTGTTATTATTGCTACTGATGATGATGACGACTTCAATGATGATTTTGATGGTTTGTCGTCCACTTGCTTGCTTGGAAGAATAACATTTACAAACATTTTCTTCTTTTTTTTTATATTTTGTTGTTGCATGCCATCATGTATGCTTTCTTTTAAGGATATTCAATGCGAGTATGTGTGTGTGCCAGTGTGAATAAGTATTGAAATTGTTTTGGTAGACTTTACATGCTTGTACTCGTATGCTATATATGAGACACATTTTATGAGGTCCCTTTAGAGCTGACATTGCACGAAAAACTAATTGAATTTGAAAAGTGCTTAGTTGTATGGTATGGCATGGTACACTTGTAATCGTAAAAATGCTGGTCCACATAACATTTTTGTTTAACATTTCTGAGTGCAACTAATTGAAGAAAAGCATTCCATAAAAGGTTTCGTTTACATTCGTTTCATTTGTGAAACATTTTACTTAAGAACTGTTATTTAAGAAGCTTTAAGCAGAAGAATTTTTTTGCTTTTGAGTTCAAAAGTAGAAACAGAACAGAAATCTTTGTGTTGAAAGTATTTAAATAAGAATCTTTTATTTTAAATCCTCTTTAAATCATTTCATAAGTTGGCATAGAATATAGAGCTGGAATTAGCCGAACGTTTACGAAATGTACGCTTATTTATGGCATACGAAAGTAATGTAAATGCGTACCGAAATTATATTCCGATTGGGTAATCGTTCTCATCATCTTTCACATCTTAGAAGCGAATATACGTTCATTTACGTTACGTGAACGTTCGGCTAATTGTTGCTTTAAACATTTTAGCGAATGGTCGCTCTGACTACACTTGCTAACATACTCCCTTTTGCGTTCTCTTATGCCGATTAGCCCTGAGAAACTCACTTTTTCTGGTGTACTGCGGTGCATGCAAACGTCGTACGCGGTTACGGAATGACGCAAAAACTCTTTTTCTTTTGCCCTTAAACGATCAGAAAGGCAGTTATTACACGACTGTGTTTGTAGTCACTTGGAAGCTTGCATACACTTTAGTAGTCAATATTTAAACGAAAGAGATAAGATGCTAAGTGCTTTCAAATTCTATTCTCTGATCAGCCAAAGTGAGCATAGAGGCCTGACCACGGCGTCCAGAACGTTGGGCATCTTCCGTTCTTGTATACACACATAATTGGCCATTACAATCCTTCAGTTAGGATTACGACTTAGCTTCTCACACCACTTATGTTTCATGTGTTAGTTCTATACATAGTAAATGGCGGGACATACAGTTTAAAGTCCGAACGACAGATTTTTCGAGAAACTTTTCATGGCAATTTAATTCACACTCAGAGTTTTTACCGAAGAAATATTTTTCATATTTTGTTGAAGATGTCTGACCTGGGGTTTGAACCGTGGCTTCATGTCTAATAAGCCCACACACTACCTACTAGACTACGGCGACCATTCTTTTATATCAACTATTAATTTCAGCAAAAGAGCTCTTTTAGCTTCATTTAGCGACCAAATGTCCCGCTATTCTGGTGCCTAACAGACCATTGAAAAGAGGCAAGTAGCAGAACAATGTTGCCTTTTCAACAAAATCATGGGATTATTTGGACGACATAGTATCAAAGAACACACAGAGTAATTTGCTTCAAAAACCTATAACACCAGATCAACATTATAAAGTAAGCTGTTAGGCTGATTCGCCCGTCCGTTTAAGGCGCATTAAAGGAAGAGTTTCTACGTAGTCTTTATAAGCAACGATCAATGGCTTCAGGTATTATGTAAAGACCTTCTACTATGGGCTTTAAAGGTACTAAACCGGAATCATAAGTATTTAGGATTCCATTAATTCTATTCAAAGGCTGTTTCTACATAGTTTTTATATGCAAGAAACTGTGGCTTCAGGTATGATGTAAAGACCTCTCATTATTAGCTTTAAAGCTACTAAACTGAGAAGCTAAGTATTTAGCACTCTACTGCTTCTTTGCAAAGGTTGTTGTAATTTTAGTCATGAGGCCTTGGTACTCAAATGTAGGACTGGAATAGGAATTGCAATATTGAAGTAGTTTAGTAAGTAATGTGTTGGATTAAAGGGAAAATGATATATGAAAAAATATATTTTCGGTGTCATCCTCTCAGCAGATTTCTAGCACAAACTCAGGGCCATGAAAATTTGCTCAAAAATCTGTCGTTTGGAGTCGACTTTAAACTGTAGTTCCCGCCACTTATGGGTAAAATTAACGCATTTAACATAAGTGGTGTGAGAAGCTAGGTTCTAATCCTGACTTAAGGGTTGTAAAAACCTGTTATGCTACGTATATAGGACTGGAATAGGAATAATGAATTCGCCGTAGTCTAGCAAGCACTGTGTTGGATTATTTGGGAGACGCGGGTCAAACATCTCGAATAAAACGGAATTTGAAAAATATATTTCATGCTCGACTTGCTCTCAGCAGTTTTCTGGCAATAGCTCTGAGAGCAAATAAAATTGCCATGAAAGGTTAGGTTAGGTTAGAGGACGTCTACTTGTCAATTAAGACAAGTACTGTACCCGGAGGTCGAATTGACCCATTGTACAACGTCCTTGTTTCTCACACCACTTATGTTGTGTGTGTTAATTTTTATACATGACTGGTGGGACCTACAGTTTAAAGTCGACTCCGAACAACAGATTTTTTGAGAAACTTTTCATGGCAATTTCATTTACTCTCAGAGTTTTTGACAGAAATCTGCTGAGAGGAAGTCGCTGAAGAAATACTTTTTGTATTTTGTCTTGATGTCTGGCCTGGGGCTCGAACCCTGGCTTTACGTCTAATAAGCCTACACACTACCTACTAGACTACGGCGACTTCATTGCCATGAAAAGTTTCTCATAAAAAACAAAAATCTGTTGGCAGTTGACTTTAAATTGTAGGTTGTGTAGGTGGTGTGAGAAGCTAGGTAGTAATCTTGATTGAAGTTAAGTAATATAGGACTGTACCGATTTTTACAATAATTAATGAAATTTTTAAAATTTAATGAAAAATTGTAATAAATTTCAATTAAATTTGTTTATTATGTATGGAAATCTATAAAATGTTCCAAATAAAAATTCAATAATGAAAACAGAAAATCGAAAAAATATAGGAGAATTGTACAAGAAAATTTTCAGAAAATTTCAATTTGAAAAGAAACCAAGACTAGAATTTTCAATAAAGAAAAGGGAAGTGTAGAGAAGCAAACAATTTTAAATCCTTAAAGACAATATTGGCAACAGCAATAACAAGCATAGAAAATGTATTTTTTTGCAAATAAAAAGAGACGGAGAAAAAAAACCAAAGAAGTCGGCAAAAATCAAGCCACATGTCGCATACAGATTAGAAACAAATAAGAAAATCAAATACGGAGACGTGGTAAACTCTAAAGACCAATGAAGAAAAATACGGCAAAAATTAAACCTTTGGGATGATAATGAAGGCAAAGAATTGCAGAGACTACCATCTCTAATAGAAAAACAGTAGCATTTTAATATTTTGTTGTTGCTGTTGTTGTTTTTGTTGCTTTTAATAATAATAAACACCTTGTCTGTATTGAAAATAGAAAAAAAGAGATGCCATGGCATTCTATTATTGAAATTGATTGAAAAAAACTTTTTGTTTGATAAGAAAGTAATTTTAACACACAAAAAAAAATTATGCTGTATGGGATAGGAGCCTTATCCCATTTTTTTAGAGTTTTTTTTAGAGTGTTGAGATGTTAAATTTTTAATGAATGAAAACAGCACTACCAAGTGCCATGACAAATAAAGCAGTTGGTGTGGGGAGATATCATTGCCAGCACTAGCAAAGCAAAGTGATGTTTTAGTATTCATAGTTAATGATATTCAGAGTTTTGGTTTCTTTTTTTTTTTTTTGTTTTTTTCTTACTTCTCTTATGGTTTCTTTCTTCGTTTTTTTTATTAACACTTTTGGTTAATAGAAGAAGAGAAAAGTACAGCGATGAGTAGGTTTTAGCCAAAGTAAGAAGTCAAGATGTTTATCTCCTATTTTTTTTTTTTTTTTGTTAGAAAAAAGGAACAGAAACAGAAACTCAAAAGTTGTGATTATTTTAGGCACGCACCACATTTCCGTTTTCTCATCTCTTATTCTTTTTTAAGTTGGGGGTTAATTTTTTTTTCTTTTCTATTAAAATTACTTTTCTATTCTATTTCTTGTTGTATTTTGTTAAAAAATTTGTTTCGTTTTTTTTATTAGTTTCAGCCGAGGTATTTTTATTTAATTTGTTGTATTTTATACGATTTTATCTCTTGCCATTGCACCTTTTTTAAACCAAAAAAAATTGAAATTTTTTTCAAAATTCTGTGAAGTAAGTTTATTATTTTCCCTTCCATTTGAATAAGATTAAAACGTGTTTGTCATTTTAATTACGTGTAAAATAGATTTTTTTGTTTTTTCTTCAAATTGTCATCAAAGAAATGAAAATCCTTCTTCTTTTTTTTCATATCAATAGCTCTGGCGTTTATCAATTAAAACGAAGAAAACAGAAGGCGTACCTCGTACGGCTCAGTTATAATTAAAAATAAGAAAGGAAATCATAAAATAATTTCGGGAACAACTATTTTATCGGCTATGTAATGTAATAAATCGCCTTTCCAAGTAATAATTTGTAATTCGTAATTTTGTATTGAAAGTCTTTACAACGTTTAAATTTTGTTGTTTGAAGGCCAAATATAGTGAACACGTCTAAGGGTTAACATAAATAACCAAATCAAAAGAAATATCAGTGAAAACGCCTTTGAATTACACTTGCCATTACTTAGAATCCTTTCACATTCTTGATGTCTAAAATAGTCGTGCATTAGATGTACAGTGAGCGTCAGAAGAAACTATACATTAAAAAATATTCATTAATAAATTACCGTTATTTTTAGTTTAAAATTGTTTCATTGCCAAGTTTTTAAAATTGAAAAAAAAAATTTTTTTTGAACAATTTCGAAATATTGTTAAATATGTTCGGGCACTCTCCTTAAGTGGTAAAAGTTGAGGTTGGCGACTGTTAGAATTTCATCCTAAGTGTACAGTTTCTTTTGAAGCTCACTGTACATCTTACTCACGAATATTTTAGACATCAATAATATAAAAAAATATTCAAATATTTCGAATAGAAGACTTTAGTTGCCTTGTGTAAGTACAAGAAGTTTTTATAAGTTTTATAAGTTTTTATATTTGGTCCACGATAAATTGCTTCCTAAAATCAATATGATTTGAGAATATGATGCCAGCAACGAGATATTGCCTAATATTTTGCAGTTCCTCATCCAAATAAGTTAAAAACTCTAAAACTAAAAATCTGATTAGAACTTGTAGTCCTGATACTGCAATTTGAGACCTGTGGGTAAGAAAGTCACTGTAGTCTAGTAGATACTGTTTTGGCTGCTTAGACTACGGCTCAAACCGTAGCTCAGATATCTAGAACAAATCGAAATAAAAAAATATTTCTTTCGGTGACTTCCTCTCCTCTCCTTCAGGCTCCTAGCAAAAACACTGAGATGTCGCCGTACTCTAGTAGGTAGTATGTTGGCTTATTAGACGTGAGGCCACGATTCAAACCCCAGCTCAGACATCTCGAACAAAACAAGATATGAAAAAGTATTTCTTTGGCGACTTCCTTCCAGCAGTCTTCCAGCAAAAATTCTGAGAGTAAATAAAATTGCCATGAAAAACTTTTCAAATCTATCGTTCGTAATCGACGTTAAACTGTAGGTGTCGCCACTAATGGATGAGATTAAAACACACAGCATGTATGCTGTGAGAAGCTAGGTTGTAATCCTGACTAAAGGCCTGTAATGGCCAATTAAGTAATTAAAGCAATTTATTCCTGGTAATACACACCTCATAGATGCATCACTAGGAAAATAATACTAAAAAATGTCGAAAATATCGAATTACTAGTCAAAAATGTCAATTTCGAGCGCACTTCATCGATAAACCGGAAGCTAAAATTACACAAAAAAATTAAATAATTTTTAACACCTTCGATAAGGCTGGATATTAAAAGAAATTCAATTCAAAAAATTCCCACAGGGGAGCACAACTCTCTCACCCCGTGGATAATGACAGATAATAAGATCTAAATAAGGGTAGAGGTTTCGACCGAGACAAACAGTGGCCTAGCAATGATGATCTGCAAAGTTTTGTAGACTTTTCCGTTGAAGTACTGGGAATTCATAAGATACTCTGTAGTCAATAATTGAACAAAGGTAAAGGTTGTCCATAAATGGACAGCTTTGTTCCTGCCTGCAATCAAACATTTTGTTGGTGAAGTATTCAGCTCTGTCATTCCGGTTCTGACCCTCATGTATAGAACTAATACATACTACATGATGTGAGAAGCTAAGTTGCAATCCTGGCTAAAGATTTATAATGGCTCAATCCAAGGTTTCCCAGGTTCTTCAAATTATCCTCGATATAAAAAGTATATCCGATGTAACATAACATCTCTAAACTAGTTTGGTTCTTTCAGTCTATTAAAAATAAAAACTGGAATTTGAAACAAAACTACTTTGAGGGTGTGTAGTTTATGGAAGTCTCTAACGAGAATTCCTGAACATTAAGATTAAATTAATACGAGAGACGTCTTACAAAATTCGCCACTCTCCAATGTTGACTTCTCCAAAAATTCTCAGAAATAATTTTCAACTAATGACTGACCAAAGTCACATTTCATTTACAAAGGAAATATACATTAATTACTATATACATACGTACATATTTATTAAAATGAATGAATTTTGAAAAGAAAAGAAATCCTATCTACAGCAACATCCGTTTATCTAGCCGGGGGGGTTGTTTTTAATATTCATTCACTGCAACTGAAATAATTATCCACGTTATTACTGCCAAATTCGGTTTAATTGGTAAAACACCTACTAAAACTTTTGAATAATTAATGCGACAACAACAACAACAACAACAACAAAAGAATACAGTAAGTATAAGTAAGTAATAAAATAGACAACAACAAATATGAACATATGACTTTATGAGATGCCATACTAGAGACAGAGTCAATAGCACAGACAGGCAGACAGACGATGGTGTGGCCATCCATAAGAAATCATAATTCTCTGGTGGGTCATAAAACAATTTATTGATATGAAATGTAACGTAAATTGAATGGACAACAAACCGTATGAAGACACACACATACATACATACATACATATGTATAGACAGACAGACGGTCATTCGTATAATGACCATAAATAGAATGTCATTAGTTGTTGGGGATTTTTTTTCCAATTCATACAATATTTTTTTTTTTTGTTTCCTTTGAACGCAACGTAATAAATTCATTGGAAAATAATAAAACAAACGTCGTCTCAAATAGATATTAAAAGTTAATGAGAATTATTATAACAAAATGAAGTCAGCATTCATCTTCGGTCGTAGAGAAATAGGATCTGTTTGTAGCGTTAACTTGTATTTACAAAAATACTGTTTTAATTAAAAAAAAAACAAAATCAATTAAATGCGAAAAAATTTGCATAAAACAAGAACAATTCAGAGTTTATTGAATTGTTTTCACTGTGTACCAACGATTTAAAGGTTAGTCGGTTGGCAAAGGTTACTTAACATTTTTTCCCGGTAAAAAGAGACCACATTTTTGATGTCACTGCGTATTAACCTACGGAGCGAAACTGCTCCAGCTACCAGACATTCCCAGTTTCTAAGCAAAGCACCGCGATTAAAGGTGAAAATGGAGAAAAAGTGAATTTCGAGTAATATTTTGTGGTATAAACCTTTAAACCAAGACTATGCCTGATATGATATGCATCAAAAGTCGCCGTAGTCTAGTAGGTAGTGTGTTTGCTTATTAAAAGTAAAGCCAGGGTTCGAGCCCCAAGCCAGACATCAAAACAAAATACAAAAAATATTTCTTCGGCGACTTCCTCTCAGCAGATTTCTGGCAAAAAAAGCTCTTAGAGTAAATAAAATTGCCATGAAAAGTTTCTCAAAAATCTGTCGTTCGGAGTCGACTTTAAACTGTAGGTCCTGTCACTCATGTATAAAATTAACACACACAACATAAGTGGTGTAAGAAACTATGACGTAATCCTGACTGAAGGGTTGTAATAACAAATTATGTATGAATGTATGAACTCTGCATCACCAGTTTCTTCTGGAGAATGACACCCTGCAGAACGACAACCGTCTCTACATCTGAAACATTAGAAAAAATTCACCAAATGGTTTATACGATAGGACGTTGTTCGAAGAAAGAGAAAGATATTGTGAAAGCTCGCTCCAGCAAAACTAAATATGAAAAAATATTTCTTCGGTGACTTCCGCAAGAGTAAATAAAATTGCCATGAAAAGTTTCTCACAAATCTGTCATTCGGAATCGACTTTAAACTGTAGGTCCTGTCACTCATGTATAAAATTATGCATATCATCACCATTTGTGAATACCTATTCGAAGCCATGCATTTGAATATGACTTCCTTCTTGGTTAGAGGTCGGAGGCTGTAGAAACTCCTTTGTAAAAATGTTTAAGAGAAGTGGAAATTCAGTCTGTTTAACCATCCTGATGTCTGTTATCATAAAAGTCTGTTCTGTAAGAAGAAGAATTTAAAAGAGTTCTTCACTGAATTTGCAGTAGTCTAGTAGGTAGTGTGTTGACTTACTAAACATGAGATCACGGTTCAAATCCCAAGTCAGACATCTCCAACAAAACGAAATATGAAAAAGTATTTCTTCGGCGTCTTCCTCTCAGCAGATATATATACTCATGTATAAAATTAACACACAGAACATAGGTGGTGTTAGAATCTACGTCGTAATCCTGACTGTAGGGTTGTAATGATCAATTACGTATGTATGTATGAACTTCACTCGAGGATTTTGATTATGCAGATAATATTTATCAACTTTCGCAGAAAATTTTCAACAGAAAAGCAAATCTGGAGTAAAAGATCTGCCAAGATTACAGCGTAATTTTTAACTTGAAATAGATATTCAGCAAACAAGAACCATGAGAATAAACAATGTCATCTTACTTCTTACTTCTTACTTCTTACTTCTTACTTCTTACTTCTTACTTCTTACTTCTTACTTCTTACTTCTTACTTCTTACTTCTTACTTCTTACTTCTTACTTCTTACTTTTTACTTCTTACTTCTTACTTCTTACTTCTTACTTCTTACTTCTTACTTCTTACTTCTTACTTCTTACTTCTTACTTCTTACTTCTTACTTCTTACTTCTTACTTCTTACTTCTTACTTCTTACTTCTTACTTCTTACTATACTGTACTATACTATACTATACTATACTATACTATACTATACTATACTATACTTTACTTTACTATACTATACTATACTATACTTTACTTTACTATACTATACTACACTATACTATACTATACTTACTATACTGTACTATACTATACTGTACTATACTATACTATACTATACTATACTTTACTTTACTATACTACACTATACTATACTATGCTATACTATAATATACTATACTTACTATACTATACTATACTATACTATACTATACTATAGTATATATACTATACTATACTATACTATAGTATAGTATAGTATAGTATAGTATAGTATAGTATAGTATAGTATAGTATACTTTACTATAATATACTATACTATACTATACTATATTATACTATACTGTACTATACTATACTATACTATACTATACTATACTATACTATACTATACTATACTATACTATACTATACTATACTATACTATACTACACTATAAGCAGTTGAGAATGTAGATTACTTCGGGTATTAAGTTCATCAGCAGCGGTTTAGAAACAGTCCTCAACTCTAAAGAAGTCGAGATAGATCAAATAAGGTCTGAAGACACCAAGAGTAAAAATAACAGAAATAAACGGTATAAAATACAGATGTTCTGTGGAAGCTATCAAGAGAGACAGTAGAAAAGAGCAAAAGATGTTGATAAATATGTGTCACTGACAGATGTAATTCACGTTTCAACTTGATGTTGCAAGATTTGTAATTTTGTTCTTGGGTGCATTCTGCATAATGATAACATCATATTGTCTGTTTAGAAAGTTATTACGGGAAAAATTTCTGTGATTTTTATTTAAAAACTATAGGAGAATATATCATTAATATTAGTCTTCTCCGTAACTATCTAGCCAACCAACTAAACGAATTTAGAAAAGGGGAAACCAAAAACAGAGAAAAGACAACAGTTGTCCCATAATTCTTATCATATTTTAACGAAATGCCAAAATAGCAACGAAAATGGCAAATTATCATAAATGAAAAATTGCCCTACAATTTGCGATACCAACAAATATAACATGATGATATCGATAAAAATCAAGGCATGACGAAAGACGAAAAAACAAAAATACTCCCTTTTCTGGAATGATGAATGGCAGAAAGAAAATGTATGAAAAGCATGAAATTCAAATGTTTTCTTAAATAAATACAAGGAAAAATGAGAATAGGAAAGCAAAACCAAATAATAATTACAGTGATAAACTAAAGTAACCACAGAAGTAGTAAATTATCAGTTCAATAATGTAAAAAAAAACAAATTTTTATGAATCATATCCAAAAATATTAAAACATATTGTGCATAAATAAATCATTAATAAGTCTTTGCATACGATGTATAACAAGCTTGGCAGCAAAGTGAGTGAAACTAATTCGAATGACAATATTTTCGCAGCATGTTTTTTTGTTTTTAAGATTTTTTTTTGGTTGTGTGGGTATTAAATTAAGAAATTTCCTTTTAAATAGCAATTGATTGTATTTGTTTTCCTCTCTTATTTTCGTATTTTCGTTTTTAGAAAAATGTTCCTCTTATAATTTTCCAATTTAAATAAATCATCCCTGTTTTTGTAATGAAAATTTTTGGAAAAAAATTGGAAAATACTGAACACAGTAAAACTAATGAACGAGAGGTGTCATGGTTCAATTCAAGGACTGTGTCGCAAATTAAAACTTTTTTCCGTATAAGAAGAATCTGGACTGCATTCAACAGGAGCTTACTATCATGATATCAGAGTACGGTTAGACGATACGGATTTCAACAATAAGCTTTTCTGTTAAAAATGCTACATGCCGTATTACATACATACATAATTGGTCATTACAACCCATTAGTCAGGATTACGACCTAGTTTCTCACACCACTTATGTTGTGTGTGTTAATTTTTTATACATGAATGGTGGGACCTACAGTTTAAAGTCGACTCCGAACGACAGATTTTTGAGAAAATTTTCATGGCAATTTTATTTATTTTTTTTCTTTTTGCCAGAAATCTGCTGAGAGGAAGTCGCCAAAGAAATACTCTTTATATTTTGTTTGATGTCTGGCCTGGGACGCGAATCCTGGCTTTACGTTTAATAAGGCAACGCACTACCTACTAGACTACGGCGACTTCCATGCCATATTGCTTGAAATAATTAAGCAAAATCTGTTATATATAATTTTTCCTTTGTATTTCGTAAAGAAATTCAAGAACTAAAACCTCAGATAGTTTTCTGAATAATTAAATTCTTTAATAGAGCACTCATGGTGCGTGTGCTTGGCCTTTAGTCAGAATTAAAACCTAGCTTCTCACAGTATTAATGCTGTGTGTGTTAATTTTATCCCTGAGTCGCGGTTCCTACAGTTTAAAGTCGTCTCCGAACGACAGTTTCTTGAGAAACGTTTCATGGTAATTTTATTTACTCTCAGAGTTTTTGTTACAAATCTGCTGAGATGAATGAAGTCACCGAAGACATATTGTTTTCATATCTCGTTTCGGTCGAGATGTCTGGGGTGAGGTTTGAACCACAGGCTCGGATCTAATAAGCCAATACACAAATTACTAGAATACAGCGACTTCTTTATAACTTCCTTCTGTATACTGCATGAAACTGAATGTCGTACGTAATATTTTTCCCTGGATCTTTCTAAATGAGTTCATAAACTAAAACCATATCTAAATAGTTTCCCGAAAATAAATTCATCAGTAAAGCGCCCAAAAATATGAGTCTTGTGCAACCTTATCTTATATATAAAAATGAATGTGTGTTTATTTGTTTGTGGGTTTGTTTGAAGTCTATAGACGGCTAAACGGCTGGACCGATTTTTTTGAAATTTTAACAGTACCTTCCTGTATGTCTGGAAGGAGTTATAGGCTACTTTTTATTTTAAAATTTCAAATAGGCGAGGTGCCACGTCTATATACCAGTATAAAAATGAATGTTTGTTTGTATGTACCTTAGTCGGGGAAGGTTTCTAAGTTGGTATGACGAATTTCCGGCAGGTGGCGCCACTGAAAATTACTTAAAATCAATTAAATCGTAAACTGTGCATTCTTTAATAAAGTTGTTGTGCATGAGCCGACGGAGGTTGCTGCGATTAATTTTCGATGGATGGCGTCACTGATAATTATTCAAAATGAATAACAAGCAATTGGTCGACCTACACCTTAAGCACGGAAGAAAAGAGCATTACGAGCCTCAGAATCAGACGAGTATTGAGACTGGAAAATCTTCGCGTATATGTCGCTGAGACCCGTTCGCTTGAACTACTTGAACAACGAGAAGTGAGATTAGAAACTGATCGAACGCAGGGTACAGCTAGTGTTTTACAAAATCCGGCTATAAGTGCTGTGATTATGATCATTGTAGCCATAATTGGTTCACTGGGTTATCTTCTCTGAGCTTCATGAAGTCTCTGTAGATAAACTCGAATCACTGTATGAATTGAAGACTGATATTCGAGCTGACATTTGAAAAATATTTATTTCCAAAAACACATTGTAATTTTCATAAAACTAGCGTTAACATGATTTTCGTACTGTGATAGGTACTAATTTACAATCGAAATTACTTCACAATCGATACAATCACTTTTTTAAATTCTAGCCATCAGTCAACAACGCTTAATAAACTGCATCGTTTAGAAAAGGGGGAACAATAATGTTTTTTTCTTTCTGTTTTTGTTCAAAAATTGTCTCAAAATTATCTAATGAATATAAAATTATGCAAATTACAGTGCAGTTATATTTAATGGCCTATCATTTAGAGAAAATTTCCCTTTTTTCCAGGAAAAAGTAAAAACAGAGAAAGCGAGGGTGAGAAACACTAGAAGGTGAAGTGAACTGCGTGTCTTTTTATATAAAAACCAATATGGTAGTATTGATTAACATCAAAATTTATTGAATTTTTGCTCTGTCGTCATTAAATGAAATGGAAAACCAATTGA
Organism: Sarcophaga subvicina; assembly: GCA_936449025.2. Taxonomy (NCBI): domain Eukaryota; kingdom Metazoa; phylum Arthropoda; class Insecta; order Diptera; family Sarcophagidae; genus Sarcophaga; species Sarcophaga subvicina. The sequence goes on along the minus strand of OW388083.2, from coordinate 103,159,389 downwards.
AATATACGAGGGCAGCTCAATATGTCCGGGCAATATAGGTTTTAAGGTAAAAAAATCATTTAGTTTTTAACATATAGTTGGTTGTCCGCCTTGAACTGCTTGAACTTTTCCTTTTCGTTTCTCTTCCAAGCAAATATGGCTGCCTTCCAAAATGTATCAATACAAAGTTTGTATGCAGTTCTACTACTGTATATAAACTATGTAGATATGCAAAGTAACCAAACAATGCATCAACTATAAATCCGATGCCTGATTGGCTTTTTCACTGCCTTAAAAATACACATTATCGACGTTTTGAAATAGAATACATTGTATATATTTTGTACAGCGACATTATGAAACACGATACTTTGTTCAAACACAAAGCAACTAACATTTTAGAAGGCAGCCTATCTGTCGAGTTCATCAAAACACGTTTGTTTGTTAGATAATTTCATTGCTGGAGTGAAAGATTTTTCTGCCGCGGCATGTCTTCAGATTTGGAAATATGAAACAATCCGGAGAATAAAGCGGATGACAGGGAAATGCGTTGCTTAATATGCATAAACATATCATGCGGTTGCATCATTGTGGTTGGGGCGTTGGTAAAATCATTGTTTCTGCGAGTGATTTGAGCACCGTGAAACATGCCGTCGTGGCGAAACTCACGTTAAGCCCTGGAATAATGAAGTTCCACTTGAGTAGAACAGAAAATTCTGCGTACGCATACATACATGCATAACTCTGATGATTCAAACATTTTTGTAGTCTAATCTGCCAAAACAATTGCTCCACATGAGTACTCTACTATGGTTGCATATACTTCTGTCGGTTCAAAAAGGTGAGCCCTAAGTTGTAACATCTAATAGAGTCATATTAAGCTCGTAACGATTAGCTCGTAACTTCAGGGAGACGTAGCAAGCAGACAGAACAAGTATGAGGTTTTTGCTCCATTGGACATTGGATGACTGGAAACATGTGATCTGGACAGACGAATTAAAGTTCAACCGCTTTCAGTTCAATGGTAAGCAATACTGCTGGTGCCGCCATGGGGAATGAATTAAAAGACACACACAAACGGTGAAACACGATGGAGGAAATGTCATGGTATGTGGTTACTTTACATGGTGGCACCTCGGACCACTGCAAAGTATCATTATGAAAAAAGGAGATTATTTGAGAATTTTGCAGACCCATCTTCCCGACTTTGTCGACAAGAGCGCTTATCCTGCGCAAGGTGTACTTTTCCAGCTGGATGGTGACCTCAAACTCACCTCCAAAATCGTTAAAGAATGGCTTAGTGAGCAAAATTTTTAATTAGAGCAGTGGCCAGCACAAAGTCCCGACCTCAATCCGATTGAGAATTTGTGGCCAATCGCGAAGAGACGGTTGGGACAGTACTGATCAGCCCCAACCAATGTAAAATTTTGGATTGGTGCAAAATTGAGTACATCCGAGTTATTTTCCTCTTGATTGGTTTTTTCTTAGAATTTGATCATTTAGTTCTGAAATTTATATTATTTTGTTAAGTACTAAATACTAAATTAAAAAGGAAAAAAATTTTTAATTGCTTTAACACTTATTTTTATGCAATTAAAATTGCTCAGAGTACAAACATATACTCATTTGTGCACTCCACTGTACATAATGGGTTATTACGACCCTTTAGTCAGAATTACGACCTAGTTTCTCACACCACTTACGTTGCCTGTGTTAATTTTATACATGAGTGGCGGAAACTACAGTTTAAAGTCGATTCCGAACGACAGATTTTTGAGAAATTTTTCATGACAATTTTCTATTTACTCCCAGGGTTTTCGCCAGAAATTTGCAGAGAGGAAGTCGCCCCTTAGAATATGTTAACTGTACTGCAGCAGGCGGCTTTAAGAAGATAAAGATACCATATTTCATTGCCCATAATGAACACTATCTGTGGTAATTGTATTATTTTGTTGCATTCGTTGCATTGGGGTGAAACATTATTCATTGAATTCTAGTTTTCTCTAAGAGGAGATGTTCTTTGAATTTTATATGATATTCGTTGTTGATCTTACCTTCTTTAGGAAGTCTGGCAACTCTGTATAGAATATTTGGCGGGAAATGAAGGCGTTGAATTTTTAAAAATAATAAACAAAATGAGTAATATTTTGCTATACACTATGCTTTACTTAAAACTGAGATACCTTGAGTTTTTATTGAAATGCTTTGGCACTACATTAGGTCACCTCTTTCTGCGAGTAGTTTGAATTTCAGCAGGTCACCTTTTTCTACAAGTAGTTTGACTTACAAAAAGCTACTATTTTTCCAAGTTATCAAGGCAAAGTACTTTATAAAGCTTAGAGTTTTATGATAATTCTTTATACGATACGAGGGCAGTGATTTGTTTGAAATGTTTACTGGCTTCCTTTGAAGCATGGTTTCTCTTCGTTCGGTTTAAGTAGACTAATGCAAAAATCCCATAAGTCCGTGTTTTTAAAACAGATTAGGTTAGTTGGTTAACTAGTTTTTTAATTGTTTAATTTTGTTTTCAAAACAACCAAAAGCAATTATACTGGTCAACGCAATGAATAATAGCCAGAAAACAATTGTTTTAAAGGACCTGTTCTCACACCTTCACTGTTTGTATGACATTTTATGAAATTTATGATTATGATCTCTTTATTCTTTTTTTTTTTTTGCTCTTTTTTTCTTTTGTGAGAAACTGTCAAGTATTTATTGTTATTAGGATAGGGTATGTATGACCTTGCTTTGACACACGAAAATAATTTCATAAATTTCCTGTTAAATTGCCATCATATTGTTGCACCACCGTACAGATAACGGTTTTGAGTATCTTGTCACAGTTTAAGAAATAATGGCCAAAAGGACGACACTCTAAGAAGGACATACTTGTCTTGTTTTATCTATTTGGCTGGCTGTCTCTAGAATTGTCTCCATAATGCTGGTTTAAGGCTTGATTTTGTTTGGGTTTTTTTCACTGAACAATTGTCACGGTATGTGGTCATAATAATTTTTATATGAAATTTTGTTTGTTTTCTTTTGTCTTTGGTTGACAATTTGAAGAAAAGAAAAACATAATTTTTGTCAGATAAAAAGTTTTTGAGTTTTAAAGAATTATTATGAACACATATCGCTCCTTCAAGTGTTCTTGAGAAGAGGTATTGGCGCCAGTAGTAGTACATTCAGGACATTTTTCATTATTATTGTACGACAACAAAACATTAATAATTACAAGAAAAGATATAATTTGGAACCTTTTTTCAAACCTAATTTTCTTGTATTCCCTTACGGCAAATGAATTCCGTATGTATACCTCATACTTATCGCTAAAGTTTATCGATAATAATTTGTTTATCCTCTGAATATGTATTTATTGGCAAGCAATGGTTGTAAATTTTTAATCAAATTCAAATTTGTCCACATCTGTCCTTTTAATAAAATTCCTTAAATTATGTGTTTTATATTTAAAAGTACACAAAAAAGCAACAACTTGCCATAGAAAGGTCTCTTTTACACTGTTTTTCTCTAACAAAATTCAAATATTTTCGGTAAGGGTTTTGGCTACAAGAAATAAAAAATGTATACAACAACAATAAATTTCAATATTAAATGTACAATTTTTATAAAGTACGAAATAATTTCAAATATTTTATGCTCATTGTACAAAAAGTACAATCGAATCCAAAAAAAAAACAGAAAAAATGTTCTTTTGACAACATTTAAAATGCATTTCGATTACGATTACAATGCCTATTGATGATAATGGCACAATGGTAATAAAAGGAAATAGCAGAACGCACGTTAAAGGATGTGCACGGAAAAATTTTTATCTTTCACTCGGAGTGGCACTTGTTACATTTTTTTTATAAAAATGTTGTTATCGGACAATTGATAGCTGCCCTCCATCAGATGAGATTTTCAAAAAATCTCGTCAAAATTTCGCAATCTGCTTAAATATGACTTGAAGGTACTGTGCCTTATTCTATGAAAATATAAAATTTTTAATGCGCAGACCGCCTGATATATGTATGCATAGCTGCCAGATAAATGAGGCACCAAATCGTCAAACACTTGAGAAGAAATCGTCAAAATCGTCAGAGTCGTTTGTTGTAATCGTCAAAAAATCGTCAGAAAAAATATATAAATAAATTAAAAGTTTTTAAAAACCAAAATTATAGCTATTGTAGTAAAACATACATATAAAGTCAATGTATGTACATATCTGAGTTCAAAAATAAAACATTTAGAAAAAAAATTTTTAAATTACAAGCTAGCGTCCCTTATCTTCATTTATTACTTTTTTTTTCAAAAATGGAGAAATTTTATACCATATTCTGGGAAAAAAAATTCTTAAGGTTTAAAAAATCTATGCCAGTGCTGTTTATTGACACAGAAGCGCAGCAATAATATTGCATCATCTTAATCTACGGGTGGTGTAAATATTAAGGAGTCAGAAGCTTTTAACCTTCTGAGCATGAAAATTCAGTGTAATGTTGGCTTCAACCGCCACATTTTTCAGTTCCTTTAGTTTCTTAAGATCTGATCATTTGATCTTACTATTTACAACATTTATAATGTTGGAAAATGTAATAAAACTCTCATGTATGTCGCTGCCTCAACGTCTATTTTGAGTAGATCATTAATGACGGTAGTGTCTCCAACCCCATTGAATCATTGGAGCAATGTGGTTTCACTGTTCTATCGCTACTACAAAAAAATTTTGCTCGAACGGAATTATAAGACTTGTTCCCGAATATCATTCGTCTTTTCCGGCCAGCACATCCGTATGTGGTCGATTGGCCAGTGGATCGCGCACTTTATTACAGAAAAAATACGTTTTTTGGTCGGGTTATTCATATGTGGAACTCTATTCCTGCAGAGGTCTTATACTTATGGCATAAAAATATTCAAGTCTAGTGTCCATAAACACTGTTCTCTCTTTCCTTCTTCACATAACATATGTTCATAGTTCCAGGCACAATGCCATCCATCCCCTGGCTGTTGGTCGTACGAAAAAAAAATAACGACGCTTGCCTATGTTCTTCCGATGGTAATATTAGAAGCTATACTCAAATTTTTAAAATTGTCTGCAGTGACAAGTAATAAATTATTGTAATTTTTTGGCTTTTAAGGGGTTAAAAAGGAATAAAATACAGAAAATGCCTCACAGGTATTCGATAGTAACTTAAAAATATAATACTTTACTCCTTGTATTTACTAAAATAAATTTCCTATAGTAACAATTGCAAAGTAAATACAGCTTGTAACGTACTAAAATAAAGAATATGATGCAAATTTTTAATTTTTAAAAATCGTCAAAATTAGGGCGTAGTAAATCGTCAAATCGTCAATATGATATTTTTGAAGCTCAAAATCGCCAAAATGACGATAAATCGTCAAATCTGGCAACTATTTTAGCTACACAGATAAATCGATAATGAAATGACCACAGAAAACAAATCTTTGCCATTTACTTTTTAAAGATCCGTGAGTACACATTTTTGTATACTTTATTCAATATTTCGGGCGAAAACTCACTAGTGACAGCTGTAAAGTTGTACATCAGCGCTGAAATTAGGTTTTCCTTTCCCCTGTTTAAGGAAGATTTAACGAATTCATACAAACTTCTAGTTCCTCTATATGCTTTGAGTTTTTTAACAATCAAAGAAATTTTGTACTTTAATTTAAAACAAGCTTGATTGACTGAAGAGCCTTAATGTCGTACAAGTAAAATTTGGTCTCCATTTCGCCATAAAAACCAACAGTTTTAACCAGCATTTTCTAAGTTCATATGTAAGGTCTACCAACAGAGACCTCTGAGACCATTTTGTTGAAGCGTTATCTGCCAAATTAGTTCTCATTTATTTAATCTGTTGTGTCAAATCACCATGACAGAAATACACAACGGCGGTGTACTAGCTGAATATATTCTGGAACAGTTAAAAATTATCCGTAGTTTTCATCGAATCTTCTGTGATGAAGACCCCTTTCTGTATAAAAGGTTACGTGATCAAACAAAATCATTGAATTTGAGGCGATTCCACTCCGCACGAGATCTAAGAGCGTACAATGCATTCCCAAAAAGTCACAAGTTGATATGAATTTTGAGCTGGAGACGTCATCGGTCCATATTTATTTGCGAACGATGTTAGCCAGGCCATCACTGTGAATGGCAGCACTATAGGTCGATGATTATCAACTACTTTTAGCCCGAATTGGATGATGATTCGCCGTAGTCCAGTAGATAGTGTGTTCGTCTATTAGACATGAGGGCACGGTTCAAAACCCCGGTCAGACAATTTCATGGAAGACGAAATATGAAAAAAAATTTCATCGGTGTCTTCCCCTCAGCAGATTTCCGGCAAAAACTCTGAGTTTCTCGAAAAAAAAAATCTGTTGTTCGGTGTCGACTTTAAACTGTAGGTCCCGCTACTCTTGCATAAAATTAAAGCACACAACATATGTAAGTGGTGTGAGAAGCTACAGTGAGCGCCATAAGTGAATCAACACATTTGTTCTTAAGTATAAAAAAAGTTCCTTTATCATGAATTGTTGTATTAGTTTTAACATTTTATAAGTAATAAATAAACGTTTTTATTTTTGGAAATTTATTCGACTATTCTCATTTACTTTTCTCTCTATCCTAAGAAAATGAATTATTTCATTGGTGTTTACTCACTTTTGGCGCTCAGTGTAGGTCGTAATCCTGACTAAAGGGTTGTAATGACAAATTATGTATGTTATGTTATGTATACACTGCTGACATGTGGTGCCAATCGTATGGTGCCCTTAGCCATATATCTCCTAACACATTGAATATTCTGCACAAGCGATTTGAATGCATGCTCATCTGACATAGATACTCAAGTAATTTGAATTAGCCATCGAGATCATGCGATTTGACCTCAATGTGAAGTTTCCGTAAGTCTCAGGTGTATGCGAATAAGCTTGAAACATCAGCGGTACTCAAAGCCAATATATGTACATACATACATACATAATTGGTCATTACAACCTTCAGTCAGGATTACGTCTTAGTTTCTCACACCACTTATGTTGTGTGTGTCAATTTTATACATGAGTGATGGGACCTACAGTTTAAAGTCGACTCTGGACGACAGATTTTTGAGGAACTTTTCATGGCAAGTTTTTAAACACCCTCAGAGTTTTTGCCAAAAATCTGCTGAGAAAAACCAATATACCCCATGTTATCAGTCAAATTTATTCTGATTTTTGTTTCAGAATCATGGAAAATTGTGCATTTCGGATGCGCTACAACCTGAGAAACTATGGCGAACGTTTGAATGATCATCAATAGGTTTATCAAACGAATAAAAATATCGATGAGATCACACACACACTTACATACATAACATAATTGGTCATTACAACCCTTTAGTCTGGATTACGACCTAGTTTCTTACGCTACTTATGTTGTATGCGTTAATTTTTATACATTAGTGGTGGGACACACACATACATACTTTGTTTCATTTAAATTTACAGATAGGAAGCGCTTTAAAAAGTCCCTATACAAGCAAGTATCGAAATTACGATCTGCCTCTGCCTACCATCTACGTTTTGTGCGTAAATAGCGGAACATACTGTGCAATCCACACGAATTGCTCAAACTATAATGTGTTGCTTTTTCACGTTGTACAAACATTTCCGTGTGCAATCTCTATCCATATCCGTTATACGTATATTGAACATTTGAATGGTATTTTTTGCGTATCTGTCATAAACAACAATTCGATTGACTTTTGTAAGCCAATGTGTGTGTGTAAATTTGAAATTGAGTTTAAATTCTTAAAATTCTAAAACACATACACAAATACGCAGGCAGTACTCAAGCAAAATTCTCAAGTTATTGACTCCCAAAATAAGAAGTCAACCACTTCTCTCTCTACTACATGAGACTACATTTTACAATAGCAAATAAGGATTCTTTTTTTGCTGTAATAAGGACTAAATATTGTTTATGGAATGGTGCATGTGTGGGGAGGGGGTTAAGAGAAAGAGACTGCCTTTTATAAAATTTTAAAATAAAATGAACACGCGCACGTTTTATATGAATTTGAACGGTAATAATCGATCCCTGAGGCATATTAAAAAAAATAAATCCGATTTAGAAATTGCACTACTCCGTGTGTAGTGTATACGAATGGATGGAGTGGTGTGGGGTGGTGAATTTCTGTTTTGCACTCATTTATACCTTTTAAATGTTATTGTTGTTGTTGTCGGTGTTGTTGTCATTGTTCAGCTATTGCGAACATATGGGGCCTTGTTTTATTTCTACAATACAATGATTTTCCTCGTTTTTTTGCAATAATTTTTTTTAAAATCAGATTTTCATTTGCCACTTTTGCTACGGTTATTTATGAACTTTTCTTATTTCACATCTTTTGTTATTTGCCTTTCTTTGTTCACATTGTTATCCTTCTATTACATCTTATTTTTTGTTCTTTTTTTATTGCTCTTGTTCTTGTTCTTTGGCATTGTTTATTGTAGATTTTCGTTCGATTTCTTATTACAATATTGTTTGGCTCAATTGCGAAAAATAAAAAAAAATAAAAAGAAAATAAATTCACAAGTGCAAACAAATGCCGATAATGTCAATTTCTAGTCGAACTTTTTTTTTTGTTTCTTTTGAATTTGTGTTGGAAATTTATTGCATTTTAAGTTGGCTTAAAGAATATCATAAATTTTAAGCATTTAATGCCATTTTAAAGAGTTTTCAATGCGTTTTACTCGATTATTTTTTATGACGTGGGCCCATTGAGGGCACATAGCGCACACTTAATATGGGAAATAAAAGATTTTCTTTTAATGCAAATAAAATTATCAAACAATTGGATTTTATGCTCATGGAATATGGTAAATTATTTAAACAGGAATTTAAGAACAATAAATTTCAAAAAACATCTGAAGTATAAAAATAATTCGATTTTTTAAGGGAAACATTGAAGGTCTTTGAGAAATCAAATTGAATAGAGATATTATACTAAAATTAATCACAATTTGCCATTATTTTCCACAGGCTTCAACCATTCAAACAAGTTTTTAGTAAAAAAAAAAATTAAAAATCTTGTATGGTTAGTTCAGATGTTTTTTTTTTTTACCACCGTCTTAACCAACATTTTCAGCGAGCCTTTAATTCCTTGTTTTCAGAATATTCCCGATTTCGTAATACAAAATTCCAACCCCGCTTTCTTCGTCTTTTATGTTCTGCAGTAGACTTAAATTGACTGTGAGAAATTTGTCACGATTTCATTGCATATGTAGAAAATTCTTCGCAAATACCATCAGCAACCGACAGATCTCTGGATCTTAAGCATTGAAAAACTCATACAGAAGCAAAACAAAAAACGCAAAAAATGCGATGCATTAAAGGAAGCCTCTCTCTATACGTAGAAAGGGAGTTGTATTACAATTATGCAAAAACTTTTGTGGAAACCATGTGGTTCCAAGACAGGTGTAAGAAAAGAACAATTTCATCAATAACCCACAGACAAGTACCTAAGATGCAATATGCATATATTCATATGTACATATGTGGTCAGATCTGTCTGCTCCTTCCGCAAGTGGATTGATTATCCCAATACACTGGCATGTTTAAAAGGTAAATATTTACTAGAAAAAGCCTAACAAAAATATAGTGATCGAATACAATATCTACCGAAAAACTATCAAGTAAATCTAAACCAAGGATTTAATTTGCTTAACACATCCGTCAATAGTCGATTGGCCAGTGGATCGCACAATGCCTTAGAGGGGGAATTAATTTTCAGCTACACTAAACGTATGTGGAATTGACTTTATGCAGAAGTTTTTCTTGTCACTTATTATACACTTATTTAGCATAATTGGTAATCTCAATCCTTTTGAAAGGATTACGACCTATGTTGTCATACCATCCATGTTGTCTGTGTTAATTTCATACATGAATGGCGGGACCTACAGTTTAAACTCGACTCCGATAGGCAGATTTATGAGAAACACTTTCTGGCAATTTTATTTACTCTCAGAGTCTTTTGCCAGAAGACTACTGAGGGAAAGTCTCCGAAAGAAATATTTTATTATAATTACTTTGTTTGAGATGTCTGAGCCAGGAGTTTAATCACGGGCTCTCGTCCAATAAGCCAACACACTACCTACTAGAGTACAGAGACTTCAACACAACATACAGGCATGTTCTGACAATCGCACGATTTGAAATTGCAAGTGATTTTAAAAACGCCAAATTTATTTCAGGGTGTTCTGAAACTCACGCGTTTTACTTGTGATCTTCGATTTTTCGAAGTCGTTTACGAAAAAATAAAACATTACAAATAAAAATCAAAACATCAAAACTGAAAAAATAGTGAGCAAAAATGCCTACAGGTTTTTTATTAAGCGTTTTACCGGCTGAATAAAACTGCATTTAGGATGGTATATGAAGAAACTGCTGCGCATATATGTAAAAGTACTATTCCAGACACGATAGGTTTGCTGAGCGCTCTAAAATTTCTGGCGGTCGGTTCCCTCCAAGGAGTGATTGCCAATGACATAATTTCAGTATGGGACATTCTACATTGTGTAAAATGTTATGGGATGTACTTAATGTTTTTGAAGAAAGACTATGCCACCTTTGAATCAATTTGGGCATGACAGATGAAGAAACGAAAGCATCAAAAATGCATTTCTATCAAAAGTTTAAAATTCCAAGAGTAATTGGATCTGTAGACGGCACCCATGTGAGGATAGTAAAACTGCCATCAGGGTCTGAACTTTATTTATGCAGAAAGGGTTTTAGAGTTTAAATGTGTTAATTGTAAGTACTCCTATATGAAGGTTATTTTTAGAATTTTAAACAATCAAAGTGATTACTGTGCATGTAGATTTGTGACCACCAAATGAAGATACGAGCTGTTGACGCATCTAGACCTGGTCCATGTCGCGATGCTTTTGTGGGGAATTTAAGTAGTGCGAATGAATTTTATTTAGAAAAATATTCTAATGGAGACCGTGGTTACTAGTTGCTGGCCGATTCAACATATGCCATACGGTCGTATGTTGTAGTAGCGTACGTTCGTTTAAATCGCCAGTTTTAAGTAAACAAATGACACACAAAAATGGAATCCACAAGACTCTAGAGTCTAGAGCATGAGGAATATCGAAACACATATCAAAGCGTACAGTACAAAATAATATACAATAAAGTGAAATATTATTTTAGTGAGATTAAAAGCATATCAGAGAATCGAAATAAGTGGCGAAGCTTTGTTGAGGTCCAATAATACATAGCAAGCCTTGGAAAGATGAAAAGTATTAAGAGAGTGGCTCGCTGTGGCTCTGGAAAGATGAAAAGTATCAGTTCGCTCCCATATGTAAGCATAAATTTGATAATTTTTTTCATAATTTACGTTTAATTTTAAAGAACTATGGCAGTGCACTATAAAGCGTTTTTGTTGCAGATTTTGTATTGTCCCTTACGATCGGAAGGCAATCGTTTTTTATTTCATTTACGACAAGGCTGCATTAAAAAAAAGGATAAATCCTACATTCCTAGGAAAGAAAGTAGTCCTATATTCAAAGATAGCTCATCGATGGATTAGATACGACAACAGGCAAGCAGCATACATTAGGTAAGGTTAGAGGACGTGTACTTGTAAATTAAGACAAATACAGTACCCGGAGGTCGAATTGACCCATTGTACAACGTCCTAGTTTCTCACACCACTTATGTTGCGAGTGGCGGGACCTACAGTTTAAAGTCGATTCCGAATGACAAATTTTTAGGAAACTTTTCATGGCAATTTTATTTTACTCTCAGAGATTTTGCTAGAAATCTGCTGAGAGGAAGTCACCGAAGAAATGTTTTTTAAAATTTCGTTTTGATGTCTGACCTGAGGTTTGAACCGTGGCCTTACGTCTAATAAGCCAACACACTACCTACTACACTACGGCGACTTCAATGTCCGGACTGCTATCGTTTACTGTGAGCCCATGTAGTTGAAACTGTATTTGGATTGACTCTCCTTCAAAATGTTGTTGAAGGATACTTTTTATAATTTCAAATAAAAAAACACAGATGTACCGCCCACGACAACATAGGCAGGTGGTCCGTCCATTTTACTGCATATTTTTAAATTTTTTAAAACCCAAATGGTTAAAAAAGCATCCGTTATTAACAATATTTATAAAGTTAGGCGAAAATAAAAAAAACAGTTTCTTACGAGAGTACAAGGAGTATATTTCTTTAAGAAATGCAAATAATATTCTTTTTAATCTGTATTCCCATTAGTATGATCTATGGCAGGCTACAAAGACTACAAACAAAGAAAAGAAAAGAAAAAAAGAAATGTTATGCAAATGATACCAGGCCAGACCAGACCAGACTTTTGCACCTTAACTTTTCCACAATCCTTTGATAATAAAATAAACAAAAAATTCAAGACAATGAATATTAAAAAGGGTTAAAATTAGCATAATCACTAGATAACTTTGTCTGTCTGTCTGTCCATCGTTTGAAACAAAATTCACAAGCAATAGCGAGTCATTTAAGATTACAAAGTTCAACTCATCATCATCATCATCATGAGTGGATGAAGGAATTGTTGGTAACAAGTGATGAAGAAAAAGCCGCGTGTTGCCTTATAATAACAACAAGGAAATTTCATTACAAAGCTAAACATAATTTCCGGTTTCCGTCTAAAGCAGCAAGCGATACAATTTTCAAACGAAAAGGCGACAAAATTCCAACAAAAAAAATATTTTCTCCAGGGTATTTAAAATGTATCGCCGATAGATGAACAATGTTCTGGAACATTGAATTTCTTTTGGGAAAGCCGAAGAAAGTGTTGTTAGCGTAGAAATTGATACCCAAAAGAAGGCATATTTCTATCTGCAATAGAGAGAAAGAAGTCATAATTCATAATATTTTGTAAGAAATAAAGAAAGAAAGAAATGGTCATTTATCACTTTGTGACACTAGACCAAGGAGGCATGTGTCATTGAAGGCTGACAAACACAGAGAGAGAGAGAGAGAGACCTTTACTAAAAACAAACTACAAACGAATGACAACAAATTGCAATACACGACCGTTTAATCATATCAAACTTAGGAGAACAAACAAAAAAACTCAAATCATGTTAACAGGGATTATTACACAGTGAGGAACAAATTAAAAGCACAATATTAAGTTCGTTGTAGACAAAGTGTTTTTGCTGACCTTTGTATGTTTAACTCTACTGTCACCTAAAAATCTTTAAAATTAACTGCTCTAACAACACTTAAGCCCTTTTACTGGCCAACACTTTCCTTTTCACTCTCCTTATATCTGTAGTCCTTGTTTTTTTAGTTCACTTTTGAAAATGAAAAATGACTTGTTATTGTCATTAACTGCCTTTGTCTTATTTTTTAATAATAAAACAAGAGGGCAATTGTGAAAATATTTGTTTTAAAATTAAACCGAAAAATATTTTGTTGTTAAACGAGATGATTTATAAGTATTATTGTACGACTGCGAGTCCTGCGAGTCCTTAATTATTGATCAATACGCTGTGGCTGTGGCGAACACCAAATGTTCTTTAAAAAGCCTTGAAAAAGTACTCAAAATATGTGACCGAATACAACATCTACCATCCACGTACAACAATTTACGTGGATGCACATCATTACCCAATACGATACGGAAGAAATTCATACTTCAGCGGCACAGTATGCATGTGAAATGTCCTATCTGCCGAGTTGTTTTTTTTGTCAGTTCACAACATAAATAGATTCATATATATTGTCTCAAAATACTATTCCCCTCTTCCACGAAGTATTTTCTAAGTTCCAAAATAAAATACTTCATAACTAGGGCCATCCCCTTAGTGGTTAGTTGCTGCAGCAAGACATACTATGCAGAATCAATTAACCAGGGCCGGTAGATATTACATACATACATACATACATACATACATACATACATACATACATACATACATACATACATACATACATACATACATACAACGAAGGACTTCCATGCACAAATGACAGTCACGATGGGAGAGCAGTTTAAAGGGCAGATGGACATTTCGCCTTGTCCCTGATGTAACCCTTTGGATGAAGAACAAACATTGCGAGCTGAACTACTACGTGACCCAGTTCCTAACTGGTCATGGGTGCTTCCGGAAGTATCTACACAGATTTGGTCATGACACTTCCCCTATATGCCCAAACTGTGTAGATGAGGAGGAAGATGCGGAGTATATTCTAACATGCTGCCCCAGATTTAGATGGCCCGGAGAAACGAGTTTAGGACCAAACCGGGTAATGGAAGAGTTGTTGAATTGTAGGAGAATGGCTGAAGTTATGCTAGAACTACGAAGACTGAAGGAACGGAGGCGAAATTTGACTTAATGTGATAAAGCTTTCAAGCTAAACAGCCCTCCGCGAAGTAATGCCTTACGGCAGTCCCGCGGGGGGAGAGTGGTTGAAGTGTGTAGGGAGTGGGTTTAGTACGTAGTCACCAGTGATGGTGAATCGTGCACTCTTTTGTTGGAACAAAAGTGTCTTCCGAAGATTTCCACCTCCGGCTCAAGACAAAAAAACATACATACATATCGACATACATACATACATATACGTACGTAATTGGTCATTACAACCCTTCAGTCAGGATTACGACATAGTTTTCTCACAGCACTTATGTTGTGTGTGTTAATTTTATACATGAGTGGGGGGACCTACAGTTTAAAGTCGACTCAGAACGACAGATTTTTGAGCAACTTTTCATCGCAATTTTATTTACTCTCAGAGTTTTTGACAGAAGTCTGCTGAGAGGAAGCTGCCGAAAAAATACTTTTTCATATTTTCGTTCTTGATGTCTGACCTGGAGTTTGAACCGACTAATAAGCCAACACACTACCTACTAGACTTCGTCGCAGTCACGAGTACATACTAAGGTATGGTTATTGAAGGTATTACTGGACATTGCGTTATAGTCATATCGGTTTATGACTCATGGCAAATAACTTCTGGTGGAGCTGCAGAGATAAGTAAAAGTGGAAGACTGTTCTTGGAACTGTTTTTGTCAGAAATCTGCTGAAAGGAAGTTGCTAAAAGAAGTAATTTTTCATTTATTGTTTCATTTTGTTCGAGATATCTCACCTGGGTTTTGAACCATGGGTTCACCTCTAATAAGCTAACACACTACCAACAAGACTACGGCGGTTTCGTGATGCACATTTTTACGAAATACTTTACGGAGAGAATTCGTTCTACAGCTGCACTATACGTTAGCGGAACATTCTTCCAACAGAAGTCGCTTACAACGTAAATAGAATCAAACGAAATGAAATGATCATAAACACTACTACCCCTTTTTTCCCCCAAAAAACCTAATTTCCTACTTCTAAAACAATGCAATGCACATGTAGGAACCGTCCCCAGGCTAGTAAGTTGTATACGAAAAAAATATATAAAAATGCTAATGATTTGCATAGAGAATGCGGAGATAAGGTCCAACGACATGCACTCCAGAGACCTGATACAAAAAGGCTTAAAATAACTTGGATAGTATTAGGTAGTTAGGCAGGTTGGAGTGGTAGCTTTGATACCAAAAGTTTACTTGAGCAGGCATATCTCCCTGTACTGATCGAGTTCCACCAAACTAGGGAAGAAGTTGGTCAGCGCAAGGGCTGCACATTTAAAGCACGATTACCCTACGCTGGAAAACCATCCCGAAAGGTTAATAAACGAAGCCATATCCTTAACACCAATGGGTAATGCTGACAATGATTGGAGAGCCAAATAACCTATATCTGCACCTCTTAAGAGATGGGCATTGACAAAGAAAGTGCATAACAGCCTCCTCTTCCTCAGCAGATCTACATCCACGACAGATATCGTTAGATGGGAGCTGCTTTCAGCGTGTCTTCCGATAACACAATGACCCGTAAGCATGGCCACTGTAATCGAGATGACGTTACGACCAAGTCCGAGTAACTGGTTGGTGCACGCCTTCTATCTATCTAGGGCCAAGTAAGTCTAGCAGTGGAGCAGGATTACTCATTGGCCCAGAATAAGTTGGATAGTATTTCAATGAGGATAAAACCAAATCAAATGAATGAAATAAATCGCGAACCTGCTTCATTTCGAGCTAATGGACACTAGAAAGTGGAACATGTTAAAGGCATGGCTAAGCGTTTATTTTCTTGCTTTACAGCTGTATGTAAGGACAAGTCGGATCACTGTTTTATAAAGGGTCCGCCAAATAACATTTTTTTTTTGAAAATGCTTTAAAAAAGAAAATACTGAATATTTTCTCAAATTTCTTTATTTATTTGAAAGTACAATCCTTCCGTTTAATTATGGAAAATAATTTCATTCAAATGGCTGCCTCGGCTGGCCTACACGATCGGTCCAATTTTTAAGCACATTATCGATTGTGTGCAGCTGTATTTCACCAATGGCTTCATGAATATTGTCCTGGCTTGTCGGCGTAACACTTATCTTTGACGGCACCCCACAAATAATAGTCCAACGGTCTCAAATCGCAGCTCCGAGGTAGCCAAACGACATCAGCTCTGCGGCTGATAATGCGATCTTCAAAAACAGGGCGCAAAACATCGAGTGTAGCTTCGGCTGTGTGGCACATAGCGCCGTCCTGTTGAAACCAAATGTTGCCAACAATATCATCCTCTTCAATTTTTGTGAACAAAAATTCGTTCAACATGGCCCGCTAACGATCGCCATTGACTGTAACGGCCACTTCTTGCTCATTTTGGAAGAAAATGGCCCAATTATGCCTCTGGACCAAAATCCGCACCAAACAGTGACTAGTTTTGGGTGGGTCGGCGTTTTAAATGTATGCGTGCGGGTTTTCTGTGCCCCAAATGCGACAATTTTGCTTGTTTACATACCCGCCAAGATAAAAATGAGCTTCATCTGAAAAGATGTAATTTTTGCCAAAATCGGCATCTTCTGGTGTAGGCTACTGCATGGAGAGCGGAGAGCCATTTGAATGAAATTATTTTCCATTATTAACCGGAAAGATTGTACTTTCAAATAAAAAAAGAAATTTGTGATAATATTCAGCAGTTTTCTTTTAAAGCATTTTCAAAAAAAAAAAGTTATTTGGCGGACCCTTTATCATTTAAATTTTAGTTTTTGCTTTGAAGCTTTGCAAATAACGATTTTCTGGTTCTTTATTTTTCCATACGATCCCAAGAATTTGAAGAGGAATTTTGATTGACTTTGACACTATTATGTGGAAGAAAATATCCTATATTTCCAAAGAAGAAAACGGCTCTTCAATCAAGAATAACATTGTCATTTTCGTAT
This sequence comes from Sarcophaga subvicina, assembly GCA_936449025.2. Taxonomy (NCBI): domain Eukaryota; kingdom Metazoa; phylum Arthropoda; class Insecta; order Diptera; family Sarcophagidae; genus Sarcophaga; species Sarcophaga subvicina. The sequence continues at coordinate 103,142,093 of OW388083.2, read as the reverse complement.
TTGCTTAAGTGAATTAATTTTCTAAATCTTGTCTTACATGTCACACAGCGAAATATGACATGGATTTGCGTAAATGCTTGGTATTAATCATTCAATTACAGATCAAATTACAAATTAATCACAAATGTACGCTACGTACATATGTATGTAGCATTTAATATTCTAAAAGGTACCAACAACAAAATAATACAATTAGAATTGGTAGTCAAACTTGATGAAACTGAAACATGATGAATAAAAAATAATGCACGCAAGATGGGAATGAACGCAGAAAAATTGTCATATTGCGACATACACATGTGAATGGTAATGAAAAATCTACTCCAAGCAAAAAAAGAGAATAATTTTTGGCAAATAAAACGAAATGTGGAAATGAGACAACGTACGACACTAATCAACTAAAGTAACATGACGCATTATAAACCTTAAGAGACAACGCAATACAAGAATTTATATACACAGAGCAACGTAATGACTGCTGCTGCTGCTGCTGCTGCTTCTAATAAACACACGATGTAAAGGAAAAATGTTTGAATGGATAGAATGGTTGGGTGGAATGGTATGGTATGGTATGGTATGGTATGGATGCAGTAACTAATAATGTTTTACTGGGTATATACCACCATACACATGTACGTGTGTACACATACTCATATAATTTGAATCCGTATAATAAAACAGCCATAACGTTGCATAATTGAGGAACCATTGCGCAAATAAAACACTCAAACGGTGATTAAGTTACAAGCATTCCTACCCTCAAAGTGTATGTCAGCTCACAGTTTGCCTCGTTGTGTAAAAGCGGCAAAAAGACTTCATACTTTAAACTGTGATTATCCTTAATATTTGCAAGCAAACATTTCAAGATTTTCTCCATTTACTATGAATTTATGTCTTGGCTGTATCTACTAAAAGGAGAAGGATTTCAATTCTTGTAAATCTATTTTGAACGTAAAGAACTCCAATGTAAGAAGATATAATGGCGACAAAAGATAATACGTCTTGCCTTCATCTCTCTCTCGCTCTCTCTCTCTCAGTCTACCTTTCTTATTGCCAAACTAAATGCGGTCTTTTTTACATTTCATATATTTTTATTACACTGGCTTTGTCATTTTGTTTTATGACTCCTGTGTCAGTTGGGTGGCATTCCACTTGCTGCTCTATGTATCTACTGTTGCTGCCTGTGCGCCCCTCATAGGCAACAGTTCTAAGACATGTGGGAGTAAGAGCATAAAAATAAATATTTAACAAGTTGTGGTTTATGCTAGAAGTCCATAAACTAATGGAAGTGCATACGGATAAATGAGATGTTATTTTTACTATTCCTAGTTCCTCACTTCTTAAAGGAGAACAAAAGAAAAAATAACAAGAAAGAAATGTTTGTGAATAAAAAAAAATTCAGTGTTAATGTAACAGATATTGGCTTGTGGCCAAACACAAAAGGTATGATTTTTTCAGATTGATATTTAAATTTTTGAAAATATTTTTCCCAAAGAAATTAAAGGCATTGGTGAACCATTCTTTAGTGTTTTACAGTCAAAGAGAAAAATCTACATACACCGCTGTAATTAGGCTTTTTCCCGCAAATTTTTTTGTTTTTTTTTTATTATTTCTAGGTTATACTTTTTTATATTCGTTTCCGCCTTCAAACATTTTTATTGTAACAGCCTTAAACAACGCTATAACACCTTTTTCAATTTCAAAAAAATCAATGGGAAAACGTATGCAGACTTTTTTCTTTGACTGTATCTAAAAATCCCTACTCACATCAGCATTAAAGAGCATTTTTTATTTGTTCCTTCTACGATTTTATACAAATATTATATGAAGAAACCACGAATTTTTGTAGAAGAGGCAAAGGAATTAATTTTCTTCCACAGATTTCAGACTAATAGCACAACAATCTAGGTTTCTATTCCAAGGTTAATCTAAAATATAAATTTAATGCACAAGTAGTTTCCAAATATCTGGTAGAAGAGGACACTCTATAGATTGTAAGTAAAATGTTTCTGAGAGTAAATAACAACTGCCATGAAAAATTTCTCAAAAATCTGTCGTTCGGAGTCTACTTTAAACTATTTATCCGCCACTCATGGATAAAATTAACACACACGACATAAGTGGTGTGACAAGCTAGGTCGTAACTCGGACTGAAGGGTTGTAATGACCAATTATGTATGTATACATGTATGTAGAACACTGACACGCGATTGTCTTTTCTACAGTCGTAGATTCACAGCTTCTGCAGAAGTAATGCGAAGTAATTCAGACTTTATCGTCTTGCGGTGAAAACAACTATAATGCGATGGATGACCATGCGATTCAAATGAGAAAGGCAATCGGTTCTCTTCTTATCCAATTTAGACCAGCAACTCCTAGCAACACCTGCATGTTCTCTCATGCTGGCAATAATGTTGAACTTTCTTATTGAATGACCGAAGGATGATTCTCAGTATAACTGAGGCAATCAGGAGCACTATGAAGCCGTCGGTATAAACCTCACTCGCAATGCCGGGAACTTATGGGGCATGAGATCAGCCCATAACAGCCTATACGGGACTTCATGCTACCAATGAAGTTAATGAAGTTAAACCTTCTTGTTGAAAGACCGAAAGATGATTTGCAGTTTAACTGAGGCAATCAGGAGCACTATGAAGCCGTCGGTATAGACCTCACTCTCAATGCCGGGAATTTATGGGGCATGAGATCAGCCCATAACAGCCTTCACGGGACTTCATGCTACCAATGAAGTTAATGAAGTTAAACCTTCTTGTTGAAAGACCGAAAGATGATTTGCAGTTTAACTGAGGCAATCAGGAGCACTATGAAGCCGTCGGTGTAGACCCCACTCGCTATGGCGGGAGATCAGCCCATAACAGTCTGCACGGGACCTCATCCTGCCAAAGAAGTTAAACCGTCTTGTTGATGGACCGAAAGATGATTTGCAGTTTAACTGAGTCAATCAGGACCACTATGAAGACCTCAAGCGCATTGCCGGGAACCTATGGATTATGAAACCAGATTTCTGTAAAATCTAGCAGTCGAAAAGGGAATCAAGTAGTCGACCCGTATACGGCTATGGCCTCATAAAATTACATCACATCCTTAAGGTAGATTGGGTGATAAGTTAACGGCTTTAGCCTTACTTTCACTAGCTCAACACACTCGAAAATCCGAAGGGAGGCAAATGAGGCCTTAGTGAATGTAAAATATGTTAATACAACAAGAAAAGTTTCTTATCTGGTTTGTTTTCACAATTTCCTACAATTCAAGTAAATTTCAGAACTTACCGCTTCAATGGTATGGTTTGGCCTTTTTTTCAGTTTCTTCGATTATAAATTAACGAACAACAACAGACACATGTCTGACAGCAGCAAAATGGTTTGTTTTTTTTTTCACATAAATTTTTAGAGGCTCATGTGCATAATTTCGGGGCCAAAATCAAAACGAATAGTTGGTATGAAACAAAATAAAAAAACAAAACCTCCAAATGAAAAAACCAACATGGCTGACAAGCAGTTAAACAAACAAAAAATTAAATACATTGTTTACATTACTATTTTACATGAATACAAGCATATACATACATACATATGTATGTAAATAAGTCTGTTATGTATGTAAACAATAAGTATAAAGTACAAATGGAATGGAGCGTATAAACAATGTCAACATTAACAGAAGAAGCAGAAGAAGAAGAAATAAACAGTACATACACAGATAAACAAATACTCAAGAGTGGTGGTTGTATGTAAATACGAGTAACATAAAATTAATTTGTCTTTTACACACTTATATGTATATGAATACATATGTATGTATGTACATACCAACATATTTGTTTACATATATACATATGCAAACGACAACTGAAGCATTTATTTTATTTATTTGAATACGAATGTAAAATGAAAAATAAAAATTCAAAAAAAACAAAAACAAAAAATAAAGTATAAAAAGAATTACGTATTCAAAGAGAGTTTACTGGGAACGTTAAATTTTTTCTACATTTTTTTGTAAAAATAAAAAAATTAAGAAAAAATGGGAAAAAATTAAATAAAAAAATATGTGTATACGCTTTTTGAAATCCTAATGACCATATACATATATTGTACAGCAACACTCATACATAGAATATATAAAAAAAACAGTGAAATATTCATAAAAATGCACAAATACTAGCACAGTGAACAGAGTTACACAAAATGTACAGAAAAAAATAAATGAAAACAAAAATAAAATTTAACGGCGGTTAATGACAAACATAATGCAAAAGAATATAAACCAGTAAACATTGCAGCTCCATATTTCCTGAATCAAATAATGGCGTTATCAGAACGCATACTCTGATAGAATCAGTCGATTAAAAATCTTAATCTTTTATAAGAAATGTAATTAGAAAATTGTCAATTTTTAACAAAATTATAAAAACAAAATTGTCCTTTGTCAACTTCTGGATTTTGTGTCAAAAAGTATGTTAATTTATTTAATCAAACCAATTTCGAATATTCTGTTTTAACATACATAATTGGTCATTGCAACCTTGTAATCAGGATTACGACCTAGCATCTCACACCACTTATGTTGTGGGTGTTAATTTTATACATGCGTGGTGGGACCTATAGTTTAAAGTCGACTCCGAACGACAGATTTTTGAGAAACTTTTCATGGCAATTTTATTTACTCTCAGGGTTTTTGCCAGAAATCTGCTGAGAGTAGTCGCCGTAGAAATATTTTTTCGTATTTCATTTTGTTGGAAATATCTGACCTGGGGTATAAACCGTGATCTCACGTCTAATAAGCCAATACACTACCTACTAGACTACGGCGACACACACTACCTACCAGAGTACGGCAACTTCTATTTTAAAGTGAAACGAATTCCAGTCAGCAGTGCTGTATCAAACTTCCGAAGCACAGGTTAGTTTTTAACTTGTGTTTCAGTATATGGAAGCCTGATATCATCAGAGAATATTACAAAAATTGACGGTATTTTGCGGTCAAAATTTGAGTCAAACTTATTGTGCAGTTCAATTTTATCGGCTCATAACAGATTGACTTTTTTTCTACCGAATACAGAGCATTACCTCGTCGCTCTGCCTAAATAAAATGCCGCTTAAGTCGCTTCCCAGAATTTTATAAGTTTGGCAACAATTTTCTTGTCGTACCAATGACATTTACTTCTCAAAGAACATCATCCAAGTATTCATTGACCAATAAACACCACGACGCGAACACATTGACTTCTCGGATCAGTTGGATCTTATATTGTCCCTTAATTTATTCGATTTTTTGCAGTGTAATATAGGCTGAAATAAAAGCAATGAACGCAACCACTGTATTCAAGACAATCACCACTGGGTCAGTTGTTAAGGTCAGGCGTTGAATAAAGTATTAATATTAATAATATTAATAAAGTTGAAGTGTTGGCTATGAATATAGTCGCGTAATAATTTCAGTATCAGGCTATATTAGAGAGGGAGAGAAACATATTTACTTATGGAAAAGGGAATATTGTATTCCTAGAGATACATCATCATATCATAACGAAGATAATATTGGAATGCCTTGTTATTTGGAAAAGAGAAGGAGACATTAATTTAGTCCCTGTCAACAGGAACGTAGAAGGTAACGGCATAACTTATATACTTTTGAAAGCTAGACGAATTAATAAGTTCTACGTAAGTTTGCCATTCCTATCTTAGGAGTCTAACAAATGATCTCACATAGACTCTGCTAATTTATAAAGGAAAGAGAAGAAAATGAATATTCTTGTGTAAACCTCCGACAAATCTGACCCTTTATGAAAATACGTAGAACTCGTTTTGCGTTAAATCTGATCAGAATCTACCTTAGAATTCATAACTGGATACAGAACTGTGGACATGCATAACATAAGTTCCCCTCCAATTAGTCATCAAAAGGGTTATCGCCTACAAACTACAGACAGCGTCATCTCCTGAGAAAATATAGAACTCCTTGAATTAAAATCCTCACTAGTACGCTAGTGTGTGGGGTTATTCGACATGAGCCCTGGCTCACATATCTCAAAAATATTTCGATCAAGGACCTCTCTGTAATCTGCTGGCAAAAACTCTGTGGATAAAGAAAATTGCCAAGAAAGGTTTCTCGAATATATGTCATTCGGTGTTGAGATTAAACAGTAGGTGCCGTCACTCATGTCTAAAATTAACACACGCAACATAAGTGTACCGAACTAGGTTGTAATCCTTACTAGAAGGCTGTAACGACCAATTAGGTAAGTAAAAGAGGTCAGCAATGAGTATTCAAAACGATGAGTAGATTCGAATCATACTTATAATTTCTGATGCATATACGCATTCATACTTCTTTTAATGTCATACTCATACTACTCATACTCAAAGTTTGAAATACTCATGGTACTCGTACTTAACAATACGCATGATGTTATCGATTTCGACTCTCACCGATTCATCGTATCCGAACACTACTATAATCACATGAAGGTTGTGTGTTTGCTCTCCTTGCTGTCTTTGTCTTTTTTTGTTTATGTGTATTTCTTCTCTCTTTGTAAATGCAACAACAACTAAGACTGTAAATTGTGTTGAATGATTGAAATCACTCGAAACTTTTATGAATACTTTTCTAAATTTGCGAATCTAAATGAGTAGACTTATGAATCAAACATATTTCGAATGGTATGAGTTTGATGTCAACGTTGCACGCATACTCATTGTATTCATACTTATAAATCAATGTTGTAGTGAGTATGAATGAATCAGAGTCCATAGTTAAATTTCAATATTGTTGACTCACTTATATTTAAAATTTCATGAGTGCTTATGAGTAGCGAAAAAACGATTAATTGCTGATCTCTGTTACAGAAGTTATTGAAGACACAAACCATGGGTAAAGAATCGATGAAAACAAAACCTACAGCGTCGTGAAGGAAATTGAAAATGAAAAAAATCTAACACTTAAACAAATGTTCATTGGGTATGACAAGTAATGGCCAATGTATGTATGAGTACTATGTGAATATCACAACGACAAATTACACATGCTCATATATCACACAGAGACAAGTGAACAGAAACCAAATAAAACGGCCGACAGGCCAACAATACCCAGCAACAAGAATTGTGGGGCTCTTAATTTTCATATGACGTTAAATGAAAAAAAATACAGATTTTTTTTTATTATTTTCAATTTTGTTTTAACTTTTCATTTGTATTTCAACTGTTTTTTTTTTTATTTTTAAATTTAATGTTACACACTAGAGCAATAAGTGAATGAGTGTAGTGCCACAGTGCCTCCACTCACGGGTTGGGTATAATGACCATATTTTCAATATGCAACAAACGTCGTCAGAGTGACAGTAAGAAGAAAAAAACAACAACAACAACAAACAATTTACATTCACAAAGATTCATTTACAAAAATGTTAAGAACTTTCTTTAAACTGAATTTATAAAAGCAAAATATAATGCTCTCATAGTGGAAGAGGGAGAGAGGGGGAGAGAGAGAGGCAATTATTTTCTATTTTTAAAAGTGACTATTTTCTACTGATGTTTTCTTATTTTCTCTCTCGTTTTTTTTTTTAATGGGAGGGTGGCGGTACAAAGATCTAAGGAGTGTCTTGTTATTTCAAATTTTTTTTCTTTCGCTTTTTTTTCTATTTCTTGTTATTGTTAATGTACTACTACCAACACTGTCTTGGCAAGTGTCGTAAACGTGAACGCCAGCCAGCAAGTTGGCCACACTATTTACATGTATGTATGTACATACGACGTTAAAAAAAAACTATTGACAATCACCGAGTATTTCATTGTAGCAAATGATTGATTCACTGGAAATCATTGACAGTTCCCCCAGTGATAAAGATTTGTTTTCATAACATTTTTGTTGTTGTTGTTATTTTTAACTGTTTCGTCAGCATTGTATATGTAAGAAAATATACTTTAAGCCCTGCTTAAACTAATACGCTCTGCAATAGTTGTAAAAAAATATTAAATGCAGGAAAAATACAATAAAAAAAGTGAAAAAAATACCTTAAAAGTGTATTCACAATCAAAGAATTACAATCAGAGGTTGTAAACCAAGCCATAAAGACAGAAAAGAAAAAATAAAAGAAGTACAATACTATGCGTAAATATGCGTACGTTGTACATACTAAGTAGTTGCAATGTATCGTCATTTTTCCTCTTCACGAATTTAAAATGCACCGTGAAAAATTATTTGAAATATTTCGGAGGGTGATGGATACCCCCTACAATGTTTCAATTATCGTGGTACTTAAAAAGAAAGGTACTTATTTTAGCATAGTCAAAAACAAAACAAAATTGCCATTACAACCCGTCAGTCAGGATTACGGCCTAGCTTCTCACACCACTCATGTTGTGTGTGTTAATTTTATACACGAATGGCGGTACCTACATTTTCAAAAACAAAACTCCACAACGTAATTACAATAGGGAGGGAAGTAGATTATGTCGTTAATCTTAGAGTCCATGTAGAATAATCTTTGTTTATCGCTTTTGCACCAAAGTTCAGAAAACTATCACAACGAATCTGGTTTCCTGACATTAATATTTCATGTAGAAAATGATTGTTTATTTATTTTAAAACAATCATAACACAGGACAGATTTCAGTTGCAGAAGTTACATGGAGCCGACCAAAACTCCACGAAATATAATAGGTCATCCAGAACAGAATGGCATACTTTCCTGTATCTACAGTTCATTAAAACGAAAAAAGCCTTCGATGCTATCAGAAGGAAAATGGAAAATATTGAGATGTCATTCTGCAGGAAATAATTGAAATTATATGAGCCATGTACAAGGATGCAAGACTCTCTGTACTTCACTACGAAAGCTTAAGTCAACCATTTCGGGCCAATGTGGACATTCTTTATCATCTTAACTGTCCATTTTTAAGACGATGATAAACCAAGCCTGTTCCCATGCTATGCCGATAATATTTTTTTAATCCCGCATAAGATCTTCGATATAACAAGGAAACTAAGAAACGTTTAAAGTTTAAGAATAAACCACACTAGCAAGGCCTGCCAATCGAGTGCGCAGGCATCATCTACTCCGTTACTTACTTACTTAATTGGCCATAACAACCCAATTAACGGATTTCGGTCTGTCGCAACACATCCTTCCAGGCGCCTCTGCTTCTTGCTCGCCTACGCCTGTTGGTCACACCAATCGATGACAGGGCTTGCTCGATTTGGTCCTTCCAACGGATACAAGGTCGTCCTCTTCGGCGACTTCCTCAGATCCCTGCATCAAATACCCGTCTCGCCGCAGCATCCTCTTCCATTCGAACGACAGGCCGAGTCAGCGCAGCCGTTGATTGTTAATACGCTGCACAACGTCTATGTCGTTGAGGAGCTCATACAGCTCACTGTTGGATCGGATGCGGAAATCATCGCCAACCCGTACTGGACCGAAGATCTGACGCAGTACTTTTCCCTCGAATACTCAAGGCTGCTGCATCGGTGCTTAATAGGAAGGACGGGTAGGATGAGGTCTCTGTTATTCAATTGCCTATTGAGACCATAGTAAACCTGTTAGCAAGTGCGATCCTGCGCTTGATCTCCAGACTGACATCATTCTTGGTGGTAACGGCGGAGCCAAGATAAATAAATCCCTTGACTGTATCAAAAGTAAAGTTATCGGCCGTAATCTGAGAATCAATACGCTACACGTCTCTACTTGTCGATAACATATACTTTGTTTTGCCTTCAATTACTGCCAAACACATCTTTGCAGACTACCGTTCAATAGCACTAAAGGCAGCAGTAACATCTCGCTTGGTAGGCCCTATGATGCCAATTTCGTCAGCGTACGCAAGCAACTTTTTTGAAAAATAGTGCCATTGCGATGCACTCCCGCTTTTCGCAGAACAATCTCCATGACGAAGTTGAAGAGGTCGCATGATTAGGGGTCGCCTTGTCTGAAACCTCGCACGGTATCAAAAGGTTCGGAGAGGTCCATTCCTACCTTGACGGAGCTGCAGGATTTGTTCAACGTCAATTTGCATAGCCTTATCAGCTTATTAATAACGAACATTCATCAGAAAACTTAATAGACTAACTGGGTCATTCAAATAGTTTCAGTGGCCATGGAGAAGCCTACAAATATTCTAGAGAAGGAGAATATTAGAATATTATATTCTGCTATCAATGAAGTATAACCACACTGATTTCGATTACAATGACGCAAACGCCACAGCGATATCAATCAGTGTCTCAAAGTCATACATATGCAAAGTATTTTGACTCGAAACAATCATAAACACAGAGCTCAGGAGCTTAACAAACTAGGACCCAAAATAACAAATGAAATCAAAAATTAAAGACGATGAACTTGTAATATCAAAATACCAGTAACTGTACCAAGATTTTCCAACCACTTCACCGAATTAAATGTTGCTCAATTATGATAAACACTACGAAAATGTATCGTGGAAATATTTTAAGCGTTTCATCACTTAACATAACATAATTGCCCATTATAATCCTTTAGTCAGGATTACAACCTAGCTTCTTACACCACTTATGTTGTGTGTGTTAGTTTTATACAAGAGTGGCGGGACCTACAGTTTAAAGTTGACGCCGAATGACAGATTTTTAAGAAACTTTTTATGACAATTTTATTTACTCTGAGGGTTTTGTCAGAAATCTGCTAAGAGGAAGTTGCCGAAGAAATACTTTTTCATATTTCGTTGAAAATGTCTGACCTGTGTTAGGTTAGGTTAGAGGACGTGTACTTGTCGGAGGTCGAATTGACCCATTGTACAACGTCCTAGTTTCTCACACCACTTATGTTGTGTGTATTAATTTTATACATGAGTGAAGGGACCTACAGTTTAAAGTCGACTCCGAACGACAGATTTTTGAAAAACTTTTTCATGGCAATTTATTTACTCTCAGAGTTTTTGCCAGAAATCTGTTTAGAGGAAGTCGCCGAAAAAATACTTTTTTGTATTTTGTTTTGATGTCTGGCCTGGGGTTCAAATCCTGGCTTTACGTCTAATAAGCCAACACGCTACCTACTAGACTACGGCGACTTCACCTGACCTGACTGACCTGGGTTTTGAACTGAAACCTTATATCTTATAAGCCAATACACTACATACCTACTAGGCTACGGAAGCTTCAATAAGTAATAAGTATAAACCACACTACCACAGAGAACATCATTTTACAAGGCCAACCAATTGAATACGTATGTATGTAGATTGCTTCTGTTATCTATGAGGTATAATTCAGCAGACCGCTTCAGTTCAGATCATGGACAAGCTCAAAAATATTCTAGCAAACTAAGCTTAGAATATTATACTCAGTTGTACAGTAATCCTTCGACTTACGTCGCCTCGATTAACATTGTTTCGATTTACGTCGTCAAATTTTTTGTTCCCTCTAGCTTCAATTTGCGTCGTCATCGAGGATTACTGTAACTTTTTTAAGTTCCTTGATAAAAACATACTATTTTGTCGTATGAGCAATATGAAATTTGATTTACGTCGTTTCGATTTACATCGCCCTTTTTAGAACCAACTGCGACGTAAATCGAGGGATTACTGTATGGAAATGTAGCATGACTGGTTTCGAATACACTTATGCAAAAGCGACAGTTATGCATCACTAGAGTGTCAAAATGTCTGGAGCAGAACTAGTTTCGAATTCTTATTGAAACAAAACAAGATATTAGGAGATCTGAGGGTCGAGACTAAAGACTTACACTTGTAATCAAGTGAACAACGTTTAAAATTGGGACATGATTTCGACAAACCTATCACATTCTGCTATGTATCAAAATGTTGAGCAGTTGTAATGAAAGCTATAAATGTGGTAATATATCTAAGAAATATTTAAATAATGCGAAAACATGTTAAGCGGTTAAGTCGCTCAAATGGCCTGACTGCTTTTAGCAGAACAACATTAAAGTTTTCGGTTTTGCTTTTATTAACCATGGGAAAAAATTTAATGTCCTAGAAGAGGCGACTTAACGGAAAGGAAAGATGATTTTGGAAGCTCAATGATTGCTTACAAACAGGTGAACAGATGATCAAGGATTTATTATCCTAGATTAATAAAAGCACCTTTCATACGCCTACAGAAAGCATGCTTAGAACTCGCGAAGAGCTTAAGCTAAAGTAGAGCAGTCAGTGGAATGGAAATCGCTTCCTTTTCTCACAATTGCAGACTTTAAAAAGGCCATTGACACTTCGGAGTATATATTAAACTGCAGGTTCCGCCACTTACGGAAAAAATTAACACACACAACATAACGAGTTTAAACTATAGGTCCCGCCACTCATAACATCAGTGGTGTGAGAAGCTAGGTCGTTATCCTGACTGAAGGCTTGTAATGACCAATTAGGTTTGTAAAAGAGTTCCATGTACTGTTTATAATGCTTTCAAAACCAAGTTTAAATGGCTGTAATTGAAATGATTAGATTCGTTTTTTGTCTCCGTGTAAAAACATATGATTGCGAAGAGGCATTTTACCGCCTTATGGAAATCATTTTATTTCTGTTCATATTTGAATTTGTTTTGTCAATAATAAAATGAAAATTAAAAGAAAGAAAGAAAGAAACAATAAAAGAAAGAAAAAAAAAACATTAAATAGAAGTAAAATAATAAAATGCTTAATAATGCTTAATTTTTTTTTTATTTTTAAAATAAAATGAAAGAAAAAAAATTTATTTTGAAAATAATTTATATTCATGCTGCACCTGTGACGGTATAATTCGTGGAATTTTTTTTCTTCTTCTTGTATTTTAAATGCTGATTGTTTTTTTTTTTTTTTTTTGTTCGTCTTCAGTGTTTTTTCAATTTTCTGTATTTTATTTATAAGATTTTTTTTATTTTTTAATTTATTATACATGATCGATTCATACAAATTGAATTTGCATATCTGGGTCTTGACACTATCTACATAATAATGTTGCCAAATTCATGTAAAAAAACACAAAACAAAACAAAACTGTGGTAATAATTAACTGACTGCATACGTATACTCATATACATAAATACATACATACATGCATACGTACTTTTATGTGAAGAAATTAAAAAATTTCTCTTTCAGAAACCATTTGCAGTCATCATAAATATCAATTCTTAATAATGATAATAAAAAAACCACACAATAATTGTTGATAATGGCTTAAACAAAATGGCATACATACCATACATATGTATGTACACGCAGTTACTAAAGTATACATACGGTTAACAAATTTCAGAAATTTTTTAACCAATCCGTTTTCGTTGAAATCTTTATAGTTTCCTCGATTTTAAGACGGTCTTTTGCATTGGTTCAAAAATTTCTGAAATTGAAACTGAATTGTGGTCCTGCACAGGCCCACAAAAGTATACATCCGATTAACAAATTTCACAAATTTCTGAACCAATGCAAAAGACCATCTTAAAATCGAAGAAAGATGTCAGACAATTATAAAGATTTTCAACGAAAACGGATTAGTTAAAAAATTTCTGAAATTTGTTAACCGTATGTATACTTTTGTGGCTGAGTGTAAATACATTATGTTCATTATTAATAATCGTTAATAAAATTATAAATTTTTATGACTCACATAAAATTATTAAGAAAATATTTTCATACATAAAACAGCAACAACAACACAATAAAAATAAATTCTTTTTTATTTTCTTTAATTTGTTTAGCAATTAATTTTTACAGAAAACTGACATTTCCAAGAAAGAAAGGAATTTTACAGGAAAAAAATAATTTTTTTTTAATGAAATGTTGGCCGCTTGTTGCCTGGTTAACGAGATGGTTTGCCTGTTTGATTGATAGTTTGGAACTTGATTTGCATGGGGTCGCAATCATCTTAGTCATAAGAAAGTTGATGGACATTTTATTTCATTTCCAGTTAATAGTCGATTATTTAAAAAAAAAAGATTGCTTTCATCTAACCGCTAGGTTTTGATATAGAAAAACATTGAGGAAAATTAAGGAAAATTATGGGAAAACAAAGCATGAACTAAAAGAACTTTGGACTTTGGTTTCGATTATTAGGCACGAATATGCCGTCTGAATAACTTCCAAATAAAAACATAAAATAAAAATCAGTCTACAGTGCATTACGTTTCAGAGTTATTATGGTTACATAAAAGTTAGGGAAGAACGAAATAACTTTTTTTTTTGAAAATGCTTTAAGAAAAAACTACTGAATATTTTCTCAAATTTCTTTTTTTTTATTTGAAAGTACAATCCTTCCGGTTAATAATGGAAAATTATTTCATTCAAATGGCTGCCTCGGCTGGCCATGTAGTAGCCTATACGATCGGTCCAATTTTTAAGCACATTATCGATTGTGTGCAGCTGTATTTCACCAATGGCTTCACGAATATTGTCCTTTAAAGCGTCAATTGTCTCTGGCTTGTCGGCGTAACACTTATCTTTGACGGCATCCCACAAATAATAGTCCAACGGTGTCAAATCGCAGCTCCGAGGTGGCCAAACGACATCAACTCTGCGGCTGATAATGCGATCTTCAAAAACAGGGCGCAAAACATCGAGTGTAGCTTCGGCTGTATGGCACGTAGCGCCGTCCTGTTGAAACCAAATGTTGCCAATATCCTCCTCTTCAATTTTTGTGAGCAAAAATGCGTTCAACATGGCCCGATAACGATCGCTATTAACTGCCACAACGGTCACTCCCTGCTCATTTTCGAAGAAAAATTGCCCAATTATGCCTCTGGACCAAAACCTGCACCAAACAGTGACTCCTTTTGGGTGTGTCGGCTTTTCAATGTATGCGTGCGGGTTTTCTGTGCCCCAAAAGCGACAATTTTGCTTGTTTACATATCCGCCAAGATCAAAATGAGCTTCATCTGAAAAGATGATTTTTTTGCGAAAATCGGCATCTTCTGGTGTAGAGGCTACTGCATGGCCAGCCGAGACAGCCATTTGAATGAAATTATTTTTCGTTATTAACCGGAAGGATTGTACTTTCAAATAGAAAAAGAAATTTGAGAAAATATTCAGTAGTTTTTTTTAAAGCATTTTCGAAAAAAAAAGTTATTTGGCGGACCCTTTATTAAACTAACAGTTCCCGAAAATAGCACTTGAAAATGATGATTTTTGTGAATTTAAGTAATTTACTGTGCTTGCTTGACTACAAATTTAAGCAGTTCAGATTCGAATACGAACAAAATGAAAAGATGTTAAACATGAGTTACAAATTTTTAAAAATTTTTAGTCTACAGTCCCTTCCTCTTTCAAATAATCTATTCAGAAAGATTTTTGATCCTCCGAGAACATAGCACCAACAAAAATACGCCACATAGCACCAACAGGCAGCGTTTCTTCTTAAAAAAGAGTAGAACTAAATGGGCAAATTTATACACTACATAACACAAAACACAACCAAATACATCGGTTCTAGAAACCGATAAATAGTTTATCGATAGCTTACCACGCTGTATAAACTAGATTCAAGAAAAATTATAAAGGCAAGGAAATACACTGAGCGCCATAAGTGAGTCAACACTTTTGTTCTTAAGTATAAAACAGTGAATTGTTGTTTTTGTTTTAACATTTTATAAGTAATAAATAAACGTTTTTATTTTGGGAAATTTATTCGACTATTCTCATTTACTTTTCTCGCTATCCTATGAAAATGAATTATTTCGGTGGTGTTTACTCACTTTTGGCGCTCAGTGTATAACAAAATGAAAGAGGAGCTGCTCTTTAACTTCCATATGCTTCTTAAAGGAAGACGCCTTAATAAAAAAAATTTTTAAGAACTGATAAACAAAAATTGGGTCTCAAACCTATCTTAAAAATTTGGTTGTACATACACTCGTAACATTTAGACCTCAGCTACCTAGTGCAGAATTAGTTTGTCAAACAAGAAGTCTTAGTCTACACCACAGACTAAAGAATGACCATAATCTGACTCCTCTAGATAACCATAAGCAGAAGGACTGGTAGGAATCTGATAAGTATTATATTAAAATCGGTTTGAAAGCCAATATCACAGAAACTAGGGTCTTTGTCCTTGTTATTTTGAGAAAACCTCTGCCACAACCTAAAGTAAATGGCCGTTGTAACGTCTCTAAACAGTTTCGGAATTTTGAGTTGAAATCTGCAGCATAAAAAAATACTACAAATTTGTTTTACATTCTTAACTTGCCTGCCTTCAAAATAGTTATCGTTACTAATTGTTTAACCATAAAAACAAAATAAAAAATACGACTGCATTTGAACATTGATATCATATCCGTTGAGATTGAGGTTCTAAAATGTTCTTGCGTCATCTTGATTATATTGTGAACATAATTTCGGATTGTCTTAAGAGTTATCTCAAAAGTACTAACTGGATTACGAAAATAGGAAAAAAGGTTTTCCATGAGCATCTTTTCCAACGGTATCAAAATAACAACAATTATCGCGAAGTGTGTGCGGTGATGACGTGCTTTACAACTTTTTAATTTTTCGTTCCTTAAAAAATCATAGCACTTCCACTATCTTCAGTGGTCGCCGTAGTCTGGTAGGTAATGTGTTGGCTTATTAGACGTAAAGCCAGGGTTCGCGCCCCAGGCCAGACATCAAGCCAAATTACAAAAAGTATTAAATCGGCGACTTCCTGAGAGTAAATAAAATTGCCATGAATAAGTTTCCCAAAAAAAAAAAAAAAAAAAAATCCACGCCACTCATATAAAAATTAACACATACAAAATAAGTGGTGTGCGACATAGGTCACAATAATGACTGAAAGGTTGTGATGACCAATTATGCATATAGATTACGAATTTTGTACAAATTTTGAGCTTTCCGTTCCTTTTCTTTTTTTAAAAAATCTATTCAGAAAGCCCCCTGACGCCATACAAATGTCAGGCAGTTTCACCTTTTAAAATAGAAGAGAACTCAAGGGGCTAAGTTACTCACTACATCAGCTTTCACAACAAGAACATTCAGTAGTAATGTGCTATTAATACCTGTTTTATACTACTTTTCTTATCTACAGGTCCTAATTTTTTAACTTTGAATATCTTGTTGAAAATGGTTTTGTCTCCTTCCGGATACGAACATGGATATTATTTACTATAACACGCCACCTCTAAGCTGCGCCTCTACCCACATCTGAAGTAACTTACCAGTCGCTATAAGAACAAAATGGCGGCATTTTGAATTTATTTTTTCTGTTTTCGCCCACTTTTCCTACCTTAAGTTTTTAATAAAATTACACAGCCCTGTAAATTTGGACTCTTTTGTGCAAATAAGATGGCTTCAGGTGTTTTCAAAGGCATTTTGCGCGCTGAACACGAATCTGGTTTCATAAACTTTCCATCACGTCAGGTTTTCGAGAACAAGGGGGTTGAAGCCCCTAAAAATAGCGTTTTTGGCCATTTTTGAAACATTGTAGATCTGAACACTGACGTGCGAGAACCATCGCTATTGTCAGAAATTGACAATTGAGCTTTGCTCTTCAAAATGAGGCCAAAGACAAATTGTTTGCATGCACCGTTAAAGTAGAGGTGGGTTTATGTCAAGGGGTGCAAAAGAAAAAGAAACACATTACGGAGGTCCTTAAAAATTAATCAGATTTACTTGACAATTGCTACTCAGGGGTTTTTGGGTTCGCTGATTACAGATCTTCATTCAGATTTAAAAAATTCAAAATGGCAAATCCAATATGACGGTCGAGGTTTATAAAAATTAATCAGATTTACTTGACCTTCAGAAACACCTGGAGCAATCTTATTTGCAAAACCCATGCATGGATGTGTTATTAATTACTGACGGATCTAAAATATCCTAGTTCAGGCTAAAGCTATACACCTTAGCAACATTGTTCCAAAATTTCAGCGAAATCGATGAAGTAGTTTTTGCAAAATCGTGGCCTCCTGATCGAAAAATGTAATTTCGAGAAAAACGCGTTTAAGTTGCGAACACCTGGACACGATGTATTATTTTGCGTTTATGTACTTATTTCGTATGACTAACTAAATTAACTAAAACCGTGAAAAAATCAATATTTTGACAGTAAGGAAGTATGCTAACCCCTTAAATGTCTTTCGATTTTTCTGATCCAAATTATTCAAGCCGAGTTGTTGACTTTTTTCAACTCATTTCCTGCTTTAGAATTGTTTTCCTAATTTTTTTTCCTTGTTTTCTATTTTTTGTTGCCCTTTAATAATTTCCGCAAAATGTATTCTTATTAAAAAAAAACAAAAACTTTTTCATGCAATTCGTGGGAAATTGCAAAATAATTTTCAAACACAGAAAAAAAAGTTGAAAAAAGATTCAACGCAAATGAAAATCGCATATGAAGCTCAAATGCAGCAGCAAGCAACAAAATCTAGTTGACGACTTCTTTGTGTCATTTGAGGACTTTATCTTGGCCGCCAGTTGTCATCATCTTGAAGGCGGTAAGATGTTATCACAAACGACTCGTATTCATATTCATATTTTTGCTACATTTCTGTTTTTATGAATGTGTGTGAATGGAGATTTTCTTAAAAAAAAAACCGCAAAACAAGCCACTGTAGTAGAAAAATACGGAATAAATTATGATGGTTTTTTTTCTCTCTTTTTGCATTTTTTTTTATGTTAAGAATTGTTGTTAAGAAAGGATACCGCCACCGCCAACTCATAACAATTTTAAAACTATACAATGATGTCATAAGAAAGCAAATTAAATGGTAGAGAATTTGTAAACAAATTAAACGTATTTTTAGAAACTGTATAGGGTGTATAGGCGGTTGTAGTCGACATGTAAAAGAAACTACTTAACACAGTCATGGATAGGAGTGTGATAACAGATTTGCCTGTTGTATTGGATGTAGTTCTGAACAACTTAGCTCTGTGAGTCCTACTTTTTCTCAAGAGGTTAATGTTCATTGCTGTTAATGTTATCCTCTCTTCAATTACTTTTATCCTCATTACAATTCTTTTGTGGAGGTTACGACCTGGCTTCTCACAACACCCATGTTGTGTGAGTTAATTTTAACCATGAGTGGCGGAACCTATAGAATTACTTTGTAATTCCCACTTTCTTTTTCTATTGCGGGTCGCTGGTCGTATTGTAAACCACTGACTCCGAAGGACAAATTTTTGTTTTTATTTTTCTCACAGGATTTTTTCCAGAGAACTGCTGAATGAAACTATTTTTTTTTAAGTCGCCGTAGTCTAGTAGGTAGTGTGTAAAAAAAAAGTATTTCTTCGGCGACTTCCTCTCAGCAGATTTCTGGCAAAAACTCTGGGAGTAAATAAAATTGCCATGAAAAGTTTCTCAACAATCTGTCGTTCGGAGTCGACTTTAAACTGTAGGTCCCACCACTCATGTATAAAATTCACACACACAACATCAGTGGTGTGAGAAACTAGGACGTTGTACAATGGGTCAATTCGACCTCCGGGTACTGTACTTGTCTTAATTGACAAGTACACGTCCGCTAACCTAACCTAACCTAACCTAACTATTTTTTAATATTTTCTTTTTTTTTAAGATGTCGGCCTCACATCTAATAAGACAACAAACTACCTACTAGGCTACGATGATAACAAATGTTTTTTTTTTCTTCGATTCACTCGTAAGCCGGGCAAAAGGAAATAGAAGAGACTGTAGAGTTACACGAACCATAATATCAATCCTATAGTAAGGAAACTAATCGTAAACATGAGTAAGCGGTAGATAAAAGCTCTTATAGGACTATATGGCCTATTTAGCAGATGGATTAAGGACCTCTCAGATTTCTGTAGGCAATATGAGGAAGCAAAGGAAACAAGGAACCATTTTTTAATGCCACTGCTTTTGCCTGCAGGTGCGTAATTTAGGCAGAAATGGATCTGAAGGACTATAAACCTCAGGTCTTAATAGGATACATAAACGAAGTTGACTAGATGGGTATCGTTAGAAGGATCTATGGGTGCTAATTGCTGTTTTCGTCTTTGTTTTTTCTCTCTGTTTCCTTTCTTGATTTTGTCGTAATTTAAGGAGAGGCATGAATCGAGTCTACTAAGATAAGTAAATGAGGGCAAAACAAAGTATATGTTGTCGACAAGTGGAGGCGTGCGGAGTATTGATTCCCAGAGTACGGCCGATAACTATACTTTTGAAACAAGCAAGGAATTTATTTATCTTGGCTCCGCCGTTAACACCAAAAATGATGTCAGTCTGGAGATCAAGCGCAGGATCACTCTTGCCAATAGGTGCTACTATGGTTTCAATGGGCAATTGAATAGCAGAGACCTCTTTCGTACGATAAAACTAACACTCTACAAGACACTCATCCTACCCGTGCTTCTTTATGGCGCAGTGGCATGGACCCTATTAAGCACTGATGCAGCAGCGTTGAGAGTGTTCGAGAGAAAAGCCCTACGTAAGATCTTCGGTCCAGTGCGAGTTGGCGATAATTGCCGCATCCGATGCAATAGTGAGCTGTATGAGTTCCTCAACGACATGACGTTATGCAGCGTATTAACATCCGGCGGCTGCGCTAGCTCGGCCATGTCGTTCGAATGGAGGAGGATGCTCCGGCGAAACGGGTATTTGATGCGGGAATCTGCGGAAGTAGGCGAAGAGGACGACCTTGTATCCGTCGGAAGGACCAAATCGAGGAAGCCCTGTCATCGATTGGTGTGACCAAATGGCGGAGGCGCGCATGATGCAGAGGCGCTTGGAAGGATGTGTTCCGGCAGGCCGAAATCCGTTAGTGTAAGTAATGAATCGAACCAATTTTAAATACAGGAAGAAAAAACTTCGTATCCTCAGAGAAGGTAGAGGTTGCTCTCCATTAAAGGAAGGCCACATAGGGCTCCTTGTGATACCACAGCTTTCACTAGTCTCGGGACTACTCGGAGCTTTTGATTAAGCAAGAGAGTGTCTCTAGAGGAGGGCTTTTTTCTCCTTTGAAGAAGTGCCTGGCATTTAACCAGTAGGTGACGAATAATCTTCTCTTCTTCCAACGCATAATAGCGATCCTTACAGAACGTTTTGGTAGACATTTGGTAGACATAACGAAAGATTTGACATTCTGTCAAATGACGTCTGCTGTAGCTATGGAACTGGGGAGGATAAAGAAACTGTCTTTCACCTCATGTGTCAGTGCTAGTCATAAAGAGTTTGCAACTTCTGTAGAAATCATTAAGAAAGTGTCCAAGACCAATGCCGCTCGCATAGGTAATCATAATGCAATGCCCCATAATAACGATCCGACTTGTTGCTCTCGCTTTATTTAGAGTTGGACAGATTTCCACGCAGTTGTACATTTGTCCTAGGCTGAACAGAGAATCCACTTTATCCCTAAAACCCTTTGCCTCGTTAAATATTAATTTTTAATAAAAAAAAACTTTTGCCAATAAAATGGAAATGTCAACCATAAGCTTTACTTAATTCTCCTCATGTACACTGAGCGTCAAAAGAAACTGTGCACTAAGGATGAAATTCTAAAAATTGCCAAACTCAACTTTTACCACTTAAGGAGAGTGCTCGTTAGTTTCATTTCTAAAAACTGGCAATGCAACAACTTTAAAATAAAAATAACGGTCATAACTTTTTTTTTGAAAATGCTTTAAAAGAAAACTGCTGAATATTATCACAAATTTCTTTTTTATTTGAAAGTACAATCCTTCCGGTTAATAATGGAAAGTAATTTCGTTCAAATGGCTGTTTCGGCTGGCCATGCAGTAGCCTACACGATCGGTCCAATTTTTAAGCACATTATCGATTGTGTGCAGCTGTATTTCACCAATGGCTTCACGAATGTTGTCCTTTAAAGTGTCAATTGTCTCTGGCTTGTCGGAGTAACACTTATCTTTGACGGCAGCCCACAAATAATAGTCCAACGGTGTCAAATCGCGGCTCCGAGGTGGCCAAACGACATCAGCTCTGCAGCTGATAATGCGATCTTCAAAAACAGGGCGTAAAACATAGAGCGTAGCTTCGACTGTGTGGCATTTAGCTCCGTCCTGTTGAAACTAAATGTTGCCAATATCCTCCTCTTAAATTTTTGTGAACTAAAATTCGTTCAACATGGCCCGATAATGATCGCCATTGACTGTAACGGCCACTCCTTGCTCACTTTCGAAGAAAAATGGCCCAATTATGACTCTGGACCAAAATCCGCACCAAACAGTGACTCGTTTTGGGTGCGTCGGCTTTTCAATGTATGCGTGCGGGTTTTCTGTGCCCCAAATGCGACAATTTCGCTTTTTTACACACCCGCCAAGATCAAAATGAGCTTCACCTGAAAAAATGATTTTTTTTTGCCAAAATCGGCATCTTCTGGTGTAGGCTACTGCATGGCCAGCCGAGGAAGCCATTTGAATGAAATTACTTTCCATTATGAACCGCAAGGATTGTACTTTCAAATAAAAAAAAGAAACTTGAGAAAATATTCAGTATTTTCTTTTTTAAAGCATTTTCAAAAAAAAAATGTTATTTGGCGGACCCTTTATATTATTTTTGAAGTCGCCGTAGTCTAATATGTAGTGTGTTGGCTTATTAGACAAAAAGCCACGGTTCAAACCCCAGGTGAGACATCAAAAAAGAAATATGAAAAAAAATATTTCTTCGGCGACTTCCTCTCAGCGGATTTCTGGCAAACGCTCTTAGAGTAAATAAAATTGTCATTAACAATTTTTCAAAAATATGTCGTTCAGAATCGACTTTAAACTGTAGGTTTCGCCACTCATGTATAAAATTAACACACACGACATGAGTGGTGTAAGAAGCTAGGCCGTAATCCTGACTGGGGGTTGTAATGTATGTATATTATTTTTAATGTACAGTTTCTTTTGACGCTCACTGTATGATTAAATCCTGGAAATAATAACCGACCAAAAAATTAAGCCTTTTGCTACAAATATCCTTTGGGCTTAAGGGCAAAGGTTGGCGCTCTGTACAAAGTGCAGGGCAAAAAAGGAAAACCCAGTACTTAACCCTGTTACGCTATAGGGTTGCTAAGGATTAATTTGATTTCTTCAATTCAATTTCATATTTTTCTTTTCTTATTTAATTGTGGTCAAGCCAATGTACTAAAAATGAAATGCTTGCAGCGCGTGGCTTTAATGAATTGAATTGAATTTATATGGACATCAGGTTTTAATCTCTCATAACTTTTTTTTGCTTTTGTTTAAACAAACTTTATTAAAAGGCTGTGAGGGGGGTATAAAGAAATTCTCAAAAATCAAATTCAAAAATTTAATCATTTTATAGCCGATTTGTCTTCATTTAAAAAAGCTTTAATTAAATGGCGCCATTTGTGTTATGAGAATATCTCTTGAGGGGAAAAAACCTGGAAACAAATTAAATTGTTCAATTAAAACGTAACAAAAAACCGTTTAAAGCATTTAAAAATGTAACAAAAGTTTTTAATTTAACTTTTGACACTTTTTAAGATTAGATTCTTATCCCAGAGATTGAGATTGAGATGAGAGATAAAAGCCACTTCACAATCAAGTACCAGTTCCACTTACATCTTCACGTTAATGTTCATCACTTTAACTCAATTACACGCATTTGTAAACTGATATCCTGCGAACAATTAAAACAACTCACGCAGTGTCATTGAAGTTTTTCTTTTTAATTCTTTGCTGTTTTTTCTTCTCTTTTTTTGGTTGAAAAACACTACGAAAGTTACATGAATTTAACATTAAAAATGTTAATTAGACACTCCAACCGTAGTCTGCTTCTCTAGTCCATGTTTCACTTTTTTCTCGTTGCTTTCCATTTTCGTTTTGTTGAACGTTTTTTTATTTTCGTGAAGAACAAAATGTTGCAGGTTTTTTTAAAGAATTTTTTTATTTTTGTCTAGTTAAGCTCTACGTCCTGTTTGGGCTTTTGTTTTTCACCGCTAAAGTAAGTTCAGCATCGAAAAACGTAGTTTGGCTGATAAGGTAACAGGTAAAAACTTTCCTTACAATCAAGTTACACGTCTTAGGCGGACAGACTTACTAGGATGCGCATTGCTCTCAGAACGCATACATACATACATAATTGTTAGAAACTAGGTCGTAATCCTGACTGAAGACCTAGTTTCTCACACCACCTATGTTGTGTGTATTAATTTCATACATGAGTGGTGGGACCTACAGTTTAAAGTCGACTCCAAACGACAGATTTTTCGAGAAACTTTTCATGGCAATTTTATTTACTCTTAGAGTTTTTGCCAGAAATCTGCTGAGAGGAAGTCGCCGAAGAAATACTTTTTGTATTTTGTTTTGATGTCTGCTCTGGGGCTCGAATCCGGGCTTTATGTCTAATAAGCCAACACACTACCTACTAGGCTACGACGAACGCATGGCAATCAAAAAACACTGCCTCTGAAAATAGTCGAATGGCTCATGTCATTGTTTTCAATTCCATTCAGTTTTGAAAAACCTTGACCGCCATAGTGCGGACGGCTTTGATGGAAGCCAGATACTGAAGAAATCGCTTCAGTATCTCCTTCTCCGTTTATTTTATGTTCTAAACTAGTAGAATGGGATTACAAACATAGGAAGTGTGTTTAATCTTTCGAAAGATTCATAACGAGCCTAATGACCTTCAAAGAAACCTACTTATGGCGGACGATCCATGCAAGCTACTCTATGACGAAATACACGCCATCCTTAAGTGTTTCTATACTTTTCCTCGTTCTTTTAAGGAACACAGGACCCTTACAAAGCATTTGGCCCATATTAGTAATATTTCTTCGCTTTATTTCAATTTCATCGATGACTAGTTCTAGAACGAACCCTATTAACCGTCCGACTACACTTTGTGTTCTACTGTCTTAATAAGAGATGGCACTGCTCTAAGGAAGCATTAGGCTTCAGGGCAATTCCTTGAGAAATTATTTAAAAACGTTCACCTATAACCTTCCAAAATAATGTAGAGTATCAATCACAACAATTATTAATTGCTTCTCGCAAGCACAGAAAAGCATTCCTGACGTATTCACCCGAACTGTTTCGGCTATGGCTTCTTTGTGACCTATCTTTGGAAAGCTAATACTTTGGTTTTCATATCATACATACATACGTAACATAATTGATCATTACAACCCTTCTGTCAGGATTACGACCTAGTTTCTCACACCACTTATGCTGTGTGTATTAATTTTATACATGAGTGTCGACTCTGAACGACAGATTTTTTGAGAAACTTTTCATGGCAATTTTATTTACACTCAGGGCTTTTGCTAGAAATCTGCTGAGAGCAAGACGCTGAAGAAACATTTTTTTCATATTTCGTGTTGGAAATGTCTGACCTGGGGTTTGAAGTCCAGAAATATTTGGAGAAATAGACTGGAATGAGCCAACTGGGATATAAAACTCTTTACGACTTCTTTAAAACACAACTTCATGCCGAAATACCAGGGGACACAATTAGTGTGTATACTACATACACACATAATTGGTCATTATAACCCTTCAGATTACGACCTAGTTTCACACACCACTTATGTTGTGTGTGTTAATTTTATACATGAGTGGCGGAACCTACAGCTTAAAGTCGCCTCCGAATGACAGATTTTTGAGAAACTTTTCATGGCAATTTTTATTTACTCTCAGAGTTTTTGCCAGAAATCTGCTGAGAGGAAGTATTTTGTATCATTTTGTATTTTGTTTCGATGTCTGGTCTGGGGCTCGAACACTGGCTTTACGTCTAATAAGAAAACACACTACCTACTAGACTACGGCGAGTACGGGTTTGTACTGCCACTGAGATATTGAACACAGTGCTTAAAGGAAAGCTAAAGTTTGGCTATGTAAGTGGCCGTAGTCTAGCAGGTAGTGTGTTGGCTTATTAGACGTGAAGCCGTGTTTCAAACCTTAGCCCAGACATCTCGAATAAAACAAATTTTAAAAAATATATTTCATTCGGCGACTTCCTCTCAGCAGATTTTTGGCAAAAACTCTACGAGTAAAAAAAAATGTCCATGATTTCTGAAAAATCTGCCAAGTGTCTGCGCCTGACACTCATGGACAAAATTAACACACAACATGGGTGGTATGGGAAGCTATATTGTAATCCTAACTAAAGAACTGTAATGATCCATTAAGTTAATAAAGTTTGACAACTTCATTGAAACATTATGCATCTACTGTCCCAAAACTTTCAAAACATCTTACGTAAAGCATTACATCTATTCTACGTTCTAGTAAATACGTATCTATGTATGCATGTAAATTCAGTTTCTTTTTTTTTCGTTTTTTCTTAACGTCTTTCTATTTTTTCTGTTTTTTATTTTTTATTTTTTTATTAACAGATGTGCCGCCTTATGTTTAAACTTATTAAAAGCCATGTCAAAAGCTAACAAATCCGCCTTCAGACACTTGAAAACTTTGTGGCAACAACATTCAACACAACGCAATACGAACGAAAACAAATGAAAAACACCGGATAAATATGAAGAACGTAATGAAACTAACAAACGAGGCGCAAACAATGTGCCAACTAGAGAAGACGGTCAAAATTTAAGACCAACAGCAACAGCAACAACGGCAACAACAACAAAAAGATATCTCAAGTTACAAATGGAATAAAAACAAAAAATGGAAAAAGAACAAAAAAATGAAAGAAACGTTGGTAATTTGCATATAAAACAACCTGAAGCAAAAAACAGCAACAACAATAACAGAAGCAAAAATAATTCATACGAAAAACCAAGCATGGAAGGAAGTAAAGTGGAGCAGCCAGCAGCAGCAACAGCAACACATCATCGAGCAGAAACTCCATAAAGGACAGACGGACAGAAAGAACAGACGGACAGCCATGTAGAGAATTTGACTACAACACTGGCTGGCTGCTACTGATTTCCATACTCTGGTGCTTTTTACCACTACTGAGGTTGTTGTTGTTGGTATTGTTTTTCCCCATCTCATCACATGATTATTACTTTGCTTGCATCAGGCTCATGTTATTATATGACCAACAACAACCAACCAACCAAACAACAAAAACCAACAGACATTAATACGAGAGAATACACCCCTCCAGGGGTTTCAAAACATTAACCAGCAATTAGGTGAAGTGTAAAACAACTTTTTAGAGATTCGTTTACGTTTTCGTTTTTTTTCGGCAGATTTTTTTTGTACTGCTTTGCTACTGCATTTAAAACATTTCTTGGGATGTCCTTCTATTTCATTATCCAACAGAAGAGTGTTTCTTATAGACTGCTTGACGCTAGTTTTGAGTTTTTTTTTCGTTTTGTATTCATGAAGAGTTTTTTTTTTTTTTTTTTTTTTGGCTGCATAGGATGCGTGTTTAACTTGCAAAGCGCAAGTATTCATCGCATAGTCAACGGGTTGTTGGTTTGTAGGTTTGTTTGTTTATGGAAATATTGTATCATTTGGAAATCATGTTGTTTTTGATTGTTAATGCCCTACGGCATGCAATTCATTACAAATTGTTATTATCAGACAGCAGATAATGTGGCGCATAAAATTGTGCATTTCCATTATAAGAAAAAAATCTACACTTTCTCTTAGAGGGCGTTTTGTAAGACCAACGGCAGATGACAATCCGTATATGTATTTATTACAGAACACCGAAGCAGAGATCAGCAATGAATCGTTTTTTCTTTATTCATAAGCACTCATGAAATTTGAATATAAGTGAGAAATTTAACTGTGTACTCTGATTGCGTATTGAAAGTTGAGGGGACATCTAAGCGTCTCCACTATTCCTTTCGTCTACATCATCATTTCAGTTTCGCCTGGCACGTGTGACAATATCACCTATGCCGACATGCTTAGTCGTTCTGCAGCTCTACAGAATGCGCTCTACGTAATTCACCACCGAGGTCCAATTTCCACTACTCGCAATCATGATCCCGACAATGTTAGCGGCTGTGATCATTGCAACTATTGACGTCAGTACAGAGCGATAGCTCTGCCAGCGTGCACACTCGAAAAAAGTGTGCTCTGCATTATCAATTACCTCCCCTTCCTCGTAAAGACAGTAAAGGGAGGCGGTCTTGCCCATTCTGTGCAGATATTTCCAAAATATCCGTGACCCGATAGCATCTGTGTAACGTAGTAATTTACCTCTCCAAATTTCCGACCAATCCATGACCTTATGTTCGGAATAAGTCTCGCCGTCCATCTTCCTCGATCTTCCTCCCATTTTGAAATGGTGTTTTCCCTGAAGTGAGCGGTTATGTGACTTCCAGTCGATTTCGCCTTATAAATCTCCATCCGCTCCAATGCCAGCAGATCCACAGGGATTATACCCGCTATCACCAGTACGGCTGGAGCGGACGCTGTACGATATGCCGAAGCGATACGCAATGAAGCCGTTCTCTGTACAGACACAAGTGAGTTTGCCCGCTTCTTAACATCTAGTGTTTCGGCCCAAATTTCGCTCCCGTAAAGCATATTGCTGTTTTCAACCTCCATCAGGAGTCTCCGTCTCGCCGGTAGCGGGTCCCAATGTTCGCCATTAATCTGCTGAGCTGTTCAACAATCCTCTGGGCCTTGTTAACCGAGTACTGAATCTGATACGAAAATGTTAGTCTGGGATCCAGCCTTATTCCCAGGTATTTCACCGAGCTCTTGGTGCTAATTACCTCGTTTCCAATACTCATGTCCACATGCAAAGGGATACGATGTCCACATGCAAAGAGACACGAGTGATTAGAAGCAATTCAGGGCAAAATCAGGGCAGTTTGAATGAGAGGAAGGTAATGCTGATTTCATAAGTGAATTCTTTCGAATTGGTTGTTAGGACAGCTATCATTAGTGCTTGAGCCACGTTGTTACCTTATATGTGCACTATGTCTGCATGTTGCAGAAATTTGATAAACGTTCAGTTATGCGATTAGAAATATGCCTATGAAAGTAGGTCTTGTAGTTTTAGACGGAGTACGTATTGACATTATGGGGAAAAGAATAGCAAAAATTTTGATTGAGTAATACCGTGATATGGAGCAGTAGATCATTTGGCTACATCTCTAAGCTGGCAGTTCGAGAATCAATTCTTAGATTCCAGATTCGTAATGAATCCTTACAGCTAAAAACATTTCACTACAGAAGATAATATCGAATACAAACAGCGTTAAAAAGAGAGCGATTCGACCATTAGACTTTATACAATAGCCTGGGAAATGGTTGCAACATACTACTTCAAACAGATGATTTATTTAAAAAACTGTTCAGGTTATTTAAAAAACTGTAAAGTTAGTTCGGTAGCTTAAGAGAATATGAGAGAATGTATGTATATGACAGACAAACTAGCCAAAGTATGGATGCCTTCCAAAATGTTAGTTGCTTTGTGTTTGAACAAAGTATCGTGTTTCATAATGCCGCTGTACAAAATATATACAATGTATTCTATTTCAAAACGTCGTAAATGTGTATTTTTAACGCAGTCAAAAAGCCAATCGGGAATCGGATTTGTAGTTGATGCATTGTTTGGTTACTTTGCATATCTACATACATTATATACAGTAGTAGAACTGCATACAAGCTTTGTATTTATACATTTTGGAAAGCAGCCTATGCTATGCATATCTAATGCAAGTAACGTAGTAATCCTTCCTTAGATAAGAGACCATGCAGTAGTTGAAAGCCAAACGGGCTGCTTTAAGCTGAAATTCAATACGCTATTGCCCTATAAATGCAACTATGGAACTATTATCGTCTATGACACTTTTTTACTTTGATTTGACGTGCATATTCACGAACTAGAAATAGGTTATAGAATAGAGGTTTTAATGACAAGCAGGCCTTTCTAGCATTCACTGTTAGCTGGAAATTGTATGATGAATAGCTATATCTTGAAATTGTGCCTTGGTTTCTGAGGAATATTTCTGAATTGGAAGCTAATTTGAAGCTAAATATGGAAATCTTATTGATGTATTGCTTTAATCCCGAAATCTCTTCAATAAAAATTTGTTGAAAATTCACTATGAAAGGATTATTGATGAAAGGATTAACACATGAATCAGTTCTTGACCGAATTCGGTTATTAACTGTCATATCGTGGCCACTACATGATATGATTGCTTTAATTATCACAAAATTTTATCGACTGTCAGTTCTGATATGCCCACAGTGATTTAACCAATTAAGAAGTGCTTATAACTTATAGAACTTATTTTAAGAAGATTAAAAAATCATAACGCCTTGTACAGTTGTCCAACGCCGACCAAAAATTAATTTCATTCTACACCATCCTATACCGACTGAGTTCTTGTCAAGTGTTAAAAGCTTTTAATGGATTTTTACTATTCGTATGTAAAGAATTTCCGTTTCTGTTCAATTCCATTTCAATTCGTTGTCGTTTTTCTCTCCATTTCAACCAGTAACTTTACAACACACTAATTAAACTATGAATTGTTGCAGTTTGTAGTTGCAAGCCTTAAAATAATAAAAAAAATTGCTACCGAATGTTTTTCTGTGAATATTTTAATATTAAATTGGAAATAATTTTGCATTAAATTTTCTTAACAAAATTTGCAAATTGTTAATGAAGTTTATGTACAAAATTTTAAAAATAAACTGAAGGAAATAAAAAAAAATTATTTTTCAATAAAAATAAAAATAAAAAACAAAACTAAACATTAAATAAATTCGTGCTGACATGAATAATGGGCCTTACTGCTGGATTATTTGAAGAGAGAATATTTTGGTTTTTTTTTTGTTTAAATTTTTTTTCGGTTGTCATGCTAAGTTTTATTTTGAACACGAATTAAGTTGTCTTTGAACAACAAACATTTGCTTTGGAAATAACAACAAATCCATAAAATTGCATACCTATAGAGACAAAATTGTTTATCTTAAAATTATCTGTCTACACATGCAGATATGTATATTAAAATTGTACAGTGAGGGGCAAAAGTAGTCAGATGGATGGTAATTACAAGGAGCATAGTGGAGTTGTTTATCTAAATTTACAGCATTTGCCAGGGAAGTATAACGATTCGAAGCTGAACTAATGTCTACAGATGTACGCGAAGGCGTACCAAAAAAGCTTCAACGCCTAGGTCCGGGAAACCCGATTTAAATATCTATCGATCAATAGAAGAAGGCAATTGAATGTATTAAAAGACATTTGTCCATAACACAACTCAAAAATATATATTCCAGGCGATAACTGGCAACTCACTTAAGAGATAAGTCATGTGAAACTCAGAGAGAAGTCGTGTGAAAAGTCACGAGCGTTAAAGTCTAGTCCGCAAGTCAAGTACCCGAACGTAGGTGCGAACGAAGATTTAACAGAAAACGTGGTGTGTCAAACATGCTTGGCTAATAAAAATGTGGATTCTGAAATGACACCCACAGGCGTAGAGGATTTATAATACAAATGAGGTCTTAGGGATAATCGAACACGCACCCAAAAGATCCTGAAGGGGAAAAGTATGCTTGGTGGAACTTCAACTACAAAATGGTGCGACTATTGTGGCAACATTCTACCAATTCCACAACTTACAACTGTCTGCCGATGCCTTTATTTTTCCAACTAAAACAGAACCGAAATAAGTACCGTCTATTCAGATGAAGTCCAGATTGTGACTGCTAAACGTACACTAAGAAAACAGGAGGTAGAATCGTGGACTATATTAACCCGGAACTGCTTAAAGACAATGGAAGAGTTAAGCGCTGCAATAACCGCTTAACTACTCAAACATATTGAATAAGGAAAACTGACTATGGTCGGAAAAACGGAAGATCAACAAGTGAGGATAATGTTAACCTGGAACTACTCATAACCAAGGTATCATATTTCTTAACATTTTCTTCCTTCTCCTACACCAATATTAAAAGAGGAAATAATGCTGCATCAACCGTGCTTTGAGATCACGATAAAAGCGAGGATAAACGCGAGGAAAACCTACTCATACCTGAAAAAATTAAGGGAATATCAATTGGGCCACACGAAACTAACATGACGAGTAATAAAACAGATTTCGTAAAGTAGATCAGGGATTTTGTTATGGGAGTTCATTGGAAAGAGAAGTCCCAGCAATAGAAGAAGATCTTTTATTGTTTCTTGAAAAAAAATTTTAAGTTCAGTCAGTCTTGTTTGAAGGCGCGCTGCGTTTGAAGAGAGTACTCGTGGTTTGAAGATCACCGTTACAAAGATCTGTCGTATAATTGTCTAGTAATTGTTATTGTTTTTGCAAAGGATATAAACAGAGGAATAAGAAAGAAAAGCAATTGTTGTTGTTTACATCAAGTTGTGAACAGTGGCACACAGAATTGTACGAATAATAAAGAATTTGAATTAAAACTAAACACAAATTTATTTTTATTTTATTTGCAATCTACGAGCTTATATTTTAAACGTTTTAATGTTTCGTGCCACACTGTTCAGAAACGAGAACAGGAACTGCAAATATTATATCATGCATGTAAATTTCGTGATTTAATTTTGCCAGAAAAATAATAAAAACGAAAGAAAAAAAATACGTTCAGTCATAATAAATAAATATGCATAGAAAAAAATAAAAAATATTATATAACCGTGTGAATATAATTCATTTCAAACCAAATATGTAAAAATAAGAAGAAAAAATATGTATCAATGCATATGAATATGCCTTTTTAAGTCTTATTTGGAATTGCTGATAAGTTTTATGGATGTAGGATGATAAAAAAAATATCCAGTAAAATAATTAAATGGTACTCACCAAAAATCTTAGATATTTACATATATTTTTAGGATTCACATATAGATTCAGCATAAAACTTTGTAAGATGATTAATTATTAAATTTGGATTCAGGTTAGCTCGACTGTACTTTGTGGATTTCATATAAATTCTGTAAAAAAAAAATAAAATTAAAAACTTTTAAATTAAATAAAATTCAATTTTAATTAAATATTTTTTTAATTAGATTATAATAAAATTGTTCCTTCCGTATTTTAAAACAAATTCAAAGCTAAGTGGTAAATATATTTTCTTATAGACCTCGAACAAAACATAATATAAAAAATAGTTTCTCAGCCCACTTCTATAAAAAAAAACTCAGACAGTAAAATGGCATTGCCATGAAAAGTCGTTCAGAATCAATATTAAACAGTAGGTCCCGCTACATACATACATACAGACATAATTGGTCATTGCAACCCTTCAGTCAGGATTACGACCTAGTTTCTCACACCACTTATGATGTGTGTGTTAATTTTTATACATGAGTGGTGGTACCTACAGTTTAAAGTCGACTCCGAACGACAGATTTTTGAGAAACTTTTCGTGGCAATTTTATTTACTCTCATGGTTTTTGCCAGAAATCTGCTGAGAGAAAGTTGCCGAAGAAATACTTTTTGTATTTTGTTTTGATGTCTGTCCTGGGCTCGAACCCTGGCTTTACATCTAATAAGCCAACACACTACCTACTAGACTACGGTCCCGCTACTCATAAATAAAATTCACACACGCAACATGAGTGGTGTGAGAAGCTAGGTTGTAATCCTGCCTAAAGGGCTGTAATGATCAATTAAGTCGTAAGTTAGTTAAGTTATGGGTTTTATTATTTTTTTTTATTATTATTTTCGTTCCTTTTATGAGCATAGGCTTAGCATTCACAACTTCTTCCTCTGTTTCGCATTTTCAGCTTAGCAGGCTACTGTAGCAGGTTCTAGAATGATAGGGTTGCCAAGCAACAACGCAATACCGCTCTACTAACAACACTTTAGCAATAACACTCCAGCCATAACGCGCTTTAATGACTTGCTTTCACAAGAGATGTCGCTGACCGTCATCACTACGCCGCTGAGATTGATTTTATCCGCACTAATGGGAATTTTAATCTTTTAAATTTTTTAATTCGAAAGAACAGTGAAAAATAATTGTTTGCCTTCAGCTGTGTTCGAAACTGGGGCACTTTTGCATCACACGAAATCTGCAAGAGTACAGCGACCGTGCAATCCATTGTACTCCCGTCAACAACAACAACAACGTAGGCTATCCCCATAATGTCTTCTCCAATCTTATTTAATCGAAAATAAATGAGCTAAACCGGCACAGAGTAGTAGCCTTTTTGTAACCAAAACAAGATCAAGAGGAATTCAACAATACCGGAAAATAAAGAGGATATTCCTTGATATTCACAGAATAAAATGAATGATTATTTGCTTCTGCAGTGGCAGTGAAAGGGCAAATCCATTCTATCGACTTTTACGGCATTGTATTTCGATTCTATAATGACCTGTGAACGTTGCTATGAGAATTAAAATATATTAGCGGGGGATCTTTAGTATTTCAACCCTTCCAAATCGAAAGACTGCTAGTCCATCATAATTTCTATTTGTTCAGTTTCTTACTAATCAACTAAAACCATTCTATTCCTCTTGATTTACCACAAAAGTTATTGAGCAAGTAAGAGAAACAATCAAAAAATGCTAAAGAATGATAAGATATTCCCACATATTACCACATCATGCATAAACAAGCATCTGGAGCGCCACTTGTCACTAAATTACTATAAAAAAATATATACTCGTGATTGCATGAACAAGAGACTACAGTACACATATGTGTGTATGTATGTATACAACAGCAACAACAACAAAAGTAAATACAAAAAGAAAATAATTCTTTACAAAAATGTTTTACAAGTTCAAGCCAGTTAAACATAAAAATATGTGGAGAATTGTGAATTGAAACTAAAAAAATAAAGAAACAAAAACCAAACCAAACAATCGAAGAAAACAAAAGAGTCTCACGGGAGTCCCTCTATACAACATATCTTTAATTTTGTATTTTGAAATCTTTAACAATTTTCCAACCTTATCTTTGGATTTCCTTCCTTCTTCTTCTGCTACTACGACTACTAACTACACCTTGGGAGCCTCTAGGCTATTTAGGCTTATCTGATGGTTAAAATGAATTGTTATTGAATAGGCCTGGGATATTGCAACAATTCATACACACATCATCATCCTGGACAGACTTCTTCCTTATTTTGTGTTTATCAACATGTTTTTCCCTAAGCATGAGCAAAAAAAGAAAATCACAACTAAAGTCTCGTATAAAATTGAGACATTTTAACTTCCGAAATCAAATCGTGCTGGCTTAAATATATGTATGTATTGTAGACCTTCTTTCTTTTTTATTTTTCTTTTTTCTGAATGTATACTTCACATGTGGAATGATTTCAATTCTTATTGTTTTTTTTTTCTTTTCTGTTTTTGGGTTTTTTTTATTTCAATCGCTCTCACAGAACGAAAATTGAACGATTTGTCCGTCGGTTTTTGTTTATGTTGTGCCAAAATAATCATTTACTTATAAACACTGAAAATTCACATGGATATGTACGTAAATAAATTCAATTCGTTTTATTTATTTAATATTTTTATTCTCGGGACAGAAGTTTAAATGAATGTAATCAAAAATGTCATATCTAAGGTGTGTATAGTAGACAGCGACTCTTTGATTGGATAAAAGTCTAGTCACCTCCACGTAATATCACTTTATTGACGTTAACATCTCTGTATAGGGTTTAAAGTGTCTTAATTTTTTATAATTCGAAAACAATGACGAAAGCTTTATGGCCATTGCCTAGATCCTGTCCTTAGTCACTACACCACATCAATTCAGTTCAATTCTTCTTAAATACGCACAGAAAACAGCATATAATGACAGAGGATTTTCAGCTCTATTGATGTGTTAGAGCCATGTTGCAAGAGGAGAATACTTTTCCCTATCTTATCGATACCATAACGGGATGTTATTTAATAATATAAAGGGTCAACAGTTTATGATCAATGAGACCTGCAATTTTGAAATCTAATGCTCATAAATACTGTCAATTGAATTGGGATCTCTGCGGTTTGAGAGGATACAGGTGAATTATAGCAACAGACACAGAGGAATGCTTAAAGTCGATGCCATTGAGTAGCAATAATTATTAGTTATTACTGTCGGATGGAAACGCTAAAGTACTGCGATCATACGATCTATTCTATCGCCATCAATTTGTATGGGGTATCCCTGCAAATTTGTTCCATCAAAGGTGATATTGTCTGTTGTCACTGCTGCCTAATTAATCAACAACCAGAAATTTTCCTCTGAAATGGTTGTTTTTCCTGTTCAAGTAGGTTCTAAATATGAGTTCTGGTGATTCGGCAGTTGATTCTGACACAGCATATCCTGTCCAGTTGATAACCTGAAGGTAGTCTGATGCATAACCCCAACCTCTTCTTATTGTAATTACGCACAAAAATTCTAGAATGTCTTAATCCTACTTGGCTAGAAAAGACTCTATGCTCATCTCCGATTATACCGTTCCTCTTTCCACTCGGCAGAAAGCTGCTAACACCAACAGGGGCATGAAAGCTCTCATCCTTAACAGCGTATTTCTGGGCCTTTGTCTGCAACTGCCTATCTGCCCAGGTATCCAGCAAAGGGTTTTCAATTTCTACGTCCTAGTTGATTCAGCATGCCCACTCAGTTCCATAATATTTTAAAATCAAATTCAAATGAGCTGAGTGCTCTAATGGTGGCCTAACTAGACTGCCCGATAGTATTACTAAGCCGCTCTTTTGTACTTATTGTCCAAGTTGATTTGAGCATATATTTTTGTGCTAGTGACCTTCATTTAAAATATAGCCTTGATTTTCTTTATAATTTTTAAATAGTTCACTCTGCAAGCGAGCATTTGGATTCTATCCCACTATATCCATCCGGTCATGTTACTACCTTCGTTCTCATTACTAAGTCTGGTTGGGGAAATAGTCTCCTATCAGAGACAATATTGATTCTGTTCAGAGGATAATTAAGGATGTCACACTCGACTAAGATGCCGGATCAGAAATTGACGAGTAGACAGTGTGTTGGCTTATTAGATGTGAGGACACGTTTCAAACCCCAGCTCAGACATCAAAACGAAAATATGAAATAAAAAATATTTCCTCGGCGAGTTCCACTCAGCAGATTTCTGGCAATAACTCTGAGAGTAAATAAAAATTGCCATGAAAAGTTTCTCAAAAATCTGTTCTTCGGCATCGACTTTAAACTGTATGTGCCGTCACTCATGTATAAAAATTAACTCACACAACATGGGTGGTGTGAGAAGCTAGATTTAATCCTGACTGAAGGGTTGTAATGACCAATTCCATATGTATGTATGTATGTATGTATGTATGTATGTATGTATGTATGTATGTATGTATGTATGTATACATGTATGTATGTATATATGTATGTATGTATATATGTATACATGTATGTATGTATATATGTATGTATGTATGTATGTATGTATGTATGT
The DNA here is from genome assembly GCA_936449025.2 of Sarcophaga subvicina. Taxonomy (NCBI): domain Eukaryota; kingdom Metazoa; phylum Arthropoda; class Insecta; order Diptera; family Sarcophagidae; genus Sarcophaga; species Sarcophaga subvicina. Next base: position 103,104,912 of record OW388083.2, on the reverse strand, counting down.
ATGTATGTATGTATGTATGTATGTATGTATGTATGTATGTATGTATGTATGTATGTATGTATGTATGTATGTATGTATGTATGTATGTATGTATGTATGTATGTATGTATGTATGTATGTATGTATGTATGTATGTATGTATGTATAGATTGACTATACTGGGCCACTTTTCATAATTTGAGCTATGATTACAAAAAGCGATAATAACAAAGAAAACAATGCTTAAATATTGCTAAAACAAATGAAGAATTAATTCTATAATGAATTGTTTTTAGAAAAAAAACTTTCAGTCTATCGAAGAGAGCATTCAGTTCAACCAATAACCTAACCAACCTATCAATAAAACTAAAACAACAACATTTAAGCCAAAATAGAAGCAAAAGCCAGAACAAAAACAAAAAAAAGAAGACACAAACAAACTTGACAAAATGTTGTATTGGAACGTGGTTAACGTGACTTTATCTTCTCTATTTTGATTTTGCACTATTGCTTGTTATTGTTGTTGTTATTATTGTATTTTTTTTTTAAATAAATTTTCACAAATATTTATAAATTTTTGAGGGTTCTATCGATAGCATCATGTGCTCGTACGTTTTAATATAGAACACATGATATAGAGAGAGTCCCGAACATAGTTGAGTGCACAACGGTCAACATATAGAAGAAGACCGGTCAATATTTTATAGGTTGATTTCATTTTTATTTTATTTTATTTAAAAAAAAAATAAAATAAAAAACAATTTGAACGAAATAAACGAACTTTTCGGTTAAACGTTTGTCCGTCTATAGCGCCACACATGTGCAAAATAATGAACTTTAGAGGTCACAACGTGATTGGCTTCTAACAACATTTTCTTTCAACAACAATATTAAATTGTTGGCAACATTTTGTGTCTGTTTTTTTCTTTTATTTCAATTTATTTATTTTTTTATTAATGTTTTATTGAAACCAAAACAACTCAATAGAAATCAGATCATAAAACAAAAAAAAATTGCTGCTTCAACAACTGCTTATGAAGATGACAGAAAAAAAATTAACTTCTACTAGCACTAAGGTCTTCCTAGTTTGAATTTATTCCTGAAAAGCTAACCAAACACGTATTTTGAAATTTGAAATTTATACTGTTTATATGTATCAATGCAAATCAATAAATTATATATTAATCATTAATCGATATGTGCCGATATCTATCGATATGTTTCGATAGCATCGATTTGTTTCGATAGCATCGATATGTTTCGATAGCATCGATATGTTTCGATAGCATCGATATGTTTCGATAGCAACGATATGTTTCGATAGCATCGATATGTTTCGATAGCATCGATATGTTTCGATAGCATCGATATGTTTCGATAGCATCGATATGTTTCGATAGCATCGATATGTTTCGATAGCATCGATATGTTTCGATATCTATCGATATGTTTCGATAACATCGATATGTTCCGATAACACATATCGATGCTTTTGGTGAAACTTTTGCTATTTGCTGTCTAAGATATTTCGCTCTGTATGGTATCAAATTGATGAGGAAATCAATCCATGGGTTGCGTAGTGCAGTAGTGAAAGTGTTTGACTACAAACCAGAGCAATCTAAATTGAGCCTACAATGCTTCCCAAAACAATTTATCGGAGTATGATCCCTGATCCTCTTCACATTGTCAACACAAAATCACTCACAATCGTCTTAGGGAGATCTTAAGAAACAGTACGACTCAATAAGTAAAGTTCCTCAAATTGCTTTTAGACAACCATCTGTCATTGCAATTCCACGATTTGAGGTTCAGATAGATTATATAACAGAAAGCAATAATGCTTCTCAACAGGCCTAAATTCCATAAGGAAACGTAAAGCAATAAATATATGACAGAATCATACATACATACATATGATCTGTCAGGATTACAATCCCTTCAGTCAGAATTACAACCCTCCATTACAGTCAGGTTAATTATATCCATATAGGACCTACAGTTTAAAGTCGATTCCGAACGACAGATATACACTCAGCCACAAGAGTATACATACGGATAACAAATTTCAGAAATTTTTAACTAATCCGTTTTCGTTGAAAATCTTTGTAATTGTCTGACAACTTGCCTCGATTTTAAGACGGTCTTAGTTAAAAAATTTCTGAAATTTGTTAACTTTTGTGGGCCTGATGTACACTTTATAACAAATTTCAGAAATGTTTTAACTAATCCGTTTTCGGTGAAAATATTTATAATTGTCTGACATCTTTCTTCGATTTTAAGGTGGTCTTTTCCATTGGTTCAGAAATTTGTGAAATTTGTAAATCGGATGCATACCTTTGTGGGCCTGTGCAGGGCCACAATTCAGTTCAATTTCAGAAATTTTTTAACCAATGCAAAAGACCGTCTTAACATCAAGGAAACTATAAAGATTTTCAACGAAAACGGAAATTTCAGAAATTTTTTAACCGTATGTATACTTTAGTAACTGTGTGTATTTGAGAAATTTTTCATGACAATTTTATTCACTCTCAGAGTTATTGCCAGAAATCTGCTGAAGATCACTGAATATGTTTTTCATATTCCGTTTCGTTAGAGATGTCTGACCTGGCATTTGAATCGTGACCTCATATCTAATAAGCCAAGACACTTCCTACTGGACTACGGCAACTTCAAATGCTGGAACCACTAGAAGAAAATGGAAACGTGAATGTGTAGCTAACGGCTATTGGGATAGAATAAGGATACTGCAGCAAGAACCTGTAGAAGAAGAATTTTGTTGTGGAGAAAAACATGAACGTCTATAGACGAAGTGAATGAAGTTAAGTTAAATGAAAGGCCAAACCACGAATACACAAAGTAATCAATATCAAACAAATCTGGCGAAATATTTTTGCTACATTGTTTTTAACATAATCGCTTATCGAGACGCATTGGTTTACTAGACAAGAACTTGTGAGTTCAAACCTTAGCCTCTGATATCTCGGAAAAAAGAAATGTAAAATAAATTTAAGTCGCCATAGTCTAGTAGGTAGTGTGTTGGTTATTAGACGTATAGCCAGGGTTCGAGCCCCAGGCCAGACATCAAGACAAAATACAAAAAGGATGTCTTCGGCGACTTCCTCTCAGCAGATTTCTGGCATAAACTCTGAGAGTAAATAAAATTGCCAAGAAAAGTTTCTCAAAAATCTGTCGTTCGAAGTCGACTTTAAACTGTAGGTCCGCCACTCATATATAAAATTAACACACACAACATAAGTGGTGTGGGAAACTAGGTTGCAATCCTGACTGCAAGGTTGTAATGACCAATTATATATGTTATGTACGTATGTAAAATAAAATGTGATTCAAAGTTAAAGCATTATTCGCTTAGACTCGGTCTTTGACGAAAACATCTCACGTCGCCAAATCTCAGGGCCTTGGTGACCAATTAACGTTGCCAAAAGGAAAATTTTTCTTTCTGAAAGACTTCTCATACAATAAAGCCAAAATCGGCCTTATAGGAATTCTATGCCGTCCAGTTCATAATCTTCAATTGTAGGCCAAATAAAAGTCTATTAGAGAACGGCCATGCTTTTCTGAATTAAGTAATTACTCCTACTGGATGTAATTTATTTTCCACCTTCCCTTCTAGGTTGTCCGAGTGCTATATTCGGTAATTTTGCATGTTTATACTTCCACCATGAGAGCAATCAGCTTCATCGGACTTTAATTGCTGCGTGAATTGAATACAAAGCCAGCCAAGTGGAAACTACGGCCCAATTGCTAAGAACACTTTCTCTAACAGAAACAAAGATGAAGATGATGATGAAATAAAATCAAGACAAAGATGCCTTTGAAATCGATATGCAGTTGAAATAATTTTAATTTCGTCATGTAAACACCGCACCACAGGATATAACCACCAAAAAATTGCACACACAATCACAGTCTCTAGTTTATTTATTTTGGGAATAAAAAATCGATAATTTGCGTATATGAAATCCTTGCCAGATTCCTAAAATAAAGCTAAAAAATGTTGCATGCAACAGTCTAACAAAAAGGCAAACACAACGTTATTTAATCAATTCGAGGAGGCAATTGCATGTGGTCAACCCAGTCGTTTGGTGGTATTAAAATGTCAATTACAATACAAAAAAAACGTAATTTTTAATGTTGTTGTTACTATAGCCAAGGCAGTATTGTGTGGCACATTAAAAAATGTAAACTGCTGCTCAACGACTGTTGCTACAAACAATTGAAAAACGAAAACAAAAAAAGAGAGACAGAACCTACAGCTTACCAATCATTGTTAAGCAACAGTAGCTGCCACGCCAACTACCCAACTACCAAGTGCATGCAACAGCATTGTTGCAAGTATGAATGAGAGTGTGCGTTGTGGCTCATACCAAATCATTCTATGGCAATCAACCCTAAACATTAAAGGTGGTGGGTAAGTAGCATGCAGCAATGCAATGCAAAACAAAAAGGTGTGTTGTTGCTGCATTGCTGCCGTATTGTAGCAGCGACAACATGAACATCATTGGGGTTTGGAGGATGTGGATTTTATGTTGCTGCTTGCTCTTGTCTTCATCGACTGAATGAATGCAAGAAATGAATTAAGTTGCCTGTGGATGCTGGAGATTAGTGAATGCTTACAACCACAACAACTAACATTGGCAACCAACCTGGCTGGCTAACTGGCTGGCTACCTGTGTGTGTCTTTCTTCTGCAAATCTCAGGTGTATACGAACGTAAATTCGTTTCATCGTTCGTATCTTTCGTACATACATACATACATACATACGTATATTCCTACCCATGTGAGTTGTTAAGAAGATTTTTTATATGATATTTATTGTTGTTGTTGCTGTTGTAGCTACTACTGAAGTTGTTGCTGTAGCTGTAGCTGTGTTGTTCGTTATCGAATTTGTCTACAGCTGGAGAATGGTGTTTCATTTGATAGTGTTTCTGATATCGTGTGCATTTAAGTTACGATATCGTTTTGATATTCTCTTTAGCAAAAACAGAAGAGAAGCAAAATTTATTGTGCAACCAGACAGAGAACAACAAGAACAATAGCAACAAACACCAAAAGCTATATGATGTTTTGAAAGAATAACAGCAACAGCAACAGCAACAAAAACAATCACTAATGTAATGTAATTATGATGTTATAAACAATAATGCACAATGGGTCTGGCATGACTGAAAGTGGTGAAACTTCTAGATTTGGTTAAAAACTCTTTCAAGATTTGAGATCGATTGCCTGTTTAAGAATTAACGAATGATACTGAAACAAGGCAACACAATCTGATAAAAACAAACGAGAAATAAAGAAAAATCGTCCGTTAAGACCGTCGTCTAAGCACCATTTCGGTATCGTAGAAGCTTAAAAGTATCTAAACAACCCTTCAGTGCAAAAGTATTGAAAAGAAGATAAAGTTCAATACGTGGATCGCACGCAAACTAACGCAAATTCCTCTTATGGTTCGAATTTTCATCAACGAAACTCTGGTCAATCATAACCATATCAAGCCATTCTTAGAAGTGTTGTGGTGGAGACACTCGCAGCAATGTCTTTGACAGCCTATTCAGGATTAGCAGCAAAGAAGGTTATGCTGTGTGTTTGAGGTAGTAGATCAGCTCATTAGTAGATGAGTTCATTATTTTTTCGGTCCTATATGTACTTACTTATCTACATACATAACATACATATGTACATAATTGGTCATTACAACTCTTCAGTCAGGATTACGACCTAGTTTCTCACACCACATATGTTGTGTGTGTTAATTTTTATACATGAGTAGTGGGACCTATAGTTTAAAGTCGATTCAGAACGAAATATTTTTTGAGACAATTTTCAAACTCTCAGTTTTTGCCAGAAATCTGCTGAGAGGAAGTCGCCGAAGAAATACTTTTTGTAGGGTATGAAACCTGGGTTTCCGTCAAATAAGCCAACACACTACCTAGTAGTCTACGATGGCTCCTGCTTACTTATTACAATCCTTTAGTCAGGACTGCAACCTAGCTTCTCACTTCACACTCATGTTGTATTTGTTATATATAATTCTACCTAGATTTGAGTTACTCTGCATGGCAATTTTTTAGGGTTTTTCCAGCAGTCTTCTGAGACGAGGTTGACTGCTGAAATGGGAATTGAACCACTGGGCTCTTGTTTAATAAGCCAACGCACTACCTACTGGACTAAAGCAACAATCTATGCTGACCACAATTGGAGAGGAAATGTTTTTAAGGTGGATAACGGCAATTCATATGCATGGAAATTGGCTAATCTGAGGCCATGGCAGCTGGAAAGGTAACAAACTTTATAGTCCGGAATAGATTAGGATAGCGGGTAGCTTGACGTCTACAGGCAAGTTCACTTGGTGGCCAGTTGGCCCATTGTGTTATTCAGTGTGAGGTAATCACCCTTGTCATGATCCGTTAGTAGTGGGTTTGAACCATCCAGAGCTTCGAATGAAACCGGCCAATTCCTTTAGTGATTCGTTCGCCAATATGATCAGATCATCAAACGTTCTGTCGCCCAAAAACCAATGACATCCAAAAACCAATGACATCCTGAACTGCAGGACCCTCGCATAAAACGTGTTGCACCGATTTTGTTTCCTCCACATCTTGGCAGCTTTTGCAGTAATACTGGTGGGACAGATTGAGCTTATCAGCGACATTACCTAGGGTTGCCATATGCCATTGAATCTAAACAGCATTCACTGTGAACATGCATTGAATTTTTCTATTGGGTATAGCGATCCCGAAGACACCGTAGTCTAATAGACAGTGTGTTGGCTTATTAGACGTAGGGTGACGGTTCAAACTCCAGGTCAGACATCAAAACGAAAATTATTTCTTCGGCGACTTCTTCTCAGCAGATTTCTGGCAAAAACTCTGAGAAAAGTTTCTCAAAACTCTATGATTCGGAGTCGACTTTAAACTGTAGGTCCCGCCACTCATGTATAAAATTAACACACACAACATAAGTGGTGTGAGAAACAAGGTCGTAACCCTAACTGAAGGGTTGTAATGACCAATTATGTACATATGTATGTATGTGTGTATGTATGTAAGGTTGACACAAAGAATTTTCGGTTTTTTATGCAAGCGTTTCTTTAAGTTTTTTTGGGTACTGCATCAAATTCTAGGATTGTATGGTTGCCATTTGCCAATGCATTTAAAAGGCACTTAATGTGAAAAAGCATTGCATTTTTGTACGGAGTACAGCGGTTAGAAGCTTTGCACATTGCTGATCTTTGGTGTTCGTTAGCCTCTCTGAGTGTTCAAAAGTTCAGAAGCTTTCTGTATGGATATTTGAAAGAGGAATTGGTCCGCTTTTAATGTCAATATTCATGGTCAAGAAATTTACTTAAAATATTAAGACTTTCTTAATGTTTACTGCGTGTTCTTTGTCTTAAAGTTTACCACTCTGGCAACGTATACTTGACCCTGCATCTACTTAAGCGGGAGCAGGTAACTGTAAACACTAAAGTTTTTCTTAAAGCTCCCTATATGCCCTCGTGGCCCATAGTGCTGCACAAGATAATGATCATTAAGGTTGATAACGAGGTTTTGAGCACATGACTGAAATGATGCGAATTGCGATGATGATGATAATGACAATGCAGATGACGATGATGATGATGATGATAAAACTGAAGATGGTGCAGAAGATTCAACACGTGATGATGTTAAAAGTGTAGCATTAAATCGGTAAAAGAACAGAAAAAAATAAAGAAATGAAAAATAAGAGAAGAATAAAAGGAACAGAAAGGAAAGGAAACTAAGTTTTTGGGAGCTGATGCTCTGCAATGGAAAGAAAGATGAAGAAAAATTTACGGGCTTTTTGGCAGCCAGGCAGACGAGCATTTTAGCCTGCCTGCCAGCCAGCCTGTTTGCATGGCCTGGTTGGTAGATTGTGCCTGTTCGATTCTCTTCTGTTTTTTTGTTGTTTTTGTTGTTTTTGTTCCTTTTTAACAGCATTTGTTTTTGTTTTCTGTGGTGGCTGCTGTTAATGTTGTTGATGATATTTTGCCGTAGTTGTTGCTGTTACTGTTGTTGTTGAATTGCTATTATTGTTTTAGTTGTTGCTGCTGCTGTTTTTATTATTGTTTTTATACATACTTATATGTACATATATACACAGAGAGACAGATGTATGTATGTTATGTTATGTTATGTTTCCACTGAGATGTGGATGTAGAGTGCTGGCTGACTGGCTGGTTGGTTATATGATGATGATGATGTGTTTCGTGCTATTGCTGCTGTTGCTGCTGTTGAATGACTAAATGTGACCATTTTTCCCGATGCGAGGCGATAGTTTATCGCCAATTTTCATGCCGTGCAGAGGTGAACGCGGAACAAAGGCAACGTCTACGATAACGACCGACCAACAAAAGCAAAAAAAAAACGTGCAAAAACATCGTTTCAAATGCTCAAAAAATAATCCGTGGCACAACAGACAAAACAGACTGCTTGCCTATACACTCACAATATTTTCACAAACACACACACACATACACACATACATATACCATTACAGTAGATAACAACAACAATAACAGCAGCAACGGTATTTTTTTAAGCAGATTTTTTGACGTGTACTAGAAAACGAACGAAGTACACGATTTTCTATTATTGTTGTTGTATTCACACGACAACAACACAAGCAACATCAATAACAACAATAACAGTAACAAAGTGGAAAAAGGAAGAATCAAAGAAAGAAAATTTATGATAAAAACGTTCGTTAAAAACGGTTGCGTATAAACACGGCAACGACAACAATATCCTGGGCCGTTAAAGTGTAACGAAAATCCCGTCGGGTATTTTTTCATTTGCAACGTGTGGCAAGCAATTATTTAAAAAAGAAAATAAATAAGAAAATAAATAAGAAAACAAATTAAAAAGAAATTCAATGAAAATAAAAAATATTTAAAAAATGTTTTTTAAAAAAATTATACAAGAAAATTCGTAAAAATTGCTAGAAAAAATTGTGTTAACAAATATGCAACAAAATGTTGCACCATTAAAGTGTTATCCCATACGGTCTTACATTGCAAAAATTGAAAAGTATTGTACGAAATAACGAAAAAAAATTTAGAAAAATTTGTTTAATTTTGTAAAAAAAAAAATGGATCACCACAGTAGTGGTTTTGTTGCCTCACCATGGGCTGCAGTTTTGGGTCATCATGCGATGGCGGCTACAGCGGGTGCGGATGCAGGATTTGCTGCAGCAGCTGCTGCAGCGCATGTGCAAAATGTTGCTGTTGCTGCTCAACATCATCACCATCATTCGCATCATCAAATAGCAGCAGCTGCCCATCACACCCACCATCATGCCCATACACATCCGCACTCGACACATCATCATCATCACCATCACCCGCACTCGCATCCGCATTCACACCATTTGAATCCTTCGGGTATGCCAATGGATTTACATGTGCCACAAGGATTTCCCTATTACAGGTAAACAAACAGACTAGCAAACAAACAAACAAACAAACGTATTTACATGCCACCACACTACACTATCAATGAAAAGAAGGAAATAAGTGAATGCGTTTGTATGTGTAAAGGCACGCCTAAATTATGTTGCAAGTACTAAACGAGTGGATACTGTCATGCCATAAATATAAGCGTTTTGTTGTTTTATGACTCCTGGCGCAAGCATAACGAATTTTTTCTGTTTTTAATGGAAAATCTACGACAACCATTTAAATATTTCAACTCACGATGTCAATTCGATGATTCGCCTGTTTTTCATCGTACTTTTTTTTTGTTTTTCGGATTTTTTTCTTCCACTTATTTTCCTTTTTTTCCTTTTTGTTTGTGTTGCTGTTTTGATGTGTTTTATAATTTGAATTTACGCGCTTATACCCCTAAAAGTGTGCAAATGTTTTTTTTTTATTCTTTTACTTTACTATCGTGTTTTTTATCTCCTTTTTGTGATTTGTTTTCTGTTGGAATTTGCTCCACCAAACAGCAGTAATTTGGGGCGTTGTCACCTGGGATTGTGTGTATGTGTGTGTATAACAATGTGCCTTACATCCCCTATAATCTTTGAAAATGTTTTCCAACTATATTTACAATTGCCGTCGGTGATAATTCAGACTGGATTTTTGCCTTAAAATATGTGAAGTTTTCTGATGACGAATTGAAAAAGATTATGTTTATTTTGTTCATATTTCAATTTAGATTTCGAATGAGAAGAATTTCTAAAAAGAAAGTGACTTAAAACCCGTTCATGTTTTCATTAATAATCTTATTTCCATAATAAATTCAGCTTAGGTTTGCTCCAAAGCTTAAGACAACTTACAAGTAGCTTGTCTATGGTTAGGTTAGGTTAGAGGACGTGTACCTGTCAATCAAGACAAGTACAATGCCCGGAGGTCGGATTGACCCCTTGTACAATTGTCTATGGTTTCTTCAGCTAATATTATTTGCCCATTTTAATTTAAAAATAAGTTCTAAATTAATAAGAACGTAAATTTTATGAAATGAATTTTACAAGAAATTTAATTGACATAAGGAGTGTGCACGAACAAATTTTGGCATTCTTTTTTTATAGAGAAAAACAATTACCGTTGCCACAGTAAACACGAGTGAATTTTCGTTTTGATTAAAAAATTATTTTTCCAACATTGTCCACAAATATAGGGTCAGAGAATAATTTAATTTTTTTAATAAAAATTCATCAGTTCGTATATAAAAAAAATTGCCAAGCCCGAACATGTTAACAAAAAAACAGGATGATCCGGTGCTCTAGTGAGTAGAATGCTAGTCTTCGAGTGTAGAGCTTATGGATTTGATTCTCACTAGAGACTCTGGACTATGTACGTAATTGGTCGTTACAACCCTTCAGTCAGGATTACGACCTAGTTTTCTCACACCACTTATGTTGTGTGTGTTAATTTTATACATGAGTGGTGGGACCTACAGTTTAAAGTCGACTCCGAACGACAGATTTTTTTGAGAAACTTTTCATGGCAATTTTATTTACTCTCAGAGTCTTTGCCAGAAATCTGCTGAGAGGATTTCGCCGAAGAAATACTTTTTGTATTTTATTTTGATGTCTGGCCTGGGGCTCGAAACCTGGCTTTTCGTCTAATAAGCCAACACACTACCTACTAGACCACGGCGACTTCAGAGACTCTGGACTATTACACCTAAAAAGATTTGAGAACTCAAAAAATATCAAAAAACAAAACTGAGAAACAATGTGTTGCAATTCAACTTCTCTTTCCCTTTTCCTCTTAAGTACAACATATTTGCCGTTATTCGTACACAATGTTCTGTATCAGTAGGGGACATCCCCAGAGTATTAGTCTCACATTCACTGTTCCACTAGTAAGTATTAAAAAATAACGTGGAATTGGAATAACGAAAGAATTTGTACATCCTAGCAAAGCAAATCAAGGAACGAGGACTTTGTCAAAACACACTTAAAATTGCGGGCAAAAATTTACCGAAACAGCCAAATATTTGGAGGTCTTTGTCAGAAAGAAAGTTAATGTTATCAACGAAGAGAGAAGCTGGTCTTAAGCGCCTGACAGAATTGCAAAAATAATTAGAGACTATGAAACCAGGGATAGGTTTAGAAAAGGATTTCTTTGCAAAATATGAGGGTTGTTTAATACACTCAGCCAGAAAAGTATACATACGGTTAACAAATTTCAGAAATTTTTTAACCAATCCGTTTTCGTTGAATATCTTTATAATTGTCTGACATCTTTCGATTTTAAAACGGTCTTTTGCATTGGTTCAGACATTTTGTGAAATTTGTAAATCGGATGCATACCTTTGTGGGCCTGTGTATGGCCACAATTCAGTTCAATTTCAGAAATTTTTTAACCAATGCAAAAGACCGTCTTAAAATCGAGGAAAGTTTATTACAAAGATTTTCAACGAAAACGGATTGGTTAAAAAATTTGTGAAATTTGTTAACCGTATGTATACTTTAGTAAATGTGTGTAAGTGTTGTTTAAAGAACAGTAGGCTAGTCTCAAGGAAGTCGCGTTAGCTTATTAGACGTGAGCCCCTGCTTCAACCTTTGGCTCAGATACCTATAAAATAAAATATGAAAAAAATATTTCATTCGACAACTTCCTATCAATAGTTTTCTGACAAAAGCTCTGAGAGCAATAAAAAAAAATTACCATGAAAATTTTTCCAAAACTCTGTCGTTTAGAACCGACTGTAAACCGTACTGAAGGATAAAATTGACACACACAACATTTTTTTTCGTGTGAGAAGCTAGGTTGTAAGCCTAACTAAAGTGTGGTTATGACCAATAAAGGTTCATTGTTAAAGAAAATGGATTCAAACCAAAATATTCATCAAACATTTCCGTATCAGGCGATTATTTTTGCTATTTGGTTTTCCAGTGTAGGTTTTTATTCATTATAAGAAAAAGTTTCGTGGCACTAGATAATACCAGCAATACTCTTTAGTGTTTTCTTTCTCACCCTAAATAGATTTCTAAAGGAATAACGCTGGCAAATTATTGAAACATTCATTATCAAAATGCCTGCAGTGTGGGAAATGTGTTCAAAAAAGAATTTTTAACAGAATGTGTCTTATCCAAAGGCGATTTTAATAAAACTCTAGCCTTTATAAACCGCTTGGAATGACGGAACAGATAATATTAGTGTAAGATCGGGATCTTATATAACCTACCAATCAGGCGGCTACAATTACAACACAATCTAACATAGAAATGTGTTTCTAAAGCAAAATTATATTCAGCGACGACGTTCATTTTTAGTTCAACGTATTCGTTAATGAACAGAATTACTGAATTCCGTAGTCAGTAGTCAGAACTCGCCGTAGACTAGTAGGTAGTGAGTTGGCTTATTAGACGTAAGGCAACGGTACAAACCCCAGGTCGGACATCAAAACAAAATTTGAAAAAAATATTTCTACGGCGACTTCCTCTCAGCAAATTTTTTGCAAAAAAAAACCCTGAAAGTAAATAAAATTGCCACGAAAAGTTTCTCAAAAATCTGTCGTTCGGAGTAGACTTTAAACTGTAGGTCCCGCAACTCATGTATAAAATTAACACACACAACATGAGTGGTGTGATAAGCTAGGTCGTAATCCTGACTGAAGGGTTGTAATGGCCAATTATGTACATATGTATTCATGTGTATCTAACCTAGAATTGTCCTTCAATCGCAAAATTATACTCAGCGACGACGACAATTTTTAACTGAATGGGCGCGTTATTAAACAGAATTACCAAATTTAGTGTGAAGAGTTGTCAGACGCATTTCAAGAATTGACACTGTACCCTAAAATATCACTGTTTGTTACAGTTTCTGGGCAATATTCCATTACATCCCACTTTTCTTTGCCATAAACGATAAAAGTCGCAAAGATAGAGTCAATGGAGTAAAATACCATGGGATTATTACTGATTTTTTCCCCTAGAATGAAAGAATTGAACTTGGTTGACATTTCATTTCAATACGGCTGACTTTCAAAATGTATCAATACAAAGTTTGTATGCAGTTCTACTACGGTATATAAATTATGTAGATATGCAAAGTTACCAAACAATGCATCAACTATAAATCTGATGCCTGATTGGCTTTTTGACTGCGTTAAAAATACACATTGACGACGTTTTCAAATAGTATACATTGTAAACAATTTGTATAGCGGCTTTATGAAACACTATACTTTGTCCAAACACAAAGCAACTAACGTAGTCGGCCTACATGTCATACGGAATTTAATGTTATATTAGGTGGCGGACACCCTCGAAGGGAGAGATCCCACTTATGCCAGATTTTCAACACATTACGATACTACGGGATAGGGAGGCAATGATATAAGGTTTTTGCAAAATGGGTTTCGCCTTAAGTTTTGGAATAATCTCATCGTAGGCTACATAAATAGAACGTTAAAAATTTTCTATTACACAAATATATTTGCTTCATACGTTTATATCCATCTATCTGCCATATTTATGTCATGACACCTTTTAAATATAAACTCCATTAATTTTAATATATGTACATACATATGTATGTATGTATTTATGAATTTACACAAATTAAATTGAACAATTCTTTTTGTTTCTATTTTCTTTCGATAAAAATCAATTTAACCGTTAATATTATTGGCTTATATTTTACTTCTTCATTCATTTTCTTTATTTTTCTATTTCTTTCTTTCTATTTTACAAAAACTGTAATTTTCATTATTTTTCCTTTTTCTTTTCAACTTTTTTTTCTTTCTTTTTTTGCATAAAAAACAAAAGAAAGCCCAGACAGACAGACAATCATAATTAAATTGAAAACAATAAATGAAATGCAATACAATACAGATAGATACGGGAAAATAATCATTTTCGAAAATATGCTTTTGAGTTAAAAGTTTTGCGCAATTAGCACAAAGTACGAGGTGACACGTAAATTATGTTAAAACATGAATAGGCTAACATTTTGGCGCTGTTAAATGTGTAAGAGTTTGCTATGTTCAGCTGAAGACAGAAGAAAAAGGAAATTGATTTCACATCTCTGCCGTAACGCTCACCAGAACAGATCAGCTTACGATTAGCGACAGCAATATCCTTAGCAAACACTCGCTTTAAAGGATTCTACTAACTTTTCATTAATTTTAACTACAACTATAATTTTAGAGTTTTGTCTTTGGAGAAACAGTGAACTCTATAAAATTGTATTGGCGTCCTTTATCGGATGTATTCGTAAGGAATTTTGCTGATTGAGTCCTACTTTTATGCTGTAATCTTCTTTGGGAGTCCTACTGCATTCTAGATGGGTTATTTGAGGGATTATTGAGAATATTTAAGTGGTTTATTGAGGGAACCAGGAAGTCGCCGTAGTCTAGTAGGTAGTGTGTTGGCTTATTAGACGTAAAACCAGGGTTCGAGCCCCAGGCCAGACATCAAAACAAAATACAAAAGTTTCTCAAAAATCTGTCGTTCGGAGTCGACTTTAAACTGTGGGTCCCACCACTCATGTATAAAATTAACACACACAACATAAGTGGTGTGAGAAACTAGGTCGTAATCCTGACTGAAGGGTTGTAATGACCAATTATGTATGTAGGAGTCCTGAAGTGTTTAGTTTTTAAATGTGAGAAACTATAGTGAAAATTTTTCGGCTACTGCTGGATTTAAAATTTGCATTGCCCGGGTAGATAGTCTAGCGTTCAACCTACTAACAACATCCGCTTTTGAATACTGAGTATATGTGATGGATTTATATAGTTAGGTACAGGATATGCTTTTGACCTTTCGAACTCGCCTAGAACCCCTAGCTTTCAATAAATATGAAATTCGAATGCCTGATCACAAAATCACAGGAATTTCAAACAAGAAGATCTCTACCAGATACAACCGCTTGCAGGCATGGAAGTACGAGTATACGCTGATTGAGTAGTTAAAGCAGATTCAGAATGGCGACCGATTTCAAATTAAAAGTTAATATGCGCTTAGTTGACGGCGCCGTAGACTAGTACGTAGTGTGTTGGCTTATTAGATGTGAGGCCACGGTTCAAACCCTAGGTCAGACATAAAAACGAAATATGAAAAAAAAATATTTCTTTGGCGGCTTCCTCTCAGCAGTTTTCTGGCAAAAACTTGGAGAGTCAAATAAAATTTGACATAAAAAGTTTCTCAAGAAAATCTGGCTTTCGGGGTCGACTTTAAACTGCAGGTTCTGCCACTTAATATTGGAGTTAGAACGGAATTTTTAAAAAACTGCCATTCATACGGTAAGTCGCCATAGTCTGGTAGGTAGTGTGTTGTCTTATTAGACGTAAGGCCACGGTTCAAACCCCAGGTCGGATATCAAAACTAGTACGTAGTGTGTTGGCTCCTTAGACTTGAGAATACGGTTCAAAGCCTAGATCAGACATCAAAACGAAATATGAAAAAATATATTTCTTCGGCGACTTCCTCTCAGCAGACATCTGGCAAAAACTCGGAGAGTCAAAAAAAATTTGCCATGAAAAGTTTCTCAAAAAAAAAAAAAAATTGTCTCTCGAGGTCGACTTTAAACTGTAGGTCCCGCCACTATAGATAAAATTAATACACACAACATAAGTGGGTACAGGGACTGCGTTCACCTGCAGCATCACAACGGGCCGCTATGCGTGCTCAAGTGAGCTTTTTGCATCAAAGCTACCACTCCAACCTAACCTAACCTAACATAAGTGGTGCGAGAATCTAGGACGTAAACCTAACTGCAGGGTTGTTATGAGCAATTATGTATGCGCTTACTCAAGTCATACTTCTACTCCTAGTTGATAGAATAATGATCAGTTATTAAGCATCAGCGATGCTGCAGGCTTTTGGTGTTCACGCAGCTGGTGCAATCTGTTCAGTAAATAAAGGAAGCTAATGTTGAATTAAAACTGTAGAACCAAAGGTGGTCAAATAGTCTCTGCCGATAATGTCACGCTGATCCAACTGTTGATTCTTAAAATTCATGGTACAAGAAGTTCAGGAACGCGACGGCGGTAATTAATGCTGAACTAAAACAACAGATTTATGGGAAGATTTATCAGGTCAAAAATTTGAACTCTTCGATGTTAATCGATGAAATCGGTGGAAAATATGGCACAGCAATCGATAGCGTAATACATACTCCTTTAAATTTCAAACTTCAACCTTGACATCTACATGGCCTTCCTTGGAATTTCTTGTGGTACTGATGGGCTATTTTTTTTAGCGGTATTATTCTCTCCTCCCTGACAGATGTCAATTATTTTTCTCCATCTGTCTGCAGCATAGATAACATTTACAAAAATTATGTTCAATTATTTTTGAGCCACCCGGTTTTTTTATTAAATAACTGGACAACAACAATAATAATAATAACGATCAACTTTAACACAATATTGGCTCAATTTAATAATTTGTTGTTGTTGTTGTTGTCTTCTTTACCAGGTTAATATTGCTTTTTCTGATTAAAAAAAAAAAAACAAAAAGACGACACAGAGTGAATGATGCAAAGAAAAAAAGAGGAGAAAAAAATTTTTATTTCTTAAGAGTTTATTAAGATTTTCCCTTTTTTTATGGCTGTTGTTATTGTTTTTGTTTTAACAACAACAACAACAATCATAATAATATTATAAATAATAATCTGCAATAGAGGTGCCATGGCTTTTTTGTTTTCGGTCAAAGTCAATGAATTAAGCATTTTAAGACTTGTGGATAAAAATTTGTATTCCTTGTATATCTGGTTGGTTAGTTGGCTGCTGTGACTCTCACTTCGACTGTGACTGACTGTGACTTCATTTTCCAACTCTGACTGTAAGTTTAACTTCAACTTTGACTACGACTTTAACTTTAAATGATGATGGACTGGACTATGTGTGAGTGAATGGGTGAATGAATGAATCAGTGAGTGAGTGAGTGAGTTGGCTTGACTGCACATTTCGTTTATACACGTTGTTGAGGTAATAACTCAGGTGATTATAGTAATTATGCGTTCTGACGCGATGCAAGTACGGATAACGCTATTTCGATTTAATTGAAAAATTCTGATAGACACTGATTGTACAACAAACGGCAACAAAATGATGATGCCTGCTTCTCGATGCTGCTGCTGCTGCACAATACCTTTGCCGATGAAGATGAAAATGATGGCCACAATAAAAGAAACACGAAAAGGAAAAAAAACAAAGAAAAACAGGCAACGGCGGTGATGTAAAGCAGCATCAGCATCAGCAGCAGGTTATTTTGTTGTACAATAATATGTCTGTTGGAATATGGTGGATTTGAAAGGAGGCCTATTGTAATAGTTTTGAAATGGCATGAATTTAGGGTTGGCAAAAATAATGTGAAAATCTAAATGAAAGATGGTGTTTGGAAGGCAGCTCCTGCTGCTGTTCAATCATCTTCATCATAAATAATAAAAAAAATCGCTCTTCTCGCTCTCTTTGAACGTTACAGCCAGCTTTTGTACAAGGCGCGTACAGTAAGTAACGATTTTACTTAAAATCCAATGCGAATAAATTTTTTTATAACAAGTGCATGTGTTTAAGGACGACCGTACATTAAAAGACTGAATTCTCAGAAGTTTAATAACCTGGATTTATAATTATTCGATTTTAAATATTAATTTTCTTAACGTCTTACTTCAATTGTAAAAAATTCGAACAACAAATAGAGAATAGAGAACAGAATTGTTTTCTATCAAACCAATAATACGCGAAGGCTTACATGAAGAAAGTTCAAAGTTCAAACCTTAGCTCTGGCATATTGAAAATGATATATGAAAATAATATTAATTTCGAAATAAACAGTAGGTTTCGACTCTCGCATTCAAATGGTCATTACATGCTTTCAGTCAAGATTACGACCTAACTTCTCGCACAGTTATGTTATGTGTGTTAATTTCATCTATAAGTGGCGGCATCTACAATTTAACGTCGACTCCGAACGACAGATTTTTTTATGAGAAACTTTTTCATGACAATTTTTATTTGACTCTCACAGCTTCTGCTAGAAATCAACTGAGAGGAAGTCCCCGAAGAATTATTTTTTCATATTTCGTTTTGTTCGACATGTCTGACCTGGGGTTTGAACCGTGGCCTCACGTCTAAATAAGTCAACACACTACCTACTACCCAATGTCTTGACTGTCATGGATAAAAATTTATACTCAGAACGTGAGCGATATGAGCAGCTAGAACGCAATGTCTGTGGCCAATAATGTGTGTTTATGTAAGGAAGAGTACACTAGTCTAGGGTAACTTACTCTACCCTAATATCTCACACGTTCCAAAAATGTGTTCTGATGATTCATTCCAATCTAAAACTTAGGTCCGAGGCAATACCCATTATGAACAAGCGTTCTTTGAGTCTACAAAGGCCTATCAAGAGATCGGGTAATAACATCTGCCTAGATAATCTGGCTTAGATAATCTGACGCATCATTCAATTCTCCTCTTATTGGAATTGCTCAACATTTGGTTTGAAAAGAATTTGCCTTTGTTCCGTTAAGTATTTTTATCTAAATGCGTGTTTCTATTTTACAGAAAGATTCTGGAGTCATCAGCGTCGTGGAAGCTGTTTTTCATGCACGGTTTTGTGCCTGCTCAAGAATTCGGATGTGTTTTCGAACTTAGCAGAGGATAACCCTGTTTACTCTGTCTAGCAAATTTGCTTCCTCAGACTATTTTCGGTTTAAACTTATGACAGCCAAATAATAGGGTGGCATCCTGATTGTCATACAACATTGCTATACCTCGTGCTTTGTAACGTCTCTCCTGATAGCTGCTGCCAGAAATCAAATGTTCACAATTACTACTCCCTCTGTCCTCATTCCCACCACCTATTTTCCTATTTCCAACACAATGCACTACATGAGTAGGGGCCATCCCCTGTGTGTTGATCTTATAAAAAAGAAAAAAGAAAGCTATATTGGTCATAGGCAATTCGCTAACAAGTGATCAACAACTTTGAGTATTAGTAGTAGTCATAGTCATACACCTGATTCCATTCAGGACAAAGACAAATACAATTCATATTGAGACTCTTTCGAATTGAAGTGCGCCAACAAACTTCATCAATAAATTTTAATTTCGATAGACAGGCCCATCTGTTTAGTTTGTCTTGAAAACTAGACCCCATTCGAAACAAGATTAAGACTAGACAGTACGACAATTACAATTGATATCAAGACTTGTGATTTTTTTAAAATATCAGTCCCACGGAGTAGTATAAAAACAAATCTTCTAACCATTTGCTTAAAGAAACTGTTCCCAGATTGTCACGGCACATGCCTCTTTAGAAACATCTCAAGAAAGCATGGTGAAAAGCAGGAAATTTTCTCTGATCTCTTGCTACATTTAGACAAACTTCTTGATCTATTGTTTTATGTTACTTCCTACGAAGGTATGAGGCACACAACAAAATAATTGTAGAGTATTTGATTTACTTCCTGGATATTTAGTTCTTGCAGCTTAAAGTTTCCTGCAAGTAATTTCATTTGCAAATAGTTTCGTGGGGAAAAGGAATTCAGAAGTTAACAACCGGATATCGCCGTACGTAGTCTTGTAGGTAGTTTGCTGGCTTATTAGATGTGAGAACACAGTTCAAAACCCTGGTCAGACATCTCGATCAAAGCAAAATATGAAAAAATATTTCTTTGGCCACTGCCTCTCAGCAGATTGCTCGCAATAACTCTGAGAGTAAATGAAAAAAAGTTGTCATGAAAAGTTCCTCAAAAATCTGTCTTCCGGAATCGACATTATACTGTCCGGTCCCGGCATTTATGCATAAAATTAACACACGTAACATAAGCTGTGTGAGAAGCTAGATCGTTGTCCTAGCTAAAAAATTGTAATGACCAATTATGTATAGACTGGACATTTAGCGATCATTGGTACTAATCAGATAAGGTACATTGCAACCTCAGAGCAATTGACACAATTCTTCTTAAAGATCTTGTAGCATAAAGTTGTAATTTTATTGGCAATTACTCTCGCGGAAAAAGGAAAAAGCGTTCCTATGACCTGTAGAGTAGGTAGAGACCAAAGATCAGCAATGAATCGCTTTTTCGCTACTCATAAGTACTCATGAAATTTTTAGTATGAGTGAGTCAACAGTAACTACTCTGATTCATTCGTACTCACTGCAACATTGATTTGTAAGTACAGATTGCAATGAGTATGAGTACAACGTTGACATCAAACTCATACCATTCAAACTTGTTTGATTCATAAGCCTAGTCATTCAGATTCACAAATTTAAAAAAATACTCTTATAATACTTATAAATGATTCGAGTGATTCGAATCATTCGTTAAAATTTACAGTCTTAGTTGTTGTTGCATTTACAAAGAGAGAAGAAAGACACATAAACAAAAAAGACAAAGCCAGCAAGCAGAGCAAACACACAACCTGCTTGTGAGTATGTAGTATTCGTACGCGAATCATACCTATTTTGTGATTCGTGTATACGTTGAGTTATGGAGCGACGAAATCAATAAGATCATGCGTATTGTTAAGTATGAGTACCATGAGTATTTCAAACTCTGAATATAAGTAGCATGAGTATGACATTAAAATAAGTATGAATGCGTATAAGTATCAGAAATTAATTAATTATTGCTGACCTCTGGTAGAGACTTCTTTTAATACGAGAAAATAAAGATATGTACGAATAATCTTTAAGAAACAATTCCTTTAAAACTCTGACTCTTCTACCTCGAATACCTGTAATGGCCAAATAGTTAAAAAAAAGCGAACCTTTGATTTCCATTAGTATTAAAGTAAAACGCGTGTATGAGAGTTGGCAACCAGTTCTGTAATAAATTAATGTGAAAATGATAAAAGAAAAGAATTGCGTTGAAAATATTATCCCAAATCAGTAAAAAGCACTTGATCGTTCAAGAAGCAAAATTCTAATATAAGAAATAATTTTTTTTCTTTTGTAATGGTTTTTATGGTGTTAAAGCTGTTCAACACCACATCATAATTCTGGTTTCATCAAACATCCAATCAAGACTCACACAACACAGGCAACTTGTTTTCCATAAAGAGGGGAAAACAACAGTACAGCAGAGCAGAGCATCACTTCCACTGCCAATCATAATCTGTAGCTTTAATCCCATCAGTGGACAATTTATGAATTTAATTTTTAAACCGCCATAATTCTCTATTGTGTGGGAATTTATGATTTTCAACAACATAAATAAAAAAACAACAAAAAAAGGTACAAACAAAACGTCAGTCGGTCAGGTTGGCCTCTCATCATCCATCATCATCATCATCTGCAGCATCTCTCTCTGTTTATGTATTTTTTCTTCTTTTCTTTCCTTTTCTTTTCTACTCATAATCTGCGGTTTACAATGATCGTTTTTGATGGTTCTCTGGTCTCTCGTCTGTTGTTTCGGCTTTAAAGCATTTGCTGATGGTGATGATGATTTCACTTGAAGATATTTTTCTTACCGAAATAACCACAATTTATGAAATTGCCGTGTCTACACTACTCCTCTATTATACTCGTATTAAGGATATGTTCATAAAATTACGAGATTTTTTCTTTCTCTGTTTTTATTTAATTTTATTACATGTAAAGTAATAGATAAATAGTTAAACAATAAAAAAGAAAGAAAGAAAAAAACATTACAGAACAGAATGAATAGAATGAAACAAATTAATTGGTTTTTCTCTTCATTTTCATTTAAATTCTATGCCACACATTTTTATTTCTAATTATACTGGTAGTGGTTGTTGTTACTGTTCACGAATAATAATTTTAATTATAAACGAATTATGATTGTATTATTATTGCACTAAATTAAGTTGCATAACCCAGCAAAATTTTTAGTTAATTAATTAATTTTCAATTTATATGGGCAACCCCCTTTAATTTATCAATTTTTCTATCTTCAAGCTGTTGTTGTATACACACTTGGCATTAGTAGAATCGAATCATACTCATACTCTGATACTTATACGCATTCATACTTATTTTAATGTCATGGAACTTCTACTCATATTCAAAGTTTGAAGTACTCATCATATTCATACTCAACAACACGACAAAACGATTCATTGTTGATCTCTGCTTGGCATATGCTGCTCACTCCTTCATTTAATCACTTTGGTTTACTGGCAGTACCCACTATTACAGAGACTCAGGAAAGGAGTGTGCAGAAAAAAAAATTCAATATACTTCTACTTTTTATGTCATTGTTTTGCTTGCGTAAGCTCACATACATATTGGGGAAAGTACTCTACCAGCTATAAAACGCTTCAAAAGAGAAGATTGAAAGAAGTTCAATAAGTTTTTACGAGGTACACGCTTCCTACACAAAGCTTGGTGGTATGTCTTAATACGGCACAACAATTCTACTTGATGGCTCATGTATATGCCGCTAGGGCTTGGTTTTTTCCTCTCCTTCAACCTACCCACTCTTAAAATACACAACGATGTATAGGCACCTTATACTTAGTTATTTACGTAATTGGTCATTATTACGCTTTAGCCAGGATTACGACTTAGCTTCTCACACAACCCATGGCTTTGCCTTAATTTTATCCATGAGTAACGAGACCTACTGGTTAAAGTCGACTCCGAACGAGTCTGCAATTTTTTCGGAAACTTTTCATAGCAATTTTATTTACTCAGGATTACGACTTAGCTAATACCTTGCTCTACCGTTATTGTGTGTGTAAATTTTATCCATCCACAGCTCAAACACGACTCAGAACGAAAGATTTTTAAGAAATTTTGCTTGACAATTTTATTTACTCTCAGAGTCTTTGCCAGAAGACTGATGAGGGGAACTCGACGAAGAAATATATTTTTAATAATTCTTTTTGTTAGAGATGCCAGGCTTGGGATTTGAACCACGGAATAGCGTCTAATAAGGCCATACACTGCCTACTGGCATACAGCTACATTCTCATACAATTATTGGTCATTACTTTATTTGCTCTCCATGATATTTCGTTTAGAACAAGGTTCCATAGAATTGGTGATACGACACCACTTTAAAGAAGGTATCCTCTGAAGACTTCTCTCCCCCTTTCCGATATTTAGATTGAAACGTAATAGTACTGTAAATAAGCATCCCTCCCTTCCAGATCTTTTTAACACGTTGACTGCCGACAACGTGATAACTCGTAGATTACGTTCCCTTCTAGGGAGCCAACTACGAGTTATCTCGTACTCACTAAACCTGCCATTTTTGTGTCATTTTATATCAGTGCTAGTATCGATAAATGGCTTCTGGGAAAAGATCAAAAAGTCAATATTGGCTTGCGTGGCCAGTTTTCTGAAAATTGCCGCGGCTGTCAACGTGTTAAGTCGTTTTCTTTTATTTAAGGACTGTCTGTCAGAAAGTACCCAAATTCCCACCTTTATTTAGCATTTTTTCTTGGTTTCTTGCTTTGCATTAGCTTCAGTAATCGAGATTTTCCAAATAAGCGGGTGACTGGATCTATTATAATAGGTATTACGATGTCAGGAAATCGCCGTAGTCTCGTAGATAGTGTGTTGGCTTATTAGGCGCGAGACCGTGGTTCAAAACACAATCACAGACATCGCGAACAAAACGAAATATCAAAAAAAATATTTATTTCGGCGACTTCCCCTCAGTAAACTCATGGCAAAAAATCTGAGAGTAAATAAAATTCCCATGAAAAATTTCTCAAAAAAATCTGTCGGGTGGAGTCGACTTTAAATTGTAGGTCTGGCCACTCAAGGATATAATTAACACACACAACATACAGAAGTGCTGTGAAAAAAATTTCTTTCGGCGACTTCCTCTCAACATCTCCTGGCAAAAAGTCTGGCACTAAAATAAAATTGCCATGAAAAGTTTCTCAAAAAATCTGTCGTTCGTAGCCGACTTTAAATTGTAGGTCTGGCTACTCATGTATAAAATCAACACTTACAACATGGGCGGTGTTAGAAGCTAAGTGCAGATGAATTAATAATCTTCGCTGGGTAACCAATATAGTAGAAAAAAAATTATTCACTTTTGAAAACTTCACTTATTTTTTTCTATTTTTAGTGTGAATGTAACGCCGTATAATTTTTTTTTTATTTAAAATGTTTAACAAAACGTGACTTTATAATTGAATTGCAATTGAAATTGTGGCTATTGTTTGTATACCATATGTATGTACACAATAATATTTATTTTATTTTTATTTTTTTTATTTAATTTTCTAATTGAGTTATTAAATAATAATTAATTATAGAAAAATTTGCCATAAACACATGTTTGTTTTTGCTGCTACTCTACTAATAATTTCTAAAGCTTTTAAGAATGTTTCAATTTACGTGCTGATGTTCTGAATTTGTTTCATTTACAAAAAAATTAAAATGTGATTAAAAAAACAACAGAAAGAAAAAAATATTTTCAGAAATCTTGACAAGTTTCCCATCAGTTTGATTGTCAATTGTTTGTTTATGATGACAGGCGGTTTTTCTAATATTAAGTCATCGATATTTATGCGTTAATTTATTTTTTTAATTTAGTATTGTTTTGCAATAAGTTACGAGAAATTAAGGTGGGTTAGAATGTGGAATACAATTAGAAAACACAAATCCGGTTGCAATGAATTTGCATGTTTCAATAATAATTTAAAAGGGATTTTTACAGAATTTTCTATTTTCTGTTTAGGGGTAGTAAAATTAATATTCTTCTAAAGATTAGAAAGAATTTTTCTAAGGTGGATAGCAAATTAAAACATGGCGTAGCAAGCACATGCAATGGAACAACTTGATTCAAAGAAGATCAGTGCCATATAATGAAATCAGATAAGAGAACGCATCCTTTCGCTCATGTGCCAACCAGATCAACAGTTTAAGGATAATAGCGAAACATAGATACATACATAATTGGTCATTACAACTCTTTAGTTAGGACTACGACCTAGTTTATTACACCACTTATATTGTGTGTGTTAATTTTATACATGAGTGGCGGGTTTAATGAGTTTAATGTCGACTCCGAACGACAGATTTCTGAGAAACTTTTCATGGCAATTTTATTTACTCGCAGAATTTTTGCCAGAAATCTGCTGAGAGGAAGTCGCCGTAGAAATATTTTTTTCATATTTTCGTTTTTGATGTCTGATCTGGGGGTTTGAACCGTGGCCTTACGTCTAATAAAACAACACAGTATCTACTAGACTAAGGCGTGATTAGGGTAGCAAAATTAAAATTCTTCAAAAGCTTGTAAAGAATTTGCTACGGTGGATAGCAAGTTGAAACGTGGCGTAGCAAGCACATGTGGTGGAACACAGCAGTGCATGGATCCCCATGTAATAAAATCAGGCAAGAGTAAACATCCTTTCGCTCATATTTACCGAACAGTCCACTTTATTTACTTTTCGTAGACTTCGCAAAAGCCTTTGATACCCTATGACACGAATCACTCTGAATGAAGTAACGCAGAAAGTAACGCAACTTGTAAAAAGCCTTTACTTCGACTATACTTGCTGTGTTCTAAATGACATTTAATTTGATGGCACAGTTGCCGTAAGGAAAGCTTGCTTGTTATCAGTTTAATTAATCGACCAGGACAGCATAATAGAAGAATGGATCAGACTGGGATTAACATCTCTAATGATTGCTTGAAAGAATTTGGTGACTTGCTTACATATCACAGACATGGAGGAACAGCTCTGTGTTTTCTGTTCACAGCTGCCAAAGTGAGATTTAGACAGGCTTGAATTGTGGTGTTAGTAGCATGTATTTCGTGGACATACATAAGTTTACATAAGTGAGCATGAGATCAGCATCGTTTTTTTGCTACTCATAAGCATTCATTCAATTTTGAATATAAGTGAGTCAGCAATATTGAAATTTAACTACATGCTCTGATTCATTCATACTCACTACAACGTCGATTTATAAGTACAGGTTGCAACGAGTATGCGTACAACGTTGACATCAAACTCATACCATTCGAAATATGTTTGATTCATAAGCCTACTCATTCAGATTTAGAACTTCAGAAAAATACTCTTATACTCGAATCATTCAAAAAAAAATTACAGTCTCAGTTGTTGTTGCATTTACAAAAAGAGAAATAAGACACATAAGCAAAAAAGACAGAGCAGTAAGGAGATCAAACGCTCAACCGTCTAGTGAGTATTTTAGTTTTCGCACGTGATTCATACTTAATTTGCGCTCCGTGTATATGTTGAGTTATACATACATACACATACATAATTGGCCATTACAACCCTTCAGTCAGGATTACGGCCTAACTTCTTACACCACTCATGTTGTGTGCGTTAATTTTATACGTGAGTGGCGGGACCTACAGTTTAACGTCGACTCCGAACGACAGAATTTTGAGAAACTTTTTCATGGCAGTTTATTTTACTCTCAGAGTTTTTGCCAGAAATCTGCTGAGAGGAAGTCGCCGAAGAAATATTTTTTTTTCATATTTCATTTTTGATGTCTGACCTGGGATACGAACCCGGGCTTTACGAATAGTAAGCCAACACACTACCTACTACACCACGGCGATTTCATATGTTGAGTTATGGAGAGACGAAATCAATAACATCAGTATGACTATGATGAGTACTTCCAACTTTGAATATGAGGTTCCGTGATATTAAAATAAGTATGAATGCGTATAAGTATCAGATTCGATCATCCTCATCTTTTTGAATACTCATTGCTGACCTCTGGTATGGACTAGCAGTTGTCGTAGGAGTTCGCTAGCTAATTTGATTAAAAGAATTTAAATGAAGATGGATTACGAGCGTTTGAGCCCCAAGGCCTAGTAGCCTAACGTATCAGATGTTTTTATCACAAGACTCCGGATAGAATATATGAAACCAACCTGCTGCTATAACACATCTTAAAAAATTTACATGAAAAGCCGCAATTTTAAAACGATTGAAGATATAAAGACCTCACTTCTGAAAGAGATCAAGATTTTATCGAAAACTGCTTCGACGATTGGACAAAAAAATAACCAAAAAAGCCTGCAAAATATATAACATAAACACAACATATCATTGACATCACACCTATTTAATTTGTATAAAATTTGAGGCAGTTACAAACCATTCTCTCCTAAACTATATTACCCTTGCCAGATTGTACTCCTTTTTTGAAAATACTACGCCTAACATACCTGAAATCGTACAAAATATTTCTTGTATTTTATGTTCCGCTTTTTAAATCGAAGCTTTTTTTCTTCCTCTAATTTAGCTCTCGTACTTAATTGTTTATTACAGTCCTTCAGTCAGGATTATGACGTAGCTTCTCACACCAGATGTGTTGTGTGTGTTAATTTTACCCAGGAATGACAGGACCAACAGTTTTGTGAGAAACTTTTCATGGCATTTATTAATTTTCTTAGCAGAAAACTGCTGATAGGAAGCCGTCGAAGAAATGGTTTTCATATTTCGTTTTATTCGAGATGTCTAGACTGGTTTTGAACCAGGGTTTCATATCTAATAAGTCAACACACTACTTACTAGACTACGGCGACTACAAGCCTTTCTCTACATCATCTAAACAATGACGGACTGTTTCCCAAGCTTCCGGGATCAGGTGTTTAAGAAGATTATGTTAATCAATGAAGATTATGCAGATTTCATATCTGCTTTTATAATTACAGGCACTTTAATTGGTGATCTTTATTTAGATTTGTTACCTCAAGTGTCATCTTTGGGCCTCTTCTTTTTAAACGATTGGATCAAAACGAATGAAATTCCAAATAAAACCAATTTCCCGAAAGCCTGTACCATAAACTCTGTCAGCAATATGAGTAACCAATGGATATTTGGGCATCCCAATAATATTGCAATACGCTTGCAAGCCATTCGTTACGTATTGCAGTGTATTTGGCAAATGAAAAAAAAATGAAAAATAAATTCAGAAAATAAAAGAAACGAAAACATATTAAAAACATCATCGTAATCATAATTTCTTGCATTTTATTTCGTTTTTGTTTAATTTTTTTCGTTTTTTTCTTTCTGGAGATACTTTTGAAAATGCTTTGACTCAATCCAATCCACACGATAGCCAGTCAGCCAGTCAGTTAGTTAGTCAGTCCAGTCCATTGATTATTATGAGGAGTAATCGTATAAAAATGAAAATTATGATTTTTTTTTGTCTTTCTTTCGTATCGTTTCGTTCCTTTTGGGAAATGGCGATTTCAAAGTGAATTTCAGCACTTGGAAAAAGACACAAGAAACAAAAAAAAAACGGAAAAAAATAATCAGAAACAGAAACAGAATTCACTTTAACCAATCACGTACGTAAATAAATTGTTGAAATTATGGTTTTGTCTTAAGCTTTTCTTACTTTAATGTTGCGTTGTTTTTTCTACGTTTTTTTTTCAAGATTTCTTTTATTATTCCCTGTGTTTTATTGTAAAATTACAGCTGGCTTAAAATGATAAGGATAATCTTGAATTAAACAAAAAAAAACAGAAGAAAAAAAGGCTGAAGACTAAGTAATGTTGCAAGTAAAAAAAACAACAACTCAAATCGCAAAATGTGAAAATAAAGTCTGGAATTGACGATTTGTTGCAGCAATATTTGTGCAGTCTACAGATAATTTGTATTTTTTTTCCTATTTTTCAAGGAAATTTTATTTTTTTAAGTGCAGCTTTAACCCATTAGTGACCATTATTACAAATTGCCCTTAAGGTTGGATATAGTTAAAGGTAACTTTTGCAAAAGTGAACTTTATTTTATCATTGGGTTGTAGTAACGAAAAGAAGTTAAAGATGACTTTAAAG
This sequence comes from Sarcophaga subvicina, assembly GCA_936449025.2. NCBI lineage: Eukaryota > Metazoa > Arthropoda > Insecta > Diptera > Sarcophagidae > Sarcophaga > Sarcophaga subvicina. The sequence continues at coordinate 103,075,717 of OW388083.2, read as the reverse complement.
TTCAATTTAGCTAAAGTTACCTTTAACTAAACCCAACTTTAAAGTCGTCTTTAATTTATTTTCGTTGGGTTTAGTCAAAGGTAACTTTAAACCCTAAACCTAACGAAAAGAAATTGAAGATGACTTTAGCTAAAGTGAACTTTAAAGTCATGTTTAAAGTTGGGTTTAGTTAAAGGTAACTTTAAAAATTACTTTAAAGTTTGGTTTAGTTAAAGGTTACTTTAAATATGACTTTAAAGTTTACTTTAGCTAAAGTTGGGTTTAGTTAAAGGTAACTTTAGCTAAAGTGAACTTTAAACCCTAAACCTAACGAAAATAAATTGGAGATGACTTTAGCTAAAGTGAACTTTACACTCATCTTTAAAGTTGGGTTTAGTTAAAGGTAACTTAAGCTAACTTAACTTAAGCTAAAGTGATCTTTAAAGTCATCTTTAGGTCTAGGATTTATTTAAATATAACTTTAGATAAAGTGAACTTTAAAGTCATCTTTAAAGTTACCTTTAACTAAATCCAACTTTAAAATCAAACACGACATGATGACAAACCGTCTATTTCTTGTAATGGGGCAGAATTTGTGTTTTTTAAACGTATGCTGATGTCTTGAAAATTTGTGATATTTGGTTGGATAGTATAACAAAGTCTCCGGCATCAGATCATGTTTGCAAGGCAAGTTTGCTAGTATAATAGCCGCTATACTCCACTGAATTCCATGATCTAGTTTAAGATTAGAACAGGGACATCTATGCCTGGATTGTAAGGCAATTCTGATTGAACATAATTATGATCTAAAAGAGCGTTCGGACTGTCTTTTGGCATAGCTTTGCTCGTAGCTATTTTTATTAAGGATAACTGCAGATTTCTGTCAACAACTCTGAGAGTAAATAGAAGTGCTATGAAAAGTTTCTCAACAAAAATCTATCGTAGGACTGTAGGTCTCCCCACACAACAAACTTAAACACACATAACATAAGTGGTATGAGAAGCTAGGTTGTAAATCTGACTGAAGGATTGTAATGACTAATTATGTATGTATGTATATATGTATATATATCTGGCTAGACTCAGAAAATTGTATTCTCTTACTTATTCATTGTATGTCTGAGATAGTTCACAAATCGGCAATATGTGCCTGATCGGTTTAACTATCTTAATTTTGGGTTTGTTAGCCAACCATAACAGTTATTTATTATCAATAACTTCGGTGCGATAGGTTAGGTTAGAGGACGTGTACGTGTCAATAAAGACAAGTACAGTACCCGGAGGACGAATTGACCCATTGTACAACGTCCTAACAGAGGGAAAGATAATAGGGGGATAAAAAGGAGAGGATGTAGGAAAGGGACTGCGCGATAGAAATCAATAAAATTATTGATTTCAATGACATTGGGTTTATTTTCAATTCCAATGCAAAAAAATAGCCCCACAAATTGCAAATGGGTTAACATCTCCTACTCTTGACACGTTTGGACAATTGAACAATAAAAAGTATTTTGCTCTACATTTATTACTTTGAAATGGATTTTCTCATAATAGACCACAAAACATTAGAATAGATCAACAACTTCATAACCATCAGCAGCACATTATCCAACCTCATAGGCCGGCCGGCCAGCTTCATCATGGCCAGGCAATATTTGAAATCTTGATTTCATAGTTTACCTAACATTTGAACCTGTTACACTTTGGCAATTGCGGCACTTTATTTCGTCTAGCATTGCATGCCTACAATGGCAACAACAACAACAAAACTATGAAGTAATTTTGTATAATTTAGTAGAAATAAAAACTGGAATTATTTTAAATGAATAAACAGCATAACACGGGTCATTTTAAATTAAATGAACGACCAATCATTTCTGATTCAATTTCTAATGGCACCAGTTTTAGTTCTTTTTTTTTGTTCTTTTTTTGTTGCAACTCACACTAACCACACCATGATGTTAAGTGCAAAATGAAGTTGCATAGAATGCTTTCAATTAAATTATGCTAATTTTTTATATGTTCAGTTTTATTTGCGGCATGTTGCATAAAGGAAATGTGGTTGCAAGACTTGTTTTTTCTTTCAGAGAACAAAGATTGCCGATCAAAAGAGAAGAATTAATAATTTTTCCACCTACTTTTTCTTGTAAATCTGGATGAATAATGAGAATGTAAAGAAGTTATTACAACAACTAATTACGCACAGTTTTAAAGAGCGTTTTTAAAGCTATGAAATGTTGTTCTATTGATACACAGAGTAATGGAGAAAACTTGTGCAAAAGTTATTATTCATCCTAAAGCATACATTTTCAAATTTTCTTATTTCATTCTCAATCTTCTTAAGATTACATATGCTATGTTAGGTTAGGTTAGGGTAGGTTAGCTTAGGTAAAGTAAGGTTAGGTTAGGTAAAGGTAGGTTAGTTAAGGTTAGGTTAGTTGAGGCTAGGTAATACGGTGTTCAGATATGCACCCTTATTGCGTAAATCGCAATAAACGCCATTATTGAGCTCAATATTTCATATAAAGTTTAAATTAATTATTGCGCAATAAATATGCAAATTGTTATAATATTGAGTAAAACTTAAAATGCAGCACTGTCATAAGTATGTTCAGTGCGCATATTACAATTATCCGAACAAGTTCTGTTGATATTTGACAACTCCAAAAGCAAAAAACAATGTTGTTGAAACAACCAGCTGTTTTGTTTACCAGCTGTCAAATTAATATTGAATAAACAGCTGAACTGCGTATATTATTATGTCTGAACACTTAAAATATTGTACTCAATAAACTCAATAATAGTACATATCTGAACACAGTATAAGGTTAGGTTCGTTTCGGTTCGATGACGGACACCCTCAAATGAAGAGGTCCCACTTAGACCAGTATTTAGGCCCATTGTGATACCGCTATCAATATTCTCTCCAAGGATCAAACATTCCCTAGAGGAAACCATCCCAAATCCGCAATCCTTATATCAGAGAGCTTTATGACAAGAGCAGGCCACTGACACATTAGGCGACAGACAGTTGCTCCCTTCTCATCAGATCCACAGCTTCTGCAGAATTCATATATTGGAAGGCCAAATCATAAGACATGCTTGCTAAAAGAAAAAAAGTAGCCATGGTGCCAGGGATGGTCACGTGACTTAGACAGAAGTGAGTAGGGCCTCTTGCTGTCCGTACGTGTCCAGCAATACTACACGTACTCTCCTGCCGTCAAGGGGATTAAACTGCTACGTAAAGCGTGTGGACAATACTCAAATTAACTGAGGCAATCCAAAATAACTGAAGTCGAGTAGGTGTTGTGTTGGCTTATTAGACGTTAGGCCTGTGTTCAAATCCCGTGCTAGACATTTCCAACAAAACGAAATATGAAAAAATATTTTTTCGGCGACTTCCTCTCACCAGATTTTTGCAAAAACTCTGAGTAAATAAAATTGCTATGAGAAGTTTCTCAAAAATATGTCATTCGAAGTCGCCTCTAAACTGTAGGTCCCGCTATTCGTGTATAAAATTAATACACACAGCATAAGTTGCGTAAAAAGCTAGGTCGTAATCCTGACTGAAAGGTTGTAATGCCAAATTATGTAGGTATGTAATGCCCTGTAACATATCGCAGATTACAAATTTCGTATCGGCCCTGCTCAGCTTATAAGTAATGCAATTGCCAACGATATCCCCATGTACCGGAACCCACATCCGAGTTACTTTTGAATGATCCGAAATTTGTCTGAGAAACCCTAGGCATTCATGGACAAGGATGGACATTGAAACGACCTACGTTAGGAACTTAAGCGCAGCCTGACTGTTCGAGTAAATCAAGAAATTTTCAGGAAAAATCACGCCACCTCTACTAGGAAAACACTGAAGTAGTCAGGGAGCCTATATATAACATACATAATTGGTTATTGCTACCATTCAGTTAGGATTACGACCTAGCTTCTCACACCACTTACGTTGTGTGCGTTAATTTTATACATACAGTTTAAAATCGACTCTGAACGAAAGATGACTTTTGATAGCAATTTTATTTGCTCTCAGAGTTTTTTTTTTTTTGCTAGAAATATGCTGCGAGGAAGTCGCCGTTTTTTTTTTTTTTTTTTTTTCGATGTCTGGCCTGAGGTTTTTGAACCGTGGCCTCACGTCTATTAAGCCAACATACTACCAGCTAGCTATGGCGACTTCAGGGAGCCTATAAGAATGTTTACTCTGGAATATGTTGTCGAAGCGGTGTCATGCAAGTGTTGCATATGCAACTACTAAACTTAACATGCCACCATTTGAAAAGTAGGGAAATATTCAAAAAAGAAAGAATTTGTCGCATATTATTAACGTAATAAAATTATAAAGAAATGATGCCGCCACGCTATTACGCAAATTTTATTATTTTCGCACACTTTATTCCCTCCTTAAAGGACAGGAGAGGAAAAAAACCAATCTGCTTCCATACAGCGTAGGAATAATGCAGCTTTTATGTTCACATAACCCGAGGCTAAAATACAAATTAAAATGAAGTTTAAACTGATGTCTTATTATGTAGATTATGTTATCAAATATGTTAATAAGGTATACTTCCCATTTTGGTATTTTGTTTTTCCTTATTAAAGTTCAATATTTAAATTCCCTTAAAATTTACCGTTTTTTAACAAAAATTGCGGAAATTATAGAGAGGAGCGAGGGACTCATTGACTCACTTATTTACACTGACTAAGTTGTTTAGTTTTGTTAACAAGAATTATAGTTTTTCATATGCAATCTTAGTTTGGGGCATGCAACCCAACCAACCAACCAAACACTTGACAATGTGGTGGTGGCTTGGTGGCTCATCATACATTGTGTCAAATAATGCTTAAAGGCTTGTAAGTGCTGTGGACAGTTTTTTGTTTTCATGCACCCAACCAACGTTTCGTTTATACAGTTTGTTGCAATGGCGTGTACCGTGACATTCACCGCTCACTCACCGCTACTTAAAGTGCAAAAGTACAAATTCCTGATTCGCATACATAATAAATGTTGCACACAGCCAAAGTAGCAATTATTGCTGCTGCTTCTTTTTTATTATTATTCAGCACAGTTTAAGTTTTTTTTTCCTGCCGGTTGTAGTTGTTGTTGTCTTTAATGTGTCTCTGCTTTTAGTTTTTATTTTATTTTTTTTATAATTTTTTGTTGTTGTTTTTGTTGCTGTTTTTATATGAAAAAAATAAATACAATTTAAAAATTTATTAAGTGTTGACAATCTGTAGTTAATGTTTTCTTTCCTTCTTAATTATTTTTATTAACACTTTCCGTTTCTTGTGGCAATTTTACTTATTGTTGTTGTTGTTGCTATTCTGTTTCTTTTTTTATACGCTGATGCATAAAATTATTTACAATTTTTTATTTTAATTTCAAGTAATAATTCACTGCCTTATGCAAATCACTTGTTAATTACAATTGAGTGTTTCAATAAATTAGAGCAGCAGAGTATGGTATGGTATGGTATGGTATCGTAGACTTATTGTTTAATTTATTGAGGAAATGAAATTGTGATGAAATCAGAAGGTTTGCGAAAAAATTCCATCTTAATATATCAGTCATGTACGTGAGTAAGATATATGGCACTTCAGTATTGTAGGTAGGTTGGAGTGATAGCTTTTATACCGTTGTAACGCCGGTAAACACAGTCCGTGTACTGACCGAGTTCTCCCAAACTAGCGAAGAAGTTGGTCAGCATAAAGGCAGCACAATATAAGAACGACTACCCTACTATGGGAAACCAGACCGAAAATTTGATAAACGTAGCACTATTCTTGACATCAATGGATGATAGCTCCGTCAAGCTGATTGGAGGATTGGAGAGCCAAACAACCTATATTTGCACCTCGCAAGAGATAGTCATTGACAAAGACAATAAGTACTGTACAATGACACACCATGTTTAGGATTATTATCCAATAATGCCGGGTGTCTCTGGAGGAGATAGCTACCCTCATTTTGGTTCCTGGACACGAGGACATCGTAAGTAACAAGGCCGACTTACTTGCCAAAGCTGACAGCACGGAAAATACAAATTTATTCCTACATGAGATAGACGTTCCTCTACAGAGAGGCAAGCAAATGGTCTCTCTCAAAATCTCCATTCATTGGCAATGGTAAGATTGGATAATGAACCCACTTTTAGAAACAGATCTGGCCCGACATGAATATATTCAGATCAGAATATGCATTGAACCTAACCAACTTCCATTTCAGTAACCTCATAGCAGTGGTAACAAGACACTGGTCGTTAGGTGCTTACGCCAGGAGGAATACTTCCGCAGAAGTTGCAACGACGGAAAACAAGAGGAGACCCTAGAACATCTTCTCTCTATTATTGTCCGACGCTTGGGTACCTAACGAATGGAATTCTTGAGTTTATCTTAACCTAAGTTAACCAACCTACAGCCGCAGAAATGGGCAGAGTCGAGCGATTCATAACCAGAAGAAAACGAAGGCAACTCAGTTGTTTAAACAAAAAAGAAAGTACAGTTCCATGTGATTCAACACCACTTCATACATCCTTTTTTAGGCAGGTAGATAAAGAAGCTAAAAAAAACCCGTCGACTCAAAATAAACGATAATTTAGGCCAAGTACGACCTATTGTGATGCCATAATGATTTTCCGCCCCTAATCCTGGATAAATTGTCATGATTCATGGTAAACGATTTCGCCTCTATCTCCAAAGAGATTGGTCTGTAATCAAGAGCATAACGAATGGCAAATATTGTTTTCAAAAGAGTGGATAGGATAGCAAATTAAAGAGACAAATAAGAAATAGAGTTGGAGATCAAAGAAAACGTTGTAGTATCCTGAGTTTAGAATAAACTTATCTGATGGGACGACATATCGACGCCTCCGTTCTATAACATTCTAAGTCGAAAATGAGCTCTCAAAGTTTTCACGCGACATACGACCATATGTGTATTCTAAGGAGATTTTTCCCTATAACTTCGGAACGGATCGGCGCATCTTAACCAAATTTTGACAGAATTTAAGTTAGAGAATGTAGAATTTAAAAATGCAAGAACATTAAAAACGTTCTAAGTACACTTAGAACATTATAGAATGGAGACGTCGATATATAAAATGCAATCCCTGAAAAGCTTAATTAATATAAGTCCATGAAAGTATCTAGCGACACCAAATGCAATAGGTCACGATAAAAATATGCCGCTCCAAACTCTGTGAGTTCCAATTTAAAACAATTCATCTCAACCCAGCAAAGTTTCAAATCATGTGAAACTAAAAGCACCAATTAAATTTCGAATAAGAGACTGATGTACTACGTGATAATCTTCTGGAACCGTTAAACTTCATATATCAAGACTTTATTGATTTATTGCCGTAATTTTTGCGTCTTCCTATTTAATTCTCCACAGTACTAGCGCTTGAAGTATCGTACATCTCCAGTTGTCCTTTGGTGGATGACAGTTTCTTGATCCCTAACAGCACCATCATTGCAATACAATTTGGCTTCCTCCTAATGTTATGGCCAATCCACAGATAAATTTGTTTAATATGCTTTAGTATCTTTTAGAGATCTGTATTGTTGCTGTTGTTAGCTCAGAATATCCTTTCAGTTAAGAGGAGAGATAAATTCAAAAACTCGCAGACGGATTCAACTGATTGATCTTGTGCTCGTTGATGCTCTCGGTTCTAACATTGCTCATTCTCTTTCATTTAGTTTTCATGATGATTAAATATTACTTGTATGTGGAAAACCTTAAGCGTTTATTTCCCATTCTATCTGAACAGACAGACTACGTTCACGATATAATGCAGGACGATGGTTAGCAAAGAAGATGATAAAAGACATTCTTGTTTTTGTCTACTATTGGCATGAATTGGTTGATTAAAACACCCGTTTTTTTTTTTTGTAGATTAATGGATTTTAAGATTCGAATTCTGAAGTACACTTACCCGATTCAATGTTTTCTCTGTAGGAGCAGCATAGAGGTATGGAGACTGTCGAGCACCTCCTCTGTAACTGCCCAGCACTTGGTAGGTTGAGGACCCTTGGCAGGGGCTTCTTTGAGGGTTTGAATTCTGTGTCGAGAGCCGACATCAAGGCTCTCCACAGATTCATTAGTTAGTTAAGCTGGTTGAGAAGTGCTAGGACTTCATCGGTGTAGTCGCGTTCTCCCTTTTTGTTTTGTTTGGTCTGTGTAATTCCTTCCCTTCCCATTCTCCCTTCCTACTTCCGCTCCTTTTTTTCCTATCCCCTCTTTTATCCTTCCTTCTTAAGGACGTTACGTACAATGGGTCAAATCGACATCCGGGTACTGTACTTGTCTAAATGGACTAGTACACGTCGTCTAACCTAACCTAACCAAAGCATGGTGTTATCGATAGATTGTTTGCTTATCTTAAATAAGAATACATGACAGATGCATAGACAGAAAGTCTTGTGGGTAATGCGTTGGCTTACTAGACGAGAGCGTCGAGTTTAAACTTCTGCTCTGACATATTGAAGAAAAATCAGAAAAAATATTATATTCTTAGGTCTCTAAATGGTTTTCTAGCTAATACTTTAAGAGTAACTAATTGTTAATACAACTGAATATCTCGTGACATTTGAAAATACCGTTCTTCATATGAAAAATTAACACTCAACATAGGTGGCTATACTGTAATCCAGGTTGTAATGATCAATAATAATATAAAGTTTGTAGCAAAAACTTTAATATATTACGATTACTTTAAAAAAAAGCAAACGTTTTTCATCAATAACTTATTCATTACAATCCTGGCTTTTTCACTTCCCCTCCTGAACAAATTACAAATAATTGTTTGGAAATCAGAATTTTAAATCCCTTCGTATAAATTAAAGGAAATATTTCACAACTTTTACATTTAATTAGTCCAACGAATTCCATTTCCATTAAATTATAACAATAAACAGAGACTTGAAAACCCTAAAACTTGTATTGATATTGCACTGATTACAACTGAAATCATCAAATTGAACCAGGAAAACACAACACAACGCACTCAGTGAGCAATGACGAAATTAAGAGAGAAAAAAAAGATGAAAAGCAAAACATTAATGTTTCGATAAAATAATTGAGATAAAGAAATAAATCGTAACGAATATAATGAAATATACGAGTGAGTAGCAAGAAAGAAGATAAAAAATTGTATCGTCTTCTTCTTTTTCTTCTTCTTGGGTTTTATTTGCCGTTTTTTGTTTTTTTTTTTTAAACATAAAAACACTTTGTTTTTGATCATCATCATCAGAACCGAACCGAAGCTTATAAATATGTATGAATTTTAAAATTATTGGAATCCCTTTTGATGAACACGAGGATCACACCGCTTTACGAAAACAAAAGCGCACAGAAAATAATATATGAAATGAACACAGGAACGAAAGCAACAAAAAAAAAACAGGAAAATTGAACACAAAAAAAAAATATCGATTTAAAGGTCGCTAAAGCAACTAAAAAAGAAAAAAAAAAGAAGAAAAAACTTTTTGTTCTCATCAAAACGTAGAGGAGAGATACAATCCATCCAATTCAACCAGCAATCCATCGCAGCTAAACAACAGACGACAGAAACAGCAGAACCTCAACAACAACAACATCCACGATGACCACAAAAAAAAAAGAAGTCCATCAATACCAATCATCGATAACAGTCAACAAAAATAACCTCTCAACGCGGAAAAATAAAATCGAAAAAATTCGCCATCGAAAAATATAAAATCGAAGTAGAAAAAAATTATTTTACAAATTACAAAACAGCAACAAAACCAAACTTAAATTGAGTTTTAAAGCAAAAGTTTAACGATAATGGCTTAAAATCAGACACAAAATAAGATTTTCTTTTTTTTTACCCGACTATATTAATAGATTTTTCCTAAATAGCCTGTCTATTGAGTGTTTTTTTTTGTTTTTCGTTTCTTCTAACTTAACTGGAACATTATCGTTGTAATCAAATCGGCCGGTGAATTCTACACAAAAAAATAAACAAAAAAAACTCCATTTTATTTTAAAGTAATTGTTCGTTGAATGTAATCAACTTAATTTAAATTACCATTTACGTCAAACCTGAATAAATTTCTTATTTTTATAAATACAATGTGACCAAAAATATTGCATACAAATGCATACCAAACTTGAAAGTTAAAACTGTCCATAAGATATGATAGAAATCTACCAAAGAATCTAATCCCACCAACAGGATACACAATTCGAAATCGCATTTTGCTTGGTTTCCACATTTCTTTCTTGTAAATTCCTGGAATTCCCAGCAATTACGGGAAAAAGCAATGTTATCGGCGTGATTTTTAAAAAATTTAAAGATCAAAGGTTTTAATATTCCTCTAAATAATCTATCTAGGAAACTCTTTAACCCTAACACTCCAAAGAGGACAACACCTACTTTATAAGAAAATCAGCCGGAACTACCTCTAGCCTTCCAAAACAACAAGCAGCTAAATTTCTAGGTAATGCATACATACATAATTGGTCTTCACAGACCTTCAGTCAGGATTAGGACCTAGCTTCTCCCACCACTGATGTTGTGTGTGTTAATTTAATAAACGAGTTGCAGAGCCTATAGTTTAAAGTCGACTCCGAACGACAGGTTTTTTGAGAAACTTTTCATGGCAATTTTATTTAGTCTCAGAGTTTTTGCCGGATGCTGAGAGCAAGTCGCTGAAGAAATATTTTTTTTCATACTTTTCTTTTGATGTCTGACCTGGGGTTTTAACCGAGGCCTTACGTCTAATAAGCCAATGCACTACCTACTAGGCGATTTCTAGGTAAAGACGAATGGTAACCCTGTCATTCTAGAACCTGCTACAGTAGGTTATAACGGTTATTCTCTGCTTGACAGAAAAATATTTTGAAGAGATGATATTAAACATAGAAAAAGAAATAATAAAAAGGTCAGGAAGATGCTTTGTTACAGCAAAATGTACCTTAAAGCAATGAAAGGACATACGAAAGAAAGGAGATACGAAAGAAAATGCTTTACTACAAACGAAAGCATTCCAAGCAAAGCAAAAGCAGAAAACAAGACAAACGAATGTCTTTATCATATAAAATTATAAATTCTTCATTCCATATTCAAATAATCGACGCTAAAACCACATGAGTACCAGAGACAACAACACCTTTTGAAAAAGCGTAGGATTTAATAAGCTCAACGTCAATGTAATGCAACAATTCAAATCATGAAAGAAAATGTTGTTTCTAGACAACGACGTATGGCAACCCTGTCATTCTAGGACAAGCTTATGAAATTGAAACAAGACGACAAAAAACGAAAGATGAGTTGGTGGATAATGGCAGTTCAATATTCCAATATTATCTATCAGTAGTATAAGTAGTTTTAAAAACAACATCCAGCAAAGTCATGTAGCGCTGATAAAACCTCATTAATGATAAATAACGTCGCGATTGTTTTCTAACTGCTATAGGGCCATTCGGTATTCGGCTACGAAACTGTGGTTGTGGCCGCCATAGTCTAGATAGTGCGTTGGCCTATTAGACATGAGACCGCGGTTCAAACCCCAGATCATACTTTTCCAATAGAATGAAAATGAAATACAAAAAAAAAATATTTCTTTGGCATCTTCCTCTCAGCAGATTTCTGGCAAAAATCGTGAGTGTAAATAAAATTCTCATGAAAAATTTCTTAAAAAAATCTGTTGTGCGGAGTCGACTTAAACTGTGGGTCCTGCCACTCATGTATAAAATTAGCACACACAGCATCAGTGGTGTGAGAAGCTAGGTCGTAATTCTGACTAAAGGGTTGTAATGACCAATTATGTATGTATGTAAACAGTTTCAAATTTAATGTACTTAAATACTACATTCTCTTAGCAAACTCCGGAAACATATTTTCCTAGTTCGAAAGCAATATACATTCGCAGGGTTAACCAATTGTTACGTTTTTGCCTTTTAAAAACGTTTAAAATATGAGCTCGTAGATTTTAAATAAAATAAAAATAAATCTGTGTTTAGTTTTAATTAAAATTCTATATTATTCGCACAATTCTGTGTGCCACTATTCACAACTTGATGTAAACAACAACAATTGATTTTCTTTGTTATTCCTCAGGATTACGACCTAGTTTCTCGCATCACTTATGTTGTGTGTGTTAATTTTATACGTGAGTGACGGGACCTACAGTTTAAAGTTGACTCCGAACGCAAAATTTTGTGGGAAACTTTTCATGGCCTGGGGTTTGAGGTCTGGCCTGTGGTTTGAACCCTGGCTTTACGTCTAATAAGCCAACACACTATGTACTTGACTACGGCGACTTCCTCGTTTATACCCTTTCTATATACAATAACAATTACTGGACAATTTTGTTCGACTGATCTTTGTAACGGAGATCTTCAAACCACGCTTACTCTCTTCAAACACACCGGGTCTGCACACAAGACTGACTGAACTCTACTAGAAAGTTAGAAATGTATATTAAAAAAACTACCCAATAAAATCTACAGATCCAAACATAATCAATAGCATTCCTTGAGTTATATTGAAGAGTGGATATAATTACGACCATCGGTTCGAATAACACTTATTAGAATACAATGAAAGTCTGGTGGACCTATCAATCAGATTCATATCAATCATTTCGGACTGATATGCCGTTTAGAAATCCTGTGAGCACAAGTGAATCTTTCGAATATTAAAGGCTGCGTAAGTATTACGCATCACTCTGTACTGTATATTGACTCATCCTATATTTGGCAAATCTTTTCGTATCTATATCTACTGTTGCTGCTGCTGTTGTTGTTGTTGTTTTTGTTGTTGTTGTTGTTGTTGATGATGAAACTATTTCAGTAGATAAATACACCATAATTAGATGAGAACACGTGTTCATTAAACACTTTTGATGACAATCAACAAAATTAACTTGGAATACAATTAAATACTTCTACTCTTCTTCTTTATATGCAATGTGTTGTTCTGTTGCTACTCTTCCTTTTGTTTTTTTTTTTTTTTTGTTATCGATATACTTCAGTTAATACCCGTGTATGCAATATTATAGAATGACAAGTTTCGAACTCTAGTGCTTCATGTGTTTTTTTCTAAATGAAAATCTATGCTGTCAATGGGTAGCAAACCAATGCCATGAAACTAAATCAGTGCAGATTCCTTGATGATAGACACGTGTCGTACATATAGTAAGGCTGAGTTGAGTTAAGAAAAAAAAACGCAAATTTTCTAGAAATAATAATCATATAAAACAATAACAATAACAATAATAACAACAATAGCAACGAACAACATTAAGTGGCTGCAGTAGCAAAAACCCACCAACAAGACCATATTGAGTTGCCAGACAAATGCAATGCCAATACCGCTCAATAGTGCAACAGCAAAAAACAATAACAAAGCAAAGGCAACAGCAACACATATTGTGCAACATTAATGAAACACTATAAAAGGATAAAAATGTCTCTGATTTCTTCTTTTTATACTCTTTTTGCATTTTGCCTCTGATATTGCTCCCTCCTTAGCCTCTGTGCTGCTGCCACCTTAGCTTTTGGACTCTTCTCTCGACGTTTTTGTCAAGTGATATTACAAAATTCCAATGACTTGTAATAGCTCTGGATGATGACAATGATGCTGCAACATATTACTGCCTTTATGGCAGAGGTGCTGTTTGTAATCAATACCGTTGGTGATGTTCTGATTTTGAATTTCGTATTGAAATCTTTGACTGGAATTAAAAGGAATTTCTATCCAAAACATTGACAATCTCTGGAGGTTTTTTGTTGCTGCAAGCAATGCTATACAAGAATTTCAGAAAATTTTTATTCTAAATAAAGTTTTGCTGCAAAACCAAAAACAAAACAAAAATAAAAAATTTCTAAAGATTCCGTTGAGCAAGTGCAGCAAGGGGAAGAAGGAGGTGTTTTAAAACATTTTTATTTTGTTATTTTATCCCCAGGGGATTAAGTTTAACAACTTTTTTGTACAATTTCTTGGTTAACACTTAAAAAATAATTATTAAAGTCCTTTAAAGAGCGATCGAGATCGTTTACATTCAAAACGTTTGCATTCAAAAGAAGCACAAAAGGTCTTCAAGGTTAACTAAATAACCTAAGCCAAGTAATTTCGCTTTTAATTGGAAAAATACTCTAAAGACCCTTGACAATTCCGCAAAAATAAAATCTAAAGGGAAATAGGATTTCACAAGTTTCTGCATAATGACATGCAATAGCAACGTGCGTACAAAAGTATTGAACTGCAAAATACAAAATCTACGATTTGTGTTAATTATAGCACTATAGTGTAAAGGGTTATCCATTTGTCGGTTTCAAAAACTTAAATAAAACACACATAAAGCTAAGAATTCGCAAAAACGTTTACTTTATTGCAATGCTTCGTACGAAATGGAATGACTGCCTCTGAATTGATAACAGCAGTGGATCCTTTGGAGATAGTTTTCCATTTCTTCTCACGTTGCGAGCGGTATTTCGCCAATAATTTGACGAATTTTGGGTTTCAAATTTTTAGACACAGTCCTTGACGTCACTCCACAAACAAAATCGAATGTCGTTACGTCGCATAGTTTGAATGACAAAAGGAGGACACTAGAACGTGAAGTTAGGTTAGAGGACTTGTCAATTAAGAGGTCAAATTGACCCATTGTACAACGTCCTAGTTTCTCACACCACTTATGTTGTGCGTATTAATTTTATACATGAGTGGTGGGACCTACAGTTTAAAGTCAACTCCGAACGACAGATTTTTGAGAAACTTTTCATGGCAATTTTCATTTACTCTCAGAGTTTTTGCCAGAAATCTGCTGAGAAGAAGTCGCCGAAGAAATACTTTTTGTATTTTGTCTTGATGTTTGGCCTGGGGCTCGAACCCTGGCTTTACGTCTAATAAGCCAACACACTACCTAGTAGACTACGGCGACTTCAAGAAGAACGTGAAGTTACTCTTTCGGGAACTCCTCGTGCGATAAAGATATTGCTCTTTACAATAAGTGGCTCATGGCACCACCTTGCTGAACCGCATATCGTCTTTAATTACAGACCAAAAAAGTATGTATTCATACGGTGTTAACACACTGAAGGTAATGGTTTAGCTATGGTAACTTTTGAAAAAATACTTCGTAAATCACCTCCTGACCATAATGCGCACCAAACTTTTCCAACTTTTCCGCATGACTTCCTACAATTACCTTTGGGTTCTCAGAGCCCCATATGCAATAATTTTATTTGTTGACGTAACCACTGAATGCGATATAAGCCTCATCACTGAAAATCTGTTGCTCTAATACCCGGTATTGTGAATACCGTCATCCGATATAAATTCTTGTATAGGATCTTCCAACAGGAACTTTGACAGTTAATAAAGATCACATTGCTGAAGCTACGGCGGTCAAACTAGTTGTCATTTACTCAGTCTGTTTTCCAAATTACCACGGACGGATATAACCTTGAACACCACAACGACTTATGTTTTCTGAATAGATTCTGCAACAATTGCCAACTGAGCTTAACACACTGAATTAAAGGTAAAAGTTCTGAAAGATCATATTCCAAAAAATACGGCCTAAATATACCTCCTGACCATAATTCGCAATAAACGGTTTTTATTATTTCCGGATGCAATAGTTTTTCCGCAAACCAAGTGTTCAAAGAGCGTCCAATACTCTTTAGTAAGAATTTTAGGCTGGCGACGCCATCGGTAATTTTTTTTTTTTTTTTGAAAACGTTTACAAGGCCGTCACTGTCAAAGACGAGGACTATAGATCGATGATTATCAACTTCTTTTAGTCTAAATTGAATAATCTGGCCACCAACTACATATGGTTCCAACAGGATGGCACTACGTGACATACAGCTCGTGTTACATTGAATATTCGCACGAGGAGTTGGTGTCAACTGCCCGCTGAGATCATGCAATTGACCCCGTTAAACTCTTTCTTGTGAGGTTTTCTTAAGTTGCGGGTGTATACAAATAAGCTACAAACTACATCCGTCTTCATAGCCAACATAACCCATGCCTTCGGACAAATTCAGCCTTATTAATGCGTCAAAGTTATGGAAAATTAGACATTTTGAAATGTGCTTTAACCCGAAAAGCAATGGTGGACACATGAACGACAGGGCTTTCGAAGGAATAAAAAATTCCGACAATATCTCGCTTACAGTTTCTTTTATTTATATGATGAAGGTGCAAATCAGAATATAAAATACGCCATAAAAAGCCGTGTGGTGAATTCAAGCTATTTTTATGCGTTCTTCGATAATATCAAATGCAAGTCTATGGAGTAGACCAAGTTTCTCTTGCATTGTTTACGACAGTATCCTTCGCGATATCATAATTCATAATTGGTTTCTCACAGCACTTATGTTGTGTGCGTTAATTTTGGGACCTACAGTTTAAAGTCGACTCCGAACGACAGATTTTTGAGAAACTTTTCATGGCAATTTTATTTACTCTCAGAGTTTTTGCCAGAAATCTGCTGAGAGGAAGTCGCCGTAGAAATATTTTTTTTCATATTTCGTTTAGTTGGAGATGCCTGATCTGACCTCGGATGAACCGAGGCCTCACGTCTAATAAGCCAACACACTACCTACTAGATCTCTGCGATATGGGGACGTTAAACAGATCAAATTAGATCAGAGAAAATTAGACTGCCTTATATCTTTTTCGCGACTACGGTATCTGTAATGATGGCTAACACCATGACTTGCAGAACACCTCGAATCCTTTTATATTTTCTGTCAGTGAAAAAAAAACTTTGTCCTTTGCGAGAAAGTCAATTAGGATTCAAACCTGCACAATTACGGGGCACGAGTTGACAGCAACATTCTGACAAAGTTCAGACTTAGGCACCTTAGTGCATGTCTCTTTCTCATGCTGGTTTAGGGTTTTCACAAAGGGAGGAGAAGGGAATTGAAGGGAAATATATTCCGAATAATTTGGTGTTTTAAAAGACGAAAATTTGTTATTATGTTACGAAGAAAAGTAAGGGTAAAAAGCAATTGAATATTGCCTTTAGGTTTTACGCAACTTCTGCTAAAATCGTTTTCAGATTTTATTCGAGCAATGCTTTAATTAAGCTAAAGATTAACAAGTTTTTTTTTTAATAAATTGAAGTAAAAATTTCTAAAATTAAGAATCCTCAAAAACTAGAAAAACTTGATAAATTTTTGTTACTTAAAAATGATTAAAAATTTGTGACTTATTAATTGGATTTCCGGTAAATCGAAATAAAATCAAAATTTTGTGCCGCTTTACGTACCGCTTTGTTATTAAGTTTCGTATGTGAAGTTTCGCTTTTATTTGCTGCTGCTACTCAAACAGAAATTAATCAGTCCGTCAGTCAGTCAGTCCATTGATCTATCGACAGATTTTTTTTGTATTTCAATCAATAATCGATCATCAAAATAAAATGAAAATAAAAAATGTGAAAAGAAATCTTTCAAAACCACACAAGGTTGTTTGAACTATTAAAATGAAATCGCTGATGTTTCAAGATATACCATCCATATGAGTGTAAGAGAGTGTGTGTGTGTGTGTTCATATTGAAAAAGGCTAAAAAAAATACAAAATTTTTGGCGGAAAATACAATTTTAATAATTGGTTTTTTGTCTGGCATCTGGTTTCTACTATAGGCTGGCCTCTCTATATGGGTTACAATAACAAACAACCATACGCACAACTTTAATAATAACAGTCTCAAATATAAATATAATAATAATAACAACAACTAAAACAAAAAAACAAAGAAATTGGTCAACATCCACAACAAATATTAAAGGGGGGCCAACAGATATGTTTTTTTTTAAGCCGAATTTTGTATTTTTTTCCTGAGCCTTTTATTTATTGTCCAAGAAAATTACTTTGACTTTTTGATTTCACAGAGTGATCAAGTAAAGGCCTTTTTCTTCTGCTTGTTGTTGTTGTACTGTTAATATGAAATTGTTTTTGTTTTATTAAGTTTTTTATGATGATGATTTTGAATTATGATCATCACATACGTAAAGGACGTTTGTGTCCGGCAAGTAAATTGTCTCAATATTTATGTTCGTAGCCGCATGTCTCACTGTGACTATTCGTTCTGTATTGTGTGAGATTCTCGTTGTAGTTTTGTTTTTTAAGTTTAAAAATTTTTATTTTCAAAATTGATTGTGTTTAATGGCCAGTGTAATCATATGTGAACAGATATTAAAAGGAATGCATTGTTTATAAATATTGAAAGAAGGAAAATATTTCTTACTTACCTTTAAGAGTTTAAGTGGCATTAGCAACTGCAACCATGCTTGAAGTTATTTCACTTTTGTCTCCTGATAGGGATGACACTAAAAGCACACGACCATTTTAAAAATTTTCTTAGCTTCTGAGCCAGAAGAGTGCACTTTTATTGGAAACTGGATACTGGAACCTTGAAAACTTTTTCAAGGACATTTAAAGGTCTATGCCTGCAATAATCACCAATATCGGAGCACGGGCATATGCATTACTAGACACATATAGGCTTGGTGAACGGAACTGCCGACACTTGAAAAATCTAAATCTGTGACCAACAATCGGATGCATAATAGATCATGGGCGTTCACAGTACAAAAGATGGTCTGACGAGTGACTGCGTGTTCATCACATTATATTCTGCAGAAAACCAGTGAGCTAGAATGGAAAAAAATTGAAAATATAATAAAATATTCAAATAAGGTCACGTAAATATAAATCTCTTATTTGTGCATGGAATTTGAAGCTTTATCGACCATCAGTTTGATAACTTCTGGTCATTTTCAATGAAATTTAAAACCTCTCGTAGAAAATCATAATTTTAGTATCATCTTTTGGATGGAGCTTGGTTAATAAGCCGTATTTGGGGCTCAAAAAACCCACACGTGATCTTACAGAAGCCAATGTACCCATTACAGTGACTGTTTGGTGCTTCTTGTGGGGCAGAGGCATCATTACGCCATATTTCTTTGAAAATGCGGGCGGTTTAACCATTACGGTCAATGAAGACCATGACCACCATGATAACCGATTTTTTGTACCCGTTCTTCATGGTATTGATGTGAACGATGTTTGGTTTCGGTGCAACTTGCCACAATCGCTTTAATGCGTCAAACGTTTGATGGTTTAATTAGCCGAAATGGTGATGTCAATTGGCCGCTTAAAAGCTGTGATTTGGTGCCATTGCACTATGTTCTGTGGAGTGCCATTAAAGAAATGTGTTATGCCGACAAACCAGAGACAATTGAGCATTTGATGGCCAACATTCGTGATGCCATTGTCAAGATACGACCACATACTCTCGGAAAAGTGCTCGAAAATTGGTCTGATCGAATGAAGTACTGTGAGGCTAGCCGCGGCCATATGAATGAAATAATGTTCCATTTCTAAGGGGAACAATTGTGCTTCACAACAAAATAATAAAATTAACAAAATTTCAAATTTAAACTTTTTATTTTTAAATTTAAACTTTTAAATCACCCACCCTGTATGTAGTTCACTAACGGTTACAACTTTGTTTATCAGCACGAGCTTATTTTACTTGATTAAAATGCTCCCAGAGGTTTTTATCTCTGCTTTCTACACCATTTTCAACACCACCTTGTTCGCTCCTATATTGGTATTCTGTTGGGTTTTAGTTTTTTTTTTATAATTTTTCGAGCCATTTTCTGAGACTCGACCTTACTGCCCTTACCTTACGTTAATTCACGTGTATCGTTAGTGGCAGTCCTAACATCAGTTGGATAAGTTTAACTTGGAGAATCATTTCCAGTTGGAAACTTTAAAACAAGGAACCTGAATGTGTATAAAGGAATAGGAATAGTCCAGTGGCTTAGAGATTGCCGCACAGTTCGTCGTATGGTATAATAAGCAGACGTTACGGAATGTCCGAAACGCTAAGAGGCAGTAATTATAATAGCCTGACGTAATAAGTAATATCGGTGTTACAAGGGTACGTTATATGACCCAAGTAAACTATGATCCTTGAAGCGGCTGCCATTTATTATAACCTTCCGAATAAACTTTGCTTACAGGAATATTGTAAAGAAAAGATTGGTGAAATTAGTCGCCGTAGTTTAGTAGGTGGTGAGCTGGCTTAAAAGACATGAGGCCTTGGTACAAATCCCAGGTCAGACATCTCTTCTAAAACGATATATGAAAAAAATATTCCTTCGGCGACTTCCTTTTAGCAGATCTCTGACAAAAAGAGTACAGTAAATTACCATGAAAAGTTTCCCAAAAATTTGAAGTTCAGAGCCCACTTTAAACTTTAGGTTCCGCCACTCATGTTTAGAAACTAACGCACACAACATTGGTGGGGTGAGAAGCTAGCTCGTAATCCTGACTGAAGGGTTGTAAAGATCTATTATGTATGTATGTATCAGAGATCAGCAAGCTCTCATAGAAGCTCCAAATACAAGAATAAAAAGATTTTAATTGAGTTTTAAGAGCAATCTTGTACGACAGCTATGTACAGATGGGAACTTGAATTTTTAAGAAAAAAGGGACTTTTATTAAAGACAACCTCCTTGAGGCAGCACAATATAACAAAAATCTGGTGGCCTTCTTCTTACCAGCGAACAATTCTTTCAAATCGTTTACTAGGATAAGATTAACATGCGTCATACAGCGAAATTAGACACGAAACTCTGGAATGGAAACTACACGAATCGAGGGCTAGACTTAAGGATCGAAAATAACCAATAATAGTGAAGGAAAATCCATTAGTGAACTTGAGTTTGGTGTATGTGATACAGTTTTGATCAGCAATGAATCGTTTTTTCGCTACTCATAAGCACTCATGAAACTATGTACTCTGATTCATTAATACTCACTGGAACGTTGATTTATAAGTACAGGTTGCAATGAGTATACACACAACGTTGACATCAAACTCATACCAATCGAAATATGTTTGATTCATAAGCCAGCCTACTCATGTCTTAGTTGTTTTTGCATTTACAAGAAGGGCAAAAGACACATAAGCAAAACAGACAGAGCAGCAAGTAGAACAAACACACAACTTTTTAGTGAGTGTTTTAGTGTTCGTACACGAATCATACTTATTTTGAGCTTCTTGTATATGTTGACTCATGGAGAGTCGAACTCAACAACACCTTCAAACTTTGAATAACTGAAAACTACTTCAAACTTTGAATATGAATAGAGATTCCATGATATTAATATAAGTATGAATGCGTATAAGTATCAGAAATTATGAGGATGATTCGATTCTACTCATCGTTTTGAATACTCATTGCTGATCTCTGGTATGTACATACATATGTAAAGATTGGTGATCTACCATTGCTAGTTGTAAGTTGTATGGAGTAACAGCAGGACTGTTACTGTAATATGCTAATAGTCTAGACATCAACCCGCTATAGTGGGAAGAACTTGAAGGTTTCTAAATCGAATATTTTAATAAATTTTTTAAGACTATAAGCTTTGATTTTACTTTAACTTGTATTCTCTAAAATGAAACTGTTTTGTAATTAAATTAATCATTTTTTTTCTATTTGTTTCTATTTCAGATACCGTGAAGATGCGCTCTGTTGGGGTGACAGGTAAGAGAAGCAAAGTTTCCTTTATCTATTCACAGATTAAATGGGAGTTTAAACAACACATACCGTTGGTTTACGGAGTACATAGACTGTTTTCCACACAAAAAAAAAACTCTTTTACGAACTCATTAAAATACAGTAGGAAAATATGAAAAGCGTATGTTGCATGTTGTATTGCTTTTTATCTTGCCCGTCTGTCTGTCCGTTTTGTGAGTGTGTCTGTTATTTGTTGCAGTTGCATATTGTGTTAATTCTTCCTAACACCGCAACACATTTACCGCATTATTAAATTTAAAACAAAAATGCATTTAACATGGCTTACTGACTGCCCCCCATGGCACTCTTTTCTCTCTGCCAACAGCCGCTACAACAACTTCAATGAAAACTAAAGAAAGAAAGAAGGAAAAAATCTGTATAAATTTGATGTTGTTGTACAATACATACGGTATGTATGTTGGTTGTTTGGTTGGTTGCTCCAGTCAGAGTATTGTGCGATTTGTGAACATTTTTTTGAACAAGATTTTTTTCCACAAATTGAATAAGAAATTGTGAACAAAAACAGACAAAAAAAAATGCGAAATAAATAAATTGAAAATCTTGGCAAAAATGAAAATAAATAAATAATAAATAAACAACATTGATAATGTTTTTCTTCATTTTGATTTTTCTTTTTTCTTCTTCTTGAATTTTCGCAGAAAATCAATGGAAGAGATTGGAGCCGCTCAGTCATCGGTAAATGCCCGGTAAGTGATAATGCGTTTTCCTTTTGATTTTTCTTTATTTTTTTATTATTTTTTTTTATTATTAAGCTTTGCTCTTTTCAGCAATTAAGACAGAGATTCTTAATCTCGTTAAAAGGGATATGGGAATTAAAGTAATTAAGGAAACATATTTTTTGCTTTGGAATTACTGAGTATATGTAATCTCTAGTAAAATATAGGTCATATACATAAATTCTGGAAGAATACTTAGAACGATTTTAATCAAAGGGATGTTACCTATCTTACTTACTTAACCCATTCGCTGCCAAGCCTAAATTATATGAAGTCATTCCCATTGCCATTTATATTTTGAGTGTTATTGTTCACCAAAACCCTGTTATTTCTTGGTAAGAGTACATATATTATCATACACAATCATTTACAAGAAGAAAACCAAAGTCGAGTATACTCGTCGTTGGCAATAGGAAGGCAGAAGGACTCGATATCCTTTTTCGTATTTGCGTACGTTTTAGTAGAAAAACAAATAATAAATCACGCAGATGGATAAAATAAAGAAAATGGAATAAAACGAGACACATTGCGAAAATTGGCAACACTTAGAAATGTTTGTGGCAAAAAAATCGCTAATTCAAAAGCCTGCATGTTATAATATATTTAAAGTAGGACGAGTATACTCGTCTTGGCAGTGGGGGATACTCTGTCAAAGACGAGTATACTCGTCCATGGCAGCGAATGGGTTAATTGGTCATTACAACTCTTTAGTCAGGATACCAACCTAGCTTCTCAAATCATTCATGTTGTGTGTGCTAAGTTTATTCGTGAGTGGTGTTTAATGTCGACTTCGAACGACAGATTTAAGAAAAACTTTTCATGGCAATTTTCTTTTACCCTCAGAGTTTTTGTCAAAAGACTGCTGAGAGGAAGTCGCCGAAAAATAATTTTTAAATTTTTTTTCACGCTTGGTTTCCTTTGAGATGACTGAGCCAAGAGTTGACCCACAGTCTCTCGTTTAATAAGCCAACACACTACCCACTAGACTACGGCGACTTATTACATTTAATTGCCTAGAAAAGACGTCCTTTGTGAAAATGAAGTCTGCCCCTTAGATACTATTCTCTCTCTTTTTCGACACCTCGTAACATCTTAAATGGTCTACTTGAAGTGGGTATGAAGTCTTTTAATTTTTATGGAATAGGAGAACTATAGTGTACAATTCCTTTGTCTTCTCTTCTTCTCAAACCTGAAAAGCTAAGGTTTGAAGGCACGTACTTTAACCACTGCACCACGCTTCATTTTCACAATGCTGGTACAAATTCAGGTCAAAGGTGTTGAAAGTATGCTTCAAACACAAATTCATATAAGCAACAATTCCTTGGTATATTTTTCTTTGTATTTTCATTTATTTTGCTATGCTGACTTGAAATACATTCTACAGAATCCGGGTACACTATAAAGAAGACGCCAAGCTTTTATTCGTATGATTTTGTTCTACAGTTTCCATTACCTTTAGTGTAAGAATTTCATGAAGACGTTGGATACTCTATAAAGAAGACCCCAAGCTTTTATTCGTATAATTTAACAAATCCTTTTGGTCCACAATTTCCATTGTTTTTAGTATAAGAACTTCATGAATACTTTGCGTTCTACCGTTCTTGGATTGAAGTCGTCCAGCATGCTTTATTTACACTAAAGGAAGAGAAGGGAGAGAGATCAGAAATGATCCATTGAAGGCTCCTCCAGAAATGTAGTTCAAACCAAACAAATAATGAACACCAAAATGTTAAACAGTAGGAAAAGCGAAGAGATGGAAACTTACAAATGATAAGTTATAAGTGATCTAGTGAAGTGATAAACAAAGGCAAATGGAAGCCACTGCGAGAGGAAGAGAAACACCTCTCTAATCAGGTAA
Organism: Sarcophaga subvicina; assembly: GCA_936449025.2. Classification (NCBI taxonomy): domain Eukaryota; kingdom Metazoa; phylum Arthropoda; class Insecta; order Diptera; family Sarcophagidae; genus Sarcophaga; species Sarcophaga subvicina. Next base: position 103,051,557 of record OW388083.2, on the reverse strand, counting down.
TGCCTGGAGTGAAATTTACATCATATCTGTCACATTAGTTGCACAGAATAAATTCTACAAACTACAATTGCCCTGCATTAACACAGACACTCACACTGCCTAATGGCCCCCGGGTGAACTTAGTTGTGAACAGCAATCTACCCGCTTACCCAAAACTAACCCTGCAGAAAGAAGAGAAGCCTCTCAACCACATTTTAGTGTTTGCCCTCTAGGCGCAATTTCTTATCAAAAACCTATCACGATCTTAATAGATTTCCCATTAAATTTCAGGATCCATTCCGTTGTATTAATGCGGCATTTGGTTGGTTTTAGAGATCAGCAATGAATCGTTTTGTCGCTACTCATAAGCACTTATGAAATTTTGAATATAAGTGAGTCAACAATATTGAAATTTAACTATGTACTCTGATTCATTCATACTCACTACTATGCTGATTTATAAGTACAGATTCCAATGAGTTTGAGTACAACGTTGACATCAAACTCATACCATTCGAAATATGTTTGATTCATAAGCCAACTCATTTTGGATTTAGACTTTAGAAAAATACTTATTATACTAATAAATGATTCGAGTGACTCGGTTCAGTCATCTGAATTTACAGTCTTAGTTGTTGCATTTACAAAAAAAGGGAAAAGACAAGGCATTAAGCATAGCAAATATACAACCTTCTAGTGAGTATTTGAGTGTTCGTACGCGATTCATACTTATTTTGTGCTTCGTGTATATGTTGAGTTATTGAGAGTCGTAATCAACAACATCATACGTGTTGTTAAATATGAATACGATGAGTACTTCAAACTGTGAATATGAGTAGAGATTCGTTCCATGATATTAAAATAAGTATGAATACGTATAAGTATCAGATATTATGAGTATGATTCCATTCTACTCATCTTTTTGAATACTCATTGCTGATCTCTGCTCACAACATAAAATGTTCAGAATCACTGTCATGCAACATCATAACAGCATGGTACATGTTGTTGTTGTTGTTCGTATTAATGTTGTTACATGTTTGTTGACGAGCTATTGTTGTTGTTGTTGTTGTTGTTCTTAAGTATTTTTGTTGTAAGTAATAAATGTACGATGATATTGAATTGTTTAACATAAAATTATCGAAGCGCATCTCTGAAGTCTGTCCCATGGTTTGAATTACGTACGTTCGCATTGGCAGCATTAGTGCAACATGTACTTGTATGTATGTTTGTTGGGATGTATGTAAGTATTGTCTGTCCATCTGGAATAACAAAGAACACAATACATACGAGTACATACATACATACATACATACATATTTTATACACAAGATGTTACATATTTTTAAGCTCTATGAGGTGCTGTTTTCGGTTTCATAAAATTCATTTCGCTGACGGACCAAGCATCCAAGCGCTGCTGCTGCTGCTGTTCGTTGTCATTTCGTATTTAAGCCTCCTAATGACAATTGTCTTACATATTTGTTGTTTGATGTTGTTAATGTTGTTGTTGTTGTTGTTGGTGTTCTGTTAGTGTTGTTTTTGCTGTTTAGTTATGTAGGATTTCTTGCTATGTTACATGTTGTTATTGTTGTTGTTGTATTAGTTGTTATTATTATTATTGTGTTTTAATGAGAATTGTCGCATAAAAAGTACAAATATCAGACTAATTGGATTTATCTCGTGACTTTCGTTTAAAAAAGGCAACAAAAAACGAAGGAATTACAACAGAAAGAAAGAAAAGCAAAAAAAATTAAGCGCCACTTTTACATCCAATCCTCTGTACAGCCATCAGTACATTTAGCGGCTCATCCATAAGACGCTGTGTGTCAGAGTGTTTGAAGATGCTTCCCCTGTTACAACTACCACAAGAATACTTTCTTTCTTGTCAATTTTGCTTTAAGAAAAATTCATTCTATTGCCAGGCTGTCATTTAATGTATAATTAAAGAGCTTAGCGTTATACTGTGCCAATAAGAAGCGGTTTTGTTTGAGGAAATAGCTGAACACTATAAAGCCAAATAAAATCAATACAAGTTCAACTCACTAAGAAAACGAAGATTCCTCGATTAGAAATACGAATAGCCAGAAAACATATTCTTTGGTTCTGTGTGATAAAAGTGCAACTCATAAAAACACCTCACATACATACCTACATACATAATTGGTCATTACAATTCTTCAGTCAGGATTACGACCTAGTTTCTCACACCACTTATGTTGTGTGTGTTAATTTCATACATGAGTGGCGGGACCTACAGTTTAAAGTCGACTCCGAACGACAGATTTTTTTGAGAAACTTTTTCATGGCAGGTTTATTTACTCTCAGAGTTTTTGCCAGAAATCTGCTGAGAGGAAGACGCCGAGAAATACTTTTTGTATTTCATTTTGATGTCTGGTCTGGGGCTCGAACCCTGGCTTTTCGTCTAATAAGCCAACAAACTACCTACTAGACCACGGCGACCTTCTTATCTGACATCGGACAATATTGTCACGAGCATGACAAGAATAATAATAAAGGCTTGTGCCCGCTCTCTGCTCGAAAAGGAAAAGGGATATCACGCCTTAATGAATGGAATAACGCCGATTATATTTGTATCATTTCTCAGTCCCCTGGGGGAAATGATATTTAGCTGTTCTTCGCTAGTTAAAGGAACGAAAAGAGTTTGTGTAATAGCCCCTAATTTAGTTAACATTTCTTGAATGCTGCTTATTCACATGGCTATTGGATTTGAGCTGCGGTATCATTCTGTTTCCACTAAGCGGTATCTCATTAATTCACTCGTGTATGTTTTAAAAACGCAGATATGAAGCTTTTTGCTCTGGACCAATATTGTAGGGTATGATCAGCCCATTCTAGCTAACATAACATCGAATAGCCAGTCAGCAGTCAGGTGTTCTGTGGAGTTCTAACATACTAACCGCTACGGCAGTTTTAGAGTGCCGTGCGGGTCTCAACAATATCAACGTATCAGTACAACATTCATATCATATAGGCACCGGGATATAGTGGTACTCCGCGAAACTGCAGAGCAATTATTCTATATGTTGGGAATCCCACTGAGGACAGTGATTCAGATTCCAATTTCCAAAACGGGCTAGGTAAGGTTAGGTTTCAGGATATGTCACTGTCATTAAGACAAGTACAAAACCCAGAGTTCAAAATGACCCATTTTAAATTCGTATTAGAAGAGAGAGAGAGAGAGAGAGAGAGAGAAAGATAGAAAGGATAATGAAGGGAAATTGAAAAAGTGGAAAGGACCACAAACGCACGAGAGAGCGCGACTACAACCTTAATGTTCTAGCACCTCTGAATCAGCTCAACCTATTTATGAATCTATGGAGAGTCCTAATGTCGGTTCTTGACAAAGAGCCTAAACCTTCGAAAAAGCCCCTACCCAGGGTCCTCACCTCAACCTACTAAGGGCTGAACAGTTTCAGAGCAGGTGTTCGATAGTTTCCAACTCCTCCTCAACGCAACATACCCTTGCAATAGTCCGACTGGAGTCTGTTCCAGATCCTTGTCATCGATCTAATTCCGCAGTGCCCTGTAATGAAACCAATAACTGACCACAGACTGGCCTTATTTAAGCCCAGCAGCAACCCTGTTCTATAACTGTCTATAGCAAGCCATCGTCTTGGTGGCCTGAACACATATTAACTTGATGTACTACTACCCCTCCCCCTCAACGCCTCTTATCTTCCGCTCTGATCCATCCAGTCAGGCTAAATAGAGTTTCAACTCTGACTAATGCCAGGCAGAGGGCGCATGGAAAGTCTGCCCAAACTTCAGAGTAGTATGCCTATAGGAGTTATAGGATTTATTACTGGACCTTACGTACTGGTTTCGCATTGGTCTTGGCCATGTGGTTAATTATTTCTGCAGAAATTATCTAGAGTAGGAACAGAAGGCAATTGTTCTCTACGTATTGTGTATATGCCCAGCATTGCATAGCAGGAAAAGGGAAAGCCTGAGCTTGCTGTCGAGGACGGACGTTGGGAGACGGTAGGTTCTGGTGTTTTCAGAACAAAGAGAAATGAAGATTTCTCAATGAGCCATACAATTCTCTCGGACTGACAGCGACTTTTCTCTACCAGAGATCAGCAAAGTATCGTTTTTTTCGCCACTTATAGGCACTCATGAAATTTTGAATATAAGTGAGTCAACAATATTGAAATTTAACTACTCTGTGATTCATTCGTACTCACTACAACGTTAATTTATAAGTACAGGTTGAAATTAGTATGCGTACAACATTGACATCAAACTCATACCATTCGAAATATGTTTGATTCATAAGACTACCTATATTTAGATTCATAACTTTAGAAAAATACTTATAAATGGTTCGAGTGACTCGAATAGTTGTTGTTGCATTTACAAAAAAAAAAGAAAAAATACGGGTGATTTTTTAGCTATTACTTTTTGGTAACACTGGTTTAAACAGCTCACGCACGTTTCGTGTTTTGTTTCACTATCAAACATCTTCAGTTTGGTCTATAATTTAACCATGAATCGTCTTACAAACGAACAACGCTTGCAAAGCATTGAATTTTATTATCAAAATGCGTGCTCTGTTCAGAAAGTTCATCGCGTGCTTCTTCCATTTTATGGTCAGTTTAATCGACTCACTGAAGCGGCTATTCGGGCTATTGTGACTAAATTTCGCACCAAATTTACATTGTTGGACATTAAACCACCAACACGCTTACGTAGAGTGCGAACTGAAGAAAATATCGCAGCTGTATCGGCCAGTGTTAATGATGACCATCAATTATCGATTCGTCGCCGTTCGCAGCAATTGGGCCTCTGTTACTCAACAACGTGGAAAATTTTGCGGAAGGATTTAGATGTGAAGCCTTTCAAAATACAGCTGGTGCAAGAATTGAAGCCGAACGACCTACCGCAACGCAGAATTTTTGGTGAATAGGCTCTTGGAATGTTGGCCGAACATCCATTTCTTTATCGAAAAATTGTGTTCAGCGACGAAACTCATTTTTTGGTTCAATGGATACGTAAATAAGCAGAATTGTTGATTTTGGAGTGAAGATCAGCCAGAAGCATTGCAAAAGCTACCAATGCATACAGAAAAAGTCACAGTTTGGTGCGGTTTATGGGCTGGTGGCATCATTGGACCGTACTTCTTCAAAGATGCTGCGAATCGTACGAATCGTAACGTAACTGTGAATGGTGAGCGCTACCTTGAGATGATAGCCAACTTTTTTTTGCCCAAAATGCAAGAGCTTGACTTGCATGACAAGTGGTTTCAACAAGACGGTGCCACATGCCATACAGCACGCGTAACAATAGACTTATTGAGAGGCGAGTTCGGTGCACATTTTATTTCACGTTCGGGACCGGTCGATTGGCCGCCTAGATCGTGTGATTTAACGTATTTAGACTATTTTTTGTGGGGCTATGTTAAAGCTCATGTATATACAGACAAGCCCGCTTCAATTGACGCATTGGAAGACAACACTGAACCATTTATTCGTGAGATACCGGCCGAAATGTTGTAAAGATTATGCCAAAATTGGACTAAGCGGATGAACCATTTGAGGCGCAGTCGCGGTCAACATTTGCATGAAATAATCTTCAAACATTAAATTATATGGACCGTACTATTGATTCAAATAAAGATTTCATGCATTTTTCTGAATTTTATATGTTTTTTTTTTTGCAAAATTCTCCTATAGCTCTTAAAAAATCACCCATTAAAACCCCTGATTAATGTTCGAGAAATAAAGCAAAGAAATAATAAGAAAATTGGGAAAATGCCTTGTGTCCAGTTTTATGAAAACCTAAGTATTCCAGTAAACATAATGCCTATGCCTTAAATATCAATTTTAATGGAGCCTATGTTCTAATAAACTCCAACTCAACCTCAATTGTCACTCCCATTATAGAAAAACCTTAAATTAAGCCGTAAATAGCTGTTACAACAATTGTTTTCCTTAACCCTTTAACATTTTATTACACATTAAAACTGTTGGCAGCATTTAAAGTGTGTCAACTGCTAACTTATTTTGTTTTTTTATTGAAACCTCAACAATAAAAGTGTTTCAACGAACGAAAGAAAAAAATTAACACAGAAGAAGGAAGAAGAAGAACAGAAAATGATTTAAAGTTTTATTTATCTTGTCATCTCGTCATTGTCGTAAACAAATTTCATTGTAATTCCCACAAATAAAATGAAATCATTGGACATGGTTACTGTGAACTGATACATGCTGGCTTGCTCCTGCTGCCAGGCTGTAGTTGTCATACAACCAAATTCAAACAGAGTTGTAATGTGTCATTGGCTGCCACCGAAACTCATAAAATTCCATAACAATTTAACCAACAACCAAAGCCGTTAAAAGCAAAACAGCAGTTAAGCAGTGGAGATCAGGGAGCTGTTTACGCAAGCTGGGCTGCACAGGCATGCAGGCAATAAAATTCATGGCAGCAGCATCTTTATGATCGTGTGTTGATCGTATTATTTTGTCATCTTTGTCTTTCTCTCTCTCTCTGTGTACTTTTACCCCTCCCGTCTGTTTGTTAAAAAATCTCAAATTACGTTTTTGTATCACAAAATTATTTTTTAAATGAATTTTTATTTTCAAATGCACTTTAAAAACCAAAACAAAAAGGCAAAAAATGTTAAGAAACTGGGGGTTAAAAAGTAGTCCAAAATAACTCATAAAAATAAATGAAAAATTCTGAAAATTTTTAAATACAATATTTTGGAAATAAAAATTAAAATGAAATCAGTTAAGAATGAAATCTTTTCATTTGGTCTTCTTCTTCTGTTTTTTTTTTGTATCATAAGTTCATAAGAATTATCACCGTTTTGTGCTGCCTATCGTGTTATAAATTTCAAAAAAGTCACTTGAAAATTGTGACTAAATTTACGATCGTATTGTGTGTGTTTGTTATTATTTTAAGTTTTTTTTTTGTCGTTTCTTTTGTGGCACGTTAGTGGCAGCTTGAAGCGGAAAAATGTCATACAGTCCATCATCATTTTAAATTATTGTCTTCACAAGACGGGGTTTTTTCTTCTTCTTCTTTTTCTTCGTATATTGAAACAGCCTTAAATTTTAAATGGAAACGCGTTGGAGTAATTGATGATTGAAAGGCAAGTTGCCAGATTATTTGCTTTTAAAAAAAAATTTGAAGCTTTTGTTTGTTAAAAATTTTTGTAATAATTTTTGTTTTTGTTATTGTTATGAAAATGAAGAAAATTCATTGGGCTGTTTACATACATACATAATTGGTTATTACAACCCTTCGGTCAGGATTACGACCTAGCTTCTCACATCACTTACGTTGTGTGTGTTAATTTTATACATGAGTGGTGGGACCTACAGTTTAAAGTCGACACCGAACGACAGATTTTTGAGAAACTTTTCATGGCAATTTAATTTACTCTCAGAGTTTTTGCCACAAATTTGTTGAGAGAAAGGCTGTTTACCCTGCCATATGAAAGGCAAGGCAAAGAAGGCGAGTGAGTTCGTAAAGTTCAGTCAGTTTTGCGTAAAGACGCGGTGTGTTTGAAGAGAGTAGTCGTGGTTTGAAGATCTCCGTTACAAAAGTCTGTTGAACAATTGTCAAGTAATTGTTATTGTTTATGCAAAGGGTGTAAACAAAAGAATAACAAAACAATTGTTGTTGTTTACATCAAGTTGTAAACAGTGGCACACATAATTGTGCGAATAATAAAGAATTTTAATTAAAACTAAACACAAATTTATTTTTATTTTATTTGCAATCTATGAGGTCATACTTTAAACATTTTTCTTTTTGCGGGCTCGGAAGCCAAGGGGCGTTATCAATGGAGTTTTAGAATTAACTTTTAAATTCAAACATCATTATTGGGCTTGACTCTGCCGCTTATCTGAACTAGTGTGCTTTGAAATAAAACCAAAAAACAAAAGCCACTTTTACATTCAATCCTCCATAGAGCCATCAATACGTTGAAAGGCTCATCCATGAAATGCTGTGCGTCAGTGTATTGTCAGATTTTGCCCTTGCCTAAACTGTTACACACAACTCCACACAAGAATACTTTATTTCTTGTCAATTTTGCTTTAAGCAAAAAGCATTCTATTGTCAGGCTGCTTTTTAATGTACAGTCCAAGAAAAAAGGCTACATACACCGTCTAATCAAAATTTTCTTTTTCCTAAGTTCGGTTATATTTTTTCATATTCGTTTTGTCCTTCAAACATTCTTGATTGTAGATGCCTTAAACAACGTTACAACACTTTTTTCATTTGGTAAAAATCAGTGGGAACATACACCCGTGTTTGTAGACTTTTCTCCTTGACTACATGTATTCACAGGCGGTTACTATTCTTAGGTTACTTTTGGATACTCTACTGCATAATTGTAATATCTCCCTATTGGTATTAGTCACCAAAACGATTTGGCTTAAGAAAATAGTCTCTTTCTACTCTACAGAAAGAGCTTAATTTCGAAACGCTCCAGCCCTGCTGTACGGCACGTCCTCATCCTCCTAAGCAGTTTTCAAATTCAGTCTTTCTACTCAAATAATGGCCCATACAATATGGAATTCTCGGATTGCACCAAAAGGTTTTCCTACACATCACGATGAATTGATTGACTCTCCTTGAAGTGCCCTCTCTATGGGCCCCCAATGAAAATTTACTATCGTCTATTATACCCGTCTTTGTCTGACTTGAATTTTTGTAAAGAATTGTTAAGTTGCCCGGCCGCACATCAAATAATGGATCAAACTAGCCTTTTTTTGTTATTGTGTTGGTAAAAACCCGTGGTTGCCGTGGTCTAGTAGGTAGTGTGTTGGCTTAATAGACGAAAAGTCAGGGTTCGAGCCCCAGGCCAGACATCAAAATAAAATACAAAAAGTATTTCTTCGGCGACTTCCTCTCAGCAGATTTCTGGCAAAACTCTAAGAGTAAATAAAAATGCCATGAAAAGATTCTCAAAAATCTGTCGTTCGGAGTCGACTTTAAACTGTACATCCCGCCACTTATGTGTGAAATTAACACACACAACATAAGTGGTGTGAGAAACGTAATCCTGACTGAAGGGTTGTAATGACCAATTATGTAAAAACTACTCATACGTACAGGCCGAGGTGAATTTGAAGAATATCAAAATACTTTTGATTTTTACTACCTGCTTTGAATAAATCATATCGTTAGTCTCCTTCGCAAATGTGTTAAGTCCATTTTTTCAAATATTACAGGAGACACCAAAAACATGGCGGCTTCTTCAGTTTTTAAAATTTTTAAACTTTTTTTAAACGTGCTGTTAATATTTTTCGTAGTTTTATGGACTTAGCGTTTTTGCAAACCACAAAATTACGACAACTTTAAACTACATACTGACATTTTTTTTTTGTCGTAAAATATGTATTTGGTATAGTGTTATCGTTTTGCATTAAAATCTCAATTTTGGAAAAAAAGTGGACTTAGCGTCTTTGCGAATTATACTATTAATTAATTAATTATTCTTCTTCACAACAACAATACAATAAAGTTTGAAGATTCAATTTGGATGTGTTGCTGTGCTAAACGGAACATGTATTATCAACACATATACAAATTTGATCAGTTAAATTTGATGTATCGCCATGCGCCATTAAGATCTGTAGTCATGGCATATTATATTTGATGATATGCATAATTTTACACATCAGGGTAAACCTGTGCTCCTTAGGGCATTCCTTACCTTGACGTTATGAAATACACACATATATACACATAAAATTGGTCATTACAACCCTTCAGTTAGGATTACAACCTAGATGCTCACATCACTTATGTGGCGGTACTTACAGTTTAAACGGGAAATGTCTATCCCGGACAATTTACCGTGTCCTCACGTCTAATAAGCCAACACACAACCTACTAGACTAACACAGGCTAACGCCTTCACAAATATACAAGACACACACAGAAATGCGTATTTTACTCAACTTTACGAGTATGATAGTATTAGGCCATGTATGTCTCAGGCTTAAATATGGTCAATGTTTTGATGTTTAATATACCCATACAAATGTATTTATCATCCTTCCTTTGCCCATCAAATTCCCTGTGATCAACCAGAATCCCTTAATGATTTTTATTACTTTATTTCTGCTGTTTATATTGAAATTCTAGGCAACACAAGTAAGAAACAAATTATGAAACAAATCATTAAACGCCTACAAAAATCTGTTGCTCCTATCGCTGCCACACAATCAAAAAACAAGAAAAAAAAATTAATCAACCAAACGAACGAAACGATCAGAAAAAACAACCACATTAAGAATGAAAAAAGAAAGAATTTTAACAAAAAGTCCTGTTATAAATATGTGATAAGACAAAAGGATATGCTATCTTCTACACAGCAACCCTAATAAACACTTGTTTTTAAACATTGTCTCACATTTATCCTGAGATCCATAAGCGATAACAAAGAAGGTAGGAAGGCAAGAGAGACGACAATGATGTCGTTTTCTTATTTTATCACCTCCTGTCATTTTTATTGGTTTTTTAGTTGTTGTTATTCAGTCTTGTACACTTTTTGGTACCTCCTCTATTAAATTTGTAAGCCTCTGTTCAATACGATGCTAGTCAGTCTTACTAAACATTCACTTGAGAAACATAGTTTATGGCTTCCTTGTTCTCTCTCTCTCTCTAAATTTGTATTTGCTTTTGATTTTCCATTTGATTTTCATTAGAATCATTTCATTTTTGAATTCTTGGGAATTTATTGACTTTTCCTGGATAGAAAATTTCAAGTGACTGCCACTTACTTCCAGCAAATAAATTAAAACGATCCGTAATCGTAGAATCGTCACGTACGATCGTTATTGTGGGTTGTCTAAACATGTTTAGCCCCTTGGTTAGGTGCATAGAGGAATATGAAAGGGAAAGTGTTTGTCTAATCTGCTCCTTTTTTATGCTTAAAATTTATAGAAAAAATCGATCAAAATCTTGTTTTCTAATCTCAAAAATTGAAACATTTTTCATTCATGATTTTTTTTGTTTCTTTTTTAAGGAAACAATTCTAAAGAAACCAAGAATTTATGTTTCTAGTGGCACCAATTTTGTTGCTGCTCTTAGTTTAATTCATAATTTTTGTAATATTTGAGACAAAAATTTAAAAAGAAATTTCAATATTTTTGGCTTATAAAACTTGTATTTGAAATCTACAGTGGGAGTCAAAAGAAACTGTACTCTAAGGATAAAATTCTAACAATCATCAAAACCAACTTTTACAATTTAAGAAGAGTGCCCGAAAAAATTTGACAATATTACGAAATTTTTTTTAAATTTTTATTTTTGTTTCTATTTTAAAAACTTTGTAATGAAACAATTTTAAAATAAAAATAAAGGTAATTTTTAAATGTATATTATTTTTATATGTACAGTTTCTTTTGAAGCTCGCTGTAATTTTTTTGGGCACTGAAGAAATGTATAAGCAACCTAATCCCTTAAAAACATATAAAGTATGCTAGTACTTCACTTAATTTTTGTAGCGCAAAACTTTTCTCAAGGCTTCTATGTGTCGTAGGGCTTTAACTTGACCAATTAGGAATACATACTTTCTTCGCATGCATATTAGGATGAAATCGTCACAGGTGACCTGTATACTTATATATCTAAACTTAGAATTTAACTGTAAAGAAGCTACTCTTAATCATGTCGTATCACCACACCAAACACAAAGGAATACTGACAATTTATACTCACACTGTCCATTTTTAATTGAAATGAATGAGCTTTACTTAACCCGATTTCATGACGGAAAACGATCTCAACTCAATTTAGGATTGAATTAGAATTTCTTTTATTCTAGGCACGTAGGCAGGTAGGCAAATAGTTGGTTGGGGTGAACACACTTAGACCCTAAGATAACAAGACAAGTCCCATTTTCCCTCTCTCTCTCTCTCTCTCTCTCTCTCTCAACTATTCAAAGATTCTGATGAAGCGATTTAGTCTGATAATGTCCATCAACTGCAGATCATTCAAATCGTCTACAAACTAAATATCAAACTTCCCTTTCCTCCATCGTTATAGGACATGGGCATGTACTTAATAGGCGAATAACAGTTTCCTCGTCTTGATTAACTTTACAGCTCCTGCAGAAGTTACTTGCCATACGTTTAACACTACCACTCCTCGCTTGATTGCCCACTTATGCAATGTCCAGTAATGACCCCAACAACCAAACTCAGGGTACTACTTTGCAGTTTGACCAGACTTTTCTTATAACAAGTTAGTTGCGCTTACCAGGCGTCGACGGAATTCATAAAGAGTTTCCCTACAGTTATCTGAAATACTTACGGAAAACAGAACTTAATCTAAGAGAAAGAACAAAAATAGAGATACCTAGTCAAACACTTATTCTCCGTAGTCAAATTAAAGATACCAAAACAACAACTAAAGTCTCCGTAGTCTAGTGGGTAGTGCGTTGACTTATTGGACATAAGGCCTCGTTTCAAACCCCAGGTCAGGCATCTCCAACTAAACGAAAAATGAAAAAATTATTCTTCGGGGACTTTCTCTCAGCAGAACTCTGAGAGTAAATAAAATTGCCATGAAAAGTTTCTCAAAAATCTTTCTTTTGGAATCGACTTTAAACTGTAGATCCCGCCACTCATGTATAAAATTAACACACACAACTTGAGTGGTGTGAGAAACTAGGTCGTAATCCGGACTGAAAGATTATAATGACCAATTAAGTAAGTGAAGTGTTGTATTGGATGTAGTGGTGAGCAACCTTACTCATTGGAACTATAATCGGTATTAAGATGGTCACAAAAGGGTGCCAATTGTTATGAGATCGAGAAAAACAAACAAACAAACAACAAATACTCGTAAAAATTCAGGATATTATTGTTCAACACGAATCCATAATTGTCAACCTGACGTGATATAACATACAGCTGAGACGAGATAAAAATTTAAAAGTTTTTAAAATCGCCCTCGATTTTTAAGTCCATATTTTACTCCATTTGTGCCTTGAATGCGTATGTGAAAACAACAACTGAAGTCTCTGTAGTCCTGGTTTAAGCTCCCGTGAGGCCGTGGTTTAAAAACCCCAGCCCAGACATTAAAAATAAAACGAAATGTGAAAAAAAATTTTTGACGACCTCATCTCAGAGTAAATAAAATTGCAAACGACTGCCATACAGAAATCAATAGACTGTGGCGATATTTTCAATGGCATAAACCCTATCACTTTAAAGCACAGTGTAGCCGTGTAGCTACAATAATCTAAAACATGTCGTTTAATTATAATGACAGGCTCTCATAAGTTTCTTGTACTTCGTTTTCAATGAACAAAAAAAAAACGAAAAAACCAAAGAGATAAAGAAACTCCTCTTTAAAGAAAAAATGAATGGAAGAAGAAAAAAAGAATTACAAGGTTAATGCTGGCCTAAGCTATTTTTGTTATTTCACTATTTCGATTAATTTTTTTCTGTTTTTTTATTGATGATGGTTTTTGTCTGTCATTTAATCTTTTGCTAATAAGATTTATTAAAGTTCTACGGAAATGTCATATCGAAAAAGAAAACAAAAACAACAACAGACAGACAGAAAAAATATTTCATTATGACGTGTGTGTCGCTGAAAAACGTTTTTCAGGCAACCGCATTTAACTGGAACAAAAAGCGTAAAGATTCGTTGGCCTGCAATAAGATATAAGGACAAAACCAACGTTTTTTTTTTTGTTTTTCATAAAATTGTTCCCCTCTTCAATTTTAAAATGCAACTTAAAGTTGCAAGTACTGCATTTCTTAAATTGATTTGTGCAATTAATTGGAAGCGAAAAAAAATCACTTGCGACAACAACAACAACAACAGCAATCATCAACAGATAAAATACGATCAACGAAATTCCTGATTGAACTGGAAAATATTTCGAAAATTTATTTATAATGTTTCGAACCAAAAAAAAAAAACAATTCATGCCACCATCACCATCACACATTTGCTCACAACACAACACAGCTCCACTTAAGCATACAACCAGCAATGCTTTGAAAGTCAAAGTTAATTCTGTTATATGTTGCATGTTGTATGTCGTTTTTGGTTAAAACCTCATAACATTGTTGTTTAACATAATGTTATTGTTATTGTTGTTGTTATTATTGTTTTACAACATTATAATCACTTAACAAATATAGCATACAACTCACCATTTTGCCAGTGTGCCACCACACCACATCGTTTGTTTACAATGTTGCTGCTGCAATCGCTACAATGAAGATGTATTTCTGATGAACTGTTTGTTGTTGGTTCATTAGGGGTGCCATCTTTTAAACATTTGTCTTTAAATAAATTTTCATTTTGTTTGTTGTTGTTGTTTCCAATATTGTTTGTAAAATTTTAAATAACAATTCAATTGGAAAACAAAACAAATTGTTTTGCTTGTAAAATTCCCAGTAAAACAGATAAATTTGAATTGAAGTATTACGAAGGCATTAATTGCAACAGGTCATACACTATATCCCAGAGGTCGGCATAATCCATTGGAGGCATTGCGATTCAAACGGAACATATAAGGCACAAATGGAGTAAAATATGGGTGAGGGGGTGAGAGAAAACTTTCTCTTGTCTCAGCTGTATGTTATATCACGTAAGGCTTTTTTTTTTATTGGTAAAACCAGCACTCAGGGGATGGCCCCTACTCATGCAGTGCATTGTGCAGGTTTAGGAAAATAGGTTATATGAAGATTTACAGTTATGGATTCGTGTTTAACAATATATCCTGAATTTTTACGACTATTTGTTGTTTGTTTGTTTGTTTTTCTCACTCTCATAACAATTGTCACCCTTTTGGGACCATCCTTATACCGATTATATTTCCAATGAGTAAGTTTGCTCATCACTACATTCAATACAAGACTTCACTTACTTAATTGGTCATTACAATCTTTCAGTCAGGATTACGACCTAGTTTCTCATACCACTCAAGTTGTGTGTGTTAATTCTATCCATAATTAGGAAGGAAGTACAGTTTAGAGTCGACTCCGAACTTCAGATTCTTGATTCATTTACTCTTTATTCATTTACTCTCAGAGTTTTTGCCAGAATCCGATCATAGTTCCAATGAGTAAGGTTCCTCACCACTACACCCAATACATCACTTAATAACAAACACTTAATAACTTAACTTACTTAATTCGTCATTACAACAGTTCAGTTAGGATAGGTTAGGTTAGGTTAGAGGACGTGTACTTGTCAATTAAGAGAAGTACAGTACCCGGAGACCGAATTGGCTTATTGTACAACGTCCTTAAAGAGGGAAGGATAATAGAGGGAATAGGATATAAAGGAGAGGATGTCGGAAAGGGGATAATGGGAAGCGGAGGAATTACACAGACCAGACACAACAAGAGGGGAGAGTGCGACTACTTTGACGAAGCCCTAGTACCTCTCAACCAGCCTATGCCACTAATGAATCTGTGGAGAACCTTGACGTTAGCTCCCGACACAGAATTCAAACTCTCAAAAAAGGCCCTGCCAAGGGTCCTCAGCCTCAACCTACACAGGGCTGAGCAGTTACAGAGGAGGTGTACGATAGTCTCTATCTCCTCCTCATCGTAACATGCCCTGCAATAGTCCGGCTGGGATCTGCACCAGATCCCCGTCAGCGACCCAGTGCCGCGTGATAAAACCGACAACCAACCTTATCTAGCAGCCAACCTGCTCGCTTACTGTCCACAGCAGGCCATAGACATCTAGAAACAAAACAACCCGATCCGTTCCCCCAACGCCTCTGCTCTTCCTCCCTGACCCATCCATTGATGAGGCCGTAGAGGTGACAGATTGGGAGTCAGGACCAACTATAAAATCGCCCCCAGTGAGCGAACCTAACCTAGCGAGGGCATCCGCCGTATCATTGCCCAGTATTCCGCTATGACCCAGAACCCAGCATAGACGGATACGGTCCAGTCCTCAACGACTCCTTGCGAACGAGCCGTGATTTGCACCAGACCGACCGCAATGGCCCTAAAGGCAGCCTGACTGTCAACGAAGATCGTGTAAGCTTCCGAATCCGAAGCTGGACCACCAGCTATCGCCTCAATAGCCTTCAAGATTGCCAAAACATCTGCCTAGAAAACGCTGCAGTCATCATTCAGTTAGGATAACAATCTAGTTTCTCACACCACTCAAGATGTGTGCGATAATTTTACCCACGAGTGGCAGGTCATACAGTTTAAAGTGAACTCCGAAGAACAGACTTTTAAAATATTTTTCACTGCAATTTTTTTTTTTTTTAAGTCTGCTGAGACGAAATCCTCGAAGGCATACTTTTTTCCTTTGGCTCGAGATGTCTGTTTTGGAGTTTAAACCGTGGCCTCACGTTTTATGTATAATAAGCTCGAAAGTGGTACAGTTCCTTACTTAGCTTTTCCGCCTAAGTTGGTGGTTGGTATGATTGCAGGGTTTTGTTCTCGTTACCAAAAAAACATCTAGAAAAAGTGAGAAACTAAGTTTCGCTACTTGTGTGCTACTCCTCCTTTAAATGTGGCACTATCTTTTATTTTCATTATATTAACCTGCAGGCATATAAGTCAAGTCAGGAATTGATTATTTTCTGAGGGAAAAAGTCGTACTGACATGGACAATAGCGGCTTCCAGGTATGTAGATTTGTATTCTTGTTACGTAAAATCAACGCTCTCAGTAAAAATTTATTGGTGAACTAGGCTAATTGTGTCCTATTCGGCTTTCTTTTTTGTAGTTTTTTTCTCTTTAAGTGATGCTACTCTGTATATGATGCTACTTTGTAGTTGATGCTATTCTGCAGTTGCTACTAATCTGTAGTTGATGCTACTCTGTAGTTGCTGCTACTCTGTAGTTGATGCTACTCTGTATGTGATGCTACTCTGTAATTGCTGCTACTCTGTAGTTGATCTTACGCTTTAGTTGAAGCTACTCTGTAGTTGATGCTACTCTGTTGTTGCTACTACTCTGTAGTTGATGCTACTCTATAGTTGATATTACCCTGTAATTGATGCTACTCTGTAGTTGATGCTACTTTGTATGGAAAGGGATTGAAGACCCTTAATTTTTCCAATTTCAAAACGATGAGCATAATTTTCATCCAATTTAGGTCCTGCATTGTTTGAGTTTAGAGCCAGCCACCTTACCCGACTAAATTTAAAAATATCCGACCCCACTTAAAGCTTATGGCTGGGCAATCTCTATTTTTAGTTGAATACTTTAGATGGCTGCCCGCAGGATTATTTTAACTTAAATTCCTTTTGTGCAGTATTTTGATTTAAAAAATTATGGCCACAGAATTTTTATGTACGAGTACCAATTTCAAAGAAATTGAAAATGAAAAATGTTCAATTGAAAATGAAATTTTGTCATGCAGCAGCCAACAGCCATTCACTCTACTCTACTTTACAAAATACAAAAATAAACTTTCCCATACGATTTTATTGAATAAAATCCCAGGAAAAAATCCCAGAATTAAAATTGAAATATTTTTTAAAGCGAATTCGTTGCTGATAAACGCACCAATTTAGGGCTAAAAAAAATATTAAATCAGAGAGACCTGACTCGGAGTCTGGCGCTGATCTATTTTAATCCAAGCAAGCAAACCTAATAGTTTATCTGTTGCGTACGTTTCATTTATGGTTGCGTTTTACGTTTTCATTTAATTTTTTAATGAATTTCAAAATCCATGCCATGTTTAACAGCGGTAGTCAACAAGCAAAAGATTCATTGGTCATTGGGGTGCATCCATCCAAACATCCATCCATATAGCCATCCATCCATCTCATACGTACGACAGACTGGGACTGTGTGTCTCTGGTATTTTAGCGAATAATTCGCATGCCAAACCGTAGCCAACAAAACTACGCCGACACAGAGTTACAAGTTGTGATCAGAATTATTAATTAATATTCTTGCACCTTTTTACGTTTTTACAACAACAACAACAACAATAGCGACAACAACAACAACAATATTAAATGCATTAGTTATGTATTGTTATTGTATGTATGTATGTAGGCATGAATGTTGCTTTAAGATGTGGTCTGCTCATAGCCATTGAACGAACGTGTTAAATCTGCAATGACAACAGCAACAGCAACAACCACAACAACAAACAGAAACACTTAACGGTGTTATGTTGTTGTATGCATGTATATACGATAGATTTTAGACAACATGAAGCAACAACACTAGCAACAACATTAGCAACAATATGTTTATTATTGGCAGCTGCTAGAGGGTTAATGAAGAGTAAGTTGGTAAGTTTTCTAAGTGAGGTTTACAAGCTGCTTCAATGTTTTCAAATGTTTTCCGTTGTTGCCGTTGCCACTGCTGTTTTAACGACAAACTTAAGCCTCTTTGAAACTGGTTCGTTTAAGAGCCAAACAACGAGAAGAGACAACTAGCCAACCAGCAAACCAACCATGTATTGATTGTAAAACATAAATTTACTACAATCAGCAACAGTAGCAGTTATTACTACTGCTGCTGTAAATGTTGTTACTAATGCTGCTGTTGGTTGCTGGTTACTCTTGCTACTGGTCGCAACTAATCATTTGATCCGAAGCGGTGAAAAAAAAGCAAGCAAAAACGACAAGTTGTCACTTGAGAGCAGTGACAATGACAATATGACAACGAACAGGCGACAACAGTATGGGAAATGGGGAAAAAAAAATTTTTTTTTTTTTATCAAATCGACAACTGATGTCGTAGAGAAGAGAAGAACGCATTTTAAAAAACGTTTGTACAAATTAACAAACACTCTTGTAATTGTAGTTGTTTTTTTTTTTAATTTTAATTTCTATTGTTAGAATTTTTTAAAACGTCTATTGACGCAGAAAAAAATGCTAATGTTGAACGGATGGTAACAGGAACTAATTGAGAATATTTATTAAAAACAGATTCTAAAGGTTTTTTACTATATTTTTGGGAGAACAAGTTAGAGACTTCATGTCAATAAATACACACATACATGCGTACATAATTGGTCATTACAACCCTTCAGTCAGAATTACGACCTATGTTCTAATGTCTTAATTTTATACATGAGTGTCGTAACCTACAGTTTAAAGCCGAAACCCGAATGAGAAACTTTTTCTTGCAAATTTCTTTTTAACTCTCAAAGTTTTTGCCAGAAATCTGCTGAGAAGAAAATCACCGAGAATATTTTGTTTTCATATTTCGTTTTGCTGCAAAAGCCTGACTTGTGGCCTGAACCTGAGGTCAGCAATGAGTATTCAAAAAGATGAGTTGAGTCGAATCATACTTATAATTTATATTTAAAGTTTGAAGGTAATCGTCATATTCATACTTAACAACACTTTCGATGTTGTTGATTTCGAATCCCCACAACTCTGCATACACACAACATAAGTATGATTCGCATACGAACACTAAACTACTCAATAAAAGCTTCTGTGTTTGCTCTGTTTGCTGCTCTGTCTTTTTTCTTTTGTTGTAAATGCCTAACTGGAAATTTGGACGAATTTTTCGAATCACTCGAATCATTTATAAGTATTTTTCTAAAGTTATGAATCTAAATGAGTAGGCTTATGAATCAAACATATTTCGAATGGTATGAGTTTGATGTCAACGTTGTACGCATACTCATTGCAACCTGTACTTATAAATCAACGTTGTAGTGAGTATGAATGAATCAGAGTACATAGTTAAATTTCAATATATTTGACTCACTTATATTCAAAATTTCATGAGTGCTTATGAGTAGCGAAAAAACGATTCATTACTGATCTCCGGCCTGAACTGTCGTCTCCCGTCTAATAAACCAAACAATATTATCTACTAGGTTGCGGCGACCTCATGCCAATGGACAATAAAACTTAGAGATCACGAAGTCCCTTTCGCTTAAGACTAACAAGTATACAGAATGAATGTAACAAACTCATCCCTGTATTTTCAAATGCATGAACATCGCATTTCGCTGATCCTGGAAATGAAACCTACAACATCCAATAATAATCTGACAAATGCAAGAATGGTATGATTCTCAGATGTCCGAACGAAATGTTACAAAATTGTCAGACTACCCTGACAATAGCTGACAACACTTTTTCTAACAACTTTCTCTGGCAAAAATTGACAATTTCCCCAGCTCTAGGAAACATTTGTCGCATTTTGTTGAAAAAGATTGGAAGATTTAATCGTTGTCACTGACCGCCACCTTTAAATGATGAAAACGTTTTGTTTTTGCGACACCAATGCTCAGGGTGGCGGAAAGATATGATATCCACTTTATTTGGGTTCCGGGACACAATGATATCCCGGGTAACAGCAGAGCAGATGAACTGGCAAGACACGGCACGACGATCAAACTTTTTGACAAATTCTTGACTATTGGAGTCCTTTTGGGGACATGTAATCTCATGATTGACAATGTGGTGACAGAATCCGTCAACCGCAGGTGGACGGCTTCGAATACAGGTAGAAGGCGCACTGCAATTTTGCTTAAACTCCAAAGAAGCATGCTCAGTGCGGTTGTCGGAGTCGTGCATTATGGGTATGCATTATAGGCATATTGTTCTGGGACACCTGACAAATGATTTCTGTAGAGGCGGCAGAAATGAGGTGGAAGAGGAGACTATTCTTAACCTACTGAGAACATGACCGGCACTATGTCAGAGGAGAAAGAGACATATTGGTGCCTATTGCATCGATGATCCAGGTGATTTGTCGATAATCGACATTGGCTCCAAGTGGTTCCAGGACTAGCGGATAAATGGCATGAACTGTGGTATCACAAAAGACCCCATGTAAACTAACTGCCTCCTTCCGAATTTCAGGGGATGGACCCTATTTATACAGGACATTGAGTTGGATCCAGAAAAGTATGTTGCGGTAGAGGAAAGAGGGAGTAGTATTTATAGACGTTAGAATTGAATCGATTTAAGTTGTAAGTAACAGAAAAATTTAGAAGTTTAGTAGCTAGTGTGTTGGCTTATTAGACGAGAGCCCGTTGTTCAGACCCTGGCTAAAACATCTCGAATAAAACGAATTATGAAAAAATATGTCTTCGGTAACTTCCTCCCAACAGTGTTTTGGAAAAATCTCTGCGAGTAAACAAAATTGCCAAGAAAAATTTCTCAAAACTATGTCATTGGAAGTCGACATTAAACAGCAGGTCTCATCACTCATGAATAGAATTAATACACACATATGGTATGAGAAGCTAGGTTGTAATCCTAGCTAAAGGATTGCAATGACCAATGAAACAAGTAAGTAATGCTATAATTGTGCATGAGTAATATGAATCCTGTTTCAAATACCGTCGGCATTCTTTGAGGTTACTTTAGTTTTGTTTCGTAGAGGACTGATTGTGGCAGTCAAAGAACTTAAATGTTCTTCACGTATTATAAATACAGAGAAACACCTGACTTAAATGGGACGACCATATAGTAGAAGTCGCCGTAGTCTAGTGGATAGTGTGTAGGCTTATTAGACGTGAGACCACGGTTCTAACCTCATCTCAGACGTTTTCAACAAAGTGAAATATGAAAAAATATTTCTTCGGCTACTCCTCAGCAGATTTCTAGCAAAATCTTCAGAGTTTTACTCTCAGGAGTAAAAAAATTGCCATGAAGAGTTTCTCCAAAATCTGTCGTTCAGAGTCGACTTTAAACTGTAGATCCCACTAATCATGTATAAAATTAACACACACAACATACATAAGTGGTGTGAGAACCTAGGTCGTAATCCTGTCTGAAGGGTTGTAATGACCAATCAAGCAAGTAGGTGATGCTTTAAACTGTACATGAGGAACATAAATCGTGCTTTAAATCCCGTCGGATTTCTTTGTGTTCATTTTAGTTTTGTTTTATAGAATCCAAATTGTAGTAGTCGAAGAACTTTACTATTCTTCTTGTACTGTAAACACCGACAAACACCTGATTTGAATAGAATTTCCCTACGTGGATCCAAAATACTTTTCAAAGGACAACTAATGCAATTGCAATTACAGTAATCCCTCGATTTACGTCGCAGTTGGTTCCAAAAAAAGGCGACGTAAATCGAATGACGACGCAAATTGAAGTTAGAGGGAACAAAAAATTTGACGACGTAAATCGAAACAACGTCAAACGAGGCGACGTAAATCGAAGGATTACTGTATTGAATTGTCATCCTATGTTTATTGCCTTCGTTTAGAGAAACTGCTAGACAAAGGGAAAGAGTAACTCTTCTGCAGTTATACTTCGACATCCCAATTACGTCGATTAGGTCCCACAGAATAATGAATAAAAATTATTGCGCTTTCAGGCAATTATAACGAAAACTAAACCTGGAAGGGTGTAACATTTTAAACCAGCATTTAGAATCTATTGGCCTGTTCCCAAGTTGGTTTTACTGAAGTTAACATATGTAATAATGAAACCAAATAGAAGGAATAAAAACAATTCCATTTTTATTTATGGAATCTCTTAAAGAGCAACAGCATTCTTAGTCTTCTTTAAAGTTTATTGTCCATTATGTCCAGTATATCCAGCCAGCATCATAAAAATATGACTGAAAAAATTCTTTTTTAAGCCATAAAAGTCTCTTCAGTTTAGAGCTATATTTCCATAGAATTGCCATATTCTGGAAGTAGCATAAGAGTGGGTAGCGAAGCACAGTAATGCTAAAAATTCTAATACGAATGCGAACCTAATGAAACTTGGAAGTATTCATATTCATTTCAAGCCATATTTACCATAACAGGAAGATGGGTGTCGTCTATATGGGTGTGTGTGTGTGTGACTCTGTGTGATTGGGAAGCAAGTTTTATAAACAATTTATTAAAGAAAAATAAAAATAAAAATCAAAAGTTAAAAATGAAAAAAAACGGAAAAAATTAGTTAAAATGGATCGCTCGTACAAGACAAAAGCACGTGATGGTCGAACGTGTTCAATGGACAAATGAATGAACGAACGAATCAGGCGAGTGAGTGAGTAAGTGACTGAATAACTAGTGGTGGGATGGACTCAATCATACAAACGATGGATGCATGTGATGAGGCCACATGAATGGAATGGCATGGAATTCTTATGCAATACATTATGGCTGGAACATATGGATGGATGGATGGATGGATGGATGGATGGATGGCATGTTGTTGTATCACATAACAAAACAACAACAACAAATCTTGTGAGATACATACATACATAAGAACCATATTTTTAGAACCACAATGACTATGAGTATGGATTTGAGTGCTTGGACACCCACTGAGTTCTTTAAATAAAATGAAAAAACTGGCCAAAAATAAAACGCCATTATTATTAATCCTAAGCCTTTCTCCTATAAAGGTTTCATTAATCAGGATCTTTTGTATTCACATCACAGCAACACTTCCACACACACATACGCACATCCCCACTAGACCAACACACACGTACGAGTATGTCTTCTTTCTAGTTCAGGAACGCTTTGAACGTGATGTTTTGCTTAAATTGTTCACTTTTTCCCACACAACACATGAAGGCGAATTGATGAATTTCTGCCTGCCTGCCTGCATGTGTGCGTGTGTGTGTGTGTGTATATGAATGATTGAAGTGTTGCCATTGCACGTTTAGCAGCGCCACTTGTATTGTTTACCGTATTGTTTCAGTTCATTCATGAAATTCATGTATGCGATGTATCACACACACACATATTTGAAAACAACTGTTGTTTTGTGAACGAAAAAAAAAACAACAAAAACAAAAATATTTGGAACACATTATATGTATATCCATGGGTTTTTTTCTTGTTACGTTCGTTGCCACCGCATGTGGCAAGTGTAACACAGTGCTGGCATAAATTCACGTTTAGCATTCAATTTCATGTTACGCTTCATGGACAGTTGGCATCCAAACACTGCCAATGTATGCGTATTTGACATACTGATGATGAGCTTTTAACTGGTCTTTGTGTTTTTCTTGTTTTTGTAAGCCGCTTGTGTTTTTTTCTATATTTTGCCAAAACTAAACACGCATGAATTTGCAAGCGCCACCTCCTTCAAAATAGCAATGTGTCGCGCTCCACAAACGATGGAAACGCAGAACACACAGCGGCTAAAAAAAACAAAACTCGAAACGTTTTGTAACTCATACGTACATACATACATTCATACGTTGAGTTTATTCGTTCGTTCGTTCATTAGTTCGTATTCAAAAGCCATCTTCGCTTTATAATTTTCAAGCCAAGCAAATAAGGAGTTCACGTTCGTCAAAAATTGTTCGTGACAATCGATTATCTGCACATACTTATACACTTACACATACACGTACATATCTGCATTGAAAATTGCTCACACATACATACGTTTAAATTAGCTATACGAGCAGGCACAGTGGTCATGGATGTGAGAAATGAAGAAATAAATTCAAATTCAGAACCACGTGTTTAAGAGCGGGCTATTGCTTTCGATTCTGCCTGCATTCCGAGCTTTGGAACTTAAGTTAAAGAAAATAAAAACTGTCTAGCCTTTCAGTCAATGTGGGGGTTTAAACTCGGAATTTCCAGATGCTAAACGCTGCAGAATTTCAACAAAATCTGGGGTCTCATCTTCTTTCTTGTCGTAGCGGCTTTGCAGAAATCATTATGAAGTATTTTCAGTCTCCTGACGTTAACACCCAGAGGCCAGTGTCCCATCAGCACTGCTCTATGGTACCTTAGATTGAATCTTGTTAGATTCCATGCAAATTCTGTTCTGCATTAATTCATGTCGGACCAGATCTGTCAAGCCGACGAGCTCACCAGGGCTAGTGCACTCCTCCCGGAATCTTCTTCAATCGTCTTGGGTACGGCAATTACCTCGGTCAAGTTGGCCATTGCACGGAAATTTTTTCGGGACGCCAAACTATCCTGGGTCAATGAGGAGTCCTGCTCTACTGTTAGACTCACTTGGCCCTTGACAGATAGAAATCGTACCAACCAGTTACTCGGACTTGGTCGTAACGTCATCTCCATCACAGTGGCCATGCTTACAGGTCATCGTGTTATGAGAAAACACACGGAAAGAATGCAACTCCCATCTAACGACTCCTAGGGTGGGTGTAGATCTGCTGAAGAAGAGCAGAGTGTTATCCACATCTCTTAAGAGGTGCAGATACAGGTTATTTTGCTCCCCAATCCTTGTCAGCTTGACAGAGCTCTCATTGATGTCAAGGATATTGCTTCGTTTATCAAACTTTCGGGCTGGTTTTCCAGCGTAGGGTAGTCGTGCATTTAAGGTGCTGACCTTGCGCTGACCAACTTCTTCCCTAGTTTGATGGAACTTGGCCAGTACAGGACTGCGTTCACCTGTAGGCCGCTATGCGTTCTCAAGTGAGCTTTTGTTATCAAAACTACCACTCCAACCAAATCTCTATCAAACAAATGGGTTCATTATCCTAGCTCACCTCTGCCAATGAAAGAAGTTATTTGCGAGAGACCATTTGTTTGCCTCTCTATAGCGGAGCGCCTATCTCATGTAGCAATTTATTTGAAGTTTTCTTGGTGCCAGTTTAAACAAATGCATCGAACTTGTTGTTACCTTGGATGTCCTCGTGTTAAAATGATGGTAACCGTGGAATTTCTCGCTATACCCAGCAGAGACACCCGGTATTTTTGGATGATCTTAGATGTGGTGTCACACACTCTCTAGGTATCCAATGGGATTTCTCGCTATTCCCTCCAGATACACCCGGCATTTTTGGATGGTCTTAGACGTGGTGTTACATATTGGCCACTTTACTGTGCCACTTTACTTTAGTGTACGATGTACACTGCTGCCGAATTGGCGGCAATCTTAATAGCCATTATATCCGTCTGTAAAGTACTACTATAATCTGGTAGTGCCAGAGAGGAAGTAATATTCAGTTGTTCTAAAAAGAATACACATCCAAATTTGTTGCAAAAAAAAAAAAAAACCAAAAAAAATTCAATGCCTTAACATCGTCCCTCTTAGCCCACTGTGCCGTTGGCTAGACAAACTATTTTACACAGTCAATCCAATCAGTACGTGATAAACTATTTGATAATGAATGATAAGCTGATAATTTGATTGATAAACTCTGCATATAAGGTTTGGGTTTTTAAAAATCCAGGTCAGGCAGGCTCTGGTTTTATTTTTAAATTTGTCTAGAGGATGTCTGCATTACAAAAAACTGGCGAAAAGAAATTAAAATTTTTCAACTCAACTATACACGCTCAAAACGTGTGAATACTGGGTTGAATTTGAGGACGTGTGAACGTTTACAATTCCTTCTTGTGTCTCTCTCTCGCTCTCTCTCTCTCTCTCTCTCTGTCTCTCTGTTTCACTGGCTTACAGTTGGAATAGTTTTTTAGGCTCGTTTATGTTTTTTTTTAAATAAAACGTGCGTATGGATAAAAAATACGTTATTTGGACGTGCGTTTAGGTTTGTGGAGCAGATGCTATTTGGGATTCCTGACCACGTCCAAAATTATCGCTGCTGGTTAACTAAGTTCAATTGCGTTAAGCGTTCAGTTACGTTGTGTTTGGTGTTGTATTACGTTTTCTTTTTTTAAATTGTTTTCAATTCACTCAGTCACTCACTTACTCACTCACATACCGACTCAGTGTGTTATGGAAAACACCTCCACCTCACCTACATACATATTTATTCAATTGGAATTCATTCATATTCGCTCGTTCATTCGTCTGTTCGTTCATCCATTGATTTCATTTCCTTTTTAAAATTCTATGTTTTCACTTGGGTGCCTGACGGTGGAGACGTGATGTACTGCCATTGTCTGATATTCGCACGTCCCGACTCTGTGACGTGTGGACGACGGCATTGAAATTCTTTTTTTCTCTCCCTCTCTCTCTCGCTCTCCCCGTGTATGTGATAAGCAAAAATAGCCCCTGATTGCCCGTGTACAAAATAAAAAAGTGTTATGATCACGTGTTCCCTCTTTTTTGTTTATTTTTCGACCATTAGACCTTAAGGGAGAAGAGGGTTTTGCTTGTTCTTTATTACTAGGGGGCATAGAAGGATTGTGTTTCTCTTTTCTTATAGAATAATTAAATGAATTCAGTTTTAGTGTATGATTGAGTGAATTTAAAATCTATTTGAGCCATCATAACTGACCTAAATTCCTTAAAAACAGTTTTCAACTTAAGTTGGCTAAATGCCCAGACTTTGTTTATTGTAAATGAATTCACAGTAAAGCAACAGAATCAGATATTTTTGATGAATTTATTGCTTAAAGTTATACTGAAAAGTATAACAGTTTTAGTTTAAGCCACTTATTTGCCAACAACGAAATGTTTTATGTGAGGAATTTGAAGAACGTTTTTATACATCAAAAAAAAATTAGTTGTTGGCCTATTTACCATGATTTGAACAAGTTCTTCAATGCACAGATTACTTAGTTGATTGATCATTACATTCCCTTAGCCGGGATTAATCCCTTTTAGTTCATGATTACAACCTAGCTTATCAAACCACCTATGTTGCGTGTGTTAATCCATGAGTGACTAGACCTACGGTTTAATGCCGACTCCGATAGATTTCGTTTTAGAAAATTTTCACGGCAATTTTATTTTACTCTGAGGCATTTTGCCAGAAGACCGCTGAGCGGAAACAACCCAAGAAATATTTTTTCATATTTCGTTTTTTTTTTTTGTACCAGATGTCTGTGTTGATGGTTTGCACCACGGCCGCACGTCTAATAAGCCAACACACTACCCGCTAGCCTACGGAATTCTTCACGTATTACAAAAAAAAGTTGGAAACATCATCCTCCTGGTAGAAGTACGGTACAATGATGTTGTCAGCCAACAATCCGAACCAAAACTCACAACTTGCAGCATGCTTTGGCATCTTATGATTGGTCTGTGGTGGTGCTCTTCACACTACGTTTGGGCAAGTCGTTTGTTGACTGCATAATGGTCTCCACAGGCAATTTAGAAGCAGAGAACACTCTCGTGCAACGAAATTAATGCTCATCCACCCTGTGTGCTTTTCTATGTCTTAAAAGAGTAGCAAAAGTTCTATACGAGATCTGCGATCCTGTGTGAGGTGCTAATGCTTACAAGATTATATATGCGTTCAAGGATATATGCGTTCTTCTGCTCATTAACATCCAGTGTCTGCGCTATCTCGGTGTTGTCGTCCGAATGGAAAAGGCTGCACGGGTATTTAATAGAAGGTTTAGCGGAAGTAAGGATTTGAAAAGAGGGATTAATAAATAATTTGAGACACTACTTCAGCGAAATGTAGGGCAAACTAATACAGTGATCTGCAATTTATTAGTCAACAATGCAATTTTTCAACTCTACTCAATCAATTAATAATAAAAAAAATATTCCGAAAGGATGCTTATTATGACCAGAGATCAGCAATGAATCGTTTTTCCCTACTCATAAGCACTCATGAAATTTTGAATATAAGTGAGTCAACAATACTGAAATTTAACCAAGTACTCTGATTCATTCGTACTTACTACAACGTTGATTTATAAGTACAGGTTGCAATGAGTATGCGTGCAACGTTGGCATCAAACTCATACCATTCGAAATATGTTTGATTCATAAGCCTACTCATTCAGATTCATAACTTCAGAAAAGTACTTAGAATGCTTATAAATGATTCGAGTGATTCGAATTATTCATCAAAATCTACAGTCTTAGTTGTTGTTGTATTTACAAAAAAAGAAAAAAAACACATAAGCAAAAAAGACAGAGCAGCAAGCAGAGCAAACACACAACCATTTAGTGAGTATTTTAGTGTTCGTTCTCGAATCATACTTATTTTGAGATTTGCGTATCTGTTGAGTTATGGAGATTCAAAATCAACAACCACATCATACGTGTTGTTAAGTATGAATATGATGAGTACTTCAAACTTTTAATATGAGAAGAGGTTCCATGATAAGTATGAATGCGTATAAGTATCAGAAATTATGAGTTTGATTCGATTCTACTCATATTTTTGAATACTCATTGCTGATCTCTAGTCATTACAGGATTACAACATAGTCTCTAACAGATTACGTTGAAAATCCACTAGAAATCTACTAGATTTTGCTAGATTTTTAGATTACGGCGACAAGCCTTGAATCAAAAAAAAACAAAATTTTATTAATAATTATGAACACTTCTGGTAAAATCAAAATTCTCCGAGTTATAGGCCATATCACCAAGATTGATACGCATCAGAGTGCATTGAATGCAATGCCTATTAATAAATCCAACGATGGAACTGCGTTTGCTCCTTTGAAGTTTGACTAGACACCAAAAGTATTCTACAATAAGTTACGTCAATAAAATAATATGATATCAGAAAGAAATAAATTGTCGCTTAATACTGTCGTTTTTGCTTAAAAATATTTGTTGTTTCCTTATTAAAACGAATTGCCAACTTGGTATTTGAAAAAACTTTCATTTAAATGTCCCCCTCTCCCCGCGTTTTAATAGCAAAAAATTCATAAAATTCCCCTAAAAATGATAGGAAAAATTTTATGGGCATAAAACAATTTTAAAAACGATTTTAAATCAATAAAAACTAAAGAATGCCAGGCCAGGCCAGCCAGCCACTCTAAATATGCAAATAAACAGTTGAGTTAAGTTGAGTTCGTATTTATTTGGTAAAGAGAAGTTATTTTCACAAGACACACAGACACGTACCAACCCACACATAGGCAAAAATTTAATTGAAAACTAAAAACAAAAACCGTCAGTCTAACCGTATGACCAAACGACTGACAGTGTCACAAATATTTCAAAAAGACGCGCGAATAAAAAACCTTTGGAAATTAAAATTCCATTAAAAAAAATAATAGCTGCACATACGAAAGCCTTTATTGCACACACACTGAAACACGCTTAAATATGCATACATATGAAAACAGTAGTAAACCAGCAGCAAAAATACACCCACACTTTAATGGCCCCTTAAAAAGCTACGACACTGATAAACAAAAACAATAAAATACTAAGGAAAAGAGAAGAAATAAAGAAGAGAAAAAATAAATTTGAGACGCCCAAATTAAATCAGGGATTAAAAAACCTGTATTGCAAAATCCCATACACATACAGACATACATACCCAGGCACAGAAAAATTAAAAGCAAAAACCAAAAAATTTAAGCATTTCCTTATACTCTGACTCTTTTCAACACACACAGCTCATTAGGTATATACAATGAATGGAGTCATCATTTTCATCATCAACTACACAACTACCACTACACCAACACACAGCTTATATAAAGATTCTCTCTCTCATTATATACAGACGTTGTGTTGGGACATTGTTTGTATATAGAAAAACAAAAAAATTTTAACGACGATTGGTAATTGAAATTTCGGTCACATACCAATACACTAAACAAAAGCAAAAGCCGAAGTAAAACAACGAAATTAATAAAAAAAAAACAAAATCAAAAATAATGCACACATGCACACATGCTCTAACACTGTTTTAAAGAATTTAAATAATGATACTCATTCACACACAAAGCTATATACAATCGCTCTTTCTCTCTCTCTCTCTCACTTTGTTGCTTTTATTCCCCTTCTTTTTATTTATAACGGTTTGCTTTGGAAAACAACCATTAGACAAAGACAGCTATTTGGTTACTTGGACAAACTAATGCTTGAAAAGCACCAAAGAAGAAACGAGATAGCGAACTAATTGAGTGAACGTGTTGCAGCTCACACTTTTTGCCACTACACTACACTACACTTTGACGATGACATCGTTGCTGTCATACAACAAACACGAACAAAAATAGCATACAGTAAATACTATTGCCACGGCATAAAGATGCTTGCTTGTGTGTTTGCCTATATAAAAGCTACAACTACAAAGCTACATTAAGCTTTCGTACGGGCGTGGTATAAATGCATGAACAAAAGAGAGACGGCTATACAGTTTTATACTGTATACACCATGTGAGAGCGCCTTTAATAAAACTTGTTTCACCATGATTTTCTACAGCCCAGCTCAAGCAACACAACCTACACATACTCATGCACGTAGCCAACAGCCATTCTCACGTACATACATTATTAAATACTGAACACAGAAAAAAAATGCTGCTCGTTCTCTTCTTTTTCTGTTTGTTTATGAACACACAACACACACATGCACGTAATAATAAGGAAAATAACACCACGCAAGCAGCAACAGTCGTTGTCTGAGAGTAATTTTGAGTAATTTTTCAGCTTCGTTTTGTTTATCCTTTGGAATTGTGTTTACATTTCTCATGGCGCTCTGTCATATCCTCATTAAACGTACAATGAATGTTCTGCTCATTATGTATGCGTTCAACGTCAATTCCGATTCGTGCGAATTGTTCCATTTTATTTGTTTTTGTTATATTCGTTCCTTTTATTATTTTTTTTTTCTACTCTCCCTTTAAACTCGGCTACCTAACACTACAAAAAAAAATGAAAACAAAAAAACCAAATACAACAGTCACGTCCCGCCCATTTGCGTACGCAACAAAATATATTTTAAATGGTTGTTGAAAGAGCAAGAGAATGAGTGAAAGAGTCTACGGTAAATAAAATAAATGAAAGCAAACGCAGTGATAGACAGACAGAGAGAGAGAGAGTAAAATAAAAAGAGCATTCCATGTTTGAACAATACATAGAACAGTGGGAAAGCAAAGAGCAATGCAGTGATAGAAAACTTAGAGATTTTCGTTTCTTTTTATACTAAAAAGGACTTAATTTTACCCATTTTCTAAAGACATAGAAATGAAAAATAAGGTATATTATTTGTAAATATTTTAAAATTTCTATTATAATGGAAATTAATACCTTTTAATGAAGTCGTCGTCATAAGTGAAGGCAATATTAATCAAAATAGTTTAGATTAAAGGAATGGTCAGCAGAAGTTATGAATTCATTACTTACTTGTGGTAATTACAATCATTTAGCCAAGATTACAACCTAGCTACTCACACAACCCATGTTGTCCGTAATAATTTTATTCATAAATAGCGGTTGACCTACAGTTTAATGTCGGCACCGAACGACAGATTTGAAAAATTTTATTTACTTATAGAGCTTTTGCCAGAAGGCTTGCGAGCGCTTTTTAATATTTTTTTTCTTCTTCTAGACGTGAATGAAAACTGTGGCTTGAACTCATGACCTCTCGTCTAGTTAGTTAACCCACTATCTACTAGACCCACGGCGAACTCCTGTGGTCCTAATTGGCTGATTGACTACCACAATTGTAAAATTAAATAAGTTTTCACCCAAAAAAGGAAAACGATTTATAGATGGATGGTGCCAAATTGTATACAATGCTAGAAGAAATGATGGATAACGTCATCGCACTCTAGTAGGTTGTGTATTGGTTTATTAGACGTGAGGCTGTTGTTCAAATCTCAGCTTAAAAGAAGTATTGAAAAAAATATTTCTTCGCGACTTTCTCTCAGTGTTTTTATCAGAAAACTGGTGAGAGTAAATAAAATTGCCATGAAAAGGTTGTCAAAAATCTGTCCTTGGTATTCGACTGTAGGTCCTGACACTCATGGAAAAAATTAACATGAGTGGTGTGAGAAGCTAGGTCGTAATCCTGACTAAACCGTTGTAAAGACTAATTCAACAGATAGAACAAATTACAGAAACAAGATGTGAAATTATAGTTCAATTCATAGGAATTACTTAAAGACTTACCAATTGCCATGGATAGGCATTTAAAGCTGAGGATTTTTTAATTCTGCTTCATGTCTTTAAACAGCATAGAGCTGACACAAGGCAACTTCTCCACTTTCAATTTGTTTCACATTCATTGTCAAGTTTGTCCTGCTAATTGGTTCACCATAGCAGGCTCTGTGAAGATAAGGTTGCCATTTGTCGTTGCTTCCTCTATGAAAATTTAATCGATTGTAAAATTGAGTTAAGTCCCACTTTTTTTTTGTAAAAGTTGACGCTTTTGGACACTTCTCGAGTTAAAAAGGTTGAAATTACGAAAAAAAATGTTTTCTTTACCGAATTGTTTAATTCTGATGGATTCTTGGTTGAAAACTATACCCAGATCATAAGCAGTACCTTTAAAATTCTGCAAAAGATTAAGAAAAAGCGTAAAAAAATTAAAATAATATTTAAACAATGAAAAAGGTTTAAAAACTAAACTAAAAGAAAAATGATTGAAGTCAAGTAAAAAACTTTAATTGTATTTTAAATAATATTTAAAAATCGGGACAAATTCCTCAATGGACTGTTATCAAAAAAGAAAATTATAAAGTAATTTATAACCCAACATCCATCATAACATCATTTCCCCAATACTTTTGCATGCCAAGTGAAATAATTTTGCAAGTCAATCTGCAATAAATTTCCAGTGCTATAATGTAGAAACATATCTTCATAGCAGTTATCAATGTTCATGACATGAACCCCTTGTTGAAAACACATATTCCTTGAACCTCACATGTTCAAATCTCAGACAATTTATAATAAACTCCCTATGTATACCGGAGTATTTAATTCTTTTACTCTTTGAATAAATAACCAGCTTTAACTGTGCTTTAAAATAAAAATAGAACTAAATACCACTACTTCAGACACAAAAACCTCAAATTTTCATCATGCATCAGTGACAAATGACGTCACGCAATGACATTGGTTAATAATTTCCAGCACACTTTATTGTAAGTGAGAAAAACTAAGGCAACTGTCGTAATTATATCATTATCTATCATTATATAGTATGTACAGAGCACAATACAACGACGAATATTGTGATACCGCAATCAATTCTACACAGAATTCAAAGATTCAATAGAGAAAGAGATCTTGAGTCTAAAATTTTGCTATTGCAACAATCTTTATAGTAGAAAAGTCGGTTGAAGATGTCTTAAAGTGAGAGTTTAAAAGCCTACGCCTCTTTAGGATAACAGCAAGGCACTGGAATATGAGGTGAAATACATTCCCTTTCTTCTCCTCCGACCCAGAGCTCCTGCAAAAATCATTAGCCGGAATACTGAGTCGTCTTTCGACATGCCTACCAAAAGGACTGTGGTCCGTAAGAATTGCGATGTATGGCCATGTTGCACGTAGCTTACTGCCGCTAACGAGATTGACAAAATCCGAATTAACTTAGGCAATCGAAAGACTTATCACCTGTAGCATGTCGGAGATTATGACCTCCGTGGCGGCCCTGGTCAGCTCATCAATTTCCAATGATATCCCTATGTTCCGGAATGGCTTTGGATGGTCCGAAATTTCTTACTTACTTGGAGTCAGCAATCATGGACAAGGACGGACGTTGAAACTACGTTCTATAGGGACTCCATCGCAACTTTTCTATACGAATAAATCAAGAGATTTTCAGGGAAAATGCCGACTCCTAAGTATTACGCCGCTTTTAAAATAGCCACAGTGTTCAGATAGCCTACAAAGAAGTTCAATATCAGAGTCCTTGATAAATATGCCACAACCTATTCTGTCTCCCATCTTTGAGGCTTGTAATACGCTTAGTCGCCGTAATCTAGTAGGTAGTGTGTTGGCTTACTAGACGTAAAGCCAGGGTTCGAGCCCCAGGCCAGACATCAAAACAAAATACAAAAAGTATTTCTTCGGCGACTTCCTCTCAGCAGATTTCTGGCAGAAACTCTGAGCGTAAATAAAAATTGCCATGAAAAAGTTTCTCAAAAAAAATCTGTCGTTCGGAGTCGACTTTAAACTGTAGGTCCGCGCCACTCATGTATAAAATTAACACGCACAACATAAGTGGTGTGAGAAACTAGGTCGTAATCCTGACCGAGGGGTTGTAATGACCAATTATGTATGTATGAATACGCTTAGCATCTGTGTACCTCAAGAAACCTCCGGATCTTCACACTAATACTAAAATTGAATGTTCTTTTTATAACGTTGTCTACCCAGAAAGTGGCTGATCGCAAGCCATGTTAAATAGTAATTTATTTGCTCTCCTAAAGGGGCCCAATAGATCTCTGATAGGAGCAGATTCAATTTCCCGCGATTTTAATTGAAACACGCTGAAAACGTTTAATCCGGTTACTGGTCAATGCAATGCAGTTGTAGTTTCATTAATACTTCTTCGTTCCATCGTCTTATACGAGATACACAGAGGTGACCTTATAATTAGAAACGACATAGCAACATGTATGTTTGTTAATTTGTTTTACAGTTTTCACTGTGTACCTGAAATCAAAGGGTTTGTTTGGAGGACGTCTTACATACGTTTTTCCATCAGATTGCGACAAATTAAACTTAGATTCGTCACTCCAGAGAACTCTGTTCCAGAAACATCGTTTCTAATTATAAGGCCACCACTGTATAGGTCTGCTTAGGTAACTGAGAACAACACTGGGGAAATGGCCACACTTATGCAGCGAAATAGCTGGCTAAAGCGGTAAACACTTAAATTCTAGAGATCAATTGCTTTAGAAATTTTTATGTTGCAAAACTATCGAAAAATTGTAATGAAAACCACTGTGCATAATGCCTTGTTTTAATAATAATGCGATTAGAATAATATTCGTTCATTTATTAGAATTTTATGAAATTTTAAATAAAAATCATCCAAAATATTCCCAAAAAGAATAAAAGATAGAAAGAAAAAAAGCAAAATTTCCTAACCTTGAAAGCCTTAACAAAAACGGACCTAAACATTATAAATGGAAAACAACCTGTAGGTCAGTTGTATTAGAAACCAAAATCAAAACCAAAACAGAAAAGACAACAACAGTATCAACAACAACAAATAATGAAATGATAAAAATAAATATTTATTCTTCAAAAATTTTACGTGCTAAATAGTGAAAATCAATTATTTTTCCAAACACGCAGGCCACATAATGATTCTGATTGAATAAAAATAACACAGAAGAAGTCGTTATAATAGTCCCTTAACTACCCACCCATGTTGTGCTATCATGTTTGGTACCATATTTGGGACCTTTTTCTCTCTCTTTTCTATTGCAATGCAATCGGAATGAACCCCTGAAGACATGGGTTAGACACTGTAAACAAGGAAAACCAAAATTCTCTGAGAGTTGGTTGAATTACAGTAAATTTTACAAAAACAAACTGTATTCGTTTTGATTATTGTGTAGTATTAGTGAGTTGTAGTAGTGAAAAAGAGTTTCTTTTACTGTGTATTGTTGTACGTTGTTTTTTTTTTTTGTGTGATAAATACTCACGTCTAAAGAGTAATAGGCGAGCGTGAGACTGCTTAAAATGCTACTGGTGCTTTACGAACATGACCAACGAAAAAGTCAGGTGCATCGTATATACATCGTTTACAAACACAGTTACACCTACAAAAACAATAAGCATCCTGTGTGTATAACTCTTATATACAACTCAAAATATAGTCAAACCATAGCAAAGTGGAGAACAAAGAGAGAGAGTGAGACAGGGAAACACTATATGAGTGTAAACAAAAGTAAAGATGCACGTTCGTTCGTTGGTCGTTTACTCCTTGTGTTCAGTTTCAGTTTTGTTCACATTTATGTGTATTTCGTTAAAGCCTATTGTGAGATTTTTTCTTCATTATTATTAGAGTTGTTGTTGTATTTTCTTCCTATAACTGTTCGTGTTGTGCATGCCGAGTCAACAATGTCACCCCAAAATTATTGTGCGTGAGTGAGTAACAACTGGCTGTTATGTTACATGCGTATGGATGAATGTGTATATGAGAGAGTATTTAAGATTCTTATTGAGTATGTGTTTGGCATTTCTTATAACATTTTTTGTTTTCGTTTTGTGTTTTCTACTTCTGCTATTACTAACTAACAAACTACAAACAAGTAAATGTGTGTGCAAGAGAATGTCTACAAGTGTGTAGAAGAAGTCTGTGTACGTGTGTGTGTGTTTGGTTATGAGACATCTTCTTTTACCACTACGTTACGATTTTTGTTTTGTTTGTGACGTGAACGTGGGCTTCTCGAATTATTCTGCACGTACTCGTTGCCAACAACGGACGTACGCTTGTAATACGCTTAGCATCTTAAATAAAAATAACAAAAACAACAACAACAACAATAAAACAGTAACAATACAAAAATAGAAAAACAGTTACACAAATAAAAATACCAACCAAAAAGGAAGACGACGACACATTCAAAAAAAATATTAAAAGAATCGTGTTGAATTTTTATAATTATCGCCTTTACTTACCACCACCACTACTACTACTATTACTACTCTCTTAATATCACTGCAGAGAGTAACATTTTTGTGTGTTTTTACTAAGAGAGCCAGTGTGTGTGTGTTTTCTCATTCGGGCTAATACACTTACACAAACACACACACTTTTACTTGTACGTGTTTCGTCATCATCATCATCAATCGGATGCTGGACTTTCGTTCAATAACGTCAATTACGTGCCAAAAACCATAACGTATTATAACGTAACATAACGCGTTTAACGTGAGCCTGCTGTTATTTTGTTTGTGTTTCTCTCTTTATTATTATTTTTTTTTTTAATTTGTACATATCACTGGCATTTATGCCTGTTGGTATATTTTTACGTAAACTGGACGACGCGTGTGAACTTTAATGCAAAAAATTTTAATAAAAAAAAACGAAAAATTCTAAACGTAACACACGTACTACGTTAAACAGTGCAATTGGAATTTTGATAAGTTTTGATAAGTTTAACCTTCAAAATAAATAAAAATCAACTACAAAAAGGATTAAGAATGAAAATATCACAAATGAAGTAAAATTTAAACCTTTTAAATACTAAAAAAAATAACAAATATCAGTGCTTATACAAATTAAAGTTCCTTTAAATCAAAAGAAAAAAAATTAAAAAATAAAAATGTTGAAATTTCAATTTTTATAAAAAATTAAAAAAAAAAAAAAAAAAAATACCTCAACTAAAATTTCTGTTTTACCACGGAGCTGTATTAACTTCCCATTTAAAGAAATAAATAAAATAAAAATAATTAAACATGTTACCCTATCAAGCCGTTGCCATGGATTATGCTGGCTATCAACGTCAACCGCCCACACCGGGTCATCCGGCTACCCATATGACCTCAATGGGCACTTTGGGTATGCCGGCACCGACTGCATTTACCCATTCATGGATAATGCCCACACAAGATTTATGTGGTGTGCCTTATAATAAAATGCCAAATCAACATCATCAAAATCAACATCAGCCTCAGCCAATTGAACCAGGGTTAGTAAAAAAAGAAATAAAATTTCCCAAAGAAAAAAGGATACAAATTTTTAAAAAGCGGTTAAAAAACCACAAAAAAAGTAATTAAAATTGAAATTATAATTAATAGGACCTGGGCCATTTGCAATTTTAGTCATGGTTTCTTTAAGGTGAAAAAAGAAATTTTGAAAATTTTCTATACATTAAATAAAAAGTGTAAAAAATGTGTTAAAGGATATAAAAAAAATTAATTTTAAATTAAAAGGATAAAGAATTAAAAAAAATTAATTCTAAGTCACCATAGCCAAACACTGGCGTTTAACTCCTCTTTTTAATGCAAAATTCGTCGAAAAAGTACGTCTATTAACAAATTCCTCACAGGAATTTTACTCCGTAATGCCAGCTTTCTATGAACGTTGTATTCGGGAAATATTAAATCCACCTTATAGGAGAGCCCAACTTCAATTAGTGTCACGGCACTGTCTTATAAAATTATTTTTCTGGCATTATGTAACGAAAATAAATACATTTCCTAGAGTAAAGAAATGTTTATTTAAACAATAAGCCAAACTTGAAGCTATTAAATCGAACTATAATTACAATTAAAATTGATTTTGGTACGAAATTACCAAGGCATTCCCACGGAACGAGAAAACGGAATTCACTTTTGTTAGTCGCAATACAAATGCCGATTATTGCACATCCTAATATAATATTTAAATGTGAAATATTTCAATATATTGTGTGGCGATGTCTCATCGAAATGGAGATCTCTTTGCAATTTAATTTTAATCACTGTCACATGGGAGATGTGGAAAAAGGACTGTTTTTCACCAAATATGATAAAAACAAAGCATTTCAAAGAACTCTACTAGAAATGTCCATAAACAGTTTGTCTAGAAAATGTTTTTACATTGCAGAAATCATTACGATTTCAATAAAAAAATTTCAAATTTTGTAATGAAAACGATCAAACGCAAAGCCTTTTTGCCTTACATCAAAAACCCTTTAGAAGGGCTTACAACCCTTTAGAAGGGCTTACGACCCTTTATTAAAGATTGCAACCTAGCTTCTCACACTACCCACGTTGTGTATGTTAATTTTATACATGAGTGGCGGAAGCTATAGTTTTAATGTCGACTCCAAACGACAGATTTTTTTTTTTGAGAAACTTTCCACGACAATTTTTTATTAACGCTCAGAGTTTTTGCCGGAAGACTATGGGGAGCAGGTCGTCGAAACAAATATTTTTATGTTTCGTTGAGTACAAGATGTCCGAGCCAGGTTTGAATCACGGGCTCTCGTCTAATAAGCCATCACACTGCTAAATAGTCTACGGCGACTATCTGAAAGCAACTTTAGGTTCAAATATCTGATAGTTGATTAGGAAGGAGTTAAAAAATACCTTATATTTGTTAAATTTAAATATTTCCTTATAAAAATATGATCAAGAACTTTCAAGCTTTGCTTCTTGATGAACCTCTTTAAGCTACAAATATTTTTTCTGGCCTCATATAATAGTAAAGCTTTTTTTTAAAACCCAACTTAGGGGTACATTTATTCCCTCCTCTTTTTAATCCAAGTATTCCACATTTAAAAAATAATTTCTTCCTTATGAAGAAATAGCACACACAATTGAAAAGATTTATAATAATAGAAATATTTTTAATTTTTCTCAGTTGATTAAAGTTGTACATACTAAGCTTTTATAAATGGAATTCTCTACAAAATTCTTATTCTGGATTCGGTTTTGAGTAATTTCTTTAAATAAAAATTAAGTTTTATTTGAGCCGTTTATTTTAAAAGTGGTTTAAGTCCATTTTTTCTTATATTGAAATATTTAAGGGTTTGCGTTTGAACTGTTTCAAAAATATTGTTAACTGGTATTAAGTTGTTTTTATGGCTATGAGACCTTAAACATGTTAGAATATATAACGTAATACGTTTTGTAAACTTTACTAGAAAAATAAGCTGTGTGTCAGATCCTCAAATGGACTTAAACCACTTTCAGAATGAATTAAATGACTTTTTTGTTTGTGAAAACGAATAAGTCCACTTTGTGTTCTTTGTTTAATATTATTATAAGTTAATTTTTTCACTTAAGGTTACTCCACTAGTGATAGTGATTCCTCTAAATAGTTATCCTAATACTTAGGATCTTCCCCGATAAGTTAATAAATCAAATATTTTGAACTCTGTATCCACTTCCATAGATTCTTTATAAATCATTTTATAGTGTTCACTTTTAATAAATCGCATCCAACATATCCTTAGTCAATTTACAGGTTCGCCACTAGTGTTTTTTAATCTTTTATGAATTGCTTCTTCCAGAGGTTTTGTAGTAAAAAACCTTCACGTTTCATTTTGGTCATTTCGACATGTTCTTATGGTTTCATAGTAACCCTGGGGGACATACATTAAATTATTTTTCCTCAATGCCATTTCTATCACTCCAAAATCATCATCATTTGGCAAAAATGAATGTCCTGATAGTAAAAACTTATGGTCAATAATATTTGCATTATTTTCTGCCGATTGCACAATTTTCAACCATGTTACTGCCAATTTTATGGATTTCAATGGACTTAAACCATTTTTAAAATAAATTTTTATGCATTTCGTCAACTAGCTAATTTTCAAGTGCCCCAAATCATAGCGATTTTAATGATACTAGACTTAAATTGTTTATAAACAAAAGAGATTATACAGGATTGTGATTATTGTTATCATTAACTAATTTTTTTTAATGGACTTAAACCAGATTCAATGTGTTTAAATAAAAATTAAAAATAAATTTTTCAAATACAAATAAAAATTTATATAAAATTAAAAAAGTGTAAAGAAGCCCTTGTTAATGTGATCAGTGAAACAAATTTTCCAGTGAGATGTGCTTTTTATAATGTAATCTAAGAAGAAGTCATGGTGTTCTTACAAGATATGCTGAAAAACTAGTGATTTTAAATTCAAAAAACAAAGTGTTTATCTAAGAGGGCAATTATTCGATGAATGAAATGCTCCAGGAGTAAAGTTTATAATGTGATTTCTTTAAAAAGTTGATAAAACTCGAGGAATAAAGTGAGAAAAACAGTTGACAGTTTTAATAAACTTTCAACTCAGACCTTAAAGATTAATCCCCTCACAGTGCTCGTCTTCCAATCCTCAGGATACGAAAAGAAATTAAGGAAGATGGACTTAAAATGGACAAAAAAATACTTCTTCTCATCAAACAAAATGTACGAAAAAGATTAGAGTTTTTCAAACACCATCTCAATCATAATAATTGGAACAACAACCATTGAATATATGTACGATATTCGCTAATGGAAAACGTATATCAAAAAAGATTAGAAATGATTTGGTGATTTGGAGCAATTGATTCATTTGTTATTACAACCTATTGGTCACAATAAACGTATAGTAAGGTTTACAACCTAGATTCTCTCACAATGTAGTGTAACCTCATCCATGAGCGACGGTACCTACAGTTTTAATGTTGACTCCGAATGACAGATTTTTAAGAAACTTTTCGTGGCAATTTTATTTAATCTCAGAGTTTTTGCCAGAAATCTGCTGAGATAAAGTCGCCGGAAGTTAAATTCGAAATGCCTCAGCCAGGGATTGAACCATGGGTTCTCGTCTACGGCGACTTCGGTTTAAAGAAATATTTTTTTTATCGAAAGTGTCTGCCGGTAGACGCAGAACTCAGTATATCGTGGACTAGTAATTACTTTTCTCGTCTGTCTTCTTAAAATTATTTATTTTAGAAACTATTCGATGTGTTCGATAAAAAAAACTCTCGTTAACTTGTTCTGAACTAAGTCCTTATTTCTTTTGGAATTGTCCTTTACTGCTGTCCTTAAAATAGCTTATTTAAGCCGTCGATTTACGTTAGAATTTCAAACCAAATCTTTATAATATATTGCGCCTTG
This sequence comes from Sarcophaga subvicina, assembly GCA_936449025.2. Taxonomy (NCBI): domain Eukaryota; kingdom Metazoa; phylum Arthropoda; class Insecta; order Diptera; family Sarcophagidae; genus Sarcophaga; species Sarcophaga subvicina. The sequence continues at coordinate 103,009,598 of OW388083.2, read as the reverse complement.
AAATTATTATGAGAAAAATATTAATTGCCATGACTTATTAACAAAAAAAAATTTGAAGAAAATATGTCAACAGCATACTTTCAATTGACAAATGTACTCTATACGTATAGACAAATGTAGATACGTACATACATACATATATGTCAGCTTGCAACGTGTGTGACTTGGACCATAATAAAGTCATGGATACCTTAAGAAACGGAGAGAGAGAATCGAAAACAAGACTAATTGCAGGCAATTTATTTTAAAAGCGGACATTTACTATTTGAACGAAAGAAAAAAGGAGAAGATCTTTAGCAATTTGTTGTTATTACAAAACGTAGAATGCAAGTGTTGAAAATATTTCAGTTTTTTTGATGTTTTCTATGCCAATAGTTTAACGAAATAGTGTTCACACATTAATTATCAATTGTTTGAGAGATCAAGAGTTTTTTTTTTGTAATTTTTTGAACAATTCAAAAGAAAAAAAATAAAAAAAGTAAAGAATATATCAAAGATAATAAATAATTACGAAATAAAAAAGTTATAATTCATAAATAGTCGTCTTAAGAATTAAAAATAAAAAATCCAAAAAAAAATTAAATTAAAATCCGTGAAAAAATTCTTTTTAATTCTGTGTGTGAGAATAATGAAATTTTTAGTTGAACATTTAAATGAATCAATAAAGATCAGAAGATGTGATTTCAATATCTCATTTGAATATAAGGTGTAGTAAAAGCATTTTGCGTGCAGTCCTTGCGCTGACCAACTTCTTCTTCTTCCCTAGTTTGATGGAACTTGGGCAGTACAGGGACTGCGTTCACAGGCGTCGTCATAACGGCCCGCTATGCGTGCTCAAGTGAGCTTTTAATATCAAAGCTACCACTCCCCAACCTACCTACAAGCATATAGCATAATTAGAATGGTTCTTTTCAAGTCAAATACGCAACATTTTACCATTTGGAAGGCAAATGTATTCTCATAGAAATTCTTGTCAAACAAATTAGGGCACTGAAGTTCTATTCAGGCATAATTATTATTCCGCATAGGTAGGAACAACTCAGATAGATGAATACAAATCTCCGAACCAAATTCTTAGAGTTTTGAGGGTTTACTATCAATGTATTCGGCCAGGCGTTATGCCGATAAAAAGCATTTACTGTTACCTTTTTACAAAAGCAGACAAATTCTAGGCATTTTCTTACTCCAAATGTAGCATTCTCTACCAATTCCAGTAAATATGTAAAAAAAAACTTTCCTCCCGGTCCATCCTGGCTTTATGACCATGTTAGTGCAATTCAATCACTTTCGAATTTTCTTCACATTTCCTTCCTTTCCTTTAAGATTTTCTACACGTATAGAAATTTTCTATTGGTTTTCGTATCAAAACTTGTTACATTTGTTCCGAGTGATATTTTGCGACTTCCAGGTTTGCGATTTAACTTCTCCGCCAGTGCTTACATGAGCATTTTTTTCCACAATTTTCATTATTTAAAATGCATCTTGGATTAGAATCTTCTGGCCAAGATTTCCATAGTCTGCAGGTCTGTTAATTGGCTATGTCTTTATACTCGTATACGGTTGCTTACAGAGAGCCAAAACAGCTTTAATAGCCTAAATAGTGTCTACACGACACATGTCTTGTTTAAATGCTGTACTACCCCAAAATAAGCATCAAGGACAAACAGAATTGAAACGAATCGGCAACATAATATAAGGCCAAGATGGATTTTTCAGTTAGTAAAGTCATATCGCCTTAGTCTAGTAGTTAGTGTGTTGGCTTATTAGACGTAAAGCCAGGGTTCGAGCCCCAGGCCAGACATCAGAACAAAATACAAAAAGTATTTCTTCGGCGACTTTCTCTCAGCAGATTTCTGGCAAAAACTCTGAGAGTAAAAATAAAATTGCCATGAAAAGTTTCTCAAAAATCTGTCATTCGGAGTCGACTTTAAACTGTACGTCCCACCACTCATGTATAAAAATTAACACACACAACATAAGTGGTGTGAGAAACTAGGTCGTAATCCTGACTGAAAGGTTGTAATGATCAATTATGTATGGTGTAGCCTACATTGGCTGTGAATGTCGACTAACATTCCATGATATGAACTGACTAGTTAGGCTATAAAATGGTTTCTTATTACGCCTTCTCGGCGAATTTAGTCTCGGTAGCTCCCGGCACTCATGGATAAAATTAACAAACACAAAATGGGTGATAGAAGAAGCTAGGTTGCAATCCTGACTAAAGGGTATTAATGAACAATTAAGTTACGGCTACAAACCGAAAGATAAATACGTTATCATATCTCGAGAGGAAGTCTACAACAACGAAAATGTATAGGCCGCTCTGCAGCGTAACCACCAGGACTCTCGTCATCGCGGGCACACTGTAACAACGCACGATCTTACTGTTGCAGATTTTTCGTAGGACGAGGCAATAAGAATAGCTACCAGCACAGACCTATACACAGATAGTCAGTTAGGATTATCCTAGTTTCTCAAACCAGTTATGTTATGTGTGTTAATTTTATACATGAGTAGGGAGACAGTTTAAAGTCGACTCCTCAGGACAGATTTTTGAAATCCTTTTCATGGCAATTTTATTTTTACTCTCAGAGTTTTTGCCAGAAATCTGCTGAGAGGAAGTCGCCGACGAAATACTTTTTGTATTTTGTTCTGATGTCTGGCCTGGGGCTCGAACCCTGGCTTTACGTCTAATAAGCCAACACACTACCTACTAGACTACGGCGACTTCAGGCTCGGAATACCTTACAGAAATCTGGAGAGGGACACTCAAAGACTGCTTCAGGATGAGGTATTTAACCTGATGAGCTTGATTTTTCGGTCTTTCTCACATGGCTCCATGAATGCGCTCTTTTCCAGGCGAAGGTTTATACCATTAGTAGGATCACGAGATGTATTCGAGAATCCAAGATTGTGGTAAAATGAAGTGTCTTCTTAGCTAGTAAATTTTGGACGACGTCATGTGCAACTGCTATGAAGAGTGTACTACCAATGGGTTATGTACTACTAAGGGGTCAGACTTCTGTCAGACTTCATTAAATAGAGGGTAAGAAGATAGCATTCAGGCGCACTAATATCAATAATTGCAGAACAGAATCTGCTGAGAGGAAGTCGCCCAAGAAATATTTTTTTATATTTTCGTTTTGATGTCTGACCTGCGGTTTGAGCCGTAGCCTTATGTCTAATCAGCCAACACACTAGACTAGACTGCGGCGGCTTATCAACAGAGCCCTATGGTAGAGGCTAATTGAGAACCAGTCGGGATTAAGACTGGAGGCATAGGAAAATAGAAAAAAAGTGATGAATGCCTTCAAGAAAAAGCATAAAAAGAAAAAGATGCTAGAAAGTAAAAAAATAATTTGTACCGCAGCTAGTGTTTGCATAATCCTGTGGCTTTTTATACTCGAGTTAAAAAAATATACAATTAAAAAAAGTTGGGATTTAATTTCTTTATAAACTTAAGCAAAATGCTACTTTAAAAAATGTTTTTCTGTCATTTTAATCTCTCTAGATTTCTTTATTTATAATTTAGAGAGAAATAAAGCAAAAAAAAAACAAAATTCAAATGTTTGTGTCGGCGTTTTATACGCTTTTATTTCTAAATAAAAAAGCCTTTAAAAAAATATGGTTTAACATGAATTTGCTTGAGTTTAGACCAGGTTTTTTTTTGTGAATACGTAAAGCTTGTGTGTTGGTTGCGTTGGTTGGTAGGTAGATAGACTGAAGGAATTGGCTGCAACTTTAGGCCGAAATGGAAAGAATATTTTCAAGATGCATATCATTTTAACACATGTAGTTTAAAACTTCTTAAGAAAAGCCGGTCACTTCTTTTTTTCCGTTTTTTTTTTTTAACAAAAAGTTCATCATTATTATCATCATCTGGTTTATTTTTATGATTTTTAACAATTTTTTTTCTCTCTTTTACTATTTTTGTCTTATTTTGTTTTATTTTTTTTCGGTTTTTATTTTTTTGTTTTGTTTTCATCATAATAAAGATTTGATCTTAAATCTTGCGTAGTCGTCGTCGTCGTCTTCATCGTAGTAATATTTGTTTATTTTGCTTTAAAGCATAAAAATATTTTTTGGTAATTAAATTTTACTTTAAATACTCAACATGATGACATATTTAAACATAAAAGTACATCTCATACGTACGGCACGGGCCAAACCAGTATTTAAACAAAAAAAAAAAAAAAAAAAAAAACAGAAAAAAAATTATTAAAAATTATTATTTTTATGATGATAGTTTTTGTTTTTGTCTAAACTTTACCCACACGTTTTATTAGTTTATCGTCTAAGAAATTTAAAAATAACTAACGTTCTATTTGAGATAAACGCTTTAAGCGTAAAGTAACGTTAGAATCTTAAATCTTGCCTTAATCGATTTCTGGAAAACATTTAAGAGAAGTTCATCTTAAAAATAATAAAAAAAAATGTTGCCTAATCTTCTTATAACTGACCTACAAAAATTAAAACGGCACAATAAAATAATAAAAAAAATTAGCACAATTCTTATAGTTTATAAAGCTTTATAAAAACAAAAATTAAAAAAATTAAAAAATTAATTAAAATATTAATTGATTTAATTAATTTTTATAATTAAAGTTTTAATTGATTCAACGAAAATGTTTGTTATTAATATTATCGTAATTGATTCAATTAAATTGATTTAATCCAATTACAAACACATTTTCTTAGTCAAAATTCTCATTATATTTTTTGCTCTTAAACAAAGAGTGAAGTTTTTGTATTTCAGTGGCTCTGTTTTGTAAATTGAAGTCGTCAAAGCGAAACTTATTTTCTACATTAAAATTATCAGATCGAAAACGATCAAGTCATTGCTATTTATTAAATTTTTCTATAATAATAATAATATCTTTATACTGTCAAGCCGAAAATGTTATCATTGAAGCAGGCTATAGTGTTGAATAACATAATTAATAGTACGAGAGATAGTACTTTGTAAAGCCATCTACAGACACTTCATAAAGTCATCAAGTCATTGCTATTTTCTACACTATCTCCATAAGCTTTGTACTTTTTTCAGTAGGTTGCGACACATTCTCGCTTATTTACTTAATTGGTTACTACAACCCTTTAGTCAGGACTGTAAGCTAGTTTCTCAGGTCGTATGTGTTACTTTTCTATGAGAAGAGGGGCCTACAGTTTAAAGTCGACTCCGAACGACAGATTTTTGAGAAACTTTTCATGGCAATTTTATTCACTCTCAGAGTTTTAGGCAGAAAACTGATGACAACTAGTCGCCGAAAGATAAATATTTTCATTTTGTTCGATTTGGGCGAGCCATGGGTAGAACCACGGACTCTGACCTAAAAAGCCAACACACTACTAGACTAACGCGACGTAAATTTTTCTGTAATAAACGCACATAACTTTTTAGTGAACTTACGGATTTTACAAATGTCTTCTAACAAAGTCAAGCCCAAAATGTCATCTTTGAAGCAAGCTAAAGTGTTGCCTAACACAATTAATAGTACGAGAGATAGTACTTTGTAAAGCCATCTACCGACACTTCGTAAACAAAATTTTTCAACACCCAAGATTAAGGATTTATGTTTGACCACATATTCCGGCCATATTTGCTGCGATCGTTAGTTCCGATTTAAACAATTTTGGACCAATAGTCACTCCAAACAAATCAGTTGTATTCGGTACCGGACCCATAGTAATCGTATGGACCATGTTTTTGGTCAACAGTTGCTTCAAACAAATCAATTGTTTTCAGTACAGATCTCCTGCGATTGTCTGGCCCAATGTAAGTCGTGTTCGACCAATACTCACTTCAAACAAATCAATTGCCTGTGGTAGTCGGACTCTTTTACATACATACATACGTACATACATAATTGGTCCTTACAACCCCTCAGCCAGGATTATGGACCTAGTTTCTCACACCACTAATGTTGTGTGCGTTAATTTTTATACATAAGTGGCGGGACCTACATTTTAAAGTTGACTCCGAACGACAGATTTTTTGAGAAACTTTTCACAGCAATTTTATTTGCTCTCAGAAATCTGCTGAGAGGAAGTCACTGAAGAAATATTTTTTTCTTATTTGAGTTTTGATGTCTGACCTGAGGTTTGAACCTTACGTCTAATAAGACAACACACGACCTACTAGACTACGGCGACTTTTTGTCCAATCAAATACAGAGCATTACATTAGCGTCATGGGCATTTATTGTTAATCCCGCTGAGTGGTCTTTGGTAGGCTATTTCTTGCACTTCTTAAGTATATCGTCCTAGACGTTGAAAGTCATCTTTATACACACAGTTACTAAATTATACATACGGTTAAAAAATTTCAGAAATTCTTTAACTAATCCGTTTTCGTTGAAAATCTTTATAGTTTCCTTGATGTTAAGACGGTCTTTTGCATTGGTTAAAAAATTTCTGAAATTGAACTGAATTGTGGCCCTGCACAGGCCCACAAAAGTATCCCTCCAATTAACAAATTTCACAAATTTCTGAACCAATGCAAAAGATCGTCTTAAAATCGAAGAAAGATGTCAGACAATTATAAATATTTTCAACGAAAACGGATTGGTTAAAAAAATTCTGAAATTTGTTAATTTTTGTGGGCCTGTGCAGGCGTCTTAAAATCGAGGAAAGTTGTCAGACAATTACAAAGATTTTCAACGAAAACGGATTGGTTAAAAAATGTCTGAAATTTGTTATCCGTATGTATACTTTTGTGGCTGAATGTATGTCTAACGGCTTTCTCACGTATGCTACACAGTTCTTTGCTTTCGGTAACGTTTTCAAATGTCTCTTAGAATGACTTTAAACAAGTTTGAAGCTTCCCTTTGAGATTCATAATAATCCTTATAGCGTATACAATACGAAATAGAAAATCTATTAGGCTTATCTGGTTAGGCTTTCTGCTTTTGGTATTTAAAATACCAGTTTTAAACCGTATAAGCCATCTTTTGTGGACGTTGAAATCGATGGAATATATTCAGCATAAGTTTAGACAAGCAATCAATGTGCTTTAGATGTTGGGTTAAGTGCGTTGTAAAGTTACGATTTTTTAATTGATTAGAAATAATCAATTTAATTAAAAATTTCATCAACACGAACATAATTTAAATCAATCAACGTATTTAATAGGACTATATTGAAAAGTTTATTTAAAAGTATTTATGATTTGTTGTTTATATTTTTAGAAAGTCGATTACTTTTTTAATACAATTAACAACATTTTTCGTTGAATTGATTAACACTTGATTAAATTTACAAAATTTCTTTGTTATGACATTGTCTTCAATTTTCCTTTTTTTGGCCAACTATTGGAAAATAATACTTTTTAGTATTGATTTTATGATCTTTACCGTTACGTGAAGTGACTTTAGGCTATTGTTTTAAGCTGTAGGTGGTCTCAGCATGAAGTGCTATGATTTATATTGAAAGAAATTTTGTATGCATTACAGCTGATAAAACAATAGTCGAAAGAGAGTATTGTGGCGCATAATATCACCATAAGAAAATGATAACAATGATCACCCAAAAATTGCAATATTAGATAGGGGGTTAAGAAATATTTTTAAAAGAATTTTGAGTATTTTTTTTTTGTTATGAAATGTTGTAAAATAATAGAAATTTCTTAAAAGATCTTGAATTCACCTATAGAATAAAGGGAATAAAATTGTAGCTTATCGATTGGTTTGATATAAAAGAAGTTATAAGATCCCTTTTAAAATAAGAAACTAAAAATAAATTCATTCTCAAGTCTTCAACTTTTAATAGGCTTTTAGAACACATTTTCTTTTTCAAATCTTTGTTTATTGGCAAAATATTGACGGATATCTTGATTACAGTACAAGGACATTAAAGGACAAAATAATGGATTACAAAACCCAAATAAAACCACTAATCCTTTAAGCGGCTTATTAAGAAGTTTACCTACAATATTACAAAACATTACATAAAAGATTACAAGGGTAACGCCGCCAAAAAGGTAACACGGAATGTGAAACAAAATCCATCAAGCAAATCAACATTCAAAGGACATAATAATTTAATTAAATTTTAATTTAATTTCTCTTAAAGAAGAAACCAACTGTCATTGGAAAATTTTATGCTTGTCTAAGACTTAAAAAAAATTCATTATTTATTCACCAAAAAGAAAAAAAAAAACAATAAAAATTGTGTTAAATTTATAACATGTACACGGCATTTTATTGAAGATAAATTAATGTTTTGCTAACACTTTTTTTTTGCTCTTTTGGTACCCAAATTGCATATTCAATTCAATTATTGACAGCTAATTTGTTAGCGATTGATTTGTACTTTCAGTGTACAAGAACGAAAGATTAATTGTTTGTCAGTCAGCTCAACTTTTCTAAGCAGAAAGGTAAAGAATGTTTTGTTTCTTTTTGCTGAATTCGAAAAACATCCAATAATTATGCGAGTATGTACATACATTGTAATGCCAGGAGACAAATTTGCAAAAATCTATTTACACGGATGTATTGTGACAAATGTAGCGTAAATAATTTGCAATAGTGTTGCAAAAATGCAAAAAAAAACCAAAACAGACACACTATATCTAATACAAGTTTGTGCAACACAAATGACAGTGACAAACAAAAAAATATATATTTCAAACAATTTTTGTAATTATTACAAGAAAAGAGGCCATAAAATGAACAAATATGTAGGAAGGAAGGAAGGTTATTTTAAGGGGCAATGGTTAAGGTGGAGTCTAAGATCTATCCCGGTAAAAGGTAAAAAATTGTCTGTGTTTTTTAAAAACTAAGAGCCGTCCTTTTCAAATTATTCATCCGGGAAATCGCTCAACCCCTAATCTCCTGTTATCTCGAGAATAATATTAACAAGGAACAACGTACATATGTCAAGGGGCACTGCTTAGGAAGAAAAAGTAGAACTTAATGAGCAGTGTTCCCCAACACAACGTTGTTTCTAGGCAACCATCTTAGGACCAGCTGTAGCATATCTACCACCTTCCTAACTGGAAATAAACTTAATTAATGGAGCTGAAACAAAGTAAATAAATTATAAGCAGATAGCACAGATGCTTTATGACACTCGCTAAAGTAAAGAAAAGAAGTAAAAAATTTCCTAATTGTAGAACTTCTTCAGTCACAGTCGCCGTGGTCTAGAAGTTAGTGTATTGGCTTATTAGACGAAAAGCCAGGGTTCAAATCCCAAGCCAGACATCAAAACAAAATACAAAAAGTATTTCTTCGGCGACTTCTTCTCAGCAGATTTCTGGCAAAAACTCTGAGAGTTAATAAAAATTGCCATGAAAAGTTTCTAAAAAATCTGTCGCTCGGAGTCGACTTAAAGCTGTAGGTACCGCCACTCATGTATGAAGTTTAACACACACAACATAAGTGGTGTGAGAAGCTAGGTCGTAATCCTGACTGAAGGGTTGTAATGACCAATTATGTATGTATGTAGACCTTCTTCAGCCCCATTTTCAGTGAGACAAATGTTTTGAAAAGAGTTGAATGGACTTATGCAAAGTCTAGACTAGGATGGACGTATCAAAACTTGTTAGTTAAGTGCAGTGAATTTTTGGCGATTCAATAAGTATGTATGTGGATACTGTTATTAAGACTGAAGGGGCTCTATTAGTTAAGACACTTGGACGTCAAAGCCAAAAACTCCAAGTTCTAATAAAATACTCAAAATTGCATACGATTAAGCTACAATGGGAATAATGACGTCACCATGGTCTAGTAGCTAATGTATTGGCTTTAAACCCCAGCTCAAACATCTCAAAAAAAAAAACGAAATATGAAAATTATGTTTTCGGCAACTTTCTCTCTGGGATTTCTGGCAAAAACTTTTCATGAAAAAAACTCTCAAAAATCTACAGTCCGAAGTCGACTTTAAACTGTAGGTCCTATCACTCATGGGCAGAATTAATACACACAATATAAGTGGTGTGAAAAGCTAGGTTGTAATCCTAACTTAAAGGCTGTAGTGATCAATTAAGCAGGGAAAATGATTTGTGAGTATAAGATTGTGACTCTGGACCTCTTATCGAAATTTATAGCTTTTGGCGTTGATAGATATTTTTCTTTTTTATATGAAGTTATCTCAAGGAGTCCTTATTATTGCAGATAACAGCAATGTCACCCTATCAGAAGAGTTAATACTTTGCAAATGATAGCAATTACACACTAAATCAGTCCTTTTGTAAAAATGTAACGATAAACAGGCAATCTCGGAGAGAGGCCATTTTTTGGACAAGGCAACGTTCAACACACTAAAGACCACATATTTTCTGTTGCCAAATAAGTATTACATTTATGATGTGTCTTCTATAGCTAGGGGCGCTGTAAACAGAGCGATTAAAAGCTATTGATGTCCTACAAACGAGAATTTAATACGATGTTCGCTGTAACCAGCAGATTTTTTGAAAATCGAAAGAAACATTTAAGCAACGTGGTTGTTTTTTTTATACCACAGAGAGAAAATGAAAACCAACTCTTGTCTTTAAACCGAGTTATCGGCATTGTATTCATATTTCGATAACAAAATTTTTAAAACGAATTATTTTGCAATTTTTGAGGGAAGTGCTATAAATTTCGCTAAAACTTTAAGTTAAAAAATTGATGGCGTTTTATTAATCGTGAACAACGCATACCAACTCAATTGTATTCCTAAATATATATGTACATACGTATGTAGTTGTAAACAAATATTGTTTCTATAATTTTAATATTTTTATTATTGTTTTGTAACAATAAAAAAAAACTATAATTTTCATCAAAATTCATTTTTTTCTTTCAGAATACTCGAATTACGCAAAGAAAAATCCCGTGATGCAGCGCGTTCACGGCGTGGCAAAGAAAATTTTGAATTTTATGAATTGGCCAAAATGTTACCACTACCCGCAGCTATAACAAGCCAATTGGATAAGGCTTCAATAATAAGACTGACCATAAGTTATTTAAAATTAAGAGACTTTTCCGGACACGGTGATCCACCATGGACAAGAGAACAAAGTACCAGCAGTAAATTGAAAAGTAAGTAAAAAACAACCCAAATTAAAAGTATTTTTAAAACAAAATGGGGAAAATTAAATTTCCAAAACAAGGAACATTTAATATGGCATTCAAAGAGAAATTTTTAGGATAAGCACAGACAGAAGACAATCAATGGACGTGTGAGTAAAAGGAAGTGAAACTTTATTTTGTTGTTTCAAATTCGGGGTTCTTTTTATGAGAGTGTTGGTTGTGTGGCTTAATGATATTTTTTTCTTCTTTTTTAAATTGTATGTGATAAGCATAATTAATGAATTTTATATCGAATTATTAAAATATAGAAATAATTTTTGGACAATTTTAATTCAAGAAGAAAAAAGTGGGGAATTTTATTTTTAAAACTTTTACCAAAAAACAACCTCCTAAGTGACCAATATTTTCTAAATAAAATAGGAATACATACGTACGTTTATATTTCTTTATATTATTATTACAATATATGCATGCATATGTGATATAGCCGGTCATATTGTGTATAGGAGTATGTATGTCAGTCAAATGTCATTGTTGGTAACAATAAACTGTACTGACAGTTTTTTCTTGCTATACGAGCACTGTGTTTCTGTGTGTATTTAGTAAGCCAGTGAGTACAGTGGTGGTCATATAAATAATAGAACGTCAACTTAATTGTTTTAGTTTTTATACAGAAAAATGTTAATGAGCATTTAGCACCTTAGCCAGTCAGCTTTCCTAAGCACTCCTAATCAAACACAAAGAGTGTGATAATGAGAAACAACTCAACAAGATATTGGCGAACTTTGGCCAAAAGTCACAGTTAAACGAGCCACATTTCACGTGACAACTCGAATTGGGACAATGAGACTACACTGTTAGTAAAATGTACGAACCGCTAAGCTGTAAGAAAAATTATGACGCGGTATTGTAGAACCCATAGGATTAGAATACCATACAGAAAAATTTGAGCAAAGAAATCTCTGCTTAACTAATTGCTCAAAGACTGCTTCCGGATGAGGTATTTAACCTGATGAGCTTGATCTTTCGGTCTCTCTCACATTGATCCATGAATGTGCTCTTTTCCAGGAGAAGGTTTATACCATTAATAGGATTATGAGATGTATTCGAGAATCCAAGATTGTGGTAAAATGAAGTGTCTTCTCAGCTAGTAAATTTTGGACGACATCATGACCAACCGCTATGAAGAGCGTACCACCAATGAGTTATGTACTACTAAGGGGTCCGACTTCTGTCAGACTTCATTAAATAGACGTTGAGAAGATAGCAATCAGGTGCACTAACATCACTAATTGCAGAGCATTTAAAATGTTCTGTTAAAACAACAAAAAGCCAACCACTGGGAGAGTCTATTAGGCTCTAATAGACATAATTACTGACCACTGTATGGCTGGAAGTATGTATGTCGGAACGCAAGGTCATACTATTGCTATCGTATCATTTGTCACGATGAGCAAGAGGAGGAATGGATACAACACCTTTTTGACTGTTCGGTTCAAAGGAAGCCTAGGTTTAAGCATTTTGGGCATATGTTCTCAATGGTCTGGTCTTTCACAAGGATATGTTACTGACAAAAGTAGCCAATTTTATCAGAAGTTCCAGTTAGGTCCCGCGAGGTCCTCTTGACAGCATATTACGGTGTATGTCTTTTGCGTAGGGACACCATGATATCCAGAATGAAGATAAAATCAAAGTTCTCTAAGCTTGTCTATGGAATTCAATCAAGCTTCTTACGGAGTAATTACTAGACACTTTATGATTGGACAGATGTGCGAATGCAACACTTGTAGGAGCTCCTTTGAATGAGGAAGATGAAGAATCGGTACAACTCTTTCTATAGAAGTTATACGAATGCGTCTCGATATAAGCAGTTTTCAATAACCGGTCTATCTCGAATAAGCGTTCGATAGAGCTTGACTATGGTATTGGTTGGTTGTCAAGAGGACGATATGGATTATGTATAAGACCGGATTAGGAAGTTGGCATTTTTAGGACATTATTACAACTTGCCGTTAAAGTTGGGTTTAGTTAAAGATAACTTTAGCTAAAGTCAACTTTTAAATCACCTTTAACTTCTTTTCATTATTACAACCTAATGATAAAATAAAGTTAGCGTTTTTTTAAAAATATGGCAGCGCCGGAGCAATGCCGATAACACTGTTCAATTCAACAAGTCTTTGATGAACGTTGTGGCAACGACGGGCCATCCTTCCTTAAGCCCATTTCACACGGTAATACTTTACGTACGTAAAGTTTAATTAAAAAGTAAAATGAAATTCCATCCGTATGACAAAAAAGAGAATAAAAGTCGTATGATTTATATTTTTTGCGTTTACATGATCGGTATAAGACAATAACAAAGTAAAATGAAAACAGCTGTTACACTTTTTTCTATGTGTTTACATAAAAATACATCCCTGATCTAATGCGACTTGCTTGTTTTTTGGATCATTTCAAAAAATGAAGAGAGCCATACGACTGTCAAACTTTTCATCCGTATTTTTTCTCAATGTGTGATGGTTTCATTACATAGTACGTTCACACCCGTACTCTTCTACACAAAATTTTGGCAGATCATATTACTTGTGGGACTGTGTAAAGTAGGCTTTAAGCATAACGCTCACCTCTACCTTATTGTCCACTTATAATAATGAAAAACAATTTATCTGCCCGTTAAAATCCTCCCTTTAGTTAACGGAAAGTTGTTAATAAGTTGTTAAAAGTTGTAATAATGGCCCTTAGTGTATCCCAATAGGCCTAAAGACTTTCGCTAACTTTGAGAACAACCAGTAAAATTAAACCTCACCTAATTGAACGATTTTCCAGATTATCTTTTATAAACTATAGATTCGATTTATCATATTTTTCAAAACTAAAGGTTATAAGAACGTTAAGACAGGAAAAATTAACAAAAAAAAACAAGTTCAGATTAGAAATAAGTGTTCTGAATCTTAATCGTCAAAACAGTATTATGTAAGGAAATTAAATGAGATGTTAGACCAGTAGTCTCATGAAATAGGCGATTCCCATCAGAAACACTGAAAATTTTAAATAAAAGTTAAAAATGTCATTATGATTGTAATCATATGACCACCACTGTACTATGTACATACGTAAGTAAGTAGCTCTGCAGTGTACTTCAATAATAACAATTCACTTCGAATCGATTCAATTTAATTAATTTGCATAAAAAAGTGTGTAAAAAAATATTTTTTTTGTATTTGTTTTTTATTTTTAATTTAAATGTTATTTGTTTTGTGTTATTGTTGTTGTGCTCATGCGCAACCATTTTGTTTTATTGTATGTTTTTTTTATTGTATTCCGTTTTTTATTATCAATTTAAATTTTTTTTATTTGTTTTGTTTTCTTCATTTATTTTATTTTTTATTTTCAACATTTTCTCATTTTTGTATTTGCATTTGTAGTTGTATTTATAATAATTGTGCTCGAATTGTATTTTATTTTGTATTTGAATTTGAATTTATAGAAGGTAACGGAAGGTTAAATTAATATTTTTTTAATTTTTTTTAATTTTTTTATTTATTTATTTATACACGCTCGTTTATACGATATATACTATATAAAATGGTTTTACCATATATTGTATCATTTTGACGATACGAAATATTTATTACCTTGATTTTTTTCGAATTTTTTTGTATTTTTTTTTTTTGGCTTGGGGTATTTTTTATTTTTTTATGTTATTATGGTATCGCTTGTATTTATTTAGGGAAAATTTTTTGTTTTTTTTTTTTTTTGTTTTTAAATGGCAATCAATAATGAGTAATTAAATATAAAATACTCACTTTTATTGAAATTGAATCATTGTCAGCAGTATTTATTATTTATTATCACCATTGGCCAATGAATCATTAACAGACAATTCGAAATATGATTTAAAGTTTTAAATTAAGGAAAATGTTTTCTCCCCCAACTTTCCCAAACTAAAGAAAAATTTAAAAACAAAATATGCTTTCCTATACTTCAATTTTAGTCAAGAGCGTCAAAATGGGTTACATCGCATGCAACTTAAAAAAAATTTGGATGAAAAGTTATGTCCATGACACATAGGGGCTCAAAACTCTTTTATTTTGCGGTTGAAGAACAATAAAAACTTCTGCAAAGTTGCCAAACTATTATCTTTATGGCTGAATATCTAAAGGCTCCGCCAAATAATTTTTTTTTTGAAAATGCTTTTCAAAAAAACTACTGAATATTTTCTCAAATTTCTTTTTTTATTTGAAAGTACAATCCTTCCGATTAATAATGGAAAATAATTTCATTCAAATGGCTGCCTCGGCTGGCCATGCAGTAGCCAGAAGGTGCCGATTTTGGCAAAAAAAAATCATCTTTTCAGATGGAGCTCATTTTGATCTTGGTGGGTATGTAAACAAGCAAAATTGTCGCATTTGGGGCACGGAAAACCCGCACGCATACATTGAAAATTGGACGCACCCAAAACAAGTCACTGTTTGGTGTGGATTTTGGTCCAGAGGCATAATTGGGCGATTTTTCTTCGAAAATGAGCAAGGAGTGGCCGTTACAGACAATGGCGATCGTTATCGGGCCTTGTTGAACGAATTTTTGTTCACAAAAATTGAAGAGGAGGATATTGGCAGCATTTGGTTTCAACAGTAGTTTTTTTAAGCATTTTCAAAAAAAAAAGTTATTTGGCGGACCCATTTTGCTCAAGGCTTTCTCGGAAGTGAAGTTACCATTTGATATTACTATGGCTTTGGCTTCTACAATCTTTCGCACTTACAACCATCAATCGTCCAACACTATTTAAATTTTTTCAATTTTTTTCAAATTTTTTAAAGACAGAACTCAACTAGGCGTCCAGAATGCTCTGCAACTAACCACTTTTTCACCATAGGAATTGATAGTGCAGAGATCCCAAAATAATTATTAATCTTTATCTCTAGTTCGACTGGTATTTTTCTTTTTTTTTTCTCAAAAAATAATTCGGTTTTTTTTTTGTTCGAATTACACACTTTACTCATATATTGACAGAAGTCTAGTGACAGATGCTTGTAGACATGCACACTGTTGTCCTTATAGCTTTATGATCTACCTCTAGTCCTGTGATTTATCGCCTGTCATAATAGATTTCCATAGGATCTCCGTTTGATCCATAGAGAGACATGTCGACAGCGAAAGAAAACATAGGCAAAGAGTATAAGGTGTACGAATCAAGACACCATTTTTGTTAGCCAGTTCTGTCGCTCTTTATTATACACTGAGCGCCAAAAGTGAGTAAACACCACTTAAATAATTTATTTTCTTAGGATAGCGAGAAAAGTAAATGAGAATAATCGAATAAATTTCCAAAAATAAAAACGTTTATTAATACGTATAAAATGTTAAAACAAAAACAACAATTCATGATAAATGAACTTTTTTATACTTAAGAACAAAACTGTTTTATACTTAAGAACAAAAGTGTTGACTCACTTATGGCACTCACTGTATGTATCTGTCAAACGGCAATGTATATATAGATTAGAATTGTGCGTTTTACCAGATTGTAGCAGCTTATAACGGATACTTTCCGTCCAATCTTACCTATAACTTAGTATAACACTGTTGGATTTCAATATGAGGCTAAAGGGTAATCGGTCATTTACCTCTTTAACCATGCTTTGTGATCCCTTGCAAGGTTTCATAACATAATTGGTCATAACAACCCTTCAGTCAGGACTACGCCCTAGCTTCTCACACCACTAATGTGTGTTAATTTTATACATGGCGGGACCTACAGTTTAAAGTCGCGCCTCCGAAAAACAGATTTTTTGAGAAACTTTTCATGGCAATTTTATTTACTCTCAGATTTTTTGCCAGAAATCTGCTGGGAGGAAGCCGCTGATGAAATATTTTTCTCAAGTTTTCATTTTGATGTCTGACCTCGGGTTTGAACCGAGGCCTAACGTCTAATAAGCCAACAAACTACCTACTAGACCATGGCAACTTCAAGGTTGCATTGTTTTTTTTTTTTAATTTTTAAATTAAGAAGTTTTTATCTCCCTGCATAAAATCCATTCAGAAATGATAACATTAGAAACGAAAATCTTAGGGAGGTAAGCCGGTACCACCCCTAAAGAAAGATTACTCAGAGCTAAAATTCTCTACCTATACATCTGGTACTATTCTCAAAGGGAATTGTCTCTAAAGAACGACAGACGGCAACCCTATCATCCTAGAACATTTCACAAAAGATTAAAACCAAACCTATAAATAAGAAGAAGGTGGGAAACATGCTTTGCGACAGTCTAATGCTCTTTAAAAGAAGGACACTCCATTTAGATGTGATATACGATGTTTATGTTTTCAAAATTCGAAAACTTAAAAGTATACAATCAAATTTGGTTAAAAATTTCGTAATTCATGATTATCATAACCTATGTCAAGTTCCAATTCAACAACAACAACAACCTTCAATTAAACGAAAATTTATAAAAAAAAAATTGTTTATTTTTTTTTTTTTTTTTTACAAAATTCGTGTCTATAATTTCTTGTCTAACATTTCACAATAAAGCTCCCAAATGTTAAATGGAGTTCACGGTTCGATGATTAAAGTGGCTAAAAACAAGCCACTCAGAAAAAAAATAAAAAGAAATGCAGGCTTGTATGACAAGCGGAACGATATTCAACACTTTAAAAAAATATAATTCAAACACAAAAAAAGGAAAAGAAAAACTAAAACTAAACATAATAAGATTTCAACTTTTAGCCACTTAAAGTCAAGAACAAGAAACTCAATAAATTCTTATTTATAATCCATAATAATTCATAACACTAGGCCAGGTTGGGTCAACTGTAAATAAGTGGCCACAATTCCATTGCCTTATGCGCTACTACTCCTCCTCTTTCCTCCTCTCGTAACAAGTATTAACACTTAAACTAACACCTTCTCTGCCATAATATAATCAAGTTATGAGTATGAAAGTGCCAATTCAATTCCCCTTGAAGAAAGAAAATATGAATACCATTGTTGTTATTGTTATTGTTGTATTATTACAATATTATTGAAATGCTATAAAAATAAAGGCCAACAGAAAAGGTAAATTGTTTGGCAAAGAAAAAAGCAGAACAATGAAATGAAATGAAAAATTTTTTCAACAGCATATGTGTTACTCCAGGGATTTGGTCTCTTTTTTCCAATGTAAAGGCTGTTAGCTAAGGGTGGATTTGTTGGCAAGACAATGGCAGGACTAAGGCAATGCTAAGAGTATTCAATACGATTTTTTATTCAGTTTTTTTCTTTTTTTTTTTTGTTTGAGAATTTGTATTTCATATTCTTGTACAATGTTTCGGTTTTGACCTCAGGTCATAATCGTAAAATCCTATAATTGAATTAAAAACGAACATTTATGACAACGCAGTGCTAAAAATAAATACAGCAACGCCAAGAAAATTAGACTCCTTTAATCAAACTTATAAACTTTTTTTAATCTTATTTAATATAAAATAAGGCCTTCATTCAGTTCCAGAAAAGGCAATTGTGCTTATTTACAAGTGTAATGGGATGCAATTGAGTTTAAGCAGAAAGATAATTGCAAAACGTTAAAATTGTAATTTTTGTAAAACTTTGCCGTTGTAATATATAGTCTGGACCAGGCCAATTTCAAAACAATCCTATCAGCAAAAATGAAATGCAAATGACGAACATTTTGCTGTATTTTATAGGCGCATATGCCAAGATCCTTATATTAAATTTTCCATATAATCGAGGGACAAAGAACAACTAATCGTTCACATAAATGTACATATAGTAATAGGCAATCGTTTGACCGCACTTAATTTGTTTTGTATGTTTTTGTCGTTGGAGTTACTGCTATTTTGTATATTATTAAATTTTGTAACCAAAACAATTGCATTTGTTGGTCTAAGGATTGATTTGTAAATTTATTGCTATTTTTCACAAAACATTCCTTTGACCGCAGTGGTCAAAAAGTTCATTAAATTTTGCTATTCGATGTTGAAACAAATATTTGACTCATTTTTTCGCTTGAATTGAAAATTTTTTTGTAAAAAAATTAAGCAAACAGTTAATAATGGGCTCAGGAAATCGATTAAGTGACACTGAAAACGACACTTAATTGATAATCTAAAGCACAAGGAATGCTGAATGAATGAAATTATTTTCCATTATTAACCGGAAGGATTGTACTTTTAAATAAAAAAAAAATTTGAGAGAATATTAAGTAGTTCTTTTTTTAAACCATTTAAAGCAAAAAAAAGTTATTTGGCGGACCCTTTAGTGAGGCGTTCTGAAAGTGTGATATTAAGTTAACCACAAAGTTTGAAACGAAGAATCAATATTTCGGCATATTATTCAAGACTTCAGAAGTAATATTCTCTCCAGAGCTCACATATATTTGGCTTGTTAATGATTTTGAAACAAGAAAATTAAAATTAATGCGCAAACGATCAATAACTACACGAATTGCTTGGTTCACTAAGCCCATTATGTATTTGTGCGAACAGATTTATTTTTTCAAAGTAAAGTTCCATAACTTAGAAGCTTTGTTCTGACATTAAATGACACAAATCTTGGCGGAGTCAACACAGTTTGACATTCTCAACTGTCAAACCATAGTTATCGATATCGAGAGTTCTCATGCAGCTAAGAACACCAGATATACAGTGATGTGAAAAATAATAAGGACAGTTCCCATCCAAACTTACATACCATGATGCTACCACCACCCTGTTTAAATTATATTTTGGATTGAATTCTTGATGGATAGGTCTTCTTACATGGTAAGACATAAGAATTCAATCCAAAATATAATTTAAAGACGGTAAAACAGGGTGGTGGTAGCATCATGGTATGGATGTCATTCTCTTATTATGGTGTAGGTCCTCTGTACCGTATCCAGAATGTAATGAAATCGACTGATTACACCGAAATTTTGAAAAATACTATGCTGCCGTATGCCGAAGAAAATATGCCATTAAAATGGGTCTTCCAGCAGGACAATGACCCAAAGTATACGGAAAAGTACACAAAGAAGTGGTTCCAGGACAAAAAAAAAATTAATGTTTAGAATGGCCAGCACAGTCCCCTGATTTCAACCCAATAGAAAATTTGTTGAACGAAGTTAAAAGGTCAATCAGGGGATAGTGTCCAACAAATTCCGAGGAGCTTTGGAATGTTATACAGGATTTTTGGAACTCAATACCGAATACAATTTGGTCGACTCAATGCCTAGAAGCTGTGCTGCTGTTCCGCAACAAAGTTCTAAGTTAGTGGCACTAAGGCTTCATGCAACAATATTCAGTATAAATATCTATTTAGTTTTACTTAGGTTAGTTATAGCTTTAAGATTTCATGAAGTGTCCTTATTATTTTCACACCTTAAACTACATGCATTCATACAAAATCACAAAAAAATCAAAATATATTATAGGAATAGCAAAAATTTCTTTTTTAATCTTTTTTCTACCGTTTAAGAAAAAATAAGTCGTTTAAACAAGAAAGAATTTTCGAGTTTTTATTCTGTTTTAAAGATAAATGTAAGTTTGGGTGGGCACTGTCCTTATTATTTTTCACATCACTGTATCTTAAACTATCCTGAGTTACAGGATACTTCGACCGATAAGATATATTGTGTTCATCCAGTCTATGATTTGTTTATCAGATCTATCCCTTTTCTAAAGAACGCTACCAAATCCGAATCGTTGAAGGTGGAAATATCCACAATTGAAACACCTTGATTTCTCCTAAATCCATTAGGCACTCGGCATTTGTATAATATGGATTCGACTGTTTCTGATTTCTGCATGTATAATCTGCTATCCACATCCATTGCCTTTTGATGCGCTCTCAATCCTTAATGTAGCATAAGAAAATTCGTTATTAAATTCCGCTTTAATCTGATATTCTTTAGAATATCCAATGTACACCCAAACTAGGGACTGACTGTTGTCTTTGCTTGTCTAAGTCACCTTTGAGCATTTCAGTGTTCCATACATACATACATAATCGGTCATTACAACCCTTCAGTCAGGGTTACGACCTAACTTCTCACAGCTCTTACGTTGTGTGCGTTAATTTTATACATGAGTGGCGGGACCTACAGTTTAAAGCCGACTCTGAACGACAGATTTTTGAGAAACTTTTTCATGGCAAATTTATTTACTCTCAGAGTTTTTGGCAGAAATCTGCTGAGAAAGTCGACGAAAAAATTATTTTTTTTTATATTTTCGTTTTGATGTCTGACCTGGGGTTTGAACCGTGGCCTTGCGTCTAATAAGCCAACACACTACCTGCTAGACTACGGCGACTTCAGTGAAATAATACACGGAATTTTCTATATACTCTTTCATCTATTAGAAACTCTGCATTTTTATAATACGGGTTCGGCTGTTTCTGAGCTCTACACGTATAATCTGCAAATATCCACATCCATTGCCTTTAGATGCCTTTGAGATGCGCTCTAAATCCGCAATGTAGCATAAGAAATTTCGTTATTAGCTTCAGGTCTAGCCTGCTATTCTCGAGAATATCCAATGAACATCCAAACTAGGGACTGATCGCTGTCTTTGTCACCTTTGAGCATTTCAGTGTTCCATTCTCTTGCCAATTTGTTAATCCTAGAATAGCTTGAGAATAGTAGTAACCGTTGCAAGTCCTCCTACCTTATATATGTAGATTATGAGCTTCATTGCTCAGTGCTCCTTAATTTCCGAGTAGCCAAACAACTAATTTTTTTTAACATTTTCTGCCGATATTTGATAGGTATGAATGTCATACATTGGGAGCCATCAAGTGCCTTTAGCGTGGTCTAACCTGATCCTTGAGGCCATGCTGATTCCAATACATATAACAATGGCTATATGATCTCAGCGTAAAAAGTTTTAAAGTGAATTTTACCATGAAATCGTTACGTTTAGTTGGGTTCCTAATCACCAGAAAATTCGCTCGGAACGAAGTCCCCATAAGATCAACGACGATAAGTTAAACAAACTTTCTTTCAAGTATGATCGGCTGATGATTGCTGGCATTATTTTCGTACTGAAAACTTCCTCTTGAAACCTGAACCTTGAGCCCATATTGATTCTAACACATATAACGACAGCTATATGGTCTCAGCATAAAAAACTTTGAAGTAATTTTTGCTATGAAATCGGTACGTTTAGTTGGGTTCCTAATCACCAGCAAATTCGCTCGGAACGAAGTCCCCATAAGATCAATGACGATAAGTTTAACAAACTTTCTTTCAAGTATGATTGACTGACGCTTGCTGGCATTACTTTCGTCCTGAAAACTTCCTCTTGAAACTTAAAACTTCTTTGTTTCACTAAGCCTTGTTTAATCATTAAAGCTGAAAACTTTAAATAGCCAATGTTTAGAGTCCTGTTATATGTTGGGTTCCTAATCACCAGCAAACTTGCTCGGAACGTAGTCCCCATAAGATCAACGACGATAAGTTTAACAAACTTTCTTTCAAGTATGATGGCCAGACGCTTGCTGGCATTACTTGGGTACTGAAAACTTCCTCCTGAAACTTAAAACTTCTTTGTTTGACTAAGAATTGCTTGACCTCACGTTAAAGTCGAAAACTTTTACGATACTTAGGCGATGTTTAGAGTCCTGTTGCTGTAACAATAAAAGCTTGCCAAATATTCTTGGCTTCCTTGAAATAATAATTTTTATTGCTTATTAAGACTTATTAAAAAAACACTAAATATTTTATTTTTTCTTTTTTAAGTGTTTAAACAATTGTTTATAATTTTCGTATTTTCTTGGCTTTTTTACGGTTTCGTTTATGTAGGTGCAGCCATAAGACGCAGTCCCGCCGTTGATTTATTTGAACAACATCAGGGTACCCACATACTACAGGTACGTTGCATTCTTTTGAAGAAAAAAAAAAACTTTATTTTTATTTTATGCAAATATGCTTGACTTGAAGAAGGTATTTTTAATAAGAAAATTTTATTTACTTTTAAAAAAAATAAAAAAAAAATATATTTTGCTTGGTTTATTCGTTTGTACATAAATATATATGTACTTCATGCATTTAATCGTTTGTTTGTTTGTTTTTTCTTTAAATAGTCTTTGGATGGCTTTGCATTGGCCGTAGCTGCTGATGGTCGTTTCCTGTATATATCGGAAACCGTGTCAATATATTTGGGTTTATCACAAGTGGAAATGACCGGCAGTAGTATATTCGATTATATACATCCGAATGATCATGCTGAGATAGCCGAACAATTGGGTCTGAGCTTAACAATGAGCGGTACAGGCGGCAGTGGTTCGTCGTCAGGACCAGCTGGTCTGGCCTCGCCACACTCGGGTGGCTCAGATGATGGCATTGGCAATCATGGCACCAATAATCCAGATGGTAAGGAAATTATCTGTTGTTACAAATATTTTCGTATTAAAAATTAATTTTTTTTGTTTTAGTTTCTGGCCAAATGACAGTAACATCGAATAGTGGCTATAAGGGTTATGAACGTTCCTTTTGTATACGCATGAAATCGACTTTAACCAAACGAGGCTGTCATTTTAAATCTTCCGGTTATAGAGTAAGTCATGTTTGTTTAAATACAAGTTTTGTATGGAATTCAAAAGAAAACAAAACACACAAAAAAATAGTAAAAGAGATAGTATATGTATGTATGTATGTATGTATGTTTTATTGTGTTAGTATTTTTGTGTAACGTGTGGTGTGTATAGCTTTTTTTAATTTAATTTCTTATCATTTTCCTCCCTCATTCGTTTTATTTTTATGCAAAATTTATTATTATTGTTGTATTATTATTATTAAAACTAAGTTTATGCATCCTCTCCCTTTTCCCCTTCATTATCTACAGGCTAATGAGCAAACGGCTAATGGTGGTAAAAATGGTAAAACAGTGGGCACCAATTATTCGGTACGTATCAATCAAAATCAGTACAAGAACAAAAAAAACAAAAAAGAAAACAAAAGAAACGTAATCGTTTAATTCTATTAATTTTTCAAAAAAAAAAAACAAATTGTTAAAATTTATAATTATTTGGTTGAAATTTTAAAACAATTGATTACTAACCGTTTAACTTTTTTTTTGGTTTTTAAAAACTTTTTTCAAAATTTGTTTTTTTTTACTAACAAAATTTAAAAAAAAAATTCAGCAAAAAAAAAGAATTTTAAATGATTAAACAACCACCAACAACTGATTTTATTGATCAGTATCGAATTTTAAGTGTTTAAAAATTAAATCAAAACATATATTTATCACACATTCATTCTTCACAAAACCGAAACAAAAATTGTATATTCAGTCAGCCATACAGTCAGTCATAAATTTATTTCTCATTTCTTTTCTATTTAATCATAATAATTTTAAATTTAAATTTTAAGTATTTCTTAATTAATGTTGTGTAAAACAATTTAAGTTTCATTATATCAAACAAATGTAAAAAGTTACACAAATTTAAGATATTTAGGGCCATTATTACAGCTCCCATTAAAGTTGGGTTTAGTTAAAGGTAACTTTAGCTAAAGTGAACTTTAAAGTCACCTTTAGCTTCTTTTCGTTATTACAACCTTCAGGTAAAATAAAGTTAACTTTTTCAAAAATATGGCAGTGCCGGAGCAATGTCGATGGTATACCTTATTGTCCACTTATAATAATGAAAAACAATTTATCTGCCTGTTAAAATCCTCCCTTTAGTTAACGGCAAGTTGTAATAATGTATACACATATGTATAGTGGTGGAAGAAATAATAGGAATATATCAAACGTTGAAGCTTGCTCGACAAGGTTTCTTACTCTACACGAATAGTATTTTTCCACTTTTTAGTGCAAGTACAAGATGCTTGTCATCTCATATTTTTTTTTGGCAAGGCTTAGAAAAGGTTTATGCAGTTTAAATACGCGGAGTATAGTGATAACATTTTTGTGTAAACGCATAACATTTCAAAGGCTAAGAGGTAGTAGCGGTGCAGAGCCCTAGAAGTTCAATTGATTCTTCACAATTGTTTATATAACCTCTTGAGTCCCCAGGCACACATAGTATATGCACCTTGTTACCTAAACTTTTAACGATTACTGACATCTTGGAGTTAATATTGGGTTGTTTGGAAAGTAATTTCGTTTTTTTTTTTTTGTGGAAATGAAAAACAGTTTTCGTATAATACCAATCAAGTGGTCATAAACTGTTGAATTTGATAAAGTTAACCTCAATCCGATCTCATGTATTGTTATACGCCGGTTCCCATCAACTAATGCCTTTATCGCGTCTTTATCAGTTTCAGCCGGCCTTCCCGAACGTGATGCATCTTCGACATCAAAATTGCCGGATCGAAATTTACCGAACCAGTTCTGGCACTGGCGTACTGTCAACACACCTTCTCCATACACATCGGATATCAGTAAGATATGTCGAAAATGCTGCTTATCGCTCCCCATACTTAAAAGGGCGCCAACCAAAAACTACTGTGTATAATTAATTGGAATTTTTCACACACAAGCCTTGCTATATGAGCTCTTAAAGCATATAACAATTATACGGCTTAAGAGTGAAGTTGGGTGCAAACAAATACAACTAAATCCTCTGTCGGGAAAAAACGAAATTACTTTCGGAACAACCCAATAGCAGGAGTTGTTTGCCTGCTAGTTAGCTAGTAAGTGTCCATAACTATCAAGAGAAATGTCTGCAAAGTATACAGAAGCAATGGATTCATGATCGGGTCTAAAGAGAATATGTTAGCTTACCCAAGTAACAAAGCATTTTTTACAAATTGTTCAGGCTAGAATTGTTTATCCTGTTCAGTAGAACCTTTGATGATAGTTCTGGGATGAAATTAGTCATTAATGCAGTGACTGCAGTTCCAGAGACCCTTCCCTTTAACTATCCTCATTTAGGCATTATTTCGATTGCTCAGTGACTAAACAT
Organism: Sarcophaga subvicina; assembly: GCA_936449025.2. Taxonomy (NCBI): domain Eukaryota; kingdom Metazoa; phylum Arthropoda; class Insecta; order Diptera; family Sarcophagidae; genus Sarcophaga; species Sarcophaga subvicina. Next base: position 102,983,696 of record OW388083.2, on the reverse strand, counting down.
CACAAAGTTAATCATTTGGAAACACTTATACATATAGAGCCGTAAGCAAAGTTGTTTTCCATGAATCTAAATCCCCATATAAATTTAAGCAAAAAAATGTCATGAATTAAATTCCTATCTTCAAATCGTTTCTTAACCACAATAAAAGAAAATCATTTCTGAAACAAATGACGACTTGTAATGAAGAGTGAGGCATTTCCGGCAATGTAAAATGAAAACGATCATGGTAAGTAAGCAGTACGGAGGATTTCCTGGGATCTGCTGTATTATGCTGCGTTACGGCCGCCAACAATTACTGGCGGATGCAATGTCAAACTCGGTTTACATTTCAATTCAGCAAGCAATTTGTGCAATTGTTGCACTAATTTTAAGCTTTGCAATTGGAATCCAATATGACAAAGAAATGTTTGTACCGAAGAGAATATAGTTGCTGTAGTGCGAAATCTAAAAAGAAGTCGCCGAAATGTCAAAATGTTGTTGATGTCAACTTGTTGGCCTCTGTCCTGCGACTACGTTCAAAATTTTATTTTGGCATTGTGCCTACAACCATGTCGGCATCATTAGTCCTCTTTCTTTCGGAATGCTCTAGGAGCTGCCGTTGCTGTGAACGACGGCCACCCCCTCCGATTTAACGCCTCTGGTTTAGTTATTTTTTTTGGACTATGTGAAGTTATTGCTTTTTTCTAGCAAACCAGCACCTCTAGAGGTTTTGGAAGCCTACATTCAAGCCATTATTAATGCCATGAGGTCAGTTTTATTGGAAAAAATTATCAAATTATTTGATTACAATATAAAAAAATGATTCCAACAATAATTCTGTGTGGTAATATAATTTTAAGCTCTCAAGCTGTTTAAAAAACGAAAGCCCTATGCTAGCAGAAATAAATGAAGTGCTCAAGGATCTTCTTTAGTGTTAGAAGGATTTTTTTTGAAAAAAGCCTTATAGTTAGTTTATATCTTTAGATTATAATGGGTGAAGGCTTTAAAATTATTCCTTTATAACTAATTTTCTTTTTTTAATTATATTCTGTTTATACAGTGGTGGCCTTATAATTAGAAACGATGTTTCTGGAACAGAGTTCTCTGGAGTGATGAATCTAAGTTTAATTTGTTCCAATCAAATGGAAAAACGTATGCAAGATGTCCTCCAAACAAAGCCTTTGATCCCAGGTACACAGGGAAATCTGTAAAACAAATTAACAAATATACATGTTGCTAAGTCGTTTCTAATTATAAGGCCACCACTGTACATATATATATTTAATTTTAAGAAATTATTTTCAAATAAATTTAAAAAAATCTCGATGCTATACAAAGAAATAACGAAATATTGTAAGAGAAAATATGCCCCCAAAAATTTGTTCCTTAACTTAATTAACTTTGTATTTATCTTCTCCCCGCCTCTTTTTTGTATAATTTTAGGTTGTTTTATTATTATGTAAATTGCGGCCACAATATACCTTTTCGCATACGAGAAAATCGCAACCACCTTTATTGGGTATGGTAGCATTAGCCATTGCGTTGCCACCACCCTCAGTGCATGAAATACGCTTAGAGTGTGACATGTTTGTAACGCGAATAAATTTTGATTTTCGTATTGCCCACTGTGAGCCAAGGTAAGAAATAAATCTAAATTATACATCAAATTGGTAATGCAATTAATAAAGGAATTCTCTGTTTCCCTATTTATTTTTAAAATAGAGTTTCAGATTTATTGGATTATACGCCCGAAGATTTAGTGGGCAAAAGCATGTATTCTCTGTGCCATGCCGAAGATGCCATTCGTTTAAAGAAACATCATATGGATCGTAAGTATCTAAATTCTGATGCTATTCATAGATTTCCTTACAAATATTTTAAAAAATATTTTCATTTTTGAATAGTTATTGAAAAAGGCCAAGTTTTAACCGGCTATTATCGACTTATGAATAAGAGCGGGGGCTATACCTGGATGCAGAGTTGTGCAACAGTGGTGTGCAATTCGAAAAATGCCGACGAACAAAATGTTATTTGTGTCAACTATGTGATCAGTAATCGGGAGAATGAAAACCTGATTTTGGATTGCTGTCAACTGGAGCCGAGTATAGACAGCATTAAACATGAAGATCTGACGACAAACGATAAAAATTCCGGCTCACCAGGTGGCGATGGTTCTGCAGCCGTTGGTGATATTAATCACAACGGTTTGACAGCCAATGAAACGAAGCTGACTTCGCTGAAAACCGAGCCCGATAACCAGCAGCAACAACAGCAGCGTCCCAGAGGACGAGGAGCATCAAATGCGAATAATAATAACAACAACAATAATAATAACAATATAGCTTTAGTTAAAGACAACAGCAATACTACCAGTATAGTTGGTGTAGAGGATGGTGCTGTAGTCAATTCATTGCCTTCGACAGTGGCTTCCACGCCTACACCAGCGCCCACTACTACAAAACGTAAACGTAAGACTAAAATAACACCCGTACAACAGCAGACGGTGGATAACGAAAGTATGGCAGATAATGCTGCGATAATAGAGCCAAATGCTAAAGTTCCTGCTGTCGATAGAGATACGCCACGTTCACGCTTGCCCTCTATTATAGAAGAACAACAACAGCAACAACAGCAGCAGCAACAACAGCAGCAACAACAGCAGCAGCAGCAGCAACAACAACAGCAGCAACAGCAACAGGCGTCTACTGCTGCAACGCAAATACAAAATCCTGAATCATCGGTTAAGGATTTAGAGCAAGCCATGTCGAAACATTTACCCTCACCGGGCAGTGTAAGCAATACTCCTAATAATACTACCGATTTTAGTACTGATGCTTTGCTAAAGCAACAACAACAACAGCAACAGCAGCAGCAACAGCAGCAACAACAACAGCCACAAAATGAGAAAAGCAATAGTGGCAGTGCCATACAATGGGTAGGTGGTCCTCACTATCAGCAACCAGCCCCTATGCCGGCTACAACACTCTTACGCCAGCTGTATGCCGCCAATCGCGAAAGTGTAATACGAGCCACGGCGAGACAAACACCCACCGGTGTATATTATGCAGATCAACAAACTGGTCCCTTGCCAACACCACCCGGCAGTGAATCGTCTTATGATAATCAATACTTACAACTACACTCCCACCCTCAGAAAACATCTACGGATGCCTTTACCAATCTAGTATCCTCCTACGGTCCTTACCATCACAGCTCCATAGACTATCACAATGCCATGACACCACCGAGTTCGGTATCACCCAGAGATTCGAATAATTCTTTAAATCCTGGCAAATCCGCTACAACTTTAACTTCCCTTAATGGTGGCTATGATTATGCTGATTCCTTAAAGGTTCAGTACCCGACTACTACTAGTGCAACAGGAGTCGTAGATGTATCCTCAGCTCTGCCGCTCAAACCTCAACCATATTCGGCTGCAGCGGCTATGCATCATACGAGTACAACGGATGCTTCTAGCGGTCTAACGTACAGCAATTTAGATCAGCCACAATATCAATATCCACCTTCCAGTTTTCATTTGTATCATCCTAAGGGTGCACCAACGAGTGGTTGGTATTCAACACCATCATAGGTCGACCTTAATCAAAACTCTGATATTTATGCGACACCAACGCCAGCACCAACATTTCTGGACACAAATTATCATCAAAATCAATATGCCAGCAGCAATTCTCTAGGGGTTAAAGACAGTTGGGATATAGTGGGCGCTTTGGGAAAGGTGGCGAGAATGTTTTTCAATGTTCGAAAGGGAAATTAGAGCGGCAAAATTAGGCCTGATGGGTCTTTATAAGTTTTAGATTCAATTACGTCCTTTAGGCGATTATGTGATGCCTACTTTCAGACCTTTTAGCGATTTTCGAGCATAGAGCTTTGAGGCTTTCTGACAAAAAAAAAATAAAATACTTCCAGTTTCAGGCTTTAAAAGAGGGACGAGTGTACAATTATAATACAGTAATCCTTCGATTTACGTCGCCTCGATTAACGTTGTTTCGATTTACGTCGTCAAATTTTTGTTCCTCTTAACTTCAATTTACGTCGTCATTCGCTTTATGTCGCCTTTTTGTGGAACCAACTGCGATGTAAATCGAGGGATTACTGTAACTTTTTTATGTACTTTGTAGTATGAGCAATATAAAATTCGATTTACGTCGTTTCGATTTACGTCGCCTTTTTTTGGAACCAACTGCGACGTAAATCGAGGGATTACTGTATACTAAATGCGGTCATAGTAAATATGAAAGTAGTAGGTAGCGTGTTCGCTAATTAGACGCAGCCTCGTGGTTCAAATCCCAGCTCAGACATCTCGAATAAAGCGAAATATGAAAAATATATTTTCGGCATCCGCCTCTCAGCAATCTTTCGGAAAAAAGTCTGAGAGTAAGAGAAAATTGCCATGAAAAGTTTAGCAAAAATCTGTCGTTCGGAGTCGAAATTAAACAATAGATCCCGCCACTCATGGATAACATTAACAGACTCAATATGGGTGGTGTGAGTAGCAAGGTTGTAAACTTGATTAAAATGTCGTAATGACCAATTAAGTAAGTAAGGTTCAGTATGGGGATTTAAAACAATTTATCGTGTACACACCATCGAACTCGACTATTTAGATAAGGGACTATACTAGTGTGGAGGAAGTTTCCACTGAACAGAGCCTTCATCAAAAAAAAAACTATATAATGTAAATACATCGCTTAGGTCCTCTTTAATCTTAATAATCTGAAACGATCGCCCTACAAGCAGTTTCACTTTCGCTTTCAGGCCATGGAATGATCTATTTTGCTTAGTAGCAAGGCTCTGATATTCCTTTATATATTACCAGACGTCGGCACAAGGAGAACATGTTAGAAATGTGTGTGTATTTGTGAGAGGCATGTGTTAACCCAGAGGAAAATTGTTAGTAATACATACATATTTTCAAGTCTACTTATTAACCCAATAATATGTATATGTGAGCAGAAAATATAGAAAAATTGTACTGCGCTAAATCCCCGGCAAGTATTCTTTCAAAAATCGAAAGCATTTCTCATTGATATTATTGAATTCTACTGCAATATTTTTTTGGGTGTATAATTGAAGTGTGAAAAAAAGCGACAAACCTTCTTCCTTAGAAGCAGGCAAGCAACTGAATGCATTTTTACGTTCTCTTTAACGAACATTGTTGATGTTTGTATCCAAAGTGTGTAAAAAGCTGAAGATATTCTTTCCCTGGGGGACATTGGTGCCGACGTCTGATGATTACGTTTCTTGTAATTTCATCAGCGTGTCAAAACGGAGTTTATTTAGTACAAAATCATAACATTCTAAAGCCACCTAGACTTCGTTTTATTCCATTGCAAGCATACCAAGTGAAATACAAATTTTTAAAACCAATCTGTTAAAAAAATACGTTGTATTTCAGAAGTACTTCACAACAGAGAGAACTATTAGAGAAATAAAATTTTGTGCTATTTGACTAAAGGCCTATAAGGCCCTTAAACAAATTTAATTACACATTAATTACTGTATAAAAAAACTAAACACTGTAATTAAAAAATAACAAAATTGCTGGCAAAAATTATGTCAATTACATGCATAAATTTAAACAAAAAATTTTTTTTGAAATGTATAACTATATGTATGTATGTATGTGTTATAATTGACATCGAATATTATTTCAAAAAAAAAAAACTGTAAATAATTAAACTATTAATATTAAAAAATAAAAGAGAAAAATATTTTATACTGAATATATAATAATAAAATTCTATAAATAATTGTATGTTAAATTCTTTTTTAATACTTATTTCTGTAAATTTAATTATAATGAAAGAAAAAAAAAACAAAAACAAAATCATGTTAAAACATTAAATGTTGTTAAATAATTTTTAAGCTTGTATATTAATTATAAAAAAAATTAAACAAAAAAAAACTCAAATATTCCCTTAAAAAAAATCAAATCATTATTTAGAAATCTAATACTCAATAAATGTAGTTTAATAAAATAAAAAAATATTATTTAATTTATAATAATAATTAAGAAAATCAATTTAAACAAATATATACTCCAAGTACATAATTTAATTTTTAATTCCTTTTTTGCATTCCTTTAAAAAAATCAAAAAAAGCTTAAAAACAAACTTTATTATACATAAATAATAATTAAATATTATTAGAAAATAATATTTAAACGAATAACAAAACATCCTTAAGACTTAGATAGTGTGCCAATAATTTAATATGGAATATAATTTTTAATTATTGTAATTTTAAAAACAAATGGTTTTTTCCTTTTAATTTTAAATTTCCCTTAATTACGTTATAAAATATTAAAAAAAATTTGAATTTTTTTTTTATTAAACAACATATCAAATGCTTCCTGTTTTTCTTCTTTAATATACAAACAAACAAAAAGAGAAAAAACTTAAAAAAAAATATTTTTTAATTAACTATGTTTTTAAGCCTAAAAGCCTTGTTTTTCTTTATATTTAATTTTGAATTTTTTTTTATAAGTTAAACTTTAAATTGTTTATTTTGTTAAATAGTTTAATTGATAATTTTAATACAAAAAAAATACACAAATAAATGTAAAAATTAAAAAAAAAACAAACAAACAAAATATTCAATAAGAATAAAAAAAAACAAAAATGAATTTTTGCTAAAATATTTAAATGTTCGCTATTAAAGTAAAACAAAAAAAAAAAAAACAAAAAATAATTATAATAAAAACTATTTAAATAATAAATAATAGCACTACATGGTTAATAAATAAATATACGATTACACAGAATATAAAACAAAAATTTAAACAAATCAAACAAAATTAAAATAAATCATAAACAACAAAAGATTAAAAAAGTGTTTTCAAGTCGGAATTGAGAAACTAAGTCAATAGCCAGAGATCAGCTAATGAGTATTCAAAAAGATGATTAGAATCGAATCATACTCATAATTTCTGATACTTATACGCATTCATATTTATTTTAACATTATGGAACCTGTACTCATATTCAAAGTTTGAAGTACTCATTGTACTCATACTTAACAATATGCATGATGTTGTTGATTTCGACTCTCCTTTACTCAACATTTACAAGAATCACAAAATAAGTACGAACACTACAAAACTCACTCTTTGTCTTCTTTCTTTTTTATTTTTTTGTAAATGCAACACTAAGTCTGTAAACTTTGATGAATGATTAAAATCCTCGAAACTTTTATGAGTATTATGAGCACTTTTCTAAATTTAATTAATCTGAATGAGTAGATACGCCTACTACATTCACACTTTTTTTAATATCATGGAACCTCTACTCATATTTAAAGTTTGAAGTACTCATCATATTCATACTTTACAACACGTATGATGTTGTTGACTTTGACCCTCCATAACTCAATATTTACAAGAATCATAAAATGAGTATGAATCGCGTACGAACACTAAAATACTCACTAAATGGTTGCGTGTTTGCTCTGCTTGCTGCTCTGTCTTTTTTGCTTAGGTGTCTCTCGAATCGATTATAAGTATTTTACTAAGGTATGAATCTAAATGAGTAGGCTTATGAATCAAACATATTTCGAATGTTACGAGTTTAATGTCAACGTTGTATTCATACTCATTGCAACCTGTACATATAACTCAATGTTGTAGTGAGTACGAATGAATCAGAGTACATAGTTGAATTGCAATACTGTTGCCTGACCCATACTCAAAATGTCATGAGTACTTATAAGTTGCGGCATTAATGTCAAGAACTATTAGAGGTTATATACAGGAATTGAAGTCAGGATCTTTAACTGCATTTCAATGATTCAGTTGAATCTCAATACTATTGCCTGACCCATACTCAAAATGTCATGAGTACTTATAAGTTGCGGCAGGATCTTTAATTGCATTTCAACGATTCCAGTAGGCAAACTCTATCACTTTATATACTAAAGCGGTAGAAGATAAATATAAGACAGAATCTCTCTGTATTTACGCTCCATCGAAATTGAGGAGCGTCAATCTTACAACTTTAGAAGTTAACCAGGGTAAGAGTGAGGTCGTCGACAATCTGGTCATGTTCAAGCCAAAAGCTTTATCAAATCATATTATTATGCACAGAGTGGAACAACAACGCACCATATTGATTAAAATAAAGAGATGCAAGCGGAATTGGTTACATTCTCAGAAGTCAATTGATATGATATTAGCAGAATTGATATACAGTAGTGGCCTTATAATTAGAAACAATGTTTCTGGAACAGAGTTCTCTGAAGTGACGAATCTAAGTATAATTTGTCCCAATCTGACGGAAAAACGTATGTAAGACGTCCTCCAAACAAACTCTTTGATCCCAGGTGCACAGTGAAAACTGTAAAACAAATTAACAAACATAAATGTTGCTAAGTCGTTTCTAAGTATATGGTCACCACTGTATGTAGATGGGAAAAGAAAACAAATCGGTATTCATACTGTAATTTACAATACTGGCCTAGATCTCTGCAGGAACAGCATTCCACAAGCGGATAGAGCATTGAAAAAAAAGAACATTGTAGCATGGCTATAGGAAAAATGCAAAAATTGGCATTTTTCTTCGGATTTAGTTTTGAGGGACTTTTGATTGTGTTCAAAAACGGAAAATAACGGCTCGACGGAATGAGTTCAAATCATCACACAACTAGAGATATGTTCTGAGAAATTCCACAAATCTATTTTCTTTTTTTTTTCAAACGTCCCCAGCCACACACTAACCCAACGAGAACATAAATCAGCTACAGAACTTAATCACAAGCTGAATAAAGTAACAATAAACAGGAACTACCTATGACAAGAACGAAAATACATTTTTATATAATAATTAACAAATTAATGCCAGCATATAAGCTACGTTTTATATTACAAACACTACAATTGAAGTCAATAAAATCATAATATAAGTTGAAATCATTACATAATCTACGAAAAGGAAAATTACATCCATAGTTCGTTATATAAAAATCTAAAGAAAGAGGATGATAATGCCGTGAAAATCTTGCTGGAATACTGAAATTCAGGTTACAAAGCAAAAGCTCAGAATCGATATCACCTTTAACCAGATTAAAAACAAAACAAACCCCAGCCAAAACAAACAACAGCCCTTCTACGTCCTAAAGTTGGAAGTTGTATCAAACCTAATCTAGCCTCATATGACGGAAACCCATTGGCACAATCCCATCCTAAGCAAGTAAACAGAATGATAAAAACTGTTTCTGCACAGACTCTATTGAATCACTTACAGAAAACTGTCGAGACTAAAGGAAAAAACATAAAACAAGGGTACGGTATTGATAAACTTGTAGTTCAGACCGTAAAGGTTAAAGACCTTAAATCATCAGAAAGCGTTGAAAATGTACTTATAACTTGTATTTCACGTCGCACAATAAGAAAACGATTTTAGCAAGCTAGACTTAGCCCCAAAAAATACATATTCTCAGCATATTCTATAGAATTTTTCTTCCTTTCGTCGTGTAGATTTGAATAGATTTGAATTACAATGCATACTTCGTTTTATTTATAAAATGGTAAATAACAATTGTGAGAAGCTAGGCCGTAATGCTGACTGAAGGGTTGTAATGGCCAATTTAAACAATTTAAAAAAAAATTAACATTTTCGTGCGCTTCTATTATTTCCTCCAATTCAAAAATTAATTACAAGGTGATCTGAATATTTTCTCTACACAACTTCCATATACAGTCACACAGATAATTATACGTATAAAATCATTTTTAAAAATGATAATATATGGACAAGTCGACTGATTTTTGCGCCAAATTTTTTTTCCGTCACAGCCGAACAAATTATATTTGTTCTCATCACTAAATATTACATTCGCCCAAAAATCAGTTGACTTGTCCATATATTATTGGGCAAATTCCAATCGTGGCTTTTTTTTCTCGGCACTCGGCTTCGGAAACCGTTCTTTCTCAAAACACTTCGAACTGTTTCGGAATGCACAATAACACTGTGATCACTTTCCGAGGTATTTCGGCTGTAGTCCTAGGATTTTTATCCACAATATCTTTTATATACCGGTCTACCCTTGGAGAAATTTTATACGAAATATACGTCGTACGTATAATTTTCTGTGGTGCCATATTGGTTTTAAGCAAACTGCAGTCAAAAATTCATAGATTTTGGGAATCTTTTTTCTTTATTTAAGTAAATGTGTCGTTCAGGCGCTAACGTAAAGAAATTTTAGATTGGAAGTTCATTACTTTTTAAAAAAATGATTTTTAGGGGGGGGTACGTATAATTATCTGTGTGACTGTATATCAAAGTAGACTTACATTCGATAAAACCGATGATATTTTCGAAAATAGAAATTGTTTTCCATTGAATGATTTAATTCATATCCTCATATTCGATTAAAATGACCTCCAATCGACGAAAAATTGCTTCACTTCTTTAAAAGATTCAATAAAGATAAATGTAAAGGTATTTGATACATAAGTTTTGCCCTCTTAAATTTTCTATAACTGACCATATTATTACAATAACATCAAATAAATTAGTTAACTTCCGCTGTCTAACAAAAAAGAAAAATTACAACCCGCTTTAAGGGGATGCTGTTGACAAAGATTTTCTTTTCCATCGGCAATAAGCATTGTGTCCACATTGTTTTTTTTTTTTAAGCAACATGTGCAATACATTTATTTTTTATTTTAATATAATCCTTCATAACTTATTATTATTAATGATGTTCAAAAAGGACAAACACTATTAGAAAAGGCTACATACATACTATAGAATAAAGTATGTAATACAATATGTATTTAATAAATGACCGCTGTAACATGCGGCAATATTCCAAGACTTAAGATGACTTCTTCAAAAGACATGCCATATGAAGGCACATCAAATGTGACATTCGATTAGTAAATATATGAAGAAGACATTACCATAAAATACACATAAAAATGTAATTTGCCACATTTGTTCTGACCAGAGGTATTTTTATATCTCATTTGGTAAATGTTTTAAAAGATACACAGTACTCTTGAAGTAAAACAAATGCTGAGTCATATTGTCTATTGTCCATCAAATATTTTTTAATGGATTAAATTGCCATAATGATATAATTTTTCATAAATTTCGCACTTTGATTTAATATTATATTAAACTAGCTATATACCGCACGTGTTGCTGCGCCACCAACTAAAATAAATTTGAAGGAAAGACATTACACAAAAATGTCCAATTAATTTTGAATCATTTTATTGATTTTGTTTCCCGTTGTCCAGATGATTCAGACGAACGAGCCTGAGTAGCACGCATTCGATCAGTTTCTAATCTCACTTCTCGTTGTTCAAGTGGTTCAAACGAACGGGTCTCAGCGGTATTTACTCAAAGATTTTTTTCCGCTATCCATCGGAAATTAATCGCACCAACCTCCGTCGACTCATGCACAACAACTTTGTTAAAGAATGCACAGTTTGCGATTTAATTCATTTTGAGTAATTTTTAGTGGCGCCACCTGTCGGAAATTGGTCACAATAACTTAGACACCTTCGTCGGCTCATGCGCAACAACTTTGCTAAAGATCATAACATGATCAAATGCATAGTTTTCGATTCTATAAGGTACATACAAACAAACATTCATTTTTATATGGGTATGTGGGCGTGGCACCTCGCCTACTTGAAATTTTAAAATAAAAAGTAGTCTATAGTTCCTTCCAGACATACTGGAAGGTACTGTTAAAATTAAAAGAAAATCGGTTTAGCCGTTTAGCCGTCTATACACTTCAAACAAACCCAATAAACAAACAAATAAACACACATTCATTTTTATATATAAGAAGAAGATAATATTAATATTTATAAAATGTATTGACCAGTAACCCACTATTTTCCTTATATCTGGCACCTCAATTATATTCTCTTTAGAAGGTCACGATTTTGCACTAGAAAAAAACTCCTTTGACAGTTTAATAATTTCTGGACTCAGCATGTTGATAATGGAAGTCCGCAAAGACAAAATATTTCGTGTTTTTCCAACACAAAAAGCAAGCCAGCCGTTTATAAATGTATGTACATGGTATGTATGGTCCTAAAAAAGCTAGACTGTCATTTTGTCTGATTTAATTACAATTCAAAAATTGACGTTTTAAACCATACCTTTTTCTCTGTGCTAAGTGGTGCTTAAACCCCAAAGAAATATATTTTTTTATGTCTAGATCAAGTTCGAATAAGACAAACACATATTCATATCTTAAAATATCAATCAGCAAGAAAAATCTGGAAAATATTTTGTAAACCCTTTGTTAAATTCACCTACTGTGGCTAGGGACGGAAAGGTTTAAAAGTTACTAAAGTTTGCTGCTTTTTTGTCAAAATAAAATTTATTTGTATACAGGCAAAGCAAATAGTACATGTAGGAAACATTTAAAAATAAACATTTTTGTTTACAGACAAGGACAATGGGATACATGCCGATTGGTCCAAGTCCAAAATAAACAATATAGTGTCTACATAGCTATTAAATCACCCGGGGCCCAGGGTAAATGCAGAATGTTTCATCAATTAGTTCATAAGATCTGACGTTCCCTCACCAAATAACATGTTGTTCCCTTAAAGTTCTTTACACACATACATAGAAATGCCTGATATTTCGATCTAAATGGCAGTATTTCCTTCTCCAGCCTAAGGGATATATTCATGAAGCCTTCAATATACATACATATGTTCATGAAGTCCTTAATCCAATCCATTTCATTCTGGTATACATCTAGTTACGGGAGATCATAATAGATTCCGAAGGTGGTTCTGTTATCGAAAAAGTTAAGGAAAAGAGAAGCAAAAATCAACAGCTGAAGCCGCTGTAATCTAGTAGGTAGTGTGTTGTTTTATTAGACGTAAGGCCTCGGTTCTACACCCTGGACAGACATCTCCAACAAATCGAAGTACGAAAAAATATTTCTTCGACTACATCCTCTCAGCAGATCTCTGGCAAAACCTCAAGAGTAAGAAAAGTTTACCACGAAAAGTTTCTCAAAAATCTGTCGTTCGGAGTCGACTTTAAGCTGTAAATCCCGCCATTCATGTATAAAATTAATACACACGACATAAGTGATGTGCAGAAGATAGTACATAATCCTAACTGAAGGATTGTAACGACTAATTGTATGTACAGTGGGTCCATCGCATAATCGGACAAGCATTAGTCTGATATGTATGTGCTTAAAACTTAAAAAGAAAATATTAAATATATGTTTTTTTTGCTTTTATATAAACTCTGCATTACAGCCTTTCAGATTAATAAAAAAAATAACATTTTTTATGATAACCGTAATTTTGGCTACCCCAACATTTTGAAGGAAAATTTAAAGCAAAGTGCTGAGAAATTAGGAATGAATGAATGATTTTACTTTTTACCAGGGCAATGATCCCAAGCACACTTCGGGTGTGGCAAAGAATTAGCTAGAAGAGTACTTTACTGGAAACGTGGAACTCCATAGAACCTGAGGTATGCTACAATTTGGTAAAATCAATTCCAAAACGTTTACAGGCCGTTCTTGAGAACAAAGGATATGCCACAAAGTATTAATTGTTCTCTTTTGTCATTTTTAGCAATGGTGCTTTTCTTTGTCCGATTATGCGTTGAGCGCAAAAACTTGAGTTAATTTTCTTTTTCTCTATAAAATTACGTTTATCATGAAAAATGTTGTTATTTATTTATTAATCTGAAAGGCTGTAATGTAGAGTTTATATAAAAGCAAAAAAAAAATATATTTAATATTTTCTTTTTAAGTTTTAAGCACATACATATCAGACTAATGCTTGTCCGATTATGCGATGGAGCCACTGTATATGTGTGTATAATCAACATTCCCAAGAACAGACTTATGGCACTTCCGATCTGCCAATCCATATCTTATTAATACTTAGCCTCCTTATGTTAGCAAACTTTGTGCACACTAAGTCAATAGAAAATCAACTAAGTGTCACAGGTATACGCCTAAGAGCGCGCATAAAAACAGAAGTACAAAATATGAATAGTTCTCCAGGCTTCTGCCTTAACAGCCTTTTCAAAAATATCACCGCCCACTTAAAGAGCCAAAAAGCGTACTTAAGACTACACCAGACATGCAGTCGTTATATTTTAAAAAGAATCCGCAAAATTGCGAACATACAAAGCGCTCTGGTGGTAAAGTATGTCATTTTATAATGTTTTGTAATAAAATTAAATTATTTTGTTTCTTACGTAGTCTTCTATAATTTCAAAATTAGAAAACTCCCAAACTTAAAACGTAAATTAAAAACAAATAAACTTTCTTCTTTTTATTGAAACTATTTTAGGATGAATTTCTTTCTTTAAAGATTTATACTTTAATAGTAGAGCAAATAAAGCAAAAATTTATTGACAATTTGCTTGTAGTTCTTGTAAAGATTCCTGTAGTTTAGAATATTTCTGTTGTAATTCCTTTTCACGTTCCATTTGACGGCGTACATCCTCTTGCAAAGACTGCAAAGCGTTTGAAAAAAAAGTGGTTAAGAAATTATTTTAATAACGCGTTAAAAAAAAATTAAAAAAAAATACCTCTAAACGTCTGGGAATAGCAACAGATTCCTGTTCGGCCAAGAACTTAAATGTCGACAAAGCCAATGTATTCTGTTCAATTTGTTCATAGGTATCCTGTAGCTGTTTAATTAAAGCCTGTGCTCGCGCTTGATAACCTCCAGTTAGTATTTTTAATTTCTTTTCAATTTTACCACATCTTTTGGCCTCTTTGGCCATATGGCGTCTGTTCAGTTCCAAGCGTCTTTCTGCAGATTCCAAACGATCCTTTTTGCTGGCCAAATTAGCTCTGGTATAACGATTCTGTGAAGGTAAATACAATACTTGGCCGAGGCATTCCTCCCAGACCTGTGAATACACATCCAAGGGTAAATCTCCATGTCCCATTCCTTCCTTAACGACATCCATTTCCTCTGCCAACATATCCTTAGCCTTTTCCAATTCCTCTTTGGAGACATCTTCGTAAGGATTTGATTTGAAGTAGCTCTGCAATTGATCCATTTTGGCTTGTGACTGCCCAGGCACAGGATCCTTTGTAGAGTCGAAGAGTAACATGGTAATCATTTCATGTTTTACAAGTTCTTCGGCTTTTTGAAGCTCCGAAAGATTTTGCTTATCGGAAGGCGGTCTCAGGATTTTTGTATTGACTTCTGTAGGCCGTGGCAATACACGTTGTATAACTTGTGAACGTTTTTCCATTTCCCTTTTACGTTTTGCTTCTTGGTCTGCAATTATACGAGCATCTACATCCGCTTGATCTTGAACGACTGATGTGGTATCCGATGCATCCACGGGCTCATCATCATTTCCTTGATCGGGCACAACAATTTCATAGTCATTCCTTGGTGTTGGCAATGTGGCCAAGCCTTCTTTTAATGAGTTTTTCAATTGTTTCTGATAGTTTTTATATAACGCTGGGGTTTCGCCAACATTTATATTCTCCTCCGGATTAATGCTCAGCTTATCACGTACTAAAGCTATCGTTTGTGAACCTTCAGCGCGTGGTGTTTTACCTACAGGTACTAAGGCCGATGACATGGGAGTGTCAAAACCTCCCGGTGTATTCGATTCATTACCGCGTTGAGTTCTGTTTTTTTTTAATTTGATATTTAAGAAAGGTTTGTAAAAGAAAAAGGTTTCTTCGTAAATAATAATTTGTATATATTACGGAATTTGTAAAATCAATGAGTGAATATGGATGGATCTTAGGCACAAAAGTATGAAACGCAACCAAATAGAAATAAAGCGAATGTATGAAAATAAGAAAAAAAAAACTTTTCAATTTCCCAAAAAAAAAAATCAAAACAAAACTCAAAAAAATAAAAAGGATATGTTTTGCCAATCATAAATCGAAATGAGTACAAGATGTGCAATGATGAATTGAATAATAATTGGAATCAAACTTACCTAAATGGTGTTGCAATAACAGTATTGGGTGTAGCAATTGTTGATCCCTTAGGTACGGTACTTGAGAAATCAGAGTTATGTAGAGGAGTATTTAAGCCACCTTTTAAAGGTGTCTCCACATGTGTAAGAGCCATAATGTTTTGTGCTTCTTGCATAATACGATCAGTATAGGGAGCTGGCGTGCGAGGTGTTGCTGTCACTTGAGGTGTTATGGAATAGTCTGCCAACAAGGCATCTGTAGTTTCAATACCACTCTCAATTGCCACCTCTTTGGCAACCTCACTGGCACGACCCAATTTAACAACTTGCTGTAGTTCTTGATCGGAAATTTGTGGTGTTGGCAAAACAAGTTTAGAACGCTTGCGTTCAGGTTCTAAATTCTGTAGCATAGCCATGGGCATATCATTCTCTTTGCGTTGTTTTAATTTTTGTTTGTCTTTCTTGCGTTCACGTTCTTCTTTTTCCGAACGCAATTCACCATCCAAATCTTGTTGGCGCATTTTATTGAAATCAGGATTATTACGATCAATATGTTCTTCTGAAGTATCATAGAAACCCAAAGCGGGACGTTTTTCAAAAGGTATTTCTGCATTGTAGTCTATGCCTTTAACACGTTTGGGTTTGCCACTACCAATACCAGCTGCTCTCAATTCACGACGCTTCTGCAAAGCGGCTAAACGACGAGCTTCTTCTAACTGTTTTTCACGAGCCTTACGTTTGGCTTTTTTGCCTTGTGTGTTAGCCAAACGGGCTCGAGCTTCGGAAAGCATTTCCAATTCTGAAATATTAAAAAAAATTAGTTACAGTTTATTTATAATACTGAAGTAAAATACCATCTTCATCCATATCCTTGGGATCAGGACGAGCTGGTTTGGTTTCTGGGTTAGGATCAATTTCACCAGGCTTTAATTTGCGTGGATCGTCTGCTGCATCCTCTCCATCTTCTTTACGTTGGGCTTGGTCGCTAAAGTTGAAAAAGAAGGCGTCATTCTACTGCATATGATCGCAATGTAAAATTATTAATGGCGTTTCCATTTTTTTTTTCTTCAAAGTTACAGAGACGCCATTTTGCTAGAAATATGTAAGCCATCTTTTATTATTCTTTACTTACAGCAGATACTCATAACGTTCCAAACACTGAGCCGCGGTACGTCCAATAATTGGTGCTATGGTACGCCATTGCGTTGGCATCAATTTGGCCAAGTGAAGCAATTTCTCGTCTTCTTCACGAGACCATTCAGTCTTTTTTATACTCGGATCCAACCACTCATACCATCTGGCTTTGCACTGTTTGGCACTTTTCCTATGCAGTAGAGAGGCTATACGGGACCATTGATTTTTGCCGTATTTCATAACAGCCGCCTTAAGGATTTCATCCTGAAAATGATGGCAAGAAAAAAAACAACGCAAAACATGAGGAAATTTTCTCCGTGCTAACAAACATTCATAAAAACTTACCTCGGTGTTGCGCCACACACCGCCTTTTATCATAATACGCGGCATTTTGTTTAGTTTTTATTACTTTTCTCTAATTTAATACAGAAATATTCTTGTTTTAATAATTTTTTAAACAATAAATAAAATTTTTAGTTGTAAACGATTACTAGAAAAGAAAAACAGCACCGGTTCACAATAATTTTTATAATGAAGTTGCCAGATAGCGGAAATAGCGTTAAAATGGTGCTACCAATGAAGCTGTTTATATCATTATAACGGATTTTTTATAACAGCATACAACAATTTACACTCGAATAGTTAAAACGAATTAAAAAGTATTGAGACCTAGAATCTCTAGGCTTTTATAACTCAGATTGGTCTGTTCTAGAAAGGAATACATACGCTTGGAAAATTGTTTTAGCTAGGTATTGCACCTTGTACCAATAAGTCGGACATAAGCACTTCTTCTTTCAACAGGATTTGTTGTAACATGGACGTTCAGAGACTAGTGGGCATGTTCTGTATGAAGAATTGTTTACTTAGGATTTCCTGAAGATGAGTTCTGATAATGAGATATTAATCTCTGGTATTAGGTGGCTAATAAATTAATCCTGTTTCCTCTCTCTCTTCATTTCGTTTAGTTTTTTTTTTTTTTTTTGAACGAGAACTTTATATTTGGTTCGACGACGCTTTTAGTGTCCAAGTAGAGCTGTCTTAATTACCTTTTGACCCTAGTATTATAATATTTTACGGTATCTTGATTCATCTGACCGAATATTATTAATCACCATACAACTCAATTGCAATTTACCAATTGCTTGGAAACTCTGCTCTGATTGATAACAGAAGTCAGCTGTTGTATAACAGTTTTTGTAGTGTACAACAGCATCAAGTTGAAACTCTTGGAATATTTTGTTTTGTTTTGTTTACCTATTATTAATTTAATTATTTATTTAATCATATTAAATTTAATAGCATTAACTTATGGAATATAGCTAAAATATGATAAGAATTTCAAAAAACATAAAATGAATGAACCAGCATTTGCCAATTATGATAATTATTATTGTGCTACAAGTCATCAGGTTTGTGACTAAAAATACATTTTTCTCTGGCATTGTTTACACAAGTGCAAAGAAAGAAACTATTTTAATCTAAATATTTATTTTGACAAGGTGACGGAAGTTATGCCTTTAACACAGAGTACAAGTATTGAGTACGAAGACATGCCAGCAACAACTATTCATTACATAAATGGCGGATCATGTGATATAGCACCAATAAGTCAAGTGGCTCCCGTGGACCAGCGACATCAGCAACAGAATTTGTATACGTTTACATCACATATACGGGAGGAACAAGACAAATTGGACAGTACAAGTGCCAGTAAAAGAGTAACAAATGCTAACGGCAATGGGCAACAGGTAACTGGAACGACTGCGTTCGGCAGCATACCTTTTGTCCAGATACATACGACAGATGTGCAACCTCAGCGCACCAGTTATGGCAATGTATTTCGCAGGAATATAAGCAGACAGGAAGAGATAAAATCAGAGCCTATAAAATCAGAAAACAATGAGGCAGCCAAAGAGCGTTTAACTACACCCACGCCGCCTAGGGCAAATTCACAGGCAACGCAAAATGTTGATAATTTTGAATCAATGGAGGAAATGGTGTCCTCTAATGACCAGCAAACAAACAATAATACTACGACAATTTTAGAAGAAAAATCCTTGCGTATCTTACAAATTTATAAATGTTCTGAATGTGCCTTTATAAGTTTAAAAGAGACAGAACGCGATAACCATATTGTACAACAACATGGTGAAAATAATACTAATAAAGCTAAGGAAAGAAGTCAGCTTAATTGTCCAGGTAAAGTTTTTCTTTAATTTAATAAACTTTATTTAAATTATCTTCTTCAAATGTAAGGTTGCAGTAATGTATTCTTTATGGAAGAATCTTTAAAAGTACACTTAAAATTGGATCACTTAATGAGCGTTGATGATGTAAACAAATTAATTTTGTCTTTTGTAAGTTCTTACCATGAGGAATATGATAATCAAACGAAAGCAAATGTTGACGCGGACGGTAGTATGCCCATACATAGCCATGAAGAAACACCGAAGGAACCTTTACGTAAAAGTAGAATTTATTTGAAAAATGTTGAATGCCTGAGAGAACCCAATCGCCAGCCTATGGAACAAACTGAAAACCAATTAGAAGAAAATAATGTACATCATAACATTGAGCCAAAAAAATCAAATGCTTCCAAACAGAAAATTTCTATAAAAAGTGTCGATGTCTTAAGGGAACCGGCTTTGTTAAGAAGAGACTATGAAATGCAAAATTCAAATTTTTTAAATTTCAATACGGATTTGCTTAATAGCAGCATGGATTTATTGAATACGCCTATAAATTTGAATAGTAATAGCACCTCTTTTGATTACAGTCCGCATATAGACAGTGTTTTGAATAATAATAACAATTTAAATAATAACAACGAGTCTAGTTTAACAAATGCCAACAGTGCCCCTTGCCCAGAATCGAATGATAAGGCTAGAAAACCAAAAATATATGTTAAAAGTGTAGAAAGTTTCAATAATTTAATGCCTCTCGATACACTACACAGTAACAATAATAATGGATTTCCAAATGATCACAGTAATTTGTGTAATAACAATCAAGTTTACGATGCAAATGTAGTGCACATGCAATACCTGTTTGATTCGAATACAACGGGAAATAATTTAAATACCAATGCTAATTTTATAAACAATCATAATGATATGGATACGTTTCAACTCATTAACACCTCCACCACGAATCAAAATAATAACTACATACTGGATAATACACTGTTCTTAAGCAATAATGATGAACTTAATGTAAACGGTGAGCAAATGGAGAATGTGAATTTTATGCCAGAAAGCACGATACCAACGCCACCTTTAACGGCCGATGTAAATCTTGGCATTGTAAGTAGAAATTCCTCGTATTTCAAGCTTCTTTTTACAATTTCCAATTTTGTTTTTCTTTTAAGCATAAACCATTAACGTCCTCTAATCAGGAGCAACGTGGAACGTTGCATTTACGTACTGTGGATGAATTAAATTTAATGAATAAAACCGAAGTACAACATTTAATAGCGCCAAATTTGGATAACAATCATGGCAGCATTGAAATAGTGGATAAAATAAATTCTTCCAGCCTTAGTGACATCAATCTAATCGGTGATGAGTTGTATGAAGATGAGAATTTTAAATTTCATGATCTGGACACTCAAATGGTCAATGATTGGCCTGAAACCTATGATGATTTAGCTGAGGATATTAATTGCATAATTGCGGATGCTTCCAATGAGAACAGTACCGAAAATATCAATTACAATACTGGAGAGAATAATCATAAATTGGTCAGCAATAATAATTTTGACATTGATACGCCTCAGGTATCTTTAATAACTATCAGAGATATTGAAGAGCTAACGGGCACCATAAATCACACTATTGCCCATACTGTAGCTGATCAACCAGCAGACTTAATTAATGAACAAATACAAGACAGCCGCAATGAATTGACATCGCGTGTTAATATTGTAAGCCAGGAAACACTAATGCCTTTAGAAATCGTTCAAGATAGTGATAATAGCAGTAGCAATCTTAAACGCGAGTTGGCTAATGCTACACCAGAAACAAATGATACCACAACGCCGACAACTACAGAAGTTATGGAACAAAATTTCCAACAGGATTGCAATACGAAAAATGATGCGGTAGCTGAGGTGCCACCTTTAGTACCAGTTACACATAACGGAAATGAAACAACGGAAATGAATTTAAACAACACCAAAGTAGATAATTTATCCAATACAGATGCACCAGTACCACCACTTGTACCTGTTTCCCCATTGGTTAAACTAAATACCACTCCCTATCAACCTCCTGCAACCAAACCCACTTCACCTGTAGAAAAAGGCCGTATATATGTGGCTAATAATCTAATGGAGCCATCTAAACGCCCAATAGCAGTCTCTGCTACCAGTGGCACCTCGGTAAGGGGCCGACCATTTGGTTCTAATCGTACACGCATTACGAAATTAAAACAAACCATTGGCAGCTCGGCTGAAGATCTATTCGCTAAGTGTGCCATAAAAGGTTGTGCATTTCGTTTTAAGAAAACCGAAACCGTGGAATATCATCGCAAGTGCCATGACATGAGCTCGGACAGTCCACAGGCCATGTTATGTCCCGAATGCAAATCCAAAGAGTTTAATAATTGGAATACTCTTCACACGCATCTGTGGCGTGCTCACAAAATCGATATGGAATTGTACAAATGTGAACTGTGTGAGTTTAAAACTCCCATATTCTCACGACTTGTCAATACGCATGCAAAGATACACTTTGACGATCGTAATTATAAGTGTGAGCAGTGTGATAAAGCTTTTAAAAATTCCAAACAATTGAAAAATCACCGTCGTTGGCATCGTGTACAAGCCACTACTGTTGTTACTTCACCGCCTAATGCAATTGCAGCTAAAGCAACCACCACTGAAATACATCGTTGTCTGGATTGTGGTTCCACATTTTCACAACAGAAAACTTTACGAGAGCATTGCTGTAAAAAGGGCGAAACCTCTTTGAAATGTACCATTTGCGAGAAATTGATGAGTTCGAAATCATCTTTAAAATTACATTTACTAACACACAGTGATGGTGAAAAACGCTACAAGTGCCAGAGTTGTGATTATGCCACCAACGATCATAATGCCTTTAGAAGACATCGCATGGGCCATGAAAATCGCAAGATGTATGAGTGCCATTTTTGTCCCTATAAATCAGTGCAAAGTGTAGCCTATCAGGTTTGTAATTATTCTATCTTTGTACAGAAAAGGTTTTAATTTCTCTTTTATTTCAGAAACACATTTTACAAAAACATCCCGACATAGCCGATTCTGTTATACACAAATGTACCTCATGTTCGTATTCCACCATCAATCGTTCTTTGTTAATAGTTCATCAAGCAAAACATGATACAATCGCCTCTAGTGAAACAACGAACACCAAACTCGCTGAAAGTAACAACATAATTATTGAAAGTCCCAAAAAATCTGTCGCTTCGAATGCTACAGAACTACAGAAGAGTAAAATAAAAGTGAAAAGTAACTTATTCACTACCAATATTGAAAATGATGTGAACATGAATAAAAATATTGACAATACAGTGCAATTATATACTGTCGATAGTGGCAGTATTACTTAATAAATACGTGTACGTGTGTGTTTTTACATGAATTAATTTCAATATCTTTATGTGATAGTGAAGACTCGCTGGGAACAAAGATCAGGCTGTTAAGTATAAGGCTCTCAATCGATAGAACTAACACGCTACTGAGACTTAACAAGCCCAACGTGAAGCTGGCAACTGAGTCAAAGCCAGGAATCTAGAACAGATCTCAGAAAAGGTGTTGATGACGATACAGCATTTCCGGCACTTTGTAGAAAAAGGTTGATTACCTTAGGCACCAGCTGCTTAGTACGTTTAACTTCACTGTCGGTAGACAGATTAATGGACTTTAGTTGGCTAAGTGATGTGCTCATTCTTTTACTGCCTTTATTCTGTTCCTTTTACTTCGTTCCTGTAAATTTTCTGGGGCGAATACACTCGGTTCCATGGCATGGTATTTGGCATTTTTGTATTTCTCACAACAGCTTTAGACATCCTAAAAGTTACCTAACCAGCACAGATTCATGTGGGAGCACATACATATACCGTCAATATAAGCAATCTTAGCCGTTCATCATGACTGTAGAGTTGAGAACTTATAGGTTTATCTGAGTTATCTTCACTATACTGATAACCTTTCCTCCTTTCCCAATCGATATGTCCAAGTCTGCCTTTGTATAGACGTCGTTTTCAACATCGTCTCAAGCTAGCTCATTACAAAAAGTCTACAGATTTTTCCCTAAGACTAGCAAATGAGGCATTTTCAAATTTGAAATAAAATAACAGTTGTTATTTACTTAAACTCATCACTGTATAAATATATTTATAGTCTGGCAACGCTACATTCATCATATGGTCGGCTTAACATATTTTACTCTCCCATTCTCTCTTCTTTCTGAAATGTCAAGTGCTGGTGCAAGAATTTTCAAAACATTGCAATTTTTCTAAATAAAACACGAAATAAAACAAGAAAATTATAAAATAAATTTACAAAAATAAAATGATCCTACAGCGTGTTCAACTATTGCGTAATGCAGCCGTTTTAAAACAATTGAACACACAAAACAAAGTAAGCGAATAAATAAATTCCATTGGACATCAGGGAGTAATGACATAACCTGCAAATGATTTAAAACTTTAATTTGTTTGTTTCTGTTTCTTTAAAGTTTACATCATCTGGCTTTGGAGCCTCTATAATTAATACCAGGGATCTACATGTAAGCACAGATAGTACATGGCGCAAAAGTGCAAAGAGACAACTGCCTCTCATGTCTTTGGCTTTGCCTAGCATGGGTGTAAGATATGCCAGTACTGGAGAAGCGACAAAGACGATAGTGAATTTGGCAGACATACCAGCACCACCAGTAGCTCCTGAAGTAGTAGGTGAAGTGGCAACGAAAGCATTAAATGCCTTGGGTGAACCCACTTTCGCTTCTATTGGCCTAGGAGGTTGGTCACCTGTGGGTCTAGTACAGAATTGTATGGAATTTTTACATGTAACCTGTGATATACCTTGGTGGGGTGCCATAGCCATTGGCACGGTTGTAGTGCGTACCATAATATTCCCCTTGGTTATAATGGCTCAGCGTAATGCTGCTAAAATGAACAATCACATGCCACAAATGCAAATTTTACAAATGAAAATGACAGAAGCACGCCAGTCGGGTAATGCCATAGACTCCTCACGTTATGCACAGGAAATGATGATGTTTATGAAGGAGAAGGAACTAAACCCCTTAAAGAATTTAATTGTACCTTTGGCCCAAGCACCGCTGTTCATTTCGTTTTTTATGGGTTTAAGAGAAATGGCAAATACACCCGTTGAATCTATGCGAGAGGGAGGTTTGTTTTGGTTTACCGATTTGTCTATGGCCGATCCTACATATATGTTGCCGGTTATCACCAGTGCTACCCTGCTTTTAACGATTGAAATTGGTACAGATAGTGCCAGACTCGCGGCGCAAAATATGGGAATGATGAAGTATGTGTTGCGTGCATTGCCCATTGCCATTTTCCCCTTCACCATGAACTTCCCAGCTGCCATATTGACTTACTGGGCTTGCAGTAATTTCATTTCATTGGGACAAGTGAGTGAAGTTATTGTGTTTGTAAATTAGTTGAGCTAATAGTATAATTTTAGGTAGCAATTTTAAAAATTCCTGCTGTAAGAGACTACTTTAAAATCGATAAAATGATCGTACACAAGCCTGAAAATTTGCCGGTTAAAAAGAAAAAGTTTGTGGAAGGCATGAAAGATTGTAAGCGTGATAGAATAGTTTTTATTTTAAATTCTTAATATTTATTGAATAACAACTTCTTTCGTAGCTTGGCAAAATATGAAAATCACTAAGGAATTAGAGGAACGTCAGCGTTTAGATGAAATACGATTCGCTAAGGCTGGTAAAGGTCCTTTGGTAAAGACCTACAAATATGACCCCACAAAACCCAGTCCGGCTGCCAGCATACACGCCAAAAAGAGTAGTTAAGTAGAAATTTAATTGTAAATTAATACACAAAATGTTGTTTTTATTAAAATAAAACGAAAAGAAATAAATCGACCAACAAAATCACATTCTTTTTAAGCTGCTTGTGCTTCTCTTGGGGCTATGCACTGATTTATAACTTCTGCCAAATGTTTATTTTCCAAAGCTGCCGCAACTCTCTCCTTATCGGCCAATTGTTTATTGACCGCATTTTCCGAGGCATGTGTACCTGGTGTAATTTCAACTGTTACCTTAAAACGCGGTGGCAAAGATCTCATCAATTTGACTCTTATCGACAAGCCAATAAGAGTAGCCATCGAACAGTGCGGTATTGTGGGCGTAAAGTTAACAAACACTTCGTTTGTCTTGTCACTGACCTTAATAAGATCCTCTTGCACTACCCTCAGCTCCTCTAAGGTCAAGGGATGCTCGGGATCATTAATGTTGCGTATCAGATCTGTAATATTGAAATTTATATGAACTGTATAGGAATTGTTGTCATTGGAATTAATTACCAAATATTTCCCTGGTGTCAAAAGGATCACTAACGTTTTCATCGGCTTCGTCTTTGGTGATAATACGTTCCTTACGTTTGCTGTAAACATTTGGATTAATATTCTCAATTTCTGAAGGCATTTTATTAGAGAATTTAATTAAATTCTCTTAGTTAAGTTTTAAACTTCTTTATAATGCGTTTTTCTATTATGGTCTTCTTCTTTTCTATTTGTGGTATTCATCAGAAAATGGTGTTCCTACAGATGAAGTTTTACCAGATTGTTGTAAGTAATTTCACTAGTGTGAGGCAAAATATAGCACGATATCCATGCACTTATGATGATCCAGTCTTGGAATTTTTTATACTTGGATAGAATTAATAGCAGATCTCATTAGGGAATTTGGATACTTCTTTGAGCGTCTTGTTTGTGTGGTGGGGTTTCTGATTGAATATGTCGTCGTCAGGTGAAAAGAACGGGATTTTATTGTTTGTTTGTTGTGTTGGTTGGTTGTTAGGTGTGTATTTTGGTCGTTTGAACGTTGTTGTAATTTGGTCGAATTTGATTGACCTCCAAAATTAATTACTTTAATGTGTAGTGCGTTTCTAACGTGCTGGATTTTTGGGAAGTGTGGTGAGTTTTTGCAAAGTGTGGTAAATTTGTCATATATGGTGAATAAAATTGAAATTCACAAAAGTGCCGTTATTCGAAATAGGTACTGTATTCCCATAGACCAATGTACTATCAGTGGTGAATTAACCGCTTTGTCTTGTGATAAGTAATTTTCACCTCCATTAGCGGAGCCATTGGCTTAAAACAAATCCACCGTACATAAATAGGGGCGCAAAATAGGGATGGTTGGAGTTACGTGGTGTTGCCATAGTGTCAGTAAATACTTTTTATTATGCATTTAAAACACTTCAACCAAAAAAATATTGTTGTAATGCATAAAAAAATATTTTGTATTTAAATTATTGAATACTTTTTTTACGCTTTTAAAGTTATTCAAAGACAGAGGAGTTTGTGAATAAATTAATAGGGGATGGAAACTCAAAATTTTCTTTTCGACTAAAACTAAACTAAAAATTTTATTAATTTATTAGAAAAGAAAAAAATAAATAACAAGCAAACAAATATAAAAATATTTACTGTACTACTTTCACTTCTGTATCTACATAAAAAATGCTTGCAAAAAGGCCACAATTTGGAATTTCTTCGTGGAAATAATTTATAATTTTTTGTGCTTTGTTTGAAATGTATATCGGATCTAAATTTAACATTAGCAAAAATTAATAAAAAAAATTATGGACTGAATAGATTTGTTTAATTATTATTTTCCCTCTTTGGCGATTTCTTCTTTTTCAAAAGTGATTACAAAGACCTTTTCTCTTGGCAGCTTTGTATATTATTCACATTAATTTGCTGAGTTACCATAGTGCGCTTGGCTTTGTATTTCACCACCAGCAGAGTTGTATTTTTGAAAACAGATTTCCAACACTGTTTCATTCCATGCGTTACGTTTACCTTTAGCCGGTGGCTTATTGCAACAAAATTTCAAAAGCAGCATTCATAAAAAATTCTCGACGCGCGAAAGTTGGGCGGTGTTGCGTGTGTGTGTGTTTTGTTTTTTTTGCTTTGCAATAAAATAAAAAGCAAATAAATAAAGTTAAAATAATTGTTTTGAAAACAAAATATAAGATAAAGATATAAAAATGTAAGAATTAAATATATAAATTAAACAAAAAATAGAAATATTCTAAGCATCATTAAAAGAAAAACTTAGAAAGACGGAAAGAATAGCATCCTTTGTAACTAGTGAGTGAGTGTGTGTGTACGATATTTTTTGTACAATAAGAAAAAAGGAAGAATTATCGTATGTACTGGAAGTTACCAACAGAAACAACAACAACAAACAGAGCCTCACCCTCTACACCACCGACATTCGTCGTTTATCTTTCTTTGCTTGTGGACTTTCCTTTTTCTTAATATTTTATTCATTCCTTGTGTTGTTTAAAAAAAAGTAGTTGCTGTTGTACTATATGTGTATATAAGTGTTTTTTTTGTTGTTTTTATATTTGATATATGTCCTGTGTGTCAGGTTTCTCTTCTCTCTTATGCTGACTGACACATCTACTTCAAGCTGATGCGGGTGCAATTTTGTTTTATTTTTTTATCTTATAATAATTCCATAACAACAACGACAACAACTTGTCAGTTTTTGTGTATTCGTTCGTGTGTGTGTGCTTTTGTCATATAAAGTGTCAAGTATTTAAAGGAAAAGAAAAAGAATTCAAATAAAAAGGCAAGAAAATTAATGTACTTTTTTGTGTGTATGTGTGCGTGTGTGCTGCTTGTTCAAGTGGACAAATATGAGTCTATTGTTTCAAGAGAAATAAAGAGGAAGAATCAAAGAGAAAAAGCAACAAAAAATTTTAAATAAAATATAAAAATAAGCTAAAAAATTAATTCTAAATAATGAAACAAGTTGCGATGTGTACGTGAAAAAATAACAACAAAAATAACAGCAGCTATTAGAACAACAGCATCCCATACATAATAACAATAGAATCAACAATAAAACATTTGTGTACATGTGCCATATTTTTTTCCTATTGGTATTACAAAGCCCTAATTTTTGTTGTTAAAAATTCGTCTATCATGTGATTTTTCTCTCTTTATCGCACACTGTTTTGCTTCAATTTATTCTCTATCATTTGCCAATAATAACGTTAAAATTTCATATCGTCTAATTTTCAAGGTAAGTGGCAAACTTTGCTCTTCTCTACCAACCATCAAAACACCGATATACCTATGTATTAAACACACACAACATTCTCACCCACTCCTGCTGTTATTATCGGTTTTTTATGTTAATATATGCATATATTATTCATACTTACACACATACATACTACATATACACACACTCCTTTTATTAGATTTTATTTTACTTTCTTTCTCTTATCAATTTTGTTTTCTGCTCTTTGTTGTTCTAATTAATTTATACTACATTTTATCCTTGCTCTTTTCGTGAGAACAAGAGCAACATCAATTGTACATATAGTAACTACATATGTACATACATACACTTTAGCTCATCTTTTATTATTGTTTACAATTTTCATACTTGATGTTGTTGTTTTTGTTTTACGTGTCTTATCAGTGGTATACATTTCATTGTTGTTGGCTGTTTTCGCTAGCGAATACCTCTACTAGCATGGCATCCCCCAGCATTTAATACGCCTTTATGATAAATAAGTGTGTGCTTGTTTATATACACACATATACTATACATATATATTTTTTCTCGCCTTGTCATTCGTTTTGTTTTTTTCAGTTCTTGTTTTTTTTATATTTTCTTATTGGCATCTCTCATGTTAAAGTTAATGAAAGTGACGTGTCTGACTCATGTTATTCTTTTTGTTTTTGCCCTTCTGTAGGCAATTAAAAAACAAGAGAGATATTTTATTGAATTTTTCTTAATTTACTGTGCATGTGAAATATAAATAGAAAGAAAAAGTATATTTTTTGTTTGTGCATAAAATATAATATCCGGTCTTTCTTATCAAGAAACAATTTAATTTTCACTCTTGTTAAAGTGTTTCATAGAACATGTTAAAGATGGTGATAAAAAAACAACGTTTAACAGCAAGAGTAAAAAAGACATTGAAATGTCATTAAGATACCGGGTGTCAGTGATGCCAATTTTTCGTTATTAAAAATACGATACAGCATAGAAGCTGCGTTTTAAAGCTGAAATTGAGAAAATAAATAAAAGTATTTTATTTTTATACATTTTATTTATTATTTACATTATACATAGGATTTTAAAGAAGTTTTTAAGAACTTTAGTTAGAACTTTGGGTCAGAAAAATTCACTCTTTGAGTTAGATTACATGAGCATGAACGCCGTAGTATATTCCTTCGGCGTCTTACCCTCAGCAGTCTTCTGACAAAAACTCTAGGAGCAAAATAAAATTGCCATGAAAAGTTTCTCAAAAAATTTGTCGTTTGGAGTAGACTTTAAACTGTAGATCCTGCCATTCATGGATAAAATTAACACACACAATATGTTTGGTGTGAGAAACTAGGTTGTAATCCTGACTAAAGGGTTGTAATGACTAATTCAGTAAGTAAATAAAAGATTCAGCAGAAAACTGTCATAAGACATATCTTACTTGGATTCTATTGAGTCCCGTTGTAATACCAAATTAAGTCTAAAACAGTTATTAACAGGTTTCTAAATGCCGCATATTAACAGGGAAGGAGTTCTGGCGTCTTCTTTTCCTCGTTGTGAGTACGCCTCTTACCAGCTTCCCGTAATGACCACTATTAGTTTTTTATTTTTGTTTAAATATGTACCTATAATAGACCAGATTTGTCTTGTCTCTATGCAAGTGGTTTCCCATCATTCCCTTGCGAATGAGTACAGACTGTGAGAGATTAATTGCTTTGTCCTCTTAATTGGAATGCCAGTCTTGTGTAATGATTCGTTTCTATACGTCTCCCACGTTCAACTATCAATCGTTAGAAAACATTTTAGTACGCGTGTTAAATGATTATTTCAAGCTTGGAATAGGTCTAGCATGGATGTCATCTGCTATGGTTAGGGAAATCTGAAAGCAAGTTATTGTTGAGGCCAATGCCTGCAGTAAAATATATAGCCTTTAAGATAAGTAAGATATTTAATGGCACAAGGGGATCTTAACAGCAATCTTCAAGTGGACGAGCCTTTTTGCATATAAAAATTAACGTTTTTTTAACAATGTTTGATATTCCTATATAGTGTGAGCATTTATAATTGCATTGACAGGAAAAGGTCACAGGTTCACAGGCACTTACATACCTCTCATATAAAATACGCCTGAATACCTTGATTTAAATTGTCTAAAAATTGATAGCTCTCATATATAGTACAGTGCATGTCACATTTAAAGCAGAGTGGATTTAGGAAATCGCTAGAAGGAATAACTTGGGGTATTCACAGTTTGTGTGAGTAAATCTACACTACACTGTTATCGCTTTCAAAAAATACTATCAGCGCTGAAACTTCTATAGTCTTTTGCAACTGTTCAGGGCTATTGTAAGCAAAATTGCTGGATATTAATTTTTCTGTTTTTGACAAAATTTTTTTATCATTATTAAGCAAAATATGACGATAACAAGTTTCTTGCACAGCTTCCTCCTTTTGTAAATACCATATTTGCTTAAGAATGGAATTTTTTTGTACGCCCTTCTATGTATATTCTATTCTTTTGTATTATGTATTTTGTATTGAAATTGTTGACACATTTTATTTTTATTATTTTTTTTATTGCTCTTAAAATGTGCTTCATTTTCATTCGCTTCCTCATTTTTTATTCGTTTAACAAACAAGTGAGTGAAATATTTTCAATTTTTTTTTATAACTTTATTAATAAGTCAGTCAGGTTTATTATTATTATTGTTGTTGTTGTTTTTCTTTTCTTAACAATAATATAATGCCTACTCGTGTTCTAACACAACTAGCTTTGTTCAGAATTTTTACTACGTTCTAGCGAAAAATAAAAAAAAATTCTAAACATTTTCCTTTTAGCAACTTTTTTTGTTTATTTTACAGAAAAAAAATTCTTTTTTAAAAATAGATATTGGGTGGAAAAAAAACATTATTTTCGTATACAAAAAATGTAATTTGGCCGTCCAAAAAATAATCCAACGGGCACCATATAAAATGTAATCGAAATATTTTTTCAAAAATGTGTTTTTATTTCTTTAAGCAGGTGTTAATATCTCCTATCTTTCTCATGTTGTAAATTTTTAATAAAATTTTTTGTATAAATAAAACTATTCAAAACCCCTTATAACAAAGTATAACGTTTATAGTTTGTTTAAAACAAATTTAATTAAAATTTAATTAAAGCTTACATTTTAACTACTTTGTGCGTATTTTCAAAACTCTGTACATATGCAGAGCGCCACGTTGTCACTGGCTTGACAATCATTGGCTGATTGGATCCCAGGTCGCTCCGGTAGCAACGATCAGATTTTGAAAGAAAAATAAATTATATTCGTCTTGATTAAGTGAGTAAGAAACAACGCTGCCAGAAAATAAAATTCAATTACCAATGTTGTTAATTCAAATCAAAAAAATAATCACGGTCACGGACAATTTACACGATAAGCGTTTACGTACGTAGTTCAAATCAGAGAGAAAATGTTTCAAAATTCAGTCCGTATTTTAAAAGTGTGAGTAAAGGCTTACAACAGTTTTTGTGTTGCGTTTAAACGATTAGTAAAAGAAGCAACATGAATACATTTCTCATCTAATGAAGTGTGTTTTCCAAATATCGAAGAGAGTCGTGCGACTGCCAAATTTCTCTACGAAATTTTTCTCAATGTCGTACGCTCTCATTCGGTAATGAAAAATTCAGTCCGTTAGTATTTTTTTCAGTACTTTTCCATTTCAAAAATACCGCAGTTTTTTGTATTATTACATATTTTGCCTTGCGCTTTTCAACTATTAATGCATTAGCAACATGTTCAACGTAATACTAAAGGTAGAATCAGGCTTTAGCCCCGGTTAGCCAAGCGTCCACGAATCATATGTTCGTTTTTAGAATATGAAAAGCAATGAGAACGCTTGCTTATTCCGAATCAGCTGTTTTTGTTTTGTATGTGAGGAGCACGTATAAGTCGTTAGTTTTGCTGTTCCGTTCCGTACGTGTATTAAATATAAATAAATAGTCTAGTAGGTAGGCGTGAGCCCACGATTTAAACCTCATGTCAGACATCTACAACAAAACGAAATATGAAAAATATATTTCTTAGGTGACCTCCTTCTGGCAAAAACTCTGTCGTTCAGGCTCGACTTTAAACTGTAACTACCGGCACTAATTTATAAACTTAACACACACGAAAGAATTGGTGTGAGAAGTTAGGTCATAATCCTGATTGAAGGGTTGTAATGATTAATGTATGTATTTATTTACAAAAGTACCATTTAATGCAAAAAAGTATTCTTTCAGTTGTAGTTCAGTACCATTTCAAAATTTTAATTTTGCAACACTGCTCTCTCTCATTACACATTGAGTTCACACGATACTATCTTCTCTCTTCTCCACAAAAACTTAACATGTCATACGATTTGTGTGATCGTCTAAATTTCCCTTAAGATCGTACACAAAGGTAGGATAGAATTTAGTCCAGCGAATATCTGCTGAGTTGCATCAAAATCGGCCTCGTTTATAGCTGGTACACTTACTATGGTACTCTATGGTATTCGAATTGCTGCGATTTAGATCCAATGGTGGCTAAGCTAAGATTCATGGTCGAAAAGATTTATTTTATATTTATTGGGTTTGGCAAGTAGATTAGATGAGGTCGTTTGAGAAATCGAAAAAGTATACAAAATAGAAACAGAATTTTTGTCTTCCATTAGAAAAACGCTTGGTCAGTCAGTCGATAGTGGTTCTCCAGAAATATCATGTGCTTGGCTATTGAGAATGGAATATTTTTTTTTTTTTGCTGAAAATTTCTTCTTTCCGCTTTATATTGCCAATAGGGCATTAATTAATTGGGCGTTACAGCCTATTAGCCAAGATTACAACCAAGTTTCTCACAGCAGTCATATTGTGAGTGTTAATTTTGTCGTTCAAACAACAGATTTAAGAAACTTTTGACGGCAATTTTATTCTACAAAGTTTTTGCCAGAAGGCTGATGAGAGGAAGTCACCGAAAGAAAAAGTTTTTCATATTCCATTGTATTCAAGATGTCTGAGCCAGGGTTTGAAGACACTACTAACTTGACTACGACGAGACTTCAGATTTACAGTAAGACCCCGGGGGATACGGTCCAATAAGTTCCAGCGCTAAATGAAACAGCGTTAAAAATTGGCAACTTAACACGCACATACATATGTATATACCTAGTAACGTTGATAACAACTAATAAATCAAAGGAAAGATGCGTTCGTACTGTGATTGCGACTTCGGTTGGAATCTTTATTCTGGACAGACAAATAAAAGAGCGTTAAAAAAGATACATAGTATACACCGTCGCTATATAGTGCACCGCTTTTGGTTGGTGCAAGGCCGTTTCATTTGCACACATATACATCAAGTATCAATACAGTGTGCGATTTAGGGGAATTCCAATACTACCGCGTAATACTGAAACAGCGTTAATTTACCTTACTGTAAATTAAACAATATATCGACGCCTCCGTTCTATAACATTCTAAGTCGAAAAAGTGTGTTTTGAGTTATGAGCTCTCAAAGTTTTCACGCGATATACAACCATATGTGTATTCTAAGAAGATTTTTCCCTATAACTTCGGAACGGGTCGGCGCATCTTAACCAAATTTTGGCAGTCTTTAAGTTAGAGAACGTAGAATTTAAAAATGCAAGAACATTAAAAGTGTACATTAAGTGTACTTAGAACGTTATAGAATGGAGGCGTCGTTATGTAAATTAATATGTATGGGGTGGCGTTTTGAGTTTGCTTTCTGGACTGCAAACGGTAGCTTCTTAGGCTTCATTGCTGCAAAAGACAAATAAATTTTCATCAATCTTTTTCGGACAGAGTGTAGGAGTAAGTTGAGTAAGGTGGCTCACTACTGCATTACGTCCAACAATGCAATACCTTTTCCCAGAAGCTGTTATTTCTAGCTAACCACAGATGATCTTCTATAATAGTAGATAAATCACTCGTTTAGCTGGAAAAGTTGAATGAATGAAATTTATATCACATAAGGGAAATGCATTCTGACAGCTCTTACGCTTCTTAGAGGAACTAAAGGAATAATAATAATAATAAATCAAACATACATATGTATTTATGGATTAACTGACTTTTTCCAAGGAAATACTATTTCATTTTAACTCAATTACTTATTCACTTTATTAAGCGTTATTTTTCTTTGTTTCAAACGTTTACTTTGTGTTCAGCGTTTATAATAAATGTTGATTCACTAATAAACACTTGTTTTATCTCTAGTAAAAAAAAACTTTTGAAAAACTTTTTTAAAAATAGAAATAAGAATAGAATTCTTTTTTTATATTAATTTATAACACATACACTCACTTCTTTGCATTTTAAAGGTAATTATAACGGTATCTCTCTAACAAAAATTGATGGAAATTTTTAAATAAAAAGAAAAAAACTTTTCTTAATTTCAAAAATGTTTCAAAACCCTTCAAAAACATTCAAAAAATTATTCTTATTTTCAAAATTAGATTGTTTTTACACACACATATGCCCTCACCTCTCATTTTATTTTACGACTTTGTAAACATTTAAAGATTTATTGCATTAGTTGTTGTTATTGTTGCTGCTGCTGTTATGCTTACTGGCTCTGGTATTTACAGTTTTTTGTTGTTTTTTTTCTGTTGTTGTGGTTTTTTCAACTTTCACTGTCGCTTTCAAAATCATGCATTCGTTGTTTTTTTTTTAGTATCTGGAGTAAAGTATAGTTTAATATGCATGTTTATCTGTCTTAATGATCATAAAAATGATGTTAAAATGTTATAAAAAGAATTCGTTTAAATAATCGTATTTAAAATGTTTGCATCCAAGGCAGATAGAAAGTAAAAATATTTGAAAAATTAAGTCAAGTTTTTACTTTTTTTTTTTTGTAATGGTGCTACTGGTTTATGATAAAATTAAAACAAAAAAGTTATCGATTTTTAAAATCGATCACAGTCTAGGTTTAGTTAGGCTTTACAGTGTAGATATATACGTATTTGGCTTAATCCAAGCTTAATATTCGTTTAAGAGGTTCGTTTGTAATCATTTTTTATCATTTAAAAATGAAAATTTTTCGATATAACACACACACATACACACGAATAATTTTTCCAATCCTTAATGCTTTTCTCATTTTGTTGAAGCTTTAATCAATCATTGGGAATTTCTTTTAATCGTGCGTTTTTGGTTTTGGCAAGAGGAGAAGTGAAAGTTCCTGGAAAGTCTCTGTAGTCCAGTAGGTGGAGAGCTGTCGTATTAGCCTGTGGTTCAAACTCCATTGCAGGCATTTGGAACAAAACTAAGTATGAAAAAAATATTTCTTTGACGACTTTCACTTCCCAGTTTTCCGGCAAAAACTCTGAGAGTAAATAGAATTACAATGAAAAGTGTCCCAAAACTATGTCTTTCGGAGTCGTTGTAATCCTGACTAAAGGACTGTAATGACCAATTAAGTAAGTGAGGACTCTTAATTTTTAAAAATTCGAAACAATAATGATGATAGAGTAGTGTACAGTAAGGCCCCGCTTAACGCGGGGTATACGTTCCACTAAGTTCCAGCGCTAAACAAAATAGCGTTCATACTGTGACTGCGACTTGGTTTGGAATCTTTATTCTGGACAGACTAATAAAAGAGCGTTGAAAAAGCTACATAGTATACACCGTCGCTATATAGTGCACCGCTTTTGGTTGGTGCATGGCCGTTTCATTTGCAGACATAGGGCAATCACAGACGAAAACAATTATGGTGGCACAAAATGGCAGCTTGTTTGCAAGAGAAGTGAGGGGAGCGGTTTTTTGCTGGCATAATTTTTCAACCAGCTTCTACCCCGCACAAACCAATACATAAACAACACAAAACCAATACACATACATTTATAAAACAGCAGATTCAGAAAAATTTTTTGTATAGAAGAAGAAAAACTAATGCACACAAAGCAGAGTACATGTATACAATTTTATGCCAGATGAAATAGTCTCGTGTGTGACTGAAAGGACAAAAATTGTGCGGCTTAAAAAATAGTCTCGTGTGTGATAGCACATATACAAGTATCAATACAGTGTGCGATTTAGGGTGATCCCAATACTACCGCGTAATACTGAAACAGTGTTAAGCGGAGCAGCATTAAGTGGGGTCCTACTGTAGTGTGTTGGCTTATTAGACATAAGAAAAATATTTCTTCGATGACTTCCTCTCAGCAGATTTGCGGCAAAAACTCTTGTAAGTAAATAAAATTGCCATGAAATGTTTCTCAAAAATCTCTCGTATGAAGTCAACATAAGTGGTCCTAGGTTGTAATCCTGATTAAAGGGTTGTAATTACCAATTCAGTAAGTAATTGAGAAAGCCCTAACAAGCTAAATGCAATGAGTATAGCCTTGCTTCACTACCGCTAAATCAGATAACCTTTGAAACCATCAAGGGAGTAAATCAAGGATCTATACTTTCCCTATACACATTTAAGGCCGTACACGATGAAATACTTGCATACTCAATGAATCAAAACAAGGGAATGTAGATTTAGTCCTATTCTAGAACAATTAAGCAAAGCAAGCAAAGAAAAATGGACCATCTATCCGAGCAAGCATACAAAATTAAATGCCTGACAGTTCAAACAAATTGAGGGGGCCTATATTTCATCTCAACAACAGACCTAGAGGCGAGAATGTCAGAAGTTTAGGCTTCCTAAGTGGCAATATTAACCCAATATTTAATCCTTTAAAATTTCGAACAAAAGGATATAAGATGTTGCAGGGAATATTTTACTCGATCTGGTTCACACTGTTGTATCCTATAATGGGGCCTTGAAATATCTTTCGAGACTTTTCGTCCATCTACAGAAGAGGGTAAATATTTTTAGAGATGACATACCTTAGCCCACCTTTCCAATGTGATTTGTGTTCACTATTTATTGCATCATTGGCAGGCTGGTGAATGGAAATAAAGAGGCTTGTTCTGCAAAAAAATTTAAAAATTTTACGTACTACACAGGAAAATCGGCAGTCGCCATAGTTTAGTGTCATTTGTTGAATTGTGACACTTATTGAAAGATGTTCAAGAAGAAAAACAAAAAAGAATATTTAAAACAATTTTTCGACTTGATCTAATAGGTAGTGTGTTGGCTTATTAGACGTAAAGCCAAGGTTCGAGTCCCAAGCCAGACATCAAGACAAAATACAAAAAGTATTTCTTCGGCGACTTCCTCTCAGCAGATTTCTGGCAAAAACTCTGAGAGAAAACAAAATTTCCATGAAAAGTTTGTCAAAAATCTGTCGTTCCGAATTTAAACTGTGGGTCTCATCACTCATGTATAAAATTAACACCCACAACATAACTGGTGTGAGAAACTAGGACGTTGTACAATGGGTCAATTCGACCTCCGGGTACTGTACTTGTCTTAATTGACAAGTACACGTCCTCTAACCTAACCTAACCTAAAACAATATTGTTAGGCTTTTTTAAATCCAGAAAAATTTTTTTTTTTAATTTTTACCTAAAAATAAAATTTCCCATCATAATAGCACAAAAAATTTAAATGCGTAGGCATTGAATATGTAGCATAATCTTGTGATCTATTAACCTACTAAAATGGATCGTGAACTAAATATTATCAGAGTTTATACTAACCATATATGAATGTTCGTTTTTTCCAAATACATTTGTCACCAAAACACTGCTTAAAAAATTCAAACAAATTTGTATTTTTTTTAAACAAAATTCAAGTTAAAAAAGTTTATATGCATAGGTTGTTGTAGAAATATTTCGTAATTATTTAATAACAAATAAAATTTTTGTTACTACAAAACATAAAAATAAATTATATTGTTAATCAAAATGCGTACAAAAAAAGAGAAAAAAATCGTATTAAAAATCGCAAGATACGGCACGCAGTTCATTGCTTATTTTTTTTAATAGTGCTGGTAGTTGCCGTTGTCGTTAGCCGTTCTTTTTGAAAGTTTATTGGCCTTTGCCGTTTTTTTGTATATTTTTTTTCGTTTTACTTTTAGTTTTTTTCGTCTTCTTTTTTGATTTCTTTCATTCATTCCAAAAAAAAAAAAAATAAAAAAAATTATAATTTCTGTTATACATTGTTTATATTGTTGTTAATCGTTTGTTTAAATGACTATAACGTTTTTTCCTTTCTTCTTCTTCTTTTTCTTCTTCTGTTTTCTGCTTTAAGTAGCAAATTTGTTAAACATTTCTTATGATATGCGTATGCCTTTGGGTGTTGTGTAAATATAAAATTAAAAAAAAACTAAATTCTTCAGCAATATTGTTTATTTAAACTTAGCAACTTAAAGAATAACTGACAACATTTCATAGCACTTTAGAGCACCCTTCAATCATAAGCGTAGTATGCATTATGTTTTCCTTAAAAATGTTTTAAATTGTTTATCTTTTAGAATCAATATCTTAAATTTTATATTAAAAAAAATAAAAACAAAAACAAAACAAAAGGAAGTTTCATATCAAAAATGAAAATTAAAACAGTTTGTGTTTTTTGAAAATTGTAAAATTTTACAACACGGGGTTATGGTTTTCTAATAATACGAGGGTGGATCAATATGACTGTTTCTGACAACATGCATCTTTCAGTTAACTTCTGTCAAAATCTGGTTTTTAAGATGTTGCAAGGAATACTTCATTCAATTTGATTTACGTCGTTTATCCTACAACTCCCATGTATGGGCTGGGGCCTCGATATGTTTCAAGGCTTTTCGTCCACATATGTATACTTGTATTGTATTTTTCTTGTCGATAAGTTGCATTTATTAGTCGATAACTTGCACTTTTTTGTCGATGACTTACATTTTTTAGTGGATGATTTTAATTTTTTCGGTCGATGACTTAAATTTTTTGATCGATTATTTGCATTTATTTCTCGATGATTTAAACTTTTTGGTCGATTTTGGCAATGACTTGCATTTTTTTGCCGTCTACTCGCATTTTTATTAGTGAGAAAAATCTTAGCTACGCGGCCTATTTAGGTGCGTAATAAGTCGAAGTCGCCGTAGTCTAGTAGGTAGTGTGTTGGCTTATTAGACCTAAAAGCCAGGGTTCGAGCCCCAGGCCAGACATCAAAACAAAATACAAAAAGTATTTCTTCGGCGACTTCCTCTCAGCAGATTTCTGGCAAAAACACTGAGAGTAAATAAAATTGACATGAAAAGTTTTTAAAAAAAAATCTGTCTTTCGGAGTCGACTTTAAACTGTAGGTCCCACCACTCATATATAAAATTAACACTCACTACATAAGTGGTGTGAGAAACTGGGTCGTAATCCTGATTGAAGGGTTGTAATGACCAATTATGTATGTATGTCTGTATAGGAAAAGAGGCGAAAGTCGTTAACTTGTATTTTTCTTGTCAATGATTTGCATTTTTTTTGTCGATGACTTACATTCCTTAGGTAGACAACCTGCATTTCTTTTTGGGTCGATTACTTCAGTTATTTAGTCACTGATTTGCATTTTTTGGTCGATGACTAACAGTTTTTGGTCGATGACCTCTTTGGTCGATTATTGGCATTTATTGGTTAATGACTTAAATATTTTTGGTCGATTGCTTGGATTTTTTTTTTTGGTCAATGGCTTGTATTTTTGTCGTTAACTTGCATTTTTTTGCTCGATGACGACGTATAGGAGAGGAGGCGAAAGTCGTCAACTTGTATTTTTCTTGTCAATGATTTGCATTTTTTTTTGTCGATGACTTACTTTTTTTAGGTAGGCAACCTGAATTTTTTTTGGGTCGATGACTTCCATTATTTAGTTGATGATTTGAATTTTTTGGTCGATGACTTGAACTCTTTGGTCGATTATTGTCATAAAATATTGGTTGACGACTTAAATATTTTTGGTCGATGACTTGGATTTTTTTTGGTCAATGGCTTGTATTTTTGTCGATAGCTTGAATTTTTTGCTCGATGACTGGTATTTTTATTTGAAAGAAAAATATTAACTTCGTGGCCTATATAAGTTTTGTAGGTCTAGACCCTAAGGAAGCCTGTTTTGGAATCCTTGATACCATGGCTATCCAATCCATGATTTATTTTCTCTACAATTCCATTTTTATCCGATTTTGTACGATTATGGAGGCGATATTTGATTAAAAAGCTTGATCTCTCAACTTCTCATAGGCAATATTAGAAATTTTCATTTTTTTTTGCAAAGCGGCCTATTTTCTACTTCATAACAAAAGTATGCATGTGAGCTGCTATTATTCTTTTTTCAAAATTCTTAAATGCCTACGAATTTTTTTGCATTTTTAAATTTTTTAAGAAAATAGAATAGAATTTAATAGAATTTTTGTTTTGTTTTTAATGTTTTCCAGTATTCAAGGAATATTGATTTAATATATGATTTCATACAAATTATAGGGAGTCTGGCTCGTGTAAATATTGATTCGATTATTCAAAAAAAAAAAACAAGAAAAAATACATACAATACGCTTGGCGCCATTTGGTCCATTTGATATGTGTATTGTAGTATAAATAGTTTAAAACGGTTTGAGTTTGAGTTTTTTTTGGCATCAGGCTTAATTTCTTTATTTATACACTCTACAAATGACGTCTGAAAAAATCTAAAAAGCCTTCTTTCTTCCCATTTAGGCAATGATTATTATGAGTTTCATACAATATGTTCGACACATGTTTGCCTTACTTACTCATATGCCTCATGCCACAGGAGAATAAAAACCATGTGTTTGTTGTCCAAAGACAAATCATAGCTATCGTCGTCGTCATCATCATCATCATTATCATTGTAAAACGGAAGGATTTCCATAAATACTCGGTTGGCCATATTAGGTTATGTTTTTTGGTTGGTTTTTTTTTTCAAAGGAAAGGAAATTGTCACAGAAATTTATAAATCGTAAGATACTAAATGCTAGAAATGCAGCTAAATAATGATGATAATGATGATGTACACAAATTAACATCATTATGACCTTCTAGTTTTATAACCCACACAGTCTTTATTCTTTAGTATTTACATGAGGGTTAAAGATAAAAATTAATTCCTAAATATCTGTATATCTACGCTGGTTATTCTTCTTCTTATTTGATTCTATTTTTAGCATATTTTTTTTTATTTTTTTTTTTTTGCATAATTAATGGTACTTGTTGTAGTTGTTAAGTTGTTGAAATTTGTATGGTTTTAATTTATAAATGAAAACTGTTGGAGCATATTTTTTCAAGAAATTTTCAACAGAAAATGATGATGTTATTCATATTCCAACACAGAATACAACCCCAACTTTTAAATGAGAATCTTAAAATACGGGGAGATAAACACAGTTTAACAGTTTTATAAGTTTGCAAAACCACGGCAAGCAAAAGGCAAAGAAAACTAGGGGAATCTGTAATCGATTACTGCACTAAATCTACACTCATAAAGACAATATGCTCAGAGTAGCATAACAGTTTAGGGGGAAACATTTAACTGAAATCGAACTTATGCTCGGCAAATGTTTATTGA
Source organism: Sarcophaga subvicina (assembly GCA_936449025.2). Classification (NCBI taxonomy): domain Eukaryota; kingdom Metazoa; phylum Arthropoda; class Insecta; order Diptera; family Sarcophagidae; genus Sarcophaga; species Sarcophaga subvicina. Next base: position 102,941,930 of record OW388083.2, on the reverse strand, counting down.
AAAATGTTTATTGCTAGGCTGTGTACATATAAAGATTTTCAATTGAAAATTGTTTTGAAATGGTTTATAATTTGGCCTATTTTTAAACCAGTGTTTGCAAGCATAAGCTTTGAGAGCAAAAGTTAGGGTGGAATTAACTTAACAATCACGTTTCAAATAGGAGATATTTTTTGAAAAATTGTACTTATTTTTTAATTATTTTAACACAGCAAATTACTTACTCACTTACTTAATTACAACATTTCAGTCAGGATTACAACCTAGCTTGTCACATCACCTATGTTGTGTATGTTAATTTTATCCATAAGTAACGGGGGACCTACAGTTTTAAGTCGTCTCCGAACGACCGTTTTTTGAGAAACTTTTCATTGCAATTTTATTTACTGTCAGAATTTTTATCAGCAATCTGCTGAGAGGAAGTCGCCTAAGAAATATTTTTTCTTAATTCGTTTTGTTCTAGATCTAGATGTGCTGGGTTGGGTGTTGAACCTCCGCCTCACGTCTAATAAGCCAATATAGTACCTACTCTACTCATCGCAAGCTACGCCGCTAAGCACCTCAAGTGAATTTTGGCATAGAAGCTACCACTCCAACCTATCCACCTAACTACTATACTACGGTGCTTAGTTGTAAATAGTTTCTAGGATGATACGGTAATACGGAGTATTCATGATCTAGTTACGCTTCGAAAGCTTCTTGCTAAGCCTGAAAATCTGTTGGCCAAAAGACATATATTCTCCGTGTATAGAAAATCGTAATCTGCATTGTTGTGGATGAAACTGTATTGCCTTGGACTTAGAATTGTAGTTTGTTTGTTTTAGGGCAGATCCTTCTACACTTCTCCAATCTTCACTTCGTCGTATTTAGTGCTCTAAGTGATCTTTCATGTAGTGCCTTTAAGCTTCTTTGTTGTTTATAGCTATAAACACAATAAACGCAACGCTGCAAATACAGCAATCTGTCGAAGATAGAATACAGTAATCCTTCGATTAACATTGTTTCAATTTACGTCGTCAAATTGCCTTTTTTGGCGACGTAAATCGAGGGATTACTGTAACTTTTTTATGTTCCTTGTTAAAAACATACTACTTTGCAGTATGAGCAATATGAATTCGATTCGATGAATTCGAGGATTACTGTACAGTAACTCCTCGATTTACGTCGCCTCGATGAACGTTCTTTCAATTTACGACGTCAAATTTTTTGTTCCCTCTAACTTCAATTTGCGTCGTCATTCGATTTACGTCGCCTTTTTTTGGAACCAACTGCGACGAAAATCGAGGGATTACTGTAACTTTTTTAAGTTCCTTGTTAAAAACATACTACTTTGTAGTATGAGCGATATGAAATTCGATTTACGTCGTTTCGATTTACGTCGCAGTTGTTTCCAGAAAAGGGCGACGTAAATCGAGGGATTAATGTATATGGTTTTAGGGCACATCCACCTTCACTTCGTCGTATTAAGTCCTCTAAGTGATCTTACATGTAGTTTCTTTAAGCTTCTTGTTGTTTATAGCTATAAACACAATAAACGCAACGCTGCAAATACAGCAATTTCCCGAAGATAGAATACATGGATGTGTATGGAAATGATTACTTTAACACTTTAATCGTCATGTCAGTCATATGTGTCTGACGCTAAGAAGTTCTACATGATACATGTCAGACATATACAGTCACACAGATAATTGTACGTACCCCCCCATAAAAATCATTTTTTTTAAATGATAATATATGGACAAGTCAACTGATTTTTGCGCCAAATTTTTTGTTTTCCGTCACAGCCGAACAAATTATATTTGTTCTCATCACTAAATATTACATTAGCCCAAAAATCAGTTGACTTGTCCATATATTATTGGGCGAATTCCAATCGTGGCTTTTTTCTCGGCACTCGGCTGCGGAAACCGTTCTTTTTCAAAAGACTTCGAACTGTTTCGGACTGCACAATAACATTGTGATCACTTTCCGAGGTATTTCGTATTTCTACGGCTGTACTCCTAGGATTTTTATCCACAATACCTTTTATATACCGGGCTACCCTTGGAGAAATTTTATACGAAAGATACGTCGTACGTATAATTTTCTGTGGTGCCATATTGGTTTTAAGCAAACTGCAGTCATAAATTCATATATTTTGGGAATCTTTTTTCTTTATTTAAGTAAATGTGTCGTTACAGACGCTAATATAAAGAAATTTTAGATTAGAAGTTCATTACTTTAAAAAAAAAAATGATTTTTAGGGGGGTACGTATAATTATCTGTGTGACTGTATGTTTGACATTTTAGAAATAGTCACAGTAACAAGGTGTTATTCGGTAAATGCTACACGTACCACTGATTCCTACACAATGCGTTCAACGCTGTGTTCAAAACAACAGAATGCGTCAGACATATAAGACTGACACGGCTTGTTGAGAAAAAAAAGTTTTAATATAGGATCATGTCAGTCATATACATATGTGTGACATAATAAATTGTGTTTTATCGGGAATTTTGGCAAACAATTTTTTTTCTGTGATACATTAAGTTTCCTTGATACATTTTTAACTATATTACGTCACCGTAGTCTGGTAGGTAGTGTGTTGGCTTATTAGACGTAAATCCAGAGTTCGACTTCGGCGACTTCCTTTCAGCCGATTTCTGGCAAAAACTCTGAAAGTAAATAAAATTGCCATGAAAAGTTTCTCAAAAATCTGTCGTTCAGAGTCGACTTTAAACTGTAGGTCCCACTACTCATGCATGAAATTAACACACACAACATAAGTGGTGTGAGAAACTAGGCCGTAATCCTGACTGAAGGGTTGTAATGACCAATTATGTATGTATCTAATAAAGTTACGATGGCCCATGTGAAAATTTTTCTGATATTATCGTGGCAATTAACGTGTTAAAGGCTATGTGGCAACAAGAAAATAGTTGTTGCAAAGTTGCTGTGTTTGCTGCGTTGCGTTTATTAGGTAGCTTATTTGAGGCTGCCATTACAAAATCGTTGTGCTGTGTCTGTGTTGCATCTATTGTGTTTACAGCATATTTTTTTTTAATGTTTTTATTGCCCAATTTGTTTTAATAAATTTTATTTATACGGAAAGAAACTCATTTCCTTTGTATTATTAATTACGAAATTTAAATAAATTTTATTTCCAAGAACATTTTATAAACACCTGCAAAAATACGAAATTCAGAATTTCACTTTTATTTTTATGGAAATCCTCTTTCATGTACATATGTATGTATTATGTGTTCATATGCATACTTAATTTGCGTTAATATGCGTTCCATATTTATTGACCATGACTGTATTAATCAGTCTGTAGTGTTTTTCATTTGAAGCATTCTACTGTGCTGTATTGTATTTATGCAAATTTCATTTAATTTAATTTTTAAAATTCCACACAAATTATAATAATAAACTTTTTGCTTTTGTTTATATGTATGTATGTATACTCTTTTGTTTTTCTTTTTTTTCATTATAATCAAAGAATATTTAAAAGAGCACAATTCGTTTTCATTGTCTATTTTGATTTGGATATCTATGAGCAAAGAATTCCAATTAAATGCACTGACAGACAGGCAGACAGACAACAGCAATAACACTCAATTAATTAATGAAAAATAAATTACATTTTGGAATTTTAAAATGAATTGCCAAAGAATGAAATTAAACAGATTCGGTTTTATTAAATATTTTCAAAGTTAATAAATAAATAATTTATTTTTGATAATCTTACATTCATCGCCTATGCAACAATTAGTTTGTATTTCATTTAAACAATAATTGATAAGTAATAAATACTTTTGAAATTTTAAATAAGCGGGGTAAACGTACATATGTGGAAAACTGAAAATAATTTCCAGTCTAGCTGTTGTTCCTTTCATATCTCATTATTTTGCTAATAAACGTTTAGAAAGTATTTTTAATCGTTTGTTTTATTTTTTGTTTATTTTTTTTATAAATTTTTTTCTATTTTTTCATTTTATTTGAATAAAAAATAAATTTTTTTTTTAAATTTTTGTATACAACATAAAAGGCCTGTGATTCATTTGCTGACTGGGTAGCTATTAAATCATCAACGTACAGTTCAAACGCGCGAGGCATGAAATTAAAGTCTTACTCTGTACCAGAGATCAGCAATGAGTATTCAAAAAGATGAGTAGAATCGTATCATACTCATAATTTCTGGTATTTATACGAAATTTACTTAGTTTGCAATTTACCAGGTTTTTTTATTCATGACAATCACTAAAGAGAAGCAGATTAATAACTCTGAAAACAATCTCTCAATAGCACTTAGAACCACAGACCAGAAATGAGTATTCAAAAAAATGAGTAGAATCGAATCATACTCATAATTTCTGATACTTATACGCCTTCATACTTATTTTAATATCATGGAACCTTTACTCATATTCAAAGTTTGAAGTACTCATCATATTCATACTTAATACTATGTTCAGACATGCACGTATATTGAGAAAATCGCAATAAACGGCATTATTGATATCAATATTTCATATAAAATGTCAATTAATTATTGCTCAATAAATTTATAAATTGTTATAATATTAATTAAAACTTAAACTTCAAATACAGCACTGTCGTAAGTACGTTCAGTGAGCATATTACTATTTTCCGAACACTTTCTATTGATATTTGACAACTCAAATGTCAGCAGCAAAAAAAAAAAAAAAAAACAATGACAAACAAAAAAAAGCTATGCAGTATTATCAAATTTTTCTTTCTCATCCTTCTGAGAGAACTAACCGCAACAGCTCGGCGTTTTGGTTAATCATTAGTAAGACCTTTTCCAATGTTGAATTGTTTTCCATTAAATTAAAAGCAATGTTGTTGAAGCAATCAGCTGTTTTGTTTACCAGCTGTCAAACAAATTTTGTGTCTGAACACTAAAAATATTGTTACCAATAAACCGAATATTAATTCAAGAAAAGTTTTTGTTTGAACATAGTATAACAACACGTATGATGTTGTTGATTTCGACTCTCCATAACTCAACATATACACGAAGCACAAAATAAGTATGATTCATGTACGAACACTAAAATACTCACTAGAAGGTTGTGTGTTTGCTCTGCTTGTTGCTCTGTGTTATGTGGTGCTTATGTGTCTTTCTTTTTTTGTAAATGCAACAACAACTAAGACTGTAAATTTTGATGAATGATTCGAGTCTCTCGAATCATTTATAAGTATTTTTCTAAAGTTATGAATCTAAATATAGGTAGGCTTATGAATCAAACATATCATGAATGGTATGAGTTTGATGTCAACGTTGCACGCATACCGCATGCAACCTGCACTTATAAATCAACGTTGTAGTGAGTATGAATGAATAAGAGTACATATTTAAATTTCAATATTGCTGACTCACTTAAATTCAAAATGTCATGAGTGCTTGCGAGTAGCGAAAAAATGATTCGTTGCTGATCTCTGCTCTGGACGTCACTCTTATGAAGTGTATATCAGAAGGCAAAGATTTTTTCAAGTTTCCCATTAAAGAAGAACCTCTTAGGGCCATTATTACAACTTGCCGTTAAACTTGGGTTTAGTTAAAGGTACCTATAGCTAAAGGGAACTGTAAAGTTACCTTTAACTTATTTTCGTTATTACAACTTACAGATAAAATTTTCAAAAATATGGCAATGCACTCAATTATACAAGTTCTTTTCAACGCAGTGGCAACCGCGGGCTTTGTTTTTTTTTTGTTGTATATGCTCAATTTGTTTAAATTTGAAGTTGCCATAATGAAAATAATATATAATATGGCAGGTTCAAACATAAAGTGACCTTTAAATGTTAAAGGTAGGATGATTCTCCCTTTAGCTTAACGATCACTTCTATCTTATTGTGTACTCATAATAACGAAAAACAATTTATCTGCCCGTTAAAATCCTCCCTTTAGTTAACGGCAAGTTGTAATAATGGCCCTTAAACCAATTAATCTTTTACTAGGTTAACAGACGGCCTATGACAAGCATTTTCTGTTAATGGCAAGTCAGTCTGTTATATATCGTTCGCTTTTTTAACTGTTTGGGTTTTGAAAATGGGAAAAATGTCAGAAAATTTGATAAAGCGGATGCAATATTTATTCGTGGCAATAAATAAACGTTTACAATTTAGATTTTAAAGATCATTTCATGTAAATGTTGCACGCACTTATGCTGCGCCTTTTGTCCAGTTGTCTTTCAGGACTGTACACGAGAGAATTCATCTATCAGCACTGTAGATCTAAGCTCAGTTCTTAGTAGGTCCATTATATTATATACGTTACCGTGTATAATGCAGCACCATCTTATTGAAAACACAGATTAACGAAGTTGAATTCTTCCACTATGTAGAAAAAAATTCAGTACTCATCACAATAAAATCGCCGTAGTCTAGTAGTTAGTGTGTTGGCTGATTAGACGTTGGGCCTCGGTTCAAATTCCAGGTCAAACATCTCCAACTAAACGGAATATGAAAAAATATTTCATCGGCGACTTCCTCTCAGCAGACTTCTGGCAAAAACTCTAAGAGTAAATAAAAATTGTCATGAAGACTCTCAAAAATCTGTCGTTCGTAGTCGACTTTAAACTGAAGGTTCCGCCATTCATGTATAAAATTGATACACACAACCTAAGTAGTGTGAGAAATTGGATCCATAATCCTGACTGAAGAGTTGTAATGTCCAGTTATGTACACTCAGCCATAAAAGTATACATACGGATAACAAATTTCAGAAATTTTTTTAACTAATCTGTTATTGTTGAAAATCTTTGTAATTGTCTGACAACTTTCCTCGATTTTAAGACGGCCCACAAGGCCCACAAAAGTTAACAAATTTCAGAAATTTTTTAACCAATCCATTTTTTTTTGAAAATATTTATAATTGTCTGACATCTTTCTTCGATTTTAAGACAGTCTTTTGCATTGGTTCATAAATTTTGTGAAATTTGTAAATCGGATGCATACCTTTGTGAGCCTGTGCAGGGCCACAATTCAGTTCAATTTCAGAAATTTTTTAACCAATGCAAAAGACCGTCTTAACATCAAGGAAACTATAAAGATTTTCAACGGAACGAGATTTTTTAACCGTACATATAATTTAGTAACTGTGTGTATGTATGCATGTATGTATGTACTTATCACAGTGTAACTTGCTAGATGATTGACTGTGAAGAAGCACTGCAGAAAACAGTAAAAAACTGTATCTGACTGTTCTTCACATCAAATTCGCCAATTTTTTCTTTATCCCACCCATTGATCCAGAAGTGGGAGTTGTCTTTGAAGTTAATTATTCGTTAGAAACACGTTCCTCACACAGCTTGTTTTGAACAATAACGTTCAATGATTTTCAAGCGCTAGTTTCTTCATGGTGAAATGAAAAACCTTAAGATTTTTTCAGCATAACCACGTGTCACGAATCTTTTTTTATACTGAAAACGTTTACACTGAAAAATCATATAAAGCCTACGAAGTACATAATTTTTTATTGCAGTTGAAGAAGTGATTTCAATGAAAGATTGTTGATCTGTATTTAGCTGGAAAATTATAAACGAAGTTAGATATTTATGTACTTGTGATCATGATATATATGCTACATAGAGGTGGTAGTCATTCGTAATCTACAACAATACGCAATTTAAGAGGGGAAAATCTCAACCTCATATACTATACAAAAGTTTATATCAATGTTTGTTATTATATTACATTCGCTTAATAAATGAAAATAATATCGATACTTTAATTAATTTTTATTATTGTTATTGTAAATAAATATTTACAAGCGACAATTAATAATTCATTGACTTTTGGTCGCACTTTCACTTACATTTTACGACTCGCTCAAGTGAGGGTTTTTTTTTATTGTGCATACAATTTTAGTTTTTTTTTATTTTTAAATACTGACAGTATTATTATAAAAATAATTTTAATATCGGATGTTTAATTTATAAACTTGACAACGGTTTGTTTACAAATTGAATTGTATATACATTACATACATATATATTAATCGTGTGGTTAAGGGTCAATTAACAAGAAGATACATTACATATGTATTTGATTGAACTTTTAAATAATTTTTTTGATAGAAGACAGAAGTTGAAAATACTTTCTGAGCATACCCAGACTCTGAGTGCAATTGGCTACACCAGGTCTGAATCTGTCGTCGTCGTGGTCTAGTAGGTAGTGTGTTGGCTTATTAGACGAAAAGCCAGGGTTCAAACCCCAGGCCAGACATCAAAAACAAAATACAAAAAGTATTTCTTCGGCGACTTTCTCTCAGCAGATTTCTGGCAAAAACTCTGACAGGTAATAAAATTCTCATGAAAAGTTTCTCAAAAATCTGTCGTTTGGAGTCGACTTTAAACTGAAGGTTTCGCCATTCGTGTATAAAATTAACATACACGACATAAGTGGTGTGAGAAATTATGTAATGTAGGTCTGAATCTAGTCTTGATGGGAGATTTCTTTCTTGAATACAAAGATTGGTTTTTAATATGGTCATCTCCAAGGAGTCTGGTAAGTCTACACAAACGCTACTAAGCTTCAGAAAAAAAGATCCTGTGGAATTTTCTCCGAAATTCTTTATATTGGGATAATCTCTTCAGCTCCCCGACTTCTGTAGTGTATTTCATGTCTAGGTAATGGCCAGTGTTCTCAAATTCCTGGCATCAATATCAATCCTCTTTGACAGTCAACCAGTCAGATGTTTTTAAGGTGTAATCTTCATGTCTAAACTGGTTGACATATGCCACGATTATCTTGATCAACTCTAGTGGCAGTTTTGTGTCAATCTAATGTTGGGTTCTGGTCGCACATCTTACTTAATAAAAATTTACGTATAAGTATAGGGAGCCGTCGTACAATAGGTTAATTCGACCTCCGGGTACTGTACTTGTCTTAATTGACAAGTACACGTCATCTAACCTAACCTAACATAAGGAGCCGTATCACCTCTATTAGGTTGTCTGTTTTTCGCTCCTGAGGAAGATTCTTGCGCTATGGCTAGTATCATCTGAAGTGTTATTTTATATTTCGATTCTAAAGAAACATTATCGAAACACAATGGTTTACATGGTAAGATTCAACTGAATTTTTTCGAATAGAAGTCCACCATAAACCCCCTTCCTTTGGATAGGAAGCATATCAGTTAAATACTTTAATAAGATCGCAGGGATATTTCTGTCACTGTATCTATTCTCAGTCATTGCACATTCGGTAGGCATGGGCAGTGACTTCATACATGCATAATTGATCATTACAAATCTTTAGTCAGGATTACGACCTAGTTTCTCACTGATGTTGTGTGTGTTAATTTTGTACATGTGTGGTGGGACCTACAGTTTAAAGTCGATTCCGAACGACAGATTTTTGAGAAACTTTTCATGGTAATTTTATTTACTTTCAGAGTTTTTGCAGGAAATTTGCTTAGAAGATTCTGACCTGGGATTTGAACCAAGGCCTCACGTCTAATAAGCCAAGACAGTGCCTACTAGACTACGGCAACTGCGCTTATCTGTATACTATGTATTCTACAGAATTTGTAGAGCATATATCGTCCTTGGCTGTGTGTAGATTTCTCTAATTGCGCTCACGCTTACCTTAGAGTCTAAAGAAGTTAATATTATCAAATCGATTATTAGATTTATTGAACTAAAGGGTCCGCCAAATAACTTTTTTGTTTTTGAAAATGCTTTTAAAAAAACTACTGAATATTTTCTCAAATTTCTTTTTTATTTGAAAGTACAATCCTTCCGGTTAATAATGGAAAATAATTTCATTCAAATGGCTGCCTCGGCTGGCCATGCAGTAGCCTACACGATCGGTCCAATTTTTAAGCACATTATCGATTGTGTGCAGCTGTATTTCACCAATGGCTTCACGAATATTGTCCTTTAAAGCGTCAATTATCTCTGGCTTGTCGGCGTAACACTTATCTTTGACGGCACCCCACAAATAATAGTACAACGGTGTCAAATCGCAGCTCCGAGGTGGCCAAACGACATCAGCTCTGCGGCTGATAATGCGATCTTCAAAAACAGGGCGCAAAACATCGAGTGTAGCTTCGGCTGTGTGGCACGTAGCGCCGCCCTGTTGAAACCAAATGTTGCCAATATCCTCCTCTGCAATTTTTGTGAACAATAATTCGTTCAACATGGCCCGATAACGATCGCCATTGACTGTAACGGCCACTACTTGCTCATTTTCGAAGAAAAATGACCCAATTATGCCTCTGGACCAAAATCCGCACCAAACAGTGACTCGTTTTAGGTGTGTCGGCTTTTCAATGTATGCGTGAGGGTTTTCTGTGCCCCAAATGCGACAATTTTGCTTGTTTACATACCCGCCAAGATCAAAATGAGCTTCATCTGAAAAGATGTTTTTTTTTGCCAAAATCGGCATTTTCTGGTGTAGGCTACTGCATGGCCAGCCGAGGCAGCCATTAGTAGCAGTACTTTCAAATAAAAAAAGAAATTTGAGAAAATATTCAGTAGTTTTTTTTTAAAGCATTTTCAAAAACAAAAAAGTTATTTGGCGGACCCTTTATAATGCTAGTTTCCAGCTTAATTCATGTAGCTTAAATCATGTTTAAATGCGAAGTCTTGGGTACGTCAGTTAGCTCTAGGTCAACGTTTTACGTTGAGTACACAACAAACGCTATGTTTGAACAACTGAGCTTGATCCCTGTAATTGGACTTCTGTGAAGTTAATAATCCCCAACCTAACGTTTAATGTAACCTCGATTAACCTCAACGTTTAATGTAACCTCGATTAACCTCAAATTGAGTTTTAATTCTTTCTTTGACGGTTTAATTAATTAAACTTTAGCGTTTAAAGAATATTCTCAAATTCAAACAACAATAAATTATCGTTCTTAAAACCCTACTGACGTCATTTTTAAACCCGTGCTGTGATTAACTCTACAGTATATGGCATGACTGCCAATACCAGACATTTTAATTTAAAATAAAACGATGCGAACTGGCGAACAAACAAACAAACAAATAAACGGACAAACAAAATGCTAAATACGAGTAAATATTCAATTGAATTGATTTAAAGCAACACTTATTATATATGTACTAAAGAATGTGTTCTACTGATCTACACTCACTCACTCCTATAAACGTCAATGCATTCTTTATAAACGAAAAAAGGAAAACAAAAGGCGGAAAATATTTACTTTTTCCATATTGAAGTTCAATGTACATGCGAATGTTTTATTCATTTTCGTTGTTTTATTCATATTGTTGTCTGACAAGTAAAGTAACAGTCGATGACATAATTATAGGTGCATTAAAATGAATAAAAAAAATAAAGATATATTAGCTTAAAGTTATTTATTTGTCTTAATGATTTATCTTTTCTAAGCAAGTTCTTGAACCAAATTTCCAGTTCCGAACCTCTATACGAAATAAAAATAAATACGTAGTGGCGCAGTCCTGCTAAAATCTTATGCTAAAAAAAGGAGTAATTTCTCTTATGATATGAATTGTTATTGAAAAACTTGCGCGTAGAAATCTTACGTGTTTAATAGCTCGATTTCGTTACCCAATAGGCTTAGGAACGCAGCGAGATGACTTGTTGCTCTAAAACTTGTCGTTGCAAAAATTCGCTTGTAGCATGAGAGCAATCACTAGCATTCTGTTATCATTTTTTGCTTTAAAAAATTCAGTTGAAAAATCTCCTAGCTTTTCAGTTTCAAAGCCTGCCAATTTCCTGTCGCATTATTACTATTCTGTAGCGAAATATTTTAAAATATTGTGAAAACAAGCAAAATAAAACTAATTATGACTCAAAAATTTATTTTTTCCTATATAGTTACCACATACTTACTCAATATGCCTGCCAGTTTTGTCTACAGTTTGGTGGTGACGCACTGAAAAAAAAATTTTTTTTCAATCGATTTTTTTTTCCTTTTTTGTAAGGAAAACTTTATTTCGATATTTTTTTTTTAGAAATATTTCGTTTGCATAACGCTTACCAAATGTAACAGGCTTATTTTAAACTGTTAACAAAGCACATTTTTTTCTTTGGTATCTCCATCTAATTCCTTACAGTGACTTGACTGTAAGGCTCTTATTAAAGCGGCAAAATTAATCAGTCTGTCTGTCATATGCTTTGGCTGTTTGGCTAACCAGTAAAGCGCCTCGCCCATACCTCGGTTATCAACGGCCAGTTTTATTTTATTTTAATTGTAGGCGAGCCACAAACCAAGAAAATGGAAAAAAAAATTGAAAGAAAAACGCTCAACATGCAAATGAGTAGGAGCAGAAACATACCTGCCTCATCCTCTTCCTCCTCCTCCTCCTGGCTCACCATAACATTTCTTGTGCCATATCCATTTAGCCAGCTCTGTTTTATGCCATAAAGAAATTGTGTTGTCTCGAAACAAGGAAAGCAAATAAACGCAGGTTTTTTTTTTCTTCTTTATTTAAAAACCAGTCACGCACACGCATTTAAATTTCAAGCATTCAACGTCTTTTCTGTTTCATTTCTCTGTTAAATTTCTATTAAAATGCATTAATGTTGCCATGACATGCCACATGAGCTTAACTTTTGCGGGGGCATACCTGCTCGAAAAGACTTTTTTAAGTTTTATTTTAGCAAACATTCTGTTTTATGACTACTTGTGCTCGCTTATATTGTAAAAATTAAAACATATTCTAGGCTGTGCCTGAGTCTGATGTAAGAAAAAAAGTTTCTAAATGTTACTGTTTAATACGAGCATTTCGCCGAACAATTTGTAAGTTTTTACAAAATATTTGTATTTATTAGTGTGCAAATATTATGAGTATGTCTAGCTAGTAGTGTCTTATAGTTTATTTTAATCATAAAAAACACCCTCTAATAACTGCATGGATTTACATAAATACTGAATGGTTTTTTTTTATCACAATTTAATTGGTGCGTAGCAAATGTCATTTCTTGTTATAGGAAATAATATTCAACATTTTTCTGAAGGTACTTCTTTACTTCTTTTCTCCCAGTTGGTATACATTTTATAACAACAGGATTAATAATCTTGGGGTTAAGTGATTAAGGCTGTGAATTTGCTCAGATTGAAGTGCATGAACTACAGCAAGCGGTTAACAGAGTTACTAGACAGGATCACAAGAATTTTTTATACGCCGAGGAGGGGGTAAATGTACCTAACCGCACCCTAGAGAAAGTCGTCACATCCTCCGTGTGTGGGGCCCTCACTCACTAAATCCCCCTTTCGTCTTCTGTGGACTTGTTCGTGCCCACTGCGGAACTACGGTAGTATTACTTCAGAGTGGAGTGATTTTGGCCCTTTGGCCTCTCCAAAAGTTGAGGAGACATTTAAGCGTCTCCACTATTCCTTTCGTCTAAATCATCATTTCGGTTCCGCTTGGCACGTGTGACAGTATCACCTATGCCGACATGCTTACCCGGTCTGCAGCCTCAAGATCTCTCTTTTTCCGCCTTAGAATGCGCTCTACGTAATTCACCACCGACAATGTTAGCGGCTGTGATCGTTCCAACTATTGACGTCAGTACAGAGCGATAGCTCTGCCAGCGTGCACACTCAAAAACAGTGTGCTCTGCGTTATCAATTACCTCCCCTACCTCGTAAATTGATCACAAGAATAGTGGATCTATTATTGACAGCAACTAACTTACATACTTACTCACTTACTTATATACTTACTTACATTCTTACTTACATACATACTTAGTTACTTACATACTTAGTTTCTTACATACTTAGTTACTTACATATTTACTTACTCATTACAACCCTTCAATCAGCACCTAGCTTCTCACACCACCCACATCGTCTGTGGTATCTTTATCCATATGTGGCGTGACCTACAGCTTTAAGTTGACTCAGTACGATAGATTTTTGAGAAACTTACCATGGCATTTCAATCTCAAGAGCTCTTGCCAGAAAACTGCTGAGAAGAAGTCACCCAAGAAATATTTCTTCATTTTACGTTTTGTTGGAGATGTCTAAGCTGGGGATTGAACCACGGGTTCGTGTCTATAAAGCCAACATCCAACCTACTAGACTTCGACAACTTGAGTTCAAAAAATTCTTTGCAAATACAATTTTTGGATAATGGTTGTCAGTTGCCGATAACTGATAACTGACAATGCAACTGGAATTCAGTTGCCATCCATAATCAAACGACATGGGTATTTTGTTACCTATATTCTTTCGATATTTTCATCATCATCTTTGAATAATCAAAAATTCTGTAGAAAGCCATACTTCTCGCACGAAATCGCATCAGCTTTGGTTTTGATGACTATCAGATGGCCATTGTACGCAGAAAACCGTATCAGCGTTGGTTATGATGACTTTCACATGGCTATTGCAGCTACTGGTCAGTGCAGGAAATCTTTTACGATCATAAAGGAACAATATCTGCACTTTCAGATTCTTTAGCCTTTGAAATCCACGAAAGACAAGAGACAACCTTAGAATCCGTGTATATGAAAAAGTTCCCTCTCTCAGATGACTCATAATGTCCCTACCTTTCGTTTAGAGATGCGTAACATTTTCTGGCTGTATAAGAGGCCAAACTTTTACTGGAAATATTAATATCGTACGTACGAGGCAGACAGAGTAGCCTTTTATAATCTAGCTGTGCATATTGAATTGGAAACGAAATTATTGGTGAGAGTGCAGACAGATGATTAACGTTTATCAACATGACATTTCATTTGTTTCAGATTAAGATTGTCGCTTCGCTAGAGGAAATAAATGTGGGGTCGCGCATTATGTAGACTACATGAGAGTATAACACGCAGTCTACTACATAGGAACCCCCCTCAAGGCAGACTGCTACGACAGTCTAATACAAAATCATATTCAAGATGATTATGTTGATTATATTTGTTTGCCCCTGTTCGTTCGTAAATCAACAATTCTTTCCGATTAATAAAACAAATACCTACCGAAACGCTTTTCTTGGTCCTACCTTAAGAATTAATTTGTTCCCCTATCCAATGTTTTATTTTTAAACAAATTGTTTGCTTGTCATCTGGTTGTGTGTGGTTTTTATTTTCTTCTCATTGTGTTTCTTTATTTCTTCCTCTATTCATTCGTTTAACTTGTTTTGTGTGTTGCTCTATAAAAATAAAATAAAAACTTGCACTCGTATTTATTCACTTTCGTTGTTCTTCTTGTTGTTGTTGTCGTTGTCGTTGTTGCTGTTGCCTTTAAAAGATAAATTACGTATAAAATTTCATCCAAATAAATAATTATATCAACTAAACTATGTATATGTACATACATATACTCGTATGACATGTTGTGCAATTGCCGACTAGTATTTAGTGACAGCAGCAGCAGCAGAAGCGAAGGCACCAGTAACTTGAGTCGTGTCTATGAAATACTGACAACAATTAACACAGACAGGAAGATAATCACAGCACAATAAAAGCGAAATGCAAATGATAGCATTTTTCACCACGTTGAGCATGATTGCACACACACAAAACGCTATAATTTTGACGCTAAAAATTCCACACATAAATTGTTTAAATATTTCAATTGCGTTTTTGTGTTTTGCACAAAGAAAATCTAAAATTATTTCAATCAATTACTGGCATTTGAAGTATTTATTAAGTAACATTATACTATGGGATGGGAGTCATATGTAACAACAAAGCTGTTTGTTAAAAATAATGTAAAGATTTCCTAGAGAATCATATTTTTTGCATTTGTAATGTATACGTTTTGTAATTTGCTTTTCAAAGCTTGTAAAAATAAATTACTGATAAAATGTCCGTTTAGCTATTAATTTAATTAAATTAAATGGTATTCCCTATCGAATAATTCATTGAATGCTATGCATATTACACTCGTTTTAATTAATTGACGTTATATTTGTTTTATATTCCACAGAAAATATGACCAGTTTATCAGTCATTAATTCGATTTTATTTGCTTAGAAGCAGGGGAAATTTTTTTTAAATCGATTCAAAACCACGATCTATTTTATACCAACAAAGTAATTAAAACCATTTGCCTACGACTGATTTTGGAATGACAATCTTAGGTTAGGTTAGGTTAGAGGACGTGTACTTGTCAATTAAGACAAGTACAGTACCCGGAGGTCGAATTGACCCATTGTACAACGTCCTAGTTTCTCACACCACTTATGTTGTGTGTGTTAATTTTATACATGAGTGGTGGGACCTACAGTTTAAAGTCGACTTCGAACGAAAGATTTTTTTTTATTGAGAAACTTTTCATGGCAATTTTTATTTACTCTCAGAGTTTTTGCCAGAAATCTACTGAGAGGAAGTCGCCGAAAAATACTTTTTGTATTTTGTCTTTGATGCCTGGCCTGGGGCTCGAACCCTGGCTTTGCGTCTAATAAGCCAACACACTACCTACTAGACTACGGCGACTTTGACAATCTTAATACATATTTGTTCTTAGTATTTATAATATTTTGCCATTTTTCTGATTGATTTCGTCGCTGTCTCATATCTGTGGTTTATTGTTGTAAAACTTGGTCCAGTGATTATTAGCAAATCTTCATTAATTTTTTTCCATCCAGACAGTTTTGCAGACGCTGAAATAAATGATATTCAGGCAGTGCAAGGTGTAAGCTATACATCTGACATATAATTACAGCCCCGGGTTGGCGCCTCCCAACCATCCCGAAAAGACTCATAAGACATGAAGTTATGAATTTTTTTTAAAAACCCCCTTTGGCAAGTTATATTTTGTCATTAAATTCTGTTTACGCAAAAATTCTTCTTCTAAAGTTCCCAATCGCAGGATAATGACAGACAAGATGTTCTGTGGTCTCTTTTTCTTCCTCGTCGTGTCAGCTACTGCAAAAGTCGTTCAGGGGTATTCCCAGTCTCCAGTCGTGTACTACACCAAGAATCCATAGTTCCCATATAACTGCTATGAAGTTTCTGAGATGGAATCGTGATAGGTTGGCCGAGATCTATCTGCTATTCCTACAAATGGGTTCATTATTCCATCTGACCTTTGTGAATGAATGTAGTTTTTGTGAGACACCGTTTATTTGCCTCTTTGTACAGGAATCTCATCTAAAAATTCAATTGAATTCTCTGTGGTGCCAGCTTTCGCAAGAGCGTTATTAAACCATATTAAACATTAGTACTTATCATGGCTATCATGCTGCGATGGGGTAGCTTGGTTCTTGACTACATAATCTAGCTATCTACTGGTAAAGGTTCGAAAATTCTATCGTTATAATTATCAAATTTAAGAAATTAAGACGCATCAGTTCTTTAAACGATCCATATGGGAAATTCTCTGACCCCGGAAACTCCAGAGAAGATAACATTAATAATGAACATCATTAAAAATGAGACAGTAGTATTTCTTTGCTCAATAAGCAAAGTTTCTCACCAATACATACTATACAACAACCTAATACGGAAAATACGGCATAATCTCTGCTCAATTAGCAAAGTTTCTCACCACTGCGCCCTATACATACATACGTGAGGATTACAACCTAGCTTCTCACAACACTGATGTTGTTTGCTAATTTTATACGTGAGTGGCTGGACCTATAGTTTAAGGTCGATTCCGAACGACAAACCTTTGATAAACTTTTCATGGCAATTTTATTTACTCTCAGAGTTTTTGCCAAAAATCTGCTAACAGGAAGTTGCCGAAGAAATATTTTCTTTTTGATGTCTGACCTGGCGTTTGAACCGAGGCCTCACGTCTAATAAGCTAACACACTACCTATTAGACTACAGCGACTTCTACTACGCCCTATACAGCAACCTAGTTCAGAAACCATTGCTTTTACGCAACATATTTTTGGGACCTTGTTGAAGTAATCTGCTTAGCTGGTAAAATTTGAGCAGTGAAACTGTGAGCATCGAAGAAATGTTTTGTAAAACTCTAATGTTTCTTAAAGGAACGAGCCATTATTACTATTTATTAGGACAGAATATTTTTTCCCCTAGACAGCTTTTTATAAATGTGTGCAAAGGATTTAAATATAGGATTCACAGTTTATAGAAGCATGGACTTATTTTGGGCGGCATTTTCGAACCTTCTGTAATGCTTTAAATGCCATATGCGCAGTTTTAATACATACATACACATATAATTGATTATTAAAAGCCTTTAGTCAGTATTACGACCTAGTTTCTCACACTACTTATGTTGTGTGTGTTAATTTTATCCATAAGTGGTGGGATCTACAACTTAAAGTCGATTCTAAACGATAGATTTTTGAGAAACTTGTCTTGGAAATTTCATTTTATTTTCCATATTTTGCAGAAATCTCAGCTGATTAGGTATTCGCCGAAGAAATATTTTTTTCATAATTTTTCGTTTTGTTGGAGATGTCTTGACCTGGGGTTTGAACAGTGGCACTACCTACTAGATTACGGCAACTACACCAAGATTGCCGAGATCTTCTAAACTGAAATACATTCCTCAACTTTTGCTACATTTATTCGGTCAGAATATCTTGAATTTTTTTCGCAAACAGTGTCTTATGAAATGTGTGCAATGTCACAGTTTATGGAAGCTTGGATTATTTGGGGACAGTTCCAAACCTTCTGTAATGCTCCAAATGCAGTATGCGCAGTTTTTATGCCGATCATAATACGTTGATTCTAAATTCTTTCGTATTTTCCATATTTATAACCGGAGGGCTTCATTTAAAGCCGAAGATCTTTAACAATTCGATATCGTTTTCGTTGCTTTCTTTTGTTTAGTATTCTAAAATCCTTATATTTTAAGGTGAATACGTGGCCAATTATAGGCTCCAGACATGTTTCCTTTTAAGGTTCAAAGACATCCAGAGCATTTGTTGGAGCAACGGCTTACTACGGCTATAGGCTAACGCCTTGAATCCACTGAATTCTGCTCGAATATGCTGCCCAGCATATCTATAGGGTTTTTTCCTATCCAGAACTATAGATGCATGTCATAACATTTAGCAATGTTTATCGTGACAGTAAGTTCCCTGAATTACGACTTCCAATATGCATTATAGTAATCCCTCGATTTACGTCGCAGTTGGTTTCGAAAAAAGGCGACGTAAATCGAAACGACGTAAATCGAAATTCATATTGCTTATACTACAAAGTAGTATGTTTTTAACAAGAACTTAAAAAAGTTACAGTAATCCCTCGATTTACGTCTCAGTTGGTTCCAAAAAAGGCGACTTAAATCGAATGACGACGCAAATTGAAGTTAGAGGGAACAAAAATTTTGACGACGTAAATCGAAAAAACGTTAAACGAGGCGACGTAAATCGAAGGATTACTGTATTACAAATAAATTATCGAAAGTAAATATTTTTCTCCTTCCTAACCTCAATATTGATTTGGAAGACAAACAAAAATTGAAAAAATTAAGGAAAAATTGAATAAAACACTTCGAATAACATAATTTGGCAGGAACAACTCAATGTTAAGCAATGCTATCATCATTCCCCAACGCGTCATTCCAAAATTTGTTTGCCATTTGATGAAATGGCAATAAAAAAATGTGTCCATTGAAATATAAACGAAGAGAAAATGTTTGTTTTGTAAAACTCTAATGTTTCTTAAAGGAACGAGCCAGTTCAGTGTCATCAAGTAGCTAGATTTGCACATGTCGGATCTTTAGACCATGTTAACAGTGCAGTAATATCGTTATCATCTTCATTACCATACACAGTAGGTTGAGCAATGGCAGTCACTTTGACCTAAAATATTGTTACGAAAATGAAAAATCTAGATACTGGTGTTTTGCTTTTACATCGCTTTACATTAAAAAAAATAAACAAAAGCTACAAAACCAAAACAATGCAGTAAACAAACCAGTTTACAAATTATCGTACTGTTTAATATAACAACAAACACCAAACACCATGAACATCCGCCTTCAAGAGCATTCATCAGACTGTTTACTTTGCCATATAAAAGGCAAGGCAAAGCAGACGATCGAGTTAGTAGAGTTCAGACAGTCTTGTGTGAATACGTGGTGTGTTTGAAGAAAGTAATCGTGGTTTGAAGATCTCCGTTGCAAAGATCTGTCGAATGGTTGCCTAGTAATTGTTTTTGTTTATGCAAAGGGTGTAAATAGAGAAATAACAAACGAAGCAATTGTTGTTGTATACATCAAGTTGTGAACAGTGGCACATAGAACTGTGCGAACAATAAAGAATTTTAATTCAAACTAAACACAATTTTATTTTCATTTTATTAGCAATATACGAGCTCATATTTTAAACATTTTTAAAAAATGAAACCGTAACGTTGTTTCCTACTTAGGTCGCTAACGATAAACTACATCATCATGAATATAGTACTCAGGAAATCACGTTAGCCGACTGGTATCATCCCAGTCAAATGTAGAAAGACGAGCATGCCGAAAACAAGGCCTGAATAGCAATTTTTCCGCTTCCCAAATGAATCTCTAATAATAACAAATCTAAAGCATTTTATCACAAGCCCATAAAAACCCCAAATCATATGCCTTTTTTCGTAGATTATCTGTAGCTTAGATGTTAGCGAACAATACATGCTAAGGGCTCATCGTGTGGTCAAATGAATGTAAATGTCTAATGTTGGTGTCGTCAGCAAAAAATAGAAACGATTAGCAGTTGTACAGAGATAGAAAAGTTCTTAAAAAATAATATGAATTAAAACCCCGTGGCATTTCAGTATTTTAATTGAATTTAGCTGATGGGAATGTTACTTGCATGCGCCTAAAGCTGGTGTTTTATTTTAAGAAAAACTTTCTAAAAGCCTCTAGAAAAAATCTATAAAACAACCTTAACACTGTTTATTTTAAATGTCTATAGAATTTTGTAACTTTAAGTATTTATTTCAAAATATATTGACGATAGAAAGCAACAACAAAAAAATAGAAAGAAAAAAACTCAAACTAAGACGCAGCCAACCACATTAGTTTTTAGTATCACATGAATAAACTTTTTGTTATTTTTTTGTTTTTCCACTTTTATTTTTTTATTTATGTATATATTCTATAGACTTTTTATATATATTATATTAAGCAAAAACAAAAACAAAAAAAGCGAAAAAAATAGAATAAAAAACAATCCTAAAACTCAATTGTTGTATTGACTGGGAAAATTTATTTCTTATGTTGGCATCTGGCCAAAATAACTGAAAAGAAATTCAAATCGAACAAAACAGAAAAAAAACAAGAAAAAACCGAATCACTTTTTTAACCCCATAAAACAAAAAAATACACCTAAAAACTAGAAGTGTGTTACAGTTAAAATAGAAAAAAAGTTAAAAAACAAAAAAACCGACTGAAAATATTTAAAATGAAACATTTACCGGGTTTTCTATTGTCTTGCGGTATACAAAGTGAGTGGTTCTTTACACATTTGAAAATTTTATTTTTAATTTTATTTTTTTCCTATGGTTTTGGCTTTATAACCAAAATAAAGGTGAACTCCTCAGCTTAACATTACTACACTACATGTGTAATAGGAATTTCATTTATAGAAACCATAAAAAATATATTTTGGTAACGAACTTCTTCTATACACAGTGAATCATCAGCTGTTCTGCTGTGGTCCCATTAGGTGTGGTTAAATTTGGAAAGAAAATGTAACGACAGTTTTACAAAAGGTTTGAGTTCCATAAAAAATTTCCTGGCATAGAAACGGCTTATAACTTAACAGACTGAATATAGAAAATATTCATAAAAATTTATAGCCTAGAAGGGATTTCCAAATGATTAACTAGATAACATCACCTCTAGCTATTGGAAAACTGCACATTTTAGAAATTCTTAATTAATTAAACTGAACAAAACATGGGGAACTGGAAAGCATTACTCACTGACAATTTGAATTGAATATACTATTATACATTTACTTAAATAAAGAAAAAAGATTCCCAAAATCTATGAATTTGTGACTGCAGTTTGCATAAAACCAATATGGCACCACAGAAAATTATACGTACGACGTATATTTCGTATACAATTTCTCAAACGGTAGCCCGGTATATAATATGTATTGTGGACAAAAATCCTAGGACTACAGCCGTAGAAATACGAAATACCGCGGATAGTGATCACAGTGTAATTGTGCATTTCGAAACAGTTCAAAGTGTTTTGAGAAAGAACGGTTTCCGCAGCAGAATGTCGAGAAAAAAGCTACGATTTGAATTCGCCCAATAATATATGGACAAGTCAACAGATTTTTGGGTGAATGTAATATTTAGTGATGAGAATAAATATAATTTATTCGGCTGTGATGGACTTGTCCATATATTATCATTAAAAAAATGATTTTTAGGGGGGTACGTATAATTATCTGTGTGACTGTATATACATACATTATTGGTCATTACAACCCTTCGGTTGGGATTACGGCCCAGCTTCTCACACCACTCATGTTGTGTGCGTTAATTTTATCCCTAAGGGGCGGGACCTATAGTTTTTAAAGTCTACTCCAAACGACAGATTTTTGAGAAACTTTTTCATGGCAATTTTATTGACTCTCAGAGTTTTTGACAGAAATCTGCTGAGAGATAGTCGCCGAAGAAATATTTTTTTATATTTTCGTTTTGATGTCTGACCTGTGTTTTAAACCGTGGCCTCATGCTAAAAAGCCAACACACTACCTACTAGACTACGGCGACTTCTCGTCTTAACAGATTTATAGGGCACCAAGCGCTGTTTAGATCTTCTAAACTTAAATACTAAAAATATTCTTCCAGTGTAGTCAGGCCTTCCTTAACTTTTGCTATCTTCCGGGCACGAAGAAAAGAAGGCCATACTGGATATATCAGACTGCGGTCGTCTTTCTATTTATTAGGACAGAATATTTTTTCCCCTAGACAGCTTTTTATAAATGTGTGCAAAGGATTTAAATATAGGATTCACAGTTTATAGAAGCATGGACTTATTTTGGGCGGCATTTTCGAACCTTCTGTAATGCTTTAAATGCCATATGCGCAGTTTTAATACATACATACACATATAATTGATTATTAAAAGCCTTTAGTCAGTATTACGACCTAGTTTCTCACACTACTTATGTTGTGTGTGTTAATTTTATCCATAAGTGGTGGGATCTACAACTTAAAGTCGATTCTAAACGATAGATTTTTGAGAAACTTGTCTTGGAAATTTCATTTTATTTTCCATATTTTGCAGAAATCTCAGCTGATTAGGTATTCGCCGAAGAAATATTTTTTTCATAATTTTTCGTTTTGTTGGAGATGTCTTGACCTGGGGTTTGAACAGTGGCACTACCTACTAGATTACGGCAACTACACCAAGATTGCCGAGATCTTCTAAACTGAAATACATTCCTCAACTTTTGCTACATTTATTCGGTCAGAATATCTTGAATTTTTTTCGCAAACAGTGTCTTATGAAATGTGTGCAATGTCACAGTTTATGGAAGCTTGGATTATTTGGGGACAGTTCCAAACCTTCTGTAATGCTCCAAATGCAGTATGCGCAGTTTTTATGCCGATCATAATACGTTGATTCTAAATTCTTTCGTATTTTCCATATTTATAACCGGAGGGCTTCATTTAAAGCCGAAGATCTTTAACAATTCGATATCGTTTTCGTTGCTTTCTTTTGTTTAGTATTCTAAAATCCTTATATTTTAAGGTGAATACGTGGCCAATTATAGGCTCCAGACATGTTTCCTTTTAAGGTTCAAAGACATCCAGAGCATTTGTTGGAGCAACGGCTTACTACGGCTATAGGCTAACGCCTTGAATCCACTGAATTCTGCTCGAATATGCTGCCCAGCATATCTATAGGGTTTTTTCCTATCCAGAACTATAGATGCATGTCATAACATTTAGCAATGTTTATCGTGACAGTAAGTTCCCTGAATTACGACTTCCAATATGCATTATAGTAATCCCTCGATTTACGTCGCAGTTGGTTTCGAAAAAAGGCGACGTAAATCGAAACGACGTAAATCGAAATTCATATTGCTTATACTACAAAGTAGTATGTTTTTAACAAGAACTTAAAAAAGTTACAGTAATCCCTCGATTTACGTCTCAGTTGGTTCCAAAAAAGGCGACTTAAATCGAATGACGACGCAAATTGAAGTTAGAGGGAACAAAAATTTTGACGACGTAAATCGAAAAAACGTTAAACGAGGCGACGTAAATCGAAGGATTACTGTATTACAAATAAATTATCGAAAGTAAATATTTTTCTCCTTCCTAACCTCAATATTGATTTGGAAGACAAACAAAAATTGAAAAAATTAAGGAAAAATTGAATAAAACACTTCGAATAACATAATTTGGCAGGAACAACTCAATGTTAAGCAATGCTATCATCATTCCCCAACGCGTCATTCCAAAATTTGTTTGCCATTTGATGAAATGGCAATAAAAAAATGTGTCCATTGAAATATAAACGAAGAGAAAATGTTTCATGCCTTAACCTGGTTACATGTTGTGGCTAAAACATATTAATTTAATGAATTATTATTTTGCATTTATTTTTCTTATTTTTTTCTTCTTTTTTATTTTTAATTACAATAGCAAATAACATTTCATTTTAATTCTTGTTCCACTTTATTTTTTTTTTCTAACGTTTAGAAACTTACAATAAAAAGTGAAAACTTGTAGTCGTCTTCTAATAAAACCGTTTAAAGGTTAAGGGTATTCACAGTCAGCCAGCGAGGTATTGATTGGCTTTGAATATATGAGAGTTTGAAAAATATCTCATGCATACATACTTACATAATTGGTCATTACAACCGTTCAGTCAGGATTACGACCTAGTTTCTCACAGCACTTATGTTGTGTGTGTTAATTTTATACATGAGTGGTGGGACCTACAGTTTAAAGTCGACTTCGAACGACAGATTTTTGAGAAACTTTTCATAGCAATTTTATTTACTCTCAGAGTTTTTGCCAGAAATCTGCTGAGAGGTAGTCAACGAAGAAATATTTTGATATTTTCGTTTTGATGTCTGGCCTGGTGGTCGAACCCTGGCTTTACGTCTAATAAGGCAACACACTACCTACTAGACTAATGCGACTTCTCATACACATTTATTCAAAAATAAAACAGGTTTTTTCGTATAAAAATATGTATGTTTATAAAATCAAATATTTGTTGGCCAATATTTTATTAGCATAGCACTTTTGCGTGTTTTGAAGAAAAAGACGGGTTTAATTGTGTTTTGAAGGCCTCTATAGAATTCTGTTTTTCACCCTTCAGTTTTCCAGAGATAAAGATAACTTATAATATGAAGCTGCAAGATCTATGATATATGCATTAAATGTTGCGAATCAAGCTCACTCAATCACTCGGGTCATCGAAGATGTGTGTGGTTTGGCCTGATCCTAATGGAACATAACACTTTTCCTGTTGATGAATTCAGTTGAGCAATTCACAAAAGCCCTTGTATCGTTGTATTCATTGCATTGTTGGACGAAAATAATGGGTGATTTTTTAAGAGCTATAGGAAAATTTTTCAAAAAAAAAAACACAAAATTCAGAAAAATTCATGAAATCTTTATTTGAATCGATGGGACGGTCCATATAATTTAATGTTTGAAGATTATTTCATGCAAATGTCGACCACGACTTTGCCTCAAATGGTCCATCCGCTTAGTCCAATTTTGGCATACTCTTTCCAACATTTCGGCCGGTATCTCACAAATAAATGCTTCAATATTGTGTTCCAATGGCTCAATTTAAGCGGGCTTGTCTGTATAGACATGAGCTTTAACATAGCCCCACAAAAAATAGTTTAAAGGCGTTAAATCGCATGATCTAGGCGGCCAATTGACCGGTCCCGATCGTGAAATAAAATGTACACCGAACTCGCCTCTCAATAAGTCCACTGTTACGCGTGCTGTGTGGCATGTGGCACCGTCTTGTTGAAACCACATGTCATGCCAGTCAAGCTCTTGAATTTTGGGCAAAAAAAGTTGGTTAACATCTCACGGTAGCGCTCACCATTCACAGTTACGTTACGATTCACAGCATCTTTGAAGAAGTACGGTCCAATGATGCCACCAGCCAATAAATCGCACCAAACTGTGACTTTTTCTGGATGCATTGGTAGCTTTTGCAATGCTTCTGGCTGATCTTCACTCTAAAATCGACAATTCTGCTTATTTACGTATTCATTGAGCCAAAAATGAGCTTCGTCGCAGAACACAATTTTTCGATAAAGAACTGGATCTTCGGCCAACTTTCCAAGAGCCCATTCACCAAAAATTCTGCGTTGCGGTAGGTCATTCGGCTTCAATTCTTGCACCAGCTGTATTTTGAAAGGCTTCGCACCTAAATTCTTCCGCAAAATTTTCCACGTTGTTGAGTAACAGAGGCCCAATTGCTGCGAACGGCGACGAATCGATAATTGATGGTCATCATTAACACTGGTCGATACAGCTGCGATATTTTCTTCAGTTCGCTCCCTACGTAAGCGTGTTGGTGGTTTAATGTCCAACAATGTAAATTTGGTACAAAATTTAGTCACAATAGCCCGAATAGCCTGACCATAAAATGGAAGAAGCGCCCGATGAACTTTCTTAACAGAGCACCCATTTTGATAATAAAATTCAATGATTTGCAAGCGTTGTTCGTTTGTAAAACGATTCATGGTTAAATTATAGACCAAACTGAAGATATTTGAAAGTGAAACAAAACACGAAACGTGCGTGAGCTGTTTAAATCAGTGTTGCCAAAAAGATAATAGCTAAAAAATCACCCGTTACAAATAGTGTATGCTTGTTGTTGATAATTTTCATATAAAAATCCGATACACTCATACACTTTTTATTCATGTGTTTTTGGAAGTTGTATTGGTTTCGTGCTATCAGTTTATGTAAATGCCAGTAATCAAGAAGAAGAATAAAAATACAAAAGATTTTGTATGTAACTTGAGGCAATAATTGACATATCAAAATTATATTTTTCGTACAGAGAATTAATTACTTTACTTTCTTTTGTAATATTTTTCATTTTGGTGCTTGAAAATCAAATTATGAATACTGTTCTTCTTCTTATCACTTTTTGGCGTTTGGTATACAACATACACGATACAACATAGGTTTGAGCGTTCACAAACGAGAAGTATTTTGAATACAACATACACGATACAAAGTCGTGTGAATTGGCCAAGTATGTATGTTTTTTGTTCAATTTCTTGCTTCAACCTAGTTAACCGTGGACAGTTGAGGTCAGAACAGGTCGTTTGATCTGGTTATAGAGGTTTATAATGAAAATATTCTCCCAGAACCCACTAGAACTACAGAATTATCTTTTTTTTTGGTCACTTTGGGCTTTGTTGCCGTCTGTGAAGCTTCAAATTCGTGATCTTCTTCAGAAATGGTTCAATTTCGTTTCTCTTTCGTATTATGCATACATTATTTATAGAAAATATTTGTAAATATTTTTATTTATTATTTTCCTTTTCGCATCATTAATCTGCGATCTGCCTGAATGATTGTTTGGTTATAATTTCCAAGTTTTTTTTCTGCTTCTTTTTGTTGTTAGAAAAACGCAATTTCTTAAAGGTCATATGAGCGATAAAATACTATTTTTTTTCATTTTTGTTCCTTCGTTTTTGCATTCAACAATCTTTATATTGTTATAATATATAATAATCATGTTGTTGTTGTATATATTTTGCAGTCAGGGTCAATAATGTAGGCTTGATTATAAAGGCAATATATTCATGCGCTTGTTTAACGCTCATGCAAAACAAACGCAGACAATCCTTTGTATTGTTATGGAAATTACACTGAAACAAATTCACGGGCAGAACTATATTTAATTAATGTTTTATGCTTAGGTTCAGGAAAGGAGGCGCTCTACCTAGTTTCAAGAAATGCGTGCGAAGATAAATTCAAATTTAAAAACTAAAGACGCAAACCTACGCTTTTAGCAGCGCCACTTTTCGCATTTAACAGGATAAAATGTGCTATTATCAGAGCACTGTTAACTGTTTAACAGCGGCAATAAGTAGATTAGTCTTCTAAAGGGTCCGCCAAATAACTTTTTTTATTGAAAATGTTTAAAAAAAACTACTGAATATTTTCTTAAATTTCTTTTTTATTTGAAAGTACAATCCTTCAGATGAAGCTCATTTTGATCTTGGCGGGTATGTAAACCCAAAACCCAAAACGAGTCACTGTTTGGTGCGGATTTTGGTCCAGAGGCATAATTGGGTCATTTTTCTTCGAAAATGAGCAAGGAGTGGCCGTTACAGTCAATGGCAATCGTTATCGGGCCATGTTGAACGAATTTTTGTTCACAAAAATTGAAGAGGAGGATATGGGCAACATTTGGTTTCAACAGGACGGCGCTACGTGCCACACAGCCGAAGCTACACTCGATGTTTTGCGCCCTGTTTTTGAAGATCACCGTTGGACTATTACTTGTGGGGTGCCGTCAAAGATAAGTGTTACGCCGACAAGCCAGAGACAATTGACGCTTTAAAGGACAATATTCGTGAAGCCATTGGTGAAATACAGCTGCACACAATCGATAATGTGCTTAAAAATTGGACCGATCGTGTAGGCTACTGCATGGCCAGCCGAGGCAGCCATTTGAATGAAATTATTTTCCATTATTAACCGGAAGGATTGTACTTTCAAATAAAAAAAGAAATTTGAGAAAATATTCAGTAGTTTTTTTTTAAAGCATTTTCAAAAAAAAAGTTATTTGGCGTACCCTTTACTTTGCAATTATTGCAGACTATTGGCATGAAATTTAATTCTCATTATGATCATATTATTTGTGAATAAACGTGTTGTAATCTATAGGATGGTTGGGTAGGAGATAGGGGAGGTCAAGAATCGATTTTTTCAAAATCCAATTTCTCAAAATTATTCCAGCTATTCTACTACCACGGTTCGAAAGAGGACCCTCTAACTATCAGTTGCATATAATCGGGTAGGTGCACTATAGTATGTTCCCAAATGGCCACTGATCTTCTACAGAATTTTCAATAAAAAAATTGATATGTTCAAAGCCAATTTTCACAATACCATATCACTTTGTATGTGACTGTATATTGCTGATTATATTAAGAGTCCTTGGAACCTGTCTTTGAGTATGATATTGTACTCATAAACCTAGCATATGTCCTAAAATTAACACCTAAACAAGTAGGCTGGTTCAGATGGATACTGTTAAACAGCTAACAGTGATCTGTTAAGGGCAAATTTTGTTCTGTTAAGAGGAAATTTTGATCTGTTAACGCCATTTATGGATTGCCTCTTTGATTTTCAAATTCGAATTTATCTTCACATACATGTTTCAAAACATTTGTGAAGAGTTTTTATAAAGTTGCACTTGAAGTTTTAATGAAAAATAAGCAAAAATTAGTAGCAGTAATAAAGTATTTCCATATAGGTTAGGTTAGGTCTGAGTGGTAGCTCTGATTTCACAAAGCTCACTTGAGCACGCATAGCGGCCCGTTGTGATGCCACGGGTGAACGCAGACCCTGTACTGACCAAGTTCCACCAAATCAGGGAAGAGGAAGAAGTTGGCCAGCGCAAGGGCTGCACATGAAAAGCACGACTACCCCATACTGGAAAACCAGCCAGAAAGTTTGATGAACGAAGCTATATCCTTGATATCAATAGATGATAGCTCCGTCAAGCTGACAAGAAATGGAGACCCAAATAGCCTATATCTACACCTAGCGAGAGACGGGCACTGACAAAGAAAGTGGATAACAGTCTCCTCTTCCTCAGCGGATCTGCATCCACGGCAGAAATCGTTAAATGGGAGCCTCATTCTCTCCGCATGTCTACCCATAACGCAATGATCAGTAAGCACGGCCACTGTGGTTGAGATGACGTCACGAGCAAGACCAAGTAATTGGTTGGTGCGCCTTCTATCCATCATGGGCCAGGTGAGTCTAGCTGTGGAGCAGGACTCCTCATTGACCCAGGATAGGTTGGCGTCCCGAGAGAATTTCCACGCAATGTCCAACTTGACCAAGGCAAGTGGCACATCCAGTTCAATTGAAGAGGATTCCGGAGGGAGCGCCCCAGCTCTGGCGAGCTCGTCGGCCCTACAGTTTCCCGGAATGTTACTGTGCCCGGGGACCCACACCAATGAGACACTGGTGAAGCGCCCAGAAAGAAGGTCGTGACAGCGGCGACATTCCCTAACGATCCTAGAGTTGTTCACGAAACACTATAGAGATCTTATCGCGGCCTGACTATCAGAAAAGACCAAGACGCGAGTGAAAGGAGCACCGTTGACAAGGATCCACTGAGCGGCCCGGTAAACTGCCGTCACCTCCGCCATAAACACGCTGCAGCAGTTCGGCAGGCGGAGAGAAATGCTCAGGTCCAGTTTCCCAGAGTAGACACCGCTTCCAACCCCATTATCGAGTTTAGAGTCGTCGGTATATACAGTGGTGGCCACGAATTTAAGACACGACATATGACTGACTTAGTTGTGATAATATTTACAATCATGTAATATCAAAATTGATATATTTTATTCTTCTATGTACCCTGTAATACTAAGAAAAAGTACCATTATTTTATTTTGTTTCTTTTTTACATTTTCTTGCTTTTTGATCATATTATTGTAAAAACGTTTATTTGAAATTGGCCACGAATTTAAGACATTTCAGAAATATCTGGTTTTTAAGTGATTTTTTGGTGTTTTTTTAAGCTAAACGTTGAGCAACGAATGTTTTATTTTATTTTATGTTGGAATACATAGAAATATTTAATTATAAATGGTCAGAGGTACCTGGAATACCGATGCCGAGCGAAAACTTATCCAACAACTAAAATTTGATGGAAAAATATTCAAGCTGCTTAAATGCTCTAGATGCAAGATTTACAACGCGCTGGAGCACTTCAAGCAACATGGTACCACCAAAAATGTCAAACAGCAACCTATAGCCCGAAAAACCACACCCTAAAGTAGCTGCTAATAATCCTTTCACGAGCTCAAGTAAAATAAAAAATAAAATTGTATTGGATTTTGGTATCGATATTTCGTCTAGGACAATAAGAAAATGTCTAAATGAAAAAAACTTGCGTGGGTGTACTGCACAACGTAAACCACTTGTGTCAAAATAATATCAAATCCCGACTAGCATTTTGTCTTGATCTATATAATATGTAAATAAAAATTCTTAACCAAATATAGGTAGCAAAATATTATTAATTTTTCTTCCTAATATTACTAAAATCTTAAGAAAAATATCATGGACCTAAAATGTTTTTGATAAGATGTAAAAATTATCACAAATGTATAAGTAAAATGTCGTGTCTTAAATTCGTGGCCAACACTTTACATCCAGGACTTCCGGGGGACAACCGTATTATGATTTCCATATAAGCAGTTAATCTACAATAGCAAGTTCTAGAATGATAGGGTTGCCATGTATTTGGCTATTGTATTTGGTGTTAGAGCAAGAAATCTTGTCCTGTGGTTCCTTCTTTCGTAAAAGGTATTGATGCTTGCTGTTCCTAAGATATTCGTTGTTGATTTTATACTCCCGGGAAGGCAAGATTGCGGATTCGAACCTAGATTGCTTGTGTATGTGTTTAAGTACAACATAGCGCCATTTTTTGAGCATATGGATTCTAGAAATTCAATTTGAAACGAATTCTTTTTGTAGTTTAAACCATTTTAAGGAAATGATGATCACAAATTGTCGTTTGCAACATACATATGTTGACGTTTCTATTGACTTTAAATTTTTGTTGGTACCTTTAATTAACCGTTACAATATTACTTCATAATACCATTTTAATTTCAATTCATTTGTTCGATTACAATTCATATTCTTGACATTCCTTTCATTTCATTTCATTTTCACCCTTAATAAGTCAATCACCTTTTTGGTTGGAGGGTTCTCTCCACACCTCGCCTCGTCCTCATTTGTTCTGTTTTCAATAATTTTCTCTCATTGATGAGTGGTAATGACGGTGATGGTGATGGTAACGATGATGACGATGATGTCAATGATATTGGGGAGGGTGATGACACAATGTCACTCACCACTCATTTAGTTTTTTAAAGCGTGACTTGTTTATAGCATTCTTATCAAGGATATGCGATACTACATGTAAGCAAAGGAAAGTTTTATTCTCTTTTTTTAAATATCCTTGTTTTTCTTCAATGTTTTCATTAATTTTTAATCGATATTAAAATTTTGTTGTTGTTGTTGTTGTTGTTTGACTTTCGTAAACATATTAAATATTGTTTTGATGTCGATGTTGTTGTTGTTGTTGTTGTTGTAATTTATTTACAAAATCAATAACGTATTTTTAAATCATTAACATTTCATACACAATACAAGTTTAAACAAATTGTTGTACTTCTTCTTTTGTTTGTCTTGCACTCAAAACGACGCAACGCTCCATATTTTTCTTCGTCTTCGTCTTTGTCGTTTAGTTATGTATTTATTTTATGCCTTAGATATTGTGGTGGAAATAGCTCTGTTTATGGAAAGTTTGCCAGCTGTTTGAATTTTATTTATGTTGTTGTTGTTGTTATTATTATTTTCACCCCATTTTTATTATTGAAATTTTAAATCGGCTGTTTGTTAAAAGAGAAGAAGAAGCAGCAGCAAATGATATGGTTATCGGGGGATTTTTAAAGGAAACATATTCTGAACAGGGTGATACCTAATAGGGCATACAAAATTATGTTACAAAGTCGTCTTACGCGTTTGAGTTTATTTTTCTGTTAGGCAGGTGTCACAGCTACAAAGTAAAGGGTCCGCCAAATAACTTTTTTTTTTGAAAATGCTTTAAAAAAAAAACTACTGAATATTTTCTCAAACTTATTTTTTTATTTGAAAGTACAATCCTTCCGGTTAATAATGGAAAATAATTTCATTCAAATGGCTGCCTCGGCTGGCCATGCAGTAGCCTACACGAGCGGTCCAATTTTTAAGCACATTATCGATTGTGTGCAGCTGTATTTCACCAATGGCTTCACGAATATTATCCTTTAAAGCGTCAATTGTCTCTAGCTTGTCGGCGTAACACTTATCTTTGACGGCACCCCGCAAATAATAGTCCAACGGAGTCAAATCGTAGCTCCGAGTTGGCCAAACGACATCAGCTCTGAGGCTGATATTGCGATCTTCAAAAACAGGGCGCAAAGCATCGAGTGTAGCCCCGGCTGTGTGGCACGTAGCGCCGTCCTGTTGAAACCAAATGTTTCCAATATCCTCCTCTTTAATTTTTGGGAACAAAAATTCGTTCAACATGGCCCGATAACGATCGCCATTGACTGTAACGGCCACTCGTTGCTCATTTTCGAAGAAAAATGGCCCAATTATGCCTCTGGACCAAAATCCGCACCAAACAGTGACTCGTTTTCGGTGCGTCGGTTTTTCAATGTATGCGTGCGGGTTTTCTGTGCCCCAAATGCTGCAATTTTGCTTGTTTACATACCCGCCAAGATCAAAATGAGCTTCATGTGAAAAGATGATTTTTTTTTGCCAAAATCGGCATCTTCTGGTGTAGGCTACTGCACGGCCAGCCGAGGCAGCCATTTGAATGAAATTATTTTCTATTATTAACCGGAAGGATTGTACTTTCAAGTAAAACAAGAAATTTGAGAAAATATTCAGTAGTTTTCTTTTAAAGCATTTTCAAAAAAAAAGTTATTTGGCGGACCCTTTACATAATTTATTGAAAGAATTGCATGTAACGCAGCAACCGCATTACAATAATATGTATACCCTATGTAGTCACGTTAAGTATAAAAATAATTGGAATGCATTACCACACAGATGCATTTGGGAAAAACCACAATTCTTATAGTTGTGGCTATATTTGTCGTTAGGATTTTGAAACCGAGTCTAATATTATTGTGTGAAAACCAAACAAGAACGCTGACGTATTCGAAAATAAGATTCATTGTTCAAGTCATTTATTTACAGTCTACCAAATTCATTTTTTCAGTACTCTATGAATTCCAATACTTCTTTTGCTTAAGTCACGATTTGTAATATCGGAGGATTAAAATTTAATTTTAATATTTACTGGGGAGCGAGATTTAATAGTAGAATTGAATTTAAATAGCAGATAAACCAAGCTACCAATAAAGCTAGGAGGATAATCGGTAATTGTCGCAGTCCGTTAGGCAATGTGTGGGCTTGTTAGACGAGATCCCGTAGACCAAAACCTAGCTCAGACATCTTGAACAAAACGAAATATGCAAATTTTTTTTTGATTTTCTAGTTCGACGAAAATAGAAATGCTGCTTGTACTTGTATACTGTAAGTTACTGTTTTTTTTTCTTTTTTTTCGCCTAACCGCACCATAGAGAAAGTCGTCACATCCTCCGTGGACTTGTTTCTGCCCACTCCGGAACTACGGTGGTATTACTTCGTGGTGTCCTTTTTGCCCTTTGGCCTCTCCATGTTCATATTTCGGATTGCGTATCGAAAGTTGAGGAGATATCTAAGCGTCACCACTATTCCTTTCATCTAAATCATCATTTCGGTTCCGCTTGGCACGTGTGACAGTATCACCTATGCCGACATGCTTACTCGCTCTGCAGCCTCAAGATCCCTCTTTTTTTGCCTTAGAATGCGCTCTACGTAATTTACTACTGAGGTCCAATCGCCATCATGACCCCGACAATGTTAGCGGCTGTGATCGTTCCAACTATTGACGTCAGTACAGAGCGACAGCTCTGCCAGCGTGCACACTCGAAAACAGTGTGCTCTGCGTCACCAATTACCTCCCCTTCCTCGTAAAGACAGTAAGGGGAGGCGGTCTTGTGCAGATATTTTCTAAAATATCCGTGACCCGATAGCATCTGTGTAACGTAGTAATTTACCTCTCCAAATTTCCGACCAATCCATGGCCTTATGTCCGGAATAAGTCTCGCCGTCCATCTTCCTCGTTCCATCGTTGTTGCCATTTTGAAATTGTGTTTTCCCCTGTTTTTCAGCCGATTTCGCCTTATAAATCTCCATCCACACAAATTTTTAACCACAATTTTCGAATTTAAAAAAAATTAAGTGGTTTTAATCTGATCCAAGGAATCCATCCAGGAAGCCACAAACTCTCTCCCATGAACAAAATCATCAAGAAAGTGGCAATGTTAGGTAGCAATGTTAGGTAGTGTCAACACTTGAGGATAGCAATCTCTCTCACCACTGCATCCAATACAAGAAATGAATTAATTTTTACAGAGAGTGTTAAACAACGATATATGGCAACTCTATTATGCTAGAACCTGCCATAGAAGATCAAACACTTTTTAGCTGGTATATTTTGATTAATGAAATTGTAAAAAATAAATTACTTTATGTATGATAAAAAATAGTTGAGCTTGAATGTTTGTATATATTTTTTTCTTTATTTCAAACTATATATTAATACATAATTTATTTTTATCAAATCTTAACGTTTGTGCAATATTTTTTTCATTTCCTTAGTATTGCGATTAATTCTTTATTGTTTTTTCTCCCCTTTTTCTTCTCGTTGCAGTTGTTGCTTTTCGAAAATGAAGTTGCTAAAAACGTTTAAATTAAATGCTTGTGGTAAATATTGAAATATTTATAAAAAAAACCCATCATAATTTTAAATATAAAAATAATTTAAAATATCAACAGTGCTATATTTGGTGCGTTAATCAAAACGGGTTTTAATAAAGTGGTTTCACGATAAAGCCCTTAAGAATTACAATAAAAATATTTAAAGCATGTTATGTAATGCTAAACAAAAAAAAAAAAAAAAAAATAATTGAAAATTACTGACGTAATTATTGTTTATCACTCTCTAATTGTATTTTTAAAATTCTTATTTATTGCAAAAAAAAAACTTACGCTTGCAATCAAGTAAATGGAAATTACATTTATACAAGGGTTTCCTAAATAACAATCCAAACAAATACTCAGAAGTGTAAAGTTGTGTTCTCTGTTTTCTTATTATTGTTGAAATGCTTTTTTTTTATCAAGTTTTATATTTATTGAATTTTAATAATATTGATGTAAATGATAGACAGACTATATCATAATCCAGACAATATTATGACACTCTTGTTTTTCCTAGTTTGATACTATCAATCCATTTGTCCACAAACATATCCATCCTCACCCCCAACCATCCATCAATCAGTTAAAAATATATGAACAAATCCATTTCATTTCCATTATTTACAGTTGTCAACACTTGTCTATTATTTTTCTTTTTTGTATTTTTTTTTCTACTTTATTTGGCTAAAACCATTAAAATAATTTAAGCAAGTGCAACGAAAGTGTAACGACGTCGTCCGTACACAGTTCAAGATATTTTATTATACAGTCAGTGACAACATAACAGTTTACTGTAACACTCTTAAAATTATTTACATTTCAATTTGATTAAAAAGATTAATTTTTAGCACAGCCATTAAGATAAATATTTAGCTTCTATGCCTTATCTCTTTAATCGTTGGGTTTCTTTGTCATTTGAAGTCAGAAAGGCTGTAGCAAAAATTAAAATATTTTCATGCAAATGGTACATAAATGCCGGGGATTTGGCAGGGAAATTGTTCAAAGCGTTCATTCAAATCGTTGTACAGGGAGATTTAACTTAGTTAGTAGCAGGAGAGCATGTGCAGTATTACTAGCCGTTTTCTAGTGGACTTATTAGTCAAAAACACAAAATTTTAAACCAACATCTTGAAAAAAAGAGAAATCTTTCGACATTTTCGGAGGGCTCTTCTTTTCGTAGGCAGTTGTAGTTTTTTTTCAGACTTCGGACATTTATGCCTAAATGCCAAGGTCTCCTCATGATCGTTAGAGGCTACTTAAGCTGGATTCTAGCTAGACGTACAAGTATGACCTATCATTTCCGTGACTTTTTATGTGGAACAGGTTTTTGTATGAAAAAAAAACTTTTTTTCAATATAATCTCCTTTAACCGAAATCTCTATAATTTATTCTTCAAAATTATAGGCTTTATTGAGGTCATCCGAATATGTGTCGCTGATTGTTGATTTAACCCTTTCGCGACAGCGCATCTATACCACACTTTGCAACAATTCACGACGGCGTGACTGACCATATATCGTTGTCGTCGTTCGTGAAAACGCAAATTAACAAATAAACGAATGACGAATATATGCGTCATCAGCCTCTGTGGGCCCATAAGAAGTAACTGCCGTATTTACACGATGTCAGCCGCTATCATGCACCACTTGACGGCAACTGTCGCGAAAGAGTTAAACATATCAGCATTCAGACCCTGGTCGCTTCGGTCCCTTGTGAGGATTTTTTCGAGAGAATTTTTTTACGAATTCCTAACTATTCAAATGGAAATTTAAACCTTTCTCTAGAAGTGGCAGTAGTTACCATCATAGTACACATTTAAAAGAATTCAGAAATTTCATTCTCCTTCAAGATTATAATTTCCAAAAGCGTTATATTGATTACATGTTCTATATGCTGTTTAAAAATAAAGAGACTTCAATTTCCCTTAAAAAAATCTATTCAGGAAGTCGTTTAACTCTTGATCCCTTCGAAAGCCTAACATCAATAACGAACATCGTAGTAAGATCAGTCAGTTTCACTCCAATCAATAAGTAAAGTTTCTCATCACCGCATCCATTGAGACAATTCATTTTGACAGAGGACGTTATTTCTAGGCAAAAAAAATTGGCAACTCTATCATTCTAGAACCTGCTATAGCAGATCATTATCCCCTTCTAAGTAGTAAAAAAAAAGCTCGGCGGGTATTAAAAGAGCTTTTATTCAGAAATAGGTTGAGACATGAAAGCAAACTTTTCGAAATTGTGTACTTTCCTGTTAAAGCAACATTTTTCTATTTATTGTAATTGTAAGTGATGACAATATCCCACATGCTTAGCTGTTTACATTCTTAAGCTGTCTATTTGTTTATCACGCACTGTATACTCTTCTGTGAATACATGATGGACATGTGTTAAAATAATAACTTTGTTTTCATTGTTGATAGCAGTAGTAGTGATGGTGGTGGTGTATGACAAGTCTCAGCACTTGAGCATTTCATTGTCGAGGGTCATTACAATTTCACCCTTAAAGTTGTTTCACGTAATGTGTTTTTGATATCGTATCCCCTACATTATAATGGCGCTTTTACGATAGTGATGATTAATTTGATTTCATTTATTAAAGAAAAGAAACAAAAAAAAAAAAGAAACTAAATACCATTTCTTCATTATTTTTTTCGTCCGAAACTTGCACTTGAAGATTTTCAATTTGAACAACAACAACAAAATTTTGACAATTTACCTTAATGAGTTGAAGAGTTGTCAACGGTATAAATTGATTCAATTGATATCAGAACAAAATGACCATAATAAAGTGAAAATAATAAGAAAAAAATGAACTATTAAAAGCAATAAAGTATTTAAATAGGCGCCTACATATACATAGGTGGCATAGGTTAAGGCCTATGAACTGAAGTTAAATACAGTTGGCTTTTTGATTATTAAAACAGCAGCAGTAGTACGCAATTAACGCATATTGAAAAGGGATTCAGAAAATGATGTGTAGTAGTTTTTAATTGATAAAAATGTCACTTGATGTCCACTTCCAGGTGCATACAGTCACACGGATAATTATACGTACCCCCCTAAAAAATATTTTTTTTTAAAGTAATGAACTTCTAATCTAAAATTTCTTTATATTAGCGTCTGTAACGACACATTTACTTAAATAAAGAAAAAAGATTCGCAAAATCTATGAATTTGTGACTGCAGTTTGCTTAAATGCCAATATGCCACCACAGAAAATTATACGTACGACGTATATTTCGTATAAAATTTCTCAAAGGGTAGCCCGCTATATAAAAGGTATTGTGGATAAAAATCCTAGGACTACAGCCGTAGAAATACGAAATACCGCGGATAGTGATCACAGTGTAATTGTGCATTTCGAAACAGTTCAAAGTGTTTTGAGAAAGAACGGTTTCCGCAGCCGAGTGCCGAGAAAAAAGCCACGATTGGAATTCGCCCAATAATATATGGACAAGTCAACTGATTTTTGGGCGAATGTAAAATTTAGTGATGCGAACAAATATAATTTGTTCGGTTGTGAAGGGAAAACAAAAAATTTGGCGCAAAAATCAGTTGACTTGTCCATATATTATCATTTAAAAAAAAATGATTTTTAGGGTGGTACGTATAATTATCTGTGTGACTGTACATATTATATGTACATCACTAAGAAATCCAATAACGAGATAAATAACGTGGATAAAATATGTAGATTTCTATCTGTCACTAAATAAGAGTTCTGATTTCTTAGGATCACAATCAGCGCCAACTCTTTAGAGAGAGTAGAATGCAGTTAGCAAATTTTTCCATCAATCAACTACATTTTAAGGTATGCGGAAAGGCAGATGGCAACCCTTTCTTTCCAGAACCTGTTAAAAACACTAACCTCTCTTTAGTTGGAAAAACTTGAAACTGAAAGTAGAAAAATAAAAATAAGATGAGAAAAAATGTTTTTTTTTCTTGTCAAACTTAAGTTTCTTGAAGGAAGGTGGAAGGTTCATAACGGCCTTGATATCTTTTATACATGGTGTCTTTGATAATTTATTATCACTTATTACATGAACTAAATAGCGTAAAACGTAGAATTTTTGGCGAAATAATGCTTGAAACAGTCCAAGTTGAGGTCATGCTAATTCCAACGATTTCAACATGTGAAATGATGTCATGATCACATAAATAAACTCGAGAATAATTAATCGAGCACTTTATTCCATGAGCATTGTGGTCACAAAAACAATAATTTTAAAATATTTGCATACAGAAGTATTCATCTGAAAGAGGCGAAAGCGCGTTCTACACAGAGTTGTTGAAAGCGGACAATTTTGCATTTAGTGACTACTGGTTGAACATTATAAAAGGTAGTACTCTTATCATGCAATCTTTATTGGTGATTTAAAATAGATTCATGGAACTTAAGACATAGTATATGAAGTCCAATTAACCAGCCGAATCAACGTCAAAGTCAAATACCTACGGATCAAAGCCAATACTTTGCAATTGGTGGGACTTATCTATATCTTGAACCTGTAATACAACACTCACTTACTTATGCTTCTTATTTTTTATATTTATTAATTAATTACAATACAATTACAAATTATATTCTAATTATATACGAGCTGAGTAACTTTGACCATATGCTCGGTGTAGTGTCACAGACCAGAGTCTCTGGTGGGAATCGAACCCACGACCCTCACACGCTAATAGTCTAGCACTCTACCCACTAGACTACCAGGGCACCCTCTTATTTTTTATAATTTATACATCTAGTATGCGTTCTAACATTTGCTGTAGGAATTTTTGGAACGTATTCTGATAAAATTCCATCAATTGGCAAGTTCTTCCTTAGTCGCGTTGTAAAGGGTCCGCCAAATAACTTTTTTTTTTTTTGAAAATGCTTTAAAATAAAACTACTGAATATTTGCACAAACTTCTTTTTTTATTTGAAAGTACAATCCTTCCGGTAAATAATGGAAAATAATTTCATTCAAATGGCTGCCTCGGCTGGCCATGCAGTAGCCTACACGATCGGTCCAATTTTTAAGCACATTATCGATTGTGTGCAGCTGTATTTCACCAATGGCTTAACGAATATTGTCCTTTAAAGCGTCAATTGTCTCTGGCTTGTCGGCGTAACACTTATCTTTGACGGCACCCCACAAATAATAGTCCAACGGTGTCAAATCGCAGCTCCGATGTGGCCAAACGACATCAGCTCTGCGGCTGATAATGCGATCTTCAAAAATAGGGCGCAAAAGATCGAGTGTAGCTTCGGCTGTGTGGCTGCCTCGGCTGGCCATGCAGTAGCCTACACCAGAAGATGCCGATTTTGGTAAAAAAATCATCTTTTCAGATGAAGCTCATTTTGATCTTGGCGGGTATGTAAACAAGCAAAATTGTCGCATTTGGGGCACAGAAAACCCGCACGCATGCATTTAAAAGCCGACGCACCCAAAACGAGCCACTGTTTGGTGCGGATTTTGGTCCAGAGGCATAATTGGGCAATTTTTCTTTGAAAATGAGCAAGGGGGAGAATAGTAGCTAAAATGATCAAATTTCTGCTAAAATAGAGCTCCGATAGTGCTATGAGTATGAGGGTTGTGGTTTTGCTACCTCTGCATCATCGGTTTTTACTCTGACTTTGCTTGTGACAGTATAGTATAATTTGTAATTGCATTGCAATTCAAAAATATGTGCCTGATCATCATTTACGTCAATAGAATGTGGTTAAACGTTTTCCATATTTCTCAACCATACTAGGTACATCTTGGATCTAATCTGTTGCCTTATTAATACTGCTTCCATTTAATTTTAATCACTTTTATTTACTTAATCATTTTTATTTTCGAATCATATTAATTACAGTCTCGTTTACGCCTTTCTTTTATAAACTTTCTTTGCAGAATATTGTTTATAATACCGGCAGTCCATTTTCGATCAATTGCAAATACCTGCAATGCGGTACCAGAAAACTCGGAAAAAAATCTTCTTCAAAAACAACCACAACAACAGCGGCAACAATAGTTTTAACAACACAACAACAATAGCCATAAATCTATACAATTATCGACAGAAACATAGCAGAGACTTTAATATACGACCACAAATTTCTCCATACATAATTAAAGAAAAAACAAGAAAGGAACCAACATTACACTGCACCACAAAAGTCCACTATTATCTACAAATAATACGAAACTAAAATCTTTAAATATTTTTTGTAGAACCATTCAAATCAAGATTTCAAATAAATTTCTTGCATACGCGTGAAATTGGTTTTTGGACAAAACGGAGAAGTTGTTTAGAATTTGTTCGAAGGTCATGTTTGAAAAACGACCCCTTTGGGCATTAATAGTGGGACTTAATGTCTGTATACTAATATGG
The DNA here is from genome assembly GCA_936449025.2 of Sarcophaga subvicina. Classification (NCBI taxonomy): domain Eukaryota; kingdom Metazoa; phylum Arthropoda; class Insecta; order Diptera; family Sarcophagidae; genus Sarcophaga; species Sarcophaga subvicina. The sequence goes on along the minus strand of OW388083.2, from coordinate 102,900,110 downwards.
TTGATCTCAGTACAAGAGCCCGTTATGTTTGATGTTAATACATCGGCTATAAGCAGTGCTGGTGGTAGCAGTAATAATTTTATAATAAATTCAGCAGCAGCAGCGGCAGCATTAACAGGCCAAGTGGTGAGTACAAAAGGTGGTGGTGGTGGAAGAGGAGGAGATGTAATAAATGGAGATGTTAATAGCTGGGGTAGAGATTTGTTATCACACCATAAAGCTCCTAGACAGAGTAATGAATATATGGATGATGTGCCGCAGAGCGATGATTCAACTTTAACCACCTTAAATATGCGTAACATTAGACACAACAACAGCAATAGCTATATTACTAGTAATTTAACTATAGTAACGACGACAACAAAAACAACCACAACAACAACAACAACAACAAAAACCAACGATTTGTCTTCAGATATGCAATCCCTGACCTCTAGTCTGGGCACAGGCACTTTAGCTTGGCAAACTAAACCAACACCATCCTGGTCAACAATAATGACTGCTGCAGCAGCTTCAGCACTGCCGGACGAAGACTTTAATCATTTGATAGATTTACACGATTTTCAATTTCTCCTGCCACAACCCGTTTGCGGCAATCACATAGAAGCCTTAATTCTTATACATTCTGCACCGAAAAACTATGAGAAACGCCAGATAATACGTGAAACATGGGCCAGTATAACACATCATATGATCGAGTCTCCCTTGAGGGTATTATTTCTGCTGGGGGCGGTAACAAGCGATGAATTGCAGCAGGACTTGCAAAAGGAAAATAATGTCTACAGAGACATTGTGCAAGGCTCGTTTATAGATGATTATCGCAATATGACCTATAAACATATAATGGCCTTTAAATGGTTTTTGTACAATTGCCCACAGGCTCAGATACTCATCAAAGTGGACGATGATGTTTATGTAAATACACCACAGCTTATAAAGTACCTCAAAGAGCAGCAGTTAAGAACGGAAACCGAAAAAGTGAATCTTAATGATTTGAAAAATAAACCCACCATTGCTACAACAAAAAAGACAACAAATGCAACCACTACCACCACCAATACTGACAACAACAACAACAGCAACAACAACACATCATTAGCTGCCAGAGCAACATCTATATTTCAAACATTAAATATTTTCTCATCATTATCAGCAACGGATTCAGAGCCGTCATCATCATCATCATCTTTTGCACAATTCAATGCTTCACAGGAACTTTTCAATCATCCACAGAATTTATTATTTTGCCAGAAAATCATTGGTTCATTGGTTAAACGTTCCTATCGTTCGAAATGGCGTGTTAGTTTTAAAGAATACTCTGAACATTATTATCCACCCTATTGTCCCGGTTATGCTATAATCTATTCACCCGATATTATATTTCGCCTGTACACAGCTGCACAACGTTCCAAATATTTTTGGATCGATGATGTGCACATAACCGGCGTATTGGCGCAAAAAACGAATACAACTATAACCACCTCATCACATTATATTTTATACAGTGACGAATGTGATCAAATATTAACGGGCAAGACTGATCTCAGTAAAATGGAATTTTTATTCGCTTGGCATAGTATATCAGCCCAAAAAATTAAATTACTATGGCATCTGCAAATGATGTCTCTACAAACGTTAGACGATTTACAGTACAAAAGCAAGGCCACCTCGTACAATGAGGTACTGTATGAAAAACATCAGAAGCAGCAGCAGCAGCAGCACAAGCTAAATAAAAAGCAGAAACGGATGCATACACAGGATGTTGAAAATAGTATAACTTTGTCATCAGCATCATCATTATCATTATTATCGGTTAGGCATACCTCTTCGAATGGTTTAAGATAGTAGCCTGATTAGGCTATCAAACAAACAACAAACACACACACAAAGAAACGCTTATCTTAATTTAGTCTTGTTTATTTTATAAGTTTATTTAAATTTTATTTTTTAAATAACACTGTAACACAATATGTAACACTATGTATTGCTTTAAGAAAGAAAGTAAGAAAGTTTGTCATTTTGTAAATTGTTTCCTTAGTTTAAAGTATATTTGTTTGATGAACAAAAAGAAAAACTCCAAGAAATTTTTCATTAGAAATTGCACTTGAAATGTGGCAGCAAGTATCAAAAAGGAAATCGTCGTAGCATTGTGTTAATTTCGGGTTATTTAGATTGTTCAAAGCCTCATTACTGAGGCCAAAAACTAATTGTTGAAACTTGCATATTCAATTCGATTTATTTCGAAATCGAATCAAAACTAAATTGTAAAAATTGGAAGTTCAATTCGATTTATTTCGAAATCGAATCAAACAACTTAGATATACAGAACCAGAAGTACTTCTAATACACTACACTCGGCCACAAAAGTATACATACGGTTAACAAATTTCAGAAATTTTTTAACCAATTCGTTTTCGTTGAAAATCTTTATAATTGTCTGACATCTTTCTTCGATTTTAAGACGGTCTTTTGCATTGGTTCCGAAATTTGTGAAATTTGTTAATTGGATGTATACTTTTGTGGGCCTGTGCAGGGCCACAATTCTGTTCAATTTCAGAAATTTTTTAACCAATGCAAAATACCGTCTAAAAATCGAGGAAACTATAAAGATTTTCAACGAAAACGGATTGGTTAAAAAGTTTCTGAAATTTGTTAACCGTATGTATACTTTAGTAACTGTGTGTAAATGCGTTTAAATGTCTGTTTGAAATGATTTTTATGACAACTGCTATTAAAACAAATACGATGTGGTGTTCTAAAAGACATAATCAAGTATTTGTAGTTAATTTGGAGACTCAAAGAATACTTTTGGATTCTAAGTGATTTTTTCTAATTGCAAATTATAAGAATCGAATGAAACCTCCTACACCAACAAAGTAAAATCTATAATTCTGGTAAATTTTCAGGAAAAATTACCACCTTAATATTTCACCTATTCGAAGGCATATAATTCGGGACACTGCGCAATAAAAGTTTTAAAATTTTTTCTTGTCTAAAATAGTTTAAATTCTCATTAATCCTACAATAAAAAATCATAAGACCTAGATTTATATTTCGAAAATCATCAATATATCCTAAATAACACTTGGGTAAATTTCTATACTTAATTTCGAAATTTCGAAAATGTTTTCCATATTTTGTAAATATATTATAAGAAATTTAAAAAAAAAAATAATGGAAACTCGAAATGTATAAAAGTATGTAAAATTTTTTTCATTTCTTAGCTTAATTTCTCAAAATTTTGAAAATGATATTTTTCAATAATTATAACATATATTTTTTAATAAATGTTAAGCCTCTTGTTATACGCAATATTTCGAATACGAAACATTTCATTGAATATCGAAATGGTTTTGAGTAAAGTATTTCTGATATTATTTGAAATAATGGAGATATTTTTGAAATAAATAATTGGAAAACATGTATTTTTTTTAAATAAATATAAAATTAAATTGTAAATCCACTTCGAATACAAGACATTATTTAAAAAAAAAATTAAAATATTATTTACACAGCTGTGTAAAGTATTTTCGAAATTTTTTTCGAATTGATTATAATTTCGATTTTTTCGAAATTAACCTAAACCAAAACTTTTTTAAGTTTAAACATTAAAGGTTTAAAAATAAAACATAAACTACTACTTACTAATAACTCCCATCTGAATTATTTATTTCGAATAATTTCGAATTCTTTAAGTCAAAAGTTTCTAGACCACTTCTAGATTACTTATCCTAAATCACTCATTTTTATATTTTGTAAATAAAGTCTTATTTTTCTAATTTCTTTAACAGACTTTCCATTCTTAAGAAAGTTAATACTGGCTGCCACAATTTTAAAATAAAAAAAAAAACAAATGTAAACATAATGGAGTTTTTTTTTAACAAATTCAATTTTAAAAATAATGTGTTAATTAAAAAAAAAAAAGAAATGAATACTCAATGGCTTTAATTATAATTTCTTTATTTGATTTTGAATTGAAAAGAAATTTAAGTTAATATTATAAATATTAAGAATAAATATTATTTTCTTGCAATTAAAGAAATAAAAAACAAAACTTAAATTTTAGTACAATTACAAAGAAAACTAAAATATAAACTAAAACACAAAATTTAAGCATTCGAAAAACATCTTCCATTAAAAAAGAATATATATACAAAGAAAGAATAAATAAAATAAAAACTTGTTATTATAGATATATTTAATTATTTAAAATGGGTAATTAAAAAATAAAACAAAAAAATCTGAATATTAAAAAATTTAAAAAAAAATAAAATTTGGATTTTAATTTTACTTTCTTTAAATTTTTAAATTCTATTTATGTTAAGTCATACTTACAATTCATTTGTTTCCTTTATTCTCAGTTCTATAATTATAGTCGTAGAAAATAAAACTATTTAATATTTAAGAAAAAAGAAAACAAAAATTAAATGAAACTCAAATACCTACTTTTATTTGTAAAGAAAACTCTCACTTTTTTTTAATAGATATTCTATCGTTAGTTTGAAAGTTTATTAATTTTTTTTAATAAAAGAAATACAACAGAATAAAAAACAAATATTAAAACAGAAAATTACATTTAAAAAAAAATTGTTTTTTACTTATAATTTTTTTTAATAAAATAAAAATAAATTCATTTAAATTTTTTACAAAGGGTACACAAGAATAATAATTTAATTATATTTGCCAATGTTTTTATGTAGTAACAAATGTAAAATAAAATTATAAAAAAAAATAATCTTGAATATACTACTTTGTGTCTATGGCTTCTCCTTATATAATTATTTATTTCTTAAATTTAATTTAAATTTTAAAAATAGAATCAATTCTGAAATTAGCTACTTGGGCCATCAGCTCTTCCTTCTATAAAAAAATGTGATTCGATATAAACGAGTATTTAAGTCTTGGCCATTTAATTAGTTTTCGTTTAACAATAATTTTATATGTTTAAAGGCTGAGACTGTTAAATTTTTATTAAATTTATATTGCAAGACATATTCTGATAAAATTTGGTAAAGTATACTCTTTTCAAGCAGTATAATATATCTGATCGCCATTGGTCAATATACATATGCATGTATGTGAAGAATTCGAATCGACAGATATTCATGAATGCTTAAATTGATTGTAAATTACGTTTTGCTGCATTGAATGATTCACATCCATAAAACCAGTTTGATTTTAACCCTTTCATGCCCGATGTTGCCTATAGGCAACATTGTACATTTTTGTTCATAAATTCCGTAATTTTTAATTTTTTTAAAAGATTTTCTTTTTGCAAACAAGCTTGGTTAAAAACGTGTAAAACCAGAATACGTACGACTCTGAATTTAATATCACTTCCTATATAGGTCAATGACTAACAAACACATGTCCTTAAAAAAATTTTAGCTCTGGCTCAAAAAATTCGGGCATGAAAGGGTTAAGGTGGAATACATTCCGTTTTCTGTAATATGCTGTTCGATTTCTATTCGTGTTTCAAATGGCTTTATTGGTACAGATCGATATGTCACTCCTTAATCCTCCTTTTGAAAATAATTCCCAAATTGCAAAATAAATAATTTTTCAACGTCCTTGTGTAGTATACGAACGTATATGCGTGCATGATTTTTGGGGCTTATTTAACTTGCTTGTTTCTAAACTCTAATAGCAAAGCCTCAGAGAGTCTTCTATTCAGTTAACCAATTTTGAATTCATATAATTCTTCCATTTTGTTAGATTGCTTTCTTACTTTTTCTTGACAATTTAAACATTATCGGTTATAGATTGTATGATATGGATACTAGCTTTCCCCCAACGCATTCCATATGAATTGTCTACTATTTTTTTTGCATGGAATGGGATCCACTCCAAAGATTGTCCAACAAGAAATTGGAATGGTCGAAAATCAGCTTGTTCATCCCTCAAAGAGGGTCTCAAGCATTACTGCATCTACTATTTCAGGATGCATTTCTCCATGTTTGGTAAAAACAACTGAATGCTTAAGCAATTGTAGTCACCGAAGTCTAGTAGGTAGTGTGTTGGCTTATTAGACGTAAAGCCAGGGTTCGAGCCCCAGCCCAGAATCAAAACAAAATACAAAAAGTATTTCTTCGGCGACATCCTCTCAGCAGATTTCTGGCAAAAACTCTGAGAGTAAATAAAATTGCCATGAAGAGTTTCTCAAAAATCAGTCGTTCGGAGTCGAGTTTAAACTGTAGGTCCCGCCGCTCATGTATAAAATTAACACACACACACAACATGAGTGATGTGAGAAACTAGGTCGTAATCCTGACTGAAGGGTTGTAATGACCAATTATGTATGTATGTATGTGCTTAAGCAGATTTATATGTGCTTAATGCAGTTTTAAGGATATGTTCTTAGGTCCTAAAGACTTATAGCGTTTTGTGTGACTTTGTCGCAGCACTTATTTTTCTAGCATCTGGAATATATTACTAGATATGAGTATATTATTATTACCATAGTGCCTATCAGAACTGCATAACATTTAACCTGGGTTAATAGGGTATGGATAAAACGGACTCATAAAAACCGTTATAAAAATTCAGTAGTTGGTCTCTAGATACTACGATATCTTTGTAATCGTTTTTAAATGTTTTACCGCTATCTGGTTTTCTATGTTTGTTGGTTTTTTCTGCTGCACCTACACTGAGCGTTCCCTAAACGTTCAGTTTAAGAAGTTTATACTTGAATAATAAAAAGGAGACGAAAACACGTAGATTATATGAGAAACGATAAATTTAGAATTTTACAAAGAAACTGCATTAAACAGTGGAAATAGATTTTTATAACCTTCTCAAATATTTTTTACATTCTTTGTTTTTAATAGAAACATATACAATTTCATTTATTTAAAATAAATTGAAACCACTTGCAAATATAATTCAATTATTATTGTGTGTGAATTTTGAAACTAAAGTAATAAAATTAATTGAGAAAAAAAGAAGAAAAAAATATGACAGAATCAAAATTGTGCAAATGAAATCATAATTGATTAAAAATAATAAAGAAAAAAAAACAAAGAAACAAAAAGAAAAAAAATAATAGTCAAAAAGCCTGTGTACATAAATATAAATTAATTTTAATAAAACAGAAAATAAAAAACGATCACACTCCCAGTTTACGTATCATTAGTAAAACAAAATGTTCAAAGAAATAAAATAAAAATAAAAAATAGAAATTCTTTTAGAAATAAACAATTAAGAAGATATACATACATACATGTATGTATAAAAATATTGGGGAAAAATCAAACGAAATGGCAAATTTATTTATGCATAACCCTGGTTATTATTAAGGGTATTCACGGATATATTTGAGGCTCTCTCTAATGGTTATAGAAATAAGAAATGAATTTTTCATTCTATAATAATTTATTCCTTTTAAGCTCTGGCAGAAGAGCGGGAGAGAGAGAGAGGGAGAGCTAATTTATATAAGAAGTGTAAATGATTCCACCTGCAACAAATTTGTATAGGACTGTGAATACCTTTATTTATCTGTTCAAATTGTTAATTTTTATGTTAAAATTAATCTTTAGTTTAAAACAAATATTTATAAATTAATCGCACCTTACTTAGGCCTGGAAGATGTGGCATGTATTGCCATTGGATGGCAGCTTTTAAGGTTATTAGGCATTTGCATTTAGTATAGTTAGGGTGCCATATGAGACATTGAAAAGATTAACCCATTCGCTGCCAAGCCTAAATTATATGAAGCCATTCCCATTGCCATTTATATTTTGAGTGTTATTGTTTACCAAAACCCTGTTATTTCTTGGTAAGAGCACATATATTATCATATATAATCATTTACAATCAGAAAACCAAAGACGAACATACTCGTCGTTGGCAATAGGAAGGCAGAAGGACTCGAGGCAACACTTAGAAAAAAAAATTTGCTAATTCAAAAGCCTGCATGTTATAATATATTTAAAGTAAAGTCTTTGACAGGGTATCCCACACTGCCAAGACGAATATACTCGTCCTTGGCAGCGAATGGGTTAACTAATGAACGAGCTAACATTGTGTTGTTATGGTGCCGTTAAAGACAGTTTAAGTTTAAAATTTTCTTTACTAATTGTACTAGTGATGAGAGTGAATATTTGTGTCAAGAAGGTTCATTATTGTAGGTCAGATGTGAACGATCTATCAGAAGCTTTCCCATTAGTCTAGAAATAGTTGAGCTGCACATCAGCTGCTGATATATAGAATCCCAGTTCTTGTGAGAATTTAGGTTAGTGAAAAGGAAAATTAGCTACCTAGGAGGGGGAACGTGTCTGTCTGAGTAGTGGGAAAAAAGTTTAACGAAAGGGAAGATGGAAAGAGGCGAAATATCTTCTCAACCCAAAAAGGTTTGAAATTATTTCAACTTTTGTTAGGTAATTATAGTGAAAACAGATTTTAACCTCGGATTATTCAGAAATGGCTTGAGGATAGTAACCACCATATTGACCAAGCATTGTAGACTCGGACAACATTTGTCTAAACTAAAGGGTCCGCCAAATAACTTTTTTTTTGAGAATGCTTTTAAAAAAAACTACTGAATATTTTCTCAAATTTCTTTTTTTATTTGAAAGTACAATCCTTCCGGTTAATAATGGAAAATAGTTTCATTCAAATGGCTGCCTCGGCTGGCCATGCAGTAGCCTACACGATCGATCCAATTTTTAAGCACATTATCGATTGTGTGCAGCTGTATTTCACCAATGGCTTCACGAATATTGTCCTCTAACGCGTCAATTGTCTCGGGCTTGTCGACGTAACACTTATCTTTGACGGCACGCCACAAATAATACTTCAACGGTGTCAAATCGCAGCTCCGAGGTGGCCAAACGACATCAGCTCTGCGGCTGATAATGCGATCTTCAAAAACAGGGCGCAAAACATCGAGTGTAGCTTCGGCTGTGTGGCACGTAGCGCCATCCTGTTGAAACCAAATGTTGCCAATATCCTCCTCTTCAATTTTTGTGAACAAAAATTCGTTCAACATGGCCCGATAACGATCGCCATTGACTGTAACGGCCACTCCTTGCTCATTTTCGAAGAAAAATGGCCCAATTATGCCTCTGGACCAAAATCCGCACCAAACAGTGACTCGTTTTGGGTGCGTTGGCTTTTAAATGTATGTGTGAGGGTTTTCTGTGCCCCAAATGCGACAATTTTGCTTGTTTACATACCCGTCAAGATCAAAATGAGCTTCATCTGAAAAGATGATTTTTTTTTTGCCAAAATCGGCATCTTCTGGTGTAGGCTACTGCATGGCCAGCCGAGGCAGCCATTTGAATGAAATTATTTTCCATTATTAACCGGAAGGATTGTACGTTCAAATAAAAAAAGAAATTTGAGAAAATATTCAGCAGTTTTTTTTTAAAGCATTTTCAAAAAAAAAAAAAGTTATTTGGCGGACCCTTTAGTAACCATTTGAAACACAATGTGTAAATCCTGTGGTGAGGGCATTGATTTACCAGAACACATATGTGAAACATGTGCGGCGTTTTAGAAAGAAACATGTGGGCGCTTTTGAAATAGAAAGCAGGGAGTTAGGTTAGGTACTGATATATAAAAGAGGTTGCATTTCACTTAAATTAATTGAAAATTTTTTTATTTAATTTTTTTATTTTAAAAGCAAGTTAAATGTGTAAATATGTTTTAATTATAATAGTTTTGATAAATAAATGAATTTTTTTTCTGTAAATTATTTGCACTGATTTTGTTTCCGTTTCAAAACACCAAACAAAATAAAAACTTTAACTCAACAGAAGTTTCTGTCTATTGAACAATAAAATATATATTTTTAATGAAATTGCTTTTAATTGTTACAATATATTTTATTTTCCTGTTTGATTAGTTAGCATGCCATTAAAAACTGAAAAATAAAACAAACAAAAACAAACAAAGAAAAATTCGTTTATATTTTTATTGTAAAAAAAAGAAAAAAATTGCAAAATGTATTAAAATTGTTTAAACAAAAAAAGAAAAACAAAAACAATTATTAAATGTAATTAAAAATATAAACCAACAACAAAAACCCAATACAAATCATCATAAACGATAAATTAAAAAAAGACCTCCTATACGAACCAAAAAAAAAAAAAAACAAAACAAAATTAGAAAAAAAAGTTAAATTAAAAAAAAAAGAAAAACAAATGAAAAAAGTTATTTAAAATCCAACAAACATTTTGAAATCAAATGCATTCATTCAGTCATTGCAATCCGTAATACATTCTTCTACTGTAAGTCGTAATTGTAGGTAATGCCAGTGTATGCAAGTGTAGCCACATATACTGTATTATTGTAGGTTATCACAGTAATAAGTTTTGTTAAGTAAAATGGTTGGCTGAATTATAGTGTTATTTACCGTTAATTAGTGGGATCATATTGTAACTGTTTAGTGAAACAAATTAAATTTGAAAAACAAACACTAACAAACAAAACAAACACATTTTTTTCGATGATTACAACAAATTTTCATATTAGAATTATAAAATATTGAAATATTTAAAAATAACAACAAAAACTAAAAAAGAAATCAGATATAAAAAAATCAAAATTAAAAAAATGGTTTTTAAAACGATTTTGGTTGGAATAATGGCCCTCTTTTTAATACGAAATATATTTCTGATCGTGTAAAAATAAACAAATTTCGATATTCTGTATAATTTTTATGACTCCTTTTGACATTGACTCCAGAATTAGATCTGAGTTGCTGTTTTTATTTCTACTGTATTAGCTAGACAACTTATTTATATTCATGATGGATGTGACTTAAATTACATTCTGTAATAAGCCCTAAACAGTCTTAAAATGACTTCTACTTCATTACCGAATTCTATGCATAAGCTGTTATACAGTATTTCTCTCCTCCTGTAAAGGATTAATATACTGACGAGTTAAAATAACAATATGACGACGCTACTGTAATCTAAACAAAGTGTAACCACTATACAGCAAAGGCCAATATTCCTCCCCATTCTGTCTTCTTTATTCTCTGTTTCTTTCATATTAAATTAAACGTGAAAGATCAGTGAATTGTCTGAAGCATCTTCATTTAACAAATAGATTGCCCTGCAGAGTTTTTTCAATTTTCTTAAAATGCAATTCGAAATTTACGCAACTTAAAGCCTTTAACGAATTCTAAATCTGAGGATTTTCTGTTCTGCAATTTATGTGGAATCACATTAAGATCACCAAGTTTTCACCACTCGCTGCCTGACGAGTGAAGAGCAATTATAAAAAATGTATTTTTAAATTCTTAGTGTAACTTTAAAAAATCGACATTGATCGATAAAATCGATATCGATCTATAAAATCGATATCGATCTATAAAATCGATATCGATCTATAAAATCGATATCGATCTATAAAATCGATATCGATCTATAAAATCGATATCGATCGATAAAATCGATGTCGATCGATAAAATCGTCATCGATCGATAAAATCGATATCGATCGATAAAATCGAAATCGACATCGATCGATAAAATCGAAATCGATATCAATTGATAAAATCGATATCGATCGATAAAATCGATATTGATCGATAAAATCGATATCGATCTATAAAGTAGACATCGATCGATAAAATCGATATCGATCGATAAAGTAGACATCGATCGATAAAATCGATATCGATCGATAAAGTAGACATCGATCGATAGATAAATTTGACATCCATCAATAAAATCGACATCGATCTCGAAGAGACCACGTTTGTTTAAGTCGTGCTTAACGTTACAATCGCCATTAAAGTATGCTCTACTTAGCGAAAGCGACTTATCAGAGCTTCTTTCGATTGGTATTGGAATACTTATGGTCTGATACTGTACTGCATAATTATGCCAGTAAGCAGCGGATTTCATTTAAAGCAGGTGTTAAGCATTTTGCCTACGGCCAATATCGATTTTATCGATCGATAAAATCGACATCGATCGATAAAATCGAAATCGATATCAATTGATAAAATCGATATCGATCGATAAAATCGATATTGATCGATAAAATCGATATCGATCTATAAAGTAGACATCGATCGATAAAATCGATATCGATCGATAAAGTAGACATCGATCGATAAAATCGAAATCGATATCGATCGATAAAATTGAAATCGATATCGATCGATAAAATCGATATCAATCGATAAAGTAGACATCGATCGATAAAATCGATATCGATCGATAAAGTAGACATCGATCGATAAAGTAGACATCGATCGACAAATTTGACATCGATCGATAAAATCGACATCGATCTCGAAGAGACCACAATTGTTTAAGTCGAGGTTTACGTTACAATCGCCAATAAAGTATGCTCTACTTAGTGAAAGCGGCTTATCAGAGCTTCTTTTGATTGATATTAGAATACTTATGGTCTGCTACTGAACACCATAATTATGCCAGTTAGCAGCGGATTTCATTTAAAGCAGGTGTTAAGCATTTTGCCTAGGGTCAATTAGGGCCAAACTTATTTCATGTTTCGCAAGATAGTCCGTCAACTTATTATACTCATAACCATCATGTGTGGAAAACCCAGCCCAATATTATGGTCTAAAATTTTCCTAACATTTTGAGAAGGTATAGGCATTGACATTCCATTTTCGAATTAGTTGTGGTCGTTTGCAAGTCTTCAAGAGCCTTTCGAGTATTTGACAGTATATATGTATTCCAATTCCCATTAGAATTGACTTTTTTAAATCTGGTTCGAGTGATTCCTGTCCCTATTCTATTTTTCGAACTTGGATCTGTCTGGCTGCCTTCGAAAATATTAGTTGCTTTGTGTTTGAACAAAATATCGTATTTCATAATGCCGCTGTACAGAATATATACAATGTATTCTATTTCAAAACGTCGTCAATGTGTATTTTTAACGCAGTCAAAAAGCAATCAGGCATCGGATTTATAGTTGATTCATTGTTTGGTTACTTTGCATATCTACATAATTTATATACCGTAGTAGAACTGTATACAAACTTTGTATTAATACATTTTGGAAGGCAGCCTCTTTGTACGATACTTAACTCGAAATTGTTTCGAGTTGATTCTTCAGTTTTCACGGCTATAAACAGTTACTCACGACGAGCATGTAAAGTGGCTTGTAAGCTAAGGGCAATGCTTAATTTTTTTCCTTGATTTACCAGAACCAAATTTTTGTAACATATCCAAGAAAAAAAATACCCGGAGGTTATTCCCCATGGGCCCTTAACAAAATCGTTTTAAAACATTGAAAATATTAAAGAAAAATTATGTATAACAAAAACAAAAAAAATTGAATTTTATTAAAAAAATTAAAAACAAGTGACAAATTAAGATTGTAAGAAAAATTAAAATTAAAAAAAATTTAAAATAAACAAAAAAAAAAAAAATAATAAAACCATTTTAATAATAATTATTTTTGTAAATGTACACTTTAGTATATATTTTAATAAGAAATTTTATTTGTTTATGTGTTTATAACAACCCAACTATTAATTAATTAATTAATTGCAAACTAAATAAATTAAATTATAAAATAATTATAAATAATTTAATTCTTATATAATTTATTAACAATTAAAATGATTGCCATTATAATGAAAAAAATATATTAATTAAAAATTAAATTAAATTATAAATTAATTAAATTCAAATTAAAAAAAAAATAAATTAAATTAGAAATAATATGATTTGAAATTAAAATTTAAATTGAAACCAACTAAATTAAATGTATATTGTGTATGTGTCTGTATTTTATATGTTTTAAATTAAGCAGCCAATAACTCTCTATATATTATTAATTTATTAATGAAAAAAATGTTTTAAACATGAACTAAAAAACAACATCATAAACAAAAAAAGGGAAAAAAATCACAAAATTTGCAAACAAATATTAAAAATGCAAATTTAAATAAAAAAAAGGAAAAGGACGCACGGAGTCAGATGAAAATGAAATGAAATTGAAATTGACAAAATGTTTTATATGTATTTACCACAGTATATTAAATAAATAGTATATTTAATTGTTTTTTCTTTTGTTTTTGTTTTTCTTTTGGAAAGAAATAATAAAATTTTAAATAAAAAAAATTTTAAATGTAACGTATTTTATAAATTATTTAAGAGAAGATGGTCACTCTAAAAATAAAGATACGACTGATTCTAAACTGTTTTGCTTAGGGTTTGTGTCTCCAATTGCTTAGTTTAGACATACACTGTACAATCATTAGTTTGAAAAGCTCTGTTATAACGCATCAGTGTTGTAAACTGTTTTAAATACTTATTTAAGAGCAAAAGAAGTCAAGTAAACTTTTTGAAATAACGGTTTGAAGTATTTAAATATTGACATGAACCCGTTAAACGGTTTTTCCGATTTGGAAAGCCGGGCTATTTTTCTCTTTATGCATTGTTTAGACGCATCGTTTTTGTCAGTTAGGAAGAAAGGCTTAAAATGGCATAGCATGGGATAGGGTTGAGCATAACAATACCAACTGATAGTTCGCCGATGATTAGAGCACTTAGGGCCAGTAAAGTTGAAGCTGAATTCGCTCTTTGCTTAATTTCAGTTCATTGGAGAATACAGGGCAAAGAGTAGCCGAATTAGCTTTCTAGTAGGGGAACGTGTACGATGCTGGTGAGATCTGAAGCTGCCTGAGGATTGGGAAAAACAGGCTAGAATGTTGAGATTATTTCATGTTTTGTTAGATAATTATAATGAGAACAGATTTTAATCTCAGATTATTAGGAAATAGTTTGAGGATAGTAACCGACCAAGTAATTGACCAAGCATTATAGACTTAGAGAACATTTGTCTACACTAAAGGGTTCGCCAAATAATTTTGGCTATTGGCAACATTTAGTTTTAACAGGACGGCGCTACGTGCCACACTGAAGATCGCATTATTAGCTGCAGAGCTGATGTCGTTTGGCCATCTCGGAGCTGCGATTTGACACCGTTGGACTATTATTTGCGGGGTGCCGTCAAAGATAAGTGTTACGCCGGCAAGCCAGAGACAATTGACGCTTTAAAGGGCAATATTCGTGAAGCCATTAGTGAAATAAAGCTGCACACAATCGATAATGTGCTTAAAAATTGGACCGATCGTGTAGGCTACTGCATGGCCAGCCATGGCAGCCATTTGAATGAAATTATTTTCCATTATTAACCGGAAGGATTATACTTTCAAATAAAAAAGAAATTTGAGAAAATATTCAGCAGTTTTTTTTTAAAGCATTTTCAAAAAGAAAAGTTATTTGGCGGACCCTTTAGTAACCATTTGAAACCCAATGTATAAATTCTGTGGTAAGAACATTGATTTACCAGAACACATACGTGAAACTTGTGCGGCGTTTTAGAAATACACTTGTGGGTGCTCACCAAGCAGCAGAGAGTTAGGTTAGGTTAGCGGATTGCTTGCAGTCCAGACGCAAGTTCAATCAGTGGTTTACATAGACCTTTGTGTTACCCAGTGTTTGGCAAGCCCTCTTGTCATGAGAATCAAGGAGTTATCCTTACCGATATTGAACTGTATCCCGAGTTTTGTGAGGCCAACAAGATTGAGAGTGATTAACTGGTCACATATCTTTACTAGCTCTATGCAAAAGTAATAAAGGCATTGCTCAATGTAGGGGCACTGTATAGTGCGTCTAATAGTTTCCTTAAGCAGGATAATGTTATCACGTTCAATATGGTTGCATCATCACACAATAGGTTAGGTTAGAGGACGTGTACTTGTCAATTAAGACAAGTACAGTACCCGGAGGTCGAATTGATCCATTTTACAATGTCCTAGTTTCTCACACCACTTATGTTGTGAGTGTTAATTTTATTCGTGGGTAGTGTTTAAAGTCGACTCAGAACGACAGATTTTTGAGAAACTTTTCATGGCAATTTTATTTACTCTCAGAGTTTTTGCCAGAAATGAGAGGTAGTCGCCGAAAAAATACTTTTTGTATTTTTGTTTTGATGTCTGGCCTGGGGCTCGAACCCTGGCTTTACGTCTATTAAGCCAACACACTACCTACTAGCCTGCGGCGACTTCATCAGCACACAATGGCACGAATTGAATTTCATGTATTTGAAGATTGCTTGCCTCATGGTTAGATAACCTTGCTATGTATACCGGCAGCTGGTTCAGAGAGTGTAAACTACAACTACCATGTAGCTTACCAAGGGCCCCGAGGGCGCTATAAGGACTTTGCCACTTAATATAGTAAAAAAAAGACGGTCAGCTGGTTTGATTTTTGAAATATTCAGAGCCCCACAAAACCATTATAAATGATCAACAGACTGGACAAATTGGATCAACCTCGATATCGAGAGGGACGAACTATGGAACTCAATAGAGTTGTTGTTCTTATGAGTAACTAGCACATCATTTGGTTTTGCGGTATGTCTCGGCATTCAGAGGAGTTGATTAAACACTTTTCGGATGTCGGGTATTATGCGAGAATTTTTAGTAGACTTTTGAATTTACATACGTACATATATAATTGGGCATTTTAACCCTTCAATTAGGATTACGACATAGCTTCCCACACTACTAACGTTTTGTGTGTTAATTTTATACATGAGTGGAGGGACTTACAGTTGAAGTCGACTCTTAACGACAGATTTTTTGAGAAACTTTTCATGGAAATTTTATTTTACTCTCAGAGTTTTTGTCACAAATCTGCTGAGAGGATGCCGCCGAAGAAATATTTTTTCATATTTCGTTTGGAGATGTCTGACCTGGGGTTTGAACCGTGGCCTATCATCTAGTAAGCCAATACACTACCTACTAGACCACGGCGACACTTTTCGAATATCGGGTTTTATCCAAGAATTTTTTAGTGTTGAACTTAGGTGCACAAAATTTTAATTTAAGGACACAAACCACGCCTAAACATTTCTCCTTTTGTGGCTAATACAACGTTTTTAGGTTAAACACCCATTATGCTTACAAGCAAATATTTTTTAAAATTCTTTCAAAAATATTTTTTTTAAATCTTTTTCTCTTTACAATTTTAAGCAAATTTTTTATTTATTAAATAATATTGTAGTTTGATTTTTGTTGTTGTTTTCTCCTATAAATATGAAAGAAATAAAAATAATCGATTTTTGTTTGTAAATTTATTTAACACTGGTTATACGAATGACGTAGACAGTGCATATGTATATTTGAAAAACATTTTTATCCCTGAGGCATTATACAAAAGTTGGCTTACGTAGTCATGTCACTTAAAAATATATTTTAAATGGACATTTTCAATACAATTCCATAACATTAGGGTGGTGTAAGTATAAAGAACGATAATTAATGCTCTGGTTTACTAATAAAAATTTGGTAATTATTCTTCATGGATTGGATTATAGCAAAAAAGAAAAAAACGTGTTACTTTTTATTGTCATTTTTATGTCAAGGCAGCAAATAGGCCAGGGTATGTCTATAAAGTATGTACATAATGCCAAGCTGACAGTTCTCAGCCAATATTAAAATTATCGACATTGTCTACACTAGTTCTATCGATGATTCTGGTCTGGATACCCAATAGTATAACGCCTTAGATCTCCAAGTGTCGGATAGTGAGAGTGTCTTTGGTATATACAGTGAGCGTGAAAAGAAACTGTGCATTAAAAAAAATTTACATTAATAAATTACCGTAATTTTTGTTTTAAAATCGTTTCATTGCTATTGAAATAAAAAATGTTACAAAATATTTCGAAATATTGTCAAATTTTTTCGGGCACACTCCTTAAGTGGTAAAAGTTGAGTTGAGTGATTGTTGGAATTTAATCCTTAGTGTACAGTTTCTTTTGACGCTCACTGTATATCAAAACAGAGATTCTTCAAGTCTTTCTATCGAGTCCGTCATCTAACGTTTTCGTGCTTATTTCGTGAATGGTAACACTTAGCTCATGTCTGATTTGACAGATAATTATTCTTATCCTTCCGCTGAACGAATATGGTTGTGTATACGCTTGAACAACGCTGGGAAATATTGCGACATTACTTTGAAAATCATGGAAATGTTGCAAAATGTGTGCGAAAATTGCGTACGGATTTTGGAAGAAGAGATGCACCGTCAGCTCCGTATCTTCGTTATCTTGTGAAAAAAGTGCAAGAAACTGGCATCCTCATCGATAAACCAAAGCGTGAAAAGCCAAAAACAGTGCGTACACCCAAGAATATTGCTGCTGAAAGTGGCAGAAATTGTGCGTGAAGCGCCATCAACATCAATTCAGCGTCGTTCTCAACAATTGAACATTTCGGAGACATCATTGAGACGAATTTTACATAAAGACCTTGGTAAGACGCCATACAAAGTCCAATTGGTTCAGGAGTTGAAGCCAATTGGCCATCCAATGCGTTTTCGCTTCGCTAAGTAGGCCTGCGATCGACTTACAGAAGATGCCGATTTTGGCAAAAAAAAAAATCATCTTTTCAGATGAAGCTCATTTTGATCTTGGCGGGTATGTAAACAAACAAAATTGTCGCATATGGGGCACACAAAACCCGCACGCATACATTGAAAAGCCGACGCAACCAAAACGAGTCACTGTTTGGTGCGGATTTTGGTCCAGAGGCATAATTGGGGCATTTTTCTTCGAAAATGATCAAGGAGTGGCCGTTACAGTCAATGGCGATCGTTATCGGGCCATGTTGAACGAATTTTTGTTCACAAACATTGAAGAGGAGGATATTGGCAAGATTTGGTTTCAGCAGGACGGGCGCTACGTGCCACACAACCGAAGCTACACTCGATGTTTAGCGCCCTGTTTTTGAAGATCGCATTATCAGCCGCAGAGCTGATGTCGTTTGGCCACTGAGTTCTTCTTATTCATGTGAGTTCTTCTTATTCATGGAAAATTTTCAACGGGTCTCCATTAAATATTTTTTATTCAAGGTTAAGTCTGCTGATATTTTTTAATAAATTTATCCGTATACTTATATTGTACCGCCTAATTGTATTTTATTTTATGAGCTTCCAAGAACACATGAGTTTAAAAATAAACGTAAGAGATCGTAAGAAAAAAAATAAATTGTAGGTTTAAATAAAAGGAAACAGTAGTAAATACAGTCTTGCAAACTACCAACCATGTTAAGTGTGTTAATTTTATATATGTGTGGCGGTACCTACACTTTAATGTCGACTCCGACCTACAGTATTGGAGAATTCTTTTATTCTACTCTCTTGGTTTTTGCGAGAAAACTACTAAACGGAAGTCACTGAAGAAATATACTGTTTTGTTCGAGATCAAGTGTGAGTTGGGTTTAGAACCATGGCCTTATGTCTACCTAGCTAACACACTGCTTACTAGACTACTGAGACTTATGGCATGAATACCATCGAAAAAACCACGTACCCATTAAAGAAAAGACGAACGCTGTTGCTAGTCGAACAAATATTCCGTTTTGTTCGAGATCAAGTCTGAGTTGGGGTTTGAGCCACGGCTTCATGTCTACTAAGCTAACACACTGCGTTCTAGACTAACCCGACTTATGGCATCAATACGATTCAATAATCGCGTACCCATACAAGAAAGGAGAATGCTGTTGCTAGCTTGAAGAGTTTTAGTGGTAATAGGAGTAACAGCTTTGTCAGGCTATACTTCTACCATAACTTAATCTTTCTTTGGATAAGATAACTCATGTGTAAGTTCTAATTCACAACCCTGCAGTCCTGATTGCGACCTAGTTTCTGTCTTGTGTGTGTTAATTTTGTGTACTATTAGTGGCGAGACCTACAGTTTAAAGTCGATTCCGAACAACAGATTTTTTTCAGAAACTTTTCATGGCAATTTCATTTTACTCTCAGGGCTTTTGCCAGAAATCTGTTGAGAGGAAGTAGCCGAAGAAATATTTCGTTTTGTTGGAGATGTCTGAACTGGATTTTGAACCATGGTCTCATGTCTATCAAGCTAGCACACTGCATTCTAGACTAACTTTACTTATGGCATCAATACGATCCAAAAATCGTGTACCCATATAGAACAAAAGAACGATGTTGTTCGCTGGGTAATAGGACTAATGAGTGAGCTTAGCTTTGTCAGGCTATAGTTATACCATAAGTTAATATCACATTGGTTAAGCTAACTCAGGCGTAAGCTCTAATTATTGTAGAGTAACTGAATTCATCGTAGCCTAGTAGGTAGTGTGTTAGACGTGAGTCTTAGGCTCATACCTTAAGGCTCAAAACGAAAATATGAAAAAGTTTTCTTCGGCTTCTTCCTGTCAGCAGA
This sequence comes from Sarcophaga subvicina, assembly GCA_936449025.2. NCBI lineage: Eukaryota > Metazoa > Arthropoda > Insecta > Diptera > Sarcophagidae > Sarcophaga > Sarcophaga subvicina. The sequence continues at coordinate 102,879,920 of OW388083.2, read as the reverse complement.
TTTCTGGCAGAAACTCTGAGAGAAAATAGTCATGAAAATATTTCTTAAAAATCTGTCGTTTGAAGTCGACTTTGAGCTGTAGGTCCCGCCACTCATGCATAATATTAACACATACAACGTGAGTAGTGTGAGACGCTAGATTGTAATCCTGACTGAAGGGTTGTAATCATAGCTGCCAGATTTGACGATTTATCGTCATTTTGACAATTCTGGGCAACAAAAATATCATATTGACGATTTGACGATTTATGCCCTTATTTTGACGATTTTTAAAAATTAAAATTTTATATCATATTCTTTACTTTAGTATTTTAAAAGCCACTTTAAAATTTGTATTTACTTTGCAGTTGTTACTAATCAAATTTTCCATTAACACATTCAGCAGGTATTTGAATCCTTCTTTGTTCACCCTGTAATATTCCTGGAATCTAGAATATAGCCTAGAATTGCATAGAATCGAAAAATCATCCAGGTTAATTCCAAATTTATTGAGTATACTTTTTTTTAATTGTATTTGAAATATATTACTCATACGCGTCATATTACATGTACTGGAATAGTTACCCTGAAAAGTATGCAATAAAAATTTCGATTTTTGTCATTTTTTAAATTAATGGAATTAAATATAACTCATACGTCACATATGTTCTTTGCATTATGAATTTTACATACATATTTAATATGAGCATAATGTGAGTAAAAATAATAGGTTGGCGATCTAAAAGTTTAAATTTAAAAATGTAATAAAACAAAAATACTTTGAAATTTTGATCAGATTTATTGTTTTGCTGTGAACTACAACTGTTCCGGTTGGAAATGGATTTTTATTTCATTTATATGGCTGCCGTGGTTGGACGCACAATCGTAGCTCCCAGATTTATGCGCTTATTTTGGCGATTTCTAAAAATTAAAAATTTACATCATATTCTTTACTTTAGTACATTAAAAGCCTCTTTAAGCTTTGTATTTACTTTGCAATTGTTACTATTGGAAATTTATGTTAGTAAAAACAAGGAGTAAAGTATTGTATTTTTAAGTTACTTTCAAATACCGGTGATGATTTTTCTGTATTTTATTCCTTTTTAACCCCTTAAAAGCAGAAAAATTACAACTCCTAAATAACCTAATAAAATAATAATAAATTATGGACATTAGGCTTGTATATTTTTATACTATAAGTAACAGGATAGACCTCTGCAGGAATTGAGTTCCACATACGATCAATGGAATATATGATTTTCGGGAAAAAGTTCCCTTATGCAACAATGCTCCAATGATTCTATGGAGTTGGATACACTACCGTCATTAACGAGATGCTATGGCCTGTACACGGTCAAGAAACCGCAAATTAGACGCTGAGGCACTAACCCATACATGAGAGTTGTATTCCATTCTCTGTCAGTTATATAAACGGTGTAAATAGTAAGATCAGATGATAAGAACTTAAAAAGGAACTGAAAAATGTGTCAGCATTACATTGATTTTTCATGCTCAGAACATCAAAAGCTTCTGACTCCCTAATACCTACATTGCCCATAGATCTAGATGATGCAATATTATTGCTGCGCTTATGTGTCATTAAACAACGCTGAGATAGATTGTTTAAACCTTAAACAATTTTTTCCTGAAAATGATATACAATTTCTCAATTTTTTTGTAAAAAAAATATTAAATGAAGATGAGGGACGCTAGCTTTTAATTTCCAATAAATTCTTTGTTAAATGTTTTATTTTTGAACTCAGATATGTAGATACATTGACTTCATATGTTTTACTACAATAGAAATAATTTTGGTTTTTAAAAATTTTTAATTTATTTATTTACTTTTCATGACGATTTTTTGACGATTTTAATAAACGTCTTTGACGATTTTTTCTCAAATATTTGACGATTTGGTGCTTCATTTATCTGGCAGCTATGGTTGTAATGACTAATTATGTATGTATGTATTTGAATGATTAATTTACATTGTTTGATTGCAACACACTTATTAATTTGAAACTGCTTATAATGCTTCTCACATCTCTGCTGTCATACAATTTTATAATTGCTTGTGGCCCATAGGTGATAAGTGGTTAAAAATCAATATGCTTCTTTCCCATTCCATATCTTTTAAATTTACGCGATTAAATATTTAAAATGTTTCCTAAATTAGCGACACTATGTACTATTCGCTCATCATTTAAATGGCACCCCATAGCGTATGTTTTATGCGAAATAATTATTCGAGTGTCAATTATTACGTATACGCTCAGTGTGCGAGGTGTATGTGTTCAGTGTGAAGTGTGCTATGTGTATATGTATGTGTACCAAATCAATATTGTACATTAAATATTAATGTGCAACACCTTTGACTGTCTGTACAGAAATGTATAAATTTATGGTTTTTATAGCTGTTCTGCTGCTGGTCTCGCATTTAAACCGCAATAACAATGAATTTGTAAAACATGGCTGAAATGAAAATACGAAAAACATGAAAAACTATAAAACGATGTCATGGTATTTGTATGGCGATAGTGTTAAAGCCATTTATATCACAACAGGGTATATAGAGAGACAGAGAGGGACAGAGAGAGATTACAATATCAACAACATTTTTAAAAACAATTCCAAAATAATGGCTGCAACAAAAAAAAAAAGCAAAAACAAGCAAAACTTGTGAGTTATTTACCACAACTAATGTTTGAGCGTCACTATCAGACAATTGCATGCTGATGTGGCAATTTGAAGGTGCAAATGCATCTCATGCCAATGCCAATTATGCCACAGCTATGCCTGTGATTGTGGCTGTTGTTTTTTTTAATCACTTTTCATAATTTGCACACACACATTTATTCATTTCATTTCCTTGCACTTTTGTGTGATTTGCCAAGTTTAAATATTTTCCAATTTGAATTCGTTTTGATGTGTGCTGAATGTCAGTGTGTGGAATACATATGTATTTATAAATAATTCATGATAATTTCTGTTTCTATTTTTATTTCTCTTGTTTTCTTTTTTGCTTTTTACTTGCAATATATTTCCGTTTTAGTTATTTGTTGTTGATTTCTTATCATGACATTTGTTGTGTCTAGAAAAACTAACATTTTCGTTTGTATTTGTCTAGGAGTTGAATGAATGAATGAGTGCAGGAGGTTTTTTTTTTCAAAATTTATTCAAAAGGGGGTTACAATGTTGAGATAGATTGTGATTGCAAGCAGCAATCTTGGCACTCTCAAGTAAGGGTGATTTTTTAAGAGCTATAGGAAAATTTAAAAAAAAACACATAAAATTCAGAAAAATTCATGAAATCTTTATTTGAATCAATAGTACGGTTCATATAATTTAATGTTTGAAGATTATTTCATACAAATTTTGACCGCGACTGTACTTCAATTTTTGCATACTCTTTTCAACATTTCGGTCGGTATCTCACGAATAAATGCTTCAATGTTGTCTTCCAATGCGTCAATTGAAGCGGGCTTGTCTGTATAGACATGAGCCCACATATGACATAGCCCCACAAAAAGTAGTCTAAAGGCGTTAAATCGCACGATCTAGGCGGCCAATTGACCGGTCTCGAATGTGAAATAAAATGTTCACCGAATTCGCCTCTCAATAAGTCCATTGTTACGCGTGCTGTGTGGCACGTGGTACCGTCTTGTTGACACCACATGTCATGCAAGTCAAGCTCTTGCATTTTAGGCAAAAAAAAGTTGGATATCATCTCACGGTAGCGCTCACCATTCACAGTTACGTTACGATTCGCAGCATCTATGAAGAAGTACGGTCCAATGATGCCACCAGCCCATAAACCGCACCAAACTGTTAGCTTTTGCAATGCTTCTGGCTGATCTTCACTCCAAAATCGACAATTCTGCTTACTTACGTATCTATTGAGCCAAAAATAAGCTTCGTCGCTGAACACAATTTTTCAATAAAGAACTGGATCTTCGGCCAACTGTCCAAGAGCCCATTCAACAAAAATTCTGCTTTGCGGTAGGTCGTTCGGCTTCAATTCTTACACCAGCTGTATTTTGAAAGGCTTCACACCTAAATCCTTCCGCAAAATTTTCCACGTTGTTGAGTAACAGAGGCCCAATTGCTGTGAACGGCGACGAATCGATAATTGATGGTCATCATTAACACTGGCCCATACAGCTGCGATATTTTCTTCAGTTCGCACTCTACGTAAGCGTGTTGGTGGTTTTATGTCCAACAATGTAAATTTGGTGCGAAATTTAGTCACAATAGCCCGAATAGCTGCTTCATTGGGACGATGAACTTTCTTAACAGAGCACGCATTTTGATAATAAAATTCAATGATTTGCAAGCGTTGTTCGTTTGCAAGACGATTCATGGTTAAATTATAGACCAAACTGAAGATGTTTGATAGTGAAACAAAACACGAAACGTGCGTGAGCTGTTTAAACCAGTGTTGTCAAAAAGACAAGAGCTTAAAAATCACCCGTTATTTCCGTTTGTTCTACTAAAAACATCTATTAAAGTGGCAGCATAGGCTTGGTAGTGGAGACAGCAAATTCTATCGGTATGCTCAGGTAAAAATTTAGAATACATGTGATAAGTGGCACTCACACAGTGGTAATACCCATAGTCATGTGTATAATCTCCAAAAGTTTATTGTCTTGAAAGGTGAAATCGAAATGATACCACATGGTAAAGTTATTCAAGTCAAGTGTAGAGCCTGAGGAAACCAAAAATAAGAGAAATCAGTATACATCTTTGTACGAACGTTATGGATCATTACAACTATTCAGGTTGTGTAAATGAATTTCGTTAATGAGTGGCAAGAGCTACTTACTTACTTACTTACTTAATTGGCCATAACAACCCGTTTAACGGATTTCGGCCTGCCGCAACACATCCTTGCAGGCGCTTCTGCTTCGTGCACGCCTATGCCAGTTGGTCACATCAATCGATGACAGGGCTTCCTCGATTTGGTCCTTCCAACGGATGCAAGGTCGTCCTCTTCGCCGACTTCCGCAGATACCCGCATCAAATACCCGTCTCGCCGGAGCATCCTCCTCCATTCGAACGACATGGCCGAGCCGGCGCAGCCGCCGGATATTAATACGCTGTACAACGTCAATGTCATTGAGAAGCTCATACAGCTCACTGTTGTATCTGATACGGAAATCATCGCCAACTCGCACTGGACCGAAGATCTTACGTAGGACTTTTCTCTCGAACACTCTTAAGGCCGCTGCATCTGTATTTAATAGGGTCCATGCCTCTGCGCCATAAAGGAGCACGGGTAGGATGAGTGTCTTGTAAAGTGTTAGTTTTGTCGCAGGAGAGAGCCACAGCTTAATGAATTCAAACAGCATATCTGAGGAACTGCCTGTAAATTCTCATGATATACGTTGTCGATGTTATACTTACTTGCTTAATTGGCCTTTAATAATCCAATGAACAGATTTCGACCTGCCTTAACACTTCCTTCCAGGCGCCACACCAATCGGTGATAGCGCTTGCTGGGATCTGAGATGGTATGCCTGCAAACAAGGTAAAGTTTCTGACTGTGGTCAATGTGGCGATTTTCAGGAGGATCCTTGTCTTGCTGTATTCAAGTTTACTAGCAGCCTCCATGTGACCCATATCTAAATAGCATACTAGCACCCGTTAGATATTAACTAATGCGTGCAGAGAAGTCCAATCCCCTGGACTTTAAATTTGGGTTGTGCGTAGGGCTTGGAAGACCCACCACATAAAAATATTATCCAATAAACACAAACACACAAGTCTATATTATCCTGTCGTTAAATAAAGGGTCGCGGATCTTCCTAGATGGATTATTTGAAGGGAAATTGTTGAATTGTTAAAATATGAAAACTGTGACCTCCTCCTAGGTTCGTGAGGGTAAAAATTAAATTTTTTCAAAAATCTGTCGCTCAAGGTTAGGTTAGGTTAGGTTAGAGGACGTGTACTTGCCAATTAAGACAAGTACAGTACCCGGAGGTCGAATTGACCCATTGTACAACGTCCTAGTTTCTCACACCACTTATGTTGTGTGTGTTAATTTTTATACATGAGTGGTGGGACCTACAGTTTAAAGTCGACTCCGAATGACAAATTTTTGAGAAACTTTTTCATGGCAATTTTATTTACCCTCAGAGTTTTTGCCTGAAATCTGCTGAGAGGAAGTCGCCGAAAAAATATTTTTTGTATTTTGTTTTGATGCCTGGCCTGGGGCTCGAACCCTGGCTTTACCTCTAATAAGCCAACACACTTCCTACTAGACTACGGCGACTTCATCTGTCGCTCGGAGTCGATATTAAACTGTAGGTCCCACCACTCATAGATAAAATTAACACACAACATGGGTGATGTTGGAAACTATGATTGTAATGACCAATTAAGAGCATAAGTATTTAAGTTAATACAAAAAAGTATGTGGGATGCCTTTCAAGCTCTTCAACAATCAATTTTCCAACACAATTTATAGCAAAAGTAGTGGTCTTTCCCTAAGTATTTATCATAATTCCCAAAGAAAAAAAACTCAAATTTTCCTCAATTAAAAACTTAATGGCTTTGGCAGCTCTGTCAACGAAAAGAAAAACAAAACGTTCTTCAATAATTTTAACACATACAACAAAATCTAATGTATAAACAAAACAAAACACAAAACAAATGAACAGGAGAGAGCGAACGAGCAATTGTTCAAAAAGTTCAAAATCCTGTCGAGTGTCTGTGAAACACTGCATAGAATAATTGTATCACACACAACAACGCTTGCCACGATTGCTTATGCAAAATATACGAAAATTTTAACACAGTGGATGGGGTATTGTTTTCCAAGCAATAAAACATTAGTTTTTATTGTCGTTTTTTTTTGTTTTTTTATTTTAAATAACTAAACTATGTTAATGTATTCATATAAATTTACATACACATGCACATACCCATACATACTACAAATAGGCAGGTATTTATTTAATATTACATATGTATGTATGTGTGTATAGGTACAAGAGCACTATAAAAGACATTTTTACATGCATGTGTGCATGTATCTTAACACGTTTATAAATATGTTGTGTGTGCTTTTTGAAATTTACATATAAAAATACAATACAAATATACGTAGCATGTCTGATAAGTTATTAATGAAGGCAAAGCAAAATTGAGAATTTCTATTATCTTCTTATAAATAAAAAATAATGTGTGTTTATGGGTTTGTTTGAAGTCTATAGACGGCTAAACGGCTGGACCAATTTTCTTGCAATTTTCACAGTACCTTCCTGTATGTCTGGAAGGAACTATAGGCTACTTTTTATTTTAAAATTTCAAGTAGGCAAGGTGCCACGCCCACATACCCAATAAGTATTTAATGTCGCATATCTCATAAGCTGGAACAGCTAGAGTCCTCAAATTTTGTATGGACGACTTTGACGTATATATGAACAAAATGGGAGGATTTGCTAAAGTGGGCGTGTCACATCCCATAGTCTATATATATAAAAATGAATGTTTGTTTGTATGTACCTTATAGAATCGTAAACTGTGCATTTGACCATGTTATGATCTTTAGCAAAGTTGTTGCGCATTAGCGGGGAAGGTTTCTAATTTGGTATGACTAATTTCCGGCAGGTGGCGCCACTGAAAATTACTTAAAATCAATTAAATCGTAAACTGTGCATTTGATCATGATAAGATCTTTAGCAAAGTTGTTGCACATTAGCCGACGAAGGTTTCTAAGCTAGTATGGCCAATTTCCGCCACGTGGCGCCACTAAAAATTACTCAAAATGATCATGACATGATCTTTAGCAAAGTTGTTGCACATGAGCCGGGGAAGGTTTCTAAGTTGGTATGACTAATTTCCGACAGGTGGCGCCACTGAAAATTACTTAAAATAAATTAAATCGTAAACTATACATTTGATCATGTTATGACCTTTAGCAAAGTTGTTGCGCATGGGCCGGGGAAGGTTTCTAAGTTGGTATGACTAATTTCCGGCAGGTGGCGCCACTGAAAATTACTTAAAATCAATTAAATCGTAAACTGTGCATTCTTTAACAAAGTTGTTGCGCATGAGTCGACGGAGGTTGGTGCGATTAATTTCCAATGGATGGCGTCACTGAAAATTATTTAAAATAAATGACAAGCAATTGGTCGACATACACCTCAAGCACGGAAGGAAAGGGCATTACGAGCCTCAGAATCAGACGAGCATTGAGGCCGGAAGTATCTTCGAGTATATGCCGCTGAGACCCGTTCGCTTAAAACACTTAAACAACGAGAAGTGAGATTAGAAACTGATCGAATGCGTACTACTCAGGGCCGTTCATCTGAATCATCAGGGCAACGGGAAACAAAATCAATAAAATGATTCAAAATTAATTGAACATTTGTGTAATGTCTTTCCTTCAAATTTAAATTAGTTGATGGCACAGCAACACGCGCAGGGTACATATAGTTAAGAGATAAAAAACAAAATTTAAGTACACTTGACTTAAAAATAACTTAAGAATATTTTCATTTTTTTTTTGACTTATTAAGCCAACCCTCGTTTATTTACTAAATGGAGTATACCATATAAGTTTTTGTGTCAAAAACCTTATGATTTTTTTCTTTTGTTTTTGGTTTTGTTTTATTTTGTATTTTAATTTTTACCTGTAGCTTCAGTTATTTTCGTAGTAAATTTTTTTTATTCTCATTTTCATTTTTTTTAGCGCAATACTACTTAAGAAAGGTTTTCTTTTTTTCTTTTTCATCATTACTCTGTTACAGAAATCAATGTTATACTTGAAATGAATGAAACAATGCTTGCAACTCTAAAAAATAGGACACCAATATAAAAGAAACCATGGGGGCTATAACTTAAAAATGCGGTGTTCACAGCAGATGTCGTATTGTCTACGCTTCGTGTGTGTCTTTAATAACTTATGAGACATTTTTGAGGGCATAAAACCTGATATATTCAGGTTGTATGTTTAAAAATGATGATTCAATAAGAGATGACATACATAACCTGTCTTTTGAACTTGGTTTGTGTCTTTAATATCTTATAAAACAATTTAGACTGTAAACACATGCCATTTATTCTTACTAAGGCATTGAAAACATTTGAAGCATATCGATTACTTACTTACTTAATTCGCTATTACAGCTATTTAGTCAAAATTACAACCAATTTTCTCACACCACCAAAGTCGTATGTGTTAATTCTATTAATTAGTACGGGACCTGTAGTTTAAAGTCGATTTCGAAACACACATTTTTGATAAGCTTTTCTTGACAATTTTATTTCCTTTCAGAGTTTTTGCGAGAAGTCGCCGTAGTCTAGTAGGTAGTGTGTTGGCTTATTGGACGTAAAGCCAGGGTTTGAGTCCCAGGCCAGACATCAAAACAAAGTACACAAAATATTTCTTCGGCGACTTCCTCTCAGCAGATTTCTGGCAAAAACTCTGAGAGTAAATAAAATTGCCGTTAAAAAAAGTTTCTTAAAAATCTACGTTTGTAGTCGACTTTAAACTGTAGGTCCCATCAGTCATATATAAAATTAACACACACAACATAAGTGGTGTGAGAAACTAGGACGTTGTACAATGGGTCAATTCGACCTGCGTGTACTGTACATGTCCTCTAACCTAACCTAACCTTTTGCGAGAATATTATTTTTTCTGCGCTGGATCGCGTTTATTAAGTCTACACACTACCTGTTACAAAACGACGTATATTGCTTGCTCTCTGAAACTTGTTCTGCTTTCAAGGTGTGATCGTTATTGTGTGTGGTTCGGTGGACTTATTTTCAAAGCAAAAGATAAAGAAGACTGTCTTGGTCATTCAAAATGTTGGAAATTAATAAATTAGTGACATAATTCCATGATATTGTGGTCAAACTGAAAAAAATTATCCATTTAAGCAGCAATTTGAACGTGTTCATAATCTCAATGATCAAACCACAAAGCAAGGATCTTATGTATTACTTGGATTAAACCCCAGCGGTGTTACAAATCAATTTAGCATTGTAAAGGAACTCTCTGTGTCGAATATATTCAATGACATCTCGAAACATCGTATGTAAAGTCCGCTAACAAACCGAATACTCCATATTTAGTTAAATATGTTACGAGCTTCTGTTGTAATCTTGTTTAATTATCTCAGGAGACTTATACTCTTAGCGAGGATTATCTGCTAAAAGACGTGAAATATATGAACAGATATGAAGCTGTTCCACAATACTCCATTGTGACAGCCTTCGGGTATATGTTGCAAGACCTTAGTAAACCAGTTATTGGAAATATTATTCGCCTTATTGTCCAAACCTTGAATCATGACTCTCAGAGAGGAGAACCTCACAGAAAAGTCCAGTAGTTAGACTTCTTTTGACAAAGAATGTCTTCATTGGCAAAGTTCATCTCCATTATGTAGTGATACGTTCCATCTGGAGGCTTATTCGACTTCATATGGAGGGCGGATAATATGATAATATGGAGGGTCTGCCCGTTTTTATTTGTGCCATCGATAGGCGATTGTAGTTGACTAGGCATTAATAGTTACGGGTTTCGCATTGAACATATTATCAAGTGATTTATCATTCCTGATGAAAGTCAGACACAAAAGATATTTTTATTTCTGCCCTGGATAAACCTACTGAACATGATAGTAATAATAGCAGAAACACAATATCATATTGTGGGTTATACAATAAGAGTTTATTGTCTAGCCTCAGGCATAAGTCTCTCCCAGTTGTTTAAGCAGTACTTAATAGGGCCATGAATTAGATTTAATTACTAAGAATGTCATGGAATCCAAAATTTGCTTTAATTTATCCGTTTTACTTTCTGTAACATGAAGTAGCCTAGTGTTGGCTTACTAGACGTAAAACCACGGCTCAGATCTCAGGCCAGACATCTTTAACAAAACGAAATATGCAAAAATATTTCTTCGGCGATTTCCTCTCAGCAGATTTCTGGCAAAAACTCTGAGGATAATTAAAATTACCCGCAACTCATGTATAAAATTAACGCACACAACATAAGTGGTGCGAGAAATTAGGTCGTAATCCTGACTAAAGGGTTGTAATGACCAATTATGTATGTATGCATGTACATATGTATGTATGTATGTATGTATATATGTATGTATGTATGTATTTTCTTTCTGTAACAAAAACAATATTTGAAACCAATATTAGCAGCGAACGTAGAAGTGTAAAAGAGATTACTTATTATCATGTCTGAAGCCAGACAAGTTTTTTGGACTTTCACTTAACACACGATAAACCAAGGAAGCTCCAAACAATTCAGAGATATTCGATACCGCTTAACTTTCTCTAACCGAACAATCGTTTAAGATCACTTTTTAAAATGTTTTCCCGATAAACCGAAAAAATTGCAAACAATACATAGATAAGAATGGTAAATACGCACTTGACCGAAACTGTCTTTTAAATAAAGAAAATTTTAAATTCAAGAAATTATTACAAAAAAAGAACGCGAATACTTTAAAATGACTATTATTTTTTCCTTTTTTCTCTTTCTTTTAATTTAAAATAAATCCCAGCATCGTTTTGTGAAATATTTAATCTTTTAAACTGATTGCTTCTAATCGGAAATGAAAATAATGGCAAACAACTTCCTGTCAACGTTTACCTTGTATTGCACTTTCTATGATGACTGTGTATGTGTGTTTCTGAAATCATGGTTGTTCATTTCGTGGCATGCTGTTATTGTTGTTTGTTTGTGTACATTTTCTTGCGCCAACTTGCCAACTTTTATTCCAAGTACACTTACCTTTAATGACACACAATCGTGTACGAGACTGTATTGGTATAAAAACTCTTTAATAATAGGCGAGCGTATATACATGTATGTGTGTGCGAGTTAGAGTATGTGTGTGGATTAAATGAAGCTTAAATTTGAAGAAGAAAACAAAAAAAAAAAGAATGCGTCATTGCAATCAACTTCATGCACTACATACTAACATACACACACACATACAGAATTCCAATAATAAACAATGTATATTGTCTCTACGTCATCGACTTGAATAAGAAAGCACAAACACACATACATACACATACGGAAATGACTTAAAAAATTAAGAAAAAAATCCGAGAGAGAGAGAGAAAAAAATAAATATTTTTTAACCCAAAACTCAGTGATGCCATTAAAGTGAATGGTTCGTGAGGTCACAAAATGACGTTGTTTAAAATCTGAATTGAATGAAATTCGGTTTCTCTCTCTCTCTCTCTTCTTTGTTTGTTTCCATTGGAGTGTGTGTGTGTGTGTGAAATAAAAACCTACAACAACAATCAGCAAGCATAACAAAATACATTTCAAGAGTAAAACTAAAAAAAGGGGTTCAAAAGAAAAACGACAATAACGATGATGCTTCGTTAAACAAACACATTATGTGAGTGTTTGTGAGAATTTTTATGTGTGAACAATATTTTGGGTGTTCGTGTGTGTGTGTTGTGTGTCTCACTGAGAGTGTGAGATAATTTTAAAACATGAGGAGGAAGAAATCTCTCATTTTTATACGAATAGGAAATAAAACACGTGTTATGCAGATGCACTACAGTGGGTATTGGAGGTGAGGCACTAATTTTAATTGAAGTTAAAATGTGGAAAGGACAGAGTTTCTTTTTTAAATGGAAATAATATGGGAAAATATTTAATTGACTGAATGACCGTTAACGTAGGTTATACTTTCTGTTTCTTGTTTTCGAAATTTGTTTTCGTTTATTTAGACAAAAAAAAGTAATCAGGATCGCTACTCTGTAGGAGCTGTTAGGTTAGGTTAGGTTAGAGGACGTGTACTTGTCAATTAAGACAAGTACAGTACCCGGAGGTCGAATTGACCAATTGTACGACGTCCTATTTTCTCACACCACTTATGTTGTGTGTGTTAATTTTATAAATGAGTGGGGGGACCTTGAGAAACTTTTTTATGACAATTTTTTGCCAGAAATCTGCTGAGGGGAAGTCGCCGAAGAAATATTATTTGTATTTTGTTTTGATGTCTGGCCTGGGGCTCAAACCCTGGCTTTTCGTCTAATAAGCCAACACACTACCTACTAGACTACGGCGACTTCAAAAGGAGGAGCTGTTAAGTTTTTTGAATTTATTTAAAATTTGTTAAAAAATTCCTGAATTTGCTTCGTCCTTGGTCTATGCGCCTAACGTGTAGTCGAGTCATTTCTTTTGTATTTATTTTGCCATCGTTTGATCTTCTTTATGTTAGGTTTTGGGGCTCCGAACTGCTATTAGCCTGGAGGCAATACTAAAGCTAGATTTTGGCAATCTTCTCGTTGTATTTCCTAAAACATGACCAATCCATTTTCATTTTTTGCCAGTTTGATTAGTCGTTGGCGCCCAAAGATTTTCACAATATGCTACAGTCATTTATTTCCTAACTCTTGTAACTGTCTGCACATTACGCCATTAACTTGCCATATTCCACTACCATAGAGTAACACCAATTTCACTGGAGACTGCCATACTTCGCCAAATGAATCATAAATAAGATGCGCTTTTCCATCTTTGGTAATACTGTCAAGATACATACAGTGAGCGTCAAAACTGAGTAAACACCACTGAAATAATTCATTTTCTTAGGATAGCGAGAAAAGTAAATGAGAATAGTCGAATAAATTTCCAAAAATAAAAACGTTCGTTTATTACTTATAAAATGTTAAAACAAAAACAACAATAGAAAATTTAAAATTATAGTGGGTGTTGACTCATTTATGGCGCTCACTGTACATACCTACATACATAATTGGTCATTATAACCACAGATTTTTGAAGAAATTTTCATGCCAACTTCATTTTACTCTCAGAGTTTTTACCAGGAATCTGCTGAGAGGAAGTCACCGAAGAAATATTTTTTTCATATTTCGTTTTGTTGGAGATGTCTCACCTGGGATTTTAACCGTGGTGTCACGTCTAATAACATAACATAACTATCTACTGGACTACGGCAACTTCACTATCAAGATAACAGAATTTTAATTGCTCGATTTGCCTGGTATTCCATCAATCTCAGTTTCGACCACGTTTTTTGCGGTACTTGACCAATTTTGTAATCGCACCACAAGGATCAGTTGCCCAATTTCCTCATGTTTCGGATAACGAGTATAAGACTGCATCTATTTTTCCAGTGATTCAACAATCAACGACAAGAATTATTCATAAAATATTTAAAATGACAGTTGAAAAGCATTGTTTTCGTAGAGTAATGTCTCTGTAATCGTTGGCAAATTTCCCAGAACTAAGAAAGTTGTTTTGGTACCATTTCAGGCGATGATTTATAATGAAACTTGCATTCTTAACGTGTCATAAATGTTTAAAATTGTTTAGATTTACCTTTCACATCATTAAACAAATGATATCAATATGTTCGCTGTAGCGCATAATGAATATGTCAACACAGTTTCATGTTCAAAATCCTATACAGCTTCCGTTAGTCTTCATCGATGGTCAATTCTTGTTGAATTCAAACACTCATTCACTTCTTCATTCGTACACAAACAAACACTCACACACATAGCGTCAAAAAATGCAAAAAGGATTATTTGCCAATTTTTTTCTCTAGTTGTTCTTGTTATTGTTGTTGGTGTTATACGAGTTATATGAATAGTAGTGTTGCCGCTATTGTTTCTTCTTACTGTTGTTGTTGTTGTTGTTTTGCACCAATACATTAAAATACATGTGTTTGTTGTATTGTTTGCTGTGGTTGCAGAAGCTGCTGCTATTGGCATTGCCACTGTTTTTGTGTATTTCAGTGTGTTTTTTTTCTTCTTTTCTTTTGATTTTATTTTGTTCGTTATATTCGTGTACGAATTACGATGAGATGCTCTCAATATTTACAACAAGATGTTTATTGGAGAGTGTATTAAAATGACGACATAAACAGTCGTCAATTATGAGAGTGTATGTGTTTGTGTGTGTGTATAATTGAGAGTAGGTTTGTGCATAATAATAAAGCCGATGGTTATACACTCAAACACATGTTATTTTTTACAAACAAAGAAAATAATACGAAACGAATGTTATGGTGTTTGGGACACTTTGAAAATCGGTTTTTCGACACAAACACAGCTGCACGGCAAACGGTCGTGTCGTAATCATTGTCGCTGCTGGTGCTGTTGCCGTTGCCATTGTAGTCGAAGCATATCATCAGCATCCTCTCATCAACACCACTAGAATATCGTGTTCAAAAACTATCAGAGATTCAGTTTCAGTTTGTTTTGTACGCTGCTAGTGGGCACTTTTCCGAGCCATTTTGTTTTGTTTCGGTTCGGTTTCTGTTCTTTTTTTCACGTCTCCGTGTGTGTTGTTAATAAAAGAAATTGAAAAAAAGGAAAAACCATTAAAAGCAAGAAAAATAACGGGAAGAATCTGAACTGTGTCGTTATAACGTGATGAATGTGATTTTAGTTACGCTTTTACTTACATTTTAATTTTTCTTTCTTTGTTCCAATCTTCACTCTCTTACGCTCACTGTCTCTCGTGCTCGGTCTTTACTCTGTAATAATCAAATGTGTTCTTAAGAGTGTCTTTAAGGCAAATTACTTCCTTATTAAGTTAAATACTTCCTGTCTATCCTTTTGATGCCTCATAAAATGTGCAAGAGACTGTTGGCATTTGAGTGTTTATATATGTGTGTGTGAACGCGTAATCTTTCCCCATTCAGTAATTAAATTGTGTGTTAATGTGGTCGTGTTGTTAAAGTATTATTGTGTTAAATGTTGGTGCCTGGCTTATTAAGCTCTTTTGACAAGTTGACATTCATTTAAACAACAACGTGTTTTCCGGTTTGTTTTTTGTTGTTGTTGTTGTTGAATTATTCAATTGTTGTGTGCACATGTGGTGGGTGTAAGTGTTAATGTGGTCTTCTATCCATGTAAGTGTATAACTATTGTTTTTATTGTTATTGCTATTGTTGTTGTTAATAAAGTTCTATCAGACCAATATATACTGGCATTTAAACTCATGTGCCAAATTCAATTTAACGAAACTTAAATGCCAGACATTTAAACAAGCAGCCAAACAACCAACTAACCAACCAGCCAGCAGCCAAACTGGCAAAACTGCAATAAAAATGAAAACAATAACAGACTAAAAGAAAACAAAATAAAAACAAAACAAGAGAAATAAAAACATAAAAGGGATAGCATTACATTGTGTGTAATTGTAATTTATACGCTACCACCTACACTCTCTCAAAAAGAGTGTAAAAAATACATTGTTTTACAGCAGATGTCAATTAATTAGTATTTGTTTGCACAAACATACGTTAATATTGTTTGAAATACCTTGTGTATTTGTAATAATTTTGGAAGTTTCATTTAATTCGTTTTGGTTTACAGTTTGCGTCTCACTGATACTCTAGGCGCAATATATATCAAGCAAAATAGAAGTATGTTTTTTGAAAAAATTGTTACAATAGCTTGGAGATCCCTGTAGTCTTTGCTTATGTGTTGGCCTTATAGAACACAGCTTCAAGATCAAATCTCAGCCATGACATCATGAAAAAAGGGGAAAACTTATTTTTTCTCTCACCTCCCCTCGGCAGTCTTCTGGCAAACGCCCTAAGAGTATTGAAAACCTTCTCAAACCTGTTCGAAGAATTACTTTGGCTTTAGTGCTGACGCACTCTGCTCATTGATTTCTACATAAGAGATGAAACTAAAGGGTGTTTTTTATAGAGGTATAGAACTTTAAGTTGGCATTACTTTTCAAGATGGCGACCGATTTAACAGCTGTCAAGTGATTTATTCTCAGTTTGGTTTGGCAATTCATCATGAATAGACTCATGCCTGAACAACGCTTACAAATAGTGCAATTTTATATCGAAAATAATGGTTCTGTGCGGAAAACGTATCGCGCACTACGTCCATTTTATCGTCGACAAAATCGTCCATCAGAGCAGTTAATTCGATTAACCATGGAACGTTTTCGCACCACGTTTACTCTTATTGATAACTCGCATCCCCAGAGACGCTGTACGGTGCGTACAGAAGAAGCTTTTGCTGCTGTAGAGCGTAGCATTGAGGAAGACCTGAATGAGTCCATCCGCCATCAAGCACAGGAATTGGATCTGTGTCTATCCACTTTATGGAAGTTTTTGCGGAGGATCTTGGTTTGCGTGCTTACAAAATCCAACTCGTGCTCAAATCTTGCACCAAACGATCATCAAGTAAGGCGTAGATTCGTCGAATGGGCCCAAAACGAGATTACCGTTGTTCCCGATTTTCATAAGCGAATTTTGTTTAGCGATGAAGCGCACTTCTGGTTGAATGGCTACGTCAACAAACAAAACTGCCGCATGTGGAGTGAAGGTAATCCTCAAGTGTATGTGGAAACACCGTTACATGCAGAAAAACTGACTGTTTGGTGCGCTTTATGGGCTGGTGGAATCATTGGTCCGTACTTTTTTCAAAAACGATGGTGGCCAGAACGTTACAGTCAATGGTGATCGGTATAGAGCCATGATTACTAACTTTTTCATTCCTGAATTGAATAACCATGATGTCCAGCAGATGTGGTTTCAACAAGACGGCGCAACATGTCACACAACTCGTGCCACAATAGATTTATTGAAAGACACGTTTGGTGACCGCCTAATTTCACGTTTTGGACCTGTGAATTGGCCTCCAAGATCTTGTGATTTAACACCGCTAGACTACTTTCTGTGGGGCTATGTATAGTCATTGGTCTATACGGTACAGCCACAAACGCTTGACCATTTGGAAGACAACATTCGCCGTATTATTGCCGATATACGGCCACAAATGTTGGAAAAAGTCATCGAAAATTGGACGTCCAGATTGGACTACATCCGCGCCAGCCGTGGCGGTCATATGCCAGAAATCATATTTAAAATGTAATGCCACAAGATTATCTTTCGGATAAACAAAATTCATGTCAATCGAATAATCCATCGTTGTTTTATTTGCAACTTAAAGTTCTATACCTCTATAAAAACACCCTTTACCTTGAATTGCACAATCTTCATTGTTAATTTATTCTGCCTGAGAGTCAGGGGCCGCTGAATTTTCTGAATGGAATATTTTTAAAATCACAAAAATGTAACGAACATTTTTACGCTTTTCCCCAGATTCGCAACTGTATTGTTCAGCTTTGTAGTCAAGGACTTAAACCAGTAGTGGACGACAGTTCTGGATGTCAAGAAAAAAAAACAGCTTTAAGCTGTGCATTTTGAATAAAATTAAGACAATTAATCTGCTGATTAAAGTGTCCATTAAATTATATTCAATGAAAGCTGCCTTTGAACTCCCTAGTGTCAAATGCTCCGTCATGATTGAATTTTGTAGGTAGTAGGTTGGTTTATTAGACGCAAGGCCACGGTTCAAACTCCAGGTCATACATCAAAACAAAAAATTAAAAAATATTTCTTCGGCGACTTCCTCTCAGCAGATTTCTGGCAAAAACTCTGAGAGCAAATAAAATTGCCATGTAAAGTTTCTTAAGAATCTGTCGTTCGGAATCGACTTTAAACTGTATGCCCCGCCACTAATGTATAAAATTAACACACACAACATGAGTGGTGTGAGAAGCTAGGCCGTAATTCTGACTGAAGGGTTGTAATGGCCAATTATGTATGTAAGTTCCGAGCCTACAGATGCAAAAGATTGGCGACCAAAGAGTTCGATTCTGATATACGGAATATGTTGCGACATATAATCTTTGTTTTGGACACAACTAGGCTCTATAGTAGTTGTAGCAGGCACCGTTGGTGAGATGGCCTGCCAAAACCGATGTTAGTAATACCTGTGATCACCACATCTCATCGGGAACTGAATGAGGTTATAGCTGACCTTTGCATCATTTTTAAATATTCAACATTCAAGTAGTGCTGATAAAAATTAATAACATTATACAGTAATCCCTCGATTTACATCGCAGTTGGTTCCAAAAAAAGGCGACGTAAATCGCATGACGACGCAAATTGAAGTTAGAGGGAACAAAAAACTTGACGACGTAAATCGAAACAACATTAATCGAGGCGACGTAAATCGAAGGATTACTGTATGGAATTCCTTACCATACTTGTGAAGCTGCACCGTATCAGTATTTTACACAGGCTAGATCTTGTGAGCATAGTTCAAGTAACTTATGATCACAAAACGATGTCCAAATCACTTCAACTTACTGGGAACTTCAACATTTTCCCCTTCTATTTCGGATTTATAAGCATAGCTCCTGTATTATGCTCTTCATGCTGAATTCTCGTACAACTTTTGCAGAATTATCTGCAAATCTCACAAAGAGAACATCTTTCCTAACGTTTTAAACGGTTTTGAGATTAGTATAAGCATCCGCTGATTCCATTCCGTTTTTTAGATATTTGGCTATAAGGTCCGTCTTCAGTCCTGTTGTTGTTGTTAAAGATGCTGTAAAGTCCAAAGGCTCAAAAGAATATAACAATTTTCCCTATAGTCACCTCCATATATGTTCAACTGGTAGCAGACTTTACTGTGAAGCTCGACCGGAGGCTTAATTCTGGTACCACGGGTGTCGGGAGCCCCAGAGACTCGCCTCTGCCCGGCAATGGTGCGGCCCAATTGTGGGAGCAACGTGGTGGCTGTGGTTTAAACCCAAATCGCGGGAAGAGCGCAAGCTCGGTATGGCGTTGCACTCTCAACCATTGGAGAAGTGGAGTTTAGATTGTCTCCCACCCCTAACCAAGAGGGAAGTCTTGTCAAAATGCAAGGCTTCGAATTGGTACTTACGTATGGTGATGTAATGATGCATTGTGCAGGGTTGCATCATTGTGCGTGGGGGCGCTGGTAGACGCATTGTTTCCACCCGTGCTTAGAGCACCATGGGGTAAGCCATCGCGGGGAGACTATCGTAAAACCATGGACTAATGTCACCTCCATATATTAAAGACGTATCATTACGACTGCTGACTTTGGTTGCTCCATACCAATCCAGGATTCACATTATCTTAGAAATTTATTGGAAGAATATAATTTCAAGGGCGTATTAACGCTGTACATAATTGCCAGCGTGCAAACACCGAGTTAAATTGTGTCTTGATTCGGTCTTTAGTATGATTTGTGTTTTATTTCAGAGTCTGAGCCTTATAACATATTTTTTTTTTAATTTTATTTGCTACTAAATAAATTCATATTACTATTTACTTAACAACTGCTGTATGAATCAAACACTTTGTGAAATTTACTCGTATAAGTGTATTTATGCACATAAATTACCGTTAGATCAACAGGTCGCCATTAGAGTGATAGTGTGTTGGTAAATAAGTGCCGGTGTCTTTCAAAGTGTATTTTTTCTTTTTCTTCTCTTTTAGCTAAACTTTATATATGTGTGTGTGTGAATTAGTGTGTAAGTTGATGGTGTTTCATCGTTATATCAACGCTTCAAACTACAACATCATGTTGTAAAATTAAAATAAAAAAAAAAAAAAAACAGAAAAGAAAGAAAGAAAAAAAAGAGATCCTGAATCGTTATATTCCATATCATTCCAACCAGACCCGACTAGGTTTAATATGTTGGAGGAGTTCATTGAAAAATTACCCAATATTGACAGTGATAAACGTTACGAGGTGAGTATCAATAGCAATGTGCTCGTACTGGTTTGTGTTTCCTTCCTTTCAGCTGTAATGCTTAGTTGTGTATTCGTATGTGTGCTTAAATTTTTAAGTTTTTTTCTTTTGTATTTGAATATGTGTGTGTATGTATGTGTTCATATGATGCCTTTGAAACGAAATAAATCATTTCAAGTATTACGAGTAGATTTTATTTTTGAATTTTTTTTCTATTTTTATTTCCACAATTCAAGTGTATTCACTTAGTGTATGTCTGGCTGTGAATGTGTATGTGTATGGGTGGTGTATGTGTACTTCTATATGTGTGTAGATTGTCTGTGAATGAGAGCAATTTATTCTAATCGTAGTTTTCCATTTTCTTTATTACCTTTATTTTCATGTCGATACGGCTGCTGGCAGTAGTAGCTATGAAAGTGATTTATTTAAATCACCTTCCCGAATACAGTGGGTGGCAATTGTAATAAGGACAACTTATTTATTTATTACAAATAAAGTTTCGATATATATTGTGGAAAAATATTGGAAAAAAGTACGAAATTCTGTTTATTTCAGACTAGATTTGTCATGTTTTCGTTTGCCATTGATAAGCTAAACATTTCTTGTGGTACAGATTTGCATGGCAGGAGGCGATATTTTTTAGAAATTGCAGAAATTCATGCCGTTTACAAGTGAAAGAAATGAGGAAAGAAACTACGACGATTGACGACGCGGAACCTGTCCGCGCGGACCTAATCCCAGGGTGCTCTTCGCACAGGGTGAAATACAATGCGTCTACCAACGCCCCTAGATGTAGCAGATTGCTACACCTGAGTACCAATTCGAAGCCATGTATTTGGACATGACTTTCCCCTTGGTTAGGAGCGGAGCCTATTAAAAACTCCTTCCGATCTTTGGGTCACGGCACCCGGTTGAGAATGCAACTCTACACCGAGCCTACTGAATAGACTCTTCCCGCGATTTGGGTCCAAACCACAGCCACCACGATGACTCCAAGTACAGCTGTTTTGAATGGGCATCATCTGGAATCCAACATGTACAGTTTGTGATGATGAGACTGTACAGAAATATGGAAATATGTTTTGGGGCCGCACCAACAGCCAGACTAGAACCGAGGTTTCAGGGGCTCCTGACTCCCGTGTTACCAGAATTAAGTCTCCGGTCAGACCTCGTAATCAATCGATTACTACCAGTTGAACTCCAAACAGTTCGGGGACTGGTGGCCCACAGGGACAGAGGAAAGAAACAGTGTGATTAGGCCACTTTGTTGAAACAACGACAGTTCAGTAACGAGGCATCAAGCCTATAAATATATACTGGTTACATACATCGACGCATATGGGAATTGGATTTATTGGATACGGGATTATAGAGAGCAAGGTCTGCGGAATAAGGATGTCCGTATTTGGCAACTTATCGATTAATATCTTTTGTAATCCATTCAAAATATATACCAACTGACTGACGACTGTTTTGGAAGCTCTGTCCGCAGCGACAACTCTGGCTTAGTTTTCGAAGAAGATTTAAAGACGGTTATAGGGACAGATGATGATAATTTCTGATACTTTTTAAGGACTTTTGAATCAATCACAGCTTTGTAGAACTGATTTAGTACAACAAAGTTTAGGCGTCACATCTTTTACTGAAACCAACTGGCAACCTTTTGATACCGTGCGAGGTTTCAGACAAGGCGACCCCTTATCATGCGACCTCTTCAACTTCGCCAAGGAGAGTGTTCTGCGAAAGGCGAGAGTGTAACACAATGGCACTATTTTTCAAAAAAGTGTCCAGTTGCTTGCCTACGCTGACGACATTGACATCATAGGGCGTACCAAGCGAGATGTTACTGCTGCCTTTAGTGCAATTGAACGGGAGTCTACTAAGATGAGTATGGCAGTAAATGAGGGCAAAACAAAGTATATGTTATCGACAAGTAGAGACGTGCGGTGTATTGATTCTCAGATTACGGCCGATAACTATACTTTTGAAACAGTCAAGGAATTTATTTTTCTTGGCTCCGCCGTTACCACTAAAAATGATGTCAGTCTGGAGATCAAACGCAGGATCACTCTTGCCAACAGGTGCTACTATGGTCTCAATAGGCAATTGAGTAGCAGAGACCTCTCTCGTACGACAAAACTAACACTTTACAAGACACTCATCCTACCCGTGCTTCTTTATGGCGTAGAGGCATGGACCCTTTTAAAAACTGATGCAGCGGCCTTGAGAGTGTTCGAGAGAAAAGTCCTACGGAAAATCTTCGGTCCAGTGCGAGTTGGTGATGATTTTCGTATCCGATCCAACAGTGAGCTGTATGAGCTCCTTAACGACATTGACGTGGTACAGCGTATTAATATCCAGCGGCTGCGCTCCGGCGAGACGGGTATTTGATACGGGAATCTGCGGAAGTCGGCGAAAGGGACGAAGGACCGTTGGAAGGACCAAATCGAGGAAGCCCTGTCATCGATTGGTGTAACCAACTGGCGTAGGCGCGCAGGAAGCAGAGGCGCCTGGAAGGATGTGTTGCGGCAGGCCGAAATCCATTAAGCGGGTTGTTATGGCCAATTAAGTAAATAAGTAAGTAACTGGCAACGTTCGATAAGAGAACAGTTCGCACTCTAACAAGAATTCTAACGAGACACTTCGCTATGGCTGGCAAGCTCGATCTGTCCCACCAGGATTGCAGCAGATGTTGCCATGATGTAGAGGAAACGGAATTATGCGAGTGTACTGCACTTCAGAACAGGCGTTATCGATTTTTGGATGACAGGGCATATGAAGATCTGGGCATGATGGCAAATGTGCCATTAAGGGAACTGGCCGGTTTCATACGAAGCTCGGGGTAGTTTAAATCATGAAAAGGGGCTTACCTCAAACTAACAATATGGCTACCGATTGAACTTGCTTATGAACGGCAAGTTACCCGCTAACTTGACAACGTTCAAATTCGCTTTAGTAATACTTCATTAGTTTCTTTTTTAGGCAACTTCTAGAACTTTACTGTTGATTTGTTATTGTTCTTCTCCACCTTCCATGTTTTATATGGTTTTATAACTGTAACTTAATTGTTGTTTGTTTCTATTGTTGTAATTTTTTGTAGTTTAGTTGTTGCTTACTTGTCATATGTTTTCAGTAAATTTAGCCTCCACTGTATTTCAAATTAATTTATATCATTGAGTGTAAGTGTATTTAAGGCATGTGACTGTATGCTATGTGTGCGTGTGTGTGTATTTGAGCGTCCTTAATAGTCATTGATTACAAAGATTAATGAATTTCGAAATTGTGTGTCTGACTTCGTCTTCTTATTCAATATTTTTATTTTCCTTTATTATTCTCCCTCTTTTGTGTTAATTTTCATAACCACTTCGCATCGTTTACCTTAATTTATTGTATGTATATTTTTATGTCTTTCTCTTTCTCTTTCTCTATCTATCTCTCTCTTTATATCTTTGAAGGATATTTCGCCAGTGGAACAGCACACAATGGTTTCAAACGGTATCGATAATATTGCCATGAGACGTGACGATGAATATCGTAATCGTATAATGAGGAGTAAGTCTAAATGAAATCGATTGTTTTGTAATTTTATGATTATGACCGAAATTCGTAACGATTTTGTGGTCAAATGCGTGTCCTTTTGGCATTGCTTTGTGTGGCCCCATAATCACATTTAATCGATGGTGTACGTACGAGAGAACTTTCATGTTTCTCGTTTAAATGCGTTTAAGGGTTAAGGGAATTGTGTTGTGTGGTGGTGGTGGTGGTGGTGTGTTGGTCACAATATGTTTTCGTTTATTTGAAAAAAAAAATTTCGTAAACGTTTGTGGCTTGTGGTTGACCATATTTTTTTGTAGGTAATTTGACAAATAATTCCTTCTGTTTGATTGTGGTTTGCAATCTAGAGATGGGAAGGAAATTTTAAATGGATGTTAAAGGGAAAAAATAAGGGATTTAGATGGGAAAATAATAATGGAAAGAAAGCATTAAAATGGTATTTAAAATGTAAGTTGCTATGAGCATTTATGAGGGTCAATGGAAATTTATTTTGCGGAAGTAAAAATTCGAAAATGGGGCTTTGCCTTATCAAGCTTAGACAAGTTACTCTAGATACCGACAGCTATACGACACAGGACTATGGTAAATATTGTAATTTAATAATATCCATGACTGCGTGCTTGAATGTATCCTTAAGTGAATGTGGTTTCTTGGTTATATACAGGAGCTACATTGACAAGTAAATTCAGGAAACTTTACTATATATTAGGTGTGATTATCCAATTCTGATAGAACGTGAAATTTGATAGCTTTACTGTTTGTTTCAGGGGATCTGGCGTGTTTCACTCTAATAGTGGATAACAAAACACAAGAACGTGACTGGAATATTTAAAGGGTATCACAAGAGGCCTGGGTATGTAGAGATGGCCAAGGAAGTCCGATGAACACACTGAGGCCACATGAAACCCATTGTAATACCACAGTTTTTCCATTATCCCCTAATGCTGGAAGAAACTTAGAGCTTCTGATAAAGCGACTTAGACTGTCAACGTCAATGTTTGATAGTTCATCAAGGCTAGCCATATATAGTAGAAGTTACAAAGACATTGTGCCGGGAATATTTCCAGTTGACGAAGAAAAGACTCATCATCTGCCTTATCTATGGAGCTTCCATAGAAATCACTTGCAAGGTGTCCTAGAAAAATACGTCCCGCATACGTGCATTTAATACAATGCTTCGTTATGGCCATAATCTATTAGTGAAGATTTGCACAGCGTTTTTTAGGAGGTGTGCAGTTTTATTTCTCCAGATCGCTTTATCCGGAATGTTTGTCCCAAATTTCATTGAGAAGTTATATTGCGGTATCATGTAGTAAGTGTTCCCAAAATATTTCAACGTATGTGAGAGACCAGTATCTGATCCATAGTCCAGTCGCTCAGAGGCCAGGTAATCCTAGTCGCCATGTACCTAAAGGGTCCGCCAAATAACTTTTTTTTTTTTGAAAATGCAATGAATGAAATGAAGTAGCCTACACGATCGGTCCAATTTTTAAGCACATTATCAATTGTGTGCAGCTGTATTTCACCAATGGCTTCACGAATATTGTGCTTTAAAGCGTCAATTGTCTCTGGCTTGTCGGCGTTACACTTATCTTTGACGGCATCCCACAAATAATAGTCCAACGGTGTCAAATCGCAGCTGCGAGGTGGCCAAAGGACATCAGCTCTGCGGCTGGTAATGCGATCTTCAAAAACAGGGCGCAAAACATCGAGTGTAGCTTCGGCTGTGTGGCACGTAGCGCTGTCCTGTTGAAACCAAATGTTGCCAATATCACCCCTGCAATTTTTGTGAATAAAAATTCGTTCAATATGGCCCGATAACGATCAACATTGACTGTAACGGCCACTCCTTGCTTATTTTCGAAGAAAAATGGCCCAGTTATGCCTCTGGACCAAAATCCGCACCTAACAGTGACTCGTTTTGGGTGCGTCGGCTTTTCACTGCATGCGTGCGGGTTTTCTGTGCTGCTCCAAATGCGACAATTTTGCTTGTTTACATACCCGCCAAGATCAAAATGAGCTTCATCTGAAAAGATGATTTTTTTTGCCAAAATCGGCATCTTCTGGTGTAGGCTACTGCATGGCCAGCCGAGGCAGCCATTTGAATGAAATTATCTTCCATTATTAACCGGAAGGATTGTACTTTCAAATAAAAAAAGAAATTTGAGAAAATATTCAGTAGTTTTTTTTTTAAGCCTTTTGAAGAAAAAAAGTTATTTGTCGGACCCTTTAGTATAGAGATCAAGCGGAGGCAGGCAAAAAATTATCTCCAGTGACAATGTAGCGGTAGTGCGCAAGATACCAACAATAGTTATCCATCAGATCTTTTCAGCCGCCGTATTAGATTCTAGTTAGTTCTCCTATGGAGGTATTCCCACCACACTAGGCATCCGTAGGTCACTTAATTGCTGGTGTAGAAATCGCAGCGGTCTAGTATGTAGTGTATTGGCATATTAGACATGAAGCCACGGTTCAAACCCCAGGTTAGACATCAAAACGAAAATATGAAAAAATATTTCTTCGGCGACTTCCTCTCAGCAGATTTTTGGCAAGAACTCTCAGAATAAAAATAAAATTGCCATGAAAAGTTTCTCAAAAATCTATCGTTCAGAGTCCACTTTAAACTGTAGGTCCCACCAGTTATGTATAAAATTAACACACACTCTACATAAAGTGGTGTGAGAAGCTAGGTCGTAATCCTGACTGAAGGTAATCCTGACTGTATGTAGAAGGGTATGAAGGCTTTTTTCAAACCATTGATGATGTTCGGTTTTCAAGATCAAACGGATCACAGAAAATGGGCCTCACCTTTGAGTTCCAGTTTCATCTCATGCTTCCTAGTGAAGACTTCCACCGTACTAGTGAAGACTTTCACCTTAGTTTTACATACTGGAATTAACACAAGAGACCTAATATCTTTCTAATTTTTACGTACGTAGTAGGTCATTACAACCCTTCAGTCAGGATTACGACCTAGTTTCTCACACCACTTATGTTGTGTGTGTTAATTTTATACATGAGTGGTGGGACCTACAGTTTAAACGACAGATTTTTGAGAAACATTTCATGGCAATTTTATTTACTCTCAGAATTTTTTTTCAGAAATCTGCTGAAAGGAAGTCGCCGAAGAAATACTTTTTGTATTTTGTTTTGATATCTGGCCTGGGGCTCGAACCCTGGCTTTACGTTTAATAAGCCAACACACTGCCTACTAGAATACGGCGACTCTAATTTTTATTTTACTTTATTGACTATGATTATGGACTGGCTTCACACACCATTCATATTGTGTGTATTAATGTTATCCAATGGGTAGCAGACAGTTTAAGTACGACTTCGAACATTCGATATAAAAAGCTTTTTCATGGCAATTGGATAACCTTTAAGGTGCTTATCTTAAATAATATCTTTTACTTCTTATTTTAACAGAGATGTCCCATCTGAGCCCATATAAATTTATTGGCATAACATGACTGACATAAATAATTTATTTTTAAGGCTTTATTGTTATTGTATTTCATCATCATGATGTTGATGTCATCCTTGAAAAACTCATCACATTGATCACATAAAAATGTTTGTTGAACAGTGTTCACATTTTATACAAAGAAAAGGCTTTTGAAAAAATGAAATATGACAAGGCAACAAAGCCCAGGCAAAGGAGTAAAGAGGCAGAGGATATAAAATAAAAAATAATACGAAATAACTGTTAAAATATATTGACCATCAACAATGTGAGTGACATGACAAATGAACGAACCAATTCCAATGAAAATCCCCAGTGATTTGAAATGAAAATACAAAGTGAAGAGTGTGTGTTATTGACTCATTTTTTTGCAGCAATAAATAAATAAATAATCAATGCATGGGTATGTATACATACATATATTTTGTAAATTAAAATGTTACAAAATCAACAAATATTCCAATTTTTTCTATGGAAATCAATGAATCATTCATTTGAAAAGCCATTAAAGTGTGAACAAATTTTCAAAAAATCTATGGACTGTGTTATTAGCGAAATCAATTGATTGGGAAATTTTTTAATGGCATTTGATTTGTATTGAATACATACATATTGCATAATTTATAAAAACTAATTGAGATATCGATGTAGCAGAATATATTGTTATGTTTTTACCTTTTAAAAATGTTTAAAATATCATCTCGTAGATTACAATAAAAATAAAAATAAATTTGTGTTGAGTTTTAAATAAAATTCTTTATTGTTCGCACAACTTGATGTAAACAACAACAATTGCTTTGTTTGTTATTCCTCTGTTTACACTCTTTGCATAAACAATAACAATTACTAGACAATTATTCGACAGATCTTTGTAACGGAGATCTTCAAACCACGATCACTCTCTTCAAACGCACCGCGACTTCACACAAGACTGACTGAACTTGACTATATGGCAGGGTAAACCGTCTAATGAATGTTCTTTCATTACTTCGTCTTCTCG
Source organism: Sarcophaga subvicina (assembly GCA_936449025.2). NCBI lineage: Eukaryota > Metazoa > Arthropoda > Insecta > Diptera > Sarcophagidae > Sarcophaga > Sarcophaga subvicina. The sequence goes on along the minus strand of OW388083.2, from coordinate 102,851,352 downwards.
AATTCTCTAGAAATGTAAATGTAAACATCATTCATTGTTGTTGTTTGTGTATTTTGCTGACATTTAGTCTTGTAGTGTTGTTTGTGAATTTTTGTTTACTTGTTTATCGTTTTTTATGCTGGTGTTTGTTGTTGTATTTTTGTTTACTTGTTTACCATTTTTAATGCTGGTGTTTTGTAGTTATATTAAGCAGTACAGTAATTTGTAAACAGGTTTGTTTACCGCATTGTTTTGTTTTTGTAGCATTTGTTTATAATTTTAATGTTAAGCGATGTAAAAACAAAACACCACTATCTAGATTTTATTATTTTCGTAACAATATCGTTAAATTGTTTTAAGGGAAATTCAATAACATGGCTTTAATACTGCTTTCGAGACGTGCTGAAGAAATATGGGAGAAAATAAATTTTTATTCTATAACTCTGGTGTACGAATACAATAATTTTATGCGAATGGTTGTTTAGGCTTGTTTAGCGTTCGAATCATTTTAAACCCTTGGTCTTAAGTTGAAGTAATACAACAGACGCCCTTCCAAATAAATCTGAGAAATGGTTGTTATTGCCATGCAAAATCCATTTTTCCTTCTACAATGTCTAGTTGAGCGTATGAGTGGTATTCTAAAGAAGGTTCTTGGATGATAGTGTTTTTATCTGATGTTGCCTAGAAACAACGCGCTATGTGAAGATGTATTTTTCTTTTTGTATTGGGTTTGTATAGTGGTTCTTGCTGGCTCCAATTCTTTCTTAAGATATCTCCCTGATCGTCCCTATAATGTTCGCTGCTGTTCCCCAAACATCACACGGAATAGTTCAGTTTGTAAGGCTTCCACACCATGGTAGCGTCTGTCAGGTGGAGGTATCCGCACTATAGGCTGCGGCCTGTGGATTTAAAAACCCTCAAACAGCACATTAATATACTTTTCAAGATACAGATATTTCAAAGAGGTAGCATAATGATATGATGTCCATATGATATGGGTATCAGGGCACAGTGGCACTTTAGGTAACTGTAAAGCGAATACACTGACCAGGCAAGGCACAACCATCGAACTCTTGACTTGAGGACACCCATTGAAAACCTGCAAGTTTATAATTGATAATGCCGTTGTAGTTTTCGTCAACGATAGATGGGAGCTTAGGACATGACTAGAACAGGGCGGAACATTTGACCAAGGCCGAATGAAGTTCGTACAAGTGGTTACTTATGCGAAGCGCATTGTTTTTGGATACCCTGCTAATGATTTTTGCAGAAACTGCAGAGATGAGTAAGAAGAGGAGACTGTTCTTCATCTACTGGGCACTTCATGACACGACATGTCAAAGGCGAAAAAGGTACCTTCGTGGCCTACTATTTGGATGATCTGGAGGAGCTATCACGTACTGACATTGGCAGTCTGAGTCGCTTCATCAGAAGCTGCGGGTTGTTCGGGGACTTGGGTATAACACAAAACTCTAGTATTACAAAGGGTGCAATGTGGCCTTACTATGTCGATTCCATTTCCTTGCTTGGACAGCCACCTCTAACTTCCTACCTAACATGGCTCTAGGGCATTTGTAAGCAGTTGAAAAGGCGTGTGTACTTATCAATACAGACAAACATATACTTCCATTGGTTTCTCTTTTGGATACCAAGATACCAACCAAAATATTGAAAATTGTTTTTCGCTGAGAACCAAACAACATACATTCAGGCCACGTTCGCACAGTGTTTGAAACCATTTTGAACAGACCAAATGCTATCATCTGTGCCACGAATTGGTTAGTTTTTCCTTCCTAAAATTGTAAATGTTTCTATAAATTATTGGCACACAATTCAACCGCATCTAATTGTATTATATGTGAGTAGTGGACGAAGACATCGAAAAATAAAAAGCCTTTCGTATATAATTTAACGTTCCATTGCCTGTATAATAATTAGAACAACAGAGGCCTCTGTTTTATAGGCTTGCTCTACGAAGAATCATGCGGCAAATTTTTGTGACCCACTTTTTTGTATTTTTTTTTTGTATTTAATTCTGTTCATATATATTCTGCTCGCAATAAGCCTTTACTTTATTTGTTTTAATAATTTTTCAATACAATTTTTATTATCTTCCATTCTCCATATATGACTTGAATACTAATTTATACTCTTCTTAATTTTTTGTTTTTTTATATAAAAAAAAAAGAAAACGAAAATTTTTAAAAGGATACACAAGTGATAATAACCATAAACTATAGGAGCCATAAAATGTGTATTAAAATTCGAAAATTTTAAATAAATTGTTTCACTCTTTAAATGTATGACAGACACACTCGTATGTACATATTTTGCCACATTCCGTATTTATTCCATTTGAGGCAAGCAACTGGCCGACACTTTTGTTGCGTTTTGTTTTGTTTTGTTTTGGTACAGTGATGCCATGTAGCAGTGAAGGGATCTGTTGTAGGGCCTAATAAGAAGGGCGATTACTTTTTTAATTGAAAATACAATCTTTCCAGTAATACTCAATAGCTTTAATATCCTGTTTATCCTGTCTTATTTACGATTAAAAAACGTAGTAAAAACTGGTCTTTATTGCTAATAAAATATCCCCAAGCGCTCTTTTGAAACATATTAACTACGCGCAGAGCTTTTTAATTTCTAAATGTTATGTCTTTAGCTTCATCGAAAACTATATTGTGGGCTTTGTTACCCGTTTCTGGCGTATATATGTGTGTATGTAACGGGTGATTTTGTGTTTTGTTTCACTGTCATCACATCTTCAGTTTGGTCTATAATTTAACCATGAATCGTCTTACAAACGAACAACGCTTGCAAATCATTGAATTTTATTATCAAAATGCGTGCTCTGTTAAGAAAGTTCATCGCGCGCTTCTTCAATTTTATGGTCAGTTTAATCGACCCACTGAAGCGGCTATTGTGACTAAATTTCGCATCAAATTTACATGACATTAAACCACCAACACGCTTACGTAGAGTGCGAACTGAAGCTGTATCGGCCAGTGTTAATGATGGCCATCAATTATCGATTCGTCGCCGTTCGCAGCAATTGGGCTTCTTTTACTCAACAACGTGGAAAATTTTGCGGAAGAATTTAGGTGTGAAGCCTTTCAAAATACAGCTGGTGCAAGAATTGAAGCCGAACGACCTACCGCAATGCAGAATTTTTGGTGAATGGGCTCTTGGAAAGTTGGCCGAAGATCGACTTCTTTATCGAAAAATTGTGTTCAGCGACGAAGCTCATTTTTGGCTCAATGGATACGTAAAGCAATGGATACGTAAAGCATTGTCGATTTTGGAGTGAAGATCAGCCAGAAGCATTGCAAAAGCTACCAATGCATCCAGAAAAAGTAACAGTTTGGTGCGGTTTATGGGTGGCATCATTGGACCGTACTTCTTCAAAGATGCTGCGAATCGTAACGTAACTGTGAATGGTGAGCGCTACCGTGAGATGATATCCAACTTTTTTTTTGTCCAAAATACAAGAGCTTGACTTGCATGACATGTGGTTTCAACAAGACGGTGCCACATGCCACACAGCATGCGTAACAATGGACCTATTGAGAGGCGAGTTCGGTGAACATTTTATTTCACATTCGGGACCGGTCAATTGGCCGCCTAGATCGTGCGATTTAACGCCTTTAGACTTTAGACTTTTTGTGGGGCTATGTTAAAGCTCATGTCTATACAGACAAGCCCGCTTCAATTGACGCATTGGAAGACAATATTGAAGCATTTATTCGTGCGATACCGGCCGAAATGTTGGAATGAGTATGCCAGTATGCTAAGCGGATGGACCATTTGAGGCGCAGTCGCGGTCAACATTTGCATGAAATAATCTTCAAATATTAAATTATATGGACCGTACTATCGATTCAAATAAAGATTTCATGCGTTTTTCTGAATTTTATGTTTTATTTTTGAAAAATTTTTCTATAGTTCTTAAAAAATCACCCCAACTAGTCGAGCACAATAGTTTCTGCCAGCTGCTCTGTACATCAGTTTGACTAATTTTACCACCACCTTTGTATATTCAACTACAAAATTGAATACAATAGTCATGTAATACATTGAATACAATAGTCACCTCAGAGACCTATTTTAAAGCCTGATTATAGGAGAACATCCTTTGATTAATTGGAGAACAGATCGAAGATTGTGTTCTACTATTTTATTGTTCCTACAGTGGCAAATGATTGACTATACCCATACGTAATTAATCATTACAACCCTTCAGTCAGTTTGACGACCTAGCTTCTCATACCACTTATGTTGTGTGTGCTAATGTTATACATGAGTGGCGGTAATTACAGTTTAAAGTCGATTTCGAACGACAGACTTTTACGAAACTTTTTCATGGTAATTTTATTCTCTACTCAGATTTTTAGCCAGAAATCTGCTGAGAGGAAGTCGCCCAGAAAATATTTGTTTCATATTTCGTTTTGTTGGAGATGTCTGGCCTGGGGCTTGAACCGAGGCCTTATGTCTAATAAGGCAATACACTATGTACTAGACTACGGCGACTTCATCTGTACCTCAGTTCGAAGAATTTTGCTACCGCTTTTGTATATCCAACTACAAAAAAGTCAGGCATAAACCGTTATTTCAGGGACTATTTTGATTACTTGATTGATTGTTTGAAGGACTAATCAAAGCTTGTGTTTCACTGGTTTACTGTTACTACATTAGAATATGAGTGACTGGTTTGAGTAAGTAAGAATATTAGAGTACCTTTTGCCAAAATGTGCAATTCCGTTACATAGTTCTCGCCTTTGGGGCGGCACAGTGTTGTTAGTGCAAATTAGACCCGTGTAAATTTGATCAGTGTATCCCAGATAGTGTCGATTCTCCTTCAAAAAAAAATGTCAATGTAAACAAATTCGAGTCAGCGGCAGCACCTTAAATGCCTCAGCAGAGATCAAACACATCGAAAAACTTTTTCTCTTATCGTTAGATATTCCTAACAAGGCCTCAGAAATACAGGCCTTGACATTTAGTTTGTTGGTTTTATTTTTTTTGTAAAGATTCCTTCGTATACGTGCTTTCCTCTTTTGTTTGCTTTTGTAGGGCGTACTTATTTATATTTTTGGGTAAAAACATTTTTATTTTATTCTGTTCTGTTCTGGTACTGTGCTCAACAAAAACGTCAGCTTAAACATGTACTTGTCACAAGTTTTTTCTCTTTTGTTTTCTTTGTTGTAATAGTAGCTGCCATAGTTTTTGTTTTTGTTGTTGTTTGTTGCTTATTACCATTATTTTTACTGTTTATTATTACAGTTATTTTTTCTATGTTTTTTTCTTATTTTCTTTGTCTCACAAAAGTCTCTGCTTCTTTTTTTTTAACGTACAAATTGTCCTTCAAGGAAAAAAATTTGTAGCAAAAACAAGAACAAAAAAAAATAATTTCTTTTGTAAGTAATAGGATGAGATATTCTGGCATACATACATATGTATACATACATATGTAAGCATAAACAGTGGCATGACTAGCGTAGCAGAATATACAGCGAAATGTTAGATGAAATACGAGTACAAATACATGAAATTTTGATTCCATAAATGACTTGATAGTGCTATTTTCCTAGTAAATGGGCGTATGGATTGTTACATTCTTCGGAAAGTAAATCTAACAGCTCTTCTATGGAGTGATCTTTAGGACAAACATATAGAAAATGGCTAAGAAGATTATTTGAATATAATATGAGGTTTTAAGCAGTCATAATAGGCTGAATAAGAAGCATGACCAGTAGGTAGTGTGTTGGCTTATTAACCGTGAACCCACGGTTCAAACCCCAGGTCAGACATTTCCAACAAAACGAAATGTGAACATATATTTCCTCGGCGACTTCCTCTCAGCAGATTTTTGGCAAAGACTCTGAGTTTCTCTAAAAAAATCTGTTGTTCGGTGTCGACTTTAAACTGTAGGTCCCGCTAGGTTAGGTTAGGTTAGGCTAGGTCGGAGTGGTAGCTCTGTTATCACAAAGCTCACTTGAGCACGCATAGCGGCCCGTTGTGATGCCACGGGCGAACGCAGTCCCTGTACTAACCAAGTTCCACCAAAATCAGGGAAATGGAAGAAGTTGGTCAGCGCAAGGGCTGCACATTTAGGTCCCGCTACTCATGTATAAAATTAGCACACACAACATAAGTGGTGCGAGAAGCTATTTCGTAATCACGACTGAAGGGCTGTAATGATCAATTATGTATCGGAATCATAATCCGCTGTAGTAACAAGAAAACAGTGGAATACAATCTCCGATCAGTTCTCCAATTAATCAAAAGGTGCTCTCCTATAATCAGGCATTAAAATAAGTCTCTGAGGTGGCGGTCTATGCATGATTATTGTATTCAATTTTGTAGTTGGATATACAAGGGCGGTAGTAAAATTAGTCAAACTGATGTACAGGGCAGCTGGCAGAAACTATAGCGCTCGACTATTTGAGGCTTACACGCCAGAAACGGATAACAAAGCCCACAATATTGTTTTGAATGATGATCGACTGAAGGCTACGTATAGCATATTGCCATAAAATTTAGAAATCAGAAAGACGTAAGGCCACAGATCAAACCTCAGGTCAGACATCAAAACGAAAATATTAAAAAATATTTCTTCTGCGACTTCCTTTCAGCAGATTTCTGGCAAAAACTCTCAGAGTAAAAATAAAATTGCCACGAAAAGTTTCTCAAAAAATCTTTCCTTCGGGATCGACTTCAAACTGTAGGTCCCGCCACTCATGTATAAAATTAACGCACACAACATAGCTGGTGTGAGAAACTGGGACGTAATCCTGCCTGAAGGCCTGACCAATTATGTATGTATGTATATTGATAAGAAGCCTACCATTAGTCAGGACTCGAGGGAGCTGACTCCTGTGTTTTGGATAAAACCTTAAGGACTGAACATTTTTTTAAATATTTCAATTGCCAATGCAAATAGTATTCTCTGTATTTTTTCTAGACACATACAAACATACTTACATACATATGTACATAAATAGCTACACATTTATAAACATATTTATGACATTTACAAGTGATTTAAATTCGTATTCATTTTTTGTTAAGTTACACACTGAATGAGTCTATATTTTTAGGTTCTACTACAATTATTTTTATTCTGTTTTTTGTTTTATAGGGATTCTAAATAATTTCATAAAGAAAAAATTACAGGACATTTACCTCAACCCGGAGTAAACGAATAAATAGGAATTAAAGAAAATACGAGGAACGACACAAAATTAACCGAACTGATGTACAGATGAGGGTTAGTGTTTCGAAAATAAAAATTGGCACCCTGGGGAAAAATATGAGTTTTTAATTGCAAGGCATTATGATGCTTTCCTTCTTTGTTTAGTTAAATATTTTCGTGGGAATAGTGTCAGTCCGACCGATATTAAAGCCGTGGCTGTCTATTGCTTTGTTTTCGATTGTAAAATAGTGCCTGCCTTTGCGAACTGGCAAGATAAACGTGGTAGTAGTTAAGACAGCAGATTTCTGGAAAAAAAACTCTGAGAGTAAATAATAGTGCCACGAAAAGTTTCGCAAAAATCTTTCGTTCGGAGTCGACTTTAAACTGTAGATCCGGCCATTCATGTATGAATTAACACACACAACATAAGCGGTGTGAGAAACTAGGTTGTAATCCTGACTAAAGGGTTTTAATGGGTTTTAATGACCAATTATGTATGTATGTATGTATGTAGTAACGACAAAAAAAAGAAGAAACTTAAGAATGGTTGTCGGTTGAAGTTGTGTAAGTAAGCTCACATGTTTGGAGAGCTTTACATCGCATTTTAACCAAAAAGTTTGATGATGAGAAAGTTGTCAGCAATATCATGACATCGTCGTCATGAAGATATTTCAACAAAATTTTTGACCATGTTTCACCATAATAAAGCCGGCTGAGTCGCTTTGAAACCATTAGGTTTTGAATCCCACTAGGTTTGACTCTACCACTTTAACCATGGGAAACCCTATCCAAAGAATTCAGAGACAGACATTTGCAAGCGATATCGTGGCGTCTGTTTTTCTTTTTTACTTGTTTCGTATAATTTTTCTTTATTCATGAAAATATAAAAAATCAACGTCGTGACTTATCTTCTTATATTCTTTATAGTCGCGAAGAGTACGACTGTACTCCTCTCAAATAGTATGGGTATCCATACAATGTTTTTTCATGCTTATTCGCCTGACAAACTACAGAATACTGCTCGGTGTCAATAGCGACCATTTCATGCCTCGCAATTGCTATGCACTCAGCTGTTGCTTGCTGGGGTAAATAATTGGCCCACAATTCACATCACAAAATCGCCATGTTGGGCTCGACACAACTGCCATTCTCCATAAGTGCAGTTTCATTTCACAGTGCCTTGTAAAAGATTGGTTATCAACCTCAGATTTTTTCTTGATAGCTTAAAGCACGGCTCAGATCTCGTTTCTTTGTAATTTCCCAATAAAGTTTAGTATTGCTTCATAACCACTTGTTTTGAGAAAGATCTTTGCCTCTCGTTGTCTTGCCTTGCATTGAGCATAGATTTTCAAACATTCACTCCCACCCTACAGAGGGATTCCGGTCCCATCAAAAGCGTGAAAACTTTCCTCCTTGCAAACTAGTCTGTTTGTTTAATGTAGAAAATTCTTACATGACTTGGGGCCGAGTAGAAAGTAACCTTATTTTGCCTAACTTGTTGGTTCAGTTTTCATATTTAATCCCTTACTGTTACATTTCTACCTTTTAAAAACGTTTAAAATATGAGCTCGTAGATTGCAAATAAAATAAAAATAAATTTGTGTTTAGTTTTAATTAAAATTCTGTGTGCCACTGTTCACAACTTGATGTAAACAACAACAATTGCTCTTCTTTTTTATTCCTCTGTTTATATCCTTTGCATAAACAATAACAATTACTAGACAATTATTTGACAGATCTTTGTAACGGAGATCTTCAAACCACGATTACTCTCTTCAAACATGCCGCGTCTTCACACAAGACTGACTGAAGTTCACTAACTCGGTCGCCTGCTTTGCCTTGTCTTTTATTTGGCAGAGTAAACAGCCTGATGAATGCTCTTGGAGGCGAATGTTTGTGACATTGCCTTTCCGAAATCACTATAAATGTAAACAGCGTTCATTATTGTTGCTTGTGTATTTTGTTTACATTTATTCTTGTAGAGTTGTTGGTATATTTTTGTTTACTTGTTTACCATTTTTTATGCTGGTGTTTTGTTTTTGTAGCTTTGGTTTATAATTTTAATGTTGAGCGATGTAACAGCTAAACACCAGTATCTAAAATTTTTCATTTTCGAAACAATATTATCGATTTAACCCCATAAGAGCCTAAACTTTTCTTCTATTCTGCCTTCTTACTATAAATAGGGTAGTCAAACTAGTAAACATTGCTTGGAAAAGTTTCTCAATCTTAAAGACAATTATGTAGCGAAATAAAGAAACAATTTTTGTTAGGTTAGCTATTTTCGGAACCACCCTCGTACAGGTCCAATGCAGTAGAATGTGATTTAAACTTAAGTATTTATGCTACTCTTAAGAAAAAGAGAGTGAGTGGCTTCAGAAATCTGTTTTATCCTTGAGATTGTGGTGAAAAAATCGAAGATAACTTTAACCAAATTTTAGTGCCGCCCTCGTACCCGTAGACATTTAATAAAAAATAGAAATTTTCTATGAGATTGTAGTGCAAAAATCAAACACAACTTTAACCAAATTTTGACACCGCCCTCGTACCAGTAGACATTTAATAAAAAATAGAAATTTTCTATGAGATTGTAGTGAAAAATCGAAGACCAAAAAAAAATTAACCAAATTTTAGTGCCGCCCTCGTACCAGTAGACATTTAATAAAAAATAGAAATTTTCTAGGCAGATTGTACAATTTCTCTACTTTTCATTTTATCGGCCATATACAGCAGGCAACATTTCTTTCTTCATTCAATTCATTTCTGCTTTTATTTGTGAGACTTTAAATGTGAGCATCAATTATCCTGCAGGCTTGACTTTTTCCTTTCTTTTCTTTTTCTTCTTCTTACTTTTGTTTAATATTTTACTTTTTGTTATTGCTGTTGTTGTTGTTTTACGCAGAGTTTTATTTGTTTGTTGTTGGCCAACAGCAAGCCTTAGAGTTTGGTGGCATAACTAAGAGAAGCGCAAGCTTAATCCTTTTCAGCACAGTTCATAGCAAAATGATAATCTTTGTGTCATTGTTTTATGAGCCTGCTAAACTTCGTTTTTCTATCTTTCTCTCTCTCTTCAGAATTTTCTTTTGGAAAATACATTTTCTTTTTTTATGCTTTTTACATAGAAATTATACACGTAACTAGTTAAACAAAAAACTTCGAAAAATGTTGTTGTTGGCAAAGTATTTATGAGTCTAATACAAGTACAAAATGAAATGCCTGGTAACAGAAAATAAATGCTTTTGAATATTTAAGCTAAAAAGGAACATGGAAACTAAGGCTAAGGCCCAAATGTTTCTGTATTGCAGGTAAATGTAGAGGCTGTGTGTATAGTTAAGTGTAGCATTTTAATAAAACTTTTGCCTTTTACCAGCAACATCAACTAAATGTTTAAGGTTCATGAACTAAAACAAAACAAACATATTTTTTGAATAATATTTCCTTGACAGATTCTTTATTAAGTTTTAAATCTGTTTTGTAAAGATTTATGAAAATTAAAATTTAAGGAGTTCGGTTAGAGATATGAATAAAATAGTGAGTCGGCTTTGTTTTATAAATACATACATATGTACATGATTGGTCTTTACAACCCTTCAGTCAGGATTACAACCTAGCTTCTTACGCCACCCATAAATAACCCGATTTTATATAGTGTTTCCTGATATCCCTTTAACCACGATTTTAAAGATGATTGCCTAATAAAGTACTGGTATATTAGTTTCGTTCTGAAAAAATTATTGATCAATTCTGTTTTACTGTCCATCTCCGTCTATGTACAGTGAGCGTCAAAAGAAACTATACATTACAAAAATATATACATCTTATATATAAAAATGAATGTGTGTTTATTTGTTTGTGGGTTTGTTTGAAGTCTATAGACGGCTAAACGGCTGGACCGATTTTTCTTGAAATTTTAACAGTACCTTCCTGTATGTCTGGCTACTTTTTATTTTAAAATTTCAAGTAGCTGAGGTGCCACGCCCACATACCTAATAAGTATTTAAAGAATGTTTGTTTGTACGTACCTTATAGAATCGTTAACTATGCATTTGATCATGTTATGACCTTTAGTAAAGTTGTTGCGCATGAGCGGGGGAAGGTTTCTAAGTTGGTATGACTAATTTCCTGCAGGTGGCGCCACTAAAAATTACTCAAATTGAATTAAATCGTAAACCGTGCATTTGATCATGTTATGATCTTTAGCAAAGTTGTTGCGCATGAGCCGACGAAGGCTCCGCAGTTGGTATGACCAATATCCGATAGGTGGTGTCACTGAAAATTACTAAAAATGAATTAAGTCGTAAACTGTGCATTCTTTAACAAAGTTGTTGCGCATGAGTCGACGGAGGTTGGTGCGATTAATTTCCGATGGATGGCGTCACTGAAAATTATTCAAAATGAATGAAAGGAATTGGTCGATCTACACCTCAAGCACGGAAGGAAAGAGCATTACGAGCCTCAGAATCAGACGAGCATTGAGACTGGAAAATCTTCGAGTTTATGCCGCTGAGACCCGTTCGCTTGAACCACTTGAACAACGAGAAGTGAGATTAGAAACTGATCGAATGCGTACTACTCAGGCCCGTTCATCTGAATCATCAGGACAACGGGAAACAAAATCAATCAAATGATTAAAAATTAATTGGACATTTGTGTAATGTCTTCTTTCCTTCAAATTTATTTTAGTTGGTGGCGCAGCAACACGCGCAGGGTACAGCTAGTTAATTAATAATTACCGTTATTTTTATTTTAAAATTTTCTCATTGCCAGTTTTGAAAACTGAAACAAAAAAAATTACAAAAAATTTCTCCTTAATTGGCAAAAGTTTATCCTTAGTGTACACTTTCTTTTGCCGCTCACTGTATCTGTAAAGGCTGTAGATCAGTTAATGTTGACGTGGGCGTTGTCCACTTTATTTGCGATTATACGTCCCCGGGTCATCCTTCATCGAAAGTCTGATAGAGCCATCGCGATACTTGATATTGAATCAATCATGAAATTTTCATTAAATTTTCATGCTGGTTTTCAAACACGAAATTTATTTCTTTATAAAGTCCACCAAGAGTGTTATTTATCACATAAAAAATACTGTGTATACTTTATACTTTTCCTTCAGGAAGTCTAACTGAAGGAAAAAACGTTTAAAAAAAATTAATAAATTTATTCTGCCAATAATGAAAATAAAATTCAAGAGAAAGAAAAAATCTTTCCTTAGCTCAAGGCTACAATAAAATACTTTTTTTTCTGGTTTTTCTTTTGTTAAAATTTATAAAATAATGCATTTATTTTTATGCTTTTAACGTTTTTTTATTTGTTATTTTTTAATATAATTCCGCATTTCATTGTTGTGAAATGATAAAACCAACGGAAGAAAGGAAAACAAAATACATGAACAGTTAAATTGCACAGTGTTGCGTAAATGGTTTGCTTTTTAGAGGTTGAAAGCAGAGGTTTAAGGATAGACAGTGATTTGGTTGGTATATACCGGGCCTCAGATGGTTACAATCTGGATTAAAACTCTATGGCTTAAAGATAGTAGTAGAACAGGTAGTCATGTTACCGATGTAACTTACATTTGTAGAGATTGAGAAGTGTTTGTTCCTAAAATACAGCGCAATATAGAAAATTTGTTCCGTTTTTACCTTTTAAAAACATTTAAAATATGAGCTCGTAGATTGCAAATAAAATAAAAATATATTGGTGTTAAAATTCTTTATTATTCACAAAATTCTTGATGTAACAACAATTGCTTTGTTTGCTTTTACTTTGTTTACACCCTTTGCATAAACAATAACAATTACTAGACAATTATTCGACAGATCTTTGTAACGGAGATCTTCAAACCACGACTACTCTCTTCAAACGCATCGCATCTTCACACAAGACTGACTTAACTTCACTAACTCAGGCGCATGCTTGCCTTTTATATGCCAGAGTAAACAGCCTGATGAATGTTCTTGAAGGCAAATGCTCATGACGTCGCCTTTTCGAAATATCTACAAATGTATTCTTTAGGCAGTTTTGAATGTTGAGAGTTACATTGTCGTACTCTAGTGGCATCCTATTGTGTGCTCTTGCCTTCTAGTGTTATTACTTGATTCCTTGATGATTAGGTTCTAAAGACTCGTATTGATGGTGTTGCTGGAACAGATACCAGACGCCAACAGCTTTTGCAAAATGGTGGTCGATACTGTTAGTTTTATTCATGTAAATTTGTGTAAGTTTCTCCATATTGTATGCTGTCATCCATATGCCACTCTCTTACTGTTAAGCCGATATCGTATCTTATCAGAATTTCTGCTGGATCAGTTAATATACATACATACATACCTTATTGCTCATTACAACCCTTTGGTCGGGATTATCACCTAGTTTCTCGCACCACTGTCGTGTGTGTTAATTTTATTCGTGACCGGACCTGCAGTGTAAAGTCGACTCCGAACGAAAGATTTTTTGTAAGAAACTTTTCATGACAATTTTATTTATTTTGCCAGAAGTCTGCTGAGAGAAAGTCGCCGAAGAAATATTTTCTTCATATTTCGTTTTCTTTTATATGTCTGACTTAGTTTTTGAACCGTGGCTTCACCTCTGATAAGTCAACATACTACCTACTAAACAACGCCTATATATTGTATGCAGTCATCCGTATGCCGTTCTTTCACTGTTAAGTCGATATCGTATCTTAAAAGAATTTCTGCTGGATCAGTTAATATATTTCCATAATCATTGCAGATAGAGAACCCCCCATAGTAGTGATGTATAAACAAACGATTGAAGTCTAAAATCCTGGTCAGTGTAGTCTATTTGATGGTGTGTCGTGTTAATAGACGATTTCCCACTGTTCAAGCAATAGCTCCGACATATCGAATGAAAATAAATATTTTTTTCGTCTTCTTTCACTCAGTAGTCTCTTGCTAACTCACTCGCCTGCTTTGCCTTGTCTTTTATATGGCATGGTAAAATATCTGATAAATGCTCTTGAAGTCGAATGTTTATGACTTCGTCTCTCGAAATCTCTACAAATGTAAACACGTTTACATTTATTCTAGTAGCGTTTGTTGTTGTATTTTTGTTTACATGTTTATCATTTTTTATATGCTGGTGTTTGCTGATGTATTTTTGTTTATAATTTTAACGTTAAGAGATGTACGATAAAAGCAAAACACCAGCATCTTGATTTTTAATTTTCGTAACGCAATAATTCTTGGGGAACATTTTCATTGAAAAAGCTATGACTAACACCAGCGTGCTTCAAAGGCTGTGCGTTGTCACATAAAAGGCTTCATCTGAGGATTGCAATGCAGATTTAAGAATTTGCACTATGAAGGCGGTGTTTGACTTCTCAGCTACACATTTCCACATACATATGTAGGCACAACTAACACAAGTGCAATAAATAGCAAGTCCTGGCGTATTGCTTTATTTGCTCCACTGTGCAATGCATTTGTAATAATTTTTTTTCTTTCCTTTCTGTTAAATCAGGTTTTATACAAATGTTTTGTGTCTCTTTTTTTATACACAATGACATCAGCATTAAAAACCACATTTTCTGTGGTTCGTTGTATGAATTTTTTTTTATACGCTCTACATCACTGGGCACATTAATTTCATCCTTCCGTTTGCAGTTCATATCATATTATGCGAGTATGTATGATACATACACAAATATTTTGCAAAAGAAATTATTTTTAAAATGTTTAAAATGAATATGAACGGAGGCATACAAATGGCGGAAAGAATTTATATTCTTCCATAGGCTTAAGTTCATTTATACCAAAACAGTAAACATTGTGGTTAAGTAAGGGTGTCTCTGTTATTTCGAAGTCAGTGCTAATAATTACTTTTATTGGAAAGTTTTCGAAAGTCGTGAGTAAAAGTAATGGGAAATAGGCAAAAAATACATACTTTTTAATTACTTTGTTATTACATGTGAACTGGGATTTAGTTGAGGCGTACTCGCTTTATGGCGGATTTTCCCTGAAATACGGCCCGAAGACCAGAAGTTCAGAAAAGAATACGCACCTAACGAGTACGCTCTTCAAATGCAATGAATTTTCAGCAACAATTTCTTGGATTTCGAAGTGAATGCGACCACTGAGTGAAAAAAATTTTGTTCCAAAAGTCAGCATTTCCAGCCTGTAATTGAATCTGTACAGAAGCGCTTTCTGTTAATTTGCTTGAGAGGACTTGGATGGAACTCGTTTGTTCTCCCTTCGTGTGAAAGTAGACTCGCTCTTATAAAGCTACCTACACTGAAAAGTCGATGAATAATGCTAAGTGTCTCTTTTCTTCTTGGTTTAATACGTGGAGATGTCCATTCTGATTATTTGTTACGTAAAATTAATTTTATTGTTCCAATTAGACCTTCTCGTAATTTTAATTTATTAAATTTACAATTTCACCGCTCAGTCTACGCCAACAACGACTCTTTTCATCAAATATGTTTAAAGTTCAATAATCTGTATCATTTAATTGATCTTTCTGAAAGCAATTATTCTTTAAATAGAAAAATTATATTGTACTTAAATCGCTAAATATTAATTATATATATTGTTTGTAAATTTAAATTTAGTTTGTAAGGAACTACTATCCATAGACATAAATAAAAATAATAAAAAAAAAAAATAAAAAAACGTGAATGGCTAGCCGGCCTTAATTATTGCATGTTTGATGGACTTTTTATGAATGTAAGTTCAGATCCAAATGTCAAATATGTCGCAATAAGATAGATAGACCCAAATCTTGGGACCGCTGTTGGATGGACAAAGCAAACATCGCTCATTCGCTACAGTTTTCTGAATTATTACTCTTATTTAGTGTACATCTGGACAGTGCTAGACTGTAAATGATTAGCAGGATTAGAACCTAGCTTTGCACACCACACATGTGGGTCGTTACAACCGTTTAGTCAGGATTACAATCTAGCCTTGCACTCCACCCATGTTGCGCGTGGTAAATTCGTGCATGAGTGGCTGGACCTACAGTTTGTTGTCGACTTCGAATGATAGATTTGAGAAACTTTTCAGGGCAATTTTGTTTTACTTTTAGAGCCAGAATACTGCTGAGAAGAAGTCGACGAAAGAAGTACTTTTTTTAAATTTCGTTTTGTTCGTTTGTTTTGTCTGATCTGGGTTTTGAACAGTCGGCTCTCGTTTAATAAGCCGACACTATATCAACTAGACTACAACGACTAGGATTCTAGGCTTTAATTGACTGTTTATATACCACTACTATATGGGGTCCCCTTAACTTAAATTTGATGGAAGTGTATTAACTCATCCAGCAGAAATTCTGGCTCAACAGTGAGAGAATGACATACGAATGACTGCATACAATATGTAGCCGTTGTTTAGTAGGTAGTGTGTTGGCTTATCAGATGTGAGGCCACGGTTCAATCCCCAACGAAATATGAAGAAAATATTTCTTCGGCGATTTTCTCTCAGCAGATTTCTGACAAAAATCCTGGGAGTTAAATAAAATTGCCACGACAAGGTTGTTAACTTTTAAGATTAACACACACAACATGAGTGGTGTGAGAAACTAGGTAAACTAGTAATCCTGACTAAAGGGGTGTTATGACCAATTATGTATGTACAGTGAGCGTCAAAAGTGAGTAAACATCACTGAAATAATTAATTTTCTTAGGATAGCGAGAAAAGTAAATGAGAATAGTAGAATAAATTTCCAATAATAAAAATGTTATCTATTACTTATAAAGTGTTAAAACAAAAACAACAATTCATGATCAAGGAACTTTTTTTATACTTAAGAACATAATAGAAAATTTTAAATTAAAGTGGGTGTTGACTCAATTATGGCGTTCACTCGTGTTAAGATACGATATCGGCTCAACAGTGAGAGAGTGGCGTATGGATGACGGCATACAATATAGAGAAACTTACACAAATTCACATGAATAAAACTAACAGTATCGACCAGAATTAAGCAAAATCTGTAGGCATCTGGTATCTGTTCCAACATCACCATCAATACGAGTCTTTAAAACCTAATTAGCCAGGAATCAAGAAATAACATCAGAAAGCACGAGCACACAATAGGAAGCCACTAGAGTACTACCATGTAACTCACAATATTCAAAATTGCCTAAAGAATACATTTATAGAGATTTCGGAAAGGCGAAGTCACGAACATTCGCCTTCAAGAGCATTAATCAGGCTGTTTACTCTGCCATATAAAAGGCAAGGCAAAGCAGGCGTCCGAGTTAGTGAAGTTCAGTCAGTCTTGTGACGCGGTGTGTTTGAAGAGAGTAATCGTGGTTTGAAGATCTCCGTTAAAAAATCTGTCGAATAATTGTCTAGTAATTGTTATTGTTTATGCAAATGATATAAACAGAGGAATAACAAACAAAGCAATTGTTGTTGTTTACATCAAGTTGCGAACAGTGGCACACAGAATTGTGCTCATTATTAGCAGAATTTTAATTCTAATTCGCAGAATTTTAATTAGAAGTAAACACAGATTTATTTATATTTTATTTGCAATCTACGAGCATATATTTTAAAGGTTTTTAATAGGTAAAAACGTAACAGTATGTTATGCAATGCTAGAAATGATTTGTGGTGCCACAGAGGCCAAGAAAGGTTAATGTGTACAAGACTGTTAAATCTAAAACACTTGCTGAATTCTAAATTGATTTGGTAAAGACAGACATTATACTGCAGTGCACTGTCTTGCCCATATTTTTAATGATTTTTACTACGTCTCTATATCACTAGTACTAGATGCAGCTGCTCAACGTATTTAAAAGGGAATACTTGCTCAACATATTTGCTCAAATCTCTATTAAATGAAGGTAATACGATAAATGATAATTTCTACTCATGTCTTTATTAAGGTGTGAAATGGTGTCATTAGAATAACCGTTAGTTGTCTGCAGTTAATAGCATTGATCACTTCACAATTCCTCTTAGGCTTTAAAGAAGAACAAGAGGTAGTAGAAGGGGCCCATTGTAATGAAGTAATTATAGAGATGGTTTACAAAATTACTGCGATAGCGTCATACATACAGGGATGCTTAAATGTTAAATTTCCTTTACTTCCACTTCTTTCTTTAGTTTTTTATTTTCTTTTTTTTTGCTACAAAAGCAAAAGACAGAAAGAGATACGAGTACAAATAAAATTTTTAATTTTTATTCTGTTAAAATCACAGCAGACAGCCAGGCAGGCAGACAGACACTTGCCTTTATAACCCGAGCACATCAAAATCATATTAGAGAAGCAGAAGAAAAAAATGGAAAAATCGGTAGAAAAAAATCCAAAGCAAAGCGTTTAGCTTTAGTAATATTGTGTAATGCAATAGACAGCTACATACATACACACATACAAACATAATCATGCACATATAAAAAGATAAACATGTATGTGGTTTCAATATTTATGTGTTCCAGCGTGTATGTGTATGAATTAATGGAAATATGAGTGTAAGCGTGTATGTGTATGCAAGGCATAGATTGTATTTCGTACATGATTTTTCTTTTTACACTATTGTTGTTGCCGATGTTGTTGTATTTAGAGCTTAAACGGAAGAACTGACAGTCATAATGGCGGGCGGATATACGTATATACTGAAACACATATACGCACACGCTTCTACAATCATATCGCCATAGTGGCTTGTTTTAAATACTTTCATTTTGCTACGTGCTTTTCGTACATCATAAAAGTATTAATATTCTTCCCTTTATACATATATGTATGTGTGCATGTATGTGTATGAGCGGGTGTATGCATACATGTGTTTAAGTGTGGATATTTCAATTTTTATATGTGCAAGTGTATGTACATTTTTGTTAAAGAGTGTTATTGCATAAAATGTTTGTTGGGTACGTGTTAATGTTTTTGTGTTCATCTCTTTTGCTGGTTTTGATTTTCCTTTCTATTTTTTTTTCTTTTCCATGTTTTGTTTTATTGTGTTACTGTGTTGTGTTTCGTAGCTGCTGCTGCTGCTGCTAAATTAATCGTTTATTGCACCCTACAGGCATTGCGTTTAGAAAAAAAATTTTTCGATGTTGCATATTAAATGTCATGTAAATTGTTCATGGCTAGCATCTGTTAGCCATAAAGGCCAAATCACTTTTGTCAACAAACTCTGGGTGCTCAAGAATCCTTTGTCTCAGATTACCAAGTGCCGGATGTTTTATGGCCTTCTTTTCTTTCTCCTTATTAGTATATTTAAGGATATCGTTGCATAGTATTCCTAGCATTCGGGATGGTTTAAGGAAAATTTTGATCTTTCTGTACCCATATCGGGCTAGATCTGTCTGTTCCTCTACTACCAGGTGTATTATACCACCTAAAAAAAACAAAACATGGGTCATTACAACCCTTCAGTCAGGATTACGACCTAGTTTCTCACACCACTTATATTGTGTGTATTAATTTTATACATGAGTGGTGGGACTTACAATTTAAAGTCGACTGCGAACGACAGATTTTTGGGAAACTTTTCCTGGCAATTTTATTTACTCTCAGAGGTTTTGCCAGAAATCAGCTGAGAGGAAGTCGCCGAAGAAATACTTTTTGTATTTTGTTTTGATGTCTGGCCTGGGGCTCGAAACTTGGCTTTACGTCTAATAAGCCGACACACTACCTACTAGACTACGACGACTTCTGCGCATTATACCACCTGTCCTTTGCAAATGAGAGAAGTTTGTGCGAAAAACATTTATTCGCCCCTCCGCAGAGGCACGCATGAATTCAGTTGAATTTTACGTTGTAAGAGCCATTGCAAATTGTACGTCCGCTTTGTTGTTACCTCCACTGTCCCCGTATTGAGACACACATATAAGGGTAATCGTTGAATATCCCACTGTCTCCCCAGAGACATCCACCATCCTTGTTCAACCTTCGATATGACGCACACGCTCTCTAGAGATCTACGCAATGACAGCATTGCGGTAAGCAGTGGACAGTTGGCACTATTTAAGTCGGACAAGAGAACTTTTCGCCCTCTAACAGGAATTCTAACGAGACGCTGCGCTATTGATTCACTGACAAGCTCGGTCTGCTTCAGCAGAATTACTGCAGCAGCTGCCATGATATAGAGGAAAGGGGATCGATGCCACACCTTTTATTCGAGTGTTCTACACTTCAGGATAGACGTCATCGGTTATTGGGTGACAGAACCCTAGAAGACCTTTACATGGTAGTGAACGTGCTACTAAAGGAACTGACAGGTTTTATCCGAAGCTCGGGGTGATTCAAATCCACCACTAATGGATCATGACAAGGGGGCTTTCCTCACAATGGGTAACAGAGTGAGCCATATGGCCACCGAATGAACTTGCCTGTGAACGGCAAGCTACCCACTAACCTAACCTAATATACTGTCGGCAAATATGCGTGTTCGATATACTGTGATCTTGGTATCGTACAGAACTACAGTACTGGGTACAGCAAGAGACTCGACTGTTCCGAAAAGATTGTGCATCTGACATTGTCGCGCGATCCGGAGCCGGCAGTGAATAACATACATATGTACATAATTGGCCATTACAACCCTTCAGTCAGGATTACGACCTAGTTTCTCACACCACTTATATTGTGGGTGTTAATTTTATACATGAGTGGCGGGACCTACAGTTTAAAGTCGACTCCGAACGACAGATTTTTGAGAAACTTTTCATGGTAATTTTATTTACTTACTCTCAGAGTTTTTGCCAGAAATCTGCTGAGAGGAAGTCGCCGAAGAAATACTTTTGTATTTTATTTTGATGTCTGGCCTGGGGCTCGAACCCTGGCTTTTTGTCTAATAAGCCAACACACTACCTACTAGACCACGGCGTCTACAAAATAAAAAAATGTGGAACGCTTCACGATTTTGCGTGTCATCCTTGCGCAGGCAGTGAATAACACTTGGATGATATTCTTTGGGAGACGCAAACCGCCATCCTAAACCATTCAGCATTTTGTTGTAAAAACCTCGAATAGAAATAGACTTGTACGTCAGGTATTCTTTTAGTAATTTACAGGACTTTGAAAATCGATTTTCCACTTGCCAATCGAAATTGGTTCCTAATACACTTTGAGCAAAGGTGTTTAGTTGGCTCTGGCCTCTGTCCTCTGGTCTGGTAGTTAGTCTAATAAAAAAGTGGCCAAGAATACGTGTAGTGTTGTGCTCGGAGTTAACTCTAGAACTTTTTGGTCCTACCGTTCAATACTGTGCTCTTTTCATTGCTAATTCGAGGGCAATTTTTCTCATTAGAAGAGTTTCTTCAGTCACTTTTCACTAAGTAGTTTTATTCTACAAAGCCTTTTGTCATCATCCTTAGTGTAGTAGTGGCTGTGGCTGTTGTCTTTGCTGGTGTTGATAGTGATGGTGATAGTGCGGTTATATGTGTTACTGCTTTTGCTGTTACAATTTCATTGTATCCCTTTCTCGCTCTCTCTTTCTCTTTCTTTCACTCGGATAACTGTAACTTTTTGTGCATAATTAAATAATGAAAAATCAGTTGTTTGCTGCACACAGTATTGTTAGGAGCTCTCAACCGGAAATCAAAGTGACCGAAATTTTTATTTAATAACGAGAATAACATTTTGTTTTCACTTGGTTTTAGAGGACGAGAGGAGGCTTTATACGCTCCCCTAAAAAATATTATTTAATTGTGCAGTGCAGTGCAAATGGCAATAAACAAATAAACACGTTCGTACGTACTACTGAAACAAATTGAATAATTTGGATGTACAATGGACAAAAAAAAGAAAACAAAGAAAGTAAAGTTCAGTGTTGATTGGCGTTGATTGTTTTTAAGCGAACAGTGTAACAGCAACAGCAATAACAAAACTAACAGTAACAGTACAACAATAATAAAAAGTGAAGAAAAATAATTTTTTAAAACCAATTTTGTAAAGCAATTCATGCGATGTGTATGAAATAAAATTTTAGAAACAGTTTTTGTTTTTTGGCCAAAGATTATTAACATGACGACCGTTATGAGCCATAAATTTGGTAAGAGACACATTGGTAACTGCTTGCATTTGTATTTGAATTGAAAATAAATTTAAAAAAATTTGCGAATTGTAGACAGACAGACATCCTTTTTTAGGCAATTGATTGCCTAGTATTCTGTGTAAAAAAAATTCTTGGCAATGATGTGCCAAAGTGTTACAAAATATTTCTAATGACAGGGTGTTAGTGTTTGTTTGCTTGTATTGATATGTGTGTGAGGAATCCCAGTCTGTTATGAATACGACCAGAAATACAATGCGAGTGAAAGTTGATGCCAGTAAATATTGTGAGACTATGACACTGGGTGCTCAACATAAAAAATTTATAACTTGAACGAAATGTTAGCATAACTGGTGTAGTTGCGAAGGTTAAATGTTTTGGGTCACAGGACACGAATAGTCAGGAATTGTTTCTCACTTTGATTCCTATGATATGAGTCTAACAATAGTAACGAATCAAATATCAATACTACAGGATTTTCCCAGGATTTTTTTCTAGGACCAGTGTTGTTTGATGGCATTTTTAATATGGGAACATCAAAAGAGGTAACATAGTTAATCATGCCTTTAAGGCATGCTTTAGGGTGACAGAACCAAAAGGTTGGTCTAAAAATTCTAAAATCGGGAAGAAAAATGTAGAAAAAATTCTAGCAGCGATATGACTTAATTTATTTCAATTTATTCAAAATTAAAGAATCAATCTGTCTATATTTCTGACTTATTATACAAATACAGTTAAAAGCATAAATCAATATCCCAAAGAGTTCAACTGAAGGCCAACTTAATTCCGTAAAGGGCATGCTTCTTTAAAGAACTTGTCCACACCATTTACCGAAACCAAGAGAAGACTCAGAATTTTTCCAAATTTTTCAGAAATAGTTCGCAAGCGAAATAGGAACTGAAGAAGAGAATCTAACATCACAGTCCTGTGTTGCAAGCTTTTTAGCACTTCATTCTACACAATAAAGTCGCCGTAGTCTAGTACGTAGTGTGTTGGCTTATTAAACGTAAGGCAACGGTTCAAATCCCAGGTCAGACATCAAAACGAAAATATGAAAAAATATTTCTTCGGCGGCTTACTTTCAGCAGATTGCTGCCATAAAACTCTGAGAGTAAATAAAATTGTAATGAAAAGTTTCTCAAAAATCTGTCGTTCGGAGTCGACTTTAAACTGTAGGTTCCGCTATTCATGTATGGAATTAACACAATTACACACACAATCAATTCTATCTTACATGTCTACACAATAAAAGACAGGTATGTGTGTAGCAACTATGGATGCCACTAGCGATTATATTTCATAATGTATAAAGTTGTTCCCTACTTATGGTTGGGAACTCTCCTTCTTGGACCTCATAATGTGCGATCTTGAGAGAGTATTCTAAACGATATAACCGAGCTGACTTCTGCCCAGTTAATCCATAATAAGGTTCGGAAACAATAGAGCTTATCGTAGATCCATTCTTTTTCAGTCCATCACAGTGGTGTTGTGCTAATTTTTTTTACCGGAACAAGCCGGTTCGTTCCGGTTTTTGTTCCGGTTCGGGTTCGGTTCAAACCCTTGTTTATAAAAATACATTTAAAATTCGTCAAAAATTAGAAAAAAAAATCAGCAATTATTTTTAATTTTTTTTTTTTTTCAAAACGTCAGCCAATTCTCGTTATCAGAAATCATCTTTAGTTTAGGAACGCGTTCCTGTCCAAAAAGGAAGTACCGGAACGACGTTCCGGAGCGTTCCGGCTCGACAACACCACTGGTCCATCAGGAATTTCGTTGCCAGTGTGATTTGAGACACAGCAGAGCTTGAGTTTGTTTAGAGTCTTGATAACATAAATAATAGTCCGGCGTAGTCTATTATTTCCAAAATTAAAACGATTAACGCTTCAGGGATCAATTCGATGAGTAAGACTTGATATTGCTAAATTTTAACAAGTAGCAAAGTTTTTAGGTGCCATGCTAGTCTCAAAGTTCATATCAACACTAAATGAGAAAACCTTTTGTAAAGCGATCTTTAAACAATAATGGAATATTAAGCTTATCATCATGGATTTAGGCTTTTACATGTTTTGACACACCGGCAGGTATGCTAATATCAATGGACGTGAATAGAGTAGATTTTAAAATTAAATAAACACTTAAATAAACACTTCAATACGTACTAGTTTCACAGATTTACACTGAGCGCCAAAAGTGAGTAAACACCACTGAAATAATTCATTTTCTTAGGATAGCGGGAAAAGTAAATGAGAATAGTCGAATAAATTTCCAAAAATAAAGACGTTCATTTATTACTTATAAAATGTTAAAACAAAAACAACAATTCATGATAAAGGAACTTTTTTATACTTAAGAACAAAACTGTTTTATACTTAAGAACAAAAGTGTTAACTCACTTATGGCGCTCATTGTAGCTGGTTAATACGCTATATTATGAAGAAGAATATGGGAAAAGATTGTGTTATTTTCTGAGAAAATATGCGAATTTTTGAGTTATTTAATCTACCTCCAGGGGAAATCAAAACGATAGAAATTATCTTGGATCTAACTGACCTTATTTTGTATCCTATGGAGGAGGTCTTTGTTAATAGTTTGCAGAGTTTGTGTTCAATATAATTTATTACTAAGGAAAAGTCCGCACGCAGCTACAGTGATCAGTTAAACATAGATTATGGTGCATACTGAGCCTCCTACAAGCGTATTCGCTCTTAGAATTTTAGAATTCAATTGACAAATAAGCTCCGAAGAAGACCTTATGTCATGTTTGTTTGTTTTCACGCAAAATTGAAAGCAATTTTTTCTGCGCGTTATTCATTAGCCTCCTTTTAAGTCCGTTAATAAGCTTCGATTGAACTGTTTGTTTAAGTCGCCGTAGTCTTGTAGGCAGGGTGCTGGTTTGTTAGGCATAAGGCCTTGATTCAAACCCCAGACATCAAAACGAAAATATGAAAAAATATTCCTTAGCCTGCTTCCTCTCAGCAGATTTCTGGCAAAAACTCTGAGAGTAAATAAAATTGCCATGAAAAGTTTCTCAAAAATCTGTCGTTCGTAATCACCTGTAAACTGTAGGTCTCACCACTGATGTACAAAATTAACACACACAACATCAATCGCATGAGAAGCTATTTCCTAGACCTCAATAAAGGGTTGTAATGATCAATTATGTATGTATGTATGTATGTGAACTGCTTGCTCCCAAGTTGGAGGCCCTGTTTTCCATCGTGATATTCCGAAAAGGCGCTCTACTTCAGTTTTACATTTATTCTGTAGAATGCCCTTAACCCTTTCATGCCCGAATTTTTTGGGCCAGAGCTAAAATTTTTTTAAGGACATGTGTTTGTTAGTCATGGCCTAAATATGAAGTGATATTAAATTCAGAGTCCTACGTATTCTGGTTTTACACGTTTTTAACCAAGCTTGTTTGCAAAAAAAAAAAGTCTTTTAAAAAAATTAAAAATTACGGAATTTATGAACAAAAATGTCAATATTGCCTATAGGCAACATCGGGTATGAAAGGGTTAAGGATTAATCCAAACTCTTAACAAATTCTATCCGTTTCGTCAGTAAAGGTTAATGAAGCAACCCATTTCGTAAAACTACTTGCACTTGTAAGTCGCCTAATAGGTACTGGCTTAATAGACGTCAGACATATCCAACAAAATGAAACATGAAATCCTCTCAGCAGTCTTCTGGCAAAAAAGCTGAGAGTAAATAAAATCGCCATGAAAAGTTTCTCAAAAATCTGTCGTTCGGAGTCGACTTTAAATTGTAGGTTCCGCCACTCATGTATAAAATTAATACACACAACGTAAGTGGTATGAGAAGCCAGGTCGTAATCCTAACTAAAGGGATGTAATGATCAATTATGTTTGTACTTGCACTGAGGCCCTTAGTCGGGTTTAAAATATAGCAGGACATTCAAACAGACAGCATTGTACCGAGTTTTCTTCTTTCCAATCCAAGTGCTAATATAATTAAATAACCTCTGAGAAGTCAGTGCCACTGTTATCCGACTAACAGTGTGCTGTTAGTAGAGATTGTCGGTGCAATTCTTACCACCCTACTGTGCAATTTATTGCAATAATTAAAATTTAATTTATAATCAAATTGCAATTAAAAAATTAATGAATAAATGTTAACTACTCTTGTTTTCTTTTCTGTATTTCTATTTCCATTTAAACGCTAACCAGTGGATGATGAGCTGCATGAAGATAAGGCCTCAACCTGCAGTACCCTATTGATTTTACTCTCTGTGGCTTTGGTAATTTTAACGCTGCCATTTAGTCTGTTCGTATGCTTTAAGGTAATCATAATTAATCGGTAATCGTAATAGATTTTCGATTTATTGAAATTGTTATTGTGAATTCAATAAAGGTGGTGCAGGAATATGAACGCGCTGTTATATTTCGTTTGGGCCGTTTAATGGCCGGTGGCGCTAAAGGACCTGGTAAGTTTTGCTTTAATTTAATTGTGTTGTTAGTTGTTTTAGAATGTTAATCGCATTTAAAAATAATAATAAATTTATTTTTCTTTTTATTTTCTTAACATTTCCAGGCATTTTCTTTATACTGC
This sequence comes from Sarcophaga subvicina, assembly GCA_936449025.2. NCBI lineage: Eukaryota > Metazoa > Arthropoda > Insecta > Diptera > Sarcophagidae > Sarcophaga > Sarcophaga subvicina. Next base: position 102,824,647 of record OW388083.2, on the reverse strand, counting down.
CCTGTATTGATTCGTATGATAGAGTAGATTTACGTACACGCACCTATGATGTACCACCGCAAGAGGTAATAAGTTTTTCTTCGTTTTTTTTTGGTTTTTTTTTCTTGTACTAAAAACCTTAAAATGTTGTTATTTAAGCCATAATTTTTTTGTTTTTTATTTTTATTTTTACTTTACGTTTGAATTATCAAAGATAAATTGCTTTTTTTGTTTGTTTGATTTTTGCTGGGGTTTTCGTTTATTGTTTTTAAATTTTCATCTGAAACATTTTCATTTTTGCATTTTAATCGTAGTCTGTGTTTTTTTGACTCAACAATTTTTTGTCTAACAGGATCTTTCAAGTTTGAATTTTCAATTAATGAATATGAAATGAAATCGTTCATAAGTTGTGATTGTTGCGTAGATCTCTAGTTCAAAATAAATGTTATTATTAAGACTAGAGAGTTAGTATTGATCAAGACATTGCAGGATATTGTGATAAAACTTTCACATCTAGATTAAAATACAGTCACAGAAAAAAGTCTACATATAGCGGTGTATGTAAGCTTTCTTCTGGTAATTTTTTGTAGTTTTAATTTGATAAAAATCACCGGGAAAGAACTCTACACACAGTGGTATATGTACAGTGGTGTATGTAGACTTTTTTCTTTGACTGTACGTTAGATTTGCCATAATTATGGAAAAGTAGCTCTTTCCCCGATTCGGAACTACTATTTGGTATTGTTCCCAAAAGAAGACTTAAGCCCTTGATATGAAGTTTACAGTGTGCTTAATGGCCAGCTGAAAAACTGCTCAGGTCCAATAACTTTCGCCTTGGAATGTCCATCCATAGGAGGCATTTAAAGAATACATATGTGTTTTATTGCCGCCTCTTTGCATATGCGTCAGGTATGTACTACTAGCAGAAGCCTGTTAAGAAACCAACTGGTTGTAGGTTGTATAGTTCTGGGGTCCATACTTACTTCTGCTTCTCGTCAGATTACCAGTGTTGTGTGCGTTAATATTAAGCATGAGCGATTTCGACGGCGAGTGAGAGGTTTGTTACGCTTTTTCCTGACAATTAATTACTCTTGAAACTTTTGCCGGAAAACTATTGAGTGGAGCAAGTCGAGAGCAAAAGTGTTTTCTTTCTTTCATGTTGTCAGAGTTGAGATTTGAACTCTCGAGCTTTTGTTTAGTAAGTCAACATATATGTACACATACATTGCTACCCTTCAGTGAGGATTACAACCTAGTTTCTCATATCACTTATGCTGTGTGCATACATGAATGGTGGGACCTACAGTTTAAAATCGACTCCGAAAACCAGTTTTTGAGAAACTTTTCATGGCATTTTTATTTACTCTGAGAGTTTTTGCTAGAAATCTGCTGAGACGCAGTTGTCACAAAAATATTTTTTCGTTTTGTTGGAGATATCTGATTTGTTGGAGATATCTTTAACCATGGTCTCACGTCTAATAAGCCAACGCACTACCTACTAGACTACGGCGACTCCTATATAAGATGTATACTATAGGTGGAGTTACTCATTAGCTGTATTGCTCACTCCAGGTCAGACCATTGTGTCCTATGTAAAGAGCATAGTTCAATCTGCTACTCATCAATCTATTCCTTGACCATGTAACACCTAAGTCTAATCCACTTTCAATTTAGTTACATCTCCATACCACATTTTCGTACCCTAGGTCATCCAACATCATGTCCTTTGGATTCATAGATCAGCACAGACTTGAAACATACAAATCTCGACATTCTGTGTTGTTTTAGAGTTCAGCTTAAGAGATGATTTAACAGTCCATGTTTCAGTATTTGAGCCTTTAATTTGCAAGACATGTTCTGCTGCTTCGGTACATTAGTTGTCAGCTTTTGCAGTACATGATCTTCTCTTGACTCGAGAAAATATAAAACATCGACATAGAGTGAGCGCCAAAAGAAACTCTTCACTACGGATAGAATTCTAACAATTACTAAACCCAACTTTCACAACTTAAGGAGAGTGCTCGAAAAAATTTGACAATATTTGGCAATTTTTTGTGTTTTTTTTCAATTTTAAAAACTGGCAATGAAACAATTTTAAAATAAAAATAACGGTAATTTATTAATGTATATTTTTTTTAATGGACCGTTTCCTTTGATGCTTACTGTAGGTAAAGTACAGGAGTAGTTAAAGCTTCTTCGTAGAGACAAATTGAAATATTGACATCTAATATGACAGCGACTAGAAGGGGGAAAACCGGCATACTTGTTTGAAGCTCTCATCGCATTGTGCTCTAATGACGTTAATAATTTTTGCTGGGACTTTATCACTCTTTAAACCTATCAATGGATTCCAAAGCCCCGTTAAGTTTCTCCTCATAGACGATTTATGATGATTACTTTATTCTATGATTTGCTACAAGCTATTTATGTTTTCAATCCGTGACCGTTTAGGTTTGATGCCAGTGTGTTCTCATCTCAGTATGCAAACTATTGGTTTGATAATACGATTCAATAGAATAGGTCGATACCTGAAGAAAATTTTTGAATTGAATTCCAGGAAATAATATTAGCATCACAACAAAGAATTTTTTTTAGTCTAGTATAGTCTAGTTGGCCGATAAACCATTTTGTTCGCGATTGAGTTCAACGATAAAATGGTTTTCACACATCCACTTGATTAGTTAGGAATTTTTAAAATTTCCGTTGAAGTTCCGAGAGAAGACAACTTTATTCTCCTTCTATTTGCTACCTTTCAAAAGATCAAGAAAAACAAAAGGAGAAAAATTTACTAAAGAAAAAGAAACTTGTGTTTGAAAGCACCTGTGTCTGATATTTTATTTAAAACATTCACTAATTTTGTTTGAAAAAATGTTTTTTTTTTAGTTGTAGTTGTTATGAAAGCTGCATTTCCTGTTTTTATATTTTCAGTATTTTTTGTTTGTTTTTTTTTTTACTTCTGGCCAAAGACCATGGTAGTCTGCGAGTATTCAATATCGCATGTTTCCCTTTTTACGCGATTTTTTCGATTGTTTTGTTTGGTTTTTGCCTCGGTGTGTGTGTATCATCTATTTTTGCATTTTAAATTTTCGTTTTTTTTTTGTTGATTTATGACTTTATGAAGGCAAAAAAATAATGGGGAATATAAAAAATATTAGGGGTAAGCTGTTTATGAGGTCAAAGTTTAAAGAAATTTAACGATATAGTTAAAGAATACATTTTATTTAGAAATTTATTGTCGCTTGCTATTATTGATTACATTGACATTTCAGTTGGTTTATAACACAATGTATAACACAATGTTACGTTTTTACATTTTAAAAACGTTTAAAATATGAGCTCACAGATTGCAAATAAAATAAAAATAAATTTATGTTTGCTTTTACTTAAGATTCTTTATTATTCGCTCAGTTCTGTGTGCCACTGCTCACAACTTGATGTAAACAACAACAATTGCTTTGTTTGTTATGCCTCTGTTTACACTCTGCTTAAACAATAACAATTACTAGTCGATTGTTCGACCGATCTTTGTAACGGAGATCTTCAAACCACGATTACTTTCTTCAAACACTCCGCCTTTTCGCACAAGACTGACTGAACTCGCCTGCTTTGCCTTGCCTTTTATATGACAGAGTAAACAGTCTGATGAATGTTCCTGAAGGTGGACGTTCGTGGCTTTGCCTTCCCGAGATCTCTATAGATGTTAACATCGTTGTTTTATTATTGTTGTTGTATTTTTGTTTACTTGTTGACCATTTTTTTATGCTGGGGTTTGTTGTTATATTACGCAGTGCGATAATTTGTAAACAAGTTCTTTGTTTTGTTTTTGTAGCTTTTGTTTATGATTTTAATGTTAAACGATGTAAAAGCAAAACACCAGTATCCATTTTAGGAACAGTATTTTAGAATATCTTAAATATAAAAAGAAGTACGCCGGTTAATGTTGGTATATAACATTGGTGTTGAATTTGAGGTTGTGATACTGAAATCTCAACTAAATCCTAATAGAGTACCCGAATGACCGATATTTAACCAATTTACTTACGCTTTGCACCAGTTGGTTCTACCGAAATAGAGAAGTCATATAACGTCTCCTTTAAGCTTATTCTCTAGAGGAATTGTAGAAATAACACAACTGTTCTTATAAATTTGTTGGTGGCAAATTTATTGCTTACAGTTTGTAAAATATCGGTTATACTTGCCGCACTTCATTGATATTTCTTTATTGATTTTTAATTATAGGAAATATTTTATAATTGCCGTCAATTTGACCTTTAAACTAAAGGGTTACGTGTCAAGCATTGATTGTGGAAAAATAATGTATGAAGACAAACACATTTAAACGTCAGCATACAGTGCCGAGAATACTAAAGGAATAAAGCAGATGTTCTTAAACTTTTTGTATAAAATTTTAGAATTTGTTGTAGTCAGTCTGATTAATCAATTTTTTTTAGTTAAGCCAGTGATTGGTCTTCTATAACAGTTTCTAGGATGATAGGGTTGCCATATATTGTTGCCTAGAAAAAAACGCGTCCACGAAAAATTTATTATGTTGTTTTGTTGAGTGAAATGGGTGTCATTTCAGTTATTGACTTGGTCACGATCTATTGCATTCTGACTTTTTTATTAAAGTAGCCATTACAGTTACACTTTTTAAGAGCGTCATTGATTAAAGTCTGTTAATTTTTTCTTAAATAATAAAACTATCCTTTAGTGGATTCGATACGTATTGAACGACTTTGTATATTGTCTTGTGGCACGTTTCTAGTATCTGCATGCAATAAAATGTTAACTGATGATAGCATTACCTATCACGCAGTTTTCTATCAACATACATGTTAAAAAGATTTATTTGACAGTCTACATGACACTCCATTGAATTAGGGAATGACAGGCATTTCTGAATGTGATGGCAGACTTTCGATACTGATCCTGGACTGGTGAGGAGTCAATATTACAGAAGTCATTACTTTTTTCGTCATGAAACTAATTTAATTTATTTTTCAGCATTTAGAACGACGCACAATGGGGTTTTTGATGCCTAAAATGGGAATTAAATCGTGGGAGCTTTCCTGGTTGCTTTTGTTAACTTTTTTTTGGTTTATTTCGCTTAAAGAAGATAAATCCATAATAATAATAAAAAAAACGTGACCTGAAATGCATAAGGGCCTAACAACCAAAAAAATTCAAAATTGAGTTTTTGATTGATTCTGATGTACTGCATCAAAATATATGTTCTGACAAAATTTTACAATCCTACTCTCAAAGATTATCTACCAACCAGATAAAATTAGAATTGAACATAGAAATGTTAATACAAATTGGAATAAATCATTTTGAGCATCAAACAAGTTTTCATTTCGGGCTTCTTGCGCTTTCTCAGTTAACTGCCCTATAGGTGTTAAAGAGTAGTTTATTACTTCTGGTCCGCGCCAGCAAAGATAAGGCATTTTCTTTCCTTTACTCTTTTGCCGTTGGGTTTCTGCTTCTATCACTGCAATCCTCGAAATCAACCACGCTTAACACCAGATTGGCGCGGGAACCTATTGACGAATCTAACCAGTACTTGTTGTTCTGAAGAAAAGTCTCAGAAACTCTATAAGATGCATTCCAGCGATTCTTCAATTGGGAAATAAAATTTTTCCATGTATCGTTAAAAACTTTAATATTTTTTTTATTGCTTGGCAATAAACTTGTAAGAAATGCAATTTTTTCAGTAAAGAATTTGCGACGGTTAAAAGATGGTTAGCCTGCTTCTGTAGACTAGATGTTCGGAGAGTACACGTGTTCGATAGCACGCCATGTTGAGACCATTTTGCTTTTATCAGCATTCCAAGAGTAAATGTTGGTATGGTTGGTATGGTAGTTGGAGTAATAATTTCTATACGACTTCTGTATACTATAACGACTTTAAATGATTGACAGTATGATCAATTTTTATGTGAAAAAATAATAAAAGCTCCCAGGATTCCGATTCATGTGGAGGTCTCCCATTTCAAGAACTGCAGTGTATGAAGGGAGTTCTGATTTTTATGTTTTGAAGGGCTTTAGTATATAAGCAAAGGTGCTTAACAGAAATTGCATTGGAGGTTTGCAATAAATTGAAGTTTTTATTTAACATTGTAATGCTGATTTTATTCAAATCGCCCGGTTTGAAAGAAATTCTCTCATATGGACATCATTAAAATTAGATGATTAATCATTTATGATTATAAACCTATCATTGCGGAAAATTTTCCGCCAAAAATATCATTCACTAGAGGGGGAAGTAGGTGGTAATCATTTAGTGGTAAAATGTGGAATAAAACATTTTTAACTACGCTTGCTACGTTGCTTCTACGTAGCATGGAGTTTTTCTTCTACTGGCCGAAACTGGACTCATAAAAACTCACAGAAAAAGTTTTATAGTATCTTTCTAAAGCAAGCCAAGGCGGGCCTGATGATTTCTACTTACTGAATTTCTATAAAATTTTAAAAAATTGTGCTTTGTCTTCATCGTTCGCAGCAAACAATCTTAGAGTTCTTAGAGTTCTATTGACAGCATTATGCTGTTAGTCTACCTTAATACTCTTAAACTCTTAAGGATTTGTGGAGAAAAAAATGAAATAAGATTTTGCCAGAATAAATAAACTGAATCAGATGCTCTCTCTCTCTCAGCCGAATAGTTGTAGAATAAAATGTTATTTTTTTTAAAGTTATAAACGATGAAAATTTTATTAAAAAAATGAAAAAATGAACTTTATTTTGTCCAATATTTATTTTATTATTTTTTTCCTTTAACATTGAATCTCTGTTTACGTGTGGATAAATAAAATCTATTTTAAGATTCATTCATTTTTTATCTCCTTCTACGAGTACATGATATTATTGTGGAGCATAAAAAATTGTTTTTGATGTCAGTTTTATTTGAAGACATTTTTCGTTTTTATTTTTTTATTCATTTGAAAAAAGCTTTATAAAATGCTGTTGTTGTTGTTGTTTGTGTTATTTATGCAGGTCCTTACCAAAGACAGTGTAACAGTATCTGTAGACGCTGTTGTCTATTATCGCGTTTCAAATGCTACAGTTTCCATAGCGAACGTGGAAAATGCTCATCATTCTACACGTTTACTGGCACAGACCACCCTTCGCAATACCATGGGTACAAGACATTTACATGAGATTCTTAGTGAACGTGTGTCTATATCTGGTTCAATGCAGGTAAGTAAAGCTTTGTTGAACAGCAAAACATGAAAATAATGTGATTTTATTTTCATTTATTTTTTTTTAATTTTTTGTTTTTTTTTTGTTGCAATTCACTTTTAGATTTTAATTTTGACAAATTTAAGTTGAACGTTTCATGTGTTTGTCCTTAAGTGTTTATGGGTTTCTTCTCTTCGTAATGAATGCCTACGAAATAAATGCAATTTATCATGTTTATCATGTGATAAGAATGGCGTGGATAAGAATTTTGGGTTTAAATTTCGTTGATTTCTTTGTCCTCGGATTTAAAATTCATTTGTGAAGCTGAAAATATTAAAAATTGAACAAGAATTTGTGGATTTGTTATCCTCTTGATAATAAATGAGTTGTTATGTTCAAGTATTACGGGTTATTTACTACAGAACTCAACGAGAGTATGTAGTAAATTAATTACTTAATATCTGCAAAGTTACATCCTGGTAAAAGCCTGAGATTACTACTGTTATGTATTACAGTGCGATAGGATGTACTCAGAAGAATTTTGTATATTTTTGAGTCTTATTGACAAATGTTGCACTCTGTGGAATTGCCTGCAGTTTTGTTCCCTTGGTGGCCAGCTACTTGATTTTTTTCTATTACTCGTCTCTTCTAACAAGGACTGTGATGTGTACTTACCTGTATCCACTGTTCGCCGTCTCTATGAACGTGGATAGAGAACACTTAGTTGTTTTCAACGGTAGAATCTGCGAATTATTTTTTGGCAACGCTTTAGTAAAATCAAGACTTCATGTATCCACTACGGTGTTGAATGATATCGTGACCAAAGTCCATTCAGAGGAGGGAAGAGAAACTGCATGAAGTTTCCTACGTCAACTCTAGAATTATATGTAAAGGGTGTTTTTTATAGAGGTATAGAACTTTAAGTTGCAATAAAACAACGATGGATTATTCGATTGACATGAATTTTATTTATCCGAAAGATAATCTTGTGGCATTACATTTTAAATATGATTTCTGGACGTCCAATTTTCGATGACTTTTTCCAACATTTGTGGCCGTATATCGGCAATAATACGGCGAATGTTGTCTTCCAAATGGTCAAGCGTTTGTGGCTTTAACGCATAGGCCAATGACTTTACATAGCCCCACAGAAAGTAGTCTAGCGGTGTTAAATCACAAGATCTTGGAGGCCAATTCACAGGTCCAAAACGTGAAATTAGGCGGTCACCAAACGTGTCTTTCAATAAATCTATTGTGGCACGAGCTGTGTGACATGTTGCGCCGTCTTGTTGAAACCACATCTCCTGGACATCATGGTTATTCAATTCAGGAATGAAAAAGTTAGTAATCATGGCTCTATACCGATCACCATTGACTGTAACGTTCTGGCCATCATCATTTTTGAAACAGTACGGACCAATGATTCCACCAGCCCATAAAGCGCACCAAACAGTCAGTTTTTCTGGATGTAACGTTGTTTCCACATACACTTGAGGATTACCTTCGCTCCAATTGCAGCAGTTTTGTTTGTTGACGTAGCCATTCAACCAGAAGTGCGCTTCATCGCTAAACAAAATTCGCTTATGAAAACGGTAATCTCGTTTTGGGCCCATTCGACGAATCTACGCCTTACTTGATGATCGTTTGGCTTCAAAGCTTGCCCGAGTTGGATTTTGTAAGCACGCAAACCAAGATCCTTCCGCAAAATCTTCCATAAAGTGGATGGACACAGATCCAATGCCTGTGCTCGATGACGGATGGGCTCATTCGGGTCTTCCTCAATGCTACGCTCTACAGCAGCAATAGCTTCTTCTGTACGCACCGTACAGCGTCTCTGGGGATGCGAGTTATCAATAAGAGTAACGAAAACGTTCCATGGTTAATCAAATTAACTGCTCTGATGGACGATTTTGTCGATGATAAAATGGACGTAGTGCGCGATACGTTTTCCGCACAGAACCATTATTTTCGAAATAAAATTGCACTATTTGCAAGCGTTGTTCAGGCGTGAGTCTATTCATGATGAATTGCCAAACCAAACTGAGAATAAATCACTTGACAGCTGTTAAATTGGTCGCCATCTTGAAAAGTAATGCCAACTTAAAGTTCTATACCTTTATAAAAAACACCCTTTATATCTCGAAATAAAATATCAAGAAAGTCATGAGCAGAAGTAATGTTAGCACGAGTACATAATGCTACAAGGTCAACCAGTCCAATGTAATAAATGGTGGCAAACCAGCAGACGTTAGTTCAAGACACTACTAAGCGAGAGCGCAATTCGAATGATTGTGAAGGAGCTCACAACTGATCAGGCGGACTATGCTTAGAATATTCAATGTGTGTGTAAAGTGTTGTTTTCGAAAACGAATACGATCCAATATGGATATCTAGCGTCTACGAAGAATCCATGTTTAAGCAAATCTAATGTATGAAATGGAGATAGGGAATCAGTCATACACTTAGCAGCATACATAATTGTATCAACAGGTTGGTGTGAGAGTGTATTTCCTAAGGCTCAAGAAACCGAACAAAGAACACCTGGGGCAGCACAATGCTCCAAAGCATAGAATAGTAGAAGCTTACAAGTCTAATCGCTCTTAAACAAATTTACTTAAAAATTTAGTTGTTTGCGTCTACAATTACTACAACATCGTCAGATGATCCTTCTATTACTCTTAATAACCAGGATATAAACCTTGGTATTGCTCTCGTGGTAATGTATGATTCGTTGTTTAAAGAGTTGCTACAGGCTAATTGAATCCGATACTCAAACATTTTTAATATCTTTAACGACGAGTGGAAGTTAGGGAAATAATCGTATGTATTTTCTGTGATCGTTTTGCTGTCGCGTTATGTCCTGAGATGTTTCCGGGGTCTAGGAGGTGGTGTGTTGTAGGAAACTTTTGATTCAAACCCTATCTCTGACATCGAAAACAAAAAAAGCACGAAAAAATATTTCTTCGGTGATTTCCACTCAGTAATCTCCTGTAAAAAACTCTGAAAGTAAATAAAAAATTACCATGAAAAAGTTTCTACAAAAATCTGTCGTTGGGAAGCGACTTTAAAATCTAGGTTTTGCCATTTGTGGATAAAATTAAAAAAGACAACATATCGACGCCTCCGTTCTATAACATTCTAAGTCGAAAAAGTGTGTTTTGAGTTATGAGCTCTCAAAGTTTTCACGCGACATACGACCATATGTGGGTTCTAAGGAGATTTTCCCCTATAACTTCGGAACGGATCGGCGCATCTAAACCAAATTTTTACAGTATTTAAGTTAGAGAACGTAGAATGCAAGAACATTAATCATAAAGTGTACTTAGAACGTTATAGAATGGAGGCGTCGATATGTGGTGTGATCCTGACTGAAGGGTTGTAATAAAAAATTATGTATGTATGTATGTATCGTTAATCACCAAATCCTTATTTGTAGCCGAACGAAGTTAATGTGACAGAACTCAAGAAGTAAAGGAGTAAAGTTGATGAAGTTGATGGTTAATAGATAGGTTTGCAGATAAGCTATGGATGTCCTAATGAGTTTTGAATTCGATTTACCATACAATTAAAATTTACAAATGAAAATACAAATCCAGTACTAAAACTTAAATACAGCGATTCAGATAAATATCTTCATTTTTATAAAATATTGCCATGGACCGACTATTTAGAACTATTGAAGTGGATAGCCTTTAAGAGCATATTAACCTAGTTTTGCATATCACGAAGAGAAAACATTATTTTCTATAATATTTTACAATCCATTATAAACGTTTTAAGTACATACAGTGGTGGCCTTATAATTAGAAAGGATGTTTCTGGGACAGAGTTCTCTGGAGTGACAAATATAAGTTTAATTTGTCCCAATCTGATGGAATAACGTATGTAAGACGTCCTCCAAACAAAGCCTTTGTTCCCAGGTAGTGAGTGAAAACTGTAAAACAAATTATCAAACATACATGTTGCTAAGTCGTTTCTAATTATAAGGCCACCACTGTACTATCAAAACCATAAAATAATTTTATAAATTATTTTCCGTTTCTATTTGCTGCGTTTTTTATTTCTTCCTTTTCATTTCTCTTTTAGCTACAATTGGATGAAGCCACCGATGCATGGGGCATTAAAGTTGAGCGTGTTGAAATGTAAGTTAATGTTTCCTATTACAAAAAACCAACAAAAACCCAGAAAAAAAAGAGAGAAAATCCTGGCAATTTGCTATAAAATTTTATTTTCACACTTACAGCAAAGATGTACGACTGCCGGTGCAATTACAGCGTGCAATGGCAGCAGAGGCGGAAGCAGCCAGAGAAGCCAGAGCAAAAGTTATTGCCGCAGAAGGTGAACAAAAGGCATCGCGTGCATTACGTGAAGCATCCGAAGTTATAGGTGGTTCACCAGCCGCCTTACAACTAAGATATCTACAGGTATGCTTGAAATAATTTTGAATGATTTTGAAATTAATTTTGATATTCTTTGAAAATGTTTTGAATAATTTTTTTCTTGCTTGTATCGTTTTCTTTTACAGACCTTAAGCCAAATATCAGCGGAAAAGAATTCTACAATAGTTTTTCCATTGCCAATCGATTTAATCACATACTTTCTTAAATCAAATGATGCTGCCACCCAACAATTAGCCGAAGCGGCTGTTGCGGCCATGGATAAGATGGCTGCAAAACAAGATAATGAAACATCAACCTTATTGGAAAAAGCTTCCTAGACAAACCGTTTAATATTTACAAATAATACTAGTATTAATACAACAACAAAAAAAGCTTAAATAATATATTTATACATACAACAAAAACAAAAACAAAATCAAAGGAATATTTATATACGAAACCGCCTTAGAGGCAGACCAAAAAAAATTGTTAAAAAGCAAGTCCGATATTGTTGTAGATTTTTAATAAAAAAAAAACGAAAAAAAATTCTTTAACCTCTGCCTATAAATTTAGTGCTGTAGATATATCTATACATACATACTTATTACATACATACGTACTTGTTATCTTTAAAAAAAATTCTCAGCCATTATTTATCGTTGTATTGAAACTTAGTTTAAGGTCCCCAGTTATATGCACTTGTACCACAAACAACTTTTTCTCTTTCACTCACTCACTTTCTCTCTTAATCTCTTTTTATATTTCTTATGTAGTTTTGTAGTTCAACTATTATCCTACTATTGTATTAATATTATCCACTTACATCCATATATACTAACTAACTTATCCGTATTATTAATCTATTCAACTACTTAACGATTAACAACTTACTTTCTTCTAAACAAGCTATCGATTATGTTTTATAAAAAAAGAGAAGAACTTAAAAGAAGAAAACAATAATTATTTAATAAATAAAATTAAAAACAAATAAAAAATAAATAAAACTGTTGTTTATAAATTATAGAAATTTTTTTGGGTATAAAAAATTGTTCATGACATGTGACAAGGCTAAAAATGTTATGCAAAGTTTGCCATTTTATTATGAATAAACTAAGAAGCGTACAAGGCTTGCAAATTATTCAATTTTATTTTTAAAATTCGTGTTGTGCGTGAAATATCTTTCTCTAGAAAAATTATCTTAAGCGACTAAGCTCTTGTTTGGCTCAAAGGATACATTATCAAACAGGGTTACTAAGAGAGATTAACAATGAGTATTCAAAAAGATGAATAGAATCGAATCATACTCATAATTTCTGATACTTATACACATTCATACTTATTTTAATATCATTCATATTCAAAGTTTAAAGTACTCATCATATTCATACTTAACAACATGACTCAACACTTAAAATACTTACTAGAAGGTTGTGTGTTTGCTCAGCTTGCTGCTATGTCTTTTTTGCAACAACAACTATTGTAAATTTTGATGAATGATTCGTGTAAATCGAATCATTTATATGTATTGTTACGCAAATCGAAACGACCTAATATCGTTTAACAACAAAAACGATAAACGAAAGCCACACGATACAAATACACACTAACACTAAGAACGCAATGAATGTGTTGATTATCTAAAGCAGCACACACACATATGTACAACGAACCTGGTTGCACCTGGTACCAACAACAACATGAAATGAAGTAAACCAGCTACGACAAATATGTAATAGACAACATAAGCAAAGTACACAAACAACAATGTACTAGAAATAGAATTCTCGAGAAGGAGAGAGGAAGAACCTTCCACATCGAGAACGTTCATCATACTGATTACGTTCGTGCGTTTATAAAAGGGCACCAAGATCAGCAATCAGTCAATTATAATTAAGTAAGCCTTGTGTGAAGACGCGTTGCGGTTTGAACGTACAAGTGGTATTGCTTGCAAAAAGGTTGTAAGCAGAGAAGATCTAACGAACAGCTGTTAGTGTTAACGCGGACAGAAGTGTGAAATAGAATAGTGTACAAGCAAATTATTGTTGTATCGTTAAGTGGTATACGGTAGCTCACAAAAGTAGTATAAGGAATAAAGAGAGTTTAAGAGAAAATAAACGCATATTTGTTTTTACGTGGTTTGCAATTAACGAACTCATATTTAAACGTTTTTAAAAGGTAAAAACGTAACAGTATTATAAGTATTTTCTAAAGTTATAAATCTAAATATAGGTGGGCTTATGAATCAAACATATTTCGTATGGCATGGTATGAGTTTAATGTCAACGTTGTACGCATACTCATTGCAACCTGTACTTATAAATCAACGTTGTAGTGAGTATGAATGAATCAGAGAAGTTAAATTTCAATATTGTTGTTCACTTCAAATTCAAAATTTCATGAGTACTTATGAGTAGCGAAAAAACGATCACTTGCTGATCTCTGTTTACTACATGTCACTGTAAGAGCAGTTCAAGACTTGTTAAAGCATTCTGAAAGGTGCACTGTTTGGTGCGATTTACATACATAAATACAATCATAATTGGTCCTTACAACAATTAGGATTACAATCTAGTTTCTCACACCATTTATGTTGTGTGTGTTCATTTTATTTATAAGTAGCCTGTCCTACACTCCGAATGACCGACTATTAGGAAACTTTTTCATGGCAATTGTATTTTATTCTCATGGTTTTTGCCAGAAATCTGTTGAGAAAGTCGCCAAAGAAATACTTTTTCATATTTCTTTTTGTAGGAGATGACCTGGGGTTTGAACACTTTATCCGCTAGATTGCGGCGACTTCAGTGTTTCCATATTCCTGTACAGTCTCATCATCACAAACTGTACATGTTGGATTCCAGATGATGCCCATTCAGAACAACTGAACTGGTCAACAGTGCAAATTATGACCTTCACAAAATATACTTACTTGTTAAGATCAAGACAATCTCCATCTTGAACATGTTTGGTTTGGGTCAACAGTGCCCTGTCAAAACATCGATTACTAACTTCAGATTATTCCTGATTAGTCTAATATATGACTCAAATTTTCCTCTGATCGTAATTTCCCAATAAAAGCTTTAACTTATTTGGTTCAAGAACAGTCTTTACATCACTTTATTTTCCCTTACTTATTTGGTCATTGCAATCTTTTAGTTACGACTACAACCTAATTTCCTTTTAGTCTACTCGCCTCTGCCTGCCGCCTTCCCCGCAAGGTTTACAATCTTTAAGAATTGTAGTACGTAAGAATTCAACAGAAGTCGCCGTAGTCTAGTAGGTAGTGTGTTGGCTTCTTAGTCGTAAAGTCGAACCCCAGGCCAGACATCAAGACAAAAAGTATCCTTCGGCGACTTCCTCTCAGCACATTTCTGGCAAAAACTCTGAGAGTGAAATAAAATTGCCATGAAAAAGTTTCTCAAAAATCTGTCGTTCGGAGTCAACTTTAAACTGTAGGTCCCACCACTCATGTATAAAATTAACACACACAACATAAGTGGTGTGAGAAACTAGGACGTTGTACAGTGGGTGAATTCGACCTCCGGATACTGTACTTGTCTTAATTGAGAAGTACACGTCCTCTAACCTAACCTAACATAGAATTCACCAGGTTTCATGGATAATACTCGCGGGACCAAAAAAATTCATATTGATTGATAAAGAAGCACAGATGGTTACTTATCCTCACTAGCTTTATATTCAAAGTCCTATCCACTCATAGCTGCCAGATAAATGAGGCACCAAATCGTCAAATATTTGAGAAAAAATCGTCAAAATCGTCAAAGACGTTTATTAAAATCGTCAAAAAATCGTCAGGAAAAGTAAATAAATAAATTAAAAGTTTTTAAAAACCAAAATTATTTCTATTGTAGTAAAACATATAAAGTCAATATATGTATGTACATATCTGAGTTCGAAAAGAAAACATTTAACAAAGAATTTATAGGAAATTAAAAGCTAGCGTCCCTCATCTTCATTTAATACTTCTTTTTTCCAAAAAATTGGAAATCATCTATAATCTATGGGCGATGTAGGTGTTCTGAGCATGAAAAATCAGTGTAATGCTGACACATTTTTCAGTTCCTTTTTAAGTTCTTATCATCTGATCTTACTATTTACACCGTTTATAACTGACTGACTGAGAATGGAATAAAACTCTCATGTATGGGTTAGTGCCTCAACGTCTATTTTGCGGTTTCTCGACCGTGTACAGGAGAGGCCACAGCATCTCGTTAATGACGGTAGTGTATCAAACTCCATTGAATCATTGGAGTATCGTTGCATAAGGGGACCTTTTTTCCGAAAATCATATATTCCATTGGTCGATTGGCCAGCGCATCGCACACTCCATTACAGTAAAAATATGCAGAGGTCTATCCTGTTAGTTATGGTATAAAAATATACAAGCCTAATGTCCATAATTTATTATTATTTTATTAGGTTATTTAGGAGCTGTAATTTTTCAGCTTTTAAGGGGTTAAAAAGGAATAAAATACAGAAAAATCATCACATGTATTCGAAAGTAACTTAAAAATATAATACTTTACTCCTTGTTTTTACTAACAAACATAAATTTCCAATAGTAACAATTGCAAAGTAAATACAAAGCTTAAAAGTGGTTTTAAAGTAAAGAATATGATGTAAATTTATAATTTTTAAAAATCGCCAAAATAAACGCATAAATCTGGGAGCTATGATTGTGCGGACAACCGCGGCAGCCATATAAATGAAATAAAAATCCATTTCCAACCGGAACAGTTGTAGTTCACAGCAAAACAATAAATCTGATCAAAATTTCAAAGTATTTTTGTTTTATTACATTTTTAAATTTAAACTTTTAGATCGCCAACCTACATATTATATTTACTCACATTATGCTTATATTAAATATGTATGTAAAATTCATAATGCACAGAACATATGTGACGTATGAGTTATATTTAATTCCATTAGTTTCATACATGACAAAATCGAAGTTTTTTTATTGCATACTTTACAGGGTAACTATTCCAGTACATACATGTAATATGACGCGTATGAGTAATATATTTCAAATACAATTAAAAAGAAAGTATACTCCATAAATTTGGAACTAAGCTACATGATTTTTCGATTCTATGCAATTCTAGGCTATATTCTAGATTCCAGGAATATTACAGGGTGAACAAAGAAGTATTCAAAGAATATGATATAAAATTTTAATTTTTAAAAATCGTCAAAATAAGGACATAAATCGTTAAATCGTCAATATGATATTTTTGGTGCTCAAAATCGTCAAAATGACGATAAATCGTAAAATCTGGCTGCTATGTATCCACTATGTAAATAGGATGATAAAATGACGCTTAAACTGCAAAATTTTGGTAAGCGGAATAATATACCAAATGACAGGCCATAACAGGCGTATAAATCTGAGAGTTTGTAACTATTGAGGAATACTACAAGAATACTTCGGAGATTTCGAATCTGTTGCAAAGCTGCGTTAAATAAATGACAACATTTTATGCAGGACAGAAATATTTGGGGAAATTTTTTTCCAAATTCTTGAAAGTATTACAAAGCTTATCAAGTATCTCGAAGGAATAATAATACTGGACTACGAACAATGGAAGAATGACTGGCGTTTCTAAAAGCAACACATCGCTAATTGAGTGATTAGCCATCCAAGCTAACCTAATACCGTGTAATAACAAAGAGAATGTTAAGTATAAAAAATTTGTTTCGAGACTATTTTTTTATACACTAACCACCGTAAATAATTATTCAAAAACGAAAGCAAGTCATTATTTAGCACACACACATACACATGCTGCCATACATACATTCTAATTCAGTAATTTGTTGGTTTATTAAAAAAAACTTTCTAAAATAACATGACTTTTAAATTGTTTTACAACAAAAATTAATTCATATAAAAAATCCAACACCATCACAATGATAAAAAAAATATTTCAACTGAAATTTTCCATCCCTGCAATCACTTTTTCTGTGGTACCTTTTCTGTGGTTCATTCGTTTAATAAATTAACATGTACGCCAGTAAATTGTTTGCATATGATTTCAAGGTTACGCGAAGAGAGAGCGAGAAGATATGTCGGTGAGGAAGGGTTAATAAATTCCTATAAAACTTTAGCAGGACTGTATATGGTTGTGGTAATGGATATAAAAATATATAAGTTTTATGTCAATTGAAGCAACACCTTTATGAAGAAATGCCGTCATAAATGGTAAGAGAATATTGGGTGGACATTGAAAGCATTTGTAAATAATAATTTGAAAAATGTCATGCACAATTTTTTTTTGGAATTTTGCTTTGTAAACGTAGGTGTAAAAAGATTAGTCCGATAAATTGTATTAGAATACCTAACCAAGTAATGTTTTATAATCTCATTGAATGATTAATTGCTCGCATATTCGTATAATGCGCCCTTAGAGCCTAGATAAGCTTTTAATATAATATTTGTACATGGTAGGCAGGGGTTGAAATTCTTTCTAAATGTTCCCTACTCTTCAGTGATTTTCAGAAGCATATGTTACTCTTGTTCAAATGCTGGACTCACTTTCCACCCGTTTTGATAATAATTTAAATTGACTCAGTGTTGGGCCTGCTTTCATTAACTCTTGACCCCAATTTTTTAGGGGTCGTACTATACGAAACATAATCTAGAGCAGTGGACTGTACAAATTTCCTATAGAAAATATGATTGGTATTGGTCTTGGACACCCCGCGAATGATTTCTGCAGAAGCTGTGGAGATGAGGAAGAGGATTCTTCACCTACTGTGCACATGCCCGGCAACTTGGTCAGAGGAGAAAGAGACACCTGAGTGGCTACTACATGGAGGACCTAGATGAACTGTCATGCATGGATATTGGCAGTCTGAGTCGCTTCATCGGAAGCTTCGAGTGGTTCCTGGAATAGGGGAGAATGTGAAACTGTGGTATCACAATGGGCTCTGTGTGCGGCCTAAGTGTGTCCGCTCATGACTCCATCGTGGGGACAGGCACTTCTACCTACCTACCTACCTATCCCCCTTAATGGTGAACGCATAACAAGCCGACTTAATTGCTTAGATGTATGCAGACAAACATAAGACCTTGGATGCTATGATTGGGACTCTTTCTTTTTAACTTGCCTACCTATGTGCCCTAGTAACAGAGCCAGTTCGCTTCCAGAACTTTCCTCGTCAGCATATTTACTATAAGGCTTTATATCGATTAAAACAATTCGTATTTATATGTCAGATTTTTACTTCGTTATCATCACAATCCATCGAGCTGCTAGTCGATGCTAGTACTTCCGTTATTGCATACATACATAATTGGTCATTAAAACCCTTCCCTCAGGGTGACGACCTATCTTCTCACCTATCTTTTATACATGACTGACGGGGCACCGGACTCTCAGAGTACTTGTCAGAAATCTGTTGGAAGGAAGTCGCATAAGGAATATTTTTTAATATTTTTCTTTTGTTGGAGATGTCTGACCTGGGGTATGAAGCGTAACCTCATAGTAAGCCAACGCAATAACTACTAAACTACAGCTGCTACTAAACCAGATATAATTTAGAGGAGTGGATAGGAAATCGCAGATTTACTTTGAAGCTTTTTATCAATGAAAGCAATCCATATTTTTATCCATATTCGCCTCAATTAAGTGTAATCCTGTACCACAATGGCTATATTGAAACAGTAGGAATATGGCTTTACTAGCCTTAGCAATCCGTCAAACTAAGACTGCATGTGGCTACCAGGGTGAAAGCATTGTAATCTAAAATGTTTGCATTGGTGTTAGAGCAGCATATGCTGCTTTATAATTTTCACATTGCAGTTTGGTCAGTTAGATTAGGTTGTAGTGGTAGCTTTTATGCCAAACCTCACTTCACTACGCATAATATCCCGTTGTGATGCCACGGTTAAACGTAGTTCCTTTGCTTCGAAGTCAACGCAGTAGATAGATATTGTAAGTGATAATCTTCTGTAAGTACATATTCTTCTTGGGTATGTCGGATTCTTACTTCATTGGCATCACACTTGTCTTGTACTTGTGTACTTCCCTTATTATGTTCACATAATAACTGCAGATTTCCGCTGTTATTCACAATTTTTTTTTTACCTGTTTTAATGAACTACTCAGGCGCGTCTCAGATTCATTACATTGTCTACCATTTGGATATGGCCGATTACAGATTCCATTTTCATTTGGTCGTCTCGGACAACATCTACAAATGGGAGGTGTTCACGTAATAACTGCAGATTTTCGTTGGTATTCAGAGTGTTTTGTTCAATGTATTAATGAACTACTCTACATATATACATAATTGGTCATTACAGCCCTTCAGTCAGGATTACGTCCTAGCATATCACACCACTTTTATTGTGTGTTTAAAGTCGACCCCGAACAACAGATTCTTGAGAAACTTTTCCTGGCACACCACTCTTATTGTGCGCGTCCATTTTATACCTCAGTGGCGGGACCTACAGTTTAAAGTCGACTCCGAACGACAGATTTTTGAGGATCTTTTCATGACAATTTAAGTAACTTCCACAGTTTTTGCCAGAAATCTGCTGAGATTAAGTCGCCGAAGAAATATTTTTTCAAATTTCGTTTCGATCTCTGACCTGGGGTTTGAACCGTGACCTCATGTCTAATAAGCCAGCACACTACCTACTAGACTACGGTGACTACATTATCTACCATTAGAATATGATCAGGATTACGGACTATCTTCTCACACTACTCATGTTGTGTGTGTTAATTTTATATGTGAGTGGCGAGACCTAGAGTTTAAAGTCGACTCCGAACGATAGGTTTTTGAGAAACGTTTTCATGGCAGGTTTATTTACTCTCAGAGTTTTTGCCAGAAATCTGCTGAGAGGACATCGCCGAATAAATATTTTTTTTTATATTTGACCTGGTGTTTGAACCGTGACCTCACGTTTAATAAGCCAATGTTGTGCCCTAGCACAAGTTCCTAAACTTGGTTAGGTTGTAATGATCCATATTTCAATAGCTTCAAAAGGCTTGTAGGCCCACTTATCCTAAGCATTGTTTCCCTAACTTCATTGCTTCATTCTCTCAACTGAGCTTGTTTTTCCGCTCAATAGTGGCGGGTTTTCATTAATCAGGTGGGGAAAATCGGTCGTTTCCTATGCACCCATATCATAACATAACTTACATAATTGGTCATTACAACCCTTCAATCAGGATTACGGCCTAGCTTCTCACACCACTCATGTTGCGTGTGTTAATTTTATTCATGAGTGGCGAGACCTTCAGTTTAACGTCGACTCCGAACGACAGATTTTTGAGAAACTTTTTCATGGCAGGTTTATTTACTCTCAGAGTTTTTGCCAGAAATCTGCTGAGAGGACATAACCGAAAAAATATTTTTTTATATATTCGTTTTGATGCCTGACTTGGGATACGAACTCGGACTTTACGCCTAATAAGCTAACACACTACCTATTAGACTACGGCGACTTTAATATGGCCGATTACGGATTCCATTTTCACTTTGGACATCTCGAACATCTTGGTAAGGTGTTATCCTGATGTAAGCAAGCACTATAATCACCATAACCCATATTTTAATACCTTCAAATAGTTTGTAGGTTCACCTATCCTAAGGATTGTTTCCCTAACTTCATTGCCATGTTATCAAAAACATTCTTCTTTCAACTGAGCTTGTTTTTCCGCTCAATAGTGAGGATTTTCATTAAACATTGGTGGTGAAAATCTATCGTTACCTGTATATTCATATTAATGCGGTGAATTTCTGCTAACGTGAGTGCTGCCAACTTGATTTTCATTAGACCTTCGGGCAAGTTGCAGTTAATGGAGTGAAGGCTTCAGATTTTTTACTTGTAAAATAAGATTTCGGATTGTTTTGATCGTGATAAAATAAGTCTTTAAATTCATACACATGGGGGATACGTGTAGGTCTGGCAATACCTAATAACAGCCATTAACCCTGTTATCAGAGGGATAACTGTTTTAAATAAATTATTCCTGTATGTTATTTTAATAACAAAAAAGAAAAGAAAAAAAATATATTTTAATAACACACCCTATAACGAACACTCTGACAAACTTGAGCTATTAAACCATACATACACACACATATTTGACCACGAGTAGAGGGTAGAATTTCATTTCATATTCAATAATTTACCGTTCCGACCACATAAACAAATAAAAAAAGAAAAGAAGAGAAAAAAAAACAAATTTAAGTGTTACTTTGATGGTTCTCTTTCGGAATATATACGTATGTATGCATGTATGTGTTCCCATAAGGCAAATTAACTTCAAATATTGGTATTAAAAAACCCAGACAGACAAACAGACAGACAGACGTTTCTACTGAAGGATTGTTATATTATACCGTTCATTTACACCGTTAACAACATTTAATGGCCGGCTTTTATTTGGAATTTCAGTTGCCATTCTATTGTCCTGTCAAGCACAACAGCTAAACAATTGTAAGTGATTTTAAATAGCGCACATATTCATAGAGAGACAGAGAGTGATAAACAAACGAATATATTTAAAAAGAAGAAGAGAAAAAGAAAGTAAAAATAGAAAACAAAAACAAAACTAAGCTAAATAAAGTAATTGATTTGAATAATAAAGTGTTGTTTCGAATGTAGTGGCGGCATTGAATATGGGATTCGTTTGGATGTTTGTGTTGTGTTGCTTGATTTCGCTTTGATTTTAATAATGAATGTTCGTGGGTGTGTGCTGTATGTGTCTAATTATGTTGCCAGGCCATGTGGAACAACATTTTCCACAGTGAAATGTTTGTTTTTTGTTGTTGTTGTTATTGTTGTTTGACATTTTATTACCAATTGGAACAAGACATGAATATTTGAAAATGATTATGTTGTTGTGAATGAATAAGTGTTCGTTTTTGGAAATAATTTCATTGCAATTGTTAGAGATCTTTGAACTGAAAGTCATACTAAACAATATGGACTTTTAACACGAGTTTAAAATTATTTAAAGTGAATCAAATGGTCAAGGATAAAAAGATAATTTTATGGATATTTTTTGTTGTATCAAATACAAATGCAAGAACTTGAAAACAGCTCTTATAGCCTTAAATTTCTTAAAAATTTCGCAAAATTGTTTAAATTTTAAGGAAAACGAAAATCAAAAATAAAAAATAATTCATAATTCATTCTCTCACCGACTATATTCGTGGTTCAAACAATAAATAACTTAAACAAACTCGTCTAAATTTGTATTCTGAAATACTGCAAGTTGTGGAAATATTTGTGACAAATTTGAAGTTAATATATGCCCTTGAAAATCGATATAAAGAAATTACTCTATAAAATCTCTAACATACAGTGGTGGCCTTATAATTAGAAACGACTTAATTTGTTTTACAGTTTTCACTGTGTGCCTAGGATCAAAGGCTTTGTTTGGAGGACGTCTTATATACATATTTCCATCAAATTGGAACAAATTAAACTTAGATTCGTCACTCCAGAGAACTCTGTTCCAGAAACATCGTTTCCACCACTGTAAATACGTACCTTAACCCTTGTCATCTCAAGACAATTTTTTCACAAGATTTTTAACAAACAACATGCCACTGAAAAAGAAATAACATTGAATGAATTCGATAAATTATCACCCTAGAGTTACTATAATACTCCAGTAGAATTTCCGACAATCTAACGGCATCAAATCACATAATCTGTTGACCAATTGTTGTCGCTATAACGTGCAATAACATTTTCTGGACGCCTTTAAATTGATCAAGTCGTTCTATCTCTTGGCATCGTCTTCTAGGCGAAAAAAGCGAAATATTATACGGATATACAGGAAACGATCGATTTTCACTACCAATGGTTAATGAAATTCCTCACTATTGAGAGGAAAAACAAGCTCAGTTGAAAGAAGAATGTTTTTGATAACATGGCAATGAAGTTAGGGAAACAATCCTTAGAATAGGTGAACCTATAAACTATTTGAAGGTATTGAAATACGGATTATGGTGATGACAGTGCTTGCTTACATCAGGATAACACCTTACCAAGATGTTCGAGATGTCCAAAGTGAAAATGGAATCTGTAATCGGCCATATTCTAGTGGTAGATAATGTAGTTGCCGTAGTCTAGTAGGTAGTGTGTTGGCTTATGAGACGAAAAGCCAGGGTTCAGATATCAAAGCAAAATACAAAAAGTATTTCTTTGGCGACTTCCTCTCAGCAGATTTCTGGCAAAAACTCTGACTAAATAAAATTGCCATGAAAAGTAAAAAAGGTAAACTGTATGCCCGCTATCATGTAAAAAATTAACACACCCAACATAAGGGGTGTGAGAAACTAGGTCGCAATCCTGACTGAAGGGTTGTAATGACCAATTATGTATGTATGTATAAGACCATAGCGCTCTGAATTAAATGTAACCTTTTATTATAGTCGCCGTTGTCTAGTAAGTAGTGTGTTGGTTTATTATGCATGAGGCTGCGGTTCAAATCCCAGATCAAACGTATTCAACAAAATGACTTCCTCTCAGCAGATTTCTGACAAAATCTCTGAGAGCAAATAAAATGACCATGAAAAGTTTCTCGACTGCAAACTGCCGGTCCCGTCATTCATGTATAAAATTGACACATAAAACATAAGTGATGTGAGAAACTAGGTCGTAATTCTGACTGAAGGGTTGTAATGACCTATTATTTATGTACGTAATCTTAAAGACAAATATGTACCTTAACCCTCAAGATCATTTTTCCTAATATGTTTAACAAACAAGACGCAACAAAATTAAATATTACACTGAAAAAGAAATAACGATAAATGAGTTCGAAAGATTATCAGCCAAGAATAACACGTAGAAAAAATTCCGACTGTCTAACGGCGTCAAATCGAACGACCAATTGGGTGACCAATTGATATCGCCAAAATTTCTGGAAACTTCCGATGTAATAAAGTTAAAATCTCATGGCATCGTCTTGTTAAAACACAATTGCAGGCTAAAAAAATTTCGGATATTATACGCCCATAGCCCTCTGAATTAAAGGTAAGCGTTTTTCTGGGATAATTTTTGCAAAAATGAGTCCCAATGACACCTTCAGAGTATAATGCACATCAAACAGTCACTGTTTTCGTAAGGAACGGCGTTTTCACAATTACTTGTGAATTTTCCAAATCTCATATGCGACAATTTTGAATGTTACAATCTAGTCGGAAATGAGCTTCATAGTTGAAGAGAATTTATTTCGAAAAAGCCGTAAGATAGGCTCTAATATTGAGATCGTCGTAAAATCGAATAATTCGAATTATGCTTCACACTTACTGAAGCGACATTTTCAGCAGCGCGTTTATTGTGCTGATGTACAGGCCCAGAGTGAAACTGTAGCTCTTGGGGTGTATTCAAATATTACTACAATTAATTTCGGGCGATCTTTATCACTTCATAATGCTCAAATATTGGACGATTTCGAATACCCCCCTTTGGTGCAAGTTTCAATTATTTCAAGCAAGTGCTGTTGTTTATCTGTGACTGCCTGAGGTTCATATAACATTTTTGTGATGGCTCCTGAAATGTTAAACAATATGCTTCTAAGCAGGCTATCCCTCTCGTGTAAAAAACTTAGCATGGAGTTCGTAATACTTTGAAAGCTAACCTGCATCTGGAAATTTTTTTTCCACTTTAAACTTTATTTACTGTAGATATTTTAAAATATTTCTTTAATATTATCTAACATTGTCGTGTATTAGAAATTTTCTTAAAAGACAATTTTTTTAAGCGCTCAAAGGCATTGAGTGGTGCTCTTGTGCACCACCGCTCTGATGATGTTGAGATGTGATCAACCAACCCACTTTATGGAAATTTCTTTAAAATTCTAAATTTATTTGCAAAATATTTATCTCGTTAGAAACAACATTTGTTTCTTTGTTTCTCTGTTTCGGTTTCTGTGTATTTTCTTGTTTTTAAATATTTTTATAGAACCAACAAACGAGTCATATGAAAATATCATTCAGACATTGATTTTGTTAAAGTTCACAAGTGTTTTCCATTTTTATTATGCAAATAGGGAGGAGCGCTTTATATGTATACGATAATTTATGTATTAGGGTGGTACTTAAAGATTCCATTACCTTAATCAAAAACCTTACACGAAGACCTCAAAAGTTATTGCAAAGCCATCAGAAAAATCATCCTAAAACGTGGAATCAAAATGATGTTCTGAAGAAACTTAGACACTCTGTTAGCGTTTTTTCAGATCTGACAGTATCTGTGTTCCTAGAGTTCTTCCCAGTAATTTCAAGCTTTGAGATATAAAGCTTGTATGTTGAAACTTCTAGAGGAAATGTTGCGTCTCAACAGTGCAACAAATCAGTTTCGTTGTACTCTTGCGATCCTGTCTATACCATGAAAACTGTTGTATTCTGTTGTATTGTAAATTTTCTGAAGTAAACGACAAAGGTTTTGTGTCCACATGATGTTGCTGTTATGATCCACTGCAAGCACTCTTGTATACCAGAATCTAAAGCATAAGGACCTAGGTTAGGTTAGGTTAAAGGACGTGCACTTGTCAATTAAGACAAGTACAGTACCCGGAGGTCGAATTGACTTATTGTACAACGTCCTAGTTTCTCAAACCACTTATGTTGTGTGTGTTAATTTTATATATGAGTGGTGGGATCTACAGTTTAAAGTCGACTCCGAACGACAGATTTTTGAGAAACTTTTTTACGGCAATTTTATTTACTCTCAGAGTTTTTCCCCGAAATCTGCTGAGAGGAGTCGCTGAAGAAATACTTTTTGAATTTTGTCTTGATGTCTGGCCTGGGGCTCGAGCCCTAGCTTTATGTCTAATAAGCCAACACACTACCCACTAGACTACGGCGAATTCTGCTGCATTCTAATGTACTACAGTTCTTAAAAGGTCTCTATTCGGTAGATTGTAAACCTTACGGGGAAGGCGACAGGTTGAGGAGAGTAGACTAACTGGACATGAGCACTACAAGACAGTCAGTACGTGACATAAGTGTATACAGAAGGCCTGGTAAAAAATTGGACAAGATACACACATGCTAGTTGCTGTGTTGGTGTAACTTGCCATGATAAGTTTTTCAAATCTATCATTCAGAGTCGACGAACTAGTACTCATGGATAAAATTAACACTAACAACTTGATGTAACAACAACAATTTCTTTGTTTGTTAGCCCCCTGTTTATACCCTTATCATAAACAAAAACAATTTTTAGACAATTGTTCAACAGATATTTGTAACGATTACTCTCTTCCAACACACCACGTCTTCACACAAGACTGACTGAACTCTTACTAACTTACTCGGTTCCTCTGCCTTGCCTTTTATATGGCAGGGTAATCAGTCTGACGAATGTGCGTTGCTTCGTCTTCTCGAAATCTCTATAAATGTAAACATTGTTGTTTTAAGTTCATTATTGTTTGTGTATTTCGTTTACATTTATTATTGTAGTGTTGTTGATATATTTTTGTTTACTTGTGTACCAGTTTTTTATGCTGGTGTTTGTTGTCGCAATTTTGATTACGTGTTTTAATATTAAGCGATGTAAAAGTAAGACACCACTATCTTATTAATTTATTTTCTTAACAATGTATTTTTCACATCATAATGTTCAATGCATTTATATTTGAATTTGAGTGAATATATTGAATGTTGCAAATACATTTTTTTCTCTCTATTAACAGTGCTTCCCCTAATGTTGTTAATTTTAGTCGATTGTATCTCTTCGTCTTGTGCTCTCAACAATTTAAATAATTTATAAGATTATTTGTTTTTTCTTTTTGTTTTTGTATAAATTTTGTATAACGATGTGCTATGTGCTTAAGCAATACCAGATAATATTGCAACATTTTGTTGAAAGTGCAAAATCGGCACAGACACAGATAAAAACTAAACTTATGCAAGTGCATAAGCACAGTAAACGATTTAAGAAATGGAAAACGAATCTTCTCCATAAACCATGGCATGCCTTTGCACCTGCTATTTGCAACATCAATGTGGCACTGACTGTCATTGCAAATTGCATGTTTTTTTGTTTTGTTTTGTTTTTCTGTAAATGTTTTATTTATAACTTACGAATTTAGTGGCATGTTAAATCGATGTTTATATGGTACGTGTATGCTATATATGAGTGGGTGCACTTTCATTTATGACTCGATGTTTAGGTATTTGCTTGTGTTGCATTTCTACTATTTTGGAGGAATGGTGCCTAATTGGAGTACTTTGGGGTTTCATAAAAAATGTGTATAACTTTAGGTAATCATGACTTCGGTAGCGATATGAAAAAAGTTAAAGTATTTTCCTATTGCCGCCTATATATACATAATTTGTCATTATAATCCTTTAGTCAGGATTGCAACCTAGTCTCTCACACGACTTATATTGTGTGTATTAATTTTATACATGAGTGGCGGGTTCTACAGTTTAAAAACGATTCCGAACTACAGATTTTTGAGAAACTTTTCATGGCAATCTTATTAACTCTCAGAGTTATTGTCAGAAATCTGCTTAGAGGAAGACGCCGAAGAAATATTTGTTCATATTTTGTTTTGTTGGCGATGCCTGACGAGGCCTCACGTCTAATAAACCAACGCACTACCTACTAGACTACTATAATGGAGGCAAATAAAATGTGACTACAAGTGCTACCACCTAATTTGCTGAAAAAATTTATTTTATAGTTTCAGTTTGATTTCTGTATTAAAGTAACAAACAGTCCCAGGCCTATATATATATCCAAATTATTCCAGTCGTTGATAGGAGCATGCTTATTGGCGTACACCATTGATCGTAGAGACTTGCACTGCCAACAATGAGGAGTGTTTGGTCTGAGCCTTCCTTAGCACCCTTATAAACCACTCAAGTCTGCTGATGTAGAAAAATTTCCATCTGATTTGGAAGATTTCTGTCTCTAACATATGTTAAAAGGTTTTATTTTAATTCAACACGAACTGGTCTATTGTGACATCCTCGAAGATCCTCTTATTCATTAATTACTACTCTAATAACTAGCAAGGATTTTCAAAGGCACATTTTTCACATATTCGAGATTCGCATAACGTGATATCCAACATATTTTTGCTCACATTACCTTAGAGCCTGAAATACAGAAGAAAATCTAAAGTTTCCTTCTTTTTGTTGTCAACTACAACTCTATCTTCAGCATACAGTGAGCGTCAAAAGAAACTTTACATTAAAAAATATATATATTAATAAATTACCGTTATTTATGTTTTAAAATTGTTTCATTACCGGTTTTTAAATTGAAACAAAAAAATTTACAAAAAATTTCGAAATATTGTCAAACTTTTTTCGAGCCCTCTCCTGAAGTGGTAAAAGTTGAGTTTGGTAATTGTTACAACTTTATCCTTAGTGTACAGTTTCTTTTGACGCCCACTATACATCCGATCATATAGTGATCCTAAAGCAGTTTACAAAAATTGTACTGCTTTATGGTTTTCTTACGATTCTGTCCAAGCTATAGAAGCTAGAATTGTGACAGTCATTCATCTAACACGGTGAGGAGTCTAACAACGAGACAAGGATATAAATTTTAATTGGGTTCAAGGCCAGTTCATAAATTAAATCCCTCATTCCTTGTATGCATTGATTGATTGTCTAAAAAATAATCAGGCCTTTAAAGAATATACCAAAACCCATTCCCATATCCATCTACAAGTCATACCTGAAGGCTGACTCTGTTTATTCCTAATGAAAGAGTCTTCTCTCGAGTTTTCCTTGGTGCTCAGAAATCAATGTTTAGATTGTTAAGGAAAGTAATCAGCGAAGTATAATTCTCGTGTCTCTCTCTTAAGGTATAAACACATAGACGACAGACGACAGATAACAGAAAGCTGCCAAGTTTAGAATACACAAGTTTATATGAAAACGATTATATTGAAGGCAGAACAGAAAAAGCCAAGACAACAACCTAAGCAGCTTCTGCCCAAATTAAACTATTTTCTATTTTTGTGAGCAGCTAAAAGTGAATTAGTGATGCCAATACAACATAAAATCATAAAACAGCTAAAAATACTTATATTATTGAAGAGAAAGAACAATTCTAAAATTAAGATATAAAAAGCAATCCATGTATTCATAATAAATAAAATAGAATTATAGATTAGATTTGGTATCTGAATTCATTTGATAAATGTTTTGTGTGTGTGGTTTTTTCATAAGTGAGTTTATTTTTGCATAACAAAAATCTGATAGTGACAACGCTGGAAAATATATTTAAATTCAATTGTTTTGATTTTGTGTCAGTCGTTTTTTTCTGCTCCGCTTTCAAAAAATTTAAGCAGTCGGCATACGGCAGAAAAAACAGTTGGCAGAATTTTCTGTCGAACTGCCGAACTGTTGTCTGTCGTCCATGTGTTTATACCTTTAGTCTTATAATATCGAATTTGTTGAGACATTCCTAGCGTAGATCTCCATAGTTAGTTAGGTAGGTAGGTAGAAGTGGTAGTCCACTCAAGGAATATGAATGGCACACTTAGACCATATAGGGCCTATTGTGATACAACAGTTTTTAATTTTTCCTGTAGTTCCAGAACTAATCTCAGCTTTCGATGAAGCCCATCAGACTGCCAATAGCAAGGCATGACAGTTCATCAAGGTCTTTCTTATAGTACACATCCAGGCGCCCCTTTCTCCTTAGATGTAGTAACAGGCATGTACGCAGTGGTTGAATAACAGTCTCATCCTCGTCGTCAGATATTTATCTTCTACAGAAATCGTTTACGAGGTAACCAATTCGCCTTACATGTGTGTCCATAATGCAATGCTCCGTAATAACCCGGACAACAATACTGTGCATGCATTTAAGTGGAGCTGCCGTGTGCCTCCATAGTTGCTTAAGAAACTTTACTTCCTGACTAGCTTGTGGTTCACGAGATGCCCAAAACCAATGCACCTCGCATGCGTGCCGATAATGCAATGCCACGTAATAACGCCGACAACAATACTGAGCTTGCTTCTTTTGATTTTAAGCAGAGCTGTCGTATGCCTCTTTTGTTGCTTAAGAAACTTTGCTTTCTGACTAGCTTGCGGTGTGACTTTCAAAAATACCCATATGGGAAGATAGAAATTCCCTATGAAAGCTTAGTCTCCTCTGGTTTTAATTGATTTCTAAGTCATAATTTAAGTGACAGCTGGATTGTTAGATTGCAATTATATTTTGGGCAACTGTTGTTGGTGTATATAAAATGATTTCATTAAGATATGACAAGACGTAGCAAAAAGGTCGTGGTGTAGACGGTAATATACTTGACAACAAGCCCAAATAATCATAGAAAGCACGATTTCAGACAAACGTTTATTTTCATACCAACAGACATTCATCTGAAGATGTTTGTCTTACAGAAACAGGATATAAACACTTTTACATATGTGTACCATTTGAATTAAGTGAAGATGTAATAGGTGATTTTTTAGGAGCTATAGAAAAATTTTTCGAAAAAAAAACACATAAAATTCAGAAAAATGCATGAAATCTTTATTTGAATCGATAGTACGGTCTATATATTTTAATGTTTGAAGATTATTTCATGCAAATGTTGACCGCGACTGCGCCTCAAATGGTCCATCTGCTTAGTCCAATTTTGGCATACTCTTTCCAACATTTCGGCCGGTATCTCACGAATAAATGCTTCAATGTTGCCTTTGAAGCGGGCTTGTCTGTATAGACATGAGCTTAAACATAGCCCCACAAAGGCTTTAAATCGCACGATCTTGGCGGCCAATTGACCGGTCCCGAACGTGAAATAAAATGTTCACCGAACTCGCCTTTCAATAAGTTCATTGTTACGTGTGCTGTGTGGCATGTGGCACCGTCTTGTTGAAACCACATGTCATGCAAGTCAAGCTCTTGCATTTTGGGCAAAAAAAGTTGGATATCATCTCACGCTAGCGCTCACCATTCACAGTTACGTTACGATTCGCAGAATCTTTAAAGAAGTACGGTCCAATGATGCCACCAGCCCATAAACCACACGAAACTGTGACTTTTTCTGGATGCAGTGGTAGCTTTTGCAATGCTTCTGGCTAATCTTCACTCCAAAATCGACAATTCTGCTTATTTACGTATCCATTGAGTCAAAAATGTGCTTCGTCGCTGAACACGATTTTTTGATAAAGAAGTGGATCTTCGGCCAACTTTCCAAGAGCCCATTCACCAAAAATTCTGCATTGCGGTAGGTCTTTCGGCTTCAATTCTTGCACCAGCTGTATTTTGAAAGGCTTCACACCTAAATCCTTCCGCAAAATTTTCCACGTTGTTGAGTAACAGAGTCCCAATTGCTGAGAACGGCGACGAATCGATAATTGATGGTCATCATTAACACTGGCCGATACAGCTGCGATATTTTCTTCAATTCGCACTCTACGTAAGCGTGTTGGTGGTTTAATGTCCAACAATGTAAATTTGGTGCAAAATTTAGTCACAATAGCTGACCATAAAATGGAAGAAGCACACGATGAACTTTCCTAACAGAGCACGCATTTTGATAATAAAATTCAATGATTTGCAAGCGTTGTTTGTTTGTAAGACGATTCATGGTTAAATTATAGACCAAACTGAACATGTTTGACAGTGAAATAAAACACGAAACGTGAGTGAGCTGTTTAAACCAGTGTTGCCAAAAAGATAATAGCTAAAAAATCACCCGTTAGTATGAAGTCACCGCAGTCTAGTAGGTAGTTTGTTGGCTTATAAGACACCACGGTTCAAACCGTAGGGTCAGACTTCAAATCGGAAATACAAAAATATTTCTTCGGTGACTTCCTCTTAGCAGATTTCTGGCAAAAACTCTGAGAGTAAATGAAATTGCCATGAAAAGTTTCTCAAAAGAAATTTGTCGTTCGGAGTCGACTTTAAACTGTAAGTCCCGCCACTCATGTATAAAATTAATACACACAACATAACTGGTGTGAGAAACTGGGTCGTAATCCTGACTGAAAGGTTGTAATGACGAATTATGTATGTATGAATGTATTTTTAAACAGCTAGGTCGGAGCGGTAGCTCTGATATCACGAAGCTCACTTGAGAACGCATAGCGGCCCGTTGTGATGCCACGGTGAATATGTAGTTCCCGTCACTCATGTATAAGTGGTGTGAGAAGTTAGGTCGTAATTCTACCTAAAGGGTTGTAATGACCAATTATGTATGTATGTATGTACGAGAAGAACAATTACAATCATCAATGGCGTTCGTTGCATGCTTTAGTCTTATTAAAGGGGACAATTTTCTTTAAAAGACATTTTGTGGCTAGCAAAGTAACCAGTGCCACAGGGCTGTCATTAGCAAGAGATCATGTAAACTCAACCAAATTACAAAAAAAATTAAGGGAATGTGACTTTTGCAATACAAATGTTTGTTGATTACTTTCTGCAATTTTTTTTGCTGTTTGTAATTCCATTTGAACTTTGTTTTGATTTTTATTTGAAGAAATAATTTGTTTTTCTTTCTCTTTCTTTCTATGTTTTCTATTTCATACAGTTTGTAAGTGCATCAGTTTGCCAGTGTAATGGATACACAGTTGCATCAACATATTACCACAATCTCGAATGGTGGCAATGGTAGTGCCGGTGGTATTGGCAGTGGCAGTAGAGGCGGCGGTAATGGTGTAACTTTAGCACAACGTGACGATGAGTACCGGGAGCGAATGTTAAGAAGTGAGTGAATTGTTTAGAAATGAAATATTTTTTCTTAAAAATCTTTTCCTTTTTTTCTATCATTTCATGATGTTTACATTTGATGTTGTGGTTAATTATATGCAGTACGCAGATTGAGTAAGTAATTGCTACACACACATACATATATTTTTAATATTAAAATGGAATTAAATTGTTAATTCAATACAAAAATACTTCTTAATTTGGATTGCTTTTGAACAAGACTTTGACATTTAATTGATCAGGTCATGATGATTTGCTTGTCTTGTGGCATGGTTTTTCAAAATTATAATACTTTTCACTTTAATACATATTCCTGTATACTGCGCGTGTTGCTGCGCCACCAACTAAAATAAATTTGAAGGAAAGACGTTACACAAATGTCCAATTAACTTGAAATCATTTTACTGATTTTGTTTCCCGTTGTCCTGATGATGCAGATGAACGGGCCTTAGTAGTACGCATTCAATTAGTTTCTAATCTCACTTCTCGTTGTTCAAGTGGTTCAAGCGAACGGGTCTCAGCGGCATAAACTCGAAGATTTTCCAGTCTCAATGCTCGTCTGATTCTGAGGCTCGTAATGCTCTTTCCTTCCGTACTTGAGGTGTAGGTCGACCAATTGCTTGTCATTCATTTTGAATAATTTTCAGTGACGCCATCCATCTGAAATTAATCGCACCAACCTCCGTCGACTCATGCGCAACAACTTTGTTAAAGAATTCACAGTTTACGATTTAATTCATTTTGAGTAATTTTCAGTGGCACCACCTATCGGAAATTGGTCATACCAACTTAGAAGCCTTCCCCGGCTCATGCGCAACAACTTTGCTAAAGATCATAACATGATTAAGTTCATAGTTTACAATTTAATTGATTTTAAGTAATTTTCAGTGGCGCCACCTATCGGATATTGGTCATACCCACTTAGAAACCTATCATATCATGAACAAATGCATAGTTTACGATTCTATAAAGTACATACAAACAAACATTCATTTTTATATATGTAGACTATGGGAGCTGTCACGCCCACTATAGCCAATCCTCCCATTTTGTTCAAAGTCGTCCATACAAAAGTTGAGAACTCTAGCTGTTGCAGTTTATGAGATATGCGACATTAAATACTTATTGGGTATGTGGGCGTGGCACCTCGCCTACTTGAAATTTTAAAATAAAAAGTAGCCTATAACTCCTTCCAGACATACAAGAAGATACTGAAAATCGGTCCAGCCGTTTAGCCGTCTATAGACTTCAAACAAACAAACAAACCCACAAACAAATAAACACACATTCATTTTTATATATAAGAAGATATTGCATATTTAAATTTTTTTCTTATTATTGTTCACCCTACCACATCGAGGAAATTTTAGGGAGGAAGTGTGAATTATAAAAATTTTTATAAATTTATTTAAACTAATGGGAACCACTGTAGAAAATTAAGAATCCCTCCAATTAGGAATTAGAAATCCTTCCAATTCTCTCTACTATTTAACGAATAACTGAAGTATTTTTTTAGGCGTTTTTTCACATTTTTTTCATTTATTGACTTAAGTTTTTATCATTTTTCAGTGGAGAATAATAAAAACTTTTTCATAAAATACAGAACAGAAGCCACATTCCTTGTGGTGGTTCGAAACTAGTAAACAAAGACGATACGAATATCCCCTGTATTCATTATTCTCTTTATAGCGATCACAAAACATTTTTTCATTCTAAAACATTCTAGAACTCTTCTTCTGAAGAGCTCCTATAATAGGTAGTACTTAGAAAAATCAGGGATTTTTTCATACTCACATTAAATGAAGAAAGTTATAGACCTGCGACCTTTCAATTTGTTTCCCTTAAAGGACTCCCGTAAAGGGCAAATACCATGTGCCTTCCACCTGAATGTTCAGTTATATCGGGTTATGCAGGCATGGGCAAAAGCAAATCACAAACACTAATCATCCTGCGACCTTCTAGAGCTTTTTTAGTCACTTGTTTTCCATAACAATGCGTGAAAGTCTGCCAAACAGTCAGCTTTCATTCATTGTTTGGTTTTCTATGAAAAGAAAGGAGCTGGTTTGGTGTAGTGGCTAAAGCATTGGGCTACAAATCAAGCGTTCTAGATTTGAATAAAATAGAAATGATACACCTTAAGAATACCATCGGAAATTTGGTTGTAGAAAAATCTCTACCACAATACAATAGCCAACACACCATCACTGAGGCCGTTGTTTCCAGGGGCAAAGGCAAAGTTTTTCCATAGCAAGCCTATCATTCTATGACCCGCCACAGAACACTAATTATCAATTCAACTGCCAGAACTTGGTTAATAAAACTGATGCAAAGTACTAAGAAAAGAACTGAAATAGAATAAGAGTATGGATATGGACATGATGCTTTATGAGACTTGTATTCTCTTTAAAGGCCTTTTAAGAAAAAAAAAGAGTAACGCTTAATGAACAAATTTTCTGGCCATTACACCTTACACTCGGAGAGCATTGTTTCTAGACAACAATAGATGAAAGCACCATTAACTTAGGACCTACCACAGCACACCAATCACCTGCTTAGCTGGAATAACAACAGGTTAACAAACAAGACAGTACAAGACAGAACAACAATCAACCGGAACTTATGACAGCAAATGGAAAATGCTTTCAAGAAGCCATATGCTTCCAAGAGCAGTAATAGCAAAAAACAATACGAAATGCTACTACCCTAACCATTTTCAAAAAGAGAGAGCATTGCTTGTAGAGTACAACAGTTAGCAACTCTATCGTTCTAGAACTTGCCTCAGTAAAGCAATTAACTTCTGAGGCGAATAGTAATCATTAAAGCCAAAATAAGCCAAAAATTAAGAAGAGAGTTGGAGAAGATATTTTCTGTAAACTTTCTGTATTCCTTATGAGTGTTGCGAACCTGGCTTTATATACTCCAATCACATTTCTCTACAAGGGCATGGACTATAGATGCTAGAGCTAGATTTATAATATGCCTAGCTTAGAATACCGTGCTTTTAGAAGAGTATCACAGTGTACATGGTAGCCTACGAGTATGCTACTCGTACAATATTGGGTAAACGGTACTTGTATATCCGGTATATCCACAAATCTTTGCCCATATTTTGGAATTCTTGGCATCTTAGACTTCTATTTTGTATACGTTCAGAAACAAGTCTGGGAGTAAATAAATTGCCATCAAAAGTGTCTCAAAATTCTGTCATTCGGAGTCGATTTTAAACTGTAGGTTCTGACGCTCATATATAAAATTAACACACACAACATGAGTGATGCGAGAAGCTAGGTCGTAATTCTGACAAAAGGGGTTGTAATATCCAACTATATACAGTGGTGGCCTTATAATTACAAACGATGTTTCTGGAACAGACTTCTCTGGAGTGACGAATCTAAGTTTAATTTGTCCCAATCTGATAGAAAAACGTATGTAAGACGTCCTCCAAATAAAGCCTTTGATTCCAGGTACACAGTGAAAACTGTAAAACAAATTAACAAACATATATGTTGCTAAGTCGTTTCTATTTATAAGGCCACCACTGTAAGTATGTATAGCACAAATGTATACGTAATGTTTTTGAATGAATGGTTTGAATATTTTAACAAATTATTCCAGGATATTATTCACCTCGTCCTATAATTAAATGTGAGTTTTCTAACATTTTATTTTTCTCAGTGTATAATTTATTTGTATGTACTATTTGAATGTTGTTGTTATTGTTATTTTTATTGTAATTACTTAAATATTCATAAGTTTTGATTACTCGTCAGTATTTCCAATGCTTGACAGTATTTAAATTGTCATTAGATTTGTAGCCGTTTCCAGCTAAAGATATCAAAGAATACATTTTTAATAAGAACTTTAAAGTAATTATTTATAATAACCCATGTAACCCATTGATGGAAATTAACATGTGTTGGGTTTTCCGAAAATCAGAGAAAATATAGTGCACACATGCAGTTTTTCCTTGGAAATAATTTCACATTTGCTTACGTACTCACAATGTGCGTATCGGGGTTACGAGTATATTTTCATGCTTTTTCCCTTTTTTAAGAGAATCGATAGCAAGGGAGTATCACACCCTAAGTGTACTTCATAACTTCCTCAGAAAATGTTTATCTTCTTCTTCTTATATATAAAATTGAATGTGTGTTTATTTGTTTGTGGGTTTGTTCGTTTGAAGTCTATAGACGGCTGGAGCGGTTTTCTTGTAATTTTAACAGTACCTTCCAGTATGTCTGGAAGGAGTTACAGGCTACTTTTTATGTTGAAATAGGCAAATAAAATAAAATAAAATAAATAAAAGAAGTATGAGTGTTATTGTCTAACAAAATATTACGTATACGTCACCTGTCAACTCTATGTAATATTTTATACACGACAGTAATTGAAATACGTCTATATATGGATATGAAAATGAATGTGTGTTTACTTGTTTGTGGGTTTGTTCGTTTGAAGTCTATAGACGGCTAAACGGCTGGAGCGGTTTTCTTGTAATTTTAACAGTACCTTCCAGTATGTCTGGAAGGAACTATAGGCTACTTTTTATTTCAAAATTTCAAGTGGGCGAGGTGCCACGCCCACATACACAATAAGTATTTAATGTCACATTTCTCATAAACTGCAACAGCTAGAGTCCTCAAATTTTGTATGGACGACTTTGACTTTGATATGAATAAAATGGGTGGATTGGCTATAGTGGGCGTGTCACGTCCCATAGTCTATCTATATACATATATATAAATGAATGTATGTACCTTATAGAATCGTAAACTATGCATTTGATTATGATATGATAGCTTTCTAAGTTGGTATAGCCAATATCCGATAGGTGGCGCCACTGAAAATTACTTAACATTAATAAAATCGTAAACTGTGCATTCTTTAACAAAGTTGTTGCGCATGTGTCGACGGAGGTTGGTGCGATTGATTTCCAATGGATGGTGTCACTGAAAATTATTCAAAATGAATGACAAGCAATTGGTCGACCTACACCTCAAGCACGGAAGAAAAGAGCAGTACGAGCCTCAGAATCAGACGAGCATTGAGACTGGAAAATCTTTGAGTATATGCCGCTAAGGCCCGTTCGCTTGAACCACTTGAGCAACGAGAAGTGAGATTAGAAACTGATCGAATGCGTACTACTCAGGCCCGTTCATCTGAATCATCAGGACAATGGGAAACAAAATCAATAAAATGATTCAAAATTAATTATGTATTTGTGTAATGTCCTTCCTTCGCAACAACACGCGCAGGCTACAGCTAGTTAAATATAAAAATCAATATTAAAAATAAAAACAAATAATAACTGAAAGATTTTAATAAACGATAACCGATATTCAAATTAAAATATTTAACAGTGTAGTGGGGATTTACTTCAAATTCTATTTTCAACACAATACTTATGAAAAAAACAAAACTTAACCTGTAAACACAAGCACAACATGCATACAATTACAAACTCAGTTACCATTTTATTAGGAATTTTTTTTTAATAAACACACATACTTATATGCATATATCCACCTACATACAGCGCTACTTTATCAAAGTCATTTGAATTTATGGATTTTTATGAAGTTTTTTTTATTTTTGTTTCTTTTACACGGCTCTCTAATGTAAAATAGACATTGAAAGGTAGCCAGTTTAAATCAATTGGTCAACGTGTTCCAATCGTTGTGGTCGCTAATAAAAAAAAGAAAAAAGATTAGAATTAATTGATGAAGGGTTTACAACAAAACATTTAATATTTATTAAAAGAAAAAAACAGAAAGTAAAATGGATCAATGAAAATAAAATAGAATAACAGTCCATAAGATAGAGAGCGATAATAAGTCCCTACGAGCGTGTGAATTTATTGTGTGGAAAAATATTGATTTAATCAAAGCGCATCATCACAATCATCATCACCAACACTGTCATTATCATTATCGTGGTTGGAAATTACAAATTATTGGCATATACTTCCGAAATCGTGTGTGTGTGTTAGAGTGTTTGCAAACGATTTAATGATTTTATAAAAATGAGTGTCGGTAGTGCTTCAAGTATTAAACCCATTATTGGTATGCAAAATGAATTTAATTCAATTTTTTTTGGTTAAATTTTTAGATTTTTATACCCTCTAGTGCTCTTAAATGATTTGCTTTGAACGAGTAAGTCCATGCAATTCATTTAATTGTTAATAACACAGCCCTGCATGGGTTTTGCAAATAAGATTGCTCTAGGTGTTTCCGAAGGCATTTTGTGCGCTAAACACGAATCCGGTTTCAAAAATTTTCCATCACGTCAGGTTTTCGAGAAGAAGGGGGTTGAAAACCCAAAAAATAGCGTTTTTGGCCATTTTTGAAACATTGTAGAGCTCAACACTGACGTGCTAGAACCATCGCTATTCAGTCAGAAATTGACAATTGATCTTTGCTCTTTAAAATAAGCACAAAGCCAAATTGTTTGCATACACCCTTAAAGTAGGGGGTGGGTTTATGTCAAGGGGTGCAAAAGAAAACGAAACACATTACGGAGGTCCTTAAAAATTAATCAGATTTACTTGAAAATTGTTACTCTTTGTTAACAATTTGGGCTCATTTTAAAGAGCAAAGATCAATTGTCAATTTCTAACAATAGCGATGGTTCTAGCACGTCAGTGTTGAGCTCTACAATGTTTCAAAAATGGCCAAAAACGCTATTTTTTGGGTTTTCAACCCCCTTCTTCTCGAAAACCTGACGTGATGGAAAATTTTTGAAACCGGATTCGTGTTTAGCGCGCCAAATACCTTCGAAAATACCTGAAGCCATCTTATTTGCACAAAAAAAGTCCAAATTTGCAGGGCTGTGTAAGTCATTTGAATTTACTTTTACAGCACATGTTTATGTGGGTTCACTATAAGGATTGTAGGTCTAAATTCCGACTTCCTACATTCTTTACACTATTTTTCTGAATTGATGTTACTTTCGGTTATTTACTTTTCAATTATTAGAAAATTCTGTTTCAAAGCAAGAGCAAATTATTCTCGTGGTACGTCTAAGTGAGCGTCAAACGAAACTGTACATAAAAAAAATTAATAAATTACCGTTATTTTTATTTTAAAATTGTTTCATTGCCAGTTTTTATAATTGAAACACAGAAAAAAAAAATACAAACAATTTCGAAATATTGTTAAATTTTTTCGGGCACTCTCCTTAAGTGGTAAAAGTTGAGTTGGGTAATTGTTAGAATTTTATCCATAATGTACAGTTTCTTTTGACGCTCACTGTATTTAATAAAAGAAGCCAAGGAGAAATAGACAATGAAAGTATGCTTAGAAAATCAATTTGTAAAAATAATGAAAGTCATCTCTGAAAATATTACAATCTGAATCCTTCGATTTGAAATTTCAATTCTGAAAGAATTCAATCTCATACTACTACTCAATCTTCCTCCTATAATCGACTTAAAGTGAAAAAGTTTTCTGAACTTTCACAGTTTGTGTTTGCTTTTCTAATTGCTTAGAGAGATAGCATGGATCTAAGAGCCTCAAACGTTGTATTCAAATTTCTCTCAGTAGCTCTTAAACTAAGGCGCAAATTATTTATCTTTCATATTAAAATTTTACCAAAAGCAGCGAAGAAGCCGGCGTACTTGCAAAAGTTGATATGACAAATAAATTGAAGGAATTTATTTACCAGTGCGCCATTTTGCAACAGAGTGAGAAGCAATTAATCTCTCAACTTTGCTCATTTGAAAAGATATGATGGGAGGATGAAAATATTTTCATAGAAATCAGCCAAATGTGGCTCTTTATGAGTATGCATTATATACCGATTTGTTTGCGTATTTCGTCATGGTTTTTCGGGTTGCGTTTTATCACACATGAAGCAACTCAATTATTTTTGTTGCCATGATGTATTCCTCTTCCAATATTTGCCGCTTCAAAACATATGTTGCCATACATACATACGTAATTGGTCATTACAACTCTTCAGTCAGGATTACGACCTAGTTTCTCACACCACTTATGTTGTGTGTGTTAATTTTATACGTGAGTGGTGGAACCGACAGTTTAAAGTCGACTCCGAACGACAGATTTTTGAGAAACTTTACATGGCAATTTTATTACTCTCAGAGTTTTTGCCAGAAATCTGCTGAGAGAAATTCGCCGAAGGAATACTTTGTGTATTTTTTTTATATCTGGCCTGGGGCTCGAACCCTGGCTTTACGCTTAATAAGCCAACACACTACCTACTAGACTACGGCGACTTCATTTCATATATTGCCATATTCATATACAAATTCCGTTCGCAACCTTTGGCAGCTCCTTTTAAAAATTCAGCTTCTGGATGTATTTTTCAGAACTTCTTCGCATTTTGGTGAATCATACCGAGCCACTAAGTTGAAAGCTGTTGCCCTCGACATTAACAGTTTCTTACTCTCTCTATGTCCGTCTTTTTTGATAAGTTTTAAGGCAAGGTATTGGAAACATTCAGTGTCTGCTTGCAGGAATAGTCCATATGACAAAGGCATTTTATTAGGAATGATCGAAAAAAATAATCGAAAGATTTTTCCTAATCTTTTGTGTAGTAGTACAGTAATCCTTCAATTTACCTCGCCTTTTTTTGGAACCTACTGCGACGTAAATCGAGGGATTACTGTAACTCTTTTATGTTCCTTGTTAAAAACATACTACTTTGTAGTATGAGCAATATGAAATTCGATTTACGTCGTTTCGATTTAAGTCGCCTTTTTTTGGAACCAACTGCGACGTAAATCGAGGGATTACTGTAGTCAAAACAGCTTATCTACAGGTCGAGAATCCCAGTTTCGAATCCCAATGTAAAAAAGCACAAGCTCGAATACCAATTGAGTAGAAAAAAATTGTTCATCATGATTTTAAAATTTCAATATTAAGTGGCTACACACCCCTCCTATACAATTCATACAATTCAGAAGCTCCCTCAGCACTTGGAAATGGGGAAAACAGGTAGAAATCAACAATCAACAAGATTTCCCACCACTACACCAAACACTCGGAGTTATTTGTAGGCAACGATAGATGGCAGCCCCATTATCCTAAGGCTTGCTATAGCAGAGCAATCACCTGCTTAGTTGCAACAACAAAAATATATTAAAGAAACGGAACCAAT
This sequence comes from Sarcophaga subvicina, assembly GCA_936449025.2. NCBI lineage: Eukaryota > Metazoa > Arthropoda > Insecta > Diptera > Sarcophagidae > Sarcophaga > Sarcophaga subvicina. The sequence continues at coordinate 102,782,305 of OW388083.2, read as the reverse complement.
TTAGAAGTACTTCGCGGAAGCCAAGAGGGGTACTGGAAAAATAATTGAAAGAGACCTGAGTAGACGACTCTTCCGCCATTCGAGGATGAGCTTATCATACAATTGAGTTGGATTATGATTTGGTAAAAGGAGGCAAATAGATTTGTCTCGTTAAAGCATTGTATTGACCAGTCCATAATTGTTTTCGTAATAATCATACGAGTACATTTTAAATGTACTACTCCTTAATATTTTTTGTTCAATAAGAAGAAACCCCGTTAGTTCCGAATGTCCATAGCCTGCTCCTTTTTTATTGTTTATATTATTCTACCAGTACCCTATTAATCATTTATTCAATTGACATTTATTGTGACGTATTTGACCACAATTTTTAATTTTTTTTTCCATTTCAGCTGATGCTGATGCCAGCGATAAGGCCTCAACATTTGGCAAAGTACTACAGTATTTATCCATAATATTGGTTGTCCTTACGGCTCCTTTCAGTTTGTTTGTATGTTTCAAGGTTAGTAACCGCCACAGCCACAATCATAAGTGCATGCATGTGTGTTTTTTAAATTTAATGGTTAAAATGTGTCATTTTAATTCTGTCTTGTTTTATTTTGTTTTAGTATGTATTTTAGTTTTTATTTTTATTATGTCTTTTGATGATATTGTTTTTATTGTAATTATAGGTTGTGCAGGAATATGAACGTGCGGTCATTTTTCGTTTGGGTCGTTTATTACAAGGTGGCGCCAAAGGACCTGGTAAGCTTGTAGTCCCTTTCCTTTATTGTTATTAAAAAAACAACAAAAAGCATAAGAAACCAGTGATAATAAAAACTGATTAATTAGCTTTGATAAGCAGCCATTTTAATGGCACAATTTTTTTTCTTTTGTTTTTAATTTATTTGTTTACTCCACGATGATGGTGTTAAGCTGTTATAGGAAAAAAGCTATTTTTAAAAATAATTTAATTTGATCTTGAGCTGGATTAATTTAATTGGAAATAAGCGGAAGAAGAAGCATTAAAATATTAATGATAATAAATTGGTTGTAGCTTTAATAATAATTATCAGTTCCATGATATCGTCTATCTAAAATCGTTTAAGGTCTACCTACTTAACAAAAACAGGGGAGAGTTAAGGCAGTGTTAATTAGCCGCGTTAGTGTTATGCCATAAAGTTAATCATACTTATGGATACCATACCATTATGTGTTGGTGTAGGTCTCTTCAATGAAGTATTTTGTGTTCATCAAATAAAAACAGTAAAACATGCATACATACTTAATTAATTGGCCATTAAAAATCCGCTTAATGGATTTTAGCCTGCCTTAAGACATCCTTACAAGTGCTTCTGCTTCTTGCGCGCCTTCGTCAGTTGGTGACACCAATAGGCTCCTCAATTTGATTCTTCCAATGCACACATAGTCCTGCTCAACGCCGACTTATGCTAATCCACACATCAAGTACATGTCTTGCCGGAGCGTCCCCTTACACCTGAACGACATGGCCGGGCCAGAGTAGCCTCGGGAAGTTAGTGCACTGCACAACGTCCACGTCTTTGAGGAGCGCATACGACTCAATGTTGCATCGGCTGCGGAAATTACACTCCTGGATCGAAGATCTTACGGAGGACTTTTCTCTCGAATACAGTCAAGTATGCTACATATATGCATACATACGTAATTGATCATTACAACCCTTTAGTCATGATTACGACCTAGCTTCTCACATCACTTATGTTGTGTGTGTTAATTTTATAGATGAGTGGCGAGACCTACCGTTTAAAGTCGACACCGGACGACAGATTTTTGAGAAACTTTTCATGGCAATTTTATTTACTCTCACAGTTTTTGTCAGAAATCTGCTGGGAAGAAGTGCAGATGTCTGACCTGGAGATTGAACAGTGGCCACACGTCTAATAGGGGCCAACACATTACTTACTAGTCTCCGGCGACTTCATAGGCTATGGAGCTCATACAGCTTATTATTGTTTCGGATGTGGAAATCATCGCCAAATCGCTTTGAATCGAAGATCTTATGAAGGACTTTTCTCTCGAGTACAAGCTTTTGAGGCCATAAAGAAGCACAAAGAAGATGAGGGAGTTGCTGGGTTTTAGTTTTGTCTCTGTTAACTCAATTGCCTATTGAAACCATCGTAGGATCTGTTGACAAAAGCGATCCTACGCTTGATCTCTAGACTGCCATCATTTGTATTGGTAACAATGGACTCAAGATAAACAAATTCACTGACTGTATCGAAAGTAGTAGTCGCCGTAGTCTAGTAGGTAGTATGTTGGCTTATTAGACGAAAAGCCAGGTTTCAAGCCCCAGGCCAAACATCAAGACAAAATACAAAAAGTATTTCTTCGGCGACTTCCTCTCAACAGATTTCTGGCAAAAACTCTGAGTGTATACGAAATTACCATGAAAAGTTTCTCAAAAATCTGTCGTTCGGAGTCGACTTTTAACTGTAGGTCCCACCACTCATGTATAAAAATTAACACACACGGCATAAGTGGTGTGAGAGACTAGGACGTTGTACAATGGGTCAATTCGACCTCCGGGTACTGCACTTGTCTTAATTGACAAGTACACGTCCTCTAACCTAACCTATATCGAAAGTATAGTTATCGGTCTTAATCTAAGATCCAATAAGCCGCATATGCCTACTTGTTGACAACATACTATACTTTGTTTTGCCCTCATTTATACATACAGGCTTGAAAAGGACTTATTACTGCAGAGACAAATAGTAGGAAGTATACAGTGAGCGTCAAAAGAAACTGTACAAAGAAAAAAAAAATTACCAAAAATTTCGAAATTACCAAATTTTTTCGGGCACTTTCCTTAAGTGGTAAAAGTTGAGTTTGGTGATTGTTAACATTTCATCCTTAGTGTATAGTTGCTTTTGATGCTTACTGTATACTGCCTACTATTTGTCTCTGCAGTAATAAGTTTTTGTCTAAGCCTTTATGTATTTCAATATAAATAAATCCCTTACTCTGAAGTAATAAAGAATTCTTAACTTTAAATATTAAATAAGAAATCTATTCTCAATTACATCTTTTTTTGCCATCCTTCTTAATGATACCTATTCTGTCGTTAGAAGAGATTTAAATTTGCATAAATTTCCAAACCAAATCAAACCATAAAAAAATAAAGACGATAAATTTACGCATGAGTAGTTATCGTTTAAGGATTATGTAAATATCCTTAGTATTTAACACAAATGCAGAAGACATCTTTTTTTAATTTACTTCTTTCTCTGCTTCTCTTCCAAACAGGAATTTTCTTTATCTTACCCTGTATTGATGCCTATGCCAGAGTAGATTTACGTACACGCACCTACGATGTGCCACCACAAGAGGTAAATCCAAAAAGAAGAAAACTTTAAAGAAAAAATGGAAAGAAAAACAGAACGCAAAACCACAAATATTGCTTCGAGAATTAATTTTGTTTTCTTTAAATTTCTGTCGCCCGGTTTAGGTATTAACCAAGGACAGCGTTACCGTGTCTGTTGATGCTGTTGTCTATTATCGTGTATCGAATGCTACAGTGTCTGTAGCCAATGTGGAGAATGCCCATCATTCCACACGTTTGCTGGCACAAACCACTTTACGCAATACAATGGGAACACGTCATTTGCATGAGATACTCAGCGAACGTATGACTATATCTGGTACAATGCAGGTAAATATAAAACACACACACAGCACCCATACACACACGCAAAATTATTCAATAAATTTTCAAATATTAAAACCAAAGATAAAATGAAAAAAATGGAGGTAAGAAGAGAAGGCCATTAGTTGGTTTTTATTGTAGGCATTAGGGTGGTTCAGTGTTTTGAGGAGGAACAATAAAACTTTACACAAGAGAGAGGGGGTAATAAAATATGCAAAAGTAATCAATTTAAAAGATTTTTGAAATTTCTCTATATACATATGTACATAATGGGTCATTACAACCCTTTAGTCAGGTTTACCTTACCCCACTTACACACAGTTACTAAAGTATACATACGGTTAACAAATTTCAGAAACTTTTTAATTAATCCGTTTTCGTTGAAAATCTTTATAGTTTCCTCGATTTTAAGACGGTCTTCTGCATTGGTTAAAAAATTTCTGAAATTGAACTGAATTGTGGCCCTGCACAGGCCCACAAAAGTATACATCCGATTAACAAATTTCACAAATTTTTGAACCAATGCAAAATACCGTCTTAAAATCGAAGAAAGATGTCAGACAATTATAAAGATTTTCAACGAAAACGGATTAGTTAAAAAAATTCTGAAATTTGTTAACCGTATGTATACTTTTGTGACTGAGTGTTTGTTGCGTGTGTTATATTTTTTTATACATGAGTGGCAGGACCTACAGCTTAAAGTCGCTCCTGAACGACAGATTTTTGAAAAACTTGTCATGACAATTTTATTTTACTCTCAGAGTTTTTGCCAGAAATCTGCTGAGAGGAAGTCGCCGAAGAAATATTTTCTTCATATTTCGTTCAGTTGGAGATGTCTGACCTGGGTTTTGAACCGAGGCCTCCCGTCTAATAAGCCAACACACTACCAACTAGACCACGGCGACACATCTATACTCCTACCTATATTATGGGACTTCAACATAAATACCTAGCTAAGCCTTGGAGAAAAAATGCCGCATGATTATCGTCTATGTAGGTGATATGCTAGTGGCAGCTATAGCCAAAGATCTAAAGTTACTTTGTATAATTTCGGAATTTGGTCTAAAATTGGCATCTAAATGGTGCAAAGAATATGGGCTGGTATTAATGCTAATTTGCTTCCTTCTCTACAGACAAGTTCTGATCTTTTCAGCGGCATGGATTGTTCATTGCCATCAATTTTTACAATATCTTGGATCCCACTTCACCGCTTAGTTGCTTGCTTGCCTAGACATACATAATTGGTCATTACAACGCTTCAGTCAGGATTACGATCTAGTTTCTCACATCACTTATGTTGTGTGTGTTAATTTTATACATTAAAGTCGACTCCAAAAGACAGATTTTTGAGAAACTTTTCATGGTAATTTTATTTACTCTCAGAGTTTTTGCCAGAAATCTGCAGAGAGGAAGTCGCCGAAGAAATACTTTTTGTATTTTGCCTTGATGTCTGGCCTGGGGCTCGAACCCTGGCTTTACGTCTAATAAGCCAACACACTATCTACTAGACTACGGCGACTTCAATAATATATAGAATAGAATTTGTAAAAGATCTATCCGGAATACGTCGTACAAATTTGTTAGCGATTGTGATGCGAAACTTCTTTCTAGGTGACATCCCTAAGGATTAAAAATACCCTAAGATGACTTCTGCAAAAGTTGTAAAGCAATTAGGAAGAACTGAGACTGCGAAACATCTTCTCTATAATTACCCGACACTTAAATCGAAAGACTTTTGAGCATTCAAAATTTTTCTAGTGAGACGTGAATTTAAGGAAATCGATTACTTTATTAAATGAAACAGCACTGCCGTGGTGCAATATGTGCAATGGTATTACAACGAGAATAGGATCCAAACTATATTTAAAGAGGCCGCCTATTTAATTTGATCTAATAATAAACGCCATTATTGAGCTCAATATTACATATAAAGTTTCAATTAATTATTGCTCAATAAATATGAAAATTGTTATAATATTGAGTAAAACTTAAAATGCAGCACTGTGATAAGTATGTTCAGTGTGTATATTACAATTATCGGAACACTTTCTGTTGATATTTGACAACTCAATTGTCAATAACGACAAACAAAAAAAAAAAAACAAAACAAAACAACAAAAGAAAACCAGCTGTTTTGTTTACCAGCTTTCAAATGAATATTGAATAAGCAGCTGAACTGCGAATATTGTTATGTCTGAACACTTAATATATTGTACTAAATAAACCAAATATTGAGTCAATAAAAGTGCATATCTAAACATAGTATAACGTGGCGCCCTAAGTTTAAGTCTGTCTATCATAAATAGTCGAATATTAAAGTTTTTAACTGTACTATTACAGTCGGTCAATCAGTCGAACATTGCACATATATCTCTGCTTGATTAACACCCCCCCCCCCAATAAAAATTTAATTTGAATTTGATTTAAAATTAATTCTTTGCTGTCTTCTAATTCTTCTTTCCATATTTTTTTTAGCTACAATTGGATGAAGCCACTGATGCTTGGGGTATTAAAGTTGAACGTGTTGAAATGTTAGTGTGGTGATTTAATCTCGTTTTATTTTTTTTAAAATAAAACAAATTTCTTAATTGTTGTTGTTGCTTTTTTTGTTGTATATCTAATATTTTTTCTTATTTTACAGCAAAGATGTACGCCTACCCGTACAACTGCAAAGAGCCATGGCCGCTGAGGCTGAGGCAGCCAGGGAGGCTCGTGCAAAAGTTATTGCCGCAGAAGGTGAACAAAAGGCATCTCGTGCATTACGTGAAGCCTCCGAGATAATTGGTGATTCGCCCGCAGCCTTACAATTACGTTATCTACAGGTAATTTATTAGCTAATATAAGTATACGTACAAATATATGCAAAGGACATTCAATTGAAATTTTATTAAAAAAAAACTAAAAACAATTTCCCCTCTCCTTTACAGACTCTGAATACAATTTCGGCTGAAAAGAATTCAACAATTGTATTCCCGCTACCCATTGATTTATTGACATATTTTATGCGCGGCAAAGATGCCGTGGATGCCGCTACTAAACAGAATTTAGAAAATCTCATGTAAAATGGAAGGAAATCAGCAGGAATGTCTGGAAATAATACGTATTCAAATTAAATATTTTAATTTTATTTCTTTAAGTCTCCTATACATATAGAGGCAGTTGAAATTAAAAAAAATTTAAAAAGATTGAAAGATTTGTAACAACAACCTACGCTCACTTTGATAATTTTTTTTTTTGTAAATTCTGTGAACATCATAAATATCATAACAAAATAGATTTTTCATATTCTAAAATATTTAAAATATAAATTAAAATTCTTATTAATTTTTTTTAATTATATTTCTACGTAGTTCAGTTCGTGTTTGATAGTCATTGCTAGCAGACTATCAGACTATCTCATGATTTGACAAGTTATAGGGAAAAGAAAGTCTCCCTCAGGCGCCTTAATGCTCGAATTTAGCCCCACGTGTGTGATGAGTTCTTTTTAACAGGATGAAGCACTCTTTTCTGTGCTTATTTTTTTAAATTTGTTCAAACCCCAGATGAAACATATCCAACTAAACGAAATATAAACAAATATTTTGTAGGCCACGTCCTCTCAGCAGATTTCTGCTAAAAACTCTGAGAATAAATAATGAAAAGTATTTCAAAAAACTGTTGTTCGGAGTCGGATATTGTAGAAAATTAACACACATTGGTTCGTGATCCTTACTGAAGGGTTGTAATGTATGTATTATATACGTATGTATCCGTGTCAAAATCACCTCTTCATAACTGCACAAAAATCGGGCGGAAAACCTAATAAAGTAAGTACTACGTGGAGCGGGACATTACCATATTTTCTGATAGCCAGGCTGTTATTAAAACACTGATTTCCATGGTGATGAACTCCAGGATGGTGTACAGTAGTCGTAAACATCTCAATGAGTTTGCAGAACGATATGATGTCCATATCATATGAGAACTGGAACACAGTGACAGTTCAGGTAGTTGCAGAGCGGATAAGCTGGCTAGATGTGGCATAACTATGAAACACTCCAATGAATTATCGACTTGGGGTGTCCCTCTAAGAACCTATAAGCTTGTAATTGACAATACAACACTTTAGTCAGGATTGCGACCTAACTTCTCACGCCACTTATGTTGTGCGTGTGTTAATTTTATACATGAGTGGCCGGAACTACAGTTTAAAGCTGACTCCAAACGCCAGACTTTTTGGCGGAAATCGGCTGAGAGGAAGTCGCCGATGAAATATTTGTTATGTTGGAGATATCTGACCTGGGGCTTGAACCGTGGCCTCACGTCTAATAAGCCAACAAACTAACTACCTAGCAGCGTCTAAATATCCTCCAAGCCTATTGCATTTAATTTATTGACAGTACGGTCGTCGACATTTTTAATAATAAATGGGTGGCTTTGGATACGGGCGTAATGGCACAGAATTTTTGCAAATGATTTCTGCAGAAGCTGTAGATATGAGGAAGAACAAGATATTGCTTTTCTCCTATAGCGTAAACGCCTGCTAGTATTTCGTTGGAGAAATCGGTGATATCATAATGGGCCCTATGTTGCCATTCAAGAAAGTTTAATGGACAGCCACCTCTACCTAACTACCTACCTACATAACTGGGCAAACCATCCATCTCTGGCGCATTGAAATCCATGAAATATATTCGTGATAAAGCAACTGAATCTAACGACTTCTGCCGTGATTGCAGATCTGTTGAATGGTTCTCCATACCTTGTTAGCTTAACGCAACTATCGTCCACTGTTGTCAAGGTTATAGCGTCGATTATTAAACTTTCAGGTTAGTTTTCCAACGTAGGGCAGTCGTGCTTTTAATGTACATCCCGTACACTGAATAACTTCTTCCTTAGTTGTTTGGTTTGATGTAATTCGTTCGGTAGAGGGACTGAGCTAACCTGTGGCGTCACATCGGGCTGCTATGCGTGCTCAAGTAAGCTTTGGTAATCAAAGCCACCACTTCGACCTAACCTAAGCAACTGAAGACCTTCAGTTGCACTTTTTTTTAATAGAAGGAGTGAAGCAAAGTTCAATATTTTAAAGCAAAAAAAAAACAGGCTGTTCGGTTTACACTATTTCTTATGACAGAGACTTAGTCTCCTGAAGGGAATGCATTTTTTTTTTGGAAATGCTTTAAAAAAAACTACTGAATCTTTTCTCAAATTCCTTTTTTATTTGAAAATACAATCCTTCCGGTTAATAATGGAAAATAATTTCATTCAAATTGTTGCCTCGGCTGGCCATGCAGTAGCCTATACCAGATTATGCCGATTTAGCCAAAAAAAAATCATCTTTTCAGATGAAGCTCATTTTGATCTTGTCAAAATTTTTAACAAGCAAAATTGTCGCATTTGGGGCACAGAAGACTCGCACGCATACATTGAAAAGCCGACGCACACAAAACGAGTCACTGTTTGGTGCGGATTTTGGTCCAGAGGTATAATTGGGCCATTTTTCTTCCAAAATCAGCAAGGAGTGGCCGTTACAGTCAATGGCGATCGTTATCGGGCCATGTTGAACGAATTTTTGTTCACAAAAATTGAAGAGGAGGATATTGGCAACATTTGGTTTCAACAGGACGGCGCTACGTGCACAACAGCCGAAGCTACACTCGATGTTTTGCGCCCTGTTTTTGAAGATCGCATTATCAGCCGCAGAGCTGATGTCGTTTGGCCACCTCGGAGCTGCGATTTGACACCATTGGACTATTATTTGTGGGGTGCCGTCAAAGATAACTGTTATGCCGACAAGCCAGAGACAATTGACGCTTTAAAGGACAATATTCGTGAAGCCATTGGTGAAATACAGCTGCACACAATCGATAATGTGCTCAAAAGTTGGACCGATCGTGTAGGCTACTGCATGGTCAGCCGAGGCAGCCATTTGAATGAAATTATTTTCCATTATTAATCGGAAGGATTGTACTTTCAAATAAAAAAAGAAATTTGAGAAATTATTCAGTTTTTTTTTTAAAGCATTTAAAAAAAAAAGTTATTTGGCGGACCCTTTATAAAACATATGCCTTTTGATATAAATTCGGTAGTTTTAAGTTCTTATACACACCGTAGATATGTTCCGCATTTCAAAACACGCTTTTTACGCGCGATAAAATCAAATTCCAGATTTTATAAATTTATTTAATAAAAATCATGTCCGAGTGTAATTGCAATTCAATTTTTTTTCCTTTCAACACTTTCATTTCAACATTGTAAATTCACACACACACTGTGTGGGATTCAATTTATGATCGCACAAGCAACACTTCATCACAAGTTGCATTAAATGTGGGCCATCTGGACGTATGATTTATTTTTATTTTCGCTTTCAATAGCGAACAAAACACTCATACGCGATGATGTACGACCATAACTAAGTACAAAAACATTAAAGAAAAAAATAAAAAATAATAATAAAAGCAAGAGTACAAGAAACATTTATCATTTCTACTTACAATGTCAATAAACTAAATCTCGTGTAACAGCAGCTGGTCTAAAGGTCATTGTTAGATAAAAGGCCTGGTTTTTCTATATGAAAAAAATTATTTACACTTCAAACCATATGAACGAGTTTTATTGAAAAAATTGCAAACAATTCGATATCGAGAGGCAAAGAAATTTTGTTGAAAAAAAGAAAGCTTTTTTTGGAATAAAAAAACAAGAAAAAAAAGAAAACCAAAGACAAGAAAATATTAAAAATTCACATGCATTTTTCAAGGAAAACTTTCTATTTGTGTTTTCTAAGAGACAACAACAAATACAAGAATTTTCTAACACCTGCCAGTTGTCTTCGTTTTCTTATTTTTCTTTGTTTTTTGCCAATTTTCTCCTCTCTTTCGAAGTTAAACACCAACACGTTCATATTATGTATCGGTATGTGCATACAAACGAGAAGCCATGTTTTGCCGTCTAAGACACACGTCTTGACTTTTAAAGTTTCACACATACACACAAACACACTCAATACACACTCATACTCTAAGCCAGCAAATAGAGGCAAATTTGTTTTTGTGTGTTTTTGCTTGCAAAGAGGTGACAATTAATTTGTATGACAAAATAAAAAATGATTATTTTTTGCAGCATTAGAAGCAACCGCATTCGAAATTAGAAAAAATAAAACCAAAAAATATTCCAAGCATTAGTTCACACAGCAGGAGTTGACACATTTTGTATGCCAAACCATGAATTTTTCGTAGCAAATTTTCCAAAATAAAGTTTCGTTTCAAGTGGTTGTGCCAAAAATAAAAAGAAAAAACGTGGAACAAAAAACAAAAGACATGTCGTGTTAAATAAATGCGTTGTTTGGAAAACATTTTTTTGTGATTATTTTCAAATTGATAAAAATTTTTAAAGTATTTTGCTTCTCAGCAATATCAAGCAGCAAGAATTTAAATTTAGAAGCAAATAATGGAATTAAATAAACCACAATAAACTTTTGAAGCCGATTATATAGCAAATGCAATGGGATAAACCTAATAAGCCAATTTACTACCCCCTAGACTATACATGCATACATACATAATTGGTCATTACAACCTTTCAGTCAGGATTACAACCTAGTTTCTCGCACCACTTATGTTGTGTGTGTTAATTTTTTATACATGAGTTTCAGGACCTACAGTTTAAAGTCGTCCCCGAACGACAGATTTTTTGAGCAACATTTCATCCATGAAGCGTTAGCCATACAATATATTCTCTGTCCCCAACACAATTTCCTGGCATTTCTCTGTGCCTAGTGACTCAAATAAGATGAAATAATCCGTAGTCTATCACTATATTATCAGGAAAAATTCCACAACTGCCACTAAATCACCATGAGGGGTGTGCTCATGATTTCCGGCTGGACTACACTGCAGTATTTAAGTGCTCTATATGCACATACACATTGATATATAATTCTAGAGAATTTAAAGGAGTATCTGACTTTATATTCCAGTCTCTATTTGAGGTGATGGTCACGCAGCATGTGTTCAAATAGTTGTTGGTAACCATATAATCAATGAGGACTAAAAGTCTATGAATCTAGCATGTCATGCATTGCCCGTGATATCATTGTCTAGTGGTGGTTTTATCCGGTTCAGACAGCTCATTATAAATAACATTGAGCCGATCCCATTAAACAGACAGCATAGCCTTTGAGGCATGGATATTCCAACGATTTGACGACCTAGAAGTCGTAATATTTCATTAGTTGTGAGTATATAATGAAGAAAACTCTTCCCTTTTTCCTTCACAGTGCAAAAATGGCTTTCAATATATGTACCTTGAATTAAAATCATAGGACATCTAAGAACCTTGCTTTTGAATTGTTGCAAATGCAAGTAACAGTAGACGTGGCCTAGGTTCAAACTGCAGGTCAGACTTCTCCAGCTAAACGAAAAATGACACAATAATTCTTCGGCGACTTCATCTCAGCAGATATCTACTCTAAGAGTAGATAAAAATTGCCATGAAAAGTTTCTCAAAAATCTGCAGTTCGTAGTCGACTTTAAACTGTAGGTCCTGCCACTCATATATAAAATTAACACACACAACATAAGTGGTGTGAGAAACTAGGTCGTAATCCTGACTAAAGGACTGTAAAGACCAATCATGGATGTACGTATGTATGCAAATAACAGTTTGGAAATGGATGACTCTTAATACTGATACAAGATATTTTAGCGTTTAGTTTGGACTCTCATTGAGCAATGCCTTCAATTAAACGCAAGTGAAGAATTTTTTTGCCATTCTCCATACGCCATCAGCCAAATGTTTTGTAGCTGTGGTATCTTATAGGAGATGGCATTGAATGGCTTAAGTAAGTAGATGCCAATTTTTTCGATACATCTAAGAAACAATTTTATTCTGTACTTTTCTAATGTTTTGTTTACCTTTACGCCATTTGCCACTTTCTAACTCAATACCGTGTAGTAATTTAATAGCCTATTGATGTCCAATGCTGGTGTTGATATCATATCCAACGACCACTTGCCAATAACCCAACAATTGTTGGTTAAAGCTGTGCAAAAAACTTTTAAAATTCTGCTGATAACGATTACAATTTCATTTTAACATCCAAACTATAAGGTGTGCTAACACACCAGAACTTCACTTTAATTGTTGTTGCGAAACTAGTTTTAAAAAGAAATTTTCATTCTTTTTTTCTTCCGAGTAACTTTCAACACAATTGTGATCACCCAAAAGAAAATTTCACTTAAACTTGTTAAACTTTTAACTTCAAAAAATGCGATGAGTAAATAAGAAAGAAGTGGAAAAAGAAGAAGAAGAAAACCAAATCACAACTTTAACGTGTTACTTTCATTTAATGTTTACAACAAATGCTTTTCAGTTTAAACTTAAAACTTAAGAGCACAAAAAAAAGAAAAACTATTCTTAAGAAGAAGTAGAACGAAAATAGCAAACAAAGCAAATGAAATATTCATGCAATACACTTGACCAATAAAGAAATATTCTTTAATGCTGCATAAAATAAGCCCCCAAAAAACCTAAGAACATCGTTTACTTCATGAGAAAAAAAATAAAATATTCCCTCTCACACGCACACACACATACAATTACAACCAAAGAGATACACAATAAAGATATAAAATACTTGATAACCACAACAATAACAATAAAAACAGTAAATGAGCACAAGAAATTGAGATGAAACCTACAAAAAAAGGAAAACTAAAGCCAACAAACATAACCACTTGACAGTGGTATTCATATACAGCTAAACACAAACGCAAACACATATATACAGTCCCTATTACTTCTCTACAAATGGAGAGAGAACAATAGAATGTAACATATACAAACGGTATTTAACTTCTTACTCTCTAACACACACACACACATACACATACACACTTATAGAGTTCTTCTGTGTCTTGTTTCTTTTGTTTTCTGTTAATACATGCGAACATGCAAGAAAACAAATCGTATGCGAATGTTAACAAATGTCGCACAATCAAATGGAATTGCTTGTGTTTGTGGTAATATGTGGGCTATTTTTTGTTTCTCATTTTTTTTTTTTTTTTTTTTGTATTGCTTTCCATTATTGTTTCTTTAAATACACCCCAATAGGCAAATATTGCCTACTTACAGGGTAGTAATATAGATTTTGAATTTGAAAGAATTTAAATAAAATTTTTTGATTCAATCTGATGTACGAAGGCTCTATTCTATGGTATTTAACAGCTATAGGAAGGAAGAAATATTGGCAAGAAAATGTGTAGAAAAATATAGAATTTTGATGAGGAAATCATATTCAGGACCCCCAAAAAAGTACCTGATATACACAGGAAAAACGTACAGCTCAGGTTTCAATAATCATCATTTGAGCTTCACGAATGCCCAAATGCCTGAGCATAGGCAAAACTTCTGAAATTTAAGAAAATATTTGTTTCCATTGGTAGGATGATAAGCTTTACAAGACTGAGATATAAGAGATAAGATTGAGATATTGTATAACATTGGACTGTCGCAACATAAAACATATATGTGGACTATAACATGTCTCAAGGACTACACTGTCAATGGTTATGAAAGTTGCGTATATGATTTCGCACATAACACCTCACCAGGGAGTCTTAAATTATCAAATGAAGTCAAATGTGTTTAACATCTGATGTTCAAATACCCGGGATTTGGCGACTATCGTATGGTAATGGAATCCATGATTGATCATTGGACATTGTAAAAGAGATATGAATAAACTGGCACGTGGTAAAAAAACTATTAAGGCAACCAACGGAGCACTGCGAATTTCAAAATGCCTAGGATTGTTACACTTAAAAGTCCCGTATGAGAAAGGATCACTAATGAACCATAAGTTCATAAGTCAGTTTAGATTATGTTTAGACTATGTTTTATAAAAATTGTTCGTTTGTAATTTTAAGAATTAAGAAGGTTGAGTATGAATTCGCCGTAGTCTAGTAGGTAGTGTGTTGGATTATTAGACGTAAAGCCAGTGTTCGAGCCCCAGGCCAGACATCAAGACCAAATACAAAAATTATTTCTTCGGCGACTTCCTCTCATCAGATTTCTGGCAAAAACTCTGAGAGTGAATAAAATTGCCATGAAAAGTTTCTCAAAATTATGTCGTTCGGAGTCTACTTTAAACTGTAGGACCCACCATTCATGTATAATATAAAATTAACACACATAACATAAGTGGTGTGAGAAACTAGGACGTTGTACAATGGGTCAATTCGACCTCCGGGTACTTTACTTGTCTTAATGACAAGTACACGTCCTCTAACCCAACCTAACCTATGAAGGTTGAGTAGCTTTCGCGTTATTCGTTCACATAGATCCCCTGTTGCCATGCAGAGAAAATATTGTCAATAATGTATATAAGATCTCTTGACCTTCTAAAAGAAAATATGACTCAATAAGCAAATGTTTCTTTATCACTACATCCAATGCGACAACTCAATGTTTTTTCGTAAGCAAAGAGAATTGGGATTCTTCTTGGAATAATGAAGGACAGGTTCGACAAAATCATCAATAGTGCATGAGAGCGTTGACCGGACAGTAGGGTTGCAAGGTTCTTATGGCCAAAGCTCAATCCTACAGATACAAAAATTGGCCCTAAGCACGACTAGAATGAAAATAAGAGCTATTGTAGGAATCCTATCAAAGCATAGAACCTTCAGGCTTAGGATTTACAGAGAGAACAGGGATATTTCTGTTTTATGTAGGTTATGTCAAGAGAGACAAGAAAGAGTGGACCATAGTTTATGTCGCTGTGGACATCAAAACTAAAATATGGAAAAATATTTCTGCGGCGACTTATTCTCAGCAAATTTTTGGCAAAAACTCTGAGAGTAAAAATAAAATTGCCATGAAAAGTTTCTCAAAAAATCTATCGTTCGGACTCGACTTTAAACTGTAGACCCCGCCACAACATGGGTGGTGTGAGTAAGTAGTTTACGACACTGTCCTGGATGTATGTAGACAGAAATGGTTAGGTACTGGTGTATCTGAAACACTGTTAGATTGAGATAGGCCATGGGGATACCTTTAGCATGATACATATCTCTGGGATATTATGTCATCTTGGGGCATGATGGTAATGGGACATCTTTTTTCTATCTTTTTCCCTTCCCTTTTCTTTCTACGTCTCTCTGTCAGTATCTAACTCTATATTCTGTGTTTAGTTTCTGAAGCCTTCGCTTATTTCTGAAAGGCTTCTGTCACAATGGAACAATGGGCTTTCGAGTGAATGCGAGCTCCTCCTAATTGAGTGATACACCAAACTTCTAACATTAACCTTAAATTTAGAGTTATCTGCCCTATCATCCTAAGGGTTGCTGCAATGATTCAGTCTCATGCTTATAGTGAAAAACATATTTTTCCATTCAAAAGTACACCAAACTCTAAAGCTAAACCTGAACCTAAAACTTAGATATGGCAACCGTATCATTCTAGAAGTTGCTACAATGAATCAATCACATGCTTGGCGTGAAAAACATGCTTTTCCATGAAATAGTACACGATCCTTCAAAACTAAACCTGAAGCTAAAACTAAAATATGGCAACCCTATCATTCTAGAAGTGACTACAATTAATCAATCATATGCTGACCTTGCCAAACTTGCTTAACGACATTGAAACAAAGCAAGAAAATAATGAGATGATCGCAGAGAAATGCCTTCGTTCACCTTTTTTATTTTACTGGAAATAACGTCCCTCGTAGTTGTATTTTTGTGTGACCAGTACTCTTTTTAATTTTCTCCAGACTTATTTGCTGAGTCAAGTAAATTGTTTTCAGTTTGCCTCATACTTTTGCACTTACAAGTCCTGTCTTAGTTACTGTGTTATTGCGATATGATATTTAGAGAAAGTGTTTGTGAAAAATTTATTTTCTAAACCTGTTTACAGTCTCATATAAGAAGGTGATAAAACATAGTGGGTTACCACAAATTAAGTTAGGATTCTTGTGTACGACGTTTTCGATATACAACGACAAGGAGGTTGCTATCATTATCAAGAACAATAAACATCATGATTAATATCATGATTATCATTATCATAATCATCATCATGCTGTTTCATGTCATCATTATTTATATTCATTATCTGCTTTAATAATTTCTTTTTTTTTGTTTGAGCAAATGTTTGTGGGCGTTTTTCTAAGGAGGGCAGGAAAAACAAATTTCGCATCCTTTTTTTCTGTTTTGTTTTTTTGTTTTTCGCATTTAACCGCAAACAAACGTACAAACAAATAAAAATAAATACAAAATTACGAGTATATGGAAGAAATAAAATAAAAAAGGATAGGAAAGGAAAGAAAAAATAAGTGAATGTATTGCAGAAAGAAAAAAATTAAAAAAAAAATATTCAGAAAAAAAGGGAAAATCTGTATAAAACACTTGCCTTCCGGGCTGTTACATTAAATTAGTAACAGAGTTTATGAGGGCTGTCTCTACAATAATGTGACCAGCTATCGTATAAGCCAACAGCCTATTACTTAGTTAAAGGCAAATAAAAATTAGAAACAAATGTGAAAAGGAAAATTCAATGGAAATCCAAATTAATCCCTTGCATATAAACACGTTATTCCAATCCTAATCACATGATAGCATAATCCGAAAAGCTATTCCATTGATCTGCCTTTTTAAAAATAGTTGGTTTCATATCCTTGTCGCATCCTGTTTAGGCAATAAGCGTAAATATTTAATAAGTTTGTCTGAATATGCTGAATAGGATACAAGAGACATCAAAGTGTTGGCACAGCTTTAGATCAACGTTTGCGTAGGCTTTCATGTGTAAAAAGTTGTGCAGTTTTTTTTTATGAAAACTAATCCTAAAGTTTATGATTTTTATGACGATTACACATGCAACGAAATGAAAACGAAAATTCAAAGTTTTCCATGAAATCATGTATATTTTTAATTTATTTAAACAAAATTTTATCAAACGATATGGGTTTATTAACAAATTCACGTAAAATATTGTTACGTTTTTACCTTTTTAAAACGTTTAAAATATGAAGCTCGTAGATTTTAAATAAAATAAAAATAAATTCGTGTTTAGTTTTAAATAAAATTCTTTATAATTTGCACAATTCTGTATGCCACTGTTCACAACTTGATGTAAACAACAACACTAGCTTTATTTGTTATTCCTCTGTTTATACCCTTTGCATAAACAATAACAATTACTAAGCAATTATACAACAGATCTTTGTAACGGGGATCTTCAAACCACGATTATTCTCTTCGAACACACCGCATCTTCACATAAGAATGACTGAACTTCACTCACTCGGTCGCCTGCTTTGCCTTGCCTTTTTTATATGGCGCAGTAGTCTGATGAATGTTCTTGAAGGCGAATGTTCGAGAATGTAAACATCGTTGTTTTTGTTCATTATTGTTGTTTAAGTATTTTGTTTACATTTATTCTTGTAGTATTGTTGGTATATTTTTGTTTACCATTTTTTATGCCGGTGTTTGTTGTTGTATTTTTGTTTACTGGTTTACCGTTTTTTTATGCTGGTGTTTGTTGTTGTATTAAGCAGTACGATAATTTGTAAACAAGTTTGTTTGCTTGCATTGTTTTGTTTTTGTAGCTTGGATGGTAATTCTAATGTTAAGCGATGTAAAAGCAAAACACCAGTATCTTGATTTTTTCATTTTCGTAACAATATAAGTCGCCGTAGTCTAGTAGGTAGTATGTTGGCTTCTTAGACGTAAAGCCAGGGTTCGAGCCCCAGACCAGACATCGGCGACTTTCTGTCAGCAGATTTCTGGCAAAAACTCTGAGAGTAAATAAAATTGCCATGAAAAAGTTTCTCAAAAAATCTGTCGTTCGGAGTCGACTTTAAACTGTAGGTCCCACCACTCATGTATGAAATTAACACACACAACATAAGTGGTGTGAGGAACTAGGACGTTGTACAATGGGTGAATTCGACCTCCGGGTACTGTACTTGTACTCAATTAAGACAAGTACACATCCTCTAACCTAACCTAACCTAACCTAACAATATAATTAAAAATACTGATAAGAGAAAGCCTACATTGTGTGTAGTTGATTGTGGGTAAAATGGGATAAAGAAAAGGGAAAAAGCCGACGAAGAACTAAAGAAAAAAGAGGAGAATTTATCTCCTCCTCCGAACTACATAAGAGCGTTAAGAAAATCCGAGCTTGATGTAGTGTGTTTGACCGTGTCAGGCTTACTTTCTTGACTCCATAATCGTCAGAAATTGACAACACCGTCATACTAGTATCTGCTACAGTAGACCAACCATTCACTAGATTAGCTGGAGGAAATTTATTTTGGTAAGAAAGCAAATAATTAATAAAAATGTGAATATTTTGTTCATAGCTGCCAGATTTGACGATTTATCGTCATTTTGACGATTTTGAGCTCCAAAAATATCATTTTTTTGTACGACTAACACTCAGGGGATGACTGGAATTGTGCTTGGAACTGTGAAAATATGTTATGGGAAGAAGGAAAGAGAGCACAGTGTTTATGGACACTAGGCTTATATATTTTTATACCATAAGTAACAGGAAAGACCTCTGCAGGAATTCTACATACGAATAGTCCGACTAAAAAACGTACTTTTTCTGTAATGCAGTGTGCGGTCCACTGGAAAATCGACTACATACGGATGCCCTGGCCGAGAAAGACGAGCATTACGTAGGAATATATGATTTTCGGGAACAAGTGCCCTTATTTCGTTCAAGCAAAATCCTTTTGTAATAGTGATAGAACAGTGAAATACAAATCACATTGCAACGATGCGTCAATGATTCAATGGAGCTGGATACACTACCGTCTTTAACGAGCTACTACGGCTTCTCTTGTACATGGTCGAGAAACCTCAAAATAGACGTTGAGGCACCGACCTGTACATGAGATTTGTATTCCATACTCGGTCGGTTATATATGGTGTAAATAGTAAGATCAGATGATAAGATCTTAAGAAGGAACTGAAAAATGTCGGTTGCAGCCAACATTACACTGAATTTTCATAAAGATATAATGTGGCTTCATAGATACCGCCGGCCATATGTTACAAGAGCAGTTAAAAACTCATTTAGAAAGTTTAGTTTTCGGAAAGTTTTTATGAATACCGCATACATAAGTTGCTAGACAGATGGGAAAATGCTAACGAAAGCCAACATTTTGAATTTTTTTCAACAAAAATGTCACATGTAATGTCAAGAGGTTTTTACAAAGCATAGCGAGCATCATATCTAATTTTTCTTTGATAGTTTATGAACTTCATTTGCTAAGTTATTGTGTGTTTAATAAATAACTTAAATTTCAATTAATTTTTTATATTTAAAAATAAATGACAGAATAACTCTTAAAATAAATTCCTTAGCATTATAAATATTTTGCCACCACATTTGTTGAGTTTTCAAGGCAATGGCCTCGTGTAAATACCACTGTAGGCAAGGGATGAGAAAGTAGCAAATAAGATTCATTGTGAGGGTGTATGTGTTTAAATTTAAAGGAATATGCATATTAATGTTAACAATTTATGATGTTGTTGTTGTTGTTGTTTTATGCGTCACACGTAAATAAAGTATGTCAACATCTGTTAATGTGACATAAATCATGAAACTCATTTGTTAATTCATATACCGACGACGACATAACGTACAAAAAAAAAGAGGAAAGGAAAGATCTCAACACATATTCCAAAGAGAAACAGAGAGAGAGAGTGGTTAGTGTTTAATGGTGGAGTTTAAAAGTGGTGTGGTGAAAATACACAAAAATAAATACATACCAATACATAAAAAAAAAAAAAAAATATGGAGTCCAAAATATGAGAACTTATAAGGCAGATGGACAGAAAGAGAGGGTGTGTGAGAGAGAGTGAGAGAGCGATTTCGTGAAAAATAAAGAGTTGTTAAACTCATAACTCTTAATTTACATAAAATATGAGTTATTTTGACAGCAAGAGCGAACAATAAACGAAAGAGCTTTAAATGAGAGCGATACTGAGACTGTATAAGTTTATTTGAATTTCATTTGTTTGTTTGTTTGCCTGCTTGTTGTTATTGCTGTATGTGTGTGTTATTTATGATGGCTAATGCTATTAAGAGTGCGCAAGGTCAGTTTTTTCTTTTTTTTTTTTGGTGAAAAGAGTAACAATATTAGTAAAACGTACATGTGCGTAAGTAGAGAGAGAGAGAGCGAGACCAAGCAAACAAACTGTTTTAATATATTCATGATACTAATGTACACAGCAATTGTGTATTATTTTCCATGCTCTTCTTCTTTCATATTATCCTGTATGCTTTAAGTTCCGTTAGGTGAGTTCATAAGCTTATGTGTGTTTGGTATACTGATAGTGGAGTGCATGTATATTGTGTGGAACATGTTTTTGTATGAAATTATGTTTTCTTTCTTTTCTTTTAAAAACTATTAATATGGATACGTGTGTGTGTATAAGTGTGTAGAATATATGTAATTGAGTGTAAATATGACGCAGAATGTGATTTCAGTTGTTAAGTTGATGCAGTATCAGTTGGACTTGTAAACTGAATAAGAACGGTTTGATCAACAAAAAAAAAAAAAATACACAAACAAAAAATCAAAAGAAAAGCAAAGACAAAGAAAAAGAAAAGACAAGATAAGACAAAAAAAAAAAACAAACAAAAAAATTTCAAAGAAGAAAACTAAAGAAAATAAAACACACCGAAATTAAAAGAAAAACCCCGTATTTTAAAACTCATCACTTTTATTTTTGTTGTTGTTGCTGCTAGAAAACTTCTACTTCATATGGTGTATAGAACATATAAATAAAACAACAACAAAATTTTAAGAAAAACAAAAAAACTAATTTTTTATAAAATCTCAGCCTTTAAAAATGTTGGTGTTTTAAAAATCTAAAGTGAAAAAAATATAAAAAAAAATCCGAAAGAAAAGAATTCCCTTTTTTTTAATACAAATAATTTGTTTTTGTTGTAGTTTTTTAAATAAATTAAAAAAAAAATTTAAATAAATTTCATAGAAACAAAACCGAAAAACAACCCGTAGCTAGAACGTTAAAATAAAAGCCACTTGAAAATAAAACAAAAAAAAAAGAAAATCTATTAATCCATCCATTTTATAGAAATAAAAAAATAAAAAGAAAATAACAAATAAATACATCTGTTTGTAATTGTTAATCACTCCCGAGTACATAATCTTTATAATACAATCGCTTGCTCCATATCCTTCATCTTTGTTATATACAGCGTGTGTACATATATATTTTTTGTGAATGCATTACCACCTGCATTGAATACCAGTCAACCAAAAAGGATTACAAAAAAGGAAACACCAAACTAAAGTGCTAAACAAAGCCAAACAAACATATTCTCTATGTTTGTTAATTAGTTGTTGTTGTACAGCATAAAAACAAGAAAAAAATACTTTACTCCACTATATACTGCCACCAATCTACTTGCTTGCATACCTTAAGCCCAACTAGTTAAAATAAATAAATTTTTACAAAAAAAAAAAACCAAAAGTATTCCATTGTACGTCATTATAAAAACCAAAAAAAAAAAAAATCAGCGTTGCATCAGTATCAACTTTAACATCTTCTTCTCATCTACATTAACGTCATTTGAGTTGTTTTTGTTTTGTTTTTTGATTTGTTTTCATTTTAAATACGGTTACGCGCCAGAGGCAATAGACCATAAACCAATATGCCTGACACCATCTCCGTTATAGATCACAAACGAAGTAAGTCTTGGCAGCTCATTGTCCTGCTTTCAATTCTTTTCTTATTTTTTCTTTCTTTTTTTTTCTTTTATCAGCTTCTGCTTCTGCTTCAGCTTCTTGGTCTTGCTGTACTGCTTGTTAATTTATTTCAGTTTTTTTTCTTCTCATATTTTCGTTTTTATTAATAGAGTCTGGCGAATGTAATTAATTAAAGTGCATTTTTGCTTTCTTTTTATTTCGCTTTTTTTTGCTTTGCTTTCGTTCTTTCTGTAATGAAACTTAAATTAAAAGAGTTTTTTGTTCTTTTTTTCGAAACAGGTTATCTTAAGTATGAGTTTCTTTTTGAAAACAAAATTAAGATTTTAAATGCACATTTTTAAACACATACACGTATACAACAGGGTCTGTCTACAATATATGAATATTTAATAAAATAACGCAGGGGCTTTTTAAAGTGCAGATATTTTGATGAAATTTTCAATTCTTCATTACAAAGCTGGTTCCATAATGACACTTTTAGACCACATGTGGTTTTTTAAGGTTTAAATTGTTTCTAGTTCATGTGACTAAATGTTACATTTGCAATACACATGTTGAGCCCTTAAAGTAGGCCTCTAGTGTAAAGTGGAATAAAACACACATAAAGCTACGACTGCATTACGCTTACTTACTTATTTGATTGGTCATTTCATTACATACATACATACAGACATAATTGGTCATTACAACCCTTCAGTCAGGATTACGATCTAGTTTCTCACACCACTTATATTGTGTGTATGTTCATTTTATACATGAGTGGTGGGACCTACAGTTTAAAGTGGACTCCGAACGACAGATTTTTTTTGAGAAACTTTTCATGGCAATTTTATTTCTTCACAGAGTTTTTACGAGAAATCTGCTGAGAGAAAGTCGCCGAAGAAATACTTTTTGTATTTTATTTTGATGTCTGGCCTGGGGCTCGAACCCTGGCTTTTCGTCGAATAAGCCAACACACTACCTACTGGACCAATGCGACTTCAATTGATTGGTCATTACACTCCTTTGTGTTAGGATTACAACCTAGTTTCTTACACAACCCAAGTTGTATGTATAATTTTATCCATGAGTGGCTTGGCCTGCAGTTTAATGTTGACTCTGCTCTACAGATTTGAGAAACTTTTCCTGAAAATTTATACTAGAAGTTTTTGTCAGAATACCGCTGTGAGGAGATCGCCGAAGAAATATTTTCTTCGGTTTTTCTTTTGTCTCAGATGACTAAACAAACTAAACAAAACCGCCTTTTTTTGCTTTCTTTTTGCATTTTTATTAATTCAGGGATGTCCAAATATTATTTTTATTATACTTACAACATATCATACCCGATTTGACCAAAAAACTATTTATTTTTTTAATATCCCTTACTTTTAAAACAAATCGAAACTAGAAATGAATTTTTTAATCCAAAAAAAAAAAAATAATTTGATCACTATAGTGTTAATAAGGGTTATAAGTCTATTTCATTATAAAGCCATTATGTACGATATACAAAGTCATTCGAAGGACAGTATTTGAACTAATTAAAGTAGTCGATACTTTTGAAGGAGTTGTCGTTCACTTTATTATAAAATTTCTTCACCTTTGTTGGTTATTAAACAATCCAACATTACAGAATCATCCGAGTAAACTCATATTTTGATACAGTTCCACATAAAAAGTCTAACGTCGTCAAAATTTTGAGATCTTGGTGGCCAATTTACGTCGTCAAAACGTGGAATTATGCTTTTTAGAAGCTTCTCGTGCAATAAAGCTTATCTTGGCAGCGTTTGAAGGATGCACTTTCATTAAATTTCACTAAAATTTTACCAATTCTAGGAGCTGACGGAACAGGGACCTTATAGAACCGAACATAACCTGACTCAATAATTAAGTGCACAATGGAAATGAACACATTTGAATCACCGCTTTAGTATGCAAGTTTTTCACATTCTTCGGTTAATAAACGATTCATATACATATGTATGTAGGTAAACGGTAAATTATTCATTAAAGAAATGACGCAAGAAAAATTTAAACTGCTGCCAGTTTTAAAAGAATGCTGATTTTAAAACTGCTAATTGGAAGAACCAATATGGAGGTCGACATAGAAGTCGCCGTAGTCTAGTAGGTAATGTGTTGGCTTATTAGACGTAAAGCCAGGGTTCAAACCCTAGGTCAGACATCAAAATGAAATACAAAAAATGTATTACTTCGGCGACTTCCTCTCCGCAGATTTCTGAGAGTAAATAAAAACTGCCATGAAAAGTTTCTCAAAAATTTGTCGTTCGGGGTTGACTTTAAACTGTAGGTCCCGCTACTCATGCATAAAAAAGGGTTGTATTGACCAATTATGTATGTATGTATGTTATGTAATATAGAGGTTTCTCCATTTATTGTCTTCCACATTTTAAAGCCCAATTAGGGATATTGTGTTCGAAGTTATATACATATTAAATTAAAAACAAGACATAATCTTCTTTAATAATTTGGTTTGTTTTTATTACAGTCTCAATGAAATGCCATTTTCATTACAAATGAAAAGAAGATTCTGACTTAGAGATCCTGTTCATCAATACACATGAACACATACAAAATACTTAAATTTACGCACTAATAGGCATGAAGCCTTAAAGCCTACTTTATTTAATTGAAATTAATTGTAATTAAAGCAAAAATTTTTCGAAGAATGAAATACTTCTGTCTTCTCTTTTTTTTTCATTCAATTGCTTCAAATTAACAACAAACAATTCGAACAATGAAATGAATCGAAAACAAAATGAAATGTTTAAAATTCTTTAAAAAAAAAATACTGAAATTAAACGAAACTAAAGTAAATTAACGGAATGAATATTAAGTATTCGATTTTAATTAACATAGTTTTTGAATAATTTCAATAATTTTTCAAATAAATTTTCAATTGAAAACAACAACCTCTGCCGATGCAGTAAATAGTAACGAAACTGGAAATAGAGTTTGTTATTTATGAATACGAGATTTGAATCTGTTTACTTGACTTTCCAATGATGATTGTTGTCATCATTATGATCATTAGGCAGAGGGAGTAAAAAAAAGGTTCGTCCTCTCCAGGACATTACCTTAATTAACTGGAAATGTTCATTCTTGAAGTTGATGGCCTATACTCTATGTTACGAATGTTCCTTCAAATCTCGTCAATACATACATAATTGATCAGTTAGGATTACGACCTAGTTTCTCACACCACTTATGTTGTCTGTGTTAATTTTATACATGAGTGGTGGGACCTACAGTATTAAAGCCGACTCCGAACGACAGATTATTGAGAAACTTTTCATGGCAATTTTTATTTACTTTCAGCGTTTTTGCCAAAAATCTGCTGAGAGGAAATTGCCGAAGAAATACTTTTTTCTACTTCGTTTTGATGTCTAACCTGGGGTTTGAACCCTGGCTCTACGTCCAATAAGGCAGCACAATGTCTACTAGACTGTGGCGACTTCAATACTCGTCAATACTCTTTTTATTTCTATTTCAAGGTCTTCGTTTAAATGTGGTATGTCCTCGGTATGTTCGTTTTTAAATACGAATCCATAACTGCAGTTGACTTGCTGTTTTCCTTGAATGTTCCTTCGTTGAGATCCTCTGTGTCTACATAGTTCAAATTTACCCCCAGTTCGTCGCTTATATGACTTTTAATGACATTCAATTGAGGTTGTGGAACAATTTTTTTTAAAATGGCCTTTTTCTTCATGTATTCATGATAATGTTGTGGGTATTATTTTAATTGAACACCAACAAATCAATTTTAGTTTTTAGTTCAGCCGCTCCTAACATGGTTTGCCTTGGCTTTTCCTGTTGGTTCGCGAGAGGTTTATTAATTTAATTATCTTTCTAACAGCTACGCCTGGGAAGCAATCCCATTTATTACATCGGGCGACGCTCTCTATTGCGGTGACAAGTTCCCCGAGTGATTGTTATTGTTATCGTTGTTTCAATAAGATCCTGCCAAATACGTAGCATTGAAATCTATTCATTACTTATGGTTTGTGTTGATTTCAGCTTTTGTTGTGTATTACAGAACCCCACCATATCTGATGTCTTTAAGTGTAGATCGACAATTGTCTTCTTTTTCCCTGTAGGTTCTATGCCATAATACCAGCAGTTATATTACCAAACAATCTTCATTTCATGTTGAGCATTTCAGTCATTTTTTGAAGTTAGGTTTACTCTTTGTAAGAGACTTTGGTTGCACATCTTGGGCTGTGAACATATTTTTAAGATTTGTCGCCATCATCGACTTGTCAGTATCTGTGTTGCCGAGATACGCTAAGTTTAGGAGACCAAATTAACTAAAATTTCCTTTGTTTTTCATGTATGTATGCAATCGAACCACCAGATAATGCTAAAAATCTTCCATCCGCTTAACATTGGTTTCCAATTCAGTGACAAATTGTTTTCGTAGGAGTAGTTATAAAAATATTTCTTTGGCCACTTCCTCTCAGCAGATTTCTGGCAAAAACTCTGTGAAGAAATAAAATTGCCATGAAATGTTTCTCAGAAATCTGTCGTTCTGAGTCAAGTTTAAACTGTAGGTCACGCCACTCATGTATAAAACTAACACACATACCATAAATGGTGTGATAGTTGTAGTAGTTATCCTGTGTTTTCAACATTTATTCCAACAATATTGTTCAAAATGCCTTGAGTGAGATCTGTCTTTAATATTCTTCTTCCTTTTTTTATTGCTTTAAACTATTGCACCCCAGCAATTAATAGAAGAAACAAGAAAAATAACCAAAAAAAAATTTATTTGGAGTGTTAAATTGATTGTAATTTCTCTCTCTATTGTTGTCATAAGGGTTGAGAATATTTCAGTATTTCTAACAACAGGGTATTACTCAACAACATGAAGAGCAGCAGCTTTAAGAGAATTCTTTACGAAATTAGATTTTATTTGCTCCAATAATTTCATTGCATTGTAGAAAGAAATAAAAATAAAAATAAATAAAAAAGCATTGTTTGGTTGATGGACAGCTTAAGAACATGAAAAAAAACAAAGAGATGAGAAGAGAACACAGATCTAAAACTGACAAGAACATGTCCAATAAAATATAAGAAAAATAAAAACTAATAAGCAATACTACTACAATACACACACATACACTCTCACAGAAACCTTCAAACGAACAGATATGCATAGAGACACCCAACAAACAAACAACATTTTAATGTACATTTTATTTGCTTATGCATACGTATTTCTATTTGTATTTGTGTGTGTAGGCGAATGTATTTGTTTGTGTGTTTAAATAAAGATGATAACAGTGATGAGAGGTATTCCACTCACACATAAAGTGGTTTTTATTTTGTCAATATTTGTTTGTGTAATACAATCAACCACCAGCAATTTATGCAAATATTTCCATTTCATTTAATAATATTTGGAATATTTAAAAAAAAAATAATAACAACAACAATAACAATAATGCTATACTTATTGATTTTATTAAATCTTTTTTAAATGAAAAATTCTCCACGATTTTTTGCCGTGATTCGTTTAGGTTTGTTTTAATTTTTCTAAATAGTTGAGTATACTCAATATATGGGGCGTATGAGTAATATTTTTCTTTGAATTAATTATTAATCATACGCATTATATTTCTTAATTCAAATTGCTTTAATTCAGGTCTTATTAAGTGGTAATAATGTGTGATTTTTTAAGAGCTATAGGAAAACTTTTCAAAAAAAAACACATAAAATTCAGAAAAATGCATGAAATCTTTATTTGAATCGATAGTACGGTCCATATAATTTAATGCTTGAAGATTATTTCATGCAAATGTTGACCGCGACTGCACCTCAAATGGTCCATCCGCTTAGTCCAATTTAGGCATACTCTTTCCAACATTTCGGCCGGTATGCTTCAATGTTGTCTTCCAATGCGTCAATTGAAGCGGGCTTGTCTGTATAGACATGAGCTTTAACATAGCCCCACAAAAAATAGTCTAAAGGCGTTAAATCGCACGATCTAGGCGGCCATTTGACCGGTCCCGAACGTGAAATAAAATGTTCACCGAACTCGTCTCTCAATAAGTCCATTGTTACGCGTGCTGTGTGACATGTGGCACCGTCTTGTTGAAACCACATGTCATGCAAGTCAAGCTCTTGCATTTTGAGCAAAAAAATGTTGGATATCATATATTTTCTTCAGTTCGAACTCTACGTAAGCGTGTTGGTGGTTTAATGTCCAACAATAACTTAATGCCCGAATAGCCGCTTCAGTGGCTCGATTAAACTGACCATAAAATGGAAGAAGCGCGCGATGAACTTTGTTAACAGAGCACGCAATTTTATAATAAAATTCAATGATTTGAAAGCGTTGTTCGTTTGTAAGACGATTCATGGTTAAATTATAGACCAAACTGAAGATGTTTGACAGTGAAACAAAACACAAAACGTGCGTGAGCTGTTTAAACCAGTGTTGCTAAAAAGATAATTGCTAAAAAATCACCCGTTATTTTCTATTGGTAACAATTTCGCAACTGTGTGAGTCACTATCTCTAGAACATATTTTGTAGTTTCTCAGGTGTTGTAAATTCTTTCTCAATTTTAACTTCTGAACCTAATATAATACAAACTCCATATTGTTCACTTGAAAAACCTGTCGGGTATTTATTACATCTTAAAGAACTTTGGACTATGCGGGAGAATGTAGGTTAGGTTAGGTTAGGTTAGAGGGCGTGTACTTGTCAATTAAGAGAAGTACAGTACCCGGAGGTCGAATTAACCCATTGTACAACGTCCTAGTTTCTCACACCACTTATGTTGTGTGTGTTAATTTTATACATGAGTGGTGGGACCTACAGTTTAAAGTCGACTCCGAACGACAGATTTTTATTTATTGAGAAACTTTTCATGGCAATTTTTATTTACTCTCAGAGTTTTTGCCAGAAATCTACTGAGAGGTAATCGCCGAAAAAATACTTTTTGTATTTTGTCTTTGATGCCTGGCCTGGGGCTCGAACCCAGGCTTTTGCGTCTAATAAGCCGACACACTACCTACTAGACTACGGCGACTTCATGCGGGAGTATGTACATAATTAGTCATTACAACCATTAACACCATTAACATTACTTATATTGTGTATGTAGTTTTTACATGAATGGCTGGACCTTCAGTTTAAAGTGGACTCCGAACGACAGATTTTTTTGAGAATATATTCAAGGAAATTTTTTATTTACTCTCCGAGTTTTTGTCAGAAATCTGTCAAGAAGAAGTCACCACCGAAATATTTTTTCATATTTCATTTCGTTGAGCATGTCTGACCTGGGGTTTGAACTGTGGCCTCAAGTCTAATAAGCCAACACACTATCTACTAGACTACGTCCACTTCAAATTATTCAAAGTATGATTGAAACACATTAAAAAGAAGTGGGGATAGCCAGTTCTAAAAGAATATTCTCAAACATATGCCAGAGCGGCTTATGAGAAAATCCCGTCTCAATTTGTATTGGAAGAATGCTGCTTTAAAGGATTTAGCAAGCTTGAAGTGACTTGGAGGTTCGGAGAAAAGCTTTCTTCATCGTAAAGCACCTAACCATTGTACAAAAAGTGGAATATATATGTAATTACCAGCAGCATCAAATATTATCCGTAGTCTATTAAGTAGTGTGCTGGCTTATTAGACGTGAAGCCTCGGTTGAAACCACAACAAAATGAAATACGAAAAAATATTTCTACGGCGACTTCCTCTCAACAGATTTCTGGCAAAAACTCTGAGAGTAAAATGAAGTTGCCATAAAAAGTTTCTTAAAAATCTGTCGTTCGGAGTCGATTTGAAACTTACGTACAAAATTAATACAAACAACACGAATTGGTGTGATGGTCGTATTCCTGATTGAAGGGTTGTTATGCATATGTATCAAGTAGTATCCAGAGACACAGTGTTGAGTGTTTACTACATCACAAGGTTCATACATACAGTATTGTTCGAAACCTAAGCAACTTTTACCCACTAAGTAATAATAGACTCATATTTTTTCTCTAAATAAATTTATAGAAAATATTTATTTTATTTACTATTACACAATGTGCCTACAACCTAAAAATAACAACATAAATTAAATTCCATTTCTTTGGAAGTTATAATAAAATAAAAACAAAATTAACCTAAAAATTCGCTGTTCAAAACCTAAGCAACTTTTAATATTTGCTATGATATCCTTTGTTTCTCACGACCTCAGCGCATCTTTTGGGCATAGATTCAATAAGATTTGATAGAATAGATGTTGGTATAGCTTCCCACTCTGATTTTAGACAGTTCATCAACTCCTGTTTATTCTTAAAGCGTCGAGTTCCAAGTCTCCGTTTTGAAATGCCGAAGATGTTCTCTATGGGATTCAAGTCTGGCGATTGAGGTGGCCAATCGAAGACTTGAACCCCATTAGCAGATAACCAATCGTTGACCAACTTCGGTGAGTGTTTTGGGTCATTGTCATGTTGAAACACCCATCGAAGTGGCATTTCCCACTCAGCATATTTAACCATGTGAGTGGCTAAAATGACTCTGTAAACAAAACGGTCCATTTTTTTTTAATTTCTACAAAGGGACCAACACCACTGGCCGAAAAACAAGTCCAAACCATCACATTGCCATCTCCATGCTTTATTGTGGCAATGTTTGGTAAGTTTAGCAACCAGACGGTGCACATGCCATTTTATACCACATGCATGTCAGATAAGTCTCAAAATTCTATATGCTTCAACAGTCCTCCGTCTGTAATTTTTTCAAATTAAAATTAAATTTTCAAATTACAATCAAAATATTACTCTTAATCGATTGAAAAGGGTTATGTGCTGAATTCTGTAAATCCGCATCATCTGCCCGTTAGTTTCTATAGACACACATGCGATCTGGAATTCACATAAGCATCATCCGATACAACAGGCTAAGAGTACGAATTTAATTCGTCGGTGTAAACTCTTTATAATTGATAGGCCAATAATAGGGCGACTAGCTGTCAATGTCAATGCAAACGTACCCCTGTTTCTCAATTACTAAGACAGTATCCCAGTATTTGGAACTCAAATTTGATCTTGCACGCTTTCACTAACCGATAGAAGGTCAAGTATACAACACAAGTGCAGATACGCCTATGATCTCCGCTCTAAGATGGTATTCACCAGACTTTTTTAATGGCCAAGATAAGTGCATATCTGAGCAATAAGATGTTGTGATTACTCAGTTTAGCTTCGTTGGGAAAAATATCAGCTCCATTGACACACTTCATCCTTCGGCCATTTGTATAGATTTTGTAATATTTTGTGTCCTAATTTCCGTTTTTTTTAACCATTTCAAGAAATGTTTCTAAACCTTGATTTTCTTTGACTTACCAATTGTCACACAATTTTTCAATATTCTTGTAAGAATTTTTGGGCTAATTAAAGCCTTTTTAGTTTAATAAATAGACAGACAACCAGAACATTTCAAATTTTAATCTTCGCGGCATGTACTAATCTTGGAACTACTGATGTTACACCTGTAAAGTTTAATTTTCAAATTTCATGATGATGGCAGCATGTCACGTACGTGTACGTCAAAACAAAATACTCACACAGTCAGTCAGTCAGTCACTCAGTCAGTGCAGTGCTTGCCTGCATGTAAACACAGCGCCATGGTTTTCTTTTGTGTACATACGTATTGTGATGTTTTGCGGAGAAGAATCTTCGTGTTGGTGGCCTCATTGTTTGAACGTGTGACTTAAAGTTACCAAATCATTCCGCAACGAAATTTTGCGGGTTTTCGGTTGAAATTTCTTTTAAAAAATTTTGTATATTTTTTACAATCGCTTTCCTTTCTCTTGCATCGTGATGTCTTTTGTGCCGCTAAAGACATGCAAGACAAAAGTAAAACTGACGGGGTGTTTGGCATGTGTTGTAACATTAGCACTCACCAGTCATTGTTTGTAGATTATTTAAACATTTTCAGAGGAATATAAACCCGCATATATGCCCTTAAATACAGGTCGTTTCTAGTTTGGGGTTCTTTTGCGACTTAATTTTCCTTCTTTTGGCGAGTATGTATCTGACAAAAACTTAGCATTAAAAATTTCTGAAAAATCTGTCGTTTGGAATCGATATTGAAAAGTAGCTTCCGCCACTCATGGACTAAATAACACACACAATATGGATGCTGTGAGCGACTAGATTGTAATCCTGACTAAATGGTTGAATGATTAACTACGTCATTAGATTACATATCCTGTGTCATTTTACAATGAGACTCAACTTCATGGAGAGCTTGAGAGCACTTCTAGGCTCAGCTGAACTTATGTGGATAATGTAGAGAAACGGAATTGTTTCTTTTTTCCTTCAATCGAATTTCCATACATCCCGACAATGCCATTGTCACACAATGTTCACTGCTTCGTGGAAGACCATGTCCATAAATTCAACATTCCCTTGTATTATATTTGCGGTGCGTTGAATCTTAGAAGGAAGAGGGGCGTATGGTCTACCTTATGTGTTAATATAGCCCTTGAATTCTTATTTCTTGTGATCTTGGACTGAACTCTTGACAATCTAACCACCGACTTAAATAGTAATTTAAATTTGAAGAAGAGTACGCCACCTTATCTAATCTATTAGCCATCGTTAAAAGAATCTTTTCCTTTCCTTTCCCGGTTTCTGTATCAATAAAAGGTCTTAGGCTCAGATCGAAGCAAGTGGTAGTCTGACGGCGCAATAGTAAGATTTTACTTCGTGTAGGGCAATGCTTTTAAACTGACAAACGTGGTCGTAAACCGCTCTCTTTTCGAGATTATGAACGAATCAACCAATAATGGAAAAATGGACGAGGCAAAACCGAAAGACCACAAAATTTTCCAAACTTTTTAATTGATGTTGCAGGATGTGATCCAACATTGTCATGATAAAATATTTGCAGGGTTTATTGTATCATATTGTTACGTCTTTATCTTTTAAAAAGGTTTAAGATATGTGCTCATATATTGCAAATTAAATTAAATTTGTGTGCCACTGTTCACAACTTGATGTACACAACTTGATGTACACAACAACATTTGCTTTTCTTTGTTTTTCCTCTATTTATACCCTTTGCATAAACAATAACAATTAATAGACAATTATTTGACAAATCTTTTTAATGGAGATCTTCAAACCACGATTACTCTCCAGTCAGTCTTCACACAAGACTGACTGAATTTCACTAACTCAGTTGCCTGCATTGCCTTGCCTTTTATATGGCAAAGTAAACAGTCTGATGAATGTTCTTGAAGGCGAATGTTGATGACCTCGCCTTCTGGAGAGTTCTATAAATGTAAATATCGTTGCTTATATTTATTACACAGACCTGCAAATTTGGACTTTTTTGTGCAAATAAGATGGCTCCAGGTGTTTCCGAAGGCATTTTGCGAACACGAATCTGGTTTCAAAAACTTTCCATCACGTCAGGTTAAGAAAAAGGGGGTTGAAACCCCTAAAAAGAGCGTTTTTTTTTGCCATTTTTGAAACATTGTTGAGCTAAACATTGACATGCTAGAACCATCGCTATTGTCAGAAATTGACAATTGATCTTTGCTCTTTAAAATGAGTCCAAAGCCAAATTGTTTGCATGCACCCTTAAAGTAGGGGGGGGGTGTTTATGTCAAGGGGTGCAAGAGAAAAAGAAACACATTACGGAGGTCCTTAAAAATTAATCAGATTCACTTGAAACGCTGATTACAGATCTTCATTCATATGGCGGTCAAGTAAATCTGATTAATTTTTATAAACCTCGACAGCCCATTTGTTGTCACAAAGTGAAAATAAATGTTTCATTGTTAAAGACACAAACCATTTGCTGCTGGGAATAAATTAATTCTCGTCGTATTATATTCAGTGTGGCTATGCTAGAACTCGATTCCATTTTCATAAAATCTGTCTTAATTTTAGCCGTGATAGCATTCTATGCCAAAATCTATATTTAATGTGACTTTGAAAATTAAACTTCAACTTGAAAGACCCTATACTTGTCTCATTTGTAAAATGTGAATGTGTAACGCTATGCATTGTTGCAAGTAAGTTACATGCATTGATACTGTATGCAGCCGTTTACACTTTGTAAATAGAAAATGTTTTGTTGTCTGTATTAGTATTTAAGTATGGGTATGTGTGTGTGTATGGGTATTTTATAGTATCAAAGGATTCTTTCATGACACCTCCCAGTCAGCCTCCTTTGGTGACGAGTGATTTCAAAATAGTTTTCTTGTTTTTTCGTTTTGTTTTTACTTTGTTTTCTCGCACTCTTACTTTCTTGGTCGTTTTAGTTTATCATCACACTCTCCGCTCTTTGTTTCGCTCTCTCTGTGTGTTCAGTATGGTGGTATATTCACACTTTTTGCATAAAATAAGAATTAGCAGGACTTGTTGCATGCCCTAGCATGCTTAAAGACTATGCAGTAAGTGTGTGTGTGTGTATGAAGCTGTTTTCATTAGAATGGGCGTTTGCTCGTTATTTCTATAGAACGGTACATAGAAGTGGGTGTTGGGCAACGAAAACAAAATAAAAGAAATTCTTTTTAAATGGTTTTTGAATTATTACAACAATTACTCTACAGAGACCCCTCACACATACACACACACAAAAGCAAAACCCATACAATAACATTTATTTATAATGTCACTGTAATTGAATTGAATTGAATTGCCTTGTATTATATGCTGAAGCAGAAAAGGTTGAACTTTTAACAAGTAAAACTGTTTTCGCAGCGTTGAACAACAATATTGCTGAGTAACTAAGGGGTTTTCATTTGTAAAATAATAAAATATTTAAATACATACATCATGTTGTTGCAGTTATTTGTTCTTTACAAAGGCTTAGCTCAGTATTCTGTAATTGTAAAAGTATATTCTATGTCCACATGTGCAATTTGCTAGTTTGGCGAAATTACGCATCTGGGCCTTACTGGGCCATTAAGCAACATTTCAAATACATGGCCATTATTTATGCATTAGAAATACATATTGTGGAATGGAAAGTGAATAATTGCCAGAGTCCCAATGGTGTCTTTATTTTATTTCACTTACTTTCTTAAATCAACACAAAAATGTACTTACAATGGACGGACTAGGGGAAAAGGGTTCGAAAATTTAAATTACTTTTCGAGGGGTATTGCATGCGCAAGATTTATTTTATTATACGTACCGTAGTTCATTTTATTTTCAGTCTTGGAAAGGAGGTGGTGTAATGCTAATTTCTAAAATGATTAAAAATAACCGCCCCATAGCATAATGTAGTACTATTTGAAGGTTACGAAAGTGGATAGAATTATTTACAGTCAAACATGCTGCACGGTAGACCTTATGGTTATCACAGGTCCCGTTCTGCTGATATAAAGAATGTTACTTAGTTATTTAATTCCCATGGTTTAAATACAGAGTCGCCGTAGTCTAGTAGGTAGTGTGTTGGCTTATCAGACGCAAGGCCATGGTTTAAATCCCAGGTCAGACATCAAAACGAAATTTGAAAAAATATATCTTCGGCGACTTCCTCTCAGCAGATTTCTGGCAAAAACTCTGAGAGTAAATAAAATTGCCATGAAAAGTTTCTCACAAATCTGTCGTTCGGAGTCGACTTTAAACTGTAGGTCCCGCTACTCATGTATAAAATTAACACACACGACATAAGTGGTGTGAGGAGCTAGGCCGTAATCCTGGCTGAAGGGTGGTAATGGCCAATTATGTATAAACACAGACGACCGAAGACAGAAGGCTGCCAAGTCTAGAATACATGCGCTTATATGAGGACGATTATATTGTCGGCAGAATAGAAAAAGCCAAGACAACAACCTAAGCTGTTTCTGTCCAACTTATGGTATAACATATAGACGACAGACGACCGACCATAGAAAGCCGTCAAATTTAGAATACACGCGTTTATATGAGGACAAAGTTATATTGACGGCAGAACATAAAAAGCCTGGACAACAACCTATGCAGAAAAATTACTTGGCAGTATTTTCTGTCGAACTTCCGAGTGGCTGTCTGCCGTCCATGTGTTTATATCACCAGTGTGTCCTTGTGCTTCAACCAATGTACTCCACTAAAATTTACCCGTAAACATCAAGTGTATCACACTTCAAAATGGTTCATATACACTCAACTTGTCCTCATTGCATTTTCTTCATTGTATTTTTTTTATTTATTTTTATTTTCATTTTAAGTCCTTTCATCAAAACAAATAAAATGTTTGTAAATTATTATTCAAATACAGTGAAACTTGGTAAGTTCAAGTGCATAAATCTTTATTTGATATTGTGGCGCACCAGTATATTCGAGGTATACGTCGTCAAGACGTACCTTAGAACTGAGACCATACATTTATTGTACTCTCCTCAAACTTTATAGGGTATCTAAAGAATGTCTTCTCCAAGCATATTATATAAACACATAGTTTGGTCATTACAGCCCTTCAGTCAGGACCTAGCTTCGACGTTCTAGCTTCTCACACCACTTTTGTTGTGTGTGTTCATTTTTATACATGAGAGGAGGGACCTACAGTTTGAAGTAGATTCCAAACGCCAGATTTTTGAGAAAATTTTTCATGGCAATCTTATTTAGTCTCAGAGTTTTTGCCAGAAATCTAGGAAGTCGCCGAAGAAATATTTCTTCATATTCCGTTTTGTTAGAGGTCTCTGACCTGTGGTTTGAACCGTGGCCACACGTCTAATAATATAACACACAACCTACTAGACTACGACGACTGAATATTCTCCAAGCATATTTCTCTGACTAATTTCTGGATGCTGGAGAAGCTAATGTACACCCGGGTGTTTTTTTTTAAGATGCATTAATGCCACACACGTTCCAAATATGTGTTCCGATGAACACACCGAATCTACATGTAGAGTCTGAGACATCCCCCATTCTGAACTAAGTATACTCTGTGCCTACAGTGCCCTGTCAAAGACCGCTTATTAAACTCATCTCGTTCCTGGATAGTCTGACGTGATGACACAAATCCCTTCTGATTATAATTTCCCAACAAAAATTGTATTTGCCTTAAACCAACTTTGTTTGAGAAGAGACTTTGCCTCTCTTTATATTCCAAGTACTGTATTAGAACGTAGTGAGTATTGTGAGCATAGCTTTGATGAACTCCTGTAAACATTTCAATGAGTTTAATGCGCTTGTCTGAAAAGGAGTATATTGATGAGATTTATTTACCAGAATGCCAAGGAAAAATATATTAAAGCGCAACGGTCGCCGTTGTCTTATTACAAGTGAGGGGATACGGTTGAAACACTAAGTCAGACAACTCCAGCGAAGTGTGAAAAAATATTTCTTTGGAGACTTGTTCTCAGCAGATTTGCAGATTGCCACGAAAAGCTGCTTACAAATTTGTTGTTCGGAGTTGACTTTAAACTGTAGGTCCCTCAAACAAAACATAATTGGAATCCTCAATGAAGGGTTGTAATAAGCAATTAAGTAAACTAAGTAAGTAAAAGGGAAGTCACGGTAGTCTAGTCGGTAGTGTGTTGGCTTATTAGACGTAAAGCCTGGGTTCGAGCCCCAGGCCAGACATCAAAACAAAATACAAAAAGTATTTCTTCGACGACTTTCTCTCAGCAGATTTCTGGCAAAAACTCTGAGGGTCAATAAAAATCGCCATGAAAAGTTTCTCAAAAATCTGTCGTTCGGAGTCGACTTTTAATTGTCAAGAAAAGCTCTTCAAAAAAATCAAAAAAAATCGACTTTAAACTGCAGGTCCCGTACTCATTAATAAAATTAACACACGCAACATAAGTGGTGTGAGAAACTAGGTCGTAATCCTGACTGAAGGGTTGTAATGACCAATTATGTATGTATGTATGTAAGTAAGTAAAAGAACTAAATCTAGAAATCTAGAATATATCGCTCACATTATATGGGCTTTTTCTCTAGATGTTGCTTCCATTTGAGTGTCCGGTCCAGGGAAACATTTGTTTTGATATACTTTTATTTGTGAACAAGGAGATCTCCGTTCTATCCGCGTCTCTTGGACGTGTACAGTATAGAAAAGAATTAAGTCGCATTAGTCTAGGAGTGTGTTGGCTTATTAGATGAGAGCCCGTGGTTCAACTCTTGGCTCAGGCATCTTGACGACTATTGACTAGTATCTCTCACGAGTCTTCTGGCAAAAACTCTGAGAGTAAATAAAATTTGCCATGAAAAGTTTCTTAAAAATCTTTCGTTTTGTTCTGTTGCCGATTTTACAAAACGAAATTGGTAAAACCAATCCTGGGTCCAATGTTTGCTTATAGCATTTATTTTACAGATTTTTAGGAAGGTTTTTGCAAACTATTTTATATTAAAAAAGAACACATCATGTAAGTAAGGCTGTTTTCCGATCTTCAAGAATATTTTTAACATGAATATCGAACCTTTCCAGCTCCTCTTCATTTAAGGCAATTGAATTAGTCCTCCCTAGAATCCCTCGAATATTTCATATGAATAAATCAATATTCCCAAATTAATATTTGAAAACTTTTAGAAAACGTATTCATAATTCCATTAAGTACGAGCGTATTACATAAGTATTGTATGGTGGTTGAAATAGTTTTTCCAACATTCATTTGCATTTACTCATGACCTATTGAAAATCGTATCCTAAAGTTTTACAAAATCATGTTCTTCTTACTAAAGTTCGCTGCTGCATACAAAATCACTGTAAAAATATTCGCTTAAAATGAAAATTTTATTTTGTTTTCGCTGAACTGTCACGACCATATGCTGTGTGGCAGGAAAGGATTTCATGTTGTTTTTCTCATTTTTGTTCAACAACAATTTTTGTCCTTTATTTGTAGTTTTTGTTTTTGTTTTTGTATTTTGTAAAAAGGATAACAGTTGGTATGACAGTCATTTCAAAGCATGTTATTATTGGATTGTATTGTGTATTGTGTTGTGCTGGTTGACAATGAAGTTCATTAATATTAAAAAAAAATAAAACAAGATTTTGTTTTGAAAGACAAGGTTTTTAACTTATTTAACAAGAAAAAGAAAAAAGAACACAATAATTTTGAATGACAAATAAATATTATCCACAAAACACTTGTAAAATGCCACTGCCACTGCCACTGCCACTGTGCCACTGTCATATAATTTATCAAAATCTATTGGCATTATACACACACACACACCTACACAATGTACATTTAAATGCTTGCAATTATTTTTTTTTTATACAAAATTCAAATAAGAATCTTAAAAATCTTTGTATTTCTATATAAGAAAATTAATTTAATTTCTTTATTATCCTCCTCTCTTTCACTCTATTCCCCGTGTAGTCAATGAAGACATGAACAACAAGGCTTCAACTTGTGGCAAACTCCTCATATGCCTGTCCGTGGTGCTGGTCATATTGACATTGCCCTTCAGTTTGTTTGTATGCTTTAAGGTAAATTGAAATTGTATTTCTCGTTTGGTTTTTATTTCCTATTTTGGTTTTAATTTTATTATACCCTCTGGTTAACAGAGAAAACAGCTTTTAATATAATTATTTTCCTTTTTCATTCTTCTCTATTCTTTATTTCCTTTCAATATTCATTGTTTTGTTCGCGGCTTTTCATACTGTGGCTACAGGTGGTACAGGAGTATGAACGTGCTGTTATATTTCGTCTGGGACGTTTAATGCAAGGTGGTGCCAAAGGACCAGGTATATATTTAAAAAAAATAAATATTTTTATTGTTTTATTTATAACAGATTGATAATTTTATTATATCCTACACCGTAGCTATGTAGGGATGATATTGGCAGCATAGATCAGCAATGAGTATTGAAAAATATGAGTAGAATCGTATCATACTCATAATTTCTGATACTTATACGCACCATTGAACCTCTACTCATATGCAAAGTTTGAAGTACTCATCATATTCATACTTAACAACACAAATGATGTTGTTGATTTCGACTCTCCGTGACTCAACATTTTCAAAAATCACAGAATAAGTATGATTCGCATACGAACGCTAACATTCTCACTAAATGGTTGTGTGTTTGGTCAGCTTGCTGCTCTGTCTTTTTTGCTTATGTGTCTTCTTTCTTTTTTCGTAAATGCAACAACCTATGCTTTCAATAGATGGGGCGTATGATTAATATTTTTCTTCGAATTAATTATTAATCATACGTAGTGGAGGATTTTTTTTATTATATTTCTTAATTCAAATTGCATTAATTAACGGCCTATTCAGTGGCAATATTTTCTCTTGGCAACAATTTCGCAATTGTTTGATTCACTATATCTAGAGCATATTTTGTAGTTGTATTTTTTTCAATCAGATATTTGAAATTCTTATCAATTTTCAGCTCTGAACCTAACATAAAAAAATTGTTTACTCGAAAAATGTATTCGGTGTGCTGGCTATGCGGGAATGTATACATAATTGCTCAATGCAATCCTTTTTGTCAGCATTATGACATTGTTTCTCACACTACCTACATTGTTTGTGCTATTTTTATGCATAAGTGGAGGGACCTACGGTTTAAAGTCGTTTCCGAACGACAGATTTTTGAGAAACTTTTCATGGCAATTTTATTTGATCTCCGGATTTTGCCAGAAATTTGCTGAGAGGAAAATGGCGAAAGAAATATGTTCTTTAATAATACGTTCTGAACGAAATATCTAAGCTATGGTTGAGCCACGGTCTCAAAACGTCTAAAGAAGCTGCACAAGGCATTGCGCAACCCCCGCGCTTATCAGCTTCTTCGTTTAGTTCATTGAAATTCTATCAGTACAGACTCTGCGAACTTTGGTATCAAAGCTACCACTACAACCTAATCTAACCTAACCTAAAAGGCAAAGGCGTAAATGAGCTTCTGTTCAATAAATGTATAAAAGATTGTAATTGAAGCATAAGAGAGAGGTTTAAAGACATACAGACAACAGTATTTAACAGTTGACATGGCGTAGTGATTAGGGTAGATAAATAAATTGGAAGGAAGAGATCATCATTCCAAAGAATAATATCCTATTCGAATAATATCCAATTCGCACACAAGTAAGCCTAACACAACCTATCAACCACGTAGTTAATAGAAAATTTGTATCCTGTATGTATGCCCCAATTTGTTTCAAACTCCGCTTCTTAAGCGACTAATGCCTAGTAAAATGGCATCCGTAAAATATTTGGGTCATATAAGTGAACACGCTACCTACTAGTTTACGGCGACTGCTTTTAAGGATGTTTCGATAAATGTCTTCTAGTGGCAGCACATTTTTCTTACTTTCTTACTCAATTGATCATTACAACCCTATAGCCAGGATTACAACCTTACTTCTTCCACCACTCATGTTCCCGTTTAAAGGCGACTCTGAATGATAGATTTTTTTTTCATGACAATTTTTTTTTACTCTCAGAGTTTTCACCAGAAATCTATTGAGAGGAAGTCGTCGGAGAAATATTTTTCCATATTTCGTTTTGTTGGAGATGTCTGACCTTTGAACCGTGGCTTAGCGTCTAATAATAATACCTACTAAACTAAGACGACTTCAGCAAATACTCTGAGAGTACATACAATTGCAATGAGAAGTTTCTTACAAATCTGTCCTTCGGGGATGACTTTAAACTGTAGCTCCCTCGACACTCATGTATAAAATTAAAAAACAAAATAATTGGAATCCTGACAAATGTAAAGTAAGTAAGTAAGGAGAATAAATCTAGAAATCTAGAATATATTGGTCACATCATATTAGCTTTTTCTCTAGATATTATTTCTATTTGACTGTCCAGTCCAGAATAACTTTTACTTGTGAACAACGAGATCTCCGTTTTATCCGTGTCTCTCGGACGTGTACAGTATAGAAAAGAATTAAGTCGCGTTAGTCTAGCAGTGTGTTGCTGTATTAGATGAGAGCCCGTGTTTCAACTCTTGGCTCATGCATCTTGACGACTTTCGGTCTCTCGGTCTCTCACCAGTCTTCTGGCAAATACTCTGAGAGTAAATAAAATTGCCATGAAAAGTTTCTCAAAAATATGTCGTTCAGGATATTTACACTGGGTTTGGGTAAATTGCAGAAATTACAATATCCGGGACCAAAACCATCTAGTTAGGCTCTTTATCTTTGTAACAAACCTTAAAGAAATTCAGTTCATAATTGCTTCAGAATGTATTGCAAATTTCTACCCAGGATTCGTTTAAAATCAATCGGTATTTGCTTTATTTGGATCCATTAATGTTTTCTTTCTTTCCAATTTCAGGTATATTTTTTATACTGCCTTGTATAGATTCATATGCCAGAGTGGATTTACGTACGAGAACCTATGATGTGCCGCCACAAGAAGTAAGTAAAAAACATTTTTTTTTAAATTTTTATTTCAAAAAAATTGTTTTTCAAGGCATTGACAAATAGTGCCAGCCATTCATTTTTTTCTTTCAAATTCTTACTCTTTTAAGTCAAATATAGCTACGGGGACAATATTTGCAATTTTTTGTTGTTTTCTTTTTAACCATAAATAAACTAAGTTAAGGGC
This sequence comes from Sarcophaga subvicina, assembly GCA_936449025.2. Classification (NCBI taxonomy): domain Eukaryota; kingdom Metazoa; phylum Arthropoda; class Insecta; order Diptera; family Sarcophagidae; genus Sarcophaga; species Sarcophaga subvicina. The sequence continues at coordinate 102,739,441 of OW388083.2, read as the reverse complement.
TCTCTCTCTATTTTTTTTTTTTTTTTGTAATTCCAATTTCATTTGGTCACTATGTGATGCAAAACGAAATGATGAAAAACCAAATACAAATACGAATACACACACCGATACACACACAGAGAGAGAGAGAGAAGGCATGTTTAACAAGAGATGGCCATAAAACATAGATACTCGTTGCTTAATATCAATATGGCCATGTAAAATTCATTTTGTCTTTCCCGTTCCCTTCCACATGGCAAATATTTACACAACGAATGTCCATTTTTGGTAACTGTTTGCCTAAATATTTGGCCAAAACGTAACAAAAAAGAGAAAGGAAAAGAACAAATTAATGGTTTCCCCAGCCGTACTCATCATCAATGGCTTACACATCTAGCATCAGTTAATTGGTTTTGCGAAAAGATTTGAAACATTCGTTGTAAGGGAAATAGTTAGAAGCGATTAACTCTGCTTAAAATTAATACCACCAAATGGGGGAGCTGAAGAAAAAACATTCATAATTAGGCAGTCGTACTTAAAAGGAATTTTGGGATTCTTTCAAACTGCTTTTGTAATTCAAAAACAATGCTCCTGTATGAGAAAGGCTCTTGACTGCGACTTGAAGCTTAAACACAAAGTAACTTCTGTTTTTATCTTTACTACAGGGTCTTTAAAGTACAAGTTTTTTCTACATTCTGAAACTAAAATCGAAAAAGAATAAAAATGTGTACCGAAGTACTCGTCGTCAAAGATAAAAAGTGAATGGGTAGGTTGAAAAGCAGGAGGCCAAAAATAGGGTTGAAGGTTTCATAACCGGCGGCCTAAAACTAAGTCATTAAGACGGTTTGAAAAGCGCTAAGATAACGATTCCCCAGTTCCTTCTGAGATGAATTACGCCCGATATAGCGTGTTTCCTAAACTATTTCCACAGCTAGGCAATAGTATTGTGAAGTTTTTACTTTTTAAAAACGTTTAACTAACTCACTTGCCTGCTTTGCCTTGTCTTTTATATGACAGCGTAAACAGTCTGATGAATGTTCTTGAAGGCGAATGTTCGTGTTAAGTCGCCGTAGTCTAGTAAGGAGTGTCTTGCCTTATTAAACGTGAGGCTAAAGTTCAAATCCCAGGTCAAACATTTCCAACAAAACGAAATGTGAAAAAAATATTTTTTCGGCGACTTCCTCTCAACAATCTTTTGACATAATTTCTGAGAGTAAATAAAATTGCCATGAATAGCTTCCCAGAAAATCTGTCACTCATGGATAAAATTAACACACACAATGTAAGTGATGTGAGAAGCTAGGTCGTAATCCTGACTAAAGTATTGTAATGACCAATGTATATATGGTCCATCGTTTCGATGCCCTAACATAAGCTCCGTATTCATTATCATCTACAGATTAGGTATACGATTTAGGTGTACATGTAAGGCGCCGTGTGTCTTCATTTAGTATCAATAAACTCTCGGTTTTCCTACCATCAGAATCACTTCTGAGTACATTCGCAACTTTTCCTACTGCGTCACTCTTCTTCCCGCACCATTTGGGGTTCAACTGGTAGCAGACGGACTGCGAGGCCTGACCGGAAGCTTAATTCTGCTACCACGGGTGTCGGGAGCCCTAGCGGCTTGTCTCTGCCCGACAATGCTGAAGCCCCCTTGTGTGAACACCGTGGTGGCTGTGGTTTATACCCAAATCGCCGGTTCTGGTTTATACCAAATCCAAAGAGTGCGGGCTCGTGTGGCGTTACATTCTTAAAAATTTTTACAAAGTAACTTAGACAGCCTCCCTTAACAAATTGTCATGGAAGTCCAAATGCATGGGTTCGAATTGCTACTCACATATGGTGGTCACACGATTGTGCGTTGGTAGACGCATTGTGCTTTGAGCACCGGGGGGTATCCCGCCATGTAGAAATTCACGTTAAGCCCTGAACTTATGCGTCACTATTTCACAATAGTCGAAATGACGTCTCCACCCACTTTTTCAGCCTGATTTTTACTGCAGTGCAAGCCATATTAGCCGCTTCCTCATTTCCGATCTCCCCTTGATGAGGAGGTACGCTTATAATGTATATCGTGCCTTGCATGGAATAATTGTTAATCGCGTTCCTATATTCCTGGATAGACCTTGATCCCGTATTCGCGGATAGTTTTGTCCTAATTGTCATTGAGCTACGACTGAAGATATTTGAATCCGTATTCGCCAAGTTTACCAAATTATCGATCGCCCAGCTCATAAATGACTTTCTGTAGTAGTAGGCATAGTTTAGCTTCTAGCTGTTTTATAAGTTCTCAATCGTGTGCTAACTACGAGTAGTAATAAATCCTTACGGACGTCTGGAGCTGAATCCGTTTGACCAATATAGACGATCTAATATCAGTTTGATGTGGGGTTTTCTCGTCTTCATCTATATTTGAAACTGAAATGTTCATATGCTTAATTAAATCTGTGGTTTATTAACCCATTAATGCCCGAATTACTTTTTTTTCTAACGGTTATCGTTTTGTTTTTACACTCAATTTCCTCTCAGAGCATAAAGACCTCTGCTGGCAACTTAAGTTGCCACTGGGCACTAATAGGTTAATAAAAGACTTTTCAATAGAGGTTTAGTCTGGGAAACTATTTTTGCAATCCAAACACAATGAAGAATATGGGTATGTTTCACCCCTGTGAGTTAGAGCCAGCTAAGGAAAGTAATGTAGTTTCTGTCTCATTGTTCTTCCTTTCAGGGGCTTACCCTGAAAGTCTCTGAACCTCTAGTCTCTGAAGCTAAAATCCATAAATTTTTACTGAATTACCCGTTATTGCGGATAGTACAGTATCTTCCATTGAATTCAAACTAATGCCTCATTAAAGAACCAGTAGAAATGCTAATTCAGTGCACTTGGAAGTGCAAATGATGTGGGCATGTTTGGAAATGCTCGTTTTCTTTGTGGAACACATGCGTTTATGGTAGATTGCTTAGTAAATCATTTGTTTAATCCATTACAGGCAAAATTTGTTCTTCATTTGTACTGCTTGCATTCACAGCAAACATGTTGCATTGGGAAACTGAAGTTAAATATATTCCCTGCCACGTTGTGTATGCTTGCGTAGATGAATAGGAAAAGAAGAAAAGGAATTACCGGCAGATGGTGGTTGTAGTTGTCTTTATAACCTGTAGTTTCAGTTATTTCGTTGCTCATTTGTACATTCATTACATTCACGACATTTGAATATGTATTTGCAAACCGAAGTTAAATATTTCACTGGCACGTTGTATAAAAAGTAAGGCATTGCTTGCATAAATGAAAACAAAAAAGGAAAGGAATTATCAACGATTGGTATTCTATTCTTTACATTCTGCAGTTTCAGTAAAACGCATTACGTAGGGTATACTTGTATTCCTCATGACTTTAGGGTAACATTTCAATTTGCTTACAACATGAATTGAAAATTTTATTGAAACCATCACTAACATTGTGTGTTTCAAGTTAATGAAATTAACAAAAAAAAAAAAAAAAAATTGAGAAGAAGAGAACAGAATGCAGATCTAAAAAGTGAATGAAATAAACTGGTATGGCATTCAGAATGTGTGAATGATTTATTAGAAGAAAAACAAAATTAAACACGTACTAGTAACGTTTGTACAAAACACAACTCCAGCCTCAAACTGCAATTTAGGAAAACAATTACCAAGAATTTTGTATTTCGACTTTTTGTTAAACGTAATTTCTATTGTGTTGACAATTTTTTTTTAACAGAAAAATAAAAAAACGAATAATGGGTGATTTTTAAAGAGCTATAGGACAATTTTTCGAAAAAAAAACACATAAAATTCAGAAAAATGCATGAAATCTTTATTTGAATCGATAGTACGGTCCATATAATTTAATGTTTGAAGATTATTTCATGCAAATGTTGACCGCGACTGCGTCTCAAATGGTCCATCCGCTTAGTCCAATTTAGGCATACTCTTTCCAACATTTCGGCCGGTATCTCACGAATAAATGCTTCAATGTTGTCTTCCAATGCGTCAATTGAAGCGGGCTTGTCTGTATAGACATGAGCCCCACATATGACATAGCTCCACAAAAAATAGTCTAAAGGCGTTAAATCGCACAATCTAGGCGGCCAATTGACCGGTCCCGAACGTGTAATAAAATGTTCACCGAACTCGCCTCTGAATTAGTCCATTGTTATGCGTGCTGTGTGGCATGTGGCACCGTCTTGTTGAAACCACATGTCATGCAAGTCAAGCTCTTGCATATTGGTTGGATATCATCCCACTTTAACGCTCACCATTCACAGTTACGTTACGATTCGCAGCATCTTTGAAGAAGTACGGTCCAATGATGCCACCTGCTCATAAACCGCACCAAACTGTGACCTTTTCTGGATGCATTGGTAGCTTTTGCAATGCTTCTGGCTGATCTTCACTCCAAAATCGACAATTCTGCTTATTTACGTATCCATTGAGCCAAAAATGAGCTTCGTCGCTGAACACAATTTTTCGATAAAGAAGTGGATCTTCGGCCAACTTTCCATGACTCCCATTTACCAAAAATTTTGCATTGCGAAAGGTCGTTCGGTTTGAATTCTTGCACCAGCTGTATTTTGAAAGGCTTCACATCTAAATCCTTCCGCAAAATTACCACGTTGTTGAGTATCAGAGGCCCAATTGCTTCGAACGGCGACGAATCGATAATTGATGGTCATCATTAACCCTGGCCGATACAGCTGCGATATTTTCTTCTGTTCGCACTCTACATAAGCGTGTTGGTGGTTTAATGTCCAACAATATAAATTTGGTGCGAAATTTAGTCACAATAGCCCGAATAGCCGCTTCAGTGGGTCGATTAAACTGACCATAAAATGGAAGAATCGCCCCATGAACTTTCTTAACAGAGCACGCATTTTGATAATAAAATTCAATGATTTGCAAGTGTTGTTCGTTTGTAAGACGATTCATGGTTAAACTATAAAACAAACTGAACAAATTATAGACCAAAAAGATAATAGCAAAAAAATCACCCTTTGCAGATACGTACATAGAAAAAAAAGCTATTTTTATTAAATCTTTGTTTTTGTTTTTTTTTTCTTTTTTCAGGTGTTAACAAAAGACAGCGTTACTGTGTCAGTGGACGCTGTTGTCTATTATCGTGTTTCAAATGCAACAGTCTCCATAGCGAATGTAGAGAATGCTCATCATTCCACACGTCTATTGGCACAAACAACACTTCGCAATACAATGGGAACACAGCATTTACACGAGATTCTAAGTGAACGTATGACAATTTCCGACACTATGCAGGTATAAAGTATATGCATAAGCAGCGATGCCACCAACCATAATAATTATCAGTCACCAGTTCTAGTAGTCATCACTTTTCAAAAATAATACAATACAAATACAAATACAAATATACATGAATACATATATACATGTTGGTATATATCATATATAGAGTAGAATAAGATGTGGAGAAAGAGGAAGAGAACGATTGTTAGAGTGTGAATAACTATTTGTGTTCAGTGAGGTGAACAAAAGCATGAAATATATGCCAGCCAAGCTTATTTCTTGGGTGCTCATGTGCCAGGTGCCAGGTGCCAGTTGCCAGTTGCCAGTTGCTGATTTGTTGTAGTTGTAGACTTCATCATTGCTTTTCGAAAGAAAAGATAACACTACAACAACAATAATGACAATAACAAAATCAACATCAACCAGCATCATCAGCCAAACAGCCAACAAAAATATGATTTTTTTCCTGCGAATTTGAATTGTTGCAGGGAAAAGTAAAAGAAAAAAAAAAACAAAATCATGTCATAAATATGACAATATTTTGTAAGTTTTTTTACCTCTCCAACTACACTACTATTCCCTACTGGCCTCCTCTATGCCTATGGCTGACATATGTACTTACAGAGTTGTATAGGCAATCACAATACCTGGCATATAAGACAGACCGACTTCCCTTTACTGCTCTTATTCTCACTCTCACTCTCGTTCTTGTTCTTGTCTCCATTAAATTGTGTAATTTTTTATTCAATTTTTTTATGATTTCTTTCCATTTGTTTGTTGTTGTATTCCTTTAAATATTCTGTGTTTTCTTTCTCTCGTGTTTTTTTTCTACTTCAAAAATTGCTGAATACAGGTACAATTGGATGAAGCTACTGATGCTTGGGGCATTAAAGTGGAACGTGTTGAAATGTAAGTTTATAGCTATGCTAACATTGTAGACGCTGTTTATACATACATATGTACATATAAAATTCATTTTTTAAATACTAACCTACATAACATAGATACATACATACATATGTACGTACATATGTCAGAGTAGTAAATATTTTGCAAAGCAACGTCTTTAAATCACTTGATAGATGATGTATGCCGTTACGGTTTTTTTTTCTTTTATTAGAATTTTAAAATTTTCCCTGACGGAAACAACTCAAACAAAATTTGTTCAAATATTTGAATTATTCATGTCATGAAATTGCATTTTAATGGAAATGATTTTTAGAAAGCTTAGATTGTTAATAACTGTTTAATAACTGTCTACCTGGTTGTATCTCCAGTTATCAGTTATCAGGAAGTTAGTCTCTCGGTCAGTAACCTCCATTTTGAATAATTTTCTAGAGAAGTGCTATTAGGCGTCTGCTAACTCCAGACCTCCAAGAGAAAGCCACTTGGGGTATGTAGTAGATATCGAAATGTAAAGGGTCCGCCAAATAACTTTTTTTTTTGAAAATGCTTTAAAAAAACTACTGAATATTTTCTCAAATTTCTTTTTTTATTTGAATGTACAGTCCTTCCGCTTAATAATGGAAAATAATTTCATTCAAATGGCTGCCTCGGCTAGCCATGCAGTAGCCTACACGATCGGTCCAATTTTTAAGCACATTATCGATTGTGTGCATCTGTATTTCACCAATGGCTTCACGAATATTGTCCTTTAAGGCGTCAATTGTCTCTGGCTTGTCGCCATTACACTTATCTTTGACGGAACCCCACAAATAACAGTTCAACGGTGTCAAATCGCAGCTCCGAGGTGGTCAAACGACATCAGCTCTGCGGCTGATAATGCGATCTTCAAAAACAGGGCGCATAACATCGAGTGGAGCTTCGGCTGTGTGGCACGTAGCGCCGTCCTGTTGAAACCAAATGTTGCCAATATCCTCCTCTTCAATTTGGGTGAACAAAAATTCGTTCAACATGGCTCGATAACGATCGCCATTGACTGTAATGGCCCAATTATTATTATTCAATTTCTGGACATAAATCCGCACCAAACAGTGACTTGTTTTGGGTGCGTCGGCTTTTCAACGTATGCGTGCGGGTTTTCTGTGTTTCAAATGCGACAAATTTGCTTGTCTACATACCCGCCAAGATCAAAATGAGCTTCATCTGAAAAGATGATTTTTTTGCCAAAATCGCCATCTTCTGTAAGTCAATCGCAGGCCCACTTAGCGAAGTCAATTGGCTTCAACTCCTGAACCAATTGGACTTTGTATGGCGTCATACCAAGGTCTTTATGCTAAATTCGTCTCAATGATGTCTCCGAAATGTTCAATTGTTGATAACGATGGTGAATTGATGTTGATGGCGCTTCACGCACACTTTCTGCCACACCAGGAATATTCTCGGGTGTACGCACTGTTTTTGGCTTTTCACGCTTTGGTTTATCGATGAGGATGCCAGTTTCTTTCACTTTTTTCACAAGATAACAAACATACGGAGCTGACGATGCTTCTCTTCTTCTAAAATCCGTACGCAATTTTCGCACACATTTTGCAACATTTCCATGATTTTCAAAGTAATGTCGCAATATTTCCCAGCGTTGTTCAAGCAAGCGTATACACAACCATATTCGTTCAGCGGAAGGATAAAAATAATTATCTGTCAAATCAGACATGACCTAAGTGATACCATTCGCAAAATAAGCACTAGTTGAAAAAAAAACTTTAGATGGCGGACCCGATGTGTAACTAAACCTACCCCAGTTATTGAACCTTTGTCAGGATAACAATCTAGCTTCTCATGTATGTGTTAGTTTTATACATGATTGGAGGGACCTACAGTTTGAAGTCGTCTCTGAACGATAAATTCTTCTTTTTTGAGAAAATTTTCATGGCAATTTTGTTTACTCTCAGAGTTTCTGCCAGGAATCTGTTGAGGGGAATATGCCGAAAGAAATATTTTCGTCATATTTTGGGTTTATAATCACGGCCTCATGTCTAGTAATCCAACACACTAACTACTTTACAACGTTGACTTCACACATCTTCAAGGCCTTTAAATCAAAATGTTCCAAACAAAAGCCCATGGCATCAGTCCCATTTTAGGCACATAATTGCCGCACTCTTGGGTTCTTAGACGTGAGGCCACGCTTCAAACCCCAGGTCAGACATCTTCAATAAGACAAAATCTGAAAAAATATTTCTTCGGCGACTTCTTGTCATCAGATTTCTTACAAAAACTCTGAGAATAAATAAAAAAATTGCCATGAAAAGTTACTTAAAAATCAATTGTTCGGAGTCGACTTATAGGTCGCGCCACTCATGTATAAAATTATCACACACAACATAAGTGGAGTGAGCAGCTAGTGGTTCCGAAACTTATGTGTGAAATTAACTCATGTGTAGATAAACGTATGTTATGTATGTCTTATATCGACGCCTCCATTCTATAACTTTCTAAGCGTACTTAGAACGTTTTTAATGTTCTTGCATTTTTAAATTCTACGCTCTCTAACTTAAATACTGTCAAAATTTAGTTAAAATACGCCGATCCGTTCCGAAGTTATAGGGAAAAATCTTCTTAGAATACACATATGATCGTATGTCGCGTGAAATCTTTGAGAGCTCATAACTTAAAACACATTTTTTCGAGTTAGAAGGTTATAGAACGGAAGCGTTGATATATAAAGATGAATGTGTGTTTATTTGTTTGTGGGTTTGTTTGAAGTCTATAAACGGCTAAACGGCAAACAAAACAAAATGGGCGGATTGGCTATAGGCGTGTCACCTCCCATAGTCTACATATAAAAATGAATGTTTGTTTGTACGTACCTTATAGAATCGTAAACTATGCATTTGATCATGATATGATCTTTAGCAACGTTGTTGCCCATGAGCCGACGAAGGTTTCTAAGTTGGTATGACTAATTTCCGGCAGGTGGTGCCACTGAAAATTACTCAAAATGAATTAAATCTTTAACAAAGTTGTTGCGCATGAGTCGACGGAGGTTGGTGCGATTAATTTCCGGTGGATGGCGTCACTGACAATTATTCAAAATAAATGACAAGCAATTGGTCGACCTACACTTCAAGCACGGAAGAAAAGAGTATTACGAGCCTCAGAATCAGTCGAGCATTGAGACTGGAAAATCTTCGAGTATATGCCGCTGAAACCCGTTCGCTTGAACCACTTGAACAACGAGAAGTGAGATTAGAAACTGATCGAATGCGTACTACGCAGTCAGACCCGTTCATCTGAATCATCAGGACAACGGGAAACAAAATCAATCAAATGATTCAAAATTAATTGGACATTTGTGTAATGTCTTCTTTCCTTCAAATTTATTTTAGTTGGTGGCGCAGCAACACGCGCTGTGTATGGCTAGTACGTATGTAAGAATGTGCATATGTATGAAGATGTGCCTTTCACGCATTTGTTTGCTTAAGTCTTATACGTTATTTTATCAGGATGGCAATAAATACAAGCTAATGTATGAAAAATATTAGTGTCGCAAGTAGTAATGTTTTGCAGGTGTTGATGAATACTTTATTAAAAAATTTTATGTCTGCATTTATCATAAACTGCTGTATTATGAACAGCAAGCTGAACCTGCATAATTTATCAAATTCCTGAAAAAAAACTTTATTTTCCATGAACCTTAACCATTTTGACAAACAAATGTTAATAAATGTACTTTGACCGCCATAACCTAATGACTCGGAAGCACTTAAACTCTAAACCTACACAAAATATTCGCATATGAAATGCTTTTGTTTGCCTGATGATTTAATTCAAGCAACATTGGGGTTTAGTTCTAAGCGGCCGTATGGTTTCTTTATTTGCCGTTAAGTGAAACCCTTTAATACAAAACCCTGCGTTAAATAAATGATTATCACTTGTAATATTACGGGGGTATTAAGTACGTAAGAATATTTACATGGTTTTACTTCAATATTAAAGGATTACAATACATTTAACTAACTGTCTGTAATACATACATGCGGGTGCAATTATTTAGCGGTTATGAAGAAAGTTGGTGGTGTTGTAACTCTTTGCTAGAGTATGAGACAATAGATAATCCGGAATGCTGTAGAATTAATCGTATAATACTTTTCATTTGTCTTGTTTATAGCTGTCTAACTTGATTGTATTCATTGCAATATCTGTGCTAATTTTATTCGCACCACTGTTAAGCGTTTAGGCAAATATTTTATTAAGTATTGTGTGTGTATATAATTCATGTAACAACAATGGCGATAACGACGATAATGATGTTGTTGTCGTTGTTTGGCGACCCTTTTTGAAACTCAAGTAAGCACTTCAGCCAATCTGTGCCAAGTGCGAAAGAAAAAAAAAGAAACGCAAAAAATATTCACTTTCTCTTCCATTTCCATTTGCTTTAAGTCAACATAAAACGTGGACCATTAAGTCGTTGTCATAAACATGTTTCAAGGCGCCCATTGTATGCGTACTGACGACCAACTGATAAAAAGCGTTTCATTATGACGTGGTTTGTTACGTTGAAAAAACTGAAAATCTCAACATGATTAAGCCACATCACAGGAGGTCACATTGTTATTGATTTTCACGGTCGCTTTTATATCTTCTTTTGGCGTCTTGATGGCAGGGGGAAGGGGGGCAAAAATATATTTTTTTATGATTTCGTTTTGCTTTTTATATGGTTTCAGGGCCCTCTTAATTATCATATAAAATTTAATGAGCATTATTTGTATGTTTTTCTTTCAATTTTCTTAATATTTCATTGCTTTTGAATGGATGTGAAAATCAACAGCAAAGATGTACGTCTACCCGTCCAACTGCAAAGAGCCATGGCCGCCGAGGCTGAAGCGGCCAGAGAAGCTCGTGCTAAGGTTATAGCAGCAGAGGGTGAACAAAAAGCCTCACGCGCCTTAAGAGAAGCATCCGAGGTTATTGGTGATTCGCCAGCGGCTTTGCAATTACGTTACTTACAGGTAAGTTTCTCGAAATTCAATTTGAAAAATATTTCTTTCTCTGTTCGAGTACTTAAGAAATCTTGTTCGTTTTCTCTTTCGAACAGACTCTCAGTGCTATATCGGCTGAAAAGAATTCAACAATTGTTTTCCCCTTGCCTATTGACTTGATAACGTATTTCTTAAAGTCAAATGATGCCGAAACAATAAAAACAGCCGCCAATACAGCAAAAGTTATAGCCAAAAGGGATCGTGATCGTGAGGATGTTGAAACAGCAGCAGCGGCAACAGCTGCTGCTTCGGCTGCTGCATTAGCGGCTGCTACACCAGCACCCAGCTGTCATAATGTGGTGCCATCGGGCAATTCAATAAATATTGCCATGTAAATGTAAATTTTTGCTCTATAAGAACAACAACAACAACATCAACAATACAAATACAGCAACCAACAACAATAAATATTCAAAAATAAAACAAAAAAAAAGGAGGTGATGGCATTTACTTATACAGAGAAAAAATTAAAAAAAAAATTAAAAATAAACCAAAAAAAATTAAATTATTATTTAAAAATCATTAAAAAAAACAAAAACAATTAAAATATTTATACACTTATACACACATACACATTCCATTATTCACTCATACTTAAAAGCTATTCAAGCATAATAACAATAATAACATCAACAACAATAATGATAATGATTAATAAGGATTGTGAAATAACAGCAAAAACAACAACAAAAACCGAAAAAAAAAGAAAAATGGATTTCAACAAAATTTTGTTTGTATTGATTTAAAGTGAAAAATCATTCAATTATATAAACACAGCTACACACCAGTAACTAATTAGACGGCTTAAATTTTTTTTTCTTAACAAAAATTTTTATTAAAATTTTCATAAAAGTTGATGTTTATTTTCATATTTATTTTGGATTTTCCAGTCTGTTTAAGAGTTACATTTTTTTTGTTATAATTTTTTAAAATATAAAATTTTTTTTCTTCAAATATTTATGACTTGAGTTTACAATCTCCGTCCAATTAATTTTCAATTCTAATGAACAATAAGCAGACAAGTTAGCAACGGTCGAATAATAACCATTATATGTACAGTAAGCCTTAAAAGAAACTGTACATTATGGATAACATAGTAACAATCATCAAACCCAACTTTTACCCTTTAAGGAGAGTGCCCGAAAAAATTTTACAATAATTTGAAATTTTTTTGTAATTTTTGTTGTTTGTTTCAATTTTAAAAACTCGACAATGAAACAATTTTAAAATAAAAATAACCGGAATTTATTAATGAAAATTATGGTTTTTAATGTACAGTTTCTTTTGGCGCTCACTGTATGTTTACATTCAATAGTTTATTGAACTGTTATTAAGCCAGCAATATAGTTCGTTTTCAATTTGAGGATACAAAACTTTTGCCAAGGTTAGGTTAGGTTAGGTTAGAGGACGTGTACTTGTCAATTAGGACGAGTAGAGTACCCGGAGGTCGAATTGACCCATTGTACAACGTCCTAGTTTCTCACACCACTTATGTTGTGTGTTTAGTTTTATACATGACTGGTGTGACCTACAGTTTAAAGTCGACTCCGAACCACAGATTTTTGAGAAACTTTTTCATGGCAATTTTTATTTACTCTCAGAGTTTTTGCCAGAAATCTTCTTAGAAGAAGTCGCCGAAAAATACTTTTTGTATTTTGTCTTTGATGTCTGGCCTGGGGCTCGAACCCTAGCTTTGCGTCTAATAAGCCAACACACTACCTACTGAACTACGGCGACTTCGAAAAAACGTTTGCCAACTTAATGCTTAAATTGCCATTAAAATCCCTTCGGTTTATAGAAACCAATAATGAAAATTCGCATGAAAACAATTTTAATGTACAGTTTCTTTTAACGCTCACTGTATATACAGAGAATCTGGTATTTCCTGTGCCAACTTATGCCGTATGTAGTAATAGTAAGGCCATTTGCTTTAAGCAGTTGACCTCAATTAAAATAGTTTGAAATCGCCTTTTAATGCATAGGCAGTCGTATGTCTTGAAAAATGTTCAAAATTTAAAGCCATAATTAAAAAGCATACGATTTTCCACATAAATAACGAGACAAAGTTTTTATCCTTAGATTTTAATCAAAAGAAATTGTCCAGTCAGGTCATATTTACCAGGTTGTTGCACAAGAGCAGGTTCCTATAAAATTTGTAAATTCTGTACGAATAAGTTTCCATAATTTTAAATGTGCATTAGCTTTGTTATTATTTTTCACGTCCATCTACCCAGGAATGTATATAAGTGTAGACGTTCAAGGTTTCAGAATTTCCTCCAGAAAATGTACAATGTACTTGGATAGTCCTCGTTATATCATACACACTATCTTGGGGTCTATTGATCGCTTTTCTGTTATAGTGAATATTGGAGGAAGTCAAGTACCCATACTCGCTTTTGAATCCAATATCTACAATTGAAGATATAAAATCATAAATACATTCCTTATCATCAAAAATTTGTAAAAATAATGGACAGTAGTTTGTCGCGATATCGTAACGTGTTGGTAGTAAGGGAATTTCCAACTACATTACAAGTTTTTAAAATATCTCTAATGGCACCACGTAACAATAGCACAAGACTGGATGTTTGAATGTTTCTCTAGATAAAGAAATTTTGTTTGCTTGAGTGATACTTTGTTTCCAAGGCTCCATCAACTGTGTACTAATAGGTAGCCTCAATAACTCTGAATTTTTTTTTTGCCAAATTTTCGTTTGTTTTTATCAGGAGAAATACATAGGGAGAGTGGGCATACAATTCTCCATTAACTTCTTTACTTGAACCTAAAGTTAATTATTTCATTGTTCCTTCTCGTTTCTTTAAAACAAGCAAGAGAAAAGTCGCCATAGTCTAGTAGGTAGTGTGTTTGCTTATGAGACGTAAGGCCACGGCTCAAACCCCAGGTCAGACATCAAAACGAAAATATGAAAAACATATTTCTTCGGCGACTTCCTCTCAGCAGATTTCTGGCAAAAACTCTGAGAGTAAATAATCTGTCGTTCGGAGTCGACTTTAAACTATAGGTCCCGCCACTAATGTATCAGATTAACACACACAACATGAGTGGTGTGAGAAGCTAGGCCGTAATCCTGACTGAAGGGTTGTAAGGACCAACTATGTATGTATGTGTGTATGTAAGAGGAATGAACTCTTCTTATTATTTCTTTGCTTTGTTTCAGTTTCTTTAACCAAATTTGCCCTGTCATGTAGAACATTATTAAGCTGCATGAGATTCTAGAATGAGAGAGTTGCTGTCTGTCATTGTCCAAACAGCAACATCATCGGAGAAAAGATATAATGTTCTACAGTATGAGTAGCTAGACTGCAATGTGAATATTTTTTTTCGTTTTCTTCGGTTAAGGATATGGATTGCTTTGATTTGTTGAAGCATGTTAAAAACTACACACATAATATAATTGGTCATTAAAACCTTTTAGTCAGCATTATGACCTGTCTTCTCACACCACTAATGTTATGTGCGTTAATTTTTATACCTGAGTGGCGGGACCTACAGTTTAAAGTCGACTCCGAACTATAGATTCGTGAGAAACTTTTCATGGCAATTTGATTCACTTTCAGAGTTTTTGACGGAAATCTGCTGAGAGGAAGACGCCGAAGAAATATTTTTCCTTATTCTCGTTTTGACCTAGCGTTTGAACTGAGGCTCCACTTATAATAAGCCAACAGGCTATCTACTAGACTATGGCGATTTTTAAAATTATAACACGCCAATTTTCCGAATTTTTTAAGAACGATTCCAATTATTTCTGTAGAATTCTTTAGAGTAATTGTATATCAAATTGGTAGTCTTAATTGCGATTTAAAGAAAAACTAGGCTTTCGATGTTGAACGGATCCATAAATCCTTTAAGATTAATCCATTTTAATATGAGATTTTATTTAACTGGAAATCTAGTTTCAGTCACCGAAAATCTGATGAAAATGAATCAGAATCGTAAAACTTTTGGTCTTCAGAAAATATGTCTCTTTAACCCTTTCACGCCCGAATTTTTTGGGCCAAAGCTAAAATTTTTTTTAGGACATGTGTTTGTTAGTCATGGCCTAAATATGAAGTGATATTAAATTCAGAGTCCTACGTATTCTGGTTTTACAGGTTTTTAACCAAGCTTGTCGCAAAAAAAAAAAAGGCAACATCGGGCATGAAAGGGTTAACACAAGATGATGTTCACAAATTAAGTTAAAGATGTACTCTCTTGTTATCTTTGCTTAGGCATTTGCTTTCATTATTCCTCTATCGAGGAAAGTAGCATAATAATTGCTGTTTTACATGTAAACTTCATTTATTTTTTATACATTTTTTCATTTCCAAATCCGTCTAACGAGTTTCTGGTGTAAATCATTAATTTGTATTTGTATGTAATCGTATTTCAATTTTCATTGAATTGTATGTGATTAAAAAAAAGTAAATAAGCAAATCAGTAAATACATAATAAGTAAATAAGTAAGTAAATACGTCATTCATCATCATTTATTTGCATTTATTATGCATTTTGTCTACTTGTCTTGCATGTCATTGTTTTCATATAATCAACCAGAACAATGCCAACATTGGTATCAATATCATCATCATTATCATGCAACAGCAACAACACTAACAACAATATCATTGTCGTCAACAACAAATAAGGAGCCCCAGCCCCCATCATGGTAATTTCAAATAAGAAATAAAAGAAACAGAATAAGACTACAAAACTACACAAAAAAGAAACTACATTGCAGTAAATGCAACAAAATCCCATTCTCTCTCGCACTCACTTTTACGTTATCATTTTTCTTTTCATTCTTTTGTATAATTTCCACATCATTTTTACTCCGTGCTCCCCTATTCCTTTGTTTATTTGCATTCGACAGGACAGGATGAAGGGGGAAAAAAAAGTAAATTTCTAGGAATAAAAGTGAAGATAATCTTTGTTGTTGTTGTTGTGAATACAAACCATTAAAGAAAGAATAAATTTTAGTTTAAAGAATTATACGGCTTTTGTTTTATTCCCTGTTTTGTTGTTGCATTCCCTTTTTTCTATACTAAAATACACTCAACATACATACATAAATAAGTACATTTGATACACATAAATTACTTAATTTCGTAGATATTGAAAGGAAATCATGTGAAAATCTCGAAGATTATTGTTAAAACGAATACTTTTATTAGATAAAAATATAATGAAATTTTTAAATGAAATTATTTAAAATTATAAGAATAATTTATATATGTACACATAAATATAACACGGTGATGCAAAGGGCGATTCGTTCATATAGCAAATCTACTCTATTAGAGCCTATAGATTATTTTCCTCATTGACTCATGCATGCTTTAAATAAATATCTTCAAGTATTTTGTAGTGTGGATGGGCTATTTTGGTCAGTCAAAAGTAAAAGCAGTTTTTATTTTCTAAGGTTAATAGGGTCAAGACGTGATCAGACTTCTCCGAGTAAAGTTACTGAGTAAAAAACCATCCTACAATTTTCCAATGCCTTATCAACAACTCATGGATTTCGGGTCTTTCAATGATAATCGCTTGAAACCATTTAATATTCGAAACAATGCTTGCCTTTTAACACACTGTTTTTAAAATATAAGGGGCCAGAGAATGGCTGGAAATCATCTAAACACCCATCTTTTACGTTCGAATACACAACATCCAGTAAACCTTTAAAACCTTCTTGGATGAGGCAGTTTCAAAGCCAATGCTCATTATGACTATGATTTTTTTCCAGCAAATTCAGTATAGCTTTTGCGGTGAAAATAAAACAAACAAAAAAACTCTAGGAGCTCTATCTATTGGCTCAAAGAATCTCATGACGTCCTGGGGTAAATTATATTATGGCACGATAGGCAAAGTTTTCT
Source organism: Sarcophaga subvicina (assembly GCA_936449025.2). Taxonomy (NCBI): domain Eukaryota; kingdom Metazoa; phylum Arthropoda; class Insecta; order Diptera; family Sarcophagidae; genus Sarcophaga; species Sarcophaga subvicina. The sequence continues at coordinate 102,722,367 of OW388083.2, read as the reverse complement.
TCACAAGTGATAAAGGAGATAGGAAAGCACTCACAATTGTTATATAAGAAAGAGAACTGCAACGTTTACTCATAAATGGGTAAAAGAAACTCCCAACATTCTGGTGCAAAGTATCCGCTCACATGATAAGCAAAGGCTTCTTCAGAGCTGGCAAAGAAGAAGGAAACAATTTTCCTTTAATACGCCAACAAAAGAACTGTCGCTCTACGTCAATGGGAGTCCAGGGATAATTAATGCATTCAGATTTTCCTTTACCATCTGAACGCATCATCTAAAAAAATCGTAAAAGAAGTTGAAAACCCCTCATGTGTTAAGAGGATATAGAGAAACGGGTACGAATAAATTATAAAAGCCTGCAGAATCAGTAGATGGGAAAAACATTCGTAAATATTCGTCTGCCTTTTAAATGATTTTGATATTGGTACTTGAAAAACAAAAATAATCGTGGGTTTGTACAAGTCAACTTAATCTCATTCAGTTTCTGATGAGTTTTGTTCTTGACAGCTGAATCCGATTGGCATCCGAAATACCTCAATGAAGACTTAAATGAAAATATTGCGTAGAAATGCCCAGGATTTTATAACTACTGCATAAGGCTGGAATCTGTGAATAGATAAGATTGAAACAATATTCAAATTTCCGTGCCAGTGATAGTGCTGTTGGGGTCGCTGTAGCCTAATAGACAGTGTGCTGGGTTACTAGACGTAAGGCCACGGTTCAAACCCCAGGTCAGACATCAAAACGAAAATATGAAAAAATATTTCTTCGCCCACTTTCTCTCAGCAGTTTTCTGAAAAAAATTCTGAGAATAAAATAAAATCGCCATGAAAAGTTTCTCAAAAATCTGTCGTTCGGAGTCAACTTTAAATTCTAGGTCTCGCCACTCATGTATAAAAAATTAACACACACGACATGAGTGGTGTTGAGAAGCTAGGCCGTAATGCTGACTGAAGGATTGTGAAGGTCAATTATGTTATGTGATAGTGCTATGCAAGATATTGTCTTAAAAATTATTTGAATTGATAATAAAATTGGAAGTCGCCGTAGTCTAGTAGGGAGTCTGTTGGCATATTGGACGTAAGGCTACGGTTCAAACCGCCACATAACATTAACGCACACAATATAAGTGGTGTAGGAAACTAGGTCCGTAATCCTGACTGAAGGGTTGTATGTATGATAATAACACACTACGAATAGCAGAAAATACCAGTCGTGCGAATTGAGAAACGCTAGAAATCTGTAGATGTCTGATTTGTTCGATGGTAGGAGTACTGCCAATCAGTACATAAACAGATCAAAATAAATAGTAAACAGCAGAGATCAGATTCCGACTATTGCTGTAATCTTTCGTTAAATATTCTTTTTAGACGGACCCAATATGAATCTTATTTCACTTATTTCTTTATTTAATCGAGTCATTGGGTTTGTTCTATAACTTTAAACTTCAATTTCTGTGCAAAGTATTTAAGAGAAAATTGTTGACTTAGTCGACAAATTATTTCAGGATTTTGATAGAAATCTGAATCAAATCAAATGATTTTCGCGTAAAGACATGATCTTCACATCTATTGGATTCAGTAATTGAATTTATTTATTAATTATAATACAATTACAAATTGTATTCTAATTATATACGAACGGAGTAACTTGACCATATACTCGGTGTAGTGTCACAGACCAGAGTCTCTGGTGGGAATCTAACCCACGACCCTCACGCTAATAGTCTAGCACACTACCCACTAGACTACCAGGGCACCCTGATTGAATTTAAGTGCTGCTAAATTCATTTTTTTTAATAACAACGCATGCCAATCAAAACATTTTTTATATTTCTAAGATCTAATGGAATAGATTTGCTATAAAAGAGCCTCTGTGTACCACCGCGTCATTTTTGATATTTTAAAAACAGTGCCAAATTTTATTCGATTAATCAAAAGTAAGTTTTAATCAAAAACCTAAAATTTTAATAAAGATTTGTTGTTTTTTTTGAAAGTAAGATATTTAAATAAATTTGTAAACTAGATAAGACTTTTATAGGTGGAAAGCTATTTCGACCAATTGACAAAGCTTTTATGTCAGATTAATAGGATTTTAAAGAAAACCATTATGGCGCTATCATACTGTGTTTAGTCTGCATATAATGAAAATCGTATCATAGATCTGGCAATTGTTAAAAAGGGTTTCAAGTATCTGTATTGCAAGAGATGTGGCTTAATGCTACAACTATATATGATCCTTTGCTTAGTATACCGAATACAGTGCTCATTGCTTTGTTTATTCGATGGACGGATCCATAAGAATCTATGTCTCAGTTGAGTTGGGTTGGTCGTTTAGTTGAATAAGTGGCTTACAATGTAGGCTGCTAATCTACATTCAGATCATATGATAGATAGCCAAGTCTTTATATAATGGAGATTGCTATTCCATTGACTTATTCATTATGATACGTACACTGTTCCAATTAGCAATGCGAGAATAGTGCTATTTGAGGTCAGCTTATTAATTTCGAATATATTTCGCTTTACATACACTATTGTGTGCAAAACATTTCTTAGCAATCACTACAGGACAAAGGAACTTTGAAAGAATTTAGCTTCAGTTTCCTTACAGCTATAAAGTGCTACTCGCATGAGACATATCCGTGAGGCACACTATAATATGGATGTTCGTCTCTAGCGTTTTAATATACAAAACAGAAAAAAATTTTTCTTTTTTCTAACAATTAAGCAAATGGTGTTTGTCTGCTCCAAACAACAACTTTCCACTTTATGAAGTCTTTATTGTTTAATTTTTCTTTTAATTTTTTTATACTTTGAAGAGTATTTTATTGTTAAAATATTAAGAAAAGAAAGATTCATAAATAAAATAAAAATAAATCATAAATTAAAATTAGTTTTTAAGTAAAAAAAAACATTCGTTTTTAATTAGTCAAATACTCGCTCATTTTTCATCTTTCATACATATATAAAGTAATTAATTAAAAAAACAAAAACTAGGAGTAAATTCTAGAAAATCTAGTTAAAAATTATAATGCCAATCAAATTTGCATATATACATACATACATACATATAAATAAATCAATGAATTGATAAATTATTTAATAATTTATACATTGTTTTTAAAAAGAAAAATAAATTATTTAAATAAACATTTTATGTTTGAGTTAATTATTTAAAATTCTATTCATAATCGTATATACATATACATAAATACATACATATTACATATATGGTATATGATGATATATTCTATAATTAAAGCGTTTTTCTCCCATTGTTACACGAATTTATTGTTTAACGAATGCCAAACAAACAAATATTATTACATGGAAACGAGATAAAACAATTAAAAAAAGAAAAAACAAAAACAAAAAAACTAAATTATTGTAATGATAAAAATAAAAAATATTATAAAAAATAAACCAAACCATTCCAAATAAATATTGTAAATATTTAAAAATATAAAAAATAAAAAACGATCGATCATATGGAATTTTTTTCTCTTGTAGATTTCAGATTTAACTTCGTAATCAAACTAAATAAGATATTATAAAGAAAAATAATAAAAAAAGAAGAAAAAAGTTTTATGTATCTTTTCAAATTTAAATAAAAAGTTCATTCTTAATAAAAACAAAAAAAAAAAATAAAATAAAAATAAATAAAAAATAAAATAAACAAATAAATTGTGTTTTTAATTCAACCATCTTCTTTCTCCTCTTAGAAAAGTCCTTGGAAACTGTTACGTTTTTACCTTTTAAAAACGTTTAAAATATGAGTTCGTGGTATCTAAATCACGATTACCCTCTTCAAACGCAACGTGTCTTTACACAAGACTGACTGAACCTGACTAACTTCTTCGCCTCCATTGCCTTGCCTTTTATATGGCAAAGTAAACAGTCTGAAGTCGCTGTAGTCCAGTAGGTAGTGTGTTGGCTTATTAGATGTAAAGCCAGGGTTTGAGCCCCAGGCCAGACATAAAACTAAAATATCGTAGATTTCTGGCAAAAACACTGCGAGTAAATAAAAAAAAATGCCATGAAAAGTTTCTCAAAAATCTGTCGTTCGGGGTCGACTTTAAACTGTAGGTGCCGCCACTCATGTGTAAAATTAACACACACAACATAAGTGGTGTGAGAAACTAAGTCGTAATCCTGACTGAAAAGTTGTAATGACCAATTATGTATGTATGTAAACAGTCTGATGAATGTCCTGGAAGGCGAATGTTCGTGACATCGCCTTCTGGAAATCTCTCATTTATTATTGTTGTTTGTGTATTTTGTTTACATTTATTATTGTAGTGTTGCTGGTGTATTTTTGTTTACTTGTTTACCATTCTTTTATGCTAGTGTTTGTTTTATATTAAGCATTACGATAAGTTGTTAACAGGTTTGTTTGCTGCATTGTTGTGTTTTTGTAGCTTTTCTTCATAAATTTTAATGTTAAGCGATGTACAAGCAAAACACCAGTATCTAGATTTTTCAATTTCGTAACAAGAGTGTTTTTAAGAGCTTGTGAATTGAATATTGGTTCAACATTGTTTTAATATTGTTTTCCAATGCCTAAAGATTTGCTAATTTATTGCGGCATAAAGTCAAATGATGACTTAGCATGGTCGCATAATAAGGTTCCTTACTTAATTTGTCATTCCAATCATTTAGTCAGGATTACGTCCTATTTTATAACATCACCCATGTTGTGTGTATTAATTTTATCCATGTGTGGAGGGCCCTACAGACTTCGAACGACAGACTTTTGATAAATTTTTATGACAATTTTATTTATTCTCGGAAGTTTTGTTAGGACACTGCAAACCTGAGAAAAGGATTTATGGTCCTGATACTGCAAAAGACAATTTTCATTGACGTAATTAAAAGCAAAATCTTAAAAAATAGGTACGTCTTTGATTGTAAGAACTGGAGCAAATACTATAGTTTTCTAGGGTCCTATAAGCAATAGTATATATTTTATAAGATTATTGCAAATATAATCCATTTAGGAAAATCAATAGAAATGAAATATTATTGTGGAATAACACGTAGTGTGGCGATCAGTCCAATACTTAGTATTTACAGATTTTCCAAAGAGGCTTGATTATTTGCATTATGATGCAATTTGGAAGACTCTAATGATGTACCCAAAGATACCACTGATTTCAAAATACTTTATATGCAAACTCCACACTTGTCGGGAAAATTTAAAATTTCTTACTACATACATACATAATTTTACATAATTTTTTCATTACAACCCTTCAGTCAGGATTACGGCCTAGCTTCTCACACCACTCATGTTGTTTGTGTTAAGTTTATACATGAGTGGTGGGACCTACAGTTTAAAGTCGACTTCGAACGCCAGATTTTTGAGAAACTTTTCATGGCAATTTTATTTACTGTCAGAGTTTTTGCCAGAAATCTGCTGAGAGGAAGTCGAAGAAGAAATACTTTTTGAATTTTGTTTTAATGTCTGGCCTGGGGCTCGAGCCCTGGCTTTACGTCTAATAAGCCAACACACTATCTACTAGACTACGGCGACTTCATACTACATACTTATTTAATTGATCATTACAACCCTTAAGTCTGGATTACGATACAGTATTCCACACCATCCATTTTGTGTGAGTTCATTTTATCCATGACTAAAAGGACCTACAGCTTCAAGTCAACTCTGAACCACAGAATTATGAAAAGGAATTTTAGTTACGCACCAAGTTTTTGTCAGAAGACTGCTGAGAGGAAAAAAATATTTTCTTTCATATTTCTTTTGGTTCAAGATACCTCACGAACTAAGGGCACGCATCTAATAAGGCGTAAGTCTATCCACTAAACTATGGCGACTTTACTGACTGACTTTAATGCATATTAGGCAGAATAATGTTTAAAACTCTACAAAGCGAGAGGAGGTTCTACATGGGGTTTGAAAAGATGATCTGAAGATCTGTACTATTGTGACGATGAATGTCTTGTGCCTCATAATTATAGTAACATGGGTGCTAATATATGGGTGGTTTATAAAATTGATTCGACTTTTGGACTTCAAATACTATGTATTTAAAACAAATATTCGCCATTTAAACGCCAATGTCGTTACCAGAGGTCATCAATGAGTATTCAAAACGATGAGTAGATTCGAATCATACTCATTATTTCTGATACTTATACGCATTCATACTTATTTTGATGTCATATTCATACTACTCATACTCAAAGCTTGAAATACCCATGGTATTCGTACTTAACAATACGCATGATGTTATTGATTTCGACTCTCCATGACACATCCCATACACGAATCACAAAATAAGTATGATTCGCGTACAAACACTACATACTCACAAGAAGGTTGTGGGTTTGCTCTGCTTGCTGTCTTTGTCTTTTTTGTTTGTGTATCTTTCTGCTTTCTTTGTAAATGCAACAACAACTAAGACTGTAAATTTTAATGAATGATTCGAATCACTCGAATCATTTATAAGTATTATAAGTATTTTTTTAAATTTATGAATCTAAATGAGTAGGCTTATGAATCAAACATAGCTCGAATGGTATGAGTTTGAAGTCAGTGTTGTATGCATACTCATTGCAACCTGTATTTATAAATCAACGTTGTAGTGAGTATGAGTGAGTCAGGGTATTTAGATTTCAACAATGTTGACTCAATTATATTCAAAATTTCATGAGTACTTATGAGTACCAAAAAAGCGATTCATTGCTGATCTCTGGTTGTTATCATGTTAGAAGTTAATGATGTGATAAAAGAAAATGTATGTTCCTTTTGCTATATTGGCAGCATTTCATCTTCCACTTGAGGTGTAAGCTCAGCTTCTTGTTACTGGTTTAAAAAGCAGCAATATGCTCGGCTTTAGTATAATGCCTTTCAGGTTTAAGTATAATTTTCACACACATTTTAAAAGTAATTTTTAAGAATTTTTTAACGACAGAAGAGTTGCAAATTTTATTATCTTTGTTTAAAGAAGAATACATTTAACGCAAAAAGAAATCGTTTAATTATTCATATGGTTCGTAACGCATTTAATAATTTAATTTAAACATACAAATCAAAAGCGATCTAAATCTGGTGCCTTGATATTTTTTTAAAAGCTTTCTTTTCAAAAGCTTTCTTTTGCCTGAAATTTCAAACTGAAAATTAAAAAAAAACCAATCCACCACTTTTGAACTGCCAACACCTGCCAACAAACGACTAATTATACACAGCAAACACTTACGCTTCAAATAAACAACAACAAAAAGCAACAACATATATGTTTCAAGTAGAATAATTAAAATGCATTTAACACAAGAAAACAAACAAAAAAGAAAAACTAAAAAAGAAGAAGAATAAAAATGAAAAGAAACGTGATTAACCTTTTGACTTAATGAAAATGCTAAAATTGAAGTCTTTCAACACAATAACTTTTTCTTTTACAGTTAAAAACAAAACAAAAAAACGCCGTTGATACTGAATACTCAAATAGAATTTACGGTTGTATGCATGTGTACAGAAATGCATATGTATGTAATGTAAGTGTTAAGTTTAAAATTTCTCTTCTCTTTAGAAAACAATGGCATTTAAACGTTGTACTCTTCGTATTCGTATCGTATTCGTATTCGTATAAAACACGATATCATTCATACGCATTGGAGTACAAAAAGAGTTTGAAATTTAATAATGGCGCTATGGATGGATGCTGTGAAGCAAAATGATGTCAAGCTTTTTCTCTGCTTTTATGTTTTATGTTTAGAGAAAGAGCAGCATGAGAGTTCAGTGAGAGAAGGAGAAAGAGAAATAAAGAGATTCACAGTACACAGTGGTAGTTGTAAGTTAATTGAGAAATTCAAACAATTTGCTCTGGAGCTCTTAACAAGCTCTTAATTATGTACGAATAAGAGTAGGTTTGAAAGTATTGCTTGGTTTTTATGGGATTTTTATTCATCTAGAAAACGAATTGAGCTGCCATTTGATGTTTACATATAAATTAAATAATTACACGTAAGAAAATCTGATATATAAGTTTTCTTTATAAAAAAAAAATGTAAAAAAAAATATTCAAAATTTATTATCCTACTCAGTAGGTTACCCAATGCCAGACACTTTGATCTTAATGATCTTTTGTGTCCTGCATAATTATCAATGCAATCCCACAGCATATGATTCAAAATAAACTCCAATTGTTCACCGGCCCCACTGTACGCCCGATAGAAAAGTGGCAGATAGAGAGCCCTTTAAATGAAGGTCAGTAAATTTCCAATAAAACCGATATCAATTTCCTTAGTATCTAACTTACAGCATTTGAAAACCTGCGATGTTATCCTAAACAACGTGAAACAGCTGCAAAAAATATGGCCTACTGTCTCATCCTACTACGGAGAAAGTCTACATTCTGTCCAATCCAGAAGACGTATCGTTTTGAGACGATATCCCATGTAGTAGCGTCCCGCTATAAAACTAACGATCTAACATTTGTCCTGTTGCCTGGAATATGGTGCAGTAATCCGTAAGTCTTATTGTTTAAACCTGAATCTGTAAGCCCGTCATTTCGAAAAAAATTTCTCCGCCCCTGCTTCCATTTTGCTCAAACAATTAGTGAAAATCTAAACAGAGTCGCCAACCATTTTTCCAAACCTCTCTTACCGGAATACATCTTTAAGAAGTCATATTGCGGTATCATGTATTTTATACTTCCGATAGTTGCCAATTCCTGCTGGATCTATGAATCTCCAAGTGTTTAATTCATGATATCGCCCTGAGATCTCTTCTAATTTGAGTCGTTAAGCCCTACAATAAAAGCAAAACAACAATCTAAATCGCCAACGTAGAAGTAGTCCTCAAGGCACCACTAACAATGGTCCAAGCAGTCCTATGTATCCGACGTATCAGGCTCAAATTAGTTATCACTCCAAAGGCTACCCTACAGCTAAAGAACACACTGCTGTTTAGATCCAGTGAGCCATTCTAATTCCCAGAGTCCAAGAATAACTGGATAAAGAAGGCCTTCATTGCCCTCTTTCTGCTATTCTGTTAAGGATATTCGGTTACCAACTTAGTTTTTATCCAAAGGTTAGCTTTTGCTTCATGCAATCTCAATTGGCGAGAAGAAGGTGCCTTGTAACTTCTAGTAAAGAGTACCACCGTCTTTTTTTCAATATTACACACCCAATTCATGACTATATACCCACTTGCTGATTTTCCTCGCAGCAGTACGCCGTAAGCAATGGTCTAACATGCGACCTGTGCTAGCATCCTCAGCAGTTCGTGTATCATCAAATAACATAGGGGAGGAAAGGGTATAGTGCCCAGTCCTATCCCTCCTTGAAGTTCCAAGAAACTAGTGAGGACATCTAATACAACTGTTATCTGAAGGTTAGATAAATATACATATACATAAGTGGTCATTACAACCCTTTAGTCAGGATTACGACCTTGTTTCTCACACCACTTATGTTGTGTGCGTTAATTTTTATACATGAGAGGCGGGACCTACAGTTTAAAGTCGACTCCGAACGACAGGATTTTTTTGAGAAACTTTTCATGACAATTTTATTTACTCTCAGAGTTTTTGCCAGAAATCGCTGAGAGAAATATTTTTTTATATTTCGTTCATTTGGAGATGCCTGACCTGGGGTTTGAACCGAGGCCTCAGGTCTAATAAGCCAATACACTACCTACTAGACCGCGGCGACTTCTTAAGTTTAGATATGAGCGATAAAAGTTCGAAATTTGCTTTAGTTTTGTCACCAGCAAAAGAATAAATTGGATTACAAAATAAACAGAGGAAAGAAATCGTTTGTAGCCTTCGAAACAGCATTTCTTCTTGGCTTTGCTGAATAACTTTAGAGAAACTTATGAATTTTCTTTTGTTGTGATAACAATTTCTTTTACATTTCGGTTTCAAGCCTTTAAAAACTTTTTTCCAGCAATTAAAAATAACGATTTCAACCTGTAAGAATACAATAATTATTATAATTTTTAATATTGGCAACACTCTCTCTATAACGAAGTATACTACATGTACTCCATTTAAACTACATAAAAACACATACACAAATAACTCAATGAGTAGTATACCACCATATAGAAACTTGAAAACCTGCAAAGAGTATGGAACATATAACAAGGCAATGAACAATGAATGAATGAATGAATGTGTACTACAACTCATTGGTTTATTATAATAAAGTGCTCAATTTTAGTATAACACATTTACATTTATACATACACACACACCCATACGCAGACGATTGCTATTTTATTAAGAGCAGAAATTCTCAACAACTCTTGATTCTCTTTATTTGTAACACAGCCAGCCATCTATGGCTCTTTTTCTATTTTTCCCTCCGATTTGTTTTTTTTTTTTTTTTTTGTTGTATGTGGCTGTTATTGTGAGAGTACAAGCGAGCGTTTGTAGTAGTTTGTGTATTGTAAGTCCTGTATTATCCTGAGAGCATTAATAACAGCAAATGTAGGCTGCCTGGCTACCCGGCTGTTATGGCTGCTACTGCTGTTGTTTTTCTTTTTTTTTTTGATATTCCTCTATAAGTTGCTTTTGTTGTTGTTGTTGTTTTTAGCATTTCTATACTGGTTTCATGTTGTGTGCTGTATACTCTGTGCTGTGCTCTGTTCATTGCTTCTTTTGGCATATTTGTGAGTGTGGAATTTTCTGAATTTCTCTTGTTTCTTCATTTTTATGGTTTAGCTAAGTGTGATTGGTATGTATGAGAAAAATGTAAATGTGTGGGGGTTATTTAAAGCTTAACACATACCTCTACATATACATTCAATTTGTGTGTTTATTCTTGTTCTTGTTTCTGGTATTTCTTCGACTGTTTCTGGTTTCATTTCATATCCAAAATATAAATATCAAGTTTTAAAAGGTTTTTGTTAGTGCTGTGCATTGACTTGAAGCTGTGATGACGTAGTCCTGTTGCGGCTCTTTCAAAGCATTTTAAACAAATACACACATACACATTTCTTAGCAAAGAAAAAAATAAACAAAAATATTTTGAAAAAATATAAAAAAAAAATAAAAAAAATATTTTATAAATAAATTAAAAGCAAAAAAAATATTTTTTCATTTTACGGAAAATAAAATAGAAAGAGAGAGAGAGAAAAGGAAAAAAGTGAAAATTGTTTTTTTAAAAAATGTGAAAAAATAATTGAAAAAAATTTTAAATTAAAAAATAAAGGAAGTGTAAGTGCAGTGAAGTATGAAAAGTTATTCATCATTATCAACAAAGTGTTCCAGTGCTTTAAACATCATCAGCAGCAGCAGCAGCAATAGCAACAGCATCTTCCAGTTGTAGTTTTGTATACACAAAGGTGTTAACCTAAATATTACTTGCAACATTTAATCAACAACATTTCTAGCAGCAGCAGTAGCAACAGCATCAAAAGCATCAGCCTTAGTAGTTTTACTAAAGCAAGAATTCTTTGAAAATCATATTGAAACTGAAAAGAAATTCAGGCATATTCTGATAAAAAAAAACAAGAAAAACGAATCCTTTCAACAGGTTCTTAGCAGCAACACATACAAAAAAGGATATTTCTTCATATATTTGCACACAAACAACCTAAGCTTACACGTTCTTTGCATCATTTCTAAGTGATTGGACTCGCTCACAACAACGGCTGTCTGCTGTAACTAACTGTATGTCATATTAATGGTTTCATTTCAGCTTTAATTTCTGCTTCAGTGAATCTTCTTTTTTTCTTACGTCTAACAGTCTATATTGTATGCTGGCTGCGCTTCCTTTTTTTCAAAAAAAAAAAGGAATTTCTTCTGGCCTAAATCTTTTGTGTGATTGTTTTCACTACTCAAATAAAGTGAGTGGGTAGACGTCGTTGTGGTTAAACTTAGTTCTTGTTGTTGTTAGTTGTTGCTCGTTATTATTAATATTTTTCATGTTGATTTTATTATTGTTGTTCATCAGCTAGAAAAAGAAACAAAAAAACCAAAAAAAAAAAAAGAGAAAAAAGAAAGGAAAACTAGCTACAAAGGATATTTATTTTCTTTCTTTACTTTTTTACTCTTTTTTAACTTAGTTTGTATGCATGTGTATACATATATGTAACTGTAAATATTCACCTACAAACATATGTGTGTGTGTATGTATTTAGTGAGTGTGTAAAAGAAAAGTGCAAGTGCGTATATATCTGTGCTGCTCATACGTGTATAGGTTTTTAAAAAGACAAAAAACAAAAGTATTCTTAAGAAAATTTCTTTTTGATGCAACAACCACAATAAACAATTACATTCTGACAACGGCAATAGCAACAGCAGCAGCAGCATCATCATAATCAGTTATAACAACAACAACAACAATAATAACTTAATCATCGTCATCGTCATCATCAACATCACCATCAACATCAACATCATCTTTGTAATCATTAACATCAACAACATAAAGAACATCAACGTTCTTGCCATCATCATCAAACAACAGAAACGATGGTTGAAGAGTTTTTAGAAAAACTACCGGAAATTGACACACGCTATGAGGTAAATTTTTGTATAATTATACGAGGGTTGTTTTGAGTTAAATAAAAACTATTGAAATTAAATGTTGAAGAAAGAAATTTTTTAAGCATTAACTCATTAGAATTAAATTAACGGCTGTGCTTTGAAAATACATACGATTTCTTTCCAGCTTAGTTTTGTTGAAAATTTTTAAACATTTTTTTGCTGACATGAGTACAGTCAAGCAGTGGAATATGTAGTAGATGATCTGAGAATAAAATGTATCATCAGGACAACAGATAGACAAATAATTCTTCCAACAAAGTTTGAAAAAGTAGGAACTTTCTTTTGTAACAAACATTTCACAGAGCCTCTTAGCTATTAGCCTTGATTTCAGGGTATGTAACATACAACATACATACAGTGGTGGCCTTATAATTAGAAACGATGTTTCTGGAACAGAGTTCTCTGGAGTGACGTATCTAAGTTTAATTTATCTCAATCTGATGGAAAAACGTATGTAAGACGTCCTCCAAACAAAGCCTTTGATCCCAGGTACACAGTAAAAACTGTAAAACAAATTAACAAACATATATGTTGCTAAGTCGTTTCTAATTATAAGGCCACCACTGTATGTATATACAGGGCTGTATAACAAACAGATTTTGATGATTTAATTCAAGTGATTATATTTTCCAAAAGGCAGCAATGGAAGGTAGTTACATGCTTACTTAATTAGTCATTGCAAGCCATTAGCCAGGATTACAAGCTAGCTGCTCACCCCATCCATGTTGTGTGGAACTTACAGTTAAAAATCTACTCAGAATGGCCAAACTTTTCATGGCAATTTTATTTTACTCCCAGGGTTTTTGCTTGAAGTCGCCGTAGTCTAGTAGGTAGTATATTGGCTTATTAGACGTAAGGCCACGGTTCAAAAACGACGTCAGACATTTCTAACAAAGATAAAAATATATTTCTTTGGCAACTTTCTCTCAGCAGATTCCTGACAAGAACTCTGAGAGTAATAAACACGTTGACTGCCGCGGCATTTTTCAGAAAACTGGCCACGCAAGCCAACGTTGACTTTTTGATCTTTTCCCAGAAGCCATTTATCGATACTATCACTGATATAATACGATTCTATTCGTAGCTACACAAAAATGGCAGGTTTAGTGAGTACAAGATAACTCGTAGGTGGCTCCCTAGAAGGGAACGTAATCTACGAGTTACCTCGTAGTCGGCAGTCAACGTGTTAAAATTGCCACGAAAAAGCTTCACAAAAATCTGATGTTCGGAGTCGACGTTAAATTATAGGTCCAGCCACTGATGGATAAAATTAACTCCCATAACATTGGTAGTGTGAGAAGCTAGGTTGTAATCCTGACTGAAGGATTGCAATTACCAATTACTCGTAGGTACGTATGTATGTTTTTGGCTGCAGACAGCTGAGTTCCTCGCCGAAAAAATTAGTTTTTTCGTATTTCCTTATGTTCGATATGTAAAACCAGAGGTCTCTCGTCTAATAAGCCAACACACTACCTACTTGACTACATCGATTTCTCCTAGATTCAAACCTTCATTACATATATATAACTTCCCCTCTAGTTTACAGCAGAGCACTGGACACATTCGATAATGCTATTGATTAAATACTTTGAAACCTAAAAGTACTACATTACCTATGGAAAGATAAATATGTGCTCACCATCATTTGTATAGTTTGAGTTGTATTGTTGTCAGCTATACACTTAAGGAAACAAACCAATCGTACAGCCACAGGGCATTGGAGACAAAGGCTCACAGCAGTGGACCTAATGACGGAATGGAAAAATCGAATTTGATTTCATGTTAACCGAAGAGCATTAAGACTGTGATGAGATATTAATTTTGGTAGTGTTTCAGCTTACATTATAAAGGGTCCGCCAAATAACTTTTTTCTTTTGAAAATGCTTTAAAAAAAAACTCCTGAATATTTTCTCAAAATTCTTTTTTTATTTGAAAGTACAATCCTTCCGGTTAATAATGGAAAATAATTTCATTCAAATGGCTGCCTCGGCTGGCCATGCAGTAAGATACACGATCGGTCCAATTTTTAAGCACATTATCGATTGTGTGCAGCTGTATTTCAGCAATGGCTTCACGAATATTGTCCTTTAAAGCGTCAATTGTCTCTGGTTTGTCGGCGTAACACTTATCTTTGACGGCATCCCACAAATAATAGTCCAACGGTGTCAAATCGCAGCTCCGAGGTGGCCAAACGACATCAGCTCTGCGGCTGATAATGCGATCTTCAAAAACAGGGCGCAAAACATCGAGTGTAGCTTCGGCTGTGTGGCACGTAACGCCGTCCTGTTGAAACCAAATGTTGTCATAATCCTCCTCTTCAATTTTTGTGAACAAAAATTCGTTCAACATGGCCCGATAACGATCGCCATTGACTGTAACGGCCACTCCTTGTTCATTTTCGAAGAAAAATGGCCCAATTATGCCTCTGGACCAAAATCCGCACCAAACAGTGACTCGTTTTGGGTGCGTCGGCTTTTCACTGCATGCGTGCGGGTTTTCTGTGCCCCAAATGCTACAATTTTGCTTGTTTACATATCCGCCAAGATCAAAATGAGCTTCATCTGAAAAGATGATTTTTTTTTGCCAAAATCGGCATCTTCTGGTGTAGGCTACTGCATGGCCAGCAGAGGCAGCCATTTGAATGAAATTATTTTCCATTATTAACCGGAAGGATTGTACTTTCAAATAAAAAAAGAAATTTGAGAAAATATTCAGTAGTTTTTTTAAAAGCATTTTCAAAAGAAAAAAGTCTAAACAAGACTTCTTGTTATGATATTTCATTGGAAAAGAATATTTTGTAGCATCTTTAACCGAAATTACCAACAAATCTGTTATTGGAACTTTACTTTACTAATTGTAATCGATTACTTAACTCCTTTTCGGCGTTATTGCAACCCTCGTATTATGTCCATAAGCAAAATGAGTTCATAAACTTGGAACATATTTAGAGAGAAAGTCTATGTTGTACGTTTAAAACTTCTTAATAAACTCGCATTGGCATCTTTTATTTCTTATTGTGTGTCATTGCCTGGATGGATTTATTTTTGCGAATCCAGTTATAAATTTTAGCTGCATAAATAGTGTCTAGTCGACTTTGTCGGTGTTGTTGTTGTTGTTGCTGTTGTCGTCGTCGCTTTCTTTACTACAATTTTCATGACCATTCGATGCCAACCTTTGGCAGTATGCCGATGTTTTGAATTTTTTTTTTTCTATTTCTACTCTTCTCTTGATAACTTATTTATTTCATTTCATATCTATTTTTGCATTATATTGTTGCCTTATTTCCAGTTTAGTTGCTGTTGTTGTTGTTGCTTTTATCATTAACTTTTCAACAAGTTGAAAGAATATGCAACCATTTAAGAAAGGAAAGCAAAAAATAAAAAGAAAATAAAAATGAGAAGGAAAATATGATAAAAGAATCTGTATTTAAAATTCTATTTGCACATTTTGCATTTTGCAACAGACGTTGTCTATGCAACACAAACAAAAAATGCAGAAACAGAAAAAAAAACAAAGTTCAACGCAGTCATTATTTAGTAGCTAAAACGATAATTATCCTTGGCGTGATACGGCTTTAAAGTTAAAAAATTATTTGCAAAAATGCCATTCGTTACTCATCGTGGCTTAGTAGTTAAAGTTAGTGTTCATAAAAAATCTAAACCACAATGTGTTGAAATTAAATTACATTTTAATTTATCTCTTCCACTGCATTTCATTTAAAATTATGAGCTATAAAGTCTACAGTCTTTACTTGAGCCAGCTCAAATGCCCTTAACCTCAATAAATTTTATTTTCGGTTTTGCCTATCCATAACTGTTGACCTCCATGATAGTGAACAGCTTACCGCAGTCATAAAAGATGATGAGCTTCCGACGCAACTTGGAATGACCTCTTCTTCCGAACCCTTTGGATAACTTGTGAAGATACTTTTGCAGATTTTGATGTCATTCATGTGATCTTGCAGATGTCAATATAATTCGTCATATGAATTTTCATTGTCCTTCTTTACAAATTGGAGATGCCCTAATTGAGAAACTAAAGACCTATACGATGAATTCCATTGATACCATATCGACAAAAGTTGCGCTTGGTTATGATAGTCGTACTGAACATCGAGGCACATATCAAGAACTACGGAGATGTACGATTATATATTTAATGAGAGCGTTAAATCAGTGAAACAGTGAAGTCGTCGTAGTCTAGTAAGTAGTGTGTTCGCTTATTAGACGTAAGGCCACGGTTTAAACCCCAGGTCAGGCATCAAAACGAAAATATGAAATTTTTCTTTGGCGACTCCCTCTCTGCAGATTTCTGCAAAAACTCTGAGAGCAAATAAAATTGCTTTGAAAAGTTTCTCAAAAATCTGTCGGAGTTGACTTTATACTATAGGTCCCGCCACTCCTGGGTAAAATTAACACACATAACAAGGATGCCGCAAGAAGCTATACTGCAATCCTGACTGACCAATTATGTACGTATGCATGTATGCATGTATTTATTAGCCAACACAAATTCAAACCCCAATGAATAGAAACAACAGAACACTGCACTTCCTTAATAATGATGAGTTTTAAAGTCAGCAGAACTTACTTAACATTAACTAGCTCTACAGGCTGTTATTGTGCCTGATTTTAAGAACAACTGTCCTATCCATAGCGGCTATATACATGCATACGTACATAATTGCTTATTACAGTCCTTCACTCAGGTTTACGACCTAGTTTCTCACAATACTTATATTGCGTGTGTTAATTTTTATGCATGAGTGGCGTGACCTACAACTTTAAAGTCGATTCCGAACGACAGATTTTTGAGAAACTTTTCATTGCAATTTCATTTTACTCTCAGGGTTTTTGCCAAAAGTCTGCTGAGTGGCAGTCACCAAAGAAATATTTTTCATATTTTCGTTTAGTTGGGGATGTCAGAACGAGGCCTCACGTCTAATGGGCCCACATACTACCCACTAGACTACGGCGATTTCATAGCCGTTGTATGCCATTCTTATTCCTTACTTAGTGCAGTCATTTAAGGCTGCGTTTTTCTAAAGCAACTTGGAGTGAATTCTTCTTCAGAGACCCTCCAGTTTTCTTTCGAATGTACTCTTCCAGATATCGTTATCATCCATACGGGTGAAGTCGCCCGTGAAGTCTAGTAGGTAGTGTGTTGGCTTATTAGGCGTAAAGCCAGGGTTCGAGCCCCAGGCCAGACATCAAGACAAATTACAAAAAGTATTTCTTCGGCGACTTTCTCTCAGCAGATTTCTGACAAAAACCCTGAGAGTAAATATATATATTTCATTTCATTTAATTAAACCATGACTTTATCAACAGAGGGATAATCTCACTTGGGTTTTAAAAGAAGGGGGCATAATAAAATTAAAGTGAATGAACTTCTTTAAATCCTTATAAATTGACCCACATTAAATTGAAAATAGTTGCTAAAGAAAGTTTTACATTTTCATGATAATGTTTCTGTCCTGTATACTATTGCCGATGTTGGGGTGTCAGACAATAATTTTGTTTTTAAAATTTCAGATAAAAAAATCTGAAACATGAACAAAATGCCTACACACTCTTATATAAAATTCATAAGAAAGTTGAACTTAAAATTTATAATTTAAAGCACATGACTGTAATGGAAACTAAATGCAGAAAATTACTCTCAGATTTTGGGAAAAAAAAAAGAAACTGATACATAGGATACATTGCAATCCGGTTAAAGTTAGTCATGCAAAGACATAGAAGCCTATTCTTCGGTACCGAATAAGGATATGCTCCTTTATAACTAACTGAAAGGATGCTTAGACATCACCATGTCAAATAGAATATAACGCGTCTCCAAATTTTCCTCTAAATACTCTGAAAATATACAGCCGGGCTCGAATTTGAATAAGAAGACGGGGCGTGATGTATATTGTATATCATTGACATGGCTTTCAGGATCTTTTATAGATTCACGGATTTCTGTAGTGTATTTTAGATAGAAGTCATGGCTATTCAAATCGCTACTTAGTAGAGTATACCCTGAGAGTATACTGATATACTCGGACAATCAGAATTGTCATTGAATATAATCTATTCCTATAGAAAATCGTTGAAGTCGCCGTAGTCTAGTAGGTAGTGTGTTGGCTTATCAGACGTAAAGCCAGGGGTCCGAGCCCCAGGCCAGACATCAAGACAAAATACAAAAAGTATTTCTTCGGCGACTTTCTCTCAGCAGATTTCTGGCAAAAACTCTAAGAGTAAATAAAATTGCCATGAAAAAAAATTTTCTCAAAAATCTGTTGTTCAGAGTCGACTTTAGAACTGTAGGTCCCACCACTCATGTATAAAATTAACACACACACAATATAAGTGGTGTGAGAAACTAGGTTGTAATCTTGCCTAAGGAGTTGTAATGACCAATTATGTATGTATGAATGTATTTAAGATAAAAGTCATGGATAGTCATAGCTTCTTAGTAGAGTATACACTGAGAGTATACTGATATATTCGAACATCCAGAATAGCCGTTGAATGTCACCTCTTTCTACGAAAGATTGAGTATTATTCTAAGGTATCCATTATTTGGGCCAATGACCTTAAGGACATAAGGAACCTGTGTGGCAAACGTAAGTGCGAGCGCAGCTACCACACTGGAAACCTCCATATGTGCTTAGCAAGGATAGGAGTCGCTATTGGACACGATCATAATGTTATTATTTTTATTTGCTGTTCTGGCAAGAAAAGTAAAGAAGTTCTCCGACAACCTTTAAGTTGTCGTTAACGACGTCCACACGCTGTTTCAACCATTTATAATACTGTGCGGTTAAATCTAACAATATTCAACCCTTGTTACCAATGTCATTAGTGCTTCTGATACATAGGTTGCCTTCCAAAATGCATCAATACAAAGTTTGTATACAATTCTACGACGGTATATAAATTTTGTAGATATGCAAAGTTACCAAACAATGCATCAACTATAAATCCGATGCCTGATTGCTTTTTGACTGCGTTAAAAATACACATTGACCACGTTTTAAAATAGAATACATTGTATATATTTTGTACAGCGGCATTTTGAAACACGATACTTCGTTAAAACACAAAGCAACTAACATTTTGGAAGGCAGCCATACAGACATAATTGGCCATTACAACCCTTCAGTCAGGATTACGACCTAGCTTCTCATAACAAATATGTTGTGTGTGCTAATTTTATACATGAATGGCGTGACTTACAGTTTAAAGTCAACTCTAAACGGAAGGTTCTAGAAAAATTGTTCATGTCAGTTTTATATTTATTCATCGAGTTTTTTTCTCCACAAATCTACTGTGAGGCAGTCGGCGAAGAAATATTTTTTCATATTTCGTTTTGTTAGAGATGTCTGACATGGGGTTAGAACCATGGCCTCACGTCAAATGAGCCAGCATACCACCTACTAGACTACGAAGACATTATTTGATTATGTTCCCTAAATTGCTTAAAAACAATGGCAGTTAATGAACTCAAAGTTCATAATTAACTTAAAGGTTCCTTTGGCACAATTATTTAATAAAGTTTCATTTTATAATAGACAGACTTATTAAAATACCAGGCCATGTCAAAAGTTTTTATTTTTTAACGAAATAATAAAATATCCAGTTTCTCTTAGGTTTTCTTGTTTTGTGCTTTAAATTAAATTGTCAGTCTTTAGATGTAAATATTTATTTGAAATATGTACAGTTAAACGTCCGGTAACATGGTAGATGCTTTTTAAGATATATGTAATGTAGTACGAAATAGTAGTATTTGGATGTTTATATAAGTGTTTGCAGTCGATGTAGTCTACTAGGTAATGTGAGGCCAAGGTTCAAACCCCTGGTCAGGCATCTCGAACGAACAGATTTCTGACAAAAACTTGGAGAGTAAATAAAATTGCCATGAAAAAGTTTCTCAAAAATCTGTCGTTCGGAGTTGACTTTAAACTGTAGGTTCCGCCACTCATGTATAAAATGAACACACTCTACATAAAATGGTGTGAGAAACTAGATTATAGTCTTGACTAAGGAGTTGCAATGGCCAATTATGTATGTATGTAAATAAGTATTTAAATAATTCTATAGAGTGCTTAAAATCTGTTTAAAATAGGCCATAAATTACTAAACACGTTCCAGCGAAATCGTTTTTTTTTTTTGTTTTGTCGAAACCATGTTAAAGGAGGTTTATCTGTACAAATGCCTTCACACACAGTTGGTTGCTTTTGTGTAAAATTTTCTTTTTTAAAAGGAGTTTTAAACCAATGACCTTAATAGATCTTGATAATCTTTTGAATAGTCTCTAGTGGATGAATGTTCTAAAAGCAATTATCACCCTTGTGTTCAAAATCATGTCCGTTTTATCTGTTGTTTGCAGTTGGTTAGTTAGGGAACGAAATAGTTTCAGTAAACGTATTAAATTAGCTGACTTAAAAGCAGATAAGATATGCTATAGTCACCTTGACTCTTTAGGTCAAAAAGTATCATAATTTTAGTCATTCACATACTTCCAAATTCTTAGTATGCAAACTAAAATTTGTATCATAACTTTCGTTCTTGGTCTGAGAACTTTCAAGCTTTTAGGGAAGATTACAACACAGTCTTTCCCACCACCCATGTTGTTTGTTTAAATTTTGAGCCACTAGTGGTGGTACCTACAGTTTAAAGTCGATTGCGAAAGATAGTCTCAGAGTTTTTTGCCAGAAGACAGCTGAGATAAAGTCGCCGAATAGATATGTCTTCATACTTCGTTTTGTTCGATTTGTCTGGCTACGTCCTGCCACTACCTACCAGATTACGGTGAAGTCAAATTTCTTACATACTTACATGTGTTAATTTTAAACATAAGTGGCGGGACCTACAGTTTAAAATCGACTCCAAATGACAGATTCTTGAGGAACTCTTCACGGCAATTTTATTTACTCTCAGAGTTTTTGCCAGAAATCTGCTGAGAGGAAGTTACCGAAGAAATTTTTTATTCTTCGTTTTGTTGGAGATGATCTGACCTGGGGTTTGAACAGAGGCCTCATGTCTAATAAGCGAACATACTACCTACTACTACCTAGGGCGACTTCTTGTAACAATTACGCCATAAAAATTCTACTCGGTGCAAGCAAGACACATGTTGAATTAATAAAAAAAAAATTAAAAAAAAATAAAATAACACACAGAAAGGAAATGAATATGAATGTTTTGGTGGATTATAAAGTTATGAGGTTTTATGAGCACCCATTTTTATTATCCTGTTACACAAAAAAATGTTCTTTTTTGCCTTCATTTCAACAAACGTAGAAAAAAAGATGAGAAAAAAAAGCGAACAACTTGGTCGATAAAAATTATTTATTCAACAGCAATTTAACTGTTCATTTCTCTTACAGATGTCTATCTATGTACACATATATATACTGTGTCTATGTATATATGTATAAACACTGTGGCTTTTATATTTACATAGAAAATTTACATACATCGGAGGTAAAATGTAAAGAATTGTAAAAAAATTTTAAAGAATACTTTTTATACGAAATAATCAACATAACAAATACATTTCGTCTTAGAAATACTGTCATATTACTAGAGTGGAGGTGCCTGAAGGTGTGGAAGATTTATTATTTTCTTTTTCAAACTTTCATTTAATATAGCATGCAGGGCATATACCTATCAGACATCAGCAATGAATCGTTTTTTCGCTACTCATAAGCACTCAAGAAATTTTGAATAGAAGTGAGTCAACAATATTGAAATTTTACTATGTAATCTGATTCATTCGTACTCACTACAACGTTGATTTATAAGTACAGGTTGCAATGAGTATAAGGCTCTCAAATTGTTGTCACCCATATTCGTAATGAAAAAATTCTGTAATAAACCCAAGCAAGTGGGAAGTGGTGTATCAAACATGTGTTATCTACCACCATTACAATTTTCTTTTACAAGTTGTAATGCATAGAAGCTGTTCGCATAAGTATTTTGTGGCTGTAAGTTGGAAAACTGCCTCAAAAATCATTTGTTGGAATCCGAAGTGTCTTAGCATGGAGACAAATATTGGTCAATAAGTTCATGACTGCCTCTCAGCAGATTTCTGGCAAAATCCGTGGCAGTAAAAAATAAAAAATTAACACAACCAACCTAAGTGGTGTGAGAAGCTAGGTTGCAAGTTTACCTGAAGGGTTGTAATGACCAATTATGTATGTATGTATGTATCAGAGATCAGAGTTGAATCGTTTGTTCGCTACTCATAAGCACCCATGGAATGTTGAATATTTATATTATATTTTGAATATAAGAATGCAACGTTGATTTATAAGTACAGATTGCAATGAGTATGCGGACAACGTTGACATCAAACTCATACCATTCGAAATATGTTTGATAGATAAGCCTACTCATTTAGATTTATAACTTTAGAAAAATACGAAATAATACTTATAAATGAGTCGAATCATTCATCAAAATTTACAATCTTAGTTCCTGTTGCATTTACAAAGAAAGAAAAAACAGACATATAAGCAAAAAAGACAGAGCGACGAGCAGAGCAAATACACAACCTTTTTGTGCGTATTTTAGTGTTCGTACGCCAATCATACTTATTTTGTGCTTCGTGTATATGATGAGTTATGGAGAGGCGAAATAAACAACATCATATGTGTTGTTAAGTATGAATACGATGAGTACTTCAAACTTTGAATATGCGTAGTATAAGTATGACATTAAAATAAGTATGAATGCGTATAAGTATCAGAAATTATAAATATGTTTCGATTCTACTCATCTTTTTGAATACTCGTTGCTGATCTCTGGTATGAATGTATGTATATTGTAATGCAGCACTGCTTTCAACTGAAGGCATCTGTCAGTTGATTCTTGCTGCCGTCTGAAAAGACTGCGTCCATTAGTTTGCCTTTAATAGCCCTTGATGTCACACTAACCTGTGGTTGAAGGAGAAAATTAAAGAGAAACTGAATTACGTACATTGTGTAGCAGAAATCTATAATTTAGGCTACAAGTTGTTTTCTCATTCATCGTATTCTGCCTTGTTTCCAAACCGGAAACGTTGGCTTTATGGTAAAAGATTTGGCTCCTTGATAAATTCAAATTTTTTAAAGGCATAACTACAATTTCAGAAAAATGAAAGTGTTTAAAGCTCTAAGAAGAGTAGGCTCGCTGATATGATATGGAGAGTCGTAATCAACAAAATAATACGTGTTGTTAAGTATGAATGTGATGTGTACTTTAAACTTTGAATATGAGTAGAGATTCCATGATATTAAAATAAGTATGAATGCGTTTAAGTATCAGATATTATGAGTATGATTCGATTCTACTCATCTTTTTGAATACTCATTGCTGATTTCTGATACTTATTGCTACAAATTTTTTTTCAGTGATGGAGAAATGAAGTCACCATAGTCTAGTCGTTAGTGTGTTGGATTATTAGACGTGGGGCCGTTTCAAACACGAGGCCAACAATGTCCACAAAGCGAAATATAAAACAAATTTTCTTCGGCGACTTCCACTCAGCAGATATCTGGCAAAAACTCTGAGTATAAAAGAAAATGACCGTGAAAAGTTTCTCAAAAATCTATCATTCGGAGTCGACTTTAAACTGTA
Organism: Sarcophaga subvicina; assembly: GCA_936449025.2. Classification (NCBI taxonomy): domain Eukaryota; kingdom Metazoa; phylum Arthropoda; class Insecta; order Diptera; family Sarcophagidae; genus Sarcophaga; species Sarcophaga subvicina. The sequence continues at coordinate 102,698,241 of OW388083.2, read as the reverse complement.
GCTTTTGCCAATCATCCATAAAATTAATACACAAAATGTGTGAAGCTAGGTCGTAACCCTGTCTAAAGGGTTGTAATTACAAATTATGTTTAGTGAACGTCAAAAGAAACTGTACACTAGGGATAAAATTTTAACAATCATCAAACTCAATTTTTAACACTTAAGGAGAGTGCCTGAAAAAATTTGACAATATTTCGAATTTTTTTGTATTTTTTTTTGTTTCAAATTTAACTTGGCAATGAAACAATTTTAAAATAAAAATAACTGTAATTTTTTAATATATATTTTTTTAATGTACATTTCTTTTTGACGTTCACTGTATGTACGTAAGTATGTATGTTTGAGAATACCTACACTAAATATGGTTGATAATTTCCATTCATTCAAAATTCATTAATTCATATTCATTGCCTTGGGTTTTTGTCATAAATTTTAAAAGTAAAGAAAAATTTTAAATTTTCTTTTCTTATACATTCCGTTGCTTACTCGAAAGAAAGTCTTCTGCCATTTTTCTTTTCTCCTTTCATTTTGTACGATTATTGTTCTATTTTTCTTCTCTTTTTTATCGCATTATTTAAAGGACTTGTGTTTGTTTTTTTATTAAAGGAATCTTTGTACAAAACCATTGTCTTTTCAGATTACATTTGTAATGAGAATCAACGAGTTGTTTAGCACAGTAAATGCTTGTGAAGATAACAATGAACTCGAATAATCGTTAACCTATAGCCGTCGTTTAATAATTCAATGACTGTCTTGTCTTAATCCCAGCACAACATTTATGCACATTTTATTTCGCATTTAATATTCATTCTTATTACAATCATTTAAATAAAGAATTCCAATTTCTTTCTTACTCTACTCTGCTATTGTGAAATGACTTGACATGCTTGTCAAAATACGTTCACATAAAAGGCAGAGACAAAGGCACATGGTATGGGAAATAAAGTTTGTAAGTGACATTTGTTGAATGTGATGGAAATATATTGAAGAGCCAACAAGACCTTTAAATGGTAGGACAAGAAATTCTTATCAATAAAACAATACGATTGAAAGCAATACGCAGGGGGGACTCTTATGTTTTAAGAATTAAACAGAATTCTTGGTGAGCTAATGAGCGCACGTTACTCTACACGATGTGGTAAACTGATGCCAGTAAATTCCTTTTATTTACGCCTGCAGGACTTACTGTTACCTCTTTACTTAGCGACAACGGAACCAATGGTCAGTTTGATTATTTCCTGTCTTCTATTGATTAAAATTCGGTGTTTTTTCTTATGATTTATTTTACTTTCATAAATTTTGCCTGAAGACCACTTAATCCCGAAAGTTGATACAATTGCCGGTTTTTTATGGTGGTTGTAAAATACTTTGCCTTCTTTCGTATCAGTATATGGCAGCATTTTTCCCGAGAAGAGGAATACCGTCCTAACACGGAAAACATTTCGTAAGAACAGCGGACTTATAGAACAATTCCTGATAATGAAAAATAATTTAAACTTGTTTTATTTCACAAAAACTGTTTTTGTGGACTTTACGCACAAATTTATTGATTACACAAATATTTCTGAACCAATGTAACATATTTAAACTTTTTTAGAAAGGGAAGGGATTGGTCTTTAAAACGGTATACATATATATATTGTTACGTTTTTACCTTTTTAAAAACGCTTAAATATGAGTTCGTTTATTGCAAACTAAGTAAAAACAAATATGCGTTTAGTTTTTCTTAAACTCTCTTTATTATTCACACTACGTTTGGCCCACTGTTCACACTAAACGATACAACAATAATTTGCTTTTACACTATTCTATTTCACACTTCTGTCCGCGATAACATTAACAACTACTCGTTAAATCTTCTCTGCTTACAACCTTTTTGCAAGCAATGCCGCTTGTACTTTCGAACCGCAACGCGTCTTCACACAAGACTGACTGCTTTGTCCAGCCCTTTTATAGTCCGACACAACCAGTCTAACGAACATTGTTGAAGTGGAAGGTTCGTGATCTCGTCTTCTCGAGAGCTCTATTGCTAATATATTGTTGTTTGTGTACTTTGCTTATGTTGTCTATCCCTTTTTGTTACATACATGTTATTGTTCGTACAAGCGCAACCAGGTTCGTCGTACATATGTGTGTGTGCAGCTTTAGATAATCAACACATTCATTGCGTTCTTATTGTTAGTGTGTATTTGTATCGTGTGGCTTTTGTTTATCGTTTTTATTGTTAAACGATATTACGTCGTTTCGATTTGCTTAACAATATTATTCGACTTAACATTCTATGAGGTTTGATGAGGTAAACTTGACAATTTGCGAATTTTTTTCATATTTTTTCAAGTTTGGCCATTCATAGTAGCAAACGTTAATAAAAAATATAAAATAAATGAGAAATTTCTTAAAGTGTATTCTGTTGTGAAGAAATTGACACTTCGTTTGAAAAAATCGAACAAAAATTACCGTAGTTATTATTTAAGGAGTAGAACAGTAGTGTTAAATTTTTTATATATGTCACCTTATCAACATAATGCATTTTCATAACGTCACCACTTATTTCATATTTTTTAATTAAATTTTGCTATTAAGAATGGCTAAACTATAAAAAACACGAAAACAATTATTTGTTCTAGTTTACCCGATCAAAACTGATATAATGTAAGTTTGAACCATATGTTAATGTATATCATTTTAAAGGCTCATCTCTCCCGTTTTCAAAAAACTTTAAATTTTGAAAATAGGTTAAAAAATATTTGGGTAAACAATAATTTTGTGCGAGAAGACTAAAAATACCTCTTATGTCAAATAAAAGAAGTTTGGGGGGTTCGGAAAACATAGGTTCGGAAACATAAAAAAAATATTTTTGAGTTCTACTCTACAAAACTCACAACCTACACTATGTGATTAGCTGGGTGTATTTTAACTCTCGTACCGTGTAATCAGCGTAAAGCAATATGTTGGCATTAAAGTCCGAAAAGAGTCAACAGTTTAAGAATTCTGATTTTGATGCAAGAATGTGGTTCTAGACTCTTTTAAGATAATTGACAGGGCGCTTGACGGTGCACTTTTATCGAAACATTGCATTTTGGGCCGATACAGCAACGGAATGATCTAGTGAAATAGAAAGGGTTTGCTTCCAAAACTTCAATAATTTTCTGTCTGTTATTGTCTTCTTTATTCATTCTTCCACAACCTATTTTCCTCGCACCAATACAATGCCTTTCATTCGTTAGTGATCTGGATCTGTAAATTATAATTAAAAAAAGATGTGTTTCGTATTCATGTATAGTGAGCATCAAAAGGAACCGTACACTTGTAACAATCACCCAACTCAACTTTAACCACTTAAGGAGAGTGCCCTAAAAAATTTGTGTATATTTCGAAATCTTTTGTAATTTTTTTGTTTCAAATTTAAAAACTTGGTAACGAAACAATTTTCAAATAAAAATAACCGGAATTTATTAATGTATATTTTTGTTTAACATACATTTCCTTTTGACGCTCCCTGTATGTTTACATAAAATAGTTTATTAAACTGTTATTAAGCCAGCAATATAGTTCGTTTTCAATTTGAAGATACAATACGTTTGGCAAACTAATGCTTAAATTACCAATAAAATCCCTTCGTTTTATAGAAACCCATAATGAAAATTCGCATCAAACCAATTGAGAAATATTTCCTTGCAATTTTAATAATTAAAGGATAATCGTATCCTTTACAATTCATACATTTCATGAATTTAGCACAACAACTTTATTAAACATCGTTTCTTACATACAATGATTATGTATTTCTACACCTATGTGTGGAATGAAGGAGGAAATTATTGTAGGAGTATTTGTTGTAATAAATTGAAAAAAATTGATTAAATTCCTAAGGCAGCAGTTGTTTTGGTTTATTTACACATGAATATGTTGAATGGTGTAAATAATCAAAAAATATGTGAGAATATGTTGAGGGTTTTACCACACATCCCTGTAATAATGCTTAAAGAATTGGATCAATTGTTTGGTGTTCATATTAAACATGAAGAATAAATGAAAATAAACGAACATTAATAAATATTTATTTCAAATTATTATTAAAAACAAGAGAAAGAAAGAAACAAAAAAATTTTGTTTATTTCCTTCGAATTAATAATCACACGTTTCATGAAAATATAAATGATTTTGGCAGCTTTTTAACAAGCAGGCATCAATCAATCAATCAATCAAAATATGTTAATAATTAATGTGGCCTACAGAAGAATACTGCATTGGATGTTATATCATCCTAAATGTAATCTATTTAACGCTTTAAGCACTGACGATCCTTTGGTTTTATAATGAGATAGTAAGGCTGCTAGGCCTGAAAATTTTGTAGGAACTGATGTATAACTGTTGTCTTGTAAAGTATCTGCAGCCAAATAGATGAAGGGCTACTGGCAATATAATTTCCTTTCCATCCATAGTGAAATTTGTTTGCAAATTTCAATTTCGTTCTTATTTTCTAGAAGTGTCTTAAGGACACAATAAATTTATTCCTATTTGATTAGATGTATAGCTGAAGATTTTGTTTCATGCCATATGTAGCCAGCATCTCGGGTCGCTCAATCCACCAATCGTATCCACGTATCTGCAGGGTTTCTTCGCTATCTACTATCCTGCGTGTTCGAAACGAGTGCAGTACCTGTGTTTGGAGAGTGAGCAATTCAAAACCCCTTACAGAGCGGGTTTAAATCGTGTGGTGATTGTTTGCTGCTAGAATCTGCACATAATTATCGACTGTTAAATGCTTGAAGAGCCTGCAGTTTTTTGCTGGAACCGTTCCAGGTCTCGTAACCATTGGCATTTAGTATACGGACCACTACTAAGTTTCGGCTTATCTTCTCAAGGCATTTAATGCCGTCAGCAGTTTCACCTTCGGTTGTAATTATGCTATCAAGATAGCAAATACTCTCGACTGAACTGGTATCACTTTTAATATAATAACTGTGGTGTTCCATTAGCTTAGTTTAACGAATATTTATTGCTAAGCCCGCTAAAGCAGAACATATATTTGACATCTCTAAGCACACCAATCATGTTCGTGAGCTTATATGCGAAAAGACAGATATCGTAGGCATACATACATGCACACATAATTGGCCATTACAACCCTTCACTCAGGATTACGACCTAGCTTCTCACATCACTCATGTTGTGTGTGTTAATTTTATGCACGAGTGGCGGGACCTACAGTTTAACGTCGACTCCGAACGACAGATTTTTGAGAAGCTTTTTCATGGCGGGTTTATTTACTCTCAGAGTTTTTGCCAGAAATCTGCTGAGAGGAAGTCACCGAAGAAATATTTTTCTATTTCGTTTCGATGTCTGACCTAGGGTTTGAACCGGCATATCATGGTCATAGTCTAGTTTAACATGAGCATGCCAAGGTTGCTGTTGTCTTGTTACATAAAGAAACACAGTTCATCATAGTGACTTACTTAATTGGCTATTACAACCCTTTAGTCAATACTAAAACCTATGCTTTCACATTATCTATATTGTGTGTGTTAATATTATCCATAAGTGGTTGAACCTGCAGTTTAACGCCCGACTCCAGGGAATAGATTTGAGAAGCTTTTCATGGATATTTTATTTTATTCCCAGAGTTCTTGTCAGAAGACTGTTGAGTGAGAGGTAGTCATCGGAGAAATATTTTTTTTCCTACACATACATAATTGGCCATTACAACCCTTTAGTCAGGATTACGGCCTAGCTTCTCACACCACTCATGTTGTGTGTGTTAATTTTATAAATGAGTGGCGGGACCTACAGTTTAAAATCGACTCCGAACGACAGATTTTTGTGAAATTTTTCATGGCAATTTTATTTCACTCTCAGAGTTTTTGCCAGAAATCTGCTGAGAGAAAGTCGCCGAAGAAATATTTTTTCATATTTTTTCATATTCATATTAGTTGGAGATGTCTGACCTGGTGTTTGAACCGTGGCCTTACGTCTAATAAGTCAACACACTGCCTACTAGACTGCGGCGAGCTTCCTACATCGTTTTATTCGAGATATATGAGCTGGATTTTGAACTCACGAGCTCTCGTCTAGTAATACCCACTAGACTATGGAGACATCGTGCTGTCTACAGCAATGTTAAACTCACGAGCTCTCGTCTAGTTAGCCAACACAATACCTACTAGCCTATGGAGACTACGTGCTGTCTATAGCGATGTTAAAAAGCAGAGGTGCGAGGCCATATCTCTGGTGTACAGATTTTTCTATTTGTATTTGACCACTAAATTGATGATCGTGCGGAGTTCAGCAGCTTGCTCCCTAATGATAAGGCTTGGGATTTACGTAAAACACCCTGTTATTCAAATAATATTAAGATTATGTAGTGATGAAGTCTTTCTGAAAGTCTAGATAGTATAAGTACAGAGGGTTGCGTCAGTTGATGAACTGTTTCACTGCTTTGCCGAGAGTGTTACCATGTTTAAGACATTATCGTGGCATTCTATAGTCGACCTGTTCTTTCACATTTAAGATGTTATATAATGTCTTGCAGATAATATGCCCAATTACTTTGTTGACCCTACAAAGGAATTTGATGTCTGCCAAGCTTTTATCGAATGTCAAATTTTCTTTCTTTGCAAATAGAATTACTAGCAGTCGCCGTAGTCTAGTAAGTAGTGTGTTGGCTTATTAGACGCAAAGCCAGGGTTCGAGCCCTAGGCCAGATATCAAAGACAAAACACAAAAAGTATTTCTTCGGCGACTTCTTCTCTGCAGATTTCTGGCAAAAACCCGGATAGTAAATAAAATTGCCAAGAAAAGTTTCTCAAAAATCTGTCGTTCGGAGTCGACTTTAAACTGTAGGTCCCACCACTCATGTATAAAATTAACGCACACAACATAAGTGGTGTGAGAAACTAGGTCTTAATCCTGACTGAAGGGTTGTAATGACCAATTGCGTACGTACTAGAGGAAGTGTTTTAATTGTATAAAGGGACTTGTCGTCAATAACTGCATATTTCTACGCATTTTTCTCGTCCAGCACATCAGTTTTATTTGCTTTTTAAAGCCTTAATTTAAAAATAAAAACTTAGTTTGGTTTTCGCTTTTAAATGTCCTCTTAATTACGAGGGAAATAAAGTAACAATGCGTTCCTTATATACATATTCTCTTCCACATAGAAATTCTAGTTTCCAATACATGTATAGAAAAAGTTTTTAAATTTTCTCATTTTTTTCTGGTTTTTCAACATTTTCATTCTTTCTTTCTGTTCTGTTCTGTTCTGTTTTCCAATTCTATTACAGGATATTGTACCGATGGAACAAATAAGTTCAATGGTTTCTAATGGCGGTGGCAGCGTAACAATGCAACGTGATGATGACTACAGAAAACGCATTATGCACAGTGAGTATGAAATTTACATAAAAACGAAGAAGCACACCCACACACGAACATGAAGAAACCAACACAAACACAATCGGGTAAATAGGAACGAGAAAAAAAAGAAAAAAAAGATAAAAAAAAACTATAAAACTAAATCAAACTGTAACGGAAATTGAAAGAAATACTAGAAAGCAAAAGAGAAAAAAAAGAAATCGAATAAAATTAATAAATGAAAATAATGAAATGAAGTACAAAAACAAAAAGAAGAAAAAAAGAATCGAAAATCAACTCAAATAAGAGAATGCTGCTGATTGCACTAAAAGTGGAAAGAAATGGGTCAGAGTTTAATAACAACTCGTTTGACTTTTGCATTCTCATTCTGCAATACGGCGGTTTCAAATGCATTCAACGCGAAGAATATAAAAAATTCTTCTTTGAATCTCTTGAATATCATGAATATTTACGATGACGATAGAAAGTTATCGAAATGCTAACGAATTAATTTAAAGTTTTCATTATGAAATGCAATCGAACGAAAGGAGATCGAATAAATTGAGGGAAAGTTTGAGTATCTATTTGAAGCACTTTAATGTTGTCGGTAGTGAAGGCAAATAAACAGGAAGCCTGTTAAATCTTGGAAGGTAGTGAAATTTAATATAAAAATATTCACTAAGTGTTCAACAGATTAGCGTTTTATAAAGACCTGTCCACTCTTTTATCTTCCGTAAGAGATATTTAGAAGATCTGGACCTAAATTATTGGGATGTGGAAATGGTACTCCCTAATACTGTACCCTTTCGTAATTGAAGCTGTATCTGGCTCAATTGGTAGTCAAGCAGATTAACCACTGTACTTTTTGGCATAAAACAAGGCACGTCCGTTTATCAAATCTTACAGGCTGGTGGCCTATTTGCATTTGACATCATTCTGAACAAAAGATTTTCAACTGCCCTTGTAAGCATGCACCGAGCAACTTCTGAAGTTGCAGTAATCGCCAACCAAATATTTGATGATTTCCGAAAAGTTTATATCGCTTCTACCAAAACGACTCCCAACGTTAGATAGTTAAGTTTAAGGAGATGTCTCATGCCTCCACCTAAGCAATCATGTGGGATTATTGTGTATAAGGAATACCGTCTTACTTCCTTTAGGAAGTCTGTAACCTACACAAACCTGCTTAACTTCTTCCATCCCACTACTCCGGGACGAGTTATGTCTGGTACAGTATCATTCCCAAGATATTGATATCTCGAGCTTACAATATCATTGCTAGGCAATGGCACAGAAAGTGCTCTATCGTTCTAATGTCTTCACTGCATCGTTCATCGTTTTCCACCACACCAATACGCTTCAGGCGGAGTGTTCTGTAAGCGTTAGCATGCCCAGGTCACCCTTATTTAGTTTTAAAACACTCACAATTCTCTTCTTATTAGGACCATTAAAAAGTGTTTTTGTAATTCTTCCTGCAGTGTCGTTATATGCTCAACGTTTCTCTCTTCTGTTTTCGATTTATGAAAAAGGTCTCTTATTTTTACGCACTCAAATCTATCTTCAGAAATTTAAGCTACAGTTAAATGTGTCGTATAGACTACATACAGATACACCTAATTGGTCATTACAACGCTTTAGTATGAATTACGACCTAACTTCTTACACCACTTATGACGTGTAAGTTAATTTTATTCATAAACGGCGAGACCTACAGTTTAAAGTCGACTCCGAACGACAGATTTTTGAGAAACTTTTCATGGCCAGAAATCTGCTGAGGGGAAGTATCCGCAGAAACAAATTTTCATATTTCGTTTTGCTGGAGATGTCTGCCTTGGATTTTGAATAGTGGCCTCACATCTAATAAGGCGACCCCTACCTACTGGACTACGGCGACTCTAATGATACTATTATCAACTTCCTCTTCTGGTACTCTCATGACGACATCAATAATTGGATGAGAATTAGTCTGTTATATCGCCAAATAAAAGATCAGAAACATTTGTTATTTACGCTTTTAATGCAACTAGAAGGGAAGAGAAATCTAGATTGACAAGGTATTTTATGTCCTGAATATACATCTTCCTATCCCTATCATGTTTCCGAACAATCTTGTTCGGTACTAGTGAAGATAGGATCTTCATGAAATATATGATTTGATAATTCATTCGTCTGATTACTGAATCGGGATGTTAGTATGCCATACGTATCCTGAACATATATTCTTTGAGTCTATAGTATCCTGTCAAAATATTGGATAACAGTAATACAGAAAAATGTAAGTCCTTAAAGGCAATCAAGCAGCTTTGAAGACCTTGGGGGAGCAGCATGTAGCGCACGTTTGTATATGAAATAATTTTAACTCGGATGCTTTAAATACTATTAACACAATGCAGCAAACTTGCATCAACAATTTTCCTGTTGTCGCGTTGCCTTTAATTAATCATTTCCAAATACATCTATACATACATACATAATTTGTCATTACAACCCTTTAGTTTGGAATACGACCTAGTTTCTCATACCACTTATGCTGTGTGTGTTACTTTTATAAATGAGTGGCGGGGCCTCCATTTTAAAGTCGACTTCGAGCGACAGATTTTTGAGAACGTTTTCATGACAATTTCAAATTACTCTCAAGGTTTTTGCCAGAAATCTGCTGAGAGGAAGTTGCCGAAGAAATATTTTTTTTCATAGTTCGTTTTGATGTCTGACCTGGGGTTTGAATCGTGGCCTTACGTGTAATAGGCCAACGCACTACTTACTAAACTACGGAGGCTTCCGTACACACTCATGTATTTTATTTTTGAGGGATTGCTGTATTTGCTGCGTTGCATTTATTGCATTTTTAGCATGACCTTCATTCGTGTATAGTAAAGGGTCCGCCAAATAACTTTTTTTTTGAAAATGCTTTAAAAAAAACTACTGAATATTTTCTCAAATTTCTTTTTTTATTTGAAAGTACAATCCTTCCGGATGATTGGAAATAATTTCATATAAATGACTGCCTCGGCTGGCCATGCAGTAGCCTACACGATCGGTACAATTTTTAAGCACATTATCGATTGTGTGCAGCTGTATTTCACCAATGGCTTCACGAATATTGTCCTTTAAAGCGTCTTAAAAGCGTCTGCGGCTGATAATGCGATCTTGAAAAACAGGGCGCAAAACATCGAGTGGAACTTCGGTTGTGTGGCACGTAGCGCCGTCCTGTTGAAACCAAATGTTGCCAATATCCTCCTCTTCAATTTTTGTGAACAAAAATTCGTTCGACATGGCCCGAAAACGATCGCCATTGAAAAATGGTCCAATTATGCCGCTGGATCAAAATCCGCACCAAACAATGACTCGTTTTGGGTGTGTCGGCTTTTCAATGTATGCGTGCGGGTTTTCTGTGCCCCAAATGCGACAATTTTGGTTGTTTATATACCCGCTAAGATCAAATGAGCTTCATCTGAAAAGATGATTTTTTTTTGCCAAAATCGGCATCTTCGGGTGAGGCTACTGCTACTGCAAAAAGTTATTTGGTGGACCCTTTATATCGTATTTTTATTCAAGAGGATTTAGACCTTCGAAGGCTATTAAATTGATTTGCGTGGTTCCTGTTTAGATATTAAAGTTACATTAACGTTGTATGATCGTGAAAGTGAAAGTTGTTGTATAATGGGTATAAACAGTCATATAAATTTAATGTCAGAAGTCGTAAAACGATAAACTCTTCTCCCTAAACTGTAACACTTACTGTTATAGTCGTTAGACTCCATGTAAAAAAACTGAAGGCAAAAAATTTTCTTCACAGAAGAGCTCAAAAAGATGTCGAAATAAAAATCTTAACACTCAAGATTTTATCGCCTGTAAAAATGCTGATTTAAAAATCAATAAAAAAAAATAACGATTCCATCTGTACAAGTCAGTGCAAGTGCTTTATGGGTCTTGCTTTCTGAGAGCATTACCAAATGTCAAAAGTTTTTAATGGCTGATGTTGGCATTTGATGGATAATCATCATTTTGAATGCCAAATAATAACACACACACATACACACATTTATTTTATTGAGAAACAAACAAACAAACACACACGCCCATATATGATATACGCACTTTATATCAAACACACTCAAATACTGTACTACACATTCTAATTTATCTCTTTTTTCCTCTCTCTCTCTCTCTCCACTCTCTCTTTTTACTCTTCGCCTTCTATTTGCGGTATATTTTCAATTTTACTACCAAAATGCTTTCAAATAAAATGCTGCACATGAAAATTGGATTCGTTTTTTTGTTTGGGTACTGATACTGGCTCTGCTACTACTTGGAAAATAAATTAAAACGAATCGAAAAAAAAACAACAACAACAACAATAATTTATGAAACAACATTACCATCATCCATTCGTCCATCCATCCATACATCCATAACATCATTATCGTCATGATTGCTTGCTTTGACGATATGGATCTGGATCTGTGTGATTGAAATGAAATGAAATGTTAAATGTTAACTCATCCCACATCTTCTCCTCTTGTGCATCGTTTTGTGTGTGCAACACTATATTCGCCAACAACAACAATATTTGATTATGATGACACCATCTGGTTACTGTGCCCACACATGCCCACTCACACACACACACACACAGTGCGTTCAATGGGTAAGTAATTTTAGTTTTAATTTCAACATATTTTTCTCGTGTATATTTTTGTAAGTGAATATTTGTTAAGGACTCTACTTGTCATAAGGGATGTATGTTTGTTTATTTGTTTGCTTATCTATCTTCTGGTTTAATGGGTTTTGTCTTCCTAATAACATCACAGATAATAAATTTTCAGCAGAGAAAATTTAATTTAATTTGGAAATAATAAAAAAATTCTCTTTTTTGTTTTTATTTTTCATTTTTAATTTGTTTTTTTTTAGAACCACAATTTTATTAAATGGATACGCATTTAAATTTAATTGTTTTGGATTTATGTTAATTTACTGAAGGCTTTAAGTGAGCTCTAATGATGTAAATATTGTATTTTAATTTATCAAAAAATAAAATAAAAAATGATCATAAACAAATAATTATGATTATGAAAAAAAAAAAACAATTATGAATTGTATTTATTGTGGGGCAACCACAAAACATTTTAATTTGTAGTTAATTCAAGTACAACACGACGTATACGCGATATTATTTGCAAACAAACAACACTCATACGCCGTAATGTTCAAATGACTACAAGCAAAGAAATTAAAGTATAAAGAATGTGCATTTTAACATATTTTGGAATATTTTTCAAAAATATGACGCGGGGGGAAAGATAGAAGGAACGATACAGAAACCAAGAGTGTAACAATGCGTTGTTCTCATCATGCGTTTTTGTTGTTTGACCACTTTTTTATTTATTTTTCTGGTGTTAAAAACAGACGTTGGCACCAATGTCCCTCAGGGCTTTTTACACACATAGGACACGAACATCAAGAATGTTCTTTAAAAAGAGCGTAAAAATCTTGTCAGTTTTTAAAGAAGAAGGTTCATGTCGCTTTTTTCAGACTTCAATGATACACCCAAAGAAATATCACAGTAGTATTCACTAATATCAATGAGAAATGATTTCGATTTTTGGAAGAATACTTGCCAAGTTAAATACGGTGTCTTTAGGGATTTAGTGCAGTACAATTTTTCTATATTTTCCGATCACATATACATATCATTGGGTTAATAAGTAGACTTGAAATTATTACGAACAATTTTCCTCTTGGTTAACACATGCCTTTGGTTATGGATTAGTGAGTGAGAAAGAGAAAATAAGTTGAGAGAATTTATTTATTTACAGCCATATAAAAGTGTTAGTATTATACTCTATTTTTATTTTCATTTCATCAACATACATATGTAAAGCTGTCTATCTTTGGCTTAATAATTTTGGATAAATAAAAATAAAATAAAACATCGATTTTATTATTAAAAGAACACAAAGCTATCCATCTTTGGCTTAAAAATTAGGCCATGTTTTTCAGATAAATAAAAATAAAAAGAATAAAAAACCATTTTTTATGAAAAGAAAAAAAACGAGCCTTCCAAAGCATTTAAAAAAAATAATACTATGGGACAAAATAAAATACGACCAGCTAATGGCATAGAACATTTTTAACACAAAATATTCTTCGAATGTTATTCTGAAATAAAATGATAAAGCATCCGCAGCACATGTATTCTTGTCGCAGTCTGATCGACAACTAAATCAAAAAACACAAGAATACATACACATGTACATACGTGCGATGAGAGCAACACATTGTTACGCTCTTTGTTTGTGTTCATTTTCCTTCTGTGTTCCTCCCCCCTCATCAGGAAATGATTTTTAAAAAGATTTTGGTGAGAGTGGGTCGTAATGTTACGACCCGCCATAAGAAAGTTTACTTCTACATGATGCGTATTCTTTATATCCATATTCTTTGCTACAAGCATAACTACATGTCCATAGTTGGCACCAAAGATTAGCAATGAGTATTCAAAAAGATCAGTAGAATCGAAGCATACCCATAATTTCTGATACTTTCATACTTATTTACATATCATGGAACCTCTACTCATATTTATAGTTTGAAGTACTCATCGTATTCATATTTAACAACACGTATGATGTTGCTGCTTACGACTCTCCATAACTCAACATATACACGGAGCACAAAATATGTGTAATTCGCATACGAACACTAAAATACTCACTAAATGGTTATGTGTTCGCTTTGCTTGCTGCTCTGTCTTTTTTGCTTATGTGTCGTTTTTTTTTTTTGTTGTAAGTGCTACAACAATTAAGACTATGAATGATGAATGATTCGAGTCACTCGAATGATTTTTAAGTATTATATGTATTTTTCTAAGGTTATGAATCTAAATATAGGTAGGCTTATGAATCAAACATATTTCAAATGGTATGAGTTTGATGTCAACGTTGTACGCATACTCATTGCACCCTGTACTTATAAATCAACGTTGTAGTGAGTATGAATGAATCAGAGTATATAGTTAAATTTCAATATTGTTGTCTCACTTATATTCATGATTGCTTATGAGTAGCGAAAAAAATGATCTCTGATACAAATACACGTATAAGTAGACCCTAAAACACTTTAGTCAGGACTATGACCTAGATTCTGACAGCGGTCAAGATAAGTACCTTTATTTAAATCCATAAGCGGCAGGACCTTATGTTTAAAGCCGATTCAGAAGGGAAAATTTTCAAGTCCTTTACTTACTCGCAAAATTTTGCCAGATGGTCACTGAGAGGAACTCTCTAGCCACACAATACAACAAATTAACCCATATGTGCCCATCTTTTTTGTAAAACCATGGATTTTGTGTATTTATTGGAATGTATGTGGTATAACACACAGCTGATCAAAAACTTACCATTTTAAAATGGGGCGATAAGCACGTATGGGTTGAGGACAAAGAGACCTTTTCTGTGTTTTATTTAAATTTACATACATACATACATACATAATTGGCCATTACAACCCTTCAGTCAGGATTACGGCCTAGCTTCTCACACCACTCATGTTGTGTGCGTTAATTTTATACATGAGTGGCGGGAACCTACAGTTTAACGTCGACTCCGAACGACAGAATTTTGAGAAACTTTTTCATGGCAGTTTATTTTACTCTCAGAGTTTTTGCCAGAAATCTGCTGAGCGGAAGTCGCCGAAGAAATATTTTTTTTTTCATATTTCATTTTTGATGTCTGACCTGGGATACGAACCCGGGCTTTACGAATAGTAAGCCAACACACTACCTACTACACCACGAACACTTCAAATTTAAATTTATTTAAATTTACTCTTAAAAAACCGTTTATTATACCAGCATCCGTCAACGAATCATTGACGCTGAAAGCGAATGGTTTCCGTATCTAAGTATTCTCCAGGCTTGCGACTATGAAACCAACCCATAATTTATTTTTTAGAAGAGATGCCAAGTTGAAGAAACAACTTAATGAACTTAATGAACTTAATACAAATCTTTAGGTAGGATTAAAACCCATATTCTCACACCACTCATGTTGCATATGCTACCTCTATCCATATGAGGCGGGATCTACTGTTTAATGACTACTCCCTACGACAGATTTGAAAAACTTTTCATGCCAATAAAATCGGCAGAGTTTTTATTATAATACTAAGAGGAAATCGCCGATAAAATATTTTTCCATATTTTGCTTCGCTCAAGATGTCTGAGCCTGGTTTTGAACCACGGAGTCGCACCTAATAAGACAACACACCACCTACTAGACTACAGCAACTCCTTAAAGGAGATTATGTTGAAAAATAAAACGATTGCTTATGTAAAAATTCACACACTAGGCAAAGTTATTGGGATACTCTGTGACGACCTTATATGAGAACCACCATGAGCTTGTTAGGTATGCTAAAGGCTAAAGTAAGAATACCCGGCTTATAACAGCGAAAGCGTAGCATATCGATGATGATGGCTGCGATGGTACATATATTTGCTATTTCATTGTCTAGCTTATGGGCACATGTTGATATCTAAATTTTATATACACCAACTTACCGAACTTTGACATTTGGTAAGAGCCATCCTGCTGAAGCTACAGCAAAAGGACTGCCAGTAACATGACAAATGACTGTAGACTGCCGTTGTCTTAGTGGAGAACTATTTGACCTTCCAACAGGATCTTCCGAGCTTTGAAAGTTGATAATGGCCTTCTTGTTGAAGCTACTTCAATCAAATTATTTGTCATTTATTCAGTTTGTTTTGTCAAGCCACCATGTATGGAGAGACATGGACTATAGCCAGCGAACTGTGTTCGTTATATGTGTTCCGCTAGTTGCCCCTAATCTCCACCAAAGAAACATTCTCAGCGATGAAGGCCTTTTCTGGATGAGTGGATACGTAAACAAGCAAAATTGATGAATTTGGCACGAAACCAATCCACATGAGATCCACAAGTGTTCAATGCATTTCGAAAAAGTCACTGTTTGCAGTGGATTTTGAATTAGCGGCGTTATCTGTTCGTATTTCTTGGGGAACGTTGTTGGCCAGCCCATAACTAGACACCTTCAGTCAGGATTACGGCCTAGCTTCTCACACCACTCATGTTGTGTGTGTTAATTTTTTATACATGAGTGGCGGGATCTACAGTTTAAAGTCGACTCCGAACGACAGATTTTTTGGAAACTTTTCGTGGCAATTTTATTTATTTACTCTCAGAGTGTTTGCCAGAAATCTGCTGAGAAGAAGTCGCCGAAGAAATATATTTTCATATTTAGGTTTTGATGTCTGACCTTGCGTCTAATAAGCCAACACACTACCTACTAGATTATGACGACTTCACTAGAACGGCGATTAATATAGGTTGACTTCTTTTGCCATGAATTGGACGATCTGGACACCAAAGATATGTGGTTTCAACAGGACAGAGCTAAGTTGCACACAATTCATACCACATTAGCTAATTTGCGTGAGTGATTATGGTCATCTTATGTGGAGGTAATGTTAACTGGCCATCAATATCGTTCGTTTTGAGTGTATGTGAATCTCATATACATATTGGACGCCGGATGACATCTAAGAAATTTTGTTTTGTTTTTCCTTCATTAAATACATATTCAATGAAATTATCATGACTTTCCTTGCCATAAACAAACTGATTTTCTGGGAGGCATCTTCTCATTGTTAAGCGAAAGGATCTATCGGATCTTTTATCGTGAATGTGCGTGTATTAAAGCCGTTTATTAGAAAGACCTGTTTTCCATGTAAGATACATATTATTTTAAATTTTAATTATTTTTACTTGTTAAAGTCAAACATACGTACGTAATTTTACCACATTTTTCCTTTAACAAAGAGTAAAGGTTAGACATTCCATTAGAATAAGGAAAAAAAAGATTGTAAATTATGTTTTAATACAAAAACATTTGTTCATGATTTCTTTAGCAAAATCATACCACCACAGTGCATATCACATTTCCCAATAGCAGTTCTTTCATTTAAACAGAAGAAGATGAAGAAGAAAAAAATTCGTTTTTTTTTTGCCCACATCCTTGAACAATAATGAGATGCATCTTCTCTATTTATTTCAGTCAGTCAGTCATTCAGTCAGTCATTCATTCATTCACTTCCATATTCAGTCTTTGCAACATTTCATTCATTCACTCATTCATTCATTCATTCATTCAGTCATTCATTCATTTCCTTTTACTGTTAGTCTTAAAGCCCGACTGAGCCCCAAACATTCAGTGGTATGGGGATGAGTGAGTTATTCAGTCTTTTGTTTGACTTTCTCAATAAGTGTGTCAAAAACATACAGGAAAACTGCACAACTCGCCTCGACTTGACTCAATTCAATTTGAATTTGAAAAAAACGAAGAAAACAAAGAAAATCACAGAATCACAATGAATATTTTACCATCATAATGGCATTGGCAATAAACATTTGCTGTTTGGAATTTTTTTAGACAAATAAAAGGTGGAGTAAAAAGAAAATCATTGTTATTCGAATGAATTATTTCGGGATTATTTAAGTGCAAGAGGGGAGATGATGAGTAAGTTGTTTGAATGCAATTTAGACACCAGGGGAAATCTGTATGAGTATGTAGTATGTATGGTTCTGAGACTGTGACAAGCCATCACATGCAATTTTACTTTCATTATTAAAAATCGTGGACAACTTTTCCTATGTAAGACAGTTAAAAAAAAATTTTGCACGAAAAATCATTCGGAACACCTTCAGCAATACTGATTACAAAAAAGGAGGAGTTTATGAAAAAAAGAGGTACGTCATGGACCGAACTTAGATCTAGGAATTGCTGTTGAATAGGTTAGGTTAGGTTAGGTTAGAGGACGTGTACTTGTCAATTAAGACAAGTACAGTACCCGGAGGTCGAATTGACCCATTGTACAACGTCCTAGTTTCTCACACCACTTATGTTGTGTGTGTTAATTTTATTCGTGAGTGGTGGGACCTACAGTTTAAAGTCGACTCCGAACGACAGATTTTTATTTATTGAGAAACTTTTTCATGGCAATTTTTATTTACTCTCAGAGTTTTTGCCAGAAATCTACTGAGAGGAAGTCGCCGAAAAAATACTTTTTTTTTGTATTTTGTCTAGATGCCTGGCCTGGGGCTCGAACCCAGGCTTTTGCGTCTAATAAGCCAACACACTACCTACTAGACTACGGCGACTCCAAAGGATAATATTGTTGAATAAGTCGCCGTAATCTTGTTGGTAGTCTCTTAGCTTATTAGACTTGAGGCCGCGGTTCAAACCCCAGGTCAGATATCAAAACGAAAATATGAAAAATATTTCTTCGGTGACTTCATCTCAGTAGATTTCTGGCAATAACTCTGGGAGGGAATAAAATTGTCATTAAAAATTTCGCAAAAATTTTGCCATTCAGAGTCGACTTTAAACTGTAGGCTCCGCCACTCATGTATAAAATTAACACACTCCACATAAGTGGTGTGAGGAGTTAGGTCGTAACTCTACCTAAAAGGTTGTAATGACCAATTATGTATGTTTGTATGTGAATCATGAAAAACATTTGATATGTAGAGAATCGCTTCTTGTAAATATGTGGAAGCTTACCTAACACTGGGTAATACTATGGTCAGGGCCACCTAGTGAACTTGCATGTGAACAGCAAGCTATCCGCTAACCTAACCTAACCTCACCTTGCGTTAACACGTCAAACAAACCGTACTCGTCAAATAACCTTGTGGCCAAACCAGAAAACAGCAAAAGAAAAAAGTCTAATGGGTACAATTATTACGATATCCGTGGCCAGTTCACATTACCTGCACGTGAGATGAGCATGCCTTCGAATCCCTTGTGCAAAATATCAAATGTGGCGTGAGCTGTATGGAACATAGCGCGGTTCTGCTGAAACCATATGTCCAGGTCATCTAATTCAAACCAAAAGAAGTTAATTTACAGCGCTTGCCGTTGTAGTGTTGGCCTAGTCAATGACATTAGAAAAGCCTACAAGAAAATATATAACGGGGTCAAATCGCACGCTATTGGTAAACAGTTTACATCACCTTCACGTAACATGACCTTGCCTTCAAATTGCTTGTGCAGATTAGCTAATGTAGCACGAGCTGTGTGCAACGTTGAAACCACCTATTGCAGGTATCTAGATCATCTAATTAAGGCCAAAAGAAGCCAACATATAGTCCTTGCCTTTGTAGTAATGGCCTGGCCAACGCCGTCCTCAAAGAATTATAAACAAATCATACCAAACATGACTTTTTCGAAATGTATTGGACACTCGTCGATCTCATGTGGATCGGTTTTATCTCAAAGTCGACAATTTTGTTTGCTTACGTACCCACTCATTTAGAAAAATGCCTCCTTGTTGAGTATGTTTTTTCGATGGAAAGTAAGGGCAACTAACAGAGCCCGTTCAGCAAGCACACATGGCTGCCTATAGCCCATGTTTATTCATCAATGGTGGTTTGGCAAAAAAAAAAACTGAATAAATGACAAATAATTTGACAGATATAGCTTCAACAAGATGGAGATTATTATCTTTCAAAGCTCAAAAGACTCTGTTGTAAGGCCTTGCAGCGATTTTTCTCATGTAATAGAGAAAATTTGATTCAGATTTTTAGCAATAGAAATAACGTTCTTTATAAGAGACATACACATACATAATTGATCATTACAACTCTTCAGGCTTACAACGTAACTTCTCTTCTTTCAATCTCACTGATACAGACTTATTACCTTCGGGATCGATTAACGAATTTTTGTCGAGAGAATTATGTCCAGGATTGTTTTAAATTGTGAAATAAATTCACCTACCTTCTGTCACAAGTTAACATGATTTCTAGCTCTCTGGGTTCCTTCTGACATCGCATTAAATGTAATACTCATATTATCATACCGCATTGCTAGTGGCACTTAGTGGAAAAATATATATTTTGGTAATTAAAACAGATCTTTAGCTTTGCGATTGGGAGGAAAATGTAAATAATGTTCGAATAGTTTCTCATGAAATCTAAGTAAATTGTTATAAAAGCAGTGGCAGAATCTATTCCTTAGTAATTTTAAAAATAATAATATTCATGAATTATTTCTGACGGCATAACAAAATAAAAAAGCAGAGCTTGTGATCTAATCTATGTAGGCAAAGACAAAAATTTATCACCATACACCATTATTAACTTTGATTTTACTTGATTAACCATTTTAAGTACATCTCATGCACTCACTTCATAAACAAAAGTTGAAACGATTATTTGTATAATTTTTACTATAAATTGATTAAAAAAAAAAATATTCATGTCTGTTCTATAAATCGACTCGTTTTGATAAACGTGACAATTTTTAAACCGAATAAATTGCTATTTGGTGTTCTACAAATCTCTTGTTTTCGTATAATTCGAAATTAACTACGAATTTTAGTTTAAACTTCAAAATCACTGTTGAATTTCAATTAAGAAAGGATCTAAGAACATTAAGAAGTATTTAAAATGCCTGGAGCGTTTGTGTTAAATTAAATAAATTATATTAAAAACAAAAAAATACGTCAATTAAATATACAAAGAAGGCAATTGAGGGATGCATCTAATCCTATGAGTGTTACAAATGAGAGGTATGTACATACAGTAGAAATGCAATTTGTCCAAATGTAAGTTATTTTTCCTTTTTTAGATTCATTGAACTTTACCGCGGTAATAAATGGGCGTAGTACGATTTCAAAAGTGTTGTGGAAAACAATTGAAGCTTTGGAAAACAATTTGTGTCCAGTATGCATTAATTCTGAACTCACTAGAGATGAAATCAGAGAATCCAAATTACATTTTTTTTATACAAAATTTGGATTGCCCGGCGTTATAGGTTGCGTCGATAGGAGTCATTTAAGACTTTTAAAACCAACAGTGTTGTGATACCTTTAAACTTCGCTCAAAAATGTGTTTTTATTTACACAACTCATTTTTTTCGTACTTGGAATGAAAATATAAAGAAATTTTGGAATGTTTTTTAAATTAATTTATTTTTAATTTAAATATTTGGAAGTGTGTGTATTTTGACAAAAATTAATAAAATAAAAGACTTCAATTTTTATATGCAAACTGCTTTTTTTCAAATGTTTATGCAATTTATTAGAATAATATTACATTCGTTTTACTTTCAACAGGGTTTGTTTACTCGGCTTTAAAACGAGAAAAATTATGTGAATTCGGTTTAGAGAACACCAAAAAAAGTGAATTCGTTTTTAAACGAGAAATTTACTCGGATTCGGTTTACAGAACAGACATGATTATCATACACAAATAATTATGAATATGAAAAAAAACACAATTATAAATTGTATTTACTGTGTGGCAAGCATAAAACATTTTAATTTGTAGTTAATTCAAGTACAACATGACGTATACGCGATATTGTTTGCAAACAAACAACACTCATACGTCGTGGAGTTCGAATGACTACAATCATGGCTACATGTCCATAGTTTGGCCCAAAAGATCAGCAATGCGTTTTCAAAAAGATCAGTAGAATCGAACCATACTCATAATTTCTGATACTTATACGCATTCATACTTATTTTAATATCATGGAACCTCTACTCATAAAGTTTCAAGTACTCAACATATACACTAATTACAAAATAAGTATGAATCGCGTACGAACACTAAAATACTTAATAGAAGGTTGTGTACTTGCTCTGCTTGCAGCTCTGTCTTTTTTGCTTATGTGTCTCTTTTTTTGTAAATGTTGTTAGGCATTGTTAGGCAGCTACTTCTATGAGAGAAGTATGATGAAATTTCTTTAAAAATTTAAAGAATAAATTCAACAAAGTTGTCTACATTTCATGAACATTTCATTAAAATTCTTTTTATTACACCTGAGAGGCGGGCATAAAAAATAAAACGGAATAGAAAAATTTCAATTTCAAACATTATAATAATAATGACCATCATTTCTGCTTTCTGTCATTCTTTATGATTCTTTTTCATTTTTGTTTATGGCCTTTGAGTAGAGGATGTTGGATTTTCGATAACTTTTGTTAGAAATTCGTTTTTCTTTTTGTTTGTTTTTTATGTTCATTTACTTTTTGTTTTAATGAAATATTAAAAGAAGGCAACAGAAAAAATAATAAAATATTGCCCTACAACAGACGTTGATTTTGCAGTAAACGACAGTTGTCATATCAAGTATGATACACACGGACCTAGTTACAGTTACGGATATGCTTATAAATACAGATAAAGATTGTTATTGTTGTTGCAAACAAACAAAATTTATGTTTTTTTCTTTTGTTTTCAATTTCATTTTGTTTTCGTTGAACTTTTTTTTCAAATTGTTTTCCTTCAGTTCAGAACTCTCGCTTGCCCACTCTTTCACTCACTCACTGTTTCACTACTTTCGACCTTAAGGGCAATATTTTATTTTTATTGTACTTTTTGTTTCTATTTCAACATTTTGTTACAAAAACAACTCTCAGATCCATAATAACAGTAGCAGAAAAACAGTACAATGAACTCAATCTTCTTGCTCTTGGCCAATTTCGAGGTTTTTGTTTGTCACTGTATTTGCCTCTCGATTTTTCTCCTCCATTCTTTTCTATGATTGTTTTCAATTTCATTGTTGTTGTTATTTTTGTTTTGTTCGCTTATGGATTAATAATTTTACAGTAAAAAGGTAACACAGTTTTTTCTCCGTTTTTTCTCGGTTTTGTTGATAAATTTGTGCTAAATTTTGTCAGAGTATTTTTCCTTGAAAAACAATGAATGAATGAATGAAACAGACAAAAAAATATGTACGTCGTATCAAATTGTGCCGACATTGCAATTGTTCGACTTACAAAGGATTAAAGCGAGAAAAAGTAAAGGAAACGGGTAATACATAAACTAATACCATCAAATTGTTTCCTGTTGATGTCACACGGGGAAAATAATATTAAAATTTCACTTTAAACGAGGGTGGGTAGAAAAATCGGAAAGCAAGTTTATGCAATAAAAAGGAGATATTTTTTACTACAAAACTGAACAATAACTGCTTAGGGAAATGTAAAGTCAACTTTTTTTTTGGAACCTAGAACTCATGCACTGTATTATCTACAGCACGAAAAAAGGAATGAATTTCAGGAGTAACAGACAAAATATCGAAGAGTGTCAAAATGCAAAGACTGAACTAAACAGAACCTTTCCAACAAGGTAGGTCGACTGTCACTAATCTTCTTGAATTTACTACACATGTTTTCAGGGGTTTTCTTGCCAGAGCTCGGACTGATGTAATTTATACTGATTTCAGTAAAGCTTTTGATAGGGTTGATCATAGAATTTTGCTTCTTAAACTTTCATTAATCGGTATTCCTGATATTATGATGATGATGATATGATGTTAGCTAGACTCCTACCTCTCCCTTAGGACTCAGAGGGTATTGTTTAGGAATGTATTGTCTAAGATTGTATATGTTACTTCTGGTGTTCCGCAGGGTAGCCATTTGGGTCCTTTACTGTTTTTATCGTTTCTTAATGATCTGGGCGTAATTTCGTCCACTTATGTGATTAATTCTTGCCCTTTAGAAACTGTGACTACATTTCTTGATTTGGGAGTATTATTAGATATGAAATTGTCTTTTATTGATCATATTAGTATGATGATAGGCAAGGCTCGGGCTGTTCTTGGTTTTGTGAAAAGATGGGCTAGGGAATTCATTGATCCTTGTATAACACGACTGCTATACATTTCACTTGTTAGACCTATTTTGGAGTATGCGTCTATTATTTGGAATCCATACTATCGTTGTCATAGTCATTCAATAGAGTCTGTGCAGAAGCAGTTTTTATTATTCTGTTTACGTGACTTAGGATGGGATTGTGCCAATGGGTTTCCGTCATATGAGGCTAGATTAGGTTTGATAAAACTTCCAACTTTGGAACGTAGAAGGACTGTTTTAGGGGTTTGTTTTGTTTTTAATCTGATTAAAGGTGATATCGATTCTGAGTTTTTGCTTTGTAACATGAATTTCAGTATTCCAGCAAGATTTTCACGGCACTATCGTCCTCTTTCTTTAGATTTTTATAGAACAAACTATGGATGTAATTTTCCTTTTCGTACATTATGTAATGATTTTAACTTATATTATGATTTTATTGATTTCAATTGTAGTGTTTGTAATATAAAACGTAGCTTATATGCTGGCATTAATTTGTTAATCATTATATAAAAATGTATTTTCGTTCTTGTCATAGGTAGTTCATGTTTATTGTAACTTTATTCAGCTTGTGATTAAGTTCTGTAGCTGTTTTATGTTCTCAAAAAAAATGAGCTCGAGCTACCAAACTCGAATTTGGAAACATAATTAATCTCCTCACTAAAGTAGTGTTATCGATTGGACGAATGAGGTTCACACTAGTGATGAGTACAAGTCACTGACAGAACTAACCAATGTCAGCAGGATTCCACAGATCCCAGTGAGAATAGAATTTTGCGATATTGTGACATCAACATGGTTGTCTGAAGTCTATATTTCAGAACGAATGTCATCCTACGAATATAACGCTTCTTAATTCAACTTGGTTTATGTTTCGCGTTAAATGCTTGTCCAACATTACTTCAGATCTCAGAATCTATTAATAGCATCAGGAATAATAAAACTTTTAAAATTGACTGCATTGGACATCAGTGCAGAAATAATTTTCGTACTCAACCATACCTTCTAGGATTGCGAAAACCGTACTGAAGGCCTTACATATGTATGTGGTTCTACGAACCTAAACAATTGGTGGGTAATCATTTTACTAAGCAGAATTCAGAAAAAAATATCTAAGTATGTAATGTAATGTCTAAGTATGTAAGCCTTTCAAAACCAAACCTTCGGGTGATAGTCAAGCAATCTTGGAAATGGTGGTCCCCCCGTATTTGTGTTCCATAGATTTTGGTTAAATCTTGCAGCAAATTGAACCATAATGTCATATGGAAGGCCGCTGAATCGGACATAATCTATGAAAGAGCATGTAATGGATTAACATAGAATTGTATAGAACCCTCCACAGGGAAGCCATAAAAGACAAAAAGCAACTTGAGTAGGAAATAGCTGCAATGAAGAAAAACTGGAGAAAAAGAAAAAAAATAAAAAATAATTTGAATGGACATTAAGGCCTGTGTCTGTAAGATGAATGGATTCAGGCGAACATCTATTATGAATCAATAAACAAAATTTAGTTGTTCTTGTATTAAAATGAACTCCATTTACACTACTTCATTTTGCTTGCAGGCGCGATGCGAAGGAGTGATTTGTAATACGCCTTTTCCCTGCAATGTCCCAAGGCATCGCTTTGTAATCGAATGAATACAAAATACAAGTGCAATATGCAGATGAGTAGATAGGATTTAAAGTCTAAGAGCAAAAATCGTTAAGAAAATGAGAGATAAAGTAGGAGATAGAATAGACAGAAGCTTGAATACTGCTAATTATCCTGCACCGCTCTAATGAAATCAACATAATTATTTCAACGAAATTTTTGATTTTTCCTAAACTTACATACTTAATTGGTCTTTACCACCCTTCAGTCAAGATTAACAAGCTAAATTCTTACACCACTTATGTTGTGTATGTTAATATAATTCATACAGTTTAAAGTCGAGTCTGAACGACTGATTTTTGAGAAACTTTTCATTGCAATTTTTTATTTACTCCCAGAGTTTTTGCCAGAAATCTGCAGAGAGTAAGGCGCCTAAGAAATATTTTTAAATATTTTCGTTTTGATGTCTGACCTGGGATTTTAAGAGTAGCCTTACGTCTAATAAGCCAACGAACTACCTGCTAGGCTACGGCGACTAAACAGTTTCTCAAAACTAAGTCGGAGTGGCCTTTCCACTGTAGGTCCCGGCACTTACATATGTATACATTTAGCACACATAACATAATTTATGTGAGAAGCTAGATCGTAATCCTGGTTGTAATGACCAATTATGTTTGTAATAGTTCTATAGGTAGATGAATATTAGCTTAACTTGCCCTGAGTTAAATGATCTGGAGACCAATAATATGTGGTTTCAATAGAACCAAACTACGTTTCATACAGCTCATGTCACATTGGATATTCTACACGAGGAATTCGAAGGCATGGTCATCTTACGTACAATTAATGTACGATGTTCCCTCCGGAGTGCCTCAGGGAAGCCATCTTGGTCCAGTACTATTCATATTATTTATAAACGATTTGCCATCTGTTATTATTCATTCTAATATACTCATGTATGCTGATGATGTTAAAAATTTTAATTCGCTTGATAGTATATCTGGTCAATCAACTCTTCAAAAGGATTTGATTATTTTTGTCAATGGTGTGAAGGCAACTTGTTGGAGTTAAACTTTAATAAATACAAACATATGTCATTTCATCGTTCATTTAAACTTGATACCTCTTATCATTTTAAAGACAAAATTTTGGATAAGGTTTTAAATATAACTGATCTTGGAATCTTGTTAGATCATAAGCTTACGTTTTCTGAACATATATCAATGATGGTGAACAAAGCAAATGGTGTTTTAGGATTTATAAAGTGCTGGTGAAAGGAATTTACTGATCCCTACCTAACAAAACAATTATATATATCTTTGGTGCGCTTTATTCTTGAGTATGGATCTATTATATGGGATCCACATTATTTTATTTACATTAACCTAATTGAATCTGTACAGAAGCGCTTTCTGTTATTTTGCTTGAGAGGACTTGGATGGAACTCGTTTGTTCTCCTTTCGTATGAAAGTAGACTCGCTCTTATAAAGCTGCCTACGCTGAAAAGTCGATGAATAATGCTAAGTGTCTCTTTTCTTCTTGGTTTAATACGTGGAGATGTCCATTCTGATTATTTGTTACGTAAAATTAATTTTAATGTTCCAATTAGACCTTCTCGTAATTTTAATTTATTAAATTTACAATTTCACCGCTCAGTCTACGCCAACAACGACTCTTTTCGTCAAATATGTTTAAAGTTCAATAATCTGTATCATTTAATTGATCTTTCTGAAAGCAATTATTCTTTAAAGAGAAAAATTATATTGTACTTGAATCATTAAATATTAATTATATATGTATATTGTTTGTAAATTTAAATTTAGTCTGTAAGGAACTACTATCCATAGACATAAATAAATAAATAAATAAATAAATAAATAAATGAAAACTGGCCACGGATATCATGCGTCATTGTTCTCGTTAGACTTTATCTTGTGTTGTTTTCTGGCTTGGCCACAAGTTTATTTGACCACGACGATTTGGTTGATGTTTGGATTTGATGCAAGGTTAGGTTAGGTTGAAGTCGTCGTAGTCTGGTAGGTAGTGTGTTGGCTTATTAGACGTAAAGCCTGGGTTCGAGCTCCCGGCCAGACATCAAAACAAAGTACAAAAAGTATTTATTCGGCGACTTCCTCTCAACAGATTTCTGGCAAAAACTCTGAGAGTGAAATAAAATTGCCATGAAAAGTTTTTCAAAAATCTGTCGTTCGAAGTCGACTTTAAACTGTAGGTACCATCACTCATGTATAAAATTAACACGCACGACATAAGTGGTGTGAGAAACCATGTCGGAATCCTGACTGAAGGGCTGTACTGACCAATTATGTATGTTAGGTTAGGTCAGCGGATAGCTTGCTTTTCACTGGCAAGTTCACTCGTTGGTCCATATGACCAAGTGTGAGGTTAGTCCTCTTGTTATGGTTTTAAAAAACCTCAAATTCCGGGTGAAACTGGCCAGTTCCCTTAGTGGCGCCTTCGCCACGATGCCCCGATCCTCAAACATTCTGCCAACCAAAAAGCGATGACGTCTGTTTCGAAGTCCGGAGCGTATAAAGGAGTTAATCAGTCCGAAGACTAATTAATCTGTATGCATGTAACATTAATATTACAGATAAGAAAGTAACTTTTATGCTCATATTACTTTTGATATGATGATTGCAATATAATTTGAGTACGTTCTACTTTTCAATTTAAGTTCATAAGCCAGAATAAGCAGAGGGTGGGCTTATTCTTCATTAAACATATTGAATTCGATCCCATGTTGCAAACAATATTGGTTGAAAATGATGAATTTTTATGGTAAAAATGATGATGATTATGAGGAAAACAACTACCACCCCCTACACCCACTAACAATACTGCCATGGCAGGATGGTACGGTGTAACGTTAAGTACAATTACAACAACTTTTTCAATTATTAGAGCATAAATATTGCTTCGAATGTATGTATGTGTGTTAGTTAATGCATTTCATTTCTATTTATTTCCTTTCCTTTTTAGTTTTGTTGTTGTTCTTGTTTTTTTTTGCATTTTAATTGCTTTTACTTTGTATTACTGAATGAATGAGATCGAAACAAAAACAGCCACGAAACCCTCTTGTTTTAATATGGCCCTCAAGTATAGTACGACGTTTGGCAAATGTTTGTACACACACATGCACATACAAATAAAAATGAAGAGAGAAAAACGAAAAATACATAAAACTGAACGATAACTTACCTGTTGTATGTGTGTGTGCACAAATTAATTTCCATGTAATTTTCCACCAAACACAGCATCTCTGGTCATATTTTCTTGTTTTTCATTTTTCCTGTTTTTTTTTCGTTTCGTTGTTTTCTGTTTCATGAATTTTTGATTTGAAATTTCAATAAATGGTCGAGCCGTAATTCTCTCTATATTTTCAATTCCATTTTTCGTTGCTTTTTTGTTTTTGTTGTAATCGACGATGTGTAAAATTGAAAAGGACACTTTTAATTTGTGGCATACAAAAATATATATGTATGGATTCATGTTGTTGTTATTGGCTGGTAAACGTTTTTCTTTTTTTTTGCTCTGTTTCGCTAAATATTTTGAATTGCCATTTGACTTTTCGCTAAAGGCTTGGCTTAAAAAAGGATTTTTTTAATAGGAATTATGAATTTTACTTGTTTTTTTTTTTCAATTGAACAAATCGTTTACAGAATAATTGAGAGCAAAATGCTAAATTGAAGTTTTTTCTTCTTAATTTTATTAAAGCCTTTAGTACTACGGTTTAAGGAAGTATCAGAAGTAAATTTCTGTAAATTTTTTACGTTGATTTTTGACAAATCTTGTAAAAGTGGACATCAAAACAACTGCCTTTATAATGTTTGATGAATAAATTTGAGGTATCTAAGAACAATGTTTTCATTCCCGATTGCTAAGATCGTGATCTTCTTGTAAACTGGGAATCTATGTATGAAATTCACATCCTTTTTTTTACGGGATCATTAAAGATGTATATGGTCTGGCGTACACTTTACCTATCAATCAACTCTGATCGTTTTAATTAAGTTTCTTGCTTCAATTTCAATAAACGTTGGGAGTAGAATAAATCGTTCGACAAGGCTCATAATGAACATTTTACTTCCAATCCAACGAGGCATCTGGCATTTCTATTCCTGCATTTAATACTGTTACGAAAATGAAAAATCAAGTTACTGATGTTTGCTTTTACATCGCTTAACATTGAAATTATAAACTAAAGCTACAAAAACAAAACAAAGCAATAAACAAACTTGTTTACAAATTATCTACTGCTTAATATAACAACGAATATCAGCAAAAAATGCTAAACAAGTAAACAAAAATACACAAACAACACTACAAGAATAAATGTAAGCAAAATACATACATACATACATACATAATTGGTCATTACAACCCTTCAGTCAGGATTATGACCTAGTTTCTCACACCACTTACGTTGTGTGCGTTAATTTTATACATGAGTGGCGGGACCTACAGTTTAAAGTCGACTCCGTAAGACAGATTTTTGAGAAACTATTTCATGGCAATTTTTATTTACTCTCAGAGTTTTTGTCAGAAATCTGCTGAGAGGAAGTCACCGAAGAAATACTTTCTATATTTTGTTTTGACGTCTGGCCTGGTGCTCGAACCCTGGCTTTAGGTCTAATAAGCCAACACACTACCTACTAGACTACAGCGACTTCTACAAATTATCGTACTGCTTAATATAACAACAAACACCAGCATAAAAATGGTAAACAAGTAAACAAAATACACAAACAACACTACAAGAATAAATGTAAACAAAATACACAAGCGACACTACAATAACACAAAGTTTAAATGTATAGAGATTTCGAGAAGGCGAAGTCATGAACATTCGCCTTCAAGAACATTCATCAGACTGTTTACTCTGCCATATAAAAGAGAAGGCAAGGCAGGCGAGTGAGTTAGTGAAGTTAAGTCAGTCTTGTGTTAAAACGGGGTGCGTTTGAAGAGATTAATCGTGGTTTGACGATCTCCGTTACAAAAAATCTGTCGAATAATTGTTTAGTGATTGTTATTATTTATGCAAATGATATAAACAGAGAAATAACAAAGAAAAGCAATTGTTGTTGTTTATATCAAACACAAATTTATTTTTATTTTATTTGCAATCAACGAGCTCACATTTTAAAGGTTTTTAGAAGGTAAAAATGTAACAGTATTTTAAAAAGCTTGAAAAGTCACATTTCAAACAAGCAATTGTGTTGACTGATAGAGAGTTATTACCTTCTGGATCCGTCTTACCGAATTTTTATCAAGAGCATTATGTCCAGCATTTACCAAAATTGTGAAATAAATTCATATACTTTCTGTCACAAGTTAACATGATTTCTAGCTCTCTGGGTTCTTTCTGACATGAATATTAAACGTAATACTCACATTATCATACCGCATTGTAAGTGGCACTTAGTGGAAAAATATATACATATTTAGGTAATTAAAACAGATCTTTAGCCTTGCGATTGGGAGGAAAATATGTTCTGTAAATAATGTTTGAATAGATCCTCATGAAATTTACATAAACAATTACAAAAGCTATGCCAAAATCTATTCACTATTAATTTTAGAAATAACAATATTCATGAATTATTTCTGACGACATAACAAAAAAGCAAAGACAAAAATTTATCACCATACACTTTATAAACTTTGATTTTACTTGATTTACCATTTTAAGTACATCTCATGCACTCATTCCATAAACAAAAGTTGAAACGATTATTTGTATAATTTTTTATATTTTTTTTTACTTTAAATTGATTTTTAATTTATTCAAAAAAAAAATATCATAAACAAATAATTATGATTATGAAAAAACAATTATGAATTGTATTTACTGTGTGCCAAGCATAAAACATTTTAATTTGTAGTTAATTCAAGTACAACACGACGTATACGCGATATTATTTGCAAACAAACAACACTCATACGTCCTGGGGTTCAAATGACTACAAGCAGGCATAGTTGGCACACAACAAATACTTAAAAAAAATGAAAAATAAAACTTAAATTAATTAAATTTAATAATTTAAAATACAATATATTACATGGTATTGCATAAAATTGCATAATAATATAAATATAATAATGAATATGTGTGTATAAAGAAATAAAATTTAAATAACTTGTAAACATTATTTTTTTACTTTTTTTTTTTTTTGTTGAACTTTTATTTATTATTATATGAACTTTAAAAACACATAAAAAGCAAAAAAAAGCAATTTTATTTAATATTTATATGTATGGTATGTATGAGTGTGTATATACATACATAAGTATTGTTTATACATTGCTTGTAAAATAAAATTTATATCATCATGTAGAATATTTACACGTCAGTGTAGTGTACTTTATTTATTATTTATTATTTTTTTTGTTTGTTTGGTTTTTTTTTAATTGGAAATTCATTGAAGTGTAATTGATAACAAAATTAAAAACACTTTTTTTAAATATTTTTCTCTAGTAATTTTCCAAGGATTTCATATACAATGTAGCATGACATTCTATTCATTATTTAAAATCGTTAAGAAATTTTAAAATGTAAAATAGAAGCTGAGCTTTCTTGGTTTATTGTATATGACCAATACAGAGACAGTTGTCTCTAGTTCAATACAGCATTAAACAAAATTTATGGACATTAACTTTAAATCAAATCATGTAATTAGACAAAGGGAATATATGTGCTGGGTAAAGTAAGTGCAGAAAGTAAGGAAATAAAGTTGTAGATATTAGAATGGCAGCTTGTGGTACAGCTGAATACTTTATGACATGTTTACAGTTACTAAAATACTATCTTCCAGTTGTTGGATGAACTGAGTTTTAAGGTAATAGCAGAAGTTTACCAGTAGAATGAATCTTATAGAGACTGCACTTGCATTTGCTCATTAAATTGTTAGATTCTAAGAATTTTACGAACATTTGTATACAAAACTTTCCATAATGTAGTAAATGCTTCTAGGAATCGTAGTCTAGTGGGTAGTGGTTCAAAACCTAGCTCAGAAATAAAAAATTCCTCAAACCTTTGGCTCGTAATCGATTTTAAGCTGTAGGTCCAGCCTCTCACGGATAAAATAATCAAAGACCATTGGGTGGTGTGAGAAGCTAGGTCTTAAACCTGACTTAAGGATTCTAATGTCTAATAAAATAAGTACTAGCCGTTAAACTTTCTTATAGACTGCCTGACCACTGCAGTGTTTTTCAATCAGGCGCCATAGCAATTTTGAAAGTGGCGCAATGCTTTTCAGCATTCTCTATGAAAATATTCAGATTTACTCGGACAGCCAGGCTGCAGTTTAGTTCCGAACAAACGTAGTTTCAAAGTCCGTCCTTATACATAAATGCCGAGGATTTCTCAGAGAAATTTCGAATGATTCAAAGGTAGCTTTTATATGGGTTCCGTTACATACGAATAACATTAGAAATTGCGTAGCTCATGAGCAGATAATGCGAATGTTATCCATTCGTTTTACGAGGAGACTCAATCTCCGTGGCGGTAGGAGGATAAGTGCAATACTGTAGACTATGCTGAAGACATATACGCAGGAAGAGGACCGACGTACTTCTATCCTTAAGTCCCATGACCATCTATCGCACAATGGCTAGGCTTACGGACCACCTTCGTTGTGGTAGCATACCGAAATATTTGGCATTCCAAGGAATGACTTCTGCAGGAGCTGTGGATCTGAGGAGGAGGAAGAGACTGTCTTTCACCTCATGTGTCAGTGCACTGTGCTTGTCATAAAGATACGGAGGTTTCTGACCTTTCATTTTCTGAAATTTTTGACCGAGTTCTACAATATAAGGATTGCTGCAATAGCAAAATTTGTTTTAAACTCGGCATGGTCTCCTTTAGGAAATGTTCGATTCCCGGATAAATGCTGGCGTAAGTGGGACCTCTTACTTAAAGAGGGTGTAAGCCACCTTACCTAAACTAACGTAAGAAATAAGCCAGGCCTGTATAAGACACGAAAAAGGATAGCTAATGCAGAGGCAAATATTAAAGACGAATGTGTTTAGACTAGTACTGGTCTAGTGTGTCCCATATTAATAAGATGACTTCTATTTTTAGACTTCTCTAACATACAAAAAATCGTTGTGAATCCCACATAGCTTAAAAATCTATGCACCCAAGACAAACTAAAAACTACCTGTGTATTCTCTATATAAGACGAAAAGAGAACAATGGAATAACAGCAAAAAATCAACAATATGTACTAGAAGTTGCCAACAATAAATGGAGAATAATTAGAGTTAAAGGTAACGTTGCTAGTTAGTTACAACATATTGTTACGAAAATGGAAAAATCTAGATACTGCTTTTTGCTTTACATAGTTTAACATTAAAATTATAAACAAAAGCTACAAAACAAAAATATACTAACAAAACACCGGCATAAAAAAATTATAAACAAGTAAACAAAAATACAATAACAAACACTACAAGAATAAATGTAAACAGGATACACAAACAACAATAATGAAACAACGATGTTTACATTTATAGAGATCTCGAGAAGGTGAAGCTACGAACATTCGGCTTCAAGAACATTCATCAGACTGTACGTTGCTATATATAAAGGCAAGGCAAAGAAAGCGAGTGAGTTAGTAAAAGTTCAATCAGTTTTGCGTAAAGACGCGGTATGTTTGAAGAGAATAAATGTCGGTTGGAATATCGGCGTTACAAAGATATGTCGAACAATTGTCTAATAATTGTTATTGTTTATGCAAAGGGTGTAAATAGAGGAATAACAAACAAAGCAATTGTTGTTGTTTACTTAAAGTTGTGAACAGTGGCACACAGAATTGTGGGAAAAGTAAAGAATTTTAATTAAAACTAAAAAAAACTTTTAAACGTTTTGAAAAGGTAAAAACGTAACAATATAAACACTTTTGTAATAAATATACACCAAAAAGTTTAATATTCGTAAAGGTGTTTTCATTTAATGCGTACAATTTATATCATAAAAACAATTTATATCATAAAAAAATGCTATGCAAAGGTATATTGAACTCGGTGTAAACATCAGCATGTTCAATTAGATGTAATGATGAGCCTTTATTACTACGAAAATTTAATATGAAATTATTAAAAAGATGACATAGAAAAACATTTCATTTAAATATGTCCCGCAGTGAACCTACAATATACCCAATGTAAATATAATCCCTTAAACGTACGAAAAAGTTAAAGATTTTATTACGTAGAATAAATTCTCTTTAGTGTGGTTAGATGATGGCTGGCTTTAATAAAGGCAATGCCACAAAAGATGAAAGGAAAGATGTTTCACGTACTTTTTTTGATCCAACCCCCATGATTAATGGTCTTAGATATTCAAAGCTGGCCAGGAAGTATACGTTATTAAAGCCGTACTGGGTAATAACACCGTCGTATACATATTTTGTTACGATAACAACATGAAGAAGAGGCATTTCTTATAAAAGTGTTTGGTATTCATCATCTGAAACATTTTTAATGTGAAATTCCACCTCCAGGGAATTGTTTGCACAACATTTTGGGGTTTTTATTGGCCATAGCCTGTATATACGAGTATGTATGCCATAAGACCTAACGCATTAGGAGGAGCATTAAAATATTTTTCTGTTTTTTGCCACGAAAACACCAGGGATGTGTCAAAACATGAAAAAGATACTGTTTTTATGTTTCGGCTGATTTTGTTTTCAAATTCTCTTTCAGTTTCTTTTTTTTTTTCTTCTCTTTTTTCTTATTTTGATTGCCTTTATTGTGGCATGTTGAGATTTAATATTTGGAAAGATAATCTCCTCTGGTTTAAATAAAAAAATTTAAAGCCTTCAAATATAATGTATTTGTTAAGCTTTGAAAGAAGTATGAAACCTTTAATAATTGCTAGATACGACAGAATTTAAAGCCACAGAATAGAAACCTGGTTGGCCATAGTTTAGGATTTAGTGTGATGTAAACAATTATACAAGGCATAACACAACTAAGCACGTATACTTCATACGTGTTGTGATAAGTTTCTTCAAATTCACAGGTAAGGCACACATGCTAGTATACCATAAAAAGTATAGTATGTACAGTGAGCATCAAAAGAAACTGTACACTAAGGATACATTTTTTTTGTTTATTTTGAAGTCGCCGTAGTCTAGTAGGTAGTGTGTTGGCTTATTAGACGTAAAAGCCAGGGTTCGAGCCCCAGGCCAGACATCAAGAAAAAATACAAAAAGTATTTTTCGGCGACTTCTTCTAAGAAGATTTCTGGCAATAACTCTGAGAGTAAATAAAATTGCCATAAAAAGTTTCTCAAAAATCTGTCGTTTGGAGTCGACTTTAAACTGTAGGTCCCACCACTCATGTATAAAATTAACACACACAACATAAGCGGTGTGAGAAACTAGGACGTTGTTTAATGGGCCAATTCGACCTCCGGGTACTGTACTTGTCTTAATTGACAAGTACACCTCCTCTAACCTAACCTAACCTAAGGATAAAATTCTAACAATCAACAAACTCAACTTTTACCAGTTAAGGAGAGTGCCCGAAAAAATTTGAGAATATTTTGAAACTGTTTGTATATTTTTTTTGTTTCAATTTTAAAAACTCGGCAATGAAACAATTTTAAAATAAAAATAGCGGTAGTTTATTAATATATATATATTTTATTTAATGTACAGTTTCTTTTGACGCTCACTGTATATCCTTTTTTTATCACATTAAGTCAAAACGTATGAATACAAGTATGATAACCCTTAACAGCAGGATTCCATTTGGAGTTCTTTGAATCAATTATAGAAAATTAATCTAAAATGTATAAGCGACCACGACCTTGTATGGCCGGCTAAAATTCCAGTTCGCAGCAAAACTTCAAAGCAAAAAAAGCTACATCGGCCAGGGCTTGAAATTATTCAAAGATTATACAATTTGTCCACGATTTCGATTAAGTGGAACTCACAAGGTTGCAGATTGCTTACATCTAAAGGTGGTTATTAGATTTTGGAATTCACAAAACTGGTTTGATTAAAGGGGTGTTAACTAACCTTTGAGTTAGAGCTCTAACTCATTGAGTTGCTCACATAAAAGTTTTCTAAAATCTTCAAGACACTGAAAAAGCTTGGATTAGATAGTCCAAAACTAAAAATGGTCATTAAAACCTACAAGCATGCTTAGATTTATGCAAAGATCTGCCAGACTATACGTATAATAAATTTCGTACCAGGATCTATACTTCCTTCTAAAGCATGAATGGAACTACGGAATAGTCGGGATTATGGAACTAGTTTCTCACACCACTTATATTGTGTGTTAATTTTATAAATGTTTGGCGGACGACCTACAGTTTAAAGTCGAGTTCAAAGAACAGATTTTTGAGAAACTTTTTCATGGCGATTTTATTTATTCTCCGAGCTTTTTCCAGAGACCTGCTGAGAGGAAGTCATCGAAGAACTGTTTTCTCATATTTCATTTTGTTGGAGATGTCTGACCTGGGGTTTAAACCGTGGCCTCATATCGAATAAGCCAATACACTTCCTACTAAACTAAGGCGACTACAATATATCCGAAGCATACAACGCAGTATTCAAATGTGACACTTCGTTTGATACTGGGACATGGTAGAATAGGGCTAATTGAGCATATTTGAGATCAAGGTTGTCTATCATAAATCCTGACCGAATTCTTAAACTTTTAAATCTGTCTGAAAATAACAAGGAATAGATTTCATGGTGGCAAGAAATTTGGTGTTGTCGTAATGTGGTTACCCAGATGTTGGACATAGTTCAAATCCAGGCCCAACAAATCGAACAAGACTAAATATGAAAAATATTCCCTCAACAGTCTTCTGGCAAAAAACTCTGAGAGTAAAATAAAATTGCCATGAAAAGTTTCTCGAAAATCGACCATTCGGAGTCGACTTTAAGCTTTAGGTCCCACAACTAATCATTCAATACACAACATGGGTGGTAGAAGAATCGTTATCGTAATCCTGACTTAAAAAGCAGTCTTCTGGTAAAAAATTCTGAGACTAATGCCATAAAAGTTTCTCAATAATCTATCGTTCAGTGTCGATACCACGGCACATCATTGATGGATTGAATTAGCACATGCAACATGGGTTGTGTATCCTGACTAAACGGTTGTAATGATCATACATACATAATTACCCATTACAACCCTATAGTCAGGATTACAACCTAGTTTCTCATACCACTTATGTTGTACGCGTTAATTTCACAGCCCTGCAAATTTGGACTTTTTTTGTGTAAATAAGATGGCTCCAGGTGTTTCCGAAGGCATTTTGCGCGTTTCAAGTTTCAAAAACTTTCCATCACGTCAGGTTTTCGAGAAAAAAGGGCTTGAAACCCCTAAAAATAGCGTTTTTGACCATTTTTGAAACATTGTAGAGCTAAACACTGACGTGCTAGAATCATCACTATTGTCAGAAGTTGACAATTGATCTTTGCTCTTTAAAATGAGCCCAAAGCCAAATTGTTTGCATGCACCCTTAAAGTAGGGGGTGGGTTTATATCAAGGGGTACGAGAGAAAATGCAACACATTACGTAGGTCCTTAAAAATTAATCAGATTTACTTGAAAATTGTAACTCAGGGGTTTTTGGGGTCGCTGATTACAGATCTTCATTCAGATTTAAAAAATTAAAAATGGCGGATCCAATATGGTGGTCGAGGTTTATAAAAATTAATCAGATTTACTTGACCGCCATACTATGCCCGCCATTTTTAATTTTTTAAATCTGAATGAAGATTTCTTGAAAACCTGACGTGATGGAAGGTTTTTGAAACCAGATTTCGTGTTCAGCACGCAAAATGCCTTCGGAAGCACCTGGAACCATTTTATTTGCAAAACCCATGCAGGGCTGTGTTTTTATACATGACTACGACAGTTTTTTTTTAAGAAACTTTACATGGCAATTTTATTTACTCTTAGGGCCGTTTTTTGAATGCAAGTTTAAACTCGAGATTAAGTTAATCTCCAGTTAAACTCCGTTTTCAGTTTTTGAATTCACTTAATCTCGAGTTTAAACTTACGGTTAAGTAGTTAATCTCGAGTTTAAACCACCAATGTTGCTGGTTTAAACTCGAGATTAACTATGACAAGTAGTTGACAAATTTTTTTTTTAAAAAAAAGCTTTTAAGTGAGGGGAAGCCGAATAAGACAAATATTTAAGTAACTATGAATTATATAACACACAAATTGACAACAGACAGTCTTAATTTATTTATTATTTTAAGAAAATGATTTTTTTACATAAAGATCAATAGTATTCAGCTTTTGTTTGTTTGTTTTTGTTTTATACAAAAGCTAATTGTTGTGAAATAATTTGCAAAAAGTAGTAAAAACAACAATATAAACGAAGAAAATGTTGCCATTTTTGCGTATAAGTACGGCAGCTCTACAAAGTTAATCTCCAGTTAAATTCGCATTGAAAAAATGAAAACTGAGTTAACTGGAGATTAACTTTAACTGGAGATTAACTTAATCTCGAGTTTAAACTTGCATTCAAAAAACGGCCCTTAGAGTTTTTGTCAGAAATCTGCTGAGACCAAGTCGCGGAAGAAATATTTTTTCATATTTTGCTCAGTTAGAGATGCCTGACCTGGGGTTTGAACCGAGGCCTCACGTCTAATAAGCCAACACACTACGTACTAGACCATTTAAGTAAATTAAGTAAGTAAGAAAGATGATTTCACTGATGAAGGGTTAGTATTAGAGAGCTCTGAGGCCAAAAACGAAAGTTATAGTGACTTAGATGGTTTTGATCTCAGGAGTCGAGGCGTATCTTATATACCTTAGATCTTAAACCGAATTCTTTAAACGCTTTGTGCTTTTCTACAATCATCGTCTTCTTTTCTATAAACCTAAGGGCAATCAACCAAAGCCTTCATATTACTAATTGTATTTCTGTATTCGAAGTCGTTACAAGTGCTGGCCAGTAGGCATAGATTTTATGCTGATTTTATTCCACTAGAGTCCAGTATAATTGCTGCTTCTACTTTTTATTCTGCCAGTTTTAATATCTTAAAAAATTTCCCATTTTTCTTAGCATTTTATAACGAGTTTCCTAAAGATTTTTCACCCTTAGACTGTCAGCGTGGAAAAGTTTTATTATATGGCTAGTCAGCATACTTGTTTTCCTTTTTTTTACTGTAAAACTTTTTACACTCTTTTTTAATTATAAAAAAAAGAAAACAAGGAAAATAAAAGGAGAGAAAAGAAAAGCTTTACAAAAATTTTCGCTGGAATACAGAGTGTCTACCATAGTGGCTAGTGTTGGTTTGTTTGTGTTTATTTGTTGTTGTTGTTGGTTGGCATAAGTAGTGGGTAATAATAATGAATTGAAGGCAATTGTGTTGTGTTTAGCACAATAGAGTGAAAAATGTTGTCTTCTTCGTCTTCTTTGGCTATACAATCAACATTTATGCTGCTGATACTGTCACTGTATTGCCATTCTTATTATTACAACACAGGGAAAACTGTAAATATGTACGAGGATTTTATTCTTTTCTCGTTTTTTTTTTGTTCCCTGTTCCATTGTAACAATGTGTTGTTTATTGTTTGTTGTTGGATGTGATGTTCGTTTTGTTATGCTTTTATTGCTGCTGCTGCTACTGCTGCTACTATAGAAATGGATCGTTCAGATACCAACCGATGGATGGATGCATTTATGACAACATATACATTTGAAAATCGGGCATTCAATGGCAGACATAAAAAAGCTGATGGCCATTACAGAGATTGTATCTGCTTTTATTTAAAGTTTGTTGTTATGTTTCATTCACTTGTTCTTTTTTTTTTGATTTTCATGTACATTTCTTAAACATAAACTCGAATTAATAATAAAGGCAAGTTGTATGAAGAAAGAGGACAAAAAAACAGGCAACCAATGTTAGAAACAATATCCTTTTTGTTATAGAAAATCCTTACAATAACAACAACAATACACAATAGAAACAAACGGAAGGCCAGGAATCGTATACTATACACTCACCATGTTTGGATTACAAAAACGACCGAAAAAAACAAAACAAAAATAAATAAAAAATAGAGAAACACAAATAGTAGGTTGTAACAATTTGCAAATACCAGTCGGTTATTTAAATAATAAAAAAATCTACAATAAAATAGGCACACAGGCACAGGCATAGGCTAAAAACTAAGCAAAACAAATACGAAAGCAAACAAGTCCTAACGCTTAAGCGGCAAAGGGACAAACCTTGAGCTTAAAACAAAAACAAGCAAAAAAAACGAAGACCGTAGAACAAAGAACAAAGAAATAAAATCAGTAAAAATGCCCTGACAATTCTTGCAACGGTTAACTGATTGTTTTGTTTATTAGTAAACGAGAAAAGCAAAAAAATAGCAAAAAAAATAGCAAAAGAAAACCGAGAAAAAATTACAATAACATCTAAAACAGTTTCTAAAGGCCATATTGCTGGGTGGTAACGGTAATACCACTTGGTAACTTTGCTTTCTAACAGTAGTTGTAGTCACAGTTTATTTGTAAGCAACAGCAACAGCAGGCATGCACAGTGTGTGTGTATGAGT
Organism: Sarcophaga subvicina; assembly: GCA_936449025.2. NCBI lineage: Eukaryota > Metazoa > Arthropoda > Insecta > Diptera > Sarcophagidae > Sarcophaga > Sarcophaga subvicina. The sequence continues at coordinate 102,657,047 of OW388083.2, read as the reverse complement.
GGGCTTTGTATAGGCTTTGATATTCATTCTAAACAGCAAATCTTGTAGATTTCCTATTTAAAGACATAATGGCCAAAGTAACCCTAGAAATTAGAAAAGCAAACAGAATAACAAAACGAATGGAATGATTGTCAGAGCCGTAGCCAAATATTTGGAGGAGGGTTAAAGAGTTGGTTTTTACTCACAATAAATACGGCGACCCCCGGTTAACATAACGAAATATAAAAAAATATTTCCTCGATAACTTGCACACAGCAGATTACTGGCAAAAAGGCTGTGAGAGTAAATGAAAATTGTCATGAAAAAGTTTCTCAAAAATCTGTCCTACGGAGTCGACTTTAAACTGTAGCTCCCGCCATGCATTTATAAAATTAAGAACCACAACATAAGTGGTGTGAGAAGCTAGGTCGTAATCCTGACTGAAGGGTTGTAATGACCAATTATATACATATCTATGTATGAATTAAGAAATATAATATAAAAAAATCCTCCACTACGTATGATTAATAATTAATTCTAAGAAAAATATTAATCATACGCCCCATACATTGAAAGCATGGATCAGTAATGAATCGTTTTTTCTCTACTCATAAACACCCATGAAATTTTGAATATAAGTGAGTCAACAATTTTGAAATTTAACTCTGTACTCTGATTCATTCATACTCACTACAACGTTGAATTATAAGTACAGGTTGCAATGAGTATGAGTACAACATTGACATCAAACTCATACCATGCCATATGAAATATGCTTGATTCATAAACCTACTCTTTTAGATTCAAAACTTTAGAAAAATACTCTTATAATACTTTAAAGATTCGAGTGACTCAAATCATTCATCAAAATTTACAGTCTTAGTTGTTGTTGCACTTACAAAACAAAAAAAGACACTTAGCAAAAAAGAGATTGCAGCAAACAGAGCAAACACACAACCTTCTAGTGAGAATTTTAGTATTCATACGCGATTCATACTTATTTTGTGCTTCGCGTATATGTTGAGTTATCGAGAGTCGAAATCAATAACATCATACGTGTTGTTAAGTATGAATATGATGAGTACTTGAAACTTTGAATATGAGTAGAGGTTCCATGATATTAAAATAAGTATGAATGCGTATAAATATCAGAAACTATGAGTATGATTCGATTCTACTCATCTTTTTGAATTATCATTGCTGATCGCTGATACACAACATGAGTGTTGTGAGAAGTTAGGTCGTAATCCTGTATGAAGGGTTGTAATGAACAAGTATGTATGTAGGTATGTAAATAAGTCGCATTTTAAATGTTCTTAAATACTGGTGTAGCATAAGACTTCGTTGTCTCGTAGGTAGAGTGCAAGCTTATGAAAAGAGAGTTTGTAATTTCAAACCTCAGCTCTGACATCTTGAAAAATATAAAAATTAAAGGAAATATATTTCTCTCAGCAACCTCGTCCCAACAGTCTTCTGATAACAGCTCTGAAAATAAATAATTTATCGTTCGGAGTTGAAGTTAAACTGTAGGTCCCGCCATTATAGGTAGTTTTAACGTGACAGCCTTGGTTGAGATCTTGGCCCTTTAGCAGAGCCAAATGTTATGTGTGTTAATTTTATACATGAGCCGCAGGCCGTACAGTTTAATGCAGAGTCCGAACTACAGATTTGAGAAACTTTTCATGGCAATTTTATTTTTCCAAAAAACTGTTGAGAAGAAGTTGCCAAAATAAATATTTTTTCATTTTGCTGGAAATATTGAAGGGGTGGGGGGGGGGAGGTGTTGAACCACGAGGTAGTTCGAGATGTCTGAGCCGGGGTTTGAACCACAAGGGGTCGTCAACATACATAAATTACGACGACCTATTATTATTGTTATTAATTTAGTTTCATTAAATAGCAGAGAGTTGTCACAAAGCATTTCTCCAATCTTTTATTGGAATTAATTTTTTTACTTCTTGCTTCCTATCATTACTTAAGTTCTTCTATCCAATTATAGCAGAGATCATAGGATGATGTGGTTGCCAATTGTTATGCCTCTTGTCCTCTTCAAAACTGTTGAGACTCACTCACTCTCTTGCTCTTTGGATCAGTTTGGTGGGACAGCGCTTTCCTGGGTGGATTATTTAGAAGGAGAATGAAGAAAAACCCAGTAAACGCCATTAAAAGCATTACCAACCATTAAAACTGATGCATTATTGTCACTATTTAAAGATCATGCAGTCTTTTCAGAATTCAAAGCCCGTTGAAAACCGATCGTTTTATCGAACACCATAATCAAAGAGACCGAATTCGAATTCATTCCTTCAATATATTTTTAAGTCCAGATAGTATATTCTTTGAAAAAAGAATACCACATGAAATACAAAATCAGTTTTAGTGCCTAAACTAAGAAGAATCTTAAGGAAATTTTTTACTACAAAGAAGAATTTCATACAAGGATTACTCCTGTTTCACTTTAATTGTGTAAGTGATCCTGTGCATACATACATACGTATATGCGTAGTGCAATTCGCTTGAGACAATCGTTCTAATGTAAAGATAACTGCAGCAGTCACTCTGGCGTTTTATGTGTACATGCATACATAACATAATTGGTCATTAGAGCCCTTTAGTCAGGACTCCAAAAGACAGATTTTTGAGAAACTTTTCATGGTAATTTTATTTTAATCCCAGATTTTTTTGCCAGAAGGCTGCTGAGAGGAAGTCGCAAAAGAAATATTTTTTGAAATTTTGTTCTGTTGGAGATGTGTGACCAGGGTTTGAACCGTGGCCTCACGTCTTATAAGCCAACACACTACCTGCAGGAATACGGCAACGTTTCATATGTAATCCTACCAATTCAATTAATATCATTACAGTTAAATATTTACCATTCAATTATAATTTGTATTTATTTCTTCATTCGATTTTGTTTTTATTACCCAGTCCATCTCAATACCCATGCATTTAATATTAATCCTCAGCAATTGACCCAGTCTTTCTTTCTTTCCTTTTTGTGTGAGTTTTTTCCAATAGGTCATGTATGTATATTCTCAACAGAAAAAAAAATACGAATAATTTGTTTCACAGTTATGTTAGTATCTGTAGAATGCATATTTATTTCTGCATATTTAAGATATAATTTCTTATGGAAACATACCCTCTTTGTACATAAAAATTAGCATTTACTCTGTTTTTTGTGAATTTTGTACAACAACGTTGCTAACAACGCTTGCATACACTTTCGTGCATTTGAAAAACATGGAAATTTCAATATGAGAACTGTAAACAACAAACAAATGGAAAGACAGACGACTGAAGTGCCAATAACATACACTGGATAACAGCTTAACGGCTGCAAAATGAAGAGGTCACTTCAGGCAAAAAAGGATTTATTTTACTGACCGACTGAGTGTTTGATCAATCACGGGAAAACTTGATTTTTAAATTTTAAAAGGAGGTTTAATTCGCCACCATTAAGGGAGCCACTCATCCCTAGAGAAGATGACATTAAACACGAAATCAGTAAATTATGTTGATAGTGCGTTGCAGGTTCCCAAACCACACCAGACAGTAAATCTCTTGCAGAATACATTGTCAGCTCTTGAACTGCACAATCACTGCTCAAGATTGGCGGCTCTTGACCTGCACAATCACTGCCTAGGATTGCACAATCAATAGCAAATGAAAAGTAAATGACAGATGCTTTCTCTCTAAAATGCCATATGAATTGTTAAATACGCAAGCAATATGTATGTAATGTTTTATACATCAAAGAATATATATTTTTGCACATCACAAAACAATGTCTTTTCGTTCTACAATTATTTCTACAATTTTTGTTCTACAATTACACTCCTATTAAATAAAATTATATATCAATTATACCTTTTAACCGCACACCAAGGCCTCAATGTTGGTCTTACTTAAACACTTCCATGGGCCTGCCTGCCTGCATTGACATGTACGAGTACCAGATGCAATTTATTTGCCTTACGATTGTAAGTGTATGTGTTGAGAATTCTTTTTTAACCATAATTTACTGAGTGCCTACAAAACAACAAATATACACTTACACTAGCACAAACACACACATACATATACCATATTTGTATTCGCATAGCTATTTATACAATTGTTAGCAGCACAATACCAACACACTCCTACAATAGACAATGGCTGTTGTTGATGTTGTTGCTGTTATTGTTGTTGTTGTTATAATAGTAGTAGATTTTATTCTTCCAATGTTTAGTACAGCGGCCAACATACTTTTCGGTATTCTTCTGCTATTTGCATTTGTATGCTACCCATGATATTGTGGGTATTATTGACTGATGGCAGTGTTTGGAAACAAATTTTCAAGAGTTATGGACCTGCAGTTTAACGTTGACTGAATGCTAGATTTGAGAAGCTTTTTATGGCAGTTAGTTTGCCCGCAAAGGGAGTAACCGAAATGTTAGAATTTGAACACTCGAGCTGTAGTTCGGCAATCCACTATACTACTCACTATATTGTGCCGACCACATCATACGCTTTTGCAAATTGTCTGCGTTTTACTGTAATTTTTTGATTAAAAAATCATATTAGATTGCGAGAACAAAAAAGGTAAGAATCTTATGAGATGTAATGGTGCAATACAATGGTGTAGTCATGTGCAGTTTGGTTAGATTAAACTGAAGGCCACCTCATTCCTGCTGTAACGACGATACTCCCTATTTCGCCATATAATTATCGGTCCTAGATTGTATCTCTCAACCATCGCTAGAGCCTTATGAAGTGCGATTTTCTCCCAAATCGTGTTTGGCTAGACATGTTTTATCATCAACTTCTGGGTGTCCAAGAGTTCTACTTCTCAGGTTCCCAAGCGTCGGACAATGACAGATTAGATGTTCTCCTGTCTGATGTCTCATCTTCTTCCTCGTGGTGACAGCTTTTGTGAAAGTCATTATGTATGTCCATTTCCAGTCTCCTGGCGTGAATACCCAGACGCCAGTGCCCTGATGTAAACTACGAATTGTATACATAACCTCTGTATTCTCCAGATTTAGTCCCCAACCTGAAAAATGGCTTAACACACTAGAGATTTGACTTCAACGATGAAATCGCCTATTTCGATCGTCTATTTCGATAACCGAGACGAATTTTATTTTCTAGAAGAGATGTAGTCGCCTTAGTCTAGTTGGTAGTGTGTTGGCTTATTATCTAGGAGACCACGGTTCAAACACCAGCTCAGGCATCCTCAACAAAATGAAATATGAAAAAAAAATTTCTTCGGCAACTGCCATGAAAAATTTTTCAGAAAAAATCTGTTGTTCGGAGTCGGCTTTAAACTAGTTGCCCACCACTCATACATATGTATATAAAAATTAACACACACAATATAAGTGGCGTGAGAAGATAGGTCGTAATCCTGACTGAATAGTTGTAATGATCAATTATGTATGTATTCCCAGTTGCTTGACATATATATCTAGAGGTCAGTGTCCTGTTATCACTGCACACTTATGTGTAGTTTCTTTGGCAAAAACCACATGAATTAGGCTACGAATTGTTTACATAAACCACCGTATTCTCCAGATTTAGTCCTCAATCTGAAAAATAATTTAATGGAATACAGATTTGACTCCAACAATGAAATCATCTCACAAACAAATGACAGCGATGAATTTTATTTTTCAGAAGAGATGAGGTCGCTGTAGTGTAAGTAAGTAGTGTGTTGGTGTAATAGACGTAAGGCCTCGGTTCAAACTCCAGTTCAGACATGATTTCAAAATATGAAAAAATATTTCTAAAATTACCATGAAAGATTTCTACAAAATCTGTTGTTGGGAGTAAAATTAAAACTGTAGTTCCAGCTATTCATGTATAAAATTAGCACATACACAACATAAGTAATTTGAGAAGCTAGGTCGTAATCCTGACTGAAGGGTTGTATTGATCAATCATGTACAGTACAGTGGCCTTATAATTAGAAACGACTTAGCAACATGTATGTTTGTTAATTTGTTTTACAGTTTTCACTGTGTACCTGGGATCAAAGGTTTTGTTTGGAGGACGTCTTACATACGTTTTTCCATCAAATTGGGACAAATTAAACTTAGATTCCTTACTCCAGAGAACTCTGTTCCATAAACATCGTTTCTAATTATAAGGCCACCACTGTATGTATTTAGAAGAGATGAAGTTGCCATAATATAGGCAGGTAGTGTGTGGGCTTATTAGACGAGAGTCCTTACTTTAACACCAGATCAACCATATCGAACAAATGCAAAAAATATGAAGAAAGCATTTCTTTCGACTGCATTCTCTCAGTAGATTTCTGGCAAAAACTCTTCAGAATAAATAAAAATATAATTGGCATGAAAAGTTTCTCAAAAAGCCGTCTTGAGGAATCGATTTTAAACTGTAGGTCGCTTTAGTCATGGATACAATTAACACATATAACATGAGTGGTGAAAGAAGCTGGGTAGGAATCCAGACTATATGACCAATTAAGTAAGTAAGCAAGAAGAGATTAAAGAAAAATGAAGCCAGGAAGGTTGGGCAAAGTGTGCCCAACATAAAAGAGGCCTTGCAAGAATTAAAATGACTTCTTACACAAAACTCTGTGGGTTCATGTAAAACGTCAATGGTGACAGCTTGTATTAAGCCTACTAAGTGGAGTAAACTGATGAAGTTTACAAAGTTTTTTGTCACAATTATGAATTAAGTTTTAGCTCGAATGTGTGTCCTTTATCTAATCCTTCAAAACCCATCTACAACTGTCATCACAGCCGACTATAGCCACCTTTGCATATTCAAATATTTTCGTATTGTTTTTTTGCATTTCTTTTCTTTTTTACTTTTTCATTCATTGTATTCTTTTTATAGGTTTTTTGTTACATCTGTGGCTTAAATGGTTACAGACTCATTTCTAAACATAATTTTTGCTTGCATCTCATGCATAACTTTAGTTGAAATTTTGATCTGAAGTCAGTTAGTAAAAAAAATCTGGCTGGCTGTGTTAGATTTGTGAGTGGGAAAAAATTAAAAAAAAAACGAAAAACCACAAAAATCTGAAGAAGATAATAAAAATTTTGAAAAAAAAAACCAACTGCCGTGCATCAGTCCTCATTTTATTGACATTTACGGTGCCAGAACATGTGTGAGTCTTTAAACTCTATGTTCCAGAGTGTATTTATATAAGTATGTATATATATGTGTGTGTGCATGTCTGTGTATGTGTATGTGTATAGTATACATACGCAAATATGAATATGGGTTTGTATGTAAAGAACAAACAACCATATAAGCAAGCAGCCGACCAACCATCCATCCATCCATTTAACCACCTAAATTACCAACTTACCATTCATTCAGCCATCCTTTCGTCCATTTTACATTGCAACCATGCATCCATACAACCATCCAACCAACCAACCATTGCATTTCACTCACATATTGAATGTTGTGTGTGTGTGCCATAATGAACATTTTTCTACAATAATAACTGAAGTATGTTTGTAGTTGTGTTGTTGTTGGCCTGGTACATAATTCTTTAGTTTTAATACTTCATCTCCATCTCCAGCTCTACTTAAATCGTATTTGAATTCATTCATTCATAAAACTCTAGAGTATTTCCATATGAAGTGTCGTTTTGTTGATGTTTTTCTGAGCGCGCAGCTGTGTTTCTATATACGATGTATGTCAGTGGTTTCCATATTTAAACCATATATTATAAAAAAAACAACAACAACGATGATGATGACGACTATTGTGGAAAAAAAAACATCGTAAACCACACACATTAAAAGTAAATTTAAGTAGTTTCCAGAGAACATTGCATTCCATATTTAAAAACTAAAGTAATGAGACTGCTTATCGTGCGTTAAAAGAATTTCAAATTTGATTACAAAAAAAAAACCAACAACCACACAAAAAAAGTCAAAACAAATTTAAAAAAGATTTTAAAACTTTAACAAATAACACCAGGCAAATTATATTTCACATCAGATTAATTTTTAAAACAAAATTAACAAAAAAATTTTCAATTTTCAAACAAGACTTGCTTTTCCATACAAGTACAGTAGGACCTTGATTATTCGTAATTCGATTATCCGGCAACATCAATTATCCGGGATGGAAAAAGAAAATTTTTTGCATCGACTTAATTTTATTTTGGATCGACTTAAATTTTTGTGCATCGTTTAACCGTGATTACCTCTATTATCCATGATTATAGGCAAAAAAAATTTTCTATTATTTTGCACAAACAAGCGAAAACGGGGCATTCCCTCTTTAGTATACGATGAGTCAGAAGCCTACATGTAAACCTGCCTAGTTTAATTTAGAAATTTGAGAAGTGCGGTTTTTTTATATTTTTGAAACATGTATGTATGTACATATAAAAAATCCTTGAATTATTTAGTTTTTATTTAAATATGTAAAGGGTCCGCCAAATAACTTTTTTTTTGAAAATGCTTTAAAAAGAAACCTACTGAATATTTTCTCAAATTTTTACAATCCTTCCGGTTAATAATGGAAAATAATTTCATTCGAATGGTTGCCTCGGCTGACCATGCAGTAGCCTACACCAGAAGATGCCGATTTTGGCAAAAAAAAATCATCTTTTCAGATGAAGCTCATTTTGATCTTGGCGGGTATGTAAACAAGCAAAATTGTCGCATTTGGGGCACAGAAAACCCGCACGCATACATTGAAAAGCCGACGCACCCAAAACGCGTCATTGTTTGGTGCGGTTTTTGGTCCAGAGGCATAATTGGGCCATTTCTCTTAGAAAATGAGTAAGGAGTGGCCGTTACAGTCAATGGCGATCGTTATCGGGCCATGTTGAACGAATGTTTGTACACAAAAATTGAAGAGGAGGATATTGGCAACATTTGGTTTCAACACAACGGCGCTGCGTCTCACACAGCCCAAGCTACACTCGATGTTTTGCGCCCTGTTTTTGAAGATCGCATTATCAGCCGCAGAGCTGATGTCGTTTGGCTAGCTCGGAGCTGCTATTTGACACCGTTGGACTATTATCTGTGGTGTGCCGTCAAAGATAAGTGTTACGCCGATAAGCCAGAGACAATTGACGCTTTAAAGGACAATATTCGTGAAGCCATTGGTGAAATACAGCTGCACACAATCGATAATGTGCTTAAAAATTGGACCGATCGTGTAGGCTACTGCATGGCCAGCCGAGGCAGCTATTTGAATGAAATTATTTTCCATTATTAACCGGAAGGATTGTACTTTCAAATAAAAAACCAAATTTGAGAAAATATTCAGTAGTTTTTTTTAAAGCATTTACAAAACAGAAAAAAGTTATTTGGCGGACCCTTTACATACATATTCATTTATTAATTAATAAGAATATCTTTTAAAAAACTAGCCAAAATTGGTACTCAATTAACCGGCAAAATCGATTATACAGAATCAGGGACCGTAACTGTTATAACTTTTATCGTAAAAGTCAGAAAATAAAAGTTATTTTTTGACTTTTATTTTTAAGAGCAGAAATAAAAGTTATTTTTCAAATTTTTTTTTTCCAGCAGAAATAAAAGTTATTTTTGTTTTAATTCATGATGAATTCATAATATTTATTAAAAAATTCTTTAAAAAAATTAAAGTAATTTATGTTAGAAAATTATTAGAATTAAGTTTTGGGTATATTAAACATTAATCTTTGTGTAATAGGGTTTGAAAAAACAGAAATAACTTTTATTTCTGCTTGAAAAAATAAAAGTCAAAACATAACTTTTATTTCTGCTAGAAAAAATAAAAATCAAAATATAACTATTATTTTTTTTTTCTAAAAAATAAAAATCATGTTTTTAAAAAGCATCGCATTTTATAAAAATTTGGTCCAAGACAATCAAAATGGTATACTTGGTTTTGTTCTCCGACAATTCCTTGCGGTTGCTTTTTTTAATCAAAAATTCAAAAATAACAGTTATTTTCGGTCCCTGTACAGAATGCTTCCGGCCCCGACCATCACGGAAAATCGAGGTCCCACTGTAATGCAATCACAGGATTTAAAATTTTTTAATACTGGGTGTATAAGATAAATATGCAGTATTTTTTGTTATTTTTTCAAATTTTTGCCATTTACTCCGACAGGTTCTGCTGTACTTTTAGCGAAATAAGATTCTGTTCCAAAAAAAACCATATATTAGTACCTTGTTCTGAAGTATAATGTTTTCTTACATAGGAAAATATGTGGCCAAAAAAATTTGAAAAATTAATATTTTCTACAAACTATTGCCTAAGAGTTTCTTAGTTGGTCACTTCTAGAAACTAAGAGTGATATTAGGTGTAAACGAATATCACTAGCTAGTAGCCAGTAGCCCTCCGTCTATTTAGCACCAGATTCTTTAAATTAAATGCCTTGAGAAGACACGTTGAGACATGGTTATGGTGCGTATACTTAATGCCAGCAGGAAGTCAGTAGGTATAAGGTTACGAGACCTGGAACACTTCAAACAAAAAACTGCAGTCTCTTTAAGCATTTAACAGTCGATGATTATGTGCAGATTCTAGCAGCAAACAATCACCACACGACTTAAACCAGCTCTGTAAGGGGTTTTGAATTGCTCACTCTCCAAAAGATAACACAGGCACTGCACTCGTTTCGAACAGGCAGGATAGTCGCAAGAGAGAAAAACCTGCAAATACGTGGATACTACTGGTACATTCAGATACCCGAAACGCTGGCTACGTATGACATGAAAGAAAACCTTCAGTTATACATCTAATCAAATAGGAATAAATTTATTACGGTCTTAAGACACTTCTAGAAACTAAGAATGAAATTGAAATTTGCAAACAAATATCACTAGCTGTGTATAGATGGAAAGGAAATTATATTGCCAGTAGCCCGCGGTCTATTTAGCTTCATATATTTTACAAGGTAACAGTTATTCATCAGTTCCTACAAAACTTTCAGGTCTAGCAGCCTTACTATCTCATTATAAAAGCAAAAGTTCATCAGTGTTTAAGGCGTTAAATAGATTACATTTGGAATGATATACCCATGCAATGCAGAATTCTTCTGTAGGCTACATTAATTATTAAAATATTTTGATTGATTGATTGATGTCTGCTTGTTAAAAAGCTACCAAAATCATTTATTATTTCAGCTGATCACACGTTTCATTAATTCGAAAAAAAATAAACAAAATTTGTTTGTTTTTTCTTTCTCTCTCTCTTCGTAATAATAATTTGAAATAAATATTTATTAACGTTCGTTTATTTTCTTGTATTCCTTAATATGAACACCAAACAATTGATTCAATTCTTTAAGCATTATTACAGGGATGTGTGGTAAAACCCTCATATTCTCACATATTTTTTGATTATTTTGCACCATTCAACGTATTCATGTGTAGATAAACCAAAACAACTGCTGCCTTAGGAATTAAATCAATTTTTTTCAATTGATTACAACAAATACTCCTACAATAATTCTCTCCTTCATTCCACACATACATATAGAAATACGTACATACATGTATATTTATGTTTAAATACATTTTCATTGTATTTAAGACACGATGTTTTATAACGCTGTTGTGCTAAATTCATGATTTGTATGAATTGCTTGGATAATCGTATCCTTTATCATTTAATTATTAAAATTACAAGGAAATATTTCTTAATTGGTTTCATGCGAATTTTCATTATTGGTTTCCATAAACCGAAGGGATTTTATTGGTAATTTAAGCATTAGTTTGGCAAACGTATTGTGTCTTCAAATTGAAAACGGACTATATTGCTGGCTTAATAACAGTTTAATAAACTATTGGATGTAAACATACAGTGACAGTCAAAAGGAAATGTACATTAAAAAAATACATTAATAATTTGCCGTTATTTTTATTTGAAAATTTTTTCATTGCCAGTTTTTAAAATTGAAGCAAAAAAATAAAATTACAAAAAATTTCAAAATATAAACAAATTTTTTGGTGCACTCTCCTTAAGTCTTAAAAGTTTATTTGTTTATTTATTTATTTATTAATTACAATACAATTACAAATTATATACGAGCTGAGTAACTTTGACCATATGCTCGATGTAGTTTCACAGACCAGAGTCTCTGGTGGGAATCGAACCCACGACCCTCACGCTAATAGTCTAGCACACTACCCCCTAGACTAGGGCACCCAAGTTTTAAAAGTTGAGTTTGGTGATTGTTAGAATTTTATTTATAGTGTATAGTTTCTATTGATACTCACTGTACATATTTCGTTTTTACAACCCCAGAATTTGTAGATTTGTTAACCTCTTGATGGAAAATGAGTCGCTATACTCAAGTATTACGTGTTATTTACTGTTTAAGTGAACTCAACGAAATTACATTGGCCAATCAGTACAAAGTTACATCCTGGTTAAAGCCAGAGCACACTGATGTTATGTAGTCCAGTACTACAGGATGTACCCAGAAGAGTTTATCATCAGATTTAGAAAAAATTAAAACCCTTATATGTAGACGAATACTATACTCTGTGAAACGGCGACGAAGGAGCGGACGTATATAATTTGAAGGCTCAATTTAGCAATAGTGAACTTAACTTAGGATATACAACATACATATGTGTAGAGTCTTATGTGTTGTCCGAAATTGAATTCAGGGATTTCGGAAACCTACGAGCAATCCATATTAAGGCATATCTTACTTTACTTAACTTACTTAATTGGTCATTACAACCCTTTAGTCAGGACTACAACCTAACTTCTCACATCACTTATGTTGTGTGTGTTAATTTTAAAAAAGGGTGTTTTTTATAGAGGTATAGAACTTTAAGTTGGCATTACTTTTCAAGATGGCGACCGATTTAACAGCTGTGAAGTGATTTATTCTCAGTTTGGTTTGGCAATTCATCATGAATATACTCACGCCTGAACAACGCTTGCAAATAGTGCAATTTTATTTCGAAAATAATGGTTCTGTGCGGAAAACGTATCGCGCACTACGCCCATTTTATCGTCGACAAAATCGTCTATCAGACGATTCCCGATTTTCATAAGCGAATTTTGTTTAGCGATGAAGCGCACTTCTGGTTGAATGGCTACGTCAACAAACAAAACTGCCGCATTTGGAGTGAAGGTAATCCTCAAGTGTATGTGGAAACACCGTTCCATCCAGAAAAACTGACTGTTTGGTGCCCTTTATGGGCTGGTGGAATCATTGGTTCGTACTTTTTCAAAAACGATGGTGGCCAAAACGTTACAGTCAATGGTGATCGGTATAGAGCCATGATTACTAACTTTTTCATTCCTGAATTGAATAACCATAATGTCCAGGAGATGTGGTTTCAACTAGACGGCGCAACATGTCACACAGCTCGTGCCACAATAGATTTATTGAAAGACACGTTTGGTGACTGCCTAATTTCACGTTTTGGACCTGTGAATTGGCCTCCAAGATCTTGTGATTTAACACCGCTAGACTACTTTCTGTGGGACTATGTAAAGTCATTGGTCTATGCGGTAAAGCCACAAACGCTTGACCATTTGGAAGACAACATTCGCCGTATTATTGCCGATATACGGCCACACATGTTGGAAAAAGTCATCGAAAATTGGACGTCCAGATTGGACTACATCCGCGCCAGCCGTGGCGGTCATATGCCAGAAATCATATTTAAAATGTAATGCCATAAGATTATCTTTCGGATAAATAAAATTCATGTCAATCGAATAATCCATCGTTGTTTTATTGCAACTTAAAGTTCTATACCTCTATAAAAAAAACACCCTTTACATGAGTGATTAAACCTACAGTTTAAAGTCGATTCTGAAAGACAGATTTTATTGAAAAACTTTTCACAACAATTTTATTTACACCCAGAGTTTTTGCGAGAAATTTTCTGAGAGGAAATTGTCGAAGAAATATTTTTTCGTATTTTACTTTGATGTCTGACCGTGACGTTACGTCTAACAAGCCAATACACTACCTACTAGACAATGGCCACTAAGTTCACTAAGTAGTAAACTACAGATGTTTACCCAGGGATATATCGTATAAATTCGTAAACATGCAAGCCATGTAGAATATCCATTTTGAAGAAATACTTTCAATCGTTTTTTTATAAAATTGAAAGAATAAAAATTATTTAATGACTAATTACCAACCCATTGTGCTTTAAATTCTTTCATTTAGTTTTTAAACAAAATTTGTATTCAAAAACAAACCCAACCATAAAAGAAAGATAACAATTTAAATGAGCATAAAACGGTACAATATTACGTAGTTTTTTAATTTATTTTTAACGAATGAAACCTTTTTTATATAATTTTGTTTTTGTTGTTGTTATATAATTTTTTTTGTATTTGTTTTTGTGTATAACCACAAGCAAAAAAACCTCATTTCTAATAGATTAAATGAACAACAAAAACAGCAACAACAACAGAAGCGAAACAGAAAGGAAACATAATAAAAGTTTTTAAATAAACTTGAATGGTTTTTGATCAAAGTGAACAGAAACAGAAATAAAAAACTGAAATGATGGAAAAAAACAGAAAACGGGGGGATGAAAACCAGAAAATATTAAATAAAATAAAAAACAAAACAAAATTTCAATTAAAATTCTCCAAACAATTTTGCCATGACATGCCAGAGACATAACATAACATAACATAAGTATGTATTCAATTTTATACATACATACTCGTATACAGACGAAACAAACAAATTTTTGAATTGAGTCTTTACAGATTTCTTGTTTTTCCTTTTTTGAATTTGATTTAATTACACTTTTCGGTTTATATTTCTCTTTTTCAATTGATAATGAAAGCCTTAAATAAAATACTAGGAAGCAAAGTAATAACTTTTCTTTAAATAATAATTTGTTGAGATGGAGCACCATAAAGGCATTCGTATTCTTGTTTGTTTCAATTGAAGAATATTTAAATAAAACGCACATACATACATACATACATAATTGGTCATTACAATACTTTAGTCAAGATTACGACCTAGCTAATCACACGAATCATGTTATGTGTGTTAATTTTAAACATGAGTGGCGTGACCTACAGTTTGAAGTCGACTCCGAACAACAGATTTTTGAGAAACTTTTCATGGCAATTTTATTTGCTTTCAGAATTTTTATCAAAAATCTTCTAAGAGGAAGTCGTCGAAGAAATATTTTTTTTCATATTTTCGTTTTGTTGTCTGACCTGGGGTTTGAACCGTGGCCTTACGTCTAATAAGCCAACACACGACCTACTAGACTACGGCGACTTCGTGAGCTAATTCTTGCAGTCTACACTGTATTATAAAGCCGAATGCAGTGTGTTGTTGCCGTGGCCTTACGTCTAATAAGCCAACACACGACCTACTAGACTACGGCGACTTCGTGAGCTAATTCTTGCAGTCTACACTGTATTATACAGCCGAATGCAGTGTGTTGTTGCGGAATTCTGCACAATTTCCTTCTTGTCTGTATAAAATTTAATGAAGTTGGGTGCCCTGGTAGTCTAGTGGGTAATGTGCTAGAATATTAGCGTGAGGTTAGTGGGTTCTATTCCCACCACAGACACTACACCAAGCATATGGTCAAGTTACTCAGCACGTATATAATTAAAATATAATTTGTAATTGTATTGTAATTAATAAATAAAATAAAATAAAATAAAATTAATGAACATTTTACAATACAAACGTATTGTTTGCATTGTCGTAAGGGCTAATAACTTAAACAAATGTTTTCACAGAGGTATTGCCATAAAGTGCCTAGAACGTCTGTTACGAGGGTTGCCTTTTATATTTCGGGATTAGAGAACAAAAACAAATATTAATCATCGAAAATCGCTTTATTGTTTTTCAAAATATTCCCCATTAAGATCTATACACTCTTGCATGCGTTTGAACCACTTTTGCCACTCTGATTGAGGTATCTCCAAAACATGCATTTTGAACGCATCAACCGCTTTTTCAGATGTCGAAAAACGTTGACCTCTCATTTTATTTTTTACGTACGGGAATAAAAAGAAGTCATTCGGTGCCAAGTCAGGACTATACGGCGGATGACTCATCAAATCGATGTTTTGAGTGCTCAAAAATGCAGTTGTTTGAGCCGATGTGTGAGAGCTCGCATTGTCGTGGTGAAGACTGATCCGTCTTCGGCGGTTGGTTTTCCTGATTTCTTGGAATACAACTGGCAAACAAATGGTTGTGTACCACTCAGAATTGACTGTTCTGCGTTGTTCTAGTGGTACGATTGCGACATGTCCAGTTTTTCCGAAAAACAGGCGATCATTTGCTTGGAAGTGCTTCGTGCGCGAGCAACTTTTGTGGGATTTGGCTCATCTTGAAACACCCATACAGTCGACTGCTGTTTACTTTCGGGCTCATACGCGTAAGTCCACGATTCATCACCTGTCACGATGTCATAGACGTGTTTCGAAGCACCGCGATCGTACCATTGGATTGGAGCATTTCTTTCGACCAATCGACACGAGCCTTTTTTTGAGCGATTGACAAATTGTGTGGGATCCAACGCGACAGTCAAATGTTCATGCCATATTGAATGTATGCTGGTCCCACTAATGCCTAAGGTTGTCTCAATCTCACGATAGGTCACATGACGATCTTGCAATATCAGTTGGCGCACAGCATCAATGGTTTCCGGAACAACAACTAATTTTGGACGACCTTCACGAAATTCATCTTGGAGTGAACTACGACCTCGGTTGAATTCACCATACCATCGATAAACACTGGTCCTTGATGGAGCTTCATCGCCAAAAATTGAATTAAGTTCATCGATGCACTGTTGTTGAGTTAATCCAAGTCGAAAGTTGTAAAAAATAATCGAACGAAAATGTTCACGATTTAATTCCATTTTTTGGGCGAGATGAATCTTTTAAGTTACTGTAAACAACACAAATAGCGCTCGTATGACAAAACGTTCTGAGTACGTATAACTTAAAAAATATCAAGCTTTACGATAGAGCTGTCAGTTGGCAGATTGCAATACTAAGGTTGCCAAATCCCGAAATATAAAAGACAACCCTCGTACTCTCGTACTTATTAACAGCAGCAAGGCGTAAAAGAAAAACTGGCCGATGGAATATTGTGAAAATTTGCTTTAATTAGTCTACGCAATGAATTGTACCATCAATCACTATTAATTACTGTCACTTAAAATAACAAAAGAAAATACGAATAAAATCATTTCGAGCCATATTTTTCTAGGTTCTTAAACATAAAGAATTTGATTTTGATTAATGAATTGCGATTTGATTAATGTAATGTAACAACGCTGACTGTTAATTTCGTTTAGAAGTGTATTTGTATCCATATCTTATAAATACCCAGGGGGGTAAATATAATAAATAATAACATCTGTAGTGTGTATTGGGTGGGCCATCTATTGGTTTAAATTTGAACTGTCGGTTATTTTGAATCACACAAAACTTATGTCATTCTATTTTGTCACAAAATTCAGTATTTTATCTCCACTGAATGTAATGAATCGATTTACGCTTGAGCAACGTTGGAATTTATTGGAAATTTATTTCTAAAACAAATACAATTTGTGGGAATTTGGTCGCAGAGAAGAACCAATACAAAATATCGAAACTCTTGCTGAGAGTGTTGAAATCGCCATAGTCCAGTATGTAGTGTGTTGGCTTATTAGACGTAAGGCCACGGTTCAAACCCCCAGGTCAGACATCAAAACGAAATATGAAAAAATATTTCTTCGGCGACATTCCTCTCAGCAGATTTCTGGCAAAAACTATGAGAGAAACTAAAAATTGCCATGAAAAGTTTCTCAAAAAAATCTGTCATTCGGAATCAATGTTAAACTGTAGGTTCCGCCACTCTTGTATAAAATTAACACACACAACATGAGTGGTGTGAGAAGCTAGGCCGTAATCCTGAGTGAAGGGTTGTAATGGCCAATTATGTATGTTATGTATGTATGTGGCTGGCAGTGTATGTGGGAATCTAGCAACTTGTCATCGTTCTTTTGCCAAAAGATCTCTTTATGACGCCTTACAAAGCTGATTAGGTTCAAAAGTTGAAGCCGCCGTATTTGGAGCTCAGAAAACCCACTCGTGGTCTTACAGAAACCAATGCACCCATTACGAGTGTCTGTTTGATGCGACTTGTGGAGCAGAGGCATCTTTGGCCCATATTTCTTTAAATATGAGGACGGCACAATCATTACGGTCAATGGAGATACCTTGATAAACAATTATTTTGTAGCCGCTCTTCAGGATATTGATGTGAACGGTGCTTAGTTTTAACAGAGTGGTGCAACTTGGCACACATCTCATGTCACAAACGATTTATAGCGTCAAACTTTTGGTGACCGTTTAATTAGCGGAAATTGTGATGTCAATTGTCCGCCAAGCGCAGCGATTTGACACCGTTGCAGTATTTTCTTGGGGGTGCCGTTAAAGAAAAGTGTTATGCCTACAAACCAGGGACAATTAAGCTTTGAAAGGCCAACATTCATGATGCCATTGCCGCGATACGACCCCATACATTTGAAAAAGTCTACGAAAATTGATCCAATCGAATGAGGTACTACGAGGCCAACCGCGGTAGCCATATGAATGACATAATGTTCCATTTCTAACTAGAACAATTGTATTTCACAAAAAATTTAGAAAAATTTCATTCGTTTTTGTTTCGTTGCATTTATAAATTTAAACTTTTAAATGGCCCACCCTTTACATACAGAAAATTTTTAATTAGAGCAGCATTCTGAATGCTGCATTGCTCAAACTCTGTTCTTGTACTCCAGTATTTCAGAAATTTTTAAGAATTTTGAATCCAAAAAGGAGTAAACGTTTCTTCTGTAAAATTTCTAGTTTTGTACCCCTAAAATATTACATTCTCACCCTGATTTTTCCACCCTAAATAGGTCTTGGTCAAATTTTTAATAAAATTTTGCTTTCATTTGTAACTTTAGACCAAAAAAAGACATAATCAAAATCAAAATAAAATAAAAAGGAACGAAATTATTTTAAAAACTATATCCCATGATATATTTCATTAAATTAAAAAAAAGCAAATAAAAAAAATTGTACTGTGGCTAGAAACAATCAACACCACTACCAGGCAACAACATCAACATTCTCCGCCTTAAATGGAACTCTGCTGGCTGGTGAACAAATCAAGAACGAACGTACGAACGAATGAACGAACGTACATATGAATGAATGCAAGAATAAAGGATACGATGCTGTGCTCTGTGCTGTGCTATTTGATGCACTGCAATGCCATGTTGGTTGTGTGTTCCCTTGAGCTCTAAGCCTTAAGTTATTATTGTTGTTTATATCAGTTGTTGTTGCAGTCTTTCTCTTTTTTAATACTTTTTCTGTTTTTTTTTTAATTTGTTGTTCGCTGTGTTGACGATAACCTGACCCAGATTGTGGTGTGATGTTGTTTGTTTTGGTTTGATAAAACCGACGTTTTTAATCACAGTATGTTGTGTGTGTGTTGTTGCACGTTACTTTGTTGCAAGCAGTTTTTGTTTATTTTAACACTGAATTAAAGCTTAAATAAATTACATTCTCTTAACATTCATATGTACATACATACATAGCATATGTATGTATATAGATCCATTGCAGATCATTTACTTAATACATAAAAGGAAGGGAACATAACATAACAGAAATAAATGAAATTGTAATTAAAACTTTCAACTTTTTGTAAAGAATGTACACGATTTAATGGAACTTAGTAGGTTAGATGGGGGGCTGCGTGCATTAAAGGTTCCAACAAACAGTTATTTGTGGAGGGAGATTAAAATAAAAACATTTTTTTTAATTTTTTCTATATTTTTAATAAATTGTAAACCCTTTTCGTTTTACCCTCTTATGTTTGTTTAGGAGAAGTAGGATTTGCAGAAAATATTTTTTTATCATTTGCAGAGTAGATGATGTGGTTAGATGATCGAAATTGTATTTGACCAAGTGACAGAACTAAACATGAGCATTCCTACGAAAGCTAAAACCGTTTTAGCCAGGTTTTCAACCTTTTTATGTCTCATCACTCATGTTGCGTGGGTTGATATTATATCTGAGAGGCAAGACCTACTGTTTAATGACAACTACCAAACAGAGATCAGCAATAAATCGTTTTTCGCTACTCATAAGTGCTCATGAAGTTTTGAATATAAATGGGTCAACAATATTGAAATGTAACTATGTACTCTGATTCATTCGTACTCACTACAACGTTGATTTATAAGTACAGGTTGCAATGAGTATGCATACAACGTTGGCATCAAACTCATACCATTCGAAGTATGTTTGATTCATAAGCAGACCAACTCATTCAGATTCATAACTTTAGAAAAATACTTATAATACTTATAAATGATTCGAGTCACTCGAAAATTTACAGTCTGAGTTGTTGTTGCATTTACAAAAAAATAAAAAAAACACGTAAGCAAAAAGGACAGAGCAGCAAGCAGAGCAAACACACAACCTTCTAGTAAGTATTTTAGTGTTCGTACGCGAATCATACATATTTTGTGCTTCGTGTATATGTTGACACACTTACAGTATGATCAGACATCAAAAGTTGTGGACAGTCTTAATCAACAACGTCATACGTGTTATTAAGTATAAATACGATGAGCACTTCAAACTCTGAATGTGAGCAGAGGTTCCATGATATTAAAATAAGTATGAATGCGTATAAGTATCAGAAATTATGAGTATGATTCGATTCTACTCATCTTTTTGAATACTCATTGCTGATCTCTGCTCCCAAAGCTAGCTTTGAGCGACTTATCATGGTAATTTTAATTAAGTTAAGTTTGGTAAGCGGATAGGTTGCCGTTACAGGCAACTTGACTCGATGGCCATATGGCCCAGTGTGAGGCAGTGTGATCCATTAGTGCTGGGTTAGAGATTGTTGATAGTTCAGAAAAATCTTGTAGAACCATTAGAATCCACTCAAGCTATAATTTAAAGACATTTGCAGGCATTTAGATTCACTTAAAGGAACGAATTTGGCTAACTCGTGAAGGGATAAAGAAAAATATTCAAACAATTTTATGACTCTAAAATGCTGCTACAGATACCACAATACAATATTAATCATTACACTCGTTTAAAAAGAATTACAGCCTAGCTTGAGGTCAGCCCTCTTGTTAGTGGTACGTTCGAGCTACCCTGAGCTTCGTATGAAACCGGCCAGACCCCTTAGTTGCACGTTCGTTCCCCACCATGCCTAGATCTTCAAATGTTCTGTTACCCAAAAACCGATGACATCTGTTCTGAAATGCAGGGCAGTCGCATTAAAGGTATTGAACCGATTCCACTTCCTCCACATCATTGCCATTAGAATTCCAGTGGGAGTGCAAATCGTTCTCTTAACGAACTCAAGTTGTTCCTTCCTGCTAGCCACTGCTGGATACAAAAGTTTGAAAATTCAGCAACCATTTATGTTGGACCCGCGGTTTGTTGAATTTCATGTTTCTTTTTCCAATTTGGAAAAGTATGTATTCCTGTGGAGGCACATATAAGCTTTATATCTTCTCCTCCTCAGAAATCTCTGATCCCTTCCATGCCCCTGTTCGATCGCCTTTTCGTTCCTCTCTATGCCACAGTGGCTCGGGACTCAGTAGAGGTTGGTGTTGTGTTGACGTATACGGTGTCCTGTCTCCTCCTGAGACATCTCCGATCCCTTCCGTGCTAGTTTGTTCGCCCTTTCGTTGCCCTCTATGCCACAGTGAACTGGAACCCAGTAGAGGCGGGTGTTATGTCGACGTATACGGTGTAACGTACACAATGTAGCAAATTTACTTATTCTCAGAGTTTTTTCCCGAAAGACTGCTGAGAGGGAGAAATAATTTTTTGTTTTTTTTCGAATTTTCGAATTTCGAACCTTGTTTGAGATGCCCAAGACAAGGGTTACACTACAGGCTTTCCCAACACCTAGTAGTTGCTCCCCTGTAGACTACGGGGACGTTGCATAAAAAATGTTTAAGTAAGTAATCTTTAATGGAAGCATAAGTACTATTTCTGAAATAAATACGCTCTGGTTTAGACATCTTATCGTATATATTCTGAACGGTTAGAGTTATTATATGCCATCAGCTTTTTCCTCAGCATTTTTTCGAACCTTGCGGATTTCAAAATATTGTATACCTTACCGCGCAGACGCAGGGACACTATTAAGTATTGAAACAACAGCCTTAAAAGTATTCGAAAGAAAAGTCGTACGTAAGATCTTCGGTCCAGTGCGAGTTGACGATGATTTCCGCATCCGATCCAACAGTGACCTGTAATGAGCTCCTCAACGACATATACGTTGTGCGGCGTACTAAAATCCAGCGTCTGCGCCGGCTCGCCCATGTCGTTCGAATAGAGGAGGATGCTCCGGCGAGATGGGGATTTGATGCGGGGATCTGCAGAAGTCGGCAAAGAGGATGACCTTATTTGCGTTGGAAGAACCAAATCGAGGAACCCCTGTCATCAATTGTATCATAATGATTGTCATCATAAGTAAGTATATGTACCTCACCGGTGCCGTCACACGTGTATAAAATTTATACACACAAAATGGGTGGTGCGAGAAACTAGGTCGTCATCCTGTCTAAACTGTTGTAAGGACCAACTATGTATGTCTATGTATGTTTACCTCACAGACCTACAAGATGCTCGAATATTTCATTTCAAATTAAACGCTCTGCCCATTAGTTTTATAAACGAGGAAATTTTTTAATATTTTTCTTTGTCATCACCCTGTACTTAGAGACTAAAATAAAATAATTTCATTATACAAAATCACTTCATTTTTCTCTGATGAGCATTTCAACAAATTGCAAAGAAGTTTTCGAACCATGCCAGCTATTCCAGACGATACCCAACTCCTTTTCAGCTATTAACGCATGCTTTAGATAGGGAGCAGTTAGATGGCTGTAATAACAAGAAACTGGATTTAAAAAATGCTTTCAAAACGATAAAAAAAATACAAGAATACATACGCAGCATAACAAGTGTTAAACCACCAACCACTTTGAAAAGTTACTGCACAATTGGATGCATCAGAATTATCGTTATCTTGATCCAGAGTTGAAAATGCTGAATTTAAGTGTGGGGAAAAGGAATCACCAGCATCACCCTGATAATGCCCTAAATTCTTGATCTTATATTTCTCCTCTTCACTGCCGACAACAAACTCATCATATTTGGCGTAGCGTGTATGATTATTGAAATCTTGTAGGATAATCAGTAACTCGTAAGGACCTTCGTAATTTGTTTTGCGATGCAGCTGTTCTAAGCCAATAAAAAATTCTCCATTGGCCTGGCCAAAACCTTGCTTATAGTCCTGCCAGTTGCGTGTAAAGTTTACAGAGCCATCCTGGCGCCGGAGAATACACTGCCATTGGCGGTTCTCTTTAAACGCACGGATATTGAAGGTATTTCCGGCCTTAATTTCTGTTTTCATTTCCGTGGTAAGGTTTTCAAAAAATTTGATTTTTTGATCGAAACTAAGAAGGAAGGAAAGAAAGATGCAAATTATTAGAAAGAAACAAAGAAGAAAAGGAAATCAAAATCAAAATAATTTCATACTTTTCTATGAGCGTAGTATTTAAGCTTGTCACTAATCTTGAAGTTTCAAAATCTTGCTGTTCCATCAACACTTTAAAGGACTCTTTCAACATATTGAGATTCGATTTTCGTAGATTTTCAAATAATGTTTGCCTATAAAAATAGAATTTTTTAGTCGACTCCCTTAAAAGAATATCATAAGAACGTATTTACCTTATTCGGACTTTTTTAAGGTCTTCTTGAATGTCTTTTGTTTCGGTTACAAGCCAATTAAGTTTATTAAATAAGGCAGTCAGTATGGCAACCTCATTATCAGTTGTTAGCTAAAATAAATTAAAATGAAAATTCTTGATTATTCTATTGAAAACATTGTAATAAACATGATTTTCTACCTCTTCACCTAGTATAATCCCCTGACTATTCACCGAACATATTAAAATTGTACAAATAATTACAAAAGATTCCATTATTACGCCTTCAATCTAACTGCTCAGCAGTATGATACACAATATCACGGCAACGTCTCAACTGCAACTGAATCAAAATAATTTCGTATGCGAATAACTTGGATTCTTATCAAAACTAAAAAAAGAAAGAACAAAATATTCCCAAAGGTTTTGAAAACCAGAAACGCAAATTCTTAAGTAAAACAATATACAAATACGTCGTGGGCATGGTTAGTAAGCCCAGCCGTTTTCTATTTTTAGTTAATCTTACTCTGACGTACATGAAATCCATGAAATTTTTGTTTTAACAAAACCGCAATCAATTCGATTTCGTTTGGTACGCAACAGACAGTCAAAGAAAAAAGTCTACATACACCGCTGATTTCTTTCAAATTGAAAAAGGTGTCATAGCGTTGTTTAAGGCTGTTACAATTACGAACGTTTGAAGACAGACACGAATGTAAGAAAATATAATCGAGAAATTATTGGAAAAAAAACCAAAAAAATACAAGGGTGTATGTAAACTTTTTTCGGTGACTGTACAATTTTTTATTTTTTTTTTTCAACCAAGATAAGGCGAATGATGCCTCATTATATGGCATGTTGGAATGGAATTAAAAAAATAAATCGGAAAAAATGCATAAAAATTAAAGGCATTCGATTTCATTGCTGTTTACATTATAAGAAGTCGCCGTAGTCTAGTAGGTAGTGTGTTGGCTTATTAGACGTAAAGCCAGGGTTCGAACCCCAGGCCAGACATCAAAATACAAAAAGTATTTCTTCGGCGACTTTCTCTCAGCAGATTTCTGGCAAAAACTCTGAAAGTAAATAAAAATTACCAAGAAAAGTTTCTTAAAAATCTGTCGTTCGGAGTCGACTTTAAACTGTAGGTCCCAGCACTCATGTATAAATTTAACACACACAACATAAGTGATCTGAGACACTAGGTCGTAATCCTGACTGAAGGGTTGTAATGACCAATTATGTATGTAACTAGCTAAGGCGCACAAGAAGCATAGACGGCTAGAAGGTTGTTATAAGGCACCGCGGTAAACAGGTTGTTAATGGCCAATTATTTAAGTAAGAAGATACAAGCAACTTCATCAATATATGCATGTCTGCGTATTATTCTGCAAATCTTCGCTTCAAGGATAGCGTCGAAAGCTAAACTAAGGAGGAGACCGAATTAAAGCCAATTGAAATCCAAATGAAAAAAGTAAATGGAATTGGATTGGACAAATGCTAAGGCAGCCAAATATTTTATTGCCAACATATCTATTGAGTTTGACCCACAGAATGGTAGTCTGAAAGGAAAACATGGACATACTTGGAAATACTAACTAATGAAAGAGTCACTAAATGAGCAACTTTACTGAAATGTATTTAAAGAACGTGCGACCGATCGACAGCTTTACATATAAATCCCTATATTCCCAGAGGAAGGAGTAAAAAGCACAAATAAAGATTGGATTTTTCTTTTTTGTTTATTCAGTGTAAATTTTTCTTGTATAAAATAAAGATTCGCGATATGTGTCAATGTGAAAATTGCGTAGTGGTTTGCCATTCCACTATGAATAGGCTAACAAACGCTACATGACAAACATGTTTCTATTAGGAAATTATTTTCAGCCACGAAGCTCAATTTGAGGTCAATCAGTACTTTAACATTCAAGGATTCAAGGATAACGAAAAACTCTACGTTACAGTCAATTAAGCAAAGTACTGTGCAATAATTCCTGATATTCCTGACAAAAATGGGAGAATTTGAGTTGATTGTCCTGTGGGTTCATCGAGACAGTGATATCACTGTACGTGATATCATAAACTTATTGAAAGATGAGTTTGGTGAGCATCCAATCTCACGCTTTGAAGCTGTCCATTAAAGGTTAAGATCATGCATAGAAGACTGCTATGAAGAAGGAAGTCCTCCGAAGAAATATTTTTTCATATTTCGTTTTGGTCGAGATATCTGATCTAGACGAGCGAAACCTCAGCCTTGTGTCTTCTAAGCCAACACACTACCTACTAGAACACAGCGACTTTGGATGTTTCTAATGATTTCTAATGATATGCTTTGAATGTTTCCAGTCATATTAAATTCAAGATGGTCACCAAAGTGATGGACTTATGATTTTACTTGAATCTTTTTAAGGGGTTTTAATGGCTTTTAATTAAATATTAATTTACTTCCTATCACTTTACTTTGTGTAAATGTAGCGGGTGATTTTTTAGCTATTATCTTCTTAGCAACACTGGTTTAAACATCTCACGCACGTTTCGTGTTTTGTTTCACTATCAAACATCTTCAGTTTGGTCTATGATTTAGCCATGAATCGTCTTACAAACGAACAACGCTTGCAAATCATTGAATTTTATTATCAAAATGCGTGCTCTGTTAGGAAAGTTCATCGGGCGCTTCTTCCATTTTATGGTCAGTTTAATCGACCCACTGTAGCGGCTATTCGGGCTATTGTGACTAAATTTCGCACCAAATTTGCATTGTTGGACATTAAACCACCAACACGCTTTACGTCAACTGAAGAAAATATCGCAGCTGTATCGGCCCGTGATAATGATGACAATCAATTATCGATTCGTCGCCGTTCGCAGCAATTGGGCCTATGTTACTCAACAACGTGGAAAATTTTGCGACAGGATTTAGATGTGAAGCCTTTCAAAATACAGTTGGTGCAAGAATTGAAGCCACACGACCTACCGCAACGCAGAATTTTTGGTGAATGGGCTCTTGGAAAGTTGGCCGAAGATCCACTTCTTTATCGAAAAATTGTGTTTGGCTCAATGGATACGTAAATAAGCAGAATTGTCGATTTTGGAATGAATATCAGCCAAAAGCATTGCAAAAGCTACCAATGCATCCAGAAAAAGTTACAGTTTGGTGCGGTTTATGGGCTGGTGGCAGCATTGGATCGTACTTCTTCAAAGACGCTGCGAATCATAACGTAACTGTGAATGGTGATCGCTACCGTGAGATGATATCCAACTTTTTTTTTGCCCAAAATGCAAGAGCTTGACTTGCATGTCATGTGGTTTCAATAAGACGGTGCCACATGCCACACAGCACGCGTAACAATGGACTTATTGCGAGGCGAGTTCGGTGAACATTTTATTTCACGTTCGGGATCGGTTAATTGGCCGCCTAGAACGTGCGATTTAACGCCTTTAGACTATTTTTTGTGGGGCTATGTTAAAGCTCATGTCTATATAGACAAGCCCTTTTCAATTGACGCATTGGAAGACAACATTGAAGCATTTATTCGTGAGATACCGGCCAAAATGTTGGAAAGAGTATGCCAAAATTGGACTACATTTGCATGAAATAATCTTCAAACATTAAATTATATGGACCGTACTATCGATTCAAATAAAGATTTCATGCATTTTTCCGTATTTTTTATGTGTTTTATTTTTTTGAAAAAAAATTCTATAGCTCGTAAAAAATCACCCATTATATAAAAAATCATAATAATTTTCTTTTTTAATCAAACACAATCAACCACTGCATTTAGTTTTATTTTTTCGAAAAAAAATATTTTTTTTGTTTTTAAAACATTAATCCCCACATGCATGCAAGCACACACACTCCCTCTTGCTGACACTTGCACTTGCACTTGCACTTTATGCCTATTTTTTTGCCTTTTTTCTGCACTGTTTAATGGTATAACACAAACAACAACAATAACAACAAACTTTATCAATACAATAGAGAGAAAACAGAGAGAAATTTCAAATAAAAAAAACGTAGAAAAAAATCAAAAAATTTTTATACAAGCATTATACTTCGATAAATACAATAAAAACAAAGAGTTTTTGTTTAAAAATTTCATCAAAATTTCGGAATTAAGTGACAGTTTGTGGCAGACGACAAGCGTGCCACCAGCACCGCCTGTTTGCCATGCTGCCACTAGAATTACGACGTCAACACATCCTCATGCTTATCAACAGCAACAACAGCGCGGTCAGACTGCTCAGTATGGTTACAATGTAAAGAAACCAACTCTTCCATCATACCTGCAACAGCAACAACTCTATCCACATCAATATGCTGTTGCTTTGGCTGCGGGCAACTGCAATAGCAGTAGCAGTCAACGTGAAACGACATCGAAAAGACCGGATACGATGGTATCCATATCAACCATGTATACACAAGGTAAATTCAATAATGCTTACACAATACTACTACACACACGCACACACACATACACTATCTCTGATATGCACACATGCACACTAAAACACTAATTTTCAGTTGAATAGAGAGTGATGAGAGCAAAAAACAAAACAAAAGGCTGCAAAAAGGCCAAGTGGTTTAAATATATGTATGTATGTATACCCTCGTATATCATAGAATGGATGATGCTTGTTTGTTTGTTTGTTTTTGTTTGTATCATATTTACTTTAAATATTCGTGTGCATGTGAACAGTGAAATTTAAAAAAAAGAACAACAACAACAAAATAAATTTACACACCAACACATTTGCATGCCATTACACTCGTATACTACTCTCACTCGCATGCAAAAATTTATATACGAGTTTATGTGACCTGATGGATAAGTTTTATGGGTTAAAAATGAAGCAAAATTTTTAAGCGCAAAAATTTATTGTTCGGTAAATTAATTTCCATTGATTGAACACATAAAATGCCACGAGAGAGAATTGGCAGCGGCGTTAAAAGTTAAAAAGGCTTAAATCGATTTCATTATTATCCAATCAATTATTATCTTTAACCCCCAGATGTGCTACTAAAAGCGTTACTTAAATTTTAAAATTGTACCTACCGGTACTGACCATTGTTTGCCATGAATTTTACTCGCCTTAATGTTAACATATCAAATAAATGCCAAAAGAACTCCTCACTTCTTCCACCAAGAAGCAAGCGATCTAATGCAACTACACTGTTCTGAATTAAAGTGTATTCTACTGAGTTGAAGTCGCCTTAGTCTAGTACGTAGTGTGTTGGCTTATTAGACGTAAGGCCGCGGTTCAAACCCCAGGTTAGACATCAAAACGAAAATGTGAACATGTTTCTTTAACGGCTTCCTCTCAGCAGATTTCTGGCAAAAACCTGTCAAAAATCTGTCTTTCGGAGTCGACTTTAATCTGTAGGTCCCGCCACTCATGTATAAAATGAACACACACAACATGAGTGGTGTGAGAAGCTAGGTCGTAACTATGACTGAAGGGTTGTAATGACCAAATTATGTATGTATGTACTGAGCCCATTTTGCATTAATCCAAATTAAAGGCAGTCAGACTTGATAAGTTCTGCACTATAAGCCAGGCCTGGCAAGATATCACACTCACTATATTCTAAACAAATTTCAACTGGTCTTACAACATGTATTCCTGTGTCAAATTGCTTAGGTTTCGAACTGTATTTCAAGAGCAAAATTCTAATTAGACCAGTGTTTAAACCCATTATGATATTGCAGTTAAGATTCAACCCTGAAATCAAACATTTCCTATTGGAAAGCAGCAATCTTTACTTTTTGAGAGTTCCGTCAAGAATGATAGAAAATAAGACGTTAACAATCTTCTCCTCTTTAAGTCTCGAGCCGGGCAGTGACACATGAAGTAAAATAAAGTTTTTTCTTCTCGTCAGACCCACAGTTTCTGCTAAAATCATTTAAAGGAATACCAAATCTATCAGCCTACCCTCCGATAATACAATGACATGTGAAAACCGCAATAGTGAGGCGGATGATCAACCAATTTTAGCAGAGAAGGCAATCAGTTCTCTTGCCGTCCAGATAAGCTAAGCAGAGAATTTTGCATGTATCTTCCTGCTGCCAGCAAAGATTAGTCTCCATGTATATCTAGAGGACAATATTGACAATCGGAATACCTATGCGCTATAACATGGCAAAGATTGTTAATCCCGAACTGTCCTTGACCAGTTCATCGGCATTGCAATGACATCACTTTGTCCCGGAATTCATATGAGAGAAAAATGCCTGGTCTTCATGGAAGAGGGCTGACGTCGAAGTGATGTTTGTCAGGGACTTAATCACAGCCCGCCTAAACGATGTTCAGAAAAATCCCATCGCCCAACAAGCCTGGCGCTGCCTCCAGTATGGCCAAAGTCTAAGCTTAGAAAACTCTGAAGTGGTCAAGCAGCCTACACGTTCATTACCAAACCGACGCTATGTTGTGTGTGTGGTAATTTTATACGTGATTGACGGGACCCTCAGTTTAAAGTCTATTCCGAATGACAGACTTTTGAGAAACTTTTCGTGGCAATTTCATTTACTCTCAGAGATTTTGCCAGAAATCTGCTGAGAAGCAGTTGCCGAAGAATTATTTGTCTTATTTCA
This sequence comes from Sarcophaga subvicina, assembly GCA_936449025.2. Lineage (NCBI taxonomy): Eukaryota > Metazoa > Arthropoda > Insecta > Diptera > Sarcophagidae > Sarcophaga > Sarcophaga subvicina. The sequence continues at coordinate 102,626,785 of OW388083.2, read as the reverse complement.
TTTTGTTGCGGATGTCAGACCTGGTGATTGAACCGTGGCTTCACGTCTAATAAACCAACACATCAAATACTAGACTACGGCGACTTCACATACACTCTGTTTAATTTAAATTTAAAATTAGAATTCCCCACTACGCTGCCTACTGATGGCTCCAGCATATATGTATACATCAAGAGTTCAAGCGGGATTATTCAAAAGTCCGTAGTTGAAATTCTAAGAATAAAAATTATCATAAAAATTTTAAAACACTTTACAGTAGACCCGGTTCTGTGTTCATTGTCACAGAATTGGAGCATCTTCATACTCCAGGTTGGGCCATTGCATTGAACGTTACAGCCAACAGCTCAACGCTCTACTTCAATAGAATATCAAAAGGGAACCCATTGAGTATAGCAAATGATCCCTTAGATGAAGCGGAACAGACCGCACTACTGATCAGGAGAGCTCAGTGCCTCCACACTTTATCTGTTAGTCTGCAGTGTCATTAGTGTTTGCACTCGGTCCTAAAAACGCGAGCATCCTAAACGAACGTTGACTCCGACAGAGTCTGTCAGAGGTGTAAAGTCCTCTTAATTATGTTATCCTTTCAAGAGTTTTTAGCGCGTGTCCTGTGCCGGTACGATGGAATGTTACGAATATACATTTCGAGTACTTTTCAGACATGCTCATCTGAATGTAAGAACTTTTCACTCACATGTGATTACATGATGATCAAGTTTAACGATTCCAACAGTTAACCTATTAAAGCTTTTCCTTCTTTTTTCTGTTGCCTAGTATATCAATGCCTGTTCAAATAAAACTGATTTACTTCAGCACTGTCACGTGTGAGTTTAAACTTGAATGAAACCAAGCGTCAATTATTGGGAACTTAACAATTTTTCTTTTAAGCATTATTAGCTCAGTGTAGGAACCCAATATTCTGTGTTCTTTTTTTCTTAGAATCTTAATATTCTACACTTTGTATCCCCTAGATTACCCTGATAACCACTGAATAAATACAAACCTGAGCTCTAAATGGTAAAAATCACTTCCACTGTTTTTAATGTCATTTTCTTTTCTTTTTTTCCTCTTTCCTTAGCAACTTACAGTCACGCACGCTTCGTTCTTCAAGAATAAAAGCCTTCGTAGGTCTTCTCTTATAGTATTTTCGCTGAAGACTTTATTAAAATGATTTTCTTATCTCTTCTTCTTCTGTTCTTGCAACACGTAGAAAATGTGTGTGTCTTCATTATATTTATTCCGTACAATTTATCCTTGAAAATAATTCATTGTTATTGCGTTTTTATAGCCTGTGATATAAGAAAGCTATGCAAGAAGGAGAAGACGATGAAGAAGTAGAAGAAGAAGAAAAACACTATTAAGTCTCAAATAAGTTCCGTTTATATGGTTTGTGGCTAAACAATGCCTACGGCCATAAAGAAAATCCTTTAGTTTCACTACTTCGTTACGATTTCAGCATTTTAAAAATTTAAGAAAAAAATGTTTGAAATTAAAAAGAAAAATTCACGCACGTAGTTTATATAAAAAAGAAGAAGTCTAACGGAAATAACAAAATGCCAACAGGAAATATTAAACAGCAAAACTAAAACAAAATACGACGATAAGAAAGTAAAACGCAAAGCCAAAGCCAAACACATGGTACCCTACACCATAAATGGATAAACACTACACTAAAAGGATAAACTTGTGAAGTTAGAAAATTTAATATTGAACAGTAACCCTACCTAATCTCATATGGTTTCGATAAGTAAGATTTAAAAGTTCGCTGCAGAGATAATAAAGAAGGCAATTTTTTCTGTCATTAAATAAGTAGCAATCAATCAATCTGTCAATTAATCTATCTGTCAATCAACAATCTGTTAATCAATCAATTTGTCAATCAATCAATATGTCATTCAATCAATCTGTCAATTAATCAATCTGTCAATCAACAATCTGTTAATCCATCAATCTGCCAATCAATCAATCTGTCAATCAATAAATCTGTCAATCAATTAATCGGTCAATCAATCAATCTGTCAAGACACGAAGAAAAAAGTTTTTGATTTAAATTTGGTACTTTTCTGAAATTTGACCATATAACCAGACAGCCGTCGTGGTCTAATAGGTAGTGTGTTTGCTTATTAAACGTGAGGCCACGTTTCGAACCCCAAGTCAGACATCTTCAACACAACGAAATATGAAAAAATATTTCATCGGCGACTTTTTCTCAGCAGATTTCTGGCAAAAACTCTGAGAGTAAATACCATTGTCAGCACCTTACCGATCAAGACTTGTATCACGGATATAAGTTCAGCAATTGTTTTATTTCCAAAAGATTTTACAAAACCATAAAGGAAAAATTCCACAGCGTTATATCTTACGGTCCTGGCGACCAGTGGACATAAGAATTTGTTCTGAAAATCGCATGTACACGCGCGGTATGGCATGTGTCATCATCTTGTTGACACCGCACATCGTCCCGTTGATGCCACAAGAACTAAAGTGTCCGCAAAATAACTTTTTTTTTTTAAATGCTTTAAAAAAAAAACTACTGAATATTTTCTCAAATTTCTTTTTTTATTTGAAAGTACAATCCTTCCGGTTAATAATGGAAAATAATTTCATTCAAATGGCTGCCTCGGCTGGCCATGCAGTAGCCTACACAATCGGTCCAATTTTTAAGCACATTATCGATTGTGTGCAGCTTTATTTCAGCAATGGCTTCACGAATATTGTTCTTTAAAGCGTCAATTGTCTCTGGCTTGTCGGCGTAACACTTATCTTTGACGGCAGCCCACAAATAATAGTCCAACGGTGTCAAATCGCAGCTCCGAGGTGGCCAAACGACATCAGCTCTGCGGCTGATAATGCGATCTTCAAAAACAGGACGCAAAACATCGAGTGTAGCTTCGGCTGTGTGGCACGTAGCGCCGTCCTGTTTAAACCAAATGTTGCCAATATCCTCCTCTTCAATTTTTGTGAACAAAAATTCGTTCAACATGGCCCGATAACGATCGCCATTGACTCTAACGGCCACTCCTTGCTCATTTTCGAAGAAAAATTGCCCAATTATGCCTCTGGACCAAAATCTGCACCAAACAGCGACTCGTTTTGGGTGCGTCGGCTTTTCAATGTATGCGTGCGGGTTTTCTGTGCCCCAAATGCGACAATTTTGCTTGTTTACAAACCCGCCAAGATCAAAATGAGCTTCATCTGAAAAGATGATTTCTTTTTTTTTTCCCAAAATCGGCATCTTCTGTAAGTCGATCGCAGGCCCACTTAGCGAAGCGATAACGCATTGGATGGTCCATACATTGATACATTATAATTTGCATGAAGCACACGCTGTTCACACTGACTGCTTCTCCGATTTAATGCACATTTCTCGTTTAAACTGACTGAAATCTGTAACAGACCAGGGTCATTTTATTATGGTTTGCATGGGTATTTCCTGAGTTTCCAATTTTTCCAATTTTTGTGTATTCACCAAACCATTCAGACGAAATTGCGTTTCATCGGAAAAGATAACTTTTTCTGAAAAATTCTCTTGCACTTCACTCCATTATTCATTGAACGTTTAAGCTCTAAAATGTGTATGAAGGTATGAGGTCTTTCGTGAAAATTCTCTGCATATTGCTTAGTGAAATTTGAAGTTGTTGTTTGATGCCAATTTGATGCTGATGAGTTGTGGTGGTAGTCTGCAAGGTAGTCTACAAGGTAGTGTGTTATCCTATTAAACGTATGGCCATGGTTTAAACTCTCGCATAGCCATCTCGAACAACATGAAATATGTAAAAAAATATTTCGGCGACTTCCTCTCAGCGGTCGTCTGGCAAAAACTCCGAGAGTAAAGCAGAGATCATGGGAATTCTGAAAGCGACACAATGCTTGTTGAGTGGCGGGTTTTTTCTTGCAAATTTTCATGATTTACTCGGACAGCCAGACTGCGATTAAGTCTCTAACGAAAGTAGTTTCAATGTCCATCCATATATCCAAATTTTTCTTCGCCAGATTTCTGGCAAAAACTCTGAGAGCGAATAGAATTTTGATTTTTTCACAAATCTGTAGTCCAAAGTCGTCCTTAAACTGTAGGTCAAGCTACTCATGGATAAAATTAAGAAACACAACATGGGTGGTGTGAAAAACTAACTCGTAATTCTGACTTGAAGGATTGTAATGACCAATTAAGTAAAGAGGTTTGATGCCGAATTGATGTTTTCTAGCTTTCGGCTAAACGTCCGTTTACAGTTGAAATGTTTTTAAGCCATTTATAACTATGTTCACCCCATAGTGCCCATAATCAATCCAGTTCCATCAAATCTTTTATTCACTTTTTGAAAACTTGACACATTAAAAGCATGCTGCCAACCAAGACAATGTTTTTTAATAAAAATTGTAATCAGCTATCATAAACATTTCCTTTACACAAATAAGTTTTGTGCACGAAAAAATTTGGTAAACCTCGGGGCTTATAACTTTTACTGTGATTGAAACAGATAATGACTGTTTTGTTTTTGTTAACATGTTTCATGTCGATTATAAATTTAGTTTATGCCCAAATTTTTTCCTGCACATTCCTTAGCTCCCATAATTTAACCCTTAATGAAATACAAGTAACAACCCCATATATTGTTGGCAGCAGTTTGCAGATTTTAAATGCCAAAGTATTTGCGTTAAACGTGCTACAATAAAATGTTGCCAGTAGAAGTCATGAGATTTGAGATACAGTTTAATGTGATTATTTTTATGACATTCGCAGGGGTAACGCAAATAATTCTAATGTTCACTCAACTAAAATTTATACATTTTTTATTATCTCCAGTAAAAAGTAAAGAAAAAAAGGAATAAATCTAACAACTCCTGTCGTTATTTGCACCCAAACGAACATGGCTGACATGTTTTTTATCGTTTTGCAATCAAAAATTCATTTTATGACAGCATTCAGGTACAGACAAACGAATGAAATTGCAAATGAATATAATAAAAGTGAATCGATTTTAAAACGGTGATAATTTAAGGAAAAATGATGAGAGAAAATTTTATAGAAAAACAAAAAATAAATGTTGCAAGTATTTGTAAAAATTTAATTAAAATTTAATCTCTGCTAATGCCATGGCATGATACATGTGTTACATGTTACAGTCAAACTGTGGGAGATAATGATTCGTATTCATACCTATAGATGGCTTAATCCAGATACATTGGTTTCATGCATTAATAGATACAAGGCGTTGCCATAGAGACAAGGTGTACATGCTCTTCAGTTCAGTTCATTTTATTTTTTATTTTTATTTTGTTTTTATTAATTACAACGATTGCAAATGAATTATAATGCAACGCAAATTAGTAAATTTTTATGGTTATTCACTCCAGTTGGCCAAAAAATTATAAACCAATTGGACGAAAACGGGAAGCCTCCTTAAAGGAAGTGGTCCCACTCAGGCCAGCTTTTAGGCCAATTGTGATATCTCAATAAATTCTACCCATGTGTCACACATTCCCATGCGAAAACCAACCCAAGCCAAAACAAATTCTTACTATTGCAGCAATCGTTTTATTAGAAAGCTCCCTTAAACTTGCCAGAAAGTGAGAGGTCAGAAACCTTCGCCTCTTTTTGCAACAGGAGCAGTTCGCTGCCACATGAGGTGAAAGACAGGCTCTTCCTCTTTTTTGCGACAAGAGCAGTTCGCTAGCACATGAGGTGTAAGACAGTTTTTTTCTGCTCTTCCGGAACACAGCTGCTGCAGAAGTTATTTGCCAGAATGCCAAGTCTTTCAAATTGCTTATCAAAAGGAGAGGAGCACATAAGAAGTACTAATGTGCGATGGATTTCCATGTGTTTTAACGACACAACTGTGTCAGTCGCCTTCATGTTCATACATGTCCAGCAGAAGCTATCTATATTAGACGTATTCTCCTGTTGTCAACAAGATAGAGATTCTCTGCAAAAGGAATCCAATTCAATTGAAGCATTTGGAAGACCTATAGCCTGTAGTATGTCGAAAATAGCGAGCTCAGTACCGTCTGTGGCCAGCTCATCAGCAATGCAATTTCCAACATACATACATACATACATAATTGGTCATTACAACCCTTCAGTCAGGATTAAGGCCTAGCTTCTCACACCACACATGCTGTGTGCGTTAATTTTATACGTGAGTGGCGGGACCTACAGTTTAACGTCGACTCCGAACGACATATTTTTGAGAAACTTTTCATGGCAATATTTACTCAGAGTTTTTGCCAGAAATCTACTGAGAGGAAGTCGCCGAAGAAATACTTTTTGTATTTTGTTTTGATGTCTGGCCTAGCTTTACGTCTAATAAGCCAACACACTACCTACTAGACTACGGCGACTTCATGCAATTTCCAACGATACCAATATGTCCCGCAATGTAAGCAAGAATTGCCTTTGAATGATCCAAATGAATGCCTGAAAAATACTTGGCATTCATAGGGACACGTATGGACATTGAAACTATGTTCATTAGGGACTTAACAGCAATCTGCTTTCCTGAGTAAATCTAGAGATTTTCAGAGAAAATCCCACCACTCAACAAGCGTTGTGGCGCTTTCAGAATTGCTATGAGCTCTGCTTTACTATCAGAGTTTTTGCCAGAAGACTGCTGAGAGGAAGTCGGCGAAGTATTTGTTTTTTTATTTCGTTTTGTTTGAGATGCCAGAGCCCGGTGTTGAACCAAAAGCTCTCTTGTAAAAAGCCAACACACTGCCTACTACACTACGGCCACCCTTGCCCATCTGGCTACACTTCGACGATTGGGATGCTCATTCACTTTTTAATCAGCATTTGAATCCGTCTATTTATCTATAGAAAACGGATACTTGAGTTCTTAGTAAGGAGAAGAGCATGCAAAAAGGAAGAATTCGTTACCCTGTTATCGATAACATACACATATAACACATAATTGGTCATTATAACCCTTCAGTTAGGATTACGACCTAGCTTCTCACCCCACTTATATTGAGTGTGTTAATTTTATACATGAGTGGTGGGACCTACAGTTGAAAATCGATTCCGAAAGACAGGTTTGTTTGAAAACATTTTCATTGCAATTTTATATTATTCTCAGAGTTTTTTCCAGAAATCTGCTGAGAGAAAAGCGCATTTTTCGTTACGTTTTTACCTTTTAAACACGTTTAAAATATGAACTCGTAGATTGCAAATAAAATAAAAAAATTTGTGTTTAGTTTTAATTAAAGTCCTTTATTATACGCACAATTATGTGTGCCACTGTTCACAACTTGATGTAAACAACAACAATTGCCTTTGTTTGTTATTCCTCTGTTTATACCTTTTCCATAAACAATAACAATTACTAGACAATTATTCGACAGATCTTTGTAGCGGAGATTTTCAAACCACGATTACTCTCTTCAAACGCATCGCATCTTCACACAAGACTGACTGAACTAATGAGTCTATGCACTACCTAGGAGACTACGGCGATGCATTTGCTTTGCTCTGAATACGTTAATATCCTGTTATCGATAACTTACACTTTAAATAGGTACCATAGTGAAATAACTGTGGATTTTTTAGCTATTATCTTTTTGGCAACACTGGTTTAAGCAGCTCACGCACGTTTCGTGTTTTGTTTCACTGTCAAACATCTTCAGTTTGGTCTATAATTTAATCATGGATCGTCTTACAAACTAACAACGCTTGCAAATCATTGAATTTTATTATCAAAATGCGTGCTCTGTTAGGAAAGTTCATCGGGCGCTTCTTCCATTTTATGGTCAGTTTAATCGACCCACTGAAGCGGCTATTCGGGCTATTGTAACTAAATTTCGCACCAAATTTACATTGCTGGAGATTAAACCACCAACACGCTTACGTAGAGTGCGAACTGAAGAAAATATCGCTGCTGTATCGGCCAGTGTTAATGATGACCAACAATTATCGATTCGTCGCCGTTCGCAGCAATTGGGCCTCTGTTACTCAACAACGTGGAAAATATTGCGGACGGATTTAGGTGTGAAGCCTTTCAAAATACAGCTGGTGCAAGAATTGAAGCCGAACGATCTACCGCAACGCAGAATTTTTGGTGAATGGGCTCCTGGAAAGTTGGCCGAAGATCCACTTCTTTATCGAAAAATTGTGTTCAGCGACTAAGCTCATTTTTGGCTCAATGGATACGTAAATAAGCAGAATTCTCGATTTTGGAGTGAAGAAAAAAAAAAAAAAGCTACCAATGCATCCAGAAAAAGTCACAGTTTGGTGCGGTTTATGGTCTGTTGGCATCAGTGGACCGTACTTCTTCAAAGATGCTGCGAATCGTAACGTAACTGTGAATGGTGAGCGCTACCGTGAGATGATATCCAACTTTTTTTTGCCCAAAATGCATGAGCTTGACTTGCATGACATGTGGTTTCAACAAGACGGTGCCACATGCCACACAGCACGCGTAATAATGGACTTATTGAGAGGCGAATTCGGTGAACATTTTATTTCACGTTCGGGACTGGTCAATTGGCCGCCTAGATCGTGCGATTTAACGCCTTTAGACTATTTTTTGTGGGGCTATGTTAAAGCTTATGTCTATATAGACAAGCCCGCTTCAATTGATGCATTGGAAGACAACATTGAAGAAGTTATTCGTGAGATACCGGCCGAAATGTTGGAAAGAGTATGCCAAAATAGGACTAAGCGAATGGACCATTTGAGGTGCAGTCGCGGTCAACATTTGCATGAAATAATCTTCAAACATTAAATTATATGGACCGTACTATCGATTCGAATAAAGATTTCATGCATTTTCCTGAATTTTATGTATTTTTTTTTTTTGAAAACTTTTCCTATAGCTCTTAAAAAAATCACCCATTATACAACTAGTGGGTGCACCTAATAAGTGCACCATAATCCCATAGTGCTACCATGTTATACAATTACATTTCATCTGTAATAATCGCAACGTAATGTAACGCATTAATTTTTAATCATTTAATTTGTTATTATTATCACACCATAAAGCCTTAAATAATCCTTTAACTAAAAGAAAAATAAAATAAAATATTTTTCCTTTCCTTACTAAATTAATATTCATTCAACATTTATAATCTCCGCCATACAAAAAAAAGTTGTATTCTACAGTGTTCACCCAAACACACAATCCTTGAATTTCAATTAAACTTTCGCGGAAATTTAAACACGAATATTATCTAAAGCCCAACAAATTCATAGAAATTCATATGAAATATGCACGTGCATATGCCTTTTTTGATAGGTATATGCTTCATAATTTCATATCTAACATATGCTTTTCTACATATGTAGGTCATGTCAAACAGCAACAGCAAACGTATTCAAATATTTACTAAACGCTTAAAAGTATCTTAAATTTTATCTAGAAAAAACAGAAAAAGGAACAGAAACGGAGAAGAAAATGAAATAAAAAGTTAAGAGTGCTTGAAATACCAGGTAGAGTAATACATTTTCTTAATTTCCTTTTAAGTACATAAGAATTTTTCCAATTTGTTCACCATAAAATCCCATGGAAAAAAAGCCTGTAAAAAGAAAATAATTTTCTTGGAAATTTTATTTTCTTAAAACGCAAGAAAAGAAAATTAAATTAAAACGGAATGGGGTGGGTACGGCAAGCAATAAATGTAAACTTTTGAAAGGAGCAGCAGCAGCAGCAACATCAGCAGCATGTGAAAAAAACATAAGTTATGAACACATTTCTTAGATCTTAAATCTTAAGCTTTTTAACTGATTAGTTTGAAGGAATGCTTTGCAAATAAATATAAAAAATCGTACTAATTTATGGCTCTCAAATTACTGCCACTCATATTCGTGATGTAGAAATTCTTTAATAAACCCAAGCAAGAGAGAAGTGTTGTATCAAACATGTGTTATCCTGCCGCCATCACAATTTTCTTTTACAAGTTCGCGTAATTATTTGGTAGATTCAAGTTGGAAAACTATCTCAAAAATCCTTCACCGGAATCTGAAGACTTTCAGCAGAGATACGAATGTTGGTCAATAACTCAATGGTTGATTAAATTTCTTGTTTCTTAATTGAAAGTGAAAAAATGTGCCCATATAGAGGCATCTGTCGGTTGATTCCTGCTGCAATTTGAACAAATTGCATCATTTAGTTTGAGATTGATAGCCATGAATAGAACACAACCACGTGGTTAGAGGAGAAATTGGAAAAAAAAAACTAAATTTTTATGAAAAAAATCTCTAAATTAGACTAAGAGTTGCTTCCTCATGTTGGCTTATTAGATGTGAGGTTACGGTTCAAACCCCACGTTAGACATATTCAACAAAACGAAATTTGAATATTTATACGGCGACTGCCTCTCACCAGTCTTCTTGCAAAAACTCTGATAAAAAATAAATTTATCATGAAAAATTTCTCAAAAATCTGTCGTTCGGAGCCGACTTCTAACGGTAGGTGCCGCCACTCATGTATAAAATTAACATACACAACATAAATGGTGTAAGAAGATAGGTCGACATATTACAGGGCGAAGGTATACCAATTTGTTCAGTTAACTTGGATACCATCCACACACACACAGCTGAATCTCGTTGGCCGCAGGAGTATACGTCCAATATTGCTAGACTCTGTCGGACACGTATAGGCAAGAAGAGGACTGACTCACTTCTGCTGTTAAATCGCACGACCATCCAGCACACAATAGCGATTCTTATAGGTCATTGTTCTTTTAGTTGGTATGCAGAAAGCCTTGGCATTTGCAGTGCTCGTGGTGGAGAATGAGACTGTCTTTCATCTCTTGTGCCAGTGAACTGTTCTTATCATAAAGAGATGAAGGTTTCTAAACTCTAATTTTCTGACGCCTTTAACCGAGCTCTTTAATATAACTATTGCTGCAAAAGCAAGATTTATTTTGAACTCGGGATGGTTTTCTCTACAGAATGTTTGAAACGTGTGTAGAATTGAATGTGGTATCATAATGGATTTAAATGCTGGCCAAAGTGGTAGCTTTACCTCCGTGGGAGTTCACCACTTTATCTGAAAAATGAAAAATCAAGACACTGTTTTTTTGCTTGTACATCGCTTAATATTAAAATTATAAACAAAAGCTACAAAACAAAACAATGCAGTAAACAAACCTGTTTACAAATTATCGTACTGCTTTATATAACAACAAACAGCAGCAAAAAAAACTGGCAAACAAACAAACAAAAATCCACGAACAACACTACAATAATAAATGAAAACAATGATGTTTATATTTATAGAGATTTCGGGAAGGTGAAGTCACGAACATTCGCCTTCAAGAACATTCATCAGACTGTTTACGCTGTCATATAAAAGAAAAGGCAAAGCAGGCTAGTAAGTTAGTGAAGTTCCGTCAGTCTTGTGTGAAAACGCGGTACGTTTGGAGAGAGTAATCGTGGTTTGAAGATCTCCGTTACAAGGACCTGTCGAATAATTGTCTAGTGATTCTTATTATTTATGCAAAGGGTATAAACAAATGAATAACAAACAAAGCAAGTCGACTTCGAACAACACATTTTTTGAAAAACTTTTCATAGCAAATTTTATTTATTCTCAGAGTTTTTGCCAGGAATCTGCTTAAAGGAAGTCGCCAAAGAAATATTTTTCATATTTCGTTTTGTTGGAGATGTGTGAGGTTTGAACCATGGCCTCACGTCTAATAAGCCAACACACTACCTACTAGACTATGGCGACTATCTGATATTGAACAATATTTTCATTAATTTAAGAAAAAGAAACAATTAAACAATATTTTCTTTAATTTAAACACAGATTGAAATAATTTTCCCATTAAGTTTAGCTTTTCTAACAAAAATTGAATTTCCAAATTTTTTCGTGCTTATTCCTAATTACAACCTTTCTAATATTAATATAAAGAATGTTTATTTAAAAGTTTCCTTTCAATAAATTTACCAGTTAAACGAAACTCAACACAGATAAAAGTGCCATTAAAACCCAAGTATCCAACAGGCTTTTATGTAAAACACAAACAAAAAAAAAAAAAACAAAAACTAACAAGAGAAGAAAGGACATACAGATAATTAAAGTTGAAACAAACTTTCTCATTTTGTTATCCTTCAATTAATTAATAAAAACACAACCTTTTAATGGCATTTGCTGACAATTTTTGTAACTGAAAAGCTATGAATAAAAGGAGAAAAAAATGAGAAAGGAAAACATTTCCTGTTAAAACATCAACTAAACAGTTAATAAATGGAAGGAAGCTTTTAACTTTAATTTTACCGTTTCATATTATATTAATAACGTTGTGTGTGTGTGTGTGTGTTTTATACAAGGCAAATTAGCTTTACGCATTCCTTAAAAAGCTCGAGGTTTTCAGGTTTCTGGTTAACAATATTGAATAAAATGGGAGAAATTGCTGTTTAACAGGACAGCCATAGCAAACAGCAAACAGCAACAGAATGTTAACAGTTTAAATGCGCAGAAGTTTTACTAAAGAGTTCCTGAGAGCAATAAAATAATGTGTGCTCTTTAATAAAAATATAAGAGAGAATCATACAATTTCCTTTCAATTTTTATAAAGAGATAAACGATAAGAAGAGTTGTCTGTATACACTGCATATGACTCGGCTACCCAATGGGACCGACAAACAAAAAAAACATGATGAAAACGCCGAACAGATGTCAAACACAATTAACTTTATTGAGCATGACAGCGTGTGTGTGTAAATGTGTTAGAGTCTGCATAGGAAAAGGATGTTATGGCAACGAGAGCAATTTAAATGTGAAGCGATTTTGTTAGTTTTCGTTAACTGGTCAAAGCGTAAAGAATATTTTTTGAGATAAATTAAGGAATTTAAGTTCTAAACAAATACGTTGTATTATTAATCATTACAATAGATTTTTGCCGCCGGTTATTGTCTAAAGAAAGAAAGAAAAATAATCACTTAAAGGACATAAGAATTAAAAGAAAAGTTTATTTATCTTGCCTTAAATTGTGAAAAGAAAATCAAAGTTGTTTTTTTAAAAATCAAAATTTAAGAGTTTAAGTACAAAAGGAAATCAAATAAATCACCTTTAATAGCCAATTATATAGCCACCTAATGAGTTTTTGAAATTCTGCCAAAAAAAAAAAAAAATCAAACTCAAAGGAGGAAAGCAAACCAAAAAAAAAAACGATTTTTTTTTAATTTTTATTTTTATGGCCCCAGAAATCCACACAATATAACGAACCTTAAAGCCTAAAAGTGAGAGAAAAGAAATGTTTTCTTGAAAATCTATTGTTTATCAAATGCACAAAATAGTTCAGTGATATATACAAGCATATATGCTAGTCTTTTGAAAATATTCTGTTTATTGTATATACACACACACGTATTTCAGATTCAATACTAAGCCTGTCTTAAACAATTGAATTTGAAACGGTATTTTGGTTATTTTATTGTGTATTTAACGTTATTCTTCAACAAAACGTCTGCGTGTGTGTGTTTGTGTCTGTGTATTAGTAAGAGTTTGTTACAATTTGTTTTTATCTATGCGTGAGTGTTGTTATCTTTGTGTGTGTAACTAGAAAACAAAATAAAAAACGATACAAAAATTAAAACAATTTTTTTAAAAAAATATTTTTTTATAATCCTTATTAAAACAAACAAAGTTGGTTGGTTTTGGCAGTTCTTTTCTTTCTTATTCGTTATTTTGTTTTTTTTTAATCCTTATTAATAAAACCGTCATCCTCATCATTGAGCACCTCCTTGCCTAGTGTTCATCATCATTTTAAGTCACACATCAATCAATCAATAAGAGATGATGGCGAAAAACATATCCATTGTAGATCAGAGAAGGGCAACAATTGTACCCATTAATCAACATCGTAAGAATTAGTATAAATTTCTTCTCTTCTCCTTCTTGTTCTTTTTTATTTTTTTCTTGTTTAAATGTCTGCTTTAAGTTGTAAGTTATAGTTTGCAAATGCTTTTCTAAAATATTTTTTACTGGCTTGAACTGTTTCTTTAAGTAGTTTTAAATTAATTTTAATTATAAGAGCATGTTTTGTATTCAACTTAACACTGTAAATAAATTTTAAGGGAATTAAAAAAGGGGAGTTTCGTTCATGTACACCGCTAAAAATCTTTGTCATTCATTAAACAAGAAAGGAACACAGTGGAATGAGCGCGCATTCATTAGTATCATTAGTACATCTAAATTATTAACCGAATAATTCACAAATAATTCCAAGATAGCATTTAGCAATCAAGTCCTAGTCCATTTTACAGAGATCCTACAATGTAAAAGGTGATTACCGGTGGTATTCAAGCACTCGACTTCCGAACGATCAATTGCTAGCCTTTTTAGTGCTTTGTCGTGTGTCGTTATTCTCCCATCTTTCTGCTTATGCCGATTCCCAAAAAGAACCTGCAACCTACAACATAGCAAAACTACCGCCAATATTCTCCTCAATCGCCGAAGTTAAGGAAAGAGAGATTACACAACAATTTGATCAGCGCTAGTTATAGCATTTGGAAAATCCCTTCTACTAGTAAGCGTTATTGTTTCTCTCCGAAATACGCAAACAGTTCATCATCAATAGTTTCATAAGAGCTTGGTTCAGACATGCAACAGGGTTCTCTTCTATTTCTTATGACGATATTTAAAAGACGGTGGCGTTACCCCTTTCAGAGCTAAAATTTTTTTAAGGACATGCGTCTGTTAGTCATGGCCTAAATATGAAGTGATATAAAATTCAGAGTCCTACGTATTCTGGTTTTACACGTTTTTAACAAAGCTTGTTTGCAAAAAAAAAAATCTTTTAAAAAAATAAAAAATTACGGAATTTATGAACAAAAATGTACAATGTTGCCTATAGGCAACATCGGGCATGAAAGGGTTAATTAACCCGATAACACACGCCAATTCCAAATTTACCATTTCAAGGGTTTAGGAAATCTGAATAACAACCAACTTTTGAAATATCTAAAGTGTGACTGTCCATAAGGCCCATTCTACTACTGACATGATGGCCTGTTTGAGACACTCTCTGACAGATGGAAAGGTTCCAGTTGGTTTAGGCAAAATGTAACACACTGTGCACTTTTATCGAAATTTATTGTGTCTTCTTATTGTAAAACATTTTTCCCAATTTATATTGAACTTTCTAAGAGGCCGAATTATAGGGACTTAACGCCAGGATGCCATGTGTTATTGTTTTTACCATTTGCCCATTCGCATTTGTTTGAGCTAAGTTCCACACGAGCAAACGTAAAATCTAACATATAACTAACGCCATCCAAGAAAACTGAAGTGGTATTAATGAAATAGCAAACGAATTAACTAAACAAATGCCTGCCATTTACTTTTCAAATATTATGTTAGCCTCAGCTAGGTCGTAATAGACCTATCTTAAGTCTCCAATTCTGACACACTATTTCCAGCAATTCGGTTTGCTTCTTACCAATAAGTCGCCGTAGTCTAGTGGGTAGTGTGTTGGCTTATTAGACGTAAAGCCGGGGTCCAGCCCCTGGCCAGACATCAAAAACAAAATACAAAAAGTATTTCTTCGGCGACTTCCTCTCAGCAGATTTCTGGCAAAAACTCTGAGAGCAAATAAAATTGCCATGAAAAGTTTCTCAAAAATCTGTCGTTCGGAGTCGACTTTAAACTGTAGGTCCCGCCACTCATGTATAAAATTAACACACACAACATATGAGGTGTGAGAAACTAGATTGTAATCCTGACTGAAGGGTTGTAATGACCAATTATGTATGTATGTAAGGCTCCAATTCTGACACACTATTTCCAGCAATTCGGGTTGCTTCTTACCAATAACGGCAGTGAAGTTTCCTTCCATTGTAGTTAAATCATCACTGTATACAAGAAGCTTCAAGTATCTTTACAAAAAGTCATCCAAATCGCGTTCAAATCTTGCTCTTATACACAAAAAATTCTCATATCAAGAGCTTCGAGTTAAAACCACATGTCAACCGAGTTCAATTTTATAATTTTAAACAGGAAAATATTCAGTCAACATCGCACTTTATCTCGCCCCATTAAGTGTAACGTTGTGATTATCAACTTTTCATGGCAATTTTTATTTATTTTTTTGCCAGAAATCTGTCGAGAGGAAGTCGCCTGTGGTTTGAACCGTTGCCTAACGTTTAATAAACCAACACACCATCTGGTATACTACGGCGTCTTCGATATATGGTTACATAGTAAACGTTGTTCTCATTGAGCACATCCATATGTATCTCAATAGCCAGTAGAGCGCACAAGTCCTTTTTGTCAAATCTAATATCGATAAACACTACTCCCTGTTTATTTCCTATGACAAACTCTTTTTATAATTCTAACACAATGCGGTGCTTAAGTAAATATCAACCCAAAAATACTAACATGCTGCGATTTACAAAAACCTTCGCAATTAGGAGCTTTGTGATTAGTCCTTACCATATTTTCTAGAAAATTAATGGTCCATAACATAAATCAAAGTCCAGTTAATAAACTATGTGAACACCTACTAATTGTATTGAAACTCCCCCATTTAAATAAAATCAAAATATTTATGAAACGCACTTATTAGAAATACAAAAAAAAATTATTTACTCTTCTGATTATGTTTGAAGACAATATTCATATTTTATTACAATTTATGCAAGTGTTAATATAAAATTCATTACATTCATAAAATATGTATGTACATAAACAAGATAATAATATTTGTTTTATTTCTATACATACATACATACATACATACATACATCATACATCATACAAATACAAATACAAATAATAGAAATAATAATGTTATCAAATAAAAATAAATTCTATGGTACCTATGAAATAAATAACATTGTGTCTAGACCTACATACCATACCATACTATGCATAACGTACGTCAGAATAATTCTTTACCAACCAATTTCACACGTTATTATGTACGAATATTTGATTTTTTTTCTATTTTTTATGCTTTCTCTTGCATTGTTATTGTAATTCATTGAAATTTCATTTTTATTTATTTTCTTTTCTTCTCTTCTTTCTAACTTTTTTTCTTTTGTTGTTCGTGTTGTTGGTTTGTTTGTCATTTCCATTGACTTGTTCGTTGGTTTGTTGCTGCTGTTTCATCTTTCTTTATGACTTAAACAAACCATGTGGCATATATTTACATAAATATACTATGTACAGTTATGTATGCATACTACCACAACAATAACAACAACGTTAACAACAACAAAAACATATAAAAGAACTATAACAACTACAACAATATACCACTAGCACTAGTTATTATTATACACTTGCCACTTAGTCCTTATGTGATCACTTTATACACTCACGCACTTGTTTTACCATAATGTTGGTTTGTTAGTATGTATGTGTGTTTTTTTTCTCGCTCTCTCTGTTGCTGTCTGTCTCTCTTCTATGTTTCTATGGCTTTTGATTATAATCTTTGTCAATTGTCCTTTAACATTGTTAAGTGTCGTAATTCTGGTTAAATATTTATCAAAGTACATGACATGACATATGCTTTCTACAACACATACATACATTTATACACAAATACTTATAGACACAGACCCTTCTTTACATTTATATAAACAGATTGGAAAAGGTTATACTTTACAGAGTATATTTAAATAATTTAATTAAATTATTTCATTTAAAATTTAAATGAGATTTTGTAGGCCTAATTATCACAAAAACACAAATTTATCACAAACAGCAGAATTTACAGAATTCATCACAGCACTGTTTTCACAATTAGATGCCTTCGAAGTGGCATAAAATTAATTGATTTTTACCTTCCGTTACACTCTTATTATTGCAACATTTTTAACTACAAATTTAAAGTTATAAACAGATTTAGACAGGTAGATAGATAGTTTAAAGAAGAGGAGACAATCAAGTAGGCTTGTTAGGCAGTAGTATGTTTGTGTGTGTTCGGGGCCACTTTTGCAATACAAATTTGGGATCATCCCTACGCTACAGCCGGTCATTGTCGGTTAGTTGATAGGTTTGTAACATGTATTGTGAAAAGGTAATGCTATAACCCTACATCTCTCTCTCTCTCTAACAAATGTTACATACCTATCACTCAACCAACTATAACACACACATTTAAAAGCATTACCTTTCCACAATACATGTTACAAACCTAACGACTAACCGACTATGACCGGCTGTAGCGGTCCACTATAGCCAGTTGTGTAATACTTGGACTCTATTAGCCAGGTTATTAGCTTCTTCATTTCCGATCACAGGCTGACGACTAAGTATCCATATAATGCATACCGTGTCAAGCTTGGAGTAATTGCTTATAATCCCTTGTCTCCATTTTCGTGGTTGCTATTGGATGTCCTAATTGTCATTTAAGTATCAGTGAAGATGTTCAAATTCTTATTTGTTATGTCCACAAAATTATCACTGAGTTAGATCGTACATTCCCTAATCACACGTACATGCACTTCACGAAAGGTTGTATTATAATTCAGTAGCCTAAGGCATAATTTTTTTTCTGGTATCGTACCAGCTCCAGGTTTAGAGCTATCAGTATAACAACACGCAGCGTCTGTGCAATTGTTTCGCTTTACCAAGAAAGTTAATCTGGTATCAAAATGATGTAATTAGTAGCGTTAAGCAATTACACTTCCAGTATCTCAATTAAACTCTTATGATGCGATTTGTGGCTATGAAACCATATCTCAATAGGTTGCGTAGGATTAAAGATTAAGTTATGTTAAGCGTTAAGTTTTGTTAAATTGATGATAGCTTTAAGCATCGTTCAAGGGAGCATTCAGAACTCATGTGGAATTTCACAAGTATTTTCCAAGCGGAATTTCATATCATTAGCATACATGTTCAATTAAATTTTGGCAAAAGCTTCAAAGGACTTGACATGGCACTTCTCTCCGGCAGTCAAACCGTTATGTTAGGATTTAACTCCTATCATGTTGACACGAAATTCGCATGAGACTTTTTGAATTAACTCTGAATTGAACTGAATTAAATCAGCTAGGCAGTCGAAATAGAGTCATCAGTTGCCAGTTATATGAGAAATCATGCAATGAACAGCAGATGAGCTAACCTGTAGGGAAACTTTCACACCTCTAATGGGACAGAACATTTCTAAACGTTTGCTAGACAGTCGTAGTTGGAATAGATTTTAGACTTACGTCAGACTATCCAGGAGTAGCCTGAGAATAATAATCGGCTTTCTGACCGGCCATTGAAGATTTAAAGAACATTTGTTTAGAATAGGAATCGTGCTAGTGGAATATGTATGTAGATTCTCAGATGAGAAAACGTATCACCAGAACATATAGAAACAACAGCACAGTGAGCGTTAAAAGAAACTGTACTTTAAAAAAATATACCTTAATAAATTACCGTTATTTTTATTTTAAAATGTTTCATTGTCAGTTTTTAAAATTCAGACAAAAGAAAATTATAAAAAATTGCGAAATATTGTCAATTTTTTTCAGTCTCCTTAAGTGTTAAAAGTTGAGTTTGGTGATTGTTAGAATTCTATCCTTAGTGTACAGTTTCTTTTGACGCTCACTGTACGTGGAAATAGTGCAGATTTCAGAAAAAGAAGCCGTGATTTTTTATCAAATACTAGCTAGCAGAACAGCATTGATTAATTCGTCCTGAGGAACTTTATACGGAAACTTTTTTATATGTTGAGGGTAGTACAATAGATCACTTGGCTACAGTACAAGTCAAGTGAGCTAGGCTTCTATTAGATTACGTTGTAATATTATTTCACTATTTAGTGCTTTGTATTAATAATTCCTGGACGGTATTTCTAAACTATGCTTTCAATTTCATGAAGAAATGTATTTTATCAAGACCACCTCCAGCTGGACAAGTTCTGTCGATAAATTCTAGGAACCATAATAATCCCAAGTATAAAGACGGAGAAGGTGAGTAAAGGAATTCTGATCCGATCTTCCTTCTCATTACATCTTCCAAACGTTGTAGTAAAGAATTTTCAATTTTCTTGTATGACCAGAGTCCAGTGTTCGATTATGACCACTTTGAGTTACCTAAAATGGATTCTGATTAAATTTAAGCTGTTTCTATATAATCAAAATGAATTTTTGCATTTAAATGAAGAGTATTTGAGAATATTAGACTTTTCCTCAACAGATTAACATCAGTTTCTGCTCTGAATTCATTACAATCAGTTATTGTACAACATTTCACAAGTGCATCAGCTATACGGCTACCCTTAATGCTTCAGTTGAAACTCAATAAATAATTAAGTTCTTGTATTACAATTATTACGAAATTCATGTAACAATTGGCCAACAAATGTTATTTTAATTAATAAAATTTCATTGAAACAATGTCCAACAAGTTCGACAAGTACTTTTCAATGGCTTATGACAAACCAAAAAGGAAATACGAAACATCTATTACAACTAATGAGCTGATATTATCTGTGTGTTCCAATTAAATTTTCTCATATTATTACTTTCAATATATATGTACATATATAAATTCCATTTCCTATAAGCAGATGGATGTCCTAATTTCAATATTACTTATCATTCAAATAATTTAATTAAATATCGAATAAAAACAAAAAAACTAAAACTAAAACACACTGGGGACTTGCAAAAATTTATTTTTCAATTTCCCTTTTGATTTTGTTTTGATTTATTTTGTTTTGTTTTGTTTTTATTAAATATTTTATACTTCCTTTTAATGTTTTTATTTTTGTTTTTGTTTTCGTTTTTGGTTGTTTTTATTATTTTCCCTTTTTTTCTTTTGGCTGATAAATATTCCGAGTTAAACAATGTCAACTGCTGATGATGACATCAAAGTATATTGTGTTCTTGGTTGTCATACTCGTAGTTCGTTCTCCTTCTCTTATTGCTGGTTTCAGCTCAAATTGGCCAGAACCAGAGCTCAATAACATGAAACAAACAACAACTATGGTAACAACAAAACGCCAATAAAAAAAAACAATAACAAGGAAAAGAAGAATTTTCCACAACTTGTCATATTGTTGATGTCCTTTATACGCTCTGGTGTTGTACCACCCAAAACTTTTAAAGTGAAAACAAAAAAATTACAAAAAACTTATCGATGCCATTCTGGTTTTTTCCCCCTTTTTGTCATTCTTTTTTGGTTGGGTTTTTGTATAAGAAAAAGAAACAATTTAAAATCTTTTTAGTGCCAGCATGTTTAAATATTTCAATAGAAGAAAAAAGAATGTTAAATTTAAAAGTCATTTGTAGAACATCCGGTATAACATGCTTCTGTTTTTGTATGGTATTGTGATAAATTGCTGTCAATATATTCGGTTTCGTTTTCAATTCCAACTAAATGCTCTTGATTCGAACACTTGGACGCATAAGTAATATTTGTTTTTAAAACAAATATAACTCATACGCCATGTTTAATATTTTCCGCCCACTACTGGCTTAAGTTTTATATTAAAAAAACGAAGACTTTTCAAATAAATTTTTGCTGTTTACTGTTAAAAATAGTTACAGGTCATACATATATAATTGGTCATGACAAAGATTTTGTCCGGATTACTACCAAGTTTCTTACATCACTTATGTTGTGTGCATAGCTGCCTGATAAATGAGGCACCAATTCGTCAAATATTTGAGAAAAAATCGTCAAAATCGTCGAAGACGTTTATTAAAATCGTAAAAAAATCGTCAGAAAATATAAATAAATAAATTAAAATTATTCAAAAACCAAAAATATTTCTATTGTAGTAAAACATATGAAATCAATGTATCTACATATATGAGTTCAAAAATAAAATATTTATCAAAGAATTTATTGGAAATTAAAAGCTAGCGTCCCTCATCTTCATTTAATATTTTTTTTTCCAAAAATTAAGAAATTGTGATCATTTCCAGAAAAAAAATTGTTTAAGGTTTAAACAATATATCCCAACGTTGTTTATTGACACATAAGTGCAGCAATAATGTTACATCATCTATATCTATGGGCGGTGCAGATATTAGGGAGTCAAAAGCTTTTGGTATTCTCAGGATGAAAATTCAGTGTAATGCTGACACATTTTTCAGTTCCTTCTCAAGTTCTTATTATCCGATCTTACTATTTACACCGTTTATAACTGACAGAGAATGGAATACAACTCTCATGTAGAGGTTGGTGCCTCAACGTCTATTTTGCGGTTTCTCGACCGTGTACAGGAGAGAAAATTTGTAATCTAGACTCATTGGAATGCTCCTCTCCACGGAAATCTTTAGTAAAAGGCGAAAGATTTATTCGACAACTGAAGAGAAACCAGAAGTCGCCGTGGTGTAGTAGGTAGTGTGTTGGCTTAATATTCGTAAAGCCCGGGTTCGTATCCCAGGTCAGACATCAAAAATGAAATATGAAAAAAAAAATATTTCTTCGGCGACTTCCTCTCAGCAGATTTCTGGCAAAAACTCTGAGAGTAAAATAAACCTGCCATGAAAAAGTTTCTCAAAATTCTGTCGTTCGGAGTCGACGTTAAACTGTAGGTCCCGCTACTCACGTATAAAATTAACGCACACAACATGAGTGGTGTGAGAAGCTAGGCCGTAATCCTGACTGAAGGGTTGTAATGGCCAATTATGTATGTATGTATGTATGTATGTACAGGAGAGGCCATAATATCTCATTAATGACGGTAGTGTATCCAACTCCATTGAATCATTGGAGCATCGTTGCAATATGGTTTGTGTTTCACTGTTCTGTCGCTACTATAAAATGGTTTTGCTTGAACGAAATAAGAGGACTTTTGCCCAAAAATCATATATTCCTACATAACGCTCGTATTTTTCTGCCAGCACATCCGTATGTGGTCGATTGGCCAGTGGATCGCACACTGCATTACAGTAAAAATACGGTTTTTAGTCGGACTGTGTCGGTATGTGGAACTCAATTCCTGCAAAGGTCTATCTTGTTACTTATGGTATAAAAATATACAATCCTAGTCACCATAAGCACTGTTCTCTGTTTCCTTCTTCTCATAACATAGTTCCAAACTCAATGCCATCCATCCCCTGAGTGTTGGTCGTACGAAAAAAAAAACAACGGCGCTTGCCTTTGTTCTTCCGATGGCAATATTAGAAGCTATACTAGAATTTTTAAAATAGTCTGCAACGACAAGTGATATATTATTCTCAACTACGAGGTTATTTAAGAGTTGTAATTGTTCAGCTTTTAAGTGATTAAAAAGGAATAAAATACAGAAAAATCATCAGAGGCATTCGAAAGTAGCTTAAAAATATAATACTTTACTCGTTGTGTTTTCTAACATAAATTTTCAATAGTAACGATTTCAAAGTAAATACAAAGGTTAAAGTGGGTTTTAATGTACTAAAGTAAAGAATATGATGTAAATTTTTAATTTTTAAAAATCGTCAAAATAAGGGCATAAATCCGCGGCAGCCATATAGTTGAAATAAAAATCCATTTCCAACCGGAGCAGTTGTAATTCAGAAC
Source organism: Sarcophaga subvicina (assembly GCA_936449025.2). NCBI lineage: Eukaryota > Metazoa > Arthropoda > Insecta > Diptera > Sarcophagidae > Sarcophaga > Sarcophaga subvicina. Next base: position 102,603,383 of record OW388083.2, on the reverse strand, counting down.
AAAGAAATAAATTTGGCAAAATTTCAAACTATTTTCGTTTTATTACATTTTCAAGTTTAAACTTTTAGATCGCCAACCCATTATATTTACTCACATTATCCTCATATTAAATATGTATGTAAAATTCATAATGCACAGAACATATGTGACGTATGAGTTATATTTAATTCCATTAGTTTCATACATGACAAAATCGAAGTTCTTTATTGCATACTTTTCAGGGTAACTATTCCAGTACATGTAATATGGTGCGTATGAGTAATATATTTCAAATACAATTAAAAAGAAAGTATACTCCATAAATCGTAAAGAATATGACTTAAATTTTTAATTTCTAAAAAATCGTCAAAATAAGGGCATAAATCGTCAAATCGTCAATATGATATTTTTGGAACTCAAAATCGTCAAAAATGACGATAAATCGTCAAATCTGGCAGCTATGGTTGTGTGTGTTAATTTTATACATGAGTGGCGGGACCTACAATTTAAAGTCGACTCTGAACGATAGATTTTTGAGGAACTTTCCATGGCAATTTTATATTTACTTTCAGAGTTTTTGCCAGATAGCTGTTGAGAGGAAAACGCCGAAGAAATATTTTTCATATTTCGTTTTGTTGGAGAAACAAACTACTTACTATACTATAGCGACTACAAGGTACAGGGTACAGATCAGTTAGATTTAATTGAAAACAGCTTAAAAGTTTTAGCTCACTTCTATACCACCATTTTGCATATTGCATATGCAGCGCATGTCTATAACTCTAGTGCTGCATTTTAAATGCATGTCTGAAGGTATGGATGTTATTCAAATTTAATCTGTAAAGCTTGGACACCCAAAAATCTTTCAGCACAGGTCCACTAGTGTCGGACAAAGGCAGAGAAAATGCTTTCATTTTTTAACGCCTTTACAGCTTCTCCTGAAATCATATTTTCAGACTTTCGATTAGTCATGATAGGTTTCCTAATACGGATACTAAGTGAACTTAAAGGAAATTATATTGCCAATAAGTCCACAAAGCACCAAATTTTTATGATTTCTAGTTTTTTTATTTTTTTATTAGCACTTCTTTCCATTGCAAATAAGTCTGTGAAAACATTTGTTGGCACCTCAACAGTATAATGTCAGTCTCATATCTGAATTAAGTGCAGTTGCAGTTTTTGTGGGTACACAAGATTTGTTACTGCCGTCAATGTTCTCATGTTCAGCTATCAATATTTAGATGGCCTTTCAATGTCTCGATATGTCTGGTATTCTTGATTAGCCTTCTATGTAGTTTACACACTGTATGGGATTTTGTTCGGCAACTTTACATAGATAATTGGTCATTACAACTCTTTAGTCAAGATTACTCTCTAGTTTCTCACATCACTTATGTTGTGTATGTTAATTTTATACATGATGTAAGTTTTCTTCTGCCATCCTCCATGATTCATCCGAATTGACTCCTTACAATTTTAGATTTAATATGCTAGTATAGGCCTACACTTTCGTAGTTCTGGATTGTGTTTTCGAACTTTAGTTTAATTTCGTGTCCAATAAAATTCTAATACCTTTATTTTTCATTGAATAGTACAAGTATTACTCCGTCCATACTAGAGGTATTAAACTAAGTTAGTAGGATTGATCACTAGCTCTCGCAATATTTAAAAAACCAATTCAATTCAAATTCTAAAAACTACCTTGCCGCAGCAGCTGCGGGGACAATAGTTTTGCAATATATTTTGTTTTTTTGCTTTAAAAATTCTTAACAATACCATTATAATACTAATAAGGTACGCTCTACACCTAGTAAGACAACAAAATTAAATACGTCTTCGTAAAGGAATTTTTCTTTACAGCTGGCTTGTGAGTGTCTTTGACACTTAAGGGTCAAAGATGTAAAAATCTGAGTCTCTCTTTAATCTTCTCTTGAGGGGGCATAAGCTTTTCTTTTTTGAAATGGACGACGTATTCCTTTATTTCTTTTAAGAGGCTTAGACGTCGTAATTATTTTCTTCGTTACCTGGTTTCAGTTCCATTCATGAATTACTTAACTGGCTACAGTATGGAGTCCTAGAACAATATGATTGCCATCTGCCTTACCTAAAATATTAAGTTATTGTTTTAGGCGCTGAATAACTTTAAGTTATACTAACTTCATTTCTATGATATTATGCTGTCCAGGAATTTCTGTATGGATCATTTAAAATGAGAATAAAGTCTGTAAATTTTCTTTTCACATACGAAATGTTCAAAATTCATCTACGTCTGCATTTGTATCTTGAATGCCTACGCGCGAAGTCAGGCATTTTAAATACAACTTTCGCTACATCTACACATCCTGAAGATACAAAATTATGTTGTAAAGGGTCCGCCAAATAACTTCTTTTTTGAAATGCTTTAAAAAAAACTACTGAATATTTTCTAAAATTTCTTCTTTTATTTGAAAGTACAATCCTTCCGGTTAATAATGGAAAATAATTTCATTCAAATGGCTGCCTCGGCTGGCCATGCAGTAGCCTACACCAGAAGATGCCGATTTTGACAAAAAAAATCATCTTTTCAGATGAAGCTCATATTGATCTTGGCGGGTATTTAGACAAGCAAAATTGTCGCATTTGGGGCACAGAAAACCCGCGCACATACATTGAAAAGCCGACGCACGCAAAACGAGTCACTGTTTGGTGCAGATTTTGGTCCAAAGGCATAATTGGGCCATTTTTTTTCGAAAATAAGCAAGGAGTGGCCGCTACAGTCAATGGCGATCGTTATCGGGCCATGTTGTAGGAATTTTTGTTCACAAAAATTGAAGAGGATGATATTGGCAACATTTGGTTTCAACAGGACGGCGTTACGTGCCACACAGCCGAAGCTACACTCGATGTTTTGCGCGCTGTTTTTGAAGATCGCATTATCAGCCGCAGAGCTGATGTCATTTGGCCACCTCGGAGCTGCGATTTGACACCGTTGGACTATTATTTGTGGGGTGCCGTCAAAGATAAGTGTTACGCCGACAAGCCAGAGACAATTGGCGCTTTAAAGGACAATATACGTGAAGCCATTGGTGAAATACAGTTGCACACAATCGATAATGTGCTTAAAAATTGGACCGATCGTGTAGGCTACTGCATGGCCAGTTGAGATAGTCATTTGAATGAAATTATTTTCCATTATTAACCGGAAGGATTGTACTTTCAAATAAAAAAAGAAATTTGAGAAAATGTTCAGTAGTTTTTTTAAAGAATTTTCAAAAAAAAAGTTATTTGGCGGACCCTTTAGTTATTGATAGAATTTGTAATAGGATTTGGTAGCATTAATGTCTTCATTATAAGCACTGCTGGGATGTATGTTAAAGTAGAGATACAGGCGATAGAATGTTTTGTTTGGTTATATCAAACTAAACTCGACCAAGTCCTCTAAACTTAAATTGATTTAAAACGTTATTAAAATATTAAAACGTGTGCAAACGTGTTGAATATTTTTCACCATGTTTTTGGTGGAACATTTTTTAGTTGTTGGTTCCGTTCTGTTCGTTCTTTTATAATTTTTTTACTACACCTACATTTTGTTCAGAACATAAGCATAATAAAACTCTGATCAAATAACAATTTTCAATTAATTTAAATTTTTTACTACACCCCTACTAAAACTCTTATCAAAAATTATTTTCAATTAATTTTTAATCAAAATTTTTATTATCTTACTCGACCACAAAAGTATTTAACTCTCCACATAATGTTCAATGTTCCAAAACTGATTTAAATACAGTTTCACAATTCGCATACAATCAATATGTACATACATACATACATACAATAGCATGTTAAATAATATTATTTAAACACTAAAGAATACATAATTACACAGACGGAGGGAGAGACAGACAGACAGATAGAAACGCATTTAAAATGATTTTATTTTCGTTTCGAATTGTTTTGCATACTATTGTTACTACCATCACAGCAATAAACAAAAATGGTTGAATGAGTTATTTAATGTTGATGATGATGATGCATTTTGTTCAATGATAATGATAAAATGTTGATAATGATTATGATAATGATAATGACACAAACAACTACAAACGTTGTATTTTGCAGCTCCAGCACAAAAGCACGATTCACGTATTGTGTATCTTCTTAAGATTAGTAAGTGATTGAGTATCTCCTTTTCTTTTTTTTTTTATTTGATTTTTTTGGATTCAATTTAAGCAAATAACACACCTTTAACTCCCAAGCAATTCAAATGGATTACAATGCTAACTAATGAACCTCAAGAACTATATTTGATGGCACTAATTTCTTCATCTTCTTTTTTGTCTTTTGTTTTCTCTTCACCCATATTTATGGAAATTTTTTAATATTTTTTGATTTTCAAATTTTAAAAAATTCATTCTCAAGTAGTTTCTTCATTTCTTTTTTTTGCATTAAAAACTTATAAACGCAAGCAAGTAAGCAAGCAAGCAAGCAAAATCTAAACAAACATGCATTCTGCTCTCAAGATGTGAAACTTTTTTTTTTGCTAAAAAATCTTAAAATATAATCACAATCAATATTTTATCCTCGATTGTTTGTTTTCTCTTCTCTTTTTTTCCTCTCGTATTTTTCTATCTTTTGCAGCGGAAGAAGATACAACAGAAAAATCATCAACATGTGGCACAATATTAATACTGCTATCGGTGGCATTGTGTATACTGACACTACCTTTTAGTTTATTTGTCTGCTTTAAAGTAAGTCACGTTTATTATTTCACTTTTTCTTCTCGCTTCCTCTTCATCTTTCTTAACATCTTTTTTTGCTTTTTTTGTTTTGTTTTGAGCTACTTTAAGCTCACAAGATAAGTATGTATATTTTATTAACTTGTATTTTTCAGGCTATACTTATACACACACATCCATACATATACATATATAAGATGACAATATATTTATTTAAGCCTTCATCACACAGTAACAGTGCAAATGCCATCAGAAATATTTTCATTTTACATGCCATACTATACTTATATAGGGGGCCTTAAGTAAACAGTGAATTATTGGCAGGGTTGAAATGTTCAAATAAGTGAATATTTGTGGCTTGGCAAAAAGATAATCGAAAAACCAAATACAGCTTGACTTTGAACTTTGATCCTTTAAAATAATATTGAAGCCATGAAGTCAGCAGCACTACTTATTGTTAAGTAGGATAAACGAAAAGTAAAATTTGAGTCCGAGAAAAAGTCATGGCCATAAGTGATGCAAACAGCAGTTAGTATACATATGTAGTAACTAGGCCTTCGAACATTAAGTATCATTCGAGGTAAAATCGAAATTTAATCGCTAGAAATTAATATAGGATACCTTGGGCAGAGTTCAGTAAGTTACTAGACCTCTGAGCAACAAGATTTCAACTCATTTTTTTTCATATATTATTTCTTGAATCTTTCCTTTCGAAATTTACAATAAGTATTCAAATCTTAAAATAAAATAATACAAAAATAAACGTTGTTATTGCCACTGCAACGTACTACTAAAAGTGCTCATCAACAGTAAATTTATCTGCTCAGATCATTTGTTTGAACCCTTTTAAGACGTCTGTGACCCTCGAAAACAAGTAAGTCTCTTACAAGACGGTTGGGATGTTCTGTAATCCTAGAGATGTAATTGACACTTGCTATTTTTATTTCCTCCCGAACAAAGTGCATTTTTAAGTATTCATAGAGATTCTACAGTTGCGTCACAAAGATTTCAATCTCATGTTAGTGATTTGGAAAATTGGATGCTGAAATGGAAGATAAAAGTCAATGTTTCTAAGTGCATGCACATTACGTTTACACTGAGAAGTGTAAATTGTCCGCCCATCAAGATTAATGGTGTGACAGTACCAGAACATAATAGTGTAAGATGTCTGGGCATCCATCTGGACGGTCGCCTTACCTGGGCTCACCATATAGCTCCCAAAATTACCCAGATCAAACTCAGAACAGCACAGCTTTAATGGCTTATTGGACCTAAGTCAACCCTTGATTTAGAACTAAATCTGCTTTTGTATAAGTCAGTATTGAAACCTATTTGGCTTTATGGTATCCAACTATGGGGAACAGCCTCACCATCCAATGTAGAGAAGCTTCAAAGGCGGCAATCTTCTCTTCTTAGAATAATAACAGTAATATCCAAAAAGATCCAACTCATTTGAACTTATTAACTTTAACAGCTAGGCTATGATTAAAAATTCCCAGTAAATATATTCTCTTAATCCTGGACAAAAAGGGACAGTGACAGACACTGTGAGTAATCTAAATAAGTAAAATAAATTTTATTACCATCTGCATCATTAAAATACTCTACCCTTTATTATAAAACAATGCAGTCTACTTTGCTTCAGTACCGCTGTATTACAACCCTTCAGTCAGGATTATAACTACTCTTTCACACCACATGAGTTTGTTGTGTATTAATTTTATACATGAGTACGGGTACCTACAGTTAAAAGTCAAGTCCGAACGACAGATTTTTTTAAGAAACTTTTCATAGCAATATTTTTTATTTACTCTCAGAGTTTTTGCCTGAAATCTGCTGAGAGAAATCCGATGAAAAATTTTTTTCATATTTCGTTTCGTTGAGATGTCTGACCTGGGGTTTGAACCTTGGCCTCACGTCTAATAAGCCAACATACTAACTACTAGGCTACGGCATGTGTGATAAATTGTTTTCAATATATTCGGTTTCGTTTTCAATTCCAACTAAATGCTCTTGATTCCAACACTTGGACGCATAAGTAATATTTGTTTTTAAAACAAATATAACTCATACGCCATCTACCCAATATGTTTAAGATATTTTTCACTACAAGCTTAGGTTCAACTCAAGAAAAATTGAAGCGCTGTATGTCCTTAATATGTGAAATTGTTCATTGTCAATTTTTTTAATTGTAAGACATATTTTATAAGACTAAATTTATTAGCATGAGTCCGGAGTAGGCAATGATTAGTAATCATCCTTTGTGTAGGTAGAACGGACCACGTTTGAAATGTTATAACACAAGCTGTAGATGTGATTTCATTTTAATCAAACTCACACTTTAAATATACGTTTTAGTATACATGCCTTCACTATACCTTTAGATATTGACTGCCGCTTACACTTGATCCAATCTAAACCGTACTACAAGTAAAAGCTTAATAGCTGCCTCACTGTCCTGTTATAAGAAGTACTCAGCCACGAAAATTATTGCGAAATGGAGCGGATAAACTCTTGGCAAAAAAATTCAGAAAACATGCTCTTTCAGTGTAGATTTCTTAGATTAGTATTTTGGCTTTATACGCATCCCTGTTAAACGTACTCTCGTAACTTAAACCTACTAAACCTACTTTCATGGAAATTACGTTGAGCGAATTGATGACATGGAGGAAAATCCTATGATTTCAGCCAACAATCAATTTTCTGATTATCATCGCTTTAGAAGACAAATCGTGTTTCGTATCACGAACTCACAGCTACTGCCAAACTTATTGCTTAAATAATTATTTAGCCATAGAAAACGTGGAACAAAACTCTACTAGAATCTACACTGACAGATAAATCGCGAAAATAATATTAACTCCTTTACACTCGAATAGATTGGAAAATTTTAATGATTATTTATTCCCACTGCCGATGTAGCTCGAAAAATGTCCTGATCATGGCTTATTTGTATTATTATTACAGAAAGACTGGCCTGATTTCAGCTCTTCATAAGTGGTCTGTTTTATCTGGATATCAAAATTAGCATTAATTCAGCTTAAAAGCAGCTCTTCACATATGATTTTTGCTTTTTTATGGCCAGTATTTATTCGATACATACATAATTGGTCCTTGCAACCCTTCAGTTAGGATTACGACCAAGCTTCTCACACCACTTATGTATGTCGTGGTGTTAATTTTATCCACGAATGGTGAAACCCACTGTCTGCCTAAAGTCGACTTCGAACGACAGATTTTGTAGAGAAACTTTTCATGGCAAAATTTATTTACTCACAGAGTTTTTATCAAAAATCTGCTGAGAGGAAGTCACCTCAGAAATATTTTTTCAAATGACCTAGAGTTTGACGTCTAATAAGCCAACACACTACCTACTAGACTACAGTATATATTCACTACATATTTGACTTCATTTCAAGAAGCAGAAATTCTAACTCTTTTCGATGCTGATTTCGAAACTCATTGAAATTACTGTTTGAATGACTTCTAAAATTTCACAAGTTGTGTTTGAGTTCATAGGGAAATGTAGTCTCCATTTTTTTTATCTTAAGTGGTTGACATATCCACCGCACAACACCGGTTCTAAGCAGAATAAACAACATCTTGGCATGTTGAAATCGATGGAGCATATACAGCATACGCTTCTCTAAGTTAGTGATGTGCGTCAGCTAGACTTTTTATTTTTAATTGGAGTATTCTAAAACACTTTCTGTCAAATGAAGCTTTTTTGGTATAAGGCACGACATTTTCGAAGTAGAAAGAAACGACTTTATTCTATACACTCGACTATAGTATTTCGTCATCTGTTATAAATCCCACATTTTTAAATTATACCCCTGTGAAGTGCTACAGATTTTTAACTTCAAACCAATATTTCTTTGAATGAATAAGTCATCTAACCTAAACTATTACAATTATCCCCCTCTCCGCATAATTTTAATTTTTTAGTATTTAATGACGTCATTGTGTGATATGGACTTTACCTGTTACAACAAAACATAATTTTGAAAAACCTATTTTTTAGTTTTTTCTACAGAAACTTTTCACTTTTTCCCCCCCTTTTTCTACTTTCAAATATAGGTAGTACAGGAATATGAAAGAGCTGTTATATTTCGATTGGGTCGTTTAATGCAAGGCGGCGCCAAGGGACCTGGTAAATATAAAATTTTAATTACATTACAAAACTTTTTTTTTCTTACTTTTTTTTACATTTTATTCAAACTAAAAATACTAAAACCTACGTTTTCTATTAAAAAAAAATTATCGAAAACAAACCAAAAAAAAACAAATTATTTCCAAACTTTAGGTATTTTCTTCATATTACCCTGCATCGATTCATACGCTCGTGTTGATTTACGTACTCGAACTTACGATGTACCACCACAAGAGGTAAATTGAACGTTTTTTTTATAAACTTTTTTGTTGTTTTCTTCTGTCGTGTTATTTTAACATTTATTTTATAGGGGCATGTATATAAATGATTATATACATTTAAGTATACTTATGTACATACATACATACATATAGAGATAGTATGTGTTATAAATTTGTTTGAGTGTCTTTGGTTTCTTTTATTTTTTATTTTTATTTAAAAAACAGAAAGAAATACAAAATTATTCAATAAATTAACAGGAAAAAAATCAATTTATAGCACAAATGAAATCATTTTTGTCTTTTTCTTTATTATTTCAATGTATTCGTTTCCTGTTTCCCCTTATCTGTGTAGTTGTTTATCAGTTTATGTGGTATTTTGCATGTCTTTTTGGTGGAAATTATTTTTAATAATTTAATTTGTTTTTATCACTTCCTTTTCATCTTCTTGTATTCCCGTTTAATAACAGAAATAATCATAATTTATGTGAATTTCCAATGAAAATAAATGATGGCAGCATCATTTAAATTTCTACCATCATAGGGTAGATTTAAGGACGTTGTACAATGGCTCCATTCGACCTCCGGGTACTGTAGTTGTCTTAATTGACAAGTACACGTCCTCTAACCTAACCTAACCTACGACAGATTTAATATCGTGGTTCAATAATGATATTTCCGTACAGATTTACAACGATGGTTTACCTACAGGCACATGTTAAAATGGAATGAATAGAATACAGAAATAAACGCTTGATTTCCAAATCCAAGGCTAGAATTGGGAGTGTTTTCTATGATTTCAAAGTCCTTTAAACCAAAGTACAGTGAGCGTCAAAAGAAACTGTACACTAAGGTTAAAATTCTAACAATCACCAAACTCAACTTTTACCACTTAAGGAGAGTACCCGAAATAATTTGGCAATATTTCGAAACAGTTTGTAAAATTTTTTTTGTTTCAATTTTAAAAACTGGCAATGAAAGAATTTTAAAATAAAAATAATGGTAACTTATTAATGTATATTTTTTAATGTTTAGTTTCTAACTTTAGACGCTCACTGTATATGAAAACTACAGAACTATTGGTTGGCAAATGTATTATTGATACACTGCAGGTATATTGAAATCCAGCTAATAACGCAGTTGCATAACTTCTGCAGACACGAAATGTCATTTATTATGTCGAATTTTGTCCTAGTTAAACTAACTCTACTACCAGCGCTACAATCCATAGAACTGTACGGTCAGTCACACAACCGAATGCCCTTCAACACGGCCTATTTAGATCCTTAATTAACTTCCCCATCGTCCTTAGATGGTAGCGCCACCGGCTTTAAATCTCCGCCGATATCTGTTTGACGAAGAATTCCATTTCAATTTAAACTTCGGGGATTTGAACGCAACTTGCTCCGCAATTTTGTCTTTTCTGGGTATTGTGGACGTATTGGTGAAATGTCATGCTCAAATTGCTTCAGTAATTTTCTTAATCACCACTTATGTTGAGAGTGTTAATTTTTATACATAAGTGGCGGGACATACAGTTTAAAGTCGACTCCGAACGACATGTTTTTGAGAAACTTTCCATGGCAATTTTATTTATTCACATAGTTTTTGCCAGAAGTCTGCTGAGAGAAAGTCGTAGAAGAAATATTTTTTATATTACGTTTAATTGAAAATGTCTGAACTGGGATTTGAACCGCGGTCTCACGTAGCCAATACACTACCTACTAGACTATGACGACAGAGCTTACTTACTTACTTAATTGGCCATAGCAACCCGTTTAACGGATTTCGGCCTGCCGCAACACATCCTTCCAGGCGCCTCTGCTTCTTGCGCGCCTACGCCAGTTGGCCACACCAATCCATGACAGGGCTCCTTCGATTTGGTCCTTCCAACGGATACAAGGTTGCCCTCTTCGCCGACTTCCGCAGATTCCCGCATCAATAGCCGCTGGATATTAATACGCTGTACAACATCAATGTCGTTGAGGAGCTCATACAGCTCACTGTTGGATCGGATACGGAAATCATCGCCAACTCACAACGACGACAAAGCAATCAATTTAAATTTCGAGACTCTTGAAGCCAAGGTGATCAGTACTCCGTGATATTTTAAATACATTCATTTCACCAACTCGCATCATCAACGGTTTGTTCTTCTGAGTCCTGATAACAAATAATTCCAAATTGCGAATTGTTGGCAGCGTAGTCAACAATCACATCATAATACATCATGTTAACAATTGGCATATATACTAAACCGAAACCGTAAAAATGTTTGCCTTTATTACGTAGACCTCAACACGGTAATGGCATTCGAAAAAAAGGGATACTATTCGGATCAGATGCTCAGGCAAATTTAACAACCCCCACATACATGGATCTGATTGGTTTTTTGGGTCATATAGACCGATATGGCTGGGTCTCGCTAAATCGTTTACTAGACTTTAGGATCCTTATGACTTTTTGATTTCTTTTGTTTCTTCATTTAATAAATCAAAATTGCGGAACGTAGCCAATGTTGTCTTTACTGCCATCCTCAGGACATTTTTGCGGGCGCCTTCTCTACGAACAGTGAGCGTCAAAGACACTGTACATTACAAAAAAAATATACATTAATAAATTACCGTAATTTTTATTTGAAAATTTAAAAAAATACAAACAATTTCGAAAAATTTTCAAATTTTTTCCTTAAGTGGTAAAAGTTGAGTTTGGTGATTGCTAGAATTTTGGCCTAGTGTACAGATTCTTTTGACGCTCACTATACATCAATATCTAAAAGTTTAGAAAACCTATCTGTGCTACAACGCGGTAAATTTGCTTCCATTCTGATCACTACAGGTTATTAAAAACTAGCAGTTACAGCGGCCATCTAAACAGAGAGGGTGCGGTTATTCATGAATAACTATTGTAGGCGGTCATTGTCGAGTCATGGAAAAACATTTATGTGTATGCTTAAGCACAATCTAGGCCTAGCTTAGTAAAATGTCTAATCAGTATATATATTATGTCAACATTGCAAAACCCTTCATGATCTCAATAAAACTTTTTTTGATTGAAACTAGATTGATTGATCTGAATTGATTGATTGATTGAAACTAGATTGTGGCTTGTCAACTCTATATGTATACACTTAGCTGGTTAGTTAGTTAAACGATAACGAAGATCAGAAAGCCTGCCTGTGCTAAAATACGGCATATTTGGTCCCATTCTGATTACTATAGGTTATAAAAAATTACAGCGACCATCTAAGCAGTGTGGTTGTAGTAATTCATGAACAACTATTGTAGGAGGTCATTGTCGAGCCATGGAAAAATATTTCTGTTTAGGTTTAAGCGTAAATGTGGCCTAGCTTAGTAAAATGTCTAATCTGTACATACATATGTTATGTCAACATTGCAAGGTGCTTCATGAATTCAATAAAACTTAGTTTTGATTGAACTGAATTGAATGATTGATTGAAACTAGCTTGAGGCTTTTCAACTCACACACTCTACTGACTTAGACCACATTTTCAGAGAAAATAAACATTGAAACTATTGTTTAGAATTTGTTGACAATGCTAGAGTTATCCTGCAGGTATACTGCGTCAGTAGGTATGCTCATATGTATCGTTTACACAGTTTGTCAGTTACGCCATTGTCGTGTATCGCTGTATCACGCGTAGAACGTAAAGAAGAACTTCACCAAATAACTCCATTAGTTTTGTAATTTATTGTAGTTTTTTTTTAAGTTATTTGTTCTTTTTTATTGTTGTTGTTGTTGCAGTTTTTATTTTTATTTTTTTATTTATTTCGTTTAACAAATGTATTTTCGTTAGTTGGTTGTCAATATTAAATATTTGTGTTACATTGTTGTCGTTGTTTCCATTTTCATTTTATCCAAACGGAGAAAATATTTGTTGTGCACTTTTCGCGTGGAATGTCTAAACTTTATCTTCCCTTTGTTTTCCCCTCGCTCTCACTGTATCATTTTTATCACACACTGTTTTTATTTGGTTTTTGGTGTATCAAAGTTTAAGTAGATTTGTTTTTTTTTTTTAAACTTCGCATTTTAGATAAATTGGAAAAACTTTCGATAAAATATGTTTAATGGTGTTTATATGTACGAGTACACTATACTATACCATACCATATAGATATGCTTACAGCATTACATTACATTTCATTTGAAGTAAAAGGATTTTTAAAATTAAGAGGATTAAGTGGCAATAATGTCAGCTTTAAAAGCAACAAATATAGGAATGCAATTTGGGAAGTTTAAACATTACTTTCCTAGGGTGGTAGAGTATATACAGTTTAGTTGTGTATGAAATATAGAAAAAAATAAAAAGTGAGTTATCATTTCAAATGTTAGCATTAAAAACTATTTAAGAACCCAAAATATTGTAAAGAAATATTGGATTTAGAGAGACTGAAGAGGTACAAAATTAGCCATATTATTGAAAAATTATTCTTCAGCGAGTTTTACCCGTATTTTCTCCTAAATACCAGAAAATATTATTGAAAAATTATATTCTACTTAACACAATTCAATACACTCTCAAGTGACTAAATATGAGGTACACTGGCTCTAATACCCCTATTGATTGTAATAAAATTAAAAACCCTTAGCTTAGCGTTGTATCATAGACATACTGGAGTTAAATATCCAGTCCTAAGAAATTGTTTGTACGACCTGTAGCTTAAAGTTGACATAGAAATTGATACTGAAGAGCGTGCAAGAAATTTAGCAGCCATCTGCAATAATAGCCATACTCTCTAAATCTTTTATAGTATCGGGTCCTCCATCTAACGTTTTTTTTTTCAACTAGTGCTTATTTCGTGAATGATAACACTTAGCTCATGTCTGATTTGACAGATAATTAGTTTTATCATGCCGCTGAACGAATATGGTTGTGTATACGCTTGAACAACGCTGGGAAATATTGCGACATTACTTTGAAAATCATGGTAATGTTGCAGAATGTGTGCGAAAATTGCGTACGGATTTTGGAAGAAGAGAAGCGCCGTCAGCTCTGTATGTTCGTTATGTTGCGAAAAAAGTGAAAGAAACTGGCATAAACCATCGATAAACCAAAGCGTGAAAAGCCAAAAACAGTGCGTACACCCGAGAATATTGTTGCTGTGGCAGAGAGTGTGCGTGAAGCGCCATCAACATGAATTCACCGTCGTTCTCAACAATTGAACATTTCGGAGACATCATTGAGACGAATTTTGCATAAAGACCTTGGTATGACGCCATACAAAGTCCAATTGGTTCAGGAGTTGAAGCCAATTGACCATCCAATGCGTTTTCGCTTCGCTAAGTGGGCCTGCGATCGACTTACAGAAGATGCCACTTTTGGCAAAAAAAAATCATATTTTCAGATGAAGCTCATTTTGATCTTGGCGGGTATGTAAACGAGCAAAATTGTCGCATTTGGGGGCACAGAAAACCCGACGCACCCAAAACGAGTCACTGTTTGGTACGGATTTTGGTCCAGAGGCATAATTGGGCCATTTTTCTTCGAAAATGAGCAAGGAGTGGCCGTTACAGTTTTTTGTTCACAAAAATTGAAGAGGAGGATATTGGCAACATTTGGTTTCAACAGGACGGCGCTACGTGCCACACAGCCGAAGCTACACTCGATGTTTTGCGCCCTGTTTTTGAAGATCGCATTATCAGCCGCAGAGCTGATGTCGTTCGGCCCCCTAGGAGCTGCGATTTGACACCGTTGGACTATTATTTGTGGGGTGCCGTCAAAGATAAGTGTTAGCCGACAAGCCAGAGACAATTGACGCTTTAAAGGACAATATTCGTGAAGCCATTGGTGAAATACAGCTGCACACAATCGATAATGTGCTTAAAAATTGGACCGATCGTATATGCTACTGCATGGCCAGCAGAGGCAGCCATTTGAATGAAATTATTTTCCATTATTAACCGGAAGGATTGTACTTTCAAATAAAAAAAGAAATTTGAGAAAATATTCAGTAGTTTTTTTTTTTAAATATTTTCAAAAAAAAAAGTTATTTGGCGGACGCTTTATTTAACAGAGCCTAGAGAATAATTTTTTTTTTGCAATTTGATAATATAAATATCCTGGAATGCTTTTCAATTCGATTCTAATCTAAGTGATTTGTGTCTAACCACAGCCAACAGAATCGCAATTTCTTACCTAGCAGCAGAAGAGTCTTAACGGAACAATTATTCTGTGTTCACTTCATTCTCAGGCAGTTGACTGCATTATCCAAGCTAGGATGTAGTGCATATATAAACATGGCCAATTATTGGATTACCAAAGAGGCTAGCATGGTCAACAACATATTTCTTAACCAACATTTTCAAAGTTATGTGAAATACTCGGTTTTTTAGTTCAAATTTTAAGTTAAAATTTTCAAAATAAATTAAGGCATTCGATTTTGAACAGAAGTTCTTGTAAATCAAAAACAATTTTCTTCGAATCTCAACTGCCATCGATGATACTGAATTCAGTTATTTACAAATATTTTTCGTAACTCTCAATTATTCACTGTTATCCTCTTAATTATCTCTTTTAGAGTAAATAGGTTTCACTACCACACAACAGAATACATGTTCGACAGACGTCCACCAGCATTCGTAATATCTAAACTGTCTTAAAAGCAAAAGCTATGTACATATTCACCTTGTAAGTTGTAGATCTTGTGCCTAACTTAACAAATATAATCAACAAAGCCTTTAGTTGGAGAGATTCCATTCAATTTCTTTACTACCTCTGTTTAAATTCGGTAAATGATATAATATGATAGTAATAGTTGATATAGCGCATCCAATTTCCTCACAGTCACTAAGGACAAAGAGGTTGAATTCTTCGAACAACAGATAGGGGATATTACGTCATACGTCATAAATAGCTATATTATAATGAGAAGAGCATTGAACTGTTCCACGCAGTTGCTGATTGGTCAAGAACAAGTCTGTGCATCTCGTCGAAAGTTCTCTATTTTACTTTACTGTGTCTTTCCTGTGTTGTAATTGCCACTATCTTCCACATGCTATTAGGGACAGTAATTCCCTTTGAATTATTGCAATCACTCTAGTTGGTAAATTAACAATATTTAGTGATAATTAAAAGAGACATACATGTATAATATAATCGGATTCAAGACAGTTGTATAGCTGACAAGACCTGCTTTAATAAATACTTGTTGAAAGTAACTTCCCTTAACAATACAACTTTTATCGTATTTCGTCATACATACATAACATACATACTTGGTCATTACAACCCTTCAGTCAGGATTACGAGCTAGTTTCTCATTATCATCATGTTAATTTTATACGTGAGTGGTGGGACGACAGATTATTGAGAAACTTTACATGGCAATTTTATTTACTCTCAGAGTTTTTGCCAGAAATCTGCTGAGAGGAAGTCGCCGAAGAAATACTTTTTGTATTTTATTTTCATGTCTGGCCTGGGGCTCGAACCCTGGCTTTACGTCTAATAAGCCAACACACTACCTACTAGACTCCGGCTTTACACCTACATAGCCTATTGTAAACTTGTTTCATCTATATATTTATGACCTTCATTATACTGTCTGTAATCGTCCGAATGCCATTCCCACTTTCTTGAATCTACTGCTTGCGTCTGTTTGTATTCATCCATTCGTAGTAAACTCACTTAAGTGATGATTACAACTTTTTAGTCAGGATTACAACCTTGCTTCTCACTTCGCTCATGTTGTGTGTGTTAATTTTGTACACGAGAGCCTGGTCCTACAGTTCAAAGTCGACTCCGAACAACGGATTTAAGTAACTTTTCAATGCATTTTTTATTTACTCTTAGAATTTTTGCTAGAAGACTACGGCCATTTTAAGTCTCTATACAACCTAAATAGCAAAAGTTATCTACATATTTAACTGGTTAGTTTTGTTGCATGATGTTGTCCATGCTAACGTTACATATTCTGAGGGCTTTAGTTTTCTGAATTCCGGAAATATATGCTTTGTTCGTATTGATATGTATATTATTTTTATAATTTAAAAAACCCCACTTGAGTTATTTATCACTTCACAACTGGAACATTTATTGTATCGTGTGTATTTAAAAATCTCTGTTAAAAAAGCATGAATGTTTTATTCAAAAAACACAATCCCTTTCTGTACACCCCTTACTTACTTAAACTTTAGTTTAATTTAATAGTCTTGTCTATACTTTATTCATAAAATAAAAGAAATTTAAAAAAAAAACTTTTTTATATTAAAATCTATAAACACTTAAACCGCCTTATAAAACACAAGCCTATTTTCCACCTTTTTCAATTCAATTTCAATTTTCAAAATAATTTTCTTAATTATTTACCATAAAAATAATTTTTAATAATATTTTACAATATTAATAAAGAACATTAAAATATTATAACAAATATTTTCAGTAAAATATTTTCCATTTTCCATTTTTTTTAAATTAAAATTAATAAAAAAAATTTTATGAATAGAGAAACAATTGGCAACAGCTTAAAGCATATTTTACTGGAATATTTAACAATAAACTGCCATTAATTAAAAATAATAATTATTAATTGTTTAATACATATATATTATAACTAATTATATATATTTTTTTTATTAATTAATTATTAACAAAAAAAAATTAAAACAATAAATACATGCAAACTGATTTTGATGTAATTTTCGGTGTGAAAAACAAAATTACATGTCGAGTTCTTCAGTCTGTGTTTTGCGTGGTTTAGGCTGTTTTTTTTCTTTCTTTAAACAATTGTAAAAAGAAATGCAACAATAAAAAATAATTAATTTTTTTTATCTTTATAAATATGAAAACAAAAAATAAAAAAATGTATATATGATTAGCATCATAACAACTCCAGTGTATAATAAATTTTTTTTTTGAAAGACTTAAGCAAACTACGTAACGTTCTTTAAATTTTTGTATAAAAAAAATTGTAAAAAAAAAAACTTTTAGTCAAACCTAGTTTCGTTTGTAAAAATGATAATTTTTTTTTGTAAAATACTGGTTGATTTCGAAAAACTGTGAAAACTGTTTTAATTCTATTCAGTCTATCCCTTAGGTTTTCAATACTTAAGAGTTTTAAAAATTATTGTGTGTGCATTGAAATATAAAAACATATTATTTTAATATTTTAAATTTAAAAAAATAATAACTTATCGATAACAACTTACATAAGAGACATTTGACAAACACAGACTTTGTTGTACTACCTTACATTAAGAGACTACAGTTTGGACTACCAAAATTGTTTTTATTTGTTCTTCTTAACAAGCCATAGCCCTTCATAAAAGGCCAGAAATAGTGTATAGTATTAATGGACGTTCGACTTGAATCTGTAGTTGGAATTAACAACAAATTTCCTCTAAAGAATAGTACAAAAAAGTGGCCTGTATGCATTCAAGAAACCTTCGCATTCAAGAAACTTCGGTACACCGGACTATACTAGAGAGTTATATAAATAGCGATCGTATAGCAATATTATCACTGCTATTTCCTTGTTCTTGTTTTTGTTCTTTAACCATTCTCGTTAAAGGTGTAAATGTGTAAATGCTACAGCAATTACGTCAGCCTATTATATTTTAATAACTCTGTCCAGACTTGGAACTTGTGAGTTTTAAAAGTTCAACAGTTTTTGTTTTGATATTCAGGCAATACCCCTGTTTTTTTGATCAGAGGAGAGTAACAATTTTGGGTGGATGGTGAGAGATCCTAAAGAAATGAAATACATAACCACGACAGATCTGAGAAACTTTCTATAAGCAGAAGATTTCCGTTGAAATCCTCCCTATCAAGAAAACTTTCTTGAATAATAAAGCCTGTTAACTCCATATTTTTGCAAGACAACCGATTTCAGACGATTATCTATTTGTATGAAAATTTTTGAATTTTTGAAGAATAACTGTGCAGCCCTTGCTCTGACCAACTTCTTCCTTTTCCCTGATTTTGGTGGAACTTGGCTAGTACAGGGACTGCGTTCACCCGTGGCATCACAACGGGTCGCTATGCGTGCTCAAGTGAACTTTGTGATAACAGAGCTACCACTCCGACCTAACCTAACTGAGTAATAAAGGGTCCGCCAAATAACTTTTTTTTGATAATGCTTTAAAAAAAAACTACTGAATATTTTCTCAAATTTCTTTTTTTTATTTGAAAGTACAATCCTTCCGGTTAATAATGGAAAATAATTTCATTCAAATGGCTGCCTCGGCTGGCCATGCAGTAGCCTACACCAGAAGATGCCGATTTTATCAAAAAAAATCATCTTTTCAGATGAAGCTCATATTGATCTTGGCGGGTATATAAACAAGCAAAATTGTCGCATTTGGGGCACAGAAAACCTGCACGCATACATTTAAAAGCCGACGCACCCAAAATGAGTCACTGTTTGGTGCGGATTTTGGTCCAGAGGCATAATTGGGCCATTTTTCTTCGAAAATGAGCAAAGAGTGGCCGTTACAGTCAATGGCGAACGTTATCGGGCCATGCTGAACGAATTTTTGTTCACAAAAATTGAAGAGGAGGATATTGGCAACATTTGGTTTCAACAGGAAGGCGCTACGTGCCACACTGCCGAAGCTACACTCGATGTTTTGCGCACTGTTTTTGAAGATCGCATTATCGCCGCAGAGCTGATGCCCTTTGGCTACCTCGGAGCTGCGATTTGACACCGTTGGACTATTATTTGTGGGGTGTCGTCAAAGATAAGTGTTACGCTGACAAGCCAGAGACAATCAACGCTTTAAAGGACAATATTCGTGAAGCCATTGGTGAAATACAGCTGCACACAATCAATAATGTGCTTAAAAATTGGACCGATCGTGTAGGCTACTGCATGGCCAGCCGAGGCAGCCATTTGAATGAAATTATTTTCCATTATTAACCGGAAGGATTGTATTTTCAAATAAAAAAAAGAAATCTGAGAAAATATTCAGTAGTTTTTTTTAAAGAATTTTCAAAAAAAAAAGTTATTTGGCGGACCCTTTAGATTGTTTTCCAAAAACAGGGGTTTAATTACAAATGAGATGCTCAGAAAAGTTACATATTTTTCATGTACTCACCTGTTATCATCGCCGATAGTCCCCTGACAATGCTTCGATGCCGCATAGTGCCCTAAAAAATTTTATAAATTTATTGCGAGTTTGAGATGCATTTTTCATTTTTGTTCAGCTTAGATATCGATTTTTACGGTATTGTATAATAGCTTCCGTAATTTGTGCCTAATCTGCACAATTTTCGCAATCTAATCGCTTTGTTGATATCAACACAATGAGATGAGCATTATTAAGATATTTAAGGTATTCGATACTAATTGAGTGCCAGATAATGCATCTGTGGAAACTTGTTGACTACTATCATAAATCTGACTTGTAGAAGGAATATATACATCGTTTTCTGACACCTTTAACGATACCAATAAGATCAGAAAAAGCCCATGTAACACTTTACATTCCACTTTCTGGAAATCAACGAATGTTTGGATAGTTCTCTGAAGCTCATTCATATGTTCCTTAAAACTACTGCTTACCTCAGCATTTAAGCTGCAGATTTGGTAGAAGTTAAGTAACAGGATGTTTCTATATGAGAGACATTGTCCATGAAAATATTTCAAATCTTTCGATCTATTGATTAATCTATTGGAAAATGCGACAAAAAATATTTTCTTAATAACCGAGTTTGCCATGAATAAAACTGGGAATATTATATTTAAAGTAAACTGAAATTATATCAAATTAAATAAGAATACCAAGCATATGAAGCTATTTTATAGGTTTGGAAATCTGTTTTGTTTATTCCATAAATCATAAAATTAGTTCAGATTTTTTGAAAAAAAAAATTCCTCTGTTTTTCGGGTTCGCCTCTAGTGGCAGCGACAACACTGAATATTCTCAAAGGAAAAGACAAAAAGCTATTCAATAAATCCTTTTGAAAACAAAAAACTTCATTTACTATTACAGGACCCATAGTGCATTGTTATGTTCTACAATGAATACATGTTTTTAACTTTTAACTTTCGAAAAGAAAAACTTTCCACATAAATTCTTAAGGTCTTGACAACAAAACAGGAAAACATAAACGACATTAAATTCCCAAAAAAAAAACTTAAAAATTATACACACAGGCACACACAATAATTTGAAAAACTTTTAAGTTTGCTCCACGTATCGCTATAGCGCAGTTGGTCGAAATCATCCAAACATAAATAAAATACAGCAGCGGCAAAGTATATACTCGTACAAATGTAAAGTCTACTAATATTATACCATATCTTTTGTATTTTTGAATAAAATTCACTTAAAGCAAGTGAAACTATGTTTAAAGATGCCATTTAAGAAATGAAAAATAAATAAAATAGTCTCCCAAGCAAATAATAGAGATATAAACCATCACACCACCGGATTTGTATGCAAAACTTGGTAACACAAATGAAATATTTCGTATGTTGTATGTGTGTGTGTGCATATGGTGGTCTATTTGTTCATATGATTATAAGGATTTCGGGGAAAAACAAATATCCAGCCCTGAAAACACACCCACTCTGTTGAAAAATCCTTAAAACCGTAAACATAGGAAAACTATTCCCAAAATATCTGCTAGTGATTGCATGAAAAGCAAAAAAAAAATCTTTACAAATAGAAAAGAAAACATTTTGTGATCCTTGCAAAAAGGCATCAAGTCATAGGGGGGGAGTAATAATAATAACAATAAAAGAAAAACAAGTTTAGTGCATTTCACCAGCGAAAAGAACAACAAATTTTAGTAGGGAGAAAAACGTAGCCCCCCTTAGCTTAAATCAAATAAAATAAAAGCACGTATAACGTTTATTCACTTCCATACAAAACAAATGCTTCAAACGAAATTTTATTTGTGGCTGTGGAAAATCTATTTATTCTCCCAAGATATGCAGAATACCATACAAGACCACCGGAAAAATAAACGAAACGAATTACTTTCCATTCTCTTGTCAATTTTTTTCTTTTTTTTTTGATTATTTTTTCTGTTCCTTTTTTTCTTTCTAATGTACGTATTCGATATCTACCATATACGTCTCTATACAAAAAAAATATATACGATATATAAAAACAGATATAATCGTATAACTGTAAACATAAATAAATCAAGTAAAAGATGCTATAATAGACTAAATAAATACGATGTATTTTTTTTTTGTTCCAAACAATACATGTCTTGAGACAAAATGTATCAAAAAATATATATTTTTCTGGGTAGTTTCATATTAAGATTTATAAAAGCAATTTAAGACAGTTCAGTGAAAGTTTTTAAGCCATTTTATCCTTTACTCCTAAGCTCTTAAAGCATTAAAATACTGTCCTCAAAACTTACATATGAGATGAAGATGAATTTTTCAACTTAATACCGGCTTGAAATTGTATACCATATACGCGTTACTCAGAACCTTTCTTTTACGTACTTCCACATACAAATATTTCTACCACGGTTTTGATGATGTCTCCTATACATACATAACATACATAATTGGTTATTACAACCCTTCAGTCAGGATTACGACCTAGTTTCTCACACCTACAGTTTAAAGTTGATTCCGTTGTCTCCTATACCCTGTTTTTATTCAGACTAAACACATACTTACATACATAATTGGCCATTACAACCAACTTTGTGTAACCAGACATGAATCCGTAATATTCCATCGTAACCACACAGGGTCACACTCCAATATCTCATGGAAGGTTAACATAATCGAGAAGATAAAATAAGGGGTCACTGACAAACTCTGGGGAAGTCAATCTTGCTTTAGGATGCTAACTTTTATTGGAAGGAGTGCAAATACTATGGTGGCACTCAGCCCTCCTGATCACAAGAGCGCTCTCCATCTAAGGCTTTACTTACGTACATATTTGGTTATTGCAACCCTTCAGTAAGGATTACAACCTCTCTTCCCACACCACTTATGTTGTATGTGTTAATTTTATAAATTACTGGTGGGACCTACAGTATAAAGTCAACTCCGAACGACAAATTTTTCAGAAACTTTTCATGATAATTTTGTTTCCTCGCAGAATTTTTGCCAGAAATCAGTTGAGAGGAAGTCGCCGAAGAAATAATTGTTCATATTTCATTTTGTTCGAAATGTCTGAGCTGGGGTTTAAACCGTGACCTCGCGTCTAATAAGCCAACACACTACCTACCAGACTACGGCGACTGAAGCCTGTTATACCCTGCTTTTAATCGGACTGAATAGCGTTGCTAGATAGGTGGGCCATTTAAAAGATTAAATTTAAAAATTAAAACAAAAAAGCTTTGGAATTTTGCCAAATTAATTTTTATATATTTTTTGTTATGGTTAGAAATGAAATATTATTTCATTCGTAAGCCTTCCGTGGCTGCCCTCACAGTACCTTATTCGATCAGACCAATTTACGCGCACTTTTTCGCGTGTATTGGGTCGCATCTCGACAATGGCATCACAAATGTTGGCCTCAATTGTCTGTGGTTTGTTGACATAATACTTTTCTTTAACGGCGCCCCACAGAAAATAGTCCACAGCTTCTTGGCGGCCAATTAATAAGGTCACCATTTCGGCTAATTAAATGGCCATCAAACGTTTGATGCAATAAATCGATTATGGCATGAGAGGTATAGCAAGTTGCATCATCCGGTTGACATCGTTCACATCAGTAACATTGAGAGCGGGTCCAAAAATGGTTCGGTTATCATGGTGCGATAGGTTTCAAAGAAATATGGGCCAATGATGCCTCCTCTCCATAAGCCGCACCAAACAGTTACCCGTAATGGGTACATTGGCTTCTATAAAATCACGTGTGGGGTTTTTGATCCTCAAATATGGCAATTTTGCTTATTAACGTACCAACCAATATGAAAATGAACGTCATCCAGAAAAATGTTTGGCAAAATCGACATCATCGTGTAGTTTCTCGTTGGACCATCTAGCGAAGCGGATGGTCGTTCGACTTCAACTCTTAAACCAAATGAACTTTGTAAGACGTTATATGAGATCTTTTGGCAAAATTCGACATAAACTGGTGCGTGAAATGTTCAGTTCTTGATAACGATGACGAGTTAATGTTAATGAATTCTCATGCACACTTTCAACCACAGCTTCGATATTTTCGGGTAAACGCAATGTACGAACACGCTCACGTCTTGGCACATCAACAATGAAACCAATTTCACGAACTTTAGCAATAAAGTTGTATATACCGGGGAGTGTTGGTCCTTCTCTGCGATCAAATTTTGTGCGCCATTTTCGAGCAAATTTCGACCAATTTCCAATAAATTCCAACGTTGCTCAAGCCTGAATGCTGAATTTTGTGGCAGAATAGAATGACATAAGTATTGCCAGATGCGAAATAACCGTTGGTTCAAATTTAAACCAATAGATGGCCCACCCGATATTAGCAAGCGTCTAGTACATGTCTCAGAAAGATCCAAGCTAATATGCCAGTATGATATCACTTTGCATGCCCTAGCAAATATTTTATAATTATTAGGCATCAGGATTTTTCAGCAATTTTGTCGTATCTACCCAAATCACCATCGATCCTAAACAATTCGCTTTTTTTAAGACAAGTTTTATGATTTTTACTTGTCAAACTCTGCACGTAGAGAATAATGACGAAAAATTCTTCGTTAATCTACTACTTTTCCTTGTCATTACAGCTTCCATGGAAGTAGTCATAGGGTATTTTACCAACCTTTTATTGTATACACTCATTATGGCCATATAATTTTGATAAGATTCTTAAAACGAATTATCTCAATCGATTATTCATAAAAGGTGTCCTGTATCTTCTCAAGTTGGCATCTTTCCTCAGCAGAAGAGGAGATCATATTCTAATATAAGTTTCTCCATGGCTGATTTTATGTCTTCGATTTATTGTAGACAATCTAAGGATCCAATAGCCGCTTATACTATCAATATCAGTTCTAATTATGCCGCTGTAACTGAGTAGTGTAAGAGGCAATTAAAAATTCAGCTGATACGGAAACGTTGCATATACCTTTTAATGTCATTTAGTTGCAACAGGGTACACTTGAAAAGCATTTTCCAGAGTGTGGAACCCATTGCCAATATAGAACCTCTCCGCTATTATCGCAATAAAACCAGAATCGAAAACAGATTCAAATAACGTATAATCAAGAGTACATGATTGTTTATTTGAACTGGGTAGATAGAGTTGCTCAAAATCTATCTGTTACCACCGTTCATATCAGTTCTAAATATTATTCATAATAAACTAACATAGAGTACCAGCGTTATTCGTTTATAAATGCTTCAGCGAATTGCTGACTCCTAGATTTGTAGATTTTTTGCATCTAGTCATGCTAATGGAATGTGAGACGTCCTTCTTCATAATCTTTACGGACCTAAATTCCAATAATAGCTCAAATGGCTTATTAAACTCCATCTTATAAAAAATAAAATTCCTGTTTATAAAGGGTCCGCCAAATAACTTTTTTTTGTTTTGAAAATGCTTTAAAAAAAAAACTACTGAATATTTTCTCAAATTTCTTTTTTTATTTGAAAGTACAATCCTTCCGGTTAATAATGGAAAATAATTTCATTCAAATGGCTGCCTCGGCTGGCCATGCAGTAGCCTACACCATTGGTTCAATTTTTAAGCACATTATCGATTGTGTGCAGCTGTATTTCACCAATGGCTTCACGAATATTGTCCTTTAAAGCGTCAATTGTCTCTGGCTTGTCGGCGTAACACTTATCTTTGACGGCACCCCGCAAATAATAGTCCAACGGTGTCAAATCGCAGCTCCGAGGTGGTTAAACGACATCAGCTCTGCGGCTGATAATGCGATCTTCAAAAACAGGGCGCAAAACATCGAGTGTAGCTTCGGCTGTGTGGCACGTAGCGCCGTCTTGTTAAAACCATATGTTACCAATATCCTCCACTTCAATTTATGTGAACAAAAATTCGTTCAACATGGCCCGATAACGATCGCCATTGACTGTAACGGCCACTCCTTGCTCATTTTCGAAGAAAAATGGTCCAATTATGCCTGTGGACCAAAATCCGCACCAAACAGTGACTCGTTTTGGGTGCGTCGGCTTTTTAATGCATGCGTGCGGGTTTTCTGTGCCTCAAATGCGACAATTTTGCTTGTTTACATACCCGCCAAGATCAAATGAGCTTCATCTGAGAAGATGAATTTTTTTTGCCAAAATCGGCATCTTCTGGTGTAGGCTACTGCATGGCCAGCCGAGGCAGCCATTTGAATGAAATTATTTTCCATTATTAACCGGAAGGATTGTACTTTCAAATAAAAGAAGAAATTTGAGAAAATATTCAGTAATTTTTTTTTAAGCATTTCAAAAAAAAAAGTTATTTGGCGGACCCTTTATTTATTTTAGAAAAAGAGTGAAAGATTTCCAATGCTAGCCAGTATCAATATCTATTGATTACCAGTAGCTTACACAATGTAAGTCAAAGTTTCAAATTAGTATTGGAAATATCAAGGAGTTCAAGATATCAAAATATTTAAAGTTGACTAAGTGTCCTCTCCACAGTCAGTCACATATTCAGTAACATTCTATTCTATTCAGTATGATAATCATATTAAAAGCTATCCACATTTAAAAGCTTCATTTACAATACTGGCGTTTGTGGTCCTCCCTCTGAACCCTCTCTTACTGAGGTTTAATCCAGTCTTACCAGCCATAGAAAATTGATTACTTCTAAGCTTAGGACGCCTGAATATTTGAGAGCTTGTCCATACTAAATTTAATCCATTACTGAGCCCGTTGTTTGAGTAGGCTTTTTCGATGAGATTCGCTGTCAATTTACTGCATAAATTGTAAGAACCTAAGAGAAAGACCATACATATGCTATTGGCAAGCGTTTTAACATAATTGGTCAATTCACACAAGCCGTTGTATCGTTGTATTCATTGTATTGTTGGAAGAACATACAACAGTGTATGATTGTTGTTGATAATTTTCATATAAAAATCCGATACACTTATACACATTTTTTCCATATGTTTTTAAAAGTTGTATTGGTTTCGTGCTATCAAATTGTGTGAATGAAAAAAATGTGAATACGTTTGCATATGTTTTTAAAAGTTGTATTGGTTTCGTGCTATCAAATTGTTTGAATGCCACGAGCTACACAATACAGCATAGCATTGAGCCTTCACAAACAAACAAATGTATTCAATACAACATACACGATACAAAGTCGTGTGAATTGCCCAAATGTTGTCCAAATATTCTAGTTTTGGTTGCATATTGAAAACCTAATACGAGAGGAGATAAATTCTCGTGTTAGCATTAGAAGCCTCATTCTATTCTCTCTAAATAGACTTCAATTGTGATTTTCATTTAGTACACACAGGAGATTATGCCCTTGTATTTAAGTTAAGTTGTTAATACTTCGTTCCCTTTCTCCAAATTGGAGGCAGCTTTCCTTCCTCATAAATTCATGGCAATAAAGGATTGACGATTTTTTTTTGCATTCCCTAGAGTATATCTTTCTTAATATGAAACGCCCAATAATTAATACGTTGAATACGTTTATTTGAACACAGTACATGGCATTGCATAAAAAAAAATTCAATATTTAAGCAAAAAAACTAAAAATCAAAAAACAACCACAAACTAATAATAAAAAAATATACGAAATAAAAACTAAAAAAAAGAAGATAAAACTATCGTTACCCACTGCACTTGTTGTAGGTTTTGACTAAGGATAGTGTTACAGTCTCAGTGGATGCAGTGGTTTACTATCGCGTTTCGAATGCGACAGTTTCTATAGCGAACGTGGAGAATGCCCATCACTCGACACGATTATTGGCACAGACTACTCTACGAAACACAATGGGAACTCGGCATTTGCATGAGATACTCAGTGAACGTGTATCTATATCTGGTTCAATGCAGGTAAGCAAAAAAAAAACTGAAAAAAATTATACAAAAAACAACAACACACACACAACTATTTTATGTACTTTTCCTTTGAAGAATCTTTGTTTTTTGCTGTTGCTTTTTCCTTTATTTGTATTTCATTTACTTGCCTCCCCATACACTCATGTAACTGAACTGAAACACTAACTCAACTTTATAAACGCACAGCACATGTAGACACGCTCGTCCTACTACTACGCTTATTTAGCCATTCTACAGTATCATTTATGCATGCATACATACATATATACCGAGTAAATATGTGCATACATACGTACATATCTATGTAATAGTTTTATTTACTTTGCACTGTACATACCTACAATATGTATGTGTACACAACTAAGTCATTGAGGGTGCAAGTCCTTGTCAAATTTGTTTCGTTTTTTACCCACGAATACATGTGTATCCTATGAATGCAAGGAACCTACCTCCTATCTCATCATACATCACACATTCCCAATACATATATCGAGGCGAAAACTTATTCACAGTATTGTATAGTAGTTGTTGTATGATGAATGTATTCGCGCATTTTATTTAAATGAGTTTTACCCTCAACTATCAATTGGATTGGAAACATACGCACTTAAAGCAGCAAAATGTTCATTCAATTGCAACAAAAACGAAAACAAAAAACATTCAACC
This sequence comes from Sarcophaga subvicina, assembly GCA_936449025.2. NCBI lineage: Eukaryota > Metazoa > Arthropoda > Insecta > Diptera > Sarcophagidae > Sarcophaga > Sarcophaga subvicina. The sequence continues at coordinate 102,574,753 of OW388083.2, read as the reverse complement.
ACCGTTTCCGACAATTCAAATGAACTGAAAGATGTAAATTTTATAATTAATATACCGCCTGTTCACACATTCAAGCGTATAAGGGCATAAAGTTCATAAATTCCAAGTGTATCGAACACATATGTAGACTCCAGCAATTAGGGAAATCACACAATATTGTTCTGTTTTTAAAAAGAAATCGATTGGAGTTCATCATTTAAAGAAATGGTCTTCAAAATATGTCCGCCAAGTTGCCTCACAGGCGGAAAATCACCCCGCAAATCAGGGTACACTACAATTCACTACAAATATGTATTTTCCTTGCTTTAAGGCACACAACTCTGGCACTTTTCATGGCCAGAAATCTGCTGAGAGAAAGTCGCCCTAATAATGGGTGATTTTTTAAGAGCTATAGGAGAATTTTTCAAAAAAAACACATAAAATTCAGAAAAATGCATGAAATCTTTATTTGAATCGATAGTACGGTCCATATAATTTAATGTTTGAAGATTATTTCATGCAAATGTTGACCGCGACTGCGCCTCAAATGGTCCATCCGCTTAGTCCAATTTTGGCATACTCTTTCCAACATTTCGGCCGGTATCTCACGAATAAATGCTTCAATGTTGTCTTCCAATGCCTCAATTGAAGCGGGCTTGTCTGTATAGACATGAGCTTTAACATAGCCCCACAAAAAGTCTAAAGGCGTTAAATCGCACGATCTAGGCGGCCAATTGACCGGCCCCGAATGTGAAATAAAATGTTCACCGAACTCGCCTTTCAATAAGTCCATTGTTAAGCGTGATGTGTGGCATGTGGCACCGTCTTGTTGAAACCACATGTCATGCAAGTCAAGCTCTTGCATTTTGAGCAAAAAAAAAATTGGACATCATCTCACGGTAGCGCTCACCATTCACAGTTACGTTACGATTCGCAGCATCTTTGAAGAAGTACGGTCCAATGAAGCCACCAGCCCATAAACCACACCAAACTGTGACTTTTTCTGGATGCATTGGTAGCTTTTGCAATGCTTCGGGCTGATCTTTACTCCAAAATCGACAATTCTGCTTATTCACGTATCCATTGAGCCAAAAATGAGCTTCGTCGCTGAACACAATTTTTCGATAAAGAAGTGGATCTTCGGCTAACTTTCCAAGAGCCCATTCACCAAAAAAATTCTGCGTTGCGGTAGGTCGTTCGGCTTCAATTCTTGCACCAGCTGTATTTTAAAAGGCTTCACACCTAAATTCTTCCGCAAAATTTTCCACGTTGTTGAGTAACAGAGGCCCAATTGCTGCGAACGGCGACGAATCGATAATTGATGGTCAACATTAACACTGGCCGATACAGTTGCGATATTTTCTTTTGCTCGCACTCTACGTAAGCGTGTTGATGGTTTAGTGTCCAACAATGTAAATTTGGTGCGAAATTTAGTCACAATAGCCTGAATAGCCGCTTCAGTTGGTCGATTAAACTGACCATAAAATAGAAAAAAGAAGCGTGCGATGAACTTTCTTAACAGAGCACGCATTTTGATAATAAAATTCAATTATTTGCAAGCGTTGTTCGTTTGTAAGACGATTCCTGGTTAAATTATAGACCAAACTGAAGATGTTTGCCAGTGAAACATAACACGAAAAGTGCGTGAGCTGTTTAAACCAGTGTTGCCAAAAAGATAATAAAGCTAAAAAATCATCCGTTATACAGTTTTTCATATTTCGTTTTATTAGTGGGGGTTTGAACCATGGCACTACGTCTCATAAGCCAACACATTACCTACTAAACTACGGGGACTGCTATTGGTTTTGAGTAGTGAGGCTTTTGCGGCACCGTCAAACTATATTAGTCGTGAACGGCAAGGGGTAAGTTGGTACAAACATTTGTAAGACAGGATTAATTGTTTGAAAAGTTCTTTGATGTGTGGAGAAATCGATCGGAAATAGTCAACTATGGAATGGTACCCAGCAAACAATTCTTAATTTGGATAACACCAGACCACACACTTCAAAAACGATTTGCTACAAATTTTGCTCTTAAAATTTTAATTTGAGAGTCCTATGCATTCAACTACAGACCTGTGTCTGTCAGTGGCAAATATGTTGATAAACTAATTCGCCACCACAGGCTGTTCTGAACATGCGGCATTCCTTTATCAAAATGCCTGATACCAATTAATATTGAAGCCGACTTAATTTTCTATTCGGGCGAAAACTATTTTGTATTTAAGGACCATAAACAAAGTTTAAAGAATAATTTAGGAGCTGCTAAAACGAACATCGTAGTTATCAATCAAATGGGGTGATGTACTCGAAAAAGTCAGTTTAAATATACTGATTGTCGATGTTCTACCGTAATAAAGAAGTTTTTCACATCGATCCATAACCATAGCCGAGATATGGATCCAACATGTCGTATACCATACGCAATTTTGTTCATTACAACCCTTCAATCAGGATTACGACCTAGTTTCTCACACCACTTATGTTGTGTGTGTTAATTTTATTTATGAGTGGCGGGACCTACAGTTTAAAGTCGACTCCGAACGACAGATTTTTGAGAAACTTTTCATGGCAATTTTATTTACTCTCAGAGTTTTTGCCAGAAATCTGCTGAGAGGAAGTCGCCGAAGAAATAATTTTTGTATTTAATTTTGATGTCTGGCCTTTGGCTCGAAACCTGGCTTTTCGTCTAATAAGCCAACACACTACCTACTAGACCACGGCGACTATACGGGGGCGAAAAGCCTTGAAATATATCGAGGCCTCAGCCCATACATGTCGTATACTATATCGCGCTTAAAGTAAAAAAATAAATTTAAATGAGCAGAATACGAAGACTATGCTATCTGCGACAATATAGTTGGGGTTTATGTCTTGACTAACCATCGAGGTAAGATCAAGTTCTGTAGTTGACTTGATCAGATTATGAAAGATCGTGGTGTTTATGTCCTAGCTAACTGGACTGGGTCAGAAGTGGCCTATTCATTATGAGCTGTTGGAAAAACATGTGAAAGAAATTTCATTTAAGTCCTTATTTCCACAAGCTGCTAATTAAGTGTCGTTCTGTTTGGTAAATAAAAACAGAGTGACATTATTTTTATTATTATTTATAGGATTTTAATGATTTCATGTTAATCATTGATGACATTTCAATTAACTGCTTTAAAAAATTATAGAAAAAAAACGATTTTCTGTACATAAATTGAATAAAATTTAATTAACACGATAATGATGGTAATTACAGAAAATCAAGTCAGGACAAAATGGACTAAATACATGAATCATTGGCCACTACAACTCTTTAGTTAAGAGTACGGCCTTGTTAGCCACATCACCGAAGTTGTGTATGTTAATTTTATCCATAAGAGGCACACCATTAACTCCAAATGGAAGGTTTAAAGAGCTTTAACAGGACTTTAAGCACCAGAAAATTGATAAGATTAAATTGCCAAGAGGAATATTTTTATCAAGACGTCAGGGATAAGAACTAAACCGGAAGCCCACGAGTATATAATTGCTGGAGATAGAATGTATTTATACAGACATATTTGAGAAGAGTAAAATTTATAATTCCTGGTACTTTATAGTTTTTCAATTACTTTCTGTAGTTTTTAAGTAGCAAACATAATTTAAGTTCTTGTTCTGTTCTTGTTACCTGTTGCCAAGGTCCAAATGAATTCACATAAATCAAATTCTAGGGCTGTCTGGTACTTTTAGGGCTGTTTGGTAGTTTTAGCATTGTTTGGTTCTTTTAATGATATTTGGTACTTTTTGGAAGGCTTGGTACTTTAAGTACTGTGTGATACTTTTGGTGTTGCTTGGTACTTTTAGTGCTGTTTGGTACTTTTATAGCAGTTTGGTACTTTTAGTGCTGTTTGGTACTTTTATAACAGTTTGGTACTTTTAGTGCTGTTTGCTACTTTTAGTGCTGTTTGCTACTCTTAGTGTTATATGGTACTTTTAGTGCTGTTTAGAACTTTTAGTGCTGTTTGATACTTTTGGTGCTGTTTGATACTTTTAGTGCTGTTTGGTACTTTTAGAGCTATTTGGTACTTTTAGTGCCGTTTAGTACTTTTAGTGCTGTTTGGTACTTTTAGCGCTGTTTGGTACTTTTAGGGCGTTATGAGACTTTTAAAGCTGTTTGGTACTTTTAGTGCTGTTTGGTACTCTTAATGCTATTTGGTAGTTTTGGTGCTGTTTACAACTTTTAGTACTGTTTGGTACTTTTAGTGCTGTTTGCTACTTTTAGAGGGGTTTGGTAATTTTAAAGGTTTTTTGTTCTTTTAATGCTGTTTGGTACTTTTAGTGCTGTTTGGTACTATTAAAGCTGTTTGGTGCTTTTAGGGCGGTTTGCTATATTTAGAGGAGTTTGGTACTTTTATAGCTTTTTGTTTCTTTTAGTCCTGTCTGGAACCTTTAGACTTGTTTTTACTTTTAGCGCTGTTTGGTACTTTTAGGGCGTTCTGGAACTTTTAAAGCTGTTTGGTACTTTTAGTGCTATTTGGTACTTTTAGTGCTATTTGGTAGTTTTAGTGCTGTTTAGAACTTTTAGTGCTGTTTGGTACTTTTAAAGCTGTTTGGTGCTTTTAGGGCGGTTTGCTACTTTTAGAGCTTTTTGGTACTTACTCTAATTTTCTACCTTAAAGTATAAAAACAAAGCCTTCATCTGAAACCTTTATGTATGCGTGCGTAATTGATACATTTCCCAACTGCTTATATCCCCAAATATTTGCCTTTGCATTCCAATCTTTTTTGTTTTCTTTTCCTTTTAAAAATAAAAATAAAGCATGTCACTTAAGATATTTAAAAAACAAATGGTATGTTTAGTTATTAAAAATAATTTTTAAAAATAATTTTTAAAAAACCAAAAAAAAAAAAAACAAAACAAAAAATCCTCAATAAAACCACCAGCTACAACTGGACGAAGCTACCGATGCCTGGGGTATAAAAGTTGAACGTGTGGAAATGTTAGTAGACTTTCTAAAGAATTTGAAATTTTTCAAATAAATAAACAAAATTATTAAATATTTTTAAAATTGTTTTCTTTTCAAATTTGCAAAAAAAAAATGCACTTAATAAACACAGCAAAGATGTACGCTTGCCGGTGCAGCTGCAAAGAGCCATGGCAGCCGAGGCTGAGGCAGCAAGAGAGGCACGTGCCAAAGTTATTGCCGCCGAGGGAGAGCAAAAGGCTTCAAAGGCTTTGAGAGAAGCATCAGAAGTGATTGGTGATTCACCGGCAGCTTTACAATTAAGATATTTACAGGTATTTAACCACCCTCAAACCACCAATGAAAGTTAATTATTTTAAGAGTTTTTTTTTTCGTTTCTCTTGTTTAGACATTAAGCGCAATATCAGCTGAGAAGAATTCAACGATTGTTTTCCCTTTGCCCATTGACTTGATAACCTACTTTTTGAAGACGACCGATGAGAAGACACAAAAAAATGCGGCCAAAGCTTGTGCAGCCATTGCCCAGTCAACGGTAGAGGCTATTGCCCAACAGCAGCAATCAACTGCAATGTAAATGTTAGCAAAACTAGCTTTAAATAAAATCTGTATGTTTTTGTTGTTTCTAAATACGAAGAAGAATAAAAAAAAACGAAAGATAAGAATATAGTTGAACAAATACCAGCAAATATTTGGAAAGGAAATTGAAAAACTGCAAAGGCTGAAGGAGAATTAAAAACGTTGAGCAGCGTCAGCAGCAGCAGCAGCAACAAATATGAAATTTTTATGTGTAAAATAATAATATTTAGAAGAAATTCAAATAAATATTAGAAATTTATAAAAATTACAACAAAAAAAAAGATGAAATGAAATAAATAAATTCGTGTCAAATGTATGTAATGTAGCCTTTATCGGATATGGTTGACAGAAATATCGGGCAAATCCTTGTTTCAAAACACGTAAACAATTTGAAAAGCCTAAACTCTACTGACCATCCCTTCCGGATCTCTGAAATCATGTTCATGATCCGGAATAAAGCTTCTTTCGAGCACTATAATGTGCACAAGTGCATTGTATTGGCAATCTTATTTCCATTGTTATGCATAAAAAATTTAACTTTTTATATAACGAAACTGTATTGCACATGTACAGTGGTGGCCTTATAATTAGAAACGACTTAGCAACATGCATGTTTGTTAATATGTTTTACAGTTTTCACTGTGGGATCAAAGGCTTTGTTTGGAGGACGTCTTACATACGTTTTTCCATCAGATTGGGACAAATTAAACTTAGATTCGTCACTCCAGAGAACTCTGTTCCAGAAACATCGTTTCTAATTATAAGGCAACCACTGTATGTAGTTGTCCACCATTTTTAAAATTTTTGCATAAATTTCAATACAAATAATCTCTTAATAAATCAATTAATATTTGATAAAGGTTGCATAAATAATACACAAAAATAAATACAAAAAATACAAAAAATAAATCCATTTAATAATAGTAATAAATAGTATGATGATATTTAAGTAACTGTGTCAACAATTCCAATTGTTTCCAAACTGTGAATAAATGTTTACTTTATCTACTTGATGAATAACAGCAAACAAAAACAACAACAAAAAAACATACAAACAAAAAATATGTAATTCATTGGTTTTCTTTCTAATATTAATACCGACAACAACAATAACAAGTAAAGCTTAGATTCACTATACATACGTACATACATACGTGTATCGGATCTATAAATGTACAATGAGTAAAACAAGAACGTAATGTAATGTAATGTGACGCTTAATATCAAAAAAAAAAAGGATTTTGTTCAATACCATTCTCCAAACCATACCTAAGGCATGTTCTGAAAGTTCATTGAATTTTTAAATTTTTTTGGAAGTATGACCATCATGTCTTTTATAGCAAAAAATAGGGTAGGTAAGTAGGTAGTGGCGCCTGTCCACCTAAGAAGTTGGGATGCTCACTTAGACGATGAAGCAACTTAAACTACTCAAATCCAATACCGACAGATCATTAAGGTCGTCTGCATAGGAAATACCAAAGTTATTTCGCCTTTTCTGACACAGCTCTGGGCATGTATCTAATAGGTAAAGAACAGTTTAGGTTAGGTTAGAGGACGTGTACTTGTCAATTAAGACAAGTACAGTACCCGGAGGTCGAATTGACCCATTGTACAACGTCCTAGTTTCTCACACCACTTATGTTGTGTGTGTTAATTTTATACATTAGTGGTGGGACCTACAGTCGACTCCGAACGACAGATTTCTGAGAAACTTTTCATGGCAATTTTATTTACTCTCAGAGTTTTTGCCAGAAATCTGCTGAGAGGAAATCGACAAAGAAATACTTTTTGTATTTTGCCTTTGATGTCTGGCCTTGCCTGCGTCTAATAAACCAACACACTACCTACTGGACTACGGCGACTTCAAGGTTCTGAAAGTACATTGTTCTGAATGTACATTGAAATTTTAAACAAACCACAATATTGTTGGAAGTATGACCGTCATGTCATTTAAAGCCAAAGATATGGTAGGTAAGCAGAGGAGACTGTCAACTTAAGATGTTGAGATTGACAAACTTGGGCTATATAGGGTCCGTTGTGTTACCACAGTTATTCATTTCTCCTACTACCTGAACCATTCTTCCTCTTACTCGCCTCCACAGCTCCTACGGAAGAAGTTTGTCATGTTTCTAAGACCAATATTCCATAGTGCCCATAATCAAAATCAGCGTGCTTCTTTGATATATGAATAGCTTTCCATATGCTCTCTAAATAAAGTTAGCTAGATATGCTGCGCAATTTTGTTCATATACGATGCCCACTTGATTTTAATAGAATCCATATTTCCAATGTCAATTATAAGTCCGCATGTTTTCAAAGGGGTTCCCAATGTAGGGAACTTACCGAAAAGTTCAGTGGTTCTGCCACGTCTCTCCAATTCATTCTCTCTACAGACGCCTAGAACACCATTAAGTGTCAGTATCCATAAATAATGAATGTCATACCACGCCGATATCACGTTCAGTGATTCACCGCAGCCATAAACTGTCTTCAAGTTCGCTTAGCAAACAGAAAATATTCTCGATTAGAATACATTCCAGGTATATCAGATGTTCTCTGTCCTCGATTACGGAACTGATAAATGTTAGGAAAAGTGTAATAATGCGCATTAGTTAGTTTCTATTGATGGCATCCTCAACATAAAAGGATCGACATTAATTTGGCGTATTACAAAGTCCAGCTAATCGATTAGGACTACTATTCTCTTATCAAGTACATGAAAATGTTTTAAGAAACTGTACCGAAAGCTCTTTCAAGAACTATAAAGAGATTCCAAATATAACTACAAATTGTACTCAGTTGCCGTTGAGAGATAAAACAATTAAAATCTCAATTAAAATCCGAAGTAGTGGTCTTACCGTAGGTCTTCTCCCATCTTTTTGAATGAAAAGATAACTGAAATTTGTTTCAGTCAGAGTATTTTACATTCTCAACTAGAGTAGTTAAGACAGCCAAAACTTCCAAACCATAATAGGTTTTCAACATGTGATCGATAATTGTCCATCTTTTCAGAGCAAGTATGTATTAAGTTAATTTTGGATACCCTACGCGTAAGTGGAGCGTATTGCATTGATAGAATTCTGTATTGAGCGTAACTGAAACAAGGCAGACTGGATTTAAGCCATTATTTTTAGGAACAATTGAGATTCACTGGCAACATGAAGCATTATCATATTGGAATATTGTCATGTGTGGTTACAAACTTCAGCCATTTTTAGTTTTTGAAAGAATGATTTGTATACGCTGTGCAACCCCTCTGGCCATCTGACCGAGTTACAGCAGCAACATAATAGTGACATTCTAGTCTCACCAAATATAGAATATCATTTCGACCTCACAGACATTCGGTTTTAGCATTTTGGATCCATTTTTCATTGGCATTAAGGATGTGAGCACATATGCCTTGCTTTTGGCAATGTTCTAGCACAAAATCATCTTTCAAATTCTCTAGGCTTGAACTCATGTACATATGCGATCTTTATTCATTAAGTTTACAGGGTTGCCAACAAATTTTCTTCATTTCTGTCTACGGGCAGAGATTAAATTTAGTTTCATGTTGTGTGAGTACAGCGTTATGTGATCTGGCGCTGTCCTTCAGGATTTAAAACAAAAACATCCAATTTAACCCAAGAGCCTCCTGTTTTTACTACAACTGACTGGCAGCATTATATTATTTCACTCCTTTTAGGTTAGGTAATTTCTAGAACTAGACTGTTGATTTGTTATTGTTATTATTTTCTATTACCTTTCATAGTCCTTTCGACAGAGTCTTGTTATTGTAATTTGATTTTTTTATACATAGTCTTGTAATTTCTTTGTTTTAAACAGTTCTTTCCTTCTAAATTTTGATTTCATAAACGAAGTATAGAAATTGCATTCACTGTACATCTGGGCAATGCTTGTTGTTGTTGTTGCTTAGAGACAAATAAAAAATTTACGAATTAAAATTATAGAATAATTTATCAGCATTTCTTAAATACAAATCTTTTTTTTTATTTTTCAATCAATCTATATGTGGTCTTATTAAATTAAAAATAAAGAAAAAATCAAAGAAATTAAATAAAAATACAACAATTTTATCAATTTTATTAAAATTTAGTCATAGAATTAGTAAATTTTGATTATAGTTGTTTATATGAAATTTAAAACAAAAAATCAAATAAAAATTTATTACTGACAACATGTTTCAAAATTCAAAATGACATTAATTTTAATCTACAAAAACAAAACAAAAATAATAATAATAATCAAATTATTAAACTTAACTTTCATTTAAAATGTCTGTATATTTTGTAATTTTATACTCTCTTGCATGATATCTAAATTACAAATATGTTGTTCATCTATTGTTGTCTTAATTATAAATCAAAAATAAGCATAAGATTTCGTTATTAAATTAAAAATTATTTTAAATTTAATTTTCAAATCCTAATGGGACAGGACCTTTCTAGTTTATGTTTCTTTAATAAATTCAAATTGAATACACATATGGAAAGGAAATTTCTATTTATACTAGATGGTGTATAATAACGTACTTAATTGGTCAATACAATCCTTTAGTCAGGATTACAACCTAGTTGTTCTCACACTCCTCATGTTGTGTGTGTTCATTTTATGCATGAGTGACGGGACCTACAATTTAATGTCGACTCTTAACGACAGATTTTTGATTTGCCATATTTTGATGGCAATTTAATTTACACTCAGAGTTTTTGCCAGAAGACTGCTGAAAGAAAGGAAGTTGCCGAGGTAAATATTTTCTCGTATTTCACTGCATCCAAACTATGAAAGCTGGGGTTTCAATCCAAGAGCACTCCTCTTCACATCTTACATCCGTATTAATAGTATAAATAAAATATTTGCACTAAGAATTTCAAATAATGACCTCCAAATGTAATTATGATGGCTGGCAACATTACCTTACTTCATTCACATTCGATCTGGCAACTTCTAGAACCATAGTGTTGATTTGTTATTGTTATTTTCATACGCAGGAACAGACATAACGAGCTGCAGATATCATTATGATGAAAGTCCTCGTTCGATCCTCTGTGTAAGGATGTAATGCTCTTAAGAGTACAGAATAAATTAAGTGACGCATTAATTGAAGCGCTACATAATAGCAGTATTAACAATCCAAGTTGTTACCATATTTCAACTAGTACACCCGATACATACATAAATAATTGGTCCTTACAACACTTTTGTCAGGATTACAACCTAGCGTTTCACACCACGTATGTCGTGTGTGTTAATTTTATACATGTGTGGCGGTACCTACAATTTAAAGTCGATTCCGAACGACAGATTTTAGAGAAACTTTTCATTGTAATTTTATTTACCGTCACAGCTTTTAACAGAGTTTTCTGGTGAGAGAAAGTCGCCGATAAAATATTCTTTCATATTTCGTTTTGTTCGTGACGTCTGATCTGGAGTTTGAACCGAGGCCTCACGTCTAATAAGCCAATACACTAGACTACGGTGACTTCCGTAGATAGTAGCGGTAAAATCTATCCGACGATAGATATAATTTCAATTCAAACCTCCGAAATTCGAAAGTAGCTTGTTTCTCATTCTGGTGCCTTCCGGGTCTCTTCCTATTGTTGAGATGTCATCCGCAAATTACTTTGGTAATTATGGTTTTAGTTTTTTTAGAATACAAATTAATTAAGTTCTGCAAATCAAACGGATTGTAACTGACGCCTGTTAAATTGTAATTGAAAAAAGGATATTTAAACTTGAAAGCAACTGTCTATACCTGTTATGTCTATTAACACAACATGGTGCATGAGACATTCTCTAAGACATAACATATAAAAACTAATTTGTCATTGAAACAAAAATATTTTTGTTTTTTAATTTCATTAGTTGTTCCTTAAATATCCAACTAATAATAATTTTTTTTATAAAAATCCCTAATAAATGTTCAAATTTTAATTTAAAAAAAACCAAAAATGGAAACCTAATGTAAAATTCATTAAAACGAATTTATAATAGCAAATGATGATAATCGTTAAATTATAAATTAAAAATAAAACATAAAAATAACCTCAATTTTTTCAAAAACAAAAACAAAAACAAAAAAAAAAAATTTTAATTTTCTCCCAAAAAAACAAAAATTAATTTTATAACTGTTACAATAATATAATATTATTAAGCATTTTACAATAATAATAACAATAATAAAAATAAATTTAAAAAAGTATTTAAAACTGTTTATATGTATGTAAAATGCACAGTTATTTAAATAAAATATAAACAAAAAAATTTCAAATTTAAAATATTTGTGTCAAATAAAATTTAATAAGAAAAACAACAAAAAAATGAAATTCTTAAAAAACCAACTTTTTATTAAACAAAAACAACAACATTAAAGAAAATCAACAACAACAATTTTTGATGTAATTTACAAAAAACAAAAACAAAAATTAATAAAAACAATTGAAAATATTTTTTAATTTAAAATTAATGTCACACCACAAAACAAAATTAATTAATATGGGAAGAAGAAATCCGAAATGAAAAGAAGAAGGCAAATAAGTATAAAAAAATAAAAAAACAGACAACCAACATGTAAAATCTTGTAAATTTTGAATATTTTAAAATATTTAATATTAAAAACCAAAAAAAAATAATAAAGAAATTAATTTAATAAAAATAAAAACAAATACATAAAAAACAACACAAACAAAAAAGCGTTTGATTTAAAAATTAAAATAGACAATGGAAGGTGAACTCAGAAAACATCCTTTTTTTGCTATATTTAGCATGACCTGGCTTTTATACACGGTAAGTGCTTCGAAAATATTAAAGCTTGAGCCAATACAAAGTCACTTGCAGAGGCTTTGGCTTACCCTGCATTTGTTCGATCAGAGCTGGTGAATACCACTCAGGCCAGCCAAAAGACATTTGATGATGGTAAATTGGTGGCATTAACTACAAGATCCAAGACCCAAGCAAGCAGTCTTTTCAAAAAGTTGCCAGGTTGGATTAATTTAAATGCAATAAAATTATGCAACACCCAAGTATAAATGCCGAGATATTAAATTAAGTACTCGTATACAAAATGTTGTTGAGAAACAATTAAACAAACAAATACCAAAAAAATTTACCCCGTGCCTTTACATATCTGGTGGGACTAAAACGGTTGTAAGTTTTACACAATCTACAGGTCACTAAGTATCTCTTTCATCTCTTTCGATTCCGGGTTTTTTTTTATTTTCTTTTTTTGTACCCCTGTAGTCTCAGTACATACATACATATGTATGTATCGGCAATGAATCGTTTTTCGCTACTCGTAAGCACTCATGAAATTTTTAATATAAGTGAGTCAGCAATATTGAAATTTAACTATGTACTCTGATTCATTCATACTCAATACAACCTTGATTTATAAGCGTAAAACGTTAACATCAAACTCATAGCATTCGAAATATGGTTGATTCACAAGGCTACTCATTTAGATTCATAACTTTAGAAAAATACTTATAAATGATTCGAGTAACTCGACTCATGCGTGTTGTTAAGTATGAGTATGATGAGTACTTCAAACTTTGAATATGACTAGTATGAGTATAATATTAAAATAAGTATGAATTCGTATATATATACATAATTGGTCATTACAACCCTTCAGTCAGGATTACGACCTAGTTTCTCACACCACTTATGTTGTGTGTGTTAATTTTATACATGAGTGGCGGGACCTACAGTTTAAAGTCGACTCCGAACGACAGATTTTTGGGAAACTTTTTCATGGCAATTTAATTTACTCTCAGAGTTTATGCCAGAAATCTGCTGAGAGGAAGTCGCCGAAGAAATACTTTTTGTATTTTGTCTTGATGTCTGGCCTAGGGCACGAACCCTGGCTTTTCGTCTAATAAGCCAACACACTACCTACTAGACCACGGCGACTTCATGTCTAATAGCAGACATTGTTTATAAAACCCATTGCAATCTGCACCTGCAGATGAGAACTTGGAATAATCTGTGGTCATTAAGGCTGTCACTTACACAGTCCTGGAGAAAGTGACGAAACCAACTGCTACTCATAAGACTAATGTAGTGGAGACAACTTCCGTAAAAGAACATAACAACGAAAAAATCCATTCCTTGCTCTTTTGTACTGGCAAACCGAAATAAATCTCAGCTATTCGTTCTCACTTGAAAACAATTTTTCCATTCTTATTCACTTACTTATTTAGTCATTACAACTCTTTAGTCAGGTTTAGAACCTATAACACCATATATGTTGTATGTGTTAATTTTATCCATGACCCCGAATGATAAACTTGAGAATCTTTTCGTGGCAAAGTTATTCGATTCTCAGATTTTTAACCAGAAGACCTTAGAGAGGAAGTCGTCGAAAGAAATTATTTTTTGAATTCGTATAAGTATCATAAATTATGAGTATGATTCGATTTTAGTCTTCTTTTGGAATACTCATTGCTGATCTCTGATACGTACATAAGTTTTTCCTAGGTAAGCAAGTAATTTGTCCACTGTAACAGACCCTAGAATGTTATGGTTATTATCTATCGTTGCTTAGAAACAACACCACAAAGGATTTTTGAACACTTAGAGGTTGTTAACATGTCTAGCCAAAGGACAGAATCTGCACCTTCCGAAATTATTGGTGAGATGGTAGTATATGATATGATAGTATCAAAGTAAGCCCTGCTTTTTGAAGAGGCTGCTAATTTTACCTAACCTATCCTACACACAACGCCTTGAATTTTTTGGATTGTCATATTGGGTGTAGTAGTGAGAAACCCTGTTCATTGTTCGTAGTCTTTCGCAGAGTTGGCCTTGTCGAATATACATACTTATGGTGTACGCTGTTCATGGTGGTGACAGATACCAAATTGATGGATAATTTGTATCAGGAGTGAAGCCTATTAGAGTTATAAAATACAAAAAGAAAAATATTCATATTGAAAATTCATTGACTTTTATTTTACTCGTATCACTAAATCACCGCCATCTTTAAATTAATTTGAAACATTTGTTTTACAATCGAAGTCAGCGTACTCTAGTAGGTAGTGTGTTGACTTATTAGACGTGAGAAATGGTTGCCGGTGGAGGCTGTGACATTTGCTGACTGAAAAATTGAATTCAAAACCAAGAGGAAAAGTGTAGGTATTGACATTAAGGGATAAAACCGTGGAGGCTGTGATGTTTGCTGACTGAAGAATTGCATTCAAAACCAAGAGGAAAAGACATTAAGGGATAGAACCGTTATAAGGCACGGAACTATGTATACTGCGTCTCTTTCAATAGTATCAAGTTATCCTGTATGCCCAAATAATAGAAAATTAGAAAACAAAAATTACAAACCATATCTGCGCTTTCTCTCTCTCTCTCTCTTCAAATTAAAAACTTTTGTGGTTTTTTTTATTAAAATTAATTTTTATATAATAATTTTATTTGTTGTTTTAATTTTTATATTCTTATTATTTTTTTTTTTATAATTTTGTTTTTGTTATTATTTTTAATATTTTTTATTAATACACTTACACATTAGGGTTTAGCTAAATTTATGATTTTCATTATTTATCATCATGATTTTTATTATTGTTTTTTTCTTATTTTTTTCTCTTTTAATAATAATTTTTATTTGTATATATACAAAGGAAAATAAAAATAATAATAAAAAGTATTTTATTTTAATTTTTAAATTAGATTTTATAAACATTTTCCAAGGAAATAATCAATTAAAATACGCTCAACTATGCTAAACAATTTATAAATACAATAATTAAATATAATTTATTTGTTTATAAAAATCAATTATAAGAAATTAAATTGAAATGTAATTGTAAATGTGTATAATTGTTATATTCTATTATTTTAATTGTTTTATTTTAATAATGGCTTCAATAATATTTTTTTATTTTTGTTTTATTTTATTTCTTTCCTTTTAATAATAATATTTAACATGATTTTATGTGTGGTGTTGTTTAATTAATAATTTTTATTTTATTTTTTTGTTTTGCTTTTCATAATGTATTTTTAATTAATTTATTAATAATTAAATGTTACTTAATGTTTAATGATTGCGTTTACATACGATGTATTGTATCTCTTGTGTATAAATATATTAATTTTTTTTTTACTATATTTTAATATAATATTTTTATTATTTTTTATATTCAATCAAACAAAATGTGATGATTTTTTCATTTTTATAACGAAACTCAAAAAAAGCCATCAAAGCGTATGAGTAATATTTGTCTTTGTATCGAATTAAATAACACTCATACGCTGTGGTGCATATATTATACACTTACTCATGGGCATTATTTAAGGTATGGATGATGGCATGGACAAATGCCATGTTGGAAAAAAATACATGAAAATATTTTTTGTTTTTGTTTTTTATTATTTTTTTTTAATTGGCATATATTTATTTATTATTTATGTACGTATATTTATTTAAACATAAAATTTCCTTTTTTTGTTATTTTATAGTTTTAACAAAGTTCAAAAACAAAAATGAAAAACATTATTTGTTTTATATGTTTTCGTTTCGTATGTATGTATGTTTATAGACTAGAAAATGCGTTTTAATTCCTGTTTATTTGCATATACTTCTTTTATTTACTATATTCTTTTATATTTTATTTATTTTTTAATATTCTCTTTTATTTATTGTTTAAACTAAATTTTTTAGGTTATACGAAATTATAGTGAGTATTTGTTTATTATACAGTCATTTTCAGGAAATTTTGTTTTTCGTACAATTTAATTTACTTAAGAAAATAAATTACTAGAGGGCATAAAAATATATGTAGTTCTGAAACCTTTGGCTCATAGGATCTGGCATTTGAAATACGGGATGGTATGGAGAAAAATTTCATTAAAAATAAAATTTTATATTTTTAAAAAAGTATATAAAAAGAAAAGTTATGTTGCATTTGACTTATAAATAACAATACAATTCACTGGTGACAAAGCAAAATAATCATGGATGTTCCGATGTCATTACAGGTTCAATATAAATAATAAATTTACCCACGACATAATTAGAATGTTCATATTTAATATCATTTTACGAATTAGATATTTACCACCATCTTATAAAACGTCAACAATTGGCAAAAGTATTAAGAAAATCGAGATGAAATGCAGGACCAAGCACGGTAGTATTGAACATTTGATAAGAGACACCTTTTTTATTGACTTATCCCAAGCTCTTGCTAACATTTAGCGCGAGGAAACGGCCATCCAAAGTATTGTATTTTCTCTTCGAAACCTACACACAATTCAGGAGTAAACACGGTACTACTGAGCGATAAGAATGAAGTTCTCATGACTATGAGAACTCGTAAATAAACACAAACTATTGTTACGGAAATGAAATATCTAGATACTGGTGTTATGCTTTTACATCGCTTAACATTAAAATTATGAACAAAGGCTACAAAAACAAAACAATAAAGTAAGAAAACCTGTTTACAATTTATCGTAATGCTTAATATAACAACAAACACCGGCATTAAAAAAATGGTAAACAAAAATACACAAACAACACAACAATAATAAATATAAACAGCGGTGTTTACATTTATAGAGATTTCGAGAAGGTGAAGTCATGAACATTCGACTTCAAGAACATTCATCAGAATGTTTAAGTTGTCATATAAAAGTAAAACCAAGCAAAGCAAAGCAGGCGACTGTGTAAGTGAAGTTCAGTCAATCTTGTGTGAAGACGCGGTGCGTTTGAAAAGAGTAATCGTGGCTTGAAGATCTTCGCTACAAAGATCTGTCGAATAATTGTCTAGTAATTGTTATTGTTTATGCAAAGGGTATAAACAGAGGAATAACAAACAAAGCAATTGTTGTTGTATACATCAAGTTGCGAACAGTGGCACACAGAATTGTGCGAATAATAAAGAATTTTAATTAAATTTATTTGCTATCTACGAGCTCATATTTTAAACGTTTTTAAAAGGTAAAAACGTAACGTGGAACATTTAAAGCACGATCGAAAAAAGTAATTTTCCTGCATGCATCTTACAAGAAAGTAAATTAAGGGTTTTACTATACACAGCAATTATGAATTCAAAAATATCTTCAATGCTGGAGCTTTAACTAGGTTAGGTTAAAAATCTCTGTTTGCCACCTCTCAGTCATCACGATGGTTTTTTAAAGATGCGAACTGTATTCAAATCAATTTCCACTTTCAGTGAATGAATTCTTTGGTTCTTAAGAAGGAATTGTAAAGCAATGATTTAATAAATGAAGAGCATAGGTAAATAAAAACACTAACGTAACAAACATCGCACTCCAAAATTCATATCAAAACAATTGAATTTAAGCTGAAATCCGTTCAAATTCATTGACCTACTAACTCAGCATTAGATACGTATACATTACAACGGTTTTCTATACAAATGGATACTAAAACCAATAAGGGCTTACGCCACCTAACGTCTACAAGTTACAAAGAAGAAAAACTACAACACATCCATAGTGGTCTTAACTTTACGACCGTTCACAAAAAAATATATGTTGACAACATTCGAACATGCACGTCATTTTGAAGATCGTCTGAAGGTAAGACATACTTCAAGAAGTCTTGCGGCAAACATGCAAAAATAATTAAGATTTACAGAAGGTATACGATTAACTTTATCTAGAATAAATATTTGAATAATTATTGCAACATTCATGTACAAAAAAAAAACTTAAGTAAATGCTTAGCACAAAAAGTTCTCTTTGGTTGCTGCTAGGCTTAAATTGCTACAAAAATGTTTACAAGCCATGTCTGCTTAGGAAAATTTTTTTTAAATATTTTCGAAAACAAAATAATAACACATTAAATTTTTAATTTTTTATTGTTTGAATTGATTTATTTTTTTTTTTATAATATTTTTGTTACACACACTTAAAATTAAAAAAATTTATAGAAAAAAAATTCTTCTTTTTTATATAATTTGGCATAAAAAAAACTTAAATTTAAATAACAAACTAAAATAAACAAACAAAAAAGAAAACAATTTTGGAAAAATAAAAAATAAATTAGATTTTATTTTTAGCTTTGAAAATTAAAAAATATTTAAATGTATTTAAATGAAGTATTTATTAACAACAAGACACGAAAACATATGTCATAAGTGTTAAAATAAAGATTCTTTTATGCAGAAAATTTTGAAAAATATTTTAAAATAATAAAAAAGAAAGTTTTTTAATACTTATTTTTAATACAGAAAAATAAAAAAAAAGTTCGAGTAAAATTATTAAAGAATTACACTTAAAACAATACATTGTAAACTAATAAATGACAAGAAATAAAAACATTTATTGTAAAATAATTAAATATTTTTCTTATTTTTAGATTTGTGACTTTAAAATGAACTTGAGAAAAAGTAATGCAATATAAAATTCGAAACAATTTCGAATATTTATTTTTATTTTTATAGACTGTAAGGGAACTTAAGAACAAATGTAGGTATATATTTAATGGATGTAAATGTATGATTGGTAGGAATTTTCAATTGATTGGTAAATATAAAAAGAAATTCTTTTTTATGAAAAAAAAAATTAAAAAATAATTCTTTACAATATTAAAAATGGTTGGTAAGTATGTATATATAAATAAATGTAAATGGTTTAAGTATAAATAATGCAGTAATGAATTTCTTTAATTTTTTCCGTGATGTTTTGTATATAGTCCTGGCCTATTTGTATTTTTTTTATTAATAAATGCGTGAATTTTGACATTTGTTTGTAGTTTAAAGATTTTATAACATAAACTATATTTGCATGTCTGTATTTATGTGTATATTTCTAATTATTTGTTCCATATTTTCCTTGAATACATTTTAAATAAAAATCTAATTAAAGAAGTAAATGAAAATAATTATTACAATACATTTATTAATAGATGTTATAAAGTATAAGATTATATTGTTGTATAATAAGGTTCGATTTCAGTTAATTGTTTCTTGTTTTATTGTTTTTAAATGCCTTCAATTGGATTGGTTACGATTTCAATATTTTGCTTTTGGTTTAGTTAGAATATTTTTTTTTTAAATTTTATCATGGCTTTTTTAGGATATTTTTTTTTTTATAAACTTAAATTTTTTGTTAGAATATAAATTTAATTGAACATTTTTTTAATAAATTTATAAATCTTTTAACACATAAAAGTAGCCAATAATTTTTAATTTAATATTTTATTTTTTTTTTGTTTTTCATATTTTAAATTTAAAAATCCTAAATGGCATTATTATATTTTTTAGTAGATTTATACAATACAAATTATATATTTTAAATTATATTTTTTTGGGGTTGTTTAGTATGTTTTGTGTTTAAATAATAATAACTGTATTTACACATACAGACATAATTTGCCTCTAGAAACTTAATGTTTACGTAAATAATAAAAAATAAAAGCTTTAACAATAAGTTAGAAATAAAAAATTATATAGAAAAGGAGATAATAACACCAAGAGAACACTTATTTTAGGCAAAACTGTTTCTTTGAACAGATTTAAACCAAATTTGTTAATTTTTGAAACAAAATAATTGCAGTTCTAGAACGAATACAAGACACTGGGTAGACTTATAGAAAAAGTTTATGTAAATTATTAATTTTTAGAACCATTTTTAACAAACCATTATAAAAAAATGGTAATTGATAATATTAAACATTATATTCATAAATTAATTATTTTTAAGAACACAAAATAAAATATATTTGAGTTGCATATTTCATTTCAAACTATTTTTTAAATTCAGCCTTATAACATTGGTCGAGTTCATTTAATCTATTAAAAAAAAATGGAACTGCATCAAAGTATGATTCTTTATATTAAATCGACACATAAGTTTCTAAAACTATCTTTAGTTTTAACATAAAAATTTTAATTAAAAAAAGAAATACAATGGAGCAGTGTAGCCGTGTTGCAAGAAAAATTAAAATCGAGGGAATTAAATAATGAAGTGAATAATTTCGAAAAACGTATACGATTTCCTATATAGTATGTAATAGAAAAGCAAAATAAAAACCTCATAAATTGGCAAAATAGGAAAACATAAAGACACAAAAATCATTCGAAATTAAATATGTTACAAATAAATGTTTAAAAAGACTTTACATACATTTTTGATTAATGTTATTAATTAATTTAATTAATTAATTGTAATAGAATAGTAAATGAAATCATATAAAACATGTTAAATTAAAAAATTAAATTTATTATTTCCCTTGCCTCAGGGTACAATGTGAACGAAATGATTAAAAGTATTTAACAAAGTTTATATTGAAGTCGAAAAGTTATCTAAACTTGAAGCTCAATTTATTAATCTAAGATTAATTAGAGAGTGGCTTACACACTTCTATTCAATCATAACTTTTATTTATTTGTGATACTTCAAAAGATATCAGTTCTGAGCTAGATACAATCACTTAGTCGAACTGATGAAGGAGTTATCGCAGCCCTTGATTCCGGTATCAAATTTAAACAACTTAGATGAAATAAAGTTGAAATAAAATTGTTCAAAACTTGTTAAATTTTCTTTAAACACGCTGAAGTAAAGAATTTCGGATACAACCACTTTTTTGGTTTTTATGCTTTTCCTTTATAAAAATCAAAAATTCAATATCTAAGCTATTCAAAAGTTTGGTTCATACTACAATTAAAAAAAATATTAAAAAAAATAAACAAGTTTCGCCTTCAGAAAAACTTCTATGGACACGAACGTGGTCAACTGACAGAAACAATTTAAACAATCAGTATTGCCGTTGATAAGGCCAAGCATTTGGAAATTAAGATTTTTAATACATGCAGGTGATCACTTCTTGGTGAATGTCAAAAAAAGTGTCACTGTTGACTGACGACAATTTAAATTTAAAGATTTCAATTTATTTTTATTTATTTTTTTTAATTTTTAACAGCAAAATGTAATTGATTGTCTATCGTTAATGCAATCGAAGTTGTTTTCTTATCCATATTGAACTCAAATTTGCTTAAAAATCTTAAGAAATAATAAAAATCAATCTTATAACGGTACGGCTAATCGTAGGCGAATTTCAACAATTCTGGAACAGATTATTTTTCTTTTTCTACTAAAGTGTCAAAATCCGTCAACGATTCGACAATCGTAATAAACCTAAATAAAAATATTATAAACCAGAGAGCAAAAATATCTAAATTCAGTAAAATATAAGTCTTGTACTCTAAAATTAAAAAAACAGTGGTATTCCGTACGATACAACTAAACACAATCAACTCAATCACGACTAACAATTGCGTGGAGGTTTTTTTTCCTTTTCACATTCCTCATATTATGAATAAAAGTTTTTTATAAAATTTTTATTTTTTGGCTTTTTATTACATGAATTTCTTCACGAAAAGTAAATTCCGCGGGAAAGAAAGTCTTAGCGAATATTCGTGATTGGACTAAATAAGAACGTAGACTAGAAGCAATACTTGAAGTGGCCGAATTCAAAATAAAATAACCATTTTAATTCGATTCTTTGTAACACATTTATACAGCTTTAATGAACCAGAGTGTCATGTTTTATACTTTGAATTTACTGATTAATTATATTACGTTTAAGGACAGTTTTAATAGTGACATAAGTCATGTATTCCTAAAAAATTATTAAAATGTGCTTTCGAATCGACAACCAAAATAACAAACTGAACAAAACATAAATAATTTTGCCTTCAATAAAAATTCTCTCGAGTGACAGTTAATAAATTGTGTTGTAATCCTGGCATTATATTTCGTTTGTTGTAGTATGAAAAAGCTTTTCAATTAATATATATTTTTTTAATAGATTTTTATTAGTTTATTTATTTATTGTTTTGTTTTGTTTTATATTTTCTCTGTTTTAAAAGCAAATCATTATTATCAGTTTGATTTGTAATTAAATTTACCAAAAAAAAAGAAGGTATTTGTATTTGTTTTTTGTTTCATTTTGAGTTTATTTTTTTTTATTTATATATTTGTTTACTCATTTTGTTAATTATATATTTTTGTTTTTGTTTTATTAATTAATATTTTTAATTATTTTTTTTATTACTTTTCTAAATTGTGTAAAAAAATTTGGTATTTGTTATTTCATTTCCATTTATATATATATATTTGCTATATATATATATGTATTATTTATGTATATAATTTTATTGTTATTTCTTTTTTAATTTTGGTTAGAATATTAAATGTTTTTTTCATTTCTTTTCTTTTTAAATTTGAAAAAAATGCTTATTTTCATAAATAAATTTTGGTTTTTTCTTTTTTCTTTCTTTTTTTGTTCAATAATTTCATAACATATGCTTGAAAACATATACAATATATTGGCGTTGTTTTAAATCGTATTTTTAAGTTTTATTTTCTTTTGTTTTTGTTTTTTTGTTTATTGGTTTTTAATTTCCTTCAATTGTATTGTGATGTAAATGCTTCAAATAACACAAATTAAATACAACAACTAAAAAAAATAAAAACAATTCAATATACCAGTTCGTTTAAAAAAGAAAATGAAAATGAAAAAGGAAAACAGCAATAAATTAAATTATAAAACAAAAAACTTGTTACAGAAAAGTAAGAAACTCTCATTTAAAATTTAAGAAAAAAAGAACTTATTATTTACGTATATATATGTATGTATATGTATGTATGTATGTATGTATACAGAGAACAAAAAAAAATAAATTGTTTTGTAAGGAATTTGTTTCATTTTGTAGGTTTTCTGTTGTATGCAAATATTTATACGATATACTATCTGTATATATTTATATATATTTATATAAAGAACTTAAAGTATTATACCTAAATATTGAATATTTATAAACTTATCCTAATCTTGCACCTCTCGATAGGGCACCTCAGACGTCACCGAATACGATTCAAAGTAATGATTTAAAAACTCAAATGTTGGCCGCTTCTCCGGTACGGCATCCCAACATTGCAATAACAAATGATAAATATTATCAGGGAAATAATGATTTGTCGGCTTTGGCATACGAAAGCCACGCTCAATATTCTCAATCACTTCGCGACTATGCATACCAGGATATGGCACTTGGCCGTATGTAAATAATTCCATTAGCAGTATACCATATGACCAGACATCGGATTTTATTGAAAATTTACCATAAATTATGGCTTCGGGTGCTGTCCATTTGACGGGGAATCGTGAACCCTGTTTCGGACAATATTCATCGTCGGCTATGACACGTGCCAAACCGAAATCACATATTTTCGCTACATTATTTTCGCCGATGAGGACGTTTCGAGCTGCCAGATCGCGATGTATTAATTGTTTCGATTCTAAATATTCCATACCGGAGGCAACCTGTGTAGCAATATAGATGAGATCTTCAAAATGTAAATAGCGACCATCGCCTTCGCGTAAATAGTCTAATAAGCTGCCTTTGGACATATATTCCTGTACAATGTAAATGGGTTCCTCCTATAAAATGGTGGGAAAACAAAAGAAAATTAAGAAACGGTATATAAATATGTTGTAAAAAATTGTTTTAATCAATAAGGCTGCCTTCCAAAATGTATCAATACAAAGTTTGTATGCAGTTCTACTACTGTATATAAATTTTGGAGATATTGAAAGTAACCAAACAATGCATCAACTATAAACCCGATGCCTGATTGCTTTTTGACTGCGTTAAAAATACACATTGACGACGTTTTGAAATGGAATACATTGTATATATTTTGTACAGCGGCATTATGAAACACGATACTTTGTACAAGCACAAAGCAACTAACATTTTGGACGGCAGCCTAAGTATTCGAAAGGCAGAAGTACGTAAATAAGTAGTACATAATAACCATTCAAATCAATTTTAGTGCTTAAATTTGCAGTATTTGGTTTTAATTCTTCTGTCATCAGAAGTCAAAATGATCTTTACTTTGCATTCTAGTGCACATCCCCATTTTTATGTCTGCAAATGATATTCTAAACTGAACTCCCCTACAAGGATTAATAAAGACACTATAAAAATACTTCCACTTTGCAAACGTAACAGCTAACACGTTATCACTATCCTATTACGTAAGGATACAGTAACGACAAAATCGCTCTACTATGGGGTTGTTAGGAAAATATTTTTTTTTTTTTTTTTTTTTTTTGTGAAAACAAAAAACAGTTTTCGTATAATAAACAAATATTTTATTAAATTATATATTAACCGTTCTGGTCCAACACCTTTTGCCATCTTTCTGGTAGTAGCATAATTCCACGCTCATAAAATTTTTGGTCTTTGCTGGCAAACAATTGATCGAATTAATCGTTGCGTTATCCGATAAAAGCTCCAAAAAAAACGATTCCTCTAAAATCCCATCAAACAGACAGCATCGGAAATAGTTTGAGCCGGTTCATCTTTTTTGCTCCATGACCTCTTGCGTTTAACGTTGTTGTATACACAACCCATATTTCGTGCCCAGTGATGATGCGTTTCAAAAACGGATAATTTTCGTGACGTTTGAGAAGCGAATCGCAGACGTCAATGCGGCGACACAGATACCTCTCTGTGAGAACATACATCGAGCTTCGAGGATAATCCCAGGCCTTTCAAGTGGTCATAAACTGTTGAATTTGGTCAATTTAACCTCAATCTGATCTCACGTGTTGTTATTCGCTGGTACGCATCAACTAATGCCTTTATCACGTCTTTATCAGCTTCAACCGGCCTTCCCGAACGTGGTGCATCTTCGACATCAAAATTGCCGGATCGAAATTTATCTTTACTGTCAACACACCTTCTCCATACACATCGGCCAATTTCTTTCTGGCTTGAACAGCATGTTTACCCTTTCTGTAGTAAAACAGTAAGATATGTCGAAAATGCTGCTTATCGCTTTGCATATTTCAAAGGGAACCATCCGAAAACTACTGCGTAGAATTAATTGGAATTTTTCACACACAAGCCTTGCTATATGAGCTCTCAAAGCATATAAAAATTATACGGCTTAAGTGTGAAGTTGGGTGCAAAAACATAAAGGGTCCGCCAAATAACTTTTTTTTTTGAAATGCTTTAAAAAAGAAAACTACTGAATATTTTCTCAATTTCTTTTTTATTTAAAAGTACAATCCTTCCGGTTAACAATGGAAAATAATTTCATTCAAATGTCTGCCTCGGCTGGCCATGCAGTAGCCTACACGATCGGTCCAATTTTTAAGCACATTATCGATTGCGGGCAGCTGTATTTCAACAATGACTTCACAAATATTGTCCTTTAAAGCGTCAATTGTCTCTGGCTTGTTGTCGTAACACTTATCTTTGACGGCACCTCACAAATAATAATCTAACGGTGTCAAATCGCAGCTCCGAGGTAGCCAAACGACATCAGCTCTGCGGCTGATAATGCGATCTTCAAAAACAGGGCGCAAAACATCGAGTGTAGCTTCGGTTGTGTGGCACGTAGTGCCGTCCTGTTGAAACCAAATGTTGCCAATATCCTCCTCTTCAATTTTTGTGAACAAAAATTCGTTCGACATGGCCCGATAACGATCGCCATTGACTGTAATGGCCCAATTATGCCTCTGGACATAAATCCGCACCAAACAGTGACTTGTTTTGGGTGCGTCGGCTTTTCAATGTATGCGTACGGGTTTTCTGTGCCCCAAATGCGACAATTTTGCTTGTTTACATACCCGCCAAGATCAAAATGAGCTTCATCTGAAAAGATATTTTTCTGCCAAAATCGGCATTTTCTGGTGTAGGCTACTGCATGGCCAGCCGAGGCAGCCATTTGAATGAAATTATTTGCCATTATTAACCGGAAGGATTGTACTTTCAAATAAAAAAGAAATTTGAGAAAGTATTCAGTAGTTTTTTTTTAAAGCATTTTCAAAAAAAAAAAGTTATTTGGCGGACCCTTTACAATTAAATCCTTTGTCGGGAAAAAACGAAATTACTTTGCCAACAACCCAATATTTTCTGTGACTCTACGTAATAGCTAACACATCCTCTAACCACTATCCGACTTATAGCGTAACTGTACGGTAACGACAAAATCGCTCTACTAGTTTCTGTGAGTCTAATTAGGGAAATATTTCCTGCATGAAAGTAACTGGACTCCAAGCTTCGTACACTACGAAATCAAACTTATACGTTTTCCAATATAAATAATGCAACAACAAAAATTAGGAATTGTAATAGATTTTTTGGCCTTTGTTGTACAATTTTCACTGGCATTTACTGTCACTTACTGTACGGTAAATAAGCATACTTCTTGGCGGAAGTAAAAGTTCTCTTTCTAATCTTTTTAATTAACGAATTCGACATATTTTATACCTGATGTAAGTAACATTTTATAACTTTTAAAATTTGTGTACAGAAAAAACTTTATCATTCTTCGAAAGTATGGCTGGCTGTATAACTATCATGAACTTCTCCATTGTATTCCATTAAAATGTTACAATTTTAATAGTTCAACAAACCCACCAAATCCCATACCATAAGAACTCACTTACTAAAACTTTGTAAACTTTCGAAGGGGGAGGCAAACAAAAAATAACGTATAGGAAAGTAAGAAAGAGAAAACTAGAGAGAGAGCAATAGGAGGAACAACTTGAACTTTATAAACTAATAACGTTTTCATGCCACAATAGCTAGAGGTACTATAGCCAATACTTCATTCACTTCATGGTCTTAAAGGGTAGAGAAAAACTGTTGAAATTGGTATAAAGAACGTAAACAGGGCAGAGCAAAATAAAAAAAAACTCTCCTTACTTTTATGACCCGCGAAAAAAAAGAAAAAAAATAGAATTGCTGTTGAAAAAAAGTGAAAAATAATACAAACCTGTGAACAAACCGCATAAAGTGCAACTAAACGATTATGGCGAAACTTTTTCATAATGGCAGCCTCTTGTAGGAAGGCAGCTGTCGACATAGTGCCCTCACGTAATGTTTTAACAGCCACATCAATGCTATTACGCCATTTGCCATAAAATACTTCACCAAAATTGCCGCGACCTAATTTACGTATTAGTTGGATTTCTGAACGTGGTATTTCATATTTATCGCGCAATTCCGGACCCAAATCCCACATTTGTGGCTGAGGTTTGGGACAAGGTCGTGATAATATATGGCAGAGACCCAAAGCATTTTCTGTGAAAAGAAAAAAAATAAAAATTTACTACCCTGATATCTGTTAAAACGAATCAATACTTACTGCTATAGGCCATAACTAGAGCTTGTAGGGAGGGGAACGTTTGATTGGTGGCTATATAGTAGCCACCATTATCCAAAGGTTTTATGCGATAATGTTTCACATGATAGCCACGACCATCTTCCCAGTCTTTAACGGACAATGAAAAACCATTTGGATTGTGTTCCGAGGGTCTTACCAAAAATGTACCACGTGGATTTTCTTCTGCCAATAACAGTTTGTCTGCCTCTTTGCGCAAAACATTCTCAAAGAACCAACTGAAAAAAGAAAACAACAACAAGAAAAGGTTAAATTTAAAGCGAATTTCATTTAGTTTGCAAATACATACTCTTCACTATTCACACTACGCTCTTCGGCAACAAAATTTAATGGTATTAGGCCCTCTTGCCGTGTACTCAAATTGACTACACGCCACCAATCCGATTCGGTATCATCGATGACTTCCATACGATCTCCTTTCATAAAGCTTAAATCAGACTCATCACGTGATTTATAATCGTATAAAGCCACAACGACGCGTCGTTTAGGAAGACCACCAGCAGCTGCTGTTGGTACGCCGGCTAAAAAGGAAATTCACACAAAATAAAGGTAAGAAAAAAACATGGATTTAATAAGGAAATCATTTTACTATGTGCAGCAGACAAAATTTAAATCTGAAAGAAAAAAATGCTGAGGAAAAAATATGGAAAATATGGTTCCTGTCTATCACAGTTTTGCTAAAGAAGGGGCGAAAATAAATTGAAAGTAATTGAAGGGAAATGTGTGTATATGTCTGCATATGCATTAAGAAAGTGAAGGTGTGTATATGTATGCTTCATAATGACTTCTTTTCGTTGTATTTCGTGTCAAGTTATTGAGAGAGGGAGGGTTTTTTTAAATTATGAGACTTATTTTCTAGGGTTTCTTTTTTGTTTTTGTTTTCTTCCATTAGTAAATACACGTTAGTTTAAGCACGTAGGTGAGAATTACAGTATATTTCTGTTTTATAATTATTTCCTGCTGTTTAAGATTAAGATTAAATGTCATTATACCCCTAGTAAGACGAAAAGTTAATAGAATTATGCGAGACAGTTAGTTTACTGTAGTAATTTGTATTAATTTTTATTTTTAATAAATTGTATGCGCCTCTTCCCTTGTAAAGGGTTCGCCAAATAATTTTTTTTTGAAAATGCTTTATAAATACTACTGAATATTTTCTCAAAATTCTTTTTTATTTGAAAGTACAATCCTTCCGGTTAATAATGGAAAATAATTTCATTCAAATGGCTGCCTCGGCTGACCATGCAGTAGCCTACACGATCGGTCCAATTTTTAAGCACATTATCGGTTGTGTGCAGTTTTATTTCAGCAACGGCTTCACGAATATTGTCCTTTAAAGCACACATAAATTTGATAGCGGTTCAGAGAATCGTGAATGCCTTGCAATTTTCCTATCAATTACAGTGTAATAACAATGCTGCCCAGAAAGGGCAACCTAACCGAATGTGAGAACTAGGCAATAATACTCGAATTTCATCTACGCCTCTGGCACGAACAGAAACAATTGTAGATCTAATCACTCAAGAAGTCTCGAGGAGACCGCATATTACAACTTTCCAGCTCTACTTGGTTTTTAAGGACTTCGAAAGAGTATTAAGTGCCATTAAAAGAGAGCCAATGTTGGTATTCAAAACGAGCTCACAATGATAGCTAAGCAAGCCCCTACTTTCCAGGCATTTTAAACCAACATTATCCATCAGGAGCCACAAAAGAGGGGATAGTATCCCTCCCCCTGTGGAGGACTCCTGGTTGCACGCTTAACATTTATCATATATCATATAGAATATCCACCCAGATTCGAACGGATTAGTCTATTACCCAGAATGTGAGGGATAAACCGCACCAGAAAATCTGGAGCATATGTATTCCTAAGCGAATTCTCAATTGAAGAAATGGTAACATTGTTGAAAGTCCACTTAATATCCAAGAAGGCCGACAGTGTGTACTCATCCCTCATCAAAACCTGTCACATTATGAAGAGCGCTCTCAACCGACTTACGCCTAATTTAAGCATGTTGCGACCTGCTCAATAGAACCCGGTCCATTTTTGACCTCAAATATAGATCGATAAGTCTCTCCGAAGCTTTCAAAAGAAAGGACGAGAGTGATATCGGTCTATAATCCTTAGGATCGAAGGGACTGGGTTTACCGGCTTTCAGTATAAACATCACAATCGTATCTTTTCCAAATATTGGGTATATTACACTACCGAAGACAGTCCCTATACACGTCCACCAGGCATTCGTATAATATATCACCAGCCTGCTGAAGCCGGAAGGATATCATCTGGACCAGGCGACTTAAAAGGCTTAAAGCTACTTATAGCCCATTTGACTCTATCTCTCGTAATGATCTCCTCTCCTATCAGCCTGAAGCCATAAACTGCACCAGTGTGCAAATATAGAAGCCTGGTCGAAGTAATTTCACATACACAGCAACAAACAAGCGCTTTACAGGCTACTGGAGTATAACATACGGGTTGATAAAAACCACCAAAACAAAGCCTTTTAGAACATTCACAAACAAAACAAGACCTATGACAGCACTGAAGAACATGTAGCGCGTAGAATAAAATTTAGTCTGGAATTCTTTCTAAATATCTAGGCGTTATAAAGTGAACATCTTCAATTCGATCATCAAATTCTGAATGTGAACTAATTAAGTTCCATCTTATGAATAGGAATGTACACATAGCCACAGAAGTATACATACGGATAACAAATTTCAGAAATTTTTTAACCAATCCGTTTTCGTTGAAAATCTTTGTAATTGTCTGACAAATTTCCTCGATTTTAAGACGGTCTTGGTTAAAAAATTTCTGAATTTCCACTTTTGTGGGCCTGTGCAGGCCCACATTTTTCAGAAATTTTTTAACCAATCCGTTTTTTTTGAAAATATTTATAATTGCCTGACATTTTTCTTCGATTTTAAGACGGTCTTTTGCATTGGTTCAGAAATTTGTGAAATTTGTAAATCGGATGTATACTTTTGTGGGCCTGTGCAGGGCCACAATTCAGTTCAATTTCAGAAATTTTTTAACCAATGCAAAAGACCGTCTTAACATCAAGGAAACTATAAAGATTTTCAACGAAAACGGATTAGTTAAAAAATTTCGGTAATTTTTTAACCGTACGTATAATTTAGTAACTGTGTGTAAGTCTGGAAACAAATGGTTGAGCAATATAACCAGAATATTATTACGCATGGGTTTTACCTACCAAGCCGATGAAATCTGCAGTCTTAATAGGCCATGGCCACGCATGTTAAACTTAATTTGAAGTGGAATATATGAACGAGAGACCATTATGGTAGAGACACGAAAAGGCGGAACATTGACAACGAGGGTACACTTAGACAAAAATCCGTTATTTGGCTTAAGTTTAAAAGTTTTCGTAAATATATTCCCATAACATAAGCCGTCTAGACTATCTGCCTTTTTCAATTTAAAGTAATTAGGAGCAGCACTTCATTACGGGGGTCTGTGTTAACTTTAAAATGCGAAAATCACAAGAGATGGTGAATCCACTAGACTGTCTGTCTGTCTTTAACGGCTTTATGATTTACTTATAATTCGCAAATTTAAAAAAAGCGTAACTAAAATAATATTCAGTACGTAACGAAACTTATGCTGAATATGTTCCATCGATTTCATAATACGTGCTATAGTGCCAAAATGGTTATATCATCATGAACGCGGGAGTCCACTCAGGACACGCAAAAAAGTACAAAGATGATAAATTGAAAACACAATTCCACGAAAATTATTGTCACACTAGGAAGAACACTCAAAATCATTGGGTAGCCGCCCAAACAGTAATTCTTAAACATGAAAATTTAGCAGTGAAAGTAGATAAATTGGTTCCCGGAGATATTTGAAGCTAAAATATCTTCAAAGATTAGTTTGCAATGCATGAAATGGTGCTCAAACAGCATAAACGTTTAGTAATTTAGGTATCCACCTTTATTTATCGGAAAGTGGATCCAATTAAGACGTTAGGAACAGAAAAAGTTATATGTGAAGCTAAGCCAATCGGGCAATGGACCGCGATAACTGACAATCCATGGCAAGGCAATGGTTGGCATTTTGTTGAAGCCAGAAGAGATGTTGAAATCGAACCAGAATCCAGTAAATTTATAAGTAATGGCCTCTAACAAGAGACGTAATATGTTTAGCTGCGTTGAACCGCCATTTGTTGGTATAGATTCAGAGGACTCTCACTGGCGAACTCTTCAATTCAGAGCAGGGTATTCGAAATTGATTAGAATTCATTCAATTTTCACAT
Organism: Sarcophaga subvicina; assembly: GCA_936449025.2. Lineage (NCBI taxonomy): Eukaryota > Metazoa > Arthropoda > Insecta > Diptera > Sarcophagidae > Sarcophaga > Sarcophaga subvicina. Next base: position 102,542,776 of record OW388083.2, on the reverse strand, counting down.
CCTCCCCATGCTTCTTTATCGCACAGAAGCGTGGACACTATTAGGCACTGATGAAGCAGCCGTAGTCTAGTAGGCCAGACATCAAAACAAAATACAAAAAGTATTTTTTCGGCGACTTCCTCTCAGCAGATTTCTGGAAAAAACTCTCAGAGTAAATAAAAATTGCCATGAAAAAGATTCTCAAGAATCTGTCGTTCGGAGTCGACTTTAAACTGTAGGTCCCGCCACTCATGTATAAAATTAACACACACAACATAAGTGGTGTGAGAAACTAGGTCGTAATCCTGACTGAAGGGTGGTAATGACCAATTGTGTATGTATGCATGCAGCAGCCTAGATAGTATTCGAGAGAGAAAAGTCTTACGTAAGATCTTCAGAACAGTTCAAGTTGGAGATAATTTCCGCATCCGATCCAACAATGAGCTGTTTGAGCTCCTCAACGATGTGGACGTTCTATAGCTTATTAACATCCAGTGGCTGGGCTGGCTTGACCATATCGTTCGAATGGATTACAATGCTCCGGCAGGACGGGTATTTAATGCGGAAATCTGCGGAAGTAGGCGGAAGTAGGCGAGGAAGACGTGTCATCGATTAATGTGACCTACTGGCGAAGGTGTGTAAGAAGCAGAGGCGCCTGGAAGGATATGCTAAAGCAGGCCGAAATCCGATAATCGGGTTGTTAATGACCAATTAAGTAAGTAAGTAAGGTTATACGGGGACCAACGCCCATTATGAAAATGTTTTGGTACTTTTACTCTTTCCCAAGGGATGCTGCTGCGTGTGTTTGGGAAAAAAGCAAACTTTGGAGGCCCCCCATATGTCCTAAATATTGCCCGTCAATGTTGCGCTTGCTTTCTTCAAATGTAATCGTTTAATTTCACTGATTAGTGAAAGGCAAACGCTATTCACAAATGATCATTATGTGTCTGCAGCAATTACTCATTTCACATGTGTATGCCTGCCCCATGCCACCACATGTGCTGTGTTAAATATATTTAATCACGTTATTCTTAAAGTGTGCTCTCTTAACCCAATTAAGACATTTCTATTTCCATAACCTTTTCACGGACTCACGTGGTGATTTTTTCTGCTGTTGTTGTTTGTTTATTGTTATTTGTGTTGTGTAGTGCCATTACATTTCCGATGGTTTGGTTTGTTCACCTTGGCCTCATATTATCATGATGTATAGTATAGGGGAACTTTTATGTCATTTATGTGTCCTCCTCTTGAATTTCATTTTTTAGTTTTTCATTTTGCAAAAAAACAAAAAAATATCTATGTTTTCTTAAAACCAACTCAATAACAAGCAGCAAAAAAAACAGACAAAACAACACAGAGAATAAAAGGAAATTGTTTTCATATATAAATACAAAAGAGGCCAGATTTAGTTTTTGATTCTGTTCTTTTTTTTGTTTTTGGTGAATTTTAATTCCAAAAAAATAAAAGAAAAGAAAACAAAAAAAAAATTCAACAAAAAAAACTGAAACGGAATACAAAACAAAAAGCGGCTGAAGAGGACTATCAACACAATTTTTTTATCTTCATTTCTAAAACAAACAAAAAACGTGGCAAAAGGAATCACAGCAAAATAAATTTTCTACTACTGCAGAGGAATTTTTTTTTGCCAGAATTTTTAATCAGCAACAGACAATTTAGTGAAAACTATATAATGATGATGATAATGGCGATAATGATTGCTGTTTAATACCCCTTTTCATGCTGCCAGGCATGGCCGGCCTAATACATATTTTAAACTGGCATTGAATTCAAATTTTCTCTGTTTAATTTTTTTTCTTTCGCCTTCCTAGTGTATTTTCAATTTTCATTTTCATGTTTTAGAAATCGAATGTCAGCCAACATTATCATGCAATAGGCAGACTACGACTATAGTTGTAGTTTTGCTATTGAACTTGGTTTGATTTGGATTGTGTTAACGGTGTTAAAAATTAAAATACAAAAATACTAGACAACACAACAGACAATAGAAGAAAAACTATACAAATAGAAAATAATTAAAAACATGTCTGCAAATTTGAAATGTGACAAGAAAACACTTGAACATCATTAACACGGGTTTTTTCGCTTTTTCGCTATTGTGCAGAAGAGAGCACTCAAATCGAATTAATTATTTTCTAGCAATAATTTTAAAATAATAAACAGGTTTTTACAGCAATTGTTTTAAATATAAAAAGAATAATTCTTTTAGGGAAAACATTTTGTTCAAATAAATTTCAGTGACAGGATAGGGGTTTTTATTGTCTGCAACAGAGAATGAAAAGAAATGGTGTTCATATATATATACAGTCACACAGATAATTATACGTATACCCCCCCCCCCCCCCCCTTAAAATCATTTTTTTTTTTTTTTTTTTTAAAGTAATGACCTTCTAATCTAAAATTTCTTTACATAAGCGTCTGTAACGACACATTTACTTAAATAAAGAAAAAAGATTCCCAAAATCTATGAATTTGTGACAGCAGTTTGCTCAAAACCAATATGGCACCACAGAAAATTATACGTACGACGTATATTTCGTACTAAATTTCTCCAAGGGTAGCCCGGTATATAAAAGGTATTGTTGATAAAAATCCTTGGACTACAGCCGTAGAAATACGAAATACCTCGGAAAGTGATCACAGTGTTATTGTGCATTCCGAAACAGTTCGAAGTGTTCTGAGAAAGAACAGTTTCCGCAGCCGAGTGCCGAGAAAAAAGCCACGATTGGAATTTTCCCAACAATATATGGACAAGTCAACTGATTTTTGGGCGAATGTAATATTTAGTGATGAGAACAAATATAATTTATTCGGCTGTGAAGGAAAACAAAAAATTTGGCGCAAAAATCAGTTGACTTGTCCATATAGTATCATTTTTAAAAAAATGATTTTTAGGGGGGTACGTATAATTATCTGTGTGACTGTATGTTTAAATACTAAAGAGACCAGATTTAGTTTTTGGTTCCTTTTTGGTGATGAAAAAAACTGAAACTTCTGGACGGCTTCGTTTTTAAGTCGAAAAGTCATCATGAAAAATTTACTAGATTTTTTTGTTTTGATCTAGAATGCCTAGGGTGATGAGATTGCCCAGAAACAGATCTCTCTGTGAATTAACCTCTTCGAAGTTACTGTTCGACCTATGGCAGCTGTTAAAGGAAAGCCTAGCCGTTCACATCTACACTATACGATCATGTTAAGGATGTAATATTTGCAAAAAGTACAAACAAAGACGGTTTAACACTCCTAATGACTGCAAATATGCTAAAAAAAAATTTTACGGAAAATCCATTCAAAAGGGTTTTTTACGTCAAAATGTGTAAGATTATTGGTTTTCTAGATCCCTGCAGTTTTAATTTTTACTTGATATTGTATGTGTATTAAAATAGATTTTAAAATCTATTACCCTTGACGCAAAGCAAGTCAGTTAACAGAGCTCTGTCAAGTTACTAACAGAACACTGTTAAGCAATTAATTAAAGACTTGGAAAGAAAAACAGAAAAAAAGATTAAAAATCCTGAGTAAAATTAGATAAAAAGCACAAGTTGATCAAATAGGTCCTACACTTAATCACTGTTATAAAATTTTAGGTTTTAAGAACTACAATAAACAGATAATTACACATTTTTAATTCAAAATTATAAAAGAAAAGAAAAAATTCCAACTGAAAAAAACTGGCGCTTCTGGACGGTTTTTTTTTAATTCGAAAAACATTTTGAAAAATTTACAATACATAGAAACAGATCTATCTGTGAAAATGTGTTGGGTAAAGAACTTTTCTCATTGAGTCCGAAGCTTTCCCAAGAGGTAGCTCTACCTGACCTTCTTATAAAGTTCTTTTGGACGGCTTTTTAAATTTTTTTTAGTTCGAAAAACCATTGTGAAAAATTATTTGTAATCCTGTAACGGCAGGACTATGTAATAATCCTTGGTAGTACTTCCAGACAGAGAACAGTTGTTCGAAAATGCATGCAGGCACTGACTGCGCTCTTAGAAACGTATACATTGGTACTGTTTTGGGTTTAAGGGCTTTGTGGTGTTTTGGGCAATTAGATTCCAGCTGAGTTAGCGTGTGATGAAGGAGTGAAATCAAGCGGGAAGTGGAATCTTCGTGTCTTTTAGGAGATTTTAGGGAATCTTGCTTGACCGTACTCAAATGCAAAGGGTATTGAAGGTAGATAGGAAATCTATTCAAATCCTGACAGATTTTTAACAGAACATTGTGGTTTGAGGGCAAAGACCACCTTATAGGTCGTAAGCATTCTCCTCTTTCTGCAAGGTTTGCGGCAATGTTAGAGAATCTTAAACTGTCAGACATAGTCTAGTCTCATAGTCTAGTCTTTGCACTGGTGTGAAAACGAAAGTACTCATAATTATTCGACAACGTTTTCTCAAGGGATTGACTTTTACACGAAGACTGGTAGGTATTGTGTTGGCTTATTAGATGTGAGGCAATGGTTCAAACCCCTAGACAGGCGTCACGCACAAGACGAAATATAAACAAATATTTCTTCGGCGACTTCCTCTCAGCAGTCTTCTGGCAAAAGCTTTGAGAGTAAATAAAATTGTCATGAAAAGTTTCTTAAAAACATTTCTTTCGGAATCGACTTCAAACTATAGGTCACCCGCCCCTTATGGATAAAATTAATACACATAATTGGTATGAAATACAAGGTCGTACTCCTGACTAAATTAAGTAAGTAATTGTGTACTATAAAATTTCTAAGCAGGATTACGTACGTAATTGGTCATTACAACCCTTCAGTCAGGATTACGACCTAGTTTCTCACACCAATTATGTTGTGTGTGTCAATTTTATACATGAGTGGCGGGACCTACAGTTTAAAGTCGACTCCGAAGGACAGATTTTTGAGAAAATTTTCATGGCAATTTTTATTTACTCTCAGAATTTTTGCCAGAAATCTGCTGAGAGGAAGTCGCCGAAGAAATACTTTTTGTCTGGCCGAATCCTGGATTTTCGTCTAATAGTAAGCCAACATACTACCCACTAGACCACGGCGACTTGAACTTCTACGCAGGATTAGCACACACATAACATTAATGGTGTAGGAAACAAGATAGTACTCTTGGCTAAAGGGTTGTAATAACCAATTAAGTCAGTAGGTTAGCATTTCTAAAATTGACTGGTGATCAGTCTGATATACTCAGATCAGACTTTCTTCTTTTCTTTCTTTTTACAAATTTTTCTTTTACTTTTTTGATTAACATGTTAAATTGAAGGATCTCACAATGGACCATTTTTAGTCTGTGGATGGAAATGTGTATCTGTTACGCATTTGTCTTTGCAGAATTCGTATGTGAAGTCTAGTTAACTAGTCGAATGAATATAATATCCATATCGTTAAAGTAATGTTCATTACTGGGTAAGACCAACATCTATTATAAGCTGCTCAAAATGGTCACAAAATACTTGTACCAAGAAACATTTAAACGCTTGTAGCAAGCATTGATCGCAAAGAAACCTTAAGGGCCATCAGCCCCAAAAGTTGTAGTATTCATTTAATCACAACGTCCGGCCATATGTTCTGATCTTAACCCATCAGATTTCATTCAATGCAGAAGACTCTTATTTGCAACAATTCACTTAAAACAAGGTGTCCGGAATTGTTTGAAAAAAATAAACAAATCTTTTAATGCGAAATCCATATGTTGCCAAAAGAAATGAGAAAACGTCATAGCTAAAGATGAGCAATACTTTGTATATACAATATTTATATTGTGTACAATAAACAAACAATACTTAAATAAAAATAAACAAATTGAAGGCCATTAGCCTGTGTTATATTCATTACAAAGTTCTTCACTATGACTTAATCATATAAGAATAATTCAAGCAACGAATTACATGGGAGTATGGGAGATAGAGAGTTAGAGGTTAAGCTTTAATTTAATTAAAAGATTTTTAAATAAATAAAAAAAAACATGAAAAATACTTACTTGGCGTTGTACGAGGCCTTATAATATCGACACCACTTTTAGCACCAATTTTCAAAGGCACCCGATTCGGATCGGGCGTATAGCGTGAGTCCAATGAACCGCCATTATTATGCTTCTGGCCGGTATTATTAATATGTGTTTGGCCAAATGTATAATCGGACTTTTTATAGCCAGTGGGATAGGCTAAAGCAAGTTCTTGGTCCTGACGTTTACTGCAGCATTTGTTACCCATTATGGTAAAATATACACACGTTGTCGGCGTCCTCGAGCACACACACGATTAGGCAACAGCACAAACAACACAGTGGCAATATGTCGGTGTAGTTGTAAATGTTGCAGTTGCAGTTGCAGTTGCAATTGTCGCAATTAATGTGGAAACGCCGTTTAAAATGATGTTACTTGTTGGCTTGTTGGCTTTTCTTTTTTTTTATGTTTCTGTATGATTTAAATGAAGGTAGATAGAGAAGAAGCGAGTAGGAGGAGTTGTTGTTAAGGATTTTTCTTCTTATTTTGTATTTTTGTAAATATAAAAAAATGTAATGTAAAGTTGGAAATTTTTAAATGCTGTACTTGTTGTTTCTTTATATTTTTTTATTGTTGCTTTTGTCTTTTCAGTTTTGCAAAAGGAAGTAGACAGTTTGAAGTTGTAGCTGCTGTAGTAGTCGTAGTTGTAGTTGTGTTGGCAAAAGCATTATTTTAAGATTATTAAAAAGGAGAGAAAATAATACTTATAAAAGTAGAAAGCGTTTCGTTAAAATTTTTCCTTTTTTTATACGTAAAAAATGCTTGTTTTTTTTAAAATAAAATAATTAATTTCTTAAGCATGTTGGAGAGAGAGAGAGAGAGAGAAGAACGTTGTTTAGTTTTTCTGTATAAAAATTCTGTTTTTTTCTTAAAATCTTAAAGCATTTACGTTTTGTTTCGATTCTTTTTAAAGAGATCACTGGTTACCAAGTTGTTAATTGTTTTTTCTTGTTTTTGTAGATTTTTTTTTGTTGTAAATAGAGAAGAAAAAAAATTCAGCTAGTAGAAGTTGTTGTATTTGTTTTTGTATTTTGTTGCCACGGCTTATAAGCGTATGTAGTATGTATAAAAAATTTTAATTTTTGTTTTGTTTTGTTTTTTTTTTAATAATTAATCATATAAACTATCAGTCAAGTTTTTCTTTTTTTATGTTTTGTTGTTGTTGTTGTTCCATATACAATCTATATATCGTATCGTATGTATGTATATAATTAAGCCTTGAAGAAGAAAACCTCTGGTTTCAAATAATGATGATTCGAGACGTATGATGAAATGATTCTTTTTGGTAAATGTAACAAGTAATAACAGAAGTAATAATAATAGCCAGCTTAGTAGTAGGATTAAACACTTATAAGTGTTTCTTTTTTTCTTTTCAATTTCAAAATTTTCTTATTTTATTTGCCTTTGGTTTTGGAAAAAGTCCTTTCAAACTAACTGCATGCAGCACGCCCATTAAAATTGTCACCCAGTCACAGTGGCTGCATTCTTGCAATTATTGCGGCAGCTTTTTGCATTTATGACGCTCTATTAACGCTTTGATAGCTTGTTTAAAAGCGTTAAGAATCAATGCCAATACTGTTGCTGCAATTAATCATGTATTAAAGATAATTATCCTCAAAAAAAATTAATGTTGTTGTCGTTAATGAAAATTGCAAAAATTTTCAATTAATTTCTTGGTTTTTTGCAAAAGACCCCAAAGTATTTAAGCGTAAGACCTCAATTTAATTAAGGTTATATTCTCATGTTACGCTTGATTTCGTATTATTGAATTGGTTTTCTTTTCTTTACGTTGTTTTCTAATTTTTTTTTATTCTGTGTCTTCTTCCTTTTTTTCACTTTCACTTCAATGGCTAATTGAGTTGTTGTTGATGATGATGATGGATAAATCACAGCAAATTGTGTGAGAGAGAGAGAGTGCACGAGTGTAAGAGAGAGAGGAAGATAGAAGCAAAAATTTTTATGTAACTTTTGCTGATATTTTTTTAAATAAGATTTTGATTTTATCCGCTCTAGATGTTGATGATGATGATGTCATTGCTGCCACACAAACTAGAAAATACAAAATCCTTCAGCAAATATTGTGTTCCACATTAAACGTTGTCGTTAGGCAAACTTATTGACCGATAAATAAAAAAAAATAAACTGTAATGAGAATAAGAAAATAATAAAAAAAAACAGTTAAAAATAAATTTCATTTCATGAGTCAGTAATAAATATAAAAAGATAACACGCTTAAGATGTTAGTTAATTTTCGAGCACACATACAGTGGTGGCCTTATAATTAGAAACGACTTAGCAACATGTTTTGTTTTACAACTTTCACTGTGTATCTGGGGTCAAAGGCTTTGTTTGGAGGACGTCTTACATACGTTTTCCATCAAATTGGGACAAATTATACTTAGATTCGTCACTCCAGAGAACTCTTCTCCAGAAACATCGTTTCTAATTATAAGGCCACCACTGTAGGTACATAGACTATGATCAAAGAAGACATTACACAGAAATAGCATTCATTCATAAGGGAATAGTATGGTTAACACAAATATTTAATTTAACTAAGGAGCTGTAATCAGCGTAGCGTAGTAGCTAGTCTATTAACTTATTAGACGCAAACCAGTAGTTCAAACCCCAGCTCATCCATATGAAAAAAATTCTATGACAACTGCCTCTCAGCAAATTTCTGACAAAAACTCTGAGAATAAATAAAATTGCCTTGAAAAAGTTTTTAAAAAATTTCGCCACTCATGCCTAAAATTAACACACACACAACATAAGTGGTGTTGAGAAGCTAGGTCGTAATCCTAACTGAAGGGTTGTAGTGACCAATTATGTATATAACTGTGCTCATAACCCTTTATGCATTAACCTCTTCGACGATACTTTGTTCGACCTAATGCAGCTTTTAAAGTAAAGTCTAGACGTTCATATCTAAACTATACGATCAGCTTAAGGAGGGAGGCTATTTGCTGGTTTAACACTCCTAATGACTGCAAAAATGTGACAATTTTTTTTATAGAAATTCCATTCAAAAGGTTTTTTACGTTAAATTGTGTAGGATTATTGGTTTTCTAAAAGCCGGTTTTTATTAGTACTTGATATTGTATGTGTGTGAAAAACGCAAACCAATTCAGTTAACAGAGCTTAACGAAACAGAAGAACATTTTTGAACACCTACTGTCACAAACGTCAATATAACAAAGAATAACTAAGTAAGTAACTACTAACCATTGGCCATACCACAACAACACAAAAGCTAAGCAGCCAGAGGTCCCACTTGAACCCACGGTGTCAAGGATATAAAGGGACGTAATATACAGGGTCAGCCAAATAAAGTGCTTATTGAACATTTCGGAGACATAATTGAGACGAATTTTGCATAAAGACCTTGGTATGACGCCATACAAAGTCCAATTGTGTCAGGAGTTGAAGCCAGTTGACTATCCAATGCATTTTTGCTTGGCTAAGTGGGCCTGCGATCGACTTACAGAAGATGCCGATTTTGACAAAAAAAATCATCTTTTCAGATGAAGCTCATTTTGATCTTTTTGAAGCCGAGTCACTGTTTGGTGCGGATTTTGGTCCAGAGGCATAATTGGCCTATTTTTCTTTGAAAATGAGCAAGGAGTTGCCGTCACAGTCAATGGTGATCGTTATCGGGCCATGTTGAACGAATTTTTGTTCACAAAAATTTAAGAGGATGATATTGGCAACATTTGGTTTCAACAGGACGGCGCTACGTGCCACACGGCCGAAGCTACAGTCGATGTTTTGCGCCTTGTTTTTGAAGATCGCATTATCAGCCGCAGAGCTGATGTCATTTGGCCACCTCGGAGCTGTTGGACTATTATTTGTGGGGTGGCATCAAAGATAAGTGTTACGCCGACAAGCCAGAGACAATTGACGCTTGAAAGGACAATATTCGTGAAGCCATTGGTGAAATACAGCTGCACACAATCGATAATGTGCTTAAAAATTGGACCGATCGTGTAGGCTACTGCATGACCAGCCGATGCAACCATTTGAATGAAATTATTTTCCATTATTAACCGGAAGGATTGTACTTTCAAATAAAAAAAAGGAATTTGAGAAAATATTCAGTAGTTTTTTTTAAGCATTTTCAAAAAAAAAAGTTATTTGACGGACCCTTTAGCAGATTTTGAGACTGCTTATATGAGGATAGAATATTGGGTTGATACAGGCTGGCATTCTCTTTGAATGCTGAGGAAAAGATTTTTGGAGGATATTTTTTTAAATTCAAAACAGCATTGTTTATGAGGTTTCTGCTTTCATATGTATCGGAATCTGGAATGTATTAAAGTCCTTTTAAATAATACACCACACACAGCGGGTAGCTTGCCGTTCACAGACATGTTCACTCGGCAATCATATGGCCCTTTATGTTACAGGTCGCAGTTAAAAGAAGAATATCGAAATGAACTTCAAACGCAATTTCCATTCCTATTTATTTGAGAAATCTCTACCAGCAACTGTTCATGAAGAAAGACAGAGCGCTACATCCCACAATAACTGTTTGCCTTCGACCTGAAACTATTTTCTATAACATGATATCGTTTTTACATTCATTCCCAATGGATAGTCATATGAATGCGATCTCTATTACTTTTAATTTTTATATTAAAAAGGACTTTTTTCTCTTACTTTTAATCACAACTTCTAACCATTTCTTAACCTTAACGTTCATCTAATATAACTTTGAAAAGTACAAATTTACAAAATTTATTTCAATCACTTGCAAACTAATTTTAATGGCGTCGGTCGTAACATACATTTTAAGCGCAAAATTAATTTTTATGGTGAAAATAAGTTTCACTTTCTGTATGTGCATATACATACATATGTATATGTATACGTGGCATGCATTCGTCCTTTCGCACATTTCTTTTCATTTATTTTCATTTGATTTATGAACTCATCGTCATTATCACAATCCACATCCACATCCACTTCCACTGCCATATTACCAACATCATTATCATGATGATTACGATTATTATTATCCTGAGCTCATAGTCATTAAAAACAAGGTTCTACTTTTTATAGCACAACTCACAAGTTTGCAATATAATCAACAACAAACAGCAACAGCCAAGAATAAATTTCTGCGAATATAATGTCAGAGCACACATAGCCTGTCAAAATGTTCAAATTCAATGCAACAGCACCAGACACCAGGCAGTTTGTGATTGCTGTCACTATCGCTATATCCTGAGTGTAAATTTTGCTTCGGTTGTTATTCATTCTTATTATCGGTTGTAGTTCTTCTTGTTGTTGTTGTTGTTGAAATTGGTGAGAATGCCATTACGTTGCATAGTTGTTGTTGCTGTTGTTATTGTAGTTTTTGTTGAACATTTGTTTTGTGTCATAAAAACAAAAACTGAGAGAGAGAGAGAGAGAGAGCAGGAGATTAAACAGGCGAAAAGGGCACGCACACACACACACTGAGAGAAACATCAAAAAATTGTTCAACTCATTCCTTAACGGACAATATGGCGCCTTTGGTGTCGACAATAAAGAACAAGCAACAGAGAAAGAAAAATATGAATAAAAAAAACGTTTGCATATGATGGGTTACACCATTTCCATTGTGAGAGCAAATCAGTTGATGTCTGAATAAAAATCTTGCAAAAAGCGGCATGATGTAGTGGTAAAAGAATTATACAGTAACATTATAACAGTAACTTATTTACTTAATTTTTCATTAATACCCTTTAGCCAGGACTACAACCCAACTACTCACATCACTCATGTTCGATTGTGTTAATTTTATCCATGAGTAGGCAGTAAATACAGTTCAATATCGATGAGAATACGTTGCCGAAAGAAACATATTTTTTTCATATTTCGTTTTGTTCGAGGTGTCTGAGCTGGGGTTTGAACCGAGGTCTCTCCTCTAATAAGCCAGCACACTATCTACTAGACTACGGTGACGTTATACAATAATACGAACTTAAATTCAGGAAAGACAAAGAAATCGTGATCATTGTCTTTGAATTTTCTTAATTAAAAAGCTTGAGTCCGCCTTCCATCTATTGCAGAAGCTTCTGACTCTTGACCGTACAGGAAGTATAACACCAGCAACGAATATCATAGCAATGTTAGGCAGAATAGAACTTAATGAACAATACACCTAAGACAAGAGCCCAATACCTTCTCACAAAGGGCGTTATTTTTAGTCAGCGACACATAGTAACCCTTTCATTATAGAACCTGCCATAGTAGATTAGCTGGAACAAATCATCGAAAAAAATTTTCTTTAAGGAAAAAATAACCTATACAGGGTAGTATAGATTAGAGGAAACATAACCTTACTTAAACTACTTAGCTAAAGAGCCTCTAATATAAACACTTGTTTTGCTAGGTAGTATAGATTAAAGGTAACATAACCTTACTTAAACTACTTAGCTAAAGAGCCTCTAGTATAAAACCTTCTAGCGTAGTTCTTGTGATTAGAGGAGGATAAGACTACAGTTCATTTTGTTGTTATTTCCTCTGGGGTTTTCAGGACCTAGTGAAGTATTTGAAGGACTGGTTAACCTATTTTCCAACTTAATGGGTCTGTGGGAACTCCCAAATAATTTGGAACTTATATATGCGTGCGGGAGGAACTAATTATAGGTTATTTTGCAATGCGCTCTTAAATATGTATTCCTCAGTTGTTTGTTTCATATTTTCTATGATTATGCGAAGGTCGCCGTGGTCCAGTAGGTAGTGTGTTGTCTTATTAGACGAAAAGCCATGGTTCGAGCTCCAGGCGAGACATCAAACTAAAATACAAAAAGTTTATCTTCGGCGACTTCCTCTCAGCAGATTTCTGGCAAAAACTCTGAGAGTAAATAAAATTGCCATGAAAAGTTTCTCAAAAATCTGTCTTTCGGAGTCGACTTTAAACTGTAGATCCCACCACTCATGTATAAAAAATTAACGCACACAGCATAAGTGGTGTGAGAAACTAGGTCGTAATCCTGACTGAAGGGTTGTAATGATCAATTATGTATGTATGTATGTACATATATATGCGAAGGTAAAACCATTCAATGAACCTAACGCCCACTACCACATAATTATTCTTTATGATCTCACCGACTTGCAATCGTTGATATTGAGCGCTAGTTGTACCATGACATATGATTCGCTATTTAGCCGCTTTCTGACAGCTACATTTGTCTCCTCATTTCGCGCAGCAAAAACAGTGTGAACAACTGAAGATGTTGCCATAGAATCTGTTTATCAATCCTAATCTTGGAATCTAAAGGGTCCGCCAAATAACTTTTTTTTTGAACATGCTTTAAAAAAAAACTACTGAATATTTTCTCAAATATCTTTTTTTATTTGAAAGTACAATCCTTCCGGTTAATAATGGAAAATAATTACATTCAAATGGCTGCCTCGGCTGGCCATGCAGTAGCCTACACCAGAAGATGCCGATTTTGGCAAAAAAAAATCATCTTTTCAGATGAAGCTCATTTTGATCTTGGCGGGTATGTAAACAAGCGAAATTGTCGCATTTGGGGCACAGAAAACTCGCACGCACACATTGAAAAGCCGACGCACGCAAAACGAGTCACTGTTTGGTGCGGATTTTGATCCAGAGGCATAATTGGGCCATTTTTCTTCGAAAATGGCGATCGTTATCGGGCCATGTTGAACGAATTTTTGTTCACAAAAATTGAAGAGGAGGATATTGGTAACATTTGGTTTCAACAGGACGGCGCTACGTGCCACACAGCCGAAGCTACACTCGATGTTTTGCGCCCTGTTTTTGAAGATCGCATTATCAGCCGCTGAGCTGATGTCGTTTGGCCACCTCGGAGCTGCGATTTGACACCGTTGGACTATTATTTGTGGGGTGCCGTCAAAGATATGTGTTACGCTGACAAGCCATAGACAATTGACGCTTTAAAGGACAATATTCGTGAAGCCATTGGTGAAATACAGCCACACACAATCGATAATGTGCTTAAAAATTGGACCGATCGTGTAGGCTACTGCATGGCCAGCCGAGGCAGCCATTTGAATGAAATTATTTTCCATTATTAACCGGAAGGATTGTACTTTCAAATAAAAAAAGAAATTTAAGAAATTATTCAGTAGTTTTTTTTAAAGCATTTTCAAAAAAAAAAGTTATTTGGCGGACCCTTTATTTAAGCATTTATAATAACTAGAAAATATTTTAAAAAAAGCCCTTGGGTTTACCGTATTTGAATTTGTGTTTGTTTGTTTGAAGAATATCGCACACTTTTTGAAGTACAAACCCACGTTTTTAATGTTTCCCGCTATTCCCATTACCGAATGGCTTCAGTGTAATTGCTCTAAATTGTTAAGGCGGTATGAATGCCCTTTAAGCGACTATGGAGAAGTGCTTTAATAATAAGAACCAACAACCAGCAACCAACAACAGCAACAACCAACGTAAGCAACAATAATAACAAAACACAAAAGAAACTATATCACCTCTTTAATACCATAGAGAGAGGATGTTTGACCTTTATGCACAAGTGAAACATACAACAACATGCTACAGGCTAAAGAGGGGGGAAAATCCAACAACAACAGCAACAACAACAAAAAAAGACTATTAAATAAAATACTCATTCCTTTTCAGTTTTTCGTCGCTTTCTTTTGCCATTCTTCACTAACCTACCGTGTACGTATGTATATAATAATGAAGGGTTGCAAATTTCATTTAAACTTCTGCCACACACACACACTCAACATTTGAATACTCTCTTGTTACGCTTATTTAGTGTGTGTAAACATTCGCCCGCCTGTTTTTTTTTTTTTTCTTTTAGGTTGACAATGGCGATGACGTTTATATAGCAAAACAATAAGGATAGGAACGAATATCCTTGGAATCATGCAAGCAATTAGGGAATAAAGAACATTCATATTGTAGTTGATGCAAGCATGCCTGCATGCATGCATGAATGAATGTCTGTTGTTTGTGGTATTGTGGTGGTATTTATTACAAAAATTGCGTCTAAATATTCATGGCACAAATACAAAATGACAAACACACACACCCACGCACACATGTTAAAATTTAAAAGGCAACAGATGTAATGGAAGCAATTCAAGGATTTCTAATAATATTGGCACAAATTAAAATTACAATTTAAAACACGTTTCATAATCAAAATGCCTTTGAAGGGTTGTTCATTAATTTTGTTATTTTGTTTAAAACATAGAGCCACGCCCACAAATGCAATTGGAATTATTTTGTCTCTCAAATGAAAAAAAATCCTTTGTGGGACAGAGAAAGCACTTACAGTGAAGCAACTTTTAAAGTTGAAGCCAATGTTTGACTTGATAAGCATTGTTCGAACTTTTTACTAAGAAAATCAACCGTTGAGAAGTAGGCTGACTTCCAGAATGTATCAATACAAAGTTTGTATGCAGTTCTACCACGGTATATAAATTATGCAGATATGGAAAGTTATCAAACAATGCCTGATTGCTTTTTAACTGCGTTAAAAATACACATTGACGACGTTTTGAAATAGTATACATTGTAAACATTTTGTACAGCGGCTTTATGAAACACTATACTTTGTTTAAACACAAAACAACTAACATTTTGGAAGTCAGCCGTACTTTGCTAACCTTAAACGCGGCAAAATCCAGGAGGCCCAAAGAGGCTGTTATTGACAAAAACATCAAAAAAGTTCTTAAAACATGTTGGATGCCATAACGAGAAATTGAAGGAGATATGTGAGACTAGTGTGTTGGCTTTTAAGACACGAGTGCGCGAGTCAATCGCTGACGCAGTCATCTCATACTAAGCAAAATATAAACAAATATTTCTTCAATGATTTCCTCTCAGCATTCTTCTGGCAATAACTATGTACGTAAAATAAACTTCCCATGTGTCGTTCGGAGTGGATATTAAACTGTAGGTCCCTTATTCTCATGGATAAAATTAAAATTCACAATATTGGTGGTTCAAGAAGTTAGGTTGTAATCCCGACTAAATGGTAGTAATAATCACTTAAGTAAGTAAGTGGAGGCTGAAGAGAGATATTAAAGCAAGGTGTTGAATACGTCGTACATGACTATTTGCGTATGAGAAAGTTTTAATTAAAGTAAGTGTTACACTCATACAGTCGGACAAAAACAACAACGAATTGCTAACTCTGAGTAGTGTATACATAACTATATACCACCATAGCTAGCGTAGGAAGTTTGTAGGTGAGGAAATAAGTCATAAAGTTCAAGATTTCACGCCCATCGTCATAAACTTAAGCTGTTAAGTAGGCTTATTTTGCGCTTACCATTAAGGGAAATCAATCACTTTTTTTAGGAAGTTTGTAGCTTGTATAAATTCATTCAACTTCATTCGATCCACTCCTCGAAGACACACAATGCCTGGTAAAGTGTTTCCCTTAAATGTTAGCATCACGAACTTACAAAGGCTGTGCAATTGTATAAAAAATGTTCCATCGTTTCATTGTTTTCTCCATATGCTATTTATTCATTGAAGTCATCGTAGTCTAGTAGGTAGTGTGTTGGCTTATTAGACGCAAACGTAGGGTTTAAACCCCAGGTCAGACATCAAAGCGAAATAAAAAAAGTATTTTTTCGGCGTCTTTCCCTCAGCAGATAACTGGCAAAAACTCTGAGAGTAAATAAAAAATTACCATGAAAATTTTCTCAAAAATCTGTCGTTCGGAGTCAAGTTTAAATTGTAGGTCCCGCCACTCATGTATAAAATTAATACACACAACATAAGTGGTGTGAGAAACGAGGTCGTAATCCTGACTGGAGGGTTGTAATGACCAATTATGTATTTATGTATGTAAGTTCTTCATTCGAATACGATAATATGGTGGAGGTGTTCATGTAAATCGGAGTGCTCCGTAGGTACGCTCATTATTGTACTCACCTCCTCACGTCGCCCTCATTTAGTCTCCACCACAGAAAAACCTGAATTTAGTTGTCGATATGTGACAATGGATAGAAGCATGACTCCATCCTTTCACACTAGATTCGAAACGTTTGTTAGTGAGAGCACTGCATATGCTGAACCGATTCCAAAGCATGCGAAGGCGCAATAGTCGACTGGCAAGGTTATGGTAATTTGAAATCGACTGCGTTGGAAAGCGAAAAACCGTCAACAAAAACTACACCATAGCGTTATTGGATCATGTTTTTATCTTAGGTTAGATCAGGTTGAAGCGGACGTAGTCTAGTAGGTAGTGTGTCGGCTTATTAGACGTAAGGCCACCTTAGGTTCAAACCTAAGGTCAGAAATCAAAACAAAATTTGAAAACATACATATTTCTTCGACAACTTCTTCTCAGCAGATTTCTGGCAAAAACTCTGAGAGTAAATAGAATTGCCATGAAAAGTTTCTTAAAAATTTGTCGTTCGGAATCGACTTTAAACTGTAGGTAACGCCGCTCATGTATGAAATTAACACACACAACATAGGAGGTGTGAGATGCTAGGTCGTAATCCTGACTGAAGGGTTGTAATGACTAATTATGTACGTACATATGTATGTATGAAGGTTAGGTTAGCGGGTAGCTTGCCAGTGTGAGATAAGCCCGCTTGTGAAGATCCGTTAGTTGTGGATTTGAACCTCCCCGAGCTCCGGGTTAAACCGGTCAGTTCCCTTAGTATCACGTTCGCCACCATGCCCAGGTCTTCAAACCGATGATGTCTGTTTTGAAGTTCAAGTACAGGGCACTCACATAAAAGGTGAGGTGAACAACAAACTTTTCAGATCAACCGTTATTGTACCGTCAAGCTCCTATCAAACAAAATGTTGAAAAGTTCATACGACTATCGATCAGTCTGAAATCCTGCCTGGTATTCTATGCTTCACAAAAGTCCTTCCATATTATGTGATAAAGATCATTCCATAATTTGTACAAATCGTATGCCGTATGCAAAAGTATTTCTATTAAAGAGACATCAACTCATAGAACATGAATAAATAAATAAAGTCAACAATTTAATGCGCAAATAATGGATTTATTTTTAATGCACCATAAAAAAACAATAAAAATAAAAAAAATTACAACATTCTGACAGTATTTCGGATTAATCGGAAAACACCTTTCATTTTATATTCAAGCCGACCTACACACACAATAAAACTTAAGTGGAAAATTTTGTGCGCTCATCAAACTAAAAAACAAACTAAAAAAACAACAACAAAAAAATGAGGACACAATTTAATTTATTTAAAAATTCATTCATTTTTTGTTGTTTAAAAAATTTAAACAAATGCCCCCACACACACATAAAAGAACAAATTCTCTTTGAAAGCAATCCTTCAATCCTTTAAAAGAAGAATGTTAAAGGCAAATAAAAACGGCTACAAATGAATATTAAAGAGTGTTGTTGCTTCATTTTAAATTAAACTTTAAGTTTTTACAACAACAACAACAACTTTTTTGTCCTGCCTTAGCCTCCTTCTAGCCACCGAATCCAGTTATAATGTTCTGGTTAGTATTTGTTAATGGGAAAAAGTTAAGTTAATTCGGTTCTGTTGCCAATTTAACTTTCCACTTCCCTTGAGTAAATTGTGGGCGGCGGAGGTTGGTGATACTTTCTGTCCAACATTTGCAACAGAAAGGAATACCGTACGACATGTATAACAAGAATGCGTGAGAAAGAGAGCGAGCCATGGTATGTTATCATGATGACGTTGTTGATGATAATTTAATGTTATTATTGTTGTTGTTATTGTTCTTTATATGACATACTAATACATATAAAATATGCGTACACAACAGTTGTGATTAGTTAAATAGAATCAAATTCAAATATCTTTATTTCGACTGATATTTGACTTGGATAAATTATCGATAACTATTTTTACTCAAAGGTAGGAGATTATCGAAGGCAAGTTCTAGAATCATAGTGTTGAAAAATGTTGTTGCCTAAAAACAGCGCATTCTGTGAAAGCGTATTGAATGTGGTAGAGAGTGGTCTTGCTCATCGAGTCCTAATTTGACTCGGATAAATTATCGATAACTATTTTTACTCAAAGATAGGAGATTATCGGAGCATGAAGTCTATTACAGGCAGGTTCTATAATCATAGTGTTGAAAAATGTTGTTGCCTAGAAACAGCGCATTCTGTGAAAGCGTATTGAATGGTGGTAGGCAGTGATTTTACTTATTGAGTCCTAATCTTTCTTCAGAAATACCGTTACTGATCATATGATGACCTTGTTGTTGCTATTCTCCTCTCTGGGGTCAAACATTGGTGCACCCCTCCCAAGTAAGAGGAAGCTACTCATGGAGGCTGGAAATAGCACACTCCTCTATGGGTCTGAAATCTGGGCTACTACTTTGGAAACCCGGATCAGGGCTATAAAACTACTGTCTGCGCAGGTAATAGCTGCTCCTCGTATCGCACAGTATCAACACAAGCTGTCCTAGTTATAGCCGGAAAGGTTCCCATAAAAATACAAGCATATGAGCGCCGGATGATCTTCAACGTCAGGCAAAGTACGACTCAACCACAGAGCATAGAAGCGATAAAGCACGAAGTCTTCTTAAAATGGCAATTTCGCTGGGAAAATGAACAGCATGGAAGGTGGACATATAAACTGATTCCCGAGTTGTAAGTGTGGAAAAACAGAAAAAACGGCGAAGTAGACTACTACATAAACAGCGTAAAAGCTGGGCGCTAAATTACTTTGCGCATTACACCGTAATTTAGGTTGGGCTGTAACCCAGATGCTGACCGGTCACGGATATTTCAGAAAATAGCTGCATTGCATGGGGAAATGCCGCTCGCCATTCTGTATCTATGAAGAGAAAGAAACGTTAGATGATTCCGAACACACTTTCTTCAGCTGTCGTCGATGGGCCGAAAGCCATCAGCGACTCGAAGCTGAAATCGGAGTCATTAGCCCTACAAACGTCGTGCTGAAAATGATAAACAGTAAAGAGAGCTGGAACGCAGTAAAACACTTTGTAGAGCACGTCCTGCGAAGGAAGAAATTAGACCTAGACGCAGCAGACTGAGAATACAGCGGAGCCTGGACGCAGCCTGATGACGATGGAACTGGAACATATGCCAGAAAAGGGGTCCACCTCGAAGTAATACAATCGTGGTTCCGAGGTGGATTGATTCCCCGGTGAGGAGACAAGGCGGGTTTTTAGTCGGTATACCCAGTGGGAGAGTCCGACATATCATGTCTGGTGACGACCATCATGAATGCATAAAGCATTTTCCCTCCTTGCCGCAAAAAAAAATCTCCTCTCTGGGAGATTCAGAAGACTTTCTGGCTGGGCTGTTTGCTGCAGAGTTGAAACCTCTTGGTTTATAAAATTCCAAAATGAAGGAATTCGAATGAAATGTTTTCAGAATCAAATTCAAATTGCACTTTGACCACTCCACAACAACACTTCTATAGGGACATGCTTTAACTTCGCCCAAAAAAGTGTAATACTTCACTTCTATTCCTTGTGATCCCACTAGTCGTTAATGAGTCATATTCATAATTTCTGTTAGGGAGATTACAGGTACCTTTTATGTATGTATATTCCACAGCCTAGCAGCAAGAACACTAGGCAAACTCACTGATTGATTCTCAGATCCGTAGACTGTCAAAGAAAAAAATGAGCGCGTTTTTGTATCCTCTTTCAAATAATCTGCGTGAACAGCGTTAATCCTTATGGTAGGGTCTTCAAATCAATTGTCATCATAAGCCAGATCTACGTTGACCGATTAAAACCTCTAATCGAGATGTTTAATGTTTGATCTGGGTTTTGAACCGAGGCCTTACGGCTAAGAAACGAACACTCTACCTACTGGACGAATTCAAAAAAAAAACATATTTCTTCGGCGACTTCCTCTCAGCAGATTTCTGGCAAAAACTCTGAGAGTAAAGAAAGTTACCAGGGAAAGTTTCTCAAAAATCTGTCATTTGGAATTGACTTTAAACTTTAGGTCCCGCTACTCATGTATAAAATCAACACACACAACATAAGTGGTGTGAGGAGCTAGGTCGTAATCCTGACTGAAGGATTGTAATGACCAATAATGTATGTAATCGAGATGTAGTCCGTTGTCATTCCCAGATTCCTTCTAGTAGCTCTTTTAAAATAGTCCCTTAGCCAAATCAATTGCACAGTAAACATGGAGTCTCCCTGACTTTGTGTAGTCCTTGCGCTGACCAACTTTTTCGATGAATTTGTTTGAAGTTGGTTAGTACAGGGACTGCGCTTACCCGTGGCATCACAACAGGCTGCTCTGTGTGCTCAAGTGTGGTTTGCTAATCAAAGTTACCACTTCGACCTAACCTAATCTCCCTGAGTTTTAGAGTTTATTTGACAGTGATTTGCCAAAGGTATCTCCAAGCATTTAAAGTCATCCTAACTGGCTCGAGTTCTTCTAAATTACGAAACGACTTTTGAGAACATTGAAATACTAAGCAGGGTTTTTAGAAATCGTGATTGTTTATCAAGTTTTCTGTTGAATGTTTTATTAGAAAAGATTTTGAGCGATGCAACTGGTAACACAATGACCACAATTTTCATCGAAAAACGCAAACTATATGCATGAGACGATGATATTGATGGTATGGATCGAAAACTCCAAGACATAAGTGTGGCTTTTGGTGCTAATAAGCAATTGTTGGAAGTAATCTATCACCAGCGGAAAAAAAATCTGTTGTTGGATGCTACGAACAAAAAATATACGAATTTGGAACACCATTTAACGTTAACTAATGTTGTTTACTGTTTCGAAAGAAAGGTTTTTCGTAGAGTATGTGGGTGTCCAAAAGAATTGATGGCGAGTATAGGCATAAAATGAATCAGAAAGTGCAACGGTTTAGCTACATCGTGGTTATGAGCGAGAATTCTATTTCAAAAATATGTTTCAGTATGAGAACGGCGGTCAGATCTCCAAAGGAGCGATCAGGCTGAACACGATTTTTCAAAACTTAATGTGAGAAACTGAACAAGAAGTGTGTTTGATCGGAGATATTGGCATTCACATATGTAAAGGGTGTTTTTATAGAGGTATAGAACTTTAAGTTGGCATTACTTTTCAAGATGGCGACCGATTTAACAGCTGTCAAGTGATTTATTCTCAGTTTGGTTTTGCAATTCATCATGAATAGACTCACGCCTGAACAACGCTTGCAAATAGTGCAATTTTATTTCGAAAATAATGGTTCTGTGCGGAAAACGTATCGCGCACTACGTCCATTTTATCGTCGACAAAATCGTCCATCAGAGCAGTTAATTCGATTAACCATGGAACGCTTTCGCACCACGTTTACTCTTATTGATAACTCGCATGAAGGTAATCCTCAAGTGTATGTGGAAACACCGTTACATCCAGAAAAACTGACTGTTTGGTGCGCTTTATGGGCTGGTGGAATCATTGGTCCGTACTTTTTCAAAAACGATGGTGGCCAGAACGTTACAGTCAATGGTGATCGGTATAGAGCCATGATTACTAACTTTTTCAATCCTGAATTGAATAACCATGATGTCCAGGGGAGATGTGGTTTCAACAAGACGGCGCAACATGTCACACAGCTCGTGCCACAATAGATTTATTGAAAGACACGTTTGGTGACCGCCTAATTTCACGTTTTGGACCTGTGAATTGGCCTCCAAGATCTTGTGCTTTAACACCGCTAGACTACTTTCTGTGGGGCTATGTAAAGTCATTGGTCTATGCGGTAAAGCCACAAACGCTTGACCATTTGGAAGACAACATTCGCCGTATTATTGCCGATATACGGCCACAAATGTTGGAAAAAGTCATCGAAAATTGGACGTCCAAATTGGACTACATCCGCGCCAGCCGTGGCGGCCATATGCCAGAAATCATATTTAAAATGTAATGCCACAAGATTATCTTTCGGATAAATAAAATTCATGTCAATCGAATAATCCATCGTTGTTTTATTGCAACTTAAAGTTCTATACCTCTATAAAAAACACCCTTTACGTAATTGGTTATTGCAATCCTTTAGTTAGGATTACGACCTAGTTTCATACATCGTTAATGTTGTGTGTGTTAATATTATATATACGTGAGTGGCGGATCCTGCAGTTTAAAGTCGACTTCGAAAGTCAGATTCTTGAGAAACTTTGCTCTGGAATTTTATTTACTCTCCGAGTTTTTGTCAGAAACCTTCTGAAAGGAAGCCGCCGAGGAAAAATATTTTTTCATATTTCGTTTAGTTTGAAATGTCTGACCTTGGGATTGAACCGAGGCCTCACGTCTAATAAGCCAACGCACTACCTATTAGACGACTACGGCGACTTATTGGCATTTACAAGCTAAAAACCAGCAGATTGCAATGTAGTCATTTAAAGAAAAATAAAAATAGGACTCCCTATCCTCTACCTTCTTTCAAACCCATATGCCATGCATCAGAACCAATCTAGCCATCATAATATATATTCACTTCTAATTAGTTTACATGCGCTGTACCTATGCTCATTCTCATATCACATCAAAGGAGATACCATTACACACACTCACATACTATAATATTTATAAGGACATTTTGTCGTCAGGCACATTAATTTGTATTTTCTAAATGTGTCTCTCTATCTCTCCCTCTTTGCTCTCTATGTCATTATATTCGTCTGTCCATCGTTGTTAGTCTGTCCAATTGTCTAGTTTTGGATTACATTTTATATCTGAAACACCCCACCCACACCCAATTGACATAATTTTCACGTTAACAACACTGTATTCTATGATTATGGAATGAGGATTTTATACACAACAAAATAGTGGGTGAATTTTATTAATATGTATGTATGGGTATGTGTGAAGACATATGTGATGATGACATACACACACACACACGCATGTTGTTATAGTTTTATTAAGACATTTTTATTTTGCGTGAAAATTTATTGACTTTTTTCTTAAACGTATTCGATTACTTGGCTAAAATTGTTGTTTTTTTCCTCTCTCTCTATCTCTATCTCTCTGTGCGTGTGTTTAATTTAAAAATTGCAATAAATTTTCTGCGCTTTTTAATGGCATTAAAAATTTTTATTGAAAAATCATGTTTAATATGGATTTGTCGACATAAAGAAAGCAAATTAAGTTAATTTCGAGTTGGAAATTTTTGCTATTAAAGTCACATAAAGTTGTGATTACCTGGGAATAATTCCAATAACACTTTTATTTTAAGTCCGCTATACGGTACTTAGAAAAGCGTTTAATCACAGCTGATTAAACGAATGATAATGAATAATGAATTCAGATAATTTTATCAGAAAATAAAGATACTGCGAATTAACTGATAATTGTAGTCCGGGCTAACAATAAAAAGTTACGAGTAAGATACGATGTGATTGTGAAGTCGCCGTCGTCTAGTAGGTATTGGTGTTGGCTTATTAGACGTAAAAGCCAGGGTTCAAGCACCAGGCCAGACATGAAAGAGAAAATAAAAAAGTATTTCTTCGGCGACTTCCTGTCAGCAGATTTCTGGCAAAAACTCTGAGAGTAAATAAAAATTACCATGAAAAGTTTCTCAAAAATCTGTCGTTCGGAGTCGACTTTAAACTGTAGTTCCCGCCCCTCCTGTATAAAGTTAACACACACAACATAAGTGGTGTGAAAAACTAGGACGTTGTACGATGGGTCAATTCGACCTCCGGGTGCTGTACTTGTCTTAATTGACAAGTACACGTCCTCTAACCTAACCTAACCTGAGATACGATGTCGTCTAGCAGGTAGTGTGTTGGCTTATTAGACGTGAGGCCACGGCAAAAACTCTGAGGGCCATTATTACAACTTGCCGGTAAACTTGGGTTTAGTTAAAGGTACCTTTGGCTAAAGAGAACTGTAAAGTTACCTTTAACTTATTTTCGTTATTACAACTTGCAGATAAATAAATAAAGTAAACTTTTTCAAAAATATGGCAGTGATGGAGCAATGTCGATAAAACTGCTCAATTAAACAAGTTTTCTTTAAACGCAGTAGCAACGAAGGGCCTCTTTTTTGTTGTTTTGTTTCCTCTTTTTATTTATATTTGAGGTTGCCATATTGGAAATAATATATAATATGGCAAGCCCCAACATAAACTTAACTTTAAAAGTTAAAGGTAGGATGATCCTCCCTCTTTAGCTTAACGCTCACTTCTACCTTATTGTCCACTTATAATAATGAAAAACAATTTATCTGCCCATTAAAATCCTCCCTTTAGTTAACGGCAAGTTGTAATAATGGCCTTGAGAATTATTAAAATTACCATGAAAAGCTTCTCAAAAATCTGTCGTTCGGAGTCGACTTTAAACTTTAGGCCACGTTACTCATGGATAAAATTAAAGCACACAACATGGGTGGTGTGGAAAGCTAGGTTGTAATCCTGACTGAAGGATTGTAATGACCAATTGTATGCTATATGCGTAAGATGCGATGAGTAGTGGTTCCGGCATGAAATTACCCTCACTACTGTAGTTACGGGACTGTAATGTCGACCTTATCCAAGCTAAATAGAGTTTTCTAACGATCAAAATTTCCATCAGCATCAATAACATTTGCTACTAAACATCATGGCCATTAACTAGCCCAATATACCAAGTTAGGTTCTCCATAACCATGTTCTACAGTCACTATTTGGGCTTAAATCCCCACACAAAGCATTTTGTAGTCCTAGAGAACCCCTAAATCGTTCTAACGGCGATTGAAGTTAGGTCGTCTAAATCGTTAAAGGTAAAAACTCTTTCAAAACGCAATAAGGGAGGAAATAAGATAGTTTGAAGTCTCAAATAAAATTGTCTAACGCTCGTTAACGCTTTTTCGTCGTTTGTCATATTTATACCGAAACGCAATTGTAGCAAAAATCATTATATAGAAGACCCAGTCTACTTGTATGCCATCTGAAAGGCCTTTTTTAAATCAAGTAATGTTTGATGGCTCGTATTGTATACTATAATTAGCCCGCTGTTATGCCGTAGATGGTCTACTCGTAAGCTCCGTACTTTCATTTTCAAACATTCCATCCCGAATCCCACAAATGACATCTGTAATGTTATCTACCGCAACTGGAATTATCATTGACTTGTCCCTGAACTAGACAGCATTCACATATGCTCACAAATATTGGTTTAGTGAAGATCAAATTGCTTAATCATGGAGTAGTCCAAAAAGGGGGGTTAATTGCTCGCCAAACTCATGCCTCAATAGGTTCATGCTATTGCTTGTTGCTTGGCATTTGGCACCGTCTTGATGAAAGCATATGGAATCCATGTCCATTCTTACATTTTGGGGGAAAAGAAATAAAAAAAAGATCGCTCATATCTTCGCCCGTCAATCTGAGCTATTCACTGTAACTTTGCGATTTCCATTGTTCTTCATTAACCGCTCAAACAATACAACTTTCTGGCTGTATTGACAGTTCTTGAATTATCTCAGACTGTTTTTTTACACAAAATTTTGTGTGTATGTAGATAAAATCGATTTTTGAAGTCGCCGTAGCTTAGTAGGTAGTGTGTTGGCTTATTAGACGTAAAGCCAATGTTCGAGCCCCAGGCCAGACATCAAGACAAAATACAAAAAGTATTTCATCGGCGACTTCCTCTCAGCAGATTTCTGGCAAAAACTCTGAGAGTAAATAAAATTGCCATGAAAAAGTTTCTCAAAAATCTGTCGTTCGGAGTCGACTTTAAACTGTAGGTCCCACCACTCATGTATAAAATTAACACACACAACATAAGTCGTGTGAGAAACTAGGGTCAATGGGTTAATTCGACCTCCAGGTATTGTACTTGTCTTAATTGACAAGTACAGGTCCTCTAACCTAACCTAACCTGACCATCCAAGATACAAACCAAAATGTTTACTACAGACACACTATTGTCGTTCCAAGAGCAACATTTCATATTAAGAAAGCAAAATCTGACATTGACAGAGCACTCTTAATCTTTTCGCGTTGGCTTACCTGTACCATACCACTTTACATCTTTTCACGATGGCACAACTGACCACATATATCGTCATCGTCATCGTTAGTGAAAACTCAAATGAAAAAATCAATGACGGCCGTGTGTATGCAACATCAGTCTTAGTGGGCCAATAAGTAACTGCCGCCGTCATTGTTAGCGAAAACTCAAGTGAAGAAATCAATGGCTGTCGTATAT
The DNA here is from genome assembly GCA_936449025.2 of Sarcophaga subvicina. Lineage (NCBI taxonomy): Eukaryota > Metazoa > Arthropoda > Insecta > Diptera > Sarcophagidae > Sarcophaga > Sarcophaga subvicina. Next base: position 102,515,690 of record OW388083.2, on the reverse strand, counting down.
ATACGGCATCAGACGCAAGGAACTGCCGTATTTACACGGTCAGCCGCTATAATGCACCAAGTGACTGCCGAATGTACACGGCATTCGTCTCGAAAGTGTTAATTCTTTAACAGTACCCATCCAATTTTGTCACTTTGGGTAGAAAAAAATGTCAGTACTAATAGTCCTACAGTGTGCCCCATTGCCTGTAACGTTACAGTGTTTAGTTTTCGGGAAGAAGTGTGATTCAGTAATGCTACTGGTCCAAAAACTGCACCAAACAGTACATCCTTAAGAGTGTTTTGTCAGCTTTTAAACTATCTCTAGTTGCTCTTTCCGATCAAATTCTACAAATTCTGTTTGTTAGCTCACCTTTTGAGACACAATATAAGCTTTATTGTTGTACGAAATACATTTGCAAAATGGCATGAATTATACGTTATACGTTTGCTAATTTACTCATGGGGAAATGGTATTGCTAAACTAAAAAAAAAAAATTCATAATGAAATCCTAAATAGCAAATAAGCAATCGCATATGCTACCAAAAATTTCACAAAAAATTCCCAAATTTTTTAAAACTAATCTCCATTTGTACGTTATATTCGTACATACAGTGGACAGCAAAAGTCTTAGTACGTCAATACATTTTAGCAATTTCATGAATTTGTAGCTAAAGTTCGTATAAATAATTAAAGTTTTTATACTTATTATATTCATTCATTTCTGTTTTATTATAAAACAAAAAAAACTTAATCTTTTTCACAAAACAAGAGAAAAATAAGAAAAATTTTCTGCAGACTCTTTATTTTAGCACCGCAAAATGTTAAGTACCCCTTACAGGAACTCAGAGTAAATTTAAAATTCAAAGGCCTAATATATAAAAATCGTATTCCTTATATTTAGTAGGATATCCCTAAAGGTCAAGCATACCATTTAACCTATTTGGTATTCAATGTATCAGTTTTGTTTAGTGTCATGTGCCATGCACTCATGAGCAAGTATTTCGATTAACTCTTGTTTGAGGTTTAGCAACTACGTAACCATTCTTCCAAATGATCTCCTAAATAGTGTCTTAGAGTCATAGCGGAACTTTGTGCAAGAGTATTAAGCCTGTGGGGACTATGGTAGGCAAATCATATGATCACATTAGCAGCCGTATGATTGGGTTCATTGACTTGTTGGAAGTAATGACCATTAAAAATTCTTAGTTCTTTCGAACTTTTGATGAATTTGTTTTTTAGAATGTTTAAATAGTCTCTCTAATTCATTATTTTCTCAACTGTATTAAAAAATATGCATACATACATACATACATACATAATTGGTCATTACAACCCTTCAGTCAGGATTACGACCTAGTTTCTCACACCACTTATGTTGTATACAGAAAGGTAGCAAAATTTTTGCACGAAATTTCTTGCATTGTCAGCGAAATAAGATAACACGACATACCCAGACTGCTTTCGTCCGTCGTAGAATACCAAGCCAACGATTTGGCCATTTGAACACCGACACTGTCGGGCCTTTTCCTCCGTCGGAAGGCAATCGATACTGTTTAACAGTTGTGGATCGATTTACTCGATGGCCTGATGCGTGCCCGATGTTACGACAGACTTAGGCCGCCAGTTCGAAAGCACCCTATTTAAGGAACTTTTACGCATACTTGGGGTACATCATTAGAAAACTACGCCATACCACCCGCAATCAAATGGCATGACAGAGCGATGACACCGCACTTTAAAATCAGCGATTTTATGCCACAACGTTAACGAGTGGACAACATATTTAGCAATAATTTTGTTGGGTCTGTGATGCACATACAAAGAGGACATTCGAGCAACGCCTGCGGAACTAGTCTACGGTGCTACATTACGTCTACCTGGCGATTTTTTGATAGAAAACTCTTGTAATACTGAAGCAGAGCTTCATTATTTGTATTACCTACAATTGTATTACCTACAATTGTCCTACATTTATAAAATATTTTAAACTTATTGTATATAGTATTAAAGATTAATAAAGTACGCTATATATATGTACATGGACGATATGTAGGCATTATAAATTTCATTTATTTACTGTTATTTTATTATCAAAATATTATCAATCATTATTATTATCCGCTATATATCCATGAAAATGTTAAAGAAAATCAAATTTATTTTAATTACTGTGTGTGTACAGTAGGTAAGAAGTAACAGAGGAAAAAAATATGCCAGTTAAGGTAGAATTTGCATTAAAAGCACTTCACTTTGCGTATCGTATCGAATATGCTTTTATTAATTTACATTTCTTATCTTTCCTATACCGATTTTCTTTTATTTTTTGGTTTTATTGTGACTAAATCTATGCATAAAAAACAAACAAATAATAAAACTTTTAACATGGAAAAGAGATTTTACGAATAAATTTTATTTTTATTGATTTTCTTCTCTCAGTCAGCAAAAGAATTTGTTGTCTTAGGCGCACTGAACAGGAACAGGAACATGAGTGGAGAATCAAAACAGAACAAAACAAAGCACAGAAATAATCAATTTATATGCGGAAAATGTACTCAAATATACACGCAAAATATTGTTTTAATTTCCATAAAAAGCAAGAAAAAAACAAAAAAAAACATTAAAATAGAAAAGAAGAAAAACTGGAACGCACTTTTTATAAACAGGAGCAGGGCACAGAGACAGAGATAGACTGTGACTGCCTTGCCTTGCCTTTATGACGAAACATTTGCCACCAACTGCCACAGATTATACACACACACACGAGCGATTACCAACTGGGAGTTGAGTGTTACAGATTTCAAAATAAAAAAAAGTAGAAGCCAAAGCACAACCAGAAAGTATAAAAATTTATACGAAATAAATTACAAATTTATTCACACTTAAAGAAAATAAAAAAAAATTAAAAAAAAAACAGGAGGTAAGCAGAGGAACGTATAGTAGGAGCAATGGGCATAAATAACCCAAAAAAATGAAAAAAAAACTGCTTAACAAATACACAAAAGATATGAAAGCCAAACGAACGAAAGACCATATTTAATTAAATTATTTCGTTTTTCTCTACGTTGTTGTTGTTTTTTTTTATAAAAAATTTTCCTTTACGCACTACATTTTGCTGGTGCATGCTTTCGCGTTTGTAAAAAAACACACAGAGAAAGCGAAAAAAAAAATATGAAGGAAAATAGGCTCCTGGTGTAAGTGTATAATTATGATAATTATTTTCATACTCTTGTATGTATGTATAGTAAGCAAATAAAAGAAAAACAACATTTTTTCACAATGAAAAAAGGAGGCACTAGAAAAATTTCCTGACATCAATAATAAACATTTTTGCCAAGAACTCATGTCCCAGTATGTACTTGTATAACGGGTGTTTTTTTTTTTTTTTTTTTTTTTTTTTTTCAGTACAAAACAAGATTCGTGGCATTTCACCACAAATAAACAAATTTGTTTGCCTTCCATGTTGTGTAAAATAGAGTTCTTAATGGATCCCATGGACTACCATTTATTTATAACGGCATATAGGAGTATTTGAAGTCAATGTAGGTAGTATATTGGCTTATTAGACCCAAAGCCAAGTTTCAAACCTAAGGTCAGACAACGAAACTAAATTTTACAAAATATTTCTTCGTCCACTTCCACTTCCTCTCAGCAGATTTGTGGCAAAAACTCTGAGAGTAAATAAAATTCGCATGAAAATTTTCTTAAAAATCTGTCGTTTAGAATCGACTTTAAAATGTAGGTCCCGCCACTTATATCGGGTCCGCCATCTAACGTTTTTTTTCAACTGGTGCTTATTTCGTGAATGGTAACACTAAGCTCCTGTCTGATTTGACAGATAATTAGCTATGTCCTTTCGCTGAACGAATATGGTTGTGTATACGCTTGAACAACGCTGGGAAATATTGCGAATATGTGCGAAAATTGCGTACAGATTTTGGAAGAAGAGAAGCACCGTCAGCTCCGTATGTTCATCTTGTGAAAAAAGTGAAAGAAACTGGCATCCTCATCGATAAACCAAAGAGTGAAAAGGCAAAAACAGTGCGTACACCCGAGAATATTGCTGCTGTGGCAGAAAGTGTGCGTGAAGCGCCATCAACATCAATTCACCGTCGTTCTCAACAATTGAACATTTCGGAGACAACATTGAGACGAATTTTGCATAAAGACCTTGGTATGACGCCATACAAAGTCCAATTGGTTCAGGAGTTGAAGCCAATTGACTATCCAATGCGCTTTCGCTTCGCTAAGTGCGATCGACTTACAGAAGATGCAAAAAAATCATCTTTTCAGATAAAGCTCATTTTGATCTTGGCGGATATGTAAACAAGCAAAATTGTTGCATTTGGGGCACAGAAAACCCTCACCAACAAACATTGAAAAGCCGACGCACCCAAAACGAGTCACTGTTTGGTGCGGATTTTGGTCCAGAGGCATAATTGGGCAATTTTTCTTCGAAAATGAGTCAATGGCGATCGTTATCGGGCAATGTTGAACGAATTTTTGTTCACAAAAATTTAAGAGGACGATACTGGCAACATTTGAAACTACACTCGATGTTTTGCGCCCTGTTTTTGAAGATCGCATTATCAGCCGCAGAGCTGATGTCGTTTGGTCACCTCGGAGCTGCGATTTGACACCGTTGGACTATTATTTGTTGGACTATTTTTGTGTTACGCCGACAAGCCAGAGACAATCGACGCTTTAAAGGATAGTATTCGTGAAGCTATCGGCGAAATACAGCTGCACGCAATCGATAACGTGCTTGAAAATTGGACCGATCGTGTAGGCTACTGCATGGCCAGCCTAGGCAGCCATTTGAATGAAATTATTTTCCATTATTAACCGGAAGGATTGTACTTTCAAATAAAAAAAGAAATTTGAGAAAATATTCATTATTTTTTTTAAGCATTTTCAAAAAAAAAGTTATTTGGCGGACCCTTTAGATAAAATTAACACTTACAACATAAGTGGTGTGTGAAGCTAGGTCGTAATCCTGACTGAAAAGTTATAATGATCAATTATGTATAGGAGTAGAGAGGTCTCATGATTTACTCAATATTATATCACTTTACATGTAAGCACATATTGCCAATGTTATATTAAAAGGCCTTATCGCCTTGGTTTAAACGTGATATGGTACTTATGCCCCTAATATATGAGTATCCCATATTAGCTCCTAAACAAATGGACTTTTTCAAATGGGTACTGTCGTTTAAACAGTTAAAAGTGATCTGTTAATATCGAATTTTACCTTCTTAATATCAAATGTTGCTGTGTTAACGAAAAGAAGTGTCTGTACTAAAAAAAATTGGTTTGTGTCTTGGATTTCCAAAATCAAATTTGGATTCAATTCAAATCGAATTTTGATTTCCAAAATCAAATTTGGATTTTTAAATCGAATTTGGTTTTTTAAATAGTCAGAGACAGTTTAAGAGCTACCAATGCATTCTGAAAGATGCATTGTTTGAAGCGTTTTGTGGGCAAATTGGCAGCATCATTGAATCGCACTTTTTCCAGAACAATAAAAATTACAACGTTACAGGCAATAGGGGAACACTGTAGAGCTATGAACGCTTACTTCTATTTACTAAAATTGAAAGAATTGGATGGGAACTGTTAAACAATTAACACTTCGCGACTGGTAGCGTGCATCACAGTAGGTGACATCGTGTAAATACGGCAGTTACTTGCTGATGCACTTAGGCTGATGCCACATATACACGGCAGTTATTATTTTGTTGACTTCGCTAACGATGACGACGATGTATGGCCAGTCGTGCCATCGTGAAAAGCTTCAAAGTGATGTGGTACAAGACCGCTACCGCGAAATGGTTAAGAGTGCTCTGTTCATATCAAATTTTGCTCTCTTAATATCAAATCTTGCTATGTTAATGACAAAAGTGTCTGTACTAAAACCTATGGTTTGCGTCTTGGATTTTCAAAATCACATTTCGGTTTTCAAAACAAAATTTTATGTTAAAAACAGCCAAAGATTGTTCAAGAGCTGCCAGTACAGGCAGAAAGTAGTATTGTTTGAGCGGTTTATGTTCCGGCAACATTCTTGTAATGTATTACTGCAGGAACGATGAAAATCGCAAAGTTACGCAGTAAATGGAACAAGTCTTTTTTTTGCACAAAATGATAGAATTGACTTTGTTTACATGCGGCTGCAACAAGACGGCAACGCATGCCACTTGGTACGTGATGCCTTTAACCTATTAAGAGACAAGTTTGGTAAGCATTTCGTCTCACGTTTTCAAGCAAACTAATGGCGCCAATATCAGGCGGTTTCACCCCATTATACTATTTTCTTTGAGGATAAGTGAAGTCTCTCGAGTAATAAAGGACAAGACAGCTCTCAAAAACAACACTACAATTGAAATTAGTGAGATACTGATCGCAATACTGAAAAAAAATATGTCAATATTGAAGCCCAAAGTTAGATAATGTATTATTCCATTCACTATTTCAAATTTTCCAAAATTTTTAGAACCAAAACGATTAAAAAAAATTCCCCTTTTACTTGTAAACTCAACCAGCACAGTGTTACGATATTGATCGATCGAATGTTCCCAAAAATAAGAAAAAAAATAATACGAATAATTTGAATAAAACATTCGATTAATTGAATCATAAAAACTTTTAACAATAATTTGTCATGCGACTTAGTTTTTCTTGCAGCTTTAAATAGCATAATTAATTAGAAGAACTTTATGTCCGATTGGGGAAAATATCAACATTTTATTATAATTAGTTTGTATACTTTCAATATTTTTAATAGAAATAAAAAACTGTGGATTTACAGTGACGGAAATAATAATAGGATCATAACATAATTTCAATACGTTCATAATTTTTATTTATCACAAAGTTTACTTCGAATGAGTTACTTGAAAAAATCCTATCATTCCATACATAGGCTGCCTTCCAAAATAAAAAAGTTTGTATGCAGTTCTACTGCTGTATATAAACTATGTAGATACGCAAAGTTACCAAACAATGCATCAACTATAAATCCGATGCCTGATTGCTTTTTGACTGCGTTAAAAACACACATTGACGACGTTTTGAAATAGAATACATTGTATATATTCTGTACGGCGGCATTATTAAACACGATACTTTGTTCAAACACAAAGCAACTAACATTTTGGAAGGCAGCCATAGCGTATTTCAAGTTATTAGCCTAGCTTCCGCAACCAGTTTGCTTATTGCAAGGCTGAAACCATCAGCACTATGGACATTTTAGTTATCAAATAACTAAAAAGGATTAATCTTTTAATTCAGAATTAAGAATTTATCAAAATGACCAGCTAGTTCACACTTTCTTCCTCTAGTCTCAGCTGTTCTTAAGAAGATTGTATTAAACAATTTACTTTCAAGGCTCAGCATACTCCAAGCTTTTAAATAACGAACCAAGAGCGTCGTCAAATGGAAATCAAAATTATAGGCATTTTTTCGACAATAATAGCTTCCAGCACTTCGATTGGGTTCAGTACAGATCCCATGCGATTATTTAGCCCGACTGACCGAGCTTCAAATACTTCTGGTATGGTTTGCCTAAAAGATCCATTTTTCATGGCCCTTAATGATTCGATGCAAAATTTACTAGTTTTTATGGCTTTCAGGCAGCATTTCAGATACGCAACATCGTCTGCTAACGTCTTTCGGTTTCAAGACATAAGGTACCTCAATTTACTCTGAATGAGTACATCGGCTTAAAAACATATTTGAAGTCTTGTTAAATTTTATAAAAAAAAAATTTGCAAAATAAAGTCTTCAATTCTAACAGACGTGAAGTAAAAGGGCGTAACTGAGGAACTCAAGTTCAAATCCCAGTGAAAATCAACAAATTTTGAGCATGAATTTCGAATTTTAAAAAACGAACAAACGGGATAATGGCTTTAATTCTAACAGACTTGGTGAAAAATGTCCTTAACCAAGCAACTCAAGTTCGAATCCCAGTGAAGATCAAAAAATTTTGTTCAAGATTTTTCAATTTTCTAAAATACGGAACTTCAATCCAGTAAGAAGCATCAATGCATCCAGAATCCCACTGGATTTATAACAAAATCTATACATTTTTGAAGCTTGTGAAGCTACAATTGAATTCACTTATGACTACGACAAGCGAAAGTGCTTTGCCGAATTATAGTGAACTACCAGCGTAAATAGTAGACAATTTAGGCTTGATGATGAAGAAATTTTTACTGTGGATTTATTTGGTGGGCCCGGGAAGCAATTAATGAGCATGAGTTACTTCATACATACATAACTTAATTGGTCATTGCATTGATTACATTCAGTCAGAATTACGACCTAGTTTCTCACACCACTTATGTTGTGTGTGTTAATTTTTATACAAGAGTGGTGGGACCTACAGTTTAAAGTCGACTCCGTACGACAGATTTTTGAGAGACTTTTCATGGCAATTTTTATTTACTCTCAGAGTTTTTGCCAGAAATCTTCTGAGAGAAAGTTGCCGAAGAAATACTTTTTGTATTTTGTTTTGATGTCTGGCCTGGGGCACGAACTCTGGCTTTACGTCTAATAAGCCAGTACACTACCTACTAGACTTCGGCGACTTACTTCCCTATAATCAAACTCATACTTCAACCCAATACTGTAAATAATTAGACTGTTTGAAGCAATTGTCCCAAACGAAAAATCATGAAATTGAATGGTAGGACACCTAAAAACGCTGTCTTTCTTATTGAATGGCTTCTAGCATTTTATAAAAATCACTTTAGCACACACCATCACCCCCTCCACTTCATTTTATCTTCCATTTTTTTCATGTGTAAAGCAGCATGAAATTTTAGCTACAACTTCTTTTTATTAAAGAAGTCAGCCAACCCAGCCCAGTCCTCTATTATTACTTATCTACTAAGTTTTGATTTAAAAAATTTTAATTTTATTTATTAGCACAACATAAACATTTATAAACTCACACATACATACACACATACATATGTATATGATATAAAGCAACAGCCAGTAAAAAACACAAACTAGAGAAGCCTTCTATGAGGCCCTTATTTAGGAAACTTCGAAACCTACAAAAGGATCTGAAAGCCAGTAACTTGGCAGCATTGGAAATGCCCTGAAAAGTGAAAGCCTTGTAAAACTTTTACTTCTGGGTTAATGCGATACGATATAGTGAAGATGGTGGTGGCAATTATCAATACATATGTATATAAGTGTGTGTAAGTATAACGTTACATACAAACAAATTTTTTTTGGTATTTTTTTCCTTTCTTTCTGTTATTTTAAACCACTTAAGACTCGTCTGTTTAAGTGGTTGTTGTAGTTGTTGTTGTTGTTTGCTGTTAATATCTGCATTTTCATACAGAAAAATAAACGCATAAGTATAGGAGGAAGGAGGCTTTTGACTCTCTTTTGCTACACACACTTATTCTTCTTCTTCTTTTTCTTTTTCTACTTCTTCAGTCAGACAGTCGTTCACCTTTAAGACTCACGTGCTATTGATTAATGCTACTTTTTTATGTACCAGTGTATATATGCATACACACACTTGAGCACATACATACATACATGTGTATACATTTCCAGTATGTTTAAGTGTAGGTGTGTTTAAGTATAAAATCCTACCAATTGGTTGGATTACATTAATACATGGAGGTGAGTGTCTCAATACCTTTGTATGTATGCATGTGCATGAGTAACATAAACTATACATTGAAACATAACCCAGCCAATGCAGTCAGTCAGTGGTTATGTTTACTTTACAGAATTTTTTTAAAGGACAGCGATAAGTTATTGAGAAAACAAACAAACAAAGAATACTACAAGTATTACTGGAAGTCTTTAATAAACATTCAAATAAAGAATCTCTACCCACTATTTTACACTTTTAGCTCGATAAAGTCGACATACAAGGTTTATGTTGTATTATTGATTTGAAACTTTCTTTCAATAGACCTTAGGTTGGTTTAGATAAGCAGCACGTCTCTAACAGGTTCACTCGGAAGCTACAAGTCCTCCTTCTTACAGTAATTAATTCCTCCTCCTTACTAATAAAAAATTTTTTCAATGCCATGTCTGTTTGGATCCTCAAACAAATGTCGAAACTTAAAGGTTGCAATCTAAGCTAATTCGTGTTATATCCCCTGGTAGTTCTCTTAGGCTATGGCCTATTCAACGCCCAATTTTGTGTGAGAACTTCGGCTTTTAAAGGAGTTTGGCGAGTACGAATCCGGAGCGCATCATTGTCAATAAGTTTTGGCTTCTCAAACAACTGTTGAAACTTAAAGGTTGCAATCTAAGCTAATTCGTGTTATATCCCCTAGTACTTCTCTGAGGCTATGGCCTGTCCAACGCCCAATTGTGTGTGAGAACTTCGGCTTTTAAAGACGTTTGGCAAGTAACAATCTGGAGGGCATCATTGTTAATAAGTTTTGGCTCCTTAAACACATCTTGAAACTTAAAGGTTGCAATATAAGCTAATTCGTGTATTATCCCCTGATACTTCTCTTAGGCAGTGGCCTATTCAACGCCCAATCATGTATAAGAATTTCGGCTTTTAAAGGAGTTTGTCGACTACCAATCCGGAGCGCATCATTGTTAATAAGTTTTGGCTTCTCAAACACATCTTGAAGCATAAAGGTTGCAGTCTAAGCTATTTCGTGTTATATCTCCTAGTACTTCCCTCAAGCTATGGCCTATTCAACGCCCAATCATGTATAAGAATTTCGGTTTTAAAGGAGTTTGGCGAGTACCAATCTGCACCGCATCATTGTTAATAAGCTTTGGCTCTTCAAACACATCTTGAATCTTAAAGGTTGCAATCTAAGCTAATTCGTGTTATATATCCTAGTACTTCTCTCAGGCTATGACCTATCCAACGCCCAATTATGTATAAGAATTTCGGCTTTTAAAGGAGTTTAGCGAGTACCAATACGGAGCGCATCATTGTTAATAAGCTTTGGCTCCTCAAACACATCTTGAATCTTAAAGGTTGCAATCTATGCTAATTCGTGTTACATTCCCTAGTACTTTTCTCAGGCTATGGCCTATCCAATGCCCAATTATATGTAAGAATTTGGGCTTTTAAAGGAGTTTGGCAAGCACCAATCCGGAGCGGATCATTGTTAATAAGCGCAGGTCAAAAGATTTACATTGATTGACAAAAGATTGAACAGAACAGGCATGTTTTGCAACTTCCAAAGCCTTATTAACTTAACATTTCCAATAAATACTTAAATCTTAGTTTCAATGGAGATTAGAAAGGGGAACAACCACTTATTTTCGAAGCAAAAGTATTTTTTGTATTGCATTTGTATGCCTATGACGTCATACGCCCTGTTCCTAAGATCCTAGGTATCCAAACTAGCTTTTTAATCCATTGCCACACTTCATTCTCTCGAAATGTAAATCAGCAGCATTCGTAAGTGATTTCGCCTATTTTCAAAATCTGCTCCAATTCTAGAACATTCGCTGTCGTTTTCCTCAAAGCAGCTTTAATTCTTACTTGAATAATCGCACCACTAACTAAATGCTGTTTTTTTAAAACTTTGGTCTTAAGGTAGCAACATCTAAAACCGTAAAACCACGAAAATATCGATTGCCATAGTTAGATCGTATATTAGATACCCCTCCTTCAGACATACATGTACATATAAGTACATATATCTGAACGACCGAGCAATAGTCGGATAGTTTGATTGAAGTACGTAAATTTACGTACGATTTAATTCATGAGTATGTCGAGATAAGAAATTACCATAGTCTAGTGTGTTAGCTTATCAGTCGAGAGTCCGAGGTTTAAAGCCAAGCTAAAATGTCTCGAACACTGGTTAGGTTAAGTCGGAGTGGTAGCTCTGTTATCACAAAGCTCACTTGAGCACGCATAGCGGCCCGTTGTGATGCCACGGGTGAACGCAGTAGCTGTGCTAACCAAATTCCACCAAAATCAGGGAAAAGGAAGAAGTTGGTCAGCGTAAGGCTGAGTCTTTCGGCGACTCTGAAAGTAAAATAAAATGGCCATGAAAAATTTCTCAAAATGTATCGAATTTCTGAAAGGAGTCGACTGTAGGTAGGTCTTGTCACTCATGTATAATATTAACACACTCAACATGGGTTGTGTGAGAAGCTAAATCGTAATCCTAACTAAAAGGGTTATAATGTTTAATTAAGTGAGTTATGTAAGTGAGCATGTCGAGATCCGTCACACTTAATTCCCAATCTGTTTTATTTAAGTTCCAATTTATTTGATTTACTCAGAAGTGCGTGATAACTGAGATGACAAGCATTTTTCGCATACCACAATCGGTGAAATGTAGTCCTAGAGCATGTCGTCATTTGTCGCACTTAATTCTCAGACCTTTTTTAAATAACTAGGCTGAGTCTTTGTATAGCTTTGTAAGAATGGAAACAGAAACATTGTCTCTAGACTAGAGAGAGAATTTTTGTTATTTAATGTTCATCACTACACGACAGAATGGGTCCAACACCCACAATATAAATTCAGGGTGAAATTAAAATTCTTAAACAATGTCTCACACGATTAAGTACGAAAATTTGGCACAGGAATGGTGTTAGCTTTTCGATACATATGTACATACATACATAATTGGTCATTACAACCCTTCAGTCAGGATTACGACCTAGCTTTTCACACCACTTATGTTGTGTACGTTAATTTTATACATGAGTGGCGGGCCCAACAACAGATTTTTTTTGAGAAACTTTTTCATGGCAATTTTTTATTTACTCTCAGAGTTTTTGCCGGAAATCTGGTGAGAGGAAGTTGCCGAAGAAACAATTTTTCATATTTTCGTTTTGATGTCTGACTTGGGGTTTGAACCGTTGCCTTAGGTCTATTAAGCCAACACACTAGCTACTAGACTACGGCGACTATCGATACCTTGGACAAAAACCCTACGACCGTCATACCAAAAGATAATTGCTGGTTGGATTGGCTAACTTCCAAAATGTATCAATACAAAGTTTGTATGCAGTTTTACTACGGCATAAAAATTTTGTAGATATGCAAAGTTACCAAACAAAGCATCAACTATAAATCCGATGCCTGAATGGTTTTTGACTGCGTTAAAAATACACATTGACGACGTTTTGAAATAGAATACATTGTAAACATTTTGTACAGCGGCTTTATGAAACACTATACTTTGTTCAAACACAAAGCAATTAACATTGTGGAAGTCAGCCATTGTTTCATAAAGACCGTCGACCAGTTACTGAACTCTACCTTGCCCAACCGATTTAGCACTTAGGATTTCACACATTTCAACAGCCATTTCCGCCGTTGTCGAGTAAAAACTATATACTCTCTGTGCTGATATCCATTTCCTGATGAGCATTTTAAGAATATTTAGTTCAGCAACCACCAAACTGTTTAAATTATTTTGTACTTTAAAATCCTAACTTTCTAACCTTAACTAGCGAGATCCAATATCGTTTTCCTGTATACCTTTGCCAAAAAAAAAAATGCTTCATGGTTTTGGGAAAGTAACACCACTTGTGGTGTGGATACTTTTCGATGGTCCCCTCCCTATTGATAAGGCATTACTTATTACGGCATATGGTTATTTAGAAAAGCAAGGAAAAGCGATTTATTTTAGTCACAATACCATATTTAGTGGTGGTTTTTTAATGTTGTATACTATCTATGTATGTATGTATGTATGTATGTTATCATTTATATGTTATCACACACATACATAATAGGAAAAGGAAAGAGGGTATAGAATATCAATATGACCACAATATAACCTTAAAATTACATTCGTTTTGAAAACAAAACAAACAAAAGAAATAAACAAAACGTAAGGAACAGAACGGCAAGGAAAGGAAAGGAAAAGAAGAATACAAATAAACAAATTATTGGCAAACATTAACAAACAAAAATTGGTAAAGGAAGACGACGACGACGGTATAAAAATTGGCAAATCCTCCCTAAGCGCTTATAAAACGAAAACGAATGGTTTGAGACGAACGAAGGGAAAGAAAGAAAAAGGTATCCTTTAGTAAAAGTTCATGATTTATGATGTTTTTAATTTCTGTTGAATGGAATTTTTTTTAAGATTAAAATTTATAAATAAAATAACAAAACAAAACAAAAAAAATTCAAAATATTCTGAAGGTTAAATTGCGTAAGTTTTAACCAGAGTTTGGAGGTAAAGAAGAATTTCCCAAGGAAAATATGAAAAATTAAAAAGAAAAAATTCTTTCCTCTTCTCTCATAACAACGGATAATCTGTTTGCTATTTGGTATTTAAGTATAAAAAGAGATTCGTGACTTGGGTTAAGGCCTAATAAAGGTCACTATGAATAGTCCACGTATAACGCATGCAAATCGATTGAATTTTATTATCAAAATTCGTGCGCTTTAAGTGAGTGATGTATTTCAGCGGGAATTTCATTGTTAACTCAAAAGATACTTTAGGAATCACTGAACGAATGCTGAATTTGATGAAAATAGCAGTTAATGGCGGTTCGAGAAAGTTGCATTATTTGACACAATTTCTTATCCTTCAGTAACGATGACAATCGCAACGTTGCAGTCAATACTGCAAAGTCACTGGGCGATAATCTTTTTATCCAAAATGAATGGAATTGGAAATGTTTGATAAACAGTTAATCGCAGCTTTTGGAGCACTTCTCCCGCTAGACTATTTTTTGTGGGGAACATGTGAAGTATTTCGTGAACAGGATCAAGCCAGCCATAATTACAGGAAGACATACTTAAGCTGCCGGCCTAAATACTGTCAAACGAGTGTCAATGATGGAGCACCTACTGCGACCATTGAGATCTTTAAGTTGTATATAACAGGCATTCATATATCAACCGAAATTATCATTCACATTTGAAAACATTTGAGTTTTTTTTTTCAATTTTCAAACCACAAACGTATAAAAAAAAACTCTAACAGTTAGCGGATGGCCTCTACTCCATGCTAGGCATTGTGTCAGAAACTTAAAACTACATTGTGGAAGAAAATGGTTGTGATCTACGATAAAAACGTATATAAAGAAAAAGTACTCATATAATGCTCGTTGTTAAAGTTGGCTTTAGTCGGGGGTTTAAGGAGAATCGAAGCCTGTTAATTTTTGAAATGGCTCTTATTTTTTCAAAGGTTACAATACCCCTACTAGAATTCTATTTATGCAGCTTCCTGATCCCTGAACCTCCTCTGGGAAGAACTTCATAGAAAGTCAGGCAGTCAGTCAGTCCTTTTGATTTTGCGGAAGGAGAATCTGAATTAGTTTCAGGGTTTAATTTAGAATATAGAAGAGGAGGATTTGCTTTAATTTTTTAAGATTAAAGAAGATCGACGCAATGAGTAAAGTTTTCTATGACTAGGTTAATAGTAGTCAACTACATTTGGCAACCCTGACAACCCAGACTCTGCTACAGTATACCAATCATCAGCTAAGCTATGAAAAAACTTAATTATTAATATGAAACAAGTTAAAGAAATAATAAGAAGGGGAAGAGGCTTTCTGACAGTCGGCTAGTCCTTAAAAAACGATAAAAGCTTTGAAGAAAAAAATCCTTTTTTTTTTGCCAAAACTGGAAATAAGAAAGTTAGACAGCAATAAAGCAGAGTTTTTCAGTTGATTCTTAAGTCCCTTCAGACCCGCAAGAAGGTAATGGTCGAAGCAGTGGACTGATTTAGGAAAATCGTGAAGTCAATAGCGACAATTACCAGAAAAATCATGACATCCGCTGTTTTTATAGGTTGCGTGTGAAAGTTTTTTCTACTTATGGCAGAGTTTAAGTGAAGAAATTTGGGAGAAAAAGACTAACTTTATAGACTTACTTAATTACTCATTACACTTTATCCAGAATTACAATCTAACTTCTCATACTACCCATGTTGTGTGTGTTGTAATGTTATCTATGGGTGGTGGGATTTAATGTTTTAAAAAATGGTTAAGAACTGACAGTGGATCATAATGGATGAGGCAATACATACATAATTGGTTATTACAACCCTTCAGTCAGGGTTACAACCTAGTTTCTCACACCACTTATGTTGAGTGTGTGTTAATTTTATACATGAGTGGTGTGACCTACAGTTTAAAGTCGTCTCCGAGCGACAGATTTTTTAAGAAACTTTTCATGGCAATTTTATTTAATCTCAGAGTTTTTGGCACAAATCTGCTGAGAGGAAGTCGCCGAAGAAATACTTTTTGTATTTTGTTTTGATGGGGCTAGAAGCCTGGATTTACGTCTAATAAGCCAACACACTACCTACTAGACTACGGCGACTTCAGGCAATACGAACGGCAATTGATGGCTATTTTAAGAAGATACGCAGTTCTCTCCAAAAACAATGCTAATAACCACGAAAAGTTCTTCAAAGTTAGGTTAGGTTAGAGGACGTGTACTTGGCAATTAAGACAAGCACAGTACCCTAATTGACCCATTGTGCAACGTCCTAGTTTCTCACACCACTTATCTTGTGTTTGTTAATTTTTACATGAGTGGTGGGACCTACAGTTTAAAGTCGTTTCCGAACGACAGATTTTTGAGAAACTTTTTCATGGCAATTTTATTTGCTCTCAGAGTTTTTGCCAGAAATCTGCTGATAGGAAGTCGCCGAAGAAATATTTTTTTTATTTTGTCTTGATATCTGGCCTAGGGCTTGAACCCTGGCTTTACGTCTAATACACTACTTATAGACCTACTAGACTACGGCGACTTCAAAGTCCATCCAACTAAAAGAGGATTATATTGAGAAACAAAGAAAAAGTCTCTCCATTTTTTTTATTTTTCTCTTTGAGTTTTCTTTCTTAGGCCAGCATGCTGCGGATATTTGCCAAACGCCATACTTTATTTACAAATTGTAGACCTTCTATCACATACCTATGTATGCATATTGACAAACTTAGTGCTCACATATCCCTACCAAGTACAATGGGTCAATTCGACCTCCGGGTACTGTACTTCTCTTAATTGACAAGTGCACGTCCTCTAACCTTTCCCTACCAAAAGTGGGTATAATTTGTATTTTCAACAAGACTTTCGACTTGGAACACTTCGATTCATTTGATACAGATTGATGAAAATTGATTTAAATACGTATTTCAAATCACTTCTTTACAGATATTTGATGAAGACCTCTACTACTTTCCTTAATTAGCAGAAAATCCAAATCGATTGCAGCAAGTGTATTAAGCAAAACATATTTGAAAATAAAAAAAAATTATCAAAAAAAAGGAATTCCAAGTGTGAACAATTTTAAACAAAAAAATTTTAAATTTAATTTAAAAAAAACGAAATAACTTTATTTATAAAAAAAAATATGTATTTTTATACTCTAGTCAGGTATGAATATTAACGGAAATTTATTTAAATACCACACGGCAGATATTAAAAATTTTGTTATAAAGCTCGTTGACATTGTTCAAATTTATGACAAAAACTCCAAAACGACAATAAAATCTATACAGAGAAAACATATACAAAAAAAAACAACAATTTAAATTAAATACTACGCCCAAATGCAACAACAATGACATTAATAAAAATATATATACATACATATGTATTGTATGTTTACACATACATACATATAAAAACCCATTAAACGTCCGCCACCCATTCAAAAAAACAAGTAATAAAAAAACCCCTGAATTTTATGTGCAACACATACCATACCATACCGTGCATAGAGTACAGCACACTTTAATGCTCTGGCACAGTGTGTTGCATTGAAATGACAGAAGACAGTGGATAATGAACAGTGGAAACAACTGTTATTAAACTTTTTCAATGTCATCTTTGTACTACGCTCGCATGCACTTACTTACACGCACGTTCTCTCTCTCTCTATCTCGTTATCTTTTCTTTTTTTTTTTTTTAATAAAATTTTATTATGATTTCGTTTGTCTATCATCATCGTCGTCATACACTCATATGATTACTCCACACGTCAATAATAATGGCATGTCAACAGCGTTATGATCAAATCTTTTTGGCATTTTTTTTTCCTTTTTTATTTCTTATATGGTAGAGCAAACAACGAGGCGTTTTATTTTATTTTATTTATTTTATTTCATTTATAACCATTGAAATCAATCAGACATGCAACATGACAAAAATCCATCAATTGTTCAACATTAACCGGTAATCGTCAACCAACCAACCACCACCGGCCGACCATTCATCATACAAAATAATGACAGTCACAACTACTCCAGTGTTGCTTTTGTGCTATTCATTCGTTATTTTCATATGTAAATATTTAGTTTGTAATCAAACATATACAATCAAATAGAGAGGATAAGGTGAACAGTACTTGAAAATAATTACTCATGTCTCTTACAGAGTGTGAAACACATTAAAGCTATGATTAGCCAAACGTTGACGGAACGTATGTTCGTTTTTTCATTGCATGAAAAGCAGTGTATATCACGGTTTGGTAATCGCTTTCATAGCTTTTTATATTCGTAACGTTTCGTGAACGTTCGGCTAATTCTAGCTTAAGTGTTGAAAATAAAGGGTCCGCCAAACAACTTTTTTTTTGAAAATGCTTTAAAAAAAACGACTGAATATTTTCTTAAATTTCTTTTTTTTTTTATTTGAAAGTACAATCCTTCCGGTTAATAATGGAAAATAATTTCATTCAAATGGCTGCCTCGGCTGGCCATGCAGTAGCCTACACATTTGGTCCAATTTTTAAGCACATTATCGATTGTGTGCAGCTGTATTTCACCAATGGCTTCACGAATATTGTCCTTTAAAGCGTCAATTGTCTCTGGCTTGTCGGCGTAACACTTATCTTTGACGGCACCCCACAAATAATAGTCTAACGGTGTCAAATCGTAGCTCCGAGGTGGCCAAACGACATCAGCTCTGATGATGCTGATAATCTGATCTTCAAAAACAGGGCGCAAAACATCGAGTATAGCTTCGGCTGTGTGGCACGTAGCGCCGTCCTGTTGAAACCAAATGTTGCCAATATCCTCCTCTTCAATTTTTGTGAACAAAAATTCGGTCAACTTGGCCCGATAACGATCGCCATTGACTGTAACGGTCACTCCTTATTCAATTTCGAAAAAAATGGCCCGCACCAAACAGTGACTCGTTTTGGGTGCGTCGGCTTTTCAATATATGCGTGCGGATTTTCTGTGCCCCAAATGCGACAATTTTGCTTGTTTATATACCCGCCAAGATCAAACTGAGCTTCATCTGAAAAGATGATTTTTTTTTTTTTGCCAAAATCGGCATCTTCTGTAAGTCGATCGCAGACCCACTTAGCGAAGCGAAAACGCATTGGATGGTCAATTGGCTTCAACTCCTGTACCAATTGGATTTTGTCATACTAAGGTCTTTATGCAAAATTTGTCTGAATGATGTCTCCGAAATGTTCAATTGTTGAGAACGACGGTGAATTGATGTTGATGGCGCTACACGCACACTTACTGCCACAGCAGCAATATTCTCGGGTGTACGCACTGTTTTTGGCTTTTCACGCTTTGTTTTATCGATGAGGATGCCAGTTTCTTTCACTTTTTTTTCACAAGATAACGAACATACGGAGCAGACGGTGCTTCTCTTCTTCCAAAATCCGTACGCAATTTTCGCACACATTCTGCAACATTACCATGATTTTCAAAGTAATGTCGCAATATTTCCCAGCGTTGTTCAAGCGTATACACAACCATATTCGTTCAGCGGAAGGATAAAACTAATTATCTGTCAAATCAGATATGAGCTAAGTGTTACCATTCACGAAATAAGCATTAGTGAAAAAAAAAAAACGTTAGATGGCGGACCCGATAGTTTGTAGATGGACTAAATAGACTGCATTTAGAACTCTAAATTGTAAGCGACAAGTAGGGGACTTTTGCGGCAAGTGTTCCTCACACGAAGGATGGATTGCCGTTCAACACTGTAATTTATAAAGCAATAGAGTTGTAACTGACCCAACTGTCAGTAAAGAGCACGATAACACTAATCTGTAAGCGTAAATAATATTTCAGAAAGTATGAACACAATTGCCAATTCGAGTCACCAAAATGCGATTAAAAGAAACGTTATTCAGTAAAAATTGAAAAATCTTCTTAAAATCTATTTTTTATTTATAAAGAAAAATATTTTTTATAATTAAAGAAAAGTCTTTAACAATACATCTGCTAGAAAATATGCAAAATTTTATGATTCAAATAAGCAAAATATTTTCTATTTTTAAAGTCTTAAACATTTGATTTCCCTAAAAAAAAGTTCTTTTCTTTTTTCTGTATGTGAAATAAATGTATGATTGGGTCGCGTGAAATTTATGTCACGAGCGCAGCACTAATTGTAATACAGTTTCTAAATAATAAGTTACACATACAATTTTTGCACTGAGAGAGCGTAACATATTATATTAGGGTGGTATAAATTACCCAGAAAAGAAAAACAGGAAATTTAACTTACAGAAATGTTCGATCCGAATACTGTCTCTGCATGAAAGAGTAAAAGACAACGGTACTACTTCTGGAATCTTAAGTGTACCTCAGAAATTCTTGACTACAGCATTGCAATAGCAATAAATGGTTGTAAGAACGATCGAACGATACTGTTGAAACTTTAATATTATCAAGGAAGCTAGCCGCCTGAAAACATCATTTAGAAAAACCTGATACAGTCACAAACAAATTCAAACAGGTTCATATTAGCCAGTAGCATGGAGAAGAGTTGATTCAGCTACGCCATCATCAACTACAATCAATTTTAGCCGTGCGAACTATTGTGCCATCAAATAAGAGCCTTGAACTAAGCATGCAGCAAGCTTTGTCAATCTCAAGCTATTTTAAATTTGTAATAAATCCGTTGAAAAAGCCAGTATCCACAGTCGTCAGGTCAGAAGAGTACCCATTCCTTTATTTTGTTTACTGACAACCATGGGCTGAGGAAGTGGATGACAGTCTCATATTCTTCTATATCATTGCAGTTCCTACAAAACTTCTGATACGAAAGATTATGCAACCATATCTGCAAGATAAGAAATCCAGCACCGAAGTAATCTCAGGCTACATGGCTCAGCATATAAAGGCAACTAAGGAAGAGAACATCAATTTCTTCTATGAATATTCAAATTTGTACAGACCTGTCAGCCTCCTTGATAGGAAAACTTCTATCAAGTCTGCAGGATAGGGGCACAACTCACCGCTGTTACCGAGAATAAAAACGGCTGAGTATCTAGTTCCTTAAATAACTTTTAAAACTATTATATACGACGACATCGAAACGACGACGAAATCGGCTGGATGTCACATAACCGCTCATTTCAGGGAAAACACCATTTCAAAATGGCAACAACGACGGAACGAGGAAGATAGACGAAAATGGACGGCGAGACTTATTCCGGACATATGGCTATGGATTGGTCGGAAATTTGGAGAGGTAAATTACTACGTTACACAGATGCTATCGGGTCACGGATATTTTAGAAAATATCTGCACAGAATGGGCAAGACCGCCTCCCCTTACTGTCTTTACGAGGAAGGGGAGATAATTGATGACGCAGAGCACACCGTTTTCCAGTGTGCACGCTGACAGAGATATCGCTCTGCACTGACGTCGATAGTTGGGACGATTACGGCCGCTAACATTGTCGGGGTTATGATCGTGAGTAGAGAAAATTGGACCTCAGGGGCGAATTACGTGGAGAGCACTCTAAGGCTGAAGAAGAGGGATCTTGAGGCTGCGGAACATGTGTGCACACCGGAATAGTAGAAACTGGCACACGTGTCAAGCGAAATTCGAAGCAGGGACCTGGACGAAAGGAATAGTGGAGACACTTAGATGTCTCTTCAACTTTCGACACGCAATCCGGACGCGGATATGAACACGCAGTTGCCAAAGGGACTCCACTCCGAAGTAATACCACCGTAGTTCCAGAGTGGGCACAACAAGTCCACGAGGTGAAGGGGATTTAGTGGGTGAGAGCCCCACACACGGAGGATGTGATGACTTCATCTATGGTGCGGTTAGGTGCATTTCCCCCTCCTCGGCGTGAAAAAAAAATACGACGACATGTTTAGTATAAGAACGCCCCAGTACCGATTATATCACAGATGTTGAACTGCGTTCACACGGCACAATACAGCGATTAAATTCTAGCAAGACTAAGAACAGAAATTTAGAAGTCCCCGTAGTTTATTAGGTTATGTGTTGGCTAATTAGACAGGAGGCCGTGGTTCAAACCCGAGCTCAGACATCTCCAACAAAACGAAATATGAAAAAAATATTTCTTCGGTGACTTCCTCTCAGCAGATTTCTGCCAACAATTCTAAGATTAAGTAAAGTTTATCAAAATTCTGTTGTTCGGAGTTGACTTAAACTGTAGGTTTCGCCGCTCATGGATAAAATTAGTACACACAACATTGACTAGGTTAGGTGGTAATACTGACTAAAGAATTGTAACGACCAATTAAGTAAGTAAGTAAAGCACAATACAGCAACTGTGCTCATAACCTGCTAATGCGTTAACCTCTTCGATGTTACTGTTCGACCGACGGAAAGGAAAGTCGTTTAAGGAAAGTCATATACAGCTAATCTATACGATCAGGTTCAAGAGGAAGGATCTTTGTAAAAATGAGAAAGAAAAATGGCTAAAACTTTTAATGGCTATTGGATCTATAAACCAATCTCATTAAAGGATAAATGGATAAGTCAAACTTCCTGAGGGATTAATCCCAATCCTACTCAATATGGCCCTGACATGACATTCTTATAACAGGAGTAATCTGAATTGTTTTGAACATATCAGTCCAATATGAAAAGAATAAAATCCTGTATCTCAATTGATTCACCTGAGCCTCCCTAACGGTTTTTACAGAACATTCAGCACCAGAACTAAAAAAACATGAATAATTTTTTTCATTGTATTCAGCAAAAAGTGAAAAAAACTAAATAAACAGAATAAAGCACAGTACAATGTATGTAAGCGGATATAAATATGGGGTATTCACTTTCCTACATGAGAAGGGAATTCATACATATTTTTGTTTTATTTAATTTTCCTTTTTTTATTCGTATTGTAAAAAAAACCCCAGCATATAATATACAAAAGAACAAAAATAAATAATAATTGTCACGTATTTCATACAAAAAAAAACTTTGAAACTTTATTCTAGGTTTTGTTTTGCTTTTTTAGATTTTTTGAAAAACTATTGTATGTAACTATTATACGATGGAGTATTCAACATGTCGACTAAATTAAAAGAAATAAAAACTTTTAACACACACACACACAACACAATATAAAGTGAAAAAAAGGAAAAGAGAATTTATAAAAAAAAGAGAGAAGGCACTTTAGACAAGTGGAGAGATTATCACAAATACTTCAAAATAAAAATAATAAAAATAATAAAAAAAAAAATAAAAAATAAAAAACAATTAAAAATATAAAAAATAAAGAAATAAAAAATACTGAAATAAAGAAATAAAAAAATACTGAAATAAACAAGGACAATGCAATAAGAATAAACGTTAATAAATTGAAGGAATTCCAAGAGTAACCATTTACAGTGAATGACAGTGAAATTATTTTCAATAAACAAATAAAAGGAAGCCCCGCTAGCTATAGCGTGTAGAGGCGAAACCAAAGCATTAAAATTGAAAGAAATTAAGGAGATATAATGGATACTAACGATCCTATCAGACCAATAAATCTGTATCAAAGTATCAAAGGAAACAACTTGATAAGCTGCATGGGTCTTCTAGTTTTCACAAGTTAGGATATGAAACACATGCCTTATGTGTGGAACCTTGCAGAACGATGTACATCGGATAAAAGATATCTTATTAAAGAGCAAAGCCCACACAAGTTGGACAAGTTGATTAAATCAAATCGATAAATTGCACGAAATATTGAAAGAGATTTTCAAAAAGCAAAGCAATAATTATTATAAGTCTGTATTACACACTCTCATATAAAAAAATATAAACAAAACTATGTCGGCATTAATAGCAGATGGTATACAGCAATATTTTAAAAACACTGGATGTAACTATACATACTTATGTATGGCGATAAGTTACATACATAATCGACCTGTTGTATAACGGCCCTGCAGGCTTATGGCCCGTTGGATATGCTAATAAGAATCAGAGCCGTAGAAACTAGGTTAATTGGGGACACTTCAAAAGTCAGATTCGTCAGGAAGCATCTTCACCTGACAATTCGAGTGGCTGACAGTACCAGTAAACTTTATAAGTTTGGGAAATGCTTCGCAACAAGAATGAGGAAAAATGGTAATTGATAGAGAGAGAAAGAGAGAGAGATCCTTCTGTGGTATACATATGGATCAAGGCCATAAAGTGTGATAGAAGTGAGGGTACCCGGAACAAAAGTGAAATATTCAAAGCCGATGTGGAAACCCACGAGTTTTTTCCAAGTGAAAGTTTATATCATCAAAAAATGTGCACAATAAATTTGAACAGAACCTACAGTTGGACCGACTTCAGAGTACTCAGCTTCCATGAAGTTGTCTCGAACTTAGAATCGAAAGCTAAAGAGCTGAATACCAGATGATATGGGAATTCGCAGGAATGAGAAGGAAAATAAAATTACGAGAATAATAGTTTCCATAACGCTAACGAGGCCAAAAACTGCCTGCAGAATTGTAAAAGCAGATTGGAAAGGTATATTCAGCAAAAGAAAAGATGAGAAAAAGCGGTAATGAATTTGAACCAATCTTAACTTTTATTCGGCATATACAATGGGAAGAGATTTAAGTTATACTATCGAGACGTACGCTGAGGATCGTAACAGAAATTTCATCGGTCGTCGTTGACTCAAAAAATCCTTGTTTTGGGAAACATTATGTATTCAAGACCAATATATCGACTCTGTGATGAGGAGAACGAATTACCAGACTACACTACACTTGGACTGAGTTATCCGAACAACTTCGTGAAGGTATCCAAAGTAACAGAGGAGTATTCCTTATGCGTTAATTATTTTAATTAATGCACACCATCTACACAATCCTTTTACCACAAATAATGCAGTGTGTAATGACACAGTGTATATACATAGTGTTTTTTACTATATCCGCCTCGTAATGTTGCCCTCCCCTCTATTTATAATTCAATTATTTTCGATCTGGCAACTTTTAGAAGCTCAGCATTGGATTCCTTTGTTGTTTTGTTATTGTTTATTTGTTTCTTTTTTAATAACATTCGGGGTTTAAGTGAATATTTGTGTAAAGGGTCCGCCAAATAACTTTTTTTTCGAAAATACTTTAAAAAAAAAACTACTGAATATTTTCTCAATCCACGCAATCCACAGGGCGCAAAACAACGAGTGTAGCTGCGGCTGTGTGGCACGTAGCGCCGTCCTGTTGAAACCAAATGTTCACAATATCCTCCTCTTCAATTTTTGTGAACAAAAATTCGTTCAACATGGCCCGATAACGATCGCCATTGACTGTAACGGCCACTCCTTGCTCATTTTCGAAGAAAAATTGCCCAATTATGCTTCTGGACCAAAATCCGCACCAAACAGTGACTCGTTTTGGGTGCGTCGGCTTTTCAATGTATGCGTACGGGTTTCCTGTGCCCCGAATGCGACAATTTTGCTTGTTTACATACCCGCCAAGATCAAAATGAGCTTCATCTGAAAAGATGATTTTTTTTTTGCCAAAATCGGCATCTCCTGGTGTAGGCTACTGCATGGCCAACCGAGGCAGCCATTTGAATGAAATTAATTTCCATTATTAACCGGAAGGATTGTATTTTCAAATAAAAAAAAAGAAATTTGAGAAAATATTCAGTAGTTTTTTTTAAAGCATTTTCAAAAAAAAGTTATTTGGCGGACCCTATATAATAAGCTGGAGACAAACAAAAACTAAAGTTCAAACTGCCTGAAAACCATTTATTGGGTAGTCTAGGAGTGTCACTTTGATTAAGGAAATAAGAGTCATATTTGTTTGAAGTCGCCGTAGTCTAGTAGGTAATGTGTTGGCTTATTAGACGTAAAGCCACGGCTCAAACCCCAGATCAGACATCAAAATGAAAAAATATTTCTTCGGTGACTTACTCTCAGCAGATTTGTGGCAAAAAATCTGAGAGTAAATAAAATTGCCATGAAAAGTTTCTCAAAAGTTTCTCACTACCTTTAGACTCCGGCGTCCGCAACGATGGAAATTAGTGTACTTAAGTCGCTTTTATTAAGGTTTTCTCTCGTCGTGATCGTCTTTGAGTCGCCGTAGTCTAGTAGGTAGTCTGTTGGTCTTCCTCTCATCACACTTCTGAGAGTAAATAAAATTGCCATGAAAAGTTTTGTAAAATTTCTGTCGTTCGGAATCGACTTTAAACTGTAGGTCCCTCGCCACTCATGTTTAAAATTAACAAACACAACGTAAGTGATGTGAGAAACTAGGTCCATAATCCTGACTGAAGGATTGTAATGACCAATTATGTATATGTTGTATGTATTTGACTGAGAAAATGTTATAAAATTAATAAAAATACAAATTATAAAAGCTTATCTAGAAATATCAGCTATTTTAGGTTAATTAAATGACATCTCCAGGTATCATCAATTAGTCAATGAACCAATATAAGCTGGTTGCTGATTTAATTAATTATTGCAACCACCATTCAATTTAACATTCTCTTTCTCTCTCTCGCTTTTTGAATTGTAAATTTTTCATTGAGGCAATCAAATTAACTAATGGAGGAGGAAAATACAAACCAAATCCCTAGAAAAATAACCAGCGACCACTCACTGTGGCTCTGACACACATATATAAATAATAATTGAATTACACACACAATCGATAAATTCAATTCTTGGTTTTCTTTTATTTTCTGTCTCTCTCTCTCTCTCTCACTCTCTATTTTAAAGGTTTTAATCAAATTTTATTTAACATTTTATGTTCATCTGACTGTTTGACTGACTGACTATCTGTCTCTCCAACTAGTTGGAATTAAAATTAAAAAATTTTTGGACCCCCAAAAAGGCATAGTTTTCGTTTAATATTTGTTGTTGTTGGTGTTGCTGTTGCTGCTGCATGTATGCAGTAAAAATTGAAAAATATAACAACAACTAGGACACAACAACAACACAAATTTGTATAATTTAGAGCATGTCACGTATTTTACACATGAATATGAATAGAAATGATATAAAAATAGCTAAAAATGAAGGGAGAGAGAAAAAATTGTTGTTCTACAACAACGACAACAACAACAACAATAAGAACATAACAAACAGAAAACTAAAACTAAATGCAACACGACAAGTTTGTCATTTTACAAACGACATAACATAAGCCACCTAAAAAGAAGAAAAAAAAGTGTATTAAAATTATTATGATACTCTATATAGGGTAGGGTGTCCCTCTCCACCTACTCAGTTGAATTTTTATTTTTTATTTTTTTTGTTTCGTTTCCAATTACAAAAACACACACACAAATTATGCTATTAAATCATAATCAGTTGTAATTTATTTTATGGCATTCTAAGAAATATTCTCCATTTAAAGGCGCCCCCTAAGGTATGTGCAGAGGTCTCCCTGAAATACACGACACCTAAATGGACCAACACATGTAGTCAGTAAAGTAAAACTGCAGTCAAGTGCAGTGCACACAGTATGTGACAAAAAGAGAGCTTATTCCGAAATACTTGACGTATATTAGCATAAATTATTGGTCATTAGAACTCTTGAGTTAATAAGATAACGACCTAGCTTCCTACACCACCCCTAGCACATACAGTTTAAAATTGATTCTGAATTTGCAGACCTTTGCCGTGGCAACTATTGCTTTTGCCAGCAGACTGTGGCGTCGCAAGATATCTGACGGAGGTACACGAGAAAAAACCAATTCACTGGGCACTTGTCCCCTTCCATTTCCCCTTGACTTTAACCTACATACATACATACGTACATACATACATACATACATACATACATACATACATACATACATATACATACAGCATACATATACATAATTGGACATTACAAACTTTCAGTCAGGATTACGGAGCTAGTTTCTCACTTATGTTGTGTTTATTAATATTATACATGAGTGGCGGAACTGCAGTTTAAAATCGACTCTGAACGACAGATTTTTGAGAAACTTTTCATGGCAATTTTATTTGCTCTCAGATTTTTTTGCCAGAAATATGCTGAGAGGAGTTAACCGAAGAAATATATTTTCATATTTTCGTTTTGATGTCTGACCCGGGGTTTGAACCGTGGCCTTACGTCTAATAAGCCAACAGACTGCCTATTAGAATACGGCGACTTCAGACAAATATGACTCCTATTTTCATACTCTTACTCAACATGACGCTCCTAGACTACCCAATAAATGGTTTTCAGGTAGTTCGAACTTTAGTTTTCAGTCTCCAGCTTATAATACACAAATATTCGCATAAATATACATACATAATGGGTCATTACAACCATGCAGTCAGGATTACGACCTAGTTTCTCACATCACTTATGTTGTGTGTGTTAATTTTATACATGAGTGGCGGGACCTAAATTTTAACGTCGATTCCGAATGACAGATTTTTTTGATTAACATTTTCATGGCAATTTTATTAATTCCTCTCAGAGTTTTAGTCAGAAGACTGCTGAGACAATTGCCGAATAAATATGGGGTTTGCACCGTGGCCTCACGTCTAAGCCAACACTCCACCTACTAGGCTACGACGACTTCTACTGCTACCCTTGAAAGTAACGCTTCTGTTAGAGAAAGTGTGGGAAATAAATCGAAAGAAATATTTTGATTTTTCGAGATGTCGAAACTGGGTGTTGAACTACGGTCTTCCGACTACATACTACTACTTACTAGAATTTTTGCAAAACTTTTCATGACAATTTTATTTACTCCCAGAGTTTTTGCCAGATATCTGCTGAGAGGCAGTTGCCGAAGAAATAGTTTTTCATATTTCGTTTTGTTGGAGATGTCTGACCTGGGGTTTGAACCGTGACCTCACGTCTAATAAGCCAACACACTATCTACTGGACTAAGACGACTTCAACCTACTGCACACAAAATCCACAGTATAGTCATCCCCTTAGTACTAGTTTCATATGACAAGAATGTGCAGTTGAAAAGCAATCCCTTGATTTAAAATAAACGACGTTACCACAAAATATACCTCACATTGTCGAAATACTTTCAGATCGCACTTGGTAGCTTCGGACAGAAGAGTTTTCTACCAAAATAAACATTCTAAGCACTTCTGCGTTTGTTGGACTCAACATTGTCAAAATTATTACGCAATCATTGAATGTGTTAGGTAAATATGAAGGTAGGTTGCCTATTGACATACACCTAAGCCATCTTGTATGCTTGTTGTACGCTGACCATTAGGAATACTTCCTTACTTTCTGTAGAAAGTTTGCATCTTGTGTGCAGCCCTTGCTCTGACCAACTTCTTTCCTAGTTTGGTGGAACTCGATCAGTACAGGAACTGCGTTTACCTCTGACGCTATGCGTGCTCAAGTGAGCTTTTGGTATCAAAGCTACCACTCCAACCTACCTACAAACCTGCGTCTTGTAGAAAACTTCCTTCAATTTCTATCAGTCCACTCCTCAGAGACAAGTTGTGTCTGGTATAGTGTCATTCCCAATATATTGGGATCTCGACCTTACAAAAGCTGGGCAATGACACAAAAAATGCTCCATCGTTTCGATGTCTTCATTCACAGCATGCCGTACTGCATTCATGATTTTCCACCACGCCAATACGGTTCAGATGTACATGTAAGAAGGAGTACCTCGCGGGTACGCTTATTGGCAAGCTTCGGTCGCCCTTATTTAGTTTAAAATACTCTTGGCTTTCTCTTCATTACGATGGCACCAAAGTATTTTTAAAATTCTGTCGACTGGTGTCATTATTCCACAAGAGTAGATGTTGCAACGTATTCGTCAACTTTTTCTGCACAGAAAAAACATTGGGTTATGTCAGGTTATGTTATTATATCCATGAGACCTAGGAACACAAATAATGCCTAACGGTTCATGCCTGGAGCAATTGTTAATCGTTTTTTTAAAGCTCCCGGACGGTCTCTGATACCGTATTCCTTCATCTTATTGATATCAAGTTTACCAAATGATTACTAGCCCAGATCATACATTCCCTGATCGCGCGTACCTCGGCTTGAAAAACTGTATTACGCTCCTGGTGCTTCTATACAGATACTCAGTCCCGTCCTATACCCACGTTTAGAGTCATCTGTGTAGCAACTAGTCCCCACTAGCATCTGTGGCATGGATCCGTTTGAACAAGAAAGTCAATCTGGTATTACGAGTGATGAAATTGGTTGTTATTGATATATTGATTATCCTGCCGGATAACTGAGCGTCAAGCGAGAGACCATCCGATGACCCAAGTATATTCTGCTGATAGGATTTGCGGCTCTGGTTGATCCAAAGCCTGAAGACGATATGCCGCTTTATATCAAACCCGTATTTCTATCAGTAGGCTGAAGAATATTTCCAATGCCCATGTGGATGATGTTCACATCGCACCACTTATTCCTAAGCAACACATTCGTAGAACCTTCTGAATTATTCTAACAAACCCGACATATTTCCTTATAGCGTTACAGTTCGAGGTGAGCTCTACATTGATAAATTGTTTACAAATATAATTGAGTAATTTTTTAAGAGCTATAGGAAAATTTTTCAAAAAAAAACACATAAAATTCAGAAAAATGCATGAAATCCTTATTTGAATCGATAGTACGGTCCATATAATTTAATGTTTGAAGATTATTTCATGCAAATGTTGACCGCGACTACGCCTCAAATGGTCCATCCGCTTAGCTCAATTTTGGCATACTCTTTCCAACATTTCAGCCGGTATCTCACGAATAAATGCTTCAATGTTGTCTTCCAATGCGTCAATTGAAGCGGGCTTGCCTGTATAGCCATGAGCTTTAACATTGTCCCACAAAAAATAGTCTAAAGGCATTAAATCGCACGATCTAGACGGCCAATTGACCGGTCCCGAACATGAAATCAAATGTTCACCGAACTCGCCTCTCAATAAGTCCATTGTTACGCGTGCTGTGTGGCATGTGGCACCGTCTTGTTGAAACCACATGTCGTGCAAGTCAAGCTCTTGCATTTTGGGCAAAAAAAAAGTTGGATATCATCTCACGGTAGCGCTCCCCATTCACAGTTACGTTACGATTCGCAGCATCTTTGAAGAAGTACGGTCCAATGATGCCACCAGCCCATAAATCGCACCAAACGGTGTCTTTTTCTGGTAGCTTTTGCAATGCTTCTGGCTGATCTTCACTCCAAAATCGACAATTCTGCTTATTTACGTATCCATTGAGCCAAAAACGAGCTTCGTCGCTGAACACAATTTTTCGATAAAGAAGTGGATCTTCAGCCAACTTTCCAAGAGCCCATTCACCAAAAGTTCTGCGTTGCGGTAGGTCGTTCGGCTTCCATTCTTGCATCAGCTGTATTTTGAAAGGCTTCACACCTAAATCCTTCCGTAAAATTTTCCACGTTGTTGAATAACAGAGGCCCAATTGCTGAGAACGGCGACGAATCGATAATTGATGGTCATCATTAACAATGGCCGATACAGCTACGATATTTTCTTCAGTTCGCACTCTACGTAAGCTTGTTGGTGGTTTAATGTCCAACAATGTAAATTTGGTGCGAAATTTAGTCACAATAGCCCGAATAGCCGCTTCAGTGGGTCGATTAAGCTGATCATAAAATGGAAGAAGCGTGCGATGAACTTTCTTAACAGAGCACGCATTTTGATAATAAAATTCAATGATTTGCAAGCGTTGTTCGTTTGTAAGACGATTCATGGTTAAATTATGGACCAAACTGAAGATGTTTGACAGTGAAACAAAACACGAAACGTGCGTGAGCTGTTTAAACCAGTGTTGCCAAAAAGATAATACCTAAAAAATCACCCGTTACAAGTTTCGGGTTGTTTATGACAGCATTTCCATCTTCTTTGCGGCTATTCCTTTCTATTGTCTTCGTTTATAATGCATCCTGTCCATTGTGTCCATTTCATTTTGTCCTCTCCTCAAGCCACTCATCGTTATTCCTTGGCCATAGTCACTGTTTGTGTTATAGATTCGCCAGATACTACGCTCTGTTAATCGTCAGCTGACATGAACTATGTTTGAATTCCATACATAGTTTCGTTAACTGTTGCTTTCCATGGTTTTTGAAACTAATATTGACGTGAAAAAATTCTTCTGGACAAATTTCCTGCATTTCCGAATGCCCATTTAAAATGTGCATTCAAAAAAAGAATCTTGCACTTAAAGTGCTTACGGAATTTTATCATGCACTGTACACCATAAGTATGCTTGTTAAGCATGAGTGTGAGAATTTTAAAACGAATACTTTTATGTGTGTGCTCTTCACTCTCCCCTAAACAACTCAATTTCCCAAAAGAATGCCAAGATGTAGCAGCAGATCCAACTGCAACTCTTTTATAGTCTCTTTAAGTATTTGTCTTATGATGTGCTACAGGGTGCTCTTTAATACTCCTTGTACTCTGGCGTACACGTATTGAGTATCCTTTTTCTTCTCTTTTTTGTATAATTTTTTCTTTCATTCTTTGTTTTTGTTGTTGTTATGAGAAACGCAAACTGGGTTATTTATAGATAGACATACTACATACACACACACACACAAATGCCGCCTGCTTCTTGCACTTTGTGTGTGACTTTTGCCACAAACGTTGTACGTTTTATTGTAAATGCTTTCGCTCACTAAATGACATATTTTTTGATGTAATTTTTTGTTGTTGTTTTTTTTCTTCATTTTATTTCATGTTAACGTTTGACACTTGATGGTGTCGTCAATTTTTACAAAAAAAAATTATATTTTATCGGCTTTAATTGAGTATATGTACATACGTGTGCAGAGCTGGTAAGTAGTATTTATGTTTGTAATAAAAAAGACAAGCCAACTGCACTTGTAATTTAAATGGAAAATAAAAAACGTATAATTAAGGATGTCAGTAAAGCGTGGAAGAGCTCTGTTCTTAAAGGAATTTTCTTTTGTTTTCCCTCATATTTACTAACACAGCCGAAGAAAATAGTGCGTCGCCAGCAAACTTAAAAGAATCATGGAGAATTTCTGCAAGTCAGTTACATTCTGCTAAAGTTTGAATAAAAAGAACGTTTCTCCCACGTCTTCTCAAGATATAAAAAATATTTTCCAAAGTTTTGTTTTTTTTTTTGTTTTTATTTTTGCTCAGCGATAATGTATAATTTTTATTGCTGCTGCCTTATGCTTGACGTTTATTATTTGAAATATTTTCCATATTTTTTTGAATATCAGCTTCAGGTTGTTTTACAGGGACATTAGCGTTTATTACATATATTTTGTGCTCAAAATAATCCATTTATAATAAGCCAAGTTAAAAACCAACCCACATTCATACATAAATATTAGGGCGGCTGCAATTTACAAAAGAATTTACATGCTTCGTTAAGCACCATAGACATCTTGTTAAGCCTGCTTGCTGGGGGAACAAATTTAAGAGGCGTGCGGAATAATTATCAATTCTAGTACGGCTGTAGGGAATTCCTTTATAAAGTCTCACACAAGAGTTTTATAAAAATGGTAAGTCGGCAACTGTGATGGATAATAGAGTTTGCAATGTTAGCGATTTGCATCGTTTAATTAATGCTAGATGCCACTCAATTGCGAAATATTGAAAAGATTGGTCCAATATTGCACACTTACTTAATTGATCATTAGCAGCCTTTAGTCAGGATTACAACCTAGTTTCTCATATCATTCAGATTTTGTGCGATAATATTATTCATGGGACCCACTGTTTAATATCGACTCTAAACGACAGCTTTGAGAAACTTTTCATCGCAATTTTTATTTTACTCTCAGAGTTTTTGCCAAAAGGCTGCCGAGCGGCTGTATTCGAAATAAATATTTTTCGTTTTACTTTTTGTTCTAGATGTCTAAGCTAAGACATGAACCACGCCGTCTTGGCGTCTAATGAGCCAACACACTACTTCATTAGCTAATATAAAATATAATAAATCATCACCAAAGACCTAAAACTATATCCATGAGTTCGGGAAAAATTCATGAGAACCAGAAGTATCTGTTCCATCTCTTATTATATTTCTTATCTGTCTTTATGATGTACCCTTTTTGACTTCCAATAATATCTACACCTTTGCAGATGACAACAATTTATTGACGTTCGTACTCTAAGCCCTTTGGACATTGATTGAAAACGACTCTAAATAAGTGACTCACTCCTATATAACCTATAAGCAATTTCCGAATGACAAACGCGAAATAGCCACTATAGTTTAGTAGCTTCTAAACGTCAGTAAAGATTACCAGCTAGCTTCTCACACCACTTATGTTGTGTGTGTTAATTTTATATATGAGTGGGCGAGACCGATTTTTGAGAAACTTTTCATGAAAATTTTATTTACTCTCCGAGTTTTTTCCAGAAATCTGTTGAGAGAAAGTCGCCGAAGAAAAATGTTTCCATATTCGTTTTGTTCGAGAAGTGTGAGCCAGGAGTTGAACCGAGGCATCCAGAAGGTAAAAAATCAATCATGAATGTCATAGAAAGATCACTTACTGCCACTTCTTGAGAAGGAGTCGTGTAGCGAGCAGTGCATTCAATATATTTCCATAAAGGACGTTGTTTTTTAGACATATGGTAACCCTATCATTATAGAATCTGCAATATCATTCAAACTAGGCATGATAATGTAGAAATGTTGTCCTAAGTTGTTGTTAACACTGTTGGTCTGAATTCAAAAGCTTTCCTTTGCAGAACAGCTCATGAAAAGGATGCCATACTAAGCCCATTACCAGAAATGACTCGCTTCTTATCACCAGTTGCCATTAACTTTTAAAAAAGGTCTACCTTGTTGCGTTCCAGCAGTTATTCCCAGATCTTACTGAAACGATTTGCCTCAAGTAATCTCAAAACTTTCTAGGCTCGTTAGGAAGTGTCGCCGTTGTCTCGACATTCTCTCTGGGGGCTTCATTGTCTCACTTGTCTGGGTTCCTAGGCACAGTCACATTCCGGGAAACTGCAGGGCCAACTATTTCCCTAGAGCAGGTGCTTTCCTTCCGGAAACCTCATCACTCGATTTGGGTTAAATTAGTCATTGGGCGCAAATTCTCTCGGGTCGCCAACCAATCCTGCGTCAATGAGGAATCCTTCTCCACTGCCAGACTCACTTGGACCTCGATGGATAGAAGGCGCACCAACCGGCTACTCTGACTTGATCGTAATGTCATTTTGATCACAGTGGCCATGCTTACAGGTCATTGTGTTATTGGAAGACACGCAGGAAGAATGCAGCTCCCATTCAACGACTTCTGCCATGGAAGAAGAGGTAGTGTTATCCATTTTTTGTTCAGATATAGTTTATTTGGCTCTTCATTCCTTGTCAGCTTAACAGAGTTATCATCCATTGATGTCAAAGATATAACTTCGTTTATTAAACTATCAGGCTGGTTTGCCAGCATAGGGTATTCATGCTTTAAATATACAGCCCTACGCGCTGAACAACTACTTCCCTAGTTTGGAGGAATTCTGTCAGTGCAGTGACTGTGCTTACCTGTGGCGCCGCATAGGGCTGCTATGCGTGCTCACGTAAACTTTGGTAATCAAAGCTGCCACTTCGATCTAAGCTAACAGATCGCCGTAGTCTAGTAGGTAGTGTGTTGGCTTATTAGACGTAAAAGCCAGGGTTCGAGCCCCAGGCCAGGCATCAAGACAAAATACAAAAAGTATTTCTTCGGTGACTTTCTCTCAGCAGATTTCTGGCAAAAACTCTGAGAGTAAATAAAATTGCCATGAAAAAGTTTCTCAAAAAAAAATTCTGTCGTTCGGAGTCGACTTTAAACTGTAGGTCCCACCACTCATGTATAAAATTAACACACACAACATAAGTGGCGTGAGAAACTAGGACGTTGTACAATGGGTCAATTCGACCTCCGGGTACTGTACTTGTCTTAATTGACAAGTACACGTCCTCTAACCTAACCTGACCTAACCGAACATAATCTAAAAACTGCCTGTAAGTCGTATGCTTTAAGGCCAATTAGCTTTAGAAATTATTATGTCCTAAGCTTCCTTAAGGAGTGCTTTGGCTGCCGCAAAACATTTTCATTTTCTTCAAACATATCTGTGCGGTGCCCTAATGAAATCCTTTACAACTTTCGTAGAGAGGATGTTGCCAAGGTGTTATGTTTGTAGTAGTGGTGCATTGCCTGACTGCCGTTAGTCTAAATATTAAATGTTAATATTTAAGTAAGTTGTACTAAAAAACAAAAACAAAATTAAAATAACAACAACACCTACAACACAAAACTAAAAATACATCCTAAATACATGATTATGAATGAAAATGAGAGAAGAGAGATTAGATAACTTAAACTGGCAAAAATCCTACAAAAAAAAACGGTTGGAAAAATGTTTCCAAAAAAACAAGAATTTTTTGAAAAAGTATGTCAAAATGTCATTTACGGTTAAAATTGTATTACACAATAACAACAACAAGAACAACAACAAAATAAAGGAAACAACCTTATATACCCGTATACAAAATTATTAGAAACCTACATACCTACATACATACAGATGCTAAAAACATTTCATATTTAAAATTCAAATAAAAATTTCATAATACGGGGAGAGGTGAATAGCATGACACTAAAATGATAATAAGTTTTATGAAAAGTAGATATTAAAACGCCATTACATTAAATAATAATGATAATGAGGTCAAGAATATATATTTTTTAGGGTTCATAAGGACACCCTTTAGATGAACCTTTTCGTAAAAATATTCCGCAATAAGTGAAGAGGAGAAAGGAAAAGAATTAAAAATTTATGGAAACTTTTTTTATAAAGTGGAGGGATTTTGCTGGAAGTGTTAGCAAATAATTCAGCAGAGTAAAGCAGATACACTATTAAGGACAAAGGAGCATGACTATCATGTTATCTTGGTAACCTCTGCATGAAAGATTCCTGTGGATCATACCAGCAGGTAGCGTCAGAAAATATAAGATGTCTTATAGTAGACATCTTATAAAGGGTGTTTTTTTATAGAGGTATAGAACTTTAAGTTGCAATAAAACAACGATGGATTATTCGATTGACATGAATTTTATTTATCCGAAAGATAATCTTGTGGCATTACATTGTAAATATGATTTCTGGCATATGACCGCCACGGCTGGCGCGGATGTAGTCCAATCTGGACGTCCAATTTTCGATGACTTTTTCCAACATTTGTGGCCGTATATCGGCAATAATACGGCGAATGTTGTCTTCCAAATGGTCAAGCGTTTGTGGCTTTACCGCATAGACCAATGACTTTACATAGCCCCACAGAAAGTAGTCTAGCGGTGTTAAATCACAAGATCTTGGAGGCCAATTCATAGGACCAAAACGTGAAATTAGGCGGTCACCAAACGTGTCTTTCAATAAATCTATTGTGGCACGAGCTGTGTGACATGTTGCGCCGTCTTGTTGAAACCACATCTCCTGGACATCATGGTTATTCAATTCAGGAATGAAAAAGTTAGTAATCATGGCTCTATACCGATCACCATTGACTGTAACGTTCTGGCCACCATCGTTTTTGAAAAAGTACGGACCAATGATTCCACCAGCCCATAAAGCCCACCAAATAGTCAGTTTTTCTGGATGTAACGGTGTTTCCACATACACTTGAGGATTACATTCACTCCAAATGCGGCAGTTTTGTTTGTTGACGTAGCCATTCAACCAGAAGTGCGCTTCATTGCTAAACAAAATTCGCTTATGAAAATCGGGAACAACGGTAATCTCGTTTTGGGCCCATTCGACGAATCTACGCCTTACTTGATGATCGTTTGGCTTCAAATCTTGCACGAGTTGGATTTTGTAAGCACGCAAACCAAGATCCTTCCACAAAATCTTCCATAAAGTGGATGGACACAGATCCAATTCCTATGCTCGATGGCGGATGGACTCATTCGGGTCTTCCTCAATGCTACGCTCTACAGCAGCAATAGCTTCTTCTGTACGCACCGTACAGTGTCTCTGGGGATGCGAGTTATCAATAAGAGTGAACGTGGTGCGAAAACGTTCCATGGTTAATCGAATTAACTGCTCTGATGGACGATTTTGTCGACGATAAAATGGACGTAGTGCGCGATCCGTTTTCCGCACAGAACCATTATTTTCGAAATAAAATTGCACTATTTGCAAGAGTTGTTCAGGCGTGAGTCTATTCATGATGAATTGCCAAACCAAACTGAGAATAAATCACTTGACAGCTGTTAAATCGGTCGCCATCTTGAAAAGTAATGCCAACTTAAAGTTCTGTACCTCTATAAAAAACACCCAAAAAAATGAATGTGTGTTTGTTTGTTTGATGTCTATAGACGGCTAAACGGCTGGACCGATTTTCTTGAAATTTTAACAGTACCTTCCTGTATGTCTGGAAGGAACTATAGGCTACTTTTTATTTTAAAATTTCAAGTGGGCGAGGTGCCACGCCCACATACCTAATAAGTATTTAATGTCGTATACTATCTCATAAACTGCAACAGCTAGAGTCCTCAAATATTGTATAGACGACTTTGACGTATATATGAACAAAATGGGCGGATTGGCTATAGTGGGCGTGTCACCTACTATAGTCAATATTAGTCTATATATATAAAAATGAATGTTTATTTGTATGTACCTTATAGAATCGTAAACTGTGCATTTGATCATGTTATTATCTTTAGTAAAGTTGTTGCGCATGAGCCGACAAAGGTTTCTAAGTTGGTATGACCAATATCCGATAGGTGGCGCCACTGAAAATTACTCAAAATGAATTAAATCGTAAACTGTGCATTTGATCATGTTATGATCAAACAAATCATAAACTGTGCATTCTTTAACAAAGTTGTTGCGTATGAGTCGACGGAGGTTGGTGCGATTAATTTCCGATGGATGGCGTCACTGAAAATTATTTCAAATGAATGACAAGTAATTGGTCGACCTACACCTCATTACGAGCCTCATAATCAGACAAGCATTGAGACTGGAAAATCTTCGAGTATATGACGCTGAGACCCGTTCCCTTGAACCACTTGAACAACGAGAAGTGAGATTAGAAACTGAGCGAATGCATACTACTCAGGTCCGTTCATCTGAATCATCAGGACAATGGGAAACAAAGTCAATAAAATGATTCAAAATTAATTGGGCATGTATATGCAATGTCTTTCCTTCAAATTTATTTTAGTTGGTGGCACAGCAACACGCGCAGGGTACAGCTAGTTGTTTTTAAAACCCATTGCAATCTGCAGATGAGAGCTTGGAAGAATCTGTGGTCATTAAGCCTGTCAATTACACAATCCTGGAGAAAGTGACGAGACCAACTGCTACTCATAACACTCATGTAGTGGAGATAACTTCCATAAAACAACATAACAATGAAAAAATTATCCATTGAAGAATGTATAACACGCAGCACATTCCTCGCTCCTGTGCACTGGTAAGCCGAAATAAATCTCAACTATTCGTTCTCACTTGATAAAAAATTTTCCATTCTTATTTACTTATGCACTTACTTAGTCATTACAACTATTTAGTCAGGTTTACAACCTAATTTCCTAGACCATATATGTTGTGTATCCATGAGTGGCGGCGGTTCCTATTGCTTAATGTTGAACCCACACGACAAACTTGAGAATCTTTTCATCACAATGTTACTTTACTCTCAGATTTGTAGCCAGTACACCTTAGAGAGGAAGTCGTCGAAGGAAATATTTTTTTGCTCATACTTCGTTATGTTAGAGATATCTGAGCAAGGTCTTGAACTCTCGTCTAATAACCCAAAAAAACTGCCTACTAGACTACGACGACCATTTTCCATTCCGATTTACAAACATGGCTGACAGGTATATCTTTTGGGGCTGACTGAAGATATTTCAGAGTCTACATACGATAATCTCATCCAGATCTCATAAAGAGACCTACTTCAGGCCTTCAGTCTTTCTGAACTTTATTCATGATATTCATCGACGTTTTCAGAGACTGATCGACCAGAGTGAGGGCACTTATTAACATAAAAAAATTGTTAAATCAAAAGGGTAAGTTAGGATAAATAGGCAAGCCGCTCTCAAAAAGCATAGCTTACTTGGGCCAGAAGTCGCCGTGGTCTAGTAGGTAGTGTGTTGGCTTATTAGACGAAAAGCTAGGGTTCAAACCCCAGGTCAGACATCAAAACGAAATATGAAAAAATATTTCTTCGGCGACTTCCTCTCAACATATTCCTGGGAAAAACTCTGAGAGTAAATAAAAAACTGCCATTAAAAGTTTCTCAAAAATCCGTCGTTCGGAATCGACTTTAAACTGTAGGTCTCGCCACTCATGTATAAAATTAACACACGCAACATAAATGGTGTGAGAAGCTATGTCGTAAACCTGACTGAAGGGTTGTAATGACAAATTATGTATGTATGTACTTGGCCCATTTTAATACCAATAGTACTTATTCCGTCATTCAACAATAATCAACCACTTTAAAGTCCCTATCACCTTTAACTAACCATGCCCAATCTGTTAATAAATTCTAGGTGCCCGAGAATGTTTCGACTTAGGCCCCAACATTCGTCAAAATATCACCGAGATACCTCTAGAAATAGGTGACAAAATGATTGAAATCTAACTTGAAAGGTTCAACTGCTGGAACCAATACCCAAGCAGTCTTTTGTACATAATGGCGAGGTACAAAGCATTATAATGCAGTAAAAGGCCTTACGATGATAAACTTCAGATCAGTATTTTCTAAAAAAGAACTGGCCCCGTTGGTTTTGGTATTGGGTGGATTGATGATGAGCTCGACTCTTTGAGTCCTAATCGTTATCAAGAGATAGCGGTTCTTCATTCCCATGATGTTGGTCGTTGAGGTTATCTTCTCTTGTTGAATAGAGGGCTCCTTGGATGGTTTATATGGAAGGTTTTTAATATTTGAAAATCATAACAAAACTATTTTTCCTTTCTCTCTCTTTGGATCGACTTCTCAAGTTGTATAATAC
Source organism: Sarcophaga subvicina (assembly GCA_936449025.2). Lineage (NCBI taxonomy): Eukaryota > Metazoa > Arthropoda > Insecta > Diptera > Sarcophagidae > Sarcophaga > Sarcophaga subvicina. Next base: position 102,474,673 of record OW388083.2, on the reverse strand, counting down.
GATTGCCTTACTGTAGAGAGGTTTGATAGATGTTTTGCACTAAAAAAACCTTCTTTGGCAGTTTCGAGAATACTTGAAAGCTTAAAAGTTCCACCTCCACATTATAAATCTTTTGAATCAATAACGTACAAAAAAGGCCACACCACATTTTATATTACCGGGTATTTAAAACCAAAAGGCATACCAGTAATCCCACAATCTCTATGAGCCGTTGGTTCTAAATTTGGTTCTTAAGAGCCAATGAAATATAAACCCCCTTTGAAGTGAATTTCATTTGGCATTATCTAGTACAGCCGGTAGCAGATAATTTATTTCCACTTACGCATATTAACATACATACATAACTTGGGATACTTTGCCACTTTTAAAATTGCTGCTTGCATGGAATGTAAGTGTAAGTGTGTAAGAGAGAATGAACACAAGAGATAAACTAAACTAAGTACCCTAAAGCATAAAGTAGAACAAGTTTAGTGGATCTCTCTTGTTCTCCTTCTCGTTTTTTTTTTCTTTTTTGATTTTCTTTTTGCTTAGTTCGTTGTAGTTGAGTAATCTTTTCCTTGTTAAAAGCCAATTACAGCATAGGCGACCAACTACAAGCGACTTACAGCAGTTCATGTTTAAAAGCAGAAACAGAATTCAGTGAGGACAAGTATTAAAAAGTGTTATGGAAAATAGATGTAATAATTTAATGGACTAATTTATATAAGTCGCTGTAGTTTATTAGGTAGTGTGCTGGCTTATTAGACGAGAGTCCGTGGTTCAATCTCTGGGTCAGACATCTATTTTTTTTAGCGACTTCCTCTCAGCAGTCTTCTGGCAAGAAAATAAATAAAATTGCCATACCGAAAGCTGGAAGAAACTCTCATACTATACCCAAGGACTTCAGACCCATAAGTCTATCCTCCTTCTTATTGAAGACCATGGAGAGACTCGTGGATGTGAATCTGCATCAGAGCTTGGATGGAAATCTCCTTGCCACAGGACAACACGCATACAATAAGTTGAGACTGCCCTGCATAGCCTGGTGTGCAGAATAGAGAAATCGCTGGCACAGAAGGAATACACTCTGGCTACTTTCCTGGACATCGAAGGAGCCTTCAATAATGTGGAACTTTGCGCTATATCCAGGACGCTGGCAAGGCTAGCTGTACAGACCACTATGGTGAACTGGATACCTAAGCTACTTTGTGGGAGAACAATTTACCTCGCACTTGGGGGCTCAAAAACTACCAGGGCTATAGGGAGGGGAACTCCACAAGGTGGAGTACTCTCTCCTCTTTTGTGGAATCTGGTGATGAATGAGCTACTAGTGATACTGGAACAGAATAGATGTGAGGCAATTGCCTATGCGGATGACATTGTTCTTGTGATCTCCGGAAGATTTGTCGACACTATCAGAGATAGGATGCAACTGGCTCTGAGGAGTGTCTGCGTGTGGGCATCTGATCGTGGATTGGGTGTTAACCCGGTGAAAACGGAAGTAGTACTCTTCACGAGAAGGTACAAATGGGACGGAACTGAAACTCAAACAGGATTCATTCTGGATAGGAAGCTGTCTTGGAAATCGAACATCATCAACAGAATTAAAAAGGTTTCCATTGCCCAGTATGCTTGTAACAGAGTGTTGGGGAGAAAATGGGGCCTAGGACCTAGGATGACTCACTGGATCTACACAGCGGTGGTCAGACCTATCTTGACCTATGGATGCCTAATTTGGTGGGAATCCCTTGAAAAGAAGACTAATTCGGAACTAATACAGCGACTGCATAAATCTGCCTGTATTATCATTAGTGGTGCCTTGCACACTACACCTACATCGGCACTGGAGATAATTTTGGGCCTCTTTCCGCTGGAGCTTTTCTGTAGGGGAGTGGCACGACCATCGAACTCTCCGATGAGTTCTCGAATCTGGGCATACCTATGAGGACCTGCAAACTCATAGTTGATAATGCGATCATCGATTCCGTCAACGACAGGTGGGCGTCCACGGACACGGGTAGAACGGCTCGTAAAATCTGGCCAAGGCTGGATGAGGGGCGCACAATGAGTCTACTTAAACTCCAAAGAGGAGCGCTCAGTGTAGTTGTCGGTGTCATTACGGGGCATTGCATTATGGGTACGCATGCGAGGCGCATTGGTGTTGGACACCTTGCTAACGACTTCTGCAGAAGCTGTAGAGATGAGGAAGAAGAGGAGACTGTCCCTCATCTGCTGGGTACATGCCCGGCTATTTGCCAAAGGAGAAGGAAGTACTTGGGTACTTACTACATGGATGATCTGGAGGAACTGTCAAGGATTGACATTGGCAGCCTGAATCACTTCATCAGGAGCTCCGAGTGGCTTCGAGACTAGGGGATAATGTATGACTGTGGTAGTACAATGGGCCCAATGCGGCCTAAGTGAGTCCATCCAAAAATTTTTCTTGGATGGGCTGCCATCTCTATCTACCTACCTACCTTATTTGCAGGATTTTAACGTAAATTGCTGAGGTTTCTATACTACGGCGTCCTATATTTTTCAATATCTATGCCGTAGTGTTTTTTCTTTCGTGCGATTTCAATAAAAACAAGTGTTAAAAGCATGTGAAGAATTGGTAAAGAGATCAGGAACGACCCTAATAATTACGAACGAATGCTTTCTGCTGCTGTACGTTGGTAAAACAGTTTTGACTTTTATGTTGTTTTTGTTCTCAGTGTTAATGAAACCATAACTGTGGTGTGGTGAAAATGTATTTGTAGTGTCGAGCCGTTACAAATTTTTTCGGATTTTTTATTTTTTTGTTCCATTAAGGTCGCTCTACATTTTCATTTCATAGATCCATTTTTAGGCTTTTTTTTTTAGAAATGATAAAAATTTCTTTAGACATTCAAAAGCCCACGAAAAAAAATACGTTTCTATAAATAATCACAGCCTACATACATACATACATATAAACAACATTCGTATACATAAATGGTAAAAATATTTCTGGACCTTTTTTGTATATTCTTTTTAAAGAGAATTTCGATTTTTTTGTTGTTGGTATACATTTATTCTTTTTCTTCTTTTATTTCCTAACAGTTTCTAGCACAAGACTAACAGCAGCAGCAGCAGCAAGAAGAACGAAATGGCTGAAAAGCATTAAACCTTTGACATGATTTTTATAGCAAAAGTTCGTTTTTCCTTTTTTGCACCAGTAGCTGGTTTTGAATTACTTGGATTAGGGGCACAACTTATTATTGTTATTATTATTGTTATTAACTTACCATCTGGTTGCTGTTCTTTCTTTCTTTCTTTCTTTCTTTCTTTCTTAAGATCTCGTTTTTTTGTTTGCTTCCTTTTAAATTTTTTTACTCAACATTCGTTGTCTTGCTCTCCCTTAAAATGTTGTTTTTCTCTACTTTTTCTCTTATTTTTCTTGGATTTAATAGTCCACGTGTTAAAAGTTTTTATCCTTGAATGCTAAAATGGAACATGAAGAGGAAGAAGAAAAACTTTTAAAATTATTCCAGCGAAAATAAGTGTGTGTGTGTGTGTGTATAATTAATACGCTATATTTAACTGAATAACAAGAAGGTACAATTCATAAGAGAGTATAAATAACAGCCTGACACACAGGCTTTTAAAAGTGGGTCGTTTGAAGGAAGTGCCAGCGCACACAGTTGCTTAGGTAAGAAGTACAGCCTGCTAGAGTTATTCTTACATTTGATTATGCAGTAGCCTGTAATAAATTCAATTTACCGATGATTTGGAGTAGCGGTTAAAGTGCTACATATCCAAACAAGTGGCTCCACTCCCCCTGTCCTCTAGAGAGAATTAATTACATCAACATATCAAAGCATATCAAAGCAAAATCAGGGAAAGATAAGTAGAACTCAGTGAACAACGTTTCTCACCACTCAATCTCAGATGACAACCCAATAATCCAAGGGCATGTTACAATAGATCAATTACGTGTGTAGTAGGAAAGATCCGAGTAATAAAACTGGAGGTAGGTGGCTATGTTGAAGACGCCGCAATCTAATAGGTAGTGTGTTAACTTGTTAGACGTAAGGCCACGATTCGGATCCCAGGTCAGACATTAAAACGAAAATATGAAAAAAATATTTCTTCGGCGCCTGCCTCTCAGCAGATTTCCTGCAAAACCTCTGACAGTAAATAAAATTGCCATGAAAAGTTTTTCAAAAATCTATCGTTCGGAGTCGACTTTAAATTGTATGCAGGTCCCGCCACTCATATATAAAATTAACACACACAACATAATTGGTAGGAGAAACTAGGTTGTAATCATGACTGAAGGGTTGTAATGAGTATTTATGTGATGCACACCCAAGGAGGATGAATGGGCCGCATAGGACCCATTGTAAAACTATGATCCCTCAGCCCTGGAACACTCGAAGCTTTCATGCTTACCAATGGCAATGCTTGACAGTTTCTCAAGATCATGTAGTAGGCATCAAGATATATTTTTCTTCTTTGGGGCATATTCCTACCTAGCAGGTGAAGAACAGTCCCATCCTTCTCCTGGTCTCTGAAACTTCTACAGAAATCATTTGCAAGGTACCCTATGCCAATGCAGCTCGCATGCGTGCCCATAAGGCAATGCCCCTTTATGACCTAATAAATAATAATAAATAATAATAATAAGTAATAAAACTGAAGGTGTCTAGGTAGATAGGTAGTGGCGGATGTAAACTTAAGGAAGACGGATCGACACATTTAAGTCACACTGTAATACCATTTTTTTAGTCCTGAAACCACTCGGGGCTGTCAGGCTTTCAATGGCAATGCTTGATAGTTCCTCAAGATCACCCACTCCTTTTTCTCCTTTGACATAATGCCGGGCATGTTTCCAGGAAAAGTTCCATCCTCTTCCTAATCTCTGTCACTTTTACAGAAATCAATTACAAGTTGTCCTATACCTACGACTCTCACATGCGTGCCCATAATGCAATGCCCCATTATGACCACTACAACGACTCAGCTACTGAGTGTGCTTCTTTGAAGTGTGCTTCTTTGGAGCGACCTGACCGTGCACACTCTATACAGTGCCCTGTTATGATCTCTACAACCATACTGAGCATGTTTCTTTGCGGTTGAAGCGGCCTGAACGTGCAGCATCTATACAATGCCCCGTTATGACCCTGAGAACCATACTGAGCGTGCTTCTTTGAAGTTTAAGCAGCCTTGCCGTGTGCCCTCTTACAGTTCTGGCCAAATTTTTTACATCGCTCTGTCCGTGTCCGAAGCAGCCTAATTGCAGTTGAGGGAATAAACGACGACATTGGCAATTATAAGCTTACAAGTCCCCAATTTGATTCCCAAATTCGAGAATTCATCGGAAAGTTCGATGCTTGTGCCAGTTTATTTGCTTTGTAGTTACTTGGAATATCATAGTGTTCTGGTACCCACATGATATGGGCATAATACCACTCTGTTGCTTAATTTAAATATCTGCGACAGCTGTACATCGTCCGGGAGTCCATAAAATTAAAACAAGACAATAAAAAAAACAGAAAAAGGAGCGAAAGGAATATTAATAATGGCTTCAATAACACAATCAGCGTTCAAACAGATTTCTGCCAATCGGTGACCTGAGTTCCTGAATTTTTTAGGCTTATCATCAAACAGAGTTTGACTAATTTCCTCATGGGTTTTATTACCTCACTTCAGCCCACAACAAACTCATCTAACACTATACCATATCGAAGGCATAGTATTACATCATTAGTTGACTCCTCTGTTTCCTTTTTCCATTATTTCTTTATTTACAATTTCTGAACCCACCCTCGTAGATGGTTTATAGTGCCTCTAACACTATATCATATCGGAGGCATTGTATTACAATGTTGACTCCTCGGTTTCCGTTTTTCATTATTTTTTTTACAATTCCCGAACCTACCCTCGTAGATCGTTTATGGTGCCATATGATACCACAAAAAAAAACAGAAAATAAATAAAATAATGCGTTAATAAAATTATTTGTAACGTTTATTTACATAGAAAAAGGAAAAACAAAAAAAAAACCCCAACCAAGAGACTCACTTTCCAGGCGGACACAAATGGCTGAGGCTGCTAACTACATATCTGCTGTCTACATGGACGTCAGTCTGACTACAATTGTTTTGTAGGTATGCGTGAGTATTTTATATTCGTATACATAAACTATGTACATACATACATATACTACAGTACAATACATATATTGTATCAGATTAATGGGTGATGTGTAATCATACAACAGATTGTAATTTAATTAATTGAATGCCATGTTTTGTTAGTGTCTCTCTCTTTCTCTCTCTATATATAGCAGTGTTGCAGTATTGCTGTGTTTTGGTGGTAAATGTTGAATAAAATAAATGGAATATCTGTGTACACATGTGTACAAGTGATATGATAATATAATACAACAACCATTACCAGCATTACCAGCATTAATAGAACATAATTGGTAATTAGTAAGTTGTTGTTAATTTCCCATATTTATGTATATCGTGTGTTTATTAATAATGATATGAAGAATGAGTGGGAATAAGAAATTAAAATTTTTATTTTTTTATTTTATTTTTCGATAAAAACATAAAAAATGCTTTTCGTGAACACTGTCGTCGACTATGTTCGCGAATAATAATTGAGAAAACGGCATACGACTCATTCATATTGTCGTAAGAAGTCCACAAAACCAAAAGGAGGTACAGTAGGGCCTTGATTATCCGTGATTCGATTATCCGGCAACATCAATTATCCGGGATGGAAAAAGAAAATTTTTTGCATCGACTTAATTTTATTTTGGATCGACTTAAATTTTTCTGCATCGTTTAACCGTGATTACGTCTCTTATCCGTGATTATAAGCAAAAAAAAGTTTCTACTATTTTGGACAAACAAGCGAAAAAAGGAAATTCCCTCTTTAGTATACGATGAGTCAGAAGCATACATGTAAACCTGTTTAGTTTAATTTAGAAATTTGAGAAGTGCGGTTTTTTTTCATATTTTTGAAGTATGTATGTACAGCTGTGTTCAAAATAATAGGAGTGCTACCATGTAATATTTTCAAAGTTCAAATTTTTTTTCTACCAATTTGCAAAACATGATATATTTTAATGGTAGTTACAACGATATGTAAGAAATAAAATACAAAAAAGAATCTCGTAATAACTTTAATATTTACGATGAAATTGATTCATTTCTGTTTTTGCCTCTGAATCCAGTTGATCAAAAAATAGGAGTGTGAGTGTTCTTTTAAAAATAAAAATATAGCAGCACATAATTTAAAGAAAAAAGTGAAAAATAAGTACGGAAAAATGTAGTTAAAACTTTTTCTACAGTGATTCACATAAATTTTTGTAATAGTGGGACGAGAAAAGCACTGTACTGAAGAAAAGAGAAAACTAATTAAAAATTTTCGAAATAAAGACAAAACTTACAAAGAAACTAAGGAAATCTTAAGTTACTCCGATCAAATGATCACAAATACTTTAAAATATAAAAAAAGCCCGAAACGCGTGGGCGCAAGGCCAAAACATCTACTGTCGATGACCGCCGAATTGTGCGATACAGCAAAATAAATCCTTCAGCGTCTTCAAATAAAATTCAAAAGGTTCTGAATCATGCCGTAAGTGTCCCTACTATTCGTAGGCGTCTGATGGACAACAATTTATTCGCAAGAAGTTCACAAAAGGTGCCATTGTTGACATATAAAACAGGCAGCGGCACCCTTCAAGTTTTCCCAAGAACATATCAAATATCCGAAAGAAAAATGGAGAAACTTATTGTGGACCGACGAAATCAAAATTGTTTTATTTGGTGGTACTGGGTCTAGACAGTATGTTAGACGTCCGCCCAACACCAAATATAAAGCTCAGTATACACAAAAGACAGTTAAACATGGTGGTGCAAAACTAATGATATGGGGAAGCTTTTCATATAATGGTTTAGGCCCAATACATCGAATTAGAGACATAATGGATAGGAACGTCTATGTCAGCATTGTGAGAGAACTGATTTTACCATATTCCACGCCTCTAAAATGGATATTCCAACAAGACAATGACCCGAAACACACCAGTAAATTAGCAAGTGAGTGGTTTCGGTTTAATGGGGTAAAGGTTATGGCGTGGCCAGCTCAGTCTCCTGACATTAATCCCATAGAACATCTATGAGGGATGTTAAAAAATATGTTGCCGAGAGAAAACCGTCAAATGCAACTGAGTTGTGGTCTGTAGTGCAAGATGGGTGGAATAAAATTCCACTAAAACAATGTCAGGATTTAGTTGACTCCATGCCTCGTAGATGTGCTGCTGTAATAAAAATTAGAAGCTATTCTACCAAATACTAATCGTATTTAAAGTTTCTGATTATAGTCATAAGCATTTTTAACTTTTCTAATAGTAAATTTTTACGAAAACTGAAATGCTCCTATTATTTTGAACAGCACTTTTTAAGATATATTTTTTAAACTTCCTGTTACTGACTTGTTGAAAGCTTTATTTAATTAATGAATAACTTAAATAATTTAGTATTGAATCAACATTACATTACACAAAAAAATTGAATTAAACCATGTTTTTTATTTGTTAAAAATTAAGCTTTTGTTTTTCAATGGGCTCACTCCTATTTTTATGAACACAACTGTATATAAATTCCTTGAATTATTTAGTTTTTATATAAATATGTACATACATATTCATTTATTAATTAATAAAAATATCTATAAAAATATCGATAATATATATATCTATAAAAAAAATTGGTACTCAATTAACCGAGAAAATCGATTATACAGAATGCTTCTGGTCCCGACCATCACGGATAATCGAGGTCCCAATGTATATGAATACGGTCATGGCATTGGTCGTTACAACTCTTTAGTCAGGACTACGACCTAGCTTCTCACACCACCCATGCTATGTGTGTTGATTTTATCCATGAGTGACGGGACGTATAATTTAAAGTCGACTCCGAGCGACAGATTTTTGAGAAACTTTTCATGGCAATTTTTATTTTACTTTCAGAATTTTTGCCAAAAGACTGCTGAGAGGAAGTCGCAGAAAAAATATTTTTTCTAATTCGTTTAGTTCGACATGACTGGGGAGCTGGGGTATAAACCATGGCCTCAGGTCTAATAAACCAACCTACAACGTACTAAACTACGGCGAATTATTCGCGCTATTGTTCAGCATGACTTGTTTCCCAGGGTTTGTGAGGCTAATAACAATCGAAATCGAGGTAAGTCTACAAATACGAAATAGAGTCGAGGCCTCTATGCTATGGACTGGCTCAAGACTACTCGAGCATAGCTAGCTCAACATAGCTGTAGTAAGCCGCCCATAATGATTTCTTTTTTGGTTTCTTTTTAGGTCCCTTTTCCTATTATTTGCCAAGCGACATTGTAAATATAGTTCAGCGGAAAGATACCCTGCCAGTATTAGCATGTAAATATTTTAACAAAAACCAATTGGAACCATTTGAATGGATACACTTGAATGGATACACTTGAATGGATACAGAAGCGATAATGAGTTTCAAGTGAGTCAAGCAGAAACCGTTGTGGGGAAATCGCCATAAAGTTATGATCGGCTATGGCTAAAGTCCTACTTTGAGTCTATACCATCAAAAATTTGAACGTGAATAAGACATAATCGGCTACAAGGTTAGTCTTGACTCATAAGTGATAAATTAAGCTGCATCGGCACAAATTAGGACTAAGATTTTGGAAGCCTATAACACATACTCTGAAGTCGCCGTAGTCTAGTAGGTAGTATGTCGGCTTATTAGACGCAAAGCCAGGGTTCGAGACCCAGGCCAGACATCAAAGACAAAATACAAAAAGTATTTCTTCGGCGACTTCCTCTCAGTAGATTTCTGGCAAAAACTCTGAGAGTAAATAAAATTGTCATGAAAAAGTTTCTCAAAAATCTGTCGTTCGGAGTCGACTTTAAACTTTAACACACACACACAACATAAGTGATGTGAGAAACTAGGACGTTGTACAATGTTCAATTCGGCCTCCGAGTACTGTACTTGTCTTAATTGACGAGTACACGTCCTCCAACCTAACCTAACCTAACCTAACACACACTCATGTGATACATGCATGTGTATATTTTCAATGGTAATACATTTTAACTGTATATCAGCTTCAGTTAAACAAGTCCATTAAGCCATTGTTACAAGTTCTAGAATGAAAGGGTTGCCATCTCTCTTTGACTAGAAATAACAATCTCTGTGAACATGTGTTGGGTGTTAGTAATGGGAATATTTTACTGACCAAATTGGAAGCTTCCTAATCTTATGATGTTCATTATTGATGTTACATCAGTTGCAAATAGGTCCAGGGAGTGCAAAACTAAATTAAAATTGCAAAGGAATAGGATGAGAATCTGAATTGCACCGGTCAAGTACCTTAAACACTAATAATTTGCTACTCAATCGTTTCAAATCAATCAAGAACAAGATGATGACGGTAGACGAAGAATTTGTCGTTTACGCGACAACATTAAGCAGAATTGAAGGTCAGGATGATTTCTACTTAGATTTGAATAGTCGTACCTGAAATTTGAACAAATTAATCGTTTAATGTCTGCTTTAGGAATATTTATGTTGAGACAAGGCAACACACGAGATCACATGTACGTGCTGAAGCTGGCTGTAAGTGAACACGGAATGTTTCACAAATCAGTTGCAGATGGAAAATTTGGACGCAATAGAAGACTTTGAGCAAAGTTTGTCACAGTTGTTGGCCAGTAAAAAAGAGGCCCAACGAAATTATCCTCATATTGAACAGGGTACTTACTTTCTTTACTACACTCTATAGCTAACGACCAGAGATCAACAGTGAATCATTTTTTCGCTACTCATAAGAACGCATGAAATTTTGAATATATGTGAATCAACAATATTGAAATTTAATTATGGACTCTGATTCATTCGTACTCACTACAACGTTGATTTATAAGTACAGGTTGCATTGAGTATGCATACAACGTTGACATCAAACTCATACCATTCGATATATGTACGTTCGACTCGAAACATTCACCAAAATTTTCAGTCTTAGTTGTTGTTGCATTTACAAAAAAAGACTCCCTTCTAGGGAGTATTTAAGTGTTCGTACGCGAATCGTACTTATTTTGTTATTCGGGTATATGTTGAGTTATGGAGAGTAGAAATCAGCGACATCGTACGTGTTGTTAAGTATGAGTATGATAAGTACTTCAAACTTTGAGTATTAGTATGACATTAAAATAAGTATGAATGCGTATAAGTTTCAGAAATTATGAGTATGATTCGATTCTACTCATCTTTTTGAATACTCATTGCTGATTTCTGCTAACAACTAGTTCCTTATGGTCTTTTGCTTGTAGGAAAAAATTTTGTGAATTAGGGTACCAAACAGTAGGCTAGTTGATCAACTATAATTTTCTTACGTATTATTTTTTCGATAATACTGGGGGCTGACTGCTTCAACTTGAACTTAGAATTTCCACGTTTTTTTATTTATTATTTTGACATCAAAAATATAAACTTTGTTTGCAAATAAAACAAAAAGACACTGAGAAACCCATGTTGGTGTGGTGTGGAGTGGTGTAAATCAGATAAATTTCATTTTATAAATCATTTTCATGCAACAACAACAGAAACAACAGCAACAACAATGACAATAAATACAATATTCCGACAATTGCAAACAAACGCCAACACACTTCAAAATTCACGTGACATGTTTATAAATGAGAGTTTAAAACAAATGAAAATTTTTTGTAGTCATAATGATGATGATGATCATCATCATCACCTTCATTATTATCACTGTCATCATAATCTAAACATTTTGAATTCAGTTTTTCCTGTTTTTATGTTCTTTTTTCCCTCTATGCAGCCAGCAGCCAGCAGCAGCACACTTTTTTATGAAATTTCATTCAAAATACTCATATTTTTCATGAATTTTATCACACGTTTCGTGTGTTCTGCAAACACCAAAAAGAAGAGAGCAAAAGCTGTAGCAGATTGCGATTAGAGAAGGGGGTGTGGTGAGACAAAGATGATGTTTATTTTGTTTTTTTTAAGCCAAACAATGTTTAATAAAATATTTTAAAATTCCTCATATGAAAGAATATGTTTTTTGCTGTTAGCAAAACGATAATGACTACTAAATGGCACACATTCATGTACTCGTACATATGATATGATAAATTATTTACGATATGATGACACAGACACAATAATGTTTATTGTTGTTGTTTTTGTTTAGAAAAAAAATAAAAGAAGAACTCATAAAGTATCATTTAATGCATATGACAATAAAATGTTATAAAATTATGACAATTTTTAATTTCCTCCCATTATTCTGATGAATAATGGCTTCCAAAACATTAAAAAAAAAAGTGTAGAAATTTCAGTTCGACTGTAGGATACCGTATACTATTAATTTCCATTTCGATTAATCAGGACTTACGACCAGTATTTCTACATGGACCTGAGTCTTGCTTTCTAAAGTCAACAGAGAAGAACAATTTGTTCTTTTAAAGAGTAAAATCGTTCGAACAAACTCCAAAAAATCAAGAATTAGAGCATCAGCATCAATATTACCCGCGACTATGCCGTAAATAGTTCTGGCATGAGCTTCAATTTTGATATACTTTTTATAGTATTTCAGCGGATATTCCAAAAAAAGACGAGAGACTTCACTTATTTCCCCAACAAATTGCCTAGCGGGGTCAAATCGTATGATTTTGATGACCAATGGACTCCTCCGAAACACGTGATTAGTTCCCCGCCAAACATACTTCTCAATTAGTTCATGCTATTATAAGCTGTTGAAGTCGTCGTAGTCTAGTAGGTAGTGTGTTGGCTTATTAGACGTAAAGCCAGGGTTCGAGCCCCAGGCCAATCATCAAAACGAAAATATCAAAATATTTCTTCGTTGACTTCCTCTCAGCAGACTTCTGGCAAAAAATCTGAGAGTAAATAAAATTGCCATGAAAAGTTCCTCAAAAATCTGTCGTTCGGAGTCGACTTTAAACTGTAGGTCCTTCCACTCATGTATAAAATTAACACACACAACATAAGTGGTGTGAGAAACAGCGCCCCCACGCACAATGCTGCAACCACATGATATGCATGCACGCATCACTGATTGCATCAACATACATGAGTAAAAATTCGAATACATGCATTCAGACATGACTTCCCTCTTGGTTAGGGGTCAGAGACTATCTAAACTCCTTTGTGAAAGTGGTTAAGAGTGTAACGCCAAACCGATCTTGTGCTCTCCCCGCGATTTAGATATAAACCACAGCCACCACGAAGAAGGAGTACAACGACGATGGGTTTTACATGGGTACCTGTCCGCGTGGACCTAATCCCACGGTGCTCTTCGCACAGGGTGAAATACAATGCGTCTACCAACGCCTCCAACTGTAGCAGACTGCTACACCTGAGTACCAATTCGAAACCATGTATTTGGACATGTTTTCCCCCTTGGAGCGGAGCCTATCTAATACTCCTTCCGATCTTTGGGTCACGGCACCCGGTTGAAAATGCAACTCCACACCGAGCCTACTGACTAGATTCTTCTCGCGATTTGGGTCCAAACCACAGCCACCACGATGCTCCCAAAAGAGGCCACACCAACAGCCAGGCTGGAACCGAGGTTCCAGGGGCTCTACGAGAATTGTGCTCTACGCCGATATTAGTGACTCTTTCACGACAAAAAAAACGGCGTTAAATAAAAATGCCTATTATTTTTCCTAACGTTTACAGCCACCCTACATCGCACCTTAAATTTTAACGAGATTCAAGGAATAATACAGACGACTAACCAATACCCCGAGTGCTATACGATGGAAGCAAAGAACAATTTACAGGTAAAAAATATACAATGGTAGTCGTAGTTGATCTAAAAATTTTGGAAGCATAAATGCGGGGCCTACTTATATCATAAACCATCTTTTAAGACGAATGAAAACATAATAGAGAATCTCGACAAAATTTGCTATTTAGGTGGCTGTTGTACTCGACTTTCGAAGAAGATTTAATAAAGTTGGCTCTGCTTTCTCCAAATTTCATCTGAAAATCAAATGAGCTTTTGCCTACAATAACAGTCAACATGTACAAAGCATATGTGAAATCTGGCTTCCAAACATCGCTAGTCAATGTTGACTAGCTAGACTGGTGTAATGTAACAGACCAGAGTCTCTGATGGGGTATCGAACCCACGACCCTCAAACTAATAGTCCTGCACACTACCCACTAGACTACCAGGGCACCCAAATCAATGTTGAATTTAAACTTACGTTGTAAGCATTTCCTCAGTAGATGTCTGTACAACATATTAAAGAAAGATATGCTAGCCGTACATAATTTCAAATAATAATTTACTACGATTGGTGCAGCTGCATTAGCAATACTTTAGAGAGTCCTTATGAGAAGATCTGATAAGACAATCATGAATAGAATATGCAAGGCTTCCGAAGACAAGGACAACCAAGTAGCATCTGCTGAACAACAATTTTAAATTAAAACTGAAAAATCGTTTTAAGGGGCTTTGATTTTAATGGAATTCGAATTAAATACTTACGTATTTACGTACATACATACGTACATGCATACTTACATACATACATACATACATACATACATACATACATACATACATACATACATACATACCAGAGATCAGCAATGAATTGCTTTTTCGCTACTCATAAGTACTCATGAAATTTTGAGTATGAGTGAGTCAACAGTATTGAAATCCAACTACTCTGATTCATTCGTACTCAGTACAACATTGATTTATAAGTACAGGTTGACATCAAACTCATAACATTCGAAATATGTTTGATTTATAAGCCTACTCATTCAGATTCATAAATTTAGAAAAATACTCTTATAATACTTATAAATGATTCGAGTGACTCGATTCATTCATCAAAATTTACAGTCTTAGTTGTTGTTGCATTTACAAAGAAAGAAGAAAGACATATAAACAAAAAAAAAAAAAGACAGCAAGCAGAGCAAACACACAACCTTCTTGTGAGTATTATAGTGTTCGTGCGCGAATCATACTTTCTTTGTGATTCGTGTATACGATGAGTTATGGAGAGTCGAAATCAGTGACATCATGCGTATTGTTCAGTACGAGTACCATGAGTATTTCAAACTTTGAATATGAGTAGTATGAGAATGACATTAAAACAAGTATGAATTCGTATAAGTATCAGAAACTATAAGTATGATTCGAATCTACTCATTGCTGACCTCTGATACATACATACATAATTGGTAATTACAACCCTTCGGTCAGGATTACAAACTAGCTTCTCACACCGCCCATGTTGTGTGTGTTAATTTTATCGACGAGTGGTGGGACTTATAATGTTAAATCGACCCGAACGATAGAATTTTGAGAATCTTTTCATGGCAACGTTATTTACTCTCAAAGTTTTTGCCAAAAGACTATTCTGTGGAAGTCGTCGAAGAAATATTTGTTCATATTTCGTTTTGTTGGTGACGTCTGAGCTGGGTTGTGAACCTGCTAGACTACGGCAACTTAAATTACTAACTAAATAGAATAATATTCTCAGTTGCAAAGCATCTAAGAAGGACCACACACATACATACATAATTGGTCATTACAACCCTTCAGTCAGGGTTACGACCTAGTTTCTTACACCACTTATGTTGTGTGCATTAATTTTATACGTGTAGTGGTGGGACCTACAGTTTTTAAAGTCGACTCTGAACGACAGATTTCTGAGAAACTTTTCATTTTCATTTTATTTACTCTCAGAGTTTTTGCCAGAAATCTGCTGAGAGGAAATTGCCGAAGAAATACTTTTTGTATTTTTGTCTTGATGTCTGCCCTGGGGCTCGAACCCTGGCTTTACGTCAACACACTACCTACTAGACTACGGCGACTTAAGTTAAGCAGGATCACACATACCTTATATATTCTGGATGCAAAACAAAACCTATTACAACAGCAACAACAACAAAATTCTATAATCATTTCACATGTAATCAAATCACATCATGACTTCACACTAATTTAAAATGTAATAAAAATTAATTTAATGACTTTATACCATCATCATCACCAATCCCATAAACATATCACATGCTATACGTTTGTATATAAAAAAAGATTTCATATTTTTAGAAGAACAGCAAGCATGATGAAGAACAAAAGAAGGAAAAGAAGAAACTGTCAATCAGCCGGTAAAGCCATGTAAGTGAGTAGAAAATCTTTTTCATATCTTTTCCTAACTTCTATTGCCATGAGGATGATGGAAAGAAAAAGTATGGTAAAGTAGAGAATAATAAGCAGAAAAATTTCAGAAAGATTTCTTGTTGTTAAAATGCGAACATTCCGAAATTCCATTAACAAAAGCCATAATAAAGATACAAAATATTGAAATTTTACTTTTTCTTAAGAATTTTACACAGCATACGTACAGGCAAATTACAGAAGTATACACACACATTCTTATGCGTGAAGCATGTTTAATTTCAGCATAAAATAGAGAGAAGGAATAATTTCTTCCTTTTTTTGTACAAAATTTCCATTATCTAGAGGAATGCCTGCCTAACTGCCAGCTAGCCTGACTGAATGCCTGCCTGCCTGCCTAACTGCCTGCTGCCTTTGCTGTTGCTAAAGCTTGCTTTATAGAGAAAGGGTTCTTGTTTTTTTTCTCTTTCTTTTTCTACTTTGAAACGAGTATTAAGAGCAGCAAAATGCAAGAAAAAAATTGTATACATACATACGTACGTACAGAGGAATCTTTCATTTCCCTGTAGTTCATTCATAAATTTTATGCAACATATTTTCATTAACACCCCAGACATGCTCAAACCTTTCTTTCCCTAGGAATACCGAAAAAAAACACAGGAACACCGAGAAGGGCTGAAATTATGAAATTAAACACACAGTTACAGTCATAGCCACAGCCACACACCACACACTACACAACAGCCGAGAGCAGCAATTGCATTAATGACAAAAACAACAACAGCAACAACAACAATAACGAGAAAACCTAAAAAAGCATATGCTTTAGAAAAAAGGGGGGTTGGTTGTTGGTTGAAAAATTATACCCGGGTATTTCTCTCCTAAAACGAAAACGAAAAGGAAAAAAAGAGGAAACAAAACCTTAAAGTATCAACTTAAATCAGGCAGGAAGAAGGAAGACAGACAGACAGCCAAACAAGCAGTCAGGCAGTCTGACGACAACGCTGTCATGCAAAACAATATTACCATTCTCTGGGAATTTCCAATAAAACAAAGATTCTCAAGAACTTTTCAAGGAAATTTTGTTGATTAGTAAAGTAAACTTCTGGTTATGCTCTAACGGAAGGGAAGGTTCTTGTTTCCTCTTGATTGATACTTAACATACCTTAAACATTAGATTACATTTACTTTTCTTTATAAATATCAAACAATTATTCTAGAACTTTCGTTTCAAAGACACGATGCTTGATTATGGTCTTCTATCTCTTGTCAAATGATTCATATAAGCCCTTCGCGACGGGTGCCGTGTATATACGACAGTCAATTGGTGCATCACAGCGTCAGATGTCGTGTATATAAGGCACAAGGGCTAATGCTGCATATGCACGGCAGTCATTGATTTGTTCACTTGAGATTTCGCGAACGATGGTGGCGATGTATAATCAGTTGCGCCGTCATGAAAAGTTGCAAAGTGGTATAGTACAGCTGATTCGTGTACGTGGCATATCTTTATTTAGGGGAACGATGACGGCGTCGTATGGTTAGTCGGGCCATCGTGAAAAGTTCCAAAATGTATTACAGATGCGTCGTCGCGAAAGGGTCAATCTGAACCCTGACACCTAAAAAGAACCCGCCGAAAAAGTTAATATCAGCAACGAACCACTTAGAGACGTCAGATGCCCCTTAGAAAGAGCTACAACAACAAAATACATTCTGACAAAGCGAGTTGTTTTATGGTAACGAGAGATGGCAACCCTCTCATCCTAGAAAATGCTAGGTTAGGTTAGGTCTGAGAGGTAGCTCTGATATCACAAAGCTCACTTGAGCACGCATAGCGGCCCGTTGTGATGCCACGGGTGAACGCAGTCCCTATACTAACCAAGTTCCACCAAAATCAGGGAAAAGGAAGAAGTTGGTCAGCGCAAGGGCTGCACAAGAAAAATGCTACATGAATAATAAAACTAACTAAGATTTCTGGAATGATGGGGTTGCTAATTGTCGCCTAAAAGCCGTCCGCTGTGAAAACGTACGTAATTGGTTACAAACCTTCAGTCAAGATTACGAACTAGTTTCTCACATCACTTATGTTGTGTGTGTTAATTTTATACATGAATGGCGGGACCTACAGTTTAAAGTCTACTCCGAACGACAGATTTTTGAGAAACTTTTCATGGGAATTTTATTTACTCTCAGAGATTTTGCCAGAAATCTGCTGAGGAACTCGCCGAAGAAATACTTTTTGTATTTTTGTTTTGATGTCTGGCCTGGGGCTCGAACCTTGGCTTTCGTCTAATAAGCCAACACACTACCTACTAGACCACGGCGACTCATAAAAAGAACCCGCCGTAAAAGTTAATATCAACAACGAACATCTTAGAGAGGTCAGACCTACAACAACAAAATCCATTTTGAGAAAGCGAGTTGTTGTAAAATAAAGAGAGATGGTACCCTCTCATCCTAGAAAATGACACAGTTCACTAATCACCTGCTTAGCTCAAAAAAAACTTGATTAATGAAACTCAAACCGGTGCTGGAATGGTGGGGTTGTTAATTGTCGTCTTAAGAACCGCCTACATTGCAAATGTTCTGAATTATTCTGTTGGGTAATGTGGTCAGAAGCTGTCATCTTTCAATACGAGTCATTCCCAAGAAATGTAATATCAGTTGTTCATGTTGTCCTCTCTGTTGCATCTGATCAGGAACCGTCTGGTCTGGTTTGAAGAGGTAATGAAGCCACTAAAAAATTTTAAAATTCGTCACGCTTCTAAATAAGCCTAGTAAGAGTATTTTGCCTCCTGCTATATTCGAACCTGATGGCTTCACGAATATTGTCCTTTAAAGCATCAATTGTCTCTGGCTTGTCGGCGTAACACTAATCTTTGACGGCACCCCACAAATAATAGTCCAACGGTGTCAAATCGCAGCTCCGATGTGGCCAAACAACATCAGCTCTGCGGCTGATAATTCGATCTTCAAAAACAGGGCGCAAAACATCGAATGTAGCTTCGGCTGTGTGACAGGTAGCGCCGTCCTGTTCAAACCAAATGTTGCCAATATCCTCCTCCTCAATTTTTGTGAACGAAAATTCGTTCAACATGGCCCGATAACTATCGCCATTGACTGTAACGACCACTCCTTGCTCATTTTCAAAGAAAAATAGCCCACTTAAACCTCTGGACCAAAATCCGCACCAAACAGTGACTCGTTTTGGGTGCGTCGGCTTTTCAATGTATGCGTGAGGGGTTTCTGTGCCCCGCATGCGACAATTTTGCTTGTTTACATACCCGCCAAGATCAAAATGAGCTTCATCTGAAAAGATGATATTTTTTTTGCCAAAATCGGCATCTTCTGGTGTAGGCTACTGCATGGCCAGCCGAAACAGCCATTTGAATGAAATTATTTTCCATTATTAACCAGAAGGATTGTAATTTCAAATAAAAAAAGAAATTTGAGAAAATATTCAGTAGTTTTTTTAAAGCATTTTCAAAAAAAAAAAAGTTATTTGGCGGACCCTTTATTTTGGCTTGCAGTTAAGCCCGATAAACACCACAACTGTAAGAGAAAATATGAAATAATTAAGGATCTAAAAACCCGCTTTTGTTACCACTTTTATCGCAATTCTTCTACCAGTTGACAACACTGCCAAATAGAAAAAAAACACAAACTTTTTTAAGAATAAAACTACAAAAGAGAAAATGAAAGAGAAGAAGAAATAAATGAAAACAAAAAAAAATTCTTTGTTGCTTTGCTTCAATTCCGTTTTTTGCTTTGTACCGTTATTTTGTTTTATTGTTTTCGTAATTTTTCGCTTAAGAAATATTCGTCAACAACCCCTGTCTCTGGGTTTTTTTAAGGACTTTTAAGAGTTCTTTTTTTTTTTTTTTTTTTTTTTTTTTTTTTTTTAATATTGTCTCTTTATTGTAGCATTCGCCAGGACAGACAGACTGACAGACAGACACAGAAACCATTTGTTTTGTTTCCTTATTTATGGTATTTGTTTGTAACAGCAACAGCAACAACAACAACAAGCAGCGACCAACAAATGTTTGCAAAATGGTGAGCATAGATTTGTGAAAATGTATGAATGAATGAATGAATGGAGGACAGGACTACATATTTATGAATATCTAGAAAACAAAATCTGTAACTGTAAAAGAAAAATATAATGAAAGAGAGAATTAAAGAGATTGTAAGAAAAATAGGTGTAAAGTAGAATTTCTATTTAACGAATACCAAGATGTTTATATTTTGGCGAAAACCTTTCGAAGATTTAAAGGCTGCATCCCTTTAGTTAGGTTTCCAGCCTAGCTTCTCACACCACTTATGTTGTGTGTGTTAATTTTATCCATGAGTGACGGTACTAAACATTGAATGTCGAGTCCGAACAATAGATTTCAGAAACTTTTCATGGCAATTTTATTTTATATTCAGGGTTTTTGCCAGAAGACTGCTGAGAGAAAGATTTTATTTTGATCGTGGTGTCCATGAGCCAGGAGTCTAATAAGCCAATATCCCACGAACTAGATCATGGCAGCTTGAATTGAATTTTTTCATGTCATTTTAAAGTCTAACAAAATTTCTGACTACTGCTTCTACTAAGAAGTTTACGATTTGATTCAGTAGAGCTGATGACAAGAATATTCAAGGAAATAAAGTGGCTCCGAACATTATGGAAAATAAAGTCTATTTATAATCAAAATTTCATAGTATTTGATGTATAGGCTCTGATTAAATAAATATATTCCCTGTATTCCTTTTGATTCCTTTAACCCTGGACGGTTACTCTTCATCTTTGTACATTAAGGTTACTCTTCGCTGAATCGACGAACACTTTAACTCTAATTGGGTCATTATCAACTAACGTTGTTGAAAAAAAGAACGAAATTTCGTCCAACATAAGAGTTGTATGATAAAGAGTAAATGAGCTTCGTCGATTCGACGAACAGTAACCGTCCAGGGTTAAAGAACACGGTGCAACTCTACAATCTTCTTCATTTTTTCTTTTGTTTCACTTTTAATAAGTAAATTAATCTACTATGACAAGTTGTAAAATGACAGGGTTACCTACAATAGCCACAACCCCTACGAATGTGTATTGTGTTGTAGTGATAAGGAGTTTTACTGAGCTTGTTCTACTGTTTCTCAAGAAATGGCACTGCCATAGGAAGATCTATGATGGTTTTTTTTGGTTTTTCTTTCATTTTTTTTAAGTTAAGCAAGTGATAGACCCATCACAGGGTAATAAAGTTGGAATCTATAGTTCACTAGAAAAAACGTGCTTCGCAAAAATATGTATATTAGATCGGACGACGACACCTCTTGAACAATAGCGATATTCATTGCAGATGATATATCATATCTAGGATTGTCAGGAGGCTTTTGGATGTATTATTTGAAGAAACGTATTGAATTCCTTAAATTTTTTAAATTCGAAAATCATTTCCTAAAACGATCATGATGAACAGTTTAAGTCATGTGAAATTCAGTCAGTCTTGTGTGAAGACTCAGTGTTTTTGAAGAGAATAATCTTGGTTTGAAGATCTCCGTTACAAAGATCTGTCTAATAATTGGCTAGTAGTTGTTATTGTTTATGGAAAAGGTATAAACAGAGAAATAACAACCAAAGTAATTGTTGTTGTTTATATAAAGTTGTGAACAGTGGCACACAGAATTGTACGAATAATAAAGAATTTTAATTAAAACTTAAGACAACAGTTTATTTTTATTTGATTTGCAATCGACGAGCTTATATTTTAAAAGTTGTTATAAAGGTAACAGTCGCCGTAGTCTAGTAGGTAGTGTGTTGGCTTATTAGACGTCCTGCCAGGGTTCAAACTCTAGGTCAGACATCAAAACGAACGGCGACTTCCTCTCAGCAGATTTCTGGTAAAAACTCTGAGAGTAAATAAAAATTGCCATGAAAAGTTTCTCAAAAATCTGTATTTCAGATTCGACTTTACACTGTAGGTCCCGCCACTTATGTATAAAATTAACACACACAAGATAAGTAGTGTGAGAAACTAGGTCGTAATCCTGACTGAAGGGTTGTAATGACCAATTGTGTATGTATGTATAAAAGTAAAAACGTAACAATTCGATCCGGTGGTACTTGATTTTATAAGCTAGCACTGTAACCACTATGCGGTCCCGACTTTCTTTAGATAATAGAAAGCGATATTTGTTCCATCACGGCAAAGTGTAGAACAAAATTAAGATGGTGAGTAGCTTAACATCCACCAGAGCTCTTACATTAATAAAGACCATCTTTAAATATGCAAAAAAAAAAATAATGGTAAAACATTATATTGCTTTTTACTACACCTTACAACACCTCCTGCTCACTAACAACAACAACAAGAACAACCGAATGAAAACATGTACCATTTTATGTTGACATGTGTGCAACATGTTTTGAAGTTATTTGATGATGCTGATGTTCATTACACATTCATATCTACAAGATTTACTAAACAAGAGAAAACAATAATAAAACATATTATCTTTACAAGCGAAGAAACACATACATACATACATATGCATACAGACAGACAAGTGCCATAAAAGAGAAATTAAGTTTAAGTTCGAGTATTGCAGCATTTTATGTTTCGTCCCTTACATACTACTACACTTCTGGTGACGACTGGAGTTGCCCTCTCCCCCTTTGTTTCTTTTTTATTTCATATTCATATGTGGCATGCAATTTAAGTACTGATACTGGTACTGGTAGTTTTGCTTCTATTATTGTAACAATTGTCTCTTTGCCTCTAACTGAGTTGTAATTTTTCTTTATTTTATTACTTGCCTCCTTGCTCTCTAGAGAGGAGACAGACGGGAGGAAGAGAGAAATACATTTAACAACAATAATAAAAACTAAGAGGTAAGAAACAAAATGATGTTGTATTTAAAATGATACGAACAACAACAACGATAACAACAATCATTTTGCACATTTCATTTCAAGTATTACTGCAGTGTGCAGTAGTGGCAGTAATTGCAAAGAAAATGGAGAAAATTATTCTATTGTATCCTATAAATTGACCATAAAATCACAATTGGCATAGATTGCCAGAAACCAAATACCGAATACCACCAGCCACAGCTCTACTACCACCAGCCACAGTAGTAGCAACAGCAACAGCAGCACCAACTCTCAACACAACTCCCCTTGAAAGCTTTCGAAAGACAACAACAGGCAAGGCAGCAGCAGCCAACAGCAACACTACAGTCACATTGAGAGCCAAACAGCAATGCTTTTAGAGAACAATAAAAAAGAAGCCTAAGCAGCACATAACAACAACAACAACAACAACAACTGCAGCAAATAAAGACGTAAATTTGCATTTTCCCATTTAAAACACAACCACAATAACAACGATAGCGTTAAGGACGACGATGGCAAGCAATGGCATCACAAAACAGCGTCTGTATTTCGCCCCAAAAAGAGGTGACAATTTTCTATTATGAATATACCAGAAATAGAAAAAATGGTTTTTAGTGAAATGAAATGTTGCCAAAATAATATTTTTTACAAACTTTCGTATAAAACATAAATAAAAAATTAAAATAGAAAATAATTTTTATCTCCAAAAGAGAAATTCCATTCGAATTTCAAAACCTAAAAAATACGATTATTTGTAACCAAAATATTGTTCAAGGTCGTGTATTTAAATCTCTAAATTATAATTTATTTACTAAAAAAAAATTCTTACTTAGTCATGTGCCAAAAACTGTATTCAAATTAATAGAAAATAGAAATTCTCCTCCACAATTTAATCCCTTTTTGCCTAAATTCTAATAAACTTTTAAACTTTTGTACCAGAATATAAAAAATATATTCCGTGACAATAAAAAATTCACATTGCAATAAAGGAGAACAATTTTTTATCTTTAACTCCAGTAAAGAAAGAATTCGAAATAAATTATTTAATTCTGTTGTTAATATTAAATTTGCTCTCTACTAAAGGGTCCGCAAAATAACTTTTTTTTTTGAAAATGCTTTAAAAAAAAAACTGCTGAATATTTTCTCAAATTTCTTTTTTATTTGAAAGTACAATCCTTCCGGTTAATAATGGAAAATAATTTCATTCAAATGGCTGCCTCGGCTGGCCATGCAGTAGCCTACACCAGAAGATGCCGATTTTGGCAAAAAAAAAAATCATCTTTTCACAAAAATTGAAGAGGAGGATATTGGCAACATTTGGTTTCAACAGGACGGCGCTACGTGTCACACAACCGAAGCTACACTCGATGTTTTGCGCCCTGTTTTTGAAGATCGCATTATCAGCCGCAGAGCTGATGTCGTTTGGCCACATCGGAGCTGCGATTTGACACCGTTGGACTATTATTTGTGGGGTGCCGTCAAAGATAAGTGTTACGCCGATAAGCCAGATACAATTGACGCTTTAAAGGACAATATTCGTGAAGCCATTGGTGAAATACAGCTGCACACAATCGATAATGTGCTTAAAAATCGGACCGATCATGTAGGCTACTGCATGGCCAGCCGAGGCAGCCATTTGAATGAAATTATTTTCCATTATTAACCGCAAGGATTGTACTTTCAAATAAAAAAAAAATTTGAGAAAATGTTCAGTATTTTTTTTTAAAACATTTTCAAAAAAAAAGTTATTTGGCGGACCCTTTATATCTAAAGAAAAAATGTACCTTTAGAATAAACAAAAAGTACCCTATTTGATGGCTTTATTACATATTTTTGTTTATATTAAAGCAGTACTTTTGAAACAATAAGTTTCTAATACTAATTCAATCAGAAATTCAATATTAGTGGCATTAGTTTGGTACAAAGCACAATAAAAAAGAAAATAATTTGGCACTTTCCCCATTTGGATGTAAAAAATAATCCCAACCGTTGCGTAGCGAATGTTATTAGGCAGCTGAGCAATAGAGCTCAGTCGCCAAGGAGCCAATATGGAATTTACAAACACCCATAGAGCCCGGTTTCAGTAAAATGTTTCTGGGTACGCACTTTTATTAGTACTGTTGAACGCAGAACTATAGAGAGAAGAGATATTGCTCTCGCCTTCTCCTCTATGTAACTAAAACTTCTACTTTCTTTCTAGGCAATGTTCAGAAATCTCCAAGCCCACCATGGGCCAGAATGCTGCTCTAAATACATTGCAAAATATTTTTTCTGTTCTCAGAGAATGTCCGCTTTTGGTATTATCGTTCATTTTAAGTAGGACAAATGGAATACCAAACAACATATAAGGACCTCCAGAGCTTGTCTTGACCAAGACTAACCATCGCGTGACGATTCCGGTATACAAGTGCTATTGCCCCTGTAATACCTGTCAATTTACAGGCGTTGTACTATCAGTTGTAGTATATTATCAGTAGTAGTAGTAGTAGTACCAGCAGTAATAATACTACCAGTTGTAGTAGTAATACTACCAGTTGTAGTAGTAATACTACCAGTTGTAGTAGTAGTACTATCAGTAGCAGTCTATTACCAGCTGTAGTACTAGTAATATCAGCAGTAGTCTACTACCAGTAGTAGTCTGCAATTAGTAGTAGTCTACAACCAGGCTGCCAGGAATAGTATACTACCAGCAGTAGTACTAGTACTATCAACAGTAGTCTACAGTAGCCTACTACCAGTAGTAGTCTATAATTAGTAGTAGTATACAACCAGGAGCAGTCTACTACCAGGAATAGTCTACTACCAGTAGTAGTACTATACTAAAAGTATTTGTAGTATATTACCAGTAGTAGCAGTGCTACCAGTAGCAGCCTACTACCAGTGGTAGTATCTTACCAGTAGTACTACCAGAGCAGTAGTCTACCAGTTGCAGTAGTAATACTACCAGTTGTAGTAGTAGTACTATCAGTAGTAGTCTACTGTCAGTAATAGTTTACCACCAGTAGTAGTAGTCTACTACCAGCCGTAGTATACTACCGGTAGTAGTAGTATACTACCAGTTGTAGTACTATACTACCGGTAGTAGTATACTACCAGTTGTAGTACTATACTACCGGTAGTAGTAGTATACTACCAGTTGTAGTACTATACTACCAGTAGCAGTAGTGTACTACCAGTAGTAGTAGTATACTACCAGTAGCAGTAGTGTACTACCAGTAGTAGTAGTATACTACCAGTAGCAGTAGTGTACTACCAGTAGTAGTAGTATACCAGTAGTACTAGTATACCAGTAGTAGTAGTATATCAGTATTAGTAGTATATCAGTAGTAGTAGTACACCAGTAGTAGTAGTATACCAGTAGTAGTAGTATACGACTGGTAATAGTATAGTACTACTGGCACGAATACTACAAGCAAATTCTCTAGCCTGAGGTTCTTACAAACCGCTGATCTAAATTCATTCATTCCATATCGTTGTGGGATGTATAATGATAGATGACAATAGATTCGGACAGTGAATCCCTAGACGAAACAATACGTAGATAAGCAGTATTCCATACTACCAGTAGTAGTAGTATACCAGTAGTAGTAGTATACCACAGTAGTAGTAGTATACCAGTAGTAGTATAACAGTAATAGTAGTATACGACCGGTAGTAGTAAACTACTACTCCCTTAACTGCCCTATTGGTTATTAAGTCAAAGGGGCACGTAAATATAAATGGACTGGAAAGGAGTCACCAAATGTATGAACAAACTCAAAATGGTCGAAACCCTGACCATGTCTAGTATACTTTTTTGCACTAATGTAGATGAAAAGGCTTATTACGACTTGCAACGTTCACAAATCTTTTGAAGAAAGCGATAGCACAGCTCTAGACTCGAAGAAATTCTCTACAAACTTAGTTTCGTTCATTAGATAACCTTACCAGCATCCATTAGAAAATCCTCACATCCTGATAGCATTTTCTCTTCATTCCCATTATGCAAGATCATGAAATATCTTCAGACAAACAATCTGCTCCGCCTTGGATTGGTTGAACTGATGATCTGCTTTTACTACGAAAGGGATTTTAATGTAAGACGTCAACTATTATAGCCACGCTATCTAAAATAAACCCTTTTATGAACGCTTGGTTCTAACAATCTTAGGCAGCTTTCCTTATTTTCCGTTGGCAGTTTTTTGAACACAAGAGCACAAGAACAAAAGTTGCCAACAATTTCTGTCCATCATGCTGGCTGGCTTGGCCCCTGAGCTCAATTCACAAAACAATATGTTTAAAAAAAATTTAAAATTTCAAAAAAAAAGAAACAAAAAACACACAGAAAATCATTCATACCTGGACAATACAAATACAACAATATTGTGTTCCCACAAGCATTAAAAGTGAAGAAGTTCAAGCATGTGGATGTTCATATAAAATGCAGCAGTTGAATGCAACAACAAAAACAACAACTACGTGCATACAACAACATCAACTTGCCACTTTTAATTTTATTAAAAAGTTTCTCTTGTTTTTGTTCTATTTTTTTCAATTTTTTTTTTTTTTGTTTTTTG
Source organism: Sarcophaga subvicina (assembly GCA_936449025.2). Lineage (NCBI taxonomy): Eukaryota > Metazoa > Arthropoda > Insecta > Diptera > Sarcophagidae > Sarcophaga > Sarcophaga subvicina. Next base: position 102,447,028 of record OW388083.2, on the reverse strand, counting down.
CTTCCCCCCGTTTTATTCAACTCTCTTCCTTACCTGTATGGGAAATGGAAATGAAATAAAAAAGGAAACTTTAAGTAAAAAAAAAGGACAAGGGGATGTATAGAAAAGAATATGAATTTTTCATTTCATAAATTATGAAATGCTTGATTAAGTTAAAAAAATAAAAATACTTCAGGTTTAATATTGCAAGTACTCCGGGTCGGAGTAAAAATAATAAAAAAACGATTTCAGAATATTGTATCTGCACAGATGATTAAATCGATACTTTGTGTGCCTTACACAGAAGTTGCAGAAGTATGAAGCAGCATTGAGGCGCAGCATTAAAGGATTAAGAAAGACAATTGCCCCCTTTTTCCAAAGATAGAAAATCCCATAATCAATGGGAAATACAGTATAAAAGACAATTTATACGTTGAATAAAAGCCTTAAGCAACGAGTTGTAGTTCTGAAAAATCAATATTTATTGGCAAATTGTAAGTATAGGGCGGGCCATTTATCGGTTTAAATTTCAAACATCGGTTAATTTGAATCTGGCAACACTTATGACATTATATTCTGTCACAAAATTTGATATATCGACGCCTCCATTCTATAACGTTCTAAGTGTACTTAGAACGTTTTTAATGTTTTTTCATTTTTAAAATCTACGTTCTCTAACTTAAATACTGTCGCCGATCCGTTCCGAAGTTATAGGGAAAAATCTCCTTAGAATACACATATACAGTCACACAGATAATTATACGTACCCCCCCCCCCCCTCCCCCCTAAAAACCATTTTTTTTAAAAAGTAATGAACTTCTAATCTAAAATTTCATTACATTAGAGTCTGTAACGACACATTTACTTAAATAAAGAAAAAAGATTCCCAAAATCTATGAATTTGTGACTGCAGTTTGCTTAAGACCAATATGGCACCACAGAAAATAATACGTACGACGTATATTTCGTATAAAATTTCTCCAAGGTTAGCCCGGTATATAAAAGGTATTGTGGATAAAAATCCTAGGACTACAGCCGTAGTAATACGAAATACCTCGGAAAGTGATCACAATGTTATTGTACATTCCAAAACAGTTCGTAGTATTTTGAGAAAGAACGGTTTCCGCAGCCGAGTGCCGAGAAAAAGCCACAATTGGAATTTGCCCAACAATATATGGACAAGTCAACTGATTTTTGGGCGAATGTAATATTTAGTGATGAGAACAAATATAATTTGTTCGGCTGTGACGGAAAACAAAAAATTTGGCGCAAAAATCAGTTGACTTGTCCATAAATTATCATTTAAAAAAAATTATTTTTAGGGGGGGTACGTATAATTAACTGTGTAACTGTAGTCGTATGTCGCGTGAAAACTTTGAGAGCTCATAACTCAAAACACACTGTTTCGACTTAGAATGTTATAGAACGGAGGCGTCGATATTATCTACACTGAACGTAATGAATCGATTTACGTTTCCAAAACAACGACAAATGATTTGAAATTGCACGGAAATGTCATATAAATTTGACCGCAGAGAAGAACCTGCGGTATACGCAAGTTTATTGCTAAAGATCGTGAAACTGGTTTCATTGTTGATGCGCCAAAATGTGAGCATGCTCGTACAGTGCGTACACTCGAATATATCGAAGTAGTGGCTGAGAGTGTGTGTGGAAATCCATCAACATCAATTTGCCATCGTTCTGAAGAACTGAATATTTCCTGCATCATTTTGCGTCGAATTTTGCGAAAAGATTTCGGTATGAAGCCTTACAAAGTTCAATTGGTTCAAGAGTTGAAGCTGCATAAACATCCGCTTAGTTTTTGCCAAAAAAAATTCATTTTTTCGGACGAAACTCATTAGCTCATTTTCGTCACGGTGGGTACGTTATTAATAAGAAAAATTGCCATATTTGGAGCTCAGAAAACCCACACGTGTCCTTACAGAAGTAAATGTACCCATTACGAGTGACTGTTTGGCGCGGCGGAGGTATCTTACTTGCTTACTTACTTAATTGGCCATTAACAACCCGATTAACGGATTTTGGCCTTCCGCAACACATCCTTCCAGGCGCCTTTGCATCTTGCGCGCCTACGCCCGTTGGTCACACCAATCCACGACAGGGCTTCCTCGATTTGGTCCTTCCAACGGATGCAAGGTCGTCCTCTTCGCCGACTTCCGCAGATCCCCGCATCAAATACCCGTCTCGACGGAGCATCCTCCTCCATTCGAACGACATGGCCGAGCCAGCGCAGCCGCTGTACAACGTCTACGTCGTTGAGGAGCTCATACAGCTCACTATTGTATCGGATGCGGTAATCTTTGCCAACTCGCACTGGACCGAAGATCTTACGTAGGACTTTTCTCTCGAATACTCTCAAGGCTGCTGCGTCAGTGCTTAATAAGGTCCACGCTTCTGCGCCATAAAGAAACACGGGTAGGTTGAGCGTCTTGTAGAGTGTTAGTTTTGTCGTACGAGAGAGGTCTCTGCTGCTCAATTGCCTATTGGGACCGTAGTAGCATCTGTTGGCAAGAGTGATCCGGCGCTTGATCTCTAGACTGACATCATTTCTGGTGGTAACGGTGGAGCCAAGATAGATGAATTCCTTGACCGTATCCAAAGTATAGTTATTGGCCGTAATCTGAGAATCAATACGCCGCACGTCTCTACTTGTCGATAACATATACTTTGTTTTGCCCTTATTTACTGCCAAACTCATCTTAGTAGACTCCCGTTCAATAGCACTAGCGGAGGTATCATTGGCCCATATTTCTTTCAAAAAGAGGACGGCTTAACGGCATTACAATCAATGCAGACACCTATCTCAGTACGATAACCAATTTTTTGTACCCCCTCTTCGTGGTATTGATGTGAACGCTGTTTGATTTCAACAGAATGGTGCAACTCGTCACGCACGACATGCTGCAATTGATTTATTGCTTCAAACGTTTGATGGCCGTTTAATTGGACGCAATGATGATATAAATTGGCCGCCAAGAAGCTGCATTTTGACATCGTTGCAGTATTTTCTGTGGGGCGCCGTTAAAGAAAAGCCTTACGACGACAAATCAGAAACAATTGAGCATTTGAAGGCCAACATTCGTGTTACCATTGCCGACATACAAGCCCATACACTTGAAAAAGTCTATGAATTTTGGTCCGATCGAATGAGGTACTGTGAGGACAGCCGCAGCAGCCATACGAATGAAATAAAATTCAATTTCTAAGCGGAATAATTGTACTTCACAATAGAGAAATAAATTTGACGAAATTTCAACCTGTTTTTGTTTCATTGCATTTTTAAATTTCAAACTTTTAAATCACCCACCCTATGGAAGGTATACGCTTTGTTTGAAGCTTAATAATGGATTTATTGCCACTACCCCCTGACAAATTGTATTGTCTCTTCTTTCTCCTTCAAATCTAAACTCTTTATTTCAACAATTAACAACAAAACAAACAAAATCAATTTGAAAAAAAAGATGTCCTCCCTACACTCAATTATAGCCCCTTCCATATCCCACTGATCCCTTTAGGAATTCCTCTACAAATGAAATGGCATTGAAGAAATCATTGAGGCAAAAGGAAAAGGGAATAAATTGTGGAAAAAAATAAAGCAAAAAAATGAAAATAAAAATCAACAGGATTACAATAAATTGATTTGACTTGACTTAATACGTATCATTCGAGATGAAGAAGAAAAAACCCGGGACTCTAGCAAAGCAATTAAAGTCTACTGTAGTTTGATAAACGAGTCAATAATCATGATGGTGATGGTGATACTGATGTCGATGCTGATGCTGAGGAAGTGGTGTGATATGTTGACCCAGAACTGTATGAACAGCAAATAGAAGTTAATTTTCTAGGAGTAGCAATTCGTTTTTACGCCATTTTGTTTTATCTACATATCGTATTTGTTTAGAAGGAAGAATGAAAAAATATTGGGTTTGAGCAAATAATGTTTTGACAATAAACGAGTTTGAAAAGCGGATTAAAAAAGTTTTAAAAACAGAAAATTTTTTTTTTGAAAATTAAAATCAAAAAAAATATTTCCCTTAATTGCAGAAATTAAGAAAAGGTGTTGAAAGATAAGAAAACTAATAACGAAAAAGGATTTTGGGTATTAGGAGATAAAGGAAATAAACTTAACAGTGAAATTTCTTCAAAGGTTCAGAGATCACCCTTGAACAAACTGTGACAATCACGACCTTGATATGATTGCCAATTGGTAAAGAAGCAGAACCTGACGATCAATTCCGCCTTTCGCATTGTGCCAAAATCTTAAAATAACCACAGAATATGACCCGGAACTTCAAAGGAACACGCTGTCAGGAAAATGTGGCCCATGACCAAATTGTCGACCGCAACTTCTCTGTTTACATGGGTGCAACAAGTAACAATACTTGAATTAATTTTTTTTTTGGTTTAAAAGAATGTATAAAACTTCACAAAAGTATGGTAGAACGTCCGGAGATTGTAAATATATAATTAAGAAAGAGGAGAAATAAATTCATCCCGATACCGGAGTCGATGTTCTAACTGTAGGCCCCACTATTCATAGAAAAAATTAACACACATAACATCGTGTACTTGTCAATTAAGACAAGTACAGTACCCGGAGGTCAAATTGACCCATTGTACAACGTCATTAAAGAGGGAAGGATAATGGAGGTAATAGGATAAAAAAGGAAACGATGTAGGAAAGGGGAGAATGGGAAGCGGAGGAATTACACAGACCAGACACAACAAAAAACGAGTGCCCCGTGATAAAACCGACAACCAATCTTAAGCTGGCCTTATCCAAGCCCAGCAGCCAACCTGTTCTCCTACTGTCCACAGCAGGCCATAGACATCTGGAGACAAAACAACCCGATCCGTTCCCCCAACGCCTCTGCTCTTCCTCCCTGACCCATCTATTGATAAGGCCATAGAGGTGACAGACTGGGCGGTCAGGACCAACTATCAAATCGCCCCCAGAAAGCGAATCTAACCTATCGAGGGCATCCGCCGTCTCATTGCCCAATATTCTGCTATGACCAGGAACCCAGCATAGAAGGATACGGTCCAGTCCAAAAGTCCTCAACGACTTCTTGCACTCGCGAACGAGCCGTGATTTGCACCAGACCGACGCAATGGCCCTAAGGGCAGCCTGACTGTCAACAAAGATCGTGTAAGATTCCGAATCCGAAGCTGGGCCACCAGCTATGGCCCCAATAGCCTTCAGGACTGCGAAAATCTCCGCCTGAAAAACGCTGCAATCATCATCCAACCTGAAGTGGAGTTCAAGACCGAGTTCCCTACAGAAAACCCCGGCACCTGTACATCCACCTAACTTAGACCCATCTATGAAGATGGGTATACCTCTCTGTCCCTGGAGTACCCCACCATTCCATTGTGTCCTTTCCCGTATAAGTATCCTTAAACCAGGCAGAAACATAACCGCAGGCACAATATAATCGGTGGCTTTTTCCGATAGTCCTTACCTCCTGTCAGGAAAGATGGCAATCAGAACTCTGGAGTGACTTATCGAGCGCTGTTTCCAGCAGCCCGATTCCCTCAGACGTATGGCACTACGCGCTGCACACCGCTTGACATACAAATCAAGCGGAGTCAGGCAGAGCATAGTGTCAACTCTTCCTCACTCCAGTGATACTCAAGGAGGCAATCCGCTGAACTTTATTTTTCCGTTGAAAACTCTTATCTAAGGCACACCACCAAACAACGCAGCCATAAGTAATAACCGGTCTAACAATCACCAGATATATCCAGCGAATGGCCCAGCTCTTCCCTATGGAGTTCCTACACTGGTAAAAAGCATTCAGCCCCTTCTTCAATCTTTTCTCGGTGTTTCGTTTCCAGTTCAGCTTGCTGTCCAGGACAACACCCAAGTACTTGACATCAGAAGACAACGGAAGTTCCCTACCAGCTAACCTCGGCAAACTGAAGGTTTCAATTTTGTACCTACGCGAGAACAAAACGAGGTCTGTCTTATTCGGATTTATACCCAGACCACACTTCGTAGCCCAAGATGATAAAATTCCAAGAGCAGATGGGATAAGAAGCTGAGTTGTAATCCTCAAACAAAAGGTATTGTAATGGTCAATTAGCGAAGTTTGTTCAGGAATTCGCCGTAGTGTGTTGGCGTATTAGATGTTAGGCCCCGGTTGAACACCTAGGTCAGACATTTCAAACGAAGCGAAATATGAAAAATAATTTTGTGTCGACTTCGTCTTCTGGCATAAACTCTGAGAGTAAAAATTGGCATTTTCTGCTTCTCAAAAAAAAGAAATCTGTCGTTCTGAGTCGACTTTAAACATGGGTTGTGTGAGGAGCTAGGTTGTAAACCTGACTAAGGCGTTGTAACGCCCATTTAAGTAAGTTTGTTCAGGATCCAGTCATAAGATGCTTTGTTCTTCTGCATGAAATTGCCACTAAAAAAAAAGCTTCCGGAGGAATTACTGTATATAGATGATTAAACCTAGATATGACGAAATACTTCGTCATGCACGAAGTACTTCTACAATGGTAGAAGGCAATATTTTCCGTCATGGAAATTTGCAGTAATTTTTAAAACGCTTGAATTTTTATGCCGTGCATATCTATTCTTCTGTAATTCTTTAATTATGAAGAAAATAAAATCCTCCTTGTGAAACGAGTTGAACAAAAGTTTATTCCCCTGTTAACAGACAGTCGACACTACCAGCCCTAATTAAAATTTCAACTTTGATTTTCTGTTAATCCCCTCAAACCCCCAACAAAAGGTTTCTTTCTAGATTGATCAGTATTTATGTACGTGGAGTTCATCGTAATAATACTCTCTTCATACTGGCGTAAGTGATCATATCTTCATCGTTACTCTAGATCCGTTTCAAAAATGTGTTAAATTTGTTGCAATTCAACAAGGATTTGCCAAATAAGAAATCTTTTACAAAAGATTGTTTCATTAGCTTATAATTCAAAGATCTTTTATCGTTAACATTTCCATCCTTTGGCCTCTTAAATTTTGGTTCAGTCTTTGGCATCAAAATTACCGGAATTGGATTAAAGAAATCGAAAATTCTTACGGTTGGCTGTTATTGTATTAGAAAGAGTGTCTAAGAAACTTTATCAAATACGGCGTATTTTATATCTCCTGGATTTATTTTTCCATCCTTTGGCCATTGATTCAATCTTTGACATCAAAATTACCGGAGTTGAATTAAAGAAACCGAAATTATTTGCGATTGACTATTGTAGTATCAGAACTAATAACAGCGCCTAAGAAGCTCCATTAAATACGGTGTATTTTTTTTGCCTAGAATTGATTTTTCATAAGCTTTCCAGCAATATTGGGTCAAGCCACCACCGAATAGCAAAAATAGGTTTTAGGTCGGAGTGGTAGCTCTGATATCACAAAGATCACTTGAGCACGCATAGCGGCCCGTTGTGATGACACGGGTGAACGCAGTCCCTGTACTGACCAAGTTCCACCAAAATCAGGGAAGAGGAAGAAGTTGGTCAGCGTAAGGGCTGCACAACAAAAGCACGACTACCTCGCACTGGAGAACCAGCCAGAAAGTTTGATGAACGAAGCTACATACAGCTGTGTTCAAAATAATAGGAGTGCTACCATGTAATATTTCCAAAGTTAAAATTTTTTATTCTACCAATTTGCAAAACATGATATATTTTAATGGTAGTTACACCGATATGTAAGAAATAAAATACAAAAAAGATTCTCGTAATAACTTTAATATTTACGATGAAATTGATTCATTTCTGTTTTTGCCTCTGAATCCAGTTGATCAAAAAAATAGGAGTGTGAGTGTTCTTTTAAAAATAAAAATATAGCAGCACATAATTTAAAGAAAAAAGTGAAAAATAAGTACGGAAAAATGTAGTTAAAACTTTTTCTACAGTGATTCACATAAATTTTTGTAATAGTGGGACGAGAAAAGCACTGTACTGAAGAAAAGAGAAAACTAATTAAAAATTTTCGAAATAAAGACAAAACTTACAAAGAAACTAAGGAAATCTTAAGTTACTCCGATCAAATGATCACAAATACTTTAAAATATAAAAAAAGCCCGAAACGCGTGGGCGCAAGGCCAAAACATCTACTGTCGATGACCGCCGAATTGTGCGATACAGCAAAATAAATCCTTCAGCGTCTTCAAATAAAATTCAAAAGGTTCTGAATCATGCCGTAAGTGTCCCTACTATTCGTAGGCGTCTGATGGACAACAATTTATTCGCAAGAAGTTCACAAAAGGTGCCATTGTTGACATATAAAACAGGCAGCGGCACCCTTCAAGTTTTCCCAAGAACATATCAAATATCCGAAAGAAAAATGGAGAAACTTATTGTGGACCGACGAAAGCAAAATTGTTTTATTTGGTGGTACTGGGTCTAGACAGTATGTTAGACGTCCGCCCAACACCAAATATAAAGCTCAGTATACACAAAAGACAGTTAAACATGGTGGTGCAAAACTAATGATATGGGGAAGCTTTTCATATAATGGTTTAGGCCCAATACATCGAATTAGAGACATAATGGATAGGAACGTCTATGTTGGCATTTTGAGAGAAGTGATGTTACCATATTCCACACCTCTAAAATGGATATTCCAACAAGACAATGACCCGAAACACACCAGTAAATTAGCAAATGAGTGGTTTCGGTTTAATGGGGTAAAGGTTATGGCGTGGCCAGCTCAGTCTCCTGACCTTAATCCCATAGAACATCTATGAGGGATGTTAAAAAATATATTGCCGAGAGAAAACTGTCAAATGCAACTGAGTTGTGGTCTGTAGTGCAAGATGGGTGGAATAAAATTCTACTAAAACAATGTCAGGATTTAGTTGACTCCATGCCCCGTAGATGTGCTGCTGTAATAAAAATTAGAAGCTATTCTACCAAATACTAATCGTATTTAAAGTTTCTGATTATAGTCATAAGCATTTTTAACTTTTTTAATAGTAAATTTTTACGAAAACTGAAATACTCCTATTATTTTGAACAGCACTTTTTAAGATATTTTTTTTAAACTTCCTGTTACTTACTTGTTGAAAGCTTTATTTAATTAATGAATAACTTAAATAATTTAGTATTGAATCAACATTACATTACACAAAAAAATTGAATTAAACCATGTTTTTTATTTGTTAAAATTTAAGCTTTTGTTTTTTATGAACACAACTGTATATCCTTCATATCAATAGATACACCTAGCAAGAGAAAATAGGTTTAGTAGTGCAAAAATTTTCCGTTTTTAGCTTCATATAACGTAGAACAAAATTCGATTGCAATGAGCGATATAGATTACTGTAGCAATCTCCATTAAAAACAAAGGATTTCTATTGACTACACCTTGATGCAATCTCCATTAAAAACAAAGGATTTCTGTTGACTACACCTTGATGCATTCTCCATTAAAACCAAAGGATTTCTCTTGACTACGCCTTGTATATTTTATTGTCTGCCATTCCATAATTTAATTAATGTTTCATGCATTGATTTCTCACCCCAAAATTAACCTAAAAAAGCATTCCATTTTTATTTCCTTATGCAGAAGAGCATTGAAATGCTAAAAACAGAAATCAAAACAAAGCTCTATGACCTGACTGACTGACTGTGCTGGGCTGCCTGACTGCCATTTAATCAACTTCAAAATGTCTAAAAACCCAATAAACATGTTGAAAACCCTCTAAAAATAGAATCAAAAAAAAGGAGAAGAAAAAAATAGGAAAAGAAATCCTGATTTATTTTGTAAATGCATTTGCCAGAAACCACCACAGCTTCACTCTTCCGCAAAATAATCCATATCCTAAGCAATACAACAACAACTACAACAGCAACTACAAATTTAAATTTAAATTGAGCAGTCATAATTTCAAAACGTAAAGAAACAAAAAGTTTTTGAAAAAAAAATTTCAACAAAAAAAATGTTTTTTATCTGGCATCAAAAAATGAAACGAATAATCGAATAATAATAAAAAAAAACTTTTTTTTTTTACAGAACATTGAACTCAAAAATTTTTAGTATTTACTGTGTTAAATAGAAGAGCCGACTCTGATACACTCATACTACAGAGCCACAGTCACAGCCAATGGCACTTCCAACAGGAGGGCACTTGTTAAATACAATTGTAATGCCCTCTTTTGTTGTAAAGGCACAACTATAAAGGCCTACTTTATGTCTATACATTGATATTGTATATGTATGTATGTAGTAAACATACATACATGCAAACACACAAACACAAACACAAATACTAATATAAACATTTGACAATAAAAGTTAAAATAACAAAAAAAAAGTAGAAGAAAATAAAACTCGGATTTGAAGAGAACTACTTTAGTATGAACGTGTAGGCTTTAGAATATTTTATGCAGGCACACATGCATACAAATGCAAATGTAATAAAAATTGCAAAAGCAGAGCAAAAAAATAATAAAATAACTGTGACTAGCAATAGTGGCTGCAAATAAACGAAAAAAAAAACAACAACAAAAAAATATGAAATAAAATAATAATAAAATAAAGCAACAGACAATTGAGACGACCTCAATGGTAATAATAAAAAAATACAACAACGCCACAACTGATGAGAGAGGACGGACACTCTCACTCACTCATGCATTCGTACATTTTCGGAGCGACACTTACAACACAACACAACACAACATAATATCATCATGGTACGGGTATAAATCCATTTAAATATTTGTGTATGTGTGTGTTTGTTTGTATGTTTGTATTATATTTCGATTGAGAACCAACAATAAATAAACAAACAAATTAAAATTGTATAAACAACAACAATAAGTAGTAATAACAGCAAATAAAGACAATTGAAGCACAAATGAAATATGTGTGTAGAGGCTGCACTGAAATTATAGATTCAGCGAAAAATTAGCCGTTAAAACAGTGATCGGCGCTTCAGAAAAGTTCTCTAAAAAGCTAAAATGGAACGTTTTATTGAATTATGCATCGTTTACTTTTCTAATAGATGGCTTGAGCAATCTGTAGCATGCTAAATGCACTGAAAAGAACTTGCTTGGACAGTTCCGTAATGACTGGATACCGTAACGTTTGAATGTAGTCCAGCAGTCTACTTTACATACGTACTTAATTGGAGATTTTATTCATTTAGTCAGGATTATAACCTAGATTTTCTTTTCTAGTATAAGAAAATGTGAAGAAGTCTACGCAGACAGCTGGAAAAAGTGTTTGAAGTTCATGGAGACGATGCTATAATCAGAAAAGCAAGCAACCAAATGGTTTGTTGGTTTATGCCCTGACAATTTTGATATTAAAGATGGAAATCGCTCTCTATGACTAATTTCTAAAAAAAAAATTATGAAATCATGAAAAAAATGTACAAAGACCGGCACATAGACAGCATGACAACGCCAGGTCCCATATATAAAGGGTGTTTTTTATAGAGGTATAGAACTTTAAGTTGCAATACAACAACGATGTTGACATGTTCGATTGACATGAATTTTATTTATCCGAAAGATAATCTTGTGGCATTACATTTTAAATATGATTTCTGGCATATGACAGCCACGGCTGGCGCGGATGTAGTCCAATCTGGACGTCCAATTTTCGATGACTTTTTCCAATATTTGTGGCCGTATATCGGCAATAATACGGCGAATGTTGTCTTCCAAATGGTCAAGCGTTTGTGGCTTTACCGCATAGACCAATGACTTTACATAGCCCCACAGAAAGTAGTCTAGCCGTGTTAAATCACAAGATCTTGGAGGCCAATTTACAGGTCCAAAACGTGAAATTAGGCGGTCACCAAACGTGTCTTTCAATAAATCTATTGTGGCACGAGCTGTGTGACATGTTGCGCCGTCTTGTTGAAACCACATCTCCTGGACATCATGGTTATTCAATTCAGGAATGAAAAAGTTTGTAATCATGGCTCTATACCGATCACCATTGACTGTAACATTCTGGCCACCATCGTTTTCGAAAAAGTACGGACCAATGATTCCACCAGCCCATAAAGCGCACCAAACAGTCAGTTTTTCTCGTAGTAACGGTGTTTCCACATACACTTGAGGATTACCTTCACTCTAAATGCGGCAGTTTTGTTTGTTGACGTAGCCATTCAACCAGAAGTGCGCTTCATCGCTAAACAAAATTCGCTTATGAAAATCGGGAACAACGGTAATCTCGTTTTGGGCCCATTCGACGAATCTAAGCCTTACTTGATGATCGTTTGGCTTCAAATCTTGCACGAGTTGGATTTTGTAAGCACGCAAACCAAGATCCTTCCGCAAAATCTTCCATAAAGTGGATGGACACAGATCCAATTCCTGTGCTCAATGGCGGATGGACTCATTCGGGTTTTCCTCAATGCTACGTTCTACAGCAGCAATAGCTTCTTCTGTACGCACCGTACAGCGTCTCTGGGGATGCGAGTTATCAATAAGAGTAAACGTGGTGCGAAGACGTTCCATGGTTAATCGAATTAACTGCTCTGATGGACGATTTTGTCGACGATAAAATGGACGTAGTGCGCGATACGTTTTCCGCACAGAACCATTATTTTCGAAATAAAATTTCACTATTTGCAAGCGTTGTTCAGGCGTGAGTCTATTCATGTTGAATTGCCAAACCAAACTGAGAATAAATCACTTGACAGCTGTTAAATCGGTCGCCATCTTGAAAAGTAATGCCAACTTAAAGTTCTATTCCTCTATAAAAAAACACCCTTTATTTTATTATGCTGCAGAAACTCAGCTATGGCCCGGTCCTTACATCTTTAAATTATTTTCTTTTACTTAATTGGTCATTGCAAACCTTTAGTCAAGTTTGGAACCTAGCTTCTCACACCACCCCTGTTCTGAGAGGTAATTTTATCCATGATCGGCGGGATCTACAGTTTAAAATCGACTCCGAAAGCAGAAAGAAGAAAGAAATTCTTCGTGAGAATTTTATTTATTCTCAGAGATTTTGTCAGAAATCTGCTGAGAAGTCGCTACAGAAATTTTTTTTTATATTTCGTTGTGTTCAAGATGTCTGAACTGGAGTTTGAACCACAGGCACGCGTGTAATTAGCTAACACACCACCTACTTGACTACGGCGACTTAAATTCCTTAGAGAGCTGCATATCGCAGTTTGATTAGATTTTCCCTCTGGAAACTCAAACGTTCAGAGCAGTATCATGGTTTTCTACCAAGATCTTATCGATCGGTAGGGTTTAATGCAGTCCATATAGAATATGGAAGAACAAGGTGGTCAAGGTAGACGGTTTTTAAAACAGTTCAGGTGGCTGCACTTAACATTGCTTTGATGCTACAAAGACTTGTGGCAACAACTGATGTTGTTTGATGTAAAATATACATTGACGTGATCCTTAGCTATTACTGACAAGCTTTAATGTGATCGACACTGCTTGAATGTGTAAGAAGAGTGCTACCAGAAATTGCAGTCTATTTTCTGTCAATGTTGGATACTCGTACAACACTTCCACTTTCCGTAGAATTTCTATAGAAGGGAACAAATGAAGGGTCCGCCAAATAACTTTCTTTTTGAAAATGCTTTAAAAAAAAAACTTGTGAATATTTTCTCAAATTTCTTTTTTTATTTGAAAGTACAATCCTTCCGGTTAATAATGGAAAATAATTTCATTCAAATGGCTGCCTCGGCTGGCCATGAAGTAGCCTACACCAGAATATGCCGATTTTGGCAAAAAAAATCATCTTTTCAGATGAAGCTCGTTTTGATCTTGGCGGATATGTAAACAAGCAAAATTGTCGCATTTGGGGCACAGAAAATCCGCACGTATACATTGTAATCCGACGCAGCCAAAACTAGTCACTGTTTGGTGTGGATTTTGGTCCAGAGGCATATTTAGGCCATTTTTCTTCGAAAATGAGCAAGGAGTGGCCGTTACAATCAATTGCGATCGTTATCGGGCCAAGTAGAACGAATTTTTGTTCACAAAAATTGAAGAGGAGGATATTGGCAACATTTGGTTTCAACAGGACGGCGCTACGTGCCACACAGCCGAAGCTACACTCGATGTTTTGCGCCCTGTTTTTGAAGATCGCATTACCAGGCGCAGAGCTGATGTCGTTTGGCCACCTCGGAGCTGCGATTTGACACCGTTGGACTATTATTTGTGCGGTGCCGTCAAAGATAAGTGTTACGCCGACAAGCCAAAGTCAGTTGACGCTTTAAAGGACAATATTCGTGAAGCCATTGGTGAAATACAGTTGCACACAATCGATAATGTGCTTAAAAATTGGACCGATCGTGTAGGCTACTGCATGGCCATCCGAGGCAGCCATTTGAATGAAATTATTTTCCATTATTAACCGGAAGGATTGTGCTTTCAAATAAAAAAAGAAATTTGAGAAAATATTCAGTAGTTTTTTTTTTAAAGCATTTTCAAAAAAAAAAAAAAGTTTTTTGGCGGACCCTTTATATGAACTGGGTGTAAATCATCATCATTAGACAAATATTGTTGATAAATTCTGACCTCCTTAGAATATTTCGTGTCTCAAATTCCCTCCCTTTCTTTTCCTTTTCCCATTTCCCTATCTCCTTCACTATACTCTCTCTTATCCCAATGACAAGCATACGTCCCTACACCTAACCTAACCTATTAATGACACAAACCATACGCCTAATATCCTGCATTTTAAAGTAAAAATACACCCAAATTACCAGCAAAGTCAAGACACTATTCATGAATATAAAACAGAAAATGTGTACTAAGAGCGGTATATTCTTCTTCCAATCCTTTTTCCCTGTGAAATCAAAAGATTGTCTTGTTTTCTTAATATCTTCGTTTGAGGCATCTTCGTTGTAATATTGATAATAAGAAATGAAAATAAATGCTGTTATCTTAGCTTTTGTTTATTTAAAACCAAATTTTAAAGATGATATCTCTCTCTATACACACAATAACAAACTACAGAATTACAAATTATACATACAAACACTTCAGCTGCAGGAAAAACATTAAAATGCAAACAGATTCACATACACCACCTACACATGCCTGTACACATCATGATGTTCTCTTATATTTCTCGACGATTTATTTATAAACGATATGTGTTTACGTATGCTTATGTAACATAAACTCCTTTTTTATTTTGAAAATAGATCATATTGCTTGTTGTTGTTATTATTGTCTTTTGTTTTGTTTTAGTTTCTATTTCTTCTCTTGCACTCCTGTCTCTGCATCTCTCACTCGCTCTCTACGTATATGTTTATGTTTTTCTAGCTTTATTTATTGTTTAAATATTTATAAACTTCAATTGCCAATGGCAACACTTATTTTTATAGTAAAAAAAACAGAAAAGGAAAACCTATATATTCCTGCTCTACTCAACGTTTTTTGTTATTGTTTTATGCTGGATTTTCTCTATATTTAATGCCTTGGTTTCGTTGATTTCTGTCTATATTGGAGGAGTCATAGTCAGCCTGAATTTTGTACGAGTAAATGTAAATAACGGAGCACAGAGTTTCGTTTCGTCTATTCAGAGTGTTATTGTCTGTAAATCTGTTATTTTTTTTAAATGTCAATAATGGTATGTATGATTGTTGTTATTGTTTCAATATCATATTATAAAGCCCTTAACAGTGTTGACCATAAATATAGTTGCGATTTTTAATGCGACAATGAACTTTTGTGGTTAATATGATACAAAACAATACTCTGTGTCGATTAAACAAATAAAGAAAGAAATTTATTAAATATACTTCTACTCTAATACACACATACATATGTACATATATTATTGGACACTTTTGTTAGGATTGTGCCCTAGCTTTTTACACCACCAATGTTAAGGGTTTTCCTTTTGTTTATGGAACTCAAGAAAGTCAACTTCGAACGACTGAATTGAGAAACTTTTTATCGCATCTCATTTGCCAGAAGGCGGTAGGTCATCAAAAGAGCTATACTTTCAATTTAAGCTGTCTTAGTTTCTATCGGAATATATAAAAACTATGGGTGACCTAAAGTTGGCATGATGTAACACAAAACCTTTTCTGTTAATCCATTCTGGCCGGTTTTAATTGATGACACGCTGCTTATGGACCGGTCTTTCTCAATTTGTTTCCACAATTTGCACCTTTAACATTAAAATTATCAGATCAACACTACATAGCTGCTGGTTTTTTTAGCTACAGCAGGAAAATGTAAACTTGACAAGAGAGAAAATTTTGAAGTATCTTTCGTGGCAAACCATGTACTCTTAAACTGTCGAGAATTTGAAGTGCAGCGGGTTCAAATCTGGACTGACAGAGGTTCATACTTCAAAGGAGATAAATGCTGGAGAGCTGTTTCGGAGTCAGGTTTTGGGTTTAGCTATACGCCCACAATCTTGTTAAGAATTCCGTAGAATATAGAAAGATCAGTTGGATTTACAACAGTTTATAAACCACTACTGAAGCTGAATGATAATACTTTTCGAGCCGTGGAATAAATTAAAATGCAGCTTTGTATGTCCGTGTATACACTCTGACATTGTCCTTGTTGAAGTATACAATATTTTCTTTGTAAGTTATCAACGTTCTTCACTAAAAGACGTTTGTATTTCTCCATTACATTTTTTTTGCAAAGCTGCATCAACTACGTTCGTGCTCATCAAGTCCCAAAGGCCCTAAGCTATTTTTATTTAGACTTATGGAATTTTGCGACAATTTAATTTACTGTGGTAGTCATTGTAGTTTAGTAGATGGTGTGTTGGCTTATTGGGCGTAAGACCAAAAACCAAGACGCTAAACTAGGTAAAACTCTGAGAAAAAAACAAAATTTCCATGAAAACCTTCTCGTTCGGAGTCGACGTTAAACTGTAGGGCCCGGCACCCATGTATAAAATTAACACACACAACATAAGTGGCGTGAGAAGCTAGGTAGTAATCCTGACTGAAGGGTTGTAATGACCAATTAATTTTTTTTACGGATTTGTCTGAAATTTTGATTTGGCAAGTTTTGATGACCTGCGGCGTGGACCGGCTGACCGGTAACTGTCTTTAACATCTCTAGTCGCTTAAACAGGTTTATGTATCTCTAGACGAATATGAGACTAACATCAAGTGGGCGGAGAGTTTCAAAAATATCAGCATTTTTCATATAACATTGAAATAGTGCCATAACAATACTAGGGTTCCCCTTATCTGACTACTCCATGGAGAAAACTGAAATAATTTAGAATTCCCTGTACAGAATGGTGCTCTACAGATTATATTTCATATTCCATGTGGTAATAACATGATATGTTCAATCCTTCTATTATAACGGGTGCTTATGTACGTCCCTACTAAGTACTAAAAGCACACACTGAGTATTTTCCAGGTAAACCCCAATTTTTTAAATAAATTTCTTTCATTAATAAAAAAAATACACACACACGCAGTTTTTAAAGCGTACTTCAATGAGCCACTATATTTATGAGTTGTGTACATACAGATATAAACATTATTTATAAGGGTTTTCAACATCAACTGTACATTCCACCACCATGACATTGATCACAGAAAAAAAAAGCGAAGACAATTAGGGCCAGTGACCTGTTTGTTACAAACAAAAAAATAATTTTTTTTTATGAAAATAAACAAAACGCTACAAGTTGAAAATATTTCCATTATTTTGTAGTTTAACTAAAAATAACTGTATTTGAAGGAGAGGAAAAAGAAGGAAAAAAAATGTTTCATTTATTTTGTAATCAATACCTGCGTTAAATAGAAAGAAAAATATGGGGACTTCAAATGAAAATTTCCAGCAGCTCTTTTTATTCGTTGCCGTTACAGATACCGATAACCTCAATAGCATTCAGAGATTATAGAATACATTGTACATTTTTAGTCTTCTATTCTTTGTTTCTTTTTTTCAACAGTTTTTCCCTTTTTAAGTAAGTTTTTTTTTGTATTTCATTTTTATTTCCTAAATAAATAAGTGAAGTTTAGCTACCCCCATCAAACGATAGCAGCAGAAGTAGCAGCAGAAGCAGCAGCATAAGTAGCAATAGCCGTACAGCTAATGACATTTAACACTCGAAAAAACACTCCGTAAATATGTGTAACATCCAGTAGACGATGTTGAAGACGAACGCTATGTATGGAGCAGTTGCTGAGTCGTCGTCAGCCACTCGCTTATTTTATTTACTTATTTCTGCTGTTCCGCTGCCAACTACTGTTGCAAGTGTTACTCGAAAGAAGGGATGTCAAGTGATTTTCAGCAGTGGAAAGAAAAACGCGTAAATAATTTCTAAAATAAAACGTTTTTAAATTCAAAATTTTTTTAGAAGATATAAAGTTCTTTGTAACACTTAGACTCTTTAAATAAATTTTTTGAAGACACCATAACAAGATTAAACATTCAATTTCAATTATTACCATATGAATTATGAAATACAATCTGTAGAGCATCATTCTGTATCGAGAAATCTAAATTTATTTCACTTTTTTTCCAGGAAGCGGTCAGTTAATGGCAACCGTACTGCCGTTATGGCTACGTTTGATATTCTCAAAATATTCCGTTCGCCACTGGTGGGAGCTTAAAAAAAACCTGGATCGGAGGCATGGGCGATGAAGATAATATTCAAGTCATCCATCAAAAGATGCAAGTTATCGATAAAAAAAAAAAACTGCAAGTCATCGACCAAAAAAATGCAAGTCATCATCCAAAAATATGCAAGTTATCGATAAAAAAAACTGCAAGTCATCGTTCTAAAAAATGCAAATCATACATACATAACATAATTGGTCATTATAACCCTTTTGTGAGGATTACGACCTAGTTTCTCACACCACTTATGTTGTATGCGTTAATTTTTTGTACATGAAAGGCGGGGACCTACAGTTTAAAGTCGATTCCGAACGACAGATTTTTGAGAAACTCTTTCATGGCAATTTTATTTATTTTCAGAGTTTTTGCCAGAAATCTGCTGAAAGGAAGTCGCCAAAGAAATACTTTTTTTTATATTTCGTTGAGTAAGAGATGTCTGACGTGGGGTTTGAACCGAGTCCTCGCGTCTAATAAGCCAACACACTACCTATCAGACCACGGCGACGCTCTCGCCACTCTAAAAAATGCAGTTCAACAAAAAAGTCCAACAAAACTTCAAGTTATCGACGCTAAAAACGGCAGCAATCGAGCAAAAAATACAAGTCATCGTTCAAAAAAAGGTCCCGCCAAAAATGCCAGCCATCGACGAAAAAATTCAAGCCATTAGGCAATCACACACGAGAACAATTATGCTGGCACAAAATGGCGACTTATCGGCAAGAGAAGTGAGGACAGTGGTTTTTTGCTGGCATAATTTTTCAACCAGCTTCTTCTCAGCACAAACCAATACATAAACAACACAAAACCAATACACATACATTTATAAAACAGCAGGTTCAGAGAAATTAGACAAATACACACAAAGCAGAGTACATGTATACAATTTTATGCCAGATGAAATAGTCTCGTGTGTGTGTAAGAACAAAAATTGTGCGGCTTAAAATATAGTCTCGTGTGTGATAGCACATTGACACCAAAAAAGCCAGCCATCGACAAAAACGCAATTGATCGACAAAAAAAAACGCAATGCAAGCATTTTGTCAGCTTTATATAGAAAACTTTTTGTTACTCATTTAAAGAAAACAATTGGCTTCGTCGTTTATATCTCCGGCCACAAGTAAAGCTCGAACGCAAGGAAAAATGTTTTAAAAGGCTTGATATTATGGCCATCCATCCATCGAAATATGGAAGAAACAACGGCTAGTCTTAATAAGCAAGGGAAAGGGCGATCCGGCCCCATCCGCGTACAGGCCACTGTGCATGCTGAGGCCACGGCTTACTGCTGCTATTGAGAATAGTGGAGGACTGTCTGCTCGGCAATATGGTTTTCGACCCGGTCGTTCAACAATTGGCGCTTTGAGAGAGCTGACTGAAGCGGCTATGGTCACACAGCGTGGGATTCACTTTACGCGGCCTATGGTACTGCTTGCCACTTTAGACGTTAAAAATGCTTTCAACAGCCTTAGATGGAGCGATGTACTGGATGCTTTGTAGAACAATTTTCCTGTGCCACACTACATTCTGGCCATGATAAGCAGTTATTTGAGTAACAGGCAGCTGGTGTATAACACAAGCTCGGGATCAAGGGTGAAACAAGTAACATCAGGAGCGGCAGAAGGATCTATTCTCGGCCCCGACCTGTGGAACGTTAGCTATGATGGAATTCTGAGGGAGGATATGCCGGACGGAACTTTCTTGGTTGGATACGGAGACGATATCGCAGCTGTTATCACGGCCAGGAATACGGAAATGGCACAACAAAAATTGAGACGCGTTATGCTAAGAACAAAAGCATGGTTCGATTCCCACGGCCTAGACCTGGCCATGCATAAAACGGAATTGCTGCTAATCACTGGTCGTCGTATCCCCCTGCATGTGGACATGAGTATTGGAAACGAGGTAATTAGGACCGAGAGCTCGGTGAAATACCTGGGAATAAGGCTCGACCCCAGACTGACATTCTCGTATCAGATTCAGTAGTCGGCTAACAACGCCCAGAAGATCGTTGGACAGCTCAGCAGATTTTTGGCGAATATTGGAGGCCCTCTACCGGCGAGACGGAGACTCCTGATGGAGGCTGGAAAGATCATTATGCTTAATGGGAGCAAAATTTGGGCAGAAACACTAGATGCATGTTCCCCACAATTCCATTTTTATCCGATTTCGCCGCATTTATACAGAGCACTTTTTCTTGCTCATTTGAAGAAAACGATTAGCTTAGTCGCCTATATCTCCGGTGCCAAGTAACTCCCGACCGTAAGGAAGCCTATTTTGGAATCCTTATAATAATCCTGAATTTTCTCCAATTTATGACCGATTTTTTTGTTAAAAATAAGACTTAATGGCCACACGCAATACTTCGCTTTCCTTTTTCTCTTCAAATCACACCACAGTCTTCAATAAATGGCTGTCAAACACAGAAGTTAACTGACAGATGTCTACTGTCAGGGGCAGTAATGTTGGCCTTGCAATTAAAAGGCGGTAAATCTACCGCTTTAACTTGAATAATAATATTCTAACTTTGCCCGAAAAAAGCTACCAATTTCACCAAAAAAAACCAATGAAAATATATAATCGAATTACCTTAGAGCCGAATCTTGGGGAAGGATATCTTATTGCAATGAATGCAAAAAATTTATTTTCAAATAGTTTTTAACGAAATACATTCATTCACATTGAAATAAACACTCTAAATTAGCCTTACTTGTGCATTCATTTATTCTTTCTCGTTCCTATTGACGCTGAAATACTTTTGCTCAACTTCTTCCGTGCTTCTCTCTTACCCTATTCCTCCTCAACCTCTTTTTCATAAAATATGTACTTTGTAAAAGTAATCGCATAACAGATTCAATTATGAAAATATGTTTTGTTTTTTTCACTATATGCTCCGCTCTGCTCATTGTAAAATAGAAAAAATTGAGTAAAGAAATCGCTGTAAAACAATATGATTTCGTTTTTTATTTATTTTTTTTCTCCTTATGTTATAGATTTTCTTTCATTCCATTTAAATGCAACAACAACAAAAAGAATAAAAGAGAAATATTTATTTCGAAAACGTTTAATGAAAATTGATTAATATTCTCGGGAGTCTATTGCTAATTGGGGGAGCAAAATAAAAAAATTCCTTGAATAATGGCTTCTTCTTTTTTCTATGCTGAACACAAGTGCACAGTTAATGAATTAAAAATGTTGCGGAATAATTAAAAGCTAGAAAAGAAAAATATGCCAAAAGAATATAAAGAGAATGCTTATTAAACTTAATTGGAATAAATAAGATGAGCAATACTGATGGTTAATATGCACTTAAGATATGCTCTATTAAAGGGCATTTATTGGTCAATACTTTTGTAATTTGAAAAAAATTTCCATCGAATATATAATGAGAGCGAGTAGGGGTTTTAAATGCAAATGAAGGCAATAATAGTTTATAAATATTCTCTTAAAATGAACCATTCGAGCTAAAACCCTGAAATATATCCTATTTTCGTTATATCATCCCATAAAATCCCAAACTCTCATGGAGGAGGGATAACATAATTGAAAGGTTTAAGAAAGTGGCCATAAAGCTTTACATCGTTAAAGGAGTCGGCCATAAAATTTAGGAGATTAAATCCGCCATAACACACTGCCTCTATCGAGTCGTGGTGTCACCAACTTTGCTTTAATCTGCTTATGTTTGGCAAACGATGTGTTAATATAAGTATCACTGCCAGCTGATAGTCAAAATATGCAGTCAGTCAATTGTCCTGACCTCTAGTGCACTCTACTACACTTCAGCTAACCCAATGTAGTCATCGATTAAAAATGGAAGTCATCGACCAAAAAAATGGAAATCATCGTCCAAAAAATTGCAAGTTATCGTCGAAAATATTCAAATCATCATCCAGAAACATGCAAGTTATCGAATGCAAGACATCATCTAAAAAATGCAAGTCATAAGCCAAAAACGAGCAAGTCATAGTCCCAAAAAGTCCAAGTCGTCGACCAAAAAAATATAAGATTTAGTCCAAAAAAAAAATGCAAGTCATCATCAAAAAAAGGAAGTCATCGACCAAAAAAATGCAAGTCATAGGCCAAAAAAGTGGAAGTCATAGTTTTAAAAAGTCATCGACCAAATAGGTGGAAGACATCGACCAACAAAGTATAAGTCATCGTCTAAACAAATGCAAGTCATCGATCAAAAAATGCAAGTCATAGACCAAAATAATTGAAGTCATGGGCCAAAAAAAGTGCAAGTCATAGTTTTAAAAAGTCGAAGTCATCGACCAAATAGGTGGAAGTCATCGACCAAAAAAGTATAAGTCATCGTCCAAACAAATGCAAGTCATCGATCAAAAAATGCGAGTCATCGACCAAAAAAAATGGAAGTCATAGGCCAAAAAGTGCAAGTCATAGTTCTAAAAAGTCCAAGTCATCGACCAAAAAAGTATGTCATCCACCAAAAAATGATGAAATCATCGATAAAAAAAATGCAAGTCATCGACCAAAAAATTCAAGTCATCGACCAAAAAAAAATGCATGCCATCGACCAACAAAATGCATGTCATCGACACAAATCGCAATTCATCGACAACAAAATGCAAAGCGAGCATTTTGCACGCTTTATATAGAAAACTTTTTTGTTGCTCATTTGCAGAAAACAATTAGCTTTGTCCGCTATATTTTCAGTCCGTAAGGACACCCGTTTTGGAATCCATGATAACATGGCTATCCAGCTCAGTATTACCTCCACAGATCTGTTTTTTTTTATCCGATCTGGTTTAGTTTATAATGGAAAGCTAAATCCTCACAAAATTTACATTGCTTTAGCTGCTCGTAATGATTTCACTAAAATACATACATATGTATGTGCATATGTACACATCTATTTTTGGAAAATGGTTTTCATGCTGTATTAAAAATATCGGTTTTCAGAATTATTCTTTATCTGTTGTTATCATCGTGCATGTGTGTGTGTGTGTGTGTTTTTTTCTATTTCTGGTACATAAAATTCTACTCATTCATATCCATTAGTTGGTACAAAACAAAAAAATGTTAGTGAAACTCTATTACATTATTAGCCTATCCATTCGTCCGTATCTCCACATCTGCATTATACTCCATCAATACTAATGTACTTAACGCACATATGCAGTATGTATGTACATATGTACGTATGTTAGTAATAAAACATAAACAAATAAAAGAAATTATTATTATTGATCAGAATCTTGTTATCAGTTCCTCATATGCATACATACATACATACATACATATATATACGATGTGTACGATTTACAATGAACCATTAAACTTTATTACGCACTGCTTTCATATTTTTATTGGAGTTTTTTGCTTTGCTTTTTTTCTTCTTTTCTTAAAACACTTTTTAATACAATTTTTTAATGGATTTTTGTACGACTCGTCGTTGTGGTATTCAACAGTAATTTTCTGCTTTGATTTGAAATGCGAATTGAAACAAAAAAAAACAACGACTGATGATTGTGATAAATTTACAATTGCTCTCTGTCTACTGGCAATATGTATGGCATGGCAAAGGGTTTATATGACAGTCATAAGCGTAATGGCAATACAAGTACATTTTATTACAGGTTTTTATGCCGAAGAAAAAAAAATATTACAATTCTTTACATAAAAGTAAAAGTTAACTTTATTTTAAATTAAAATAAATAAGCAAAGAGAAGATCTAAAAAGATATTGCAACTTTATGTAGTAAAGGGGGCCCTTCATGCACACAAAGAAGCCTACCTCGCGGTGCCATCATATTCAGTCAATGCCTGTAAGTCGGCCTGAATGTCCACATAGATAAATGAGAATTGATACTACCGATACAGAGCCAATCAACTGCCTATTAAGAAAAAATTTTACTGGCTTCAGAAGTAAACAATCGAGAGATGGACACATAAGCAGACAGCAACTAATCATACAACAGGGTAAGGAGTACAATTCTATACTGTTCTTGTATAGGTAGATCAATATTGCAACTACGAAGTGGAACAGCTGTATCTACAAGCAGATAATAAAGGGTGTTTTTTATAGAGGTATAGAACTTTAAGTTGGCCTTACTTTTCAAGATGGCGACCGATTTAACAGCTGTCAAGTGATTTATTCTCAGTTTGGTTTAGCAATTCATCATGAATAGACTCACGCCTGAACAACGCTTGCAAATAGTGCAATTTTATTTCGAAAATAATGGTTCTGTGCGGAAAACGTATCGCGCACTACGTCCATTTTATCGTCGACAAAATCGTCCATCAGAGCAGTTAATTCGATAAACCGAGGAACGTTTTCGCACCACGTTTACTCTTATTGATAACTCGCATCCCCAGAGACGCTGTACGGTGCGTACAGAAGAAGCTATTGCTGCTGTAGAGCGTAGCATTGAGGAAGACCCGAATGAGTCCATCCGCCATCGAGCACAGGAATTGGATCTGTGTCCATCCACTTTATGGAAGATTTTGCGGAAGGATCTTGGTTTGCGTGCTTACAAAATCCAACTCGTGCAAGCTTTGAAGCCAAATGATCATCAAGTAAGGCGTAGATTCGTCGAATGGGCCCAAAACGAGATTACCGTTGTTCCCGATTTTCATAAGCGAATTTTGTTTAGCGATGAAGCGCACTTCTGGTTGAATGGCTACGTCAACAAACAAAACTGCCGCATTTGGAGTGAAGGTAATCCTCAAGTGTATGTGGAAACACCGTTACATCCAGAAAAACTGACTGTTCGGTGCGCTTTATGGGTTGGTGGAATCATTGGTCCGTACTTTTTCAAAAACGATGGTGGCCAGAACGTTACAGTCAATGGCGATCGGTATAGAGCCATGATTACAAACTTTTTCATTCCTGAATTGAATAACCATGATGTCCAGGAGATGTGGTTTCAACAAGACGGCGCAACATGTCACACAGCTCGTGCCACAATAGATTTATTGAAAGACACGTTTGGTGACCGCCTAATTTCACGTTTTGGATCTGTGAATTGGCCTCCAAGATCTTGTGATTTAACACCGCTAGACTACTTTCTGTGGGGCTATGTAAAGTCACTGGTCTATGCGGTAAAGCCACAAACGCTTGACCATTTGGAAGACAACATTCGCCGTATTATTGCCGATATACGGCCACAATTGTTGGAAAAAGTCATCGAAAATTGGACGTCCAGATTGGACTACATCCGCGCCAGCCGTGGCGGTCATATGCCAGAAATCATATTTAAAATGTAATGCCACAAGATTATCTTTCGGATAAATAAAATTCATGTCAATCGAATAATCCATCGTTGTTTTATTGCAACTTAAAGTTTTATACCTCTATAAAAAACACCCTTTATAAGATAATAAGCAAATCCCAGTTAAACTTTTGTAGTTAAAGCGGCATCTGTCAAATTTGTTCTCATTTATTCAATCGACATGGAAAGCTAGCAATATAAAATGACGTATACCGACTAAATATGCTCTGGGGCAGCTGATAACCCTAATTTTCATCGAAAAATCATCTTCAACGATAAAGCACAGAATGGGTACGTAAACAACCAAAATTGACGAATTTAGGATGACACACGAGATCCAAGGGCGTCTAATGAAAGCCAAAAATGTTACTGTTTGGGTTGGATTTTGTATTTCGTTGAGGACCACGTTGGCCAGGCCGTTACTTGCCTGCACTGTAGGTCGCTGGGCTGAATTAGATAGTCTGAGCACATTTGGATTAAACAGGGCATGTGGTTTGAGGTCAGGGTCATCTCACGTGGAGGTGATGTGAACTGGCCGCCGAGATCATGCGGTTTGACTACGTTAAATTTTTTCTTGAGAGGTTTTCTTAAGTTTCAGGCGTATGGGAATAAGCCTCTACACCAACAGTCGTCAAAGCAGCCATAATCCAAGCCATCCATCAAATTCAGTTTGCTCTATGCGCCAGAGCCTAAGAAGATTGGACATTTCGCAAGCTCTGCTCCCAGAAATACAATAGCCGGACATTTGAATGATGTTATACTCTACATATGTATGCTTCACCAATAGCATCAGTTCTCTTCTAATCCCATCAGATACACAGCATCGCCCTGCTTGATATCAATTCTGGCTTCCTCACTACCTGCAAAGCTTTGCCTCACTTCTTCTGTGATCATTTTCGCACATTATTGTCGTATGTGATGATCTTTTCATGGCGCGCGTAATTGTTCGCTTCAGAAATGATTTGATTTCACTTCGTTTCAGCATTGAATGGCAAATTGGAATTCTGTTAATTCAATTGGCAACCAAATAAGGAGCTTTCTGGTTTGTTTTATGATCAATGACTCGGAAAGTAATAACGTCCACACTGCCTAAAGCCGCTGCTTTTCCATTTTTCTTTCGTTTTGATCGACATTTTGTCATTGGTTGACCTGAGCAACGTGCTTCTTTAACAACTAATCTAACAGAACGCAAACTAACATACCATTGAGTAGCCTAGTTTTTAGGTTGTAGAACATACATATATACATACATACATACATACATACATAATTACAATCCATACATGTTACAATCCAATCCTTCAGTCAGGGTTACGACCTAGCTTCTTACTCCATTTATGTTGTGTGAGTTAATTTCATACATGAGTTTAAAGTCGACCCCGAACGCCAGATTTTTGAGAAGGTTATAGAACGGCCTCTGAATTTTACATTTCAAAGGAGCCTCCTCATAACTTTCTATAAGAGAAAAGTCTAATAAATAAGACGGTACTGTTCCGAATTTTCGCTTCATTATTAACGCGTATAACTTTGTATGGTATAATAATGTCTTCCAACAAAGCAAGATTAATAGCTCACCTTTCAAACAAGCTATAGTGCAGCCTTGTGCAATTAATATTACCAGAGATCGGCAATTTGTAATCGAACCGATCACAAAAAAAATTCCACAGGAAAACAAAAATGTTACTTATTATTCAATATAAAGGTGAATATGTATTATTAAATTAAAAATCTTTTCTACCGCTGTAATTCACATAAATAGTCATGGTTAATTTCAATAAATATTAAAATACACCTTAAATAGGTACTCACCTCTGTCTTTCAGCGTTTGATTTTTTGTTGTTGATTTTTGTAATCCATTTATATATGTATGTATAGTTTATGTTGTATTGTATTCGTTTAAAAACATAATCAATTTATTGTTGTAGTTTCTCGTACATATCGTATACTAGTATGGACACCTCGTTTTTCGTTTTTCATAAAAATTGTTTCAAAATTTAACTGCAATAAGAACACGAGCACATACAAACATAAATCAGAATTAAAACTTGACAATGAAAAAAAACACATATCTACAAAAACAAAGATTTATTAGCAAAACGGGATAGAAAAACGGTGACAGGAAGGACAAGAGAAAGCATAAAAGATAGGTAAAACATAAAAAAATTAACGAAATAAACAGAAACAGAAACAAAGAAATGCTACCGGTAAAAACAATAAGAAAAGAAACTAAACGAAGGCATTTTTACATTAAAAATATTCACTCATTAAAGACAGACAACAAAAACAATAACAATAACAACAAAGAATAATAAACACACGGGTGGGGGTTGTTAAACCAAGTTCCAATGTTTATTTATGTCTTAATACAATTTTATTTAATGGGAGCTAAAGAGAGCCATAGAGAGAGACTTTGTATGGAACAACTCATAAACACTGAAGCAGTGTTGCCACCAACAGCTTTATGAGTTACACACAAATGGCATCGAAATTACACATATGAAAAAAAATTACACACAAAATTCTGTTTTTACAAATATTGCATATACATATATATTATGTAAACAATAAAATTATATATTCATATACATACTTAAAATAATAATTTATGAATGCATAAGTATATGTATGTAGGTTAGATTAGGTTAGAGGACGTGTACTTGTCAATTAAGACAAGTACAGTACCCGGAGGTCGAATTGACCCATTGCACAACGTCTTAGTTTCTCACACCACTTATGTTGTGTGTGTTAATTTTATACATGAGTGGTGGGACCTACAGTTTAAAGTCGACTCCGAACGACAGATGTTTGAGAACCTTTTCATGGCAATTTTTATTTGTTCTGAGAGAGAAGTCGCCGAAGAAATACTTTTTTGTATTTTGTCTTGATGTCTTTCCTGCGGCTCGAACCCTGGCTTTACGTCAAATAAGCCAACACACTACTTACCAGACTACGGCGACTTAAAAAATGTATGAATGTATAAATAAAAATGTAACGTAAAACTCAAATAGAAGTATTGTTTTCTTTTTCTAACAAAAGACATGTAAATGCGTATGTGGGCTCTAGGAGTCAACTAATCTCCTAGAGTCTATCAAAAGGAGTTGAAGAATGGGATACGTATGTTCTTCTGAAATATATATACCCTAATAAAATACGAAGGCTGAGGATTTTGTTTCAACTTAGCCTTTATTGCCTTATTGGAGGTTCCTTAACAACTGATGGTAATTATTTTTAACAGGTTTTACGTAAACAATACAAATATTGAATTTACCAATATATATAATTCATAAAGTCGCCGTTGTCTCGTAGGTAGTGTGTTGGCTTATTAGACGTGAGGCCTCGGTTCACCCCAGGTCAGGCATCTCCAACTGAACGAAATATGAGAAAATATTTCTTCAGCGACTTCATCTCAGCAGATTTCTGACAAAAACTCTGAGAGTAAATAAAATTGCAATGAAAAGTTTCTTAAAAATCTATCGTTCGGAGTCGACGTTAAACTGTATATCCCGCCACTGATTTATAAAATTAACACACATAACTTGAGTGGCGTGAAAAGCTTGGCCGTAATCCTGACTGAAGGGTTGGTTGTAATGGCCAATTATATACATATGTTATGTTGTGTATAATTCATATATATTTATATATAATAAAAAACAAGTACATAATATTCGTATAACAGATTAAACAAAAAGAATAATTCACAATATGTTTGTATTACACTAAGAAAAATATGTTGAACACAGTTCAATAGCATATATCAAACATTATCCTTACATGTTTTTATATTAGTAAGAGATATATGTAGGTGTTTATTTTTGCAAACTAGTGTTGGAAATTGCAATAAATTTTCAAAACAAATAAGTGTTAACAAATTGACTGTTAAAAAAGAGCGATTAAAGAAAAAGTTGAACAAAAAATAAAATTACACACAAATTACACACGAAGCTAATTACACACACGCTACACACACAATGCAAAATTACACACAATATGTGTAATTACACACAAGGTGGCAACACTGATTGCAGTTAGCTTAACAGACAAACTAAATACATAAAAAACAACAGCAACAACAACACACAGCCGTAGAAAATAAATATGAAAAGAAAATTCAATAAAGCAAAGAAAACAAGGAAAATATACTGAGAACCGGACTGGAAAAATAGGATAAGACATAGACTAAGGATTAATAGACTCTGGAAATTAATTTCCAAAAGAAAAAACAAAAACACGAACTGGTACAACAAAGCAGACACGGTTGCAAAATTTTTAAACAACACAAGAAATAAAAAACGCTCTTTAATTTAAATTAATGGGTTTGTTTGTTTATTAAACAAATTGAAGACAAGACAAGTCTTCAACTTCCCACACACACAAACACACACATTAAACACATAAAAATGTACACGGTTAATGGCAGCATAGACGTTAAATTTACTTTTTTTTTTTTTGTTGTAATAAAAATAACACTAGTTTTTTCTATTTTTATCAAATTTTAGGCATATTTTCTTAAACATTTTTATCTCTTTTTTTGTATTTAAAAACTTTTTTTAAATTTAATTTCAACTGTTTTGGGTTGTTATTATTTTAATTAATTTTCGAATAGAATTTCGTTTTCATTTTATGCATGTTTTATTGACTTGCTTGCTTTATTTATTTACTTATTTATTATAATTAATAACTATTATTTTTCTTTTCGCTTTTTACTCTCTTTTTTAAGCCATTCTTTAACACTTACTTTTTACATACATTTATTTAAACCGCACACACACACACATTGACAGCGAACTTTAAAAAAAATATTTATTTTCTTCAATTTGAAGCACTCTGAAACACTGTTTTGTTTTTCAATTAATTTTTAATTAACAGTTAGAATTTTCCACATAGAATTTTCTGTAATCCTTTTTGTATCTGAGGATATATAGATAAAGAATTTCAATTTGTTAATTAAACTGCCTGCCGTCTTGTTTTCTTTTGGCTTAAGAACCACAGGAAAAAATTCTTCACACACGAACCGCACCAACCAGACTGAATGAAACAAGGAAACAAAATCGCCGTAAATATTACAACAATAAACAACTCTGTTTTTACACTAATTACACATACGCATGCACTCCCATTTCAAAACTAAAGTACTTAAATTAAGCAACTCTGTTTTGTTTTTAGGTTTTTGCTTTTTAATAGATTTTCTTCACCTATTATTTACTGTTGAATAATAGTTTACAATTAAAATTATCTTTTAAAATACACGTAACTGTAGTATTTACATTGCATTCAATACTGTATATTGCAACTCTGTATAGTTATTCGCTTCTCTCTTGCACCGGCCATTTTGTGTTTAATGTTTATCTTCTGTTGTTCTTTAGTTCTTCATTCCGTATTAGCGGCGAAATAAAGTAAACATTGTTTTATTTTCCTTTTTGTTATTGTTTTCTCAATCTTCTCATAGCAAAAATAGATAAATGCCAAATCAAAACACTAACGACAACTAATATTATTTAACAGGGTGTAGAAGAGAAATATTTAACAGTAAATAGTATTCTAATGAAATGTATTCCTTGAAAAAAAATGTGTTAACAGCCTGCTTACGTTTAAAGAAATTTATGTAGTCATTAAATGGTGTATAAGTAAGGGGGCACTTTTCGTTTTAAAATAAAAACACGTATTATAATCCTTTACAGATTGCAAATAATTAATAACAGGTCATTATAATTTTCCATGACTTTTTCACAGAGATATGTATATCTGACGCGTTGCATGTCGAATTCAAGTTCGGGAAATTTTTTCTGGTTTATTCGCATAAGCCAGAGATTTCACAAAACCGCAAAGAAGAACGATCGCTATGCGTAGATCGATTGATATTGGTGGCCAATTGACATCAGAATTTATTAAGACAATCTGTTCTGGTTATCCTTGCTGCGATTGCGGCATCCACGATGTGATACACGCATACTGTCCAGCCACAAGAACACTGTTATCATGTTGCTTTTACGGATGCTGTTACCAGTAACTTCAATTTCAATCTCATCTTCAGGAATCAAGGCCTGTCAATCCAAAATTCGCACGAGACAGTTGTTTGTTGTCGTTGCATTTCAGGACTGTTTTATAGTTCTTGTCCTATTCTCTTTTTAACTTGTTTCTATGTTCTCTTACAAGCGTCAGTTTTCAACTTTGAGTAGAGTATTAGAAATAAGAAGAAAGGGAAAAATCATGGTCCAATTAAGTCTATACCGCTTTCTATTCTCTTCTCGCCCCGCGCCTAAAATTCAAGACTTGCCGGGTCACACTTGACGGGTGTTAGTCTGCACGAAGTAGTCTTAAGAGTACATGCAAGTTGGTACTCCTCCCGTTTAATTTTTAAGTTCATACACTCTCTATCTCACTCTTCATGAGTTTTTAGGCAAGAGTGGATGTCTCATTTATATTATTATTATTATTATTATTATTTTTTTTGTTTAGTAAACTTTGAATAAGCAAAACGGTTTCGATTCTTTAAATGATGAACTTTATAAGTACTAGGTCTGATTCGTTTAAATACAACTCTATTATCAATATTCGCTTTGAATGAACTGCAGTCAACTTCAGTTTGTATATGATTAATTGCTTTCCATTTTAACATCGCCATTCTTGCGAAGGTGGACAATAAAGAGAAAACGAAAATATATAAATATTTCTAAATAGAATTCGCCCAGTAAAGACGCGCTTTTCTTTAAGACTTGAAATAAAGTTGAAGGGAACGTGCATAAATTGGGTGGAATTTTTCTTTCGTTAAAATAAAACCACAAATAAAAATAAATTGTTAATAAATAACTAAAGTTTCTAATAAACAAAAACCAAATTAAGAAAAGAAAAACAACACAAACAAAATGCAATCGGCCAGTAAGAAGAGAGTCTGTTATTATTATGACAGTAAGTATTTATTTTTGAACACAGTTACTTGAAAATTTAAACAAATTTCTACAAACACTAAAAAAATTTATGCAATAACAAAGTCTGTTTACACTTATTAAAAGGTTAATTGGCCTCAAAACCATATAAACATTAAAATTTGTGAAGATTTGTCGTGTTTATTTTTTTCTTCTAAAATTACTCAATTTACAATGACTGTACCATCGGCTTTTGTTGCACAGTACACTTTGTGTGTTTTTCTGAACAACCGTATTAAGACGTGTGCTTTCGTTGTCTTTCTTTGCCTTCCCGTCCATCAGTGTGTTTCTGCACGTATCCACAAATTTGTTCGTTTACTTTGTTATTTTCTGCATGTGTGCCTTCGTCGGGTATTTCGCTGTGTAAAAATACGGTTGTATGAAAGTGCTTTTGCTTGTATCGTTTGGTTTGACGCTGAAGGGTGTCTCGCTTTAAAATAGAAAAATTAAAAAAATTCTTAAAACTTTAAAATTTCAAATTGAAATTAAAGTATGTGTTTTAATAATGTTTTGGTAGTTAAATATTTAACGTTTTTCTTTCAATTCTCTTATTTTTCAGGTGATATTGGAAACTATTATTATGGCCAGGGCCATCCAATGAAACCGCACCGCATACGTATGACCCATAATCTGTTGCTTAATTATGGTCTCTATAGGAAAATGGAAATTTATGTAAGTATTACACAATATTTACATTACTTTTGTTAAGAAGGTAGCTTATTAGATGCTTCAACAGCCATGTGAGCTATGTAATTGTCTGAAAGCAATATCCATCTACATAAGGTCGTCTAGGTAAATTATTAGGCCACTGAGAAACAATATACAATACCGCTCGAAGGCATTTAAGGCCTCAATAATGATGTTCTAAGACAGAATCAGTCAACCGTGTTTTTGTGTTTAACTAAAAATACCTTTCTGGAGCCTCAGCCTGGTATTAAACAACTTGGAATAATAACGGAAGCAATGAGCAATTGATTTATGCTTCTTTAAGGCCTTGTAAACGAAACCTTTCCCATAAGAGCCTATTAGGCAATGAGCATTCATGGTGGCGATCATCATATGCAGTTTTCTTGTTTGAATTTTTGTCAATGCAGAAGATTTTTTGTGATCTCAAGCGAACTAAATCGGCTGACTTATAGCACAGACCCTACTATATTAGTTTTAAAAGTTTAGAAGCTTTGCTATTGCCAAACCCAATAAGATTTTCAGCCTCAGGAAGTACTACAGTGTCTCAAAAGTATTGAATAGGATAACTTTCCATATTGCTAATGACTTTATTCAACACAGATCGTCTCAAAGAACTATTAAGGCTGCCTTGGACCTTTCAAAGGCATTGGACACGGTCTGATTACCTCTTGGTGATCGCAATCCCCATTGGTCGCCAACTATTTCATTGGATCTTCGAAAGCTATTGCATTATCAGGCGCTTGTGGGAGCTATGAGTGGCTCTAGGTGTATTAGGCTTATGAATTGACACTCTCAGCGAGATTAGTAAATGACTGGCTTCAACTCAGGCAAAAAAAAACCTGATGTATTCCGTTATCAAGTCTTTGTCAACAGCGTACTGTACTTGTGAGTTCCACACTTACACCCTATACTTAAATATTCTTTCATCGAATCCATAAGTATCTGAACTTACAAGATTGCCGAGAGTTTAGGATTGTTGCAGGCTGCCTTTATGACAAAGAAGGTGAAGAGTTCTTTCAATGCCTCCCACTAAGGAGATCAACGCATTACCAACTCATCTTACCTTCCTCTGGTAATCTAGCATTTAATCACAACCGTTATTCAATGGATAATGTTTTTTTCTTGTCTCTGTAGCTTTTAAACATAAAATTCTATTGGTTTTCTTTTCTAATTTCTTTCTAATCTCTATTACAGCGTCCCCATAAAGCCACTGCCGATGAAATGACCAAATTTCATTCAGATGAATATGTACGCTTCCTACGTTCCATACGTCCCGACAATATGACTGAATACAACAAACAAATGCAAAGATTCAACGTAGGCGAGGATTGTCCCGTCTTTGATGGCCTCTACGAGTTTTGTCAGCTTTCGGCGGGCGGTTCAGTAGCGGCTGCAGTTAAACTTAACAAACAGGCCTCAGAGATTTGCATAAACTGGGGTGGTGGTTTGCATCATGCTAAAAAATCTGAAGCCTCTGGCTTTTGTTATGTTAACGATATTGTTTTGGGCATATTGGAATTGTTGAAATATCATCAGCGTGTGCTGTACATTGACATCGATGTTCATCATGGTGATGGTGTTGAGGAAGCATTCTATACAACAGATCGTGTAATGACGGTTAGTTTTCACAAGTACGGTGAATATTTCCCTGGTACAGGGGATTTAAGAGATATTGGTGCTGGCAAAGGTAAATATTATGCAGTGAATATACCTTTACGTGATGGCATGGATGATGAAGCCTACGAATCAATATTTGAACCCATCATATCGAAGGTTATGGAAACCTTCCAACCAGCAGCCGTTGTGCTGCAATGTGGTGCTGATTCTTTGACAGGCGATCGTTTGGGTTGCTTTAATCTAACGGTTAAGGGTCATGGACGTTGTGTGGAGTTTGTTAAGAAATATAATTTGCCCTTCCTGATGGTGGGCGGTGGTGGTTATACCATAAGAAATGTCTCACGTTGCTGGACGTATGAGACTTCAGTGGCGTTAGGTGTTGAAATAGCTAATGAACTGCCGTATAATGATTATTTCGAATATTTCGGACCCGATTTTAAACTACACATCAGTCCCAGTAACATGACAAATCAGAATACCGCAGAATATCTGGAGAAAATCCGAAATAGGTAAGTTGTTTAAATGGTTTAAATTTAAAGGGGGTGGTGAAAAGGAATTTCATTAAATTTAAGTTATTTAGAATGGATCTTTTCCGTTTAAATATGTATTGTTTCGTTGAAGTAACGATAATATTCTTTTCAAACTAAAGGCATTCTTTTCACTACACCTTATATGTGCAGATGTTTCCTATTTAACATTGTATTGAAATGTATTTTCCTTGTAGACTTTTTGAAAACTTACGTATGTTACCACATGCCCCCGGTGTTCAAATACAAACCATACCTGAGGATGCCATCAACGATGAATCAGACGATGATGATAAGGCCGACAAAGATGAACGCATTACACAGGCCGACAAAGATAAACGCATTGTGCCGGATAATGAATTCTCCGATTCAGAAGATGAAGGCGAAGGTGGTAGACGTGACAATCGTTCCTATAAAGGCCAAAGAAAACGGCCACGTTTAGAGAAAGACAATAAAGTGACTGAAAATTCTGAAACGCAAGATGATAAAGAGAAAAGTGAGTAACAGCTTACAAATTAAAAATTCTTAACTGACTTTTATTTTATTTTGTTTAGTGGATACAACTGAAAGTGAAGAACCTGCTAAAAGTGAAGATGCCAAAAAAGAGAACAACATATGACGTGGTGGCCGTAATTGGTTATAGAAACCAATAAAACGTACATCGAAATTTAAACCTAATTTAACATAGCGTTTATTTTAATTTTTTACTATTTAAACTCCTTTTCAATTTATCTTTTTTGCGTTTTTGTTGTATTTTCTTCCTTCTATACCTTTATTATTATGTTTTTTTTTTTTTTTTTTTTTTTTTTTTTTTTTTTTTTTTTTAAGAAAACAACAAGAAACACTTTGTAGTTAATTCCAATTCTTTACAAGTATTTTAAACATTACCTCAGAAGTTTATTGTTTCAATACATACTTCTGCTTTGTTTTTTTAAACTCACCATTAACATTAAGCACGCTGCATTATTATTGAAATTGTAACAGATTTTTCCTACTCACAATCACTTTTTTATCAAGCAATACTTTGAAAAGTATTTTTAAATTCGAAAAATAACCAGCATGTAAATTTCTCTTGAAACTTGAAAGCAGCAAGAAAAACTAATGAACTCATTAATACTGTTTAAGTTAAGATGTGTAATATATAAATAAGGAACTTTTATTGTATTTGCAATCACAAAAGAAAGAAAAAAACAAAAAGAAAACCACAATTTTATACTTCCCCTTTGAATCAATTTTTAGCATATATTTTTAGTTATTTTATTAAAACAAAAAGAAAGAAAAAAACACGAGAATATTTGTAAACAAGCAAAAAAAAAACAAACAATTTTTGTCAACTTCTGGAAACAAATCAAGTCTTGTAATGTTTCCCTTTAAATGGTATATAATTTAAGTGAAAGTATAAAATAATATACATAAATAGGAATATAAATTAATATATATGTACACTACAAATACGTTACGATACAGACTTACATGCATACGTACATAGTATATGTTCTTTATTTATTTTCATAAAATAAAACTGAAAACAAAAACTTAAAAATAGATTTCTAAATACAAATAAAATACATACGATTTATGTCTACTATGTGTGAATATACCAATAGAAAATAATTAAAAAAATTTTAATTAAAATTAAAAACAACAACCCCGACTTTGTTTCTTTAAATTCGCCTTTAGATTTTTTTCCATATCTAACGTACCTAGGGCTCAGAGCAGATAGAGTATGCAACAGCGAGAGCAGCTAGAATAACAACTCAACTAAGTAGACTGATGGCAAACATTGGTGGACTCCTGCCAAGTAAGAGGAAGCTACTCATGGAGGCTGGAAATAGCATAGAGGAGGGTCTGAAATCTGGGCTGCTACTTTGGAAACCCGGATCAGGGCTAGAAAACTACTGTCTGCGCAGAGAATAGCTGCTCTACGAGTGGCATCCTCGTATCGCACAGTATCGACACAAGCTGTTCTAGTTACAGCCGGAATGGTTCCCATAGACCTACAAGCATATGAGCGCCGCATGATCTTCAACGTCAGGCAAAGTACGACTCAACCACAGAGCATAGAAGCTATAAAGCACGAAGTCTTCCTAAAATGGCAATTTCGCTGGGAAAATGAACAGCATGGAAGGTGGACATATAAACTGATTCTCGAGTTGCAAGTGTGGAAAAACAGAAAAAACGGCGAAGTAGACTACTACATAAACACCGTAAAAGCTCGGCGCTAAATTACGTTGCGCATTACGCCGTAATTTAGGTTGGGATGTAACCCAGATGCTGACCGGTCACGAATATTCCATAAAATACCTGCATCGCATGGGGGAATGTCGCTCGCCATTCTGTATCTATGAAGAGAAAGAAACGTTAGATGATTCCGAACACACTTTCTTCAGCTGTTGTCGTCAGCGACTCGAAGCTGAAATCAGCGTCATTAACCCTACAAACGTCGTGCTGAAAATGATAAACAGTTAAGAGAGCTGGAACGCAGTAAAACACTTTGTAGAGCACGTCCTGCGAAGGAAGAAATTTGACCTAGACGCAGCAGACTGAAAATAGAGCGGAGCCTGGACGCAAGCTGACAACGATAGAACTGGAACATATGCCAGAAAAGGGGTCCACCCCTCGAAGTAATACAACCGTGGTTCCGAGGTGGAATGAGTCCCCGGTGAGGAGACAAGGCGGGTTTTTAGTTGGTATACCCAGTGGGAGAGTCCGACATATCATGTCTGGTGACGACCGTCATGAATGCATAAAGAATTTTCCCTCCTTCCCGAATGGCCGGGATGGTAGTTTGGCTGCATACTGATAGATCGGCTGGCTGTGTATTACTCATTTCAGTTTCATTTTTGAGTAAAGTTTTATGCCGCCTAAGGATGCACATAATAACCGGCATGGTAGTTTGGCTCCATACTGATAGATCCGCTGGCTGTGTATTACTCATTTCAGTTTCATTTTGAAGTAGTTTTTTTCTGTGAAAAGCTCATTCCATAAAATCGTGTCCCAGTTTAACAGAGCTTGAAATAATCGAAAAATTTTAATGGACTGGCCACCTTATTGTTGCTGCTTACTTATTTAATTGCCCATTAACAACCCGATTAACGGATTTCGGCCTGCCTTAGCATATCCTTCCAGGCGCCTCTGTTTCTTGCGCGCCTACGCCAGTTGGTCACACCAATCGATGACAGGGCTTCCTCAATTTGGTCCTTCCAACTCAAACAAGGTCATCCTCTTCGCCGATTTCCGCAGATTATTGTTGCTGCTGTAAAAGAAGAAAATTTTATTCCTCTGCCTAAGTGGTTTAAAGAAGTTGCAATGTTATAGATGAAGCTCAGAAAGTCTTGTAGGTAGAATGTAGGCTTATTAGACAAGAATCCATGGTTCAAATCCCAGCTCAGACATCTTGAAAAAAATATGAAAAAAAAAAATATTTCTTTCGGCGACTTCCTCTCTGCAGGTTAGAGGACTTGTACTTGCCATTGAGACAAGTACAGTACTCGGAGGTCAAGTTAACCCATTGTACAGTCAGTAGTTCTCTGGCAAAAACTCTGAGAGTCAAATAAAATTGCCATGAAAAAGTTCCTTAAATCTGCGGTTCGGTGTCGACGTTAAACTATAGGCCCTTGTCACTCATGGAAAAAATTAACACGCGTAACATCAGAGGAGTGATAATATAGGTCGTAACCCTAACTAAAGAGTTGTAACGACCAATTAAGTAAGTAAAGTATACAATTTTCAGAGTAGACGCTTTTTTTAAGGATTGGTCAACCTAGCGCCTGCCAAAACAATCGGATTATATCGACTTCCACTGATAAGATTAATCATGAACTTCATCAAATTCAACCCAAAATTTTATTCCACCGTGGTATTCCATCAAGTTGTAGTTTTATAAGGGTCATGGCAACACTATTACAAAACAATTTTATTGTTTTGGTTATTTTCTTTGATTAAAGTTCTAAATTCGCCGTACTGTTGACATCAATAGTCTTTGCTAAATTATATCAAATAGAAGAACCATTTAGTCATGAATACAACCACAAACTATTTGTGAAAATAAAACACAATGGAATATTAGGTGGAATATGGAATGTGTTAGTAGGTAAGTAGTAGATTGAAAGGGGTGACACCAACTATAGGGTTCCAGGTCTTATATCTTGTGGCACATACCTAAATCAAATGCTTTCGCCATTAAGAACATACTAATTATTCTTTCTACTTCCATTCCTTTGCTCTGAGACTAGTTTTGCGTGGTATAGTATTTTATGTACATAAAATATATGGACCTGGAGCTTATGAAGGTTGAGAAATGAAATAAAAGAATTGAATTTTAATGGCCTAAGAATACTTTGTCTCAGATTAAAAAGTGCTGGACAAAGGCAGAAATGTGTTCTTCTTCTTCGTCATTACAGCTTCTGTAGAAGACGTTAAGATGTTCTCCCAGCCTTTGGACAAAGTGCACCTAAAGGTCACTGTCCCGTAATAACTGCTAAGATGTTTAACATAAATTTCGTTCTGCATATATGGTATCCATATCGGACCAGATCTCTTTCATCTTTCTCCATTTTTTTTTATCAAATAAGTGCAGATAAATGTCAATCTCGCATATGAATTTTTTGGAATTTTTCATTGTAGCAGCCTTTAAAAGTGCATCGGCCTTGTTTTTACCTTCAATGTCTCCATGTCCAGGAAAAGTAATGATAATCGTTGAATAACTTCCTACGCTGCTTTAGAGACACCATGTGATCGTGAACAATAATAGAAAAAGTGTACACACTTACCAGGAATCTCATGACAGCCTTAGATGATGTATTTCTAAGAGCACCTCTTATCAAGATTGCCATCGTACTCATAATGTTCTCAAGCCGCAATCGATGGTCCATTTTCTTTAAAGTCGAAGTCGCCTTGGTCTATTAGGTAGTGTGTTGGCTTATTAGACGAGAATTCGAGGTTTGAACTTCAGCTGAGAAATATCGAAAATTTGAAAAAAAAGAAATATTTCTTTCGGCGACTTACTCTCCGCTCTGAGAGGAAATAAAATTATTGTCCAGATGATTTTCTCAAGAAATCTGTCATTCGGAGTCGTCATTAAACTCAGGAAAAAAATTAACGCACACAAAATACGAGTATGAGTGGTGTGATAAGCTTGGTTGTAATCCTGACTAATACTGAAGTCGCTGTAGTTTAGTAGGTATTGTGTTGGCTTATTAGACGTAAAGTCAGGGTTCAGATTTCTGGCAAAAACTCTGAGGGTAAAAAAAAAATTGCCATGAAAAGTTTCTCAAAAATCTGTCGTTCGGAGTCGACTTTAAACTGTAGGTCCCACCACTCATGTATAAAATTAACCCACACAAAATATGAGTCAGTAAGTTTTCGCTAAAGCCAGCCACTACGGTACATCGCCCTTAAATTTTTATCATTTTAAGGATTTCAATTTGATAATGGAGTCACATACTTACTTACTTACTTACTTAATTGGCCATAACAACCCGTTTAACGGATTTCGGCCTGCCGCAACATATCCTTCCAGGCGCGCCTACGCCTGTTGGTCACACCAATCGATGACAGGGCTTCCTCGATTTGGTCCTTCCAACGGATGCAAGGTCGTCCTCTTCGCCGACTTCAGCAGATTCCCGCATCAAACACCCGTCTCGCCGGAGCATTCTCCTCCATTCGAACGACATGGCCGAGCCAGCGTAGCCGTTGGATATTAATACGCTGTACAACGTCTATGTCGTTGAGGAGCTCATACAGCTCACTATTGTATCGGATGCGGTAATCATCCCCAACTCGCACTGGACCGAAGATCTTACATAGGACTTTTCTCTCGAACACTCTCAAGGCTGCTGCATCAGTGCTTCATAAGGTCCATGCTGCTGCGCCATAAAGAAGCACGGGGAGGATGAGCGTCATGTAGAGTGTTAGTTTTGTCGTACGAGAGAGGTCTCTGCTACTCAATTGCCTATTGAGACCATAGTAGCACCTGTTGGCAGGAGTGATCCTGCGCTTGATCTCCAGACTGACATAATTTTTGGTGTTAACGGCGGAGCCAAGATAGATGAATTTTTTGACCGTATCAAAAGTATAGTTATCGGCCGTAATCTGAGAATGAATACGCCACACGTCTCTACTTGTCGATAACATATACTTTGTTTTGCCCTCATTTACTGCCAGACCCATCTTAGTAGACTCCCGTTCAATAGTACGCCCAATGATGTCAATGTCGTTAGCGTACGCAAGCAACTGGACACTTTTTTGAAAAATAGTGCCATTGCGATGGACTCCTGCCTTTCGCGGAACACTCTCCATAAGAGGTCGCTTTGTCTGAAACCTTGCATGGTATCGAAAGGTTCGGAGAGGTCAGATTCCTACCTTGACGGATCTGCAGGAATTGCACAACGTCATTCTGCATAGCCTTATCAGCTTCGCAGGTATACTGAGCTCAGACATTGCGGCAAAAACGCGATCCCTTATGGGACTATCGAAGGCAGCCAAAAGATGGTGTGTGTCGACTTGTTTCTCGTGGGTCTTTTTCAGGATTTGGCGTAGTGTGAAGATCTGGTCGATGGTGGAGTTGACAGGACTGAAGCCGCACTGATAAGCTCTGAAGCCACACTGATAAAGTTTGACGAGTGGCTTCAGTCGTTCACACAATACGCCTGTAAGATCCTTATATGCTATAGGGAGAAGACTTATACCCCTGTAGTTGGCGCAATTCTGCGGGGAGGCTATCAGTACCTGCCGCTTTATTGTTTTTAAGACGCATAATCGCGACTTTGACCTGTTCATGGCTAGGCGTCGGAATCTCCACGCCGTCATCATCGATCGGGTTCGGAATAACATCTCTAAAGGCGGTATTGGTGTCGTCATCGCCTTGTAGCAGAGTAGTGAAA
Source organism: Sarcophaga subvicina (assembly GCA_936449025.2). Classification (NCBI taxonomy): domain Eukaryota; kingdom Metazoa; phylum Arthropoda; class Insecta; order Diptera; family Sarcophagidae; genus Sarcophaga; species Sarcophaga subvicina. The sequence continues at coordinate 102,404,652 of OW388083.2, read as the reverse complement.
TGTTTCCTCCATAACCTCAGCACCCCTGCGGATCTGTTACGAAGTTTACATTTTCATCTTTGCAGGAAGACGCTCCGGGTTTATAACCCTCGGTCAGACGCTTACCCTTTTGATAGAATTTTCGAGCGTCATTCCTACATCTATACATCTCGACTTCCTCATGCTCACGCCTTTTCTGCTCCCTCTTCTTGCGTTTGAAAAAGCGTCTCTGATCCCTTCTCTTCTCTCTATAGTTCTTGACAATGGCTCGCGTAGCGGTTGACTGCAACGTTTTCCTGTATGCAAAAAAAGGGTTGTAATGGTCAATTAGGTAAGTCTGTAAGCTTTCGCTAAAGCCAGCCACTACGATACATCGACCTTAATTTTTTTTTGGTTCTAAGGATTTCAATTTGATAATGGAGCCACATACTTACCGTAGACATATTTTACATAAACGATGGATTGTATTCCTTTGTTTTTTTTTCCCAAATTTTAATTTCAAAAATTTCTTCTTTATTTAATTTAATTTCATTTAATTTAATTTAATTTGATTAAATTTAATTTTATTTCATTTCTAAACTAAAAACTAAAATCGAAATCTAAGTACATGCTTGTAGGTATTTGGTATTTTGTGACTCCTTAGGTTCTAAATTAATTTCTGGACTAGCTAGACATCTTTAGTTTGATTGTTCTTTTGTGTTTCATTTAATTTTTTTTTAATTTTTACACACGTTATTGTAAATAAAATAAATATTTTTAAAATTGTTTTCTTTGTTTTTTGTTTCTAATCCAACGATAATATTGATGAAATACTGTGTCGATTGCGTGTTTTTAACATGGGCCCACCTAAATAACTAATTGGATTTGAAAATTGACGATGTGCCTCATCAATAAAGGCTGGGGCAACGGGTGGTGCTTGAGCACCAGTTTGTTTGGCCACAAAAGGTTTCACCGCCACATCAGCGATTTCCAATACAATTGAATTCATTGCTTCGGGTTGTGCCATTAAGGCTTGGGCTGCTGTTTCTTTTATGGCTTGTGCCGTGTGTTTATCATTACCCATGTGCGATGCTTTAATTTCGTCATCTATTGGCACTATTGTTGAATTGTTGTTGTCACCTTCATTATGATTATCACAAGGCGCTAGGCTAGCAACCGGTTCCTTTTGCTTTTTGTTTAGTGTCTCTGTTGTTGTAGGCACTGTTGCCGTTGGGCTACCGTTTGTTGTTAATGTTGGTGATGCGGCTGTGCCTCGCTCTTCTTCATCATCATCATCATCCTCATCATTGTCTATGGGCAGTTTAAAGGTTACCGACGGTCTTCTCTTTGTTCGTGGACGTATTGGTTTTGCTGATGTTTTTAAAATAGTTGTTGGTGCAGCAACAGCAACAGCAACTGCAGCAGCAGTAGCAGTTGCCGTTGTGCTGTTCATCTCTTCTTTATGGTCTGTTGCCATAATATTGTCTGTATGCGGCTGGTAAAAGTAGGAATTTTGGGTTATTTGGTTAGTAGTTGGCTGTATAGGGTTAGGAAAAGTCTGTTTGCTTTTGTTGTGTGAAAATAAAGGATTGTTTTCGTTTTTTTGAAATTTAGTTTGGATTTTAGTTATAAGCGTAAATAGTTTAAAGCAATTAAATGGCAAAATTAATGTAAGAGAATATAATAAAATATGCAAGATTAGTAGTAGGTGATGGGAAAATGTGTCGAAAGCCATAGAGATTGTTAAGGAAAAAAGCATAAAAAGAGAAATAAAAATAAATTTCCATTAAAAAATTTTGATTCCTTATAGAATAGAAAATAGAAAATTAAATAAAAAAATATTTTAATTTCAGTTACATTTCAAATGAAACACATTAAATAATAACTTACAGTTGTTTTTGGCCTTTAGTCCTTTTGGCCTTTATTGTAAGGCAGTTATATTATAAATATTGTTACGAAAATCAAAAATCTAAATACTGGTGTTTTTGCTTTTACATTGCTTAACATTAAAATTATAAAAAAAGCTACAAAAAACAAAACAATGCAGTAAACAAACCTGTTTACAAATTATCGCACTGCTTAATATCAACAAACACCAGAATAAAAAAATGGTAAACAAGTAAACAAAAATATAACAACAACACTACAATAATAAATGTAAACAACAGTGTTTACATTTATAGAGATTTCGAGAAGCCGAAATTATGACCATTTGCCTTCAAGAACATACATCAGACTCTTTACTTTGCCATATAAAAGGCAAGGCAAAGCAGGCGACGATTCAGTAAAAGTTCAATCAGTCTTGTGTGAAGACGCGGTGCATTTGAAGAGAGTAATCGTGGTTTGAAGATCTCCGTTACAAAGATCTGTCGAACAATTGTCTAGTCATAAATATTCGCCTTCAAGAACATTTATCAGGCAAAGCTGGCGACGGAGTTAGTGAAGTTTAGTCAGTCTTGTGCGAAGACGCGGTGCATTTGAAAAGAGTAATCGTGGTTTGAAGATCTCCGTTACAAAGATCTGTCGAATAATTGTCTAGTAATTGTTATTGTTTATGCAAAGGGTAGAAATAGAGGAATAACAAAGAAATGCAATTGTTGTTGTTTACATCAAGTTGTGAACAGTGGCACACAGAATTATGCGAATAATAAAGAATTTTAATAAAAATTAAACACAAATTTACTCTTATTTTATTTGCAATCTACGTGCTCATATTTTAAACGTTTTTAAAAGGTAAAAACGTAACAATATTCTGCGACTAATTAGTCTTCTACTGACTACGTAATCCAATAAGGCACCAACACGATTTAAGCACGAGAGAAAGAGATTGAAAGACATTCTCTCATACCATATTCGGAAACTCATTTAAGCACCATAAATATACATCTTTTTGCATTGAGTCTTTACTGTATCCTCTGCCATAACCTGGATTGACTATACCCAGCTTATTCTGAATGTTTTTCAACAAATTAACCGCAAAAGAGGGAGATAGTTTGTAAGATTTGGAAGTTGTGATTCCGACCCAAGCGTCTAAGACGAAGATAATGGATTGAAGACCTTAATCATGGAAGATTGTAGTCGAATTGAAGAAGAATTTCCAAAATCTTTGAAGACCATTTAAATTGGAATTTTAAAACATTTACAAAGAGCAGTATTTATACAAAGCAAGCAAATTATGTGCCAAGCAATCTGAAGCTGGGAGCCATTAGAAATGAAAACATTCAGCAAGAAATTGTATGCGCTGTTCATTCAACAGGTCGAATCAATATGAAATCTGTAATCTATACAAGGCCGCCTTAGTCTAGTAGGTAGTATGTTGTCTTATTACACAAGAGTTCGTGACTCAAAAAAAAAAAAAAATATTTGTTTTGGCGACTTCTTCTCAGCAATCTTCTGGCAAAGAAACATGTGTACATATATAGTAAATAACATTGTTATGGAAAGCTTTTCAAATCCTAACTAAAGGGGTCTAATGACCAATTAAGTTCAGTAAAGGAATGCTACTCTTCAAAAGCTAGTCATCGTCGGATTAACCGCTCACAGGGGATCTACACTGAATTCGAAGGATTCAAATTTTAGATAAAAAAAAACTCCGGAAATATGTTACGAGACATGAAGTCATAACAGTTCATCACGACAATGCTCAAACACATGTCGACAGAAAAGAGAGTTTTGAAATCTTTGCCTCACCCATCTTATAGTCCAGATGTTGCCTTTGTTAACTATGTTGTATTAAAGAAGAAAAAAGGAGTAGTGCTTAAGGACATTAGATATGAATCTATCTGTGTTACTAGTAACAGGAAAATTTTCTGCAGAAAAAGCAGTCCACGTACGGATAGTGCGTTTATAGAACGCCTATAATGTAATATGCAATCCACTGGCAAATTGACCCCACAAACGGATGTGTTCTACAAGAAACAGGAGTGTTCAGTAAAAATGTATGACTTTTGGGAACATGGCTCTTTATTTCACTAGAGTATTATACGTTACAGTAGCTATAGAACAGTAAAGCACAAGCGACGATGTTCCAATCAATCAACAAATTTGTGTGCTTCAAAATAGGCTCGAGGTACTGGTCCCCATACATGTCATATTATATTCCACTTTCGATTAGATTTGAGAGTTTGAAGTGAAGTACTTTTTGTATCATTTTAACTGCTTAGCATGCTTCTTTCGGCATTTAAAAAGTATGCTGATTCCAGCTAAAATCGGATTGAATTCTTATACTTAGAATATCAAGACCTCCTGACTTCCTAATATTTACACCACCCGTACCCACAGGTACCGACGATATACGTATTAATGGCGCACTTATGAATCAATAAACAACGTTAGGTCTTTGGAGCATTAAAATCTAACGTATTCACATGAACCTATTCGTTCGCTTTAAGCGCTTTCGCCTCAATCTCGGCCTATGGGCAAATAACGAATATAACTGTCGTCTGCAAAAGAGTAGATACACTGAAAAGGGGCAGATTTGAACCCCATTGATAATATTATTTCCTTTTAGGTTTCATGAGATCACTGATGCCAATAACATGCTTAATAGAAAAAGTTTTCTTATTCCATAATTACAAGTGTTTAGAGTTTTAAAATTAAAAATTTTTTTTCTAAGCAGCTGTGGTCAATTTTGTTGCTAGACTACCCTTTTTTTGAAAAAAAAATTCATAATTGAAAGATTTTTCACAACTTGCAGCAGGGGGGTGTTAACAAAGGGAGAAGGGAGGAGATCTATATTTCGGGAGAGGTTATTCTATATTTCGATTCTATATTTTATTCGTATGCCAGTTTCACTTTTAAATCGTACATGAACAATTAGATTTCTAAACCCATTTTCAGCTACGCCTCTGTATGTAAAAAATAATCAAAAGTAAATGTTAACATGTATGTATGTGAGTTTATTTTCTGAACAATTTTCAATAAACTCTCTGCTAAAGTTTGTTTGTACCTCCACCACCGCCTTTACCACTACATACAACACATGCCACTAATGTTTCTTAATTTTTTTCAATCTGACACTTTTTCCAAATATAAAGCACACATGCATGCATGAAGTCCAAGTCCTTTGGTCTTCAAAGAAGATATTTTTGTGTTTTGTAATACATACAGGATGAGATATTTCTTGAGAAAAATAAAAGTTTTTGTGTACCATAGAGTTACGCTACAAAGCTAGAAAATGTTTCTTTAATTTGGCAAGTTCTGGAATTCATTTCTCTTTAGGCAGATATTAGCGATATTCAATTAATTCTTCTTAAAAAGATTTTTTTGCCCTGTATGCTTGCAACAAAGTGTTGGGGAATAAAAGGGGACCTAGGATGATTCACTGGATCTAGACAGTAGTAGTCAGACCTATCTTGACCGACGGATGTTAGGTGGGAATCTCTCAACAGTACGGCAGTTGAAAAGTGTTGGGGAATAAAAGGGGACCTAGGATGACCCACTGGATCTACACAGTAGTAGTCAGACCTATCTTGACCGACGGATGTTTGGTGGGAATTTCTTAACAGTGCGGCAGTTGAAAAGATTTGTTTGTGGTGGTGCCCTGCTCACTGCCCCTTCGCCGCAACTGGAGATAATTCAGTGGGTCAAGATAGGTCTGACTCACTGGATCTACACGGCTGTAGTCAGACCTATCTAGACCTACGGATGTCTTGTTGGGTAGGAGTCCCTCAATAGGACAATAAATTTGAATCTAATATGGCGGTTGCAAGGATTTGTTTGTAGTAGTGCCCTGCGCACTGCCCCTACGCCGGTACTGGAGATAATTTTATGCCTCTTTCCGCATGATCTTTATTGTAAGGGCGTGGCGGCTTAGATTAGTAAACGTGTCTGGCTGAGCGGACAGCAAAATTAATCGAATACTGGGCACCCAATGATCCTGAAAGAAATTGGGGCTGTCGATAGCAGTGACTACATGACACCGTGGTACGACTTAACAATCAGATTCAGGGCAACCATTCCTTACAATGAAGTCTGGAAATTTACCCTGATGGCTTCAAACTGAACGGAACTGTTGGAAGTGAAATTTTTTTCTATAAGGTTGTCGGGCCATTGTAGCGTCCTTTAGGCGGAGGTGTCAGCAATATAGTTGTCGCCGTAGTCTAGTAGGTAGTGTGTTGACTTATTAGACGTGAGGCCTCGGTTCAAATCCCAGGTCAGACATCAAAACGAAATTATGAAGAAAATATTTCATCGGCAACTTCCTCCCAGCAGATTTGTGGTAAAAACTCAAAAAAAATCTGTCGTTCGGAATCGACATTAACCTGTAGGTCCAGCCGCTCAGGCATAAAATTAACACACGCGACATCAGTGGTGTGAGAAGGTTAGGTTAGATTAGCTTAGTCAATTAAGACAAGTACAGTACCCGGAGGTCGAATTGACCCATTGTACAACGTCCTAGTTTCTCACACCACTTGTGTTGTGTGTGTTAATTTTATACATGAGTGGTGGGACCTACAGTTTAAAGTCGATTCCGAACGACAGACAGGTGACAGGAACTCGCCGAAGAAATACTTTTTGTATTTTGTCTTGATGTCTACCTACTAGACTACTGCGACTTCTGGTGTGAGAAGCTAGGTCGTAATCCTGACTAAAGGGTTGTAATATCCAATCATGTATGTATGTATGTCAGCAATACAGGCTGCGGTGAGCATAATTGAAGGCGGAAACATATTACCATACTTTTTGATATCAAAGCCCTGAGTTCAAACGTTATGAACTCCAAGATGGCGTATAGCTACCGCAGATATCTCAATGAGGTAACAGAACGATATGATGTCCATATCATATCATAAGGTAGTAAGACACAGTGACATTCCGGGTAACTGTAGAGCATATAAACTGACCAGTTGCGGCACATCCATCGAACTCTTCGATGAATTCTCGACTTTGGGAATTCCATTGAAAACCTTAAAGTTTTTAATTGACAATGTGGGTGTCGATTTCGTCATCGACAGATGGGCAGCCTCGGACACGGGCAGAAAGGTGCAAAAACGTGGGCAAGGCTGAATAAGGGGTGTATGACAAATCTGTTTAAACTCCAGAGAGGCACGCTCAGTATGGTTGTCGGGGTTATTATGGGGCATTGTATTATGGGTACGCATGCGATGTACATTGGTTTTGGACATCTTGCTAATGATTTCTGCAGAAGCTGTAGAGATGAGGAAGAATGGGAGACTGTCCTTCATCTACTGGTTACATGCCTGGCACTTTGTCAAAGGAAAAAATGGCACCTTGTTGCCTACTGTAGAAACCACCACTACACCGAATACAGCAACCCTTTACAGATAGAATATGAAGTCTCTTAATATTGTTACGAAAATGAAGAATCTAGATACCAGTGTTCTGCTTTTACATCGCTTAACATTAAAATTATAAACAAAAAAACAACAACAACCACCAGCATAAAAAATGGTAAACAAGTAAACAAATACACAACAACAAACACTACAAGAATTAATGTAAACAAAATACACAAACAACAATAATGAAACAACGATGTTTACGATTATAGAGGTTTTGAGAAGACAAAGCCACGAACATTCGCCTTCAAGAATATTCATCAGACTGTTTACTTTGCCATATAAAAGGCAAGGCAAAGCAGGCGACGGAGTTAGTGAAGTTCAGTCAGTCTTGTGTGCAGATGCGGTGCTTTTGAAGAGATTAATCGTGGTTTGAAGATCTCGGTTACAAAGATCTGTCGAACAATTGCAAAGGGTATAAACAGAGGAATAACAAAGAAAAGCAATTGTTGTTGTATACACCAAGTTGTGAACAGTGGCACACAGAATTGTACGAATAATAAAGAATTTTAATTAAAACCAAACACAAATTTATTTTTATTTTATTTGCAATCTACGTGCTCATATTTTAAACGTTTTTAAAAGGTAAAAATGTAACAATATTTTAAACTTGATGATAACTCGTGATGCTTGTCTTCAATGGTTTTCGAACCGGGAATGCTTAGGTTTGTTGTCAATACAAATTGTTTACTTTTTAAAATCTTATAAAATTTTTCATTCTTAAATAGTATTAATAGCACACCTTTCAATGGTTTACCCTGTAATATGAGCTTGTGGTGGTAAATGTATGTGTGGACAGCATTAACCGAAAGTGTTTTGGCCTGATAATGTGTTACCGAATATGTTTGGCGTTGCAAACTACAAAGAGCTTGAGTTGAAGAAAAAGAAATAAAAAAAGGAAGAGACAAACAAGGATATACAAAAAGGACATTTTCAAAATTTTCGTTGTTGTTGTTGTTGTTGGTTACTGTTATTTTATTTTGTTTTTTTTTCTTTTTCATTTTCATAGCGCTCTTTTGTTTGGCGCAAAAAAGATTTACGAAAACAAGAAGAAAACGGATTGTCAACAATTTATAAAATTTTGTTGTATTCGTTTTATTTTATAAAAAAAAATGATAAAAAAAAATAAATAAAAAGAGCGTTGAAATCAGAACAATATTCAATGAATCTCTGTTGATTTACAAACATACACCCACGCTTATATACTCAAACAAAGATTTATTATGCGAGTAAAGTAAACGTCGTTTATAATAAGAGGGCAAGATAAGGGGTTTCTTTGTAAAAGTAACTGAGGATCTATAAAAGGAGTCTTGGATTTACAATAAATTTGAATCTGCTGCAGATGAAAACGTAAAATTTTTTTTCTTGCCCCCCTTTAGCCAGCAAATATGTGACACCTCTGCGATGCATTACTTCATCGTTTCGTTTTTATATTCATATGTGTCGTGCGAGTCGTATGAGTGACATTTAATTAAAATTTATGCAACGAAGAGAAAAATTATTCGACAATTTTCTCTCTTGCTCTTCCTCTGCCTTTTTCATATTATTTCTGTCTATAAAACATACGCGAAAGAAAGACAAAGTGAAAGAAATAATAAGAAAATGAAAATAAATGCTGAAATAAATATAATAAAAAGGAAAAATACAAGAAAATAAATACAATGAAATAAAAAGCTTAAACAAGACCGAGATCGAGACCGAGACTGAGACCGAGAGACCAACGCCAAGAGAAAGGGAGAGTAAATAGCGTAAAATGGCACATTGTTGTTGTTGTTGTTGTTGTTGTTGTTGTTGTTATGTTTCATGTCTATATACATACGTATATATTGGTAGTGTTAAAATTTTTGACATACACCAACACACACTTGTGTCACACTAACACTGACTTACGGATTGGCGCCAGTATGTAAATCAATGTAGAAATAAAACGGGCGCGGTCATCATCAAAATTAAGAACTCTTTGATAAGTAAGATTGAATATATTAAGAATATTGCCATTAAATTTGCATGCTTGACAGAATATTGTTTGAAGGACCATCAGATATTGACGTCAACCAAGGGAAAACATGGCTCGTACTTTAAAGTTTTTCTTCAATAAAAATTTTAAATTTGAATCGTATCTGTAATTCATAAACTGAAAATATGAATCGATTGTGTGTTCCTGGAACTTTCTTACTTAATTGGCCATTATACCCTTTAGGATAGGTTAGATCAGGTAAAGTGGAGGTTATGCCCATTGTGATATCACAATCAATTTTATCCGGGAATCAAACATTCCCTAGAGGAAACCATTACCATTAAAATAAATCTTGCTATTAAAGCAATATTTATATTAGAGAGCAAAGATGTCAGAAAATGAGAGGTTAAAACCACACATTGCACTGACGTAGTGAAATGTAGTCTCATCCTCCTCTTCAATCCCACAGCTGCTCTAGAAATCATTTGCCTTTCGTCATGCCTACTAAAAAAACAGTGGTCCATAAAAATCGCCATTTTGCGATGGATGACCATGAGACTTAAGGACTTGTTCGCACGTTTCCAGTAGAGTCTGGCAATATTGTACATATACATAAAACGGTTGGATGACAATACCTACATTAACAGAGGCAATTGAAATACCTATGCCCTATAACATGTCGGAGGTTGGGAGCACCGTATTGACTCTGATGAGCTCATCAGAAATGCAATTTTCAACGATATCCCTATGTCACGGAACCCAAATAAGAGGAACCTACAGTTTAACGTCGACTCGGAGCGACAGATTTGAGAAACTTTTATTTATTTGTTTTATTTTTATGTTGTGAGGAAATATTTTTTCGTATTTCATTTTGTTCGAGATGTCTGAGCTGAGGCTTGAACCACGGTCTTACCTATAGACAGATTTTTTTCAAAACTTTTCATGCCAATTTTATTTTACTCTCAGAGTTTTTGCCAGAAGATGCCGAGAGGAAGATGCCGAAGAAATATTTATTTCATACTTCGTTTAGTTGGAGATGTCTGATCTGGAGTTTGAACCGTGGCCTTGTGTCTAATAAGCCACCACACTACGTACTATACTACGTACTACGTACTAGACTTTAGAAAAAGTGTAATCAGTTAAAAGCCTCACGTCTAATAAGCCAGCACATTATCTACTAGTCTATAGCATTATTCGTTGAATTAACAATAAAACAGTGATACATCTCTCACATTGTGACGGTATTACAATGAATCAGTGGAACTGGATGCCTCTAACGTATGCAAGAGAGCGCGTAGGAGCTCTTAAAGCTGTCATTGTTAATCTACTGTCATTAATAGGTTCTTAAGCCATTTCATATACGCATTCGACAAGTCTTAAAATAAATTACGAAGCATCTGTCCATACAAGAGAGTTGTATTGCTCTTTTAATGGTATATAAGTGGAATAAATAGTAAGGAGATCAGATAGATTGGGTGTTTTTTCATCATTTTTAGAAACCAAGTCATTTGAATGCTTCTTTAGATAATAAAAAATATATTCATTCCAAAGAAAATAGTATGGAATTTTCTTGCTAAAAACGCCAAGAGCGTCCGACCATTTACCCCACCCACGGTAGATGACATTTTATTAACAACGTACTTGTGAATCAATAAACAACTTTAAGTCCTTTAAGCCTTGTATTCAACTTTATTCACACAACTCCCCTTAAAGATTGCCAGTATATCAGAAGCAAGCAACAATCACAATAACAAAAATGTTTGCATTCATTTAAACAACTGTTATTGCAGCCCTTTAAGCAATATTTAAATATTTTATTTCAATGTATTTGTGCTTGTGTTTGCATATAAACTTTTACAATAAGATGTCAGCCTGTAATACTATCTACATGCATGAAAATGTATGTAGTATGTGTGTGTGTGTGTGTCTTAACATAGCACACAGGCATATGCTATTTATGTATATGTTTGTACATGAAAGTAACAGTATTTTATAAACAAAATAACGGAAATTATTACATACACACGCACACAATTTCTTTTTTAACACTCTCCGCTCTTTTTATTTCATTTTCTCTTCTTTTTTACGTTTTTTGTTCTCTTTTTGGCAACATTAAATTGCAGTGTTAAAAATGCAACAACAACAACACCAACTAACACAGCAATTGCAGCCATAGCAAGTACAATGTCTACATTTACAATAACTAAAATTTTGTTGTTGTTGTTGTTGTTTTTGTTCAATGTTACAACAAAACATGCAACAGCACACACACACACACATATACGCATTCGCATTGCGTTCTTTATGGCATATGAGTGACATGTAATTACACTTGACTGCATCATAAGTAACACTTTTATGTTGGCCAAGTGTAAATAAAATGTAATTCTTCCTCTTCTTCTTCTACGTTTTTGTTTTTGTGAATTTTCTTTCTTTATTTTTTAAACGTTTAAACACATTCATGTTCATACAAATGAAAATAACATACAGAGAGTGGTAGACACATGACCGTACATTTACACTTTGTGAACAGTTGTGATAGAGTAATTAGAAGCGGCGCTTGATTGTTTTCTTCTTTTTTCCCCAGGAGCTTGGAATTGCAGTATTTTTTGTATAGAAGCTAAGCATTGCTTCAGAAGCATGATTTCAGAAGCTTGTATCCCAAAATTTTTTAAATGGTGTTTACACAGGTTTCACGGCCATATGTTAGTGCAGGTGTGCATCAGGATTTTCCTAGACTCACTTCGGATAGCAATGAGGACTCCGTTGTACTTTACGTACAACTAATATGGGCGTATGCGAACAATCACTATTTTCAACAGATAATACAGGTACATACACGCCGCTCTGCATTAAGAATCTTCTGCGCAAACAGAACAGCAGCCGATGGAGCAATTGCTGTAATAACCGGGAAGTTACCGATAGATATCCACGCAAGAGCGCTCAGCTGGCTTTATATGGTGCATACCAGAGATTAGCAGTGAATCGTTTTTTCGCTACTCATAAGCACTCATGAAATTTTGAATATAAGTGAGTCAAGTATTGAAATTTAACTATGTACTCTGATTCATTCATACTCACTACAACGTTGATTTTTAAGTTCTGTTTGCAATGAGTATGCGTACAACGTTGACATCAAACTCATACCATTCGAAATATGTTTGATTCATAAGCCTACCTATATTTAGGTTCATAACTTTAGAAAAATACTTATAAATGATTCGATTGACTCGAATCATTCATCAAAATTTACAGTTTTAGTTATTAAGCATTTAATAAAAAAAGAAAAAAGACACAAGCAAAAAGACAGAGCAGCAAGCAGAGCAAACATTGTGAGTATTTTAGTGTTCGTACGCGAATCATACGTAATTTGTGATTCTTGTAAATGTTGAGTTATGGAGAGTCACAATCAATAACATCATACGTGTTGTTAAGTACATATGAATATAATGAGTACTTCAAACTTTGAATATGAGTAGAGGTACCATGTTATTAAAATAAGTATGAATGCGTATAACTAACAGAAATTATGAGTATGATTCGATTCTACTCATCTTTTGAATACTCATTGCTGATCTCTGGTGCATACAATATATAGCAACGACAATCAGAGAAACACTCATAATCTATAATAGCATGTCAGGAAAGATGGGGGACACAGCACAGTCAGTGTGTAGCTTACAAAACCGTACAGTGAATTGGTTTATTACTTCGCACAGATTCTGTCTGTCACGGATGTTTCCGACAATACCTGCATCGATTTAAGATGACCGGTAGTCGCATGTATCCAAACTGCACAGGTGAACTCGAAATAGTGGAGCATATATAAATTTTAAATGCGAGTGATTCACAAAAGTATGTCGTGCATTAGAGGACCTTTTTGACTACAGGCGAACGGCTGAAAATCTAATTACTAACATGGGTCAATCGAGTGGCAAATTTGTGCAGACTCGAAACAATCGAGAGAGAATGTCGAATGTACGGCAACCAATGAAGCAACAACGACACTGAATGCTGGTTTGGCGGATGTTTTATGAAGATGATAAACGTATGGAAACAACTGAATTGTAATGAAGTTTAAGCGTAGCACTTTGGATGGCCTCCGGACATAATACTTAATTCTGGTGATTCTGTGAGGACTTCAACGTCCAACCCTGGGTTGATTTTAGTGCGTGGAAGTGCTGTATTAAACGCGGCTTTTACCTGCTTTACAGCTCGCCAAAAAAATTTTGCTATAAAAATTGCTAGGATCACGAGATCATTAGCGTATACGTAGTTTTACGTGTTTCATTCTCTAGTTTCCTATGTGGAACGTTTAAATGTTGCCCATAATAAGAGGTATTTTCAATTTTCCTTGAAAGAACAACGTTTTAAAAGGGGAAAGGAAGCGAGTACCATGTAGTGTTTAAGTGATCAATATTAAGGAAATTGTGGTTCATAAAGAGCATGCTGTAGGGCATACATTCACTACTATAATGGCCAAGCAATGACTGAAAGGAAGAACTGCTTCTCATGCATCTCATACCCAGAGTTAGTTAACTCCTTGGCATTATCTTCTATTTCCAAACTACAAAGAATGGATATGTGACAAACGTTAAGCTATGTATGTTGACTTAAGGATTACTTCGAAATATTAAATGTTGCCGTAGTCTAGTAGGTAGCGTGCTGGCTTATTGGATGTGAGGCCATGGTTCAAACCCCCGGTCAGACATCTCCAACAAAACGAAATATGAAAAATATTTCTTCGGCGACTTTCTCTCAGAAGATTACTGGCTAAAACTCTGAGAGTAAAATAAAATTGCCATGAAAAAGTTTCTTCAAAATCTATTGTTCGGAATCGATTTTGAACTGTATGTCCCGCCACGCATGTATAAAATTAACACACACAACATAAGTGCTGTGAGATGCTAAGTTGTAATGACCAATTATGTATGTAGGTATAGAGCAGACATCCACTACTACAATGGCCAAAGCAATGATATAAAGGAAGAACTGCTACATCATGCCTTCCATTTACAGGGTTCACCTTCCTGGTATTATTTTCTATTTCCAACCTAAGAAGATTAGCTCTGTGATAAATGATATGCTATGTTAATTTAGGGCTTATTCCGAAATATTATTTTTTTAAAGCATGGCCAACATTTACTTAAATTGTGCGGGAGCATTCCAAATTGCTGATTTATTTTCTTTTGGAAACGCTGACTACAAATCAATTATTCTTTTTTCAAATATTTCCATTCTTAAGGTTGTATTTCTAATTAGCTATTACTGCTGTCTTACCCTGAAAATGTTTAAAAAAAAGGTACTGAGGTACAGAGAATTGGGAAATGTGTTGGAAATGAAAAAAAAAAAATTAAAAATAAAGTAATTACAATGCGTTTCTATAACAACAACAACAACAATAAAGAAACAAAAAGTGTTTTTGGGTTTTTAAAAATATTAGTTTTTCTTTTTATTTTTATTTTGATTTTAATACTCAAAAGAAACATATCACAAATTATATTTACAATTACAAATACGATTACGTTTAAAAGTATTCTTCTTTTCATTTTTTTGTTGGTTTTATTTATCGTTTTGCTTAAAATATTAAAAAAACAGGAAAAAATAATTCAAACACTTTTATATTGCCTCCACCGCAACTCGTGATATTTCCATTCGAGTGTTAAAACTGTGATGCCATGTTGTATGGTGAGAGAAACTCAAGGAAAGAAATAAGAATTCCATGTGAAGATTTCATGCAAAAAATCAGTCTTTCCAGCAAGTGTAAGCAAGTAAGTGTGTGTTTTGAATTTAAAAATTTTTTTTCTTGATTTTCTCGATTTCTGGCTGCAACTCCAGGAGACAATATAAGCAAGTGTTCTGATGTAATTTTTATTGTTTTACATTTACAAACTATTCGTTATGTTTTCTTCTTTATTTTCTCTTTTCTCTTTTTTTTTGTATTTTTTTTTACTTCGTTTTTAATTAAAAATCATTTGGCATTTTTTGTTTCCCTTTTTACTTAGTTCTTCGATAGTTATTGTCGTCGTTTCAGTTACTTTTTATAAAATTATTGCCATTATTTCCATTGCCATTACCACCGCCACCACCACCACTAGCACCACTGCTGCTGCCATTATAGAAGCCATTTTGTTTTGTAACTTTTTTAACTCTCACTGTTTCAGCATCAGCTTCGGCTACCGTAGGTGGTCCCCATGATACTTGTCGCTTAACTGATGCTTTACGATCTATTTTATCAGTATTGGGTGGAGTTTTATTCTGCAAATTTCACATAAAGATCTCGTTCGTTTTAATTAAAGTTTTTCTTTCTTTTTTTTTGCATTTTTTTAATGTTTTCATATTCATTGTTAACCCGAACAGAACAGAATAAAAATTAACATGCTTTTGTTATTGCAGGCAACATACAGTGTTGTTTTCTTGTTTTAATAATTAAAAATTATTATTTTTTTTTGTTTTTGTTCAAATAGACAACCCATGCCACATGCACTTAAAGTTTAAAATGTTGTTTAAGGATTGCATTCGAAAAGAGCGTTGACACATATTTTCTTATTTAAATTGTTAAAAATTAATTGAAATTATCACAGCGAAAGAAAAATAGCTGCAAGTATCATTATAAAGAAATATCTCAATAATTGACCCGAACAGCCATACATACTAAGCCGACATTTTTGGAGTTTGAGCAGACTCTTGGTGCATCTTCTCTATCTAGCTTTGGCTAGATTATTATTTTTAAATCAACATTCAGAGGATGGCCCATATTCATGTTTTGATACACGGGAAAGATAATTACAGGAGAAGGGAAAGAGCGGGTAGTGTGCGACAAACTTACTTTTTTTTCCTCTAAAATTGTTTTGTAAATAATTTTCACTTCCTCTTTTCTATTAAAATTTAACATATATAGTGTCAGACAATCGATTAAGTATCACAAACACCCTGAGTCCTTGGTAGGAATCGAATCCGAAACCCGTGTAGGGTAACATATTACCAACCAGACTATCTGAACTCTCAACCCTTATTTACTCTGCAATTCTGCACAGAACAACAGAATTGACAACTATTAGGTCGCAGGTCTTTAAAGGTTTTCTTAAAGTAGAGAACTCTTTTAATAGTTGGAAAGTTGTGATACGCCTGATCAATTCGTTTATTTTGCTGTCGGCTGGATATCAATATGTCGGTGTAGACTAAAATTAATCGAATGCGTTTCTCTTTTAAGTAAAACGTCCAGAATTAACAGTCCCAACGGAGGGTATTAAATCATAGAAATCTCAGGCAGCACGAATTCTCTTGGTAAATAGGAGGTTCCTTGTCACTACATAAAATACGACATCTTAAAACCTGGCAACCCTATCATCCCAGAATCTGTTACGGTATACTAATCACTTGCTGGAAAAGCCTGATTAATGATCATGAAACAAGACAAAAAAAAGTAAATCGTTTATGCTGATTAGAAAATCTAATGGATTAACACATGCGTGGTCAAAGAAGTTGCTGTAGTTTCAAAACCCAGCTCAAACATCTCGTATACAACGAAATATAAAAAAATATTTTTTCGACGATCTCCTCTCAACTTCTGGCAAAAAGTCTGAAAAGATAAAGGGTGTTTTTTTTATAGAGGTATAGAACTTTAAGTTGCAATAAAACAACGATGGATTATTCGATTGACATGAATTTTATTTATCCGAAAGATAATCTTGTGGCATTACATTTTAAATATGATTTCTGGCATATGACCGCCAAGGCTGGCGCGGATGTAGTCCAATCTGGACGTCCAATTTTCGATGACTTTTTCCAACATTTGTGGCCGTATATCGGCAATAATACGGCGAATGTTGTCTTCAAAATGGTCAAGCGTTTGTGGCTTTACCGCATAGACCAATGACTTTACATAACCCCACAGAAAGTAGTCTAGCGGTGTTAAATCACAAGATCTTGGAGGCCAATTCACAGGTCCAAAAGGTGAAATTAGGCGGTCACCAAACGTGTCTTTCAATAAATCTATTGTGGCACGAGCTGTGTGACATGTTGCGCCGTCTTGTTGAAACCACATCTCCTGGATATCATGGTTATTCAATTCAGGAATGAAAAAGTTAGTAATCATGGCTCTATACCGATCACCATTGACTGTAACGTTCTGGCCATCATCGTTTTTGAAACAGTACGGACCAATGATTCCACCAGCCCATAAAGCGCACCAAACAGTCAGTTTTTCTGGATGTAACGGTGTTTCCACATAGACTTGAGAATTACCTTCACTCCAAATGCGGCAGTTTTGTTTGTTGACGTAGCCATTCAACCAGATTTTGTCGACGATAAAATGGACGTAGTGCGCGATACGTTTTCCGCACAGAACCATTATTTTCGAAATAAAATTGCACTATTTGCAAGCGTTGTTCAGACGTGAGTCTATTCATGATAAATTGCCAAACCAAACTGAGAATAAATCAATTGACAGCTGTTAAATCGGTCGCCATCTTGAAAAGTAATGCCAACTTAAAGTTCTATACCTCTATAAAAAACACCCTTTATAAGAACTGCCATGAAAAGTTTGTCAAAAGTCTGTCATTCAGTTTAACTGCTGGTCCCGCAACCCATGAATAAAAGTAACACACACAACATGGGTGGTGTTATATACATACATACATACATAATTGGCCATTACAACCCTTCAGTCAGGATTACGGCCTAGCTTCTCACACCACTCATGTTGTGTGCGTTAATTTTATACGTGAGTGGCGGGACCTACAGTTTAACGTCGACTCCGAACGACAGCATTTTGAGAAACTTTTTCATGGCAGTTTATTTTACTCTCAGAGTTTTTGCCAGAAATCTGCTGAGAGGAAGTCGCCGAAGAAATATTTTTTTTTTTTCATATTTCAAATTTGATGTCTGACCTGGGATACGAACCCGGGCTTTACGAATAGTAAGCCAACACACTACCTACTACACCTGGTGTTATATAGCTAGGTCGTAATCCTGACTAAAGGGTTGTAATGACCAATTAAGTAAGTAAGGCAATGAGTCAATAAACCCGTTGTCTTCTTTGACCTGAATACTTTTTGTCTCACGTTTTGTCAATCCAATTTTTCTGGACAGAAATGAAAACAAATAAATAAATTTTGGAGTAAAAGTAAAGTAAAGCTGCAAACCGACTTCTTTAGAAAATATAATGAAAAATCTTTGTTAGCTATAGAGAGGTATTTGGCTTTAGTTAACCATTTGAATGACCCAAAATGCTTAGTTAAAAATGCAAAATAATAGAAAGTGTAGAACGGGCAGTAGATTACTAGATAACACAATAAATGCCATAATTGAAGAAACAATCTGTTACAATTACTAACTATTTTCATTCCTCATATAAGTACCCCAGTATGTCATCAATCAAAACAGGGATTATAAAATATTCCCAAAAATACTTGAAAAAACTTCTATTCTAACTAAAAACCCCGACTAGTAACATTTTGCGCTATTGTGACCACAATCGCTTAAAAAAGAAGGAGCCTACTGATCTAGTGTTCTCAGAAGATTGTGTACAATTGCATTTAAACATAAAGAGCAACGAGAACTGAATTGTTTTCTTGGTATATAACGACCATAAACATGGTAATTATAACGTTTTTAGATTTGATCACCTGTTAACTTAATATTCTAAATATTAAATATTTATTTTATTATTGTTTAATAATAATCGTAAGTAATAATATTTATAAAGTCATTTATATATAATACATAATAATTTATGAAAATATTTTATTCCTTTTTTTAATTACAACACAGTCTAAATGAAAATTACAGGCATTTTCACTGTTCAAAGTCATAATTTTCAATTGTTGAATTGCATTTGAAAAAATAATTTTTTTTCTTGTAAATAAAAACATGCACTTATGCTTTTATAAATAATTCCCAGAATTTTGTATATAAATAATTATAATTTTAGAAAAACGTAAGTAAATAAGTATGTATTTATTCTAAAAACAATTCTGTTTACAAAACAAAATGTTAGGAAGAGCTGGAACATGCGTTTTATTGTTTTGAGTGTATGTAATCACTGAGTGAATACCACCTGAAAACATTTGCGTTATTAAACCAGAGAACATGATATGCAATTCCAAAAATTGATGATTACAATACAAACATACATAAGTATGTACATATGCATACATATACATACATACCTATTCTATGTACATGAAATTGAATATTCGTTTATAATACAATATGTATGTACATATGATACATGATATTAACATTATTAACATTTATAACATATTTATGGTATATACATACATACAAACAATTATATCAATATATGATATGTATGTGTATGTATTGGTATACTAAATGGCACTTAGTAAAATTAACAATTCATTGTTCATGGCATTGTGTGTTCAATCGTATCGTATAATTATTATCCAAAAGAAATATAATAAAAATAACAGTAAATTTACACTAAAAATGTTTTGAATAAGGAAACGGACATTATATGGGTTGTACGACTCTAAAAATATCACAAAATAAATATTTTTTTTAAATAAAATTTTTTTGTTCTTGAAGACTTAAGAGATTTCATATCTTTTCTATGTGGTTTGTGTCTTTACTAACATATGTCCGTGGTCCATTTCGTGGTTTGTATGCGACTGGAATTCGACATCTGTCAAACTAAGTTGTGAAACCAATTTTTTCTTTTCAGTTAAAAGGCGGACATTGACGAAAATGGATCGCTTAACTAGCACACAACGCATAAAAATTTTCAAAATCTCCTACAAAAATGGTGATTCTGCCACAGCCACGTATCGAACAAAATTTTCTTCAGCGATGAAGCACGTTTCATACTCGGTGGGTATGTTAATAAACAAAATTGTCGGGGTTCTGAGAATCCTCAAGTAATTGAACAGAGGCCATTACATCTAGAAAAAGTCACTGTTTGGTGCGCTCTTTGGTCCGAAGGTGTGATTGGACCTTGCTTCTTCGAAAACGATGACGGAACGACTGTCACCGTCAATTCGGAGCGTTATGGTCATATGATAACCGACCTTTTTTTTGCCTGCTATTGAAGACACGACTTGGAGAATATGTGGTTTCAACAAGACGGTGCCACATGCCACACAACTCGAGCGAATATGGCTTTATTGCAAGAGACATTTCCTGGTCGCGTAATTTCTCGTCGTGGCGATATCAACTGGCCACCAAGATCATGCGATTTGACACCGTTAGACTTTTTTGTGGGGCTACGCGAAAGACCGTGTTTATGCAGATAAACCTTCAACTCTTGAGCACTTAAAAACCAACATTCGTCAAGTTATGGCTGAAATACCGCCCAATATGTATCAAAAACTGATCGAAAATAACCTCAAAAGAATCATTGCTTGCAACATTTCGCGTGGAGGTCATTTACATTTTATATGTGTTTTATTCACGTTTATTTTTGAAACCACGAAACGGATAACCCTATACTATGTGATGTTATGGTCCGTTTATTAAAATTTAAAAAAATATGCAGCTGAAGCATATCGAAACTTTTTTAAAAACTTTAGTTGGTTATTACTACCCAGGATTAGTACTTAGCTTCGAACATCATTCATGTTGTGTGTGTACCAATTTAATGCATGAGTGGCAGGACCTTCAGTTTAATGTTGACTTCGAACGATAGATTTTTAAAAAACTTTTCATGGCAATTTTATTTTATTTCCAGAGTTTTTAAAAGAATTCTGCTGATAGGAAGACGCCCAATGAAATAATTTTTTTATAAATTTGTTTTGTTCGCGAGGTCTGATGTTTACTATCAGAATTTAGAAGACTGTTGCAGAGGAAGTCGCCGTCAGAAATATTTTTCCAATATTTCTTGTTCAAGATAACTGATCCGGTGGTTTAACCATGTGCTCTAGTCTAATAAACTAACATACTACCTACTAGATTACGGTCACTTTTTCTGAATGTATTTCATAGATTTCAACGTTCTGGTGGTACTATGTAGATTTTAACATGAAAGAAAAGGCTCGTACAGGTTAGCAAAAAAAAAGTTTGTATTATGAAAACCAAATATGCTCCCTGAGCGTAACAATAAAGAAAAACTACATGACGATTATAGTGAAATTAACGAAGGACTTGGAAAATCATTGGTTTTCAGAATATTTGCAGGCAGCAGGATTCATCGATAAGTTTGAAAATAAATGACCACTCCAATTGATGCCGAAAGTCTGCGGAGTCTAGTTGTTAGTGTGTTGGCTAATGAGACTAGAATCCGTAGTTCAAGCCTCGGATCAGTCGTCTTGAATAAAACGAAATATTGAAAAAATTTCTGACGGCGACTTCCTCAGCAGCAATCTTCTGGCAAGAACTCTGACAGTAAATAAAAATTGTCATAAAAGGTGTCGCAAATCTGTTGTTCGCTGTCGACGTTAGGCTATGGCTTCCGCCACTAGTGGATAAAAATAACAGACACACACCAAGAGTGGTGTGAGAAGCTAGATTGTAATCCAGACTAGAGGGTTGTTACCTCCGATTAAGTAAGTTGATGATGAACGATGTAAAACGAAATTTTTTTTCTTCAAAATGCTACTTTGCATTGAATAATTACTTTCATCATCAGTAAACAATTCCATTAAAACAATAGAAAACCATAAAATCAGGGTAATACTGAGTTTTGCTTGAGATTAGAAGGGTTATGAGTAGCTGGAATTAAATGAGGATACCAGGGTACAGGGTAATTGTACAGAAAACACTATATTCTTGAAGGTAACATCGGCAGTAAATATACTGGAATGTGCGAACAGAATAAAGCCGTTATATTTTTCTACGTGAGAAAGCACAACACGGCGATATATGTTCGCACGGACGAAGTGGTACGGAAATGTCTGCTGATTGAGTTCTACTTTCTCCCAAAAGATGAAATTCAAGTCCTGAAGGGCGCAGAGGTTAAGGAACTCATTAGAAGCGTTATTTAGAGAGAACTGAAGCATAATAAATTTCAAAAATTCGCAAGCAATGATGACAATTTTTTTTGCCACTGCTGAGATGTGAACCAAAAGAAATTTAAGTCATTATAAAGGGTCCGCCAAATAACTTTTTTTTTTTGAAAATGCTTAAAAAACCTACTGAATATTTTCTCAAATTTCTTTTTTTATTTGAAAGTACAATCCTTCCGGTTAATAATGGAAAATAATTTCATTCAAATGGCTGACTCGGCTGGCCATGCAGTAGCCTACACGATCGGTCCAATTTTTAAGCACATTATCGCAGCTGTATTTCACCAATGGTTCACGAATATTGTCCTTTAAAGCGTCAATTGTCTCTGGCTTGTCGGCGTAACACTTATCTTTGACGGTACCCCACAAAAAATACTCCAACGGCAACGACAAATCGCAGCTTCGAGGTGGCCAAACGACACCAGCTCTGCGGCTGATAATGCGATCTTCAAAAACAGGGCGCAAAACATCGAGTGTAGCTTCGGCTGTGTGGCACGTAGCGCCGTCCTGTTGAAACCAAATGTTGCCAATATCCTCCTCTTCAATTTTTGTGAACAAAAATTCGTTCCACATGGCCCGATAACGATCGGCATTGACTGTAACGGCCACTCCTTTCTCATTTTCGAAGAAAAATGGCCCAATTATGCCTCAGGACCAAAATCCGCACCAAACAGTGACTCGTTTTGGATGCGTCGGCTTTTCAATGTATGCGTGCGAGTTTTCTGTGCCCCCAAATGTGACAATTTTGCTTGTTTACATACCCGCCAAGATCAAAATGAGCTTCATCTGAAAAGATGATATTTTTTTGCCAAAATCGGCATCTTCTGGTATAGGCTACTGCATGGCCAGCCGAGGAAGCCATTTGAATGCAATTATTTTCCATTATTAACCAGAAGGATTGTAATTTCAAATAAAAAAAAAAAAAATTTGAGAAAATATTCAGTAGTTTTTTTTAAAGCATTTGCAAAAAAAAAGTTATTTGGCGGACCGTTTAGCAAGCTGATGCCTTCAACATGACATGCCGTGATGACATTTTACCAACTTTTTAATTAATTTATTACAATTTTATATCAAATAAAGAGAATGTAGATTGTTACTCATGTTATTGGTGTCATAATTAAAAAATTGGTAAAATATCATCATGGCCTGGCATTGTGACATGACATTAGTAAGTCATATTATGACAGAAATAAAATGACAAGTGATGACTAAAAAATCCTTTTTTTGTTTTTTGAAAATGTACAATTTTCTTCAATAACATTTCCTTATTCAAATCACCTTTAGTGTAAATGGTTGTGGGCATATACTAGACATACTGCATACATAAGCTTTAGTAAAAATGACATGCAAATATTTCAAAAATTGATGCAAAAAACAAACATAAAAATAAATTAAAATTTGCCGAAAAATATAAATGTTTTAAAATTAATCAATAATTATTATAAAATGCACATTTTAATTGTTTTATAAATTAGTAAATAAATAATTATTGTTTTTTTTCGTATTTAAATACTATCAAGCGATGTTTCACTCATCGTGCAGATGGGAGCCAATTGATTAAGGGGTTTAGACACATCAAATGATGACAAAATGATTGGTGTAATGCTTACCGTTGCTTGATCTAAAGTAGTTGAGGAAGCGGAAGTGGTTAAACCGTTTTCCTGTATCTCTGCGGTAGCAGAGGGTGGGGAGGAAGTAACTTCATGAGATTTTGCATTATTAGTGTCTGTAGCATCTACAGAATCTTTGGTGGGGAGATCTGTAAAAAGAAATAAAATTGAAGCTTAAATTGAAAAAAGAAAAAACGAAACAAAAAGCACGATATCTACCTTCATTTGGAGTTTTATTAAGGGATTTATTGTTTTCATTTAAATTGGTGGGCTGTACTTCGTTTTGTTCTTGTTTATCGGCCACCATATTCTTTGGTTCGTTTTCATTTTCTTTGGTATTTACATCCGTATCCTCTTTGCCGGGCTGCTCATTGCCATCCTTAGGAGCAGTCGTGCGTGTCATAGATTCTTGTGGTGCTAGCTGTATGCCTTCGTTATCATCATGCTCCTCCTCATCCACCTCTTCAATACGTGTATCAATTTGTCCCAATGGTACTTCACCATTACGTTTAATGCTACCATTGCTGGCACTATTACCATTCTTGAGAATGCCCACCAAAGGAGCACCATTGCTGCCTGGTTTCTTTTCATCAACTGGCAACTGTAAGCAATATTAAAAAGCATTTTCATTTTCATTTCGTTGCCTTACTTCACTGTAATCATTCATCATCTTTTCGACTTACCGCTTTGTAAACATACGGTTGTCCACCAGCTACACCAGGTGATTCATGCATTTTTGTGGCCTGTTCCTTTGACCATATAATATCCTCATCCGTTTCACGTTCAATACGTCTTTTGTATGCTAAATGACTACGATAGACTTCGAGCAGGCAACAGATGACAATGATCACAAACAAGGATGTAAGAGTTATGAAAACCACTTGTGTTGAGTCCTCTTTTGTGGATTCGTCATACACATATTTGGCTATGTATGGTATACGTTGCGGTGGATCTTCTACCCAATTCTCAGCACTCTGTTTGTTGTTGTTGTTAACGATAGGCACGCAGGCATACAGTGCAAAGGGAGTAAACAAAAAACCAGAAAAGAGAAATTTAATCAATGATATGTAATCATCCATCCAATCCATCCATCCCTTCCATGCATGTTTCCCCACATATTTGTTGTCAATATTAAATTGTGACAAACAGCTTGTGAAAGAGACTGGGTTGGTTGGTCAAAAATAAATATTTAAATATTTTATGGTATATTGTGACATTTTATTAAATGCCATTTTAATAAACTCTACCGCCAATGTAATAAAGTGTCATGTCACTCTTTGGTTAACAGTTCAATTTGCACAGCCGTATTGTGTACACGCTTTTTTTTTGGAAATATTAAAAAAATAATTAAAACTTTCAAATTAAAATGAAGTTTTAATGAAAAAAATGTATGTGATACACAGTAGGATGGTATTAATTTTTAATAAGTGTAGACATATGACATATTTATGTGACATATGTGACATATATTGTCATCTCTTGTGTCCCTAATATAAAATGCTGACATTACCGTCATTTTTGTAAATGTAAGAATTTTGTAAGAATTTCAAGAAATATTTAAAGTAAGTCTGTTAAATTATTTCTTCACAAAAGTCCTTTCTTTACTTAATTAATCATTACAACCTTTAGTCAGGACAACAACCTAGCTTCTCGTACCATATATCTTGTGTGTTTTAATTTTATTCATGACTGGTGGAACATACAATTTGCAGTCGACTCCGAACGACAAATTTTTGAGAAACTTTTCATGCATACATAACATACATAATTGGTCATTACAACCCTTCAGTCAGGATTACGACCTAGTTTCTCACATCACTTATGTTGTGTGCGTTAATTTTATACATGAGTGGTGGGACCTACAGTTTAAAGTCGACTCCGAACGACAGATTTCTTTTCATGGCAATTTTATTTACTTTCAGAGTTTTTGCCTGAAATCTGCTGAGAGAAAGTCGCCGAAGAAATACTTTTTGTATTTTGTTTTGATGTCTGGCCTAGGGCTCGAACCCTGGCGTTACGTCTAATAAGCCAACACACTTTTCATGACAATTTTATTTACTCTCAGAGTTTTTACCAGCAAACTACTGTGAGGAAGTCGCCAAAGAAAGTTTGTTTTATATTTCGTTTTGTGCGAAAAGTTCGAGCTGGGTTATGAACCGCGGCCTCATTTCTAATAAGCCAACAGACTACCAACTTTCATCATCAGCTCTCGTGGTTTCAATTTGGGAAATTTTTCATGGCAATCTTACTTACTCCGCCGAAAGATATATTTTTTTCACATTTCGTTTTGTGCGAAATGTTCGAGCTGGGGTATGAACCGCGGCCTCATGTCTAATAAGCCAACAGGCTACCAACTTTCATCATCAGCTCACGTAATTTCGATTTGGAAAATTTTTCATGGCAATTTTATTTACTCTCCGAGTTTTTACTAGAAAACTGCTAAGGCGAGGTAGGTAGGTTGGAGTGGTAGCTTTAATACCAAAAGCTCACTTGAGCACGCATAGTGGCCCGTTTTGAAGCCACAGGTAAACGCAGTTCCTGTACTGGCCAAGTTCCACCAAACTAGAGAAGAATTTGGTCAGCGCAAGGGCTGCACTGCTAAGAGAAAGTCGTGCTTTGAGCTGGGACATGAACCGCGGCCTCACTTCTAATAAGCCAACACACTAAGAACTTTCATCAGCTAGTGTGGTTTCGAGTTGGCAATTTTTTTATGGCAATTTTATTTACTCTCTCTCTATGAGGAAGTCGCCGTTTTGTGCAATTTGTCATAGCTGAGGTTTAAATCATGAGCTGTCGTTGAATAAGCCAACACGCTACTTATTAGACAACGGCGATTGAACCCCCTTGTGTTAATACTTAAGTTCTTTAAACAGCATAAACGTTTTACTTTTCTTTTCCTTGTTTCATGATCATTCTTTAAGTTTTTCAGAGGGTGATTAGCAGGTTCTAGTATAATAGGGTTCCCAGATATTAAGATGATGTATGGGGTACTGTCATAAGTCATAAATCGCTCGTTTAGAGCTGATATTCACAAAGAGTTCATGCTGCCTGAGCTTGCTATAATGTAATTCCTTCCAGGGGGAACAGGAAAACCTGCAGAGATTAGTTGAAGGCGGAATCAAATCGAATAATTTCGATGCAAGATTTTTAGCCTTTAGCTGTATACCAGATAACAATAAATTGAATAAACTTACCAGGCGTAGACACAACCACTGAATTCTTCAATGGCTTTTCCACTTTTGGAACAGACTTGAGAACTGTTATCTTTCATCTGAAATATCAGAAATTTTCGCATTTGGGTCTCGTAGAACCATAAGGTAATTTTCCTTAAATATTTTTCATGTCACTTAGATGTCATGTCATGTATGTATGTCATGTATTATATGTACATAATTGGCCATAACAACCCTTCACTCAGCATTACGACCTAGCTTCTCACACCACTCATGTTGTGTGTGTTAATTTTATACATGAGCGGTGGGACCTACAGTCGAATCCGAACAACAGATTTTTGAGAAACTTTTCATTGCAATTTTATTTACCTTCAAAGTTTTTGCGAGAAATCTGCTGAGAGGAAGTCGCCGAAGAAATATTTTCTCATATTTCGTGTTTCTATCTGACCAGGGTTTGAACCGTGGCCATACGTCTAATAATACTAAACTACGGCAACGTAAGCACAACCACAAAACTCTCCAATGAGTTTTTTACTTTTGGAACACTTTTAAAGACCTGCGAGCTTATAATTGACAATTCGGTTTTTAAAATCACTGCTGTGGCAAGGCTCTTAGCTGCCAAATATCTTTCATCAGAAATTATCGCATTTGGATATTACAGAACTACAGGATTTTTTAATTTTTTAATTTTTCATGTCATTTATTTGTAAGATTTGTCATGTCACTATTTTTGCCCCATCAGGCAAAATTATTCTCAACTTGAATAGCAAATTAAATTAAAATTTGAATAACTTAAAGGGCTACGTATTCATAAAACTTTAATGACTAATAATTTGATTTACTACCTACATAAGCGTATAAAGTTGTCTTATTTATGTCATGAATTTTGATGTCATATTCTTACTTTAAAATTCTTTTTATTATTTAAATTGAAAATACTTACCAAACTAACATTAACCATGGGTTCCTGAGATGGTTGTTCGGTAATATCAAATTTCGATACACATTGAGCACTGCGCACACCTTGTGAATTGATGACAGTGATATTGTCAGCACCGGATTTTGTAAAAAGCATATACTCCTCCAATGGCTTCATTATATATTGATTAACTTGTATGTAAATATCTGAAATGATAAAAATGAACATCTTTAAATATCCTTGTTCATTTTCAAAATAATGAAACAATAAATATTTTATTTCTTTCCTCTTTTTTTACCATCATTGCCACACTTTTTTGTCTCTAACAAAGTACGTATGTCTCTTTCAAGAATATGTATCACGATGTGTGTGCTCTTTTATAACCCCATTTCAAAAACTTGCCGAAGCTTAAAGAATTAATAGCCGTTGCTTTAAAATTTATTGAAGTTCATTGATATCAATGACTGAGCTTGTGTGAATCAGTGTTTCTCTCTCTGATTTTTTGTTTATCATGTTAGCTTTGGGGGTAAATAAAAGATAACTGGACTGAATCACTGCTCAATGGCTTTTTAGCCAAAAAATATAAAAAAAAATTTCGGTATTTATTTGCTTTTGTTTTGCCTTTAGAAATTAAAACGTTTATTGTCTGCCAGCCATAGTAACATAAAAACACTTGAACACAACTTTAGCAAAACCATACATAGTGTCCTGTCCGTAGTGATAGGGACAATATGCTCACAGGATTTATAGACAGCAAATACTATGAAGTTTTTTTTTATTTTATTTTGAATTAAGCAAATACCCGGTTACTGACAATCATACAGCTTCCAGAGATGATGATCACGTTCATTATCATCAAATCTACACTGTGACCGATTCAAATAACGTAAATTGAGTGCAATTTGACTGATTGATATTGGACTAAATAATTTGTTTTAAAGGTTACCAATAAATATTGACCCATTGAACTGTAAAACTGACTCAACGTTAGGTTTTTGAAACTCACATCCATGCCGTCTAGGGGCCATTGGCATATTATGATGAATACCATGAGTATGGAAACCATATCTATTGGAGTCGTATGGTTTATTGTAATCATTGAGTCCGGAATGTAAACAATTTGTAATTTTCGAACTGAAGTAGATCCAGGGTGAAATAAACAAATCATAGAGAATATACGTCTACAAGGAAAATGTATTGTTGATGGCTAATAGCAGGAGAGAGTTCTAAGCAAGTAAGCATGTGTTAGTAGTTGATGATATTTTAAAGTTGGTAATCCACTCCACAGTAGTAGTAGTAGGTAGTATGTTCGCTTATTAGACATAAGGCCACGATTTGAACCGCAGGTCAGACATCTACAACAAAACGAAATATGAAAAAATATTTCTTCGGCAACTGCCTCTCAGCAGATTTCTACTTTAGACAGCAGAACGCCGAGGGAAACTTACTTAATCAAACACGATTCTGTAGACTGCTGGAGACGATTGATTCAATCCAGTCTATTGCGCATATGGCAAGGGTACTATTACGAAACATTGTATCGTTAGTACTCTGGAACAACATACTTAATGTTCGATGGATTTATAAATAACTTCATTGCAGTTATGGTTTCAAAATATCTCAAATAGCTGAAAGACTATGAAATTTCGTTACAGGTTGAGCACTAGAAGTAATACCGTATGGAACTCGATCCATCAAATGCCATAATTATGAAAATGCCATCTACATATACTACTAGCAGAAGGCTATTGGCAAGATTCTAATAATTATTCAGACTAATGCGACAAGGATTAGTCGATGCAGACTATGAGTAAATTTAAAATGATTGTAAACATATTGTTACTAAAATGGAAAAATATAGGTACTGGTGTTTTGCTTTTACATCGTTTAACATTAAAATTATAAACAAAAGCTACAAAAACAAAAACAATGAACTTGTTTACTTGATAAACAAGTAAACAAAAATATACCAACATAACACAACAGCATAAAAAATGGTAAACAAGTAAACAAAAATACAACAACAAACACTACAAGAATAAATATAAACAAAATACACAAACAGCCTAAAAGAAACAACGATGTTTACGCTTATAGAAATCTCGAGAAGTCGAAGCCATGAACATTCGTCTGCAAGGACATTCATCAGACTGTTCACGTTGCCAAATAAAAGGCTAGGCAAAGCAGGCAACAATTCAGTAAAAGTGCAATCAGTCTTATGTGAAGACGCGGTATGTTTAAAGAGAGTAATCGTGGTTTGAAGATCTTCGTTACAAAGATCAGTTGAACAATTGTCTAGTAATTGTTATTGTTTATGCAAAGGGTGTAAACAAGAGGAATAACAAAGAAAAGTAATTGTTGCTGTATACATCAAGTTGTGAACAGTCGCACACAGAATTGTACGAATAATAAAGAATTTGAATTAAAACTAAACACAGATTTATTTTTATTGTATTTGCAATCTACGAGCTCCTATTTTAAACATTTTTAAAAGGCAAAAACGTAACAATATAAAGGATCCGCCAAAAAACTTTTTTTTTTAAAATGCTTTAAAAAAAACTACTGAATATTTTCTCAAATTTCTTTTTTTATTTGAAAGTACAATCCTTCCGGTTAATAATGGAAAATAATTTCATTCAAATGGCTGCCTCGGCTGGCCAAGCAGTAGCCTACACCAGAAGATGCCGATTTTGGCAAAAAAAGTCATCTTTTCGGATGAAGCTCATTTTGATCTTGGCGGGTATGTAAACAAGCAAAATTGTCGCATTTGGGGCACAGAAAACCCGCACGCATACATTGAAAAGCCGACGCATCCCAAACGAGTCACTGTTTGGTGCGGATTTTGTTCCAGAAGCATAATTGAGCCATTTTTCTTCGAAAATGAGCAAGGCGTGGCCGTTACAGTCAATGGCGATCGTTATCGGGCAATGTTGAACGAATTTTTGTTCACAAAAATTGAAGAGGAGGATATTGGCAACATTTGGTTTCAACAGGACGGCGCTACGTGCCACACAGCCGAAGCTACACTCGATGTTTTGCGCCCTGTTTTTGAAGATCACATTATCAGCCGCAGAGCTGATGTCGTTTGGCCACCTCGGAGCTGCGATTTGACACCGTTGGACTATTATTTGCGGGGTGCCGTCAAAGATATGTGTTACGCCGACAAGCCAGAGACAATTGACGCTTTAAAGGACAATATTCGTGAAGCCATTGGTGAAATACAGCTGCACACAATCGATAATGTGCTTAAAAATTGGACCGATCGTGTAGGCTACTGCATGGCCAGCCGAGGCAGCCATTTGCATGAAATTATTTTCCATTATTAACCGGAAAGATTGTACTTTCAAATAAAAAAAGAAATTTCAGAAAATATTCAGTAGTTTTTTTTTGAAAGCATTTTCAAAAAAAAAGTTATTTGGCGGACCCTTTAGTATATGGGCACTGAACATCATTAAGTAATTGCTCATGTTCAATTACTGTGTAGTATAGTGTAGCTTTCAACTCCACTGTACTTACATGTGTGCTCTATTCATCATTTTATCTCTCTCTCTGTTATCTATGTATGTATGTATGTAAGTATGTATGTATATATATACTCACTTGACAAACAACCGCTATAGCTTTTGAAAACAGCAAAACGTGAATCTGTTGTATTAATACCACCGATTTGCACACGATTAGCACTCATTTCGGCTGATGGTGTTAATGCTCTCGCACTAATTGCCGCAAGTGGCACTTGTTCGCGGTCAATATACAATGTTGCTTCAGTCAAATTCCGTTGATAGTAAATCGAATGGCGGGCATTATTAATGAAATTCCGATCAATACGAGCACCAACAGCTGGTCCCTCACGATCTTCTTCGAATAGCAAATAACCATCGGCTGTGATGGCTATCATCAGGTAATAACTACGATCGGCAGCTGTTTGCAGCAGCAGCATAACACGATTGGCACGCCGTAAATCCAACGAGGAGAAGGCCAACTGCAAGCGTACATAATCCACTTTGCCGGCCAATTCAAATTTACGCTGTAATGTTGATTCACCACTAAAATCGGCACCTTTTTCTTCCATACAGAATTCACCCAAGAAACTGGTGTGCTCACAATCGCAAGTGGACTCTTGATTGGCGAAATTCTCACGACATATGCCGCCATTCTTACAGGGTTCAGCATCACATTTGATTTGGCAATTGGGTAGGACACCGTCAATAACTGTGGCAAGTAAAAAAAAAATATTTTTTAATTTTATTATTCAAGGATTTAGATGTTGTGCGTGTATGTGTGTATAAGTATGTTTGTGAATATTTATGTTTGTTGTTATAGTTTATTTAGGATATCCTTTTTGGGGAAAATTCAATTTACAAAAATTGCTTTCCAAAAAACGACTTATGGATGGAAGCAATTGCTTTTAGTGGGTGGCATTTTGAATCAAAGTTCATATTTGTATACCCAGGGGGTATGTATGAATATGTGTGTGTACTTGTATATGACAATTTTTATCCGATTAACATTTGTTAGTTAATTCTAGTTGCTACTTGTACAACTTATGCAAGCGGTTGACCACACAGAATATTTAAACAAAATAGCAGAGCCGGACAATCTTTGCAGCTGGTGAATTTATTGAAAATGTAAGGAAGGTTTATTCTTTATAGGCCAAGTACAAAAAAGTAAAATGATTGAAAAAACTAGGTCCTTCAATTTATGCAAAAAGATTTTTCAATGTTTCAACATTTGTTGTGATATTGTCAGGTATCCGTTTAAGCTGTTTGTGTGCTTTGGTTTTACCATTCGGGTCTTTGAATTCAAATTATGGATAAAGTTAACTTGTAACAGAAAAACCTTAAATATATACAGTTGTGTTCAAATATAAAGCAGATCTTTTATTTATTATGTTCCGTGTAGTATAACAGATCAGAGTATCTGGCGGCAATCGAACTCATGACCCTCTCGGTAATAGTCTAGCACACTATCCACAAGGTTATCAGGACCAGATATCAGCAATAAATCGCTTTTTCGCTACTCATAAGTACTCATGAAATTTTGAGTATGAGTGAGTCAACAGTATTGAAATCCAACTACCTGATTCATTTGTACTCAATACAACATTGATTTATAAGTACAAGTTGCAATGAGTATGAGAACAACGTTGACATCAAACTCATAACATTCGAACTATGTTTGATTGATACGCCTACTCATTCAGATTCATAAATTTTGAAATTTACTCTTATAAATGTTTCGAGTGATTCGAATCATTCGCCAAAATTCACAGTCTTAGTTGTTGTTGCATTTACAAAGAACGAAGGAAGACATATAAACAAAAAAGATAAAGACAGCAAGCAGAGCAAACACACAACCTTCTTGTGAGAATTGTAATGTTCATACGCCAATTTAATATTAATATTTTGTGATTCGTGTATACGATGAGTCATGGAGAGTCGAAATCAATAACATCATGCATATTGTTAAGTACGAGTACCATGAGTATTTCAAACTTTGAATATGAGTAGTACGACCATGACATTAAAATAAGTATGAATGCGTATAAGTATCAGAAATTATAAGTATGATTCGAATCTACTCATCGTCTTGAATACTCATTGCTGACCTCTGATCAGGACATTAAAAAAGCGGACCTTATAGTACTCTATGCGACAATAAGTTTCCAGCCGATTGAAAAATCAGTACTCCAATCAGCTCTTTTTGAACCGTTTTCATATGGTCGTGTTGTTTCATTAACTACTGTGATGAGCGCATTGACCGCTTTTGTTTACTTCTCGGACAGTAGCATCGCTTGTATTAAATTCTTGTGTAAACTCCATTTTCTTTCGTTAATGCATCCTTTGGATATTGATTGATTCATGTGTTTACACTTCCATATGTGTAGTTTGAAGTTTCATTAGGAGTTTCTTACTGTCTTCCCTCATCAGTTTACACAGTTGGCTTAACACATCCGACATTCTGTTTTCAAAGCTTTCCCATTCCAAGTCCCCATTCATTTATCACTTCAAGCAAGTTATTGGTAATCATAGCTCATGTTATTCTTTGAGTTTTTCAGATTGTCAATCATTATATGAGGGTAGGTTATACGGGGTTGTACCACTTAACTTCAGTGTTTTTTAATAAAAAAAAGGTTTCTTGAGGTCATCAAAATGATTTTGTTTGTGAAATGATGTCATAGTTACCATCAAATCTCTTACCATCGATTCCTAAGATTTTAAAACCAGAAATATTCATCTTATGCTAAATAGGTCATATGAGAACATAAGTTGTTTCCTAATTAATGAATTATGTCCACATATAGTCTAATTGGTAGTGTGTTAGCTTATTAGACGTGATGCCATGGTTCCAACCCTGCTTAGACATATCGAACTACAACGAAATAAATCCTTCTGCGACTTCCTCTCAGCAGACTTCTCGTAAAAACTCTCAAAGTAAATAAAATTGCCATGAAAAGTTTCTCAAAAACCGACTTTAAACTGTAGGTCCCACCACTAGTAGATCAAAATTAACACACACAACATAGGTGGTATGAGACGCTAGGTTGTAATCCTAACTAAAGGGTTGTAATAATCAATTAAGTAAGTCAGTAAGACCACGGAAACTGTACATGTACACATCCATTGTCCTTCCAGTATTCTTAGCCAGTTCCGATCGTTTTCTTTTCAAACATTCATTCAATCAATTCAATAACTTACCACTTTGAAGGCAGCCAGTGTGTATTGTGCATCTAAAAAAAGCACATCTTGAGATAGCTGTCTAACAAACTGTCTTTTGCGCCGATTATTTCCAAAATACCCACTATTTTGACTTCTCTTTGATTTTTAATGTGTTGTGTTGAAGCCACATCGTCGTTTGTGGTCATAAAACATCGTAAAAACTCGTCCATATTGAGTTCGAACAACAACAAATATTGCTACGATGTTGCCACATTATTGTATTTGTTGGACAATTGTGAGCAAATATGGCAACCAATTTGGTGGAAGTTTTTTTTTATAATCGTGCGATCGTTCCAAATTGAAAGCACTGTGAGTCAGAGATGTCTATGCCTTCTATACTATCTCTGGTAAGTCCAAATCTCCCATTAGTCAACACCACATCGAGCATTTTCTCAATTGTCTTGAGGTGTAAAACACTCGATATTCTCCGTGCATGTAAGGCCATAATGACCTTCAATAAGCCGCTCTTTTAACATTGCAGAGTTGCCAGAGCATTTATCAAACTTAGCTTAGATTTGAGGACGGGTTTTCTCCGCTAGAAACATTGCTTAATGAGCACAATAAGTTCACTTTTTAGCTATTTTCTCTTCTAATCAGGAATAATTCGAAGAACAATAACTTAATGATCCGTCTTCGTATATACATACGATCCTCAGATCGTACAGAAACAGATTTGTTATCTGTCGTGGTCTAGAAACAACGCTTCATAGGAAAATGTATTGTTTTCTTGTATTGAAGGGAGTCATGAAAAAGGCTATCATTTCTGAATGGCTATCATTTCTGAATGGCTTCCTAATGTAACCCATTTAGCCATTTATTTAACCCTGCAAATTTGGACTTTTTTGCGCAAATAAGATGGCTCCAGGTGTTTCCGAAGGCATTTTGCGCGCTGAATACGAATCTGCTTTCAAAAACTTTCTATCACGTCAGGTTTTCATTCAGATTATAAAATTCAAAATGGCGGATCCAATATGGCGGTCGAGGTTTATAAAAATTAATCAGATTTACTTGACCGCCATATTGGATCCGCAATTTTGAATTTTTCAAATATGAATGAAGATCTGTAATCAGCGACCCCAAAAACCCCTGAATAACAATTTTCAAGTAAATCTGATTAATTTTTGAGGACCTCCGTAATGTGTTTCTTTTTCTCTTGCACCCCTTGATATAAACCCAACCCCTACTTTAAGGGTGCATGCAAACAATTTGGGCTCATTTTAAAGAACAAAGATCAATTGTCAATTTCCGACATTAGCGATGGTATTGCACGTCAGTGTTTAGCTCTACAGTGTTTCAAAAATGGCCAAAAACGCTAATTTTAGGGGGTTTCAACCCTTTTTCGCGAAAACCTGACGTGATGGAAACCAGATTCGTGTTCAGCGCGCAAAATGCCTTCGGAAACATCTGGAGCCATCTTATTTGCAAAACCCATGCAGGTATGTCTTATTTATTGAAGGATTGAAGTCTCTCAATTGTCTTAAAATTCGAGAATATGGTGCATATAAATCTAACTTTCTTTTGGATTTGAATATGAATTGTTTGGGTTTGTTATCACGCGCTTTAAATACTTTAACACAACACTTGACATCTTGATTATAAGACGTATGAAATGAATATTTAAAATTGTAAAGAAATTACTTTCCTATACTCACTGCTATATTTTTAATCACAACTAACTTACAATAAAATTGCGGCATTGATACGAACATACAAATGTCGTCTACCATATGCATATTCGAGTGAACGAGCATACACATTCAATTCAGTGCCGTATTTCCTATGTGAATAAGAGAGTCTATATAGGAAGAAAACGATGACAGAGTGTATACGAGTATGTTGGTTGCTTTGTTTGTTCGTTTTCCTTTCAAACACTTTTGGGTTTGTTGGGTGCGGGTGAGTGGGGATGTTAGTGACGACAGTGCCATAAAGGAAATTGCAAACAAATATTGTAAAGGATAATAAATTCATGTGTCAACATGTGTGTATGCCCGGGTATGCATTCATATTTGCTATTTGCAATGTTGTTGCAACACCAGTGCTCTCCCTCTGTCTCTCTCTTGCGCTCTACGTCTTGTGTTGTATGTTAAGTATTGAATTTTCGTTACCAATAATTTCGCACAAATTCAGTTTAGCTTATATAAACATACATATGCATACCTACATATGTAAGTACATATACACACTTATGCATTTATGTGGCATTTATACTTGGCTACTTACTTGGTGCAATATTCCTTTCATTAATATCAGCTAAATCAATAAGATTCGAACCAATTTTTAAGCCACGTACACAGCCAATATAACCTTCGAGTGCTGGTGCATTAGGATTTGTACGCAATAAATTTGCTGGATCATAACCGCCAATATTAAATTGAAAATATTCGGTTGGTGGTGCTGGCGGACGATGTGGTGATAAAACCTCTGCAAAAGAAGAAGAAAAAGAGAAAGAAATCATTGCTTATTAATAAAGATTTTCGTTTTCGTATTCGTTTTATAATGAAATCATTTTTGTACACAAAACCGTTGCTAAGCTAAGCTTATAAGACGATCAGAAATTTCCAAGAGAAAAAAATGGAAAATTTTTAAAAGTGTCACACGCCATACCCTCATAATCATCATTATCATCATCATCAGCTTTGAATTACTGTCGTAGGTTCGGTTTGGCATCTTGTTGCTACCCTTCCCCCCATTTGCATTTTGTCGCTCTAATCAATAATTAATAGTGTTGGCCTGTGCTAGGCTAAAAGGAAATTATTTTGGTTTGTTTGTTTTTGCTTGCTTGTGTTGGTATAACTGAATTTGAATTTGAGTTTTGAATTTAATTGAAATTACTTTGATGGAGCACAGTGTGGCAGCTGAAAGACGTAGAGAGTTTGTGGAAAATATTTCAAAGCAAATGTGGCGGACAAAAAAAATGTTGTGATAAAGTGGACAATTTATCATTCTCTAGTTATTAAAGAAGAATCCGCATGAACGGCGAAACAAATTAATTGTATGCGTGTAATACATAGTTGCTAGTGAGGGGCCTATTTAAAGCTTTAGCTTCAGAGGTTTATTAAAATGGATTTTTTGGATTGCAGCTGAATGACATATTCAGTGAAAAAAGTGCTTCTTTGCCTTAATCGATCTTCAAACACAATCAAGTTTGTCTTTTGTTTTGTCCATGATTTAAAGCTTGTAGTTGGTGGCCTATTTACTGAGAATGTGGGATAAGCTACACTTGTTAAAAGAAGATTGTGTAGAAACATAAGAAATCCAGCTTCAAGAGTTAAAATTTTAAAATTCAGGGCCTTAAAACCCCTACTATAATATTTTATTCATGTCTTCAGCCTCCAGAGAACATCATAAGAAGGGAAAAATTCCTTATCACTGCATGCGATAAAAAACCGATTAAATTTCGCAAATGGAATTTTTTCTACGCAATGACAAATGGCAACCCTATTATTCTAGAAACTACAAAAGTAACTTGTAATTTGTAATACTTCGTCCCATTTAAAACTCGCTAATTTTTGAAACTGTGGATCTATTTTTTATGAACTGCAAACTGCACAGGCGCCTTACACTACGGAAAGGAAATTTAAAATAAAGTGACTTTAATACCCTTGAATAATGTTCACATTCGTGTCTTCAGCTTCCAGGGAAATTTATAAGGAGATCTTAATAAAGAGTTGAAATCAGAAAGCAAAATTCCTCACCAGAGTATCCGAAACAAAAACTCAATGAATTTCCGGGATTGCATTATTTCTAGGCAATTACAAATGGCAACTCTGTTATTCTAGGAACTGCAATAACTTGCAATTTTTCGCCCCATTAAAAACAGCTTATTTTTGAATTTGCAGACTTATTTTTTATTAACTACAGAAGCAAATAGAAATCGTCGTAGTCTGGTAGGTAGTATGTTACCTTATTAGACGATAGCCCACGATTCAAGACCCTGCTCAGAAATCTCGAACAAAACGAAGTATGAAAAAAAGTTTTTGGCAATTTACTCTCATTAGTCTTTTGGTAAAAAACTCTGACTGTAAATAAAATTGCTATGAAAAGTTTCCCAAGGAAATCTGTCGTCCGGAGTCGAATGTACATAGCTTCTGCCACTCATGACAAATTTAGCACATACAACATGGGTGCTGTGAGAAACTAGGAGGCCTAAGGAAGGAATATAAAGCATTGCAGTGAAAGGAAAAAGGTAGACTAAAAGGAGGGCATTGTTAGGTCTTACAGCAGGCTCTGAATTACTGCAATCGATGGAGACAATTTGTAAACCATGCACTGCTGGCCAAAGTCAAAAAGTGTGCTGGTCAAAAAATGTGTATTTTGAAGTGATACTAAGGTATATACGGTCCAACAAGGAAATTTGAAGATCCCTATCTTAAGTAAGAATATTAAGTTTACAGTGTCTCATGATCTTCCTCCAAAGGTTGACCAATTGCACTCATCAGGAAAAAAGAAACGAATAGAAGTGATACTAGTGATCAGATCATAGATCAGATTAGAAATTAAATAAGAGATCAGATTAGAGATCAGACCAGAATGTAAAGGGTCCGCCAAATAACCTTTTTTTTGAAAATGCTTTAAAAAAAAACTACTGAATATTTTCTCAAATTTCTTTTTTTATTTGAAAGTACAATCCTTCCGGTTAATGATGGAAAATAATTTCATTCAAATGGCTGCCTCGGCTGGCCATGCAGTAGCCTACACGATCGGTCCAATTTTTAAGCACATTATCGATTGTGTGCAGCTGTATTTCACCAATGGCTTCACCAATATTGTCCTTTAAAGCGTCAATTGTCTCTGGCTTGTCGGCGTAATACTTATCTTTGACGGCATGCCACAAATAATAGTTCAACGGTGTCAAATCGCAGCTCCGAGGTGGCCAAACGACTTCAGCTCTGCGGCTGATAATGCGATCTTCAAAAACAGGGCGCAAAACATCGAGTGTAGCTTCGGCTGTGTGGCACGTAGCGCCGTCCTGTTGAAACCAAATGTTGCCAATATCCTCCTCTTCAATTTTTGTGAACAAAAATTCGTTCAACATGGCCCGATAACGATCGCCATTGACTGTAACGGCCACTCCTTGCTCATTTTCGAAGAAAAATGTCCCAATTATGCCTCTGGACCAAAATCCGCACCAAACAGTGACTCCGTTTGGGTGCGTCGGCTTTTCAATGTATGCGTGCATACATACCCGCCAAAATCAAAATGAACTTCATCTGAAAATATGACTTTTTTGCCAAAATCGGCATCCTCTGTAAGTCGATCGCAGGCCCGCTTAGCGAAGCGAAAACGCATTGGATGGTCAGTTGGCTTCAACTCCTGAACCAATTAGACTTTGTCATACCAAGGTCTTTATGCAAAATTTGTCTCAATGATGTCTCCGAAATGTTCAATTGTTGAGAACGACGGTGAATTGATGTTGATGGCGCTTCACGCACACTTTCTGCCACAGCAGCAATATTCTCGGGTGTACTCACCGTTTTTGTCTTTTCACGCTTTGGTTTATCGATGAGGATGCCAGTTTCTTTCACTTTTTTCACAAGATAACGAACATACGGAGCTGACGGTTCTTCTCTTCTTCCAAAATCCGTACGCAATTTTCGAACACATTCTGCAACATTACCATGATTTTCAAAGTAATGTCGCAATATTTCCCAGCGTTGTTCAAGCGTATACACAACCATATTCGTTCAGCGGAAGGTTAAAACTAATTATATGTCAAATTAGACATGAGCTAAGTGTTACCATTCACGAAATAAGCACTAGTTCAAAAAAAAAAAAACGTTAGATGGCGGACCCGATAGTTGTTATTCTATATTTAACCTCAGTATTCTTAACTGAGACAATCTCTAAGTCTTTATTGATGCAACTCTAACATGATTAGGAATGTTGAAATAACTATTTGAGACACACGATTCTCTTCTCGGGAATTGCATGAGTAACGAGATTACAAGAAGGGGCTAAAAAAACAG
The DNA here is from genome assembly GCA_936449025.2 of Sarcophaga subvicina. Lineage (NCBI taxonomy): Eukaryota > Metazoa > Arthropoda > Insecta > Diptera > Sarcophagidae > Sarcophaga > Sarcophaga subvicina. The sequence continues at coordinate 102,364,087 of OW388083.2, read as the reverse complement.
GAGCATAAAATAGCCACTGAGACCTTCGGACAAAGACTTCCCCTGACATAGAGCAGGATAACTTTCTATAGAGTTCACTTAATACAAGTCTTAAAGAGAATTTCATGGAAAGAATCGTTCGTAGTCGCCGTAGTCTAGTAGGTAGTGTGTTGGCTTATTAGACGTAAAGCCAGGGTTCGAACCATAGGCCTGACATCAAAACAAAATACAAAAAGTATTTCTTCGGTGACTTCCTCTCAGCAAATTTCTGGCAAACATTCTGAGAGTAAATAAAATTGCCATGAAAAGTTTCTCAAAAAAAATCTGACTTTCGTAGTCGACTTTTAACTGTAGGTCCCGCCACACATGCATATAATTAACACACGCAATATAAGTGGCGTGAGAAACTAGGTCCATAATCTTGACTGAAGGGTTGTAATGACCAATTATGTATGTATGTATGTGAATTGCTCCAAACTCTTTTGGCGTGTATTGTTATTTGATCAAATAGAATTTGCAAACAGCAATAGGCGTTACTGAGTAATCAGCATACGGTTAGTTTTAACAACTTTGATTTGCCCTGTATTCCAAACCTTGTCTGCCAACTCCACTATATTTTTTTTCTTTGTATTTTACATTTCATTTCATTAAATTTCATTCCTTTATGTTGCAATGAATAACGATAATGAAAATATTTTCAATCAGCATTTATTTAATTATTACACTCTTTGCACTCTTTATGCAATTAAATGCCTTCCTTAAGGAAAAAAATGCACACGTGCATACCACTGCTTATTATCTCAATCAAATGAAGACATTAAAATTATTCGTAATTTCTGTGGCACCTTCATAAATTGTTTAATTAAGGCTTAAGATTGAAAGAAAAAAAAATACTTCATATTACACTCACCTTTCTCAGGATTCGTCCACGGCTTATTCGCATACTCATCCAGCAACAATGTGCCCCGTTCAACACTGACACTCTGCTCATTTACATGCATGAGCGTTTGTTGCTCTTCCCTTATAATTGCTATCTGTATGCTCTTTAATGTGCTTACACTGTCATCGATGACGGTCAAATTGACAATCTCATCGCCGTAATTGTACAAGAAGACAATCTCTCGGCCATCATTGATATACAAATGAACGAAATTATTGTAATGATCGTTGGCATAGAGGACCAATGAGTTGGTGTCATAAGTTCGCAGATTGATGAGTATATCGTACAGTAGTATGCCCTTCAGCATATCGCGTTCATCGTCAACGAAGCCCATTAAAGCGATGGGCTGGGCAGTGGCACTTAAATAATTGCGCATCAGAAACGATTCACGATTAATGAAAGTAAGAGCCTTCTCATTAATGTCTGGGCGGGCGGACGCGTAAAGAATGAAAGACAAGAAACAAAAAGGGGGGAGAATGTAAGCGTGTTATGATTGTAAAAAGCAGATTTTTTTTCCTTCAGCATCATTTATTGCCTTCCATTGCAATGCATGCAGTGAATGAAGCAATGAAAAAGGATAAGTAGTATACGTCAATGAGTAAATGAATGAATAAATGAATGACTCAGTGGATGAATGACTGAATGACTGAATATATGAATGAAATCAATGTTTCTTTAAACTGTAATAATCTCATTAGTGGCCATTTATGTATGTATGTATGTATGTGTACTTACTTGTTTCACAGAATTCGCCTATGTGAGCCCATGAATTATAGCACACACACTTGAATGTACTCCATAGCTCCTTACATTCGGCACCATTTTTACATGGATTCGGCACACAGGAAGGCTTACAATCCTTAATTATTTCCGATAAATGCACTGACATATAACTGTAGATATCGAGTATTTCGCCATTCACCACCAGACCACGGAAGCAACCAATTAAGCCAGCTTTAACTGATAATTTCTTCAAGAGTTCTCTACAAGATAAGAGAGCAAAAGTGAGACAGATAATTAAATTAAAACGCTTAACAAAAAATTTGTAAAGAACTAAAATGGCAAATATTTAAGCACTTCTTCAACAACAACAACAACAACAAAAAAGGGTTGAAAAAACGGTGGAAAACTGCTTGTAATTTTTCACAAGCATAAATTCAAATGATTCGTTGTTTTTTTATTTTTTTTTATTTTATAAACGACTACATTTGCATATTCAACGTTCGTGGATTAAGACATGTGAGGGCATTTGGAAGGGCATAAGAAAGGGGAGAGATCACGAAAAAAATACAACAACTTTAAACCAATTTGAATGGAAATTGAATTAAATGCAACATTAAGTATTCACTCACAAACACTCGCTGCAAATTGATGTCAACACTTTTACTATGACTATCTCATATACTTTATATGAGTACATGTGTACATTCATACAAAATACATACATATGTACATACAATATTACAGTGTACATATATACATACATTCTTATTAATGTTGTATGTGAATCGCTTTAAAGGGTAAAGCCTTTAAAGGTTTTCTATTGTTACGAAAATGGAAATGGTTTTACATCGTTTAACATTAACATGATAAACAAAAGCTACAAAAACAAAAACAATGAACTTGTTTACATGATAAACAAGTAAACAAGTAAACAAAAATGCAACAACAAACAATGTGAACAAAATACAGAAACAACAATGAAATAACAATGTTTACATTTATGGAGTTTTCGAGAAGGCGAAGCCACGAACATTAGACTTCAACAACATTCATCAGACTGTTTACGTTGGCATACAAAAGGCAAAGCAGGCAACAAGAGAGTAAAAAATGCAGTCAGTCTTGTTTGAAGATGCGTTGCGTGTGAAGAGAATAATCGTGGTTTAAAAAACTCCGTTGTAAAGATATAACGAACAATTGTTAGTGTTTGCGCAGAAGAGTGTAAAGAAGAATAGGTTAGGTTAGGTCGGAGTGGTAACTCTGTTATCACAAAGCTCACTTGAGCACGCATAGCGGCCCGTTGTGATGTCACTGGTGAACGCAGTCCCTGTACTAACCAAGTTCCACAAAAATCAGGGAAAAGAAAAGAAAGAAGAATAACAAACAAAGCAAATTATTGTTGTTTACATAAGGTTGTAAACTGTGGCACACAGAATTGTGCGAATAATAAAGAATTTTAATTAAAATTAAACACACATTTATTTTTATATTATTTGCAATCTACGAGCTCATATTTTAAACGTTTTTAAAATGAATTACAGAACAATAACGGAAATAACTCTCTTAGTACAGAAAAACCTGGGTACTTAAGTGGATGGAAACATCTTATCGCCTATTGTAGAACAATATCACAAGAGGAGAAATTGCAAAGTTACTCCAAGATGATCATGATGGCAGGAAAAATTAATAAAAACCGCTAAAGTACACTAATGAACGTCGTTAAAAACGTTGTGGCAACTTTATTATTCTAGAAACTACACTAACTTGTAATGTATAACAGTTCTCCCCATTAAAATGGCTTATTTTTCAAGCTGCAGACTTATTTCTTACGAACTGTAAAAGCATATAGAAATTGCCACAGTCTAGTAGGTAGTGTGTTGACTTATTAGACGCGAGCCCGTACTTCAAACCTCAACTCAGACATCTCGAGCGTGAACGACAAAAAACAAACAAATTGCAAAAACTTTGATAAAAAATAAATTTGCCATGAAAAAAGCTTTTTAAAACTCCGTCGTTGGGAAACGACTTCAAACAGTTGGTCCCGCCACTCATGACCAAAATTAACACACTCAACATGAATGGTATTCGAAACTAGGCTGTAATTCTAGTTGTAATGAGTAAGTAAGTAATGAGCGTAAGTAAGTAAGTAAGTAATGAGCTTTCTTATGAGACACTTCGATTTACACGTTCATCTGAATTGCTTATGCGTGGTAGATTAAAATAAATTCAGGGCATGTGGAGTGGACATCAAAACAATTGAACATTCATTGCTCAGCCTATGTTAGTTGGAGGTTCCAACATTTTAGGTAGAAATACCATACCAGGCATAACAAATCCCACATAAGTGATGTGGAAAAAGCTAAGATGTTTGTATATGAAACAAACTTCGATACTATGTTCGGTAACTCCTAAGGGTGAACGCACAATAAACAATTTGAAAGCTTAGGTCTAGGTCGATAGGCATGCGATCTTGAACCTCCTTGGTTGGTCTTCTTCCCTTTAATTAGTTTTTGTACCTAACTTTTTCTAGAAAAATCGAGCTCGGTGACTACCTATTAGATTATGACACTAGTTACAGTGGTGAGGAACTACTGATTGAGTTCTACTTTTTTCCAATGAGATGCCTGACCTTACTATGATACTTGATATTGATTCTAACCTCTCTTTGAAGAGGTAGGGATTATTTGAAGACCATTGAAGTCTCTTAATTTTACAAATTCGGAAACCATGAATGTCGCAAATAGTAACAATGCAAATTACTTTTATGGTACACCCTATACACTACTTCTATAAAATATTCTTATACTGTCAACCCTAGAATGAGCTGCCGACGAAGTGACAGTTACCAGCCAACCAACCATCCTATTAAGTCATTAGCATACATTTTTTATATCCTTTAGCATTACAGTTGTCAGTGTGGTATCTTTAGTTTGTGCTTAAATTTGTAACAGCTTTGTGTAAATAACGCTGCTGAAATTTGATTCGATTCGATTGATGGCATATTTATGAGTCAAACGCCTCAGAAAAATCGCACTGACAAAGGGGAATAAAAATTTTAGTCTCGGAAATTGACCTTGTAACGGACCTAAGTTCTAATTACAATGGTCTTTCAACCTTCAATAGTAGGTCCTTAGAAGTGCGTATTTAAATAATAATAAATGTTTAGTTTTAATCAGAACTACACGAAGATTGCTTTGTTCACACTTGCCACTTCACTTTCTCAGATAGCTTGTTGATATAGAAAGATTGTGTAATGGGCGTGGCAAAAGTATTTGAATTCTAGATTATAGCAGCAAGAGCCCTTAAGAGAACTGTATTTACTAGTCTGTTAAGAGCTGTATAGCATATTATGAAAGGCCTATAGTCAGAAAGGCGATGCAGGGTAAAGATGAGTTCAGGAAATATTATCCCCCTTTCCTTCCTTCCGTAACATATTTTTCTTGTTCAAACACAATGCGCTTAACGAGTAGAAGCCAGTGTTGGTTGTAAATAAAAAATGAAAATTCTGTCGCATATTCTGGTGCAGTTTACTTATAGAAACTTTGGTTATGAATCGGACGTGCAGCCCTTGTGTTAACCAACTTCTTCTTCCCTGGTTTGGTAGAACTTCCTCAGTACAGGGACTGCGTTCACCTGTGGCGCCACAACGGGCCGCTATGCCCGTGAGCTTTTGGTATCAAAGCTACCACTCCGAGCTAAGCCTACGCCTACGAATCGGACAGTAGTAACCAATCATAAGACAGCCACGCTGAAGAAATATTTGTAATGTCCATGCAGAATATTAGACTGACTACCTACCGTAGTCTAGCAGTTTTTGTGTTGGCTTATCATACGGGAAGCCTAGGTTTAAACCTTAAGTCAGACATCTCCAGCAAAAGGAAATATGAACAAATATTTCTTCGGCGACTTCCTCTCAGAAGATTTGTGGCAAAAGCCCGGAGAGTAAATAAAACTGCCGTGAAAAGTTTCTCAAACCAAATCTGGCGTTCGGAATCGCACTTTAAACTGTAGGTCCCGCCACTCCATGTATAAAAGTAAGACATACAACGTAAGCAGGGTGAGAAGCAGGGTGAGAAGCAGGGTGAGAAGCAGGGTCGATTTCCTGACTGAAGGAAAGACTAATTATGTATGTATGTGTCTGTGATTAAACTCCCTATGGAGTCAATTAACTTTAGAGTCACTGCAGAGGAATAAGATGTCTTCCATACATGTTAAGCAATTATGCTGTACGAGAGCTTGAAGTCGTTATTAACCGACTATCATTTTTCTTTTCATTTATTTTTTACATTTTGCATGTGCATGAAAGTTAATGTATGTGAAGGAGTGTGGATCGTGTGTGCATGGGTATTTCTACATGTGTGAGTGAGTGAGTGTATTGAAGCAAAGAATAGCACAACTAAATACGAGTGAGTAGAAGTAAACAAATCAACTTGAAAAGGTTACACCAACAAAAATATGTCAAGATTAACTTGTTGATGCCCTACTTGAAATATGACAACGCAGAAGTCATACAAGCAGTTGTCTTTAAAAATATAATGGACTTAATGGAGTACAAATTTATACATGATAATTTTTTGAAGCAGAGCTGGGATTATTGTTCACTGAAATCTCAGTTTTTTCAATTTCAAAAATTATTTTACGATGCATGAATTTGAAGTATACCAGCTGTAGGGTGCTTTTATTAAAAGGTAAACTAAATGTCGCTTTAAAATATATTAAATTAAAATAAAAGATATAAAAAAACACAAAAACTGAGTGTTTGAACGTAATTTTTTTAAATGCATTGCCAAAGAATTTGTGTTAAAATATTTAGTGTGTGCGTGTAGCAATAAATTTTATTTTTTTAAAAGAAATTTTAATTTTTAAGTCACTTAAAAGGATGTTTTATACGAGACTGAAAGTATACATACATAGAGAAAGGAATAACTTTAATTTATATACAAGGTGTAGTAAATTGAAAAACCATTATTTTTGCTTAATACTAAGAACTTTCACCAGCAAACTTATTTATCTTTTAAATATATGATCAACAATTAGAGGATGGCGCCCTTATTCATGCAGCGCATTATTTTGGAACTAAAACATTAGATAGTGGGACCGAGTAGTGTTTGTGTATTTTCGGTTTCAATGAAATCCATTCTGTTTATTTGTATGTGACAAAAAAAACTTGGGCAGTAAGAGCGTTTTACATATGGGCAGTGTGGCTTTCAGGAACAAGTTTTATTATTTTACTAGTAGCAATAGAATAGTGAAAGCTTTCGACCGACGTGTATTGCATGTATTGTCTTGACAGATACCATCCCATTGTCCAAAGTCGACAATGGTTGCATGTAGTAGTAAAGGCGCAAATTTCGTCTGGACAAGTTTTTATGCCGTGTCCCAAAAAAGCTGGACACAAAACTATATTCGATGAAGGGATACCGAAAAAGTTATGAAATCGCAACAAAACTAAACCGTTTCTACCGTGAAGACGGTCGCGTTCGAATCGCAGTTATATAGTTGAAATGTTGAAAAAAAGTGATTGGGAAGGTTTTACTGGGCATAATGGAATTCAACAAACCGTGGGAGGTCCGACATGCCTGTGAACGGCAAGCTACCAGTTAACCTAAACTAACCTACTGTGCGTTGAGTTTCTGAATCCAACCTTCTACTTTCGCCTTCTAGTTATCGTACTTAAGCATCCCACTTAGATCAATGGTAGAAAAATTCTGTTCCATCAAAACAAAGCCGGACAACTGTTCCGCATGGAGCTCAATGAGCTTGTAAGGGGTTTTTCGAAGATTTTCTAGAGGCATTCTTTCTACGTTCATAGTTAACAATTCGATATTCCAATGCGTCCCTGAAGATACAAACTAAGGCAGAAACAATGTGTTTACTTCAGAGCGAAAGTCAAACAGTCCATGTGCAATAATTGAAGAGACATCATAATACTCGTTGCAAAGAAATTGTACAGATAGTTTCACGAAAAATCGGACGCCTGATCGTAAGTGTATGGAGCAACTTGCAGAATATGTTACAACCAAATACGTAAGGAATATGTTTTTCTGCGCTATACTTCTCCTTATAACACCGTAGCTAAACGTCATGATGGTCCATGCATCTCAAGGCAATAGAAGAATAACATGAAGACTCAAGGCGATCACAAATATGCTGATGAAATTTGTTCTTCTCGTACATAAGTCCACTATTATAGAAGATTAGCCAATTGTTGTGAAAAGATATGTAGTTTTGGCGTTGCTTTTAATAAATATTTCGAAAACTATGCCATTAACTGTAGTCGCCGTAGTCTAGTAGGTAGTGTGTTAGGGTTCGAGCCCCAGGCCAGACATCAAAATAAGATACGAAAAATATTTCTTCGGCGACTTCCTCTCAGCAAATTTCTGGCAAAAACTCTTCTGCCAGCGCAAGAAATAGTAAAGCTATCTCCTGGATAGCTAACTATAGCAGTGAATTAATACCCAAGGTGAAATAGCTGAATACGTCAAACATTGGATAAACAAAGGCCCTTCAAGCATTTATCAATCAATGCTACAATGCAACAACCAATAATCTGAAAATCTACCGCAACAATAGGTGAGGACTCACTTGGAGGGACAAATAGTTTAAGGTCGACTCCGGGTAATAAAAGTTGTTAATCTTTACTATCGTGGACAATCTTTACATTACTTCCTCCCACTGCATACCACTGTGCGATACTAAAAATACATTTTTTGCTTGCATTCCATACAAAAATGAAGCAATTTTAAAGCATTTGCTTAATGAATTATTTAATTGAACAATTTATATGATTGTGCATAAATTATTTAAAAAAAGCAAAAAACAAAAAAAAAAATTATCCACGATAACTTTAAAGGCTCCATTGCAAATTAGAAAATATCCACATTTAATGGCAGTGGTTGCGTGAATAAGAGAGGAAGTTTCATTCACCCTCATCAAAAGCAGTTACACTTCCGTCAAAACACATTTAATGTGTGGGTAAATATGTGAGCCCTTATGATGAGGACATGGAAGTTTTTTTTTGCCAAAGTTTGAATGCAAGCAACACAATGCAATTCGTGCATAGAAGAGAGCAGAGCAAGAGAGTAGAGAGTGAGTGTATGTTGATGTATTTACAGGCAAAAAGTATTTGACATAAATGTTGCATGTGTTGTGATAGAATTTAAGTTTGGCATATTGCACTTACACATACACACGCATACATTCACCCGCTTTTAATGTTTAAACTTACATATCTATTTACACACATGTACACATGTAGGACTAGATGTCTGTATGTGTAAATTTAATATGTATACGGCCTAACGCTGTGTGTATAAGCACTTGTCACCCATATTGTGTTTTAGAAATAAAATTTGTTTTAATTTGTTACGGGAAAGACACACACACCCACACACACAAAAGCCTAAACACTCAAACACACATACACACTCTTGCTATTTTTGCCGTAAATAATCGAGAACCCAGAGACAAAAAAAAAAAAAGAAAGACTGAAAAAGTGACAAAGAGCCTGAGTATATGGCTGGCTGCTGTGTAACCATAGCTCCGACCATAGATTTAAAAAGCCTTCTAGTTTTTCTTTTTTTCGTTTCTATTTTTATATAAATTGTTTTTGTTCCTGTTGCATTTGCTGTGGGTGTGTCGGTTATATTCCGTGTAAAGACATTTATTGTGCGCAGTGTTCGACAACAAAAAAAAAAGAAAAGAAAAAACAGAAAATATTTTACATGACCGTCACTGTGAAAATCCTATTAGGGGCTGTAAACATGTAAAGTGTGAAGCAATTAAAAATTTATTCAATGCCATCACAAGCAATTAAGCACTTTTATACTGTCTGTGTGAAAATTTACACACACACACATACGACAAAAACTTATGCAGTCAAACAAGCACACATACATACACATACAAAGAAAAATAATGGGTAGCCTCTACACACATACATACATACTATCAATTACAATGTAATGCATATATTTGGGCGCAGAGGAGAAAAAAGCTTACGCACATACTTATAGGCAGTTAAAGGAAAATATTTTCGTTGCATTATTAAACAACAGTGTGTTATAAAAGTAAGCGTTCATTTAGGTTTAGGAAAAGTATGGTCAACAGTCTATTATAAAAGTAAGTGTTCATTTAAATTCAGGAAAAGTATGGTAAACTATGAATTTGTGTAGGACTTTTACAAGCTTTTTTATTAATTGAATTTTTTGATAGGGTTGCCATGTGTCATAGCTTTTGAATTGAGCCCTTTATGATAAGCTCTTGAGTTGTCGTATTCGTTTAAAGACTTTTTAAGTATACAAAGCCAATTGATAGTCAATCTGCCTTCAAGGATCTTAGTAGCTACACATAACAGAGAAGACAGAGTTGATACTTCTTACAAGGAAGCGTATACCGCTGGAAATCGACGTTACGATATGCAACACCATTCTGACGACGCGGAAAGTAGTCAACTATCTTGGTATTCGACTGGACCCTAAACTGATGTTCTGGGCTCAGATACAACACGCTGCAACCATAGCCGCTAAGGTCACCTCCTTGCTTAGCGGGCTTATGGCCAATACTGGAGGTCCTGTACTGAGCAAACGCAGATTGATGATGGCAATAACGGACTCTATTCTGCTAGACGGCAGTGAGATCTGGGCAGAGGCATTGAAGGTCGACTGTAGGATGAAAATTTTATCATCGGTACAACCAACCGCTGCACTTAGAGTGGCATCGGCGTATAGAACTGTATCAGTGGTGTGATACCTATAGGTCTACAAGCAAGCGAACGGAAGAAAGTGTGGGAGACTAAAAACGTGCACGGAGAGACAGTAAATGTCGACGACGCCAGAAAGTGAACCATACAACACTGGCAAGAGAAATGGAACACTGAGACGAGTGGTAGATGGACGGCAAAACTACTCCCAGATATTACCCGCTGGATAGAGAGGAAATTTGGTGACTATGGTGTGACTATTTAACACAACTGTTATCCGGACAAGGTTACTTTTGTAAGTACCTGTTTAAAATGGTATGATGATGCGTCGGTTGATGATGCGGAACACACTTTCTTTCATTGTGAGAGATGGAAATTGGAAAGAAGGAATCTTGAGGCCAAAGTCGGCGTCTGTACTGTCGAGAACTTCTGCGAAGTAATTCTAAACAGCGAGAAGAATTGGAACAGCATAGCCAGTTACACTGAGGCCTTACTGAAATCAAAGAAGATTGACTTGGATATGGATATAAAGTGGCCAAATGGCCAGACGGACTCCACTTCGAAGTAATACCATAGTAGTTCCGGAGTGGGCACAAAGAGTGTAAAAGAGAAGGGGGAGATTTAGTGGGTGAGGGCCCCACACACGGAGGATAGTGACAACTTCCCCTATGGTGAATTTACTCCTACTCAGCGTAAAAAAAAAGTAGTTACACATATACGTTCAGCACTTTACTGTTGTCTCACAGTCCTCTAGACGACCTTAGTATTCCGAATCAAATTAATTTAATGCAGATGCAAAAGCGAAAAGTAATGAGATGACGAACATCTATAATAAAAGTGATCTAAGGGAATCCACTCCATCTTTCTAGCTCCAATAACAGTCTTTTGAAAGGAGGTTAAGGAGATATGATACTAATAGGCGTGATATTTCTAAAAAAATTTTATCTACAAATCTTGGAGTACAGGACTTGCTCTATAACTATGTAGAAAAACCTTAAGGATATTTTCTTATCTTGGCTCCGCCGTTATCACCAAAAATGATGTCAGTCTGGAGAAAAAGCGCAGGATCACTCTTGCCAACAGGTGGTACTATGGTCTCAATAGGCAATTGAGTAGCAGAGACCTCTCTCGTACGACAAAACTAACACTTTACAAGACGCTCATCCTACGCGTGCTTCTTTATGGCATGGATCCTATTGGACCCTATTAAGCACCGATGCAGCAGCCTTGAGAGTATTCGAGAGAAAAGTACTGCGTAAGATCTTCGATCCAGTACGAGTTGGCGATGATTTCCGCATCCGATCCAACAGTGAGCTGTATGAGCTCCTCAACGACATAGACGTTATACAGCGTATTAATATCCAGCGGCTGCGCTGGCTCGGCCATGTCGTTCGAATGCATTATGCATTCGACTCTTGAAAGTATGGATTTTATCAAGAAGTAAAGACATGGTAAACGGGACCGCTAACAGGTTTTCTGTAGAAGTTTCATTATAAAACAATAAAACTTCATTACTGTTTTCGAATTTAAATAAACAAGAGGCTTTTTTTTCTCTAATTCTACTGCGCCCAATACAACAACTTAAATTATTTTTACAAAGAGCATTATTGTTAAACATCGTTATATGGCAACCCTGCCATTCCAGAACTTTAAAAACTTCCATAATTAAACAGAAACAAAGCAAAGAAAGGGCACAAAGACCAATTAAAAATCAAAACTTCAGACTAATTTTTATTTACCAGTATGGCGGCAAACTTCTCCAATATTGTTTATAAATGTTCGAAAACTTTTTATGCCCACTTTATGCCCAGTATCTTCTTTGTGTTATTAACTAAAATTCTTTTCTTACTGGCGCTACAACAACATCATTTACACGCCACCATGCAATGCAACATGTTTTCATTTTCATTCCGTTTTCCTTAAATAACCGTAACGGCAGCTTATAAGGACCCTCTTGGCAATATTTCTTATCGAAATTCTTTTGTATTTCCACGACCATGCCCCCCAGTGATTATTATGCTTTTTCTGGTCGTTTTCTTTTTCCTTTCTAGTATGTGTGTGTGTGTGTGTGTGTGTGTGTTGCAATATAGAGAAAAATCCAAGATTCATTCATTGATTCATGTTGAATCATTAAAATGCCGCAAAAACATTAGTGTGTGGCATTGTATTTGTGTTGTAGTTTTGTGGCCATGTTTTACAAGCCGCCTCTACTACATAGAAAGAGAGAGGCAGAGAGAGAAAGTGTTCGAATTCGATTTCTGGACAACAATTACTAGCATTTAAAATCTCATTGCTTGTACGGCCTACAAAACATGGTTAAAACATCAAAAACAGTCGAGTTGAGTCGAGGCGAATGGATGTGGAATTGCATCGAGTAGAGTTACATTTACAGACAACGATAACAACAACAACAACGATGACAACAACAACAACTGCAACAACAACTACAATAATTGGTTTGTAATGTTTAATAACACACAGTGATAATAATTTCTCTATGAGTACCATGTCGACATACTTCTGCAACGATTGCAACAACAACAACAACAACAACAACAACAAACATTCATATTTGTAATGGGAAAATATTTTAGAAAAAAAAAAAATGGGAAAAAAAATTGTATAACAATTGTTGTTAGAGGAGGTTTTATTGTTGTTGTTGTTGGTACTAATAATGTCTACTAAACAGGATGCTTAATGGTATAATAAATTATAAACCGATCGGAAATGTTGTTCAACACATTTTGGTTGCAAATAATTTTTGTTTTTTCTTTCTTTTGGTGGGGAATGCCTTTCATTTCGTTTATTGTGTAGCATTTAAGGCTTCAATATTTTGCTATTAATTCCGTTGGCGAGAAAAATTAAAGGTGTTTTGCTAATAGCCAGTAGAGTTTAATGTTTTTTTAAGCTTGAGTTTGTACGGTACACAGAAAATTTTAAAGGAGGTGCTGGACTAGACAATTAATCAAAATAATCTTGGATTAGTGTTATACATCTACTGTTAGTGGCCTCAACGAGAGGAAAAATGTAAGGATATGTAATGTCTGATAACGATAGCTGCCAGATTTGACGATTTATCGTCATTTTGACGATTTTGAGCTCCGAAAATATCATATTGACGATTTGACGATTTATGTCCTTATTTTGATGATTTTTAGAAATTAAAAATTTACATCATATTCTTTACTTTAGTAAAGGGTGTTTTTAATAGAGGTATAGAACTTTAAGTTGGCATTACTTTTCAAGATGGCGACCGATTTAACAGCTGTCAAGTGATTTATTCTCAGTTTGGTTTGGCAATTCATCATGAATAGACTCACGCCTGAACAACGCTTGCAAATAGTGCAATTTTATTTCGAAAATAATGGTTCTATGCGGAAAACGTATCGCGCACTACGTCCATTTTATCGCCGACAAAATCGTCCATCAGAGCAGTTAATTGGATTAACCATGGAACGTTTTCGCACCACGTTTACTCTTATTGATAACTCGCATCCCCAGAGACGCTGTACGGTGCGTACAGAAGAAGCTATTGCTGCTGTAGAGCGTAGCATTGATGGAGAAATTAGATCGAAAATTGGACGTCCAGATTGGACTACATCCGTGCCAGCCGTGGCGGTCATATGCCAGAAATCATATTTAAAATGTAATGCCACAAGATTATCTTTCGGATAAATAAAATTCATGTCAATCGAATAATCCATCGTTGTTCTATTGCAACTTAAAGTTCTATACCTCTATAAAAAACACCCTTTACATTAAAAGCAACTTTAAGCTTTGTATTTACTTTGCAATTGTTATTATTGGAAATTTATGTTAGTAGTAACACGGAATAAAATATTATATTTTTAAGTTACCTTCGAATACCTGTGATGATTTTTCTGTATTTTATTCCTTTTTAATCCCTTAAAAGCCACAAAATTACAACTCCTAAATAACCTCGTAGCTGAGTATAATTTATCACTTGTCGTTACAGACAATTTTAAAAATTCGAGTATAGCTTCTAATATTACCATCGGAAGAACAAAGGCAGGCGCCGTTATTTTTGTTCGTACGACCAAAACTCAGGAGATGGATGGCATTGTGTTTGGAACTATGAAAATATTTTATGGAAAGAAGGAAAGAGAGAACAGCGTTTATGGACACTAGGCTTGTATATTTTTATAGTATAAGTAACAGGAAAGAACTCCGCAGGAATTGAGTTCCACATACGAATAGTCCGACTAAAAAATGTACTTTTTCTGTAATGCAGTGTGCGATCCACTGGCCAATCGACCACATACGGATGACCTGGCCGAGAAAGACGAGCGTTACGTAGGAATATATGATTTTTGGGAACAAGTCCCCTTATTTCGTTCGACCAAAATCCTTTTGTAGTAGTGATAGAACAGTGAAAAACAAACCACATTGCAACGATGCTCCAATGATTCAGTGGAGTTGGATACACTGTCTGTACACGCTCGAGAAACCTCAAAATTGACATTGAGGTACTGACCAATACATGAGAGTTGTATTCCATTCTCGGTCGGTTACAAATGGTGTACATAGTAAGATCAGATGATAAGATCTTAAGAAGGAACTGAAGGAATTGAAAAATGTGTCTACTGAAGCCAACATTACACTGAATGATCAGAATGTCAACAGTTTCTGGCTCCCTATTATTTACACCACCCATAGATTAAGATGATGCAATATTATTGCTGCGCTCTTGTGTCAATAAATAACACTGGGATAGATTGTTTAAACCTTAAACAATTTTTTCCTGATAATCATATAACATTTCTCCATTTTTGGAAAAAATTAATAAATGAAGATGAGGGACGCTAGCTATTAATTTCCAACAAATTTATTTTTAAATTTTTTAATTTTGAACTCAGATATGTATACATACATTAACTTTATATGTTTTACTACAATAGAAATTATTTTGGTTTTTAAAAACTTTTAATTTATTTATTTATTTCTTGTGGCGATTTTTTGACAATTTCAATAAACGTCTTCGACGATTATTTTAAAATATTTGACGATTTGGTGCCTCATTCTGCTGATAACTTTCTGAAGATTCTTGACGACGTGTTAAGCCTTCAAGTCCAGCGTAATGAAGTCGTAAAGTCTTCTCAACTGCAGTCATTTATTGACCCATCTTGCTCGACATCATGTCTAACGAATATGAGTGCCAAGTCATTTGGGCATTTGAGAGATCAAGATTGCTGATTACTAGAGGTCCGTTACTTAATGTGGATACTACACAGGGAAACATATTTTCTCATTTTGTAGAGCTATAGGACTTGGTAGATGGATGGGGGTTAATGAAGATGAAACATAGATTTGCTTTCAACACCCCTTGCAGATCATTCAGAGTTCTGGCCTTTTCTATCAATGAAAATGATGAAGAATCTCTGGGGGAAACGCAAGGAATACCCATGTTATTGTATATGTTGTCATGAGGAAGAAGAGCAACAGGTTGAAAATCTTATTTGTGATTGCCTCACTATGCTTAGCTTAGACTCAGGACTCTGGTGCATGGTTTGGAGGAGCATTCAGATGTCGCTACTTGCAGTCTAACCATTATGCAGTGTCCTGCTCTGTCGGGTTAAGCAATCACAAATCTTTTTGCTCTCAGCAGAAGTTCAGTCAGTTTGTATACGGTTTTAATTACGGAATGCTATTCATTAGATGCATGTTTGATCGCATAAACTGTCTACATTACGACTTTTGTAGGAGTTGTTTTGGATGCAGGTCAAAAGAAAAGGCGAATGGGAGAATTTCTCTTGGAATGGATTTTCCAGGGTCGTTAATGACGACTCTGATAGTATTTATTAAGAGTACTGGTTGATTTTCAAAGGAACCTCTTAAAATTAACTTGATTATATAGATGGGATTATCTGGGCTAATGAGGGTTCGAGAAAAGAAACCGGAAAGAATTTCTATTTATTCAAAATAGATCAAGAAAGTGGGACAATGCTGGATTAAAGATAACCAAATTGTGGAACATTAATAGCCATGGAGAAGTCGCCGTAGTCTAATAGGTAGTGTGTTGATTTATTAGACGTGAGACTATGGTTCAAACCCCTGGTTAGACATAAAAACGAAAAACATGAAAAAATATTTCCTCTCAGCAGATCTCTGGCAAAATCTCTGAGAGTAAATAATAATTGCCATGAAAAGTTCCTCAAAAAAATCTGTCGTTCGGAGTCGACTTTAAACTGTAGGTCCCGCCATTCATGAATAAAATTAACATACACAACATAGGTGGTGTGAGACACTAAGTTGTAATCCTGACTGAAGGGTTGTAATGACCAATTATGTGTGTACGTATGTGTGTATATCGGATATTTAAGGCAGAACGTGCAAGGTTAAAACTCAGCTTTGCAGCGAAAAATATTGTAAAGACCATGATGGAATCGGATAAAGTATATAAATGTATAAGAAGGTTACATGGCAAATGTAAGAAACCAAAGACCTACGGAAAGAAGAATAGCAACGAAAGGAGCAGTACAAATCAGAAGTCAGTCAAAACAAATATTAGCAAAGTGAGGTGACCAAAGTGGCAGTTTCGAAATGCGATGCAGTATTTGCGTGAGCACTACAAAACAAAAAACTTAGGAAACCAATTTATTGTTATGGAAATGAAGAATCTAGATATTGCTGTTTTGTTTTACATCGCTTAACATTAAAACAAGTAAACAAAAATACAACAACAAACATCAGCATAAAAAATAGTAAAGTAAACAAAAATACAACAACCAACACAACAAGAATGAATTTAAACAAAATATACAAACAACAATAATGAAGACGAAGTCGCGAACATTTTAGTCGCCGTAGTCTAGTAGGTAGTGTACTCGCATATTAGACGTAAAGCCCGGGTTCGAGCCCCAGGGCAGACATCAAAACGAAATATGAAAAAATATGTCTTCGGCGACTTGCTCCCAGCAGATTTGTGGCAAAAACTCTGAGAGTAAATAAACCTGCCATGAAAAAGTTTCTCAAAAATCTGTCGTTCGGAGTCGACGTTAAGCCGTAGATCCCGCCACTCAAGTATAAAATTAAGGCACACAACATGAGAGATGTGAGAAGCTAGGCCGTAATCCTGACTGAAGGGTTGTAATGGCCAATTATGTATGTATGTATGAAGTCGCGAACATTCGCCTTCAAGAACATTCATCAGACTGTTTACCCTGCCATATAAAAGGCAAGACAAAGCAGGCGAGTGAGTTAGTGAAGTTCAGTCAGTCTTGTGTGAAGACGCGGTGCGTTTGAAGAGAGTAATCGTGGTTTGAAGGTCTCCGTTACAAAGATCTGTCGAAGAATTGCCTAGTAATTGTTATTGTTTATGCTAAGGGTGTAAACAGAGGAATAACAAAGAAAAGCAATTGTTGTTGTTTACATCAAATTGTGAACAGTGGTATACAGAATTGTGCAAATAATAAAGAATTTTATTTAAAATGAAATACGAATTTTTTTTTATTTTATTTGCAAACTACGAGCTCATATTTTAAACGTTTTTAAAATGTAAAAACGCAACAATATTTTGCATTGACCAGGTTTTTACTTAATGAACTGAAATAAAATTTTTCCAAATCCAATAAAAAGTTTCTTGGGTGTTCATTTGTTTATTCATTAATTAAGAATAAAAAAACAACACACGACACGGGAAACAATTTCTGATTCAGCATTTTTTATTTTTCTCTTCCTTTCTTTTTTATTATTTTTTCATTTTTTCAAAGTGATTGACGTTCTTATTTATGGTCCATTGCAATTTTAAGATGGGTTCACCGCTAATGAACACTTAAGCTGCCAGATGTTTGTATGGAACTCATACATACACTCATGCAAATGCTTTTATACGTAAGCACACACACACTCACATTGTATTGTGTATGAAAAGGAAAAACCATCAGTTGTTATTGACTTTTTCCATTTTCCAGTTCGTTTTTTTCCTTTTTGTCACGATTTAAAATTTATCACTTTTTTCAACAGATTTTTTTGCATTTTTTTTCCCAACATTTCGGTTTAAGGAAAATTTTTATAACCATTAACAGTTTATGCGTATGTATGAGTGTACTTATGTATGTAGTATACATTTGTTACAACGACAACAACATTTATTACAATAACAATAATAACAACAACTACAGCAACAGCAAAAAAAATTGTTAACATTAATTATACAAGTGTTTTACATTAATTTTCAAGTGGTTACCGGAGTATTTATTATGAGATTAAAATAAATGACAGGTGCAAGAGACTGGATTTGAGTGTGTATGTATGTGTGTACATGTTGTCACTCTGTACATTTACTACTGCTATATGTCATGCTGTCTACATATAACAACAACAGTAACATGAAAAAGGATGCCAGTTTGTAAAGGTGGTGTGGTTCCGTCCAGATGAAAAGTTCATCGCCATTGTTGTTGTCTGTTGTACATACAAGTTTCAACAACTTAATAATCAATTTTTGTTGTTTTTTATTTCTTTTTTTCTCATAATAAAAAGCAAAATTCAGTAGTTTTTATATAGAGTTACCAGTTGTCTGCAAAAATATTATAAATTCGGACAAGACTTACTTGGCGATTTATAGAGGGGGTACCCAAAGGATTTCTGTATATTCCTTAACTGGTTATTACAACCCTTCAGTGAGGATTACAACCTACCTTCGCACACCACTTATGTTGTGTGTGTTAATTTTATCCAGAAGTGATGGGACCTACAGTTTAAAGTCGACTCCTAAGGACACATTTTTTGACAAACTTTTCATGGCAATTTTCATTTACTCTCAGAGCTTTTTTTGCCAGAGAGCTACTGAGAGGAAGTCGACGAAGAAAAATTTTTCGTATTTCATTTTGTTGCAGAAGTCTGACCTGAAGTTTGTACCCTGACCTCACGTCTAATAAGCCAACACACTACCTACTAGTCTACGGCGACTTCAGTACGGCGAGACAATACTATACATAATATTACTGATCATTACAACCCTTCAGTCAGGATTACGACCTAGTTTCTTACACCATCTATGTTGTGTGTGTTAATTTTATACATGAGTGGCAGGAGCTAAAGTTTAAAGTCGATTCCGAACGGCAGAATTTTTTTGCGAATTTTAATACAATTTTATTTACTATCAGAGTGCTTTACCAGAAGATGGCTGAGATGAATATTTTTTCATATTTCGTTTTTTTCGAGATGTCTCCATAGAACCGTGGCCTTACGTCTAATAAGCCAATACACTACCCATTAAGCAATACTAATGATGCTATATTTGTGAGGATAACTGACGAAGTTTACATTATTAATTGTTTTTTATGATAAATGGGCTCAAGCTTTAGTTTACTATAATACTCTCTACAAAACCATCAATTTTTATTGCCTTCCGGGTCAGATCATGTATCAGATTAGTCGCCATTTTTAATTGATCTGGAAAGCATAACAGGAAGACTAATTTACTCTGTAATCTGAAGATTTTTAAAGCATATACTAGTAGACGTTCCTTGCGCCATTTGCATAAACTGCAACTGTCCGGTTTCCGGCTGAACCGCAATAAAGTTATTATAAGAATTGTAATATTAGTACTTTGAAGATCAATCAATGTTATCTCCAGAAATTTGCTTTATCTCAGCATTGATTAATCTTGTTATCGCAGAAATATATGCTGCAGGCATCTAGAAACTGGTACAACTAAGCATCAAAAAATCCTACCAATTCAAATACTACCAATTTCTAAGCCGTTTGTGCAGTACCCCCTCACATTCTTTAAGCCTAAGAACAGATTTCCTATCCTTAATAACCAAAGGTGATAAAGATTGTGGTATTGAATTGAATTCGCTTCAGGCAACTAATGTCAGAAGCCTCTGAAGGAGTTCTACAGTAAGTGGTTATGATTTTTGAATTGCAAACAGACTCATTGCTATGACATGTTGTTAGAAATATTCCACAATGTAAGCTCCGAGGGTTAGATAATATGTTTTCTTATTGTTGGAAATAAACTACAGATGGACTATATTTTGATCCCAGGGATCTGAAGTGTTTTACGAATAAATCCGTGACTCTGGTTATCTGCATCTAAGGCAAATGGCCAAGTGTCCTTCAAGCTGAGATTCAGTAAAAAGCTACCGTAGGATAGGTAGGTTAGGTTAGGTTAGAGGACGTGTACTTGTCAATTAAGACAAGTACAGTACCCGGAGATCGAATTGACCCATTGTACAACGTCCTAGAATAGGTAGGTAGTGTGTTGGCTTATTAGACGAGGCACTGTGGTTGAACCTAGCTTAGACATCTCGAACAAAACGAGATGTGAAAAAAAAATATTCCTTTCAACGTAATACTCTCAGCAGTCTTCTGGCAAAAACTCTGAGAGTAATTTAAATAGCCATGAATAGTGCTCAAATCTTTTATTCGGAGTCAACATTAAACAGTAGGTCCCACACTCATGGATAAAATTAAAACACACAACTTAAGTGGTGTGAACAGTTGGGTTGTAATCCTGACTAAAGGTTTGAAATGACCAATTAAGTAAGTACGCATAAGAGTTTAAGAGTATAAGGTCCAAAGGCTTGATAACATGTTTTCTCAGCATGGGAAATGGATTTCTGATGAATCCTGTGTGGATATCAGGGGTCTGTAGTGATTTACGAATTCAGCAGTGACTCATATAAGTAGGTAGGTAAGGGAGTCTCTGAACCTCCATATCTAAAGCAAACTGTTAAATGTATTTCAATCTAAAAGTAAGAATAAACCAACAACAGGATCTTAGAGGTTCGGTCACAACTATATTTTCCACAGCATAAGGTGCAATCATGTCGTAACTGGTCGAGTAGTGCTTTAAGCCCTTCAGCAACTCGTGACGGCTTATAAAATTGGGCATTACTTTGCAATTGCTGATAGAATAGCGATTGAAAGGTCCGTATCAGATTTTTTTGATACATAAATCTTTATGAGATTAGCTTAATAGAAGCTTAGGATGAGGGCTGCCCGATGGTAACAACCTGTAGGGATCGCACTTTCTCCTAAGGAGATAGACTGTAAAAATTGCGGAAGGTAATCATTCGTAGATTAGTAAAATTTGGTGTATCAGGGCATTCCTATTTTTAATAAAATCTTAAAATGAGAGAGACTGCATGTGGTGGAAGATGCACATTTTGTGCAACGAAATTACGCTGACGAAGGTCAGATTGTACTTTTTCGTGAGAAATTGGATCCGTTCCTACTGAAGATTTTCTGAACTCTATTTGGGAAGTGGAATAGTTGAAGTTTGAAAATGGTATTCACTTTGCACATTCCTATTTGGGGGAACAATTTAGGGTAGGATGGTATTGTAAGACGATTAGGGTTAATTGGGCACCATTTGCTATAGGGACCAGAGATCAGCAATGAATCGTTTTTTCGCTACTCATAAGCACCCATGAATTTTTTTTTAATTTATAATAAGTGAGTCAACAACCCTATGTAAGATCTTCGGTCCTGTGCGATCCGTATCCGATTCAAGCTGTATGAGCTCCTCAACGACATAGACGTTGTACAGCGTATTAATATCCAGCGGCTGCGCTGGCTCGGTCATGACGTTCGAATGGAGGAAAATGCTCCGGCGAGACGGGTATTTGATGCGGGAATCTGCGGAAGTCGGCGAAGAGGAGGATCTTGTATCCGTTGGAAGGATCAAATCGAGGTAGCCCTGTCATCGATTGGTGTGACCAACTGGCGTAGGCGCGCAAGAAGCAGAGGCGCCTGGAAGGATGTGTTGCGGCAGGCCGAATTCCGTTAAACGGGTTGTTATGGCCAATTAAGTAAGTAAGTAAGAGTAATATTGAAATTTAACTAGGGACTCTGATCCATTTGTACTCCCTCCAATGTTGATTTATAAGTGCAAGGTTGCAATGAGTATGCGTACAACGTTGACATCAAACTCATACCATTCGAAATATGTTTGACTCATAAGCCTACCTATATTTAGATTCATAACTTTAGAAATATAGTTGTTGTTGCATTTACAAAAAAAGAAAAAAAGACACATAAGCAAAAAAGACAGAGCAACAAGCAGAGCAAACACACAACCTTCTAGTGAGAATTTTACTGTTCGTATGCGAATCACAAAATAAATTCGTGTAAATGTTGAGTCATGGATAGTCGAAATCAACAACATCATACGTGTTGATAAGTATGAATAGGGTGAGTTGTTCAAACTTTGAATATGAGTAGAGGTTCCATGATATTAATATAAGTATGAATGCGTATATGAAGTCGTCGTAGTCTAATGGGTAGTGTGTTGGCTTATTAGATGTAAAGCCAGGGTTCGAGGCATAAAAACAAAATACAAAAAGTATTTCTTCGGCGACTTCCTCTCAGCAGATTTCTGGCAAAAACTCTGAGAGTAAATAAAAATTGCCGAGAAATGTTTCTCAAAAATCTGTCATTTGGAGATGACTTTAAATTGTAGGTCCCTTCACTCGTGTATAAAAATTAACACACACAACATAAGTGGTGTGAGAAACTAGGTCGTAATACTGACTGAAGAGTTGTAATGACCAATTATGTATGTATGAATGCGTATAAGTATCAGAAATTATGAGTATGATTCGATTCTACTCATCTTTTTGAATAGTCATTGCTGATCTCTGATAGGGATTATTGGAGTTCCCATATACTTCATCATGATTAAAGTGGAACTAAAAGAATCTTATTCGTTGAACATATTTTTAATGAAACTTATCCCCACAAACTATATTAAAAAATCTTTTTGGCAATACCTCATGTGCTGTATATGTGCTGGCATATTGTATGGCCATTACCTTTTGGTCATTAATGTGTAGACTTTTAATTAATTTTTAATATTTTCTTCCCATCATTATTATTTTTTTTTTGTTTGTTTGTATATCCTTTACTTATATTGTAAAAGTATCAAAATAATAATGCCTTAATAAGCGTTCTGTGTCCTGTGTCTGTGCTGTGTGTACTGTGTTCTGTGTCCTGTATAATACAAATTTTTTTGTTTAAACAATGAATTGAATTTAAATAAACCAAGCAACACTTTATGAAAATAAAATATTTTAAATCTCCTACGGGACTATATACATATGTCTATATGCTATATAAAGGATAATATTTGCTCAACTACCAGGCATTGCTGGCAACATACTACAATATCGTTAATGGTAGCATCATGTCTGTTGGTAAAAATTAAAAAAAAAATCATTTTGTTTTTATCAATCCTTTGAAATCTTTTGCACAGATTGTGCAAAAAAAAGAAACGAACCCAAGAATATATGGTAAACGGCCATAAATATTTATTTTTTCTGTTGGCCCGGCTGTCACCTCTCATATAGCATAACAGCCATGTTTCCCATATGTGGCCATATGTCTATAAATATTTAACCATGAAGAGAAAAGAACAAAAACAAGTATTGAATAACAACAACAACAACACTTACGCTGTAGCACCGCCAATATACATGCTGCCTTCGAATGGGCCAAACTCCTCTTCGGGCAGAAGATCAACCATTTGATAATCGGTGTTTATCATAAAACGTACATGATACTCATTGTAGTCAATCCATATTTTATGCCATTCGCCACCATTTAACTTACGATGCGAGTTAATTACCAATTCTCGAGCGGTACCGGTGCTCAATGTAAAATTGAATGTCAATTGATAGTCACCGGTTAAGGCCACCATAAACGAGGGATAGTACGGTCGTATGGGTGGCTGGAACAGTAGAATGGCTTTCTCGCCTGTCGTGCGAAATGAGAAGGCAATGTCGCCCTTACGCCAGCCCGGCACTTCAATGTAAGACTGTGAAGTGGTAAAGGTAACCACATAACGTTGGGTATCTGTGTATAAAAGAGTGTGTGCATTAAAGAGTATAATAATGAATATTTAAAAGGTTTGTCAAGCTTTTTATTTTATTTTGCTTTGTCTGCAACTTACTTGTCTCTACACATTCAAGTGGACCCAGCGTAATTCTACCCTGTGCCTCGTCATCCAAATCTTTTTGTTGCAGAAAATACATGTGTGTGATGCCTAAACTGTGTGGCTCAGAGTAATAGCCTTCGTCGGAGTACCATTTGTTTTCTTTTACATCACAATTGCATGATTGATTAGGATCCACACAGGTTTTGTTCACAGAACACGGGCAGGCACCTCTAAAAAAAATGAAAATGAAAAATTGCAAAATTAGAAAACAAAAACAAACACATTTTTTTTTTGGAAATTACAAAATAATACACAGAAAAATTTTAGAAATTAAAAAAAAGTTTTGAAAAAAATATACGATGAACCAGTACACTGAGAGAAAAGTTTTACGTTGTCCGGAGAAAATTTTTAAATTTTTCTGTGGCTTAAAAAAGTGAAAAATTTTAAGCTTCAATTTGAATAAAAACGTGAGAGCGTTTATTTCGTTAAGAGCCAAGGAGGATGATGAGATGATGATATTCATTATATTTTGTGACACACTTTCTTCTTGAATTATTATCCTTAGGTATACTTCTTACACTTCTTACAACCCTTTAGTCAGAATCACAACCTAGCTTCTCATACCACTTATGTTGTGTGTGTGGCGGGACCTACAGTTTAAAGTCGACTCCAAACGACAGATTTTTAAGAAACTTTTCATGGCAATTTTATTTACTTTCAGAGTTTTTGCCAGAAAACTGCTTAGAGGAAGACGCCGAAGAAATATTGTTATCATATTTCGCTTTGTTCGAGATGTCTGGACTGGGGTTTGAACCTTGGCATCACGTCTATTAAGCCAACACACTACCTATTAGACAATGGTGACTCCGGCTGATGATGTTCATTCTATTTTATGATACACTTTTCTGTTGAATTATTATCCTCACGTATACTTCTTACAATTCTTAAATCAACCTTACATTCAAATCAATTCATGGCTTATCTTCGGAATATTACATCGTTTAAATGTCCACCACGGTTTCTCTGGGTGGAGCGTATCCGATATGTGAATTTTTCCATGACATACCTACATAATTGGTCATTACAATCCTTCAGTCAGGATTATGGACCTAGTTTCTCACACCATTTATGTTGTGTGTGTTAATTTTATGCATGAGTGCTAGAACTTACAGTCTAAAGTCGACTACGAACGTCAGATTTTTTTGAGAAACTTTTCATGGGAATTATTTACTCTCAGAGTTTTTGCCAGAAATCTGCTGAGAGGAAGTAACCGAAGAAATATTTTTTCATATTTTCGTTCTGATGTCTGACCTGGGGTTTGAACCGTGGCCTTACGTCTAATAAGTCAACACACTACCTACAAGACTACGACGACTTCCATGACTCTGTTGCATAAATTAGTTTGAATTTGACCAATAGCATGGGTAACGTTGGTAATAGCACGGGTGTATGTTTATGGCCAATGTTGTTCGTAAAGAAATATGTGCCATTGACGTCGCCAAATCAATATTCCCACAAAATGAAGACTTTTTCGGGATGCATTGAACGCTCTTGGACCTCATGTAGATTGATAACGTTTCTACACGGTGCTGAACTTTTCTTAATCAGTCTTTTCTCATGAAATATTTGCTGTTGCTGTTATCCTCTCTAGTAGGTAAAGGGGTTTCTAAACGGATTTACTGGAGGTGGATGAAAGCCTTTTCAAGTTTTTTTTTCAAACGTTTTCACGAGGTGGGCAGAAAATGTCGTATATTTGTATATTTATATTCTCTATAGCAGGTTAGGGGGTTTGTAAATAGATTTTCTGAAGGCGGATTAGAGAATTTTTAAAGTTTTTTTTCGAATGTTTTTCATTCTTTGTGTATCCCAACGAAGTCAAGTAGGTAGTGTGATGCCTTATTAGACGTGAGGCCACGGTTCGAACCCGAACAGGACAGACATCTCCGAACAGGACAGACATCTCCCACAAAACAAAATTTGAATATTTCTTCGGCAACTTCGTCTCAGCAAATTTTTGGCAAAAACTCTACGAATAAATAAATTTGTCATGAAAAGTTTCCCAAAAATCTGCCGTTTGGAGACGACTTTAAACTGTAGGTGCCGCCATGCATGTATAAAATTAACACATGCAACATAAGTGCTACGCTATGACTACTACATACAACATAAGTGGTATGGTCGCAAGTTGTAATGACCAATTATAAGAGTACTTATGTATGATCTACCAGTTATGGATGAAACTAACATATAGCACATGTATGGTGTAGGAAAAAGTAGGTAGTATGCCTTACTAAAACGAATATCGAAAAAGGAATACCAAATAGGCCTCTAATCACTGAACACCGCAAACGCAAACATGAAAATATTTCTTCATAATGAACGAACAAGAAAAATAATCTCCGTGTAGCAACAAAATTTCAAAATTTTAAAACAATTGCAAATAGTTTTACCCATAAAAAACTCGATAAACAATTCACAATTTAGGAATCGATAGAAGCAAAATGGTCGTCATTAGTGTTGGCTGCAACATGATGTATCGATTTAAATGCAAGGCAGGTTCCATAGATCTGTAGATTTGTAGTGCTAGTAGTGGTGGTGGTAATAAAAATGCCGTTAAGGTTTATTTTGAGTGCAATTTAATGTGCTTCTGAATAACAAACTGGACCGAAGGATTTATGAGTTTGTAACGATTTTTTGTTTTCGTTTATTTTTGTACGACTTTTTTTTTGCTGTTTTTGTTGTTTCATTATAATCCTTTTCAAGTTTGACGAGATTGATAGAAAACGTTTCTCAATAGTGGTTTTGGTATCAAAAAAAAAAAAAAGAATAGAATTCAGACACCCATACCAGCAGCAGTAATGAATGAATGAAAAATCTATGAAAACGAAAACAATGACAACAAAAATTTGTATCAGAAAAAAACTAAAAAAAAACAAAAAAAATATACAGAAAAATGTAGAGATTTTAGAAAGCGGTCATCGTGCAACAAAAAAAAAACTGAAACAAATCAGGATCAAAAACAGGAACATGAAATATATAGTGAATGTGTATGGCAAGACAGACAGGCTAGGCTGCGTGATATAAATGTATAACGAATCGTTGTTTTTTTTCGGTCATTCTTTTTTTTGCATTGCATAGCTTCAGAGTAACAGGAAATTGGAAAAAATGAAGAATGTTTTCGATTCCAAACAAATACGATTGACCAGATCTCAATGCAGCTTGAGAGAAAAAAAATTGTGAAAGAAAAAAAAAATTGTTTCTAAAAAATAAATAAATGAGTGCGTGTGTATGAATGAATTGGAGAAATGGAAAAGGAAATATTTCGTATTGAATCATATTTATTCACACTTGAATGCAATGTTACGTTAAACGCATATTTGATGATGCATCATCACTTTTGCTACAGTTTCTTGTTCATTTTTTTGTTATACCAAAACACGCAAACAAGATTGTGTTTGGTAGGAGATTAGTTCATATATTAAAATATTTTTAAAGATTGATGAAGAAGACAATATTATCTATTAATCTAATCAACTAATCTATTAATATATTGAATACATTTAGCAGAAATTAATAATCATAGATTACATCATTATAAATAGAATTATTCCCTTTCTTTAAATAAACATTCGGAAATAATATTTGTAGAGCTCATTAGCACAACTGAAGCTTTTACTGCCAGCTTAATGGGCAATTTATATTATGACGGTATGACAATTTGTTGACTTTGAAAAGGCTCAACCACATGGCCATATGGAACGTACTGGCTTGCAAGGGTGTCCCTACTAAAATAATAAACTTGATAAAGATACTGTACAACAACGCAACAAGCCGGGTACTACATGAGAAACAACTAGGAAAAAGCATCAAATTAAAAACCAGAGTTTGTCAAGGTTGTGTGCTGTCACCACTGCTCTTTAACTGGGTCCTCGATGTAGTGATGCAAAAGTCAACAAATCATAGGAGAGGTCCACAAGACAGATTAGAAGACCTGAACTATGCGGATGACATATGCTTATTAAACCATTTTTTCTCCGACACGCAGTCTAAACTGGATCTAGTTAGCGAAACCGCAAAGCTAGCTGGATTACAGATGAGTGTCCACAAAAGAAAACCACTCATCATGAATGCTAACGCAACGGGGAAATTCTTAATATACGGCAAGGAAGTTGATGAAGTGGAGTCCTTCTGCTATCTAGGCAGTATAATCGATAAACCCGGCGGTTCATCAGCAGATATTGTCAGCCGCACGCAAAGCTTTTGGCCAACTTAACCCCGTTTGGAAATCATCTAATATATCGAGACGCATCTAAATTAAAATTTTCAACTCCAACATCAAATCCACATTACTTTACGGTTGCGAAACGTGGAATATGGCACCCTGAGATTCCCAGTCTATTTAGGTATTTGTTAACAAATGCCTGCGTAGAATCATGCGTGTTTACTGGCACTCCATAATATCCAATACCCAACTCTGGCTAGCAATCAATAGAGATGGAAATAAGAAGACGCAAGTAAGGTTGGCTTGGGCACACTCTTCGCAAGCCACTAGATGACATCACAAGGAAAGCCATAGATTGGACCCCCCAATGAAGCAGGCGCATCGGACGACCATCACACACCTGGAATCGCCAAATCACAATCGAATTATCCAAACTACGTCTACAGTGGAACGAAGTCAAACACCGCGCTGACGATCGAGCTCATTGGGACCAATTTGTTTCAGCCCTATGCTCCCTAGAGGAGTAAGAGGAACATATAGATAATATATATACGACAATTTGGCAGATAATGTGATCATATTACAAACGCTCATCCAATTAGTAAACAAGCGCAATAATCCACTAAATTATTTTAAAGATCAGTAGCTTAAGTACACTTTTTCCAAAAGCCTTTCCATACAACAGATAACAAAAGTATTCAGATTTTTATGTATAGAATGCATTCTACATAAAAATTGAGTCTCTGAAGTTGAGATTAAAAATAATTGAAATGTCTAGAGACTTAAATTAGTCGTGAATAAGATTAATGAATTCCTATATCTGGTCGGAACTCATGTGTGCAGCGGAAGCATGATTGCATAATCAAAATGTGCTGCTACCCAAGATTACTTGAAATAATGACTCCAAACCTCGATAAGTGGTAGCAGCATTATGCTGGAAACATTAATACTCGAAGTCAATTTAATAACCCACTTAGGCCATTGTGATACATAATTGGTCAATACAACCCTGTAGTCAGGATTACGATCTAATTTCTCACACCACTAATGTGAGTGTTCATTTTATACAAGAGTGGCGGGACCTACGGTTTAAAGTCGACTCCGAACAACAAATTTTTGAGAAACTTTTTCGTGGCAATTTTATTTTACTTTCCGAGTTTTAGGCAGAAATCTGCTGAGAGGCAGTCGCCGAAGAAATATTTTTTCATATTTCATTTAGTTGGAGATGCTTGACATGGGGTTTGAATCGAGGCCTCAAGTCTAATAAGCCCACACGCTACCTACTAGACCACGGAGACTTTTGAATACATATTCGAAAATAATATTTGAAGAGTTTGTTAGC
Organism: Sarcophaga subvicina; assembly: GCA_936449025.2. Lineage (NCBI taxonomy): Eukaryota > Metazoa > Arthropoda > Insecta > Diptera > Sarcophagidae > Sarcophaga > Sarcophaga subvicina. Next base: position 102,334,280 of record OW388083.2, on the reverse strand, counting down.
ACAACTGAAGCTTTTTTGAACTTTAATGGACAATTTATGTTATGCCGGTACAATAATGTGGTCATATTACAAACCCTTGTCGATTTAGGAAACAAGAGGAATAATCCAGAAAATTATGTAAGAGATCAGTGGCTTAAATGAACTTTTCTAAAAGTTTCTTTATGTAACAGATAATAAAAGTATAAAGGTTTGTATATATCGTATGCGCTCTGCTCTATACATTTGGACTCTGAAGTTGAAATAAAAGTAAAGAAAAAGAATTGAAGTGGCTAGCATCGGCTATACCGAATACAAATCGAGCATAAATAAGATTGACAAGTAATACTTATGTAATCATATATTTGCTCGGTAGTCATGTATGAAAGTAGAAGCGTTGATGTCCAAAAATAATGCCATGCTCTAGTTTGAAACGTTCCAAATGTGCTGCTATCCTAGATTACATGAATTACTTGATAATGCGAACCAATATTCTACTGAAACCATTAATACTCAATTGAATAACTTCCGAAAATAAATATTCTTTATGGTAGCGGTTGTTCCCTTAGATATCTTCACTGTTTCACTGTAAAAACCACATCAGTTATTCCGGCTACCGTTATCATTTCATGTTGCATGAATTTTCTGGCCTCTAAAATTGCAGTTCTCCTGTAAAAAAACAAATTCTAAAGGAGAAATACGGATTTGGTCGAAACTTACTGTTTCGGGCTGATTATCGCTTTTGGACTGTCCTTTTCGAGACAGTATAAGTGTCTATAATAGTCAAATAGGCAATGTGTTGACTTATTAGACTAGAATTACAATTTCTAAACTCTGCTCTGAGATCTCGAACAAAATATTTTAAATTTCCGACTTCTTTGCAGCAATCTTCGGTCAAAAGAGCTGAGAAAAACTAATTGCCATTGTCTGGCCAAAAAGTTGTTGATTTCCAACATGGCAATCTCAAATAAGCTGCTTCAGTTACGTTAGTTTAGGTTGGATCCTTCTTGCAGGACGAGGTCCCACTTAGACTAGCCTTTAGTTCCACTGTGATGCCACAATTAATATCCCATCTGGGGTATTCAAATCACATATTCCCCAGAGAAAACCAAACTGAGTACAGAAAGGATGTCTGAAAAATGAGAGGTGAAGGCTACCAGATCTTGCAGAATTCATTCGTCGGAATGCCAAGTCTATCGGCATGTCTTCAAAAATGATAGTGGCTCGTGAGAATTGATATTTTACGTTAGATGGCCATGTGATTTAAGGAGTCAGTCCTCTTCTTATGAATCCAGCAGAGTTTAATAATATTACACGCACTTTTCCACTGTCAACGAGATGGGGTTTTCTTGTAAAACGAACGAATAATATCGAACAGAATACCTATGGCCTGTAAAATTTCGAAGATTGTGTGTTTCGTACCTGCCCTGGACAGCTTACTAGCAATGCAAGAAGCAAGAACTACCCTTGTTCAACATTTCCTATAGAAACCGTTGGCGTTCATGGACAAGAACATCATTTTGGCAAGGGCTTTTAAGGTCTTATTTTGGCCTTAAAATGCAGTTTTCGTCGCTCATATATGAACATAAGTAGCATGAGAAGCTATGTAGCCGTCCTAACCGAAGGTTTGTAATATCCAGTAAAGTCTGTATGATTTGCTATGTGTTGGGATGAGCGCGAATTAAAAGTTAAAATCTGTTCTGCTTTGATCACGATTCACGTGGAGTCATTGCATTTACACAAAAATGTTTCTCCATTGAAGTTTCCATAAGTGATACACGATTCATTACCAATCACTATTTCCTTCACATATGAAAAAAAATTCTTAAGGAATACATACATACATACATAATTGGTCATTAAAACCCTTCAGTCAGGATTACGACCTAGTTTCTCACACCACTTATGCCGTGTGTGTTAATTTTATACATGAGTGGTGGGACCTACAGTTTAAAGTCGACTCCGAACGACAGATTTTTGAGAAACTTTTTTCATGGCAATTTCATTTACTTTCAGAGTTTATGTCAGAAATCTGCTGAGAGGAAGTCGCCGAAGAAATGCTTTTTGTATTTTGTTTTGATGTCTGGCCTGGTCGTACCCTGGCTTTACGTCTAATAAGCCAACACACTACTACTAGACTACGGCGACTTCCATTGTGATACAACGATTAATATCCAATGTGGCGATCAGACAAACGCCTAATAAATCCAACCTGAGTGCAGCAAATTTATCAGATAATAAGAGCTCTAGAATGTCCATCTCTTTATTGGCATGATCAGTGTGCTGGAGCATAAAGTGAAGCATAGTCTCTAAACCCTCCTTAGACTCCCAGCTCTTGAAGAAGTCTTTCGACAGAATGCCAAATCTATCGAAATGTCTTCAATGATAGTGTGCCTTAAGGAGCACTATTGTACAACGGATGGTTATGGAAGGAGAGAAGTGAATCAGTCCTATGAGTACAGCAGAATCTAATAATATTACACTTTCTTTCCCACTTGCAATGGGATTGAGCTTCCTTGTAAAACGAACGGATAACACTTAATAAAATACCTCTGCCATGTAACATATCGAATATTGTGTGTTTCCTACCTGCCCTGGACAGTTTATTAGCAATGCAATGCCTGGCAATGTTCCTGTGTCCCGAAACCTATAGACGAATTACCTTCGAATGATTTGAAATTTCTTTCAGAAACCTTTGGAATTCGTGAATCAGGACGACAGTTTGTCAAATGCTTTAAAGGCCTTAGGGCATTGTGCAATATTCTTTGGTTGAACTGCTTCTTAAATCTGTCTTTCAGAATCATCCTTAAAATGTATACCCCATCACTCATGTATGATTTAAGAGGCGTAAGAAGCTAGATAGTAATTCCAGTTGTAGGGACTAATAATGTAATTATTCTCTGTGGTATTCTCATCGTTTATGTGGCCTCATCACCTTTCATAACAATTTTCTTTCGCTTAAAGTTGCCATAAGTGATACAATATTCATCATTTGCTAATTCGTAAAGGAAAATAAATTTGTGTGGCAGCCTTATATCGAAATAATACAACCCTTTAGTTAGTATTACAACCTAGCTTCTCACACCACCCATGTAGTGTGTACTAAATTTATACACAGGTAGCGGGACCTGCAGTTTAAAGATTCTGAGAGACTTTTCATGGCAATTTTATTTAATTTCGAGGTTTTTTCCGAAGGCTACTGAGAGAAAGTCACCGAATATATTTCATTTATTCCAGTTGTCTGAGCTGAATTTTCGGTTTCGTGTATAATAAACCAACACATTACCTACTATCTGAAGAAGTCGCCGTAGTCTAGTAAGTAGTGTGTTGGCTTATTAGAAATGGAAAAAAATTTCTTCGGCAACTTCCTCTCAGCAGATATCTGGCTAAAGCTCTGTGAGTAAACAGAACTGCCTTAAAAAGTTTCTCAAAAAATCTTTCTTTCGGATTCGACCTTCGACTGTAAGTCTGGCCACTCCTATATACAATTAAAAACACAACTGCGTCGACTTCACAACTTATTTACGTCTCCTATTGTAATATCAACAAAATACGAGGATAGTTGTTGTAACTTGCAGATTAACCCGTGCGGATTTTTTCATGTTAAATACAACGAAATATACCACATAAATTGACTTCTAAAAGGTCCCATTGTAATAAATAGAGTACAAATAAAAAAATATATCGTCGTGCTTGCAATGAAACTCTTAATGAATTTCTGATCACTTTGTCTGTTTTTACCCCTACTTCTTCCAAGTATTTTTAAAGAATTTATCCAACTTTCATTATGCATTTGACCACATACTTGGCTATGTTGTCAAGGGCTGCCTAACCTGACAAATATTTTATGTTGCGAAACTTTTACGAAATGCACACAAAAAAAAACCTGGTAAAAACAAACAAAGTGAAGGGAGTAATGGCATGGGAAAGTGGTGGCAATGATTGAAAAACTCTTTAAAATTTGTTTTTTCTCCCTAACTCGATTGTATTTTTGTTGGTTCAATACTTGTAGTTTTGCAAAATTGTTGTTGTTTTTATGGTCCATTTCGGAAGATTAATGATACAACACAGTTTTCTAAAGTCTATTTTGTAAATTTTAAGAAGTTTTCTACAACAAATAAAAACAACAACAACAACAACAAAGAAAACCTTACAAACGACCATAGCCTTTTTGTTTTTGTTTTCTGTTGAATATAAGTTTTTATGTTCTTTTATGTTCATATTTTTTGTTGTTGTTGCTGTGGTCGTTTTTTTTTTGGTTTTCAGTTGGCATTGGTTATGTTCGGTTTTCTTGTTTAGTTGCTTTCGATATTTGTGAATATTGTTGTACGAGTATTTATAAAATATATCATGTGCTGCTCTTAGTTTTTTTCCTCTTCTCGTTTTTTCAGTTACGTTAGCTTGTGGGTGGTAGCATAGTGGTAGGGGAATGAAAGTAGGACTTAAGATGCTTTGTATATGAATCTTTTTGTTTATGCTCTATTGGTGTGTAACGTACTTTAAAAATTTCGAAATAAAATTAATTTTTCTTTTTTAACAAAAACTTTTCCAAGTATTGTACATACATAGATACGGTGGTTATATGTTTGCATTTGTATTAGTTTGATACACACACATACACACACATTATTAACATTACAATTCATTCATAAACAAAATTAAAATAAAAACTCTTAATAATTTTGATTTAAAAATGTATGTTTTTGATGCCCTTTTTTGGGTTTTTTTTAATTACTTTCTAAAGCTTCTCTGTGTTTAATTAGTTGAATAATTCAATTGTGTACTGATAGGTTATCAATTAATTGAATTCAATAAGGCTTTCAAATCCACAATTGCTGTCCAACAGATTGTAAACAAAGAAAAATTTTTGAAAATAATTTTTCATCATTTTTTTTTAAAACATTCAGAATATTCATATATACATATATTGAGGTATACGTACGTACGTATATACATAATTAAACATATATGTACGTGTACAGGTTCTCATTGCCACTAGATGATGTGACGTCCAGTTTTGGCAATCTACAACACTCCAAACCGGATTAGCTTCTCACACCACTTGTGTTGTGTGTGTTAATTTTATACATGAGTGGCGGGACCTACAGTTTTTAAGCCGACTCCGAACGACAGATTTGGGAGAAACTTTTCATTGGAATTTTTTTTACTCTCAGAGTTTTTGCCAGAAATCTGTTGAGAGGAAGTCGCCGAAGAAATATTAATTTTTTTTGTTTGAGATGTTTTGTCTGTGTTTTGTACCGTGGCCTCACGTCTAATAACCCAACACTCCACCTACTAGACTACGGCGACTATAAAAGTGATACAAATAAATAAATTTGTGATGTGCGTGCTTCTATTGCAGAGAGTAGTCGTCTTTCACTAGAGTGAATTGCTCGTTTTTATTTCAGTAACTACCACGTCATCCATTAAACAAAATACTTTTTTGTTACTGGTATTGTGTGAGTAACTATTGGTCAAATGGATCCATTGCAAAGATGACTGTGACACTAAATATGGAGATAGAGCTGGTCTAGTTATATATACATATATAGAGAAACCATAAACCAAATAGGAGAATTGCGAAAATGCTCTGACGGGATCCTAATTGCAGCAAAGCCTTGAGTATATTGAGAGGCAACTTGAGTACACTAATAAGCATTCTTACAGGACACTCTGCCTCACACTTGCACCTGAGTTGAATAACTAGGGCATGTAGTACAGACATCGAAACGATGATACTCTCTTTATGTTATTGTCCAGCTTTTGTAAACTCGAGATCCCTTATACAAGACATAACTCAAGTTAGAGAAGTGTTTGCAAAATATAGAATAGAAAATATGATTGGTATTCTTGTGGTGTATGCACAACAAGCCTGTACCTCGAGAAACTTTGTTTGGTCTCTTCTTCTTCAACCTGCCTACTTGCTTAACTAGCAACAAGTCGTTTGTTGTTCACTGATGTAGTGAGACGTAGAGACTACAAATCCGAGCACTCTAGTTTTAAACAAATATATGTGCATCCAATAGACCTTTAGACTAATACTTCACAGAGAGAATTACACCAACAATAAATGTCATTGGAAGGTAAGCCAGTGCCAACTCTTGGAAAGGAGTAGGACTTAACGGCAAAATTTAATTGGAAAAGATTTATAAAACTTAAATCAATTTGATAAATAAAAAAATATCAGATTTCAGATTTCGAATATTGACAGAGAACATGTTCAGTTCTTTCCTCTTTTTCCAGGTTACCACTTCAGGGGATACTTTGTAGGGGATACTCAGTCGTTTGATGTGTGTGCTCAGAGCTAAGAATGCCATTATAACCGGTATAAGGCTAATAAGATAGATTAACGGATTAACAAAGCTTATGACCTTTATGTTCTTACGTGACCTGGTAGTCTAAACTCTGAGAGTAAATAAAATTGCCATGAAAAGTTTCTCAAAAATCTGTCGTTCGGAGTCGACTGTAGTGTGTTGACTTATTAGACGTAAAGCCAGGGTTCGAGGCGCAGGCCAGACATCAAAACAAAATACAAAAAAATTTCTTCGGCGACTTTCTCTAAACAGATTTCTGGCAAAAACTCTGCGTATAAATAAAATTTCCATGAAAAGTTTCTCAAAAATCTGTCGTTCGGAGTCGACTTTAAACTGTAGGTCCCACCACTCATGTATAAAATTAACATACACAAAATAAGTGGTGCGAGAAACTATGTAGGTCGTAATCCTGATTGAAGGGTTGGAATGACCAATTATGTCCATATGTATGTGTTGAATCCTTCAAATAGTTCCTGTAAAGTGATTAGAATTCAATAAAAATTGCTAAACGATGTATGTACTAAGTTCTCAGGACATTGTCAAATAAATTACGACTATAAATCGATATATTTCGATATTGTCTTCTAGACTGCAAAGTATTGCCTTGCAAATCACTTAAATAGCTTCCATTGATGGATATATAGTTAGCTTCAAATGAAACTGTACATTAAAAAAATATACTTTAATAAATTACCGTTATTTTTATTCTAAAATTGTTTCATTGCTAGTTTTTAAGATTGAAAAAAAATTTTCAAAATAATGTCAAATTTTTTCGGGCACTCTCCTTATGTGTTAAAAGTTGAGTTTGGTGATTGTTAGAATTTTATTTGTAGTGTACAGTTTCTTTTGAGGCTCACTGTATACTTAAATACACATACATATGTCACACCTCAAGCATCTACAAATAATTGAATGAAAGTTTCGCTAGTAATTTGACTTATAGTTGTGGAAAGTTTGAATTAAATTGGTTTGTATATTGAAATTTTTTCTCAAGAAAATATTTTGTTTGCTGACGTATGATGTATTGTTCTGCTTCTCCATAATAAATGTTCATCATACGTCGTGGTATTTTTACGCTTTGCTTTCATATTGCAGTTATATTGGTAGCGTATGAGTAACATTTGATAACAATTATTAAACAGACGCTAATGGGTATGGCAATAACAATTTGATTTTATTTCATCATATTTTATGGTAAATTATTTATTTTTATATTGTTATTAAAATTAATCCTCTTCTATTGCTTACCTTTTAACATTGCCCAAAAAGTCCACCGTATAATTTTTTGCCGACGATGTAAACCATGTTGCCGAATGCAATTCCAATTGTGCCTTGTAACAATCGTACTTGATGTACTGCGTACAATACAATGAATGCGATATTAATTCCTGTAACATTTCCGGTGAGAATTCACGATAGCGTATGGTAAAACTGAAATCGGAATCATGCGACGAACGCACATCCACCTGGCTGGGCAGATTGTGTTCCACAATCGTTTTGGTGGCATTTTCCAAACTTTGAAAATCACATTTTACATGTGCCGGCGGAAATACACCATTGCCATCGATATCGATAAGATACACATCCGATTTAGTATAGCCAAGCAATGCCAACTCTTCGCATGTCTTGCGGTATTTGGTGAAATGACAATTCTTGCCAATATAACCGGTGGGCTTGCAATCGCAAGTAACGCGGTCATCTTTTACAAAACATTTGCCATCATGTTCACAAGTATTTGGACGTTTGCACGGATCGATGTACTGGCAATTGTCGAGTGCAACTTCGCCGACCACACGTTCGGTTTTGACAACATGACGCGGTTCAATCAAATGGCCATTGATTTCAATGTCTCGTATACAGCCCACAAGGCCAGATGCGGCTGACTTTAGGCTGCTGCCGATAATCAATTTGTCGCCGATATTGAATGTTAAGCCGTACATTTGGCTGCGATGATGTTGATAGTCAACAGAGAATTTAATTTCACCCTCTTTGTAGTCCAATTCAACGGAATGCCATGAGGTGGCACGATTTATTTTCACCACCGTCGACAGTGTGACATTGTTGAGAATGTCGGGTACCAGGTCGAAACTTAATTTATCGGCTGATAAGCGTATCTGGTGTTGGTGTTCGTGTTCATGTAATAGTCACATAGACGCACATATGCACAAGCAGAGATGGTGTGTATTTATTGTTCATAGTATTTGTTTGTGTATTTTCAATTTCCATTTTAGATTTGAATTTCCGTTTTTATTGTTATTGTCGTAGTGTGTGTGTGTGTGTTGTGTTGTGTTGTGTTGTGTGTTAACACCGTTTAATGAACACACCATATGTGTTCATATTGACCAGAAATGTTTGTGTTTGTTTTTGTATTTTGTTTTTGTACAAAAATTCATTGGAAATCCCCCGCATGTTTTCGAATCGTTTGTTGTTTAGTTTCATTGAAAATCATCGTTAGTGAAATTTGTTTTGTATTGTGTTGTTGTTGTTGTTTTTGTTGTTGTGATATTTCGTTTGTTATACGTTGACGTTGTTGTTGACAGTATGTTTTTCGTTGTTGTAATTGTTGTTGAAACAGTTGTTGGCATTTTTATGAAAATAATAAAAGAAAAAAAGAGAAGAGAAAAATTATTGCATTAGTTGTGTTGTTGTTGTTGTACAATGTATTGGTTTAACAATAACAATGTATTTGTTCTCATTTGTTTATTTTTATATTTATTTTTATTACAACTCGTCGTTGTTGCTGTTTTTGTAATAACAATTTTAATTATTTTCTATAATAATTTATTATAACATACACATACACAGATTGCATTCCATTATATTGAATATTATAAGCGTGTGTATTAGAATTTTCTAAATGAATTGATAAAGCAAATGGCCACACTTTGAAATTGGTTGATGGAATTCAAAGAATTACTGAAATTGGCTAAAATGTAGAGTTTAATTAAATTATTTTATTTACTTTACTAGAAACTAATAAAAGTCAATCATATTCATAATCATAATGTATTGTAATGCAATATTCGTAATAAAAATTAATTTCAATAAAAATTAGTCCTGTAAAGGCATAAATGGCATGAATTTTTATTGTAAATGAAAATTTCATTTTAATTTGATATTTGTAGTTGTTATCGTAGTCCTATAGGTAGTGTGTTGGACGTGAGGCCACGGTTCAAACCACAGGTCATATTACTGCAGATTACAGACAAAAATTCTGAGAGTCAAATAAAAATTGCCGTGAAAAAGTCGCCAAAAATCTGTCGGTTGGAGTTGATTTTAAACTGTAGGTCCCGCCACTCATGGATAAAATTATATTTCGTTTTGTTCGAAATGTCTGACCTGGGGTTTGAACCGTGGCCTCACATCTAATAAGCCAACATACTATCTTCTAAGCTACGGCGACTTCAAATACGTAAGGAAAGCTTTCGATCTCAAAGAACACTTTAAACAAGCAATTCAAAATGTAATAAGCAGACGCTGCAAATACCATAAGTCTCCTCGAACTAGAAATAGACTTGAAGATAGCACCCGAGTTTTAAGAGAGTTTGATAAAACACTTTGAAGATCAGAATGTTATTCCGCAAAACAGCTAATTTCTGTAGCCAGTCATCAGTTAGCCACTAGCCGCCACTACGGACTTTGGATGGATATTAGGCTAGATTTTGGACTTAAAAATGTCTTTAAGTCCAGCTTCAAAAGAGCACCAGGAATTGATCAAATAATTTAATGCCATGTTGCGAACACTACAACTTATAATTAAAAATATTTATAAATTAATAATAAATAGGCCCTTAATATTACTCTTGCCCTTAGTTTTTAATTAAAACCGATTGCTCATGATTATCTGATATTAATAGTCTTATAATCTTCTTAAAAAGTCTCCTTAAATTCCTTTCCGCATTAATTCATTTCAAAGTACAAATTCCTTGACTAATAAATACGTTTTAAACGTAATAAATTCTAAAAAGCCATTTAATTTTTAACTTATTATGTGGATGGACCAATTGCAAGCCCTAATGGTTAAACATATTTTACGCATACAAATGTATATTTGATCTGAATGTAAGTGTATACATATGTATAATACATACATATGCATCAAGTGTATGTAAATTTTAATACGACTCAATATATTTGACTAGGCAAGCAACTGCCATTAAGAGTAGTTTTGTTGTATGAAACATGAAACAAATGTTATAAATTTATGGCTAAATTAACATGTTACACAAAAATGGCAATAAATATTAACAAAAAAAAAATTGAAAAAAATTGAAAAAAAGAAGAAGAAACACATGGCAATAAAGCCAAAACTAAGAGCAGCAATGTAGGCAGAAGTATCACAAGACTATGCGGACTTATTAAAGAAGTACGTTTTTGAAGATTGTTTAAGAGAGAATTTCAATTTGATTTGGAGAATTTCAGGACAGGATTAATGGTCTTCAAAAGTTAGGTTGAAAAAATTAGATTAGGTGCCGAAATTTCTATGAAAGGCGAGATCTCACTTGGGCTAGCATTTAGGCTCATTATGATATCACAATTAATATCCAACTCGGAGATCAAACATTTCCTATAGGAAAGTAACTTGAATCCAGAATAAATTCTGCGATTTCTACAATTCTTATATTGGAAAGCTTTTTTTTTAGAGGACGTGTACTTGTCAATTAAGACAAGTACAGTACTCGGAGATCGAATTGACCCATTGTACAACGTCCTATTTTCTCACACCACTTATGTTGTGTGTGTTAATTTTATACGAGTGGTGAGACCTACAGTTTAAAGTCGACTCCGAACGACAGATTTATGAGAAACTTTTTCATGGCAATTTTATTTACTCTCAGAGTTTTTACGAGAAATCTGCTGAGAGGAAGTCGCCGAAGAAATACCGTTTGTATTTTGCCTTGATGTCTGGCCTGGGGCTCGAACCCTGGCTTTTACGTCTAATAAGCCAACACACTACCTACTAGACTACGGCGACTTCAAAAAGTAGAAAGCTTAGTCAAGGATATCAGGATATTAAGAATAAAAAACCTGCGCCTTATTATGGCGAGACATTTACAGTGAAGAAGACTCTCTCTTCCGCCTTCAGACTCAAAACTTCTGAAGAAGTCCTTTGACAGTGACCCGTGAGTATCAATATCCTTCTATGGATGGCCATGTTATTTAAAGAAAGAAGTGTATCAGTCCTCCTTCTATTTATATGAGTAATATTACACGTGTCTTCCTGTTACCAATGAGATTGAGTCTCCCTGTAAAACGAAGGAAATAATACAGAGTTTAACTGAGGCAATTGGAATACCCATGTCTTGTTACACGTTCGAGATTGTGAATTTCGTACCGATCCTAAGTTCATCATTAAAGCAATCTCCGAAGATATTTGTGTACGTCTCATAATCCATATAAAATAGGCCTTTAAATGATCCGAAAATTGCCTGAGAAATTATCGATATTATCAAGTGAGGACGAATGATGCAAGGACGTTCGTTAGGGACTTAACTGCGTCCTGACTGTCTAAATAAATTAAGAAATTTTTAAGGAAAATTCCGCCACCCAAAAAGCATTATGTCGCTTTCAAAATAGTTACGAACGCTGCAGTGATTAAGTGATTAGGCAGAACTCTTAATAGATATACGATAGCCTACTGTACTATCACTCATCTTAGAGCAATCGGTATAGACCTCAAGGATCTCTAGTTACATGGAGGTTCCCATAAAATCTCATCACACAACATCCGTTCCGCCGTTTTCAAATGGTTATGACCTCCATCTGAAAACCACTGCATCAAACTGATGATTTAGTATTCAGACTTATCATTAAAAGTTTCTTAAAAATCATTTGATAACATTATAGTCAGATAAGTATTCCATAAAAGAAATTGTAGTGTTCGCAACGTGGCATTAAACAGTCATAAAATTATACTGGAATTATTTGATCAATTTCTGAAGCTTTTTTGAAGCTGGCCTAATTCTTGTTCAAAGTTCGTAATGGTGGCCAGTGACTAACTGATGACTGATTGATGGCCATAGAAAGTACCTAATTTGGGGAGTAACATCCTGATCTTCAAAGTATTTTATCAAACTCTCTTAAAACTGAGGTGCTACTTTCAGGCCTATTTCGAGTTTGAGGAGACTTATGGTATTTGCAGTGTCTGCTCAAAACATTATGAATTGCTTGTTTAAAGTGTTCTTTAAAATCGAAAGCTTTCCATACGTATTAGAAGTCGCCATAGCCTTAAAGGTAGTGTGTTGACTTAGCAGATGTGAGGCCACGGTTCAGACCATAGGTTAGACATCTCCAACAAAACGAAATATGAAAACAAAATATTTCTTCGGCGACTGCCTATCAGCAAATTTCTGGAAAAAACTCTGATCGTGTATAAGAAATTGCAATGAAAAGTTTCTCAAAAATCTGTCGTTCGGAGTCGACTTTAAACAATAGGTCCCACCGCTCATGTACAAAAATTAACACACACAACATAAGTAGTTTGAGAAGCTAGGTCGTACTCCTAACTGAAGGATTGTAATGACCAATTACGAATGTATGCATTGCAGTAGAAGATATCATTAAATGAGGTGATAAAAACCTTCGCCTTTTTATGACAAGATCAGGATACTGACGTATGTGCTCCTCCTCAGCCCAACAGCTTCTGCAGAATTCATTTGCCATAATATCAAGGCTTTCGGCATGCCTACCAAAAAGACAGTGGCCCTTTAAAATCGCTTGTTTGTGATGAATTTTTAGGCGATTTAAGTATAGAAGTGAGTCGGTCATCTTCTTATCCATACGTGTCCAATAGAATTCAGCAATATTGCACGTATTCTCTTGCTGGCAGCTAGATTAACATGTTGACTGCCAACTACGAGATAACTCGTAGATTGCGTTCCCTTCTAGGGCATCAAACTGCGAGTTATCTCGTACTCACTAATGCGAAAAAATCAAATTGTCGTTTTTTGGTTTCTGAAAATTGCCGCGGCAGTCAACGTGTTGGGCTTTCCCGTAAAATTAGTGAATAATTTCAGATTTTACTGAGGCAAGAGTACCTATACCTTGTAATATGTCATAGATTGCATGATCAGCGATGGCCCTGGCCAACTCTTCAGTAATGCAATTTCGAACGATATCCATATGTCCCGTAAACCATATAAGAGTTACCTTGAAATGATTCGGAATTTTCCTTACAAATCCTTGGCATTCATGGACAAGCATGGATGTTGAAACTACGTTAGTTAGAGACTCAATCGCTGACTAGTTTTACGATTACCTTGTTTGCAAAATTTCAATGTACTTAACTAATTTCATTACATACGTTTCATATTGATACGTTTCATATCTTTCCAAATGTATTCGAATATGCTTTTAATCCTTGAACATGGACAGCATAATCCTTCTATAGAGTGTACCACCTATACGAGTACGTATGTATGTATTTTAAAAGTACCATAAAGCAATTAAATAAATGGATGTTAAAACTGACATGATACATAATATCAAGTCATTCATTCATTCATTCATACATTCATACATTTGTTCATTTTGTGTGTGTGTATTTTTTACAAAATGGAAAAACAGACAAAAACATTAGGACAGACGTACATACAGCTATACAGACATATTGTATGAAGAGCAATAAATCCAATCAAAAATTAAATTGTTACATTCATTTTGAAAACAAACAACCATAAAACCAAATAAATAAATATTGTGCGAGTATTTATAAAATATTCCCCTCCCCCCTCTTCTCTTACTGGCTGGCTGCTCATCATATAATAATTATGTATGTTTCAATGAAATTACAGAAGACATTTAAAATACTTGTACTACACAGAACAATCAGAGAAAATAATGAATGTCTTGTAAACAAATTGTATACAAAATTCTTTTAATTTTAATTTTAATTAAATGCAACAACAACTCATAAAAATTATACAAGAATTCTGTTACCAGGAATTTAAATTTTCTTTAACAATTCAATGAAGATTTTTCATTTGAAATCGCATTCATCATAATAATTGTGTTTAAGTGTGTGGGTGTTTGTCTGTGTATGTTTAAACTTATAAATTTAAAATTAAATATTCCAGGACAGTGATTTCTAAATTAATTGCTATGAAGCTATAAAGAGAACAATTTAGGTTTTAGACACTTTAAGTTCATGCAATAGAGCAGGAAATTTAATCAATCATTGGCAAGATAGCTACGTTGGTTAACATTGCTTCAGTAACAGCCTACACAGCAATTGGAACCGTAATGCGCTGTAAACCTTTTTAAAAAGAATAATAAAACGTAGCGTAACAGATCTAGTCGCCGTAGTCTAGTAGGTAGTGTGTTGGCTTATTAGACGTAAGGACGCGCTATAAACCACAGGTCAGACCTCAAAACGAAGTATGAAAAATATTTCTTCGACGACTTTCTCTCAGCAGATTTCTACCAAAAACTCCGGGAGTAAATAAAAATCCAATGAAAAAGTTTCTCAAAAATCTGGCATTCGAAGTCGAATTTAAACTGTAGCTCCCGCCATTCATGTATAAAATTAACACACACAGCATAAGTGATGTGAGAAGCTAGGTCGTAATCCTGACTGAAGGGTTGTAGTGGCCAATCATGTACGCATGTATGTATGTATGTATGTATGTATGTATGTATGTATGTATGTATGTATGTATGTATGTAAGTATGTATGTATGTATATATGTATGTATGTATGTATGTATGTATGTATGTATGTATATATGTATGTACGTATGTGTTATTTTATACATGAGTGGTGGGACCTACAGTTTGAAGTCGACTCCGAACGACAAATTTTTGAGAAACTTTTTCATTGCATTTTTATTTACTCCCGGAGTTTTGCTAGAAATCTGCTGAGAGAAAGTCGCCGAAGAAATATGTTTTCAGGTTTTGTTTTATTAGAGATGTCTGACCTGGGATAGATAGACTGCGACTCTTCAAAACCCATGATGATAATTTCGACGCCTCCATTTTTAAATTCTACGTTCTCTAACTTAAGTACTCTCAAAAATTTGATTAAGATGCGCCTATTCCTTCCGAAGTTATAGGGAAATATCTTCTTAGAATACACATATAGTCGTATATCGCGTGAAAACTTTTTCGACTTAGAATGTTATAGAACGGAGGCGTCGATTTGTCATCTTGATTCAAACTTGGAATGCAATGTATTCAATACATCTACAAACAAATTTTGTGTCCTCTTTGGTAATTGGAATGTTTCGGAAACATTGTTTGCGATGGCAATCACCTCTGGAAAGAAAAAGCATGTATCTGATCTTCGGCCACAGATATCTCACTAATTTGATAAGGATGGACGTATGGAGAGGTCCAAATGATTTCAGAACTTGGGGAAGAGAATCATTGTGGCACTATAGTTGGTATAAATATGGCAATCCTTTTTAGGTCTTTCGGCTTTTTTTCAGCAACCTACCTACGTTTTGAATCTTGCATTGTATAAGTATGAACGAATTATGTTTGATGGCAGTATTTGACTTAGTAGTGCTTGAATAATATCAAGAGAAACTCTTAACTACTGCCAGCTTCTTATTGCTATTCTCGTTGCAAATAATTTTCTGAAGTCACGGAGTTTTATGGATTTCCCCAAGGCTTAGTGAAAAGGAAAACTAACAACCACTTGATCAGTATTTCTTCGGCGACTTCCTCTCAGCAGATTTCAGGCAAAAACTCTGCGAGTGAATACAATTGCCATGAAAAGTTTTTCAAAAATCTATCGTTCGGAGTCGACTTTAAACTGTAAACCACTCATGTATAAAAATTAACGCAAACAACATGAGTGGTGTGAGAAGCTAGGTCGTAATCCTGACTAAAGGGGTGTAAAGACCAATTATGTATGTTTGTATGTATGTATGTGATTTGCTCTAAGCTCATTTGGCATCTATTGCCATTTAGTCAAATAGAATTTGCAAATAGCAATAGGCGTGTTCGAAATAATAAGAACATCCAAAGCGAAACAAAAGAACGTTTTAAAAAAATTTTTGTGAAAGATTTGAAAATGTGGCTTTTTATTATTTTTATTGTAGACATCTTTAGCTTTTAAAAAATACTTAAAGTTATGTTGTAACTCATCTAGTTTTTTTTGTACTGCCAATAATGTTGAACTAAGTCGAAAATCAGGTGTTCGAAAAAATAAGAACAAATTGGAAAATTGGTAATAATTTCAGTTTTAACGTTTATTAAATTTACAGATTAGTATTATTTGTTTGTAAGTAGTTCATATGAAGTAGCCCCTCCACGATTAATGATTACTTCGGCACATCTGGACCTCATAGAAGCTATCACAGTCTGACATCTGTGGAGTAGAATATTTTCCCATGTATTCTTCGCTACAAGTCAAAGTTTCTCGATATTTTTGAGCCTTGCATTTCTAACACCTTTCTTTACATCAATCCAAAGATGTTCAATAGGATTTAGGTCCAGCGATTGTGCCCGCCATCCATAACGTGGATATTATTGTCCTGGAACCAACGCTTTGCTTTCTATAAGGTATGCTTCGGGTCGTTGTCTTGCTGAAAGACCCATCGCAAAGGCATTTCCTCTTCAGCAGAAGGCTACATTACGGCTTCAAAAATATTTTGAACGTAATATGTGGTATCCATCCTCCCAACGATTTGAACTAGAGATCCAACGATGTTCTACCCAAAGCACACCCATAGCATGAGCCTGAAACCGCCATGATTTATAGCTTTTATAGTGTACTTTTCGTTGAATTTTTGATTAGGAGGGCGTCTAACGTACTATTTATCTTTGCCGTGGTAGAATTGGACTACTTTTGTTTCATCGGTCCATAAGATATTACGCCAAACAGTATCAGGTTCATCGATAAACTTTTTGGCAAACAGAAGTCCGTTCTTTAGATGTATTTTTTTCAACAATGATACTTTTCTAGGACTTCATGCTTTCAAATTGACTGCAATAAAACGTTTTCTTATCACCGATGTAACAATTGGGAGGTTTAATTCGTTTCTAATCTGTAAAGACGTTATAGAGGGGTGCTTTTTAACGATCCGTGTGATCGCATTATCCTGCCTTTTGTTAGTTTTCCTGCGCCTACCGCGACTTTCGATCTTCGATGACCAGTTCCTAGCATTTGTTATCGCTACGTTGGAAATTCCAAGCTGTTCCCTTATGAAAGCACACAGTTTCCCTTCGCTGAGCAATTTTTTTATTATCTTGCGTTGTTCTATAGAGCAATGCTTGCTTCTTCCCACTTTAGAAGAATTTTTCACCAAAATAAGTCAATATTCTGCACAAAAAATGATCAAAGGCATCTCAACAATTATATTTGTAACAAAACTTTAGACTTTTTTCACATGTGAGGAATGTAAGTGGGACCAATATGATTTGTTCTTATTTTTTCGAACACCTGATTTTCGACTTAGTTCAACATTATTGGCAGTAAAAAAAAAATTAGATCAGTTAAAACATAACTTTAAGTATTTTTTAAAAGCTAAAGATGTCTACAATAAAAATAATAAAAAGCCATATTTTCAAATCTTTCTCAAAAATTTTTTTAAAACGATCTTTTGTTTCGCTTTGGATGTTCTTATTATTTCGAACACGTCTGTATGTATGTTTTTCTTTCAGAGTTTTTAACAGAAATCTGCAGAGATTTCCTTATATTTTGTTTCGTTGGAGATGTCTGATTTGGGGTTTGAGGTGTATGTTGAATTGTAAAATGTCAGACAATAAATCGGCTGAACATTCGCAGAGGACTACATTAACATTTTATATGCCTCCTCTCCACCAAACTCTTTACAAAAACTCATTACATTCTTACAGCGGACGTAATTTCTAGACAATGACAGATGGCAGCTTTAAGGTTCTAGGACTTGCTATAGCACATCATCTATTTAGCTGGAAACTTCTCTAGGGAATGTTTGATTCCCATGTTGAATGTTAGTGGTGGTATTAATTGTAAAATATCGAATGGACATGCATGTTTATTACAATATTGTGGCGACAAGTTGTGGCGTATACCTAACCACGACAGATTTCATGACAAAAATTTTGTATATTGTAGGGTATCTTACAGTCGAACTTGTATGTTTTGTAGCTATTTTTTTTATAAAAAAATGCAAAAATTTCGAAATACAATATAATGCCATAAATCCTTATGCAGTGCACACACATCCTACTTCTATTCTGTATGTTTTTTCCTTTTCTTTTTTGGCTGACAGGATGTGAGAAATATGTGTGATTTTGTTATTTTGATATGATTTCCTTGTCAACGACATAAAATAAATGCATAATTTTCTATGATTGATGATGCAAGAGTGATAAAGAGAGAAAAAAACGAAACGAAACCGAAAAATATCCGGCATGACATATTTTACAAATAAAACTGGAATTAAATGTTACAAATCGAACGAATATTATTGTTGAGCAGCATTGGAAATCTTTAACGTTTCTTTATCGATATTGGAAAATCATATAAAACATTCATAAGATAACACATAAACACATACATACATACATATATACATACATACATACACATTTAAATACAAACACAGATACATATGCAGTATGGAATTTTATAATGAACATTTATTTTAAGAAGAGAAAAAAGAACACAAATATTTTCAATACTTAGAACTGCAGTTATATACATATATGTATACATTTGAGTCTGTATATGTGTGTATGCATGTGTGTTTTGTATTTCAAAGTAAATTTATTGTATTCTTACCTCCCAAAAGCCATTTCCTGCCTGTGTTGTCACATCACTGTATGCCAATATGGCTGATGTTCGACTGCTGCGGAAATCGAATTTAATATTAAATTCCTCGGCGTGATTTATGGGCCACCAAATGTGTGATGTGGCAAACGGATACGTTATGGGTATGACATTCACTTCGTTTTCTTGAAATTCTGCCTCTAAAACACCTACAACAATAGCAATAACATTAGCATTAAACAACGTTTATAATACAAAAGAATACATAGAGAAATTATAACAAAAAAAATACAATAAAATCGATTGCATATAAAGAGATTGTAATAAAATATTTAAGGAATTAAATATTAGAATTAATGTGACATTAAGTCGTATCAAACACCTACAAACATACTTACAAAAGACTAATATTAGTTATTGATTAGCTGATATGGATGGCATAATGTATTTAACAATTGTACGCTGAATTCTTTACTCAAGTCTGATAGAGGTGATAGGAATTGCCAGGAATTTTGGTAATGCTGTTCTTTAATCAATCTAGTCTCTAGTCTAGCCTCTAAGTTTTCACACTACATTACCCCGTTCATACCGCCCATAGTGCCAACCCACGCTATCTCTTATGTGCCAATGAATGAATTTAATTTAGAACGACAGGAATAAAAACGAAATCTATTCGTTTTATAATGAATGGATTGACTTAAGAACTTTATACAACAGCTATTGATGATATTTTAAAGGGGTTTAGGTACGAAGGTAGGTAGAAGTGGCTGTCCCCTTGATGGAGTTATGAGCGGACGCACTTATACCACGGATTCACATTTTCGTCTGTTCCAGGAACCACTCGGAATTTCCGATGTAGCGATTCAGATGGCCAATATTAATATCTGATATTTCATCTAAACCCTCCATGTGATAGGCACTCATTTGTCTCCTTCTCCTCCGACCAAGTGCCGGGCATGTACACAGTAGATGAAGAACAGTCTCATCCTCCTCATCCTCCTTCACCGCTTCTGCAGCAATCATTTTCAAGGTGTCCAAAACCAATATGCCTCGCATGCGTTCTTATAATACAATGTCCCGTAATAACCTCGAGAACAGTGCTGAGCCTACTTCTCTGGAGTTTAAGCAGAGCTGCCACGTGCCTTCTATCCAGCCTTGACTAGATTTACTACTCTGTTGTTTGAAGTCGCCGTAGTCTAGTAGGTAGTGTGTTGGCTTATTAGACGTAAAGCCAGGGTTCGAGCCACAGGCCAGACATCAGGACAAAATACAAAAAGTATTTCTTCGGCGACTTCCTCTCAGCAGATTTCTGGCAAAAACTCTGAGAGTAAATAAAATTGCCATGACAACTTTCTCAAAAATCTGTCGTTCTGAGTCGACTGTAAACTGTAGGTCCCACCACTCATGTATAAAATTAACACACACAACATAAATGGTGTGAGAAACTAGGACGTTGTACAATGGGTCAATTCGACCTCCGGGTACTGTACTTGTCTTAATTGACAACCTAACCTAATCTACTGTGCTGTTCTGTGTTCGTAGCTGCCCCTCTACTGCTTGCTGGTCGTGCCCGTCTTGCCAGTTCATCCGCTCTGCAGTTACCCGGAATGTCTCTATGTCCCGGTATCCATGTGATACAAACATCATATCGATTCGCTACCTCGTTAATACATCTGCGACAGTCGTATACCGTGCTGTACTTCATTATATTAGAATCCAATGTTCTAATAGCCTAACGAGTTAAATGTTCTGAAGGAGCTTAGAACATTAAAAATTCTTCTTCTTATTTTGTGATTGCTTGATTCTGTTCGAGAATTTGAAAACAGCTCAGATAGCGTTGCAACAGATGCATATAGCGACTTGCGAGTAATGAGGAGCCCTAGCAGTTCTATTGAATTAAAAAATGTTGCAAATAGTATTCAAGACCAGTAAGGTTAGAATAATATGAGAGCTTTCAAGCACTGAATTCTTCAAATGTCTTCGTGATCTGCCCACTCTAGAAGTTGAAAGTTCTTTTCTGAACGCTCGCTTAGAAAAAAAACCAGAAAACTGACTTCGAAAAATTGTTTGCATTGAAGCTGAGTAATAGGAATGTATGAAGCAATTTGGAGAGAAACTAGGTCGTAATCCTGACTGAAGGGTTGTAATACCCAATTATGTATGTATGTATGTAATTTGGAGACATAAAATCTAGAGAGATAGAGACCAGTCTGTTGCACACGAAGGGTCAATGGCATGACGTAATTGAGGCAATAAGCGTCTGGCCTACATAAGAGTTAGAAGGTCTGTTCAACTTAAATTCGTTGGAAGAAAAAGAGACAGTTTGGACACAAAATTCTTCAGAAGCAATTGTGATGTGACTGATCAAGTGGTTGTTAGTTTTGTGTTTGACTGTATCTTGAACAAAAGCAGAAAATCCCATTACTTCATAAAATTATTTGCAACGAGATTGAGTAATAGGAATGAATGAAACAATTTGGAGACTACAAGCCACTTTAAGATAGAAACCATTCTGTGGCAAGGGATAAAGGCATACGTTGGCATAGCCACAGCAATAAGAAGCTGGCAGTAGTTAACAGTTTCTCTTGATATTATTCAAGCGCTACTAAGTCAAATACAACGCAAGATTGGTAGGTTGCTGAAAAAAGCCAAAAGACCTGAAAAGGAATGCCAAATTTATATCAACTATGGCCCATTGTAGTTGCCGTAGTCTAGTAGGTACTGTGTTGGCTTATTAGACGTAAAGCCCGGGTTCGAACACCAGGTCAGATATCAAAACGAAACATGAAAAAAATATTTATTCTGCGACTTCCTCTCAGCAGATTTCTGGCAAAAACTCTGACAGTAAATAACACTGCCATGAAAAGTTTCTCAAAAATTTGTCGTTCGGAGTCGACTTTAAACTGTAGGTACCGCCACTCATATATATATTTAACGCGCACAACATGGGTGGTGTGAGAAACTAGGCTTAAATCCTGACTGAAGGGTTGTAATGGCCAATTATGTGTGTATGTATGTATGGCCCATTGTGATTCTGACACAATGATTCTCTTCACTGGAATCATTTGCACCTCCTGATGAAGCTGCACGGTCACAATACATCCATCATTGTCAAATTAGGGAAATCATTATGGCAGAAGCTCAGATATATGCTTATTCTCTCCCGAGGTGATTACCATCGTCCCTGCAGTCTACGTAGTTGACAGTTGCATCTGGAAGCTGCTGTGATTGCTGGGTAGCCTTACTGAGTGAGCAGTTACTATCCACTTTGACAAGATATCGTTGCACACAACTCCACTTTGTCTCGAAAACCCTGCCGATATTTGTTCGGAGTTCTTTACGGAATCTGGCCTTGCTTGAGAAATCATAGTGCGGTTTACAATGTTCCCAAAAAGGACACAAAATTGTTCTCTAGAAGGAGACACTGTCTAGTGATTACATTTCAAGTTCGAATCAAGGAGAACACAAACAATTATCATCCTGGATATACGTTTTTTGAACTGTAAAATTTTCTTCAAAAAATCTTCTTTCCCATAAAAAACAAAGATGAAGGGAAGATCAGGCTACTGCTTCTCACCAGCAAAAATCTTACAAAAGCTTATTATGTTTTTCATAAAGGAAACTGCAATTGTAGTTCACCTATTCAGTTAGAAAAAAAAACTTGGAATAAATAGGGAAACCTTTGAAAGTCGTAGCGAAACAGCTCATAACGAAAAACAAAATGGTAGATGTATACTCCCAAGGGAGGTAGTGGAGAAAAATCACTCTTGAATGCACCCTAATATGATTATTGTAATCCATTAGAGGCCTAGATTTGATCTTTAATTGCGCTTTAATGTATGTCTCTTTAAGTGTTATAAAAACAGTTTTAAAAATTACTAAGCAGCCGATGTCATAAAATCTTAAGGCATTCTTTAAATAGCCTCATGCTCTCATCATCATCGTCATCATCTTTTTAAATTTCAAACTTTCGTTTGGCATTAATTAAGCAGACGTAAAAACAATTTCAACATTTCACAGGCTCGAAACGAAATTGTACAGACACAAAGAGACACATAGGCAGGCTAACGCGTTTTATATCAGGACAAGAAAAAAAATCCCCATAAAAACACACAAACCAGCAACATGCAGCAGCATGCAGCAACACTATACATGACACATAATTAAAATGCAACAAACGACAGTCACACTGAATGGCAAAATGAATGAAAAAAAACGACAGTAGCAGCAGTAGTTAAAAAAACAGGACTAAAATTTTGATGTACACGTACATACATACGTTATAAAGTATGTTATAAAGAGTAACAACCAACCACCCAACGAACGAACGTACTTACCATGATAGTGAACTTTTGGATTACCACGCTGTAACTCATATAGAATGGAAATATCATTGTAGTAGACATATTTGAGTGAACCAACGAAATTATTATGCGATGCCAGTCCCTTCTTTTTATGCAAATCTGGACCACCGCCAAAATAGATTTCCGGATCAAATAGCAAATATCCACTTGATGTTGTTGGTATTTCAAGTATTTTCATTTGTGTATCGAGTATGATGCGTACCGTTCGCTGTTCATGATAAATTGTTAAATTGTGCCAATAACTGCGTGTCAGCTCATCGGTGAGCACTGTCGACATGACACTGTCACCGAAATCCATTTCCACATAAATCGATTGATTTTTAATGGAGGCAGCAATATATTGATGCTTCAACGATTCACCGCTGGCATAAAACAATGCCGAATCATCGAATTGTGTGCGAAACATAAGACTGATGCGTGTCGTCGATGAATGTACGCGATCCTTCCAATCGTAAATGCGATAAGAAACGTAACTGGCTCCGCGTAAGGTCATAATGGTGGCAGCTGTAATGAGAATGGAATTTAAAAAACAAGTTTAATTAGTTTCAAGTTTTTTTTTTGTTTCAACAATTAGTGGTTAAAGTATTAAAAACTAAAGTTTTTTGAAATAGTTTAACTTACGACGTATGTACGTATGGCTTAATAACTAAAATTCACTTTCTGACCAGTTTTATTAGCCAAGCTAGCAGCCACTATTATAACTTCTATAAAAATATATGACCGTAGGAAAATGCCATAAAAAAGTCAAATTTTCAAACTGGGATAAGAAACGTTCCAAAGAACATTTTCCTTTTTTTTCGTTCATTTTTTTACATGATAAATGAAAATGAAAATACAAATAAGGTGACCAACTAATATACATATACATAAACCTGTTTATTTATTTATGGGTGAGATGGCAGTATGTAGAAATTTAACAATTTAACAAATTAACTGTTGTTTGGAATTAAAAACTTAAGAGACTTCAGTCGCCATCAAAACCAAGCATCCTGGAAAATCTATGACCCTTGACTTCAAATTAATTCATCAATAAAGCATTCTGGCCCTTTACCCCAAAATAATCTATCCAGAATGCTGTTTGACAATCGATCCCATTAATGACGACTGTAGTAGACTCTTGAGAAAGAGTAAGTTTGAGTGAGCAAGGTTTTTTCACCGCTACATCCAGTATAACAATCCAATGCATTTTTAATTCAAAGGCACATGGCAACCCTTATAGTCTAGGTTCTGGCGCAATAGACTAAGAACCTGCTAAGCATAATAAACTTTTACATAACATACATACATACATAATTGGTCATTACAACCCTTCAGTCAGGATTACGACCTAGTTTTCTCACACCACTTATGTTGTGTGTGTTAATTTTATACATGAGTGGCGGGACCTACAGTTTAAAGTCGACTCCGAACGACAGATTTTTTGAGAAACTTTTCATGGCAATTTTATTTACTCTCAGAGTTTTTGGCAGAAATCTGCTGAGAGGAAGTCGCCGAAGCAAAACTTTTTGTATTTTATTTTGATGTCTGGCCTGAGGCTCGAACCCTGGCTTTTCGTCAATAAGCCAACACACTACCTACTAGACCACGGCGACTTCGACTTCGACTTTTACCCCAGTGAAATTCTTTAAAATTATCTTCTGAAACCACTCAGTAGTCTGCTTTCAATGGCTGTCAAACCTAAACTAACTGACTCGGCTTGATCATGTTTTGACATAAATTAATTGACAGTTGGCTGTTGAAAGATCGGTGTTGCTCTTCCAGTTAAGAGTCGGAAAAACAAAATGCCACGAACTTATTGTGGCAAGCCAATACATTTTCAATATAAAGACATATGGCAACCCTTATAGTCTAGATCCTGACACAATAGACTAATCATTGCTAAGCATAATAAACTTTTATTCGAGTGGGATTCTTTAAAATTACCTTCTCAAACCACTCAGTAGTCTGCTTTTAATGGCTTTCAAACCCAAACTAACTGACTTAGCTTGATCATGTTTTGACGTAAGTTAACTGACAGTTGACTGTTGACAGGGTCGGTGTTGCTCTTCCAGTTAAGAGTCAGAAAATACAAAATACCACGAACTTATTGACGCAATCCAATGCATTTCCAATACAAAGACATATGTCAACCCTTATAGTCTAAGTCCTGACACAATACACTAATTACTTGCTAAGCATTATAAACTTTTAATCGAGTGAGATTTCTTGCAATTTCCTTCTCAAACCCTTCTTGATCATGTTTTGACATGAGTTAACTGACAGTTGACTGTTGACAGGATCGCTGTTGCTCTTCCGGGAAAATACAAAATGCAACGAACTTATGGACGCATACGGGGTTGCGTTTGGCATGATGGGAAAGAAATATTTCCAAAGAAATTGAAAGACTTACTCCCTTGCTCATCAAATATCTCATCAAGCTCGAACTATTTTAAAATTTTGAATGCAAGCTAATCCAGAAACATTCTCTTTAGAATCCTTTTCATAGTCATGGGCGATGTAAAACAGCAGCACTGAAAGCAGTACAACAAATGTTCTATGTCTCTGAAAGACAGTTCATAACGACCCTACTGTCGGAGTTACATACTTATGTCAAATTAGTTGTCATTTATTTAATCTGTTTTGTTAAAGCAGCACGGGCAAAAAATAAACTTCACTGGTGATTAAACAAAATTGTCGAATATGGGACGACATCAATGGACATGAGGTCCCAGAGTGTCCGATGCATGACGAAAAAGTCACTGTTTGGTGTGGGGTTTGGGCTGGAGGCTTCCTAAGTTCATATTTTTTTGGAAACGATATTGGTCATGCTTTAATTGTCAACAGCGACCACTACAGATCGATGTTTACCAAGTTCTTTTAGCCTGAATTCGATGATCTTGATATCAACGACATGTGGTGAGTTATTTGTTATCAACGGCAGGACGGCGCTACGTGCCACTCTGCTTATGCCACATTGGATATCCTTTAATAGCGATTCCGTGGAGGTGAGATGAAATAGTCACCGAGATCGTGTGGTTTGGCCACGTTAGACTTTTCATGTGTGGGTTTCTTAAGACGCAGGTATAAGCAAATACACTCAGCCACAAAAGTATACATACGGTTAACAAATTTCAGAAATTTTTTAACCAATCCGTTTTCGTTGAAAATCTTTATAATTGTCTGACATCTTTCTTCGATTTTAAGACGGTCTTTTGCATTGGTTCAGAAATTTGTGACATTTGTTAATCGGATGTATACTTGTGTGGGCCTGTGTAGGGCCACAATTCAGTTCAATTTCAGAAATTTTTTAACCAATGCAAAAGACCGTCTTCAAATCGAGGAAACTATAAAGATTTTCAACGAAAACGGATTGGTTAAAAAATTTCTGAAATTTGTTAACCGTATGTATACTTTAGTAACTGTGTGTACATCGTAAAGCACAGTGGTCCACATAACCTATTCCGTCGGTCAAATTTAATCTCATTTATGCGCCAGAGTCATGGAATATTTGATATTTCATACGCAGAAGCGGCCCATATAGCTCATTGTGTCAGTCAGTGTTAGGTAAGCCCCCTTGTTATGATCTGTTAGTGGTGGGTTTGAAACATCTTGAGCTTCTGAGCAAACCGGTCATGCCCAGATATTCAATAGTTCTGTCAGCCAAAAACAGATGACGTCTGTTTTGAAGTGTAAGACATACATAACATACACAATTGGTCATTACAACCCTTTAGTCAGGATTACGACCTAGTTTCTCATACCACTTATGTTGTGTGCGTTAATTTTTATACATGATTGGCGGGACCTACAGTTTAAAGACGACTTCGAACGACAGATTTTTGAGAAACTTTTCATGGCAATTTTATTTTATCCTCAGAGAGTTTTTGCCTGAAATCCGCTAAGAGGAAGTCGCCGAAGAAATATTTTTTCATATTTCGTTCAGTTGGAGATGCCTGACCGGGGGTTTAAACCGAGGCCTTACGTCTAAACAACCAACACACTACCTACTAGTCCATGGCGTAGTTCAGGGCACTCTCAAAAATAAACGATGGTTTATATTCCACATATAATGCCATCAATAGGTCTTTCAAACGAATAAAAAAGTTTTGTTAGGCTGGGCTTAAAAAAGACCCTTTGGAACTAACCAAGTGGAGCACTGCGTATTTCTTGTGGCGGATTAAATTTTGTGCCAAGCAAGGCCTATGGAATACCTTCTTGTCTGAAATAAAAATTTCGTTATTTGTCCTTGAAGTCGCAGTAGTCTAATAGGGAGTGTGTTGGCTTATTAGACGTAAAGCCCGGGTTCGTATCCCAGGTCAGGCATCAAAACGAAGTATGAAGAAAAAATATTTCCTCGGCGATTTCCACTCAGCAGATTTCTGGCAAAAGAGTAAATAAACCTGCTATGAAAAAGTTTCTCAAAAATCTGTCGCTCAGAGTCGACGTTAAACTGTAGGTCCCGCCACTTACGTATAAAATTAACGCACACAACATGAGTGGTGTGAGAAGCTAGGCCGTAATCCTGACTGAAGGGTTGTAATGGCCAATTATGTATGTATGTAGGTTATTTGCCCTTGGCAGTTTGCTAGCAACCGGATCGCCCTCAATGTTCTGTATACAGATCAGACCTTTTCAAATATCTTTTCATTGGTACTTTTATCACAATTTTAACTTTAGTACCAACATTTGTTAAAAAAACTTCTCTTTCTTCTACGATTTAATACATGTTCTTACTAAAAGCATACAAAAAGTACCAAAAAGCAACTAAAACTCTGTACCTATTGTCTGATTTTATACTTTCTTACGTCAAAACCCATATTATTACAAAAGTTACTTTTTCTTACAGAAAGACCAAAAAAAGTACTAAAAAGAGTACTAAAAAGAGTACCAAAAAGATGCTAAAACTCTTTAACTTAACGTCAAAACCCATATTATTACAAAAGTTACTTTTTCTTACAGAAAGACTGAAAAGACTAAAAAGAGTACTAAAAAGAGTACCAAAAAGAGTACCAAAAAGGTACTAAAACTCTTTAACTATAGTCCGGTTTTGTACTTTATTACGTTTATTATTATAGCTGGTACCATTTAATTCGTTCTCATAATAATTATTCACATTCATGTTTTATTTTACTTCTGGTTATTCTGACAAAAAAATTATTTGCCAAATTTTGGACACACACCGTCCGTATATGAAATGTTATGTTCTTTGAATTTTTTATAAATTTTTGCTTTGGTTATTGCTGCTGTTGTTGTTGTTTAGAATGTTTGCTATTGTTGTTGTTGTTCGTTTTAACCATTTTTAAAAATACATCAGAACTATTTGCACCACAAAAAAAAGAGGGAAAAAAATGAAGAAAAAATGTGGAATGAAAATCTCGTAACAAACATGTTTTTTTAGCTCCGTTTCTTATCTGACATATTGCACACGTGGGTTATGGGTCTTGCCATTTGCGTTCTAAATACTCGTACAACTTCATCATGCTCGTCGTCGTCGTGTTAGTAGCAGATTATTTTTTTTTGGTTTTTGGCATTTTTTTTGGTTTTTTATTCTGTATTTCTATTTTATATATGAACTCGTACGTTTATGCATTTTGTTGGTTTTCATACACAATAAATAAAAAATAAAAATTAAATTCCGTTTTTGGGAAGCATTACAAATGGTCATATCAAATGCATATGAAGTGAAGCCTCATAACCCAGTGAAACGTATTTTAAATTGTTTAATTGTTTTACTCGGTTAAATAGAGATTTGATAAAATAGAAATTGTTATAATGCAACAGAATTGACTACGTTACCTTTCGTTGTATTTAGACTTCATTTAGTTTCCTTTTGGCAACTTCTAGAACTTACTGGTTGATTTGTTATTGTAATCCTGTTCTTTTCATATGATTTGGTTTCTTACAAATGCATAAAAAGTTATTCATTTTATTTGATTCATATCTCATGAATATCAAACACAATCTGTTCAGTATTCTGCTATGCAACGGTGTGTGTTTTAGGACTATTATTACAACTTGCCGTTAAACCTAGGTTAAGTTAAGGATACTTTTAGATAAAAGACACTGAAAATTTATCTTTAACTTATTTTCGTTATTACAACTTACAGATAAAATAAAGTTAACTTTTTAAAAATATGGCAGTGGCGGAGCAATGTCGATTACACTGCTCAAATTAAACAAGTTTTATTTAAACGCAGTGGCAACGACGGGCTTCTGTTTTTTGTTGTATTTGCTCATTTTCAGGGATGTCACAGAATCCAATAATGTCGGAATTGGATTTGAAAACTACACAAAAATTAATTTGGTGTCATACAATCCAAGATTATCGGTTTTGTTTTCGAACTTGAATAAGTGTCGGTTTTAGGTGGCATAGAATGTCTTGTTATCGGTTTTGTTATTGAAAATAAACCAAGCAGCTGTTTGTTATATGAAATAAATAACTTTTATTTTACCAGTTTTTTATAAGGTGTTTGCTATTTCGTCTCTGATTCTCTGGCCTTCACTTTGCAGAGACGTGTTTGATGACAAAATAATATAATCACTATCAGGTAATGATAAAGTCAGCTCATCCTCACTGGTTTGCACATTATAGCTCCTGCAGATCTTGTGCAGAACACAGCAGGAGTGCTCATTAAGCAACGGAATCGACTTTTCAACACTCCTACTCTCCTATTCATACTCCTTCTCGATTAAAGTATAAATGCTCGTTAAAGATGGGATTTATTATCTTTATATGAGTCCAGTCTATGCAACCAATTATTGAAGGGATTTTAAATTTATTAAAGAAATAGTCCCTTGATCTTTGCTAATCGTCGAAGTTCATTTCTAGTTGCACCCATTGACGGCAAATGAACCGCTCCATAACTTTGAGCACATCGTCTAAAATTGTAGAAACTGTGATTCTAACCAGAGATATGCTAGAATAATTTCCAATAGATATTTGGTATGACCCTTCAGCTAAAAATCGCAACGTAGCTACAAGTTGTAGGAATTGCGGGATCTTAGAACGGGAAAGGTGTTC
This sequence comes from Sarcophaga subvicina, assembly GCA_936449025.2. NCBI lineage: Eukaryota > Metazoa > Arthropoda > Insecta > Diptera > Sarcophagidae > Sarcophaga > Sarcophaga subvicina. Next base: position 102,303,926 of record OW388083.2, on the reverse strand, counting down.
TTTTACTGTGTCTAGAACCATACAAAAAGCGTCTTTGTTCAACCGGTAATATGATTTATAGCATATTATAAAGCAGCTTTAGATATGAATGTACAGTATAACTAATATATGCCTCCGGCAGCTCAAGTGAGTTGCTGCAATCTCGTAATATTCGTCTTTGCGCCTTTTCGGAACGCTCTTCCTCTAACAACAAAAATGCGATAACAGCAGTACTCATTTTTTATTTATTTATTTAAAAAGATTTATTTTTTCATTATTTTAATAAAAGCAGTAAATTTTAAAAAAATTAATAAAAATTGAAACAAATACACACATGTTAACAACAGCTGTTTCGAACATCGGTCTTATTTCGATTCGAAAATAACAAAACCGACTTGGTTTTGTGATATTAGTTTTCAAAAACGACAAAAGGCAAAACCGACTTGGATTCTATGACACCCCTGTTGGTTTATATTTGAAGTTGCCATATTGAATATAAACTTAACTTTAAAAGTTACCAGTACGACGATCCTCCCTTTAACTTAACGCTCACTTCCACCTTATCGTCCACTTATAATAATGATGTTCAAATCCTCCCTTTAGTTAACGGCAAGTTGTAATAATGGCCCTTAGTAGAATAAATGGAGTTGCATGCTTCTTCTAATTTCCACATATTTTGTTAATGTCGACAACAACTTTTGTCTTTCCTTAATTTTCCTCTGACTATTGCTCAGTATTGTTCAATAGGTGCAAGCTTTTCTATTACGCCGACTTGATTTCTTTAATATCAACTCATTGCAGTGAAACCTTAAACGACCCAAAGCTTTATTGAAACCTACTGATGTTTCACAAACGCTTTCCACATCCGCTTTTTGCATTCAATACAAAAGCGTCATTAAATTGATTTTTTTTGAAGTGATCGTAGCATAGAACAGAGGTCAGCAATTAATATTCGAAACGATGAGTAGATTCGAATCATACTTATAATTTCTGATACTTATACGCATTCATACTTACTTTAATGTCATACTCATACTACACATATTCAAAGTTGGAAATACTCATGGTACTCATACTTAACAATACGCATGTTGTAAATGCAACAACAACTAAGACTGTAAATTTTGACGAATGATTCGAATCACTCGAATCATTTATAAGTATTTTTCCAAATTTATGAATTTGAATGAGTAGGCGTATGAATCAAACATATTTCGAATTCTATGCGTTTGATGTCAACATTGCACTTATACTCATTGCAACTTGTTCTTATAAATCAATGTTGTACTGAGTACGAATGAATCAGAGCAGTTGGATTTCAATACCGTTGACTCACTCATACTCAAAATGTCATGAGTACTTGTGAGTAGCGAAAAAGCGAGTCAATGCTGATCTCCGGTATAGAAGCTAGAGAATCATTTCGCACAGAACCAAATATGGAAGAAATATTTATTTTGGGGACTTTGTCTCAGCAGTATTCTGGTAAAAATTATAAAAAGTTTCTTAAATGTGTCATTCGGTAAATTGTAGCTTGAGCCGATCATAAATAAAATTAACACACACAACATGGGTGGTGTAAGAAGCTAGACATTGCTGATATTGCCGGGCACTTAATATATCAAGACACACTAAGACAGTCGCCGTAGTCTAGTAGGTAGTGTGTTGGCTTATTAGACGTAAAGCCAAATTTCGAGTCCCAGGCCAGACATCAAAGACAAAATACAAAAAGTATTTCTTCGGCGACTTCCTCTCAGCAGGTTTCTGGCAAAAACTCTGAGAGTAAATAAAAATTGCCTTGAAAAGTTTCTCAAAAATCCGTCGTTCGGAGTCGACTTTAAACTGTAGGTCCCGCCACTCATGTATAAAATTAACACACACAACACAAGTCGTGTGAGAAAGTAGGTCGTAATCCTGACTGAAGGGTTGTAATGACCGATTATGTATGTGTGTTGACTCAATAACTAATTGCTGCGAAGTACATTGAACCTCTGGAGTTGTCTCTCTTTTTTGCAAAAATATTGGAAAAAACATTGACGAACTTCACTCTGCATTTTAACAGTTCAGAATTGGGTCAAATTCTTCAGTTGCATGCCAGCTCCATAACTTCTTGGGAACTAATTATTTAGTACAGCACAGGCACTAAAGCCCATTAACATTTGGCATATACGCATTATGGCTTTACTTGTACGCCTAACTCAAAATTATTTGCTGGGTTTTCTTTAGCGATTTGATTTAAAAATTTTCGTGTTCAAATTAGATGATGGATTAAATTCAAATGCGTTTATAAACATATGTTTTAACTTTAATAAGTACTTTAATGTTGGTTTAATCTTAAGAAAAAATCTTTAAACTTTACGAAAAAAAAAACATTTTAAATTATATTTTCAAAAAATTTTAATTTATATCTGATATTCCCGATTAATTTTGTTTTGTACTTCAACTAAATTCCATAACGTTCCAATGGAGAACCCTCAAAACAGCAAATTGGAACATGTCTAGTAGGTAGTGTATTGGTTTATTAGACATCAGGCCTCGGTTCAAACCCCTGGTCAGACATCTCGAACTAAATAAAATATGAAAAATTATTTCTTCGGCGATTTCCTCTCAGCAGATTTCTGGCAGAACCTCTGAGAGTGAATCAAATTGCCATGAAAAGTTTCTCAAAAATCTGTCGTTCGGAGTCGACTTTAAACTGCAGATCCCGCCACTTCTGTATAAAATTAATGCACACAACATAAGTGGTGTGAAAAACCAGGTCGTAATCCTGACTGAATGGTTGTAATGATCAATTACGTGCGTATTACAACAGGGAACAAAGAACAAAGTACTACTTGAAGTAAAGGAAATGGACATTGTGTCACTTTTCCTTGCTTATAATTGATTTTATTTTTCGATAAAAACACACAACAATCATACCTTGGTTGCACATATATTGACAGTACTTTGCCCCATTGAGATTTTATGTGAGAATAGTGATCAAGATCCTTTTACTACAAACATTAGCTTCCCAGTATATAACACGTTGTATGGTATACATATCGCGCTATTTACTACTGACAATTTTACCATTTGCTCGATATGTACTTTAATTATTTTAGATTTGATAACTTCGAGAATATTATTGTTGCTATGTAGTTTTGTTATTGTAATTTAATGTACCTTTGTACCTCCTATAATCGAATTTTCGTTGTTGTGTATCTTAATTATCTCCAGAACAAACACATCTGCTGTACTTGGTTTATGTTACTGGATCTTTGTTTGCAACATATTGTTTCGAGTTCGCTATCTAATCGTCTACAGCATCCGTCTACTGGCATTCAGCTGAATACAGAATAGAATGTCGAGCTGTTTTTTGATAACACTAAGGTGACATTCTTTCTTCTTAGAGGACTCACTGCTATTAGATTCAATATCATTTTGCCATCTGCTCTTTCCAAACTGTAATACAAGCTCCCATCAATACACTTCCAAGTGTTCCATTGAGAACACTATGTTTTAACGAGACTAGATGTCACCGGCAACGGACATCGGAAGTGAATGTTGTTCTACTTTATGGTACTTTGCCTCTGATACATACATACATTCATAATTGGTAATTACAATCCTTCAGCCTGGATTACGATCTAGCTTCTCACACCACTTGTGTTGTGTGCGTTAATCTTCTTCTTCTTTTATATAAAAATTAATGTGTGTTTAAGTCTATAGACGGCTAAACGGCTGGACCGATTTTCTTGAAATTTTAACAGTACCTTCCTGTATGTCTGGAAGGAACTATAGGCTACTCTTCATTTTAAAATTTCAAGTAGGCGAGGTGCCACGCCCACATACCCATATAAAAATGAATGTTTGTTTGTATGTACCTTATAGAATCGTAAACTGTGCATCTGATCATGCTATGATCTTTAGCAAAGTTGTTGCGCATGAACTGACGAAGGTTTCTAAGTTGGTATGACCAATATCCGATATGTGGCGCCACTGAAAATTACTCAAAATGAAATAAATCGTAAACTGTGCATTCTTCAACAAAGTTGTTGCGCATGAGTCGACGGAGGTTGGTGCGATTAATTTCCGATGGATGGCGGCGTCACTGAAAATTATTCAAAATGAATGGCAAGCAATTGACCGACCTACACCTCATTACGAGCCTCAGAATCAGACGAGCATTGAGACTGGAAAATCTTCGAGTATATGCCGCTGAGACCCGTTCCCTTGAACCACGTGAACAACGAGAAGTGAGATTAGAGACTGATCGAATGCGTACTACTCAGGCCTGCTCATCTGAATCATCAGGACAACGGGAAACAAAATCAATAAAATGATTCAAAATTAATTGGACATTTGTGTAATGTCTTCTTTCCTTCAAATTTATTTTAGTTGGTGGCGCAGCAACACGCGCAGGGTACAGCTAGTTTTATATATGATTTGCGGGTCGACTCCGAACGCCAGATTTTTGAGAAACTTTTCATGTTAATTTTATTTGCTCTCAGAATTTTGCCAGAAATCTGCTGAGAGGAAGTCGCAGAAGAAACATTTTCATATTTTCGTTTTGATGTCTGACGTGGGTTTTGAACCCTGGTCTTACGTCTAATAAGCCAACATACTACCCACTAGACCATGGCGACTCTGATGACAGCTTTTTCCGTTTCTTTGTCTTTCGCCTTGCGAATTTGTTTCAAGCTTCTGCTTATTGAATTCGTTTTAATTCTTGTCGCTGGAAATAAATTGCAGCACCTTTTTCTAGCGCCCATTAAACAATTAAATGTCATCCTTTTCTTTTTGTTTTTTTTTTCTTCTTTAATTTGTTAATAAAACATAAACAATTTAATTTGATTGACATTTAAATATACGTTAAAACATTTTAAATCAAATGCAATTGAAACTGACAGAGCAGCAAAAAAAAAAAAAAATAAAGCGACAGAGAGAGAGAGAACGCAAGAGTTGACTTTATTGTCGCTGTCATCGTTGTTGATGCAACCAAAACATACCGCATGGCGAGCAGCCACAATACACGTGTGTAGATGCAAAACAAAATTTCAGATTTTTAATGTCACATTCACATGAGGAGTCAACGTCGTCGTCATCGTCGACGTTGTCATATCAAAAAGGCTAGTGTGTTGCTTCATTTTATTTTCTTGTTTTCTGGTTTTTCGTTCTCTTTTTTCTGTGATTTTTACTGACCAGATGCCTATTAAATGTCAGAGCGTCATATGAAAACACTTGTACATGAAAATGATTTTGTATATAAAATTGGTGACAAATTTGCGTAAGGATACAGGGCGCACACAAAAGCATACGCATACATATACACATACATGTGTGGGTATGCATGTAGCTAAAATAGGATGTAAAATGTAAAATGTAAAATGAAGCAATAACAACAAAAATTGTAAAAATCTCTCTCCTTCTCTCTCTCTACTGCCTGTCTGTCTGTCTCTGTGTATATGTTTTTGTCCGTCGGTTGACTGTCTATCTGATATGCGACATAAGTCAACATGTCAGTTATCCGGCAATATACATTGTCCCGTCAGTCAACAATAATAGTAATGGCAACAGCAGCAACAGTAGCAATAATAACAAAAATTTTTACTATCATACATACACTTTTGCTTCTGTTGCAAAGTGTTAAAAAAAAACAAAAATACATACAGTACGAAAGAAAATTGTCAATGAGATCAGTACTGGAAAGCTATGCGTTCTTTATATGGAACTCAACCTCCGGGAAATTTCACCCAGTGTCCTGTTATCACTGTTGTGTTGTTTCTAACATGGACTTTAGACGGGTTAAATGCAAATTTTGTCTCATATATGTCCACATTTAGCCATGTCTGTTTGACAATCAGATCAGGGATGGAAAGCTGTTCGTTCTTTATATTGAACCCAACCTCCGGGAAATTTCACACAGTGTTTTGTTATCACTGTTGTGTTTGTTTTTTTTTTTAACATGGACTCTCATTTGTCCCGCATATCGACGCCTCCGTTCTATAACATTCTAAGTCGAAAAAGTGTGTTTTGAGTTATGAGCTCTCAAAGTTTTCACGCGACATACGACCATATATGTGTATTCTAAGAAGATTTTTCCCTATAACTTCGGAACGGATCGGCGCATCTTAACCAAACTTTAACAATATTTAAGTTAGAGAACGTAGAATTTAAAAATGCGATAACATTACTTACTTACTTACTGTACTTAGAACGTTATAGAATGGAGGCGTCGATATGATCCCATCGAGCCATGTCTATTTGACAATTTGATCAGGGATGAAAAGCTGTGCGTTCTTTATATGGAACTCAACTTCCGGGAAAGTACACACAGTGTCGTGTTACAACTGTTATGCTGTTTCGAACATGAATCCTGGTCCTGTTTAATGTAAATTTCGTCCCACATATGTCCACATCGAGCCATGTGGGTTTATTATCCCAAATGCATGACATTCGTTTAACGCCATTTGGTTACCCTGCCTTGCTGCCGGCATTCTTCAATAATTTTCGACGTTGTGTACACACTCTCTAACGATCCAAAAGATTTTTTACTGTCTGTACTTAAGCGTATATTTCCATTTGATATGTTTTTTTCCGGGATTCACACAACTGCAGTCATTGTAGCTATTGGCTGCCTTCCAAAATGTTAGTTGCTTTGTGTTTGAACACAGTATAGTGTTTCATAAAGCCGCTGTACAAAATGTTTACAATGTACACTAATTCAAAACGTCGTCAATGTGTATTTTTAACGCAGTCAAAAAGCAATCAGGCATCGTATTTATAGTTGATGCATTGTTTGGTTTCTTTGTTTATAGTTTATATACAGTTGTAGAATTGCATATAAACTTTGTATTGATACATTTTGGAAGGCAGCCATTATTTCAGTATATCAGGATAGCAGCCAGGTAGGGCAAGCAACAATCTATGGTTCAAAGATTCCACAGCCGACTTTGTCGCGTAATGTGGACCTTATACTTGCATGACATTCTCTGGCAGGGAAAAACCATGATCATAAAAATATTTTTCCGATATTCGTTGTAAAACAAGGATCGAAAATGGACTCCGGTATTGTGCGCTCTATAGGAGTACTCAGATCAACTATGTTTAATGTTTAGCATGGTGATAGCCTCTATATTCGTATGCCTTTGAGGTGCTTAATCTCATTAACACGTTCGCAGCAATTAATTTCGCCAACATGTCTAGTGACAGTCCGACAACAATGCCTTGGATGATGTATTTCGCAGAGCAGCTATAATTATGAACGCCGCCATCCTCATAATACGCTCAAACCGAGTTTGAGCCTTTCTCTATAGAATATTCCGGAAATGATTACGTAGTCGTACAGCCTGTAGACGTTGAAGTCGTACAGTCTGTAGACGTTTAGAGGGCTCATATCGAGTTTGATAATACTGTTACGTTTTTACCTTTTTAAAAAACGTTTAAATATGAGTTCGTTGATTGCAAACCAAATAAAAACAAATATGAGTTTTGTTTCAGTTATACTCTTTATTGTTCACACTACTTTTGTGTGCCACCGTATACAAGTTAACGATACAACAACAATTGCTTGTTCACTTTACCAGTTCACACTTCTGTCCGCGCAAACACTAACAACTGTTCGTCAGATCTTCTCTGCTTACAACCTTTTTGCAAGTAATACCCCTTGTACGTTCAAACCGCATAAAACTGACTGAATTATTACTGACTGCTTGCTGGCCTTGTCTTGCCCGTTTATATACGCACGTAATCAGTATGATGAACGTTCTCGATGTGGAAGATTCTTGTTCTCGCCTTCTCGAGAATGTTATACCGACTGCATTGTTGTTTGTGTATTTGGTTCACATTGTTTGTTGTTGCGTTCTCGCTTGTTTGTCTATCCCCTTTTGTTTCATACCGATGTTGATGCTTTGCTTGCTTAACATGTTCGTTGTAGTTGTTAGTGTAGCTATTATTAATCAACATGTTCATTGTATTCGTTAGTGTTAGTTTGTTTGTTAGCATTTTAATGTTAAGCTATGGTACACCGTTTCCCTTTTCGTAACAATACCATTCTTTCAAAGCCAATCACCAAACTACTGCATAGAACAGTGTTGAATTGATTACAAAGCCGTACAAAGCCGTTTGTAAGGTTGATACCCTACCTTAGGTCTTAGGCCTCTACTGTATATCCACGATCTAGTTTAGCTTGACGTCCTATATGATTTCAAGACATTTGATATTATTGAAAAGAGTGAGAGCTACTTCATGGACACTAGCTTTAGCAAATTGATCGACTTTATATCTCCGTGATGCTAGACAGAGTTAGTGTCTGGGTTGGGTTAATTCCCAGCCAATATTCGTTGCATAATTCCTTTAACGATCTTAGCACAGATTGCAGAATGAATGAAATCCTTCTTTGAGACTTCTGCAACAAAGCATAATTATGGAGACACCCTTAGTTTAATTTAAATTAGGGTGGATAACAATTTGATATTGAGTAAGACAGTGTGAATGACAAAATAGAGTTCATGTATTAGAAAAGTATTAGAAAACATCAAACAGATCTGCTAAATGAAAGGTAACAAAGACTTAAAATTAAAGTGTCGTAATTAAACTGCTTTAAAATTTAATATTTCTCTCTAATGTGTACCACCCTATTATTTACAAGGGACCTGTACGAACGAATACTCGTGTGTACATTGACAAACTGTTATTTAAATGAATTCGAATGAATCTGAGAGATCGTAACCCTGACAAAAAGTGTCAGACAATGATGTTGATGGCATAGTTGCTGTTTGCAGTTATTGCTGATGCCAACAATAATTGTGTTGGTATTTTTCAGTTGTTGCAATTGCTGTTGTTTGCTTGTGCCTACTATTCGTTATGGTTACAATAATCTTTTTTTCCTGTTGCATTTCAGTCTTTATTGTTTTTGTGTATGTTGCACTCATGATTGCCGTTTTAAAGTCAATAGGTTGTTTCAGTTTTCCAATGATTTTCTTTAATTTTCGGATATTTTAATTGTAATATTGCCCGCCACCTTTAGGGGACGAAGTTATTTAATAGGACATGGACTTAATAAAGTTATGTGACTAAGGTATACATAGCAAGTATACATATTTATACACACCTACATGGGATCCGATTGGCACTTAAATATTTGATGATTATTTTTAAATGCTTGATGAGAATATATTTTATGGTCGTTGGTTTTTGCATATCTAGCGAATGTATTTTGCTCAACGTATGTCCGCTTGCGCTAACCAACTTCTTCCTCTTCCCTGATTTTGTTGGAACTTGGTCAGTACAGGAACAGCGTTCACCCATTGGCATCACAAGGGGCCGCTATGCGTTCTCAAGTGAGCTTTGTGATATCAGAGCTCCCACTCCGACCTGACCTGATGTGCACAGTTTAGGTATCAATTTGATTAAGTAGATGAGTGATCCATATTCGTAGACTATCACTTTACCCTCAGTTATAAGCAATCTTCATATTGTAGAGTTTAGTCAAGGAAATCACGAAAGGAGAGCTTAAGAACTTCAGCCTCTTAATAGCAAGGGCAGGACACTGATGCACAAGATAGACATCCTTAGACCCACATCTCCTATACAACTTATTCGACGAAATGATAAGTTTATCATCATGCATGTGAGAACCGCAATTGTGCGATGCATGGCAATGTGGTTCAAGGAGAGACAGAAGTCCGGCCGAACCTAGCAAAATTTGCACGTACTTTCCTGCTGCCAATGGAATTTAATTTTCTTGCTAAACAAGTGAATAATCTATAGTTTGATTATCGGAATGCCTTATGCCCTCTGACAAGATAGATTTTGTAAGTTCCGCAACTGCTTTGACCGAGTCATTATCAATGCAATATCGGACAATATTCCTCTCTCTTAGAACCCACATAAGAGCTTGAGAAATCCTCGGCATTCATGAACAAGAATGGATGTTGAAGAAACGTTCGTTAGGGACTTAATCGCATACTAGCTTTTCGAGTTAATGTTAGTTAGTTAGTCATGGAAAATCTTGCCACTCAACCAGCACTACGCTGTTTTCAAAATGGCTAAAGCCGCTCTTGGAAAACACTGGTCAGGTAGCCTATATGAAAGAACTTTAATGAATACACCAAAGCTTACACTTTCCAGAATTTTGGTGCCATCTGTCTCCTACTGGGACCTTCGGATCTTAGACTAGAAAGTCGCTTTTAACAATATCCACTTCTAACACTCTCGGTAAACTCAACATTGCTGACCCCATGATGAAATTCGTTGTGGTATTCTTGACGTGAAAGGCTATTACTGCCTCCATTGGCAAGGTTCATATGGAAAGGGAAGTAGATAGAGATACACCACTAGGCAGAGTTCTGTCGTTCTATGTAGACAACTTGCTGAAGCAGCTGTAACGGTGTGATTTTAAGGTCTATTGTTATGCGGACGATTTGATTTTTATGGCTTCGATTCATACACTCTCTTCTTTAGATCCAACGAGGCCATAAAACTTATATAAGAGTGATGTTTATCGTGTGGGTAAAATGCTTTTCATCAGACGATGCAATATAATCACATTGACTACTTAATGGGCTTCAACTGTTTCCACCAAGAGGGCAGAGTACGTACGGACCATTCTGGATATCAAACTTTTATGGAAGGATGACATGATTAAGAGGGTAAAGAAAAGAAATGTAGGGCATAACAACTCTAAAAGGGCCGTGATAAAGATTTGGCAGGTTCAGGCCCACCATCACTAAACTATTCTAAACTATTCGAAGAAGTTGGTCAGCGCAGGGGCCGTAGTTGAACCATTCATACGCTGTGGTGCTCATGTTTGGCGGAAGGCGTGCAAACACTAATGATACTGTCGACTGATAGACAGCGTGTGGAGACAGCCAACTGTTATGAAAGCCACTACACTCTGTTCCACTTCGACTAAGACATTATTTGATACCTTTCGGCCATCTACAGAAACGAAGGAGGCAGTAAGGCTCAATGCAGTCAAATCTTTGTTCCAATCTGGACCATGGATATGCAGAAATTTCGGAAAGATATAAACAAATGAAAAGGAGATTTAAGGAATGAAATAAAAAGGACCATAACTTTCCAACACAACAGGTGTTATGTACTATAAAAATCTGCGCCTGGCCATACGTATGATCGATAACTCTCCAAAAAATTTATAGCAAATTGGCTGGGAACTTTTGATGAACCCGCCATATATCTGGGATATTGGGCTTTACTGTGTGCCTGCAAAACTTACTCTCAGGGTAAAAAGATTATTCTTTACCTTAAAGCCACACGGGTTGATTGTTGAAAAAGAAAACGCGATTACTTTTTATATGACCTAATAATTGTCACATTGAAACATTTTATATCGCCTGTGTCATTTCAATTCAATATTTATATGAATGCCTTCTACATACATACGTATATAGTGTTAAATAAATATTATATATTCCCTATGTATGTGTATATATGCATGATGTATGTATGATGTATGTATGCATGTATGTATGTATTTATAATAAATATATAAATCCATATGCATACATATGCAATTTCTATATATGAATTTATCGATTATTTAGTATGACAGATTAATTAAGTCAAGTTGCTCGAGGGCAAAATATTTGTGCAAAATTACCAAATATTGTCATATATACACATACACACACACACAATCGCATATAATACATACATATACAGCAAATGTTAAATTTTTGAAATAAATGTTAAATAAATGCAGGCTTAAATAATCGTTTGTATGTGTAAGTATGTATGTGTGCACCATATGTGATTGCATACTTGTATGAGCATGTGTCAGCTATGCATTCATATGCATGTACATATGTAGTAGTAGTGGTGGTGGTAGTGGTAGTCACACAAATGAATGCATTTATCGATAATTCTCACTTTTGCTCCATATTTTCTTTTATTGTCATTGTGATATCACAAACATTTTTTAATTCTCGTATTTTTTTTAACACTCACATATACAAGCCATTTGAACTATTTAAACTATTTCATGTGGTATTTACTGTACAAGAATGCTTGGCACATACATAAACCGATAAACTGCGTTTCTGGCATTTAAAAGATAAATTGGATTTGGAATTTTCCGCATTTTCCGTATTTTCGAATTGTATTATGATTGATAGATTAAAAATAATATTGGAAAATCTATTCATTTTGCAGTGGATTTGTAGTGAATTGGCCTATTATTAGCATGTTTAAAGTGAAAGTCTTTCCTAAGGGTTCATTATTATTGAAATGGCAATGAGAAATTCATTTTATATTACAGGCAACATTGTTTTCAATCATTAATCATCAATAAATCAACAATTAATCCTGAAACAATCATCAATCAATCATCAATTAATCCTCCAACAATCATCAATCAATCACTAATTATTCCTTAAAAAATCATCAATCAATCATTGATTAATACTCAATCAATCATAAAATAATCCTCGATCAATCATCAATCAATCATAGTATACTAGCTTCTGTCCTTGATCTTGTGGTTACTTGTTACCAATGCCTTGTTGAGATAATTAAAAAGTAAGGAATGGAAGACAGAAGCTTATGCTCGCGGATAGTAGCCCCGGTCAGGGGGGAATTTTTGCCATGATTAGTAAGATCATGCAGTCGTCACTGAGGGATCTGTTCTCATGGGCCTGGGTGTTAATCTGGACAAGGCGGAAATGGTTTAATTTAACAGAAGATATAAGGTGGTCGTATTTATTTCAATTACTAATCATCAATCAATCATCAATTAATCCTCAATCAATCATCAATTGATCTTCAAGCAATCATCCATCAATCATCAATTAATCCTCTATCAATCATCAATCAATCAACAATAAATTTTCAATCAATCTTCAATCAATCATAATATACTAGCTTCTGCCCTTGTTCTTGTGGTTACTTGCTATCAATGCCGTGTAGAGATAATTCAAAAATAAGGAATGGAAGACAGTAGCTTATGCTCGCGGATAGTATCTTTCCCCGGTCAGGGGGAAATTTTTGCCCACGATTAGTAAGATCATGCAGACAGGCACTGAGGGATCTGTTCTCATTGACTTGTAGCGAGGGTCTGGATATTAATCCGTATAAGACGGAGATGGTTTCATCTAATGGAAGATATAAGGTGGTCGTATTTAGAACGCCAGTTCTTGATGGAGTGACGTTAAGACTTTCAGATAAAAGCGAAATACTTACGCACTCTCGCTGAATCTAAGTTTTCGTGGAGATTAAATGTTCAGGAGACATTAAAAAATGGTTTCAATGCATACTACACGTGCAGGAATTTCACGAGTAGAAATTGGGACCCAAGTATGGTAAACTGAAATTTCAAATCGGTTGTTAGACGTCTTACCTATGAATGCATGGTAGTGTGAAATGCATTAAATACTAGGGACAACAGGAACATTTTTGCTAAAGTACAGAAAGTGCCTCTGTGGACATAACAAGTGCCACCAGAAGTACGCCGTGGTGTAGTAGGTAGTGTGTTGGCTTACTATTCGTAAAAGCCCGGGTTCGTATCCCAGGTCAGACATCAAAAAATGAAATATGAAAAAAAAAATATTTCTTCGGCGACTTCCTCTCAGCAGATTTCTGGCAAAAACTCTGAAGTAAAATAAACTGCCATGAAAAAGTTTCTCAAAATTCTGTCGTTCGGAGTCGACGTTAAACTGTAGGTCCCGCCACTCATGTGAGAAGCTAGGCCGTAATCCTGACTGAAGGGTTGTAATGGCCAATTATGTATGTATGTACCAGAAGTACGCCTCAAGCAGTTCAAGATGTCATTCTTCATTTGCTCTCTATTGAGGAGTATGTGAGGAAGACGGCAGCCAGAGGCCTCTTTACACTAAATGGGGTAGGTCTAGTGAGTTCCTTGCTGAAGGAGCTAAGGTGGTAGGGTAAGGTTATATCGACTGTCGGAATGCCGGACTACATGGCTGCATAAGTTAACTTCAGCAATACACCGAAGGTGATTATACCCGATAGGGAAGCCCGGATAAGTTCGGACAAACTCTTCGATAGCTGGACTGATTTCACTGACTCATCCAAGATGGATATGGAAACGTGCGCAGAGGCCATCATATTTGGAATAAACGTCAGGGATTCCCACAGCCTGCCGTCGAAATGCCGTGTTTTTCAGTCAAAGGCTCTGGGGATCGTTGAGGACTCCGAACTGGTCAGGAAACACATACCGGAGAGCTCAAACGTTACGATTTATGTAGGTAATCAGGCTTTGCCTGGTCTGGTAGTGTAAAAGGCTGTTAAAAGGCCTTATGTTTGATTATCAGATTAAACAATGCTATGTTCCCGGTTATTGCAGCGTTTTTGACAAATAATTTACTGGCAAGTTCAATCTCAGATTAGGAGGATATAACAAAGGAGAAGTCGGTGAAGCCACCTATGGGTTTGGTTTTTAGGATTATTGAGAAGAGGTTCGATTCAGTCGTAAGCCGTGTATGGAGATGTAGAATGGACTGTAGGGTTATGCGGGCATTATGGCCAAGGCTCAGTCTTACAGGGAAGGAACTAGGTATGGAAAGGCAGAAGACGAGAGCTATTATAGGAGTACTTAATGGGCGTGGCCGCTTTAGTCACAGGCTTAGTAGGTGGAATAGAGTTATCTCAGATTACTGTAGGCTATGTGAAGAAGCAAAGCAAAAATAAAACATTTTTTCTGTTACTATCCTTGTTTACAGATGCATAGGCAGCGATGGCTAGGTAGCCGCTTTGTTGATGAACTCGTGGTTCTAAAAGGCTACAGACTTGAGGTTCTAATAGCGTTCATAAACAGGATTGGCTGGCTAGGGGGATAGCTTTAGGGGTAGAAGTTTAATTTATGGGTCCTTTAATGGATGATTATCGTTTTATCTTTTCTTATTTTCATTCTGTCTTTCTTACTGGCCAGTTTCAGTGGCAATACAATTTCCGAAGATATTCCAATGCCCTCGAATCCTGTAAAATTCTAAGCATTTATGAATAAGACGGATTGAACATGAATTGATCATGACATTCATGAACATGACATTTATGAACGTGACAGATTCAACACGTGCGGTTATCTAAGTAACACACTTTTAAGGGTCGTGATGCATTTGTATTCAATTTGTTTAAATTGTTATAAAAAGGAAAAAATTTTAATTTATTTTATCTTAACATCGGAACTAAGGAATACATATTACGGTTCTATTGTGTACAGCCACCGTAGTTCAATTGCATTATCAGTTACAAAGGAGTTCTTTAAGACAACTGTCAATGCAATTGATGTACGATACTGGACATAACTAGACCGCAATATATTTTTTGTCATTATTTTTTTCACAATTTAGAGACTCCAAGAATTTGTTGAAAACTAGGATTACAGCAGACCACACTGGACGACCTCAATTTCCTTTTTGGTTTTACCATTTTTCGTGCCATAATCCGGTAGTAAATCCAATATTTTTAGGCCATTACATACCCAACCAAATGGTATTCTATCCTCATGTAGCACTAAGATCTTCTTAAAACTGATGGTGAAATTTAAAATGCCTTCGGGAAAACCATCCAAATAGCATTTGCCAAAGGACAAAATGCCACGATCAAAACCGGGATGTGGTGGCAACATTTCATACAAAAAATCCGGGCATCTTAAAACATCATTATTAACCAGCAACTCGCCCTCCATCCAGAGTTGCGAAAATATGCGGATAACTTTCAAGGCATTTCGATTATTAAGGCTGCAGAGCCTGACAAACTCCAAGACAAACTCGGGACATGCCTCTGTAAACAGTTGAATAGTAAGGCGACCCAAAGGACGTATATTCTTTACACTCAAATCCATGTAGATTTTAGGCCTTAAAAGCTTGGCCATTAGCTCTGCGTCTCTATAATCCAAAACCTGCATATACTGCCACACTGTTGCACCGGATGGTATGAATAATGCTCTTTTATTTTTAATATGTTCAGCTCTGCGATCTATTACATCTTTTCGATTGTCGACCAATGATTTGATTTTCAAAAGTTTGGCACCCCATATACGATTACGTTTCTCAATGCTGCGTATTTTACGTTGCAAACGTTGTACGCGATTCGATGCAATGCCCTGGAATTTATTCAGATGATCTACGTAGCCGTGACTGCGGTTTATGTCATTGATTTTCGCCAGCAGGCGCACATTGAAATTGCAAATCCTGCGCTGGCTTCTGTAGTCTTCTTTAAGCTTGTCCACACGAAAATAGGAGGAGGCCATCATTCGGGGTGGTTTAAAATCAATTAGACTGTGAGCATTTTTAATATTTCTTTTATGCAGACGATCCAATTTTGAACGCTCATCGGGCATAAGGGGGGGTATAAAAGTTTTACGACGCATTTTCAAAAGGAAATTTTGTAAAAGCAAACTATTTTTGAAATAAAAAATTGAAAAAAACCCAAACTTTTCTACAAATTTAAAGTAAATAATAATAAACAATAAATAATAAATAAAAGTGTACTTGTATTGGTACACAGAGTTGTATTTTAAGGTACTTTATACGTAAAAAAATAATAATTTCTTACTTACTGTATATGTCACAGTGTTCACCCTCATAGTGTGAGCCAAAACAATCGCACGATATGTCATAATAGTGATTTATGCATTTCGAGCCCACGAAACACAAATTGTGCCGGGAATGACATTTATCAGAGCAGCCCTCATTAACATTTTCATGTTTCGTTGCAATTAGTGGGGTAATGGGCAACAAATCGGAGGCCGCCTTACCCGAATACAGTATTACGTTGCGTATACAGCCAACAAATGATTCGATAATGTATTTAACGCCGTGCAGTTTCTCCTCCGATGAAAGTCCTGCAAATGAAACAAAAGAGGGAATCATAGAGTGTGTGAGATAGAGAGAGAGAGAGAGAGAGAATGAGAAAAAATATTAAAAATTTCCTTTCTTTCATTCATGCATTGTTTTTACAAAATTTTTGAGCATTTTTTGCATGCATTTTACAACAGACGCCAGTTGGCGTTGTTGCCGTTGTTGGCGATGGTGCTGGGCTAAACGCAGAAAATGAAATGTTGAGTGATTTATTACGGCAAAAACGTTGGCAATAAGCGATAGAAATTGATTATTTGTGTAAATAGAACTTTAAGGGATTAAAAGGATAAAAAGGGGTTGCAATAGAATGTAAGTTTGTCATATGCTTTGTTGAGACACGAATTTAAATTTTTAAATGCTTTAAAAAAATCAAAAGAAAAGTATGTTGTAAGGCTAGAGTTAAAGCCAATTAATATTAGAGCCCCTACTAGTTACATGGAATTTTGAGATGTAACGATTTGCATCTCCTTCCTCCTTACTTTTAATTCAGTTTCCACTATAATCTTCCAGTTAAGCAGGTGATTGGTTACTTAAGATTAAAGATGATCAGGTTGTTGTGTGTGAAAATGTATTGGGTTGTTGTATTCACTACATTGGTGAGAAACTTTGCTCATTTAGTTCGAGGCATTCTCAAGATTTAACCGTGCCTGACCTTGATTGCAGAGAGCGAAACTAACTGCCTGAAAACTTAACTTTACTTGGCCGACAAAATACAAAAGTTCACACACATCATTTTGTAGTCCTTAGGTTAGGTTAGGTTAGAGGACGTGTACTTGTCAATTAAGACAAGTACAGTACCCGGAGGTCGAATTGACCCATTTACAACGTCCTAGTTTCTCACACCACTTACTATGTTGTGTGTGTTAATTTTATACACGCGACGCGTGACCTACAGTTTAAAGTCAACTCCGAACGACAGATTTTTGAGAAACTTTTTCATGGCAATTTTATTTACACTCAGAGTTTTTGACAGAAATCTGCTGAGAGGAAGTCGCCGAAGAAATATTTTTTCATATTTTCGTTTTGATGTTTGACCTGCGGTTTGAACCGTGGCCTTACGTCTAATAAGCCGACACACTACCTACTACACTACGGCAACTACAAGCTATGTATACATCACTTATGTTCAATCTGGCAACTTCTAGAAATTATTGTTGATTTGTTATTGTTATGGCGCATGTTGACGCATCAAATTTAACTGATAAAAAATTTGCATATGTGTTGGTAATATTTATTTTGCTTGGCACAGCAACACATCAAAGTTGAACCTTCAAACTGCAGTGTATTGGGTTGTAAAGAAGAAAAGAACATATGATTTAGGCAACACAGGTTGCGAAAATCAAAAGTATTTTGATATTCTTCAAACTCTTCTCAGTCTATACGTGTGAGTATAGTTTTACCAAAACATTAACAAAAAAGGCAAGTTTGATCATATACTTCATATACTTTCGTAAATGTATAAGAATAATTAATAAGGAGGGTGAAATGGTGGGGTCACAAAAAATATTGTTAATTCAGGATCAATCTGTCCTAAACGGCTAACTCTTTACCTTCTTCTGAAATTCATTTTTCGATATTCCAACACAGTGCCCTACATGGATGCAAAACATGAATGAAAACAAAAGAATTCTTTTTAAGATTTTTGTTATCATTTCAATCCTTCGTAAGATACTAAAATAGAAAGAAAATATCGATGCTTTTTATTGCCAATTTATTGCTCTTCTGGCAAAGTTTTTTTTTTTGCTTTCATAATTCAAAATTAAGCCATTTAAACTCAACTCCAGAAATTTTCATTTTCTGCTTAAAGCCATAAAATAAAAATGCGAGAAAGAGAGCGATAGAGAGAGAGACAGAAAATAATTCTATTTTTTACATTGTATTTTACAATGTAAAATTAGTTTTTACTTACCGCCCACTAGGACTACAGATGGTAAGTTTGTTGAAACACCATAATTGGTATCATGATTCAGACCCTTAAGATAGACTTCCTCTTGATGTTCGTCAACTATTGCAATTAATCTTGCACCATGGACATCAATGCGTACCTATGATATGAAAAAAAGAAACCAAATCAAAAAGGGAATCATCAACTAAAAGAACAATTCAAATCAAGAAATAGAAAAAATAAATGAAAAAAAAACGAAGAAAAGAGCTCCTAAAGATAGATGATCAATAATGGAGACAGAAAAAAATAAAACAAAACGAGAAAAAAACGAGCAGAAGAAGTAGAGGAGGAGATTTCAAAAATGGAATTCAGTTAAGCAAACAATAATGGAAATTATGAAATGTATACACACACATACACACACGCACATTGAGTCTTTTCCTCATACTCAACAACAGCATACATAAACACACAATAGATTGTATGCCCGATTTCATTAGGCCGCAATACGAAACTACTAAGGTATCCTTTCCTGTACACTAACTACCATAAGCTTACATTCCAATGACCATTTCGTGTGTAGCACGATGGGATTGTTCTTCTTCTACTCATTCATCCACACACATAAGATGAATGTTGTTTTTCCTAACGATAAGACAATGATGAGTTTGTTTTCCATTCCGTATGCATACAGAACAGAACAGAACAGAACAGAACAGCACAGAGTATGGAATTCACATTGGACACGTACATATATTGTATAAGCAATGTTTTCACACAAAAAAAACTGGATGAAGAGCAACACAAATATACTCTTTGGGACAGCAAAAAACAAAAAAAGGAAAATATGTATGCACACAGAAGGAAACCAAACAAAAATACATACAAACAAACAGAGAAAAAAAAGAAATGACTTGACAATGACAATTGTAAGTAAAACCAATGAAAATGTTCCA
This sequence comes from Sarcophaga subvicina, assembly GCA_936449025.2. Lineage (NCBI taxonomy): Eukaryota > Metazoa > Arthropoda > Insecta > Diptera > Sarcophagidae > Sarcophaga > Sarcophaga subvicina. The sequence goes on along the minus strand of OW388083.2, from coordinate 102,284,289 downwards.
TTCCATAGGAATTCCAAAAACAGAGCAAGAGAACACAGAAGATGCCCATGTCCAGGAAGTAGAAAAGTATGCACAAGAATAGAATTTATGAATTCAAGAACAACATGAACGTGCCACATTACAAGGCAACATTTTACAACAATTGAAAAATTTTTAAGTGTTTCAAAACACGCAGACATTGTCTTCTACCCAGTGAACATTTTCATTTCATTACATTCTCACATGTAAGGTTGTAAGGATAAGCTAACAAACAATAAGTAATTCATTAGAATTTTTGGGTTTGCTTAAGGGAAAATGGATCTGCAGAGATCGAAACAAATGAGCATCTGAAGATGTCAAAACATGCAGACATTGCGTTCTACCCAGTAAACATTTTCATTTCATTACATTCTCACATGTAAGGTCGTAAGGATAAGCCGACAAACAGCTTGTGTTTCATTAGAATTTTTGGGTTTGCTTGACGGAAAATGGATCTTCAGAGATCGACACACATGAACATCTGAAAATGCAAGATTTCAAGAGGCATCAAAACTTCCCGGCCAAGCTCTCTCTCTTAAGTTCTGACAAGGCATCATGATGGAGGACAGCACCTACATAACATTCATACATATATAATTGGTTATTACAACCCTTCAGTCAGGATTACGACCTAGTTTCTCGCACCACTTATGTTGTGTATGTTAATTTTATACATGGGTGGCGGGAGCTACAGTTTGAAGTCGACTCCGAACGATAGATTTTTAAGAAACTTTTCATGGCAATTTTCTTTACTCCCAGAGATTTTGCAAGAGATCTGCTGAGAGAAAGTCGCCGAAGAAATACTTTTCGTATTTTGTTTTGATGTCTGGCCTGGGGCTCGAACCCTGGCTTTACGTCTAATAAGCCAACACTCTACCTACTAGACTACGGTGACGTAGACCTTTTGTATTTGCGGGACGAAAAGTGGATCTCCAGAGATCGAAACAAAAAATCATCGGAAGATGAAAGATTATGAGAGGCATCAAAACTTCCCAGCTAAGCTCTCTATTCTTCTCTCTCAAATTCTGTCAGGTCATTATGATTAAAGACAGCACGTTTTTTGCTGAACAATTCTGATCATTTTAATGGAACTGCTTGGTCATTGACTGTAGAGTTCAGAATCTTTAGTTTCTTGGATCAATTCAGGCTTGGTTATCCTCGGCGAAGCTTAGCTTGCTTCTTCTATGATCTTTTGCACTCATTACTGTCATACAAGACATGATTTTCATAGCCGGTAAACCTTTGCTTAAGAAATTAAGTTTTCGTTCTATTTTAGCAGTGAATCGCAAATGGAAATTTGGTTCCCTTACTTACATACATACATACACACATAATTGGTCATTACATACCTCCAGCCAGGATTACGACCTAGCTTTGCACATCACTTATGTTGTGTGTGTTTATTTTATACACGAGTGGCGGGACCTACAGTTTAAAACCGATTTTAAACGATTGATTTTTTAGAAAGTTTTCATGGCAATTTTATTTACTCTCGGAGATATTGCCAGACATCTGTTGAGAGAAAGTTTCCGAAGAAATATTTTTTCAAATTTCGTTATATTCGAAATGTCTGAGCCACGGATTGAACTGTGGCCTTACGTCTAATAAGCCAACACACTATCTGCTGGACTGCGGAGGCTGGGCTTATTACACTTATCACTGTTAACTTATGTGACACCCACGACATGTGAGAATTCACCTAAATGAAGAGGCCGTGGAGCTTGCGAAGGGGGAGCTTCTATATCTTTGATGGTGCTAAAATCTTTCTGTGAAAGAGGAGTTTAAAAAGGTATACCCGGCGAAAGAGTATGTGTGTTAAAGTGGATACTGTTTTCCAGCAGACTGTCTGGAAGTAGTCTAAGAAAGTTAATCGACCTTGCTTTGTAGAAATCGTTTCAAGTCCAATATGTTGATTTTGTGAAGAGGAAAGCCAATCATCAGCATCCAAGCCTCCATCCTGAGCAATGTAAACGCAGACCACGGGGAAACATCTGTGTGTGTATCAAGCATGGGACAGGGGGTTATTCTTACTGAATAAGTTTCTGACGTTCGTTAGGATAACAGCATTAGGGGGAGATATTTTCGGGGAACCCTATAGACCCTCTTCAGCTCTCTTCAAAGGATTTATAACTCTGTGAGTTTTTAATGAAACCACGTTTCATTAGGCGTCAGGTTTTCAACTGTCTGGTCGTGTCAGGTCCCTCAAAAAAATGTTCGTCGTCTACTCGTCGCAATTCAACGAGTCCTCCGTACTCAAAGTTGTATCAGTCAGTATGTCCGCTTTAGTCTTAAAATATAGTGTCGTACTATTTAGTATCTCCGTCCACTTCTAGTACTACGTGCGTTAATTCCTAATCCCACAACTCTATGGTGACAAATGCCTGGTTCTCTCGCAATAGCAACGCTGCTTATGTCACGGTTTTCCTTAATGTTGTTCATGATTTGATCGAAGTAATCATAGGCCGTACCAGATTAAAGTAGATGGTGCAACAAATACTTCCAACGAACTTAGACATGCGATGGGCATTCACTTGTACGCAAAGGAAGAATGGAAAAAATAATTCACCCGATTAATTTGACACATACATACATAATTGGTCATTACAACCCTTCAGTATTACGACCTAGTTTCAACACTTATGTTGTGTGTATTCATTTTATACATGAGTGGCGGGACCTACAGTTTAAAGTCGACTCCGAACGACAGATTTTTGAGAAACTTTTCATGGCAATTTTATTTACTCTCAGAGTTTTTGCCAGAAATCTGCTGAGAGGAAGTCGTCGAAGAAATACTTTTTGTATTTTATTTTGATGTCTGTCCTGGGGCGCGAACCCTGGCTTTTCGTCTAATAAGCCAACACACTACCTACTAGACTACGGCGATTAATTTGACAATTTATGAAAATATGGAGGCTGCGATTTGCATTAAAGCCACATCAATCCGTCTGACAATCCTCATATAGCACATAGAGGGACAAACGCTGAATCCAAAAAATAAACGCCCCAAGAAGTGATGACTACGAGGAAGTAGAAATTACAAAACACCACCCTTTCATTATCCAATACATTGGGATTACAGACGTAGAATTTTTGAGTATCCACAATTTATCGACCGATTTTATCTTGTCAGCTACGATTTTGATAAAACCTAACCTAGTGTTTTAAGGATTGCAAGAAGCATTAACTGAAGTATCTCTGAGAAGTATTGCTCTGAAGAACGTAGACCAAATATTGGTGAGTAAATTTTTTTTTAAAATCATGCCGCTTCATTGAATGTATTTGTATGTTCTCCTGATCAAGAGAAAGCCAGTGATAAAGTGATGTCTATGAATACATTTTTCTGAATTTTCTTTCAATTATAAATGACCCAAATTCGAATTGCCATTAATTTCAACAATTGTTTGTACTTCAAGGGATAAATCCCATGCAAGTGGCCTCAAATTAAAAAAAACGTTTTTTTAAAGGCGTTTTTAAAACTGCCAAATACATAATTGATGAGTCCAGTTCTTATATGTACGTACGATATACGACAATATTTAGAAATTTCGTTTTCTTTTTTTCAGTGTTCGAAAGTGTTTAAACAAAGGAACTTAAAATGATAAATCACTGATAACAATGCCAAGCAGTGAGTCTCTAACTTTTCACAAACAAACCATCAATAACAATATTTTTATTCTTTTCATTTACTTCACTTACCGTTACATTATGCCATTCATCACGATTTAAACCTTCACCAACCGTAACACTGGTCGAATGTTTACCAAAGACATGCACCACTTTCAGTTGACCCTTCTCAACGATGACATACAAGGCATACGGATTTAAATTAATGCGATCAGGATTCTTCACGTTATGATAGACGAGTAAGCCGTGCGGCAAGCGGGTACGAAATTGAAATGATATTTCACGACATAATCTGTAATCATGGAAGAAATAACACTATTTGGGTTATAATTTCACAGGCTATACTCACTCACCTTAATTGAAATGTTTGTATGATATCGCCATCGATCTGTATGAATGTATTATTTTCAGCAAAAACAAATGTTTTCTCTTTTCCCGTCTCGGCAAACGTTAGTTCGGGTCCTCGTTGTTCGAATGGCACAGGGCTAGATTCCGAGTCTCCGTAGGCCGGTGAGAAGGTGTAGGGTAATTGTGGCAGTGCTGATTCGGTAGTACTGGGTTCACGTGTCGTCGACTGCAGAAATGGTGGAAGAGTGTCTGGGAAGTAAAAAAATATTTTTGATTAAAAATAGGTTTCATTATGGAACTGTACATTAATTTTAAAGTTTAACTCAATAGAAGAAAAGTGCAGTGGCTTCCAATAGTAGCGACTGTTTTAAAAGATCAAATAAAAAGAAGAAGTTGTGGACGTAGTCTAGACGTAATGCCGCTGTTCAAACCCCCATGTCAGACACTTGCGGCATAAAGTAATATGAGAAAATTCTGGCAAAAACTCTGAGAATAAAATAAAATTGCCATGAAAAGTTTCTCAAAAATCTGTTGTTCGGAGTCAACTTTCAACTGTAGGTCCCGCCTCTCATGTAGAAAATTAACACACACAACATGAGAAGCTAGATCGTAATCCTAACTAAAGGGTTGTAATGACCACTTATGTATGTATATATGTGGACTTTGTCCAGTAGACCATTGAAGTACACCTAGTCAAACATAATGAACTTGATTATTAAGAGCGGCTTTTAAAGCTCAGATTACTTCTAATACCTACTGAAGTAAAGAATTGTATACAATCTCGAAGCATTTAGGATGAGTCGGCATAACTTCATGTCATTTCAAAGACTCTACTATATAGGGAAAACAACTTTTCTGTGTTTCTCATCCACTGACAATATGTTGTGATTATTAAGCCGACATGTCTATTCCAGTACGTACAATATTCTGGCGAGGACCTTGTTCTTTCCACAAATTCAGAATTGTCATTAGCACAAATAAAATTGAGATTATGTATGTATGCCGTTGTTTAGTAGGTAATGTGGATTTTTAGATGCGAACCCTTGGTGCAAATCAAAGCTAAGTGATGTCGAGCAAAACAAAATATGAAAAAACATTTCTTCGGCAACTTCTTCTCAGCAGCCTGCTGGCTGATGATTCTGAGAGTAAATTGTAGGTCCCACCACTCATGTACACACATACAACATTAGTGATGTAAGAAGCTAGGTTGTAAACCGGACTAAAGGGTTGTAATGACTAACTAAGTGAGTAAGTAAGTTATGTATGTTATTCGTAGGCTGAAGAAGGATATTAGTAGAACCGGAAATGCTTAAAACCGATGTAGCGCTTACGGCAGGAATAACGAAACCTTTTAATCGAAAATTCTGATTATTCCCCCGTCTGTGCAAACTATCCAAGAAGGCAGAATTCATAAACTGCAGAATCTAGAGAGATTAACATATTGAATATAAGATATTATGGCCGAACATATTTTCCATAAGAGAGCTATGCCCACGAATTAACGAATCAACCATCCGTGTCGAAATTACAAAAAGTATACGCCATGTTTTAAGGCAATCATAGGTTGATATAAACAAAATGGCAATTGATTGCAACCATCAAGGCAGCAGAAGGTGAGAAAGACCTGTACAGGATTAGAATTTAAATTTTGCTAAACGGTCCTTCTAATACATTTCTTGAGTACTTTTTTAAAAAAGTACTTTTCACATGAACCATCAGAGGGTAATTTACAGGATTAAAATTCAAGTTTTACTCAACGGGCCTTCTAATACTTTTCATGAGTACTTTTTTCTAAAAGTACTTTTCGCATCTTTCAAATATTAACGTTAAGAGTTAAGCAGAATATAATTTTTCTTCATCTAAATGCTAGTGATTGATAAGGAGTACATATTGTTCGGATCATATAGTACTATTTAATTAATTACAAGTTGGTATTTTTTGAAAAAATAGTACCAATTTAATATTTAAGTATGTAACGATGAGAATATTTATTCAAGAAAGAGCTAAAATTTAAAAATATTTATCTGAGCACTTTTTCATGGCCTATGTTTTCGTACAATGTACTTTTCTTGGTGACAGTTTTTTTTATTAATAATTAATTTTATTTAAAAGTACCATTTTCAGCGGAAAGGACTTTTTTCAATCTATTAAGGAAGGACTTTAACTGCTGGTTTTGCAATTTACTAAGTAAAGAAAGGGAATTATTAAGATTTGATTAATTTTGGGGAAAAGTACCTTCTTTAATTCTTAAAATGGGACTTTAAGTCTTAATGGTACCTTTTTCAATGAAAAGTACTTTTTTCGATATTTTAAGGGAGGATTTTAAATGCTGGTTTTTCAATTTATTGAGTAAAGGATGAAAATTATTAAGATTTGATTCATTTTGAGGAAAAGTACCTTTTTTAAGTCTTAAAATGATACCTTAAGTCTTAATGGTACCTTTTTTTCAACGAAAAGTACTTTTTTCAATCTTATAAAGAAGGACTTTAAATGCTGGTTTTACAATTTACTAAGTAAAGAAAGCGAATTATTAAGATTTGATTAATTTTGGGGAAAAGTACTTTCTTTAAGTCTTAAATTGTACCGTAAGTCTTAATGGTACTTTTTTTAAAGAAAAGTACTTTTTTCAATCTTATAAGGAAGGACTTTAAATGCCGGTTTTACAATTTACTAAGTAAAGAAAGCGAATTCTTAGGATTTGATTAATTTTGGGGAAAAGTACCTTCTTTAAGTCTAAAAATGGTACCTTATGGTACCTAATGCTCCTAATGGTACCTTTTTCAACGAAAAGTACTTTTTTCAATATTTCAAGGAAGGACTTTAAATGATAGTTTTACAATTTACTAAGTAACGAAAGGGAATTATTAAGATTTGATTCAGTGTGGGAAAAAATACTTTTTTCATGACTTAAATTGTTTTTAATAGAAATGAATTTCGTATGTTTTATTCTTTTCTGCACAATTTATTTATATTACTTACGTGGTGCACCTATGCAATGAAACAGACACTCTGCTTCACTGTTGAAACGATTCTGTGAATTGCCTTCACAACCGCCCCATATAAACGAGGTGCATTCATTGGTTGTCGACTCATAACGCCACTTGTAAGTGTACTGTTTACAGGGTCCCGGATCTGCTGGCCCTGTGCACTTATCATAGATTTTCTCCTTAGGCAATGACACAATATTACCACTACTACCGCTGGCAGAGCCACTGGCTGCACCACCACTACCACCAGCTACCACAATACTTGTGCCATTCATAATCGCCAAAAGTTCGTTGTTGGAGCCAGCATTCGTTGCACCCAGATTATTAAGATTGTTGGCTGTTGAATTGTTGTTGTTGTTGTTGATGATGTTAATATTGTTGTTATTGTTGTTGTTGGGGTTGAGGTTGAGGTTGGTATTGATATTGTGACTGTTGCTGGCAGGATTTGTAATGATGATACCATTTAGATTATTATTGTTATTATTGTTGTTGTTGTTATTATTGTTATTATTGTTATTATTGTTAATGGCTTGAGCATTGGGACTAATTAAATTTAGATTTGCATGCGATGACTGCTGCTGTAGTAGACCCGTATTTAATTGGGCATTCGCATTTAAACTGTTGACATTATTCAGATTAATATTGATGTTTGAATTATCATTGTTGTTGTTGTTGTTGTTGCTGTTGCTATTGAGATTACTATTAATATTATTATTGTTGTTGTTGTTGTTATTATTGCTATTACTGTTCAGGCTCAATGGATTATTATTATTAACTTGAGGATTTCCGAGAAGTGAATTGGTTGCAGCTGGCACTGCATGTATCGCTGTTGCCTGGAATAATATGATGGCGATGGTGGCACATAAAATAATTAAAATCCTTGCATGCCGTTGTTGCCATGGCTGACTGTTTCTGCGTCTTGTTGACGATTTATTTCTGATTGTTGATGATGCTTTTGTTGTTGATTCTCTGTATATATTTTCTGTTGCTGTTGGTTGTTGTGTCGTTGTTAACATATACGACATTTTTAATAATAGGGTGCGTGTAGTATGTGCGCATTTACATTCAAGGAATAATGATTTATCAACTCTGGAAAGAAAAAATATGAAGAGAAGAAGAAACAGAAATTATTGTTGTAGTATTCAAAAGCGTGAAAGGATAATAAGTTTAATGGGTTATAATGCGGCATTAATTTTAATTAAAAAAAAAAATGATGGAAATTTCAATATAAAAATGGCAATTTGAGGAAAGATGATGGCAGTTTCCCAGACTTCACAGTTTCCACAGTTTGAAAGTTATTTTAAAATCATATTCAAAGGTAATGAGATTTTTTGAAATTCAATATTTTTTTATGTACTATTGGAATATTCATTAAAATATCACGATTGAAGCTTAATTTAAACTCTTCAGGAATTTTCTTTTTATTATAGTGTCCTGCTGTAAGCAATATTTACGTTGGTTCGAGGTCATTGCTTATGGCATAGCTCAACATTTTGTTCATCTGTAATTAAATGACTTGAAGGTTGCACTCAAAGAGATTTAGAAGTCGCCGTGGTCTAGTAGGTAGTGTGTTGGCTTATTAGACGAAAAGCCAGGGTTCGAGCCCCAGGCCAGACATCAAAATAAAATACAAAAAGTATTTCTTCGGCGACTTCCTCTCAGCAGATTTCTGGCAAAAACTCTGAGAGTAAATAAAATTGCCATGAAAATCTGTCGTTCGGAGTCGACTTTAAACTGTAGGTCCCGCCACTCATGTATAAAATTAACACACACAACATAAGTGGTGTGAGAAACTAGGTCGTAATCCTGACTGAAGGGTTGTAATGACCAATTACGTACGTACTCAAAGAGATTTAATTTAAACAATTTCGTTTCTTTTGAGTCAATATAGTAGAAATTGTATAGAAAAGTCATTACAAATTTGTCTCAAACGCCTTATAATCTACACATCGATTTTACACCGGCCAGCTGTCATTTAGTTCGATCAATATTTATCTATTTAACTTAAGTGACCGTTACATCCGTTTAGCAAGGAGGAAGACAGGCTACGACCAAATTGAAAGAGAGTTGGGGAAGAGGAATTATTCTGCTTAGCACCATATATACGATAATGGAAATCATTAAACAGAGAAGACTTCAAAGTAAGATGGAGATAAATCTACGCGACAAACAAGCAGGTTTCCGATCAAGCACGAGCTGCGTAGACCAAGCTAACCAGGAAAAGTTTCAAAGTAAGATTGAGAAAAATCTACGCGACAAACAAGCAGGTTTCCGATCAATCAGGAGCTGCGTAGACCAAGCTAACCAGGGAAAGCTTCAAAGTACGATGCAGAAAAGACTACGCGTAAGCAGGTTTCCGATCAAGCAGGAGCTGCATAGACCAAGCCAAACAGGGGAGGCTCCAAAGTAAAATGGATGAAAGTTTACACGACAAATAAGCAGGTTTCCGATCAAGAAGGAGCTGCGTAGACCAAACTAACCAGGGAAGGCTTTAAAGTAAAGTGAACGAAAATCTACGCTACAAATAAGCAGGGTTCCGATCAAGCAGGAGCTGCGTAGACCAACATGATACGCATGATAACAACACAATCTCTTGAATATCGTACTCCTCTGTACTTACTGTTCGTAAATTTCAAGAAAGCCTTCAGTACTATCAGACAAGAAGAACTAGTGAGCAATGTTGGATTTGTGATAAATATCGAGAAAACCGAGGTCATGTGAATTAACACCGTAAGCGCCGATAACATCATGCCAATCAGTCGTATAAATAGCCAGCTTCTGCTATCTAGGCAGTATAGTGACAACAAATGCCGACATAGAAACAAAAGGTAAATACGTAGATAGGTTAGGTTAGGTTAGAGGACGTGTACTTGTCAATTAAGACAACTACAGTACCCGGAGGTCGAATTGACCAATTGTACAACGTCCTAGTTTCTCACACCACTTATGTTGTGTGTGTTATTTTTTTTATACATGAGTGGTGGAATCTAGAGTTTAAAGTCGACTCCTAACGACAGATTTTTGAGAAACTTTTTTCATGGCAATTTTATTTACTCTCGGAGTTTTTGCCAGAAATCAGCCGAGAGGAAGTCGCCAAAGAAATGCCTTTTGTATTTTGTCTTGATGTCTGGCCTGGGGCTCGAACCCTGGCTTTACGTCTAATAAGCCAACACACTACCTACTAGACTAAGGCGACTATACGTAGATAATTGGTCATTGCAACCCCTTAGTCAGGATTACGGCCTAGGTTCTCACACCATTTATGTTGTGTGCGTTAATTTCATGCATGAGTGACGGGACCTACGGTTTAAAGGTGATTCTGAACGACAAATTTTTGAGAAATCTTTCATGGCAATTTTTGTTTTCTCTCAGAGTTCTTGACAGAAATCAGCTGCGATGAAGCCGCTGAAAGGAATATTTTCTTCATATTTCGTTATGTTCGAGATGTCTGGCCTGGGGTTTAAACCGTGGCCTTACGTCTAATAAGCCAATATACTACGTACTAGACTACGGCGACTGATCTAGACAGAATAGTGACAGTAAATGGCGGCGCAGAAACAAACGTAAATAACAGGTGCAATAAAGCAAGAGCGGCATTCGAACGACTACATTCAATATAGAGAAGCTCCAAACATCTAGACGAACCAACCTCAGAAGATTTAATGTATGTGTGAAATCAACTCTATTGTACGGATGTGAAACCTGGTTAGTATCGAACACCACCAAGCAAAAACTGTAGGTATTTATCAACAAGCGCTTCAGAATCATATACAAGATATTCTGGAATAAAAACACCAGTAACATGAATCTCTGGAACCTTACCAACGCACAAAACAAATAAAACGAAGGATATGGAGATAGAGCGGCCATATTATCAGAAAGACTCCTGATAGTATAAGAAGAATGGCAGTTGAGTATAATCCTCAGGGCTTAAGAAGCCTTGGCCGGCCAAGAAAAATCTGGAGACGTTCAATACTCCATGATCTAGGTAAGGACAATCTTTTATGGGAAGACACAAAAATAACAGCATCCAACTCTGTAAGATGGAAATGCTTTGGGGAAGCCGCATGCTTCCATACGCTATTAAAAAATCACGCAACTTTGAGCAGCACAACTCAAAGAATTCCTGGAGATCTTAGATACTCCTAATATAGAACAGGGCAATTTAGCATGAAGTCGCCGTAGTCTAGTAGGTAGTGTGTCGGCTTATTAGACGTAAGGCCACGGTTCAAACCTCAGGTGAGACATCAAAAACGAATTTATGAAAAAATATTTCTTCGGTGACTTCCTCTCAAGAGAATTCTGGCAAAAACTCTGAGAGTAAATAAAATTGCCATGAAAAATTTGGCAAAAATCTGTCGTTCGGGACCGACTTTAAACTGTAGGTCCCGCCACTCAGGCATGAAATTAACGCACACAACATGAGGGGTGTAAGAAGCTAGGTCGTAATCCTTACTGAAGGGTTGCAATGACCAATTATGTATGTATGTATGTAGACGTAAAAATAACAACAAGACACGCCAGTGTAAGATGGAAATGATTTGGGAAGGCATTTGCTCGCACATGGTATTAAAAAATCCGGCATTTTTAAGCGTTTCAACTTAAAAACTCCTTTTTATGCTGAATCCTTAAGAAACGATTTTTTTAAAAAATTTCATACGTGGGGTAAGTTTGAATAGTGCTTCCAAAGGCAAATTTAGAGTTCTCTATACCCTTAACATTTTGGTATAGAGGTTCTTAATACTATTTGAACTTTTGCAGAATGCTGTGGTTAAATTTTCCAATTTTTATGTTTCTGAAACTCGTTTCTCTTTTGTAATATAAAAGCTTGGTTTTCCATGCCATTTATCACCAGAAAAAAAAGGAAGGAAATTCCATAAAAATTTTATTACTCTGGGCGAGTAATGAAAGAGCACAGGTAATGTACCAGAATATTTTGTACTTTTCACAGGAAAATTTTAAAACTTTTTTTATTTCATTTCATTTTGTTTTCTTTTTTTTGTATTTGTTTTATCGCTTATTTTTTAAAGTATTTGCCCTACATTAACATATAAATTACTTTTGCACTTATTCCCTATTACTTGCCACCACTGCTACTGCTGCTGTTGCACTTGCAACACTTTATTATCAAGTCATCTATTATAACAAAATTATCTCCATTCTTTGTGTTCTTTCCTTCACTCTCTCTCACTCGTTTTTTGTCATTTTTGTTTCTTTTTTTCTATCACTGCTTTGGGATGTTATAGTTTTCTTGTTTTTTTTTTAAGATTTTCCAATTTTTATTCTTGCTCCTCTTGCCATATCTTTTTTTGTTATTTTTGTTTTGAAGTCTTATACAAATACTTTTCTAACACTTATGCTAAGAATAACAAATTTCAGTTCAGTTTGCTGACTCCTTTTGTATTCCTATTATTTTTTATCTGCACTTCTCTCTTGTTTTTTTTTCTATAACATATTCGCTGGTATGACTTTGGCTTATGCAACATCCTTTGTACCCATACACCAGTGGCAGTAGTAGCAGCAGCAACATATCACCCAACATCATCAGTCAATGTCAAGTCATTTAATGTTAAAAGTTAGACGAAAAACAAGAGGAACAAAAAATAAGAATGAAAGTTAGAAAAAAAACAGATGAAAGGAAAACGTATGTGTAAGACAGTGGGCGAGAAAAGTGGAACTACATAATTGGTCATTATAATCCTTCAGTCAGGATTACGACCTAGCTTCACACCACTTATGTTGTGTGCGTTAATTTCATGCATGAGTGGCGGGACCTACAGTTTAAAGTCGACTCCGAACGACAAATTTTTGAGAAACTTTTCATAGAAATTTTATTTACTCTCACAGTTTTTGCCAGAAATCTGCTGAGAGAAAGTCGCCGAAGAAATATTTTTTTCAAATTTCATTTTGTTGGTGTTGTCTGAATTGGGGTTTTGATCATGGCCTTACGTCTAATAAGTCAATACACTACCTACTAGACTACGGCGACTGTAAAGACCACAAAACATTATAGGCGCTTATAATCTTTTGGCCACCATTATGGTCAAGCTTCTCTCACATTAGTCATGTTGGCTGCATTAATTTTATCCATGACTTTAAAAGATAAGCTTTGAATGCATTTTTGCAGTATTTAGTACCTTGGAAGTCGCCGTAATCTAGTAGGTAGTGTGTTGGCTTATTAGACGTAAAGCCAGGGTTCGAGCCCCAGGCCAGACATCAAAACAAAATACAAAAAGGATTTCTTCGGCGACTTCCTCTCAGCAGATTACTGGCAAAAACTCTGAGAGTATATAACACATATCACACGTAAGCATAGGGTAGGTTATCTATCGGTTTAAATTTGAACCGTCAGTTATTTCGAATCTGGCAATACTTTTCTGTCATTCTATTCTGTCACAAAATTGAGTATATTATCTCCCAGGAACGTTATGAATCGATGTACGCTTGAGCAACATTGACATTTATTGGGCCAACAAGAAATTGCACGATGATGTCGATTTTGTCAAAAAAAATCATCTTTTCGTTTGAAGCTCATTTTTATCTTGGTGGGTACGTTGATAAGCAATACTGCCGTATTTCTTGCTCAGTCTTACAGAAGTCAATGCACTCGTTACGAATGACTGTTTGGTGCGGAGGCATCATTGGCCCATAGTTCTTTAAAACTGAAGATGGCTTAACGGCATTACAGTCAATGCAGGCAGCTATGGCACCATGATAACCGATTTTTTTGTACCCGCTGTTCATGGTATTGATGTGAACGATGTATGGTTTTAACAGGGTGCTGCTACTTGCTACACACCTCATGCTACAATCGATTTATTGCGTCAAATGTTTGATGGCCATTTAATTAGTGGAAATTGTGATGGAAATTGGCCGCCAAGAAGCTGCGACAGCGGTGGACTATTTTCGTTGAAAAAAAATGTTATGCCGACAAACCAGAGGCAATACAGCATTTGAAGGCAAACATTCGTTATGCCATTGCCGAGATACACTCGAAAAGTGAATATGCGAAAATGGTCCGAGCGAATGAGGTCTGGTTAGGCTACCCGCGACCGGAACAATTCTACTTCACAACAATACAAATAAATTTGGCAAAATTTCAAAATGTTTTTGTTTTATTGCATTTTTTTTAATTTAAACTTTTAGGGCCATTATTACAACTTGCCGTTAACTAAAGGGAGGATTTTAACGGGCAGATAAATTGTTTTTCATTATTGTGAGTGGACGATAAGGTAGAAGTGAGTGTTAAGCTAAAGGGAGGATCATCCTACCGTTTACTTTTAAAGTTAAGTTTATATTTGAAGTTGCCATATTATGTATTAGTTACAATATGGCAACTTAAAATACAACAAAAAAATGAAGCCCGTTGTTGCCACTGCGTTAAAAAAAAACTTCATTAATTGAGCAGCGATATCGACATTACTCCGGCTCTGAAATATTTTTGAAAAAGTTAACTTTATTTCATCTTTAGGTTGTAATAACGAAAAAAAGTTAAAGGCGATTTTAAAGTTCACTTTAGCTGAAGTTAACTTTAACTAAACCCAACTTTAACGGGAAGTTGTAACGATGGCCCGGAATCACGAGAAACAAGTCGACACACACCATCTTTTTGTCGACTATAAGTCTGCCTTCGATAGCCCCATAAGGGATCGTGTTTTTGCAGCAATGTCTGAGCTCGGTATACCTGCGAAGCTGATAAGGCGATGCAGAATGACGTTGAGCAATTCCTGCAGCTCCGTCAAGGTAGGAATGGACCTCTCCGAACCTTTTGATACCGTGCGAGGTTTCAGACAAGGCGACCCCTTATCATGCGACCTCTTCAACTTCGTCATGGAGAGTGTTCTGCGAAAGGAGGGAGTGTATCGCAGTGGCACTATTTTTCAAAAAAGTGTCCAATTGCTTGCGTACGCTGACGACATTGATATCATAGGGCGTACCAAGCCAGATGTTACTGCTGCCTTTAGTGCTGTTGAACGCGAGTCTAGTAAGATGGGTCTGGCAGTAAATGAGGGCAAAACAAAGTATATGTTATCGACAAGTAGAGACGCGCGGCGTATTGATTCTCAGATTACGGCCGATAACTATACTTTTGATACAGTCAAGGAATTTATTTATCTTGGCTCCGCCGTTACCACCACAAATGATGTCAGGCTGGAGATCAAGCGCAGGATAACTCTGGCTAACAGGTGCTACAATGGTCTCAATAGGCAATTGAGCAGCAGACACCTTTTTCGTACGAAACTAACACTCTACAAGACGCTCATCCTTCCCGTGCTTCTTTATGGCGCAGAGGAATGGACCCTATTAGGTACTGATGCAGCAGCCTTGAGAGTATTTGAGAGAAAAGTACTGCGTAAGATCTTCGGTCCAGTACGAGTTGGCGATGATTTCCGCATTCGATATAACAGTGAGCTGTATGAGCTCCTCAACGACATGGACGTTGTACAGCGTATTAATATCCAGCGGCTGCGCTGGCTCGGTCATGTCGTTCGAATGGAGGAGGATTCTCCAGCGAGACGGGTATTTGATGCGGGGATCTGCGGAAGTCGACGAAGAGAACGACATTGTTGGAAGGACCAAATCGAGGAAGCTCTGTCATCGATTGGTGTGACCAACTGGCGTAGGCGCGCAAGATGCAGAGGCGCCTGGAAGGATGTGTTGCGGCAGGCCGAAATCCGTTAAAAGGGTTGTTATGGCCAATTAAGTAAGTAAGTAAGTAACAATGGCCCTTAAACTTCTTACCCTATATATACCAAAAGTGTTCCTACAGTCTGCTTACGTACTTAACGTTGGACTTACTTTGCACTACCTAAACCTGACTTTAAAATTTGCAATGCCTCAGTTAAAAAATCAGGTCAATGTTTTTCTCAATATAAAACGTTTTAGATTTGCTGTAATTTTATTTTATCTGTAGACCAACTATTATGTGCGACTATACATAAGACAGATTTCAAAGGGTATTGCCTTAAGGGCAATAGGTTGTATAAAAATGTGTTTTATTTATTCTCTTGTAATTGTTTATGATTGAAACATGTTCATTAGAAATACTTGAATTAGCTGATCCAGCTCCTAAATTTTCTAAAGCTTTTAAAAAATTTACCCTTTTGATTATACCACAATTTATAAGTTATTGTTCTATTGTCCTTCTGGTCATACTCTATGAACTTAAAATATGAAAACATCTTCTTTTTTTTCGTATTTTTTTTTAATAACATCAACTAAATTTACTATTATTTGCACTTCCGCCGGATACAAACACCCTAGAATATAAGATAATACTGCCATGCCACTAATATATGTACTTCCAAACCGAAAGCCAAAAAAAATTAAATTTGAAATAATCATTGAAAGTAAAAAATTCTAAACTTGCATTTTCTTTAAGAAAATTATTTGTTACCGCTCTTTTTTTTCTAAGCGGAAATGCTAAATAGTTGGGAAGCCATGGACGCATACGTTGGTAAAATGCAATTTAAATGGCAAAAGTGTCACATCGAAAATCAACGTATTTTTTCCGGCTTGTCATGCAGCAAAAAAACAAGCAAAAATTATTGATGATGAGCTAGATTGTTGGCCAAGGATTTTTCCGTTTCCGTTTAGAAAAATTCATTTGTTTTTAACAAACTTTTTTGTTTCTTGGTTTGCAGTAAAGATTTAAAAGTCCTTATAATGATTGAATGTCAATGCGGTTGGTCTACATATGTTATACCAAATATGGAACATATTGTGAAAAGTGTTTGAAAATTTAAGGACAGAAGGACGTTGGAAAAACATAACATAATTGGTCATTACAACCCTTCAGTCAGGATTATGACCTAGCTTCTCACGTCACTGTTGCTGTTGTGTGCGTCAATTTTATACATGAATGGAGGAACCTACAGTTTAAAATCGACTCCATGGCAATTTTATTTACTCTCGGAGTTTTTGCCAGAAACCTGCTGAGAGGCAGTCACCGAAGAAATACTTTTTTCATATTTTCGTTTTGATGTCTGACCTGGGACTTGAACCATGGGATTACGTCTAATAAGCCGACACACTACCTACTAGACTACGACGACGTTGGGAAAACACTTACAGTAATTATAAATAGTGAGACAAAGTAGATATATAGTCTCTCTGATGAGTTCAGTATCTTTTAACGCTGATGTATTTCCGATCACTAAGGCAAGGAAGCTCATCTGTTAATGTATTGCAATGGATCGAGGAGTAGTCGTCTATGTGCCTAGCAAGGCTGTACTGAAAGAAACAAACTGTGTTGCATCTTGCTGGAAGACATTTGAAATGCTTCTGAGTAAATAAAATAAGCGAAGGAAGAGAAGGCTTAGAAAAATGTGTAATTACAGCCGATAGGCTTGTAATTATAGAATCTCAAGATTAATTTGGCTTACTCGCTATCATTCTAGGAAGGAATGGGTTTTGAACATAAGTTTTGAGTCTCAGAACTAGTTTCTAGCCTACAGGCAAGACCGTTTTCTACAGATTATGGAAAGGAAAGTCAGAAATATTCAAACACATCTTGTACATTAGCCCTGGAACTCAATCATGTGTCGACTTAAGTTGCCAGCCCAGAGTTTCTTTAATGGTCTTAGAGAACTAAGAACAATCAAGGCTTTTCACCGCTGATGAGATGAATCTCCATTTTGTTTTTCTTCCATCACTATTTACTTCTTTTTTCTGAGCCTTTGTTCCCCTTACTTTCATCTTAGACTTTACAGAGGAAATATACTATGTCGCTCAAATACAATCCATTTTTTGGTAGCACAAATATTTGAAAGCAACAGGAATCTGCTACATACATACATAATTGATCATTACAACCCTTCAGTAAGGATTAGTACCTAGTTTCTCACACTATTTATGTTGTGTGTGTTAATTTTATACATGAGCGGTGGGACCTACAGTTTAAAGTCGATTCCGAACGACTGATTTTTTTGAGACATTTTTTCATGGCAATTTTATTTACTTTCTTGCCAAAAGGCTGCTGAGAGGAAGTCGTTGAAAAAATATTTTTTCTCCTACTTCGTTATTTTCGAGATGTCTGAGCCAGGGATTGAACGTGTAATAAGCCTACACATTACTTATTGGACTACAGCGATTAGTAGGAATATGTTAGAAACTTGATATCTTATATGAAGATTAGCAAAACTATCGATCCCAAGCCGAAAAGTTGGAAAGATCGACAACTGCCTGAAGACAGACATCTCAAATATGAAAATATTTCTTTGCCGACTTCCTCTCAACAGTCTTGTGGCAAATACTCTGAGAGTCAATTAAAATTGCTAAAAGTTTCTCAAAAAGTTGTCGTTTGGAGTCGACAACAAACTGTAGGTCCCGCCATTCTGGAATAAAAATTAACACTCGCATTATGCAGGTGCTGTGAGAACCTAGGTTATGATCTTGATTGAAGGGTTGTAA
Organism: Sarcophaga subvicina; assembly: GCA_936449025.2. Taxonomy (NCBI): domain Eukaryota; kingdom Metazoa; phylum Arthropoda; class Insecta; order Diptera; family Sarcophagidae; genus Sarcophaga; species Sarcophaga subvicina. The sequence goes on along the minus strand of OW388083.2, from coordinate 102,265,900 downwards.
TGGCCAATTAACTAAGTCGTAATGTGGTCAGTTGATGCAAGAACTGACGCCGAATGGCTATCATTCGTTTAGAAGACTTTTTAATGCCATTAAAGAGCAATTCATAACTTTATTTAGTATTGCCATGAACCATACAATTCATATTTAAGTATTTATCTTGCCTTAATGTTAGGGAATCGTTCGATTTGGTTTTCAAAATATGCGTTCAGTTTGATGTAAAACATACATACATACACAATTGGTCATTACAACCCCTTAGTCAGGATTACAACCTAGCTTCTCACGTCACCTATATTGTGTGTGTTCTTTTTTATACATGAGTGGCGGGATTTACAGCATAAAGTTAACTCCGAACGATATGTGTTTTCTGAGGAACTTTTCATGGAAATTTCATTTTACTCAGAGTTTTTGCCAGAAATCTGATGAAATATTTTTTCATATTTCGTTTTGTTGTAAATGTTTGATCTGAGATTTGAACCCTGGCCTCATGTTTAATAACCTAACATACTAACTATTACAATATGGCAGGTACATTCAAACTTAGGTAGGTACGAAGGTAGGTAGAAGTGGCTGTCCCTCGATGGAGTCATGAGCGGACACACTTAGGCCGCACACAGGGCCCATTGTGATACCACAGTTCCTAATTTCCCCCTTTTCTAGTAGTAGGCACCCAGGTACCTCTTTCTCCTCCGACCAAATGCCGGACATGTGAACAATAGGTGAAGCATAGTCTCATTTTCCTCTTCATCCCGACAGCTTCTGCAGAAATCATTTGCAAGGTGTCCAAACCAATACGCCTCGCATGCGTTCTTATAATGCAATGCCTCGTAATAACCCCGATAACAGTGCTGAGTCAACTTTTTTTGGAGATTAAGCAGAGTCGCAGTGCACCTCCCATCCAGCCTTGGTCATATATTTTGCGCCCTTTTCCGAAGTTGCCCACATTCTGTTGAAGAGATCTACGGTTGCATTGGCAATTTATAAATTTGCAGGTACCCAAAGGGATTCCCAATGTAGAGAATTCATCAGAGAGTTCGATGGTTGTGCCCCTTCTGGACAGTTCATCCGCTCTGCAGTTGCGAGGAATATCATTATGTCCCAGTACCCATGTGATACAAATTCAAAACTTAACTCCATTTGAAGAGGTACATATGTATGTATATGCTGTTGCATTCTCCATAAGCTTTAATTTTTCATTTTATTGTGTTTAGTTTGCTTCAAAAACTTCAACAAAAAAAGAATCCAATGCCAATTTCCACTCTTAAGCATAACAATGCAAATGAAAACTGAAACTGTTTTAAAATTTATTTCTCAAGTCTCCAGATTAAATTGTATTTTTCCTTTCTAAAAGGTTTCTACTTCACCCATGCATCCTGGATCCTTAAACAATAATTTACTGTGGAGGTGCATTTCCACATGAACCGAAACAAGAGAGAAAAAATCAATCAAAATGCACTGCCAATGCCTTGGGATTGTATATGCAACTGTATTTGTGTTGGTGTATTGGATGACAGTAATAAAAGCGTCAACGAAATAATTTAATATTTCGTCTTTGGATTATTTTTTCGTCTTCTTCGTTTCTTACTTCAGTTCAAATTATTATTTTTATTGTTGGATGCTAAATTACGCATCACAAATCTTTGTCTTGTTGTTGTTGTTGTAGACGTTATTCGAGTTGCTCGGCGTTGCTACGAATGAAGTTCATCCCTAACAATGTTAAAAAGCTTAAACGTAACAAATACATATACGTACACATGTACATGTGCTTGTATGCCTGCAAGTTGATAGCAATTGTGTACATGTGTGTGTATAAGTTTAAAGGAATAAACGGTATTTTTTTTTGTTTGTTGTTGTTAATTTATTGTTAAATTCACTTTGATGTATTAGACTGCAACGTGTTGTTTTTACACTTGAAACTATGTTTTCTTTTTCTTCTTTTTTTTTCTTACATACACACACACACATACATGCCTCAGAATATACACAATCTTACATGTATGCACACGCTAATACAGACCTGACTTTTGATTGCTTATTTGCTGGAATATACGTGTACGAGTGCGATTTTGTGTATGTGTATGTGTTTGTATTTGTGCCAACTTAAAAATTCACTAACACTACTAAAACACATATTCACACGGACATTAATACTGAAGCAGACATAAATCCAGTTGACTGGTTGACTAAGTTTCTCTGTTAGTATGAGTGTGTGTATGTGTGTTAATGTGTGTATAAGTTTATGTTTTACTTGTCAACACAGCAGATGTCGCCTAATTCTAGATAGAGCACCGCAGACAAAAATCTATTCCATGGCACAGTCGTGATACACCATCATCCTCGTGCTTCTTTATGGCGCAGAGACATGGACTGTCCCTTAAGCACTGAAGCAATAGCCTTGAGAGTATTCGAGAGAAAAGTCCTACGTTAGGTCTTCGATCCAGCGAGAGTTGGCGATGATTTCCGCATCCGATTCAGTGAATAGTGAACTGTGTGAGCTCCTCAACGATATGGACGTCGTGCAGCGCATTAACATCCAGCGGCTGCGCTGGCTCGGCCATGTCGTTCGAATGGAGGAGGATGCTTCGGCGAGGCGGGTATTTGATGCGAGGATCTGCTAAAGTCGGCGAAGAGGATGACCTTGTTTGCGTTGAAAGGACCAAATTGAGGAAGTACTGTCATCGATTGGTGTTATCAATTGGTGTAGGCGCTCAAGAAGCAGAGGCGCCTGGAAGGATGTGTTAAAGTCGGCCGAAATCCGTTAATCGGGTTGTTAATGGACATGGCTGCGTTGGCTCGGCCATGTCGTTCGAATGGACGAGGATGCTTCTGCGAGACTGGTATTTGATGCGAGGATCTGCGAAAGTCGGCGAAGAGGATGACCTTGTTTGGGTTGGAAGGACCAAATTGAGGAAGCCCTGTCATCGATTGGTGTTACCAACTGGTGAAGGCGCTCAAGAAGTACAAGCAGTAAGCAACGCTGAAAAAGATGTGAAGTTTTAAGGTACAAATTAATTCAATGCGCACTAGATTAGGCAGTCTTTCGAGGGACGTTGTTCCAAGCAGCTTTAGCTTAGTCATGCATATCATCAGATGTTGGCAGAGAAAGTGAACTGAAGTCTCTACAGAAGTCGTTGTAATAAAAAGATATTTTTCCACACTAGATTGAGCTGCCTTTGAAGAAAGTTTCTTCCAAGGATCTTTATCTATGTCCTGGATACCTACAGATAATGTCAGAGTAAGTGTACTGAAGTCGTTATACGAAAAAGTTACTCTTCTGGTAAGATCCTCTAGTTAAGGGTTACCTGTAGCCACATCGTGGCCGCTTTAGTGGATTAAAACTTCATAATACTGCTGATAAGACTCGGAACATTTTTAGCTGTTACTAACTAGTTAACAGCTGCTGTTTGCCAAGCAGGTATGCATGTGTTTAACTTGACTAATACAACTACAATCAACAACGTTATTTATCAGAAACGAAAAAGACAAATTTTAAGAAAAATTTCAACGCATAAATTTATTTGCAAATTGTACGTCATATACATACACATACACATACATAGTCACAGACCCATACTGCACACGTCTACGTGTGCAGTGACTGCATTTCATTCTAAATTGTATTCGTTTTATTTTTTTATTTTTTTTTTTATTTTTAAATTTTTCGTCTTCTTTTGTTTTCTTAAGTTACTGAACGTTGTTATACTTCCCCGTTTCACATACAAATTTAAGGAAACCAACTTACACACACACACCCAAAGTAAGTAAACTTGCATATGTATGCAGCATAGTTTTTTGCATTTTTTGTCATTTTCATTCTTGTCAGCCTCATCATTGCTGTTCTTATTGTTGTTGTTGTTATTGTTTTCATTACGCTATATATACGTAGTATTTTCGCTGATGGCATTCAATTTCAAGCAATCAAGTCATTTCAATTCATTACACTCGGGTAGAGGCTATACAATCCCAGTTCTTGGTTGTTTAAAACAAAAAATTTTTGTTATTTTTTTAACACAGCCGGAGAATAAGTAAACGGTGCCTTTGAAAATCTATCACGCATATTGTATGGCAGAGGAGACATGAGACCAAATGTTTAAAGAATGACCAGAAGATTACTAAACTTCTACAGCATCAAATTGTATCCAATTTTCAAAAATCGCAGTAAGTTGCAGATAAATGGCAACTAGAAAGTAGCAGAGCAATCTATGCAATGAATAGGTCAGGGAATCGGGCAAATGCTTTGCCTTAATACCCAATGCACTGAAAAGTAAAGGCTTACAATAAAAATTAATTCGAATCGTCAGGGGTATGTATGAGGATATAGAACTCTCAACTCCTAACAGCACTAGACTCTATCACCCATTTTCCTCTACGCCTGAAAAAAAAACATGGATGGCGCTTATTATCTCAACTGTTCGTCTTTGTAGATACCGTAAGTAGTGTATTGGCTTATTAGACGTGAGGTCACAGTTCAAACCACAGGCTAATAAAACGAAATATGAACAAATATTTCTTGGGCGACTTCCTCTCCGCAGATTTCGGGCAAAAACTCTCAGAGTAAATAAAATTGTAATGAAAAAGGTTTTTAAAAATCTGTGATTTGGAAGCGACTAAAAATTGGAGGTCCCGCCACTCATATAAAAATTAACACAGACAACATAAGTGGTTTGAGCAGGTTGTAATGAACAATGATGTATGTTCATCACTGTGGTGACTGATATCATGCTTCTAGGTTAGGTTAGGTTAGAGGACGTGTACTTGTCAATTAAGACAAGTACAGTACCCGGATGTCGAATTGACCCATTGTACAACGTCCTAGTTTCTCACACCACTTATGTTGTGTGTGTTAATTGTATACATGAGTGGTGGGACCTATAGTTTAAAGTCGAATCCGAACGACAGATTTTTTTTAATCAGAAACTTTTCATGGCAATTTTTATTTACTCTCAGAGTTTTTGCCAGAAATCTACTGAGAGGAAGCCGCCGAAAAAATACTTTTTGTATTTTGTCTTTGGTGCCTGACCTGGGGCTCGAATCCAGTCTTTGCGTCTAATAAGCCAACACACTACCTGCTAGACTACGGCGACTTCACATTATCATGCTTCTAAAAGAAGAGGAGTTACATAAAATCTCTCTCAGCAACTCAAGCCAGCAAATCTAGATAGCCTAGAAGGATCAAGAATACAAAAGCCATGAGAATGAACAAAACTTGCAATCAGTCAACTACGTGTTAGCTTCTGTAATTTAGTCCGTGTAGAGAAAACGAATGACGGCGCATAAACGTATTCAAACAGTAGCATATACAAAGCGACATATTATCAATTGGAAGATTGCATTCATTGCGGAGAAACTCACAAGCCAAGTTTACTATATTCAATGGACTTTACATACTATTCTGTTGTAGGAAAGCCATACCTGGCTAGTGTGGAACACAAGCACGCAATAAATACAGTTCTTCACCAATAAGGAGAAACTTAACCAACGAAGGAAACATACTAAAGTACATCAACCATATTGCGCCACTTCATTTGATTATTTGGTTGAACACGCGTCTACTACGACTGATTCCGACATCGTATAATTTTGACAAAATTATTTTTAAAATCCGATTTTAATGAAATGTTTTAAAACTTAAAGAATAATTTGGAACAATTTAGTAACCAATTTGCTACTGCTATCAAAGTTTTTTAAATTTGATTAAACACACACAACATAAGCGGTGTGAGAAGCTAGGTCGTAATCCTGAATGAAGGGCTATAATGGCCAATTTGGTAAGTAAGTATGAAAATTCTTATTGTTTTCATTAAACGCACGTCATTTCAAAAGCAGAATTATGCGTAAGAACACTGGCCAATTCGCAGTCTATCAATGAAATGAAAATTGGAATGTATCGGCGAGGTGCTAGGAAACCTGTCTCATGGCCGCAGAGCTAGAGAAAGACGAACGTATTTGGTGAACGAAAGCTATATCAACAGCAATAATATACGGCCAGTATTAGATTTTTGGTTCATATCAGAGCATGATGGAGTAAGTTTGTTGAGGCCCTGGAACGAAGGGCTCCAGAACCATCATTATATTGTTACGTTTTTACCTTTTAAAAACGTTTAAAATATGAGTACGGAGGTTGCAAATAAAATAAAAATAAATTTGTGTTTAGTTTCAATTAAAATTCTTTATTATTCGCATAATTCTGTGTGCCACTGTTCACAACTTGATGTAAACAACAACAATTGCCTTTTTCTCTATTGGTATTCCTCTGTTTATACCCTTTGCATAAACAATAACAATTACTAGACAATTATTCTACAGATCTTTGCAACGGATTACTCTCTTCAAACACGACTTGTCTTAACGCAAGACTAACTGAATTTCACTAACTCACTTGCCTGCTTTGCCTTGCCTTTTATATGGCAAAGTAAACCGTCTGATTAATGTTCTTGAAGGCGAATGCTCATGAATTCGCCTTCTTGAAATCTCTATAAATGTAAACACCGTTGTTTACATTTATTATTATATATTAGTGAAGTCGCCGTAGTCTAGTAGGTAGTGTGTTGGCTTATTAGACGCCAAGCCATGGTTCAAATCCCCGGTCAGACATAAAAACGAAATATGACAAAATATTTCTTCGGCGACGTCCTCTTAGCAGAATTCTGGCAAAAGCTCTGAGAGTAAATTAAAAAATTGGCATGAAAACTTTCTCAAAAATCTATCGTTTGGAGTCGACTTTAAACTGTAGGTCCCACCACTCATGTATAAAATTAACGCACACAACATAAGTGGTGTGAGAAACTAGGTCGTAATCCTGACTGAAGGGTTGTAATGACCAATTATGTATGTATGTTATGGAGAATGGCTCAATGTCAACTGATTAGAATTCGTTTCAAATTTAAATGATCAAAAATTCATTGGGTGTTCTTGTGCCTAATAAGATAAATCCTTGCAGATAAGCCCATAGAGAAGCTTATTTCACAATACGTGTTGGTCACATTAATCTCATTAAACTGAAGTGTTTGTAGAGATATCATGTTCTATATACGCGAGTTCGAGTACGAGCATAAGCATTAGTACGACAATAAGTTTGCGTATGAGAGTCATTTCATTCATTTGTTCAGTCGTTTGTTTGTTTGTTTGCTTTTTTTGTTGTTGTTTGTAGCCAAATATAAGAGTATTTGTATATAATTTACATCATTGTTTTACATTATACACACACACACACACACACAAACACACACAAGACGTATGTAGTTTTTGTAATTGTATAAGCATTTTATTTATATACTCGCACTCGCACTTGCACTATACAAATGTAAATATTATACGTGTGAGTATGTTTAAAATCAAAAGAAGAACAAGTATTTGTATAACACTGTGCACAGTAGTAAGTATGGTATGTATGCACTCGCATTCATGACATTTTATAAACACATACTCGTACATATACACGTATGTACATATTCGTATGAAATGTTTCATTAAATGAGTTAAAATGTGTTTGATTGTTAATTTGGTGTCTGTGTGACATTTTTGTTTCAGTTTGAAATTTTTGTTTTTTTTTGTTGTTGTTGTTTTTGCTTTCTGTCTATCAGTTTGTAAACTAAAATTTTGTTATTGAGTATGTGTGTGTGTGTGAGAGAATTATTTGCAATTACAAATAATATCCATCATCTAGAGCATCATGAACAACATTATGATGATCAACCATTAGCATCACCATCAGCATTAACCGTCATTGTCACCCTTGTTACCATTTTATCACTTATTATTGTAATTCGTTTTATTGTATTCGTATTGTGACTTGGGTTACATTTTCTTTTTGTTTGTTTGTAAATATTTTTATTGTTTTTTTTTATTTTATTTCCCTTTTTCATTTTTATTTCGCTTTTTAAATAATTTTTTTTTTACTTTATTGTCACTTAATATTCAATTCAAATTTAATTTAATTTCGTTTTTTCATGATTAATTTTCATATTTTATGGGGATTTTTAAATTAGTTTTTTAAGATTATGAAAGAAAGAGTAGCATTCATTCAATTTATCATCTATTCAATATACTTCTGATACATACATACAAACACACATACATAATTGGCCATTACAACCCTTGAGTCAGGATTACGACCTAGTTTTGACACCACTTATGTTGTGTGTGTTAATTTTACACATGAGTGGTGGGACCTACAGTTTAAAGTCGACTCCGAACGACAGTTTTTTTAGAAACTTTTCATGACAATTTTATTTACTCTCAGAGTTTTTGCCAGAAATCTGCTGAGAGGAAGTCGCCGAAGAAATACTCTTTGTATTTTGTCTTGATGTATGGCCTGGTGCTCGAACCCTGACTTTACGTCTAATAAGCCAACACACTACCTACTAGACTACGGCGACTTCTAATATATATTTCCTTTGTAATGATGTGTTTTCTAACATCGTTGCCATTCTCTAATGCATAGATTGTAAATGATAGATGTACTCGACGCAAATGCAAATGGACTCACATATTTTATAAAGTTTCTCCCGAAAATAAACCAACAAATGCTATATCATCTTGCCTCTAAGTTATATGTTTTTATATATTGGAAACAGTGGTGATATCAGTGAGAGTAAGTGCCATAGTAATTAAGTTTTTTAAATGCTTTGCACCTTTCAAAAAAAGGAAGTTATCCAATGAATCATAAGCATAGATGCAAAGCGATGTTTCGATATTATTCCTGGGTTTAATTAAGTGTTAATAAGGTGAAGATTAAAATGCCACTATTTAAACAAGCTACAGTGTTGACTGATGCGAATAATAACACCAGAGATATTGCATTTTAAAGCCTCTTAACGACAATTTTGAACGAATTCCTTCGAACACCTAAGGTATTATAATAGAATAATATGCATAATAAAATATTTAAAATTTCCGAAATATTTATGTCTGAACTAGTAAATGGTAATAAACCAAACATGCAACCTGTTGATACAATATTTCTTTGATATGCGTTTTGACCCAGTAAAACATAATATTTTTCTTTCCTTAATTCCTTCCCGTTCCTTCGTTAATTATTGGTCTTTCTCTCCAATCTGTTAATGTTTATTTTCCGACTTGTTTTATTTTTCCAAAAAATTTCAACTGAAATTATTTTCCTTAATAACTTTCATCGATTTTTCCGCCCTGTTTTACCAGCAACAACAGCAACAACAACCATTAAAAGTAACATTTGCGTGTTTGTTGCCGTTTTACGCACCGATAACGAATGAAAACTACTCTTGAAAGAAAAGGAAACTTTTTTGCTACAATTTGTTTTTTTTTTATTTTCTTTTAAAATATAGTTCAAGGATACTTTTACGATAAACAACAACACATTTTTCTTGATATTGTTGTATTTTATTTGTATATTTTGTTAAGGAGGTCAGTTTAAAATATGAAAAACCAACAACAAGTTTAGAATTGTTGAAAACTTTATGGTAAATATTAAATTTTATTTCTTTAATAATAAGACTTCAAGTCTAACAAAAATATTTTATTGTAGAAAATAATTTTAATGGCACTTAATGATTTATTTTACAAATTTGGTCAATCTATCAAAGTTATATTCACAAAACTACTGAGGATAGGTATAAGTATTCTCATGCAGGCTAATTTTTTATTAGGCTTAATAGGTATAGGTTAGGTTATGTTAGAGGACATGTACTTATCAATTAAGACAAGTACAGTACCCGGAGGTCGGATTAACCCATTGTACAACATCCTAGTTTCTCACACCACTTATGCTGTGTGTGTTCATTTCATACATGAGTGGCGGGACCTACAATTTAAAGTCGACTCCGAACGACAGATTTTTGAGAAACTTTTTCATGGCAATTTTATTTACTCTCAGAGTTTTTGCCAGAAATCTGCAGAGAGGACGTCGCCAACACACTATCTACGGCGATTGTGATTGCTTATTAGGTGTGAGGCCATGGTTCAAACCCCAGTTCAGACATCTCAAATAAAACGATATATTAAAAAAATATTTTTGTGGCGATATCCTCCCAGCAGATTTCTGCCAAAAACTCTGAGAATAAATAAAATTGCCATGAAAAAAGTTTCTCAAAAATCTGTCATTCGGAATCGACCTTAAACTGGTCCCACCACTCATGCATAAAATTAACACACACAACATAAGTGGTGTTAGAAGCTAGGCCGTAATCCTTGATTGAAGGGTTGTAATGACCAATTATGTATGGATGATCCGAAACAAAAAATTATCTCAGATATGTCCTCTAAGCTTACAAAAGGCTTATTAGCCCAATAAAAGTTTTTTTGAATACAATTTTAAGACATTTTGTAAATATTTTTAAAGTTATTGTACATTTTTCTTCGGCCTACGTAATATATAGTGAGCGCCAAAAGTGAGTAAACTCCACTGAAATAATTCATTTTCTTAGAATAGCGAGAAAAGTAAATGAGAATAGTCGAATAAATTTCCAAAAATAAAAACGTTTATTTATTACTTATAAAATGTTAAAACAAAAACATCAATTCATGAGAAAGGAACTTTTTTTATACTTAAGAACAAAAGTATTGACTCACTTATGGCGCTCAGTGTATATCTAGGCATTCTTTGAAACAAAAATATACCCTCCAAGTGCTCTTTGAGTCTCTCATTAAAGAACTGATTAGATAACCTCTTAATTGTAACCCTTGTTCTTGAACTGATCTAAAGATGGCTTCTTTATACTAAGAAGTCAGACATATTAGGTCATAGATAAGGTGGTTTCTGTCTGTTAAGAACATGTATGTGGAATGAAGTCTTTGTAGCCTAGTAGGTAGTGTGTTAGACGAACAAAACGAAGTATGAAAAAATATTTCGTTGATAACTTCCTCTCAGCAGTTTTCTAGCAAAAATTCTGGGATTAAATGATCACAAAAACTTTCTCAAAAATCTGTCGTTTGGAGTCGACTTTAAGCCGTAGTTCCCAAGCACTCATGCATAAAATTAGCCCACACAACATGGATGGTGTGAGAAGCTAGATCGTAGCCCTTACAAAAGGATTGTAATGACCAGTGTAGAAAGTAAGTAAGTGAATCAATAAACCCGTTGTCTGCTTTGACCTGAATACACTTCGTCTCGCGTTCCGTCATTTCTAATCTTCGAGAAAATAATTAAAAATTAACTGTTGAGTAAAAAATAGAGTGTAAAGCTTTCAAACCGGCTTCTTTAGAAAATATAATTCAACATTGTTTGTATATATCGATCTCTTGACTGAAGTACTTTCCATACAGAGGCATTCAAGTGTTTGACATTTTAGTGTGTACAGTATACAGTTGGTTGAAAGGTTAGAAAGAGCCGGCAGGTAATATAAATTTCCATTAGAAAGCCTTGTGTAGCCATAGAGTTTCGAAAAAAATTTGGCTTGTTATTAAACTATAATACTGGACTAAGAGTCGTTGCACCAAAATTGATCTGAGTATGTTAATGGCCAAAAAAAATTTGTCTTTTTTCAATGGAAATTCAAGTATACTCAACTAAATTATTCTTATTTGAATATTTGACCTTGAAACTATATTGCTTAATTTGTCGTACTTGCTTGCCATTCATTTGATTTATCACCCAACCTACGCATTATATAAATATTTAATGATTCTCATTTATATGAGTCTTTAAAGTGATTAAAATTTAAACAAATATTGTTTGAATGTCTTCAATTATTTGAAATTCTAAATATTTGGATCGTAAACAGCAATCGGTCATAAAACACTAGCAACAGATGTTTGTCTCAATTTCATTATGATCAATCACACACACTCTTTGCAGTTACAGTGAGTCACAAGTATATGTACGATACACTCATGATCATCATGATTATCTTCTTTGCAATTCATCAATTTAAATTCAATTAAAATTAAAAAATTCTTTTATCTCTTCGATACACATCTTTTTCTTTTTTGGTTCACTTTTGCACAACAAAAACAACAACAACAAACATACTTTTTGCATTTTCAATAACAACGTATTCCTTTGACACTGTTTTCATTGGAAACTCATTTAAATTGTAATCGTATGATAGACGACGCTCTCGTTTTAATGGATTTAAAAATATTCCCGTTTAAATGTTTCTTTTCTTCTTCGTTTTATTTATTTTTCCTTTTCGTTTGTTTTGTTTTCACTGTTTACTGATGTTTAGTCTCGTAAAAATGAAAATTTTTCCTTTTTTATTTGTTTTCCTTTAATTTTCCATACCGTTTGACCTCCGCCGTTAGACTGAATAATGAAACGAAACCGTGACTGGGACAACTGGTTGTAGTTTGGTTTTGAAAAAAAGAAAAACAATTCAAAACAATTACCACTACATCTACATACACAAGAATTTCTATATGCCTTGGCCTTAAAATTAACCGTTTCATTGAGTGTATTTGTTATTTCCTATACATACACATACATACACACACACACACACATTTAATGTAGTTCACACATGTATTTCACTAAGTAATAATGTCGTGCTAAGCACCCACTAATACTTAAACAATATTCCACATTTAATGTGAAAATTTCTATTATTTCAAAATACTCCGTTACTCTCTCTCTCTCTCTTTCTTTCTCTCTCTATGCCTCTGTTTGATAGTTTCACACATTTGATTATGACGTTATATTTGTAATTGTAAGTGCATGTGTGTGTCTATGTGTGTCTATGTCTTTCGAATATTTTTGTTTTGTGGTATCCAGTCAGTCAAGAATTTGTCATAATAAAAAAAAAGTAAAACACAGGGGAGAGTCAACTCTACACACCATTAAGTTCACATATACTAGCATTCATAAATAACTGCTCTACTATGCTAAGGTGCTGGTTTAATATTTAGGATTTTGCTAAAGTGCACTCAAGAAGAAATGTTAGTTACTGACTTAATAACCGAGAGGGTTTTTAACTTAAGAATCAGAAAACATTTAAAGTTCAAAGCAAAAAGGAAAATAAAAAAATTAATAGCTCGAGATATTAAATTAGGACTTCAGGTAAAGGTTGCACAAAACCTTAAACAGAACTTGTAAGGCTATACATACATACATACATAATTGGTCATTACAACCCTTCAGTCAGGATTACGACCTTATTTCTCACACCACTTATGTTGTGTGTGTTAATTTTATACATGAGCGGTGGGACCCACAGTTTAAAGTCGACTCCGAACGACAGATTCTTGAGAAACTTTTCATGAAAATTTCATTTACTCTCAGAGTTTTTGCCAGAAATCTGCTGAGAGGAAGTCGCCGAAGAAATACTTTTTGTATTTTGTTTTGATATCTGGCCTGGGCTCGAACCCTGGCTTTACGTCTAATAAGCCAACACACTACCTACTAGACCACGGCCACTTGTAAGGCTATACTAAAACATTAATGTAAACTCATAAATAATGAGAAGAAAATTGTAGAAATCTGTTTAAGAAAAATAAAGAAGCGAATGCAGTAACCAAGTATAAGCTTTTAACCCCTAGCAACTGTGAAATGAATCCAACTATAGCAATGCGTGGTCTTAGTACTACAGTAGGTAGTGTGTAGGGTCATTAGACGTAAGGCCAGGGTTCAAACCCCACGTCAGACAGCTCGAACAAAAAAACTATCAAAAATAACTTTTTGGCGACTTCCTCTCAGCACTCTTCTGACAAAGACTCTGAGTGTTAATAACATTGCGATGGAAAGTTTCTTAAAAAATCTGTCGACTTTAAATTGCAGGTTCCGCCACTCATTTATAAAATTAACATATACAACATACATATCGAGGCCTCCATTCTATAACGTTCTAAGTGTACAAAATTTGGTAACATGCGCCGATTCGTTCCGAAGTTATAGGGAAAAATATACTTATAATACACATATAGTCGCATATCGCGCGAAAACTTTGAGAGCTCATAACTCAAAACACACTTTTTGGACTTAGAATGTTATAGAACGGAGGCTCGATATGTTGTGTGACATACTAGATTTTATGCTGACGGAAGTTATTGTAATGGCCAATTATGTATATACATATGTATGTATGTATCGCATTGTGTATGTGTAACATTAGGCTGGCCAAAATTCTTGTTCACTTAGGAACTGAAATATCATCAAATAAAATATTCACTTCAAAAAACGCAACGTTAAGAAAGATCTGGGTGCCCTGGTAGTCTAGTGGGTAGTGTGCTACTCCGCTCGTATATAATTATAATATAATTTGTAATTATATTGTAATTAATAAATAAATAAATACATAAGAAAGATCTTCCAAGAAAGATGGACAAATGAAATCACTCAAACGCAAAGCATTCGTTAAATCCACCCAAAATCCATTTTAAGAATCTCATCAAAGTTAGAATAGCACATTGGTCTGTGGTTACATTACAGAAACTGTAATGACAAAGAATAGTGGGAGATTACAGAATATCAGCTCAATCATTATCTTTAACTTGGAAACATGAACCAAAAGTTTCATGGGCATGTATAATATATAATCAGAACTTGACCTTCATAAAACTATCAGGAATGTTGAATAATTATAGCCAAGAATTGTCTATATAGGGTGAAGCACATATAGAATTCATATAATCCCGTCATTCTATATAAAACTGATCCTTAATTCTTAAAATCAACATAAGAGAAATTTTTGTTCGACTTCGAAAGAAAAATACGGGCCTAACAAGAACTGCTAAATCTGTATCAACATGCAGATATCGTTTAAAAGATCTGATTAAAGATCTGGAATAGATAGGTCTGCTGCAGCGTATTAGGTCCAATATGTATGTCAAAAATTCATATTCAGCTGGTGGCAGAAGAACTGGCAGTGTACTCTTCCAGATGGAAAGATTACATGGCCATTTACCAAATGGAATCTACATCAACCAAACAAAAAGGCCGCATATAATAGTGAAGAGATTTGTAGAGAGATTGAAAATAATATGATGAATTCATGCAGCTTGTTTAACTTTCTAGTGTAACCATGATCCATGCAGACCTATAAATCGCATTCGAACATGATCTGAATTTTGTCTGTAAGCCTAATATGCAAACTTAGGTGGTTTGGTGGGAAGCAGTAGGCTATCGCGATTGCATAGAAAGTGTGGCTTCTGAAAGAGAGGATGTAGTTGAATAGTATAGGCGAACAGATTTCAGGTTACAACACTGAGGATACATATCCACTAAATTATTCGAAAGGGAAACAATTGGTAATATAGGGGGTGGCAATTGGCAATATGCATACATACATACATACATACATTACAACACTTCAGTCAGGATTACGATCTAGTTTCTCACACCACTTATGTTGTGTGTGTTAATTTCATACATGAGTGGTGGGACCTACAGTTTAAAGTCGACTCCGAACAACAGATTTTTGAGAAACTTTTCATGGCAATTTTATTTTACTATCAGAGTTTTTGGCACAAATCTGCTGTAAGGAAGTCTCCGCAGAAATACTTTTTGTATTTTGTTTCGATGTCTGGTCTGGAACTCGAACTCTGGCTTTACGTCTAATAAGCCAACACACTACCTACTAGACTACGGCGACTTCGCAATATGGTTCGACTATAATGATAACATCTTACTTTTTTGCTTTGCTTCAGTTTCATTATCAAGTTTTTTCCGCTAAGCAGATTGTTTACGGACCCTAAGATGATGGGGATGGCATCTGTCGCTGCCTAGAATCAATCTCCACTGTGACAAAATTTTGTGTTATTGTACAGGGTGTAGTGGTATGAAATTGTTGCTCATTGAGTTGTATTCTTTCTCAAAAGCTGGCTCTGTCTGACGGTCAGAGGGCCTAAGTAGTCAGAAGGCTTTTTAGATGGAATTTTTGGAGGTGGATTGAACGCTATTATTTTATTTTTTTTTAAATTCGACAGCCATTATGATAACTTCACCCGGAACATGTACTCATTGGATGTGTAGTCAAATACTTTAATCACTAAATCGCGACAACTCTTTGCCATGCTTACATTGATTTCCTATTAAATTGTCACAAGCAATTCGTACAATTTTCTAAAATGACTAACATTTTCTCTATGAGTGTAATTTAGTTTAAGTATTTTGTTAAAAAAAAACAGAATGCTTAGCATGTGTTTTTTTAGTTTTAACTAGAAAATTGCCAGCAATTTTTTTTATTTTATTTTCTTGTTTATTTTTTATTCTTCTTCGTCTTCTTCGTTTTTTTTATTACATTGCTTTACTTTGTTTATTTATTATTGTTTTCGTTGTTTTATTTTTTTTTATAAATTATTGCTATTACTCTTGTTATTGCTGTTGTTGTCGGGAACTACGGGTCACTGCTACTACAATCATTCACCCACTCATTCACAAACTCGTTCACTCACTCACTCACTTGCTTGCTTGCTTGTTTAGTGAAAATAAGAAACAAATTACCACCACCACCGCTGCTGAGTAACTAAACAAGCGTCAATTGGTAAATTACACAAATGCCGGTCGGTCACCAGCTACCAACATCAAGATGTTAATGATTGTGACGGCGACGTTGTCGGTGGCAGTGATGGTGGTGTTGATATGACTGTTAAACTGATTATAATACTTTACGGTCAGCGAATAATATTTCATTATTAAGGAAAAAAACGATGATTTTTATTGTTGTAATTTTTGTTGTTGTTTGTAAATAGTTTATTTATTTAAATTGTTATTGTATGTGATATTTTCTGATTTTTTTTATTAAGTTAAGGAAGACTGTTGTCGCATTTACAATTGCTTTCATGAATTATTGCAATCGTCAAATAAAAAAAAAAGAGGAGAAGATGTAATTTCTTGTCTTGTAAGCATAGCTCTGGATTTAATAATACGAGTCTCTTTTGAACTACAAGTCTTCTATATTTTATTCTAGTGGAAAATAAAAATATTGGATATCAAACGACAGATTTTTGAGAAACTTTTCATGGTAATTTTATTTACACTTCGAGTTTTCTGCTGAGAAGAAATTGCCGAAAAATATTTTCTAGTACATATCATACATACATAATTGACCATTACAACCCTTCAGTCAGGATTACGGCCTAGCTTCTCACACCACTCATGTTGTGTGTGTTTATTTTATACATGAGTGGCGGAACATACAGTTCGAAATCGATTCCGAACAACAGATTTAGAAGAAACTTTTTCATGACAATTTTATTCTACTCTCAGAGTTTTTGTCAGAAATCTCCTGAGAGGAAGTCGCCTCAGAAATACTTTTTGTATTCTTGTTTTGATGTCTGGCCTGGGGTTCGAACCCTCGCTTTACGTCTAATAAGCCAACACACTAGTAGGTAGACGGCGACTTCTACTAGTAAAATCAATAAAATAGTGTTCTTATATTATAAGTGACAGTAAAGACTTCTGTAGAAAGAGAGTTACAGACACGGATGGTACGGCCAATAAATATATTCCGTCTGTAATGCATTGTGCAATCTACTGGCTAATCAACCACAAACGAAAGTGCTTTACGTGTAATATGCGTTTTTTGTGAAAAAGTTTATTCATTTCCATCGAACGCATTCCGTTGAAGCAGCGATAGAACAGCGAAACAGAAGTGTAGTTGTCTGAAAAATAAAATAAAAATATCAAAGAAATCTGGTGGTCACATATCGTGTTTGAATTTTTGGACATACAAAGGCTTTGTTTAAATGGGTGCCGATTGACCTCTCAATCGACCAAAAATCAAGGCGAATTGACGATTGTACATAGTGTTGTCGCTGTAACCTAGTAGGTAGTGTGTCGGCTTATTATACGTGAAGCCACGGTTCAATCACAGGGCAGACATCTTCAACAAAAAATGAATTCCTCTCAGCAGATTTCTGGCAATAACTCTGAGAGTAAATGAAAATTGCCATGCAAAAGTTTCTCAAGATAATCTGTCGTTCGGAGTCTACTTTAAATAAGAGGTCCCGCCACTTACACATAGCCACAAAAGTATACATACGGATAACAAATTTCAGAAATTTTTTAACCAATCCGTTTTCGTTGAAACTATTTATAATTGTCTGACATCTTTCCTCGATTTTAAGACGGTCTATTGCTTTGGTTCAGAAATTTGTGAAATTTGTAAATCGGATGCATACCTTTGTGGGCCTGTGCAGGACCACAATTCAATTCAATTTCAGAAATTTTTTAACCAATGCAAGAGACCGTCTTAACATCAAGGAAACTATAAAGATTTTCGAGTGACTCGAATCATTCATCAAAATTTACAGTCTTGGTTATTGTTGCATTTACAAAGAAAGAAGAAAAAGACACCTTCTTGTAGTGTTCGTACGCGAATCATACTTATTTTGTGATTCGTGTATACGATGAGTCATGGAGAGTCGAAATTAATAACATCATGCGTATTGTTAAGTATGAATGCCATGAGTATTTCAAATTTTTGAATATGAGTAGTATGAGTATGACATTAAAACAAGTATGAATGCGTATAAGTATCAGAAATTATAAGTATGATTCGAATCTACTCATCGTTTTGAATACTCATTGCTGACCTATGGTTTGAATCGTCGTCTTTACGTCTGATAAGCCAATACACTACCTACTAGACTACGGCGACTTCTTCTAAAGGTCTAAACAATCGACCAAAAACAATGACGAATTAACGATTCTTGGTAGTCTTTGAAATTGCTTTACCACAACAAAATCTCGAATTTATGCATCGGCATGAAACAATGAATGGAACATGATCAGTTCATATCATAATCAAAACGATCGATATCTGAATGGATCAATGAATCAATTCTATCTTTATGTACGTGAGTTTTTAATCAATTAGTGGATGAAGCTGTACAGAGTCAGCAATTCATAGGAAAAATCTTTTAAAATCCATACATTCTGCACTGAAGGTAGTTAATTCATTCGCTGCCAAGCCTAAATTATATGAAGTCATTCCCATTGCTATTTATATTTGAGTGTTATTGTATTATTATTGTAGTATTGGACTTTGTTACAAATCCTATCATGAAGATAAGGTATCATAAGTGATTTAGTTGCTATAAAATTTTGTTATAAATACACGATGATTTTTGCGCGAAAAATTATTCTCTATAAGAAATAAAGTATTATTTTTGTAAAAAAATTTATTTGTAGTATTTTTCAAGTTTTTTACATATTTATATTATGTTAGTGGCAAAAAAAAATTTGCTAATTTAAAAGCCTGCATGTTATAATATATTTAAAGTAGGACGAGTATACTCGTCTTGGCAGTGCGGGATACCCAGTCAAAGACGAGTATACTCGTCCTTGGCAGCGAATGGGTTAACGAATTACGCTGATACTAATTGTGGAGCTGGCGAACAAAACTAGACATGTGCTCAGTAAATGTTTCTTTTATTTTAGGGATCTCGAAGTAGACACACTATCTACTACACTAAGAAGACTTTGTAAGCTTCATAGCGTAGCATTAAGTCATCCTAAGAAGTGTACAGGATTAAATAAAAATAAAAGCTGCTAAGCTAAGCGTATGCTATTTAGGCTGTGTTAAAAATCGAGACTTTATGAAATCATAGCCTTAGTATCACTTGCTTTAGGAAGTAAAAACTGAAAAAACCTAATCGCGAATGGAAGTCGCCGTAGTCTAGTAGGTAGTGTGTTGGCTTATTAGACGTAAGGCCAGGGTTCCAGCCCCAGGCCAGACATCAAGACAAAATACAAAAAGTATTACTTCGGCGACTTCCTCTCAGCAGATTTCTGGCAAAAACTCTGAGAGTAAATAAAAGTGCCATGAAAAAGTTTCTCAAAAATCTGTGGTTCGGAGTCGACTTTAAACTGTAGGTTTAGCCATTCATGCATAAAACTAACACAGACATTATATGTGGTGTGAGAAGTTAGATCGTAATTCTGACTGAAGTGTTGTAATGACCAATTATGTATGTATGTATGTATGCTATACAATAAAGTCCTGCTACAGAGGATTAAAAAAGCTGCCAAGCTAGGCGTATGCTATCTAGGCTGTTTTAAAAATCGAGACCTGATGAAATCCTTGCTTAGTTTAGAGGAAGTAAGACGTCGCCGTAGTCTAGTAGGTAGTGTGTTGGCTTATTAGACGCAAAGCCAGGGTTCGAGCCCCAGGCAAGACATAAAAGCAAACTACAAAAAGTATTTCTTTGGCGACTTCCTCTCAGCAGATTTCTGGCAAAAATTCTGAGAGTTCGGAGTCGACTTTAATCTGTAGGTCCCACCACTTATGTATAAAACTAACACACACAACATAAGTGGTGTGAGAAACTAGGACGTTGTACAATGGGTCAATTCTACCTCCGGGTACTGTACTTGTCTTAATTGACATGTACACGTCCTCTAACCTAACCTAACCTAATAAAATTGACATGAAAATATTTAAAAAAATTTGTGGTTCGGAGTAGACTTTAAACTGAAAGTTCAGCAACTCATGCATAAAATTAACACACACATCATATGTGGTGTTAGAAGCTAGGTCGCAATCCTGACTGAAGGGTTGTAATGACCAATTATGTTTGTATGTATGTGGATTTAATAAAGCGGCTAAGCTAGGCGTATGCTATCTAGGCTGTGTTAAAAATCAAGACTTTATGAAATCATAGCCTTAACTTTACTTACTTTAGGGCACGTAAACGTATGAAACTGAAAAAATTTATTCTTAAATGCAGTCATCATGATGGTTATAATCCTTCAGCAGAAAACTGCTTAGTAAACTTCGCACATATTTAATTATTCATTCCACCTGAATTAAAATTTTGAAAATAAAAAATGTCTCCAGCCCTGAGTACACATAATGGCTATTCTTATATAAATTTATGTCTTTTTCTTGTTCTTTTTTTCATGCTTTATTGCAAATTGAACTGAAATTCAACTCTCGTCGATTTACATGACAAATGGCCCACTTCAAGTGCCGTGCCGTTCATATGAATTTTGCAAAAGAAATATTTTTTGCAACATTTTTTTAATTCTGCAATAAAGTTGTTGACCCCTTTTTATTAATATTAATGACTCAAGTGCCAGTATATTTTTTTTATTAATAAATCGTATACCATAATAAATTACAACAACATCACAAGTATTTTAAGCATTAAATTCCAATTAAAAAAATGAGAAATTCATCTTTAATTATTTAAACTATGTGCACATGAAACGATTACAAATTCTGTTTGCTTTACTTTGTTGTCTGGGTCAAGTTCATGTTCGATTTGAAACAATAGCAACAACAACAACAACAATTGCTTGCTTTGTAATGCTTTGTTAGAAAAAGTTAATAATTTAGGACATGTCATCATAGTTATTGTATATTTTAAAATGTAAAACAATTAAAACACTAACAAAACCCGATAACGATAACAAGCAATCGAAAATTGTTTTCATTAAATTTATAACACCACAACGAGAATTTCTTGTGTTACTTGCTGTTCTAGGGATTATAATTTAATCAGAAACACAAACTGAATGGAGTGGCATATTTCTTTGGTTTTTGGCAACAATTATTATTTATGATTTAATCAATCAAATTAAATTTATAGCTGGGGTATGTATCTACTGCTACTATTAATGTTTAGTACCCATGTTATAAATTAATAAACTTCGTTTAAATATTTAAACGATTGTCGATTACATATCGATAATTAAAGACTTGCCCATTAGACAGTTGGACACATGCTAAATTAACAGTGGGTTACAATTGTATTGTCAGTTCACAATTTATGCAAGACAATCTGAATGATTAGCATGCGGTGATAAAAGCAATTAACATGTACAAATCGAATATGCCAGTGAGAAATTTAATAGGAAACTAAGGCATGCAATGCATTTTACTTTATAAAAACAAAACTTACTGGTGGAAGTATTTCAAATTTTATTTAAATTATAGAAAATATTTGTTTTATAGGCAATACCGGTATGAAGTGAGCGTCAAAATCCAAAAAAACAAATCTTACTGGTGGAAGTATTTCAAATTTTATTTAAATTATAGAAAATATATGTATATTATAGGCAATATCAGGCAATATCAGGTATACCGGTATGAAGTGAGCGTCAAGATACAAATGTCTACTTAGGAATCATTTATTTTGAACAAGCCTTTTTGAGTTGTCGATATCATCCGACAACTTAAGTCGCCGTAGTCTAGTATGTTGTAGGCTGTGTTGGCTTATTAGAAGTGTGGCCACGGTTCAAGTCAGGTCAGACATCAAAACGAATTTGAAAAAATATTTCTTCGGCGATTTGCTCGCAGCAGATTTCTGGCAAAAAATCTGGGAGTACATAAAAATTGCCATGAAAAAATTCTCAAAAAAAATTTGTCGTAAACTCCGCCACTCATGTATAAATATCGAACACACAACATAAGTGGTGTGAGAAGCTAGGTCGTAATCCTGTCTGAAGGGTTGTAATGATCAATTATGTATGTATGATGACATCTGTCAAACATGCATCAAACCAAGCAAACAACATCATATATTTTGATCGTATTAAAAATGGCGAATTATGTACCAGAATATAATCGAAATATTGTCGAGACATATGGTGACCATGTCTTATTAGCACTACTAAGTGTATCGAAATGAATTGAGCGTCAAAATACAAGTGCCTTCATAGGAAACATTTATTGTTTTGGCGATGACCCCAGTCAAACATGCATCAAATCACACAAACGACATCATTTATCTTGATCGTGTTAAAGATGGGGAATTTTGCACCAGAAAATGATCGAAAGCTTGTCCAGCCATCATGCTCTCAGAAGTAACATGCAGAAGATGGTTGCGATGGTTCAGAGTAACGATTTTGACGTCAAAAATGAAGAACGTGGTAGACCATCAAAAAAGTTTGAAGACGCCGAGCTCAAACAATATTGATTGAAGATGACACTTTGCTAAACGGTAGAAATGTTAAATGTAGCACAACAAACAATTCCTAACCCTTTACAAGCCATGGGAAAGATGCCAAGATCAAGAAAATGGGTGCCACATGAATTGAGTGACTGACAAATGGAAAATCGCAAAACCACTTGAGAAATTTTACTTCAAAAATACAACAGAAAAGCAGTGTTGCATCGAATTGTTATTGGCGATGGAAAATGGTTTCTATTTTAAAAATTCTAAACGAGAAACAAACCATCAGCTACAAAACTAGAACGATCTCGCAGAAAAGTAATGCCTCGTGTTTGGTAGGTCCAAAAAGGTGTGGTGTACCACAAGATCTTAAAAGCTGGCTCTTAAAACTACCGACACTTAATGATCAATTTGAGCCAAGCATTGTAGTCGTCGTAGTCTAGTAGGTAGTGTGTTTGCTTATTAGACGTGAGGCAACGGTTCAAACTCCAATCAGAAAAATATTAAGGTCTTTCTCTCAGTAGTCTTCTGGCAAAAACTCTGAGCGTAAATAAAATTTCAATGAATAGTTTCTCAAAAATCTTTCGTTCAGGTCTCGCCACTTATGGATAAAATTAATACCCACAGCATACGTGGTGTGAGAAACTACGTCATAACCCTGACTGAAGGGTTGTAATGAGCAGTTATGTATGTATGTAACAGTTAACTACTGCTGCAAAACCAGATCGATTTGACAGCAAGACAATGTTGAGGGTCTGTTGGTACCAGAAGGGCACAAGAACTTAAAAACTACTGAAGCAGTTAATACAGATTGCTATTGACACCAAAAAGACAATTTGAGCCATGCATTGATTGAAAAACAATCAGAATGGGTTACAAGACCCAGAAGTGTATTTTGCAATATGACAATGACAGCTGCAAACAAAGCAAAATTGGTTCGCGATCAGAGGTCAGCAATGAGTATTCAAAACGATGAGTAGATTCGAATCATACTTATAATTCCTGATACTTATACGCATTCATACTTATTTTAATGTCATACTCATACTACTTATGCTCAAAGTTTGAAATATTCATGGTACGAATGAATCAGAGTAGTTGGATTTCAATACTGTTGACTCACACGAAATTTCATGAGTACTTATGAGTAGCGAAAAAGCGATTCATTGCTGATCTCTGGTCGGGATACAATCTAATCATGAGGTTAGAATATTCAGGAGACTTGCCTCCTTATGACTACTATTTGTTTTCATCGATGGAAGACGCATTGGCTGAGCAGCACTTTGATTTCTAATTCGTTTGGACTAATTTATCACACAACATAACAAAATAGGACATTACAAGCCTTCAGTCAGAATCACGACCTAGCTTCTCACACTAATTATGTTGTGTGTGTGTGTTAATTTTATCCATGAGTGGCGGGACCTACAATTTAAAATCGACTCCAAACAACAGATTTTTTGAGAAACTTTCCATGGCAATTTCATTTATTCGCAGAGTTTTTGCCAGAAATCTACTGAGAAGAAGTCACCGAACAAATATTTTTTCATACTTTTGTTTTTATGTCTGACCTGGGGTTTGAACCGTGGTCTTACGTCTAATAATCCAACTAGACTACGACGACTTCAACTAATTCGTTTGCTTCAAAAGACGAACAGTTTTATGGGCATGGAATTCAATAATTGCCTGAAAGAGGGGAAAATTTGTGTGGCCAATATTTTGAATTAAAAATGTTTCATTTCATATCGGTATACGTGGTAAATTTTATTACGAAAGAAATTTTATTAAAAAATAATTTTTTAGTCAATAGTTTGAAGAAAATTTTGCTGGGTTATCATAAAATTCACAAATGCCCATAATATTTGTTTAAATGTTAGTTTGAAAGATTTGTTTATTGTTTTATTATCAATAATAGTTTAAGTTTATGACAAATTAACCTGATAACAAAATATACTCTCTGCCAACATACCTACCTACGTGCATGCACACCGTTGAGGCAATTGTTTAAACATTGAGTGGCAATCAATTAAAACAAAGTGTTAATTTGTTAATTTTGTAATTAAAAATATTACTTTTCATGATAAAATCCATTTAGAAAATGTATAAAATTTAATATAAATCACTTCGTATATTAATTAACAATTAACCAGAGATTGATTAAATGTAACACTTACACTTGTAGTGTTTAATAAACACCAACACCTAATTTCAATTCAGTTGCATTTTAAAAAAATACTTTGAATACAGAAACATTGTTTTTTTAAAAATACTTTGAATATAAAAATATTGTCTTTTCATTTAAATATTAATTGTTTTACATTGTTTTTGTTGCTATTTTGACTTCAGTTTAAATTGTGTTGGGATCATGTGATTAACAATTCACTACCAAAGACAATTAGTAGCACATACAGGTGATTTTTTGTATTATTTTTTGCAAATGTAAGTATTTTACAAAAAAATAACAAGATCGTGCAAATATTTTTAAGAAAAAAAATTTTTTTTATACATATACAGTAAGCGTCAAAAGAAACTGTACACTAAAGATAAAATTCTAACAATCATTAAACTCAACTTTTACCACTTAAGGAGAGTGTCCAAAAATGTTGACAATATTTCGAA
This sequence comes from Sarcophaga subvicina, assembly GCA_936449025.2. Lineage (NCBI taxonomy): Eukaryota > Metazoa > Arthropoda > Insecta > Diptera > Sarcophagidae > Sarcophaga > Sarcophaga subvicina. The sequence continues at coordinate 102,240,532 of OW388083.2, read as the reverse complement.
ACTTTTTGTAATTTCTTGTTTGTTTCACTTAAGGAGAGTGCCCGAAAAAATTTGACAATATTTTGAAATTTTTTGTAATTTCTTGTTTGTTTCACTTAAGGAGAGTGTCCGAAAAAATTTGACAATATTTTGAAATTTTTTGTAATTTCTTGTTTGTTTCACTTAAGGAGAGTGCCCGAAAAAATTTGACAATATTTTGAAATTTTTTGTAATTTCTTGTTTGTTTCACTTAAGGAGAGTGCCCGAAAAAATTTGACAATATTTTGAAATTTTTTGTAATTTCTTGTTTGTTTCACTTAAGGAGAGTGCCCGAAACAATTTGACAATATTTTGAAATATTTTGTAATCTCTTGTTTGTTTCACTTAAGGAGAGTGCCCCAAAAAATTTCACAATATTTTTAATTTTTTCAAATTTTTTTTTGATTTTTTTTGTTTAACTTTTAAAAACCGGCAATGAAACAATTTTAACATAAAAATAACGGTAATTTATTAATGTATATTTTTTAATGTACACATTCTTTTGACGCTCACTGTATACATACATATAGAATATAAGAAATTATAAAAACTTATAGAATTTAATTTTATTAAAAAAAAAAAACGAAAAACAACAATCTGCTAAAAATAGATTATACGAGTATCAGTTTATTTTGCAAAAAAGTATCAGTTTATTTTGCCTAGGGTCAGGTTGAAAAAGCATCCAATATAATAACACTGTAACAGAACTACTATACTACAAACAGAAAAACTGAAACCGACCAATTTTGATTTGATAATAATTTCTAATCGCTTATTTATAGCATTTAAATGCCGATCATATAGGTCATACAATACAAATTTGCATACTAAGTGAGAGTTTTCGTTACAAGGTAGCTAGAACAATAAGGAAGTTATGCTTCCAACTTGGGAGACAGTCATCCAACTCAGTAAACCAACTCATACTATTTTAAACATCTACACCTATAAGCGCCTATTGCTCGATCGAACTTCGCCTGAAAACAAATCTTATAATTTTTAATAAGTCAACTCAAGTAACACAAATAGCAGTAACAAATATTTGGGCAATTCACACAAGCCGTTGTATCGTTGTATTCATTGTATTGTTGGAAGAACATACAACAGTGTATGACTGTTGTTGATATTATTCGTATAAAAATGCGATACACTTCTACACATTTTTTCCATATGTTTTTGGAAGTTGTATTAGTTTCGTGCTATCAAATTGTGTGCATGACAAAAATGTGTATATGTTTTCATATGTTTTTAAAAAGTTGTGTTGGTTTCGGGCTATCAAATTGCTTGAATGCCACGAGATACAGAACACAGCATAGCATTGAGCGTTCACAAACAAACAAATGTATACAATACAACATACACGATACAAAGTCGAGTGAATTGCCCAATTATGTTTCGAAAACTACACAGTGTAAGAATTTACCCTGTTTAATATTTTATTTTGTTTGATTACAAGTGCCCCCATAAAGGACACTTGTGATGAAGACGTTTTATTAGAACCATAAACTCCATTCTAAGTGGCATTAATTGACAACGATTTTCATTAAGTGCTTTTAATAGAGCAGTTGTCATTCATTATCAAATAAAAATTTATATTTCTGTTCAAATACTTCATATGTATAAATACCTGTACTTGAAGGTACATTTTTAATTTTTTTACAAATAAATCTGAAAAATCTAGCATGTTTCCCACGACTCCTTGAACCTCAGTACTGATGTTGAACATCAGTAAAGGAAGGACTTGATTCATATCATGTTTTAATTAATTGTTAGGATTTCTTTCAAACAAGGTAGGTGGGTAGGTATAAGTGACCAATCCCCTTAAGGAATCGGATGGACGCACTTAGGGCCCATTGTGCCTAATGTAATACCACAGTTCATGTTAATTATCTCACTTAAAGCTTCCAATAAAGCGACTCAAACTGCCGACATCAACGTTCAACAAATCACCTACATCATTGATGTAGTATATATGTCTCTTTTTCCTTTGGCATATGGCCGGACATGTGTCCAGTCGATGAAGAACAGTCTCTTCTTCCTCCTCATCCCTGCAGCTTCTACAGAAATCATTTGCCAGGTGTCCCAAATCAATGCGCCTCGCGTGGACACCCGAAATACCATCACGACTCCAATGACCGTACTGAGGACGCATCTTTGGAGTTTAAGCAGCCTTGCAGTGCGCCCTACATCCAACCTCGATCAGTTTATGCGCGCCATTCTGCCCCTATCCGAAGCTGCCCACCTGCGGTTGACAGAGACCATGATCTCGTTGTCAATCATGATTCTTTCAAGTAAAGTTATGCATAATTTATTCAGTTTTCAAAGAAAGCCGATATGAATTAAAATATCAAAAACCAGACCAAACTTATCGAGCAATGGTCTACAGTTATACAAAAGGTGGATCTAAGCTTGTGCTGTCAATTTTAAATTATACAGGCTAGTATATATTCCAAAAAGGTTTTAAACACTTTCCATTGCAATTTTATTTACTTTCAGAGCTTTTGCTAGAAGCCTACTGAGAGGAAGCCGCCGAAAGAAATATTTTTCTTCATATTTCGTTTTGTTCGAGATGTCTGAACTGGGGTTTGAACCTCGTGCTCTCGTTTAATAAGCCAAAACACTACCTAATACATACCATAGAATACGATGAATTCACCATGAAGTCGGATTGGGAATAAATTTGTTTTGAAGCAGTTTATTGATCATCGAGATCATGTGAGGTGATTGGAGTAGAATATGTTTAATTACGAAGCCTTGGATAAGACATTGGATACAATTACAGCCATGGAAGACCATATTACAATTGCTATTATTGAGATGTATGTCAAATTGGGAGAAAAAGTGTTTGAAAATTTAAGCTGACGGATGTATCATCTACCGAATAGCCGTGGGCAATCACCTCAAAGTACTCTTGTCAGATTTTTTTCTTAAAGCCAAGTTGTTAGCCCAAAATTAGGAATATCAGTTGCTTAGATTTCACTTAGGATAGTCAATACGATGACGCTACACAAAATTCGTTCAGAATTTTGGAAAATATTCATTATAATGCATCTGATTATTCATCGGCAGTGTGTAAGGCCTCGGCTCAAATCCCAGGTCTGACATTGAAATGAAAATTTGAAACATGATATCTTCGGCGACTTTCTCTCAGTAGATTTCTTGTAAAAACTCTGGGAGTGAATAAAAATTGCCATGAAAATTTTGCACAAAAAAAATCTGTTGTTCGGAGTAGACTTTAAATTGTAGGTCCCACCACTCATGTATAAAATTAACACACACAACAGCAAACATGACGTGAGAAGCTAGGTTGTAATACTGGGTTGAAATGACCAATTATATATGTATCAGAGATCAGCAATGAATCGCATTTTCGCTACTCATAAGTACTCATTAAATTTTGAATATAAGTGAGTCAACAATATTGAAATTTAACTATGTACTCTGATTCATTTGTACTCAATACAACATTGATTTATAATTACAAGTTGCAATGAGTATGAGTACAACGTTGACATCAAACTCATAACATTCGAAATATGTTTGATTCATATGCCTACTCATTCAGATTCAAGAATTTAGAAAAATAGTTATAATACTCATAAATGATTCGAGTGATTCGAATCATTCGTCAAAATTTACAGTCTCAGTTGTTGTTGCATTTACAAAGAAAAAAGAAAGACACATAAACAAAAAAGACAAAAACAGCAAGGAGAGCAAACACACAACCTTCATATCATACTTATTTTGTGATTCGTGTATACGATGAGTCATGAAGAGTCGAAATTAATAACATCATGCGTATTGTTAAGTATGAATGCCATGAGTATTTCAAACTTTGAGTATGAGTAGTATGAGTATGACATTAAAACAAGTATGAATGCGTATAAGTATCAGAAATTATAAGTATGATTCGAATCTACTCATCGTTTTGAATACTCATTGCTGACCTCTGGTTTAAATCGTGGTCTTTACGTCTAATAAGCCAATACACTACCTACTAGACTACGGCGACTCTTCTTAAGGTCTTAAGCTAACAATCGACCAAAAGCAATGACGAATTAACGATTCTAGTGTTTGAAGCTGCTTCACCAAAACAAAAACTCGAATTTATGCATCGGCATGAAACAATGAATGGAACATGATCAGTTCATATCATATTTAAAACGATCCATATTTGAGTGGATCAATGAATCAATTCTTTCTTTATGTACATGAGTAGAAGTGCTGCTCAGCCAATGCGTCTTTCATTGATTAAAACAAATAGTAGTCGTAAGGAGACAAGTCTGCTGAATATGGCGCATGGGATAGCACCTCCTAACCAAATGATTAGATCCCGAACAGAGAACAGCAATGAATCGCTTTTTCGCTACTCATAAGTACTCATGAAATTTCGTGTGAGTCAACAGTATTGAAATCCAACTACTCTGATTCATTCGTACCATGAGCATTTATTTCAAACTTTGAATATGAGTAGTATGAGTATGACATTAAAACAAGTATGAATGCGTATAAGTATCAGAAATTATAAGCATGATTCGAATCTACTCATCGTTTTGAATACTCATTGCTGACCTCTGATATGTATGTTTGTATGTTATTCATCGCTGATAAAGGTGACTTTGATTGAGGATTGGAAGGATACAACTGCTTTGATAAGGAAGGAGTTGAAATCTTTATCAAGAACTGTTTGTCAGTAACGCTAGGAGAACTGAATAAAGGTTTGACTCAAAGTGTGATTATTCTGTCACTGTTTTGTTAAATACAAACTAGGCATACCAATGACTTAAAAGGGTATCAGAGGTTATAAGCTAAAGAAATTTGTTTATAAAAACTGTTTTAGAAATTATTATCACCTAATTTAATAGGATTTTTAAAGCCTTTAATCCCCAGCTAAAAACTTAAGAAAAAAAGGGCAAAAAACAAATACGTATGTAATCTTTTAAAAATTGAAAACGAAAGTAAATAAAATATTGAAAAACAAATAAAATACCACTGAAGTTTAATAATTTCTATACAGTATAAAAATGAATACCAGCCAATAAATAGGTTTTGTTTACAGGGCACAATTAATTTTTTTTCATTTTTGCGATTAAAAGTTGCCGGTAGAGGAAAACAAGGAAACAACAACTGAAATAAAATAAACATGTGACGTTCATTTAATATGGTTAAGTGGGCTAGGCTAGAGAGTGGAAGAATGTTCTTGCGGAACAAGAAAACGTTTAAAAACTAAACATTGTTTCCATACCAAACCATTTTTTTGTACTTTTTTTATTTATTTATCAACCAACATTTAATTAATGATAAAGAAAAGCAGAACCTAAACAGACAGACAAAGTGAAAGATGAGCCACAATTGTTTCACGCCCTGCTATGGTTATTAGATAACTGAAGTAAACCGATCTACAATATTAACACAATTTGTACACGTAACTCTGATGGCTATCTTTATGGTGAAACAAATGCTTGTATTTTCTGGTTTTAACTACACAAGCTTAATTTTTTTTTGATCATTTTTTCTCTCTTTTTAAAGATGGAAGTCTCCATCTATAACCGTATCTGTGTTTATTTTTATTGCTGTTCGTAATTAGGAAACAGTGGCAAAAAATTTGTTTAAGTATGCCGCCAGTTGTTTAGAGCTTACAATACAATTTTTGCAAAATTCTCATAAGAAAACAAATACACTCAGCCACAAAAGTATACATACGGTTAACAAATTTCAGAAATTTTTTAACCAATCCGTTTTCGTTGAAAATCTTTATAATTGTCGGACAACTTTCCTCGATTTTAAGACGGTCTTTTGCATTGGTTCAGAAATTTGTGAAATTTATTAATCGGATGTATACTTTTGTGGGCCTGTGCAGGGCCACAATTCAGTTCAATTTCAGAAATTTTTTAATTTTAATTTTCAACGAAAACGGATTGGTTAAAAAATTTCTGAAATTTGTTAATATACTTTAGTATGTATGCTTTAGTAACTGTGTGTAAATATAAGATGAGTAATTATTGAGATTAAGCATAAGAGTATGGCAGTGTCTGTTACTATGAAAATGACAGAAAAACTAAAGGTTTATAAAGAGCTTTACTCTTTTGATTTTCGCGAAAGAACCGTGGTCGATCTTAGTTTGTTTACTCCTCCCATATATGCAGTCATGGTTCAACAAACTTGCATAACTAGTTTTATTGTGTTCTTGAAGTCATACAGATTGCCATTATTATAGAAAGATAATGGTTTACTGCGAACTTTCTTCTATTTTAAGGCCCTCGATATGTAAAGGGGTTTCTTATAACGTTACTCCACAATCCCTACGACCTGCCGCTCTCCAGGATATCGATCAGTAAGTATTATTCCCAGCCTAACATTAAATAAACTTTCAGATGACTGTTTCGCCATGAAGGCAACAGGCATTATTACAGAATCTTCTTTGCGGTTGAAGTTATTTCTGATCCTCTAAAAATGTTCAGGAAAAAGTAACGATATTTTTTTGAGGCTAGTCTTAGGTAGTCAAATATTTTCCTATTTTAGTTGTCAAAAATTTTTGACTGATTCAAGCCCGTCTGTCTTAGGTAAGTGTTTTTGCCTGTCATAACCACATCATTGCTTCTTTATTACACAGAACAGTTTTTACCACATCACTTGCACTAAAACATCCTTATGGAAAATTATTCTGCCAGTTCATTCCCCTGAAATCCGATTAAATCCAGAGCATAGCAGGGATAGTTCAGCAATTTGTAGTCTAATTCATGTATTTCGCTATAAAAACTACACATGTGTGTATCTTTGGATTGCCCTGGTGCAAAAGAAGTTTTTCTTGGGCAAACCAAGACCATTTTTTTCTTTTAGAAGTAGTTATTGAGCACTATCCCAGGCTAGATATCAAAACCAAATACAAAACATATTTTTTCGGCGACTTCCTCTCAGCAGATTTCTGGCAAAAACTCTGAGAGTAAATAAAATTGCCATGAAGAGTTTCTCAAAAATCTATCGTTCGGAGTCGACTTTAAACTGTAGGTCCCGCCACTCATGTATGAAATTAACACACACAATATAAGTGGTGTGAGAAACTATGTCGACTCCAAACGACAGTTTTTAAGAAACTTTTCATGGCAATTCTATTTACTCTCAGAGTTGTTGCCAGAAATCTGCTGAGAGGAAGTCGCCTAAGAAATATTTTTTTATGTTTTGGTTTTGATGTCCGACCTAAGGTTCGATCCTTGGCCTTACGTCTAATAAGCCAACACACTACCTACTAGACTACGGCGACTTGCAAAAAAACTCTAGAGCGATTATAATGGAGAGAAAACCATGAGTATGTTAAAACTGAGTGAAAGCGGCTTAAATACACAAGTGAGCCGACCTACGGTACTACTGTACGTGTAGTACACCTGAACCGTATAAGCGTGGTGGACAATGATGATAGCAAGATATTTGGTGAAAACATAAAAACGAAGGCATACATATTACGTAGTTGCCTAGCGTTCGTAAGCTCGGAATTGCAATATATTAGCGAAGAGACTACAAGAGACATAACTCATCTCAGAGGAGTAGACTGGCATAAGCTAAGAAAGTTTTTACAGGCTTCCTATAAAACGACCAAGGGGAATGAAAAATGTATAAGAATGGAGAGTTTGCGTGATGAATTAGAATTAATGGATGCCATCATGTATACAAATATTTTTGATTAAAATTTTGTAATTTTCTTATTGTAAATTACATGTAATTGTATGGGTGTGATAAAAGCAGAACACGGGGCAAATAAAGAAGTTCTCAGTCATAACTGAAAAATCGTTGACGTCGTTTAGAAGGTACATACATAATAAATAAAATAAAAGATTGTTACGAAAACGAAAAATCTAGATACTTATGGTTTGCTTTTACATTAAAATTGCAAACAAAAGCTACAGAAACAAAACAATGCTGTAAACAAAGCTGTTTACAAATTATCGTACTGCTTAATATAACAACAAACACCAGCGTAAAAAATTGTAAACAAGTAAACTAAAATACAACAACAAACATCAGCATAAAAATGGTAAACAAGTAAACAAAAATGCAACAACATACGGTACATGAACGTAACGTAAACAATGATGTTTACATTTATAGAGATATCGAAAAGGCGATGTCATGAACCTTCACATTCATGAACATTCATCAGACTGTTTACTTTGCCATATAAAAGGCAAGGCAAAGCATGCGACTGAGTTAGTTAGTTAAGTTCAGTCAGTCTTGTGTGCAGACGCGGTGCGTTTGAAGAGAGTAATCGTGGTTTGAAGATGTCCTTTACACAGATCTGTCGAATAATTGTCCAGTAATTGTTATTTTTGATGCAAAAGATATAAACAAAGGAATAACAAAGAAAAGCAATTGTTGTTGTTTACATCAAGTTGTGAACAGTGGCACACAGAATCAGGCGAATAATAAAGAATTTTAATTAAAACTTAACACGAATTTATTTTTACTTTATTTGCAATTTACGAGCTGATATTTTAAACGTTTTTAAAAGGTAAAAACGTAACAATATAAACCATGGTTAAGAATACTTTGGAGCAAAAAAAGCAATATGAAATAGACATCAGTAAAACATGAGATAAATTAATAAAAAAAATAAAAGGTAAATACTTACTTTAATAATAAGGCTTTTTAATAAAATATTCCTTGTCTCCTCTTCGAAGACATTTATTAATCCATGGATATTGTTGTTCTCTTATTATGATTATTTTTTTAATAATTTTATTTCTTGTAAATATTTTTTAAATTTAAATTCCTTTTTTTTCTTTTATTGTATTATAAATTTTAATTGTTATAATTTAATCGAATTTAATTTAACTGCAAAAAATATTTGTGAATAAATTTCACATTTTTATTGGTATACACTGGTATGTGCAATGGATTGCACTCCATTGTATATGAATTAAGGATGGAAATATTGGAAGAGCTTTGTGTGAAAAGTGCAACCAGAGCCAATAGAAGCTTTGTAAATATGTATTGTAAATAGGATTTGATGTCAACAATTTCTTTAATAAGACTTAAACTTAGTGGCTGACTATTTATTATTTAGTGTCGCCACTAAATTTGTTTCATTAATGAATTAAAATCTATTTGAGACATGATTTATATTTCTTTACATTATTCTACTCAGTGGGATGAGTGCATTAGTTTTCAGAAACTTAAAAGAATGCAATCATTGTGCAAGCAAAGATATTTTTTATAGGTTAGGTTAGGTTAGAGACTTGAAAAAAGCACAGTACCCGGAGCTCGAATTGACCCATTGTACAATGTCCTAGTTTCTCGCACCACTTATGTTGTGTGCGTTAACTTTTAAACATGAGTGGCGGGACTTACAGTTTAAATTCGACTCCGAATGACATATTTTTGAGAAACTTTTCATGGCAATTTTATTTACTCTCAGAGTTTTTGCCAGAAATCTGCTGAGAGGAAGTCGCCGAAGAAATACTTTTTGTATTTGACTTGATGTCTGGCGTAGGGCCAGGTTTTTGTAAAATCTCAAGTACTCTGCTACATGTTTTCGTTGTAAAAAATGAATGTAAGTTGAGTATACATACGTAACTTATCTGACCTGGGGTTTGAACCGTGGCCTCACATCTACTAAGCCAACACACTACCTTCTAGACTACGGCGACTAAGTTGAGTATGAAACCCTGAAAACCTCTTGATTTACTACGACAGCCAAGCTACGATTAAGCCCCCAGCGAACGTAGTTTCAAAGTCCCGCCTAGTCCATGAATACCAACGAAATTTCTGTTCATTCAAAGGTAACTCCTATATGGGTTCCGAAACATAGGAAAATCGTTGGAAATTGCAATGCCAATGCATTGCCAGGGCCGGTACAAAGCCCTTAGTCTCCGACACGTTACAGGGCGTAGATATTCCGATTGCTTCAGTTAACTTGGATGGTCCACTAGGTTGTGTGTTGGCTTATAACACGTGAGAACACGGTTCAGGCCCCAGGTCAGACATCTCCAAAAAAGCGAAATAAAAAAAATATTTCACCGGCGACTTCCTCTCAGTCGATTTCTGGTAAAAACTCTGAGAGTGAATAAAATTGCCATGAAAAGTTTCTCAAAAAAATCTGCCATCCGGAATTGATTTAAACTGTAAGCCCGGCCACTTGCGGATAAACTTAACACACAGAAGATAAGTTGTGTGAGAAGCTAGGTTGTAATCCCATGTATGTATCCGCCACATTATAACTCCATCATGTTGCCATTAAGGGGATACGTGACCTATTGCTAGACTCTACTAAATACGTTTGGAAAAGGAGAGGACTGACCCACTTGTGTCTATAAATCGCATGACCATCCGTCGCATAAAAGCGATCCTTATGAGCCAACAAGCGGGTACGTGACCTATTGCTAGACTCTACGAAATACGTTTGGAAACGAAGAGGACTGACCCACTTATGTCTTAAAATCGGATGGCTATCCGTCGCATGAAAGCGATCCTTATGAGCCTTTATGTTTTTGATAGGCATGTTGAAAGACATTGTGGCTAATAACTTCGGCGAGTGCTGTAAGTCTGAGTATCTTTATGTATCAATGCCCTCTTCTTATCGTGAAGAGACGGAGGTTTCTGACCTCACATTTTCTGACATCTTAAATAGCAGAATTCATATTGAACTCGAGATGGTTTTCTCTGGGGCATGTATGACATTCGGTTAAAATTAATTGTGGCAACAGAAAAAGCCTAAGTGCTGGTCTAAGTGGGACCTTTTAGTGGGTACGCCAGCTTTCCTAACCTAACCTCAGAATGAAGCCTTCACAACAAACAAAAACTTGGTAGAAACTTCCAAAAGATTCGAGGGTTCAGGGATATACATCGAGTAAGTTAGAGCTTCTGCTTAACAGAGGCTGTTCATATGACGAAGGGCAAGGGATTATGTAGTCTATGTGAAGAAAAAAATTTTCTTTAAAATTAATTCACTTTTTGCCATTTCTGTGGTATACAACCACTGCACTTCTCTACCGACTTTTTACAAAAAATATACGTGTTTCGTTCGCCTCTTCTGGCGAGTCTGGGTCATTCAAATGTATTTCAACTGAATTGTATTGTATTTTTAGTTCTACAATTTCGAATGAGTGTGTGTGTTTTTACAGATTTTATTCCATAAATTCATGGAGGCAAATATCACTTTGAAGATTTAATTAACACTTCCGCAATATTAAATATTTACTTGAGATTATTATTTTTTTCTCGTTTTTTTCGATTATTATTCTCTTATTACACTTGAGATTTATTTTCTTAGTCATTCGGTTTTTTTCTGCGTTTTTTCAACAGACATAAACAGTTTTGGTTTCTATTTTTTTAAATCATTTTGTGTTTATTTTTTTTTTATTTATTTCTGAAATAAATTTTCGGTTTTCTTCTGTTTCTTATTTTCTGGTGTTTAGAAGAGAATAAGTAGCAAACAAAATCATGTTTTTCTTAATTGGGTTTAAATGTGATTGTCAACGTTTTTTTTTTGGGTTTTTTATACTCTGGAGTATCTTTTTTCTCCACTTATTTGTACAATTCAATTTAATTTTTAGTTTTACTCGTTGCACTTTAAGTGATTTGTCGTGATTTAATTTAAAGCAGAAATCTTTTGTTAATCGGCACTTAGAAAATCATTTAAATTCGTATTGTATGCTGGAATTCAGCTGTTATCTTTTCTTTTTTAATTTCTTTTTGATTTGCGAAAAAAATTCTGGAAAATTTTGGAGAATATTCTAATCTCTTCAAGTTTCCAATACATTCCTTCCAATAAGAGAAATATAAAATGCCATCCATAAAATATTAGAATTTAACCTATCCTCCCAAAAGCTGCGCATCGCTTCGGTGCCCTTTATACATACACTGTATTTGTAGTAGGGATCCGTAAAAACAACTATCGTCTGATAGGCTCTCTTTTATTTGGAATTAAACCTGAATTTGTCCTGCCATTTTTTGCCCTATGGTGTCCTAGTAATTTTACCCACTGTATCACTATTTCATTGAATTCGATGTGACACTTTAACCCACTCCTGTAATTCGATTTTCGATGCTTCAAAAGTCCTTGGATTCTCCAAGATACGTCATGTGTTCCTCAATCTATATTAGCTGGATCATTTGCCTAGTTTACCAAATAATACGCACCGCACCTTAGCTAGCAAAATCAATAATAGCTTCTCTACAGTACTGGATCTAGTGACCATATCCGTAAATATTTTAGTAAATAGTAAAATAGGTAGGCGAACGTATAGTGTGGTTACTGGTTCAATTAAATCTATAACCAGTCCAGTTGTTAATATTTCATAATTACGTCGTTATAATTGACCCACCAAACAGGCTATTCAAATTGTGCATTAATTTTATTGTTTTGAACATCATTTCATCCCATATGCAAAGCGTAAATCCGGAGGAGAATATTGTTACTGTATCGTGCCAGTATCCATGCAGGTCTCTATATATTAATTCGACAAAATAATTCGATCGACTAGTGTGAGGAAAAATGAATTATTTGTGTGCCAAATTCATCTGTAAACTGTTCTTCAACAACGATAAAAAATGCTACTGAAACAGAATTGCAATGGAAGAGTTTTTTGAACAAAATGGAAGAATATGACTTAGCAGGGGTTGCAAAAAGTCTTTAATCGTTTAAGAGACAAGATTGGTGATCTTTTTGGAAGCAGTTTATTTGCGGTGAAGATCATGCGATTTCGTTTCACTAGATTATTAATTGTGGAGCACACGTAAAGTCACTCGTGTATAGGGGTAGTCCTACTTTTAATGAAATACTAGACAAAATTCTGAAAAAAATAATTAAAAAATTCGATCTCACGGATGAGTCAGTCACCGAAGGCAGGATTTTCATGAAATAATTGTTAAAAACTAAAAGGCAAACGTTCAAGCGGGTAAAAAGACAGCCGTTAACCATATACATTGGTAGGTAGGTTCGAGTGGTAGCTTTGACAGCAAAAACACACTTGAGCACTCATAGCGGCCCGTTGCGACGCCACGGGTAAATGCAGTCCCTGTACTGAACGAGTTCCACCAAGCTGGGGAAGAAGTTAGTCAGCATAAGGGCTGCGCAATAAAAGCACGACTACCCTACTCTGGAAAACCAGCCCGAAAGTTTGATAAACGAAGCTATATCCTTGACGTCAATGGGTGACAGCTCCGTCAAGCTGACAAGGATTAGTGAGACAAATAACTAATATTTGCACTTCGCAAGAGGTGGACATTGACAAAGAAAATAGATAACAGTCTCCTCTCATAACACAACGACCTGCGATCAAGTCCGAGCAATTGGTTGGTGCGCCTTCTATCCATCGAGGGCCAAGTGAGTATAGCAGTGAAGCAGGATTCTTCATTGACCCAGGATAGGTTGTCGTCCCGAAAGAATTTCGGCACAATGGCCAATTTAACTGAGGTAATTGGCATACCCAAGTCGATTGACGAGGATTCCAGCTCTGGCGAGTTCGTCGGCCCTGCAGCTTCCCGGAATGTGACTGTGCTCAGTGACCCAAACAAGTGAGATACTGAAGAGCTCAGAAAGGAGGTCGAGGCAGTGGCGACACTCCTTAACGATCAAGGATTTAATCATAAAGCTCCACAAAGTTCTAATAGCAGCCTGAATATCAGAGAAAATTGAGATGCGGGTGAGAGGAGCACTGTTGATGAGAATCCATTGAGTGTCCCGGTAAATGGCCTGACCATATACGAGTCTAGAGCAAATTTACCGTGTGAAGTCTCCAAACATGCTGTTAAAACAACTGCGTTTTATACAGACTCTATACTACATATGGCGTCTCCCGCGATTCTGTGTTTCAATAGATGTCTAGCGACTTTACGCAAATTCTGGTTAAGTTTGACATTTATGTGTTCCCAAAATCAATAAGTCGCTTGTATTATGTGTTCGACAGGCAATTACGATTACTTTTCATAAAGCTTAGGATAGAAAGCAGGTGCAAGACTCGCCTACAAAACTTTTATCGCACACTGTACATATTTACTCCTATGGCTTCAGGTTACAGAAAAGGATTAAAGTTGAGAGCGTAAATAATTTTTTAAAATTAATATTTCGTGGTTAAATAAATCAGGAGCTTAAATTTATTAAAGTTAACACTTTTTTAATGAAGTTATATGAATTTTTTTATTTGATTTTAAAAAACATTTTTAAATAAATTTTTTTTTTAATATTTTTTAATTTAAAATTTTATTATTTATTGGTGGCTTATAAAGGCACAGTTTGAATTTTATTGCATTTCTTTTGTTGTGTAAAAATTGTGTAATTTATTAAACTATTGACAATTGAAAATTATTATAATCTTTTATTTTTTATTGTTGTTATTGTTATTATTATTATTAATGTTGTTTTGAGGAAAATATATAAAAAAAAATTATTGTGAACTGCTTTTTTGCTTCATCAAAAGCCAAAAACTGAATTTATTTAAAAATTAGAACAAATATTAATTTAAATATTTGTTTTCATTTTTATTTATGTTTTTTTTTTTTATTTACACAATATAAAATTAATAATTTTGTTTGTTACTTTTTTTTGTCAACACCTGCTGTTTTTTCCTTTAATTTTTTTTAATGAAATTATTACTCAATATAACACTTCTCCTTTATTTTGGTATTAAAACACAATTTAAATGAAATTTTTTTGTTGCTGAATTTTTTTTTAAATATGCTCATAAATTAAACACTTGACTGCAAGTTATGAAATTTTTTGAAAAAAAATAATTTTTTTTTTATAATTTTTCCACACATTGAGGTATTTTATAAACTGTGGCAGTAGATAACATTTTATTGCATTTTAATTTTAATTTCAATATTTAATTTTTATTTTATTTAACTGCCATTAAGTATTGTAATACCGCTTAACACACGTACTGCAATAAACGAGACGATGTTTAATTCTAAATTACGGAAAATCAACTTGAATTTTTAAATTTTCATTTTCGAAATCAAAAAACACACAACACAACTCAACTGAACCAAAACTGAACTGAACTTCTACGTGAGGCTTGCAGCATGAGTGAATGAAAAAAATGGCAGAATTGAGAGTGAAGATAGTGATCGTTTTTATTACATTTAATGCGTTTAAATTACACAAGTTAAACGACACTTGATTATGAAAAATTATTTTAAATTTTTTATTTATTTCATCTTTTACTGCCTCTTCTCATCATTCCTTTTTTATTTTTGTATCATTTTTTTTTTCATATTATAAATGCTGAAATTATATTAAACGCACACTGTCTCGTCTCTTGTCGTTAACGACAAGATAAAGAAAAAAGAATAAAAAAAAATTGAAAATATATTTTGAGATTCTATTTCTCTCTCTTAAACTGTATCACTTTATTTCACTTGTTACTGCTTTTTCACTTGCTTTCTTTGGCTTTATGCTAGAGTAGGAATATCAACCGTACGATCGAACTGCAAAAATACAACTGATAAGCATTTTCAAGTTTAAATTCTACTAAACCAACCATTCAGCCATTCAACACAACAGCCGTATCTATTCACCCAACCAACAAGCCAGATAATCGAAACGATCCCAACCACCATCATCTAATCAGTAGATGAAAGTGATATTCTGGCGCTAGCATATGTATTTGTTTTTTTTTCATTGTTTAATTTTTAGTTAAAGTAAATAAAATAATATTTATAGCATGCGTTAAAAAAGAAAATATGTCACACATACATATATTTGCTAATAATTTTCTAATAATGTTTTTAACACTGTCCATTTAATACTAAACTAAGAATTTATTTTTAGTTTTTTTCTATAATTTTGTACTTTGTCAAGTACAAAATACTTTATAGCATGCAATAAACTCTATATAACAAATATTTGTGGACACTAGATTACTCAATCTATTCCACAAAATATTTTAAATTGTTTTAAATTTTTTTTTTTATAATTTTCCTCGTGTTTTATATCACAAGCAATATTTTCTATAGCATGCTACAGAAAATGTTTATGAAACCCTTAGCTTCTTTCAGAAATTACTCTATAGCATGCTATACATACATAATTGGTCATTACAACCCTTCAGTCAGGATTACGACCTAGTTTCTCACACCACTTATGTTGTGTGTGTTAATTTTATACATGAGTGGCGGGACCTACAGTTTAAAGTTGACTCCGAACGACAGATTTTTGTGAAACTTTTCATGGCAATTTTATTTACTCTCAGAGTTTTTGCCAGAAATCTGCTGAGAGAAGTCCCGAAGAAATACTTTTTGTATGTTTGTTTTGATGTCTGGCCTGGGTTTTTTTTTCAGATAAAGAAGCAATTAATTTACTGCAGTGAGTTTAGCCAAAAATAAGGTTGCTATCAGCCGTTATCTTGAAACAGCGTCTTCTGAGAAAATATATTAAAACGTTGAATTGGATGTATCAATGACCGACTTTGCTTAAAGAGTTCTGCTAATTCCCAAGATGCGGTGCTGTCATGGCAAATTTAATTTACTCTCAGAGTTTTTGCCAGAAATCTGCTGAGAGGAAGTCGCCGAAGAAATACTTTTTGTATTTTATTTTGATGCCTGGCCTGGGGCTCGAACCCTGGCTTTACGTCTAATAAGCCAACACGCTACCTACTAGACTACGACGACCTCTAGCATGCTATAGAAAATGTAAAAAAGAATTCCTTATGAGAAACTTAGTATTTTCAGAAATTCGTGAAACACTAACCTAGTAATTGCAATACCAATTTTAATATCCAACACGGTATTCAAGCATTCTCTATAGGTAATCAATAGGACCAAAAATTTCCATTGCTGCTTGAGTTAAAAACTTCCACCTCTTCAAGGTAAAAGCCAGGAAGTAAAACATGAGGTGGAAGATAGTCCCTACTCTAGGGACTGCCAGCTTCTGTAGAAGTCATTTAAGGGAATATCAAGTCATACGCAGGAAACGAAATTTTAAGGATTGAGGCAACTAGAGAATGTTTTGAACATTGCGGCCTTCTTCTTCCACTTGTGTGAAGCTTGGTTTGGTTCATCTCTTGACAAAACTATCTGAGGCGAGCATTGATTGCCAAAGATAAGCAGATGACATAGTTCTGATGACTAAAGGAAAATATGAAGAGACTTTTTGTGACATCAATCAGAGAGGTTTTGAGATTTTGAAGTTGAAGACTACAATAGTATTATGTACAGGAACGAGAAAATTTCTTAAATGGAAATATGTTCGACTTCTGAGTGAGATAATATCACGGAGACTGAATGTAAAATAACGAAGAATATCACTGGATAGTAAATTGACATGGAACACCAGGCCAGAGTGAAAGTATTCTACACCAATTGCGACCTATCGTGGCATTATTTGTGTGGACAGAAGAAATTAAAAAAGAGCTCAAATTGAATTGGACAAGACACTGAGAAGGCAATGAAGAGCTCTACTTCAGTAGATCTATTAGATTTAAGTACATTGAACATGATAGTGTTGATCAAAGGTTTTGAGACTATGTTGAGGATAATTTTAAGAGCGACTACTAGATTCATTAGGGGATTCATTCGTGTCCACTGGACAGAACCGATAGAAATAATGTTTTTAGAAAATGCTTCGCAATTAGACATAATAGTAAAGAAAGTAAATGGGGTAACCTATGGACTATATACTCCTTTAAAAGGCGGAATCATCTGTGGTATACAGATGTGTCAAGAGCAATTAGTGGGAAAGGAAGCGAAGGTTCTTTTAGAGTGTAATACTCCAAGCCTATGCAGGCCGTTCAGTTCAGTTTACGTCATCGAAAGATGTGCTGAATTCAAATAGGATAGAAGGCATATAGGACAAGACATAGCAATATAATCTGTCAGCCAGGCTGCCATACGAGTACTCAACTCTTACGAAATTAACTCGAAGATAGTATGGGACTGTCTGAAGAAGCGTGAACCAGATTAGTCTGAAGAAATGTGGAAATTTCCTGCAAAATGTAGGCAGATGAGCTTGCAAGGAGGTGAGCTTTAACAATGTTGATGTGGAGTGTAAAAAAGGAGAGTGCACACAACGAAACAGAATATAGAGGGAGGCAGAAACTGTTTACGAACCGAATGGGTTTGTGGAAATCTAAACTTTGTATGGGTAATCGTAATAGAAGGTGATTTGAGTCATGCATCAAACTTTTCAGTCGCCGTGGGTAGTGTGTTGGATTACTAGACGAGAGGCCGTGGTTAAATCCCTGGTTCAGACATCTAGAACCTAACGAAATATATTTCTTCCGGGGACCTTTTCTCAGCAGTCTTCTGGCAAAAACTCTGAGAGCAAAATAAAATTGCCATGAAAAGTTTCTCAAAAATTTGTTATTCGGGGTCGAATTTAACTGTAGGATAAAATTAACACACACAACATGGGTGGTGTAACAAACTAGGTCATAATTCTGACTGAAAAGTTGTAATAACCAATTAAGTAAGTAAGTAATACTCAATGAAAGGAAAGATACGGGGAGGCAGAGGCTCATTACAAACTAAATAGGTTTGTGGAAATCTAAACATTGAATGGCTAATTGTAACAGAAGGTGATTTAAGTCATGCATTATAAGCTTAGGTTACTCAGCGGCCTAGGGATCGTGATGAACATAAAGATAATGTGACGTTGAAAACGAATTATCAGAACACTTACTTGAAACCTGTGCATTATAGAAGTAAGCAACTTAATTTATATCAGGCATTCTGTATACAGTCAAAGAAAAAAGTCTACATACACCACTGTGTGTAAACCGTTTTCCGGCTGATTTTTTCCAAACTTGAAAAAAATGTTATAGTGCTATAGAAATTATTTTGGGTAACAAAGTATAAAAATTAGCGGGAAAAAGTCTACACACAGTGTAGAGTATGTAGAGTTTTTTCTTTGACTGTAGATTGAGGGCATTTAATGTTGGGCTCAGCTGAGTTCTGGATGGATTATTCAAAGTGGATGTGAAGCCCATATGATTTTAAAATTCAAAAGAACCATTGTGAAGATTTTTTGATCCCTATTTTCCTAGTCATGAATTATCATGTCTATAATCCGGAGTAACTTGCATTGCTTTTGTATATCACATCTGACCTGCGATGTTGCTGTGATATGCGATATTAAAAATGTAACAATTTTATGACAAGATTTTTTTTACTGTTTTAATAAATTAAATAAAAGAATTGTGCAGAAAAAACAGTTATAAATTAAGTTTTTTTTCTTTAACAAAAAATCAATTATTTTATTGCCTGAATAATTTATGTGATAAAAAATTATTTCATGTTTTATTTTTATTTGTTCGTTTTTTTGTGATTATTAACAATTTTGTAATAAAATTTATGGTTGTAATGAACTATTATAACAACAACATTATATTTTAAATTAAAAAACAAACAAAAAAAGGAAATAAAAATGAAATTAAAATAAAATTGTTGAATTAAATAAAAAGAATATAAATTTAAATTAACATTATTATTGTTATTAACAGTGAGCTACAAAAGAAACTGTGCTTTAAAGATAAAATTCTAACAATCATTAAAAACTCAACTTTTACCATTTAAGGAGAGTGCACGAAAAAATTTAACAATATTTTGAAATTTTTTGTAAGTTTTTTTTTGTTTCAATTTTAAAAACTAAAAATTAAACAATTTTAAATAAACAAAAATAACAGTAATTTATTAGTGTATAATTTTTTAAAAACTTTTAGAATTTAGATTTATAAAAAAAGGAAAACAACCAGCTAAAAATAGATTATACGAGTATCAGTTTATTTTGCAAAAGGTCAGGTTAAAAAAACATTCAATTTAATTACACTGTAACAGAACTAAAGGGTCCGCCAAATAAATTTATTTTGCTTTAAAAAAAAACTACTGAATATTTTCTCAAATTTCTTTTTTTTTATTTGAAAGTACAATCCTTCCGGTTAATAATGGAAAATAATTTCATTCAAATGGCTGCCTCGGCTGGCCATGCAGTAGCCTACACGATCGGTCCAATTTTTAAGCACATTATCGATTGTGTGCAGCTGTATTTCACCAATGGCTACACGAATATTGTCCTTTAAAGCGTCAATTGTCTCTGGCTTGTTGGCGTAACTCATATCTTTGACGGCACCCCACAAATAATAGTCCAACGGTGTCAAATCGCAGCTCCGAGGTGGTCAAACGACATCAGCTCTGCGGCTGATAATGCGATCTTCAAAAACAGGGCGCAAACATCGAGTGTAGCTTCAGCTGTGTGGCACGTAGCTCCGACCTGTTGATACTAAATGTTGTCAATATCCTCCTCTTCAATTTTTGTGAACAAAAATTCGTTCAACATGGCCCGATAACGATCGCCATTGACTGTAACGGCCACTCCTTGCTCATTTTCGAAGAAAAATGGCCCAATTATGCTTCTGGACCAAAATCCGTACCAAACAGTGACTCGTTTTGGGTGCGTCGGCTTTTCAATGTATACGTGCGGGTTTTCTGTGCACCAAAATGCGACAATTTTACTTGTTTACATACCCGCCAAGATCAAAATGAGCTTCATCTGAAAAGATGATTTTTTTTGCCAAGATCGGCATCTTCTGTAAGTCGATCTCAGGCCCACTTAGCGAAGCGAAAACGCATTGGATGGTCAATTGGCTTCAACTACTGATCCAATTGGACTTTGTATGGCGTCATACCATGGTCTTTATGCAAAATTCGCCTCAATGATGTTTCCGAAATGTTCAATTGTTGAGAACGACGGTGGATTGATGTTGATGGCGCTTTCTACCACAGCAGCAATATTCTCGGATGTACGCACTGTTTTTGGCTTTTCACGCTTTGGTTTGTCGCTGAGGATGCCAGTTTCTTTCACTTTTTTCACAAGATAACGAACATACGGAGCTGACGGTGCTTCTCTTCTTCCAAAATCCGTACGCAATTTTCGCACACATTCTGCAACATTACCATGATTTTCAAAGTTATATCGCAATATTTCCCAGCGTTGTTCAAGCGTATACACAACCATATTCGTTCAGCGGAAGGATAAAACTAATTATCTGTCAAATCAGACATGAGCTAAGTGTTATCATTCACGAAATAAGCACTAGTTGAAAAAAAAAACGTTCGATGGCGGTCCCATTATAAGTATCAGTTTATTTTGCAAAAAGGTCAGATTGAAAAAACATTCAATTTAATTACACTGTAACAGAATCAGAATCTACACTACAAACAGATCAACTGAAACTGCCCAGTTTTGATTTGATAATAATTTCTAATCGATTAATTGATGTCTGTCACTTTTGACTTTCACTGTAGGCAGGAATAATAATAACAATAGTAACTACAACAACAACACTTGCTGTTACAATTAATCATGCCACTTGAAAAAAATCGTACTATTTTCGAAGCATGTACCATGCCAGTGAGGGTGTTGTATTGTATTGTATGCCAGTGATTGCCGCCATAAATTTATGTTTTTTATTTCAAGTTTTTTATTTAAATTTTTTTTTTATTTAATTTAATTTATTTATAATGATTCTACTTTTTTGTGTTGTCTCTCTTTCAATTCAAATTAATTATAATTAGCAAAAAAAAAAAAAAACAAAAAAAAAACAAAAAAACAATAGCAGCTTCAAACATTATTATATGATACAATCATCATCATTTGAAGTTCATTTACATTTGAGTAGACAAATTAATTCAACTAATTAGTAATAAATAATGTCATAATTAAATTTAAAATTGAAATATTTCTGTTTCTGTTGTGGCAAATTGTGCAGTTATCATCAGCATCAGTTTGACTGACTCTATCACCGCATCAATATCACTGGAACAGTAGCTGTTTCAGTTGCCGTAACTTTGTTAACATTTATGGCGGTTCTTGTTGGTAGAGGTGGTGCTGGTGATGGTCATGTTATTATTTGTAATGCCTCAGGTGCGGTACAATTTAGTGGCATTTTGACCACAAAATTTATCAACAATTTTTGTTTTGTTTTTTTCTTTTTCATTTGGCCATCCATTATTATGAGCCAACAAGTCGTCAATGAGTTTCAAATGTTTTCTATTACATACCATTGTGTGCTTACCATACAATACTTTGTTTTATTATTTAAACAAACAATTGAAAACTAAAATATTTTAAAACATTTGCCATCATAATAAAGCCACAGAATGGATACTAGAATTTCAATGTTTTTTTTTTTAAGTTTAAAAAAATTGAAAATTTACAAAGTGTTGAAGGCATTCTTCACTAGGAAAGGTGTACAATGGGTTCCTATAATTTCTAACTTTTGCTGTCAATTTTATGAAGGTATGTATTGTATGAAAAACATTAACAAAAATCATTTGGCTCCTTTCTTCAAGCGGAGCATGATAATAAACAAAATGTTTAGAGGTCCCATCTACTTCCAAGTCTCTTAGAGATTTTGTAGAAGTCGTTGTCAGGCATTTTTAATGCTTGGCTGTGGCGACTTACGTATTTGATCATTACAATCCTTCAGTCAAGATTACGATCTAGCTTCTCACAACACTTATGTTGTGGGTGTTAATTTTCTTTATAAGTCACAGAACCTACAGTTTAAAGCCGACTCCGAACGACAGATTGTTGGAATATTTTTCATGGCAATTTTATTTTACTCTCCGAATTTTTGCCAGAAATCTGCTGAGAGGAAGTCGACGAAGAAATATTTTTTTCATATTTTTGTTTTGATGTCTGACCTGGGATTTGAACCGTGGCCTTATGTCTAATAAGCCAACAAACTACCTACTAGACACGAGTTTCCAGTGAAAGCATTCGTAAAACTACGAATACAGTACAAAATGAAAAGCGAATGGAAATTTTAAACAAAAGTTCACTCAGAATAGGATGTCTGTCGTTATTTCTGTATCCATTCTTATATAAAAGAAGAGCTATGTTCTGGTTGCGGGATAGTTTCTTAGAGTCACACTTTTATTTTATTGCCCTGCAGATTCCCTTCTAAGCGGGCATGTTCTGAAAAATGCAAATCTCCTAAATTTTACGTTTTCGTTTTAAAAACGCCAAGAGGGTGTACTGGCGAACGCAAATCGCCAAAAAAAATTTATACGATTCGAAATCGCCAAATAGGTGTTCTGGAAAACGCTTAACGCTAAAAATTTGCGATTTTAAATCACAAAAGTATATTGCAGTGAACTGATGAAAATATGTTCAAGCAAAAAATTAACAAAAAATGATAACAATTTTACACTTTTCTAAATAAAAATACCAAGCTAAAAACCTGCTTTATTTTTAACCAATTTTTTGCGTCATTTGTTTACTTAAATTGGCGATTTAAACGAATGTACGGTACTAAAACATGCGGCTGTAGGGCATATGCTGAATCGGCCAGCAACCAGTAACCACGGTCTCCATTAGAATATTTTTCTAAGTAAAATTCATTGGCGTTACTTAAATTCCACACAAAAGCATCGTGACATGAACCAGGTCTAGATGCGTCAACAGCTCGTATCCTCATTTGGTGGTCACAAATCTACATGCACAGTAATCACTTCGATTGTTTATAATTCTAAAAATAAACTTCATATAGGAGTACTTACAATTAACACATTTAAAGTATAAAACCCCTTTCTGCAAAAATAAAGTTCCTCACATGGGTGCCGTCTACCGGTCCAATTACTCCTGGAATTTTAAACTTTTGATAATATTTTTGATGCTTTCGCCTGCTCCGGAACGTCCAATGGGTTAGAATAATCCCTCAGGACACGTCCTTTTAATTTTTCTTTTCTGGTTTGCAGCTTTTTTAAATAAATTATGCTTGTCTGTAGGCATTTTTCTATTTATTTGTTTAGTTTTGATGTTTTCATTTTTATTTGTAATGCTAAAACATATGTTTTATTTTTTTCATAAACGACTTCGAAAAATCGAAGATCGCAAGTAAAACGCGTGAGTTTCAGAACACCCTGAAATAAATTTTGCGTTTTTAAAATCACTTGCGATTTCAAATCGTGCGATTGTCAGAACATGCCTGAAGATAGCATTTTCTTCATACTTACATACATAATTATGCTGGATGTTAAACTGCCTCATACAGCTCATTATTGGATCAGAAGCGAAAATCATAGTCAATTCGCACTAGACCTGAAAGTTTTACGGAGGACTTTTTTCTAGAACACTGTCAAGGCTGCGGTAACGTTGCATAATAGCGGCCATGCTATTGCACCGTAAAGAAGCATAGGTAGGATAAGCGACACTTTATCACACAACACGCTCCACTTCTTTTTTTCTTTTATCCCATCTTCGATTCCTTCACCATTCAGAAGTATTTGCACAGTTATTGGTGGATTAAAGAGCAAAAGTTTCCTTTTCGTGATGTTATTTGTTATTTTGCTGACGTTAACTTTATGTCGGGAAAATATGCGGCAGCAATGATAAGTCATCGGTGTAGTCTACATCGCTTGGCTGGCTCCTTAAGGACAACAGAATGGTAAATACTGGTAATTACCATTTACTTCAGAATTACTGAGTGATAACATTATCTTCTGCTTCCTTTACATTTCATCCATTCACGGTCTGGCAACTTCTGGAAACTAACTGTTGATTTGTTATTGTTTTTTCTATCTTTCGTGGTCTATGTACTCTTTCTTTTATAATTTTTTTGTATAAAAATGTGTTTTTTATTGGTTTACAATAACTTCAGATTACATTTAAGACTAAATTTCAATAATTAACACACTTTCTAAGATTTATTTTAATTATTCTACCACAAATTTTAAACATATCTTTTGCATAATCATGTTGCCCCCAATCAATTACTACTCAAAATTACTCTACAACGTTGAACCTCCTTCACCGCCCAGTACATATCTCTGATAGAGTCTACTGTACTGTTCCAGAAAAACAAAAACTAATATCGTATGCGGTACGACACGTGCAAAATATGGCGTAAAACCTTTCCACAAAGCTAACACTCCTTCACTTCTTAGGATTTTGATTAGAACATCAAATGTACCAGAGTATTCGGGCTTTGCACCGGGTGGCGTTTTCATATTTTGTATTCGTGTTTTCGCAATGTCCAATGGCATTGAGGCGGTTGAAGTGAGAAGGCCCGATATGGTACTTGCCACTACATGCACACCAAAGCCTTGTTCCATTTTAAGAGGACCGTGGAGTAAATAGTTTTTAATTTGACTATACGAAGCTAATTGACACATATTCACAACCATAGCGCGTCCGACAGTCGGCAAGCAACCCTTCCATAAGCCGGCTAAACCTTCTTCTCGAAGAATGCGCAACAGAGCATCGCCCACATTCTTATAGTTTCTACGTTCGGCTTGAGGCAATTTACCATCGGTTACCATACGTATTAAAGCTACTTCGGCAGGATTACCTACAAAGGCTCCTACAGCACCAGCTATTAAACCAATCGCCATACTGCCCGCCACTGGAGGAGGTTTTTCCATACGGGTCTTATAGATTTCAACGAGATTTTGATAGACACCCATTCTGGCGGTAGTATAAGTGGCTTGACGTAACAAGCCAGCACCCAAACCTTTCCAACATTTCGTAATGCCCTCGTTTTTTATGACTTTCACTAGAACATCAATGGAATTTTTGTATTCTTTTGATTTACCGCCAACGCCCGCCATTTGCATGCGTGTCTTTACCAAATCCATAGGCTGTACAAAACAAGTGGCTGACATACCCGAAGAACCGCCGATAACGTATTGCATGTACTTTGGAATTTTCTTGGACTCCGCCATGTTAACGAAATTTTGTGTCGAAATTAATTTTGGAAGGAAAAGAAGAATATTTTTTTATTATTTTGAAGTATTTTGTTTTTAAAATTGTTTTGTATGTTTTATTTCTATATGAATACGTTTGTATGTATGTATGTTGAGTACGCAGTGTTGCAATGAAAATGTTCAGGGTTTCGAACTAACATTTCCAGTTTAATATTCCAGCAACAGTTGTGTATATCAAACACAGTGTAAGTTTTGTATTTAGACGAGGATAATAAAAGTGAAAGACAAGTAGAATTATAAGATGATAACATTGGTCTTTCTGGAACAATTGAACTCAAGTTGCATGGAAATGAGTCTACAGAGTACTTAGATTGTTTTTAAGAGATATGATAAAGAGATATGATAATTTCTAGTACATGAATGGAGGGACCTACAGTGTAAAGTCGACTCCGAACGACAGATTTGTGAGAAACTTTTCATGGCAATTTTATTTACTTTCAGAGGTTTTGCCAGAAATCAGCTGAGAGGAAGTCGTCGAAGGAATACTTTTTGTATTTTGTCTTGATTTCTTGCCTGGGACTCGAACCCTGGCTTTACGTCTAATAAGCCAACACACTACCTACTAGACTACGGCGAGTTCTGTTTATCCACAAAACAGTGGAAAAACATGAATTTCGAACGGTATTTGATGACAGATGTTAGAGACACAAGGGTTTTAGAATCTATTTTGCAAGTGCCGTATACCAATATATGGTAAATCGAGTGGTCAAACATAGCGCACGGCTTCTACAGCATAGTTGATATCCATAGGGGTAGAGATTTGTAAAGCATTGCAAAGAAGATCACAGGCAAGATATTCTGAAGAAGGAAATGCTAATGGAATCTTAAGGGAGATTATACCAACGAGACTTACTTACTTAATTGGTCA
Source organism: Sarcophaga subvicina (assembly GCA_936449025.2). Lineage (NCBI taxonomy): Eukaryota > Metazoa > Arthropoda > Insecta > Diptera > Sarcophagidae > Sarcophaga > Sarcophaga subvicina. Next base: position 102,213,954 of record OW388083.2, on the reverse strand, counting down.
TTACAACCCTTTAGCAAGGAATACAACTTAGCTTCTCACATCACCCATGTTCTGTGTTTTATTTTTAACCATGAATGGCGGAACCTGCAGTTTAAAAGCTGACTTCAAACGACAGATTTTTGAGAAACTCTTCATGGCAATTTAATTTGACTCTCCTCAGAGACTTTGTCAGAAGACTGCTGGCATATTTCGTTTTGTTCGATATGTTTGAGCTAAAGTTTGAACCAAGGGCTTGCATCTACTAAGCTAGCTCACCAACTAGTAATGGGTGATTTTTAAGAGCTATAGGAAATTTTTTCAAAAAAACACATAAAATTCAGAAATATGTATGAAATCTTTATTTGAATCGATAGTACGGGCCATATAATTTAATGTTTGAAGATTATTTCATACAAATGTTGACGGGGACTGCGCCTCAAATGGTCCATCCGCTTAGTCCAATTTTGGCATACTCTTTCCAACATTTCGGCCGGTATCTCACGAATAAATGCTTCAATGTTGTTTTGCAATGCAAGCGGGCTTGTCTGTATAGACATGAACTTTAACATAGCCCCACAAAAAATAGTCTAAAGACGTTAAATCGCACGATTCAGGCGGCCAATTGACCGGTCCCGAACGTGAAATAAAATGTTCACCGAACTCGCCCCTCAATAAGTCCATTGTTACCCACATGTCATGCAAGTCAAGCTCCTGCACTTTGGGCAAAAAAAAGTTGGATATCATCTCACGGTAGCGCTCACCATTCACAGTAACGTTACGATTCGCAGCATCTTTGAAGAAGTACAGTCCAATGATGCCACCAGCCCATAAACCGCAACAAACTGTGACCTTTCTGAATGCATTGGTAGCTTTTGCAATGCTTCTGGCTGATCTTCACTCCAAAATCGACAATTCTACTTATTTACGTATCCATTGAGCCAAAAATTAGCTTCGTCGCTGGACACAATTTTTCGATAAAGAAGTGGACCTTCGACCAACTCTCCAAGAGCCCATTCACCAAATATTCCACGTTGCGGTAGGTCGTTCGGCTTCAATTCTTGCACCAGCTGTATTTTGAAAGTCTTCACACCTAAATCCTTCCGCAAAATTTTCCACGTTGTTGAGTAACAGAGGCCCAATTGCGGCGAACGGCGACGAATCGATAATTGATGTTCTTCATTAACACTGGCCGATACAGTTGCGATATTTTCTTTATCTCGCACTCTACGTAAGCATGTTGGTGGTTTAATGTCCAACAATGTAAATTTGGTGCGAAATTTAGTCACAATAGCCTGAATAGCCGCTTCAGTGGGTCGATTAAACTGACCATAAAATGGAAGTAGCGCGCGATGATCTTTCTTAACAGAGCACGCATTTTGATAATAAAATTCAATGATTTGCAAGCGTTGTTCGTTTGTAAGACGATTCATGGTTAAATTATAGACCAAACTGAAGATGTTTGACAGTGAAACAAAACACGAAACGTGCGTGAGCTGTTTAAACCAGTGTTGCCAAAAAGATAATGGCTAAAAAATCACCCGTTATATGACGACTTCATGAGGCAAACAACAAGTTCCATCAACGTATTGTAGTTCCGAAACTAATTAGATTAATCTAATTTGGGTACAACTATTTCGCGGATTTTATGACCTACTGTTATCAAAGTCCATTCAGGATGCCTTAGATGTCATTTGTATACGACCGAATGGGTCACCATATAAGTTGGCTGAACTGTCGACTGTTCGAGTCTCCTCGATCTAGGATCCTATTTACATTCGATATTCTTTGAATTCCGATAATTAGGGATGTGTGAGATGCCATGGCCATAGGAAATTCATTATATAACCGTGTCCGATGAGTGTTCGTTAGATTTTTGCAAACTTCGCCCTGTACTTAAATAATTGACCATTCAGTCAGGATTACGGCCTAGCTTCTCACACCACTCATGTTGTGTGTGTTAATTTTACACATGAGTGACGGGACCTACAGCTTAACGTCGACTCCGAACGACAGATATTTGAGAAACTTTTCATGACAATTTGATTTCCTTCCAGAGTTTTTGCCCGAAATCTGCTGAGAGGAAGTCGCTGAAAAATTATTTTTTCGTTTTAATGTCTGACCAGGAGTTTAAACCGTGGCCTTACGTCTAATAAGCTAACATACCCTACTAGGCTATGGCGACTTCGGCCTATATATCTCTTTTTTTGCGTAAACATTTGACTTTCACTCGAAGCCAGTCTTTTAGGTACTTTGAGAAAAATTTGTTGGAAAAATTACCGAAAAATCGTACTCACGTCCTCACTTTAAACTTTCCAGCTTAATTTTTAATATTATCCTCTCCTATGGCAGCGTCATATGACTACAGTTTAGTTACCTCTACATTAAGCTTCTGTCTTAGCCTACCTAATGCTTAAACATCTGCAATTGAAAGCGTTTTTATTGCCATATTATTACACAATAATTTTCGATAAAACTTTCGATTGTTTCAGTTTCAAATACACTTGCAAGTGTACGAAAATAATTTGCAACACTTTAATTTGTACATTCAATCGCATTTGGTGTATGTAATCGTAGATGTGTACGTTTGTATGCACGTAAACAAGAAATAAGGCATATAAAGAGCAGTTAACACAGGCCCTTTATGGGGCCTTTTAACTTCCTCAAAACTTGTAGTGAATTAAACAAATAAATGCCGTGAATGTTAGTATATAAAAATTTAAAATTGTAGATTATACGGGATAGGTAGCTAGGTTGGAGTGGTAGCTTTGATACCAAAAGCTTACTTGAGTATGCATAGCGGCCCGCTGTGACGCCACAGGTAAACTTACGGGATAACAAGTAAAGTCTTGGAACAGCGGATCTGTAACTTCGTCACTTTCTGAATGAAATACAGGCTTTTGAATCAATTTTTTTTCTATATTTCACCATAATCAGCTCTGAGCTTTGTAAACTTTAATGACTCCATCAAATTTGGTATGTATTTGGGAAACGATTGTGACATCGGCTTCAGATCTCTTTGCAAACAACTGAGGGAGCAACTCGCAATATACAGTCAAAGAAAAAAGTTTACATACACCACTGTATGTAGACTTTATTTCCGCTAATTTTTATATTTTTTCCCCACTAATTTCAACGTTGTATTTTTTTTTCAAATTCACTTTTTCTTCAAACATTTTTAATTGTAACGGCCTTTAACAACACTATAACATTTTTTTTATTTGGAAAAAGCCAGCAGTGTTGTAGACTTTTTTCTTTGACTGTAGTTCGTAGAATCCTGCAATTACTTGCTTAACTTAACAGCTTAGCTTCTCGTATTGCCCATGCTGTGTGTGTTAATTTTATCCATGAGTGGTGGGGCCTACAGTTTCAAAGCTACTCTAAACGACAGATTTTTGAGAAACTTTTCATGGCAATTTTATTTACTCTCAGAGGTTCTTACAGAAGACTGCTGAGAGGAAGCCGCCGAAGACATATTTTTTTCTTTCGTTGTAATCGAGATGTCTGATCTGGAGTTGGAACCTCGGCATCGTGTCTACAGTTTAAATTTGACTCCGAACGATAGATTTTTGGATGCAGCCCTTGCGCTGACCAACTTCTTCCTCTTCCCTGATTTTGGTGGAACCTGGTCAGTACAGGGACTGCGTTCACCCTGGCATCACAACGGGCGGCTAGGCGTGCTCAAGTGAGCTTTGTGATATCAGAGCTACCACTCCGACCTGAACCTGAAAGATTTTTGGGTACATTTTAATGGCAATTAATTTACTCTCAGAGTTTTTGTCAGAAGAACGCTGAGAGAAAAGCGCCTCGTTTCGTTCGAGATGTCTAAACCATCCCCTCGCGTCTAATAAGCCACACTCCCTACTGGACTAAGGCGATTTCAATTTTGCAATTATCGTACGAAGTCACCACAGTCTAGTAAGTATTGTGTTGGCTTATTAGACGTAACACCACGGTTCAAAACCCAGGTTAGACATCCAAACGAAAATATGAAAAAATATTTCTACGGCGAATTCCTCTCGACAGATTTCTGGATCTGAGAATAAATGAAATTGCCATGAAAAATTTCTCAAAAATCTGTCTTTCAGAGTCGAACTTAAACTGTAAGTCCCGCCACTCATGTATAAAATTAACACACACAGCATAAGTGGTGTGAGAAGCTACACACAGTTACTAAAGTATACATACGGTTAACAAATTTCAGAAATTTTTTAACCAATCCGTTTTCGTTGAAAATCTTTATAGTTTCCTCGATTTTAAGATGGTCGTTTGTTGCATTGCTTAAAAAATTTCTGAAATTGAACTGAATTGTGGCCCTGCATAGGTCCACGAAAGTATACATCCGATTAACAAATTTCTAAACCAATGCAAAAGACCGTCTTAAAATCGAGGAAAGTTGTCAGACAATTATAAAGATTTTCAACGAAAACGGATTGATTAAAAAATTCCTGAAATTTGTTAACCGTATGTATACTTTTGTGGCTGAGTGTAGATCGTAATCCTGACTGAAGGGTTGTAATGAACAATTATTTATGTTATGTTATGTAATTGTTGCACAGAAAGTTGAAGTCACCGTGGTCTAGTAGGTAGTGTGTTGGCTTATTAGACGAAAAGCCAGGGTTCGAAGCCCCATGCCAGACATCAAGACAAAATACAAAAAGTATTTCTTCGGCGACTTCCTCTCAGCAGATTTCTGACAAAAATTGCCATGAAAAGTTTCTCAAAAATCTGTCGTTCGGAGTCGACTTTAAACTGTAGATCCCGCTACTCATGTATAAAACATACACTACAACAGAAGTAGTGTGGGAAACTAGGTCGTAATCCTGACTGAAGGGTTATAATGACCAATTATGTATGTATGTATGTACATAAATCACTTGTTTGGAATTTTCTCTTCAAAGTATGCTTTCAATGACTTTCTAAGGCAAACAAAATGATGCCTTTTTTGGAATTTTAACAGGAGTCAACTGACAACATGTCCGTTGTCTGTTTTCTTAAATTTCCATTTTTATTAGGCCTTACAACTACTGGAGCCCTTAACAGCTTTTACCCTCGTCTCATTATTTGCCTTATTACAACTACATACATATGTATGTACATATGGATGTATACTGAGTGTGTGTGTATGTGTGTATCTGATTAGTACATATACATTTATGTCTGTGTTAAGTTGAGATTGTAAAGCGTAAAATCTTTAGCGTTCAATTAACGCAACCGTATAATTTTCAACATTTAAGCTTTAATGAGTTAATTTGAAATGCATGGCGAAATGAATGGCCTTGTCTTATATTATTTACAATACAATAACAACAACAATATGGTTTTAAATATTTCATATGATAATGCAATAGATTTTGCAATTGTAGTTGTAGTTGTAGTTGTAGTTGTCTTGTAATCACAATCAGGAATAAATAATATTGTATAGAGAGTACATACATACATATGTACGTATATTAAATGAACTCCACCCACCCCATATGATTTAAAATAAAGCCTTTTAAGTGCCGTAATCCTTTTTAATTTATTGTTTCGCCAATTAAATATTTAATACTTCAATGATATACATTTGCATAGTATTTGCATTAAAGAGGAGGAGCAACGTCACACGGTAATACCTTCAAGACTTATTCTTATTCACCCGTAAGGTATACAATGAATGTAAGTTATCGATAAAAGGCGCAAGTATTTAAAATCATTTAAAAATAAATCGAAAATAGGCTCGGGAATATAAATTATTTGTGTTTCCTTTAAACATTTCATTAAAGATTAAACTCTACACGGGTAATTTCGTAAGAAAATAGTACAAAGAAAACTAATGAAGAAGAGTAAAACACTTCCACCGATAACACAAGTCTTCTAATTTTTTTATATCAGAAGTTATTTATCGAAACTTTCACAAGGAACTGTTGAATTAAAGTTCAGATTCGCGAAATAGAATCACTTTTGAAATATTTTTGATAAATAATATGCGATTGGGCCATTAACAACGGATTAACGGATTTCGGACTGTAACACAGGCGCCTATGCCTCTTACGCGCCTACGCCTGTTGGTCACACCAATCGATGACAGGGCTCCTGCGATTTGGTCCTTCCAACGCAAACAAGGTCGTCTCTTCGCCGACCTGTGAAGATATCCGCATCAAATAACCGTTTCGCCGGAGCATCCTTCTCCATTCGAGCAATATGGCCGAGCCAGCGCAGATGCTGGATGTTAATACGATGCACAATAAGGAGCTCATACAGTTCACTATTGGACTCTCACTGGACCGACGATCTTACGGGTGGGCCATTTATCGGTTTAAATGTGAATCATCGGTTATTTCGAATCTGGCAATACTTATGTCATTATATTCTGTCATAAAATTCAATATATTATCTCCACGTATACGTAATGAATCGATCTACGCTTCAGCAACGTTGGAATTTAATGGACCAACGAGGAACTGCACGATAACGTAGATTTTGTCAAAAAAAAACAATTTTTCTGTTGAAACTCGTTTTCATTTTGTTGGATAAGCAAAATTGCAAAAAAAATAAGTAATATTACCGTATTTGGGGCTCAGAAAACCCATACTTGTTCTTACAGAAGCCAATGCACCCATTACGAGTGACTGAAGATTTCTGACAAAAACTCTGAGAGTAAAATAAAATTGCCATTAAAAAGTTCTCAAAAATCTGTGGTTCAGAGTCGACTTTAAACTATTGGCCCCGTCACTCTTGTATTGAGAAGCTAGGTCGTGATTCTGACTAAAGGGTTGTAATGACCAATTATGTATGTTTGCTGCGGCTTGTGGAGCGGCGGCATTATTGGCCCATATTTCTTTCAAAATTTACATTTACACTCAAAGGTTTTTGTCAGATATCTGTTGGGAGGAAGTCGCCGAAGAATATTTTTTCATATTTCGATTTGATCGAGATATCTGACCTGAAGTTTGAACCGTGGCCTCAGGTCTAATAAACTAAGATACTATCTACTCGACTACTTCAACTCTAGGAAAGATAATGTGATGCGCATGACAGAACAATGCATGCCTTGACAACGGATCAAGTCTATGCTAAGTAACCCAACTGCATGTTGACCTTAAAACCAAGGTTGTATTGCAAAAACTGTGAATTGGACTTGAAATGTTTTATGCTAATGCATTAGAAGGTGATGGCGATTACATTTACTATCGTTAGCGCTACATTACTTCAAAGAAAAAAATTTAAGTGTTCAATAGATTGGAGACAATGTTTCAAAAATTAAAATTTTTATATTTTTTTAATATTTTATTACAAGAAACTTCGAAATTTGTTTGCCCAAAGCTTTAAAGATTTCTAAAATATACATATACATAACATAATATTTCTCAATTTTATTTTACAAAATGAAAATAAATTTTAACAACGTTTCTAAAACAACGTTTTAAAAATTTCTAAAAAAATATAAAAAATAACTCTAAAATTAGTTTAATCTTACAAAATAGTTGGGAGTCATCTTATTGCCTCTCCTTCTTATTAGTTTTGGCCATCTTTTCCCTTTTACGTTGAATGCCGCCTCTAATTTCTTTTTGAACTGTAGCTCCCGGGTAACAGTACGTAGATCCTCCGTTGAGCATTGTTTTAAATTCATTACACTTTTTGTAACCAACTCATCTGTCAGTGTTATCTTCGTTCCGTATAGATCCGTGTATCGTTTTTTGGAACGACTGGCGATATTGATAAATTGTATAAGAAATTGAGGATTTATTTTTGCCTTCCATTATGATGAGTAAGAAGCAGCTGGCGTAATGGTAGGTTATTTCACTGTGGTGTTTGATTTATGAATAATGCTTGATAGGGCCTATTCGCTAGCTTTTATACCATGCTGCTAGGGTGTGAAAGAAAGGATTTTTTGGTACCTGTGTTACTGAAAGGCACTTTGAGGTCTTGTTGGCTATTGGAGACCGTAAGGGTTGAAATTTACTTGAGTTTTTAAACTAAAATTCAATTGGTTAAACGTCCTGCTTGAATTCCTCTACCTGCGTTGTTATCTTGCCATTATTATGTGTACATTTGCATTTTGACTTATGGAATAGTTAACCTACAGTGAGCGTCAAAAGAAACTGTACATTAAAATATATGATAACAAATTACCGTTATTTTTAGTTTAAAATTGTATCATTGCCTGTTTTTAAAATTGAAACAAAAAAGGAAAAAAATGTACAAAAAATTTCAAAATATTCTCAATTTTTTTCGGGCACTCTCCTTAGGTGGTAAAAGTTGAGTGTGGTGATTGTTGGAATTTTATCCATAGTGCACAGTTTCTTTTGACGCTCACTGTATGTTATTATAATCCTTTTTTATTTGTAATACAATTTTAGATTTTTAAGTGAATTTATTATTCTTCAAACTTATGATGACGCAGTTCTACACTTTCTTTCTTAAAAGTCACCGTAGTCTAGCAGGTAGTGTGTTGGCTTATTAGACGTAAAGCCAGGGTTCGAGCCCCAGGCCAGACATCAAAACAAAATAAAAAAAAGTATTTCTTCGGCGACTTCCTCTCAGCAGATTTCTGGCAAGAACTCTGAGAGTAAATAAAATTGTCATGAAAAGTTTCTCAAAAATCTGTCGTTCGGAGTCGACTTTAAACTGTAGGTCCCACCACTCATGTATAAAATTAACACACACAACATAAGTGGTGTAAGAAACTAGGTCGTAATCCTGACTGAAGGGTTGTAATGACTAATTATGTATGTATGATGACGCATTTGTTTTTTCCAAGTAATCTTGAGCTTCAGTTGCCAAATTACGTTATTGTTTGGTACTCTTGATATGTATTTTTTAGTTATCGTAACAAACCAATCGATTAATATAACAACAATGTTTTTCCGATGTTTTGTTTTCAAAATTTTACAATATTTTTTATATTAAGGAGCCTTAAGTTCTCTGAAGTAAAGAACCAAGTATTCTGATGCCAAGTTGTGTTTACCAAATCAAAAAAACCTTAATTTGACTAAAATTTGATGGATTATCATCGTGTTTATTTATAAATGATTATTAGACGTAAGGCCACGGTTCAAACTCCAGGTCAGACAACTCCAACTAAACGAAATTTGAAAAAAATATTTCTTCGGCGACTTACTCTCAGCAGATTTTTGGCAAACACTCTGAGTGTAAATTAAATTGCCATGAAAAAGTTTCTCTACAAACTGTCATTCGTAGTCGACTTTAAACTGTAGGTCCCGCCATTCTTGTATAAAAATTACACACACAATATAAGTGGTCGTATCCCTGTAAAGTTTCTTGCAAATGATCTGTTTCAATTCAAATAAAAAAAAACTTTATTGCCCCACTGAACATAGTTACGGATTTTAGCTTTGGAGAGGTGTAAGAACAGATCGCCTGGCCGATATGATATATGATGTGATAGTGAAGTATGCGTCGTCATTCAGCATAAACATCGCAATTCGTTTTATCTCTTATTATGCAGAATATTTGTGCGTTGTTCTGTTCGAAAGTCTATGGGGATACCGAATTCTTTTACAAAAATACATTTTCTTTTAGGTGTAAGAGCTAAGAACTTAATAAATGAAAGCTTTAAAATCAATTATCTGCCACTAAATGCATCCTTGGCTTCTAATTCATTTGCCTTTTAATTCAGAAAAGCCAGCACTGCTCATATCGACTGGAATATGCCATTTTATTAAGAATTTTGTGAGCTCATTAAGCATTTTTTGGAAATTTTTCGGTTGAAGTTTCTCTTCGATGAAATTTTCTGGAAGATCGGGAAATGTTAATCCATAGTCGTACTTAACTTGGCTTTGATCTTGACCACATGAAAACTTTTACATAAGAATCTTGCATTACATACATACGCTCATAATTGGTCATTACAAGCCTTCAGTGAGAATCACAACTGAACTGTGAACTGAAACTGTAGTGTGCGTTAATTTTATCAATAACTGGTATTTGAAAAAACTTTTTCAAGGCAATCTTATTTACACCCAGAGTTTTTATTAGAAATCTACTGAGAGGAAGTGCACGAGTCATATTTTGAGATTTCTGAGCTGAAGTTCAAACCATGGCCTGACGTCTAATAAGCCAACACACTATCAACTAGACTGCGGTGACTACGTGCGATAAACAACAATTCCATCAAAGTATTGTACTTTCGAGACTACTATACATTAATAACAGTGCAACCATTTTGAAGATCTCATAATCTACTAGGCCATTCTGGATGACTAATGTTTGAATTTCTGGGACAATTCATCAAATGGTTGAACTGTTGACTGTTCGAATCTCTCCGATCTAGAATCCTATTTACATTCGATATTCTTTGTATAGCGAGCAATAGGGATGTGATGAGATGCCATGTCCATAGGAAATTCATAAAATCTTAGCTTACATGTCTATAAGATGTGGCTCATATAAGAATTGAGACAATCATCGCATTATTGTGGCATTTACCCTGAAAAGCTGGCCAAAAAGGCAAAAATGAATTTAAAGAAATTTAAGAAACTGAGTATGCAATTGGATAGACAACAAAATTCTGCATTATATAATGAATTTTCACGACTTTAAGTTGAGATTTGTAGATTTGAGACGATGTCAAAGTCAGGAAAGTGAATAAAATTAAATGCGTTTTTGGTGTTTTTTTGAAATTTTAATAGGTTTATATGCAATTTTTTGTGGCTAAATAAATAGAAGTTTTATATTGATTTTTTTATTTGAAAGCTATGAATAACTGCTACTTTCAGTTTTTTCATATATATATATATCTCATGTATTAATGTTAAAATTATTCGTTCAAAATTTAAAAATATTAAAAATTTCACATTTTTTACACCCCCTAAAAAGTTTTTAGTAGTTTAATGTTGTATACCACAAGAAAATATGAACTCTCTATATTCCAGAACAAAAAAAAGTTTGCGCAAATTTACGCAATTATTTTTGGCGATTTTTTGAAAATTTTACTTTTTTTTGAAAAATTAAAAAAAAAATTAGACGCAGTGCAATAAAGCCATAGGCAATAAAGCCATATGGCGTACGAATTATGCGAGGAAATTCAGTAGAAGCGATACCAATGGAGATGTCCTGAATAGGTTACATTTAAGCAGCGACCCTTTTATAAGCTGCAGTGTACAACAAACGCGAAGTAATAGAAAAGCATTTTCATCAGATACTATTACTATTACTCCTTCCTGACATTGATGATGAAAATGATAACGATTTTAACGATAGTAGTTAGTTTCACTTTTTAAGTATTATTTTAAGTTAAGTATTAAATAATGTAAAATAAATATTATGAATACATATTAATTATCATAGAAGTTTAAAAACTTAATTACATACATATGTATGTATATCGACTATTATAACAATATGAGATGTATGTTTGATTGTCTTAATGGACCGTATGTGATACCTAGGGGCACTTATGATCCGATCATAATAAAACGTGATCATAAATGATTCACATTCATATTAAACATGTTCATGTCGAATTTCATCGAGGTAATAAAATTTTTAAGGCAATTATAATTGCTAAATATGTTTTCTTAAGGGACCCTATTTTGGACCAAGGGCCAATTATGGACCTACCATAACAAAATTTGGTAATATGATTTAGATTTACAAAATACACGTTCATACCGAATTTCATCGCGATACCGATGTTTTTAAGCCATTTATAAGCGTAAACGTGAATTTCTAAAGGGGACTTTATATGGGGACCAGGGTCAAATGTGATCCGATTTCCACCAAACATTACACCATGATTTCTTAGTACACAGAACAGATCCAGATAATTACCATAATTATGTGTAAATAAGTGCAATTTCGTGGGGAATTTGTATGGGGGCTAGGCGAAATCAGGGACATTGGGATCTAAAATTCAAGCCATCAAGGTTAAATCAAACGACTTGGACTTATTTGAACAACTTCCCTAAAAAATGTCTTAAATAAGTTATCTTATGTTCTAAAAGTCGCCGTAGTCTAGTATGTAGTGTGTTGGCTTATTAGACGTAAGGCCACGGTTCAAACACCGGGTCAGACATCAAAAAGAAAATATGAAAAAAAATTTCTTCGGTTACTTCCTCTCAGCAGATTTCTGGCAAGAACTCTGAGAGCAAGTAAAATTGCCATGAAAAGTTTCTCAAAAATCTGTCGTAAGGAGTCGATTTTAAACTGTAGGTCCCGCCACTCATGCATAAAATTAAAACACACAACATAAGAGGTGTGAGATACTAGGTCGTAATCCTGACTGAAGTATATATAGTATATTGTTAATATTTTTTACAAGACTCGTTTTCAAAGCCGTGTCTCTTGAATTTATTTTCACTTCGGTATTTATCAATCTGTGAATATCCAATATTTATCAAAGTAGGAGCATTTCTTCAGGGTTAATTTATAAGGAAAAAACTTAAAAAAGCCGTCTGACACAACTGTACCTCAATCTATAGTTGTTTGGCAAAACCCAAGGTTATATTAGTTAGCCATAAATATGAAAATTTTTTGATAAATATAAATCCGTTGGAAAAACAATGTTGTAAAGTAATTAAATCAGTAAAAAATCTGAGTCATATTGTTTGCTACGCAAATCATAAAAAAGTTTAAAAAAGGATTAAAATTTCCCAAAAAAAATATGAGGAATTAACCCTTTTTTAAGAGCTACCTGTTTGTACATGCAAGCTTACTCTAGCAAATCGTAAACAATAAGAACAGACACCCCAGATAGGTACACTCACATGAGTATAAAATCACATGACAATTTGTTAAGCAGTCACAGTTCAACTTCAAAGTCCTTTGTGAGATCACACAAACGTTTTTAGCCACATAAACAAACATTTTTTGAAATTTTTAAAAAAAGCTCATAATGGCACCCGTTCAATTTAGCAATGTTATAAGCAGCCCTGTAAAGGATCCATTGCATAAGATCCAGCCATCTAAATCCAGCATATCTTATATGCTTTTTGTACACCGTCAAATGTTAAGTAAGACAAAAACAGCAGTTTTAAGCAAAGCCTGTACAAAACTGCAGCTAACGGAAAAACTCATCACGAATACTGTAAAAAATGCACACAAATGCACACCAGATGAGTTGGAGACACTTAACCGGGAAACTATTTTCAAAACGGATTTGAAACGACATATTGCAAGCACGAAATTTTGTCGATCTATGCAGATTAAGAAGACTAAACAGCAACAGATAGAACGTACCAAAAAATATTTTTCACCACAGGAATTGGAATCACAACCGGCTGATAGCAACAATAATGAAGGCATTGCCATGGATGGTCTTGAACAGACTGATCATGATGTTGATGCATTGGCGAGAGGATTTGTTAGACTGTAGTCTTTGATATTTTGTAACATTATTCCTTAAGTAAACTTTATAGACATTAACATTTAAATAATAAATATTTAAAATCAAACAAATCAATTTTTGTAAAATAATTTTTTGGAAAATTTAAACACTTTTAAATGGGAAAAATTCATTGACGGGCATATGGAGTTTTCAATTTATTTTTTGACTACGAAATATTTTGTTAACCTTGAAAAGACTAGAGTTAAATCAGGAAATACCATGGAGCGTATTGGTTTTAGGTTGCCTTAGAAAGCATCGATGTTACTTGAAAGATACTTATGGATGGAAATGATATGAATGCTTGAAAGGATATTGAAAGAGGTTTCTTTTCATCGTCATTAAAAGGTACGATTGTCTCAAATCTATTCGAGTGGAGAAGAATATACGCCTGCCTTCATTTTTCCTTTCTCTTAGCATACATATACATAACATAGTCAGGACTACGACCTAGTTTCTCACACCACTTATGTTGTGTGTGTTAATTTTACACATGCGTGGCGGGACATACAGTTTAAAGTCGACACTGAACGACAAACTTCTGAGCAACTTTTCCTGGCAATTTTATTTACTCTCAGAGTTTTTGCCAGAAATCTGTTGAGAGGAAGTTGCCGAAGAAATATTTCTTATATTTTCGTTTTGATGTCTGACCTGGGGTTTGAACCGTGGCCTTACGTCTGATAAGTCAACACTCTACCTACTAGATTACGGTGACTTCAAGTGAGCAAACCCTTGACAAATTGTATTCTATCCGCGCTATCGTTCCCGCAAGCTAATTTGTCTGCAAGTTATCGACAAGCAGAGATGCGTGGCGTATTGTTTCTCAGATTACGGTTGATAACTATACTTTTGATACGGTCAAGGAATTCATCTATCTTGGCTCCGCTGTTGCCACCAGAAATGCTGTCAGGCTGGAGATCAAGCGCAGGATCACTCTTGCCAACAGGTGCTACTATGGTCTAAATAGGCAATTGAGTAGCAGAGACCTCTCTCGCGCTACAAAATTAACACTTTACAAGACACTCATCCTATCCGTGCTTCTTTATGGCGCAGAGGCATGGACCCTGTTAAGTACAGATGCAGCGGCCTTGAGAGTGTTCGAGAGAAAAGTAGTGCGTAAGATCTCCGGCCCAGTGCGAGTTGGCGATGATTTCCGTATCCGTATCATAGACGTTGTACAGCGTATTAATATCCAGCGGCTGCGCTGGCTCGGCCATGTCGTTCGAATGGAGGAAAATTCTCCGGCGAGACGGGTATTTGATGCAGGAATCTGCGGAAGTCGGCGAAGAGGACGACCTTGCATCCGTTGGAAGGACCAAATCGAGGAAGCTCTGTCATCGATTGGTGTGACAAACTGGCGTAGGCGCGCACGAAGCAGAGGCGACTGGAAGGATGTGTTGCGGCAGGCCGAAATCCGATAAACGGGTTGTTATGGCCAATTAAGTAAGTAAGTAGTATATCATTTCTATTTCATATCATTTATCACTTATTGACCTAGAGCCGGCAGCGCCGTCAAAGGACAAGCCACGATTATATCAGCGCCCTTCTCTGTACCTTAAAAAGCAGCGATGTTTTATCAATCTTGATTAATAAACCATTTTTCGGTGAACATAGTCGACCTAGTGATCAAGCAATTTGGGCAGTTATTAAACGTTTCCACATTAATTTTACTCTTCCTTGCATTTCTGCAGAGTGGTATCATTTGAAATTGGTCGAAGACGAGCATTTTTATCAAAGAATTATATCTAGTCTAGTGGTGGGTGCCCGTGGTTCGAACTCTATATATATTTTCCGGTGACTTCCCGTCAGCAGACTGCTGGCAAAAACTCCGAGAGCAAATGAAATTCCTATGAAGAGTTTCTCAAAAATCTGTAAACTGTAGATCCCGCCACTTATGGATAACATTAAATGTGTGGTGTGCAAAGCTAGGCCGTAATCCTAACTAAAGGATTAAAATGACCGATTAAGTAAGTAATAAAGCTCACTTCTTAATAAATGACTACGTCAATAAGAAAATTGCAATATTGGGAGCTAAGAGGGAGTCATCACCAGTTTTTATTTCTTTCGAAATTGTTGAGGAGCTTTCGTTAAATAACGAGCGCTAACGAGACATGTTGACTATTCCTATTTCCAAAAATCGATTGTATATCAAAAACATTTGATTCCAACAACACGTTACAAGTTGCCACACAATGTGCTTAACAATCGATTGCAATTGCAAAATTAATTTCGTGAAAACTTTCTTTCCAAAAGCAGTCCTGTTCACTAGCCTACCCATTCGTGCGATTCAAAGCCTTTAAATAACTTCTTATCGGGCTATGTTAGGTTACAGATTTATGATAAAAAGCAGCTCATATAGCATTGGGAGACAATATTCAAGCCACCATTCCACAAGACCATATACAATGGGCGCGTTTCATTGCAAGTTTTTAAAATTGAAACAAAAAAAATTACTAAAAATTTCGATATATTGTAAAATTTTTTCGGGCACTTCCCTTAAGTGGTAAATGTTGAGTTCGGTGATTGTTAGAATTTTATCCTTAGTTTCTTTTGACGCTGACTGTATGTATATTTGAAAAATTAGTCAACAAATCAAGCTAATTACATGGACATTCATTACATTACATTCCGTTTCATTTCGTACTTGTATAATACAAGCTTGAGTCGTCGAGCTTTTAGAAAAACCAACATACAGTGAGCGTCAAGAGAAACTGTAAAATAAATATACATTTATAAATCAGCGTTATTTTTATTTTAATATTCTTTCATTGCTAGTTTTTAAAATTGAAACAAATAAATTTGATTTATTTTGAATTTTTTTCGGGCACACTCCTTGAGTGGTATAAGTTGAGTTTGGTGATTGTTAGAATTTTATCTATAGTGTACAGTTTCTTTTGACGCTCACTATATGTATGTATTTGCCTTTCGGTGAGGCCAGAGTTTATATAAGTAATGGTTTGGGTTTGTTAAAAATGTTTCTTCGGCGACTTCCTCTCAGCAGATTTTTGGCAAAAACCCCGAGAATAAATAAAATTGCCATGAAAAAGTTTCTCCAAAATCTGTCTTTCGGGGTCTACTTCAAAGCTGTAGGTCCCGCCCATCATTTATATAATTAGCACACACAACATAACTGATGTGAGACACTAGGTCGTAAGCCTGACAAAAGGGTTGTAATAACCCATTATGTACATATGTAAGTATGTAATGGCTTGGGTTTTCCGGCAAAAACTATGGAATACAAACAGTGCGACCTAAATCATATTGATAAGTTTAACTTACGAATAGAAAAAGTGCATTGAAAACCAAATTTCTTAAGTGGCAAACCAAATCTGAATATTGTATACAAAGCACTATCACGGATTTTCAACCCCAAGTATCAATAAAAAATGTTTTTTCTTCAATATTTTTATTAATTTTTTATACTGATTTACAACGATTTTTAATGAATTTTCTGAATATAATAAGTTTTGCCTGCTATTGCTTCCTGGTCCTTGGCTTTAGTTCTGTCCAGCTTCTTCTATTTACGTTTGGCGCATAATTTCAACACCAACTTCTTTTTGTAGATAAGCCCTTGGGTAATAGCTCGCAGATCCTCTTTTGGCAATTTTTTTATATTTTCTACACTTTTGCTAACTAACTCATCCGTTAGTGTTACTTTTGTATTATACAGACTCTTCAAGTTCTTTTTGGGCCGTGCCAGTTCCTGGCGATATTGATAAATCGTATAATAAATGGAGGAGGATTTATTTTTGTTTTCCATGCTGATGTAAATAGCTGCTGTGCTGACTGAAGTGTATTGGTCAATGATTTACGAAATAATGCTTAAAAATGCCTCTGAGCGAGTTTATATACGATGGCAGTAAGGGATCTTGTTTACAAAACAGGTAGTAAAGGATAAGGAAGGCTGTTTGAGACGCTAAGGGTTGAAATTTACTTGTGAATTATTAAACTGTAGTTCCATTGGTTAAATGTTTATAGGCAGTTATTATTAGCGTCAGAAGTTATAAAAGCTCAACTGAATAGAAAATTTCTCAGAATTTATTCATCCATTCGGATTCCACTCGGATTTTTATTATGTTATTGTGTTGCCTGGAATTATAGAACTGTGTACCTGCTTCAAAGGAGGGTCCTTTTATTTGTAATTATTGTAATAAACAAATGGTTTCATTGTATCAATCTTATTTTTTTGTGAATTTTTTACTCTTCAAACTTATGACTCATTTGGTTTTTGTCCAAATAACCTTGAGTTTCAGTTACAAAACTGCGTTATTGGTATGTGTAACAACACTGGGGAAATTCTAGGGAATTCGGGCAGAACTTTCTCTAGCATTCATATCTTTTCCATCCATGGATATCCACGGATAATTCCGTAACTGTCTTTAAAGCTCTCTAAGGCATCCTAAGGGCCATTATTACAACTTGCCGTTAACTAAAGGGAGGATTTTAACAGGCAGATAAATTGTTTTTCGTTATTATGAGTACCCAATAAGATAGATGTGATCGTTAAGCTAAAGGGAGGATCATCCTACCTTTAACATTTAAAGGTCACTTTATGTTTGAACTTGCCATATTACATATTATTTTCAATACGGCAACTTCAAATTTTAACAAAATGAGCATATACAACAAAAAAACAAAAAAACGAAGCCCGTGGTTCCCACTGCGTTAAAAAAACTTGTATAATTGAGCAGTTTTATCGACATTGCTCCGCCACTGCCATATTTTTGAAAAATTTTATCTGTAAGTTCTAATAACGAAAATAAATAAACTGTAAAGTTAAAGGAAAATAAGTTTAAACTTTACAGTTCCCTTTAGCTAAAGGTACCTTTAACTAAAGCCAACTTTAACGGCAAGTTGTAATAATGGCCCTTCCTGGTACTCTCTATTATTAACTCTGATCTTTTCAATTTTCATGATTAACAAATTATTTCGTAGTCAAAAAAAAAAATGAAAGACTGCTTACAGCAATCATCCATCAGTGAATCTTTCCCTTTTTAAAATTAAATTTTCTAAAGAATAATTTGAATTTTCTTTTTTCTTGATTTAAAATTTATTTTTATTATTTAAATCTTAACGTCTAACAATACGAAAAAATATCTTAAGGACTACAGTACATAAAAAAGTTTACTTAAGCAATAATGGTACAAAATATCAAAGACTACAGTTTAAAAAATTAAAAAAAAAATCACTCCCATGCATATACATCATCATCAATAGGTTGGATATCCTCCATGGTAATGTTATCACCACTGTTGCTCTCAGCCGGATGTGGTTGCAGGTCCCCTTGTTTTGCTATTTCTCTCTGTTGCCGCTTCTTCATCTTCATCTGCATGAATTGAAAAAATCTCATGCGTGCAATGTGTCGTTTCAAATTCTTTTTGAAAATAGTTTCCCGACTAAGTATCTGTAAATCTTCCGCGGTACATTTGTGTGCATTTTTCATTGTATGCGTGATGAGTTTTTCCGTCAGCTGCAATTTTGTGCAGGCTTTGCGCATATTTCCTGCCTTTGTCTTGCTTAAGGTTTGACGGTGTACAAAAAGCACGTACGGTACACTTAGTTTTGGCGGTTGGACCTTATGTAGTGGGTCCTTTACAGGGCTGCTTTTATTATTTTTGGATGGTACGGGTGCCATTATGAACTTTTTTAAATTTTTAAGAAAATAAAGTTGAAGTCGCTAGAAATGTTTGTGTGATCTCACAAAGGACTTTAAAGTTGAACTGATACTGCTTGACAAATTTTCATGTGCTTTTATACTCATGTGAGCCTGCCTATCTGGGGTGTCTGTTGTTAGCATTTACGATTTGGTAGAGCATACATACAGAAACAGGTAGCCCTTAAAGAAAGGGTTAATTCCTCATATAGTTCTTGGTAAATATTAATCCTTTTTTAACCTTTTTTATTATTTGCGTAAAACATAATCTGGCTCTGATTTTTTTATTGATTTAATTACTTTACAACACTGTTTTTCGAATGAATTTTTTTTATCAAAAAGTGTTTTTCTAAACAAACGAATCAACTGTAAACTGAGGTACAGTTGTGTGAGATAACTTTCCTCAGTGTTATCGTTATAAATTAACTCCAAAGGTAGGCTTCAGAGCTTAATAGGAAACCCTTCATATTAATGGTTTCCAAAACTATGTTTAACAGACTGATAAATACCGAATTGAAAATAAATTCAGGAGAAACAACTTTGAAAACGAGAGTCTTTTAAAAAAATATTATCAATATATTCAACTTGAAAATATTTAAGGCTAGTTTAGAACACACGATATTTATTGACAGGGCGGCCAAATAACTCCAATTCGTTTGATTTCACCATTTCCTGACGCAGCATCTGTCAATAATCTAACAATTTGCTGCAAGAAGCTGCTGCATATAATTTGCAATTTTCTATACCAAGGATTTTTATTACTTGAAGTTAAGTTTTGGTGGTTATTGTGCTGCCTTTTTTGCGGGCAATTGTATTTTGAATTATAGAATTGTGTACCTGCTTCAGAGGAGGGTTCTTTTATTTGCATTCATACATAGCCGTTAACCAAATCCTTTTTTATTTGGAATTATTGTAATAGACAAATGGTTTTTTACAATCTTAAATTTTTTTAGTGAATTTCGTACTCTTCAAACTTATGACTCATTTTGTTTTTGTCCAAATAACCTTGAGTTTCAGTTACAAAACTGCGTTATTGGAATGTGTAACCTTACAACATTGTTTTCCAGTGGTTTGATTTTAGATATTTATGATATTTTTTTATAAAGTAACCTTGGGCTAGTTTCCTTAAGCAAACAAGTCAATTGTTTCAATTAACTTTTACTATAGTGAAATGAGATTCCTAATTTTTAAATAACAAATGGTTATGATCCGTTCTACTTCAAAATAAACTGTGTTGTTGGAACGTATACATTGGCTTTTAGCATATGAAGAGCAATACAAATGCCTACCGGAATTACATCACGGTCTGGCAAGTCTTTTCATTGTTTTTCGTGTACTAGAAACGAATGTACGTTCCGTGAACGTTTGGCTAAGCGGGGCTGAATTCTAATTCTACCTTTAGCATTACGTTGAGCATATTGCAAATTCATTAAGAGTAGAAAGGCGAAAGACTTAAAATATGTAGTAATAAAAAAATTCTGAAAAAAATACAAAAGTACGGAATTTTCAACACTGATTCTACTCATCTTTTTGATGGGTACTCCGGTTCAGAGTTCTGAGTAAACTTTGTTGGAAATTGTTTATTTGAATGATTCTTATGTCTGCTTGTTAACAGCAAAACGAAGCTGCAGCAAGCAATACAATTTAAAACTGCCGGAATTGATCAACGGAAGCAATTTTGTTTTCCAACCTATATTTCACCAGCCTGCATATCACTAACCAATCAAGCATATTTGAAATATTTTTTGGAAAGAAAGTTAGTACGAAAGTATGATACATATAAAAAGTTGTGTATCTTTAAAAAGTATTTGATAATGTCAAAGACCACCAAGGTGGTACGACCAATTTCTTTTTATATTATTTTTTATAAAAAAATACTAGTTTTTCGCTGTTTGGTTTTTCCCTATTGAATTATATTTTTTTCTTCATAGACAAAATTTTTCATTTACATATACACACAGTTACTAAATTATACGTACGGTTAAAAAATTGCCGAAATTTTTTAATTAATCCGTTTTCGTTGAAAATCTTTATAGTTGCCTTGATGTTAAGACGGTCTTTTGCATTCGTTAAAAAATTTCTGAAATTGAACTGAATTGTGGCGCTGCACAGGCCCACAAAGGTATGCATCCGAATTACAAATTTCACAAATTTCTGAACCAAAGCAAAAGACCGTCTTAAAATCGAAGAAAAATTGTCAGACAATTATAAAGATTTTCAACGAAAACGGATTGGTTAAAAAATTTCTGAAATTTGTTATCCGTATGTATACTTCTGTAGCTATGTGTACATTACCTAAAAATTATAAAACTTACCACTTACAGAGGTTTCTGCAGGATGCTCTTGTCTTTACAGCATCTGTCTCAACAGCAACAGACAAATGTGAGGTTAAGCAATAAAATACATTACATGTGTGAAATGTGAAAGAGGTGTTACAGCCATCTTGCCAAAGAAATTCTTTAATTATTTATTTCACTTTAAATACCTAATTTTTTTAATAAATTATATTATTCTAAGCAACACCGTAACAATACAAACAAACATATGCACGTACATACGTATACGCCACTTAACACCGAAAATACATACATTCTTCCTTAATAATTATTTTCTTTTTTTTATTACAACATTTTCAATACCAAACACAAACGCGAAACCCCGTATTAACTTTCATTGTTTAAAAGACATATTTTTGTTTAAATAATATCACAATTCAATTAATAACACTGTATGTATTTGTTTTAGCAATTCAATTAATTTCGCACGTTACGCACTCGCAAAACTTCTTGATCGGCGCATTATGTTTTAAAGAAACTAAAAAGCAAAACATAAACGCAAAAAAAGAGAGAAAAACGTGAAATAGGAAACAAATGCAGACAGTATGTATTTGTAGGCTGTAATGCTATTTTGGTTGTGGACAAGAGAGAGATCTTATGTTAATAAAATAATACATTAAAGAGAATTTAATCAATATGGCTGTCAAATAAAATGAAGTATAACAACATGCGCCTGTAAACAAGATTTGCAAGAAATGTTTGTCGTAATATTTCGTAATAACTTTACTGTGCTTTTCAATTTTAACAGAACTAATATCCCATATAATAACAGAACGTATGCCATACAATTGTTTTTGTTTGCTCTGTTCAGTTAACAGACTTAGTGTAATTGTATTGTGAAGTATTGCTTTGTTTACAAACGTACACTGTTATTGTTTCCTCAATTTTAGCGCCATATTGATTAAATTCTATTATTATATGAGGAAATAATCAATCTCAACACTGATTTATTAACATCAGGTGTTAGTAACAAATGTAAACAAAGCATTACTTCACAATACAGTTACATTAAGTCTGTTAACTGAACAGAGCAAATAAAAACAATTGTATGGCATATGTTATGTTATGTTATGCTATGGCATATACATATCGTCTGTTAAAATTGAAAAGCACAGTAAAGTTATTACAAACAACAAAACAACAAACATTTCTTGCAAATCTTGTTTACCGGCGGATGTTGTTATTCTTTATTTTATTAACATAAGATCTCTCTCTTGTCCACGACCAAAAGAGCATTACAACTGCTTTTTGTTTACAGACTACAAATACATACTGTCTGCGTTTGTTTCCTATTTCACGTTTTTCTTTCTTTTCTTTGCGTTTATGTTTTGCTTTTTAGTTTCTTTAAAACATAAAGCGCCGATTAAGAAGTTTTGCGAGTGCGTGACGTGCGAAATTAAATGAATTCATAAAACAAATACAATGTTTTTAATTTAATTGTGTTATTATTTAACGAAAAATGTGTCTTTTAAACAATGAAAGTTAATACGGGGTTTCGCGTTTGTGTTTGGTATTGAAAATGTTGTAATAAAAAAAGAAAATAATTATTAAGGAAGAATGTATGTATCTTCGGTGTTAAGTGGCGTATACGTATGTACGTGCACGTGTTTGTATTGTTAGGGTGTTGCTTAGAAAAATATAATTTAATAAAAAAAAAGAATTAGGCATTTAAAGTGAAATAAATAATTAAAGAATTTCTTTGGCAAGATGGCCTTAATACCTCTTTCACACTTCACACATGGAATGTATTTTATTGCTTAACCTCACATTTGCCTGTTGCTGTTGAGACAGATATTGTAAAGACAAGAGCATTCTGCAGAAATCTCCGTAAGTGGTAAGTTTTATAATTTTTAAGTTATATGTAAATTAATAATTTCCTTATAAAGAAAAAAAACTTAATTCAATAGAGAAAAACCAAGCAACCAAAAACTAGTTCTTTTTTATAAAAAAGAATAACAAAAGAAATTGGTCAGACCACCTTGGTGGCCTTTGACATCATCAAATACTCTGAAATAATGTATGATATTTGCTGCTAAGCTAGATACTTTTTAAAGATGCACAACTCATTATATGCATCATACTGTCGTAACAACTTTCTTTCCAAAAAATATTTCAAATATGCTTGATTGGGAGGTGGTATGGAGGCTGGCGAAACATAGGTTGGAAAACAAAATTGCTTCCGTTGATCAATTCCGGCAGTTTTAAATTGTATTGCTTGCTTCAGCTTCGTTAGCTGTTAACAAGCAGACATAAGAATCATTCAAATAAACAATTCCCAATAAAGTTTACTCAGAACTCTGAACCAGAGATTATGAGTAGAATCAATGTTGAAAAATTCAGTACTTTTGTACTTTTTTTATAATTTTTTTTATTATTACATATTTTAAGTCTTGTGCCTTTCTACTGTTAATGCATTAGCAATATGCGTAACGTAATGCTGAAGGTAGAATTAGACTTCAGCCTCGCTTAGCCAAACGTCCACTGAACGTACATTCGCTTCTAGAACACGAAAAATAATGAAAAGACTTGCCAGATCGTGATGTAATTCTGGTAAGCATTTGCATTGCTCTTCATATGCTAAAAGCGAACTTATGTTACGTTGCATTAAAACAATACTGTTGCCTTTAAAGTAGAACGTATCCTAACCATTTGTTATTAAAAAATAAGCAATCTCATTTCACTATAGTAAAAGTTAAGTCGCAAACACAACTTGACATCATGAAACAATTGACTTGTTTGCTTAAGGAAACTAACCCAAGGTTACTTTATATAAAAAATATCATAAATTTTTAAAACCGAACCACTGGAAAACAATGTTGTAAAGTTACACATTCCAATAACGCAGTTTTGTAACTGAAACTCAAGGTTATTTGGACAAAAACCAAATGAGTCATAAGTTTGAAGAGTACGAAATTCACTAAAAAATGTAAGATTGTAAGAAACCATTTGTCTATACAATATTCCAAATAAAAAAGGATTTGGTTAACGGCTATGTATGAATACAAATAAAAGGACCCTCCTCTGAAGCAGGTACACAATTCTATAATTCAAATACAATTGCCCGCAAAAAAGGCAGCGCAATAACCACCAAAACTTAACTTCAAGTAATAAAAGTCCTTGGTATAGAAGATTGCAAATTACATGCAGCAGCTTCTTGCAGCAAATTGTTAGATTATTGACAGATGCTGCGTCAGGAAATGGTGAAATCAAACGAATTTGAGTTATTTGGCCGCCCTGTCAATAAATATCGTGTGTTCTAAACTAGCCTTAAATATTTCCAAGTTGAATATATTGATAATATTTTTTTAAAAGACTCTCGTTTTCAAAGTTGTTTCTCCTGAATTTATTTTCAATTCGGTATTTATCAGTCTGTTAAACATAGTTTTAGAAACCATTAATATGAAGGGTTTCCTATTAAGCTCTGAAGCCTACCTCCAGAGTTAATTTATAACGATAACACTGAGGAAAGCTATCTCTCACAACTGTACCTCAGTTTACAGTTGATTCGTTTGTTTAGAAAAACTCAAGGTTACTTAAAAATAACAAAAAAAATATATTGAAATTTTTTGATAACAAAAATTCATTGGAAAAGCAGAGTTGTAAAGTAATTAAATCAATAAAAAAAATCAGAGTCAGATTATGTTTTACGCAAATCATAAAAAAATGTTAAAAAAGGAGATTTGCCAGAAACTATATGAGCTACCTGTTTGAGCATGCATGCTCTATCAAATCGTAAACGCTCACAGCAGACAACCCAGATACGCAGGCTCACGAGAGTATAAAAGCACATGAAAATTTGTCAAGCAGTATCAGTTCAGCTTCAAAGTCCTTTGTGAGATCACACAAACATTTCTAGCGACTTCAACTTTATTTTCTTTAAAAATTAAAAAAGTTCATAATGGCACCCGTACCATCCAAAGATATTAAAAGCAGCCCTGTAAAGGACACACTACATAAGGTCCAACCGCCAAAACTAAGTGTACCATACGTGCTTTTTGTACACCGTCAAACCTTAAGCAAGACAAAGGCAGGAAATATGCGCAAAGCCTGCACAAAATTGCAGCTGACGGAAAAACTCATCACACATACAATGAAAAATGCACACAAATGTACCGCGGAAGATTTGCAAATACTTAGTCGGGAAACTATTTTCAAAAAGAATTTGAGACGACATATTGAACGCATGAGATTTTTTCAATTCATGCAGATGAAGATGAAGAAACGGCAACAGAGCGAAAAAGCCAAACAGGGGGACCTGCAACCACATCCTGCGGATAGCGACACTAGTGATGGCATTGCCATGGAAGGTACTCAACCGGCTGATGAAGATGTATATGCATGGGAGTGATTTCTTTTTTATTTTTTTAAACTGTAGTCTTTGATATTTTGTACCATTATTGCTTAAGTAAGCTTTTTTATGTACTGTAGTTCTTAAGATATTTTTCGTGTTGTTAGACGTTAAGATTTAAATAATAAAAATAATTTTTAAATCAAGAAAAAAGAAAATTCGAATTATTCTTTAGAAAATTTAATTTTAAAAAGGGAAAGATTCACTGATGGATGATTACTGTAAGGAGTCTTTCATTCCATTTTTGACTACGAAATATTTTGTTAATCATGAAAATTGAAAAGATCAGAGTTAATAATAGAGAGTACCAGGAAGCATATTAGTTTTAGGGCCATTATTACAACTTGCCGTTAAAGGTACCTTTAGCTAAAGGGAACTTTAAAGTTACCTTTAACTTATTTTCGTTATTACAATTTAGAGATAAAATTTTTCAAAAATATGCCAGTGCCGGAGCAATGTCGATAAAACTGCTCAATTATAGAAGTTTTTTTTTTTAACGCTGTGGCAACCGCGGACTTCGTTTTTTGTTGTTGTATATGCTCATTTTGTTTAAATTTGAAGTTGCCATAATGAAAATAATATATAATATGGCAAGTTCAAACATAAAGTGACCTTTAAATGTTAAAGGTAGGATGATCCTCCCTTTAGCTTAACGATCACTTCTATCTTATTGGGTACTCATAATAACGAAAAACAATTTATCTGCCTGTTAAAATCCTCCCTTTAGTTAACGGCAAGTTGTAATAATGGTGCGTAGGATGCCTTAGAGAGCTTTAATGACACTTACGGATAAAGTTCTGCCAGAATTCCCTAGAATTTTCCCCAGTGTTGTTACACATACCAATAACGCAGTTTTGTAACTGAAACTCAAGGTTATTTGGACAAAACCAAATGAGTCATAAGTTTGAAGAGTAAAAAATTCATAAAAAAAAATTAGATTGATACAATGAAACCATTTGTTTATTACAATAATTACAAATAAAAGGACCCTCCTTTGAAGCAGGTACACAGTTCTATAATTCCAGGCAACACAATAACATAATAAAAATCCGAGTGGAATCCGAATGGATGAATAAATTCTGAGAAATTTTCTATTCAGTTGAGCTTTTATAACTTCTGACGCTAATAATAACTGCCTATAAACATTTAACCAATGGAACTACAGTTTAATAATTCACAAGTAAATTTCAACCCTTAGCGTCTCAAACAGCCTTCCTTATCCTTTACTACCTGTTTTGTAAACAAGCTCCCTTACTGCCATCGTATATAAACTCGCTCAGAGGCATTTTTAAGCATTATTTCGTAAATCATTGACCAATACACTTCAATCAGCACAGCAGCTATTTACATCAGCATGGAAGGCAAAAATAAATCCTCCTCCATTTATTATACGATTTATCAATATCGCCAGGAACTGGCACGGCCCAAAAAGAACTTGAAGAGTCTGTATAAAACAAAAGTATCACTAACGGATGAGTTAGTTAGCAAAAGTGTAGAAAATATAAAAAAATTGCCAAAAGAGGATCTGCGAGCTATTACCCAAGGGCTTATCTACAAAAAGAAGTTGGTGTTGAAATTATGCGCCAAACGTAAATAGAAGAAGCTGGACAGAACTAAAGCCAAGGACCAGGAAGCAATAGCAGGCAAAACTTATTATATTCAGAAAATTCATTAAAAATCGTTGTAAGTCCGTATAAAAAAATTAATAAAAATATTAAAAAAACATTTTTTATTGATACTTGGGGTTGAAAAGTAAATAAATCCGTGATTGCATTTTGTACAATCAGATTTGGTTGGCCACTTGAGAAATTTGGTTTTCAATGCATTTTTTCTATTCGTAAGTTAAACTTATCAACATGGTTTAGGTCGCCAATTATTAACAGTTGCACTGTTTGTATTCCATACTTTGTTCAAGTTTTTGCCGGAAAACCCAAGCCATTACATACATAATGGGTCAATACAACCCTTTTGTCAGGATTACAACCTAGTGTCTCACATCACTTATGTTGTGTGTGTTAATTTTATAAATGAGTGGCATGACCTACAGCTTTGAAGTAGACTCCGAAAGACAGATTTTTGAGAAACTTTTTCATGGTAATTTTAT
Organism: Sarcophaga subvicina; assembly: GCA_936449025.2. Lineage (NCBI taxonomy): Eukaryota > Metazoa > Arthropoda > Insecta > Diptera > Sarcophagidae > Sarcophaga > Sarcophaga subvicina. The sequence goes on along the minus strand of OW388083.2, from coordinate 102,186,210 downwards.
TTATTCTCAGAGTTTTTGCCAGAAATTTGCTGAGAGGAAGTCGTCGAAGAAATACTTTTTGTATTTTTTTTTTGACCCAGGCTCGAACCTACTAGACTACGGCGACTTCTACATTGTGGATAAACGCTACGTTAATTTTGTGGAAAGTTTTTTATAATCACGTAAAGCATCATAATTTGAATTGCATGTCTACGCCATCTACGATACATTTGACTTCTTAGCAGTTGCTATAAAACTCAATTCCTTGTATTATTTCTTCGTACACTTCGTTGAATATACTTTTCCAAATATCTGTCCTCATCCCTTAGAAAGGCTCAGATCATATCAGACGCATAGAAACTCTCCTTCTCGCATACTCGTTTGCTTTTTATTGTGAATTCTCGTAGGAGTGCTGTTTCCTATACTTTAAATTGGCCATTGTGTTCAGTATGGAATCCAATATCCTCGCTGGTGTCCCTTACGTTAACTCTAACCTTTTCAATATTGACGATTTATTATGTAGTCAAAAAAAGAAAATATGAATTTTTCCCATTTAAAATTATTTTTAAATTTTCCAAAAAGTGATTTCATGAAATATAATTTTTTTGTTTTAAAATAGTTTTTATTTAAATCTTAAAGTATAAGAATACGAAAAAATATCTTAAGGACTACAGTACATAAAAAAGTTTACTTAAGCAATAAGATTATGTGCAGCTGTATTTCAACACTGGCTTCACGAATATTGTCCTTTAAAGCGTCAATTGTCTCTGGCTTGTCGGCGTAATACTTACCTTTTACGGCACCCCACAAATAATAGTCCAATGGTGTCAAAAGGCAGCTCCGAGGTGGCCAAACTACATCATCTCTGCGGCTGATAATGCGATCTTCAAAAACAGGGCGCAAAATATCGAGTGTAGCTTCGTCTGTGTGGCACGTAACACCGTCCTGTTGAAACCAAATGTTGCCAATATTCTCCTCTTCAATTTTTGTGAACAAAAATTCGTTCATCATGGCCCGATAACGTTCGCCATTGACTGTAACGGCCACTCCTTGCTCATTTTCGATGAAAAATGGTCCAATTATGCCTCTGGGCCAAAATCCGCACCAAACAGTGACTCGTTTTGGGTGCGTCGGGTTTTCAATGTATGCGTGCGGGTTTTCTGTGCTCCAAATCCAACAATTTGGCTTGTTTACATGCCCGCCAAGATCAAAATGAGCTTCATCTGAAAAGATAATTTTTTTTTGCCAAAATCGGCATCTTCTGTAAGTCGATCGCAGGCCCACTTAACGAAGCGAAAACGCATTGGATGGTCAATTGGCTTCAACTCCTGAACCAATTGGACTTTGTATGGCGTCATACCAATGTCTTTATGCAAAATTCGTCTCAATGATGTCTCCGAAATGTTCAATTGTTGAGAACGACGGTGAATTGATGTTGATGGCGCTTCACGCATACTTTCTGCCACAGCAGCAATATTCTCGGGTGCACGCACTGTTTTTGGCTTTTCACGCTTTGGTTTATCGATGAGGATGCCAGTTTCCTTCACTTTTTTCACAAGATAACGAACATACGGAGCTGACGGTGCTTCTCTTCTTCCAAAATCCGTACGCAATTTTCGCACACATTCTGCAACATTACCATGATTTTCAAAGTAATGTCGCAATATTACCCAGCTTTGTTCAAGCGTATATACAATCATATTCGTTCAGCGGAAGGACAAAACTAACTATCTGTCAAATCCGACATGACCTAAGCGAAATATGTACTAGTTGAAAAAAAAAACGTTAGATGGCGGACCCGATAGCACGGCTCATATCTGATCGTGCGTAACTGCGCTTGAAAACCCGTATTATCGTCTGACAGCCGGAGGCAAAGTTTGGTTTCTGGTTACTATTAAGGATACACCGAGTTAGTTATGATTGATAGTGATAACATTCTACAAGAATGGCAGGCCTGCCATCCATTAAGTATTTATTTATTTGTCCTTATGATTACTGGCCCTTCACTCTTGACACTACAAATTATGATTCGGTAGTCATAGGCAAAGTTTAGTTTCTGTTTCTGAAAATGTGTAACATGGCCATTACGGATACACCACAACATTCTTGCCCCACATGGATGGATGGCCTACCATCAAGTGAGCCGTATTCCAGTGGAATTAATTTTTAAAAGAATTTAATATTTAAAGGGAAAAGTGGCGTATCTATAACTAAAACTACGAAGCAAGTTTATTCTACAAACAAAGCTTTTCTCTTTTCGTTTTTATGTGACAGTTTAACAGGAAGAATGAAAATTCGCGTAACCATTAAGCGAATGTCATAAACGAATGCCATGCGATGTTATTTTTGATAAAAATTTTTTTTAAATATCTCTTATGCATGTGTATATGTGTCTCTAACTGTAAGTATGTATGCGTGTGTGTGTAAAAATCATTAGAAGTTTCGGGTACATATGTATGTCAATGGGTTTTAATTTGAGTGCCAATATATCGTTTTGATTTGAGTGTGAATGCTGTTGTCAGTTTCGTTTATGAATTGCACTGAGAGATCGTAATTAAAACTTCACGATTTTTATGGCTGATAATGATGATGCTGCTGAGGATGATGGTTATGACGATGAAACTAATGTTGTTGGCGGCATTGCAGGCGGTAGGCGGCAGGCGGTTTTTAATAATGACGATGACGATAATTACAAAACTCTTGTTTGTTGCTATAATTTGGAAATCTTCTTCTTCTTCTTTTTTTTTGCAATTTTTAAATTTGTAATGCAATAAAGGGTGGTGGCAATAGAGAGTGAAATTGAAATAATAATTTAGTATTTGAATGTCTATGTCGCCGTGTTCTACTAGGTACGGTTCAAAACGAGATATGGAAAAATATTTCTTCGGCAGATTGCTAGCGAAAACTTTGTGAGTAAATAAAATTGCCATGAAAAGTTTCTCAAAAATATGCCTTTCGCAGGAACAGATAAACCCTGGCTATTATTAACATCAAATTTGAGTATCCTGTATGCGCTTGCCGTAGTCTAGTAGGCAGTGTGTTGGCTTATTAGACGTAAAGCCACGGTTCAAACCCCAGGTCCAGACATCAAAACCAAAACATAAAAAAATATTTCTTCGGCGACTTCCTTTCAGCAGATTTCTAGCGAAAACTTTGTGAGTAAATAAAATTGCTATGAAAAGTTTCTCAGAAATTTGTCGTTCAGTTTCGATTTTAAGCTGTATGTCCCGCCAGTCATGTATAAAATTTAACACACACAACTTAAGTGGTGTGAGAAGCCAGGTCGTAATCTTGACTGAAGGTTTGTAATGACCAATTGCGTATGTGAATAATGTTGGAGTCAATTTAATTTTGGAGTTGTTTTGAATTTTTAAATTTTGAATTGCACACAGTTGCGTGCTGTACCCTGTAACTGTCACCACATGTATGTTTACGGTATATGCTTATGTACTTATAAAGCGCCGAATTCAAAGTGGGTGGTTGTTTAAGTTGGCATCAACTGCATTTTAGAGCGGCGGCAGAAATCACAAATACACGATAAACTTGACAATTCAATAATTAGTTTTGCACGTCAAAACCATTTTTCCAATATCTGCTTATACACATACATACATACATACATTCATTCATACTTGCACTACATGTTCTATATTTTTTTTGTTGCCGTTGCATTTTACGTTCCACTTCGTATTTAACTCATAATGTTCGTTGCAACAATTTGTTGGCAAAAATTTTTTTCTCCATGATTTTTAACACCATATTCACATGGTTGCTGCAGCCAATTTTGCAACATTTGAATGTGAAGTACATACATATGTACATACATAAGTACGTATGGCATGTGGCAATGTGTTACCCAAATACCCAAATCTAATTGTGGTTGCTTTGGTTTTTTTAGCCAACATTTTTTGAATATTTTCGATCGTATTTATTGGAGTTCTTCTGTTGTTTTTAAATCATTCATTCAATAATGACACACGATAAATTTCGACAATAACTATGATATTTAAGTAAATTGATGTCTTTAAAGTTTATGATTTAATAGAATTAAAGCAGTCCAGAAGGAATTCGTTATTTGGCGCCCCATTCGTGGAAGCGCTATTTCTGTTTTATTTTTCTTGTCTGTTTGAACAGATTGAAATCTAATTCAGAAACAAATTCTATTCAAATCCATGAATAGGAAATAGAATGCATTTTGTAGCGTTTGAAGAGTTTTTAATAATGTCAACCGCTTTGCTAAAAGCAAACTTTTTAATTCGAACTTATACGCTCAATAATTGGAACATGCGGTGAACACTATGAAGTTTACAATTATGTGGTTACAGTTATGCGGGTAGTTTTTTTATATTAACATACTGATCTACGTATGGTAGATGGATGTAAAGTGATATTTCATGACTGGAATTGTGATCAAATTGACGCTACATATGAGAATCAACAATCAAGCATTCAGTAACTTGGTATACTGACTGTATCTTTAGAATTTTCTTCATTCTTGACGAAATTCCGCCGTGCCACAGAGGGGCATTTTGCCTGAAAACCTGGCCAAAATTAATAGAAGTGTTTTATGAGTTAATGGCTGGAATTTTTTGATAGTGTTACTGATAATTAGGCCCCAGGATGAACCCAACTGATTTTGGTTCAAAGCGGTCCCCTCGAAATTGCACTTATTTTAACATAATTATGGTAGTTATGCAACAATCATGATAAAATTTAGCGTGGATCAGTTCTGTATACTAAGAAATCAAGGTGTATAGTTTGGTGAAAATCGGATCACATTTGGCCCTAGTCCCCATATTAAGTCCCCCTTAGAAATTCACGTTTGCGCTTATAAATGGCTTAAAAAGATCGATAACGTCATAAATTCAGTATAAAGGTGTATTTTGTAAATCTAAATCATATTACCAAATTTTGTTATGATCGGTCCATAATTGCCCCTTGGTCCAAAAAAGGGCTTCTTAAGACAATATGTTTAGCAATTATAATTGCCTTAAAAATTTTATTACCTCGATGAAATTCGACATGAACATGTTTAATATGAATGGGAGTTATTTATGATCACATTTTATTATGCTCGGATCATAAGTGTCCCTAGGTATCACATACAGTCCATTAAGAAAATCAAACATACATCACATATTGTTATAATAGTCGATATACATACATATGTAATTAAGTTTTTAAAGTTCTATGATAATTAATATTTATTCATAATATTTATTTTACATTATTTAATACTTAACTCAAAAATACTTAAAAAGTGAAACTAAATACAATCGTTAAAATCGTTATCATTTTCATCATCAATGTCAGGAAGGAGTAATTTAATATTATCTGATGAATTCCTTCGCGTGTTTTGTGTACTGCAGCTCAGAAAATGGTCACTGCTTAAATGTAACCTATTCAGGACATCACCATTGGTATCGCTTTTACTGAATTTCCTCGCATAATTCGTACGCCATATGGCTTCATTGCCTATGGCTTTATTGCACTGCGTCTAATTTTTTTTAATTTAAAAAAAAAGTAAAATTTTCAAAGAATCGTCAAAAATAATTGTGCAAATTTACGCAATTTTTTTGTTCCTAAATGTAGAGAGTTCGTATTTACTTGTGGTATATAATATCAAACTATGAAAAACTACATTCATTCATTCCTTATCTTTTTTAGGAAGAGTAAAAAATGTTAAATTTTTATTATTTTTAAATTACATTAATATATGAGATATATATATATATATATATAAACTGAAAGTAGCAGTTGCTCATACCTTTCAAATAAAACAGAATTAATATAAAACCTCTATTCCTTCAGCTAAAAAAAAATATCATTAAAAACCTATTAAAATTTCAAAAAAAAACACCCAAAACGCATTTAATTTTCTTCACTTTCCTGACTTTGACATCGTCTCAAATCTACAAATCTCAAGTTAAGAAAATTCAGTCGTGAAAATTCACTACATAATGCAGAATTTTGTTGTCTATCGAACTGCATACTCAGTTTCTTAAATTTCTTTAAATTCATTATTGCCTTTTCGGCCAGCTGGCTGTTATTAACATCAAATTTGAGTATCTTGTATGCGCTTGCCGTAGTCTAATAAAGCCAGGGTGGACATGGGGTTTGTCCAGACATCAAAACGAAATATGGAAAAATATTTCTTCGGCGATTTCCTTTCAGCAGATTTCTGGCAAAAACTCCCAGAGTAAAAAAAATTGCCATGAAAAGTTTCTCAAAAAAATCTGTTGTTCGGAGTCGACTTTAGGTCGACTGTAGGTCCCTCCATTCATGTATAAAATTAACACACACACAACATGAGTGGTGTGAGAAGCTAGGCCGTAATTCTGACTGAAGGGTTGTAATGAATTTGAAATACATTTCTCTTAAATGACTCAATGATTCCCAACAAACAAATCTTTCGAAGTTTTTATGGCATTGCCTTATATTGTTAACACCAGATATTAAAGAACAGACAATAAAGATTAGATTTGTACTGAAAAGGGTAATATAGGTTCAAAAATTATATTCTCTAGAGCCTATTAAGTAGAGGGGAAGATGAAATTCAAATTTATAAATTCATATCCTTTTTCAGGAAACTGAGAAAGGAAAACAAATGCACTCAAAGAAGCTGCAACTCAGTATAATAATGGATAACGCCGCTACCTGCAGCAAGATCAGGTAGTTGTTTGAACCTAAACCAAACACAGGCATAATCAAAAACACAAATTTCCATGACAATTTTCCCCTATGAAGGGTTGAACCAAACTTACTTATTTGCTACCTGAATATGGTAGCTGCTTCTAGTGAAAATATAAATTTTGATAATGGTTTCCACCACCTATAAAAGGGTTGAAATTGGCGAATAAATTTCAAACACTCTTGAATCTCGGTAGACAATAGTTGTCAGCGGAAAATTTATTGAAAAAAAATGGAAAAAATGGCAACAAAACAAGTAAAATCTAGGGAAGTGCTCGACAAGTGTATAGACATGTCGAAAGTAAAACTGGATGTGTTGAAGGCACAAATTAGTAAGAAAATCCACGACGTTTTTTATATTGAAAAATTTGTTTACAATGAGTTGAAATTGGAAAAAGTTATCAGTCCCATGACGATGCGTAGAAATATGACTGAATTTCTGAATGATCGCCGCGTCAAACAATTCATATCTGAATTATGGCCGATTTTATTAGCGGCTGAAGAGAGTGCTGCAAGCATACCAAAAAAGCCTATGGAGCCGAAGAAAGATGAAAGTATACAAACTAAACATCGAAATGGAAACGAACAATCTAAATGTAGTTCACATTCTCGATCCAGAAAGCAGGGCAACATGGTGAACAGTGGAAAGGAACCATTTGTACCTCCTAAAACTTTCAATCAAGCTGACATTGAAAACGATATTAAGCATCGCGAAAAACACAGTGAATCTACATCGCTTTCTGGATCCCCCGAAAGCCGAAATAGTGATACGGGAAGTGGCATACAAGCAGAACAAAAGCCGCCACTAGTACCATCCAACACTTTTGGTTCCAGCCTTAAACCACAACAACGCATCAACATGTTGAGTACCGGAAATAAACTACCAGCACCTCCTAAAACTTTGCGCTCCAAACTTAAATCCCAGGGACGTATTGACATATCCAAAGTAAAATTGGACGTATTAAAGCCGTGGATAAGCAAGAAAATCTTTGATATTTTAGAAAGAGAAGATAATGTTGCCGTAGAGTTCGTATACAATAAATTAAAACAGGATAAAATGCTTTGTAAACAGAAATTACAAATCAGAATTGCTGGATTCCTAAATGGTGGCAAAGCACAGAAATTTGTATGTGAATTATGGCCACTTTTGTTGTCAGCCCAAGAGAGTGAAAGGGGCATACCAGCTGATTTTATGCAGCAGAAGAAAGATGAGAATGTAAAGGTAATTGAAAAGGATATTAAGCATGACGAATCTGCAGTGCTTTCTCGGTCCACTAATAGCCAGATTAGTGGTGTTGGAATGAGCACAAAAGTAGATCAGAAGCAACGTTTAACCACCAGCACTTTAAGCACCAAGAATAAACACCCGGGTAAGGAAAATAATAAAAATGCAATGAATTTTGAAAGTCAAGCACCTAAACTGGATAAGTCTGGATCAAAAGATAACCAAATTAATAAAGACAAATCAAGCAAGCGTGGTAAAGCATGCGGCTTAAACGGGTTTGAAAATAATTGTATGTTCTCACCTAAAACCCTACAACAAGAGACAAAAGCCATCTCACTAGATCAACGTCCTTCTACACCAATTGGAGAATTTTTGTCGGAACATTGTCAACAAACCCAGGAGTTTTTGAATCTTTGGAACGAAGCACCCGATAAGGAAACAGTTCTATTATCAACCAAGTTTATATATCCTGAGGAAAAAAATATCGAACAACAAATAAACGCCACTTTGTTGCCAGCAGCAGCATCTGTTAGAAAATCAGATCATAAAGAGCAGAAGCCGAATATTGACTTTGATAAGGTAGTTAAAGCCGAAGCCGAAATAAAAGCTGCCCGCGAACTACACTCACGTAAACGTACGCACTCGACTATGAGTAACGAAAGCAAAAGGTCCGAAAGTGATTCTTCCAATAAAGATGGACAGCAACCAGCTAAGAAGAGCCGAACAAAGGTAAAGAAATCCTCTACGAATTCAGACAAAGGCTCCTCAAGGAAGCCACAAGCTGAATCCAGTAAACAGAAGAAATACGAAGAAGAACACCGTCCAGACAAAACCTCTTCTAAGAAGCCGGTAGCGGAATTTAAAAGAAATGAGGACCACAAGAAGTGTAACAACGACATGAGAAAACTTGAGTTTGAGCTTTTTGGCAGTATGAGTAGTGATGAAGAAACCGTTTAAAATATACTCGGCAATGAAGACAGACGCTATGGTATGGGACGATGCTAATGTAGATTATAATTTTGAAAAAAAAAAATATATTATTTCTAATGAATTCGTATAAGTTTTATATAAAATGTCACATGAAAATGTTTTTAATTTTTATTAAAAATTTATGTAATAAATGAATAATTTTTAAGTTTAATTTTTAATCTTAAGAAATATGAAATAAAAAATACATAAAAAATTTATTCAATGTTCTAATTCAACTACTGTGCTAAAGAGGAGAGGAAAGGATTATAAAAGTTTTTTTGTATTCCCAACTAAAAATGGAAATAAATTTGGTTTTGAATCTTATATTTACAGAAGAAATCATTGTCACCGTAGTATAGTAGGTAGTGTGTTGGCTTATTAGACGCAAAGCCCGGGTTCAAGCCCCAGGCCAGACATGAAAGACAAAATACAAAAAGTATTTCTTCGGCGACTTCCTCTCAGCAGATTTCTGGCAAAAACTCTGTAAGTAAATAAAATTGCCATGAAAAGCTTCTCCAAAAAAATCGGACATTCGCAGTTGACTTTAAGCTGTAGATCCCGCCACTCATGTATAAAATTAACAGACACAACATAAATGGTGTGAGAAACTAGGTCGTAATCCTGACTGAAGGGTTGCAATGACCAAATACAGTGGACAGCAAAAGTCTTAGTACTCCAATATATTTTGACGAAAAAACAGTCCTCACAGGCTTAATACTCTTGCACAAAGTCCCGATATGTCTTCTAGAGAGAGATTTAGGAGATTATTTGAAAGAACGAGTATGTAATCGCTAAACCTCAAACAAATCTCAATCGAAAAAATTTGCTCTTGGTGCCATAAGAAAACAAATAAACAGAACTGTAGATTCAATTCCAAATGGGTTAAATGGAGTACTTTACCTCAAGGGATATTCTTCGAAATATAAGGGATATCATTTTCATATATTAGACCTTTGAATTTTAAATTTACTCAAGGTTCTCCTTGGGGTACATATGGAGTCATCTGAAACTATTCCTTATTTTTCTCTTGTTTTATGAAAACCATTAAATTTTTTTGTTTTATACTAAAACAGAAATAAACTGATAAAATAAATCTAAAAACCTTAATTTTTTTATACAAACTATGAAATGAAATTTTATGAAATTGTCAGAATATATTAGAGTACTAAGACTTTTGCTGTCCACTGTATATATGTGGGCAATTTTGTGTTAAGTGAACCAATTTTTAAAATCGATGTCTTCCGATGAAATTGCACCAAGGTTAGTACTATTGGATAGTAGGCCAGACACAAATTTTCAGCTCTATCAGTCAAGAACTGCCGGAGTTAGAGAGGGCCAAAGTTGAACATTTTTGTCATACAGGGTTTTTTTAAAATGTGTGTAACTTTTCACCTATTGGTCCTAGCAAAAATTTTAATTTTCCAAAGGATATTAGATAGCTATTTCTTCAATCTTTCAAAAAAAAATTTTAATTTTTTTTCAAAATCGACCTTTTTTTGCTCAAAAGAAAGCTTATACAATTTTCTTTAAAGCCTTTATAATCGCTTAATGGGATGCGAGTGGGATATCTATCAAAAAAATTATTTTTTAACTCAATAATAAGATTTTTCAATAATAAGATTTTTCAATTCGCACGCCAAAGATTTTCCCTTCTTCTCGTTTGGAAGTCTATGAATCCCATGCTCAGCAACCAAGTTTTTAGCAATTCTTGCTTTTCGTTGAGACGTTCCAAACTCGATCATTATTTTTGAACAACTCCATGACGATGGAACAAGAGTAAGAAGTTGAATTCTTTCAGATCTACTCTGTGACGTTTTGTACTTCCTTTTTATTTGTTCAAAAACTTCTACTGCATCCTTGTGATGTTGATTTTGGCACTCATTATTCTGTATCTGGCCTACTATCCAATAGTACTAACTTTGGTGCAAATTTCATCCAAATCGGAAGTAATCGATTTTAAAAATTGGGTCAATTGACACGAAATTGCCCATGTATGTATTACAAAAATTTAGAAAATTATGATAAGACCGTTTGGTACTTCTTTATTAATGCAACGTATAAAGTTTTGCTACTTTTAATTTGCATTGAGTACTTCGAAAGCTCACTTATTTTGTTTTTGTAGAATATTTTTTAAGTCGTTACTGTTGTAAATTGTAGTGTCGGCAAAAACTTGAAAGGATAATTGTTTTTAATAACTTCAAATTTCATGAAACACTACGCAGTGAATTTTGACAAAGGACTTCCTCTTCAGAGGCTTAATCCAGCTGACAGGTTCTGCGAGTAAGGAAGCAAAAAGACACCATCACCCATGAAGCATTATAAAGTATTTTGTCACAGAAAACCCCCGTTAAGCTCGAGCTTCAGCTTGATAAACATTATTCGCACTTTGCACCAGGAAAAAATGCATGTGAGCAGTGGTTTGCTAAATTTAAACGAAGAGAAATAAGTATCGAGAATATGCAGAGCTATTACCAATAAAAGAAACAACAAGACCGAATTTCAGGGGATTGTCCCTAATTATAGGTTATAGAAGAGAGGAAACAGGGAATACCTACATACACCTTTTCTATTCGTAAATTAAACTTCTCAACATGGTAATTGCACTGTTTGTTTTCAATATTTTGCTCAAGTGTTTGTTGAAAAACCCAAGCCATTACAAACATAAATTACAACCATTCAGTCAGGATTACGTCCTATTTTCTCACGCCACTTATGTTGCGTGTCTTAAATTTATACAGAGTGGCGGCACCTACAGTTTAAAATCGACTTCGAACGACAGATTTTTTTTTAAACTCTTCATGGCAATTTTATTTGCTCTCAGAGTTTTTGTCAGAAACTTGCCGAGAGGAAGCCGCCGAAGAAATTTTTTTCTCACATTTTGTTTTGTTGGAGATGTCTAACCAGGGGTTTAATCGTGGCCAACACACTATCTACTAGACTACGGTGACAACAACAGGAAACAGGGAATAGTGTTTTTGTACAGGATTATCCATTTCGTGGTTTCAAAAGTAAACGTAAATAAAACACAAATAAAATATTTTTTTCATGATATTTCTTTTTTATTGTAAAGTTTGAACGTTGACATTATGTGTGTTGGTTTTTAAGTGCTCAAGAGTTGAAGGTTTATCTCCATAAACACGGTCTTTCGCGTAGCCCCACAAAAAGTCTAATGGTGTCAAATCGCATTATCTTGGTGGCCAGTTGATATCGCCACGACGAGAAATTACGCGGCCAGGAAATGTCTCTTGCAATAAAGCCATATTCACTCGAGTTGTGTGGCATGTGGCATCGTCTTGTTGAAACCACATATTCTCCAAGTCGTATTCTTCAATAGCAGGCAAAAAAAGTCGGTTATGACAGTCGTTTCATCGTCGTTTTCGAAGAAGTAGTTTGACAGATGCCGAATTCCAGTCCCATACTTTTGAAACCACGAAGTGGATAGCCCTTTATTAAAACCTACAGAAAAGCCTTATGCAGGAAGAAGGTTATACACACGGATGGGGCGGTTAATAAATATATGCCGTCTGTAACGTATTCTGCGATCTACTAGCCAATCAAACACAAACGTATGTATGTATGTACTTTACATGACATACGAGTTTTATGGATAAAATATATGCGATTTAGAGTGAGAAGGAAATTTATTTACCTCACGAGTATAATCCTTTGAAGTAGCTATAGAACAGCGAAACTGAAGTGTAGTTGTTTGAGATACCAGAGGCAATAAAAATATCAAAAGGATATAGAGTGCCAGATGAGCTCACATGGATTCACATATGAAGGCCATTAACGTATTACGCTGATATTAATTGTGGAGCTAACGAACAAACCTAGACACGTCCTCATTAAATGGTGTTTTAAATTTCATTTTAGGAATCTCTAAGTACACATCATAAAGCCACGAAATATTTTCATTTAAAACCAGATCCTCGATCCCATTTTAAAATAATAAGAAAAGCTGACTTTTCCTAAAAGAAAACCGGTCTTATGTTCAAGGTTTTATTATATATTTCTGTGAAAAGGAATAAAAATCCTTAAATCCATAGAAATTTTTAGATTGTCATAAAGTTAGGTACGTCAATATTTATACACGATGGGAGCTAATGACATTTTATTAGTGTAAGTTGGTCATAATAAGTAATTAAGTAATTTTAATTAAATAATAAGTAATTATTGTTATTTTTCTTTCTTTAAAGCTGGATCCACCCCATTTTTTATATGGAGTTTGCCAGCCCTCTTCTTGAGTGAAAGAAAAAATATTTTTTATGAACAACTCTCATCTCGAGTTGGTTTAATTTTATATTTTGTACGGAAAAACTTGAACAGAGCAGCCAGTAGGTTATAATTTACATACAAAGTTGATTTGGTATGCCCACATATTAGGTTAAGTTAGGTTAGAGTGGTAGCTTTGATAAAAAAAACTCATTTAAGCACGCACGGGCGAAAGCAGTTCCTTTACTGTCCAAGTTCTATCAAACCCGGGAAGAATAAATAGTTGGCCAGCGCAAAAGCTGCACGCCCACATACATAAATCATGCAAAATTTAAATATACTTTAAAAATGTGGTTTTTTCAGAAGTGCATGAATCAAGCTGCAGAAAACACGCAGTTAGCTGTCATTCAGAAAAAGTAGCTGTAAAGTGCCGAAAGCAAGCCTTCTTCATTCTTTTTTGCATTTGTGTATTGGAACACGGCGTATATAGTTCTGAGAAATATCTTGTCATTAGGCTTAATAATAAACAAGCGATATAACAGAAAAAGAGTGAAGACTCAACTCTCAATAAAAAAAATAATTTTTATTCGGACAACAGGCTTCGTTTCCATGTCATTAATTAGGTTTCTCCAGCTCATGGGACAATAGAACTTTGCCCATTGAATGTTACTCTTGGCGCTGTCTGACGTTAAATTTCTCGACTTGTGATGGTTTGCACATAAAACTGACTAAGGATTTATGACTTTAGCATACGCAACGAGTTGTTATTAACTAAGAAACTAAATTGCAAACAAACCCTGACGCCAAGGGAATATTTGTTCTGAAAAGCCTAACGAAGAATTTAAATATATTTTTTACGACAGCCCATTTGGGATTGTTATTGAAACACATGTTTACATATTTAAACGTTTTTTGAATACTAAGAAAGGAAAACAACGGCCATTGGTTGAAATTAAGGGCTCCAGAAAGTTCAGGTAGCTGGTAGACCTAGTGAGAAATGAATACAAGAACACTTTATAACGGTACCTGTTTCTAGCAAAAATACAAATGTACATGAAAGGGTTGAACTGGCCGTATGTGTTCAATTGTTCTGTTGAAAGAACAGGTAGCTGGTTGACCGTCTGTGAAATATCTGTAGGCACCAATCGAACATATTTGCTACCTAATTACGATGAATAAGCTAAACACGGTACCTGCTCTAATGAAAATGGAAGCAACAAAACAAGTGAAATTTGACGAACTGATCGACAATTGCATAGACATGTCGAAAGTGAAGTTGGATGCTATAAAGGCAAAAATTAATACGAAAATCTACAATATTTTTAAAATAGAAGATTTTGTATACAAGGAATTAAAAAATATAATTACAAGGAACCTAACTGATTTTGGTTCAAATCGGTCCATGATTTCGCCTAGCCCCCATACAAATTCCCCTCGAAATTGCACTTATTTACACAGAATTATAGTAATTATGCAACAATCATGATAAAATTTAGCATGGATCAGTTCTGTCGCCGTGCTCTAGTAGGTAGTGTGTTGGCTTATTAGACGAAAAGCCAGGGTTCGAGCCCCAGGCCAGACATCAAAATAAAATACAAAAGATTTCTGGCAAAAACTCTGAGAGTAAATAAAATTGCCATGAAAAGTTTCTCAAAAATCTGTCGTTCGGAATCGACTTTAAACTGTAGGTCCCACTACTCATGTATAAAATTAACACACACAACATAAGTGGTGTGAGAAGCTAGGTCGTAATCCTGACTGAAGGGTTGTAATGACCAATTATGTATGTATGTATGTATGTATGTATGGATCAGTTCTGTATACTAAGAAATCATGATGTATAGTTTGGTGAAAATTGGATCACATTTGACCCTAGTCCCCATATAAAGTCCCCTTTAGAAATTCACGTTTACGCTTATAAATGGCTTAAAAACATCGATATCATCATGAAATACAGTATGAACGTGTATTTTGTAAATCTAAATCATATTACCAAATTTTGTTATGCTCGGTCCATAATTGCCACTTGGTCCTTACAAATTTTATTACCTCGATGAAATTCGACATGAACATGTTTAATATGAATGTGAATCATTTATGATCACATTTTATTATACTCGGATCATAAGTGCCCCTAGGTATCACATACGGTCCATTAAGAAAATCAAACATACATCTCATATTGTTATAATAGTCGATATACATACATACATATGTATGTAATTAAGTTTTTAATCTTCTATGATAATTAATATTTATTCATAATATTTATTTTACATTATTTAATACTTAACTCAAAATAATACTTAAAAAGTGAAACCAACTACAATCGTTATCATTTTCATCATCAATGTCAGGAAGGAGTAATAGTAATAGTATCTGATGAAAATGCTTTTCTATTCCTTCGTGTTTTTGTGTACTGCAGCTCATAAAAGGGTCGCTGCTTAAATGTAACCTATTCAGCACATCTCCATTGGTATCGCTTCCACTGAATTTCCTCGCATAATTCGTACGCCATATGGCTTCATTGCCTATGGCTTTATTGCACTGCGTCTAATTTTTTTTTTAATTTAAAGAAAGGATTATAAAAGTTTTTTTTGTATTCCCAACTAAAAATGGAAACAAATTGGTTTTGAATCTTATATTTACAGAAGACATCATTGTTGTCATTACTTTAAATATTATTTTCCTTTCACGTTGTCGTTGAAGTCGCCGTAGTATAGTAGGCAGTGTGTTGGCTTATTAGACGTAAAGCCAAGGTTCGAGTCCCAGGCCAGACACCAAAATAAAATACAAAAAGTATTTCTTCGGCGACTTCCTCTCAGCAGATTTCTGGCAAAAACTCTGTAAGTAAAATAATTGCCATGAAAAGCTTCTCCAAAAAAATCGGACATTCGCAGTTGACTTTAAGCTGTAGGTCCCGCCACTCATATATAAAATTAACAGACACAACATAAATGGTGTGAGAAACTAGGTCGTAATCCTGACTGAAGGGTTGCAATGACCAAATACAGTGGACAGCAAAAGTCTTAGTACTCCAATATATTTTGACGAAAAAAGCAGTCCCCACAGGCTTAATACTCTTGCACAAAGTCCCGATACGGGTTCAAGAGAGAGATTTAGGAGATTATTTGAAAGAACGGCTATGTAATCGCTAAACCTTAAACAAAAATCAATCGAAAAACTTGCTCATGGTGCCATAAGAACATATTAAACAAAACTTGTACATTCAATTCCAAATGGGTTAAATGGCGCACTTTACCTCAAGAGATATTCTTCGAAATATAAGGGATATCATTTTCATATATTAGACCTTTGAATTTTAAATTTACTCAGGGTTCTCCTTGGGATACCTATGGAGTCATCTGAAACTATTCCTTATTTTTTTTCTTGTTTTATGAAAACATTAAAAATTTGTTTGTTTTATAATAAAACAGAAATAAACAAATAAAATAAATCTAAAAACCTTAATTTTTTATACAAACTATGAAATGAAATTTCATGAAATTGTCAAAATATATTGGAGTACTAATGCTTTTGCTGTCCACTGTATTTATTACAAACATTTGGAAAATTATGATAAGACCGCTTCGCTTGGTACTTCGTATAAAGTTTTACTACTTTTAACTTGCGTTGAGTACTTCGATAGCTCACTTGTTTTGTTTTTGTAGAATTTTTTTAAGTCAACGTTCCGGTAGGACTTATAAAGTCGTAGCTGTTGTAAATTGAAGTGTTGGCAAAAACTCGAAAGGATAATTGTTTTTAATAACTTCAAATTTCATGAAACACTACGCAGTGAATTTTGACAAAGGACTTCCTCTTCAGAGGCTTAATCCAGCAGACAGGTTCTGCGAGTAAGGAAGCAAAATGACACCATCACCCATGAAGCATGATAAAGTATTTTGTCACAGAAAACCCCCGTTAAGTTCGAGCTTCAGCTTGGTGAACATTATTCGCACTTTGCACCAGGAAAATATGCATTTGAGCAGTGATTTGCTAAATTTAAACGCCCCATAGAGCTGTTGCCAATAAAAGAAATAAGAAATCTTTTTATTTTATTTTAAGACCGAATATTCAGGGGATTGTCCCTAATTATAGGTTATAGAAGAGAGGAAAGAGGGAATACGTACATACACCTTTTCTATTTGTAAGTTAAACTTATCAACATGGTAATTGTACTATTTGTATTCAATATTTTGCTCAAGTGTTTCTTGAAAAACCCAAGCCATTACAAACATAAATTACAACCATTCAGTCAGGATTACGTCCTATTTTCTCACGCCACTTATGTTGTGTGTCTTAAATTTATACAGAGTGGCGGCACCTACAGTTTAAAATCGACTTCGAACGACAGAATTTTTTTTTAAACTCCTCATGGCAATTTTATTTGCTCTCAGAGTTTTTGTCAGTAACTTTTTTGGAAATATCTAACCAGGGGTTTAATCGTGGTCAACACACTTTCTACTAGACTACGGCGACTACAACAGGAAACAGGGAATAGTGTTTTTGTACAGGATTATCCATTTCGTGGCTTCAAAAGTAAACGTAAATAAAACACAAATAAAATATTTTTTTCATGATATTTCTTTTTTATTGTAAAGTTTGAACGTTGACATTATGTGTGTTGGTTTTTAAGTGCTCAAGAATTAAAGGATTATCTGCATAAACACGGTCTTTCGCGTAGCTCCACAAAAAAGTCTAATGGTGTCAAATCGCATGATCTTGGTGGCCAGTTCATATCGCCACGACGAGAAATTACGCGGCCAGGAAATGTCTCTTGCAATAAAGCCATATTCGCTTGAGTTATGTGGCATTTGGCACCGTCTTGTTGAAACCAAATATTCTCCAAGTCGTATTCTTCAACAGCAGGCGAAAATGTCGGTTATCATATGACCATAACGTTCCGAATTGACGGTGACAGTGGTTCCATCGTCGTTTTCAAAGAAGTAAGGTCCAATCACACCTTCGGACCAAAGAGCGCACCAAACAGTGACGAAGTGGATAGCCCTTTATTAAAATCTACAGAAAAGACTTATGCAGAAAGAAGGTTATACACACGGATAGGGCGGTTAATAAATATATTCTGTCTGTAACGTATTCTGCGATCTACTAGCCAATCAAACACAAACATATGTATGTTACGAGTTTTATTGAAAAATATATGCGATTTAGAGTGAGAAGATCAGTTATTTACCTCACGAGTACAATCCTTGGAAGTAGCTATAGAACAGTGAAACTGAAGTGTAGTTGTTTGAGGGTACCAAAGGCAATACAAATATCAAAAGGATGTGGTGGTGGTCGCATATTGTGTATGAATAATGTTTGGGTATGAGAAGGCTATGTTTTAATGAGTGCCAGTTGAGCTCACATGGATTCACAGATGAAGGCCATTAACGTATTACGCTGATATTAATTGTGGAGCTGATGAACAAAACCGGACATGTCCTCATTAAATGCTGTTTTAAATTTTATTTTAGGAATCTCTAAGTATGTATCATGAAGCCACGAAATATTTTCATTTAAAACTAGATCCACGGTAAAATAATAAAGTAAAATCCTTAAATCTACAGAAATTTTTATATTTTCATAAAGTTAGGTACGTCAATATTTATACATGATGGGAGTTATTGACATTTTATCGGTTTAAGTGGCTCATAAACTAGATTTTATTGTTACTTTTCTTTCTTTAAAGCTGGATCCACCCCATTTTTTATATGTAGTTTGACAGCCATAGCAGCATATGAACAACTCTCAGATTGATTCGGCTAAATTTCAGATTTTGTCTGGAAAAACTTGAACAGAGCAGCCAGTAGGTTATAATTTACATAAAAAGGTGAATTGATTTGCCCACATATTAACTTAAGTTAGGTTAGAGTGGTAGCTTTGATACCAAAATCTCATTTAAGCATGTACAAGCGAATGCAGTCCCTTTACTGTCCAAGTTCTACCAAACCCGGGAAGAATAAATAGATGGCCAGCGCAAAAGCTGCACGTCCACATACATATATCATGCAAAATTTAAATTTACTTTAAAAATTTAGTTTTTTCAGAAGTGCATGAATCAAGCTGCAGAAAACACTCAATTAGCTGTCAGTCACAAAAATTGACTGTAAAGTGTCGATAGCAAGCTTTCTTCATTCTTTTTTGCATTTGTGTATTGGAACACGGTACCTGTTTATACCAAAAATACAAATGCACACGAAAGGGTTGAACTGGCCGTATGATGAAAGGAACAGGTAGCTGGTTGACCATCTGTGGAATATCTGTAAGAACAAATCGAACGTATTTGCTACCTACTTACGCTGAATAAGCTAAACACGGTACCTGTTCTAATGCAAACAAAAATTTCCAAAATGGTTTCCGCCTATAAAAGGCGTGAAGCTTGGCTAATAAGCTCAATCACAATTTAGTCACGATACACAACGTACATCAACAACATTAGCGGAAAATCTATACCAAAATGGAAGCAACAAAACAAGTGAAATTTGACGAACTGCTCGACAATTGCATAGACATGTCGAAAGTGAAGTTGGATGCTTTAAAGGCAAAAATTAATACGAAAATCTACTCAATTTTTAAAATAGAAGATTTTATATACAATGAATTAAAATTGGAACAATTTATCTGTCCGATGCGGATGCACATACACATAACTGAATTTCTAAATGGTTCTTTGGTAAAACAATTCATATGTGAATTATGGCCGATTTTATTAGCGGCTGAAGAGATTGCTGTTGCCATACCAAATAATACGGTGGAACCGAAGAAAGATGAAAATCTAAAGGAAGTACATATTGAACCGACAAAAAATGAAATTTTGAATAAAGTATTCTCGTCTAAACTTCGAAAAGACGCCGAACGATCACAATCTCGATGCAGAAAACAAGACAACATGTCGGATGGCAGAAAGGAACCACCAGTACCGCATAATACGCTCAGTTCCACCCTTATACCACAGGGACGCATCGACATTGAAAAGAATATTAAGCATCACGAAAAACATGATGAATCTGCATCCCTTTCTCGGTCCACCAGTAGCCGAAACAGTGGTACGGAAAGTGGCACACAAGCAGAACAAAAGCAACCACTAGTACCAGCCAACACTTGTCGTTCCAACCTTAAACCACAACAACCCCTCAACGTGTTGAATGACAGAAAACAACCACTAATACCTCCTAAAACTTTGAGTTCCAAACTTAAACCACTAGTACCATCCAATAGTTTTGGTTCCAGCCTAAAACCAAAACAACGCGTCAACATGTTGAATGGTGGAAAACTACCACAAGTACCTCCTAAAACTTTGAGTTCCAAACTTAAACCACAGGGACGTATCAACATATCCAAAGTAAAATTGGACGTATTAAAGCCATGGATAAGCAAGAAAATCGCCGATATTTTGGAAAGAGAAGATAATGTTGCAGTAGAGTTCGTATACAATAAATTAAAACAGGATCAAATGCTTTGTAAACAGAAATTACAAATCAGAATTGCTGGATTTCTAAATGGTGGCAAAGCACAGAAATTTGTATTTGAATTATGGCCACTTTTGTTATCAGCTCAAGAGAGTGAAAGCGGTATACCAGCTGAGTTGATGCAGCAGAGGAAAGATGAAAATGAACGAATTGGAGAGGATACAAAACATATGAATGCAGAACAGAAACAATACTTAAGTACCAGTACTTTAAGAACCAAGAATCAGGAAAATAATAAAAATTCAATGAATATTAAAAATCAAATACCTAAACGGGGCAAGTCTGCATCAAAAGATAATCGAATTAATAAAAACAAATCCAGCAAGCGTTCTGCGGATTATTCTTCACATCCTTCTGAAAAATTAAGTGCTACTGGTGCTATCAAAAACAAAACTCAGAACAATGATGGTACATGCGGCTTAAATGGTTTCGCAAACATTTGTATGTATTCCCCCCAACAGAAAAATGCAAATGCAAGTACTCAGGATCAACATCGTCCTTCACATTGTGCAGAAATGGACGAATTTTTGAAACTTTGGAATGAAGCACCCGATAAGGAAACAATTCTATTATCAACCAAGTTTATATATCCTGATGAAAAAAATATTGAAAAACAAATAAAAGCCGCTTTGTTGCCATCGACATCATCTGTTACAAAATCAGATCATAAACAGCATAAGCCGAATATTGACTTTGATAAGGTAGTTAATACAGAAGACAAGATAAAAGCTGCTGGCGAATTACAATCACGTAAACGTTCACACTCGACTATGATTTGTGAAAGCAAAAAGTTGAAAAATAATTCCTCCGATAAGGATGAAAAGGAGCCGGCTAAGAAAAAACGGACAAAGACAAATGCAAAGAAAGCCTCATCGAAACGGAGTTCGGACAAAGCCTCATCAAGGAAGCCAGAAGCTAAACCAACACAACAGGCGGAACACAAGAAATCTAACAATGAAATTAATAAACTTGAGTTTGAGCTTTTTGGCAGTATCAGTAGCGATGAAGAAGAATGCAGTCCAGGACAACCTTCTGCGAAAAATTCAGAAACTAAACCGAACAACAGAGAACTGAACACTCTTGAGCTTGATCTTTCAATCAGCAGTGATGAAGAAGACGTCTAGAATATCCGCTGCAAAGAAGATAAATTTGCTAAAACAAGAATAATGATAGGGGACGACGCTCACGAGGAGTTTAAGTTTAGAAAAAAATATTTATTATTTGTAGTCATAATTTCCATAAGTTTTGTATTAAATATCGCATGACAATGTTTTTAATTTTTATTGAAAATTTATGTAAAAATGAATAATTTTGTAAGTACAAATTATAATAAATTTAATAGAAAGTTTAGATTTTGAATTTAATTCTTGATTCTTTATTAGTAATCTATTTTAAATGTAATATTAAGCAAATCATTATAAAAATTATAATTAAAATGAAAATGAAAATTAAAAATCTATTCAATGCTTCAATAATTAATGGGGTAAGGGAAGTTTTATTTGAAATATTCTTCCATTCAGAATTAATAATTGTTTGTTGCAATGGACGACACTGAGTCTAAAATTTACATAAGAAATTATTGCCCTTATATTAGATTACTTTGTTGTATGGTGTAAGTACTTACATTGTATACATACAGTTCACAAATGAGTATATGTTTGTACTCTGAGCAATTTTAATTGTATAAAAATAAAAGTGATAAAACAATTCAAAATTTTTTGATTTTAATTTAGTATTTAGTACTTAACAAAATAATATAAACGAACGAATTCTAAGAAAAAAAAAAAACAATCAATAGGAAAATAACTCGGATGTACTCAATTTTACACCATGCCAAATGACCGTTTTTGGACTCTGATGACGACTAACTTAAGTAATTAATATTAAAACATGAAAAAATTACGATAGTTTTTGATTTCGTTTTTGCAAACATATCATAAAATCGAGACGTGCAAAATTGAGTACATGCGAGTTGATTTTGCTTTGTTTGCTTTTTTCTTAGGAATTGATGATTTCTTTTTTAAATTTTATATTATTCTGTTAATCACTATATGCTAAATAAATGACAAAATGCTTTTTAAGTTTTCTTTATTACTTTCAGTTTTATTCAATAAAAAGCGTCCAAAGTACAAACATGTACTCATTTGTGGACCTCAATGTATGTACTCCATTAAATAAGTCATTTCTTTATTTATTTTAAACAATTTTCAACATATTAAGAAAGTAATTACAACGTGCGGGAAATCAATAACAGACTACTTAAGGAATTATGTAAAGTATTATTCGTCATGATCACCCTATTTAGCTCGATTAAAAATAGTCCGCGAAGTTTGTCACTTAATCGCTTTTCATTTTGTAACAATTCGCTTTCAATTGAAATAGAATTTAAGCAAACAATTTTAAAATATTTAACAATTATTTTGATACGAATTATTATTAAATTTATTGAAAAGAGTCCTCTAAATTTTGATTTGAAAGAGTTCTTCATTTTTATTCATTTTCTTTCGATTTTATTTAATATAGAACGGCTGGTTTGTACTTTTTACTTGCGTTGCAGTCTGTTACAGATGTACGATATGTTTAGTCCAGGTTAGATTAGGGTACCTTGTAGTGGCCCATTGTGTTACCAAGTATGACGTAACTCCCTTTGTCCTGATCCTTTAATGGGGAATTCGAACCACACTGAGCTTCGTATGAAACTTGAGAGTTCTCTTAGTGGCACATTTTTCACCATGCCCAGGTCTTTACACATTCTGTCATCCAAAAACCGATAACGTCTGTTCTGAAGTGCAGGGCATAAAAAGTGTTGTACCAATTCCGTTTCCCCCATATCGCTGCAGCTTCTAGAGTAAGCCTGGTGGAAGAGATCGAAATTGTCGGCGAAACTGTCAATAGTGTAGTGTCCCTTTAGAATTGTTGTTAGAATGAGAAGAGTTCAGAAGTCGCCGTAGTCTAGTAGGTAGTGTGTTGGGTTATTAGACGTAAACCCAGGGTTCGAGCCCCAGGCCAGAAATCAAGACTAAATACAAACAGTATTTCTTCGGCGTCTTCCTGTCATTCGATTTCTGACAAAAACTCTGAGAGAAAATAAAATTGTCATGAAAAGTTTCTCCAAAAATCTGTCGTTCGGAGTCGTTTTAAAGTCGACTCCGAAACGTTCCTCCATATTAAAAGTTTCTAAAATGGTGTTCAGCAGATTGATAAATACCAAATTGGAAAATTTATTTATAAAACTTTCTAGACTTAGCATTGAAAACAACAGTCTTATAAAAAATGTTACCAATGTACAGCAGTAGCAGTTCATCATTGTGACAAATTTTTTTTGCGATTTCAAATTTATTTTTTTGAAATTTTTAAAAAGTTCATAATGGCACCCGTACCATCCAGAAATGCTAAAAGCAGCCCTGTAAAGGGCATAAGGTCCAGCCATCAAAACTTAGTGTACCTTACGTTCTTTTTGTACACCGTGAAACGTTAAACAAGGCAAATGCAGGAGTTATGCGCAAAGCCTGTATAAAACTGTATCCAACGGAAAAACTCATCACGAATGCAATGAAAAATGGACTCAAATGTACTCCGGATGATTTACAGAAACTATTTTCAAAAAGAATTTGAGACGACATATTGCACCCAAGAGATTTTGTCGATCTATGCAGATAAAGAAGACCCAACAGCAACAGAAAGAACAAGCCAAACAATAGGAACTACAACCACATCCGGCAGATAACAACAGTAATGATAGCATTGCCATTAAGTATATTCAACCGATTGATGACGATGTACATATATGGGAGTGATATTTTGTTAATCTCAAAACCTTAAAAGATCAGAGTTAATATAACAGGGTGCATATTGGTTTTAGGATGCCTTAGAGAACTTTGATCACACTTAAAAGAATAATTATGGATGGAAAAGACATGAATGTTAGAGTAAGTTCTGCCAGAGTTTGGAAAAATAACACGAAAGAGGATGAGTAAAAAGTGGCAAAGACTCTTCTCAAGCCAAATTGTTGGAAAATTACAAAGTGAACCATCAGACCATTCAAGATTACATGCTTTTATATCGGACACTGTATACTCTTAGTAAACATGTTTAGAATAGTGATCGTTGAGCCCAATGTGGAGATACTGTGATGATGAAAATGAATCATCAGAACATATTCTTGAAACCAATGATTAAGACATCACCAAAGAATAAGTGTACGTCAGGGATTGGGCTGGTATTTCGTCTCGCTGACACTGAGCAGCATCATCTAGTCTGTCAGGGAATAGGTTCCGAGAAGACATTTCAGAGACACCCTTTTATAGATTTAGTGTCAGGCAATAGACACAATGATCAGCAATAATAATGAAATACCGGCTGCTGAATTACATGAGGGATCATCGCTGTCTCACAATTTTTGATTGTGTGTTAGTCATTTATCATTGTGCACTATTGAAGTTATTGACTCAGAGTTTACTCCGTATATATAAATAAGGTCCTCTAAGGGTTTCAGTTAAAAACGAGGAGAGTCTGTAGTCTTTTGTCGTTATGTGGCTCACTTTCATCAGCGTGGGAATGAAAACAATCCTCACCTCTTTCCACCCAAAATCCACTCAATGCGAGAATTGATACCGTCTGTCGCCTGTCCGTTGTTATCGGGTAAATGCCATACGTTCCCGGAGATCAGCTTTTGCTTTAAACGTAGCGAAATGAGCATCGAGAACTATGTGCCTAATGAACGCTCCACAGATAAAAATATCGACAAATAAAAAAACTGGATATTTTAAAATTATTGCTTCAAGTGCTACAAAACCATATAAAGAAAATCGAATGCATTTTTTATTAGTCTAAGGTGGCCATAAACTAGATTTATTTTGTTCTTTTTCTTCCTTTAGGGTGCTCTCATGTCACATTTTCTCCATCCACTCATTACTGCTTTTATCAAGTTTCATCTCTGCAGCAGATCAGTAGGTTAGTGGACGATAAAACTTTCCCCATTAAGTATGAGTCTTTCTTAAAAATCATCGCTGTCTGACTTTAAATTACTCGGCTTATGTAGCATTTATGATTTTACCATTCGTAACTAGATTTTTCAACCGAAAAAGTTAACGTTAAGACATCAATTTTCCAAAAATCAAGGACACTAAAGGAGTATTTGTTCTGATAACGGTAATGAAGGATTTACAAATATTTTTTACGACAGCCCATGAGGGATTGTTATTGAAATTCAAGTTAATTAATTAAAATGTTTTTTTTGTTGTTAATACTAAGAAGGGAAAACAACAGCCATTGGTTGAAATTAATGGCTGCAGATAGTACAGGTAGCTGGTTGTGCCAGTGAGGAATACCCAAGAGAACCAAGCTCATCTATTTGTTACCTAAGTAGCATAAATACAAATTTGTATTAAAGGGTTGGGCCAATATGTTCAATTGTTCTGTTGAAATAGCAGGTAGCTGGTTGACCCTCTGTGAAATATTGTAAGAACTCATACGTTAATTAAGGTACCTGTTCTAGCGAAAAACCAAATTTCCAAAATGGTTTCCGCCTATAAAAGGCGTGGACCTTGCCCGATAAGTTCATTAACACGATAGTTTCAGTAGACAACAGACAACATCAGCGGAAAATTAAAAATGGAAGCAAATAAACAAATTAAAACTGGCGATTTATTTAATAAAAGGATTGACATGTCCAAAGTGAAACTGGACGATATAAAACAAAAAATTAATAAGAAAATCAACAACATTTTTCAAATAAAGAAATTTATTTACAATGAGTTGAAATTGGAGCAATTCATCAGTCCGATGAAGATGCACATACACATCACAGAATTTCTAAATGGTCCTTTGGTAAGGCAATTCATGTGCGAATTATGGCCGATTCTATTAGCTGCTGAAGAGAGTGCTACATCCATAGCAAATGATACGGTGGAACCGAAGAAAGATGAAATTCAAACTAAAATTCGAAAAGATTGTGAACGATCTCCATCTACATCACATCCACGATCCAAAAAACAAGGTAACGTTATGAATGGCGGAAAGGAACCCTTAGTACCATCTACCACTTTCGCTTCCACCCACAAACCACAAGGACACGTCTATATTGAAAAGGATGAGGGAAGTAGCACGAAAGTAGAACAGAAGCAGAAGCCAGATAAGGAAAACAATAAAAATTCTGGTAATCAAGAAATTCAAATTTGTGAACAGGTTAACGATGATGGTACAGGAGTGGTGACATGCGGCTTAGGCGACTTCGCAAACGTTTGTATGTATTCCCCTCAACAGAAGGATGCAAATGTTATTCCACATGATCAACGGCCTTCAACACCATTTCGTGAATTTTTAACACAACACTCTGCAGAAATGGACGAATTTTTGTGTCAATGGAGTGAAGCGCCCGATAAGGAAACAATTCTATTGTCAAACAAATTCGTATATCCCGATACAACAACAAGTGAAAACCAATCCCCGCCGTTTTTCTCATCACATAGTGAACCATGTTATAAGCCGACAGAAAACTTACCAAAGACATTAAGTGCTAGTGATGCTGGCGACAGCGAACATGATGACGATTCCCGAATGAAGACGGCCGGCCTAAACGCTAACTTGGAGAATCAATGTCCTCGAACACCATTTCGTGAATTTTTGTTGGAACAATGTGCGGAACTAGAAGAGTTTTTAAAGTGCAGAAGACGGCCAGACAATTTCTACGAAATTAAAACTCCGGAAAAACTGAAAAATATTATCGCCAGTGCTGAAGGACAAGCTGCCGCCACTGTTTTGCCGCCGCCATCTGTCACAATATCAGATGAAAGAGATACAAATTCTGATGAGACCGTCAAATTAATATCCGAAATGAAAGCTGCCCCTAAACGCAAATACTCAACAATGATTAATGAAAGTAAAAAGTCCAAAAATAATTCCACCAATAAGGATGAACAGAAGCCAGCTACGGAGAAACAGATAAAGGCAAAGAAATCCTCATCCAAAAGCAGTTCGGACAAAAACTCGTCAAGTAAAAAGAAAACCCACAGGAAGTACAGCAAAGCGACGAGAGAACGTATGCTGGAGCTTTTTGGTAATTATAGTAGCGACGAAGAAGAATGCCGTGTAGATGAAGACAGAAGCTAAACCACCATAAAATGAGGACCACAAGTAGGCCACCAGCGTAATTAATAAACTTGAGTTGGAGCTTTTCGGCAGTATCAGTAGCGATGAAGAAGATGTATAAAGTATACTAAGCAAAGAGGACTGAGTTTCTAAAACAAAACTAATTGTAGGGGACGACGTTCACGAGGAGTTTAATTTTAGAAAAAATTTTTATTATTTGTAGTCATAATTTTTATAAGTTTTGTATTAAATATCGCTAGACAATGTTTTTAATTTTATTTAAAAATTTATATAAAAAATGAATAATTTTGTAAGTTTAAGTACAAATTATAATAAATTTAATAGATTTTAGGTTTTTCAATTTAATTCTTAATTCTTTAACTCTTTATTTGTAATCAATTTTAAAATCATCATAGAAATCATCATAGAAATCACAACTAAAATAAAATTTAAGCCAAAAATGTATTCACTGCTTTAATTTAATTAATAGGGTAAGGGAAAGGGAAGTTTTATTTGAAATATTCTTCCACTCTGAACTAAAATTTTTTTCTAGCATTGACAGAAGAAATTCTTGGTATTCATACCTTAAATATTCGATTACTTTGTTGTATGTTACAGGTTCTTACATTGTATACATATCGACGCCTCCATTCTATATTCTATATTTATTTCACTTAGTTCTAAGTGTACTTAGAACGTTTTTAATGTTCTTGCGTTTTTAAATTCTATGTTCTCTAACCTAAATACTGTCAAAATTTGGTTAAGATGTGCCGATCCGTTCCGAAGTTATAGGGAAAAATCTTCTTAGAATACACATATAGTCGTATGTCGCGTGCAAACTTTGAGAGCTTATAACTCAAAACACAATTAAATAAGGTATTTTTTTATTTATTTTAAACAATTTTCAAAATATTAAGAGATAGTAAATACAACTTACCGGAAATAAGCAATGGACTACTTACTATAGGGACTATTGAAAGTGTTGTTTGTCATGATCACCCTACTTAGTCGGAATAAAAACGGTCAACGGTTGTTATTGGAATAAAGTTCAATGCTTTTAATTTAATAATATTTTCACACGAAAATTTAAAACCTGATTTTAGCATTACGAGTAAAACCATAATCAGCTGATTTTGAGTTCACACTGCAAGTTTTCTTAAATCTGATTTTAAAATCATGATATTTATGACTTCGCATCAGCTGTTGATTTGTTTTGATTTTGTCTTTTTTGTTTATTTATGTTTTGTTAGTTTTGAGGGTGGGTTTTTATTATTTTATTTTGGTAGAAGTTGATGATATTTTGGTAGAATAATAGAATAATTTTGAAAGGAGATGAACCATTTTATTACGGAAACGTAATTCATAACTATTGTATTTGGTGACTGAAACCTTTCAGCGATCGTCACTAACTTAGTATTTAACCAATTTAGAGGTATACATATCACAAATTCCTGAAACAAAAAGTTATGAGTATTTGTTTTGTTAATTTTTCTATTTACTTACCTTTTGCACATGGAACTTTTTTCATTGTGAAGGGAAATTGCTGAATTGAAAATATTACCGAATTTTAACTTTTTCATTCAAGGAATTAATAAATAAATAATTGTATGAGCAATATGTCTTATTTCATCTCGATATAATGTGCTTCTTACTTACCTTTTGCACATGAAACTGTATTCATTGTGACCAGAAACCACACCTATTAATATGTAATTAAATATTTAAAATTTTTTAAAATTTTCATTGAAAAAATTAAAAAATATTCAAAATGTTCCCTTTTTTAACACAAAATAAATGTTTATTTATAGGCCATTTACACTACAGCGAAATCTAGTAGATTAGATTTCAAATCTTGTTCAAAATCTACATCGTTTACACTGGATTTATTTGACAGTAGCAAGATTTCATTTTAATAACAAAAACAGCTGACTGAAATTTAAAATAAAATAATAATATTTTAGTTTAACCCTAATGAAGTCAGGAACAATTTTTACAAAACCAGTCAAAATGTGTCTCAGAGGCACATACAAAGATTTTACGTATTAATTTTGTTAACTTATTTTTATTTTATTAAATTTTTTCTTCTCAGTTACATAAATGAAATATTATTTATTTATTTTCGCATTTTAAGCAAACTACGACTTTTGAACAATGCTCGTTGCAAGTATTTTAGTGGCAAATACTGCAAGACTGCTTACACATTCCGCATATCTTCGGTGGTCACATATAACATCTCCGTCGCACATTTGTCTGCCTTGGATGGTTTGAGAATACATCCTCGTGTAGTACGGAACGAACATTGGACAAATTATTTTTATTTAATTTTAGAAGACTACGGCAAATAATGGGTGCCAGAACTCTTCGTAACTCATTATACCTTATTATAACTCATTATTATATTTAATTTTGTTGTTCACTAACAATATAAGTAATAGTTAGCGTTACCATATGTGCCTCATAGACACATTTTGACATGATTAAGAACATTTTTGATTGAAACAAAATAAAAAGAAATTAATTTATTACTTGAAATTTGTAAATTCTAAATAAAACAATTGAAAGTCGGAATTCAAGAAGCAGGAAGAGCTAGAACCTATATTTAAGGAAGTTACATGACCAAGTGAAATATGTGTCGGAGAGGCACATGTTGACTTGATTAGGATTAAATTGAAATGTAATTTTTTTTCCTGCTCAGCGTTGTATTTTTAAGTACTATTTTTACTAGATTTTGAGTAGATTTTTGCCGAAATCTACTAAATAAGTAGATTTTGTTTTGTATGGGAAATCTAGTTAAAATCAACTAGATTTGGGTCGAAATCTAATAAGTACTACATTTCGCTGTAGTGTAAATGGCCTATTACATTTATTTATATATTTACAGCTATTTTTGTTTTTTCAGCTGTTTTCAACATTTCTATGTTGGTAGCTCTTATTTAGTACACCGAAAACAAGATTGTATTTCATGAAACCAATTCAAAAAATGTTTTAAGATGGTTTTAACACAATAATAATAAGTTAAAACCAACTTTTACGTTAAAACCACTCGCTGTGAAAACACTATAATAAGTATAAAAATTTAAATTTAACAAATAAATGTTTTAATATGAATAATTATCAAATTTGTTAGAAACAATTCTCTTGACTTGATTTTTATTTATTTTATTTCGATTTTTTTAAATTAGAATCTAATATAACGACGGAGCTCAAGAGTTTGTACTTTTTACATGCGTTGTAGGCTGTTATAGATATACGGTATGTTAAACCCAGGTTATGTTAGGTTAGTTTAGCGCGTAGCTTGCTGTAATCACCCTTATCATGATCCCTTAATAGGGGTTTGAACCACCACGAGCTTCAGATGAAACCGGCCAGTAGTCTTAGTAGCACGTTTGCCACCATGCCCAGATCTTCAAACATTCTGTCTCTCAAAAACTGACAACATCTGTTTTGAAGTTTAGGGCACTCGCATAAAAGGTGTTGTAGTGATTTCATTTTCTCCAGAATAATACTGGTAGGACAAAGCGAGCTTGTCAGCGAAATTGCCAATAGCGCAGTGACCATTTAGAATTCCTTCTAGAATTCATCTCCCGCTGTCCACCGCTGGACATAGCCACCACCACCACCACCTATGGTTTGTTCAAATTCAGTTTAGAAAAGAATTCTTGTAGAACCATATCAGATGCTGATATGTATACATCTAGTATTTGATACCAGGCTGCAATCTCCATCTACGCCCAAACGTCCGTTTACAGTCGTACAAGGTATTCAGTGCCTTCTGCAACCTTTTCTCAGTCTTTCTCCTCTTGACAATTTTGAGCCTAGAATGATACCCAAGTACTTTATCTTCTTTTAGAGTCTTAGAGCCGTTCCGTTCATTTTCGGAATGGCCAAGCTCGGGACATCGTACTTTCCAGAGAACGAGACAAGTTCCGTTTTACTTGGGTTCAAACTCAAGCCGTTCTTCTCCGCCAATCTGTGAGCCTTTACCAGTGCACTGGAGGATGCTTTCAAATGACGAACATCGTTTTGAAGCCTCCTTTTGCAGTTGATTGGTCTAGTCTAGAGATCCTTGGATGATAGCTGATCCATCTATCATTACCCTCTGCTAATAAGTCTCTATTGAGTATACTTTTAATCTTTCTGAAGAAGTAATGCTCGTTGTTGATATTAACTGGTTTTGTTGAAGCAGGCGATAGGAGCTTCCTATATTTTTTTGGCTTTTATGGGGTTTAAAACTGAATTACTCGGAATTGAATTCAAACACCGTGCCACCTATACAAATTACATGCCGAAGCTTCTTTAAAATTTTGTCGTAGCAAACTGGTTAGGAAATAGGAAAATCAAAAGTTTTAGACTTGACCGCCCTTGTAAGTAAATTACTTAAATAAGTCATCTTATGTTCTGAACGAGCCTTGAATATTTCTAGAATGAGTATATTGGCAATATTTTTAAGGAGACCGTCATTTTCAAAGCTCTGTCCCTTGAATGTATGTCCAATTAAGTTTTCTAACTCGGTATTTAAAAACTTTTAATATGAACGGTTTTGTAAGAAAGTAGTTCTTTACCTGTCTTAGAATGATCTTTATTTCATGATAAATTCATAAAAAAAGAAGAAAGTCGCCTGAAGCAACTGTATCCCAATCTGCAGTTGACTTGTTTGTTTAGCCCAAGGTTACGCAAAGGTAGCAAAAGATATGGAAATTTTTTTGTAAAAAAATTCGTTGGAAAAACAATGTTGTAAAGTAATTAATATCATAAAAAAATTGTTTGTTAAGTAAATCATAAAAAATACTTTAAAAAAGGATTGATGTTAGCCTGCACATGCATGCTCTCTATCAAATCGTAGCAAACACCCCGGGTAGGCGGACTCACATGAGTATACAAGCACCTGTTTTCAATAAAAACGAGAAGAGTCTTATCTGTCTGTAGTTCTTCGGTGTTATGTGGTTCGCTTTCTTCGCCTTCCGAATGAAAATTATCCTCACCTCTTTCCATCCATCAGTTATGTAATCCAAAACTATTCCCTGAAAATCTAGTTGATGGAATCATTAACATGGCATTATCGGACTTTGGCAAATAAACGCTTTCTTTTAGACCCGATGCGATAACAAACGAATTATTATTTTTTGCTTTAGTATGTGTGGCAAATATCGTACCCATAACAGCTTTTAGAAATAAATTCTACAGGATATTTTTCTGTGTGTATGTTATATTGATAATGACATATTGTTCAACCAAGCAGGACATATGTATGTATCATATCAAAACACAAACGAAAGTACTTGAGTACAGTTTAATGAGTTGATCCGCATTAGGTTAGGTTAGGTTAGGTTAGAGGACATGTACATAAATACATAATTGGCCATTACAACCCTTCAGTCAGGATTACGGCCTAGCTTCTCACACCACTCATGTTGTGTGCGTTAATTTTATACGTGAGTGGCGGGACCTACAGTTTAACGTCGACTCCGAACGACAGAATTTTGAGAAACTTTTTCATGGCAGTTTATTTTACTCTCAGAGTTTTTGCCAGAAATCTGCTGAGAGGAAGTCGCCGAAGAAATATTTTTTTTTTCTTATTTCATTTTTGATGTCTGACTTGGGATACGAACCCGGGCTTTACGAATAGTAAGCCAACACACTACCTACTACACCACGGCGACTTCAAGGACATGTACTTGTCAATTAAGGGAAGTACAGTACCCGGTGGTCGAATTGAACCATTGTACAACATCCTAGTTTCTCACACCACTTATGTTGTGTGTGTTAATTTTAAGGAAGTCGCCGAAGAAATACTTTTTGTATTCTGTTTTGATGTCTGACCTGGGGCTCGAATCCTGACTTTACATCTAATAAGCCAACACACCACCTACTAGACTACGGCGACTTCAAAAAACATGCAACAAAGTAATCGAATATTTAAGGTATGAAAACCAAGAATTTATTCTGTGAATGCTAGACTCAGTGACGTCCATTGAAACAAAGAATTTTTAATTGTGAGTGGAAGAACATTTAAAATAAACTTTCCCCTCCCCTTACCCCATTAATTAAATTAAAGCATTGAATACATTTTTTGTTTAATTATACTTTAATTATGATTTCTATGATGATTTGCTTAATATTACATTTTAAAATTAATAACAAATAATATAATATTAAATTTATCATAATTTAAACTTAAACTTGCAAAATTATTCATTTTTTTACATAAATTTTTAATAAAAAATTATAAATATTGTCATGCGATATTTAATACAAAACTTAAACAAATTATGACTACAAATACTAAATATTTTTATTCTAAAATTAGACTCCTCGTGAACGTCGTCCCCTATCATTATTCTTGTTTTATCTCCTTTGCAGCGGATATTCTAGACGTCTTCTTCATCACTGCTGATTGAAAGATCAAGTTCAAGAGTGTTCATTTCTCTGTTGTTCGTTCTAGTTTCTGAATTTTTCGCAGAAGGTTGTTCTGAACTACATTCTTCTTCACCGCTACTGATGCTGCCAAAAAGCTCAAACTCAAGTTTATTAATTTCATTGTTAGATTTCTTCTGGTCCGCCTGTTGTGTTGGTTTAGCTGCTGGCTTCCTTGATGAGTTTTTGTCCGAACTCCGTTTCGATTAGGCATTCTTTGCATTTGTCTTTGTCTGTTTTTTCTTAGCTGCCTCCTTTTCATCCTTATCGGAGGAATTATTTTTCAACTTTTTGCTTTCACAAATCATAGTCGAGTGTGTACGTTTACGTGATTGTAGTTCGCGGGCAGCTTTTATCTCGTCTTCTGTTTTATCAAAGTCAACAGATGATGAGGCAGGCAACAAAGTGGCGTTTATTTGTTTTTCAACATTTTTTTCACCAGGATATATAAACTTGTCTGATAATAGAATTGTTTCCTTATCGGGCGCTTCATTCCAAAGTTTCAAAAATTCGTCCATTTCTGCACAATGTGAAGAACGATGTTGATCC
The DNA here is from genome assembly GCA_936449025.2 of Sarcophaga subvicina. Taxonomy (NCBI): domain Eukaryota; kingdom Metazoa; phylum Arthropoda; class Insecta; order Diptera; family Sarcophagidae; genus Sarcophaga; species Sarcophaga subvicina. The sequence goes on along the minus strand of OW388083.2, from coordinate 102,151,611 downwards.
TGTAAACTTGCATTTGCCTTTTTCTGTTGGGGAGAATACATACAAACGTTTGCGAAACCGTCTAAGCCGCATGTACCATCATTGTTCTGACTTTCTGGACGTTTGCTTTTGATACCACCAGTAGTACTTAATGCTTTTGGTCGACGTTCTACAGGCTTAGAACGTGTTTTCATATCTGTGGTGGATTGTGAAGAACAATCCGCGGAACGCTTGCTGGATTTGTTTTTATCAATTTGATTATCTTTTGATCCAGACTTGCCTTGTTTAGGTAATTGATTTTCAATATTCATTGAATTTTTATTATTTTCCTGATTCTTGGTTCTTAAAGTACTGGTACTTAAGTATTGTTTCTGTTCTGCATTCATATGTTTTGTATCCTCTCCAATTCGTTCATTTTCATCTTTCCTCTGCTGCATCAACTCAGCTGGTATACCGCTTTCACTCTCTTGAGCTGATAACAAAAGTGGCCATAATTCAAATACAAATTTCTGTGCTTTGCCACCATTTAGAAATCCAGCAATTCTGATTTGTAATTTCTGTTTACAAAGCATTTGATCCTGTTTTAATTTATTGTATACGAACTCTACGGCAACATTATCTTCTCTTTCCAAAATATCGGCGATTTTCTTGCTTATCCACGGCTTTAACACGTCCAATTTTACTTTGGATATGTCGATACGTCCCTGTGGTTGTTTTCCACCATTCAACATGTTGATGCGTTGCTTTGGTTTAAGGCTGGAACCAAAACTATTGGATGGTACTAGTGGTTTAAGTTTGGAACTCAAAGTTTTAGGAGGTATTAGTGGTTGTTTTCTGTCATTCAACACGTTGACGGTTTGTTGTGGTTTAAGGTTGGAACGAAAAGTGTTGGCTGGTACTAGTGGTTGCTTTTGTTCTGCTTGTGTGCCACTTTCCGTACCACTGTTTCGGCTACTGGTGGACCGAGAAAGGGATGCAGATTTATCGAGTTTTTCGTGATGCTTAATATCCTTTTCAGTGTCGATGCGTCCCTGTGGTATAAGTTTGGAACTGACCGTAGTATGCGGTACTGGTGGTTCCTTTCTGCCATCCGACATGCTGTCTTGTTGTCTGGATCGAGATTGAGATCGTTCCGCGTCTTTTCGAAGTTTAGACGAGAATACTTTATTCAGAATTTCATTTTTTGTCGGTTCAATATGTACTTCCTTTAGATTTTCATCTTTCTTCGGTTCCACCGTATCATTTGCTGTGCTAGCAGCACTCTCTACAGCCGCTAATAAAATCGGCCATATTTCACATATGAATTGTTTTACCAAAGGACCATTTAGAAATTCAGTTATGTGGATGTGCATCCGCATCGGACAGATAAATTGTTCCAATTTTAACTCGTTGTATATAAAATCTTCTATTTTAAAAATTGAGTAGATTTTCGTATTTATCTTTGCCTTTAAAGCATCCAACTTCACTTTCGACATGTCTATGCAATTGTCGATCAGTTCGTCAAATTTCACTTGTTTTGTTGTTTCCATTTTTGTATTGATTTTCCGCTGATGTTGTTGATGTACGTTGTCTATCGTGACTAAATTGTGATTGAACTTATTGTGTAAGCTTCACGCTTTTTATAGGTGGAAATCATTTTGGAAATTTTTAGAGCAGGTACCGTGTTTAGCTTATTCAGCGTAAGTAGGTAGCAAATAGGTTCGATTGGTTCTTACAGATATTATATACCTGTCTTTTCATTCATACGGTGTTTTCTAGAAACACGTACCGTTATAAAGTGTACACAAATAGGTATTTCTCACTAGATCTACCACAGTATTCAAAAAACATTTAAATATGTAAACATGAGTTACAATAACAGTCCCAAATAGGCTGTCGTAAAAAATATTTGCTATCCTTTATTAGGTTTTATAGATCAAATATTCCTTTGGCTTCCGGGTTTGTTGCAATTTGGTTTCTTAGCTTTGACGTTTCTGGTTAAAGAAACTCGTTACGTATGCTAAAGTCATAAATTCTTAGTCAGTTTTATGTGCAAACCATCACAAGTCGAGAAATTTAATGTCAGACAGCGCCAAGAGTAGCATTCAATGGGCAAAGTTCTATTGTCCTATAACCTACAGAGCTGCTGCTGAGCTGGAGAAACCTAATTCATGACATGGAAACGAAGCCTGTTATTCGAATAAAAATTAATTTTTTTATTGAGAGTTAATACAAGAATTAATGACAAGATATTTTTCAGAACTATATACGCCATGTTCCAATTCACAAATGCAAAACAGGATGAAGAAAGCTTGCTATCGGCACTTTACAGGTAATTTTTCTGACTGACAGCTGACTGAATGTTTTCTGCAGCATGATTCACGCATTTTTGAAAATTTCTCCACAAAGTCAAGATGTCAGATTAAGCTTTTAAAGGAAATATAAATTTTGCTTGATTTACGAATGTGGGCAAATCAATTCACTTTTTTATGTAAAATATAACCTACTGGCTGCTCTGTTCAAGTTCTTCTGGATAAAATCTGAAATTTAACCGAACCGATCTGAGAGTTGTTCATAAAAAATATTTTTTCTTTCTCTCAAGAAGAGGGCTGTCAAACTACATATAAAATGGGGAGAATCCAGCTTAAAAGATAGAAAAATAACAATAAAAAATCTAGTTTATGACCAACTTACTCTAATAAAATGTCATTAGCTCACATCGTGTATAAATATTGGCGTACCTAACTTTATGACAATATAAAAATTTCTGTGGATTTAAGGATTTTTCTTCCTTTTCACAGAAATATATAATAAAACCTTGAACATAAGACTGGTTGTCGTTTCGGAGAAAACAGCTTTTCTTATTATTTTAAAATAGGACCGAGGATCTGGTTTTTAATGAAAATATTTCAGAGCTTCATGATGCATACTTAGAGATTCCTAAAATACAATTTTAAACAGCATTTACTGAGGACATGTCATCATGGTTTTGTTAATCAGCTCCACAATTAATATCAGCGTAATACGTTAATGGCCTTTATCTGCGAATATATGTGAGCTCAATTGGCACTCATTAAAGCAGCGCCTTCTTATACCCAAATATTATTCATACACAATATGCGATCACCACCACATCCTTTTGATATTTTTAAAGCCTCTGGTACTCTCAAACAACTACACTTCAGTTTCGCTGTTCGATCGCTACTTCAAAGGATTGCACTCTTGAGGTAAATAAATGACCGTCTCACTCTAAATCGCATATATTTTTTCCATAAAACTCGTATGTCATGTAAAGTACATACTTACATACGTTTGTGTTTGACTGGCTAGAAGATCGCAGAATACGTTACAGACGGAATATATTTATTAACCGCCTTATCCGTGTGTATAAACTTCTTACTGCATAAGTATTTTCTGTAGATTTTAATACAAATACACTATTCCCTGTTTCCTGTTGTAGTCGCCGTAGTCTAGTAGATAGTGTGTTCGCGACGGTTAAATCCCAGGTTAAACATATCCAACAAAACAAAATGTGAGAAAAAAATTTCTTCCGCGGCTTCATCTCAGCAAGTTTCTGACAAAAACTCTGAGAGACAAATAAAATTACCATGAAAAGCTTTAAAAAAATCTGTCGTTCGAAGTCGATTTTAAACTGTAGGCGCCGCCACTCTATATAAATTTAACACACGCAACATAAGTGACGTGAGAAGCTAGGCCGCAATCCTGACTGAAGGGTTGTCATGTCCAATTATGTATGTATTTCAATCTGTAAGCGAGAGTGTCAGATTCAATCTCAACAATTCCAAATTTCTTGAAACAATATGAACAGAATTTCGACAAAAGGCCTTCATCATCCATGTCTAGATAATTTAACTTATTCTGCACTTCAATCCAGCAGACTATGAAAAGAGATGGCCATTCAGCTGCTAATTTTTCAAAAACGCCATTTCCTCCGATAAAGTGCGATGCGGTATTATGTCCAGAAAAATTCCTGTTGAAGCCGAGCCTCAGCTTGATAAAGATTATTCTCACATTGCACCAGGAAAATACACAGTTGTGTAGTAACTAGCTAAATTTAAACGCCCCACAGAAGTTGTTTCCAATGATAACATCAAAGAACTTCACACAATAATTTTCTAAGAAACAATTATTTTTGTGTTTTAAGGCGAACCCATACAGTCTATTGTGTTGTAATTGGAAAAATAGGCTACTAGAGGGAGAGGATAGGTGCCTCTGTTTAAAGTGGGTGCCGGGTGGTGCTCACAATCGACGAACACAATAACACATTGATGATTATACGTAGTGTTTGAAGCTAATTCACTCTAAAAAAAACCCCCCGGATTTTATGCTAATATGAGACAAGGAACGGAACATGACTTTACCATGTCATATGAGACTCAATTCGATCGATATCTAAGTGGACATCGAAGTATACAAATGTGCAACGGTTAGCTGGCAAAGTCATGATATTGGTATGTATATGGGATACGAATTGATCAGCTATCTTGCAATGAAAAAAACCATCAACAGCAACTACATAACTTTCTCTAATGTTACAAACTTTTCAGCAAAATTGTTAAGTTTTAGGTTTTTATATGACTAGAGTAAGTGTGTATAATTAGAAGAACCTAATCAAGTGTCCACATATTGTTCAATAACAATAACTTTCCCCATTAAGTGTTCCGTCTTATCTTAAATATTGGCGCTGTCTGATTTTAAATTGCTCGGCTTATTAGTAACGAGACTCTTCAACCGAAAAAGTTAACGTTAAGGCATCAAATTTCCAAAAATCAAGGACACCAAAGAAGTATTTGTTCTGATAACGATAATGAAGGATTTAAAAATATTTTTTTACGACAGTCTATTGGGGATTGTTATTGAAATTCAAGTTAATAAATTAAAATGTTATTTTTTTCAATACTAAGAAGGGAAAACTACAGCAATTGGTTGAAACTGATGGCTGCAGATAGTTCAGGTATCTGGTTGAGCCAGTGAGGAATACCCAAGAGAACCAAGCTCATCTATTTGTTACCTAAGTAGCATAAATACAAATTTCCATTAAAGGGTTGGGCCAATATGTTCAATTGCTATGTTGAAATAGCAGGTAGCTGGTTGACCCTCTGTGGAATATCTGTGAGAAACTATACGCTAAATAAGGTACCTGATCTAGCGAAAACACAAATTTCCAAAATGGTTTCCGCCTATAAAAGGTGTGGACCTTGCCCGATAAGTTCATTTACACGATAGTTTCGGTAGACTACAGACAACACAGCGGAAAATTAAAAATGGAAGCAAAAAAACAAGTGAAAAATGGCGATTTGTTCAATAAACGGATTGACATGTCCAAAGTGAAACTGGACGATGTAAAACCAAAAATTAATAAGATAATCAACAACATTTTTCAAATACAGAAATTTATTTACAATGAGTTGAAATTGGAGCAATTCATCAGTCCGATGAAGATGCACATACACATCACAGAATTTCTAAATGGTCCTTTGGTAAGGCAATTCATGTGCGAATTATGGCCGATTTTATTAGCTGCTGAAGAGAGTGCTACATCCATAGCAAATGATACGGTGGAACCGAAGAAAGATGATTTTCTAAAGAAAGTAATTCAAACCAAAGACTGCAAACGATCTCAATCCAGAAAACAAGGTAAAGTTATGAATGGCGGAAAGGAACCACTAGTACCATCTACCACTTCCGCTTCCACCCACAAACCCCAAGGGCACGTCTATATTGAAAAGGATGAGGGAAGTAGCACGAAAGTAGAACTGAAGCAGAAGCCAGATAAGGAAAACAATAAAAATTCTGGTAATCAAGAAATTCAAATTTGTGAACAGGTTAACGATGATGGTACAGGAGTGGTGACATGCGGCTTAGGCGACTTCGCAAACGTTTGTATGTATTCCCCTCAACAGAAGGATGCAAATGTTATTCTACATGATCAACGGCCTTCAACACCATTTCGTGAATTTTTAACACAACACTCTGCAGAAATGGACGAATTTTTGTGTCAATGGAGTGAGGCGCCCGATAAGGAAACAATTCTATTGTCAAACAAATTTGTGTATCCTGATGAAACAAAAAGTGAAAACCAATCCCCGACGACTTTCTCATCACATAGTAAACCATATTCTAAACCGGCAGAAAGTCCACCAAAGACATTAAGTGCTAGTGATGCTAGCAACAGCGAACATGATGACGTTTCCCGAATGAAGACGGCCGGCCTAAACGCTAACTTACAAAATCAGTGTCCTTGTACACCATTTCGTGAATTTTTGTTAGAACAATGTGCGGAATTAGACGAGTTTTTAAAGTGCAGAAGACGGCCAGACGATTTCTACGAAATTAAAACTCCGGAAAAACTGAAAAATATTATCGCCAGTGCTGAAGGACAAGCTGCCGCCACTGTTTTGCCGCCGCCATCTGTCACAATATCAGATGAAAGAGATACAAATTCTGATGAGACCGTCAAATTAATATCCGAAATGAAAGCTGCCCCTAAACGCAAATACTCAACAATGATTAATGAAAGTAAAAAGTCCAAAAATAATTCCACCAATAAGGATGAACAGAAGCCAGCTACGGAGAAACAGATAAAGGCAATGAAATCCTCATCCAAAAGCAGTTCGGACAAAAACTCGTCAAGTAAAAAGAAAACCCACAGGAAGTACAGCAAAGCGACGAGAGAACGTATGCTGGAGCTTTTTGGTAATTATAGTAGCGACGAAGAAGAATGCCGTGTAGATGAAGACAGAAGCTAAACCAACATAAAATGAGGACCACTAGCAGGCCACCAGCGTAATTAATAAACTTGAGTTGGACCTTTTCGGCAGTATCAGTAGCGATGAAGAAGATGTATAAAGTATACTAGGCAAAGAAAACCAAGATTCTACAACTAAAATAATTGTAGGGGACGACGTTCACGAGGAATCTAATTTTAGAAAAATATATTTATTATTTGTAGTCATAATTTGTATAAGTTTTGTATTAAATATCGCTAGACAATGTTTTTAAATTTATTTAAAAATTGATATAAAAAATTAATAATTTTGTGAGTACAAATTATAATAAATTTAATAGAAATTGAGGTTTTTCAATTTCATTCTTTAACTTTTTATTTGTAATCAATTTTAAAATGTAATATAAAGCAAATCATCATAGAAATCATAACTAAAATAAAATTGAAGCCAAAAATGTATATAATGCTTTAAATTAATTAATGCGGTAAGGGGAAGAGAAGTTTTATTTGAAATATTCTTCCACTCTGAACTAAAATTTTTTTCTAGCATTGACAGAAGAAATTCTTGGTATTCATACCTTAAATATGCGATTACTTTGTTGTATGTTACAGGTTCTTACATTGTATACATATCGACGCCTCCATTCTATATCTATTTCACTTGGTTCTAAGTGCACTTATAACGTTTTCAATGTTCTCGAAGTTATAGGGAAAAATCTTCTTGGAATACACATGTAGTCGTATGTCGCATGAAAACTTTGAGAGCTCATAACTCAAAACACACTTTTTCCACTTAGAATGTTATAGAACGGAGGCGTCGATATGTACTCAATTAAATAAGTTATTTTTTTATTTATTCTAAACAATTTTCAAAATATTAAGAAATAGTAAATACAACTTACCGGAAATAAGTAACGGACTATAATAGGGACTATTGAAAGCATTGTTTGTCATGATCACCCTACTTAGTCGGGATAAAAACGGTCGACGGTTGATATTGGAATAAAGTTCAAATCTTTTAATTTAATAGTGTTTTCACACCAAAATTTAAAACCTGATTTCAGCATTACGAGTAAAACCATAATCAGCTGATTTTGCGTTCACACTGCAAGTTTTCTTAAATCTGATTTTAAATTCATGACATTTATGACTGCGCAACAGCTGTTGATTTGTTTTGATTTTGTCTTTTTTGTTTATTTATGTTTTGTTAGTTTTGAGGGTGGGTTGTTATTATTTTATTTTGGTAGAAGTTGATGATATTTTGGTAGAATAATAGAATAATTTTGAAAGGAGATGAACCATTTTATTACGGAAACGTAATTCATAACTATTGTATTTAACTAACTTAGTATTTAACCAATTTAGAGGTATACATATCACAAATTCCTGAAACAAAAAGTTATGAGTATTTGTTTTGTTATATTTTTCTATTTACTTACCTTTTGCACATGGAACTTTTTACATTGTGAAGGGAAATTGCTGAATTGAAAATATTTTATGAGCAATATGTCTTATTTCATCTCGATATAATGTGCTTCTTACTTACCTTTTGCACATGAAACTGTATTCATTGTGACCAGAAACCACACCTATTAATATGTAATTAAATATTTAAAAAATTTTAAAATTTTCATTGAAAAATTAAAAAATATTCCAAATTTCCCCTTTTTTAACACAAAATAAATGTTTATTTATAGGCCATTTACACTACAGCGAAATCTAGTAGATTAGATTTCAAATCTTGTTCAAAATCTACATCGTTTACACTGGATTTATTTGACAGTAGCAAGATTTCATTTTAATAACAAAAACAGCTGACTGAAATTTAAAATAAAATAATAATATTTTAGTTTAACCCTAATGAAGTCAGGAACAATTTTTACAAAACCAGCCAAAATGTGTCTCAGAGGAACATACAAAGAATTTACGTATTAATTTTGTTAACTTATTTTTATTTTATTAAATTTTTTCTTCTCAGTTACATAAATGAAATATTATTTATTTATTTTCGCATTTTAAGCAAACTACGACTTTTGAACAATGCTCGTTGCAAGTATTTTAGTGGCAAATACTGCAAGACTGCTTACACATTCTGCATATCTTCGGTGGTCACATATAACATCTCCGTCGCACATTTGTCTGCCTTGGATAGTTTGAGAATACATCCTCGTGTAGTACGGAACGAACATTGGACAAATTATTTTTATTTAATTTTAGAAGACTACGGCAAATAATGGGTGCCAGAACTCTTCGTAACTCATTATACCTCATTATAACTCATTATTATATTTAATTTTGTTGTTCACTAACAATATAAGTAATAGTTAGCGTTCCCATATGTGCCTCATAGACACATTTTGACACGATTAAGAACATTTTTGATTGAAACAAAATAAAAAGAAATTAATTTATTACTTGAAATTTGTAAATTCTAAATAAAACAATTGAAAGTAGGCAGTCAAGAAGCAGGAAGAGCTAGAACCTATATTTAAGGAAGTTACATGACCAAGTGAAATATGTGTCGGAGAGGCACATGTTGACTTGATTAGGGTTAAATTAAAATGTAATTTTTTTTCCTGCTCAGCGTTGTATTTTTAAGTACTATTTGGCAAAACACATAGTTGCATTTCTATTTTTACTAGATTTTCAGTAGATTTTTGCCGAAATCTACTAAATAAGTAGATTTTGTTTTGTATGGGAAATCTAGTTAAAATCAACTAGATTTGGGTCGAAATCTAATAAGTACTAGATTTCGCTGTAGTGTAAATGGCCTATTACATTTATTTATATATTTACAGCTATTTTTGTTTTTTCAGCTGTTTTCAACATTTCTATGTTGGTAGCTCTTATTTAGTACACCGAAAACAAGATTGTATTTCATAAAACCAATTCAAAAAAGGTTTTAAGATGGTTTTAACACAATAATAATAAGTTAAAACCAACTTTTACGTTAAAACCACTCGCTGTGGAAACACTATAATAAGTATAAAAATTTAAATTTAACAAATAAATGTTTTAATATGAATAATTATTAAATTTGTTAGAAACAATTCTCTTGACTTGATTTTTATTTATTTTATTTCGATTTTTTTAAATTAGAATCTAATATAACGACGGAGCTCAAGAGTTTGTACTTTTTACATGCGTTGTAGGCTGTTATAGATATACGGTATGTTAAACCCAGGTTATGTTAGGTTAGTTTAGCGCGTAGCTTGCTGAAATCACCCTTATCATGATCCCTTAATAGGTGTTTGAACCACCACGAGCTTCAGATGAAACCGGCCAGTTCTCTTAGTAGCACGTTTGCCACCATGCCCAGATCTTCAAACATTGTGTCTCTCAAAAACTGACGACGTCTGTTTTGAAGTTTAGGGTACTCGCAAAAAAGGTGTTGTAGTGATTTCATTTTCTTCAGAATAATACTGGTAGGACAAATCGAGCTCGTCAACGAAATTGCCAATAGCACAGTGACCATTTAGAATTCCTGTTAGAATTCCTGTCCACCGCTGGATATAGACACCACCACCACCACCACCTATGGTTTGTTCATATTCAATGCTGCTTTTTCCAGTTTAGAAAAGAATTCTTGTAGAACTATATCAGAAGCTGATATGTATACATCTAGTATTTGATACCAGGCTGCATTCCCCATCTACTCCCAAACGTCCGTTTACAAGCGTACAAGGTATTCAGTGCCTTTTGCAACCTTTTCTCCGTCTTTCTCCTCTTGACAGTTTTGAGCCTAGAATGATACCCAAGTACTTTATCTTATTTTAGAGTCTCAGAGCCGTTCCTTTCATTTTGGGAATGGCCAAGCTCGGGACCTTGTCTTTCCAGCACTCAAGCCGTTCTTCCTCACCAACCTGTGAACCTTTACCAGTGCCGACGCCATAAGATCTTTAATTATTCGAGGATGCTTTCTCATGATCAGCATCGTTTTGAAGCCTTCGATTTTTATTTGCAGCAGGATTTGATTGCTAACTAGATTCCACATCAGTGGTGGTATCCGATTTACCCTCCCATGCGATGAGCCCCTAGTTACTCGCTTCCTGACGGAGGATAGTCCCATGTTAATCTGTTACCAATGGAAACCTATTTTTCATCTTCGTTTTGTTTTTGATAGTTAGTTAGGAAATAAGAAAATCAAAAGTTTTTGGCCCTTGTAAATAAATTGCTTAAATAAGTCATCTTATGGTCTGAACGAGCCTTGAATATTTCTAGAATGAGTATATTGGCATAATTTTTAAGCTACCGTCATTTTCAAAGGTCTGTCCCTTGAATGTATGTCCAATTAAGCTTTTTAACTCGGTATTTAAAAACTTTTAATATGAAAGGTTTTGTAAGAAAGTAGTTCTTCACCCCTCTTAGAAGGATCTTCATTTCATGATTAATTTATAAAAAAAAGAAGAAAGTCGCCTGACGCAACTGTACCCCAATCTGCAGTTCACTTGTTTCTTTAGCCCAAGGTTACGCAAAGGTAGCAAAAAATATGGAAATTTTTTTGTAAAAAAATTCGTTGGAAAAACAATGTTGTAAAGTAATGAAAATCATAAAAAAACTGAATCAGATTGTTTGTTAAGTAAATCATAAAAAATACTTTAAAAAAGGATTGATGTTAGCCTGCACATGCATGCTCTCTATCAAATCGTAGCAAACACCCCGGGTAGGCGGACTCACATGAGTATACAAGCACCTGTTTTCAATAAAAACGAGAAGAGTCTTATCTGTCTGTAGTTCTTCGGTGTTATGTGGTTCGCTTTCTTCGCCTTCCGAATGAAAATTATCCTCACCTCTTTCCATCCATCAGTTATGTAATCCAAAACTATTCCCTGAAAATCTAGTTGATGGAATCATTAACATGGCATTATCGGACTTTGGCAAATAAACGCTTTCTTTTAGACCCGATGCGATAACAAACGAATTATTATTTTTTGCTTTAGTATGTGTGGCAAATATCGTACCCATAACAGCTTTTAGAAATAAATTCTACAGGATATTTTTCTGTGTGTATGTTATATTGATAATGACATATTGTTCAACCAAGCAGGACATATGTATGTATCATATCAAAACACAAACGAAAGTACTTGAGTACAGTTTAATGAGTTGATCCGCATTAGGTTAGGTTAGGTTAGAGGACATGTACATAAATACATAATTGGCCATTACAACCCTTCAGTCAGGATTACGGCCTAGCTTCTCACACCACTCATGTTGTGTGCGTTAATTTTATACGTGAGTGGCGGGACCTACAGTTTAACGTCGACTCCGAACGACAGAATTTTGAGAAACTTTTTCATGGCAGTTTATTTTACTCTCAGAGTTTTTGCCAGAAATCTGCTGAGAGGAAGTCGCCGAAGAAATATTTTTTTTTTCTTATTTCATTTTTGATGTCTGACTTGGGATACGAACCCGGGCTTTACGAATAGTAAGCCAACACACTACCTACTACACCACGGCGACTTCAAGGACATGTACTTGTCAATTAAGGGAAGTACAGTACCCGGTGGTCGAATTGAACCATTGTACAACATCCTAGTTTCTCACACCACTTATGTTGTGTGTGTTAATTTTAAGGAAGTCGCCGAAGAAATACTTTTTGTATTCTGTTTTGATGTCTGACCTGGGGCTCGAATCCTGACTTTACATCTAATAAGCCAACACACCACCTACTAGACTACGGCGACTTCAAAAAACATGCAACAAAGTAATCGAATATTTAAGGTATGAAAACCAAGAATTTCTTCTGTGAATGCTAGACTCTGAGACGTCCATTGAAACAAAGAATTTTTAATTATGAGTGGAAGAACATTTCAAATAAACTTTCCCCTCTCCTTACCCCATTAATTAAATTAAAGCATTAAATACATTTTTTGTTTAAATTTTATTTTAATTATGATTTTTATGATGATTTGCTTAATATTACATTTTAAAATTGATTACAAATAAAGAATTGAAGAATTAAATTGAAAAGTAAAATAATTTTATATTAAATTTATTATAATTTAAACTTAAACTTACAAAATTATTCATTTTTTGCATCAATTTTCAATAAAAATTAAAAAGATTGTCGTGCGATATTTAATACAAAACTTATACAAATTATGACTACAAGTAATAAATATTTTTTTTCTAAACTTAAACTCTTCGTTAACGTCGTCCCTTACCATTATTCTTGTTTTAGCAAATTTATCTCCTTTGCCGCGGATATTCTAGACGTCTTCTTCATCACTGCTGATTGAAAGATCAAGCTCAAGAGTGTTCATTTGTCTGTTGTTCGTTCTAGTTTCTGAATTTCTCTTAGAAGGTTGTTCTGAACTGCATTTCTCTTCATCACTACTGATACTGCCAAAAAGCTCAAACCCAAGTTTATTAATTTCGTTGTTAGATTTCTTCTGGTCCGCCTGTTGTGTTGGTTTAGCTTCTGGCTTCCTTGATGAGGCTTTGTCCGAACTCACTTTCGATGAGGCTTTCTTTGCATTTGTCTGTTTCCTCTTAGCTGGCTGCTGTTCATCCTTATTGGAGGAAATATTTTTTGACTTTTTGCTTTCACAAATCATAGTCGAGTGTGTACGTTTACGTGATTGTAGTTCGCGGGCAGCTTTTATCTCGTCTTCTGTTTTAACTACCTTCTCAATATTGCGTCTTTGCTGTTTATGATCCGATTTTCCAGCAGATGATGAGGCAGGCAACAAAGTGGCGTTTATTTGTTTTTCAACATTTTTTTCACAAGGATATATAAACTTGTCTGATAATAGAATTGTTTCCTTATCGGGTGCTTCATTCCAAAGTTTCAAAAATTCGTCCATTTCTGCACAATGTGAAGAACGAAGCGAACTAGCATTTGCATCCTTCTGTTGGGGAGAATACATACAAATGTTTGCGAAACCGTCTAAGCCGCATGTACCATCATTGTTCTGACTTTCTGGACGTTTACTTTTGATACCACCAGTAGTACTTAATGCTTTTGGTCGACGTTCTACAGGCTTAGAACGTGATTTCATATCTGTGGTGGATTGTGAAGAACAATCCGCGGAACGCTTGCTGGATTTGTTTTTATCAATTTGATTATCTTTTGATCCAGACTTGCCCTGTTTAGGTAATTGATTTTCAATATTCATTGAATTTTTATTATTTTCCTGATTCTTGGTTCTTAAAGTACTGGTACTTAAGTATTGTTTCTGTTCTGCATTTGTATCTTTTGTATCCTCTCCAATTCGTTCATTTTCATCTTTCTTCTGCTGCATCAACTCAGCTGGTATACCGCTTCCACTCTCTTCGGCTGATAACAAAAGTGGCCATAATTCACATACAAATTTCTGTGCTTTGCCACCATTTAGGAATCCAGCAATTCTGATTTGTAATTTCTGTTTACAAAGCATTTGATCCTGTTTTAATTTATTACAAACGAACTCTACGGCAACATTATCTTCTCTTTCCAAAATATCGGCGATTTTCTTGCTTATCCATGGCTTTAATACGTCCAATTTTACTTTGGATATGTCGATACGTCCCTGTGGTTGTTTTCCTCCATTCACCATGTTGATGCGTTGTTTTGGTTTAAGGCTGGAACCAAAACTGTTGGATGGTACTAGTGGTTTAAGTTTGGAACTCAGAGTTTTAGGAGGTATTAGTGGTTGTTTTCTGTCATTCAACACGTTGACGGTTTGTTGTGGTTTAAGGTTGGAACGAAAAGTGTTGGCTGGTACTAGTGGTTGTTTTTGTTCTGCTTGTGTGCCACTTTCTGTACCACTGTTTCGGCTACTGGTGGACCTAGAAAGGGATGCAGATTTATCAAGTTGTTCGTGATGCTTAATATCCTTTTCAGTGTCGATGCGTCCCTGTGGTATAAGGGTGGAACTGAGCGTAGTATGCGGTACTATTGGTTCTTTTCTACTACCCACCATGCTGTCTTGTTGTCTGGATCGAGATTGTGATCGTTCGGCGTCTTTTCGAAGTTTAGACGAGAATACTTTCTTCAGAATATCATTTTTTGTCGGTTCAATATGTACTTCCTTTAGATTTTCATCTTTCTTTGGTTCCACCGTATCATTTGCTGTGCTAGCAGCACTCTCTACAGCCGCTAATAAAATCGGCCATATTTCACATATGAATTGTTTTACCAAAGGACCATTTAGAAATTCAGTTATGTGGATGTGCATCCGCATCGGACAGATAAATTGTTCCAATTTTAACTCGTTGTATATAAAATCTTCTATTTTAAAAATTGAGTAGATTTTCGTATTTATCTTTGCCTTTAAAGCATCCAACTTCACTTTCGACATGTCTATGCAATTGTCGATCAGTTCGTCAAATTTCACTTGTTTTGTTGTTTCCATTTTTGTATTGATTTTCCGCTGATGTTGTTGATGTACGTTGTCTATCGTGACTAAATTGTGATTGAACTTATTGTGTAAGCTTCACGCTTTTTATAGGTGGAAATCATTTTGGAAATTTTTAGAGCAGGTACCGTGTTTAGCTTATTCAGCGTAAGTAGGTAGCAAATAGGTTCGATTGGTTCTTACAGATATTATATACCTGTCTTTTCATTCATACGGTGTTTTCTAGAAACACGTACCGTTATAAAGTGTACACAAATAGGTATTTCTCACTAGATCTACCACAGTATTCAAAAAACATTTAAATATGTAAACATGAGTTACAATAACAGTCCCAAATAGGCTGTCGTAAAAAATATTTGCTATCCTTTATTAGGTTTTATAGATCAAATATTCCTTTGGCTTCCGGGTTTGTTGCAATTTGGTTTCTTAGCTTTGACGTTTCTGGTTAAAGAAACTCGTTACGTATGCTAAAGTCATAAATTCTTAGTCAGTTTTATGTGCAAACCATCACAAGTCGAGAAATTTAATGTCAGACAGCGCCAAGAGTAGCATTCAATGGGCAAAGTTCTATTGTCCTATAACCTACAGAGCTGCTGCTGAGCTGGAGAAACCTAATTCATGACATGGAAACGAAGCCTGTTATTCGAATAAAAATTAATTTTTTTATTGAGAGTTAATACAAGAATTAATGACAAGATATTTTTCAGAACTATATACGCCATGTTCCAATTCACAAATGCAAAACAGGATGAAGAAAGCTTGCTATCGGCACTTTACAGGTAATTTTTCTGACTGACAGCTGACTGAATGTTTTCTGCAGCATGATTCACGCATTTTTGAAAATTTCTCCACAAAGTCAAGATGTCAGATTAAGCTTTTAAAGGAAATATAAATTTTGCTTGATTTACGAATGTGGGCAAATCAATTCACTTTTTTATGTAAAATATAACCTACTGGCTGCTCTGTTCAAGTTCTTCTGGAT
The DNA here is from genome assembly GCA_936449025.2 of Sarcophaga subvicina. Lineage (NCBI taxonomy): Eukaryota > Metazoa > Arthropoda > Insecta > Diptera > Sarcophagidae > Sarcophaga > Sarcophaga subvicina. The sequence continues at coordinate 102,135,581 of OW388083.2, read as the reverse complement.
AAAATCTGAAATTTAACCGAACCGATCTGAGAGTTGTTCATAAAAAATATTTTTTCTTTCTCTCAAGAAGAGGGCTGTCAAACTACATATAAAATGGGGAGAATCCAGCTTAAAAGATAGAAAAATAACAATAAAAAATCTAGTTTATGACCAACTTACTCTAATAAAATGTCATTAGCTCACATCGTGTATAAATATTGGCGTACCTAACTTTATGACAATATAAAAATTTCTGTGGATTTAAGGATTTTTCTTCCTTTTCACAGAAATATATAATAAAACCTTGAACATAAGACTGGTTGTCGTTTCGGAGAAAACAGCTTTTCTTATTATTTTAAAATAGGACCGAGGATCTGGTTTTTAATGAAAATATTTCAGAGCTTCATGATGCATACTTAGAGATTCCTAAAATACAATTTTAAACAGCATTTACTGAGGACATGTCATCATGGTTTTGTTAATCAGCTCCACAATTAATATCAGCGTAATACGTTAATGGCCTTTATCTGCGAATATATGTGAGCTCAATTGGCACTCATTAAAGCAGCGCCTTCTTATACCCAAATATTATTCATACACAATATGCGATCACCACCACATCCTTTTGATATTTTTAAAGCCTCTGGTACTCTCAAACAACTACACTTCAGTTTCGCTGTTCTATAGCTACTTCCAAGGATTGTACTCGTGAGGTAAATAAATGACCGTCTCACTCTAAATCGCATATATTTTTTACTCTTAAAACTCGTATGTCAGTAAAGCATACGTTTGTGTTTGATTGGCTAGTAGATCGCAGAATACGTTACAGACGGAATATTAACCGCCCCATCCATGTGTATAACCTTCTTCCTGCATAAGTCTTTTCTGTAGATTTTAATAAAGGGCTATCCATTTCGTGGTTTCAAAAGTATGGGACTGGAATTCGACGTCTGTCCAACTAAGTTGTGAAATCAATTTTTTTCTTTTCAGTTGAAAGTATGACGTTGACGAAAATGGATCGCTTAACTATCACACAACGCATAAAACTTATCAAAACCTACTACAAAAATTGACGGCAATTTTCCGAACAAAATTTTCTTCAGCGATGAAGCATATTTCACACTCGATGGGTATGTTAATAAACAAAATTGTCGTATTTGGGGTTCCGAGAATCCTCAAGTAATTGAAGAGAAGCCATTACATCCAAAAAAGTCTCTGTTTGGTACGCTCTTTGGTCCGAAGGTGTGATTGGACCTTACTTCTTCGAAAACGATGATGAAACGACTGTCATAACCGACTATTTTGCCTGCTATTGAAGAACACGACTTGGAGAATATGTGGTTTCGACAAGACGGTGCCACATGCCACACAACTCGAACGAATATGGCTTTATTGCAAGAGGCATTTCCTGGCCGCGTCGAGTAATTCGTGGCGATATTAACTGACCACCAAGATAATGCGATTTGGCACCATTAGACTTTTTTGTGGGGCTACGCGAAAGACCGTGTTTTTGCAGATAAACCTTCAACTCTTGAGAACTTAAAAGCAACACACATAATGTCAACGTTAAAACTTTACAAAAAAAAATGAAATATCATGAAAAATATATTTTATATGTGTTTTATTTACGTTTACTTTTGAAACCACGAAATGGATAACCCTATACAAAAACACTATTCCCTGTTTCCAGTTGTAGTCGCCGTAGTCTAGTAGAAAGTGTGTTGACCACGGTTAAATCCCAGGTTAGACATCTCCAACAAAACAAAATGTGAGAAAAAAATTTCTTCCGCGACTTCCTCGCAATAAATGAGCAAATAAATTGCCATGAAAAGTTTAAAAAATCTGTCGTTCGAAGTCGATTTTAAACTGTAGGCGCCGCCACTCTGTATTAATTTAACACACGCAACATAAGTGACGTAAGTAAATAGGTCGTAATCCCGGCTGAAGGGTTGTAATTTATGTTTGTAATGGCTTGGGTTTTTCAACAAACACTTGAGCAAAATATTGAATACAAACAGTGCAATTACCATGTTGATAAGTTTAACTTACGAATAGAAAAGGTATATGTGTGTATTCCCTGTCTCGTCTCTTCTATAACCTAGTTTCTTAACATTATTTTGTTTCATTCTGACGATAAAATTCAGAAAATCATTGATAAACTACAAGTGTATTTCTATATGGTCGAATGATATGCTATTGGCTGGAAAATGAGAATAAATTTCGAAAAATGCGAAACAATTCTTTCTCGTCCTCCTGTGGGCAAGTGCAATTCTAACATTAGAAACAATTGGAGAAATTTTGAAATAAAATCTTACTCTAATATATCTATTCCAGGCAAACAATCTGTAAAAAAAATACTTGGGTGTTAACCATGACAAATTTCTATATTTCAATAATCATATTGATATACAAATAGATAAGGCTAAATGATAGGCTTTTTTCGTGTACAAAAGACTGTTTTTTTAAACATAATAATTCTACGGTTAAACTTATCTTATATAAATCATTGATTAGACCCATTCTCACATATGGTTGTCCAATTTGGTATAATGTCTCACCGTCATATATGGAGAAAATGAGAGTATTTGAGAGAAAATGCCTTAGGGCTTGTACTTCTTTGTTTAGGTCACAAGATAGTGGCTTTACGAAGTATGTGTCGAATGGAAGATTATATTCCAAGGCAATAGTTGACAGAATTGATAACTTTATCATTCATTTAATCAGAGATCATATTGTGAAGACCATGGAATGCACTGAAAATAATCTGATTATGGCCTCATATTATGTGGGGGAAGAATACATATATAGAACTATTCAAAATGGATATGTTCCTCCAGAAGCCCTTTTTATACCTGGATAAATATGGATATATCCAGAATGAAAGGGACCTTCCAGTATTTTACCATATTTACCGCCGGGCCACTGATAAGGCAATTACATGCAAACAAATTACAGCGGGTAATAAGAGATTTATGATGATAGCATGTATCTTAAGAATACAAATATGTTTCCAAACATAAATTTTAATAAATATTGGTGTCTTGAAATGTAAGGTACCTACATTCCACACTGCTTTTATCTCTTGACTTTGTTTTTTATCCTTGTAATAAATAGATAATGTTTTTTTTCTATTTTTTCATTGCAAAGTAATTTTTTTCTATCAAACTATTATTAGATAATAGAACTATAAAATAAGTATTATTAAAATGTATTAAAATTAAATCTAATACGTATATGCTTGAGCGCCCAATGGGGCATATTTAGTTATTGTATGTTTCCTCTATTTGTATATTTGTTTTTTTTTTGGTAAATAATTTGCAACATAATGCACTCACTACATTATTAGAGACAATCCACGGAATATTCATCCATACATAATTGGTATTACAACCATTCAGTCAGGATTACGACCTAGTTTCTCACTACATTTATGTTGTGTGTGTTAATTTCATATCTGGCCTGGGGCTCGAACCCTGGCTTTGCGTCTAATAAGCCAACACACTACCTAATATACTACGGCGACAATGATTTTTTCTGTAAATATAAGATTCAAAACCAATTTATTTCCATTTTTAGTTGGGAATACAAAAAAAAACTTTCATAACCCTTCCCTTTCCTCTTTAGCACTGTAGTTGAATTTGAACATTGAAAAAAAATTTTTTTATATTTCTTAATCTTAAAAATTAAATTTACAAAACTATTCATTTATTACATAAAATTATACGAATTGATTACAAATAATACATTTTTCTTTTTTTTTTCAAAATTATAATCTGCATTAGCATCGTCTCATACCATAGCTTCTGTTGTAAAAAGTCTGTCTTCATTGCCGAGTATATTTTAAACGGTTTCTTCATCACTACTCATACTGCCAAATAGCTCAAACTCAAGTTTACTCATGGCGTTGTTACACTCCTTGTGGTCCTCATTTCTTTTTAATTCCGCTACCGGCTTCTTAGAAAAGGTTTTGTCTGGACGGCGTTCTTCTTCGTCGCTGCTACAACTACCAAAAAGCTCCAGCATCCGTTCTCTCATTGCTTTGCTGTATTTCTTCTGTTTACTGGATTCAGTTTCTGGCTTCCTTGAGGAGCCTTTCTCTGAATTCGTAGAGGATTTCTTTACCTTTGTTCGGCTCTTCTTAGCTGGTTGCTGTTCATCTTTATTGGAAGAATCACTTTCGCACCTTTTGCTTTCGTTACTCATAGTCGAGTGCGTACGTTTACGTGAGTGTAGTTCGCGGGCGGCTTTTATTTCGGCTTCGGCTTTAACTACCTTCTCAAAGTCAATATTCGATTTTTGCTGTTTATGATCTGATTTTGTAAAAGATGCTGCTGCTGGCAACAAAGTGGCGTCTATTTGTTTTTCAATATTTTTTTCCTCAGGATATATGAATTTGGTTGATAATAAAATTGTTTCCTTATCGGGTGCTTCGTTCCAAAGATTCAAAAACTCATGGGTTTGTTGACAATGTTCCGACAAAAATTCTCCAATTTGTGTAGAAGGACGTTGATCTAGTGAGATGGCCTTTGTCTCTTGTTGTAGGGTTTTAGGTGAGAACATACAATTATTTTCAAAACCGTTTAAGCCGCATGCTTTACCATCATCGCTACGATTTTCACGGCTCTTGCTGACTATTTGAGAAGATGATTTCTTATGTGAAGTGGAACTTCTTGAATTATGCCTACGTTCTGTATAACGGTGTTGTGAAGAACAATCCGCGGAACGCTTGCTTGATTTGTCTTTATTAATTTGATTATCTTTTGATCCAGACTTATCCAGTTTAGGTACTTGACTTTCAAAATTCATTGCATTTTTATTATTTTCTTTATCTGGATGTTGGTTCTTGGTGCTTAAAGTGCTGGTGGTTAAATGTTCCCTTTGTTCTGCTTTTGTATCTTTTGTATCCTCTCCAATTCTTACATTTTCATCTTTCTTCTGCTGCATAAACTCAGCTGGTATGCCGCTTTCACTCTCTTGAGCTGATAACAGAAGTGGCCATAATTCACATACAAATTTCTGTGCTTTGCCACCATTTAGGAATCCAGCAATTCTGATTTGTAATTTCTTTTTACAAAGCATTTCATCCTGTTTTAATTTATTGCAAACGAAGTCTACGGCAACATTATCTTCTCTTTCCAAAATATCAAAGATTTTCTTGCTTATCCACGGCTTCAACACGTCCAATTTTACTTTGGATATGTCGATACGTCCTTGTGGTTTAAGTTTGGAACACAAAGTTTTAGGAGGTACTTGTGGTTTTCTGTCATACAACACATTGAGGCGTTGTTGTGGTTTCAGGCTGGAACCAAAAGTGTTGGATGGTACTAGTGGTGGCTTTTGTTCTGCGTGTGTGCCACTTCCCGTACCACTATTTCGGCTATCAGGGGATGCAGAAAGCGATGCAGATTCATTGTGTTTTTCGCGATGCTTAATATCGTTTTCAATGTCATCTTGATTGAAAGTTTTAGGAGGTACAAATCGTTCCTTTCCACTGTTCACCATGTTGCCTTGCTTTCTGGATCGAGAATGTGAACTGGATTTAGATTGTTCATTTCCATTTCGATGTTTAGTTTGGTTACTTTCATCTTTCTTCTGATCCATAGGCTTATTTGGTATGCTTGCAGCACTCTCTTCAGCCGCTAATAAAATCGGCCATAATTCAGATATGAATTGTTTGACGCGGTGATTATTTAGAAATTCAGTCATATTTCTACGCATCGTCATCGGACTGATAAATTTTTCCAATTTCAATTCATTGTACACGAACTTTTCAATTTGAAAAACATTGGAGATTTTCATATTAATTTGTGCCTTTAAAGCATCCAACTTCACTTTCGACATGTCTATACACTTGTCGAGCACTTCGATAGATTTTACTTGTTTTATTGCTTCCATTTTTATATCGATTTTCCGCTGATGTTGTTGATGTACGTTGTCTATCGTGACTAAATTGTGATTGAACTTATTAGGCAAGCTTCACGCCTTTTATAGGCGGAAACCATTTTGGAAATTTTTGTTTTCGTTAGATCAGGTACCGTATTCATCGTAAGTAAGTAGCAAATGGGTTCGATTGCTCTTTTCATCATACGGCCAGTTCCACCCTTTCATGTACATTTGTATGTTTGCTAGAATCAGGTACCATTGAAAAGTGTGCACAAGTAGGTACTTTTCATTAGGTCTACCAGCTACCTGAACTTTATGCAGCCATTAATTTCAACCAATGGCCGTTGTGTTCCTTCTTAGTATTCAGGAAACATTTAAATATGTAAACATGAGTTTCAATAACAATCCCTAATGGACTGTCGTAAAAAAATATTTTCTACTCTTTATTAGGCTTTACAGATCAAATATTCCTTTGGCTTCCGGGTTTGTTTGCAATTTGGTTTCTTAGCGTTAACTTTTCTGGTTAATAACAACTCGTTACGTATGCTAAAGTCATAAATCCTTAGTCAGTCTTATGTGGAAACCATCACAAGCCGAGGAACTTAATGTCAGACGGTGCCAAGAGTAACATTCAATGGGCAAAGTTCTATTGTCCCATGACGTATTGAGCTGGAGAAACCTAATTAATGACGTGGAAACAAAGCCTGTTGTCCGAATAAAAATTATTATTTTTTATTGAGAGTTGAGTATTCAATATTTTTCTGTTATATCGCGTGTAAGCTTAATGACAAGATATTTCTCAGATATTTCTCTCGCCATGTTCTAATACACAAATGCAAAAAAGAATGAAGAAGGCTTGCTATCGGCACTTTACAGCTACTTTTTGTGACTGACAGCTAATTGAGTGTTTTCTGCAGCATGATTCATGCATTTTTGAAAAAAAAGACATTTTTAAAGGAAATTTAAATTTTGCATGATTTATGTATGTGGGCGTGCAGCCCTTATGCCGACCAACTATTTTTTCTTCCCTGGTTGGGTAGAACTTAGTCAGTAAAGGGAGTGCGTTCAGTTCTACGTGCTCAAATGATCTTTTGGTATCAAAGCTACCACTCTAACCTAACCTAATATGAGGGCATATCAAATCAACTTTTTATGTAAATTATAACCTACTGGCTGCTCTGTTCAAGTTTTTCCGGATAAAATATAAAATTTAACCAACACGAGATGAAAGTTGTTCATAAAAAATATTTTTTCTTTCACTCAAGAAGAGGGCTGTCAAACTACATATAAAAAACTGTTATCCTGTTACACTGTAAATCCAATTTTAAAGATAAAAAAATTTATACCACCATAGACTGATGAAATGTTATTAACTCTCATCGTATCAAAATATATATTTTAAACCGTAAATATTGACGTATCAATCTGTATGAAAATCTACAAATTTCTGTGAATACAAGGACTTTTTCTTCTTTTTAACAGCCAAATGTAATTAAAACTTGATCATGGGATTGGTTTTCGTTTCTTTAAAGAATGTCGAGTTATTTTTCATTTTATTTTATTTTTTTTGTAGATGGTCACGTCGGTTTATTTTTTCCAAATGTCCGGTTTAGATCAAGGAGTCAGTCGTTATTTTAAAATTAATGTAGGTTCGAGGAGCAGATTTTAAATGCAAACATTTCATGGCTTCATTATGCGTACTTGAAGATCCTTAAAGTAAAATTTAAAACAGCAATTACTGAGGACATGTTTGGGTTTGTTCGTTAGCTCCACAATTAAAATCAGCGTAATTCGTTTACAGTCTTCTCCTGAGAATCTATGGACTTTAAAAGATTCTTTCTACGAAGTGCCAAATACTTTTTGTATTCTGTTTTGATGTCTGACCTGGGGCTCGAATCCTGACTTTACATCTAATAAGCCAACACACCACCTACTAGACTACGGCGACTTCAAAAAACATGCAACAAAGTAATCGAATATTTAAGGTATGAAAACCAAGAATTTCTTCTGTGAATGCTAGACTCTGAGACGTCCATTGAAACAAAGAATTTTTAATTATGAGTGGAAGAACATTTCAAATAAACTTTCCCCTCTCCTTACCCCATTAATTAAATTAAAGCATTAAATACATTTTTTGTTTAAATTTTATTTTAATTATGATTTTTATGATGATTTGCTTAATATTACATTTTAAAATTGATTACAAATAAAGAATTGAAGAATTAAATTGAAAAGTAAAATAATTTTATATTAAATTTATTATAATTTAAACTTAAACTTACAAAATTATTCATTTTTTGCATCAATTTTCAATAAAAATTAAAAAGATTGTCGTGCGATATTTAATACAAAACTTATACAAATTATGACTACAAGTAATAAATATTTTTTTTCTAAACTTAAACTCTTCGTTAACGTCGTCCCTTACCATTATTCTTGTTTTAGCAAATTTATCTCCTTTGCCGCGGATATTCTAGACGTCTTCTTCATCACTGCTGATTGAAAGATCAAGCTCAAGAGTGTTCATTTGTCTGTTGTTCGTTCTAGTTTCTGAATTTCTCTTAGAAGGTTGTTCTGAACTGCATTTCTCTTCATCACTACTGATACTGCCAAAAAGCTCAAACCCAAGTTTATTAATTTCGTTGTTAGATTTCTTCTGGTCCGCCTGTTGTGTTGGTTTAGCTTCTGGCTTCCTTGATGAGGCTTTGTCCGAACTCACTTTCGATGAGGCTTTCTTTGCATTTGTCTGTTTCCTCTTAGCTGGCTGCTGTTCATCCTTATTGGAGGAAATATTTTTTGACTTTTTGCTTTCACAAATCATAGTCGAGTGTGTACGTTTACGTGATTGTAGTTCGCGGGCAGCTTTTATCTCGTCTTCTGTTTTAACTACCTTCTCAATATTGCGTCTTTGCTGTTTATGATCCGATTTTCCAGCAGATGATGAGGCAGGCAACAAAGTGGCGTTTATTTGTTTTTCAACATTTTTTTCACAAGGATATATAAACTTGTCTGATAATAGAATTGTTTCCTTATCGGGTGCTTCATTCCAAAGTTTCAAAAATTCGTCCATTTCTGCACAATGTGAAGAACGAAGCGAACTAGCATTTGCATCCTTCTGTTGGGGAGAATACATACAAATGTTTGCGAAACCGTCTAAGCCGCATGTACCATCATTGTTCTGACTTTCTGGACGTTTACTTTTGATACCACCAGTAGTACTTAATGCTTTTGGTCGACGTTCTACAGGCTTAGAACGTGATTTCATATCTGTGGTGGATTGTGAAGAACAATCCGCGGAACGCTTGCTGGATTTGTTTTTATCAATTTGATTATCTTTTGATCCAGACTTGCCCTGTTTAGGTAATTGATTTTCAATATTCATTGAATTTTTATTATTTTCCTGATTCTTGGTTCTTAAAGTACTGGTACTTAAGTATTGTTTCTGTTCTGCATTTGTATCTTTTGTATCCTCTCCAATTCGTTCATTTTCATCTTTCTTCTGCTGCATCAACTCAGCTGGTATACCGCTTCCACTCTCTTCGGCTGATAACAAAAGTGGCCATAATTCACATACAAATTTCTGTGCTTTGCCACCATTTAGGAATCCAGCAATTCTGATTTGTAATTTCTGTTTACAAAGCATTTGATCCTGTTTTAATTTATTACAAACGAACTCTACGGCAACATTATCTTCTCTTTCCAAAATATCGGCGATTTTCTTGCTTATCCATGGCTTTAATACGTCCAATTTTACTTTGGATATGTCGATACGTCCCTGTGGTTGTTTTCCTCCATTCACCATGTTGATGCGTTGTTTTGGTTTAAGGCTGGAACCAAAACTGTTGGATGGTACTAGTGGTTTAAGTTTGGAACTCAGAGTTTTAGGAGGTATTAGTGGTTGTTTTCTGTCATTCAACACGTTGACGGTTTGTTGTGGTTTAAGGTTGGAACGAAAAGTGTTGGCTGGTACTAGTGGTTGTTTTTGTTCTGCTTGTGTGCCACTTTCTGTACCACTGTTTCGGCTACTGGTGGACCTAGAAAGGGATGCAGATTTATCAAGTTGTTCGTGATGCTTAATATCCTTTTCAGTGTCGATGCGTCCCTGTGGTATAAGGGTGGAACTGAGCGTAGTATGCGGTACTATTGGTTCTTTTCTACTACCCACCATGCTGTCTTGTTGTCTGGATCGAGATTGTGATCGTTCGGCGTCTTTTCGAAGTTTAGACGAGAATACTTTCTTCAGAATATCATTTTTTGTCGGTTCAATATGTACTTCCTTTAGATTTTCATCTTTCTTTGGTTCCACCGTATCATTTGCTGTGCTAGCAGCACTCTCTACAGCCGCTAATAAAATCGGCCATATTTCACATATGAATTGTTTTACCAAAGGACCATTTAGAAATTCAGTTATGTGGATGTGCATCCGCATCGGACAGATAAATTGTTCCAATTTTAACTCGTTGTATATAAAATCTTCTATTTTAAAAATTGAGTAGATTTTCGTATTTATCTTTGCCTTTAAAGCATCCAACTTCACTTTCGACATGTCTATGCAATTGTCGATCAGTTCGTCAAATTTCACTTGTTTTGTTGTTTCCATTTTTGTATTGATTTTCCGCTGATGTTGTTGATGTACGTTGTCTATCGTGACTAAATTGTGATTGAACTTATTGTGTAAGCTTCACGCTTTTTATAGGTGGAAATCATTTTGGAAATTTTTAGAGCAGGTACCGTGTTTAGCTTATTCAGCGTAAGTAGGTAGCAAATAGGTTCGATTGGTTCTTACAGATATTATATACCTGTCTTTTCATTCATACGGTGTTTTCTAGAAACACGTACCGTTATAAAGTGTACACAAATAGGTATTTCTCACTAGATCTACCACAGTATTCAAAAAACATTTAAATATGTAAACATGAGTTACAATAACAGTCCCAAATAGGCTGTCGTAAAAAATATTTGCTATCCTTTATTAGGTTTTATAGATCAAATATTCCTTTGGCTTCCGGGTTTGTTGCAATTTGGTTTCTTAGCTTTGACGTTTCTGGTTAAAGAAACTCGTTACGTATGCTAAAGTCATAAATTCTTAGTCAGTTTTATGTGCAAACCATCACAAGTCGAGAAATTTAATGTCAGACAGCGCCAAGAGTAGCATTCAATGGGCAAAGTTCTATTGTCCTATAACCTACAGAGCTGCTGCTGAGCTGGAGAAACCTAATTCATGACATGGAAACGAAGCCTGTTATTCGAATAAAAATTAATTTTTTTATTGAGAGTTAATACAAGAATTAATGACAAGATATTTTTCAGAACTATATACGCCATGTTCCAATTCACAAATGCAAAACAGGATGAAGAAAGCTTGCTATCGGCACTTTACAGGTAATTTTTCTGACTGACAGCTGACTGAATGTTTTCTGCAGCATGATTCACGCATTTTTGAAAATTTCTCCACAAAGTCAAGATGTCAGATTAAGCTTTTAAAGGAAATATAAATTTTGCTTGATTTACGAATGTGGGCAAATCAATTCACTTTTTTATGTAAAATATAACCTACTGGCTGCTCTGTTCAAGTTCTTCTGGATAAAATCTGAAATTTAACCGAACCGATCTGAGAGTTGTTCATAAAAAATATTTTTTCTTTCTCTCAAGAAGAGGGCTGTCAAACTACATATAAAATGGGGAGAATCCAGCTTAAAAGATAGAAAAATAACAATAAAAAATCTAGTTTATGACCAACTTACTCTAATAAAATGTCATTAGCTCACATCGTGTATAAATATTGGCGTACCTAACTTTATGACAATATAAAAATTTCTGTGGATTTAAGGATTTTTCTTCCTTTTCACAGAAATATATAATAAAACCTTGAACATAAGACTGGTTGTCGTTTCGGAGAAAACAGCTTTTCTTATTATTTTAAAATAGGACCGAGGATCTGGTTTTTAATGAAAATATTTCAGAGCTTCATGATGCATACTTAGAGATTCCTAAAATACAATTTTAAACAGCATTTACTGAGGACATGTCATCATGGTTTTGTTAATCAGCTCCACAATTAATATCAGCGTAATACGTTAATGGCCTTTATCTGCGAATATATGTGAGCTCAATTGGCACTCATTAAAGCAGCGCCTTCTTATACCCAAATATTATTCATACACAATATGCGATCACCACCACATCCTTTTGATATTTTTAAAGCCTCTGGTACTCTCAAACAACTACACTTCAGTTTCGCTGTTCTATAGCTACTTCCAAGGATTGTACTCGTGAGGTAAATAAATGACCGTCTCACTCTAAATCGCATATATTTTTTACTCTTAAAACTCGTATGTCAGTAAAGCATACGTTTGTGTTTGATTGGCTAGTAGATCGCAGAATACGTTACAGACGGAATATTAACCGCCCCATCCATGTGTATAACCTTCTTCCTGCATAAGTCTTTTCTGTAGATTTTAATAAAGGGCTATCCATTTCGTGGTTTCAAAAGTATGGGACTGGAATTCGACGTCTGTCCAACTAAGTTGTGAAATCAATTTTTTTCTTTTCAGTTGAAAGTATGACGTTGACGAAAATGGATCGCTTAACTATCACACAACGCATAAAACTTATCAAAACCTACTACAAAAATTGACGGCAATTTTCCGAACAAAATTTTCTTCAGCGATGAAGCATATTTCACACTCGATGGGTATGTTAATAAACAAAATTGTCGTATTTGGGGTTCCGAGAATCCTCAAGTAATTGAAGAGAAGCCATTACATCCAAAAAAGTCTCTGTTTGGTACGCTCTTTGGTCCGAAGGTGTGATTGGACCTTACTTCTTCGAAAACGATGATGAAACGACTGTCATAACCGACTATTTTGCCTGCTATTGAAGAACACGACTTGGAGAATATGTGGTTTCGACAAGACGGTGCCACATGCCACACAACTCGAACGAATATGGCTTTATTGCAAGAGGCATTTCCTGGCCGCGTCGAGTAATTCGTGGCGATATTAACTGACCACCAAGATAATGCGATTTGGCACCATTAGACTTTTTTGTGGGGCTACGCGAAAGACCGTGTTTTTGCAGATAAACCTTCAACTCTTGAGAACTTAAAAGCAACACACATAATGTCAACGTTAAAACTTTACAAAAAAAAATGAAATATCATGAAAAATATATTTTATATGTGTTTTATTTACGTTTACTTTTGAAACCACGAAATGGATAACCCTATACAAAAACACTATTCCCTGTTTCCAGTTGTAGTCGCCGTAGTCTAGTAGAAAGTGTGTTGACCACGGTTAAATCCCAGGTTAGACATCTCCAACAAAACAAAATGTGAGAAAAAAATTTCTTCCGCGACTTCCTCGCAATAAATGAGCAAATAAATTGCCATGAAAAGTTTAAAAAATCTGTCGTTCGAAGTCGATTTTAAACTGTAGGCGCCGCCACTCTGTATTAATTTAACACACGCAACATAAGTGACGTAAGTAAATAGGTCGTAATCCCGGCTGAAGGGTTGTAATTTATGTTTGTAATGGCTTGGGTTTTTCAACAAACACTTGAGCAAAATATTGAATACAAACAGTGCAATTACCATGTTGATAAGTTTAACTTACGAATAGAAAAGGTATATGTGTGTATTCCCTGTCTCGTCTCTTCTATAACCTAGTTTCTTAACATTATTTTGTTTCATTCTGACGATAAAATTCAGAAAATCATTGATAAACTACAAGTGTATTTCTATATGGTCGAATGATATGCTATTGGCTGGAAAATGAGAATAAATTTCGAAAAATGCGAAACAATTCTTTCTCGTCCTCCTGTGGGCAAGTGCAATTCTAACATTAGAAACAATTGGAGAAATTTTGAAATAAAATCTTACTCTAATATATCTATTCCAGGCAAACAATCTGTAAAAAAAATACTTGGGTGTTAACCATGACAAATTTCTATATTTCAATAATCATATTGATATACAAATAGATAAGGCTAAATGATAGGCTTTTTTCGTGTACAAAAGACTGTTTTTTTTAAACATAATAATTCTACGGTTAAACTTATCTTATATAAATCATTGATTAGACCCATTCTCACATATGGTTGTCCAATTTGGTATAATGTCTCACCGTCATATATGGAGAAAATGAGAGTATTTGAGAGAAAATGCCTTAGGGCTTGTACTTCTTTGTTTAGGTCACAAGATAGTGGCTTTACGAAGTATGTGTCGAATGGAAGATTATATTCCAAGGCAATAGTTGACAGAATTGATAACTTTATCATTCATTTAATCAGAGATCATATTGTGAAGACCATGGAATGCACTGAAAATAATCTGATTATGGCCTCATATTATGTGGGGGAAGAATACATATATAGAACTATTCAAAATGGATATGTTCCTCCAGAAGCCCTTTTTATACCTGGATAAATATGGATATATCCAGAATGAAAGGGACCTTCCAGTATTTTACCATATTTACCGCCGGGCCACTGATAAGGCAATTACATGCAAACAAATTACAGCGGGTAATAAGAGATTTATGATGATAGCATGTATCTTAAGAATACAAATATGTTTCCAAACATAAATTTTAATAAATATTGGTGTCTTGAAATGTAAGGTACCTACATTCCACACTGCTTTTATCTCTTGACTTTGTTTTTTATCCTTGTAATAAATAGATAATGTTTTTTTTCTATTTTTTCATTGCAAAGTAATTTTTTTCTATCAAACTATTATTAGATAATAGAACTATAAAATAAGTATTATTAAAATGTATTAAAATTAAATCTAATACGTATATGCTTGAGCGCCCAATGGGGCATATTTAGTTATTGTATGTTTCCTCTATTTGTATATTTGTTTTTTTTTTGGTAAATAATTTGCAACATAATGCACTCACTACATTATTAGAGACAATCCACGGAATATTCATCCATACATAATTGGTATTACAACCATTCAGTCAGGATTACGACCTAGTTTCTCACTACATTTATGTTGTGTGTGTTAATTTCATATCTGGCCTGGGGCTCGAACCCTGGCTTTGCGTCTAATAAGCCAACACACTACCTAATATACTACGGCGACAATGATTTTTTCTGTAAATATAAGATTCAAAACCAATTTATTTCCATTTTTAGTTGGGAATACAAAAAAAAACTTTCATAACCCTTCCCTTTCCTCTTTAGCACTGTAGTTGAATTTGAACATTGAAAAAAAATTTTTTTATATTTCTTAATCTTAAAAATTAAATTTACAAAACTATTCATTTATTACATAAAATTATACGAATTGATTACAAATAATACATTTTTCTTTTTTTTTTCAAAATTATAATCTGCATTAGCATCGTCTCATACCATAGCTTCTGTTGTAAAAAGTCTGTCTTCATTGCCGAGTATATTTTAAACGGTTTCTTCATCACTACTCATACTGCCAAATAGCTCAAACTCAAGTTTACTCATGGCGTTGTTACACTCCTTGTGGTCCTCATTTCTTTTTAATTCCGCTACCGGCTTCTTAGAAAAGGTTTTGTCTGGACGGCGTTCTTCTTCGTCGCTGCTACAACTACCAAAAAGCTCCAGCATCCGTTCTCTCATTGCTTTGCTGTATTTCTTCTGTTTACTGGATTCAGTTTCTGGCTTCCTTGAGGAGCCTTTCTCTGAATTCGTAGAGGATTTCTTTACCTTTGTTCGGCTCTTCTTAGCTGGTTGCTGTTCATCTTTATTGGAAGAATCACTTTCGCACCTTTTGCTTTCGTTACTCATAGTCGAGTGCGTACGTTTACGTGAGTGTAGTTCGCGGGCGGCTTTTATTTCGGCTTCGGCTTTAACTACCTTCTCAAAGTCAATATTCGATTTTTGCTGTTTATGATCTGATTTTGTAAAAGATGCTGCTGCTGGCAACAAAGTGGCGTCTATTTGTTTTTCAATATTTTTTTCCTCAGGATATATGAATTTGGTTGATAATAAAATTGTTTCCTTATCGGGTGCTTCGTTCCAAAGATTCAAAAACTCATGGGTTTGTTGACAATGTTCCGACAAAAATTCTCCAATTTGTGTAGAAGGACGTTGATCTAGTGAGATGGCCTTTGTCTCTTGTTGTAGGGTTTTAGGTGAGAACATACAATTATTTTCAAAACCGTTTAAGCCGCATGCTTTACCATCATCGCTACGATTTTCACGGCTCTTGCTGACTATTTGAGAAGATGATTTCTTATGTGAAGTGGAACTTCTTGAATTATGCCTACGTTCTGTATAACGGTGTTGTGAAGAACAATCCGCGGAACGCTTGCTTGATTTGTCTTTATTAATTTGATTATCTTTTGATCCAGACTTATCCAGTTTAGGTACTTGACTTTCAAAATTCATTGCATTTTTATTATTTTCTTTATCTGGATGTTGGTTCTTGGTGCTTAAAGTGCTGGTGGTTAAATGTTCCCTTTGTTCTGCTTTTGTATCTTTTGTATCCTCTCCAATTCTTACATTTTCATCTTTCTTCTGCTGCATAAACTCAGCTGGTATGCCGCTTTCACTCTCTTGAGCTGATAACAGAAGTGGCCATAATTCACATACAAATTTCTGTGCTTTGCCACCATTTAGGAATCCAGCAATTCTGATTTGTAATTTCTTTTTACAAAGCATTTCATCCTGTTTTAATTTATTGCAAACGAAGTCTACGGCAACATTATCTTCTCTTTCCAAAATATCAAAGATTTTCTTGCTTATCCACGGCTTCAACACGTCCAATTTTACTTTGGATATGTCGATACGTCCTTGTGGTTTAAGTTTGGAACACAAAGTTTTAGGAGGTACTTGTGGTTTTCTGTCATACAACACATTGAGGCGTTGTTGTGGTTTCAGGCTGGAACCAAAAGTGTTGGATGGTACTAGTGGTGGCTTTTGTTCTGCGTGTGTGCCACTTCCCGTACCACTATTTCGGCTATCAGGGGATGCAGAAAGCGATGCAGATTCATTGTGTTTTTCGCGATGCTTAATATCGTTTTCAATGTCATCTTGATTGAAAGTTTTAGGAGGTACAAATCGTTCCTTTCCACTGTTCACCATGTTGCCTTGCTTTCTGGATCGAGAATGTGAACTGGATTTAGATTGTTCATTTCCATTTCGATGTTTAGTTTGGTTACTTTCATCTTTCTTCTGATCCATAGGCTTATTTGGTATGCTTGCAGCACTCTCTTCAGCCGCTAATAAAATCGGCCATAATTCAGATATGAATTGTTTGACGCGGTGATTATTTAGAAATTCAGTCATATTTCTACGCATCGTCATCGGACTGATAAATTTTTCCAATTTCAATTCATTGTACACGAACTTTTCAATTTGAAAAACATTGGAGATTTTCATATTAATTTGTGCCTTTAAAGCATCCAACTTCACTTTCGACATGTCTATACACTTGTCGAGCACTTCGATAGATTTTACTTGTTTTATTGCTTCCATTTTTATATCGATTTTCCGCTGATGTTGTTGATGTACGTTGTCTATCGTGACTAAATTGTGATTGAACTTATTAGGCAAGCTTCACGCCTTTTATAGGCGGAAACCATTTTGGAAATTTTTGTTTTCGTTAGATCAGGTACCGTATTCATCGTAAGTAAGTAGCAAATGGGTTCGATTGCTCTTTTCATCATACGGCCAGTTCCACCCTTTCATGTACATTTGTATGTTTGCTAGAATCAGGTACCATTGAAAAGTGTGCACAAGTAGGTACTTTTCATTAGGTCTACCAGCTACCTGAACTTTATGCAGCCATTAATTTCAACCAATGGCCGTTGTGTTCCTTCTTAGTATTCAGGAAACATTTAAATATGTAAACATGAGTTTCAATAACAATCCCTAATGGACTGTCGTAAAAAAATATTTTCTACTCTTTATTAGGCTTTACAGATCAAATATTCCTTTGGCTTCCGGGTTTGTTTGCAATTTGGTTTCTTAGCGTTAACTTTTCTGGTTAATAACAACTCGTTACGTATGCTAAAGTCATAAATCCTTAGTCAGTCTTATGTGGAAACCATCACAAGCCGAGGAACTTAATGTCAGACGGTGCCAAGAGTAACATTCAATGGGCAAAGTTCTATTGTCCCATGACGTATTGAGCTGGAGAAACCTAATTAATGACGTGGAAACAAAGCCTGTTGTCCGAATAAAAATTATTATTTTTTATTGAGAGTTGAGTATTCAATATTTTTCTGTTATATCGCGTGTAAGCTTAATGACAAGATATTTCTCAGATATTTCTCTCGCCATGTTCTAATACACAAATGCAAAAAAGAATGAAGAAGGCTTGCTATCGGCACTTTACAGCTACTTTTTGTGACTGACAGCTAATTGAGTGTTTTCTGCAGCATGATTCATGCATTTTTGAAAAAAAAGACATTTTTAAAGGAAATTTAAATTTTGCATGATTTATGTATGTGGGCGTGCAGCCCTTATGCCGACCAACTATTTTTTCTTCCCTGGTTGGGTAGAACTTAGTCAGTAAAGGGAGTGCGTTCAGTTCTACGTGCTCAAATGATCTTTTGGTATCAAAGCTACCACTCTAACCTAACCTAATATGAGGGCATATCAAATCAACTTTTTATGTAAATTATAACCTACTGGCTGCTCTGTTCAAGTTTTTCCGGATAAAATATAAAATTTAACCAACACGAGATGAAAGTTGTTCATAAAAAATATTTTTTCTTTCACTCAAGAAGAGGGCTGTCAAACTACATATAAAAAACTGTTATCCTGTTACACTGTAAATCCAATTTTAAAGATAAAAAAATTTATACCACCATAGACTGATGAAATGTTATTAACTCTCATCGTATCAAAATATATATTTTAAACCGTAAATATTGACGTATCAATCTGTATGAAAATCTACAAATTTCTGTGAATACAAGGACTTTTTCTTCTTTTTAACAGCCAAATGTAATTAAAACTTGATCATGGGATTGGTTTTCGTTTCTTTAAAGAATGTCGAGTTATTTTTCATTTTATTTTATTTTTTTTGTAGATGGTCACGTCGGTTTATTTTTTCCAAATGTCCGGTTTAGATCAAGGAGTCAGTCGTTATTTTAAAATTAATGTAGGTTCGAGGAGCAGATTTTAAATGCAAACATTTCATGGCTTCATTATGCGTACTTGAAGATCCTTAAAGTAAAATTTAAAACAGCAATTACTGAGGACATGTTTGGGTTTGTTCGTTAGCTCCACAATTAAAATCAGCGTAATTCGTTTACAGTCTTCTCCTGAGAATCTATGGACTTTAAAAGATTCTTTCTACGAAGTGCCTACAAATTTACTTGACATTTTCCAATTGTAAGCTCACTCACAAACATAATAGGTCATTAAAACCCTACAGTCTGGATTACGATCTAACTTCTCACACCACTTATGTGGTTTATACATGAGTGGTGCGTCCTACAGTTTAAAGTCGATTCCGAACGACAGATTTTTGAGAAACTTTTTCATGGCAATTTTATTTATTCTCTGAGAAATCTGCTGAGAGGAAGTCGCCGAAGAAATACTTTTTGTATTTTGTTTTGATGTCAGACCTGGGCCTCGAATCTTGGCTTTACGTCTAATAAGCCAACATATTACCTAGTAGACTACTGCTTCGTCGAAGAAATATTTCTTCGGCGACTTGCTCTCAGCTTCCAATTTATTAAGTAAGTAATTAAATCTTTACATCATCTATGCTATCTTAATTAGCAAACGATACAATGCTTTGGTGAAGTAAAGCTTCTTCTAAATCTATTCTCTTGAAATGAAATTATTCTGTAATAGTTCTTCTGTTACAAACTTATTGACTGTTATGGAGCATGTAATGCCAGCCGATATCATTAGTAACTCCTCTAATGGTGAATTGATTAGTCACAGAACGCTTTGCTTTAATGCTGTGAAGTTTAGAACAATTTTCAGTTTTTATTGATTTTTTTATTTTTATGACGATAAGAGTACGTATGTATTTTATTGGATAGTCTTACCGTGTTCTTGCCACATTCCATATATGAATTTCTGTCGAAGTCACCGTCTAGTAGGTGGTATGTTGGCTTATTAGAAGTAAGGTCACGGTTCAAACCCCTGGCCCAGTCGGAGACGACTTTAAACTGTAGGTCCTGCCACTTATGTATAAAATTAACACACAAAACATGAGTGGTGTGAGAAGCTAGGCCGCAATCCTGACTGAAGGGTTGTCATGTCCAATTATGTATGTATTTGAATCTGTAAGAGTGTCAGATTCAATTCCAAATTTCTTAAAACAAAATAAACAGAATTTCGACAAAAGACCCTCATCATCCATGTGTAGGCAATTTAACTTACTCAGAACTTCAATTCAGCAAAGAGATAGCGATTCAGCTGCTAATTTTTCAAAAACGCCATCTCTTCCGATAAAGTGCGATGCGGTATTATGTCCACAAAAAATTCCTGTTGAAGCCGAGCCTCAGCTTGATAAACATTATTCTCACATTGCACCAGGAAAATACACAGTTGTGTAGTAACTAGCTAAATTTAAACGCCCCACAGAAGTTGTTTCCAATGATAACATCAAAGAACTTCACACAATAATTTTCTAAGAAACAATTATTTTTGTGTTTTAAGGCGAACCCATACAGTCTATTGTGTTGTAATTGGAAAAATAGGCTACTAGAGGGAGAGGATAGGTGCCTCTGTTTAAAGTAGGTGCCGGGTGGTGCTCACAATCGACCAACACAATGACGCATTGATGATTATACGTAGTGTTTGAAGCTACTTCACTCTAAAAAAAACCCCCGGATTTTTATGCTAATATGAGACGAGGAACGGAACATGACTTATCAGAATCAATTCGATCGATGTCTAAGTGGACATCAAAGCATACAAATGTGCAACGGTTAGCTGGCAAAGCCATGATATTGGTATATGGGATACGAATTGATCAACTATCTTGCAATGAAAAAAACTATCAACAGCAACTACATAACGTTATTGGATCATATCTTTCTCGAATGTTAATAGGTTTTTGTATGACTAGAGTGAGTGTGTATAATTAGAAGAACCTAATCAAACGTCCACATATTGTTCACATAACATGCTACAAATTTAATTACGTCAATAGGCCTCTCAAATGTGCAACATTTTATTCAAACAAAAACTGAATATTTTAAAATTATTGCTTCAAGTGCTACAGAAACCGTATAAAGCAAATCGGTGGCCATAAACTAGATTTGTTTTGTTCTTTTTCTTCCTTTAGGGTGCTCTCATGAGACATTTTCCCCAGTTTCATCTCCGCCGCAGCTCAGTAGATTATAGAACGATAAAACTTTCCCTACTAAGTGTTCCTTCTTATCTTAAGTATTGGCTTATTATTCGGCTTATGTAGCATTTAGAGAGATTTTCAACCGCAAAAGTTAACGTTAAGATATCAAATTTCCAAAAATCAAGGACACCAAAGAAATATTTGATCTGATAACGATATTGAAGGATTTAAAAATATTTTTTTACGACAGTCCATGAGGGATTGTTATTGAAATTCAAGTTAATAAATTAAAATGTTTTTTTTTTTTTTTTTAATACTAAGAAGAGAAAACAACAGTTCAGGTAGCTGGTTGATGCCTATGAGGAATACCCAAGAGAACCAAGCTCATCTATTTGTTACCTGAGTAGCATAAATACAAATTTGCATTAAAGGGTTGGGCCAATATGTTCAATTACTATGTTGAAATAGCAGGTAGGTTGATCCTCTGTGGAATATCTGTGAGAACCCATACGCTAAATAAGGTACCTGCTCGAGCGAAAACACAAATTTCCAAAATGTTTTCCGCCTATAAAAGGCGTGGACCTTTCCCGATAAGTTCATTTACACGATAGTTTCAGTAGACAACAGACAACATCAGCGGAAAATTAAAAAATGGAAGCAAATAAACAAATTAAAACTGGCGATTTGTTCAATAAACGAATTGACATGTCCAAAGTAAAACTGGACGATGTAAAACCAAAAATTAATAAGATAATCAACAACATTTTTCAAATAAAGAAATTTATTTACAATGAGTTGAAATTGGAGCAATTCATCAGTCCGATGAAGATGCATATTCACATCACAGAATTCCTAAATGGTCCTTTGGTAAGGCAATTCATGTGCGAATTATGGCCGATTCTATTAGCTGCTGAAGAGAGTGCTACATCCATAGCAAATGATACGGTGGAACCGAAGAAAGATGAAATTCGAAAAGATTGTGAACGATCTCAATCTACATCACATCATCGATCCAAAAAACAAGGTAACGTTATGAATGGTGGAAAGGAACCACTAGTACCATCTACCACTTTCGCTTCCACCCATAAACCACAAGGACACGTCTATATTGAAAAGGATGAGGGAAGTAGCACGAAAGTAGAACAGAAGCAACACATAACCACCAGCACTTTAAGCACAAACAAACAACAGGCAGACAAGGAAAACAATAAAAATTCTGGTAATCTAGAAATTCAAATTGGTGAACATGTTAACGATGATGGTACAGGAGTGGTGGCATGCGGCTTAGACGGTTTCACAAACATTTGTATGTATTCCCCTCAACAGAAGGATGCAAATGTTATTCCACATAATCAACGGCCTTCAACACCATTTCGTGAATTTTTAATACAACACTCTGCAGAAATGGACGAATTTTTGTGTCAATGGAATGCAGCGCCCGATAAGGAAACAATTCTATTGTCAAACAAATTCGTATATCCCAATACAACAAAATGTGAAAACGAATCCCCGCCGACTTTCTCATCAGAAAACCCACCAAAGACATTAAATGCTAGTGATGCTAGCAACAGCGAACATGATGACGATTCCCGAATGAAGACGGCCGGCCTAAACGCTAACTTACAAAATCAATGTCCTCGTACACCATTTCGTGAATTTTTGTTGGAACAATGTACGGAACTAGACGAGTTTTTAAAGTGCAGAAGACGACCAGACGATTTCTACGAAATTAAAACACCGGAAAAACTGAAAAATATTATCGTCAGTGCTGAAGGACAAGCTGCCACCACTGTATTGCCGCCGCCATCTGTCACAATAGCAGATCAAAGAGACACAAATTCTGATGAGACCGTTAAATCAATATCCGAAATGAAAGCTGCCCCTAAACGCAAACACTCAACAATGATTAATGAAAGTAAAAAGTCCAAAAATAATTCCACCAATAAGGATGAACAGAAGCCAGCTAAGGAGAAACAGATAAAGGCAAAGAAATCCTCATCCAAAAGCAGTTCGGACAAAAACTCGTCAAGTAAAAAGAAAACCCACATGAAGTAAAGCAAAGCAATGAGAGAAGGTATGATGGAGCCTTTTGGTAATTGTAGTAGCGACGAAGAAGAATGCCGTGTAAATGAAGACAGAAGCTGAATCAAAATAAATTGAGGACCACAAGAAGGCTACCAGCGCAATTAATAAACTTGAGACTTGGACCTTTTCGGCAGTATCGGTAGCGATGAAGAAGATGTCTAAAATATACCAGGCAGAGAGGACTAAGTTTCTGAAACAAAAATGTTGGTAGAGGGCGACGCCCACGAAAGTTTAATTTTAGAAAAAAATATTTATTACTTGTAGTCATAATTTGTATAAGTTTTGTATCAAATATCGCATGACAATGTTTTTAATTTTTATTCAAAATTGATGTATAATTCAATAACTTTTAAGCTTTTGTTTAAATTATAATAAATTTAATATAAAAATATACTCTTTTTCAATTTAATTCTTTATTTGTAATGTATTTTAAATGAAAACATTAAGCAAATCATTATAGAAATCATAATTAAAATAAAATGTAAATAAAAAATGTACTCATGCTTTCATTTCAATTATAGAGAGAAGGTTTATTTGAGATATTCTTGAACTCAAATGAACTAAAAATTATTTGTTTGTTTCAATGGACGATGTCTCGTTACGACAGAGGAAGTCAATGTTTTCAGGCCTTAAATATTACATTACTTTGTCATTAAATAAGTCATTTCTTTATTTATTTTTAATTAAAAACAAGTAATTACAACTTACCGGAAATCAGTAACATGATCATTATTTTAGTTCGAATAAAAACATTCCGCGGTGTGTGTCTTAGCTAGAATTGTAACTCAACTTCATTACATTTCATTGTGTTTCAATTCACCTGAAATCGAAATAGAATTTAAATTTAAAAACTTTTAATGCAAGCAAAACTTCTTAAATTATTAAATAAATAAATATTTTAATACGAATACTTATTAAATTTGTTTAAAAGAATTCTTTTTTGTAAACATTTTCAATTATTTTTTGTTTAATATAATTTAAATTAGAATTGTATTTAAAGAAAGTATAACGTTTGGGCTTAAGAGTTTGCAGTATAATACACAGATGGCGCTATTGATTTTGAAGGTTGTGAAGTATTTTGTCTGCCTAAAAGCAGTGCTTTATTATATCAAAATAATAGATTGTAGTAGGTTCACTAAGGGGCAAAGATGAAAACATATACAGGAAAAATTCGTAAAAATTCGTTCGATAATTCCTTTTTGAGGTAATTTAATTAACATTTCAACATCAACAGTCGATAATAATTTGCAGTGGTGATCTTGTAGTGTTCAAGACTGTGCTAACGATCAAGTTGAATTCAATATTAGTTAGGACAACCACCTCTGTTACAGAGTTAGTTAAACATGAAAATTTTTCATTCAAGTTGTAGTCTGTTAAATCCAGGTATGTTAAGTCCAGGTACTGGAAATGCTTTGTTAGTGTTGTTTAAAGTTTTCAAAATAAATAAATGACATTATATCCACATTACGGTAGAACATTTGAAGTGCAAAATATTTGAGAAATATTATTTTGCTGATAATACACTCAGTGTACTTCTTCTCATGTGTTTGCAATAAATCCATAAATTTACTTAATTTTGGCCATAAAAATATTTATTTTGTTGCAAAGCCATCACGAATTGATACATAAAAACCAAGCCGATCTTAACTTTAATTTTCAAAACGCTTTTTAATCAAAACCAACCCGTCAATATCTCAAACGAATGATTAGAACAGCAAGCGAAAACGAGGCGTGTGCTGAGTTAAATATTTTGCTGTATGATTAATGGGCTTGGCAGGAAATTTTCTCTGGTATGAGCTTCTTTTCTTCGCACAAACTTTTGATTCAGATGTACCAACTGAACAACTGACAATCTATCTGCTACAAGAGGTCAGCTTCGGCAATGTGATCCAATGCACAACATATCCCTACTTGTCGACAACCCACATTTGGTTTTGACGTCATTTACTGCCAGGTTTATCTTGATAGACTCCCGTTCATAAGCGCTAAAGTCAGCAGTAACAACTGACTTGCGACGCCCTATGTTGTCAATGTCGTCAGCGCAAGCAAAGTAAACTTTTGTAGAAAATAGTGCCACTACCATGTATTTCCGTCTTCGCAGAATGCTCTCCAAGACGAAGTTGAAGATGTTTGTCTAAAACCTTGAACGGTATCAAAAGATTCGAAGAGTTCCATTCCTACTTTGATGGGGCTGCAGGAATTGCTCAACATCATTTTGCAAAGCCTTATCAGCTACGCAGGAATAGCGAGCTCAGGCATTGCAAAAAAATCATTAATTTTTTAGACCCGGTATGGTAACAAATGAAATAATAATTTACTATAGTATGTACTGCAAATATAGCATCAATAGAAGCTTTTGGATATGAATTCTTCAGGCTCTTTTCTGCCAACAAGAGCTGCAGGATTTCTGTAAGAAAGACATAATGGGGTTGTATTTAAAATGACAAATTTTTAAACCAAACAGTACATAACAAATCAAAACACAAATGAGGGAAATACCGGACAGTGCAAAGAGTTGATCCACTTAAAAATGTCATGAGCATTTGGGATTTTAAAGAAGTCACCATAGGCTAGAAAGTAGTGTGTTGGTTCAAATCGTAGCCCAGACATCTTAAACCAAACGAAATCTGAAAAAATATTTCTTGGGCTCTTTGCTCTTAACTTGTTATTAAGTAAGTAGTGTAATTAGGCCTTTAAATCATCTATGCTATCTTAATTAGCAAGTGTCACAATGCTTTGATGAAATAATGCTTCTTCTAAATATATTCCCTTGAAATGAAATTATTCTGTAATAGTTCTTCTGCTACAAACTTATTGACTTTGTTGACAGTTGTGGATCATTACATGCCAACCGTTTTGCCGATATCATTAGCAAATCTTCTAATGGTGAATTGATTAGCATCAGAAGAATTTACTTAAATGGTGTGAAGTTGTGTTTTTATTGAACGCCTTATGCAATATACATACATACATACAGAATTAGTCATTATAAAATTTCAGTCAGGATTATAGACCTAGATTCTCCTACCATTATGTTGCGTGTGTTAATTTTATACGTGAGTGGCGGAACCTACAGTTTAAAGTTGATTCCAAACGACAGAGTTCTGAGAAACTTTTGATGGCAATTTCATTTTACTCTCAGAGTTTTAGCCAGAAATCATCTGTTAGGAAGTCGCCGAAGAAATATTTTTTATTATTGAGTTTTGTTGGAGATGTCTGACCTGGGGTTTGAACAGTGGTCTCACGGTCTAATAAGCCAACAAACTACCTACTAAACTACGACGACTTCAATGTTATTATATGCCAAGTTATGCATTGGCAAAGTCTCAGTCATTTGATAAGAGTACGTATATTTTTTATGAGATAGCCTTGCCGTAATCTTGTCACATTCGATGTATTAAATGGGTGGGCAAGCCCTTTTCAATTTTTTTTATTAGCAAAAGTTCCACTATCGCAATTACTGTAACTAATCCACAGATTCCTTTATTTTTTTTAGTGTCTGTCATATTTGTCATGTTTACGTTAATTGACCAAAAAATGTTTGAAAAAAAAAATTATATCTCCTGTTTTTTCCCATCCAAATCGCAAAATGAAAATCACAAAGTAAAAATTATAAATTCTAATTTAACAACAACATTTCCTTTTTGTATTAGCAGCAATTCGTTTTATTGAATGCCTTCGGCCAATTAGTCAAAAGGAAATCTCAAGGAATCTTATTTCTAAGACACAGCAGCTGTTTTAAAAGAAATTTCTTCTCAAGTATTTCACTTGTTTTCTTCTTTTTTTCGTTTGCAAACCCTTTGAACAATTATTCATTTAAAGCCATTACAGATCATTATGGATTTAGTCAATCTAAATGAGACAGGCAATTAGACGTGTGTGTGTGTGTATGTGAGTGGTGTAATCCTACCAACACAATCACAAAAAAAAAGCTCAACAACATTTGCTTCTGTTTCTCACTTCATTCTTCTTAACAAAATACCGCTTAACACTTTCCTTAACATTTTAACTACTCAGCACAAATCATTCAACATGAACCATTCACACATACATATATACATGCATACGAACGACCATCATCTTTCCAAGCAATCCACATTCATACATCCATCCATCTATGCATTCATTGACTCGCATACTTAGCCAGCCAGCCATCCCAGCCAGCCATCCCAGCCAGCCAGCTTGCTAGTCATTCTTCATTCCTTCGTTTATGTGTACATTTTGTCAGTCATTCATTTAATCAGTCGTCCGTCATTCAGTCACACATTTACGAGTGCATTTATTTATTAGCATACAAGTAGTATACGAGGCAAGACGAGACAAGACGAGTTCACCAACAATTGCATGCAACTGCCAAAGCAGCAGCAGCAGCATTAGCAGCTGCCATCATTTGTTGATTTGGCCAATATTTAGTGGTTGATGATGTCTTCTACCGTATTTTATGCCTCTCTGCCTATGCTTTTGACTTTAGTTTCCATATTTTTTTTTTAATTTTAATTTTTTTTTTTGGTTTTTAAATTTTGTTCTGCATTTTTGTATTGTATTTTGGTTGGTTTTGCCTGTATTACCAGATGATGTCGTTGCTAACGATAACGACAATGATGATGATGAGGTTGTATTTCAAAGATCATCATGTTAAAGTTCTCTCAAGCATAAATTTTTAGTGGCTTTCAATACACTGACACAAAAATATTATTTTCGAAATACATATTCAGAGGAAGTTGCCTACCGAGTGCTGCCAGACGTTAAGAATTTGCATCTGTTTAGGCATGAAGACTAAATTGAGTTCGACTGCCATTATATAAGCATAAAAGTAAATTCAAAGTGTTATTGACTAATGTGATTAGATCAACAATTTTCTTTAATACTGAAGTCAACTTAGTCTAGTAGGTAGAATGGTGGCTTATTAGACGTGAGGCCGTTGTATAAAACTCAGCCCAGACATATCGAGCAAAAAACGCAATAAAAATATTTCTTCGGCAACTTACTCACAGCAGTTCTTGGGCAATAACTCTGAAGGTTAGGTTAGGTTAGGTTAGAGGACGTGTACTTGTCAATTAAGACAAGTACAGTACCCGGAGGTCGAATTGACCCATTGTACAACGTCCTAGTTTCTCAAGCCACTTATGTTGTGTGTGTTAAGTTTATACATGAGTGGTGGGACCTACAGTTTTTAAAGTCAACTCCGAACGACAGATTCTTGAGAAACTTTTTCATGGCAATTTTTTTGTTTTTACCAGAAATCTGCTGAGAGGAAGTCGTCGAAGAAATACTTTTTGTATTTTGTCTTGATGTCTGGCCTGGGGCTCGAACCCTGGCTTTACGTCTAATAAGCCAACACACTACCTACTAGACTACGGCGTCTTCATGGAGGAGTTTGCTCCAGCGAGACGAGTATTTGATGCGGGTATTTGCGAAAGTCGGCGAGGACGAGAGCACTACGTTGTTTGCGTTGGAAGGACCAAATCGAGATAAAATTTGTGTTTAATTTTAATTAAAATTCTTTATTATTCGCATAATTCTGCGTCCCACTGTCCACAACTTGATGTAAACAACAACAATTGCTTTGTTTGTTATTCCTCTTGTTTACACCCTTCGCATACACAATAGCAATTACTAGACTATTGTTCGACTGATCTTTGTAACGGAGATCTTCAAACCATGATTACTCTCTTCAAACGCACCGCGTCTTTACACAAGACTTACTGAAGTTTTACTAACTCAGTTGCCTACTTTGCCTTGCTTTTTAAATGGCAGAGTAAACAGTCTGATGAATGTTCTTGAAGGCGAAAGTTCATGACTTCGCCTACTCGAAATCTCTATAAATGTAAACATCGTTGTTTACATTCATTATAGTTGTTTGTGTATGTTGTTTACATTTATTCTTGTGGTATTTGTTGTTGTATTTTTGTTTACGTATTTACCATTTTTTGTGTTGGCGCAGTGGGATCATTTGTAAACAAGTTCATTGTTTTTGTTTTTGCAGCTTTTGTTTATAATTTGAATGTTAAACGATGTAAAAGCAAAACACCCAGTCTCTAGATTTTTCCATTTTCGTAACAATATGTTGATTAAGTAAGAACATCTGAAACTGCTACTTATCCAAGGACCCATAACAGTAGACCAACAAAATATTCCTTAAAGAAGGGAGGATAATGTATCATTCGTGGTGATGTCAATAAAGCATTAGACTCTCCTGCTGATGGCTATTAAGAAGCCAAACCCACTTATACTTCCAATATGATCTTCCACTCATAATACCTTTGAAAAGGGTGTGTACAGTTCAGCGTTATTTCAATATTTTTAGAAATTTTTCAATTCTGGCATCTCTATAGATTTCCAATACAATAGACGTACAAGAAACCATTTGAAGCAGCAACAACAACAACAAAAATATATCGTTTACATTACATTTTCTACCGTTTTCTGTGGTTTTTTATGCTGCTCTTCTAGATATTTTGCGATGATTTTGCTGTTGATTTCAATATTTGTTGAAAACCTTTAAGAGTTTTGTCTTCTTTTTCTTATGTTTTCTTGTATTTCTTGTGTTAGTTTGTGGCTGTCATTTTACTCGAACGTTAATTTAGTTTTATGCAACTGTTTTAGGGCTTATTTGCAGCCATCATTTCATCGTCTTTACATACATACTTAGGGGGGGGCAGGTCTCATTGCCAATATTTTCGTCTTCATCTATTTCGATTTTTGTTGTTAATTTTTTTTCTTGCGATCATTATTACAATACAGCTGGTTCAAGTACTGTTTGTATGGTGGGGGGCCATAGAGAGAGCATTACAATCCATTTGGTTCCTTACAGAGAGTCATCTCATCTATGGTTGGTTGTTCTTGTTGTTGTTGTTAGCATGTATTAAGTGATGATTATTTGGTTACCTAGCGTTGTTGTTGTTATTGTTGTTTCTATTCGATTTAAGAAAACTAAGAAGACATACCAAAGCCCATATAAAAGAATGAAGCGCAGTGGCAGAAGCAACAGAATATGATGACTATGACTGTATGAAGCCATTCAACCTAAATTTTGTTGTTGTTGTGCATTTGTGGTACAAATATTGTAAGCAAAAAAGTCAGAGTCTTAAAATAATGAATTCTTATGGAAAAATAAAAACTTACTTCATGGTTTCGTGACTGATTAATTTTGAAAATTTTCAAGTTTGTGTCCAAAATACATGACATTTGACTGTTCATGCTATTCAATGTAGTCATTTACAGCATTACAGAACGTTTTATTAAGGTTACTAGGCATCAGCTGATGGCTGAACAGCCGCCTTGAGGATTTAGACCATACAGACGACATCTGAATGGCGACGTGCAACCAAAAACGTATTGACATCGAAAAGGAATTATAAGAATCAGACTTTAACTGAAGTCGCCGTAGTCTAGTAGGTAGTGTGTTGGCTTATTAGACGTAAAGCCAGAGTTCGAGCCCCAGGCCAGACATCAAAACAAAATACAAAAAGTATTTCTTCGGCGACATCCTCTCAGCAGATTTCTAGCAAAAACTCTGAGATAAATTGAAATTGCCATGAAGAGTTTCTCAAAAATCTGTCGTTCGGAGTCGACTTTAGACTGTAGGTCCCGCCACTCATGTATAAAATTAACACACACGACATAAGTCGTAATGCTGACTGAATGGTGGTAATGACCAATTATGTACGTAGACTTTGACAGGAATAAACCGAAGATGTTCAATCGCTCTGCTATTTGGGAAACTTAATCGTTTCTAAACAATGGAAATCCGTCAGCGTTAAATCAGTTGTGTATGGCAGTGATAGAAGTCAAACCAACGCAACATTAACGTCATAGATACTTAACATTTCTTTGTCCAAATACCCTCTCATATGATCGTTTGCGCATTGAATTTGGGTAAAACACATACTAAGTGCAAAATTAGAACATGGAAATGGTGCCGGCGAGTGTTTATGCCCTTTGGAGGCCTCTAATCAGCGTTCCCGGAAACCCAGTAGACTCTAATCCCCAAGGCAGCTTCAGGAAAGGGCAGTTATGTCCCCAGTGGAGTCGACAACTAGACACGACAGCAGCAAAAGCCAGTAAAACGTTGAATGTTTTGAAGATCGTTACAGCATGTGTTCGGAGACGCCTTGAACTTCTTATAGCAATAATGAGATGGTGAGCCATGAGCGTATTTACATCCACAAATCGATGCTGAATAGCAACATAATTAAACCATAATTGGACTTCATATTCAGATTGGAAACTGATGCTTAGGCCAGAAGAAATAACTGGGGTTTCTTCCTCTCCCATGGCGGACATCTCCAACCAAATGAAATTAAAATATTTCTGCGGCGACTTCCTCTCAGTAGATTTCCGGCAAAAACTCTGAGAGTAAATAAAACTGCCATGAAAAGTTTCTCAAAAACCTGTCGTTCGGAGTCGACTTTAAACTGTAGGTTCCGCCACTCATAAATAAAATTAACACACACAACATAAGTGCTGTGAGAAACTAAGAAGCCATCCTGATTGCAAGATTGTAATGAGCAATTATGTGTGGTTTCTTCCTTTACTTGGAGGATCTACAAAGTATACGTTGTCTAGAAATTCCTTTCGCTTTGGCTTGGAATTTATGTCTGACTCAGAGATCCTTTGACCCCAGCCTATAGTAGTGAATATATTTTCGAATAGCAGGCCAACTAACCTAACTAAACCATTATAAACGATACTTTTCCTAGTCCTCTCTATTCTATTAAGAAATAGTTTGTATCTAAGCTTCGTTTCGGGTTGAATAATGAAGTTTTGCTTTAACAGCTAAGCAGTTAATCGGTCTATTGTAAAAGGTACTAGATTGCTATCAAGTGGTAGCAGTGGATATGGAATGTTGTCCACATCCATATCCATCTTCTGGCTATGCATGCACTCATAACTATCGTTCTGTCGCCTCTGGTGCACACATATTTACGTCGAATCAAATTGAATCAATTTATCAGAATCGATGAATTGTATTTCGGGGACATATCCTTTTGTCAGTCAAAATTATTACTAATGCGCCACCAAAGTTTCTGCTTAACACGTTGACTGCCACGTCACCCACATTTGGATGACAGTAAAGTTTCTGATCGGAGCGCGTCGCCCGTATTGGGGTGACGCTTATTTGAGTACTACTACGCGTGGCCTAAAGGAGATTTTACTGTAAAAGCGCGTGACAGTCAACGTATTAAAGAGTTGCTGTTTTTATGCCTCTACCGTATGCATCAGTGCATATGCGATTAGTTGCCGTTGTCTAGTAGGCTTTTTGGCTTATTAGACATGGGGCCCCGGTTCAAACCCCACGTGAGACATATCCAGCAAAACCGAAATAAAAAAATATTTCTTAAGCGCCAAAAGAATTCTGGCAAAAACTCGCAGAGTAAATTAAAAAATTTCCATGAAAAGTTTCTCAAAAAATCTGTCGTTCGGAGTCAACTTGAAACTGTAAGTCCCGCCACTCATGTATAAAATTAATACACACAACATAAGTGGTTTGAGAAGCTAGGTCCGTAATTCTGATTGAAGGTTTGTAATGAAAAAATTATGTATGTATGTATGTATGTGATCCGACTACAGCAAGCTGTTGCCTGATAAACGAATTTGCACCAGGGATTCTCCTGCAGTCCATCTAATTTATTGTGATTATAAAATGCACATCACACTCCTTTATAGCTCTGTGGTTTTTTATTTTTCTAAACAATTTGATATTTTGCATTCAAGTATGTGCCATGCCACACTATACTCCAGTATTCGTAAGTTAATGCAATTGATATGCTTTGGTTTCATTCAGTTCGCTTTGGTTTTTGTTAAATCACAGTGTACAAAACGTATTTTTATACCTTTACAGCCGGCATTTGTATGGTTGGAACCACTAAAAATATCACGATGAAAACCAAGGCAATAAAAAAAATATAGAAGAGCGCAGCAACTGCAGTAGTACAATGCATACAACAAAAGTTGCTGCACAATAATACAGCAGCTGTTGGTCGGTCGATTGGTTTGGTTTGGTTGGCTCAATTCAATGAGTTTTGTTTGGCTTGTTACGATTTGAAGTTGAGCTAAGCTGAGCCGGGGCTGAGGCTGAGACCGAATTTTTGTTGCTGCATTGTGTTGATTTGATGTGATATGATCTGATTTGTTGTTGTTTAAATATTTATTACCATTTTGAACAATTGACAATTTTGTTTAAGAATAATGTCTGTGATTGTGATTATTGTTGCTGTTTCTGTTGCAGTTATTGCTGCTCTAACTCTAATGATAATTATGAAGATGTGGTTTATTATCGTATTGTATCGTATTGTATGTATGCTGTTGCATTTGTTGATGATATTGTTGCAATGTTTTATTTGTTGTTATTATTGTCTCCACAAATTGTATTCCATTTGTCTACCCTGCTTATTCGCCGTTGATGTTAAGGAAATAATTTCTATCGTTTTTATTTGGCCTACTTTTACTTTAAAGAAAATCAATAAAGAATTGATAATAAAAAGTAAACAACAAATAAATATTTGCATGTGTGATTTGCTTTTAATAAATATTGTCATTGTCTTGTTTGATACTCAGTTTTCTTTTAAATTTTTTTGCAAATTTTTTCTTTTTCTTTCGCATGGTTTCCTTGGGCAAGAAGAATAGAAACAAAGTGAATCGAATTTATTGTCGGTAATTGAAAAATGGAAGTGTTTTCAGGAATTTAAATATGTATTCCGTATACCGTCATAAATTTGTTTTTTTTTTTATTGTTTTTGGAAAATATTCTCAGGTTTTGTTATTCAATTCATAGAATCTTTTTTTATTTCATGGTGGAAGAGATAAGTTTTGCATAAAAATAAAAAAATTCATTTGCCTTACATACATACATATGTACATAATTGCTCGTTACAGCCCCTCAGTCCAGATTACGAAGACCTAGCTTCTCACACCAATTAATGCTGTGTGCGTTAGTGTTTTATATGAGTGGCTGGGGACCTACAGTTTAAAGTCGCTTCCAAAAGTCAGTTTTTTTTGACAAACTTTTTCATGCCAATTTTCTACTTACTCTCAGAGTTTTTGCCAGAAATCTGCTGATAGACAGTCGCTATAGAAATATTTTTTATTTCGGTTTTGGTGCAGATGCCTGACCTAGGCCTCATGTCTCATAAGCCAACATCCTACCTACTAAACAACGGCGACTAATCGCCACATAAAAACACCAACTCTTTTAGTACAAACCTTGGTGTATGTGCATTAATTTTGACTAATGAAAGGATATGTCCCCGAAATACAATTCCTCGATTCTGATTAACTGATTCAATTTAATTCGATGGAAATATCTGCGCTCCAGAGGCGTCAGAATGATATTTATGAGTACATAAACAGCCAGAAAATAGATATAAATGTGGAAGGCAAAGCATATCCCATTCTACCGATAGATAGCAACGTAGCATCTGTTACAGTAGACCGATTATCTGCTTAGCTGTAAAAACAAAACTTGATTATTGAACACGAAACTAGGCTTAGAAACAAATTATTCCTTAATAGAATAAAGGGGACTAAGAAAAGTATCGTATATAATGGTTTGGTTAGGTTAGTTGGCCTGCTATTCGAAAATATATTCTTTACTATTGGCTAGAGTCAGGGGATCTCTGAGTCAGTCATAAATTCTAAACCAAAGCGAAAGAAATTTCTAGACAACGTATACTTTGTAGATCCTAAAAATAAAGGAAGAAACTGCACATAATTGCTAATTACAATCTTGTAGTCAGGATGGCTGCTTAGTTTCTCACACCGTTTACGTTGTGTGTTCATTTTATACATGAGTGGCGGGTCGTACAGTTTAAAGACGATTTCGAACGAAAACTTTTTGAGAATGTTTTCATGCCGGATTTATTTACTCTCTGCGTTTTTCTTGCCAGAAATCTGCTGAGAGGAAGACGAAAAAGAAATAATATTTCTGATTTCGTTTTTCTTTGGACATGTATGATTTT
Organism: Sarcophaga subvicina; assembly: GCA_936449025.2. Taxonomy (NCBI): domain Eukaryota; kingdom Metazoa; phylum Arthropoda; class Insecta; order Diptera; family Sarcophagidae; genus Sarcophaga; species Sarcophaga subvicina. The sequence goes on along the minus strand of OW388083.2, from coordinate 102,100,427 downwards.
GGGTTTGAACCGTGGCCTCACGGCTAATAAGCCACCACACTACCTACTAGACCAGGGCCTATTATATAGACGACCTGAACTCACTGTCAGTGATAGATATTAGCAGTTCAAGTTGTTTCACCAGAAGCTCCCAGTGATTCTAAGACAAGGAGAATATAGAAAACTGCGGCATCGCAATGAGCCTTATATAACCTATGTCACCTCTACTCAGAGATCGGCAATTAAACGTTTTTTCGCTACTCATAAGCACTCATGAAATTTTGTATATAAATGAGTCAACAATATTGAAATTTAACTATGTATTCTGATTCATTCATACTCATTTCAATGTTGATTTATAAGTACAGGTTGCAATGAGTGTGAGTACAACGATGACATTAAACTCATACTATTCGAAATATGTTTGATTCATAAGCCTACTTATTTAGATTCATAACTTTAGAAAAATACTTATCATACTTACTTGAGTACCTCGAATTATTCATCAAAATTTACAGTCTTGGTTATTGCTGCATTTACAAAAAAAAAGAAAAAGACAAAGACAGGAAGCAAAGCAAACATAAAACCTTCTAGTGTGTATTGTAGTGTTCGTATGCGAATCATACTTATTTTGTGATTCTTATAAATTTTGAGTCATGGAGAGTTGAAATCAACAGCATCATATGCGTGTTGTTAAGTATGAATATCATGAGTACTTCAAACTTTGAATATGAGTAGAGTTTCCATGATATTAAAATAAGTATGAATGCGTATGTCGCCGTGGTCTAGTAGATAGTGTGTCGGCTTATTAGACTTGAAGCTTCGGTTCAAACCCCAGGTCAGGCATCTTCAACTATACGAAATATATTCGGCGACTTCCTCTCAGCAGATTTCTGGCAAAAACTCTGAGAGTAAATAAAATTGAATTGAAAAGTTTTTCAAAAATCTGTCGTTCGGGATCGACTTTAAAATGTAGGTCCCGCCAGTCATATATAAAATTAACACACACAACATAACTGGTGCTAGAAACTAGGTCGTAATCCTGACTGAAGGGTTGTAATGACCAATTTTGTATGTATATATATATGAATGCTTGTAAGTATCAGAAATTGTAAGTATGATTCGATTCTACTCATCTTTTTGAATACTAATTGCTGATCTCTGCCTCTCCCAACGTACCTATCAAATTTCTTGCAAAAAACTCTATTGAAACTACTGTTGCTTAGTAACTGTAAGAATTGTCAATTAATATTCACCATATTACGATAATTGTTTTACTTTTTGGTGAATTACTGTGTTAAAACAAACAATTTTAGATCACAGAATAAACCAAACGAAATCTTTGAAATCAAATCCAATATATTTCAGCCAATGCTACAAACGTTCTCATTCATCTTTTGCGACTGAAATGGATTTTGATTATGTAATCTTCCTCTGTTTGTCTTTTCATTTGGAGTGGTTGCAAGATTTATTTGAGTTTTCTAGCCAATTAAGTTTGAGATTTATAACAATTAAATTAAAATTTCGGAATGAGAAACTTAAAAATTTGAATTTGATAAACAAAATTGTTTTTACTGTATACATAGCATAACGTATTTTTTTCGTTTGGTTTCTGTTTTCTAAAGGGTCCGCCAAATAACTTTTTTTTTTGAAAATGCTTAAAAAAAACTACTGAATATTTTCTCAAATTTCTGGTTTTATTTGAAAGTACAATCCTTCCGGTTAATAATGGAAAATAATTTCATTCAAATGGCTGCCTCGGCTGGCCATGCAGTAGCCTACACCAGAAGATGCCGATTTTGGCAAAAAAAAAATCATCTTTTCAGATGAACAACATCTTGATCTTGGCGGGTACGTAAACCAGCAAATTTGTCGCATTTGGGGCACAGAAAACCCGCACGCATACATTGAACAGCCTACGCAACCAAAACCGGTCACTGTTTGGTGCGAATTTTAGTCCAGAGGCATAATTGGGTTATTTTTCTTCGACAATGAGCAAGGAGTGGCCGTTACAGTCAATGGCGATCGTTATCGGGCCATGTTGAACGAATTTTTGTTCACAAAAATTGAAAAGGATGATATTGGCAGCATTTGGTTTCAACAGGACGGCACTACGTGCCACACAGCCGAAGCTACACTCGATGTTTTGCGCCTTGTTTTTGAAGATCGCATTATCAGCCGCAGGGCTGATGCCGTTTGGCCACCTCGTAGCTGTGATTTGACACCGTTGGACTATTATTTGTGGGGTGCCGTCAAAGATAAGTATTACGCCGACAAGCCAGAGACAATTGACGCTTTAAAGGACAATATTCGTGAAGCCATTGGTGAAATACAGCTGCATACAATCGATAATGTGCTTAAAAATTAGACCGATCGTGTAGGCTACTGTATGGTCAGCCGAGGCAGCCATTTGAATGAAATTGTTTTCCATTATTAACTGGAAGGATTGTACTTTCAAATAAAAAAAGAAATTTGAGAAAATATTCAGTAGTTTTTTTTAAAGCATTTTCAAAAAAAAAGTTATTTGGCGGACCCTTTATAATTAAAATTAATTTTCGTTGAATTTAAATTTTTAAATCTGTTGAGCAAAAGTTCAGAGGGGACATTTAAAGCTAAACATTGTTGCTAAAGTTATGCAAATTAAATTAAGTTTTTTTTTTGTATTTTTTTTATTTGATTTTGTTGTTTCCTAAAGAATATTTCACAAATGCTAGCAATGAAAATGATGATAATGATGGCGATGGTGATTTGAAAAAATATCAGCAAAAAAACAAAAATAATTTATTAATGTTTTATTAATAGATTATTGTTGTTGGGCTTCTTTGACTACGTTGTTTTTGTATTTTTTTCATTTTATTAATAACTTATAACTGTTATTTGGTTGTATCACTTTCCGTATTTATTGGTAAAGATTTAAGCATCTTCTCTTTTCATTTAAACATCTCTCTTCTGTTGCTCTTTGATGCTCATCTAGGCTCTTTCATGCTCTTTGTATGATTAAAACAAAAGACTTAAGCAACAAACTTGTATTCAAGCAAAGTTAACTAAAGTTTCTTACTTATATATATGCAAAGATTCTTATTTAACAAGAGCATGAGTAATGATCAGAATTTGTAAGTTTTCTTACTCTCTCATGCGCTCTCTCTCTCTCGTTCTTTGTTACTCTTTTTTTTTTGATTGTATGGTCAATATGGTGAAATACTCTGTAGTCAGCTTTTAACAGTTGTTACACTGTTTCTGTTTCTGTTTCTGTTTCTGTTTCTGTTTCTGTTTCTGTTTCTTTTTATGGTCGTTTCTTTTCGGAGACAAACACTTGAAGTCAGTTTTTTCTGGTACTGAAAAGCTGAACTTGTTTTAAATTGTTGTTGTTGTTGCTGGTGGTGGTTTGTTTTTTATTTTGGCCAAATGAAATAAACAAACCAGCTAAAAACAAAACAAGTATTGTATTGAGATTGTTGGAGCAGCAGCAACAGCACCAGCAGCAGCAGTCTGGGAGATCGAGCCAAATGCATAAGCATTCGTTGGTTAACTGTCGAGACGGTCGAACGTGTTTCTAGTGGTTTAACGGTTATTTTTCGTTTTCGTTTCTGTATTGCCATTTCTTTCAAATGCTGCTCTCTTGTATTTATTGCTGTGACAGCATGTAACTACAACGAGTGAATGAATTTTGAAAGTTTTTTTTAAGAAAAACCTAAGTTTTCGTTTAAAAAAACATTGGCGAAAATGAAAATTAATAGAAAAAATTAAATAAACAAACGGTGCGTTATGTTAAAAAAAATTGAATAAAAATTTGAAAATTTATAAGAAATATTTAAAGAAAATTCGAAAAAAAATTAAAAAAAATTTTTTTTTTTAAATTGAAGCAAAAATTATAAAAGAAATTCTAGAATTTTTCAAAACAAAAAAAAGTGAAAAAAAATTAAAAGAAAAATAAAAAATTGTTTTAAAAATACCCAATATATTGTGTTTCTTTAACAAATAAATAAAAAGTGATTATTTAACAATATTTAAACAAAGTTTTGTGTCATAATATATACAAAAAAAAAAAAGAATAAAAGTTTTATATTCTTGAAAAAAAAGGCAGAAAAATAAAATTTAAAACCAGATATTAAGCATTTAAATACACATAAAAAAAAGAGAAAGAAACAAAACAAAATCATTAAGTTTTAAAACCCCTTAATTAAATTGGTTTTATGTTGACATAATTTTTATTTTTAAAAAGTATCGAAAAAAATCAAGAAAAGAAAAAAAATTAACAAAACAACACAAAAGCAAAAGAAAAAAATACAAAAAATACAAAAATTATAAAAGCCAACTAAAATAAGCTTAAAACACAACAAAAATTAAGAAAACGCCTTTAATACCTTCTTGCTTTTACCATAAAGTTAACAAAAACCAACAAAAAAGCAAAAAAAAAAAAGAATCTTTAAGAAAAACTTCAACTTCTTATAAACAACAACGTTAAATATCAACAACAATATTACATTGAACAATAGCTTGCAGCAGCAACTGAAAATTTTTAAGTGTGTTGCTTGTTCTCGTTGCTGTTGCTGCCACATCTTGCCGCAAATCACGTTTCGTGGGAATTATTTCCTTTGGTGTACTCAATCTAGCCAGAATTACCACAGTAACAGTAAGAAAAAGAACTTTACAACATACATACATACATACATACAACAGACAGCCAGACTTTTTTTGTTGAAGACAAAAAAAAACAAACAAAAAAAATTTTATTCAGGAGTTGTTATTTTGACTTCTTGTAGCACCATTTTAATATTAAAACTATTACACCATATATCTGTTCATATCATTAAAATGACAAAAAAAACAACAAGAAAGTAAAGGGGAAACATATTTGTAGCAGAGACAGTACGAGTATTTCATCATTCTCCGTAATTTTCGTTGAATTCTGTTTGTTTTCTTACTTTTTCGTTTCTAGAACTTTAATCTCCAATCTCGATCTACATATTAAAGTCTGCCCATAAATACTTTTGTACATACAAAGAAAAATTCTTTCACTTTACTTCTAGGAAAAATTGAGGCATGACACTTTAAAATTTAAATTTTCTCTGTATTAAACAACCCGTACTATTGCAGAAAAATTAAGTTTTCAGTAAGAATTCCTAATGTACTCTTCACTATAATTTCATTTTAATTGCATGATCAGTTATGGAATCAACAAAATTAAAATTTTCCGTTACAAAGCATCTCCCTCAGCTATTATTTAAAAAGATAAACTATTTTGTGGTACATAAGTGGGTCAAGAATGTATTTCAAAACAATACCTGGAGTTTTTAATGCCAGATTGAAATATACCAAACCCATGGGAAAACTTGGGGGTATCTTCCAAACGGAAGTCTATGACATCGAAACATATATTCAATTCAACTTGAATAGAAAACACAAACGACAAGACATAGCAATGCAATCTGACAGTCACGTCACCATTCAAGCACTCGGCTCTTGTGAGGTTAAATCGAAGATAGAATAGGATTGTCCAGAAAAGCTGAATCGGTAAGGTAGGGACTCCCTGTTGGGTCCCAGGTCATGTAGGAATTCTCGACAATAAGCAACCAGACGAGCTCACGGGCAGAGGAATTTCTACGCCGCTGATAGGATCTAAACTCTTCTGTGTAGTGGGAGTGGATGTTTGGATAGGTATTCGCAAGAAAATCGAATATAAAGAGTGGCAAAGACTGTTCCTAAACTATTATAATTCTTCGTCAACTTTCTGGCAAAAACTCTGAGAGTAAATAAAATTGCCATGAAAAGTTTCTCAAAAATCTGTCGTACTTTAAACTGTAGGTCCAGTCACTCATGTATAAAAATCAACGCACACAAAATAAGTTGAGTGAGAAACTAAGTAAATCCTGACTAAAGGGTCGTAGTGACCAATTATGTATGTGCAATAAAACAAAGAAAGATCTGGGTCATACATAAGACTAACTAGGAATAACCTAAAATTGGTAAACGGTCTTTCAGTAAGGTAAACTAAATTCATTCGGAATTAGGCCCAACATACTTCTTTCTGTGACGATTAGAACGAACCAATAGAACACATTCTTGGAAGCTGTTAGGTTATCAATGCATCCTAGAAGGAAATACCTGCATGCATATCAAATGCGAGGAAAGAGGCATTGTTTGTTGACACCAAACAGCATCCTGAAATTTGTTGCGGCAATAGTTTTAAAGTTGCCGTAGCCTAGTAGATAGTGTGTTGGCTTATCAGACGGGAGGCCACGCTTCAAACGAAACGGGAAAAAATATTACTTCGGCGACTTTCTCTCAGCAGGAAGTCGCCGTAGTCTAGTAGGTAGTGTGTTGGCTTATTAGACGCAAAAGCCTGGGTTCGAGACCCAGGCCAGGCATCAAAGACAAAATACATTTTTATTTTTTTCGGCGACTTCCTCTCAGTAGATTTCTGGCAAAAACTCTGAGAGTAAATAAAAATTGCCATGAAACGTTTCTAAATAAATAAAAATCTGTCGTTCGGAGTCGACTTTAAACTGTAGGTCCCACCACTCATGTATAAAATTAACACACACAACATAAGTGGTGTGAGAAACTAGGACGTTGTACAATGGCTCAATTCGACCTCCGGGTACTGTACTTGTCTTAATTGACAAGTACACGTCCTCTAACCTAACCTAATCTTCTCTCAGCAGATTTCTGGCAAAAACTCTACGAGTAAATAAAATTGTCATGTACAATTTTTCAAAAATCTAACATTCGAAGTTTAAACTGTTGATTGAAGTCGATTTTAAACTGTAGGTCCCGCCACTCATGTATAAAATTAACACACACAACATGGCTGATGTGAGAAGCTAGGTTGTAATCCTGACTGAAGGGTTGCAATTAATTAATTAAGTAAGTAAGAATAGTCTTACAGTGGTACCCTATAATGAGAGGACAAAAACGATAATTCTAGAATGTGTAGCTAATCGTTCGTTTAATAGTATTTCGTTAGTTTCGGTTTATCAGCGAAAGTTAAGAAAATCTTCATTACTGTTGTAATGAAGACTTTGTTTGCAAATTGTAAAAAATAATGTTAGGTCCTGATCTTAAGTATCAATGGTATCGTACTGATTTTCACAACTGGACATCAATCCAAAAGTTTCGTCAAAGTCAAGCTTAAAAGTCAGCATCGCATTATTATTGTTTCGCACCTTTTTAATGAATTATCAACAATTATTAACAGTTAATCAGAGCAGCAGTCAAATGGGTAAACTACTGCAAAAGTAAGACTACCCAATACAAGGACTCAATATATTGTTAAATATCGTACTGGTTCTATAATAGCAGCCTGCGCAATCTTGTAGGTACAGTTTCGGCTTATTAGACCTTGGCTAACATATCCCGAACATAAGAAAATATAAAAAAATATTTCTTTCTGCAGTATTCTGGCAAAATCGCTGACAGTAAAATATAAGTGCCATGAAAAGTTTCTCAAAAAATCTATCGTTAGGAATTGAATTGATTTCAACTGTTGTTCCTACCATTTATGGTGTGAAAAGCTAGGTTGTAGTCCTGACTAAAGGGTTGTAATTACAGTGTAAGTAAGTAATTAAGAAGCCTATAGAGAATAACGTCAAGGAGTAACAAAATAGGAATGTAACAATGTCCTCTTGAGAAATATAAAAACTTAAAGAACAAAAAATTTCAATTTCATTAAGGGCCATTATTACAACTTGCCGTTAAACTTGGGTTTGGTTAAAGGTACCTTTAGCTAAAGGGAACTGTAAAGTTACCTTTGATTTATTTTCTTTATTACAAATTACAGATAAAATAAAGTTAACTTTTTCAAAAATATGGCAGTGCCAGGGCAATGTCGATAAAACTGTTTAATTATACAATTTTTTTTAACGCAGTGGCAACCGCGGGCTTCGGTTTTTTGTTGTATATACTCATTTTGTTTAAATTTGAAGTTGCCATAATGAAAATAATATATAAGATGGCAAGTTCAAACATAAAGTGAACTTTAAAAGTTACCGGCAGGATGATCCTCCCTTTAGCTTAACGATCACTTCTATCTTATTGGGTACTCATAATAACGAAAAACAATTTATCTGCCCGTTAAAATCCTCCCTTTAGTTAACGGCAAGTTATAATAATCGCCCTAAGTTTAACAAACGTTTATTAAGAATTCTTATTCAAAAACAATAAGTTATCTTATGACATATTTTTTGAAATTAGATCATGAAATAGAAAGACTATTTTTTTAACAATAACCGTATTCTAGTAGGTCGTAAGACCATGGTTCAAACCCCAGGTCAGACATCAAAACGAAAATATGAAAAAATTCTTCTTCCCTGACTTCCCCTCAGCAGATTTGCGGCAAAAACTCTGAGCGTGAAATAAAATTGCCATGAAAACTTTCTAAAAAATCTGTCGATCGGAGTCGACTTTAAACTGTACGCCACGCCAGTCATGTATAAAATTAACACACACATCGTAAGTGGTGTGAGAAACTAGGTCCATAATACTGACTGGATTATAATAATGACCAATTATGTATGTATGTAACCATATTTATAAATTAATTTATAGTCTCCTTAGGCAATTAAGTAGTGTGTTAGCTTAAAAGATTCTCAGACTTCTCGTATACGAAAAAGTATTTCTTCAGCAACTTCCTCGCAACATTCTTCTGGCAAAAACAGTGAGAAGTTTTTCAAAAAACAAGCATCTGTCCAAAAAACTCTGAGAGTAACTATAATTGCCATGAAAACTTTCTCACCAATGAATAAAATTATCGCAAACAACATGGGTGGTGTGCATAACATCAGCTAGTCCGTGATTCGAACCCTAGCTCAGACATTTCGAACAAAACGAAATCTAAAAAAAATTATTTCTACGTTTGGTGTCCTGGTGGTCTAGTGGGTAGTGTGCTAGACTATTAGTGTGAGGGTCGTGGGTTCGATTCCCACCAGAGACTTTGGTCTGTGACACTACACCGAGCACATAGTCAAGGTACTTCCCTCGTATATAATTAGGATATAATTTGTAATGATAAAATGAACACAATATGATTGAAGTGAGTCGATAGGTTGTAATCCCGACTAAAGGGTTTTAATGACCAATTAAGTACAAATCACACAGATCAGCAATGAGTATTCAAAAAGAAAAGTAGAATCGAATCATACTCAGTATTTCTGATACTTGTACGCATTCATACTTATTTTAATATCATGGAACCTCTACTCATATTCAAAGTTTGAAGTACTCATCATATTCATACTTAACAACACGTATAATGTTATTGATTTCCACTCTCCATGACTCAACATTTACAAGAATCACAAGGTTAGGTTAGGTTATAGGACGTGTAATTGTCAATTAGGACAAGTACAGTACCCAGAGATCAAATTGACCCATAATACAACGTCCTAGTTTCTCACACCACTTATGTTGTGTGCATGAGTGGTGGGACATACAGTTTAAAGTCGACTCCGAACGACAGATTTTTTGAGAAACTTTTTTCATTGCAGGTTTATTTACTCTCAAAGTTCTTGTCAGTAATCCGCTGAGAGGTAGTCGCCGAAGAAATACTTTTTGTATTTTATTTTGATGTCTGGCCTGGGGCTCGAAGACTACGGCGACTTACAAGAAACACAAAATAAGTATGATTCGCGTACGAACACTTAAATACTCACTAGAAGGATGTGTGTTTAGCAAGCAAAGCAAACTTTGTCTTTTTTCTTTTTTTTGTAAATGCAGCAATAACCAAGACTGTAAATTTTGATGAATGCTTCGAGTGAGTCGAATCATTTATAAGTATTTTTCTAAAGTTATGAATCTAAATGATTAGGCTTATGAATCAAACATATTTCGAATGGTATGAGTTTGATGTCAACATTGTACGCATACTCATTGCAACCTGTACTTATATATCAACGTTGTAGTGAGTATGAATGAATCAGAGTACATAGTTAAATTTTAATATTGTTGACTCACTTATATTCAAAATTTCATGAGTGCTTATGAGTAAAGAAAAAACGATTCATTGCTGTTCACTGGTTCCACTATTAATAAAAAAAGTTTTTTTTTATTTTTAATAAAAAAAACGTTTCATTGCTGATCTCTGGTACGAATTGAACGAATACAAAATCATGATTTTCAAAAATGACCACAACGGCCCAAAGTAATCAATCTTTGTTATTTAAAACGTTTTATTTAATGTAACGATATACATACATATGTCTTTTTTAAAGTTTTATTTCTTTTTTTTTTGTTAATATTTAAACCACCTACACAGACCATAGTATTGTTTATTGAATTTCTAATCGATTTTTATGAATGATAGATAAACCACACTTGAAATGTTTTCATTTGTTTGGTAATTATACGATCAATAAGTGATAATTTGGTACTCTTAACTCATATACCCGTAATAAATAACAAATTCATTCATTTATAATTTTAATTCAACACAAAAAGAGGTTCTTGAACCAATTAGGATTGAACAATTACGCACAATGATACATTGTCAAGATGAAAAAAAGTTATTGTAACTGAATTTGTATTTTTATAGAGTAAGACTGATGATTAATGAATATGTGTAGCATTCTTGAATATAGAAGAACACATGCTTTAATTCATTCTGAGACTCTAAATTGAAATTTGGAATTTATAGTTCCATATAGTGTAACAAGGTTCTAGACACTTATAAAACTTAAAAACCTTTTCGTAACACTTAAACAAATTAGGGCCATTATTACAACTTGCCGTTAACTAAAGGGAGGATTTTAACGGGCAGATAAATTGTTTTTCGTTATTATGAGTACCCAATAAGATAGAAGTGATCGTTAAGCTAAAGGGAGGATCATCCTGCCGGTAACTTTTAAAGTTCACTTTATGTTTGAACTTGCCATCTTATATATTATTTTCATTATGGCAACTTCAAATTTAAACAAAATGAGTATATACAACAAAAAACCGAAGCCCGCGGTTGCCACTACGTTAAAAAAATTGTATAATTAAACAGTTTTATCGACATTGCCCCGGCACTGCCATATTTTTGAAAAAGTTAACTATATTTTATCTGTAAGTTGTAATAATGAAAATAAGTTAAAGGTAACTTTACAGTTCCCTTTAGCTAAAGGTTCCTTTAACCAAACCCAAGTTTAACGTTAAGTTGTAATAATGGCCCTTAATGTTTCAATCAGCTGATGTGTAATTGAAAATCAGCTGGACTTTCTGGTAAATACTTTTGTACTTGGTATGAATTCTAACATTTCAATTACGTTGCTTAGATCACTTTATATTTCAGTTAACGATATTCAATGTATGTTAAATAGTTTGCAAAATTAAATCCAAAATAATCTCTCAATTACTTTTAAGCTGATAAATTTAGAATTCTAAACATGAAATTTGTTTCAGCCCAAAACCATTAGCTAATCTACGAGTATGGAATAAAGAAAGACAAGTGATTCAATCATATTATTGTGTTTAATAAACATCAATTATAACTTCTAACGAAAGATATGCACAAAATTTTTAAATGAAAAGAAAGAAATATTTTCGTATTTTTGAATGGAAGCAAGCATGGCTAATAGAAATGGAGAGTATATTTTTCTAGAGATTAATGAGAATTTTTAAAATGTTTTTTCTTTATGTTCAAATGGTTTTAAATTCAGTTTTATTTCTTATTTTTATTATTCATTTTATTTAAGTGGAATTAAAAATTCTTTTAAAAATAGTTTTTCCCAGAACAAACCATAAAATTTAAGTTTGAAAAGATATTTTTTTATTATTTTACTACAACACAACACAATTCGAAATAAAATAGAATTACAAGCTTAAATGTTTTCTTATTTTTATTTTTTTTTTATTTGAAGCCACCTTTTCTTATGGCATTTATTTTAGAAACCAAAACACCGCATTGGCTAAGTGTTTACAACGTTATTTACTTTACTTTCTTGTGAAGTGTAGCCCTTTTAGGGTGTCCATAAATAATTTTACGATTTCAATCCAGCCATAAAAACAAATCTGAATGAAAGTCTTAATAGTCGTCTCATAATGTGTATTCAGTGGCGTACATAGTTTTCAATAAAAAGTGGGCCTGCATAATATTAAATCATATAAAAAGTTTCCGTATTTCTTATCCAAATATCGGGTAAAAAACCTGATCCGATTGTCTCAAATGAATACATACATAATTGGCCATTACAACCCTTCAGTCAGGATTACGGCCTAGCTTCTCACACGACTCATGTTTTGTGTGTTAATTTTATAAATGAGTGGCGGAACCTACAGTTTAACGTCGACTCCAAACGACAGATTTTTGAGAAACGTTTTCATGGCAGGTTTATTTCACTCTCGGAGTTTTTGCCAGAAATCTGCTGAGAGGACGTCGCCGATTTCCCGATATTTTTTTTCATATTTTCGGTTTGATGCCTGATCTGTGATACGAACCCGGGCTTTACGTCCAATAAGCCAACACCTTATCTATTATGGCGACTGGCGTACTTAGTTTTCAATTAAAAAAGGGGCCTGCATAATATTAAATCATATAAAAAGTTTCCGTATGTCTTATCCAAATATAGGGCAAAAAACCTGATCTGATTGTCTCAAATGAATACATACATACATATATAATTGGTTAATACAACCCTTCAGTCAGGATTACGACCTAGTTTCTCACACCACTTATGTTGCATGTCTTAATTTTTTATACATGAGTGGTGGGACCTCCGAACGACAGATTTTTTGAGAAACTTTTCATGGAAATTTTATTTACTCTCAGAGCTTTTGCTAGAAATCTGCTGAGAGGAAGTCGCCGGAGAAATATTTTTTGTATTTTATCTTGATGTCTGGCCTAGGGTTCGAACCCTGGCTTTACGTCTAATAAGCCATAACACTACCTACTAGACTATGGCGACTTCCAAATGAATAATTATTTTAATTTAGAGTCTATCCCAGAGAGAATAGCATAAAGAGGTCAAGCATTGCCACATTCAAAACGCTACCTCAATATATTTCTTTAGAGGTCGCAACCATGGCAAGACCTAGCTTCCTAGCTTGAATATCTTGATTAATGCCACGGTAACAATGAAGCAATTGGGCTGTCTTCACATTTTTTATTTCAATTGATTGATTGATGCTTTAAAGCAAATCTTATGGTGAAGGGTAGTACCATCAGTTTGTTTTTCCCAACACTCACGGAATGCCCTTACTTATGCCGTACATTGTGTCATCGGATCATGGAAAATAGGTTGAGGGAGCAAAGAAGGAGTATTGTTGTTTACGGACATACATACATAATTGCTCATTACAACCCTTCAGTCAGGATTGCGACCTAGTTTCTCACACCACTTATGTTGTGTGTGTTAATTTTATACATGAGTGGTGGCACCTACAGTTTGAAGTCAACTCCGAACGACAGATTTTTTGAGAAGCTTTTCATTCCAATTTTGAGTTACTCTCAGAGTTTTTGCCAGAAATCTGCTGAGAGGAAGTCGCCGAAGAAATCCTTTTTGTATTTTGTTTTGATGTCTGACCTGGGGCTCGAACCCTGGCTTTACGTCTAATAAGCCAACACACTACCTACTAGACTACGACGACTTGTTTACGGACGTTAAATTTAAATCTACAGATATTATATATGACAGGAAAAATTTTCTGATGGTAAAGCGTTCCACATGTGAATAGTACGGTCTGTAATGCATGGTGCGTTCCAGTGACTAATCTACCTTAAACGCATGTGCTCCGCGAAAAAGATGAGTACTACGTACGAATATATGGTTTTCGGCAAAAAATCCCTTTTGTTATGCTAGAGCAGAATCCGTTGTAGTACGGATAGAATAGTGAAGTCCAAGTCACATTACAACGTTGCTCCAATGATTCAATATAGTTGGATACACTATCATCATTAATGAGAACCTTCTTCCTTTCCCGCATGCGGAAATAGACTTTGAGGCACGGGTAAAAGTCGCCGTAGTCAAGTAGGTAGTGTGTTGGCTTATTAGACGTAAAGCCAGGGCTCGAGCCCCAGGTCAGACATCAAAACAAAATACGGCGACTTCCTCTCAGCAGATTTCTGGCAAAAACTCTGGGAGTAAATAAAATTGCCATGAAAAAGTTTCTCAAACTCGACTCGACTTTAAACTGTAGGTCCCACCACTCATGTATAAAATTAACACACACAACATAAGTGATGTGAGAAACTAGGACGTTGTACAATGAGTCAATTCGACCTCCGGGTATTCTAACCTAACCTAACCTAACCTTGAGGCACTGGTCCATACATAAGAATTATATTTCACTCTCGCTCGGACATAAGTGATGTAAATAGTAAGGAGTACACAGGGATCGTGGCACTTGAATGTTTCTTTCAACACTTGAACAATATGTAGTGATCTGAATTCCCGAGTGTAGCAAAAACCTATTCTTCATACTTTTCACGGTGTGAAGTTAAGAAAAGTTTGAGAATATTTTTTTTAATGGTGCCCTTCAATACACGACATGTGAGTTAGTTTTTTTTCACTAATTGCACAAGGTGGTTGTGTGCGAAATATAATTCAATATATTGCCCTTCTGGAGTTGTGTGGCTTGAATACAGCGTAGCCAAGAGGAGTTGTAAACATTGAAATCAACAGCAACAACAATTTTACCGTTCGCGCAACCCTCCAGGTTTCTGGATATGGAATCAGTAAGAGAGACGAAGAAATGGAAACCCTTTTTAATGCATTTGAACTTCTATATAGAAATCCGAAGTGGAAAAGACGTGCCCTGATTTTGAATTTAACCCAGAGACAGTTAAATTCTGTATCATACATGCCTAAAGGTTGCTGCCATTGGTATACAATTTCATTGAAACTTCCTGTGAATCAGTATTTTCAATATGTGGCATATTTTCTGTCATTAGCTAATGAGATTAGAAAGACTGTCTTTTCTTAATCAACAACGGTATTTATAGCTTATAAGTCACTCAGTCATCTTGAATATGAAAAAATATTTTTTGGGCAGCTTGCTTTCAGCAGTCTTCTAGCAAAAACTGTGAGAAGTTTCACAAAAATCTATCATTCGTTTTCGACATTAAACTGTAGGTCCCGCCATTCATGTATGAAATTAACGCACGCAACATAAGTGGTGTTGAGAAGCTTGGTTGTAATCCTGACTGAAGGGTTGTAATGATCAATTACGTATGTATATATGTATGTACAGTGAGCATCAAAAGAAGCTGTACGCTAATATTTCGAAATTTTTTGTAATTTTTTTGTTTCATTTTTAAAAACTGACAAAGAAAAAATTTCAAAATAAAAATAACGGTAATTTATTAATGTATTGTTACATAAATCGAAACGACCTAATATCGTTTAACAATAAAAACGATAAACAGAAGCTACTAGCTACACCAACACAAAGGCACACGATACAAACACACACTAACACTAAGTATACAATGAACGTGTTGGTTATCTAAAGCTGCACACACACACATATGTACAACGAACCTGGTTGCGCCTGGTACCAACAACAACAAGTATGTGACAAAAAGGGATGGACAACTTAAGCAAGATACACAAACAATAATGTACTAGCAATAGAATACTCGAGAAGGCGAGAACAAGAACCTTCCACGTCGAGAACGTTCATCATACTGATTACGTGCGTATATGAAAGGGCAAGACAAGGCAAGCAGTCAGTTAATTATAATTCAGTCAGCCTTGTGTGAAGACGCATTGCGGTTTGAACGTACAAGTGGTATCGCTGCAAAAAGGTTGTAAGCAGAGAAGATTTAAAGAACAGTTGTTGGTGTTAACGCGGACAGAAGTGTGAAATATAATACTGTACAAGCAAATTATTGTTGTATACGGAGGTACACAAAAGTAGCGTAAAGAATAAAGAGAGTTCAACTGAAATTAAACACATATTTGTTTTTACTTTGTTTGCAATTAGTGAACTCATATTTAAACGTTTTTATATGTAACAGTATATATTTTTTTTAATTTACGATTTCTTTTGACGTTCACTGTATGTAAATAATATCCTTTAATTACGAAACTTAGTAAATAAAATTGGCATGTATTTATTCTGGTTTTTGTTTAGGGAAATGGTGTAATTCTTTGTGGTTGTCATAGACTCTCTCAAGCCTAACTGCAATGGCATTTAATATTTAAAACCATAGAGTTTGAGCTTATTTTTCGAATCTTTTTTTTTCTTTGTATCTTAAACTAACAAACTTTTTTGTTTTTATTTTTCCTTTTAGCCATTCAAGCCTATTTGGTGGAGAAAAATCTGTGGCTTTAAACTAAAAAAACAACGACAAACAGACTTCTAAGTAAAGGTAAGTTAAAATGTTTGTTGTATTTTGCTTTTTATTTTTTTTTAGTCAATAGTTCTCGAGATATTTTTAAAATTTTTTTGTTTTTATTTTTATCAAGTTTTTCAAGTAGGCCTTACTGTAAGCGTTATAAATTTTCGCCTAGTTGTTGTTTGTCATGCTTGTAGCTGCTAGTATTATTGACTGGCAGGCTGACTGTTTAACTGACTGACTGGCATGATGTTTTTTTTTGTGTGTCTATAAATCTGGCCTGGCGCTGCTGTAAATGTGAATGAATGACTTACGCTGTGTAACTGGCTTTTTGAAAAAAGAGTCTGGGCCGGTCTAAAGGCATTTGAAAATAATCTTTTGCGAAGAACAGGAATTTCCACTCCTACATTTTGAAATAAAAAACTCAACACAAATTAACGAAAATATACGTTCAAATGTTTTTAAGTCGTCGTTTGTCTTTGGAGTTTTTGAAAGTAATTTTTTTTTGTTTGTTTTTGCTTTTTTTTCTGGGCTAATTTTATACTGATTAAAACATTTCAAATGTTTTGTTGTTGTTGTTGCAAAAACATTTCAGTTTCGCTTTGGATTTTTGCGCAAAAGGCCAAAATAATTGCCGCGGTGCAATTTGACATTTCAAAATTCATAATTTTTAGTTTCGTTTCGTTTGGTTTTTTTCATATTTTTCTTGGCGGTTGATTTCTTTAAGCATTAAATTACTTTTAAAGTCAGCCAGAGGAACAGAAAAACCAAAAAATAAAAAAATTAAACGGCTTGCCAAAAGGTTTTGAAGGCCTTAAACTGCTTTTAACTGCAATTTTGATTTAAAAATGTCAACATTTTTCATAATTTTAAAGCAGGCAGAACATGAAGACATTATTTGGTAATTCATAGTCATGCAAATAATTGCGAAAATACTACTTTTACAAAAAAGCAATTTGAAAACAATTCTTTACAGCAATTCGGTTTCAGGGTCGTAAGAATTTGAATTTAGAAAAAGACTTACAAGGCAGACGACAGCAAGGCATAATCATGCGACAGCTATGCGCCTTTCTCTGGAAGAAATAGAGCTGCATCTCACTAAAGTTACATACTCATTTAGTCTGGATTACAACCTAGTTGCTCACACCACTTATGTTATGTGCGTTAATTTTTTTACATGAGTGGTGGGACCTACAAGTTTAAAGTCGATTCCGAACGACGGATTTAATGAGAAACATTTCATGACGATTGTATTTACTCTCAGAGTTTTTGCCACAAGACTGCCGAGAGGAAGTCATCGAAAGAAACCTTTTTGTAATATTGATCAGGAGTTCTTTGGAATTTCTAGCAAAATTAGGTCTGCTGATTATACATACATAATTGGCCATTACAACCCTTCAGTCAGGATTACGGCCTAGCTTCTCACACCACTCATGTTGTGTGCGTTAATTTTATACGTGAGTGGCGGGACCTACAGTTTAACGTCGACTCCGAACGACAGAATTTTGAGAAACTTTTTCATAGCAGTTTATTTTACTCTCAGAGTTTTTGCCAGAAATCTGCTGAGAGGAAGTCGCCGAAGAAATATTTTTTTTTCATATTTCATTTTTTTGATGTCTGACCTGGGATACGAACCCGGGCTTTACGAATAGTAAGCCAACACACTACCTACTATACCACGGCGACTTCAGTCTGCTGATTATGCAGGTTAGTTAAAGCATTTTAAGGTATTATCTAGATAACACTTTATTGTTGTCAAGGTTCTACTTTACCTATCGTACACTCTTGTCAGACCAGTGCATCCAGCAAGACCACATTCGGTTACTCTTTTGAGGACAGATTCATAAGCATTATTTGTTAATTAATCTTCAACAAGTGTGCACGATGCAATGTCCTACTTAACGGGTGTCCAGAACAACGCCTAGGCGCTACGCAGTGGAGGTTAATAAGTCAACTTGGAATATAATTCATAAGTACCAACCTCGATACAAATTTGCAACGATCAGAGGCTTTATCTTACGAATTCTGCTATTTTGGAGGCATTGTATCTACAAAAGAATGTTGGGTTGAGGATATCGATAATCATACGTAATTGGTCATTACAACCCATCGGGCAGGATTACGACCTAATTACTCACACCACTTATGCTGTGTGTGTTAATTTTATACATAAGTGGTGGGACCTACAGTTTAAAGTCGACTCCGAACGACAGAAACTTTTCATGGCAATTTTGATTTTCTCGCCAGAAATCTGCTGAAAGGAAGTCGCCGAAGAATTGCTTTTTGTATTTCATTTTGATATCTGGCCTGGGGCTTTACGTCTAATAAGCCAACACACTACCTACTAGACTACGGCGACTTCAATATCGAGAATCACTTGCAGAGAAAAAACGGAAAATGTTTGGACCCCTGAAACCTATTTGGCATTCACTCTCCTTATATTCGTGAATTATGTATGTAAAATTCAATGCGAATTTAAAATCTATCCTCGTATACGGTTGCGAGACTTCTTGTAGCACTCTGCCATTCGAGAAATGCATAAAATGCAAGTATCAGCGGCATGTTCTGAAGATTCTTCATATATTGTTGAAAATAATCATATAAAGCAACACACTCTTGAGAATAATTGGCCAACAAAGAATAGAATTTGTAGAAAGCGATTGGACAAACTACAGTTGCAGGTTCGAGAATGATAGGGTGTCCAATAGTTGTTGTCTAAAAACAACACATACATATGTACATATGTATGTCAGCATTACGATCTAGCTTTTCACACCACTTGTGTTGTGCGTGTTAATTTAATACATGAGTGGCGGTGACTACAGTTTAAAGTCGACTCCGAACGATAGATTTTTGAGAAGCTTTTCATGGCAATTTAATTTACACTCAGAGTTTTTGCCAGAAATCTGTTGAGAGGAAGTCGCCGGAGAAATATGTTTTCATATTTCGTTTATGTTGGACCTGGGATTTGAACTATGGCCTCTAATAAGCTAACACATTACTTACTAGTCTACGGTAACTTCAAAGTCTGCTATGTATAAAAGCCGAATTACAAAGTAACATATTTTTAATCACATAAATTACTAATTTAGTCAAGATTACAACCTAGCTTCACAAATCACAAATGTTGTGTTTGTTAATTTTTATACATGAGTGGCGGGACCTACAGTTTAAAGTAGCCTCCGAACGGCAGATTTATGAGAAACTTTTCATGACAATTTTTTATTCTACTCTCAGAGTTTTTCCTCTACGTAGACTGCTGAGAGAAAGTCGACGCGGATATTTTTTTCACATTTCGTTTTGTTGATGTATGGAGCTGGGTTTTGAACAGCCTGTAGCCTGGCATCTTAGAAGCCAATACACTATTGTTGTCCACATAACAGAGCTTGGAAATGTATAAATCCTATGACTTGCAGGATTTCCAAATGCTTTTGGCCTATTAATATTAATTTTTCTTAAAGTTCATGCGTGTTTATGCATAAATTCGCATTAAAAGCCTTATTTCTGTCCATTAAAACGTAGTAGTAGGCAGTGTATTGGCTAACTAGATTTGAGGCCTCGGTTCAAAGCCCAGATCAAGACATCTCCAACAAAACGAAATATGATAACAAATATTTCTTCATCGGCTTTCTCTCAGTAGATTTCTGGCAAACAAAATTGTCTTGAAAAGTTTTTCAAAAATCTGTCGTTCGAAGTAGACTTTACAGAATAAATTCATTTAAGCACAATATAGTTGAACTTAACAAACAAACGGTTATGCATTAAGTAAACACACACATACAAACTAATATTTTAATTGCTTTGATAATCTTATTTTATTGTTAAAAAAGGCGTTTTTAAAATGTAAACGACACACTCACTTAGGCTCACAACGAAGGTAGAGATTAAAACAGGGATTAAGAAGAAGCGTCGTCTTCAACATAATTTGCCTTTTGCGTGTTGAATTTAATATTTTTTACTATACGGTAGCAGCAGTCACTCAGTTAGTTGGTTGTTTCAAAAGGATAAAGAAACCGGGGCAAACTTTTATGATGATAAAATTGACAAGTAAAGAATAGAAAAATATAAAGAGAATCTCTATTTAGGTACATAATTAGTTGGTAAGCATCACTCAAATGTGTTAAGCAGGTATAATTTAAGACTTAGTGAAGTGTTAAGCAGCTTAAAGGAGGTAAAAATATTAAATTGTTTTGTTTTGTTTGCAAGCGTGTCAAATGCTACTGGTATTGAATAACTACTGACAATAGCAAATGACTGGTAGCATATTTAGCACGGCTTCTTGCAGAAAATCTGAGCAATGCTCAGAATGACAAATGTTTGGAGGAAATCTCATTATAAAGGTGGGATTTTTTAGTTTTAATAACCATTATTGGTCACCACGATCCGTCAGTCAAGATTACCTAGCTTCTCAATACCATTTAAGTTGTGTTTGTTAATTGTATATATGAGTGGTGGCACCTACAGTTTAAAGTCGACTCCGAACAACAGAATTTTGCGAAACTTTTCACGACAATTTCATTTACTTTCAGAGTTTTTGTCTGAAGACGGCAGAAAGGAAGTCGCCGAAGAAATCATTTTTTGTATTCCATTTGGATGTCTGGCCTGGGGCTCGAACCCCGGCTTTATTCATCGAGTCCATACTGTATTCGCCGCATACAATACATAATTGGTCATGTGTTTGTGTGTGTTAATTTTATACATGATTGACGGGACATACAGTTTAAGCTCGCCTCATGGCTATTTTATTTACTGTCAGAGATTTTGTGCGAAATCTGCTGAGAGAAAATCGCCGCTGAAATGTTTTTTCATGTTTCTTTTTATTTGCGGTGATATTAAGTAACGTGAAAGTAAACAACGCATGCTACAAATTGTCCTTATTCAGATATTTTTTCAGACAGCTTCTGAGAGGTGAATGTCAAAAGAAATTTTTTTCAAGTTGTAAGAGCTGAGGTTTAATGTAAGAGCTAGCGTCTCATCATAATACCACTCACTAGATTACAGCGATTGTAAATTCATGGAGAAAATTAACACACTAGACTGTAATGAAGCCTATGTCTAGTCTAGAGACAGCTATTCGCAAGCAAACACATTTTTGTAAGTAACCAAGAGGAGAGTCCCATTTATTCCTTTTCTACTGTTGGCACGACAGCTGAAGGAATTTAAATTTGTTATTTAAATTTTTTAAATTCCTTTTCCTCCTCGGCTTTACATTGTGAAATATTCATGATATTTAGCCCTTGAACTTTAAAAATATATTAGAAAGTAAACAAAGATATTGAATTAATTAGCTTGTGTGGAACTAATAAGATTTTAAAGCTTTCTTTTAATAATCATTTCATCTATCTATTGCGGCTAAACTCTCACCGGATACATGATGCAAAAGCCAATTTTTCACAAGGTGGTCTCAAATATCCTCAACAACATTCTTTTGAACACCAAACCAAAACTAAAAAAGCAACGTAATTTCAATTTATTTCGGTCCAAATTACAAACTGCTCATGCTGCCCAATTCAAATGAAAACAATGGGAACATCTCTCTTAATGGAGAAGAAACTACAGAAAAAAAATCGAGGAAATATGGAAATTACTAGGGAATGATAGACAAAAAAAATTACAAAACAGACACCATAAATAAGCATATTCATATATACATACATACATATGTATATTAACAATTATATTTAAAACAACAAAAGCAATCACCAAAAGCAGACCATTAAATATTACCATTAAAAAATATGTATTTTTGGTTACCAATAAAAAAAGAATTCAACTTTAAAAAACCCATAAACTCACGTCGTAATCAAAACAGTGACTACCACCATCCATGCAGACTACTAGACGTTGTTGTTAAAATAATAGCAACAACAACAGCAACAACCAACTACAATAGTATTAACAAAATATAGAGTTTTTTGTTGTTGTATTTGAATATTTTTAAATAAATAATGAACGAAAAAAAGGAGGAGAAAAGAGAAGAGAAAAAAGCAAACTCAAGTTCTTAAGAAAAAATTGTTCATTATCACTGAATATAGAAGAGAAGAGGTTTCAAGAAGTAAAAGAAAATAAAAAATAAGAGAAGAAATTTCATGGAGAAAGAATAAATAAACAGAATGAAAAAGAAAGCACTTGAAAATAACAAGAGGTGTTGTGTATGCACCCAGGTTTCTAAAAATTTAGTAGAAGTAGACTCATGTCATACAGTTTCTTTTAGAGAAGTGAGTGAGACGAAGTCGCCGTGGTCTAGTAGGTAGTGTGTTGGCTTATTAGACGAAAAGCCAGGCTTCGAACCCCAGGTCAGACATCAAGATAAAATACAAAAAGTATTTCTTCGGCGACTTTCTCTCAGCAGATTTCTGGCAAAAACTCTGAGAGTAAAAAAATTGCCATGAAAAAGTTTCTCAAAAATCTGTCGTTCGGAGTCGACTTTAAACTGTAAGTCCCACCACTCATGTATAAAATTAACACACACAACATAAGTAGTGTGAGAAAGTAGGACGTTGTACAATGGGTCAATTCGACCTCCAGGTACTGTACTTGTCTTAATTGACAAGTACACGTCCTCTAACCTAACCTAACCTAACCTATGATGTTGAAATCTAAGTCCAACCTTTGTTCATCGAATTTTCTTCACTCATTCTTCGATAGGACATCAGAACAAATCTAATGTCGGTTGCACTTTTTTCTACACCCAGTCTTTATTCACCAACAACGCATAATTAGTTAAAGATTTTATAAAAATGATCGAAGAACCTGTTAACAAAAATGTAAACAAAATTAAAATTAAAATTCAAAAGTGAAGGTTCAACTTTAGTTAGGGAATGCATTTCAATAAATACTCGTACGCCCAAGCAAAAGTCACACTTTGGAAACGAAAAAAAAAAAATAATATTTCTGGTGCTTATGAATTTTCGAAATGAAAACAAAGAGGGAGGCCCTGATTTATAAAATAATTTAATTGCTATTGAAGGTTATGACTTACAATCAATATTAGATTTTGATATTCTATTTTGAACAAGTTAATGCAGAATGGGGTTTAATTTGGGATTTATTATCAGCATACTCGCTAGTTGACCCAAATGGAAGACACTGTAAAGGAAAACTTCTTTTGTGTCCTCCGAACGATCACAAATAGTAGTGCAACCTCTACAGCAGCTGATATGCAGTAAATCACAATCGTTCACTGATTTCCCATCATAATCATCACAAGCCCAGTCATTTCATTCCCTAACATACAGAGCCTACATTCCATCTCATCCAGACGGCACGTTGAATGCATATGTCAGATTAAAATGCCCCGATAGGAAAACAGCTGTACTACTAAGTATTTCTAAATTTTTGCTTTGCTAATCATTTGGCCAGAAATATACGTCCTTTTGTGCCCCGACTTTAGCGTACTTAATCCTCCAAATTGAGCTATAGGTCAGTGAAGTTCAATGCGAATCTGTTCCTCGCTATTGTATCGCCAATATCTTGACCAACCATCATGAAATGACTCGAAAGCAAGCAGAGCACAACTTAGTTTAACACACAAAACAAATAATATTTTCGTTGATCTCTATTACCATGTGATTCTTACTTATCTGGTCATTACAAGCCTTTAGTCAGGATTACAACGTAGCTTCTCACATCACCCATGTTGTGTACTTTAATTTTATACGTGAGTGGAGGGACCACTATTTCAAAGGACAGTTTCTGTCCATTACTCTATCAGTTGTGAGTTATTATTATTAGCTACACCGGGATGCGATGGATCCCTGGGGACTCTTGATTTTTGATTTTTTATTACTGTTTTACAGGGGATCTCAATTTCGTTGGCATTAGGAAGGTACCTGCAATATTGGTAGATTATGCTGGACCCGTATGGAAAAGAAGAGAACCGACATACTTCTGTCCTCACATCGCATGGCCATCCATCGCACAATAGCGATTCTTACTGTACTTGTGGCAGGCATGCCAAAAGTCTTGAGATTACGTCAAATACCTTCTGCAGGAACTGTGGGTTGGAGGAGGAGTAAGAGTCCGTCTTTCACTTAATGTGTCAGTGCCTTGCTGTTGTCATAAAAAGGTGAAGGTTTTTGACCTCTCACTTTCTGAGATCTTTAACCGAGTACAGTAATATAGGGATTGCTGCAAAAAAAGATTTATTTTGAACCTAAGGTTGGTTCCCCTAAGGAATGTTGATTCATTGTGGTAATACAATGAGCCTAAATGCAAAACTACACACTGTTACTAAAGTATTTCAGAAATTTTTTAACCAATCCGTTTTCGTTGAAAATCTGTATAGTTTCCTCGATTTTAAGACGGTCTTTAGCATTGGTTAAAAAATTTCCGAAATTGAACTGAATTGTGGCTCTGCACACGCCCACAAAAGTATACATCCGATTAACAAATTTCACAAATTTCTGAACCAATGAAAAAGACCGCCTTAAAATCGAAGAAAGGTGTCAGACAATTATAAAGATTTTCAACGAAAACGGATTGGTTAAAAAATTTGTTAACCGTATGTATACTTTTGTGGCTGAGTATAAGTACGATCTCTTTCTTTAAGAGACCACCTTACTAACCTAACCTATGATTTCTAACGCAAGCTTTCTATCATTTTAACTATCTTTTGTGGTACGTTATCTGCTACATTTATAAAATTAACACACTCAACGTAGGTAATGTGAGAGGCTAGGTTGTAATTCTGGTTGCAAAACAAATTATGTATGTATGCATATATGTATGTATCTACTATATTTATTGTTTACAGAAATGCTGATATACGGTGATGGTCTTGACATTTTGCCCCCCAAAAGATTTTTCACAGCCCTTGCTCCCAAAAATATTTTCCACAGTCCCTGATTGTGACGGCTTGTTAGATTTGATTGCTATGCTGTTTCGAACGGTAAATATTGATGAGTAAAGTCCCTTCTGTACGTAAAACTAGCAATGTGGAATGATAATACATACATACATACATACATAATTGGTCATTACAACCCTTTAGTCAGGATTTCGACCTAGTTTCTCACATCACTTATGTTGTGTGCGTTAATTTTTATACATGAGTGGCGGGAGCTACAGTTTTAAGTCGACTCCGAACGACAGATTTTTTGAGAAACTTTTTCATGGCATTTTTATTTACACTCAGAGTTTTTGTCAGAAATCTGCTGAGAGGAAGTCGCCGAAGAAATATTTTTTTCATATTTTCGTTTTGATATCTGACCTGGGGGTTTGAACCCTGGCTTTACGTCTAATAAGCCAACTAGACTACGGCGACCAATGTGGAATGATAATGCCGACGGTTGCCGTGTATATACGACAGTCACTTGATGCATTACAGTGACAGATGCCATGTAATTACGGCAATTACTTATTGGTTCACAGAGGCTAATGTATGGTCAATCGAGCCATCGTGAAAACTTGCAAAGTGTGGTACTGGTATGCCATAGCGAAAGGGTTAAAATAATTTAGAGGACTATAAAGCATAATGAGCAAATTTTATAGACCTGAAAGCTAATCAGACTCATGCCTATGCAGTGCATATTCAATTAAATACGCCAGCAGGTCATTGTTTCTGCTGACTTTTCCCGGGAATGACTGTTTGATGGAGGATATTTAATTGAAATGAAAATATGTTTCAAAATTTTATTTTATTTTATTTCTTTTAAAAAAAATGTATTAAAATTATTGAACTGGACATACATACATACATATATACATACATAATTTAAATTTAACTTTTAAAATGAAATAAAAAATAAAGTTTACTTAACATTAACTAAGTTTCTTATTTATCAGTGCTAGTGCTAGTGCTAGTGCTAGTGCTACAACTCAGTACATTCAACATTTGGATTTGGATCGTCAAAGCCAAGTTCCTCTAGCTGTTGCATGCGTTTGATTAGTCTTTTTAACTCTTGCTTGTACGAGTACTCGCGTGTAATGTCATTTATATCTTCGGTTGAACAATACCTTAGATTTTCAAGACCTTTCGAAAGTAATTTTTGGGTTAAAAACCATTTTGTTTGGCACAAACTTAAATAGCTGGCCCGGCGACATTTTAATTCTCTGCAATACAAAAACAAAACATAAGCGATGGTGGGTTTACTGGTTGATGGCATTAAAGTGTTACGAATGGTGGGGCCAGTGATGATATCATTCCTCGAATTAACACGAGCCATACTGCTAGTTTCAGGGATACAAACTTTCGTATTCTGTTGGGTTTTAATATATATTTTTTTGTTTTTTTGGGAAGAGGTCTTGTTTGATCCTTTAGGTAGAGGAACCCAGGTCGTTGATGTTAGTAGTGTCAGTGGGAAATACTTTCGAGTTTTTAATCCATTTGCAGAAATTGTTGTTAATCCGTTTAAAACTTTAGTTGCGCTGGTCTTTAAATTTCATTGGCAATCCTTTAGAGTTGATTTGTTGCAAAGTTGGTCAGGGAAATTGGAATTTTCTTATGATTTTTCCATGAAATTTTGTTTCCATGAAACAATATCTTCTGTTTTAATTTTGTTTTAAAATTTTTAAACGTATTTTCTTTAATTTTTTTATTGTTCTTATAACCTAAGCTATAGCAAGCACGTTCATATTTTTTTTTTGGTAATTTATTGTCTTGTTAGTAAAAATAATTTGTTTAAAAAAATTTGTTTTTTTTTGTTCATATTTTACAAACAAATACTTATAATTACGGTGTTAATTTCATTATAAAATATTTTTTTATTAAATTTTTTGGCACGTTTTAAAAAATTATTTTTTTTACAAAAAATGAAAATAAATTCTTTCTTTATTTTGTTTTAAACAAAACAGCATAAATTAAATAAATTAAAAAACAAAAAAGAAGAAATAACTTATCATCTACAGGTTATCTTTTATCTTAAAAGTCAATTGCAAATAAATTTAAAATATTTTAACCTCCTTACAGGAACACCATCATCATTGTTAAATGTCAAGTGCATTTTAATTTTCTAATGGACTGGAGTTTAGAAGAATTTTTTGAAACTAAACAAGTTTCACTTGAAGAATTATTGACGGCATTAGTATTTTCTTAAATAGAATTTTAACTTTTTTTTACTTTTTTTTAAATTTTGAACACTTTTTTCCGTGTTCTGCACGTCTCAAGGTTACTTTGCAATGCTTTGACTTTGTAGGAGAGTAAATAACGGGAAAGAGAGAGTTAAACAGTTTGACGTACTTGCGGAGTAGATTTATTCTCTACACGGTTGCATAAAAAAGGACAAAATAATACGAATTTTACAAATTAAACTTTGTATATGTAAATAGGACACAAAGTCTAAAAGAAAATTTAAATAATTTTAAGAGATACAAAAGTTGTCGTACCTCGAATGTTATTGCATTACATAATTGCAATTGTTATTGCATACATAACTGGTCTTTGCAATCCTTCAGACAGGATTACGACCTAGCTTCCCAAGTCATAAATGTTGTGTGTATTAATTTTATACATGAGTGATGGAACCTAGGTATATTAGACGAAAAGTCAGGGTTCATGCCCCAGGTCAGACATCAAAATAAAATACAAAAAGTATTTCTTCGGCGACTTCCTCTCTGCAGATTTCTGGCAAAAACTCTGAGAATAAATAAAAATTGCCATGAAAAATCTGTTGTTCGGAGTCGACTTTAAATTGTAGGTCCCGCCACTCATGTTTAAAATTAACACACACAACATAAGTGGTGTAAGAAGCTAGGCCGTAATCCTTACTGAAGGGTTGTAATGACCAATTATGTTATGTATGATGGAACCTACAGTTTAAAGCCAACTCCGAACGACAGATTTTTGGAAAACTTTTCATGGCAATTTTATTTGCATTGAGTAGGTGCCTTAAAATTATGGAGTGTAACACAAAACATGTGAACCAGGCGACCTGGAGACTGGGTTCTATTAGTTTCAATTTATTAGAGACACTATCCCTTGCAGTATCAATAAAACAGTGGAGCACATAAGACATTCTGATGGTGCTGTAATAAGTGGAGACCAAGTTTTTCATTGTAAGCAGTTTCTACCATAAAATCCTGATGATATTCAATCTCTTCTCAAATGGAAAGATAAGATAGCACAGCCTGTTGTGAATTAGAAGAACTCTTTAAGCAAAGTCGGTCATTGCTGCATCCAATTCAACATTTTAATATATTTTCCCAGAAGACGCTGTTTCTAGACTTATTTTTTAAAAATTTTCTAAACTTATTTTTTGCTAAACTCACTGCAGTAGATTAATTGCTTCTTTATCTGAAAAAAAACTGTTTTAATGCAACTGAAGGTTTGGCTATGTTAGGTAGTAAAGTCTCCTTGAAGGGCAAGATCCCAGAGTATCACCACAATTTATATTCAATATGAGGATCATACATTCCCAGTAAAAGATAACAGATAATTAGAGATTACAAAACCTCCTCTTTTCATGGCATCAGCAGGGCATTGACACATAACATGAAATATGTGACTGTCCCCTCGATGGAGTCATGAGCGGACACACTTAGGCTGCATACAGTGCCCATTGTAATACAACAGTTTCACATTCCCCCTAGTCCAGGAACTACTCTGAGCTTTCGATGAAGCGGCTCAGACTGCCAATATACATGCATGACAGTTCATTTAGATCCTCCATGTAGTAGACACCTCTTTCTTCTCTGACGAAGTGCAGGGCATGTAGACAGTAGGTGAAGAACAGTCTCATGCTCCTCCTCATCTCCACAGCTTCCGCAGAAATCATTTGCAAGGTGTCCAAGACCAATAACATGAAAGATAGTCTCTGTCTAGTTCTCAGGCCCACAGCGCCTGCAAACGTTTTTTGAGGGAATGCCAAGTACATCGATGTCCATCCATGACTTGCAATAGGACAGTAGCCCGCGAAATTGTGTGATGAATGGCATTGCGATTGATGGGCGGAAGATAAACAGTCTTATCCTTATCACATCGGTAGAGCCAAACAATATTGCTCGTGCATTCATGCTGATTCGGGATTTGAGCCTCCCTGTAAAACGAGCAGAGAATACCTAGTTTGAAGTCGTAGTAGGTAGTGTCTTGACTTATTATTCGTGAGGCCGCGGTTCAACGACTTCCGATCTGCAGTCTTCTGGCAAAAACTCTGAGTGTAAATTAAACTGCCATGAAAAGTTTCTAAAAAAGTCTATCGCTTAGAGTCAACTTTAAACTAAAAACTCACACAACATAAGTGGTTTGAGAAGCTAGGTCGTAATCCTGACAGATGGATTGTAATGACCAATTATGTATGTTATGTATGTACTTATTGGTTCACAGAGGCTAATGTATGGTCAATCGAGCTGTCGTGAAAAGTTGCAAAGTGTGGTACTGGCATGCCATAGCGAAAGGGTTAAAACAATTTGGAGAACTATGAAGCATGAGGCGCAAATTTTATGGACTTGAAAGTTAACTAGACACATGCCTATGCAGTGCATATTGAATTAAACTCGCCATTATAAGCAGGTCATTGTTTCTGGTCACCAAAACCTAAGATAAATGCAGTTTTACTAAGATTGTGAGCTCTACACTGACCTTGATCAATTTATCAGTAATGCTATTTCCACAAAGTCCTTATGTGTTTAGACCCATATAAGAGTTTCCTTTGAATGATTCGTAATTACCCCAAAAAGATTCCGACTTTCGTGGACTAGGATAGATGTCAAAATGACGTTTGTTAGGTACTTAATCACAGACTGGCCCCCCACCATACGTAAAGTATTGCGCGACTACCATAGTTACCATGACATCTGTCTGTAAAACATTACAGTGTTCAGACAGCCTATACGAAAGAGTCTCACTGGGAACTGACGTATCTACAGACGACAAGTCCCTGGTGGAAAATCTGAAATTAAATGTCCTGTGTTGTCAGACATCATATAAACGACCCGAATGTGTTTATGTATGTACACCCAGGGTTTCAGCACGTCCATGGTCTAGCTTGACACAGGACTTAACTGCATTGAGGCTAACTGTTTAGGCCTCTGCTCAATAGAAGGTTAGAGGGTAACGAATTGAGTATAAAAAATAATGTCTTTTAATTAGAAGAGTGGAGTGCCTGTCTATTTTCTCTTTCAGTCTATAGTGACACAGATACTGAACGTAAGCACCGCAATTGATATGAAATAATGCAAAGACGTTATAAGAAGATGAGGGAAGTATTAAAAGAAAAAGAATAACCGGAAATTGTTTTGATCAAATTGATATGAAGGACAAATAAAATGCTCTCAACTGTA
Source organism: Sarcophaga subvicina (assembly GCA_936449025.2). NCBI lineage: Eukaryota > Metazoa > Arthropoda > Insecta > Diptera > Sarcophagidae > Sarcophaga > Sarcophaga subvicina. Next base: position 102,069,979 of record OW388083.2, on the reverse strand, counting down.
TGAAAGATTAACACGTTCTATTTAGAGCAGGTCAGTGAGAAAGAATAGAAATAGATTTGACGATAAAATCGTGTAGAGTTGTACCTACAAGTGTTTTAATTGCAAACTTAACTTAAAATAGGGAATTTGCGTCATTTCATGCTTTAGAGAAGTGCTTATAAGTAGAAATCCTCTATTGAGTGAGGCTTAGTTTGTTCGAAATTAAACTTGAAATCTTTTGAAAACTTCCTTGTATTAAAACAACCTTTTACGCATTCAGCAACAAATCAATGATGATGAAGATGATGTGATGTGTTCTTTTTCTTAACTTTTTGTTATTTGTTAAATGGTTTTGTATTTGTATTATTTCTAAAGGAATTAATTAAGAAATCAAGTAGCAAAACAAACAAAATTTAAATTAAATAAACTATGAAATCCGTCATACAAACAAAAATTGTTTCTTAACATTTAAGATTAAAAAAAGAAAAAATAGAAACTGATTAGATTGTATCAAATAAAACGTTAATTAATGTTGTTGTTTTTGTTTAATTTCTGTCTGTCCTTCTACTAAAACCCTCCATAAAATTTGTGAAGAGGAAAAAAAGTAACTTTTAAAAGTTTTTAAAACAAAAAATATTTTATTTGAAAATCAAAATCAAAATTAAATTTAAAAATGAAAAAAGAAAAAAATAAAGATTTTAAAAAACTGGTTCATTGCATAAATTAAATCCGGTTCCAATTAGTTTCAGCTTAAAATCTGTTTTAAAACCAAAAAAAAATTTTTAAACGCAAACACACTCACCAAAAAACTGACGTAAAATATTTCATGTTACCTTAACGTAAAAAAAAAAATCAAACACATCCACACAAAACTACAAAAAAACCAACAAAATTTTTTATATATTTTTTTATATAAAATCATATATGAAAATAAAATGTATAAAAATTAACAAAAATTTTGCAATAACACGCTGTTATAACCTTTAAATTTAACACTTAAACGTAAATTAAATTCAAATGATCATTGAATATGAGATTCTAATGGGAAAGAAGCAACAAAGGGGTGGCCAGGGGATTTACATTTAATAATAAAGTTGTTATTGAAACAAAAAAATGTATATTTTTTCCACTTTTTTTCAGTTTTTTATTTGTTAATTGCTATTAAAATTTAACAAAAAACAAAAAAAGATACAACAACGTATTTAATTAATAATTATTTTTTAAGGAAAAAAAAAACGTTAACAAAATTGTGGTGAAATTTGAAACAAAATTCATTTTTAATGGAAAATTATTAACAGGTGCCATTAAAATATAAGAAATTTTATTTAAAAAAAAACAATTTTAAAAAAATTGGAAAGGCATACCTTAATACACGACTTGAAATGTAATTGAATAGCAATTGCTATTATGTTATTAAAGTTTACTTTCATAACACTATTACACCATTTACACCATGGTTTTATTAGTATATTAACAAGTACTTGTAATAAATTCAAATGAAGTTAAAAAAGTTATCAAAGTCTAGTTTGCAGTATGTTGGCTTATTAGACCTGAGGGCGTGGTTTTAACCGCAGCCAAGACATCTTGAACGAACTTACCATACTTAATTGGCCATAACAACCCGATTAACGGATTTCGGCCTCCTGGCGCCTCTGCTACTTGCGCGCCTAGCCAGTTGGCAGGGCCTCCTCGATTTGGTCCTTCAAACGGATACAAGGTCATCCTGTTCGCCGACTTCCGCAGATCCCCGCATCAAATACCCGTCTCGCCGGAGCATCCTCCTCCATTCGAACGACATGGCCGAGCCAGCGCAGCCGCTGAATATTAATACGCTGCTCAACGTCTATGTCGTTGAGGAACTCATACAGCTCATTGTTGGATTGAATGCGGGAATCATCGCCAACTCGCACTGGACCGGAGATCTTACGCAGTACTTTTCTCTCGAACACTCTCAAGGCTGCTGCATCAGTACTTAAAAGGGTCCATGCCTCTGCGCCATAAAGAAGCACGGGTAGGATGAGTGTCTTATAGACACAAGATTAGTTTTGTCTTACAAGAGAGCTCTCTGCTACTCAATTGCCTATTGAGACCATAGTAGCACCTGCTATCAAGAGTGATCCCGCGCTTGATCCCCAGACTGACGTAATTTTTGGTGGTAACGGGCTTCAAGGGCTTCCTCTCAGCAATCTTCTGACAAAATCTCTGAGAATAAAATGAAATTGAATCATGGAAGATTTCTCAAAAAACCCGGTCATACGAAGGCGACTTTAAACTGTGGATCCCACCACTCACAGATAAAATTAACACACACAATGTATGTAACGGCAACGACACTTTAAGAGAGATTTCTGACACAAAACTGTTTGCTTTAGCTTCTGTTGACTGTTCAAAAGATGACAATAAAGTTGAACTTCTAAGCACTTAAACAATTGGTCAATTCACACAAGCCGTTGTATTGTTTTATTCATTGTAACGACTATACAACAGTGTATGCTTGTTGTTGATAATTTTCATGTAAAAATCCGATACACTTATACACATATTTTTCATATGTTTTTAAAAATTGTATTGGTTTCGTGCTATCAAATTGTTTGAAATCCAAAAATTATGAAAAAGAATACGACATACACAATACAGCATAGCATTGAGCGTTTACAAACAACCAAGTGTATTCAATACAACATACACGATACAAAGCCGTGTTATTTGGCCAAATGTCTTGGTTTTACAGTGCCGACCCATGCAAATATTTTAAGAATTTTTAGATTTCATTTCATAAATTAAACAAATTTGCAACACAGCTGCCGTTCAACACTTTATTCCTTCAATGCGTCTATTAATATAATTCCCATTTAATATTTCAAATAAAATACGACAAATTATTACAAATTAATTACTATTTATTATTATTATTATTATTTTGTATCGTATATAAACTGACACTTAGTTTTGTTACAACATTTAATTGCATATAGTGCCTGCAATGCAAATTGTAACCAGGTAACCAATAACTGCATAATAGACCATACCCCGTCCATTATTACTTGACAACATTCACTTTTTTTTTTCTTTATGAACCCACAAACATTTCGAATATCGTTCGTTTAAATACTAAAAGCTAGAAAAGAAACTCCCCGGAAATGTGTTTTTCTTTTTGTTGCTCTTGTTGTTGTTCTTTTTAAATCTTTGTTTTCAGTAGGAAAAGAAAGAAAGAAAAAAGTTGTTTCAGTCAGCAGATCTCTGACTTCATCTAATCAGTCTTAACAAGTTTAGTTGTTGTATTGTTGTTGTAGTTGTTGTTGTAGCTATTTTGTTTAAATTTTAATTGCATGCAAATAACAACATTTAAATAATTATTGAAAAATGCAAATTCATTTTAAAATTTTTTTCTTTTTTTCATTCGTTTTTTTTAAATTCTGTTTCTTGTTAAATTTCTTTAATACGGTGTTCAGTTGCTTGCATTGGCAACGAATACAACTAAACAGTTATCGATGGCGTTAATTATAGAAAAAAAAATTAATAAACTAACCAACAAAAATACACAAATGTACGAGGGTCGCTTGAAATTTTTTTAGAACAATATTCGATTCACTCTTTCTTTTTTTCATTTGCCGTTATTTCTACCCCCATCTGGCATTTTCCACAAATAAGCTGAGCATCATCTCAAATATCCAACGGGTCTCACTCGATGGTTATTTTTCTGAAGTCTTCAAACACCTTTTAAAACTGTTGCCGATTTTTAATTACTTTCCTAATTCATTATTACAACCCTTTAGTCGGGATTAGGATCTAGCACCCTGAAGTCGCCGTGGTCTAGTAGGTAGTGTGTTGGCTTATTAGACGAAAAGCCAGAGTTCGCGCCCCAGGCCAGACATCAAAACAAAATACAAAAAGTATTTCTTCGGCGACTTCCTCTCAGCAGATTTTCGGCAAAAACTCGGAGAGTAAATAAAATTGCCATGAAAAGTTTCTCAAAAATCTGTCGTTCGGAGTCGACTTTAAACTGTAGGTCCCGCCACTCATGAATAAAAATTAATACACACAACATATTTAGTGTGAGAAACTAGGTCGTAATCCTGACTGAAGGGTTGTAATGACCAATTATGAGGATATATATGTATGTATCTCTCTCCACCCATGTTGTGAGTGTTAATTTTAAGGTCTTTAAAGACCTTTGGACCAGATCGGTCCATGCTGGGTTCCGAGACGTAGCGGTATACTCGGTAATGAGATGGCAGAGGCTCTACCTAGATTAGGTTCACTTTCTCTATAATTGGTCTTGATTCCCCATCTGCCACTTCTACGACCTTATTACTGGATGACCCATGGAGAAACAGGAGAAGCGTTGAGGGAATGGATCGAGATGTTGGAGTCAATGGCCTCTTATGGATAGTGCTAGAACAGGTTTACTTTTGGTTTTAGATAAGGCCAGCCTGAGGTTAGTTATTGGTTTTATTAGAGGACACTACAAGTTTAGATCGCTGACAAGGTTCTTGAACAGATCTCATCTGGACTATTGCAGGGTATGTTGCAATGAGGAGGAGTGGGAGACTGTCGAACACCTCATCTGCAACTATCCAGCCCTTAGTAGGTTGGTTGAGTTTAAGGACCTTGGCCAGAGGCTTTATTGAAAGTTTGGTCTCTCCGTCGAGAGCCCATATTAGTGGTCCCCATAGATTTATAAATAGTTTGAGCAGGTTGAGAATTGCTGGAGCATCAAGATCATAGTTGCGGTCTTTTCTGTATTTGTGGTGCATCTTTTTTCTTCCGTTTCTTATATTCTGCCTTTCCTACCTCTTCTAGAACGTATTTACAATGGGTCTTGTCCCAATGGCGAAGTACACGTCCTAAAACCTTACGTCAGCTTCCCACAGTTCTCTGTTTCTGTTATTGTCAAAAGCCTCTGTAGTGAAGGGACATGCATCAACACTTCTCTCGGAGTCCGGTACTTGAATTAATTTGTGTAGTTTTCTGTATCTTCTGCAGAGTTCTATATCTTCTGCTGTTATCTTTATCTGATAGTCTTTTGGTAATAAATTAAACAAAGCCCCTATTTACCCAGATCCATAAAGTAGAAGATACCTATTATTGGAAGTTATAATCTTTGCTGTTTTTACTATTCCCTCAGAATCAGAAGTATGAAACATTTCTCAAAAACACACTTCGTAAATGCTTATGGCTTAATGAATAGAGTTCCATTAATATAAAAACAACCATGTTATCGATATGATCTTATTAGCATTTTAATTAAAGACAACTTTTCAATTGCACCACGTTACTATTTGGCTTCAATAAAGAGCCATAAAACAAGATTAGAATAGAATTTCAAATTATCAGCTGCCAAGTAAAAAAGACAAGAAAATCGTCTAACTGAAGAACTTGATTTTATTGCAATCTTTTTTCTTTTCTGTTCTTTTTTTCTAAAGCGATAATTATTTTAATTATTAAAATGTCAAGTCAATGTAAGAAACTCAAGATAGAAAAATGCAACGCTTATTAAATATTATGGCACTTGCAAGAGCTGCTGCAAATAATGAAAAACTGGTACAAAAGTCAGTCAATAAAGAAGAAAAAAGAAACTTGAAAGGTCAAATTTCAAAATCAATTCATTAAAATTGAAATAGAAATAGAAAGAAAATATGCGAAAAAAGAAAACAAATTACTTCATATTTCAATTACATTCGATATTATGTAAATGGAAGTATTGGGTAATACAAAAAGAGGTATCAGAGGCCTTCTATAATTTGAGGGTATTGAGGCCTATAAATCCCTCATCACTACTTTGATTGTGTTCAAGGTAAACGTGTTCGAAAGCTGATACATCAGATGACAAAACAAACAGGTTTTAAAACACCGAATTCACCCAGTCTGATAGGACAGACAGCACTGAAAAACTAAAAGAAATCTTTGCAAGACAGCTGCCAGAATATAAGAAAGTTATCAATCGTTGGACAACAACGACTGGCTACTTAAAAAATTTCGGCATCTGGCTGAGTTTTTCTCAGGAAATCACTGCTAAAACTTAACGTCATCGAATAAGTATTAATGTGGAACTTTACGGGATGGGATATGGAAAATAGGTTAACTGTGCGAATACTAGACTAAGGTATTGTAGTTGATGGCCATATGTTGCAGTCGCCGTAGTCTAGTAGGTAGTGTGTGGGCTTATTAGACGTAAAGCTAGGGTTCGAGCCTCAGGCCAGACAAGACAAAGTACAAAAAGTATTTCTTCGTCGACTTCCTCTCAACAGATTTCTGGCAAAAACTCTGAGAGTAAATAAAATTGCCATGAAAAAGTTTCTCAAAAATCTGTTGTTCGGAGTCGACTTTAAACTGCAGGTCCCACCACTCGTATATAAAATTAACACACACAACATAAGTGGTGTGAGAAACTAGGACGTACAATGGGTCAATTCGACCTCCGGGTATTGTACTTGTCTTAATTGACAAGTACATGTCCTCTAACCTAACCTAACCTGATGGCCATAAGAGGTATTTCAAGAGAGGCCACATTGACACAAATTGCTTTAAATGTCATCCTGGCCTACTAGATAGTTTGTTGGCTTATTAGACGTAACGCCACGATTCAAACCCCAGCCCAGATACAACTTTTCATGACAATTTTTATTTCCACCCAGAGTTTTAGCCAGAAATCTCTTGAGAGGGAGACGCCGAGCCACACGTATTTAAAACTCGAATGTACATAAAAATCTAACGGTGCCAACAGTCAGGTCTGAAATTTGTAAATTACTCGGAAAGATACTTGAGCAAGCTTGAAATACATCTCAATCTGCTACTAAAGCAAAAAAAATCTTGCACTTCTGCGATCACATTCGTTTACGAATGAATGATACTACAGCTCTAATCTCCATATAAAGAATACCTGCTAGGCTCTATATACTTTATTTCCTACTGGTGTTGACCCGAAGTGAATAATTTTTTAATATAATATTTATTTAAATTAAAATTAAAGATTCAACAAATAAAAGAATTGAGAATACAGCCCATAAATTTGAAATCTCCCTGTGCACTTAGCTTTAATGTTGCTGAACTCCAAGTTTTTATTGTCCTAATTGCCTGAGCGCGATATAAACCGTCTCACTCACTTACGGCAAGTTTTTTTTAACTAAAGCAGTACGATCATTAAGTTAAAAAAAAAACTGTAAAAGCAATAGAAAAAAAAACTAAGCAATATTTGTGATAATGAAGATGACTTGAACTGCTTAAAAATCTTAGTGAAAGTATTTTTACGAGACACAGTTGCAAAAAGCGGAAATGTTTGAAAACAGATACTAAACCGTTTAGTTTTATTTGAAATAGTTACCCTATCGGGTAAACTGTTAAAAACACAATTCAATTTGGATTTATTACTTGTTTTACGCCCACCCCACTTGACATTTTAGCTTTTAAAACATTTCTCTCGAGTTACTTCTAGAATTTGTGGATTTATTTTAACATTCATTTTACAATCGTACAATCCACTATATTCCCACTAAGTTTGGTAATTTTACTGCAAGGCATTGTACAAAATAAACATGCACAAATACATGTACAACTACAGTATAACCCACACACAAGAGAACTCAGTGAGAGAGAGAGAGGAAATACATGTAAATAACAAAACTAAAGAAAATTTTTTATTCCATATATTGATTATAACGAATATTGTTGTATTGAATACAATACAATGGGGCTTTTGGCAACAACAACAACACCAGCAGCAGTAAATCTTTCAAATATTTAATGAAAACCAATACAAACAAAAACTAATGAAATAAACCATACAAATTTGTATTGGAATGAATTGTTGTAGTTGTAGTCAACCTTTAAAGCATAAACAACAAACAATAATCGTGCTCCTGCACGTTAATAAAAACACAAGAGTTCTCTCTTACACACAAATGCATACATATGTATACTCTTAATAGAGTTAAATGTAAACTTTTGATTTCTCTCACTTACTTACATACTTACCCATACATATGCTTACAACATGCATATGTATGTATGTGTTCACCTTACAAATTGTATATTTTATACAACGACTCATACGCCTTATGTTATTGACGTAGTTTATGTTGGAGTTGTTAGTTGTTACTATTGTTTTTCCTGAGAGAGAGAGAGAATGTGTTTGTAAATTGCATTATTTTTGCTCTTTTTTTTTGCTTCATTACATGTATATGTATTTAATAAAAATAGTAACAACAAATCTTTATTGTGTGTATATTTTATATTTGGTCACAGTGTGTTCGGTTTCGTTTGCCTCTCTTTTGTTAGGTTTTGTTAGGTTATTGTGTGGCTCAACACAACACAACAATATGTTGGTTGCTGTTATTATTCGTATGTTTAATGGTTCGTTGGTTTAAATATAATATCGTGTGCATATCGTGTATTACTTTTTCTCTCTTTTGTTATTATTTATATTATTGTAGTTCGTTCAAAAAAAAAGACTTCTTTTTATTGTTGTTTTTGTTGTTAAAGGTTATGGTTTTTATTTGCATTATTATTGATACACTGTCGATATTTTTAGCATGGCTTTGGCTTTTGTTACTACACAATACTAATACTGCTGCAATATTGTTGTTTTTGTTACTGTTGTTGTTGTTGTTGTTATGTTGTTAGTGGTCGTTTATTTCCCGCAAACGTGACGTGTTTTTTATGTCATGTCATTTCGTTGTGTGACTCTATTTATTTTTTGTATTTTTTTCTTTTATTTGTTACTGGTAACCATAATTTATTTAATATTCGTATAAATTTTTGTGTTTCTTTTTTTCTCTATTTTAAATATTTATCGTTATTAAAGGATTTTTTCTCATCATCACACCATTTGTGTGAGAATGTGAAGCAAAATAAAAAAAATTTGAAATTTTTTTATTCGTTAAATTCAGGCAATTTATAGGTAAAAAGTGGTCAGAAGCTTGTATTTATTGGAAATATTAGGGTGAGATATTTACATACAAAAAATAGTCGTTTATTATTAAACATTTTTTATTCTTTAATAAACATATGGCTGCTGCAAGCATCTGTATCTTGCTTTCTTATTATTTTTTTTTAATTTCATTAATCCAGATTTTCCAATTAAACAGGTAAAGTGCCAAATTTAGCAGATTCTAGAATGATAGGGTTGCCAACTGTTATTTTCTAGAAACAAAATCCTCCATAAAAATGTATTAGATGTAGTTGTGAGGAACTTTTGTAATATTTAAAACGAATCAAGTAAATTTCGCAGAGTTTCTACCTCAATGGAAACTTATGGCATGGCAAGGTCTGTCCAAACTTCCCAACTCCTACTTACTAATCTGATTTTAACTGGTATTACAGCATATAGTGGAAAGCTGACAGAATGGAATATTATTTCTTTAAGTCTTTTAGCATATTTTAGGGATTTCTAGGCCAGTACTAGTTAAAGTTGACGTAGTCTAGTAGATACATCATACAGTAACGACATCTGGAACGAAATATTAAAAAATATTTCTTTGACGACTTCCTCGCAAAGAGGAAAAAACTCTGTTGTCCGAAGAAAACTTTACACTGCAGGTCCTGCAATCCATGTATAAAATTAACACACACAATATGTATGGCTTGAGAAGCTAGGTCTTAATCCTGACTAAAGGATTGTAATGAAAATAAATAAAATTGTCATGAAAAGTTCCTCAAAAATCTGTCGTTCGGAGTTGACTTTAATCGTTTGACTACTATGCGGCGCAAAAGCGCTGCGTTCATTTGTTACGAAAATCGCATTTGCGCTGCGAATTTCAGTGTAAAAATGTAGTCAAAAAGCAAAAATAAAATTAAAAGACGAGATAAGGGGTCTTATTTTTTTTATTATAATAATTAATTGTGGTTTTCGAGCTGTTTTCGAAAGTTCTCACCAGAATCGCTTAGCAGTCAAACGGTTGAATTGTAGGTCCCGCCTCTTATGGATAAAATTAATACACCGTAATCCTGATTAAAGGGTTGTAATAACCAGTTAAGTAAATAGTTCTGCGCAGTAAACAATGGAACTAAAAATATTTGTCTTTGGTTAGATTACAAATATGATTACTTACGCCTCGGGATGTTGTAATGAATCCATTGAGTTAAGTTAAGTTAGGCTGTAGTAGTAGTTTTGATACCAAGGATCAACTGAGAACGTATAGCACAGTCACGGTACTGACTGAATTCCAACGAAATAATCGAAGAAGTTGCTCAGCACAGGGACTTCACGCTACATTACTGGCAGTGTCGTATTGTGAAACTATTCCAACAAATGGTATTATGCTAGCATTTCTGTCAAAGTGAAATTATCTTTCAAAGCGTTTCGGCTTTTACTCGATTGTCACTGTTTGTACCACCCAGAGTATTTTTTTAACCAATCATTAGCCGATATTTGTAGAGACAAACCATGTGTGGAGATAATCATAAAAGGCTTGTTTTAGGCCATTTAGCCTGTGAGTTATCCTCATTAGGGTATAGGATATTCTACAGATTCAATTGATGATGTATGAGAACACTCAGTTTCCCATCTATTAGTTGAACACACTACCTAATATCCTTTGGCAACCTATCCAGCTAGCTCTTATTCCTATCTGGTTCGCACTAAGCGGTCTCAATGATTTTGTTTATTGTGTCTTAACGAGCTACGTATCAATAAATATCATTTGGGGAGCATAAATTCCGTAACTATTGGTTTCGTTTTTTTGTCAGTTCTTACATGTGAAGACCTACTTTGTGCAACATTTTATTTACAAGAACGAAAAAAAAATCTGCATTAATACAACAACAAGAAGGAAAACAAAATATCATGTTCAATAACAAAATGCGAGTGTCTTTAACCGCATGTTTTATGCAACAATAATTTGCTGTTCAGGTTTATTCACTGTTTTTTTTTCATTTTTTTTTTGGTGAACATATGAAATCATGGATCTAAAAATTACACAAAAAAAAAAAGAAAAAATTGTTCCAGTTTTAAGTCTTTTTTTTCGGATATTTGTGGTTAGTGGTGCTACATTACAAGTTTAGTTTAACTCACGCATTTTATAGTTTCAAATAATAATTCATTCTTCTGTTTTGGTTCTGTTTTCTATTTTGTTTTGTTTTTTCGTTTGAAATTTAGTCCACCATTCGACACAACATCATGGTCACCTCAAATGAATGAATGAATGAATGAATGGCATCTCTATGGGTTCACTCTAGAAGTTAAACAAATGCATTCAATGCATGGTTAAATGCTTAGTGGAACGGTCCACTCATATGCTTGGTTGGTTAGCAGCTTTCGGCTTTGCAAAGTTCATTTCGTTTGTAGGTTTTAATTTTTTCTTTTGTTTTAAATCTCTTTTGCTTTTATTTGTCTTTGAACATGTGTTACGTGGTTTTTCTTCAACCGCAATACGCCATATTTGTTAATAAGCAAGAGTCACATAACCTGTTGTTTATTATTCAAAATAATCTTTAAATTTATATATGAATTTATGTTTTCGTCTTTACTTTTGATTTCTTTGTGATTATTTTTGATTGTGCTCGCAATTTAGTTTCAAATCAATTAATATGTTCGCATAAAAAATGAATTCAATAATTTTCAAATTCTTAGAAAGTTCTTTAAGGTTAATGGTTTGCATAAATAGCCGCATTTTATTTGAGTCTAACTGACGTCTAAGATGACATTGACTAAAACCCACTCATTAAAAAAAATATAAGAAAAAACTTACCCAATAAACCACAAAGCGCTGAAAACAGTAGTTGGTACTTATGTTAACTATTGTTAATAAAGTGGCTCTACTTTGAATGTGATTTCTGTGTTTTGCTTGTTCTTTCCAAAGGAATACGTTTATATTTTCGTAAATCGTGATTTACGCCATAGTTTAGTAGCTAGTGTGTTAGCTTATTAGACGTAAGGCCACGTCATACATCTCCAAAAAACGAAATTTGAAAAAAAAAATTTTCGGTGACTTCCTCTCAACAGATTTCTGCCTGAGATTAAATAAAATTGCAATGAAAAGGTTAGGTTAGGTTAGAGGACGTGTACTTGTCAACTAAGACAAGTACAGTACCCGGAGCTCGAATTGACCCATTGTACAACGTCCTAGTTTCTCACAACACTTATGTTGTGTGTGTGAATTTTATACATGAGTGGTGGGACCTACAGTTTAAAGTCGGCTCCGAACGACAGATTTTTGAGAAACTTTTTCATCGCAATTTTATTTTTACGCTCAGAGATTTTGCCAGAAATCTGCTGAGCAGCAAGTCGCCGAAGAAATACTTGTTGTATTTTGTCTTGATGTCTGGCCTGGGGCTCGAACCCTGGCTTTACGTCCAATAAGCCAACACACTACCTACTAGACTACGGCGACTTCTAAAAGTCAATGCAATGAAAACGTTTCCCAAAAATCTAACGTTCGGTGTCGACTTTAAACTGTAGGTCCCGCCAACTTACTATCTTCTACACAACGGCGATTTCAGTCCTACTCTTAATTTAGTCTTTTTGTGGGGAGTGGGACAGTTTCTGGATGACTTAGTTTGAGAGGAATGTCTTCAATAGCATTCCAGCTTGTCGTGTTTGTTTCTTCTGTAATGGAATCGAGTTAGAACCGAAAATACTAAGCGTAAAATGGCTGCTTGCTTTGCTTACACTCGAACAAGATCTTTCCAAATAGCTGATAAACAAGTTTCATTGCAATGCAGCCAAGTTTATACTTCGATTCGTAACTATTAATGGGACATTGCTCGACCATTTCACAACTGTGCTAAGAAAGGAGTCAAAACCGTGAAGGCGAGAATGAACTGAATGCTAGAATCTTATATGTATATAAAAATGAATGTGTGTTTATTTGTTTGTGGGTTTGTTTGAAGTCTATAGACGGCTAAACGGCTGGACCGATTTTCTTGACATTTTCACAGTATCTTCCTGTAAGTCTGGAAGGAGTTATAAGCTACTTTTTATTTAAAATTTCAAGTAGGCGAGGTGCCACGCCCACATACCCAATAAGTATTTAATGTCTCATATCTCATAAACTGCAACAGCTAGAGTCCTCAAATTTTGTATGGACGACTTTGACGTATATATGAACAAAATGGGCGGATTGGCTATAATGGGCGTGTCACCTCCCATAGTCTATATATATAAAAATGAATGTTTGTTTGTGTGTACCTTATAGAATCGTAAAGTATGCATTTGATCATGTTATGATCCTTAGCAAAGTTGTTGCGCATGAACCGGGAAAGGTTTCTAAGTTGGTATGACTAATTTCCGGCAGGTGGCGCCACTGAAAATTACTTAAAATCAATTAAATCGTAAACTGTGCATTCTTTAACAAAGTTGTTGCGCATGAGTCGGCGGAGGTTGATGCGATTAATTTCCGATGGATGGCGTCACTGAAAATTATTCAAAATGAATGACAAGCAATTGGTCGACCTACACCTCAAGCACGGAAGAAAAGAGCATTACGAGCCTCAGAATCAGACGACCATTGAGACTGGAAAATCTTCGAGTATATGCCGCTGAGTCCCGTTACTTGAACCACTTGAACACCGAAAAGTGAGATTAGAAACTAATCGAATGCGTACTACTCAGGCCCGTTCATCTGAATCATCACGGCAACGGGAAACAAAATCTATAAAATGAATCAAATTAATTGGACATTTGTGTAATGTTTTGCCTTCAAATTTATTTAGTTGGTGGCGCAGCAATACGCGCAGGCTACAGCTAGTTGTGTATAAAGAAGACATAGAGAATTCCATTTGCAGGCAAGATTTTTTTTCTAAATATTATAATTTATTGAAAAAAAAAACAATATATTTAGATGTTTAAACAATATATTTAGAAAAATGCGACAATTAATAAAGAAGAAAGCGTTACAGTCGCCGTAGTCTAGTAGAAGTACGTTGGCTAATTAGACATGAGGCCACAAAAAACGAAAATATAAAAAAAAATTTTTGGGACGCCTGCTACTCAGCAGATTTCTGGAAAAATCTCTGAGAAAAGTTTCTTAAAAAATCTGTCGTTCGGTGTCGACTTTAAACAGTACATCCGGCCACTCATGTATAAAGTTAACACACACAACATAAGTAAGCGGTGGGAGATGCTAGGTCGACGTAATCCTGACCGAATGGTTGTAATCACCAATTATGTACAGTGAGCGCCAGAAGTGAGTCAACACCCACTAAAATTTTAAATTTCCTATTATGTTCTGAAGTATAAAAAAGTTCCTTTATCATGAATTGTTGTTTTTGTTTTAACATTTTATAAGTAATAGATAACGTTTTTATCATTGGAAATTTATTCGACTATTCTCATTTACTTTTCTCGCTATCCTAAGAAAATGAATTATTTCAGTGGTGTTTACTCACTTTTGACGCTCAGTGTATGTATGTATTGCACATTCACTATTGCATTGACCAAAATCTTTCAAATTAAGTTCGAATTTTCTTGCCCTAGATTGATTTCTATTTCAAAATATCATACATTTGTTCATTGCCAGTAACGCGGCTGATGATTGAAAAAGATTTACAATTCTTAACTGTAAATAAGCTACCAGTGGGAAAGGTTTATTGAGCTAAACGGAACTTTCTTACTTTGCTAGGATACCTAATTAGTATTAGTATCAAACCTCCCTCTCCCTAGTGAAGATTATGTTGCATTTGCAAATGCTACTTTCTTGCTATTGCTATTGCTATTGCCATTGCTATTAATGTTGATGGTTATTTGTATGGAGGATGCAAGTAGAAATGTTTGTATATGTATGAGTGTGTGTGTGATTACAATTTTAATATATTTTGAGTACTTCCCCCTAAAAAAAACAAAAAGAAACTAAAATGGAAACCACATACAATTTTCTTACCACAATTCGAAGATCTAAAAAAAAAATTTTATGCTGCTTCCTTCCATTTTTTTTTGCAACAATTGTTTCATACAAAATTGTTGTTGCAAGTAGTATTATTTATAAAGGGTGTTTTTTATAGAGGTATAGAACTTTAAGTTGGCATTACTTTTCAAGATGGCCACCGATTTAACAGCTGTAAAGTGATTTATTCTCAGTTTGGTTTGGCAATTCATCATGAATAGACTCACGCCTGAACAACGCTTGCAAATAGTGCAATTTTATTTCGAAAATAATGGTTCTGTGCGGAAAACGTATCGCGCACTACGTCCATTTTATCGTCGACAAAATCGTCCATCAGAGCAGTTAATTCGATTAACCATGGAACGTTTTCGCACCACGTTTACTCGCATCCCCAGAGACGCTGTATGGTGCCTACAGAAGAAGCTATTGCTGCTGTAGAGCGTAGCCTTGAGGAAGACCCGAATGAGTCCATCCGCCATCGAGCACAGGAATTGAATCTGTGTCCATCCACTTTATGGAAGATTTTGCGGAAGAATCTTGGTTTGCGTGCTTACAAAATCCAACTCGTGCAAGATTTGAAGCCAAACGATCATCAAGTAAGGCGTAGATTCGTCGAATGGACCCAAAACGAGATTACCGTTGTTCCCGATTTTCATAAGCGAATTTTGTTTAGCGATGAAGCGCACTTCTGGTTGAATGGCTACGTTAACAAACAAAACTGCCGCATTTGAAGTGAAGGTAATCCTCAAGTGTATGTGGAAACACCGTTACATCCAGAAAAACTGACTGTTTGGTGCGCTTTATGGGCTGGTGGAATCATTGGTCCGTACTTTTTCAAAAACGATGGTGGCCAGAACGTTACAGTCAATGGTGATCGGTATAGAGCCATGATTACAAACTTTTTCATTCCTGAATTGAATAACCATGATGTCCAGGAGATGTGGTTTCAACAAGACGGCGCAACATGTCACACAGCTCGTGCCACAATAGATTTATTGAAAAACACGTTTGGTGACCGCCTAATTTCACGTTTTGGACCTGTGAATTGGCCTCCAAGGTCTTGTGATTTAACACCGCTAAACTACTTTCTGTGGGACTATGTAAAGTCATTGGTCTATGCGGTAAAGCCACAAACGCTTACGCCAAACGATATACGGCCACAAATGTTGGAAAAAGTCATCGAAAATTGGACGTCCAGATTGGACTACATCCGCGCCAGCCGTGGCGGTCATATGCCAGAAATCATATTTAAAATGTAATGCCACAAGATTATCTTTCGGATAAATAAAATTCATGTCAATCGAATAATCCATCGTTGTTTTATTGCAACTTAAAGTTCTATACCTCTATAAAAAAGACCCTGTACATGTACTCCAGTATGTGCATTAATTTTAGGTTGTATTTCTTGTTGTTGTTGTTGTGGTAACATAGCATATTTTTGAGTTACTTAAGGTTAGTAACCGGGTGCGTGTGTGTTTTAAAAATTTACAAAAAAGCTTAACAAAAACAACAATAACAACAACTTAAATTAAAACAAATATAAAATTCAGATCATGTTACAGCAACATTATCTAATTTTTTTTTGCTGCTGTTTCTTCTGCTTCTTTTTCTACAATGATTGTTGTTGTCATTGCTGCTTTTAATTTTCAAAGAAATAAAACAAATTGCAAGAAAGAATAGAAAAAAAACTTGCACTTTTTATTTAATTTTTTATAAGAATTCAACTTCAAGTTTTCTTCTTTATGTTTTTGTTGTTGTTTGTTGTTTTTTATTGTTATTGTAAATTAATGCAAACAATACGTTTGTTGCTCTCAATGGCTAACATCCAACGCTGAGGAGTATTGTGTTGCATCAATGCTACCAAGGACATATTAAATGCATGACTCTTTTCGGTTTCTTTTTATTGTTCATGGAAAATATTCTTTGTTTTTTTTCTGTTTCTAATTCAAAGCAATTTTACATTTTAATATCATTTTTCGTTTGATGTTGCTGTTGTTGTTGTTCTTTGTTTAACAGCAATTGCATCTCTCAAGCAACAACAGCAAAATGCTTCTTTTTTAGTTCGTCTTTAATTCATTTACAATTTGAGTTTAAATTTCATCTTTTGTTTGTCATGTCGTGTTAATTTTGTTGCCATTGTGGCAACTCTAATGTGTTCTGTTGTTTCAAATATGTACGGAGTATATTGCAGTTTTCTCTTCTACAATTTGAATGCCTCTTACATTTTCCATTTGCTGTTAATGTTGTTTTGCTGATGATGATGGTGATGCAACCTTGTGTTGCAAAAAAAAAAATTCAACCCAAAAGTATTGCATTTCAAATATGCGGCTTTTAAAAGCGAAAACAAATGTAATGAAATTAAAAGAAACACAATAAGAATTAGATTTTTAGTCTTCTTTTTCTTCTTATTTTTTACTTTTTTCATAATAAGAGAAGACATCTTAATTACTTGCATGTTAAGCTTGAAAGCATAATAAGGCACAAGAAACAAATAACGAGGGTAATGCAAAAATTTACAAGCTCTCTGAGAGAAATATTTATTTAAAGTAGTTCTTTCCAGTGGTGGACAACACTAATTTCATTGTAATTACTCATTACAACCCTTTAGTCAGGATTACGACCTAGTTTCTCACACCACCTATGTGTAGTAGATAGTGTGTTGGCTTATTAGACGTAACGCCAGGGTTCGAGCCCCAAGCCAGACATCAGGACAGAATACAAAAAGAATTTCTTCGGCGACTTCCTCTCAGCAGATTTCTAGCAAAAACTCTGAAAGTAAATAAAAAATTGTCGTTCGGAGTCGACATTAAATTGTAGGTTCCGCCACTGATGTATAAAATTAACACACACAACATAAGTGGTGTGAGAAACTAGGACGTTGTACAATGGGTCAATTCGACCTCCGGGTACTGTACTTGTCTTAATTGATAAGTACACGTCCTCTAACCTAACCTAACCTAAAATCACTGGGAAAAGTGTATGTAAACTTTTTAGTTTGACTGTATACTGGGAAGACTATTTCAGCTTCTCATATACCGAAAAATTCAAAGACATCAAAAAATCCGATTTTACTGATGATTACAGGCAGCGCCTTACATCAAAAACTCCATATCTTCCAATAGTTTTGTTTTCTTTTTTAAGATTAAGCACGGGGGTTAATGAACTTATTGGTGCCAGTATGTGACAGTCAACTGATCGCTGGTAACTGGAGTGTGTTAAAATAAAAATTTTGAGAATTTTAAACAAACTTCCCCTGTGCTGCCGTTTTGCTGGTTATCAAATAAATTTCCATAAAATTAATCGAAAAAAAATAATTTCAAACTGAAAAATCTTTATGAAATAAACGCCGTATTAATTAAATTTAAATATAATTAAATTATTTAATTAGTCATGTATTGCTACTGTTCATTTTTTTGCAGTACAAAACCAAAAATTGCAATATTTTTCGATTTTTTTTAAGCTTTTCGGCTTTACAAGTCAACTTACAGAAGAAAAAACAAGGAAAAGTTACAATAAGATGGCAAAATAAAGCAAAAATAAAATGTTTATGATTTCAAATGAGTAGTAGTAGAAATAGAAGAAGAAGAAGTAGTAGATGTAAAAGGTTGTTGCTCACATAATATCACTTCCATCTTCATGAACAATTTTTATCATCATCATGATGATGATTGTCTCCATCATACATATTCGTACATATTTTAGCATTAAGAAACGTTTCTATGCAAATCAAGTGAAACTTAAATGCCTTCATAGCATTCAAACAGACAGACAAACGGAAAGACACAAAGTTAGATGATGGGATAGATAGACAGACAAGCCATATGCAAAGCAAGCTGATTATCTCTACCTATGAACTTGCAATTAAATATTGGTTACGCTTAGAAATCTCAAAATAAAAAGAAGAGAAGAAAAAAAAAACGAACAAAATTTGAAGAGTAAAAGACAAGAAGTAACTAAAAACCGCAGAAAATGGCAAAATGGCAAACGTTGAAATTCCATTCAGACTAAATACACTGAGAAAAATAAAGGGAATTTAAATAAAATTTTAAAAAGTTTTTCAATTAAGTTTTTAATTATTAAATGAATACTTTTTTAATTGTTACCAATTATTTCTTTTAACAAAATCAATTAATTTTTTAATAAATACTACAAATAGCAAAGCATTTCTTTCGGTACATTTCCACTTACCATACTTAAGGGTTAAGTATCTTTTTTTTCATTGAAGTTTTGCAAAAGAAATGAACAACTTTTGTTACAAGAAAACTACAAGCAAACGAAAAAAGAAACGTAGGAAAAAAAGTATGTATGTATTCGGTTTGAAAGTAAAATGATCTGCTTAGATAATGATTAAAAAAATTTAATGCATTCGCTTAGTAAATGGTAAATTAAACCATTAAATGCTTGAAAGTACCTTCATTGAACTTTTGCCAAAGGAAAACTGTAAAATTGATTGTTTTTTTTTCTACTCTCTTGTGCTTTTTCTTTTCTTTCCTAATAATCCCTTATTTTTCTTTCCATTTCAGCGATAGACAACGAATATTTCAATTATAATGAATAACTGTAAATAAAGGTAAGTTTTCAAATGAAAAAAAAAAATAAAACCGTTACTTTCATTATTGAATTGAAAAAAAAAATGAAATTCCAATCAAAGGTTTAATGAAAAATGTTTTCTAGGAAGCATAGAAAGTATTTCAGGAATTTTGAACTTTAAATCGAAAGCATATTTGCCATTTGGATCGATGACCTTATGTACCGTTGTAGCTAGTTTCATAGCTATGCAGCCTCTGTTTTTTGTCGTTTACAAACTTGACTAAATGATTCTTGGTGGATCTTTGTTTGGCCAATTCTGTATCGCCGACTGATACCAACTGAAGCAGTGCAAGTTATTGGCTACATGGGGCTTGCATTGAAACTTCCCAGAAAACTTTACACAATTTTTACTTGGCCATTTAAAACAAGCATAGCATGCCTGTATTATAGTGCAACCCTATGTCTTTTCTGTCACTTTATCCTGATAATTTTATTCAAACCTTCTAGTTGTGAGCAGTATGGATCAGATGTGATCATTTCTTCTGGTTGCAGCAGCTCATAATCAATGATTCCATTTCAATACCATTGAACACCATTGTATGTAGACTTATTTCTTTGACTGTAACTTTGTTTGTCATACATCCATATTCACGGGTTTAACTTAATTTTTTACTACCCGTAATGATTGGTTTTAAAATTGTATTTTATGATAGAAATTTCATCAATTAAGCCTACATACATACATACATAATTGGTCATTACAACCCTTTAGTCAGGATTATGACCTAGTTTCTCACACCATTAATGCTGTGTGCGTTAATTTTATACATAAGTGGTGGGACCTACAGTTTAAAGTCGACTCCGAACGACAGATTTTTTAAAACTTCTCATGGCAATTTTTTTACTCTCTGAGTTTTTGTCACAAATCTGCTGAGAGGAAGTCGCCTAAGAAATATTTTTTCATATTTCGTTCCGTTGGAGATGCCTGTCCTGGGGTTTGAACCGAGGCCTCACGTCTAATAAGCCAACACACTACCTACTAGACCACGGCGACTTCAATAAATTAAGCCTAGGTTAGCTTAAACTGACAGCCTCCTCACCGGGCGCAGCCTATCTGGGTCTGGCCTTGGCTACACACGTACATACATACTCACATAATTGGTCATTACAACCCTTTACTCAGGACTACTACCTACCTTCTTACTAGACTAAATTCTGGATGTCCAATAATTCTATTTCTCAGTTCCCAAGCGCCAGACAATGACAGAGAAGGTGCACTGGATTTTCCTTTTCTTTCTCGTCGTTGCAGCTCATTATGAGGTATTCCCAGCCTCCCAGCATGAACAACTAGGGACCTAGTGCTCCGTTATCACTGTTATGAGGTTTCTCAGATGGAATCTTGTTAGGTTTAAGGCAAATAAAGTCGGGCCAGATCAGTCTGATGTCTCTACCTTTGCCAATGAACGTTTTTTTTGTGAGCTGCCTCTCCGTAGAACCCCTAGGTTTAGGTCGGAGTAGTAGCTCTGATGCCAGGGGTGAAAACAGTCCCTGTACTGACCAAGTTGCGCCAAAATCAGGGAAGAGGAAGATGTTGGTCAGCGCAAGGGCTGCGCACATACATACTAGAACATGGTGGAACCCCTATACCATGTAGTTATTCATCTGAACTTTCCGTGGTGCCAGCTTTGGTAAGTTCGTCGTCCTAGTTGTTGTTGTTGTTGTAACAGTTCAGCTGTTGTCCCCGGAAGCTTTTCCCTTGGGCCCCGTGTCCAGAAACTTAAATAAGGGTAATCGTCGAATGTCTTTCTATTCCCTCCAGACGCCGCTCCCGACATTCTTGGACATTCTTAAATGTGGTGTACATACTCTCTAGGGATCTAACGGCTGATTTACTGTCGGTAAATATGTCTTATAGTCGCCTTAGTCTAGTAGGTAGTGTGTTGGCTTATTGGACGTAAAGTCAGGGTTCAAACCCCAAATACAAAAAAATATTTCTTCGGCGACTTCCTCTCAGCAGATTTCTGGCAAAAACTCTGAGAGTAAATAAAATTGCCTAAATAAATTGTCGTTCGGACTCGACTTTAAACTGTTGGTCCCGCCACTCATGTATAAAATTAACACACACGACATGAGTGGTGTTAGAAACTAGGTCGTAATCCTGACTGAAGGGTTGTAATGACCAATTATGTATGTATGTAATTATGTGTATATCAATCTACCGAATTCGCATTACGGCAATTTTAATAGCCATTAATTTCAGCTTTTAAAATACTACAACAAGCTTGTAGTGCAAGGGACAATTTAATATTCAGTTCTCCGATATTGTTAAGCGATCTGGGGTCGTCATTGAAAAGTAATGCTAACTTAAGTTTCACCTAAGCGCACGAATGCAAATGAAGTAGTGAGTATTAAAAGGCTTAGTTGAAAGGAAACCTGCTAAAATTCCGTTACTTTTAAACAATAATCGATTAATCGCAGCCAACTTCACCCTTTAAAGTGCTGTCAAAATGTAGTTTTCTAATTACAAAGCGCCAATGCTGTGATATATCGGTTGGCTTCATATACTTTGTATTGTCATGAAAAATTTTGACAGATAAACAATGCTTAGCGCTCTGATTTAGGTTTGGCTATTATACAGGGGGCCTATTAGACTGGGGTGGCTATTAGACATGGTATTCTTAATACTGTTGTTGATCATCTTACTGTCTTTGCCGTGGTTTTAAACAATGCTTAGCGCTCTGATAAAATTTTGGCTATTGGACAGGGTGCCTATTAGACTGGGGTGCCTATTAGACATGGTATTCTTAAATTATATACTGTATAGCTGTCGTTGATCATCTTATTGTCTTTTTTTCGTGGTTTTGAAGGTCACTTAGTACATAAATTTGTATTCGAAATTAATGTCAATTCTTCTCAATTACTGGAGATTATTGCTGTGGATAACTAATCTTAATGCAAATGTAAGATTTATGGATTCCATTACCGATTCGAAACCAGTATTACAAACGAAATTAAAAGCTACTCAAATGCAATTCTTATCTATTCGTTACGTTTTCTAAAATACTTGCAGAATTTTATTTTAATTTTACTGATCAAATTGAAAAATTTTTTAAACAAAGAAGCTGAAAATTTTTATGAGTTTTTATTGTAGATGACATAAAAACAATTGTTGTTGTTGTTTTTTTAAATGTCAAGCAATTCAGTTTGGCAAGTGCAGTGACTTTATTATTGTTTTTTTTTTCATTTTTTTTTTTCGTTTTTATTAACGTACGTATAATAAATAAATTTAAATTGAATTTCATTTCATTTTTAATTTTTAATTTTATTTTTTTTAACATTCTGAATGCACTTGTTTTATTACTTGTGATCATTTTTTTGTTGATTTTTTTTCTCTCTTAAAACAAGAAAAACAAAAATAATCAAAACCATTAAAACCAAAAAATTACTTTCAAAATTTGGAGTATTTTTGTTGTTTTTGTTGATTTTTGTTTTTTTCGGTAACACGTTTTACTGAATATTAACCAGTGGTAAATAACCTTTTTCTTGGCAACAACAATTGTTGTTGTTTAAAACACTTTTTTAAAAAACAACCAGAATAACAACAGCAACCAACAAAATATCAGTCACACGTTGTAATCGTCTTGTAATGAATGGTACACTCAAGCGAACACAGCACAACACAAAACAACACAACAACATTCTTAAAAACATATTTTCTTTTAATCCAAATGCAGAGAAGGTAAATAGAAGGTACGAACTAAAAAAAAACAATAACTTGCTTACTTAATTGGTATGCACAACCCTTCAGTCATGATTACGACCTAGCTTCTCACACCACTTATGTTGTGTGTGCTAATTTTGTACATGAGTGGTGGGACCTATAGTTTAAAGTCGACTCCGAACGACAGATTTTATTTACTCTTAGAGTTTTTGCCAGAAATCTGCTGAGAATAAGCTGCCACAGAAATATTTTTTTCATATTTCGTTTTTGTTTAAGATATCTGGGCTGGGGCCTGAACCACCGTCTCATATCTAATAAGTCAACACATTACCTACTATTTTCTCTACATTTTAAAAGAAATTTTAAAAAAATTGTTCTTTTCGTTATTCTAATTCTTGTAAATGTTTAACAATTTATGGAGTTACTTACTTAATACTTACTTAATTGGCTTTTAACAACCCTATTAACGGTTTTCGGAATGCCTTAACACATCCTACCAGGCGCCTCTGCTTCTTGCACGCCTTCACCAGTTGGTCACACCAATCGATGACAGGGCTTCTTCTATTATTCCAATGTAAACAGGGTCATCCTTTTCGCCAATTTCCGCAAATCCCCTCATCAAATACCCGTCTCGCCGAAGCATCCTTCTCCATTCGAACGACATGACCGAGCCAGCGCAGCTGCTGAATGTTAATATGCTGCACAACGTCCATGTCGTTGAGCAGCTCCTACAGTTCATTGTTCGATCGGATGCGGAAATCATCCCCAACTCGCACTGGACTGAAGATGTTACGTAGAACTTTTCTCTCGACTACACTCAAGGCTGCTGTATCGGCGCTTAGCAACTACAAATGAATATAAATTGCACTAAAAGCTAGTACTGAGGAAAATTACTTATGTTAGGTTAGGTTAGGTTAGAGGACGTGTACTTGTCAATTAAGATAAGTACAGTACCCGGAGTTCGAATTGACCCATTGTACAACGTCCTAGTTTCTCACACGACTCATGTTGTGTGTGTTAATTTTATACATGAGTGGTGGATCCTACAGTTAAAGTTGACTCCGAAGGACAGATTTTTGAGAAACTTTTTCATGGCAATTGTATTTACTCTCAGAGTTTTTGCCGGAAATCTGCTGAGAGGAAGTCGCCGAAGAAATACTTTTTGTATTTTATTTGTTGTCTGGCCTGGGGCTCGAACCCTGCTTTTACGTCTAATAAGCCAACACACTACCTACTAGACTACGGCGACTTCAGAGGAAAATTATTTACCAATATTCATATACGGCCTCCGTTTCTTTCTTCTTTTGCTTTCTTTCTTCTTTTGCTTTCTTTCAGTCTCACTAATCAAGTTTTTCAGCTAAGCAGGTATTTGATTTACTGTAACAGATTCTAGAATGATAGGGTTGCCATCTGTTGTTGCCTAGAACCAATGCCTGCCAGTTAATGTGGCTTATTAAATTGGTTGTAGTAGAAAACTGTAGGTCCTGCCACTCATTTACAATATGTGGTGTGGAAAGCTAGGTCCTAATCCTGAATAAAGGGTTGTAATGAGCAATTATGTTTGTATGTATGCATGTATGTATGTGTCCTAATAAATAATTTGAGGTGAATACCCTACAATCATTAGTTAATAACTTTGGCCTCTTCTGTAACAGCCATACAAGAGACTGGAGCCATTTTTCGCCATATTTAGGTGTTAGAAATTGCAAGGAGCTTAGAAAATACAATGTCGCAGTAGGGTAGTACGTAGTGTGCTTGCTTATTAAACGGCTAGCGAACTCCATCTGCAAACATGACCTAACAAGAGAGTGTATTTTGCTATTACACATCCAGTTAAATATAAAACATTTATGATATTCATCAGGCCCTAGTGCACTATTTACATGAGATGGATTATGCTTGCAGGTAAGGTTCGCTTGGGTAATAGTTCCTTCAGACGAGTGGCCGTAGTTTAAATACCCTCGCAGCAGTATTCTCTCCAAAAGTCTGAGACTAAATAAATAAAATTTCCATGAAGATTCTCAAAAAAATCTGGCGTTCGCAGTCATCAGTGAACTGTAGGTTCTGCCATTCATGGATAAAATTCGTACACACAACATGGGTAGTGTGAGAAGCTAGGTTGTTATCCCCACTAAAGGGTTGTAATGACCAATTAAGTTAAGTAAGTTAGTGGTTTCTGCATATCGATTAACTTCATAGTATTGTCACACCAGAAACCTTGCAAATAATATGTTTTGCGACTGACCTGTTCTACCCCGTTACAGTAGGTCAATATATTTTTAAACAAAATTTGATTTGATTTTGTTTTGTTTTAGTCACAGCAGTTATTGTCTACACAGTTTCATTTAATTTCGTTTTTCCTTTTGTTTTTTTAATTTAATTGCATGAACTCCTTAAGATTAAGTTTGTTTGTTCCCATCTCTGTAATCTTCAACAAAAATGCTCCATCATTCTCCGACAATTGTGGCAAGTTTTCGTTGTTTTCGTTTTTTTCTTCACTCTCTAACAATGTGTCTCTATTCAGTTTGTCTGTTATTTTGGTGTGCTACTTGTATTCTTCTCACAATATTGTTGTTGTATTTGTAGAAATATTGTACAATATTTTGTAGATATTTTGTATTGTAATTGGCCGGCAGCAGTCAGTTAGACGTCAGTTGGGTTGGCTAACCAACAGACATCCTACAGTGAAGTACAATACAAATACAATTGTTAAGTTTGCTTTACACCCCAGTAAAATACAGGTAAAACTACACTACAACTACAACTACAAAACAATGAAATTAAGTGTAACATTTTTATTTAAAAAATAAATCCAAAAAATCTTAGGGCTTCAAGTGCCAGCAACAGTAGTAACACCATTAACACTAGAAGACATGAAAAATTGAAAAAAACAACAAATGAAATATAACAACAACAACAACAGCTATGTTGTGTATATAAAAATAAATAAATAAACGAAGAAAAAATATTATTTTATTGTAAGTATTTAAAGAAAAAAAAGAGGTGCTGCACACTCGCTTACAAACGTCTTCTCGTAGTACTTGAGCAACCAAGTGGAACAAACGAGATTTTTGAAATCTTTTGGAGCACATCCACATATTTTTATAAAAGTTGAATACGTCTGTTTTTTTTCATTGCTTTTCTACCACCGCCAGAATCATCATTATGAGCAGCAATAGCGGTGGCAGCAACAACAACAACACCACATTTTACATTCAAAACGTTAAAGTTACTGGGGAGACTATGTTAATGGATTTCTAACGCTGTGTGCTAAGATTGTTTCCATAAATTTTTTTTCTTTTTGTCAGAGGAATGAATAATTGGAATTATTTAAATTACTTCTGTAATTAGCTCAACAATTTTCATCAAAACAATTGCTTTAGTAATGTGTGTTTGTGTGAAAATTTTGCATATTTACAGTGGGGGGACAACATTAAAACACAGCGAAGCCGTAAGCATTACAATGAAAACAGAATACTATGCAGCCGTGATTGATGAGTTATTCTTGGAATATTTTCGTGAATTTTAAGAATATTTATTTAATGTCATCGATACGTTTCGATATTTTTCAGAGGCAGTGAATAAATTCTAGGCATTTGAACTGCGTTCATGGTGTATCAAAAATAGAAAAAGAAGAGAGTAGATAAAGGGGCTCTTTCATTTGTTTTATGTTCGATAGTCTTTTAGAACAGACTACTGGAAGAATTTGCGAGAAAATGGCAATAAAATAAGCTATGAATTGCTCTGTCATTTGTCTAAATCTGTGGATTTAGCTCCAAGTAGCTATGAATTTTACTTGAGTTGACCTGGTGAGTTTGACAGCTTGCTAAAAAGTCCCTGAAGAAATATTTTCGAATAATTCGTTTTCTTCGAAATATCTAGGCTGATGTTTGAACCAGGGTTTACTAGACCAAAGCAACTTCTAACTTCGATGTTATAAAAACTCTAATATTACGCACTCGTAACTAGCCTGTCTTTATGTTCATCTAGTTGCTAAACGCTGCTGCTTATTAACTTTGTCGTTGCGATAGAAAGTCCTAAAGATTAAATTGCTGTAAAACTATTGATTTTCACGGCTTAGAAATGAATCAAAAAGTCACAAAAACACTACACATTTCTTCAATGTTATCACACGATTCCGATTTTGATCGATTCGTCATACCAAAGGGACAATTCCAAATTGCAGCCATTCGGCCATGAGATGTCTTCATAGAAAAACATAGGTTAGGTTAGGTTTGATGAGGCATACTTGTCATTGGGGCAAGTAGAGAGAGAGAGAGAGAGAGAGGATAGGAGAGGAGGTAAGAGAAATAAAGATAGAACACTATCACACAAGAGAGCGCTACTATAACATTGATATCCTAGCACTCCTCAACCATCTCAACATATTTATGAATTTGTGGAGAAGTTGAGGTTAAGGACCCAGCCCAGGAGCTGGAAAAGGTGTTGCAGAGAAGGTGTTTCCAACTGCTCCTCATCGCAGCATATCCTGCAATAGTCCGGCTGGAACCTGCTCCAGATCCTTGTCATCGATCTAATCTCGCAGTGTCCTGTAACGAAACCAATTACTAACCTCAGACTGACATTATCTAAGTTCAGCTGCAAACTTATTTTATCACTGTCCATAGCAGTCCATAGAAATTAAGCCAAGCAATTATTTGCCATTCCAATTAATATCACAGGGTTTCAATTGTTTTTTTTTTTTGG
This sequence comes from Sarcophaga subvicina, assembly GCA_936449025.2. Lineage (NCBI taxonomy): Eukaryota > Metazoa > Arthropoda > Insecta > Diptera > Sarcophagidae > Sarcophaga > Sarcophaga subvicina. Next base: position 102,042,223 of record OW388083.2, on the reverse strand, counting down.
GACATATGTTAGTTTCCAGTGATTGTTTTTAACGCAAAAAATATTGTTTAAGGAGCATACGACCTTCACAATCACGCAGTAGTCTGCTATCAAATATATACATACTTACATAATTAATCACTACAACCCTTCAGTCAGGATTACGACATAGTTTCTCATACCACCTATGTTGTGTGTGTTAAAATTACCTATGAGGGGCGGGAACTACAGCTTAAGTCGATTCTGAACGACAAATTTTTTGAGAAATTTTTAATGGCAATTTTTATTAATACACAGAGTTTTTGCCAGAAATCTGCTGAGAGAAAGTTGCCGAAGAAATATTTTTTCTGATTTCGTTTTGTTGGAGATGTCTGACCTGGCGTTTGAACGGTGGCCTTACGTCTAAAAAGCCAACCAACTACCTACTAGACTACGCCGACTACTCTTTGCTTTCAGTGATTGTTTTTTAACACAGAGAAATATTTGGGCAATTCGCACAAGCCCTTGTTTTGTTGTATTAATTGTGTTGATGGACAAATATACAACAGCGTATGCTTGTTGTTGTTAATTTTCATATAAAAATCCAAAACACTTATACACATTTTTTTCCATATGTTTTTGGAAGTTGTATTGGTTTAGTGCTATCATTTTATCGACGCCTCCATTCTATAACGTTCTAAGTGTATTTAGAACGTTTTTAATGTTCTTGCATTTTTAAATTCTACGTTCTCTAACTTAAATACTGTCAAAATTTGGTTAAGACGAGCCGATCCGTTCCGAAGTTATAGGGAAAAATCTTCTTAGAATACACATATGGTCGTATGTCGCCTGAAAACTTTAAGACTTAAACTTAAGATAACTCAAAACACACTTTTTCGACTTAGAATGTTATAGACGGAGGCGTCGTTATGTAAATGCCAGTAATCAAGAAGAAGAATAAAAATACAAAATACATACATAATTAGTCATTACAACCCTTCAGTTAGGATTACGACCTAGTTTCTCACACCACTTATGTTGTGTGTGTTAATTTTATACATGAGTGGCGGGACCTACAGTTTAAAGTCGACTCCGAACGACAGATTTTTGAGAAACTTTTCATGGCAATTTTATTTACTCTCAGAGTTTTTGCCAGAAATCTGCTGAGAGGAAGTCGCCGAAGAAATACTTTTTGTATTTTATTTTGATGTCTGGCCTGGGGCTCGAACCCTGGCTTTTCGTCTAATAAGCCAACACACTACCTACTAGACCACGGCGACTTCATATTGTTGTTTGAAAATCAAATTATAAATACTGGTCTTCTTCTTCTTATCGTTTTCTGACGTTTGGAATACGAAAAACACAATACAGCATAGCATTGAGCGTTCATAAACAAAAAGTGTATTCAATACGACATACACGATACAAAGTCGTGTGAATTGGTCAATTGTTTAATGAGCATACGATTTTCCCAACCATGCGATAGTTTGCCATCAATGTCTGTCAAATACAAACTAAATTAAGAAATTTTTTTTTAATTTTTGAGAGAAGTTAATATCCTTTTGGCAGAGACTGATAACTTGTCTCAGTTAAAGTACTGGAAATAAAAAAGTGTTGGATTTATTGATCTGCCCTTTTAAATTAATAAATGTGTTTAACAATCATTCCTAATTAATGCATAACCAGGAGGGAAGTATGTTTGAGGTTTGAAAAGTTTTTACACTGCATAGTCGCTCATAATAGTTTGGGAAAGCCTGTTATATATAGTAGAACATCCAGTACTACAAAGCAAAAAAAGGAGGAAATATTTTTAAATATTTTAAGCATTTAAAATATTTCTGATAACACGATGGAAATATTTCAGTAAATTCGTGAGTTATGTTCGTATATTCCCAGCATCAAATTTAAATTCGCTGTGTTGTTGTGTTTTTTTTTGCTTTGTCAGCGTAGCATAGAATTCTTTGCAATGAATGCAGCGATAAATAATTCGTTGTTCGTTTTTATTTTAAAAAATCTTGTTAATTTTTATTTTATTATTATGATTTTATTTTTAATTTATTTTTAATTTTTTTTGGTGTATGTTTCTATGAGTACAACAGATTTTTACAAATAAATTGGAATTTATTTGTAACAGAAAAATACAAATCTTTTTACATACAATTTTTTTGTTTAATTTTTTTACAATTTTATGGGGATTTTTTGTTTTTTTTTTTTGTTTGTTATTTTGCTTGGATAGTACCATTGTTTGAGTACCTTTTTTTGCTGTATTGTTGGAGCATTTTAAACAAACAACCGTCATTATTATTGTTATAAAATGTAATTTTACTGTCGACTTTTAACAAACGGTACGTAAATTAAAATAAAAAATGAAAATACAACGAGAAATTGTTATAAATTGTTGAAGAAAATAAAAACAAAAAAATATTTACAAAGGCCTGGAAAGAAAAAAGAGAATAAATTTAAAAATTTTAAAGTAAAAACAGGCAACAGGCATAGTAACAAATAAAAAAAATATTTTTTTACATTTGTTTGTTGCAAGTCGTATGCCTGCAACATTTGCTTATATTTTAGAGACAATGCATACATAACCCAACAAGCAAAACAGGCAACAAAACACCAATGCAAGTGCCTGCCTTTGTTTATTATGATCATATACATAGAAAAACATAAAAATAAGAACAAACAAAAAATTTTTTGTATTTTATAAACAAATGCTTATAATATTAAAAAAAAATAAAAATAAACAACAACAATAAACATTGGCAACAATAACAGCAAACAATTGCCATTTAACATCAAGTACATGCGAGTATAAAAGAAATTCGAAAATAAACAAAAAAAAAAATGCGGAAAAAAGTACTCATTCGCTTACTCACTTGCTCTCTCATACACTGACTTGCTAAGTTAATACTTAAAAAAAAATATTTTTTTATTTTATAAAATAAAAATTGTAACGAGTTTATAAAAATATATTTTAAAAAACAAACGTATTTTTTAACACTTTTTATGATCTGCAACAATTGTTAAAGTCAGCAAAAGTGCACTTGTTCGTATGCAAAATAAGCCATGAACAAAACAACTACAGTAGAGTCAGGCTAAAACATTTTGTTTAATAGCAACTAAATTCTCTAGACCTCAGCATACATTCTAAGCTTTACTATGCTTAAAACAATTATAAGGAAATTGATTCCTTGTTCATTATATCTGCTATCCACTGTATTTTTTTTTGTTATATTAAACGTTTGGAAATAAAGTACCAAAAAACAACACGAAAAAAAGCAAAAAAAAACAAACGCATTCATATGAAATGTGATGATGTTGAAAATATAATATCTCTGGTGGTGTTATTCTGTTCATGGTCGCATTTCGAAACACCCTTCAAAAAAACTAAAAAAAAAAATTTTAAGAAAAACACGTCATTGGAAGTGAAAAGGTAATATTAAGTTTGCTACATAATACGGAAGAAATGTGAGACTTTGTCGAGGTTATTTGAAATTCTTGTTTTTTTTTTTAATAACTTAAGTCAAACAATTTAAATTTTAATAACAATAAACAACAAAAAAAAACAACAAGAAAATTATTTAAAAAATTAAATTTAAAAATAATTGTTTAATTATCAGCAACGGCATGTGGTATGCTACAGATATACAAAACATTAATAATTATTTATTTATTAGTTACAACGCAATTACAGATTTTTTTCATCTTCTAATTATTACAAGGCATAGAACAGTGTGAACAGAGTGAAGTATCGCACCCATAAATTTACATACTGTGCACTTAACTCCACAGCATCCAAAAAAATCTCATCAATTGTAATTTAGTTTTTCATAATGAGATTAACTTAAATGCCACCGCATGGTTTATATAATTTACCGCCTCTTAATTGAAAGCTGAATACTGCTTTGTCCACAGGCATAATTTATTACTCGCTTTTGCTTCAAGTCTTTATGGTATTTGTGATTTTATTTTGTGGTATAGAATGTCAGAACAGCTGTATTGAATTTGTTGTCTATGTACCAAATTCTTATCGATCATGTTAGGATCAAGTCAACCATGTATTCCATTAGCACACGCTATTTATTCAATCGTAAGGATAGTGGATAGAAAGCCACTTTCAACAGAGGAGTACCTTAGTAAGCTCTTATAGCATCTAAGCAACGTACATAAACATCATGTCCTCTATTCAAAAAATTAAGTTTATAACCCCAGTAGGGTAACCGTAGGCCTCGGTTCAAACCCTAGGTCAGACAACTCGAACACAAGGTTATGTTAAGTTAGAAGACGTGTACTTGTCAATTAAGACAAGTACAGTATCCGGAGGTCGAATCTACCCATTGTACAACGTCTCACACCACTTATGTTGTGTGTGTGCTAATTTTATACATGAGTGGTGGGACCTACAGTTTGAAGTCGTCTCCGAAAGACAGATTTATGAGAAACTTTTTCACGGCAATTTTATTTACTCTCATAGTTTTTGCCAGAAATCTGCTGAGAGGAAGTCGCCGAAAAAATACTTTTTGTATTTTGTCTTTGATGTCTGGCCTGGGGCTCGAACCCTGGCTTTATGTCTAATAAGCCAACAGACTATCTACAAGACTACGGCGACATTAGCTAATTCTCTTGGTTTCTGTTACAATTTCGTTTCTTGTAGTAAGAGGTAGATTGGATATTCTGATAGTGTTATGGAACTGATTTAACATCACTATAGGTTTCTGCTGTAAATAATTTTTGGCGGAAAATTTTCGTATATCGACGCCTCCATTCTATAATGTTCTAAGTGTACTTACAACGTTTTTATTGTTCTTGCATTCTCTAACTTAAATACTGTCAAAATTTGGTTAAGATGCGCCGATCCGTTCAGAAGTTATAGGGAAAAATCTTTTTAGAATACACATATAGTCGTATATCGCGTGAAAACTTTGAGAGCTCATAACTCAAAACACACTTTTTCGACTTAGAATGTTATAGAACGGAGGCGTCGATATATTCTCATTAAGAGTAATACTAAGTAGAGATATCAAATACTTTGGCAAGTTCTGGAACTACAATCTTGCTGTTACAAAAAATCTTACCAACAGATAGGGATTATTGTGCGCTCCCAAAAAACATTTTTAAAGCCTTTTGTAAATCGGATAGCTATTTTTATTGCATGGCAGTCGCTATTATGGCTAATGTTTCTAAGATTAACCTTTCAAAGATACTTTCGAGCAAGAATTAGGTTTAATGGACATGGTAGTAATAACAAGGAACGCTTCAGTACTGCTGCTAATAGACTCTTTGCGCAAGAAATATAGGAATATTACAGGAATATACGGTCATCAACTACTTTTGCTATTTTACTAGAATAAAAACAACTAAGAATTTACATTTCTAGTGATTCATAATTCAAATACAGTCCATTCATCATACATTTGTCTATGCATTCACGTAGACACAATAACGAAACCATTAAAAGAAAAAATGAATGAAAATTACAAAAAAAAAGAAAAAGTTGAAAATAAATCAACGAAATTTAAAAAAAAAATGAAAGTAAAATATAAAAATAAAAATTAAATTCCAAAAAAAAATTGTCTTTTTAGCAAAAGACATCAATTAAACGCTGAAATTATATGTACATGCTGTACGCTGTCTATATGCAGTGCAGTGCAGTACATCATATAATAGCTGCATTTGCTAACCCCCCTTTGCTAAACAATTTTTATTGTACAAGTAGTTTTAGTTTTATTTTTAAAATATATTCGAAATTTTTTTTCATAATTTTATTAAAAATTCTTTTATTTCATTGTTTTAATTTATGAAAAATTGTTGAAAAAAATATTTACTACACACAGTGTATTGTGTACTCTACTGTATTGCATGGTATTGTAAGGTTTTATAAATGTGGTTGCTTTAGTTTTATTTCAATATTTTTTTTATTTTATTTTTAATTTTTTTTATTGTTGCCTTCATTATGATCATAAATATTTCGTAATATTTTCCTGTTGATTATTATAAAAAACAAATTTTGTTTTGTTTTTTAAAATAAATTTAAAAGCACAACATAACAGTAGCGGATATGCTTGTTTTTGCTTGATTTTTTATATGAATTTTTTAATATTTTTTATTTTTATTGTTTTGTTTAATGCAAGTGTAAATACTTTTCATTTGAATAAAAGTTTTCTTTTGCATATTGTCGTCTTTGGTTTTTATGACTTGAATATGCTTTAATATATCTACGTATTGCAAGGAAAATGCAACATATTAACTGTGACCTATTGGATAGAAATTTATGGTAGGATTTGGTTAAAATACGATGAGAAGTAAAGTAAAAAATTCACTCAAATTTGTGGTACAAATGTAGACAAATTTTTATTAAAAAAAATCATTTTAAACTCTATTATAAACCATAATCTCTTCACAATAGCTTTAAAGAAATTGTTGTCTGTACGCCAGTTCTTATCGATCATGTTAGGATCAAGTCAAGTATGTATTGTATGTATTATCAGACTCTATTTAATCGATCGTAAGACTTTTGGGCACTTCAGTGTCACACTTGTCTTGGTCCCCGGACACTGTGACATTCCGGGAAACTGCAGAGCCGACGAGCTAGACAGAGCTGGCGCACTACTCCCGGAATCCTGTTCAATTGACTTAGGAATGCCACTTGCCTCGATCAAACTGGCCATCGCGCAGACATTTTTCCGAGACGCCTACCTATCCTGGATCAACGAGGAGTCCTGCTCTACCGCTAGACTCAATCCATCTCTTGCGAGGTGCATATATGGTTATTTGGCTCTCCGACCCTTGTCAGCTTGACGGAGCTATCGTCCATTGATGTCAAGGATATAGCCCCGTTTATCAAACTTTCTGGCTGGTTTTCCAGCGAGGGGTAGTCGCGCTTTGTATATGCAGATCTTGCGTTGACCGACCTCCGACTCCTGGGTTCGGAGAAGCTTGGTCAGTACAGGAACTGCGTTCACCTGTGGCATCACAACGGGCTCTCAGCAGATTTCTGGCAAAAACTCTGAGAGTAAATAAAAAGCCTTGAAAAGTTTCTCAAAAATATTTCGTTCGTTGTCGACTTTAAATTGTAGTTCCCAACACTACAAAGTGTAAGCTAACATACATAATTGGTCATTACAACCCTTCAGTCAGGATTACGACTAGTTTTGCACACCACTTATGTTGTGTGTGTCAATTTTTATGCATGAGTGGTGGGACCTACAGTTTAAAGTCGACTCCGAACGACAGATTTTTGAGAAACTTTTCATTGCAATTTTATTTACTTTCAGAGATTTTGCCAGATATCTGTTGAGAGCAAATCGTTGAAGAAATACTTTTTGTATTTTGTTTTGATGTCTAACCTGGGGCTCGAAGCCTGGCTTTATGTCTAATAAGCCAACACACTACCTACTAGACTACGGCGTAGTGTAAGCCAACTCTTGTTTCAATTACTCGAAAGGTTTCCCGAAGGCACAAAATTCATTTGGAAATAGAATAACAGAGAATAATTATATTTAATAGTCGCCGTAGTCTAGTAGGTAGTGTGTTGGCTTATTAGACGTAAAGCCCGGGTTCGTATCCCAGGTCAGACATCAAAACGAAATATGAAAAAAAAATATTTCTTGGGCGACTTCCTCTCAGCAGATTTCTGGCAAAAACTCTGTGCGTGAAATAAACTTGCCATGAAAAAGTTTCTCAAAAATCTGTCGTTCGGAGTCGACGTTAAAATGTAGGTGCCGCCCCTCACGTATAAAATTAACGCTCACAACATGAGTGGGTGAGAGAGTTATTTTTCGATATTTCCTTGTGTTCTAAATGTCTCAGGGGTTTGTACCACGGGCTCTCGTCTAATAAGCCAACACACTATGGTGAGTTGACAGATGAGTTTAGCAGTTTTTTATTCTGATGTCTTCGGAATGAATATAAATATGTTCACATACAAAAACATTATTTTTTTTTTTGATTTTAGTCGCTGCTCTGCTAAAGTCAAAGTTATGTGAGAATTCACGACAATAAGGAGGTATATGAGCTTGAGAGAAGGCAAGCTTTCGTGTGACTGATGAGACCAGAACTTTTCTGTGGAGTGAAGACAGATGGAGAGCTATACGCAACGAAAGGAAGGTTAAGGAAAGTAAAGACTTTTCTCAAACCAAATGGGTTTGAAGCAATCCTAACCTTTTGTTGGGAAACTAGATTAAGATTCGGATTAAACAGCAGGCTATCCGGGAATAACCTAAATCTAGCAATGGATTTTTTGAGAGTGTACAGTAGACATTCATCATTCTTGGAACCCAGTTTTCTGTCATAAATGAATTAATCAATCAAGCTATTGTCTTAAGCCACCGTGGTCTAGTAGGTAGTGTGTTGGCTTATTAGACGAAAAGCCAGGGTTCGAGCCCCAAGCCAGACATCAAAATAAAATACAAAAAGTATTTCTTCGGTGACTTCCTCTCAGCAGATTTCTGGCAAAATCTCTGAGAGTAACGAACGACAGATTTTTTTGAGAAACTTTTCATGGCAATTTTATTTCACTCTCAGGGTTTTTGACAGAAATCTGCTGAGAGGAAGTCGCCGCCGAAATATTTTTTCATATTTCGTTTTTCGTTTGGAGATGTCAGGGCTGGGTTTTGACCTTAGACTCACATCTCAGAAGCCAATACCCTACCTACTAGACTATGGCGACTTCATTGGCCGTACAATTGTCCGATTTAAGGGTACAACAAAAAAACCACGAATACTTTTTGTGTGGTCTCATGGAAAAATTAAGTGATTTTAATAATTAACAACATTTTCCTGTCGAAAGGGATAGTTTTACACACCTCTGTTAAACAAATTAATTAAAATTGCCATAAAAAGCATACATTTTCCATATATTGTTGGGCATGTTTGCAGAGTTTTCTAATGGGTTTGCACCTTAGATTAGTTGTACGAGAGATGGGAGATATTGTTGTCATATATTCGTATTTTTAATGGCAATTTTACATACTGACTAAAGACAGTGTGACCAAAAACTCTGCCTGGGAAAAACATAAATAAACAAAACGATAAAAAATTAAAGAACAAATTATTTTAGTTGGTAATGAAGAAAAAGCCAAAAAACAATAATTATAAACAACAACAACAACAATGTTAACAACAATTATGATTTATCTGAAAGCCATATTGAATGCATTTGTCTCCAGTGATTTTCTCCACTTATCTACCATAGCGGCGGGTAAAGCAAATAATTTTTGTCAACGATGACTATGATGGTGATGATGATGGTGATGGTGTTGGGTTATGTTGACATTTACTGCTTGCTGCTGATTGTTTATGTTGCTCCTGATGATCTGGGTGATAAAATGTTGTTTTTTATGGTTTTTTTCTTTAAAATGTTGCATTAAAATCGGGTGTTAAAAATTTTGCACATTTTTAATGAATTTTTTGTATATGTTGGCAATAAAACAACAACAAAAAACTGCATTTGCAAGTGTAAAATGTAACAACAAAAGCCATATTAATGTATGACAATATGCACTATCAGCACACCATCATCATCAATTGTTGCCACCAAAAAAAATTAAAAAAAATGGAAAAGGAGAGGAAAATGTCATTGCTGTTGCCATTGTTGCTGTTATTAGTGTTTCATTTTTGGCTTTTGTCTAACATTTGTTATTTGTACGCCACTTGTACCATTTTTTTTCAAGTGTTTATTTGTTCATTTGCACCTTTGTTGAGTGCTTTTCTTTCATTTTTGTTTTCTTTTTTTCACCTGCTTAGCTGGTAAATGTTAGAAAAATATTTGTTTCATGATTGTTTTTTCTTTTTTGTTTTCACATTTATTTTCCAGTTCATTGTTAATGTGTGTCTGCATCATTAATGTACGACTTTTTCTTTAACTCTTATGCATTGAGAATCATGGTTTTCTTTTAATAATTTTCCTAAAGACTGTTTGTTTCTTTTATTTTCTTTTTTGTTTTCTTTTCTTTGAGGCCATATTTATTTTCCATTTTAAATCATAAATACAAATATTTTAATGTCACAACATTAAATAAATATTTAACATTAATGATCGTGTACATGTGGTACATGTTGTTAGTGCCGCATTTGTCTCAATAAACAGTGGAACTGAAAATAGAATTAATATAAGCAAAGCTTGAAGTCGTCGTAGTCTAGTAGGTAGTGTGTTGGCTTATTAGACGTAAGGCCACGGTTCAAACCCCAGGCCAAACATAAAAAGAAAATTTGAAAAATATTTCTTCGGCGACTTACTCTCAGCTGATTTCTGGCAAAAACTCTAAGAGTAAATAAAATTGGCATGAAAAGTTTCTCATGTCGTTTGGAATCAACTTTAAACTGTACGTCCCACCACTCATGTATGAAATTAAAGCACACAACATAAGTGGTGTGAGAAGCTAGGTCGTAATCCCGACTGAAGGGTTGTAATAAACAGTATGTATGTATGTATAGGCTGGGCCATTCATAAGTTTAAATTTAAAAATCCAATAAAACAAAAACTTTCTAAAATATCATCAAATTTATAATTTTGTTGCGAAGTACAATTATTCCGTTTAGAAATGGAATATTATTTAATTCATATGGCAGGCACAGCAGGCCGTACAATACCTCTTTCGATCGCAGCAATTTTCAAGCACTTTTTCGTGTGTACGGGCTTGTATCTCGGCAATGTCATCACGAACGTTGGCCTTCAAATGCTCAATTTCCTTTGGTTTAACGGCATAAAAATTTTTTAACAGCAGCCCATAGAAAATAGTTCAACGATGTCGAATCCTAGCTTCTTGTCGGTCAATTGACATCACCATTTCGGCTAATTAAACGGCCATCAAATGTTTGACACAAGAAATCAATTGTGGCAATAAGATGTGTGGCAACATCGTCCACATCAATACCATGGAGAGTGGGTACAAAAAAATCGGTTATCATGCCGCAATAAGTGAAGTCGCAAAGCCAGGGTTCGAGCCCCAGGCCAGACATCAAAATAAAATACAAAAAGCATTTTTCGGCGACTTCCTCTCAGCAGATTTCTGGCAAAAACTTTGAGAGTAAATAAAATTGCCATGAAAAAGTTTCTTAAAAATCTGTCGTTCGGAGTCGACTTTAAACTGTAGGTCCCACCACTCATGTATAAAATTAACACACACAACATAAGTGGTGTGAGAAACTAGGACGCTGTACAATGGGTCAATTCGACCTCCGGGTACTGTACTTGTCTTAATTGACAAATACACGTCCTCTAACCTTACCTAACTAGGTTCATAATGACCACTTATGTATGTATGTATGTCACGATATCATAGACAAAGCATGGTCATGAGTTTTTAGTACATATTTATGCTCATAAAAGTATCGGAAGAAAATCATTAGCAAACCATTGCATTTGAAAACACTTACCCAATTGGCCACTACAACCCTTTAGTCAGGATTAAAACCTAGCTTTTCACAATACCCATGTATGGGTGGACCTACAGTTTAAATTCGACTCTGAACGACATATTTTTTAAGAAACTTTTCATGTAATTTTTTTTTTACTCTCAGGTTTATTGCCAGAAATCTGCTGAAAGGAAGTCGCGAAGAAAATTTTTTTACTCGAGATGTCTAAGCGGGGTTTTGAACCCATACACTACCTACTAACATACGGCTTTTAAGAGATATAGAAAGTGTTCTGTTTTCATTTCACAAAAATATCTAAGGCGTTACACTGTTCAACAATATTTTTTATTTTCTAATTTAAGCAATTATTGTCATCATTATTAGCAACAACAACAAAAAAGAAGAAGAAGAAAATGAATAAAGAAATCTTTTTTAACCGATTTATAACCATGTTTACGCTATTGATGGACATGATCATACAACTGTTAATACAATAAATGGCCACAGAATATACATACATACGTACATATGTATCTAGGGTTGAATGAATGAGTGGATTGCAATGACTACAATGTATAAATGAATGAATGAATGAATGAATGCGTAAGTCAGCGAGTGAGTGTGCCCGAGTATGAATAAAAACGTTTAAATAAATCGACGACAATTGTAGTTGTTTTTGGTCTAATGCCATAATTAATGTACAATTGCTGCCAATCATCACAAAGTTGCAGATTAACCTCAATTTCACCTACAAGTTGTTGTTGTTACTGTTGTTGTTATTGTTATTCATTCATTGCAAATTGTATCTTTAACTGCAACATGCGAATGCACGCAGGCTATCAAATCAAATGAAATTAAATCAAAAAAAATTTCATTTTATTTAAGAATTGATTTTTATTTTCGTTTTTAGAAATAACTGGCAACAATAGATAGCAACAGCAATATAATATTGATTTATTATTCATTTAAACACATCTGTATCACATCGGTACTCTATTCTAAATGTGTACGTATGTATGTCCACCACAATTTTCCATCATTTGCCATTCTGTTGTTTGGCTTTGTTTGCTGCACACCCAACAAAACCACCCACGTTTTATTTCCTTTTTGGCAAGCAGAATGTAAAAGAAAAAAAAACGGGAAAATTGATACAAGCGGACATGTTGAAATTTCTAGTGTTATAATAACAACAATTACAACAACAATCGAATTGCAACAATGTATTGTCAGACACTGAATGATTCACATTTTTTTTCATATTTTATTTTGTATTTATCCGATGTTGCATGTAATTCGTGGCTTCCTTTTGTTGCCACAATGAGAGCACATACATGCATGGGAGACAATAGTTTTATGGCGGAGAACTTTCAATTTTTCGTCAGACGCCATGAAGTGAAACGAAACAGATCCTCAATAAAATCCCACAATTATTTGAAAATGTAAAGACTTTAACAAACAGCATATTTGCTCTCTTTCGGGCAGCTCTACATAACATACATACGTTATTGGTCACTACAACCCTTCAGTCAGGACTACGACCTAGCTTCTCAAACAATTTTGTACACGAGTGGCGGGACCTACAGTTTAAAGTCGACTCCAAAACACAGATTTTTGGGAAACTTTTCATAGAAATTTTATTTACTCTCAGAGTTTTTGCCAGAAATCTGCTGAGAGGAAGTCGCCGAATAAGTTTGCATGTTTTCGTTTTGATGTCTTACCTGGGGTTTGAACCGTTGCCTTACGTCTAATAAGCCAGCGCACTACCTACTAGACTACGGCGACTTCGTTCATATCATGTTCTTAGCTTACTTGCTTACTTAATTGGTCATTGCGACCCTTCAGTCAGGATTACGACCTAGCTTCTCAACACCACATATGTTGTGTGAGTTAATTTTATACATGAGTGGCGGGACCTGCAGTTTAAAGTCGACTCCAAACTACAGATATTTGGGAAACTTTTCATGGAAATTTTATTTACTCTCAGAGTTTTTGCCAGAAATCTGCTGAGGAGGAAGTCGCCGAAAAATTCTTCATGTTTTCGTTTTGATATCTTACCTGGGGTTTGAACCGTTGCCTTACGTCTTATAAGCCAACACACTACCTACTAGACTACGGCGACTTCGAGCAGCTCTACTTCTGGTTAATTTTTTACAATAAAGTTTTACAGAAACCGCAATAAATCGGTGATCGTCGCATAGTGTTATTTTCCGAGACACAACCGAGACAGTCAAATACTGTCTGACATTGCAATGATGAAAGCTAACATGTCCTCATTTGACCAATTGTATGTTGCATTGAGGAGGAGTTGCAAACTATCGAACACCGCTTCTACAACTGTCCAGCCCTTAGTAGGTTGAGGTTGAGGACCCTTCAAAGGTTTGGACTCTTTGTCGAGCGCCGACATTAAAACTCTCCATGGATTCATAAATAGCGTGAGCTGGTTGAGAAGTGCTTGGTCATCAAGGTTGTAGTCGCGCTCTTTCGTGGTACATTTTTTTTCCATCTGTCTCTTATATCCTCCCTTTCCTACCTCTTCACCTTTTCCAATTTAACTATCTCCTTCACTATCCTTCCTCTCTCTCCTCTAGGACGTATTTACAATGGTTGATTTTGACCGTTGGGCATTGTACTTGTCCCAATTACAACTACAAGTCCTCAAACTTGAGCTAACCTTCCTACACTAGATTATTCGGTAAATTCAATCTTACAAGAATCTTCTGTGAGCATTTATTATTATTCGTTTTAATTGCTTTAAAGTCAATCACAAAAGATCTCCTTCTCCTCCATGTGCAGTTTGTAAGCAAGTCCAGTGTACTTAAGCGGCTCCTAGAGTGCTAGGCTTATCATCTGTCGCTGTTTAGGACAGTGCTTATTAAGTTTTGCTCTATTCCGATAGATTTTAAAAATTTAGGAAATTGTAACAGACCTACGTTTCTGGCGGGAATAGAATTCACAATCGCGAAACTCACGAATTAGCGCTCTACCCACTAAACCACAGAGGAACTCAGAGTTCCTAGTTCAAATGCAATTCTTTGTCGTACAATCAAAAAAAGGGGCCGCTGCCTGAGCTATTTGTGTTATTCGAAGCAGCAGGAGTTTTCTGGTTGGATTATTAGAATTTTCCATTTTCTGATTCATGAGGCCTGACATGATGACATGAGGCCAGGGTTCAAAACCCCATGTCAGACATCTCGAACAAAACAAAATATAAAAAAATATTTCTTCGACAACTTCCACTCAGCAGATTTCTGGCAAAAACTCTGAGCGTGAAATTGCCATGAAAAGTTTTTCAAAAATCTGTCGTTCGGAGTCGGCTTTAAACTGTAGGTGCCACCATTCATGTATAAAATTAACACACAAGACATATGTGGTGTTGAGAAGCTAGGTCGTAATCCTGACTGAAGGGTCGTAATGACCAATTAAGTAAGCAAGTAAGCTAAGAACATGATATATATAACGATCTATGTGAATATCTACATGGTGTTATGGAGTGGAACTTTATTTGTTTGAATTTTAACTTTTTCTTACGAGGTCTTACTGCCAGACCTTTAGGGTTTCGGAAATCAGAAATTTCCAATTTGGAAAAAAAATTAAATTCTCTTGATAATGAAAATTCGCAATGTATGATGAAAATCTGTTAGTCTTCTCCGGAATTTGAATCAGGGAGGCTAGGTATTGAAAATAACCACGTCCACAGCATACCATACAGTGAGTTTCCACTCAAACGGCTGAAGTCTCTATAAAAACTCGAAAATCTTGAAGATTTTGAAATATAACATAATTGGCCACTTCAACCCTTCAGTCAGGATTACGGCCAAGCTCACACCACTCATGTTGTGTGTGTTAATTTTATACATACCTACAGTTTAAAGTCGACTCCGAACGACGGATTTTTGAGTAACTTTTCGTTTCAATTTTATTTACGCCCAGAGTTTTTGCCAGAAATCTGCTGAGAGGAAGTCGCCGAAGAAATATTTTTTCATATTTCGTTTCGATGTCTGATCTGGGGTTTGAACCGTGGCCTTACGTCTAATAAGCCAACACACTACCTACTAGACTATGGCGACTTCATACAGAGATTACTTGAAAGATATTTAAATCTAAAGTCCACAGGAGCGGGTATTTAATCTCAAGTAGTATAACTGTTGTCGTGAATATATCTGAAAAGAATTGGAAGCCTTGGATAGGATCTTAGCAGCAGTAGCTCAAATATTTTGTGTTTCACTACAGAAACGATTAAGAAAAATGATGCATTGGATGAGAGGCATTTCCATCGTACATATTGGCTGGAAATTTTGATACGAAAATCTGCGTTCATGATAAAATAGAGTTTTAAAGATATCTCGAGAGAGCATTGGTCGTTGTTTCAAAGGCATAAAGCCGAGCTCTGGAATATGTAGATGAACTATGGGTATTCTATTATACACCTGAAACAATTGAGAATCTGAATATAGAGAGAAAGGTTATTGCAGATGGCCGTAAGAGCCAACTGCTAAGCCAATTGCTAATTTATTCTGTTTTTTTTATTATATTTTTTCGTAAATTCAAGTTGTCGCAAATAAGAATAAAAACCAATGAAGAGTTTAAAGTTGAAAATTTTAACTTCATTTCATTTGGAAAATTAAGGAAATTGTCAAAGTCAACGCTACAAATGGGTAGTTATTGATCGTAAATTCTTAAATGTTCTTTACTGTCACTGTTTTTTTATTTGAATTTATTATTGCTTTTGATTTTTATCTCTGAAATCGAAGATTTTATTTAAAAGTTATCACACACATTGACTTTTATTAGCCAATAAACTTTAAGCAAAAAAATCATTTGAATTTGACTAATTTTGTACGGTTTTTCCCTCTCTTTTCGTTTTTCTTTACAGGTAAGCAATGCACACTTCACCCATTCAATATTTGGTTTTTTTGAATACGTAAGTACTAGACATTGCAACAGCATTTGAATTTGGGTTACATTACAGAAAGAGCCTAGCTTAAGATAAGAAAAATAAAAAAGGAAATTAAGAAGAGAAACTAAAACTTCTCCCAGTCATACGTACATACATACTATATTTGCTTGTCAGCATTCAAGCACATACTTGACAGTTTTATCATGTCTCCTGTGTCCATGTAGTACCGGTTCCAGAACATGCCGTTTAAAGAAAAAAGGAGAAACTCGTTTCTTACTTGTAACAAATCATGTGCAAAAATGAAAAAGAAAATAAATAAGAATCTTTCCTGGTTCTTTATAGTTTTCCTGGTTTGCTGTCTTAACGTTTTGCTTTAAGAAGTCAGCCATTTGGGAGGCAGTCATTCAGTTTTGCCAGCCAGTCAGCTAGTCAGCCAGTCAATTCTTTTTACTGTTAAATGTCTTTTAAACGCAGGCGTGCATGAAATTTATCTTAAATACGAGTATTCTTAAGACTCTTATTTTCTCTCCAGTACATCTTCTTTCTCTTGCCACTTTTTTTAGTTTTCTGGCGTTTTCTTCTTTCGCCTGAACATGTAAAAGTAGAATTTCTTTTAAGAAAAAGAAAAAGTTTCTTCACCATATCTCTCTGCGAGAGTTGAATGTTGGCGACAAATAAGAAACTATGCGGATGAAAGTTCTTGGAATTGCATTTTTTTCTGTCTTTCTTTTAACTCCAAAAGAAATTCTCTTCATCATCAGTCATATAAATTTGTTGTTTTATGTTGCTTTTCCATTTGTAATGTTAATGCGACATTTTCCCATAATTTATGATTATTTTTCTGTTTTTTTTCCTTTTGAATACTGAAGATATGATTTTCACTTATCGCTTATATTTACGAGCATTATGGATTGATTATTTCCAAAGCGTACTTACTTTATGGCAGGAACTTCAATTGAAATTCAATAACTTGCATGCATTTTCGTAAAGAGTAATGAACATTTTTGAAAGGACACTAAAAGTTAATAAATTCAGGAAAAGTTTTGTTCATAAAAGCAAATTTATTGCCGAACAGTTTTAGAAATAAATTCCTAGAGTTTGCAAGGCAACATATTACAACTTGTCTTTAAAGTTGGATTCAGTTACAGATAACTTTAGCTAAAGTGAACTTTAAAGTCACCTTTAACTTCTTTTCGTTATTACAACCTAAAGATAATATAAAGTTAACTGTTTTCAAAAATATGGCAGGGCCGTAACAATGTCGATAACACTGTCAATTAAACAAGTTTTTTTTAAACTCAGTGGCAAGGACGGTCATCCTTTTTTGTTGTATTAGCTTATTTTGTTTACATTTGGAGTTGCCATATTAAAAATAATGTATAATATGGCAGGTTCAGATATAAACTTAACTTTAAAAGTTACCAGTAGGACGATCCTTATAATAATCCATTATATATCCACTTATAACAATGAAAAACAATTTATCTGCCCGTTAAAATCATCCCTTTCGTTAACGGCAAGTTATAATAATGGTCCTTAGTATTCAAAATTGTTTAACTGGACGTTGTAAGTGCTGCTCAGTACAAAATACAGTAAAAAGAACTTCGAAATGTTTATATGAATAACAGACAACACTTATATATACACACATACATCCATAATTGGTCATTACTACCCTTCATTTAGGATTACGACTTAGCTTCTCACGCCACTTATGTTAATTTTAAAGCCGACTCCGTAGGACAGAGTTTTTAAGAAACTTTTCATGGCAATTTTATTAACCCTCAGAGTTTTTCCCAGAAATTTGCTGAGAGGAAGTCGCCGAAGAAATATTTTTTTTATATTTCGTTTTGTTGGAAATGTCTGACCTGGGCTTTGAACCGTGGCACCATGTCTAATATGCCAACAAGGTGAGGCAATTGCACTTCTTAAAAAGTTCTTCTTCTTACACCACTTGTGTTGTATGTGTTCTCTACTCAATCCTTGAGTATTTTCTACACCTTTATCTCTGGTTACTCTATTAAGCTACACAATAACGCCACTACTCTCTACAATTGCTTCCTCCAGGCTATATCCTATGTTGTGTGTGTTAATTTTTATCCATAAGTGGGGGCGGGACCCACAGTTTAAAGTATACTCCGTAGGACAGATGTTTTAAGATACTTTCCATGGCAATTTTATTAACCCTCAGAGTTTTTAAAAATTTACTGAGGGGAACTCGCCAAAGAAATATTTTTTTTTATATTTCGTTTTGTTGGAAATGTCTGATCTGGTGTTTGAACCATGGCCTCACATCTAATAAGCAAACACACTACCTATTAGACTACGGCGACTGCTACAAACGATACTCACCAATGTTTATACGAAAGTTTTAAAAATTTTAAGTGTAAACTGCCTTTAGTCTCTATTGATATAATCCATCCAGGCCAACTACTAGCCACATAGAGAGGACGGCATCAAAAACCCTTATCACAGGAAGTTCAGGCATCTGCAGTTCCCAGAAAAAAGTGAGATTTTGCACCACTACTTACTTTATTCATAATTATGTCCTTCTCTGCGACCATACTTATGGAGGTCGTTATTCTAATTAGAGAGCAGTCTTGCCACAGCGTGTCTAATTGCAGTATGATCTTCCTTGTGCTATTTCTGATTGTAATATTCTGATGTATGCTGACGATGTTTAATTTTTTTTATACTTTTGATGATGATCATGGTCAGGCTGTTCTTCAGCGAAATATTGATTTGTTTGTAACTTGGTGCAGAACTAATTTAATGGATCTTAACTTGAAAAAATGTAAATTCATGGTTTTCTCTCGCGATGGCTTAATTTCGCCCACTTATATGATTAATTCTTGCCCTTTGGAAACTGTGACTACATTTCTTGATTTGGGAGTATTATTGGATATGAAATTGTCTTTTATTGATCATATTAGTATGATGATTGGCAAGGCTCGGTCTGTTCTTGGTTTTGTGAAAAGATGGCCTAGGGAATTCATTGATCCTTATATAACAAGACTGCTATACATTTCACTTGTTAGACCTATTTTGGAGTATGCGTCTATTATTTGGAATCCATATTATCGTTGTCATAGTGATTCAATAGAGTCTGTGCAGAAGCAGTTTTTATTATTCTCTTTACGTAGCTTAGGATGGAATTGTGCTAATGGGTTTCCGTCATATGAGGCTAGATTAAGTTTGATAAAACTTCCAACTTTAGAACGTAGAAGGTCTGTTTTAAGGGTTTGTTTTGTTTTTAATCTGGTTAAAGGTGGTATCAATTCTGAGTTTTTGCTTTGTAACCTGAATTTCAGTATTCAAGCAAGATTTTCACGGCACTATCGTCCTCTTTCCTTAGATTGTTATAGAACGAACTATGGATGTAATTTTCCTTTTCGTAGATTATGTAATGATTTTAACTTATATTATGATTTTGTTAATTTTAATTGTAGTGTTTGTAATATAAAACGTAGCTTATATGCTGGCATTAATTTGTAAATTATTATATAAAAATGTATTTTCGTTCTTGTCATAGGTAGTTCATGTTTATTGTTATTTTATTCAGCTTGTGATTAAGTTCTGTAGCTGATTTATGTTCTCATTGCCATTACTTTTCCCTTATCCGCTACAGTCCGGACTGTAGTGTGTACGTGTCCCTACGTAATGGAGACGAGCCCTCCGCGGTCGGGTGAGGGTGGGTTAGTGTGAGGCCGGGGACGTTCGAGGAAAAAAAGCCATAGTTCTTCTATTGGTTTCAGCATTCCATAAGGACTGTTGTTGTCTTAACAGTAAAATACCATTCATACTGTCTATTTCAGAAATCGATTTATGACGGATAACTTACTTAAATTGTCATTACAACCTTTTAGTAAGCATTACAACCTAGCTTCTCTCACCACCCATATTGTGTGTATTAATTTTATCCAATTGTGGCTGGACCTACAGTTTAATGTCGACTCCAAACGACAGGTTATTGAGAAACTTTTCACGACAATTTTATTTATTCACAGAATTTTTTGCCAGAAATCTGGTGAAAGGAAGTTACCAAAGAAATATTTGTTCATATTTCGAACTATTTGAGATGTCAAAGCTGTGGTTTAAACCACGGCTTCATGTCTAATAAGCAGACACACTACCTGCTAGACTACGGCGACTAACATTTGTATAATTTACTTTCATGCTTAAAGAATTTGTCAAGAAATAAATAAATATTAACAGGGAATTAACGAAGTTTTGAACTCATCATACATTTTTCTTGTCTTGGCGATGAGGAGAAGTAATGAAGGCTTTAAATGTGTTTAATATAAAGAATAATAATGCAATTTTAACCATAATACCATAAAACTTTTGCAATACCTTTAACGTTTTGCTTTCATTATAAAATTCTATTTTTCCTTCAGTTTTTAATTGCGTGCAAAATACTGGAGATCAATAACTCATTGATATTTACGGGTATTATTGTGTTATTTTCGTATTTTTTTTCTACTTTTTCTTCCTTTCTTTTCTTTTCAATTCTTTAGAAAAAATATTAATTGAAATTGTACTTGTAATTGTAATTGTTGTTGTTGTTGTTGTTGTTCTTGTCATTTTTTTGTTTATTTATTAATTAGGTTTACTTCTTAAGTTGCCACTTTACGTTTGCAGCAGTCATTCTGCACTTGAGATGATTCACATATAAATGGAATTGTACTGTTAATAAGCCAAAGGGATTAAGTTAGTTTAATAAAAATTACAAAAAATAGTGCATACTGCCATTATGGATTGCAATAAAAATTATTGTTGTTTTCCTTTTAACTCAAATTGTCATTTAATAATAAAAAAATTCAATTCTTTTTTCTACTTCTTCTTTAGCTGCACATAGTTTATGAAGAACATGTTGCAGTTTAATTAAAAGCTTTTAATACATTTACGCTTAAGAACATACGTACTTTAGAAGACTACATACAGTCAGTCAGTCAGCTTGAGTAAGTGTGCAATATACATACAAGTACCAGGCACTGGAGTCTATTGTAATGCTCGATAATGTTCAGTCTTCCGTTCAAGTAGATTATGCTCATTAGATGATGATGATGATTTACAATACATAGTTTAGAATACAACAGATAGACACATACGATATGTACAGTGAGTGTCAAAAGAAATTGTACACGAATGGATAATATTCTAACAATCACTAAACCTAACTTTTACCACTTAAGGAGAGTGCCCGAAAAAATTTCACAATATTCAGAAATTTTTTTGTAATTTTTTTTTGTTTTGTTTCAATTTTAAAAACCAAAAATGAAACAATTTTAAAATAAAAATAACGCTAATTTAATAATGTACATTTTTTAATGTACATTTTTTAATGTACATTTTTTAATGTACAGTTTTTTTGACGCCCACTGTATGTTTACTTCTTCTATTGTAATTGTAGTTGTTTTTTCTAATTTTTCTATTTTTTTACTTTTTTTATTTGTCTACTTTTCTGTCTGTCTGTCTGTCTGTCTCTTGACGTGTTTTGTATCGAACATTTTCCATTCAACAGCCATCGAGTCGAGTCGAGTTGAGCTAAGTCTACTTGTGATTAATAGCATCCGTTATGGTTTCCAGTAGCAAATAAAAAAAATTCAATTTTTTTTCTTCTATTTTTTCTATTCTTTTACAGAAAAGTAACAAGATTTTCAGTTTTAGTGCGTTTTTAGTGCTCTTCTCTGTTCTGTTCAAGTAATGCTTGAAGTTTAGAAAATAATCACACAAGCAAACGAAAAAAAAAATTTTTAAGTTTCTTCAAATTGCTTGCAGTTGGTTGGTTACTCCATATGATTTTCGTTTTTATTTTTGTTGTTTGATTTTTTTCTACATTTTGTAATCCATTCTCTGTTTCTTCAGTTTCGTTTTGTTTCTATCTTTGTGTTGATGTAATATTTCAGTTCAGTTTTACAAATTATTTTATCAAACGCCAAATCATCATCAAAACAGTTGAATTGCTTCCGTTTTATTTTCATTTATCAATGAATGTTTGTTTTTGCTGTTGTTTTCATTTTCATTTATATTTCATTACATTTTATTGTTCGAAAACTAATAAAGGATTTAAGTTTTAAGTGCCCTAGCAGAGAATAATTTCAGTTAGTTGGATAGCTATTAGATCAAGGATTCCAAAACAGATTTCCTTATGATCGGGCGTTGTTTAAGGCTGGAGATATAGACAACGAAGCTATTTTTTTTTTCAAATTAGAAAAAAATTGTCTCTCGATATTTCGGATAAAATCGTGTAGAAAATGGACCTGGTGGTTGAGTGGACCTAGTAGACTGGTTAGCTATAGTCTCAAAGATTCCAAAACAGCTTTCCTTACTTTCGGACGTTACTTGGGAACGGACATATAGACGGCGAAGCCAACTTTTATTCAAATTAGCAAAAAAGAAAGGGTTCTATATATCGGTCAAAATCGTATAAAATCTGTACCTAGTGATGGAAATTAACCTAGTGTACCATAGTTGATAGTGGTGGATAGCCATAGTCTCAAGGTTTCCAAAAAATGCTTCTCTACGATCTAGCGTTGATTAAGATCGCAAAATAGGCAACGAAGGTAATTACTTTCATCAAATGAGCGTGAAAATTTCTCTATATAAATGCAGAAAAATTTTTGGTGACTTGAGTTTGTTTGTAGATGACTTGCACTTTTTGGCGATGGCCTCGATTTCTTTAGGCGATGACCTGCATTTTTTAGGCACTGACTTGCATTTTGCATGTCGATGACTTCCATTTTTTTGGTCGATGACTTGTAATTTCTTTGGTAGATGACTTCCATTTTTTGTTCGATGACTTGCATTTTCTGGTGGATGACTTACATTTTCCTGGTTGATGACTTTCCTTTTTTTTGGAGGATGACTTGCATCTTTCTCGGCGCTGACTTACACTTTTCTGGTTGATGATTTGAATTTTTTGGTGGGCGACTTCTTTTTTTTTGGTCGATGGCTTGCATTTTTTTGGGCGATGACTTATATTCTTTAGCCGATGACATGCATTTATTTGGTAGATAACTTGCATTTTTTGGTTGATGATTTGCATTTCTTTGATCGACAACTTGAATTTTTTGGCCGATGACTTGCATTTTCTGGTCGATGACATGCATTTTTTGGTAGATAACTTCCAGTTGTTTTGGCTGATAATTTGAATTTCTTTGGTAGATGATTTGTATTTTTTTTATCGGTATTTGTATTTTTTTGGTCGATGACTTGATTAAACTTAGAAGGATAGCCGGTATTAGTTCGCCGAAACTGAGTCTTGTCGATTTTAACATCTTGACGAACATTGACTGTTATACTTGATACAATTTGCTGAATATATTAGAAAAGGAGCAAACGAGTAGACAGATGTCATCGACGTAATTCAGACCTTTTAGTAGACCATTCATACCGTATACAATGCCTTTTCTAATATGAGTTATAGGCATGTTTAATAACAGCAGTGCATTCTTTTCCGGTATACACACCATTCATGCATTGCTCGCCTTGTTTTGAAAGAAAGTTCTGGTATAAGCAGTTACTTCAAATTGGTACCCTATTCCAATAAATTTGATGGGCCTTATGTAATGGACGAAAATCTTACATAAAACATTACTTTTTCATTAGAAATATATTTTTAATTTTTATTTGAAAAAGAGTACTTGAGATTTCTAAGTATTTATGAGGTTTTTTTTTGGTTTTTTCGTTCAACTTTAATTTACGATTTCTTACACAACAAATACGATACGACCATATAACTCTTCTTATCAACTTAAAACCAAAAGTGGCCACAATTGCAACCAGCAACTTAAAATGCCTTTAAAAATATTGTACAATATCCGCTACATAACGTATGTATGCCATTTGTCGCATACCAAACAAACTAATGCTGGTTGGTGTGTGTGTGTGTGCAAGCAGCTAGTAAGTATGCAAACGATATGTTTTGTTTAGCATGAGATATTAAAGGTTTTTAGCACACAGGTTAAAATGGCTTAAAAATAATTACTCCACATAAATATAAATTAAAATTTTAAACTGACAATGTTTTAAGCCTGATTACGATAATCACAAATACACAGCAATACACATACATATGCACATCAACACATATGCAAGGACATACTCGCTAACTTCTCATAGGCTTTTATCATATACATACATACGTATACTGTGTAGCTTATTTTCATTATTGTGTGTGTGTTTGTGTGTGTGTGCCACAAAATATTTTTTGGGGCAAAAAGAAATATTAGACATGCACTTGCATGCTTAATGCTGCATATGATTGGTTTGGTAGTCGCCTAATAGAGGGATAAGCCTATACGCATAGGCCATTAATAGGAATGGAGCACAACAGAATATTAAAATGTTGCCAGAAATGTGGAAGAGAGTATAAATTAAGACTCAAAATTTTTTGGTAAATATATTGGGTTAAAGCTAGTCTGTTAATAACAGAGTGTTTGATCTGTGTTGGCTTATTGGAAGCCAGCTCGTGTTTTAAGCCTCAGCTGAGAGATCTTCCGAAAACCTCTGCAACCGACTTGGGTATGTCACTTACCTCCGTCAAGTTAGCCAATTCTTTTAGGACGCCAACCTACCCTGTGTCAACAAGGACTCCTGTTCCACCGCTATACTCAATTGGAAGGCGCACCAACCAGTTACTTGGACTTGATCGTGGCATTATCTCAGTCACAGTGGCCATGCTTACAGGTCATTGTGTTATGGATAGACACGCGGAACTTCTGCCGTGAGTGCAGATCCGCTGTGGAAGAGGAGACTGTTATCCATTTTCATTGTCAATATCCAATGTCTCTTGCGAAGTGCAGATATAAGTTATTTGGCTCTCCAATTCTTGACAGCTTGACGGAGCAATCACCCATTGATGTCAAGGATATAGCTACGTTTATCAAACTTTCGGGCTGGTTTTCCAGCGTATTGTAGTCGTGCTTTTATTGCGCAGCTCTGAGCTGACCATCTTCTTCTTCTTCCCTAGTTTGATAGCACTTGGTCAGTACAGTGACGGCGTTCACCTGTGGCATCACAACGGGCCGATATACGTGCTCCAACCTAACCTAACCTAACTTCCTCTCAGCAGTCTTCTGCCAAAAATTTCTGAAAGTAAATAAGATTATGAAGTCGCCGTAGTCTAGTAGGTAGTGTGTTGGCTTATTAGACATATGGCCAGGGTTTGAGCCCCAGGCCAAATATCAAAACAAAATACAAAAAGCATTTCTTCGACGACTTCCTCTCAGCATATTTGTGGCAAAAGCTTTGAGAGCACATAAAAAATTGCCATGAAAAAGTTTCTCAAAAATCTGTCGTTCGGAGTCGACTTTAAACTGTAGCTAACGGCACTCATGTATAAAATTAACATACACAACATAAGTTGTGTAAGAAACTAGGACGTTGTACAATGGGTCAATCCAACCTCCGGGTACTGTACTTGTCTTAATTGACAAGTACACCTCCTCTGACCTAACCTAACCTAAATTAAATTATTATGAAAAGTTTCCTAAAAATCTGTCGTGCGCAATCAATTTTAAATTGTAGATCCCTCCATACATGAGTAGAATTAACACACCCAACATAGTAGTA
Source organism: Sarcophaga subvicina (assembly GCA_936449025.2). NCBI lineage: Eukaryota > Metazoa > Arthropoda > Insecta > Diptera > Sarcophagidae > Sarcophaga > Sarcophaga subvicina. Next base: position 102,016,437 of record OW388083.2, on the reverse strand, counting down.
GATCGTAAAAATCCACAACGTTCAAGTACAATACTAAGTATACTATACACAATACTACAATCCCATACTATTTCACAGACGACATTATTTGTTGCTAAGCCCAGACAACAACCATATCATGATAGGACCTCTTAAAGTAGGTTAAGCAGCTGCCTAGCTAGAAAACTTAACTAATGAAACTGAAATAAAGCAAAGAAGTAACAAAAATATAAGGGAGATACTTGGACCTGTCACACTATCAGCTTACAATTACGGAAACGTTGCACTCATCACCGATTTTGATAAAGTTTTCGGCACCCAAGCGATTGGCTGTATGGAAATATTATGACGATCAAGGACGTCTTATCTGTTTACCAATAATTATTGCAGCATACGTACATAATTGGACATTACAACCCTTCAGTCAGGATTACGACCTAGCTTCTCACACTACATGAGTGGTGGAACCTACAGTTTAAGTTCGACTCCAAAAGAGAGATTTTTGAGAAACTTTTTTATGGCAATTTTTATTTTACTCACAGAGTTTTTGCCAGAAATCTGCTGAGAGAAAGTCACCGATGAAATATTTCATCATATTTTGTTTTGGTGAAGATGTCTGACCCGAGGTTTGAGCAGTGGCCTTACGTCTAATAAGCCAACACACTACCTACTAGACTACGGCGGCTTATGGCAGCAAAAGCATGACAAAAACTGTGTTAGTTTTTTGAAAATTAAATTTTGTTTTCAAAATTTCTTCACACCCTGTTTTAATAGCTTATAAACAGCTATTTCGATAAAATCCTATACAAATACAATTCATACATATATGTATGTCTGTTAATGGCATACCCTGATAATTTGTTGCCATATATCGTGTTGTGGTTTTCAGACCAAATTTTAACTTTGCAAAGCTTTATGAACATCTTCATGCCTAGTCGTATGCTTATGTTTGTAAGCAATGGAAACTCTTTTCTTACAGAATAAATCACTCGTTGCCTGCATCTAAAGAGATGAGGGTCATTAATTGTACGAAATATATCGTTGAGTTGACTTTGACAATCGATTGTCGATTTTTTTTAGTTGTTGCAGCAACAGTTTATCAATTTAAATGACTGCACTCCTGCACTCCACTTTATACATGTTAAACTGCATTATTGTCCGGCTTGTATTTTTACTGTGGTGTAAATATAATGCAAGAGTTGTTGCTTTTAATATTTTTGGGAAGTAAATTTTATTGAAAAACAGAGAAGTTATCGTTTAATAACGTCTACAGGTCCCATAACGTATTTTGGCATTCAAATGAAAACCTTCAAATTCAAGAGAATTTTATACCTTCTCTAAGCCTTAGCAAAGCCTTACTTTAGTTGCCTTTCTCAATGTCTACCCCTTTAACTGTAAAATTTCCTTCTTATGCCTGCTATTAACAACGGCGTTGAAGTTCATAGAACTTTGTTTAGTACGTTCTTAAGCCTCACACTTATTATATCGCATAATCAACGAGTCAATAGCAGCAATAGTAACAATAATGACCACCAGAATGAGAACGTATAGCAGCAAGAAAAGCGGCAGCAGCAGCATCAGCAGCTGCAGCATTAAAAATATTGAACGTTACATTCAAAATTTCTGTAAAATAATGCCCTGTGTTCTCAAACACAAACTCACGTAAGCTTGTGTATATTTATACAATCAAGCATGCATTTGCAAACGTGTATAGCTTAAGACAATAACCCAGTAGACAAAAATGTAAGCACATCTTTCCAATTCTGTGATTAAAAAGTAAGTTAAGTTGGGGACCACAACTGATACGAAGTTTGCAAAGATCTGCCTGCCTAATTACTCCTGCGTTGGCACTGGAGATAATTTTATGCTTCTCTAACGCTTGATCTTTATTGCAGGGGCGTGGCAGCTAAGGTTAGTAAGCTTCTCTGGACAACTGGACAGTGGCGTGAATGGAATACTGACCACGCCAAGATACTAAAAGAATTTGCGACTGTCGGAAGCAGTGACTACAAGTCACGGCGATACTATTGATCAAAGAGATTAAAGACATCCATTTCGAATGCAGAGCTCTCGAAAAATGATGCGGTGCACCTCGCAAAAGCTCCAAATTGAACGGAACAATTGGATGTGGAATTTTTTCGGAACTTATCGGAATACTCCAATCCATAAGGCTGCCGAAGTCGCTGTAGTCTAGTAGTAGTACTGTTATGACTTATTAGACGCGAGGCTTCGGTTCAAACCCCAGCTCAGACATCTCCAACAAGAGGAAATATGAAAAAATATTTCATCGGCGACTTCCTCTCAGCAGATTTTTGGCAAAATTTATGTGAGTAAAATAAAAATTGCCATGAAAAGTTTCTCAAAAAATCCGTCGTTGGGAATCGACTTTAATTTACAAGCCCCGCCGCTCATGTATAAAATTAACACACACAACATAAGTGGTGTGAGAAACTAGGACGTTGTACAATGGGTCAATTCGACCTCCGGGTACTGTACTTGTGTTATACTGTACTTGTTATAAGTGGTGTAAGAAACTAGGTCGTAATCCTGACTCAAGAATTGTTATGACCAATTACGTTACGTACATATAAGGCAGCCGAATCACTGCACCGTCTTCCAGGCGAATGTATCTGAAATACAGGCTGCGGTGAAAATTATGTACACGAGGAATTTCTTTACTTTCCGATAAACAGATGGCTATCAGAGCACTGGATTCTAATGTGACAAACTCCAAGACGATGTACAACTTTGGCAGATATCTCAACGTGGTAGCAGATTGATATGATGTCCATATCACATACGTATCAGGACCCAGGGACTTTCGGATAACTGCAGAGCGGACGAAGTGTTTACTGGGTTACTTCAGAACAATCTAATGTCGACACCAAACACATCTTTATAGGCATTGTATGTTTCTTCGCCATTCCAATAGCAGCTGTTGTTGCTGCTGCTGCTGCCCGATGGTGGTGCATATTACTGATACAAGCCATATAAACCATGAGCATGTTTGTATTGAATTTGTGGCCTCTGGGCTTTCATCACACGCTAATAAACAATTAAAGTGTTAATCAAGGGAATTTACCTTAAATGATCGAATAACATGATTATAATAAAACAGAATGAATGAACAAAACTGACTGTTACTCACACACATATACACACACACACACACACACACTGACTGAATGACTGAGTGATTGTTGTTGTTTTATTATTGTATGGAAATAAAAGAAAAAATGTATGAAAAATCATAAAAGTGATGTAAAAAGAAGAAAGAAAAAGAAATTCAAGATACTAATTGAGGAATATTATGATGTCGAAATAAATTTCTTGTTGTTTTGTGTTGTTGTTTTTGTTTCTTAAATAGTTTTTCACGTCTTTTTTTTCTGGAAAGAAACTCATGAGGCAATGACTATATTTTTCATTTTTATATTGCTTTATGCATACGACGATTATATTAGAGAATTAGAGGGTTTTGCAATAGGAAGTTTTAAAAATGATAAATAATTACAATTTACATACATACACACGTACACACACTTACATACCATACAGTCTTAACCGTATACATACATGCATAGGGAATAATGATGTATGAGGTCAGGAAATTTGATGACTGGATGAGATCATTTGAAAGGTAAAGATAACGTTATAATCGCTGACATGCAAAGTCAATAAGCTAAGCCACGTAACATTTTAAATTCATTTTTCGGAATGCATTTTTTAAGAATAACAACAACAACAAAAAGTAAATAAAATACGATTACGATTACGAGTGATGTAAACAAAAAAATGTTATTCCCATTACTTTTGATGATGAATACTGGAATGATTATATCAATAGAATAAGGCAAACAAAATTCGTTTATGAAACGCACAGCCTCTACTTATTCTTTAAGAGACTTATACCTCTAACAAATTGTTACTCACTGGATCCTTAAACAGATTTAATGATCAATGCCTGTAGTGGTGTCTGTAAAAATCCGAATGTTATCGTAAAGGACTTAGTAGTTCTCTACGAGTAAATCTCCAAATTGAACTCTTTCACTCAAATGGTTTGTACTTCATAAAAGCGTATTCTAACCAGGATTATACAGCAAAATTTGTTGATCATATGCTCGATGTAGTCACAGACCAGAGTCGCTGGTGGGAATCGAACCCACGACACTAGTCTAGCACACTACCTACTAGGGCACCCTCGTGCAGATTGTTTGTTATTTCTTTAAACGTTTGCCGTGGTCGTCAACTTTTGAGGCGATATTTATAGGGGTTTGTGCTTGTGTGGATATTTATTTTACGTGGTGGATTCTAAGACCTACGCACAACCTAAATTTAAAGTCCAGGAGATTGTAGTTAACATTTATCGGTTGCTAGTATTGCATTCAGGGGGGCCACGGTTCCAATGACTTTGCAAGTATTTCTTGCGTTCTTGCTTGTTCAGTGCCGAGATTTTCCCGAACATCTCCTGATTTACATGGACAGCCAGACTGCGATTAAGTCCCTAATGAACGTAGTTTCAACATCCATCCTTGGCCATGAATGGCGGGGATTTTTTGCATAAATTTCGGATCATGCATAGAGAACTCCTGTTAGCGGTTTCCGGATAATGGGATATCGTTGGAAATTGCATTGTCGATGGTCAGGCCAGGGTAAGGAGCTGGTACGGAGCTCGCAATCTCCGCCATGTTGCAGGGCATCCGATTATCTCAGATAATTTGGGTAATGTCCACTCGTTTTCCGATGAGGCTCATTCTTCTTGGCGGCAGAAGAGTATCTGTCGTTACATACATATTTAATTGGTCTTTACAGCCCTTTAGTCAGGATTACAATCTAGCTTCTCACACCACTGGTGTTGTGCGTGTTAATTGTATGCATGATTGGTGGAACCCACAGTTCAAAATCGACTAAGAACGACAGATGAGAAACTTTTTCATGGCAATTTCATTTACTCTCCGAGTTTTTGCTGGAAATCTGCTGAGAGGAAGTCGCCGAAAAAATATTTTTTTTTTTCATTTTTTCGTTTTGATAGCTGACCTGGGGTTTGAACCGACGTCCTACGTCCAATAAGCCAACACTCTACCTACTAGACCAAGGCGACTTCGTATTCTGATTATCTCAGACAATTTGGAGACTGTGCACTCGTTTTCCTCGTTGGCAACAGAAGGGTACGTGTCACTTCTATGCTTAAATCGCATGGCCATCCATCGCACAATGGCGCTACTAACGCGCCACATTTTGGCAACCATACCGAAAGATTTGGCAATCTGACGAACGACTTTTGCAGGAGTTAAGGTTCTGAGAAGGAGGTAGAGACAGTCTTTCACCTCATGTTCCACCACCGCGCTCTTGCAATAAAGAGACGGGACTTTTTGAATTCACAATTTCTGACATCTTTGACCGAAAAAAATACTCTTCATGTCTTTATTGTGTTCAAATATTGACGATTCATAAGTTGCTGATACGGATCCAAGACAATGAGATCCTGTGATGGGCAAGTAAATCATTTCTGCTGTCATTTAAGAACTGAAACACAGACAACACTGCTTAAGATAGTTTAGTGGAATGTTAGTATGAGGATGGTAGCAATTTTAATTCACAAGTGGAGCTACTGGAGTACTCTGAACAGTAGAGGGAATAAAAAAGTAAATAAAGTAAACAGCATAGGGCCATAACGATAATCGACAGCTAATATGGAAGAGGAAGTAAGCAACAGGAAAATAATAGATAGGCGCACAGTGTGAGACGAATTATGCATCTGATTTAAGTCACCAGTAAAGTTGTACAAAGATTTCACCTGTTATTAAAATGAAGTTTACTGGTCATTAATAACCAATTAGTCACAATAATGTAATCATTTTAGAGTACAGATGAATTGTAATGATTGGTGATGATGCCATACAATGGTTTTGATGCTTAAAGATTTTCGTGTTCGTATCTTCAGAAGCTCTTTCATGCTGCTGTTTATTGCTTTTCTTTCAAATTTTATGCTAATTTTTCATTGCATTTCATATTAACGTGCAACACAATGAAAAATCAATTTCCCAGTTTGATTTTCTGTTTTTCTTTTCGAATTTCTTTTTCATTGTTTCGTTTCATTCGTTTGATGTAATCGAAAATACGTTTTTTCTTCTTCTGCTTTTTTCTCTCTCGTTGGCCTTTATTAAATATTTGCCACCACCAGTATGTTATTGGGTTAAAAGCTTTGTTTAGCCACTTTTAAACGTTTTGCCATTAAAAAAATACGAGTATTTCGTTAATAAATCACAAACACGCTTGTGGTTTAATTTTCGCTGCTAAATCTTCACTTTTTCTTTAAGCAGCAGCTTAAGTTTGTTTTTTTTCTTTTTGTTTAGTTTTTTCCATTAATTTTGTTGTTATTGTTTATTATTGTTTTATAATTTTTTTTTATAATTTTTTCGTTTTTTTTTCATTTTATTTTATGACTACTTTTGTGATGCTTCAGATGTATTTCTTGTTTTTTTTTTATTGTTTAAACAAATTAAATTTAATTGAGTGGAACGTCATGAATCTAAAGTTTAAAAGCGAAATTAGAAACATTATAAAAGCTTAAAGTGATAAAAATTAATTTATTTTCTAAACATTTCCTTTCATTTTAATGCTGAAAGGATTCATTTCAATGGACATTCAATACCAAACGCTTTGTTGTTGTGCTAAGATAATGACCGTGAAATAGATTTCATTATCGAGAAAGTCTTCAAAGTTTTAAATCCAAGACACAAACGAATAAAATTCGAATTCAGAAACACAAACACATTTCCATGCGCAAATGGAAATAGAAGAAGATAACTTGTGTGTATTTATTTGGGAGCACTGACACTGTCAGGAGTGAGAGCCCGATTTCCACCAGAGACTATTATGTACACTCAGATAAATTTCTGAGATATCAAAAACCAAAATATTAGAACACTGGTTACCAATAAATACCGTTACGAAAATGAAGAATCTAGATACTGGTGTTTTGCTTTTACATCGCTTAACATTAAAATTATAAACAAAAATACAACAACAAAGCAACAGCATAAAAATGCTAAACAAGTTAACAAATATACATACAAGTCGCCGTATTCTAGTAGGTAATGTGTTGGCTTATTAGACGTAAAGCCAGGGTTCAAGCCCCAGGCCAGACATCAAGACAAAATACAAAAAGTATTTTTTCGGCGACTTCCTCTCAGCAGATTTCTGGCAAAAAAAACTCTGAGAGTAAATAAAATTGCCGTCAAAAAATCTGTGGTTCGGAATTGACTTTAAACTGTAGCATCCGCCAGTCATGTGTAAAATTAACACACACAACATAAGTGGTGTGAGAAACTAGGACGTTGTACAATGGGTCAATTCGACCTCCGGGTACTGTGCTTGTCTTAATTGACAAGTACACGTCCTCTAACCTAACCTAACCTAAACAAAAATACAACAACAAACACTACAAGAATAAATGTGAACAAAATACACAAACGACAATAATGAAACAATTATCTTAACATTTATAGAGATTTCGTCAAGGCGAAGCCATAAACATTCGCCTTCAAGAACATTCATCAGACTGTTTACTCTGCCATATAAAAGGCAAGGCAAAGCAGGCGAGTGAGTTGGTAAAGTTCAGTCAGTCTTCTGCGAACACGCGGAGTGTTTGCAGAGAGTAATCGTGTTTACAATCCATTACAAAGATCTGTCGAATAATTGCCTAGTAATTGTTATTGTTTATACGAAGGGTGTAAACAGAAGAATAACAAATAAAGCAATTGTTGTTTTAACGACTAGTCTCCGTAGGCTAGTAGGTAGTGTATTGGATTATTAGACGTAAAGCCCGGGTCCAGGGCCGTATCCCAGGTCAGACATCGAAACGAAATATGAAAAAAGATATTTTGTCGACAATATTTCTTCGGCGACTTCGTCTTAGCAGATTTCTGGCAAAAAAAAACTCGGAGAGTAAATAAAATTGCCATGAAAAAGTTTCTCAAAAATCTGTCGTTCGGAGTCGACATTAAACTGTTAGTCCCGCCGCTCACGTATAAAATTAACGCACACAACATAAGCGGTGTGAGAAGCTAGGCCGTAATCCTAACTGAATTGTAATGTTGTAATGGCCAATTATGTATGTATGTGTTGTTTACATAAAGTTGTGAACAGTGGCACACAGTATAGTGCGAATAATAAAGAATTTTAAGTAAAACTAAACACAAATTTATTTTTATATTATTCGCAATCTACAAGCAGATATTTTAAACGTTTTTAAAATGTAAAAACGTAACAATACTGTCCCTAAATAGTTCTTATTTCCTCCCCTACACATACTTTCCAAATGCCAACAGTACGCCCTGCATAAGCAGAGACTGTATCCCTCATTTTGGCGTCAGTGAAAAACAAGATGACAGTATTTTCATAAATGATTATATATTACCTCCTATAGCCTCTTAAAGTTCCAAAGGGCCGCAGTATACTTCTTCCATTAGACTATATTCAATGCAATATTTTGGACTTGAAGTTACCGTAGTCTAATAGGTAGTGTGTTGACTTATTAGACGTGAGGCCGTGCTTCAACCCCTGGTTAAGACATCACGAAATTAATGAAATCTGAAAACTAATTCCATCGAAGCGGAGTTCTGACAAAAACTCGGAGAGTCAACAAATAAGCACGTTGGTTGGGTTTTTGTCAACTTTCTTTCGATCTGCATGATCTCTAATCTCATTTTTCGCCTCCAAGTATATATTGGTAATCACTATTGCCAGCTGTGTATTTTCTGGCCAACAGTGTCTTTTATTATGTCTCCATATCGCTTTTACAACTTCACACATCAAAAGATTACACTCATCTAGCGTGTGACCAGAGTTGCTCTCAGCGCCATAGCAAAGCTTTCCAAGAACTAATTAAGCCCCTATTTTATGCATCTGCAAGATGATGTCGTGCTTCACTATGCTAGCCTTCGCTTATATGTATTCTCTGCATATACCTTCGTATAGGTTTTACTCTGCATTTAACGTTTCTTCACAAGGATTGATTAAAAGTACGAATTTTTATAGACGCAGCATTAGTTGGTTAAGTGCATGTAAAATGCCTTTTCGAAGTAAAATGCCATGCGAAGGACTGCTCAATAATTATTTCTGGCAGAATTCCTGTTCACAAAAGTCAGGTAGCGATAGTCTTAGATCATATACTAGAGTTTCCCAAATTCTCTTCTTTAAAATGTACATGTATAAATACCACTTTAATTAATGAGGTGAGTATGTTAGTAAAGACTTGTCCAAATTTTATAGTCACAAAGGTTACCTTTTAAGGGACATTGACCTTATCATTCTCTTCACTCCGGCATAAATTTACAATATGTGCCAGAAGAGATTAACTTTTATTATCGTTTATTACGAAAGAAAAAGATGCCTTATGACAAACTAAAGTACCTTTGACCAAAGTACCTTTTTTAGTACCATAATAAAGTAATATAATTTTTGTTTAGGTAGAAATGAGGCTAATGGCAATGTCTTTATAAACACCAACCAATATTTGTGAGTTTAGAATACTCATTTATTGAGCACGTGTAACCAGCTGGTACTTTTTAGCTACCTGATAATCCCTGATAATCTGAATAGTACTGTCATACCAAAAATGTTGCAAAGTCATGCCATCTTTTTGGTCAATAAAACTACATTATGTCATGACACGCTTTAATAACTACAGCCATATACAATTAATCGTAATTCGTTAATTTTATTATTCTGTTATAATCCTGTTTAGTTTATAAATATGTAATTACAATTCCTGCAGGTGGTCATTATTAAATTCGCTACTTTATGTACCTACCCCAGGGTAACCAGGAAAAACCGACAGAAGGGTCTGTGAGTTGACATTGTTACCTCACGTAACATTAACAATTAAAACCATATTCTATGAGTACATATCTGCCAAAATTCTACAATTCCTGCACACCCTTATCATCTTGTTTAGACTGTAAATATTTGCAGATAATGCAGTTGATCCTTTTTCAGCCAGCCTTTCTGTTAATCCTTGCTAGGAACCGCTACTGAAAATAAAAAGATATGGCTTTTGGTGAAATTTCATTGTTCTCTTATGGAACTTTCTTTACAAAAACTGCTTGAAATGCAGGTGATAATGATCCGTCTCTGGTTCATTCTTTGGCCATTCCATTTGCAGATAGTTGCAGTGCTTAAACCCAACTTTGGTAGATTTTGATCCACAATTTATTTTAAAACCTTCACGCTAGTCATAATGAAACTTAGGCACTTCCAATGACAAACATCTTCCATACAAGTTATAATGAAGAGTTCATGCTCGTCATTGTCGACATTGTCCAGCTTGTTTAGGCAAAACACATGATCTTAGATGAGATGAGATGAACTGAAAGATTGCTGGATCAGAAATGATCAGGATGTAGAGAACTACGGGAAGTTTAATGAAATAAGCATACTGTAACTACAATGCTCAGTTTAACTTAACCTAACTTAGGGCCATTATTATAACTTGCGGTTAAACTTGGCTTTAGTTAAAGGTAACTTTAGCTAAAGAGAACTTTAAAGTCACCTTAAACTTCTTTTCGTTATTACAACTTAATGATAAAATAAAGTAAGTTTTTTTCAAAAATATGGCTGTGCCGGAGTAACGTCGATATCACTGTTCAACTAAACAAGTTTTTTAACGCAGTGGCAACGACGAGCTTCGTTTTTTTTTGTTGTATTTGCTCACTTTGTTTATATTTGAAGTTGCCGTATTGAAAATAATATATAATATGGCAAGTTTAGACATAAACTTAACTTTAAAAGTTACAGGTAGGATGAAATTCCCTTAGCTTAACGCTCACTTATACCTTATCGTCCACTTATAATAATGAAAAATAATTTATCTGCCCATTAACATCCTTCCTTTAGTTAACGGCAAGTTTTAATAATGGCCCTTAAAATAAGTTAAGTCGCCGTGATTTAGTAGTTAGTGTGTTGGCTTACTATTCGTAAAGCCCGGGTTCGTATCCCAGGTCAGACATCAAAAATGAAGTATGAAAAAAAAAAATATTTCTTCGGCGACTTCCTCTCAGCAGATTTCTGGCAAAAACTCTGAGAGTAATAAAATTGCCATGAAAAAGTTTCTCAAAAATTCTGTCGTTCGGAGTCGACGTTAAACTGTAGGTCCCGCCACTCACGTATAAAATTAACGCACACCACATGAGTGGTGTGAGAAGCTAGGCCGTAATCCTGACTGAAGGGTTGTAATGGCCAATTATGTATGTATGTATGTGTTGCCCTATTAGACGCGAACCCGTGGTTCAACACCTGGATAGGGAAACATTTTTCTTCGGCGACTTCATCACTTTGAGAGTAAATTAAATTGCGATGAAAAGTTTCTCAAAAATCTTCCTTTCGGAGTTGATTTTAAATTTTATGAATAAAATTACTACACACAAGATGGGTGGTGTGAAAAGCAAGGTTGTAATCCCGAATAAAGAGTTGTAATTAAGTTAGTAAGAACCAGAGATCAGCAATGAGTATTCAAAAAGATGAGTAGAATCGAATCATTCTCATAATTTCTGATACTTATACGCATTCATACTTGTTTTAAAATCATACTCATACTACTCATAATCAAAATTTGAAGTACTCATCGTACTCATACTTAACAATACTCATGATGTTATTAACTTTGACTCTCCTTTACTCAACATTTACGAGAATCACAAAATAAGTATGATTCTCGTACGAACAGTACAGTGTTCACAAGAAGGTTGTGTGTTTACTTTGCTTGCTGTTTTTGTCTTTTTCTTTCTTCTTTTTTGTAAATGCAACAACAACTAAGACTGCAAACTTTGATGAATGATTCGAATCATTTATGAGTACTATAAGTATTTTTCTAAATTTATGAATCTGAATGAGTAGGCGTATGAATCAAACATATTTTAAATGTTATGAGTTTGATGTCAACGTTGTACTCATACTCATTGCAAACTGTACTTTCAAATCAATGATGTAGTGAGTATGAATGAATCATACTCAAAATTTCATGAGTATTTATGAGTAGAGAAAAACCATTTATTGCTGATCTCTGGTAAGAATCTAAAATAAAGCCCTGAGCGTAACTACCGGTTCATTTTGTTAGAGAAAAAGTACTAAATTTTAACCAGATATAGCGACTCTACTTTATAAACAGCTCAGGGCATGTGGCGGCATGATGTGGTTTTAAAAACCCCATTCAGTGTTAATTATCTTTTTAAAGTGTTTGCGGTTAACAAGCCAAATAAGCTAACCTAACCTAAACGTATGAAATAAATTTGATTGTCTTAATACCGCAAAATATTTGCATAAAATTTGAAAATTTATTTGAAATGAAATTGTAATAAAAATCATTGAATTGTAAAAAAAGCCAAATAAAAATATATTTTTTTGCCCAAAAAAAATTAATTTTTTCTGTGGCAAAACTTCGGAAAACAATACCCAAAAAAAAATGAAGAAAAAATATGAAAACAATGCAAAGGTCAGCCAGCCCATCAATAAAAAGCATTTGAGATCAACAATAAAATGAAAACTGAAGATACAGTTATGTTGGCGGCGGAAACTCTTTTTGAACTGACACAGTTTTTCATAAACTATGAATGAAATTTAAGAAAAAATATGTTTTTGTTTTTGGGCTCATAATAAAGTTTCTACAAAAATACCTTGACATCAAGTAACATTTTCAACGTATGGTAGGCGAAATTCAAGGTTATTTAAAGGTAGAAAAAATGGAAAATTTTTTAAGAAGAAAAACAAAAAAACTGAATATTTTGTAAAATTCACGGGAAAAATAAAAATTAATCCGTTTATTAGCTTGTTTGTTGCAAAAAAAAATTATACAATAAAGGGATTAAAAATCTGGATTAGTGGGATAATGCCGTGCTTTATTGCGCCCATAAAAAAATGGAAGCGTTCAAAATAATCCCTTTTTTCAAAAGTACCTGTGACTGCATAAGGGGGCTGTAAAAAATCGCTACTGAAAATTTAAATTTTTGAAAAAACAGAGGCAGGTAGAGAACTTATTTGTCTATAAAAGGACATGGGCGTTTTTTGCACGCCATTAGTTGATTCTGAACTTTCCCTCAAACAATAATTATATGTGGCAAGCAAGTGAAATTTTTTATTTTTGAAAATTGTTAAAAAAATATACAAAAAAAACTGGACCATGGCACCCAACACATATCCAAGTGGCACGGACAAGGCCGCCTTAGCCAGTACATCGAGCGATAACAAAACGCAATGTGACCAGACGGAACAACCAAAATCACGCCTCCCCTATACGATTTATATGCATCGCCAAGAGCTGCGTAAGCGTAAACTGTCATTTATTGATATAGCCACCTCAAAATTTCATTTAACCTACGAACTGATCAAGAAAACCATACAAAGTGGCCCGCAATGTTCGCGCGACGATCTAGCAATTGCCAGTCGTGAGACTATTTTCCAAACCAATTTATTGCGTGAAATGGACAAATATAAGGCGGCTCAAACGAAGCAAATGGCAAAATCCTACAACAGACATAATAAAAAGTTTCAAAAACAACTGCAACAAAAACAGAAACAACAAATCGTAGCATCTTTAAAAACTCAACGTCCAAAACAAAATTTTACATTCAAGCAGCATAGTAATGTACAACCATCATGTAATGATAAGGACAATACTGCTCTAGCAGACAATGGAACATCCGTTTAAGATGCCGCAACCAAATCATGCAACTTCTATCCTTAGTTCTTAAGTCTATCCTATCTATTCACCACTAGCTGCCTTATTTTAGTGTCTTATTTTCGTTGTTTATTTTTGTAATATTATTTTTTAATTAATTTTTTAATTATTATTTTGAAATTAAAATTTTTTAATTAATTTTAATTAATTTTTTATATATTTTATTTATATTCAATTATTTACGAGCTTGGTGTAGTGTTAGAAAATAGAGTTTCTGTTGTGAATCGAACCCACAACCCTCAGGCTAATAGTGTAGCACTCTACTTTCTAAACTACCAGGGCAAACAATTTTCAAAATTATTTCAAGACATAATTTTATAATAAAAATTGTATTCCATAGAGTCTGAAATTGAATTTTTAAATCAAATTTGTAAAAAATAAAATTAATAATTTTTTAAATAAAAATTATTTCGAAATTAAATAAAAATAAATAAAATTTTCTTTAAAAATTGTTACATTTTGTTCTAAAATTAAAGAGAGTAAAGGATAGTGATGTATATTAAAAGGAAACATCGATGTTTTTTCTATGCAATGCATCGCAAATGATACAATACGGTTTTCTGTGCATTGACAAATTCTTTGTAGCAAAATGGATGTCAAAAAAGAGATTATATTTATAGGAGCGTAGAGGCCATCAAATCATATCGCCGTAATATATCACATTCTCCTGTGGCTCTGCTACATTTCAGATTGCTATTTGACTTCAGTAGGCATAACTCCCTTCTTATTACTCTATAAGTGTTTCTTTCTAATAAAGTATTAACACCACACAGGTTCTAAGTATATGTCCTGGTGATTCGTTCTGTTTCTTATGCAGTTTATATATCGGGAAAAAATTTTTCTCTGGCTTCACAATGCATACATACATACATACGTAATTGGTCATTACAACCCTTCAGTCACGATTACGACCTCGCTTCTCATACCCCTTATGTTGTTTGTATTACTTTTATGCATGAGTGGCTGGACCTACAATTTACAGACGACTCCTAAAGACAGGTTTTTGAGAAACTTTTAATAGCAATTTTATTTACTCTCAGAGTTTTTGCCACAAATCTGCTGAGAGGAAATCGCCGAAGAAATACTTTTTTTCATATTTCGTTTTGGTGTCTGAGCTGGGATGCGAACCCGGGCTTTACGTCTAATAAGCCAACACACTACCTATTATATTACGGCAACTTCACAAAGCCCTGTGACTATTCTCAGGCTGTTTCTCAATAGTCTAGTTTTTAAAACCATTTAATTTGAGAACATTTTCTGTCTCTCATCATCTTTCCTTTTGCTAAGTATACCATACAAAAACCCTCTTCCTATTCCTCCGGTTCTGGTCTCTTTAGCAACTTGAAAGTTACCCGTTTTGCAAGTTGATCAGCGTATTCCTACATAACCTATAGTCTAGCATACATACATAACATACATAATTAGTCATTATGTCCCTTCAGTCAGGATTACGACATACATACATATGTGGTGAGACCAACAGTTTAAAGTCGACTACGAACGGCAGATGTTTGAGAAACTTTCCATGGCAATTTTATTTACTCTCAGAGTTTTTGCTAGAAATCTGCTGAGACAACGTCTCCGAAGAAATATTTTTTAATTTTTCGCATTTTGTTGGATGTTTACATATCAGGGCAAACGAAATATTCTCTGATGTCACAATGCCATCTTCTTCTATTATCAGGTTATTTCTCAATAGTCTGACTTGAAAACAATATGTGCCTTTCTTTCCTTTGTTCAAGTATACCATATCAAACTCCTCTTCCTTATCCACAAAAATGTTCTGATCTCATTAGCGACTTGGAAATTACTCTCCTCGCAAGTTAATATGCCTACTCATTGCCGTGTATGCCCACACGACATATCGTCTAGCCCTGCTAGTTTATTTAGCTTTTTATTCGAATATCCCGTCAAACTGTAGAAGTTGAGTGCTGCGATGGCAGCCGGACTGTCAGGTTGCCCGACTATTTCCCATTCTTTGTACTTTCTGGCGTAAACTTTCGCTTGGATAGTTTAGCTAACCTAACTATTGAGAATGTGTACTTGCCATTAGGACAAAAGCAATACCCAGAGGTCAAAATTACTCATTGTAAATGCGTCCTAAAAGGTAAGGTTTAGGGTTAAGTTAAGGAGGATACTGTCAATAATTCGAATTGTCAGGTCACAGTGCCCCCTTATAATTTCATAATAGACTTGTGTCCCGTTAAACTAAAGAGTATCGCCATGACTTCGGTCATAACTTTCATACAGAATGGTGTCGATTGTTTACTGCAATAATATGGGTGATGATATAGAAATATGGACTTAAGTTAGCAATTTTTGTAAAAAAAATTTTAAAAAATTATGTAAAAGGGGCTGTGTTTGTGCCTTCATAATTCATTCAATTTATGGCCATTAGCGTCCAACTCTTGACCTGGAGCTGGCATTTTTTATTCGCATCTTTCTTTCTTTGTCCTTTACGTGAACATGTTAATTGCAACTAACTCTCCGTGATGCATAAATGAATTGCATTTGACCATCTAGTATTAAACATTTTGTTTTTGTTGCTAAGTGAAACTCAAGGTCGAATAGAAATAGAATACATGGAAAGGAGTCAACTTAATCCGTATGTTTGTGTCTTATGCGCATACACTTGCGACTTGAGAAAGTTCTACAAGAGACAGCCTAACAGGCTTGTATCGCACAATCTCAGTGGGCCAGTTCTCACTACCTCCAAGTGAGATGAAAATGCTTTCGAATCACTCGTGCAGAATGTCTAATGTGGCACTTAGAAGATTTCTCTTGAAATCACATGTTGTTCGTATCCAGATCATTTAATTCATTCCAAAAGAAGTTGATAATCATTGACCTCTAGTGCTTGCCCTTAATAATGGTGGTCTGGTCAACTATATTCTCGATCTATATACCCAAAATCAATATCAATAGACTTGGCATCGTAGCTGAAGATGATTCGTCATCGATTTTGTGAAAATAATTTTATTATTTACACGTGTTGTTGAATGCTAAATCCCTCCACGCTTCGCCAAGCTGACTGTTCGAAGGTCCCTGTTTTGTCAAAAACGGATTAAAAATTATAAGGATTTTCAGAAACGCTGGTGCTGTTTATTGCTTCAATAAAAACTAAAAGGGAACTATTACGAATGAATCATTTTCTGTTGTTAGGTAAACCATTCAGAACCTTATGTCAAAGCTACTGCTAATTAACATTTAATGATGCCGTGGATCAGGTAGTTTGCATAAATTTCCCTATAAAAGGGCCAGCCTTTCTTCAAATATTCTCAGTTGCTGCGGAACATTCTTAAACTCAACATTTTGTGTGACATAAATTATTATTTTTTTTGCAAATATTAAGAGCACAAAAAAAATATGGCAGGCGTAGCACCGAAAAGTAGAACTAAGAATAGCAATACTGGCAACCTGAGAAACTCAATCATTTCACAACCCATCGATCAGCCAAATTCCAGCGTACCACACGCTCAATATTTTCATAGGCAAGAGTTGCAAAAGCGTAAGAAAACCTTTGTATCGTTATCCAATACCAAAATCACGTTGACAAATGAGTTGATAACCAAAGGATTTCAAAATCTTAAAAACTGCACATCATACGAATTGGATATTCTGCAACGTGTCTGCCAGTTTCAACAGAATTTATTTGGCGAAATGGTCAAATGTGCTGAGCATCAAAGCAAGAAATCGAAAGAACTATACAAGATCCAAAGGGAAAAGTTTAAATTGCTGTGGCGACTAAAGGTGGAAAAACAACAGCTGCCAATATGGCAAAGGATGCTGCAATCAAAAGTTCCCCCACTAGCACCAGCATCAGATCCGGACCAATACAAGGCTTGGAATACTTTAATGCAACAACAAATGGCAATACGATTCCAAAGCATACATAATTATCGTTTAACAATTGAAGATCAAGAGCAACGAATGATACGTCAACTATATAGTGGCCTAAAGAATGGACAACATTTGTATCAACAACTGTATTATCATTCGGCACAAAAACAGCAGCAACCAAATAAAGTATACCAATGGAGAGAAGATAAACAACCAGTCCACTGTATAAAGCAGCAAGAGCAACTGCAGTGGAAGCAACAAGATGATCACCAGTTGGAAACAGATGATGTTCAGAAGCAACAAAAGGATGATCAGGCGCAACAAGATGAGACTGAGAAGCAACAAGATGTTGTTCAAAAGCAACAAGAGGATGATCAGACGCAACAAGATGAGACTGAGAAGCAACAAAATGATCCCCAGAAGGAAACATATGATGGTCGGAAGCAACAAGATGAGACTGAGAAGCGACAAGATGATGCTCAAAAGCAACAAGGTGATCCCCAGAAGGAAACAGATGATGCTCAGAAGCAACAAGAGGATGATCAGACGCAACAAGGTGAGCTCCAGAAGGAAATATATTATGCTCAAAAGCAACAAGGTGATCCCCAGAAGGAAACAGATTATGCTCAGAAGCAACAAGAGGATGATCAGACGCAACAAGGTGAGCTCCAGAAGGAAACATATTATGCTCAAAAGCAACAAGATGATCAGAGGCAACAAGCTGTTGGTCAGAAGCAACAAGATAATCTCCAGAAGGAAACATATGATGCTCAGAAGCAACAAGAGGATGATCAGACGCAACAAGAGGAGACGGAGAAGCAACAAGATGATGCTCAAAAGCAACAAGAGGATGATCAGATGCAACAAGATGAGACTGAGAAGGAACAAGATGTTGCTCGAGAGCAACAAAAGTACAATTCCCTGGATAATAATGAAACTGAAACAGACACAGTCCTCGAACTGAGACTTTCTTGTTAAGTGTCTTAGTTTTTAAAAGTATTTCAAAATTCTTTATTAAAAAATTACGTTTAATTGACGCAATTACCAACCGATCAAGTATCATTTCTAATCGTCTGATCGTATGTACGATTTTAATAATTTAAAATTCAAACAAAAAAGTAAAATTTTGAAACAAAATATTTCCATTGGCGGGGACGATTATGTATGGAAATACCCATATGTTTATATTAAAATTTAAAAAAGTGTTTTCAGTTATATATGAGGGACAAAAAAATTGTTTGCAAAGCCTCATAACTTGTTTAAATTTGTCATTATAAAGAACGTTAAAAATTAATTTTGCAAAGAATTTAAAATTTTCAATTCTTTCAAATCAGTTTGGACTTTATAGGTTTAAAAATATCTTAGTTTTTAATTAAATATACATTATAATAAGCAATAACAATAAATAAGTAATAAAAAAATTAATAAAAACAGAAAAAGTTTATACTTGAGAATTAAAATAGCACAAAGCAATTAAAATGATGCAAACATTTGCATGGAAATACCCATATATATGTTATTTCAATACCAACAAATCGAAACTTTCCATAAAAATACTATTTTTGTAATATTATTCTTTCAATAAAATAAAAAATTTTATAAAATATACAGCAACATTCAATTAAGTGGCAACTATTATGGAAACACCCATAGCGAGTGTGATTTTGGTACTGATATTATCATTTCAAAGGAATTTCAAAGGTTTTCTTGATAAAAAAAAAACAGGACGTTATTGCCGTTATAGATCGGTTAGGTTAGCTCGGAGTGGTAGCTCTGTTATCACAAAGCTCACTTGAGCACGCATAGCGGCCGTTGTGTTTCACCAAAATCAGGGAAAAGGAAGAAGTTGGTCAGCGCAAGGGCTGCACAACAAAAGCACGACTACCCCGCACTGGAAAACCAGCCAGAAAGTTTGATGAACGAAGCTATATCCTTGATGTCAATAGATGATAGCTCCGTTAAGCTAACAAGGAATGGAGAGCCAAATAACCTATATCTACACCTAGCAAGAGACGGGCACTGGCAAAGAAAGTGAACAACAGTCTCCTCTTCCTCAGTGGATCTGCATCCACGGCAGAAGTCGTTGAAAGGGAGCCTCATTCTTTTCGCGTGTCTACCCATGACGCAATGACCTGTAAGCACGGCCACTGTAGTCGAGATGACATCACTACCAAGACCAAGTAATCGGTTGGTACGCCTTCTATGGAGCAGGACTCCTCATTGACCCAGGATAGGTTGACGTCTCGAAAGAACCTCCGCGCAATGGTCAACTTGACCGAGGGAAGTGGCATACCCAATTCAACAGAAGAGGATTCAGGAAGGAGCGCACCAGCTCTGGCGAGCTCGTCGGCCCTACAGTTTCCCGGAATTTCACTATGCCTGGGAACCAACACCTGAGAGACACTGGTGAATCGCCCTGAAGGAAGGTCGAGAAAGCGGCGACATTCCCTAACGATCCTAGAGCTAATCACGAAACCCGATAGAGATCTTATCGCGGCCTGACTATCAGAAAAGATCGAGACGCGAGTGTTGAGGAGCATCGTTGACGAGGATCCACTGAGCGGCCCGGTAAATTGCCATCACCTCCGTCTGAAACACACTGCAGTAGACGTTATTGCCTACACATTGAAAGAATCCCTTTGTTTGTTGCAACAACCCAGTTTTCGGACCCAGGGTATTTTAGACTTTAAAATATTTGTTCAGTACAGAAATTGCTTCAAGCCCAACATATAGCATCTGTGATGAAGAGAACCAATCCCTAGAATACATACCTGCAACCCATCCGCCATTAAAAAATTTCACAAGCATATAAGGAGTTATCCTTACTGACATCGCACTGCAACTAATTTTCGTCGGGTCAACGGGATGAGGAAGACTCTATGTTAGGTTGAGATCTTCTGCTCGCAGTACTTCTACATGACAATATAATACCATCTGCTGTTAGACCCTTCATAGAAGCAAGTCAACCAAAAAAACATTTCTTTTTGGCTATTTCGGAATACTATTCACCTCGGGAAACGTTTTCACAAAACTTTGGAGGGGTTTCCTATTACTTATCTACGGGTTATTCTAACAAAGACCTTCTAGCAGTCATCTTGGTGTAACCTGCAGGGATATAGCATTCAACAGCACGTATAAATAATAAAATTTTCTTCACAAAATCCTGTGCCATGAAAAGTTTCTCAAAAATCTGTCTTTCGGAGTCGACTTTAAACTGTAGGTCCCGCCACTCATGTATGAAATTAACGCACACAACATGAGTGGTGTGAGAAACTACGTCATAATCCTGACTGAAGAGTTGTAATGACCAATTATGTATGTATGTATCTCCTAAACATGTTTATCATGTTTATTTATGTGGGTGGGTTTCTTGTAGGCATTTTCCCATATTGTGTAGATACTTAGGAGAGTATTCATAATCAGAAATCTTAATTTGACAAGAGTTTATTATTATGGCTCCATTTCGCAGTCTAATGGATGGATGTTGGCTACTACTAGACGAGAGCTTCTAGAAATCATATCAAATTTGTCGTACAGAGCTGACTTTAAACTGTAGTCCCATCTCTCATGGATAAAATGAACATACATTACCCGAAAGGAAACCAGGCCGTAATTTTGAACAAATGGTTGTAATGGCCAACTTATTAAATTTCCTGTATTATTAGATTCTTTTTTTTGGGAAAATATTTTCCTAATGTGAACTCAAGTCTAAAAAGCTTTTAAAATTGTTTTTTATTTACAAGAATTAATCGTTCTGTGACTAATTTGTTGTAGAAAAGAAAGAAAGGAAAAACAGCATCACATGTTTATGCTTAAAACTTACTTTCAAATATGAACACATTCAAGCATTAATGTTTTCCCATGAAGGCTAAATAGTTTACCCATCAAAAATTCAATTTTTTTTTCTAAGAAAATCATCACATACGTACGTATACACTTTCAATGTTTTTTGGCAAAAATCATGAAAAAACACATTTAAACACAAATTAATGGAAATCTTTTTCTGCTTTTTTATTGTTTTTTCTTAATTTAAACATTTTTATTCAACGTGATTTAAAAAATTTCATTTCAAAAACTAAACTTTCGTGCAAAATTACCAAAAAAAGACTAACGAGAGAGAGAAAGAGAGAATAAAAATGAAAAAAAAAACTTTTTTTGTTAAAAATGAAATGAAAATCATATATTTTAACATGGAAAGTAAACGAAATAAAACCAAGCAAAACAATCTAAAAAACTGAAGACAGTAGAAAACAATTTATAGACCAAGAAAGCAAAACGTTTCCAGCATTCACCTCATAAGTACCAAACAACCAACCATTCAAGCAACCAACCTTAGTGGCGTATATACGCCAGCCATACCTTTGAAAATGTAATTTTATAACGTCGTATTATTCGGAGATATTTTTTTTTGCTTATTTTTGTGCCATAAACAAAGAAAAAGAAAACGAAAAAGTACTCAAGAAAACGGGAATACAAAATAGCCAAAATCGAAAGCCATAGACAACACAATAGAAGCGAAGTATTTTATTACATACGAACTGAAATGAAAAGACTTAAAAACAAAAAAATCCTTTTCTTTCTCATAAAATTTATTGTTATTTCACTTTCGTATAAATTCCAGTTTCCAACGTCACGAAAAACAAAATTTTTTAAAAAATTTAAAAAAAATTGGAAATTAAAGTGTGTCTTGGAGAATTTTTCAAAAAGTACTTTTTCAGGAGTCTCTTAAAAGGAAATCTACAATTAGAATCTGTCTTTAGTTACTGAGCTCAAGAGCCTGTCTCTACCTCCGACTTAGGAGGACTTAGTAAATACATTTGGCTTTAATGGAAACCTTTCGAGAACTTTGAAACTGAACCACTAAGCGGCCTATGTGGGAGGAAAGACCACTTAATTTCTTTCAGTGTGTATTTCGTTAGATTTCCAACTGCTTGTTATACATAGTTTACGGATCTAATGCAGTATCATTGTATTTCAAGGTACAAATCGTAGTTCTTTTTCAATAATAATCGTAGAATTTCGAACTTCCTAGAGTCCAGAAATGGTATTCTTTCATCATCTGAAGAACAAATAAGTTAGGTTAAGATACGAAATAAAAGGAATTTTGTGGTACACATAGCATAAACATAATTGGTCGTTACAATCCTTTCTGTCAGTTACAACCTAGCTTCTTACATCACTTATATTGTGTCTGTTAATTTTAGCCACGGGTAGCCGGGACCTACAGTTTAAAGTCGACTACGCACTACAGTAATCCTTCGATTTACGTCGCCTTGTTTAACGTTATTTCAATTTACGTCGTCAAATTTTTTGTTCCCTCTAACTTCTATTTGTGTCGTCATTCGACTTATTTCGCCTTTTTTGGAACCAACTGTGACGTAAATCGGGGTATTACTGTATTTTTGTATGCTTCTTGTTACTACTTTGTAGTATGAGCAATATGAAATTCGATTTACGTCGCCTTTTTTTGGAACCAACTGCGACGTAAATCGAGGGATTACTGTATAGATTCTTAGAGAAAATTCTTCATGGCAATTTTATTTACTCTCAGAGTTCTTTCCAGAAATCTTTTCCATTTTTCTTTTTGTTCGCGATGTTTGACATGGGGCTTGAACCGTGGCGTCACTTCTAATAAGATAACACACTATCTACCAGACTACGGCAACTACAATTTCATGGTACATGTGAACAAAGAATTGAAGATACGATTGGAAACAGATGACAAAGACAAAAGAAAGTATAAAAAGAAAAGCAAAGCTAGCTAATGTTTAAGATGACCCTCAGCAATTCGGATTGATAGTAGTTAGTGTGTTGGCTTATTAGACGTCAGGCCACGGTTCAAACCGCATGTCAAATTTCGAACATAACAAAATATTTCTACGGCGATTTCCTCTCAGCAGATTTCTAGCAAGAACTCTGAGAGTAAATAAATTTGCCATGAAAAGTTTCTCAAAAATCTGTCGTTCAGTGGTTCCGCCACTTATAGGTAAAACAACATGGGCGTTGTTCGAAACTAGGTCGTAATCTTGACTGAAGGGTTGTAAGAGCCACCTAAATTAGTAAGAAACAACCAGAACAGAATGCTTATCAGGTGGCCGATGGTGGAATTAATCTTCTGTTATGGAAACTGTCTGCTATTCAAGCTACGTTCAACAACTTTGCATATATGAAAGTTGGCTGGAATGATATTTCGCAATTCAAACTATCTTATATAATGGCTTACAATTTGATTGTATTTTAATAAGTTATATAAACCTCTCTCCTGTAAGCCTTGGTATTATAAGCATTACATGGATTCTGACCTATTAACCCCCCTCTCAAATACTTTAAATTATTTTCCTACTTTAGCAAATTCGTTTGATCCGTGTTAATTCTTGGAACTTTATTTTAACACACGTACTAATTACGTAAATGGTAATGGAAAATATTTCCGTTTATGGCTTAAAGTTTTCATTTAACAACCTTGTTTATGCCACACACGCAGACCCTATATGGCAGCATTACAGTGTTAGGAGCGTCTTTAAACATTCAATGGAGTGTGCCACTTAATGTTGCAGTCTGAGCCTCTGGCTGCTTATATAAGTTTGTTTGTGGCAGCAAAGATTTAGAAAAGCCTCTAGAAAAGGTGAATGAAATAAAACAAAACAAATTTAGTGACAAACAAACAAATAAAAAACAATAAATAGAGAAGCACAAGAGAAACTATCGTGTAATAAAATGTCATGAAAAACTTTTGCAAATGAAAACAACAGAACCATGAAAAACGAGACAAATAGACGAGACATTTTGTTGGTATCACATCAGCATTTGTTTGTAGAGTTTATTGCCGTGTCTCTTTCATTACGTTTCGTTTCATTTCTTTATAACTTTTCAGTTTCATTGAAAATGGAATTGCAATTCCTCTTAAAAGCCATCATATTTATGGTTTTCAAATGTAAAACTCTTACTCATGACTTACATTTGAACATGCAGCACTGCAGCATATTGTATGATTGTCCATGAATAATTTTATTTGTTTTTGTTATAGAACATTAGAAGGTACTTAGAAGAGTTGCTAAGGTCCATTACGGTGGTCATTACTTGTAAGTATGTTAACAGAAACGAATTTTGTTCTGTAAAGCTCTCATTAAAGCTACCTATTTACGAACTGCGAACTGCTTTTAGTCCGCTTTTGAATATGTTTTTGCAACAAACTCAGCTCGAAAGTAGGTTAGATATGACATGCAGCAGATATTAGCAGGTTAATTCAAAGTGTCTTGTAATACTCTCTCCTGCTTATAATTCTAATCAAACACTATATTGGAGAAATAAAGCTCATCAGGATGATACTCTTCTCTATTAATGCCTTTGACCAACCACTGCTTCTGAATTAATAAATCCGGCCATCAAAATTCTTTGTAGCAACGCATAAGTTTTTCAAACTTCGTTTCTTAGAGTCAGTAACCATAGGTCTGTGCTTCGTAATATCATCATCACGAGGTTTTTATCAAGCCAGCTCCTGTATTTCTAGCTCCTACCAATTCCTCCGTGAATCCCATGTGCATTTAACGCTCCTAACACACGAATGCTGCTATATAGCGGGTGTGTATGTGTGGCATAAACAATGTTGTTAAATGAAAACTTTTCGCCATAAACGGAACCATTTACGTAATTAGTAATAGTAATAGTATTCCAGGCAACTTTCATATATGCAAAGTTACTGAACGTAGCTTGAATACCAGACAGTTTCCATAACAAAAGATTAATTCTACCATCGGCCACATGATAAGCATTCTGTTCTGGAAGTTCCTTACTAACTTACTAACGGCTTACTAACGGCTATTGAAGTCGCCGTAGACTAGTAGGTAGTGTGTTGGGTTATTAGACGTAAATCCAAGGTTCGAGCCCCAGGCCAGACATCAAGTCAAAATACAAAAAGTATTTCATCGGCGACTTCCTCTCAGCAGATTTCTGGCAAAAACTCTGAGGGTAAATAAAAAATGTCCATGAAAAGCTTCTCAAAAATCTGTCGTTCGGAGTCGAGTTTAAACTGTAGGTCCCACCACTCATGTATAAAAAATTAACACACATAAAATAAGTGGTGTGAGAAATTCGAACTCCGGGTACTCTGCTTGTCTTAATTGACAAGTACACGTCCTCTAACCTAACATAACCTAGGTGGCTATTACAACCCTTCAGTCTAGATTACGACCTAGTTTCGCACACCACTTTTGTTGGGTGTGTTAATTTTACTCATGACTACTGGGGACTACAGTTTAAAGTCGACTCCGAACGATAGATTTTTAAGTATTCATGGCAATTTCGTTTTACTCTCCGAGTTTATGCCAGAAATCTGCTGAGAGGAAGTGGCCAAACAAATATTTTTTCATACTTCGTTTTGTTTGAATTGTCTGTGCTGGGATTTGAACATTGTCCTCACTACCACTAGACTACGGCGACTTCAATAACTGCTAAAGCTAAATTTTGAATATTCCTGTTTCGATATCATATTTATTTCAGTATAAAAAAATCGATTTAGGAAAGGACCACTGAGCAACACTGTCCTCCACTTCCAATTCGGTTTAGTACTCGCATCTTCATGGATAGCCCGAAACTCTATAGGAATACACTGGTACTGGGATCTATTGCGAAGGACTCAAGGTGAAATTTCATTTCATTTTTCAGACACAGTTTTTGGCCAAATGGAAGGTACTTGAGGTCTTAGCAGACCTGGCTCTGTCTGATGCGTATTCTTATGTGATTTTTATTGTTGGTTAAGCTGCCCTCGGAGTGGTTACGTTGGTCTGACATCGTAAATCGTATGTGGTTGATGACTGCAGCGAGTCAATAGGAGATTTTCGAACGGGACAATAATATTCGTGGCAACAGGTTTGAACCGTGGTCTCATGTCTAATAAGCCAACACACTACCTACTACATCACGAAAAAATAATCCGCCTCGCTCGAATAAAACTATGCTGCGATTGATTGATAATTGATGGATTGATGATTGATTGTTGATTGATGTCAAGCTTAAAAAAGAAAATCCGTTATAGCTTTAAAAACGTATTTTACTTTTTACTGCACTTTCATAGCCATGATTACTACTTACTACCCACCATCAAGCGGTCACCAACTCATGACTTTACAACCTTTAAGTATTTATTCTGAAAAAACAATTTTCTGGCATTCATTTTCAAATGAAATATTATGGACGAAAAACAAGAAGAGTGTCACAATGCCCGTAAAACAATTAACGTTTAAACAAGCCAACGCAAAAAAATGGGGGGAAAAAACAAACTTTCATTTGGTATCAGGGCTATAAAAATATGAAAACAAAAACAAAATCGCTTTGAAATATCGTGACCATGATAATGATGAATACAGTGATTAACAAAAAAAAACTACATACATGTACATATGTTTGTATGAGACAATAAATAAATAAAAAATAAATGTTTAATTGATTAAGTGAAAATCGGACATCACAATACATGTTCATACATACATACAGATAGATACCCCCATATAAATCCATTTTTAATACAATTGCAATTGTATATTTATACACACATATGTATGTCTATAGAAACATGCCATATTATTGTAAATTCTTTTTTTTTTGTTTTTTCTACTCAAGTGTGTAATTTTTACATGTAGTCACTTCAACACACATTACGTGACACAATCGAAGTGACACAATTTTTTATCAAATTTTTTTCTCCTTTTTCTCTTTTTTTTTTTGCTTGTCTGATTCGTTAATATTCACTTTTCTAAAAGACAATATCGATGACGTTTTCCTTTTAATGGCGTTTTGTTTTTTTCTTTTCATATTCTTACTCTCCGCCTTTGCTTAGGTGAAATTATTTTCACAATAAAAATTTTATTACAATACAATACAACAACAATAAAAGAAATAAAAACAAAAAAAATTGGTGATGATTATTGTAAGTGATTTTCAATCAAAAAAATAAATTACAAGAAACGTCAAATTTGTATTTTGCTGGAGGCGTGTGTGTTATAGAGTTTCAAACACTCTCATCTTTGAGTTCATGAGCAAACGGTGGCTACAAATATATCGGCCTACGCAGGCGCTGTTGTGCATGTTAATGCATGCAGTCAGTTAAACGTGTGCGCATAACGTGCATGTGCGGTATACAAAAAATGTGTTGAAGGCAGGGATTTCCTAATTGTTAAATGAAAGGGAAAACTATGTTCTCCAGCATTATAGGCTATAAAGAGGTAGGTTTGGCATAAAATGTTGATCTCTCCTGGCAAAATACTCTATCCTGCTCGAATAATACTATGCTGGGATTGATTGACGTTGAATGTTGATTGATGTCAAGCTTTAAAAGAAAAATTTCATCGTAGGTTATCCATGCAGTTCAAAAACTGTTTTCAGCGCTACTTCCATAGCTATGATTACTACTTACTACCCACCATTGATGGTTGATTGATGTCAAGCTTAAAAAGAGAAAATCCGTCGTAGATATTCCATGCAGTTCAAAAACTCTTTTCAGCTGCACTTCCATAGCTATGATTACTACTTACTACCTACCATTGATTGTTGATTGATGTCAAGCTTAAGAAGTGAAAATCCGTCGTAGGTATTCCATGCAGTTCAAAAACTCTTTTCAGCTGCACTTCCATAGCTATGATTACTACTTATTACCCACCATTACCCTTAAAGTATTTATCCTGAGAAACGTTTTCTGTCATTCATTATCAAATGAAATATTCGAGTTTTTGCCAGAAGTCTGCTGAGAGTAAGTTGCCGAAGAAAATTTTTTTCAGTTTTCGCGTTTTGTTGGAGATGTCTGACCTAAGATTTGAACTGTTACCTCACGTCTAATAAGCCAACAAAATACCTACTAGACCACGTCGATTTAATGTTTGTATTGATTTTTAAATGCTTATAACTGGGCAAATAGGTCTCCTATCAAAAACATAGCGAAGTATAGTATTCGACCATGTGGTGACACTTTGCAGTGGTTAGAGAACTTAACTACATCCCGAACAACCTGTTTTATTTTCCTGTAAATAATCCCTCTACGAAGTGTATTGCCTAAAAATCTTTACCTCCAACTGCATTTTAACTACCTGGCAACACAATATGCCATTAGGAAACTAGTTACCAGACCTTCGTCGCACTTTTTTTAGTTGTAGAGCAGGGAGCCCTATCTATAACTATCAATCAATGGCCCAAAAGTTTATAGAAACATTGCAATTTCACCTATTCACCCATTGTTTCTTCTGTTTCATCCGAATGCATTCCTTGATAACATCTTAGGCATGGCAGTTTAGAGGACTAAGACAGTCAACTAATCGGGAGGCAGCTTAACTAACAATAAAAATCACATAAAAATACACTCCAGACGGAGCCAGGTCTGCTAAGTCCTCAAGTAACTTTAATGTAAGAGTTTTTGAACCTACAACGGATTTTCTTTTTTGAGCTTGACATCAATCAACAATTAACATCAAACATCAATCAAGCCCAGAATAATATTAGTCGAGCTAAATGGATTATTTTGCCATGAGAGATACATAATAGTCGCCGTGATGGAGTAGGTAGTGTGTTGGCTTATTAGACGTGAGGCCACGGTTCAAACCTACTGCCATGAATATTATTGTCCCCTAAAGCCTAAAGAAAACTAATTCGTTCCGGTCGCAAATCTCCTATTGATTCGCTGCAGTCATCAACCACATACGATATACGATGCCAGACCCACGTAATCACTCTGAGGTCAGCTTCACTAACAATTAAAATCGCATAAGAATACCCGCCAGAGGGAGCCAGGTCTGCTCCTGGTAACTTCCATGCAGCCAAAAATCTCTGTCTTAAAAGTGAAATGAAATTTCAAGTCGAGGTCTTCGCAATAGATCCCAGTACCAGTGTGTTCCTATACAGTTTCGGTCCATGAAGATGCAAGTACTAAACCGAATTGGAAGTGGGGGACAGTGTTGGTCAGTGGTCCTTTCCTGAATAGATTTTTTTTATTCTGAAATAAATATGACATCAAAACAGGAATATTCTTTCATATTTAGCTTTAGCAGTTATTGAAATCGCCGTAGTCTAGTAGGAAGTGAAGATATGGTACAAACCTCAGGTCAGACTGCTTCAACAAAATGAAAAAAAAATAGAAATATTTCTTCGGCACCTTCCCCTCAGCAGTCTTCTGGCAAAAACTCTGAGTGAAACAAAATTGAAATGAAAAATTTTCTCAAAATCTGTCGTTTTGAATCGACTGTAAACTGTAGGTCCCATCACTCATGTTTAGAATCAACACGCACAACATATGTTGTGTGAGAAGCTAGATTGTAATCCTAACTGGAGGGTTGTAATGACCAAATTATGTATGTGTATGTGATCCAACTGCCACAAGCAGTTCCCTGATAAGCGAATTTTCGCCATTTAAAGAATGATGGGATTCTCATGCAGTGGTGTGTGAAGCTAGGTTGTAAACCTGACTAAAATGTTGTAACGCCTATGTAAGTAGAAGAAATTTATCCAAGTATTCACTAATGGATCCAGATCACGCGACATAGTCGGTTTAGGAATGTCTTCAGAACAGTTGAGCCCTTCATTCGGAGACGACTTTAAACTGTAGGTTGCGCCACTCTTGTTCAAAATTGCAACACAACATAAGTGGTGTGAGAAGCTAGGTTGTAATCCAGACTAAAGGGTTGTAATGCGTAATTAAGTAAAAAAGTAAAATAAATTTATTCAAGTATTCACTATTGGATCCAGATCACGTAACATAGTCGGATTAGGAATGTCTTTAGAACAGATTAGGGCTCAACACATAAGTGGTGTCAGATAGGTGGTGTCTGAAGCTAGGTTGTAATCCTGACTGAAGGGTTATAATGACCAACCAATCTTTTAAGAAATGATTTTCAAGAACTTCTATCTGCGGCTTTTCCATTTCGTATGAGAATTCTCTTGAAAAATCGAAAAAATACTATAAAAACCATTTGAGAATCACTGAAGTTATAAGAAACGTGTGTCATTGTGGCATTCATTTGGAATATTAAGTGAAGATCACGTTTATTGTGACTACAACAATATTTTTAGAAAAACTTTGTTATTATTATGTCTTCTTCTTACTTTTATTTAATTTTGTTTGGTTGTTGTTATTGCTTTTTTAACAAAAATAATCAAAAATAAAATGCAACTTAATAAAGTTTTTTTTTTGGGTCTTAAGCGGCATGCATGCATGATACTTTATTTTTTTTTTGTTCTTTAAAACCCTCATGCCTTTCATAATTTTCCATTAAGCTGGTAAAGACTTTACCAGAAAGAAACCTTAAATGTATGTTTTTTTTTGTTAAATTAAATTAAAAAAAAAAAACAAAAAAGAAAACAATATACGAACCCAAAACAGAAAAAAAAAAATTATTAAAAAAAAATACAATAATAAGGTGAAATGGAAAACATGTTAAGGTTAAGTAGCCATGTGTAGAAAGAAAATTGCATGTTTCTTGATTTTTATTTCTTAATTTTTTTTCTTTCATTTTTTGGTAAAGGTAAGGTAAACTTACAGGTAAATTCATTGCATTTGTTAAGAAGAAGCAACAGAAAATTCTTAAACATCATTGTTAACATGCAACATGATTTTGTGGCAAGCGAACAGAGCACAAACGGAGCTCGTGCTTGAAACATTTGAAAAGAACCGAAATGAGTTTATTGTTCTCCTCTTGAATGTGATTCTTCTTCTGCTTCTTCTTCTATTGTTTGTATGTGAGCATATGGTCTACGTTTTTGGAAATACGATTCGATTTTAAATTTTCGATAGCAAGAGATTTTCTTTAAAATAGAAAAACCCAACTTAATCACACACTGAAATCCAAACTAAATATTCTATTCACGAACTAAGCATTCAAATCTGTAGAGTTTTTTCGCAGTTTTTATTTGAAAGAGAATTTGAAAAGCAATTTTAAAAAATTGTTCTTTTCGTTACTTTTAATTCCCCGATTAACGAATTTCGGTCTACCTTAGGTTAGGTTAGGTTAGAGGACGTGTACTTTGTCAACTAAGACAAGTAGAGTACCCTGAGATCGAATTGGCCCATTGTACAACGTCCTAGTTTCTCACACCACTTTTGTTGGGTGTGTTAATTGTATACATGAGTGGTGGGACCTACAGGTTAAAGTCGACTCCGAGCGACAGATTTTTGAGAAACTTTTTCATGGCAATTTTATTTACTCTCAGAGTTTTTTCCAGAAATTTGCTGAGAGGAAGTCGCCGAAAAATACTTTTTGTATTTTGTCTTTGATGTCTGGCCTGGCGCTCGAACCCTGACCTTACGTCTAATAAGCCAACACACTACCTACTATACTACGGCGACTTCGGTCTGCCTTAATACATCATTCCAGTCGCCTCTGCTTCTTGCTTGCCTACGCCAGTTGGTCACACCAATCGATGACAGAGCTTCCTCTATTTGGTCCTTCCAATGCAAACAAGGTCGTATTCTTCGCCAACTTCCGCAAATCCCCGCATCAAATACCCGTCTCAAACGACATGGTCGAGCCAGCGCAGCCGCTGGATGTCAATATGCATAACCACGTCTATGTCGTTGAAGAGCTTATACAGCTCACTGTTGAATTATATGCGGCAATCATCACCAATTCGCACTGGACTGAAGACCTTACGTAGGACTTTTCTCTCGAACACTCTCAAGGCTGCTGCATGCCTCTGTGTCATACAGAAGCACGAAGAGGATGAGAGTCTAGTAGAGACAAGATTAGTTTTGTCGTACGAGAGAGGTCTCTGCTGCTCTATTGCCTATTGAGACCATAGTAGCACCTGTTGGCAAGAGTGATCCTGCGCTTGATCTCCAAACTGACATCATTTTTGGTGGTAACGGCGGAGCCAAGATAAATAAATTCCTTGACTATATCCCAATTATAATTATCGGCCCTTATCTAAGATCCAATACTCCACAACGTCTCGACTTGTCGATATTTATGTATAATCAGACAAAATGTAATGCCCAAAACTGAAACCAATTTTCTTTAAAACATACTGAATTAGCCACTGGCATACCTTTAAGATCTCATTAAAAGGACATACATTTTCTAAGTCTATATCATACACAGCTCATAAAATTGAAGACGATAATACAAAAAAAAAATTATAAGAATCAAGCTTTTAATAACAAACTTTATTTGCCTCTTCTATTTCCAGGTAAGGACAGCAATTGCAATGGCCGGACCTTTAATATGAACTAATTTTCCAAATAAATTTCATTGATTTCATTGGGTATGTAAATAAAGTTCTTGAAACCATTGAAGTTAAGTTGTAATAACAAATTCTTTAGTGGTTCATGCCTACGAAATTATGTTAGGTTAGGTCACATACTCTGCCCTTCTTAATAACTATCGATATCGATAACTATGCTATGACGTATTTACATTTCTCTTCAATTAGATTTAGCTTATCATCATGAATAATGTAATTTCAAAAAAAATCTTCCAAATTATGGAAATTTACTTTGAAAAGATAAATCCATTCACGAAATCTCTTGTGTTCTAAGAACACTTTATACATTTTACGATCAATATAATCGAAGTCTTCGTAGTCTAGAAGCAAGGACAGAGATCTCAAACAAAACGAGGTATGCACAAATTTTTCTGCACCGATTTCCTTTCAGTGGATTTCTGGCAAAAACTCGGAGAGTAAATAAAAATTGCCAGGTTAAGTTTCTCAAAATCTAATGTTCGAGTCGACTTTAACTTGTACGATCCCTTACTCATGAGTAAAATTAACACATACAATATAAACGGTGTGACAATATAACGGTGTGAGGTTGTAATTCTGACTAGAGGGTTGTAATGGCTATGTATGCATACACATACGTATATTGGCATCTGCTTCAGAGAGCTTGGGTTCTATAAAGTCCTATAAAGTCATACAAGGTCTTCTGAGGTTACCTATCCCGTCAAATATTTACAACTCTTGGCTGGCATCTTGTAGCTATCCCAATAGTTTAATGAATATGTAGATTCTATGCAAAGCACCTTTGGCTAGGCACATTCTGTCAACAAACTCCGGGCGACCAAGAATCCTTCATCTCAAATCCCTAAGTATCGGCCAGAAAAGATTTTCTACGAACACCTTTTTGTCATTACAACTCCTGCGAAAGATGTACGGTCTCCGAAAGTGTACAACCATAGGCCAGTGCCCATTTATAATTGCTATGAGGTTCATAAAATAGACTCTAGCCAGGTTTAATGCAAACTTTCCTTCTGTCTACATCCACATCAGGCCATATTATTTGGTCTTTCACAAGTGGGTTTATTATCCCATATTTCCTTCGGAAATGAGGGAAGCTAATGTGTTTGTCCCTTTGCAGAGTAATGTCAACCTCATGTATGTATTGAATTGAATTTCCGTTTGCATCAGCGGTTGTTAGAGGTCCGGATTTATTTTTACCTTCAATGTCAGAATGTCCAGGAACCCATATAAGGGAAAGCGTCTAAAGTATCGCTATCTCCTCCAAAGATACAGGGCACGCTTGAACGCTTGTACACTGTCTCTAGGTGCCTAATCTGTGCTTTACTCCTAGTAAACATAAGTACATCTCCATTCTAGATATGGTGTACACTGTAGCGAGATACGTAATCTGTGCTTTACTGCCAGTAAATATGCGTACATCTTCATTCGATATATTCTGATATTGAATTGGCACAGCCGCACATTTCTATACCCATTAATTTAGTCTGCAGTACTGCAGTAATCGAGTAGTGATAAGGAGAATCAACTGTTATGAAAAGTTCCCACAACCGACTTTGACACACAGATCATCTGTACGATTTTATGTTTACAGATTTTATTCCTTAAACCCCTTGGGGAGCGCATTACTTACTTACTTATTTAATTGGCCATTAACAAACCGATCAACGGACTTCGGCCTGCTTTAACACATCTTTCCAGGCACCTCTGTTTCATGCGAGCCTTTACCAGTTAGTCCAACCAATCGATGACAGAGCTTCCTCGCTTTGGTCCTTCCAATGTAAAAAAGCTCGTCCTCTTTGCCGACTTCCATGCATCAAATACCCGTCTCGCCGAAGCATCCTCCTCCATTCGAACGAAATGGCCAAGCCAACGCAGCCGCTGTATGTTAATACGCTGCATAACATCCATATCGTTAAGGAGCTCATATAGCTCATTGTTGGATCGGATGCGGAAATCATTGCCAACTTGCACTGGACCGAAGATCTTACGTAGAACTTTTCTCTCGAATACTCTCAAGGCTGCTGCATCAGTGCTTAATTATGCACTTTACTTATTGCTGTAGTCGTTCAAAATTTTTTTTAAATTGACTACGATATCCAGTTAATGCTTTGATTTGCATTCAAATAAAATGCTCATTCACAGATTTTATTTCGTTTGTTAGCCTTCAATACTAAGAAGTTCTGATAACTCCTCTAGGCCGAAATTCTTGTGAGTTCCAATTTAAAGTTTGCCTGTTTGTGTGAAAGTTTCCCAATGAATTTCCTTAAAAGTATCCAATCCCTTACCATTTATTGCAATGCATCCTGTTTCCAAAACATGTTCCTCCAACCTTAGTTTATAAAGTCCTGGTTTCTATGTGTACCGTCTGCTAATCTCTTCCAATGCTAATATCTTCCAATGTTTTTGAGTTAAATTTTCTGATTTACTTACTCTTTTCTGTTCAAATTAAGCTACATTAAGTACACAATTCGTTTGATTTGACAATAAAATTTGAAAAAAACATTCAATATTGCCAATGACCCATTAATGGCAATGCCAACGATTGATTTGATGTGTAATAAAGTTGATAACAATACGAGCAAATTCTCTATGATCAACAGCTAAGCACCTGAACAGCTGAACAGCTGTATTAATAAAACACTTCTGCAACAACAATAACTGATTCTGCAATGACTTTCTCTGGCCATAATTAAACAAGAAAACCATGACCAATTCAGACAAATTAAAACAAATCAATTTTATATTCACAATAAAACTGTTTTCAGATCGCGTATACCATAGTTTTAAAAATTATTGATGCTTTAAACTTTTAAAAGTTTTAATAATACAGATTAAAAACAGAGTAAAAAAACTAAATTGCAAATCTATTGTAAAATCTGAATTGCCTGAAGTCAGATAAATGGCCTACTTTAGCTAAAGACAGCTAAAAACCATTCAAATTTGTTTAAAAATTTTATTTTTTTTAGCAAACAAATATAGCCATACACACAGATACTAATGCTACTATTTTCTACTATTATTAACAACCATTTATTTAATATTTATGTTGGTTAGTTTGTTGGAAAACTATGATGTCCATGGATGAAATGAAGTTTGTAGGAAGGAACTTCAATATTTACATACATACATACATAATTGGTCACTACAACCTTTCAGTCAGGATTACGACCTAGTTTCTCACACCACGTATGGTGTGTGTTTTAATTTTATACATTAGTGGCGGGACCTACAGTTTAAAGTCGACTCCGAACGACAGATTTTTGAGAGACTTTTCATGGCAATTTTATTTACTCTAAGAGTTTTTGCCAGAAATCTGCTGAGAGGAAGTCGCCGAAGAAATTATTTTTGTATTTTATTTTGATGTCTAGCCTTGGGCTCGAACCCAGGCTTTTCGTCTAATAAGCCAACACACTACCTACTAGACCACAGCGACTTCGATATTTAGTAACTCTAAACTGAGCTACAGATCAGCAATGAGTATTCAAAAATATGAGTAGAATCGAATCATAGTCATAATTTCTGATATCATGGAACCTCTACTCATATTCAAAGTTTGAAGTGCTCATCGTACTCATACTTAACAATACGTATGATGTTGTTGATTTCGACTCTCCATAACTCAACATATACAAGAATTACAAAATAAATATGATTCGCATATGAACACTAAAATACTCACTAGAAGGTTGTGCGTTTGCTCTAATTGCTGATTTGAGTCACTCGAATCATTTATAAGTCCATAAGTACCATAAGTATTTTTCTAAAGTTATGAATCTAAATGATGAGGCTAACGAATCAAACGTATTTCGAATAGTATGAGTTTGATATCAACTTTGTACGCATACTCATTGCAACCTGTACTCATAAATCAATGTTGTAGTGAGCATGAATGAATCAGAATACATAGTTAAATTTCAATACTGTTGACTCATTTATATCCAAAATTTCATGAGTGCTTATGAGTAGCGAAAAAATGATTCATTGCTGATCCCTGATCTGAATCAAAAATTAAGATCATTGAAGTAATAATGGTCAACCATCTTTCCAGCAAAGTTAAAAACATGTTATTTATTTACAAACCTTAGTGCTTTAAGCCTGTAGTTTCTTTATGCAGAAAATTAGTATTTTTGTTCATAAGGAATAATTCCAATTCGATTCCAACATTTTTTAAATATTGAACGCATTCAAATAGGCTCCTTTGGATAGGC
The DNA here is from genome assembly GCA_936449025.2 of Sarcophaga subvicina. Lineage (NCBI taxonomy): Eukaryota > Metazoa > Arthropoda > Insecta > Diptera > Sarcophagidae > Sarcophaga > Sarcophaga subvicina. The sequence continues at coordinate 101,979,465 of OW388083.2, read as the reverse complement.
AGCATCTTCGTGTTTAGGATCTTACTTTCCCTTGGAGAAGAAAACGCAGAAAGGGGAAAAAACAATGCTTGTTCGATTTAAACTCCCATGAAGAACCAATTGTTACGTTTTTACCTTTTAAAAACGTTTAAAATATAAACTCGTAGATTCTAAATAAAATATAAATAAATTTGTGTTGAGTTGTAATTAAAATTCTTTATTATTCGCACTATACTGTGTGCCACTGTTCACAACTTGATGTAAACAACAACAATTGTTCTTCTTTGTTATTCCTTTGTTTACAGCCTTTGCATAAACAATTACTAGACAATTATTTGACAGATCTTTGTAACGGAGATCTTCAAACCATGATTACTCTCTTCAAAAACACATCGCGTCTTCACACAAGACTGCCTTAACTTTTACCATTGCTCAAATTAAAAATCTTTACGGCAAATCATATGCAAGAGATCAACTGGCCACTACACGAGATGATATCAGCAACTAAAGCTAGTATATTAGTTCAAGGTCCCGTTCTCATGTGCAGTGCAATTTTTACATCAACGACTTATTAAGCTGTGTAGTGCTTCATATCAAAAAAAACCGCGGTACTGAAAGGAATAGTACGCAGGCCTCATTCCACTCATACTTCATGAGAGTACTTCCTTGTGGCAATTTCATTAATCGAGTGTTTTGAGATGAAGTCACCGTAATCTAGTAGGTAGTGTGTTGGCTTATTAGACGTAAGGCCACGGTTCAAACCCCAGGTCAGACATCAAAACAAAATTTGAAAAAATATTTCTTCGGCGACTTATTCTCAGCATATTTCCAGCAAAAGCTCTGTGAGTAAAATAAAATTGCCATGAAAAGTTTCTCAAAAATTTGTCGCTCGGAATCGACCTCAAACTGTAGGTCCCGCCACTCATGTATGCAATTAAGGCACACAACATAAGTGATGTGGGAAGCTAGATCGTAATCCTGACTGAAGGGTTGTAATGGCCAATTATGTATGTAGTATTCAAAATTTTTTGCAACAATTAATGTGTGCCGACGAGAATTTTGTTTGTCTCACAATTAAGAAGCACGAGCTATACGACCTCTATAGCCCGATTGACTTCATCTTCGTGCTAAAGAGATTTCCTCTCCTTAGAGAAGAAAAGCGAAGGGGCAATGCTTTTTCGATTCCAACTTTTATGAAGAAAAATTGTGGTTTTTCCATTGCTCCATTTATAAATGCTAATCTTTACGATAAATCATAGATTACTACATCATTTTCAGTACCAAGACTGCCGGGAATAGTACGCAGATGCAGCTCCAGAAGTCTGAGTAAAACAACAACACATTTTAATTTGCTCATAATGAAATTTCAGAAATTTCCGTAATCGAATGGTTTGAGATAAACCATATGGGTTATGGGATATGGGTTACTAAAACCGATGCTGCTGCAAGGGCTGCCAGGTTTTACCGATGTCAGCTTACCAATGTATTCTTGGAATTACAGCAGCCTCTTTCGCAAAATATATCATGAGGAGCCTGATGAAGTACTTCGATATTTTAATACTGGATACGAAATGTTCGGTTTGTATTTAAGGCCATTTGCTATCCGTTAGAATAGGTGTTCTCTGGGGATTACAGCCTCCCTCGGGAATTTATAGCTTAAGATGTTATAAATATTGGGAAGCCAGAAACTGCGTATGTTCTGTGTATAAAAATTAAAAAATAGTTCACCGGAATAAATATTTGTTTCAGATATAGGAAGAATGATTCAGGCGTCGAATACCTCAAGACGATGACAACAGCAGTGTATACCAAACCCATTGATTCATTAAGTGTTGAAGATATATTGATTATGTAAAGTAATCAGATTTGTTCTCCACAATTGTTTTCTCCGCAAACGTTAAACGTGTAGAAAACATTTGTTCATTATAGATTGGCCAATAGAATCTAGAATATTTAGAATATTCTAGAAATCTAGTGTTTAAAGATTTTAGTCTTCCACAGGTAAACGACACTCGTTTCAGAATAGTGCGAAACACAAAATGTCTTTTAAATAGTTCTTAAGGAATAGTAAATGGAATGGGAAAAATACAACTGTCATCATCTTTACAAAATGAGTCGAGTATTTCAGAGCCATAGCTACAGGGTCATTAAAATTGTACCATGTATGCTGTAACATAAAGTTACTCAGAGGCCAGTAGGTCAACTATTTTAGGCCTTGATATATTTAACGATAATTGCTACAGTGAAATACTTCTTCTAGCATGTTTAGTAATTTAATTAAAACAGTAATTAATGGGTGCAACGAAGCACACCTGATATCGGTCACTGTTTAAATAAATTTATTTATTTTTTTAATAAATTTAAATGCAGAATTTATTTTTGTGCTCTTTCTTACTGAAAGCAATACTTTTCGCTATTCATCTCTGACTAAAACTCTGTAGTAAATAAGATTAAAGAAAAAATAAAAAAAAAATTTGTTTTTTTAAGCTTTTAAATAAAACCCAATTCATAAACCGGTATTTGTGTTACAAGTACAACTATTTACCAATAATACTTTGGTAATAGCACAACAATAACAACAACAGCAGCAGCAACAGTAACAAAGACAACAAGAGTAAGACTTCTTTGCAGCAATAACGATCACAATATACAAGAACTACTACAACACAGTTAAATCGATCATATGACCGGGGTAACGATAACTTGCATGCGACGAGTGTAATGTACGTTTTAGCCAAGAGTTACGGCTAATGAAACATTTGTTGTTGGGGCCAATGCAACAACAGCTACGTACAACAACTTACAAAGTGTTTAAATTGGCTTTAAGCCGGTTTTCAATTTATTTAAAAGCAAATTTTATTTTTTTCTCTTTTTCTTCATCTTGTTTTAATACAAAGAAGTTCTTTTTTTTGTTTTTTCACTTTGAAAGAAGTATTAAAAAAACGACTTAAATTTACATACTGGTACTCGTTACCCCCGAAGCATTTCTAATAAAAATTTAATAATTTTATAAGATTTATTAATAGAAAGAAACAATAACAACAACAACAACAATAATAATAATACATAATAATACATAATAAAATTTATTTTGCAAATTATTACAATTATCACACACAGCCATTTAGTAGCATATTGGCCAATAAATAAATCTTGTGTAGTATTTTTCATGTTTTTATTTTATTATTAAAAATAAATAATATTCATTACAATACTTATTTATTAGTTAATAAATAAATGAATACAAAAATATGTATGTTTTTATAGCATATGTACATATATGCATATGCATGTATATGCACATATGAACTTTGTTAAGAAAGAAAAAACCTCAAGAGAGTATAATGCCATTTACCACAAATACCACCACAATTATATGGTCAACAGTGGCGAACAAAAGAAGCGGCACTCTAAAGGGAGATAAAAAAAGAATTACAAAGAATTTTTACCATAACACACTTACACGCCAAATAAATAATGGGATGTCCAGGTAGACCAGTTGACAGTGTGCTACAGATATCGGCAATGAATCGCTTTTTCGCTACTCATAAGCACTCATGAAATTTTGAATATAAGTAAGTCAACACTATTGAAATTTAATTACATACTCTGATTCATTCATACTCACTTCAATGTTGATTTATAAGTATAGGTTGCAATGAGTATGTATGCGTACAACGTTAACATCAAACTCATACCATTCGAAATATGTTTGATTCATAAGCCTACTCATTTAGATTCATAACTTTAGAAAAATACTTATAAAACTCATAAATGATTCGAGTGGCTCAAATCAGCAATCAGAGCAAACACACAACCTTCTAGTGAATATTTTATTGCTCGTACGCGATTCATACTTATTTTATGCTTCGTGTATACAATGTTGAGTCATGGAGAATCGAAAACAACAACATCATACGTGTTGTTAAGCATGAGTATGATAAGTACTTCAGACTTTGAATATGAGTATAGCTTTCATGACATTAAAATAAGTATGAATGCGTATAAGTATCAGAAATTATGAGTATGTTTCGATTCTACTCACCTTTTTGAATACTCATTGCTGATTTCTGGTGAGCTAATCTGCCAGAGACTTAGGTCTGTTGTTCCTCTACACCTGCCTTACGGTGTACGCCACTCAGCTCATATTAATTTAAGCACAATTTGTAATTTAAAGTCGCCGCAGTCTGGTAGGTAGTATTTTGGCTTATTAGAACTGAGACCATGGTTCAAACCCTGGTCAAATATGCTTACATAATTGGTCACTACAACCCTTCAGTCAGGATTACGACCTAGCTTCTCACGCCACTAATGCTGTGTGTGTTAATTTTATACAAGAGTCGGGACCTACAGTTTAAAGTTGATTCCGAACGATAGATTTTTGAGAAACTGGCAATTTTGTATGTATGTATGTTAATAATGCAAATCACAACATATAGTTTAAAAGCTAACATTCTAAAAACAAGTACCTATAGGACAGCTTCATTGATACTCAGTGTTATTCTCTGTTACACGTGTATAGAAAAAAAATTCTAAAAACCACAGTCAACAGGAGTGTGTTGACAATTATTAAAAGAAGCGCTTTTATGATGGGTAGTGGATATAGCAACATATCTTTGGATACCATAATGTTGTGGTAGCTATTATCGCTTTATTTTATATATTTGATGGCATATCTTTGATTATCATATCTTTGATGGCAAATTAGAATATTTTTGCGAAAATGGCAACGAAGATAAGAAAACAGTCCCAACAGTCGGTGTATCTTCAAACCAATACCAGATATTGAAAGATAAATTAAGAGGAATTTTAGAGAGGACAAGTATAATCGAATGCAGTCCCAGACGAGACATGTTCTGTCGGGCTCGATATCTCAATCAAACGTTTTCAATACCCAAAAAGGAAGACAAAACAACTTCACTTCATATGGCTGCAAATGCACGAACATCGAACTGAAATATAATCCGTGATTATATGGAGCTTAACGGTAGAGAATGTAATCGACGTTGTGTTACTGTTGAAGAAAAATTGATAGGATGTGCTCATCGTATCATTTTTGTCATTAACAGAGACAATTCGCAAGGAAAATAACTAATGGTAGGCTAGCTAGGAGACTGACCACACTAGGAAGAAATATTGTTTGGAATTCTGCATAGTGTAGTGATGGAGATGGAGTTGATTTTAATCATATAAATCCGAAGTAAACATTTACAGAAGGTTTCCAACATCGAAGAAAAATGTGCTTCAATGACCAGTTTCCAATCTCTAATCACAGCAAAACTATGCATAAAGTTATCAATTTCATTGTGTCTAAGACAAGATCCATCAGATCAATAGTTGAACTGTCTGTTTAAACCTTTATATAGAATAATCTGTAATCCAATCGGTCACCATAGTATAGTAGGTAGTGTGTTGGCTTATTAGACATGCGACCAGGGCAGACATCTCCAACAAAACGAAATATTATAATATATTTCACTGGCGACTTCCTCTCAGCAGATTTCGGGCAAAAGTCCTGAGAGTAAAGTAAAATTGTCATGAAAAGTTTTCCAAAAAATCTGTCGTTCTTACTAATAAATAAAATTAACACTCCCGACATAAGTGATGTGAGAAGATAGGTTGAAATCCTGACTGGATGTCACCCAATCGGTCTTAATGGTATAGTTATATAGCAAATAATTTATTAAAACGCATCGATCCATAAAATTTTATCCACGATTCTGCAAGTAACTCTCTTTCTCATGTCCATCCATCTGAGTCTAGAAATACAGTGGCTTTGGATTTGCAGGAAGAACACACCAACTTCAAAGTACTTTGAATCCAATGTGAATTAAGCTGATGGGATCAAGTATTATTGGAATATAATCTTTCAATGTACCCAGCAGTTTACTACGAGGCTGATATCTCAGTAGTTAGTTCACTAAAGTTATGCAAGGTTCTAAAACCATGCTCTTATTAGTTAACCCTTTGACGGACACCAAAATTTTAGGAGCCCTTCCCGTGGGACACTTGCTGTATCTCCGTTATTAGGTCATGTCCCCCCAGAAACCCTTGTTATGACGTCTATAGACGTCAGTGTCCGTCAAAGGGTTAACAGATAACTTTAGTACAGGGTTCGTCAAAAATTTTTTGGTTATGTGTTAGTGAGTAAGAGAGAGAAAATAAGTTGAGAGAATTTATTTATTTACAGCCATAGGAAAGTGTTAGTAATATACGCTATTTTTATTTTCATTTCATCAGCATACATAAGTAAAGCTATATAACTTTGGCTTAATAATTTTAGATAAATAAAAATAAAATAAAAAAATCCATTTTTTATTAAAAGAACATAAAGCTATCCATCTTTGGCTTAAAAATTAGGCCATGTTTTTTAGATAAATAAAAATTTTTTATTAAAAGAAAAAAGCGAACATTCCAAAGCATTTAAAAAAATTATACTATGCGACAAAATAAAAAAAAAACTGAAATAACAGAACATTTTTAACATAAAATATTTTTTGAGTGTTATGCTGAAATAAAATGATAAAGCATCCGCTGCACATGTGTTCTTGTCGCAGTCTGATCGACAACTAAATGAAAAAACACAAGAATGCGTGTGAGTTCTCTTTGCACAACTGTGCTATGAAATGGTAAACTATGCTTTAGTACCTACATTATGTTACGGTTAAGCCTGAGTAGCTGAACAGACTTAGAAATGAAAACGAGTACTGAAACTGACAGTTAGAAGTCGAATATAATTTTGTCATGGATTCAAAAATTTTGCCCATATGTATACCTCATAGCATTTAATTAAACAACTATTTCCTATCCTAGTGCAGTATTTCATTAAATACAAGCTAAGCTAACAAAAAGTGTTTGTAAGTTTGTTCTAAAAATTGTTCGGCTATTTTTGTTTACCACTGTATTCATTTAATTTGACCTACATCAAGTTTTTAAAGTTGTTTGTTCGTTCATTCGTTCATTAATATCTTTAAGCTGCTGGCTGGTTTGGTCCCTATGCAGTGTTTTTTTCTCTCTCTTTCAATTTATTTTCTTCATTTTTTTAAGAAATATACAGTCTATACAGATAATTTTGTGTATTTCTTGTTACTTATTGATATTCTGTTGTGCTTCTTTATTAACGTCTATCTTTACATTGTTTTGCCTCATTTATGCAGTCACAGCCACAACCGGGCACAATTGGTTAAGAGTTCATCATTCATCATAAAAGAAAACGTCCATAAACATACTTCCTCAACCAACCAACCAACCAGCCATCGATAGATCTCGTGTTGTAAGCCATAAAACGAAAACGTAAACATAAAAACGGTTTTATTTGTCAACTTTTATACTTCATCGTCAGTCAGCCTACACTTTTTTGAGTTACCCTATGATCACTACAACGTTGTTGTTGTACGCAATTTTTGTTGTGTTGATTTTTTTTATGGTCATTAGTCATGACTCATAGTTATCTTGTGGTTGGGTTTTTTTTTGGTATTTTTCGCTAATGAATTCCTACCTCCCGCGCCCCCCAAAAACCAGAATAGGTGATAAGGTTTTAGAGAAAAGAAGAAAATAAAATCGCAGTGTTTGATGTGTAATTTGCTGGTGTACACACTTAGGGCAATTGTATATGATACAGACAAGAGTAGTTGTTTGGTAATGCAAATATTTGCTTAGAATCGTAAATAATTTTTGAAATTTACTTCACACTCTCATGTCTTGTGTTATTAGAAGAAAAAGTTTTCAAGTGTTTTTAAGGTCTGATAAGCAGACAAACGAGTTGTGTCCTTAGAACATACAAGGGGTATGAAATTTTTTACTGAAAAAAATTATTTCAGAAACCTAAAATTTGTTTGTCTAGCTAATCCCTTACCATTACATATCCTAGTGCAGCCCTTGCGCTGACCAACTTCTTCCTCTTCCCTGATTTTGGTGGAACTTGGTCAGTACAGGGACTGCGTTCACCCGTGGCATCACAACGGGCCGCTATGCGTGTTCAAGTGAGCTTTGTGAAATCAGAGCTACCACTCAGACTTAACCTAACATATCCTAAAATCTAAGTCCTTAAATCCAAATTTTCAAATTTAACACACGAAATTGTTTTTTTATGGATTTATTATTTGGACAAGAACAATGTAAATAGTAAGGTTACGGCCAATGAAGTAAAGTACCGTATCGGGTTTACTGAATTTAATTTGGCAATAAAAAAATTTTATAGCCCACTGTATGACAAGTTGCGTCATCTTGTTGGAACCAAACGTTGATGTGTTGTTGATTAATTTTTGGAACCAAAAATTTCAGTCAAGATAGCCCAATAGCTCTCGCCATTCACTATAATAAAGGGTCCGCCAAATAACTTTTTTTTGAAAATGCTTTACAAAAAAAAATACTGAATATTTTCTCAAATTTCCTTTTTTATTTGAAAGTAAAATCCTTCCGGTTAATAATGGAAAATAATTTCATTCAAATGGCTGCCTCGGCTGGCCATGCAGTAGCCTACACGATCGGTTCAATTTTTAAGCACATTATCGATTGTGTGCAGGTGTATTTCAACAATGGCTTCACGAATATTGTCCTTTAAAGCGTCAATTGTCTCTGGCTTGTCGGCGTAACACTTATCTTTGACGGCACCCCACAAATAATAGTCCAACGGTGTCAAATCGCAGCTCCGAGGTGGCCAAACGACATCAGCTCTGCGGCTGATAATGCGATCTTCAAAAACAGGGCGCAAAACATCGAGTGTAGCTTCGGCTGTGTGGCACGTAGCGCCGTCCTGCTGAAACCAAATGTTGCCAATATCCTCCTCTTCAATTTTTGTGCACAAAAATTCGTTCAACATGGCCCGATAACGATCGCCATTGACTGTAACGGCCACTCCTTGTTCATTTTCGAAGAAAAATGTCCCAATTATGCCTCTGGACCAAAATCCGCACCAAACAGTGACTCGTTTTAGGTGCGTCGGCTTTTCAATGTATGCGTGCGGGTTTTCTGTGCCCCAAATGAGACAATTTTGCATGTTTACATACCCGCCAAGATCAAAATGGGCTTCATCTGAAAAAATGATTTTTTTGCCAAAATCGGCATCTTCTGTAAGTCGATCGCAGGCCCACTTAGCGAAGCGAAAACGCTTTGGATGGTCAATTGTTCAAGCGTATGCACAACCATATTCGTTCAGCGGAAGGGTAAAACTAATTATCTGCCAAATCACACATGAGCTGAGTGTTACCATTCACGATAAAGCATTAGTTGAAAAAAAAAAGTTAGATGGCGGAACCATATATCAATATGCCTGATTGAAAAGAAATGTAAATGCTGTCACACCATAGTTATCGATATCGATTGCCCTTAGGCAGCTAAGGAAACACTGGATAGAAGCATTCAAATTCTATGAAGATATTAAAAATTCTGTTTCATGAGCTACTTTCGTTTGAAGAATAATTCACAGTATTTATTTATTTCTTCTTCAAACTATTTTAATTTCCCTATCTTCCGATAACAAATATTTTACTGTCGGTTTTTTACTTTTGAAAATATTTTTGCTTCACAATTCACGCTTATTTTGCAGAGAAAAGCAATAAAAAAATAGAATTTATTTGTTATACATTTCAATTAACACCAACCATATTATTAATGGATTTCATGGGTTTTTTTCGTAAAGGCTCTAGAAATTTGTATTTTGTCTTGACCCACTTAGCAAAGAAAAGGCAGCCGTTTGTTTGGCAAAAATAATTTTACTGCAAATAATAAAAAAAGAACGATAAAAAAACAAGGAACGGTTACCCTATGAGTTTTAAAAAAGCATGAAAAAATTGTAAAAAAATACAACAAAAATTAGCAGAACATATTCTCCAACTAAAGTTCAAATTTTTGTTGAAAATGCGAACGCATTTGTTACACATTCTCTCAAAGAAAAGCATTTCTTCTCGTCAACAACAACAACAACAACAACCAGCAGAACGGGAATGGAACTCAACTCGTTCCCAATTAAGTGTTAATTGATAAGCTGCTTCTTTTTTCTCTTCTTCTTCTTTTTTATTATTATTTTACAAGTTTTTTTTGTATTTTTTAACAACAAAAAAAAAACGAAACCATACGAGTAGCTCTCAATTCTTGCTCATATCAAATACACCCAAAATGTTTGAGCCAATAGGCCCACATCATACATGCTGTGATGCTGTCTGATTTCGGCTTACTGTTGCCAATTTTTTTTCATTTCATTTCATTTCTTCTCTTTCTTTCTTCTTATTCTCTCACTTAGAAATGGCGAAATGACTTCATCGCAAATACATTACAGACGTTTAGCAAAAAAATGAAAAACAAACTCCATAAAGCCGTTGACGTTTTAATTAAAAAAATATAAAAAAATTCTCTCAAATAAAAATAAAAATAAAAAAATTAACAATAAAAAAAGCTAAAAAAAATAAATATTCAAAAAAAGCCACTAAAAATACTGGTTAGAAATGAGTTTAACGTTAAGCGTTCGATTTGATCGGTCCGGTTGAGGCATAAAACTTGTGTTGTGAAGGTTGTTTGAACTGCAAAAATAAGAAAGAAAAAAACGAACAAAATAAATGGAAAATAATATAATTTTGCAATATCTTCCGATGGATAATTTATTATATAATCAAAATCAAAGAATATCATATCAAATACGTACGTACGCATCCATATAATTCAGGCGAAAACAAACATGTTGTATTTGCAAGGTAAGAAACTATTGAAGAAAGGCAAATTAGAGCGTGATAACATCTGATCAATAAGTGTTCGAAAAATAAAACGAAACAATTGGGAAAGTTCATGAAAAAACCATAATTTAAGTAAGGCAATGAATATTCATCTTATGAGAATTTTTAAAATTGTCTGCCCATTTGATTAAATAACGCGCTTATTTACTGAATTTTTTAAGACAATACGATTTAAAATATTTAACAAATAAAAGTGAAATAAAATTGCAATAAAACTCAATTATACAACACTCAGATATATTTTAAGACATCTATTGATTCACCGGAGCTCAGTCGCAATGTGCCTTTTGTTTGATACCACGACGGAATATATTCTAAAGGTCACTTTAGTCTTATTAGATGCGAGGTCATGGTTAGGTCAGACATGTAGAACAAAAACAAAATATGAAAAAATATTACTTCGGTGTCTTCTGGCAAAAACTATAAGAGTAAATAAAATTGCCATGAATAGTTTCTCAATAATGTGTTGTTCTAAGTCGATTCTAAAATGTAGGTCACACCACTCATGGATAAAATTAACACACACTCAACATGGGTGATGTGAGAAGCAAGTTTAAATCCTGACTAAAGGATTGTAATGACCAATTAAGTAAGTAAGAGCATATCCATTTGTGAACGATTGTGCCATGTAACGCACAATGCATTAGAGACAGAATCTCCCACAGGGGAAAATCTAACCCCCAAACTGAATTACCATTTTTCATTTTCCCAGCCTAATCCACTTCTAGCGTGAGTACCTCAGTTCGTTGAATACTATGGCGTTTGCTTTGGCATCTCATCTGGTAAGGACTCTTTAGAATTTTGTCACCTAAAATTTAATAATTTTAAAAGAACGAACATACTGTCCTAGATTTTAATCAAGCTCGGCTTTAATATTAGTTGAATTAAGAAACTGCAAGGTAAGGTATTATTTTAAAAAATATACAAAAGCAGCTGTGCAGCATTTCGAATATGGCGGATGGATCTCACTATATATATTATGGTCATTCGTACAATACGCATCTGTTGAATATAATTTATGATGCTTGACTTGAACTGATGGATTTTATCTCAGTCAATAGCTGTCGTATGTAGAATTTATGAAGGATCCCAGTTTCGTAAGTATACAGGAGTATGAGCTTAGCTTTCGAATTGTACATCTGTGTTTTACGCTGTCTGGATACGTCAGTTCACACTCACACCACTTTCAACAACTGAGCTTTGTTGATACGTATGTAAATCCATGTTTTCATTTGCGCTGCTATTTTTTATGATTGTAGGCACCAAGTAGCAGAGTGATTGAATATCTACTAAGACATTGATTAGGATGAGACAGCATGCAAATGTGTTATGCATTCCCAAGACTAATTTGTCTTATTGAATTGATCCATACCGATTTTAAGTGCAATGCGATCATTTTATTATTCATGTGATAAGTACTTACTTGCTTAATTGGTCAATAATCACGATTACGACTTACATTCTCACACCACTCCCGTCGAAAGTTATAATCTTAGCTATGAATGGCGGGACTTACAGTTTAAAGTCAACTCCGAAAGACAGATTTTTAAGAAACTTTTCATGGCGATTTTAATTTACTCTCAGATTTGTTTTGCAGAAAACTGCTGGCAGGAAGTCGCCGAAGAAATATTTTTTTATATTTTTGTTTTGATGACTGGGATTTGAACCGCTGCCTTACGTCTAAAAAGCCTACCTACTAGACTACGGCGACTTTATTGCATTAAAGATTTAAATCTATGTGGTCGTTTTTGCTAGACTTAACAGTATGCTTTTAGTCAAACTAATGTAAACATGGTGGCTGTATTTAATGAAAGGAGGAAACTAAGCGATAACTAAACCATTCTTCCTAAGGTTTTTCATCAATACCACGATTGATGATTGTTACCATATTAACATCTGTAAAAACCTAATTTAAAGCCAAGTTAATAAGACAAAAAAGGCCACATAAATTTAAAACCTTAATGCAATGGTTAATTCCATTGTTTAAATTACAATGAAAAAAAATGTTTCAGATTTAATTATTTTTTATTGTTATTTATCTTTTAACACTTTTATTACAATTTTATTTAATTTTTTCTTTTTTATTCTTATAATTTAATTTTATTTGAACATTTTATTACAGTGTAACAATTAAGGGCATTTATGCTACGCGCTATTGTATGACTATTGTATTGTATTGTACTTAAATACGTAGTTAATAAGGCTATAAATCAATTATTTAACAATTAATTATATTTTATGCAATTTATCATATTCAAGGATAAATTAAATAGATTTTCAAACCAAAACAAAAAAAATAATAATAAAAACTATTGAATAATTGTTTTCAAAAAAAAAAAAGAAAAAAAATTAAATTTAAACAGAAATGAGAAACAATTTCAAAAAATATAACATCAATGTCAATAATCAATTAAGTTAAGCGGTGAATATATGATACAAAAAAACCAAAATAAAAAGCAACAAGAAAACCACTTTGGTTAAGGAGAAAAAATAAAAAATAAAAAATAAATCATTAACAAAAAAAAATGGAATTGATTTTTAACAAAAATATCAAGAGAGCAGTAGACACAGATACGAGGGAAAAAACACACACACAAATTAAATAACCATCGGGCATAAGGGGGGAAAAAATACGAGTTTTTTGTTTTCTTTACAAAATTTAAATGAATAATTAACTGATGAAGTGAGCAACAATTAAACAACACAAAAAGATAACAAATAATACCAACCAGAGAAAAACAAAAATGGAAACCATTAACCAAATATGGCAGAGGAATTATTTAAACGTTTTGCCTATTGCCAGTATTTAAGCAATTTAAGGTTTTGTTTCAAACAAAATAGATTACAAATCAAATGATAAAAACAGAAATAAAATTATTCACATACACATACACACATAGCCTCAACCGAAATGTTAACAAACACTTAACAGCCAGCCCTCTATGCATGCTAACCAAGCTCCCCAAAATTAATCTTAAAAATGTAAACAAATTTCATTCCATTCCGTGGGCCTATTTAATAAGCCTTTGCTGTCAGTATCTTGTGTTTGTATCTGTGTGTGTGTGTATATTTTCTAAATCGTTTATTAATTACCGCCTGAAATGGTATTCATTTAGGCATTTATGTTACCGTTAGCAAGATTTTTCTTTTGTTTTAAAACCTAAAAATTAGTTTTTCTTTTACTATTCACTTCTTCTTCTTTTTCTTGTTTTTCTTTAATATGCCCAGCTTTTCTTTATTTATCTGAAGTTTCTTCTTTCACTCTCTTTATTAATTTATTTTGTTTTACTATGTTCCCTGTTAAAAGACCTTCACTTCAGTTGTCTCAAACCTAAGGCCCCGAGGGCTGAAATCTTTTCTTAAAGCCACAAAGAATTAAGCAAAGAAAGTTGAAAGGAATATTAAAATGCAAGCACAAGAAAAAAATTGGAAACTTTCTAAAAAATAAAACCAGTAGTGAGATATGTATTCATCACATCTCGCTTTGAAACAAAATTCTTAGAAACAAAAAATCTCATTGGAATTATGAATGCATTCTCTATAACGAATATCTATTGAATTAAAGTTAAGTGGCAGATTATTGTTTAATACTGTGTTCCAAAATTGCATCCCAAACGGACTTGATTTCATTCCCTTCTATGACCAGAGTATAATTCGAATAATGGACAGATAATCGCTTAAGACGGTATTGCCCAACAGAATACGTTAGGCATTCTATCAATCGCGTCACTCTGATACCAGATTTTAGTTCTTAGTCCAGCGGATTCATTGCACATACGCCCTTGGGGACTTTTTCTTACATTTTTAGCATTAAACAAGAAGGTAACACAGGACTGTGTCTCTGTATAGAAAAACCAGAAATCAATGTCCTTCTAGCAGACTATAATACGGTTTTTCAAGCGAGACTTTCCTCAAACGCTTCCTATATTTAAATTGAAGTACATAAAACGAAGGAAACATAATTGATACAACACCTTTTATGCCAATGCCCTGCACTCTAGAACAGACACATTATCGGGTTTTTGGGTGACAGAACGTTTAACGATCTGGTCATGGTGGTGAATGTGCCAATATGGAAACTGACCGGTTTCATCCGAAGCTCGGGGTGGTTCTAACTCATCTCTAACGTATCAAGACAAAGGGAATTACCTTACACTGGGTAACACAATGGCTCTTATGGACCACCAAGTGAACTTGTCTGTGAATGGCAAACTACCCGCTAGCTTAACCTTACCTAAAACGAGGTTTATGTGAGATATAATCGTAGTTTTTTATTTTGAAACACCTATTGATGTCGTTTACGTATGGAGTACGACATCGTTCAAATGTTTGCCACCGCTTCTCTGCATAGAGCACATCTGAAATCTACAATATTCCATGACTCTGGCACATAAATCAGGTTGAATTTGACCGATAGCATGCGTTATATTGACTTTGAGCACCGCATTGTCGTCTGTAACTTAAAAACGACTCAAGAAAAAGTCTAAACGGAGTCAAATTGAACGATTTCGGTGGTTAGTCCTCATCACCTCCCATGAGACGACCATGCCCTCAAATCGAATCAAATGAGCAGTGTAGCATATAAGGCTATCCTGTCGAAACCATATGCCGTTAAAGTACAGATCATCCAATTAAGGCCAAAAGAATTTTATATTCATCGATCAATTGTGCTCACTATTGACAGTGATGGTCTCGCTAACATATTTCTCAAAGAAATATAGATTCACGTCAAACAGTGACTTTTCTCGGGATGCATTGGACGCTTTACGCTCTTGGATCTCATGCGGATTGGTATCATCAGAATTTCAATAAGTTTAGTGGGTCATGTAATCATTCATCTAGAAAGCCTCAACACCAAAGACGAGAACTGCTCCAGAACCCATTTAACGAATACATGTTGTAATCTATGGTCGTTTACCTTTAATTCCTGGGTGAGTTGAATTTTGTTCGGGTGCATGCCGAAATCAGGATCCATTGTGTTGCGGTCAATAAGCCAATGCATTACCTACTACACCACAGCGACTGCAATTGAAAAAAGGGTTTCCGGGGGAACACGAAAAGTCGTCGTTGTGGTGTGCGAAAGACTGATTTGAATTCCATGTTGTTGAATTCTGCCGTGGTGATTTAGCAAACAAGATGGTCAGAAGTCTCTGTTAGAAACACGGGTATACGATCTGGGATAGTGATAATAGTAAATTTGCAATATTGGGACTTAAATATCTGCACTAATAATCAAGAAATCAGGAAAAAATTTAACGATTTATTTTTTATTTATTTATTTATTTGATTTATAATGATCTACATAGCACAACAAGATACTAAATCTTATAAGTGACAGTGCTATGTTTACAATCAAAAATTAACATTAATTAAATATAAAAAATTAGAGAAAGTTAAATTATGTATATAAATATTAAATTAAATTGTTAAGGTAAAGTATAAAAATAATAATAATAATAATAATAATAATAATAATAATAATAATAGTAGTAATAATAATAATAATAATAATAACAATAATAATGATGACCTAAAAAATAAAATCACAAAATTTACAAATATGAGATAAAAATTTTAATTATGAAAATAATTTAAATAACTCCTTTTTGAACGCGTTTGCATTGCCCAGATTTTGGATGTTATTTGGTAAGGAATTCCAAAGACTAATGGTGTGTATAAAGAACTGTCGCTGAGACAGAAGAGTCCTGAATCGTTGCTGTATAATCCCCACACCCCGGTGGGATCTGGCAAACTTAATTTTACAATATAAATACTTCGGCTGTTTCGTGTAAATTATTTTATGAAGTAGAAGGAGGCATCTAGTTTTCAGGAGATTATCAAATTTGATACCAAGAATCAAGTAAGCTAAATGAGAAATGTGATCCCGACGCCCCTTAAGGAAAACATACCTGGCTATGTTATTGTACGCCAGGTTAAGTTTCCGGTTGTCATCATAACTGCAATTTGCGTATATCTCACATCCATATAAAAGTACCGGAATCAAGTACGTTTTAGCAAGTTGCATGCGAATGACAAAAGGAGTTGAATCTATGACAGCCCACAAATTTCGAAGCATGCCATAAATTCTGCCAACAATGACACTTATATGGGTAGACCACGATCATTTGTCATTAAAGACAATACCCAGATTAGTAGCCGACCTGACAAATTCAATTTTATTTCCCCTGATACTCAATTCAGGTATGACAAATGATCCGTTTGTTCTCGAAAGTGTAATACATTTAGACTTAGAAGGATTGATACACAGTCCATTGGCCGAGGCCCATCCGTCAATCCTTGCTAAGTCACGATTAATGTAGTCCAAACAAGAATAAATATTCTCCCTTGGAGTATATGTGTAAAGCTGCACATCGTCAGCATACATGTGAACATTACAGTTAACCAAGACATCAGGTAGATCATTTATATACATGCAAAACAGCAAAGGTCCAAGTATAGACCCCTGTGGAACACCTCTACTAATAGTAAGTGGATCCGAAACTTTGCCATTGAAATGAACCTTCTGAAATCTGTTCGTCAAATAAGAATAAATTAGATTACAGGCAGTTTCGGAGAAATAAAACAGTTTTCGGAGCTTTTT
The DNA here is from genome assembly GCA_936449025.2 of Sarcophaga subvicina. Classification (NCBI taxonomy): domain Eukaryota; kingdom Metazoa; phylum Arthropoda; class Insecta; order Diptera; family Sarcophagidae; genus Sarcophaga; species Sarcophaga subvicina. The sequence continues at coordinate 101,962,158 of OW388083.2, read as the reverse complement.
CAATAGAACCGCATGATCGACTGTATCAAAAGCCTTAGAGTAATCAAGCAGAACCAAGAACGCCACACTATTACCATCAAGTTCCGACCTAAGTTCCTCAACTACATTTACCAGAGCGGTAGTACAACTCCTACCTTTCATGAAGCCCGACTGATTAACCGTTAAGAAATTGTGGTCCCTCAGATATTCATCGATTTGTCTGGCCATGATGTTCTCCAATACTTTGGATAAAAAAGGAAGGATTGCAATTGGCCTGAACTCACAATTAGTTTTCGGAATGGGAAGGATTTTAGCCAGTTTCCAACTTTCAGGAAAAGAAGACTTAGTCAGAACTGTATTGAACAAGAAAGTATAGTAAGGCAAAAGTTTAGGAGTCAGAGCCTTTAAGAATAAAGGATGCAAATCATCAGAACCAACTGCATTCGATTTTACCGCTGAAATACATTCCAAAACCTCAAACTGATTTACGCAACGAAAGCTAAAGGAATACTGTGGTGGAACACAACAGAGTTCATCATACAAGTCACCGTTAGACCTTGGGACCCTAGAATTTACGAACTGGTCATTAAGCTTGTCCACATCCACATCAATATCGGCCTTTGGACATTTTCGGCCTATTCCTATTTCACGAATTACATTCCATTTAGACTTGTTGTCCATAGCATTGGAAAACTTTCCGCCATAATACAATCTTTTTGCAGTTCTTATGCTCCTGGTAACTTCCATCCGTGTGAATCTATGTAAAGCTTTCAAATCATCCGTCCTAAACCTCTTCCATCTCCTGTAAGCACTATCCCTCCTCTCAATGAGTGCTTTTATTTCCGCATTAAACCAGGGCTGTTGTTTAGGTTTGATGTGCTTGGTTTTGACAGGAACGCACCTGTCATAGAGCAAACGCACTCTGTCCTGAATAAACGATAATTGGTCGTTCGCATTACCCAGTGTGTATACCTGGTCCCAAGATACGCTATCCAGTTCTCTGGGGCTATCAAAGAAGGAAGAAAACTAAGAATATATTAAGACTGAATAAAGCCGACTTGACTACACTACAATGATCATACTTACGGGACTCTAAGTTCTACACTTACACCTGAACCGTATAGGCGCTAAAGATAAATTTGAATGCAGGCCATATGGTGAAACCATGAAAAGAATGACAAATTTTTGACATCATTATCCGTCTTTCGTAAGCTCAACATTATAATATTTTGGAATCCAGACAAAACTGACCTAAAAGTCATAGGAGAAGCTAAAGAAACATATAAAAATGTAAGGAAGTCGATACAAGATACAAACGTACGATGAAAAGTATGGTTGGCAGCCCAATAAGTCGAGTTATAGGCTTAAGTGTATGTCGGTAGATATGAAATCCTTTAAGTCCTTTGGTTGGTCTCTGCCTATTCAAGCTGCCTACCTACCACCTACAATATTAATTTTCTAGTTCAGACAACCTTCAAAGCAAATAAAATTTTTTTCCCAAACTAATCAGTAACATCGTTCTTTGTGGTGCGAAGTCAAAGATCTATGTTTAGAAGAAAATCTCCTTTACGACCTACAGTACTTAAGTTTGCGCAACTCTGTGGAAACTTCAATTTACACTAAGAAATCTAAAAGAAGTATTCAAAATCGCATTTAGTTGTACGAGTATATTAAAATGTTTAATTAAAAGAAGAAAAACAACAGATAAACAATAAAAACTGAAAACTAAAATCTTTGTTTTAATTTTCTTGATTTTTTTTTTGTTTTTATTTTTTAATTTAAAATTTTTTTTTCTTTATTTCTTCTTACTTTACAGGGAATTTTTAATTAAACACAGTAATTTTTGATTAAACGGATGCGAATAATAACAGAAAACAATCGACAACAACAACAACAACATTAATAACTACTACAGCAGAAAAACAATCTCCAACTAAAACAGAAGCCATCAGAAGCATCAAATTGTGGCAATAAAAACTGAAGCAGTTAGTACAAGAAGAAGAAGACGATTGAAATTTCAAAATAAAAAGGTGAGTTTTGTTAAGAGAGTTAGTTGTTAAGCCTCAAACCGAAATGCCTTTTAAGTCGTAAATTTTTTTGAGAATTTTCACATTTAAAATCTTGTGTTACTTTTTTTGAGATTTTGTTTAGAAATCGAAAAAAGAATAAAAAAAAAATTGAACAAAAGAAACCCAGAAAAACTTCGAAAAAAATTTTGTTTTGAAAACAAAAAGTGAATGTATGAGGGTGTAGCGCCAATAAGCCTGTAAATCACAATCTACAAGAAGAGAAAAAAGATTTAAAATTAATTTCTTTTAAGCAAGAAATCAAAAGTAAAAAAAGTTCAAAAAATCTAAACAACTCTAAATAACAACGAAATGCCTTCAAACCTTATTAACGAATGCAAAGTCAGCAAAAAAAATATTAAAAAAAAATATTTGTAAAGCAAAAACAGAATAAAACGATCTGGTTTTTTAGAGTTCATATAAAAAAAAAACAAAGTACTTTTTTTGATAGTCATTATTTAATGAAAGTAAAAAGGTTTTTTTTTTTTGGATTTCTATTTCTTTTGGTGTAATTTGGTAGCTGAAATAGAGCCTTTCCCTTTAATATTTGACATTTGAAATGTAGGTCAAGTAATTTCAAAAGAAATTAAAACTGAATCAAATGCATTTCATTTCAATTATTTTTTTTATAATTCAGAAAGTTTTCTCTTTTTTAGAAAATATTTAAAGAAAAAATTAATAAAATATGAAATTTTTTAAATTCCTTTAAAAAATATTTTTTAATACGGAATAGGCAGCTTGGGGTATGGCAAAAATAGTGACGCAAATCTATCCAAACTATATGAGGAGAATACAGAAAGTACGCTCAATAACCAAAGCAGCACGCTTAGTATGGATGTTAGAGTCATTGCTGGATATTACGTTTCGGGCCATCACTTGGGGCTCTTTAGTGTTGATAATCTGGCGAATAACTTATACACATGCTGCAGCATTGAAAACGAGTAGAAAACTATTCTTCCCTTGTTAAATACATTCTCAAAGTTTATTACAACACCAAAAGAAATCATCTGATCTTCTCGCATGCGTTGAACTCACTGATTTTTTTGGAGATCGATATTCGAAAAATCGCTAGAGTTTATTTGGTTCTGAATTGACCACCAAATTATCCTCAGCCATGCCAGAGCAATGTACTTTACATACATACATAATTCGTCATTACAACCCTTCAGTCAGGTTTACGAACTAGTTTCTCACACCACTTATGCAGTGTGTGTTAATTTTATACATGAGTGGTGGGACCTACAGTTTAAAGTCGACTCCGAACGACAGATTTTTTGAGAAACTTTTCATGGCAATTTTATTTACTCTCAGAGTTTTTGCCAGAAATCTGCTGAGAGGAAGTCGCCGAAGAAATACTTTTCGTATTTTTTTTATGTCTGGCCTGGGGCTCGAACCCTGGCTTTTACGTCTAATAAGCCAACACACCTACTAGACTACGGCGACTACAGCCATGTAGTTTATGCCACAAAAATGTCGTTATTATGGTTTTGTATAGGATAACGTAGTCACCGGATTTACATCGTCTATTAGTTGGCTTACTAGGCGAAACCTCAAAACTTCAAAATTCCGCTCAGAAATCTTGTAAAAAAAATTCCAAAAAAAAACAATTTTTTCGGCAACCATTCTCAGAAGTCTTCCATCTAAAGCTTTGAGAGTTCACTAATTACCGTAAAAAAGCTTCTCAACTATGTTATTAGGATTCGATGGTAAAATGTTTGCTCCGTCACTTATAGATAAACTTTGTGCACACAACATCAATGGTGTGTGAAGCCAGAGAGGCTCTCTGTGTTTAGGAACCCATATCAGAGTAACGGTCAAATGCCTTATCATCTCCATTTGAGACAACCGGCATGCTTGAACATTCTCATCCGTTCTTTAGAAATTTAAGGCCTCTCTAGTGTTGGTAAATATGCGTGTTCCGGTCGTATATTATAGAATGTACTCTTATACCGTATTTGCACAGCTGAAATCTTTATAAGCATTATTTTAGCCTGAATATTACTTTACTGATAATTGTCTAGGGACAGTCTAGGGATCAGCTGTTCTGAGTACATTCCAAATCCATCTCTGTCTCGTAATCTGACTGACTTACTGACTTACTTAATTATGAATTTCAACCATTTAGTCAGGACTTATATTGTGTATGTTAATTTTATACATGAGTTTAAGGCTACTCTCAAAGACAGATTTTTTCAGAAACTTTACATAAAAATTTTATTTACTCTTTTAGTTTTGTCCAGAAGACTGTTGAGCGAAAGTCGCCGTAGAAATATTTGTTCATAATTCATTTTGTTCGAGATCTAAACTGGAGTATGAACAGCGGCCTCACGTATAATACCCCAACACACTATCTACTAGACTACGACGATAAATCTAATCTATCTTCAAGTGCGTTTAGTATCCCATCTATTGTTTACAAATGAGTGAAGTTTGTTCAAACCATTTGTTTCCCTCTCTGCCAATCTCATGTATTAATTCAATTGAATTGCGTTGGCTTTGTTGTCACCTTCATTGTCCAATATCAGCGAAACCGTCGAATGTCTTACTACCTCCTCTAGATATTCCGGCGTTCTTGCACAATCTACTTGACGCTCTACTGTTGGCAAATATGAGTATATAACATTTAGATTGTACGATATACTCTAATACCAGTTTCCACAGCGGCAATCCTTATAACGTTAATAGTACAGTAATCGGTTATTCGAAAGAACAACCGAAAATTCAGCTTTTCTCAATACATTACAAATCCTACCCTGTCGCTTGATTTGTAAACTATTATAATAAAGAGATCTATACGGTATTTTTGTTATAGAACCAGGATCTGAAGCTAGTTCAGGTATCATGCAACCGATAGGTATATTCGATATATACAGTCACAGAAAAAAGTCTGCATACACCGCTATTTTTTTCTTTTTGTTTTTTTTTAACAATTTCTAGGCTATATATTTTATATTGGATATTGTCTTCAAACATTCTTAATTGTGACTGCCTTAAAGAAAGCTATAACACCTTTTTTAGTTTTACATACAGCAGCGGTGTATATAGACTTTTTTCCTTGACTATATATATCCGAGCTTGTGATTTTGCTATTGACCAGACATGGATAATTTCATTTTACTAATAATGCCTTAGTTTGTAAATAAATAATGAATCAATTCGTGTAAATAAAGCAACCAGCGATGGAAACACTTTAAAAAGAGAATACAAATTGACCTCTTTGAACCTGAATAAAAATTTCAATTTCAATTGATGCTTAAAATAAAACGAAATGCATTTTATTTGTAATTAATTTATTAACGAAAAACACACAAAAAAACAAAAACAACATATAAATTATAAAATTGGTGCAAAAAGAATCGAATTTAAATCGACAAAAAGGCAGGGAAAAAAGGGTAGGCAAAATCAATATTTACAATTAAATTAAATCAAAATTAATTAGTTGTATGGAGTTGTTTCTGTGTATATTATTATTAATAATTTTTATTTTTTTTTTAATATTTCATTGTTTCATTAAACAACAAAGAAAAATTAAAATTTCACAAAGAGAAAAAATCATGGTCAAAATAGTGAAATAAGGTTTGTGACTTCGCTTAAGATTTTCGTAAGATTTTTGAAAGAGGTATGGAAGTAATTGATTGGGTAGGGTATATATTAATTCCTTTATTATTTCTATTGTTTATTGATTTGTTGTCAAAATTTATGGTATAATCAAGATTCTACTGTAATTAATAAATGAAGAGAAAAAATAATTTTTTAAAGAAACAAAAAAAAGCTCTCTTTAAACTCTCCTACTAACATTAATGAAATTAAATTGCAATGGCGGCATACAATATTCGTTTATAATGTAAGTACATACGTACGTAATGTACGTGAACATACATAAATTAGTTTCATAAATAAAACCATTCAATGATAAACATTGTTTTGCATTAAAAAAATATAAAAAAATAAAAGAAGATAAAAAAGTATGTATTTAAATAGACTACAAATTAAAATTTAAATAAAAATAAAAATGAAAATGAAAAAAATAAAAAATAAAAAAATATTGTTTGTTAATTCATTGAATTAATGACAGAATTATTTTTCGCTTTAATTTTTATTTTTTCACATAAAATACAAGCATATTATATTGTATTGTATGTATATTATATTGTATTAATAGAGTCAAGTTTGTATTTTTTTTCTGCATAAACAATTTGTTTATTATTATAATGATTTTTATTAAAAGTTTTTCACATTTCTGCCATAAATATTATCATAATTTCACTGTAAAGCGTAACAGAGCGACGGAGAGAGAGTACGCAACAGTAAAAGAGCTACGAACAATTAAATAAATTTGCAACAATCATAACCGTTTGCAATTTTTATGTACATTTGTTTGTATTTAAAAGATAATTAAACATTTTGCAACATTGATTCCTTTATTATTATCAACAACTCCCTCCCTTTCGGCTATTAAGCGGACGGATTGTGTGCACCACAGACAGTACATATGTGGTTGCCAAGAGGGATGAAGTCTTACAATTAATGAATTTCATGAATGACACAATGAAGATTAACACGTTCAGTGTATGAAAGTGGAAAAATGTTTCATGCATTTGCCGTTGTTATAGATTGAACAGCACATGATATTGTATAACTGCTGTCATTGCAAAAATCGTAAAATAATAGATGAAAATGGATCTGACGATTTTGAATGGTTTCAACGAAGAAGGAATTTCCTTTCGCAAGTCACCAGGCATTTCTTGATTCTTCTTATTTGTTCGCCTTATTTTTTATTTACTCAATTGCTGATTACAGCTCTTTAGCCAGGTTTGCAACCACCAATATTGTATGTGTTAATTTTTTCACACGTGATGGGGTTTACAGGCCAACTAGACTCCGAAAAACAGATTTTTCAGAAACTTTTCATGGCAATTTTTATTAACTCTCAGAGTTTTTGCCAGACGACTGCTGAGAGGACGTCACCATGAGCCATTAATTTTCATATTTCGTTTCGTTTGAGATTTTAAGCTAGGGATTGATTCAGGAACTCTCGTCTAATAAACCAACACACTACCTACTAGACTACAGAGACTTCTGTCATACATAATGTATAAGAATACATGATAGGGAATTGGAGACAGGTTTGCGTAAAATCCGCGATGGCGAAATTGAATTAAGCCCGGATGGCTTTAAAGGAACAAACTGTTAAGTCTTGACAGATTATTTTATTTTTTATTTGAGGATAATGTAATGTCATTGGCAACGATGGTGCATATGAACAGGCTCTCCAGTCAACCAGGGAGATGTATGTAGATCAGAATCGAAAGTAAAGTAACGATAAAAGAAAATTCAGTGAAACCAGTAAAACGCTTCAAAGTTTATCCGATTCACTCACCATCTAATCATGGAGATATAGACCAGATTGAAAGGACGCTAGAGCCTTCTGGCTAAGGTCGGAGTGAGATGCGCGCCATTGTCAAAGTTTTAACGGGGCATAGCGCCTTTAGGCACGGTATCAACAGATGGAGCAGGTATGTATCTGATTTCTGTAGGTTATAGAAAGAGGCAGATCATATTTAATGTCACACAAGTATTAGGGCAGAAAAATTTTTCCACACGCTCTACCTTGAAAAGCAATGTTGTAGAGTAGGACTGTGACAGTATAGGACAATTCAATGTGATAGAAAATAATATATAGGAGGCAGTGGTAGAGTGTAGAGGCTTATTTGAGTAGCTTAATTGAGTAGCTCAATTAAGTAGCTTAATTAAGTAGCTTAATTAGTAGCATAATAGAGTAGCCCGAGATAAAGTAGTAAAAAATACTCAAGCATTGAATAGAGAACACACCCAACACAAATGGAGTGAGAAGCTACGTCGTAATCCTGACTGAAGGTTGTAATATGGTATGAATAGATTAGTTTTGAATACTGCAAAACTAGAGACGTGTGATGATTAAACTAAGGCAGAGTAACGCTTGATAAAGTAGTATACAAGAGGGGCAATTCAATTTATTTATGAATTCAAATTTATCCAACAAGAAGAACGATACATACATACATACATAATTGGTCCTTATGGTCTTACGGCAGATTTTTGAGGAACTTTCCATGGCAATTTTATTTACTCTCAGAGTTTTTGCCAGAAATCTGCTGAGAGAAAGTCGCCGAAGAAATACTTTTTGTATATTGTCTTTGATGTCTGGCCTGGGGCTCGAACCCTGGTTTACGTCTAATAAGCCAACACACTACCTACTAGACTGCGGCGACCTACGAACGATATTTACTATTAAAAACACTCGCTTAATTATTCGTATCTCTGGTACGTATCATCATGGGTTAATTTGAAAAATTCATTAATATTGGGTTTACATATGTTGGCAAAAGTATTAACTTTTGTTAACTTTATTATCCGTTGACAAATTTATTTATACAGTTTTTATATTAAATATTAATGGTTTATTATTAAAAAAACAAAAAAGAATTAAAAATAAAAATAAAAAAATAAAATCAAATAAAAAAAGTATATTAAACAATACTTTGTGAAATTACCATACAATACAATACATATGTATGTTTGTATGTTTGTATGTGAAACATGAAAGAGTAAAACAGAATCATATCGAATGTAATAAATGGTTGCGACAATCAAAATAAAAAATAAAAACATAATTCTACTAATTTAAATGGTGTAAATGGCGCCGTGATGGGTTTTTAAGTATTTTATAATAAAGATAAGGCTTTTAAGTACTTAAGGATATTATAGTTGGTTAAATCGATTATTAAGTAAACATCCATAAATATCAGCTTATGGTTGTAAGGTTTTTATGGCAAAAATAAAAAAACAGAGCCCGCATGCCATATACTATTCGTAAGTGTAGGCAAACTCATCCATTAATTATTTTCCTTTTATTATTATTTTTTTTAATTTTATTAGTTTAGTAATTCGTTTCCCAATGACTATGTGACTATGAATCTGTAAATACAGTGAGCGCCATAAGTGAGTCAACACCCACTATAATTTTAAATTTTCTATTACGTTCTTAAGTACAAAAAAAGTTCCCTTATCATGAATTGTTTTTTTGTTTTAACATTTTAAACGTTTTTATTTTTGGAAATTTATTCGACTATTTACTTTTATTTACCATATTTACTTTTCTCGCTATCCTAAGAAAATTAATTATTTCAGTGGTGTTCACTCACTTGACGCTCACTGTATTTCCTTATTTCTCTCCGACGGTAGCAGTAGCATATAAAATATTGTAAAATTTTAATATGATGTGGAGGCCTCAATATGAAACGGACATTAAGGTTATAAAACGGTTGCCATTTGTTGAAAGTGAGTCAGCAACAAAGGTTAGATATCAATATCAATCTGTAATTATTTAGAAAAATTATGATATTTTCCTTGAATATGAAGTCGCCGTAGTATAGTAGGTAGTGTGTTGGCTTATTAGACGCAAAGCCAGGGTTCGAGCCCCAGGCCAGACATCAAAACAAAATACAAAAAGTATTTCTTAGGCGACTTCCCCTCAACAGATTTCTGGCAAAAACTCTGAGAGTAAATAAAATTGCCATGAAAAGTTTCTCAAAAATCTGTCGTTCGGAGTCGACTTTAAACTGTAGGTCCCACCACTCATGTATAAAATTAACAAACACAAACTCAGTGGCGTGAGAAGCTAGGTCGTAATCCTGACTGAAGGGTTGTAATGACCAATTATTTATTAGAATTGGTCGATACAATTGAACTCATCTGGCATCGTTTCATAATCATCATTGCTTGAAAAAGCCTTGAAAGATGTTCAAAAATAGAAACGTAATAATAGTTGAGCTTGTTCGAGGATCGAAATGCTCAACTACAAACTCAAGCAACCCAAGTTCAAACCTGGCATAAGCGAAGCGATCCCTAATCGAATTGTAAGAAATGATGATGTTACCTTCAAATATTGTTTGACTCTCCGAGAGGACAACATTAGGTTAGGTTAGAGGATGTGCATCTGTCAATCAAGACAAGTAGTGAAAGTAGTGAAAGTGAAATTTCTAATACTAAGCTAAGCTCTGCAGAAGTCCTTTAGTAAAACAGTTTACCTAGATCCTTTGCTTACGAGTGCTTTTTAAGGGTCAGGTCCTTTGCTTTAGTGCCAATCTGTCATCTTTATTTTTAAAGCAGATGTCAAATAGTTTCCAAAAAAGGATGAGATTCAAATCGTCTAACAAAAATCTGTGAAATAGTCTTATAATAATTAAAATGCTATTGATTTGCTTGACTCATTGCGTACTACCATTCCCTAGAAGAGATCTTTAAAGTTCCTTCGCCTTTAACATCATGCCGGATATAAAATTAGGATCACATTAAAGAAGAAAAAAAAACTCACAAATAATGATTTCGAAAAACAAAATGAAGTCATAATTGTCTGGAGACAATTTTTATGCTGCTGGTTTTATTTTTACAACAACAACAACAACAATAAGTCAATGGGAGCAATTAGAGAAAATCAATTGAATTGAAAACATAAACAAACATACACACACAGACAGACAGACACACACTCATAAACAAAGTTACAATACGATTGTCTAGCTAAAAGCAATTAAAATACGAAATTGTTAAATGACTAAGTTCCAGCATAGCTGACCGACTGGCTGGCTGACTGATTGTCTCAATTGTAAGTCAAGGTAATCATAATGCCGTTTATGTTTCAATGATTCAATCTGTGCGTTGTGCTACAATTTTATTTCAATTTTTTTTGTTTTGCTTTTGTTTTATAAGACGTAATATTGTTCCAAAACTCATGGCTGACGATGATGATGATGATAATGTGGGGGCATAATAAAAGTCGTATATGAAGCCAAATTCAAAACAAATTGAATGACGGCCATCAAAACGTCAAGTTCAATAAAACAATTTAACTGCATTACACATACGATTTGATTTGATTATATTTGGATACTAAAACATACACGATGCAATTGCCGTAAATTTCGTTGGCGATTAAATATTGTACCACGGCTCTTAAACGCTTGTAATTTTAACAACGAATCCAAAAATTTACAAAATATTGAAAAACGTTGAAAAAGTAAAAGTAAGACTTTAACTTGAGTCTTTAAGTACTTTTTACTTAAAAGATTTAAAAATCAAAAAAATAAAAATTTATTTTTATTTTTTATTAAGTCGAGATGCTGTTTTACTTTTCAAAAGTGATTTTAAATGCGAATTTTATTTAAATTACAGCTTAAAAACAAACACAAACAACAACAACTAAAATATCGAAATAAACGGCCATAAAACTTTTTTAAAGGTCAACTTCCTTTCACTCGCCAATCGTCTAAAACGGCATTAAAAACAAAAACCCAATCATGCATGAATCCATGCAATCAAGCTTTTGCCATAACCGACAACAACAAATAATCCAACTTTGCTTGCAGCAGCTGCAGCAGCCGCAGCACAGCATATTTATGACTTCTCTTGCTGTTTCATTTCATTTTTAAGATCAAGAATCACAACTTCAGCATTCGCTGCCCCCTTTACATCCTGCCTTTGTATGATACACAACGAAAATCTCTGTTATTCTACTGTTTTTCTGAAGTTTTAAGAGAAGAGCATGATTTTATCAATAATTGCATGATTAAAGTCATGCTACTGCAACAGTGGCTAGAAGAGGGTGTGAAAAGCTTACAATCGAAATCAAAATCTTTCCACAAATCACTACAGTAGACCTTTAGATTGAAGGTTATAGAGCTCGAAATGAAGTCGCCTTAGTCTAGTAGATAGTGTGTTGGCTTATTAGAAGTGAGGCCCTCAGCAGATTTCTGACAAAATCTCAGAGAGTAGATTACAAAATTGCCATGAAAAGTTTCTCAAAAAATCTGCGGTTCGAAGTCGACTTTAAACTCTAGGTCCCGTCATCTTCTTATATATAAAAATGAATGTGTATTTATTTGTTTGTGGGTTTGTTTGTTTGTTTGAAGTCTATAGACGGCTAAACGACTGGACCGATTTTATGGTAATTTTAACAGTACCTTCCTGTATGTCTGGAAGTAGTAGCAAGTAGGCGAGGTGCCACGCCCACATACCCAATAAGTATTTAATGTCGCATATCTCATAAACTGCAACAGCTAGAGTCCTAAAATTTTGTATGAACGACTTTGACGTATATATGAACAAAATGGGCGGATTGGCTATAGTGGGCGTGTCACCTCCCATAGTCTATATATATAAAAATGAGTGTTTGTTTGTATGTACCTTATAGAGTCGTAAACTATGCATTTGATCATGTTATGATCTTTAGCAAAATTGTTGCGCATGAGCCGGAGAAGGTTTCTAAGTTGGTATGACCAATATCCGATAGGTGGTGCCACTGAAAATTACTCAAAATGAATTAAATCGTAAAGTATGCATTATTTAACAAAGTTGTTGCGCATGAGTCGACGGAGGTTAGTGCGATTAATTTCCGATGGATGGCGTCACTGAAAATTATTCAAAATTAATGACAAGCAATACCTACACCTCAAGCACGGAAGAAAAGAGCATTACGAGCCTCAGAATCAGACGAGCATTAAGACTGGAAAATCTTCGAGTATATGCCGCTGAGACCCGTTCGCTTGAACCACTTGAACAACGAGAAGTGAAATTAGAAACTGATCGAATGTGTACTACTCAGGCCCGTTCATCTGAATCATCACGGCAACGGGAAACAAAATCAATAAAATGATTTAAAATTAATTGGACATTTGTGTAATGTCTTTCCTTCAAATTTATTTTAGTTGGTGGCGCAGCAACACGCGCAGTGTACAGCTAGTTCATGTATAAAAATTAACACACACAACACAAGTGGTGTGAGAAGTTAGGTTGTAATTCTGGCACATGATATACGTAAGTTATATGTGTGCACACGAAAGGTTAAATAATGGAGTAATATAATGATGGGATCTTCAAAAACTTTAGCAAGTATACGACAGAGATTAGGTTACTAAAAAACAATACGGTAATCCACAGAGACTTTGTCATCTGTAAGCATCTGCAACAATAGAATTTTCTTGTTTTCTCAAACGTAGTGATCTTAGAGCAAATGTCCAGAAGCAATGCATCTACTATTTCTCCCTTAAACAAAATTTTTTCGAAGTACTACTCAGTAGTAGTCTAGTCTAGTAGCAAGTGTTGGTGGCTTACTAGATGTGAGACCACGGTTCAAACTCCAGGTCAGACATTAAAACGAAATACGAAAAAATATTTCTTCGGCGACTTCCTCCCAGCAGATTTCTGACAAGAACTGTGAGAGTAGAAATAAAATTGTTTTTCAAAAATCTGTCGTTCGAAGTCGACTTTAAACCATAGGTCGCGCCACGTATATACAAAATTAACACACACAACATGGGTGTTGGGAGAAGCTAGGTCGTAATCCCAACCTAAGGGTTGTAATGACCAAATATGTATGTATGTATGTATGTACTCGTGAAAAGTAGTCCTGGTATAAGAAACAAAAAAAACTGACTAATTCTGCAAAACCTAACACAAGCATATGGCACTGCTGGAATTATAGGAAATTGCTTAAATGTCCAGAAAAAAATAAAGAAATCCAGTCTGGTAAACATTTCCTGTTGTGAAAATTACTTCGATTTTCTAAGATATCCAAGCAAGGATAGTTGTACTGAAGATTCTAAATATTTCCTACCTCTGAGTCAGACTTTCATCTGATAACCTGAGGACTTATATAAGTGACCTGAAATAACAGGTTGGAAATGTCAATAAGACGTCCTAAAACCCACATGCATAACATATTTGGTCATTACAACCCTTCAGTCTGGATTACAATATAACTTCTCTCCGCAGATATGTTATGTGTATTCATTTTATACATGATTGGCGGGACCTACAGTTTAAAGTCGACTCCGAACGATAGATTTTTTGTGAAACTTTTCATGACAATTTTATTTATTCTCAGAGTTTTTGCTAGAAATCTGCTGAGAGGAAGTCACTGAGGAAATATTTTCTCATATTTTGTTTTTGTTGGAGATGTCTGATTTGGGGTTTGAAACGAGGCCTCATGCCTAATAAGCCAACACTCTAACTACTAGACTACGGCCACTTCTACCTTCCAAGATCCGCTTATCAAAATTTAGCAGTTACGCCATTCTCTTATTATTCTGTATTTAACATAAAGCCATGGAAATGGTATACTGAGTCTTGAGAGTTTCAAAGACAGACAATCTCCTCTTGCAATAGTCACATCTCAATTGTGCCAGTATGAATGGGTAGTTGCTCTCGCTGTACAAAATCGCCACAGGATTTTCATGGTAGATTCTGTTGCATCTGCAACCGTGTAAGTCCTTCCTGAACAAGCCGAATATCAACCCGCCAGTAATTATCAACTCAGCGGAAGCTGTCCCACTTGTAATGTATATGGTTGTTATGTTCGTTTTAGTAGAGAGAAATTTTGAGCATTATGTTCTATTGAAGTCGCCATTGTCTATTACACGTGACGGCAAGGTTCAAACTCCAGATCAGATAACTTCAACAAAACGAAATTTGATAATATTTTGAAATTAATATATTGAAATATTTTTTCGGTGATTTCCTCTCAGCAGATTTCTGAAGAAAACTCTGAGAATAAAGTAAAATTGCCATGAAAAGTTTTTCAAAAAATCTGTCGCTCGGAATCGACTTTATACTGTAGGTCACGCCAATCTTATATAAAATTAACACACAACATGAATGATGTGAGAAGCTATGTTCATAATCTTGACTGAAGGGTTCTAATCACCAATTGTATGTCTGTATTCACTTAAGCAGAGAGGAATTTATTAAGTTCTATTGTTTCTCAAGAGGTGGTGCTGTCCGACCTTCCTAAGATATTTATTGCTGATGTTACCTTCTCTGTTAATATAAAACGGGTTCTTTGGAGGGATTTTAAATTCTATTAATTTTATCATCTGCAACCAGTTTCGAACCTAAAGTTTTAAACACTATTTGCTTATTAGGTAGGAATTTAAAATTCTGTGTATATATGATAGTAAATAGGCCTGCAATTGAAAAATAAAAAACAAAATTTTTGAGTTTCTTTTTTTTGCTAATTTTTCAAACCAAATGCAATACATTTGCATACCTTTTAATGACTTGCATTACTGGCTCTCAACTAAGATATGCATTTCAATTAAAAGTTAGTCATTGTGGGTTATTTAAAACAAGTCAACAACAATATTTAAAATTATTATTACAACAACAACAACAGCAGCAATCAAACTACCAACAATACATAACATTTTAAAACCATAAAATCTTAACTTGTTACTGTTGCCTGACAAAAATTTCACAGACAAATGCAATACAATAAAGCTTTAAATGTAGACGTATATGTATTTGCATCTGTAAATACATATTAAATGTTGCATGTATCTGTCAATATAGCAACATACATACAGTGAGCGTCAAAAGAAACTGTACATTAAAAGAAAAGTATACATTAATAAAGTATAAGTCACCGTGGTCTAGTAGGTAGTGTGTTGGCATATTAGACGAATCAAAATACAAAAAAAAGTATTTCTTCGGCGACTTCCTCTCAGCAGATTTCTGGCAAAAACTCTGACAGTAAATAAAATTGCCATGAAAAGTGGGTCCCGCCACTCATGTATAAAATTAACACACACAACATAAGTGGTGTGAGAAACTATGTCGTAATCTTGACTGAAGGGTTGTAATAACCAATTACGTACGTATACATTAATAAGTTACCGTTATTTTTATTTTAAAATTATTTCATTGTCAGTTTTTAAAATTGAAAAAAATTACAAAAAAAATTACTGAAAAATTACGGCTTCATCAATGGATGGGTCAGGGAGGAAGAGCAGAGGCGTTGGGGTTGTTTTATTTCTAGATGTATATGGCATGCTGTGGACAATAGGAGAACAGGTTGGCTGCTGGGCTTGGATAAGGCCAGCTTAAGGTTGGTTGTCGGTTTTATCACGGGGCACTGGGAGATTAGGTCGCTGACGGGGATCTGGAACAGATTTGAGCCGGACTATTGCAGTGCATGTTGCGATGAGGAGGAGTTGGAGGCTATCGAACACATCCTCTGTAACTGCCCAGCCCTTGGTAGGTTGAGGTTGAGGACCCTTGGCAGGGAGAGATTGAATTCTGTGTCGAGAGCCAACATCAACGCTCTCCAAAGATTCATTAGTGGCTTAGGTTGGTTGAGAGGCACTAGGGCTTCATCAGTGTAGTCGCGCTCTCCTCTTTTTGTTGTGTCTTATCTGTGTAATTCCTCCACTTCCCATTCTCCCCTTTCCTACATCATCTCCTTTTTATCCCTCTATTATCCTTCCCTCTTTAAGGACGTTGTACAATGGGTCAATTCGGCCTCCGGTTACTGTACTTGTCTTAATTGACAAGTACACTAACCTAACCTTTCGGGCACTCTCCTTAAGTGGTAAAACTTGAGTTTGCAGATTGTTAGAATTACGTGCTTAGTGTACAGTTTCGTTTGAGGTCGCCGTGGTCTAGTAGGTGGTGTGTTGGCTTATTAGATGTGAGACCTTGGTTCAAACCCCAGGTTAGACATCTCCAACTAAACGAAATATCTTCGGCGACTTCCTCTCAGTAAATAAAATTGCCATGGAAACTTTAAACTTTAAACTGTATGTCCCGCCATTCATGTATAAAAATTAACGCACACAACATAAGCGGAGTATTTTGAAGTCGCCGTAGTCTAGTAGGTAGTGTGTTGGCTTATTAGACGTAAAGCCAGGGTTCCAGCCTCAGGCCAGACATCAAGAGAAAATTCAAAAAGTATTTCTTCGGCGACTTCCTCACAGCAGATTTCTGGCAAAAACTCTGAGAGTAAATAAAAAAAATTGCCATAAAAAAGTTTCTCAAAAATCTGTCGTTCGAAGTGGACTTTAAACTGTAGGTCCCACCACTCATGTATAAAATTAAAACACACAACATAAGTGGTGTGAGAAACTAGGACGTTGTACAATGGGTCAATTCGACCTCCGGGTACTGTACTTGTCTTAATTGACAAGTACACGTCCTCTAACCTAACCTAACCTAACCTAAGTGGTGTGAGAAACTAGGTCGTAATCCTGACTAAAACGTCGTAATGACCAATTATGTATATGTTATGTGTACAGTTTCTTTTGACACTCACTGTATATATTTTTTAATATAGTAGCTGTATGAGTATTTAAATGTTGCAGCATATTAATGTATCGGTGTATATACATACATATGTATGTATGTTTGCATGTTAAACTTGTATTTATTATTGCGGTACTATATGCTGATTTTAATGTTGATTTTCCGGTAACATTCTGTGTCTGTTAAATTGTTATTTAATTTTATTTCTTTTCACTCTTCACTCTCCTTCCGCCCCTCTTCTCATTGTAACATGCTAGTGCTCGATATTTTTCTTATTTTGTCACACGTTATTTATTTTATTTATTAAATAACTGACTAACTGCCTGAATGGCTGGCTCATTGCGCTGGCTGAATGGCTGGCTAACTTTACATAAATAAAAATAAAAAAAAACAAAATTTAAACAAAATAATGTTTTAAATGCATTCGTTATTATTATTATTTTTTTTTTTTTTCTACAACAAGTTTATGTTTGTTTGTATAGTTTTTCCCCTTTTTTGGATACAATTTTGTCAACTGCCTGTTTGGCTATTTTAGGGTTTCTTAAGTTTTACTAAATGACTGCTGACAGTGTGCTGCACAGTGTAGGTGTAGGATTTTATTATTTTCTGGTACTTTTTTCTGATTTAAAAAAAAAAATTTTTTTTCTTTTTGTACCAAAACAAGTCTTTTAATTTTTTTTCTTTGTTTTAAAATAAAATTAAAAAAATAAAAAAATATTTCTTTGTTGTTCTTCGTTTTTTGCTGCCACATGACAATAAAATTTTTTACCTTTTAATCCTAAAATATATTGTGGCGGATGTACGCAATAAGTGACCTTAGCCAATGTATCAGATTATAAGAATGACAGATTTTTTTATATCTTCTTGTTGTTGTTGTTGTTTCTTTTTTTATAATTTTTTTATTACTTTTTGTTAATTTTTATCTCTTTTTGGCACTGCATTACAGAATTTAGTTTTTGTGTGCATAAAATATCATTTTTATCCTACACACTGCACTGCAAAGTGATGTGGTAGAAATCAAAAAACACATAAGGAAACTAGAAAAGTTTCCAGCCTTACTACTCAATGTAGTACGGCCAGCTGGTTGGCATCATGGTTATGAAAATTAAATTTCATATAAGCTGGGAGACAATTATAATGCAATCTTAGCCATATTAAAGCGATTTTAATATTTTAATTCCATTGCAATTGGTCATTACAACCCTTAGTCAGGACTGCAACCTGGCTTCTCGCACCACCCACGTGAGTGGCGAGCGACAACTTTTTTAGAGGCTTTTCATGGCAATTTTATATGAGCTCTCAGAGTTTTTGCCAGAAATCTACTGAGTGGAAGTCGCCGAAGAAAAACTTTTTTAAATTTCGTTTCGTTAGAGATATCTGACTTAAGGTTTGAACCGTAGCCTCACGTCTAATAAGCCAACACACTAACTATTAGACTATGGCGACTTAACTTTTAGAAAACATACATTTTTTTCTGCTTTTAGGAAATCGAAATTTACTCTGAAACTTTTGAAACTGGCAAAATTTTCCCATAGAATGATGTAAATCCACACCTTGTCTTCAGTACAAGAATGAATGAATCAAATGGAAAAGTATTTTACAAGAAAACTGTATGTGTAGGATCACTATATGACGCACTACAGTATTAACAGTTGCACACCTGCACCCAAAGACCTATTAGTCCATTGGCTACGGCTTAAACCAGAGATTAGCAATGAATCGCTTTTTCGCTTCTCATAAGTACTCATAAAATTTTGAGTATAAGTGAGTCAACAGTATTGAAATCCAACTACTCTGATCCATTCGTACTCACTACAACGTTGATTTATAAGTACAGGTTGCAATGAGTATGAGAACAACGTTGACATCAAATTCATAACATTCGAAAAATGTTTGATTCATACGCCCACTCATTCAGATTCATAAATTTAGAAAAATACTTATAAATGATTCGAGTGATTCGAATCCTTCATCAAAATTTACAGTCTTAGTTGTTGTTGCATTTACAAAGAAAGAAGAAAGACTTATAAACAAAAAAGACAAAGACAGCAAGCAGAGCAAACACGCAACCTTAATGTTCGTACGCGAATCATACTTATTTTGTGATTCGTGTATACGATGAGCAGTGGAGAGTCGAAATCAATAACATCATGCGTATTGTTAAGTCTGAGTACCATGAGTATTTCAAACTTTGTGTATAGTATGAGTATGACATTAAAATAAGTATGAATGCGTATAAGTATCAGAAATTATAAGTATGATTCGAATCTACTCATCGTTTTGAATACTCATTGCTGTCCTCTGGTTCAAACCACAGCCCAGGCATCTCGAACAAAACGAAATATGAAAAATATCCCTAAGGCGACTTCCTCTCTGCAGTCTTTAGGAAAATATTCCGATAGTAAATAAAATTGCCATGAAAAGTTTCTCAAAAATCTTTCCTTCGGAATAATTAAATTGTAGGTCCCACATGTAAAATTGGCTAAAATTAATACAATCATTTTACAATCATAAAACATACTTAAGTGATGTTGAGAAGCTAGGTCGTAATCCTAACTGAAGGGTTGTAGTGACCATGTATGTATGTAAGAGTGAATCTGCATCACTGTTTAATCAATATCGCTTTCAAATCTTTAATTTAAATTTTCTAAAAAATTTAAAATATTTCCCCTCCTAAGCCACTGTACTCATGATACGGTACTCATTAAGGCACATTACATTTCATTAAACCTGATTAAATGCTAACAAATCTATTTCATTAGACATACAAATGCAAGCGAACATGAGAAATGAAAAAACTGAAATGTAGCAGCCAACATTCATGTTTTTATCATTAAAAATACAGACACACTACACTACAATCCATAGATTATTTTAAGAGAGCATAATTATAAAATAAAATAAATCTCGAATGGAAATCAAAAACAAAAACAAATGCAATGGCATTATGGAAAAAGCTAAACTAAACAAGAGATAAAGAAAATGGCAAATGCAGATAATTTTTTAACATTTAAACAGAGACAGAGACAGAAATGCAGAGAGGCGGAGGAATAAAATGGGAGACAACATATTAAATGTTGGAAAATAAAAGAAAAAAATTATTGCAACCAACACACCCAGTTTTTTTTTTATTTTAATGAACAAAACTGCTAAAGCTGTAACAGCAGATTTGTGTGGAAAAAGATTTAAAGTTTCAAACTTCAAAGAAAATCTAGTCACATAAGCATGCTTTCGTACATAGTACATCGTCTATAATGTCTGGATTCAGTGTAGATTGGATGGGAAAATATTAAAAATCATATGCCAGCCAAATGATATTTAACCCCTGCACAAATGAAGCTGATTTTCATTAGTTACACCACGTCCACAGCACAGCACACCACACCCACCCTTTGCTTTCCATTTTTTGTTTAACTTACTGCTGCAGCTTTAGAATTTATTTCGTTTATTTCTAGTCCTTCTTTTTTTCTGTTTTTGTTTTAAACCCATCATCTAGTATAGTAGTGAGCATTGGTTGTAGTCCCTGTTTTTATTTTTTTGCATTGTATCACCATAAATAAGTTTAATTGTTGCATTGCATCTTGTCTTTGGTTTTACAAAAGCAACAACAACAATAAAAACGTACAGCTCAAAAATTATTTTCATTGTAGTTTGTAGCTGCAGTTTAAGCGCTTAAGAAATTATTCAGTTGTCATTTGTAAATTTAGCAGTTACAATTGCAACAACAACAACAACTACAACAATAACAATCATAGCCACGACTACTTCATACATATAACAACATATTGCAACTCTTTTAAGTTCTGTTCTGTTCTGTTCTGTTCTGTTCTGTTCTTGGTTGCAAATGTCAAGCGTTGAATTATTTCATGGCATATAAATTTCACGCTTTTGGTAAAAAGAAAATGAAATGATACAAACTTTTTTTCTTTTTGGACGTTACTAAAAATACATACAGTTGAATACAGCTTTAATGAATGCACAAATGTACCTACATTGTGGGGTACTACATTATTTAGCGAAACCAAGTCTATGAAAATATTATTGAAAAAATGAGAAATCTAGATACTAGTGTTTTGCTTTTACATCGCTTAACATTAAAATTATAAACTAAAGCTACAAAAACCACAAAATGCAGTAAACAAACCTGTTTACAAATTATCGTGCTGCTTAATATAACAACAAACACCAGCAAAAAAATGGTAAACAAGTAGACAAAATATACCAACAACACTACAATAATAAATGTAAACAAAGTACACAAACAACACTACAGTAATAAATAAATATAAACATCGTTGTTTACATTTATAGATATTTCGAGAAGGCGAAGTCAGGAACGTTCGCCTTCAAGAACATTCATCAGACTGTTTACTTTGCCATATAAAAGGCAAGACAAAGCAGGCGACCGAGTTAGTGAAGGTCGTCTTGCGGGAAGACGCGGTGTGTTTGAAGAGATTAATCGTGGTTTGAAGATGTCCGTTACAAAGATCTGATCTGGTTTTGAAGTCGCCGTATTCTAGTAGGTAGTGTGTTGGCTTATTAGACGTAAAGCCAGGGTTCGAGCCCCAGGCCAGACATCAAGCCAAAATACAAAAAGTATTTCTTCGGCGGCATCCTCTCAGCAGATTTCTGGCAAAAACTCTGAGAGTAAATAAAATTGCCATGAAAAAGTTTCTCAAAAATCTGTCGTTCGGTGTCGACCACTCATGTATAAAATTAACACACACAACATAAGTGGTGTGAGAAACTAGGACTAGGTGCTGTACTTGTCTTAATTGACAAGTACACGTCCTCTAACCTAACCTAACCTAAGATCTGTCAAATAATTGTCTAGCAATTTTATTGTTTATGCAAAGGGTGTAAACAGTGCAATAGAAAGAAAAGCAATTGTTGTTGTTAACACCAAGTTGTGAACAGTGGCAGACAGAATTGTGCGAATAATAAAGAATTTTAATTAGAACTAAACTCAAATTTATTTTTATTTTATTTGCAATTTAAGAGCTCTCATTTCATACGTTTTTAAAAAGTAAAAAGGTAACAATACATTTTGGAGCATTACATTACTTAGCGAGATCAAGTCTGTAAAATATGGTGTTTGGAAATGCTAAACAAATTCCACAAACAAGGCATGTATAAAAGATATCTACAATGGGCGTTAAATTCTAACTATCATCAAACTTAACTTTTACCACTTAAGGAGAGTGCCCGAAAAAATTTGACATTTCGAAATTTTTTGAATTTTTTTTTTTTCGTTTCAATTTTAAATACAGGCAATGAAACAATTTTAAAATAAAAATAAGGTCAATTGATTAATGCATATTTTTATTAATGTACAATTTCTTTTGACTTTCACTGTTTCACATTAAAGTGCAATCCAGTCATCCTAAATTAAAATATAAAAACAAAAAGTATCCTCTCCTGAGCTCTCAGCTAATTCTTCACATTTTGTCTCATTGTTATTTCAATTCAATCACCATTTGAACATCATTTACTTGTTACCAATTTTAAGTCCAAATTGTTTTAGCGTGTCCCTACCGTTTATTCTCCATATTCGTGCAACATTGTATGCTCACATAAGTCTATCATGATGGAAATTAAAACTATCTCTGCAGGAAATTGTTAATGGCACATAAACACGAATAAAAATAACTTAATTGGTTAACCCAGACCTAAACAGTGCCTTATAAAGCCTTTCTTTAACAAGAAATTTCATGTTTTTATGCTAAGAGTAGCAAATTAGATTTAAAAGCCCTTAAGCAGCTCAAGTTGGAAAGGGATTTTTATACCAATTTCGATTTCCTAGCCATTAAAAAAACAATGTAAATAAATTCCGCAGAAGCTTTGACACCCAGTAAAAGGAGTACAGAAGAGAACAATAATACGTCCCAAATTGCTAGAAGAGATACCAAAAAAAGAAGATATTAGTCTAGATAACAGCTGGAGGTATATGACGTTGCTGAATATAGTTAATAAACCATTATCTACCATAACCATTCAGGTTGGTATGGTCTTGCGAGGTTCAGCTAGGTTAGTCTAGGTGGCTCCCTTTCGAAGGAAGTGTTTCAACTTAGGCCAGCATTTAGGCCCACTGAGGTTCACCTAAATACTAATTATTTTCGAGCAGTCCATTGAAATTAATAGCAACCTATAGCTGATGTTTTTCAACTCTGGTGATAGAATTAGCCGAACGTTCACACAACATAGTGGAACATACATTCGTTTTCAGGTTTTGAAAGGCAATGTGAACGATAATCCAACCGTGATAGAATTTTGCTAAGCATTTGCATTATTTTCGTATGCTATGGAGGAACGTACGTTTTGTTACTTTCGGCTAATTCTGTCTTAAACAGTAAGGCCATATCGTTATTTATTATAAATCTAACTCGTGAACCTTATTCAGATACAAAATATAGAGTAGACTGCAAAGGAGAAGATTGTACCCCATTCAGAATCGTTACATGCGTTAAAAAGTGTTTTTGTCCGGAACGATGCTTATGAGCATATGGCATCCACAAGACATAGATTATACAGATCCTGTAATATATCAATTGGTCATGGACATATAGTGAGGCAGAAGCAGAGTGTTTTATCCCACAATGAAATATTTAGAGCCGATGAGAAAACTCGCACGTTACTTCGAAACAAAAGTTTACATACATAATTGGTCATTACAACCCTTCAGTCAGGATTACGACCTAGTTTCTCACACCACTCATGTTGTGTGCGTTAATTTTATACATGAGTGGCGGGACCTACAGCTTAAAGTCGACTCCGAACGACAGTTTTCTTGAGAAACTTTTCATGGCAATTTTATTTACTCTCAGAGTTTTTGCCAGAAATTTGCTGAGAGAAAGTCGCCGAAGAAATATTTTTTCATATTTTGTTTTTGATGTCTGGCCTGGGTCTCGAACCCTGGCTTTTAGTCTAATAAGCCAACACACTACCTACTAGACCACGGCGACTTCACAAAAGTTTACGTCATTGAAAAATGCGTTTAGTTCGTCTTGAACAGACAGCGTTAAAGACTTAACAATACTCATCAATACCACTCAACTCTTAAAAGTTAGACTAGAGATTAGAGTGAAAGCCGTGGTAAAGGAGAGTATAGCTTTCACATAGCAAATGAGGCCAAAACCTTAAAGTCATATATGATAAAAGGCTTGGAAGGGTATACCCGGCAAAAGAAAAGATAAAGGGAGGCGCATAGTAGGTGAAGAAGCAGAAGCACCTTTTTGTTCTGATGGGTACGTCAATAAACAGAATTGCCAAATATTGAGTGGAGAACGGTCAGAGGCATATCAAGAATTTCCTAACCACTTTCAAATTTATACTTTTTGGAGCGGTTCGAGAATAGTTGAAAGAGGGCCTCAAGTATGGACCATCTACAGCTTAATTGCAGGCAAAATTTATATGAAATATTCTTTAACCGTTTGGCTGCTACGCGACGCAAAAGCGCTGCGTTCATTTGTTACGAAAATGGCATTTGCGCTGCGAATTTCAGTCTAAAAATTTAGTCAAAAAGCAAAAATAAAATTAAAAGACGAGATATAGGGTCTTCTCTTTATACATAGGTTATTAGAATTTTGTAGATTTTTTTATTATAATAATTAATTGTAGTTTTCGAGCAGCTTTCGAACGTTCTCACCAGAATCGCTTAGCAGTCAAACGGTTAAAAAGTAGATGTACCGACTTTATTTTTGTGTAGTTCCATTTAAACTCTCAATAGCCAAATGATTAAAATATTCCCCATTTGTCATTACAACCCTTCAGTCAGGACCACAACCTAGCTTCTCGTACCACTTATTTTATGTGCGTTAATTTTATACATGTGGGGAGGGACCTAAACTCAAAGTCGACTTCGAATGACAGATTTTTTTGAGAAACTTTTCATGTCAATTTTATTTACTCACGGTGCTTTTGTTAGAAATCTGCTGAGAGGAAGTCGTATAAGAAATATTTTTTGTTTCATATCTCGGTTTGTTCGAGATATGTCTGACCTGTGGTGGAATCGTGGCCTCACATCTAATAAGCCAACACACTACCTACTAGACTACAACATTGAATTTCATGGAATTATTTTGTTTGCATGTCATTCCGAATTCACATTTCAATTTCAATATAAAAGAAACTACTTTGATACCAATTAACTGTTCTCATACCAGATCGTCAAATTTAAGTCATCATAGCCTAGTAATGGGTGATTTTTTAAGAGCTATAGGAAAACTTTTCAAAAAAAAACACATAAAATTCAGAAAAATTCATGAAATCCTTATTTGAATCGATAGTACGGTCCATATAATTTTATGTCTGAAATGGTCCATCCGCTTAGTCCAATTTTGGCATACTCTTTCCAACATTTCGACCGGTATCTCACGAATAAATGCTTCAATATTGTCTTCCAATGCGTCAATTGAAAAGTCCATTAAGTCCATTGTTACGCGTGCTGTGTGGCATGTGGCACCGTCTTGTTGAAACCACATGTCATGCAAGTCAAGCTTTTGCATTTTGGGCAAAAAAAGTTGGATATCATCTCAGGATAGCGCTCACCATTTACAGTTACGTTACGATTCGCAGCATCTTTGAAGAAGTACGGTCCAATGATGCCACAAGCCCATAAACCGCACCAAACTGTGACTTTTTCTGGATGCATTGGTAGCTTTTGCAATGCTTCTGGCTGATCTTCACTCCAAAATTGACAATTCTGCTTATCTACGTATCCATTGAGCCAAAAATTAGCTTCGTCGCTGAACACAATTTTTCGATAAAGAAGTGGATCTTCGGCCAACTTTCCAAGAGCCCATTCACCAAAAATTCTGCGTTGCGGTAGGTCGTTCGGCTTCAATTCTTGCACCAGCTGTATTTTGAAAGGCTTCACACCTAAAGCCTTCCGCTAAATTTTCCACGATGGTGAGTAACAGAGGCTTAATTGCTGCGAACGGCGACGAATCGATAATTGATGGTCATCATTAACACTGGCCGATAGAGCTGCGATAATTTCTTCAGTTCGCACTCTACGTAAGCGTGTTGGTGGTTTAATGTTCAACAATGTAAATTTGGTGCAAAATTTAGTCACAATAGCCCGAATAGCCGCTTCAGTGGGTCGATTAAACTGACCATTAGATGGATGAAGTGCGCGATGATCTTTCTTAACAGAGCACGCATTTTGATAATAAAATTCAATGATTTGCAAGCGTTGTTAGTTTGTAAGACTATTCATTGTTAAATTATAAACCAAACTGAAGATGTTTGACAGTGAAACAAAACACGAAACGTGCGTGAGCTGTTTAAACCAGTGTTGCCAAAAAGATAATAGCTAAAAAATCACCCGTAAAATAGTATATTGGCTTATTAGACGTAAGGCCATGGTTGACACCCCACGTCAGATATCTCAAAGAAATTTAAATACGAAAAAATATTTCTTCGGCGTCTTTTCTCTCAGCAGATTTCTGGCAAATCTCTGAGAATAAAAAAAATTGCCATGAAAAGTTTCTCAAAAATCTGTTGTTCAGAGTCGTCGTTAAACTGTAGAGCCCAGCACTCATGGGTAAAATTAACGCACACACAACATTAGTGATGTGAGAAGCTAGTCCGTAATCCTGGCTGAAGGGTTGTAATGACCAATTATGGATGTAAATATGTATGTTCGAAATAGACAATCTAGTGATTAACTTTCCATCTTGAAAAGAATATAGAGGAGTAACGATTTTCTTTTAAAACTTCTGTTCTCTAACTCATTAAGACATTGGTGGTGAGGCCATTTGGGTTACATACATAATTCGTCATTACAACCCTTCAGTCAGGATTACGACCTAGTTTCTCACACCACTAATGTTGTGTGTGTTAATTTTATACATGAGTAGCGCGACCTACAGTTTAGAGTCGACTCCGAACGACTCCGATTTTAGAGAAACTTTTCATGGCAATTTTATTTCACCCTCAGAGTGTTTGCCAGAAATCTGAATACTTTTTGTATTTTGTTTTGATGTCTGGCCTGGGGTTCAACTGTCTACAAATATGGGTTTTTGTTTTGTTTTGTACCTCTTTAGATTCTTCAGAAACTTTTTCAATGACATTTTCTAAGAAAATCGGGTTCTGAAAACAAAATAAATGAAAGTGCAATTCAATCCTACACAATTATTATTCGTTTTAATTTGAAAACTCATGTTGTTAAACTTTTCACAGAGTTCAACATGCCTTATGCTACACCTACATAGTATCTAAAGAAAAATAAAAAAGGAGATTATTTTATTACATTTATTCCCTTACATTTCCATTTACATTCACATTTATTAAATTTGTTCCTTTATTTCTCTCTGTTTTTTTTCTGTTTTACTGGCTTGTGTTTCTTCTTGGCAGTAGTAGTAGTTGTTGGTAGTAGAGCCGTAGACATGGCAATAAAATAATTGTCATATTAAACGAAATAAAAAAACAGAAACAGAAAATTGAGATAATTTTTCTTAAGTACGCCATAGATAAAGTAAATGGCTAATGGGGGGCAAAATTATACTCATGCATCTGGCTTTGCAAAATGCACACAGACAAAGTGGGTTAATAAAATTTATAAAATTATTGAGAAATACATACAGTAAGCATGTAAGCATTTAAGCCAAGTAATTGTTAAAAACATAATAAAATCGGATCATAAAACATTTTGAGGCTTAAAATCTTAGTTTTCTACCATTTAAAGTGATCCGATAAGACTCTCTCTCTTGTTACAAGCAAGGAACATTTCATTAATAATTTGAATGCAAAAAGTTTTTCACGTAATCGAGATTAAAGTTTTCCTTGCAACATCTCAAGAAAAATAATAATCGAAAGCAAAAAACCAAAACAAACAAAAAAAACTATGAAGTAAAAACCGTTGCAAGCTAATATGCTGGTGGTGGTGATGGTGGTGTGGTGGTTTTAAACTTAAAGAATACAATAAAAAAAGCACGACGTTCATTTAGGTTAGAGAGTCTTCGAGTTTGGCCTTCTTACACTGCTTGCTCTCTCTGCTTCATTAGTGTGTTATAATCTTAGGCGTAAACCACTTAGGAGAGCTGGGTTTAGGTTAAACCATGACGTCTGGCAACGATAACAAATTGGTCATTTGACATTTGAATGGTTGTTACATGTGAATGCATTTTCTACCATGAAAATGCCAACAACTTTACATTTTCAAACACATACATACCCACAAACACATGTACTTACTTACATATAACATTATACGTGTGCAGTAAGTTCTTCAATTTTTTTCATTTCAACCCAACAGATCTGTTAGAGGAGTTTCTATTTGCATCTAACTTTACATACCCATATACATTCATACATACAAACACTCAAGCATTTAAAGTTTAAATTTGAATACACGTTGTTGAAGTTGTTGTTGTCGTAGTCTTGTAACATTTATTTAAATTACATGCGGCAGCAGTAAAGGTGCTGATATACAGAGGCTGAAAGTTGAAGTTGCATATGAAAGATGATAATGAAAATATTATGAACACAAGCACACACACATACACACCTACATTCACAGTAGTATATAAATAGTTGCAACAATTTATTTCCAGTTGGTTTTATTTTCTACTGTTCCACTCGGCTCAGTTATATTTAAAAGAATGCATTCATTAGCTTATAGACCTGCTCGAGGAATGTTGAGTAATTTGTGGAAAAGTAATTGCCATGGCACTAAAAATCAATGCCTTATCGAGCTTAAATGAATCAAAATTTCATTTTGTTACAACTCTTTTAAAAAACAAATAAGGAAACGTAGAAGTTGCCGTAGTCTAGTAGGTAGTGTGTTGGCTTATTAGACTTAAAAGCCCGGGTTCGAGCCCCAGGCGAAACATCAAAATAAAATACAAAAAAGTATTTCTTCGGCGACTTTCCTCTCAGCAGATTTCTGGCAAAAAACTCTAAGTGTAAAATTAAATTGCCAAGGAAAAGTTTCTCAAACAATCCGCCGTTCGGAGTCGACTTGAAACTGTAGATCCCACCACTCTTGTATAAAATTAACACACACAACATAAGTGGTGTAAGAAACTAGGTCGTAATCCTGACTGGAGGGTTGTAATGACCAATTATGTATGTATGTATGTATAAGGAAACGTAACAAAAAATGGTGTCAAGAGGTGGTGTGTTCGACTACAAACTGCTTTCGGATTCAAACCTTTTAAAAGGGAAACAAAAAATTTAAGGGACAGAGAAGGCAAGTGCCAGCTATCGTCAGCCAAAATCAATCAGCAAAAAGAAATCAGCAATGAATATTCAAAAAGACGAGTAGAATCGAATCATACTCATAATTTCTGATACTTATACGGATTCATACTTATTTAAATTTCATGGAAGCTCTACTCATATTCAAAGTTTGAAGTGCTCATCGTACTCATACTTAACAATACGTATGATGTTGTTGATTTCGATTCTGCATGACTCAACATTGTATAAACGAAGCACAAAATAAGTATGAATCGCGTACGAACACTAAAATACTTACTAGGAGGTTGTATGTTTGCTCTGCTTGCTGTTCTGTCTTTTTTGCTTATGTGTCTTTTTTCTTTGTTTGTAAATGCAACAACAACTACGACTGTAAATTTTAATGAATGATTCGACGACAACTAAAGTTATGAATCTAAATGAGTAGGCTTATGAATCAAACATATTTCGAATGGTATGAGTTTGATGTCAATGTTGTACGCATACTCATTGCAACCTGTACTTATAAATCAACGTGTAGTGAGTATGAATGAATCAGAGTACGTAGTTAAATTTCAATATTGTTGACTCACTTATATTCAAAATTTCATGAGTGCTTATGAGTAGCGAAAAAACGATTCATAGCTGATCTCTGGCTCAGATACAGTCAGTAGCCAGAATTACATCCACACATATATATGTAACCATTACCTCTCTTCAGTCAGGCATACGGACTTGCTTCTCACCCCACTATGTTTATTTTAAAGTCGACTCCAAACGACTGATTTTTTTGAGAAAAATCTGCTGAGAGGAAGTCGACAAAGAAATATTTTTTCGTATTTCAATTTGATCGAGATGTCTGACCTGGTCAGCATTATTTTATAAAAATTCTGTTTAAAATCAAGATGTACTTGGCATTGGAGCAACATTTTCATTAGGCTTGACAGCAAAAGAATTCTTACAAAAGCAAAGAAATTTAAGTACCACTCGAGTGGAAGTAGAGGGGCATACAAAATGCGGTTTGAATATAAAAAAGGAGAAATTTTTCATTGAATTGGAACTACTGATGAAAAATTACTGCATTACGTAGTATAAGAAATTTTATGTAATCGCATGCAAAGGTATTCGGTGGTATCCAAAGAGTTCCATCTGTAATAAGCTTCTGAAAATAAGCCAAAAGAACACAGAAGGCCTGTGGCGCACAAAAATGATTTGTTTCAATCAAAGAAACCAGATTTTATAATCACACACATTAAACAATGAGATCACATCATAACAAAACTCAATTGTGTGTTGCAAGACCAGATCAAAACTGTTTAGAAGATTAAATAAAGTGACGGAGCCCTTTTAGGCCAGCATTTAGGTCCCTTAACGATACCACAATCAGTTCTACGCTGGTATCAAAAATTCCCTAGAGGAAACCAAACCGAGTCCAAACTAAGTCTTGCTATTGCAACAATCCTTATATTAGAGCCCTCAATTAAAGATGTCAGAAAGTGAGAGATCAAAAACCTCCGTCTCTTTATGACCAGAGCAGAGCACTGACACATGAAGTGAAAGATAGTCTCTTTCTCCTCCTCTGACCCACAGCTCCTACAGAAGTCGTTTAACGAAATGCCAAGTCTTTCGTCATGCCTATCAAAAGGACAGTAGCCCGTTATTTTGCAAAATAAAAGGCAATGCGTTTGTAGGACAGAAGGGAGTAGGTCCTCTTCTTAACCATACATATCCAGCCAAGTCTAACAATATTGCAGATATCCTCCTGCCGCCAACGAGATGAGCTTCTCTGTAAAACGAGGGTCATCTGAATATCTAAAATTTTCGGAGGCAAACGAAATACCTATGCCTTGTAACATGTTGGAGATTGCAAGTTCCGTACAGGCATTAGCCAGCTCAATAGCAATGCTAGTTCGAACGATATCCAAAGATATTTCTCGAAACCAATAAATGAACCGAAATTTCTCTGAGAAATCCCCGGCATTCATAAACAAAGGCGGTCATTGAAACTACATTCGTTAGGGGTATAACTAAAGAGATTTTTTTTTAGGAAGAAAGGTATTGCGCCGTTTTCAAAATTGCCATGAACTTTGCCTGGAAGCCTATACCTAATTGGTCATTACAATCCTCCAGTCAGGATTGCAACCCCGTTTCTCCTACCACTTAGATTGTGCGTGTTAATTTTATACATGAGTGGCGGGACCTAGAGTTTAAAGTCGACTCCGCATGTCAGATTTTTTTGAGAAACTTTTCATGGCAATTATTAATTACTTACAGAGTTTTTCCGTGAAATCTGCAGAGAGGAAGTCGCCGTTGAAATATTCGTTTCATATTTTGTTCTGTTGAAGATGTCTGACCTGGTTTTTGAACCGTGACTACTAGACTACAGCGACTGCATAGGAATAGCCTGGAAGCCAATGGGAAAGTTTATTATCAGTACGCTTAATAAATACACCACAGCCTACCTTTTCACTCATCTTAGAAACCAGTTTTAAAACAAGTGAATCCATATCCACCGTCCTTTCTACTGACAAATCTGATTTCGTTGCTTTTGGTTTCATAAACTTGTTGAATTTCCTAATGATTGCATTCCCCTATAGCCCTTTACTCGTATGGTCTCTTAGGCAATATGAGAGACTATGACTACACATACATATGTATGTATGTGCCACATACCATACATAAGTTTATGCATAATGAATGCCTGGCAGTTTAGTTCATATGGCCTAAAGGTAGAATTTTATTCTTTCAACATTTTCTCTCCTTTTTTTCTTCTTTTTTTTTTGGTAATTTTAACAAAATTAAAGTACAATAAATAAAAGAAATGGAAAAACCCAAGGAAATAAAATAATATGAATGAATAAAATGAAAATGAATATGAAAAAGAGGGGCGTTTATAAACCAGACAAATAGACAGTCATTTAGACAGTCATTCTAACATTTCATCTCCAATGGATGGCAGTAAGAGAAAAAACAAATGACGACTTCTAAAGCATTATTTAGAGATGAGTGTCTATTTGTCTGCAGTTTTAGCTTGGGAAGCCTTTCCTGCAATTCGGTAATTTTAATCATAGGGGCGGAAATTATCTGTAAAGAATACTAAGTTGAATTTTTAGTTTTTGTTTCTAAATTAAAAATCATTTCTATTGTGTTTAGAAAGCTTTTAAATTATGTGATCATGATTATAATGATGGGAGATGGATTTTTCATTGAAAATTTATTGGTAACACATGGCAGTATAGAATAGCACGACGCACACTGTCGCGATTTCATATAACGATGAATATGCATCGCTTTTTCGATCCCCTGAAAGCCGAAATAGTGGTATGGGAGGTTGCACAAAAGTAGAACAAAAGCAACCACTAGTACCTCCTACAACTTTGAGTTCCAAACTTAAACCACAGGGCCGTAGCGACATATCCAAAGTAAAATTGGACGTTTTGAAGCCGTGGATAAGCAAGAAAATCTTTGATATTTTGGAAAGAGAAGATAATGTTGCCGTAGAGTTCGTATACAATAAATTAAAACAGGATCAAATGCTTTGTAAACAGAAATTACAAATCAGAATTGCTGGATTCCTAAATGGTGGCAAAGCACAGAAATTTGTATGTGAATTATGGCCACTTTTGTTGTCAGCTGAAGAGAGTGAAAGCAGCATACTAGCTGAGTTTATGCAACAGAAGAAAGATGAAAATGTAAGAATTGAAGAGGATATTATGCATGACGGATCTGCATCGCTTTCTCGGTTAAGTCAAAATAGTAACACGGGAATTAGCACAAAACCAGAACAAGAGCAACATTTAATCGCCAGCACTTTATGCACAAAGAAACAACAGCCAGATAAGGAAAACAATAAAAATTCAATCAATATTTAAAATCACGTACCTAACCTGGACAAGTATGTTTCAAAAGACAATCAAATTGATAAAAACAAATCAAGCAAGTGTTCCGCGGATTGTCCTTCACAATCCCGTGATACAGAACGTAGTCATAGTTCAAGATCCACTTCTCACATGGAATCTTCTAAAATAGTCCGCCAGAGCAGTGAACGTGGTTGCGATGATAGTAAAGGATATGGCTTAAACATTTTTGAAAATAACTGTATGTTCTCACCTAAAATGTTACAACAAGAGACAAAAACCATTTCACTGGATCAACGTCCTTCTACACCAATTCAAGAATTTTTGTTGGAACATTGTTCACAAACCAGGTCAGACATCTCCAACAAAACCGAAATATGAAGAAATTTTTCTTCGGCGACATCCTCTGGCAAAAACTCGGAGAGTAAATAAAATTGCCATGAAAATGTTTCTCAACAGCATACGTGTTGTGAAGTATGAATATGATGAGTAAGTCAAACTTTGAATATGAGTAGTATGGTAAAATATGAAAATAAGTATGAATGCGTATAAGTATCAAAAATTATAAGTATGATTCGATTCTATTCATCTTTTTGAATACTGATTGCTGATCTCTAGTTCAAACCCCATCCCAGACATCTCGAACAAAACCGAAATATGAAAAACTATTTCTTTGCATACATCTTCACAGCTGTCTTTGAGGGTAAATAAAAATTGCCATGAATGGCCAATTATGTATGCATGTATGCAATGCAAAGCCAATTATTGCGTTACCTCTTCAGCAAAGGGACCAATAGGAATGTAAATAATTCTTTTTATTTTTATGGTCCCAAGAGATGTTCATTTTAAACCATGCTATGCTGTACTGAACTTAATTTGAATATGGCATCCATGAAGAATTAAACCCAAAAAATTTATTTAAATTCAAATTTCCATCAGACATAATTATAAATTGATTATATTTTAAAGAGTATGTACTTACAATTTAATTTGAAAGATTATAAAGATATTCGAATTAATTTTCGCATTAATTTTGCATGATATTTGATCTTTTCTTTGGCCTTTTTGTGGTGGGCGAGGAGGTGAGGTAGGCATGCAATTAAAATTAAGACATTTTCGCTTCATATTAATGATGACCTTAGATTTGATATTTTATGCTCTTTATTTAATAATTCTTTTAAACATGGTTGACCATCTAAATCTCAAATTTCATTTATTAATTGTATTACAGAATAATTGCAAAATCATTAAAAATATACAGTGTAATGCAAAAGAAAATGTACAAATTTAAAAAATACTTAACCATAGAAAAATTATGTATACTCTAGGTGCAGAGAGAATAAAATCGGATGTAATTGACCATCATAACCCTCAGAATTCATAAATCCATTGGTCCTATATAGCATCAAAAGAACACAATGAAATTTTTGAGCTTTAGAAACCAAGGAGTGTGTGACAATTTTTAGAATTACTTACACACAGTAATTCGAAAGCAAGAAATTGTTTTTCTTGCAACGACAGAATTCTTGTGATGTTTTTGAAACAGAACCATTTTTATGGAAAAACGAGAGTTATACAGCTTTACAGGAGGTATCAATTTTTTCAAAATTGTATCGCAGATATGAAACTGACTAGCCTATCAAAATAGGCTTTCTCATGTCTTATATTTTCTGTACAAACATAACATAACCTACTCTTTTGGTTATTTCATTTTAGCCTTTTTAGTCTTTCTTCCTCTGCGAACTTTTCATTTTTCTTGGATCATAACACATGTGATGCCATGTTTCACTTTTTATTGTGCTGGCTTCAAACATCCGCATGGCATTAGACAATTTTTGTTTTACATTGGGTATCCCATTGTGATCCCATATTTTCCTTTTAGTGGTCCTGGGTTTAAAAAATCCAAATTTTTGTTTCAAATTGAGTACCTTATATCGTGGACCAGATAGGCACTGACAATTGGAGTCATGCGGAATCACATCATAACCCTGCTTTGGCTATTCGTAGTATTAACTTTCTACTTCAGATATTGGGTGGAGAGGTGCTGAATAGTTGTATCCCCTACAGTCTGAGTGGCTACTATCATCCTTTAAGCTGAACACTCAACTTGAAAAGCGTTTGTCTATGTACACACAGCCCAAACGGAGACTTCCACAGAGCCCTTTTTCGGATTTACCTTGTGCTATGCAAGTTCTGTTTACATATTTCGCTTCTATCTCTGTGTACATTCTAAACGAGCTTTGCGGATAACTACTAATACTCAGTTATACTCATAATAAGTGCTCCGAATCAGAGTCTACTAAATTTTTTAGTTTTTTCTATGCCCACGATTGCCAGGGACACAGATACATTGGCGGAAATAAACGAGCTTATGAACATGCTAAGAGGACCGCGATAGATTTTCTTTGTTGTTTTATGGCTTCCGTCAAAAGATAAATCCGCAGATTAGGTACTCTTGCAAGAAGTCTGTGTTGGACAGGGGTAGGATACTGCCACTCAATTTCCAAACACATAGCGGAGTGTAAATGTTGTTAACCTCCACTACAGAAGTTGTGGGGAATATTTTTAAAAGAGAGACAATCATTAATACTTCTTTGTGAATGTCTAGGTCTAGATGCAAGTCGATCAAATTTTTTTGGGGTACTTTACTCTAAAAACTTGGTGTATAATTCAACCCTGGAACCACATGATCTTTCTTTCTTTTTATAGCCTTGATACGATTTCAAAAAATATGTTTTCGTTTAACTAGCCAATTAACCTTATCTATTTACTTGAACTTATAATTTGTCACTATAAACCCTTTAGCCATTTACGAAAACTTTTGTAACACACTGTTGTTATACAAATCCCTTATAACAAAAAAATTTTTTTTTCATTTTTCACTTTAAGTTCACCGCCTTTATGTAAATTATAACAAATGCAAGACTTTATTTATAACAAAAAAACAATGGAGAAGAAGAATGAAATAAAACAAGAAACAAGAGAAATAATATCACTTTACCTTCGTTATTGCAGTTAAAATTTTTGTTTTCAAATTTTTTTTTCAGTTCATTTTTCTGTTAACTTTTATTCTTTTTAATCTCTTTCAAGACTGCATTATTCTTTATTCTCAATTTAAGCTGAAAAATACGTTTTTTTGTTTCTGCAATTGTTCGTTACATTTTGATTTTGAAGGCGTACAGACAGACAGACACAGCTTTTTGACAGATTATTAGTTTTGTCAGTTTTAGTTGCCACAACTTAAAGTAGTTGAACGAACACAGAAAATAAATTCTTTTTGAATTATGAATTCAGTGTGACATTAACTGTGGTAAATAATCGAGAGAATAAATTATGATTGAAGTCTGAAGACAGGCA
Source organism: Sarcophaga subvicina (assembly GCA_936449025.2). Taxonomy (NCBI): domain Eukaryota; kingdom Metazoa; phylum Arthropoda; class Insecta; order Diptera; family Sarcophagidae; genus Sarcophaga; species Sarcophaga subvicina. Next base: position 101,925,605 of record OW388083.2, on the reverse strand, counting down.
GAAAAGCATTTTTAAGGTTTCAGAATTTAAGTTTTTTTTAAGTTTTCACAAGAATGTGTATTTAAATGGGAAATATGATTGAGACAACTATAAAAGTTTGGTTAGAGATTTTATTAAAAAATCATTTTAAAACGAAAATGTTTATGTGAAGCACATTCGAAATGTTAAATTTTCCATACCTCACACTATACTTGACCGAGGACATATGTTTTGTTGGTTCTAAGGACCTCTGTGGTATATTACTTATTGGCATACATACATACATAACATACATAATTGGCCGTTACAACCCATCAGTCAGAATTACGACGACCTAGCTTCTCTCACCACTTATGTTGTGTGCCTTAATTTTTGCTCGCCGTTAATAGGGATGGCCTGGATGGCATATGACATAGGAAGCCCAATATCCGGGATGCATTTAACGCTCTTGAATCTCATGGGGATTGCTGTCGTCTCAAATGCAACAATCTTGTTTGTACACGTACTTATTCATTCACAAATGGAAGTTTATCACACGATGAATGAAGCAGACGGTAGGTTGCCCAAACAGAAAACTCATTTTGGAAGCGCTTGGCAATTTGGCAAAACAGATTTAATAAATGATAACTAATTTGACAGACGTAGCTTCAACAAGGTGGCAGTTATTAACTGCTAATGTTCGGAGGTCACTGTTGGAACACGCTATATATGTATGTACATATAAATCACTGCCCCTGAGAACAAGCACCTGTCGAATAATGCTCATTATTTAGCTGGTCTTTGGCAAACATTGATGGCTCACTACCACGCCTGGTCTTTGCATCCTTCCCATTATCTGGGGTGTCAAGATTATTCCAGATCTGAAGTGTGGCTTCCCGGAATTTGATTTTTCTGCAATGATGAAAAAATCATCACACGAAAGAATCCATCCAAGCTTTCGATTGTTTTGTTTCTGTTTCCTTAATAGGATTTTGATCTATTGTAGCCGATTTTAAAGTAATTATTGTGTTCACTTATTAGACGTGAGGCCATGACTCAAACCCCATCCCAGATATCTCGAAGAAAAACGAAATATGAAAAAATATTTCTGCTGTCTTCTGGCAAAAGCTATGAAAGTAAAATAAATCTTCCATGAAAAGTGTCTCAACAATCTGTCGTTCAGAGTAAATTTTAAACTGTAGTTCTTGCCACTCATGTATAAAAACTGAGAGGCACAACATGGTTGAAGTGAGAAGCTAGGTTGTATTCCTGACTAACGATTTGTAATAACCAATAAAATAAGTAAACAGGGTAGGGTAGGACTCAACGGATGTTAAATCCTTAGAAACAGCTCAAACTGTAAACTGTATTGGGTTGTTGTATGCGATATAATTGTGAATATCTTTGCTCATTGAGTGCCACTGTTTCTCAAGCTATAGTATGTAACCTTAGTATGATACTCATTGTTGATGTTATCCTCTGGGACTTTGAAGGTTTCCTGCATGTTTTATTACTCGTAATATAGTAGGTAGTGCATTGGCTAATTAGACCAAAGACCTCTGGTTCAAACCAAAGATCAGCAATGACCGTTTTTTTTCGCTACCCATAAGCACTCATGAAATTTTGAATATAAGTGAGTCACAATATTGAAATTTAACTACATACTCTGATTCATTCGTACTCATTACAACATTAATTTATAAGTACAGGTTGCAATGAGTATGCGTACAACGTTGACATCAAACTCATACCATTCGAAATACATATGTTTGATTCATAAGCCTACTCATTTAGATTCATAACTTTAGAAAAATACTCTTATAATACTTATAAATGATTCGGGTGACTCAAATCATTCATCAAAATTTACAGTCTCAGTTGCTGTTGCATTTACAATAAAAAAAGAAAAAGACAGAACAGCAAGCAGAGCAAACACACAACCTTTTAGTGAGTATTTTAGTGTTCGTACGCGAATCATACTTATTTTATGCTTCGTGTATATGTTGAGTTGTGGAGAGTCGAAATCAATAACATCATACGTGTTGTTAAGTATGAATATGATGAGTACTTCAAACTTTGAAGGTTCCATGATATTAAAATAAGTATGAATGCGTATAAGTATCAGAAATTATGAGTATGATTCGATTCTACTCATCTTTTCGGATACTCATTGCTGATCTCTGGTTCAAACTTCATCCCAGACATCTCGAACAATATAGGGAAAAATATATTTCTTCGGTGATTTATGGCAAAAACGCTGGGAGTGAATAAAACTACCCTGAAAAATTTATGAAAAATTTGACGTTCAAAGTTGCCTTTAAAGTGTAGGTCTCGCTACTAATGTACAATATTAACACATACAACATAAGTGATGTAAGAAGCTAGGTTGTAATCCTGCCTAAAAAGGATTGTAATGACTAATTATGTATGTATGTAATGTATGTAAAATAACAAATTGTTTGCCTTTAATCACTACACCATTGTGAAGACCTGTCCTTAACAAAATTGATATTTGTAAACATTACAGGCCTGGGAATTAATATGCTTAACAACATAATGAAAGCAATGCAATGCACCACTGCTTTAATGTATTTTATCTTGTAAATATTATTTAACACTTTTACTTCATAATGGTAAAATTAAATAATTTTTGTTTAAACAAAAAAAAACACAGAAAAAAATGGAAAATAAACGAAAAAACAAAACGAACAACAGCAATTAATTATGACAATGAGATTTACACAATACTGCATACATACATTTGTAGCAACTATTGTTGCAACTACATAAACACACACAGAGCTATACGCACATTCTGACCGACGTATGTATGTGTGTGTGTATAATAATATAAATGCCCTTCACATGCAACATGTTGGCAACAGACAATGAATGAATAAAAGAATACATGAATGCATGAGTGAATGAATGAATGTGTGCATAGAGTAGCTGTAATTGAGTGAATCTATGAAATATGATAGTGATGATGATTACAACATACGGTTGCCACAAAAACTATGGATGATGGTGGTAAAAAACAATAAAAAAAACACAAAATAATTGTGGAATTCATACAATATTTGGATGACTGTTAAGCATGCAACAACATCAATAGGTGTGTGTTGTTGTATAAAATATGAGATGAAATGATTATTATTATCATTAAATATCATGTAAACTGATGATTATTCTTTTATTTTTACAAGTATTTTTTTTTTTTAAATTACAATGAAAAATTGTCAAAACTGTGTACATATGTACATACAGTGAGCCTCAAAAGCTATTTTACTGTATGGATAAAATTCTAACAATCATCAAACTCAACTTTTACCATTTAAGGGGAGTGCCCTATAAAATTTTTACAATATTTTGAAATTTTTTAATATTTTTTTGTTTCAATTTTAAAAACTGGCAATGAAACAATTTTAAAATAAAATTAACGATAATTTATTAATGTATACATACATTCATACATACATTATTGGTCATTACAACCTTTCAGTCAGGATTACGACCTAGCTTGTCACACCACTTCTGTTGTGTGTGTTAATTTTATACATGAGTGGCGGAACCTACAGTTTAAAGTCGACTCCGAACGACAGATTTTTGACAAAATTTTCGTGGCAATTTTATTTGCTATCAGAATCTTTGCCAGAAATCTGCTGAGAGGAAGTCGCCGAAGAAATATTTTTTCATATTTCGTTTATCTTGGAGATATCTGACCTGGGGTTTCAACCGTGGCCTTACGTCTAATAAGCCAACACACTACCTACTAGACTACGAAGACTTCTATCATTCCCATCTACACTCACACATGCCATATTATTACGGGATCTCTTTGATTTTTTCGCGCATTTGAATTAGTTCTGTGTGTACAGCCCTATTCGAAGATTTCCAGGAGTAACACAGTAAACCCTTCCGTCAAGATTAGGACCCAGCTTCTCACATAACTTATGTTTTTATACATGAGTTGCGGATCGTACAGTTTAAAGTCGACTCCGAATGACAGATTTTGGAGAAACTTTTCATGGCAATTTTATTTTCTATCAGACTCTTTGCCAGAAGAAATATTTCTTAAATTTCGTTTTGATGTCTGACCAGGGGTTTGAACCGTGGCCTTACGTGTAATAAGCCAACAACACTACCTACTAGACTACGGCGACAACATTTATTAATGTTTACTTTTTTTAATGTGCAGTTTCTTTTGATGCTCACTGTAAGTACAAGTATGTAGGTATATTCATGCATTTATAAATCAAAAATGTAACTGACATTGTTTTTCTTTTCATTCATTTTGATTTTGATTTCTTTCATTTGGCTGTGATTAATAACAACCACAAAATAATAAAAAAAAAATCACTCATAAAACATGCCAGGCATTGTTTCTTCAATTATGCTGCAACCTGGCATACACTTTCATCTCCACTTTGACTGTCTGTTTGGCATGCAGCATTCATAATAAAATTATGTATGCAATGTAGGCAGGCAGGTGACAACTAAAATTGTGTTGTTGCATCTACAAATTTTTAATTGCAAATTTGTTTTAAATCATAGTAATCGTCAGCCGTACATATAATATTTAAAATATTATTATTAAACAATTTATTTAATCATGAAAAACCCCCAAGAAAATCATCTCCAACTCTCTGTCAAAAGTAAAGGGAAAGCATTGATAAATGAACTCCATTCGTAATAGCTCTTGCAAAGCTAAGGCAACTAAATTCCATACATACATACATATATACAGTGGTGGCCTTATAATTAGAAACGATGTTTCTGAAACAGAGTTCTCTGGAGTAACGAATCTAAGGTTAATTTGTCCCAATCTGATGCAAAAACGTATGTAAGACGTCCTCCAAACAAAGCGTTTGATCCCAGGTACACAGTGAAAACTGTGAAACAAATAAACAAACATACATGTTGCTAAGTCGTTTCTAATTATAAGGCCACCACTGTACATATACAGTGAGCATCAAAAGAAACTATACACTTAGCATAAAAATTATAGCAATCACCAAACTCAACTTTTATCACTTAAGGACCCCAAAAAAATTTGACAATATTTTGAAATATTTTTTTAATATTTTTTTTCTTTCAATTTTAAAAACAAGGCGATGAAACAATTTTAAAATAAAAACAACGGTAATTTATTTATGTATATTTTTTTAATGTGCAGTTGCTTTTGAGGCTCACTTTATATCTAATGTTATGAATTAAATACTGTAGTAACTTTGTTCCTTTTGAACAATTGCTTTTGACGCTCACTGTATGAATTAAATACTGAAAATGTCTTTGTTCCTCCCTGGCAGTTTGTCGCATTGTTATTGCCAGTCTTGTCTTAAGCCAAACACCGGAGTTACATACAATGACATCCGTCAGGTAGCAAGTTTTTTATTTTTTTTGTTTAGTACTTGTAATATAATATGCCACAAAATATATATATATATGTATGTATGTATGCAACATGCAATTAAATATTTATTTATGCTCTTATCTTGTACAAAATATATGAATTTTATTATGTGCATACAATTATTATGATTAGAAATTATTTTTATGTGACTTTATTTTTGTCTGTTTTTTTCTTTTTTGTTGCTTTTGAATATCAAATTGCATATGCCCACAGTATACAAAACATGCATGTGTTGTTTTTCCTTTGGGGCAGCATTATGTGGCATGATGATGTACAGCTATTTTATGTTTATTTTGATATGAATTCTATTTTTAAAATGGCAAAACAATGCCACCAAATGTAGAATACATTACATAATGTATTGCAAAATTGTAGTAAAGTGCGTGAAGTTTTCTTTCTGTTACATAAAAATGGCATCTGTTCACAGCATTTCAACGTTGAAGTCAGTTCGAATCTACAAAGGAAATAGGGCCACTGTTCTTACATTGGAACAAATCAAATGCTTCAGGCTATGCGATGTAATAAGAAAGACAAAATTTTTATAGAAAACAATTTCTAATGCATTATGATAGCAAAGAGTTGAAAGCAATCTAGGTTCAAACCAGAGATCAGCAATGAATCGCTTTTTCGCTACTCATGAGTACTCATGCAATTTTGAGTATGAGTGAGTCAACAGTATTGAAATCCAACTACTCTGATTCATTCGTACTCAATACAACATTAATTTATAAGTACAAGTTGCAATAAGTATGAGTACAACGTTGCCATCAAACTCATAACATTCGAACTATGTTTGATTCATACGCTTACTCATTCAGATTCATAAATTTAGAAAAATACTCTTATAATACTTATAAATGATTCGAGTGACTCGAATCATTCAACAAAATTTACAGTCTTAGTTGTTGCATTTACAACAAAAGAAAAAAGACACATAAACAAAAAAGACAAAGACAGCAAGCAGAGTAAACACACAACCTTCTTGTGATTATTGTAGTGTTCGTACGCCAATTATACTTATTTTGTGATTCGTGTATACGATGAGTCATGGAGAGTCGAAATCAATAACATCATACGTATTGTTAAGTATGAGTACCATGAGTATTTCAAACTTTGAATATATGTAAGTAGTATGAGTATGACATTAAAATAAGTATGAATGCGTATAAGTATCAGAAATTATAAGTATGATTCGAATCTACTCATTGTTTTGAATACTCATTGCTGACCTCTGGTTCAAACCCTGGAGAATGTGGAAAAGTTTTCACAATGGTTTAAGTTGGAGTAGTAGCTTTTATACGTAAAGCTCACTTAAGCATACATAGCGGCCCTTTGTGATGTCGCCATAGTTTAGAAATTCCTTAATATTAACTGCCATCATTAGGTTCAGTTGAACCAGAGCGTATATGTCACCACTGAAACGAGATGCCGAATGATCTCGCACGGTTAGGTTTACTTCCGTATGGCGATCTAATCTGCGGATTTATCGGAACATGTGTCAGGGAGAAGGGCCCCAGAAGTCTTTGGCCTCTATAGATGAAGTCAAAACAGGTTTGCTAATAAGCTTGGATCTGTCTCCGTGGGATACTCGAAAAAGAGATGGTAAATGCTCTCATTAGATAAGATTCCCTTCCTGATTTCAAGCTAATCTATTGTTTTATCGGGAAATGCGTAAGGGAAAAGAATCCCAGAAGTATTTGAAGAGGTTTGCTTATGGGTTTGGATAAATTCAGTCGCTCAATAGGTTTCTTATATGCCACTGTGAAGTTGAATCGTTGACAACGATCTGGAATAGATCCCAGCCGGACTATTGCTGTTCTTGGTAGGATGAGATTTAAAACCATGGAAAGAGGATTATTTGATGATTTGAACTCTATATTAGGAGCTGATATTCTTAATCTCCTATGACTTAAATTAAAATTGGTCTGGCTATGGTGTGTTCAAATACTTTTGTGTGGCTGATCCGTTCTCTCTTTATATGTACCTTACATCCTGGGCCATCTGTTCAATATTGAATGGATGATCAGGCACGTAAAGACAATCGATTCCGAATATCGGCTTCCGACAGAGAGTTCAAACCAACAAAGAACCCACTTTTCATGATTTTCAATCTCATCCTACCAAGAGCTGGACAGTTATAGGGGAGGTCCAATTTAAAATGTTAATTTTATACATAAGTGGTGAGGCCTACAGTTTAAAGTCGACTCCAAACGAGAGATTTTTTTAGAAACTTTTCATTTACATTTATTTTCTCTCAGAAATCTGCTGAGAGGAAGTAGCTGAAGAAATATTTTTTCACATTCCGTTTTGTGGAGATGTCTGACATGGGGTTTGAACCGCGGTCTCACTTATAATAACCCAATACACTGCCTACTAGACTACGGCGACTTCTAGTGAACTCTCTGTCGGCTACGAATATTTGGGCTCTCCTAAGATTTAGACTGGGATTGGCCTGGCTAAAGCATGCTCGCTTTTTTGCGTGATTATTCCGTTCTCTCTTTATGTTTTACGTCCTGGGTCATCTATTCACTATTTCTTTCTCCTTTCTTTCTTAATATCTTAATTATTCTCTCTCTCTCTCCTCTCCACCTTTAAGACAATCCTAATGAATCAAAACTAAATATGAAAAAATATTTCCTCGGCGTCTTCCTCTCAGCAGATTTTTGTCAAAAGCTCTGCTTGTCATCTGGGTATGCCAGTGAAGGCCTCTTGATATAGTTAATTCGTCTTAAAAACTCAATTCAGTCTTAAAAAAAATAGATTAAAACTGTGAAGCTATTGACAAATTATAGGCTTTTATTGAGAAATAATTATCTTTTTTGGTGCACTGGTAATCTAGTGGGTAGTGTGCTAGTCTATTAGTGCAATGTTGTGAGTTCATCCTGTTCTGAAGTGAAGCGTATTTCAATGAGAGTGCTCTGCATCAAATAAAGGAGACTGGAGTTGAACCGATCTAGGTTAGGAAAATAGAAGACCCCACTAATTTTTAATAAGTTTTTAGCTTGTCCTACACCATGTGAGTTCTCGTAATGGAATATAACGGCTACGAGAAGCAATTATGTTTGGTAGAGATCTTCTATGATAGTTCAGCAAGTCATAGTAGTTGATCAATTGGTTGGTCAATCACTTCTAAGTAGCAAAAGTTTTTTCGTGATTTAAGAAATAAAAAAAACTTCTCTGGAAGGATATTTTGTTGGCAATAAAAGGAAGTAAAGAGCTTTGTTGTCTACGAAATTTAGTCCAGCAAATAGGCAGGCATTAATGATAGAACTTTTTACCTGGCAAAATGAGACACAAATTATGTACGTGTAAAAGATATGCCATCCATTGTGAATCCCTTGTTTTCTAATTAAAACTGAATGTTTACTTAAACAAATAATCGGCTACGCTTTTGGAAAATTTCTAAGCGTGTATATGGAATAACTGCTGTAGCATTTTTTTTTATAAAAGCTGATTACAAAAATTCTCTTTTTTATTGCTTTTAGCAAAATATACATGGTATGTGTGATGGATGCTGATATGCAACTTTTCTTTTACAAAAAAAATTGAATTTTTTTTCTATGTATTTGAAGAATTAAAATTAACTTAACATAGCCAATAAAAACCAAAAAAATTTAACAGGAAGTATAACTAACTGTTTTATATTGTAAAATACCACAAATAGAGAGGGAGAGAGATAGAGAAAGAGAGAGAAAAAAATTGATGAAATTTTTTCAAAATCATTAACAAATAATTCCCACTGAATACCTACAAATTGTGAGCGCACGCAAAAGCATATTTAGGAAGACGCAAAAGAAAATACCAAAAAAAAATCATGGTTTAGAAAGAAACCAAAACCAAAAAAACAGAAGTAAATCTTGATGTATTGAAACTAAATTATTTCGAAGAAGAAATAATCTCTGAAAAGAAAAGGTTATTGCCTTGATAATTACAAGCCAAGAAAAATTGCTAATAAATGACTCGTCTGTTTTGGCACTAATGATGCCGATGTCGATGCCGATGCCTCTGCCTGTGTTTCTGAAAAAGTAGGATTTTTTTTTGCGTTTTCAAGTTTATTTTAAGGCCAAATGTTACAATTGATACAATTTTAAATTTATGCAATACAAATACATGAACACATACATACGGTATTTACAAAAATAATTAAATTTTTTCTGCATGTTTGTTTTTTACATTTATTTTCAGGTAAGACCCATTATCTGACGATGTCTATCACTTATGGCACTATTGGGTAAGTATTTAAGTATATGCCTCGGTTGCATTTGCAGCAGACGCAGTTTCTCTTCTTCGATTTCTTGTTGACGCTGTTTCTGCATATCCACTTGCCTTTGATATGCCAAATGCCTTTCCTTGGCATCATATTCACGTTCGGCCCGTTTATGTGCAATCGTATTCAACAGTTCTTGGCAATAATCTTTCGTTTTTAACGCTTTCAATTGCTTGCGTTTTTGTTCCCTCAGTAGGTCCTCATGATGTGTTCCCAAACGACTTTGATTGGCCTTGAGGTCGGCTTGTCTCTTCAGCTCTTGCTCATGTTGCCTATGCAAACGATAACGTTCCATATCCCGGCGTAGATTCTGTGCCGTTTCGATTTGTTGATCGATTTTCTGTTTATAGTGTTCATCGTCCTTGGCTAAACGTTCTTCAATCAGCAGCTCCATTAAAACGTCTTCACGTTTTTCTTTTTCTTTTTTCAACTTGTAGATATGCTCGCCTATATAATCACTAACGGCTGCACGATTTCTGAACGCCTGTCTGCGTTCCTCAATCTTCAGTTGATCTAATTCATCGGTTTTTTCTTGCATTTTCTTAAATTTCCGCATATCTTCGGCAGCTTCTTCAAGGCGCCGTTGCTTGTACAGCTCATTCTGTTCTAAACACTGTTGCATTTCCTGCCTAGCCTTACGCTTTAATATTGCCAAACGTTGCATTTCCGCCTCATCATCTCTTTTCAATTTCATTATATATTGTGTCATACATTCACGCTCCTTTCTAATCTCTTCTCGTTCTTTTGCAAGCATTTCTTCTTGTTCCTTCATTTGCTTCAAGAGATCCTGACGAAACAAGTCCTTCTTACGCTCATTTTCCCGTTCTTCTTCCAATGCCATTTCCGCGTTCTTTTTGAATTCTTGCGTGATTTTTCGATTTTCTTGCATATCGGCCTCTCGCTTTTCTTTGTCGAGGCGTTGTTTCATAGCCTTCTGGTGCAATAGTTCATTCTGTATATGAGCCCTTTTGATTTGTACATCCAATAATCGTATATCATCCTCATTCTTATGCAGCATGGCACGACGTTTCTTTTCAAGAAACTCATCCTTTTTCAATTCCTTTAGTTCCGAACAAATATCCGTTTGTAGTTTCCGTTCCACAACCATTGGATTTTCCTTAGTCATGTGAATTTCCTGGGCACGCACTGCATTGCATTTTTGCTCCTCTTCGATAATGATTTTTAAAAACTGGGAATTTGTGCGCCGATGACGCCGTTTGAAATTTTGGGCAACCGTGCATACTTTACCCCGAAGCATGATGTCTGCTGTTTAAGGATTCGTTATTAATTTTTTGTATTAAATTGTTAAAAAAAATAATTAAAAAAAAATTATTATTCGGAAATAAACTACGATGTGCGATAAGCAAAAGTCACATAAAGAAATTGAAATAAATTTCTGTCATTCTGGTTTTTATTTTTTTTTTTGAATTCGAAAAAATTAACACTTAAATGAGCCGATAAAATATTGTTACGAAAATGAAAAATCTAGAGCCCGGTGTCTTGTTTTTACATCGCTTAACATTAAAATTATAAACAAAAGCTACAAAAACAAAACAATGCAGTAAACAAACCTGTTTACAAATTATCGTACTGCCTAATATAATAACAAACACCAGCATAAAAAATGGTAAACAAGTAAACAAAAATACACAAACAACACTACAATAATAACGGGTCCGCCATCTAACGTTTTTTTCAACTAGAGCTTATTTCGTGAATGGTAAGACTTAGCTCATGTCTGATTTGACAGATAATTAGTTTTATCCTTTCGCTGAACGAATATGGTTGTGTATACGCTTGAACAACGCTGGGAAATATTGCGACATTACTTTGAAAATCATGATAATGTTGCAGAATGTGTGCGAAAATTGCGTACGGATTTTGGAAGAAGAGAAGCACCGTCAGCTCCGTATGTTCGTTATCTTGTGAAAAAAGTGAAAGAAACTGGCATCCTCATCGATAAACCAAAGCGTGAAAAGCCAAAAAACAGTGCGTACACCCGAGAATATTGCTGCTGTGGCAGAAAGTGTGCTTGAAGCGCCATCAACGTCAATTCACCGTCGTTCTCAACAATTGAACATTTCGACATTGAACATTGAGACAAATTTTGCATAAAGACCTTGGTATGACGCCATACAAAGTACAATTGGTTCAGGAGTTGAAGCCAATTGGGCTTCGCTAAGTGGGCCTGCGATCGACTTACAGAAGATGCCGATTTTGGCAAAAAAAAAAATCATCTTTTCAGATGAAGTTCATTTTGATCTTGGCGGGTATGTAAACAAGCAAGATTGTCACATTTGGGGCACAGAAAACCCGCACGCATACATTGAAAAGCCGACGCACCCAAAACGAGTCAATATTTGGTGCGGATTTTGGTCCAGAGGCATAATTGGGCCATTTTTCTTCGAAAATGAGCAAGGAGTGGCCGTTACAGTCAATGGCGATCGTTATCGGGCCATATTGCACGTATTTTTGTCCACAAAAATTAAAGAGGAGGATATTGGCAACATTTGGTTTCAACAGGACGGCGCTACGTGCCAAACAGCCGAAGCTATACTCGATGATTTGAGCCCTGTTTTTGAAGATCGAATTATCAGCCGCAGAGATGATGTCGTTTGGCCACCATTTGTGGGGTGCGGTCAAAGATAAGTGTTACGCCGACAAGCCAAAGACAATTGACGCTTTAAAGGACAATATTCGTGAAGTCATTGGTGAAATACAGCTGCACACAATTGATAATGTGCTTAAAAATTGGACCGATCGTGTAAACTACTGCATGGCCAGCCGAGGCAGCCATTTGAATGAAATTATTTTCCATTATTAACCGGAAGGATTGTACTTTCAAATAAAAAAAGAAATTTGAGAAAATATTCAGTAGTTTTTCTTAAAGCATTTTCAAAAAAAAAGTTATTTGGCGGACCCTTTAAATATAAACAACAATGTTTACATTTATAGAGATTTCCAGAAGGCGAAGTCATGAACATTCGAACTTCAATAACATTCATCAGACTGTTTACTCTCCGTTATAAAAAGCAAGGCAAGCAGGCGACTAAGGGAGTGAAGTTCATTCAGTCTTGTGTGAAGACACGGTGCATTTAAAGAGAGTAATCGTGGTTTAAAGAGCTCCGTTACAAAGATCTCTCGAACTATTGTCTAGTAATTGTCATTGTTTATGTAAAGGGTATAAACTGAGGAATAACAAAGAAAAGCAATTGTTGTTGTTTACATCAAGTTATGAACAGTGGCAAATAGAATTGTGCGAGTAATAAAGAATTTTAATTAAAATTAAACACAAATTTATTTTTATTTTATTTGAAATCTCCGAACTTATATTTGAAATGTTTTTAAAAGGTAAAAACGTAACAATATATTTTTTTTTAATTCATACATACACATACGTACATAATTGGTCATTACAACCCTTCAGTCAGGATTACGACCTAGTTTCTCACATTACTTATGTTGTGTGTGTTAATTTTATACATTATTGGCGGGACCTACAGTTTAAAGTCGACTCCGAACGACAGATTTTTGAGAAATTTTTCATGACAATTTGATTTTATTCTCAGAGTTTTTGCCAGAAATCTGCTGAGAGGAAGTCGCCGCAGAAAATTTTTTTCATATTTTCGTTTTGATGTCTGGCCTGGGGCTCGAACTCTGGCTTTTCGTCTAATAAGCCAACACACTACCTACTAGACAACGACGACTAACAATATATTTTTTTTAAATTCGATAAGTCGATGTAATAGGTTCGAAGTACTTTTACAGAAATAAGGCATTATCTGTACTGCAATTTCAATTTCCATTACCGCAAATTGCAACTCGCAGCCAACTTCACTTGCAATACTCTTGTGTTTCTATTTTTTTTTTAACGAACAAATAATTTTTAATTTTGTGTTATAATTTACTTGAAATATTTTTGCAATCTTTTGGAAAAGACGTGACTTGTTTTGGTAAAAGAAATAAAAAAAAACTGTAATAAATTATTAAAATTTATATGACAAACTACGTATAAAAAAAACATACAAAAAATAATTTGAAAATTCTTAAGACAACCGTCCAGTTATAGAGCCAGCCAGTTAGACAGCCAACCAGTGAGCGCCATGCAATCAACCGTACAACTAAAATATGCTGTAATTGTGTCATTTTGCTAAGATTTGTAATGAATTTCAATTACATTTTGAACAAAAAAAAAAGAAAGAAACAACTTCAAACCTTAAATTATTGTGTAAAAATATCTTCATTAGCCAGACGTAATTGCCTATAAAATTTATACAGTGTAGTCGAGTTAATAATAAAATCAAAATAATATGATGGCAGGTGTGAATTCCAAACACACGTAAAATAAAATTAATTAATTTATAAGCACTACGAGTCTATTGTTTAATAAAACATTAAAGTCTAAATTCTAGATACTTAAGTACTTAAGGCCTTTAAAGACCCATGAAATCATTTTAAGCAGATTTCATGTTTCCGTAAAAGCTTCATGAGCTTCTGCAGCTTTTGTTTACAAACAATTCAAGTTTTCGATTGGCTTCCAAAAAAAATTGTGCATATATGTGCACAATGTTGTGTATATGCATCATTCCAGTGGAATTAGCTCCAATAAAAACGGTCTAATAAGATTTATCTTAGCCCAAGAATTTTATTTATTGATTTTGAGAAACCATTTCATATCCTGTCACATGAGTCCCTATGATCCACCATCAGACACTATAGTCTTTTATAAAGACACTGTAGTCGCCGTAGTCTAGTAGGTTAGGTTAGGTTAGGTTAGAGGACGTGCACTTGTCAATTTAGACAAGTACAGTACCCGGAGGTATATTTGACTCCTTGTACATAACATCCTTAGGAAGGAATGATAAAAGAGGGGATAGGAAAAAGTAGCGGAAGTAGGACAGGAGAATGGGAAGCGATGGAAGCAAACGGACCAGAACAAAACAATATGGGAGAACGCGACTACATCGATGAAGCACTACATCGATGAAGCCCTAGCATTTCTCAACCAACTCAAGTTACTAATGAATCTGTGGAGAGCCTTGATGTCGGCTCTCGACACAGAATTCAAACCATCAAAGAAGCCAAGGGTCCTCAACCTCAAGCTACCAAGGGCTGGGCAGTTACAAAGGAAGTGCTCGACAGTCTCCAACTGCTCCTCATCGCAACATAGGTTAGGTTAGGTTAGGTTAGAGGACGTGTACTTGTCAATTAAGACAAGTACAGTACCCGGAGGTCCAATTGACCCATTGTACAGCGTTTCTTATACCACTTATGTTGTGTGTGTTAACTTTATACATGAGTGGTGGGACCTACAGTTTTAAAGTCGACTCCGAACGACAGATTTTTGGGAAACTTTTCATGGCAATTTTATTGACTCTCAGAGTTTTTGCCAGAAATCTGCTGAGAAGAAGTCGCCGAAGAAATACTTTTTGTATTTTGTCTTTGATGTCTGGCCTGGACTTCAAAAAGCATCGCAACATACCCTGCATTAGTCCGGCTGGGATCTGTTCCAAATCCCCGTCAGAGACCTAATCTCGCAGTGCCATGTGATAAACCCTATAATTAAACAGGCCTTATCCAAGCCCAGTCGAAGTCGCCGTGGTCTAGTAGGTAGTGTGTTGGCTTATTAAGCAAAAAGCCAGGGTTCGAGCCCAAGGCCAGACATCAAAATAAAATACCAAAAGTATTTCTTCGGCGACTTCCTCTCAGCAGATTTCTGGCAAAAACTCTGAGAGCAAATAAAACTGCCATGGAAAGTTTCTCAAAAATTCTTGTCGACTTTAAACTGTAGGTCCCACCGCTCATGTATAAAATTAACACACAAAACATAAGTGGTGTGAGAAACTAGGTCGTAATCCTGACTGAAGGGTTGTAATTACCAATTATGTATGTATGTATGTATCCAAGCCCAGTAGCCAACCTATTCTTACACTACCTATAGCAGGCCATAGACATCGAGAAACATAATAACCCGGTCCACTCCCACAACGCCTCTACTCTTCCCCCCTGACCCATCCATCGATGAGTCCGTAGAGGTGGCAGATTGGAGGTTCAGGACCAACTATTAAATCGCCCTCAGAAAGTCAACCTAACTTAGCGAGAGCATCCACCGTATCATTGCCCAGTATTCTGCTATGGCGCGGAACCCAGCATAGACGGATACGGTCTGGCCCAAAAGTCCTTAACGACTCCTTGCATTCGCGAACAAGCCGTGATTTGCACCAGACTGACGCAAAATTAACACACACAACATACATAAGTGATGTGAGAAGCGCGGTCCTAATAATGACTGAAGTGTTTAATGTGTTACTCCTGGAAATCTTCGAATAGGGCTGTAAACACAGAACTAATTCAAATGCACGAAAAAAACCAAAGAGAGCCTGTAATAATATGGCTTGTGTAAGTGTAGATGGGAATGATAGAAGACGCCGTAGTCTAGTAGGTAGTGTGTTGGCTTATTAGACGTGAGGCCATGGTTCAAACCTCAGGTCAGATATCTGCAGCAAAATGAAAAATGAAAAAATGTCCTCTCAACAGATTTCTGGCAAAAACTTTGAGAGCAAATAAAATTGCCATGAACAGTTTCTAAAAAATCTGTGGTTTGGAGTCGACTTCAAACTGTTTGACCCGCCACTTATGGTTAAAATTAACACACACAACATGGGTGGTGTGAGAAGCTAGGTTGTAATGCTGACTGAAGGGTTGTAATGACCAATTATGTATGTATATTCATACTCTACTGTAAAAACAGAATAGTTCAGGAGAAACCCTTCAGGAGAAACCTTTGTAAAAATATTTGGCTCATATTCACTAATCTGTTCAATCATTCATGCCTGAATGAATAAAAAAGTGAACAATATATTGCAAGTATACTCGCACCTCGTATAATTTAATCAGTTACTATAGTAATACCAAGTAAAAATAATTTTAATTCATTTTAATTAAGTCATGCGAATGTTGAAAAATAATTAAAAAATACACAAAAATTTTAATATCTTACGACTATACCTGTCGCTTGCTTGCAATGCAATGGCATTAAAACAAAAAAAATTTCGTATGATTTCCATCAAATTGCACTTTTTAGTCAAATAAATACATACCAGCAGCAAACAACAGCAGTAGCTCACTCACTACATTATGTTTTAAAGCCAACAAAAAAAACACGAAAAAAAATGACAAACTGCAACAACAAAAAACTCATTAAAATGTAACACGTATCGGGCAGAACTTATAAAACAACAACTACAGCAACTACAAAAACATTAATAAAAAAACACATTTCCAAAGCCAGGAAGAAGCAGAAAAAAAAATCATATTCAACAGCATGGCTCACTCACTTCTTTGGCTTCCTTTTTTTTCATACACTCAACAACACTGGTTTTTTTTTTTGGTTTTTCCTTCTGAAAACCTCGTAATGCGGTTGAGATGACGATGTTATTGGGATAAACGGGGAATACATACGTACATATGTATGTTTGCGTATGAAGGAAAAGTAGTAAAAAAAAGTTGGAAATCTCAGTGTTATTGTAGTAAATTGTTCATAAATCACGTGAATTCAGGCACTTTCATTTCATTCATTCATTCAGGCACATTCTTTCGTTTTGTTCATGCGTTCGTATGCTCGCTCGCTCTGTCTCTCGTTCATACATTAATTCATTCATGAAAATTCTGTTTTGGGGTTTGAAGGCGAAAGCAAACAAAGAAAAAAACAATAACAATAACAAAAACAATGAAGAATAAAAATACAACGAGAAAATAACGCAATAATAACAGCGTCAACAAATCTGAAAGCAGAAAGGACAACAACAGCAGGCATACATATACGGGCATACAGTGTGTGGTTTTTGCAACAGTCCAGCTTGTATATCAAGCAACTGGAATATATTTTATACGATCTCATACATGTATGTTCGCATATGCGTATGCGTAAGTATGTAAAAAGTGTTTGCGTCAATGTGTATGTGTAGATCCTTGTGCAAGCTGTGGTTATATTAACGTTTTGTAGGTTTATGGACTTGCTGCTGGACTGCTACTGTTCTAGCCAGCGAAAAAGGTTGCTTTTTGTTTTTTTGTTTTAATTTATCTCAGCAGGACTATAATTCTGTGTTTAAATATAGTATCGTCACATACATACATACACAGGCACACACACATACACACTTGCTAGCTTGATATGCATAAACATGACGAAAGGACATCACGAATATATGAATAAAAAAATTTTTTTTTTGTTCTTCGCTTTTCATATGTTTTAATATGTTTATTTATGGAAATTATAAGGGTACAGTGGGTGGAAAAATCATTACCTATGAGATCTTTAAGCTTGAGAAAGAATTCTAAAGGAAATTTTGATCTGTGCGGCTGCTTAAGTAAACACGGAGAGAAAAATATTTCTTCTCTTAGAATATTGAGTGCTGTAATCATTTACATTTGAAGTATCAATTGATTCCAAATTAATCATGGCCTTTCAAGTCTGGCATCTTGGGATAGCTCAGTCTATAAGACTGCCAGATCACTGCAGTGTCTTTCAGGCGGAGGTGGTGGCCATATAGGCTGCGGCGAGTATTAATGGGGACGGAAGGGTCTCCAAGCGGAACGTCACCATACTTTCTGATAGCCAAGCGGCTATCAAGGCTCTGAGTTCTAAAGTGATGAACTCCAAAACGGTGTACGGCTGTCGCAGATATCTCGACGAGATAGCGGAACGTTATGATGTCCATATCGTATGAGTACCGGGACACAGTGGTATTCCGGGTAACTGCAGAGCTGATGAACTTGCCAGGCGGGGCACGACCATCGAACTCTCCGATGAGTTCTCGAATCTGGGCATACCTATGAGGACCTGCGATCGTCGATTCCGTCAACGACAGGTGGGCGGCCTCTGATACGGGTAGAACGGCTCGTAAAATCTGGCCAAGGCTGGATGAGGGGCGCACAATGAGTCTACTTAAACTCCAAAGAGGCGCGTTCAATGTAGTTGTCGGTGTCATTACGGGGCATTGCATTATGGGTACGCATGCGAGGCGCATTGGTCTTGGACACCTTGCTAACGACTTCTGCAGAAGCTGCAGAGATGAAGAGGAAGAGGAGACTGTCTCTCATCTGCTGGGTACATGCCCGGCTCTTTGCCAAAGCAGAAGGAAGTACTTGGGTACTTACTACATGGATGATCTGGAGGAACTGTCAAGCATTGACATTGGCAGCCTTAATCGCTTCATCAGGAGCTCCGAGTGGTTTCGAGACTAGGGGATAACGGATAACTGTGGTAGCACAATGCGGCCTAAGTGAGGCCATCCAAAAATTTTTCTTGGATGGGCAGCCACCTCTACCTACCTACCTAAGTCTGGCATCTTAAAAAAAAAGAAAAATTGGAAAAGAAAATATGTTTTTCGGTGACAACCCTCTCAGAAGTCTTCTAGAAATAGCTAACTAATGCCATGAAATAACTTCTCAAATATTTCGAGCGATTTCGACATTATGCTGCCCAGCAGCTGATGAATAAAAGTTAACGCACTCGACCTAAGTGGTATGTAACGGCTGACAATGGATGTTAAACACCATTTCACCATTGATTTTTGCTTTATTTACTTTCGCTGGTTTTGATCATGGAGGGGTCTTCAATCCACCTGAAGAAGGAAAGAAATTGATTTTGAATAAGAAAACAAACTACAATAGCTGTGTGTTAGCTAGCTTTGGGAACAGAAATGCTCTTAGCTTTTATGTTTGGTAGACAAATTGAAAAATCTAACTGTGAGGACAGAAGAAGGGCAGCAACTGTATTACGAGGGTTGTTTTTTATATTTCGGGATTTGGCAACCCTAGTGTTGCAATCCGCCAACTGACAGCTCTATCGTAAAGCTTAACATTTTTAAGGTTATACGTACTCACAACGTTTTGACATACGAGCGCTATTTGTGTTGTTTACAGTAACCCAATTGTGTGGGATCCAACGCGAACACATTTTTTTGACGGTCAAATGTTCATGCAATATTGAATATATGCTGGTCCCACTAATGCCTAAGGTTGTCTCAATCTCACGATAGGTCACATGACAATCTTGCAATATCACTTGGCTCACAGCATCAATGGTTTCCGGAACAACAACTGATTTTGGACGACCTTCACGAAATTCGTCTTGGAGTGAACTACGACCTTGGTTGAATTCACCATACCATCGATAAACACTGGTCTTTGATGGAGCTTCATCGCCAAAAATGCACTGTTGTTGCGTTAATCCACGTCGAAAGTTGTAAAAAATAATCGCACGAAAATGTTCACGATTTAATTCCATTTTTTGGGCGAGATGAATCTTTTAAGTTACTGTAAACAACACAAATAGCGCTCGTATGTCAAAACGTTCTGAGTACATATCACCACAAAAATGTCAAGATTTACGATAGAGCTGTCAGTTGGCGGATTGCAACACTAGGGTTGCCAAATGCCGAAATATAAAAGGCAACCCTCGTACAAAAGCTTAAAAACATTCGAACAGCTGCGTGTCTTTGATATTTATATGATTAACACCAAAGTTGTCAATCATACTTTTAAGTTCGAGGACAGAAACTGGATATTAACTACGAAGTCAGGTATTTGATTGCGAATGTAGCTTTCTGTCTTGCCTACTCACTGATATGGTCGTTACAACCTAGCTTCTGCCATCATTCATGTTGTGTGCGCCTTAATTTTATCCATGTTTGTTGGAAAATACTATTCATGGCAATTTTATTTTAATTTCACTGTTTTTGCCACAAGTTTGTTGAAAGGAAGAACCGCAAAAAATATGCTTGTTCGCCAGCTTCCCATCAGAATGAGTTACTAAGCCAAGCCTGCAATGGTTGCTTATCATCTGAAAACGTGATAAACATTTACGAAAAGAGTAAGAATTACACAGCCCTACAAATTTAGACTTTTTTTTGTGCAAATAAGAAAATTTAAAATTGTTACTCAGGGGTTTTTGGGGTCGCTGATTACAGATCTTCATTCAGATTTAAAAAAAATTCAAAATGGCGTATCCAATATGGCGGTCAAGGTTTACAAAAATTAATCAGATTTACTTGACCGTCATATTGGATTCGACATTTTGAATTTTTTAAATCTGAATGAAGATCTGTAATCAGCGACCCCAAAAACCCCTGAACAACAATTTTCAAGTAAATCTGATTCAATTTTTAAGGACCTCCGTAATGTGTTTCTTTTTCTCTTGCACCCCTTGACATAAACCCACCCCCTTCTGAAAGAGTACATGTAAACAATTGGGCTTTGGGCTCATTTTAAAGAGCAAAGATCAATTGTCAATTTCTGACAATAGCGATGGTTCTAGCTCATCAGTGTTTATCTCTACAATGTTTCAAAAATGGGCAAAAACGCTATTTTTAGGTGTTTCAGTCCCCTTTTTGTTTGAAACCAGATTCGTGTTCAGCGCGCAAAATTCCTTCGGAAACACCTGGAGCCATCTTATTTGCAAAACCCATGCAGGGCTGTGTTATTAAAGTATCGCTAACCTTTTCATATTCAGTTCAATTTTCGACTATCTGCCTGCTTCCTGTATGATTATTCCCAATTCATCACAAAGCATAAAAGGCTTTGTACCCACGACTTTGATAATCGAAAGAAAACATTATAAAGGGTGTTTTTTATAGAGGTATAGAACTTTAAGTTGCAATAAAACAACGATGGATTATTCGATTGACATGAATTTTATTTATCCGAAAGATAATCTTGTGGCATTACATTTTAAATATGATTTCTGGCATATGACCGCCACGGCTGGCGCGGATGTAGTCCAATCTGGACGTCCAATTTTCAATGACTTTTTCCAACATTTGTGGCCGTATATCGGCAATAATACGGCGAATGTTGTCTTCCAAATGGTCAAGCGTTTGTGGCTTTACCGCATAGACCAATGACTTTACATAGCCCCACAGAAAGTTGTCTAGCGGTGTTAAATCACAAGATCTTGGAGGCCAATTCACAGGTCCAAAACGTGAAATTAGGCGGTCACCAAACGTGTCTTTCAATAAATCTATTGTGGCACGAGCTGTGTGACATGTTGCGCCGTCTTGTTGAAACCACATCTCCTGGACATCATGGTTATTCAATTCAGGAATGAAAAAGTTAGTAATCATGGCTCTATACAGATCACCTTTGACTGTAACGTTCTGGCCACCATCGTTTTTGAAAAAGTACGGACAAATGATTCAACCAGCCCATAAAGCGCTCCAAGCAGTCAGTGTTTCTGGATGTAACGGTGTTTCCACATACACTTGAGGATTACCTTCACTCCAAATGCGGCAGTTTTGTTTGTTGACGTAGCCATTCAACCAGAAGTGCGCTTCATCACTAAACAAAATTCGCTTATGAAAATCGAGAACAACGGTAATCTCGTTTTGGGCCCATACGACGAATCTACGCCTTACTTGATGATCGCTTGGCTTCAAATCTTACACGAGTTGGATTTTGTAAGCACGCAAACCAAGGTCCTTCCGCAAAATCTTCCATAAAGTGGATGGACACAGATCCAATTCCTGTGCTCGATGGCGGATGGACTCATTCGGGTCTTCCTCAATGCTACGCTCTACAGCAGCAATAGCTTCTTCTGTACGCATCGTACAGCGTCTCTGGGGCGAGTTATCAATAAGAGTAAACGTGGTGCGAAAACGTTCCATGGTTAATCGAATTAACTGCTTTGATGGACGATTTTGTCGACGATAAAATGGACGTAGTGCGCGATACGTTTTCCGCACAGAACCATTATTTTCGAAATAAAATTACACTATTTGCAAGCGTTGTTCAGGCGTGAGTCTATTCATGATGAATTGCCAAAGCAAACTGAGAATAAATCACTTGATAGCTGTTAAATCGGTCGCCATCTTGAAAAGTAATGCCAACTTAAAGTTCTATACCTCTATAAAAAACACCTTTTATTATCCTGTAAGCAACTTCTTTAATCCACAAACTCGCTCTCAATATTCCACAGAAGACATGGATATCAACCAAAAGCCTAATGGAGAAATGAAATACTCCAGCATGTTATCAAACCTAAATGTGACATCCGTGTTAAATAATAGCACGTTATTCTGATTGTCTTTAGACTGTAAGAATTTTTTTTTGGCCCACTGTTTATATGATGAATGATGATGAATTATTTGCTGTTCTTTTTACAGCCGTCATGCAAAGTTTGTTTGTGCGGAATACATATACAATGTTTAAGCCTGATTTCAGTCACTCCTCTATGTTTTAAAGCCTGGCTTTATTTATTTCAAAAAACAAAAATTGTTCTTAAGATTTTTTTATGCAAGCATAGCGTGTTCATAAATTCGTTTTGATCCATGAAAACTTTTTGATTTGTTTTCTTTGGTTAAAAACAAAAAAAAAACAAATAAAAAATAAATGGCTAGCAGAAGTAGTATTTAAGCATAATATTGCAATTGTTTATCAATTACGTAACGTAATTTAATTAAATTTTAAAGCCTACACGACTTAACCAAACAATCAGCCATCCATCCATCCATCCATCCACCTAAAGAACTCATAGGCCTAGTGTCTGTCTGTTCGTCTGTTTGTCTACCATCTGGTATGATAGACTGACATGACTGACATGTTTAATGTTTATTATTGTGTTTTCAGATTTTCGGTCATTTAGGTGGGTATTCTTGGCTGCAAGTACTCTGTGGAGTAAGGAAATTCATGAAATGTTGGGAATGTAAATGCAATTTAAACATTAAATGCTCACCGGAATTCATATATGAATGTGTCGCTTGTTTTATAACCAACCACTGCCTTAAGTGACAACTTAATTTAAAAAAAAAAAGTAAAAATTCTTTAAAATTTAAATCAAATAGAATTATGGAAAGTTTCTCTGGGAAACTATGTACATATGTTTCTTGTATGGCAAAGGAAATATTTCTGTTATGACCAAGAAAGCCTTTTCAATGATTGTCACTTTTGCCAGAAGTCATATGACTAAAGAAGTTGTCAGTCATCATAGCAAAAAGTGACAACGTTTAATGGCACTTATGAAATATGACGTTGAGAACGAAGAAAAAGAATCACAAAGAAATCAATAATCACTGAACAGTTGTGGCACTGTTAAATAAAATAAAGCCTACATACAGCCAAGGAAAAAAGTCTACATAAACCGGCGATTTTTTTTTTCAAATTAAAAAATGTGTTTTAGCGTTCCTTAAGGTAATCAAAATCGTATGTACAAAATACAACCTAGAAATTATTAGAAAAAAAAGCAGAAAAAATTAACAGGAAAAAAGTCTATATACCACGGTGTATGTAGACTTTTTTCTGTAACTGTATATGCATATGGTTTAGGGAAAGAATAACTTATGTGTAGTTTTCTAACATTCTTGTACCACCTTTTTTTTGTCGAACTGGCCTTATTTATTCTTAGTTTTTTTATTTAAAATCTTTAATATTTCCTGACTGATGTAGTCATGCATGTAGTTCAAAGCAAGTAAGGGATGGTTTGATAGATTTAAAATGCGAAGTGGAGTTCATAGCGTCATTCGGCACGAGGAGGCTGCTAGTTCAAATAAGGATGCTGCTAAAAAGTTTGTTTGTGAGTGAGTTTAAAATATTTGTAGAAAATGGGGCATTTTCTCCATATCAAGTTTTTAATTGTGATGAAATTGGCCTCTTTTGGAAAAAATGCCAAGGAGGACCTACATCACAAAAGAGGAGAAATCATTGCCAGGGCATAAGCCTATGAAAGACAGGCTTACACTCTTGTTGTGCGCGAACGCAAGTGGAGACCTAAAAATAAAACCTCTTCTAGTCTACTACTCCGAAAATCCAAGAGTTTTCAAGAAAAATCATATCACCAAAAGTGACCTGTGTGTAATGTGGAGGGCGAATCCTAAAGCTTGGGTAACAAGACAGGTTTTCACCGAGTGGATGTATGAAGTCTTTGCCCCAAGTGTGAAAATGTATCTAGAGCAAAAAAATTTACCACTCAAAGCTCGTTTGGTAATGGACAACGCACCTGCTCACCCTGCAGGTTTGGAGGAAGATCTGTCTGGTGAATACGGTTTCATTCAGGTGAGATTTTTGCCCCTTAACACCACTCCACTTATCCAGCCCAGGTTATCCAGGCAGGTTATTTCCAACTTCAAAAAACTTTATACAAAGGCACTGTTTCAAAAATGTTTCGAAGTAACCTCTGACACAGAACTCACCCTCAAAGACTTTTGGAAGAACCATTTTAATATTCTCCATTGCTTGACAATAATAAACAAAGCTTGTGATGAAGGTTCTTTGAGGACACTGAAATCCTCCTAGAGAAATCTGTGGCCAGGCTGTGTGGCACTGAAAGACTTAGAAGATACTGCCACGGAATCTGTTGTTGTCGACGAAATTGTGTCCCTGCGAAAAGCCATGGGGTTAAATGTAGACAGTGATAATGTGGAGGAGTTAACTGAAGATAACCAAAATGAATTAACAACTGAAGAACTTCAAGAACTACAAAGACAACAGCAGGGAATGATTGGAGATGAGTCTGCAGAGGAAGAAGAAAACATTTCAACTAAAGAAATTAAAGAATTGTGTCACCATTGGGAAAATATAGAACACATTGTCCAAAAATGGCATGGAGCGTTAACTTATTTAACGACAATGTGACGGAGCATTTTAGGAGGATTTAAAAAAAAAGACAAAAACAATCAACATTGGATATTTTTTTGAATAAAGAACCAAAAAAGCAGAAAAAAGAATCAAGGGAAAAATCTTCAGACGTTTTTAATATAGAAGGTGACGATGAATTGTAATATGTAAGCAGAGTTTAAATAATAAAATGTATATGTTTTACTTCTACTGTTCAACTCATTAGTTTAAATAAAGGCTTAGGAACGAATTAATTCAATTTACATTACATCTTATGTGAAAAAATGATTCGCCATTCGCACAAATCGCTATTCGAACAGCCTGCTGGAACGAATTGTGTACGAATAGCGGGGGTCCACTGTATAAGTATTTTTCTAAAGTTATGAATCTAAATGAGTGTGCTTATGAATCAAACATATTTTGAATGGTATGAGTTTGAAGTCAACGTTGTACGCATACTCATTGCAACCTGTACATATAAATCAACGTTGTATTGAGTATGAATGAATCATTTATTTATTTTATATTTGTTGTTTAATTTTAATATTGTTGACTCATTTGTGTTCAAAATTTCATGAGTGCTTATGAGTTGCGAAAAAACGATTCATTGCTGATCTCTGATACAAACCCTTCCTATGACATAATGAAGCCAAATTCATGCCGCTGCATACAACAATAAAAACCAAGCACTTTGACCTTTTCCAGCCACCTTTACTGCCTGAAAACAATTTTGCAAATAAGCATTACAAATCAAAAACTTAATTATTTTAATACTTAATTATAACGGTAATTATCTCTTAAATACACCGTGTGCACAGTGTATTGCATAAACACTAATAATTAGCAACGTTTTTCAGTCTCTAAGCAACAAAATCTTGTCTGCAGAAACTAAATGAAAGTAAAAACATAACAACAACAACCACAACAAGAAAATTTAAATTGTTTGTCCGCTTTTATAAAACCAAGGAGACAGGACACTGTGTCCAGGCTTATTGTTGTTGGCGTGTGAGCAGTATGTGAATGACCCCGTAAAATCAGCATAATTTTCAGTACAATTTACCACAAGAAATTTGAAATGCGAGAGCGATTTTATTGTGAAGCACTTGTGTCTGCAACAATTTCAAAAGTGCCTGCAGCTATAGACGATGATTTTTAGCCTGTTTTTTCTGTTTCTAATCTTGTTTTGTTTTTTTTTTTCTAACAACATCACACAAAACAATAGAGCCTCTATACCCATATGAATTAGCAGCACCAAGTAAAGTAGAGTGATGGTGTCACACCATAGCTGTGATGTGTTGGCAACATGGTAACATGCCATGATGACTGGCTGGCTGAGACTGAAAAGAAAAAAAAACTGCAGATTTGAACTGGTTTCGAGTATAACGCTCTCCCGCTATAAAGACACAATTTTTTTAACGTGTTGTTGGTTGTTTTTTTTTGTTTTGTTTTTTTACTGAAAGGAAAAGTTGTTT
The DNA here is from genome assembly GCA_936449025.2 of Sarcophaga subvicina. Classification (NCBI taxonomy): domain Eukaryota; kingdom Metazoa; phylum Arthropoda; class Insecta; order Diptera; family Sarcophagidae; genus Sarcophaga; species Sarcophaga subvicina. The sequence goes on along the minus strand of OW388083.2, from coordinate 101,898,886 downwards.
GCAAAACTTTTTCTATTATCACGATTTAACAACAACAAAATGCAACACATTACTAATGCTGTTGCTGTTGGTGTCGCTGCTACTGCTGCTGCTGTTACTCTCGTACTTGTTTGTATAACTTGCCACTTGCCACTTGTAACTTAAAACTATTGCCCAATATTTGTGCTGCAGCATAGTTGCAATCAAGTTACAAAAAAAAAAAATATGGGTGAACGACATTTAAACACTTTCTTACAGTCAGACCAACTAGGCAGGGGGTATAGCCTTATGCAGGGGCAAATAAAAAAATTATTTTTTTTTATATTTTTTGCTTATAAACAAATTTATTTTATTTTTTTATTTAATACTCATACTCTTGATATAAAAAAAGGCAAATAAACTTTCATTGATTGTATTTAAAATGACCAGACAAACGGATAGACGACATACAGCTTGTTAGCTAGAGAGCCGGGTAGTCGAAATTTATTTGGTTGTTCACTTATATTTACAACGTAACACTGTTGCCAGTTGCCAGCAGGTTGCTGTTATGTTTTCCAGTTTATTTTTGTGTTTTTTTTTCTTCTCTCTCCTTCACATATTTTGCAATCGAAAAAGTGAAACTTTATTGTATTTGTTGTTGTTGTTGCTTTTACGGTTTGCATTAGATTCACAATCACAACAACAAAATCAAAAAATTTAAACATTTTCGCCATTTTTTTTTGTCATCCGTTAACCATGTGAGTTCATTAATGACTTGTTAACAATTTACCTTAATAGGGTATGATTTATTTAAAACGTAATACGTTAGGGTTTCCCTTGAGTTTTTTTTTAATTAACTAGAGTTACGATGGTCCAGTTGAATAGGCGGATTGCTAGCCTACATTCTAATTGGCAAAACAAAACCAAATAAGAGAATGATGTTGCTTTGTGTATTACGAGATATGTCTAGAACTTGCCTTTACACCACTTAACCCTTTCATGCCCGAATTTTTTGGGCCAGAGCTAAAAGTTTTTCAAGGACATGTGTTTGTATTTGGTTTGGCCTAAATATGAAGTGATATTAAGTTCAGAGTCCTACGTATTCTGGTTTCACACGTTTTTAACCAAGCTTGTTTGCAAAAAAAAAATCTTTTAAAAAAATTAAAAATTACGGAATTTATGAACAAAAATGTACAATGTTGCCTATAGGCAACATCGGGCATGAAAGGGTTAAATACAGAGTAGCCCTAATCTAGTAGGTAGTGTGTTGGCTTAGTAGACGTAAGGCCTCAGTTCAAACCCCACCTTAGACATCAAATCTCTCTCCAAAAACTCTGAGAGCAAATAAAATTGCCATGAAAAGCTTCTCAAAAATCTGTCGTTCGGAGTCGACTTTAAATTGTGGGCCCTGCCACTTATGGATAAAATTAACACACACAACTTAAGTGGTGTCAAAAGCTCGGTCTGACTGAAGTGCGAATTACATACGTGTGTGATTCTGGCAGAACTGTTACCGTCACTCGAGATTGCATGATAACCGTCTTTTGGATTTCAAATAGCGCAAAAAATAACTTCACATTTTGGCGTCAATTGGCCATCAATATCATAAAATTTGATGGGGTTACTTACTTTTCGTGTGGCTACCTCATTCGCCGATAGCCTAATAACGTTTGTGCATTTGAACGCTAACATTCATCAAGTTATCAGCGAAATACTGCTCGAAATGTGCGAGAATATGATCGAAAACTACCTCAAAAAGATAAAGTATCGAGTATCGTCTAGTAGGTTGTCAAGTAGTAGGGTCTCATAAATCTGTCATTCGGAGTCGACTTTAAACTGTAGATGTCGCCACTCACGTATAAAATTAACACACATGACATAAGGGGTGTGAGAAGCTAGTTCGTAATCCTGACTGAAGGGTTGTAATGACCAATTATGTATGTATGTATGCCAGAGATAAGCAATGAATCGCTTTTTCGCTACTCATAAGTACTCATGACATTTTGAGTATGAGTGAGTGAACAGTATTGAAAGCCAACTACTTTGATTCACTCTTATTCAGTACAACATTGATTTATAAGTACAAGTTGCAATGATTATGAGTACAACGTTGACATCAAACTCATAACATTTTAACTATGTTTGATTCATACGCCTACTCATTCAGATTCATAAATTTAGAAAAATACTTATAAATGATTCGAGTAATTCGAGTCATTCGTCAAAATTTACAGCCTTAGTTGTTGTTGCATTTACAAAGAACGAAGACAGACACATAAACAAAAAAGACAAAGCCAGCAAGCAGCCCAAACACACAACCTTCTTGTGAGTATTGTAGTGTTCGTACGCGAATCATACTTATTTTGTTATTCGCGTATACGATGAGTCATGGAGAATCGAAGCCAATAACATCAGGCATATTGTTAAGAATGAGTACCATGAATATTTCAAACTTCGAATATTAGTAGCATGAGTATGACATTAAAATAAGTATGAATGCGTATAAGTATCAGAAATTATAGGTATGATTCGAATCCACTCAACGTTTTGAATACTCATTGCTAACCTCTGATGTATGATCTTTTGTAATTCATATATTGGATCCAAGCGTTATAAACTATCATCAAAAATCACGTCTTCATAGGTCTTTCATTTAATTTTACTTTTGAATTCCAAAAATGTATAACCCTTTATATTAAAAAAATGGACATTAAGGGACACCCTATTTAATGAAATATTGAATAAAACGGTATAGTTTATGCAAATTTTTATTTTGCATTTGAATTTTAAATACACTCTGCTGTATCGTATGAAATAATATTTTTTAATTTATTATCTAAAAATTATATTGTATGTGTATGTGTATGTGTATATACTTATATACATACAGTACGTACATTACCTTACTGTATGTGGAGGCAATAAATTTAAATTTTTTTATTTCATGTCATCAGGTTTCAATGAAAGAGAAAATTGCTGAAATTTTTTTTTTGCACGAAAAAGTTAATTTTTATGCAGATTTTTTAAATTCTCATATGAGCCATTAAACAAATGATAACAAATAATTTGTGAATTTTTTTGGAAATAAAAATAAAATTAATTTCAATTGAAAAAAGCAATTGGATTTTATTTTTTATTTTTTCTAATTGCCATTAAATACGTACATAAGCACACGTTATTTTTTGTTGCCTTCTTTTTTTTGCCAATTTAAATTGTTTACGGAGTATAAGATAATAATAATGGAATAATTTCTATATGTTATAATTGAAATAATCCTCTTAAAATGTTTTATTACAATCCAAACATACATACATATGAGTACATACATAGATGGATGTTTTATGAAGAGGTATGGCAACGTTTATCAAACGCGATTAATCAATAAATGAGTTTTGTTTGTGTAGCAATGTATGTAGCCGCTTAAGCTGATTGTTTGTCCGTCCATCTGCTAGTTTGTATACGTTTTTTTTGTAATTTTTTTTGTTTGTTTTTTTCGTTTTCTTTTTACAATCGAAATATGAAAAAAAAGTAAAAAAGAACGTGAATGATGTCAATGTCACGTTAATGAGTGTCTACAGAGCATAAAACTGTTTCAATTGATGAAAGAAAACTTTAAAATACAATGACTTTTGCTGTTTCCAGTCGACGATAGAATCTGGCTTTTAGACAAAATTCTTTTCTAAGAAATAAGAATTTGGCATGAAATATATACGATTTCTTTATAATCAATTATATTTTTCTTCTTTATCCAAACGTCCCAAAAAAATCGCTTCAACTAGCTTTCAACTATGCTTGCCTAGACTTTTATTAATTGTGCCCAACAGCGTTTAAAGTTTGGTGGTCTCACCGAATATGTTTCGTTTTAAAACAAAATTGGCCTAAAAATGTATACCAAACTTTGTGTAAAAAGCAATAAAAATTCCTAAACGCTTCGAATGTTGGTAGTCTCTAAGAGAGAGCTTAGATTAAGTCTTGGCTTCCCATGTAGATCCAAGAAATAATGCCACTTTTTTTGAGATGTGACAAACAGGAATTAGCCGTAGCTTTACTTTTCTATTTGGATCCATGAAATAATGCTGACCATAGGTACACTTCAATAAATTTCTAAAACGAAACATTAATAAAGTTTAACCCTGACTGAAAAGTTTTAGATTGGCATGAAACAATTTATTTCGATTTTCGTTCTTTTAGGGAACATACATATCTTCGTCACAAAGCATCTCCCTTACCTTCTTACTATTTCTTTGCTTTTTTATGCTTTAATAAACTAAGTTTTTGCAGCTAAACAGATAATTAATGTACTGTAGCAAGTTCTAGGGTAATAGGGATTGCCATCAGCGTCGCCATTTTATGCTGTTCGTTGCCAATGTTATCCTCTTTGTGGCAGCAGACTGGATAGATTATTTCTTGCGAGAGGTTGCGTTCCAAATATTCGAAAACTATTATAAAAATCGTAACCCTCCCGCACTCTACATTAGACCACTACTCTCTGCCTTCACCTCTTCCTCAGTATGAACCCACAAATTCTGCTAACATCTTACTAGTCAGGATTACAACCTAGTTTCTCACATCACCCACGTTGTATGTGTTAATTTTATCCATGAGTGAAGGGACCTATAGTTTAAGAGAGAGAGAGAGGTTAGGTTAGGTTAGGTTAGAGGACGTGTACTTGTCAATTAAGACAAGTACAGTACCCGGTGTTCGAATTGACCCATTGTACAACGTCCTAGTTTCTCACACCACTTATGTTGTGTGCGTTAATCTTTTTATACATGAATGGTGGGACTTACAGTTTAAAGTCGACTCCGAACGACAGATTTTTTCATGGCAATTTTATTTAATCTCAGGGTTTTTGCAAAATATCTGCTGAGAGGAAGTCGCCGTAGAAATATTTTTTCATATTTCGTTTAGTTAGAGATGCCTGACCTGGCGTTTTAACCGAGGCCTCACATCTAATAAGCCAACACACTACCTACTAGACCACTAGGCTTTTATTATTTGTACCTAACAGTCTCTAAAGTTTGGTGTTTTTATTTCTATTGGCCCTCTAAAGAGCATATGGCTTCCACAAAGCATTTCCCATCTTATCCAGTTGGCTGCTGTTGTTGCTGTAAGTTCCGGTTGAATGTTATTCTACCTTGTTTTTGTTTCGTCAATCTATTGATGTTCCAGCTAAGCAGATAATTTCTGAGCTGTAACAGATCCTACGATAATCGTGCTACCATCTATCGTTGTCTACAAACAACGCCCTCCGAGTATGTACTGTAATGGTGGGGAAGCTTGCTAAATGTTGACTCCTACTTTTTGTGCTCGCGGAATATTTGCTTTTGTCAAACAAAATTGCGTAAATAAAAGTTCCAAAACGCTTCAAATGGTGATAGTCCTTAAGAAAAAGGTTAGATTAGGTCTTAGCTTCTCATTTGGAGCAAAAAAATGATACGATTTTGTAGGTACAACAAACAGGAAGTGGCCTTACGCCTGCGAAAGAACGATGGAACTTAGCCCTGGTCGAAAAAATTTCAAGCCTGCATAGCGCAGTTATAAAGCTTCTCCTCTTTCTTTTTCTTATTTCTTTGATTTATTTCTTTGTGATAAACTCAGTTTTTGAAGCCAAGCAGGTTATTAATGTATTGCAGCAAGTTGTAGGCAATGATAGGAATTAGCACTGTCAAGAAAATTGTCTTATAGTGGTGAGGAACATAGTACCTCTTCCTTTTAAAGAAAGTGGGCTAAATGACCATTCCATGCCGTTGATTGCAATTGTTATATTCTCTACGGAGTCAGGTGTGCAGCCTGCAGACTGCGTTTACCTGTGGAATTACAATGGGCCGCTATGAGCTTCGTATCAAAGCTACCACTCCAACCTACCTACCTACCTACGGGGTCAGTGCCGATGGGGCTTCCTGAATGGATTATTTGTAGGAAGATAGAAGCGTTTGATAGTAAATGTTTGGAAACGAAAATCGTTTTTCCATCTCTCCCGGAATAAAACCTTTCCCGCAAGTCTAGGCAAGTTTCAACATCTGGCTTAAGGATGGCATATTGGCAACAACTCCCCGGAAAGGCATAACAACTACTCCGCGTCTGAATCTCCGATTTGTTTCCACCTTTACACATCTCTACATAATCCACGCCATTATGTGGTGTATTTTCATGTCATCTTCTCGTTAGGTTCTTTGTTAATATCCAGTTTTTTCAGCCAAGCATTCAAATTTTTTTTCTACTTTAGTAGGTCTTAAGATGGTTGCAATCGCCGTAGTCTAGTAGGTAGCGAGTTGGGTTATTTGACGTAAAGCCAGGGTTACAACAAAACGAATTTCTGTCAAAACATCAGAGTAAATAAAAAAATTGCGATGAAAAATTTCTCAGTCATCCCGATAGTTTTATGAATGTGTGGATTGGAATGGCTAGACACTTTCTGTCAACAAACTCTAGTTGCCCGAGAATTTTACATCGCAGGTCCCCAAGTGCCGGGCGGAGAAAATTCTCTACGAACACCTTTGCTTTCTTGTCATTACAACTCCTGCAAGAATGGCATAGCCTGCGAGGGTATACAGGCAGAGGCCAATGAAAGGTTATAAATGCTATGTGATTAGTAAGATGGTCTCTGGCTAGGTTTAATGCAAATTTCTTTCCGCATTTAGCCATTACGATCAAGATCTGTCTGATCTCTCTTCAAGTGTGTTCATTATCCCACTTTTTCTTTGAAAACGAGTGAAGTTTACTTGTTTGCCCCTCTGCATAGCAATGTCAATCTCATGTATGAATGCAAATGAATTTTCGTTTACACCAGCCTTTAAGTGGTCTGGATTTGTTGCTTCCATGTCCAGGAACCTACATAAGTGTAGCGGACGAAAGTATCGCTATCTCCTCCAAAGACACGCGGCATGATTGGACTTTTCTAGATGTGGTGTACACTGTCTCTAGCATCTAATATGTGCCGTATTGTCAGAAAATATGCGTAGATCTCCATTCGGTATAATCTGATACCGGATTGCACAGCGGCAATCGATATGCCCATTAATTCAACCTGAATAGTACTACAGTAATCGGTTAGTGAAGTTGGCGTAGTCTAGTAGGTAGTGTATAAACTTATTAGACGAGTGATCACGGTTCAAACACCAGGTCATACTTCTTCAACTAAACGAAATATGAAAAAAAATCATAAATATTCGGCCACTGACTCGCAGCGGATTTCTGGTAAAAACTCTGAGTGTTAAATATGATTGCCATGAAAAAGTTTCTCAAAAATCTGTCGTTCGTAGTCGACTTTAAACTGTAGGTCTCGCTACTCACGAATAAATTTAACACACACATCGCAAGTGGTGTGAGAAACTAGGTCGTTGTCCTCACTGAAGGGTTATAATGACCAATTATATATGTATGCAAGGTACGATTGCCATAATTGCAATGGGCGTATTGAAGAAGAGGAGTTTTATTGTCAAATAATAAACAATTTAAAATCACCTCAAGTTTCGACTTTAGAGCGAAAACAGGCAGGTACATACAAGTGAATTACTAAGAAAAGCTCATGCCAACAGCATGAAAATTTTAAATTCTTTAACAAATTTAAAACAAATTTAAAATTTTTTATAAAAAAAAAAATTATGAATCTTTTTCAATAAATCCTCATATAAAGTGTAAACACCAAGCACTTGTATTGTTATTGTACAAACAGGATTAAAATAAAATTGATTTTTAGTGCAAATACTTGTAATAATCGGACTAAAGACTTGAAATTGTTTCAAGATGAGAATGTGAGATTTACATACAAAATAAAAACCTTTGCAGGATGTCTCTACACAAAACTATTAACAAGAATGTACACTTCACAGTTAAGAAAATAAAATACCAAGAAAAAGGGGACATTGACAGGTAAAGTGCAACAAGTAGTTGAGGCTGAACAAAAACCAAATACAATTGAGTACAGGGGTGGGAATCCTGCATGAAAACAGAAATTCAAATTAATTTTATTTTTCTTTTATTTCTCTGTGCTATATTATCTATACATTTAGTAAAAAAAAAAAAAAAACTAAAGTATCTAAATGCCTCTACTATTTATCATTTAATACCTGTACCAGTATTATAAAGATTATTGACTTCATGAAGGTCATCTGTGGATGATGATGATCATGATGATGGTGTTATCTGTATGACATTAATTCTGCAATTGATGATTTTAAATCCGTTAATTTAAATTAAAAACAAAACAACAAAACAAAAAGAAAAATAATCTCAAATTCATTTCATGTCTAAAGTGCGATAATTTAAACGGATTATTGTCACACTCAATAATTATTCAACCGTGTAGACATAAAAAAGAGTCAGAAAAAGCAGAAAAAGAAAAACTTGATTTATTTATTAAAAAAAAGACAACAAAAAAAGAATTCATAAAAATTTTATTTGTAATAAATCAAGTTGATAAGACCATATTTTATTCACTAAGATATGTTTTAAAATGATTTTGATATTCTTGTAAATATTCATTACAAAGTCATGAGAAAAATATCACAGGGTCTCCTATAAAGGGTCCGCCAAATAACTTTTTTTTTGAAAATGCTTAAAAAAAAACTACTGAATATTTTCTCAAATTACTTTTTTTTTATTTGAAAGTACAATCCTTCCGGTTAATAATGGAAAATAATTTCATTCAAATGGCTGCCTCGGCTGGCCATGCAGTAGCTTACACGATCGGTCCAATTTTTAAGCACATTATCGATTGTGTGCAGCTGTATTTCACCAATGGCTTCACGAATATTGTCCTTTAAAGCGTCAATTGTCTCTGGCTTGTCGGCGTAACACTTATCTTTGACGGCACCCCACAAATAAAAGTCCAACGGTGTCAAATCGCAGCTCCGAGGTGGCCAAACGACATCAGCTTTGCGGCTGATAATGCGATATTCAAAAACAGGGCGCAAAACATCGAGTGTAGCTTCGGCTGTGTGGCACGTAGCGCCGTCCTGTTGAAACCAAATGTTGCCAATATCCTCCTCTTCAATTTTTGTGAACAAAAATTCGTTCAACATGGCCCGATAACGATCGCCATTGACTGTAACGGCCACTCCTTGCTCATTTTCGAAGAAAAATGGCCCAATTATGCCTCTGGACCAAAATCCGCACCAAACAGTGACTCGTTTTGGGTCAGGTTTTGGGTCGGTTTTGGTTTTGCTGTTTTGGTGAAAAGATGATTTTTTTGCCAAAATCGGCATCTTCTGGTCTAGGCTACTGCATGGCCAGCCGAGGCAGCCATTTGAATGAAATTATTTTCCATTATTAACCGGAACGATTGTACTTTCAAATAAAAAAAGAAATTTGAGAAAATATTCAGTAGTTTTTTTTTAAAGCATTTTCAAAAAAAAAGTTATTTGGCGGACTCTTTATGTAAAAGCCTAAATAGAAAATATATCAAAAGCCTTGAAGAAGTTCCATCAAATTCCTTCGAATATACATATTTATGTATTTCATAAAATATATTGTATTTAACTAATCTTGTGTGATCTTTCTAAAACATTCTACCGAATTAAAAAAACAGTTTGTTCCACAGTCACATTTAGAGACATTGCAAATATTTTGTCTTTGTTTTAAATTTTTGCTCTCATTTCAACTCATTTAAGTTCCAAATACTATTGATTTCAAGGCCTAAAAACAGATAAAAAATAAAAAAAAACAAGTTTATTTCAGCATAACAACGATTTTTTATTTGCCGCAATCATTTAAAACCCCCGAAAAAAAAATGCCGACAGGCAACAAGTTAAGAACAAGTTATTGAAACAGTTGGATACATACATAGGCTTCAGTAATACAATTCAATACAAGATCTACAGATCTAAAGACACATTATATTGCTTGATATGATGATTTGAAAGTGTAATGTTTTATTAGGTTTTTAATACAAACAACAACAAAACTACAAGAAAACAAAAAAAGCAACTTTTTAAATTAATGCTGCTGCTACAAGTGGCAACTAAATATTAATTTAACAACAACAACAAACAACAAAAAAAAAAGCCGGTCTAAAGTGTGTATTATTTTTTTTTTTAAATATTTTTATTTTCATAAAAAAGTATCGGTCAGTAGCACTAAAAAATTAACAACAACAACAACTCAAAAATATTTTAGCAGACACCACGCAATTTGTTGTTACTGCTTATAGCTACTGTTTGTTTGCTGTTGTTGTTACTGTGGCAGTTGTTTTGCTATTGGGTTTTTGGGTTTCACCACACCACCACCATTTATTTTACTGTCATGCTGCCATAAGGCATCATTATCAACATCATCATCGTCATCATACTCCGACAACAGCCCAGCCAACCAACATCCAACATTCAACATTACTGTCATCATTATACACCAGTTTAGTTGAGTTTCATTTCAATACTCGTAGCATACAAGTATGGACGACAAATAACATGAAAAAATTTCATTTCATTAATAGATTTCATCATCTAATTAGGGATTGATTACAATTATAACAACAACAACAACAATGGCAAACATTAATGAAATCAAAAGAAAATCAAACGAAAATCAATTTCATTTCATTACTGTTGACTGGTATTTTAGTTGCCTCCACCAAAAACCAAAATAAAGCACCTGTTGGTCTCATGTTTTGGATTAAAAGTTTAAGTTTTCCTACATCAAATTAATGAAATGGTTTGTATAAAGCAGGGAAACCACAAAACCTACTCAGAATTAGTTTTGTTATGCATTTCCATGAAGGAACACAGTGCTGCTGCAAAGCATCACGTTATTTTCTTATTAGTTTTGATCCCTAATTATCAGTTTCATTCAATTTTTCTGAAGTCGCCGTAGTCTAGTAGGTAGTGTGTTGGCTTATTAGACGTAAAGCCAGGATTCGAGCCCCAGCCCAGACATCAAAACAAAATACAAAAAGTATTTCTTCGGCGACTTCCTCTCAGCAGATTTCTGGCAAAAACTCTGAGAGTAAATAAAATTGCCATGAAAAAGTTTCTCAACAATCTGTCGTTCGGAGTCGACTATAAACTGTAGATCCCGCTACTCATTTACTAAATTAAGACACACAGTTCGTAATCCTGACTGAAGGGTTGCCAGTACCATGACCAATTATGTATGTATGAAGTTTTTCTAGCAAAGCTAAGAATAAATTGGGGTTAACATCTCCCGTTGCATGGATACATGTATTGTGGTAAGAAACTTTCTCCAGAAGTGTCTCTTTTTGAACTTCTTTGTTTGCTTTTTGGGCTTTGCCGCTGTTGTTTTCCATTCTGAGCGCCAGTTGTTTTCAGTGATGAATCATCTGGAGGTTAACTGATAAAAACTATGTTGAAATTTAAAATGAATTATTTTTTTTTTTATAAAACTGTAATCATTCGAAAATGATCGCAGATTTATTGATCAGCACTCGTATCATTTGCAGCATAATTCTAAGCTTCATAACCATGTCGAAGCATATACAGTGAGCTTCAAACGAAAAATTAAAATTAAAAAGATGCATTAATAAATTACCGTCATTTTTATTTTAAATTGGTTTCATTGCCAGTTTTAAAATTGAAACAAAACAAAAAAATTTTTAAAAAATTTGTGAAAATTTTCAAATTTTTTCGGGCACTCCCCTTAAGAGATAAAAGTTGAAATTGGTGATTATTAGAATTTTACCCTTACAATACAGTTTCTTTTGACGCTTACTGTATGTATAGACAGTAAATTACAAATTTCAGTAAAATCTGTGACTTCATTTTCGAATTTAAAAAATTATTTTTAAAAAAATCAAAAGACTTAAGACACAAACTTTATTACGATTGACGATCGTTTACTTAACATTCAAGTCTTCTGCAATGAACAGCCCCACAAGGGCATTTGCTATATTTTTCTTGAAGGGAAATTCAAAAATATGTTCTTAAAAAATGTTAAGTAACTGAAAACTGATAAGTAAATAAAATACAAATGAAGTAATAAAACACAATACCATACAAAAACAAAAATTGAACTTTTGTTGCACGTTGTTCTATTAAAATTTTTCAAATTCAAACGAATACCTCTGTGGTATACCTAAAGTAATAAAAGTTGAGTCTGGTGATTGCTAGTATTTTATCCATACAGTACAGTTTCTTTTGACGCTCACTGTACATTATATTCGAAGAGAATAATCTTGTTTTTAGGATATATTTGAAGGAAGTAAGAAACCCTTTGTAATGCTTCATATTCCGGATTTCTTTGTTCTACGCTATTCGCTATACATATATCCTCGCATACCAAAAATGCTGAACAACTCTGTGTGTGCAACATTACTGAGTATGAACCAAGCAGCAATGATGATATGAAGACATTGTTTTGCTGATATTATTACCCAGTCCAACATACATACGTAATTGGTCATTACAACCTTTCAGTCAGGATCTACGAACTAGCTTCTCATAGCACTTATGTTGTGTGTGTTAATTTTATACATGAGCGGTGGGACCTACAGTTTAAAGTCGACTCCGAACGTTAGATTTTTGAGAAGCTTTTCATGGCAATTTAATTTAATCTCAGGGTTTTTGCCAGAAATCTGCTGAGAGGCAGTCAAGTCTAATGAATCAATGCACTATCTATCGGGTCCGCCATCTAACGTTTTCTTTTTTCAACCAGTGCTTATTTCGTGAATGATAAGACTTAGCTCATGTCTGATTTGACAGATAATTAGTTTTATCCTTCCGCTGAACGAATATGGTTGTGTATACGCTTGAACAACGCTGGGAAATATTGCGATATTACTTTGAAAATCATGATAATGTTGCAGAATGTGTGCGAAAATTGCTTACGGATTTTGGAAGAAGAGAACCACTGTCAGCTCCGTATGTTCGTTATCTTGTGAAAAAAGTGAAAGAAACTGGCATCCTCATCGATAAACCAGGGTGTGAAAAGCCAAAAACAGTGCGTACACCCGAGAATATTGCTGCTGTGGCAGAAAGTGTACGTGAAGCGACATCAACATCAATTCACCGTCGTTCTCAGCAATTGAACATTTCGGAGACATCATTGAGACGAATTTTGCATAAAGACCTTGGTATGACGCCATACAAAGTCCAATTCGTTCAGGAGTTGAAGCCAATTGACCATCCAATGCGTTTTCGCTTCGCTAAGTGGGCCTGCGATCGACTTACAGAAGATGACGATTTTGGCAAAAAAAATCATCTTTTCAGAAGAAGCTCATTTTGATCTTGGCGGGTATGTAAACAAGCAAAATTGTCGCATTTGGGGCACAGACAACCCGCAGGCATACATTGAAAAGCCGACGCACCCAAAACGAGTTACTGTTTGGTGCGGATTTTGGTCCAGAGACACAATTGGGCCATTTTTCTTCGAAAATAAGCAAGGAGTGGCCGTTACAGTCAATTGGCGATCGTTATCGGGCCATGTTGAACGAATTTTTGTTCACAAAAATTGAAGAGGAGGATATTGGCAACATTTGGTTTCAACAGGACGCCGCTACGTGCCACACAGCCGAAGCTACACTCGATGTTTTGCGCCCTGTTTTTGAAGATCGCATTATCAGCCGCAGAGCTGATGTCGTTTGGCCACCTCGGAGCTGCGATTTGACGCCTTTAGACTATTATTTGTTGGGTGCCGTCAAAAATAAGTGTTACGCCAACAAGCCAGAGACAATTGACAATAAAGGACAATATTCGTGAAGCTATTGGTGAAATACAGCTGCACACAATCGATAATGTGCTTAAAAATTGGACCGATCGTGTAGGCTACTGCATGGCCAGCCGAGGCAGCCATTTGAATGAAATTATTTTCCATTATTAACCGGAAGGATTGTACTTTCAAATAAAAAAAAGAAATTTGCGAAAATATTCAGTAGTTTTTTTTAAGCATTTTCAGAAAAAAAAGTTATTTTTGCAGACCCTTTACTAGACTTTGGCGACTTCCCACATCAACCCATAGCATTGGTAGACATGTGGCTAAAATTGTGGGTGCCTACACAAACCTCAACGCAGGTTCTAAATCTTTAAGAAGAACATATACGTAGTACCTCCTATATTACCCAGTCTCGTACGATGTTGACCAACAGATGACTGAGCAACGAATAAAAATTTACAGCGCTGGAGAAACTCAATTGTAATCCATAACCGATAAGGCTAACAGCAAAGCACAACACTATATACTCCATATGGTATATACGCTGTTGCCATATATATGATTTGAATTTAATTTGTTTTTCTTTTCTTTGGAGGCTTCATCTCATCTACGCTATTAAAACAGCTTTTTAACTCATTCATCAAACTGTTGTTAATTATGAACATTTCATTACAAGGCAAACGTTTATAGTCAATTGCCAATTGTGAGTGAATAAAATGAATGAATGAATGACTGAATGAATGAGTAAACGATTAAATGACTTGGTTAGTCAGTCTATTAGACGCTATCAGAGACACACAGCAATTCGTATGCGAATATGTTTTGTCAAGTTTCTCTTTTACACAATCAATTATAATAAAAACAAATAATTAATTTATGTTTTGTTTTTTTTCTTTTTTTGTATACAAAAGGATTTGTTTTCAACTCAACTTGATTATAAAATCGAATTTTTTTTCGTTTCTTAAAACAGCCACACAGCTTTTGTTTCACACTTGTTTTATGCATAAAATGTGGTGCAAGTCTCATGACTAATTAAAGTCGTTTGTTTTTTTTGTTTTTTTTTTATTGTAAAATCATTATAATTTCCATGAATACAATTTCTTTACGGTATAATTCAAATTAATTGAGTTATACAATCAAAGAAATATAACAAGTAATTGGAGAAATTATAGGGAAATGGATCATATGTTACAGAGAGAGGTTGGTTGCGGTAATGCAATGAAATTTTTTGTTTTTTTTTTTGTTTTTTTTTTTTTGATAGACTAAGTCTTGTATTATGATGAAATAATTATTATAAACAGCCTTTTGACAATACCTGCAGAACAACAGCCGAACTAAAGTCAGACGTGTAACAAGGGCCTGTTGAATATGACATACCACTGCCTTAGGAGATTATAACTTCACTCTGCATTGTACAAATAGACGGCTCTAATGTTTAGCGTTGCATCCCTTATTTAACAGCCCAGTTCTAGGAGAATGTAAGATTGTTATAAAGACCTAATCCCCTTTAACTTTATTGAGTCTTCCTATAATGTCTTCTCCAAGCCTATTCCTCTGACAAACTTCAGAATGCTGTTCAGTTCAATGACAATTCCCTGCCTAGTACATAATATACACCCAGGTTTTTCCTTCTGGGATGTATTAATACTCCACAGATATCAGTTTCATCGTCACAGAATCTACATTGTTGAGCTGGAAAGATCCCACATTTTGAATAAGCTTAGTCTGAGTCTTTAGTAAAAGTCGTCGTAGTCTAGTAGGTAGTATAACCAACATCCAACATTCAACGTTACTGTCATCATTATACACCAGTTTAGTTGAGTTTCATTTCAATACTTGTAGCATACAAGTATGGACGACAAATAACAAGAAAAAATTTCATTTCATTAAGAGATTTCATCTTCTAATTATGGATTGATTACAATTACAACAACAACAACACCAATGACAAACATTAAAGAAATCAAAAGAAAATCAAACGAAAACTAATTGTGTTGGCTTATTAGACGTAAAGCCAGGGTTCGAGCCCCAGGCCAGACATCAAGACAAAATACAAAAAAAGTATTTCTTCGGCGACTTCCTCTCAGCAGATTTCCGGCAAAAAATCTGAGAGTAAATAAAATTGTCATGAAAAGTTTCTCAAAAATATGTCGTTCGGAGTCGACTTTAAACCGTAGGTCCCGCCACTCATGTATAAAATTTAACACACACAACATAAGTGGTGTGAGAAACTAGATCGTAATCCTGACTGAGGGTTTTAATGATCAATTATGTATATATGTAGTATGTGAGTCTATAGTACCCTGTCGAAAGACCGGTTACCAAGCTCAGGTTGGTTAAAGTTACATTTGCCTCAAAAAAAAACTTGATTTGGGAAGAGTATTTGCCGTTCTTTATATTCCCTTGCTTTGAGTATACTATTCCAAATATCCGGCCACGCTCCACAGAAAGTTTCTGGCCACATCAATGGCATTGAACCTCCACTCTTACTTACTTATTGCGGAGAATTTCCACATAATCTGGGATCCAGCAGAGGGTAACCTTATTCGGTCTGCCTAATAAATTCAGCTTCCCCAGACAATACTATATTACCCTCGATTTACTCTTATAAGAACCAAGTGCTCGAATGGCTAATGTTGCTATATTCTGTCTTTTGAACCTCCTTTCCAAATTAAATTGAGCACATCTTTCAATGGCATAGACTTCCGTTTGGAATATAACCGCGAGTTTTTCCATGACTTCGAAATATTTTATTCTGGGACCCATTATTTTATTCTTAACCCATTTGTGTAACGCAAATAGGTCTCTCTTTTAAAAGAGTATGCAGTTTTCAGATTTAGCCATTAATTATGGTTACAATGTCTCACTGCCAAACACTTCCTAAAATTATACAGTGAACTGGTTCTGTACAAAATACTGTTAAAGTGGGAGCTGACAACCAACCAATTCCTTAGGACGCGAAAAGTTAGACTTATCTCCCATCAAACTAGCCATAGCCTCTAAAACTTTAGAATATCTCTTTAAGAAAGGCCTCTGTATCTTGCCCAACTGTATATGCGCTTTTTTCAGGTCATTATTGGTATGACTTTCATAGTATACATACATACATACATTATTGTCATTACCACCCTTCAGTCAGGGAGGACATTGCTATGTCCTATCCTCAAATCTAAAGTCGCCGTGGTGTAGTAGGTAGTGTGTTGGCTTACTATTCGTAAAGCCCGGGTTCGTATCCCAGGTCAGACATCAAAAATGAAATATGAAAAAAATATTTCTTCGGCGACTTCCTCTCAGCAGATTTCTGGCAAAAACTCTGAGAGTAAAATAAACTGCCATGAAAAAGTTTCTCAAAATTCTGTCGTTCGGAGTCGACGTTAAACTGTAGGTCCCGCCACTCACGTATAAAATTAACGCACACAACATGAGTGGTGTGAGAAGCTATGCCGTAATCCTGACTGAAGGGTTGTAATGGCCAATTATGTATCCTCAAATCTAAGTTGAATCGAACTTATCTTTCGATGGCTGAGACTTCGGCTTAGAAGATAGCAGTGAGTTTCGCCATGACCTCGAAATATTTTATTCTGCGACAAAAAAAAAACTCTTCCTCTTGCTTCAAGAACCACTCTTTATCCATCTGTACACCACAAAATAGTCCCACTTTTAAAATAGTATGCAGCCTTCACATTACTCCTTTAATTTTTGTTGCAAAGTCTCGTTGCGAGATTTTGGTTCGGTCCTAGGGACTGTTAAGGTGCGAGCTATCAGCCAATCGATTCCTTAGAACATGTCGTTCCCTAATAGATGGCATTTTAGAATTTCATTCCATCATCCTGTTAATGATAGTCAAAACTATGATTTTCCCTTCGGATTTAAGACCTTCTGGCGTCGATTGCACATGTTAGACTTATATTCCATTAACATAACCGTAACCTTCAAAACTTTAGTCTTCGCTACTATATGCAACGGACTTAAAGGCGACAAAATTGCTGATGCCGCTTGTGACAGGTTTTCATTGCGCCTGTAATACCAACACACGCTAGCCTCTGTACTTTGCTTAGCTCCATTTGAGCTGTTTTCAGGTCACTATTTATCCAATAGTCATGGTATACATCCAATGCATAATACTTGGGTTGCATTCCCATGTTTTCCCTGCAAGTTTTCTGCATAGCATTATGACATATTTGCCCTTTCAAGAGATGCATTCTATATGAGCCATCCATGTCAATTTAGTATCCCACTATTATTCCTCGATATTTTACCTTAATTTGCTGTATTATGTTGTGTTCTGTTTGAAGAGAGTAATCGTGGTTTGAAGATCTCCATTACAAACATCTGTCGAACAATTGTCTAGTAATTGTTATTGTTTATGCAAAGCGTGTATACAGAGCAATAACAAAGAAAAGCAATTGTTGTTGTTTACAACAAGTTGTGAACAGTGGCACACAGAATTGTGCGAATAATGAAGAATATTAATCAAAACTAATTACAAACTTATTTTTATTTTATTTGCAATTTACGAGCTCATATTTTAAATGTTTTTAAAAGGTAAAAACGTAACAATAGTTTCCATGACTGTTTTATCTAACAACCCATGATGATTAGGCTCTCGTAAGGAATGTTCTGAAATCTGCGACGTCCTCTCAGCAGTTAGCTGGAAATTTTGTGAGGATAAATAATTTCCAAGGAAAAGACTTTCAATGGTTAAAATTAATACACACTATATGGTAAGTTAGGCCGTTATTCTCACAAAAGGATTGTGAATGCCTAAGTAAGTATTTTTAGAACATACCACGCATACTGTTGTAACAATTTGAAATAATAAAAAACCAGAACTTTTATTTTGCAATTTTCGTATAAAAAAATAATTAAAAACTGTTGATTTGAATGAAAACAAACTTCCTTTCACTTTTTTTCAATAATTTATTCAAAGCAGACAGACAGAAATCATTTCATTTCATGGACTTTATGGAACACAGCATATTTATAGAATCTCGTTGAACAACATTAATCTATGGAAAATGGAAAATGGAAAATGGCAAAAAGCATTACTTGTTACAATATATTTACAAAAAATAAAATAAAAATCCATTTTAAATGCAACTTAAAAAGTAATTCAGTGCAACTTTTGTAATGGTATTGAGTTTGAATATTTATTTGACCGACTGACAGACTGACAGTCTAACAGACTATTGGTCCATTTGCATGCAATGTGCTAGACCAATGGATTTTGACTGATAGATAGACAGACATTTGCAATGAAAAGTTTTTCGGAAAAATATGCTGCTTGTTTAACAGTTTTTTTTTTTTTTGCATATTTTTTGCAAAAATTTTTTTGCATATTTTTTCGAATTGTTTACTTTTTTATTTTGTTCCCCTCAATATAACGATGCAAATGTTGATGGTGATGATGATGATGATGATGATGATGAAAGTTTATGCTTCGTTAAATTTTGGTCCAGTATGAAAATCAAGATGTGGAGATTTTTATTCTTCTCTTTTTTTTTTTTGTTCCTTTTCGATCATCAAAATCATGATGATTGGATTGCAATACATTTCATTACAGTTGTGCTGCATAATTTCTGTTTTTTTTTTTGTCTAACGCCGCTTGTCTCTTGTCGTTCTACACCCCCACTCTGCTGTATCTCATTTTTTACGATTTGGCAATAAAAATTAAAGACTTATGATTGCGTTTTCCTCAATATTTTTTCAGTTTTTTTAGTTTTTTCCTGCAATTTTTTTCTGCAATTTTATTCGTCTCATAAATTTGCATGAATGAAGAAAAGAAAGTAAGAGAGCAGAAAAAACTAAAATCTGAAATGCAATCTAGAAATTTTTCATTATCGAAATACAATATTATCAAGTGAAAAAGCCAAAAAAAACGTTAACAATGAAGTAAACTTTTCTATACAAATTTAAACAAAACAAGAAAAATAAAACGATTGTTGGCCAAGAGAAAGAAAGAAAGCATGAAAAAAATAATAACAACAACAACAGCAATTTAAATAATATATAAATTTCGACTTAAATTGCAACAACAACAACTCATTCCTTCATTCATTCACTCATTCATTCATCATTTTACCATTGAATTGCTCAAATATTTATTCAACGACTTTTTTCTCTCATTTTCTGTTTTTTTGCTCTCATCCTACAATTGATTTTATATTGTAGAAGAAGAAGACCAACAAAAACATAAAAAACTTAAAATTAAGTTTCGTAAATACAGCAAAAAATTTCAAAAAATGAAGCGAAATCCAAAACAATTCTTGTTGTTTTATTTTTTTTGTTCTTTCTTTTGATTTTTATTTGGTTTTGATTTGACTTGACTGCACGTAGACGCTTGCAACATTGTTGCCCGCCTGTCCATAATAAAATACACACTTTAAATGCTTTGTTGCACTCACTGTTGGGTCAATTGCTTCAGATACGTCCATAATAAAATATACATTTTAAATGCCACAACCCAATAAACCGCACAACGTCAACAATTTTAACAACGTTCAATTTTAATTTTCCTAAAACCACAACAGCTACTGGGAACATAAATTATTCGTTTATAAACAAATAGAAAACAACTTCTGGCAATAAATGATAGACGCAGCATAAATACTGTTAGGTTTTTACCGTTTTAAAAACGTTTAAAATATAAGCTCGTAGATTGCAAATGAAATACAAATAAATTTGTGTTTAGTTTTAATTAAAATTCTTTATTATTCGCACAATTCTGTGTGCTACTGTTCACAACTTGATGTAAACAACAACAATTGCTTTGTTTGTTATTCCTTTGTCTACATTCTTTGCATAAACAATAACAATTACTAGGCAATTATTCGACAGATCCTTGTAACGGAGATCTTCAAACCACGATTACTCTCTTCAAACACAACAATATTACAGCAAATTAAGGTAAAATATCGAGGAATAACAGTGGGATACTAAATTGACATGAAGGGCGCATATAAAATATCGAGGAATAACAGTGGGATACCAAATTAACATAGATGGCTCATATAGAATGCATCTCATGAAAGGGCAAATATGTCATAATGATATGCAGAAAACTTGCAGGCAAAACATGGGAATGCAACCCACGTATTATGCATTGGATGTATACCATGATTATTGGATAAATAGTGACTTGAAAACATCTCAAATGGAGCTAAGTAAAGTACAGAGGCTAGCGTGTGTTGATATAACAGGTGCAATGAAAACCTGTAATAAGCGAAAAAGGTTTTAAATCCATAGTTTTGAAGACCATTAACAGGATGATGGAATGAAAGCCTAAAATGAAAGTTATTAGGGGATGACATGTTCTAAGGAATCGATTGGCTGATAGCTCTCACCTTAGCTGTCCCCAGGACAGAACAAAGTCCCGCAACGAAACTTTGTAACAAAATTGAAGGAAGTAATCTGAAGGCTGCATACTATCAAACCTCGATTACTCTCTTCAAACACATCGCGTCTTCACACAAGACTGACTGAACTTTTACTAACTCAATCGACTTCTTTGCCCTGCCTTTTATATGGCAGGGTAAACAGTCTGATGAATGTTCTTGATGGCGAATGTTCATGACTGGCAGTAAACTTATGGCAGTTTTAAGATACAATAAGACTTTACAGAGTCCAGCATTTTAAGCAATTTGGAATTACTCACTTACAGGATTACAACCTAGATTCTGACACCATCCATGTTGTGTGTGTCAATTTTATCCATGAGTTGCGGCACCTATAGTTCAATATCGACTCATTTCTTATCGACAGATTTTTGAGAAACTTTTAAAGGCAAATGTGGTAGTCTAATAGATAATGTGTTGCTTATTTGACGTAAGCCCACGTGACACATCTCCATCAAAACGAAACCTGAAAATATATTTAGTCGGTGACTGCCTCTCAGCACGTTTCTGGCAAAAACTCAGGGAGTAAATAAAAATTGCCATGAAAAGTTTCTCAAAAAATTTGCCACTCGGAGTTGACTTTAAACAGTAGATCCGGCCACTTATAAATAAAATTAACACCCACAAAATAAGTGGTGTGAGAAGATAGGTCGTAATCCTGACTGAATGCTTATAATGAGCAATTATGTGTGTATGTATGAATGTACTTTAATATTTAGCTTTTGCCGCAAGACTACTGAGGGTAAGACGCCGAAAGAAATATTTGTTCATCTTTCGTTTTGATCGATATGCCTGAGCTGTGTATCAGAGATCAGCAATGAGTATTCAAAAGGATGAGTAGAATCGAATCATACTCATAATTTCTGATACTTGTACGCATTCGTACTTATTTAAATATCATGGAACCTCTACTCATATTCAAAGTTTGAAGTAATCATCATATTCATACGTGTTGTTAAGTATGATGTTGCTGATTTCGACTTTCCATAACTCAACATATACACGAATCACAAAATAAGTATGATTCGCGTACGAACACTAAAATACTTACTAGAATGCAACAACAACTGAGACTGTAAATTTTGTTGAATGATTCGAGTCTGTCGAATCAGAGTATTTTTCTAAAGTTATGAATCTAAATAAGTAGGCTTTAGGTTAGGTTAGGTCTGAGTGGTAGCTCTGATTTCACAAAGCTCACTTGAGCTCGCATAGCGGCCCATTGTGATGCCACGGGTGAACGCAGTCCCTGTACTGACCAAGTTCCACCAAAATCAGGGAAAAGGAAGAAGTTGGTTAGCGCAAGGGTTGAACAATGAGTAGGCTTATGAATCAAACATATTTCGAATGGTATGAGTTTGATGTCAACGTTGTAAGCATACTCATTGCAACCTGTACTTATAAATCAACGTTGTAGTGAGTACGAATGAATCAGTGTACATAGCTAAATTTCAATATTGTTGACTCACTTATATTCAAAATTCTCATGGGTGCTTATGAGTGGCGAAAAAACGATTCATTGCTGATCTCTGCTGTGTATTGACCCCAGACTTGCTTCCAATATGCTAACACATACATACATACATAATTGGTCATTAAAACCCTTCAGTCAGGATTACGACCTAGTTTCTCACACCAGTTATGTTGTGTGTGTTAATTTTATACATGAGTGGTGGGACCTACAGTTTAAAGTCGACTCCGAACGACAGATTTTTGAGAAACTTTTTCATGGCAATTTTCTTTACTCTCAGAGTTTTTGCCAGAAATCTGCTGAGAGGAAGTCGCCGAATAAATACTTTTTGTATTTTGTCTTGATGTCTGGCCTGGTGTTCGAACCCTGGCTTTACGCTTAATAAACCAACACACTACCTACTAGGCTACGGCGACTATGCTAACACACTACCCATCAGACTACATGGTTTTTGGTATGTCGTTAAATGATGTTAGCCATGATTTCTGTATCCAATAGGAAGAGTTCTACAAGCGCCATTATCCATAATTCCTTATAGTGCTCCACGCCATATCTATAGATTTGCAATTTCTGCATACAATACTTTCCATACTTTTAATATGTTTTTTTTTATTTCATTTCGAATATAAATTTGTATTGAAAAAATCAGTCTGCCAGCCTGCTTGCCTATAACCTTAAGCCATTGACCCTGTACCAACACATGACTGCTGTACTCTGGCTAGGCCGCTCTTTTTTGACTGCAAGCATTCGCATTTTTTTTTTGCTGTTTTCTTATGCTTCAGTTGAATTTTTTTTATGCATTTTATTGCATTTATTTGTACATACAATATGGCATTATTATGTATTTAAATTGTTGTTTTACCCCATATTTGCTGCTGCTGCTGCTGATGTTAAATTTTAATTTAAAAAAAAAATTTTTTCTTTCATTTTCTGTTTGCATTCAAAAGGGAAACAAATTTTTGTTGTACAATTTTGTGAAAGTGTTTAATTTGCAAGAAAAAAAAATTTATTTTTCAAATCTCAACAAAATATATTCCCATATAATTATACGAAAATGTTGGCTATAATGCACACATACATACATACATTTATGCATAGAAAAAGCAAAGTACTTGCAGTATAAACTGCATTGCATAGATACTTTTATTTTGGTTAACAGTTACTAAAGTATTTGTATCTATAAGTGTGTGTGTAAGTGCTGTAACTATTTAAGGAATTTCTACTCTTTTTTCTTTCTTTTTTTTTTCTTTCTTTCATTGCAACTCTTATTGTGTATCTATCTGTGTGTATGTGCGTGTATATGAAATAATTTCTTTTTTTTTCTTGGTATTTTCCATTCATTTTGTACCCTTTTTTGAAGTGTAAGTTTTACTTTTCACTCGTTAAACTGTTTATGGCAACCAGTGATTTTTTTTCTTTCTTCCATTCATTTTCTACAGTAATAATCCCCCCCTCTTTTTTTTCAATACTGCTTAACATTCTCCCCTTAACAGCCAACAGTCTCTTGGTAACGTTGAAATTTTCAGTTTTTTTTAATATCACTCTACCATGCTATACTATATACTCGGTAAACTGCATATAAATGTTGTTGTTGTTAATATTTGAATAAGTATTCATTCAATTCCGATTGCTTTTTATTCATCTGATGTAAATAAACTCTGTGTGTAACTTTACATTTGTATAAGTGTATCTCTCTCTTACTTTCTGTCTCTCTCTCTCTCTTCAGTTGTTACACAAAAATTGTAACTGTAGGAAGCATTAAAAGAAAGCAAAAACAAAAAACGTTTCTTTTTATTCATATTGATTGTTGGGTTAATTATTGTCTGTATGTGTGTCTGTCTGTCTGTGTGTTTAAATGAAACGAAATGAAATAAAATTTTATAACACGAAAATTACCATTTAATTCGTAAATAACAATTTTCTCTAATTTCTCACGAACACTCTTAATAACCAAATATACCCTTTAAAGCGAGCAACATTAAAGCAAAAATTGATAAGAAGGTGTTGTAAAAAGTAAATCCATTTTTCTTATATGAAATGGAGGAGTTTATTTGGCATAATTAGTATGATCCCATGCAGGTCAAATATGTTCAATTTTGTGGGATAAATTGTTACGATACCAGCCTTATCGAATTCAGTCTCGAACTTGACATTTATTTATTGGTTGACAAACAAATCTTCGTATACAGTATTTTTTTTGCCTAAACGCATAATAAATCTTTTCCTTTATGGACACACGGATGACCTTTTACTTAACTCCACCGAGAATACATCTTAGACATCCATCTGGAGCTTATAAAGGGTCCGCCAAATAACTTTTTAAAAAACTACTGAATATTTTCTCAAATTTCTTTTTTTATTTGAAAGTACAATCCTTCCGGTTAATAATGGAAAATAATTTCATTCAAATGGCTGCCTCGGCTGGCCATGCAGTAGCCTACACGATCAATCCAATTTTTAAGCATATTATCGATTGTGTGCAGTTCTATTTCACCAATGGCTTCACGAATATTGTCCTTTAAAGCGCCAATTGTCTCTGGCTTGTCGGCGTAACACTTATCTTTGACGGCACCCCAGAAATAATAGTCCAACGGTGTCAAAGCGCAGCTCCAAGGTGGCCAAAAGACATCAGCTCTGCGGCTGATAATGCGATCTTCAAAAACATGGCACAAAACATCGAGTGTAGATTCGGCTGTGTGGCACGTAGCGTCGTCCTGTTGAAACCAAATGTTGCCAATATCCTCCTCTTCAATTCTTGTGAACAAAAATTCGTTCAACATGGCCCGATAACGATCGCTATTGACTGTAACGGCCACTCCTTGCTCATTTTTGAAGAAAAAATGGCCTAATTATGCCTCTGGACCAAAATCCGCACCAAACAGTGACTCGTCGGCTTTTCAATGTATGCGTGCGGGTTTTCTGTACCCCAAATGCGACAATTTTGCTTGTTTACATACCCGCCAATATCAAAATGAGCTTCATCTGAAAAGTTGAGGTTTTTGCCAAAATCGTCATCTTCTGGTGTAGGCTACTGCATGGCCAGCCGAGGCAGCCATTTGAATGAAATTATTTTCCATTATTAACCGGAAGGTAGGTAGTGTGTTGACTCTTTAGACGTGAGGCCTGGCTTCAGTAGATTTTTGGCATAAACTCTGAAAGCAAATAAAATTTCTATGAAAATTTTCTCGAAAATCTGTCGTTCGGAGTCGATTTTAAACTGTAGGTCCCGCCATTCATGTACAAAATTAATACACACCTTAAGTGGTTTGAGAAACTAACTAACTGTGAGAACCTAAATGAAGGGTTGTAATGACGAATTATGTACGTTATGTATTTAGATTTCTTGGTCGACTTCCACTCAGCAGATTTCTGGCGAAAACTCTGAGTGTAAATAAATTTGCCATGAAAAGTTTCTCAAAAATCTGTCGTTCGAAGTCGTCTTTAAACTGTATGTCCCACCACTCATATATAAAATTAACACTCGCAACATAAGCGGTGTGAGAAGCTAGGTCGTAATCCTGACTGACAAGTTATAATATGACCAATTCTGTTATGTATGTACTTAGATCCTCAAGAGAAAAGGCTTTAGAGCACCCATCCTATATCGACAGCAAATATCTGATAATAGATTATTCACATATAAACCATACCTACTTGAAATTATCAGGAAGGCTGAGAAATTCCAAGCATTAGTTACGGACCAATTGTATAAGCGGCATGAAGTTAAACAAAGGGATATGATAAGACACCAAGTGCGTTATAAGAAAGGCGAGAATGATATTCTATACGTACAGACACAGTCAGATACCCAAATCACTAATTATACCATGAGACCCTAAACACATTGCCGTAGAGCCAATGGCTGCCTTCCGAAATGTTAGTTGCTGTGTGTTTGAACAAAGTATCGTGTTTCATAATGCCGCTGTAGAAGATGTTTACAATGTATTCTATTTCAAAACGTCGTCAATGTGTATTTTTAACGCAGTCCAAAAGCAATCAGGCATCGGATTTATAGTTGATTGGTTGGTTACTTTGCATATCTACATAGTTTATATACAGTAATAGAACTGCATACAAACTTTGTATTGATACATTTTTGAAGGCAGCCAATCTCTGCTTCTTACGAAGCCTTAATTGCGCTCAAGTTTTATATTTTAGGCATGTGATAGATCTGCGAAAACAGTAGAATCCACTTTTGTTAAGCGTTTCCTAGCAAAAACAAGGTAGTCACATGGAAAGTGTTCTATACTCCGCTGTTCATTTTCATTCCAATAGCTATTGCAGTAATAATATTCATATGCTTCACTTTACTCCCTATCTTAGGGGGAAAAAACTGATAGTATCGGCCGCAAATAGTTTGTGTTGAAGGGTGTGCTTAAGGAACATAATTATTTGCCTATGACAGGAAATGGTAGTAAGCACTTAGGCCAGATGCGACCTATAATATAATTACATACATACATACATAATTGGTAATTACAACCCTTCAGTCAGGATTACGACCTAGTTTCTCACACCACTTATGTTGTGTGTGTTAATTTTATACTCCGACTCCGAACGACAGATTTTTGAAAAACTTTTTCATGGCAATTTTTATTTACTCTCAGAGTTTTTGCCAGAAATCTGCTGAAGGGAAGTCGCCGAAAAATACTTTTTGTATTTCGTTTTGATGTCTGGCCTGGGGCTCGAATCCTGACTTTACGTCTACCTACTAGACTACGGCGACTTCAATATGCATGTATAAAAATACTCTAAACTAAGTGGTAGAGATTAAGGAAACTCATTTCAGAATGGATTTATTCTGATGGAACGCAAGAAAAAGTTACAGTACAGCCTCGAATATGCCAACTTCAACACTGTAATTTCCTCAAAAGTGAAAGGGTTGACAATGAAATGTGTGTTTGTGTTTGAATTCCTAATTTTTAATTTAATTTCCTTTTTAAGTTAAAAAAATGCTATGGTAGATCATTGCAAATCTTTGAAAGGTATTGTTGTTGTCTATTGTTGGCTTGAAATAATGTATTGAATCGTTACATTGGATGTAGTGGTGCAGAACCTTGCTAAGTCAGTTCTAGTCTTTTCCAACATGTGGCGATTCGAGTTCTTGATGTTATTTTCTCAAGCGTGTTACAGGCTTCTGGATGAAAGATTTCGGGGATGAATGAAGCCTTTGAATTTTTATAAATTCTGAAAAACACTTACAAAAATTATCTTCTAACAGCAATATTTGAACATGGCATGCTTAAGTTTTTATTCAAACTATGAAATGCCAGCGTTTTCGATTTATGTTGCCTTAAGTACTTAATTTCATATCGAGTGTGAATATCTATTTTCTATCGCAATTCAGCAGCAATTCACAGATAGAAATTCCGTGTGAAATATCGATTTCTTGCTCATGTGAAACCTATAAAATTTAACCTCTTTTTGAAAATAAATTTATTCAAATGGATCCAAACGATTTCTTAGGCAAAATTTAGTTTTTGGTCGATTAAACCAGTCCTTATTTGATAAGCTACGTAATGAATGATTGAAATGACTTTTTCAATATTAATTTGAATTTTTTAATGCCATTTGCTATTCAACAACACGAAACAGTTTATTTGAGTCATAGATGGATTTCTTTATACTACACCTAATGCCGTATATAAAACCAATAAAACAAAAACAATTTTTTTTTATAAAAAAAACCGTGCAAAATGTAAAGTTTTGTTTAATTTTTCCATTTTTTAAAAATTTTTTTTTTATTTTGTTTGTTCTTTGTGTGTGTTTATATTTGTATTTGTTTTCCACTTATTTGTTTAAAATGGGAATTTTAATTAAATTATGAAGATATGTACTCGTATTACGATACACGATACACAATAAAGGAAAAAAAGAAGTGAACTTTAAAGTGGGTTAATTTCATTAAAAGCGTTATTCATAATTATCGTATTATTGTTAATACTATTTTTGCTATTGTTGTTGTTGTTGTTGTTGTTGTTGTCCTTATTAAACTAATTAAGAATAATTGTATATGGGTGAAGTACTTAAAGAGCAATAAATAATGTTTTCACTGGCACATTTTCACTTTCTGCTAAAAATGCAAATATGGAAGGAATTTGATTGTTTAAATAGAAGCAACGAAAAAAAATTTAAGAAAATTATAGTCCAGCAAATCATATCATATGATACTCTATAATAAGATATAGTTTTGTTCTTTCTCTTCACAAAGAATGTATTGAAGCC
Source organism: Sarcophaga subvicina (assembly GCA_936449025.2). Classification (NCBI taxonomy): domain Eukaryota; kingdom Metazoa; phylum Arthropoda; class Insecta; order Diptera; family Sarcophagidae; genus Sarcophaga; species Sarcophaga subvicina. Next base: position 101,870,236 of record OW388083.2, on the reverse strand, counting down.
AATTTTTAATTAAAAAAAAATTCGTCGATCAATCGCCCCAATACCCTGAAAATATTACTTGGATCAGCACACTTTATTTCTTACTTAATTATACATTATAACCGCTACGAAAAAAGTCCACTGTGGTAATTCACGTAAACTTATATTTTAAGAACCAAGAATTGTTTGACAAAAAGGCGCCATAGCCTAGTAGATAGGTAGGTAGTTAGATTGGAGTGGTAGCTTTGAACCCAGAAGCTCTCTTGAGTACGCATAACGGCCCGTTGTCATGCCACAGATAAACGCAGCCGCTGTACTGACCGAATTCCACCAAACTGGAGAATTATTTGGTTAGCACAAGGGCCGCACATTAAAAGCACGACTACCCTACGCTAGGAAACCAGCCCGAAAGTTTGATAAACGACGCCATATCCTTGACATCAATGAATGATTGCTCCGTCAAGCTGACAAGAATTGAAGAACCAAATAACCTAGATCTGCATCTCCTAAGAAATGGGCATTGACAAAGGAAGTGGATAACATTCCTCAGCGGATCGGAACCCACAGCAGAAGTCGTTAGATAGGAGCTGCATTCTTTCCGTGAGTCTTTCCGTGACCCAGGCCACTGTGATCGAGATGACGTTACGATCAAGTCCGAGTACTCGTAATTGGTCTTTGCGCCTTCTATCCACCGAGGGCCAAGTGAGTCTTGCGGTGGAGCAAGACTCGTTATTGACTCAGAATAGGTTGGCGTCCCGAAAGAATTTTCGCGCAATGACCAACTTAGCCTAAGTAAGCGACATACATACCCAAGTCGATTGACGAGGATTCAGGAAGGAACTCTAGCAAGCTCGTCGGCTCTGCAGTTTCCTGGAATGCAACTATGCCGAGCGACTCAGACAAGTGAGACAAGGTCGAGACAGCGGCGACACTTCCTAACGATCTCGGAGTTATTCATAACGCTCGACAGAGTTCTGATAGCAATCTGACTATCAAAGAGGATTGAGATGAGGGTGAAAGGAGTACCGTTGATGAAGATGCATAGAGCAGCCCAATAGATGGTCATGACTTCCGCCTGAAACACACTACAGTAATCCGGCAGAGTCTAGCAGATAGTGTGTTGGCCTGGCTCAGACATTTCCAATAAAACGAAATATGAAATCTGCCGACTGCCAATCAGCACATTTCCGAAAAAAAATTACCATGAAAAGTTTCTCGAAAATGTGTCGTTCGGAATTGATTTTTAAACTGTAGATTCCGCCACTCGTGTATAAAATTAACATACACAACATAAGTGCTGTGAGGAAGTCGCCGTAGTCTAGTAGGTAGTGTGTAGGCTTATTAGACGTAAAGCCAGGGTTCGAGCCCCAGGCCAGACATCAAGACAAAATACAAAAAGTATTTCTTCGGCCACTTTCTCTCAGCAGATTTCTGGCAAAAATTCTGAGAGTAAATAAAATTCCCATGAAAAGTTTCTCAACAATCTGTCGTTCGGAGTCGACTTTAAGCTGTAGGTCCCACCACTCATGTATAAAATGAACACACACAACATAAGTGGCGTGAGAAAACTAGGACGTTGTACAATGGGTCAATTCGACCCCCGTTTACTGTACTTGTCTCAATTGACAAGTACACGTCCTCTAACCTAACCTGACCTAACCTAAGTGCTGTGAGAAATAAGGTCGTAATCCAGACTGAAGTGTTGTAATGACCAATTATGTATGTATGTAAGATTAGTTGACAAACACATTCGAGAACACAATTGTCTTGACCACTGGTATGTTGGCTTGAATTTACGTTTCGGCCCCAGTCACAAAATGCCTAATTGTTCCGCCAAGTTGCAACACGATTGCACTTCGAAAAGCTTACGAGATATTTTTAACATCCATAACATCTTACATTATCAACCCGAGATCTGCCAACTCTATGTCTATTAACTGAACGTTTATAACATTTGTTATTCACTTCTTTTTAAATTCAATTTTTTGTTTGCGTTCCTGTCAAGCACTTCTTGAACATTAAAGGTCTTAAGACCAAATTTTTTGACTTGACCCGGAACATTACCCTCTTCTACCCACTTTTCTTCCAAAGATAGTAGTGTGCTCCTTATTATTTTACTTGCTCTTTAGTTTCTTCTACTTCCACGTTTCACATTTTTTATAAACAACTTCACAATTTTTTTCTTTCGATTTTATTTTGAAATTTTCAATTTTCAATTTTTTTTTTAACAAAACACCAGAGTAATCGTTTAACATACTTTACTTATCGGTAACAACAATTTCCTAATTAATGTTTTCTTTTTCGTTCATTCCACCACAAAAACAAAAACAAAAACAGAAACATAAGGAATCATGTTGAGCCCACATTTTGCTAGACAGCAAAGATTTTGTTACAATAGTACACTTCCTTGTAATGCCAATAAATTTTATCTTAGACTCTCACCCTCTTTCGCCACCTCTATCCATCTATTGCTGTGAATTCATTAAACCACAGACACAGTTTGTTGCACATGAACTCTCACGCTCACACAACACACGCTTTTATTTTATTTACGTTTATACAGCATTCAGCATCAGTTTCAGCATCAATTGCACTAAAAATATTTCATTTTATTTTATTTACACTTCAATGAATTTTTTTTTTCACTCTCCTCTATCAACCCAACCAACAACCACTCCAACAAACTCATATTGATTCCTATTCAAATTTTTCACAACACACACACACACACACACACACACACAGAAAAAAAAACGAATTTTTTTTGTGAAAATAAAGGCAATCAATGGTGGTGGTGATAGTTGAGGAGAGGAGGGGAGAAGAGAGGTTATAGTGGTGGCATGGCAAACATATAAATAAACAATCATCTTAAAGGAAACAATTTTCGTGTAATTGAAAGTAACGTTTATATGCTGCACCAACAACAAAAGCAAAATAAAAATAATTTTTGAACTCAATTCTCATCATAGCATTTAAAATGTTACAAACAAACAGAGAGTAGTACACCGGCACGAAGAGGTATTCATTTGAATGTGAATAATTTTAATAGAACAACGTGCAACAAAAATTCAATTTTTGTTTTTGTTTTATTACTCCATTCGCATTTTATTTATAGTTTCAAATTGCACAACATTTTTTTAAGAACACAGTTTTGAATTTCATTTTAAGAGAAATATTGCAACTCCTGAACCAATTGGACTTTGTATAGCGTCATATCAAGGTGTTTATGCAAAATTCGTCTCAATGATGTCTCTGAAATGTTCAATTGTTGAGAACGACGGTGAATTGATGTTGATGTCGCTTCAAGCACACTTTCTGCCACAGTAGCAATATTCTCGGGTGTACGCACTGTTTTTGCCTTTTCACGCTTTGGTTTATCGATGAGGATGCCAGTTTCTTTCACTTTTTTTCACAAGATAACGAACATATGAAGCTGACGGTGCTTCTCTTCTTCCAAAATCCGTACGCAATTTTCGCACATATTCTGCAACATTACCATGATTTTCAAAGTAATGTCGCAATATTTCCCAGCGTTGTTCAAGCGTATACACAACCATATTCGTTCAGCGGAAAGATAAAACTCATTATCTGTGAAATCAGACATGAGCTAAGTCTTATCATTCACGAAATAAGCACTAGTTGAAAAAAAAACGTTAAATGGCGGACCCGATAGATAGTGTATTGGTTTATTAGACGTGACTGCCTCTCAGCAGATTTCTGGCAAAAAATCTGAGAGTAAATTAAATTGTCATGAAAAGTTTCTAAAAAATGTAACGTTCGGAGTCGACTTTAAACTGTAGGTCCCGCCACTCATGTATTACATTAACGCACACAACATAAGTGGTATGAGGAGTTAGGTCGTAGATTCTGACTGAAAGGTTGTACTGATCAATTACGTATGCATGTATGTTGGACTGGGTATTAATATCAGCAAAACAATGTCTTCATACCATCATTCCTGCTTGGTTCATACTTAGTAATGTTGCACACACAGAGTTGTTCAGTATTTTTGGTATGCGGGGATATTTAGCGAATAGCTTAGAATAAAGAAATCCGGAATTGGAAGGAAACCCTCTGTTTCTTACTTCCTTCAAATATATCCTAAAAACAAGATTATTCTCTTCGAATATAATGTACAGTGAGCGTCAAAAGAAACTGTACTGTATGGATAAAATACTAGCAATCACCAAACTCAACTTTTATTACTTTAGGTATACCACAGAGGTATTCATTTGAATGAATGAATAAAATTGAATTTTTTTTTATTTTTGTATGGTATTGTGTTTTATTTACTTCATTTGTATTTTATTTACTTATCAGTTTTCAGTTACTTAACATTTTTTAAGAACATAGTTTTGAATTTCCCTTTAAGACAAATATTGCAATTGCCCTTGTGGGGGGCTCTTCATTGCAGAAGACTTGAATGTTAAGTAAACGATCGTCAATCGTGATAAAGTTTGTGTCTTAAGTCTTTTGATTTTTTTTTTTTTAAATAATTTTTGAAATTCGAAAATGATGTCACAGATTTTACTGAAATTTGTAATATACTGTCTATACATACAGTAAGAATCAAAAGAAACTGTACTGTAAGGATAAAATTCTAACAATCACCAAACTCAACTTTTACCACTTAAGGTGAGTGCCTGGAAAATTTGATATTTCGAAATTTTTTTTAATATTTTTTTTGTTTCAATTTTAAAAACAGGTAATGAAATAATTTTAATTTATGAATGTATGAATGTAACGGTAATTTATGAATGTATAATTTTTATTAGTGTACAGTTTCTTTTGATGCTCACTGTATGTATTGTATACATAGTAATTTGTGATGTCAATACCTAGAACTTTAAAATGGAATTTCTTCCCGAAAATTTTAAAAACTTTTCGAAATTTTTATTTTAAATTTCAAAAACTTTCACTGAAATAATTTTAAAATATTTTTTTAGTGTCAGTTTCTTATGACGCTCACTATACATATGGTATACATAGTAATTTCTGATCCAATCAACATAGGTAAAGTGCTCGAATTGAATTCGTTCATAAAGAACGATTCTTCTTGAGAGACGAATTATAAGAGAATTTAAAATACAACTCATTCTGAGAAGCGAAAACAAAAGTATTTAAAAATAAAAAGCACCAAAATGAGCTGGAAACGAACAATTCTTTTTAGTAAATGTTGTTTGTTGCACTGGTATTACGCATTTATATCCTGTTTCTGTAAAACAAACGAATTTGATTACTTTTGTTTGTACATTGTGCTCAAACAGACTTACATGTACGAGTCATAAAATGAGCGAGTCAAAGCATATACTGCTCAGGAATCGAGGCTTTACACACTATGGTTCCTATAGACCGTATGATCTGATTGTTAGAATTTCCAAAGGATTTTCTCACTGTGGTCATTGAAAACACTGAAAACAGGACAAAATCCTTAATATTTCTCAAAAATCGCGGCATTTTTTTCCATCTTGGCTTTTCCAAACTAGAATGATTAGTTTCACCAGTCAAATCAAATACAAATCTTTGAAGTATATCAGAGCTATAGCTGATGTTCTCAGAGTCTGTAAGAAATGCTCACACATGTATGAAGGCATTTCAAGCGGTCAAAACTGGAGTAATCTTAATTGACACATGACATCAATTGATACTGTTTGAAGTATCAGCTTCTAAGGATTATGATTACGAATAAGTTGAATGAGATCTAGACGGTACAAACTCAACAATACAGTAATTTATTTACCTTCAAGCCATTTGAAAGATTTAATGAATCCGCAGGACCTTATACCATCTAAGCTATGCACATGCCTTGTTTTGTTTACGGACAATGCTAGACAAAGGCAAATGAAGTGAATATTCTCTTATGACAATAAGATAAAGCAGATTTGTTATATGATAGTTAGGACTTTGTCCTTTCTAGCCTGCGATCTACCTTACTAAGCATAAAAAACCATCAGTCATGCAGCCAATTCTATAGTTAGCCTATCAATGACTAAGTTTCCATCATTACTAGTATATTTGTTTGCCTAGGCAATGACAACATTTGAATGTAGCACGAACTGATTTCATAATCGTAGGCATTTTCTAAGCACGATGTGTAAACATCATAGCGTAGTGGCCGTAGTATAATAGGGAGTGTGTTGGCTTATTAGACGTGAAGCCAGAGTTCAAACCCCCGAATATCAAAACGAAATATAAAAAATAAATATTTTTTCGTGGGCTCCCTTTCAGCAGATTTCTGGCAAGAACTCTGAAAGTAAATAAAATTGCCATGAAATGTTTCTCAAAAAATCTGTCGTTCGAAGGCGACATTAAATTGTACAACATAAATGATGTATGAAGCTAGAACGTAATTCTGACTGAAGGTTGTAAAGACCATTTATGTATGTATGTGTGGTAGATAAAGCAGATGACGTGATTTTTTATACGACAGTATTGATCTTTGTCCTTTTTAGCCTGCATCAATTTTCTTAGCATGCAATCTACCTTAGTACGCATAAAAAACCATCAATCATGCAGCCAATAACTTAGTTAGTCTATCAGTGACTAAGTTTCTAACATTACTCGCGTGTTCATTTACATGGGTAATGGGAACAATCGAATGTAGAATTTAGTGATCGTAGGCATTTTCCAATCAGTATGAATGTTCCACCATCTAAGGCTTTCTAAACTGCGTGTACACTCGCATACTTGTTAAAATCATGGCAGGTTGATAGTCATGTAGATTTTAAAATCTATGGCTTACGGAACTCTGCACTCATCCACTATGTTGCTTTTCATGATATAGAAACCCAGATCAATCCCTAACATCGATTTAGATATATTAAATAAGGCCTCAATCCGATCTCTATTGCTTTGAGGTAAACCTATTGTAGAGAGGTTGCTGTTGTATAGTAGGTAGTGTGTTAGCTTATTAGACGTGAGGCCACTGTTCGAACATAAGACCATATATTTCATCGGGACTTCCTCTCAGCAGATTTCTGGCAAAAACTCTGAGAATAAATCAAAGTTGCCATGAAAAGTTTCTCAAAAAATCTGTTGTTCGAAGGCGACTTTAAACTGTAGTTCCCCCCCAAACACACAACATATGTTCTCCCACTACTAAAGCATAATCCCGACTAAAGGCTTTTAATGACCAATTATGTACGAAAGAATGTATTGTAAAGAGACACTAAAGTTCTTAAAGGAACGAATTCTTTCCCACTAGATTTTTCAGTTCAGAAATTGTTCAAAAAAACTTCGGTGTTGCACGTTGTAACAACATCCATAACAGTATCAATAACAAATTTATTCTTTACTTTTTTTTCTGATTGTTGTTTTTGTTTTTTTTTTTTGTTATTTTACAAAATGATGGCTGTGATGCCACGAAGCCAAACAGCCAGTCAGCCAGAATCTGTTAAAGTTGCTCATTTGCTACGCAAAAGTTTTTCTTTCATTTTGTTTGCTATTTAATAGAGACACGAATACGAGTGTATGCTTTTGTGTGTGTGTGTGTGCATGGATATGAAACGTTTAATGGTTTGACGGTATGTTTGTCTATCCTTTTGTCTCTGTGTTTCTCTCTCTCTACCTACAATAAAATGTTATATTTTTTGAATATTTTTACTCGCAGATTTTGTTGTATTATTTCAGTACGAATTTCAAATACTTTACATTTTTTTGTTGTATTGTCGTTGTCGTTGTCGTTTTTGTTTTTTTTTTGTGCAGTTCTCCCGTTTAACATTTACGTGTTCATTTGGTAATTTTGCAGTCGTGTGGAATAGTTAAATTATTTTTAACACATCAATTTATAGAGTACAACTGAGCATAACTGAACAACTGATATGAATATGTACACCTCGGCTACGTTTTTTCAATTCATTTTTCTTTTATTGAGAAGCGTTCGCTTGCATTACGTATTTTACGCTGTTAAAGTGTAAAGTTTTCTTTTACATTTTTTGATTCATTTTTTTTATGAAAATTTTATTTTTTTTTTTCGTTTATGAAAAACGAAAGAAAAAATTTTTAAAATAAAATATTTTTATTTCGATTTTGATTTACTTTTTTTTTATTTATTAAATAAAATATGTAGTTTTTTGAAGCTTAAAAACAAGGTGATAAAGTCGTTTACACAGAAGAATTTTTATAAAAAGTATTCAATAAAAAATGGCTGGAGTTTTTACGTACTTTTATTAATTTTTTCTCTTTCTTCTTTTGCAATTTATTTGTTTAACGATGAGTGTTTGTTTGAAAATGCATGATTTTAATAAAAATTTATTTACGTTTCTTTCTTTTCTTTTTATCTTTGCAGGTAAAAATTTAATCGATTTAACCAGTGTACGTACGTTTGCAATTAAAATATGAGCGTGTGAGAATGCAGGTAATAAATTTGCGAATTTTGGTTTAATAATACTAATTTCATATGATTTATTAGGTTAAAACAATGTATTAAACAATATTTAACAAGTGTAAATAAAATCATATACGTGGTGTGTTTGATAAGTCACTTATAAGATTTAGTATCTTGTTGTGCTATGTAGATTATAATAAATCAAATAAATAAATAAAAATAAATAAAAAAGTGTTGCAGTTATGCCTCCTGAATATACTGTTGCGTTTTTACGTATTTTAAAAACGTTTAACAAATGTTCTCGTAGATTTCAGATAAAATAAAAAGAAATTTGTGTTTAGTTTTAATTAAAACTCTTTATTATTTGCACAATTCTGTGTGCCACTGTTCACAATTTTATGTAAACAACAACAATTGCTTTTTTTGTTATTCCCCTGTTTACATCCTGTGCATAAACAATAACAATTACTGGACAATTATTCGACAGATCTTCGTAACGGAGATCTTCAATGTTTTCATTAGTTCTTGTAGTGTTGTTGTTGTATTTTTGCTTACTTGTTTACCATTTTTTATGCTTGTGTTTGATGTTGTATTTTTGTTTACTTGTTTACCACTTTTTTATGCTGGTGTTTGTTGTTATATTAAACAATACGATAATTTGTAAACAGGTTTGTTTACTGTATTGTTTTGTTTTTGTAGCTTTGTTTATAATTTTAATGTTAAGCGATGTAAAAGCAAAACACCAGCATCTAGATTCTCCATTTTCGTAACAGTACATATGAATGAGGGTATAACATCATAATACCTGAAGTATCTTTTACTTATGGTCCTTGCTTAGAAAATGTGGAATTTCATTCTAAGAAAGCTTAATTATTTTAATTTTAGCTTTGCTTCTTAAATTAGAAACATCTTCTGAACATATTCCTTCGATTCAATAGTACTCAAGTTAATCAAAAAAATGTGAAGATAAAATAGAAATATTACATCACGATTCAAAATCATTCGTTCCCCATTAAGCTGCAATATTTTCCAGCTGCAGAATTAGTTTAAAGGCCTAGAAACTTAGTGATTTTAATACAGAAAGATAGACCAACCAAGTCAGTTCGACTTTATCTAAAATTAAGGAAATTGGCTACCATACTAACTGATGATGATTTTGCATACGCGAAATGCAGCTTCAATGTTGCCAAAGGCAATCATTTTTACTGCTGCAAAAAGGGAGCAAGCAATACAAAACACGAATTCCCTAAGATAACGCACTGTATTTGAGATCAGACGATGAAACGGTATAAAGATCACGAAGGATAGAAAATAATAAGAAGAAGGAAATTGAAATGACATGAAAGTAAGAGCAAAGAAAAGAAAATAGTAACAATAATAATAACAAAGACAAGTACAACAACAAATCAACAATGTAGACAGTGTATTCTAGAAGTTGACACACCCAAAACAAATGATAAATTGAAAGGTCACATTGCCAGCTACTTATAGTAAAAATCACAACCCCTACTCCTCTTCAGCATGGTTTGTTTTCAACCTCCCAAATCTGCCATTTGGAATCGACGTTAAGAAATATGTCATACTATTCAAAGAAAACATGAATACACACAACATGGGTTGCATAAGAAACTGAATCGTAACCTTGACTAAAGAAGGATTTACTTTTTTTGTGTTGAATGAGGATGAATTGCTTACTAACCAAGTTCTCTCCTATCTTCAGTATTTTTTATTCCTCGGAACTGCATTTCAGTATTAATTTACTGAAACTTTCCACATTTACTTCGTAATTGTACGCCCGAAGCTCCTTTCGTAATCATTCTTCTTTTTGTATTGCTTATATTACAAAGCCTTTTGAAATATAGGCAAATAATAATCGCAGTCTTCCTTTGTAGCCACCATAACTTCTATAATATTGTCTACAGTTAAGCTTCATCGACAATTTCTTCAATAAACTGATATCATGCACGTCCTTGATGTACACTTTAATGATTAAGCGCCTCACAAAAGAAAATAGAGATTGCTGCTCAGGACTAATGGCTTATAATGGCCAGTAAGATATGTACAGTGAGCGTTAAAAGAAACTGTACACTATGGATAAAATTCTAAGAATCTTCAAACTCAACTTTTATCACTTAAGGAGAGTGCCCGAAAAAATTTGAAAATTTTTCGAAATTTTTTTGATTTTTTTTTTGTTTCAATTTTAAAAACAAGGCAATGAAAGAATTTTAAAATAAAAATAACGGTAATTTATTAATGTATATTTTTTGTTAATGTACAGTTTCTTTTGACGCTCACTGTATGTGTGTCTATAGTTTACATAGGGTCCTAGTCTAATAGTTTCCTGATTTATTAAAATCAACAACTTTGATCAGCACTTTTCTAACAAAATGTTGAAAAAATCATATTACAAGGCATCAGCCAGTCTGCAACACCATCAGGTATAAGAATAACCCCGAGTAGTCCCATCCTTTTAGATAATAAAATGCATAATGCTTGAATATACCATTTCTTATACGTTTGCGCGAAAGATAGTCTTATAAGTAGGGGACTAAGAACCTTTCATGAAAGAAAGCTAAGAGACGGTAATGAGTAATATAACCTTAACTCTTATGCTTACACCAAATCTTTCATTTTAAACTCTAATTTCAAATATTTCAAACTAACAAAAAAAATTGTCATGCTTGTAAGAAAACATATTCCAAAGATTTTTAATTTCTTATTCACACTTCACCTGCAGCTAATATTTAAACGTAGAAAACTTTTCTTTAATATCACTTCGCAGCAAAGTTTCATTTGGTAGTTGAAATGCTGTTAAAATCATTTGGTTTTTGATTAAAAAATTATTTTCATTTTCTTAATAAGTTCGCTTCTTCTTCTTCTCCTTACAACTTGTGACAAATGACGTAGAATTTACCAAGAAATCTGTATGCGAGCGAGTACGTATTGATTTTGTGAAACTCATTGAAATTCTTGAAAAGATCGAAATGCATGGGTTTTGATTCTCTTTTTTTGCAATTTCGATACGTATTTTTTTTGGAAATTGAAGTTGAAATGATTTTTTTTTGTATACACTTTGGCAAGAGTGCGGAGAAATGAAAACAGAAAGCTAGGGTTGCTATTGCTTCTGCTGCTGCTGCTGCCAGTGATGGTGATGATGGTGCTCGCTTAGTTACAATTTAGCCGCAGCAACTTTGTAAATACCTTGAGGAAATCTTTTAAAGTTAAAAGTAAAAATGGATAACGACTTACAACAACAACAACCATAGCAATAAAAATAAACAATATAAACAACAACAACAGCAATAGCAATAATGTTGCTAAATGAACAAAACCAACCAACAATCCAACAAGAAAACCTAGTTAAAACTGAAACTTCAAATCCAAGAATGGGGTTTCCTTTGTTTTTTCTTTTTCCTTCAGTTGCTTTTGGAGTTCAAATAAAAGAATGAGTGAATGAAAGTTTTTATTTACAATAACGACAACAACAACAACAAAATAATACAAAATAATCACCTCTTCTCAACTTAAATAAAAGCTAACGATGTTCAACAAAAATTAAGTGAAGTTTTCTTTCTTTTTTCTTTATCTTAAGCAAGTGCATGGCATTTGAAAATGAGCAGCAGCAGCAGGGATATGCAATAAAAATGTTAAAAAATGTTTGAATGCTTGACAAACAGAAAACGGAAATACAAAAAAGGTTACCAAACGTGTCACACACACATTTATTGCCTTTTTTCCCCCCCTTGAACTCATCATCGTCTCAAGTAGGTAATGGCGATGCGAAGAGGTTAGGAAAAGTGGTGGAAAAACTTTGTCACAAAAGTCAAACAACGAATAAAAGAAAAACCACAGAAAACCATGATGCATTGCTAGAACTAAACCATGACATGACTTGGCAGGGAACTGCTAACAGATGACCGGAAATGAACAAGAAAAACTAAAATGAAGCGAACGCAACTTTAACGCGACAAGAATCTTTAAAAAACTGTGTATAATTTTATGCATTTTAAACCCTTTTCCAACACTACTTAACTAAAAAGAAAAATGTATAAGCTTTTTATGGAGAATATTAAGCCATTTAATAAGAATGCCAAAGGAAAATCACTGTGGAAGCTAAACTCCATCAACAAATTATGATTTTTTTCTTCTTTTCAGCTTTGATTAAAAACCACTCTTGTCGATAAGAAATGGCAATCAAAAATTGTCTCTTCTTTCTTTGCTTAAATTCTTCCTTATTAATGAAATACCATAACCAAGAGTGATAGAAATGTCTAACAAACATCCTTACTTACTTAACTACATAGTTTAAGTAAGTCGCAAAAACTAGTCCAAAAATTATAGATGGAAAGATGGCTGGCATTTATAATACCAGCCCGACATTTATTATTTGCCTCAAATATCGAAAGCAGTTGAAATTCTTGCTAAAAAGCTTTAAAAATTTAATGCTTGTTCTTGTTGTTTCTTAATCCTTTTTAAGCAGCATAATTTTTTTCAAATGCGTAAAAAAGAATTCTTTTAATTCTTTCACAAATATTGTCAAGTTATTGAAATTAGTAGAGATTGTTAGAAATTCTGTTTGTTGCACTACTTAAGACGTAATACATATATACGTCATATCCAAAAGGATTTAAAATTTTTTTTCTTTAAACAGTTCAGTACTTATCAAACAAAATAATGAGTACTTCATAAAGTACATAAGTTTGAAGAAAAATCTATCAGCACTAATGTATTGTTACGAAAATGAAGAATTTACATACAGGTGTTTTGGTTTTACATCGCTTAACATTAAAATTATAAACAAAAGCTACAAAAACAAAACAATGTTAGTAAAAAAACATGTTTACAAATTATCGTACTGCCTAATATAATAACAAACACCAGCATGAAAAAATGGTAAACAAGTAAGCAAAAATATACCAACAAAACAACAGTAATAAATGTAAACAATATACACAAACAACACTGCAATAACAAATGTAAACAACGATGTTTACATTTCGAGAAGGCGAAGCCACGAACATCCGCATTTAAGAACATTCATCAGACTGTTTACTCTGCCATATAAAAGGCAAGACAATTCAGGCGAGTGAGTAAGTGAAGTTCAATCAGTCTTGTTTGAAGACGCGGTGCGTTTGAAGAGAGTAATCGTGATTTGAAGATCTCCGTTACAAAGATCTCTCGAACTATTGTCTAGTAATTATTATTGTTTATGCAAAGGCTGTATACAAGGGAATAACAAAAATAAGCAATTGTTGTTGTTTACATCAAGTTGTGAACAGTGCCACATAAAATTGTGCGAATAATAAAGAATTTTAATTAATTATTTTTATTTTATTTGCCATCAACGATCTCATATTTTAAACGTTTTCAAAAGGTAAGAACGTAACAGTATTGAATAGCGTAAAGGGTATCCAGTTTTTTTTTTTTAATTCAAAACTTCCTTAATTGAAAATGAATTTGAATGGTGGTCATACATATATAATTGGTCAATGCAACCCTTCAGTCAGGATTACAACCTAGCTTCTCACACCACTTATGTTTCGTCAGTGAATTTTATACACGGGTGGCGGGGCCTACAGTTCAAAGTCGATTCCGAATACAATACAAATTTCAATAAAACACAGCATTTTTTTGCATTAGAAACAAGCTTTAATTTTAACTAAATATGTGCCGTTTCGATCGACATTTTGTCATTTTGTGGCAAAATTCATCAGGGTACAACTTCTGGGTTTTCTAAGTGAAAAACTGATTCAATTAAGCTTTGCAGAACTCTTACATCATTAAAATAATTCTGCAGATATAGCAAGACTCAGGCTACATGCGTCCAAATTCTTTGGACGCTGATGTCGTATCATCAAGGAATTATATTGTCGCGGCATTGTCATGAAGGAATACCACACCTTTTCTGTTGAAAAATTCTGACCATTTTAACTAAATTGTTTGCTTCGTTACTTACTTACTTAATTGGTCAACTACAACTCTTAAGTCAGGTTTACAACCTAGCTCCTCACACCACTCCTGATGTGTGTAATAATTTTATTCATGAGTATTGCAACCAACAGTTTAGTGGCGACTTCGAACGATAGATTTGAGAAATTTTCCTGGCAAGTTTATTTACTCTCAGACTGATTTGCCAGAAGACTAATAAGAGGAAGTCGCCGAAAGCATTATAGTTTCATATTTGGTCTTGTTCAAGATGTCTTAGCCGAGAAACGAACCACGGATTCCTGGGTAATAAGCCTGCAATCATCCTACTATACTATGACGATTTCAACATTGCCTGCTTCAATAGTAGTGATCTATAATCAATCATTGGATTAGGTCGTAGAAGCTCGTAAAGCACAATTCCCTTCCAATTCTCTTGAGACACAATACAGGCTTTGCTACCAACTGCAAAGCTGTAATCATACATAACATACATAATTGGTCATTACAACCCTTCAGTCAGGATTACGACCTAGTTTCTCACACCACTTATGTTGTGTGTGTTAATTTTATACATGAGCGGCGGGACCTACAGTTTAAAGTCGAGAAACTTTTCATGGCAATTTTATTTACTCTCAGAGTTTTTGCCAGAAATCTGCTGAGAGGAAGCCGCCGAAGAAATACTTTTTGTATTTTGTTTTGATGTCTGGCTTGGGGCTCGAACCCTGGCTTTGCGTATAATAAGCCAACACACTACCTACTAGACCACGGCGTCCTATAAGCTGTAATCATTCGCTTAAAAAATTAGTCGCTTTGGTTTCGTTAAAAATCTGATTTTATAAATTCTTCACACTGTCAATACGTGTGGCACTAAACCATCGATGTTCAAATGTTTGATAACTGTCGTGTTGTGATAAATGTCTAGTTTCCTAGCGACATTTTCTTGCTTATCTTTCTTAGAGTGTCTGCCTGATTTCATCTAAAAAAAAAGATGTTCTTTATTGAAAATGGCCATTAAGAACTTCGAGTAATCCTGCTAAAAGATAAACCCAAAATTTTAGAGCGTTAAACGCGATAATCGGAAAACATTTAACGTCTTTGTTTAAGTAAATCTGTTGCTACAACTCCATCTTTTTATAAAATGCTTCCGCTTTACAAGAATCTCCATTACAAATCCACTCTGTTCGGCAATTTGAAAATAGTGTTGGTAACGATTTTTATAAAACTCTCTTCTGTTAGGGTCAGTTGTTGTTTTTGTTGTATTGTTATTGCTAAAGTTTTCCATTGTATGCAATTACACAGCATTTTTTTAACATTCGGACTTTTTTTCATACACAGGATTATGTATACCGTTCGCAGACGGTCATCAGGGATGGAAAAATGGTGAAGAGTAAATGATATTGACTGACAGCAATAGTAAGTGAAGGGAACTGGTATTTCATTAAGTAAACACTAAATATTTATTCTAGAAGCACAAAGAAAGACAGAATATGGTGAAAAAATCAAATTACAATAACAAATCAACAGTGATTTTCTAGAAGTTGCCAGATCGAAATTAAATTAATTGTAAACAAAGCGAATGGTCTTGTTGCCAGTGAGTTATACCAAAAAGTGTGACGCATAACGTCTTAAACGTGAACAATATGGTAAATAAATCAAATTACAATAACAAATCAACAATGAGGTTCTAGAAGTTGCCAAACCGAAACCAAATAAAGTGTAAACAAAGTGAATGGTCATGTTGCCAGTGAGTTATACTAAAAAGTGTGACGCATAACGTCCGTAAAGTGAATGATATTCTAAAAATTGTTTTAAACCCCACGGAAAAGCTTTAAAAAGTCCATTGCAATGCTATTCTCCTCAATACTGATGCAAACAATACAGAACTTCAAATTTTTCCATCTCTGATGTCCACAGTCTTGTTCTCTTGCTCTTGCTGTTGCTGTTGCAGAAATCTCTCCATCTCTTTCACAGTTAGTATTTTATTTTCTCTGCACTCCCTTCCCTTGCTCTTGTTGTCCATCAATTTTTCATTTAAATATAGTTTTCTGGGGTTTATGCTGTTGTTGTTGGTATTGGTGTTGCTGTTGTTGTTGGTGTTGCTGTTGCTGTTGCTCTTGTTGTTCGCAAAATGACATGCTGTGTGAATTGTAATTTTTCTGTTGATTGCAATATTTCAACGGTTATGGTTTGTGGTCACCGACATTCATTCTTTCAGGCATTCGGTACGCTCATTCATTCCGAGTTCGTTCGTTTTTTTTTTCTTCTTTTCTCTTCATTCAATTATACTCACAGTGTGTTTGTGTATTTGTATTTGTAGGAGAGTAGTGTTGTAAAGAAGTTTTAAAGAATTTAAACATTAGGACAGCGATGATTTTTCAGTAAAGCAAAATTTCAAGCCATGCAAGCAATAACCATAGAAAGAGTTTGACAAATCAAAACATTCTTTTAAATCTCTGCATTGTCTTAGATTTTATGAATCACAACACTTTGTGTGTACTTTTTTGGAATCTAAACTGCATGGCTATTTGCGTAACGAATGTTAGAAAATATTGCAAAAACAAAAGTGTTGGAGGGGGAGGGTGTGGAAAAATATAAATGAAACGGGGTGTAGAGTTTTTAATTAATTGTTGTAACCAACTTTTAAAAAGATATTCATCATAAATGATTATAAAATGCAAATGATACACAAATACGTTATTAAAGTTTCTTGTTGCAATCATCATATTTTTATGTTTTTGTTTTTGTTTTTTTTTCATAGGAATTGAAAACAAAAGTATTTTAAACCGAAAGTTATTTATAATTTATTGTGTATTTAACTTTTAAACACAGAAATAGTTTTTGCAGTAAATTGTTTTGAAAGTTATACAGCCAGAAGCGTTGTTGGACACTGTAATTTGGCCATTTTAATGGATTTTATTAACACTAACGAACAATAACAGATATTAACGCTTATGCAGTATAGATAAACAGGTTCTTACGATTAGTCAAGCATATATAAAAGTTTAAGAAGGATTTTAAATACACACACATACATCATCGGTCATTACAACTCTTCAGTCAAGTGGTTACGACCTAGCTTCTCACACCACTTACATAAGTTGTTTATGTTAATTTTATACATGAGTGGCCCTACCTACTGTTCAAAGTCAACTCCGAATGACAGATTTTTGAGAAAGTCGCCGAAGAGATATTTTTTCGTATTTCGTTTTGATGTGTAAACTGGGGAGGACAGAGTTTACTTAACATCTATGTAAAATAGAAGATGTTTGGATTATAGATGCAGGACATGAATACAGGCGAGAATTTTTAATGTTAGCCCTGCCTGAGTGCATATTCACGCGGTCAGTGGGGAAACCATTGCTGTTGCCCTAACTTACGCAGGCACTAAGCGGCGTATTTTAGACATTCACGATGTCATAGGTATCTATTTCTCCTCACCAACTGCTAAGACAGATCACTCACTATGGAAATTGGGGCAGACTAGAAAAGTCTGGGAACTATAAAATGCTCAAACCGGGCCCTCGCAGTTTATTGCATATCTTTATTAGACAAGGAATATCTTACAGGGATGTAATAACATGTTCATTATAATTTTATTTAAAGTCACCATGTATACCAGTTGCCAACGAATTCATGATGGAAATACTCAGATACTTAAGCATAACCAATAGCTTCAAAAAAGCATTGTATGGTATTTATGTGACATCCATCCTCATTAAAACATGCCTGGCGTAAAAAATTCTAATGTTCCCATTGCCTGGTTGAAAATTAAAACTTTTAACAAAGCAAACCTAGTAGCTGATAGACTACCTAAAACGGTCATACGCTTGTGAATTACATATACTGACTATACGGGTTTCGCTTTAATTTAAACTAAGAAAAAATGTATGCTGCGCAGGTTAGAGAGAAAAGTGGAGAGGTCTGACTTTTTTATGATCAAAAGAGATCATTTACTTTGATCAAAATTCCTAGCTTCCTTTTGCTTATAGCGGTTAAATTAATTACTAGACACTGTCTTACCATTGGTGCAATTGAAGACAAGAACTGGAAGGTATTTAATATCAAGAAGTTTTTACAGCAAAACCGAAAAACTAGCAGGAATTATAGAATGTGGTGGAATCATCGTGGCGAGTTATTCCCGTAGAAAGATGCCAAAAATTGGTTAACTCCATGGGTCGTCAATGCAATACAGTAATTAAGAATAGAGAATATTCCATAAAATATTAATTTTAAACAATACTTTTCATTTTTTTTCCCTAAATTTTTGAAATTCTAAAAAAAGTGCTATTTTTTGCAATCATATTTTCCTATAAGTTTTAAATTTTCCATTTTCACATTTTGTAAAAATGTTGTACAAAAAAATAGAAACATCAATGAATACACAACATACTAAATAATGAATTTACAAAATAATTTAAAACAATTCTTTAATAATTTTTACAATAATAGGCAATGTCTAACATAAAACTCTTCACTGCTATTATTTTGCACGGTACATAATTGGTCATTACAACCCTAGTTTTTCACACCACTGATGTTGTGTGTGTGGGGCCTACAGTTTATTGTCAATTCCAAACGACAGATTTTTAAGAAACCTTTCATAGCAATTTTATTTTATTCTCAGAGTGTTTGTCAGAAATCTGCAGAGAGGAAGTCGCCGAAGAAATATTTTTTAATTTCTTCGTTTTGAACCGAGTCCTCACGTCTAACAAGCCAACAGACTACCTACTAGACCACGGTGACTTCTCGCAATATAACAAACCAATAATAATAGAAATAGAAATTGGTGAACATTAAACCCTAACCTTTCCAAGCTGAAATGTAATTGTACGCCTTTTTTAGATTATGATAAGAGGAATTACCTCACACCGAGTGAACTTGCCTATGATCGAAAAATTACACGCTAACCTAACCTAACCTAAGCCTTTTTAAATTTTATTTCATTAATGAAAACGTGAACAATGTTTTCTCACTATGTTTCGAAAATATCCTTAGCGATTTGAAATGTTGTAATCGTTCAATTTCTTTTCTAAAAACTATTCATTAATTATGATCCTATTTTTGTTTTTTCTTATGTGTAATAAACTTCAACTTAAATTTTCCATAACGTTTGCAAAAACAAACAAAAAAGAAGAAGAAAAAACTCCTCTAAAAACTTGACTTGAAACTTTAAACAGATTTTGGTTTAAATTTTAACTCTCTAATGTCTCTTACTTTGCTTTGCACTTTGGGGGCTGAGGCTATAAACTCCTTAGAGCCATACAAAGTACTTTGAAAACGCACAATATGATGCGGCATAATGAAATTTGTTCGAAGCATATTTACGAGAATGTTTTTGCTTTTTTTTCTTTTTAAAACAATATTTGCAACTCAACGATAAAGTTTAATTTATTTGCAAACATTTTTCGATACAAACTCATACAAGAGTTTCATAAGATTTGAGTCTAAACATTCTATAAACAAAACAAAACAAAACAAAACAGAACAGAACAGAGCAGAACAAAAGAAGACAAAAAAATAACAAGAAACATAGAAGAAAAGGAAATCGTTAAGACAAATATCTCACCACTGTACTAAGCTATATACGTGTGTGCATTTATGCAAAACGAGTATATGCCACTATGTAGGGCATACAAAATCAGAACCATAATGATGAGACATGCATACAGAGGTAATGCAGTGAACATTTTATATTCACTTCTATGTACACCTTTGAAAGCATGCGATGAATAACCCATTATGTTTTAGGCATTGTTACGTTTTTAGCTTTTAAAAATTAAATATAAAATTAAATTTAAAATAAATATAATAAAAATAATTAAAATTAAAATATAAAATAAATTTGTGTTTATTTTTTATTTTATTTTATTTATTTATTTAATTTATAAAATTATTTTAAAAATCAATTTCTTCAAAAATATAAGTAATAGTTACAATAAAAATATGAAAAGTTACGAATTGAGAAAAATAATACTGTTTCGTTTTATAACGCAAGAATTGAAAGAAAAATCAACAAAGTCTGACAAATAATTAAATTGACGGCAAATTCATACAGCATAATTAGTTCTGCAGAATTGAATATAAATAGGATTATGACAGCGGAAGTAACGACGAGGAACATTGAATTTAACAGATCTTAACAGAAATTCACAGCAAATATTATCATTGATCAGGTTAACCATGAAGGATATATTTAACATTGTTCGACGACTCTTAAGGGTAGGCAGTTTTATTAAAGCCAGTCTGCTAGTATATGAAGACATATCCAAGGCCACGCAAGCAGTAGAAAGAGTAGAAATTGTTTCTGAACAGATTCGATGTGTTCGCTGTAAACATTATAGTGAGGATCCCATACGATGGATCCATATTCCAAAATTGGTCTGACAAGCGATACGTATAACTGTTTAGTAATAAATGGATCAGTAAATTCCTTTGCCCAACGTTTTATGAAGCCAAGAGTGCTTCTTGCCTTATTTACGGTCAAAGTGATATGATCATTAAAGTTTAATTTTGTGTCTAATAGAATCCCAAGATCAATAAAAGAGTCCACTATTTCCAGTTGATGACCTCCAAGCAAGTAATTAACCGCAATAAAATTATTTCTTGAGTACCGCATACATTTGAATTTTTTAATATTCAGCTCCATCATGTTGTACTCGCACCATGAAAAGAAATTATTGAGATCACTTGGAAGATAAATATGCTCAATGAAATTATTAAAGGAGAGAAAAACTTTTACATCGTCAGCATACATCAAGATATTGGCAAAATTAAAAAGTGGACCAAGATGGCTGCCTTGAGGAACACCAGATAGCACATAAATATACTTAGATAAGCTATCGTTCACACATACAGTCTGCTTTCTACCAGTCAAATACGACTCTAGCCATCTTAAACTCCTATGATTTACACCCATTAAATCCAATTTAGTTAACAGGAGTTTGTGATTCACTTTATCGAACGCCTTACTAAAATCCGTAAAAATTACATCAGTTTGCTTTCGTTGCGATGGATGTTAACTGAAGCACATTAGTTGTTGTCGAACTGCCCTTTCGGAAACCATGTTGATAAGGTGATAATAACGATGACGTATGATTAACCAAAAAATCGGCAATCAGTTTCTCGAACATTTTTGGAATTGTACTCAGTTTTGCAATGCTCCTATAATTTGTAACATCAGATTTATTGCCATATTTAAAAAGTGGTATAATATACGAGTTCTTCCAAAACACAGGAAAATATCCATAATTAATCGAGGTATTAAACAATATGACTAATGGTGTGATGAATGTCACCAAATGTTGGAATAGATATTACTTGAGCTGATGTCAGCGAGTAAGGGTACATATTTGTATCATTATAGTTTTAATTAAAATTCTTTATTATTCGCACAATTCTGTGTGCCACTGTTCACAACTTGATGTAAACAACAACAATTGCTTTTCTTTGTTATTCCTCTGTTTATACCCTTCGCATAAACAATAACAATTACTAGACAATTATTTGAGAGATCTTTGTAACGGAGATCTTCAAACCACGATTACTTTCTTCAAACCGTGATTACTCTCTTCAAACCACACCGCATCTTCACATAAGACTGACTGAACTTTACTAACTCACTTGCCTGCTTGGCTTGCCTTTTATATGGTAAAGTAAACAGTCTGATGAATGTTGTTGAAAGCGAATGTTCATGACTTCGCCTTCTTGAAATTTCTATATTTTATTATTTTAGTGTTGTTTGTGTATTTTGTTTACATTTATTTTTGTAGTATTGTTTGTGGATTTTTGTTTACTTGTTTACCATTTTTATATGCTGGTGTTTGTTGTTATCTTAAGCAGTGCCATAATTTGTAAACAGGTTTGTTTACTGCATTGTTTTATTTTTGTAGCTTTTGTTTTAATGTTTAGCGATGTAAACGCAAGACATCAGTATCTAAATTTTTCCATTTTCGTAACAATATTTTGAATCATACAACTTATTTTCTAGGCTTAAGGGCATTCTAGTAACCCCACTTTAGGTTATGCTAGGTTATACGTTAGAATATATTTTTTTAACAAATTGTTTATTTGGTAGCTGTGGAATGGCATTAAGAGTAATACAAGTCAACTTTAAGAAACTTTATTTATGCAACATGTTATAAGAACAGCTACAGCTACAGCACTATTCATTTCATTTAACACGATCAACAACAAAAACTGACAGACACTTTGTGGCTTTTAAAGAAAAATCTCCACCATAAGCATTAATTCCATGGCAACAAACAGCTCCACAACAAACCCCCCTTAAAGGATTTGAAATTTTCATAATTTCTAAGCTTTTGTTCCTCCATCCTTGTTTGCAGCTTTCCATTTGTCTACAAAGTTTGTGTTCCTTATTAAGATTTCTCATCATTTGATATGAGTGTTTAGCTTTCATTGGTAATGAATTTTCGTTTTTCATGAACTCCTCCCCCACATTATCATAATCGTACATTATCACTGGCGTTTGCGGTTATTAAGACAAACATTTTTATTTGATTTTCCCCAAAAAAAAAAACAAAAGTTAATACCACCGAAAATAAAATGCTTTTCGCTTTTCATTCATCCCCTTCTGCTGAATATACCATAAACGTATAAACTATTGTATAACATGGTTGGAAAAAATGCATTTTAATTAGTTTTGGAAATAAATAAGAAGAGAAAATAAAGTTTTTCTTCAGTTTCAGTTTGAGTTTTAAGTTTTTTAAAGTTTCTTTATTTAAATTCAGTTTTACTACACCGACTACTAACTACTACACTCATCAACTTATACCGTAGATTTCAGGGGTATATTTTTGGGCAATAGATGAATGCAGCAGTCGAAAATAAAAACACCATTTCCAATAATAAAAGAGAAGTATTGATTACCTTTATCTGTTTGAAAATCAGAAATATTATTTAGAGAGAGAGAGCGACTAATTTTTGCCATCAAAGGCCTACAGTGAACGTCAAAAGAAACTGTACTGTAAGGATAAAATTCTAACAACCATCAAACTCAACTTTTGCCCACTTAAGGAGAGTGCCCGAAAAAATTTGACAATATTTCAAAATTTTTGTAAAATTTTTTTAGTTTCAATTTAAAAAAAAAAATTTATTTAAATTTAAAAAAAAAAAAAATTTTCTAAAATTTTTTTAGTTTCAATTTTAAAAACTCACAATGAAACAATTTTAAAATACAAATAACAGTAATTTAGTAATGCATACCTTTTTTAATGTACAGTTTCTTTTGACGCTCACTGTACATGTAGAGGTAAAGCCACGAGAGCTCTACGAAAGCTGATGTATTGAAAATATGTCAATAAATTCTTGAAATTTTATTCCGGCTTGTAAGTATTACTATTATTGTCATCTAAAGGCACTAAACATCACTGCGATCATACGATCTATTGTACTGTGCACGACTTGTATGGGGATTCCATATAATATCTCCCCCAGTATCGTTGTCTTAACAAACTTCTGAGTGCATTCTTCAGTAAGAATAGCTCTCTGCCTTATACTATGTGGAATCCACATACAAGTTCGTGGAACCTCTAAGAATATTCCATATAATATCTCCTCTAGAATTGTAGCCCTGCCAACCTTCTGAGTACATGTCGGTATCAAGAAGTACAGTCCCCGCCTTATACTTGATAAGAATCCACGTGCCTCAAGTATAAGCTCTTGGAATTCAGTATCCTAGGTCGTTGGTATTTAAAACAATTATGAAAAGCCTTCTACTAAATGGCTTTGAAAATACCAAAAAAAAGATAGGCAGAGGATCTATATAAATAAGTAAACATACCGTCATCGAAAGTGCAGAAAGAGAACAACTAAACATTTATTTGGTAGACTAGCAGCTTTGTGAGCCCCGATGTCGGTCGAGTCTTATAGGTAGTACGTAAATACACACACAATTGGTCATTTTAACCCTTCAGTCAGGATTATGGCCTAGCTTCTCACTCCTTCCCATGTTGTGTGTGTTAATTTTATACATTAATGGCCGAACGTACAGTTTAAAGTCGAATCCTAATGACAGATTTTTCAGAAGCTTTTCGTGATAATTTTATTTTCTCTACAAATATTTTTTCGTTTTGTTCGAGATGTTTGATCTGGCATTTAAACAACGTCTTTACGTCTAATAAGCTACCACACTACCTACTGCTTGCTATTACCCGTAGTCGTCGTAGTCCAGTAAGTACTGTATTGGCTTATAAGACGTTCAAGCCCCAGATCAGACGTCTCCAGCGAAACGAAAGATGAAACAAATACTTCTTCGGTGACTTTCTCTCAGCAGATTACGTTAAACTGTAGGTACCGCCAATCATGGATAAAAACTAACACACGCACACCATGGTTGGTGCGAGAACTAGGTCGTAATCCTGAGTAATGGATTGTAATGACCAATTAAGTAAGTAAGATTTCGTTTAAGAATAAATCGAGGGTAATCATAGTCAATTAATTATATCAGTTGTACCCCACAACCACTTAAAACATCAGAAATTCCTAATCATAACAGCTATTCGGACAAAAGCAAAGACAGTAAATTAATTGTCAAGAACAAGCTTCACAAAACAGTCATTCAGAGTCGACGTTGAACTTTAGGTTTGCCACTCATGGAGAAAATTAACGCATATAACATGGGTAGTGTGAGATGTTAGGACATTTTCCTGAATAAATGGTTGTACTGGCCAATATGGTAAAGTAAGTACGTAAGTACTCCAACATTCTCTCATTTCATAATTTATTTTCCAGTATTCCAACACCCTGGATTGCATAAAGTTGCGGACATCATCGAAAAATAATAAACGGAAATTTTAATATACCCTCGCATTATTGTTTTGCACTGTCTAACAAATTGTGCAGCTTACACCACGAAATGCTATAGTATGATTTAGTTTAAGTTCTCTCTTGGGTTTGGAGTTTCTGATTTGATCAATTTCAACGATTTGAAGGTAGGTAGCAGGCTTAAATCCCAGTATCACATGATTGTAGGCCAGCAAACCATATGGTCACAATTACTTTCAACTTACTAACAACTTATCTTACAGATCGCCTTTCGCTACTAAAGATGGACTAGCCTGGCACGCTTTAGAATACCTTATCGCTTTAAATATGATGAGTACATGCTTTAGTGATTCAAAGTAAAACAATTGTATCTTAAAAGGACTCAAAATTCTTTAAATCTTAGGCATTATAAAAGTAACCTTAATAGTTTTCATTTACTCTGTACTCCAATGAATACCTAGTGTAGTTTCCTTTTGTCTATGTTTTTGCTTTAGAATAAAGGAAATGTTCAATTGTTTAGTAAACACTAACCAGGGAAATGGTGTAGATTTAGCATTATGCCTGCTTGCCTTTTTGCTTATTGCAATTTTATTCAGTTTATTTTGCCTGGTTACCAGAATTTGCACAAGTTTGCAAGTTTAACACACGCACACACACACTCTCTCTCGCACATACATACACATATACATACAACACACTGACACACTGAGAAAGCCCAAACAACATGAGCTCAAAATAAACTTGTAGATGAATAGCATGAATGTTCATTTGTCCAAAAATACAAACACAACGCTATGCACACAATCTTATGCATACGGCAAAAGACAATCAGTCTCTCACACATACATACACTACTTTGTATACAGTGCAAGCAAAAGAAAAAAAAATAAAAACAACAAAGTGTGAGAGCAAGCAAGAGAGAGAGAAAATGGAGAAAATATGCATTTTAAGTGAAAGGCAGGCGTATTATGGTATAAAGAATGTTTAAAACTGTGTTAAAACGAGCAGGCGGCAAAATGGAAAGCAGCAGAGGAGCCAGAAAACTTATGCGAGGGCTTGTAAATAGCAGGGAATAAGAATAAATAGTGCTTAAAGGAATTGCTTCCAGTTATATTGCTTGTATCAGATAAAATGGCATTGTAAACCCCTCTATAAAATGTAAAAATTGTTTACACTTTTGCTCTCTTTCTCTCTCTTTTTAATTCAGCCACTTGCTCTCACACGCTTTGCCTTACTGTTGTACAACTTCATCGTTTATTGTTTTTATTTTTTCTTGTTTTTATTTTTGTACTTTTTTTTGTTGTGTAATGCGTGTAACCCTAGAAGATGCAAACTTTAGGCAAAAAACTTTATTTTTTTTTTTTGTTTTGTTTTTGTTTCTCTTATTGTTGTTCACTGTCCACCATACAACAAAAGCAATATAACAATACAGTACATTTGTTAGTTGTGTATTTTTCTTACTTCGTTCTCGTTTCTCGTTTTTTTGTTGGTTTTTTTTTTTGGGTAATTGTGGTGCTGGTCATTAGCAACAATGTTGCTTATGGCCAAAAACTTTAACAACATCAACAACAACACTAAAACGAGCGTAAGGAGTACAACTTTTTCCTTTCTTTGCTTTTCTTTTCTTCTTCTTTTTTTTCTAAAGTGATTACAGATTAGGCAATACATACACATACAGACGTAAAGTGTTTGCATTAGAAAAGAGAGTGTAAGGGAGTTGGATGGTGGGTTATAACAAAAAAACTTTTGCTCGTGTTCTTTCTTAACGAAATTGAAAATATTTATTATTGTATGGTTGCCATACAATGTCAATGTATGTGTGTGTGTGTGTGTGTTGGAAAAAATTATTTACTAGTACAAGG
Organism: Sarcophaga subvicina; assembly: GCA_936449025.2. Classification (NCBI taxonomy): domain Eukaryota; kingdom Metazoa; phylum Arthropoda; class Insecta; order Diptera; family Sarcophagidae; genus Sarcophaga; species Sarcophaga subvicina. The sequence continues at coordinate 101,843,359 of OW388083.2, read as the reverse complement.
TATGGAAATAATGAATGCTGTTGGCAGCAGAGTGCAAAGTTTTCTTTCTTTTTTTTTGTATGAAACTGTAGGTTACAACAATCTAATGTTGGTGTAACAGAAATTAGGAAACTCAAATAATGGGTGATTTTCCAAAAAAAGAAATACAAAAACATCATATAGAACATGGGTTTACTTCAATTTAAAGCGGTTTATAGAGTACACAATAAACCTGGTCATCATAATCTGGAAGATAGTAGCCTAACTTCCTTGATGGTGAACTCCAAGTTTAAACTTCTTATCTTGAAAAAAGAAAATCTTTTAGAGTAGCAAACTGCCATGACAATATGCTGGCCTTGTCGCTAATGAATAAATTTAACACCCAATATAGGTTTACTGAAACAAATTAGGCCGTTATTCTAATTTAAAGGCCAATAATGTAATATGACGTCATATATCCTTTGAAATAATTCACAAGGAGACTTAGGAAGAAAAGTGAATGTAACATACATAACATACTACATAATTGGTCATTACAAACCTTCAGCCAGGGTTGCGACCTAGTTTCTTACACCACTTATGTTGTGTGGGTTAATTTTATACATGAGTGGCGGGACATACAGTTTCAAGTCGATTTCGAACGACAGATTTTATTTGCTCTCAGAGTTTTTGCCAGAAATCTATGTAAGCTGCATATTATTCTAAAAGAGAAATCATTTTGTCATATACATATGGGTCAAGAACAGATATTGAGAATGGAGGTGAAGTTTTTGGTGCCAGAACGAAATTTACTAAGGCCATGGAGAAACTCACGAAAATCTTCCATGAGGAAGTCTATGCCATAGAAAGATGTGCTCAGTTTAACTTAGATAGGAGGCGCAAAGGACAGGACATAGCTGCAAGATCTGACTATCCGCCTTTCGAGCACACAGCTCTTATGACATTAACTCGAAGATATTATTAGACTGTCTAGGGAAAAGATATAGGACACCCCCTGACCTGGGTCGCAGATCAGATGGGAATTCACAACAAGGAGCAGGCAGATAAGCTTGCGAAGAGTACAGCTTCAACGCCGGTAATGAACTTTAACATAAAACATAATAGAAAGGGCAGATAGCATCAGCTCTTGAGGAAGAAAGGAATCAATTAGAGAAGCAAGCCCCATATGTGTTCACGGAAAGCGGTGTAGAAAACTATAGAAAGTAAACCTAGAATCATAGAACCTGCTACTGTAGACTAACCGCCGCCATGGAAAAAACTGAATGAATAAAAAACAAACTTAAAAAAATATTAAGATGGAGGAGATTGTCTTGAATGGTTTTATGCTCCTTCAAGAAACGAAAACGAGTGAAGAAAAGACAGCATAAAAATAAAATCCAATCGTTCTAAGTTCTATCTATCTATCAAGGAGGCTAAGACAACATGGATCTTGGGGGTCATATCCAAACAAGTATTCATTTTATAGTTCACCAAGGGTTAAATTGCTTTCAGTTCTCCCCTGTCGACACCACCAGACAATGTTTGGAGTTGATGGTCTTATTTCATTAGGTCTTACCACGTCTAATTCAAGGTTTTCAAACAGCGTGATTTTCTGTAAAAAATCCATACACATACAACCCTTCAGTCAGGATTAAAACCTAGCTTCTCACACCACTTACGTTCTGCGTTTTAATTTTATACATGAGTGGCGGGACCTAAAGTTTAAAGTCGACACGGTATAACAGATTTTTTGAGGAACTTTTCATGGCAATTTGATTTACCCTCAGATTTTTTGCCAGAAATATGCTGAGAGGAAGTCGCCGAAGAAATATTTTTTTTATATTTTCGTTTTGATGTCTGACCAGGGGTTTGAAACGTGGCTTCATATCTAATAAGCCATAACAGTACCTACTGTCAGTAGGTGTTACCATCTCTAATTAAAGGCCATCAAAATTTGTGATTTTCTGTAAAAATCCTACGAAGTAATATACTAGTATTTACAGGGTATACATAGCAGATACTTCTATTTGAAGACAATGTAGCTTAATCTCCAGGCTATTCATTACATATGCTTTGGATATACATATATAGTATATTCTCTTTGCAAGGCCTTGAAACTGACTGAGTTTTTATGAGGACACTGCAGTTGAATGTTCAGTGTATTCCCATCTTATAAGCCCGCCAATCAGGGAGTATTGTTTTCGACTTAAAATCGTCTATTCGATTCACTTTTCTGTAGTCGCTGTAGTTTACTAGGTAGTGTGTTGGTTTATTTGACGTAAGGTCAGGGTTCAAACCCTAGCTCAAACATCTCCGAAACGAACGATTTCCTCTCAGCAGATTTCAGGCAAAAACTCCGAGAGTAAAAATAAAATTGCCATGAAAAGTTTCTCAAATATTTGTCGTTCGGAGTCGACTTTAAACTGTAGGTCCTGCTATTCACGTATAAAATTAACAGACACAACATAAGTAATGTGAAAAGCTAAGTCGTAATTCTGACTGAAGGGTTGTCATGACCAAATTATGTATGTTATGTATTCGATTCACTTCTATGTGTATTATACATAATGCCAAGCTATAATATTGTATTAATAAGTGATTGTAAAGGGTCCGCCAAATAACTTTTTTTTGAAAATGCTTTTAAAAAAAACTACTGAATATTTTCTCAAATTTCTTTTTTTATTTGAAAGTACAATCCTTCCGGTTAATAATGGAAAATATGAAATGAATATGAATGAAAAATTTCATTCAAATGGCTACTTCGGCTGGCCATGCAGTAGCCTACAGGATCGGTCCAATTTTTAAGCACATTATTGATTGTGTGCAGCTGTATTTCACCAATGGCTTCACGAATATTGTCCTTTTAAGCGTCAATTGTCTCTGGCTTGTCCGCGTAACACTTATCTTTGACGGCACCCCACAAATAATAGTCCAACGGTGTCAAATCGCAGCTCCGAGGTGGCCAAACGACATCAGCTCTGCGGTTGATAATGCAATCTTCAAAAACAGGGCGTAAAACATCGAGTGCAGCTTCGGCTGTGTGGCACGTAGCGCCGTTCTGTTATAACCTAATGTTGCCAATATCCTCCTCTTCAATTTTTGTGAACAAATATTCGTTCAACATGGCCCGATAACGATCGCCATTGACTGTAACGGCCACTCCTTGCACATTTTCGAAGAAAAATGGCCCAATTATGCCTCTGGACCAAAATCCGCACCAAACAGTGACTCGTTTTGGGTGCGTCGGCTTTCCAATGTATGTGTGCGGGTTTTCTGTGCCCCAATTGCGACAATTTTGCTTGTTTACATACCCGCCAAGATCAAAATGAGCTTCATCTGAAAAGATGATTTTTTTTGCCAAAATCGGCATCTTCTGGTGTAGGCTACTGCATGGCCAGCCGAGGCAGTCATTTGAACTAAATTGTTTTCCATTATTAACCGGAAGGATTGTACTTTCAAATAAAAAAAGAAATTTGAGAAAATATTCAGTTGTTTTTTTTTTAAAGCATTTTCAAAAAAAAAGTTGTTTGGCGGACCCTTTATTATAATCGTTTTGCTTCAGCGAAGTGATAATTACACTTATTTACACTTGTAGCCTATCATTAGTCTTAGGCATTAAAAACGCAATGTCCATCACATACATATGTACAGTATACAAGTGTAGGGTACAATCGAATGTTTTATAGAATCTTTTTCTAATAAGTATTAATTATGCTAATAGGCCGTCTTTTGTCGAAACCATATAATCATCGATATTCAAATTTTTCTTTTCATTTGAAAAACAAGAAGAAAAAACACGACATTTTATATCTTATTTCCTGTATAGATCACAAGCGGCGATTAAAGGGTCAATGTTTTGTTTATCGCATGTAAAATAAGTAAAGAATTAATTAAATAAATAAATTTAAACCCAAAAAAAAACAAATTATTTTAATTATTTAATAAGAAAACAAAGCAAACATACATATTTGAAAAGGCGGCATATCTGTTTGTGTCCGTTTTTTTTCAGTTGAAATATGAGTAAATAAGTAAACAAATCATAAATTAAATGAAACTAAAGTAAACAAAGTTTTGTTTTTATTTCGTGTTTTGTTTGCATTGATTGTCAGTCATGCAAAATTTTATCAAGTGACACTTTTCGCTTTTACTCAAGCACAAGTGCCATCGAGGAGTCAGTCACTGTATTATTACTACAGAGAAAAATTCAATTTTAAGTTCAATTTATAAAAGATTATCTGTTATAAAAATTTAATAAGAAAAAATACAGTGAGCGTCAAAAGAAACTGTACACTAAGGATAAAATTCTAATAATCACCAAAATCAACTTTTAGGCGGGCACTGTTCTCACTGATCTGAGTCATGTACTCAGAAGATTGTCAGGCCAACAATTCTAGAGCAGATATTATATAGAATATTCGTGGAGATTCCACGAACTTGTATGGGGATTTTATATATAAAGGGTGTTTTTTATAGAGGTATAGAACTTTAAGTTGGCATTACTTTTCAAGGTGGCGACCGATTTAACAGTTGTCAAGTGATTTATTCTCAGTTTGGTTTGGCAATTCATTATGAATAGACTCACGCCTGAACAACGCTTGCAAATAGTGTAATTTTATTTCGAAAATAATGGTTCTGTGCGGAAAACGTATCGCGCACTACGTCCATTTTATCGTCGACAAAATCGTCCATCAGAGCAGTTAATTCGATTAACCATGGAACGTTTTCGCACCACGTTTACTCTTATTGATAACTCGCATCCCCAGAGACGCTGTACGGTGCGTACAGAAGAAGCTATTGCTGCTGTAGAGCGTAGCATTGAGGAAGACCCGAATGAGTCCATCCGCCATCGAGCACAGGAATTGGATCTGTGTCCATCCACTTTATGGAAGATTTTGCGGAAGGATCTTGGTTTGCGTGCTTACAAAATCCAACTCGTGCAAGATTTGAAGCCAAACGATCATCAAGTAAGGCGTAGATTCGTCGAATGGGTCCAAAACGAGATTACCGTTGTTCCGGATTTTCATAAGCGAATTTTGTTTAGCGATGAAGCGCACTTCTGGTTGAATGGGTACGTCAATAAACAAAACTGCCGCATTTGGAGTGAAGGTAATCCTCAAGTGTATGTGGAAACACCGTTACATCCAGAAAAACTGACTGTTTGGTGCGCTTTATGGGCTGGTGGAATCATTGGTCCGTACTTTTTCAAAAACGATGGTGGCCAGAACGTTACAGTCAATGGTGATCGGTATAGAGCCATGATTACTAACTTTTTCATTCCTGAATTGAATAACCATGATGTCCAGGAGATGTGGTTTCAACAAGATGGCGCAACATGTCACACAGCTCGTGCCACAATAGATTTATTGAAAGACACGTTTGGTGACCGCCTAATTTCACGTTTTGGAACGTGCTTTACCGCATAGACCATCATTCACCGTATTATTGCCGATATACGGCCACAAATGTTGGAAAAAGTCATCGAAAATTGGACGTCCAGATTGGACTACATCCGCGCCAGCCGTGGCGGTCATATGCCAGAAATCATATTTAAAATGTAATGCCACAAGATTATCTTTCGGATAAATAAAATTCATGTCAATCGAATAATCCATCGTTGTTTTATTGCAACTTAAAGTTCTATACCTCTATAAAAAACACCCTTTAGCTTAAGGCAGAGAGCTATTCTTACTGAAGAATGCACTCAGAAGTTTGTTAAGGCAACGATGCTAGGGGAGATTTTATTTGGAATCTCTGTATAATGCTGTAGTTACCCACACGTAACGTAACGTACCGTAGCGAACGTTCTCTTTTTAGCATACGGAAAACAAAACGGAACGATCTGTATAAAATAGAATTCTCCCACGTTTTTACGTGACATTAGAACATGAGAGATGAATAAACGAATAAAAAAATATTGTAACCAACATTTGTGTAAAAATCACCAAATAAGGAAAAATATGACCAAAATTAAATTCGCAGTTTTTTTATTTTATTTTTTTCAAATTTAAATTATAACCAAATCCGGAAAAATCTACACATTGAACAAAAAACGCAACACTGATAATGAGTCCAATTTCTTTCCATTGTGTTATCTTCGTTTGTGTGTTGCTTTGTGTTCTGTTTCGTTTTTATTTACATTCTTGGTTGACATATGTCCCGTTTTGAACGTTTCTATAACTACACAAACGTTTTTAAGGCTACGTACGTTACGATTTTACGTTTCTCACGCTTGGGTAAGCAGGGCATACGTCGTGCACAGTACAATAGATTGTATGATCGCAGTACTTTAGTGCCTTCAGATGACAATAAGAGTAATACTTACAACCCGGTAGATACAGTGAGCGTCAAAAGAATCTGTACTGTAAGGATAAAATTCTAACAATCACCAAACTCAACTTTTACCTCTTAAGGGGAGTGCCCGAAAAAATTTGAGAATATTTCGAAATTTTTTGTAATTTTTTTTTGTTTCAATTTCAAAACCTGGCTATGTTTCTTTTGACACTTACTGTATATGCAGTTAAGTATGTAATTAACTCTCTATAGTATCTCTGACGTGGTCTTTATATATATAAATGTATAAGTTCCTCTTACTCCTCTAGGGAGCATATATTCCAAAGCAAGTTAGTTCCAATGAGCGTGATAGTCAGCGCGGTGTTTCACTTCATTCCACTGTAGACGTAGTTTAGATAATTCGATTGTTATTTGGCGTTTCCAGCTGTGTGATGGTCATCCGATGCGCCTGCTTCCCTGGGGGTTCCAATATATGGCTTTCCTTGTGATGTCATCTAATGGCTTGCGAAGAGTGTGCCCAAGCCAACCCCACTTGCGTCTTCTTATTTCCATCTCTATTGGTTGCTGGTTTATATCTGACCAGACTTGGGCACTGGATATTATGGAGGGCCAGTTGTTAACAAATACCTGAAGAGACTGGGAATCTCGTGGTGCCATATTCCACGTTTCGCAACCGTAAAGTAATGTGGATTTGACGTTGGAGTTGAAAATTTTAATTTTGGTGCGCCTCGATATGTTATATGATTTCCAAACGGGGTTAAGTTGGGCAAAAGTATTGCGTGGCTTATTAATGCGGCTGGCAACATGGCTGCTGATGAACAGCCGGATTTGTCGATTATACTGCCTAGATAGCAGAAGGACTCCACTTCATTAATTTCCTTGACGTATATTAAGAATATACCCGTTGCGTTAGCATTCATTCTGAGTGATATCGTTTTGTGGATACTCATCTTTAATCCAGCTAACTTTGCGGTTTCTCTAACTAGGTCCAGTTTCGACTCCATGTAGAAGAAAGAATGGCTCAATAAGCATATGTCATCCGTATAGTCCACGTGGTATTTAACCCATCTTTATAGTTGGTTTCACGCTATATATGAATTCTGAACTTGAGATCAATGCTAATTCCCAAGCACTGTTTTAAAAGGAAGCACACTAAGTCTAATAATCTCTTCCTTATCTTATATAATCTAACCTAACCTCACTTAACCTAACCTAACCTCACTAAATTATTTTAAATTTTAGTTTCTAACCACCAAAAATTAAATAAAAACCTCTTTTAAAACTTAAATAAATTACTCCTACAAGTTTGAAGAAAGAAGAAGAAGACCAAAAAATTTGTTTTGTTTGTTTTCTTCCTTTTCGTTTCGTTGGCGTCAAAATGCATTCGGGTTTAACACACCAGAAATATTTTAGAAAATGTGCGTTTGTTTGTTTGTTTTTTGTTTTGCGCTTAATCTTCCCCCCAAAAAACGAAAAAAAAATTCGTAGAAAAGTTTGTTTATATTTATCAGGCGTGGTTGACGGAAAAAAGTGTCAACATTTATCAAAAATTGTTTAGAACTTCGTTTTTTTTATTTTATTTGGCCCCCTGAACAAAAGGCGGAATTCAGACCATCACAAATAAAATATAAAAACTTGCTTATAAACATACATACAGACATACATACATATGTATGTATATATCTCAAAAAAGAACAGAGCAAATAACAATGGCCAAAAATTGGACAAAATAATACAACAACACCACTGAACAACTGCTAGAAAAAAGTGTAACAATTGCCACTCTAAACTTAGAAAAATAGTACCCAGCCAACCAACACTAACAACAATAATGAAACATTGTATGCAATGCAACCAAATTAAACAAAAAAAAAAACTGGAAGACAAGAAAGAAGAAACAACTCGAAGTGACCTAACCTAACACCTCAAGAAAATATTCTACACCAACCAAGCAAATAAAAAAAGGAATTCAAACTAAAGAACATGTTATCACCACCACTACAAAGGAGAGCATAAGCAGTGATAACAACAAGAATAAGAGAAAAAATAGGCATCTTTTATAAGAATAATAAAATGACAGTGGAGCAATTGGCAAATGTTTGATCTTTAAACAAAAACTCTTCAAACGCTTGGAAAATTTTTTTAAAAAAGTCTGTAAGACAGGCATGGTATTGTAGGTTATGTTAGGTGGCGGACCCCTTCGAAGTGGTCCCACTTAAGCTAGCATTTAGACCCATTGTAATATTACAACTAATTCTTCCAGCTAAGCAAGTGACTGTTCCACTATGGAAGGTTCTAGGATCCAGGATAGAAGGTTCATTTGTTTTTGCCCAGGCACTGTGGATGCATTAGTAATTTTTGATGATTTTCTTTTCCAGAAGGTGGAGCAGCTTGATCATCCCTCCCTCTGGTAGGGTCATAGCTAAAGGGTTTTCCTGGGTCGAAAATCATGAATTTTGAAACATGGAGTATTTAAACATAAACACCACGCCACTCTACCACTAAGGTGCACTCGATAACTGGGTTGGTAGCGGATTCTACTCTGGGAAACTGAACCTGAACATTTCTCTCCGACTGTCGGATTACTGCAGCGTGTTTCAAGCGGAAGTAATGGATATCTACCTGGCCGCTCACTGAATCCTCTTGAACGGTACTCCTCCTACCTGCATCTCAATTTTCTTTGATAGTCAGGCTGCTTAAGATCTTTGTCGAGCTGTAGGATTAACTCCACGACCGTTAGGGAGTGTTGCCTTTTTTCTGAGCGCTTCAGTGTCTCACCTGTCTGAGTCCTGGGCACAGCCACATCCCGGGAAACTATAGGGCCGACGAGATCGCCAGAGCTGGTGCACTCCTTCTGGAATCCTCGTCAATCAACTTGCGTATGCCACTGACCTTGTTTAAATTGACCATTGTGCGGAAATTCTTTCGCAACGCCAACCTATCCTGGGTCAATGAGGAATCCTACTCCTGAATGGATAGAAGGTGCACCAACCAATTGCTCGGACTTGATCGAAATGTCATCTCTATCACAGTGGCCATGCTTGCAGATCATTGTGTTATGGGAAGACATGCGGAAACAATACAGTTCCCATCTAACGACTTCTGCCGTGGATGCGGATCTGATGAGGGAGAGGAGACTGTCATCCACTTTATTTGTCAATGCCCACCTCTTGCGAGGTGCAGATATAGGTTATTTGGCTCCCCAATCCTTATCAGCTTGACGGAGCTATCATCCATTGATGTCAAGGATATGGCATCGTTTTTCAAACTTTCGGGATAGTTTCCTAGCGTAGGGTAGACGTACTCTTAATGTGCAGCCTTTGCGCTGGCCAACTTCATCCCAGCTTGGTGGACCTCGGTCAGTATTGGGACTGCTTTTACCCGTGGCATCACAACGGGCGCTTTGCGTGCTCGATTGTGCCTTTGGTGTCAAGGCTATCACTTCAAACTACCCACCTAAGGATCACTTAATTGTGTTCAATTCACATCCAATACTTTGCTTCCTATTCAGTTTTAAGTTTCTCAATGGAGCAAGAATAATAAAATCTTAAAATATATTTCAAATTAAACATTTTCATTTGAGAATTTAATCCTACAAAAAATATTTTCTTTTCCACTGTTCCCAACTCCAAAATATACCAGTGTGTACTGAATTCTAATGCAACTCTGTTATTTGATTAATAACCCATACAGATGCTAACAGAATCCTACTGAAAAACTCTCTCTCTCTATCTTCTATACTCTCTAGTACTCTAAAAAGAGTATTTGAGAAAAAAAATTAAGAGGAGTACACATAAAAAAATTATAATTTCAATATGCAGCTGATGCAAAGATTATTGGTCTGGTTCGAGGATTGCCTCAACCATATCAACTTTGATTATTGCCTACAAGGTAATACTACGTTTGAACACAGAATAGCGTACTAAGTAACTGAGTGGAATGAATTTCGAAATGTTCGCAATTTACATCTCTCCGAGGGCAGCCTTTAATAAACTTCTCAATGTTCGTCTACTGTACGCAAAATTAATTGATATCTCTTTCATAAGGGATAATGTAGTTTAGGCCTTCACGAATGACTTGAAAATGAATAAAGGAACGAGAACTGGTGTCTGCTTTAAAACCTTCTTAAAAACCGGCATACAAAGCCAAGCCATAAGCCGTAAAACCACGGCTCAAGCCCCAGGTCAGACATATTCAACAAAATGAAATATGAAAAAAATTTTCTTCGGAGACTGCTTCTTAGCAGGTTTCTAGCAAAAACATACACATACATAATTGGTCATTACAACCCTTCAGTCAGGATTACGACTTAGTTTCTCACACCACTTATGTTGTTTGTGTTAATTTTTATACATGAGTGGTGGGACCTACAGTTTAAAGTCGACTCCGAACGACGGATTTTTGAGAAACTTTTCATGGCAATTTTATTTACTCTCAGAGTTTTTGCCAGAAATCTGCTGCGAGAAAGTCGCCGAAGAAATACTTTTTTTATTCTATTTTGATGTCTGACCTGGGACTCGAATCCTGGCTTTTCGTCTAATAAGCCAACACACTACCTACTAGACCACAGCGACTAGCAAAAACCCTGAAAGTAAATAAAATTGCCATGAAAAAAATTTCTCAAAAATCTGTGGTTCGGAGTCGACTTTAAACTCATGTATAAAATTAGCACACAAAACATAAGTGGTATATAATTCCGTAGGCAGATCTTTGATATAAGAAAACTATACAGTATATACAGTGCTATTGAAGATCTCTAAGCAAGCGTAGACAAAAAAAAACTTAACAGTGTTTGTAGAATCTCAAATGTATTGTAAACTTTGGCATTGGAAGGCATGGTGGTTATAACGTCGCCGTTCGCAGCAATTGGGCCTCTGTTACTCAACAACGTGGAAAATTTTGCGGAAGGATTTAGGTGTGAAGCCTTTCAAAATACAGCTGGTGCCGGAATTGAAGCCGTACGACCTACCGCAACGCAGAATTTTTGGTAAATGGGCTCGTGGAAAGTTGGCCGAAGATCCACTTCTTTATCGAAAAATTGTGTTCAGCGACGAGGCTCATTTTTGGCTCAATGGATACGTAAATAAGCAGAATTGTCAATTTTGGAGTGCAGATCAGCCAGAAGCAAAGAAGAAAAAGTCACAGTTTGGTGCGGTTTAAGGGCTGGTGGCGTCATTGGACCGTACTTCTTCAAAGATGCTGCGAATCGTAACGTAACTGTGAATGGTGAGCGCTACCGTGAGATGATATCCAATTTATTTTGTGACCAAAATGCAAGAGCTTGACTTGCATGACATGTGGTTTCAACAAGACGGTGCCACATGCCACACAAGACGCATAACAATGGACTTATTGAGAGGCGAGTTCGGTGAACATTTTATTTCACGTTCGGGACCGGTCAATTGGCCGCCTAGATCGTGCGATTTAACGCATTTAGACTATTTTTTGTGGGGCTATGTTAAAGCTCATGTCATGAAGCATTTATTCGCGAGATACCGGCCGAAATGTTGGAAAGAGTATGCCAAAATTGGACTAAGCGGATGGACCATTTAAGGCGCAGTCGCGCTCAACATTTGCATGAAATAATCTTCAAACATTAAATTGTATGGACCGTACTATCGATTCAAATAAAGATTTCATAAATTTTTCTGAATTTTATGTGTTTTTTTTTTTGAAAGATTTTCCTATAGCTCTTAAAAAATCACCCATTATTACGAACATAGGATGTTTCAAAGATCATCACAATGGACCTAGTGTACTAACCAATTGCGTTGCGTCTATCATCTGATATACTGATAGAGTTGAAGTATGATTTCAAATATCCACGATTACTTCCAATTGAAATGTGTCCTCATAGCCGTGATAAGAATGCTTACACGAACGTAAACTTATGTAAAGAATGCAGTGAAGAATACCTTAAAAGAGACACCAATTTCTCATTGTATACATCCTTAATACACTCACTAACTAACATGGAACAAAAAGAAGTGGTGAGCAAAACTTTTTACAATGGAACACAGACATACAGCCAGTGTTGAGAGTAAAGCATTTGGCATACATACGAGTACATACATATTGTAAAAGAAAATATTGTGGGTTGCATTGAAGAAAAAAACAAGGAACATATAGTATAACACAGTGTTGATTTTTGTTTGTTCAAAAATTGTTTTTGTTCCTGTCCTATTATGAGTTAACATTGTTGTGGATGGCGTTTTTTTTTGGGAGATTTCCTTGGTTGGAAAATAGGAAATACGTTAAACTTAATAAAAAAAGTACAAATATTTAGAAAAACATTGTGTGTGATATTTAATTTATTATGGTGCCAGAATTTTTTTTGCGAAATAAAATTCAACACAATTTCTTTCTTTCTTTGGTTACAATGATAAGTTTTGTAAAGAAGTTTAAAAACATTTTATTTTCCTTCTTTCTTCATGCTTATCTTATAATGTCTAGAAAAGTAATAGAATTTCAAAGGAAAGAAAAAATGTATTTAAATTTTTAAATGCAACAATTAAAATATTTCAAGTATTTGCCAAAATCCTAATGCTTAAATTGAAACTTTTTTTTAATATTCCTATCTTTTTTTTTTGTTTAGTAAAATTAATATTTATTTTGTTTTTTTTTTATTTATTTATTCTCTTTTCAGTTTGAAACAAGAAAATCTCATCAAATGCCGAAATATTTGCATAAAAGACACCAGAAGCTTTTAAACAAATCTCAATAGGGATTATGTATGCAAAAACTAAATTAAGGTAATAACTTTTGCTTAAGAACAGTACAGAATATGGCACAGTGGCCAAGATGGCATTTTTAAAAACGTAAATCTTAAAGACATAATATAAGAAATTAAATATTTTTTAAGGGATTGTATTGTAAACTATTTGATATGTAATAATATAGGGCTCTTAAGAAAGTTTGATGAAATATTTGATCAAAAATTTTATTATTTAACCAAGTACAAAGCAAATTTAGTTATGAACATCTTACGAAATTTAAATTTATGTCATTAAGAGTTAGTATATATTAAGAGTCGTATTCTGAAAATTTGTATGGACAAACTGTTCGAGAAACCCCATAAACATACTACTAGAGTTACGTAGTGATAGAAATAAATATAATTGGTCAATTCACACAAGCCGTTGTATTCATTGTATTGTTGGAAGAACATACAACAGTGTATGATTGTTGTTGATATTTTTCATATAAAAATTCGATACACTTATATACATCTTTTCCATATGTTTTTAAAAGTTGTATTGGTTTCGTGCTATCAAATTGTGTGAATGCCACGAGATACACAATACAGCATAGCATTGAGCGTTCACAAACAAACAAATGTATTCAATACAACATACACGATACAAAGTCGTGTGAATTGCCCAAATCTAAAGACATAAGGATCCTGCTTCCAATACATGGTGAATTCATCAAAATTTCACTGTCAAGCTCTCTCAGTTTCTGTCAGTTAGCTTCTGTCCCTCAATTACTATCAGGTTTGTGTACATACATACATACATAAACACACAATTAATCACTACAACCCTTCAGTCAGGATTACAACCTAGTTTCTCACACCACTTATGTTGTGTGTGTTAATTTTATACATGAGTGGCGGGACCTACAGTTTTATGTCGACTCCGAACGACAGATTTTTGAGAAACTTTTCATGGCATTTTTATTTACTCTCAGAGTTTTTGCCAGAAATCTGTGGAGAGGAGGTCGTCGAAGAAATACATTTTGTATTTTATTTTGATGTCTGGCCTGGGGCTCGAACCCTGGCTTCACGTCTAATAAGCCAACACACTACCTACTACACTACAGCGACTTTTTTTCGTTATGAACATTCTTACGAAACATAAATTTATGTCATTAAGATAGTTGCGTAGTTATATAAATAAATATAATCTGAAGGCATAAAGTTCCCGCTTCCAATACATGGTGAAAACATCATGTCAGTTAGCTTCTGTCGCTCAATTTCTATTAGATAAGTGTACATACATACATACATAAATACATAATTGATTATTACAACCCTTCAGTCAAGTTTACTACCTAGCTCCTCACACCACTTATGTTGTGTGCGTCCCCTTTCCTACATCCTCTCCTTTCTAATCGCTCTATTATCCTTCCCTCTGTAAGGACGTTGTACAATGGGTCAATTCGACCTCCGGGTACTGTACTTGTCTTTATTGACAAGTACACGTCCTCTAACATAACCTAACCTATGTTGAGCGCGTTAATTTTATACATGAGTGGTGAGGCTTACAGCTTAAAGTCCACTCCGAACGACAAAATTTTGAGAAACTTTTTCATGACAATTTTATTTCCACTCAGAGTTTTGCCAGAAGTCTTCCGAGAGGAAGTCGCCGAAGAATTTTTTTCATATTTCTTTTTAGTTGGAGATGTCTGACCTGGGGATTGAACCGAGGCCCTCATGTCTAACAAGCCAACACAATACCTACTAGACTACGGCGACATCGAAATTTAAATTTACGCTATTAAGAGAGCCATCTAATGGTAGAAACAAATAATAGCCAGAAGATACAAGGTTCCTGCTACAATACATGGTGAATTCATCAAAATTTCTCAGCCAAGTTCTCTCAGTAATTGGTAGTCAGTTTCTTCTGTCTCTCCATTTGTCAGACTTGGTCTGGTGTTATTATGACGATCACTTCTTATTGTTCCAATCGAATTGTTTGCTTCAATCCCATTAATTGCTGAAGTCAGAGGAAAAAAAGGATCGTTTGCCCAGGTCGTAAGAGCTCATAATAAACAATACAAATTCACCCTCAAATGAACCTACCTTGGAGTTAATACTGGCTTATCAGTATAAAATAACACTCACGTATAAAATTAACGCACACAACATGAGTGGTGTGAGAAGCTAGGCCGTAGTCCTGACTGGGGGGTTGTAATGGCCAATTATGTATGTATGTATGTATGTTATCAGTATAAGAAGTCGCCGTAGTCTAGTACGTAGCGTGTTGACTTATTAAACGTAAGGCCACGGTTCAAACCTCAGGTCAAAGAACTCCAACAAAACGAAATATGAGAAAATATTTCTGCGGCGACTTCCTCTCAGGAGATTTCTGCCTAAAACTCTGAGAGTAAATAAAATTTGCTCGAAAAGTTTCTCAAAAATCTGTCGTTCGGAATCAAGTTAAAAACTGTAGGTCCCGCCGCTCATGTATAAAATTAGCACACACAACATAAGTGGTTTGAGAAGCTAAGTCGAGATCCTGACTGAAGTGTTTTAATAACCAATTATGTATGTATGTATGTGATCCATTTTTCCTCCCTCGTAATCATTCTCTTTAGAAGTAACTTGATTTCGAGGCATTTTAGTAATGATTCCGAAGAAAAAATTTGGTCCTTAAAGTTCGGAAACATCGAATTTGGTCAAGTTCTCCCCTCCAGCAATCACAAGTTTTTTTTTCTGATTTCGTGGACTTTTTTCTGATTAGTGGACCGGAATGGGTAGCACCGCAATACATTATTCCATTTTCTATATTAGAAAAGACGAATATGATGGTAATACTCGGAGTTTTTAGCTTTCAGAACCGCATTCAGCATTAATGATGAACGAAACGAATGTACAGTTGCCTACAGTTGCCCTCAAACCAAAGTTTTGATCAAATTTCACAGTCTCTACATTTTTCAAGATAAATTATTGTAGACCTTGTAACATTTAAAACGGCTACCAGTAAACGAATTTCTGCAATCCAGTACGTTGCCTTGTCCTCTCAGATTTTTTCTTTTGAATGTGGAACCGAGTAGCAAATATTAAATTTCCCACAAGTTTTCATTCGACCAGTAACGTATGGGAAGGCAAAGTATTATAATATAGAAGAAATTCTCATACAGATATAGTAATACTACAATAGGTTAGAGGAGGTGTACTTGTACTTGGGTCGAATTGACCCATTGTACAATACTGCAATAGACGTTACCAAGTTCATCTCAAAATGAGGATAACTTATCTGCAATCAAAAGCTATGCAGACAGATTATTCTTTGCTTTGTAAATATATTGGAATATACTACATCGAATGACTCATTTAATCTCTTGTAAGTTATTCTTTCTCCGTCCTATAAATAATTATAAGTGAGCCTATTTCATGTCTAATAGTCAAACTAGTCCCCAAACTATTTGTAGCAAAGATTTTTGTGTCACCTCGAATGAATATAACTTCCAATTCGATTTAGTTTTACAATATTGTATAAACTCTATGCTATCCAGCATACTTTTCTGTAAATAATTCTTTCAACTTCAAACAAATCATGCCCACTGTGCCTCTCTCACAGCTAAAGTATTATACTATGTTTGCTATCAATTGCTATAAGATTCCTAATGCAATTTTAATTTCCATCTCTTTTTCTCGGTCTCAATTTTTCCGTAGGTTATTCCCATGTACGACAAATCTAAGAAAACCTGGAGTCAAAGGCTCAAAATACATAAGAACGAAAAATCAGCAGAAGCGAATGCAACAAGAAACATCATCAACAACAGCACCGCATCGATAACAACGACAACACCAACGAAAACTTCTTCTGTAAATAATTTACAATTTCCCATTGAAGCAGGAGTGTTAACGACAACGAAAAATCCTCATCAAATTGTATACGAAGCAGCAACATTAAATGTTGCTGCTCACAATGTTAATATTGTCGGCAGCAAAAGTAGTAGCAGCAGTAGTAGAGTATCAATGCCACAATATCAAATGCATTTACCATCGCCTTTAGGTGATTATCACGCCTCGGGAGCTGTAGGCTCCCAGGCGTATGAGTATATACCCGCGCATATGGGTCGTTCTATAAAATATGCCGAGCCCTGGATATATGGTACAGTAAGAGGTATACCAGCTCGTCGAGCGGCTAACTATCATCCCGCATATGTACCTTATATGGGGCATCCGCATGCAGCCACTATATTTACTAGCAGCAATGAAATGTCGCCAGCGGTAGCTGCTGCCACACCAGCAGTAGCCGTAGTTTTGTGTTCATGTCCAGAGTACCTGAGCGGCACTAAAGGCCGCACTTTAAAAAAGCCGAGTATTTGCAAAAAATGTAAAGGAACTCGTCTGCCTTTACACAATATAGGCGGCACTTTACGTTTGCCGTGTAATATGCCCGGCCCTAAATTAAGGCCGGTAGGTAATGCCCAAACCATGAGAGTTGTTAGCACATCAAAGAAAATAAGGCCCACCATATTGGATCCTCAAAAAGATCCGTATGATTTAATGAGAAGAACACGTTTACTGTCACCCGAACCGGGTGCTTTGGCTACTGGCAGTAGTAGTGGAAATCCCGGTAGTAGTGGTAGCAGTAGCAGTAAAGAAAAATCACGCCAAAGGGGTAAAAGTGCCAGCCCGGTAAGGGGTCGTCCACGTACCAGACATCACAAGCTTTTAATAGGCGGTAGCGGTAGCGGCAGCAATAGCAGCAAAGAGACACTCAAGGCTTTGGAAAGCTTTGATGACAACTGGTTAACGGAAAGTGAAGACTTGGCTGCTTTAACAGCCAGCTCCAAAGCGGCTGCCAATAACCGTAAGTCTATCCTAAGATGCAATGTGAATCCTTATGATTTGATCTCAATTAATAATCATACCTCCGCTGTGGATTCCCCTATGACAACCAAAGAGGGGAATAGAAAATCGAATAGAAATCAAAAATTAAAATTCTCACAAAACGAGTTTATGCCTCCCAATGATGATTTTAATGTTCAGGATGCTGCCTTAAGTGAAGAAGATCCTCCATTTGTTTTAAGAAATCAGAAAACCAAGGAGGAGAGTGTTAAAACGGAAAGCAATAAAAAACTTATAGAGGAACCACCACCACCATCACCATCACCGTTATCACTATCACAGACACAAACCCAAACACCACCACCATTAACTGTTAACGATAAGGGCCAGAGTAAAAACTTTAACTATATAAACGTTCAGGCCATTGCTGGCCAACGCATAAGTTTGGGAGAAGAGCAACAAGTTCGTAAACCTCTGTTACAGCAGTCGGCAGATGGCACTACCACCACTTATGATAAGTTTGAGGTGGAAACTGAAACCCAAGTGCTTCCTAAAGACGTGGAAAAATCTTCTAAACCACGACCTGATAGTTTGCAGGTAACGTTGGGTGAACCCAAAAGGCCTCCTAGAATTGGCAAACAACAGCAACAAACTGCCACTCATGAGGCTAAAGAATCACCGAATAATAGCAAGGATTTAGTGCTAGAAGATGAAGATGATTTAAAGGTCACGGTGACGGTGACACCAACCTATAATATCAAGTCCATATTAAAACGGCCCACTTCGAAAATTTCCGAAAATGGTGATACACCTACGAATGATGAGACGCATAAAAATGTAAACATACCTACCGCAACCTCAAAACAAAAAGATCCTACAAATAGCTCTAAAAGTTCCACACCCACCAATAGCAGACGTAATCCCAACTCCCCGGGTACGCCTACAGCCAATTCACAATTTTATATACCTATGCCGCAGGCACGTAAAAAAGTACAATTTTTGGTGGAAGAATATGAAAACACGGGATCAGAAGATCCCGATGATGATGATGAGGATGATGAAGAGGACGGGGAGGATGGCTATGAAGTGGAAGCCTATTATGAAAACCGTTCCTTATCGTCCTCTCCAAGCGATTTGAAGGCCAATTATGAATATTACAATAAAAAGCGTCACTTACAACAACTGCAATCGTTTGATAACGGCCACACGATACACGATTCTGATACCGAAGTGGTAACCTACGATGAGCAATTCATTCAGGCCATGTTATTGGAGAAATTGCAGTTGGATTCGGAAATGGTAAGCAAAAGATTTAATGAATCCCAACTAACCGTGGAAGAAAATGATGATAGACCAACTACAACAACTACATCAGCAACAGCAACAGCAATAATAAATAAAACTGATAACGAAGCTGAAATCTCTAATGGCAGCCAACGACAACAGCTAGAAAATCAAAAGAACACTGCTCATGATGATGAGAACGAGAACGATGATGGGAATGATAAACATTATTTTAATGAAAATCCAAGCAACGATACTAAAACATCATTGTCACTGTCAACAACATCTTTAACGGCTGCACTAAACAACAGCGAAACAACGATAGAAGGAGCAAGAGCAGTAGCAAGAGCAGGAGCTTCATCCTTGCTTAACTATAATGTTTCTTTAAAATCAACAACAACAGCCATGCATATGAACAATGATGATGATGTGTATCGTAGAAAAACTGATGACACAGACAACAGCAATGGCAACGGCAACAGCAACGATGAGTGTTTGTCAAGTAATGATGACAACGACAGCAGCAACAGCAATGATAACAACGAGAAAAATGACAACATCATTATCATACAGGGTTTAAAAGAATGTGATAACAATACCAACAGCCGAAGCAACAGTAATAGTGATAATGATAATCACTATGGTCAACAGCAGCACCTTTCCAGGAATGAAGGCAACAAGCCAACAACTTGCCACCACAAAGATAACAATCATCATCATCATCATCATCATCATCATGCTCAACATATACAACAACTACAACAGCAGCAGCAGCAGCTTGATAATGTTGATATTATTGACAAAGATGGCAATGGCGATGACGTTGACAACTATGAAGTCAATGTTACAACGCCATCATCGCCGTCATTTACATCAGCATCATCAGCACAGCCAGTGTCAAAAGTTCAACAGAATGGTAAGTGGTTAGGAGTTAGTCACAGTTATTATGCACTGCTTAGTATTAAAACAACAACAAAAACTACTTGCATTACCATAGTTCTTATCAGAACTGAAAAATATGACACCATCAACCCCTTATTGCATGTGCTAGTATGACCACCATCAGTCCCTTTAACCACACTGGCTATCATGTTTGACTTGGTTAACTTTTAATTATGGTCATAAAGTTGTTACAAATTGTTGTACAACAGCAACTACAACAAAATGTCATTTAAAAATCAAAGAAGAAAATCCAATAATTTTAATAATTATTGGAAACTAATCTCTTATACATCCAATCCATTCCAAATTAAATATTATTTTAGGGGATAATACCGAATACTATATGACAGCTTTTCAGAATTAATTGAAATTATATGCGAGGTTAGTTTAAAAATTATACAGAGACATACATATCAGAGATCAGCAATGAGTATTCAAAAAAAATAAGTAAAATCGAATCATACTTATAATTTCTGATACTTATACGCATTCATACTTATTTTAATATCATACTCATACTACTCATATTCAAAGTTTGAAGTAATCATCGTATTCATACTTAGCAACACGTATGATGTTATTGATTTCAACTCTCCACAACTCAACATATACTCGAAGCAAAAAATAAGTATGAATCGCATACGAACAGTAAAATACTTACTAGAAAGTTGTGTGTATGCTCTGCTTGCTGCTCTGTCCTTTTTTTGCTCATGTGTCTCTTTCTTTTTTTGCAAATGCAACAACAACTAAGACTGTAAATTTTGTTGAATGCTCCGAGTCTGTCGAATCAGTTATAAGTATTATAAGAGTATTTTTCTAAAGTTATGAACCTAAATGTGTAGGCTTATGAATCAAACATATTTCGAATGGTATGAGTTTGATGTCAACGTTGTACTCATACTCATTACAACCTGTACTTAAAAATCAACGTTGTATTGAGTACGAATGAATGATAGGAGTTAAATTTCAATATTGTTGACTCGCTTATATTCAAAATTCTCATGAGTGCTTATGAGTAGCGAAAAAGTGAGTCATTATAACCCTTCAGTCAGAATTACAACTTAGCTTCTCACACCACTTATGTTGTGTGTGTTAATTTTATACACGTGTGGTGGGACCTACAGTTTAAAGTCGACTCCGAACGACAGTTTTTTGAGAAACTTTTCATGGCAATTTTAGTTACTCTCAGAGTTTTTGCCAGAATTCTGCTGAGAGAAAGTCGCCGAAGAAATACTTTTTGTATTTTGTTTTGATGTCTGGCCTGGGACTCGAATCCTGGCTTTACGTCTAATAAGCCAACACACTATCTACTAAACTACGGCGACATTGTCACTTGAATATAAATATTATAAGTACATATTTTTCTAAAGTTATGAACCTAAATGTGTAGGCTTATGAATCAAACATATTTCGAATGTTATGAGTTTGATGTCAACGTTGTACTCATACTCATTACAACCTGTACTTAAAAATCAACGTTGTAGTGAGTACGAATGAATGAGAGTACATAGTTAAATTTCAATATTGTTGACTCACTTATATTCAAAATTCTCATGAGTGCTTATGAGTAGTGAAAAAACGATTCATTGCTGATCTCTAATAAATACATACATAACTGGTCATTACAACCCTTCAGTCAGAATTACAACTTAGCTCCTCACAGCATTTATGTTGTGTGTGTTAATGTTATACATGAGTGTTGGGACCTACAATTTAAAGTCGATTCCGAACGACAGATTTTTGAAAAGCTTCTCATGGCAATTTTATTTACTAGCGGAGTTTTTGCCAGAAATTTGCTGAGAGGAAATCGCCAAAGAAATATTTTTTGCATATTTCGTTTTGTTATGTCTAACCTGGGGTTTGAACCGTGGCCTCACACTACCTACTAGACTACGGTAAAGCTTATCTGAGATAAGCTTTTTGGCTTTCGACTTAAGTTGTTTCAATGAGGTAACGAAGATGTCTTGATTTAAGTGCAACAATCGGGTCGACACAGAAGCATGTCTTAAGAAATTATGATAATATTAATAAGTCTCTATATGTCTTGATTCTCGTTATGAAAGAGGTCTTTAAGGTTTTCATGTAGCTGTTGGCTTTCAGATCAGCTCAATTGTCTCTGGTTTGTTGGCGTAACAATTTTCTTTAATGAAGCTCCACAGAAAATAGTTCAACGGCGCCAAATTCATTAAGAAAACGCGACCGATTTCGTTTGTATTGCATTAGAAGTTCCCAGGGAGTGGAATGACAAGTTTTTGAGTCTAAAATTAGGCACCAAATCTATGTGATTTGATTTTTTTTCTTACTATATATAGGGTGGGCCATTTAAAAGTTTATATTTAAAAATGCAATAAATGCTTTGAAATGTTTTCAAATTTATTTTTTTGTTGTGAAGCACAATTGTTCCGATTAGAAATTGAATATTATTTCATTCATATGGCTTCCGGGGCTGGCCTCACAGTATCTCATTCGATCGAAACAATTTTTCTGCACTTTTCCGAGTGTTTAGGGTTATATGTCGGCAATGGCATAACGACTGTTGGCTTTCAAATACTCATTTGTCTCTGGTTTGTTGGCATAATAGTTTTCTTTAAAAGCGCCCTACAGAAAATGGTCCAATGGTGGCAAATTGCAGCTTCTTGCCGGCCAATTGGCATTAACATTTCGGATAATTAAACGGCCATCAAACGTTTGAAGCAATGAATCGGTTGTGGCATGAGATCTGTGGCAAGTTGCACTATCCTGTTGAAACCAAACATCGTTTACACCAATACCATGAAGAGCAGGTACAAAAAAATCAGTTATTATGGTGCGTTAGATATCTCCACTGATTATAATGGTTGCGCCGTCCTCATTTTTAAGGAAATATGAGCCAATGATGCCTCCGCTCCAAAAGCCGCACCAAACAGTCACTCGTAATGGGTGCACTGTCTTCTGTAAGACCACGTGTGGGTTTTCTGAGCCCCAAATACGACAATTTTGCTTATTAATGTATCCATCAAAATGAAAATGAGCATTTCATGCAATTTCCGACCAATTGTCTTTGTTTTAGAAATAAATTTCCAATAAATCCCAACATTGCTCAAGCCTAAATCGATTCATTACCTTCAGTGGAGTTAATATACTCAATTTTTTGACAGAATAGAATGGCATAAGTATTGCCAGATTCGAAATTCAAATTTAAACCGATAGATGGCCTACCCAATATTAACTTTGGAGCATTTGAAGGTCTATGTAAGTATGTATGTCGAGTTTTCGTAGAGATAATAATCGATATGTCGGAAAAACTGGTAAGAAAATACCTCAAAAGAATAGAATACTGCAAGCAATCCAGAGGAGTTCATTTAAATGAGAATGGCAATGGCAAACATTTTTTATTTAAAAAATTTTCATTTCCTTCAAATCTTTTTTTTTTGTACGGCCAACACTCAGGGGATTGCCTCTACTCATGCAGTGCTTTGTGTCGGATTTAGGAAAATATGTTTTGGGAAGCAGTAAAGAGAGAGTAGTAAGGATTAAAGAGGGAGAGTTATAAGATGCTCGCGAGTAATGGACTGATGATTCAAATTTAAACCAACAGATGGCTTACCCGATACAATACACACATTCCAGTTTAGCCCAAGACGAGATAGGGACATAAGGAATAGGGGACACGAATCGCTTTGTTTTTCATGAGACAATATACTTATAGGGAGAGCTAGTCGTCGACCCAAAGAAATAAGTCTAAACGTACTTACGGTCCATGTTATACTTACACTTCCGCAGTTATTAATTACATGTAAACATTTTTTCATTAAATATCGTACATGCAATACATCGCCCTTTCCATAGAACAACGTTTTATTTGCAATGTATATATTTTTTTTCATTTTTAATCTTTAAATTCTTGAAATTCAATTAAATTTCAATTCCTTTTATATTTTCACGTAAGCCATAGTACTGCCGGAATCAATTATTTTAATGCAGCAACGAATACGCACCAAATGAAATTCCCAAAAGTCTTATCTTTCAGTTTTAAACTTTTTGAATTCCTTTTGATACAATTTTCAACAGAGTTTGAATAAGTTTTTATATCAAATTTAAATAAGAATTCAATTTAAATGTAAAACAAGTAAGCAAGTAACCAACCATCAGTTAAGCTTGCCTACAAGGTACCCTACACTAAAAAATATATTTATTTTTGTTGTAAATAGTTTCTCTTTTTTGTTTTGTTTATTTGTTTAGCAAGCCATGCTTGTGTTATTTTTGTTAGTATTGTTACGAAAATGGAAAAATCCAGGTACTGGTGTTTTGCTTTTACATCGGTTAACATTAAAATTATAAACAAAAGCTACAACAAAAACAATGAACCAGTTTACAAAGTATCGCACTGCGTAATATAACAACAAGCACTAGCATAAAAAATGTTAAACAAGTAAACAAAAATATACCAACAACACTACAAGAATAAATGTAAACAATTATGTTTACATTTAAATAGATTTCGAGAATGCGAAGTCATGAATATTCGCTTTCAAGAACATTCATCAGACTGTTTACCCTGCCATATAAAAGGCAAGCCAAAGCAGGCGACTAAGTTATTAAAGTTCAGTCAGTCTTGTGTGAAGAAGCGGTGTATTTGAAGAGAATAATCGTGGTTTGAAAATCTCCGTTACAAAGATCTGTCGGACAATTGCCTAGTAATTGTTATTGTTTATGCAAAGAATGTAGACAAAGGAATAACAAACAAAGCAATTGTTGTTGTTTACATCAAGTTGTGAACTATGGCACACAGAATTGCGCGAATAATATAGAATTTTAATTAAAATTAAACACAAATTTATTGTTCTTTTATTTGCAATCTACAAGCTTATATTTTAAACGTTTTTAAAATGTAAAAACGTAACAATATTATAAAAATCTTAACATAACTCATCACCATTTTGTATGTATTAGGATGTAGGGGGTTTATTAATCACTTTTCTGCGTTAAACAATGTTGATGGCATTTATAAAGTTGCCAGAAATTGTTACAACCACAATCACACACATACGTTGTCAACGTTAAAGATAACGGAACACAAAATTTGGTTTGTTTTTGAATGAAGCTTCTCTGATGCCTTCTGTTGCCGTTGCCTGTATAGAAAGTTTTTAAATTCAATTAAAGCGTGACAATAAATTTTTGTAAGAAATTTTATGCAAGTGTATCGCGCCAAACTATGTAGATATGCCAACATGCACATATTTGATGCTTTATGCGAAATATAATTCTCTTCATATTTTCAGTCGTTAAATTCGAAATTTCCACTTTAATCTTTAAAGAAAATTATTTCTACGTGTATGTAGCATAAAGTGTGATGAAAATCTGTTGCCGAAGGCAGCAATTAAATGTGAAATATTTAGAATTTAATTTCATTTTATTTGTTTTGAATTAAATGCAACAGACAATAAAATACTTAAATGTAAAATATTTAGAATTTAGTTTTATTTTATTTGTTTTGAATTAAATGTAACAGACAATAAAATACTTAAAATTTATACAGTCTTTTGTTAGGATTTTTTCAAATCTAGAAATTGGTCGTTTCAATTCAGGATACCGGAAAAGTTCATTCATTCATCTCCAACTTTATTTCTTATATTTCTCATTGACCTTCTCTACCTATATTTTGCAAACAATATATTCCTTTCACAAAAGTCAAGTTCCTTAAGCTTTGGATTAATTCAAAATCATCTGAACTACATTTAATGCCAGAAAAAAACTGTGTTCAGTCGAATTCAATGTGTTTTTAATACTGATTGTTGACCTATAAATACGACAGCATATTGAGCAGTCGGAAGTTCTGTTGTAACGTTCTTAGCTTAAGAAAACTGCACTTGAATCATAGCGATCGCTCATCGAAATATATCCTGAATATGTTTCAAAGATTTTAAGTACGGCAGATAGTTTGTATGATCCACAAAATGATTACGATAGAAAAACAACTGCTGACTAGGTCATCCACTAAAATATGAATAGGAGATATGCATTTCATAATTTGTAATTATGACCCTTCAGTCAGGAATACTAAATAGATCCTCACACCACTTATGTTGTACACATGAGTGGTCGACCGCGAACGACAGATTTTAGTTACTCTTACTGCTTGTGACAGAAATCTGCTGAGAGGAAGTCATCAAAGAAATATTTTTCATATTTCGTTTTGTTGGAACCGTGGCCTTACGCCTAATCAACCAACAGACTAGACTACGGCAACCACAAATAGGAGACATAGTTAGGTAGGTAGAAGTGGCTATCCCCTCGATGGAGTCATTAGCGGACACACTTAGACCGCACACAGGGCCCATTGTGATACCACAGTTTCACATTCTCCCCTATTCCAGGAACCACTCGGAGCTTCCGATGAAGCCACTTAGACTGCCAATATCCATGCATGACAGTTTATCTAGGTCCTCCATGTAGTAGGCACCCAGGTGTCTCTTTCTCCTCTGACCAAGTGCCGGGCATGTGCACAGTAGGTGAAGAATAGTTTCCTCATCTCCACAGCTTCTGAAGAAATCATTCGAGAGGTGTCCAAGACCAATACGCCTCGCATGCATTCCTATAATACAATGCCCCTTAATAACCCCGATAACAGCGCTGAGCTCCTGCTTTTTTTGGAGTTTAAGCAGAGTCGTTGTGCGCCTCCTATCCAGCCTTGGCCAGATTTTTGGCGCCGTTCTGCCCTTATTCGAAGCTGCCCACATTCTGTTGACAAGGTCCACGATTGCATTGCCAATTATAAGCCTGCAAAGGGATACCCAATGTTGAGAATTCATCAGAGAGTTCGATGGTCGTGCCCCTTCTGGCCAAATCATCCGCTCTGCAGTTGCCGGGAATATCTCTATGGCCCGGTACTCATGTGATACAAATATCATATTGGTTCGCCATCTCATTGAGACATCTGCGACTGTCGTACACCGTCTTGGAGTTTATTACACTTGAATCCAAGGCTTTGATGGCCGCTTGGCTATCGGAAAGTATGGTGATTTTTCACCTGTGAACATTTTTATCCACAATAATTTTCACCGCAGCCTGAATTGCTGAAAGACGCTGCAGTGATCTGGTAACCTTATAGACTTGGATATTCCGATTGATTTTGAATAGATACCAATTCCAACGGCTCCTTCCAATTTGTAGCCATTGGTATAGATTTGTGCGGTATCCCCCGCAAGGTGCGCCGCACCTTTCCTTCAATCCTCCCTTTTCGGAATGGATGTCCTAAAATTCACTGAGAAGTCATATCGCGGTGTCATGTAGTCAATGCTTCCGACAATATCAGTTTCTTCAAGTATCCTTGTATAGGAGACATAACCAATGTAAAATTTTAGAATTCAAGAGGGATTTGCAAAATTATTGAGAATAAATCAAGCAAACTCTTCGTCTCGCGGCAAAGAAAGCAAATATGCTAGGAAACCTTACATCTAATCATAAATAGATCCATTTTGTAAAACAGAAAGAAAGGAATATTATCTGAAGCCCGGCCTACGAAATAAATGAAGTCAATTAAGTCGAACTTGCATTTAGCGACACCAAAAGAATCACTTCTTTGAGCATCAGCTAAAGTCACACCAAGAAATCATAGGAGCCTGTGCTGAACCGAGTTGATACGTTTATGGCTGTCATTAGCCGAAAAATGATTTAAATTCGGGACGTCAATCTTAAATATTTCAATATGTTAAGACCTAGCCCATTGCAAGACCAGTTGCTCTACAGCCTGCACTTGTCTTGTCCCATCCGTTCGTTTACTGGAATACGCTTCACATTAATGTGACTTTATTCGTTTTTTTACCTTGAAGACCAAAGAGCATTTGTCTGACTTAGTTTCCTATTTTAATTAATCATGTTCTTCGAACAAATCTTAAGATGGTTGCCTAGAAATAATGTCTTCTAAATACCTTTATTGAAGTCGCCGTAGTCTAGTAGTTAGTGTGTTGGCTTATTAGATGTAAAGCCATGGTTCGAGCCCCAGGCCAGACATCAAGACAAAATACAAAAAAAGTATTTTTTCGGCGACTTCCTCTCAGCAGATTTCTGGCAAAAACTCTGAGAATAAATAAAATTGCCATGAAAAGTTTCTCAAAAATCTGTCGTTCGGAGTCGACTTTAAACTGTAGGTCCCAGCACTCATGTATAAAATTAACACACACAACATAAGTGGTGTGAGAAACTAGGACGTTGTAAAATGGGGCAATTCGACCTGTACTGTACTTGTCTTATTGACAAGTATACGTCCTCTAACCTAACCTAAATACCTTTGTTAGATACAGGTTGAGTCTTACTTACTTCTTAAAAAGTGCAGCCTCTCCTTCCTATGTACGGATGTTATTGTCCCTACACTGAAGCAAGGCTAAGGTGGCTTTTCATCTTCATATTTTAGAAATTTCAAAGCTACAATAAAAATTTGATATTATAGTACAACAAACCAACTCCTATCATTTACTCTTAAGTAATACGTCTAATAAAAAAGAAGGTGAACCGTGTTCAGTTGTAAGATTAAATAGTAATTTTTAAATAAAATTTAATTTTTTCTCCCCTCGCATTAAAATATTTTAAAGCTGGCAGTCTAGGGTACATACGAGTACTCCTTCAATTTCTTCATTTATATAAAACTGCAATCCATTATTACCCTTTAAACTATGCTTTTAAACACTAAACCTTGCTCTTGTTCTAACCCCATCTTAACAACTACTTTTAAGGTCTTATTTTTTCTCATTAAAACAAAATAGAATCCAAACTGACACATTACTTTTGAACAAGAAAAACTTTGCAAAGAATAAAAAACAACATTGTTAAGTCAACAACTCTATTTTTAGTATGTTTTCTTTTTGTTTTTGCTGCAACTATTTGTACAAACTTTTGATAATCAGATTTAATTTCAAAAAGCCGACAGAAAAAAAGTAGAAAACGCTGGCAATAAACACCTACGAAATGCAACACGTGCGCCATAAATCAAAATGTTAAAAATGCGAAAGGCAAACAATTGCACACTCACCCCACTCGCTTACTCACTCACTGACAAACTTACTGTATGGTTTCAATGCTAAGCAAGCCAGTTGCAGTTGGCAATGCGAAGGCATAACTTGAAATTTTTTATTTTCGAAAAGAAAAAAGCCAATCTCTCTGTGAAGTTAACTGGCATATTTCCTTTCGGGAGAAAAAAAACAAACAAAATTCAAATAAGAAAACTTTTTGGAGAAAAAATAGAAAACAAATGTTGGTCAAAAAGTCTTTCTTTTCCTTTTTAAATGAAAAAAAATTATTTTCCTTTTTGGGAAAGTGGAAACGAAAGAAATTAGCGGCTGAACTTAATGGCAACAAATATTGTTGGATTACAGAAGCCTGCTGAAGAAAGGCATTTGAAGGTATGGAAAATTTAAAAATTTGTTGAGTATTTTTGAACAGAAAAAAATAGGAGCTCCAGTGGAGTCTTTAACAAGACAAATCTGTTAAAGAATTTTTAATACTAAAAGAGATCCCTTGAGAACCACAAGATACAAAGTTTGGGTCCGAAACTCTGCTTCTAAATCCCATGTCTCAAGATTGAATACCAAGATTGAGCCAGATGGTTACAGGACATAAGCATTTCTTTCCAAAAAATATTAATTATACGCCTACATTAACAAGTCATAATAAAACTTAACATACATGAAGTCGCCGTAGGCTAGTAGGTAGTGTGTTGGCTTATTAGACGTAAAGCCAGGGTTCGAGCCCCAGGCCAGACATCAAAACAATATACAAAAAGTATTTCTTCGGCGACTTCCTCTCAACAAATTTCTGGCAAAAACTCTGAGAGTAAATAAAATTGCCATGAAAAGTTTCTCAAAAATCTGTCGTTCGGAGTCGACTTTAAACTGTAGGTCCCACCACTCATGTATTAAATTAACACACACAACATAAGTGTTGTGAGAAACGAGGTCGTAATCCTGACTGAAGGGTTGTAATGTCCAATTATGTTATGATACATGATTCCATTATCTTTTAACACATAATTTGGTCATTACAACCCTTTAGTCAGGATTACGACCACGTTTCTGGCACCACTTATATTGTGCGGCTTAATTTTATACGTGAGTATAAAGCTTCTCATGGCAATTAATATTTACTCTTCGAGTTTTTGCCAGAAATCTCCTGAGAAGAAGCCACCGTAGAAATATTTTCTCATATTTTGGTTTTGATGTCTGACCAAGGGCTTGAACCCGTCGTCTTTACGTGTAATAAGTCAACACACTACCTACTACACTATGGTGACTTATCTTTTAAACGAACTTTATTAACTCAAGAAACTTAAGTCCGTTTTTATAATAAAAAAATTTTTTTTTTTTTATCACTGGCGAGCATCTTACAACTCCCTCTTTAAACCCTTGCTACTCCCTCTTTACACCCTTACTACTCACTCTTTTCTCCTTACCATAACATATTTTCCTAGTAGAGGCAATCCCCTGAAACTTGGCTGTAAAAAAATGTGCAGAAAATGAAAATTTTTTAAATAAAAAATTTTTGCCGTGCCTTTACGTATAAAATACTCGTACATTCTCATTTAAATGAATTCCTTTGGATTGCTTGCAGTATTCCATTCTTTTGAGGTACTTTCTTACCAGTTTTCACCACATATCGATTATTATCTCTACGAAAACTTGACATATGTAGACCTTCAAGTGCTTCAACGTTAATATAGGGTCAGCCATCTATCGGTTTAAATTTGAATTTAGAATTTGGCAATACTTATGCCATTCTATTCTGTCATAAAATTCAGTATATTGTCTCTACTGAACGTAATGAATCGATTTACGCTTGAGCAACTTTGGTATTTATTGGGCCAATGAGAAACTAGACGATTATGTCGATTTTGCCAAAAAAAAATCTTCTATTCGGAAGAAGCTGATTTTCATATTGGTGGATACGTCAATCGCCCTATTTGGGGCTCAGAAAACCAATACGTGGTCTTACACAAGCCAATGCACCCATTACGAGTGACTGTTTGATGTGGCTTGTGGTGCTGAGGCATTATCGTCCCATATTTCTTTGAAAATGAGGACGACGCAGCCACTACGATCTATAGGGACACATATCGCACGATGAAACGCTCTTCGTGGTACTGATGAGAACGATGTTTGGTTTCAACAGGATGGTGTAACTTGCCACACATCTCATGCCATAATCGATTTATTGCGTCAAACGTTTGATGGCCATTTAATTATCCGAAATGGTGATGTCAATTGGCTGCCAAGAAGCTGCGATTTGACACCGATGGACTATTTTTTGTGGAGCGCCGTTTAAGAAAAGTGTTATGCCGACAAACTAGAGACAATTGAACCAACAAAGCCAACAGTCGTGGTGCCATTACCGAGATACGACTACATACACTCGAAAAAGTTTACTAAAATTGGTCCGATCGAATGAGCTACTGTTTGGGTAGTCAAGGCAGCCATATGAATGAAATAATATTCCATTTCTAATTGGGACACTTGTGCTTCACAACAAAAAAAATAAATTTGGCAAAATTTCAAAACGTTTTTGTTTGATTGTATTTTTAAATTGAAACTTTTAAATTTCCCACCCTATACGTATATAGGAAGAAGCTTAACTCCATCAAATCACATGGATTTGATAACTAATTTTAGACACAAAAACGTTAAATTACAATTCGTGGAAGTTTCTCATGCAATAAAGACAAAAACGTTCGTGTTGTCCCACAGAAATTTTATTGGACCACGATTAATAAAGGCGAACACAACAAAATTGTGTCATTCAGAAATCTCTTTGTATCCATCACTCTGCATTCCACACGGAGTACAAATTTGAATGAAAAATTTGTTACAGAAAAATTTCACAAAGAATTCAAAATTTAAAATCTCTGACTTTATGATTTACCCACTCACTCATACTTCTACACCTACACTACACTATAGTGTAAAACGCATACATACAAACACTGGCACATATATTTAAATGCGACCACACTAATTCACTTAAACAGCCGCACGCTGCCACACAGTTATATTAGTGTGTTACAAATTTCCTCCAACACAAGGAGTAAGTTTTTACAACAATGACGCGTTCGCTCTCGCTCTGTCTCTCAATCTCTCTGCATGTTGAAAATGTATGCTGCATCATTGTTTATTACTTTTATTGCAGTTTGTTGCCATTGTTGTTGGCATTAGTGTTGTAGTTGTTAGCATTGTTTATGCACGAACGTCAAGTTATTTTCCTTAGAATCAAACAAACAACGGCTCTAACAACGAGAACGCACAATGGCGCAGACAATGCTGGAGACCACAAACAATAATAATATGCCGCAGCAGTAACAGCAACA
Source organism: Sarcophaga subvicina (assembly GCA_936449025.2). Taxonomy (NCBI): domain Eukaryota; kingdom Metazoa; phylum Arthropoda; class Insecta; order Diptera; family Sarcophagidae; genus Sarcophaga; species Sarcophaga subvicina. The sequence goes on along the minus strand of OW388083.2, from coordinate 101,811,032 downwards.
GACCGAGTGGGAAAAGTAGCAGGAAAGCACGCAGCATATGAAATGTACGGTTGTGTGGTGGGTGTAAATGACAAACTATAGGATCATTATGCATACGAGGCCATTAGGTGCGCATTTTCTTGGAAATAAAATCATTATAACTTGGAGAAAAGTGGGTGCCAGAGATAAACTAAACTAAACTACACATATTTGCTTTTCTTTTTTTCGAAAGTGCTTTTTAAAACGTAAGAGTTTTAACCCCAAAACGTAACAGAAGGGCTTTTTAAAACTCACTTTAATAAAATTTAAAATTTGCATAAAATTTACATTGTCATATTCGGTATAGAGGGCGTATTTACTGGGTTATTAGCTTTCGAAAAGCAAAAGTTAGTTAAACGCTCATAAAGTAGTACGACTTGTAAAAGGTTTCTATTTGATTTAGTTTCTTTCCATTTATTTTTTATTTCCAAAAATAGAAACCTATTTGTGATGTTGTTTTCAAACTACATTCTAAATTTAATTTTCAAGCAGAAAAACCTAATCAAAGACTACCCGGCTTACTTGTTTCGAGACTTCGGCCCATAATTCTTAAGCGTAAGACACATCCTTTTTTTGCATGAATTCGAAATTATATCAGTCCCTTAATCGTAACTTTCCCGATATATGTAAGTATACAAGGACGGAATATTCGAGTGTCAGACCAATGCCTTTCCATGCAATGTCATTAAGTACACAATATTGTTTAGATAGTCTCCGTGTTAACTATGATGCTTAAATATAAGAAAAGTCGGAAACTATAGCATCCATTCACAAATGGTTCTACTTCTTACGAAGTTTTGAACAATAATACTCTCTTTTTGTTGGCACCATTTTCTCTTTCTGCCATATTCCTCTACCAACTTTAATATAATATCAGCAATGTCCATCCATAAGCCTTCTTCTGGAGCAACAGAAAGCCAAGTTGTGCAGACAGAAAAGAAAGTTTATTTTACAGTGAATTGATTGAATATAATAGTCCAAGACATGAGCGGTATTGCTAATACATACATACATACTAATTGGTCAATATAACGCTTCAGTCAGGATTACAATCTAGCTTCTTACACCACCCATGTTGTGTGTTTTAGTTTTGCTCATGAACAGCTTGGGAAACTTTTCATGGGAATTTTATTTCACTCTCAGAGTTTTTGCCAGAAATCCGCTGAGAGGAAGTCGCCGAAGAAATATGTATGTTTTCATATTTCGTTTTGTTGGAGGTTTGAACGGTGGCATTTGAAGCGTGTCCTCACGATTTTAGGTCTAAAGCTCTACATACAAGTAATTTATATTTTGAACGCTGTGCTTAGGTGCAGGTTGAATTCCCGCAGTCTAAGTATGGTACCATAGTTCGAATATCTCCTCTAATACGTTTGTAGTGGCCTGTAGTGCTTTTACCAGACTAGAGGAGGTTAGGTTAGAATATGTGTACTTGTCATTGGGACAAATACAATACTCGGAGGTCAAAATGACCCATTGTAAGAGGACTAAGTTAGCTTGCTGAAAAATAAAATTGTTTAAGTTGTCTCATTCCACTTTACCGACAACATGGCTGGAGATTAATTCTTTTAAAGAGCATGTGGCTATCTTAAGGCTCGTCTTTAACTTTTTTTATATTTGTTTGCTTTGTTTCACGGTTTTGTTAATCAAGCAGCAGGTGATGTTCTACTTTATTAGGTTCTAGAATGTTAGGGTTACCATCTGTCATTGGATACCAGCTACACGTGTAACTGGCATTGAGGAACTTAAGTTAGGTTAGGTTAGAGGACGTGTACTTGTCAATTATGGCAAATACAGTACCCGGAGGTCGAATTGACCCATTGTACAACGTCCTAGTTTTTCACACCACTTATGTTGTGTGTGTTAATTTTATACATGAGCGGTGGGACCTACAGTTTAAAGTCGACTCCGAACGACAGATTTTTGAGAAACTTTTTCATGGCAATTTTATTTACTCCCAGAGTTTTTGTCAGAAATCTGCCGAGAGGAAGTCGCCGAAGAAATACTTTTTGTATTTTGTCTTGATGTCTGGCCTGGGGCTCGAACCCTGGCTTTAAGTCTAACAAGCGAACATACTACGTACTAGACTACGGCGACTTCAATTGAGGAACTTTATTCCTCAAGAGGTTTTCCTGCCTGACCTTCATATGATGTTGTGATTGATGGTATCCTATCTCTATAGGTAATGATCACAGGATTTCCTAGCTGGTTAATGTTTAAAATTTAAAGTTCATCAGGGATATTTTGTGTGTTTGCTCTCGGATTTGCATCAGGATTTTTCGAAAGTAACTACAACGCCAATCCACTTCCTATTATTGTCAAAATAGTTTTCTAATATAAGACATTCACGGATGGACCAAAATTTCATACTACCTACTAAACATTTAGAGTGGCCACAATACCTAGACATTATTTTAAAATGATTTGCAAATCTCAATAATAATCTAAATCGCTAAGTATGGCTGACTTCCAAAATGTATCAATACAAAGTTTGTATGCAGTTCTACTATGGTATATAAATTTTGTAGATATGCAAAGTTACAAAACAATGCATCAACTATAAATCCGATGCCTGATTGCTTTTTGACTGCGTTAAAAATACACATTGACAACGTTTTGAAATTGAATACATTGTAAACATTTTGTACATCGGCTTTATGAAACACTATACTTTGTTCAAACACAAAGCAACTAACATTTTGAAAGTCAGCCTATTAAACTGGTCATCAGAAGGATGGGGACAACCCATCTGGGCTGCTTGTAAGTGATGTATATATGCTATCACTTAAAAATATTTCGTTCGCTTAGGGTTAAAATAGTGAAAGCAGCTCTTAATATCAAACTCTTTATTCCTAACTCATAACTAAGCTATGTTCGTGGGCATGTGTAGGTTCATTAGGCTACAAAAAAATAATTAAATTTTCAATATTAACTTTTGTTGAAAAACTTTTAATTTTTTTTTGAGAAATTTTTTTGTTTATTAAAAGCTTAAAACTAATATTTAAAATTTCTATATACAAATAGTTTACTAATTATTTTCATTATTATTTAAATTGTATTCTTTTTTTCTCGAATTTAAATCGTTTGCACCTGTTTTTAACGTTCGTAATCATTTTGCAACTGATTTTTCTCAGTTCTCTATGCAATTTTCATTTTTATTAGCAAAATTCATAGGAAAATTGTTGTTCTTCTATGCAAATTAAAACAACATGTGAATATGTTTGATATTAATAATAATAGAACAAAAAAAAATCAAAATCCAAAAAAACTTTTACACTAAAACTATATATGTACATATGTATGTATGTGTTGAATAAAAAAGTTTTTAAAACTATTTTTTATTTTTTTTATTTTAATTTTAATTTTTCATAATCTCCAACATCTGAATACCATGGCAATGTACTCGTAGATGGGATGCTTAAATAAATTCGAATGTTTAAAATAGATAAGGGATTATGATTACAGCGGCTATTAGTTATATTGGGGCCTTATAAGATTGTTTTTGTTAAATAATTAAAATGTTTGTTAAATATGTAATGACTTCTAAAGAATGAGAACAACAAACAAATAAAATTTCAAGCAATCACAAGAGTTACGTAGGTAGATAGCTCAGCCCGCATTGGGCCCATTGTGCTACCACAGTCATCCGTTATCCCCTAGTCTCGAAACCACTCGGAGCTCCTGATGAAGCGATTCAGGCTGCCAATGTCAATGCTTGACAGTTCCTCCAGATCATCCATGTAGTAAGTACCCAAGTACTTCCTTCTGCTTTAGCAAAGAGCCGGGCATGTACCCAGCAGGTCTGCTCATCTCTACAGCTTCTGCAGAAGTCGTTAGCAACGTGTCCAAGACCAATGCGCCTCGCATGCGTACCCATAATGCAATGCCCCGTAATGACAACTACACTGAGCGCACCTCTTTGGAGTTTAAGTAGACTCATTGTGCACCCCTCATCCCGCCTTGGCCAGATTTTACGAGCCGTTCTACCCGTGTCCGAGGCCGCCCACCTGTCGTTGACGGAATCGACGATCGCATTATCAATTATAAGCTTGCAGGTCCTCATAGGTATGCCCAGATTGGAGAACTCATCGAAGAGTTCGATTATCGTTCCCCGCCTGGCAAGTTCATCAGCTCTGCAGTTACCCGGAATACCACTGTGCCCCCGTACCCATACAATATGGATATCATATCGTTCCGCTATCTCGTCGAGATATCTGAGACAGCCGTACACCGTCTAATCACAAGAGTTAAAATGATGAAAAATTAAATTACAAAAGCAAAACCACATAGAAAAAAACACTAAAGATTAACGATAACAAATCAACAGAAAGGTTCCAGAAGTTGTCAAGTTCAAAAGTATATGTATGAAGTATAAATACAACAAAAGGTATGAAAACACTTAAAACGCTTAAAGCTTTTAATAAAAGTAACGTCTAATGAAATTGATAATGCGGCGTTATCAGTTAAATCGTGTTGTGAATTTTACAATTTGTTGTTGGGCCTGTGCTTGTCTAGCTTCATATACCATCCATGTTATGTGTGGTAATTTTATCCACGGGTGGCGGGACCTACAATTTAAAGTTGACTCCGAACGATAGTTTAGGTTTAGGTTTAGGTCGGAGTGATAGCTCTGATATCACAAAGCTCACTTGAGCACGCATAGTAGCCCGTTGCGATGCCACGGGTGAACGCAGTCCCTGTACAAACCAAGTTCCACCAAAATCAGGGAAGAGGAAGAAGTTGGTCCGCGCAAGGGCTGCACATCAAAAGCACGACTACCCTACACTAGAAAACCAGCCCGAGAGTTTGATAAACGAAGCAATATCCTTGACATCAATGGAAGATAGCTCCGTCAAGCTGACAAGAAATGGGGAGCCAAATAACCTATATCTACACCTAGCAAGAGACGGGCACATTGTTGTCAGCCAATGGGAACATTCGGTCTAGTATTAGAGTTTCCATAACTGTAAAAAATACATCTTTTAGTGACCTTCTTTCCGGAAAAAATCTCGGAGAGTAACTAATTGTCATTAAAAATCCAAACCAAATTTGTTTTTTGTGATCAACTTTAAACTGTAGGCAGGAGGTGTGAGAATCTAGGCCGTAATCGTGACTACATTTTTTGTTCAGTGAGTGTATCAGTGAGTGTATCAGTGAGTGTATCAGTGAGTGTATCAGTGAGTATATCAGTAAGTGTATCAGTGAGTGTATCAGTGAGTGTATCAGTGAGTGTATCAGTGAGTATATCAGTGAGTTTATCAGTGAGTGTATCAGTGAGTGTATCAGTACACCGCCTTTCCTTTCTGCAGGAATATCGTTTGATAAGTCTTAGAATTTCTGCAGTGGTACCAGCCTGTAGCTTTCTAAATTTTAATTCCGTGTAATGCCGCCACAACTTCTGTCTATACTGAACGATTGTTTTTAGTTGATGTTTCAAATTCATTTTTCACTTTAAGGAACAAGGTTTTTCAAATCCAAAACCAAGGCGCTGCAAATCCTTTGGTTTTAAAAACCTTCAAATCCTCACTTTAAAAACTGTTTACTGTGTTTGTCATATTCAAACATAATGCATATGGATATACAAGTATATGCAACATAATTTTTATACATGTACAGTGGCAAACAAATATCAACATACGCTGAAATTTTGTTTACCAATTTGTACACGTTTGAAGTCAACATTGATTTCGTTTTAATCTATAGTTGCAAAGGAAAATTTCCTAAAATTCAAAAGTTCTTTATGACACTGTTAATCGACTTTTATTTTGCACTGTTTTCCTTCTGTAGCAACTTGTTAAATGAAATAAACTTTTAAATGTACGAAAGTACATGTCTTCTTGGTATGGCTGAGTTTGAAGGTAAATTGTAACAAGACAGTTTTCGTAATAAAAAGTAACCAAAAAAAAAAAAAGTAAAAATAAAATCAAAAGATTAATAAAGATAATAAACAATTTAAATTACATTTTAGTAGCAGTAACTAAAATACAATACAATTTAAGTAAAACTTTTCAAATTTGAAGGAAAAACCAAAAAAAAACGTGGCAAATAAAAATAAGAAACAAAAGATTACTTTTATTAAAATAAATGTAAATAAAAATGCAATTATAAATAAAACTTTTAAAGCTACATACATATGTACGTACAGGTAGTAATTATTAAAAAGAAAAATTACTACAATAAATAAAAAGTAAATCAAAAAGTAATTTTTTATTTCACAAAAAATTACTATGAGTATAATAATTAAGAATTTTGAAAAGAGTAAAATTTTAAATTTTCAAAAAGTTTTTTTATTCTATACATGCTTATATATGGCATTACTAATTGAGACTACGTCTGGAAATGCATTTTCTGGTAAAAATAAAAAAGTTGTGAAAACAACAAAAAATATTTTCTACCACAATTCGGTTAATAACGAAATATTTAATTTTCTGTTTTTTAATATTTAAAGTTTTGTTTCGTAAAATAGTCTGAGAAAAGTGGAACTATAGTTACCATAAAAAACCATAAAACATGTTTAAAAAAGTTTTGATAATTTCGTTAATTTTTGTTTTTTATTTTTTGTTTTGATTCATTTTATACGCTACACCAGCATTGGTTATAGTTTACATCTAATGGGATATGAAGCATCTGCCCGAATAGTTTTAGAACCTTTCATTACACTGATCTCTATGCATCCCATATTATTTGGAAATTGAAAAAAAACTGTTCTATAGGGGCCTATGTCAAAATGAATAGACCACAGTTGTATTCCTGTGGGCAGTGGGCTCGTCTATTATTATAAGTATTGGATCATTGTTGATTCTATAATTTACGTATTAAAGTTGAAACTCATCAAGACCTATGTAAGAAAAATCGTCACATAAGCAGCGTGGAACAAACTATTTTCATCCAACAGTTATCAACCATTCGAATATTTGAATGCCACATGAATTCGATTCAATGCTAAACCGGAGTGAAATCGTACGATTTCTAGAAACAACATGGACAAAATAATATTCAGCTTCAAACTCGATGATCAAGTGACAAGTTCATGGGATCGATACCTGCCAGAGACTCTCAGTGTTTGTGATTTTCTAATTGTTTTGATATTCAACAACCTGGACAAACAATAAATTCTAATCTCTACTGACAAAAAATAACGATTTTGAAGCAAACAATTGTATTACGACCGAAATTAGTGAATAGGAAAAGTATTGCGTTCTATCATGACAACGCAGACCACATATACTCTTGATGAGTTTAGTTGGCAAGTTTTGATGCATCTACTGCCATAATGGATAACAGAGTTGTCATCTTTATTGCCTGCAAACAACTCCCCCTAAGGACATGTATTGTGTATAGCGTTTAGGAACTTTTGGTGCCAACTCTTTACCACGATCTTTGTTGTACATGTAATTCTCTCTGATGGGAATATAGCACAGCAAAAATCAGTTGAATCATAGATTGATTTCATGGTATGAATTGAAGCTGCGTAGTTATTAAAATTCGAGAATAACGATGAAAATTTATTTGGCATCGAACACAGATTCTTCGGGATTAGGATCAACTAATTTAATCACCTTTAACAGGTTCAGATAACCAATGAAAAACCAATAAATTCGTTGTACATTTAATAGCAAATATTTCAATTTCTAAGGGCCATTATTACAAATTACCATTAAAGTTAGGTTTAGTTAAAGGTATCTTTACCTAAAGTGAACTTTAAAGTCACCTTTAATTTCGTTTCGCTATTACAACATACAGATAAAATAAAGTTAACTTTTTCAAAAATGTGTCAGTGCCGGATCAATATAACATTGCCTAATTAAAGTTTTTTTTACTCAGTGGCAACGACGGACAAGTTCAAACATAAACTTAACTTTAAAAGTTAAAGGTAGGATGATCCTCCCTTTAGCTGAACGCTCTCTTCTACCTTATTGTACACTTATAATAATGAAAACCAATTTATCTGCCCGTTAAAATCCTCCCTTTAGTTAACGGCAAGTTGTAATAAATATGCATACATGCTGTATTCCCAATTTCGACAAATCTAGGACTTATTGAACTGAATATAATTAAAAACCAAACATATTTTCACATGGGAAGTTATTTCTTGGCAATAACAGATGGCAAAAATCTTGCTATAATTGACCAATTGTTAGTCAGGAATACATGCTTAATAAACATTCAACTTGGTAAAGAAAAAGAGAGATAAGGAGGAGCCTTATGCTTAGTACCTTTAGTACTAATGGAATAAAAATAATATTTCGGAGAGCATTATATTCATTTAAACTCTTCAGTATAAATACCCTTGCCCATAGGTCTATTTTCTTAGGTAGAGAGATCAGAGGTTAACAGCAGCTGGGAAGTCCACGGTTCAAGCAAAACGAAATATGAAAAATATTTCTTGGACGAATTTTTCTCCTTAGTCTTCTGGTAAAAGCTTTAAGAGCAAGTCAAAAGTATTGTAAGAATCTAGATCGTAAACCTAACTAAAGGGTTGTAATGACGAATTGAGTAATGACTCATTGCTGACTTCACTATAACCAATAAGCCAATGCTCAGATTTACATAAACCATATGATTTTTAAGGAGGGCATTAAAATTCCATGAAAACCTTACTCGCATATTTTGTATAAGTAAGAGTGACTCCAATCTCCGTGGATTTCATCCTCTCTAAAGTATTGTAATAGACAAAAATGCGTATATAAACTATCATACCAAGTTAAAACCAAATGTTTCATACCAAATCTAAGTGCAATACTATACAGAGTAGCACTATTTCTCTTAGTCGTACTAGACCAATGCCATTTTTGTTTGAATTTTTTTACTGTAACAGATCTAAAGGATAGACAAGATGGCTAACTAAAAAAAAACTTCCAAATATTTTATGCATGTTCAGCGCTGCATTCGAAACTGTTTCCTTTGGTAGATAAATGAAAATGAAAATAAAAACAACAAAAATGTATTCCCAGAAATATACTCAACCATTCAGCCATATACAATGTTTCAAATTTGTGAATGAAAAAGCCCAGAGTTTTAAACTAGAAAAATAAAATAAAATAAAAAATTCTGAAAAAAAAAATTAATTTACATGCACATGAATGCCATGAGGAAATAATTACATGTTCTTTTAAAAAGAAAAAAAGGAAAAATAATATAAAGTTTTACTTTCATTTATTTCATTACGTTTTAAATTATAAGTTAATATTTTTGTTTGGGAATTAGTTTTATAAACAATAAAGATTTTAAGCCTAATTTTTAATAATATTGTTACGAAAATGGAGAATCTAGATACTTGTGTTTTGCTTTTTATCGCTTAACATTAAAATTATAAACCAAAGCCACAAAAACAATACAATACAGTAAATAAACCTGTTTACAAATTATCGTACTGCTTAATATAACAACAAACACCAGTATAAGAAAATGGTAAACAAGTAAACAAAAATATACCAAAAACACTACAATAATAAATGTAAACAAAATACTTAAACAACAATACTGAATGTAAACAACAATGTTTACATTTATAGAGATTTTGAGAAGGCGAAGTCATGAATATTCGAACTTCAAGAACATTCGTCAGACTGTTTGCCCAGCCAAACAAAAGACAGTTCAAAGCAGGCGACTGAGTTAGTGAAGTTCAGTCAGTCTTGTGTGAAAACGCGGTGCGTCAGAAGCGAGTAATCGTGGTTTGAAGATCACCGTTACAAAGATCTGTCGAATAATTGTCTAGTAATTGTTATTGTTTATGCGAAGTGTATAAACAGATGAATAACAAATAAAAGCAATTGTTGTTGCTTACATCAAGTTGTGAACAGTGGCACACATAATTGTACGAATAATAAAAAATTTTAATTAAAACTAAACACAAATTTATTTGTATTTTATTTGCAATCTACGAGCTCATATTTTAAACGTTTTTAAAAGTTTAAAACATAAGAATATTTTCATATTGAAGGAAAGACTAAACGCCTTGCAACCTCCTATCTATTTTTGATGGCAACAATTAATTCACAACTAGTGAATGCTAGACAGTAAAAAAACTGTACATATTCATTAAATTTTCTAGCTTGATTTGATAACCTGATATCTTGATATACGTAGTATTTTATGCACACATTTAGTTCGTATGCAGAAAGATGCTCTGCGTTAAATGTCTTTGTCTTGTTCAACAATTCCTGCAACAAACATGAAAAATTCCGAACATAATTCTTAATGTCATTTTTATTAGATTTTCAGATTTTTTAATAGATTTAATAAAAAAAATTTATACTCCAACTAACGTATAAACCATAAAAGAATATCAAGTCTTTCAGCAGAGATAAATTTTATAATCATAAACTATGAATGGAAATAAAAAAAACTGAAAGTTATGGCGAAAAGAGAACTTTTTAGGAAAAGCAGTTACATAGTAAAGCATATAAAAGCTAGACGAATATACAGTGAGCATCAAAAGAAACTGCCCACTTTGGATAAAATTCTAACAATCACCAAACTCAACTGTTACTACTTAAGGATAGTGCCCAAAAAAAATTTGAGAATATTTCGAATTTTTCTTTTTTCAATTTTAAAAACAAAGCAATGAAACAGTTTTAAAATAAAAATAACGGTAATTTATTAATGTATATTTTTTGTTAATTTGCAGTTTGTTTTGACGCTCACTGTATTTCTTGTTTCCCCTTAAAAAAGATATAAAAAAACTATGACTTAGAATTTTAATCATATGCTAGTTGTGGATTGATTCTTAAAATAAAAACCAGATTTTTTCTTTTAAATCGTACGTAGCATAGGCCCACATTTGTATTTATTAAAAATGATCATATAAACCATAAAATGTTAATACTTTTTGAAGGATTTTACAAACTCTTGCAAATATTGTTTTGAAAACAAACATTATCGTTATCGATTTGTTGTCTTTTTTCAGTTTTATTTACCATTTCCTGTTAAGCAGGTGATTGTTCTCCTGTAGCAAGTACTAGAATAACAAGGTTGCCATCTGTTATTACTAAAAATAACCTGCCTCAGTTGAAAATTCAAAGATTAATGAGAAGGGAGTACAGTGGCTGTGGTCGCCGCAGTCTAGTAGGTAGTGTGTTGGCTTATTAGAAGTAAGACCACGTTTCAAACCCCAGGTCAGATATCAAAACGAAAATATTAAAAAATATTTCTTCGACGACTTACTCTCAGCAAATTTCTGGAAAAAGCTGTGAGATTAAACACAATTGCCATGAAAAGTTTTTCTCGGAAATTTTCTAAATTATACTGTGCAGCCCTTGCGCTGACCAACTTCTTCTTCCCTGATTTTGGTGGAACTTGGTGAGTACAGGGACTGCGTTCACCCGTGGCATCACAACGGGCCGCTATGCGTGCTCAACTGAGCTTTGTGATATCAGAGCTACCACTTCGACCTAACCTAACCTAACTAAGTTATACTCATCGAACAATAAAAATACTGTCCTATTTTTGTACATGTTGTTCAAGCATTCTCAAAAGGAGGATTAAAGGCTAGGCACATAGATACAATTGGGAAGAGTAAAATCTAATTACCATGAATAGCCAATCAAAAATCCATTGTTCGGAGTCGATTTTAAACTGTAGGTCACGCCACTCATAAATGAAATTTACACTCGCAACATAAGTGGTGTGAGAAGCTAGGTTATCGTGATCCTGACTATATGATTGTAATGACCAATTATGTATGTATGTATGAGTACAATGATCTTCAGATCACGTTTAAAAATTAGAAGAACTTGCAAGAAGTCTATGATGGAAATTGTTTAAAGACTTGTTTGTGGAAATTTACTAAGTTATACGCTTCGAACAATAAAAATACTGTCTTTCCTTTTTTATATTTATGTTGTTAAAGTCTTCTCAAGAGGAGAATTAAAGGCTGGGCACATAGATCAATTTTTCTGTTACAATTGGGAAGAGTAAAATAAAATTGCCATGAAAAATTTTCTCGAAAATACATTGTTCGGAGTATAGGTAGGTCACGCCCTCACGAATAAAATTAACACACACAACATAAGTGGTTTGAGAAGCTTGGTCGTAATCCTGACTGAGTGGTTCTAATGACCAATTATGTATGTATGTTAACATTTACTTCCATATGTTGATATCGTTGCATTAATTCAACAATAATGGCATCATTCGATACGCAAGTTTCCTTGTTCATTGATCCGAAAACAATATCTACTACAGTATAAATAATAATGGCTGTAGGATGCATTCCTAATTTTTTTCGCTTTCAGTTAAAAATATATCATTCGGTACTTCGGCATATAATAGTACATATTACTGCCATCGTTGATTTTCTAAATCATGCACACAAATGTGTCTGACATGCATAGATGCGAATAGTGCTAGTCGAGTCGAGCAGATAGTTTTACTTAAAGGTTCCGAAATGCAATCAAAAACAATTCTATTGAAAAAGTTTGTCAAATCAAACCTCTACAGTCTCCAATTTATTCAACTTAAAATAAATAAACACAGGACAGCACATTGTAGGGGTTTTCAAAAATATGTACATCGTTCGGTGTCGAATTTAAACTGCAGGTCCTGCAATTCATGGATAAAATGAACACGCACAATATAGGTGGTGTGAGAAGCTAGGTTGTAATTTTGACTAAATTGTTGTAATGACCAATGAAGTAAGTAAGAAGCCAAACTTTCCGTAAATGAAACTTTTTTGGTACAAGAATTGCCGAATCAGATGAAGCATTATTCGTTACATACAATAACGTCAGGGGGAAACAATGGTAATAATGTGGAGGAGCCAATAGCGGCCAAATTAGGACGTGAATGATGAAGGTTTGACTGAGTGCCCGCTGCTCCTATATTTTTAACCAAATAATCCTTGTATTATACATTATTTTGTTCGAAGGCCAAGTGGAAATAAATATTTGATATTTAACCTTCGAAATGGATTGTAAAATTCTTAAAAATCACGTATTTTTCTATAAAAGAGCGTTATAAAGAAGAGTATAACATTTAAAATTTAAGTTGCCTATGTATATTTGACAGCTTCAAGAACAAGACAAGAGAAGTCGCTGTAGTCTAGTAGGTAGTGTGTTGGCTTATTAGACGTAAAGCCAGGGTTCGAGCCCCAGGCCAGACATCAATGCAAAATACAAAATGTATTTTCTTCGGCGACTTCCTCTCAGCAGATTTCTGGTAAAAACTCTGAGAGTAAATAAAATTGCCATGAAAAAGTTTCTCAAAAATCTGTCGTTCAGAGTCGACTTTAAACTGTAGGTTCCACCACTCATGTATAAAATTAACACACACAACATAAGTGGTGTGAGAAACTAGGACGTTGTACAATGGGTCAGTTCGACCTCCGGGTACTGTACTTGTCTTAATTGACAAGTACACGTCCTCTAACCTAACCTAACCTAAGAACAAGACTGAAAATCCTTCGCATTTAACACAAGAAATAGTGCACAATATACGGATTATAAAGAGCGAATCACTAAAAAACGGTAAAAAAATGTATCCCAGTGTTTACATATCGACGCCTCCATTCTATAACTTTCTAAGTGTACTGAGAACGTTTTTAATGTTCTTGCATTTATAAATTCTACGTTCTCTAACTTAAATACTGTCAAAATTTGGTTAAGATGCGCCGATCCGTTCCGAAGTTATAGGGAAAAATACACATATACTCGTATGTCGCGTGAAAACTTTGAGAGCTCATAACTCAAAACACACTTTTTCGACTTAGAATGTTATAGAACGGAGGCGTCGACATAAAATTATGGCGTATGATTATTACAGTTTGTTGATTATTATTACTCATACGTCTAGTATGTCTTTTAAGTATCACTATATTTTTCAATAAAAAAAAAAAAAAAAAAATAAATCTTTAATCATCTCTTTAACTTATTTTCTCTCATTCAAATCTCTTCAAATTCTGAAATCCAGTGAAATTTTCTGTAATAAAAATTTTTCAATTTGGAAGGAAATATTTTTTTTTATTATTGAAAATATATTTTTTTATTACAAAAAATAATGTGTATGAAATAAAAACGAGATTGACTATTTCAATCAAAGAAAATTCTTTTCCAATTTCTTTGATTATTTTCTCTTCCACTTTTGTGTTTATGGTGTTGTGTACGTATCTGGAAACATTATCCTGTAGCTGTAGCTTCATCGTATTGTAAGCGAGCTTGCATTTAATTTGAAATCAATTTCAAATTAGGAATGCACGAGTTAATTTTCATTATATTCATTCACCAAATGAACATAGCACACGATTGGAGATGGCAAAGCAGTATTCCAGCTGTATTCCACTGTTAAGATATTGATTACACTCGTATTCACTCCAGTGATCCACTGTTTTGTGTTTATTTTTCGTAAAATTCGTTTTTATTCTCAAATTCGGGGTAATTTAATAAAACGAAGTGTATTTGAAAAATACAGAACAAAATAAAAGATATCGAAATTAATTTTTTCAGTATTTTTTTTATTCATTTTCATTACTTTAATGAACACAGGGCTACCAGAAAGCATTTTTTTGTTTATTTCCTTGATTTATTAAAATTATATTTAGTTAGTTGTAGTTAGTGAGAGAGACTAGGTCGTAATCCTGACTGAAGGGTTGTAATGACCAATTATGTATGTATGTATTTATTTCTGGAATGATAGGGTTGCCAATAAACAATGCTTTCCACAAAAACGTATTGGGTTGTTGCACTGGATGTAGTGGTAAGAAACTTGGCTTATTGAATCCTACTCACTACCAAGACCTGTCACTGTTTGGTATTCATATGATGTTTGTTTTTGATGTGGTCCTCTCTGGGGAATTAGGGAACTTCAAAACTAAATTTGTTCAACATTTTTTTTTATTAATTTTCATTACTTTAAGAACACATCGCTACTAGAAAGCATTTTTTCTGTTCATTTCTTTGAATTGTTAAATTTTTCCATGGTTCTAGGATGATAGGGCTGCCAACAAACAATGCTTTCCACAAAAACGTATCGGGTTGTTGCTCTGGGTGCAGTGGTAATGAACTTGGCTTATTGGATCTTCTTCTCTACCAATACATGTCACTCTTTCCTATTCCTACGATGTTTGTTTTCCGTGTGGTCCTCTCCGACCAATTAGCAAACTTCTGAACTAAATTGTTTCAAATTTTTTTATTTATTTCCATTACTTTAATTAACACAGGGCTACCAGAAAGCATTTTTTCCGTTTATTTCCTTGATGTATTAAAATTGTGTTTAGTTCTGGAATGATAGGGTTGCCAACAAACAATGCTTTCCACAACAACGTATTGGGTTGTTGCACTGAATGTAGTGGTAAGGAACTTGGCTTATTGAATCCTGCTCTCTACCAAGACATGTCACTGTGTGGTGTTCCTATGATGTTTGTTTTTGATGTGGTCCTCTCTGGGGAATTAGGGAACTTTTGAACTAAATTTGTTCAACATTTTTTTTTTATTAATTTTCATTACTTTAAGGAATACAGGGCTAATAGAAGGCATTTTTTCTGTCTATTTCTTTGATTTGTTACAATTTTCCTTGGTTCTAGGATGATAGGGCTGCCAACAAGCAATGCTTTTCAAAAAATGTATTGAGTTGTTGCACTGGATATGGTGGTTAGGAACTTTGCTTACTAAGTCTTACTCTCAGCCAAGACATGTCACTGTTTGGTATTCCTATGATGTTTGTTTTCGATGCGGTCCTCTCCGGGGAATTAGGGAACTTCTATTGCATTACACGTCTTCAGACTTATGACATTTTGGACCACAGTGGCCACATTCACGGTGACAAAAAAGAGGGACAATGTAGCTTTCATCATAGCTCAAGAAATATAACGTTTTCAATACGAACCTATCAGGGTATTACAAAGGGCCATTGACATTCATTTGATCTCGATTACTTCGAAATCTGAAATTATTCTGTAATCCAATTATTAATTGAAGATTCAGTGAATATACGCATGATGGGGGGATGGATTCCATGTCATAAAACTGGTAATTTTTTAAGTGAAGAGTGAATCGATTACCCTATTAGGAAGTGAGACGCACTCTTGTAAGAAAGTTATGTATCAAAATAAATGGTGTCCTAACTGGTTCATGTCTAAACTGTAAATTAGGGAAGACAAAACTTTCCAAAGCATATTTTCTAAGTATTTTTTGATCAGTATAGCAATCCCTAGTCAGCCATTATCATTAGGTTGTGTCCAGCCTTTGTTATCCTCATACTGGATATGCTGAAAGTCCACAATTTGTTGACATCCACAGATTTAAAGACAACAAATAAAAATTAGTTTGGATTTCTAAGCAATTAGGCCCACTTTGCTATCCAAAAGTAAATTTATTCTACATGGCATAATGAAATTTTGTTATGAGCGCCTATGAGTTGCTTAGTTTTGTTTTTAATTTTTAACCTCATGTCACATTTGAAATTAAATTATTAATTACATTTTTGTGTAATGCATTCTCTATGCTAAACCACAACAATTTTCGCTTATTTCTTATAATATTTCTTAATGAGATTACTTTTCTAGTTTTAATTAATTTTTAAAAAAAGAAAGATATTTCGATGAAGAAGCAAAAGATGTCAATCAAAAGAATAAATCATATAATATGTACATAATATATGTACAGATAAGAAGAAATATGTGTTACAGATGTGATGAAAATAATAGCATGAAAAAAACGTATTGTTACGAAAATAAAAAATCCAGTGTTTTGCTTTTGCATCGCTTAACATTAAAATTATAAACAAAAGCTATAAAAACAAAAAAATGCAGTAAACAAACCTGTTTACAAATTATCGTACTGCTTAATATAACAACAAACACTAGCATAAAAAATGGTAAACAAGTAAACAAAAATATACCAACAAATCTACAATAATAAACGTAAACAACGATTATAGAGATTTCGAGAAGGGAAAGTAATGAAAGTTCGCCTTCAAGAACATTCATCAGACTGTTTACCCTGCTATATAAAAGGAAAGGCGAAGCAGACGAGTGAGTTAGTAAAAGTTCAGTAAGCCTTGTGTGAAGACGCCGGGTGTTGAAGAGAGTAATCATGGCTCTCCCTTACAAAAATCAGTGGAATAATTGTCTAGTAATTGTTATTGTTTATGCGAAGTGTATAAACAGAGGAATAACAAAGAAAAGCAATTGCTGTTGTTTACATCAAGTTGTGAACAGTGGCACACAGAATTCTACGAATAAAAAAGAATTTTAATTAAAACTAAACAAAAATTTATTTTTATTTCATTTGCAGTCTACGAGCTCATACTTTAAACGTTTTTAAAAGGTAAAAACGTAGCAACATCCATATTTTAATTAGTTGCTATTATTTTCTTTTCAACTGTTTTATAATTTTGTAAATGATAGTGTGGAACAATTAATTAAAAGTATAAGGGTAACCAGGCAACATATTTGAAGGATGTGTAAAATATTCAATACACTGAGCAAAACACGTTGTTTTCACATGGAAATAGAAATGAGTTTTCAAAATGTTTGTTGGCGGTTATAAGCTGATTATCAAGAGCTTAGACCTCTTAACATTTATTTCGAAGGTGTCGCTCTTGGCTAAGGCAGCCAAATCAGACAGCCTGATCTACAGGCTATAATAGTTGTGTGATTAGAGACAGACGTTGTTCAAGTCGTTTCTCAGTAAGCAGTAGAGTGAGTGGGTATGCCTGATTGTCACCCCATTGGTGTTTTAATGACTCAGTAGCCTTTGCTTTATGTCAAATATAAATAATAGCAGTTGTGTTCATGGCTTGGACTTTAGCAGAGTCTCCAAACTACAAGCCTTGATTTTTATTGTTTTTCTTTTTCGGTTGGTTAGATTAACTAAATACCCCTATGCACAACGACTTAGAAAACGGATATATTTTTAGATATGTCATTTTAGATTTACTTGTGACGCACTGGCATCAATATAAAGCGAAATATCTTAATTACTGGGCTCTGAACTAAAAGGTTCATTTTCTCTTGAAAAAAACCTAAGCTCTTAAAGCATTAAAAGTCCTAATGAGCGCTTCAAGTCGTATAATATTAACGAACGGTCGATCTATAAATTAATAAGAAATAAGAAAAATTATCCTCAGAAAATATATAATAATAGCAATAGTCTGAACCACTTCTATATCAATGTGTCTTCTACAGAATAATTACTAAGTAATGGCCAACTACCACACATAAAATGACAACTTTAAGTGCTAGTTAGTGCTGAAACTATACAATGTTCAAAAAGTATTTTGGTGCTGTATACTATTGTATCTGCGCTATCACTGTAAGCGCATTCAGGCGTGATTACACTCATGTGACTTATGTTTGAAGCTGACAATCTGTTGTCCATCTATCCTAAAGCACCAGAGATTAGATTACCTTAAATGGTCCCATGTTAATGTACGCAGATACAAATGACATTGTCTGATTAGAATAGGAGTCACATAGTCTCATTCCAAAGCTTTTAAAACTGACTTGCTAACTGAAAAATTACTCGTATCAGTTTACTGTCCTATAAAAACATATACTCTAACTTGGCACTTCAACAATGTCTTATTCCGAAGCATATCCCCTTAATCACTCGTCTGCTAAAGGTTACCCCAACTTTAACATTCGTGACAGGAATCAGAATACAGGGATATTATCTGTAGATCAACGGAAAGTTATATGTGCCAGACAGTGCCTAATGACTTGCTTTCTAGCAATACTTTTGTCATCATCTTAAAATCTCCACCGTCTTAAAATTGTGAAAATAGTTTTTATTTACTTGAAAGCGGGTATCCCTATAATATCTCATTCAAGCCTATTGTTCATACAAACTTCAGGAATCTGCTCGATGGCAACAAGGACAATTCTCTTCTCAACAGCTGATATGCATCCAAGTGTTACCTCTCCTTCTTGGTTCCATAAATGTGTTCTGCTAATTTATTCTCATCATAGCAGAATCTGCATGTTAGATTCAGATGATCCCTATTCAGAACAAATGTTTCTTGAGCCTACAGTGGCCTGTCAGAAGGTCGGTTATTTCTGGATAATCTGATGCATGACTTAAAGCTCTTCTTAGCATCTAACTTCGAACCGAATATTTTGATTGCCTAAAACGTATATAGTTTGAAAAGAGACTTTGCCTTTCATTATATTCTCTTTCAAACAGCTATTCCCTCCTCAGAAAGAGGTTTTGGTCTCATCAGAAATATGCTCAGTTATTTCTTCAAGTGTATCGCTATGTTCTCTATTTAAGAATTTTTCCGTATATACATCAGCTCCATATTATTTCATTATTTGTTTCCCTTTTCTAAACAGCAACAACGAATTAGACGAGTATGATACACATCACAGCAATTGAATTTTTCTTTTCTTTCGCTTCTTCTTTTTATGTATTGTTCACCCCAATTATTTTATACGAAATTCAATTTCGATATTTCGTCTTGTGGACAAAATACATATTAAATGCAACGCTTTTGTAATGGTATTGGTAGAGGGTTTTAAAAAATCGTGGCAACTCACATTATAAGAAATTCCCTACAAGTGTTGCAAATTAAAATGAAAAAATTCCTTACATTGTTGACAATCCCAGAAACCGTGCTTGTTAGCAAAGAAATTGTTGTTAAAAACCAAAAAAGCAAATTTGTGTCAATATTTTTAATTAATTTGCCTGCATATATGCATGCATACTTTACAACAGAAAATATTCTTTTTAAATAAAATTGAAACAATAAAATCTCATGGAAATTGGAATGCCAACCAAATTGTTTTACTGCCATTTTTACAATCTACTGCCATCAATGAGATTGAAAAAACGTTTTATTTTCTCCTCTTTTTCTCCCCAAAGTAATCTTTTTAAGTCAAATCTTATTGTCCTCTTAAGATTTGCAATATGGATGGTGCAGCTTTATGATGACACAATCAGCATTCAGCATTTTGCAATTTGTTTGTCAAGATGCCACAATGTTTATTCAATAATATTTTTATCCTTTTTCCTTCTCTTCCGTTTTTTTTTTTTTTGCTTCTAAAGTTTATTGGAAAGTCTGTTTTAGAAAAAGAATGTGGTTTAATACGAGTAGGACACATTTGCACACACAGACTCTCAATTCAATCAGCTTATTATTGTACAGTGAGTGGAAAAAATATGGGAGCCGTGTTCTCATCAGCAAATAATTTGTACTTAAAACACGCTTTTGGGATCTTCGTAGGCTAGTGAGTAGTGTGTTCGCTTAGGAAACGAGAGCTTTGGAGTTCAAACCCGAGCTCAGTCCTCTTCGTTAACTTCCGCAAATTCCCGCATCAAATACCCGTCTCACCGCTGCCGCTGTATGTTAATATTGCTGCACAACGTCCATATCGTTGAGGAGCTCATACAGCTCTCACTGTTGGATCGGATGCGACAATCATCACCAACTCGCACGGGATCGAAGACCTAACGTAAGACTTTTCTCTCGCATACTCTCAAGGCTGCTGCATCAGTTCTTAAGAGTGTCCATGCCTCTGCGCCATAAAGAATCATGGGGAAGATGAGCCTCAACAAGTTTCCTAAAACGTAATCCGAACTTAAGTATTATAATGGCCATTTGGTTTTACTTTTAAATCACTTTTTATTTGGAATAATCTCCTTGCAATTAATACGGCAGTCCCTCTATAAAATCTGAATCCTATTGAAGTGTTATTTTTATGGATTCAGATCGCCTCGCCCTACATTGTAGTAGAACTTTGTCTATTGTCCATTGTACTGTCCTTAAATAGATCCTAATTTGATAAACCTTTCGAACTTTCCTTCGCTCTACAGTACCTTTGCCTTGGTCTACCTCTACTTCTAATCGAATTCATCTGCCATAGATTTGGCATCTCCTATATTTTCTTGATGCTGTAGCCTCTGATTGAATACAGTTTCTAGGCACCAAACATGTGAAGCTTGCCTGAAACAATTGTCTGCAGCCGTGTTTTATAATGCATATGTCAGGATATGCAACCGTACTAGAAAACCTATATTATGCAAGCCTTAAAAATACTGATTTAAGCTTTATTTCTAAGCTTCCTCCCTTCGATACAATATTCCAAACACAAGTCTTGTTTTCCATTTTGTAATCTGAAAGTCGACTGATATTCCTTCGCGCGGGTTTGCTATGCCTTCCAGCTACTCGAATTCGGCAACCTAGCAACATTCATTAGTACCATGAATGTCATTCCCCAGTTTCTATAAGACACGCGATTTCAGGCGATCAAAAATTTGTATGACCAAAACTCAATTACGCATATATTTTTGAATTATTTTCGTGCAAACTATCGACCGTCAAAAGTCTATTTTGTTACAGAAACGAAGAGGATTGTCTTTAAGGTTGCGTTTTCTTTTTTAAAGATTTATTTTGATACCGAATTTTGGCCAAGATGTTACCTCTTTGAATCCGCCGTAGTATAGCACGTAGTGTGTTGGCTTATTAGGCGTGAGGCCGCGGTTCAAACCCCAGGTCAGACATCTCCAACAAAACGAAAAATGAACAAATGTTTCTTCGGCGACTTCCTCTCTCAGCAGATTTCTGGCAAAATCTCTGTGAGCAAATAAAATTGCCATGAAAAGTTTCTCAAAAAAAATCTGTCGTTCGGAATCGACTTTAAACTGTAGCTTCCGCCTCTAATGTATAAAATTAACACACACAACATCAGTGGCGTGAGAAGCTAAGCCGTAATCCCGACATAATGACCTATTATGTCTGTATGTTAAATTTTATTTAACGTTACTTTAACAATGATAGCAGCATTCTCCACAACTTTAACACGTTCACGCCGGCCCTGTAATTCATGCTTATCGCCTACTGGCGGCTGCACTGACTCTCAAGTATTCCTTTTCGGCAGTCAAAGTGTTAAACATCTAAATATTGGGTGTTACGTATCGTCTAATAGCATAATCAAATGACAACTACCGGTAGTACACATCACCCGATGTGGCAGTCTTGTGCGGACCACTTGTGGTACCCGCCGCCAGATGAGACTGTCTAGTGCGGGCCACCGGTGTTACGCGACGGCGTGAACGTGTTAAGTTACTGATCGAAGCACCAAGTTGATACGCAAGCTTCCTTGTTTACTGATTTAAAACAATGTCTACCTATTGCAGTGTAAAGAAAAATGGCTGTAGGATGCAATCCCTCTTTGTCTTGCTTTTAGTTAAATATGAGTCACTCGATACACTGGCATATAATACTACACACTTACTGCCTTCGATGATTTCCTATATCATGCTTACAATTTTGTCCGGCATGCATAGATGCGAATAAGCTAGTCGGGTCGAGCTGATCGTCTCTTTATAAGGTTCCGAGATGCAATCAAAAACGATTCTATTGAAAAAGTTTGTCAAATAAAACCTCTACATTCCCCAATTGGTTTATTAACTTAAAATAAATGATCACAAATCAATAAATTTTACAGCTTGAGTCCATTTATGGGTAAATACTACCCCACCCCCTAATGTGGACCGATAACTGGTGTACCTCGCTCTGTGTGTGTAACTAGTTAAAGAGATCTGTCACTTTTACAGATAAATGGAAAGAGGTTTTTTGGCACTAAACATTCGAACAGCTAACTTCGTTACACTTGGTCTTATATATGTAAGTAGAATGTGAGAGTCAAGACGAAACACACTAAGAAGAAAAGCATATATACATACATAATTGGTCATTACAATCCTTCATCCTTTTCTACATGAGTAACAAGGCCTACGGTTTAAAGTAAACTCCGTATGGACAGTATACGGCTCAACTGTTCTGAAGACATTCCAAATCCGACTATGTCGTGTGATCTGGATCCATTAGTGAATATTTGGATAAATTTCTTTTACTTACTTACTTAATTAGGCATTACAACCCTTTAGCCAGGTTTACAACCTAGCTTCTCAAACAACCTATGTTATGTGTGTTAATTTCATACATGAGTGGCGGGACCAAAGTCAAAGTTTTTGCCATAAGTAGCATATTCAACATAAGTAGCATAAGTAGCATATTCAATAAGAATTCCGACTTAATAGTTATCTTTTGCGAATATCTTTGATCAAATATATACAGAAGTTTCTTCCATACATACCATATACCATATGGATCCCCTACAATGATCAAAGTTACGTTATCTTTTATAAACCCTTTCAGATTTTAGTTTTAAATTTTGAAATTTTCCTGTGCCATTTAAATTTTTTATGTGAGAAATGTCAAATTCATTTTAGATTTGACTTTGTCGCTGTATTATTATTTCATTATCATTATTTAATGTAAAGAAATAGAGAAAATTGCTTCTAAATAACACTCTTGTATTTCAACAATATCTATCAACACTTGCCTTCAAGTCTATCCACTCACTTACTACTTACTTACTACTCATATAGAATACGAGGGTTGTTGCTAAATGGCTTTCATTACACATACGTGTAAGTAGTTATAGTTTCTTTAAGTAAAAATTTCTAAGTTAACCTCCTTTTATAAATAAAATGTATACAATATTCAGTTCGTTTAACATGACATACTTATTGAGTTGTGCTGTTGTATTTATATTTTCAGGAGCTAAAAAGTCAACAACAAGCGATTATGATGATGATGCAAAAACTAAACAACAACACCAACAGCAGCAACAGCAACAACAGCATCAACAGCAAAATGTAAAGCAAGAAAAGAAGAATTTTAAAAAGGATATGAAACAAGAAACACTTGCGGCTATTGCTGCTGATAGCAGCAGTTGTAACACAACTAGCAGTAGTACTGGTAGTAGTAGTAGTAGCAATGACAGTGTCAGTAAAAATGGCAGTAGAAAACCAACAAAAGAGACACAATCACGAAATCCCATCAGACGTTCACAAAGTGAAAGACAGCTAGCAACAGCAACAACAACAACAACTACAATAGCAGCAGCTATTGGTAAAACGGCAACAACAACATATCGCAATAGCAACCATAAGAAAAAGCATCAGCATCAAACCAAGGATTTTACTGATGCACATGTTGCTGCTGCTGATAATGGTGGTGGCAATAGTGGTGGCTGTAACGAAAATATTATTTCAAATACCAGGAATAGCTTAAAGGACCTAGAGAATATACCAAAAACTACAATAAATGACAGGAGAAGTGCTACTGATTGTTCAACAACAACAACAACAACAACAAATTCGAGTACAGAAGGCAACCGAACAACGGGCAGGGCCAGAGGTATGAGTAGTAAAACTTCATTACATTTTCACGATACAATGGCATTGCGCAACCGTTATAACCGCAACGATAGTAGAGATTTATTTCAAACAACAACAATGCCGCTTATAGAAAGGCCCAGAGAACCACCACCACCACCGCCTCCTCAAGCAACAACGCTTACCATGTTACCACAAAGTTGTCTAGAAACGACCTTAACAGCAAAGGATATGGGCAATGCAGCTACAACGACTTCACCAGCATTGAGTAATTCATTGTCTAAGGCTGAGGATTTAAAGGAGCCAACTAAAGCCATTACCTTGGCAACAGCTGCAATAGAAACTGTACAACAGCAACAGAAGCAAAATCTTAATGGATTACCAGGCAGCAACAAACAACAAATCGAACAAAAGTTAACAATTACACAAGCAGCAGCAGCATATAAAGAAAATGTTGAAAAAATCAACGATACTTCGCTAATCGAAGACTCGTATCAGCAACAAATGGTTGACGTTACGAAAACCTCTGCTCAATGGGTAAATAAAGAAAAAATCAACATGGATTTAGCATCTCCCAGCTCAGCTCCAACATCACCGATATGGCCCACAATATCGGCAACATCTACCACAACAATTGGCCATAATAAACACAACCAGCAACAACAACAGACGCAGCGTACTGTCGTTAGAGTTGCACCATTTAATAAAAATTCCTCTGAAATCCATCGTTTAAAAATTTCCCATACCGATAATAACGAAACCGTATCTACAACACCTTCCCCTTCTGGCAGTTTCTGCAATTCCAGCCATTATAGTGTTACTGATTTGAGTCAATTAAATGGTTCTGGCTGCCATGAGTATGGCCAAAAGAAAACTTCAATTTTAATTAACGGTGATGATTGCTACAGCACCATGAACTTAAGCTGTGATGATGCCGGCACACCGCTTTACCAGTCGTCGGTGGTGGTAACGGATGGTTCGTGTAAGGTAAACGACAGTGATTTTCAAGGCTTAAGGGTAACAAACACCTACAATACGGTAACCATAAACGTAAGCAGTCCACGCAGCTCAGAGGATGAGCTTATACAGCAGCATAATCAGTTGAATAATCTACTGAAACGCCAAGCGAAAACTACAAATGGCATGGGCAGTATAAGAGCCATAATACCCATTAGAGGTACCATTGATATCAATTTGCAAAGATCAGCATCGTCCACTTCCTCTACATCGACAAGTTCAATGACCAGCTCTTGTTCCTCGAACTCCAGCTCGAGTGGCATTAATACATCGAAGAGAGGCAAGACACTTATACGCTTGGACTATGATAAGGAAAAATCTCCAACTACTGAAGCCAAAATCTCTTCAACCCTAATCAATGAACAAACCCCCGAAGAGGAGGAAACGAATATTGAGGAATGGTTGCCTCATGAAACGGAGTTATTGAAAATTCTACGTAACCCTGTGGAGGCTGTCAAACGTAATTTGGTGCCTCACATTTGCAAACTTAGGGAAACGGACACCCAAAAGGATAGCAAACGTTCCAAGAAAATGAAGGAACGGCATTCCGATATACTAGAAACCTCGATAACCAGTTCTACTTCATCTAATGCCACAGCGAAAACCCCAGAAATGCCTTCCTTTATAAACAAACTGCTAGAGGATCCTATGCTCCAGCAGGTAGCAGAAGGTTTGGAAACTGATACGGTAGCTGAGCTAATCGAAAACTCTCTAAAACGCTTGCAGGAATCTAGGCATTTACTAGACATGAGTGGAACCAAAGACAATGATGATATGAATCGTTTAATCGATCTCTCACTGAAGCGCATACAAGAAGAGCGTAGCAGTGCACAAAAAGATTCTGCCACCACTACCACTTGCCACAATAGCAATCTGTTAAGTGTTCCCTCTAACAAAGACGACGAACGTTTGTCCAATCGTGGCAGCATAAGTTCGGCCAATAGCTTTGCCTCGGCTCACAACTATGAATTGTTTGATTTCGAAGCCAATGAATCGGATTGCTATCAAAGCTGTTCAAGTGATATAAATTCGATTATTGAGGAGGATATCTCCCCCTCCCCCAATACGAAAACCAAATTCTATCAAATGCTTGTGGATGCCACATTGCAGGAAATCGAATTGTCCACCAATGTGGAAGATCTTAACAATGAAGAGCATCAATATGAATCGATACGGCATCATACTGATCCCATATATGAGGAGATATCAGATGTGCCGCCACCCTTGCCTTTAACAGCTCCGCCCCTCAATGATCCCGAGTTAGAGAAGAAATCCGCCAGATCCATATTTGAGGGAGCCTCTAAGTACGATATACTGTCGTATTTAGTAGATGCCAAAGAAAGAGGTCTGGTCAAAGAGGAATCCTTTGATTATCCTCCGCTCAATTGCTCCAATCCCATTATTATTGAAGAGGAATCAGCAGATACGCTTACCGATCTAAGCAAATTGAATAAACTCAAGAGAATCGATACCATAAGCTCTAGATCGTCCGTAATGAGTGATTCTTCCGATGATAACCAAAGCACTATGAGCTCATTGTCACCGCCCACCTCGAATAATTTTATGCTATTGCGCCCCAAACAAGCTACCAGTGATATAGAACGTAATGATTCAGGCGTTGGTTCGGAAACAAGTAAAACATCTCGTAGTAAATTTCTGAATCCAACTGCAACCTCTAACTCTAGCAATGCTATATTATCCAGCTCTCCTTTAGTTGCGGGTGGGGGAGCCCATTCACAGCCCCGTTCCAGTCCTTTGCATTTATGCGAAGATTGTGATGGACCCGTTGAAACACAAATCGGCGAGAATGGCCACATTTTTGCCCCACTAGTATGCCGTAAATGCGGTAAAAAGCGTGTCGAACGCAAAGAAATCATTACCGAAGTTGTTGAGACCGAAGAGAAATATGGCCGTGATCTTCAAATAATTTTAGAAGAATTCTGTCATCCGATGTTGGTTGCCGGTCTCCTAACACAAGAGCAACTCTCTGCAATCTTCTTGAATACCGAAGAATTGCTCGAGAACAATCAAACTCTTGCCGAACGTATGCGCGACGCACTCGATATTGCCCTCGAACAGGGTGATGATGATTTGCTAACGGTGAATATTGGTAAAATATTCTTGGAATCGACACAAATGCTGCATGCCTTCGAAAGCTATTGTGTTCGCCAGGCGGGCGCCAGTCTGCTCTTGGCCAATCTGGAAAAGGAAAAGGAATTGTTGCGCATCTTCCTGAAGGTCTCACAAATGGAGAATGCCGTCCTAAGGCGCATGAATTTGAATTCATTTTTAATGGTAAGTGGAAAGATTTCATATTCTTGTTAATATCTGGGATAGTTAGGCGGGAGTAAAGGGTCCTAGCACTTTTTAAAAAACCTTTTTAATGAAAAATTCCAGAATTGGTTTAAAAAATAAATTTTTTACACCTTACCAGTCCGCATTTTTCTTTTATTTTTAGGCTTAAAAGAGAACAAAAGATGTACATGCCTACACACCTTTCTGAAGTTACGATTGTTCATCGTTTCTTTTTTATTCTCTTTTTTTCTTATTCTGCTGCATAATTTAATACAGTTTTTTCTTTTTCTTTTTATTTTTTTTTTTTTCTCCCGCCATCTTCTTTACACCAGGTACCTGTACAACGTGTCACCAAATATCCTTTGCTTTTGGCTCGTTTATATAAAGTCACACCGTCACATCTGGAAGGACGTGAACAACTTAAGCAGGCACAAGAAAAAATTGAATTACATTTGAATCATATCAATCAGGAAGCAAAAGATGTACCAACAAAACTCTGGCGTCGCATCTCCTCATCGAGTCCCAGTCGACGTGCTTCCTGTGAAATCGATATGATAAATATTAAGCTGCGTAAAATGGCCATCGATGTGCTCGAATGGAATCACGATGAAGTACGTTTCGTTATGGAAGGCAAACTCTTATACACCCAGCCCACAGATAGCAATTGGAAGAAGGCTCGCACCATAAAGCTGACTACAGTTAATGCTCTACTGGTAACAAATGGCAAGGTAAGTAGAATTTATAGGCAAAAACAACAAAAACAAAAACAAAAAATGAAGGAAAAGATGGAAAAGAAACTTTCAATTTTGCCAAAAATATAACATAATCAATTGAATTTCAAATGAATGAATGAATGGATGCCTCTCTTAAACCTAAAACATACGTTTGTCTTGCCTTTACTCCATCCTCTTACCCCCTTTAGATTATACACTCTAATATCTCTCTCCAAATAAAGGGTGTGTTTTATAGAGGTATAGAACTTTAAGTTGCAATAAAACAACGATGGATTATTCGATTGACATGAATTTTATTTATCCGAAAGACAATCTTGTGGCATTACATTTTAAATATGATTTCTGGCATATGACCGCCACGGCTGGCGCGGATGTAGTCCAATGTGGACGTCCAATTTTCGATGACTTTTTCCAACATTTGTGGCCGTATATCGGCAATAATACGGCGAATGTTGTCTTCCAAATGGTCAAGCGTTTGTGGCTTTACCGCATAGACCAATGACTTTACATAGCCCCACAGAAAGTAGTCTAGCGGTGTTAAATCACAAGATCTTGGAGGCCAATTCACAGGTCCAAAACGTGAAATTAGGCGATCACCAAACGTGTCTTTCAATAAAACTATTGTGGCACGAGCTGTGTGACATGTTGCGCCGTCTTGTTGAAACCACATCTCCTGGACATCATGGTTATTCAATTCAGGAATGAAAAAGTTAGTAATCATGGCTCTATACCGATCACCATTGACTGTAACATTCTAGCCACCATCGTTTTTGGAAAAGTACGGACCAATGATTCCACCAGCCCATAAAGCGCACCAAACAGTCAGTTTTTCTGGATGTAACGGTGTTTCCACATACACTTGAGGATTACCTTCACTCCAAATGCGGCAGTTTTGTTTGTTGACGTAGCCATTCACCCAGAAGTGCGCTTCATCGCTAAACAAAATTCGCTTATGAAAATCGGGAACAACGGTAATCTCGTTTTAGGCCCATTCGACGAATCTACGCCTTACTTGATGATCGCTTGGCTTCAAATCTTGCACGAGTTGGTTTTTGTAAGCACGCAAACCAAGATCCTTCCGCAAAATCTTCCATAAAGTGGATGGACACAGATCCAATT
The DNA here is from genome assembly GCA_936449025.2 of Sarcophaga subvicina. Classification (NCBI taxonomy): domain Eukaryota; kingdom Metazoa; phylum Arthropoda; class Insecta; order Diptera; family Sarcophagidae; genus Sarcophaga; species Sarcophaga subvicina. The sequence goes on along the minus strand of OW388083.2, from coordinate 101,781,733 downwards.
CCTGTGCTCAATGGCGGATGGACTCATTCGGGTCTTCCTCAATGCTACGCTCTACAGCAGCAATAGCTTCTTCTGTACGCACCGTACAGCGTCTCTGGGGATGCGAGTTATCAATAAGAGTAAACGTGGTGCGAAAACGTTCTATGGTTAATCGAATTAACTGCTCTGATGGACGATTTTGTCGACGATAAAATGGACGTAGTGCGCGATACGTTTTCCGCACAGAACCATTATTTTCGAAATAAAATTGCACTATTTGCAAGCGTTGTTCAGGCGTGAGTCTATTCATGATGAATTGCCAAACCAAACTGAGAATAAATCACTTGACAGCTGTTAAATCGGTCGCCATCTTGAAAAGTAATGCCAACTTAAAGTTCTATACCTCTGTAAAAAACACCCTTTACAAAAAAGAGCGAGAGAGAGAGAGAGAAAAAAACTTTATTTTTGACCACCACTATGGATGGCAGCATTAGTTTACCACTTTATGCCAATGATACTTGAAAATGAGTATGTGTGCGTGCAATTGTACATATATGTACATATATTTGGTTTATTAAGTGTATTTTATTTTCAAATTTTGTATTTGTTTTTAAAGTACCCAATAGAAAGTACGTTTTTTTCTCCCCATTTGTTTGGTTTCAATCATAACTATACGGCTATCTATGGCCATCACTTGAAATTTTCATTTATATTTTCCTTAGTTTTTGTTAAACTTTACAAATGAATTGAAATCTGTTTTTGAAAATTGTTTTTTTTCTTTTTCTATATGTTGCTTAAATACTGGGTGTAGCTGTTAGTACTTGAAAACGCATACAAGTGTGAACACAACTGCTGTTCAAATCAAACCAACGATTTATTATATACAAATTCAAAATTATAAAAAGTTTACAATTTAACAAAAAGCAAAACATAGTCGATCAAGGCGAACCATAAAGATAAACTACAGCAGAATGCACTGTATGAGATGCATTAGTCAGATCGGGTGACTTGTGTACGTTCACTATGTACAGAGGTGGCCTTGTAATTAGAAACGATGTTTCTGAAACAGAGTTCTCTGGAGTGACGAATCTAAGTTTAATTTGTCCCAATCTGATCGAAAAACGTATGTAAGACGTCCTCCAAACAAAGCCTTTGATCCCAGGTACACAGTGAAAACTGTAAAACAAATTAACAAACATACATGTTGCTAAGTCGTTTCTAATTATGAGGCCACCACTGTATGGCTGGTACATTCGTCCCTAACCTATACAAAGCGTAATAAAAATAAGTCCACTACATTTCCATGAGATTAAAAGTTTTACTTGGCATAGTTAGATTCACTCCATTCAGTTTTAATATCCACTGTTTTTTTGGATAACTTGTCATAGAAATCCCCACATTTATTGGGAAAAAACTCGTACAAAGGAAAATCATTAAGGAGAGTCCATCAATCATAAAATTATTAGCCAATGAGGTCCAAAAATAACAAAAATTCTAAAATGATTAAAATTTCTTTGAATGCCATAGGAGTTTTCATCACAATTTTAGCCAACTTTATTCCATATTAACCCGTTTGTCTTTCAAAGATGTTCACTACTATACATACGTATGCATCTGAGCCGCATATACCTTACTTACCTACTTACTTAATTGGTCATTAAGAACCCTTTACTCAGGATTCCAATCTAGCTTCTCACACCAATCGCGTTCACATACATATATACATACATAATTGGTTATTACAACCCTCCAGATAGGATAAAGACCTCACACCACTTATGTTGTGTGTTAATTCCATCCAGAAGCTTGGTAGGACCTACAGTTTCATGTAGAGCCTGAACGACAAATTTTTTTTTGAGAAACTTTTCATGGTAATTTTATTTACTCTTCGAGTTTTTGCCAGAAATATGCTGAGAGAAAGTCGCCGAAGAAATATTTTTTCATATTTTCGTTTTGATGTCTGACCTGGAGCTTGAACCATGGCTTTGTGTCTAATAAGCCAGCACACTACCTACTACTATAGACTAAGGTGACTTCATCACAACACTCGTGTTGTATATGTTAATTTCATACATGACTGGAAGGACCTACAGTTTCATGTCACTCCGAACGACAGAGTTTTGAGAAACTTTTCATTGCAATTTTATTTTACTCTCACAGTTTTTGCCAGAAAGCTACTGAGAGGAAGACGTCGAAAGAAATATTTTATTCATACATATTTCGTTTTGTTCGAGATATCTGAACGAGGAGTTGAACCACGGTCTCTCGTCTAATATGCCAACACAGTACCTACTAGAGTACGGCGACTTCAAGAGCGAGGATTATCAAAACGATGGAACAGTACTGTTCGAGCTTTTGTGGATAACAGTTTACCACACATTACTCCTCTCAGTGGAGCAAAAAATTTGATCAAATACGGTCGAGATATGGATTTCCTATGCATTTTACATTTTTCTTTTCTCTTATTATTGAACGCACAATTAGCCGTTATATTTCGATAACACAGTATTCCTGGATTATAGTCCTCACCGTTTAAGCTACATACCAATGAATTATCAATCCATTTTAATTAAATACCCGCTAAGCTAGTTTGTTTTCTTCAAATATTCTGAAACGTTGCTTCCACAAAAAATTCACACGGAAGTTATATGGAGCCTCATGCCATTTAAGCAAAAATAAAATCTTAAAATGTAGTCTGTAGGTTTAAACGATTTTTAGATGTTGAATGATGAAGTTTTTAAAGTCCTTGACCACAAATCTGAGTAATCTAAAGAAGTCAAAACTATATTCATGATACATAGCTCTCCTATCCACTGACTCTCTCTCTGTAGGGCCAGTGATCAGATCCAGCCAACGGCAGTTGATAAAACTATATTTCTAGAACTTGTAGATTTATAGAATTGTAGTAGATTTGTTGATCAATAGAATTGGAACAAAGCAGAGAAATAATCAGAACATGGAAAATATATTTTGTGGGATTCCTTCCTTAATACATTTCCTGCCATGTTTACCGTTTGCGGCTCACACTAAACTGTATTTGTACTCCAAGCTGAATTACCGAAAATGGTACAGCTGGCCCCAAAAAGACCTTCTTTTCCCGATTCTTAGCAGGAATTGTGTTAAAGACTAAAACACCATTTCGATAACAGAAAATATTTTGATTCCTCTAAATCCATTGACTCTATCCATTAATATTATTAGATGTTACCTATCAGACTGCGAAGTCAATATATTTATGATAAAAATAGTGCACTGCAGTATACATATGTATATTGTATATCGCTTATTTACGGCAAAAGTGTCAAAAATACAATATTTCCGAAGACTCATTTTAAATTTTAAATTTTCCTAACAACAAACCAGAAACTGCTAAAAACCTAATTTGTTCATAGCATCAGTCATAATATTGCATTTGAAATTATGCCACTATTGAATTAAATAAGCGATATATTCATATCAATAATATACACACATATGTATGGTATATAAATAGCACACACGTAGTAGTATATGAATCTTTGTATGTGTATACATGATGTATAAAATGTATAACAAAAGTTCAATAGCTAGAGGCTTATTATGGTAAAACATTCACAAAAATACCCATAAAATTGTGAAATATTTTAAAGAAAATTTCAATTGTATAATTGTTAGTTAATTCTAAGTAACATTTAACATTTAAATGGAATATTACCTGAAATTGAATTTTTAAAAAATTTTATTTTAAATTTAAAAAAATAAATTGTTTGTATGTCAGTTCTGCAATAGTTTTAGAAATAAATTGAAATTTCAATCGATTACCGATTAGCAAAGCATGAAAATGAAGTAATAGGCGTAAATTATTCGCCCTTTTTTATATTTGAGAACTGAAGGCTGCAGCCACTTACAAACAGTTTTAAGTTTTTGTAGAAAAAATGTTTCTAAAAACCTAAACATAATGCTTATTTAGTAGCGCAATTTAAAGGAATTTATGGAATAGTTTTTGAATTCTAAAAATTATTTCCCCAGAACCCTCCAGATAACATGAACAATGACCATCATAAGATGATCGTACAGCAGCTGTAAACAAATACATTTTCCTAGAAGGTATTAAACGGCTGATGACAGCCTAGGACTTGCTATAGAGGCTAATAATTTGCTTAAACATAAAAATTTTGAATAATGAGACTAAAACTAAGCAAAATAATAAGAAGAAGATGGGAAAAAAAGTGGCTTAAACTGGATTCACTCATGTTATTCGAAGAAAATTTTTAACCAGACAAAGTTATTTTTTTTTTCCAAAAATTTACTCAAAATTTACTGAAAATTTATTGAAACTTTACTGAAGATTTACTGAAAATTTATTGAAAATTTTACTGCAAATTTTTGTCAGAAAATCAAGGCTGTCAGGAGTCAATTTTAAATTCAATTCAACTTTATATGTAAAAAGCAACCTATTGGCAGTTCTGTTCAAGTTTGTCCGAACAAAATATAAAATTAAATCAAATCGAGCTGAGAATTGTTGGTGTAAAATATTTTCTCTCTCTCAAGAAGAGAGCTGTCAAACTACATATAAAAAATGTTGTTCGGACAAATAATTAACCGAAGCAGCATTATAAACGCCAATACTACATAATAGTGTTGTCATCTCGGTTAATTTGTTCCCTTAAAATTTTCTGAGGACGAGTATATATTCAAACACACATACATAATTGGTCATTACAACCCTTCAGTCAGGATTACGACCTAGTTTCTCACACCACTGATGTTGTGTGTGTTAATTTTATACATGAGTGGCGGGGCCTACAGTTAAAAGTCGACTCCGAACGACAGATTTTTGAGAAACTTTTCATGGCAGAGTTTTTGCCAGAAATCTGCTGCTTTACGTCTAATAAGCCAACACACTACCTACTAGACTACGGCGACTTCTCATATTCAGACACAACGGTGTACCAATTTATTACATTTTAAACTGACAGTAACAAGTATACGTCAACTATGGCTATAATTTGTATTAAATTTACGGTTTGCTCTGCAAAGTAAGAATTTTTACTGAAATATTAGTAACCCATTAAGTTTTCATTGTTATTTTACATTGTGTGTGACCTATTTTATTCCGTGTCCCTTTTCATTCATTAATTAAGAGACATTGATTCTCTTTTGTATTTCAATTCAATATTGAAATCCCACTCCTGGTTGTTCTTATAATTCGCATACAATATATGTACGTGTGGATGGTATTCCCTTTCTCTCGTATTTAAAATTAAATGGAACTTGTAACTTTATAGAAATATTTCCTCTGAAATAAAATAATAAATGAATCAAACAAATTGAAAGCAAAATACGTTGAAAAAAAATAAACGTTCACTAAAACTCTTTTGAATTAAAGCAACACCACACACGTTTCCTCTTTATTTTCTTTCTTTTATTTTTTGTTATTTTTGTACTAGAGTTTGACAACATTTTCAATCTTTTGTTATCTTTTCAACATATTTTTTTTTCTTCTTTTCTTTTCATTTTAATCTCTGCTCTCTTTTATATTTTATCAACACTTCTGCATCCTGCCTGAAAACATTGGCTAACGAAAAAAAAAAAACAAAAAACGAACGAAACAACAAAAAAAATACCACAATAAAAATCTATTCCACATTCTATTCTATAACGAACGCAACAATTCAACACATCAATGATAACACAACCCACACACACACACACATACAACAACTGCATCTAAAACTCCATCACCATCACCGTCATCACCACCACGACGAACCACCACCACTGTTAAAACCTTTGCTCATGCTAACAATTTCCATGTATGCACACAGCCAAGTACCAATTATAAAGCAGAAAAAGTCATGTCAGATAAACTGAATTTTCCCAAACATACCGGAATACGAGAAGCTTCATTGTTGGTGGTCAAGGAGAAGTGCGGACGTTATACGTTGATACGTGAGCCATTGTATTTGGATCGTTGTGTTGTTTGCAGTGAAGCGGACTGGGATGAATATTTCGAAATACAAGAGATTTCTTCCAAGGATACATTCATCTTTAAGGTAAGCAAGAAAATCAAAATCAAAATAATAAAAACGTGATTTTTTTTCACAATTTGTTGTTGTTGTTGCTTTTTCTCTCTATTTTACGAGTATTTTTCTGAAAATCTGTAAGTGAATTAAATTTTGTGAAATTTTTTTTGGAAAAAATTGAATGATGGACGTTCTTTTTTTTTTTTGTAAGAAAATATTGAAAGGTTTTTTGTGAAGAAACTTAGAATTTATTAAAGGTTTAAAGAGCATAACTACAGAAAACATTCTCTTCTCTGGACAAAGGGCAACCCTATTATTCTAGGACCTGTTACAGTAGACCAATCGAAGGAAAAAACGAAACCATATTAGACGATGGAGATGTTTTGCAATGAAATCTACAGACAACATACTTACATTGCTTCTCTAGATAAATGGCAACCCTATCATTCTAGCACCTGTTATGGTAGACCAATTGAGGGAAAAAAGAAAACCATATTAGATGATGGAGATGTTTTGCAATGAAATCTATAGAGAACATTTCTTATTTAGACAAATGGCAACCCTATCATTCTAGAACCCGTTACAGTAGACCAATTGAAGGAAAAAACGAAACCATGTCAGATGATGGAGATTTTTTGCAATGAAATCTATAGAGAAAATTGTTTCTCTAGACAAATGGCAACCCTATCATTCTCGGACCTGCTATAATAGACCAATTGAACGAAAAAAACCAAACCATATTAGACAATGGAGATGTTTTGCAATGAAATCTACAGAGAACATTGTTTCTCTAGACAAACTGCAACCCTATCATTCTAGATCGTGCTATAATAGACCAATTGAACGAAAAAAACGAAACCGTATTAAATGATGGAGAAGTTTTGCAATGAAATCTACAGAGAATATTGCTTCTCTAGACAAATGGCAACCCTATCATTCTAGGACCTGTTGCAGTAGACCAATTGAACGAATAAACGAAACCATATCAGATGATGGAGAGGTTTTGCAATGAAATCTACAGAGAACATTGCTTCTCTAGATAAATGGCAACCCTATCATTCTAGATCGTGCTATAATAGTCCAACCAAACGAAAAAAACGAAACCGTATTCCATAATGGAGATATTTTGCAAGGACTTTAGTTAATATACAAGAAATTCAAAGCTCACTTTTCTCTAGAACTTAAGGAATAAAACTTTCTCTTCAAATCACTTACTCATCAAGGATTAGTAGACTTGCATTCAAAGGCATTATAAACATACGGAATGGTAAACAGAAATCCATTGTTGTTAGCATAATTTGGAAAGATTCGATGCATATCACATGAACACTGTGGTTTCCACAACTCTTAGGATTTCTAAGGGTAATTCCACCATGCCTCTCTTATAAAAACCTACGGCCCTATTGGCAAAAAGCTAAACCAATAGTAACTTGTAGGGAGGGAAATAGTTTATCAACACAATTGTTCGGATACCAAGATTTTGGGTTATCAGTCAAGCCAATTTCGATATGATTTGCTTGGCGTTCTAGCAATAGAACATGATTCCTATTTTATTAAAAAAAATATTCATGTTTTTGAGCAAATGTTTCCTTTGGATATTTCAAGTGTTGATAGTATAGTTTCGAATTAAATGTGTGGTCAGAGAGGATAAACCCAAAGTACAATATTTCATGTCAATCATATCAAGTACACTATAACATCTATATACCATCAAACGCAGCCAATATCGGCTATCCACAATTGGACTTCAGGACTGGAACAGGTTTTTTTTACGGTTCTCAAATGAAAATTGGGCTCATGTGCCAAAAAGTATTTGCCAGTGGAAGGCTCGTGAGTGAGGGTCTCCACCAAAGACTCTGGTCTATTACGCAGCACTAAGCATTGGACTTCATTACTGGAACAGTTTTTTTTTTACGTTTCTAAGAAGAAAATTGGGCTCATGTGCCAAAAAGTTTTTGTCAGTTGAAGGCTCGTGAGTGAGGGTCTCTACCAAAGGCTCTGGTCTATTAGGCAGCACTAAGCATTAGATCTTAGATCAAAATAAATTATAAGCCTTCTTTAAATATAGCTCAATTGAGACCTACAGTCAAAGAAAAAAGTCTATGTAAACTTTTTTCCCGCTAATATTTTGTAGGTTATATTTTTTATATTCGTTTTCGTCTTCAAATATTCTTAATTGTAATAGCCTGAACACCTTTTCAAATTTGATAAAAATCACCGGGAAAAAGTCTACACCACAGCATATGCCGCTAGACTTTTTTCTTTGACTGGAAGTACGTTAGTAGTATCGCCACATTTTTATAATTTTCATACATACATACATAATTGATCATTACAACCCTTCAGTCAGAATTACGACCTAGCTTCTCACACCACTTATGTTGTCTGCTTTAATTTTATACACGAGTGGCGGGACCTACAGTTTAATATCGACTCCAAACGACAGATTTTTTGAGAAACTTTTCATGGCAATTTTATTTACCCTCAGAATTTTTGCCAGAAATCTGCTGAGAGGCAGTCACCGAAGAAATATATTTTTTATATTTTTGTTTTGATGTCTGACCTGGGATTTGAACCCTGGTCTAAGATCTAATAAGCCGACACACTACCTACTAGACTACGGCGACTACAATATATATTTATAATTTTCATTCTAGTAGTTTATGAAGAAGTAGTCTAGTAGGTAGTATGTTAGTTTATTAGACAAGAGCCCGCGGTTCAACACTGCGCTTAGACCTCTCGAACAAAACGAAATATGAAAAAAATTTTCTTCGGCGACTTTTTTCGGCAGTCTTCTGGCAAAAACACTGAGAATAAATAAAACTGCTATGAAAAGTTTCCCATAAATTTGTCTTTCAGTGTTGACTCTAAGCTGTAGGTCCCTCTAGTCATGGATGAAATTAACACCTACATCGTGGGTGGTGTGAAAAGCTGGATGGTAATCCTGACTAAAGGGTTGCAATAACCAATTAAGTGGCATTTTATTTATGGGGGATGTATGCCCCAATTGGCCATTGCAACCATGTGTGTGTTAATTTTTTATACATGAGTGGCGGGACCTGCAACTTAAAGTCGACTCCGATCGACAGATTTTTGAGAAACTTTTTCATTGCAATTTTATTTACTCTCAGAGTTTTTGCCAGAAATCTGCTGAGAGGAAGTCGCCTAAGAAATACTTTTTTTTCATATTTCTTTTTGATGTCTAACCTGGGGTTTGAGCCGTAGCCTTACGTCTAATAACCTTCTAGACTATGGCGTCTTTTTTTGCTAGAAGAATGCTGAGATAAGGTGTGTAAAAGAAATATTTTTTTTTTATATTTCGTTTGGTTAGAGAGATCTAAGCTGGGATTTGAACCACTGCCTACTGTTTTAATATAATGAATCAAAAAATTATTTTTTTAATTTTTAAGAAATTAAAATCATGTTTTTTATTGTAAAAACTAATAAAAATTATCTCTTATTTTGGTCTTTGCAGGCTGAGGATAATGTACGTACTAAACAGTGGTATACCCAACTACAGTATCATGCCCAAGGCATGGGTGCCTGGCGTAAACGGCGTAATGCTTTAGCCAATATCATGATAAATGGCATGTTGACACGCAGTTAAAACCCATCAATGCAATATAATTTCCTAAAAAGGAAATTAAATTAAACAAAAATAAACGAAAATAAAGTATATTTGATTAAAAAAAAAGCGAAAAATTAAAAACTCAAAATAATTAATAAAATTATCTGTATATTAAAATATTAATAATAACAAAATAAAACAAAAACAAAACAAAAAACGAACGATTAATGTTATAAATAATACTTATGCACAATATCTCCTTTATATACAATATATATACACTATAAAGTACCAGTACGAATGAGTACTTATGTATGAAATATTTACTTTACACTACATGCTACAGATATGGTACATATGAGGACGAGTACGTATGTATGTAGGTCTACAAAGTATGTGTAAATATTTTATGAAATTTTAATAAACTGTCTCTCATTACAATGTAGTTGTTTTTTTCTCTCTTTCTTTTTTTATAATAATTTAAAATAATTATATATATATTGTATGTTTGTATACCTATATATGTATATGTATGTAGTTTTATAGTTGTGTAGTTCTTTTAAATAGTGGTAGTAGAAAAGCACTTTAAAAAATTCTCTCTTTTATTAAAAAATTAAAAAAAAATTATAAAAAATTATTCTCAATTTGTATTTAAATATTTTAACAATTTAATATATATGTATGTATATGTACTCAAACACACACACACCTAAACTAACAATTTTAAACTATTTTTATTCAATTTATATATGTATGTATTTAGTACACAGTAGAGTATCGCTCTTATTATTCCAAATTAAAAAAATATTTTAAACAACGTTATACTCTATAAACCTGTATGTAATTTATGCCTTTAAATATTATTAAATATTTTAAAATAAAAACAAATTAAAACGAAAAATTGTATTCAACTTGAATAACATTATTGTTAAAATAAAATTAAAAAAAATATTATTAAAAATAAAAAAACAACCTTTTTTATTAATATTGGAACAAGTAATGTCGGAATCAGAGATCAGCAATGAATCGTTTTTTCGCTACTCATAAGCACTCATGATGTTTTGAATATAAGTGAGTCAACAACATTGAAATTTAACTATGTACTCTAATTCATTCGTACTCACTACAACGTTGTTTTATAAGCATAGTCGCCAGGTAAATGAGGCACCAAATCGTCAAATATTTGAGAAAAAAAATCGTCAAAGACGTTTATTGAAATCGTCAAACAAGCGTTAGAAAAATTATATAAATAAATTATAAGTTTTTGAAAACCAAAATTATTTATATTGTAGTAAAACATATAAAGTCAATGTACATATGTACATATCTGAGTTCAAAATTAAAACATTTAACAAAAAATTTATTGGAAATTAAAAGCTAGCGTTCCTCATCTTCATTTATTAATTTTTTCCAAAAATGGAGAAATTTTATATCATTTTCAGGAAAAAATTGTTTAATGTTTAAATAATCCCAGTGCTGTTTATTGTCACATAAGCGCAGCAATAATATTGCATCATCTTAATCTATAGGTGGTGAAAATAGTAAGGAGTCAGAAGCTTTAGACGTTCTGAGCATGAAAATTCAGCGTAATTCTGACACATTTTTCAGTTCCTTCTTAAGATCTTATCATCTGATCTTACTATTTACACCGTTTATAACCGACAGAGAATGGAATATAACTCTCATGTTGGTTGGTGCCTCAACGTCTATTTTGCGGTTTCTCGACCGTGTACAGGAGAGGCCTTAGTATCTCGTTAATGCCGGTAGTGTATCCAACTCCATTGAATCATTGGAGCATCGCTGCAATGTGGTTTGTGCTTCACTGTTCTGTCGCTACTATAACAGGATTTTGCTCGAACGAAATAAGGGGACTATTTCCCGAAAATCATATATTCCTACATAAGGCTTGTCTTTCTCGGCCAGCACATCGGTATGTGGTCGATTGGCCAGTGGATCCCACACTGCATTGCAGTAAAAATACGTTTTTTAGTCGGACTATCCGTATGTAGAACTCAATTCCTGCAGAGGGCTTTCCTATTACTTATGGTAAAAAAAAAATATACAAGCCTAGTGTCCATAAACACTGTTCTCTCTTTCCTTCTTCGCATAACATAGTTCCAAACGCAATGCCATCCATCCCCTGAGTGTTGGTCGTCCAAAAAATAAAATAACGGCGCTTGCCTTTGTTCTTCCGATGGCAATATTAGAAGCTGTACTAGAATTTTTAAAATTATCTGCAACGACAAGTAATAGATTATTCTCAACTACGAGGTTATTTAGGAGTTGTAATTTTTCAGCTTTTAAGAGGTTAAAAAGGGGTTAAAAAATCATCACATGTATTCGAAAGTAACTTAAAAATATAATACTTTACTCCTTGTTTTTATTAACATAAATTTCCAATAGTAACAATTGCAAAGTAAATGCAAAGCTTAAATTGGCTTTTAATGTACTAAAGTTAGGAATATGATGTAAATTTTTAATTTTTAAAAATCGTCAAAATAAGGGCATAAATCGTCAAATCGTCAATATGCTATTTTTGGAGTTCAAAATCGTCAAATCTGGCAGCTATGTTTATAAGTACAGATTGCAATGAGTATGCCTACAACGTTAACATCAAACTCATACCATTCGAAATATGTTTGATTCACTCATTTAGATTCATAACTTTATAAAAATACTTATAATACTTATAAATGATTCGAGTGACTCGAATTGTTCATCAAAATTTACAGCCTTAGTTGTTGTTGCATTTACAACAAAAGAAAAAAGACACATAAGAAAAAAGTCAGAGCAGCAAGCAGAGCGAACACACAATCTTCTAGTGAGTATTGTGGTGTTCATACTTACTTTGTGATTCTTGTAAATTTTGAGTCATTAAGAGTCGAGATTAGAAGTCGCCATAGTCTAGTAGGTAGTGTGTTGGCTTATTAGACGTAAAACCAGGGTTCAAGCTCCAGGCCAGACATCAAAACCAAATACAAAGTAAATAGTAAATAAAATTTGAGAGTAAATAAAAATTGCCATGAAAAGTTTCTCAAAAATCTGTCGTTCGGAGTCGACTTTAAACTGTAGGTCCCGCCACTCATGTATAAAATTAACACACACAACAAAAATTGTATGAGAAACTAGGTCGTAATCTTGACTGAAGGGTTGTAATGACCAATTATGTATGTATTTATGGAAGAGTCGACATCAACAGCATCATACGTATTGTTAAGTATAAGTATGATGAGTACTTCAAACTTTGAATATAAGTAGTATGAGTATAATATTAAAATAAGTATGAATGCGTATAAGTATCAGAAATTATAAGTACGATTCGATTCTACTCATTTTTTGAATACTCATTGCTGATCTCTGGTATGTATGTATGTAGCACCCTACCTTCCTTTAGGGACTTAATAAAAATAAAGAAGTCTTTAATAAATTAAAGATTTAAACGCTTTTATTTAATAATCGTATGGCCTTTAATATTCCCAATTATATTGTATTTTAGAATTGCTTTTATTTTTAGGCATTCAAAAAAAACTGTAACATTTAGCTTAACTTGTTTCCTTTTGTTTAATTTGAATGGAATCAACATGAGCTCAACTCAACTCAACTCAATGCCATTATGGTTAGAAGGTACTATTCAATTCTCCAAACGTATATTACGAACAGCGTAAATACCACGGAGATTTTAAGGCAGTAGCCAAAAACAAAATACAAAAAAAAAATGTGTGAGAAACTAAAGTGTAAAAAGGGCCGTTTTTGTTTCCTCAGAGTTATGTTGAATAAAATTCACGCCGAAAAAAAAAACATGAAACTCTTAACACATTGCAAGTGGCATGCATTATGATAGTGTTAAGTAGTATATGAGTCATACCGTCCATATACATTCACACAGTCACACATACACTGTCTTACATACGTTTAACAGGGAAAAGCAAAACGAAAAGGACAAGAACATCAGGGTATTGCAGAGACCTGTTTTTTCTATGACAGACAGCCAGCTTGTCAGTCAGTTAGCTAGTCGTATAGTGAATCCGTTCGTGTTAGTTATTCACTAGAGTAGTATTGGCAGAAATGTCTGTTTAAATGCCGTAATGAAGTCTGTTTATACCGTATAATGTTCTATGTTTACATTACGTGCTTTGGATTTTATTATTTTCATTTTCATTTCACTCCACTCCAAGAGAGAGAGAAAAAAAACGAGAGAAAAAAAACTTCAATTCTTGGCAAAGCTACGAACCGCTATGCTATGCTACGCTAGTACACAACGCATTTGAATTCGTTTCGTTACTCTTCTTCTGTACATTTCAACCCAATTCTCAACTCTTTTTTGTTTTTTGCTCGTCTTTCTTTCTCTTTAGTTTTGTTTGTTTTTTTTTCGTGTTTTTTTTTTGTTTCATAAGTTTTGTTTAATATACAAATATTTTTTAAAGGAAGGGCGAGAGGAGCGGTAGGAGCGGTGTATCACAGCAGCACAGCATTAGTAGAAAATATTTTTGTTATTATTGTTACTGCAAATGGCAAATGCAAGTGTATGTGTATAGGATTTTCAATGCATTTTTTTTTTTGCCTTGCAAGTTCTCTTACACACCATCGACAGCAGCATCACATAAGGCATGAGAGTGTAGAGGAATAAAAATTTTCTATCCTTCATTCTATAACATCCATAACATAACATAAAAATGGCCAGAAAACTTACTTTTTTCCCATGTTGGCCAATATGTGGTTATTTGTTCATGTGAGAATTTTTCGGTAGCATACACGAATATAAATGCAAACGAATAGGCAGACGTATGCTAAGGTTTGCATGCATGTAAATAGACCTGGTGTTGAAAGCCAACTACTATTAGTGTTTCACTTACAACAACAACAAAAATTTGTAAAAATGTAAAAAAGATGGTAAAAAAATAGAAATAAAAAAACATCTTCAAAAAAAGTTCGCATTGAATCAAAAGTAAAATTGTATGGAGTGAATGAATGAGAGGCCTAGTGAAATATTTTCATAAGACATAAATTTATATGTATGTATGTGCTTAAAATAACCATGGCATTGTGGCGAAAGAAAAATTAAATTATTTTTTTTATTAATATTGTACCTGATATTATTGAAGTTCATGCGTAGCATACAGAGGCTGCTATTTATATTAGGTTAGGCATCTAGTTATTATATTATTGTAATCAAATGGATTTGAGGCAAAATTTTTGTTGTGAAATAAAAATAATAGGAGATATTGGTCGTGCATTCGTATTCGCCGTAGTCTAGTAAGTAGTGTGTCGGCTTATTAGACGTAAGGCCAGGGTTCAAATCCCAGGTCAGACATCAAAACGAAAATATGAAAAAAATATTTCTTCGGCGACTGCCTCTCAGCAGATTCCTAGCAAAAACTCTGAGAGTAAATTAAATTGCCATGAAGAGTTTCTCAAAAATCTGTCGTTCGGAGTCGATTTTAAAACTGGAGGTCCCCCCACTCGTGGATAAAATTAACGCACACAACATAACTGAAGTGAAAAGCTAGGTCGTAACCCTGACAGAAGGGTTGTAATGACCAATTATGTATGTATGTATTGGTCGTGCATATAACCAGGAATTGCTTGAGGTTGGTCATGGATCTTTTGACAGGATACTGAGGACTCAGAGCATACTTATTCAGAATAGAGGTTGTCTGGAACCTTGAACGCAGTTAATTATTAACGTATCCTAGAAGAAAAGAGCAGAATGCTTATCAGATGCTGTTTCCGGTCAGCATCCTAATGTTCGTCAGGACAATAAATTTATATAACATTATATGGATACCCCATAAAGTTTGTACAACAGATCAGATGGTCGCATTTACCAAGGCACCTCTTCACAACAATATTAATAATAATACTACTGTAATGTTTGGACCTTACCCTCATGTCACTTAAATGATCGACTCTAGATTGGTTTAGCAGTCGATTCTTTAGAGGACGGTTTCAACGACTTTTTTAAAAATTTCGGTCTGTAAGTTGGTATCCAAAAGCTCCAAAGCTAGAGTATTACCCACATAGACACGGTCTTTTACGTAGCTTTGCAAAAAAAAGATGTCTAACAGCTTAAATAGTATGGTCTTGGTATCTAATTGACATGACCATAACGTGAAACGGAAGCCATTCTGAAAACTTATCATGTAATTAATGATGTTGTATGATTCATGGCACCGTCTCTGTTGAAACTACACACCAAAACCATACACTAACCGGTTCATATTCTTCAATTGCAGGCAATAAACATCATATAGCCACAGTACTCTGGATTTACGGTAAAGGGACTTCCAGAGTTATTTTAAAAAAGTATGGACCATAATTAGCTATCACAGTCACTTTTTTCATATGGAATTGCTTTTCCATAGTCACCTCTGGGTTCTCTAAGCGCCATGTTAGACAATGTTGATTATTGACGTAACCACCAGGTAAGGAAGGGTCTAAATAGCTGAAGACAATTTTATTCTAAGCATTGAAATCATATTGTTTTAACACGCAATCAGCATACCCCAGGGAATTGAATGGTCAACCGGCTTTAATTGTTGCTTAATTTGGGCTTGATATGAAGAGATTAAAAGCCTCTGTCATTTAATGACAAGTGCAGGGCACTAACACATAAAGGGAAAGATATGTTTTTCCTGTTCCTTAGATCCACAGGCCTTTCAGCAGAATGCCAAGTCTATTACCGTGGCCCCCAAAAGGACATGGTTTGTAAGAATCGCTATTAAGCGATGAATGGCCATACGCTTTAAAGATGTGAATCACTTCTTTTTATCCATACGTTTTGAGCACATTTTAAAGGGTCCTCCAAATAACTATATTTTCGAAAATGCTTTAAGAAAAAACTACTGAATATTTTCTCAAATTTCTTTTTTATTTACAAGTACAATCCTTCCGGTTAATAATGGAAAATAATAGTCCAACGGTGTCAAATCGCAGCTCCGAGGTGGCCAAACGACATCAGCTCTGCGGCTGATAATGCGATCTCCAAAAGCAGGGCGCAAAACATCAAGTATAGCTTCGGCTGTGTGGCACGTAGCGCCGTCCTGTTGAAACCAAATGTTGCCAATATCTTCCTCTTCAATTTTTGTGAACAAAAATTCGTTCAACATGGCCCGATAACCATCGCCATTGACTGTAAGAAGAAAAATGGCCCAATTAGGCCTCTGGACCAAAATCCGCACCAAACAGTGACTCGTTTTGGGTGCATTTCTGTGCCCCAAATGCGACAATTTTGCCTGTTTACATACCCGCCAAGATCAAAATGAGCTTCATCTGAAAATATGATTTTTTGCCAAAGTCGGCATCTTCTGTAAGTCGATCGCAGGCCCACTTAGCGAAGTGAAAACGCATTGGGTGGTCCATATTCGTTCAGCAGAAGGATAAAACTAATTATCTGTCAAATCAGACGAGCTAAATTCACGAAATAAGCACTAGTTGAAAAAAAAACTTTAGATGGCGGACCCGATAGCAAGTTTGCACATGCCTTCCTGCTGCCACCGAAATAAAGTCTCCCTGTAAAACGAACGCATAATACCTAGTATAACTGTGGCAATCCAAATACCTGTGCCTTGTAACAATTCGAAGATTATGAAGTACATATCGTCTATGGTCAGTTTACCAACAATGCAAATCCCACCTATATCCCTATGTCCCGGGAACCATATAAAGTTTCGGCATTCAGGGACATTTTAGATCATATATATTTGTATATATTTTACCTTAATCCACTTATTTTATCGATATACACACAAAATTTCCAAAAATGTTGCCCGAAATTACTAATCGTGTGCGTATAAGTAACATTTAATTATTGATAATAATATTGCTCATACGTCATATGGTATGTATGCAGTGAATGTGAAAAGCAGCATCATTTTTTTATATCGTATTTTGCTTATTTATAAAATTGGCTACCTCAGTAAAAACATCCTTAAAGGTATTTATACATGCATGCATACTTACATATACAATACGTACATACATACTTACGAACATATATTTATTTTCTTATTTATTTTATTTTATTTGTATTTTATTTTAGTGTATTTTGTTTTGTGTTATAAGTTTCTCTATATTCATACAGCATTTCCTCTGTATAAACATATATTATGAGAGTGGATAAATGTATACATTTCAATGTGTTTGTTTTCTTGGCAATTCTTAGAGTTGATTTTATTTTATATTCTTATTGTTTTTGTTTTTATTTTATTCTTTCTCTTTGCACCCATTACTATAGAATTTCCAAACACACACACACACACATACACACACACTGAATGCAAACAATGAAGTAGATGATGAAAGAAAAATATATAAAAAATAAGTACAAATAACTGAAACAACATCATGTTTATTAAAGTGTAATTGCAGGTTACAACAACTTTGCTCGTTGAGTTGATTTTTCCTTCGGTTTTTGTTTTCGTTTTTTTTTTTCTTCTTCTTCTTTTTATTCTAAAACAAGACTTCTTGGGATTTTATAGGGTATTAAGAATTGTTTATGGAATAAAAGAAACAACTACAAGAAGTACTGAAAATGAAGTGTAAATGTGCCAAAATTTCATTAAAAATATTTATTGTGTTTACATTGTTTTTTGTTTTGTTGTTTTGCTATTTGCTTGTATAATTCATGCAATAAAATTGCATTTTTATGCCAAATGGTATGAAATGAAAAAAAATATGTTAAGCAAATTTTGTTAAAGATTTGCTTTTAAGCAGGTCTAATATTACAATATACGACAATATACGATTTGTATTGCAGAAGGGATTAAAGTTAAACAATAAATTTGGAAAAAATGAAAAAAGGCAAGCCTTGAAATCGAAAAATCAAAAATCAATAAAAACTGTATTCAAATGGATTAAAAATAATTTTTTTTTACTTTAATTTTTTACAAAAAAACAAAACCTTGAATGTGCTAAGTCTGCCCTCTTCTTCTCTTCCTTTGCAAATTTCACTGTATAGCAATTCTACTAACATCGTTCTACTTATCTCAATTTATAAGAAATCTTGTTTCGTTCTTTGCCAGAGCATATGAAGCAGTTCACAAAAACAATAAACTTTCTACCCGTGTTCCAACCAAAGAAGAAAAATGATTTTCTACAAGCGGTTTTTAATGCTGCCGCCCGAATCTTCATTCCCAAAATTGTTAGCAATCCTAATTGAAAAACTTAAATATAATCATGAACAGCTGCCAGAATAATTTTCAATGTTCAAAATTCTTTGCGAATATTATACTCCCAGAGTACCAAACTTTGACAGCCAAGCTCAATGACAAATAAAATATGAGAAACCCCTTCTGGCCTATAGTGTACTCGATAAACACACATACGTAATTGGTTATTACAACCCTTCAGTCAGAATTACGACCTAGCTTCTAACACCACTTATACCGTGTGTGTTAGTTTTATACAAGAATGGGACCCACAGTTTAAAAACGACTCCGAACGACAGATTTTTGAGAATTTTCATGGCAATTTTATTTACTCTCAGAGCTTTTACTAGAAATATATTAAGAGGAAGTCGCCATAAGAAATATCTTGCCCTAGAGATTAAACCGTGGCTTCACATCTAATAAACCAACACACTACCTACTATACTATAGCGAAGATTTTCGACATAGTTCTCCAAAAATAGCAGAAGGAACAGCATATGATACAGAGGACTTACACTATGCTGACCTTTGCAAATATCCAATCAAAACTAATACAAGTGCATCATGGAGATACTGTCAGCGGTTTAATATTAAGATAACAAAACTAAACTAATGTGTTGAGCGTGATAATACTGAACGCCTTCGCATACTTTTAAAAAACGTAAAAGAAGTGGACTAACTTTGTTAATTGATTGTCGAGTATCTAACTTAAGGTCATGAAATGTAGCAAATCGTATATTCAAACCATTCCAACTATTACTACATATACTGTCGAACAGTATATGTACATGTGGGTACACATGTAACCACTTGTGGCTTATAACGAAACAGCAACCAATTAAACTTTAAACTAGAAGGAGACAATGGAAAACGGCAGGATTTTCAATTAATATTACAAGACAGGTCGTACATTATGAACTTCATAGCCAGTGAAGAGATGTCCTTCACACAAATTGAAGGGGAAATTAGAGACTGAACAATAATCTGAAGTTTAATTGAAAAATCTAACATTAAATAGAAATTTTAAAGCTTTCTTTTAAATTCATGTAGGACTTCTCGTGGTAGCTAAGCTGCGACTTATTCCAACAATACACTGCATGCAAGCCGTAGCTTTTGTCTGCAATTGTACCTCTTTTGTTGTAACACACGGCTTCAATTTATCTGGTCCTTTCATCTATCACATCAACTGTCAGTGATCCAGCTGGAATCTCCAGTACCTTACGACACTCAAATCAACAGCAAACATATGAAAGTATACTCAGGAGGTCGCCTTAGTCTAGTAGGTAGTGTGTTACCCTATGAGACGTGAGGCCTCGGTTCTAACTCCAGGTTAGACATCAAAACGAATATATGAAAAAATATTTCTTCGGCAACTTCCTCTCAAAAACTCTGAGAGTAAATCAAAATTCCCATGAAAAGTTAATCAAAAATTTGTCGTTTGGAATCGACTTTAAACTGTAGGTCTCACCACTCATGCATAAAATTAACACATACAGCATTAGTGGTGTGAGAAATTAGGTCATCATCCTGGCTAAAGGCTTGCAATGACCAATTATGATATGTATGTACGAGATATTCCGCATAGTCAATAACGCCTGAATACAAAAGTATGGCTGCCTTCCAAAATGGTGCTTTGTGTTTGAACAAAGTATCGTGTTTCATAATGCCGCTGTACAAAATATATACAATGTATTCTATTTCAAAACGTCGTCTCTGTGTGTTTTTAAGGCTGTCAAAAAGCAATAAAGTATCGGATTTATAGTTGATGCATTGTTTCCTTACTTTGCATATCTACATAGTTTATATACAGTATTAGAACTGCATACAAACTTTGTATTGATACATTTTGAAAGGCACCCTATAAGACTCTAAGCTACACAAAAAACCATTAATTTTGATCAAGAAACCTATTCTGATTTGAAACGAACGTATGGATATATTGTTATAATAGCACAATTAAAGTCCAATCAGTCATAACGACTGGATATGCAATGTAGAAAAAACACGTTCACTTCGTCAAGGGGTTACTGATACAAGGTCTGACGGAAACATTGAAAAACTTTTCATGTCTTCGATAACACGATAATACACATGCACATGTTATTACAATACACTGGCTCAGGGATTGTACTCAACGAATTAGTCTTTCTGCAATATTTTCTGTTCACAAACCCAAAGTCACAAAAAAAAATTGCTGCAATTAAGAAGATAATTTTCTTCTGAATGAGATATAAGATATTAATGTACAAGTTATTGGAGGAAAATAAAGACTAACCTTAATTTAAAAAATTTATTTCGTATTACAAAATAAGTTCGTAGCTCTATTGATATCAGCTGACATAATCTAGCTCCTATTGAAGCGAATTTTTTTTCTTTTTGTTAAAATATTATTCACCTTAACCCTTTGTCGCATACGAAAATACGTATATTCGTTTTCCTTTTGATCCTTTTTAAATAGCCAAGTAAAATATTTCTTTGTATTTAAATTAGTTAAAATAATACAAAATCCTGACTGATAAACATCATGTGCTTTAAGATGCTTCTTATCAACTGTATTATTAATTTAAAGAGACCAAAAATAAACACTATTATCGTAAACGTTATCATTATCTGCACCATTACTGGTATCATTTAATGGTTTTTAAGTTTATTTTCTGAAAAAACAAAACATGCACATGCTTAGGACTACTATATACATACATACATACATACATACATACATACATACATAAGTAGTAAAAAAGGATAAATGCCTTCATACCCACCAACATAATTAACACAGTGCTAAGCAAACAAACAAACAAATAAACAAGTCACATGAAACCACTGGCAGTCATTACTGCTACTTGGCCACAATCAACAACTTAGCAGTTATACTTAAATTTTATCTTTCGTTCTCTTTTGCATTTGGCCTATTGTGTTAAACAAACAATATTATTTCGAATAAACACACTAAATGGGGTGGCAATAATAATAACAACAACAACAACAACAGCAGCAGCAGCAACAATATTAACTGAGTTAAAGAAATAGACTAATCTACGTATACCACACAGCTAAGTGCCTATAAAAGAACATACAAAACCTTAAGCAGCCAGTAGCCAGCAGGCGTTCTTAGGCTGCAAGACATGAATGTAACCACAGTTAGTTTATCCCTAACATTTACTTGCCACATATTGTTGCGTTAGGTCAGGAGGTTTGCTCATAAGCATAAGTCTCTAATATCAAGGTGAATTTCTTAGGTTAATTTTGTACCTTTTTTAAATTATTTACATACGTATCTACATATACACTAACACAGGTCTTTCCTGCATAGCCTGGCATACGAATATTACAGCATATTGTGCGATGCTTTTGAAATTCATTCAAATACTATTTCATGTGTTCAAATAAACCTGCCTTATAAATGGAATTCCCAGTGAAAGCAAAAACAACAAAATTAAAATTTTCAAGAAAACAAAAAACGAATTAAAAAAATAATAATAACACACACACGCACACCACGGTAACAGCACGAACACACGAACACATATTGTCTACGAAACGGTCACACGAGACGAGTTCAGTGTGTCAATTAATTTTTGTCGTATTGTAAGGTTTTTTCTTTGTTTTGTTTCTTTTTTTCTTCTTTAAGGCTATTTTCTCTTTTCGCTCTTGTTGTTGTATAAACTCTCTCCACCTCTCTCTATATTTTCTCTTTTCTATGCTCAATACAAAATTTACTGATTCTGCGCAAAAAAAAACTCTCATACTCCATCAGGATTTTGTGCTGAAGAAAGAGTATTAAAGGATGAAACTTGGTTTCATATGTCCTTAATGTGAACAATAGGCGCCATCTTTCCTTTAACGGATATTTTTACAAACTCTACAGTATAGTTATTTAAAGGATATTAAAAGCTTTCGTAATTTTAAATGAAACTCGTCGAATATGGCTTTTCAAGTCCTCTGTAGAATAGTAGAGTAGAAAACTTTATTATAACACAATGCCATTATCCTTGTAGAGTATTTAGGCCATCATTCAGGGAATGATTTCTACTCATACAGAAGATTGTATTGCTACTAGAGAAAGAGGTTAGAGGAAGCAATGCCTGCAAACGTTTGAGTTAGACTTATTTGTATAAGATAGGTATGATCACTGGTAGGGAAGAGTTTTTGTCTTCCGGTTAATGGCTTTTATAGCAGTTGCAATAGTGTAGTTCCACTTTTGTAAAGCTGAGACCCATCCTTCTTGTCCAAAATCATGAAACACATTGTCGATATCATGTTCAAGAGTAAAATATTTGATGAGTTTTAGACAACATCAAAGAAAGATCAGTGAAGACCACTCTACACGAAGTTACCCACTACACGTAAATGACAAGGTATATTCTCTTGGAGTGTGCATTGACATTGAGGGAGTCTTCAATAATGTTCGAACCGATCCAATAATCCAATCTTTATGCGAGATTCAGGTGGATCAGGCGCTGATCGACTGGACTGACCCTATGCTAAGGAGTAAATGGATAAATAGCAGCGCACATAACGTAACGAAAAGGGATAGCGTGAAAAGCAGAAACCCTAGGAAGGCATATTTTTATTTCTCATGTGGATCATAACCATTCAAAGCCTTTGGAGGACATTAATCGATGAAGAACTTGAATCAGTATGCTATGCGGACGACATGCTAATACTTCTGAGTGGCAGGCATCCGAACCAACTATGCAACAGAGCGAAATGAGCTTTGAACGTAGCATACAAGTGTAAATGAAAATCGGGATAAGACCAAAATACGTCTTTTTACAAGAACGACGAAAATCGCTCATTGGGATAATCTTAAAAATATCTTAAAAAAGGGAAATGGAATACAACTAGTTGAAATACTTGGGTGTTATCCTGGACAGAAGACAGAAATGCGGACAGCATCTGGAAGATCGAGCGTCAAAGGCCCACAGGCCATAGGTTCTAAATGGAATCTCACCCCAAGAATGACACACTTCCTCTACAAAAGTATAATTAGACCTATTCTAACTGATGCTATTCTAGGTTAGGTTAGGTTAGAGGACGTGTACTTGTCAATTAAGGCAAGTACAGTACCCGGAGTTCGAATTGACCTATTGTACAACATCCTTGTTTCTCACACCACTGATGTTGTGTGTGTTAATTTTATACATGAGTGGTGGGACATACAGTTTAAAGTCGACTTTGAACAACAGATTTCTGAGAAACTTTTTCATGGCAATTTTATTTACTCCCAGAGTTTTTGCCAGAAATCTGCTAAGAGGAAGTCGCCGAAGAAATACTTTTTGTATTTTGTCTTGATGTCTGGCCTGGGGCTCGAACCCTGGCTTTTCGTCTAATAAGCCAACACACTACCTACTAGACTAGGGCGACTTCTTATTCTAACTGATGCTTTTCTACTTAGCCTATGATCAGGACTAGTAATCATTTGGTAAGCTTAACGTGTAGGGATTTAAATATCTTCACAAATAGCCAAATCACGATTAAAGCAATAACATCCAGATATACGGGATCAAAAACTGTCCTGGAATGTAAAAAGGAAATTAATAATTACTCCAGGTATAGAATGGTACGAATTACACGTGTCCGTCATCATGGAGTAATTGAAAAGAAGGAGCATGTGTCGCGTACTTACGGGACACTCCGCCTTACATGTACATCTGAACTGTATAACATGGTGGAAAATGATAAATGCAGGGCATGCGGTGAACTCCGAAACGATGGTACACTTTTTGTGTCATTGCCCATCTTACGTCAGGTCGAGATATTAATATTTCGGGGATGACACTATAAGGATAGACATAACTCGTCTCATAGGATTGGATTGGAAGAAGTTTCGGAATACAGAATTTCTGCAGAAAGTAAGGTAGAATTCCTATTGGTGAACGCATAACGAACCTACATGATGGCATAGGTCCAGGTCTTGGTCTTCTTGATCTTCTCTCCTTCAAAGGGAGCGGGTGAACTTTAGACAAACCATTATAGGCTTGTCTTGTCAAATAAACAACAAATATTTTCTGACTGTTTTTTGAATTGGTATCGACTTTGAATTCATATGAAACAGAAACCCGAATATTAAATGAGAATTTAAAACCGTGGAATAGAGGATTTTTGTAACGAACATTTAAAGAAAGAAAGTAAATAATGAAATGACTAAACTCCATTCACAATAACATAAAAAGAATTCCTTTATCAGGAACAAAAACATCTTCGAATTTTAATACTTTTTTTATTTTCATCTATGTACGTCAAGGATTATACTCCGAATTATAAAGGGATATTATTTCCGGGATGTTCTTAAACACGCTTTACAAACGTTAAAGTAAAAATATCAAAGTCACCAACCAGTTACGAGCTTCAAATTTCCTTTAAGTGGTGAAATAAAGCGAATATGCAAACCTATGCTAAAAGTTCTTTAAATAAAACTTTAATTTCAATAGAAATTTATTAAGTAAAATATAGGTTTATTTCTTAAAAATTATTATACTTATTTATACATGGTCACTTTAAAAACATAAAAAAAACATAATTTTGCCAAAAAAAATTAATATAAGAAATATTTTATACGTCCTTAATTCTAATCATCATCATCATCGTCGACGTAATCGCCTGCTCCAGCAGCATTATTGGAAGTTTTCTGTTTTTCCGCACTTAGCTCCCTCTGTAATCGTCTTTCCTGAACACGTACACACTTCGGGCAGATCATATTTTTGCGAGTCATACAAACACGATGATATATGGAATTACACTTATCACATATAATACAACCATCATCGAATGGATAAATCACTTCGAAATTACTACAAATTTCGCATATGTACGCTTTTGGCGTACACAATGAACAATTTCGAATATGTTTGTCGAAACAATTAAAAACACGATGTAACATTTCAGCAAGTGTACCATTTTCTGTTTGTTCCATATCGTTAATGGAATAAAACTCATTTGATTGTATTAGATGGCGGCGAAAACCTGAAGGAGATCAATAGAAAATTTATTTTGAAATTTGTTAGAAGTTTTCTAGTTTAGCTTTTAGTACGAAACTGAATTTGTTTTCGAAATATAAAAAATACTGTTTTAGAAAAACTATAACAAAGGATTTTCGCAAGGCCAAGCATTGTTTTTTATAAAAAGGTGATTGATTACTGGGTGCTGGTTTGGACTATGAGGCAGTTGCATAAGGAAAGTAACTATTTATGAGTGTGGCTTGGTTTTGTCCTTTTATCCAGAGCTGATTGCTTTGTTTGCAACAGCCTTAAGAGTTTTGGAGAGAAAATTTCTACGTAATATCTTCGGTTCAGTGCGAATTGGCGATGATTTCCGCATTCGATCCAACAATGAGCTGCAGGAACTTCTCAATGATGTGGACGTTGCGCAGTGTATTTACATCCAGCGACTGCGCTGGCTTGACCATGTCGTTCGAATGGATGAGGATTCTCTGGCGAGACAAATATTTGATGCAGGGATTTGCGGAAGTCGGCGAAGAGGACAACGTTGTTTTCATTAGAAGGACCAAGTCGAAAAAGCCCTGTTATCGGTTGGTATAGCCAACTGGTGAAGTGACGCAAGAAGAGGCGCCTGGAAAGATATGCTGGGGCAGGCCGAAATCCGATCATCGGGTTGTCGATTAAGTAAGACTGCTCTGTCACCATTCATCCTTATGGCATACTTGATCAATTTCGTTGCATCTCAGCAGATATTCGTGAATGATAAATCGGTTTTATTCTATTACAAACAGGATCTATCCTATTACGATTCCAAGAAAATGAAGCCCAGATCGTTGTATTACTACCACTGTGTTTCACTGTTTTTTTTTCTGTAACAAGGTTTGAATTCTTTACTATTTTGTGTTCTCACCCACAATTGGTGGCATCATTTCGAAAGATATAGGCCTTCTAAACCTCACCACGCTAAAAAATAAAAGGGCATGTGATCCTGACGAAATTCTTTCCGATCTATTAAACGTAAAAGACGATAAAAACATTCAATTGCTTTTAAAAACTATTTAGCCTTCTTTACTATGCAGCCCAATAAATATCCTTAAGGCTGGCTGAAGTTATATTTATGACCATTCCGATGATACACTTATAAGGCTAAGCTACCACACCTTCAAATTATTTCTGAAACTAATTTACTGCATAGTCACTAAAAAAAGTGAAAAGATTATGGGTGGACAAGTGATTGCAATGTGAAGAAGACAAGAGAAGCACGGTTTTCCATATCGATCCAGATACATCCAGCAGTTAAAAAAAAACTTTCGACACTGTACAACAAAACAACGGCAAGGAAATACAATGTTTCACGGTAGAACTAACTGGTAATATCAGTATATCGTGACGAATCAGGGAAGACCACGTCTTCCCACCATTGTTAACAATTTCCCTTAACAAATATTTTTAATGGATACGTACATCCTTATTTTACTGGCTATATGTACTCAATTCCTGGTTCAAAATTTTTATCAAATATAAGTAATAAAAATAACATACGCTTCACTTACCAATTTGTACATCCAATAATTTCTCATCCATTGCCTGGCGACATTCCGATAAATATTTACGCATATATACTAGATTTTGGCGTAACTTTTTAAGTGAGGCTAATTTTTCAAGGAAAACAAATAGTTTAGGATTTGCTTCTTCCAGTCGTATTAAGGGTTTATCAAGAAATAGATTAATTTCTTGTAATGACGAACGTGAGACTTTACGAGGCACAAAATCCCAATTATGAACAACACGAGCTGGTATAATGCAAACATCATTCCAATGGCACGAAGGACAATAGTATAGACCTGTGTAGTCACACAAACGTGGTTCTATCCATGAGTTTTCTAAAAATAAAAACATAATGAATGACATGAACTAGGCAAACAACAAAATGTTACATGCGATAACCAATATGGGCATAATTATGCCAACCAAAGCGATAATCGTATATAAAAATTGTTTTAAAATTTAAAGCATATTTTAATGTAAATACATATTAAATAATTCAATTGTACCATGCTTGGTTCTTTTGCCAAAACATTGAATGGTGTAGTTGGGAGCTTAAACAGACACAACATGAAAGTAAAAACAAAAACATAAAGCATACATACAAGATGAGGACGTGTACAAGCAAACATAAGAATTCAAATAATACTTACTAAAATTCAATAAAGTTTTACATTCCGAGCATCTGTATCGCTGGGCGGCTAAACCAATTTCAGGGCAGATTTCTAAAATTGGATATTGCCGTTCAGAGGCTATAACATGTGCACATACTCTAACCACACCGTCAAGGCATTTTTGATGAACCATATAACGGCAATCTGTGCACTGATACGAGGCCTGCACTACACTCCATATGATACCTGTGCAGTGGTCACAATATTGTCGGGCAGTGGGTAATGGCAGGCCCTTGCCCACACCTCTTTGACGTGCCGCAAAATGATGGCCCACTACCGTTATCAGAGTGGGCCCCACTTCTACTTTATCATTTTTAGCTTCCATTAACTCTTCGAAAGAATAACGCAAATCCACCAAATGCCTTACCAACCAACGACGCTCTTCACTGTTCTCTTCGGATAATAAAACTAAATCTTTACAATGATTAATTGCTTCTGCCAGATCCTGTTCACTGGCATCGGAGGTAAATATTAAACGCCATTGTTCTTTTACTAACGAAGCAGGTATCGGTAGGGATTTTTCACTAACGAGAACAGCACCTGTAGAACTGCTATCCACTTCATTAAAACTATTCAAAGATTCGGTGGTCGATGCAGTTGAAGTAGAATCATTTTGACCTTGAAAACCTCCACCTATGGGTATATAACTTGATGCCACCGAAGCCGTGTCACTGATAAAATTTGTTACTGCACCCGGTATGCTGGCTAAACTATCTCGCAATGAATTCATTTTAATGCATCTCTAAACACACGCACACCCTCGTTAAAATACATAAAATTTAATTTCTATTTTAATATTTCTAAAGACTGAATAAACAAAACAAAAGAGAACGAAACAATGACAATGAAATTATAAACAATTTATGCTATGTCTATTTTTGTTATTGTATTCTGTTGTTGCATCAGCTGGGAGAGAAACAACAACGATGTGGGAAAGAATGTCAACAGTAAGTTAGCAAAGAAATTGGGAAAACAGCCAGTTTTCAAGGGAATTCTGTATAATAAAGTGTAATGTATAAAAATTATTCATATGCACTAAAATATAATTAAATTATTGTTAGCATAGTTAGGATCACCGTTAGGATGCTCACCTCCTGGTGAAATATGCGTGTTTTATTATTTTGAAAGTAATTCCATTGTGTCCCTTTCATTGAAATCATCGGCCTTATGGGCAAAAAATTGGGACAATACATTTTTAAGAACCTGTTCGCCATACTAGTGGAAAATCATATAGTATAGGCTACCACCGGATTAGGCCTAATCGTCCTGACCTCCAATTTAAAATCATGCGTATATTTCACACATAAGCTGTGCAACAAGAGTGAATAAAGAAATACATGATGGAATTTAGAGAGGCCTATGGATAGTTCGAGGACAGAGCCGGGGTGTCCTAACCCAGAGTCAAATATTTGAAATGCATGGAGAAACCTGCAGGCATATTTCAAGCACCAAAAAGGCCCTCAATTCAGCTTATCCAGGAACTAAAATGAACGTAACATAACATCTGAGAAAAATGCTGTCATCGGAGCACTCGAGTCGTATGAAATTAATGCAATGCTAGTAGTCGCCTATGGGATAGAATAATTACTGGCTTAACTACCGATATGCCAATCGGTTCCCAATACACATCCTTGTCTATAAAGGACTGGTCAATAGTGGCAGCCAAGTTTCTTTAACGACCTACAAAATTATAACATACCAACGATCGACTATTTATTCAAGAATTTTTAGTCTGGAATTAGCCAATAAATGCCAACAACAAAATTGCAAGTGCAAGTTAAGGCTATGGCCATTGGGTAACAGCTGATACCCTGTCAGTCACTCCAAACGAGAAAACCTTGCTTTTTCCTCCATTTAATCCAGTTTGGGGCATTTGCAACAGCATGCCGCGGCTCAACCACAATTATTCTTATCAGGAGTCTCCATCCTCCTTAGCAATGGATTATGGATTATGCGATTTACACTGTTTTGGGAACTCACTATAATGAATACTGAATTATTATGTACCCTAGGAGCTGAATATGATTAAAGTCTCAGTTTATGTATCAATAGATTAGAAAAACATTTTAAAATTATTCAATGGTTTTAATAGAAATAAATTTAAAAGAAAAATTTATAAAATTATATACATTCTATTAAAAACATACATACATTATTATAATATACAGAATATAATTTATGCTTCTATACTACAATATAAACAACTAATTATTAACATTCTTAATTTTGTTGTGATTTATTTCCACCATATTTCTGTTTTTTATGGAATTTCCGTGGATTGATACCATAAGCCTTAAGACGATCATCGCTAATATCTTTACCGTCACCTTTTCCTGGTGACTTTCCAAAGGGTTTCTTATTCGGGAATTTGGATTTGAATTTGTCTGTGCCTTTGAATTTACTATTCATAGGTTTAGATTTTGGTAAATTTTTACGCAGTGGTGGTAAAGTATCAGTTTTTTCATTATTATTGGATTTCGTATTATCCTTGGCAAATGGATTATTTTTGGAAGCCGGTTTTGAACTGTTAAATCCATTAGGTTTTTGTGGCACAGCATTATTTTTATTAAACGTTTTCTTATTTCCATTGTTTGCTGGTTTTTGGGCAGTACTGGCAACAAATGGTTTTTGTTTGTTCTTATTATTCTGATCCTTTGAGGTAGTTTGTTTCGAATCAGTATTAGACGTATCTTTAGATTGACTGTCATTATTAGCTTGCAATTGATTTTGATTGCTAGCATTGTTTTTCTTCTTCTTTTTCTTCTGTTTATTTAATTCCGATTGTGGTTCATTGACTTGGTTGGTTGATGCTTCCACTGTTGTAGTTGTTTCCTCGAGTTTAGATTTCTTGGCGGGTGTTACTTCAACGTTGGAGTTATTCGTGTTGTCTACACTTTCTGACTTTGACTGCTCAGAAGCTTGTGCATTTTGTGCCTTGCGTTTTCTTCTTCTCTTAGCTTTTTTAGATTCACCTGGAACTGCATTTTCGCTACTATTGGCAGTATTTGTTGCATCTGTTTTGGAATCTGTTTCCGGCTTAGTTTCTGCTTCATCATCTTCATTCTCGTTATCAGAACTGCAAGGAAAATAATTAAAATATTTAATAAAAATTTATTTAACTTCTGTAGTGTACAAATATTCTTACCCATCACCATATAAGCTTTTGAATATTTTTCGTTTTAAATCTTCATTTTTCGCTTTAAGCTTATATAGTCTTTGCTCTTTTTTCTCCACATAATCGGGACGTAATTGTATGGCTTTTTTAAGACTGGCCCATTGATTAAGTTCCTTATTTTTTGCCAATAATATCTAGAAATAAATTTATAAACTATAAGAACTCATTATTCAATTTTGTTGCCAAATATGTTATACCTCTTCTATAGTTAAGCCAAAGTCATTGGGTGTTGTTTCAACATATTTAAAGCGACACGGTATATCACCTACAATATCCTCACAGTCTAGTTTATAATATTCATCAATATACTCTCCATATGTTTTCTCATCCTCCGGATCGAATGCAGGTTTTTCAGCTTTAATAATCTCCATAAAACGATCTCTTCTGCCTTTGCGACCACCTCTTCGTTTTCTTGTGTTCTCAATAAGTTCTTTTTGTAATTCCTCTTTGGCCTTAGCAGGATCATAATCACAATCCATAATGAAATCTTCATCCTCACAATGTGGTATATTTTCATCATTATCATATGTATCATTCTCGTCTCGTTGGGGATCATAGTTATCCCAATCCTCTAGTTTTAGCTCTTCTATATCAGAAGGACATTCAGGCTTCTCTTCTCCTTCATCCACTTGATAGTAATCATCGTTGAAAAGTTCTTGCATACGACGATCATGAGCCTCTGGATCGAAATCTTCCTCCAAGTCATCATCTTTAAAACCCAATTCATCATTTCCTGTAACCATTTTTAATTTCTCGATTTTTTCTTGAATCTCTTTACGTTTCATCTCCTTTACCATTTCCAATTCTTTCATTTTTTGTTCTTTTTCTTGTAATTTGCGTTCCTTTACTTCTTCTCTTTTCTTTTTCCGTTTGTCATCTGTCACTCTCAGGGAACTTTCTATTGTGCGTGGAAAACGTTTAATAAATTCCTGATCGGGTTCTTCATAGCGAAAATTGTATTTGTGCTCAAATTCAGCTTGTTTTTCCAATTCCTGCTCATCCTCCGACAGGGGAGCATTATCGCCTACAATTTCTTCGTAAGTAGGAATCTCATTATAGTTTTTGGCCTCTGTATAGCCTTTATTAAGTATATAATCCCTAAGAAATTTTTCACTAGAAGGCAACTTCTCATTACTCCAGTAGTTCTTTAAGGGTGCCAATTTTTCTTTAACATTCTCTTCGATGGTTTCCTGCTTGCCCGCTAACCATTTAAGGTAGTCTTCCTCTTCTTTATCCTTTTCAGCTTGAGTCTTTTCGCGCTTCTTAAAGATGCCACCAAATTCTTCATCTTCTGAATCATCATTCTGGTTCATTACATTCTTAAATTCGTCTCTTAAACGACGTTCTTCTTCGACCAAGGTGGGTGATAAAGGCCGTTTATCATTATTTGAGCCATCATCGTCTTCATCAGAGTCTGCAAAAGTAATTAAGTTTTAATTTGTTGATTCCATTTTGTTGATTCCATTTTGACTATTTTCATGTCTTAAAGAACTAATTTTCATTCAAAAATAATTGATTTGAGTTTCCCATAGACTTACCATCAACGAACTTGCCGCCTTTCTCCAAAATAATCTTTCTTTCATAATCCTTTAGAGTAACAGGTTTTGATTTCTTTTCCTTGGTTTTATTAACTTTATTTTCATTATTTTCGTCATCGGTCTCATCGCCAGATTCTTCATTCTTAAAGAATTTTATATCCTTATCATATATAGAAGGATCTTTGCTCTTCAGTGAAGCCAATGCCTTTAAGAAGTCCTGATCAAATGATGGATCCAACACTTCATCCTCTTCGGAAGAGTCAGAGTCATCAGAATCAGATTCTGAAACATCTAAGCCTTTGTCCTTAACTGAAATTTACAGAATTGTTAAAGTAATTTCAGTTTGTTTAGCAAAATATTTACAAATGTTCGCTTACACTTTTGCAACAATTCCTTTTTTCTTAAGTCATTGTAAGTTTTCGCATAGTTTTCGTTTGTTTTGATCTTAAAATCATCCTCATCTAAATTGTCATCACTGTCATCAAATAAATGTTTGTTCATTTTCTTTATTTTGCTTTTCTTTTTATTTTAAATTTAAATAAAATTCCTACACAACTTTTAAAAATGTTTTAGAGCTCTTTTTCCTTCCACACGTGTTTAGGTTTTTATTTTGATTGTATTAATTGCAGTGATTACAAAGAAATGTCAAAACATAAGAAATGAATGGAAAACAGAGTTGCTTAAAGGGGAAGTATTGCTCTTAGTAATCGTTTCTTGAAAATATTGGAAATAAATATAGTTAATGTTTTCATTTAAATGTGAGCAACTGATTCGATCTTTGTTTAATTTGGTTTAATTAGATTCGTTAGTTCAGGTGAATATTATTTCTGGTTCGGATTTCTTCAAGAATTATTATATAATTTTTCCTAGTGGTTTATTTTAAGATAAAGTATAGCTTAAATATTTAAAATAACAATTTTATATAGACTGGAAAGATCGGCAGAGTAAACTTCATCATGGTAGTTAAGTCATTATGGAAGCATCTTTGGGATCTGTTATACCCATAACTATGTAAGTAATTTTCACCGGGAATTGGATCTATGTTCCGGAACGACCCGGGTACCATTCGGTCAAAAATTGCTCGATGCCATTTCTACATAGCTTTGATTTATTATATGTGGATTTTATTTTTTATGTTTACCGACCATTAGGAATGTTTTCCATCTAATTCGTCACTTTTGTGGAGACGTCTTTCGTCTGTTACATATTACCTTTTGTGGCAAATAAAGTAGCTGTTGAAAGATTCGCCTCATAAGAAGGCAGTGAAATTGTTCCAATAGTTTGATGGGTTTCTACAATTTCATTCAAAAGTGAGAAATTTATGTTTAGAACACTCTGTATAAGTTTTTCTATTAAAGTTTCTTTAAGGCGACAAAAATTGTCCGTTTTTCCAAATAGTCAAACTAGAAAGCGCTTTATTTGATATACCTTGTAAATATATCATATTTTTATTGTAAAGTGTTATAGTATTCTTCAAAGATTACGTGGTCTTCTAAATGCTTTATCTGTTTCTCTGTCATTACCTTCGGACCACTTTACAATTTAGAATTGGATGTGGACAATTGCATATCAGCCGAAGTTGGATTAACCAATTTACGGACGATGTCGAATTTAGGATGATTCTTATCTCTCATTAAATCGAAAATAATACTCTCACTAGTTGTAACAATACAACCAGCAGCACGCAAACGTTCTATAGCCAAGTCGCGATCCTGATTTAAGCGTGAACACAGGCAATCAGCCACTAAAAAGACGTTAATATTCCTGTCCAAAAGGTCAACAGCTGTTTGTTCCACGCAGACATGGGACTTAAATATAAAAGTAAAGATTCTGTTTTTAGAAGCTTTAAAAGTAAAAACGATTAGAAGTTACTTACCTCTAGGCCATAAAGAACAACATCTGAAGGTTTGTCGCCAAAGATTTCCTTTACTTTTTCCTCAAATTCGGGCACAACCATGCTAAAACGAGTTTTACTAATCACAGCTTTAGCATGACTGACATCGATTTCTGGAACAATTTTGCCCAATTTCTCAGGGTAATGTTCAGTACAAATCAAAGGTATTTGCAGTTCTTTACCGGCTTTAGTCTAGAATGTTTAACAATAAACAAATTCTTTATAGTGACATAATCAAGGTCATTTGTTATTGTATTTTGAACTCACCAGTTTATTAGCATTTTGTATGAAATTGGAAAATAAAGGCATACCAGGACGAAACTTGTCTTGTATATCACATAAAAGAAACAAAGTCTTCTTTGGATTTAAGTGACGTAAACGTGTGGCCATTTTTAATCGTGAATGCAACCAGCTTATTTGCACAACTTAAAGCAACAATATGAAAAATTTAATTAAAAATTCCACACACATATATACTTAATATATGTATTAGAACATAAACAAATTATCAGCAAGATACGAAAATATAATTTAAATAAAGACGTCATACAAGTTCACCAAGACCCCTATGTTTCGAGACGCAACTATATTATATATGAATGTTTTTCGAAATATTGGTGAAGACTGTCGCAAAGATATATATTTTTATAGAGGTAACTAAGTTACCAACTTTTTTAAAAATATATTAATTTAATTTAGAATTTGTTATTATAATATTTACAAATCCTAGTATAAACGAATATTAGTGTCTTTTAATTATAGGGAACTTATAAATACAACAGCTGTTTTGTTTGTTTGACAGCAAAATGTGCAGAGTTTACAATGTCTAAATTGCTTAAATCTTATATTGGAAATAGCGTTTTTGTTTGTAGCATTAAAAATTCATTTTCAGTACTACATTATTGCTTTGAGTAATATAAATACAGTCATTTTTTATAAATTAAATAAATAAAAAGAAAATATCATCAATATCAGTGTCCCTATTTGTCCTTTATACGATACTTGGGCACATTAATTTAGCGGTAACTAAATTCGACGATTTTTCCTCTGAGTTAGCTATTTCAAAATAAATTCGGCAACTCTGTTCTTTGTTACAATACTCAGATGGAAAAATTTTACTTGTTTACTGCAAAAACGAAAAAGTTAATTGTTTAAAAAATTATAAACAAATAATTTCAAATATATCCTTCTACAATGGCAGATAATGAAACTGAAGCTACTCAAGCTCCAACCGATAAAGAAAAAGATAATAAAAGTAATTCATATTTACTTATTTTGTGAATAAAGGTTTTAAATTCTTCCTTTTTTCATTACACAGTCTGCATATTGTTAAATGCTACAGGGAACGTACCAATTATTAAGAAGCGAACATGGACCGTAGATCCTTACAAGACAGTTAGTTGGATACAAAAGTTTATACATAAATATTTAAAATTGGATCCTTCAGAACAAATAGTAAGTTTTAGTGTACTCAGCCCTATGCCATATACTTGTTAATGAAAAATTTTCTTCCCTATTTCAGTTTTTATATGTTAATCAAACTTTTGCACCTGCCCCAGATCAAATTATTAAAAATCTATACGATTGTCATGGTACTAATGGAAAGTTAGTATTATATTATTGTAAAAATCAAGCATGGGGATAAATCAATAAATACTGACGCTCTTTAAGAAATATATACATATATATTTATTTTATTCCGCCAAAATGTAAAGCACTTTCTGATTTCATTTTTAATTTAATCACAAATTATTTTGAAATATAGAATGAAAAATCTTAAACTGAAACTGCATTAAGAATTTTATTTAAAGTTCCATTTAATGTTTTTGTTTAAAAATTTTATTTTGCTTTGCACTTTAAACTAAAAATAATGAAGTTTTATGCATAGTAAACCAATTTAAAACAATGCAATTGTTTAATCACCACGCAATTCTTTCAATTCATCAGCAGCCTCTTTGGAAATTCTATGATATTTAGCAATAACTGGCCTATAATAGTAGGCTTTGTAATCATTACGCTCAGACATCTTCGCACGAATCTTTTCTTCAAGAAGTCTAAAAATATAAAAAAATTGTTATATAATACGAATTAAAGAATAAAAGCATTTAAATAAATTTTATACCTGATTTGGGCTTTTTCATTTTCCTCGTATAAGAAATGTAATTGTTTTTCGTATTCCTGTTGAGGGTTAGTCAAGATGTAGCGGGCAATGAAGCGAGAAATTGGATGCTGTAAATAAATTAATGTTTTTAATTACACATCTTTAATTATATCCATTACAAATCTATAGTGATATCAACAAATTAATAGTAAAAACGGGTAGATTCAAAACAATAGAAGTAGAAAATCAATAGGGGTTAACAGGGAATTCAAACATTAGATTATAAGAAGGAAACGTAAATTAATTAATTAAATTAGATCTTTTGCGTTACAGCTGCTATCTACTACTATCCTAATTTGAAGGAGCACAATTAAAACAAAACAATACAATAAAACATTCAATTTCTATGGCGTACTTCATTGAAGAGCGGAATACAATGCGATTGCTGTTCATTGCACATATTAGACAACGTATTGAGGGATGCTATAAAAATACAATAAGGTGACAAATTTTAATAAGCTTAGTGCAAAATGTAGATCTCTAACTTAACATTTAGTCTACATTACTTCCTCATAACCCTAGCTAGTTTAATACCTCACGACTCTCTTGACATTTTCTAGCTTATTATTAACTTCTTAGCTTATTATTAACTTCCCCTACCTTGTGATATTCCCAATATTTTGGTTCATAATCTGCTGGAATTTCCTGCAACTGAGCTGGACCAACAAAGATGTTGGCATACATAACAATAGCCGTGATGGGCAATACACCCAACATAACATAAAAGTTCAATAAGACTTTGAATTTACTCCATTGAAAGCGTGATGGCTGGACAATCATATGATGGTGATCTCCACTCATTTGGCGTAATTGTGATTGGACAGCTGTACCAAAATAAAATATATACAAATTTTAAATAAATTTATATTCATTTTCTAGTTGCGTAATGAGAATTTTTATACATAAACACAGACTTCTGTTACTAATTCTTTCCGTGCTTACCATTTTTCAAAGCTGGTGATTGTAAAATTGCACGATAATTGGCGAACTGAGCCGCTGGACGTACAATGGAACTCCAACTGACCATTTTTGTTAGGAATATATCACGCAAAAATGTTTGTTAAAACGTGAATATTGGATTTTTTGATTAAATGGTCGTTTTCCAAAAAAAAAAATCACACAAATGTCAGTGTCAAAAGCGAATTAGACAAAACAGAATACAAAAATAAGTGATGATAACTTGTTAATTCTTCGGAAAACGCTAAAATCAAAAAACGGGAAAAGATTTAAATCAATCGCAAAGGTTACAGAAAAGCATTGTCTTTTATTTTGCATATAGAAAATTATCAAGAAATTTTATCTAAGGATTTAGAATGGGTTTTATATTTCAAAAATTTGGGTTGAAGCTTTAATTAATTTGAGTAACAATGAGAAAAACACAATTTCTGGCAGTATCTATAACGCGTTCTTGTGATATTTTTGTAATGAGTTTTTTATGAAAGAGGTTTTGGATACTATTATATAATTATTATTGCCATATATATTATATAAATAAAAACAAATGTTATGTTAATATATGTGAGGCTTCAAACAATATTATTTTTAAAGGTACACTCAGTTTATTTAATATTTTGAAGCTTTAATTTTTAGTACTTTTCAATCTGGCAACTCAGTTTATAATTGTCATTGGACAATTTGTTTCTCCTCTTCTTTCTTTGTGATTTCTACCTAGAAATCTTGTTGGCGTGTTGCTGTCATTGTTTTGAGAAAATTTATTTAATTTGCCAATAATTTAATATTAAAATATTAAACAAAATGTTTCAAGAAATAGAACCCTCGGTTAGTGAATATTTTACACTAAAACAATAAATAAATATGAATTCATAAGTTTACGGGTGTTAAACGCTTAAAAAATCGTAGATACACAAACATAACCTTAAAAATGTTAAAACTTTTTATGCTTACAGGATGCCTATGACTACTATCCGAATGGAGAACCTCAAGTTGATGGAGAGTATGATCGCAACTACTATAGCATGCCTGATAATGTTAAATATTTCTTAATCAAGTTCTGTAAAGCCATTAAAGAAGGTGTATTGTTTGACATACAAAACATGTATGAGAACACTTTTCCTCAATTAAGTGATCACCATTTTGTCAACAGCGCTTGGCCCGATGAGGAAGAAGTTGCAGCTTTAGTTGATAATGATAAGGTGTTCTTGATTTTGTACAAAGAATTGTACTATCGTCATATTCATGCATGCATTCCTGGTGGCCCAAAATTGGAACAGCGCATCCATTCTTTCTTCAATTATTGTGACTTCTTTAATTTAATAATTTCGTCACAAAGTCCTGTATTATTGGAATTACCTGACATTTGGTTGTGGGAACTTGTTGATGAATTTGTCTATCAATTCCAGAACTTTGCTCAGTATAGGTAAGTTTTATATTTTAAAAAATGTTTTACAAAATGGGGAAGAGTCCTTGCTAATAATGTGTGGCAGGTTTTACGAAATCATGTTCAAATTAAAAAAACACATCTTTATTGCAAGATTTTAAAACACTTCTATTAAAAATTTGAAAACTTTGCTAAGGATGGGTGAGCAGAATGTAAAGCTTAATCGAGCGAACATGATTTAATATCCGCCTTAAAGATCATGGAATTGAACAAGAACAATATTTTCCTCAAAACAGTTGTTACATGTATTATATATTTTCTAAAGGTTGAAGTAATGATTTAACATGACGTTTATTGTCTTGAATGACAGACTTATTTTAACATATTTATGTTTTCCTTTCAGAGCTCGTTTAACAGACAAAACCCAAGAAGAAATTCATCAATTGTGTGTTAACCACAGCAATGTTTGGAGCATTCTATGCATACTTAACGTTCTTCACTCTTTGGTAGACATTTCTAATATCAAGAAACAATTGGAAGCAATTTCCCAAGGTAATGATCCTCAAGCTGTAGCCGGAGAATTCGGCGAATTGTCCTTCTACAAAATGTTGGGCTACTTCTCGTTGGTCGGTCTATTGCGTGTGCACTCTCTCTTGGGTGATTACTATCAGGCTATTAAGGTCTTGGAACCTATTGAAATCCATAAGAAATCACAGTACTCGCATATTCCTGCCTGTCAGATTTCCACATCTTACTATGTAGGCTTTGCTTATATGATGATGCGCCGTTATGCTGATGCTATTCGCACTTTCTCGGATATCCTTTTGTACATTCAACGCACAAAACAATTGTACAGCGCACGTTCTTACCAAAATGACCAAATCAACAAGCAAGCCGAACAAATGTACAGTTTGTTGGCCATGTGCTTGGTATTGCATCCACAATGTATTGATGAGTCAATTCAACAGGCTATGCGTGATAAGAGTTTTACTGATATCATCTTCAGAATGCAAATGGGTGATTTAGATGCTTTCAAGTCATCCTTCTTGTTCGCTTGCCCACGTTTCGTCAGTCCCTGTCCACCACCGGCTGATGCTCCCTTGGAGGATTATGTTAAGGACCCAATGGAACATCAATTGATGATATTTATGGATGAAGTAAGACAACAAATTGATTTGCCCACCACCCGCTCCTACATGAAACTCTACACCACTTTGTCATTGTCAAAATTGTCTTCGTTTATTGATCCAAATGCCAGCGAAGATGAAGTCTCAAAATTGTTGATTCGTTTGTTGTGCTTCAAGCACAAAATGCGTAACTTAGTTTGGACTAAGGGTGCCAGTGGTTTAGAAGGAAAATTCAAATCTGGCTCTGAGGTAATTTTAATCCTTTATATTCCAATTTTTTGTAATTATAATTTGAATTGTATTTTTTTCTTTCTGTAGTTGGATTTCTATATTGATGATGATATGATTCATATTGCTGACACTAAAGTATCGCATCGTTATGGTGATTTCTTTGTACGCAAAATTTTGAAATTCAACGATTTGAATCGCAAATTGAAGAATATTAATATTTAAATTATTACGCTAACATATAATCTATAAATCTGATTTTATATCGTAGAATTAAAGTTTATGTAATATTAATGACTTTTTCTATTATTGAGAAAAAAAAAACAAATAAAGGATATAAAGCATTTATGCTTGCATATTTTGAAAAAGTCGAAATGGAATTTGGAAATTTATTTAAGAAGCGAAATAAAAAATATATGCTAAAAATCATGTCTTGCATGTGATAAAGCAATTGTTTATCGGCTTCAGAGTAACACATTCGATGGGAGGAGTTACTAACGCGTTATCTTGAAACCTGCTTGTTATCTGAGATTTAAATATTGCCTGAATATAAGCATGGAATACGGAATCCTCCTGAACATTACCTTCTGTTGTAAAAGATGGCTCAGATTTCTAATTTTTCTTGTGGTTTGTAAACTCTGCTTTAGCAATATCCGATGGCAGGTATTCCCGAACACTCACCCGTATAATTTTATCGTATTTAGATGCTTCTAAAATAGATTACAGAAATGAACTGCTTTCTAGCTTTAGTTCGAATACTTTATTTTCTTTCATCTATGAACGTAAAAAGTGCAGTCACTTCAAATTATGAATTCGATAATTTAGATTCCATTCGAGGTTTTTATTTATTTATGTACGATCAGCGGTTAAGGTGTGGCTTTGATTTCTGCAGTGCATTGTTTTGAATCTAGCAGCGTAAGAGTGCCTATGAACATTAATTTTATTAATATTGTCTTCAAGTCCTGAGAAACTACTGGAAAAATGTGAAAGATAAGAAGTTAGGTATCTAAGGTTATGAAGAAAAATACGAAATTAAATTGGAGACAGCGTGTGATGGCATCCCAAATATTAAAAATTAGAATCGAGAGAAGCAACTACTGCTACCAAAACCACGACAATTGAATTTACGTTCTGGAATGACCCGATTTCACATTAGTCGAGAATTGTCAATCCAGCAAAAGCTGTATCAACCCGAATTTTATCCCAACGGAAACACTTCCGGGCACATCAGCAGAGCCGTTACAACAACAGCTAAAACCAATAAATTTTGATAAAAGGGTAGCATTCCAGATTACTACCACTTTCATTTAGGGAAGTGTTACACGTTCAATATATATTAAACGCGATATTAATTTCTGATACGCTGCTTCAAAACCGAAAAAACAAATATTGAATATGTAGCATAGTATCGCGATCTATCAACCCATTAAAATGGATTTTGAACCATATATCACAATATATGTGTATTGAATGTGTAACAGTGTCCTTACCATTGCTACATTGCGTCAATAGGTGAAGGAAAATATGTTTGTGGTGCCTTTTGCCGTATAAGGCAG
This sequence comes from Sarcophaga subvicina, assembly GCA_936449025.2. Taxonomy (NCBI): domain Eukaryota; kingdom Metazoa; phylum Arthropoda; class Insecta; order Diptera; family Sarcophagidae; genus Sarcophaga; species Sarcophaga subvicina. Next base: position 101,739,855 of record OW388083.2, on the reverse strand, counting down.
AATGCAAATATGCCCAAAGAAAATCTCAACCATTAGTTATTTAAGATTTTTATTTAATTTTATTTTTTATTTTTATTAATATTACATTTAAAAAACATTTATCTTACAAAGTTTAAAACTCTTTTATTTTATGATTATTATTATTAATTTTTTTTCATTTTTTTGGTGTGCGTTGTTAACTTTTTTATGTATTTTTCTTTTTTTTCTCAAAAATGTTTTCCAAGTAAATGTGTTAGAACTTATGTCAGTTAGTTTAGTTAAATATAAGTATGTATGGATTACAGTGCAAGTGTATCTTATGCAGATGTTTCGTTTTGATTTTTTTTTCCAAAATTAAAAGATAGTAATTGAAATTGCTTAAAAGCTATGAATGAATTTTTTTTTAATTTTCTTAGATTTTAATTTATTTTAATGCTTTGTTAAATTTTACACATTTTTTTTTATTTTATTTTATCAAAGTTTTTTTTTTTTATGATTGTGACATTATTTTTAAACGAGAGTTAATATTGTATAAAACTTTAGTTGTAAAAATATATCAATTAAGATTGTTTTACAAATAGTTATAAACTATGGATAGAACAAAATCAACAAGTCACTTAATATTTCTCTTTTTTTTTATTTGTTTTTAATTCTTTGGTAAATAAATATATATTAAATTTAAGTAAAGAAATATACAACAAATATATGGGAGATTTTATTTCAATTTGATTTGATTTTGTTGGTATTACATAAAATAACTTTTAGTACATATGAAAATATTATAATATAGTATACTATAGTTAAAAAATATTATAATAATACAATATACAAATCAATAGGATTTACGGACTAACATTCCCTCATTTCCTTCTGCTCTTATGAGTACACAAAACACCTTAATAAGGAAATAATAAAATCAAGAAAGAATAATAGAATATAGTAGAAGAATTGTATAATATGTATGTATGTAATAATTAATGTATACAGTAATTTTTTATACCTAATTATGCTAAATTGATTACATAAAAATTTTAGAATATTATCTTGTAGACTTTTTGTTTTTCTTTAGTTTTATTCTTTTTTGTATATAAATAATATTTATGTATATGATTAAGTGTGGAAATTATTTAAACAATAAATATTGCCGTGATTATGACTGGGAAAGGATTTCAATATTTTTATTTTTAACCAATTGGCGTTGGACGTTGATTGATATCAACCAAATAAATGTCTCTGTGATTTTGTAGTACAAAATCTACAAATGCATTAATGGGTGCTATTTCATCAAGCGATGTAGTATTTTTGCCAGACCATAAAAAGTTCGGACCGAACACTATGGCCAAATTGGATGAAGTCATTTTATTAAGATCTTCACATTCCATAACCTGTAAAAATAACGAAAATTGTTTAAGTTTTGTTTATAAAAAAATTAAAAATTGAAGTGAACGCTTGATTTTCGTAATAACAAAGGATTTTTCACTATTTGATTACTCAGTACGTATTTCTTCAGTATAAGAAAAGGATTCGTAACATGTCAAAAATGCCCAGTAAATGATATAGAATTTTTCAGATTATTTACTTTACTTACCCTAACTAAAAATTCAACAATATATTTAAATAATTCATAGTTCTCCTCAGGTAGTCTTTCACGTATTAACTGTGTAACATTACGCGATCTATCCTCTTTAGGCCAATCTAAAGAAAAAACATAAAACAATAAATTATTTTCAAATTTCTTTAAAACCAATAATACAACTCACCCAAGAAACTAGTAATTTCATCATAAAGTTCAAATGTTAATAGCGGCTCCGTAAGATCTCTAAGAAAACTTTTCAATAGACCAGCTATAACGTGTACATTAACATCTTTAAGATCTACATCTTCACCACGGTTAACACGTTCTTTTAGGGCAATAATTTCACTGTGATTACCAGAACGCCGAAATATACCTTCGGTATCAATCATACCAGTTATGGATAAGGAATCCACACATTTGCGTACAATTGGTGGTATGGAATTCAAACAGGGACTATTAGTAACTATAAATTTAAGCGTAACGCCAAATTGTGTTGTTTTTGCCATGTGTGAAGTACTGATGTTGTTATTACTATTGGAAGCGTATTTGCGATTATGATTTATGCGGTCATCAATATCGCAAATATTATCAGGTAGTTTAAGCTTTGATAGGCCCAAAGCTTGACGCAGCTCATCTAAACTTGATATGTAAACCAATTTCTTACGAAATTTCTCGCTAATAAACGGACTAAAGAAATTCCATATGACACGTATAAACCAAGTTGGATGAACTACATAGAGATTTTTTAGATTTTTACGAAAATTACGATCAAGTTCTTTATATGAATTCCAAAGAAACTGGGCTGAAGGTTTATTATCTTCCTTTAAACCTTGATGGAAATAAACTAATATATAATCGTTTTCAACAAACGGTTCGATTTCTTTTATGACATCTCTAAAATGATAAATAAATTTAAATTTTAAAATACGTTATGTATGTAGATATGCAGAATAAATATGTATACGTGCCTTATAAATATTTCCATTTGTGATTTCTCCGGAAATCTAGAGGCGTATATACCAAAAATATGACGTCCTTGCTTATCAGTACCCAAAAAATCACAGTTTGTACGCTTAGGCGAAATGCTAAAATTTTCAGTTTCTTCTCTTAATTGGTCTTCGAAATCATCTTCTAAAGGATTAACGATCTCCTCAGGTTCATAATTGGGATCTATATAACATTTAAATAAAATAAATATTATACATATGTACCTATGGGTATATATTTTAATTTTTCATTAAACTTACCCTCAGTTACCACAAAATCATCATCCATAACATCATCTGTATTAAATAAAAAAGCTACAGTTTATTTTTTGTATTTTTAGACAATTAATAAAACCCAATTTTAACTTACTTTGTGGTGCTATTGGCGTTGCCAATAATTCTGTATCATCGAATTCAAGTTTTGGTTCAAAATCGTGTAAATCCGATAGACTGGGCTGTGGTTCATCCGAATTTTCTACTACTGGATTTATAGCAGGTCCTAGACGATTAACACGAAACTCATTATATCCACAATTTTATTTCATATATTTAATGTGCATTAAGTACATACTAATAATTCAATTAGGAATAACGCCTTTATTTATTTTTTTATTTTGGCAGTTTTTAGTATTTGTTATTTATTTTTGATTTTTTTTTGTTTTTTGGAAATAAAATAAAATATTGTTGGTGTAAAGAAAAAGTTTTATTTTAATATTATTATTATTACAAGTGACCAAAATATGTTAGAAAATAATCTACATATATACACGACATTTATTTGGCAAAAAAAAAAAAATAATTTATAAAGGCGACTAAAATTGTTTGTGTGTTAAAATTTAAAAACATAATGCTTAAAATTTACTTATGTGTCCAATAAAAAATAATAAAAATCATAAATTTAAAATCAATATGATGAAGTTAAGGATGTAATAGAACAGAATTTAAAAAATATTTTTCCAATAAAAGCAGTATGAAATGCGACCAAACGCAGTTAACCTAGTCCGACAAGAGAAATTATCGAAGTTGACTTTATTCTTGACAGGAATACAATTAGGCTTTTTACTTTTGTAACTACTAAACACTGCTTGATTAGAGTTATAGCTAATCCGTTCGAATACCAACATTACGACTACTGTAGGAATTGTTTTGGATGACAAGAAAGCATCAATATTTGTTGGCATTTTGGCACAGATAATTCTCAGCAACGGGTCTGTTTTTAAAATGTCTCCCTGTCGAATCTAATCAAATTAGTTAGGAGTTCTGGTTAGTTTTCAAGAGAATCACATGAAACATACATACATTAAAGTGGTTTAGGGAGTTAACTCGAAAAATTCAGGGGCAACCTATAATCTAATCGAGCTTAATTATATTTCCACATAATTCAGGATAGAAAAACAAACTAAATAAAAATAAAATTTAATATTTTTATCATTTATCCACTCGATTGGGATAATGGGGAATGGTAGACCTCCTTACATTTTTTATTTTATTCTTATGCATTCTGAACAAAGTCCAGATTGTATGATCGAATATGACGAAGTAAAGTTCTGAATTAATTCCTTTAACTTCTTAAGATCCCAGTTACAAATGTATACATCTTATGTTACGTACACTTTTAAAGAGTACTGTTGCCAGCTTTAATATTGGGAAATTTGTTTTCTACCACACGATATATAGTTTCCATAAATACTAACAGACATGATTGTTTACCAGAAGATATAAAAATATATAAAAAGTATGCAAAAACAATGGGTTTATGCTCAGGTCTTTAGTACATATACTGTTCATCTAGACGAGCATTGTTTAGAAGTCTAATCTTTTAAGCTTTTATTGATGTATACGAGCAAACTTTTAAGCTTGTCTAGACTGTCAATTCATTTACACATAAATATTACAATTCATTAACAACTTATTTGTAATTTTGCAGTCAAATACAAAACAATGAGATGATTGCGTTTGAAAAACATATTTATTGACATTTTTGGGGAAGAAAAACATATTGTTTTTAGTGACAACATGTTGATAGATGAACAAGAAGTTTGCAACAGTTTTAGTCCCCAACATTGCTTTACTTACTTTTAAGTAATCATGACTTATTTATTAAGAATTTTAGCTGTTAGATGTTCATGTGCACCATAAATGTTTTTTAAATTGTGTTTTTTATATAGACGCTAAATCTGTATTTATTCCTATTTTGTTAAAGTTGCTATGATCATACGTATATATGTACATACAATGAATAAACTCTGAATCATAATTTCTAAATCAAATTAATATTTATTGCAGTATGTTGAAATTTTTGATGATGTTATATACATACATGCGATATATTCTACATATTAATTGTAAAAAGAAAATAAAACTAAGAATTTACCTGGAAGACGTGGTATATTCATATTCCTGTGATCCATGGTGAAGTTTACCAATGATACAAACGGATAAATAAATTACTAAAAATAAATTTAAAAAAATTTGTAATAAATTATATATTGGCAGCGAAATTTTATGTCTTAATATATGTACATATGTAACACGAAATCATTTCTACATAGTATCTACAATCATTATTTCTTTGCGATTTTAAAATACTGCATTATAAAAAAAAATATTAAGGAAACAATAAATTCATAATTTCCGCCGAAAAATGTCTATATTGTTTACATTAAGTTTTGTTAGAAAGATAAAAGTTTGTAAGAAAGAAACAAAACTTTTACAATTTTGTAATCTTTCAACCTTTAAATTTTTTAGCACGCATTACAATTTAACACTTGGAAAGAGATTTATTTTTTCTTTTACAAAGTCCCTTTTTAAAAAATTCCCTTTTCCAGTGGCTTATGAACGTGCAACTGCAACAGTCATAACTAATTTACGAACTAGAAGACAAATTATTAGTTAAAATGTCAACGTAAAAAAGATAATATGAATATGGATCGAACAGACTGATTCGATTACGGTTTGGCTGCGACGTCTTATCTGAATGACGCTGATTCATCACCAATTCTGACATGTTTAAGGAAATTAGCACTTTAACTGGTATTATTCGAGAGTTGAAAGGTGATCAAAATATCAATACCATTATTCGTGAGCAGTTTTCTACCAACTTTTTAATGTTCTTAGTAGTGGTTAACGCGCTGGAACTTTTACTCACAGTATCTTTAGACTTATATATAATTTTTTAATGTATTTCTTGTGTTTAAAAAATGAAATATTTTAACAAATAAAAATCAACATCAGTTCATTTGTATATGGCAGTTTCTTCTTCCACTACGTAGTATACAGTGAAACTTTGCCCGATAACGAAAGTCGTAATTTGGCTAAAGTTTAAAATACTGACACAGACAGATTATAACAGAAATAAAATTATATTCATTAAATCATTTAATAATTTTGATTACTGTGGATTTATAACGGCAAATGTGTCTTGCTTAGGATTGGTTATCATTTCATGACGTCACTTAAGGCCAAAACAACAAATAGGTGTTTAACATTAACTTGTTATATTAATTACAAAAATAAAATGCAACTAAATGTGAATTTAATTAATATAAATTTGTGAGTTTGCATGCAAAAATGTATTAGATGGACTGGCAACTTTTTCTAGCTGTAGCAACAGCAGCAGCAAAAAAGAAACAACAATTTAATCTATAACAAATGAAAAGTTTGTAGCAATTCGATTTTGTTTTTGTTGACACCACAACTCCCCACCATTTACCCACTTACTCATACATACACACACACACCCTGATTATAATCAGTCTTTAAGCACTTTTAGTTGTTGTAGCAATAGCCAACAAAGACTTTCTTGTTGATTTTTCTAATACACGTAGTCAAATACGTTTTTTTGATGAATTCATTCTTTGCAACACAATTAGTTTTTCTTACTAAATTATTGATAAAACTCTTTTTTTGTTGTTTTACTTTAATTGCGTAGGTCGTTTGTTACCCACTCTTTTGCAAGAAGTCCCATTGCAAAAAGTACTCTTTTTGTTGTTGTTGATTTTCTTGAATACAAAATTACCTTTTGCCTTTGTCTTCGGTTGGCCTTTTGAATCAAGAAAACCGTTTTGTAATTACAAAACACTTTCGTTTTTTTTCTTTATTATAACTTTAGGTTTGTTAATGGTTTTGTTATTTAGCTATAAGCAATTATTATATATTATTATAAATTAAAAACAAATTGTAATCTTTTGCACATACAAAAATTTTTTCTGTTTGCTTATCGTTTATGTTTAGTTGTAAAAAAAGAGTATTAGGAAAGCAGTGTTGACAAAACTTGTTTAATAAATATTGCTAATTTGCTTATTATAATGAGAATTAAAAGCGTCGTAACACACAGAAGTTGGCTACAAAGTTGTTTGCCTTCCTGGCAACACTGGTAGTAGTCGGAAAAAACACTGACAACAACAAATTTGAGCCCCCTTGTGTACAAGAAGAATTTTTAGTGTAAGTGTTGTTTCTTTATTGGGATGGGCGGTGTGGCTGGGTTTTTTTCTGATTAGTAGTTTTAGTGAGAAGGTTTGGGTTGTTTGGCTTGTTGTTGTGTGTGTAAACGACTTACTTAATGGACGCATCCGAACGGACGATAAAAATTACTTTTTGTTGAGCTTCAGCTGTGGTGAGTTTATACGCATTGGTGAATAAAAGTAGAATTCACAAACGTGCCGTTACTACAAAAAAAAGCACGGTGCTACCAACATTTTCGATAATACCCATTATCAACTGTGTGGTTTGTGACTGGATTAAGGAGAATTAATATCTATTAGTACAGCCACAAAGTACACTCAACGTACGTAGTGCTGCCATTGGTTCAGTAAATTAATTCCACTTATTAAGCATCTATAAATCTTACGAATAAGCTACAAATTGGATATTGTTTGCCGAACTATTTTTAATTTTTTGTACTTAATTGGAAACCGTACAATCGCATCTAAATTTAACATCAGGAAAAATTAATAAAAATACTATGAGCTAAATAAATTTGGTTACTTTTGACTGGTGATTTCTTCTTTTTCGACTATACCATAACTCCGAAAGCCTCACATTCTCTTAGTTTTATGGAGTCGATACTGCAGTGCTGTGAATTATGCCCTTTGGAAGTGGCAGCACTCTTGGTAAAAAACTGTCATAAATTTCCATTTAAACATGTCATAGCAAATATCCCAAAATAAACCGAAATATGTTAAATTGCAGGTAAAGTAATATTTCTATTTTTTGCTTAATAAAAAAAGTGTATTAATTAATGAAATGTGTCCAATAGTATAGAATACAATACAACGAATTTGACGCGATTTCAAATATTTAATTAATAAACGAAATAAACCTTTAATTTCACAAAGATTTACAACAAAGGAATAATTTTTCTATATATGTATGTACGTGTTCTTTCTTCACCAGCTCAAAAAAGACCTTTACAACGACAACCAGTTGAACTTTGGCTTATTTTGTTGAATGAAAACACTTTTGAAACATCAAAACTTTCACTTTGTAAATGAACGTAGTGTTTCTTATAAGGCACAAAAAGACCTGAACTAAATAAAATAGAAGTATAAACGAATTTGCAAACATGGCCACGAAAAGGAAACCTATACGACCCAATATTAATACGGGACCACAAATGAATTTCCGTGGTGGACCTGATATAACCAGGTCGGATGCTAAAGGTACACGACCCACAGCACCGCCTACAAGCATAAGAGAAATTATGGTAATGATGATTATGCACATTTGTAAAAAGACCATCTTCTTTGATACGAATCTTAAAGTGGCCCTTTATTTGGGCAGTTTATTTTTAATATCGTTAATTGGAGATTTTATACCATTTCCAAAGACCTATTTGGCACGTTCAGATAATTTATTTAATGTGTATTTTGTAAAAATCGGTTGGGGCTGGACACTATTGTTAACGGTGCCATTTGTGGTGATGACATCCTATACATTGTGCTGTGGAGATATGAAGAGACTATTACGTCATCATGCTCCACGCATTGCTATTGCTACCTTCTTTTGGTTCTTCTGGACGAAACTGTTTAATGTGATCGAGACATCGTATGGAAAATGCACAGCTAAAGGTATGTTAATGTAATATATGATCGTCTTTAGTAGAAATTTTCGTTATTCCACAATTGTTTGATTAAAGAACGTTATTTTTCATATTATCTCTCATTTATCAAGTAATAAGCAATTGAACAAAGATTTATATACATATGTTTAGTTTATAGTACGTATATACATTTCTTAATTCAATATATTTACGTTTTGTTTTCTAGGATTTTCTACAAAGTCAAGTTGTCTTAAGGCTGGTTATTTATGGAATGGTTTTGACATTTCTGGGCATGCTTTTATTTTGATACATTCTAGTCTGGTATTAATTGAAGAAGCTAGACCCATTATTAAATGGGAGTGTATAAAAGAGCATTTACGCAACGAGTTACACGATCGTTCTATATCGGAAACATCTAGTACGAATCCATTAAGAAATCTAAATGAAGAACAAATGAGGAATTTGAAATTTCTTTATGAACGCTTTACTCCAATCATACGTACATTATTTATTGGTATGGCTGCTCTTCAACTGTTATGGGATGTAATGTTGGTTGGCACAATGCTATACTATCATCGCATGATTGAGAAGTTTATAAGTGGTATAATAGCTATTTTTACTTGGTATTTTACTTATCGTTTCTGGTATCGTTCAACGTTATTGCCGGATCCTGCTGGCAGTGGTTCATTTTTCTATCAGAAAGATAATAAGGAAACATTTGTATTTAAACGTAAAAATAGCATGACTACAGCATCGAATATACCAACGACATCTAGAACTGCTGCTAGCAGCAATCCTCAGGCCCAGGTACCTAAATTTATGGGTATGCCTATCTATACTAGTCCCAAGTCGACAAGCTCTCAAATTAGCAATACAAATAATGGTAATGATAGATCATAATGTGTGAACGACAAAGACCTTTATGGAATATTAGTGTTGGCAATAAAGTTTAAGGTGTTAATTTTTATATACGAAATTATGTAAAACGAGATATTTTATTTGATAATTCAATCTTTTTGTTTCGTTATTAAATTGATTTATTAACAAAATAGTTAAGTTTATGTGTTCGTAGCTTACATATCATTGTAGATGCTATTTATTATTTTGTTTTATTTTTTATTTATGTGTACCTTATATTATGTTTATTTATTTGAGATGTTGGTTTATTGTAAAATGTAGATTTTCATTTGTATTAAAATGAATTGCAAAAAGTTTTGTTTTTTTCATATAAATTTGGGTTTTTATTTTATTTGTTCATTTGTATGTATGTATGTGTTTCTCATTTTTTTTTTATTTATGAGCGAAGGCAGCAAATACAGCCATGCTTAAAACACCGGCACCGGCTCCAATTATATAATTGGATGGAGTCATTTGCCACATATCTTTGAGTATCTCAAAACTAGATGGCATAAGCTTATCGTAGGAAGGACGTTTTTTAAAGCGTAGGAAATAACTTTCAACGCCTGGCAGCTTACCATAAGACCAAAAATAATTTTCAAAGCCCAACTGATATAAACGCAAAAGCAGCAAACCAAAACTTATATCTGCCATGCAGAAATCATTGGACACTAACCATTCGCGAGCTGGATGAGCAACCATATCGTCTTCAACGAATCTTAATACATTACGTATGGCGTCTAATATTTTCTGGTATTCTAAACGGGAATATACAATACGTTTTCTGCGCTCTTGCAAATCCAATTTACGCAGCAAAGCAATTTTATGGTCTTCGACTTTATCAATCGATTCCTTTAATAAACCATAAACTTTTTCATTATTTTCTGCAAATTATAATAAAATTAAGAAATAAAATCAAATTATAACTGATCAAATTTGTTTTAACCTACTCAAGCATGTTTTTCTAATGGGACCCACAAATGGTGGTTTTGGTACCAATTTCAAGTCATCATGCACAAAAGAACCTAAACTCAAGGCACCTATTGGTAAATGTCCTAGAATTTGATCATACACTTTCAATTTTTGTTGCTCCAAGGAGTTATTGCTTTCGAACGTTAACGATTTGTAGTCTCCTAAAAATAAAAGCAAATATTTATTTCTTTATTGTGTTTTGTAAAAATAAATTATTTACCTCCACGGAATTTATTTTCTATATAATTTATAATACGCTCAGAATCAGCTACGATAAAGGCACCATCTTGCAAGACAGGTACATCGCCTTTAGGATTTAAACTTAGAAACCAACTAGAGTATTGCTCGCCATTCAATAAATCAACAACATATGGTGTGAACTCAATATTTTTCTCATACAGTAGTAGGAGAATCTAAAAGGAAAAATATAAATATGATTTTATTAATACCAATGTATATGTAATACGTCGTGACATCAAAATTCTGAAAATCATTATCTTATCATTTTTCTTACTGAATCAGTAGTGAGGGTACGGCCCTTAATTACAAAGAGCTTGTTCTGTAATAGAAAATTAGGTTATGAGAAAGGGGAAAAAGGAGTGTTTTCAATAAATCTGCACTAAGGGGATTTCTTTTACAAATAACAAACAATGAAAACCACAGAAATAAAATGATAAAAAAGGTTCTATTTTTAATATCACGCTTCAGAAATTGGCCTTATTCATTAAAGTGAAAAAAATAAAATAGGAAGACTTAAATTTAGAGTAGGGACTTCTTTGTAAATTAATATTTAGAATTTACAGTGGGCTACTAAATGAATTCAACTGGTAAAACGAAAAGAGCATTAACTGTTGTCTATTTAAATACTATTTCCTTTTATTTTTTTATGTTCTGTTATGTTTATTTGTAATAAATTTTTTATTTAAAATTCTTTTTATCTAAACAACAAAAAGCTTTAAAAACCACAAGTATTGAAAACAATACAATAAAGTAAATTACCATGATCATACCTAGTTGTGATGCTCAATTAAACATGCATAAACTGAGTTCTATTAGAAGTGAATGAAGCAATTATAAAAAACAACAGAGTTTTTTGTCATTTTTTTAAATTGGGTTATATAGTTTATTTAGGTAGGTCGAAGGAGAGGAGTTCTGTCGACATACACTTAAACCATTAAGCAGATTTTTTGTGCGCTCACCTTTAGGGCCACCAATCATATTTTCTATAGGAAGTCTGTATTTTATATAAACTTCCTTATATTCTTGCAGTCCACACATTTGAGATGAGTTATGTCTGGTAATAGTGTCTTTCCCAAAAATTTTGGGGTCTTAAGCTTAAGCTAGGTAAAGATATAAAAAGTACACCATTTTATTTAATATTAGAAGCATTACGTAGAGAAAGGATACCTATTTTTCTTGTGTCAAGATGGGTGCGTTTGTGTAAGATTGTTTTTTTTTTCAAATACGGATTAAAAGTTCAAGTGAAAGTGGGCACTTTTATAGTACGTGATTCCCTACTTATGAAGTTGCCGTAGTCTAGTAGGTAGTGTGTTGGCTTATTAGACGTAAAGCCCAAGTTCGTATCCCAGGTCAGACATCAAAACGAAATAAGAAAAAAAATATTTCTTCGGCGACTTACTCTCAGCAGATTTCTGGCAAAAACTCTGAGAGTAAATAAACCTGCCATGAAAAAGTTTCTCAAAAATTTGTCGCTCGGAGTCGACAGTGTGAGAAGCTAGGCCGTAATCCTGACTGAAGGGTTGTAATGGCCAATTATGTATGTATGTATGTATGATTCCCAACTTATTCCACTTCACATAGTGTTGTTTAAACCGCCGTTTGTGCCGGCACATTACGACTCTACTGCAACAGTTTATGTTAACTCGGATGAGACCTATGCACTGATATTCTAGCCTTATTCAAATTGTAAAAACTGATTTTTTTATGTTTGATATGTAACATCCAGACAATTTTTGATTATTATACTGATGACTTCAACATTTTGCATATCTTCCACACCAAATTTACTGATTTATAAAGCACAATTCATCATATGAATCACTTCAATTCAGTCCTCGCTTTTATCCAAAAAAAAACAAAACTGCAAACTTGGTCTCCATTTTTGGTACGTAGAGATACAAATTTCTCAAACCATTTGTTTAGAAAAAGTGGATTTATTTCTCTCCATTCTTGTCTCTATTTTTAATACGTACAGGTACAAATTTCTCAAACCATTTGTTAGAAAATAATGGAGTTCTTTCTATTACACCTTACAATTTGCAGAATGATTATTATTCGTTTGAACATTAAGGGCCATTTTTTGAATGCAAGTTTAAACTCGAGATTAAGTTAATCTCCAGTTAAACTCCTATTCAAAAAATGAAAACTGAGTTAACTGAAAATTAAATTTAACTGGCGATTAACTTAATCTCGAGTTTAAACTTGCATTCAAAAAGAGGCTCTAAATGGCAAAGATTAGAGAGAAGCTTAGCTTAACTTCTCAAAAATTAATACAATAATTACAATTAATTAAATAACATTAAAATAATGTTATTATAATTACAATTTTTAAAAACATTGCCGCTATATAATAGTATTTTATTGTTCTTTAAACAGAAGTTTCTGAAATTATTTTGAGTAGACAAATTATTTAAAATTTTTACACTTCATTTCATTAATTAAAATCACAAAAAGGATTATAAAATTTGATACAAAACCACAAAAGATTCCAAACTTTCCACTTCTTAATAAAGTTGTTCGGATTTGTAATGCAATAGGAACTATTAAAGTCAGTATTTAGGCAAATAGTTGTATTAGATCATTATCATAAACTTTTTATTAATAATTTATTTATTTAACATTTGCTTCTTAATAAACAATGTTATTCAATAGGAAATAACGTTTTTGTATATTTTTTTCTCATTCATTTTAATTTGACTATTAATCTAGCCATTTCGCACTTTGTGAACTAAATACTCCATACATCGAATAAACTCTCTCAATGTTATTATTTTTTCAATTTTCAGTAATAAGATCACATGATAACTTATAATTAAAATATTTAAACAAACATTTTCAATTTAACGTTTTCTTGGGGGGACACATACTTTTTGTGCATAGAAATTGTACGGATGAAAATACAGGACACGTTCATCCTCTTTAAAAGTGGGCGCCTTAAAATCCTTTAACGAAGATATTGCCGGTTTATGTTCTAAATGCGAATTATTTTCACTCATTTCTTCGTTTTTCATTTTTTAAACACACTCACGCAGTCAGTTCGTAACGTTCCGTACAAGCGATATATTTCTTTTACAAACCGCTATATCCGACTGTTTTGTGCAGTTCAAATTTTTCTTCCAAGTTCGTAGTGATTGGAAAATAATATACATTTTTACTAGTTACTCTCTTACTCTTGTGCTCACACGATAAAAGTATTAAGATTTATTTATTTTTCCGCTTTTTTTTTTGTTAATGTTCGGCGGTAGAAAAAAAGTAAAAAGTTTCATCACATGCTATTCAACTACCAATGCATATACACAGCGAAGCTTTATGGGCAAAATAATAAGAATACATATCCGTAGACTTGATGACGATTTGATACTTGGTTAGTTTGACACTGACTAGACTATGCTAACTAAGTAAATCATACAATTACAAATTGTATACTACTACCGCCGATCGATCGTCAATGTTTAACAAATACAAAGTGATAATCATTATTTTTGTGTAAATCAAATCATCTTTTTGTTTAGTAAACTTTAAAGTTTTGATCCAAATTTACTCTTTTTTGTTAATGCAATGGATTAAGCTCTCTCGTTTACTATGTACTCCTACAATTACTGAATTTAAATAAAGTTGGTATAGAACTGCACTGAGTCTGTACAGTAGTTAGTTATTAATTGTTTAGTAAAGTGTGAAATGTAAAACAAATAATATTTCAGTTTTGTTTTTAAATTAATATTAAAAGCACGATTTGTTATGTACTATTATAAAGTATTTGAAGGGCTATAAATAACAGTGAAATTAAAAATTTTAAGCTTTGATAATGTCAAAACATAATTCCGCGATATGAAAATATAAAATGAAATTTAATTTTAACAAAATTAAGGGCAAAACATAATTCATTAGTTTATAAAATGATTCATGACTCTTACGATTACTACCCAAACAAAAAGTGTACAATTTTTGACTGCAAGTTCTTTTAAATTCAAATCAGTGTATAATTAGATAACATCAGCATACAAAAATTCATGCTACATTAACATCGAGTGGCTCATCACTATAAAAAGTGCTGTACTAAACAGTCTTGCAAAATCCACTTTTTTCTCAAATCGTTTAGAACTTTAGAACCCAGAGATTAGTTAGCGCAGAATATTGAAGTCGCCGTAGTCTAGTAGGTAGTGTGTTGCCTTATCAGACGTAAAGCCAGAGTTCGAGTCCCAGGCCAGACATCAAGACAAAATACAAAAAAAGTATTTCTTCATCGACTTCCTCTCAGTAGATTTCTGGCAAAAACTCTGAGAGTAAATAAAATTACCATGAAAAAGTTTCTCAAAAATCTGTCGTTCGGAGTCGACTTTAAACTGTAGGTCCCACCACTCATGTATAAAATTAACAGACACAACATAAGTGGTGTGAGCAACTAGGACGCTGTACTGTAAGTACAAGTCCTCAGAATATGACAATTCTGTTGCTATAACCAAACAAATTCAGGACGTGTAAAACGTCCCTTAAATGACACTTCCACCTGAAGGATAGTTCTTCACGGTATTAGCTTTTTCAGAGTTTAGACCAAGATAGACAGCAGGTCTGGTGCATTTACTCTTTTCATGCCACTCTTCGATTCTTGTCAGTATAATCTTCCTTAGAATTCGTAAGTAGCCTGAAATGTAATTTACGTTTATGAGATACCCTGAGTATCTTTGTATGTTTTACTAGAATATGGGTCTGAATTTCGAAACGCCTGAAAATTATTTGGGCTTAAAGGTTTACAATATGAGCTCTAGTTGCAATGTTTTTTCAATCTTCAACATCTACATATAAAAGCTTGATATGCAAATTAGACCTGGTATCAAAGTAAAAGCCGGTCTTTGTGGGTTTAAACTGCACGCATTAACAAGTTATCTTGCTGTCGTAAACTGCTTTAAGCATATTGACTGAAAAAATAAATTCCTTAACACTTTCGAAAATGTGTGTAGTCCTCTGTGTTAGTCTATTTGCATTTTTGTATTTCAATTATCGTATAGTTCAGAAACTAAAGGAGTGAGTATGTTAATATTAGCAATATTATTAATTAACTTTGTCAGTTACGTATTTATACTTACTGTGTGTAATCAAATGCCTTCTTATTGTATACTCTTCTTTTTTTTTGGTGGACAGTGTTCATTTTTATCTGAAAGTAAAAAAGAGATATATTTTTATCAAAAGATTTGTTTTTCATCGCTATAGATAGGAAGAATGTATCAACTGATAACAAAAATGTTAAACAAATTTTTTTTGTTAAAGACCTTGTAAACTATTCTCTGAAGAAACAGATTGTTTTTTGTCAATCACGATGGCATCAATTAAAAGTTAAAAGCAATTAAAGCCCTTAAGAGCTTAAAAATTATTTGATTAAAACTTCACAAATCCAAGATATTAATTTCCTTATACCAAGGGAAAATTATTTCTAATAATTCTGAGGAAACTCACTTATTGCTATTGACCTTCAATCAACGCATAAACATCATTTGAGTTGCTTTATTATATCATTACGATAATTTTGTCATCATTACGATTCATAAGTATATACTGAAAATTATTAATATGGGCCGGGTATTTCGAGATTCAAAAACCGCAACCTAAATAAAAGACCAGAAATAGTCTCTACATGATAACTCTTTGCATACGAAAAAACGTAACAAATTATTTAGAAGCGCTTAAAATAAACTCCTTACGGCATTTTGCCTGCTTTTCGACCGTTTCAAAAGCTAAAAAGAAAGTAAAATTGTAAGATGAATAGGCCCCATAAGAGTTTTTTCATTCAAAGATCCCCATTCCAAATTTGTATGACAAAATTAATTCTTTTTGACAGCCTAGAAATATGCCTAAACATGTGAAAAAAGGGGGACTAAATGTTATCACACAGCTGATTTCATTGTTGTTGTTTCAATTGTTTGGAGCCAAAGTCCGCATATACATAAACATTAGTTATTGATACATACATACATACTAAAATTTTTGTATTACAATAAGAAAATTAAAA
Source organism: Sarcophaga subvicina (assembly GCA_936449025.2). Taxonomy (NCBI): domain Eukaryota; kingdom Metazoa; phylum Arthropoda; class Insecta; order Diptera; family Sarcophagidae; genus Sarcophaga; species Sarcophaga subvicina. The sequence continues at coordinate 101,723,161 of OW388083.2, read as the reverse complement.
TATTCGGTAATTATGTTGCATATTGTCAAGAAATTTGGAGGTAAAGTGCTACAAAGTGAAATTGCCTTGTCACCATTAACTTCAGCTGGTTACCGTGAGTTCAAAGTTCTTGCCGGTAATCAAGAACCAATACAATTGTATTCAGAAGAAACAACCAAACTACGTATAACAGCCAATTATTGCCAGTATAGATTTGCCAGCGACAGTAAAATATCAACCAGCAACGATATGAAACGTTTACAGGGGAAAGTTGCTATAGTTACAGCTTCTACAGATGGGTTCGTGAATGAATTTAAGCGAAAAAAGATTTAAATTTATTTATTTGTTTTCTTTCCCTATAGTATTGGTTTTTCCATTGCCAAACGTTTGGCTCAAGACGGTGCCAATGTCGTTATTAGTAGCCGCAAACAAAATAATGTTGACAAAGCCGTCGATGAATTGCGTAAATTGAATTTAAATGTTTTGGGTCTAAAGTGTCACGTTAGTGAGCCGCAAGATCGTAAACAACTTTTTGAGGAAACCGTTAAGAAATATGGCAAAATAAATATTTTGGTTTCGAATGCTGCCACCAATCCAGCAGTAGGTGGTGTATTGGATTGCGATGAAAAAGTGTGGGATAAAATATTCGATGTTAACGTAAAATCCTCATTCTTGCTGGCCAAGGAAGCCCTACCACATTTACGTAAAGAGAAAAATTCCAGCATTGTATTCGTGTCATCTATTGCTGGTTATGATGCATTTGAGGTAAGAAATTATCAGATATTTATTGCGTTTCGATATAAATATTTTACAAAAGAAATATGCTGGAAGTTTAATTTTTTTAAACATACCAATCGAGCACAATACAATCGCATTTTTTATACTTGCTTGAACGAACTTCATTGCCTCAAATGCACTTCGAATTTCAACTTTGCTTCCAATTGTATGGGTGATCAGGCCATAAATCATTAAAGCAATAATAAAAGTGTAGTAAAGGAGAATTATACATTCATTTTATAGTCTGGGTCCAGTACCAAATAATTACCACCTGACCTGTGTATCACGAATGAAGTTGAGAAGAAGGTTTCTATGGAAGATCTGTGACGGAATTACTTATTGGAATTATCATAACTAAACTAATGATATTGCCTTTTCCATTTCACTTTCTTGACAGAGGAAAAAACATTTCCTTGAGAGAAGAACAAATTTAAAACTGAATATACAAGCTCTGCAATAGAACTACTTTGTTCAAAATACGAAAAAAATTATATCTGTACTTTTTCTAATTTGTTTTCCAGCTTCTTGGCGCATACTCTGTAAGTAAGACAGCTCTAATTGGCTTAACTAAAGCCGCTGCTAAGGATTTGGCACCTGAGGGCATACGTGTAAATTGCTTGGCTCCCGGCATTATTAAAACAAAATTCTCAAAAACTGTACGTATTACAAATTCTTTATTTCACGACTCTGCTTTTATTACTACGTGTATTAAATCTTTTAGCTTTATGAAAACGAAGCAGCTAATGAGGCTGCATTGTCTAGAATACCCATGCATCGTTTGGGTTTACCTGATGAAATGGCTGGTGTTGTTTCCTTTTTGGTATCGGACGATGCTAGTTATATAACTGGTGAAACTATTGTCGCTTCAGGTGGCATGACTGGACGTTTATAAAAGTGATAATCGTAACGTTTAAGATATTTTTGTATAATTTTAATTAAAACGTTAAAAATACATTCATTGGAATAAGAAAAGTAATAATGGTACATAAATAGCTAATTAATAACGGAAAACTAGGCAGATCTTAATTTAGCCAATTGATCTGCAATATCCTTATCCGTGCGCTTATCTTCCAAATCGCCTGAGCCAGTGGTGGGTATTCTGAGCATTTGACCGGATATCTCAATACCAATTTCGTCGAGCACTTTGTTGACAACAGCATTGGTCTCCTCTTCATCACCCGAATCAGCCAACATATCGTCCAGCGTATCATTAATCATTTCATCAGTCATTTCCATCTTCATATTGGCCTGTTGGAAGTTCCTTACATTGGCTGCTATAGCTTCGGGTTTCATAATTTTGTTCATATCAGCCATAGTCTTGGCTGTGGTACTCATGGCATTACTTAAGGCCACATTGGTGCCAATAGTTTTATTCTGATAACCAATTGAAGTGATTTTACTGTTGGCAGCAAAAGTACGAGCCTTCTGTTTACGTATCTCCACCAGCTGTTTCGCTAATATACGACAAACATCATTGTTGCCCTGGGCTGCATTCTTTTTTATTTCCATTTGTAATTTCTTTTCCTCCTCCTCAAGTTTTCGGCGTTCCCTTTCAATGTCGCGAGAAGCCTTTCTGAGATTTCTATCATTATCGCGTTGTTGTTCTTTAAGAGTTGGTGCTTTACCAAAGAGATTATTGAACATTTTGTGACGAAAAATTAAAAGTTTTTTTCCGTGTAAGAAATAAATTTTACTGAATAGAAAATTATTTGATTTTTGTGTTTCCCAAGATGATTCACTATTTGTGTCTGTTTTCCTTTTCTTTGTCGTTATGTTTATAGATGCCTGATAACCAAAACAAAAATTTAGAAAACAGCTGCAACAGCTGACATAGAGAATAAAACGAATTAGTGCTGCAGAAAATGTTTAAGAAGTAATCGGAAGAGTGAGTATTTTGGAAATCGAATGAGAATCTTATTTACGTCAAATAAAAATTGTTTTGAAGTGTATGAATGTTAACGATTTTAGAATTTAAATTGCAATTGCATACAATGAATACAATTGTGATTTTAAACCACTTCGATAAAATTTCTTTCCAGCAATTTATTTCATTCATCACATAAAACTCTTAGGTAACCTTCCCAACAAATTACGGTTACTCACTACTATCAATACAACACTATTGTTCCACATTGTTTTGTTTTGTTTTTATCATTCAATTCTTGAGTTAGAAAAATATCAGAAGCAAAATGCCGGTGGAGGAAGTTCTTAAGCAAGGAGCTGAAGGCCGGTTATATCTTGGTGAATACAAAGGACAGCAATGTCTTATAAAAGAAAGATTTGTAAAGAAATATCGGCATCAAGAATTAGACACACAAATCACTAGACAACGTATGAAGGCTGAAACCAAAGCTGTTAGTCGCTGTCAAGCTGCTGGTATTGTGACTCCAAAAGTATTACATATGGATTTGCAAGAACGTAAAATCTATATGGAGTATTTAAATAATGCCATAACAGCTAAGGAGTATATACAGAGAACCGTAGCTAATGAAAAAGATAACGCCGAAGAAGTACTGAAAACACTGTGCTCTGTAATTGGGGCTATAATTGGAAAAATGCATGCAAATAATATAATCCACGGCGATTTGACAACATCGAATATTTTGATTAATCCTAAAAAGCCTGGAGATTTTATCGAATACGATGTGGTATTTATAGATTTCGGTTTGAGCCATTACAATCAGGGAACAGAGGACAAAGGAGTGGATTTATATGTATTGGAAAGAGCCTTATTAAGTACTCATAGTGAGCAACCGTATTTATTCGAATATATGTTGGCAGCATACCGTAAGGAATGCGGTAAGGATGAAGAAACCGTAGTGGCCAAATTTGAAGAAGTTCGAGCCAGAGGCCGTAAAAGAACAATGATTGGCTAGATTTTAATTTCTTGGAAAATGTATTTTCTTTTCAGTTTTGTTTAAAATACAATAACAAATATCTACAAATTAAAGAAAACAACTAAAACTTACATTAACTTTAAGCTATCCTGAACGGATTATTGGTATTTATTTTTTCATTTTGCTTCTCCTGACCAGCATATTCCTTTTCATTTTCAGTCGTTGTATTTTCTAGCAGTTTTGTCTCAGTGTTTGATAATTCTTCATCTCCTTTCAGATGTTGTACCTTAATTTTCTTGATATATTTACGCATTTTATTTTTTCTGGCTAATTTTTCATTTTTCAATGGCTCCACACCTTCGATTTCATCTTCTTTGTAGTGATCATACGGACGCTGTTTAATTTTCTTAATAGCATCCTCTAATTTCAAGCCATCAATGCCGTGTTCTTCTTGATACAATCTGTACTTATCACAGAATTTCTTGTGTTCCTTTTTATAAGTTTTTGATTTAGTTGTGGGATTCTGAAAAAATAAAATGAAAATTTGAATTGGCAAGTAGTGAATAGTAAAAGATTTTAAAAATAGGCAAAGATATGATGAAAACCAATCAAAACATAGGTTTAAAAGTATTTCAAGTTAAAATATTGACATTTTTAGGCTTCTCGAAAGGAAAAGCAAGTAAGTCCTTATCCCCCATCAGAATTAATCGTAAATTATGCCTTTTATTTATTGCATTACTTACTCTGGCATCAATAGCTCGGGCACATTGCAGATAAAAATTGTGTAAATGTCTAAGGAAGATCTCGTTAGGCTTAATATTTTCTTCTAAACTAATTTGCATTATTTCACAAATGTATGGAAAAGCTCTTTGGGCACAGCCTTGTCTAAGCATTGCGCCTAAAATTTGTATATTCATTCTGAAACAAAAATAATTGTAAGAAATATTTCCACATAAAGAAAACAACAAAAATCAAAAAGTACTCTCACCTTATGCCACTATGCCGCATTTGATCCAATAGTTCCCTAGAGCTTTCTACCGTTGTACAGCCTAAAGCTAAAACACCATATGTAACTATATCAGGCTGAAGACCTGCGGTGCGTATCATACTTAAAACTTCTTTACCACCCTCATAATCAAAACGCATGGCTCTTTTCTTTATTAGAATATTGAAGAAATCTATGTCCGCTTTGAGACCTATCTTACGTATAGCGGTTAATAGCTGCTTTTCTGCAGTATTTGTAGGTGGTATCACTTCTAACATCGTGGTAAATGTTTGTATGTCGGGTGTGATGTTTCTCGCTTTCATAAGTTCCAAAAATCCGGTAAGGCCTCCCACTAACAAGAAACGTTCGTGAGGTTTTTGCACTTCCTGCAAGGTTACCATACTTCCCAAGTGAGGTTTTGCAGCTAATAAGTTAGGCAGTTCCAAAGATGTTGCTTGTGTATTAATCTGTAAAGCATTCTGATTGGCGTTCCCGGGCAATGTTAGATCAATGTTAGATTTATCGGTTGTTGATGAAGGTTCTATACTTTCTTTAGATTTTGTTGAGTTTGTATTTGAATTGTCATTTAACTGTGCACATTCAGTATGTTCTTTATTTTCTGTAAGTAGTTTAGTTGCCTGTGCTTCACCAAGAATTTGTTGTAAAACTTTCTCCATTGATTCTAAATCGCCAAAGCCACAGTCTCGCACACATCTTAAAACCGCATTAAACGTGTAATAGTCTGGTTCTATATTTCTCTGTTGCATTCTATGCCAGGTTAACAGGCAATGTCTATGAAATATAATAAAATTGGAATATTTAAATATAAATTATTTGTTTTTATTTATACAACTTTACCTAAAGCCATGCTTTTCGTCACTGGCACAGGCTTGGAGAAGAAAATTATATGTTTCCGCTTCCATGGGCAAATTTTTATCTCTCATCTCATCGGCTAATATATAGGCAGTCTTAACGTCACACCAACGACCAAATGTTTTAATCATGGCATTATAATTTTTAACATTAAATTCATAACCTTTTTCCAAAAGCGACTCTCTTAGACGTATAGCTCTGGTTAGACCATCTTGACGACTTGGCGAATTCGCACAAGCATTAAAGAGAGACGTATAAGTACTCTCTTTTACTTTTAAACCACGTTGACGCATTTTGGTATACAACTGAAAGGCTTTGCGGGTATAGCCTGCTTTGGCGCAACCACTGATCAACAAATTGTAGATATAATTTTCTGGTTTCACTCGATCCTCTTTCAGCATACGTACTTCTACAACTTCTAAAGCTTCTTTAACACGATGGTTTATGAAATGTTCTTTTATCATCCTTGCGTACTCCATAGTGGTCAATTTTTTAATACGTCTTGTTGGGCGACTAATATATTGTTCTTCTTCCAAATCACCTGGAAATTATTTACAGTTTTTTTAGTTTACATAAACAAAAAATGAGTAATTTTTAATTTCTTAAAGTTAAACTGATCAAGTTAGGTTTTAGAAGACGGTGGTCAGATCCTATGGTATAATTGTAGGACTATATCTTAACAAGCATATAAACTTGTATTTTCTTCCTAACGATAGTATCAGAAAAAACATTGGCACCAGTTGAGAGTATTTGCAGACATCAGAAAATAGTGTCTACAGTCCTCGCTGCTATTGGTAGACATTCAATGCTCTGTTTTTATTGTCAGCTATACGAAATTCGTGCATCTGCCAATAATAATGTTGTCAGATATTCTATTGGCAACACTGTTTTCGCATGTGTTGTAAAGAATTACAAATGAAGTATACGAAGTGAATTACATGTACATACTCGTACATGTCGAAAATATAAATAAGAAATATAAATAAAAATAATTAAAAGTATGAATGGAAGTGCGAATAAATTATGTAAACGTGAGAGAGAACACGATGTAGATGATGAATGTAATTTTAGGCCAATGCAGGTGTCATCAAACACTAGGTCGCTTACAGTCTCAAAAAAGACCAGAATCAAACAGAAATCATACCGAAAAAAAGTTGAATCTGATTGGTCTCATGAGAATACTATAAAATTAATTGCTGAAGTAAGGAAAAGACGCCGTCTGTGGGATACAGGATGCGAGGAATATAAACTTCCCAAAGAAAATGTATGGCAGGAGGTGGCAGATGCCATTCCTACAAGTTTTAATGATTGTAAAGGAAAATGGGCAAATCTGAGAACTACATTCAATAGTAATTTACATAAATTGAGAAAAAAACAATCAGACCAAGGCACCGATGAAGAGCCTGATATTCATTGGAGATATTTCAAGCCGATGTTGTTCTTGGAAACTGTTAAAGTACCTAAAGCCATGCAATCGACGTCATCTACGCAATTGGTAAAAATAGCTTTTGTTTTTTAAAGTAAAATTGTTTTTATTCCGTAGTTATTGTTGTTTTAGCAGGAGTCTGCAAACACCGATGAATCAGTTGTTAGTTTCTTAGGCTTCAATGAAGAACTTACTTCACCTTCGCCTTCTTTCTCCGGACAACAATGCAATGAGAAGAGTACCGCACTACCAGCATTAGCTTCATCTGGACCTAATAATGAATTAAAGGAAAAGCCTCTAGAGACACTAGAGTCCATACGTTCCAGGGACTTGGAGTCAAAAGACACATGCACAGCCTTTGCCCAGTATATTGCCGCCGAGTTAAGAACCCTTTCAGCAGAACAAGCTACAATTGCCAGAGCAAAATTAAGGCGTGCTTTTAATACGATAATGGACGAAGTGAGTTTAATGGTAAGTATACATATAGCTTTCATAGCTAGTTTCAAACAATTTTACACAATTTAATTATTACTTCATTCGTTTTAGGATCGACAGTGACCAGAATATTTTGTGGCAGCCAGATTGAACAACGAAGAGTAGAATTATTATATGTATTATTTTCCCAGCTTTATATAATTTTATTTTTTTGTTGCTATTTTTTGTTTCGTTTTTTCTCTTATGGAATATGGTATTCCATGACATGTTTATATATAAGGCGTTCTTATTAAAAAAACAGAAATATTAAAACATTGAGATTGTTGTGTCCTTATTGAAAAGCTATCGATAACAATAACTTACCCTCATCTTCTTTGATTGGTTCTTTGGGAGCATTTCCAAATACATCAGCATCATTATTATCTGTAAAAACGTCTTTGGTTTTTGAAGGCTCTTCTAAAGCTACTGGTTCAACACCTTCATTTGTTTTTGATGCAATTTCTGCTGGATTTGTTTGTCCACTAACAACACTACGTTTGCGTCTTCTTAAACGGTGTGAGGGAATTTCATCAATATCATGATTTTCCTGGGGGTCATCATTCAGCGCTAATTTATTGGCTGCTCTTTTTGTATCCAAACCGGCATCTTTGTCGTAAATTTTTACATGAAGAGCTCTTTGTGTCTGCACTATGGCAGAATATCTGGTAAAAGCCCCATGGTGTTGCGTCACCAAAATGTGTTTCGATATTTTATACAAACTTCTGCTGGCAATTATTCTACTGAACATATTTTCTTAAATATTTATAACTTTAATTTATGATTTAATTAAAAGAATGCTTGCAATTCCAAAATTTACTGCAATATTAAGTTTTAAACTAAAGCACGCAATTGGCCGGCCATATGATCGACGAAGCAAATGTAAACAATAACAGGGTTACCAAGTTAATGTAAAAAACATATAACTAATGATAAAACCGTTAATTTGAAAAATTAAAAAAATAGTATTTATTAACATTAAATTAAATTTAAAACTTTTATTGTAATGTTTTATTCTTCAAAACAACTTCTAACAACTTTTCTAACAACACCGAGTGTTCCTTGTTCAATTGTTTGATTAGATCTTGATTATCCTTTGTTTTAGTATTATGGTTTTCCATATTTGCATTGTTTTCCAAGATATAATTTATTACTTCTTTATTTCTTTTTAAATTTTAAAAATTTATTAATTGTTAAATACAGAAATCCTTATTAACTAATTAATCGTACTTACATATCATATTCTTTTGTTCGTTTTACAAATGTTTCGTATTGTGTTTGAATTTCTTTTATCAATTTACCAATATTCTTAAGGAACTGCTCTAATTCGAATTTTTGCCTTTCAGACTTTTGTATTATAGATTGAAGTAGCTCGCAAACATTTTTGGAGTACAGTTCCGAAATATTTGATTGAAATAGATGTTGGGCATTTTCCAAACGAAGATGGATGTTTTTATTGTGATTTTGAATAATTTTATGTAAATCTAAAAGAATAAAACGTAATTTAAAAATATTGTTTATTTAAAAATAATAAAAAAGGGCTAATAAAGGAAATAAAGGCTTTAGTGCAACATATTTCGGTATTTACATTTGAAAATATTTATATTCTAGATGGTTTTCTTTAACTGTTACTAATCCTAACGTACGTCAAGAATGTAATGATTTTAAGGGCCTGTTTCTGTAAGACGAATGGTATCTGACGTTGTACTTTCCGTACAAACAAAATTGAGTGTTTTCCGTACAAACAGATGTTCGTCTGAAACCATTCGTCTGACACAAACAAAATTGAGTTTTTTTCTGAAACCATTCGTCTTATAGAAACTGGCTATAACTTTCACATTTGCTAGGCATAAAGATAATAATAACACTCATCATTTTTTTTATTAATTTATGAAATATATACTCAAATGGCTCATAAAGTTTACAATCAATTGAAAGCTTTGCATTGTACTCACCACCCTCAACTCCTTTAATATTAAACAGTTGACTGTTTATAGGTGTTGTTGTTTCCAAGGATGATGAAGTCTCATTCAAGTCCATTACATTTTGAAAATAATCATTATTACTGTTTGCAATTGCATCACGAACAGAAGTTGATTGTTTAAAATGCTTTAAAGCCAATGGAGAAATATTTTCTAGACTCTGACGCCCCTTACAATTTTCCTTAAAATCATTATATTTTGGAGCAATAATAATGTTATTATTTCTATCTTTGCGCTCAATTTGTTCCACTACATCTAAATTTGTACTTGGAGCCATTAATTTATCCTTTTTCATATCCAACAAACGTTCTTTCGAATAAAATGCGTTTAAATTCTTCTTGGCCTTATTTCCAATGTAGAATTTTTTCGGTTTACTATCCCTAAGTATTACAGATTTCTTGCTACTGACTTGTATTTGTTGCATAATCACAGCTGTAGGAGTCACTTGATATTCGGTGGCAGTTTTTGTCGTAACATTTGTGGAAATTTCATCAGTTTTGTCTGTTTTAAAAGAAATACAAACATGTGAATATCTTAAGTTAATAGTTATACAACAAAAATGTACCTGGTGTAGTCCATACAGTATTCTGTTGGCATAAGTATATAGGCCGGCTATGCATTACTATTAATTCCCTTTTAATAGGTAATTCTGTTGTTTTAAAAAGTTGCGGACTGGAAGAAGAATTGTTGTTTTCGGCTTCATTGGAACCATTGACGCACTTCTCATTATATAATTCAAAATTTTGATCTTTACTTTTTCCATTAGGTGAATCGCATTCAAAGTCTTGTAAAATTTGTTGTACAGCTTTTGATATGGAATTTCTATTGGAATTGTTTTGATTCGGTTTTGTCATTTGATTCAAATTTAAAGGAATTTGTGTTAATTCCATATCGGAATCATTAAAATCTGAGACGTTCATACCACTTGGTGGTCTAGGTGTGGATAATTTATTTTCTTGATTACTTAATAATGTTACATTGACTGGAGTTTTCATAGGACTTGTATTTTTAATATATGTTTCGCAAATGCCACGAACTTCTTCACACTCAAAAGAAGCATTTGACATATTTCCTTCGTCAAATGTCAAGTCAATAGTAGCCTTAGAAGGGGTTTCAACCAAAGTATTTGATGAACGTAAAATTTTGTTTGGTTGTATTACGTCATGATGTTGCGATTCAAAGAGATGCTATAAGTTGGATAATTTTAGTACTTTTTTTCAAGTTTTAATTTACTACACTTACTGGAGATATGATTCGTTTATTGTGTTGTAATGGTTGACATTTGTTTGAAGTTGAAATTGAAGTAGAGGGATTAACCTATAACGACATAATAATGAATAAAATAATGACATAAAATAATTTAATTTATAAAATATTATTCAAAACTGAAAAACATACATTCTCCTTATTTGCTTCATCATTTTCTTTTACTATGGGGACTCTACGACTTCTTTTTGTTGTCAACGTAAGATTATCATTTCCAGTATTTTCACTCCTTTTTGTAGGTCCTTTTCCAGCGGGAATACTATTTGTGTTATTATTTGATTTAGAAACTAGATCAGTTTTAAATTGACGATACGATTGACAAGGTTTAGCATAAGTCGTATCACCAATATTGTAAATATTGGCTACATTTTTCAAAACCTTATTACAGTCCTGAGTCGAGATAAGGGGTGAACTGTATTTTGGTAACGAAACTTGTTCATTTTCCTTATTTTCGTCGCTATTTTCAATTTTAGTCAAATCCACAGTAGGTGTTACCTTGCAAACTTTCTTGCCTCTTGCTTTTGATTGCCTTTGTTTATTAAAGAAGAATTATTTTTATTATATTCAAACATTAATACTTATAAAACATTACCTTGATTTACGATTTTGTGATTTCCTCTTTTGCGCTTTTCTATTTACAATGTCCTGTTCAGGATCGTCTTCTACAAATGAGAAAAAGAATTTTTTTCTATCACGTAATTTCATTATCGGGTGTTTAGCTTCTTTATTTTTAAATTCTCTCGAAGTTTTAGGCGAATCATTCGAAATTGGTGCAGTTGTGCTTTTTGAAGACTTGTCGGAATTGTATTGTAAACTTTGATTTGGTGGAGAATCAAGAATATATTTATAAAATTTATGATTTGAATCCTTTTCTGATTTCGAATTTATTTTCTTAACGGCTGAAAATAAAATAAAAATTAAGTTTTATATTTTTCATCACAATTTATTTAAAATACATACCAGTTTTAGCTAAAACTTTTGACACTTTTTCCGTGTTAGAGACAACTGAATCACCTTTTTTATTATCTAAATAAAAGATAATTAAAAACTTAATATATTATGGAAAAATTATAAAAAAATGGAGTACCTTTCGTATTTCTGCAGGGGTTTCTTTTCAGCATATCCGCGTTAGAGGCAACTGAATCACCTCTTTTGTTATCTAAATAAAAGAAGATTAAAAACTTAATATTTTATCGCAAAATTATAAAAAAATAGAATACCTTGCGTATTTTTGCAAGATTTTCCTTTCAGCATATCAAATACATCTTTATTTTCATGATGTTCCGTTTGATTTTTATTCTGTAAATTGTTCAACTCATTGAAATACTCCATTATATAGTTGTTTTCATCTAAACGTTGTTCCTCATCTTTAGATAAATGAATTTTTATAACATTTTGTGATAAATTAGTAAAAATGTCAGAATGTTTAGAAAATTCGCCAGGTTGTTTATATTGTATAAACAATATACCATTTTCCCTATAATAGAAATTAATATTAAAAATTAATACTACGAACATACACTTGTCTAAGCGTATAGGTCAAATAATATTTAATAGATGCAGGTACATTAACAAACGGAATCAATTTCAATTCAAAAATATGTGTTAATATGCAATTGAATTTCAAAACTCGAATTTGAAAGACTCTGTATATTATTGCCTAGTAAAAAAAGTGTAAATATTTAAGACTTTGTGTTTTGTAAGCCTTATATTTAGACTTCCCATTCTAGTTACAGTTTTTTATGTATATTTATACCAAGACTTACAACTTCATTGTTTTCACTTCTACAATAACATTAACATTTTCACATCTTGATTTTGCATATAACTTGAAACGTCCACTATACGATAAAGTTTTAGGTGTGTAGTTCACATCAATCCAAAATTTTTGAAGATTCTTAAAAATAATAAAAGTTTTTGTAAATTTATAAATTATTTAAATATTTAGTTCACTTACCAAAGGCTTATAAAATGTATACCTATTGCCCACTTCCAATGAATTACAGTATAAGGAATAAACCAGAACCGATTTTGATAAATTCATATTTAAATTATTTAGTAACTCACGGCTTGCCTAAAAGTTAGTTTTAAGTTTTCATTCTTTATAAATTTATCAAATTGAACTTACATTTTCTAAGTGGTGTGATAACTTTGTTTCTTGGACAATTGTTTTTAATTTATCTCGAAATAAATTAGAATTAATCCATTTGATAGGTCTTAATTCTTCATTTAGTCTTTTATCATCGAATTGTTTTAAAAGTACCGATAAAATTTTTAAAGCCTTTTGTTGGGTATTAAAATCACCAACAATATCAATTGGATTCCATAGATAACCGCTTTTAAAATAAGAAAAAGAGAATGAAATTTAAACCGTTAATTCGTTAAAAGAATGCTTTATATGCTTACATGGTACCAACTTCAAAATTAGTTATTTTTGTTAATACTTTTGGTGAAACATTTGCCAGTAGTTGTTCGAATATATTTAAAAGTTCATAGTGATAGTTCGGCATGTCTTTTGTTTTATACTGGAGACAACCGATTATATAGGTAATTACGGTTGGTATGGTATTTTCAAAATATTTCAATAGTTTTGTGTCATCTGGATTAATAGACAAGTGGACATTCTAAATAAAAACAAGAATATATTGTAATAAGGAAAAACTGTTAAAACTATAAAGTAAACATCAAACTTACAAAATATAGACCAAACCATTTCAAAACTACTTTAAAATTTCCGATTTCTCCATGTGTTATAGAGTTCATAATACCAGTTAGGCCAGATAAAACCTTTCGGATGAATATTTTATTCTTAAAATAAAAATGGGAAACATTAAAAAAATTTAAATGATTTAAAACATTTTCGTATGTTAAATCATAAGGAAAATACTTATGATTGCCTTACTACGTCTGTTATATTATCTTCTAGTTCGTTAACAGCATTTTCAAGGTCAGCAGCCGATTGCCGTTTACCGTTATTCAGATTGCGTGAATGGCTCATATTTTGCAAGCGAAAACTGAAGAAAACAATAAAAGTAACTATTTTCGTTTATTTAAATTCTTTTTACAAGTTCTTACCTAATATTTTTCTATTATTTTCCTTCAATATGAAGTAAATTTCACGGAATTTTAATTAATTAAAAAACTTAACGTACTTCCTTTCGATCGAAAGCCAATCAAAAGAAAAATTTTACGATAAGCTGTGTTGTATTTCAAATGACACCTTTTAAGGCCGAGTCCAATAAATTAGGCGTTTTTACATAAATGTAATGTAAAACGTCATTCTTGTTTTCTCTTTACTTTTTGACAGTGTTAATTATCTACATTTTTATCTGTCTCCTAAGTAGACGATCCAAATTTATTAATTTTTTTTATTTTTTATTATTAATTTAAATTAATAAAAAAAAACAACAATATGAATGCCTCAGCCGATCCCAGACGCAAGGAAAAAGTTAATCGTTATAAGCCACCACAAAATCAGGGCCAAAATGGCAGTGGCACTGGCAATGAGGATTTGACACCAGACTATATGAATATTTTGGGTATGACAGACAGTGTGTAATAAATTGTAATTATTTTATTAACATATTATGTATTTACTTTAGGCATGATCTTCTCGATGTGTGGCCTAATGATGAAATTGAAATGGTGCGCCTGGTTTGCTTTATACTGTTCCTGCATTAGTTTTGCCAGTTCCCGTGTCAGTGACGATGCCAAACAGGTATGCTTATAACTATACTATGGTATTTACTTGTTTTATTATTTAATTTCGATTCTTATTATATTTTTAGGTTCTATCCTCCTTTATGTTAAGTGTTAGTGCTGTTGTCATGTCATATTTGCAAAATCCTGCTCCTATGACGCCACCATGGGTATCAACTTCATAATAAAAAATTTAATTTTCATCAAACATTCTTTGATTTTATAAATCTAGCTAAAATTTTGTAATTAAATGATTATTTGTGTAAAGAATTTAACTAAATGTAACAATTATTTCACCGCACTTATCCTTGTATTGTTGTTAAATCTTAGTATAGAAATATTTACAAAATGTAGAGTTGTGGTTTGAAATATGCCGCCTCAATCACACGTCCAAAAAATCTAATTGAACCTCAAATATATTGCAGACAGGAACAATCCAGAAATGTAAATCTTCAATGCTTTTTCTCACATTAACTCTTTGTCAGTAATGTTATCGGGAGGGTGTTCTTATTTCTGTCATTGAACCAGTCGATTTAAAATATTCTATTAATTTTCTTATCCTAGCTTTAGTTTTTGCATTGGTAGTAAATTTTAATTATGTTAGAACAAATCCTAGGTAAATTGGCACATTTTCTACTTTCTATCCTTCAAAAGAAAAACGGTTAAAAATAAAATTCAAAATTAAATGATAAAGAAGATACATTATATACATATTTACTTACATTTCTAGTATCTCGGATTTTCAGAAAGTTTAATATAACATCATACCACATATTTTTTTTGGATCATTTTAAATTTTGTTAAAATTGAAATATTTAAACATGATTTTATTTAGCGAAATTCATAATTTTAAGCAATGATTTTGTGAATTATAAAACAGTTTTTAAAAAATAAATTTTTAACATTATAAATAATCTCGTATGCTACGAACAATAGTTGTTAGTTGGTTAAATGAAAATTAAATTAATTTTAATATAAAATATAAATAACAAAGAATTTACGAAAGCAGTAACATTACTTCTCGTCATAATCAATGAAGATTTTTAAATGTTTTAAAATTAATTAGATGAGGTTCTAGATGGTATTCCTTTTGTTTGTTGTTGAGTTTTTTTTTTAATGAAATGATGATGACATTAAAACTACGACGACTACTGCAATATTATGCAAGCATATCAAATTTAAGACAATAATAGGTTGATATTACGTAGATTTTTCTTTATAGATTTCTTTCCTTCCATTTTTTTTAATATTATATATTACTTATATGCTAGACTTTCCACGGCTACATATAGTTGTTTTCGATTCAGTGATGTTCATGTTTCAAAGTATGGAATTTGCTGGCAAGACCCATTGTGTTATTAAATAATAGATAAATACGCAAAAGGCAAACATATAAAGAGAACCTAATATTAAAAGATATTAAATTTCTCCAAAGTTTGCATGCCCGGTAGCCTTAGCATGTTGAGTGGCTTGCAATTGGCCAACGAGCATAACGTCGCATTGCAAACAGCGTAAGGAGAATTTATCAACATTGGTAAATTGACGTGATGATTTGGCCTCTTTGGCCAATTGTTCAGCTTGCTGATAGACACCCATTTCTTCAACAGGAAATATTGTTGCAGGAGCAACACCCTGAAAACAAAAATAGGAAATGTTTTAAAGTATTTGTATATCACAATTGATTTTTTAATTTGTTTTAATTAAGAAACTTTAATAAATTATATGTAAAAAAAAATCAATCCAATTGGAAACATAAAAGAAGCAGCTGCCTAGAGCATAAAACACCTTTGATATAACAGCTAACGAAATGGAATTTGTAGCAATGTTTAAACCATAACAAAACAGCACTGGATCAATTTTATTTTTTAATGATTTTTTAATTTCAATATATTTTTATTATGAATATATTTATTTGCTTTTTAATGAGACGATTTTTTATACGCTCCCTTTATTTATTGGTCTTTGGCACCGTAAAAAAGTTTGTGCACGGTGTTGCTAACCAAACATTTTCGATTTTATTTTGTGCAAAGGTTAGTAAAAAACTTTTACCTTTTGGTAACAATATAATCATGATAACCTAACAAAGACATAATTTTTCGCCTTTGTAAGCTATCACATATGGTGACTTGATATATTAGAAAATTTTTTTTTTAAACAAAGAAGTGAATCAAAAATAATTTCAACTTACCCCATCAGTTTCCATATACAGTGGATCGTAATGAATACCATCGAATAGTAGAAAGACACGCAGGCCATAATTTTTATCTTCACCAAAGCGATTAATAATAGCGTTTTGTATGTCAACGACATCGATTTCAATGCCATAGTAATTGGAAAGTATGGCCACTTCGATGGCACCACCCCATGAGTCAGGTTTCTGTATCCAAGCACAATATTCAGGATTTGATTTACCTAAGACGGCATCATTGTACTCCTGAGGATTGGCTGCTACTTCTTGGGCAATAATGTGACGCATCATTTCACTGCCATCGTTGTCAACTTTACCGTTGAGGACAAAACGCACACTTGTGAACAGACAGGAATTGTCAGCTGGAACAACTTTTTTCAGCAGTATACCATTAAAGTTACCACTGGAGCCCGGTGGCGGTGCATCCGCGTTAGCGGGCGCTTCGCCGGCTGTTGCGGCCGCTACTACTTCTCTCAGCTGTTCTTCTTCCTCTTCAGCTTGTAGACGTCTGGCCAAGGCTTCGTCATCTTCAAAACTGGCCTCTTCGGGGCCGTCTGTTTTTTCTTCAACGATAAGAGTTTCACCGCTACTAATGCCACACTCCTCCAATGTCCGCCTTCCACTGCTAGCGGCCAAATCCAAAGGCCGCGGTGGAAAACCCAATAATATGTTCATTTGAGAGTCTCTGATCTGCGTTATTTGTGCCACACGGTTTTTAAGATCAGCCACTGTGGTTTTGTTCGTTAGCTCCTTGACAATGAATTGGCCATTTTTCGATTTTATTTTCACACTAAAGCTACCCGTCATCTTCTTTTTAATTTCTCTTATTGTCTTTTTTGTTGTTGGTTTTAAGTTAAAATATTTCCTTTTCGAGGAAAATATTTTTATAGGCTAAAAAATATATGCGTGACTTATACTTTTAATGATAAATGAACTTTTTTTTTTTTTGCTTTTTTTGGTAAATAAATGGCTAATTTTGTATTGTTTTTTTCTTAGATTTTTTGTCAAATATGACCTTTTTTATCTCACTCCAAAAAGAAAATTCTCTTTTTTTATGGCTGTCAAGGTGACAGTTTCTTATTGTTCAATTGAAAACAATAACAACAAGCTGAACTGTTATATTAACTACGGTAGGGTTGTATTTTTTTTAATTTTTTTTCACAAGGTGACTCTTATATGATAAAATGTAAAAGGAAAGCCGTTAGAAATTTTTTTGTCATTTTAATTTGTTATTTGAATTGAAATGCAAAGGAAAACACACGATTCATTAATTTTTTATATTATTTCTATTTTATTTTTGTATTTAACTATATAGAGTATTTAAACGATGAAAAATTTACATTATTATGACTTAGAATAACTAACTAAGTACTGAATTAGTTTTGTATTATACTAAAAACAGCATCACTAACAACTGATTAACTAATATTATTATAGAATACTAGGTATTATTTAACCCAACAATAAAAGTTTTTTCAACAATTTCAATTTCAAAAAGATAGATTGATCGTCTGAGGGGTTAACAGTCTCGGAGGCAGCTCCTTCAATACCTTGGGGAATGGATTCATCAATGGGTACAGCATTGACGACAGCGAAGAGAGCTACGCAAACAATAAGAGCCTAAAGAAGGAGAAATATAAAAAGGAAATTAATATTTTAATGAAATGGTAACAATTTTATGCTTTTTAAATTTTATTTTAGTAATTAGTAAATTAGTGGTAAAGGTATTTTTGTTTTCACTTCTTAAGTGTACTACAAGTTGCTTATCTTATGCAGATTGTTTTAATGTAAACTAATTATAAAAAATTAATATATACACTCCCACATATTAAAAAAGGAAAATATTTGTAATTTAACAGAAATTTTTTAGAAAAAGTACCAAAATGGTTTATTTTATTATTTTATTGATAGGAAAGTGTATATCCTAAGTTTAAAACTTTTTTAAAAAAGTACCAAAATGGTGCTTTAATTTTTGTTATGGAGAGCAAGACGTACATATATCGACAATTTAGTACTTTTTAAGTCTAATATGTTAGTTTTAGAAGTTATCCACTACTTTGCTTTCATTTATAATCCGTTTGTAAAATATAGAAAAATTAAAAAAATTAATTTTTATTTGTTGAAGTACTTTTTAATTTCCCGGTTTTCCAAGTACATAAGTAATAATAATAAGTACTTTTTTGCTTAAGGAGTTTTTCACTTTTTTAAAATAAAATACCATTAAAGGATATCGAATAGTTTTGTACAACAGAGGAAAGAAAAGGTACCAAATGAGGTACTATTTATGTATTTTCCTTTAAAATAGTAGTTTATGAAGTTTTTGACACAAATTTCACTTGCTTTTAACATATTTTTTTTTTTTAGCACTTTTTCACATTTATTAACGAAAAAAATTTACATACCAAGATTAAGAATTTCATTTTGCTTAAAAGGGTTTTTTGTTTTGTTATTGGTGATGAACACTTAAACTGTTTAGATCGTTTGTCTAAATTTAACTGACATTGATTTCGGAGATGTTTAGAGTATTTATAGCACAGCAACCGTTAAGTTCAAAATCGTTTAATCACAACTAAAAACGTTTGTACTATTAATGTTTGTATAATATGTATGTACGCATATGCATATGTATGTATGAGTTATGATATTTCAAGCTCAAGTATATTTTTTTTGCTGTCTTAATAAAGTTGACAAAAATCTTTAGTTTGGCTTCAATGAAGTGCGTTGTGCTACACACATGTCTACACACGTTTAATCTAGAGCTTTGCACATGCTCACACAAACGTTAGTTTATAGCGGTTAGAGGCATAAGGCCCCGGCTTTTTTGGGTTTTTAAATTTTAAATTTCAAGTTTAAAGGTTTTTTTTCTTCCATGGATTTGCATACACTGTTAATGCTAGACTCTGTGTGTTTCTTAGTTTGGCTATGAGCAAGAGAATATTTTGTTTTTGTTTAAACAATAAATTTTGATAAAAAAAAAATAAAAGAAAACAAATAAAAGTAAAATAAATAAGTAATAAAAAAGTAATATTTGTTTTGTTTTGAACATGAAATTACCATGATTTGTTCATAAACAAACAAAAAGACTACAAAAAAAAAGAATTCAAAACTATCTACCATATGTGTGCGTGTGTGCGGTGTAAGACTGCAAATTATATTCAAAGATTTCTATCTGTTTGAAATCATTCATCATCGCCGTCAGTCGTCAGTGTGTTTAAGCCAGGGTTCGTCAAAAATTTTTTGGTTATGTGTTAGTGAGTAAGAGAGAGAAAATAAGTTGAGAGAATTTATTTATTTACAGCCATAGGAAAGTGTTAGTAATATACGCTATTTTTATTTTCATTTCATCAGCATACATAAGTAAAGCTATATAACTTTGGCTTAATAATTTTAGATAAATAAAAATAAAATAAAAAAATCCATTTTTTATTAAAAGAACATAAAGCTATCCATCTTTGGCTTAAAAATTAGGCCATGTTTTTTATATAAATAAAAATTTTTTATTAAAAGAAAAAAGCGAACATTCCAAAGCATTTAAAAAAATTATACTATGCGACAAAATAAAAAAAAAACTGAAATAACAGAACATTTTTAACATAAAATATTTTTTGAGTGTTATGCTGAAATAAAATGATAAAGCATCCGCTGCACATGTGTTCTTGTCGCAGTCTGATCGACAACTAAATGAAAAAACACAAGAATGCGTGTGAGTTCTCTTTGCACAACTGTGCTATGAAATGGTAAACTATGGTTTAAGCACTCATTGCGTTACGTTTGCCAGGCTTATTGCTGCTGCAATAAATGTCACCAATCCATTGAGTTATAAAATTTATCATTTTTCTTTTTGGCCACTAAATGCTTGTAATTTATTGCATTTGGGTTTTTTTTAGCTATAAACTACACCCTAAAATTATTAAAAGTACCCAGTATGAGCATATCTTTCATGGAGGAAACGTGACTTATGGTGAAAGATTTTATAAATGTGACAAGCACTTGACAGAAAATGTTAAGTTTGTGGTGCCCGTGTAAAATTGTCCTAGACTTTCTTATAAGACCATCTGTATATCTACTTAATGGAGAAGTATTGTAGTAAAATTGTTCTCTGAAAATTACAACGTAGTCCACTGTAGCAATGAAGAACATACGAGCAACTTTGATTAAGTCAGTTTGATAGACGTTATTGAACGAAGCTACGTGGGGTTTTTAACTACGCCAGTCCATTAGGTGCTGGCCCGATTTGATCGAGCCATTTAACTACCTTATGTACAGGGCAATCCGGTTTAATTTTATTTCCAATTTCATTCATAAGATAAGAATAGTTTTAGCATTATTTCGAGTGCTGGACTGTTGCCGTTAAAGAAAACCTGTGCATTTTGTCTTTCTCAATTTTTAGCTTTTGCAGCAATCATATGAGGGGAATAGGTCTTCTGTCACCTGTCAGTGACTTCAATTATTTTAGGATTGTAACACCACCACAGTGTCATGACTTCTCTCTTGGCACAGCAAACTTTTTCTCAACAAGCCCATTATGGTCTGTTTTTGTGTTGACTGGTGACATTTTAAGCTGTCAGAGATAACTATCTTTTATTTAATCTTGAACAGCGTAACCTGAAGGTTTTCAGAACGGGATGGATATACATCTGCTAAGCAGTTTATTAAAGTATTGCAGGTTCTAGGATTATAGAATTGCCGTCAGTTGTTGGCAAAAACTAAGCCTACTGCCTACCTAACCAATAGTGACTTATGGAAGCATTGTCTATGGAGATAGAACAAATCTGAAATCAGCTCAAATGGTGTTGGGCGAGATACAGAGCAATAAGCAAACAGATATGATTAGAGGAACGGAACTTCGGCGCCGCTGATGGGGCTAGAATCCTTCTGTGAAGTGGCAACGGATTTTTGGAAAGACATTGTACTCAACGAAAGGAAAGATAAAGACAGGCAAGAGTTTTCTCAATCCAAATGAGACAATAAACATTTTTGTGTAAGTGGGGAGACAACTGTTGTGTGATGAGTTAGAAATAGGGTAAGAGCTGAGAGATAGGATTGTTATGATATAAGCTGCATCTGTCAAATTTGTAGTCATTTGTTTAGGGCTTCTTTTTGGTAAGATGAATGATACCAGACGAACGTCTATATGTGTGGAAAACACTAAGAAAATTGAGGGTTTTTGTTTGTATTTTCCACACAGGCAGACGAACGTGTGAAATCGTTCATTTTACAAAAACAACGGACTTTTTCTGTAGCGAAATCATTCTGCAACACGTGCAAGTAATAAAAGTATTTTATTAAAAAGGGTGGACCGAGATTATAATTCGTTCTGTGGATGGATTATTCCGAGTCCACTGTTTCAGTAAACTTCCGTACTTCGGAGGCAGAAAATTATGATGTGTCTGTCCAGTATACTTTTACTGGCATTGCCGGTTTAGTTAATAAGAGATTGTGTATCGCAATTAAATTTTATCGGCATTTCTTTTAGAAACATTTGCCGGAGTGTTACTTTTTTGACGGTTCTTTGGTTGTTATTTACTTTTTTAATTTTGTTGACTCCAAAGAATACCATGCCATGCCAGCAACCATCAAATATCGTCAAATAAAATAATAAAAAATAAATACTTGTAGTTTTATTTATTCTTTTATTAAAATGTACGATTCTTTGGAATATTTTTTATGTTTTTTTTTGTTATTTTTAAATATTTTATGATTTTTCATACACAAGTTTTAGTTGAAAATGTGTTAAAAACCTATTAGAGGGCCATTTCATGTGGAGGTGATGATGATAATGATGAGTTGGAGTTTGTTTATGATTATTTAACTTTTAAGTATTCAATGATTAGCACATTAGCAAATTCTATTTGAATTCTATGCATGCAAAAAGAAACGTAAAAAACTTAAAATATGAAAGCAAAAAAATTATTTAAAAAAAGTTGCAAATAAAACCAAATCATTTAAATCAATAAACGGGGTGTGTTTTGCTGTTAAGTGCTGCTTAAATGATAGACAAATCAATGAATCTTTTTGATTTAAATTTTTTTTTTATAGAGCTCTTGATCTTGAAATTATTTAAAACACACACACACAAGATGTGGTATTCAAAAACCGTGTTATAAAGCATGTATTTCCGTCTAATAACCGATTAACTTGTTGTCTTAACTGCGGCATTTGCTACAGATAGAATATATAGCCTATTGACTCTGAACTTGAGACAAAAATTTTGTTTTCATATTCAAAATTTCATAGACATAAAATTTAAATATTTATTCTTTATATGGTTCATTGAAAGTTTTCCAATTTTATGCAATAGAAACAATGAAATCGAATATTAAAAGTGATGACATTAAAATTAATTTCTGCACAGAAGGACAGATCCAAATACAATATTATTGTTATCATGAACAAAGTGAATCATATTTCTAGAAAACACATTTAATTTTAATTTATTCAACAGCATCTAATTTATATTATTCAAAGTAATTCAGCTCAAATGCAAATATTTTCTCAATCGTGAAGCCTTACTTAAATATCATGCACGGAATACAGTCAAAGAAAAAAAGTGTAAATACACCACTGTAGGGTAGTGGTTAGTGAAGTTCAGTCAGTCTTGTGTAAAGACACGGTGTGTTTGAAAAAGTAATCGTGTTTTGAAGATCTTCGTTACAAAGATTTATCGAATAATTGTCTAGTAATTGTTATTGTTTATGCAAAGGGTATGAATAGAGTAATAACAAAAAAGGCAATTGTTGTTGTTAACATAAAGTTGCGAACAGTGGCACACAGAATTGTGTGAATAATAAAGAATTTTTAATTAAAACTAAACACAAAATTATTTTTATTTTATTTGCAATCTACGAGTTCATATTTTAAACGTTTTTAAAAGGTAAAACGCAACAATTGGTCTACATACACCACTGTATGTGGATTTTTTTCTCGCTTGTTTTTTTCCTAATTAAAAAAGATGTTAATATTTGAAGAAAAAGCGATTTTGAAATAAATACATATAACATAGAAATTATTGGGAAACAATGCACTCTTGTATGTAGACTTTTTTCTTTGACTGTATCTGATGTGATTTTTAAAATTGATTGCATTAATACAACTGGAATATGTATACTAAAAGAAGAGACAAAAATTTTTGCTTTAAAATCGATCAGTCAGTCAAATTTTTGGGCGACGTTAAAAGCAAGTCAACACAATTTTTTTCTTTATTTCTTTTTTATTTCCGTGTGGTAAATATTGCAATGATAATTTCAAATAAATTTTAAATAAATAATTTACATAATCAAGCCTTACTGTTGTAATACATTTACATTTTAAACTACAAAATCCGTTAAAAACATATTTTTTATATGATAAAAATTCGTATGTGAAATTGCGGTCAAATTTATCGCAGTTAAGTTTTACGCAACTGGTACCACTATTCCATATTTAATGTACTATTTCGTGTATTACTGTTGATCGTTTCGTGTTAGTTGTCAATATTTACCAAAACAAACTACTGATTGCACTTATTTCGTCTCTAAAATTGATTTGAACCGATGGTCAAGCGTTGTAAGTCACATTCATAAAAAAAATATTTTATTTCAGTTGCATTAATGAAAATAAAAAACGAGAAAAAACAATAAAGGCATGCATTGTTTATCAACTATAAATAAATATTTATTGCAATAACAACACCAACAACAACAATGAAACTTGCAGTATGTAAAAACTGTTGCAATAAAATTTAATTTTTGTGCTTGTTGTTGTTGTCTTTTTATGAGTTTGAGAAAGTTTTTTGTGTACATACTTCACATCTTCTTGTTTAACTGTTTGGTAAGTCAGTAGCTTCATGCAAAGGGTTTTGTAAATATAAGCTGATTTATGAGTAAACAAACCTAATGTAAGTCAGTTGATTTTATCCGAAATATACAATACCGTACTTAAATAATTTTTGTTAATAAATAAAAAGGACGTACATAAATATTAGGTTTTTTTCTCTGACCTGAATTTTTTAAGTTTTGTGATACTACTAGGCTATGCTTTACATACATACATGCAGAATGGATCATTACAATCCTTTTGTCAGGATTCTGATTTAGCTTCTTACACCACCCAGCTTTGGACACCGTTGCGAAAGACTTACATACATACATAATTGGTCATTGAAACCTTCAGTCAGGATTACGACTTAGCTTCTTACACTACTTATGTTGTGTGCGATAATTTTATACATGAGTGGCGGGACCTACAATTTAAAGTAGCCCCCGAACGACAGATTTTTGAGAAACGTTTTCATGGCAATTTTATTTAGAGTCTCAGAGTTTTTGCAAGAATTCTTTTGAGAGACTATTATCTCATATTTCGTTTTGTTGAAGATGTTCGACCTGAGGACATCTCCGTAGCCTCATGTCCAATAAGCTAACACGTTACCTACTACGACGTGGTCTAGTAGGTAGTGTGTTGGCTTATTAGACGAAAAGCCAGGGTTCGAGCCCCACGCCAGGCATCAAAATAAAATACAAGAGTATTTCTTCGGCGACTTCCTCTCAGCAGATTTCTGGCAAAAACTCAGAGTAAATAAAAATTGCCATGAAAAGTTTCTCAAAAATCTGTCGTTCGGAGTCGACTTTAAACTGTAGGTCCCGCCACTCGTGTATAAAATTAACACACACAACATATTATGTATGTATTACCTACTACACTACTATTGTATGATGTTTGACCAGAATGCCCTTTATATTCCTATCGATAATTAGTGGAAGTTTTCGGCTTATTGTAGCAGAAACTCTACTGTATTTACATATGTCCGTACAACAGAACAGAATTTTTTAAATGGATTTAATATTTTTAATTCGATTCCTTGGATATACATACGTAAGCTTCTCTATACTAATTGCAGTCGTCCATACGGCTCTTTCGCTTTATTGTACCTTTCACTGGTAGGCCTTGTAGCTTGATGTTCTGTGTGCTCTTGTTGTCTATTGTTGTCATAGCTTTAGTTTTCGTCATCAGATTTTCAAGTTTTATGCAAAAGCAGACAAATATCATTCAAATCTGCGAGCTTACATACATACTTATATTCATACTTGGCCATTACTATGCTTCAGTCAGGATTACGACCTAGCTTCTCACACCACTTATGTTGTGTATGATATTTTTATGCATGAGTGGCGGGAACTTCAGTTTAAAGTCGACTCCGAACGACAGATTTTTTTGAGCATTTTTTATGGCACTTTTATTTACACCTAGAATTTATGCCAGAAATCTGCTGAGAGGAAGTCTCTCAAGAAATATTTCATATTTCAGTAGAAGATGTCGGATCTGGTGTTTGAACTTCAGACTCACACACGGCCAACGCACTATCAACTAGACTACGGCGAGTAAACGTGATAAATTCACATGATATTATCATGATGATGAACACTTGTGATGCTAGAGGATATTCCACGTAATAGACAACCATTTCATACCAAATTTCAAGTGAAGTTAGTATAAAATGGTCTACAATCGTTGTGACAATCTGAGGCATTTAGTATTTAACCCTAAGTCTACCCGAATAGTGTTTGCAGGCATAACATTCCGTCTAACAATATTGCTAATACCATAGAAAGTTTTACCATTCAAGTCAGTGTCTTGTCAACAACGACTACAAGTGATTTAAAACCATCGTAAAATATAAATCGAAATCGAAAATTCTTTCTATTTTTAATGACTTGTAACAATTTTTCACAAACATACTGATATTCTTGCATAATTAGCAGGTTCCTAAGGAAAGTACTGATAATATATGAAAATATCAGTAGATATTTAATAGATCCTTATGGTATCCATATAGTTGGCTTAACAAATTTGTATGTCTATGCATCTCTAATGACACGATTTTCTGAAATTTTCGAAAATTTTTTTTAGCGCGGGTAAATAGAAAAATCGAAAAACACTGAACGATCTTGGGTTTCTGTCAAAAATATTAATTGCTTAGTACTACAGGACTACTTGATTGCCTGTGCAATAAGGTTCCTTTAAGTCGTTTGATGTCTATTATTTACTTTAATTTTATTTGAAAGACAAATCTGTTGAATTAACTTGCCAAAATTAAAACGCACTATGTTTCAAAGAAAAGGTTCAAGGTTACTACGATGTCATTAAACTACTTACTATTTTGCTTTGGTAATAAAATAAACAAATTTCTAAAGAAAAAAAATTAAAATTGTTATAAATAATTGTCTTAAAAAAACCATAAGCATATAAAGCATTCAAAATAATAAAAAAAGACTAGCATATGCAAGTCATGATTTTCCAAAAAAAATAGAAAAAATAGACGGACTCTAGCATAGTTACCATTTAAACAGCAAAAACACATGTTTGTTCATATTATAAAAGCAATATAAAAAAATAAAATAACAAATTTTAAATAAAAACCTCACAAAGTTTTAAAGACTTTTAAGCCACAATCGCTAAACTTGATTTTATTGCCATAAACTATAATGAAAATGAAAAAATGTATAACAATAAATAATTTAATCAGATCAATCAATTAACGTATTCGTTCATACAAAACGCTGCTCTTTTGCTGCGATCGAAATGAATGAACTTGAGGGGATTTTAACACTTTTTAACAACCATTTATGGCGTTACGAGTCTTCCGGATTGGAAATTTATTAAAAAAGGTAATAAATTATACACAAAACTTTAAATCAGGGTGTTAATGTCATTGTTTTCTTTATTGATTCTTCTTAGATTTTACCACAAATGATTTAAACATTTTTCTATAGTTTTACGGAAAAATAATCCAGAATTTTCATACTTCCGGATAGATGAGTGCACTAATGCAGTCAGTGATTGATAATGATTTTTTTAAACCTCATGCCGGTTTAAATGTTTGTTTACATATTCAACTGACACTCGTATATAATTTTTATGTTAATTAAATTTTTTTTTATAGTTTTTGGTTTTAATTTTTGCATATTTATTAAATCGAAGTCCATTCACCAAAGTTTGAAAATAAATATTCAAAATAATGTAAGAAATTTGTGTGAATTTAAAGCCGGTCTTAACAGATGGTTTGTTTTGGAAACAACATATTCTAGAATAACGGATTTTACATCTTTTGTTTTCTGCAACCTTCATATATTAGGTATGGGCAAAAGTCTTTTGTCTTTTGTCAAGTCTTTTGGCATGCTTACCAACATTGTCCAGTAAGAATCGCCATTATGCGATTTATGTACAAGAGTGAGTCAGTCGTTTTCTTGTCCATATATGTCTAGAAGAGTCCAGCAATATTGTCCGTACCTTTGAACTGCCAAAGAGATAGAGCCTTGCCGTAAAACGAGTGGAAAATATCCAAATTAACCGCAGCAATCGAAATCCCAAAGTCTATCAGTGTTGACTTATTAGACGTGAGGCCACAGTTCAAATACTAGGTCAGACACCTCCAGCAAAACGAAAAATATAAAAAAAATTCTTCGGAAAATTTCTGGCAAAAACTTTGAGTGTAAAAAAAATTGCCATGAATAGTTTCTTAAAAATCTGTCGTTCGGAGTTGACTTTAAACTGCAGGTCTCGCCACTCATGTATAAAATTAACACACATAACATAAGTGGTATAAGAAGCTAGGTCGTAATCCAGAATGAAGGGTTGTAATGACCAATTATGTACGTATGTATGTAATCGCAATCCCTATACCCTATAATATGTCGGAGATTGCTAACTACGTTTCGGCCCTAACCAGTTCATCAGAAAATGCAATTTTCAACGATATACCCTGTCCCGAAAATCATATTAGAGTTACCTATGAATGATCTGAAAATTCTCTGAGAAATCCTCGGTATTCATGGACAAGGAATACATTCATTATGGACTTAATTGCAGCCTGTAAATCAACAGAATTTTCGCAGGGGAAAAGATTTTTAAGAATTGAACCCAAGACACAGCCTTCAGTATATCATTCTTGTGTTTCGGACCATATAAAATGCCTTTTAGACACTACCTCCCTTTGTTTTCTACTCGGATTTAGAGCGTATTCACATGAAGATCAATTAGTGGGCAATGTCATACTAAATATTGGGTTTTTAAACAAAAAAGTCTACAAAGAAGCTATTGTACGTAGTATTGAATGCAGATTGGGTTTCTATATACAATCGCCAACGAATACACTGGTTAGGTTAACGTATCTCAGCCAGAAATTTGTTCTTATAATGGAATTTACGAAATTACTATTAATCGCCGTGGTCTAGTAGATAGTGTGTTGGCTTATTAGACGAAAAGCTAGGGTTCAAACCCCCGGGTCCAGACTTCTCCAACGAAACGAATTACGAAAATTATTTATTCGGCGACTTCCACTTCTCAGAAGTCTTCTGAAAAAAAGTTCTGAGATTAAATAAAATTGCCATGAAAAGTTTCTCAAAAATCTATCGTTCCGAGTCGACTTTAAACTTTATGCTCCGCCACTCATGTATAACATTAACACACACAACATAAGTGGTGTGAGAAACTCGGTCGTAATCCTGACTGAAAAGTTGTAATGATCAATTATCTATGAATGTATGTAAATCTACCGCCTAATAGCACTGAGCGAAAAAGTTGAGCCGTTGACCATCCAGCCCATGTTATATTTTTAAAGGCAACGACAAGCGGCCACCTATCACTTGGTCCATCTGCTGATTGCTTTTAATACCAGCATATTCATGTTAATTGTGCAGTGGTAATATGAAACAAATTTTATATGACACAAGTTTTAAGTGGTATTCCTTGACCAGCTCTAGGTGTTTGAATCCCAAAGAAAAATTTTATTTTAAATATTTACGTTCTTAATGCAGATTTCTGGCAAAAATTCTGACAGAAAATGAAATGGCCATGAAGAAGTTTGTCAATAATATATCGTTCGGAGTCTATTTTAAACTGTAGGTCCGGCCACTTATGTATAAAATTAACACACACAACATAATTGGTGTAAGAAAGCTTGGTCGTATTACTGACTGAAGCAACAACAACTTTCTCTGTACAATACAAAAGACAAAAAGAGTTCTAGACGGGTTAGACCTTCAGTTTTTTTAATTGCTTTTAATTTCAAAATTGTATGCTGGTTCTGCTCATCTGCGGAAAAGTCTTTTGCACTTAACTAATATTTATTCTAAATACTATGTTTACAATACACACCCATATTAGATCTTTATACAAAAAAATATTGAAAAATTCATTTCCAAACAAATTTAATTTTGGTTTTTTGTTTTCAGTTTTATTCAAAATCTCTTGGTTTACCAATTCAGTTCTTCAATTCCATCATGTCGTCGGATAGTCAATCATAAACAAATAAAATCCGATTTTATTTATTAATTGTTCTGGTTTCGATTACTTAAGTGTTTAGTTTTTTGCTGTGTTGATCGATTTACTTGCTTTAATTTATACTGGGGAACTATTATTTGTAGTACATGGCGTACTTCGTATTTGTCTTCCTGGATGAGTATTTAAAAAAAAAAAACAAACTGATTGTGACTGTGTATGGTATGGTATGGCATGGTACTTAATAAAATATTTAATTAATGAGTACGTATTTCAAATACTTGAAATTTTGGAGATACAAGTGCTTTTTATAATACGAAAATATATATTTATGTACTCCTCTGTATTATATTTTTAATTACAAGTTAAATACCAAATAAATGTTTATCAAAGATTGAATTTTCTGTGTTTGATGAAAAAATATTTTTTTCGTTTGGAATTCTTCATTAAAATTTTTAATTATTTTAAGATTTCAATGACAATCTTAATTTACTCAAATGCATTGATTAGATTGATAGCTTTGACCTTAGTTTGATCCATTTAATTATTCTAAATAAATTTAAAAGCGAATCGTACAAATTTATGGCAATAATTTTCAAAGGTTGCTGCATTTGAAGCTGCATTAAGAACGTAAACATTTAAAATAAAATTTCTTTGGTAGTCAAACAAATAGAGTTGCTCAAGGAGTATCACTTAATACAAGTGTTATATACCATTTGTTTCATGCTGCACTGCTAACATGAATATACAGATGTTGAAGGCAAACACCAGATGGACCACATGATAGGTGGCCCGCTTGTCGTTGCCTTTAAAAATATAACATGGGCTAGATGGTCATACGGTGTTGCTTTCTCGGGTGACTGCTCTGGACAGACAACATAACGTTAGAGTTCTTGACAAGGTCAGAAAGTCTGCGGCCATTTATATAACAGATGCTCTGCGCACCACCCCCACAAAGGCCTTGTTCGCAATGCTCAACTGGATTCCTACTGTGCTTCTCGCTAAACAGACAGCTAAGTTTGCTGCGACTAAACTTAATGCCCTGTCTCGTTGGCACATTGTACCTTCTGGTCACTCTACTATTTTGTAGGTTGATCCCGTTTACCCTGTGAACATCTTGACAGGGGTTTCCACTTCCTGATTCCGCGTAGGGACGACTGGGATCCTAATACGATCGTCCACCCGCAACACCTGGATATACATATACACCGACGGCGTTAAACTAGATAATGGGGTTGGAAGCGGAATATATTCGCCGAAGAAATATTTTTTCATATTTCGTTTTGATGTCTGGCCTGGGGTTTGAACCATGGCCTTACGTCTAATAAACCAACACACTACCTACTAGACTACAGCGACTTCAGCAGTAGATTTAGGAATTCAATAATTGCAGAAGTCGCCGTAGTCTAGTAGGTAGTGTGATGGTTTATTAGACGTGAGGCCACGATTCAAAGCCTAGGTCAGACTTCTGCAACAAAACGAAATGTGAAAAATATTTCTTTGGCGACTTAATCTCAGTAGATTTCTGGCAAAAACTTTGAGAGTTAATAACATGAAAAGCTTCTCAAAAAATCTGTCATTCGGAGTCGACTATAAAATTGTCGTAACAATTCGTCGTAACAGTCGTAATCCTGACTGAAGGGTTGTAACCAGCAATTATGTTATGTTATGTAGTTGCACTTGAGTTTCTGTTAGAACGTCTTTGTTTTGATGTTTTGGAACATCTAGCGCCTACTGATTTTAGAAAGCTTTGTGGTTTTTCAGTACAAATAATCTTGTTGTGAAATCAACTTAGAAATTATTTTGTGAATGACCTTGTCTTTGACTGTTGGTTGCTTAGTATTTGAATATTTGAGAATTATTTTCAGCTACTAAGCAAAGTGTTAGTTTTCTTCTTATAAGGATGTCACAGTAGTTCCATTTCTTTTCCTTCTTTTCGCCATTAACTGGTGTTGTTTTTTAAGATATTAAGGGCCATTATTACAACTTGCCGTTAATGTTGGGTTAAGTTAAAGTTAAGTTATAACTAAAGTGAACTTTAAAGTCACCTTTAACTTTTTTTCGTTATTACAACCTACAGACAAAATAAAGTTAACTTTTTAAAAAATATGGCAGTGCCGGAGCAATGTCGATAACACTGATTTATTAAACAAGTTTTTCTTAAACGCAGTGGCAACGACGGGCTTCTCCTTTTGTTGTATCTGCTCATTTTGTTTATATTTGAAGTTGCCATATTGAAAATAATATATAATATGGCAGGTTCAAACATAAACTTAACTTTAAAAGTTAAAGGTAGGATGATCCTCCTTTAGGCTAACGCTCACTTCTACCTTATTGTCCACTTATAATAATGAAAAACAATTTATCTGTCCGTTAAAATCTTCCCTTTAGTTAATGGCAAGTTGTAATAATGGCCTTAAATCCTAGAAATATTTCTAACCAAATAGAATGTTGTATTCACAGATATTTTTTTTGAGAAATAGAGAAAGTAGTTTTGAATAGAAAAATTTTCGTAGCGAAACCTTTCTGTATTATTTTATTCTTCATCACCCTTGTTATCGATTATTACCACAAAATGTATATTTAACAATTTAACGGCATCGCTTACAATTTGTATCAATTCGAATTGTATTAAATAACGTCCATCATCCTTGAGCCATGGTAATATATCACGTGATATCGTTGCATTTTGTAGATAATAAAAGCCATTCGTTAAGGGGCACGAGTGAATAAAAGTCTCTTGAAAGAACGTATAACGCTGGTCATCCTCTTCATCACGATTTGATAACTTTAAACGATCCAAGGCTTTGCAAAAATCTAAATTACGTTCCTTAAATACATCGACTGAAGGTTTAGATTTGACGGCATTAAATTTACGTATAAAGAAATTCATCAGAAGTTTACCCGGAAATGGGCGAAAGGCGGTAACATTGTAATACAAACTGCGGCCATCACGGATTTCATAATCGATATTCAAAGCATCGGGCACAAAGGAATGTGAATAGAAATTATAAATGGGTAGGGCTAACTGGAAAATTTTATTTATTGGAAAATAAAATAAAATAAAATTGATTTTAGAAAAACATTAAAAAGACTTACGCAATTAACAATTTGTGTGTAAATAATGATTTGAATAAAAAGCTGCTGTTCAACTTTTGTATACATTGTGTTTGGAAAGTCATTGTTGAAGTAATTATAAAAAATAAAAATCATTATTGTTTCACGGTTATTGGTTTTTTTAAATGTTAACAAATATTTAAGTTAATCTGGCAGAATAGAAATATTTTACCGTGTATTCATAAACGAGCTAATTTCATAGTAATTAAGCTTTAAATTATTTTGTAGGGAATTCTATTTCATTCTACACTACACAGTTAATAAAGGTGGTTGTAACCCAACCCAGCTCATAAAATTTGACCGAGAGTCATTTTTTTTAAATGCAATATTCCATTACCTTTATATGGATGAGTCAAAACTCTGTACCATTTTTCAACCACAGATGATTTTAGAAATCTGTATACACGTATTCCGTTCTATATAAAGTATTTGTATTTTTCCAGCTGATGGGAAACAGGTACAGTAACAGGTTCTATAAAGTCTTTTATGAAGGGCATCCTATATAAATTAAAATAAAATAAAGTGTGTGTGTGACATATGTAGTCGCTGTATTCTAGTTGGCTTATTAGAAGTGAGGCCACCTTTCACTCTCAAGGTCAGACATCTCCACTAAAACGAAATAAGGAAAAATATTTCTTCGGTGACTACCTATCAGCAGATTTCTGACAAAAACTCTGAGAACAAATAAAAGTGACATGAAAAATTTCTCAAAAATCTGTCGTTCGGAGTCGACTTTAAACGGTAGGTCCTGTCACTCATGTATAAAATTAACACACACAACATAAGTGGTGTGAGAAGCCAGGTCGCAATCCTGTCTAAAAGGTTGTAATGATCAACTATGTATGTATGTCTGTATGTGACATATCGTCGCAATTTTATGTTGTGTGGAATATAACATCATTTAAATGTCGACCGTGGCCTTTCTCCAGTGTATCCGGAAAGTCCAAATTTCCATGACTCTGGTGCATAAATCAGACACAATTTGATTGATGTTACGGGTTATATTGACCTTAAGCACCGCGATGATTTCTAGGTTATTGGCATGCACCATGCATGCACATTGTGCGACTTAGGAAAACCCTACAAGAAAAACTCCATCGAAGTCAAATTGAATGACTTTGATTGCCAGTCCACATGAGATGACCATACCTTCAAACCGCTCGTGCAGAATATATAATATGACACGTAGTGCTGTCCTGTTGAAACCACATGTCCAGATAAAGCAGTTTAAGCTAAATGAAGTTTGTAATCATCCCGCTATATGAGTTCTACTCTTTCTTAAGGAGTGGTATGTATAATTTAAAAGGAATTAGGTACATAGGTAGAGGTGGATGCCCATCCAAGAAAAATTTTTGGATGGACTCACTTAGGCCACATTGGGCCCATTGTGCTACCACAATCATCCGTTATCCTCCAGATCATCCATGTAGTAAGTACCCAAGTACTTTCCTCTCCTTTGGCAAAGAGCCGGGCATGTACCCATCAGATGAGGGACAGTCTCCTCCTCTTCCTCACCTCTGCAGCTTCTGCAGAAGTCGTTAGCAAGGTGTCCAAGACCAATGCGCCTCGCATGCGTACCCATAATGCAATGCCCCGTAATGACACCGACAACTACATTGAGCGCGCCTCTTTGGAGTTTAAGTAGACTCATTGTGCGCCCCTCATCCCGCCTTGGCCAGATTTTACGAGCCGTTCTACACGTGTCCGAGGCCGCCCATCTGTCGTTGACGGAATCGACGATCGCATTATCAATTATGAGCTTGCAGGTCCTCATAGGTATGCCCAGATTCGAGAACTCATCGGAGAGTTCGATGGTCGTGCCCCGCCTGGCAAGTTCATAGCTGATTCAATAGATACAGTCATAGAAAAAAGTTTACATAAACCGGTGTATGTAGACTTTTTTCCCGTTGCTTTTTATCAAATGAAAAGGAGTAATAGCGTTGTTTAAGGCATTTACAATCAAGAATATTTGAAGAGCAATACGAATATGAAAAATATAACAGAAATTATTGAGAAGAAATATAAAAATTAGCAATTATATACACCGTTGTATGTAGACTTTTATATTTGACTGTATATCAATTCAATAAGCAGTTCATATTTTGTATCAATAATTATACACGGACAAACGTTGTGTAAGAGGGAGTACCGCATATGTGTGCAAAACTTGATCTCTGGTCAACTAACGCAAAGCAAGGAGGTAATGAGTTATATGTGGAGATGCCTAAAATTTATTAACCTATTCATCTATATCGTAAACCCTTGAAAAATAAAGTTCCCGTATTAGAGCTTTCAACTTTTATTCAGGTTTTATAATCGTCAATGTACCACATAAGTGTTCATGTTTCTGGAGTGTTCACGTTTCTAGATATTCACGTTTTCCCGAGTCCTCTGTATACGACATACATATCGATGGCTTAATATGAAAAAGGCCTAACTCGATTTTTTACTACTTTACAGGAGAAGGAAAAAACTTAATAAAATCTGTAAAATCTTAGATTCAACAATAATTTTAATACAATTTTTGATAAAAAACAGCAACACATTTTATTTCTTATTTCTTTATTTATATGAAGTCCTTCCATTCTTTTTTTCTATTTACGTTATATGTCCATTCGGTCTTTCTTGCAATATACCACCTGCATTCTCCGAATCAGAGTCAGAATTTTTGCTCGCTTTTATAATTTTTTTTGTGTTATTTAATTTTTAAAGTCAAAACTTTTCACTCTTAAACAATATTTTTCACAAAAAGCAAAGTGAAGTGATCGGAATACTCAAAATATTTGTATGCATAATTATAATGGGAAGTACCGTTATGTTAGTATAACATTTTTCCTCCTTGTCAAAAACAGAGAAGAATGTCGATCAACCTGCCGCCGAAATTTTTTAATCATCTTTTTCCGCTAAAGCGAATTTGTTACATGGGAAACATAAACGTACAACTTCAACTGCGTTACAGATTTACATACTTGTATTATTGTGTCATGGAGAAATCCAATCAAACGAAATAAAAAACGAGTTAGGGCTTTTTCCTTCAAAAATTCATTGACATGACTTAGGTCTTTTTTTGAAATTGTTATAAATCTGTTATTTGCAATTGTATCCACCTGAAATTTTGAGGCAAGGTGCATCTGACATTTGTCAGAAACATGTCATTTGTAATAAACAAAAAACGCTATTTTGAAAAAAATAGAGTTAGGCCTTTTTCACATTAAGACATCGATATGTATGTCTTATGATGTGTGGTATGACATATTTGTAAAAACAATATCACGTTTTCATTAAACTTATTTTCAAAACTAAATATTCTAAATACTTGTAAGCATCTATCATCCAAGCACTCTATATTCAAAATAGTTCTGTGCATCTATTAATCATTACCTTCACACGTACGAAATTCATTTGTTTTGTTACGATTTTTTTTTGTTAAAAAAAATAATTAATTTGACATCGTTAATAAATAATGTTTGACAATATAATTATGATCTACTAGTATGCGCATACGCAAACGAGTTTACATACCTACATACCTACATATGGTATATGCTGGTGGTCGTCAGAGCTTATGTTGTTTATAAAATCATTTATCAAGACAAGTGTTGTTGACAATTTATAAACAAATTTTGGACATATAAAATAAAATCAAAATTGCATATTCATTGACCAATAACAACAACAACCGGTTGATGATTTGTATATGTATTAATAAAAATTTAAATCGCTTAAGTATAGTGAACACACGCAATTCAATGAATGAACCACAAAATAAAAATAATTTATAATGACGTTAACAAAAGTGTGTAGAGATTTTTTTAAAAAAAGTAAGTAATTTGTTATAAAAAAGACAAAAAGCTCAACTGAAATATGAATACACAATCCAGAGACGCAAACAATAGGTCTGTGGTGGAGTAACAACCCTAAAAATGTGGGCTGTAAGTTTTTGAAAACAAAATGTTTGAATACTATGCGACCGCGATTTGATTTGGGTTGGGAGAAAATAAATCATCAATTCAAACGTGCGCCACGGCTTTTCTGGGTGGAGCATATATGAAGTGTCTAGTATTCCATGGCTTAGGTGCATAAATCAGACTGAATTTAACCGATAGCATGCGTTACGTGAAGTCGCCGTGGTCTAGTAGGTAGTGTGTTGGCTTATTAGACGAAAAGCCAGGATTCGAGCCCCAGGTCAGACATCAAAACAAAATACAATAAGTATTACTTCGGCGACTTCCTCTATGCAGATTTTCGGCAAAAACTCTGAGAGTAAAATAAAATTGCCATGAAAAGTTTCTCAAAAATCTGTCGTTCGGAGTCGACTTTAAACTGTAGGTCCCGCCACTCATGTATAAAATTAACACACACAACATAAGTGGTGTGAGGAACTAAGTTGTAATCCTGACTGAAGGGTTGTAATGACCAATTATGTATGTATGCGTTCCATTAGCTTTGAGAACCGCTGTGGTTTGTGATTTAGTCGCAGACATTCCCGGCTTAAGAAAACCCCACAAGAAAAATTCAATTGGGGTCAAATCGCACGATTTTGGTCACATTACCTCCACGTGAGGCGACCATAGCTTCAAATCGCTCGAGCAGAATATTCAATCTAGCACGACGCGCCGTTATCACATGTTGTTGGTAACAAATGTTGTTGGTATCCAAGTCATCCAAATTAGGCCAAAAGAAGGTGATAATTATCGACTTATATCGATTTGTCGTTGACCGTAATGGCCTGGCCAACATCATCCTCCCCGAAATGTGATTATTCTCATGTGGATTGGCATCATCCCTAATTCGATAATTTTGTCTGTTCACACACCCATCCATCCAAAAAGAGATCTCAACGCTGTAGTTTATCTGACGATGTAAATTAGGGTCCGCTGTTAATTGCTACGAAGTCGCCGTGGTCTAGTAGATAGTGTGTTGGTTTATTAGACGTAAGACCTCGGTTTAAAACCCAGATCAGATATCAAAACGAAAATATGGAAAAATATTTCTTCGGCGACTTCCTCTCAGCTGTTTTTTGGTATAAACTCTGAGGGTAAAGAAAATTGCCATGAAAACGTTTCTCAAAAATCTGTCGTTCTGAATCGACTTTAAACAGTAGGTACTGCCACTCCTGTATAAAATTAACGCACACAACATCAGTGGTGGGAGAATTTAGATTGTAATCCTGACTTAAGGGTTGTAATGACCAATTATGTATGTATGCATATAAACTAGGCAATATGGTCGTGAACCATGGAGGAAATTGTGTTTATTGTACTAGGAGAACCCTGATAATGTGTAATATAGCTACTGATGGCTTTTTAAAAGTCGTTTTGAATGTGAACTTACAATAGAAAAGTTGAAAAAATTACGCTTCCCTATACGTCTGTTTATAAAGATTAACTCAACAAATGTTTTTTTTAAATCGATTGTTAAACATTATTGGAATTACTTAAAACAGATTGTAGTTTCTAGAGTTAAATTCTAATGTTTTAATTGGAGTTGTTACAATGTCTTTACCATTTCCTGAAAAACATGTTTAACATTGCAGCTCTTATCTCTGACAGACATTGGAATTTTAGCCAATAATTCGAGACAATAAATAAGCAACTTGAGTAGTCAATCTCCGCAACAGATAATCACGTAAATATCTCATAAACAAACAATTAATAACTGCAACAAACTGAAATATTCAGCCTTAGGATAACAATCAGACTCTAATTAGCCGTCATAAAGAAAAATAACCCCAACTCGTGTATAAAATTAAGACACACAACATCAGTGGTGCGAGAAGTTAGGTCGTAATCCTGACTAAAAGGTTTGTAATGACCAATTATATATGTAGCCCATGAAGAGCACTTACATGGTGATTTGTCAAAGCAGACTGAATAAATGACAAATGATTTGACACACGTAGCTTCAATTTGATAATACAAAATGCCTTATTTGCTCTTCATCAAACCTCCATTAAAGGCAATTGGAAGATAAGAAATTGAGTTCCATCGGTAAGATGAGATTGTAAGCGACTTTTCTGAAACTCTAAGGCATTTTTTCCAACCCTTGTCAGCTTGACGGAGCTAGCGTCTATTGATGTCAAGGATATAGCCTCGCTTATCAAGATTTCTGGCTGCTTCTCCAGCGTGGGGAAGTCGTGCTTTGAAATGTGCAGCCCTTGCGCTGACCAACTTCTACCTGTGGCGTCACAACGGACCGCTATGCGTGCTCAAGTAAGCTTTTGGTATGAAAGCTATCACACCAACCTAACCTAACCTAAGGCATTTACCTTTTAGTCAGAGACCTAGTACTTGGTGGTGTTCTTGTTATTGGCGAATAATTTTGTTGGTGAAAAATTTGCCTCCATAGGCTCCATAGAAGTTGGAGACTATCTATTATCCTTTTTTTTTATCAAAAGGACAAATTTAATTACGCTTTCACAGTGGCAACCAAGTAATCGTACTTAATACACTAAAAAAATTATAAAAAAATGGATTTCCTTTTATTACACCTTACTTATGTCCAAACTTGTATTGCGTCTGCGCGTGTGTGCATTGACCAACTTTCCAAACATTTCTAGACTATTTGCAGATTTCATTCACATTTTATAAGAAACCACAAAAAAACCGTCAGCAACTGATTAAAATGCTAACTTGCGTTTGAGCGGAAAGAAACCAAAACAAAAGTAAATATTTAATTAATCAAACTGTTGCTATCATGTTAGACCCATTGTGCGCGTTAATGTAATAACATTAACGATAATATAAACAAATAAACATTTAAACCAAAAGAAAACAAACAAATAAAAAGATTTATTGTCAACAAAAAAGGGGGAAATAAGACACTTCAAATCATAAAAACTGCAGATAAAAATTCAAAATGCGTTTTGCCTTCTTGAAGAAATGAACGAACATGTGATCAATTAAATATGTAGCCATAGCGCCCTACACGTTAGTGGCGGTCTGGTGGTATGACTGCCTGTCTGATGACAGGGCAGTCAGTCAATCTTTAAGTGACTCTTTTTTTTCTTTTGCTTGGAAAGTGTACTTGTTTCTGGTTTGGTTTTATTTTTAGGTGTGACTGGTTTTTCTTAGTTTTTTTTTTGATTTTTTCGGCAGCTTTTGTAGACCAGAATGCAAAAAAAACCAATTAAAATTATGATCATCACCATGATGACGATCATGATGATGATGATCATGATGATGATGATGATATTCATTGCCATTTTACGTATCAAGTAGTTGATAATTTAGTCACCACATTTACTCACATTGAATGTACAAAATTTATTGACGACCAGCACTACCAAGTGTACTATAGAGTATGGACAAGAAATGGATGGTTGAATGGATACCTTGGCATATTTAAATGTCATAAACAAGATCTTTCGTCATTTCATTACATTATACAATACGTATGTATGTATGTATGTATGTATGTATGTATATAATATGTAGTAAATTTTATTTTTGTTTTGTTCAACCATTATTATGCTAAGCAGAAGAGCCACAAGAAAAACCCTTGCAAAAGTATAAAAGCCATGGTCTTATAGGCTCAAACATGCAGTCTGCAAGTATCCAACAAACTTACTAATTGTTAAACAAAATGAAATTTTTAACTTTGGTTAGTATTCAATCAATCAATCAATCAATAAAATTGTTTAAAATTTTTCATAATTTTTCTTTTTTTCTTCCGTGTTGCAGACCATTTTTGTGTTCCTGTTTTTGGCCGCTTTTGTTGCAGCCGTGCCAGCTGATGAATCTTTACCCGGTGATTTATACGATGATCAGGATCAATACAGTGCCCAAAATCCTCAAGCGATTTTCAAATTGAAGAAAATCAAAAAAATCTTATTTGGTTAAATGCATTTTAAGTTATTCACTTACTTTTTTAGTTACTAGTCGTCTTAATTTCTACTTAAAAAAAAAACTCAACGTGTCATATCACAGCAGTCATCATCATGTTTATTCGCATGAATAAAGTACAAACATTTTAAAATTAAACTCTGTTGTGTCTTAATTAAATTGCAATTAAAAGTTTTAAACAACTACAAGGACTTATTACAGGAAATTTAAAAAGACTACGTCACAAAGTGAAACAGGTTTTTCGATTCAAGGCCTATTTAATGGATTGTGATCAGTTGTAATGGGAGAAAAAGTTTGTCTGAATACCTGTTTAAAGATAATATGAGTTATGAAACGTGAACTATCTTTATTAATACGACTGCTGTTTACGAAAATAGTGTTTTCGACAACAATTTTTAAAGTCTTCCTTTAAAAGCTCTGGGAGTAACTAATTCGGAACTACATTAAATTGTGTTGAAGTCGCCGGCTGCTGTTTGGTTTGCTAATTTATAACGCAAAACAGTATGAGATCAGGATACGTTATCTCTTGAGCAAAGTCTCGGAGAAAAGTAGCAGGATTCAATGAGCAAAATTTTCTTCACAAATACATTGTAGGCATTGATAGCTGAATACCTTACTAGCAACAGCTGCTACTGTAAACCAATCACATCTTTTGCGCTTGCCTTTGTTTTTTAGAAGAACGAAAAGGAAAGACTACAGAGCCACCAATTTTTTTTTGCTTGGACAAGGAATTTCACTTTTCACCATTAAAAATTTTTTTGTTACACACGGTAACAGATCTGTGGATGCATACATACATACGTAATTTGTCATTGCAATCCTTCAGTCAGGATAACGACCTAGCTTCTTACACTATTTATGTTCTGTGTATTGATTATATACGGGTGGCAGGATCTTCAGTTTAAAGTCTTCTTCGAACGACAGATTTTTGGGTAGCTTTTCATGGCAATTTTGTTAACTCTCAGAGTTTTTGCCAGAAATCTGCTGAGAGGAAGTCGCCGAAGAAATATTTTTTGATATTTCGTTTTGTTGGAGATG
Organism: Sarcophaga subvicina; assembly: GCA_936449025.2. Lineage (NCBI taxonomy): Eukaryota > Metazoa > Arthropoda > Insecta > Diptera > Sarcophagidae > Sarcophaga > Sarcophaga subvicina. The sequence goes on along the minus strand of OW388083.2, from coordinate 101,681,425 downwards.
TCTGATCTGGGGTTTGAACCGTGGTGTCACGTCTGATAAGTCAATACACTTCCTACTAGAATATGGCAATGTATAAAAACCTCTTAACTAAACTTCTTCAGAATGAAACGACTCAGTCTCGTTGTGGCCCAGTGTTATGCAAATTGAATACAATTTGTATTCCCAAGTTAATAATTGAACATTTGTGGGTAAATTTTTTCTTCGGACAGTCCAGTTGTTGATAGCATTTACTCAGACAATCAACATAAACATACATACATACATAATTGGTCATTACAACACTTCAGTCAGTATTACGACCTAGTTTCTCAAAGCACTTATGTTGTTTTTGTTAAATTTATACATGAGTGGCGGACTCCGAACGATAGATTTTTGAGAAACTTTTTAGGGTGTTGGAACTGAGACCTCAGATCTAATAAGCCAACAACTACCCTTTAGTCAATATTACAATCGGGCTTCTCACACTACTTAAGTTCGGTGATTTAATTTTATCCATTAGTGAAGGGTCCTAACAACAGATTGGAAAAAACTTTTCAAGAGAATGTTTTCACTTTTTCATTTCTCTCCGATTGCCGGATTACTGTAGTGTGTTTCAGGCGGAGACGAGACGCTCAATGGATCTTCGACAATGATGCTCCTTTCACCCGCGTCTTGGTCTTTTCTGACAGTCACGTCGTCATAAGATTACTGTCAGGTTTTGTGAATAACTCCAGGGGAACGTCGCCGCTGTCCCAACTTTCTTTCTGGGCACTTTAGTGTCTCACTGGTCTGGGTCCCCGGGCACAGTAACATTCCGGGAAACTGTAGGGCTCGATCTCGCCAGAGTTGCTGCACTCCTTCCGGAATCCTCTTTAATAGATCTGGGTATGCCACTTTCCTCGTTCAAGTTGGCCATTGCGCGGAAATTCTTTCGGGATGCCAACCTATCCTGGGTCAACGAGGAGTCCTGCTCCAACGCTAAACTCACCTAAGCCTGTTCACCTGTGGTGTCATAACGGGCCGCTATGCATGCTCAAGTGAGCTTTGTGATATCAGAGCTACCACTCCGACCTAACCTAACCTCAGACTTTTCGCCAAGAATCTGCTAAGAGGAAGTCGTCGACGAATTATTTTTATATATTTTGATTTTGTTAGAGATGTCTGGGCAGGGCCTTGAACTACGACCTAACGTTTAATAAGCCAACATACTATCTACTCCATTTTTAATATGAAAATGGCAACAGGTTTTTGTGTTTTATGATCTTTACTACGAATTCTACAAGCTTTAGCATCGAATGACACATAAATATTCATGTATTATTTTTAAAAAGTCAAAAGAGTAATACCTAAGGAAGTCTGACTATACTATGATTTAATGCTTCTTTTCCTCTTCTTTTTTATATTTTTAACAAAAGTAAATGCAGGTGCAACTGCAATAAAATTTCAGATCAGACCTTGGAAAAAAAATTCACCTTAAACGTTAAATATCAGAAACCGTGTGCTCCCTTTGATGCTTTTATTCATTAAATAAAATTCATTCATTTGGTATTCATTGATATTCACCGGTATGGTAAAACGATAACGATAACAATGATAAAATTTATGAATTAACTTAAAACGATTATTATTATTAACAAGATATTCTTTTTTCTTTTGTATATTTGATCCACATTTGATGGACACAATAAATAATCTGTTTTAAATTTATAGCACACTAAACCATAATTCGAAAAGAAAAAACTAGATTTTGATTTTAAATCATCAAAACTGCTGGTGAATGATTAAAGCCACTTAGAAACCGAAAATTTTTATTTAAAAGTGATAAGTTCATATATTTTAGTTATTTGCAGTAAATTGAGTGACGCGTCAAAGCGTAAAACTTTTTTCAACAACCATTTTTAGTCTTCTTTCAAGAGCTCTGGGAGTTACTATATCGGAATTGGCTTTTAACTGTAGTCCTCACCAGCAATGCATTAAATTATGTTGAAGTCGCCGTAGTCTAATACAGTAATCCCTCGATTTACGTCGCAGTTGGTTCTAAAAAAGCGACGTAAATCGAAACGACGTAAATCGAAACGACGTAAATCGAATTTCATATTGCTCATACTACAAAATAGTATGTTTTTAACAAGGAACTTAAAAAAGTCACAGTAATCCCTCGATTTACGTCGCAGTTGGTTCCAAAAAAAAGGTGACGTAAATCGAATGACGACGCAAATTGAAGTTAGAGGGAACAAAAAATTTGACGACGTAAATCGAAACAACTTTAATCGAGGCGACGTAAATCGAAAGATTACTGTATATAATGTGTTGACGAGAGCCCGTGGTTGAAAACCCAGCTAAGACATATCAACCAACAAACAAAATATGAAAACAAAATATTTCTTTTGACGTCTCCCTCTTAAACAAAGCTATCATGAAAAGTTTCTCAAATCTGTTGTTCAGAATCGACATTAAAATGTAAGGTCCATAACTCATGGGCAAAATTAAAACATACAATATGAGTGGTGTGAGAAGCTGGGTTGTAATACTGACTAAAAGATTGTAATGACCGGCCAATTAAGTAAGTAATTTGGATGGTGTAAGAAACTGAGATGTAATTCTAACTAAAAGAGTAATAAAGGCTAAAAATATATGCATTTGTGTTGGTTGTATAAAAAATGCCATGAGACCTCCATGTGGATATTACAGGAATTCAGGAACCAAATTTCCATCTATGGCCACAACTAATGGTCACACCAAAATTTTTCGTTCAGTATAGGTTACCCGGATGTCGAATTGACCCATTGTACCAGTATAGCTTTGATTTCTATTTGGTGGAATTGGCAGAAGATACTCTCAAATCTATGCTGTCAACAACTGGACTGCCTGAAGGAAGTATTTACCGACAAACGTTGAAATCTGATCTGGAGAGAGAAATTGTATTCAATTGGCATAACACTGCGCCACACCGAGACTGAATCGAAGAAGTTTAGTTAAGAAGTTTTTAAGCATCGTCATGGTCTAGCTGGTAGTGTGTTAGCTTATTAGACGTAAGGCCAATGGTTCAAACCCCTGCTCAGACATCTCGAACAAAAACGAAATATGAAAACATATTTGTTCGGCAACTGCCTCTAAGCAGATCTCTGACAAAAACTCTGAGAGTAAAATAAAATTTCCATGAAAATTTTCTTGAAAATCTGCCGTTCAGAGTCGACTTTAAACTGTAGATTCAGCTTCACATGTAGAAAATTAACACACACAACATGGGTGGTGCGAGAAGCGAGGTTGTAATCTTGACTAAATGATTGTAATGGCCAATTAAGTTAGTATGTAAGTAAGTAAGTAATATTCCCTTCTTTTTCCTGTTAAGAAAACCTAGAAGTCATGGACTTATTGAGCTGCTCTCGTACGTTCCAACTCTCAAGGGGCCGCAAGATTATCAGGAGCTATATGTTGTTGAATTAAGACTCATGGTAGTTTGAGAAACTAGGTCGTAATCCTGACTAAAGGGTTGTAATGACCAATTATGTACATATGTATATACATACGTATGTATAGCGACCGTCTTGAGTGTGAATAATTAAGTGTTATGCTAAAGAGAGTCGCCGTAGTCTAGTAGGTAGTGTGTTGGCTTAGTAGACGTAAAGTCAGAGTTCGAGCCCCTGGCCAGACAACAAAACAAAAATACAAAATTATTTCTTCGGCGACTTCTTCTCAGCAGACTCCTGGCAAAAACTCTGAAAGTAAATAAAAATTGCCATGAAAAGGTTTCTCAAAAATCTGTCGTTCGGAGTCGACTGTCTTCAGTCTGACTGAAGGGTTGTAATGACCAATTATGTATGTATGTATACACCAGTTATCATTCATAGCGACCATCTTGAGCGTGAATAATTAAGTGTTAAAGAGAGATGATGAAAAGTGCTTACACCCAAGACAAGATATTACCCTTTAAGCAGGGAGATTAGTTTTGTTGGCATATCAGAGAGCTCCACATGACGTCTAATACTACAAAACAGATTCTGTAGTAATGGTAAAGGCAATAAAATTGTTGAGAGTTGAGTTATGTAATCGTTCTATAAGTGTAGAGTATCATATCAAATGGTTGGTTTTATTGGACTTACTTATCTTTTATAAATGCTGCACCCAGCCTCTTAGCATTAAAATGTTAAAAAGCAGCAGTGCTTACGAAATTAATTGCATGAAAGTGGCTGGTCTGCATAGTTTAAAAGGAATGCAAAACATAAATAAGGACATGCTTGAAAGATTACACACATTTGCAGGCTAAAATACAAAAACAACTCATTCAAAGAATTAAAAAGAGATAAAAATAGGAAATAAAAATAAAAAACAGAAAAGAAACACCATAAATACGAACATACTTGGCATTGTTGCTTGGCTAAGTCTTGTCACCAATATTTATGATTTATGACAACTGAATGCAAAACAAAAAAAATTGTAAAATAAAGAATAATAACAACGAGAACATGAGGGGGGAGAGGGAGGTAGATTTACTAGAAATATGCAACAATTTGTTTAGAATAAAACAGCAGAGAAAAAACACAGAGAAATTCCTACAATTATAAAACGTAAACAAAACGAAACAAAACACAGCAAAACAGAGCAGAACAGAACAAAACAAAAGTAGCCATTATTTTCATGACATTTTGGCTTTGAATGTTTTATTTTTTCAATGGGAGTTGTTTTTACTTTTTGGTGTTGAAGAGAGTATGATTCAAGAGCTATTGTTTACATTTGAAAAAAATTACAAAAAAAAACAAACAAAACCGAAAGAGTTGGAATTGGTGGAATTTATGTTGATGACAGTGAGTGTGTTGGGAATTATTTTTTTGTTGTTTAACATTTTTTCCTTCGGTTTTTTACTGCATTTCCATTGTTGTTGCTGTCGTGGGGTGTTGTTGTGAAATAACTTTAGTCAAGTATGCAACTTTATCATTTTGATTTACATGTTTTAAGCAAAATACAAAAAAAAAAAAAAAACAAGTATGTATAGGGCTCTTGCTACCTCACATACATACACACTCTAAGTCAAACAGCTTTCGAACACTTGTTCACAGAGGAGGCAATTGTTATGGCAACAGCCGCCTGTTACCACAGCCACTGTCAGTCTCACCATTATCCCTGCATTCATATATATGTATGTATACGAATATATCCTTTTATAATAGTTTTGTTTAATGTATTAGTGCATGAAAGTATAACCGAACCAAACCAAAGTAAACCAAACCATGCAGTCGGTGATATCTAATGAATGAACTCAAATTACTCAAAAGCATGAGTTTTTTTGTCTTTGTCATGGAAACAAATACTAAAACAACATGAGTTGAAAGTGTTATGCAGCTGTAATGCTCCATATAATAAACACTGCCTGTTGAGTTATTCTCTGAAAAAATGTGACTTTAATTGATGGAAATAAAAGGTGAAAAACTTTTAATTAAGCATGCATGGCGATAAGTTTGAAACAATACTTGGGTGTAATATTGTAAAGAAATAAAATGATTTAAATGCTGGTGGTGAGAGGCACTTCTCTCTTTTATTGACCAAACATAGGTTGGGTTTTAATCTGTCTTTCTTCCAAGAAAAGGAAAGAAAGAAATGGAATGCAATTGAGACATAACGATGTTAGGCAGTACGAATTTTCTATTTTTTAAAGCAGAGATTACTGGCGTTTAGCGCACGGTATGCTAGTTGCCCTACAAAGTAAGGAAAAGACATGTACAAATATGAAACTGCGTAGATAGTTAATGTATATGTATGTAGATACCAACTCAATAGTCAAATCTATTACTAGGACTGTTTTTTGGTTCTTAAGGTTTGCCTGCGGTTCTGCGGTTCAAATTAGCCAAGTTAGGATAAAAAGTTGTTCAGCATAGCTCTGTAGTGCTCGCCGTTTACAGTCGTCTTTTGTCCTGTAGCGTTTTCGGACACATAAGGCCTGATGATATCTTTAACTTTTCGTATTTTATACGCCAATTTGCATAGTTGCTTATAATTATTTTTCTCGTATTCGAAGTTTAAGGGCCATTATTACAACTTGCCGCTAACTAAAGGGAGCGTTGTTTTTCATTATTATAAGTGGACAATAAGGTAGAAGTAAACGTTAATCTAAAGCGAGGATCATCCTACCTTTAACTTTTAAAGTTATGTTTATGTTTGAACCTGCCATTTTATATATTATTTTCAACATGGCAATTTCAAATATAAACAAAATGAGCAAATACAAAAAAAAAATAACACCTTCGTTTACACTGCGTTAAAAAAAACTTTTTTAATTGAGCAGTGTTATCGACATTGCTGCGGTACTGCCATATTTTTGAAAAAGTTAACTTTATTTTGTCTGTAGGTTGTAATAACGAAAAGAAGTTAAAGTTGACTTTAAAGTTCACTTTAGCTAGAGTTACCTACCCAACTAGAACGGCGAGTTGTAGTAATTGGCTTAAGACAGTTTGAATATTTATTACAAGAAATTTGTGGTCTATGGCTGTTGCACTGTTAGTACTTACTAATGGAACATATTTAAGTTTTTCATTCAAATTCTATGTACAGACTTCCCATTGGTTCCCCAATTTCAGTACGACTAAGGTTCTCAATTTTTATAAAACAATATAAAAACAGAGGTATAATATGGGGTATGAGAGCCTAACTGAAGAGTCTGAACCATGCTGAGGATATTCGTATTCTCGATCATAGTTTTACCGATATTTCCGTTAAATTGTATTAAACAGTTTCCCTGTAGGAGTCAAGAAAGTATAACTGGAAAATATTAAGTGGCTTTGCTATTCGAGGAAGTACAATTCGATTGTGGGAAGGATTAGAACAACTGGAAAATATTGTTATTATGACGAGACCGAATTGGTTTTTGTTAGAAATATAATTACATACGTAATTGGCCATTACAACCCTTCAGTCAGCATTACGGCTTAGCTTCTCACACCACATATGTTGTGTGTGTTACTTTTATACATGAGTGGCGTGGCCTACAGTTTAAAGTCGATTCCGAACGACAGATTGTTGAGAAACTTTTCATGGCAATTTTATTTACTCTTAGAGTTTTTGCCAGAAATCTGCTGAGAGGAAGTCGCCTAAGAAATATTTTTTCATATTTTCGTTTTGATGTCTGACCTGGGTCTCGAACCCTAGCTTTACGTCTTATAAGCTAAGATACTACCTACTACACTACGACGACTTCATAGAAATATAATTAATTATGTAAATTTAATCAAATGTAAGTCGTCGTAGTCCAGTAGGTAGTGTGCAGGTTTATTAGTCGTGGGGCCACGGTTCAAGCCCCAGGTCAAACGTCAAAACGAAATACGGAAAAATATTTCTGCGGCGATTCTGAGAGTAAATAAAGTTGCCATAAAAAGTTTCCAAAAAATGTGTTGTTCGGAGTCCATTTTAACTGTAGGTCTGGCCACTCATGTCTAAAATTAACACACGCAACATAAGTGGTGTGAGAAGCTAGGTTGTAATCCTGACTGAAGGGTTGTACTGACCAATTATGTATGTATGTATGTAATGTCCGCGATATGGTCTACGTTAGTCACGGTCTGCCTTTATGGGGCAGTAGCTTGAACACTATTTTAACACTGCCACGCTGATGCTGTGTTATTTATAACTGGATACTATGGTGAGACCGAATTGGTTTTTTTCAGAACTGATGAAGCAAATTAGCTTAAAGGGGTGAACATTGAAATTTTTATAATAAATATTTAAAAATTTAATTGCCTTGAACTAAACACATTCATCAATAATATAAGATATGCTGATGATACCACAATTGTGGCTGGTAGTATATCCGACCTACAAAAACTGATGGAAAAGCTTGCACGTATAAGTGAGATGTATGGATTAAGAATTAATATGAAAAAGACTAAATACATGGTTATTAGTAAAAAAAATTCCCATCAGAACGCAACTTTAAATATACAAAATATAGAAATCGAAAGAGCGCGAAGTGTTAAATATCTGGGAGTCTTAATAAACGACCAGTGGGACCCATCAAAGGAAATTAAATGCCGCATAGAGATGGTGAGAGATGCCTTTTTTAAATATAACAAAGTGTTGACCAGTCATGACATCAACGTAGCAACAAAAACACGCTTTATAAAATGCTACATTTGGTCTGTCCTATTATACGGAGTAGAAGTTTGGACAATCAAAAACTCTAATGAAAGAAAATTGGAGGCCTTCGAAATGTGGATATGCCGTCGAGTTTTGAAAATACCATGGACTGCCAGAGTCTTCATTAAGAAGGATGAATGTCAACCGACAACTAATATTAATAATAAAAAACGGAAAACTTCATCCCTAGGACACGTATTGAGAAACAACATATACAAAATTTTACAACAAATCCTTAAATACAAAATTGAAGGAAGGCGTGGCAGAGGCAGAAGGGAAACATCATGGCTGAAAACATAAAAGACTGGACAGGGTATAGTGATGAAAACACCCTCCTTTATACCGCTAGGAACCGAGAGCTGACCATTTTAATATAAAATGAATACATATACATATTTATAAACATATGATGAGTACACAAAGAAGAAGAAACACATTCATATGAAAAGAATTTCTCTTTTTTATCCACCACTGTTGCTCATTATAATTCTAATAAATTTCAATTATTTGTTAATCTTCCATAGGAATTTAGTTTTCAAATTCACCATTTATTGCAGAATATTTTTTTTCTTTCGCAAAATGGTTGAAATTTGATATTTTAATCCTCTTAAAATGCAATTGTTTGTAAAAGTAATTGTTGTTAAATATAGTTCATATTTTGTATGTATAAGAGAGTAATATGTTGTATTATTCCATTATACACGGTAGTAGTATAGAATTGATTGTAGTGGTGCCCTACATGAATGTTAATTCTGAATTAAAAATAATAAATGTTTTGAAAAACATGACAAAACTTATGATTATTGTATGTGCCTAGACAAAAAAAACTAGCTTTGCATGACTCTAATAAATTTGCATTAATTTGTTGGCCTATGAGCAAACTTTGAGGAAACTTAGATGGCGTATATAAGTATCTGGTGTATATGTATGTATTTAAATGCTTTAGTAAAAGGTAATGTGGATATAAATATTTCCGTAAATAATAGATACGCATACGTGCTATATACGTATACCATGTACATACCTTATATACCATGTTCTATGTATTCTAATTTACCTTCTGCTGTTTGATAATATGTATTGTGGATATACACAATGTTTTTTGGTAAATTGAATAAATCCTTTGATTATAATTGTTGTTGTAAAATGTAAATTGAAGTGGAAATTCTTTTGGAATGTCATTAGTTCTGCAGTTAATTTAGCCATTATTTGCATTTAGTTTAACTAATTATCTATTTATGCACTTAATTTCATATATTTCATCCAATCTATGTTCATAAACATACCATTTGCGCCAATATACGACAGTCGGCAGAGAAGTAAAAGTGAAACCAATAAAAATTTTTATTTCAAAAACGAAATGAAAATTTTTCATGCTAAAGAAACCGAAATTGAGTCGTTTTAATACATTTAACTTTCCTAACAACCCTCGCATATTGCATATTATATTTGTACGTCTATTAATATTGGCTTCTATAATTTTCTCAGAGCCTTTAAAGCAGCAATAATTAGTCTTTTTGAGTGCGTTTGTATGGGTTTATTTAGGCAGCGTTGTTTTGTGAATTTATTTGTAAAATTGCAGAACGCAATTGTATTGTCTCAATGGGTGCCAAAGCAAATTGTTGAAGTTAATTACAAAATTTATTTAATAATTAGTTTTAAGTCTTTTTCAATTAAATAAATTATTTATAATTTATGCTCATAATGTTTAAATTTAATAATTATAATGGAAGTATTGCTAGGAGCAGATACATATACGAGTGGCATAATGAATCATGAGTAATAGTATGATATAACAGTATTTAGTGCAACAGTATCGATTATGTAATCTAATAAAAATAAGCAATCTCGAGGAATTGTATTTCTTTATAGTTTGTTTAAAAAGAATTTCTGAAAATTACGGTCATCCGGTCATCCATCTTATAGCGCTGCAACTCGCGCTACTCTAGTAAGTAGTGTGTTGGTTTATTAGACGTAAGGCCACAGTTCAATCTCCACGTTAGACATTTCCAACGAAACAAAATATGAAGAATATTTCTTCGTGTATAATATATTTGTACATTATAAGATAGATCGGTCAATATAACGCACGAAGCATTACGGCCAGTGTATGTTGTTTAAACGTATAGTTCTCTTTAGAAGTCGCCATAGTCTAAAAGATAGTGTGTTTGCTTATTAGACGTAAGGCAATGGCTCAAACCACAGGTCAGATATTTGGAATAAAATGAAGTGTGAAAAAATATTCTTTGGCTATTTCCTCATCTAAGCAAGTTTCTGGTAAAAAATCTGAGGGTAAATAAAATTGAAATGAAATGTTTCTCAAAAATCTGTTGTTCGGAATCGACTTTAAACTGTAGGTCTCGACACTTATATATTAAACTGCGCATATTGCTGCGCCATCAACTAAAATAAATTTGAAGGAAATACATTACACAAATGTCCGTTGTCCTGATGATTCAGATGAACGGGCCTGAGTAGCACGCATTCGATCAGTTTCTAATCTCACTTCTCTTGTTCAAGTCGTTCAAGTGAACGGGTCTCAGCGGCATATATACATAGTACTCGAAGATTTTCCAGTCTTAATGCTCGTCTGATTCTGAGGCTGGTAACGCTCTTTCCTTCCGTGTTTGAGGTGTAGGTCGACCAATTGCTTGCCATTCATTTTGAATAATTTTTGTTGACACCATCCATCGGAAATTAATCGCACCAACCTCCGTCGACTCACGCGCAACAACTTGGTTAAAGAATGCACAGTTTATTATTTAATTCATTTTAAGTACTTTTCAGTGGCGCCACCTATCGGATATTGGTCCTACTAATTTAGAAACCTTCGTCAGCTCATGCGCAACAACTTTGCTAAAGATCATAACATGATCAGATGCATAATTTACGATTCTATAAGGTACATACAAACAAACATTCATTTTTATATATCTAGACAATGGGAGGTGACACGCCCACTATGGCCAATCCGCCCATTTTGTTCATATATACGTCAAAGTCGTCCATACAAAATTTGAGGACTCTAGCTGTTGCAGTTTATGAGATATGCGACATTAAATACTTATTAGGTATGTTGGCGTGGCACCTAGCCTACTTGAAATTTTAAAATAAAAAGAAGCTATAACTCCTTTCAGACATACAGGAAGATACTGTGAAAATTTCAAGAAAATCGGTTCAGTGTTGAATCGAAAGATAGCTCTCTTCTGATTTTCATAAAGCGATTACGTTCTAATGAAAGGTTATGTTATCTAATGTACAGGCATTCCGTAAATATTCTGTTGACTGGTTTGAATCTGAAAAATATACAGTTTCAGCGATAAGATGATCGCTGCTACTTTTGTTTTTGTGGTAAGAATTATAAGGCAATTTATCTCACGAAATTCTTTTACCAATAAGACATCTATATCATACGATTTACTATCAGGCGTTCACATTTTTGGCTCTTATGAAGTCATGAACCGGTGTTAGTAAACCAAAAACAATTTTAGTACTTTTGGATTTTTGAAAAATTAGCACCAAATAAGTGCTAATGAAGAAACTACAACCGCCAATTTGCTAATAAAAATACAGTTATTATACAGTTGAGTACAGTAAATACAAAGATATTATAAAAAGCAAAAATTAATTTCTTTTTCATTGAGCTTTGAGCATTTTTGTTCTTTAGAAAATTGAACATTTTATTACTGAAATCCTGCAGGCTTCACTCCATGCATCCTACATCCACCTTTTAGTTTCAGAAGGGAAAAGATTAAGCAAAAACCATACAGATTTCCATTTCCCTTTTAAGGAAAATGTAATGTTCTTTCAATGTTTATCAAATTTGGCTTAGAGAATAAAGGTTATACAAAACACTAGGTTACAAACCATATGATAAAATATAAACGTCTCAAGAAAGAAAAAACTCAATATAATATATTGCATTAAACTTAATGGTGCTGTAATTAATAAAATTAAAAAAAATTAATTTTTTTTCACATATCGACGCCTCCATTCTATAACGTTCTAAGTACACTTTAATGTTTTTAAATTCTACGTTCTCTAACTTAAATGCTGTCAAAATTTGGTTAAGATGCGCCGATCCGTTCCGAAGTTATAAGGAAAAATCTTCTAGAATACACAAATGGTCGTATGTCGCGTGAAAACTTTGAGAGCTCATAACTCAAAACACACTTTTTCGAGTTAGAATGTTATAGAACGGAGGCGTCGATATTTTAAACGTATATCTTTTGCATTGTACACCTACCGAATATAAATATTCGGTCGTATTTTCCCTCGATATTTTAAACGTATATCTTTTGCATTGTACACCTACCGAATATAAATATTCGCTCGTATTTTTTCCTTAAAGCATGACATTCGATTTAGTTTCTCTACTTGTCGCAGACAACACAAATGTTTTAATTGGTTTGTGTCTATGATATAAGTTTGAATACGAATGTGTGGTTAAAATAGGGGTTTTAATACTGGTTTACAGTAACGTTAAAGTAAACGAGAGGATATTCGTTACAAAATCGTGATTTAATTTTAGAATGATTTCTTATTTATTTATTTATTTATTTATTAATTAATTACAATACAATTACAAATTATATTCTAATTATATACGAGCGGAGTAGCTTGACCATATGCTCGGTGTAGTGTCACAGTCCAGAGTCTCTGGTGGGAATAGAACCCACGACCCTCACGCTAATAGTCTAGCACACTACCCACTAGACTACCAGGACACCCAGAATGATTTCTTATTTTTTGCTGAGATATGAAATTGTCGACAGTTAGGTCAATATGGCCACCTACACTCTCTCTCCTAAGTTTAACAACAACATTACTCACTGTATTTCCTTTTTGGAAAGCATCTGACAATTGCAGTGCATTTTGGATTTTTATTGAGCCTCTATTGAGAAGGTGCTGCAGTAAGTTGGATGTTCTACTATCATACTTGAGATAGGCTTTGAAACTTCCACCAATATATGAGAGTTTAATTCCATTCTCATTTGGATTTTGTTATACCTTTGCCATCCTTTAGTCCTGCCATTTTTTTACTTTTGACTTGTTTTTGTTTCTTTAGCTGCATACTTAGTTCAGTGGCCATTACTACTGCTATTTAGTCAAGATTACGACCTAGGTTCTCACACTACACATGCTGTGAATGTTAATTTTATGCTTGAGTGATGTGGCCTATAATTTAAAGGTTTGGCAGAAGACTGCTGAAAGAAACTCACCGAAGAAATATTTGTTCATATTTTGTTTTGTTTGAGCTGGGATTTGAACTATGGTCTCACGTTTAAGTAAGCTAACACACTATCCACTAGAATACGTGGATTTTGTTCTTTTATTGGAGTTAATTCTTAATCATAATATGATGTTTCCTGTTGCTTTTATTTATTAAAACGGTCAGGGAGTTTACTAGACGAATTATTTGGAGAGGGTTATAGTCATTTTTCTTCTCCTACCGGATTTAAAATTGGATTGCTTCGGTTTGTATGAATTTGTACACTTTAACCAAGTCTCCTTTTATCGCATGAATATTAAAGGGTCCGCCAAATAAGTTTTTTTTTTAAAATGCTTAAAAAAACTACTGAATATTTTCTCAAATTTCTTTTTTTATTTGAAAGTACAATCCTTCCGGTTAATAATGGAAAATAATTTCATTCAAATGGCTGCCTCGGCTGGCCAAGCAGTAGCCTACACCAAAAGATGCCGGTTTTGGCAAAAAAATTATCTTTTCAGATGAAGCTCATTTTGATCTTGGCGGGTATGTAAACAAGCAAAATTGTTGCATTTGGGGCACAGAAAACCCGCACGCATACATTGAAAAGCCGACGCACCCAAAACGAGTCACTGTTTGGTGCGGATTTTAGTCCAGAGGCATAATTGGGTCATTTTTCTTCGAAAATGAGCAAGGAGTGGCCGTTACAGTCAATGGCGATCGTTATCGGGCCATGTTGAACCAATTTTTGTTCGCAAAAATTGAAGAGGAGGATATTGGCATCATTTGGTTTCAACAGGATGGTGCTACGTGCCACACAGCCGAAGCTACACTCGATGTTTTGCACCCTGTTTTTGAAGATCGCATTATCAGCCGCAGAGCTGATGTCGTTTGGCCACCTCGGAGGTGTGATTTGACACCGTTGGACTATTATTTGTGGGGTGCCGTCAAAGATAAGTGTTACGCCGACAAGGCAGAGACAATTGACGCTTTAAAGGACAATATTCGTGAAGCCATTGGTGAAATACAGCTGCACACAATCGATAATGTGGAAGGATTGTACCTCCAAATAAAAAAAAGAATTTGAGAAAATATTCAGTAGTTTTTTAAGCATTTTCAAAAGAAAAAGTTATTTGGCGGACCCTTTATTTAAATAAATAATATCGACTATAAATGCTTTCAACACACGAATTTTCATTGAATTTTCGTTAACAAATTAGCCACAAATGCTGAACATTTAATTTATTTAAATACTCTGGACCTCTTCAAGTCATTATCAATAAAAAAAGTACCTTTTCCTCGTACTTCTATTTTCCATTTATTACCCATATAAGTTATTATGACTGTTTTTTTCAATTACATTACCTTTCTTCGTTAAAAAAACAAAACAATAAAACAAATCAATTAAAAAACTCTTCAACAAAATATCTGCACCAACAACTAATGGCATGGGAGAACACCTCAACAATAATTCATTTTAAGATACTTAGAGATACGACTCGACATAATAAAACTTTGCTACACACTTGAAATAAATAAAATTAAAGACATAATTAATGTACCCGTTCGTTCGTTCGTTCATTCATTTGGGTCATTACGATTTTATGACAAAATCATTGATGGGCGAAAAATGGATGACCGTAGCAATAGTAGTAGTAGTAAAGCGCCTAGAGAAAAAGTTGCCAATATAGTCTACACCTACCCACGCTCTGTCTTAACTCTTGAGTAATGTCTTTGCCTCAATATTCTTGAGATGCTCATCTTGTCTTTGGAACACCAACTGGAACATTCAATTAAAATACAATTCGTAACGATATAAACGTGACTACTTGCCATACTAGGGGCAACACTGCATGTTTTATTCTTCCTCCATCTTATGGATTCCACAAGATGGTAGTGAGATGATGTTCCGTACGAATGAATGCTTTTAACTTGTTATTTATAAACTTCAATTTCAATTCTAAGCATGTGAATGAGGCCAAATGCTTAGAGTGGGAGAGGTTAGAAGGAAGTGTGTGTGTGTGTGTGTGTGGTTGGTGGCTGTAGACAAAAACTAATTCTCAATTCAATTTAATTGCATCTTTAAGTATTTTTATTGAAAATTTACTGGGTTTTCACAATTCTACCATCAAGTTTTCGTTGAGAAAACTGCAGTATAATTAACCAAAATTGTTGATGTACAATAACAACAACAACCACATAGACCAACCAACACAAATACAGGGCTTGTTGGAAACGTATGTATATACAAAGATACATTCGTAGTTCGTGGGACATATTCCGTAGTCACAAATTTTTTCAGCCATAAACAATTCAATTGAATTCATTGTTATTGAGGACCAAGCTTAAGTTACATAACCTTTAATATACATACATACATACATACATAATTGGTTATTACAATCCTTTAGTCAGGATCACGACCCTCAATTGTAGTTTCTCACACCACTTATGTTGTGTGCGTTAATTTTTATACATGAGTGTTTAAGTTTAAAGTCATCTCCGCACGACAGATTTTTGAGAAATTTTTTTCATGGCAATTTTATTTACTCTCTGAGTTTTTGTCGGAAATCCGCTAAGAGGAAGTCGCTGAAGAAATACCTTTTGTATTCTGTCTCGATGTCCAGCCTGAGGCTCAAACCCTGCCTTTACGTCTAATAAGCCAACACACTACCTACTAGATTACGGTGACTTCTGTGTTCATATAAGATTGTGTGAAAATAATACGACCTTTGACCTCAATGACCTCTGAATCATTATGCGACTTGCTGCTTACTATCATTGTCTGGTCACACGGTTCCAAACCTCCAAAAGCAAAACGGGGTCCTTTAAGGCAAATACAGTCTAATTTACTGTTTTTTCTGAAACTAACGTCTGTTGTTTTTGTAAAAAGGACGCCGAGAGCTTAGTGTAAACTCCTTGTGATTTTCTACATTCGGCGGACAGAGTAACAGAGACAAAATTTGTGAAATTATGGTGTTTATGGTAAGTAAAGTCGCCGTAGTCTAGTGTATGTTGTCTTATTACATGAGCGGTCATGGATCAAACCCCAGCTTAGACATTTCGAACAAAACAAAATGAAAAAATAACGTTTTTTTCGATGACTGTCTCCCAGCAGACTTCTGGCAAAAATTCGGACATACATACACACAGTTACTAAAGTATACATACGGTTAACAAATTTCAGAAATTTTTTAACCAATCAGTTTTCGTTGAAAATCTTTATAGTTTCCTCAATTTTTGCATTGGTTAAAAAATTTCTGAAATTGAACTGAATTGCGGCCCTGCACAGGCCCACAAAAGTATACATCCGATTAACAAATTTCACAAATTTCTGAACCAATGCAAAAGACCGTCTTAAAATCGTGGAAAGTTGTCAGACAATTATAAAGATTTTCAACGAAAATGGATTGGTTAAAACATTTCTGAAATTTGTTAACCGTATGTATACTATTGTGGCTGAGTTTACATAAAATAATTAGTCATTACAACTCTTCAGTTAGGAGCACGACCTAGTTTCTTACACCACTTATGTTGTGTTTGTTAATTTTATGCATGAGTTACGGAACCTACAGTTTAAAGTCGTCTCCGAACGACAGATTTTTTGAGAAACTTTTCATGACAATTTTTATTTACTCTCGGAGTTTTTGCCAGAAATCTGCTGAGAGAAAGTCGCCGAAAATATACTTTTTGTATTTTGTTGTTGTGTCTGGCCTGAGGTTTGAACCCTGACTTTACATCTAATAAGCCAACACACTACCTACTAGACCACGGAAAGAATTCAGACAGTAAAATAAAATAGCCATGAAAAGTTTTTTAAAAATCCGTCGTTAGGAGTAGCCTTTAAACTTTAGGTCTCGCCATTCTTGGACGAAATTAACAGACATAAATTGGTTGATGAGAGGAGCTAGGTTGTAATACTAACTGTAGAGTGTAACCACTACGGCGATTTCATTTTTTAGAATTCTCACCTCAGGAATGCCGTCAACAACAGACTTCATAGGCAACTTCGAATATTGGGAGAGTAGACTCCATGAGCAATTTTCATAACGACTTCATGCATGACCACAACTGAATATATTCTTTCAGAAGGCATTATTTCTAGACAATTACAGATGATATTCAATAAACCCCGTGAGGTCAGGTCAAGTCAGCAGATTTCTGGCTTAAACTCTGAGAGTAAATAAAATTGCCATGAAAAAGTTTCTTAACTTGGCTTTAAACTGCAGGTCCCGCCACTCATGTATATAAATAACACACAACATAAATGGTATGATAAGCTAGGTCGTAATCCTGACTGAAGGATTGTAATAACCAATTATGATGATGTTAATGATGATGGTATACTATTATATTCAAAGCGAGAAAATGCATCATTTGTAGACAGTTTGTGGTTTATCAAGTGACTAGTAGAAAGTGATCATCACCAGCAATTAGGTAACATTCTCCACCTTAGAACTGAAGTGAATTGTGTTGGTGTGTGTAAGAAAATTTTTGAATTGAAAACAAAATCAATTGCACAAGAAAGGCATTTTTAGACACAAACACAAACACACACTCTAACACCCAAATATTTTGTTTGAAACACGTTATGTGTCTTCCCACATAAACACATACCAACACAGCCACAACACATATAATCAATCCCTAGGGTGACATAATTTTCAATAAAGCTTTAGTTTAACTAAGACAATTCAAACACATGTCCGACCATTTCTTTATACGATTGTTCGAACTACTCGTACAACGTTTCACGTCTACAAATGGTTCTTGAATCCATACACACACACACACACCACAGTATGTTGTCTAATAATACGGTACGATGAAGTTTCCTAAAGAAATTTTAAACATAGAGCAGAGACAGAAGGAAGTCTTTATTTACTATGGGGTGTTGTTGCACGAAAGTTTTTATTTTTTTTAACAAAAACGGCCGTGGTTGAAATGTTTAGGGCGTGATATTGGTGGGAAGTTTTCATTCCTGTGGAAGAAATTACTACTTAATCTGGAAAAAAACTCTTGGCTGAACACATGAAATTGAAATTAAATCCAGAGAGGAGGTATTCACGTCAGAGGTTTTACCCCTTTTTGCTTTTTTAATAAACGTGGGATCCTTCGAAAGCATATACCCCATCTTCTTGCTTTTTCTTTCCTTTGCTTCAGCTTTACTACTCAGTTTTTCTCCCAGTAAAGCATGTTAACTGGCCGGATTATTCAGTCGATGACCAGTAAAAAAACCTTTCATATCGCCAAAAAATAGAAAAGGGAGACCTGAATTCGCCGAGGCCCATCTCAATTGAGTGTCGAAAAATTGAGAACTGTGCTGTTTTCTGACCAATCTAAGTTTAATTTAAAGGATTCAGATGGCATAAAGCATGTACGCAGACGATATGAAAAGTTTGGCGTTATGAAAGTTTTTTTACTGGTTGTCGACTGAATAATCCGGCCTCTACCACCCTTCAGCGAATCGTTCTTTCGCTAATTTTTAAATCTAAGAGGTTTTGTATGTGACTAGAAGATACTGTAGGATCATTTTGGATTGTCCTTTTAATTAGGAGCCTTCATGTCGCGAAGTTTCACGTGGCCTTCCTCCATGATGAGTAGGAGATGTGCGACCAGTCTGCCAAAACTTTTTAATTAGCCTACAAATAATTGATCTGTTGATCGAATATCTTGCACTCAATTGATCTTAACCCAATCGAAAACTTGTGGGAGATCGTTAACTTAAAAGTCAACCGAGAAAATTGGTAAACTAAAGAAGATTCATTTGAAGCCGCAAAAATAGCCTGGGAAGCAATATCATCTGAAATAATTAATAATTTAATATCCTCTATGCCTGAAAGATGTGCGTGCGTTATCCAGAATACAGGATTCGCAATGAAATATTGATTTCAATAGTTTTTTTCTGTACCTTAAATTGGGGGTGCTTTAGTTTTGTCCGCTTATGTTTGCGACTTAAAATGTTTTTTGAATTTTAACTTTTTTTTATAAAATTCTGAATTCCTTAAGTTTATGTTTTTCAATAATAAGGATATAAATAAATAAAAAAATTAAAAAAACAATTTAAATAACTTTGTTTTCGCAAAAAAAATTATCGTTTAAGAAATATGTACTGAGGGGTGCTTAGGTTTTGGCCGATACTGTATATTAAGTGGATTGTGCTCTAATGTTGTCATATTATTGTCTGATAGTCATACTTTTTACGCAGTACTTGATATATTCTTGTAGCTCTTTCGTTTACGGTTAAGAGTTAATTGGCCTGAGGAACTAAGAAGACGTCACATAGAAGAATATTTCTGTAGGCGCGCCACCCATATATCAAACACTCTTCTTTTAGCATTCCTCTCTGTCTGTTACAGCGTAAACTGTTTCAAATATAATGTCACACAAGAATGTTTGTTCATCATCATTGGTTTATAATTGACTAAAACTGTCCAGTCTTATGTGGGTTTGTACCGGACTGTATCGTTCACACTTGTTTCCGTATACCTTTAGTTCTTAAATATACCCACACATCTTAATATTCACTCTTTTCCACAACAAATCGTTTTTGATTCCTACCATATTCCCCATGGATGTTGGACCAGTTTACCCAATTCTAATAGTGTTAACTGTTTACCGGCGTATATGTGCATACATATGTTTTCACTTTGATAATATTTAAGCCGACTAATAATGTCGAAAATGACGTATAAAAGTATAAAATATGCTTTCGGGCAGAATAATTTATTTGAAAATGAAAATATTGTACGGAACTAATAAAACGACAAATTTCCGTTTAAGGCATGACAACGAATTCTACTTAAACTTTAATTGTGATTAAAAGGCCAGGACTATAAAACTCTATTAAAATACTATTGTACGTTTGGTTTCATTGAAACCAACCAACCAACCAGCCAACAACAACAGTAGCAAAGTGTTAATATATTTAATATTGTATGTATGTTGGTTGGTAAGAGAGAGAGAATAAAAAGTTTTCTCGTTTTTGTTGTTATTGTAGTATATTTGAAAATAAATAAATATAATTAAATTAATAAATAAATTAATGCAATTAAGTTCAATAATTAAATTACAATAAGTTCTGGAAGCATACACTAACAATACAACAATATTTGTATGGTAATAAAGTATAGTGCAGAGCAGAAGTATTGCTAAGTATTAAGTTATGTTATATTTGTTTATGATTATTGATCTTAATTTAAACTTATTGGCTTGGCTATGCTGGCGTCCTTTAGTTCAGAAGTTAAAGCTTCTATAATAAGGAATACTAAATACTTTACGTCTTTATGGGACATAGCATCTTGCGTTCATCTTCTTATTAGGTTTAGGTTTTTCTTTATTATATATCAGATATTCTTTTGAATTGTAAATATTTAAAAGTCTTTATTCTCCCTTCAAGATCCTATTGACAACCCAAAGAGGATAACATCAATAACAAAAACCATGGAAGCATGAACACCTCTTGTATATAAAGTATGTTGTAAGAATGCTCATTAATACAACCAATACCACAATATAATATATGTGTACAGAAGGAGTTGTTTCTCAGCAATGACACATGGTAACCCTATCATCCTAGAACCCACTGTAGTATACCAATCACCTGCTCTGCTGGAAAAAATCTAATTAATGAAACAAACCAAAGAAATAATAAGCAGATGTGGGAAATGGGAGACAATCCTGGGTTCTTTACTTACCTACTTAATCATTTAGTCAAGTTTACAACCTAGCTTCGCTCATCACCCAACTTGTGTGTGTAAATTTTATCCATGAGTAGCAAGACCAACAATTTGACGTCGACTCCGAATGTGAGATTTGAAAATTTATTTAATATCTGAAATTTTGCCAGAAGTCTGCGAAAAGGAAGTCTCAGAAATCAGAGCTAGGGCTCTCTTCTAATAAGCAATACCTTACTCACTAGACTACAGTGACTTCCTTACATACATACATAATTGGAGGATTAGCGAGGATTACGACCTAGCTTGTCACATCACTTATGTTGTGTGGGTTAGTTTTATAAAGGGTCCGCCAAATAACTTTTTTTTTGAAAATGCTTTAAAAAAAAACTACTGCATATTTTCTCAAATTTCTTTTCTTATTTGAAAGTACAATCCTTCCGGTTAATAATGGAAAATAATTGCGTTCAAATGGATGCCTCGGCTGGCCATGCAGTAGCCTACACCAGAAGATGCCGATTTTGGCAAAAAAATCATATTTTCAGATGAAGCTTATTTTGATCTTGGCGCACGCATATATTGAAAAGCCGACGCACTCAATACGAGTCACTTTTTGGTGCGGATTTTGGTCCAGAGGCATAATTGGGACATTTTTCTTCGAAAATTACCAAGGAGTGGCCGTTACAGTCAAGGGCGACCGTTATCGGGCCATGTTGAACGAATTGTTGTTCACAAAAATTGAAGAGGAGGATATTGGCAACACAGCCGAAGCTACACTCGATGTTTTGCGCCCTGTTTTTGAAGATCGCATTATCAACAGCATAGCTGATGTCGTTTGGCCACCTCGGAGCTGCGTTTTGACACCGTTTGACTATTATTTGTGGGGTGCCGTCAAAGATAAGTGTTACGCCGACAAGCCAGAGACAATTGACGCTTTAAAGGACAATATTCGTGAAGCCATTGGTGAAATACAGCTGCACACAATCGATAATGTGCTTAAAAATTGGACCGATTGTGTAGGCTACTGCATGCCCAGCCGAGGCAGCCACTTGCATGAAATTATTTTCCATTATTAACCGGAAGGATTGTACTTTGAAATAAAAAAAGAAATTTGAGAAAATATTCAGTAGTTTTTTTTAAAGCATTTTCAAAAAAAAAAAAGTTATTTTTGCGGACCCTTTACATGAGTGGCGGGACCTGCCGTATAAAGTCGACTCCGAACGACAAGATTTTTGAGAAACTTTTTCATGCAAATGTTATTTACTCTCAGAGTTTTTGTCAGAAATCTGCTGAGAGGCGGTCGTTCAAGAAATATTTTTTCACCACACTACCTAGACTTCTGCGACTTCCTTAAAGAAATGAAATTAAATACGAAAAGGTTGCACTGACTGTTGCTATTTGTATTCTAACTTACTTACATAATTGGACATTACAACCCTTCAGTCAGGGTTACAACCTAGTTTCTCCCACCACTCATGTTATTAGTGTGCTAATTTTACCCATGAGTGGTGGGTCCTTCTGTTTAAAGTCGTTTCCAAAAGACAGATTTGAGAAACTTTTCATGGCAATTTCATTTCACTCTTAGTTTTTGTCAGAAGACTACGGAAATTTATAACAAGACACTACCGTCTAAACTACGATAACTTTATTAATTTATTTAAAGCGACAATTTCTTTAAAATAATGTTTCCTATGAAATAAGTTAGCAGTGTAGAGCAAGACATGGCTGGAATACTTTCCTTTCACTTCCAGCTCAATAATTTTTTCTCATAAGCCATGTCAAAGACATACATACATACATACATAATTGATCATTGCAAACCTTTAGTCAGGATTACAACCTACCATCTTACACCACTGATGTTGTGTGTGTTAATTTTATACATGAGTTGCGGGACCTATAGTTTAAAGTCGATTCCAAACGACAGATTTTTGAGAAACTTTTCATGGCAATTTTATTTACTCTCAGATTTTTTGCTAGAAACGCAAATATTTTTTCATATTTTTATTTTGATGCCTGACCTGGGGTTTTGAATCGAGGCCTCAAGTCTAATAAGCCACTACACTACCTACTAGACCACGGCGACTTCAAAGACCTTAAGCTTGTTTACAAACCTTTTCTTAAAATTCTGCTGAGCGAGGCTTGACTAAAGAAATATTTCGGTTTTTGTTTTAATTTTTCTTTTTTTTTTTTTGATATGACGGTTGAGTTTTAACTCTCGAGCCTTTGGCAAATAACCCTATATAAAAATCATTACCCTTCAGGGACTACCAGTAGCAGAACTCAATGTTTTTATTGCTCGCTTAACACTTCTCCAAGCTGCCACATCTAACTTTTGTTTAAAACTGAATTTAAAATCAATTAATTCCTTAGTATTTTATCTCTTCCACAATGAAAACACGATTGTATCTGAATCAATTCTGTAAAAATGGTCCCCACGAAATTGTTTCTAACCGGCAAAACAAAAATTAATTTCTCTTATCGCGTAGGACATCAAACAGTCGAAACAGGTCGACTGGCCTTTTCAACATTCAATAACAATTTCGTTAAGATTGTCACATTCAATGCGGTTGACCACGGTTAAAATGTGTTTAAATTTGAAGTACGTAATGAATTATTTGTTCTTTTTTTTTGTTTGTTTTGTTCTCCATTAAATCGTTGCGGCATATGTTCCGGCCAGAACTCGTAATTTGATGTCCAAATTAATTGAAATTATGTCAATATCTTAAATAAATTCAGAGCAAAAAAATATAGCACGAGATATTCACAATGCATTCCTTAGTTAATTGTATTAACCACAAAATGAACTTTCAATTTACACTATAAACACATGAATACATACACGTACACGTATATATACATACATATATACATATAATGCAAATATTGTATATGAACTGATTTTATTAACATTCCAGCAGTTCAAGGGAATGATACCGTACAGAGAGTGAATTGAGCGGCTTGAAGTTACACATTGTTTCCGCATGTTTCGTTTTCCTTAAAGTTTGAAATTACTGTCAGGATTAAAGGATCATAAAGCCTTAGCAATTGCTAGGTAGTTATAGGGGGCCGTCCCCTCAGAAGTCATGTATAGGAATGCCTTCCCATAGGGCAGTTTTATGTCAGAATCATAAAGGAATCCTGGATAGCCTAGATGTAAGAAAAGACGGCATTTAGGTCCTCGTCTTATCCACATCAGTCAGTAGAGCTAAATAATACTGTTTTGACACATTACAACCCTTCAGTCTGGATTACGGCCTAGCATCTCACACCACTTATGTTGTGTGTGTTAATTTTATACCCGAGAAGCGGGACCTACAGTTTAAAGTCAACTCCAAATGACAGATTTTTGAGAAACTTTTTTTTGAACCGTGGCCTTACGTCTAATAAGCCAACACACTACATACTAGACTACGGCGTCTTCTAAGTATTTACAATAAGAGTGTAAAATTTCCATTAAATTTTCACACTGTTTGTGTTTCTTTTATAAAAATTTCAGAAACATTCACTTCCATCTCATGCAATACCAGGCCTCATTAACAAGCCACTTATTTCTAGCAGACAGCCTTCGTGTACTGTGAAGTGACCGTTAAAAAGTTGCATTCATCAGTAATGAGGAGGAGACAATCTCCACTTAAAGAACTGGTGAGATGTGTATGTTCTTAAGTGTTTATAATTACAATTACATGTCGTCAATTCATTTATTCACTCAGTCACATAGTCACTCACACATTCATTTATTCCATCACTCATTTGAGGCATGCATTTGTATGCATGTGTTCTACTGTAGTTGTAGTAAAAGTTGTTGTTGTTGTTTTTCTTTTTTTCGTATCAACTGTCGGCATGTTAATGAGGTTTCTGGTATTTTAAGAGTTTTAACCACAAATGTGGTGCCATGTTTATATTGTACATACGAAATGAAGTGATCGAATGTGAAGTGAAAAATATCAACAAGATTTCATATGTTAATTATTTTATAATAGAATTTAAATTTATTTTTAATACACAACGAAAAAGGAAATAAAATTGATTTTTATATAGAGAATGTGGTAAAAAGAAAATTATTGGTTAAAATTATGGTTTAAAATAAGTCTGTTATCGATAAGATTTTTTTTCTATTCCGTTTAGAGATTAGGTTCATTTAGAGGCCATCCATTGCATTTCTACTCTTCGGAAGATCCCATTCTTTATTACCATGAAATTATGAAAGGCTCTCCACTACTTAACCTATCCTGCGTCAATGAGGAGTCCAGCTCCACCACTAGACTCACTTGGCCCTCGATGGTTAGAAGGCGTACCACCTAGTTACTCGGACTTGATCGTAACATCATTTCGATCACAGTGGCCATGCTTACAGGTCATTGTGTTATGGGAAAACACGCGGAAAGAATGCAGTTCCCATCTAACGACTTCTTCCGTGGATGCAGAACCGCTGCGGAAGAGGAGACTGTTATCCACTTTCTTTGCCAATGCCCATCTTTTGCGAGGTGCAATCCTTATTAGCTAGGCGGAGCTATCGTCCATTGATGGTTAGGATATAGCTTCGTTTATCAAACTTTCAGGCTGGTTTTCCAGCGTAGGGTAGTCGTGCTTCAAATGTGTAGTCCTCGCGATGACCAAGTTCTTCTCTAGTTTGGTGGAACGTGGTCAGTACAAGGACTCCGTTTACCTATGGCTTCACTACGGACCTACCTACTTCTCTCTACTACTTCCAATATGTAAATTGATTTCTACCAGCTAATAGGCCCGATATCTATAAGAAGATTATGAATTCCTTTATGCTTAGAAAGTAAAAATCCCTGTGTACTTCTATTCCAACTCCTAATGGCCACAGTAATTGCCATTGTATCCAAGCACCTTCAATTTGTTAGGGTTTCTATAAGGTTTGCAAACCTTCTGTTTTTTAAAAAATCGCAATTGACTAGTCTTCTGTGTTATGAGAGTGGTCATCTCTTTGTAGAATCTCTAGGTTTTCTTAACTATAAATGTGGAAAAATCTGATTGAAGCAAACGAACTCTGTGTGCTCATGCTTGCTGTCGGTTCAGATCCAAAACATCTTGTTTAATATCTAAAGAAACTGCAGGCCGTTGGAAGAGCATCTTACTTTATTGGCCATTAACAATCCATTTATTGGATTTCGGCCTGCTTGAATACATTCTTCCAGGCGCCTCTGCTTTTTGCGCTTCAGAGCCAATTGGTCACACCAATCGATGTCATTGTTTCCTCAATTTGGTGCTTCCAACGCAGAAAAGGTTGACTTCTACGTTGACTTTCGCTAATCTCCACATTAAATACCCGTCTCACCGGAACATTCTCTTCCATCAAAACGATATGGCGGAACCAGCACAACTGCTGGCTGTTAATGAAGATGCTAAGGAGCTCATACAGCTGATTTTTGGATCGCATGCGGAAATCATTGCCAACTTGCATTTAATCGAAGATCTTACGTAGGATTTTTTCCCGAATACTCTCAACGCTTTTGCATCAGTACTTAATAATGTCCATACTTCTGGGCCATAAAGCCGCACGTGCAGAATAAGCGGCTTCTTTGGTATAAGAAAGAGCAACTGATGATTTCCTATACATATATAATTGGTTATAACAACCCTTCAGTCAGGATTACGACCTAGTTTCTCACACCACTTATGTTGTGTGTGTTAATTTTATACATGAGTGGCGTTACCTGCAGTTTAAAGTCGACTCCGAACGACAGATTTTTTGAGAAACTTTTCATGGCAATTTTCTTTACTCTCAGAGTTATTGCCAGAAATCTGCTGAGAGGAAGTCGCCTAAGAAATACTTTTTGTATTTTGTTTTGATGTCTGGCCTGGGGTTTGAACCCTCGTTTTTTGTCTAATAAGCCAACACACCACCCACTAGACTACGGCGGCTTTTATGATTTCCTATACAATTCCTCTCAACAGATTTCTGTCTAAGATTCTGAGAGTTTCTCAAAATCAATCGTTCGGAATCGAATTAAAAATGTAAGTTCCTCCGCCCATGTATAAAATTAACACACACAACATATAAAGGGTATTTTATATAGAGGTATAGAACTTTAAGTTGCAATAAAACAACGATGGATTATTCGATTGACATTAAAATGTGATTTCTAGCATATGACCGCCACGGCTGGCGCGGATGTAGTCCAATCTGGACGTCCAATTTTCAATGACTTTTTCCAACATTTGTGGCCGTATATCGGCAATAATACGGCGAATGTTGTCTTCCAAATGGTCAAGCGTTTGTGGCTTTACCGCATAGACCAATGACTTTACATAGCCCCACAGAAAGTAGTCTAGTGGTGTTAAATCACAAGATCTTGGAGGCCAATTGACTGTAACGTTCTGGCCAGCATCGTTTTTGAAAAAGAACGGACCAATGATTCCACCTGCCCATAAAGCGCACCAAACAGTCAGTTTTTCTGGATGTAACGGTGTTTCCACATACACTTGAGGATTACCTTCACTCCAAATGCGGCAGTTTTGTTTGTTGACGTAGCCATTCAACCAGAAGTGCGCTTCATCGCTAAACAAAATTCGCTTATGAAAATCGGGAACAACGGTAATCTCGTTTTGGGCCCATTCGACGAATCTACGCCTTACTTGATGATCGTTTGGCTTCAAATCTTGCACGAGTTGGATTTTGTAAGCACGCAAACCAAGTGGATGGATACAGATCCAATTCCTGTGCTCGATGGCGGATGGACTCATTCGGGTCTTCCTCAATGCTACGCTCTACAGCAGCTATAGCTTCTTCTGTACGCACCGTACAGCGTCTCTGAGAATGCGAGTTATCAATAAGAGTAAACGTGTTGCAAAAACGTTCCATGGTTAATCGAATTAACTGCTCTGATGGACGATTTTGTCGACGATAAAATGGACGTAGTGCGCGATACGTTTTCCGCACAGAACCATTATTTTCGAAATAAAATTGCGCTATTTGCAAGCGTTGTTCAGGCGTGAGTCTATTCATGATGAATTGCCAAACCAAACTGAGAATAAATCACTTGACAGCTGTTAAATCGGTCGCCATCTTGAAAAGTAATGCCAACTTAAAGTTCTGTACCTCTATAAAAAACACCCTTTATAAGTCGTGTGAGATCCTGGCTGATCCTGGTATTGACCAATTATGTAAGTATATATGTGCTATCAAGGCTATTTCATAGGTGCTTAATAGTTTCCATGCTTCTGTGCCATAAAGAAGCACGGGAAGACAAGAGAATTGTGGAATATATGGAAGATAAGCAACTGATGCATACATTTCCTATATAGTCCTAAATTAAGTAGGTGGTCCGAAAATTGTTGGACATAATAAAGAATACAAGAATTTAGGCAAAATTTATTTTATTATTCAAGGTAATCTCTTTTTAGATCGATATAGTTTAGCGATTTTCACGAGACTTTAATGCGCGGTTTTGTAGAAAATACTTTTTAGCTTCTTAAAGTAGCCACAAACCTCTAAATCTACTTCTGATATCTTTTATCTACGGGCTTGTTTTTCAAATTTCAGTGGAGCTAAATGTTAGAGAGACTACAATACCATAAAAAAGTTATACGTGAGGGGCATTACTTTGACGGGAATCCAATATATTTCGATAATAAAAGGCTAATTAACCACAATAAATAAAAGACATGTCAAATTTTGTTTTCCCACATAAAAAAAGTTTTCTGTTGTCCTATTTAATGTTCCCCTATGTTTGTTTGTTCGTCTAGTCTAGTCATTGTGAAAATTTAATTGAAAACTTTTCTTACGATTTCTTTTTAAGTCCATCACTTATAAGTTTGCCAATAACCACAAAAAAAGTTATCGCGGTTAAGTTTTAAGTGTTTTTTAACCAACTCCTCATACATCATGATGTTTGATGATAATGATGTTGTATGACTGGAGTATATTATTAAAGGAATGTTGGCAATTTCCAAATCGTATGGCATAACTTTATTTCTTGTGGGTCGTATGTTTATTTCATTTTTATGATTTTAATGAGAAATTCAAAGAAACTTTGACTACTACTTCTTTTATGGTTAGTTTTATTGAGCAAATGAATCATATTCTTGCGAAAATCTTTCAAAACCACACAACGAAATGTTCGTCATTTAACATAATCGCTCTATAGACAGACATACCTACCATACGAGTATATTTTTCAGAAAATAAAAAAAATTTCTTCTATAAATCATTTCATTCATATTCTCCTTCCTTCATATACCTTAAATAAAAAAAATTCATGTTTTTCACTTATCTTATGTGCTCATAGAAAATCGCATTTTTTTTGGGTGATTTTTCTTTTTTAATTTCTCCTTTACAGGCATAAAATAATATTTTTCTCTTCTTTTTTCTTTTTTTTTGTAAAGAAGAAACTCTTATTTACACTTCAACACTTTAGTTCTCCGCTTTTTCGTTTTATTTCTTAAGCATTTGTAAAGTAAAGTAATGGTCGTGGTGGTGTTGGTATTGGTGTCGAAAAACGATAATTTCCTTCTTCTTTTTCTTCTCCGAATGTTATTTTCTACAAGTCTTCTTATTAAGTGTTTAGAACACTGACCATATTTTCTTGCTGAAGTATCTGTACTCGTACGTCGCTGGTCATATTTACTGGCACTTACTGCTTCACACTTATGGACTTCGTTTCTCCATTTACACTCAAACATTCCCACATGACTATGGGTTTGTTTAGTAGGCACTTCATTTAGTGGCCGTTTGAATGGTCGATACTTAAAGGGTGAATTATGATTTCTTTTTTTCTTATTTAAGGTCAATAGAAAATTTTGTAATGGTAAGCTATGCGGTATTTAAAGTACAATAACGAGTTGGTGTTAATGGCAGTCGTTATGGTACATATTTATTTGAATTGCACAAAAATTTGTCTGTTTGTCGGTAAAATAGCGATTAATCGTCTTCCCCAGATACCAGACTACGACCGATAACCGATACTTTTGATATACTCAAGGAATTTATTTATCTTCGCTCAGCTGTTATCACCAAAAATGATGTCAGTCTGGAGATCAAGTGCAGATTCACTCTTGCCAACAGATGCTACTATGAACTCAATAGGCAATAGAGTAGCAGACAAAACTAATATTCTACAAGATGCCCCGTGCTTCTTCATTGCGCAGAGGCATGGACACTATTAAGCACTGACGCAGCAGCCTTGAGAGTATTCGACAGTAAAGTCCTACGTAAGATCTTCGGTCCAGTGCGAGTTGATGATGATTTCCGCATCTGATTCAACAGTGAGCTGTATGAGCTCCTCAACGACATGAACGTCATGCAGCATATTAACATCTAGCGACTGCGCTGGATCGTCCATGTCGTTCGAATGGAGGAGGATGCTTCGGCGAGACAGGTATTTGATGTGCGGGTTTGCGGAAGTCGGCGAAGGGGACGACCAGGTTTGCGTTGGAAGGACAAAACCGAAGAAGGCCTGCACAACTGGTGCAGGCGCTTAAGAAGCAGAGATGCCTGGAAGGATGTGTTAAGGCAGGCCGAAATCCGTTAATCGGGTTATTAATGGCCAATTAAGTTAGTAAGTAAAATAAGGAATTTCCTCTTTGACAGCATTACCATACTGGCGACAAACATACATACATAATTGGTCATTACAACCCTTCAGTCAGGATTACGACCTAGTTTCTCACACCACTTACACATTGTGTTTATTAATTTTATACATGAGTGGTGGGACCTACACTGCAGTTTAAAGTCGACTCCGAACGACAGATTTTTGAGAAACTTTTCATGGCAATTTTTATTTACTCTCAGAGTTTTTGCCAGAAATCTGCAGAAAGGAAGTCGCCGAAGAAATACTTTTTGTATTTTGTTGTGGTGTATGGCATTGGGCTCGAACCCTGGCTTTACGTCTAATAAGCCAACACACTACCTACAGCGGCACAGAAATAGAGTCAACTAGCAGACTCAACAAACAGGCAGCGATATTCAGACGATTGTAACTAGTTCGGAGAAGCTCACAAATAACCGCTCGAACCAAGCATTCTATGCATGCGTAAAGTCTACTCCAGTGTTCGACAGTAAAACCTGGCTTGATTCATATCATAAATACATAAGTGGTCATTACAAACCTTTAGTCGGGATTACGACCTACCTTCTCACACCACTGATATTGTGGGTGTTAATTTTCTACATGAGTGGCGGGACTTAACACAATACCTACTAGACAACAGGGACTTCAAAACTCGAATAAAATTATTGAAAAACAAGCAATAATCATGAACATATGTCTCAGTGTCATATGTAAGATATCCTGGCCCAAATTCATCAGCAACACGGGTGGTTGAACCTGAAACAAATAATGGAGGTTAAACTATTGAAAGGAATTTCCGTAGCGTCCCGAGAAACCAACTGGAGACGCTTGATTAAGGACTATGCACCCTTAAAAGAGAAGACGTAAAAGGGACGACAGTAAGCAGCATAAAATGGAAATGCGATGCTCCTAAGAGGGATAATGGAAAAAAATCTTTCACTCGTACAGTGAGGTATGCGACTGAATGGGCAGAGTTGCGTTAAGAACGCAAGTGGAAAAAACCTAGTGATCTTGTGTGACAAATATACAAATGAGACCGTTAAGTAACGCCTTCATCTCTACGATCCTTAGCATTCTCAAACAGTATTTCTTTCTGACTCACAACTTTAGCATCTAGTAGGTATAGCTCCACTGATAGTATGTGGAATTATACTTACTCCAAGTGTGGGTTCCACTTTAGATGCATTGTAATAAGACCTGCGGATTAAATATACCTTCAAGGAAACCATTCCGACTCCAATCTTGCAATAGCAGCTATATTCATATGGGAGAGTTCAATCAAGCATAATAGAACATGAGAGTGTAAGGACATCAGTCTCTACATGATAAGAGCATGCATTGACACATGAGGTATAAGGTAATATCTTTCTCCTTCGCAGATCTACACGAAAGTTGAATACGACAACAACAGCACTTTTGACCCATTGACTTAAATCTCAAGAATCCCTCTGGTAATCTGTAAATCTTAAAGACCACAATTCCCAGTCAGTAACCATCCATTAGTCATAAGTTTCCAGCAACAATTTCTTCAAATATTAACAGCCCATAGGGCAGTTTAAAGTCTTCCTGAAGACCATTCACAATTACTAAGACGTGTTTATTATTTTCGCTCCTCTGTGTAAACTTTATTTCAATAGCCCCGTATAGTATTCAACACTGCACTACGTTGTGTTTTAGACACACTTTTTTATGCGGCATATATTTTTTGTTTATTTTTTGTTTTCATTTGTATTTGTTGTATCGCATTATTATTTATTATTGCCATAAATTGCGGAAGTTATTTTCTAAATATTTTTTTTAAATGTATGAACACAACTGCACAGTTCCATACAGTTTTTTTGATTTTATTTCGGATTGTAAATCTTCTTACTACGGTCGTTATTGTGTTGTCCTTGTTGTTTTCGTGGCCTGTCTATGATTTACGCAAATTTTATGCCCTGCATTTTGGTTACCATCAATAAACCAGTTTTTAGTGGGTTAACGAAAAAGAAATGGCCTTCAAATCATGTGGCATGTTTTGGAATTAAATAAAAAAGCATTAGAAAAATAAATTATTTTCCAAAAAAAAATGTTAAATAAAAATGAAATGGATTTTAAGCAATGATAAATTGAAGGATTTTTATTTTTTTAATTTTTTAATTTTTTTTTATTTCAAATATAATTCTGTTGTCATTTATGCATGTAAGAGTACTATAATTAGGCTTTCTTCTCCTGTTATTTTATGGAATAATGAGTGGTTAAAGTACTTGAAAACAAACCCAAGCAACTTAGGTCGGAATACAGCAGAAAACAAATAATTAAACAAGCCATGATTAAGGAGTGTATCTCTCAAAAAGGGTACCATCAACTTCTAACATTTTGGAAACACCAGGCATTTTCATCTCTTAGGTACGAGTACAACTAAATAATGAACAAAGTTCCTTGCCCCACACACAACAGCTGTATATATTTTCACAGGGAATAGATGGTAACACTTTCGTTCCAGCATAAGCTACAGTGGAGCATTCACTTGCCGAGCTGGATTAAGCTTCATTTAAGACACTGCAACATAGCAAGGACATAAAAGCCGAATCATGAAGATGAAGCTTCTTTGTGGCGGCTCTATGATCTTGAGAGGAACGAAGGGAAAACTTATTATTTAAAAGAAAGTTATCGTTTATCATCACGAGAAACTTAGTAAAATCTGCATCTTCCAGGTTCCATCGCCCTTATTTTAAACGCTACCCTGTTGAAAAATGAAAAAAAAAGAAATCTAAGCCTCGAATGTCTAAGATGCACCTTGATACACGTCTTAGACTTTGTCAAACCCACGTATCAAGAACCGACGAATGGAAAGAAACAATTTTTTCCGATGAAAAAGGTATGACTTAGACTATAATGTCTATAATGGCTATTATAGGTATGATTTGAACCCAGTAAGCCTTATACGATCCAAATAGAATTTTGGATGGATGGAAGCGTTATGATTTGGAAAGCATTATCATCAAGTCGCCGTAGTCTATTGGATAGTGTGTTAACTTATTAGACGTGAGGAGACGGATCTGGGGTTTGAACCGTCAGACAAATCGAAATATCAAAAAAAAAACTCTGAGAGTAAATAAAAATTGCCGTGAAAAGTTTCTCAAAAAAATCTGTCGTTCAGAGTCGACTTTAAATTGTAGGTCCCGCCACTCGTGTATAAAATTAACACACACACCATAAGTGGGGTGAGAAGCTAGGTCGTAATCCATTCTGAAGGGCTGTAGTGACCGATAATGTAATGCATGTAGTCTAGTAGTTACGGTGTTGGCTTCTTAGGTGTAGCGGTGACAAACTTTATTTATTAAGTTCTACTCTTACTCAATAGAAGAGGCTATTAGCCTCTTTGAGGCTTCAGGAGTCACAAGGCGAGCTGAATAAATTATTCGAAAGCGATTTAAATTTATTTTTAAAGTCGTGATTCTGATTTTTCATCTGTATAGTGTGGGTTTTTAGTAAAGCACTTTAATCACTCCTCCACTTAACATCTTCTCAACTGTAGAATAACTATATTTTTTATTCGAATAATAAAACTATTTCCTAAACGATTATTCACTAAAATTCTTCATCTGTTTTTGTTGAATAGTATAATTTTTTCGAGTTTCTTTTTTAATGAGTAACCGAATAGTTTTATTCGAATAATTTTTATTCGTTTAATAAACGTTATACATATTTATAAAATAGCATTTTAAATATTTTGAGTTTTTAATTCGATTAATCGAATAATTTTCAAGCGATTAATCGAATAATTTTTTATTCGAATAATTTTTATTCATTTAATAAACGTTATACATATTTAAAAAATATCATTTTATATATTTCGAGTTTTTTTACTCGATTAAGCGAATAATATTCAAGCGATTAATCGAATAATTTTTTATCCGAATAATTTTTATTCATTTAATAGACATTATACATATTTATAAAAAGCCATTTTATATATTTCAAGTTTCTTACTCGATTAATCGAATAATTTTGTTCGAATAATCGGATAATTTTATTCGAATAATCGAATAATTTTTATTCATTTAATAATCGTTATACATATTTATAAAATAACATTTTATTAACAACTGCTAATTAACTTGTGTGATAGTAAAATAGTTCAACGGCTTGTACGCTTATATACGGATAATAATTTTTTTCTCCGAATTTTTGCCCAAATTGATCTCTGGCATTTTAAGTGTTTTTGCTTGTATTCATTAAAAACAAAATGATTTTTTTTCTTCATTAATATATGTTTTATATTAAATTCTATACACTTCACTTCCCTTTACTATCCTTCCACTGACAGAGTGACTAGAGTAGAGAATGTATGAAAAAAATATGATTTTTCAATAATTTTAAATGGTATCGAACAAGACCATCATGTTCATGCCACATGATACATATGCGAGTAGTAGAATTTTTGTAGTTCATTTTAAATGTGGCATGAAATGAACAAAAATATGAAAAAAAAACAAGAAATTATTTTTAAAATTACGGTTCATTTCAGTTATTTTATAGTTGAATAAATTCCAATCCATACAATTCATGTTTCCTGATGGATTTGTTTGTTTCTGTTTCTGGTTTTTTTTCGCTTTCATTCTTACACTCGTTCATTCATTGGTTTTGACTTGATATTCGGCGAGTTGTTTTTATATTTGCAAGAATATTATGTATAGTTTTTGTTGTTGTTGTTTTTGTTTTTGTTATTATTGTGGTTTTGAAGCCTGCAACAATTGTGTGGCTTATTCATATTGGCTAAAATTGCTAATGATAAAATGGAACATATTACTGCTACTGCTGCTACTAGTGCTACTACTACCACCACCACTTCTATTACAACTAGTATGACTGATGATGATACCATGTTTAAAATTCGCACACATACACACACATACTTACACACGCATAATAAAGCTATGAATGGCAAAATAGTCCAGGCTAGACGGGGGGAAGAACCAAAATTCAATGTATAATGGTGGTTAAAAAAACTGATGATGTTGATGATACCAATGACCGCAACATCATTATTCACTTAACGCCAAAAATATAAAATGTATTAACACACAGACACACATACATACAAAACTATATATATTTTCTCACTTATACAGTTACATAATAATCATTATCCCAGTAACACTAACCCACACTCTTCCATGCAGACACACACACACACACACACACAAAAAGACAGCCTTGAATGAAGGAGTAAATGAATGCCAGAGTGTACCACGCTATATAAAAGAGAGTCAGTCAGTGGAGTAAAAATTAAAAAAAAACAGTTTTTTTTGCCGGAAATAAAAAAGAAAAGATTTTTAAAAATTTT
The DNA here is from genome assembly GCA_936449025.2 of Sarcophaga subvicina. NCBI lineage: Eukaryota > Metazoa > Arthropoda > Insecta > Diptera > Sarcophagidae > Sarcophaga > Sarcophaga subvicina. Next base: position 101,645,563 of record OW388083.2, on the reverse strand, counting down.
GTTTGCTTCGCGTTGTTTCATTCACTTGTGTGTGTATATCTCTGTCATATTGCACTGATAGCGCTCTGTAATATAATGGCTGTTTTGCCTTTGATAATGACGAAGAATCTGATAGCATTGATGTTGACTATGTTAACAGTGATGGTGATGGTGATGGCGATGGTAATGACTACAATGACGATGACGTTATTGCTTAAAACCTATAATGGTTATGAAAACATGGAAAAATATAGGCAAAATCCTTTTAGCTTGGCATTTTATGATTTCTAAATCCACATACTAAATACGTAGGGCATCCCAAAATGGCGGCATTAAATATGCTTTAATAGGTTTTAAAAAATTTTATTTTCATAATTTTTTATTCTTATTAAATTGTGGCTTTTATTGTGCATATATTTTTTTTTAATATAAGTTTTCCTATATTTAGTCTGCATGGCATTGTTTTAATATTTTTTTCTAAATAAATAATCAATGAAATGTTACAGCTTTCAACATTTATGTTCAATGGTTACACAGTTTATCACAGACTAGTAAAATTTCATTTATTAATAATACACACTGCATTGTTATTTATTAAAATAGTTGAAGCTGTAGCAAGTTCTAGAAAGTACTCGAAGTAAAAGCTCTGAAATGCTTTTAAATTTTTTGTAGTGATTTGAGGTTGTTTGAAAAAAACTTTCCTTGTGATAACACAATAATTTTGTGCTGAGGAAGTCAGCTTTCATGCCCTTCAGCAATATGTTAGATTATTTTAGGTAAGGTAGTGGACACTCCTTGAAGAGTAAAGCTCCACCCCTTACTGTCTTTACGAGGAAGGGGAGATAATTGATGACGCAGAGCACACCGTTTTCGAGTGTGCACGCTGGCAGAGCTATCACTCTGCACTGACGTCGATAGTTGGGACGATCACGGCCGGTAACATTGTCGGGATTATGATCGCGAGTAGGGAAAATTGGACCACAGTGGCGAATTTCGTGGAGAGCATTCTAAGACTGAAGAAGAGGGATCTTGAGGCTGTGGAACATGTGGACACGCCGGAATAGATGAAACTGGCACACGTGCCAAGCGGAATTCGAGGCAGGGACCTGGACGAAAGGAATAGTGGAGACACTTAGATGTCTCTTCAACTTTCCGGACGCGGATATGAACAATCAGGGGCCAAAGGGCCATTGGGACTCCACTCCGAAGTAATACCACCGTAGTTCCGGATGGGCACAACAAGTCCACGAGACGAGGGGGGATTTAGTGGGTGAGGACCCCACGCACGGGGGATGTGACGACTTCCTCTATGGTGCGGTTAGGTACATTTACCCCTCCTCGGCGTGAAAAAAGCTCCACCTTGGTCGAAGCTTAGGTCTATTGTAACACATACATACATACATAATTGGTCATTACAACTCTTTAGTCAGTATTATGACCTAGTTTCTCACACCACTTATGTTATGTGTGTTAATTTTTATACACGAGTGGCGGTACCTACAGTTTAAAGTCGACTCCGAAGTACAGACATTTGAGAAACTTTTCATGGCAATTTTATTTACTCGAAGATTTTTTGCCAGAAATCTGCTGAGCGGAAGACGCCGTAGAAATATTTTTTCATATTTCGTTTAGTTTGGGGTTTGAACCGACGCCTCACGTCTAATAAGTCAACACACTACCTACTAGACCACGGCGACTTCCTATTGTAACACCACAAGCCAACTGAAGCAAGTTTAGGTAAGTGAAATTGCGAGCTCTGTAGCAGCCCAGATTGGTTTAACAGAATCGGAATTTCTGACGATATCCCTACATATGTCCTGAAACCATTATAATGGGTGATTTTTTAAGAGCTATAGGCAAATTTTTCAAAAAAAAACACATAAAATTCAAAAAAAGAGCATGAAATCTTTATGTGAATCGATAGTACGGTCCATATAATTTAATGTTTGAAGATTATTTCATGCAAATGTTGACCGCGACTGCGCCTCAAATGGTCCATCCGCTTAGTCTAATTTTGGCATACTCTTGCCAACATTTCGGCCGGTATCTCGCGAATAAATGCTTCAATGTTGCCTTCTAATGCGTCAATTGAAGCGGGCTTGTCTGTATAGACATGAGCTTTAACATACATACATAACATAATTGGCCATTACAACCCTTCAGTCAGGATTACGGCCTAGCTTCTCACACCACTGATGTTGTGTGCGTTAATTTTATACGTGAGTGGCGGGACCTACAGTTTAACGTCGACTCCGAACGACAGATTTTTGAGAAACTTTTCATGGCAATTTTATTTACTCTCAGAGTTTTTGCCAGAAATCTGCTGAGAGGAAGTCGCCGAAGAAATATTTTTTTTTCATATTTCATTTTTGATGTCTGACCTGGGATACGAACCCGGGCTTTACGAATAGTAAGCCAACACACTACCTACTACACCACGGCGACTAGCCCCACAAAAAATAGTCTAAAGGCATTAAATCGCACGATCTAGGCGGCCAATTGACCGGTCCCGAACGTGAAATAAAATGTTCACCGAACTCGCCTCTCAATAAGTCCATTGTTACGCGTGCTGTGTGGCATGAGGCACCGTCTTGTTGAAACCACATGTCATGCAAGTCAAGCTCTTGCATTTTGGGCAAAAAAAAGTTGGATATCATCTTACGGTAGCGCTCACCATTCACAGTTACGTTATGATTCGCAGCATCTTTGAAGGAGTATGGTCCAATGATGCCACCAGCCCATAAACCGCACCAAACTGTGACTTTTTCTGGATGCATTGGTAGCTTTTGCAATGCTTCTGGCTGATCTTCACTCCAAAATCAACAATTCTGCTTATTTCCGTATCCATTGAGCAAAAAATAAGCTTCGTCGCTGAACACAATTTTTCGATAAAGAAGTGGATCTTCGGCCAACTTTCCAAGAGCCTATTCACCAAAAATTCTGCGTTGCGGTAGGTCGTTCGGCTTCAATTCTTGCACCAGCTGTATTTTGAAAGGCTTCACACCTAAATCCTTCTGCAAAATTTTCCACGTTGTTGAGTAACAGATGCCCAATTGCTGCGAAAGGCGACGAATCGATAATTGATGATCATCATTAACACTGGCCGATACAGCTTCGATATTTTCTTCAGTTCGCACTCTACGTAAGCGTGTTGGTGGTTTAATCTCCAACAATGTAAATTTGGTACGAAATTTAATCACAATAGCCCGAATAGCCGCTTCAGTGGGCCGATTAAACTGACCATAAAATGGAAGAAGCGCGCGATGAACTTTCTTAACACAGCACGCATTTTGATAATAAAATTCAATGATTTGCAAGCGTTGTTCGTTTGTAAGACGATTCATGGTTAAATTATAGACCAAACTGAAGATGTTTGACAGTGAAGCTGTTTAAACCAGTTGCCAAAAAGATAATAGCTAAAAAATCACCCGTTATAAGCGTTGGTTCAGAACTTATGGTGTGGAGAACGTCAAGATGTTGAGATGACGTACGCCAATCGATTTGATCAAGTTAACGTTTTTGATATGCACCCTTCAACGCTTTATCATAGCCAAGCAGGCATAATAAATTAGATGCCTGTGTTAGTAACCCAAAAATGGAGTTCATCTAGCGAAATCACTCAAGACGTGAATGCTTAACGTTTAAACGACCTCCTCCATCAATATAAATAGGGTTTCGAGGTCCTCTACGACCCAACCATATCCACGTTAGAATGTCGTGTTTTTCGAATAACTGTAACCCCTGGTGGAATAATTTTCAAGTTCGCACACTCAAGATCTGAAAAAGTCTGGACTGTAGACAAAGAGAGAAAGGCTAACGATATCTAAAGTTCAGTTTGAGCTTTTGTAGTTTTATTTAACTGGAAAAGATTCAGAGATTATGTTTCATGTAATAAGCAGAGGACAGTTTCCCATTACAACCCTTTAGTAAGCTTCTCACACCACCCATGTTGTGTATGTTAATTTTATCCTTGATTGACGGGATTGTTTAAAATCGACTTCGAATGATAGATTTGAGAAAGTTTTCGTGGCAATCTCAGAGCTGTCGCAAAAACACTACAGAGAGGAAGTTACCGTTTTATTTGATATAACTTAGCGGAGGTTTGAACTACGAGCACTTCCTTCCACTTCAAGAATGTTCGTTATACTGATTGTGTCGGACTATAAAAGGGCTGGACAAGCAGGCAGCAGTCAGTGATAATTCAGTCAGTCTTGTGTGAACACGCGTTTGCGGTTGGAACGTATAAGCGGCATTGCTTGCAAAAAGGTTGTAAGCAGAGAAGATCTTACGAACAGTTGTTAGTGTTAACGCGGACAGAAGTGTGAAATAGAATAGTGAACAAGCAAATTGTTGTTGTATCGTTAAATGTGAACAGTGGCACAAACTTAGTGTGAATAATAAAGAGAGTTTAAGAGAAAATAAACACATATTTGTTTTTACTTTGTTTGCAATTAACGAACTCATATTTAAACGTTTTTAAAAAGGTAAAAACGTAACAGTATGTACTAGACTATGGCTGTGGACACCATTGTTAAAAGTACTTACGATGCCATAGCTAAAATACGAAACATAAAAGAGACCATGTGAAGTTCGGACAATACCTATTCCATGGATTAGTTCAACAGTAAAAAGAATATCTCTCAAGTCAACCTATTCTACCCGTCATAATGTAGCGTGTTAATATTGTTCACCTAGGACGTGTTCAATTATTTTAAAGCAGGCTTTTACCAAAAGACAAACGCGAAAAAGAAAACCTTTTTGGCGTTTTAACAGTCTGCTGTTGTCTGCATCTGACCAAACATGAATCATGAATTTTCATTAACGTTTTTGGTTAGAATATGACAATCAAGTTGTTTGCAGTCAGATGGTTTTCAATGCTATCCAACCACCAATAATTACTTCTCTTGGTCTTGGTCAGTGTTTGCTTAGGAATATTGGTTGCTGATAACAGATTCTATGACGATGGTATGGATATGGATGAGGTGGTTGACCGCTGATTACAAATGCAACAACGCTTTGTAGGTTTACTTGTACTCTGTTGATGTTCTAAACCATAATAAAGCATTAAGAAAAAGGCAACCAAACAGCTGTGATGTCATTCATTCATTCATTCATTCACTCATTTATGCAGTCATTCGTTTAAGAATTATTAATAGAACATGTTGAGGAACGAAAAAGAAGAAAAAGTAAATGAATATTTCACAGGCATTAATAAATGGCTGTGTCATGTTTTCTACGTGCATTTTACTCTTCGTTTGTAGGTCTGCAGGGATAATGTTGTTTATAGGGTGTATTCACATTTCTGTACCCTATGCCACCAAATGTGATGAGCACACAGAAAATATTGAAAAATTAGTCGGATAGGATCACAAAAATAGGAAGCTTGGAAGAAGTAAAGCCTGGAACTCAGCTAGTATAGGTATGGAGGTCTTGAGGAAAGCTTGGCAACGTCTTGCAGAGTCTATAAGAGCCTGCAGCTCTAGTCAAAAAAATGTAAGTATTAATGCTTTGCGGCTACAATAGCTTTCGCCGAGAAAACAATTCAAATCCTATTAAAAAAAGTACCATAAAGAGTAGCGTATTTTATAGTTGGGTTTGCCCCACTGTTATGCTATTTTTTATTGTCCTCTAAAGCTAGCTATTATAGTTCATGGTCACCAATTCTTGGACAGATTACTTACTTACTTACTTAATAGGCCATAACAACCCGTTTATCGGATTTCGGCCTGCTGCAACACATCCTTCCTTCCTTCCACCAATCGATGACAGGGCTTCCTCGATTTGGTCCTTCCAACGGATGCAAGGTCGTCCTCTTCGCCGACTTCCGCAGATTCCCGCATCAAATACCCGGTTCGCGCGGATCATTCTCCTCCATTCGAACGACATGGCCGAGCCAGCGCAACCGCTGGATATTAATACGCTGTACAACATCTATGTCGTTGAGGAGCTCATACAGCTCACTGTTGAATCGGATACGGAGATCATCGCCAACTCGCACTGGACCGAAGATCTTGCGCAGTACTTTTCTCTCGAACACTCTCAAGGCCGCTGCATCTGTACTTAATAGGGTCCATGCCTCTGCGCCATAAAGAAGCACGGGTATGATGAGTGTCTTGTAAAATGTTAATTTGTCGCGCGAGAGAGGTCTCTGCTACACTCAATTGCCTATTGCGACCATAGTAGCACCTGTTGGCAAGAGTGATCCTGCGCTTGATCTCCAGACTGACATCTTTTCTGGTGGTAACAGCGGAGCCAAGATAGATGAATTCCTTGACCGTATCAAAAGTATAGTTATCGACCGTAGTCTAAGAATCAATACGTCGCGCATCTCTACTTGTCGATAACATATACTTTGTTTTGCCCTCATTTACTGCCAGACCCATCTTACTAGACTCTCGTTCAATAGCACTAAAGGCAGCAGTAACATCTCGCTTGGTACGCCCTATGATGTCAATGTCGTCAGCGTACGCAAGCAACTGGATACTTTTTTGAAAAATAGTGTCATTGCGATGCACTCCCGCCTTTCGCAGAATACTCTCCATGACGAAGTTGAAGAGGTCGCATGATAAGGGGTCGCCTTGTCTGAAACCTCGCACGGCAAAAGGTTCGGAGAGGTCCTTTCCTACCTTGACGGAGCTGCAGGAATTGCTCAACGTCATTCTGCATAGCCTTATCAGTTTCGCAGGTATACCGAGCTCAGACATTGCGGCAAAAACACGATCCCTTATGGGGCTATCGAAGGCTGCCTTATAGTCGACAAAAAGATGGAGTGTGTCGACTTGTTTTTCGTGGGTCTTTTCCAGGATTTGGCGTAGTGTGAAGATCTGGTCGATGGTGAACTTGCCAGGTCTGAAGCCGCACTGTTAAGGTCCAATCAGTGTTTTGACGAGTGGCTTCAGTCGTTCACACAATACGCCTGTAAGAACCTTATAGGGTGAAGGCTTATACCCCTGTAGTTGACGCATATAGTAGGGTCTCTCTTTTTCAGGACAGGTCAGAGTACACTGAGGACAGATTTGGACAGATTGTTATATGTTATATATAAAGCGTGTGTGTTCATAGGGATTATAAAAAATCTGGCAGATTTTTTTTTCCGAAAATATCCTCAATATTTAAAACATTTTTAGTAACTTGACCACACCCTGTATAACAATTTTATACACTAATTTTTAAGCCCACTATTACCCATTGCAGCAACCCAACTGCCCATTAAATGCCTCAATCTATATTCATTTTTGTTCTGTAGTAAAAGCATAAAAATTTACTCACGACAGCTTTTTCCCTCTCTATCGCTCTCTCTCTCTCTCCCTTGCTCTATTACTCTCTGGTTGTTTGTTGCTAATAAATAATAGTTTTAAAATTAGAAAAAAACAAGCAACAGCGTTAAGAAATAATAACAAAAACCATAAAAACCAGGAAAGGGAGACAGAGAGAGTAAGAGAGAGAGAACGAGTGAGAAGGCTAGCAGCATCAGGAATAAAAAATTTGCAATTAGTTGAGTTCCATTAAATACGTGCGGGATTTTAAAACACTTTACTGGTATTTGTGGCAAATGCTACTTCGTTTCCTGCCGGCAATAGCAAAGCTGCAACACATGCCACACAGAGACTTTGGCGACAATAGCAGCATGAACGTTAACTGTTGTGTTTTGTGGTCAAATAAATTTTATACATACAACAACAACAGCAATATCATCTTGATATTAAAATAAATTCTCAGATACATGACGTAAATTAATGAATTTATGTTTGTGTGTGTGTATATGTGTGTGTGTATGTGGCCATTGGGTTAAGTGTTTATTTCATTGCATTTCCAGTTAATTTCATTTCGCTACCAGTATTTATGATATGATCAGGAGGAAATTTTGAATGGTTTTATGCTGCAGATTTATTACAATTTCTGCGCTTATTGAACGCTTGTTGTCTTGTTAAAAATTTATAAATTAGATTAGTCGAGTGCTAGGCTATTAGTGCGTGTTTGATTTTGGAGGCGATTCCCATCAAAGGCTCCTGTCTGTCGTACTTTATTGAGAATTTGGTCTCAAACTCTCAGCTCGTAGTAATTGTAACATAATTTGTAATTGTTCTGCGACTAATAAATAAATTAAAATTCTCTAAACTTCGTGGTATATTAATAAATAAGCCTGCCTTTATTATTTGCTTCTGTAATCCTGACTAAGGACTTGTAATGACTAATTGAGTAAATTAAGTACGCCTTAAACTATGAAACCATAGTGCAAAGACAAATGCAGTTGACTTCCTTTTCGCCAAAAACTGGAAACTTGGTAAGAGGGGGTTTGAATACCAATGCGCTCAGATTTTCTTGAAGAACGCCGTAGTCTAGTAGGCAGTGTGTTACCTTCTTAGACGTAAGGCCATGGTTCAATCCCCAAGTCAGACATCAAAACGAAAATATGACAAAATATTTCTTCGGCGGCTTCCTCTCAGCAGATTTCTGGCAAAAGCTCTGTGAGTAAATAAAATTGCCATGAAAAGTTTCTCAAAAATCTGTCGTTCGGAGTCGACTTTAAACTGTAGATCCCGCCACTTATGTATAAAATTAACACACACAACATAAGTGGTGTGAGAAGCTAGGTCGTAATCCTGACTGAAGGGTTGTAATGACTAATTATGTATGTGATGTATGTATGTATGTATGTATGTATGTATGTATTTCGTAATTCCTTTTCATTGTCTTCAAGGGCAAGAGAAATGTTAGCAAGCATATCGAGTCTCCTTTTACTGCATTTTTTCCACTGTTTCAAGTTTCATTCAATAAATTTTTCTTGCTAAATAGCTATTTGCTCTGCTATGGCAAGTTCTAGAATAACATTACGCTATCAATTTCATTGCATAGCCCTTGTAACACAAAGATCCAACTTTACAATTTTGAAAAAGCATGACGATTGTATATAAACTTTCATATCATACTCCACAATGAGTCATACGACTACTCGTTGCCCACGTTAACTTTCGTTTCATTTGTTCATCATCTGGAAACAGAATGTTGATTTGTTATTGTTATTCTATAATATGTTAGTAGTGTTAATAATGGTAATACCATTTGAAGCCGCAAGGAGTCTAGTATATAGTGTGAAGGCTTATTAAATCAGAGCCCCTAGTTCAAAACTCGCTCAAACATCTTGAATAAAATGAAAAAAGAAAAAATTCCTTTAGGCGACTTCCTCTCAGCAGTCTTCTGGCAAAAACACTGAAAGTAAAATAAAATTGTCATGAAAAGTTTCTTAAAATCTGTTGTTCGGACTCGTTTTTCAACTGTAGGTCTATACAACATGGGTTGTGTGAGAAGTTAGCTTGAGAAACTGATTGAAATGTTGTAATGACCGATTAGGTAAGTAATGTGGTCTTTGTTTATTCCTATTATAATTGCTATGTGGAATACACATTTAGAGTTTATTCTGTCTTCGCAACCAGGGAGCATTATAAGTGATGAAAGGAACCATTGGTACCAGATGTATGTACATTGTCCGTAATATGCCTACGAAAGTTACGTCCTACAATAAAATAAGATTGGATTTTTGATACAATGGGCTTTGAAAAGTTGTTTGACAAGGCACTCCCCTTTTTATTTCCCTTTTGATTTTCCCAATTGTATCATTACTGGCTATACCTTCGAAGTCGACTCTAGTCAATGACCATTTGAGGGGGGATTTGAGAAACTTTTCATGGCAATTTTATTTTACTCTTAGAGCTTTTGTCAGAGGACTGCTGAGAGGAAGTTGCCGAAAGAAATAGTTTTTCATATTTCGTTCCCTTCGAAATACCTGAATCAGGGGTATAACCATGGGTTCTCAGACCAAGGCCCCCTCCCCTTACTGTCTTTACGAGGAAGGGGAGGTAATTGATGACGCAGAGCACACTGTTTTCGAGTGTGCACGCTGGCAGAGCTATCGCTCTGTACTGACGTCAATAGTTGGAAGGATCACAGCCGCTAATATTGTCGGGGTTGTGACTGCGAGTAGTGAAAATTGGACCTCGGTAGTGAATTACGTAGAGCGCGTTCTGAGATGGAAGAAGAGAGATCTTGAGGCTGCAGAACGAGTAAGCATGTCGGCATAGGTGATACTGTCACACGTGTCAAGCGTAACCGACACGATTTAGACGAAAGGAATAGTGGAGACGCTTAGATGACTCCTCAACTTTCGATTCGCAATCCAGACGCGGATATGAACATGAAGAGGCCAAAGGGCCAAAAGGACTCCACTCCGAAGTAATACCACCGTAGTTACGGAGTGGACACAAACAAGTCTACAGGAGACGAGGGGGGGATTTAGTATGTGAGGGCCCCACACATGGAGGATGTGACGACTTCTATGGTGCGGTTAGAAGTTAGATGGTACCCCTCCTCGGCGGAAAAAAATGGTGTCTCAGCTAATGCAGCAACATACTACCTGCTCGACTACAGCTTTTGCTAAGGCTCTTTCTTTAGTCTGACATATATATATACATATTGCAGCTACTTTTTCTTTTACAAAAGAAATCTGTTTCATAAATACGAACGATTGTGATGTTCTAGGACCTACCAGAGGTTTTATTATTTACATTAAGGAAAAAGAAGGTCATATGAGCACATAGTAAATTGCAATTTGAAAAAAGATTTGAGATAAATTGCTAAGGAATAAACAAGCTTGCTTAAGAATCTTACACAATCATATAAGCCCTACCAAAGGACATTTTTCTAGGATATGCAATGGCATAGTTAGAGAAAGCAATTGCAATATATTCGTTTGATTATCTTTTTTGTCAAGTTTTTTATCCTTTTTTAATAAAATATTGCAAAAAAGTTTTAAAATAAAGGGAAAGGACTACAATGACATTCAACCAACCCAAACCAAAAAGCAAACAAATAAAAAAATTTTGTTAATCAAAGAATTTAAATTATTAAAAAAGAGCAACAACAAAAAAGGCATAATAACCTCCACACAATGCCATAATAACAGGCTTACCACACATACATACAACAGCATACGCATACAGATATTTCACAAGTATTTCACAAATAAATAAAATAATTTATTTTTTATTCGGGGGTTATTTTTTTGTTGTTGTTTGTTTGAAAATCATTTCCCATGATTCCTTTTGATTAAAAAAAACTGCATAAAAAGGGGGCAGGCATTATATTGTACATGGTCTAGAGGCAATAACTGCTCATACACAAAGGCACAGTTGTATGCAATAATAGAGAGAGAGAGTATGCAACAAGCAACCTCTGGCTACAAAAATTTTTAAATAAAACATGCCACAACAAAATATTGTCAACGCCTTTGGTTATGATTCTCCAACTTCAACTATTTAGTGGAATAAAATATCAACAGCACCAATACCACTACCAGCACCACTACCAGCACCAGTACTGCCATTACTACTGCAGTGAGATTTATAGAGAATTTCCCAATTTGTATACACGAATTTATATGTGTATGTTTGTGTGCCTAAGTGGATATAAAATAGGAAGTATGTGCCATAACTCTGCTAAAACTAGTGCTAATGCCCCACAAAATGAAACTGAAACAGTAGGTACCCAAACATATCATACATTTCAGTGCTAAAATGAAAGAAGAACGTTTTTGTTAAAAAAAAAGTTTTTTTAATGCCTGTATCGTACCGTATATTTCAATATAATTTTTCTTTTTTTTTTATTAAATTATGTTTCAGTATAATCGTGATTTTACTGTGTATTTGTTTCTATATTCGCTTTTGTATGTGATTGCTATTATTACTGGTATTTACAGTCATAGTTTTAGTGTTGAATTTAGTTTGTAACGTTAAAAAATTAAAAAAAGAACTGTCCTCTAAAGCTCTTTGGTACACTGAGTAGCTTGTATACAAAAATAAGTTTTTATTTAACGTGGGCTAATTGAAAATTTTTTCAAATCTGATGTTATATGAAAGACAAATCTAGCTAATTAATCTAAAAGATGTGTGTTCTTTAAAACAACCGGAATCCTGCACTGACTGCATCCATTCCTTTATCCAACATCGAGGTTTTTATTAAAATCAATCTAGCTGGAGATAACCAATAGTTCCCGCAATATAGTCCTTTCCCCAGATCGCTTATGACACAGAAAACCTGTTGATTTTGTTTGGGTCTGTAATAATCAATTTGGAATTTTGAGGAGAAAATATTGTTACGAAAATAGATAAATCTATATACTGAAGTTTTGCTTTGACATCGTTTAACATTAAAATTATATATAAAAAGTACAAAAACTAAAACAATTAACGTATTTACAAATTATCGCACTGCGTAATATAACAACATAATAAGTAAACAAAAATATACCAACAAACACTACAAGAATAAATGTAAACAAAATACACAAACAACAATAATGAAACAACGATGTTTACATTTATAGAGAACTCGAGAAGGCGAATCCACTAACATTCGCCTTAAAGAACATTCATCGGACTGTTTACGCTGCCATATGAAAGGCAAAGCAAAGCAGGCAACTGAGCTAGTAAAAGTTCAGACAGTCTTGTGTGAAGGCACGGTGTGTTTGAAGAAAGTAATCGTTGTTTGAAGATCTCCGTTACAAAGATCTGTCGAACAATTGTTTAGTGATTGTTATTGTTTATGTAAAGGGTGTAAACAGAGGAATAACAGAGAAAAGCAATTGTTGTTGTTTACATCAAGTTGTGAACAGTGACATCCAGAATTGTGCGAATAATAACGAATTTTAATTAAAACTAAACACAAATTTATTTTTATTATATTTACAATCTACGAGCTTATATTTTAAACGTTTTTAAAAGTTAAAACATAACAATATTATCATTCAATCATTTTATCATTGTTTCAGGAGGTTACATTACGACAATTTGAAATGCAAAAAGTTGCAAAGCGAAATCAATCCTGTAGCCGAATACACATGGCGCCAAGATCATGTTCAGTCTATGGAAACAGACAGCAATCTATTCCTCTATAATAAAATTGGTCCAAACCATCACTGCGGTATATTGTGCCGAATGTAAATATAATTTACAACAATCGTCCAAATGTTACAAGACTATTTAAACATTTTTTAAGCTTAGGTTCTTTGCCTTTATAAATAAATTGTAGAAGAAATCATTATAGTTTTCTAATGCCTTTTTAAATTAACTTTTTCGTATAATTTTTGAAAACGAAATTCAGCAGCTGTCACATGCCTTTATTTATGCGAAGAAGGGTCATAATGTTTCAAGAAAAAGGGACGTACAGGTCTGTCTCTTGAAACCATTGCTGCTGTAAATGAGAGTATCGCCGGAATCCAGAAAACATCAATCCACCATTGTTTTCAAAACTTTAGAAGCTGACACTAGAAGGCCAGGAAAAGCGCCTTCAACCAATTCAGTGGGTAATATAGCAAAGTGAAGTCATCTTCATCTGCAAATTTCTTTTCACAACGATCATGTAACAATCGATTTTGTTATAGCAACAATTTTCAATTAAAATTATTTACTTACTTATGTATATAATTGGTCATTACAACCATTTAGCCAGGATTAAAACCTAGCTTCTCATATCAGTCATGTTGTGCGTACGTTAATATCGACTCTGAACACACAGGCTGCAGAGAGAAACAATTTTTTTCGTTCGTTCCGCTTGAGATATCTTGAACCATAGGCTCTAGTCTTATAAGCTAACACATTACCTACTAGACTACGCTGCTTCTCAATACAAATTATCTGAAAAAAGTCTGAGGTCAACTGGCCAACAAGGTTAATCGATTTAACACGGTGCGATTTTTTTTTGTTGGATTTTACGAAATCTTAGGTTTAAGCGAATAAAGCAAAAACAATCCCTAAGTTCAAATGTGAGATCTAACCCGTCATCCACATTCCTGCAAAAAAATCACGTAAAATTTTATGATAATGGCTTGTCTTCATGCCATGGGCCATTTGATGGCCATATTTAATTGCAACATAGTATTTTACGTTAAAAAAAAAAAAAAAAAAATATCCCATAAAAACTCTCAACTATCTTGTAAAATATGTGTTTTTTTTAAATAAGAAACTATATTCTTACTGCCACGCCTTTTAAAATGTGAGGTACCAGTACTAGTGCCTTTTATTTAATATTTATATGACGTTTCTATTTACTACCCCCAATTTTTTTTTATATTCGCTTAAAAATATTGATAAAAACATGTCCAAAATTTACACTTTAATTTTAAAAAATTTGCCTATGGCCTACAATTTTGTAAAACCAATTCCCCTCTTCCCTTTAGGGTACATAACTTATTATATCGGTCTACGTATGAATGTTAGTTACTTTAGAATGCCCTTTAACTGTAAGAATAAAACTATTTATGGTATGTGCCCACACAATCAGGTATACGGTTTTACAAATGGAATATGTGGTCAAAAGTTTTTTACCTAGTTTAGACGAAAAAAAAAATAGAATACAGTGGGACGTTTTTATTTTAAATTTAAAAAAAATTCTTTAGACTTTTCTTTCCCTAAGCTTTGAAAATTATTGTTTGAAAACCATCAACGGATGACACGTACCAGAGATTAGAAATGAGTATTAAAAAGTCGAGTACAATCGAATCATACTCATAATTAACAACACGTTGATATCGACTCTCCATGACTCAACATTGACACGAATCACAAAATAAGTATGATTCACGTACGAACCCTAAAATACTTACTAAAGGGTCCGCCAAATAACTTTTTTTTGAAAATGCTTAAAAAAAACTACTGAATATTTTCTCAAAGTTCTTTTTTTATATGAAAGTAACATCCTTCCGGGTAATAATGGAAAATAATTTCATGCAAATGGCTGCCTCGGCTGGCCATGCAGAAGCCTACACGATCGGTCCAATTTTTAAGCTGATTATCGATTGTGTGCAGCTGTATTTCACCAATGGCTTCACGAATATTGTCCTTTAAAGCGTCAATTGTCTCTGCCTTGTCGGCGTAACACTTATCTTTGACGGCACCCCACAAATAATAGTCCAACGGTGTCAAATCGCAGCTCCGAGGTGGCCAAACGATATCAGCTCTGCGGTTGAAAATACGATCTTCAAAAACAGGGCGCAAAACATCGAGTGTAGCTTCGGCTGTGTGGCATATAGCGCCGCCCTGTTGACACCAAATGTTGCCAATATCCTCCTCTTCAATTTTTGTGAACAAAAATTCGTTCAACATGGCCCGATAACGATCGCCATTGACTGTAACGGCCACTCCTTGCTCATTTTCGAAGAAAAATTGCCCAATTATGCCTCTGGACCAAAATCCGCACCAAACAGTGACTCGTTTTGGGTGCGTCGGCTTTTCAATGTATGCCTGCGGGTTTTCTGTGCCCCAAATGTGACAATTTTGCTTGTTTACATACCCGACAAGATCAAATTAGCTTCCTCTGAAAAGTTAATTTTTTGCCAAAGTCGGCATCTTCTGTAAGTCGATCGCAGGCTCACTTAGCGATGCGAAAACGGTGGATGGTCAATTGGCTTCAACTCCTGAACCAATTGGACTTTGTATGGCGTCATACCAAGGTCTTTATGCAAAATTCGTCCCAATGATGTCTCCGAAATGTTCAATTGTTGAGAACGACGGTGAATTGATGTTGATGGCGCTTCGCGCACACTTTCTGCCACAGCAGCAATATTCTCAGGTGTACGCATTATTTTTGGCTTTTCACGCTTTGGTTTATCGATGAGGATGCCAGTTTCTTTCACTTTTTTCACAAGATAACGAACATACGGAGCTGACGCTGCTTCTATTCTTCCAAAATCCGTACACAATTTTCGCACACATTCTGCAACATTACCATAATTTTCAAAGTAATGTCACAATATTTCCCAGCGTTGTTCAAGCGTATACACAACCATATTCGTTCAGCGGAAGCATAAAACTAATTATCTGTCAAATCAGACATGAGCTAAGTATTACCATTCACGATAAAGCATTAGTTGAAAAAAAAAACGTTAGATGGCGGACCCGATAGAAGGTTATGTCTTTGCTCTGCTTTGAAAGAGAAAGCTTATGAATCAAACATATTTCGAATGGTATGAGTTTGATGTCAACGTTGTACGCATACTCATGGCAACCTGTACTTGTAAATCAACGTTGTAGTGAGTACGAATGAATCCGAGTACATAGTTAAATTTCAATATTGTTGACTCATTTATATTCAAAATTGAAAGAGTGCTTATGAGTAGCAAAATAACGATTCATTGCTTATCGCTGACACGTACTAGACAACATGGTCTTCAAAAATTTTAACTACAAGTGGCCACTGTTCGCATTCAATATAAAAAAACTAAGTCCCTAGATTCAGTTGTGTTGACCTGCTTATACATATATGTACGCGTGTATATGTATGTATTTATTATTAAAACTAACTAAAAACAAAATACTCATACACCTACGCTTATTTGGTATATAAGTGTAATAACTATACTGTGTGTGAGTGTGTGTAGTTTTGTTAATCCCACACATTTGTGTGTGTAAGTTTTTTGAGTGGGCATTTATCACCGTGTAAATCTGCTTTGCAAATGCAACGACATCAAATCATTTTTATAAATTCAGATGCTTTTCAATGTGATTTTCAAATCTAAAACCAAAAAACGCCAAAAAAAACGCAGTTAAAAAACGGTTCAATGTACTACCTTTAGTTTAGTAGACATGTATGATGAAATATTTAGTAAAAATTTTATTTTATTTTTGTCGTTTTTGTTGTTGGATTCCTTTTTAAAGATTAAAAATAAATCCTCTCCACAGAAAAACCTTCAATCAAAGTGTCCATTAAAAAATATTATTCATCATGTAGTAGTAGTTGTTGTTGTTTTTGTTGTTTGCTTATTGGAAATGGTCAAACAAATCGTTAATTTTATTCAAAACAACAACATAAAACCCAAGTAAGTGTTTATTTAATGTATCCAACAGTGATTTCTATGAATATGATTGAATATTTTAGAGAGAAACGTTTGAATGGCGTTAAGCAATTAAATGTTTATGGGAAATAAATTGAAAATATAAAGAAATTATTGCAATTAATGTAACGATATTCTTCTGAATAAAAGGTTTATTTATAGTAAATGCCTTCTTTTGTTTAAGGAACTTTCTACAATTGGTTTGAAACCACCATCTCCGCTTATACAGTGTGCCTCAAAAGAAACTGTACATTTAAAAAATATACATTAATAAATTACCGTTATTTTTATACTAAAATTGATTCATTGCCAGTTTATAAAACAAAAAAAAAAAAAAAAATTTAAAAATATTATGAAATTTTTTCGGGCACAATCCTTAAGTGGTAAAAGTTGAGTTTGGTGATTGTTGGAATTTTATTCATAGAGTACAGTTTCTTTTGATGCTCACTGTATGTCATGTATCAAATTCTAACCGTTTGAATATTTTGTTACTATTGACGTTATACTTAAACGTTTGAAACAGGCATTCGATGTGCTCAAAGATGCTCTCGAAAAAATTTCATAAAGTTAAGTGTAATAAAATAAGGAGTGCCCACGAAGAATTTTGGAAATACACTTTTCTTTAAAAATCATTCACAATCTTAATTTAAGACAAAGAAAATAACATTTTCTTCTTCTAATTCATAAAAATGTTTAAAGTCTTGACTAGGCGGTAAATATTTTTTTTTTAAGTATTCTCTTATCATGCTGATGGTTGCTGCCCTCTATGCTCTGTCACCTTAGTGTTAGTATATATCTGTGCATCTGTGCATCTAACTCGATCAGATAAAATTTAGCAAATGTTCCCTGCAAACCTTTCCTTACGGTATGAAATGTAGAGAAGATAAGTGCAATTACTATCCTTGGAGAAGGTAAAAGACGACAGAAAAAAAATTGGTAATAAAATATTAAAATTTCACCTTTTTATAACCGACGAAGTCGCCGCAGTCGAGTAGGTAGTGCGATGGCTTATTAGACGTAAGGCCACTGTTCAAACCACAGATCATCTCCAGTAAAACGAAATATGAAAAAATATTTCTTCGGCGACTACCTCTCAGCAGATTTCTTACAAAAACTCTGAGAGTAAAATTAAATTGCCATGAAAAGTTCTCAAAAATCAATTCTTCTGAGTCGACTTTAAACTGTAGGTAACGCGACTCATGCATAACATTAACACACACAACATAAGTGGTGTAAAAAGCTAAGTCGTAATCCTGGCTGGAGGGATATAATGATCAATTATGTAAGTATGTATGTATGTATAACCGAAGAACCTAATTCAATCAGTGGTGTAGGACGCTAGGTCGTAATCCTGGCTGGAGGGATGTAATGGCCAATTAAGTATGTATGTATGTATAACGAAAGAACCCACACCAACCAGACACTGCTATCTCTCCAAGAAAATTTCTGACATCGTAAATTTGCACAGTTCGTCAAAAATTAGGTGTTTCCAGTATTCTCACAAGCTGATTAGTGATACAGAGAGAACAGAACAGAACAGAGAACGTATAATAAGTCTTCAGTGCAGAGAGAGCAATAAGCTGTTTCGCCCTGCGCCAAGGTTTAGCCAACTCAACCTAGCTTTCGAACAGGTCTTCTCTTCTACTCAGAAAGCATTAGCAAAATTGTAGTCAAAAGGATGTCGATATATATCGGATGTTTCAGCCTGCTATACCTTCTGACCAGTATCTGCTCAACACAGTTTACGGGTGTATACCGGCTGATGGAGGCCTACGAATAGCCTGCCACTTCTAAGGGAAATAGTCGACATTCATTGGACATCGGTATGGCACTCATAGGCTACTAGAGCAGATCAGGGGCTTATCATAGAAAATTCTGATACTCAGCAGCATCATGAGTACAATCAAATATATTCGTGTGATAAACACTGCAGTGATACGGGAATCTCTTTGACTTCTGGTATTAAAAACCTCGATATACAAACCACATTCCGTATCGATGTACACAATATTTCCAGATGATGGGGCACCTGTTCATGCGACCGTATTAGAAAATTGGTACCGATGTGTAACGATTTAGTATTACATTATGGCCATGGGGCTGTTAGGCTAGTAGGTCCAAGAATTAAAATTAAGGCATAACCTACTTCTGCAGAAGATATTCAGTAGGAAATCGATTTTGCACGTTATAAAGTGACCTGATTAATGTTGTACTCAGGGTACAACAGATATTTCAATTTGTAAATCGTCAAATCAACCGGCAACACTCGTTCAATATATGCTTATTTAACGCTTGCTAAATCTGGAAACACGGAAAATTCAAATAAATTCCTACATGAGATAGGCGCTCCTTTACAGAGAGGCAAACAAATGGTGTCACATAAACTCCATGCATTGGCAAAGGTAAGATGGGTTATTGAAACCACTTGTAGAGACATCAAATAGATCTGGCCCGATATGAATTTCATCTAAAAATTCCATCTTAGGAACGTCAAAGTAGAACACTGACCTCTGAGTGTGTATGCCAGGAGCCTGGAAATACCTCATATTGACTTTTGCAGAAGCTGCAACAACGAGGAAGAAGAGGAGACAACAGAATCTCTTCTTTGTCTTTATCAGGATCTTCGGAACCTGAAAAGTAGAATTCTAGGATAACCAGGATTTAGTTGCTAGCCAAAGGCGGTTTGAGAAAAGTTCACAGCTTCGTAGGACTCTCGGGCATTTACACAAATACCCTTTGATGCAGATACGTTTTTCGCAACCCTTAAGCCCTTTTGAAAATTTTTGCACTAAATTTGATAAAATTTAAGAAATTTTTTAAAATTTATTTGGTGGGGTACCCCAAGGTTTTTACTGTAATTACAGATAAAAGTACTTTTAAATTAGAAAATAATTGCTTAATAGAGCCTAAGAGTCTTTAATTTCTGTTAAGGGTGAATGCAATTTAAGAAATCCCACTACAAAGAACAAAGAATGCACAATGCATTTGCCCCCTTTCAACTGAATTTCTAAAACTCTTGAATCCATCATTATGCCTGCAGTATTGCTGAGTATATTTTACGCGTGTTTCACTAACTGTTTGTAAATTTACAAGTTTTCATCAAAGTGGCAAGAAACACGACAAGTCAAGATACCAAAATGATTCAAAGTATAACTGACTGACTGACTGGCTGAGTGAAAGAATAACTGCAAGTGGTAGAGTTCTATTGTGGTTGGTTGTTGGGTGGAGTTACTTAAATTCTACTTATTTTCGGTTCCTATTTTTGTTTGTACTTTGCGTGTTTGAAAGTTTGTGTGTTTGGGTGTGTGTTTACATTAAATTTCTGCCCCTTAGGGGAACTGTTTTTTTTATTTTGCGTTTGGCATTTCGTTTGTGCAAATTGCATGTAATTATGTTGGCATGCCATGTTATTGTGTGAAGTGTATTGTAATGCATTGGGCATGAACTTCATTTACCCGAGTATACATATGTATGTGTTCGAGTGTATATGTATGTAAAAGAGCATTTGTTTGCATAGTTATGTTGGCTAAAGTTTGCATATGTGAGTCATTTTACAATGTGTGACCATAAAAGAGCGCCTAATGGATGGACTAATTGCCAGCATATTCAAGGGAATTTTATGATGACATTTCTAAAGCCCATAAGGGTTTTTGTTAATAAAAATATTTTTTAAATAATTTAAAAATAACAGTCTTATCATAAAAGTACACAATACACACGCCGTATGATTAATATTTTCTATTTTCTTTAAATAAATATTCCTCATACGCCCTCGCAAAGAAAAAAAATAAATTTCCTTGTGCTTTACTTTACTTAAAATAAGTATTCCAAACAAACTAATGAGAAATAAAAATTAATTTTAATTTTTCTTTCAGTGAAATAAACCATCATATATAAATAAAATTGCCAACAATAGTTGCTACTTTATGCATGAATACGACGACAATTATTTCATGTTGTGTTGATGTTTTGTGGTGTAGAAATATACCTGCAGCCAGAAAAGTAACACAGCAATTGTAATTTTTTCCCTCCTCTTGTTCTTCCACTGTTTAATCGCTATAAGTGTGTGCACACTGTACATTTATTTGTAAGTGTATGTATATGCTGTATACACAAGTGTATTGGTGCATTCATAAGTCTGCTGTGGTCTCTATATGTGTATGTGTGTGTATATTTATAGTCAAAATAAAAGCCTTAAGGCATCATGTCACAAAATTTCTATTTATCAATATCGACATAAGCTGCTCATATATAGCACCTAAATGTACACTTATACATACATCCATATATAGTAAATATACATACATATCCCATATCGTGGTGGCAACAATAATTGCAGCAACAATATCTGTGTATATACTTTGAATCATTTGTGCATGCAAATTCTCGGAAATATTTATTCAAACCCAATTTGTTTCATTAGAGTTTCCAAGAAGGTCATTGAAATCTTACGAAAATTTTGTAACGAATTAAATAATTACATAGGCAAAGAAATTTTGGCGTTTTTCATATATTTACTAACAACCTAAATAAGCAATTGTAAAAAAACATTCATGAATTCATTCTGCTGGGCGTTATTTTTTGTATTCTTTTTTAAGATTTCTGCACGGCAGATTAATACGTGTGTTTAGAGACCAAACGGCGATCATAAACAAAGTCTTTGCTCGTTAAATATCCTATTAATCTATCGAAAAGGTTAGGGCGTAGCTTACCTTTCACAGACAAGTTTACTCGTTGGCTATATGTCCCATTATGTTACGCAGTGTAACAAAGAGCAGAAGATGTTGATATATTTATTTCATTAGTCTGTGTCATCGCTTTATTACCCTCCATTTCTTGCCTATGATAGCTTCTTCGGCTAAAATGTGTCTCCTCCCTATATAAGCTGGATTTTCCCTTTTGGGATTTTCTCGAGGTTGCCTGTCTTAGGCAGTTGCTAAAAATTGTTTTACTGGAAACTGTAAAGCTCTTCGACACCCAGAAATATTTGTCCCCAGACTGGTAACACTTTGAAGGTTTTACCGTCTCTGACTAATATTTTCAACATTAAGGAGCATTTCCGCTAGGTATGTAAGAAAAGATGATAATATTTGGTTAAAGAGGGACATTCGTCTCTACATTAGGTTATAATAGGTTGTGTGGTTTGTAATCATTTTTTTTTGCATCCGTCAGGGGTGTTGCCCCTACTTAAGCAATGCATTCTGTTGGATCTAGGTTGAGGGAGGGTGGAAATAGATTTAGATTTAAATCTCTTTATATTATAAGTGATGAAGTCGCCGTAGTCTAGTAGGTAGTGTGTTGGCTTATTAGACGTAAAGCCAGGGTTCGAGCCCCAGGCCAGATATAAAAACAAAAAACAAAAAGTATTTCTTCGGCGACTTCCTATCAACAGATTTCTGGCAAAAAGTCTGAGAGTAAAAAAATTATCACGGAAAGTTTCTCAAAAAGCTGTCTTTCGGAATCGACTTTAAACTGTAGACCTCTCCACTCATATATAAAATAAACACACACAACATAAGTGGTGTAAGAAACTAGGTCGTAATCCTGACAAAAGATTTGTAATGTACGTATCTTTAGTCTCTGTCTGGCAACATTGGCCACTTTGCATTTAATGTGTATCTCTTTGTATGTGCTGGGCTTCTTCTTTTTCAATTTTCACTAGGTTTCCGGCCTTAAAGGGTAGCCACTGGGCAATCGACTACAAATGGTCATGCTCTGCGAGAATGATGAGTTGTACGTATGAGTTTATGATTTTCGGGAACAAGTCCCTTTATTTCGTTAGGATAGAATCCGTTATAGTAGCGACTGAATAGTGAAACACGAGATCACTTGGTTGTAATACCATGAAAATTCACCTCCCTTCTCCATTCTTATGTGTTTTCCAATGTGGTTCCTTGTGAACCAACCAGTACTACAAACAAATCCGATCAGAACCAACAGTGACAGAGATACGAGACAGACACGTTCTTCACAATTGATTGATTGATTGCACCGAGGTCTAGTCACAAAGAATATGTGCTACCATGTTCTTCTCCTTTTTCTTATGTGGAATTGCCCTTACACTAGTTGTAATTGTGAACAGCTTAGACACACGATCAACCATAAGATGTTCAGTAATTAGAACCGTAAGAGACCAGGCTTAAATTCTGTTAAGGTTTAATAGAACTTCGGTTATTTCCATTGTCCAATAGGCGACATCAGACCATCTGCATTTCATTTTGCCTCTGAAGAAACCCTAAACAGAAAAATACTATTCACACAGTCCTGGCAAGAAGCAACAGATAAATTGATGATTTACTTGCGACATATTCTTAAGACAATCAATATCATAGAAGGAACATGGTCCCTACTCCCTTTGTATGTGGGACTGTCCCGATTTAGTGTTGTACGAAAACCTGCACTTCTTTATCCTGACAATTTCTACAACAACCCTAATATGGGTAATTCTGTGCCATCGTGATAATTCCTAATATATGTTGCAACTCTTGACAACAGTACAGCGCCCTGTAACTACGCCCTATGGCTAGAAATCTCGATTATAATGAAATATAAAAAAATATTTCTGCTGCAACTTCCTCTCAGCAGATTGCTGGCAAAAACTTGGGAGTAAATAAAATTTGCAATGAAAAGGTTCTCAAAAAATTTGTCGTTCAGAGTCGATTTTAAACTGTACGTACTCAAGTATAAAATTAAAGCACACAACATTAGTGGTGTGAGAAGTTGGTTGTCCAATTATTTATACATAACTATGCCCTAATAGGGTCCCACTCGAAGGTCGGGAAAGTTTGACTGCTTTCTGATAAATTAAAAGGTTAATACGACGACAACAGTTATTTTAAAAGCGGTGATGTTAGTCTACATAGGCCATTATCTTCCTTACCATACATTCATTTATACAGTTCGACAGCTAATTTAAATGCGATATAACTACTCTCTGAATAAGAGCTAACTAACTATCTACAAGACGCTCATCCTACCCGTGCTCCTTTATGGCGCAGAAGCATGGAGCCTATTAAGTACTGATGCAGCAGCCTTGAGATTGTTCAAGAGAAAAAGTACTGCGTAAGATCTTCGGTCCAGTACGAGTTGGCGAGGATTTCCGCATCCGATCCAACAATGAGCTGTATGAGCTCCTCAACGACATAGACGTTGTGCAGCGTATTAATATCCAGCGGCTGCGCTGGCTCGGCCATGTCGTTCGAATGGAGGAGGATGCTCCGGCGAGACGGGTATTTGATGCGGGGATCTGCTCAAGTCGGCGAAGAGGACTACCTTGTATCCGTTGGAAGGAGCAAATCGAGGAAGCCCTGTCATCGATTGGTGTGACCAACTGGCGTAGGTGCGCAAGAAGCAGAGGCGCCTGGAAGGATGTGTTGCGGCAGGCCGAAATCCGTGAATCGGGTTGTTATGGCCAATTAAGTAAGAAAGTAAGTAAGTAAGTAAGTAAGTAAGTAGCATTTCCCTTACTGGCACACTAGTCAGCAACTTAAATTAGAAATTTTTTCGTTCAAACTAAGATGAAATTGATGTTAAAGAACAGAACAAAATTACAACATTATCTACCACATTTAGTTCAATAAAACTGCTTATCAGTGCTGTACTGTACAGGCAAAAATTCAGCAGAGGTTTGACTGTTTAATTGCTAAATAATCTGCCCATTATCATGAGAATATACTTCAGTTTTTAACGGATAAAATTGGAAAGACATTTACAGTGGTAAAGCATGTTAAAGTAATTTGGTGATTTCAGCATCCTATTCTGCAATCGAGTACCGAAAACCCTAATCAATACAATTTCAATGTATTTCGCCATGTATGTGTCTGTGTTTTTGTATGTGTATTTGTAAATTTGTTTAATGAATTCTTAATTCTTCCTATTTAGTTCCCGTAATTTTGCCATTTTGCTATAATGCAACATATTCTACCATTATCGGTGTTTAGCACAATTCTAAGCGTCGCCTCTAATTATTTGATTTTCCCTCATTTCTCATTTATACGCTGCTGCAACAACACAACAGAACAGAATAGTACGGAATAGAATAGAACAGAATGGAATTAAATAGTGAAAGAAGAACTATAGAGAACGACAAACATCATTGGCTTGGAATCATCATCATCATCATCATCAGTATGAATGGCGAAAAGCGAATTGAATTGAAATTGTATTTTGGTAATTGCATGCACAAAATTTGCTGTTTATTAAGCGCCATAATTAAAGCAATAATTCTAAAAATAAATCATCATACACCCCCTTTTGAGCTGTGTGTGTGCTTTTTTTTTTGCTTTATTGCATATGCATTTTATATGCATTTATCATAAGCTTAACGTAGTTACTCGTTTTGCTAAACTTTACTCCATTTAATCATATTTTTTTCCGTTTCGTTTTTTTTGTTTTGTAAGCTTGCAAATTACCATTCATTTCCGTATCCGTATTGAGTTCACTTTTATGGTGTGTGGTGGCTGTGTATATTAGAGAGTAAAGCAATGGGGAGAAAAGCTTGTCATTATGAAAATAATTAAACAACTCCATGGCACCCTTTTTACAACGAATTCGAATTGAAGGCTTGTAGAAACGTTATATGAGGAGAAGTATAGAAAATATTCGTATGGTATTTGGCAAAGGGAATATTAAATCCCATACAGGGTCTTTCAGAATTGAGTTTTTTTGTTCAAATGAAAAAAGTAGAATTTGAATGAAAGTCTATAATGCTTTGAAAAACGATATTTAATGTGATTTTAGCAAATATTTGAGCTGAAAGTGCAGCCAATTCAAATCGATTTGATGGTTTACAAAAGCAAATAGACTACGGCATATATTGGTGGAGGTGAGGCAAGTGAAAATCATGAGGTTTCCAGATTACATTCGTTGGGTATTTGTTCTTCAGAGATGAGTAGATTGCAGGATTTGTTATTGTCTTAAAGCTATGATCTGCAGATTACTAAGAAAATGAGGGTGCCCGAGGCAAAAATCTACTTCTTAAGACAAGGGGCAGATCTGATATAAAGGGTCCGCCAAATAACTTTTTTTTTGAAAATGCTTAAAAAAAACTACTGAATATTTTCTCAAATTTCTTTTTTTATTTGAAAGTACAATCCTTCCGGTTAATAATGGAAAATAATTTCATTCAAATGGCTGCCTCGGCTGGCCATGCAGTAGCCTACACTAGAAGATGCCGATTTTGGCAAAAAAAAATCATCTTTTCAGATGAAGCTCATTTTGATCTTGGCGGGTATGTAAACAAGCAAAATTGTCGCATTTGGGGCACAAAAAACCCGCACGCATACGTTGAAAAGCCGACGCACCCAAAACGAGTCACTGTTTGGTGCGGATTTTGGTCCAGAGGCATAATTTGGCAATTTTTCTTCGAAAATGAGCAAGGAGTGGCCGTTAGAGTCAATGGCGATCGTTATCGAATTTTTGTTTACAAAAATTGAAGAGGAGGATTTTGGCAACATTTGGTTTCAACAGGACGGCGCTACGTGCCACACAGCCGGAGCTGCACTCGATGTTTTGCGCAGTGTTTTTGAAGATCGCATTATCAGCCGCAGAGCTGATGTCGTTTAGCCACTTCGGAGCTGCGATTTGACACCGTTGGACTATTATTTGTGGGGTGCCGTCAAAGATAAGTGTTACGCCGACAAGTCAGAGACAATTGATGCTTTAAAGGACAATATTCGTGAAGCTATTGGTGAAATACAGCTACACACAATCGATAATGTGCTTAAAAATTGGACCGATCGTGTTGGCTACTGCATGGCCAGCCGAGGCAGCCATTTGAATGAAATTATTTTCCATTGTACTTTCAAATAAAATAAGAAATTTGAGAAAATATTCAGTAGTTTTTTTTAAAGCATTTTCAAAAAAAAGTTATTTGGCGGACTCTTTATATTCGGAAAGCGAATGCAATGCTGATCTCTGTGAATTGTCTCGTAGCAAATAAACTTTAAAGTCTTTCATATTGAAATCTTTTACCAAGAAATCGTTTACCAAGAAATCCTTTGCTATGAAATTGTCGTTGTCTAGGAGGTGTGTTCACTTATCAAACCCGGGGTTCAAACCTCAGATCAGACAATGCGAACAATAATAATTCTGCAGCGACTTCATCTCAACACTCTTCAGGCATAAACTCTAAGATAAAATAAAATTGCTATGAAACGTTTGTGAAGAACATCCGTCACAAAACATGGGTGGTGTGCGAAACTACGACGTAGCATGTAGACTACGGCATATATTGGTGGATATGGGAAGAGAGTAAATCAGTAGGTTCAGGACCTATATTCGGTACCTATCTGTCCTTCAGAGAAGAGTGGATTCAGGGGTGTGTTATTGTCTTCATGAATTGTTCAACAGATATTAAGATCTTCAAATTACTAAAAGGGTCAGAGTGCACGAGTATTGTTGTGTCTTTCACATAAAAATCTCCATCTTAAGAAAAGTGGCAGATCTGATATACGTTCTGAAAACGAATGCAATAGTGATGGATATCTTTGTGAATTGTGTTGTAGCAATTAAACTTTGAAGTTTTTTTAGCATGAAATCTTTTATCATGAAGTTGTCGAAGTTAAGTAGTTAGTGTGTTGACTTATTAGATGCGAGTCCGTGGTTCAAACCTCACACTAAAACAAAATGAAATATTAAAAAATAATTCTTCGGCGACTTCATCTTCAGCAGTCTTGCCATGAAAAGTTTGTGAAGAAGAATCTGTCGCTTGGAGTCGCCACTTAAGCGTAAAATGAACGCACACAATATGGGTGGTGAGAGAAACTTTATCATAATCCTGACTAATGGCTTGTAACGACAAATTAAGTAAGTTAACTAAGCCTTAAACAATGAAACCAAAGTGCAAAAACAAATGCAGTTGACTTCGTGATCGCAAAAAAACTGGAAATTTGGTAACGAAAGTGTGAAAATAATACCCTCAGATTTTCTTGGTGATGAACCAGACTACAAATAACCTCCTTTAGACCAAATTTCCAATATAACTGATATGAGAGCAGATGGTACGACAGCAGAAATAATTCACCATCAATTGAAAGACAAGATAGCAGGGATACAGAAAATCACCAAGTTATGGCAGTCATGGTGATAGTGTTTGCTGGAAGAATTACGGGTCATTGATAGATTGCAGTACTTGGAGTTTCCGGTAAAAAACTTATGTTTTAGCAGACTTGAGTATCCTTTTTTAAAGACAGATGAAGACGCCATAATCTAGTAGTTAGTGTGTTGGCTTATAAGACGTAAGGCCACGGTTCAAACGTCAGGTCAGATATTTCAAACAAAAACGAAATATGAAATATATTTCTTCAGCGTCTGACTCTCAGCAGATTTCTGGCAAAAACTCTGAGAACAAATAAAATTGCCATGAAAAATTCCTGAAAAATCTGTCGTTCAGAGTCGACTTTAAACTGTAGGTCCCGCCACTCATGGCTAAAATTAACACACGTAACATGGGTGATGAAAGAAGCTAAATCAAAATCCTGACTAAAGCCATTAGTCCGAATGCCAAAAACAAACGCAGTTGACCTCGTGATCTGGCAATTTTGTAAAGAAAGTTTGAATACCAATACGCTTAGAATTTCTTAGTAATGAAGCAGGCCGTGAATACCCTCCATTAGGCGAAATTTCTAATATGATTGATATGAGAGACAGATAGTAGGATAGCAGAGATGATTAATTATCACTAAAAAGGCAAAACAACATAAAGCTGATGTAAAATAAAATCGTCAGGTTATGGCAACCACGTGAATAGTAATTGCCGGAGTTGCTACAGACCACTGATAGCTTGAAGCACATGGTGTTTCCAGTAAATGGTTACTTATGTTTTAGTGGACTTAAGTGTCTTTTTTTTAAAAACAGATATAAAGGTAGACAAATAGACTCTTTTTTCAAATATAGCGGTGCAAGGATTTTAAGATTGCGAACTGGTCAATGGGCACATCATTATATCTGTGGCATCTTGCAATTAAATTCTTGCATTCGAGCTAGGTACGTAGGTAGGTAGAAGTGATGGAGTCATGAGCGGACACATTTAGCTCGCACATAGGGCCCATTGTGATACCACAGTTTCTCATTTCCCCTATTCCAGGAACTAGTCGGAGAGATGAAGCGACTCAGGCTGCCAATATCCATACATGACAGTTCATCCATATCCTCCATGTAGTAGGCACCCAGGTACCTCTTTCTCCTCCGACTAAGTGCCGGACATGTGCACAATAAGTGAAGAATAGTCTCATCTTCCTCTTCATCTCCACAGCTTCTGCGGAAATCATTTGCAAGGTGTCCAAGGCCAATACGCCTCACATGCGTTCCTATAATACAATGCCCCGTAATAACCCCAATAACAGTGCCGAGCCTACTTCTTTGGAGTTTAAGCAGAGTCGCCGTGCGCCTCCTATCCAGCCTCGGCCAGATCTTTTGCGCCGCACTGCCCTTATCGGAAGTTGCCCACATTCTGTTGACGAGATCTACGGATGCATTGTCAATTATAAGATTGCAGGTCCCCAAAGGGATCCCCAACGTAGAGAATTCATCAGGGAGTTCGATGGTCGTGTCCCTTCTGGCCAGTTCATCCGCTCTGCAGTTGCCAGGAATATCATTATGTCCCGGTACCCATGTGATACAAACATCATATCGGTTCGCCATCTCATTGAGATATCTGCGACAGTTGTACACCGTCTTGGAGTTTATTACACTGGAATGCAATGCCTTAATAGCCGCTTGGCTATCGGAAAGTATGATGATTTTCCCTCCGTGAACATTTTTGTACACAATAATTTTCACCGCAGCCTGAATTGCTGACACCTCCGCCTGAAAGATGCTGCAATGATCTGTTAGCCTTATAGACTTGCATCCGAGCTAAGATTATTACAAATTTGAAAAGGAATATAGAGACTAATATTAGGCTGATTTCTATTGGAAAAATGTGCATGAGTTGCCTGATCTTAGAATTCTTATCAGTTTCAAGCTATAGAGCTTGGACATAACACAGTTATGGTTGCCGAAAGAAACTGCTAATGATGGTTTATCGATCTAACCTATTGGAAATAATAACCTAAGGTATTGGAAATTATTTTAAAATGAACCCAAGTAATCGCAAATAATTTTTAATACGACATTCTGAAACTGATCTTGGGTAACATTTGGCATTCGTGTCAGAACCTAGAACCACTTCTACCATTATTAAGACTTCCAATGTTTTTAAAGCCTTCTCCTATTTAAATATAGTTTACCTGCAATTTTAGAACTTAACTCACATCTACTGCCTTCATTTAAATAATTGTTTTTAACATAAAAATTGTCAATTAATTACAATTTAATTTCATCTCTTTATTACTGAACTTTTTTTCTCTAAAAATTCCCTCTTCTATTATATTTGCTTATCCAGAATCACAGACAGCCTAACTTTTCCTAAGCACGCCCCATAAATCACCAACTGCTTGGGAATATTTCATAGAGAATTATAAACGAAATGGCAAATCATAAATCTCTACCTACTCCTGTGTATCGTAAAGGAATTGCACTTTTGTGCCACATTATGTGCAGCAGAAACAAAACAGGCGAATACAAGCATAAAAAAGTAAAGAAAAGAAAAAAACAACGAGAGTCAACAAATTAAGAAAATCAACTTTCACTAACACAAACACAAATAAAATGAAAAGAAGACGAACAAAACACCAAAAAAGGCATATAAAAATTGTATACAATCGTAGAAACTTTAAATAAAAGACGCGACAGGTTTGTTTTACTCAAATGAAAGCGAATACCTTTTTTAACTGTGTGTGTGTGTAGGTCCCTTGTACAGTCTCTGCATACCAAAATACAAATGTTTGTGTTATTTGTATTTGTTATTCAGCCTATGCTGTTGACTATGGGTATACCCTACACAAAAGCTTATTGCAGATGTGAATTGTGCCTACATACATTGGTGTTTATAAAACTTTGGAAGGAAGAATTTGTAAATAAATGCGCTACATTTGATAATTTTAAAGAAGAAGTCTTCATCATAATCCTCCTCTTTCATCTTGGAATATTCTTGACCTCTACTACAGTCTGAGCAAATAATATCAAAACGAACATCACCAGAAGGTCAGGCAGCACTATTTCTTGAGAACAAGTAAAGTTGCTAAACATCTGCACCCCATACATATATGTTGACGTAGGGCGATATTGCTAGTCAACGACAGATGGGTATTATGTATTAGTAAAACCATCACCTGATCAGTTGGTGTTGAAAATACGTATTAGACCTCTTGTCTATTCATTGATAATCTTTCTTAATATCATATTGAGCGATTGGCTGCATGTCCTCTAAATTGCAGCTGAACTAACTACTCGCATGACGCTATAAATAAGGCAATTATTAGGGTTCACTTCGTTTAATCCTTTAAAATTACAAATAAACTAACTGATCCATATGCGAATCAGTGTTCTTACCAATTGGGCAATTAGCTAGTGTTCGATGGTTCTATGGTCATCAGGGTAAAAAGGTTCGTAATTTTATTAAACGTTACTGGTGATTAGATACAATAAACCAACTTAGATCTATCCACCTGACTCTTAGGAAGTTCAATTAGTGGTTATAGGGTTCAAAAAAAAAATGCAAATAGACGATAGCCACCTAGCAGTAGTTGTAGAGAATATACTCTCGTCTACTAGTATGTAAGCAGTACCACACGACTTGATAGCCTGCATTCAGGTTATATACGGCCTTCTAGCCCAAATTATCATTATCTTCTCGTGAAGCGCCATTAATATGGTGCTAAATGCAATGGTAACATGGGACCGACCTCATAGCCTTCCTAAAGGACCACCGCACCAAAATGTATACCCATTATTCTGGCAACTTCAATACGTAAGAGTAAGCCGATTCGACTTTAACGCACTCGTCCGTCATTTCATTTTCCTAAATGCTTGAACTCATCAGTATCTAAATCTTATTATTTATTATCCGACTATTTGATGTCCGACTATTGTAAAAGTGTAATATCTCGTCCACTAGTAAAAGATCGACACAGTCATCGTAGAAGAAAAGTTTTTCGAAGAAATTGGCGGCTTTACTGTAAAGTAAAGAAGCTCTTTAAAGACGACAGAAGTTGAGGATAGTAACCTTATTCTAGGAAACTCCAGCTGAAATGTGGATAGGGCAATACATTTCCCATCTATAAGTAAAAATAAAAAGGCTAGGTACTGGTGTTTTGCTTTTACATCGCTTAACATAAAAATTACAAACAAAAGCTACAAATACAAAACAATGCTGTAAACAAACATATTTACAAATTGTCGTGCTGCTTAATATAACAACAAACACCAGCATAAAAAATGGTAAATGAAACAAGAATAAATGTAAACAAAATACGCAAACAACAATAATGAATGTATACAACGATGCTTCCATTTATAGAGATTTCGTGAAGGCGAAGGTACGAACATTCGCCTTCAAGAACATTCATCAGACTGTTTACTCTGCCATAAAAAAGGCAAGGCAAAGCAGGCTACTGAGTGAGTGAAGTTCAGTCAGTCTTGTGTGAAGAAGCGGTGCGTTTGAAGAGAGTAATTGTGATGTAAATTGCAGGCAAAAATGCCTGTCAACTTTTACCCATAGGTTTGGTGAGAAGGACAGTCAATCCAATTTAACACATTTGTATTATAAAAAGTCGTCGTAGTATAGTAGGTAGTGTGTTGGCTTATTAGACGTAAAGCCAGGGTTCGAGCCCCAGGCCAGACATCAAACCAAAAATACGAAAAGTAGTTCTTCATCGACTTTCCCTCAGCAGATTTCTGGCAAAAACTCTGAGAGTAAATAAAAATTGCCATGAAAAAGTTTCTCAAAAATCTGTCGTTCGGCGTCGACTTTAAACTGTAGGTTCCGCCACTCATGTATAAAATTAAGGCACACAACATAAGTGGTGTGAGAAACTAGGTCGCAATCCTTACTGAAGTGTTGTAATGACCAATTATGTATGTATGTATGTATGTATGTATTATAAGCTCAGACACATTGTGATATAGCTTGTCAGATTGTCTGCTACAGAGCCAACCTAAGCGTTTTGGAATGTTCAAAATACTCTCTAGTTTTATATCTGAAATATCGGTTTTATTCTTGTAATCTTATATCTTGTGTATCCCATTTTCACGAGGCGTTTTCAAAAGAAAGAAACAGTTCTATACTCTACTTTTTATTTTTATTTCGACAGATGCAACAGTTTGAGTTGGTCAAACTACAGTGCGGCTATATCGCTTTTTTACATTCTCATTAAAGAATCTTTTCCCCGTGACATTGACCATAATTGCCTTAGTCGGCTATCTATTATAGCACGAGCCTACGCACTATTTATAAATCAGGTGTAACCCGATAGTACCAGCACTGATAAGTTTATTTGCCCATACATTCCGCAAATAGCAAACTATTCTGTTATTTTATTAACAGATAGGCACCTGTCGAAGACAGCTTTTACTTCAACGCTATAACAACAGCACAGTCTAAAATTTTTATTTACAATTATTTTTGGATCAAAGAAAACTTCATTGGATATTCTTGCAGTGAGGGTTAGAGGTTCAATAGGAATTATCACAACGCTAAACTATGCAAATAACATGATCATACAGTCGGCCTTGACCGACTATAATGTTTTTACTGGTTCTTTGTTTTATTTTATTTTATTTTACTTTGTTTTGCATATTAAATGTACCGCAATAGTAGAAATGCACACAAATAAGCTCATTGCATACACATTTAACAATAAAAAATAAATAAAAACAAAACAACACAACAACAAAAATAATAAAGAAAAAGCAAAAAATAATAATGTAAACAAACGTATGCCACTACAATGGTACTACTGGTACCGGTACAAATACAAAAACAATTTGTACAATTCCTCTATGCACAGAAACACATACACAGACATCACAGACTTAATGGAAAACAAAAGATGTTGCGAAAAAGTGAAAAGAAATTACCCCCGACTTAACATAACGAATGCCAGAGAGTTTATACGTTGGCATAGGAACATTTTGTGTGTGTTGTTTTTGCTTTTGTTTTTCTCATAAACATTTGTACAGGATATGTGTGTGTGTGTTTGTTGGCGTATGCATGTGTATGAGAGTATTTATTTGAGTGAATGAACGATAGAATGTGTTGTTGAGCAACAGTTGTTGTAATGGCTATTAGTGGCAACTGTGTTGTAAAAATAGCTGTACCAGTTATGTACTGGTGTAGTGTAGTATAGTGGTGGTAGTAGCAGTGCCTGTAGTATATCATCAACAAATATTGCATACAGCAAGGCGCTGTTTGCTTATTTTTTCATTTTTTTTTTCAAATCTACTCTGAAGTATATGAACGAACCCATATGTATTGCAGCACTTTGTATGCCGCATAAAAATGAACTGGCAGTTGGGATTTTTGTTTTGCTTTTCATGTTGTTGCATGAATGCACAGAAATCTTGCATGGATAGTAGTGGCAGTAGTGGTATGAGTGTGGCATGAGTTTAAGTATTTTAATAAAGTGAATCACTGTTTATTTGTTTGTAAGTGGTCGGAAAAGGGGCATTGAAAACTAAAAAAGATAAGGCTTAACGAGTGATTTGTAAGACATTTGAATTGAGATTGGTTAACATGAATTGCTCATGCTAAACAATAGTATGGGATTATTTTTATTATATTTCTGCCTTCGCAATTGTCATTTTAAAATATTAAATGTGTTCGCACGGTACAGGTTGTCATAGGAAAATGGCATGTCATGTGAAGAATTGTGGATTTATTGGGAACTTTTGCAAGTTGCCCACTTAGTCTTCCGGCTCAAAATGTAAAACTAAATAAATAACATATAAGACAATGATTTCGATGAAACTTTTACAACGTTTGGATCTCACCATTTCTGGATTGGTTGCCGCAGTCTATACTTTGCGGGATAATTTTCGAACTCTTTTTTGCACATTTCCAGTGGTATCTTGGCAATAAATGTTGGCTCTAAAATGCTTCAACATTAAGGGATTATCCGCGTAGACTCTGTTTTAGATGTAGGTTGAATACATATTTACTTTGCCAAGTCATGAAATTTTTCTTTCTGGAATCTAAAACTAAAACCGGTCGAGTGGTTGGTACCGTAGCTCCATCTTACAAACTCATATTTTTAAATTTCTAGTAAGCACAAAGGCCATAGAGGTATGTCCTAGAATGACAGGGTTACCATCTAGCATGGCCAAGAATAAAAGGTTACTTAATTTTTAAAATTCAAAGACTATGATAAACACATTTAACATTTTCTTCGTATTGAATTTTTCCACTACGTCGATTTTTTTAGATGTTAAAAAATACCTTAATGGGCGGCCATCGATTTGTATGGGCTTTTTGTGTAAATGTACACTATGCTGTAGCAAATTTGCATACATACATACGTAATAATCTTTGCAACCTTTCAATCAGAATCACGATCTAGCTTCTCACACCACTTAAGTTGTGTGTGTTAATTTTATGCATGAGTGGCTAGACCTACAGTTTAAAGGCGACTCTGAATGAAAGATTTTTTTAAAGAAACTTTTCATTGCAAATTTTATTTATTCTCAGAGTTTTTAGCAGAAATCTACAGAGGAAGTTGCCAAAGAAATATTTTTTGGTATTTCGTTTTGATGTCCGACCTGGGGTTTGAACCGTGGCCTCAAGTCTAAGCCAACACACTGCCTACTCGACTACGGCGACTTCTGCATATTAATCGTAAATGAAATGTGACTTCTTGTCGTCAGTATTATCTCAGTATTCTTCTTCGCTAGAACCAGAGTGTTGTAGTCAAGCTCTACATCAGTCGTTCTCGATTTAGTTTCTTTACCATCTGGCATTATCCCTGTCGCCTACTAAAACATCCGCCATTATATCATGCGTGTATCCCACAAGTTAGGCGTCCTCTGCTATTTCCATACCTATGATCTCATCGTAACACAGATTTCATAGATAAGAAAAGATTGAGGATGGTTTAATGGGCAGGATCAGGCATGGCCTCTACGGCCCTTTACCCACCGACTGTATCATAGAGAAATTCGCGATCTCTCAAGTAGCTGTGAATTAATATCAGAAGGTATTGAATGATACGAAATCTCTATCGTGTAGCCTTGCTTGGATTTATTCATCGTAAGCTGTTAAGAGTGTTTCGCACATGGAATGTTGCCAAGAACAATAATTTCAAAAAATAAAAGAGATTAATTTTCGGGCAGTACGATGAATTTGTGTATAGGTTTGCAAAATGCTTCAGCATCACTTGTTTGTGCCATTGAATTGGTGAGGTGCATACCTTGCCTAAATTTTTGTGATTGAAATAAAATCTGTGCTATATTCGTACACATGAAGTCGCCGTAGTCTAGTAGGTAGTGTGTTGGCTTATTAGACGTAAAAGCCAGGGTTAGAGCACCAGGCCAGACATCAAGACAAAATACAAAAGTATTTCTTCGACGATTTCCTCTCAGCAAATTTCTGGCAAAACTCTGAGAGTAAATAATATTGCCATGAAAAAAATTTCTCAAAAACCTGTCGTTCAGAGTCGACTTTAAACTGTGGGTCCACCACTCATGTATAAAATTAACACACACAACATAAGTGGTGTGAGAAACTAGGACGTTGTACAATGGGTCAATTAGACCTCCGGGTACTGTACTTGTCTTAATTGACAATTACACGTTCTCTAACCTAACCTAGCCTAACCTAACCTAACCTAACCATTCATACACATACTCGTTATTAAAATCCCTCCGTCAGGATTACGACCTAGTTTCTTACACTACTAATGTTGTGTGTTCATTTTATCTGTGAGTGGCGGGACCTACAGCTTAAAGTCGATCCCGAACAAGAGATTTTTGAGAAACTTTTCATGGTAATTTTATTTACTCTCAGAGTTTTTGCCAGAAAACTGCTGAGAAGAAGTTGCCTAGGAAGTACTTTTTCATATTTTGTTTTGTTCGAGTTCTGGGACCTGGGTCTTGCACCATGCATGGTCTTATGTCTAATAAGGCAACACATTACCTATGGCGACTTTAGTTCTGTTCTATATTCAGTTCTGTTCTAAAATAATCATTTCGTAGGGATCCATCATAAAAATTTTGTCACGTTTGCTGTGGTGAGACAAGACACTAGTCTCTCCCAAACAAAAGCTACACGAGTCAGGATGAAACTACTAATATAAGTGAGGTTATGAGGTTAAGACGGTTTCCCTAAAGAAGGTTTCCCTAAAGACGGTTTCCCTAAAGACGGTTTCCCTAAAGAAGGTTTCCCTGAAAACGCTTTCCGTGCAAAATGGTACAATTAAGGCTTTTTATTGGCTTTACAATGCTTTCAATCAATTATTCCTTTTTCTTTCTCTTCTTCCAAAGGAATTCCTATTTATTTTATTAGCAATCTATATGCTCCCTAGAGGAGTAAGAGGAACATATATATACATATATATATGAGCATAATTGAGCATAACATTACTTATTTTCATAAAACCTCTCAAATTTTATTTTTATTTCGTTTTCATACAAAATTTCTTAGTGAAGGTGAATTAAACTAAACTTATTTATTGAGCCAAAGCAATGTTCTTGTAAAATTTAAAATTTTTAAAGAAATTTTCTTTTTTCCTTTAATTATTCGTTCATTTCGTAAGTATTAAAATAAGCATCTCACTTTAAAAGTAAAGTATTCACAAATGGTTCCCCGAAAAAAAAATAACTATACTACACAAAATTGATTCTAATGAAACAACATTTTCAACTGGCTCTGCTTCAATTCGTAAAAAAACCCATTCAATTGAATTTAACAACGAAAAATGTATGTCAAAGGGTAAATAAATACAATACATAGAGAATATATTTTAAATATCTGTTAAGAGAAACACAAGGATAATACACCGAAAAACCATGAAATTGAAACAAATTTAAGAGAAATTTGCAAACAGAGAGCTTTATAAACGAAAAGAGAGTTGTTGTAAATAAACCATAAGCACATGACATAAACATCATAATGATGTTAATGTGTTAGTATACACTGAACAATTGTTGCTGGCTGCAATAACATTAAACAGAGAGCCGGAGAGTAAAGGTTGTATGTTAAGCTGTTAAGGAATTTAAAGAGAGAGAGAGAGAGTGAGAGTGTCCTTTTGTTATTATAATTTTTATAGCGGGAGAGTTTAATTACGATGATGGTAATTATCATGATTGTTGCTGTTATTGCCTGGTCGTTGTCCTCATTTTTCTTTTAATGTTTGCGGTACTATCGGTTGTTATTCTTGTTATTGTTTTTGTTATTCCTAATTTTCGTTTTTTCTTTCTTTCTTTGGTCACTCTCTATGTAAAACTCAAAATAGAGCTCTTTGCTCTATCTAGGTTCGTTTATCTGTTACTCCTACACTAACACAATTTCATATTCCACTACGTTTCATTTCATTCAAGTCTCTTTATAGTTTTTATAGTTGTTGTTGTTGTTGGGTCTTTTATCTCCACTTTGGTTCATGGTTGTACATGTTGTGGGCTTTTCTTTAGAGAGATTTACTCGCTCTCTTTTGAATTTCGTTTTAAGAAAATCTCTCATAGCATATTTTAACAAGAACCTCGTGTTTCTTTATTTTTTTTTTGTTGGTTTCTGTATTTCTTTGCTAATCATGTAATAAAAGCAAACAACAACAACAATAATAATCATTTATTCCGGTTATTTATTTGTTACACCATCACTACACAACATCATTATC
This sequence comes from Sarcophaga subvicina, assembly GCA_936449025.2. NCBI lineage: Eukaryota > Metazoa > Arthropoda > Insecta > Diptera > Sarcophagidae > Sarcophaga > Sarcophaga subvicina. The sequence goes on along the minus strand of OW388083.2, from coordinate 101,606,995 downwards.
ATTTTAACATCATTATCATTAGCTGTGTATGCGTTCGTGTTTAACTTTGTTTTTAAACGATGTCGATAGACACTTCATAAAGAATATTTCGTTTGTTTACATTGTCTTTACAGTTGCTGTTCTAGTTGTTGTTGGCCTTTTCAAGCATACCAAATTTTTTTTGGTGTGTATTTACGTGTTTAAGCATGTTTTTGTTTGTTCGTTAGTTTCCCGTTTGTTTGATTGTTGTTGTTGATAGTCTGCTGGCACAGGCAGTGTATATTTTGTGTTGTTGTTGTTGTGTTGTAATCAAAATTAGTGTGGAGAATACAAATTTCCAGCTGAGTTTATAAGAGTTTTAAATACAATTTAGTGTGGCAGTGTACCACAAAGATTTGTTGTATTATTTTAAACATTAAAAAACAGTTATTTTTCTTACAAAATTTAAATAATATTTGAGTGTGTAAGTGTAAAATGAATTCTGTTTGTTATCCTTGATGTATGCAAAAAAAAAATTAAAAAATTATACAACTAAACTATGAGAGGGATGTGTCAACATCGAGAGAGAGAGAGCGAGTTACATACTTAAGTGAGAGAGCAAAAATTAAAAAAAAGAAGAAAACAGACAACATAACTATGCCATTAAAAACAAACATATTGCAAAACATTAGCGTTGTTGTAACAAGTGTTGAATAAGTGCTGCTGCTTTTTGTCACTTTCTCTGCAAGTTCTCATATGTTCATTATTGTTACTCGCTTTTAGTTTTCTGTTTTTTTTTCTAAGTCTTTTTGTATTTTACCTTGACATAGGTCGTGTGTTAATGGTAATACAAATACAAAATGTATGTATGCATGTATGTATGTATGTTAGTAAATTACAAACTAAAAATTCTTCTGCGACTGGATGATATTTCATCTTAAATTCATGAAATATCTCTTAAATTTTTCATTAAAATGTTTTTGGCATCATTTTTGTTTTTGTTTTTTTTGTTATTTCTTAAATATATTTAAGAAAGTTTTTAAAAGATAGGAGCCGAAGATTAAATAAAACACTGTTATAAATAAAAAAATATTTCGACTTTTTCTCAGCAGCTTTCTGACAAAATAAATAAAATTGTCATGCAAAGTTCCTCAAAAATCTGTTGTTCGGAATAAATACAAAAAATATTTCTGCGGAGACTATCGCTCAGCAGATTTCTGGCAAAAATTCTGAGAGTAAATATACATCTGCCTATAAAAGTGGGGTAATAAGTACGTAACTTTTTTATTATGAAATACCGGTTTTTTGGATCAGAAACTCTTTTTATCATTTCTAAGATGTAAAATCGAACGAGCTAACCAAAGTATATTGTTGCTTCGTGTGTTGTTAGACTCTAATCTAACTCGCAATTGAATTTGGAAGATAGGGATTCAGTTCTGAAAGCGTATTCGCATCCTGCTCCATAGGTTCTATGAAAATTATTTTCTCCTCAATTTTTAAAATATTTGACATTTTTGCCACAATAGTTCCAACATTTTTTTCGTTCTATGATTTATAATTTATTAGTTTTTAACCCATATTTTTTGATATACTCTAATTTATGACATTGTTATTGTTGTTGTTTTATATATAATTTATTATTGTATAATATTTGGCCTGAATTAAGTTTAATTTAAAGTTCATCGCATTTTATTCCATCTATGATTGTGAAAATTTAATATTTTAATGATTTCTTTCAGTCGACATAATACGTCTGCATCAATGTGCTCATATATACGAGGGTTGTTTAAAATGGGTTCGTTTTATTTTATTAATAAATACAAGGACAATGAAGGCCATATAGTTGTTCTATTGGTTTAACAGATGAATTTAAACTCCAAAAACTTTGGTACAATTTTTTGTTAGTTACTCCTACTCTTACTACTGCTTTCGTTGGAATAATTTTACAGCTCTTTTTATGCTTCATCCAGTTATGGCGAATCCGGAGAATACAATTTTGTTTAAAAATTTTTTCTAGAGTTAAGCGATTCAGATAGTTATGCTGAATAGATCTTGTCGCCTAACTAGCATTGAATTGATTCAAAAAATTTTTCAGCTCATTTTAGAGCACCTCGCATACTCCCTGTAAATACAGAAAAAACTAAATAAAAACTAAAATGTAATGAAATGTTATTCTAACATTTGTGATTATTATTTATTTCTTATTCATACAAAAAAATAGTTTTATATACCCTACTCTACCCTACGGAAATTCATGTAGTTTGGTGTAAAGGTTAAAGTGTTAGAATATAAACCCCAGCTTTTCAGTTTCAAATACAGCACAGGCTTCAATCACTGTTTAAATAATATTTACATAAAATTCCCTTACTCTCGCAAGGGAATAATACCAACAATGAACAGCATAGGGTCCTTGTCCTTTCAAAGGATAATAACTTAATTGTATCTTTACTACTGTACCCAGTACAATAAACCAAATGATTCCTTTAGTGGATGCTATTCCGTGACAAAATGTGGTAACTCTATCGTTCTAAAAGCTGCTACAGTAGACCAAATGGCTGAGATAGTAAGGAGTATACTGTTGTCACCTTTTTTCGTTTTGAAACAGTCCCTGATGTGTTTTAGAATCTGTGGCAATCTACTGGCCAATACAACGACTTCAGAACGGGCCCAGATTCAAAGTTGTTTACTGGATTATGTAAATGAGAACCTTAGTACAGTTGTCCACCATTCCATATCATGTATTTCGATGGCAGCCAGATTTTCAATAGTTTTACGCATTTCAATCGTGCGTCTTGACGTTTACGTCTACGGATTTCGTAGTCATCAAAAGTAATTGATCATTTGCTACTTATTCTGCCATTTTTAGGAGTTTTATGTAGAGCTTCAGAAGTAAATTTACTTTGTCCGTAATATTCGCATAACAATTTTCGTTTTTATTGATGGAACGTTTCGGGGGATGTTATGTAGTCCTTGCATGTTTTTCTGAAGCAGTTTGGCAGTAAGCGTACAGAACTATTTTACACTTGTGATACCCTCAAAGCATACACATTAATCACTTCTGTAACGTACTCTACCTTTTACGTCTGTATAGAGCTCGCGATTTTTGTTCAACATTTTCATAGGATTGTTGTTTAGCCAGCTGTTTAGCCAGCAGGAATACAGCATGGAACAATATTTTAAAACCTATAAACAGGAGATAAAAGCAAGCATTGAATGCAATGAATAATAATGCAGTATTTAGGTTGTCCACCTATGACATTTTCGGTCGGAATCCAGTATGATCTCTTCATAGGGAGTATGTGCCTGAGTATAGGCGTCTATAAACTGTAGTTAGCAGTATATTGCCAGAGGTCACCTTTTTTTGATATCCGACGTGGACTCTTATTTCCACTTCCTCCTTATTCTGGATAGCAATGATACTGAAACAAAATTTTTTTATACATATGTACATACAGACATAATTGGTCATTACAACCCTGCAGTCAGAATTACGACATAGCTTTTCACACCACTTCTTTTGTGTGTGTTAATTTTATACATGAGTGGTGGTACCTACAGTTTAAAGTCGAGAAAATTTTCAGGGCATTTTTTTACTCTCAAAGTTTTTGCCAGAAATCTGCTGAGAGGAAGTCGAAATATTTTTCATATTTTCGTTTTGATGTCTGTGCTGGGGTTTGAATCGTGGCCTCCGTCTAATTAGTCAACCCACTACCTACTAGACTATGGCGACTTAATTTTACCCATAGGCTGTTGGAAATTTCTATTCTCGTATCTGCGGATGTAGTTGTGCTTTTCTGTTTCTCATCGTTGGTTGTTGTCGAGAGATAATATATTCTATCGGATCTTCTGATGTCGTCTTTAAGAAGGTTTTCTAAGGCGGTAACCTGTCAAATATACATACATACATAATTGGTCATTACAACCCTTCAGTCAGGATTACGACCTAGCTTCTCACACGACTTATGTTGTGTGTGTTAATTTTATACATGGGCGGCATAACCTACAGTTTAAAGTCGACTCCGAACGACAGATTTTTGAGAAACTTTTCATGGCAATTTTATTTACTCTGAGATTTTTTGCCAGAATTCTGTTGGGAGGAAGTCGCCGAAGAAATACTTTTTGTATTTTGTTTTGATGTCTTGCCTGCGACATATATGCATTTTAAAACAGTACCTTATGTGCGTAATATTCGCAGCGTTTGAAGCTGTAGGACTAGCACATACTTGAACTTAATTACTTAGCTCAGTTACATACATAATTGGTCATTACAACCCTTTAGTGTGGATTATGGACCTAGTTTCTCACACCACTTATGTTGTGTGTGTTAATTCTATACATGAGTGGCGAGACCTACAGTTTAAAGTCGACTCCGAACTGAAATCGAAACCAGTGAAAACGAAATCTGGCTAAAAAATATTTTTTTTTCATATTTTCGTTTTGATGTCTGATCTGGGATTTGAACTGTGGCCTTATGTCTAATAAGTCAAGACACTATCTACTAGACTATGGCGACTTCCATTAGTTCAGTTAAAATTTAAAATTTCGGGTATACTCGATCGATGGAGCATTGAAGAATCAAGACAATATCTTAATTAGGAGAGAAAAAATTACTACTTGATCACATTGGTCTTTAAAACATGCTTTATCTCTCAGCACTTTAATGGCGTTGTAAATGGGCATACTGCCGATTGTTGTCGACTTTTGGGGCTCTGCTCTGCCTATACTCCCCGATTGCATATACTTGTCAGTATTTTACCTACGCATTGGTTATCGCATCTGTCGTCTTAAAGCGCTAGACTTTGCTTTTTGTACTCTACCTTATTTTCGTCATTATAGCGTTTAGAATACCACAAAGTCGGTTCAAACCGATTCCGTTTTTTTCACATTCTTTTTTTTACGTTTTTCTTAATACATGTTGCAAATATGAACAACAAATTGTAGCATCGAACAAATACAATAAAAAAAACAACATTTCTATTCAAAAAAAAAAAAATACAATTCTTTTTTCTTTTTTTGTATTAAAAATGTATTTTTTATAGCAAATGCAACAGAGTTATATGTACATATATTTATATGAATATATTTTTATATATGTACATATGTACATACATTTAATCATTTAATGTTCCCGATTTTTTTGTTGCATTTGCTCTACAAATCAGTTTGTCGTCCTTGAGAATACGCTTGAATATGTTGAAAGAACGAATTGCATACACTCTCGCCCACTCATGTGTGTGCTATTGTGTGGTGATGGTGGTGGTACATTACAATATAAAGAATTAAAAAAAAACGAGAAATACAAGAGAAATACATTCTATATACCATACAATATGTATTATTTTTTTATAGAAAATACAGAAAAATAAATAAAAAAAGAAAGGAAAGAAAGAAAACATGCAACATTATTATGGCCCAAATCATTTGTGCCCTGAAAAACACAACATATACTGATTATATGTTGCAAAAAGGGAATGAATAAACTTGCCAGCATTAAAATGGAAACAAAGTTCAGTTCAGTTCAGTTCCAGTTTAATGTTTTTGTAATTAAATGCGGTAGTTTTTCTTGCGCTTATATTCCCAGAAGAATATTTTTTTTAAGAAATTTCCTTCACAATACATATACGAACCCAGAAATATGAACTTCTTCTAATACTTTTGCTTTTGTTGCTGATGATTTTTGTGATTTCCTCGAGCTTGGCATAGGCATACGTAATGTTCGGGCCATTTAGTTGTGACGCGAATGTTCAACCATTCCTTAAGGGACTATTTACCGCCAGGAAATTATTATAATGAGAAGCTCAAACATAAAGCGATGAAGAGCATTTAGAACCAGTCTTTCCATCAGCATTCAAACAATACCTCCTGTCCACCCCTATTTTTAAGAAGATTAAAACATCTTCTTAATTATACACTTAAAATCTTTTCATTAAAGAATCATCCGCAAAAATTAACCATCTTTAATCGAAGAACCCAAAATATTACCCCTTCTATGTAAGAGCTTTTCAGGAATTTGAGAAAATTATTTCCAAATATACAATAAACACGGGTAATATGGACAATATTACACTACCTGACATATCACCCTGGTACTTTGCTCACATCGAAGTTGACTTTACTCTTGCTTACTGCTGCAAGTGTGATATGACTCCAATATAAGTAAAACAAAAATATTTAGAACTAATTAATAGAAAATACCCACACCATTGTTATTTCTTCACTGATGGCTCCGTCAAAATTGGTCAAAATTTTGCAATATCTGGATTCACAACTATTCCTCTATTTACACAAGCGAACTACTGGCAATCAAGACCTGTATTGAATATCTTAGAAACGTCGATCAAAAGACTCTTATAGTACCAGATAGTAAGAGTGCACTCCAGGGTCTTCAGAACCCGTAATCTATGACTCATCCGTCGAACAATTAGATTAGTTACTTGTGGATCCCCAGTCATTTTAGTATAGGCGGAAATGAGACAGTAGATACACTGGCCAAAAATTTCTTCGAAAAAAGTATATCTGTACAATATAAATATAATGCTTCGGACTACAGGCAATTCATTAGAAAATACATATTTGATCTCTGGAACGATTCGTGGCAAAATAGCCAGACTAAATTATCCAAAATTAAAAAAAATTATCTTACCTAAATTCCCTACACCTATTTTACCTAGAAAAGATTGGATTAAATTTACGAGACTGAGAATCGGTACTGCTTATTCTCTCATAGACATGTTATTGAAAACAACACGCCACCACTTTGTGATTGTGATCAAAGTCTGAATGTTTCTCACATATTTAATGAATGTAGATTATTTTCATTAAGAGCAAAATAAACGGAATCGAAATCCTGGAAAGTGAATATGATTTTGAGAAAGTCAAGGGGTTTTTAAATGAAATTAACTTATATAATTTGATTTAAATCTTTGTGACAAATTATAATTAAGATAGAATATACATTTTTGGATTATATAAAAGCCTATATAACCTTTTAGTGTTGAGGCTTAATAAATATATAAATAAATAAATAAAGCGATAGAGTCTTGGCATTAAGGATTTTATTTTCGAAAAAGGACAAGAAATATAAAACAATGAAAGGACTAGGAGAATAAGGATAAGAATTATTAGACGAAAAGCCAGGGTTCGAGCCCCAGGCCAGATATCAAAACAAAATACAAAAAGTATTTCTTCGGCGACTTTCTCTCAGCAGATTTCTGGCAAAAACTCTGAGAGTAAATAAAATTGCCATGAAAAGTTTCTCAAAAATCTGTCGTTCGGAGTCGACTTTAAACTGTAGGTCCCACCACTCATGTATAAAATTAACACACACAACATAAGTGGTGTGAGAAACTAGGTCGTAATCCTGACTGAAGGGTTGTAATGACCAATTATGTATGTAAAGACCGATAGCCATAGTTTTTTTTGTCTTTTAATTATAATTTTCAATTGTAAATAGAATCTAAAAAATAAATAAAAAAATAAATAAATAAGTATAGAGAAAGCTCAACTTACAATAACAAATCTACATTGAAACAGTTGAGTTCTAGAAGTTGCCAGACTGCAAATAAGTTAAGTAAATAAAGCCGAGCATAATGTTACCAGTGAGTAGTCAAAAAGCTTTAGTGAAAAATGTAACATATAAACACTTTTGTATTATACATTGGAAATCCTTGCAGTAAATAAAGTAATTTCCCTCAGTAGTCTTCTGGCAAAAACTCTAAAAGTAAATGAAAATTGCCATGAAAAGTTTCTCAAATCTGTTGTACGGAATCGACATGAAATAGTATATCAAGTTCAGTTCAGTTCAGTTTAATGTTTTGACAGTAGATTATTACTATCGTGGTGAAGAGGTGCCTTGGTGCCATTCCATCAATGGTACTCTCCTCATATGTCATACAATATTCCAACAATGTCTCCTCCAAGAAATAAAATTGTCATGAAAAGTTTCTCAAATTTGTTGCACGGAGTCGACATTTTTTTTTTTGACAATAAAAATACATACCCAAAACTATGATTTCTTCTAATGGTTTGTGTACAAAATATTGAAATTTATCTTTAAAAATATCTCGAACTTTTGTTTAAAACCGAACAATAATAATTCCTGTATTGTTTTGCCCATTTTAATCGTATTTAAAATTAATCTCCCTTCTTATTATCTGTTAAGTGGAAAATATGATTAAAATTTTATCCGCTTCCCTCTGTGTTTGTTTTCTTATGCAGAAATTTAAAAAAAATCCGTTAACCGTTGTACATCATTTCATCCGAACAGTTTGCATTGCGAAATTAATTAAAATTTATAACATACAGGTAGTTTGTGTCTACCGCATGATACCAATTGCCTGGGGTTAAACATGCTCAAATATTTTCCTCTTTTATTTTTTGTTGTTAAGTTGCAAATTTCATTTGTTGTCATGTCATTTAGTGGATATGCAACATAAAGAACAATTCATTTAAATATTTAAAACAAAAGTTTGTTTTTTTGTGGAAAAATTAACTTCTCATTTTAATTTTAATGAGATGATATGAGATGGTAATGTCGCTTCATTTTCAATGCCATGACATATGAGTGCCTTGTCATCACCAGGTAATAATCATACTTTTTTAGTTGGGGTTATTTTTCTTTATGAAGGATAATTAAAGTCTGATTGTTATCCTAAGGCTGAATATTTCAGTTTGTTGCAGTTATTAATTATTTGTTTATGAGATATTTACGTGATTATCTGTTGCGGAGCTTGGCTACTAAAGCAGTTTATTTATTGTCTCTCATTGTGCGCTAAAATGACGATGTTTGTTAGCGATATATATAAATATGAAAAAATATTTCTTCAGCGACTTCCTCTCAGCAGATTTCTGGCAAAAACTCTGAGAGTAAATAAAATTGCCATGAAAAGTTTTTCAAAAATCTGTCGTTCGAAGTCGACGTAAAGCTATTGGTCCTGCCACTCATGTATAAAATTTAGCACACACAACATGAGTGGTGCGAGAAGCTAGGCCGTAATCCTGACTGATGGGTTGTAACGGCCAATTGGGCACGTATGTATTTGTATACAGCTTGTTTTGTAGTTTCGTCTTTTAGCAATTGAGGATGGTTTAGTGAGGAGTCATGCTAGGAACTCATAGTCCTCATGATTATGAAGCGTTTATACGATCATCTGTGTACTACTTATCCATTGAACACTTAAGGCTCTAATAACTCATGCTTGTGGACACACAGCTTAAGAACAAGTTATGACTATGATTAGGCGCCTCCCTTAAGTGCTAAAAATATTGCAGAGAGCCAAAAGTTTAAAACGAAAACACGTTAGATCTCGTCTAGAAATGCCACAGTTTTTGATGGAAATTAAAACTACAACCTATTGATTAACAGTCTGCTACATAGAACTGGATGCTCCATCTGGTACTTCAGAAAGGTTTTTCAAATGCTACAGCAAGTCTCACAATGATCCGCCTATTTGGAGTGAAGAAGAAGATCATATCTATTTTATTAACATTAATTAAAACTGATTTTTGAATTGCTATCCAAAAAAACCTTTGATTTATTCGCTAAAAACCGAAAATAAAAACTGAAAAATAAAAAAAGAAAAATTAAAATTAAATTCATCTTCTATTTCTATTCCTATTTTTTTAGACAGACTATTGCAAATGAGTTTTTTTTTTGTCAGTCTGTGATTTTCGGTGATTTTCAATTATAAAATTCCAATTTTAGCTGCAGGGAAATGGAATGCAAAACAGAAAAAAAACAAGAAAGCAAAACCAAATCAGGAAGAATGAGTAGGAAAAAAGCCAAAAAAAAAATTAAAGCAAATGAATGAAATGATTGTAATGAAAATAGTAGTAGCAAAAGCAACAACAAAAAATAGCAAAAAACAAATACAAATACAAATAATAATACTACAACAATCGTTCATCATACATACCATACGTAATTAATTTATCCTTTTGTTAGAATAACTGTGCTTTTATTTGTCTGCCATGTTGCAACAGAAAAGAAAAACAATTCATTGTAATTTTAATTGTGCAACAAATTTTAATAAAAATACAACATAGGAGGAGTTATGAATGGATAAGCAGCGACTTTATGATCCCTTTCATTGCAGTGGTGAAGGAACTGAGCTCCATATGGGAGTTATATGGTAGAGTAGTAGATATAACAACCGGAATATTTCAAAAACACAAATTTTTTTCCAGTATTATTCATAACCCTCATGGGGCTTCCATAAATGCTTCTCATCTCATACGGTATCTCTGTCAAATATTGTGAATAACTCCAGGATCTCCAGGCAATGTTGCCCCTGTCTAGACCTTCTTTCCGGGCGCTTCAGTGTCACACTTGTCTGGGTTCCCGGACACAGTAATATTCCGTGAAACTGCATAGCTGACGTGCTCATGCCAGGGCTGGTGCACTGCCTTCGGAATCCTCCTCAATCGACTTGGGGATGCCACTTGCCTCGGCCAAGCTGGCCATCGCGCATAAATTCTTTCAAGATGCCAAACTATCCTGGGTCAATGAGGAGTCCTGCTCCACCGCTAGGCTCACTTGGCCCTCGTTACTTGGACTTGGTCGTAACCTCATCTCGATCACAGTGGCCATGCTAATCATTGTGTAATGGGAAGACACGCGAAAAGAATGCAACTCCCGTCCAACGGCTTCAGCCATGGATGCAAATCCGCTCAGAAGAGGAGACTGTTATTCACTTTCTTTGTCAACGCCCATCTCTTGCGAGGTGCAGGTATAGGCTATTTGTCTCTCCAATCCTTGTAAGCTTGGCGGAGCTATCATCCATTGATATCAAGAATATAGCTTCGTTTATCAAACTTTCGGGCTGGTTTTCCAGAGTGGGGTAGCCGTGCTTTAAATGTGCAGCCCTTGCGCTGACCAACTTCTTCTTCTTCCCTGGTTTGGAGAAACTTGGTCACTACAGAGACTGCGTTCACCTGTAGCTCAAGTGAGCTTTTAGTATCAACCTAACCTAATCTAACATACGTTATTCCTATACAAGATCTCACTGAAATGAAAAAAAAATATCAGCAGCATACAGTGTGACATACAAGATCTCACTGTCTTACACTATAAAGAGTCCTCAGGTGTTCTTGGGTCATCCACGTTGTCTTGATTCTTTATCTAATACCATCGTTGCGGCTTTATCGAATTTCCTCCTAATAGCTCGGGCAATGTATCTTCATTTTCTACGTTTTGTTTGTTTTAGTATGCGTATCTCATTTGTGGAGGTTTAGATGTCCCTACTATAGATAGTGTTCGATCAGAATATTCCACTGATGAGTTCATGTGTTTTTTGTGTAGTTATCTTCGACAATAGCCGGGTTTCCCTATATAATTTTCCCTAACATAATTGATAATTATAACCTTTCAGTTAGGATTACGACCTAGCTTCTCACACCAATTATGCTGTGTGCGTTAATTTTATACATGAGTGGCGGGTTCTACAGTTTAAAGTCAATTCCGAAGGACAGATTTTTTGAGAAACTTTTCATGGCAATTTTTAGTTTCTCTCAGAGTTTTTGCCAGAAATCTGCTGAGAGGAAATCGCCGAAGAAATATTTTTTCATCTGACCTGGAATTTGAACCGTGGCCTCATGTCTATTAAGCCAACATACTGCCTACTAGACGACAACAACTTCATAAGAGATTTCACAAATGCGTGGAATATTTGAAGCTTGATTCGTTTGGATCGTTGGAAGCTACTATTTCTTTACAGCTTTACTGCCGCCCCCATTCTGGTGAGCCTAAAGTTTGCAACTGTTTCTACTTTCTAATTGGTTGATGCGATTGGTTGACCAGCGCCCATGCCTTCGTGCTATTTATCTCAAGTCCAATATTGTGCGTTAATCTTTCGAGATCTTCTGCATGGTTTATTTGAATGGGAATTGAAGTCTCTTCATTTTTCGAATTTTTTTTCTTAATTTACTCTTGGATTCGAACCTGGAGTGCTTAGATAAGCACTGTAAGCACTGCTACACTTGACATAGTTGCTAACAAGGGTATACCATACCTAAGCTATGATGTTCCCCCACGACAATGTTCGGTTTAATGCAAAACCAGTTAAAAACAAATGATTACGAAATATCTTAAACAATTATATTCCAGGCTTTACTTACTTAATTGGTCATTAAAATCCCTTAGTCAGGAATACGGTCTAGTTTCTTACACCACTTATGCTGTGTGTGTTAATTTTATAGTCGACTCCGAAAGCCAGTTTCTTGAAAAATTTTTCAGGGCAATTTTATTTTACTCTCAGAGTATTTGTCTAAGGGCTGCTGAGTCGCCGAAGAAATATTTTTTTGTTTTGTTCGAGATGTCTAAATCATCTATCATGTCAGTCGATTGCAATTGACAGATTTTTCAGAAACATTTCATTACAATTTTATTTACTTTCAGAGTTTTTGCCGGAGATTCGAGTTGTCTGAGCTGGTGCTTGAATCATGGTGACACGGCTAATAGGCCAACAGATTATCTACTAGACAACGACGACAGACATTGCTTCAACGAACTATCATTTGCTTTGATCCAAGCAGTGTTCACAACTTGATGTAAACAACAACGATTGATTTGTTTGTTATTCCTTTGTTTACACTGTTTGCATAAACAATAACAATTACTAGACAATTGTTCGACAGATCTTTGCAACGGAGATCTTCAAACTAGGATTACTCTCTTCAAACACACCGCGTCTTCTTACAATACTGACTGACCTTTTATTGACACCGTTTCCTGCTTTGTCTTGCCTTTTGTATGGCAACGTAAACAGTGGGATGAACGTTTTTGAATGCGAATGTTCGTGGCTTCAACTTCTTGTGATCTCTGTAAATGTAAACATCGTTGTTTCATTATTGTTGTTTGTGTATTTTGTTTACATCTATTCTTGTGGTGTTTGTTGATCCAAGCAGTTCTCTTTAGAACAGAATATCTTATATTGATTTGATTTGTTTTTATCCTAAAAGAAATCAAAAAAGTGTGCTTAAATCAAGGAAGTCGCCATAGGCTAGTAAATATTGTGTTGGGTTGTTAGACGGTCTCTCAAAAACTCTGAGAGTAAAATAAAATTGCCATGAAAAGTTTCTCAAGAAACTGGCGTTCGTAGTCGGCTGAAGGGTTCGTAATGACCAATTTTGTTATATGTGTGCTCAATTCAATTCGGATCCTTCAAGGGATATCGAAATGGAAGATGAAAGGAGAAGAAAGTTCTTCCATGGTCAGACGAGTATAAACTTTTGCTTGTCAAGATATGAAACCTAAAAACAGCCAATTTTCTAATTAGGCAACCTAGACTCAAAGAATAGTTGTTTCGACGAGGAATTACTGCAGACCCCATAAGCAGTCTCGGAGATGAAGCATGTGAATCATTAGAACACATACTTAGAAGCGTATTTCTGGATTGCTGCTTTCTAAACAATCTTTTGCTGACTACTATGGTGTAGGGCATTAAAAGTTTATAGCTGCGTATATGTATGTGTCGTTTGATACTGTACATTTGTACATATAAATTTATATATCATAGTGTATATTTGTAAGGATATGTACGTTAACAAAACACAATTAAATCATTTGTTTGGCGTTGCAAATCCCCACTTTTCTCCTTTTTTTTTGGTTTTTATTTATTCTTGCGGGATTTTTTTTCTCATTTGTTCTGCGGGTTTTTAACCCATACAGTGTGTATCGTATAGGTGAACAGTTTTTTTTTGGCTTTTTCCCTCATTTTCGTTTCAATTGTCTCTGCCAATGTCATTTTTAATCCCGTCTATTCATTTCATTTCATTTCATTTTTATTGTTTTTCTTTTCATTCATAGAAGTAGAAAAAAACCGAAATAAAAAAGGCGTATAAAAAAAGTGCGGTTTGTTATTGAGAATAAATTTATTGGAAGAATTGACGAGGTTTTATTAAAATATTGGGGCAGATTTTAATACAATCTTTAAATGTTTTCATTGTGCATACAAACATTTGTTTTCCCCCCCCCCTTGTTTTTTTTTTGATTGTGTTCACAAACATTATACAATTTTTTTCAACAGTTAATACGAGGATAGTCATTTAAGTTAAAATTTTGTTTCAATTTCATATGAAATTGAGAGGAATATTTATACGTACAACATTAGTCATTATAACCCTTCAATCAGGATTACGATCTAGCTTCTCGCAGCACCTAAGCTGTGCGTTTTATACATGAGTGGCGGGACCTACAGTTTAAAATCGATTCCGAACGACAGATCTTTGAGAAACTTTTCATGGCAAATTTTATTTCTTCTCCGAGTTTTTGCCAGAAATGTGCTGGGAAGAAGTCGCCTAAGAAATATTTCCTCATATTTCGTTTTATTGGAGATAACTGACCTGAAGTTTGAACCAAAGCCTCACGTCTAATAATCCAACACACTATATATAAGACTACGGACGATTTATGGTTAATGGAATTGAATCCCTTTCCTATGTAAGTGACAAGACGGTCAGCGGATGGTATGACTGAATAAAGGAAACCCTCTTGTACAGCATTGGTGCGGTTTAATATTCAAAGTTGTTAACTTTTCATAATGTTTCAGGTAACGCAGTGTAGTGGTTGAAGTGTAAGACTATAAACTTCCATCGTGGTTCTCAAATTTCAAAAATATAGCGGCTTTAAAGCTTCTCAAGTGGACTCTTCTAGAAAGCAGCAGAATCTCTGATTTACTAGAGAGGTTGACAACAACAATTAACATCAAAGGAAAAAAAATCATGGCATACCTTGAGAAAGAGAATCATTACTCTATACTCCACACGACAAATCTAATGCATTTTTTGTAGATAATGTTTTAGGCAATGACAGCCGGCAACCCTATAATTCTAGAACTTGCAATTGATATAGAACAACTTTTTTAAAGAAACTGAAAAGATGTTAGTCGTCCTACTCTGGAAGGGGGTGTGTTGGCTTCTTAGACGAGATAGTGTTCGAGGCAACGACAGTTGGCAACCCCATAATCCTAGAACTTGCGACATATAGAAAAACTTTTTTAAAGAAACTGAAAAGAAGGCAGTGTGTTGGCTTCTTAGACGAGACCCTATGGAAAGGGTGCTCTAGGCAACGAAAGCTGGCAACCTTGTAATATTAGAATAGTAGCAATAGTAGAGCAATCATCAGTTGATATAGAAAAACTTTTTTAAAGAAACTAAAACGAAGTTAGTCATCGTAGTATGTTGGCTTATTAGACGAGACTAGCATGGAAAGAGTGTTCTAGGCAACGACAGCTGGTTACCCTGTACTTTTAGAACTTGCTTTTTTAAAGAAACTAAAACAAAGTTAGTCATCGTAGTCCAGAAAGTAGTCTATGTTGGCTTATTAGACGAGAGTAAGTGGTTCATCTACTGGCTCAGACATTTCGGACATAACGATCTTTAGAAAACATATTTCCTTCTGCGTCTTCCTCTCAGCAGCTTTTGGCAAAAACTTCGAGAGGAAAATAAAATTGAGTTTCTCAAAAATCTGTAGTTCAGAGTTGACTTTAAACTTGGTAGATCTTGTCACTCAAGTATAAAAGTAAGGTGCTGTGGAAACTGGGTTGTAATCCTGACTAAAGGGTTGTAATGATAAATTAAGCAAGTAAGTGGAAGCAGATACAGTGACAGAGATATGTATATCTGTATTCAGCTGGTACATACGTATGCATACGTAAGGTCAAGTTCTGGCTTAAGGTGTTGCTGTGATCTGGCTGATCATGGATACATTGTGATAAGCGACAAAATAATCCATTTGATAGAAATGACGTCATGAAGTCGCCGTGGTCTAGAAGGTAGTGTGTTGGCTTATTACACGAAAAGCCAGGGTTCAAGCCCCAGGCCAGACATCAAAACAAAATACAAAAAGCATTTCTTCGGCGACTTCCTTTTAGCAGATTTCTGACAAAAACTCTGAGAGTAAATAAAAATTGCCATGAAAAGTTTCTCAAAAATCTGTCGTTCGGAGTCGACCTTAAACTGTAGGTCCCGCCACTCATGTATAAAATTAACACACACAACATAAGTGGTGTGAGAAACTAGGTCGTAATCCTGACCGAAGGGTTGCAATGACCAATTATTTATGTGTTATGTGACGTCATGGATTTGAAACAAATCTTAAGAATAATGAATTTAAGCGGCGATATAATTCTTTTATGGTGAATAAATTCCAACAAAATTTGTTTGAATTCAATGCTTTTGATGCAAGCAATTTGTCCCATCATTCCTTTTCTAACAACCCTCCTATACAAATATTTATTTAAGCAAAAACTCTCATACACAAAAACCGAAATCTATTTTAACATCAACAAAATTGACATGATTGTTGTCCGATTAACAAACAAAACTTAAATTCTCTCGTTTGAGAAAATAAAAACAAAATTTTTTTCTTTTTTTAACTTTTCATATGAAAAATAGCAAAAAAAAAATGAAAATAAAATTCTGAATCTATTTTGTTTTTGTTTATTTTTTGTTTTGCTGTTGCAAAAAACGGATCCCTATCTGACGGTTCTGACTAATGGCTGTACATTATCCTTTATAAACATTGCGTGTTATTTGCAGAAGATTATCATCTACCTTTAAGGGAAATGACTTTTGAGAGAGCGGAGGCAAACAATTTGTGTAACATTTAATTTTCTTCTTTGTAGTAGATTTTTTAAAACACACACGTGCATACATGTAGACGAATGGCTCAACAAGTGGCTAAAATAATCGTGTATTTATTTATTTAGTTTTGAGTGTTTAAATATCGCCCACTATCTTGATTTACTTTCACATGCAGACATATTTGTGATGAATTTAAAAATAAAATAAAAAATAAATTTTGTTTGCATTACTTAAACATGCTACAATTTGTTGCAGACAAGCAACACATGTTTGCTTAAAAGAAGTTAGGCTACTTTCTTTCAGGCCATGGTTTATTTGCATAGGAAAAGCTCTTGAAAGGTAGTTAAAGTTATTGAAAAGAAGAAAAAGAACGAAAAAGGATTGCGTTTTAATTCTATTCCATGGAAGTTTTCATTGTAAATATTTGCATTTTTATTTAAGGCTACTGGGAGTTAGAGATTGATGGCGAAATTCATTAATTTCCTTAAGGAAATATACGAATTGATTTTTATTTTCTTCAAAAGATCAATATAAATTCGATAATTTTTTGTTAGAATGGTAAACATTTATCAACAATATTTATTTGTTTTAATAAAAAAATAAAATTAGAGTATAAGTAAAGCTAGAAAACATTCTGGAAGGTGTAAGAGGCCATCGCATCACTTAATTTTTTAATCAAGAAGAAAAATTGTCTTCAATTAACGGTTCACTAGTAATCTTTCCAAATTTTCTTTCTAAAACTATTATTTTCAGCTCTATGGCCGTAAGAAGAGTTAAATGTGTATTATGCTGACATAAAAACATTTAATATCCTAATATTCTCATTCAGCGTATTTACCTTTTAAAAACGTTTAAAATATGAGCTCGTAGATTGCAAATAAAATAAAAATAAATATGTGTTTAGCTTTAATTAAAATTGTTTATTATTCGCACAATTCTGTGTGCCACTGAACATCACAACTTGATGTAAACAACAACAATTGCTTTGTTTGTTATTCCTTTGTTTACACTCTTTGCATAAACAATAACAATCACTAAGCAATTATGCTACAGATCTTTGTAACGTAGATCTTCAAACCATGATTACTCTCTTCAAACACACCGCGTCTTCTTACAATACTGACTGAACTTTTACTGACTCCGTTTCCTGCTTTGTCTTGCCTTTTATATGGCAACATAAACAGTGGGATGAATGTTTTTGAATGCGAATGTTCGTGGCTTCGCCATCTTGAGATCTCTGTAAATGTAAACATCGTTGTTTTGTGTTGTTTGTGTATTTTGTTTACATCTATTCTTGTGGTGTTTGTTGGTATTTTTTGTTTACTTGTTTATCACTTTTTTTATGCTGGTGTTGTGTTCCTATATTATGCAGTGCGATAATTTGTAAACAAGCTTTTGTTACATAATTTTAATGTTAGACGATGTAAAAGCAAAACACCAGTATTTAGATTTTTCCATTTTCGTAACAATATTAATCATGCTTACTTACATAATTGATCATTAAAAGGACTTAACTCCTCACAACAGCTATCTTAGGTGTGTTAATTTTATCCATGACTTGGATGTGGCATGATATACTGTTTAATGTCGAGAAATTTTGAGAAATTTTTCATGGCAATTTTAATTCACTATCAGAGTTTTTGCCAAAAGAATACTGAGAGTAAGTATATACAACAGTGTTTATATGTTGCATTTTCCTCTACAACTATTTGACTACTCATTGGCAACATTATGCTCTGTTTTATTTTTAATTAATTTATTTTGGTTCTGGCAACTTCTAGAACTCAACTGTTTCAGTGTAGATTTGTTATTGTAATTTGATCTTTGTCTATCCTTATTTATTTATTTTTTTTATTTATTTAGATTCTAATTACAATTGAAAATTATAATTAAAAGCTAAAAAATCCCCAGTAACCTTGGCTATAGGCCTTTGCCTATCCTTATCCTCCTAACTCCTTCATTGTTTTATATTTCTTATCCTTTTTCGAAAATAAACTCCTTAATGGCAAGACTACTAGCCGCTATATGTTTGAGCTTCTGATTGTAATAATTTACTGGCTGTAAACAGTCCTGTAAGGAATGATTGAACATTCGAGTCACACCTAAATGGCCCGAATATTACGTATGCATATGACAAGCTCGAAAGAGAAACTAGGTCGTAATCCTGGCTGAAGGGTTGTAATGACCAATTATGTATGTATGTATGCCAAGCTCGAGGAGATCACAAAAATCATTTGCAACAAGAGCAACATATATCCAGGAGTGAATGAAACTACTGCTGCAATACTACTTTCTTACTTACTGAATTGGTCATTATAAACCTTTTGTCAGGATTATAACCTAGCTTCGCACATCCCAAGTTGTCCGCGTTACTTTTATCCCTGAGGGGCATTATTTACAGTTTGATGTGGACTCCGAACGATAGATATGAGAAACTTTTCATGGCATTTCTGTTCATTCTCAGAGTTTATGCAGATACTGCAAAAAAGAAGACACAGATTTCGTTTTGTTCGAGATGTCTAAGCCAAGGCTTGAACCACAAGCTACCGTCTAATAAGCGAAAACATTACCTACTAGGCTATGACTTGACTGCTGCAATAGTACTCCCTTTTATTTGATTTTATTTGAGGAGGACGACAGTCTAGCTTGAATTTATTGAGGCCTCACAAATGCTATTAACTTTGGCGAAATTACTTTGCTTTGCATGAATAACAAGATTATTGCCCGGACTTTTGCTACATAAAAGGCGCTCAGATAGACGTACTATCAAGGTAGGAGCAAACTGGGGTCAGACATACATATGTGTCTTTACCGAAAAATTTGTGGTATTTGGCATATTGTACATTATACAGTACGAGAAGACCTTTGCAAAACCAATGCATAACTAAAATACAGTGAGAGACAAAAGAAACTGTACACTATGGATAAAATACTTAAAATCACCATACGCAACTTTTACCACTTAAAGAGAGTGCACGAAATTTTTTTTGAATTTTTTTTAAATTTTTTTCGTTGTTTCATTTTTGAAAAACTGGCAGTGAAACAATTATAAAAAAAAGTAATGGTAATTTAGTAAAGTAAATATTTTTAAATGTACAGTTTCTTTTGACTCTCACTGTATAACCAAATACTGAAAATGTTAGAGAGAAGACATGGCATTGGAATAAAACAAAGAAAAATTTGAAGAATTTGTTGAGACCAAGTGCTATCTCTTTGCACTTACTCTTGTATACAGTGTATAATAAGAAAAATGACAAATGGGTGCTAAAAATGTGTGTGGTTATCTCCCTTTTAGAATGGAAATGGGCCTTCGTAACTGGATGTACAACAGAAGCTGATGTTTTTTCTAATTCTTATAATTCCAGGTTAGAATACCATGGAGGAGATTAATTTGTGTAATAAAACGCCTTTTACATACATACATACATATAGAAGTGGTTATTACAACCCTTTAGTCAGGATTCCGACCAGAGATCAGCAATGAATCGCTTTTTCTCTACTCATAAGTACTCATGAAATTTTGAATATGAGTAAGTCAACAGTATTGAAATCCAACAACACACAACCTTCTTGTGAGTATTGTAGTGTTCGTACGTGAATCATACCTATTTTGTGGTTCGTGTATACGATGAGGCATGGAGAGTCGAAATCAATAACATCATGCGTATTGTTAATTATGAGTGCGATGAGTACTTCAAACTTTGAATATGAGTAGTATGAGTATGACATTAAAATAAGTATGAATGCGTATAAATATCAGAAATTATAAGTATGCTTCGAATCTACTCATCTTTTTGAATACTCATTGTTGACCTCTGATTCCGACCTAGCTTCTCACACCACTTCTGATGTATGCGTTAATTTTATGTGATGGGACCTACAATTTAAAATCGACCACGAACAACAGATTATTGAGAAACTTTTCATGGCTATTTCATTTACTCTCAGGGTTTTTGCCAGAAATCTGCTGAGAGGAAGTCGCCGAAGAAATTTTTTTCATATTTTCGTTTTTGTTGGAGATGGCTGACCTAGGGTTTAAACCGAAGGCCTCACGTCTAATAAGACAACACACTACCTACTAGACCACGGCGACTAGTGAATATACAGTAAATAATAAGAGACTTTATAAGCGGGTGTTCAAATTGCGTGCTTATCTTGCTTTTAGAAAGCAAACTGGCCTTCGTTTAGAGGCTTAACTGGATGTACAACATAAGCTGAGCTTTATACAGATCCCTTAACTCGACATTGGGACAGAGAACATTTATTTGTGTAATAAAACTACAGTCTTTTAATATTCTTTATTTTACAGGGGGTGCACAATTTAAATGATACTTCCTTGGTCCAATGAGCATTCGTTTGTTAAATTCCAAAAAAATATTTTTATGCAGTCGCACCATTAATTTAATTTAAATTTAATGGTGAATTCTGTTTTACCCATTTCATCTGAGAGGAGCAAAATCAGAGTGTAGCATTTTGTTAAAATCAACAACTGCCTTAATTGTACACTTCCGTTTTCAAACCATTTCGCCATTTTTTTCCTTTTTATTCTTTTGTTGGTAACCATCTTCGTTTGTGGTCCTTTTCCATGCACTTCCTGTTAAATTACGAAATAAAAAACAAAGAACTTTTGCTAATAACATACGACATTAGTTGCTTGCTCTACAGGAGAGTATAGTGCTACACTTGAGTATGGTATAACCATATGGACACATGCACATATTCGTATGGGTAATGTGTACCCCTAAAGCATGATTGTATTGTCTGCTTTAAATTTCCTGATTCAGTTTTTGCTTTTTGAAATTTTCTTTTTGAATTTTTTTTATTTTTTTTTTTAATTTTTTTACTACTTTTCCATGGCATAAAAGAGAAGCAACAATTGCGTATGAATCGTACATAAACTTTATTTGGTTTTCATAGAAAAGAAGCAGCAACACTGGTAGCAGTAGCAGTAGCAACATTAATAGTAGCCATACAAATAGTAACAACAACGGCAACAATAGCAATAACAAAATGAAAAGTGTGGTAACGACTGTGGCAACAAAATGGTTAGTAACCAGTTTTTGTTGGTTTTTAAAATACGATTTCGAAAAACAAAAAACGAAAAAAAAATGGAAGAAAAATTAAGCAAAAATAGAATCCACGAGTAGAGAGAAGAGAAAAAGCCAAAAAATATTTTAAAGGTATTTTGTTGTTGGTGAAAATTACAAAAAAAAAAGAAACAAGCAAAGAAAAAATTTTTAATAAACACACACATACGCAATTACATAGAGAACCAGCTAGCTAAAGAGAAAGAGAGAGAGGGAGAGCAACATGGTGAAAATAATAAAAAAAAAATGGCAGAAAAAAAGCGGAAACGGAAAAGAACCCAACTTTACATTCGTTGGTTGCTATTTAACCAAAATGTCTGACCATATGGGCCGACTGACGTGATTGGAATTTCCAAATAAAACAGCAAAAACAATAAAAAAAAAGCAAATATTGAAAATAATTTTATTATTGTTGCCACTGTTGGCTGCTGCTGTTGCTGTTGCCATTGCATTGCATTTAAGCATTCCTTTTTAACATTGAAAAACAAAAAAACAAATGAGAGAGAAAAGTTCGAAAGCCACATCTGAAACGTGTTTTTTGCCGGACCAAAGTGTGCGGGGTGGAAAATTTAACTTTTTTTCTATATTTGCGGTAACAAAAAAGAAAAAAACAAAGTTTCACAGCAGAATCTTGTTTAATTTTTTTTCGTTTTTGTTTTTGTTGGAATGCTTAGACCACCGTTTCGTATAATATTGTACATGGCATTCCGTTTAACCTTGATACGGCTGCTGTATGAATATAAATGTCGCTGGTTTTTCTTTTATTCGAATTAAAATAAATTTTTATTTAAACTCACATACAGTCACACACACACATATTTACAATCGAAAACACGCAGCAGACACACACAGACAAGTTTTTAAATTTTTAACTTTTTGAATGTTGAAGGGAATTGCTGAAAACACTAATGTCTTGTCCTACGCGTTGTTATCCCAAACATTTCACAGGACAAGCAAGATATCAACATTTTAGAAGGTTGCTGAAGAAAGTTTTAAGCAAGCATCTGCCTTAACAATTTAATAAGTCGTGTGTAGCTCTATCGGGCTTTTCATTAAGCGTTTCCTATTTTTAAACTTGAAACAAATTGAGTGCGATTTTTTTATTTATTTAAAAGACCTATTATGTGTGGAACATCTGAAATATCAAATGTGACTTAACTCTGGTGTATAAATCAGAATAAGTTCGATCGATGACATGGGCTATGTTGTCTCTGAGAACCACTGTGGCTTATGGGTTTTTCGCCTACACCTGCGACTTAAGAAAACCCCACAAGAAAAAGCCTAACCAGGACAAAATGGGGTTAAATCGCATGATCTCAATGGTCACTTCACATTACCTTTCCTTGAGAAGACCATGCGGTCAAATCGCTCATGTAGAGTATTCACTGTAGCATGGGCTGTGTGACATGTAGTGTCGTCCTGCTGAAACCACATATTGTTGGTACCTAGCTCATCCAGAAGCTCGGCGTTGACACTGATAGCCTAGCCAAAGTCGTTCTCGAATAAGTAGATGTATGTAGATCGACGACTCAGCCAACTCAATACATACATACGAATATAAATGGTTATTACAACACTTCAGTCAGGATTACAAACTAGCTTCCTCACCACTTATGTTGTGTGTGTTATTTGTATACAAGAGTCGCAGGACCTGCAGTTTAAAGACGATTCCGCACGACATATTTTTGAGAAACTTTTTCATGACAAGTTTTATTTACTCTCATAGTTTTTGCCAGAAGACTGCTGAGAGAAAGTCGCCGAAGAAATATTTTCTTATTTTTCCTTTTATTCCACTTATCTGAGCTGGGGTTTAACGTCTAATACGCGAACGCAATACCTTCTAGACTACGGAGATTTCAGCCAGCCCAGTAAACGGTAACTCTTTCGAGATGCCATGCTTGCTCTTGGATCTCATATGAATAAGTATCATTCCAAATTCAACAATTTTGTTTCTTAACGTAACCATTCCTTCAGAAATCGGCTTCATGGCTGAAGATAATTTTTCAATAAAAATAGGAGTCAATTGCCACTTGCGCCAGTGCCCATTAAGCGAACGCAAGTCGTTGTATATGATCATTTGCTTTCTGTTCTTGGGTCAGATGAATACAGTGCGAGTGCAGGTCTAAGTCACGATGCGAATTTGAATGAGTTTTACGAAATCTACTGCTTCGTATTCTCTTACACACTTTCACGGCTTGTTTCACAATTTCTCTTCCGATTTGCCGATTTCAAAAATTTTCTCAGTACACACCAGATTTTCTAATCATCTTTACTAATTTTCCATCCATTGCCGTAGTTTAGTAAACAGTGGGTTTGCTTATTAGACGAGAGTCCATGCTTCGATTCCTTGCTCAGACATCTCGAACAAGACGAAATATGAAAAAAGATTTCTTTGGCGACTTCCTCTCAGAAGATTTCTGGCAAAAGCTATGAAAGTAAATAAAAATTACCATGAAAAGTTTCCTAAAAAATCTCTCGTTCTCAGTCGTTTTGGAACTGTAGGTCCCGGCTTTCATAGGTAATATTTACAAGCACAACAAAGGTGGTGTGGAAACGAGGTCGTAATTCTGACTGCAGGGTTGTAATGACCAATTATGTATGTACGTAGGTGCAATTTTTTATACATGTTTTGCGGAATAAGTTCTAAAGTAAACACGAAGAAGTCGCCGTAATCTAGTAGGTAGTGGGTTGCCTTGTTAGACGTAAAGCCACGGCTCGAGCCTCAGGGCCGACATCAAGACAAAATACAAAAGTAGGGTTTCGTAATAACCGCATTTTCAGTAACCGCGGTTATCGGATAGTAATTTTCCAAATAACCGCGGTTATCGGTTAACCGAAAGAAAATTTAAAAAAATATATAACTTCAGTAGAAATATTTTATTTCTAACATATATTGCTTTAAAATACATACATAAGTACTTAAAATTATTTTTGCTGTTTTTCATGGTTAATATAATAATGGTTTAGAAACACTAAAGCATTCAGTGACTTACAAGATAAACGAGAACGAATTTTGGTTCAAAAATTTCTTGAAACTGAGAAAGTTCTCTCGGAGTCTGTTGATGTTGGCTTAACCGTTTTAGAGCATTATAGATCATTTCAAGATTGGGAGTTCTTTTCAGTGTTCTTTTTAAAATGTTGAATTCTTGCCTCAAAGTGTTATCTGAAGGTTTTCCCAAGTGTTTTATATTTGATGCTTTTGTTATGTAAGAGTTCAGTTCTTCTACTAAATCAACTTGGTGATCAGTTACAGCTACTTTATCCTGACTTTCGTTGTCCGGATCTTGAATGTTACTATTCGGAAAAAGTCTTTTAATGAGAGTATTAGAAAAAGCAACCACGGAATTGGAAGAATATTTTAGATTAACAAGACATTTTATTAAATTAGCAATATTATTATTTCTCCGGGACTCAATCCGCTTTTGAATTGACTGTAACAAATCACGGCTTATTTATGTTTTGTGAGCTTTCATTTTATTGCTCAAAAACAACAAAACACCCTCAGCACTAAATAAATTTGCGTCTTTTCGACTTAATGCATCTACGACAAGTTTTATTGACTGTAGAGCAATGAAAACGTTATCGATCAGCTCCAAATCTACTTTGTCCATCAAATGAAATGAATTTAAATCTTTTAAAGCTTGTGCTATTCATGTTTTTTTACCAATTTTATTTTACTTCCACTTGGTGCGTAATGCGTTGAATATTCTTTATCAAATGACAAGCATTCACCAAAACTTTTTTTACAAATAAAACAAATTTAAAACTCATGGCCTACTACATATATGTGCATATTGTTTTCAAAAAATTGAATTTCATTTCAAATTGCATATGCATTTTATGAACTCTGCTTCTAAAAAATAAAATTGCTTGTGACTGCTAATATAGTTTTATGTAATAATATTAGTTTTACAAATAAAAAATTTAAAAAATCATGGCTTACTAAATATGCGTATGCGTCCGATTTTCATCCGTTTACGGTTACGGTTATGAGCACAAATAACCGCGTTTACGGTTACGTTTATAAACGTTTACGAAACCCTATACAAAAGGTATTTTCTCAGCAACTTCCTCTCAGCAGATTTCTGGCAAAAACTCTGACAGTAAATAAAAATTGCCATGAAAAAGTTTCTCAAAAATTTGTCGTTCGGAGTCGACTTTAAACTGTAGGTCCCTCCACTCATGTATAAAATTAACACACACAACATAAGTGGTGTGAGAAACTAGGTCGTAATCCTGACTGAAGAGTTGTAATGACCAATTATGTATGTATGTAAACACGAAGATAATAATTGTGCTAAAATCCCATCCCCCAATCGATTTACATATTAAAAGCAATATTTCAGAGGCTATGGTAGTGCTAGATTTTATATCCAGAAATGTATTGTTGAAATAAATCGCCAATAAATTAAATTACTCTGTATATACATATATACATGAATTGTTTAGTACATAATAATATCGTTATTGTTAAAACAATATTAAGGACTTTATATAACCAATACTTAACAAAAGTTATACAAAAGCTTGAATAAATTTCTATTTTTATATTTATGGATTCATAGTCTACAAACTATGCCCATTACTAAGTGTCTACATATCTACAGTATTTCTTATGACAGACATTTATTATGAAAACCAAGTTAAAATAATATTTTCTGGCAAATTAGAACACACAATATATTGGAATTTCATTAAAACTTCAGTTCATAAAATATAATTTTATTTAAATCCAATGAACTTAATTATTTAATAAAGTAAAGACAAGTTTATAGCACAATGCCATGATAATAATAATAAGGCAATAATTTAAGCAACAATTTTAAGAAAATTATAAAAGAACAGTATGTGGACAATAAATAGGGAATCAGTCATAGATAACAGTACTTTACAATAGAATGAAGTCGCGACTTGTTTGTGCAAGTGTTTCACAACTTTGGGAAAGTGTTTAAGAGAAAATTAATTTTTTTTTTAGAAAAACTTACTGAAATTATATGAGATTATATAGGAGATATGAAGACTATAGTTTCAGTATATCTAGAGGTTTGATTATTTTGTTATTAGGTTTTGAGCACAAGGTTTTTAGTGTAAAAATGAATTCGTCAAACGTAATAGAATCAATGCTTGCAAATCATTGAATTATTTTCCAGTTAAGCAAGTTGTTGGCCTACCGTAGAAAGTTCTAGGCTGATAGGGTTGCCAACAGGGCGTTGTCTAATGTAGAACAATTTTTAAACATTGTTATGGATATAGAGAAGGCATATTTGAAGTCGCCGTAGTCCAATAGGTAGTATGTTGGCTTATTAGACGTGAGTTTGTGGTTCAATCTCCAGGTCAAAGCGAAATATGAAAAAATATTTCTTCGGCAACTTCCTCTCAGCAGATTTCTGGCAAAAACTCTGAGAGTAAAATAGAATTGCCATGAAAAGTTTCAAAAAAATCCCTCGCTCGGATTCGACTTTAAACTGTAGGCCCCGCCACTTATGGCTAAAATTAATACACACAACAACAGTGGTGTAAGAACTAACTAAAGGGTTGTAATGACTAATTATGTATGTATGTATCTAAGGAAACTTAGAATAGTCACATAGTCCCAAAATTTTCTTATTAATTCTGATCTTTGTTTCAATTTTAATAACAAAGTTTGTCCAGCACTTGCTTGGTGGTCTACTATAGAAAGTTCTAGCATGATAGTGTTGCCATCTGGGCGTTGCCTAATGTAGGGAAATTTTAAAATATTGTTTTGGCTGTAGTAAAGGCATCTTCCATTTAGTACTTCTCTCTCTCATGTACATTGGTACCTTTCAACGTTATTTGATTTAAATGGTATTCTCTCTCGAGATCAGGAGGCCTTTAATTTTATTCGTTAGTAACAATGAATTGGATAGAGATGTTCCAGTCGTTTGTATAAAATATAGTCCGGGTATGATTTCCTTTGACAATGCATTGTGGACTAGGAGATCGCATCGAATACAACATGTAGGTTTTGTAATGATATGAATGAATCACCAGAACACATTCGTGTAACATGTGAGGCATTAATATATACCCAAAGGAATCAACAATGTGTTAGGAAGAGAACGGACCTTGTTGACACCAAGCATGATATTAAAATTTGTCTGGGGGGCAGTAGGCTTACAGGAAACAAATATTAAAGGATCATATGATAGCACCTCTTCACAATAATAACAGATTAAATTGGCAGTCTCCTCCAAGAGCGTAGCTTATTTGTGTCCAAAAACGTACCATTGTACTACCGATAGTATCTGTTTCGACATTCAACTATATCCACCGACTGAATTGACAGTGGATCACTTGTGGCTATACATGAATCCTACAATCCTTTGTTTTAGGGTTACAAGTGCAGAACTATGACAGAAAACTAGATTCATATTGTCTCTAGACAGCTTTCGTTTGAAAATGAATAAAGTTGGTGTGCCACTCTGCAGTTTAATGTCAAGATATGGGAATTAACTCATTTAAATTTTCTGTTGTAGCAGCATTTGTAAGTACTTCCACTTAATTGGTATCTTCAAAGTATCTTTTTCCGGGAACTCATAAAGCTAACCATCGAGTGTCCTAATATCACCCCCATAGCCACTTAGCATTCTTTGGCAATCTTAAATGTGGTGTACACACTCAAGGGGGAACTAATTGTTGCCTTACTATCAGTAAATATAAATTCATTGCAACCTTACATACTTAATTCATTATTTACTTACTTAATTGGCCATTAACAATCCGATTAAGGGATTTCGGCTTGCCATAACACATCCTTCCTCGCGCCTCTGCCTCTTGCGCGCCTACGCCAGTTGGTCACACCAATCGATGACACCTCGATTTGGCCCTTCCAATGCAAACAAGGTCGTCCTCTTCGCCTACTTCCGCAGATCGTCGCATCAAATACTCATCTCGCCGGAGCATCCTCCTCCATTCGAACGATATGGCTGAGCCAGGGCAGCCGCTGGATGTTAATACGCTGCACAACGTCTATATCGTTCCTCAACGATTATGAGCTCCTCAGCTCATACAGCTTACTGTTGGATGGGATACGGAAATCGTCGCCAACTCGCAATGGACTGAAGATATTGCGTAGGACATTGCACTCTAATACTCTCAAGGCTGCTGCATCAGTGCTTAATAGGGTCCATGCCTCTGCGCCATTAAGCAGCACGGGAAGGATGAGCGTCTTGTATGGCAGAGTATTAGCTTTTTAGTTTTGTCTTTAGTCAGGATAACAACCATACATGTTGTGTGTGTTGATTTTATCCATGAGCAGTGGGGCCTACAGTTTAAAGTAAAAAGAACAACAGACTTTTGAGAACGTTTTCTTGGCAATTCTATTTACTCTCATGGTTTTTGTCACAAGACTGCTGAATCGATTTCCTTGTAAGAAATATTTTTGGTCGTATTTCGTTGGTTTTTTTGAGATGTCAGAGCCAAGGATTGAACCAAGCGCTATGGCGACTTCATACTCTTATACTGTAAGACAGCTATCTTCTGTTTTAATAATTGCTCTAGCAACAATTTCTATTTTTACGAAACTAAACTTTAAGATTAAATGCTGGAATTTGCTTTTCCAAATTTCTTGAGTAAAACAGTGTAACGCTATTGAGATTTGAAGTTGTTTGACTTAACGCTCTGCTACCTCTACAGTAACCGCATAAGAATAAAATAATCAGCTTCACAATTTTGTTGAACTCCTCTATGGTACGTTGTTTTTTTCCCCATATTTTTTTTCTAACAAAAATTTTAATTGAATTTTTGCACTTCTTTTGTTTGTTTGCTTTGTTTTAATGCTTGATTTTAAAAGGAGTGAATGAAAGAAATGAAAAACAAATTGAATAATTTTTTTTCTGTTGTTTTCATTCTATCCACACACACACACACACATTGTTTTTTTTCGCTTTTCTTTTTTAATTTTCACTTAATACTCTCAACTACTTTTATGATTATTTTTTTGTTTTCTTTTTTTTATTTTTTTACTGCTTTTCTTAACTTTTAAAAACGTCTTGGTTGGGGATTTTCCAACAATTTTCGTATTTTTCTTCAACCAATTTTTTTCCTCTTTTTTGTTTTCTTGTTGGAAAACAAGGTGGTTTTTAAAAAGTAGTGGCAGATTGCTGCATGAAAAGCTAAAAGTGGCATTAAGCAACGGTATATGGTATTCACATTGCGTGAAAAGTTTAAGTGTTGACTAATTAATTTCAAATTCTTCTTCTTATTCTTCGTATATTTCCTCTTCTATACTGTTCTGCTGTTCTGCTTTTCTCTACTTTCTAAGAAATATTGCCAGTTTTTTCTTCTCCTTTGCAGAGTTCTTTTTTCTGGTTACTGCATTTGAATGAAAGAAAGAATTTATTT
This sequence comes from Sarcophaga subvicina, assembly GCA_936449025.2. Lineage (NCBI taxonomy): Eukaryota > Metazoa > Arthropoda > Insecta > Diptera > Sarcophagidae > Sarcophaga > Sarcophaga subvicina. Next base: position 101,577,005 of record OW388083.2, on the reverse strand, counting down.
CGTATTTTATGATGGTTTAAATGCAATCTAAAGAGCATATTTTTTCCTTCGCATTCATTCATTCATTTCCTTTTTATTATAATTATTGTTTTATTATTGAAAATATTCCTCTTTATTGTTCGCATAAAAGAATATTTAAATATGGTATGCAGCAGCAGTTTTAATCTCTGCATCTGCAGTTTTTAATCTGTTCATGCTTAGCATTCCATTCTATTACGAAGAAGTAAAAGTGTTTTGTTATCCATCAAAGCGTAGCATAAAAATTAACGCCTTTAGCTTTAACAATTAAGAAAAGCTGTAAACAGAAAGCAATAAATATGTACGTACATTGGTATTCTTTCGTTCCTTCATTTAAGCATATTTTCAGATATTGGATGCCTTTGTTCTTAAAAGCTTTTTAATCGCCTTTTTTTCTGTTAATTTCAGACAAGAATGTAGAAAAAACTAACGCTTGTCGTTGTTGGTATGCATAAAATTCGTTTAGTTAGGTATACCGTAGGGCTTCTTATTTGTGGTTTCAGTAACCATGCACTCTGAAGTTGCCGTAGTCTAGTAGGTAGTGTGTTGGCTTATTAGATGTAAAGCCAAGGTTCCTGCCCCAGGCCAGACCTCAAGACAAAATACAAAAAGTATTTCTTCGGCGAATTCCTCTCAGCAGATTTCTGGCAAAAACTGCCATGAAGAATTTTCTCAAAAATCTGTCGTTCGGAGTCGACTTTAAACTTTAGGTCCCACCACTCATGTATAAAATTAACATACGCAACATAAGTGGTGTGAGAAACTAGGACGTTGTTCAATGGGTTAATTCAACCTCCGGGTATTGTACTTGTCTTAATTGACAAGTACACGTCCTCTAGCCTAACCTAAACTAGCCATGGACTCTGGGATGAGTCTACCAACCACTCGATGATTACTCTTTTATGGTATAAGTTCCTGGAAAAGGACACAAAGGAAGGTACGAATAAAGCGGACATACTTGCAATTGCTGCTACAACAGAAAATTTAAATGAATTCATACTTTAGCTTGACATTAAACCACAACGTGAGACACCAACTTTACTCATTTGCAAAAGCAATTTGTCTAGAGACCATAAAAATCTGATTTACTGGGATTGTTCTGCACTTGGGGACCTGAGACGAAGCATTCCTGTCTAGCCACGCCTTTATAAACCTAATGGGTGGTTGAGTAATACCAGCCAGGAGTTATAGTTGAATGACAGAATGCTATACAGTACTGTCGGTACAGCAGTGGAACGTTGTTGGACCCAAGTAATCTATGCTCTTGCAATTTAACCTAACCTGTCTGAAGCTGTAATGTAACATTTATCTTATTGTCGTGGAAAGTTGCTATAGTACTGCGACCATAGGATCCATTCCCTTTAAGCATATTGCTCTGACAAACTTGATATTCACCCTGATGTTTCCTTCCGGAGTACCTTAATGTCTCACAGGCTTCAATAATGTGTTCTGATGATTCAATTTAGAAGTCGCCGTTGTCTAGTAGGTTTTAGAGTTGGCTTATTAGACGTGAGGCATCGATTCAAACCCCAGGTCAGACATCAAGAAGTCCATTAATATCTTGCGATAGCAAAAACCGTAGTAGTCGCAGTAGTCTAGTAGGCTTATTAGACGTGAGGCCTCGGTTCAAATCCCAGGTCAGATCTCAAAACGAAAATATGAAAAAAAATATTTCTTCGGTGACTTCAGCTCAGCAGATTTTTGCCAAAAACTCTGGAAGTAAATACAAATTGGAAAGCTTCTCAAATAAAATCTGTCGGTCGGAGTCGACTTTAAACTGTAGATCCCGCCACTCATGTATAAAATTAACACACTCAACATCAGAGGTGTGAGAAGCTAGATCGTAATCCTGACTAAAGGATTATGTGATGACCAATTATGTATGTTATGTTATGTATGACAGTTACTGCTTGGCCAACGTCGATTTCAACGAAGTAAGGCTCGATGACGGCGCCAGCTCATAAACCGCACCAAACAGCCACTCTTTGTGTCAACAATCATTGGAACCATTTATCGTCCAGTTCCATGTCCTCAATTTTTGGCCACAAGAAGCTCACGATAGGGAACATCATTCACAGGAACTATTTGTAGATGTATTGGCTTTTCAGCAATCAATTGTGGATTCTAATTTGCTTAAATAAAGAAATTCTACTTGTTAACGAATTCAACGAGGTGAAACTGTGCCTTGTCGCTGAAAATGTTTTACTTTCTGAAGCAATCATTCTCTTCTCTCGGTTCAACCAATCATTTGGCGTATTGACGACACTTGAAGTGGTTAGTGGGTTACAGCTCTTGAGTCAATTTAATCTTGTAAGTGTGTAAATTGAAATTTTTATTCAAAATTCACTTTAGTGATGTTCGCAAGATGCTCAACTGATGGGCAACATGACTACGTGTAGATGTTGACAGCTCTTCTGCTATACTATCCGCAGATCGAAATGGCATAGCATGCAAAGGAATTTTTAACATTCCCTACAGATCGAGTTCGTAGAAATTTGTCTACCATTCTCCCGATTGTGCACACAGTTGATCGATAATGCTGATCCAAAATATCACAAAGTGCCCGTGCATTGTATTTGGAAGCCTATTTTCGTAAAAAGCTTCAACAATATTAATGCATATGACAGGCTCTGCTTAAATTTCCATAAGCCTATGTCCTCACGCAAATTCTGAATTTTTAATTTATTTGTTAGACACTCTAAGCACTCTGAAATTAACCCAAGATTCGATGCTTTTAATTTTTATTCAACCCGGTTGTTTTAAGGCCAAAGTTACAGCGGAATAAGTAGTCATTGGACTGAAATAAAGTTTTATCTCTAGTTGTGCTGGCCACATCGTGAGTAAGTTATGCAGCCTATGGACTGTTTTCTATATGAAGTATTCACACTACGTAGTTTATCCTGTGATCACGTTATTATACGGACACGAACAATTGATTTAATATACTGGTACTACAGTCTATATTTAAAGAAGTATTTTTTCAAACTCATTTCACATCATATTGTTGTCACTGAATAGTATTGTTATGTTTTTACCTTTTAAAAACGTTTTAAATATGCGCTCGTAGATTGCAAATAAAATAAAAATAAATTTATGTTGAGTTTTAATTAAAATTCTTTATTATTCGCACAATTTTGTGTGCCACTGTTGACAACTTGATGTAAACAACAACAATTGCTTTTCTTTGTTAATCCTGTGTTTATACCCTTTGCATAAACAATAACAACTACAATGCAATTATTCCACCGACCTTTGTAACGGAGATCTTCAAATCACGATTACTCTTTTCAAACACACCGCGTCTTCATACAAGACTGACTGAACTTTTACTAAATAAGTCGCCTGCTTTGCCTTGCTTTTTATATGATAAAGTAAACAGTCTCATGAATGTTCTTGAAGACGAATGTTCATGGCTTCGCCTTCTTCAAATCTCTATAAATGTAAACATTGTTGTTTCCAGTTATTATTGTAGTATTGTTGGTGCATTTTATTGTTTACTCGTTTACCATTTTTATCGATTTTAATTTGAAACTAATATCTGTAGGCCTTTAAATAATTTGAACTCCCTAATGTTAAAATTTTCATACACACTTTAAGTATCACAATTCGTTTTGGTTTTTGCAATCAATTGTCGTCCCTCTTTGAAAATGAAAATAAAAAAACACAATAAAAGAAACACAAATAAATTCAAAAACTAAATTTTTATACGAGAAATTTGAAAAAGAATTTTCAGAAAAATCAAAGTTGTGTGCGTGTGTGTGTGTTTTATTTTCTAATTTTTTTCTTTTCCAGCACCACAGATTGTTTTCATTGTTCGTATTGGATGGGTGAAACAAACAAAAAACAGACAAAAAACAAAAGAAGCACAACCATTGATTTTGTAAATAGTTGTATGCACTTCAACTAACACAAAGTAGTTTAGCTTAACAATAACATTGTTGCTTATTTATTTGCCAGAAAAAAAAAACAACAAAAACAAAAAACAATAAAAAAAACAAAAACCAAAATGAGAAAAAAGTATTCAAAGAAGGGGACTCCAAATAGTTTATTTAAGTCAGGTTTACTTCTGTCAGAATTTAATGGAAGTCAGGCTGCTGCACGGTAAAGTATCAACACCACAAATGCCAGCCTCGTGAAAGGAGAGAGTAGTCATTATAATCCCCAAAAGTACGACCCGCAAAATTTACTTAGTGTTGCATAACATATGCCAAGCTGGTGAGACATTTTTATGACTTCATAGAGCGTGAGCCATACATATGGACACCCTGAACTCAATAATCGAGCAGACTAAGAAATGTGATAAGCATTTCCACTCTTTATGGCTTTCGAAAGAGATTTGAACACCGTAGCAAAAGTCGTACATACATACATAATTGGTCATTAAACCCTTCAGTCAGGACTACAACCTAGCTTCTTACACCACCTATGTTGTGTGCGTTAATTTTATACATGAGTGGCGGGATCTACAGTTTAAAGTTTACTCCGAACGACAGATTTTTGAGAAACTTTTCATGGCAATTCTATTTACTCTCAGAGTTTTTGCCAGAAATCTGCTGAGAGGAAGTCCCCGAAGAAATATTGTTTCATATTTTCGTTTCGATGCCTGACCGCAAGTTTGTACCGTGGCCTTACGTCTAATAAGCCAACACACTACCTACTAGACCAAGACGACTTTAGCGAAAGACGTACTCTGGTATATTCTTTTGTTGTTTGTAATAAAATCAAGGTTTTCATCTGTGGAATCTTTAGGAACTGAACTAGTCGCATCAGGATTAATTAAAAAACTTCTCCACTATTTCTTAAGGACAACGGGAATATAGCCATCGTCCAACTTCATTCCTCCCAATTCTAGGATAAATAACAAACAGAACGAAGCCCCAGGCGTATAGAGTGCATGAATATGAATACAACTCCGTGGTTGTATGTCATAGATAGATTATGTTGGAAGAGTGAACCTTATTAGATCCGAAAGTTTGTTTTTCTTAAAATCTACCAGCTTCTCAATAAGCCGATGAACTTGCCATGACTGCTTATTTAACCGTAGACAAGGACAACGTCTGAAACACGATCCACTGTTTCCTCCGTCTCTTTACATTGCATGCCCTGTTTGTACTCCTGTTATACTCCTATTGTACTGCTGTTATACTCCTGTTGTACTCCTGTTGTATTCCTGTTGTACTTATGTTGTATTCCTGTTGTACTTCTGTTGCATTCGTGTTGTACTCTTGTTGTACTCCTGTTGCACTCCTGTTGTACTTCTTTTGTACTCCTGTTGTACTCCTATTCCTGTTCTACTTCTGTTGTTGTCCTGTTGTACTCCTGTTATAATCCTGTTGCACTCGTGTTGTACTCCTGATGTACTCCTGTTGTAATCCTGTTGCACTCGTGTTGTACTCCTGGTGTACTCCTGTTGTACTCCTATTGTACTCCTATTGTACTCCTATTGTACTTCTATTGTACTCCTATTGTACTCCTGTTATACTCCTGTTATATTCCAGTTGTACTCCTATTCTACTCCTATTGTACTCCTATTGTACTCCTGTTTTTACTCTTGTTGTACTCTTGTTGTACTCTTGTTGTACTCTTGTTGTACTCTTGCTGTACTCCTGTTGTACTCCTGTTGTACTCCTATTGTACTCCTATTGTACTCCTATTGTACCTCTATTGTACGCGTTTTATACTATTGTTGTACTCCTGTGGTACTCCTCTTGTATTTCTATTGTATCTCTCATTTCCTGGCTAGTCATATTTAGTAAAAGTTTCGCATCTAAATTATTGAATTTTACCCATAAGACTCTTGCAACACTAAAGTCCATTCTACATCCTTATGCACGATTTATAAGTGAATCGAAATTTCCAAAATTATTCCAAAGAACAAGCGTATTGGTGGTTACAGTGACTCCTCTTCAGATGTAGTTTCCAAAACTGAACCTGATTTTGCCAATTCATCCACCGCAAGAATAAGGTATCCATAGGCTAGGTTAGGTTAGAGGACGTGTCCTTGTCAATTAAGACAATTACAGTACCCGGAGATAGAATTTACCCATTGTACAACGTCATGGATTCTCACATCATTCATGTTGTGTGTGTTAATTTTATACATGAGTGGTGGGACATACAGTTTAATGTCGACTCCGAACGACAGATTTTCGAGAAACTTTTTCATGGCAATTTTATTTACTCTCAGAGTTTCTGTCAGAAATCTGCTGAGAGGAAGTCGCCAAAGAAATACTTTTTGTATTTTGTCTTGATGTTTGGCCTGGGGCTCGAACCCTGGCTTTACGTCTAATAAGCCAACGCAATACCTATTAGACTACGGCGATTTTTAAGGTACCCATTATAATTAAATTTTATGCACCTCCATTTTGGACTTGTAAATGAAAATCGATCAGCCATCCAGAAATTTCTCAAGACCTAGCCAAATTTTTTTTATCAGGTATTATCATACCTGGTGTATCGCAGAAGTGAACTTTTGTTGATTGAAATAACTAAACCCTGCCACTTTTGTTCCTCCAGCAGCGCTGAGTGCTCCTCCCTATAGGAACTCACTAGACTTAACTCATTCCGTCTAAAGAGTCTTCTAGCTGCCATCTTCTTCATATATTCCACAGCCGGGAGTTAATGATGTTTATATGTTTAATTTTCATATCATTGAAAATCGTTTAGAACTATGAAAATTTTTGAATTCCCAAAATTTTTTGTTAAAATTTCCTCCATTTATTGGGAATCCCCTATCGAGAGAAATAGAATTACAATTTCAATTCCAATAATAAAAACAGAAACTTTAAATCAAAAAATGCTTTTCCAGAGAAAATAGTACAACATGTGAATAAATAAAATAAAATAAAACAATGGGAGATACAAAATTGTAGTCAACTAAAGCCAATCATTGCTGCAACAATTGCATGCAACAGTACTTCACACAATATGAGACTACACAGCAATGCAGCAACAACAATGACAATAAAAACAAGCGATCAAATTTGACATTCTAAACTATTCAAATGAGAGAAAAACAAAAATACTGTGGAGGAGGAAAAAATCTACTTCAAATACTTCCTTTTTTTGGATGGAGTGGGGGTACAGAATATTTAAAAAAAAAGCAAGAAAATCGATTGAAAATATAACAGCATATGAAGTGGATTTTTTTTTCTCTGACCAAAAACATTTTAATTTAGTCAACCATGCAGTGAGTGAGCCAGTAAGCAGGTATGCGGGTGATATTGAAATTATTTTCTGTTTAAATGATAAAATTTTACTGAATAAAATAAAGTATTATTTACGTTTTTCGTAGCATTAAAAAAAATTAATCAAAATGGGAAGTTATTGGTGGTTATATATGACTATATTATGCCCTTTCTTGTAATGTGTTGTATAGAATTGACAAACTAGGGCAATTGCAATTGAAATCGCCGTAATGAATTAAGTAGTGTGTTGACTTATTAGACGTAAGGCCATGGTTCAAGCTCCAGGTTGGATATGTCCATCGAAATATGAAAAAAATTTCTTCGGCAACTTCCTCTCAACAGATTTCTGGCAAAAATTCTGAGAGTGAAATTAAATTACCATGAAAAGTTACTCAAACAATCTATCCTACGGAGTCGACTTTAAACTGTAGGTTCCAAAACGTTTGAAATAAACGTTGTTTATGTTTATTATTGTAGTGTTTGTTGTTGTATTTTTGTTTACTTGTTCACCAATTTTTTATGCTGGTGTTTTTGGTATATTTTTGTTTACTTGTTTACCATTTCTGTTATGCTGGTTTTTGTTGTTATAATAAGCAGTACGATAATTTGTAAACAGGTTTGTTTAATGCATTGTTTTGTTTTTGTAGCTTTTGTTTGTAATTTTAGTGTTAAGCGATGTAAAAGTAAAACACCAGTATCTTGATTTTTTCATTTTTGTAACAATACTTTAACTACGATGCCATGTTTCTATTGCCCATGTACCTGTCAATTAACCATTAAAAAAAATTTGTCCCTGTAATCGAAATATGCATATTTCTTGTAATTATAGCGCATATGGTGGGTAGGATACTAAAGGTGGCTATCTATCTAAAAAGAACTTAGATAAACACACCTTGGCCATATGAGGCCCATAGTGAACCACAATTTTCAATTTTCCCCTAGTCTCGAAAATATTTGGACTTTCTGAAGAAGCGACTCAGACTGCCAATGTCCATGCTTGAGAGTTTAGTTTTTTATTTGTCTAAGTAGTAGTCATCATTATGTTATTTCATTCTCTAGCATAGTGACGGACAATTACCCTCTTTTGCCTCATCTCTACAGCTTCTGACAAAAATCGTTTACCAAGTATTTAACATAAATGTGACTCGCATGAGTAACTATAATGTAATCCTCATGGTGATACCACAGGGTTCCAGTTTTCCCCTAGCCCAGAACCCTTCAGATTTTCTGATAAAGCGACTCACACTGCCATTGTTCAAGCTTAACAGTTCGTTTAGGTCTAGGTGGAGCCAGTGAAATGCCTTTTTCTTTTCGGGCATAGTGCTGGGAATGTACTTAATATGAGACGAACAGTCTACTCACCTTCCTTATCTCTACATCTTCTACATAAAGCATTAGTGAAGTATCCAAGATCAATACGTCTCGAATGTAATGCCCAGAAATGAGTTCAACAGCCTACTAAGTCTGCTCATTTGGAGTTCAAGCACCCTTTTTGTGCGCCTTCTATATAGCTGTGGCCAAATTTGCTGCGCTATTCTGCACCTAATTGAAGTTTTCCATCTTGTGTTGATAAAAGCCATGACTGCATTGTCAATTATTAGCTCACATGTCATTAAGAAAATAGATAATCATGTCAATTATAAGTTTGCAGGTTTTTAAAGGGTGTCTCAAAGCAGAGCCTTCATTGGTTGCGCCAAACATGGCCAGGTGGTGTGTTCTACAGTTACCTAGAATGTCACTGTGCTCTGATACGCATACAATATTTACATCATATTGTTCCTCGTTGAGATACATTCGATAGCAACACAGTCTTGGAGTTCATTTCTTTGGAGTCCAATGCTCTGATTGCCACGTGACTGTCAGAAAGTATGGTAATATCTCGTCTGGGGATATTTATACCTTCAATAATCTCACCGAAGCTTGTAATACCGATACTTCCACCTGCTAGATTCAGCTGTTATGCGTCAGTCTTATAGACTGCGCTATTCCAGTCGATTTCGAAAAAATTCCTCCACCATTTCCATTAAATTTGCTGCCATCAGTCAGATCAATTTGGAGTCTTTAATGATGTACTGCACCTTCAGTTACGGTCTGTATGAAGACTTTTACTAGGTGCACCCCACCATATTTCCAGACCTCTTCATTCGGAATTGTTTGATCTGAATTTTCTTGAGAAGTCGTATCGTGGTGAATTTTCTTCTGTGGAATGCCTATCGCATTTTATAATAACTTTGAAATTATGTCCAGAAATGGAATTCTCTTGATCTCCCCTTCCACAGACCACATTTTTAGATTAACACTATTTCTACCACGATTTTGTGTATACCTATTTCGACCAAAAAGGTATCTTTTGACACCTCTGGGTTTAGATGCAAATATTTATGGAAATTATTATTAAAACATGTCCTATTCCTGTTCCTATTGTTCCCAAACAACAATCGAATATAAAAATTATAACGGGAAATTCAGTGTACCGAAAATTTCTGGCATTTTCGAAAACTTGCTTAACAGAAGAATTTCACAATTTCACATAATTTCCATGGCATGGCATTTCGAAGTATTTTCAATTGCACAGAATTTCCATGGCTTGGTATAATAATACGAAGAAGAAAAACCAAAAACAAATTATAGTTCAGTCCAAATGTATGTATGCGTAGTTTCTTTATATTTTTTATTTCTTGCTGTAAGAAAAATCAACACCTCATGGTAGAAATAGGTATATCATGTACGCTTATACTGATCCAGGATGAGATGGAGGAAAATAATAACGCTAAATAAATTTAACAATTATTATACGAAAAATCAATGTTTTGAACTGAGAAAAAATTATTAATTTTTGAAATAAATTGTTAAATTGTTAGAAAACTTAAATAATATTGAATGGAAATGAAATCAAAAAAAGGTAAAACCTGCTCTTTTTGATACGTTAGAGCTATACTATGTCAGTATATTTAGGACATGATAACGATGATAAAATATTATTAATTACATCTGAAACACAACCACAGAATTCTATAACATTTTTGACGGTTTTCACAGTGTTTTTCCAGTCTTTCTAGTCTTTATAAAACTTTTTAAATTATTATTTCAAAAGCTTTTGTTAATAAAAAAACGTTTGCTCTTGAATATTTTAAAAAACAATTAAAAAACAAAGCTAACACGAGACATTACAAAAAAAAAACCATGCTCAACTAACACTTTTTGACTGATTTTGCCATTCAGAAGGATTCACTTTTTTTTTAGATTTTGCGGTTAAAAAAACAAACATTTCCACCCAAAAATTATTCAACATCAGATCGTACATACTTTAAGCCAAAGTTGAATTTAAGCACTTCGGATTTGAATACGTTTTCAAAAGCATTTATTTTGTTGTTATTGCTGTTGGTGTTGTATATCTGTGTCTGTATGAAGAGCATTTGTTTATTTAACTGATAGTTTTAATCATGAATAGAAAACACACACACATACGCACACACACTGTGTTGTCACTGACTAGAGTATAGAACAAGAACAAGAAAAAAGAAAAAAAATTTATTCGCAATTGTCAACATTTGTATGCATGAACTTTGGCTAAAATTGAAGTACAATATTGTCATTCGCACAATGACTGACACACACACACACACACACAAAAAAAAAAAACAAAATATATATGAAAACTATTACCAACACATACATACCAGCGTACACACTTACATAGAAGTCTGGTATATGTAGATGGTTATAAAACGACAACTATAACTTTACCAAATGACAATAGCAACAGAGAAAAAACAACAACTGCACTAGCAACAGCAACTAGGCAACACTTTGTCAGTTTGTATGTCAAAAAGTTGATGCTGTCAACAACATGACCAACACTTGCACTACAATAATACTGACACTGAGAACACAGAAATGCTTGTGATTACAGTGCGGGCTAATTGAATTAGTACAGGAGTGAATAAACAACATGTAAAGCAAAGTCTGTTGGTTTATTATACATGAGACCAGGGTTCAAACCTTGGGTCAGACATCTCCAACAAAAGGAACGATGAAAAATATTTCTTCGGCTACTTCCTCTGAGCATATTTCTGGAAAAAGCCAGGAAAAGTTTTTCATAAAATCTGTCGTTTGGAGTCGCAGGTCCCGCCGCTTATGTATAAAATTAACACACATAATATAAGGTCGTAATCCCGTCTAAAGGGTTGTAATGACCAATTATGTATGTATGTATGTATATGTAGTTAGACGAACGTGAGTATTTTTGATCATATACTAGAAGCCTCTCTTGGCTTGACCTGACCTGGCTGTACTGTATTACTGTTGTAAAGTTTATATTAGACTAGGCAGATAGGTAGATAGGTAGATGCGGCTGCCCATCCGAGGAAGTCGTAGGCATACTCTTGGGCCACATGAGGCTCATTGTGATGCCACAGTTTTTTGCATTATCCTTTAGTCCTGAAACCACTCGGAGCTTTTGATAAAGCGACCTAGACTGCCAATGTAAATGTTTGACAGTCATCAAGATTATCCTTGTAGTAGGCTTCAATATGTCTTTTTCTCCTTCAAAATACTGTCGGGGATGTTAACAGTAGGTGAAGAACAGTTTCATCTTTTTCCTCATCTATACAGCTTCTGCAGAAATTATTCGCGAGGTATCCAAGACCAATACGCCTCGCATGCGTTCCTATAATGCAATGCCCCGTAATAACGCCGATAACAGCGCCGAGCCTGCTTCTTTGGAGTTTAAGCAGAGTTGCCGTGCGCCTCCTATCCTGCCTTGGCCAAATTTTTTGCGACGTTCTGCCCTTATCCGAAGCTGCCCACCTGCCGTTGACTAGGTCCACGATTGCGTTGTCAATTACAAGCCTATAGGTATCCAAAGGGATCCCCAATGTAAAGAATTCATAAGAGAGTTCGATGGTCGTGCCCATTCTGGCCAAATCATCCGCTCTGCAGTTGCCGGGAATATCTCTATGTCCCCGTACCCATGTGATACAGACATCATATCGGTTCGCCATCTCATTGAGACATCTGCGACAATCGTACACCGTCTTGGAATTTATTAAGGAAGGTGCAGTAACTTATAATATACTCCACATTGATCTTGACTGATGGCAGCAAATTGAATGGAAATGGTGGCGGAATTTTTTCGACTGGAATAGCCCAGCCTATAAGGCTGATAAATAGTAGCTGCATCTAGCAGGTGGAAGTATCGGCAATAAAGCTGCGGCGATGTTAACAGTAGGTGAAGAACAGTTTCATCTTCTTCCTCATCTAAATGCAACTTCTAGAGATATCACTTGCAAGGTGCAGTAGATCAATGCGCCTCACATGCCTGCCTATATTCTAAATTCCTGTTATGACCACGACAACCACACTGAACGTGTAAGCGGCTTTACGGTGCGTCTTCCATTCATCCTTGTCTGGATTTTCTGCGTCGTTGTGCTTGTGTTTGAAGCTGTAGTAGCCTACCCCTATTGAAATTTTTTGTCAGTTGAATTAAAATCGTAAGAATTAGGATTCGATGTAAAACGATGTAATTTCGATGAAGTTGAGCAAAATTTTCTATGAATCTTTAAGTATTTAATGGAAATTGGTGTATTGGATACAGTTTTGTTTGCATGAATTGCCGCATATAAAGCAAGAATATTAAAAATTGTACAATAGAATGGATTACCTGTCAATGCCCAGTAATGACTACGACAACCATACTGAACGTGCTTCTTTGGAGTTTAAGCAGACCTATCCTGTGCCTTCTAACTAGACTTGGCCAGATTTTCTGCTCTGTTCTGTCCCTGTCCAAAGTCTACCTCTATTAGAATTGTTTGTTGGTTGAACTAAAAGCATAAGAGCAAGAATTCAAAAAAAAACATTCAATTTCGATAAAATTAAGTAAAATTTTTTATGAATCTTACATGAATTGCTGCATATAGAGCAAGAAAATTGTACAATAGCAGGGCTTTCCTGCCTCTGTCCATCTCACTGGTTGGCATTTATTATATACCCTTGCAAGACTAGCGGTAGCATCTAGTCTCTGGTCTTTTTAAGAGTTGAGATTCGCTGTAAACTTATAAACTTTTAATTGTTATTAGCGCTGAAGTGTAGTATCGTTGGGTTACTTAATTAAAAAATTTCCAATCCTTCATACTGTTCCTATTATTTTTCAATCAATTGTACTTTGATTATTATTTGACTTGTATTTTAGTATGTTTGGATTACTAAATAAAAACGAAAAATTTTAATTCCTTACACTGTCCTTATTATTACTTAATCGACTGTATTTTGTTTTTTCTTTTAGAACAACTGTCTATTTCCCGTTTGTTTTTTGTTTTTGTGTGTGTTTATTTTCAATTCACATAAATGTCATATAAATCGTAGTCGTATCGAACAAATGCACTGGCGTGTCAAAATACGTTCTCACCAATTTCCGTTTTCATAAAAAAACGGCTGCTTTTGCAATGAAAACAGAATCTAGTTTTTATACGATTTGATAAGTTTTTTTTCCAGTTCATTCGAAAAACTGCTGCTAACGTACGAAATGTTAGCAAAAGGTCACCAGTTTTATACCCTCTTGGAATGCTAAAAAAAGTGTGGTGTGGGGTCATTAACAAGTTCAGGTATTTCACCAACAATTTTTAAAATTTTTTTAAATTTAAAAATTTTCTTAATTTAGTTGGGATTTTCTTTGCTTATAGGGTGTATCAGTTTTAGTAAAAAAAAAGTAAAATAAGACGGCTTTTGAATTGAAGTGTCCACAGTCCAGTACCGACAGTAAAATCTAAAAAAACTACACTTTAATGTACTAACAATTGTTTTCTTATGTCATATTTTTTGGTTTTTATTTAAATTTCAACGTTTTTAATAACAATTTTTAAATATTTTTTTTTAAATTTTATTTTTTGGTGTTGGCAAACATTCAAATGCAGCATAATTTACATTTTATTAACACTTTGAAAACGCTTCTGTGGGCTCTTGAAAAACAAGTGCCCAGATGTGAGATGTGAGTTGACTAGACGAGTGCAATATGGTTTAACCAAAAAGAGATTTCAATTGGTATGAGAAATAATGTATGAATTACAAGCCAATATAGTGAAACCTATCTTTATAGGCGTATATGTATGGTGGGCCATATATCGGTTTATATTTAAACAATCAGTTGTATCGAATCTGGCAATACTTATGCCATTCTATTCTGACACAAAATTCGGTATGTTTTCTCCACTGACCGTAATGAGTCGATTTACGCTTGACCAACGTTGAGATTTTATTTACTCTCAGATTTTTTTCGCGAAATCTGGTAAGAGAAAGCCACCGAAGAAGTACTTTTTTCGTATTTCATTTTGTTGGAGATGTCTGAGCTGGGGTAACCGTGGCTTCACGTCTAATAATGCAACACATTACCTACTAGACTACGACGATTCCATTGATACCAGAGGCAAATTCAAGAACTTTTTATCTCCTTGTGAGATGGCGAAAGTATATCCGCCTCATCTCATCCGCCAGTATGTCTATTGGTATTGTCTTTGCCAACATCAATACCGCTTCATCAGACACTGTCCTGAAGCCACTTACTTGTCTAATCGCGGTTAGACGATACACCGACGACAGTTTCTCCTTGTCGTCCCCACGGAGAGTGCCTCCGACCATATTGGGCAAGCATATAACATTATCGACGTTCCAATTCTCGATATTATCCTCCTCTTGAATGGACCTGGTCCTCCAATATTTGGCATCATCCTCGCCAGTGCTCCCTGTGTTACAGATGCCTTTTCGCCGATGTATTTAACGTGCTCCTTGAAGTTCAGCCTGTCGTCGATAATCATTCCCAGGTATTTTATTGCCCTCTTAGATTCTTAAATCTTTGTACCTCCAACGGTCACTTCCATCTTCTCCACTATCTTCCGGCCACTTATCAAGACGGCCTCCGTTTTATGTGCGGTAAGTGTTAAACCTGCCTCATCAAGCCATGCTCGAAATTTTCGAATCGCTGTGTTCGTCTTCTCCTCTATTTCCCTTACCGTCTTAGCTACCGAGACTATGGCAATGTCATCTGCAAAGCCCACAAATGTAGTCCGGTTCGGCAATCGCAGTCGAAGTACACCATCGTACATAATGTTCCATAGTAGTGGCCCAAGTACAGAGACCTGCGCAACACCCGCCGTCACTACGTATTCCTTTTCTCCTTCATCCGTTAGGTATATTACTTTCCTGTCCTGAAAGTAATTGTTTAGAATCTCAATTAAGTATGGCGGCGTAGCTCTCATAATCCGCCCCTGTATGTATGTATGTATGTATGCGTGTGTATGTATCAATGTAAAGTACCTTTACCCAATAGAGCCAAGTTTATTACGCTCATACTGGACAGCAAACTAAGGTCCAAGATGAATATATAATAGGCGGTTACAGGTCTTTGTATAAGAGCAATAGGCTTTAACTATGATATTAGCCCTAAAAATGTATGTGATTTTATAATCAAATCAACTCTATTCTACGGAGGTGCATTTTGGAGCTTGGCTTTAGAGGGAAAGGAATCATCAAACTCAGCTTGAGGGTATTGTGAGGATGTCGGCGATCATGATAACGAGTGCTCTTAAAAGTACATCGTCTAAGGCTTATTTTTCTATTTTTAAATGACTGCCACTACACATGTTGACTAGTCAAGTGACAGCAAAAGCCATATGGAGATTAAGCACCGCAATAGCATGAAAGCTTTGAAGCTGTGGTCATGCCAAAATCGTTGGCAGAATTGATATGAATATACCCGGCTTTCGGGCCTGGTTTTATAATGAAGAGAGCAGGAGGAATCCTTTTATGATAATGGTTTAAATCTCCTGGAGAATGTCATCCAAGTAATCTCTACTATATCCAGATAATGCGACAAAGTCGAATATGGAATCTTTTCAGAACAGTTCTGGATTACAGTAGTACTATAGAGGCTGAAATAATGGCAATAAAATTTCGCTGGGCGGATACCGTATCAGAGTAAACGGCCATTAGATCCCTGGGACATGACACCGAAATATTAAGCTTCTTTTTGTGTCGAGCTTTCTGTAAATGGCTGTTTGTAAAATCAGGCCTACTTATGTGCCAATCGTTCGAAATTTTGTCAACGATTATTCTCTTAAGGCTTAGTAATTATGGTTTGTTTAAAAATAAGTCCAAGTTTACAATCTAAAGCTACTACCAACAACAATCCGAACCTATCACTGTGTTGCTTATAATTAACATCACCTTCTGTCAAGACCCTTTTACCAAATGAAACCATCACTATGAGATACATGCCACTGAATAAGTAGTCCTCTATCCATTTTATGTGTTGCACTTCTCCAACCACGTATGTATGTGTGTGTATGTGTATGTATGCAGCAAACATGCCAACAGAAAATTGATTATAAAATGATTTATGAGGGCAAAAATCCAGGCAACTTCTGTGTGCGATTTTTTTTTAATGTTGCAATATCCGTTTCGCTGTCTGTCTGTCGGTCTCATCTTCATTCATACAGAGCATTGCATGGTTATAAATTCACATATTGTTTGTTTAACCCAACATTGTTGCCACAATTTTAGTTACTGCCGCCCTTTTTTTTCTTTTTCTTCGGCGTTTTTTTTTGTTTTATTATGAGGCATACACACACACACGTTTCTCTCGTTTCAAGTTCTGTTTTTTTTTGTTTTGTAATACTCAACGTAGTAATGATTTTCACACTCTATTTTCAGTTACAATCTCAGTTACTGGCATGAATTTTAAACGAATTGTGATTCACATCAAGTAACTGAGTAACTGTGTGAGTGAGTGAGTGAGTGAGCGAGCGAGTGAATGGCCGTTACATTAAATAAGTTACGAATGGAAAATAATTGAATATTTAATGCAATGGCGATTGAATCAAAGAACTTTTTTTGCTATTTTCTAGGATTTTGGGAAAAAGGAAATCATTTAAATAATCATTAAAGCCAACATTTATTCTTGTTTTCATTCAAGATAATCGAAAACATGGTCAGTGTTAATAGAACTTAATTTGAAGGCGTATGAGTAATTTTGATTTCGTGAAGAAAATATTAATCATACGTGGTGCTATGCATGGTTTAAAGACTAAGTTTTCCTTATGAACGTTATTTCATAGCTTCATACAATGCAATTCCGCATATCATATTTCATGAGATTTTAATAAATAAAAGGAACACTCATCAAAGCCAATGGGCTTTAAAAGGAAGAAAATTATATAATGAAACATCAAGTCATCTGTAGAAAGGTTCTAATGTTACGGCAATCAGTTCCAACTGATGCACGATGTTTTACTTCATTCTAACTTTGTATTATTGTGTATTTGTATTTCTGTATTTTGGATGTTTCGATCTAAATTAATCTTCTGTAAGCCTAAGTATCAGGCTGAATTTAACCAACGACTTGGGTTATGTCAGCTTTAAGGATTCCTGTGGTTTTTGGCTAATTCGCATACACTTGCGACTTAAGAAAACCCACAAAAAAACCCTAATGGGATCAAATCGCCCAATTTCGGTGGCCAATTTACATCCCCTTCACGAAACAAGACCATGTCCTCAAGTCTCTCGTGCAGAATATTTAATTTAACATGGGTTCACCATTGACACTGATCACCTGACCAACGTCGTTCACAAAGAAATACGTACCGATGAACGCTCTTGGATTTTATATGGATTGGTTATGTCCCAAATTTAAAAATTTTGTTTCTTCAAATATCCATTTATCCAGAAAAAGTTCTCATCGTTAAAGAGGATTTTTCGTTTTGCAAGTTGTCCAAACAGAACAACAGGTTTGTTAAAATAATTTTATTAATTGCACGTGTTTTTTAAAGCTCTATCCGGTCATGGTGATGCAGCTTCCTACAATTTGAAATATGTAGCCTCAACAAAATGATCGTTTTCAACTTTTTTAATTGGAGCTTCCTGTTGGGAGATGCTTTAAACAGTATCAGCACCACCCAGCTTGTATATGTTAATTTTTTCCATAAGTGGTGCTGTCTACAGTTTAAAGTGGACTTTGAACAAATTTTTATTGCAATTTAAAATATTTATTTACCCGCTGAGTTTTTGTCAGAAGACTGCTGAGAGTAAGTCACTGAAGAAATGTTTTTTATTCTTCTTCCAGTTTGAAATAGTTAAGCTAGGGATTGATTACGATACAACAACCCCATAAATAGTATGGTGATCAGATATTGTAAAATTTGTCTCTCTTACGAAACTAATTTTCATATTCAGGACATCAGAAGAACTTTGAGCCTCCAATGCTTTCATCACTCACAGTTCTAATTGAGTTTTGTTGTCAAACTCATATAAGTTCTAAAAAATATTCTATAAAAGAGATTCAGGGTTCTTAAGCCAATGATTATGGGTCAATAGTGAGTAGAATATTTAATCAGTTTGTCTTATAACTGGAAAAACTTGCCTTCAATTTGACAAGAACAGGTTTGGAAACGCTGGATCTACATAAACAGCCGCCGTAGTATAGTAGGTAGTGTGTTGGCTTATTAGACGTAAGGTCGCGGTTCAAACCCTATGTCAGACATCTCCAACAAAACGAAGTATGAAAAAAATTTTCTTCGGCATCTTTCTCGAAAATTCTGAGTGTAAATAAAAATACCATGAAAAAATTTCTGAATAATCTGTCATTCTGAGTCGACTTTAAACTGTAGGTCCCGCCGTTCATGTATACAATTATAAGTGGTGTACAAAGCTTGGTCGTAAACCTGATTGATGGCTTGAAATGACCAATTATATATGTATGTATGTATGTATGTGTATCTTCATAAAAAACTACTCGTGCAGGAATTGATAATGTAAGTTCTTTAAGTGCTAGCCTCCAGTGTAGGGCTTAGAATATCTACATATAAATTGTAAACATCAGACCTTGGAAACTAGTGGATTCATAATCTTCTGGCAGGCTTTTTGGACTATTTTGGCTGTCTCAAATCTAGTGCGGTGGCTTATTACACGAGAGTCCACGAGAGTCAAAGATACATTGACTGCTTTCCCATAGACAGAGCATGCAAGCGTCAATATTAGAACTTTTACGTGACTTTTTCTCTGTCGTTCCCTTACTTAAAAAATTTTCAGGTCATATCCTCTGAACTAAGAATTATTTTCAAGGACTTAATTTATTTCAAATTAATATCGCTTTCAATATCGATAACGCAATTTAAAAATATTACATGAAAACAAAATACAATACAATACAGCAAGTTTGCTTCTTTTCTCGCTCTCTATCTCACCCTTTCATGAGCATCTGTAGCTTGCTGCTAACTATGTGGACAATTTTTTAATAAATATGTTAGCAAAACTAATGTGAAGTATATTTAATATGAGCAAAGCATTGACTTACAAAAGTATGTGTGTGTGTGGCATTCTTAATTCATGAAATATTTCATATTTCAACAATAAACCATCTACACCCAGGGTAAATTACATACACACACATACGTAAGCAGTTATAGACATTCTTGTAGAGTATCTTACACCAGGTCCAATAGTCATTGTAATGAACAGACAGACAGACACCTGTTTAGATACAAGCTAAGTGCAACTATTCAATAAATAAAGTCG
The DNA here is from genome assembly GCA_936449025.2 of Sarcophaga subvicina. Classification (NCBI taxonomy): domain Eukaryota; kingdom Metazoa; phylum Arthropoda; class Insecta; order Diptera; family Sarcophagidae; genus Sarcophaga; species Sarcophaga subvicina. The sequence goes on along the minus strand of OW388083.2, from coordinate 101,557,239 downwards.
GGTTTTTATAGCAAAACAGCAGCATTGTGTGTGTACATGTTTGCCCTGAAACCTGTATAGAAAATACCTTCTCCCTACCATTATAACTTGTCGACATTTGTGTGGAGATACAATCGTATTTCTTCTTCTTTCAAATGTTTAATGAATTGTACAACAAATACAACAACAACTGATGTACGTACAAATATATATTTCCACAATAATAAACTCAATATCCTTCTGCTTTAACCAGCATGTATATATATATGTACACTCGTACAGAATGAAAGTTTTCACAGACAGACAGACAGAGAAGGGAAAGCATACATACGACACGTTTAAAATGTGCATTGCCCAGTACATTTATGTGTTAAAATAACGATACAATACGTTACGTTGTTGCCTTCTCATACACATGCATGTGAGTCATACATTTCCATATGTATGTGTTGGTAGTATGTGTACAGACATAGTTTATAGCAGGTTAGTAAATTAATATTGCCATGCAGGTTGCAAATGGGGAGCTGAAGAAGGAACCGTCTATATATCATTGTAACACCTGCGTGTTTATATTTACTGTATTGCAGCTTTTTGTATGTCACATGAATGTTTATAAGACTTACAGAAAGTGGTCAATTTGCTAGGGACAATAAAAAATTTTTAATTGCTTAAGAAACTGTTGCATGGTTGGATCTGTATTGTAAGATAAACTAGATCTTATCTCTAGATGATTATACTTGGGCACTACTGGTCACTCTAGAAGCCCAATAAAAGAATTAAAGAAAGTGGTCAATTTGTTAAAGACAATTGCAAATTTTTAATTGCTTAAGAAACTGTTGCATGGTTGGATCCGTATTGTAAGACAAACTAGAAGTTATCTCTGGATGATTAGACTTGATCTCTACTGGTCACTTTAGAATTCTAATAAAAGAATTAAAGAAAGTGGTCAATTTGTTAAGGACAATAGAAAATTTTTAATTGTTTAGGAAACTGTTGCATGGTGTGACCTTGATTGTAAGACAAACTAGACATTATTTCTGGATGATTAGACTTGGGCACTACTGGTCACTCTAGAATCCTAATAAAATAATTAAAGAATGTGGTCAATTTGTTAAGGACAATAGAACATTTTTAATTGTTTAAGAAACTGTTGCATGGTGGGACCATTCTTGTAGGACAAACTAAACGTTATTTCTGGATGATTACACCCTGGCACTACTGATCAGTCTAGGCTCCTAATAAAATAATTATCAACTATTGTTTCCTTTCAATTGGCCACATACTTTCATTCTATATAAATTGTGTGGCAATTTATTATTAAAAAGCATAAGTGTAGTTTGAAATTTGTTTGATTTTCAATTTTTATTTCTTATCCCCCGTCGTCTCCACAAACATTCTTGTTGCTTTCGTAGTATGTTTTCAATGGCATACCAAATATTTCCACTTGAATTTTAAAAAGAAATTCACACCACTTCTATGGTGTTTAGCTTTTGAACTCAACCAATTCACAAATACAGCAAACGTTGACCAAATAAAGGTCAGTGAGGACACCAAATAACGTTTTAAAGGTAAAAAGTTCAAATAGAATTTGATTCGAACACACGAAAATGCAATTCAATAGAAAATTGAGTATGAGAAAATTGTTGTAAAAAAGAAAAGAAATCTAAAAGAAGGAAATAGAATTGCCAACCAATAAATTAAGTTGTAAACGGAAACTAAAGGGATACATTAAGGGGCTATTACATCATATATCTTGTAGGAAGGCAGAGGCCTTTAATAGATTTTAAATTTCGGATTTTTTCAATTTTCCCAGAGTTAGTCTAATGACAGTCTATCCACAGGGGTATTAGGTCTTTAGAGTTCGGAAGGTCTGCTTCGCTGTGATAAGCACTCATGTTTTCCTTCTGCTCGTTTTCGGTTCAAGCAAATATTCTTCCAACACTCTTCTCTGCTTGCATCCTGATGTCTATATGTATACACAGATTGCTAGGGAGATTCTTATACGGTGTTGAGATATGCATCTTTATTGCGTAAACCGCCATCAATATTTCATATAAAATTCCAATTGATTATTGCGTAATAAATACGCAAATTATTATAATATTGAGTAAAACTTAAAATGCAGCACTGTCATAAGTATGTTCAGTGGGCATATTACAATTATTCGAACACTTTCTGTTGATATTTGACAACTCAAATGTCAACACCGAAAGACAATAAAAAAACCAACAAAACAAAAAAAAAAAAATGTTGTTGAAACAACCAGCTGTTTTGTTTACCAGCTGTCAAATGAATATTGAATAAGCAGCTGAACTGCGTATATTATTATGTTTGAACTCTTAAAATATTGTACCCAATAAACCGAATATTGATTCAATAAAAGTGCATATCTGGACATAGTATAAGGAGATTAAGCAGAATTGCGTATAAAATGTAGAAATTTCTATTGTAAAAAAGTAGCAGAAATCCATGCTCAAAAGAATATTACACTGGGCATCCTTTCGGCTAACTAGGCTTCAAGAGAGAGACCGTATATTGCTCCAACTATTTCTGGCAATCTTTCTAAAGCCTGCTAGCTATACTCTGTAAGAGTCGCCTCTTATCGAACCCTTATCTGTATTGGTTCGATGAAAAGTATTGTTTCAAAGGTTGTTCTGGCATCGCACTGGTGTTGGCATCGCACCGGTGTTTGCATCGCACCAAGTATCCCTAAGAAACGTACGTAAATCCTTCAATCAGGATTATAACATACCTTCTTACACCACTTATGTTCTGTGTGTTAATTTTATACACGAGTGGTGGGACCTACAGTTTAAAGTCGAAAGATTTTTGAGAAGCACATCTTGGCAATTTTATTTCACTCTCAGAGTTTTTGCCAGAAGATTACTGAGAGGGTGTCGCCGAAATCAATCATCAAGATATCAGAGCAATGGTTTGAACCACAGCTTTTCATCTAACAAGCCAATACTCCACCTACTAGACTAGGTAGAACAGCATATTCGTTGAATCCTTTTAATTACTCTATTGCTGCACTTCCTCTCTGTTGATGTCCACCAGATCACTGAATCATAATTACGCTCCTGTAGAGCCAGTGGATTATTCTTGGTGTGAATACCCATTTAAAATCTGTGGCTTTCCTATATATGAGCCAGCACCTGTACGAGATTAAGTTATAAAAAATTTGTGGTGTACAGATGAGACAAGCACAGATGGCGGGAAGAGACTGGAGTTTGGCAGTAATACGTGGAAGCTAACGCTGCCAAAAGTTGTGCTCCATTCAGACGATAGGACTTAATAGTGCTATTTGAAAGTCAGACAGTCGTCCTAAGTACCAAGTGACTTTGATTCGTCATTAGTAAGGGACTGTCTAGACCAGCTGAAACAGCTTTGTACGGAAAATACAGAGAACTTTTGCTGTACTCTGGGCAATGATTAGGCAGATTAAGTTCTCACAGAATTTCTACATTGGTGAATGAGGTAGTCTAATAGGTAATGTGTTGTCTTAATAGACGTGAGGCTACGTTTCAGACCACAGGCCAGACATTTCCATCAAAACGAAATATAAAAAAATATTTCTTCGGCGACTACCTGTCAGCAGACGTCTCAATAAACCCTGAGAGTAAACACAATTTCTCAAAAATCTGTCGTTCGGAGTCGACTTTAAACTGTAGGTCTTGCCGCTCATGGATAAATTTAACACACACAACATAATTGGTGTGAGAAGTCAGGTCGTAATCCTGACTGAAGGTTTGTAATGAACAATTATGTATGTATGATGGGTTTACCAACTTTCTGTAGAGTACGAAGATCAGTATGGATAGTTATACCCGGCGAAAGGGAAGGTAGAGGCTAGACGAAAACTATCAAGCTAGATTGCCTTAAGACAATCTAATCATCTAAACTATCCAAAAGTGGCTGACCATTTGTAGATTGAGCACATTAAAGTAAATCGTTTGGTTGTTGAATTTTAGTACATCTTTCTTCATTGTTATAATGAATGAGTCGCCATAGTCTAGTAGGTAGTGTGATGGTTTATTAGCCGTAAGGCCACGGCTCAAACCCTAGGTCAGCCATCTCCAGCAAAAACGAAAATATGAACAAAATTTCTTCGTTGACTTACTCTCAGCAGATTTCTGGCAAAAACTCTGAGAGTAAATAAAACTGCCATGAAAAGTTGCTCAAAAATCGGACGTTCGAAGTCGACTTTAAACTGTATGTTCCGCCAGTCAAGTATAAAATTAACACACACAACATAAGAAGTGTGAGAAGCTTGGTCGTAATCCTGATTGAAGGGTTGTAATGATCAATATCGTATGTTTTTATGTATGTACGGATGATAAATTAAATTTTGAAAAATGTTACTTAAAATAACTTGATTTTATTAATTAATTTTCTTTTTAGTTTTCTTCTTTGTATCATGGATTTTATTTATTCACAGATTAACATTATATGCACATCTTCATAATTGTGTGTTTGACAAACTTTATTATTTTATTATGAAGTTATTTTTTATATTTAAAAAAAGAATTGCATTTTTTTTTGGGGTAATTTTTTTATTTCCTATTTTTTATATACAGTCATACAGAGAGAGGGAGAGAAAAAAAACTGCATAAAACATTCAGTGCAATGCACAATATCCATACAGGCAGATGTCAACAGTATTTTTTAGCTTTTAATCCAATTCAATTTCATTATGCACTCGTCAAATCATTCATGATGATTTAATTATTTAATTCTTTCACTATATAAACTGCTACAGAAAGAAAATTTAATAAAACGATATAAAAAAATGTAGAAAAATTAAAAAAAAACAATAAATAGAAAATCTGCAGTTAAATGTTTTATGTCACATATAAAGTGTTGAAATAAAAATTTTCGTCTACATTTTGGTTGCAAAAAACAAAAATTATTTATGCTGGCGATTTTGTTTTTATTAAAAATTGCAATAAAAACGTTGAACGTTGATTGAGATTAAGTGAAGGATTTTTAATATTAAATTTGTATACAATATGAATATTTAGGAAGTATCGTAATCGTTATACATTTAGGCATTCATTTAATGGAACCGGTTTTCAGGGACTTATAAGGGTATACCTTATAAGTGCCCAAATATACTGCAAAAATATGAATGCTAATTATAAATATAGATACTGATGGTTTGCTTTTACGTCGCTTAACATTAAAATTATAAACAAAAGCTACAAGAACAAAACAATGCAGCGAACAAACCTGTTTTCAAATTATAACAAACACCAGCATAAAAAAATGGTAAACAAGTAAATAAAAATATACCAACAACACTGCAATAATAAACGTAAACAACGAAGTTTACATTCACAGAAATGTCGTGAAGGCGAAGTAAAGAACGTTCGCCTTTAAGAATATTCATCAGACTGTTTACTTTGCAATATAAAAGGCAAGGTAAAGCAGGCGACGGTGTTAGTGAAGTTCAGTCAGTCTTGTGTGAAGGCGCGGTACGTTTGAAGAGAGTAATCGTGTGGTTTGAAGATCTCCGTTATAAAGGTCTGTCGAATAAGTGTCTAGTAATTGTTATTGTTTATGCAAAGGTTGTAAACAGAGGAATAACAAAAAAAGTCAATTGTTGTTGTTTACATCAAGTGGTGAACAGTGGTACACAGAATTGTGCGAATAATAAAGAACTCTAATTAAAAGTAAAAATAAATTTATTTTCAATTTATTTGCAATCTACGAGCACATATTTTAATGTTTTTAAAAGGTGAAAACGTAGCATTACCATTTATTTTAGATTGGTCAACCGCAGATACTTCAACTTAAAACATATTTTGATCCTACTTTGTTCCTATAACATGTAGCACAGGGTCTCTCCTATACAATTATAAGTACACAAGCCATCCCCAAGCTTCCCAAATAAAGTTAAGCATACACTCAGCCACAAAAGTATACAAATTTCAGAAATTTTTTAATCAATCCGTTTTCGTTTAAAATCTTTATATTTGGCTGACATCTTTCTTCGATTTTAAGACGGTCTTTTGCATTGGTTCGGAAATTTGTGAAATTTGTTAATCGGATGCATACCTTTGTGGGCCTGTGCAGGGTCACAATTCAGTTCAATTTCAGAAATTTTTTAACCAATGCAAAAGACCGTCTTAAAATCGAGGAAACTATAAAAATTTTCAACGAAAACGGATTGGTTAAAAAATTTCTGAAATTTGTTAACCGCATGTATACTTTAGTAACTGTGTGTATATCCGATAGGAAGAGATCTGATTCCACCCTGATTTGACAATGATTGAATACAAGCAATCTGGTACTAGTCAGCGTAATACAAGTTAGGTAGGTAGGTTGAAGAGATAAGACCAACAAAGGCTCTAATGCCCATTGACACTCACCTAAGCCATCATGTAAGCTTGTGGCGTGCTCACCGTTAAGAATACCACTCTACATTCTATGGAAAGTTTGTATCTTGCAACATCTGTCTTAACATCTTCCATCCATCTGACAGGAACAAAATCAATATTGGGACCATGATCGTAAGAAAACTGGGCAATAACACAAAAAGTATTCCATCGTTTCGATGCTTTCACCGCATTCGATGCCTTCGTTATTTCCACCATGCCAATACGTTTCAGGTGTACGTGTAAGACGGAGTGTTCCGTAAGTGCATGCTCACATACATACTTAGTTGGTCATTACAATCCTTTAGCTAAGATTACAACCTAGTTCCTCATACCACTTACATTGTGTGTGCTAATGCCAGTCGATTCCGAATGACAGATTTTTGAGAAACTTTTTCATGGCAATTTTACTCTCAGAGTTTTTGCCAGAAATCTGCTGAGAGTAAATCGCCGGAGCAATATTTTATCAGATTTCCTTTAGTTGGAGATATCTTATCTGGGGTTTGAGCCATGGCCTCAGGTCTAATAAACCAACACACTACTTACTAGACTGCGGCGACTACAACTACGTTAGCGTGCTCAAGTTGACTATATTTTTTTTAAAAATACTCATGATTCTTTCCTCATAAGGGTCACTCCAAAGTATTTTAATAATTTCTCCTCTACGAACCAGAATATTCGTTTTCTCACTTCCAATTGCTCCATGATGACTAGGAACCCATATAATAAGTACTGTTCCATGCCTGGAGTAATTGTTAATTGTCTTTGTACTCTTCAGGTCAGTCCAGCGTAATACAAAATGTGTGGAGAACAACTTCAGACTAAGTCTGACTTCTGTTTCATTTAAGAAGCGTAACCTGTTGAGATGATATCCTTGTTGGTTGTATTACGCTAGAAAATTAACTAGTTTTTTACGTCTATAAAGCCCTACTCTATATGAGCAAGGACTGTTGCAGTGCTCGAACGGTTTTTGCAAGTGTATTTCTAACTGGAACCTTAAACCAACTTAGGATTCATATGGTCTGTAAACGATCATCAAGCGCACACTTATACCGGCTTTTAATTGAGATTCTTAGTAAGAATTATAAATGTTTTCATGAAATTTATTTCCAAAACAATTTTAAATCAAGTGAAAAAGAAATCTCATCTTTCTTTTTCTTAAATTTAATTTCCTTTTCAATATTTTACATTATTTAGGCCTCCTTTTTAATTTTTTCTCCTTTTTTTCTTTGCATTTATATCCTTTTGCATTATGCGACTCTCTATCTCTCTCTCTTTTGATTCCATAATAACACCCACAACAATACTGCTTTACCGGATGCTAAAGTTTGTAAACTGTTTACTGTTGTACCTTCCCCCTTGTTACAGTTGCATTAACATTGTTGCTGTTACTTCTGCTGTTGTTAATATTGTCGTAATCCTTTTCCTTTCATTTCATTTTTTCTCATCTCTATTCTCTTATACTTCTTTGGTTTGAAAACATTTTTTTTCGTTGCTTTTTTTCTTATTGTCAGTTTTACTTTCGTTTACAATAGTTTTGTTATTCTTTTTCTTTTTCTGTTTTTGTTTTGCTTGTATTTCATTTCTTTGTTCCGTGTAATCCATAATCAGATGAAATTTAAGAATATTTATTGTTGTAAGGATATTTATAGGGTGTAATATATATCAAGGAAATTTAAAGAAATATGTACCACAGCCAGCTTAAAGTGTAAGGATATTGCAGAAGGTTGCAATTGATGATATTGTTTTGCTTCACTTCTATTTATGATGATCCTATGGGTTGCTGGATGCCAAGTCACTTAAAAGAGAGAAGAGATCAATAGAATTATTGACTTGATATGCTTAATGTTGTTAAAAATAATTCTATGAACTCGCCGTAGTCTAGTATGTAGTGTGTTGGCTTATTAGATGAAAGGACGTGGTTCTAACCCTGGCTCAACTAAATGTGACAAGAAATATTTCCTACGGCCACTTTCTCTCAGCAGATTTCTGTCAAAAACTCTGAGAGTGAAAAGTTTTTTAAAAAATCTTTCTTTCAAAGTCGACTTTAAACTGTAGGTCCTGCTACTTTATGGTTAAAGTTAGCACACACAACATAAGTGGTTCCTGACTAAAGGGTTGTAATGATCAGTTACGTGCATATGTATGTATGCACTCTAATACTTACACTGAAGACTAGCACCGTTGAGGCAATAATTCCTGCGAGATTAGTTGTTTTTGTAGGTGCCAATATTAATCCAGTGTTTCCAGACCCGCTCTTGTCAAATTGCAGGCAAATTTTTCTACTTATAAGACAAATTGCTAAAATCTTCTACTCGCTATTGAGCCATAATTGTGTCATAATCTCTGCACCATCTCACTCATTGAAGCAAGAACCTTTGAACGTCTTTGACAGAATACATTCCAGTACAGGGTGCTTGTATAAGCTTGACAACAAACCGCAATTGTAACTGCGAGTAGTGAAAACATTGGAGACTCAAAGTTCTTGATGTTCTGAGTATGAAAATTGGTTCCTTAAGGCTAAGGCAGTCAAATTTAACAACCTCTGATCGCCATACTATTTAGGGGATTGTTGTGACGTATTTAACCCCCAGGATTAGCCATCTCAACCGAAACGAAATATGAAAAACAGTTCTTCGGTGACTTACTCTCAGAGTTTTTTTTTGCCGAGAGACTGCTGAGAGTAATAAAATTGCAATGAAAAGTTGTGCAAAGTCCACCTTACCACCGCTCATGAGTAAAATTGAAACACACAATATAAGTGGTGTGAGAAGCTAGATGGTAATCCTGACTGAAGGGTTGTGATAATCAGTTATATATAGCATGTATGCATGTATGGATTCTGGCCAAAGTTTTAAGAGCAAATAATTGTCATGAAAAACCTTCTCAAATCTGTCCTTTATAATCGACGTTATACTCTAAGACTTGCCTAATATGAATAAAATTACCGCGCACAACATGAGCGGTAAATCGGTGAAATAGCCGATAATGTGCGTTGGTACCTATACTGTATGTAAGGCGCCCTGTTGGCTTAATACACCCCAAAAAAAAACTCACTTCTTGACAGGCATTTGCACTAGTATCGTTTTTTATGTATTTTTCAGGAAACAACTTGGATCACCAGCAGTGCTGTTACAACAGTAATGACTTCTGATAATACAGGCAAGAAACTGAAATTTCTCCACATGAGGAGTACACCAACGAGCTTAAACGCATACATGCCTTACAAATTCACTAAGAAAAGATGAGAAAATGAAATCACTTCTGGAGTTTTCAGATAAATCTGGGAGCTTTATGAACACACGATTTTTATAATTCTACCTAGAATCCACACATACATACATAATTGGCCACTACAACTCTCCAGTCAGGATTACGACCCAGATTCTCAATACCACTTAAGTTGTGTGTGTTCATTTTATACAAGCGTGGCGGGACCTACAGTTTAAAGCTGACTACGAACAAAAAAAATTTTTTTTGAGATACTTTTAATGGCAGAGTTTTTGAAAGAAATGTGCAGAGAGGAAGTCGCCGAAGAAATTCATATATGTCGTTTTGTTCACTATGTTTGACCTGGGGTTTGCAACTGGACTACAGCGACTGCACCTAGAATCTATGCTTTACCTTATTTGCGTCTCATCCAATATTTTAAAACTTTTTAGCAGTGCAGAAATTTGGTAAAAATCCATATGAAATTGATAATAAATGTAATTCTAATATGTCTACAGGAAATTGAAAAAGTACTCATGTGGTACACACTTGTACATTTTTTTCAACTAAAAAGCAAAGAAATTCGATTCGTAGTATATGATAAGAGCTGGCAATCCAGAATTGGTTCAGCAACATACATTGCATAATTGGTGATTACAACCCTCCAGTCAGGATTACAACCTAGCTTAGCACACCACTTATGTTGCGTGAGTTAATTCCATACATCAGTTGCAGGACCGGCAATTTAAAGTCAAAGCCAAACGACAGAGAAACTGAAGTGAGGAACTTTTTCATGGCACATTTATTTTACTCTCGGAGTTTTTTCCAGAAATCTGATGACAGAAAGTCGCCGAAAAAATAGTTTTTCGTATTTCGTTTTGATGGAAATGTTTGACCTTGGGTTTGAACTGTGGCCAACTCACTACTTGCTAGACTAGAGTGATTTCACCTGGAATCCATGCTTTAACTTGATTGTGTCTCAACCAATATTTTATAACTTTTTGCTGTGATAAAAGTGGGATACATAACAGAATAGATAATAAATATGAATCGATCAAGTCTAAAAGTACCCATGTGGTACCCATTTGTAGCACAAGAATAATTTTGCTGAGAACAACCTTTAGTAAATTTTTTCCAAAAAAAAAAGCAAAGAAATTCGATTCTTAGTAGAAGATAAGGTATGGCAATTCAGAATTGACCCAGCAACACTACTTAATTCTTGTATATGCAATTGGAAGAAAAAGCAAATTCAGACAGACAATTGAGAGAATAACCAACAAGTAAGCTTTTGTTACTCTATGCCAAGATTATTGTGGCAAAGCATGTCATATGAAAGAACAAAATTGCGTTTGATAAACCTTTTCTTTAAATCTTAAAAAGTGTATGATTTTTAAATCTCTTTTATGTTTTGATTATTCAATGCAAAATCAAAAGTATCCACTCAAAGTAATTATCAAATCAAATTAAAATGATTTTAATTTGATACCGGCATTTAAAAAAGCTACAGCCCTTCTGTAAATAATGAAATGGAAAAAGAAAAAAATTTAAATTCTGATTTAAATGAACAAAAGCAACCGAAATAAGCTGGGAGCTCACGTCAAACAGATTTCTCTCTTTTTTTTTAATAAATTTTTTTACACTTTTTATGTAAATAAGCATAATATACAGGTTGTTGTCGTTATTTTCGTTGTTGTTGTTGTTCTTCTTGTTGTTGTTGTTGTTGTTGAATATTATCATGTCTGGGGAAATTATACCTTTAAGCAATTCATTTCATAATATTTGTCGTTCGTTCGTTCATTCATTCTTCCCATTTTTTTTCGTTTTTTTTTTCTTTGTTTTGTTTGTGTGCTGTTGTCCCATACAATTTGGTTTTATATTATTGCTCAGAAAGAAGGTAGCATAATAAACTGGGCGTAAAAATTTAAACGACTGAAAAGTACTTGTTACAATCAATTTGCATATTTAAACACAAAATAACACACAAACACAAAAAGAGAAAGGGAATAATATGGTTAAAAAAGAACACAAAAATAAAAAGAAAAAATTTTTATAAAATACTTATTAAATGCTTAAGTATTCAAAACAAATTTTATACGAATTTGTTATTGACAAAATATATTGTGCAACAATTTCCGCATCATGTGGTACTTTATGGTGTGGTATGAATAATATAAAGTAATTAAATAAATATCACTCATACGCAGCGTAATGCAAATTAAATGTGGGTAATATTTATAGACATTACATATGTATGTATGTATACATATTTACGAATGTACGAGTATGTTTGTATGTACGTGTGTAGGTATGTATGTATGGATGTATGTATGTATGTATGTATGTATGTATGTATGCATGTATTTCTTTTCTTGAGCCGGAGGTGTATATTTTCGAAAGACACTTTTGGTCCAATAAAAGAGTGCACGATTAACCAACACTAGTGTATACGTACTTAACCAACCCCCTATATTCTTCAACCATTCTCCCCACGCGGGACTGCCGTAAGGTATTACATCGCGGATGGCTGGTTAGCTTGAAAGCTTTCCTACATTAAATTTAATTTCGCCTTTATAACTTCAACCTTCGGAGTTCCTCATAACTTCAGCCATTCGCCGACTGTATGGACTGCATAGGGTTTTATAATTCAACATCTCCCCTATGAGCCGATTTCGTTCAAGACTCGTTTCCCCAGGCCATCTAAATCTGGGACAGCATATTCCTTCTCATCTACACAGCTTGGGCTTATAAGGAAGGTATCATGTGCAAATCTCTGCAGGTATTTCGTGAAGCATCCACGAACAGTTATCAAACTCAGCATTCTCCATCCAAGGGGTTATTTTAAGGACAAAGCAAAATGTCCACCTTCTCTTTAAACTGTTCTCCCATCGTGATTGCCATTTGAGCATGGAGGTCTTACGTTCCTCTGCATTTATTGCCGCCGTTAGTCCTGGTTACTCAAGACGGCGAAAGTGAGTCCTCCTCATCTCAACCGCCAATATGTCTTTAGCTATTGTCTTTGACAATACCAGTACCGCTTCATCAGACATTGTCCTGAAACTACTTATCTGTCTAATTGCGCTTAGGCGACACACCGAGGGTAGTTTCCGCATCGTCGTCCACACGGTTAGTGCTTCCGACCATATTGGGCAAGCATATAACATTATCGACGTTATAACCCTCGATATTATTCTCCTCTTAAATAAAATTTTTCCTTCAATATTTGCTATCATCGTCGATAGTGCTCTTTGTGTTACACATGCCTTTTCGCCGATGAATTTTACGTACTCCTTGAAATTCAACTTGTCCTTGATAATCATTCCCAAGTATTTGATCGGTCTCTTCGATTTGACATTAGTGTCTCCAGTGATCATCTCCATCTTCAGCCACTTGTGAAAACGGCTCGTTCTGCTTCGTCAAGCCCTGCTCCAATTTTTTGAGTAGCTATGTTCGTCGTCTTCTTTATTTCCTTTACCGTCTTATCGACCGAGACTATGGCAATGTCGTCTGTAAAGCCCTCAATTGTAGCCCAGTCTGGTAATTGTACTTGTACATAATGTTCCACAATAGTGGCTCAAGTACAGAGCGTCACTATATATTCATTTTCTATATTATCCGTTAAGTATATTACCCTCCTGTCCTGATAGTAATAATTAAGAATGTCCATAACGTATTGGGTTAGATTGTACAGTTGTCAGAGGTCCTGTGACTCACTGTAATATCCTGAATATTCTGCTTTCCTAAGTCAGTCTTATTTACTTTTTTGTGCTCGCTTTGACGATCAATTCTTATCAGATTCCAAAGCAACATCCTTTTGAAACAGTTCCGTTCTTAAAAGTACCTGCGTTGTGGTGTTTAGTTTAGCTTCCAATTCATCACGACTTTAATATAAAAACTGTCATACTGATGCTTGTTCTGCGTCACAAAAACAGACCCTACAATGGTCAAAATCTAAACTACATAGCCCATATACATATATATGTACATAGTCCATTACATATATATGTTCAAAAACTGTGACAAGTAAGTATGCCCTGATAAAATTCCTCGTAAGGGATAACACAGAAATATTTCGTTTCCCAACTGGAATAGGCCAAAGAATTCTGGATGTTTTGATATAAACGATAACAGACGACTTGCGTTCTATTATACGCTGATAAAAAAATCCTAAACTAGAAAGTATAATTCATGTAGACTTTGAGAAGTTCACCGAATTCGCTGACAATATTCATCAGCTGATAGTCTGTACGGATCTTGAATGAGACATACACCAAGGGTCCTAAGTATAAGCTCTCGCAGAAGTAACGAAGCATTGGCAATGTTAGCGATATACAACAGGCACTAGCTGTATTATATTGTAATTAAATTGAATACTTGTAAGTAAAAAAGTAAATGGTGTTGCCAATAATTTGTTAAATAATGTCTCCACAGAATGCGTACGTATATATTTACTTTTAAAATTATTTTCAAAGCCTTAAAGACATTTAATATCGCATCTAAGAATTTGTGGACATGATTAATTTTTGTTTGTCTTTTTTTTGAGGTTTTATTTTAAATAAATTACACAAGATGCCTCTTTATTACGAACATAATCATAATTGTACGAGTAATACTTCATTATAAATCTTTAAAGAATAATGAGATATCAAATATTAAATATCATTGATTAATTTTTATTCGATAAAAAAAAATAGGAAAAAAGAAGTCTATTGTAGTTGCATTCGTTCAAGAAGAAAAAAAAACTGGCATGTGGTTGTATGCCAAGAAAATTGTGTTTAGCGAGTATGATAGTCGATTCAATAAATGGCAAAGAGTGGTCGAGTACCACATATTTTTAAACATTAAGGTGGTGCATATGAAAATTAGACGACACTAGGATGATATGCGTATCTTTATAAAACCTCTGCTAAAGTTGTAGTTGGCATAGCCCTCAAAGAATATTTTAAAAGGTGGACAAAATTAAGGCAAACTATCGCAGGCAAGAAAACACATTGCAATAAATATTGATTTAAAGTATTCATCAATATCTTATGGGGTACATATGAGAGAGGCCTGTAATTAGCTTTCAATTCCTTATGGCTTTGCATTCAAATTAAATTTTGCAGCATATTCCCTCTCATCTACACAGTTTGGGCTTATAGAGGAGGTATCATGTCCAAATCTGTGCAGGCATTACTGAATGAAGCATTCATGACCAGTTAGGAACTGAGTTACGTATAATGTTTCTTCTCCATTCAAGGGGTTATAATAGGGACAACTGTTCTCCCATTGTGAATGCCATTTGTGCATGGAAGTCTTTCGTTCCTTCGTTTTCATGGCTGCTTTTTGTCTTGTATACTCGAGACGGCGAAAGTATATTCGCCTCATATCATCCGCCAATATGTCTATCGATACTATTTTCGCCAATACTAGCACCGTTTCATCAGACACTGTCCTGAAACCACTTATGTGTCTAGTCGCGCTTAGGCGTTCCAACAAGGACAGTTTCCTGCTTTTTGTCCCCAAGAAGAGCGCTTTCGACCATATTGGGCAAGCAAGCCTTGATATTATTCTCCTCTTAAATTTAAAATATTCATCAATATCTTGTTCGGCACATGTGAGAAAGGCCTGTAATTAGTTTCCAATTACTTATGGCTTTGCATTGAAATTAAATCTTGCACTGATGCTAGCGTAACTCCCTAATTTTTTGCCTTCACATCACCATCATCAGTGTCACAGACACAAACACAATGACATTATATCATCCATTTTTCTTTTTTCTTTTTACACAATTACATGTGTACACATTCTCTTACTCTAAACTCTCTCTCTCTCTCACACACACATACCTACACACACCCACGCAATAATATTTACATTCATAGTTATTTATATGAGCATGAGTGTCAACGTATGATTTTGAGCGCCAAGTAGTTGAATGCGTTTGTTGTGAGAGGCTGAGAGGCATTGGTTTGGAGTTCATAAATATGTTTGTGTGTGTGTTTGGGTGTGAGTGTGTATATAAAATAAACGTCTCTGTGTTGACAAATAATCTATGCACAGAAAAGAAGAGGAAAGTACTCGTAGTCAGATGTGACAAGCAACAGGATACTGAAATATTTAAATAGGAACCAGATATGAATGATGTGATGATGGAAGTTATTAATAATAATAATACGTATAAAAATACAACTACAACAGCAAATAAAAAAAAGTATGCTGTAATAAAAATGAAAATAATTGATATACAGTTACATACCACTCACACAGCCATACTCGTACGTACTCACATATGCTTTACTTCTTTCTATGTGTGTGAATAAAATTTTTTATATTTTTTTAAATTTATTTCGTGGCATTTTTATAGCAATAATAAACTACAACTAAAGCAACAACAGCAACAACAATAACAATAATATGATTGCATAAAATTTTGTTGTTGCTGTTGTCATTACATTTATTTTATACACATTTATTTATACATTTATTTAATTATATGCGCGTTTCATTTTTACTTTCTGTTGCTTTGTTATTTCCTTTTTTCTTTTATGTTTTTTTTTTATTTTTAAAGCTATACATGCATATGCATGCATATGCAAATAAACTTTATTTGAATTTTATTCGCACTGAGTGCAAATGTTCCCACATTTTGGTGTGTGCTTAAAGAGAATTTTAAAACTCAATTTTTCATTATTTAGATGGAATTGTTCAAGTGGCGGAATATCATGTTGTATTGTTTATTGAATTTATAAATTAACACAATCGTATGAGAGGGAAATTAAAAACACGGTTTTTATTTATTTATTAGAATGAATGTTTTTAAATTAGAATGAAAGCGCCATTTTTAACAGCTTACCTCCTATTATTATTTCTTAGGAATTTTGCTTCTCCCATAAATGGTGAAAAATACTACATTATACTAAAACTCCTTTTGCTCTCAGAAACATTATTTATTTTCAGTATTAAAATCGCATAGAAATTGTAATGAAGTACAGTTATTTTATTTTATTGTAACGTAATCTGTAAACTTAATTCATGCAATCAGTTTCCTTGTTTAGGTCCATAATTATTTTTCACATAAATGGAAGTATGCTTGTATCGAGTTATCCATTTAGTGTATCCATTTATGAATACGAATCGTTTACGAAGAACATGTAAAAATAATTAAAACTTACTAGGAAACTTGTGTTTCGAAATTGGCCATATTGTACAGGCAATCGTCAATTTAATGACGTTTTTAATAAATGGGATTGTTTTGAGACTAATTATGACATACTCTATATGTGGACTCACACTTCCAGGCATATAAAGTTCAATTCACACAACATATAAAATTCATAAGCTCGTAGATTGTATGTTCCTTTAACAATGAGTCTCTGTTAATACTCGCTAGTTACTTAGTAGACGAGTGCCCGTAGTTCAACCGCTGGCTCAGACGTCTCAAACAAAGCGAAATACAAACGAAATATCAAAAACTCTGAGAATTAACAAAATTGTCATGAAAAGTTTGCTTAAAAATGTCTGTCTTTTAGGGCCGACTTTATATTGTAGGCCTCGCCACTCATGGATAAAATTAATACACACAACATAAGTGGTCCTTTTTAAGGGCTGGTAATAATCTATGAGGTAACAAAGCAAGTTCTGAAGAACCAATAAGTGTTTGGGAAAAAACTATAGCATTCAGTAAAAAGTAACTGTGTTTGCACTTTTTGGACTGGAGATGTCTTTGAAATGTATTTTCCTGAAAATGGCACGAAAGAACCGATACCTTTAATTAAGAAGGCTATGATTACACGATAACTAACATTTTTGGTGAAACAGGTCATACAAAATGATCTATTTTACCTTTTTTTAATGAGAAATTTTCAGAGAGAATAATTTTAGTTTTTGGTCAACAAGGTCATGTACACTTTTTTGTGAGGCGAGGTCAAGGTTAATGTTTATGCGGATTGCCGAAATACTACCCGAATTGCGTTAAAAAGTGATCGAAAACTTTGTCAAAAGGCTCACTACTGTAATCAACCCCGAGGCGGTCATTTGGCAATATTATGTACATATTAGCAGGGGTAAAGTAATAAGTCCATATCCCTTAATTGTATACCATTACTCTCATCGAGTCTGCGAGGTGAATAACTTCAAAATGTTAAGAAACTTCAAATCATTGAAACTAGGAGAAGGTGCACAATATACAATTAAGGTACACATAAATAAAACATCGTCGTAACATAAATTTAATGAAATGGAATGGGTCAAATGTTAACAAATTTCATACCGCAATCATACCTTTACGTACGCTTTATTTAATTTAACTTTTTGAAACCAATCATTTTCCCTTCCGCGAACCACCTGAAAGAGACTGCCGCCTATTTCATGTACAATAGCTACTCAAGTGTTTTGAACGCCTTTTATCGTTTCATTGATGCAATCTTGATTTCTTCATCTGCTGGTCGATATGCTCGCAAAATATGGAACTTAGTCTCTGTAGCTAATGCGAGATCAGTCCTTTAGTGTACGTTCTTCATCCTTATCCATGGTAATACCATCTGTGTTAATGAAGTGTGCCAAACATGTCACATGTTCATACCAAGTTTTAATCTGGCCGTAGATTTTCTTTTGAGAACTTAATTGAAATTTATTAGGAGTTCATCGAAAATCTTCGAGGCCAAATTTCATAACGTCTTTAAATATTGCAGGTGCATTGAAGAGGCCAAACGGTACTGCGTTAATTAGATTAGTCAGAACGGTAGTCTTTAAGTATGAATAAAAAAAAAATTAAAGAATATGTTGCGTCTTTCTACAATATTAAATACATTTTGATTTCAAAACCCTTTCACTTTGGTATTCTTATTCGATTATATTCTTCATTGTAAGCCATAAACCATAACTTAATATCATCAAATGCTTCTTCTGCTTCTTTTTCCTTTAAAATATTCTTAAAGCTTAGCGTTATCATAACCAGAGCATATATGAGCTTAAAAAAGAGAAACCTTTCTTTATTCTTCACATATGTTCCTTTATATGGAACTTCTTATCGAGTTTATGTGCGAGTATGTGGGTAAAAATCACACAATTAGTCTCTTTTCGGTTGTAAGACACCAATTTTCTTTCTTTTCTTGCTTGACACCAATTTCAACCCACTTTAGGTTGTTTTTTTCTTTGGCTCTTATGCTGTTATGCCATTATAAGACGAAATAGGGAATGAAAAGAAAAGTGAATAAGAAGGATAAAAAAGTAGGAGACTGATATGAGAGCTTTTGAATTTATCTTTAATATTTATGCGAAGCACGTTTCTTATAAAAATATGTATGTTTCTTTAGAAAACTTTAAGAAATTTTGTGTGCGCTTTTACAGATTATGAGCTACATTGGGTACCGTAAGTAATACAGGTTCAATGAGTTTGATGTCACAGCCAACTATGCTACAATAGAAGTTTTTATCCTTCTTTTATCCCTCAGGCCTATCTAACAAGGTATTAAGATCAACAAAATTATAATTTTAAAGTCTCGTGGCATTAAGACATTCAAATTCCTTCTGAAATGCGATAAAATTAAAGTGTAGCGCCACTTAAAAATCAACCTCGCCTGCATATAATTTCCTTTGTCAACTATTTTTCTATGTTATCAACACCAACAGCATCCCATTTGTACTTTACGTTATTAAGTTCTGTGCAAAACGTATTTTCTCTTTTATATGGTAAGCCATATATCGGTTTAAATTTGGATCATCGATTGTTTCGAATCTGGCAATACTTATGTCATTCTATTCTGTCACAAAATTCAGTATATTATCTCCCCGGAATGTAATGAATCGATTTACGCTTGAGCAAGGTTGGGATTTATTGGGCCAACAAGAAACTGCACGATGATGTCGAAATTTGGCAAACAAAAAATCATCTTTTCGGATAAAAAGTATTTTCAAGTTGGTGGGTACGTCGAAGCTCCCGTAGTTTAGTAGGTAGTGTGTTGGCTTATGAGACGTGAGCCCACGATTCAAACCCCAGGTCAGACGTCTCTCCAGCAAAACGAATAAAAAATATTTCTTCGGCGACTTCCTCTGAGCAGATTTCTGGCAAACACTCTGAGGGTAAACAAAATTGCTATGAAAAGTTTCTCTAAAACTTGTCATTCGGAGTATATAATGTCATGTATAAAATTAACACACACAATACAAGTGGTATGAGAAACTAGGTCGTAATCCAGGCTATAGGGTTGTAATGACCAATTATGTATGGGTACCAAGAAAAATTGCTGTCTTTGGGGCTCAGAAAACCCACAAGTGGTCTTACAGAAGCCAGTGCACCCATTAAGAGTGACTGTTTGGTAAGTTTGACTGAGCGGAGCCATCATGGGCCCTGATTTCTTTGAAAATAAGGACGGCGCAACCATTACGCCTATCGGAATATGATAATAAATTTTTTGTACCTGCTCTTCATAGTATTTATGTGAACAATGTTTGGTTTCAACAGAATAGTGCAACTTACCACACATCTTATGCCAGAATCAATTTATTGCGTCAAACATTTGATGGCCATTTAATTAGCCAAAATGATGAATGTCCACAGGCCGCTAAAAAGCTGCGATTTGACTTTATTTGGACTATTTTCTGTGGCATGCTTAAAGAAAAATGTTATGCCGACAAACTAGAGACAATTAAGCATTTGAAGGCCGACATTTGTGATGCCACTGCCGAGATACGAGCCGATACACTAGAAAATGTTTACGAAAATTGCTGCGATCGTATGAGGTACTGTGAGGGTAGCCAAGGCAGCCACACGTATGAATTAATATTCCATTTCTAAACGGAACAATTGTACTTCACAACAGAGAAATAAATTTGGAAGAATTTCAAACCATTTTTGTTTTATTGCAGTTTTTTTATTTAAACTTTTAAATCACCCACCCTATATGAATAGCCAAAGAACTAGGCCATATTTTTCTAAAGGTATTTGAGGCGCTTATTTGCTGAACTCCTAATTTTTCTATCTCCATAGGTTTTGAAATATTCTGACTTGAAGTGCTATGAACTTGATGCTGAATTCGTGGTCAGTGCAGTGAAAACCTTCAAAAAAATATGATCACGGTCCACAGTTATTAAAATTTTAAAAATTCTTGTTGGCCTGTATGATCAACAAAGAGTGTTGCCTGGTGATCGGTGGTCATTACATAATTGCATAATTTTGACGGTCACAGACGTTATATAGATGTGCAGACGTACAGTATTATTGCTTCAACTGTTCTGGAATGCCCAGGACTAAAGAACGGATACTGGGTAAATGATTTCCTTGTACGTTATTGATCTCGATATGGTTCGCAAGTGTTTTTAGAAGCTTTAATTAATACTGCTTGTCTAGAAATTAATAACATACTGATGTACGTATGAATCTTTAACAGGCTCTATTAGTTTCCGAGAAATTTGATTCGAATTGAGTGTTATTGCATTGTATTCTTCAACCGTGCAGTAGTTTCGCCACACACGTCCGTAAGCATCAAAAGAAACTATACTGTAAGGATAAAATTCTAACAATTATCAAAATCAGCCCGGAAGAATTTTGACAATATTTGCAATTTTAATTTTTTTTTGTTTGAATTTGCAATTTTAAAATAAAAATAACGGTAATTTATTAAATAATATTTTTTTTTAATGTACAATTTCTTATTGCGCCCACTATATGTACAGGCGTTCATTGCTTCAATTCAACACGATCGGTCCAATTTTTAAGCACATTATCGATTGTGTGCAGCTGTATTTCACGAATGGCTTTACGAATATTGTCATTTAAAGCGTCAATTGTCTCTGGCTTGTCGGCGTAACACTTATCTTTGACGGCACCCCACAAATAATAGTCTAACGGTGTCAAATCGCAGCTCCGAGGTGGCCAAACGACATCAGTTCTGCGACTGATAATGCGATCTTCAAAAACTGGGCGCAAAACATCGAGTGTAGCTTCGGCTGTGTAGCACGTAGCGCCGACCTGTTGAGAATATCCTCCTCTTCAATTTCTGTGAACAAAAATTCGTTCAACATGGCCCGAAAACGATCGCCATTGACTGTAACGGCTACTCCTTGCGCATTTTCGAAGAAAAATGGTCCAATTATCCTCCTGGACCAAAATCCGCACCAAACAGTGACTCGTTTTGGGTGCGTCGGCTTTTCAATGAATGCGTGCGAGTTTTCTGTGCCCCAAATGCGACAATTTTGCTTGTTTACGTACCCGCCAAGATCAAAATGAGCTTCATCTGAAAAGATGATTTTTTTATGCCAAAATCGGCATCTTCTGGTGTAGGCTACTGCATGGCCAGCCGAGGCAGCCATTTGAATGAAATTATTTTCCATTATTAACTGGAATCATTGTACTTTCAAATAAAAAAGGAAATTTGAGAAAATATTCGGTAGTTTTTTTTAAAGCATTTTCAAAAAAAAGTTTGCTCGAGGATTGCATTTTTAAATTTAAACTTTAAGGTGCTCCACCCTATACATCTCAACCCCTAGCCTATAATTCATTTACTCGTCTATACGCAGGCTGGGTTATGAGTTATAAAAGAATATTTTAATAATAATTTTATAACTTATTTTCGATTTACCTGCTTATTTCCCAAAGATGTGTGATGTAGCATACACGTAAATATCGGCAGATATGAGTAAATGACAGTTCGACAAATTATAGGCAACAGAAGAAGGAAAGAAAAGATAAGCAAGTGGCTTATCATTGAGGATATTATTAAATATACTTGAAATAATAATAAATGATCAATAACTGATAAGCACTGCTGTCATCCAAGGACCAGGCAAATTGTTAAATTATGCTGATAAATTATTCTAATCAACTGTGGAAATATTATGCTCAAATTAATATCAAGATTATAATAACATGCTTCCTTCTACCGGCAGTTAATTACATATTTTTATACAAACATTTCTGCCGTCTTAAGCTAATCAATAAGTAACAAAGTTATTGACCCTGTTAGCTATTTCATAAGAAAAAGAAGCTATGCCAGCATAAATTATTTTGTTTTTCTCTTTTCTTACTTTCTTCTTTCTGATTAGGAAGAAACCTTTATGTCTACGAAATCTTTTTATATCATAACGTCAGCATCAGCAGCTGGAAACAGTCATTTGATAAAATTACTCGTAAAACTTTGACAAATTATGACAAAAATTTCGTTTCTTGTTATTTTGGTTTCTTCGGAATAGAAACAGACATCCAACCATACAAAGTATTAAAACTTATATTTGCACTTCCAACAACAACAACAACATATTATTATTGCCACTCATATACAGGCAACAGACTTGAGTTTTATCTCTACTACATTTTGTCTCTCTGTCTGTCTGTCTGTCTGTTGTTTGTGTATATATGTATATTGTGAAACTAATAAAAGTTTTCTTGTATGGTGAAAACACTATGTGTGTGGTTTTGATATGGTACCGAATACAAAGTATTTTTCTTTACTTTTTTTGCGAATATAATTTAAGCTTAGAAATACAAGGAATAGTAGAAAGTTGTAGTTTATGCTTAGCCATGTGGCTAAAAGAAATGATCCTACTCTGATATACATACATTGTACAGTGAGCCTCAAAAGAAATTGTAAATTAAAAAAATATATTCTTTAATAAATTACCGTTATTTTTATTTTTAAATTGTATCATTAGCGATTTTTAAAATTGAAATAAAAAAAAATAAAAAAAATTTCGAAATATTGGTTAATTTTTTCAGGCACTCTCCTTAAGTGGTAAAAGTTTGGTGATTATTAGAATTTTATCTTTAGTCTACAGTTTCTTTTAACGCTCACTATAGGTGTGTGGCGAAACTACATTGTAATAATGCTCAAATCGAATCAAAGTTCTCGGAAGAAGAGCCTGTTAAAGATTAATACATATGTACACCAGTATGTTATTAACTTATAGAAAAGCAGTATTAATTAAAGCTTCCAAATCCAGAAAAACTTTCGAACCAAATCGAGATCAATAACGTACAAAGAAAGCTTGTACCCAGTAACCGTTCCTTAGGGTAGGTTAGGTTAGAGGATGCGTACTTGTCAATTAAGACAAGTACAGTAGCCGGAGGTCGAATTGACCCACTGTACAACGTCCTAGTTTCTCACACCGCTTATGTTGTGTGTATTAATTTTTACCTGAGTGGTGGGACCTACAGTTTAAAGTCGACTCCGAACGACAGATTTTTGAGAATCTTTTTCATGGCAATTTTATTTACTCTCAGAGTTTTTGCCAGAAAATCTGTTGAGAGGAAGTCGCCGAAGAAATGCTTTTTGTATTTTGTCTTGATGTCTGTGCTGGGGCTCGAACCCTGGCTTTACGTCTAATAAGCCAACACACTACCTACGAGCCAACCGTTCCTTAGTCCTGGATATTCCGGAACAATTGAAGCAATAATACTGAACGGCTGTACATCTTTATAACGTCTACGACAGTCAAAATGCTGCATTCATATTATGTAATAACCACCGATCACTACGCAACACTCTTTGTTGATCATAAAGGCCGACAAGAAATTTTAAAATTTGAATAACTGAGGACCGTGATCATATTTTTCTAAAGGTTTTCATTGCACTGAGTTCGATTCCATTATCAGGTTCTTAGCACTTCAAGTCAGAATATTTCAAAACCTATGGAGATAGAGAAATTAGGAGTTCAGCAAATAAGCGCCTCAAATACCTTTATAAAAGTATGACCTCGTTCTTTGGTTATTCATATAGGGTGGGGTGATTTGAAAGTTTAAATTTAAAAATGCAATAAAACAAAAATGGTTTGAAATTGTGCCAAATTTATTTCTCTGTTGTGAAATAAAATTTTTCCGGTTAGAAATGGAATATTATTTCATTCATATGGCTGCCTTGGCTAGCCTCACAGTATCTCATTCGATCGCAGCAATTTTCGTGAACATTTTCTGGTGTATGTCTACAATGGCGTCACAAATATTGGCCTCTAAATGCTCTCTCTGGTTTATCGGCATAACACTTTTCTTTAACGGCATACTACACAAAATTGTTCAAATAAAGTGAAATCGCAACTTCTTGACGGCCAATGGACATTCACAATTTCGGCTAATTAAACGGCTATCAAATGTTCGACGCAATAAATCGATTGTGGCATAAGATGTGTGGTAAGTTGCACCATCCTGTTGAAACCAAACATCGTTCACATTTATACCATGAAGAGCGGGTACAAACAAATCGGTTATCATGTTGCGATATGCGTAATGGTTGTATCGTCCTCATTTTCAAAGAACTGTGGGCCAAAGATGCCTCCGGTCAGCCAACTGTACCAAACAGTCACACGTTATGGGTGCACATTGGCTTCTGTAAGATCACATGTAGGTTTTCTGTGCCACAAATACGGCAATTTTTCTTAATTACCTACCCATACATAATTGGTCATTACAACCCTTTAGCCTGGATTACGACCTAGTTTCTCACACCACTTATGTTGTGTATGCTAATTTTATACCTGAGTGGCGGGAGTTCGAAACCGAACGACAGATTTTTGAGAATATTTTCATGGCAATTTTTATTTTCTCTCTGAGTGTTTGCCAGAAATCTGCTGACAGGAAGTCGCCGAAGAAATATTTTTCATATTTCGTTTTGCTGGAGATATCTGACATGGAGTTTGAACCGTGGCCTCACGTCTAATAAGCCAACACACAACCAACACAAGCTCCTACGGGAGCTTCGACGTACCCACCAAGTTGAAAATACGTTTCATCCGAAAAGTTGATTTTTTTTTGGCAAAATCTCGACATCATCGAGCAGTTTCACGTCGGCCCAATAAATCCCAACGTTTCTCAAACGCAAATCGCCTCATTGCGATCCGGGGAGATAACATACTGAATGAATGACATAAGTAGTGCTAGATTCGAAATACCCGATGGTTCAAATGTAAACCGCTAGATGGCGCACACGATATCTGTAGGTTAGTAATGTAGATTTGGTCTGAAGGTAGTAGAAGTCATACCCTGAGTCTGCATGCGAGATCATCAGCAAATATGGAGATGTGATCACATGGAGTTTAAAAGCACAAGTAAATTTTATTTGTGGTATGACGTGCAGATGTTCAAGCTTTATGACTCGTATGGTGCATTGCATATGTATGTATGTATGTATAATAAAAATTTGTTCACTTATCTTTTATTTTTAAGTTTTGAAAACATATGTTTCTGCTCAATATACTGTAGTTTAGAGTATTAGAAATACTATTGCAGTGTATAAAATCAAATGGCAGAACACAAAACTGTTTAGAAATCTTGTGACAAATGACGTTATTGACACATTTCTAAAGCATGAAAAAAAATAAAGAGACAAAAAAACGTTAGAAAAACTTTGACAATTTTCTAAAAGAAAATATTGTCGTTGAAGGTTTCTTATCTCTGTACAGGTGACAGTCTCGTAAATAAATTATTTTCAAGTACAATGAACACTTAATTCCCAGCGAAAGTAAAAGTCAGTTGGAATAATTTTTTTGTTATTATAATTTCATACATACTTACATACATACATGCACAACGTATTTACATAATTAAATATTTATTGGTAAAATAGTAAATATTCGAGACAATTTTCTTGGAAGCATGGCTGAAAATAACTTAAACTAGACGTGACATTAAAAGGTTAAAGAGTACTAGTAGAACTTTTAAATAAAACTGATTGTGTTAATGAACTTTAATGATGTTTGTGGAAATTTAATATTAAAATTATATGACGATGGCATACAATTTAATGGAATTGTTAAGGTGCCCTTGAAAATAATCATATGACAGCATCTTAAACTTGCGAGCATCAAAAAACGTATATTTAGCAGCGCTTAGTAAGTCCAATAAATCTGCATATGCCGGTTCTCATACATATGTACACATAATCGGTCATTATTACCCTCCAGTCAGGTTCTCACACCACTTATGTTGTGTGTGTTAATTTTTCGGCTGGCCATGCAGTAGCCTACAAGATCGGTGCAATTTTTAAGCACATTATCGATTGTGTGCAGCTGTATTTCACCAATGCCTTCACGAATATTGTCATTTAAAGCGTCAATTGTCTCTGGCTTGTCGATGTAACACTTCTCTTTGACGGCACCCCACAAATAATAGTCCAACGGTGTCAAATCGCAGCTCCGAGGTGGCCAAACGACATCAGCTCTGCGGCTGATAATGCGATCTTCAAAAACAGGGCGCAAAACATCGAGTGCAGCTTCGGCTGTGTGGCCTGTAGCGCCGTCCTGTTGAAACCAAATGTTGCCAATATCCTCCTCTTCAATTTTTGTGAACAAAAATTCGTTCAACATGGCCCGATAACGATCGCCATTGACTGTAACGGCCACTCCTTGTTCATTTTCGAAGAAAAATGGCCCAATTATGCCTCTGGACCAAAATCCGCACCAAACAGTGACTCGTTTTGGGTGCGTCGGCTTTTCAATGTATGCGTGCGGGTTTTCTGTGCCCCAAATGCGACAATTTTGCTTGTTTACATAGCCGCCAAGATCAGAATGAGCGTTATCTGAAAAGATGGTTTTTTTGCCAAAATCGGCATCTTCTGGTGTAGGCTACTGCATGGCCAGCCGAGGCAGCCATTTGAATGAAATTATTTTCCATTATTAACCGGAAGGATTGTACTTTCAAAAAAAAAAAAAAAAATTTTAGAAAATATTCAGTAGTTTTTTTAAAGCATTTTCAAAAAAAAAAAGTTATTTGGCGTACCCTTTACATGAGTAGACAGTTTAGAATCGACTTTGAACGACCGACTTTTGAGAAACTTTTCATGGTAATTTTTTAAACTCTCTGAGTGTTTGCCAAAAATCAGCTGAGGGGAAGTCGCCGAGGAAATATTTTTTGTATTTTGTTTGATGTCTGGCCTGGGGTATGAACCCTAGCTTTACGTCTAATAAGCCACCACACTACCTACTAGACTACGGCGACTTCAGTGATTTCTTATTAGTTTTTAGAAAATTCAACAGCAGCTGCCTTATGTATAGAACCTCAATATCCCTTGCCTATGTTATCCCTCTAGAATATAACTTTTATACACATGGTATCCCTGCATCCATATTGTTCTAATGAAACATTTAAAATCAATGTGTCCTATTCTCATTGCAATCAAATTACTTTTAAATTGATTACTTTCGTTCCCAGTAATAGTTCTTTATTAAGATACTTAATATTAGGACCAGAAAAAGACTCAAAGCAAATAAATAAAAACACTTAAAAGAAGATTTCGTTTTTTTGCCTTTTTTTGTTCTCTTTTCTAATGCAAGTCAATATTTAAAAGGAAATTTTCATTTCATTTTGGAAAAATCTGTTCAAGTTTTTTGAAAAAAGAAACGTATTAAAGTGTGCATAAATAAAAAGGGGGCTCTTTAAATTTAGATTTTATTGTTGTTGTTGTTATTATTTGTTGTTGTAAACATGCAGCAAATAACATACTTGCAACACAAGTACCATTTGTATTTGCATATGCATACATGTTTACATATACACTTACATTGAAGATTGCAATGCCACTTTAAATGGATACAATTTCGAACTCAAATAAGTATGTACCACCACATGTAGTATAGCGGTGGTCAAGATCGACTTTAAGGAACTCTATGCTGGGAGTGGTGTTTTTAAATAATAAGGTGCTTTAATGCTTTTCAGTTCCCAAAGAACTTCTATACAAATTCAATGCAACTCATGATGATTTTCGAATTTTAAGGATTAAGAGACTAAAAGTTCTCTGCTCCTTGACTCATCAGAGGTGTTAAAATCTCACATCACTCTCATATGATGGCCTAGCGTCCACGTCTCTTGCGGAGATATTAGCTTGAGGACACTTTAGCCAATACAACAACACAACACATTTTCCTATATGACATTGATTATAGACAACAACAATTAAAAACCTTACGGTCCCGGGATGTGCTACAATAGACCAATCAACTGGGTAACTAGATTATCCCGTTCAACGGGTCAGGGAGATTATTAAGAGGATCAGGGAGAAAACCTTATGTCCCTAAATAGAACTGAAAAGGGTTGTGAGATAGGAAGTTATTTTAATGGCTACTCAAGACAACTATACATACATAACATAAGTGTCATTATAACCCTTCAGTCAGGATTACGACCTAGCTTCTCACACCATTTATGTTGTCTGCGTTAATTTTATACATGAATGGCGGGACCTACAGCTTAAAGTCTACTCCGAACGACAGATTTTTGAGAAACTTTTTCATGGCAATTTTATTTGCATACAGAGTTTTTGCCAGAAATCTGCTGAGAGGAAGTCGCCGAAGAAAATACTTTTTGTATTTTGTCTTGATGTCTGGCCTGGGACTCGAACCCTGGCTTTACGTCTAATAAGCGAACACACTACCTACTAGACTACGGCGACTTCATGAAACCTGCTATAATAAAGCAATTAACTGGGTGGCTCGATTAACTTGTTCAGCGGATACTTAAGAGGATTAGGGAGATTATTAAGGGGATCACGACCTGAATAGAACTGAAAAGGGTTATAAGACAGGAAGTTATTTTAATGGCTGCTCAAGACAACTGCTTGCTAAAGCTTATAACCAAACGATCAATTATTAAAACCTTGAATGTCACATATGAACTGTGATAAAATTCGATGAGAGGTGTAGGGTATACAAATAAATATAATCACAGTTTTCATACACTAAGAAAAATTCTTGAATGTCATGAAAGTTTAGTTGTATAGTTTCTTCTTTACATATCACTCACTGTATACCAATGAGTGAAGTTTCCTACAGCTTTAGCTGTTGAATTAGCAGAAATGCTTCTCTGTTTGGACTTGGAGAAATCCATTTTGTAAATAGTCTATCTGATGAACTTACTAGCTTTTACAATACGAATGTAAATATGAAGGTTGAGGGCCTCAAGCCTTTCTGTATACGCCTAACCCAACAAAGAGGGTTTGTTGAGAACTCCCAATTAGGGCAAACGATCACACTTTCTATTGAATCTTTCGAAGCTTTGAAAGTTCTACAGAAGCTACATCTATCTAATTAGTTGTCTTATATTCAGTCTGTTTAATCAAATGACCCTAGGCAGAAAATAGCATTCAAAAACTCGACCAATTTGTTCATTTAACGATCGCCTTAATTGTCATGCCGTGAAGACTATTCACAATATGATGAATATATTTAAATCCACTGGTTCAGTAAATGGTCGATCATCGCTCGTACATTGACGAAACAAAAGATTTGCAGAAAACATCGCCACTGTCCGTGAAAGAGTGGAGGAGAATTCGGGGCAATCGGATTTGCATCGCTCTTAAGAACTCGGCCTTTCACAGACTACAAATTGGCGACTTTTTGTCGTAAATTGGTTCTTCACCCGCACAAAATTCAATTCTCCACGGAACTGAAACTAAACAACCATAGACAACGACGTGTTTTCTTTGATAGGGATCTGGAACAGTTGGCAATTGGCCCTAATTTTTATCAGAAAATCATTTTGAGACTTCAGACACATTTCAGGTTTAGTGAGTACATGAACAAACAAAATTGTTGAATTTGGCATGATACCAATACGCATGAAATGGATGTGAGTCCAAAAAGTCACTGCTTTGTGTGGATTTTGAGCTGAGGGCGCTCATCAGTTCACATTTTCTTGACAACGACTTTGGCCAGGCCACCACTGTCAAAAGCGAGCAGTATAGGCCGGTAATTACCAACTTCTTACGGCCCAATTTGAATGATCTGCCCACCAACTACGTGCAATTTCAACTGGACGACACTATGTTACATACAGCACATGTCACTTTCGATAACCTGCGCGAGAAGTTTGAGGACGTGATCATTCCACGTGGAAGCGATGTAAATTAGCCACCGAATTGGTGATTGTGACGGAAATTATTATTATATGTGGATTATTATTAATTATCTGGGGGCTAATTCTGGCAGTCGTATACGAACGAATTTTTACTCGAACGTGCGAGTTTTTTTAGTTTTGGGATTCTCTTATTCGTTATCGATTAAAGTGTATCGAATGTCACCTTGCGAGTTTTTACTCTTAAGCACTAAAGCTTTCGAATTAACGTTTTTCTGCTGTAAAGAACAATATAAAAAATGTAAGTAAGAAATTTATAATAATTTATGAATAAAAAATTAATTGCAGTATTTGTAGGTCAAAACTTTTAAAACTTAATTACATCCCGAAGGAACTTTCATGGTAAGCATTCAGAATTGGCAAAGTGTATTATATCAACTACTTCTCAGGGAAACGCAAGAGCTAATCAGCTATGGGAACAGCTCACAGCTAAGCTCAATGCTTCCGGCCCACCAATCAAAGATGCAAAAATTTGGCGCAAAGTAGTTTAACAAACTCTTGTTTAGTTTAAAATTCTGTTGAGCGTCTAAAAAATATACAAACTTTTGGCTCCTCAAAAACACCAGAAGGCAGTCCAAAAGAAAATTGCAACAAAGAAAATGTTACGCCAAGAACTTCGCCAAAAAATAGTATTCCTGACGTATCTCCCTGCTGTTTATCGGATTATGAAGAATATACTGCAGAAGAAACTTCAGACCCAGCGAATAATAAAGTAGAACCATACGAAATATTACAATTTTAATAAAACTTTTCTTCCTTTTTTGTTTACAATTTTCGCATTTTAGTCAGTGCTGTAAAACGAAATAATTAACTCGTTTCACAACACCTAAGCAACAAATCGATTCGTTTCGTATCGAGTAACATCTTTAGAAAATTTCTCGCCATCGAAATTATTTTCTATTCGAACACAATTTCGATCACGACTGCGAGAATTAGACCCCTAATCTCTAGATTGTATATCCCTTGGTTCTTTTTGCACTGTTTGTAGAGGATATACTCTATAGCTTCTAGCTCTTCCCTATTAGTAGGTGCAAAGGTGTCAATGTTTTCTGCAGACTAGGTGTCGTTGGTGTCTGGAGACAGTGGCGAGATTAGGCAACTATTAAGCATTGTCACTATTTTGCAAACATTGTTGCAGGCGAGCTATTACTGTTCGCAGAATTAGAAGTTTTGATTTTTTAAAGGCGACTTATCAAGTGCGTCGCTTGAGACACGATTCATTGGCCTATGAATTCCCATTCCTTTTTCTTATCAAATTTAAGCCCATCAACCAGTTTATTCTACTCTAGACTTGTGTAGAACTAAGCTCAGAATATGTTATTCCCTAGAGAAGTGAATTTTAATTATTTTTCTCTCAGTGTACTTTGACAACAAATGTTAGATTGTGTGTGTGAGCAAAACAAGTTTGTGTGAACATTTTTTGAAAATGTTAGAAAAACTTGCAAATACTAATAATCTGTACAGATTTTTCTCTTCTCTTCTTTTTTCTTTCTTTCCTTTTTTCATTTTATTTTCTGTTTTGTTTCGTTGTTATTGTTGTCGTTGTCTATTTTACAATGTACGAGGACATATGAAATGGTCAAAGAGTTGTTTTAAAAGTAATGACAACTACATGGACGAACTGTGCTAATGTTTTTGTTGTTACTGTTACTGTGTTGTATTGTATATGTAGTTTGGTCAAGAGAAAGTAAATTTACTAGTTGGTAACAGGTATTTACTAACAAAAATAAAATTGTTGACATTATTTTGTTAAATGCCATGTAAGAATGTTTCTTAGCAAAAAATACACAAACATACACGTCTACACATATACACATAAGAACTATTACACATACATGTAATAAAGGAATAAAAATTTGAAAAACAAGTTGGGTTTCATGTACACAATATTGTACACCAGATAGGTACGTACATACATATTCATTGTACCTGATTATTATTGGTATCAAACAATTTCCATAAGTGGTACTTTCACAAGCAGCAGAATATACTCGTGCATACATACTTACCTATGTATGTATGTAAGCAATAACTTAAAAAAGTTTTTATTTGTGTGTATGTGTGTGTGCGTCCATATTGCAGTAAGAGCAGCAGCTTAACGGGGAGTTACTTTTCCTGGGCATGTATTAGAAACAAAATATTGTCTACAGTTGGCCAAAGTCAATATTTAATAAAGAGCATAAGTAGGGGTTCAAGGCAAATAGTCGACTTTATTAGAGACTATAAAAACTTAATTAAGAATCATAGTTTAAGATTAAGAGGCGCAGCAATGTCACTTGAGGAACTAAAAAAAGAATTTTTGGTTTGTTTTTGTAAGCAGTGGTAGCAATTACAAGATTAGATTGAGAACTCAAAAGATAATGTCAGATAAAGGGCACGTGAATTAAAGGCAATGCAATGTTTGTTAAATTTTTTCCAGTAATTTCGGACAAGAACAACAACGCCGTTTTCAATCGTGGCTTAAGAATAACCTGAAGAAAAAAGGGAAAAACACTAACGGACCTTAGGAAGCCTGTTTCTTGGACAATGCTTGGAAAGGAAAGACTGTGTTAGAAAAAGGGTTTCATTGTTTCAATTTCCTTTCCGTATGTTCTGCATTCATTGTTATCTGCAACGCCTATAGGGTTTATATGTACTTGTAAGGCGGAGAATAAATACGTTGAAGATGACGTAGTCTGGTAGGTAAACAAGTCAAACGAACATGAAACAAATTTATTTCGGCAACTTGTTCTCAACACTCTACACAATTGTAGTAAGCAAAAGATTGTGTAAAAACCCAGCATTCCTTTAATGCGATTCCAAAAATTTGTTCTAGTGAATAACATGCTTCATCACAGTGTCTGCTAATAGGGCGTGCAGTAATTCCTCTTCTAAACAAGTGTTCTTTGTATCTACAGAGCCCGATTAGAAAGACAGCTTTCTAGTCCAATATATGATTTTAATTTCTTGGCAAACAAAAGTTTAGAACTTTCTCCTCCCTATCATCTATCATTTCGATATCCAGCGAAGGATCTCAGTTGAATTGAGCACATTTTTCTTAAATGGTAATTCCATGAAGCAATGTATGTAGTTATAGCCTAGTAGGTAACCGTTGGCCTATTAGAGGTCAAACAGCTCAGACATCTCAAGCACAGACATCTCAGCAATCTTCTATCAAAAACTCTGAGAATAAATAAAATTGCCATGAAAAGTTTCTTAAAAATCTGCCGTTCGGAATCGACTTTAAACTGTAGGTTCCACCACTCATGGATAAAATCAACACATACAACATGGGTGGTGTGAGAAGCTAGGTTGCGATCCAGGCTAAAGAGTTGTAATGACCAATTAAGCAAGTAAATAAGCTTTGTAGGTAGGTTAGAAGGTTAAAGGGGAGAAGACCAACTAAGAACCTAAAGTCTATCGGCGTACACGTAATACTTCAACTAGATTTGTTGAAGGATACAAAACATTCCTGCTACGGGAAGTCTGCATTTGCAGAAGTATTGCAAAGCCCAATTAAGTACGTAAGTAAGGCGTTGTTAATTATAATCTGGTCCCTTATCATACACAACATGTATCGCTTGCACTCAGCCATCGTGAAAATCATACATACATACATACATGATTGGTCATTACAACCCTTTAGTCAGGATTACGGCCTAGCTTCCCACACCACCACTAAATGGTCTCATAGTCAGTTGGCAACTGACTTAGCTTCCCACACCACCCATGTTGTGTGTGTTAATTTTATCACTGAGTGGTGGGACCTACAGTTTAAAGTCGACTCTAAACGACAGATTTTGGAGAAACTTTTCACGGAAATTTTGTTTTACTGTCAGAGTTTTTGCCAGAAATCTGCTGAGAGGAAGTCGCCGCAGAAATATTTTTCATATTTTCGTTTTGTACGAGTTGACTGACTTGGGGTTGGTACCGTGGCCTTAGGTCTAATAAGCCAACACACTACCTACTAGACTACGGCGACTACAGAAATCATACTGAAGCGAATCAAACTTAGAGAACGTAGAAGAAAAATCGTTAAGTTTCGCTAAGATGTTGCTAGAGTGGACTGCTCAAGTCCTAAGAAACCACGGTTCACCACGGAATATCTTGTACGCTTGCTACTCCAAGATCAAGGACAATAAGATCTTACACAGGACGGCGAAAAAGAACCAGTAGATTACCGTAAAGTATAGTACAAGAGGGTAAATGGAAACAAAATAGGATGTTAAAGTTCGCTCTTGATCGACCACAACTTTTTTAATATTCCGGGCCTACTTGCAAATGACAAACAGCTGATGAGGAAACAATATCTTTTACGACCAAAGAAGCCCTAGACAATCGTCTCTGTGGCACATCAAAAACTCATGCAATATGTTGAAAATAAATAAAATCCTACAATATAATCATATCCAGCCATCACAGCAAAGAGTAAAGTAAAGAATGTAGTGTAGAGACTAAAATAATCAAAGAAATTGTTTTACCAGTAAAATTATATACGTATGCATGCGTGTACTCGTATGTATATCCATGTATTTTAAAATGTTTTATAAAAACGTTATAATTTCTTTTAACTCCCCCTGTTCTAAATCTTTATTTTGTTGTTTCTTTTTATATTTTTTTCAGAAAGTCTTCATTTCCAAAGAAGTTAGTCACGCAGATATGAATTTGTATGAACGCCTAGTGTTTATGAATGTTCAAGAGTGTGTATGTTTAATACTTGTGGCACTTGCAACATTGTGTATGCAACTCATAAGCATAAGTATATGTTTGTTGTTGTTTTGCATGTTTTTCTCTGTTTCTTCCATTTTTTTGTTTGTTTTCATTTACGTTGTATTTGTTTGTGTTCGAGTACTGCATTTCGAGTACTATTTTAAGTGTGCAACATTAGAGTGCAATCAAATGAATGTTTAAACTTTGTTGTTGAGGTAGTCAACACATACATACATACATATGTATGTACAGAAAAATGTTGTTTTCTTTATTGTTCTTGCTGTTGCTGTTGCTTTATGTTATTCTTGTAGTTATTGTAGTAGTTTTTCCTAGTTTAAGGCATAAACAAAAGCAGAGGGTAAGAATTATTAAAAATTTTCTTTTTGAAAAAAATTATTTGTTGTTGTTTTTGTTATTTAGTAAACTACATGTACTACATTGCTTATACCAGAGAACAGAAATGAATCGTTTTTCGCTACTCATAAGAACGCATGAAATTTTGAATATTGAAATTTAACTCCTCTGTTGATTCATTCGTACTCACTACAACGTTGATTTATAAGTACAGGTTGCAATGAGTATGCGTACAACGTTCACATCAAACTCATGCCATTCGAAATATGTTTGATTCATAAGCCTACTCATTCAGATTCATAAGTTTAGGAAATTACTTATAATACTCATAAAGCATTCCAGTGACTCGAATCATTCATTAAAATTTACAGTCTTAGATGTTGTTGCATTTACAAAAACATACACATAAGCAAAAAAGACAGAGAAGAAAGCAGAGCATACACATAACCTTCTAGTCAGTATTTTAGTGTTCGTACGCGAATCATACTTATTTTGTGATTCTTGTATATGTTGAGTCACGGACAGTCAAAATCAACAACATCATACGTGTTGTTAAGTATGAATATGATGAGTACTTCAAACTTTGGATATGAGTAGAGGTTCCATGATATTGAAATAAGTATAAATGCGTATAAGTATCAGTCATTATGAGTATGATTCGATTCTATTCATCTTTTTGAGTACTCATTACTGATCTCTGGTCTGAACTAAGATTTGAACCACTGGTACTGGATAAATTCATTTCCTAAGACATATTTCATGTATGTGTATGGCATAAATTTCAATGTTCAAAATAAGTATGAATGCGTATAAGTATCAGACATTATGAGTATGATTTGATTCTACTCATCTTGTTGAATACTCATTGCTGATCTCTGGCTCATACCCTCCACACTACACTAAAATAGAAGACAGAAACAGTCTTGATTTCACAAAATTCTCTAGAATAACTTCATTCGGCATTAAATCTTATACTGTTGGTAGTCAGTTGACATTGCTATTTCGGTCCTATCTTCAACCAAGTAAAGTTCAATCAAAATCCCCAACAGATACTTGCTTGAGAGTGCATTTCTCATCGAATGCATGAGCATTTGGTGAGCCCTAAATACGACAATTGTATATTCACTAAACATTCAGATGGAATGCGAGTTCTTCGTAGTTTAGTAAAGGATTCGCCAAAGAACTTTTTTTTTTGAAAATGCTTTAAAAAAAAACTACAATCCTTCCGGTTAGTAATGGAAAATAATTTCATTCATATGGCTGCCTCGGCTGGCCATTCAGTAGCCTACACGATCGGTCCAATTTTTCAGTACATTATAGATTGTGCGCAGCTGTATTTCACCAATGGCTTCACGAATATTGTCGTTTAAAGCGTAAACTGTCTCTGGCTTGTTGGCGTAACACTTATCTTTGACGGCACCCCACAAATAATAGTCCAACGGTGTCAAAGCGCAGCTCCGAGGTGGCCAAACGACATTAGCTCTGCGCCTGATAATGCGATCTTCAAAAACAGGACGCAAAACATCGAGTGTAGCTTCGGCTGTGTGGCACGTAGCGCCGTCCTGTTGAAACCAAATGTTGCCAATAAACTCCTCTTCAAGTTTTGTGAACAAAAATTCGTTCAACATGACCCGATTTTGAAGAAAAATGGGCTAATTATGCCTCTGGACCAAAATCCGCACCAAACAGTGACTCGTTTTGGGTGCGCCGGCTTTTCA
Source organism: Sarcophaga subvicina (assembly GCA_936449025.2). Lineage (NCBI taxonomy): Eukaryota > Metazoa > Arthropoda > Insecta > Diptera > Sarcophagidae > Sarcophaga > Sarcophaga subvicina. The sequence goes on along the minus strand of OW388083.2, from coordinate 101,520,103 downwards.
ATGTATGCGTGCGGGTTTTCTGTGCCCAAAATTCGACAATTTTGCTTGTTTACATACCCGCCAAGATCAAAATGAGCTTCATCTGAAAAGATGATTTTTTTTGGCCAAAATCGGCATCTTCTGGTTTAGGCTACTGCATGGCTAGCCGAGGCAGCCATTTGAATGAAATTATTTTCCATTACTAACCGGAAGGATTGTACTTTAAAATAAAAAAAGAAATTTGAGAAAATATTCAGTAGTTTTTTTGAAAGCTTTTTCAAAAAAAAGTTTTTTGGCGGACACTTTAGGTAGGTTCAAATACCAGGTCAGACATCTCTAATATAACGAAATATGAAAAATATTTCTTCAGCGATATTCTCCCAGCAGATTTATGGCAAAAATTAAAAGAATAAAATAAAATTGTCATGATAAGATTCTCAAAAAATTGGCATTCGGTGTCAATTTTAAACTGTAGGTTCCGCCGTTCATGTATAAAGTAATCGCACACAACAATGCCCAATTATGTATGTATGTATGCAGATGGAAGTGCAATTCATTAGCGAAAATGATTTCTTGCGAAACATTGTTTTTGACTTCACTTTGGTTCATTGCCTATTGAACGAATTGTCGCCTGATATTATTTCCTTCAAAAAATGTCTTGTGCTGTCAGCATCATATAGCTGCACTTGTCCGTTTGTAAATTTCGAATGTCTTTTGAAGTACACAACGTTCATAAACTTTAAGCAACAAATGCAGACACTAAATTCGAAGTAAAGTTTAATTCATTTAAAAGGATATACTGCTTTAAATAGCCTGCAACTAAAGTATGTTCACTACTCTTGCACGAACACGAACACAAATTCTCTTTAATTGCCATTCAATGTACTATAATGAAACGTTAAAGAGATGAGAAAAGACATGGAATACGGACGTATTGGGTATGATAACACAATACTTTAAAATGAATAAAAATGCAATAAAAAAAAATTCCTTTTCTAAAAAATTAAGAGCTCGGAGAAAGTGGCAAGTAGTTAGGTTTACTTAAAAGTGCTTACTAAACTAATTATAACATAACCATGGTTATGCTTAAAGAATTTGTAAATGTCGATGAAAAATTTGGCCTACGTAGTAAATAAAAGGAGCCTATATTCCTACCGTAGTCCAGTAGGTAGTGTGTTGACTTATTAGAAGAAAGTCCATGATTTAAACTTTAGCTCAGATACTTAAAAAAAAATATAAAAAAGTTCTTTCGACGACTACCTATCAACAGTCTTCTGAAAAAAACTCTGAGACTAAATAAAATCGACATGAAAACTTTCTTAAATCCGTTGTAGGTTGCCACATAATGGATAAAATTAACCCACTCGACATGGTTGGTGTGAGAAGCTAGGTTGTGATCCTGACTAAACTATAATGAGCAATTAAGTAAGTAATATTCGAAACAAAAGCTATCAAATAATAAGAGAAAAGTTAACAAATAACAGCCGTAGTGGGAAGGGTGTTGACTTATTAGAAGAGACCCCACAATGGTTCAAACTCCAGATCAGACATCTCGAGCAACGGAATATAAAAAAAAACATTTCGAAAAATTCCTCTCAGCAAATTTCTTCTCTTGTGGTAAAAACATTGACAGCAAATAAAATTGCCATGAAAAGTTCGTCAAATCTTTTGTTCGTAGTCAACGCTAAACTATAACATCCAACACAAGTGACATGGGTGATGAGAGAAGCTAGACCTTTAGGTTCTTACTTTGAATACAACGGAAATTGATATCTTTCTGGATAGCTTCGGAACGATTGCGATTTTTGATTTATTTATTACAGCATTATCACCATAAAACTGCAATCGATCATGTACTTTTGGTTTCTCATGTTATTACTGTCTAGTGGCATTTGTTTCCCGGCAGTTCTTAATGTCATGTGTAATGAGTTCAATCAGAGCCCATGTAATATATTCAGGTGCCACGGGACAAGAAATACATGATAACAGTACCACATCTGTTACGAGACTGGCCAGATCTGTTCGAAATATCTGAAGGTTTCGTCTCTCAAAATTTCAAAAGTATTGCAAATGAGTCGTTTAAACATTATATCGGTTATTTCGACAATAATGACTGTTTTTTCTAAGGGTTAAACTATGCTCATTAAGTGGAAGCACTAAAGGCAAGCAGTCCAAAACTAGCACTGCATATAGTGAAGACTAAACTGGTTTTGATAATAAAGCGAGTTTTTGCTTCCGGTTTATGTTAGGTTAGCGGGTAGCTTGCAGTTCACATACAAGTTCACTCGATGGCCCATTTGGCCCATTGTGTCACACAGTCTGAGCTGCGGATGAAATCGGTCAATTCTCTTAGTGGCATGTTCGCTACCATGCCCAGATCTTCAAACACGTTCATTCACCCAAAAACCCAATGATGTCTGCTCTGAAGTTCTGGGTACTTGCATAAAAGGCGTTACATCGATTCCGTATACTCCGTTATAACATGACAGCTTCTACAGTAGTCCTGGTGGGGCAGATCGAGCTTTTTAGCGAAACTGATAATAGCTTAGTGTCCCGTAAGTATTCCTGCTTCTTGTTTATTCTGCTCAAAATTATTTAAAACCCTCACGACAAGCTTAGGTTTTAAATTTAAAAATTCTTGTTTTTAATATAAAAATTTAAAGAAAATCCCTCACTCTGTTTACTCATACTCTCTCTTACTGTATTTTATTTCAAAAAGGAGAACGGAAATCATACTTTTCTGTAACATTTCTCTTTGTATTCATAAACCCTTAAACGGTTTCCTTTATTTCTTACAAAAAAAATTCTGTTTTTTTATACTCATACTTGCTTTAGAAGAGTATGCAGAGAGAGAGAGAGAGAGACAGAGAGACTGAACGTTGTTGTTGTGTATTTTTGTGAAACATTTATCGTTTAACGATATGTAAACACAGTATTTTTAAGAGCCCTGTGTTTAGTCAGTGAGTAAGCAAGTGCTTCTGTGTGTAAAGGAGCTTCTCCGGTGCTTCAGCTGCAGTTCCAGCACTGAACTCAAGTATTTGTTTATCAATCTCTTACAAAAAGGAAAAGAAAAAGAAAAACATGATAAAAATGAAACGAAATGCAAACTCTTGCTTTAAATATTTTTTATTTTTCTTTTTTTTTGTTTTGTTTTGATTAAATAAAAAATAATTGTTGTTTTCTTTTTAATGTAAATTGTTAAATAATTTGTAAATAAAGTGTTGCCATACAAAGACTATTTTTTTCTTTCTTTTCTTTAAACGGAAGCAAAATTATCGATAACTTTTATGGGCAATTTAAGTTTGAGACAAATAATGTAATATAATACCATTTTAATTATGAAGTGGGTGCCCTGGTAGTCTAGTGGGTTGTGTGCTAGACTATTAGCGTGAGGGTCGTGGGTTCGATTCCCACCAGAGACTCTGGTCTGTGACACTACACCCAGCATATGGTGAAGTTACTCTGCTCGTATATAATTAGAATATAACTTGTAATTGTATTGTAATTAATAAATAAATTATGAAATACTGTGTTTTTGCATAAAAGCTATGGGTATGGTGGTTTCATGGCATTCATGTATTATTTCGTACATTCAAACTCGCCTTGTAAGCTCTCAGATCTAATACAAATCTTTTGATGAATAATATCGGCAAATATTTTTTAATGTTTGCTTGAGTGATGGTTACTCTCTGACTAGAATGCAACGAGAACATAAATCAGCTACAGAACTTAATCACAAGCTGAATAAAGTAACAATAAACAGGAACTATCTATGACAAGAACGATAATACATTTTTATATAATAATTTACAAATTAATGCCAGCATATAAGCTACGTTTTATATTACAAACACTACAATTAAAATCAATAAAATCATAATATAAGTCAAAATCATTACATAATCTACGAAAAGGAAAATTACTTCCACAGTGCGTTCTATAAAAATCTAAAGAAAGTGAACGATATTGCCGTGAAAATTTGCTGGAATACTGAAATTCAGGTTACAAAGCAAAAACTCAGAATCGATATCACCTTTAACCAGATTAAAAACAAAACAAACCCCTAAAACAGTCCTTCTACGTTCCAAAGTTGGAAGTTTTATCAAACCTAATCTATCCTCATATGACGGAAACCCATTGGCACAATCCCATCCTAAGCCACGTGAACAGAATAATAAAAACTGCTTCTGCACAGACTCTATTGAATCACTATGACAACGATAGTATGGATTCCAAATAATAGACGCATACTCCAAAATAGGTCTAACAAGTGAAATGTACAGCAGTCTTGTTATATAAGGATCAATGAATTCCCTAGCCCATCTTTTCACAAAACCAAGAACAGCCCGAGCCTTGCCAATCATCATACTAATATGATCAATAAAAGATAATACGCCCAAATCAAGAAATGTAGTCACAGTTTCCAAAGGGCAAGAATTAATCACATAAGTGGACGAAATTACGCCCCCGCGAGAGAAAACCATGCATTTACATTTTTTCAAGTTAAGATCCATTAAATTAATTCTGCACCAAGTTGCAAACAAATCAATATTTCGCTGAAGAACAGCCTGACCATGATCATTATCAAAAGTACAAAATAATTTAACGTCGTCAGCATACATGAGAATATTACAATCAGAAATAGCACAAGGAAGATCATTAAGAAACAATAAAAACAGTAAAGGACCCAAATGGCTACCCTGCGGAACACCAGAAGTAACATATACAGTCTTAGACAATACATTCCTAAACAATATCCTAAGGTAGGAGTATACCCAACGGTGAATAATATCAGGAATACTGATTAATCAAAGTTTAAGAAGCAAAATTCTATGATCAGCCCTATCAAAAGCTTTACTGAAATCAGTATAAATTACATCAGTCCGTGCTCTGGCAAGAAAACCTCTGAAAACATGTGTAATAAATTCAAGAAGATTAGTGACAGTCGACCTACCTTTTATGCAATTGCGAATATTTTGGACATGAAATATGTCTTGGGAAAAGAATTTATTCAGTACCTGTGGTTCAAACCTTAGTTCAGACCAGAGATCAGCAATGAGTATTCAAAAAGATGAGTAGAATCGAATCATACTCATAATTTACGCATTCATACTTATTTTAATATCATGGAACCTCTACTCATATTCAAAGTTTGAAGTACCCATCGTACTCAAACTTAACAACACGTATAATGTTGTTGATATTGACTCTCCATGATTCAACATTTACAAGAATCACAAAATAAGTATGATTCGCGTACGTATGACTCGAGTCACTCATCAATCATTTATAAGTATTATAAGAATTTTTCTAAAGTTATGAATCTAAATGAATAGCCTTGTGAATCAAACATATTTCGAATGGTATGAGTTTGAAGTTAACGTTGTACTCATAGTCATTGCAACCTGTACTTACAAATCAACGTTGTAATGAGTACGAATGAATCAGAGTATGTAGTTAAATTTCAATATTATTGACTCACTTATATTCAAAATTTCATGAGTGCTTATAAATAGCTGAATTAGCAATTAAGAAATATTATATTTTTCTATTTTAAAGGGTCCGCCAAATAACTTTTTTTTGAAAATGCTTAAAAAAAAACTACTGAATATTTTCTCAAATTTCTTTTTTTATTTGAAAGTACAATCCTTCCGGTTAATAACGGAAAATAATTTCATTCAGCTGGCCATGCAGTATCGTACACGATTGGTCCATTTTTTAAGCACATTATCGATTGTGTGCAACTGTATTTCACCAATAGCTTCACGAATATTGTCCTTTAAAGCGTCAATTGTCTCTGGCTTGTCGGCGTAACACTTATCTTTGACGGCAACCCACAAGTAATAGTCCAACGGTTTCAAATCGCAGCTCCGATGTGGCCAAACGACATCAGCTCTGCGGCTGATAATGCGATCTTCAAAACATCGAGTGTAGCTTCGGCTGTGTGGCATGTAGCGCCGTCCTGTTGAAACCAAATGTTGCCAATATCCTCCTCTTCAATTTTTGTGAACAAAAATTCGTCTGTAACGGCCACTCCTTGCTCATTTTCGAAGAAAAATGGCACATTATGCTTCTGGACCAAAATCCGCACCAAACAGTGACTCGTTTTGGGTGCGTCGGCTTTTAAATGTATGCGTGCGGGTTTTCTGTGCCCCAAATGCGACAATTTTGCTTGTTTACATACCCGCCAAGATCGAAATGAGCTTCATCTGAAAATATGATTTTTTTCCAAAATCGGCATCTTCTGGTGTAGGTTTCTGCATGGCCAGCCGAGGCAGCCATTTGAATGACATTTTTTTCCATTATTAACCGGAATGATTGTACTTTCAAATAAAAAAAGAAATTTGAGAAAATATTCAGTAGTTTTTTTTAAACAATTTTCAAAAAAAGGTTATTTGGCGGACCCTTTATTTCCCTTTGCTTTTACCTTGTATATGTAAACCAATTTTACCCTACCAATTGTTAAGCTTTTACGAAAACATATATTTTAAATATATATATTTTTTTTAAGTTACATTGAATTCGCCTTAATGACACCAGAAAGTATGCAATAGTTTTTAAGTTTATTCACTTACTATGAACACCCAGCATGTCGTATGCTTCTTGAATAGTTCTTTGAATATTAATCATACGCATCATAAGTTTATTGAATGCTTCTTACTAACCCCTGTAGGCATGCAATAGTTTTTAGGTTTATTTTCTTACTACGAATATGATTACCCGCCATGGCGTATGATTATTAAGTATTGTTTGATTTCATATTGATCATACCCACCATATGTAAATAAATTTTTCAATATAAATATACTATACATGGTCGTTTTCTGTCTCTTTGAAGCACCAAATTTAATTATCACTCATAGTCGCATTTCAAATTTTTTTGAACATAATTTCAGCCTTCAATAACTCAGATGACATTCTAAAGAATAAAAATCTATAACTTGGCCCCATGTAATTTTCGAAAATTTATATGGGGACTAGGGTCAGATGTGATCCGATTTTCACCAAACTTTACACCATGATTTCTTATTACACAGAACTAATCCGTTATTATGATTGTTGCATAATTACCATAATTATGTGGAAATAAGTGCAATTTCGAGGGGAATTTGTATGGGGGCTAGGCGAAATCACGGACCGATTTGAACCAAAATCAGTTGGGTTCATCATTGGGCCTAATTATCACTAACAGAATCAAAATATTCCAGCCATTCATTCATAAAACACTTCTATTAATTTTGGCCAGGTTTTCAGGCAAAATGCCCCCCTGTGCGTTGCTGTGATCAATGATTTTGAGCTTTGCTCTGCATTTGTTTTACCTTTACACGGTTTTAATATTTTTTTCGATGTTGCCAACCCTGTATTAAACGTTTTGTATAGTGAGCATCAAAAGAAACTCTACGTTAAAAAAATATACATTAATAAATTACAGTTATTTTTATTTTAAAATAGTTTCATTGCCAGTTTTTAAAATTGAAACAAAGAAAAAAAATTACAGAAGATTTCAAAATTTTTTCAAATTTTTTCGGGCACACGTAAACGATTGTTAGAATTTTATCCCTAGTATACAGCTCACCTTATATATACCTTTCTCCCCATTTAATACTGAACATTTTTACATTAAAATCTTGGCTTTTTAATCTTATTCCCTATAAAGCTGATGAGCGTTAACAACTGCTTTTTGGCTTTCAATACAGGTGTTTTAATACATTCTTAGGATTTTTCAATTTCAAAATATTTTCCCTCATTAAAAAGTTTTCTCTAAAGCGAATGGCTTTCACTTTACATAGACATTCAATTGAAAATAGAAGAAATAAACTTTCCTACTGGCTGCCTCTAAAAGCGTTTTTCAACATTCTGCTGTTACTGTCTCGCTCTCTCTCTCTCTCTCTTTCTGTCTTTGTCTTGTATTCTCCTTTTATTTAAACCGCAAAAAGTTTAGACAAATATTATGGTTTTTAACTTTTTCCCACAACATAGTACAACAACAAAAACAACAATAGCTGCAACAACAACAGCAAGAAAAAGTCACTAAAGTTGCAGCTTGTGCATTTATATCTTTAAGAAACAAAATAGAAAAATGAAATGAAAGAACAAAAAAAAAAATATGGGAAAATTGAGAGCAAAAACTCAAGAAAACTATGAAAATGAATTGAAAAGTTTCCTTGTCATTGATCGTTATTGTGTGGGTGGTGGTTGCAGCAGCAGCAGCATCGGCAGCAGCAGACTCAATGGCTGACTAACTTACTTATTAAAAGACCAGGACATAAAAGTACATAAAAAAGAAATTTAACAAAAAAAAAAAAAAAAAAAAAAAAACAATTCCAATGCAATTCAATAAAAACCATAAAGAAGAAGACGAGGAAGCAAAAGAAATAATAAATTTTCAAAAATTGTATGTATGTGTGGTGTGCATTATTTTCTAGGTTATACATTTCAAGTGCCAAATAAGAGGCAATAAATAATTTTTTAAAATAGAATGATTTCTTATATTCTCTATTCTCTACTCCATTTAGCTCGTTTCTCGCCCGCCGCCATTGGCATAACAATGGCTAAGATACGTATCGTGGTTTATAATAAAAACAGACATAAATGGCCATAAACGACGGGCCCAATGGTTAGTGAGAGAGCATCAACTATTTTTTTTTGTTTTTGATTTTATTTCACTTGTTTTATTGCTTGCTTTTTATGAGAAATATAATTAAGAATGGCAGTTTGGTAAATAAATGTTGGTCACGAGAATCAATTATTGTCTGTCTTAAGGTGATTATCGTGAAAGTATAAAAATTTAAGTGATGACTCGTTTATATTGCTTGTTTAAATTGCATTCATTTTAAATGCGGTGCGGAAACTTTTCCAGAAAAAAGCAATTGTAAGCCCGTGAACTTTGTTCCACGTACTCATCGATTCCTCAGGCTTGCTTTAAGCGCTTCCTCTCTTTTAATTTAAATAAAATAAAATATGTGTGAGATATCACTGGAAGACCTATTTTTTTTCTTGAGCCGGATATGGGAATTTTCGGAAGACACTTTTGTTCCAACAAAATAGTGCACGATTCACCATCATTGGGGCCTACGTTCTAAACCCACCCCCTACACACTTCAACCACTTTCCCCCCGCGGGACTGCCGTAAGGTAATACTTCGCGGAGAGCTGGTCAGCTTGAAAGCTTTAACACATTAATTCAAATTTCGCCTTCGTTCCTCCAGTTTTCGGAGTTCTAGCCTAACTTCAGCCATTCTCTGACTATATTGACTCCATAGAATACTACAATTGAACAGCTGTTCCATTACCTGGTTTGGTCCTAAACTCGTTTCTCCGGGCCATCTAAATCTGGGGCAGCATGTTAGAATATGCTCCGCAGCTTCCTCCTCATCTACACAGTTTGGGCATATAGGGGAAGTGTCATGACCAAATCTGTGCAGGTACTTCCTGGAGCACCCATGACCAGTTAGGAACTGGGTCACGTAGTAGTTCAGCTCGCAATGTTTGTTCTTCATCCAAAGGGCTACGTCAGGGATAAGGCGAAATGTCCATCTTCCCTTTAAACTGCTCTCCCATCGTGACTGCCATTTGTGCATGGAAGTCCTTCGTTCCTCCGTTTTTATGGCTCCTGTTTGTCCCGGGTACTCGAGACGGCGAAGGTATATCCTCCTCATCTCATCCGTCAATATGTCTATTGGCATTACCTTTGCCAATACCAATACTGCTTCATCAGACACTGTCCTGAAGCCACTTGTCGGTCTAATCGCGCTTAGACGATACACCGAGGACAGTATCCTCCTTGTTGTCCCCACGGAGAGTGCCTCCGACCATATTGGGCAACCACACAGCATTATCGACGTTACTACCACCGAAATTATCTTGCTTTTGAATGGACCTGGGCCTCCAATATTTTTCAACATCCTCGCCAGTGCTCCCTGTGTTACAGACGCATTTTCGCCGATGTATTTCACGTTCTACTTGAAGTTAAACCTGTCGTCGATAATCACTCCCAAGTATTTTATCGCCCTCTTCGATTCGATCCCTGTGCCTCCAACGGTCATTTGCATCTTCTCCACTATCTTCAGGCCGCTTATCAAAACGGCCTCCGTTTTATGTGCAGCATGTGTTGAACCTGCCTCATCCAGCCATACTCCAACATTTCGAATCGCTGTGTTAATCTTCTCCTCTATTTACCTTGCCGTCTTAGCTGGAAGACCTATGGAGGCCATTATGTGTGGCACATAACATTGTTCAAATGTGCACCACTGCGTTTCACGCAGACAAATTGAGAGAGTCTGGCGAAAGTTTACCTACATGCGACTAACTGACTGGCAATTTCTAATTTTACCAAGGTAAAGTAGAGATTGAAGTTGCCGTAGTTTAGTAGATAGTGTGTTGGCTTATTAGACGTATGGCCACGGTTCAAACCCCAGTTCAGACATCAAATCGAAAATATGAAAATATTTTTTCGGCGATTTCTGGCAAAAATTCTGAGAGCAACTAAAATTGCCATGAAAAGTTTCTCAAAAATCTGTCGTTCGGAGTCGACTTTAAATTGTAGGTCTCCTCACTCATGTATAAAATTAACCCACACAACATGAGTGGTGTGAAAAGCTAGATCGTAAACCTGTCTGAAGGATTGGAAAGCGCAATTATGAATGTATGTGTATGTATGTGTGAGATATTATTGAAAGACCATTATGTGTGTCATTATCGTTCATACGTATGTTATGGCTGACTCTGGCAAGAGTCTCTCTAGGCATATATACAGATGGTTGTTACTTTACAATTTTACAGCCGTAAAAAACAGATTGAACCATGCAAAGTAGGACAGGTTATTAGGATCCTAAAGTACTATAAAGCATTCTGTATGCATATTATAGCACTGCAACAATTGCATGAAATATCGGCCTTCGTAAACCACTCCTAGTAATACATGCATTCTGTATCGATCATACATCAGAGAAGTCATTATTTACAAACTACGGAAGATATGTAACCTTACTAAAGTTGTAAACTGTAGGTTTGGTATTAAATCACACATATTATCCCAAATAAAAGACCTCGCGTATACCTATGCATTAAATCTATGCAAAATCCGATTGCTTTTCGATTTGCAACATACTGTGTATATCCCCTACATCAGGAAATTCTTTTACATATCGGAACTTTAAAAGACTATCATTTGAAACTGTCTTAAGTTATAAGAATCCTCTGGAGTAAATAACACATCGTGTAAAGACATTTTACTTCGCGCGTTGCCTGTTATCTCTACTTTTATATAACAATCGCTTATGCATTCACTGAACATTGCAGCAGCATTTGAAATGCTTACAAAACTCCAAACCTATCACACCTAAGTCCAGGTTTTACGGACTATTTGGTTTGGGTATGTGATTTTCATAGGCTGCCCTCAGAGTTTCTTTTAGACAAGAAACTAGGACGTGGTGGTAGTTTACTTGATGGCCCCATAACATTCAATGACGTTTCGAAGATGAAGACTAATTCAGGAGCGAAGGCGTGTTTGGTGTAAGTGTAATAAGCTTTCTGATGAGTTAAATATTGCAGAGTCTGAGGTGTTCTGAGACTGGATTCAATGTCAATTGTCAAGCTGCCTTGAAGGCACCGATTGGACCCTGTATTAGCTAGAGATTGATTGCAGTCTTTAGGTAGACTTACATGCTTCAAGACAGGCAGAGAGTAATGGTTTCTTGGGTTCTGGGGCATTGAGATCTGTGAGGTATCGATGCTGCAGATGAGCTGGCAGAAGAAGAAATGATGAAGAGCGTGAACCAGAACGATCGATAGCTTTGATTTTCCTTGGGACACTTCTTTCGCCTGATCAATCGAATGTTAAGACAAAGAGTATTTTCTTCTTGGCAGAACTGGGGAAATTGAATAAATTCTAGGATGCTATGGTCTAGGCAAATCTGTTCGAGAAAGGCAACGTCTGAAGACTGGGAATGCAATCTGTTAATATTTTGACAGGCTTTTTGACACTGGCTTCAAGGGTAAGTACTGATATATGAAGCAAAAGCACCCATTGTTGGGTGGAATCTCGATTCTGGTGAGTATATCCTGTGTTTCTGCTTTGACACGCAGTCGCGAGGACTCATGATTACTAGTCGGGGTTTTAGTTATGGCCTTAGTGTTTCAGCTTTAGTAAGGATTTCTGTTGCTAAGAGTTTCATTTCCCACAATAGCGGGATAATGAAATGATGCTGTTTTCTTTTTTGCCATCCCTTGCTTTTCTATTCTCTTTGATTCTCTATGTTTCTGTATCTTCCCTTTCAGTTTTCTGTTTCAGTTTTCTATAGTTGTTTGGCTATTATTAAATTTGATTTGAACTAATTGAAATGGATCGCTTCTGATCTCTAGGTGGAGATGTTTAACTTTCCCTTTGCACCTAACCCAACTTAAGGTACTTTGGCTCTGTTATTTAGAAAACAGGGGTTCATAGAACGACATCAAGTACTGAATCGAAAAAGCAAAGCTTGAACATGAGATTTTCTTAATATGGAGAGCATTTCTAATCTTCACCGAAGACTATATTCGAATGTTTTAAAGTAATGATAAGTATATACTGCAACATAGAAGGAGACTCGATGTAAAGAGTTCCTCCTAACTTTCCACTAAAGCTGTATTTCGAATACTGCTGTATGGAAATAAGATGGGAATAGGGAATTTGTATGACCCAAATTGATCCTCGAATATTTTCAATGAGCTTCTGTGACTTGTTATACGCCAAACTCAATTGAATGCCGAAATAATTATACAGAAGTGGTATTGTATCGATAAAGCATTAAGAAACCCACTAGGAAATATAATTATCGTATATTAAAAACCTCAAGGCTAAAGGCATGTTGGAAGACTTCTGTACAAATGGTAGTCGGTAAAGGAGATCGTATTGAGTTGTGGTGAAAATTCTCAATCTGAGTGTTACTTTCTCAGTTAAGAGACGGAATTTTCAGTTTTGTTTCCTACAATAAAAGGAAATTCCGCATCATTGAGATTTACGAAATGCTTTCTATTTAAGCTGATGTTTCTTTTAGAACAAACAAAACAAGTACATAACCACAGGCTTTGTTAGTCGAAACAAAAGACCAGAAAGTGAAAGGACTAAGACAACAAAACACATGACATGTCTTGTCAAATATTAAACATTTTATTTGTGTGGGAATTTTTTTTGGCAGAATTACAGTTTCAGCTTTCTTTTTTTATGTTTTTCTTTCCTATCGAAAAACAAAAATATCTATGTGGACTTAAATGTAAAGAAAAAATAAAATATTAAAGCATGTTTGTTCTACATATTTAAATCCATTTCTGTGGCATTAAGTATTAGGGTGGTACATATATTTGAAGGAATTTGTAAATACTTCCTCCCTTACTTTATTGGTTATTTCAATCGTTTAGTTAGGATTACAACGTAGCTTCTCACACCAGACATGTTGTTGACGTGAAAGTTTTTAAGAAACTCTGCATGGCAATGTTCTTTACTGCCTTCAGAATGAGCACACCATTTAGAAAGACTAACACTTAAAACGAGAAACATACGTTGTTCAGTAGTTACCTCCCTAATATCCTAAACGAACACATTTTGGGCGAGTATAAATATTTTAAATGTGTATTTTATATCCATGAAAAACAAGAGTATTTTTCTTATGGATATGTGCACATACATATAATTTGTGTTTATGTACACATCCTTGTGTTTATATTTAAAGTCCTTTGGGTCCATTCAAGTTCGATAAATGTGTTTTTCGGTCAGTTTAATTTTTCTACAGTCCCATTTTTTTCTATTACGAATTCGAATTCGAAATTGTTTGTTAGAATGTTTGTAAGTTGTTATGTTGCTGCAAGACAATATATTTTCTGTCACTGGTTTCCATATTAAAAGCTGTTCAAAGTAATTGTAATCATGTATATTTGATGTGACAATATAAATCCTCATCTCGAACGATACATGTAAGGACATTTACAATACATGACTCGAAATTTAAATAGGGAAAGTCTTCACCAAATTGTGTGATTGTGTGATGGTTGGCAACGTAAAACTTGTTGAATTTAATATGAATTATTGTACATGAAATAAATGTTGTACGACGAATAAATGCGTAAAATTTAGAAATTTTTAAAGAGCTTGGATGTGTGGTGCCTTGAAATGCAAAAATCATGTCTTAACCGTTAAAAGAAAGATGGTAGCATAAGCATTAAATTTTATACAGTGCGACTAGATTGTGACTTGATTGCGACTTGATTGCAATAATGGTCGTACTTATGGGACATTCCTTTTTACATGTATGACGGAACCATATAGATCTAGGATGTTGAACGCCTCCACGATGTCGACGAATATCAGATACAATACAGATCACTACTCCACTCATTGATTCAAAATTATGCGTAGACCATAAGCTAAAACCGTATTGATCTAGGAAGTCGAAGGCCTCCTCGAAGTCGACGAATATCAGATACAAATAAGATCGTCACTCAATTTACTGCTCCATGGTTATTCTCAGACTGTTGGTGGCAATAATATCAGGCTTTCCAGGGCAAATATCAGCCTGTTTGTTGCGAAATTCATTGACGACAGTATGTGCCAGTTGTCAGTTCAGTATAACAGAGTACACTCTGTTAAGTCTTTTTTCTTTGGAATCCTTATAATAACCTGTGCTTCCATTTGTTCAAAAACGGTCTGTAATTGCGTTCTTGTGTCGAGAACATACAGTGGGATATGTTGAAAGCAATTTAAGCGACATATTCCTCGTTTAAAGTGCTCTGTTGTTCTTGAGACTTTTGATTTGTAAACGTCCTGCCCATCGGTGTGTTCGTATTATTGGCATTGAGCCTTACATGTGAATACCATACCATACCAACCGTATTAGTATGATGAAAAATGTTCAATGCAGGGCATTTGGTGAATATATTGAAACGATGCAACACTTTTTGTGTCATTGCTCGGGACGCCAAAATTTTGGAGAAGATATTCTACTAGATTTAGTTCGCTTCATTAGAGTAGACAGGAATTAGATAAGGATGTAGACTTCCCATAGCAAGGATGGCTTGTATCCCTTAATGGAGCTCGTATTTGAAGTGCAGTATGTCGATAGGCATACGACTCTTAATTGGTCTTTTCCCTGATAACCTACTTACTTAGCTACCTACCTCAATAAGCTATTTAGTTGGTCATTGCAGCTCTTTAGTCTGGATCACAACCTAGCTTATCACAAAACCCATGTGTATGTTAATTTTTATATATGACGGGGAGTCGCGAGTACGCTTAAAAATGCAGTGTCTTCAGCAAATGTGGAAGTATGTATGTTTTCACTTATTGGCATGTCAGCTGTAAATATCAAGTATAAAACAGGACCTAGTATGCTACCCTGAGGAACACCGGAGTTAATTTTTTGAGGGGAACTTAAAAAATTACGTTGTTTAATACAAATTTTCTATCACTTAAATAGCTCTTCAATATTTCATACATATTTTCAGGGAATATTTGCTTCAATTTGAGTATAAGACCTTCATGTCACGCCTTATCGGAACCTTTTGTAACCTTATATGAATTCTAAAGGGGTTATGTTTCTCCTGTGGTCGATTACAAAAAGGCTTTGTTAGACTCCTACTTGTTAGTTAATGAATATATGAATATTTCTTATCCTTTCGCATTTGTCTTTATTATTGTTATTAAAAAGAGTAAAGTAACCCCAGCTTAATATCATAAAACATCATGGAACTGATATTTAATTTCGAAAACAGTATTCCATTGAAGAGTAGCAGAGGTTTTTTTTTTTGTTAACTTTTCAGTATTTGTATGTTAATTGGCTGTAAAGAATTTCTGAAAGTTTCTACTTACTTTGGGAAAAGTTTTTCTTTTATCATTTGCACTTAAAGGGAAGAGCAGTGTTAAACAGATTTACTGGCAGAACAAATTCCGCCCTCACAATTTAAATTCTTTAACACTTTACAAGTATTACTTACTTATGTATTTTGCCTGGCCACCAATTATGGTAACTAGCCAAAGTAAATTACTTTGAAAATGAGTTCATGTAAAACTACCTGACCTTCTGCTGCTAAACTACACTGTTTTTTAACCAAAAAAAAATATTTGAGTTTTAAATTCAATGCCTCTTTTGTAAAGAGGCAGCACCCCCTGTTTCTAAAAAAACTACAAATATAATTAAAACGAAAAAAAACAAATTTATTTTGAGAAATTACGTTAATTTTGACCTCATTAACAGCCCTGAGATGAATTTTAGAAAACAAAAAAAAAATGTGAAAACACCAAAAATAAAAGGCTTAAACGATTTATTTATTATAACAAGAAAAACTTTTAAATACTTGAATTCGCCTCATTATTATTGTTTAAAGGCATCATTAATGGAATTTAAAACCAAAAACCGAAAAAAAAACAAACGAAAATCTTATCGAAAGAAAATCCAGCTCAGGGTTTCATTGAACAATAAAATTTATACGTTTTGCTTTCTCCTTCTCCTTCTCTTTTTTCTTTTCCTTTTTTCTTTCTTCTTTTTTTGAGATTATTTTATGGCCATTGTTAGATGCATAATATGGCAGTTGTTCATGGGAACTTCAATTTTCAAACAATAATTTAACGCTACTCAACAATAAACAGTTTTACTTGTTATTATTTTCCCATTCATTCATTCATTCATTCATTCATTTATTTATTCATTTCCATTATTTAATCATTCATTTATATTTACCACACACACACTCCCTCTCTCTCTCTTTCTCACTCTCTCTGTTGTTATCAGAACAATTTATTGCAAAACCATCGCGCCTTTAGTTGGAAACTCAACGAAAGCTGTGAAAGCGTAATAAAATAAAACAGCCCATCATGCTCATCTTATAGTTCATGCTCCAGCTCATCATCAATCCATAATAAAACGCAATTCAACTAATTACCATCACCATCACCACTACCACTACCATTACCACTACCCTTACCATCGCCATTACCATTATGATCGAAGCTCTGCGTTCGGTTTCTTTATTAAACAAAGAAAAAAATAATAAAATAATCAGCATAAAAGACTCTCAGCTGAAAATATAATTTGGATTAGAAAAACAAAAAAAAAAATTGAAAAATAAAAAAACTCTCTTCTCTTTCCCTCCACCTCCTCCTTGCACTCATAGCAAGTGTGTTGTAGAAAAGCAAAAACTTTCAAAGCAGATTTGTTAAGTGGACCAACTTTTTTAAGCCGACTTATTAAATATTTTTGCTTTTCATTCTTCCTTTAGAAATGGCGGCAAATATTTTTTAATACTCCATAAAAGCCAAAAAAATAACGCCTTCACTCTAAAGTACAGAATATCGCCGGGCTAAAAATATGGAAAACGTTTAAAAAGAAATCTGTAGTAAAGGCCTTAAGGCCAATTTTGTAGAAACTGAAGCACACTATTTATTCAATTGCCAAGAAAAATACGAATACGATGGCAAGCAAAAAGAATCAAAAGAAATTAAAAGTCTGCATTACAATACATTTGCATATCTTTTGAATGTATGTATGTATGTGTTTTAAATTTAGTATTCAAAAAATAACCCAGCGAGTATTTTCATTGAAAATTAAGCATGTCGAGAGATGAAATGCGTTTGACTTTATGGAAAGTATGTAGAAAGTTGCTCTGATAGGTTTGTGAAAAAAGAAAAAGAAGAAGAAAAAACAGAGTCAGAATTTCTATAAAAAGAAATGTAGCAGGATCTAGAAAGATAGGGTTGCCATTTCTTTTCTTTTTAGCTCCAACGCCACTTGTGGAATTGTTTTACGTTTTCTCTTTATTAAGATATGACCCATGTTGTCAAGGGTCAAGACCCTTTCTATACATACATACATACATACATACATACACAATTGTTCATAATTCACATTTCAGTCAGGACATGGTTTCTCAGACCATTTATTATGTGGGTGTTAATTTTATTTATAAGTGGCGGGACCTACATTTTAAAGGCGACTCCTAACGACAGATTCTCTTGAGAAACTTTTCATGACAACTTTATTTTACTCTCAGGGTTTTTGCCAGAGGTTTTGCCAGAAATCTGCTGAAAGGAAATCGCCCAAGAAATATTTTTACAAATTTTGTTTTGTGGGAAAGGTTTGACTTGGGGTTTGAACACGGGCCCCACGTTTAATAAGCCAACACACTATCCACTAGAATACAGCGGCTTCTACTTTCGATATTGGAAAACCTTGATGAATATTTTTCGGCTTCTTAAGCAACTCGGGTTTGTAGCTGTGCTATTTAACCACAACACTATGCTTCTTGTATGGACCCGTATATTGTTCTGTAACATGAAATGTCGGATGTTCTGTGAGAGTTACATGAAAGCATTCATAGCCACTCATAATTTACTCGTATGAATTGCCTTGTTTGCAAAAAAAATAAATATGTGAAATGCCAGCCAAGAGTTATAGTTGCATAGGGAAATAGGTACGACCCAAATAAGCTATACTCCGAACAACAGATTCTCGTGTGAATACACAAAATTCTCGAATAAACATATCTCGTATATGATATGATACATGATACAAGATTCCTGAAACTCTGTAAGTCGAACTTCTTTTTGAAGCCAGTATTTTTTAATGATTTTAAACTGTCAGATTTTGAAGTCGCCATAGTCTAGTAGGTAGTGTGTTGGCTTATTAGACGTAAGGCTACGGTTCAAATCCCAGGTCAGACATCAAAACTAAAATATGAAAAATAATATTTTCTCGGCGACTTCCTCTCAGCAGATTTCGAGGTCAAGGTTTTCATACCACTGCTGCTGAAAGAAATGTTATCCTTAAGTTAAAATCTGATGGCTTACACACATAATTGGTCTTTACAACCCTTCAGTCAGGATTACGACCTAGTTTCTCACACCATTTATGTTGTGTGTGCAAATTTTATACATAAGTGGCGGGACATACAGTTTAAAGTCGACTCCGAACGACAGATTTTTGAGAAACTTTTCATGGCAATTTTACTTACTCTCAGAGTTTTTGCCAGAAATCTGCTGAGAGGAAGTCGCCGAAGAAATACTTTTTGTATTTATTTTGATGTCTCGCCTGGGGATCGAACCCTGGCTTTTCGTCTAATAAGCCTACTAGACCACGGCGATTTCTGATCTGATGGCTTATCACTTGGAAAAATAGCCCACACAATGAAGTGTTCTAAACATTTAGTATTAAAGTGATTCCTTATGCAAAAAAATATCGAAACTAGAGCAAGAAAGAGGAAAACGTCCACGCATTTCGGTCAAATTTTAGTACGTCATTCCAAAAAAAATTCTTTTGAGTCATCTAATGGGCTTAAAAATATACTAGATGCTCCACTAACAAGCAGTACTATAAGAAAAAGGCTCGAAGTCCAAGGTCAGTACCAAAAAAGGTTACAATTTTCCAGATAACACCACAGTCGGAAAAAATGGGTCAAAGTGCTCCATCAGACGGAAAATGTTTTGTACGTCGTCCTGCCAATAAAGAGTTTGATCCAAAATGCACAAAAAAGACAGTGAAACAGGGTGGCGTGTCCCTTATGATATGGGGATGTTTTTCAACGTTTCTTGATGCGTTTCTATTATTTTTTCCAACACTGTATGCCAGATTTATCCATGACAGATTTCATACTCTACCAGTTATAAACTAAACTCGTACTTCAAGCCTGACAATTTTTCTTTTATCACTTTTCGATTGCTTTTATTTGATCCTATCGATTACTTTATCATATAATAACAACAATCGATATCTTTAATGTGAAATATATTTCAAAAATATTTCTGACTTTAATATTCTAAAAATAGAATCAAGATCCAAACAAAAATTTGCTGTCCTTTAAACCATTATAAAGCAATACGTGCCACAATAAAAATTTTACCATCCATCACGTCTGAGTTTTGCAGATTAAAAAAGTTTCTTCAAGAATTACGAAAAAAAAATTATTTGAATTCATTTTCAACACCTTTAAAATACTCATACCCTTTAAAATACGATGAACAAAAAAAGAAAAGTAGACTTTAAGTGAAATTTAGAAATTATTAAACTTGTCAAGGACAATATAAATATTGTGAGGCATTATCGCCGGTGACCCTCAAAAAAAGTTGCAGCTCAACTCATTCAAAATATTAAACTTCTGTCAGAATAAATAAAAGCCAACGAATGAAGGAAAAAAGGAAAACAATTTTCATTTCAAATAATTTATGAATTTCAACAATTCAAAACAAAATCAAGTACAAGAAGAAAATCTTGCAACAGAAAAAACTTTATAATCCTCATAACACGACCTATAAAAAGGAAAAAATTTTAATTTTTCCTCTTTTTTTTCATTCTTTTTACACTAAAAAGTTGAATTATTTGCAGGCAAGACTTTATAGAGAAAGGATATCCTTTTTTTGTTGCAATTTACACAGAGTTTTGAAAAGTGATAACACACTGTATATACAGATACGCCGGTATTCTCTCATAATATGCCAACCTTAAGCAATTTATCAACATCCTACAAACCGACAGCGACAGGCAGACAGATAGACACACAGGCAGACAAACAGACAGACGTTCTAGTTTTACAACCTACAATTTGATACAACAGTTGCAATATTTTATAGGTACACTTGCAACTTTTTTTATTTTTTTGAAAACTTTAAAAATCTTGCTGAGCACAGCACAGACTCTGCTAAAGTTGTGCTGCAAGTTGCACATTTACTTGTCATCGTCGTAAATGTTCATGTATCACTTTA
The DNA here is from genome assembly GCA_936449025.2 of Sarcophaga subvicina. Taxonomy (NCBI): domain Eukaryota; kingdom Metazoa; phylum Arthropoda; class Insecta; order Diptera; family Sarcophagidae; genus Sarcophaga; species Sarcophaga subvicina. The sequence goes on along the minus strand of OW388083.2, from coordinate 101,499,403 downwards.
TAAATGGTGTAAATGTCTGTCTGTCGGTCCGTTTAGCGTTGAGTTAAATTTATAAATATTTCAATGATTTTTAAATCATATTTCATACTCGAGAAATTATATGAAAGTGATTCACTGTACAGAGGAGATTGTAGCCTAAAAACGAAATTTGGAGAAATTATGGCACAGCTTTAAGGCATAAATGGAATCTTATGAAAGAAATAGTAGCTCTGTGGCTGATTATGCGATCTTCAAAAACAGAGCGCAAAACATCGAGTGTATCTTCGGCTGTGTGGCAAGTAGCGCCGTCCTGCTGAAACCAAATGTTGCCAATATCCTCCTCTTCAATTTTTGGGAACAAAAATTCGTTCAACATGGCCCGATAACGATCGCCATTGACGTGTAACGGCCACTCCTTGCGCATTTTCGAAGAAAAATGGCCCAATTATGCCTCTGGACCAACATCCGCACCAAACAGTGACTCGTTTTGGGTGCGTCGGCTTTTCAATGTATGCGTGCGGGTTTTCTGTGCCCCAAATGCTACAATTTTGCTTGATAAAGATCAAAATGAGCTTCATCTGAAAAGATGATTTTTTTTGCCAAAATCGGCATCCTCTGGTGTAGGCTACTGCATGGCCAGCCGAGGCAGCCATTTGAATGAAATTATTTTCCATTATTAACCGGACGGATTGTACTTTCAAATAAAAAAAGAAATTTTAGAAAATATTCAGTAGTTTTTTTTTAAGCATTTTCAAAAAAAAAAGTTATTTGGCGGACCCTTTAGCAATTATCAAGAAATTTATTGTGTGTAGAGCGCATCCGAAATGTTAAATTTTTTTATGACTCAGGCCTCTAGACCTCTCTATAAATATATCAGGTAGAGTAAGTCTAAAGAGCATTGTGGTGAGATATTTTGTTCAGTTAATCCTTTTATTTCCCTAAAACGAAATATACCATGAAATGATATGCTGGATACTGATGTTATCCTCTCTCAGTAGTTATACGATTGCTGAATGGATTCTTTAGAAAGACAATGAATTCTCTTCATTTTTTAAAAATCTAAACAGACACGAAGAATTGTCAGAATTTGGGTTTTTAGCCACGCAGTTCAACTACACCACATCAACTCCTGGAACGGAAAATCATCAGTAAGACGCGATGAATTGCAAAGATAGTGAACCATTTTTTTGTGGAAACCTTTAAGAAATCGAAAACAAGAATACAAGTGGAAAAGATCATGTTCAAAGCGCCAGTATTCGCCATAACAAGACTTCAAAGCCGGGCTTGACTCAAACATGGTTATGGAGTGTGATTTAAAAGTAATGAGCTAATATATCCTTATCCAGTGAGTTCTTTAGAAAATGGTCTAGCAAAGCTATCGGCTGTTATATACGTATCTCGTGTCTGAAGTGTCATTTATTAAAAAGGTGTGGCATTATTGAAAATGGAATTCGACAACATTGGCAATTCAAACATGGTCACTTTAGAATGATTGTGATTTTTACGGCCATTGAGTTACTGCGCAAGAAATTGTAAAGACCATAAATATTTCACATATGGAATCTTTACGCGTATAGACAGGCATATGCACCATTTCCATATACGCTCTACCATAAATATTCCTTCTATTAGAGAGATTGGGGTGGCTTTAATCAACTTCTCAGGAATAGGTACAGCTTTGCGGCTAGTTATGTCGTATTTTCCATTTGACTTCACAGCAGCATCCGTATGAATTTCAACTTACGCAACAATTATAGTCGTATGACCCTTCACAAGTCGCCGTAGTCTAGTAGCTAGTGTTATGGCTACATTTCTAAACTCAGGTCAAACATCTCCAATACAAGAAGACTTATTAAAAAAAATTTTCTTCGGCGACTTCCTCTCAGCAGATTTGTGGCAAAACCTCTGAGAGTAAATAAAAATTACTATGAAAAGCTTCTCAAAAATCTGTTGCTCGATGTCGACTTTAAACTGTAGGTCCCATCACTTATGAGTAATTTTAACACGTACATCATAAGTGGTGTGAGAAGGTAGGTCGTAACCGTGGCTGGAGACTGCCACAAGACCGTATTTATGCAGACTTAAGTGACTTTGCGAACAAAACTTTCTTCAGCAATGATACTTATTTTCCACTCGGTGGTTACGTCAGCGAGTATAATTATTGCATATGGTGCTCGGAAAGATAGAAGTGTTTATGGAAACAGTGACTGTTGTTCTGTGTATGGTCAGAAAATGTCATTGAGTTACAGTTATTCGAAAACGAGCCTTGGGGAACAATTAAAGGAGGGTTTATTCGAATGATAACTGATTATTATGGCTCCAATTGAAGCCTACGAACTGGGCATCATGTGGTTTCTTATACTTTATTGCATAAACTGTTTCTAGGAAGAGTAGCTTCACATTTCGTCGACATGATATGGCCACCAATTACATGTGATTTGATGTCCTTAGGCTTGTTTTTGATGAGGCTATGACAGAGACCATGTCTATGCGGGAAATCTGTTACACTACCACTGAGATGGCGTCAGAACAGTGTGACTACCAATGTAACCAATCTATAGGCGGTCATTTAAATGACATAGTTTCTCGTACATAATTGCAACGTGGCAACATTTTAATAACTGAGAAAAGGATAATCTTTGCAACCTGGCGAAACAATCAATTCTGAGCTCTACTGTTTACAACTCTGCTCCACATCTGTTGCTAGGCTGAAGGTCTAATAGGTGGTGCTACCCCAGAAGTATGCCTTAAGTATCGCGTAAATCTTAACAATGTTTCCCCGAGCCTTTTTATACCATTTACTGTCTTCTCTTTAATGTTAAAATACAAAGTTAACATATAAAAATTTTTCTTTTTAATTTTTATTATTATTTGAAAATTTCATTAATTAGCCGTTGCTTGCGTCATATTTCTACTGGAAAATTTTAAACGAAATGATTTCCTTCCTTAAATGCTTCATGTTTGCAAATTTCGTTTGAGGGTATTGATGTTTTGTTTTTTTTTGTTGGTTTCTGGCTTAATAGCAAATTTCATGCATCACTGCCAATGATTTATGATTTATTATTATTCTAGAAAATATTCTCTCTCGCTCCTAAACAGAATCTGTCGTTTTTTGAATTTTCAATTGCCAAAACGCTGTTGGCTAGAAAATTTTGTATTGAAAACCTTTAAGCGTTATTGGGAAAAACAATACGGAAAATCTTTTAAGCGTAAAACTTAAGCGACAAACAATTGAAATCATATTTGAAAATTTTAATCATTAAAGTGAGGAAAGACAAGTGGCTGGTAATGAAGCAAATCAAAAAAAAAAGAAGAAAATTCAGGAGAAAAAATATGTATTAAACGATGTTTTTAATAAAGGAAAGTAAAGTGAAATGAAATGGAATTTGAAGAGGAGTCTTAGAGAAAAATAATTGAATTCTTAATTTTAAAGCAACATATTCTTTTAAAAGAGGAACTCCACGTATTTTATTTTTCATGTGAAGATTAAGAACCATTTAAGCCGGCTTGTGCACATTATGAAAATTGTATCGGTCGTGGTAACACTGTCAGGGTTGGAGGAACTCACTTTTGAAAATTTTAACAATCCTTCATTGACTACGACCAGCATAGAAGGCAGTCAAATCAATGTAACGTCTATTAGGCGGTGATGTCCGTAATAAAAGCTGTGGCGAAAACTATTGGGGATGCAAAGACTATTAAACGGAACATTACCAAACTTTCCCATGGCTAGGCTGTTAGCAAAGCACTGAACTTTAAAGTAATGAACTCCAAGATAGTGTACAGCTATCGTAGAGGTATCATACAGTGATGACCTTATAATTAGAAACGTCTTAACATACATGTTGTATGTTTGTTAATTTGTTTGGAGGACGTCTTACATACGTTTTTCCAACAGATTGGGACAAATTAAACTTAGATTCGTCACTCCAGAGAACTGTGTTCCAGAAGCATCGTTTCTAATTATAAGGCCATCACTGTATGTGTACCGGTACACAGTGAGATTCCAGGTAACTGTAGAACAGATGAATTTGTCAGATGCGGTACAACCATCGAACTCTCCAATGAATCAACTCTCGACTTTAAGAATCGCTCGGAAAACCTGTAAGCTTATATTTGACAAAGCGATTCCACCATCAGCAATAGAAGGGCGGTTTTGGATACGGTCAAAATGGCACTGAATATGTGGCCAAAACTAGTTAAAAAAGAAAAGTCTGCTTAACCTACAAAACAGCACGGTCAGTATTATATTTGGAATAATTACGAGTCATTACATTTTGGGCACGCATGCAAGGCACATCGGTCCTAGACACCTTGCTAAAAGTTTCTGCAGAAGTTACAGAGATTGAGAAGAGGCCAAGACTGTTCTTTTCCTACTGGGAACATGTCCGGCACTATGTCATAAAAGAAGAAGATGTCTTCATGCATACTATGTAAACAACCTGTAGGAACTTTCACCCGTTGATATCTGTATTCTGAATCGCTTCGTCAAAAGTTACGATTGGTTCCGGGACTAGGGGATAATAGAAAATTATGGCATCATACTATGCCCAATGTGGCCCGAATGTGTCCATTTAACCGCCTCCCCACCTACTATATGATCACAGATGTCACTGATTTATTTACTAAAAAACAAATTTTTGTAAAAACAAATTTTTGAAAAAATTTGGAAAAAACGCACAGATATGTGGTAGAATAAGACTCAAAATAGCTGTGCTGTCTCTGTCAGCTAATTAGTCCAACCTAACTATGGTTCATATAGCATAGAGCCTTAATAAAATCATGCAATCTATTACGCCGCCAACTTAATCCAGAGTTTACCAGCCACAAGTTCCTAAATTTTTTTTCTACATTAGTATAGTAGGTAGTGTATAGGCTAGTTAGACGAGAGCCTCGGGTTCAAGTCCAAGATCAGTTATTTCGAACCACACGGAAAAAAAACTTCCTCTAAGCGGTCTTCTGACAAAAACTCATGGAGTAAAATAAAATTGCCACTAAAAGTTTCTCAAATTTGTCGTTCAGAGTCGACATTAAACAGTAGATGCCGTCACTTATGGGTAAAATTAACAAACACTAGGTTTACTAGGTTGTAATCCTGACTAAATGATTGTATGTAATACAGCTATTAATATTTACATACAAACAGTTTCGGGAGCATTCGATTAGTTTAGGAAGTGCAAGGAAGTTTTTAAAACGGAATGTCTTGTACAAAATAGCTGACGTAAGTGAACAGCAGATATAAGCGAAATATGTCGAAGGTGTAATTGAGAATATCATAGGGAAGTCGCAGTAATCTAGATGCAGTGTGTTAGTTAATTAAATGAAAGGCTAAGATTGAACCCTTGGTTCACACATCTCGAAGAAAACAAAATGTGAAAAATATTTCTGTCGGCGACTTCCTCTCATCAGTCTTCTGGCAAAAACTCTGGGAGTAAATTAAAATTGCCATGAAAATTTTCTTAAGGATCTGTCGTTCAGTGCCGACATTGCAGTGTAAGTCCCTTTACTCATGGATAAAATTAATACACACAACATGACTGGTATGAGAAGATTGGTTGTAGTCCTGGATAAAAGGGTGTAATACAACTAAAGTGAGTTGTGATCATAAAAAGGATACCTTCTGTATTGATCGATATATCGAGAAGCAGTTTAAGCAATTGCTTTAAATTTTAAATCTTTTCGAATATATTTTCAAAATAAAATTTTTAATATGGAAAACATACGATTACATATCAAACAATTTATCAAAACTGTTATCGCAAACCCTGTAGGACTACAATTATCAAATCTCAAAACACACATGCACACTCTAAGCAATCATTAATAAAAATGCAAAATAAAAACAAGAACAAGAATAAGAGAGAGAGAGAGAGAGAAACATCAATAAATTAGAAAATGAATAAATAAAAATTCTATGTCTACTGCCTGCTGGCATTGGCACAGCATGCCCTAGTATTTCACATTCAATGTGTTGTGTTGTCCTCCATATAGAATCCATTTAATATCAAAAAGGACGACAATCATGCCATAATAAAATATGTACATATATATGTATGTATGTGAACAAGAGAAAAGAGAATACAATTACAAAATAACCATTTAAGACAAAAGCAAAAATAAATCATTTACAAATACATTCGTTTCAATACAATACAGAACAGAAATGAATCTTTTGTCCGGCAGTTAAATAGTGCCAATGTAATCAAGTGGAAAATATAAAAGAGTTACGAGACATGGACGGGCTCATAAAATCGAATATTTGCTTGCGGACTAAATATTAATAATCTGGTGATGATTGGCTGGCTGGCTGGATGGCCGACTGGCTGGTAATTAAATAGTAATTATTGGCTTAAATTAGTTACAGGCCAAATGGAATGCTAAACCCAATTCTGCTTAAATTTAAATGCAACACAGTATTGTCACTGTAAATATATGGAAAAAATGTAACAAAAAAAAAAACTAAAAATATTTTATAAGTTGACTGACTAGGTGTAGGACTTTCGTCGCAATGTGAATGTAATATTCTGTAGGTATCCGTATGTAATCGTATTATTCAATATAAAATTTTTTCAATTTAATATTTAAGTGCCCCTGAAATTGTTCTTACTTATCTGGTCATTATACCCTTTTAGTCAGGACCACAACCTATCTTGCTACACCAGTCTTGTTGCGTGTGTTAATTTGTCGCATGATACATGAAATTTAAAAGAAGTATTTCTGTGATTGCTTTTCCATAGACAGAGTATTCTGAGGAGCAAGCAACACACATACAAACAAACATAATTGGTCATTACAAGCCTTCAGTTAGGATTACAACCTAGCCTCTCACGCCACCCACTTATGTTGTGTGTGTTAATTTTATACATGAGTCTCGCAACCTAAAGTTTATTGCCGACATCGAACGATAGATTTTTTAAAGATCTTTTCAATGGCAATTTTATTTACTCTCGGAGCTTTTACCAGAAGACTGCTGTAGTCGAAAAAAGAAATATTTTGAAATATTTTTTCGACGAAAGAAATATTTTGTTTTGAGCTTGGGTTTGAATCCTGGCTTTTCAAACAATAAGCGAACGCACTACATGCTACATTTTGGCGACTTCTTACGGACTCCTTAAGTAACTGTAATGTCAAGATTACGATATCGCTTCTCACACCAGCCTTGTTAGGTTAGGTTAGCTCAAAGTGGTAGCTTTGATTACCAAAGCACACTTAAGCATTGCTGCCCGTTGTGCCGCCACGACTGACTGAATTCAACCAAACTCATAGAGGTTGAAGTTGGTCAGAGCAAGGGCTGCATAATACTAGCCTTGTTATGTGTATACATTTTATCCACGAGCAGAAGGATCTGCATTTTAATGACAATTCCGAACGATAGATTTTTGAGAAACTGTTCATGGTAGTTTTGTTTGCATTCTGAGTTTTAGCCAGAAGACTGCTGTGAGGAAATCGCCGAAAAAATATTTTGTTGTTTTTCGTTTTGTTCGAAATTACTGAGTTGGAGTTTGAAACACGGGCTCTAATCTAATGAGCCAATATACTACCTACTAGAGTAAGGTGACTTCAGACTTGACTAAGTAAACAGAAAGTTTTTTTAAGCAGTCTGTGCTAGACTTTTATATTCGTATTCCATACCAGGTCAGCAATTAGTATTCAAAACGATAAGTAGAATCGAATCATACTCATAATTTCTGATACTTATACGCAGTCATACTTATTTTAATATCATGGAACCTCTACTTATATTCAAAGTTTGAAGTACTCATCATATTTATACTTAACAACACGTATGATGTTGTTGATTTCGACTCTCCAATACTCAACATATACACGAATCACAAAATAAGTATGAACACTCAAATACTCACTAGAAGGTTATATGTTTGCGTCTTTTTTATTTTGTTGTGTATGCTTAACTACTAAGACTGCAAATTCTGTTGAATGATTCGAGTCATTCGAATCATTTATAAGTATTATAAGTATTTTTTCTAAAGTTATGAATCTAAATGAGTAGGCTTATGAATCAAACATATTTCGAATGGTATGAGTTTGATATCAACGTTGTAAGCATACTCATTGCAACCTGTACTTATAAATCAACATTGTAGTGAGTATGAGTGGATCAGAGTAGTGAAATTTCAATATTGTTGACTCATTTATATTCAAAATTTCATGAGTGCTTATGAATAGCGAAAAAACGATTCATTGCTGATCTCTGGTTCTGACCTTACAATGCCGCTGAGAGTAGCAGAGGTCCAAGAGGTCGATTATTTGGAACGTGTGATGAGCATGACTTTGGATCAGAGTTGGTAGGTTGCTTAGTCAACTAGAGTACAACTTTCACACCAACATGCCATCTCTATTATACTCAATAATACTGTTGTAGACAATAAACACTTCGAACGCCATGATAACAACATCTCTTATAACAATTTTTCACTGTCACATAGGACAAGTCATACGCATACATTAGTATCTGCTGCAGTTGCATTTGTTATTCATTTATCTTACACTTCTTACTGGCTTCAATTACCATATGGTATGTTATTTACAATAAATTTCATTAATATTTCCCTACCTCTAGGACAGTATAAAAATAAATATTTTTCATGTTTCAGTTTTCATTTTAAATGCATTAAATAATCTACTCGGAAAGATACATACACATATGGTCGAAAAAATAAGTACACTTTGCTTTCGAAAAATTGTTTCAAGACTAAGAAAAAGTATCCAAAGTCTTCGTTCTATAGCAGAAACCATGAACAGGACGCTGTTTTTAGTACAAAATGCTTTAAAGCCTAAAAAGTCGCAACTAGTGGAAGTTCCAAAAAAAGCAAAAAACAAAAGATAGCCGTATTGTAACACTTGCGAAGATTGGAAATATAATTTCATCGCTAACATTTCGTCGTAGACTACAAGAAGCACATTTACCAGGACGGATAGCTAGAAGAGTCCTTTGCCTAGACAAAAAAAGAAGATTTAAAGGCTAGATTACATACATACATAATTGGTCATTACAACCCTTCAGTCAGGATTACGACCTAGTTTCTCACACCACTTATGTTGTGTGTGTTAATTTTATGCACGTGTGGTGGGACCTACAGTTTAAAGTCGACTCCGAACGACAGATTTTTTTAAGAAACTTTTCTCATGACAATTTTATTTACTCTCAGAGTTTTTGCCAGAAATCTGCTGAGAGGAAGCCGCCGAAGAAATACTTTTTGTTTTTTATTTTGATGTCTGGCCTGGGGCTCGAACCCTGGCTTTACGTCTAATAAGCCAACACACTACCTACTAGACTACGGCGACGACAAAGGCTGGATTAGCGTTTGCAAGAACTCATTCCAAGTGGTCCGGTGCAGACGGTAAAAAAACAATGGCGAAACATTTTGTAGAGCGATGAAACAAAAATTAATTTATTTAGAAACGACTCTGACCGGAATGTTGGACGTCCTAAGGGCAAAGAATTCCATGTTCGCTTTACAAAGAAGACGGTCAAGCACGGGGCGGCAATATTAAGGTTTCTCGTGGTATGGTGTCGGTCCGGCACATCGAATTACCGACACCATGACCAGTAATCGCCGTAGTCTAGTTGGTAGTGTGTTGGCTTATTAGACGTATGGCCACGGTTCAAACCCCAGGTCAGACAACAAAACGAAATATGAAAAAATATTTCTTCGGCGACTTCCTCTCAGTAGATTTCTGGCAAAAATTCTGAGAGTAAATGAAATTGCCATGAAAAGTTTCCCAAAAATCTGTCGTTAGGAGCCGAATTTAAACTGTAGAGGGGTTGTACTGACCAATTATGTATGTATATATGACCAGATTCCACTACAAAGATATCTTGGAAACTACAGTGTTGACTTATGATGAGGAAAGTATGCCTCTTAGATGATCATTCCAGATGGAGAACGATCCGAAGCGCACTTCTTAGTTGGTAGAGGATTGGTTTCAAGATAATAATGTTGATCTCCTCGTCTGGCTAAGTCAATCTCCGAACTTGAATCCAATCAAAAATCTTTATAGAGAGTTGAAACAAAGAATTGGAAAGGAGGTTTTTAAAAATAAGCAGCAGTTATGGAATTTTGTTCAAAAAACTTGGTATGAAATACCAGTAGAAATCTGCAGGCAACTTATTGGCAGCAGGCCAAAAAGAGTCAACAAAATAATTGAAAATAAAGTTGGATATACCGGCTTTTAATGAAACTCAGCCAATTTAGCAGAACAAATTTGAATTTTTTTTACTTTATTTTTGCTCATTTTAACTAAGTGTACTTATTATTTTTAATTTTTGAAAAAGTTTGAATTTAATTTTTGGTTTTTGTTGTATTCATTTTATTTCTAATGTTATAACAAAACAAATTAGTATTTGCTTCTTTTTCTTTTAATTGAAATAACTTTTCGTTTGCAAGCCTTTTAAAAAATATATTAGGGTGTACTTAGTATTTTGAACATGTGTGTATGCATTGTTGTATGTGTCTGTTAGCAGGATATAATAAAAAATAAATTTCAAAACTATCTATCTATTGACATTTGGAAACTAGATACGTAGTTTTTTTTATTATAAATCCAAGACTTTTCCAGTCTAGACATTCGCAACAGCCAGCAATAGGCAGGCACTTGAATGAGAGAGAAAAGTGTATGCAAAATGAAAATATGCATGTATGAGTACATGTACGAGTATATGAATGTATGAACAACATGTGAAATAACTAAAATAAAAATAAAACTGGAAAATATTTATAAAAATAGGAAGAAAAAAAATAGAAAATAAAAAATAGAAAATGTAATAAAAAGATGCCTTAACACCATAAAATTGTCACAAAGGAATTTTTCTGCTCTATTTACGAATGTACATACGTACGTATTTACGTACGTATGCAGAATAGTATCGAATTGAATATTTTTAAATTGTGTGTGTGTGGCATTACGATTGGTATGCGAATGTTGTCAGATAAAAATAATGCCTCAGAATATTAAAAGAGAATGTCAAAAAAAAAAAGAAGAGTGAGAGTAAAAAATCGAACGAAAATCGTAAATATTTTTCATGAACATATTAAAGTTTAAGGAAATTACACAAATTTTTTTGTTTATATTTTCTACATCAAATATTTTCTTCTATTGAGTGGTTATCTACAAGGAATTATTGTGTAGATGACCGTGTTATTATTACATGGTCATTTCATTCTTATAATGGGTACGGTACTAGGACACAGTGAAGATTTCTTGATTTTAAACCCAAAAAAATGATTTTGGGGAAATCAATTTGACTTCAACGATAAAATCGTTCTACTAAAGAATCTGCTTTTGACGATTTCCATAAATTGAGTCTATTTTGGAAAGAGAAAATCATCAAAAAAATTGGGAAAGACTAGAACATAAGAAAAGTTGATGTTGCTAGTTAACGAGATATTCGTCACTAAACAATGATCAAACATTTGAAGAAAGTTTGGCACCATGAAGATTGTTTTATGGATCCTACTTGATCCTATTGCATCGAATTTTTATTTGCGTCTCATTATTAAAACGAAACAAATACGAACTGTTACTGAAGCGAGTGTTAATGAGCAATAAAACCAGGAGAACCCAAGACAATATTACGCGAAAAGGATCATGTGTGAAGCTTTGTAGACATTGATAAGCTTAGGGTTGACACCAAGAGTGTTAATGCCGAGTATCTGATAACATTGAAAGGATTCTTAAGTTTACTGCAAACGGTTAATGAAATTTCAACTGTCAATCCAATTAAAAGTGCTAGAATCGATGGAAAGACAGATGTCGTGTTCTGTGACGACAACCTGCGATACAAAGATCTTTGATGACTCGATAGATAATATAAGAGTTTGGCTGAGAAGTTTGTCCAGACTTTGCAAATTATCACAGGTAAAATGCAAAAGAATGAGTTTTTCGTTTAGAAAAGCTAGGAGTTCCGTGCTGATGGAATAAAGATGTCATCACAAAAAATGGCAAAATGTTAACGATCAACACTACGCATACATACCTAAATACATAATTGGTCATTATAACCCTTCAGTTAGGATTATGACATAGTTTCCCACCCCACTTATGTTGTGTCCGTTAATTTTATACATGAGTGGTGGGACGAAGTCCGCGTAGTCTAGTGGATATTGTGTTGGGTTATTAGAGGTAAGGCCACTGTTCAAACCCCCAGACATCTCTAACAAAACGATATATGAAAAAATAATTCTTCGGAAACTGCCCCTCAGCAGATTTCACGCGCAAACTTTGAAAGTCAATAAAACTGCAATGAAAAGTTCCTCAAAAAAAACTCTTGGATCATATTGTTACGAAAATGAAAAATCTAAATGCTGGCTTTAACATCTCTTAACATTAAAATTATAAACAAAAGCTACAAAAACAAATCAATGCAGTAAACAAACTTGTTTATAAATCATTGTACTGCATACATACACCAGCATAAAAAGAAAACGGTAAACAAGTAAACAAAAATACGCCAACAACCCTACATTAATAAATGCAAACAACGATGTATACATTTATAGAGATTTCGAGAAGGTGAAGTCATGAACATTCGCCTTCAAGAACATTCATTAGACTGTTTATGTTGCCATATAAAACGCAAGACAAAGCAGGCGACTGAGTTGGTGAAGTTCAGTCAGTCTTGTGTGAAGACGCGGTGCGTTTGCAGATAGTAATCGTGGCTTGAAGATCTCCGTTACAAAGATCTGTCGAATAATTTTCTAGTAATTGTTATTGTTTATACAAAGGTTGACAACACAAAAACTAATTGTTGTTGTTTACATAAAGTTGTGAACTGTGGCACACAGAATTGTGCGAATAATAAAAAATTTTAATTGAAATTAAACACAAATTTATTTTAATTTTATTTGCTATCTACGAGCTTATATTTTAAACGTTTTAAAAGGGTAAAAACGTAAGAATATTAACATAAACAACATATGTGGTTTGAGAAACTAGTTCCAATTATGTATGTGGTAGGACCTACTGTTTAATGTCGGCGCCTTAAGAAGAATGTTATATTTTTTTGCCAGAGGTATACTGAGAGAATGCCACTGAAGAAATATTCTTCTTATATCAGTTTGTTGGAGATGTCTGGGATGGGGTTTGAACTGGGGCCTCACTACTAAACTTTGGCAAAAGCTGTTTAGTTTCTGAAAAATTTATTACCAAACTTTTTTGTACACTCAATACTATATTTACCATCTTTATCTGCATGTGTAAGGTAATTGTTCTGCCAGTACAAACAATTTTTAGCTCATTTACCTCTATTGTCTTTGGTACTTAACATTCATTGTTAAGTCTTTTGCTTTTGATCAAATGCTAATTATTTATTAAATTTTGTGTAAAAATAATACCCAACAAAAATTGAATTTCCATAAAATAATTGATAATTTCGAAAATTACCTTCAAGGCTACATTTATTATTAAAATTTCTGGCTTATTTAAGTAGAGAGTATTTCTATTTATTTTAAAGTCTTTGTGTACATAAGTTTATTTACAAAAAGATACATACTTTTATGATATTGAAATAAATTATCATACTATGCTTTACTACTTATTGATGATTATTATGTAAATGAAGTTGAAAAAAAATTATGTCTAAATAATTAAGATCACAAGTGAAGTGAATGTGAGGTCATTAACCATTGAAATGATGATTTTATGCTTTACTAAGTACATTATTTACAAATACAAATACAAATACAAATACAAAGACGAATACATTTATACGTTGTATTCATTTGATTTCATAAATTTATGATATTTACTCAATTATGAACATATTTATTTAAACTCTACTACTACTACTACTACTACTACTACTACTACTACTACTACTACTTACTACTACTACTACTACTACTAATACTACTACCAGTACTAAATAAACAAAAAGACACAAATTTTATTGAACATTAAAGTAACGGAGGATTACAAAAGGAATTAAATTTATTCCAATTGCTCCAATTGATTCAAGTACAGGGACAACATGTTAGCTGTCATGTTGTCTTGTATTAAAGAGAATTCATTAAATGTTTAATTAAGAATATTAATGGCTTTTTAATAGTTTTTATATCTAAACATGCACACCATACATATATACATACATGTATACATATGTGAATTTGGAATAATTAAGTACCTGTATTACATACGTTTTAAACGTTTTTGTTGCTCGTGCTTCAAATAAATAAATCTCCATGCGTTCCGTTCACTATTCTTTAATTATCTTCCTGGTAATTCTAAACCAAGTAATTAACCAGTGATTAAAATTAGTGACTATTAATGATTAATTATTGAAATCAAAATTACTGCGCTCTCATTCTTTGCGACAGCAATAATCTTCATGTTGGAGTAGTTTTTTGCATAAAGTGAAGCAGAAGGTTGTTACACGATATTTTCCTTGACTTTAATTTGTTTAAGTTTTGTGTGTAAATACGATGTTTAAAATTCTTTTCATTCCATTGAAAATTTATTATTCCAAAAGCATTTTACATCACTTTATTCAAAACTTCCAGTGATAGTTTTACATAATCCCGACAATTACCTCCTTTGAGGACTTCAAGTGTCAAACGCTTGTGGTCAGACGCTTGTACTCATGAGACTTATAAAACCCCAATTTCGTTATACGCCATGCATTAGGCTTCATTCAACATCTTATTGTAATACACGTCCTATAGTGTCAATTCATCTAGTTGAGCTAGGAGAAATTCAGTAAAAAAATTTCGATTGTAGGCCAAGCTGTAGGATGCCATTCTCTATCTCATTGGAACCACACGTTATGTGGTACCGGTTCGTATAGTTCAGGCCATTGAGTATGGCTTTGTAGCACTCGTCTTTAACAGAAGTCATATGGATCTTAAAGTTGTCATCAGAATGATGACCGCAGTTTAAAAGCTACGCCACACAGTAGCTTTAAGAAGGTTAGTGAATTTCATTATACACGAACGTGAGGTGTAGTAGAGGCAGTAATTCTGTTTATTCACGTATTAATAGAAAAAAATAGGTTTTGTCGATCACAAATGATTTTAGATGAACGTAAGTCCTCTTTAAAGTCAAAGTAGCGTAGTAGGTTGTGTGTTCACTTATTAGATGAGTACCATTAATTCAAATCTTAGGTCAGACATCTCGAACGAAGTATAAAAAAGTATTTCTTCGACAACTTCCCCTTAGCAGATTTCAGACAAAATCTCTGTTAGTAAATAAATACTGCCATGGAAACTTTCTCAGACAAACGTGCCGTTCGAAGTCAACTTTAAACTGTAGCTCCCGCCACTCATGTATAAAATTAGTACATACAACATAAGTGCTGCGAGAAGCTAAGACGTAATCCTGACTAAAGGATTGTAATGCCCTATTATATATGGACGTATGTATGTATTGCTTTTTTTATAGTTGTTATGGTCTATGTAGAGGAGATCAACACTTGGATCTAATATCTCGAACAAAACGAAATATGTAGCAATATTTCTTTCAACAACTTCCTTTTAACAATCTTCTGGCAAAACTTTGAAAAATTGCCCTGAAAAAGTTACTAAAAATCTGTCATTCGGAGTCGACATTAAACAGTTGGCCTCACCAGTCATACATAAAATTAACACAAAATAACATGGATGCTGTGAGAAATTAGGGTGTAATCCTGGCTAAATAGTTGTTATGACCAATTAAGTAAGGAGGATGTCTTCTTTGGAGCTGAGATTTAGAATGTAGTGAACGTATATTTCATGGTTTTGGTGGTCGATAACTCATAGCTGATGGACTTTGTAAGCCAACATTGTAAAAAGCTTTCACTAAACATTTTCTGCACCACTTATGTTGTGTGTGTTCATTTTATACATGAGTGGCTAAAGTCGATTCCGAACGACTGATTTTTGAGAAACTTTTCAAGGCAATTTTTATTTACTCTCGGAGTTTTTGCCAGAAATCTGCTGAGGGGAAATAGTTTTCATATTTCGTTTTCATGTTTGATCTGGAGTTTGAACCGTGGCTTGATGTCTAATAACTTAACACACTATGAATTAGACTACTGCGACTTCATTGCTTTTGGAAAGTTTCTCACTCCACTACTTTCTTCATCCAATATTGCTTGCAAATCGGGATCTTCAAACTTTTTAATTGTCTTCCAAGTTCTTCTTTTCTCACATAAGAATCCTGATCTCCTAGCCGTCCAAACCATATTCTGTATGTTGCTGCCGATAAAGCATGATCACCACATGCCTCTACAAGCATTCAATAGGACTCTTTGGTGCTTTTTTTAAATGGAAACAAAAATTAATGTTCCCGCAAATTGTTATTTTCTTGTATAAAATTCGATACTTAGGTCAGGTTAGGTCGGAGCGGTAGCTCTGTTATCACAAAGCTCACTTGAGCACGCACAGCGGCCCGTTGGGATGCCACGAGTGAACGCAGTCCCTGTACTAACCAAGTTCCACCAAAATCAGGGAAAAGGAAGAAGTTGGGCAGCGCAAAAAAAATTCTATACTTAATCTACTCGAAAACAGAAGCCTGCAAGAATTTTTTGAGCTCAACAAAACACTTAATGGAGCTCAAACTCATCGCAGTTAATATATTTAAATTATTCAAATTACTTTTGGTTTAGGTTTGAAGACTTTAATTGCATGGGAATATTAAAGTCTCTACCAACTATTCATATAAAGGCTACACACATACGTAAGTTTCTTTTGTAGCCCTCCAGTATGTATACTTAATGAGGATTTATGAAACTACGTATACCTCTGTATGAACAAGTCAATCTACGTTAAACAGAGCTTTAACAAACAAAATCAATTTCCATTAAATGTTACCACCACAATCTAACTTATAATAGTTATTTTCGTTTTTTTTATTCTTTTATACATTTTGTTTCCTTAATAAAGAAAAAAAATAAAAAAAAACGAATTTTTTTTGAAGCGACACAAAAAAGTACCAAGAAAAGTATGCTAATTGACCAAATCAGCTTATGAAGGTAGGTTGCTCATATAAAACATTCTCTACGAACGAAAGCATTGCCAATTAGCAAAATGCCTTTCTTTCTGTTTTGTTTGTTGTTGCTAATAAATGTGTATTTCATCATTAACCCTGATGGGGAAAAAAAAAGAAATGAAAATAAAAATAAAAAAAATTTCTCCATATTCCACGCTCTCATTGAGTGACCATTTGTTACCAAAAAACTAAAAAAATACAAAAAACTTGATTGATGATACCGCAGGCCAAAAATACGTTTTTTCCTCTGTTTTTATTTTAAACCTCTGTCAACAGTCCTTGTTAATAAGTTTCGAAAAGTATCCGATTTAAATAAATTGGCTATGAAGGGAGACGGAAAGGGGGTGAAAAAACCATCAATCGAAATCAAAATCACCACATGAAAGTGGTATAAGAACAAGGCCACTTCTCTAGTGGCTTTATACCACATATTCAACCACATAGCGGTAGCGTGGCTAAAAAGCAAAGAGGAGAAAATGTTTTTGGTTAGAAAAAAAAAACATTTAAGCTGATTTGATTTCCAATGAAACATAAATTCTAAGCAGCGTTTTTGTATTGAAATTTTTTGGAAAATTAAAATTTGAATAAATGTTAGTAAAATTAAAAACGTTTATATATGAAATTAATTTTTGCTTCGATCAAATAAAACACTGAAAACGGAAATAATTTTATTTAAGGCCCTGCTCCAAATCTGTAAAATAATTGAATTTATTGTATAAATAACGATTAAGGATCCTTTAATATGTTTAAAGGCAGTTCAAACGGTGTTATATACTATCGTGGCATTCTTTCATTATCAGGTTCGAAAGATCTAACATGAAGTTGTTGGACACGAAACAGCAATTGATGTTGTCAGTTCTGTGCAATCGTGGACAACATTTTCTATTGAGAATATCGCGGTAGATAAAGATATCACAGAAGACAGGGTGGACATTTGAACGATATTATATTTCACACGTAATGGCATTATTAGGCCCTTGAAATTGGTAAAACAAAGGTCGATGATATGTCACTTATATCCAATGAGATGCTCGATTTTATTCTTTTCGACTTATTTTTATAAATCCTTGGTTTGGTGTTTGATTTTGCTGATGAACTTTGAACCTACTACCTTAAAATAACATTGCCAAAGTCATTGTTTGCAACATGTTGGTGAAGGAAGCAGCTGCGTAGAATAATCTTCTGTTCAATCTTTATTCGATCATGAAAGTTCTCTCAGAGAGACAGATATTTGCAAGATTGCTAGACGTATTAATTAGACGGAGAATGAGCAACAAAAGCAACACACTGTAACATATTGGTTCATATAAAAAGCAAACACATATGAGTGGTGGGACCTACAGTTTAAAGTCGACTCCGAACGACAGATTTTTGAGAAACTTTTCATGGCAATTTTATGTATTCTCAGAGTTTTTACCAGAAATCTGCTGAGAGGAAGTCGCCGAAGAAATACTTTTTGTATTTTGTTTTAAAGTCTGGTCTTTTCAATTACAGAAAGAAAATCTCTGCTTACGGTATAAACGAATTGTTGTAAATAATTTGAAAGCTTCAAATGTGACTATTGCGATGAGTCTCAGCTCTATAAAGAGTCCTGACCGGCTCAAAAATTTTTGGCGGGCTTCCCTCTCAGAGTACATTAAGTATCGAGTTTTATACTAGAAAATGACCATTAGTGGAGAGCATTAATTTTCGTGTTCATTCGAAGAAAAGTGCTAGAGAGTCCCGTAGAATGCATGTTGAGGCATGTGGTGATCATGTTTTAACAGAAGTAGCATGCAGAAGATGGTTTCGACGTTTCAGAGATAACGATTTTGATGTGTGAAGGGAAGAACTTTTAAGGCAACTAAAGTTTCAAGACACCGATTTGCAAACAATATTGGATGAAGAAGACTTTTTGAATCAAAAAAAAAAAAAATGGGCGAAGTGTTAAGTGTTGCACAAAATACAATTTATGGCCATTTAAAAGCTATGAGAAAAATTCAAATGACTGGAAAATCGGTGCCAAATGAATTTAGTGACAAACTGAAGGAAAACTGAAAGTTCACTTGTAAGATTTTGCTTCAAAGACACGGTAGAAAATCAATCATCATCATCGAATTGTTCTTATTAATGCAAAACGGATTTGTGAACCCTTAAAGGGAAAGAATCATAAGTTAATCCGTGACAGTAGCAATCCAAGATTCCCTAACACTACATCAAATACTCGGAGGCCATTGTTTCTTGGCAACTATAGTTGGCAGAGCCATTATTCTAAGAATTTCTACAGCAGGTCTATGACCTGCTTTGCCAGAATAACAAAAAAACATTAAAGAAACGGAAACAAGCCAGAAATGCTTTGTGGAAGCCATATGTTCCCAGGAGGGGTACCGGATAAAAACCGAAATTCGGGATAACAATCAATTTCGGTTGCAAAATCAGATGAGATGCAGCAGGAATACAATGGTGAGACCTGAAAATTGCGGTATACCACGAGCTTCTAAAAACCATGTGAAACCATTAATACAGATCGCTTCCGACAACAAATGATCAATTTGAATCATTCATTCATTGATTAAAAACAACCAGAATGAACCACATGCCAATGTACCTGCAAACAATGCAAAACCGGTTCAGAATACAGTCAAAGCATTAGGCTGGAAGTTGTTAGCCCTTCTGCCGTATTCACTAGATTTTGTTGCTTTCGACTACTTTTTGTTTTCAACGATTAGACACTTATTAGCTAAGCAGTTCTTCCATTCCAGTGAGGAAGTCGAAAATTGGATTGGTTTGCTTCAAAAGACGAACATTTTTATTGACATGGAATCCATAAATTGCCTGAAAGATGGAAAAAAGTTGAAAGTCGATACCAAATAAGAAAATTGTTTTCACGTGATGGACCGTTTAAGAAAGAAAGTAAAGCAGAATTAATCAGAATTTCTTACTTTACGATATTTAAATTGCCTTTAATCGGATGTCGACCTCATATGTAGTTTTGTATGGCATTATCAGTTATCTCAGATAAGCTAGCTTGTAAAGGGTCCGCCAAATAACTTTTTTTGAAAATGCTTTAAAAACGAAAACTACTGAATATTTTCTCAAATTTCTTTTTTTATTTGAAAGTACAATCCTTCGGGTTAATAATGGAAAATAATTTCATTCAAATCGCTGCCTCGGCTGGCCATTCAGTAGCCTACACGATCGGTCCAATTTTTAAGCACATTATCGATTGTGTGCAGCTGTATTTCACTAATGGCTTCACGAATATTGTCCTTTATAGCGTCAATTGTCTCTGGCTTCTCGGCGTAAGACTTATCTTTGACGGCACCCCACAAATAATAGTCCAACGGTGTCAAATCGCAGCTCCGAGGTGGCCAAACGACATCAGCTCTGCGGCTAATAATGCGAAAACATCGAGTGTAGCTTCGGCTGTGTGGCACGTAGCGCCGTCCTGTTGAAACCAAATGTTGCCAATATCCTCCTCTTCAATTTTTGTGAACAAAAATAAGTTCAACATGGCCCGATAACGATCGCCATTGACTGTAACGAAGAAAAATGGCCCAATTATGCCTCTGGACCCAAATCCGCACCAAACAGTGACTCGTTTTGGGTGCGTCGGCTTTTCAATGTATGCGTGCGGGTTTTCTGTGCCCCAAATGCGACAATTTTGCTTGTTTACATACCCGCCAAGATCAAAATGAGCTTCATCTGAAAAGATGATTTTTTTTTTTGCCAAAATCGGCATCTTCTGTAAGTCGATCGCAGGTCCACTTAGCGAAGGGAAAAGGCATTGGATGGTCCATATTCGTTCAGCGGAAGGATAAAACTAATTATCTGTCAAATCAGACATGAGCTAAGTGTTACCATTCACGAAATAAGCACTAGGTGAAAAAAAAGAATGTTAAATGTCGGACCCAATAATATGCTAGTCACCGCAGTCTAGTAGGCAGTGTCTTGGCTTATTAGGCGAGAAGTCACGGTGGAAACTCCAGGTCAGAGATCTCCAACAAAACGGAATACGAAAAAATATTTCTTCGGCGACTGTCTCTCAAGGTCATATATACATATATGCACGCATACATAATTTCTGGCAAAAACTCTGATAGTAAACGAAAATTGCAATGAAAAAATTTTCAAAAATCTATTGTTTGGAGTCGCCTTTAAACTGTAAGTCCCGCCACTCATGTATAAAATACACATAACATACATAAGTGGTGTGAGAAGCTAGGTTGTAATCCTGACTGAAGGAGTGTAATGACCAGTTATGTATGCGTGTATATATGCATGCATGTATGTATGTATGTTTGCATAAAAGTATGTATGTATGTATGTATGTATAAATGTATGTGTTTATGTAATATGCTGGACGTTTATTTCGAAAACAGACAGAGGCTATAGTCATGCACGTTTTAATAGTAATGTTGTTCCAACAACAGTCAAGTTTATCCACAACATTGCCACCCTCGTATCATAATAACACTTGTATGTACATTGACTTCATCTAATTGAAATTCTATTTGAAAATTGTCAACAGACTTTTAAGCTGAACTTTAAAGTAAATTAAACAACAAAGTTTTCAAATTTCAATGAAATTTTCATGTTCGTAACACACTTAAATTTTATGCCAAATAAATGCTAACTTTAACTGCTTCAGTTGATTTGTGTTACATAAACAAAATTCTTCTTAACTCTCTACCAGGAAAAAAAATAGTTTAAAACTTCGATTTTCTAAATCATGTTTCCTTAAACGAACCAACCAACATGTTCTACACATGATTTCAAACAAATTTTCTTCCAAAAGATACAATTTTGTGTACAAAATTCAGACAAAACAAAACAAAACAAAAGCATGTCGGAAAACGAAAATTTTTTTTGTTACAAATTCTATGGTGATGATGCAAGAAAATAGTATTGTTGCTGTTGTTGTTGTCCTTGTTGCAAATTGTGAAAATTGTGTGTCACATGTTGCATGCATGGCATGGTATGGTATGGTATGCTACTAAAGACACATTTTCAAAACTTTCAAGTTGATATTCTCGTCTACCAGAAAATTGAAAACCGTAAAGTTTTGGTTTTTTCTCCACTCATTTTTTCTTCTTCTTTTTAGCAAACAATACAAATTGGGTAAAAAGAAATCGAAAATAAGAGTGAGAGAGAGAGAGAGAGAACAGAGAACAAATAGTAAATGTGGCAAGTATTTCTTCATTTTGTATGATTTGTTTTGTGTAAATGTTTTCAAAACAATTTAACGAAAACTTAAAACAAAACTCTTGAGAAACCATTTTTTTTAATGACTACAACGATATTTTACCGCCAAATGAGCAAACAAGAAAGCTACACTCACTCTTATTGTGACTGACTGTATGATATTGTTTTTTTCTCGTTGATGAATTTGGCACAGTGGCACAAGGCTATATGAAATTTGTATCACAGTTTCACTTTCCTTATTCTTGCATTATGTTCTACGTTGTATTTTATTCCTTTGACACTGAATTTTAAATAAAATTGTTCATACAAACATACATACACACATACATACACACATACTGACGACTACTAACGTGTGCCGAGACAGGATGAGCTCTCTCGGACCTGCAATACGGTTTTAGGAAAGGACGGTCCACTGTTGAAGCGATAAAGAGGGTGGTCGACATTGCAAGAGATGCAATAGAGGGCGAAAGATGGAGATTTGGCACCAAGGAATACTGCGCTGTTGTCACACTTGACGTTAGAAACGCGTTTAACTCGGCGAATTGGGGGCGGATTATGAGAGCCCTCTTTAACATGAGCCGCCGCCATACTTAATGGAGATTCTGAACAATTACTTCCAGGACAGGAGGGTAATATACCTAACGGATGAAGGAGAGCAGGAATACGTAGTGACGGCGAGAGTCCCGCAGGGCTCTGTACTTGGGCCACTACGATGGATTACTTCGACTGCGATTGCCAAGCGGGACTACAATTGCGGGCTTTGCAGATGACATTGCCATAGTCTCGGTAGCTAAAACGGCAAGGGAAATAGAGGAGAAAACGAACACATACATATATACATAATTGGCCATTACAACCCTTCAGTCAGGATTACGGCCTAGCTTCTCACACCACTCATGTTGTGTGCGTTAATTTTATACGTGAGTGGCGGGACCTACAATTTAACGTCGACTCCGAACGACAGAATTTTGAGAAACTTTTCATGGCAGGTTTATTTTACTCTCAGAGTTTTTGCCAGAAATTTGCTGAGAGGAAGTCGCCGAAGAAATATTTTTTTATATTTCGTTTCGTTCGAGATGTCTGACCTGGGATACGAACCCGGGCTTTACGAATAGTAAGCCAACACACTACCTACTACACCACGGCGACTTCAAGAAAACGAACACAGCGATTCGAAATGTTAGAGTATGGCTGGATGAGGCAGGTTTGACACTTGCTGCACATAAAACGGAGGCCGTCTTGATAAGCGGCCGGAAGATAGTGGAGAAGATGGAAGTGACCGTTAGAGGCACAAGGATCGAATCGAAGAGGCCGATAAAATACTTGGGAGTGATTATCGACGACAGGTTGAACTTCAAGGAGCACGTGAAATATATCGGTGAAAAAGCATCTGCAACATAGGAAGCACTGGCGGGGATGATGCCAAACATTGGAGGACCAGGTCCATTTAAAAGGAGGATAATTTCGGCGGTTGTAACGTCGATAATGTTGTATGCTTGCCCAATATAGTCGGAGGCGCTCTCAGTGGGGACGACGAGGGGGATACTGTCCTCGGTTTATCATCTAAGCGCGATTAGACGGATAAGTGGCTTCAGGACAGTGTCTGACGAAGCAGTTTTGGTATTGGCAAAGACAATACCGATAGACATATTGGCGGATGAGATGAGGAGGATATACCTTCGCCGTCTCGAGTACCCGGGATAAATAACGAAGGACTTCTATGCACAAATGGCAGTCGCGATGGGAGAGCAGTTTAAAGGGAAGATGGACATTTCGCCTTGTCCCTGATGTAACCCTTTAGATGAGGAACGAACATTGCGAGCTGAACTACTACGTGACCCAGTTCCTAATTGAGAAGCTTCTCAAGGCAATTTTATTTTACTGTCAGAGATTTTACCACAAATCTACTGAGAGGATGTCGCCGAAAGAAATATATTTTCATATTTCGTTTTTGTTTGAGATATCTGACCTAGGATTTGAACAGCGACTTCAAAGCCCTTTAGTTCATTGAAAACTGTAGAACAATGTCACAGCAGGGTGATGCGATTGATATGCGAGAAAAACCTGTTTCCTTATGGGACATTCCGCCATATACATACTCCTGAACCTTATAGACATGTTAGATAATGATAAATACAAGGCATGTGTTGAAAATATTGAAACGACGCGATAATCTTTTTATTCATTGTAGAGCTTTTGTAAGCCTGAGAATATAATGTGCAGAAATTTACAAAAATAAATCGCTTTTGCTTTTCATATGAACCAATATGTTACAGTGTGTTGCTATTATTGTTCATTCGCCCTCTAATTAATCCATCTAGCAATCTTGCAAATATCTGTCTCTCTGAGAGAACTTCTATGATCAAAGAAAGATTGAACAGAAGTCTGTTGTACGCATCTGCTTCTTTCACCAACATGTTGCCAATAATGACTTTGGCAATGTAATTCTAAGGTTGTAGGTTCGAAGTTTGTCAGCAAAATCAAACACCAAACCAAGAATTTATAAAAATATATCGAAAAGATTCGCCGTGGTCTAGTAGGTAGTGTGTTGGCTTATTAGACTAAAAGCCAGAGTTCGAGACCCAGGCCAGACATCAAAACAAAATACAAAAAGTGTTTCTTCGGCGACTTCCTCTCAACAGATTTCTGACAAAAACCCTAAGAGTAAATAAAAATTGCCGTGAAAAGTTTCTCAAAAAATCCGTCGTTCGGAGTCGACTTTAAACTGAAGGTCCCGCCACTCATGTATAAAAATTAACACACACAACTTAAGTGGTGTGAGAAACTAGGTCGTAATCCTGACTGAAGGGTTATGATGACCAATTATGTTATGTTATGTATGTCGAAAAGATTATAATCGAGCCTTTCATTGAACATAGGAGACATATCATAGCCACTTTTTACTCATTTCAAGGGCATAATAATGCCAATATGTGCGGATTGTAATATCGTTCAAATGCCCGATGGAGTGCATCCGCAATGTTAAATTTTCTATGACTTCGTTCTGTTATGTTCGCTTTAAAAGCTGTGGTTTTTGGTCTACTTGCATACACTTTCGGCTTAAGAAAACAAGCAAAAAATGTCGAACGGGCTTAAATCACGCTAACTTAGTGTATGAGAGATGACCATGCGGGAATACTCAATGTGATCTAAGCCGGGTACCAGTTAATTAAGGTCAATAGACGTTGGTTATCATCAAGCTCTTGATTGATAATACTAGGAAAGATTGTCCTCAAAAAAATATGAATCGATGATGCTGCCAGCCTAAGGTCCACACCAAACAGTGATTTTTTCGGGACGCATTGAATCCTTTTAAATTTAATGTGAATTTGTATCGTCGCGAATATGAACATTTTGTTTGTTCACGTACACATTCATCAAGAAATTGTCTTTATTGCCGAAAGTGAAATTTTTGTAGAGATTAGGATCAGATGGAACACTCAGTTTGTTAAAAAAAAACTGTTATTATTTGTACTTGTTTTTAAATTCTATAACCGTCGATGGGGATTAGGCGATTAGGACTTAAGTCCCAATGTTTTTAATTTTTTTCAATAAAGTCTGCCAAATAGCTTTCCAGAAAAATTGCAATATCATGGATTAAAAACCAGGAAATGGATCATCGTGCTATTGAACGGGAGTCTACTAAGATGGGTCTGGCAGTAAATGACAAGTAGAGACGAGCGGCGTATAGGATTTCAGATTACGTCCCATAACTATACTTTCGATATAGTTAAGGAATTTATTTATTTTGGCTCCGCCGTTACCACCAAAAGTGATGTCAGTCTGGAGATCAAGCGCAGGATCACTCTTGCCAACAGGTGCTGTGTAGCAGAGACCTCTCTCGTACGACACAGCTAATACTATACAAAACGCTCATCATACCCGTGCTTCTTTATGGCACAGAGGCCTGGACCCTCTTAAGCACTGATGCTGCAGCCTTGAAGTATTCGACAGAAAAGTCCTACGTAAGATCTTCGATTCAAATGCGAGTTGGCGATGATTTCCTAATCCGATCCAACAGTGAGCTGTATGAGCCCAATAATGACATGGGCGTTGTGCAGCGTATTAACATCCAGCGGCTACGCTGGCTAGGCCATGTCGTTCGAATGGAGGAGGATACTCCGGCTAGATGGGTATTTGATGCGGGGATCTGCGGAAGTCTGCAAAGAGGACGACCTTGTTTGCGTTGAAAAGACCGGATCGAGGAAGCCCTGTCATCGATTGCTGTGACCAACTGGCATAGGCGCGCAAGAAGCAGAGGCGCTTGGAAGCATGTGTTAAGACAGGGCGAAATCTCTTAATCGTCTGGTTAATGGCCAATTAAGTGCATCATCGTTTCGATACCGGTTTTTGGATACATTTAGGTGTACATGTGCATTTGAAGTCGCCGTGGTCTAGTATGTTGGCTTATTAGACGTGAGGCTTCGGTTTAAACCCCAGGTCAGGCATATCTCTGAAAGAAATATGAAAAATATTTCTTCGGCGACTTCCTCTCAGCAGATTTTTAGCAAAAACTCTGAGAGTAAATGGAATTACCATGAAAAGTTTCTCAAAAATCTGTAGTTCGGCGTCGACTTTAAACTGTAGGTCCCGCCACTTATGTATACAAATTAACGCACACATCATAAGTGGTGTGAGCAACTAGGTCGTAATCCTGACTAAAGGGTTGTAATGACCAATTATGTATCTATGTGCATTTCTAAAGATGACTCCTGGTAAAAATGTTCGCTCCTCTTTAAGGTTACAAACTTTCCTTGAATTTGTGTCCCTTGTCTGCTATTATTGCCATTTCATTGTCAGTGAATGAAATCGTATTCATCTCAATAACATTTTCTGCTGCTCTAGCTCATCCTCTTAATGATCACGTGTAGCTCTGTGCAAGCCACCGTATAATGCTTAAATAGATATAAGCAAAGTTTGATGTCTTATGTTGTATTATGTTATGAGAAATGTTTAGAGCCGTTCATGAGGAATATAGTGTGCACAGAAAACTGCGTCAGAGTTGCATTTGATCAAGGCTGTCATTCTGGTAACAATGTGGTCCATTAGTCGAAATGGATATGTATGTTATCATGCCCCCAAAATTTCAGCTTACTGTATTAAAGGTCGGCTAATCGTTTTGATTCCTTTATCAAAAAAATCATTGTAAAGCATTCATACTAAATTAAGTGCTCCATTGATCCTGGTATTCATTTACTATTCGGACGACTTTATTAAAGTTGTCCTTTAATAGCACCATAAGCCTATTGTTATCTCAAGACTATGCAAATGTTAACAACAGCAACAACAACAACAATAACGTCTTTTAAATCTTCCAAATGAGATGTAAAAATATGCAGGAAAAAAAGAAGAAGAAAATTTGCATCACTTTAGTTGGTTGTCCTTTTCAGGTAACTCTTGTCTTGTGTTGATAAAGAAATAAACTGGAACCAACAAAAGCCAAATGCAAGAAAATAAATTAAAACAACAAAAAAAGCGTAGGTAAAATAATCAGAATAACAATAAGAAAAACAAAAAGAGAGACGAAAAGAGAAAAAAGGATTGAAAGCATAAAATTATGTGCAAGGCTTTTTGTAAAGAGAATGCAGATTTTGATTACAAAAAAATATGCAACACAAATGCATACTTAACGGTCTGACTATATATAGTCAGACATACGTATGTACATATGCCAACCAACTTATTAACATACACATGCGACATGCCATACCCCTTTATTCCTTGACTGCTTTTTTTGGAAAGAGTAAATAAACAAAATAAGAGAGACAGAGAGAATGGAAAAAAAAGAAAATAATGTAAAGCAGCATAAAAGGATCACTGTTCCCTTTTATCTTTCTTTGGCTGTAAAACAACTGCATTTATGTTATTGTTGTGTTTGTTGTTGCTTTTGTGCTGTGGCTTTCGTGGATAATTTACATCACAAAGGAGTTCAGATGGTTGGTTGGTTGGTTGGCTGTTTGACTGCCTGCTTTGCCTGCCTGCCTGCCTGTTTTGCCTGAGTGGTTGGTTGGCTGCTTGTCTTCTATGAAATAAAGCATATTCGCGCATTATTTTTCCCTCTGTGCTCATCTCGTTTCTTGTTTTGTTTCTTTCTTTTGATTTCTTTTGCTCAACTTGAGTTTATGAAATGTTCATTTTTCATACTGTGTGTATGTGTGTAGGTTATTTCATCTTGCCTGTCGTCTTTTGTTTTCTCTACATCGTCTCCGTCGTTTTACACGCTTGCCTTCATTTACATAAATATGGTAGAGCGGATAAGACAGTGTATGTTTTACGTAAATTTTTCGTAGACTCCGTTATCTTCCACACGTAGTTACCGCACTTGCAATGCTCTGGCGGCTTAACCAGTCTCATCCTATAGATGAGGGAGCATATTTTCGTGAAAGATTTCTTATCACAAAAAAAAAAATGAAGTCGTCTTCACAAAATCTTAAACGGCGTAAAAGATTGTGAATAAACGAGCAAATGAATGAGAGTGACTGAACTGGAATATCATTTTGTTGGCTTGTTATGCAGTACGTGCGTATGTAAGTGTATCTCTGTATGTCTGCTTGATAGCGAATTTGTTTATTGCTGTGGAAAACTTACGAGTCTTGGGTTTGCAGACATGAGGAAATTTTAACTTTTTTCAGATTAATATAGGAAGAGTGGTAAGAAGAGGTCGCTGTAGCCTAGCAGGTAGTGTGTTAAATTATTAGATGAGAGCCCACGTTTCAACCTCTTGCTTACTTGAAAATTATTTCTATCGGCAACTTTCTCTCAGCAGTCTTCTGGCAAAACCCCTGAGATTAAATGAAAAGTTTCTAAAATCTGTTATTCCAAGTCGTAAACAATAAGAACCACTTCGCATGGATGAAATTAACACACACAAGATGGTAGCTATGACAAGCTAGGTTGTAATCCTGACCAAAGGGTTGTAATGACCAGAAAAGCTATTGAATCGTAGGCGACATTAAACAGTAGGTCCCGCCACTGATGTATAAAAATAACACAAATAGCACAAGTGGTGTGACAAGCTAGGTTGTAATCCTGACTAAAGGATTCTTAGAAGCTTTACAGCATTAAAGGGCCAAGAAAGAAGTACAGCAGTCAAGCGAGTAGTCGTAGTATCGATTTTATAATCCCCTTCTCAGCAGACATCAGGCAAAAACTCTGAGAGCAATTAAAATTGCCATGAAAAGTTTCTCAAATCTATTGTTCGGAGTAGACATTAAACAGTTGATCGTACCACTCATGGATAAAATTAACATACACAGCATGGGTGGTGTGACTAGCTAGGTTCTAATACTGACTAAAAGATTATATTGACCAGAAAAGCTATTTTACTCAAACGCATCATAACTTTCTTAAAATTTTTACAGCCTTTGAGCGCCAAGAAAGAAATACAGCAGTCATGTGAGTGGTTATCGTATTGATTTTATAATTTCACTGTATATAGGGAACTATTCGCGTCGTTTGCTCTGAGTGTAGTTCATAGCAACTCTCGTAAACTTTGGAAAATTCATTTCTACTAAATAATTAATAAAATTAAGCACAGTCTCTGTAGTCTAGTAGGTAGTATGTTGGCTTATTTGACGTGAGGTTCCGTTTCTAACTCCAGGCCAGACATTTCCAACGAAATGAAACTTGAAAAAATATTTCTTTGGCAACTGCCTCTCAGCAGATTTTTGGCAACAAGTCTGAGAATAAATAAAATTGTCAAGAAAAGTTTCTCAAAAATCTGTCGTTCGGAATCGTCTTTAAACTGTAGGTCGAGCCATTCATGTATCAAATTAACATACACAACATAAGTGATGTGAGAAGATAGGTTGTAATCCTGACTAAAGAGCTGTAATGAAGTTGGGAATTGGGATGTTTTCTTTGGAGTCGAGATTAAGGGTGTCTTGAAGGTAGAAGTCACGGATTTGGCGGTCAACAACTGCTGCTAAGAGGCGACTTTAAAATATAGGTACCGCCACTCATATATATAAAATTATCATGCACAACATAGGCAAGCTAGGTTTTAATCCTGACTAAAGGTCAGGAGAAGGTATTTATAAGTGTTTATAAATTAGCTCAATATCCTTAATTCTATTCTCAAGTACGTTATGATTTTTTATAAGCGTTTCAACATTAAAAAAACTCACTTAAGTGACAGATGTAAGCCAATAGGATTACTTTCTTGACCCCCATTTACTTATTTACCAAACTGTAGCCTTTATTTTCAATTAAAATTCTAAATTATGCCACAAAGAAAATGTTTATTTGTGCTGATACTTGGATTGTTGACAATTTAAAAACAATTGAAACTCTTCTAACTCATTTCATATTTACGAACAACAACATTTTATTTATGAATGTAATCGTATGGAAAATTACTTCATTTAATATACCACATATACTATGAACGTAAATATGTATGTATATATGTAGGTATATTGGTCTGTATTAAACACTAACAATTGAATTTTACATTTACTTTACTTCTGATGCAGTTAAGCTTGCTTTTAGTGTTTCTGTATTGTGTTTTTGGGGATGCTAATGTTGATGTCCTTATTGTTCATGTCATTGTTGTGTTCAGTTGTCCGTTAATAACATTTCGGCATGGACTGGGGTTTATTAACAAAATTCTAAATGCCAAAATTATACACTCTCGGTCATGGTTGCAAAATTGTAAAATTATTTCAATATACATATATATACATATTTTGTAGATTTCAATAAATCAACGTATGCATGTATTTAATGCACATATACCTACATATATACATACATATATAACGTGGTTAATCAATAAACGATAAATTTCCAATACAATATATAGAAACGTATGTATGTATACAGTGAGCGTCAAACAAAATCTGACGTTAAAAAATATAAATTGATAAATTACCGTTATTTTCATTTTAAAATTGTTTCATTGAAAGTTTTTAAAATTGAGGAACAAAATAATTACGAAATATTTCGAAATATTGTCAAATTTTTTCGGTTACTCTCCTTAAGTGGTGAAATTTTATCCTTAGCGCACACATTCTTTTGACGCTTACTGTATATATGTATGGATTTAATGATCCATGTATATATAAATTATTTGTACCAAATAATACGTTTTATTGGAATTTATTGTCTAGTGTTTGTAATACCAAACCAAACCCAAGCTATGGCTATAGCTGCTTGTCCTTAATATGGCTTTCAAAGCAGAGGTACGTGTGATTAGGTTACGTATGCGATAATGGTAATTTGGTAAGATTAACATATGGAACTTAGAATATCGTATCAAATGGCAATTACCGCAATAGTATCCAAGGATACGAAGTCGCCGTACTCTAGTCCGTAGTGTGTTGGTTTATTAGACGTGAGACCTTTGTTCAAAATCCAGATCAAGACATCTCCAACAAAACGAAATACGAAAAAAATTTATCTTCGCCGACTTTGTCTCTGCAGATTTCTGGCGAAAACTCTGACGGTAAATGAAAAAAGTTTCTCAAAAATCTGTCGTTCGGAGTCGACTTTAAACTGTAGGCCCTGCTTTTCATGTATAAAATCAACACCCACAGCATAAGTGATGTGAGAAATTAGGTCGTAATTCCAACTGAAGGGTTGTAATGACCAATTATGTACGTATGATACGAGGTCAAGGGCTGTCCTGGTATGCTAGAAGGTGGTTAAGGATTATTTTAAGCATGGAACGTCATGTATTGTATAAGCACTTAGTCATCTATCATAAAGTGAATAATCTGATTTATAAAGCTAACATAACAGAAACTTGAACAAATCAAATCTTTTCACATACATACATATGTACATACATAAATACATACATACATAATGGGCCATTTACAACCCTTCAGTCAGGATTACAACCTAGTTTCTCACATTACTCATGTTGTGTGTGGTAATTTTACGCATGAGTGACGGGACCTACAGTTTAACGTCGACTCCGAACGACAGATTTTTGAGAAACTTTACATAGCAATTTTATTTACTCCCAGAGTTTTAGCCAGAAATCTGCTGAAAGGAAGTCTCCGAAGAAATATTGTTTCATATTTCGTGTAGATGTCTGACCGGGGTTTGAACCGTTTCCTCACGTCTAATAAGCCAACTACGTACTGCACTACGGCGACTTTAAAGTCTTTTAGTGGAACAATGTTACAGCAGGGTTAATTGCAAAGATACTCTGCTGCTACTACGATGCGAGGAAAATCAAGCGTGACTAGACTACAATAGTCCAACGAGACATTCCGCCGCATACATACTATTGAACTGTACTAGAAATTGATAAATGCAGGACATGTGATGAAGACATCGAAACGATGCGATAACCTTTTATTTCATTGTGGAGTATTTGTAACAATGAGGTCATAATATTTTAGTCAAGACACTATACAAGACATAATCCATCTCAATGGAGTGAACCGGAAAGTCCCACGGAAGATTGTACAAAATGCTGACTTCTCATAGAATGTATTATTGGCGCATTGCTCTAAATTGAGGTGAATCTGGGCTTTAAGTGAAATTTTTCTTATAGCATATGAAAGTGTTAATTACAAGTTCCATAATGACTAACACGCCGGGGTATAACCCATCCATTACAGTTATGTAAGGGTGCACGCACTTCAAGCCTACGTGAAGGCTTATGTGTATGCTGATAGGTATGAGATTTTGAAACTAATGGTTGGTCACACCTCTTTCAAGCTAATCTAATGGCTTCAAAGAAGCGATTTGAATTACATACAATAAAACAATACTTCCGATTTCAACGAAACTAAGCATTTGATGCTTACTTTTATGAGCATATTTGTTTCAATCGGCCTATGTAATACTCCATTGTTTTCAGACGAAACATTAAGTCCTAGAAATAAAATTCCTGCTGTTTCATTAGATAAACCAAGCTACTCCCTGACTGGAAACTTTCATTCTGTAGAGCTGCATAGTTTTGGTAACCAATTGTATCGTAAGGCTTTAAAAGAGAGCACAGTTTACAATTCGAAGAAATTTAACAGGATCTACACTGTTTGAAAATCTTTCATCGCTGGTGTGAAAGGTTATAATAACCAACTTTAAAGCTGGGTTTGACATTACAGAAAAGACTACTTTGTTTAGTAGTATTTGAAGGAAGTTATCCATTATGAACGATTACAACCCAGTAGATGGCTAGAGTTAGCTAACAGAAGATGTATTATGTCGATTTCAATACTGCTTCGGACTGGAATCTTTTAAGGAACCTCTACTATTTAATTAAAAAATTCTCTTGAAGGCAAAAACAAAATAAAAAGCAATCCAAGAGCAGACAATTTTATTTTTCCTTAAACCCATCAAATTTTTTACGAAGTTAAAATAAAACTGGCAAAAAGTTGTTGACAGGAGTGGAAATTCGTTTCAAATCGATTTTCCCTAAAGTAAACTTCTGTTCAAAAATTTACACAAATAAACCGCGTTTGCTTTTCATACATAAAACGTAACTGAAAACTAAATTTTTTTTCTTATTTTATAAATAAATTTTGATTTTTAGGCTCATATTTTATGCGAATATAATAAATCACGCAGAATGACGGGTATTCTAACGTTTATTTATTGGTTTTATGTTGTGTTTAATGGTACGGGAGTTTAGTGTTTATTGAGAATAATAACAATTCATACCCTTTAATGTCACACAATTCTATTAAAATTAACTAAAGCAACAGCAATAATAAATGATGCCATTGACAGAACAAAAAAACAATAATAATTACCCAACGAACATTTTTATATTAAATGTTACTAATTGAGGGTTATTTACATACATACATACATACATACATACATAATTGGCCATTACAACCCTTCAGTCAGGATTACGGCCTAGCTTCTCACACCACTCATGTTGTGTGCGTTAATTTTATACGTGAGTGGCGGGACCTACAGTTTAACGTCGACTCCGAACGACAGAATTTTGAGAAACTTTTTCATGGCAGTTTATTTTACTCTCAGAGTTTTTGCCAGAAATCTGCTGAGAGGAAGTCGCCGAAGAATTATTTTATTATTTTCATATTTCATTTTTGATGTCTGACCTGGGATACGAACCCGGGCTTTACGAATAGTAAGCCAACACACTACCTACTACACCACGGCGACTTGAGGGTTATTTAGGTTTTCTAATTTCAAAAGTAAAGTGAAGTGAAATGAAGTTCGCATAAAAGCTATGATTTCGCTGGAACCTTTAATTCATTATAATGCTTGGGGCTTATAAAGTTGCTTGAGACATCTCCAACAAAGACTAAATATGAAAAACATTTTTCTTCGGCGACTTCCTCACAGCAGATTTCTGACAAAAACTCTGACAGTGAAATAAAATTGCCATTAAAAGTTTCTCAAAAAAATCTGTCGTTCGCAGTGGACTTTAAACTGTAAATCCCGCCACTCATGCGTAAAATTACCACTCACAACATGGGTAATATGAGAAAATAGGTCGTAATCCTGACTGACCGCTTCTGGGTTCCTTACAGCATTCAATCGCTTTGAGGTTGCTTTTTATGACTTTCTGGCTTATTTCGGATGGTAGTTGCCGTAGTCTAGTGGGTAGTGTTTGACTTATTAGGTGAAAGCCTCGCTTAGCCATTTCAAACAAAACGAAATATCGAAAAAATATTTCTTTCGGCGACTTCCGCTCAGCAGTGTTCAGGCAAAAACCTTGAAAGTAAAATAAAATGACCATGAAAAGTTTTTCAAATCTGTCGTTCAAAGTCGACCCTAAACTCTAAGTACCTCCACTCATGCGTAAAATTTACGCGTACAGCGTAAGTGGTTGCAGCTTTCAATCATTTTGCGACTATTTTAGACACCTTTGTCACACATTTCGGATGGAATCTTGGCGATAACTTTTCACACGAGATGTCGAGACCGAAGTCGCCGTAGTCTAGTAGGTAGTGTATTGACTTATTAGACAAAAGCCCGTTCTTCAACACCTGGCTCACACATATCGAACAAAACAAAGTATGGAAAATTAATATTACCTTCGGCGACTTCCTCTCAGCTGATTTAATTTAAAAACTCGGGGAGGAAATTAAATTGCCATGGAAAGTTCTTGGTTTGAAGTCGATAAAAAATCGACACACACAACATGAGTGTGCTTTTCGCACTAGATTGTAATCTTGGCTAAATTGCTGTAATGACCATTTTAGCAAGAAAGTAAATCGTGGCGCTCAATGAGCATATTTACGGAGTTGAGACTGGTGAGCTAGTTTTAATTGCTATGTATGCAAGGCTTTATATCAATGGAAGTGTAGTAAGACATATCAAACTGCTGAGAATACTATGAACACGATTATCTCTACACTTTCACTAGCTGAAGCGATATTTTCGGCAGTGCGTACATCGTTTTTGTGCACAGGCCTAAGCACATCTGTAATGCGTTCAGTCTCTCCTAATTCCTTTACATTCTTACCAGAGATCTGCAATGAGTATTCAAAAAGATGAGTAGAATCGAATCATACTCATAATTTCTGATGCTTATACGCATTCATACTTATTTTAATATCATGGAACCTTTACTCATATTCAAAGTTTGAAGTACTCATCATATGTATATAAGTATGCTTCGCGTACGAACACTAAAATACTCACTAAAAGGTTGAGCAGGTTTTCTCTGCTTGCTGCTCTGTCTTTTTTGCTTATGTGTCTGTTTTTTTGTTGTTGTAAATGCAACAAAAACTAAGACTGTAAATTTTGAGGAATGATTCGAGTCCTTGGAATCATTTATGAGTATTATAAATATTTTTCTAAAGTTATGAATCTAAATGAGTAGGCTTATGAATCAAACATATTTCGAATGGTATGAGTTTGAAGTCAACGTTATACGCATACTCATTGCAACTTGTACTTATAAATCAACGTTGTAGTGGGTACGAATGAATAGAGTGGTTAAATTTCAATATTGCTGACTTAATTATATTTAAAATTCTCATGAGTGCTTATGAGTAGCGAAAAAACGATTCATTTTTGATCTCTGATTCTTACCAATTCCTTACACAGTAAGTTGTCTATGAATCTTTAGTGAAACTGTTCACTGGGTTTTGCGGTATCGACTGGCAACAGTAAATAAAATAGTAACAGTTAAAGCAACATCATTATCGTCTAAAAACAACAACAGGTAGAATGTGTTCATACGTATATATACATATGAATGTAGATACTCGTATGGTATGTATGTGTTTATATACATAAGCATGTGTATACAACTGAATCAAAATGTGTGTGAGTGTGAGTGTGTGTGTTTGTATAAAGAAAATCTACTTAACATATAAACATTGATTAATTTGTTGACACAATATAAGGATGAATGAATCAATGACTGACTGACTGAACAGAGCGAAAGAGCAAAATTAAGAGAGACAGAAACAAAGAGAGACAGAGAGAGCAAGTGAGTATGAATGCATGACTGAATGACTGACTGACTAAATGAATGTGTATCTAACTGTAAATTTAAATTTGTCACACTTTTCTATACAGGAAACAACATTTTCAATTTCATAGTCATTGTGTGTCAATGTGACTGTGACTGACTATGATTATGTGTGTGTTTTTAGTGTTGGAGACAATAACACTTGCACAGATCTACATATGTATTCTCATACATGCATATATATACATATGTATACGTGTATGTATGTATGTACGGTCATGATTTTCTATGAATACATCAATACGTGTAAACGTGTGTTCAGGGATGTGTAATTGTTTATACACAGACACACACACATACACAACACTCGTACATACACTTGGGTAATGTATCAGTTTATTTGGTTGTAAAGTGTGTTCCAAAGTTTGTTAATGTGGTTGTCATTGAAATCGTTTATCATCATGAAATCTGTTTGTATACAAGTAACACAGTGTGAGAGTGTATAACAAAGAGTGTCTCACACAAACACACAATTAAACAGTTGTCAACCGTATACCACAATTCATCATTAAATTTTTATGTTAAACATTTAAGTTAAAGCAATAACGTATCGCTCTTTAAAACTGTGATTCATTTTCATTTCCTATTGCTTTGTATAAGTTTTCTAAGATTTTTCTTGATGTTGATTTAAACTTTTGTTACATTTTTCTTAGCATTTCAGTTTCTGTATTTCGTTTACTGAAGATAACACAAAGAAAAACGACGATGAGGAAGATACAAAAAAAGAAAAACCTCAACATTATTATGAAAAGGTTATTCTATTGTATTTAAAGTATAAAAATAAATACAGCGGTGGTAAATTGATGAGTTAGATTTTGTCACATGATGTGGAAAATTGTTTGAAATGGGGGAAATGGGGCAAATAACCAAATCAAATGGTTTTCGTTATGACAGCAGACTAGCCTAGCCATCTCTGTCATCGTACCTTCAGACAAGAACAGTGGCATAAAAGTGATCCCCATTCTCCTTTACTCATACATACGAGTACATAACTGGTCATTACAATTCTTCAATTAGGGTTACAACCTAGCCTTTGTTGTGTGTGATAATTTTGTTCATGAGTGGCAGGAGCTACAGTTTAATGTCGCCTCCGAACAACAGATGTTTAGAGAAACTTTTCATAGAAATTTTATTTCATTCCCTGAATTATTTGCCTGAAATCTGCTGTAAAGAAGACGCCAAAGAAATGTTTTTTCAAATTTCCATTTTGTTGGAGATGTTTGATCTGGAGTTTGAACCGTGGACTCACGTCAAATGAGCCAACCCACAACTTACTTGGCTATGGCGACTTCCTTTGCTCATAGCTTACATAAAGTCTGATACTCATGTTTGGCATTAATTTCGTTTCTATTGGATAGAGCTGTGGTCATAAGGCTTTTCCAACCCTATTGTCCGTTTTATATCTCCATGTACGATATATCGGTGAATCAAACTTTTCCTCAATAATTCAAAAGAAAAATTCGATTTGTGGTCTCATCTACTTCTCCTCTGTTTTGGCTTCCAAACCTGACCCGATCTTATCAACTCATCGGCCATTAAAGCCGTAATAATGAGGTGGTGGCCAGCATAATATAATTTGTAAATATAATATAAGATTGCTTAGCAGTTTTTTACAGTCCCAGAATAGAGGCAACCTAAAATTATGTCAAAACGGATTGCAGTATGAGCTTTGGACTTAAGCTCCTTGAGACCCTACTTTCTATTCTACATCTCCATGTACGGTTTATGAGGAATCGCAGTTTTCTTTCGTAAATCCAAAAAATAATTCTATTGGTGATCTCACTTACTTCTCCTCTGTTGTAGCTCCCAAAGCAGACCCGATTCATCCCCCAATACTACCGCACTGATCTGATAGAGCCCAGCATAATCTGACATAAGATTGCTTAGCAGCTTTTTACAACCCCAGATTAGATGTGACCGAAAAAAGGCAAAATGGTGTGAAGTAACATAGTCACTGGGCATGCGAAAGGGTCCCCAATATTCCTTGTTGGCAACGATTGACAGAAAATGGCAGCTTATTGTCATTCTTTTGTATCGGAATTCTTTACAGTAGCACGTTTACATAACTGGTCATTACAACCCTTCAGTTAGTTTTACAACCTAGCTTCTCACACCACTTATACACATATGTTGTGTGTGTCAAATTTTGTACAAGAGTGGTGGGACCTATAGTTAAAAGCCGACTCCAAACGACAGATTTTTGAGAAACTTTACATAGCAGTTTTATTTACTCTCAGAGTTTTTACGTCTAATAAGTCAACACACTCAATACTAGACTATGGCGACCTTGTGATACTTATTTAATTGGTCATTACAAGCCTTTGGTCGGGATTACAACCTAGTTTCTTACACCACCCATGTTGTGTGTGTTAATTTTATGCATGAGTGGCGGGACCTACAGTATACAGTTTTCATGGTAATTTTGTTTACTCTCACAGCTTTTGCCAGAAAACTGCTGCGAGTAAGTTTTCGAAGTAATATTTTTTCATATTCCTAAGCCAGAGGTAAAACCACGGGTTCTTGTCTAAGACTAGAACTCTCTAACCTACTAGACTACGGCTTGAACTGCATTCGCTTGCTGTTACTAATTAGCTACTCACAACGATTAGTTCGGACGCTCTCTCTCTCTCTGTCTCTCTCTGTGCATTTGTTCTTTTAAAAGAGAGATAATATTTTTAAAAAGTTTTTTCTTCTTTTAATAAAATAAAGACTTGTGTATGTATGTATATATGTATGTATGTGTGAGAGTAACTATCTGTTTGTCTATCTATTTTTGTTATAAATCTTCTATGTCAACAACGTTGGTAAGGTTTGTCATCAATATTGTATTTTATCTACCATGGCTACATTAAATTTATTTATGGTATATCCTTTACCATCTTCATCTTCAACTCTCACTCGCTCTCTCTTCACACTCACACTGACTTAAATAAAAACCTCACCTGTAGTTAAATACATATAATAAACTTGCATACACACACATAAACTTACTTACACTCATATACATATATTGTATGTATATTTAGAACTCATTCTTTATGTTCATGAAAGAAATTCTCATGATTTTGTTTTTTTGCTTCTCCAGTGATGTTGATACAATGACAGCATTTGAATTAGTTTCATATCGTTTATTATGTTTTGCATTTTGAAAAAGATATGTTGTTGCCATTGCTGTTGTTGTTGTTATATTTTTGTCACCAAGTGTATTTTGTCATCATATCATAAGTTTAGTTATTGGCTGGCATTGTTGTTGCTGCTGCTGTTATTGTGGCATAAAATTAAGGAAACGATTTCTCATGTTTGCGGTGAATGTAAAAATTTTTGATGGAAAAATTATGATGATAACGATGCTGATGATGATGATGCCGGGTGACGACGATGATGTGGATGGATTGTTGATGTGTATTAAAAATCTGTTGATGTAAATAAAATCATTGAAAGAATAATATTTTCGAAAATAAACAACAACAAACATTCACATGCGTTAGATTTACGAAAAAAATCGTTGCTGGCATGAGTTTGTTGCCAATTGCGCTTGATAAACAATAATATTGTGACAGCATAAATATGTCATAACATTTTTAGTTATGCACAATTAATTGAAATAAATACATACATACATATTATGAATGAAAGCGTAGTTTTTTGTAATTTGTAAGCTAATTTGCATTTTAGAGATTAAGAGCTCAAGAATAGAAATACAAGCATTTAAGGGTAGAAAAGTTCAATTGAAATATTTTGATTTATTTCATGAATTTTGAAATAGAATTTTTAATTACTTAAATTCAGTATTTAAATTAAAATGAATTTGGCATTAAGAAGAAGAAATTTAAAATAAATGAAAGAAGTCGCCGTGGTCTAGTATGTAGTGTGTTGGCTTATTAGAGGAAAAGTCAAGGTTCGAGCCCCAGACCAGACATCAAAATAAAATACAAAAAGTATTTCTTCGGCGACTTCCTCTCAGCGGATTTCTGTCAAAAACTCTGAGAGTAAATAAAAGTTGCCATGAAAAGTTTCTCAAAAATCTGTCGTTCGGAGTCGACTTTAAACTGTAGGCCCCGCCACTCATGTACAAAATTAACACACACAACATATGTGGTGTGAGAAACTAGGTCGTAATCCTGACTGTATGGTTGTAATGACCAATTATGTGAATTTAAAATAAATTACAAATTCCTCTTAAACCCTCTTTGAAGTCTAATTGCCTTAGGCATCAGAATTAATCTCGTTGTTGCAGTGAGATATGAAAGAAAAAATAGGCAGAGAACCTCCGGCTTTTCATGAAAAAAAAAAAAAAATACATTCGAACACAGATCCACAGATCATGCAGAAATTCGTGCCAGGCAATACCGAGTCTATCGGCAAATGTTACATAATTGGTTATTGCAACACTTCAGTTAGGATTTCGACCTATGTAACTTCTCACACCCCTTATTTGGTGTGCGTTCATTTTATTCATAGGTTAGCTTAGGTTAGAAGACGTGTACTTGTCAATTAAGACAAGTACAGTACCCGGAGGTCGAACTGACCCATTGTACAATGTCCTAGTTTCTCACACCACTTATGTTGTGTGTGTTAATTTTTATACATGAGTGGTGGGACCTACAGTTTAAAGTCGACTCCGAACGTCAGATTTTTTTTGAGAAGCTTTTCATGGAAATTTTATTTTACTAACAGAGTTTTAGCCAGAAATCTGCTGAGAGGAAGTCGCCGAAGAAATACTTTTTGTATTTTGTTTTGATGTCTGGCCTGGGGCTCGAACCCTGGCTTTACGTCTAATAAGCCAATACACTACGTACTAGACTACGGCGACTTTTATTTTATTGATAAGTGTTGCAACAACCTACAGTCAACTTCGAAATACAGATTTTTTTGGGAAACTTTTCTTGGATATTGTCTTTACTCTCAGAGTTTTTGCCAGAGAGAAAGGCGTGGAAGAAATATTTTTTCATATTTCGTTTTTTTTTGGAGATGTCTGACTTGGAATTGGAACCGTGTCCTTACGTCTATTAAGCCAGCATACTACCTACTGGACTTCGGGATGGCTTCCTTCCACTATTGTAGTCCTTACAGATCGTTTACACATTGGACTTCGGCATGCCTTTCAATGTGTAAATGATCTGTGAGGACTACAACAGTGCTTTAGATGGCCATGTGCTTAAAGGAAATACGACAATTAATCTTATTCTATATATTCAGGTCAATTCACTACTGGTCAATTCACACTGTCAATTCACACTGCAGATGTCCTAATGCTGGCAATGTTGTTGAACCTCCTTAAAAACCGACCAAAGCATTCCCAGTTTAATTACTGCAAATAACTCATCTATGTCTCGGCAATATATCGAAAATCCCAAAAAGCATAAGTGAACCGGCCTGTTTATTGGTGTGCGAATGAACAAAATTTCTCTGAGTAACGAAGGAACGAAAGCAGATTGTCAGGACCAAACCTAACACCTAACAAATATTACACATTCTTATGTACTGTGGTCAGAGACCTTTATGTATGTACCAGAGTTTACTTTGTCAAAGGATTTAAAGTTCTTGGTATAGACATTGCTTAGATGTTCATCACACCAGAAGTACTCACTTGGAATCTACAAAACCAAATCTACGCGAAGCTTTGTAGGCTAAATTATGCGAAACCATGTAGGCGATCCGAAAAAGTCAATGTCTCCCCGGTATTGCAGTGACTCTATTGTCCAGATTATGTCGGGAGTTAACAGTACTTAGGCTAAAGGCCTATAAAGATCATATCTCAACTTCATTAGGATTTTGGAGGGCAATGAATACAGCAAATAAGTCCTTAGCTGGAGTGGAACGGAGTACACTCACAACCGACTGCTTGCACAAGCTGCCTCTCAGTTAACTACCGCAATATACTGTGTTGGACCATACATAACGTAAAACGTAATTAATCATTACAAACCTTTAGTCAGTATTACGACCTAGCTTCTCACACCACTTGAGTCATGTGTGTTAATTTTATACATGAGTGCCTGGATCAATAGTTTAAAATTGACTCTGACAGACAGGTTTCTGAGAGACTTGTTCTTGGCAATATCATTTACCCTCAGAGTTTCTGTAGAAATCTGCTGAGAGGCAGTCGCCGAAAAAATATTTCATTTCTTTGGAAATGTCTGACCTTGGGTTCGAACAGTGTCCTCACGTCTAATAGGCCAACACACTACCAACGAGACTACGGCGACTGCCTGTGCTGGACCAAAAAAAAATTCTTGTGGGATAGAGAAATGACAGGAACTTATTCTTCGTTCGGAGGGAAAAGAACGTTCTGGCGAGACGGACCAACGTAGAGGACGACCTTGTCTGCATTGGAGGAACCAAATCGAGAAAGCCCTGCTATAGATTGGGGTGACCAACTGCAAAGACACGTAAGAAGCAGAGGTGCTTGGAAGCATGTGTTAAGACAGAACGAAATCCGGTAAAAGAAAGAGCATTTAACACACGAATAGTGAGGCAAATGAACTATTTCTCTCTGAAATTCATTTCGCGAAGAGAGCCAAAAAGCCATTAACGGATAAATTCTGCAAAAAAGAGAAGTACTACGTAAATATATTGTTTTTGAATTTTGGGAAAAAACTTCTTTAATTTATTGGTGCATAGTCCTTTATAATGTCGGTAAAACAGTCAAAAGCAATCTGTTGACTATTGGGTCTGCAGCTTCATTGTTCGGTAGTTTTCTAGGAAGTAGCGTCAATGTTACAACTCAATGACAGTTTTTTACCTCTCATTCTAGAGACTTCAAACATGAAAATACTAGGCTTCTTTTGCAGTTCTTATCATCATATGGTGTAACTCTAACTGCTTAAATGTTTTTAACGAACCTCTACATGCCATTCTGTTAAATTCATTACCCTAGAGTGTTGAGGAGTGAATGTGTGTAATAAATATTGATCTTAAAATCAAAATAAATTCCTCCCTCTAATAAGTAACTTGAAACTACCAAGCATGTTTCACACTAATTTCTCATAGAACATCTTGTTTAATAATCCTATTTATTATTATTTTTTTCATATCATTATCAACAACTTACGACTACAAAAATTCTGATCCCATATATTATCTCCACCAAAAAGGAAAAGCAAAAAACTGCAACAACAAGTCATAATCACTACTACACAGTTAGTTGCCTTTTGTAAACACGAGCTACAAAGCTTGCTTAAATTCCAAAAACACTTCACAGTTTTATGGTTTCTTTTGCTTCTGAACTTGTGAAGTTAAAAACAAAAAAATCCTTTCTTTTTTTCTTGTTGTTCACTTTGCCGTTTGAATATTGCCAAAAATCTGTTAGAAATCTGTGCAATTTTATACATTCTCAGCATCAGCACCAGCGGCATGTATACTGCAGCAGTTTGTTGCCACGAGAATAAACAGGGACCATGTTGCATGGTATGTGCGTGGTATGATGCATGAAATATACAAATGATTACGACC
This sequence comes from Sarcophaga subvicina, assembly GCA_936449025.2. Taxonomy (NCBI): domain Eukaryota; kingdom Metazoa; phylum Arthropoda; class Insecta; order Diptera; family Sarcophagidae; genus Sarcophaga; species Sarcophaga subvicina. The sequence continues at coordinate 101,455,380 of OW388083.2, read as the reverse complement.
GGGTTACAATTGCACTCAAGTGAAACTTAAGATGACAGTAAAAGGAATACTCACTAACTGTTCCCGACAGACATGTATGCACACATATAAACCCATACGCTTATACACACACATATATGGTGTATGTATAGTGCATGCTAAGTTCCAAACACTTAAGACATAAATGCTGCAATATTTTATATGTTTTTACGCATTCGACGTTATTGTACACGAATACACAGACACAAATGCTACGAACGCATACTAACGTGTGCGTATGTGCTAATGGTAGTTTATATAGTATTTTAAGGTTTACAGTTATTTACACACGAACGCTCATCTATTCATAAGTACGTGCATGAAAGATTATAAAATCTTTAAGCCGCCAAATGAATGATTACAGTGTGGCAGCGCTTTAATTATTGCTTTGTACTGTAGAAAAATTTAGGTTCCATTTACCATTTTTACATGGGTGGTGTAAGGCCAGATTCAGGTTTAGATTCCTTTAAAGATGTGTTAACGTTGTGAGAACACCAGGCTATGTTCTACAGATTTTTGAAAGGAAAATTATTTGAACTACGAGTCTCTCTTTCGCTCACGTGCATGTAAGGGGTCCGCCAAATAACTTTTTTTTTTGAAAATGCTTTAAAAAAAACTACTGAATATTTTCTCAAATTTCTTTTTTTATTTGAAAGTACAATCCTTCCGGTTAATAATGGAAAATAATTTCATTCAAATAGCTGCCTCAGCTGGTCATGCAGTAGCCTACACCAGAAGATGCCGATTTTGGCCACAAATTTTCAGATGAAGCTTATTTTGATCTTGACGGGTATGTAAACAAGCAAAATTGTCGCATTTGGGGCGCAGAAAACCCGCACGCATACATTGAAAAGCCGACGCACCCAAAACGAGTGCGGATTTTGGTCCAGAGGCATAATTGGGCCATTTTTCATCGAAAATGAGCAAGGAGTGGCCGTTATAGTCAATGGCGATCGTTATCGGGCCATTTTGTTCACAAAAAATTGAAGAGGAGGATATTGGCAACATTTGGTTTTAACGCTACGTGCCACACAGCAGAAGGTACAGTCGATGTTTTGCGCCCTGTTTTTGAAGATCGCATTAGCAGCCGCAGAGCTGATGTCGTTTGCCCACCTCGGAGCTGCGATTTGACACCGTTGGACTATTATTTGTGGGGTGCCGTCAAAGATAAGTGCTACGCCGACAAGCCAGAGACAATTGACGCTTTAGAGGGCAATATTCGTGCCACTAAGAGAACTGGCCTGCTTCATACGCGCACGAGGTGGTTCAAACATGCCACAAACGGATCATGACAAGAGGACTTACTTCACACTGGGTAAGGTGGTGATACTCTACAAGACATTCATCTTCACCGTGCTTCTTTAGGCATAGACTATATTAAGCACTGATGCAGTAGCCTTGAGAGTATTGGAGAAAAAAGTCCTACGTAAGATTTTCGGTCCAGTGTGAGTTGGCGTTGATTTTCGCATCCAATCCAACAGTGAGCTGTATGAGCTCCTCAACGACATAGACTTTGCGCAGCATATCAACATTCAGCGGCTGCGCTCGACCATGTCGTTATTCTCCGGCGAGACGGGTATTTGATGCGGGGATCTGCGGAAGTCGATGAAGAGGATGACCTTGTTTGCGTTGGAAGGACCAAATCGAGGAAGCCCTGTCATTGATTGGTGTGACCAACTGGCATAGGCGCTCAAGAAGCAGAGGGGCTTGGAAGGATGTGTTAAGGCAGGGCGAAATGTGTTAATCGGGTTGTTAATGGCCAATTAAGTAAGTAAGTAAGGTGGTGTGAGAAACTAGGTTGTAATCCAGACTGAAGAGATGTAATGAAAAATTAAATAAGTAAGTAATTAGTTTACTTTCAGCGGTTTTAATAATAGTTCGAATAATCCTATGCATATCGCGTGAGGTCGTTGATCCTGCCATCTTACACTCCAATTCATACTTTCATTTTCTAGGTACTGTAGTGCATGGAATTCGCAATGATTTTGTAAAATACTACGTCATTTTAATTAAACAAAACATTCCTTCATTAGTACATTTTCTAAATACGAGTATAATAATAACACCCCACCAGTAGTGTACTTATTACTATGGATTATACTGTAATCAGAAATCCAAGTTACTTCTCGCACTTAACAAGGCGAATATTGTTTACATGTGTGCAAGGCAATAAAGTTTTGAATAACGACGATCTTCCAGTGTCCATACGTAATTCTGATTTTCAGCACCATAGTTTAAGAAACTTTAGAACCTACAAACATGCCTGCATGCCTACAAACATTGCATAAGTAGTTGAGCAGGCGTTAGTGTTGCATTTAGTAGTGGTGACTTTATGATACTGGATGTAAGCTACAATGCGTATAAAACGCATAAAGTTTCTAGTTTCACTTTTTCTTGTTGTTTTTATTGTGTTTTCTTCAACACTTTATGAATGTATACATTTTTCCTTTAGCGCGAAACCAAGGGCAGACTGTAAAGCTTACAAATAAGCAGACATTGTGTACACTGAAGGAAAATTTGATTGAATATTTTTAAAATTAAATTTTACTGTTAGAGATTTGCCTGTAAAAAGTATTTTAATTAATGAAATTTGTAACGCATTGCTTGAACAATAACATGTGAACATAATTTTTTTTTCTCAGTGTACTAATATAAACACTTCTCTCTAAATCCGTTGCTAAATCTTACTCAACGTCTGCATACATTCTTCATTAGGCCCTTAGTGTGGATGCTAAGTAAACTAATGATGATGTTACTGCCATGACTAGACAGACTATGCACGACAATGATAGCTCCTGTGAAAGATTATTTACTGCTTGTCTTATAAGAGTCCACTAAAAGTCACTACAGATTCGATATTCCTGCTTAGGGCATAATTACGAGATAAACTTTACACTGAAAATGAGACGTTGGGCTGTTGGAAAAACATGTAATGAGACCCAAGTTGCCAAGATTTATGTCTCCTTTAATATACGTTACAACTGTAATAAAATTAGTCAACGATAATTGTAGCAGTTGAGTAAGCCTACACTTCTTTTTAAATAAAAATAAACAGAATAAGTTTGTAGTTTCAGACGTTAGTGTCATATACACTGAAAATGATGGAAAATGTTTTAAAAATCATAAGAAATATGAAAAAAGTTTATTAAATCTCTTTTGTTCACTTTTATCTTCAATGTCTGGAGATGTTTAATTTTAATTTTTCCATCAAAACTACGTGTTTTCAGTGTCTCCCCATAAATTATTTTGAGCAGACATATTGTTACGCTTTTAACTTTTAAAAACGTTTAAAATATGAGATCATGTATTGCAAATAAAATAAAAATAAATTTGTGTTCACCTTTTAATTAAAATTCTTTATTATTCGCACAATTCTATGTGCCACTGTTCACAACTTGATGTAAACAACAACAATTGCTTTGTCTGTTATTACTGTGTTTACACCCTTTGCATATACCATAACAATTACTAGACATTTGTGTGATTGATCTTTGTAACGGAGATCTTCAAAGCACGATTACTCTCTCCAAACACAACGCGTATTCATACAAGACTGACTAGTACAGTAGCAAGTACCTTTGTATAGCTCCTGTAAGTGCTAATGTCACTGAGTAGCGTAGTTTTACTTCATTAATGACTCAACGAACCATTTTCTCAGAAACAAACAATTGCCCCCCATTTAAAATGATTTTTTTCAACGTGCTAACAATCATGTTAAATGGAAGGGATTATAAGTTAAAGTGCTTGAACGAAAAAAAACTTGAAAAATTTTTTTTCATAGTGTTTTGAATTTAAAAGCATTAAGAGACTTCAATCCATTTCCAAATATTTTATACACAAAGTCAATTGACGGCATGAATTCCCGATGAAGATGATACCAAGAGGAATGAACCTGAACCCCAGGAAAGAAAAGATAGGGCGCAATGATCAAATTCATCATCACTGCATCCAGAATAATGTTGCGTATTGGAAAAATTGTTGACGAACTAGCTTACTATCTTAAGAGTACTGTGTTTCTTTCGGTTTTCAGGTGAGTCTCTCTGGATTGTTAGGAGTTGTACGATGATGATTGTATTTTTAGTCAAGAATTGATTTTTAGTCAAGAATTGATTTCTCCTATTACTTAGGACAATATATGAATCTATAAAAGACTACAACCCTTTAAGGAAAGGGGTGCTATATCACCATTCATACATACATACATTTGATTAGTTATGTTACTAATCAATATAATAACAACGAAGAGCCCCAAGAACCGGTTATTAGACTACATCGTAGTAAAACAGCGCTACTACAGTTTTTGAAGGCAGCTAGTCTCACTTCAGCTATTTTAAAAAACTCGCCTAATAGGCACAAACCGTTCAGTCAGGATTACGACTTAGCTTCTAACACTTGTTGTGTGTGTTAATTTTATATATGAGTGGTGGAACCTGCAGTTTATAGTCGATTCCGAACGACCGATTTTTGAGAAACTTTTTCATGGCAATTTTATTTACACTCTCAGAGTTTTTGCCAGAAATTTGCTAAGAGGAAGGCGCCAATGATGTTTTCATATTTCGTTTTGTTTGAGATCCCTAACCAAGGGTTTGAACCGAGACCTCATGTCTTATAAGTCAACACACTACCTACAAGACTACGTACACTTCAAGAATTGATTTCTTCTATTACTCAGGGGGCAATATATAGGCTATGAAATTATAAAGAAAACCATTTAGTGGAGTATCCCACAGGGGCGCTATATTACCACAGTAATTCATTACATACTGCCGACGTCATTCTTCATCTTATCAGGGGTAAAACTCTGTTTCCTTTAGTTAAATAAATTTGCAGTTCAGGGAGGTTTTAATGTGAGCCATGATAACAGAATTTGACGTATTTGCTCTTTATAAGACTGCTTGGAATTGCAATTGCTCACGCCGACAAGATTCTTAACCCAGACTATGCTTTCTTAAAAGCTTTTGGTGCGCTAGTCTATTTGCTGGATTATTTGTTTTTTGAAATTTTGTCGCCCTTCGTAAATACAAATAAAGGCGGGAAGACATCGCACTAGCATTTTCAAAGAGGGAGGAGGAGGGTGATATTACTTTGGATTCAATGATCACATGGAAGAGAAATATTGAAAACAGAGTGACAGAGACAGAATTGGGGCGTCACTGCTGGTCAAACTTTCAGTACAAACTGAAGGCATACTGTGGTTGTTGAAACCGCCGTGATGTAAAGGATTTTGGATTGTTTGAAGGACTACGTATAAGAATTTCTGCATATTCCTTATAAAAAATGTTTGTGGACATGATTAACAGAGGTTTTGATCCATGATCAAGCCTAGTGACAATGATTCTTCTTACGATTCGAAATGTATAACCGAAATGGACACTAAGGCTCAAGGAGCACCATATTTGTTTGGCTTCAGTATACCGACGGTTTACACTCTGTTAATTCGTCTTGCAACTGCTTTACTGAGTAGATGTACGTGTTCTCTGTGGCTATAAAAGATAGATAGGTAGGCGGTTACTCAGCTCTATTTTCCACAACGAAATCAACACCATAAAATATCTTTTACATCTGAAATAATGGCGGTTGATACCTTTGGGGATATTCGCAGCTTTAGAGTTACAGTTTATGTAACTATCGGGTCCGTCAAATAACTTTTTTTTTTGAAAATGCTTTAAAAAAAAAACTACTGAATATTTTCTCAAATTTCTTTTTTTATTTGAAAGTACAATCCTTCCGGTTAATAATGGAAAATAATTTCATTCAAATGGCTGCCTCGGCTGGCCATGCAGTAGCCTACACAATCGGTGCAATTTTTAAGCACATTATCGATTGTGTACAGCTGTATTTCACCAATGGCTTCACAAATATTGTCCTTTAAAGCGTCAATTGTCTCTGGCTTGTCGGCGTAACACTTATCTTTGACGGCACCCCACAAATAATAGTCCAACGGTGTCAAATCGCAGCTCCGAGGTGGCCAAACGACATCAGCTCTGCAGCTGATAATGCGATCTTCAAAAACAAGGCGCAAAACATCGAGTGTAGCTTCGGCTGTGTGGCACGTAGCGCCGTCCTGTTGAAACCAAATGTTGCCAATATCCTCATCTTCAATTTTTGTGAACAAAAATTCGTTCAACATGGCCCGATAACGATCGCCATTGACTGTAACGGCCACTCCTTGCTCATTTTCGAAGAAAAGTGGCCCAATTATGCCTCTGGACCAAAATCTGCACCAAACATTGACTCGTTTTGGGTGCGTCGGCTTTTCAATGTATGCGTGCGGATTTTTTGTGCCCCAAATGTGACAATTTTGATTGTTTACATACCCGCCAAAATCAAAATGAGCTTCATCTGAAAAGATGATTTTCGGCATCTTCTGTAAGTCGAACGCAGGCCCGCTTAGCAAAGCGAAAATGCATTGGATGGTCCATATTCGTTCAGCGGAAGGATAAAACTAATTATCTGTCAAATCAGGCATGAGCTTAGTGTTACCATTCACGAAATAAGCACTAGTTGAAAAAAAGTTAGATGGCGAACCCATTACATAAGAGAGAGCAGAGTTAAACATGCTTTTTTTAGAGCCATCAAGTTTTCAAGATTCTAAAATATTCACCGAATCTGCTAGAAGTAGATCAATTCCAAACATACTAAAGTATGAAATTATTTCAATATCTGATTGATGATTTTTTCAGCGTTGCAGGTACTAGGCTGATAGCCTTGCTTAGTAACTGCCTAGTAGTAACGCTCTCTATGAAAACATATTGATTTACCACTTTTTCTAATAAGTGAAGCTGTCTGCCTCATTCGCTTTGAAGAGTTTGTGGTTAGAAAACTTGGAGAGATGCTAAAGACTCTTAATTTTGAAAATTCGTAAAACCATGATAAAATGATTGTTAGTCTTAAGCTATATTTGAGCCTGGAATGCTTGGATTTGCAAGGAACCCAAGACATTTCTTGCCTATAACTGTGCCCACACAGAAATGAAGGGTAACAGTACCGGCTGCTTATGTGATAATCATGAATTACAAAAATTCATCAAAAATCTTTGAATGAATCCACTATTGGTGGGCTGCCCATCTAAACTAACTAACTTCAGCTAAAAGTCTGAACGTAATCCAACTACCCAGGGGTCTTCATACATAATTGATCATTACAACCCTTCAGTCAGGATTAAGACCTAGTTTCTCACACCACATATGTTGTGTGTGTTAATTTTATACATGAGTGGTGGGACCTACAGTTTAAAGTCGACTCCGAACGACAGATTCTTGGGAAACTTTTCATGGCAATTTTATTTACTCTCAGAGCTTTTGCCAGAAATCTGCTGCGAGGAAGTCGCCTAAGAAATACTTTTTGTATTTTGTTTTGATGTCTGGCCTGTGGCTCGAACGCTGGCTTTAGGTCTAATAAGCCAGCACACTACCTATTAGATTACGGCGACTACTCACCAATGGTCTTCTGCTGAATTAAATTCGGGTCCATTTTAAAAACAAGAAAATTAAATAATAAATGATGACACTTTCATAAATTCACACACACACACTACTTACGAACATTGCCTCACACTCACCAGGCATAAACTTTAAGTTCAAGTTCCCAAATGGGTGGTATTGTTGTAGCACTCGAATCATATGCAGAGTCACACAGTCTCAGCACCATCGTAGAAAGGAAAATAACCGGCAGCTAGAAAACTGTTATAAAACGCAGGCAGGCAGTCGCTTTTATTTGTTTGTTCGTACGTTTGTTTTGCTTGCTTGCTTGCTTGCTATTGTTGACACCATCCACAGTACTGTACAGTATCTCGGCAACATAAGTTAATAACAGCTACAGTGGAGAGGGGACGCAATAGCAATTGTTGTCGCTGTTTTCATGGTATTTTTACTCTTAATTTTGTTGTTTTTTTCCATTTTTCTTCTTCTTTGTAACACCCAAATATGGCTGGTGTCACACAGTAGGTTGGTTCCATTCTGTTTTCTCATATGCTACCATGAATGTGTATGTATGTGGGTGTGTGTTTCTTTTAACTGTTTTTGGCAGTTGTTAAACACACACTCTCACTTGAATTCACACGCATTTGGTGTTTAATTCGCGCTTAATTGTGATAAAATTATTGTAGACATATACAGCGTATGTGAGTGTGAGTGTATGAGTAAGGAAGTGTGAGTATATATGTGAGAAATATTTTTTCAATTGAGCACAAGTGAAATTGTTTGCAATTGTGGGGAAGCATACATACATACATACATACGTATAAGTTTGAGGGCGTATGTGGATGTGAAAGAAAGTGTGTGTTATTTTTTTTGTTCTTTCTCTCTCCTCACGAACACGTATACACATATATACTTAAACACCAATAATTATGTTGATACATACATTTCTAATTTCAACATCATTTTAGGCGCTAGAAAATAGCTGAAATAGAGAAAGGGAATGAATACAGGTTTGATTTCAATTTCCTGCAAAAAATAAAAGAGAACGGAATAGTTTATGCCTATGATGCCGGTACTTATAATTTGATGCAGAGTGTACTTTTAATCAATGAAATATTTTTGTTTTGTTTTCTTTTTCTATTCAGTTTGTTTTATGGTCCACAGGCATCATTGTGTTACGTGGCTCTTACTATTAGTGAAAATATATTTGCATATGGGTTGTGATGTATATGGGTTGCGGTATAAGCGTATACAATTTTATTAAATTTAGTTTTTTAAGTTGTGTAAACAGTTTGAATCTAGTCTTATATATAAAAATGAATGTTTGTTTATTTGTTTGTAGGTTTGTTTGAAGTTTATAGACGGGTAAACGGCTGAACCGGTTTTCTTGAAATTCACAGTACCTTTCTGTATGTCTGGAAGGAACTATAGGCTACTTTTTATTTTAAAATTTCAAGTAGGCGAGGCGCCACGCCCACATATCGAATAAGTATTTAATGCCGCATTTCTCATAAACTGCAACAGCTAGATCCTCAAATTTTGTATGGACGACTTTGACGTATATATGAACAAAATGGGCGGATTGGCTATAGTGGGTGTGTCACGTCCCATAGTCTATATATATAAAAATGAATGTTTGTTTGTATGTACCTTATAGAATCGTAAAGTATTCATTTGATCATGTTATGATCTTCAGCAAAGTTGTTGCGCATGAGCCGGGGAACGTTTCTAAGTTGGTACATGCCGCTGAGACCCGTTCGCTTGAACCACTGGAACAACGAGAAGTGAGATTAGAAACTGATCGAATGCGTACTATTCAGGCCCGTTCATCTGAATCATCAGGACAACGGGAAACAAAATCAATAAAATGATTCAAAATTAATTGGATATTTGTGTAGTTAATGTCTTTGATCCAAATTTATTTTTGTTGGTGGCGCAGCAACACGCGCAGGTTACAGCTAGTTAGTAATAAAAATAAGTAGTTATTTTGCATACGATTTATACAAGCCCTATGTGGCGCTATTGGAGCTGGGGTGTTGAGTTCAGAACGGCATTGTTGGAGATCAAGATATGAAAAATTCTTTCAATATGCTTATGCTCTTCATGGCCTCTTCATGGATTGGCTTATTACGCGAGAGCCCGTGAGTCAAAGTCTAGCTCAATCATCTCGCACATATTATCAAAATATAAAAAATTTTTGTTCGTCTACTTCATCTGAGCAGTCTTCTGGCAGCAACTCCATGAAAAGTTTCTTAAACCTGACGTTCAGAGTTTACTTTACCCATAATATGGATGGTGTGAGAAGCTAGGTTGTAATCTCGAGTAAGGGCTTGTTTCCTCAAGAAGTTTGAACAGGGGTTTGAACCAAGTGCTCCCGTCTAAAAAACGAAGTACATTTAGCAGCCTTTATACCTGTAGTAACGCTCTCTGGTACCTGTTATATTACGATGTAGACTAATGGCTTTGTTCTTCGGCCCTCTCCGCTGTTGTTATATTGATCAGATGCGTTGGCTTCTTTTCTGTAGATTCTGGAAGACATAGAATTTTTTTTGTATTTACAAGTAAATGAATTAGTATTAACGAAGAATCTTCAGTATGTACATGTACATGTACATTGTACGTACTGTAAGTACTGTAAGTACAAATGGACTCTCCATGAGTATTTACATATTTCATGGAGAACTTAATAGCCCTGGGGGGAAAATCTGTAGTGATCATGCACTTAACCGCCACATGAAGGACAAATTAGTCGAAGCAAGGGTTTCATACTCTAATGGATTGATGTCACCGTAGTCTAGTAGGTCGTGTGTTGCCTTATTAGAGGTGAGACCACAGTTCAAGCCCCAACAAAACGATATAAGACAAATATGTTTTTCGGAGTCGACTTTAAACTGCAGATCCCGCTACTTATGGATAAAATTAACAGACACACAACAAAAGTGGTGTGAGAAACTAGGTCGTAATCCTGACTGGGTGGTACCTGATGAAGTAATTCACACATAAGGCTGCTGAAGTAGCCTTTAGTACTAACCAGTCCTCGTCTAACACTTTTATGCATTTTAATGTACATAATGACATAATGATGTATGACAAGATATGAGGTTATGAGGTTACAATATCGCTCAAGTGTATAGCCATGTATTTGAGGGTAAAATGCCTTGAAAGTTAATATAAGTTAGAAGTAATGGAACTCATCCTTTTTTTCTAATAGAAGAATTTGATGGACATTAAAAATAACTTGAAATTTCAACTGCGGCAGTTTTAAACATGATGTGAGCTAAGTTGCCTTGGTGAAAAACAATTTGAAACTAAGTTTGTACAAAAGCAGAGTCTCCTAGCACACTACGCTGTAAACTACCAGGGCGTACTATGTAAAGCATAAATCGAAATTTAACTTCTCTTAGAAAAAGGTCTTCTAATATAGAGTTTACATATATTTTGGAGAGAGAGACTCTATGATTCTTCGTTAATATTAATCTTTATTTAGTGATAATTATATCACTGTTTTAATTTGTTTTTAATTATTCAACTAAGCCCATACAAGTAATAAATGGAATTGAAAATTTTCATACTCATTTCGATTTTTTTTCCTAACACTTCATCACTTCCTATACACCATACCACAGCATGCCGTATGCATAACAAATGACTCTTCTATTTCGCAGTGATATTATTTTGTAGTTCATATATTCCCCTCACTCTCTCTCTCTCTCCCTCTCTTTGTGTTGTGTGCGGTTATATTGAGTGATTCAAATTATTTTTAAAGAAGTGTAAGTGGCGGCGGCGCCCACAATCTTCTTCGCTCTTTATCATTTACTACGGCTGCTGCTGCTGCTGCTGTTGTTTTGTGTCAATTTTGCTTTAAGCCCTACTACAGTTTCTTTCTCTCTCTCTCCCTCTCTCTCTCCCTCTCTGTGTGTGCTATAAATATTTTATAAATAACATTATTTATGTATTGTATTGTATAGTTTTGTCGGGCATGAATTTGTATTAGTGTATAGGTGTGTGTGTATGTGTGTGTATTTTATTTATTATTTTTTCCCATTGATTGTGTGGCGGAAGCGAAAACAACCTTTAAAAATATTTGGGTCAAATGTCAATGTTTGAATTGTTATCAATTATAACAGTTTGTTATAATCTCTCATATATCATATTTTTTTTTGTTATTTTATTTTGATTTTATTTTTATATTTTTCTTATTTGTTGTTGTTGTTTTTGTTGCTATTGGTATTGCTGTCGCTTAAATTGTATGTCAAAACAACATATTCTATTTCAATACAGTAAGAGTGCACAGATTTAAGTTATTTTAGCAGAGGTCTGACATAGCTAAAGTTGTGAATGTGAAAAATCAATAACCAGTTGGGCGAATATTTTGATTATTGTCAGGTTACACTTGAGGTTTATTAACAGTGGTCCTATACTCCAAAACAAAAGAAGGATGACAGACTGTTAGAAATTCATATTCACTTTCAATCGCTAAAACGATCTTTCGTCTTTTTAAAAGCCTAGAAACAAATTACAGTTAATCAACTAAGATTGCCTAATGATTTGTGGTAATTTTTGCAATAATAACTACCTTTCAGCCGACACTGTATTCCATATTCAAGTAGGTTATATTGAGTATATGTAATACATATGATAGTCTTCTATAGAACTTGAAAATTTCTACAATGTATAGAGTGTCGAACAACGAAACTCCACATCTCATATCTTCGCTTCAGGATGCTTCTCTATTATGGCTGCATTGGCGTTCTCAAGATTTTTAAGGCATTAATTAAAACGCCCATTGATAACCCTGTTAGGCATAATAATAATCACAATTGATTATTAGGCTTCGTTTATGGACTTAGCAGGTTGGTAAATATTTTTAGATTTCGAAACTCAAACATACGAAGGAAATGTAGTTCAAGTGATCTTCCACAAGGGACTGTCAAAATTTTACAATTGATAACGTTTAGCTTGTTCCAGCTAGGTTAGGTTAGGTTAGGTTAGAGGACGTGTACTTGTCAATTAAAACACGGAGGTCGAATTGACCCATTGTACAACGTCCTAGTTTGACACACCACTTATGTTGTGTGTGTAAATTGTTATACATGAGTGGTGGAACATACAGTTTAAAGTCGACTCCGAACGACAGATTTATGAGAAACTTTTTATGGCAATTTTATTTACTCTCAGAGTTTTTGCCAGAAATCTGCTGAGAGGAAGTCATCGAATTTTTGTATTTGTCTTGATGTCTGGCCTGGGGCTCGAATCCTGGCTTTTCGTTTAATAAGCCAACACACTACCTACTAGACCACGGCGACTTGTTCCAGCTATAACTGGCAAATTAATTGTTGTTTACCCATCCGCTATGGGCGGATATCGCATTCAACAACACGTGCATTTGCCTTCAATTGTTTTTTCAGGGATGAGGCCCATTTCTGGATGAATGATATCATAAATGAACAAAATTGTCGAGTTTGGAACAATACTAATCCATATAAGAAGTCAAATTAATCCAAAAATGCCAATGTTGGGTTTGGATTGAGGCTGGCAGTGCCATCAGTCCATATTTCTTTGAGAACGATGTTGGCCAGACCATATAGCCGTTCAAAATAACACTTCAGCCAGGATTACAACCTAGTTTCTCATACCAATTATGCTGTGTGTGTTAATTGTATACATGAGTGGCGAGACCTAGAGTTTACGACAGATTTTTGAGAAGCTTTTCATGGCAATTTAATTTACTGTCAGAGTTAAAGGCAGTCGCCGGGAAAGTAATTTTTTTGAAGATGTGTGACCTTAGGTTTGAACCGTGGCCTCACGTCTAATAAGCCAACACACTGCCTAGCACACAACAACAACTTCCAGAGAGAACTGTGGGTCAATGATTACCATCTTCTTTTGGCTTTTGTATGATCTGGATGTCAATGACATATGGTTGCAATAAAATAGCGTTACATACCACATAGCCTATGTCACATTGAACATCTTCCGTTAAGATGATTGAAATTTTGTACCGACATTTTTTCTTGTGGGGTTTTCTTAAGCCTCATGCGTAAGGGAATAAGCTTTAAGCCACAGCCGTCCCTAAAAAAGCCAACATTACCTGTGCCATCGCTATAATTCAGCTTGTTTTATGCTCGAGAGTCATGGAGAATTTGACATTTCGTATAAGCTTCATCAAGAAAAAACGTAAAGGACTTATGAACGAGGTTATATTCCGCACATAATGACATTAATAGATGTTTCAAATGAATAATAAATTTCAATAATATAGCACTACTACACTGTGTTTCATCTAAATTTATTGGTAGGAAGCGTTCAATGTAAGACCCTAGTAAGTGACTAAAATATGATACAAGATTTCACGTTGCCATCTTCATAATCTTTACTGTATGTTGGTTAGTCATTTATCGTATTATTTTATCCTTCACTGTTACATTACATTCTAATACTCTTTTATTTCTTTTGTTGATGTTATTTATACACCGAAGTTTTTTTCATTCTGTCTCTCTCTCTCTCTCTCTTCTAGTATGAGTATATTTATTTATGTATATTGTGCATGTGTGTATATGTTTACTGAAATATGAGTAGTATATACGCTATATATGTATTTGTATTGTTGTTGTTGTTTTTTTATTATTATTATTACAGCATAAAAGGCAAATAACATTGATTTAAAACTTTAGCAATAAATCATATGAATGGCATTTTTATTTAATCCTCTTCTACTCAGTTCTTTTTCTATTGATAAAATTTGTTGCTTTAGATGGAAATGAAAACAAATACAGAAACGAGCAAAAACGAGCAAAAAAAGGGAAAAAAGGAAAAGCACAACTAATATTGACTGCATGCAGTTATTAGGGTTATGCACAGTCTTACTTAATTGTGTGATGAAATATGAGAATTTAAAATAAATTGTTTTAGTCTAAAGGGCTTTGAAATTAAAGGCTGATTTGAATGTATTTTTCTTGATTAATTCAAACCCGATATCTGCTTGGGTAATGCTCAGCTTTGTGGTTCAAATGGATATGAATTTATCTGGTCATTTATGGTATTAAAACTGCTTCCTTCTATCATAAGAAGAGGGTACTTCATATGCCTGTTAATACATGCTTCTACTCACGAAGAACTTAAGTTGTAAAAGTTGAGTATGGTGAATTTTATCCATAGAGTACAGTTCTTTTAACGCTCACTTTAAGTGTATGGTTAGGTTAGGTTAGGTTAGGGGACGTGTACTTGTCAACTAAGATAAGTACAGTACCCGGAGGTCGAATTGACCATTGTACAACGTCATAGTTTCTCACACCACTTATGTTGTGTGTGTAAGTTTTTATACATGAGTGGTGGGACCTACAGTTTAAAGTCGACTCCGAACGACAGATTTTTGAGAAACTTTTCATGGGAATTTTTATTTACTCTCAGAATTTTTGCCAGAAATTTGCTGAGAGGAAGTCGCCGAAGAAATACTTTTTGTATTTTGTCTTGATGTCTGGCCTGGTGCTCGAACCCTGGCTTTACGTCTAATAAGCCAACACACTACCTACTAGACTACGGCGACTTCAAAAGTGTATGGTTACGAAAATGAAAAATCTAGATACTGGTGTTTTGCTTTTACACCGCTTAACATTACAATTTTAAACAAAAGATACAAAAACAAAACAATGCAGTAAACAAAACTGTTTTCAAATTATCGTACTGCTTAATATAACAACAAACATCAGCATAAAAAATGGTAAACAAGTAAACGAAAATACACAAACAATACTACAATAATAAATGTAAACAACAATTTTTACATTTATAGAGATTTCGAGAAAGGCGCAGTCATGAACATTAATCAGACTGTTTATTCTGTCATATAAAGGGCAGGGCAAAACAGACGACTGAGTGAGTGAAGTTCAGTCAGTCTTGTGTGAAGACTGGGTGAGTTGGAAGAGATTAATTAATTTTTCTTCTATTTTCAAATCTTGTGTTGGTAAATCGAAGCGCAAAAGAACAAAAATAGAAAAAGAAATCCTCTGCTAGAGAATCATGTTTTAAAGATGGTCAGTTTTGGAAAAGTTTTTTAATAAACCGGAAATTTCTTTCGTTTTTTCGTGTTTTACTCATTCTCATCTAAGTTTTCTCTTTTATTTTATGAGTTCAAAGAGTTGGGTCAACAACAACGACTACTACATGCCATCTCTCAGCAAACAAAACTAACACAAATACATACGTAGACGTATTAACATTTTGTAAAGTTTAAATAGAAATAAAAACGAATCCTTTAAATTGCTAAACATATTGAAGAGATTTAATAGATGAACATGAACAACGACAGCAACAGTTAAAAGCAGCCTAGGGATACAGACGGACGCATTAAGAACATACCGTACTCATCTTCATATATAGAATGTGTTGACTTCTGCCGAGTTTTGCAAAAATTGCCAGGTCCTTTTACAGCTAGTAAGGATCTAAATTTACGGCTCACTATGTGATTCGCACATGATCGTTCTCAAACCTATTTATTGACCAGGATTTTTAATAGGCTAACATTACTCCGTAGGCGCCATTAGTCTAGTAGGTAATGTATTAGCATATTAGACGTGAGGCTACGGTTCACAGACGTGGTTTGAAGATCTCCCTTAAAAAGATCTGTCCAACATTTGTCTAGTAATTGTTATTGTTTACGCAAAGGGTGTAAACAGAGGAGTAACAAACAAAGCGAAGCAAATTGTAAACAGAGTAATAACAAAAAAGGCAATTGTTGTTGTTTACATAAAGTTGTGAACAGTGGCACATAGAATTGTGCGAATAATAAAGAATTTTAATTAAAAGGTGAACACAAATTTATTTTTATTTTATTTGCAATCAACGAGCTGATATTTGAAGCGTTTTTAAAAGTTAAAAACGTAACAGTATTAAATGTGTTCAATGAACATGAATTAATATTTGTGACGATTTTCCATTGTGTAAACATTGTTTAACCCCCATTTATACTGTGATTACCCTAAATTTATTGATTTGTTTGTTATTGAAAACAATTTAATTGAATTCTTGTTTTGATTGTTAAATTGAAAATACATTAAATTTAAAAACTTAAAATTACTCTTTAAAACAAAAAATACAAAAAAATACGAATACTTTGTTGTGCTTAGAAAATTATGCTGCAATATTTTTCAAATAATTGAAAAATAATCCATCAGGCAATTTATTGTTTAAGAAGAAACAACAAATAAGGAAAATATTTACTCTGGCATACTAAACAACAATATTCAGGTAATTTAACTTTTCTTGAAAAAAGGAAAACTTTTTTAAAACATTTTTACTTAGAATGCTTGTTTGGAAGGCAGATGAAAGGAAAGCGAAGTGGTTGATAAGTTCTTATTAAATTCGAGTGTGTCATATCTTACTAAGGCGAGTGAGGAAACGTCGAGAATTAAACACAACAATATATCATTAGAAATATAAAGATTTGGGTACAGGTTTGAATGCAATATTTGGCAATCTGTGTAATTAATTTTGTCAAATTTGTTAAGGTATTGCAGAGAAAATTATAATGGTAGCAAGGTAATCTGCAATTGTGTAAAGATTTTTTATTCAGAAGTGAATTATTGTCCACTGATTTTTTATCCATTAGGGTTTTTAAAAATTAACAGGAAAAATGAAAAAAATTTAGAAAAATAAATGATATTTTTATTTGGGACATGGAATGAATGGCTCCCACATGCAGAGTCTTCCAACACAGACAGTACCAAAGTTTGACAGTTGAAGCCATATCTGTTAAATAAGCTGTCATCTATTCAGTTGAAGTTGTCGTGGTCTAGTAGGTAGTGCGTTGGCTTATTAGACATGAGGCGTTTGTTTAAACCCTAGGCCAGGCATTTCCAACAACGCGGCATAAAAAAAATATTTCTTCGGGAACTTCCTCTCAGCAGATTTATGGCAAAAACTCTGAGAGTAAGTAAAATTGCCATGAAAAGATTCTCAAAAATCTGTCGTTCGGAATCGACTTTAAACTATAGGTCCCGCCACTCATGTATAAAATTAACATACCCGACATAAGTGGTGTGAGAAGCTAGGTCGTAAACCTAACTGAAGGGTTGTAATGATCAATTCTGTATGTACATATATTCATATAATCAATATGGGATCCCATAGAAAACGTCGTATGTTAGTTCTAGCGCTGTTGGCAACTTTAATCGTAAAATCATTTGCAGCATTGAGATAGATTAACACAATTATTGCACTTAGGATGATTCCAATCCTTATGAGATCCAAAAGTGTCCAAACATTGCTGAAACATTAATTTTTTGGCATGGATTTTAAGCTGGCAACGTCATCGATTCATATTTCTTTAAGAACAACGTTTAGCAGGCCATAACTGCCAACGCCGTGGCCTATAGGTCGATAAGTACCAACTTCTTTTGGTGTAAATTGGGTGATTTGTATGCCAACGACATGTAGTTTCAACAGGACGCTACTGCACACACAAGTCATACTTTTTGACATTTTGCACAAGCGATATAAGGTTGTGTTCATATCTAGTAGAGGTATTGTGGTGTGAACATCGGTGTCGCTCAATATGACCTCATTAGACTGTTTACTGTGAGGTTTTCTTAAATTCGAGGTGTCTGAGAATGAGCCACATACCACAGTGGTCTTCAGAGCTAACATAAAGCATGCCATCTACCAAACTCAGATTGATTTAAATGCCAGAGTCATGAAATATTAGATGAGATCAATCTAGAGAAGTCGGACGTTTGAACGATGTTATATTCGACACATAACCACACCAACAGGAGTTTCAAATGAATAAACAATTTGATTGATATATCCTACGCACACATACATACATTCATACATACATAATACACTTGCCCGCGCTACGCATTCCGACGAAATTTCCTGGATAGAACGATCGGATCGCAGGTGACTCCCGATAACGTGGTTAACCTGATGTTAAATTAGCGCGAAAACTGGAACGAGCAAGAACAACAGAAATGGATAGCAGCACTAGCTGAATCTTTACCTCCCCCGATGTAAAACTTGATTGTGGTCCCGGGAGGGGCGACTTAATGGAAGTGTGACGAACTGGTTGGGTTTAGTACGTATGCGTTTAGCAAGCCGAGAGTAAGTCTTGCGGCGAATCAGGCACATTGTGTAGACCGGGCTACCAATGCCTTTTGAAGATTCCCAACCTTTAGCTCGTAAAGCTATAAAAAAACCTGTTTCCAATGAATAAAAAACTTCAATGTTGCCTCGTTCTCACATGCATACATTCATACATACTTAAATGGTTATTACAACCGTTCAGCCAGGATGACGACCTAGCTTTTCACACCCCTTATGTTGTGTGCATTAACGACAGATTTTTTGAGAAACTTTTTCGTGGCAATTTTATTTACTCGTACAGACATTTTGTTTTAATAGAACACACAGATAATGGATGCTTATTGAAATATCCGATCCGTTTTAGTGAAGACTTCATATAGAAATTGCATGCATTTTTTTCGAGGGTGCTTCAGTCATCGGCTTCAAGTTTTGGTGTCCCACTTGGTGCAGCTTGTTGTCTTTCGGGGCAAGCATTGTGACTGGCTTGGTCTTTTACATGAGATACTTCCCGTATATCCATAATAAATTGTCTAGAGATGTTAAGACGCATGTTATTATCAAGCAGTATACTTGCATAATTAAACAAAATTTCTGTGTCCAAATTTGGAACAAATTTTTTTTGAGAACTTATGTAAAATAAATTTCTTTTCGATGAGTAAGCTTTAGTTCCACGAAAAGTTTCTTTCCTTAGAAACTTTTTTAAATAATCTCCTAAATTTCCGCTTTTATTTCTAATATATTTCTGCCAATAAAACACTCATTTAACTTTACGTTTGCTGAACATTAAAAAAAAGACAGAAAAAGTCTTTCTATTACCAGGGCACACAATATTGGCAAAACATATTTTATGATTGTAGCAAATAAACGCAGATATTTTCATATTTATTTTATGAATTTCTTTCTATGCTTCTTTATGTTTTTATTATCCAAAAACTTAAGTTATTTTAACTTGTTTACTGGTTCCTTTATCAAACAGTTTTGTTCTTCGGTTTTTTGTTTCTTTTTTCTAGTTTTACGATTTTGATTTTTTTATGGGTCATCAGCATCAAAGTTACAAGACTTTTTTTACGGTTTATAAGCTCAAACAACAACAATAGCAACAACAAAACATTACACAGAATATTCTTTCAGAAAAAAACTTTTGTTTTTATTTCAAATCGTTTTTTTTTCTTTTTATTTTCCAAGCTTGTTTTGGTAAAACGAAACGCAAAGGCAAAAAGAATTGAAAAAGTCCTCTGCTAGAGAATCATGTTTTAAAGATGGTAATTTTTGGAAAAGTTTTTTAATAAACAGGAAATTTCTTTCTGTTTTTTGTGTTTTACTCATTCTCATCTAAGTTTTCTCTTTTATTTTATGAGTTCAAAGAGTTGGGTCAACAGCAACTACTGCATGCCATCTCTCAGCAAACAAAACTAACTCAAATACATACGTAGACGTATTAACATTTCGTAAAGTTTAAATAGAAATAAAAACGAGTCCTTTCAATTGCTTAACATATTAAAGAGATTTAATACATGGACATGAACAACGACAGCAACAGTAGTATTTGGAAATAGCCTGGGGATAGAGTCGGTCAGAATAATAACATGAGGAATTCAATTTCATTGGATGTGTTGACTTCTGCCGACTTTTGCAAAAATTGCCAGCTCCTTTTACAGTTAGCAAGGATCTAAATTTACGGCTCAGTATCGTTCTCAAACTTATTTATTGATCAGGATTTTTAAAAGGCTCACATTAATTCGTAGGCGCCTTAGTCTAGTAGGTAATGTATTGGCTATTAGGCGTGAGACTACGGTTCAAAGCCTAGGTAAGACATCTCAAACAAATCTAAAAATTAAAAAATATTTCTTCACTGACTTCCTCTCAGCAGATTTCTGACAAAAAATTTTAGAGTAAATAAAAACAACCACGAAAAGTTTTCTCAAAAATCTATTGTTCGGAGTCGACTTTGAACTGTAGGTCTCGCTACTCGTTTATAAAACTAACACAAACAACATACGTGGTGTGGGAAGCTAGGTTGTAATCCTGACTGAATGGTTGTAATGATCGATTATGTATGTACATATATATGAACATTATTTAGTCAGTAGTGAGCGAATGCTGGTGGATGTAAAACTGGATTAAACTATATGGGCTTCTCTGCTTTACGTACATATGTATATACCTGAGTCATGATAATGATAATGAATGCTAGGTATGTGGGAGAATATCGAGACGTTGAAACACTTTTGATGTTATTGCCTAGCTTTTGTAAGTTTAAGATATCAATATTTTAGGAAAGGCTGTATACTGGACATGGCTCAACTCAATGGAGTGGACAGAAAAAGGTTGGGAAGTCAACATTCAGACTTCAGAATTATGATTTCTGCCCTTTAATGTTTAGTGCACAGTAATCGGACTTGACGGCTTCCTTGTATTTCCTATATTCTTGAGACCTTGAACCTGTACGATTAGTCTTCTTTCAGCCTACCTAACTACCATATATATGCAATTGCTTACTTAACTGGTCATTTCAACCTTTCAGTCAGCATTAAAACCTAGCTTCTCAAATGCCGGGATCTACATTTTAAAGTCAAATCCGAATGATAGGTTTTTGAGGAACTTTTCACGGCAACTTCATATACGATCATAGTCTTTTTCCAGTGACTGTTGACAAAAAATTGCCCAAGGAAATATTTTTTCAGATTTCGTTTTGTTCGAGATGCTCTTAGCCGGGCTTCATACCATGGGTTCTTGTCTAATAAGCCAACTCACTATTTATTAGATTGTGGCGACTACAAGGACGTGCAATATCAAAATCCTAATTTTCTGTGGCAATACAGAACTTTTAGTTGTTCACATCAAACTGTATGTGAATCCAAAACAGACTCTAGTTTTTCTCTTTAAACATACGTACGTTGCTATATAACGAACTATAGCCAATGAAATTAAATATCCGTAGACTTTTGAAGATATTCTGCTAAATAATGCTGAAGAAACTCTAATCTGATTGAATTTGAATTGTCAATATTCTAAGAAGGAAATTTAAAAGGCTATGGAGGAAAGGTGGAGCCATTAACACCCGAACTAGGCAAATTGGAAGTGAAGCAAACTCAATGGGAAAAAACCTGGGACGAAGTGAAGCTAAAAACACAGAACAAATCACAATGAAGAAAATTTTTTGTAACTGTTTGATCTCTTCTTTTCATAGGAATGCTGCAACAGATTTTAGGATGATTTGGTTATCACCAGTGAACTTTATGGGCAATAATGCCCTGTAGAATTCGTACACGTTTACGAAAGGACGTTGCTTAACTTTCCTCTTTTGGTGGTCGTTGTTGATGTTTCTCTCTGTTGAAGACCACTAATCTGACTGCTGCTCTCAATGAATTGTTAATTTTTCAATTTCATATATCTGGTACGGGTTTGTAGGGACAAACATGAATCGTATCATTACGCCACTTCTTAACATTTATTCATATTCTTGTCTTCCTTTAAAAATTTTGTTTACAAAAACCAAATTTTTGCCTTTTTCTACACACCAATAAAGAATATCTGTGAGTTAAAACGTTTTAAGCGTGCCAATGCTTATTCTTAAGTCTAAACTGAAATTGGCTAAATTAAAACTCGATTCATTTAAAGAACGTTGCCTCGTATATGCGGTATGCGGTTGACTATTGTGTTTTGCAAGAGCAATAACACACAGCCAATATAAGATTAAAATTAATTGGTTTCGTAACAGTTACGCTATTCATCAATTAACCAATTTTACTAATGACTGCTACAAATCATGTTTGTTTTCTTTCTTTCTTTTGCCAATTCTCTTTTCTTTTTCTTTTTCTATTTTTATTTTTAATTTCCAATTTCTTTATATTGTAGTTGTTGTCGATACATTTCAATTTAATTTTTTTTCTTGTTTTTCTGTGCAACACTAGAAAAACTTTATAAAATTGGAGTTAATGTTTGGTTTTGTTTTGAAGTTGTTGTTACAACTGAACCATCATCACCATTGCCATCACCGCCAGTACCTCTACCACCACTATCATTATCACGAGTCTTAACTTAAAAAAAAAAGAAAAATATGATGGCGTTTGAAAACAGAAACTCTTTAAGCTCACACACACTAAGCAAATCATGTTCTTCGGATACATAAAATACTCTGAGTAAATAGAGTCTTATTTCAAGCTGCTCTAATTCCCAGAGTGAGAGATGTGTGTTATGTAGGTGTAGTACATGCTGTGAATTTGGATTTTGTATATACAGCGATTTGCTGGGTGTTAAATATTGAAGATTATTGCAGGAAACTCAAGGAATGCTTCATTAAGAGATATCTGAACTATGTTGATATAATCTATAGCAATTGCTACAACAACAACCGATTCATATTTAAGGAAGTAGGCATAAATGTGGATGTAATAGGAGAGGTCTTTTTCGACAAATA
Source organism: Sarcophaga subvicina (assembly GCA_936449025.2). Lineage (NCBI taxonomy): Eukaryota > Metazoa > Arthropoda > Insecta > Diptera > Sarcophagidae > Sarcophaga > Sarcophaga subvicina. The sequence continues at coordinate 101,432,439 of OW388083.2, read as the reverse complement.
TCAACACACGCAACATAATCCCTAACATGTAAAGTCAGGTACTTGCCTATGCAGTTGATATGGATTTGAATATTAGCTTAAGTAATCCCATCAAACGATATAAAATGAAGCGAATTCACCAATGTCTGATAGCAGGTAAGTAGTTTGGAGTGATAGCTTTGATACCAAAAGCTCTCTTGAGCACACATAGCGGCCCGTTGTGACGCCATAGGTGAACGCAGTCTCTGTACTAACCAAGTTCCTCCAAACCAGGGAAGAAGAAGAAGTTGGTCAGCGCAAAGGCTGCACATTTAAAGCACGACTACCCCACACTGGAAAACCAGCCCGAAAGTTTGATAAACGAAACTATATCCTTGACATCTATGGATGGTAACACCGGCAAGAGATGGGCATTGACAAGGAAAGTGGATAACAGCATCCTCTTCCTCAGCAGAGCTGCACCAACGGCAGAAGTCGTTAGATGGGAGATGCATTCTTTGCGCGTGGCTTACCATAACACAATGACCCGAAAACATGGCCACTGTGATCAAGATGACGTTATGTCCAAGTAACTGGTTGGTGCGCCTTCTATCCACCGAGGTCCCATTGAGCCTAACGGTGGAGCAGGACTCCTCATTGACCCAGGTTTCCGGAATATTACTGAGACCAGGGATCCAAATAAGTGTGACACTGAAGCTCCCAGAAAGGAGGTCGAGACAGCGGCGATATTCCCTGACAGTCCTGGAGTTATTCAGCAGCCAGAATATCAGAGAAGATCGAGATGCAGGAGAAAGGAACACCGCTGACGAGGATCCATTGAGCAGCTCGGTAGGTGGCCATTACTTTCGCCTGAAACACTCTACTATACTACTATTCTACTCTCCGGCAGTCGGAGGAAAATGTTCAGGTTCAGTTTCCCAGAGTAGACTCCGCTTGCAACCCCGCTATCGAGTTTAGAGCCATCGGTATTGTCTGATAGTAAACAGAGATTAATTATGCTCTGCATCCTTATAACATTGTAGGCTTAGGACTTGAAATAATATCAAATAATCAGGGAACAGTAGAACTAAGAGATGCATTTTAATAGCCAAGAGACATTTAAGGGGAGCTCGAAAACTGTTGAGGTCAAATCATCTTATGATAAAAACATGTACCATCAGGTCCTATAGTACATAATTGGTTATTACAACCCTTTAGTCAGGTTTACAACCTAGTTTTCACACAATTTATTTTGTGTGTGTGTTAATTTTATACATGAGTGGCTGGGCCTACAGTTTAAAGTCGACTTCGAACGATAAATTTTTTTAGAAACTTTTCACGTCAATTTTATTTACTCTCAGAGTTTTTCCTTGAAATCTGCTAAAAGGAAGTTGTTCCAGATATCTGACCTGGGACTATAACTGTGGCCTCATGTCTTATAATCCAATACACTGCCTACGGCGATTATGGGTATGAGTTTCTGTTCCTAAAGTCAACAGAGGAGAAAATTTGGTTGATTTTAGAGGCAAGATATATTCAATCTAGTGTGCAGTATATAAGAATTCACATTTCAGTATCATCATGGACTGGAGTAGCTCTACTAAAATGCGAACATTAGTATGAAAATCCAGGCTAACCTATTGTGTGTATTTCATATGCATAAACTTGAGTCGACTATACCTGCCAAAAACCAAGTGCTCTCACTGTGTCCAGTTGCTGAAAAAAAAATCCTAAAAGTGTATACCTTCTGTTATACTTGCCTACTAGTTTGAACTGACAAAATTATTCCTTGAGAAATTTTAGTCTAATAGTTAGTCTAGTAGTTAGTTTATTAGACACGAACCCATGGTACAAATCCCATTTCAGACATCTGGTAGAAAACGAAAAAAAAAAATATTTCCTCGATGACTTCCTTTCAGCAAATTTCCGGTATAAACTTTAAGTAAAATTGCCATTAAAGGCATAAAGACGGTCGCTCTAATGTTGGTCCTGCCGTTTATGGATAAAATTAACGTACATAACATGGGTGGTGTGAGAAGCTAGGTTGTAATCCTGATTGAAGGGTTTGTAATGACCAATTTTGTATGCATGAGCAACAGTGGATATTTTTTATGCCACCGCTTATGTCGACAGGTACATAGATAGAGATGTCTGCGATCGTAACGAAGACCATTTGATTTGGCTATTTCCACAATAACTTCAATTTCCCTCATCTTTTAAACTGTAGGTCCAGACATTCATAGATAAAATTAGCACACCAACATGGGTGATGTGAGAAGCTACTTTGTAATCCTGACTTAAGTGTGGTAATGATTAAGTAAGTAACATGATAAACGATATTCTAAGTTTTCCCTTTGCATTCTATAAAGCGTTATAAATTTTTATCTTCTTATACATTTTGAAAGAGGCCATTAAAATCTACGAACCCATGTATTTTAAAATCTTAACTGTATATCCTTACCCTGTTCTTAACCACTGTTTTAAGCAATCGCTATGCAATTTATAGAGGAACAGCAACGAAAGAAAAAAAGAAAAAACTATTTCTAAACTCACCGCCAACAAATAGCATTTGGCGCCTTAAAGTTGCCTCCAACTTGTATAATTTAACTTTTGCTCAAAAGTGAACAGTGAACACATGTTAACACTTATTTTCCGCTCTTGCTTCGTGCTGTTCTCACTTTCCGCTTTGAACTTTCGTTGTTACATTTCAACGTTTCGTTGCATATTCTGTTTTGGCTTTAAAGCTCAAAAAGAAGAATTTTTTTGTTGCACGCTAATAAAACCATTGCATGTGTATACATATATATGTATATGTATATGTACATATGAGGAATATATCCTATAAGGATGTGTTTACATGTGTGTGTATGTGCAAGCAGCATAAGTGATTGAGAGGAAGAATAACTATTTGCTTTAATTCGTTTCGTTACTGTTTCCTTTACCTCCACACACAAACACGTTTACCTAGGAAAATTTGAACCTATGTATGTGTGTGGTAATGTATACCATACATGTGCGTGCGTTTGTTGAAGATCACTAACACATTAATGATGATGATGATGATGGCGCTGATGATGATGATGATGATTTTTGTTCAACTAAAAACTGAAATCATGCTGATGAAGTTGAAAAGTTTGAATGATTTTTTCTTTCTCTCTTATTTTTTTCTTGCTTTTATGGCACGGCACCACACTTAAAATAATGGTTCGATTGCCTAGTTACGCTGGCTTAAAACTTTCTTTATGCTCTCTCTCTCTCTCTCTCTCTTTTGATTTGTGAAAGTGTATGTTTTATTAATACAGAAATACTTTGAGGTTTACGTGAAGAATTTTTGGTTGTAGGGAAAGAGAAAGAGGAAGAGTGTTAGCGATAGTAAGAATTATAAAGCATTTATTAATTAGGCAGGCAAGTTGTCATCGCTTGAGAAAAATCATTTAGTCACTGCCTTGCCTTGAGTTGTGCCATTGAAACTCTGGCAGACGTCAGAGCATAAGTAGCATAAGCGTTGAAAAATGATGTCAAAACTATGTGGCATAATTTAAAGCGAAGATGTTAGTTTAAAATTGTTTAAGAATTTGGGAAATTAATATTTGTTAGCATTGCAAAATACAAATAGAAGAGAATTATTAGCAAAAAAAGTTTAACATTTTATAAGTGAAGTAGCAAATATGCTTTAAATGTGGAATTTTTTCACTTCTACATACAAAAGTAATGAGAACAGAAGATTAAAAGATTTGTAATGAATAACAAACAATAAAATATCACGTTCATTTAAAGCAGATCTCTAAAATAAATAATACTGGATGGAGTGTAATACTTAACTTGTATAATACTTGTCTCCTTGCTTGTGACTTTAAAAACCTCAGACCTTCGGCTGATAATATAACTTTTCACCAGCTCCACAATAACAATGGTAAAATTGAATGAAGTCGATGACTTCGTGCAAAACTTTATCGAACACTTGAAAAGCATCGATGCAAAGCTCTTCGAATCCCCTTCCTTTGATCTGCTCAAGTATTCTAATCCTACTAAAAATAATAAAGAGAATCCTCATTGGAATACAAGGCAAGGCTCTTACAATATCGTGTTATAAACTTTATTTTCTTCGCATAGAGGGCGTTAATAGTATTCTGGATATGCTACAACTTATTGTAAAATATTAAGGCTTATAGAGTAATGTTCTAGTAGGTAGTGTGTTGGCTTATTAGACGAAAAGCCAGGGTTCGAGCCCATGCCAGACATCAAAACGAAAATACAAAAAGTATTTCTTCGGCGACTTCCTCTCAGCAGATTTCTGGCAAAAACTCTGAGAGAGTAAATCAAATAGCAATGAAAAGTTTCTCAAAAATCTGCCGTTCGGAGTCGAATTTAAACTGTAGGTCCCACCACTCATGTATAAAATTAACACACACAACATAAGTGGTGTGAGAAACTAGGTCCTAATCCTGACTGAAGGCTTGTAATGACTAATTATGTATACTTATGGAGTAATAGCAACACGGCGCACTATGTGGCATTTACCCTGAAAAGCTGGCCAAAAAGGCAAAAATGAATTTAAAGGAATTAAAGAAACTGAGTATGCAGTTCGATAGACAACATATATGTTATATATATAACATATAACATATACATTTGTGATAATTTTTACATCTTATCAAAAAAATTTTAGGTCCATGATATTTTTCTTAAGATTTTAGTAATATTAGGAAGAAAAATTAATAATATTTTGCAACCTACATTTGGTTAAGAATTTTTATTTACATATTATATAGATCAAAACAAATTTTATCCTGGTCATGAATTTAAGACATAGGCAAAATAAAACCTAATTCACTAAAGTAAAACTCAGCTTCATAAAAAAATCCTAGTATTTGGTTGGAAATCCTTTATTTTGGATCGCAGCAGCACATCTCCTGGGTGAACTTTCGATTAATGCCATACAATGTTGCTCTGGAATCGCATACGAAGCTTTTTGGATTTCTTCCCACAAGTCGTTTAAATTTTTTTGTTTTACTGTTCGTACATATTCCTCAACATCATTCCACAAGTTCTCAATTGGATTGAGGTCCGGGGATTGAGATGGCCACTTTAAAACAGTGATATTGTTTTCCTCTAAGTAACTCTTCACTAGACGTAAGGTGTGCTTAGGGTCATTAGCATGCATAAACTTCCTTATTAGGAGCATGTTGTCTTCAGCGAATGGTAGCATAGTGTCTGCTAGAAGGTCTTTGTAAACGTGCTGGTGCATTTTAGTATTAATCTTATAAATGGGACCTAAACCATGGCAAGGAAATTGCTGCCCACGCCATCACATTTACACTACCATGTTTGACCGTTTTAAGGGTGTACTTAGGGCGATGCTCCAGGTTTGGAGGGCGCCATACGTACTGCTTTCCATCAGATCCGAAGCGGCAAAACTTCGACTCGTCGCTCCAAAGTATATTCCAAAATATCATCGGTTTATTGATATGTTCTCTCGAAAACGCTAGTCGGGATGTGATATTTTTTTGACACAAGTGGTTTACGTTGTGCAATACACACACGCAAGTTTTTCTCATTTAGACGTCTTCTTATTGCCCTAGACGAAATGTCAATACCAAAATCCAATGCAATTTTATTTTTTATTTTACTTGAGCTCGTGAAAGGATTATTAGCAGCTATTTTAGGGTGTAGTTTTTCGGGCCTTAGGTTGTTGTTTGACATTTTTGTTGGTACCATGTTGCTTGATGTGTTCCAGTGCGTTGTAAATCTTAGGTCTAGAACATTTAAGCAGCTTGGATATCTCCATTAATATTTTTCCATCAAATTTTAGTTGTTGGATCAGTTTTCGCTCGGCATCGGAATCCTAGTGCCTCTGGCCATTTATAATTAAATATTTATATGCATTCCAACAAAAAAAAAAAAAAAATAAATAAAACATTCGTTGCTCAAAAACACAAAAAAACCAAAAAATCACTTAAAAACCAGTTATTTCTTAAATGTCTTAAATTCGTGGCCAGTTTTAAATAAACGTTTTTACAATAATATGATCAAAAAGCAACAAAATGTAAAAAGAAACAAAATAAAATAATGGTACTTTTTCTTAATATTACAGGGTACAAAGCAGAATAAAGAATATCAGTTTGATATTACAGGATTGTAAATATTATCACAACTAAGTCAGTCATATGTCGCGTCTTAAATTCGTGGCCACCACTGTATATAGAGGCCAATTATCGTCCTACAGGCCTGTTTGGAGTCATAAAGATTACATAAAAATAATTTGTTTTTTTTTTGATTTTTAAAAGTTTATTTATCCGGAATGAGCAATTTGACTCTTGTGTTGAAGCCAAAGGCTTAGAATTGAAAATTTTTGAGTGGGCCAGCAGTATACATCAACAATTAATTGAAATGAAATTGTTATAAAATTTCATAGTAATTTTGATGTTAAATTAATTAAATTATTCATACGTATGATTTATATCATGCTGAATTGATTTTGAAATGTTAAAAATTTTCTTCCTTTCAAAAAAACAAACAAACAATTATTTCAACAAATCCTTGCATACAGTACATACATACATATGTATGTAGTCTCAATTTGTCTAATATTCCGAGTAATTTATTATTCACTTTAATCAACCAAGAAAATATTTATTAAACACAAAAAGTTATATTTTATTAAGGAAAAATAAAGAACAATTTTTGAAAATATTTATGCATACACACACACACAATCTGGTAGTAGTCATTCGTCGTTTATCTTAACATCTGCTGTGCTGTGTTTCATAACGGAGTGAGCATATGAAATAAATTTTCTTTTAAGTTGCAAACGTGTGAAAAATATATTTTAATAAACTTGCTGTGTGTGTGTCTGTGTGTGTCTATGTGTGTGTGTGTTTATTCAATGAATTAAATTGTTCTTTAATATTATTTTCAAGATTTATTATTCAACTACACTTGGAACTTTATTTACGCAACAGTCGCAATGGTAGCAATGCTAGCAACAGCATTGGGCCAACATGTTAAATATTTGCTTATATTAAATATTTACAAAACAATAATAAAAAAACAATCTTAAGAAAATTTATACTCCAACGCACAAACACACACACACTTATATACACTATCTCCCCTTTCCGTTTCTTCGTAAAGGAGGGGGAAAAGAGAGAATTATTTTATTGGACACATAAATATTTATTAACTTTTTGCCACTTCTTGTAGTATGGGAGGGGGAAGAATAAATAAAAATAAAAAAATATTCGTAGAAAAATGGTAGGGAAATAAAATAATAAAATATTGCTGGGCAGAGCTTTAAAGGAATGCTATCTACCGCAAAATCATAAAATTGAAATTTTTCGACGTTTTGATGTACATTTTAATACCAATTGACAGGAGAAAAATTAAACGAAAGGAGTTAATAAAGAAATAGGAACGGAATTATGCTGGCCGTTTCATTTTTTTTTTAAACTGGCATTCAGTAGATGAACCTACTAAGCGATCAGGGCATCGAGTAGAAAATCGCTTGTGGGCTTAGGGGGGAATGAAGGTACAAAAAAACAATTTTTCTTTGCAATTCGACTCATCGATTCATAGGCAATTACAGGACGTACTGGGTAACAGGGAATAAGGTACTAAATATTGGCACTTTTATATGAAAAGAGGTAACATAAACGTGGCCACTTTTCGAGCATAGAAGTCACCGTAATCTAGTAGTATAAGACGTGCGGTCGCAGTTCAAACCCCAGGTCAGACATGTCCAACAAAACGAAATATGAAGAACTATTTCTTCGGTTCCTTTCTCTCAGCAGATTTGTGGCAAAAGGTTAGGTTAGGTCGGAGTGTTAGCTCTGTTATCACAAATCACGCATGTTATCACGCATAGCGGCCCGTTGTGATGCCACGGGTGAACGCAGTCACCCTGTTGAAGAACTATTTCTTCGGTTCCTACCTCTCAGCAGATTTCTGGCAAGAACTCTGAGAGTAAATAAAATTTCAATGAAAAGTTTCTCAAAAAATCTGGCGTTCGTAATCGACTTGTAACTGTAGGTCTCGCCACTCATGTATAAAATTACTACACACAACATAAGTGGCTTGAGAAACTAGGTCGTAAACCTGACTGAAGACTTGTAATGACCATTTATGTATGTACGCATGTACTTTTCAAGCATTATCTGGTAATTATGGCCGACATAACTGATCTACAGCGTAAGAAATGGAAAGAAAATTGTAAGGACATTTGAAGAACCAGATATGATCAGATCTGCGCACCATCACAATGTACGCTCTGGGGAAATATAGTTACTGTTCGGAGAAAGTGTTGCGGTTAATCGGAATTTCCCAACTTCACGGCGTTCTCAGCATTTAGGCATACTTTTCCTGTCAGTTCATTATGGCATATCCTGTATTTGCATCTCGATTCGTATAAATTCCACTTTACACAGCAATTAAGTACATTCACAATGCCTCAGATATAAAAAATTTCTTTCAGCTTTAAATCTCATTTCTCATTCGGTGGTTAATCAACAAGCAAAATTACTACACACGGTGCTCGTAGAATCCTTAACAGATGGTGGAAAATCCGATGCATTTGAAAAAATTGACTGTTTGGTGGGCATTATGGTCAGGGCCGTATTTTTTTCGAAAATGATTTAGGCGGAACCAGTATCGTCAATTGTCGACCGCTATGGTCACATGACAAACCACTTTTTTGGTGTGCTATTCGAGATTGTAAATTGGATGATATGCGGTTTCATAATATGGCCGATTTTGACATTACTGCTTGAGAAGTTTTCAGCAGGCTTCGCGTTTTAGCGGCAACAATTTTCCGCCAAGATTATGCTATTTGATAGCCACAGAATTTTGTATGAAACTCTGTGTCTACGTGGATAATTATTTGACATTAGAGCGTTTTAGAAACAATATACGCCCGAAATATTCAAAAAAGTGATTGAAAACTACTTCAAAAAGATCGTCAGCTATAATCCTACCAGAGACAGTCATGTAAATGACATTGTTTTTCATATGTATGTAATGATAAACTCCAAGAAATCAAAGTTTCATGAGCGTTTAACAAACTATGTGACTACGCGAATAAGTCCTTAATGTTAGAGCAATTGAAAAACAATATTCGTCCGAAATATTAAAAAAGTGATTGAAAACTCGTTCAGAAAGGTGGACAGCGATAATCCTGCCAGAGCCAGTCATTTAAATGACTTTGTGTCTCGTATGTAATGACAAACTCCAAGTAATGAAAGCTTTATGGGTGTTTTACGTAAGCTTACTCTTGAGACCGAAGAATCTAGAGTTGAAAATATTATTTTTAATGATAACACAATGCATGAGAGAAGTATATATTTAAACATGAGTGTCGCCGTAGTGTAGTAGGTAGTGTGTTGGCTTATTAGACGTGAGGATTGACCTCAGGTCAGGCATCTCCAACTAAACAAATGTGAAGAAATATTTCTTCGGCGACTTTCTTCTCATCAGATTTCTGTCAAAAACTGTGGGAGTAAAATAAAATGGCCATGAAAAGCTTCTCAAAAATCGGTCATTCGGAGTCGGCTTTAAACTTTGGGACCAGACGCTTATGGATAAAATGAACACACACAACGTAAATGGTGTGAGAAACTAGGGCGTTATCCTGACTAAAGGGTTGTAATCACCAATTATGTATGTACGTAAGTATGTATGTTTTTAGTGCCAATACACTGAGTATAAACGATTATTTTCAGAATTCGACCCGAATTTCTAAGCCAATTTTGATTTTCATAACACACTTGAGCTTTTAAAGGTCTACACAAAATACAGCTAGGATACCTATATAAATATCTGGACATATGCGTTCCAATTGATTACTTGTTTAGCTGAATACTAGTTTGAAGTTTTTAACTTGAAGACGTCAGATTACTATGCTAAATAAAATTACAAGAGACCGAAATTACTCAAATTGCAATTATCTGCTGCCTCAATACAAAATCATCTTAGAATTGTTATTGAATAAAAGGGAGGCCATAGCTAACGCTAAGCCACATTCCTATCGACATTTTATTCCAAATCAAAAATAATTAAATAAAAATGCATTAAAGAATATAATCAAAATATAATTTTTTTTTCAAATATAAATACCACATACATACATATATGTACATACACAATAATATATGCCATAATAACAATAACAATAACAATTATACCATATAAACAATATCCAAAAAAACAAAAAAGGAGAAGAAAATAATCATAATAATCATAATAACAAACGTACAATAACAACAAACGAAAATAATATTCGTAAAGAAATCAAAAAAAAAAAAAGAAAAAGAATCCAAATTAAAGAAAAACCTCATATAACAACAGCAATAAAAACAAAAACAAAAAGTGATATAAACAAAAACAATTGCTTGTTTTAATAATAATAGTAATTACTAAACGTTATACACAATGGCAACAACCTTAATAACAATAACAACAGAAACAAGTAAAAACCTTAATTAAGCCATTCTGTCTGTGATTATTACACGCAGAATAAAATCACATTTATAGGGCACAGGCACAGGCACATAAAAGCAGGAAGGCTGTTAAGTAATAGAAAGTAATTAGGGACGAAGGGCTACAATTAGTTTTATTAGAGAGTATAATACAATAGATTTTATAATACATACAGAGTATTTATCGTCTTTTAACTGATACTGGTTCATATATTTAATATTACCTGTGGCCAGAAAATTGATAGCCAAAGAGAAAATTGCTTTAAGCAACGACTGTATACGTCTTGTGATGACAATGGCACCGCTTCATGTTATAAAACCTTTGAGGAAAACCGATTGTACGTTGGTGTTAAATATACGTAAAATGAAGTCGCCGTTGTCTAGTAGGTAGGGTGTTGGCTTATTAGACGTGAGGCCACGGTTCAAACCCCAAGTCGGATATGTCCAACAAAACGAAATACGACTTTTTCGTCATACAAGAGGTTATATTAGGGATCGTGACTGTCATTTGTAGATGGGGAATCGTCGAACTTCTGTTTTCATAGCAAAAGCTTAATCCTGAGTGCTCAAGATAGCACAAGTATATCTCCCTCATTTTATCAGCGAGTATATGTATCGGCATTGTGCTTGCAAATATATTGTCACTTCAGGCATTGTCCTGGAGCAACTTATCAGTCTAATCGTTTCCATCCGATACGCCGAGGACAGTTTTGTCTTTACAAAGAAGGCTTTCGAACATATTGGGCAAGCATATAAAATTATTGATGTTGTAACTGGATCACAGATGTATTTATTTTACATGATTAATCTCATGTCGTACTTGAGCTTTCGCAATCTGCTCCTAGTACGCGGAATTAAAGGCGTCCTTAACATAAATCTATACTTTTCGGATTCTATTGCATCTCAGCCCTCCAACAACACAAAATAAGAAGAAAAATATTTCTTCAGTGACTTCCACTCAGCAAATTTCTGGCACAAACTCTGGAAGAAAATAAAAAATTGCCAGGAAAGAGGTTTTCAAAAAATCTGTCGTTCGGCGTCGACTTTAAATTGTAGGTTTCGCCACTCAGGTATAAAATTAGCACACATAACATAAGTGGTGTTAGGAACTAGGTTGTAATCCTGACTGAAGGCTTGTAATAACCTATTATGTATGTATGTATGTAACTCAAAGCTCAGAAGAAGAGAAGAGGATGTACTTAGAAACCCAGCTCAGGCAGTCTAAATCTCTCAGTGGTCTTCTGGCAAAAGTTTTGTAAGTAAATGAAATTGGAGTGAAAAGTTTCTCTAAAATGTCTTGTTTGGAGTCAACGTCAAATTTAGGTGGCGCCATTTATTACTCAAAATAACACACACATCATGGGTGTTGTGAGAAGCTAGGTTGTAATCCTGACTAAAGGACTGTAATAACCAATTATGTATGTATGTAACTCAGAACTTTGAAATTGCCGTAGTCTGGTAGGTAGTGTGCTGACTTATAAGAGGAGGTAGTAGTAGCTCAGGCAGTCTGAGTCTTTCAGGAGCCTTCTGGCAAAAGATCTGGGAGCAAACGAAATTGGCGTAAAAAATTTCTCTAAAATCTGTTGTTCGGAGTCGACGTCAATTCTAGATGACGCCACTCATGGCTAAAACTAACACACACTTCACGGGTGTTGAAGCTAGGTTGTAATCCTGACTAAAGGCTTGAAATGATGGATTAAGTAAGTAAACCTAGCATGCACTCTTATGTTGTCTGCTAGATGGCTGGTTATATTCCAAATGCTGCTGTAGCCTCGCTTCTTTTATTCTCAGCATCAAGCTTGATATTACCATCAGTCAAAACAATGCTGGCAAGATAACACAAACGGTCTACCGTAGCATATTTGTATTAACTTGCAACAATAGATGATAGGGCGTTGCTTTTGATGATCATCAATTTAGTACTCTCTCACACTCTCTAGAGATTTAATTTCACTAAATCGTTCTATGATTTACTTGGTTTAACCTTTCAGAGAATATTGCCATCACCATTAGAGCGAGGAATTCTACTTTCCAAGAACTTTAAAAGTGAGCAGGATATTGCTGAAGTCGCCGTAGTCTAGTAGGTAGTGTGTTGGCTTATTACGCGTAAGACCCGGGTTCAAACCCCAGGTCAGACATCAAAACGAAAATATGAAAGAATATTTTTTCGGCGGCTTTCTCTCAGCAGATTTCTGGCAAAAATAAAATAAAATAAAATTGCCATTAAAAGATTCTCAAAAGTCTGTTGTTCGGGGTCGACCTTAAACTGTAGGGTCAGCCAGTCGTGTATAAAATTAACACACGCATCATATGTGGTGTGTGAAGCTATGTCGTAATCCTACCTGAAGAGTTGTAATGAACAATTATATGTGTATGTAGGATATTGCAATTGCCCGGTCGCATTACAACCTTAATGCCTTGGCTCGTTTTAGGTGTTGGTGTTGCACTGGCTGAACCTGAATTGAAAATGTAAGCTATTGGACGCGTAAACATCGAGGACAAGTATTTCAGACCTAGTGCTAGTGTACTATCTGTCTCCGAATTCTTGCTCATTGTTGACATTTTCGCTGAGTGTAACCGCATTAGGACATTTCCGTCTGTACAAATATTTGTTTTAAGTGTTTCGGACGAATTGAACAATAATTTGTTATCGCCTGGTGTTGGCGTGAATATGTGTGAATTAAGCTGGAATCGATAATTATTAAAAAAATATATATATACACACACTAAAACAAATACTAATGCAGATATGTAGAGATCTACAGATTAAAACACAAATAATAGCGCCAAATAATGCACACACACACAAACATATGCTCACGCATACCAAGTATTATATACTCAACGAGTAAGTAAATACTTGTGTAGAATATTTTTGTAGTCCTGTGTAATACATATAACAATAAATGATTTTAATTGTAATACGTTGCTTTTGTTTAATATTCTCTTACATTTTGATAAAAAATTTTATTTTTGTTTTTGTTGTTGCGTTAGCGTGTAAATTTAGCTGTTATTTTCGTGATTAAGTGTTAAAGATTAAAAAACGACAAAAAACAAACAACAAATCGATAACAAAAATCGATTTTTAATAATTTAACTTAATGGAAGTTTAACAAATACATGGGCTTTTTTGTAAATGCCATCACACAGCATGTGTTAATTGTATAAAAATATTGTGAATTATTTATTATCGTCGTTTTGTAGAATTCACTGTTTTTTTAAACAATATTATCGTGTTTCAATGTATTGTGGTGGTATTTGAGTTTGAATACAATTTATTTGGAAACTTTTTGGCGATAATATTTGATTATAAAGGGTCCATCATATAACTTTTTTTTTTGAAAATGCTTTAAAAAAAACTACTGAATATTTTCTGAAATTACTTTTTTTATTTGAAAGTACAATTATTCCGGTTAATAATGGAAAATAATTTCATTCAAATGGCTGCCTCGGCTAGCCATGCAGATGCCGATTTTGGCAAAAAAATCATCTTTTCAGATGAAGCTAATTTTGATCTTGGCGGGTAAGTAAACAAGCAAAATTGTCGCATTTGGGACACAGAAAACCCGCACGCATACATTGAAAAGCCGATGCACCCAAAACGACTTACTATTTGGTGCGGATTTTGGTCCAGAGGCATAATTGGGCCATTTTTCTTCGAAAATGAGCAAGGAGTGGCCGTTACAGTTAATGGCGATCGTTATCGGGCCATGTTGAACGAATTTTTGTTCACAAAAATTGAAGAGGAGGATATTGGCAACATTTGGTTTCAACAGGACGGCGCTACGTGCCACACAGCCGAAGCTACACTCGATGTTTTGCGCCCTGTTTTTGAAGATCGCATTATCAGCCGCAGAGCTGATGTCGTTTGGCCGCCTCGGAGCTGCGATTTGACAGCGTTGGACTATTATTTGTGGGGTGCCGTCAAAGATAAGTGTTACGCCGACAAGCCAGAGACAATTGACGCTTTAAAGGACAATATTCGTGAAGCCATTGGTGAAATACAGCTGCACACAATCGATAATGTGCTTAAAAATTGGACCGATCGTGTAGGCTACTGCATGGCCAGCCGAGGCAGCCATTTGAATGAAATTATTTTCCATTATTAACCGGAAGGATTGTACTTCCAAATAAAAAAAGAAATTTGAGAAAATATTCAGTAGTTTTTTTTAAAGCATTTAAAAAAAAGAAGTTATTTGGCGGACCCTTTAGGTGGTGTTTGCTCAGGCAATTGTATTTTATTGCAAAGCACAGAGCACATTAGTGGATCGCAGTCTTCTTTCAGACTGGATTCTCCCAATGCAGTGTACTGGTTTGGTCGTACATGGAGAGGTTGACTCATGTCTCATCCATCTCAGCAAATACTCGACTTTCTTGTAACATTCTCACATATTTGTTTTACTGTGACTCTCATATATCATATCATAAATACTTCTTCAGCGTTTGCCTGTCAGCAGTTTTCTGGCAAAAAGTCTGATCAAATCGCCGTAGTCTAGTATGCAGTGTGTTTAAGTTTAGGTTTAGGTTGGAGTGGTAGCTCTGATATCACAAAGATCACTTGAGCACGCATAGCGGCCCGTTGGGATGCCACGGGTGAACTCAGTCCTTGTACTGACTAAGTTCCAACAAAATGAGGGAAGAGGAAGAAGTTGGTCAGCGCAAGGGCCGCACATCAAAAGCACGTCTACCCTACATTGGAAAACCAGCCAGAAAGTTTGATGGAAGAAGCTATATCCTTGACATCAATGGATGATAGCTCCGTCAAGCTGACAAGAAATGGGGAGCCAAATAACCTATATCTACATCTAGCAAGAGACCGGCACTGACAAAGAAAGTGGATAACAGTCTCCTCTTCCTCAGCGGATCTGCATCCACGGCAAAAGTCGTTTAATGGGAGCCTCATTCTTTCCGCGTGTCTACCCATAACGCAATGACCTGTAAGCATGGCCATTGTGGTTGAGATAATAATTTTTTGTTTTGAAAATCATTACGAATATTTTTGCTTCTGCTACCGGATTCGAGCATGGTTTGCTTCATTGGTAGCCCAGCCTTTTAACCACTACTTTCCCTAAATAAAAAAAAATTTGATTTTTGATTTCTCATAAAACAAATACAAAATTAAAGACGGACCTGGCAACATTATCCAATTTCTTACCGGAGATATCTAATTAAAGAATTTTGACTCCAATCTTTAATCGTCAACGCTTGAGCTTAATTTCATTATGATACGCCTTAAGATTACATCCGGTAAAGCGGCATAAACAATAGGGGGAGAGACTACTACTAATTTCGATTTGCTACAAATGCCATACGAATTTCATTGCATCTGCAAATGATTTCCTTTGATGTTCACGACATGACAATTTCTTGTGCATGTGATGTCCTTGGGTTCGTTCACTCGTAATTACATGTTTCTATTTGGTCAGGTAATCGATGGAATATGTACGTTTAAACAGTAAATGCCTTCATGTAGACGATAGCCTTGTTGGGCAGTAATAATCGGCCTCATAAGTCTTAAATAACCTTAGGGAGTTGCAGGACTCCCTCTACTTCTTTTTCAAATATTGCCTGTTGGCCAGTTGAATACAACAGCACTGCAATGCAATTGCCAACAGTGGTGACACAGACACACAAAAGCAGACGAAAGAAAGAAAAATTGAGATTCACAAAGAGACATTCCCTTAATATTGGTTCAATGTAAATAACCAAGACCTGTAAGAGGCCAGGAGAGAAGGTGGAAAAAAACCATAAAATAAACCAGCAAGTAGACACAGGAAGAAAAAAGGAAAATCACAGCAGTTATGCATGTAAAGAAAATGTCCTGTAGGGCTTTTTAAAAATGAATACGAAGAAATTTTTTTTGCCAGGAAACAAACAATTTATGTGCCATGTTTGGAAATTGTCTACTTGGCATGCCATTCTACTGTTTAACTCCCCTGCTTTCACCTTATAAGAGGAAAGCAAACAATTTCTACGGTTTTTTTGTTGCATTTTTTACCCAAAACTTGACTCCATATTTTTTGGCATAAACAAATACGTTTCGTTACGTTTTTTGTTTTTTTTTTTTGTTTCAGTTCTATTACTAAAGAGCCTGTTTCCTAGCCGGCTAAAAGAAATAAAAACAAAAAAAAAAAAGAAACGAGTCATAAAAACTTGGCTAGCATTTCGGTCATATGCTTCATGGATAGAAATTTTCCATGTCTGTTGCTGGTTTTGCTGACGTTTTTTTTTCTTGTGTTTTCTTGTCTACACACATATAATTTAGGTTAAATGACTTTTGTATTGTAATTATGAAGGCATAAAAGAGGTTTTCAGCCTAAAATAGTCGAAAGTTTTTATGTTTTCTGTCTGTGTGTGTTTCTATCATTTTTACTTGTTGTTGGCATCAGCATTGGCAACATGTTATTTGTGCCATTGTCTGGAGTAATAGTGGCATAATTTACGAA
Source organism: Sarcophaga subvicina (assembly GCA_936449025.2). Classification (NCBI taxonomy): domain Eukaryota; kingdom Metazoa; phylum Arthropoda; class Insecta; order Diptera; family Sarcophagidae; genus Sarcophaga; species Sarcophaga subvicina. The sequence goes on along the minus strand of OW388083.2, from coordinate 101,415,566 downwards.
AATTTTCTATGTTGGTGGCACAGGAAATGTTTAAAGAATAAAAACAAACCAAAAAAAAAAAAGAAAACTTCATTTCTGTTGATGTGTGCACTTTTGTGTCTGTTGTTTTTACTTGTGTTTGTTTAAATATTGGCTACTTAATGAAGTTTACAAAAATTTTCATACTCATACTCATATTCACCAATTGAAACGTTTCACTTCACTGAACATGAACATATTTTCGTGATGAGTTGAGAAAGTTTTACAGTGGCTAGCTAACAACAAAGTTATACTCAGGGGTATTAAAAGCACATGAGAATGGAAATGATAAAGCAGTGTATTTAATACTAGCAGATACACAAAAGTGTGTAGCGTGTTGTCTTATTAGAAGTGAGACCGTGGCTCAAACCTCAGCTCATACAGGTCGAACAAAACGTAAATATGAAGAAATACTTATCGGCGACTTTCTCTCAACAATTTTCTGGCAAAAAATCTGAGAGTAAAATAGACTTCCCATGAAAAAGTAAGAGTAGTGAAGAGTAAATAAAAGAGCAATGAAAAGTTTCTCAAAAATCTGTCGCACCCAGTCGACTTTAAAGTGTAGTGTCCGCCACTTATGGATAAAACTGACACACACAACATGAGCTGTGTGAGAAGCTAAGTTGTAATCCGAACTACAGGGTTGTAGTGACCAATTACGTAAGTATATAACGGGTGATTTTTTAGCTATTATCTTTTTGGCAGCACTGGTTTAAACAGCTCACGCACGTTTCGTATTTTGTTTCACTGTCAAACATCTTCAGTTTGGTCTATAATTTAACCATGAATCGTCTTACAAACGAACAACGCTTGCAAATCGTTGAATTTTATTATCAAAATGCGTGCTCTGTTAAGAAAGTTCATCGCGCGCTTCTTCCATTTTATGGTCAGTTTAATCGACCCACTGAAGCGTCTATTCGGGCTATTGTGACTAAATTTCGCACCAAATTTACATTGTTGGACATTAAACCACCAACACGCTTACGTAGAGTGCGAACTGAAGAAAATATCGCAGCTGTATCGGTCAGTGTTAATGATGACCATCAATTATCGATTCGTCGCAGCAATTGGGCCTCTGTTACTCAACAACGTGTAAAATATTGCGGAAGGATTTAGGTGTGAAGCCTTTTAAAATACAGCTGGTGCAAGAATTGAAGCGAACGACCTACCGCAATGCAGAATTTTTGGTGCATGGGCTCTTGGAAAGTTGGCTGAAGATCGACTTCTTTATCGAAAAATTGTGTTCAGCGACGAAGTTCATTTTTGGCTCAATGGATGTGTAAATAGGCAGAATTGTCGATTTTGGAGTGAAGATCAGCCAGAAGCATTGCAAAAGCTACCAATGCATCCAGAAAAAGTCACAGTTTGGTGCGGTTGGTGCTGGTGGCATCATTGGATTGTATTTCTTTAAAGATGCTGCGAATCGTAACGTAACTGTGAATGGTGAGCGCTACCGTGAGATGATACCCAACTTTTTTTTGTCCAAAATGCAAGAGCTTGACTTGCATGACATGTGGTTTCAACAAGACGGTGCTACATGCCACATAGCACGCGTAACAATGGACTTATTGAGAGGCGAGTTCGGTGAACATTTTATTTCATGTTCGGGACCGGTCAATTGGCCGCCTAGATGCGTGCGATTTAACGCCTTTAGACTATTTTTTGTGGGGCTATGTTAAAGCTCATGTCTATACAGACAAGCCCGCTTCAATTGACGCATTGAAAGACAACATTGAAGCATTTATTCGTGAGATACCGGCCGAAATGTTGGAAATTGTATGCCAAAATTGAACTACGCGGATGGACCATTTAAGGCGCAGTCGCGGTCAACATTTGCATGAAATAATCTTCAAACATTAAATTATATGGACTATCGATTCAAATAAATATTGCATGCATTTTTCTGAATTTTATGTGTTTTTTTTTTGAATAATTTTCCTATAGCTCTTAAAAAATCATCCATTATAATTGGTCATTACAACCCTAGTCAGGACTACGACATAGCTTCTCACACCGCTTATGTTATGTGAGAACACACTACCTACTAAACTACGGTGACTTCAGATATCAACATCATGCGGTGGTCAAACTATAAGAACGCATTTAATTTCAATAACTAGGGGAATATAGCGTATAGAAATCTCAAGCACCATGTGAGATTAATCAGGTAAAAGGGATCTGTGATCCAGTTACAACATCAATAATCTTATATGCCTGCAAAATATAATCGAAAGCCTTCTCTATGCGGACGAAGCTCTCCCCGGCGTATATAAGAGGCATTAAACTGATATGTAGTTCCACAGCAATGTCTGATGAAGTGACAATGTACTTGCAAGCAAGCTGGACATTTTACTTTATCCCTAATATAACCTATTCTATGAAGAAAAATGTTGTGTTGACACACACAACATAATTGGGGCGAGAAAGTAGGTCGTAATCCTGGCTAAAGGGTTGTAATGATTATATGTGTGTGTGATGGCGGCCATGCTATTTAAACTCAATTTGTGCAATGAAATGTGGTCTACAGAAATTACTGGAGGCTAATTAATCGATATCTTGAGCATATACTTGAGACTAGAATTCTGTCGAAATTGGGCAATTCAGTCTTCGATTTGATTCTTTCCAAAGTTACCCAATAAACCCAAATGGTAAAATCAAACCTTTTGTTAAAATTTATTTAAAATGTCTGTGTATAGGACTGTCGGTATTCATTTCTAAGTCTCATTGTGTATCTGACTGTCTATCTGTCTGTCAGTTAGATTGTCTATAAATTTATTTAAATATTCAGGTATTTGTAATATTTGCTGTTATTGCCATTGTCTCTCATAAATTGTATGTGATGGTGGTGGTGGTGGCGGTGAATCAAACTATTAAATTTGCTTACATTGGCAAAAATAATCCATAAAAAGCACAATGAATGAAAAAACAAAAATAAATGAAGGCAAATAAATACTTATGCCTCAACACCAAATGACACTGACTGACTGACTGACTGTTCTCAACGGCTGACTGAGTGACAGACGTAGTGAGAGAAGTAACATATTGCCAAAATTTATTTCCTCATCGTCATCGTTATTGTCTTTTACTGCTTTTGGTTACCAACATCGTTACCCATTTTTAAAGTGAGTGTGTTTGGCTGAGTATTCCGGTATAACTGCTGACTGTTTTAAGCTGGCTGCCTGGCTGGGTAGGTGTGGCATTTTTGGTGGTTTTATTGGTTGGTGTTCGTGACAAAACTAAATAAATTTTGTTATTTTAGCATAAAAATAAAGTTAACGAACACAAATGAACGTAGCAGGAAAAACTAAAACTGAAAAATAGTGTGGATTTTTCATTCCTTTTCCTTTTCCATTCCACATTACTTGTTCTTTTTTTCCACTCTGTTTACACAAGGAATGACAATGAAAATTTTGAAAAACTTTCGTTTGGCTTGGTTGGAGTTGGAATTTGTTTTTTGCAAATAATTCCCTACAATGATTATGTTTTGCCTCTCATCATATTGCCAACAATTCGTTCATAGATTATGGCGGTAAAGGTGGTGGTGTTGGCTGTTGTATTTGTTATTAAATTTCAGTTTTTTTGTTTTTTAAAAAAACATATTTTGTGGTGAAGTTTGTTTTGTTTTTGTTCTTCTTTTTTCACATGATTTTATATCATAATTTACTAAAACCATCTAAAATGGGGTTTGGTTTGCTGATGTCTTAACATTTCACATTTTATTTCCGTAAATTAATACGTAAATATGCTCAGACTGTGTACAAACAAACCCATTATAATTGAGTTGAAGTTTATAATTTTTGGTTTCTAAAAACGAATTTAAATGTTATTTAATGACGTGTTGAGATTTATTTTTTAAGATATTGGTGTGGCATTGAAAAGGAACAAGAGTGAAATAAAACAATTATTTTCAATCATGATTATTTTTTAGGGGTTGTAATAGAAAATTTTGCTCATTTTTTATTGGATTATTAAACCATTTAACTGCCATACCCATTATAATCCATTGAAGTTAAATTAAATGAAATTAAAATAATTTTTTAATCTATTCACTGAATATAGGGATGTCAGTACTTCTAGGAAAATGTCAGAATCATTCACTTACTTAATTGGCCAGGACGATCCTTGTCTTGCTGTATTCAAGTTGACACGCAGCCTCCTCGTGGCCCCTCCGGTATGACATTCTAGCACCTGCTAGATGTTAACTAATGCGCGCCAATGTCCAATCCCCTGGACATTAAATCTGGGTTGTGCGTAGGGCTTGGAACCCACCACGTAAAAACTACATCCAATGAAAACAGAATCATTCACGGAAAATTTAAAAAGCGGAACAGTTGTAATTTTCCGCCTAAGCACCAAAAGAATTAAAATTGTTGCCTAATAAACTTGATGTCCTGAACAAGAGTGGCTATGGACATGATCACTTTTTTTACAAGTTTTAAAACACCAAGTTTTACTTTGGTGTTTTAAGATGAACCTTATGGCTGCCATCTTCTGATAGGTTGCGTTATGGTTTATCAAATAAGAGCTCCTGAGTTCGAATCTCAGCTCTAATATCTCGAAAAAAATAAAAAGAATACATTATTCGTCATTACAACCCTTTAGTCGAGATTACGACCTAGCTTTTCACACCACTTATGTTGTGTGTGGTAATTTTATACATGAGTGGCAGGACTTATGGTAGAAAATCGATTCTGAACGACAAATTTTTTGAGAAACTTTTTCATGCCACTTTTATTTTCTCTCAAAGTTTTTGCCAGAAATCTGTTGAGCGGCAGTCTCTGAATAAATATTTTTTAATTTTCCGTTTTATTGGAGATGTCTCACTGGGGGTTTGAAACGTGGCCGGCGACTGTACAATACTAATAATCTTCATGTCGTGGACAGTAGAGTCTAAGGACACGTTCAATTTTTTTTATTAATTTAAAAAAAAAACAGAATACGTTTGATTTGTCTTTTATAGGCTGAATCTTATGGCTGCCGTAGATTGATAGGTGTGTATAGGTTTACCAAATAAGAGCTCATGAATTCGAACCTCACAACCACCCTATATTATCAGGATATCAAATTTCACTGCTACTGCAGTACTTATCCCAATTCTGTGAATAAGCAACAAATGTGTTAATTGATAAAAATCATGAAAAGACGTCAGTTACCATTATACCGAAGGTATGTATCTGAGAGAAACAAATAAATAACAACAGTGGGACGAGATTCTAGATCCAATTTCCATACATAACATCTCGAAAAAAAAAGAGATTAAAAATAAAAAATATTTCATTCGGCAAATACAATTACAATGAAAATCTTCTCAAATCTATCGTTCGAAGTCGATGTTAAACCATAGCTACCGCTCGTCTGCAATACAATCAACACACAAACCATGAATAGTTTCAGAAGCCATGGAGTAATTCTGTTCATACAGCTTTGTAGTGGCCAATATAGGATAACAGATTCAGGCTAGAGTATGTAATTAGTGCTTATACCACCTATTTATAATTCACCGAAAATGAAATTCATCATTAATATATGTACATATCAACTCGTGCTTCAAACACTAATTTGATTCTGGATTGTATACATTAGCCGTCGAAAATGCTCACAAAATAGCACTAGAGTATCTTCCTCTAGTAAGATATGTGTGTGTGTAGACAACGTCACATTGTGGTCTACATTTCACTGTCATCAACAGTCGAATATTTTTAAGCACTTTGCTTTTTCCACAAAGAATACCTTTAGAGTACATACATTTACATTCAAGTGATTTTACCAAGTATTTACAGAAAATATTTGTTTTATTTCTACGTGACTCAGTTCTTGACTAGTCATGATTACTTCAGAAAAATACCTGCGCAGATTTATATATATTTGATCCCCTACAGGATTTGTATGAGGACGAAGATGCACAACATATTCTATTCAGCTGCTCGAGATTTACATGGCTCTGGAAACGGATTCTAGATCAAGCCGTTTATTTCTAACCTAAATGCCTTATAACACGAATGCCTTTTAACTAAGGCCTTGTATAGTGGCTTTATCACACATCAATGGGGGTAACTTAATCATTGAATGTGTAGGCATCTTCCATTATCTGAATAGTATGGCAACTACAAAGGATGCAGCGGACGAAGACATAAGACTACGCTGTTGGTGGACTGCTGCTATCAATTTTCAGATCTCTGTAAAATAAAGCTTGGAATATACAATTCGAACATCAATTCTGTATTACTTTACGGATGCGAAACGAAGTACGTCCGCACTTATGAATAAACGACTGGCGCCCTATCCTAATTTCTGTTCCTATGGAAAGTATTTCACTGGAAAGCGGTTCATAGGAACACACTTCGAAGTTCAACTTACAAGATTTCCTGACAAATGTATTAATGGAATAGGCAAGTAAGAGATTGCCCTAGTGGCGCATCTGCCAGAAAATGAGGAAGGTCGAATGATTTACTGCTTCAAACAACGAACTACGTTTGGAATGACTTCAGTCACACATCCTGTATTACTGTCCAGCATAATTGGGTGACAGAGACTCTATGTTTCATTGAAAGTCAAGGAAAGAAACAGAAGTAAAATTTACATGATGAAGTTCTGAATTGAATTTGGTACAAGGAACTTTTGGTCATCTCTAAACATTTCAACAGTTGGTAATAGATGGAACCATTTTTTGACTTCATTTCTTATTGCTATTAACATTAGGATGCTAAGACAAATTCCTTTTGCAGCTGTTAAGCAGCATGTTGGACATGCAAAATCGTCCATCAACATCTCGCGGTTTTAGCTGATGTGATGCCCAATTGCATTACTTTCGAATGAATCTTGCTAACGTTATCAATATGCTGCTTAAATATGACTATGACTATGGGAGTTCGTGTTTTAATTAGAAAAGTAAGCACTGACGAAAAGGGTATTAACTTGCATAATTACATTTACTATTTGGGCTATACCCTTCAGTCAGGATTACGACCTAGCTTCTGGTACCACCAAGGTTGTGTGTGTTATTTTACACATGAGTGGAGGGACCTACAATTTAAAGTTGACTCCGAACGTCAGAAACTTTTCACGGCAAATTCATTTAATCTCAAAATGTTTGTATTTTGTATGGTTGGAGATGTCTGACCTGGGCTTTGAACATTGGCCTCATGTAAACATCCCCACTATCTTCTTAAACTTGGTTTGAAGATACTTTCTGCTCATCCAGTGCATTGTGTTGGAACTTGGAAAATTTTTTATGGCAAGGAGAAAAGAATGATTAGTATTTGTGGACCGGAAATTAGAATCTCTTTGTATTATAAGTGACCGGAATGAACTCTACAGGAAGGCAGTTCCACATATGGATAGAGCGGCTAAATAAAAAATTCGTTCCGTAATGTCCACTTTCCAATCAATTACAAACGAATGTGCTCTGCGTAAAAGACGGTATGATTTTCGAGAACATATATAATTGGTCATTACAACCCTTTTGTCAGGATTACGGATTACGGCCTAGATTCTCACACCACTCATGTTGTGTATGTTAATTTTATACATGAATGGGACCTCCAGTTCAAAGTCGACTCCGAACGACAGATTTTTGAGAAACTTTTCATGGAAATTTTATTTACTCTCTGGTGCAATGGGTTGATTCGACCACCGGGTACTGTGCTTGTCTTGATTGACAGGTGAACGTCCTCTAATCTATTTACTCTCAGAGTTTTTACGAGAAATCTGCAGAGAGGAAATCGCCGAAGAAATATTTTTTCATATTTTCGTTTTGATGTCTGACCTGGGGTTTGAACCGTGGTCTTGCGTCTAATAAGTCAACACACTACTACTAGACTACGGCGTCTCAAAAAGGCAGTTTTCGCATTCGGGGCCTTGTAGGTCCAATACAGTAAAGTAGGCACTGCCAAATGAAAGTCTGCTGTTTATCATAAGCAAATGTGTTATCCAGAATACATTTGAACTAAAATGCAACTAAAGCAACATATTTAAGCATTTCACATTCAAAACCTTCTAGATCCAGCACACATATCAACGTTATTTGCCTTCTCGTTTACAAAATTTAGCTGTAAGTTGCACCACAACAATTTCCAACTTTTCTTCAAACACTCCACAGCTAATCCATTCAAGGTGCATTTAAGGCTTGATGGCCTTGACAGAAAGTTTGCTGTTTTGTACGTTGGAGAGTAAATTTGTAAAGTTTTAGGCCACATGACATGTAATTTAAATCATCCATAAAATAGAAAAGTTTTTTTTTTTTTTTTTTGCCCACCAACAAAAACCATCATTTAAAAACATTTTTAATTGCCATTGTTCTCAAACTCCATTTTCTAAAGTGTGTATTCATGTATGTATGTGTATATGTAGAAAAATTATACCTTTTATGTGAATTGCAGTGACCTTAAATGTTGCAATAAACTTGCAACTTTTTCTACCTCATTTTTTAAATGTTACTTTTAATTACAGTCAAAAATCTTGTACCTTTAATTATAGTAAGTAAGTGCAGTGTGGTTTGAAGCTGTATATTATACAGGCGCATAGGGGTGGGCATTAGGGTGGTACAGGTTTATAAGGAATTTTATTTTTTATTTTTTTTTTTTGTAGCAATAGTTGGAGTTGCCTTAGATGGGTAATGGAATATGTGGGGCTGAAGTTTAATTATTATGAGGAATTGTGACTTCCTTGCCTGTTTAAAAAGTCTTAGCCGTTTTGCTTGACAAATCGTGTCAGTTGAAAGACCTTTAATCCAAAAATAAACGTACTTATTGAGTTACCTCCATATTAGCTTATCTCATAAGGTTTAATTTAAAAAAATGCCTCCCATTTTTAGACCGCCTTAGTGCCAACCATGAAATAGTTGTCCCACCCTAATTGTATCACTCTGTACAATTCATAGGAAAAGCATTATTACGTGCCACATTATAATGTCGTTGTTCGTATACTTCCCTTTTCTGTTTTACTTCACTTTGCTTATGCCCTGCTGCCTTCTTGTACATTCTCCTGCTTTAGCCGGATGTCTAATGACACACTTAACACATACTTTCATATCAAAAACACGGATACACGGAGCTAATTTAGCGGCTAATAAAAGTATTGTAATGTATTGTATGACGTAGTAGATTTGAATTTTAATTCCTTAATACTCCATTCCGTTGTAATTTAACCTCAAAGGTCACTACAGAGAATGGGAGAGAGAGAGAGAGAGAGAGAGAGTCAGTTCACAAGATTACTATTGTAAAATGTATACAAGACTAATTAAAGCCTGGAAATTATTTAAATGTTCAAACGTAAATTTTAATATTATGATAATGGCTTTGCATGTCATCAAACTATTCAAATCACTAAAGAATGGGATGGAACCGTAAAACTAAAGAGAAATTAGCGAAAACGAAAAAAGAAAAAAATTGAAAACAAAAAATACTGTTTGCCACCATGCAAATAAAGGGCAAGAGAGCTTAAGGAAATTATAGAGTAACGTACAAAAAAAGAAGGAGGTGGAAAACAGAAATCTGATAAAAAAAATAAATAAAAAAAGAGAAAAACTAATTTAACTTCTAATTAGTAGAGTTTTTATTTTAAATTGCATAATAAACCTTGTGAACAATAAAATAATAAGAATTGAAACAAATCCTTTTTACTCAGATTTATTTACATACGGTTTCGAATTCGATTGCTTCAGAAAAATTGAATTTTATGCCTACAGTTCTCGAAAATTAAGATTTCCTTGTTAGGAAAGACTGCCATGGCTTCTCTGATGAAAGTGCATGAGAAACATCAGATACCCGTCTCGCAGGAGCATCCTCCTCAATTCGAACGACAGGGACGAACCAGCACAGACGCTGGATGTTAATAGACATTGTGCAGAAACATCAGATTTCCATAACTCTGGCCCATAAATCGAGCTAAATTAGACCGATCTCATGGATTATATTGACTTTGAGGGCTGCTGTGGTTTGCAATTTATTTACATACACTCACCGCTTAAGAAAATCATACAAGAAAAAGCCTAATGGGGTCAAATCTTAGGATCTGGATGGATACTTTACATTTCCTTTTCGTGCAGAACATCGAAAGTGGCTTTATCTTTGTGGCAAGCAGCGTTGTCCTTTTGAAACCATATATCGTTGGAGTGCAGACCAATCAATTCAAGCCAAAAACTATGTTGGTAATCTCGATCTATTTCGGTTCTGTTCTAGTATTAATCGCCTGACCATCGCCAGCCTAAAACCATTTATGTTGTGTTTGTTAATTTTATACATAAGCGGCGGGACTTACATCCTAAAGTCGACTTCGAACGACAGATTTTTGAGTAACTTTTCATGGGTAATTTAATTTTTGCCAGAAATATTTTTCATACTTCGTGTCTTTACAGATGTCTAACCTGGGGTTTAAAGCATGACGTCATGTCCAACACACTACCTGTTAGACTAGGGCGATTTGAAATTTCTTTTTGTCACGTACCTAATGATTTATTGCTGATGATATTTGTTCCATAGAAATTCGGATCAGTTATCAACTGCTCTAGAGCTCACACGTCAGAGAGCACACGTCGGCGGTTTGACAGTCTGACGATGCAGACAATTAATTTAACAGATGTAGCTTCAATAAGATGGCCGTTATTGACTGCTAAATTTGGGGAATACATCATACCCCTTTGTACATAGCAACTATTCATTATATTGCATGGAATATTCGTCTGTAAATGTTGTTGAAATTTCTGAAAACTTTGAAGTGAGGATATAATAAACAATGAATATCAGGAAGGAAGGAGTATTAAAAAAATATTGCTCTCCTGTGCCGGCCAGCCAGGTATACAGCCTACACTAGCCAGCTAAACTAGGCAGCTATACTAACCAGCTATACTAGCTATACCAGGCAGTCATACAATCCAACTATACTAGCTATACTATACTAGCCAGCTATACTAGCCCGCTATACTAGCCCGCTATACTAGCCCACTATACTAGCCCACTATACTAGCCCGATATACTAGTCAGCTATACTAGCCCGATATACTAGCCAGCTATACTAGCCCGCTATACTAGCCAGATATACTAGCCCGCTATACTAGCCCTCTATACTAGCCCGCTATACTAGCCCGCTATACTAGCCCGATATACTAGTCAGCAATATTAGCTATACTTGACAGCTATACTAGCTGCCCTAGCCAGTTATCCGGTTATACTAGCTACACTAACCAGCTATCCGGTTATACTAGCTACACTAACCAGCTATCCGGCTTTACTAGCTACACTTATCAGCTATCCGGCTTTACTAGCTAGATTAGCCAGCTAGGCGGCTATACTTGCTACACTAGACAGCTATCAGGCTACACTCGCTGCACTAGCCAGCTAGCTAGCCCGTAATAAAAGCTACGCTATTGCCCTAAGACATGCAGACTTATCTATATATTGAGCAATGTTCCTTATCCTCAAGTAAGGCAGCTCCATAAGGCATGTTTAGAGTGGAACTCTAGGGCACATTCTTATAAGTGCTGGGCAGTTATACACTACTTAATATACCGTCTTTTCCTCCTACTTCGACGCACATCTTATGTAAAATGAACGCCAGAGGGCGCCTCATTGGCAGTCATGTCCCATTTTAAGTTATTACTCCCTGCGAACAGAGCCCATGCAATAAATATCAATTCCGGAAAGAAAAATATAAAGTAAGTTGTAGGTTCGGTTAGGTTAGAGGACGTGTACTTGTCAATTAAGACAAGTACAGTACCCGGAGGTCGTCCTAGTTTCTCAAACCACTTATGTTGTGTGTAGTAATTTTATACATGAGCGCTGGGACCTACAGTTTACAGTCGTCTCCGAACGTCAGATTTTTTTTTTGAGAAACTTTTGCATGGCAATTTTTTTATTTACTCTCAGGGCTCGAACCCTGGCTTTACGTCCAATAAGCCAACACACTACCTACTAGACTACGGCTACTTCTAAGTAAGTTGTACGTATACACGCTGTTTTGTAGCCGATCGCATTCAAGTGCATGGATAAATAAGACATTTTCTACTATAGTAGTCATTCTGATAACCTATGCTGAGGGACCCAAGTTTGGGGAGATCACAGAACTGTACAGAGCTGGAGGTATGTATGAATTACTAATATCCAAGTCTTCTGTGCATACATGACTCTTGACTGACCAACAACAATACATACAGACTTTATAGTTGAGTAAAAATTTGAGTTTCTTAGCTTTGCACCGTCTGACCTCTTATCGATGTTCATTAGTGTTAAAATCGCTATACTTGGACATGTCAGCCGACATTAAAAGCGTTTGTTACTCCTTTTCAAATTACTATGTTACACGTCTGCATGGCTGATTCTGTTATTCATATCGAAAACCAATACACTTAACTAATTGAAACACTTTATGGTACAACAACGTTTCCATCCATATTTAATTCAATTAATTACACAGCCCTGCAAATTTGGACTTTTTTTGTGCAAATAAGATGGCTTCAGGTGTTTTCGAAGGCATTTGGCGCGCTAAACACGAATCCGGTTTCAAAAATTTTCCATCACGTCAGGTTTTCGAGAAAAAGGGGGTTGAAAGCCCTAAAAATAGCGTTTTTGGCCATTTTTGAAACATTGTAGAGCTCAACACTGACGTACTAGAACCATCGCTATTGTTTGAAATTGACAATTGATTTTTGCTCTTTAAAATGAGCCCAAAGCCAAATTGTTTGCATACACCCTTAAAGTAGGGGGTGGGTTTATGTCAAGGGGTGCAAAAGAAAACGAAACACATTACGGAGGTCCTTAAAAATTGATCAGATTTGCTTGAAAATTGTTACTCATGGGTTTTTGGGGTCGTTGATTACAGATCTTCATTCAGATTTAATAAATTCAAAATGGCGGATCCAATATGGCGGTCAAGTAAATCTGATTAATTTTTATAAACCTCGACCGCCATATTGGATCCGCCATTTTGAATTTATTAAATCTGAATGAAGATCTGTAATCATCTTCTGAATAAAGATCTGTAAAAACCCCTGAGTAACAATTTTCAAGTAAATCTGTTTAATTTTTAAGGACCTCCGTAATGTGTTTCGTTTTCTTTTGCACCCCTTGACATAAACCCACCCCCTACTTTAAGGGTGTATGCAAACAATTTGGCTTTGGGCTCATTTTAAAGAGCAAAGATCAATTGTCAATTTCAAACAATAGCGATGGTTCTAGCACGTCAGTGTTGACCTCTATAATGTTTCAAAAATGACCAAAAACGCTATTTTTAGGGTTTTCAACCCCCTTTTTCTCGAAAACCTGACGTGATGGAAAATTTTTGAAACCAGATTCGTGTTTAGCGCACAAAATGCCTTCGGAAACACCTAGAGCAATCTTATTTGCAAAACCCATGCAGGGCTGTGTTATTGATTAGTATTTGTATCATGCTTCTTCTATTGTTTCTATCGATTAAAATTTAATTTGTTTTACTAAGTTTAGTTTGTTTATATTTTCCGTAAAATATACTTAAAGTTTAGAAGAACTTTTTTTTTCTTTTTTTTTATACCAAAGTGCATTCGGATGCCTCCGTTAAGGGATGAGAGTGGCCTCATTAGTAACGTATAGAAACTATTCAGAGGTTATAACTTTTTTGAATATTTTTTTCCAGTTTTTTTTTTATTTTTTGTTTTGTATTCTGACTAATGAACATTATTTATTAAAAAAGTTTGTAATTTTTAATTTATGTTCCATGGACTTTACACTTTTCTCCTCAAGTGCAGTGTACACTCCATATAAAGGAGTATGTGACCATAAAATATAGAAAGAAATAAAACACATCCTGCTTTTTATTAGACTACATGGTTTAAAGAGTCTTTAGGCCAGTGTTTTAAAATGGTTATTCAAAGGGAATTTGCATTATTTCGGCGCTATTTTGGCAATAGCTTAAAGAATGTTGGCTTTCAAGTGCTCCAAACCTAAAGAATTATTTGCGTATACATAGTTTTTGATTTAATTTTTTTTTTAATTTTGATTTGATTTCAATTGACATCGCCAAAACGTATAGTTACTCTTTCTCTTCTCCTGCAATAAACTCAGGTACGGCCATGTTTTGTGATTCTTAGCACTTACTTGCTTACTTAATTGGCCATTAACAACCCGATTACCGCCTTTCGGTCTACCGTAAAACACCCTTCCACGCGCCTACAGCAGTTGGTCACATCAATCGATGACCTTCCAATTCGATTTGTCCATTCCAATGCCCAAAAGGTCGTCCTCTTCGCCGCATCAAATACCCGTCTCGCCAGAGCACCCACCTCAATTCGAACGACATAGATGAGGCAGCACTGCCTTACTTACTTAGTTTTTTAATTGACCATAACAACCCGTTTAACGGATTTCGGCCTGCCGCAACACATCCTTCCAGGCGCCTCTGCTTCTTGCACGCCTACACCAGTTGGTCACATCAATCGATAACAGGCCTTCCTCGATTTGGTCCTTCCAACTGATACAAGGTCGTCCTCTTCGCTGACTTCCGCTGATCCCCGCAATAAATACCCGTCTCGCAGGAGCATCCTCCTCAATTCGAACGACATGTACGAACCAGCACAGACGCTGGATGTTAATAGACATTGGGCAGCGTGCTCCTCTATATCGTTGAGGAGCTCATACAACTCTGCGGAAATCATCGCCAACTTGCACTGGACCGAAGATCTTACGTAGGACTTTTCTCTTGAATACTCTCAATGCTGCTGCATTAGTGCTGCTAGGGTCCATGCCTCTGTGCCATAAATAAGCACGGGGAGGTTGAGCGTCTTGTAGAGTGTTAGTTTTGTCGTACGACAGAGGCCTCTGCTACTCAATTGGCTATTGAGACCATAGTAGCACCTGTTGGCAAGAGTGAGCCTGCGCTTGATCTCTAGACTGGCATAATTTTTGGTAGTAACAGCGGAGCCAAGAAAAATTCCTTAAGTTTTACTTGTAAATGATTTAAATTTTATGGACAAAAGACTTTTCAATTCTCCTTATATAAATTTATATTTGAGAGTGTAAGTGTAGTTCCTATAGTCGCTTTATATACTTAAACTTAAAAATCACAGCCATTAGAAAATTAACATTGAGTGTGTATGTGTTCTCGTCTCATAAAACTTTCAATATAAAAAAAAAACAACTAAGTTTGGGTGTGAGAGAGCGAAATTTTCGTCTCGTATAGTGAGTGGCCTTATATGTACATACGAAAAATAAACAAAATTTTAGAGTGTAAAGAGACCATAATTGGGGTCAAACAATTTACATAAAAAAGTTGAGTATTTTTTCCAAGTTTTTTTATTTTTATATTTTCAACTAATTTCATAAAATTGGACACTTTAAAGAAAATATTTTTGCGAGAGAGGAATTTCGCTTTTATGATATTTTGACGCTTATACTTGGATGAGAATTTGGAGTTCATAGTTTATAGTTCAGATATTACTCTGGTTTATGATATAAAATTCGTTGTAATTGGTTTGTTTGCAAACAGTTGACATGTTTTTAGATAATATTGTTACGTTTTTTTTTTACCTTTTAAAAATGTTACAAATGTGAGCTCGTAGATTGCAAAAAAAATTAATTTGTGTTTAGTTTTAATCAAGATTCGCACAATTTTGTGTGTCACTGTTCACAAATTTATGTAAATTATGTAATTTATGGCCTTTTTCTCTCTTGTTATTCCTTTGTTTATACCCTTTGCACAAACAATAACAATTACTAGACAATTATTCGACAGATCTTTGTAACGGAGATTTTGAAAAAAAGATTACTCTCTTCAAACACACCGCGTCTTCACACAAAACTGACTTAACTTCACTAATTCAGTCGCCTGCTTTGCTTTGCCTTTTATACGGCAGATTAAGCAGTCTATAAAATGTTCTTGAAGGCGAATGTTCATGACTTCGCCTTCTCGAAATCTCTATTAATGTAAACATCGTTGTTTACATTTATTATTGTAGTGTTGTTTGTTTATTTTTGTTTACTTGTTTACCAATTTTTTATGCTGCTGTTCGTTGTTATATTAAGCAGCACGATAATTTGTAAACAGGTTTGTTTACTGCATTGTTTTGTTTTTGTAGCTTTTGTTTATAATTTTAATATTAAGCGATGTAAAAGCAAAACACCAGTATCTAGATTTTTAATTTTGGTAACAATCCAAGCCACTATCATGAAGCAAAGAAGGATTGTATTTTGCCTCTTTGCTAGGCAACTATTAAAATAGGCGTTGGTGTTTTTGAGTAAATTTTTAAACTACAATTCTCTTTATTTACAATCAATTTTAATCAAGCATACTTGGTTTTATATTATATAAGATTTTAGAGGTTTATAGGCCAAAAATTTGAGGAAGAAATTGTTTGCACATCGAAAAAGTCTTTCACACGACCAGTATAAATTCCTGCCCGATAGTCCAAGGGATACATAAGCGCTAAAAGCTTGGTGGCAACAAGCGATCAGTTACTGGCATAAGCCTAAAAAGATATGGAAGGTGCTAATGCTTATTTTAGCATGTCTTGGTAGATTTACTTAGATCAGCAACGACAGCAAATGTATGGGAAAAGAATTAAGCCTGTCGTTATGAACTCCATGTTTGTGATTGTAGGCCAAAGGCAAAGTCTTCTCAGTAGTCTTCTGGCAAAAACTCTAAGAGTAAATAAATTTTTCATGAAAAATTTTTCAAAAAAATCTGTCATTTGTAGGTCCCACTATTCATGTATAAAATCAATATACGCAACATAAGTGGTGTGAGAAGCTAGGTCGTAGTCCTGCCTAAAGGCTTGTATTAATTAAGTAGTAATCCAATGTAACTTGTATTGCAAATGATCAAGCAAAATAATCAAGCACAGTGATTGACAGGATAAACGTAATATTAAAAGAATTTATCATATTGGCGAAATGTACTGATCTTTGAGGGAATATTATTGAAGAGTCCTTAAAAAATGGAATGGAAAACTAGCACCAACGACGTAAGAAAATATTGAGTAATGAATGAATAAATTTAGACCCATGCTTTCGTCAATTGGTCTGCGCTTACGAATTGATTGTGTATACGAATTATTCGAACATGATCCGAACATTGAACATAAGGAATTCAATGCACAGAATGTATGAAAACAGAGTTCCAAGTGATGGCATTATTTCAGCTATGTAAGCTGAAGTTTGAGTTTGTTTTTGCCATTGCCTTTCTTGGGAGCATATGGCTTTCACAAGGCATTTCTATCTTATCAGATTGGTTGCTGTTACTGCCATAAGTTCCGCTTGGTTGTTACTCTGCCGTGTTTCTGTTTTGTTAATTTGTTGTTTTTCCATTTAAGCAGGTGATTGGCCTGCTGTAGCTATTGAAGAATAATTCGCTTTAAAGTGCTGAAACAGTACTCTCAGCAATTCGAAGTTAATGAGTGAACGAGAATTCTCTAGCAACAAGGGATACAGAGCCAACAACTGGGCAATAGCATAGCAATAAGATACTGGCTCTAAGGCAAGCTCGATTCCCACTCCATAAATTTACAATCGACCACATAAACGGCTTATTTGTTATAGTGAAGCAGTCTGTGGAATAAAGATGCCTTTTGTATCTAGAAGAATTATGCATACATAATTGGTCGTTACAGCACTTCAGCCAGTATTACGACCTAGCTTCCCACACCACTTTATGTGGTGTGTGTTATTTTTAGACATGAGTAACGAGATGTACAGTGTAAAGACGACTTCGAACGACAGGTTTTTTTGAGAAACTTTTCATGGCAATTTTTATTTACACACAGAGTTTATGCCAGAAGGGACCGATTTCCAGATTTCGTTTTGTTCAAGATGTCTGGGATGGGGTTTGAATCATGGCCTGGCGTCTAATAAGCCAGCATATGACCGACTAGACTACGGTGACATGGCATCGTATAAGTTGTCAGTGGTATATAACAGGATTATGCTTTGTTGTCTCTACTAACTGGTATAGTTTGAGACTGAATCCTTGAGAAAGCGCTTTACTTACTTACTTAATTGGTCATTTTAATCCTTAAGCCAGGATTAGAACTTAGGTTCTCACGCCATTCAGGTTGTGTGTGTTAATTTTTATCAATGAGTGGCGGACATAGCTGCCAGATAAATGAAGCATCAAATCGTCAAGTATTTTAGAAAAAATCGTCAAAATCGTCAAAGACTTTTATTAAAATCGTCAGCAAAAATAAATTAATTAAAAGTTTTTAAAAACCAAAATTATTTCTATTGTAGTAAAACATATATAGTCAATATATGTACATATCTGAGTTCAAAAATAAAACATTTAAAAAAAATTTGTTAGAAATTAAATGCTTCCCTCATCTTCATTTATTAATTTTTTCCAAAAATGGAGAAATTTTATATAATTTTCAGGAAAAAATTGTTTAAGGATTAAACAATCTATCCCAGTGTTATTTATTGAGCCATAAACGCAGCAATAATATTGCATCATCTTAATTTAAGGGGAGTGTAAATACTAGGGAGTTAGAAGCTCTTGATATTCTGAGCCTGAAAATTCTGTGTAATGTTGGCTTCAACCGACACATTTTTCAGTTCCTTCAGTTTCTTCTTATTTATTCATTTATTACAATACAATTACAAGTTATATTCTAATTATATAAGAGCGGAGTATCTTGACCATATGCTCGGTGTAGTGTCACAGATCAGAGTCTCTGGTGGGAATCGAACCCACGACCCTCACGCTAATAGTCTAGCACACTACCCTCTAGACTACCAGGGCATCCTCCTTATTAAGATCTTATGATGTAACCGACAGAGACTGGAATACAACTCTCATGTATGGGTCGGCGCCTCAACGTCTATTTTAAGGTTTCTCGATCGTGTACAGGAGAGGCCGTAGTAGCTCGATAATGACGGTAGTGTATCCAACTCCATTGAATCATTGGAGCATCATTGCAATGTGGTTTGTGTTTCACTATTCTATCGCTTCGACAAAAGGATTTTGCTCGAACGTAGTAAGAGGGGTTTTCCCGAAAATCATATATTTCTACGTAACGCTCGTCCTTGTCGGCCACCACTTTCGTATGTGGTCGACTGGCCAGTGGATCGCACACTGCATTACAGTAAAAATACGTTTTTTAGTCGGACTATTCGTATGTGGAACTCATTCACTGCAGAGACATTTCCTGTTACTTATGGTATAAATATACACAAGCCTAGTGTCCATAAACACTGTTCTCACTTTCCTTGTTCTCATAAGACATTTTCATAGTTCCAAGCACAATGCCATCGATCCCCTGAGTGTTGGTCGTACGAAACAAAATAATGGCGCTTGCCTCTGTTCTTCCGATGGTAATATTAGAAGCTATAATCGAATATTTAAAATTGTCTGCAACGACAAGTGATAAATTATTCTCAACTAGGAGGTTATTCAGGAGTTGTAATTTTTTGGCTTTTAAAGGGTTAAAAAGGAATAAAATACAGAAAAATCATCACATGTATTCGAAAATAACTTAAAAATATAGTACTTTACACCTTGTTTTTACTAACATAAATTTCCAATAGTACCAATTGCAAAGTAAATACAAAGCTTAAAGTGGCTTTTATTACATAAAGTAAAGAATATGATGTAAGTTTTTAATTTCTAAAAATCGTCAAAATAAGGGCATAATTCGTCACATCGTCAAAATGATATTTTTGGAGCCCAAAATCGTCAAAATGATGATAAATCGTCAAATCTGATAGCTATGGTGGCGGAACCTAAAGTTTAAAGTCGACTTCGAACGACAGATTTTGTGAAAAACTTTTCATGACAAATTGAATTTGAGTTTCTGCCAGAAAATTGCTGAGAGGAGGAAGTTGCCGAAGAAATACGTTTGTTTTTCCTTTCGTTTTTACAATATTTTAGATTAGTATAAGAAAAAAACAAAAACTTAAGCCATAGACAGTCTTTGAAAGATATTAAAAACATCTGCTTACAACTAATATACGTACGAGATTTAGGGCAACGTAAGCACCATGTTTTGATTTATATTTACTTGCCTGATTCAACAAATTTACGAAATAAAGAAAAATTAATAACTTTTGAAGTCATATAATAATTTTGCACTAAAAATTAAATCATACGAGTACTACAATAAAAATTATTGCTGTTTTTCTCGAATGAAAATAAAAATAAATTTTTATTTATTTAAAGAAGAAGAAGAAGTTCGTGACAATTTTAATTGCTTTTATAATACGAGTTGGCATTAAAATTTACTGTCTCGACGAATGGCAAATGTTGGTAATTGTCCATAACCAAGATAATAAAAAGATAACAATTATAAAGTGTTTTTCATTTTTCATTTAATACACACATACACACACACATACATACATATATAAATATAGCAGACAGTCATATTAATTTTATTTATAATTTCATATGCAGACGCCAATACAAATATGAAAGCGAATACCCACATACAACTAAGTGAGTATATGTATACAAAAGAAAAATCCAAAAAAATTGAGGAAAAAAAGGAAGAAAAGCAGAAAAAGAAAATAATTTATAACAATAAGAGGAATGGCAAGGAAAATGAAAAAACTTATTTTTAATATTAAATAATGCACACAGCAAAAAAAAAAACAAAAATTCATAAATAATAAAACGTACGAAGACGTTGTTATTGAAATTCTGTTTGGAAATCTTTAAAGAATATTTTGTGCATCATACTTTATTTTTATGATTTTATTTTTATTGTTCCCCATAAAATCTATGCCTAAAGGAATATTATTTTTATGAACACAATATTTTTTTAATATTTTCGATAAAATTAATTCAAGAAATGAAATTCATTTTAAATTCAAAAGTAAATTCGCGTTTTTTCACTTCTTTTGAAAGTTTATTTCAAAATCTTGCTGAATTTATAAACAATTTTGGTTGATTAACACCCTCGTTTTCCATTCCGTCCATTGCATCATTACAATACAAATGTTATCTCCACCAAGTGTTGAATAAAAAAGAAGAATTGCTGCGTATGAGTAATATTTGCTGATCATTCGCAATCATTTTTAATACTCATACGTCATGGTGAATATTTGAATATTTTTAATGAATCAAATTATGACGGGTACAATATGCGTTAGTGTGTGTGTGTGTGTGTATTTCTTCAATATTAAAATTTCTTTTTTTTTCCAAACTTGAATACAAAAGTATTTTGACTAATTCACTGGCATAAAAATGTTACTTTTCGTGTTTATGTATTATTTTTTATTATTCCCTGACGTTAGTTTTTCCTCTGTTTTTTTTTTTTAATTTTTTGGCGTTTAGTTAGGCAGCACAGTGGTATTAAATGATAATTAAAGCACAAAGGAAACACCATTGCTTAGTGGTCATTCTGCACACCAAGCTGTGCTGGAAAGACAACATAATTGAGGAAGTAAGGAAAGAGGCAATAGCGCCTGAAACATTCAAAACTAACGTAGGCAAGGATTGGAGTTTTAGAACAATCATCACATGTTGGCTATATCGGTTGGAACCAACTTTGCTTTGTGCTGTATATGTTTAGTGGAGGGAAAGCCGGGGCAGTCTAGTAGTCAGGCATATTACCCTCAAAGCCGTGATTCAAACTTCAGCTCAAACATCAACAAAACGAATTTTAAAAATATTTCTTCACAGCAGTCTTCTGGCAAAAATTCTAAGAGTAAATGAAATTGCCATGAAAATTTTCGCAATAATCTGTAGATGCCGCTATTCATACATAAAATTAGCACGCACCAGACATCAAACAAAATACGAAAAGTATTTCTTCGGCGACTTCCTCTCAGTAGATTTCTGGCAAAAACTTCGAGAGTAAATAAAATTGCCATGAAAAGTTTCTCAAAAATTTGTAGTTCGGAGTCGACTTTAAACTGTAGGTCCCGCCACTCATGTATAAAATTAACACACACAACATAAGTGGTGTGAGAAACTAGGTCGTGATCCTGACTGAAGAGTTGTAATGACTAATTATGTACACATCGTATGAGTGCGACAAGCTAGGTTGCTTTCCTGACTGAAGGGTTATAATGACGAATTAAGTAAGTATGTTTATTTAGGATCAGTATAGAAACACCACTGGCACTAGCAACTGATAGACAGAGTACACGGGCGGTTAGCTGTCCTAATCGCTTGAGTTCTCTATTCTTATCCAGCCAAGGTATTATTTGCTGTACTCAAGTAGTGGCTCCTCTCTCATCTTCCATGAAAATTAAATGCTGATATAGTGGCAGTAAGGCTCAATACAGTAAGTTCGTGCTCCAAACTTGGGTATAGGCAAACTGCTATTCTGGGAGCATATGGACAAATCAGAGTCGTTTATGTGATTCTTAATAAGATTTCTAAATTGCACATTTGAGTTTAGAATTCCAACTACTTAGAGTATTAAATGTGGAAGTTGATGCCGATGCCTCAACAATGCATAAAGGGTAGCGCTATTGTAAATTTTTTAAGAGTTCTGAGAATAAACTTATGAACACAGCTGTGGTCTCCAGGCGTTTGTCATGGCCATTTTGAAAGCGGAACAATGCTTGTTGAGTGGAAGCTTTTTATATAAAAGTCTCTTTATTTTCTTGGATAACCAAGCTACGATTAGTTCCCTAATGAACATATTTTCAATGTTCATCCTTGTCGGAGAAATTTTGGATCATTCGAAAGCAACTTTTATATGAATTCTAAGATATTGTATTCCTAATGAGCTAGCTGACCTGTGCCGGAATTGACCTCCCACATGTTCCGATTGCCTTATTAAATTTCAATATGATCCACTCATTTTATAGGAAGCCTCAATCCATTTGGCAGCAAGAGGGTACATGCAATATTGTTTAACTTTGCTGGACACGTGTGTATAAGAAGAGCACCGAGTTACTTTTTTTTAAATGTACGGCCATGCGCAATACAATAGTGTTTCTTACGGGCTCCTGTTTTGGTAGAAACATGGAAAAACTTTGCATGATTCCTAGCAGCTATGGTCTGAGGAGGACGAAGAGTCTGTCTTTTACATGTCAGAGCCCAGCTTTTGTCGTAACAAAGTTTTTGATCTCTGTTTTGCTGGTATTCTTGACAGAGCACTTTAATATAAACATTGCTATAATTGCAAGTTTTTTCCTCAGGGAATGCTTAATCACTGAGTTGAATATTGATTATGGTATCACAATGGGTCTAAATTCAGAACTAAGTATAAACTTTCCTATCAAGCAATGTCTGCCACTTTACCTAACCTAACTTATGACTTCAAGTAGGACGATCGGGCGTTATATAGACTTAATTATTTACCATTACCTCAATGCCTCTGTAATTCATATGAATGTTTACTTAAGAAAATAATATTCTTCAGTTCCACTGTTCCGCTTCATATTTTTTGTTTCTTGCATAATTTTTCTTCATTCGTAGTGACATGACTAATCATTTAATACACAAAAGCAACTTTATGATGACAACTCAACACAACATAACTCAACAGAGCACAATATAAAGACAACAACAACTAAACACAAATGGGGGTTAATCTAAGTGTCAAAACTATTTCAGTTTTATTCCATTTTCCATGTCCATGTCCAAATCCATTTCAATTTTCTTTCCTTTTCTTCTTCTACATTTGAATGAAATCATCATAGTTTTCTTACTACCCATATACTGGATAACAATTTCAACAAAATTAACTCCAGAAAAAAAGTAATAAAAACAAATATTTCTTTACAGTTAAATAAACAACGTTGTGTGTATAGAGTCAAAATTCAAGGCTTTCGTCTTTGAATGGAAAGGAATTAAAAAGCTAATGCTTGTCAGCAAAATATTGAAAAAAAATTCTTAAGATTTATTGATAAGAATGGGGGACGTTAAAAGAAAAGTTTTTTAAAGATTTCAAAATGTATAATATACTGTAAAAAGCATATAATAAATACAGCCTTATATCGTGTGTAGTTCTAAGAGCAGTTATGCTATCAGGATTGTCAACATCCATACATAAATATATACATAATTGGTCATTAAAACCCTGCTATCAGGATTACGACCTAGTTTCCCACACCAATTATATTGTGTATGCTAATTTTATACATGAGTGGCGGGACCTACAGTTTAAAGTCGAACCCCGAAAGACAGATTTTTGAGAAACTTTTCATGGCAATTTCATTTACTCTCAGAGTGTCTGTCAGAAAGAGAACCAACGAAATATTTTATATGGTTGGAGATGTCTGACCTGGAATTTGAACATTGGCCTCACACACAACCTTCTAGACTACGGCGACTTCAACATCCTCACTATCTTCTTACACTTGGTTTGAAGATCCTTTCTGCTCATGTAGTGCATTGTGTTGGAACTAGAAAAATGGCTTCTGGGAAGGGGGAAAGAGGGATTAGTGTTTGAGTACATAAGATTCAAATCCCTTTATATTATGAAAGACAGGAAGGGTGTTCCATATACGGATAGCTGGGCGAAATATAGAATTTTTTCCGTAATGCAGTGTGCGATACACTGGCCATTGCAAACAGATGTGGTCTACGAGGAAAATATCGGGTATCACATAAGAACATATTATTTTCGGGAATAAGTGCCTTTATTTCTTAATTAATCATTACAATGATTACGACGTGGCTTCCTCACCACCCATGTTGTGAGTGTTAATGTTATTCATAAGTGCAGGGACCTACAGTTTAATATCGAACACGGCTATAGATTGATACTCTACCCTCATTAATGAGCATCTTCGGCCTTTACTTTGCGTAGTCGAGAAGTCTCTAATTCAACTTCGAGCCACTGTCCCATACTTGAGAGTTGTATTCTTTATATGGATGGTATGGCTGGTATATATGTATGTGGTGTATTTCCTACACTGTTTTAAAAAACCGAGGCACTTGTTCTGTAGACACTTGAAAGATTTGTTGATTGAATTTTCATCGCCAGAACATTAAAATTTTTTGATTCCTTAATATCTACTCACTTACTTATTTAATGCCCTTTAGCTAGGATTACAATCCAGCTTCCCACATCACCTATGCTGTGTGTTAATTTAATTCACAAGTGGTGGGACCTACAGTTTAATTTCGATTCCGAACGGCAAAATTTTTTTTTATGGAAATTATGTTTTATTCTCAGAGTTCTTGCCAGAAATCTACTGAAAGGAAGTTGCTGAAGGAAACTTTTTCATACTTTGTTTTGTTGAAGATGCCTGATCTGGGGTTAGAACCGTGGACTTACATTTAATAAGCCAACATACTACTTACTAAACTACATACGTACGTAATTAGTCATTCCAGTCATTTAGTTAGGATTACAACCTCGCTTCTCACACCACTAATGTTGTGTGTGCTGATTTTGTGCATGAGAAGCGGGGCCTACAGTTTAAAGTCGACTTCGAACTACGGATTGTGGAGAAGCCTTTCATGGCAATTTTATTTAATCTCAGAGTTCATGCCAGAATACTGCTGAGAGGAAGTCGTCTAAGAAATATTTTTTTCATATTCCGGTTTGGTAAAGATGTCTGACCTGGGGTTCGAACCGCGGTCTCACGTCTAATAAGGCAACACACTACTAATTAGACTACGAAGTTTTGAAATATCTACACATACATACAGGGTACGTAATTGGTCATTACAACCAAGCTTCTCAATATCTACACCAGCCATAACTACAGATGAAGCAATGTTATTGCTGCGTTTGTGTGGGTCATTGATACTAAGGGTAGTAAATTTATGGACTATTCATCTTCTTGGGAACAGCACTGACTTTGTTTTAATGATGGCAATCTCAGCTTAGATTCCTGAATTTCTGAAATTAATTTTGAATTTTTGTTTGTCTGTAATCTCTATAAATCTCTGCTAGCACTATAAATTGAATTTTATTCTTATTTTTGTATATTCTTTGCCATAGAAATTCTTTATACTTTTAAAACATTTTTTTTTGGTATTTATTGGCACCTAGAACTGGATTTTAAGAACAGATATGTTTTCATAGTGTCGAGTATTCTGTTCTGTCATAAAATTTTTACAAGCTGAAGCAATTCATCTTTTCGAAATGCTCTCCATATTGAAAAGGAACATTTTACTGTGAATTCGAAAGCCCTTTCTGATTTAATCAAATCAGAAATCTTTTTAAATAACATTTTCTTTATTGTTGTTGTTTTTGGAATTTTTCATTTGTAATAAATTTTTTTTATGTTTGAATGCAAAAAAAACAACATTTTTTTCATCAAATCTTTATAACTGTATTTACACAAACATTTATACAAGTATGCGCACACACTTACAGTTTATTAACTCATAAAAGCGAATATGCACACAAACATTTAAACCTATAAATTAAGATATCCTACAGAAATATGCAGGGACATTGGTAGGGGCATCGTATAAAATGAGCTGCAGCATCAGATCCCATCAGATAACTCCAATGGATTCGGCATAATTTGAGAAAGCATTCGTATTCATGTTGAATCTTAAGGCGCTTCTGAATTTTCTGCATTTAGAATGAGCATTCTCCTACAGACATTGCCGTATTTGTGTAAGTGAGACAACGATCCAGGTCTGACATTTCCCACAAAACGAGATATGAAAAATATTTCTCCGGCGACTTCCTCTCAGCAGATTTCTGGCAAAAGCTCTGAGAGTAAATGAAAATTGCCATAAAAGGTTCCTCAATAATCAGTCGTTCGGAATCGGCTTTAAACTGTAGGTCCCGCCACTCATGTATAAAAATTAACACACACAACATAAGTGGTGTGAGAAGCTAGGTTGTAAACCTAACTAAAACGTTGTAATGGTCCAATTATGTATATTTATATGTGTGTATGTATTCCCATACAGTTTAAATTTACATCCAAAAATTGTTGCAGTTTCGTCTATCTCGCCTTAGATGTGTGGCACAGAAAGCTAGCTCTAGAAAAATAATTTTTTTTGGTATTTGCAATAAACATTACATGTTATTCAATTGTAATATACGGTATCTAATAGTCGACCCATCTACTCAAAATAGTCGTCCCATCTACTCATATTTGTTTACTTGTTTTAAGCGTTTGTCGTTGCATTCATCAAACGTGTGTGTTTGTGCGTGTAAAGCATTCAGTTCAGTTCTTTGACTCCGTTTATAAAATTTTATTTCTTTATGTCTCAGTGTCTTAGTATGTGTGAATTTTTGCATGCATATTAGTAAGCATATTTATGTGTATGGATGGTATGTGTGTGAGTGTGTATGTATGCATGTTTATGTCATATGCAATTTTAAATATTTGATTTGCAAACAAAATATGCACACAAAGTTCATCACAGAAACTTAGAAATGCGAATAAAAAACAACAACAAAGTATAACAACAAATACAACAACCATATAAAAAATATGGAAGCGTTAAAGAGACTTTAAACAAAACTATTTCACTTAAATATGCAATAACTTACAAACATACAAACGCATATTTCTATAAACAGTTGTTGTTTGCTAATTAGTAACATAAGTAGTTTAACTCCAATATGATGTAAAGAATACGGAAATAAAACGTTTTGCTTACTGTAAACTAAGCGTAACCATAATTCATTATAATTCGAAAAACTCTCCAATATTAGGCAAATACATCAAGCATTCCTCTGTTTTTATAAGACAAACGACTTTAAATAGTCGAAAATATGCTTCAAACTTGAGACTTGAAAATATATCAATAACTGAGCGTTTTTCATACAAATCTTCAGCTCTTGGAAATCACTCATCTTAGGGGTAATTTTATACATTCACATTCCTTTAAGTCTTTATTGCGGTATTGAAATATTTGAATTAAGAATCTATATTAAGCAATGACAAGTAAACACCAGAATTATAATGTGTAAAGTGTAGTCGCCGTAGTCTAGTAGGTTGTGTGTTAGCTTATTAGGCATGTGGCATGTGTGGTTCAAACCCCAGGTAAGACATCTTCAACGAAACGAAATATGAAAGAATATTTCTTCGGCGACTTCCTCTCAGAAGATTTCTGGCATAAACTCTGAGAGTAAAATTAAATTACAATGAAAAGTTTCATAGAAAATCTGTCGTTCGGAGTCCAATTTAAACTGTAGCTCCCACCACTCATGTATAAAAATTAACCCACACAACATAAGCGGTGTGAGAAACTAGGTCGTAATCCTGACAAGAACATTGTAATGACCAATTATGTATGTATGTATGTGAAAGGGTATCATACGCTTTTTTTCAAATCGGTTGTACTCTTTTGTATGGAGAGGAAAGCCTTAACTCTAGATTAAAATTGTGCACTCCGCTTTCTGTCTCGACTCTTCAGTGCTCATAAATGGGGGCAGCTGAGTTTTGAGCACTTCAGTAGAATCTATGATTTGTCAGTAAAAATTACTCAGTCCTTTGAACAGCCTGCAAGCCTTTCAAGCACATTGTGTGAACAACTAAAGCCTAAGGCCAATGAAATGATCGGTACATATGAGTGTAGATTTTGGTCTGGAAAATCTGTAAAACAAAAAAAAAAACGTCGGAAAATATTGCATAAATCAGTGGGAGTCGCCGTAATCTAGTAGGTAGTTTGTTGACTTATTAGACGAGAGTCAATTCCCTCCAAATAATCAATCGATCTCTTGGTACTCCCAGAGAAGGAACGGCATCGTAAGATTATAACAAGAAAATAGGATATAATATGAATACAAAAGTGTTACTAGATCAGAGCCCGTGGTTCGATCCTCAGCTCAGTCATTTCGAACAAAACGAAATAAGAAAAATATTTCTTCGGCGATTTCCCCACACAGCAGTCTTCTGGCAAAAACTGTGAGCGTAAATAAAATTCCTATGAAATATTTATGAAAAAAATCTATCGTTCGGAGTTGGCATTAAACTGTAGGTCCAGCCGCTCACATAACAAAGTTAGCGGTATGCAGCCCTTGCTCTGACCAACTTCGACCTCCATGAGTTTGGTTGAATTCCTTCAAGCCCGCAATGCTTACGTCTGCTTTGACAATCAAAGCTACCACTTCGACCTAACCTAACCTAACAAGGCTGGTGTGAGAAGCGATGTCTTAATCGTAATCGACACTATAATTGTACGATGTACGTAAGAAGTCGTCAAAGTGTAGTATGTAGTCCGTTCGCTTATTAGATGAAAAGCCATGGTTGCCTGACTGAAGGGTTGTAATGACCAATTATGTTATGTAACTATTGGCTCACGCTTTGTTTAAACTATGCATTGCTTTACTAATAAAAATAAAAAACGTTTTCTTCATTCTAATCAGATACCACAAACTGTATATGTAGTTTAGAAATGACAAATTAAAATTGCTTACATATGTAGAGATTAGTTGACTAATTCCATCATTCAAATGCATTTATAATGTCTCTGTTTGTATGTATATGTATGCGTATAACACATATTTTTTTAATAATATTCACTTTGTATGTATGTATGGCATGCATATGCATCGCAATAAAACAACATGAAACAAAAATTACATTCCCTTTAGAGAAAATACTCTGGAATATTTGCTTTGTTTTCATTTGAATTTTTGTTTTTTTTTCTTTGCTTTCGTGTCAAAGCAAAGCATAAGAAGCATTCCTTTGACTATTTAAAGCATTCCTATGAAATTCAAATCGGGATAAATATGGACTTCAACTAAGATCTGTCAAATGAAGCTTTAATTAAAAAAATTAATACAAAATTTTGAAGAGAAAGCAAATTTTTTTTGGGCAAAGTTTTAAATAAATGTTCCTTTCAAACATGTGCCAATGCTTGTAAGACTTAATGTGCTAATGCTTGTAGGACGTAAAAGATAATAGATAACAGAGGTCAATTAAACCGTAGACTGGTAAGTATAGCGTCCACACAAATTTTTCTTTGATCGTTGAAGGATTATTATTTAGGTACTAGAAGCATTGGGAAGCATTGAACAAATTGACTGAAACCGTAAAATCAACCGCCATCCATGAGGATAATGCAATGCTGGTGTGAAAAGATGAGTAGTAACACCAGCAAACACGGGGCTCTGCCCACAGCGCGGTTGCTAGGTAGGTTGGAGTGGTTGCTTTGATACCAAAAGCTCACTCGAGCATGCATAGGGGCCTGCTGTGAAGCCACAGGAAAACGCAGTCCCTATAATGATAGAGTTCCACCAAACCGAGGAAGAAGTTGGTCTGCGCAATGGCTGCACGTTAAAAGCAGGACTACCCTACACTGGAAAACTAGTCTGAAAGTCTGATAAACGAAGATAATATCTTTGACAGCAATGGATGATAACTCCGTCAAGCCTCGCAAAGAGATGGGCATTGTCAAAGAAAGTGGATAACAGCATCCTCTTCCTCAGCAGATCTGCACCCACGGCAGAAGTTGTTAGATGGAAGCTGCATTCTTTCCGCGTATCTTACCATAACACAATGGCCTGTAAGCATGGCCACTATGATCAAGATAGTGCCACGACCAAGTCTAAGTAACTGGTTGGTACGCCTTCTATCCATCAGGGGCCAAGTGAGTCTAGCAGTGGAGTAGGACTCCTTATTGACCCAGGGTAGGTTAGCGTCCCGACAAAATTTCCGCACAATGTCCAATTTAACCGCGGCAAGTGGCATACCCAGTCAACTAAAATGGGTCTGGCAGTAAATGAGGGCAAAACAAAGTATATGTCAACGACAAGTAGAGACGTGCGGCGTATTGGGTCTCAGATTACTGCCGATAACCATACTTTTAATACAGTCAAGGAATTTATTTATCTTGGCTCCGCCGTTACCACCAAAAGTGATATCAGTCTGCAGATCAAGTGCAGGATCACTCTTGCCAATACGTGCTACTATGGTCTCAATAGGCAATTTAGTAGCAGAGACCTCTCACGTGCGACAAAACTAATACTCTACAAGAAGAAAGGCATGGACCCTATTAAGCACTGCTGCAGCAGCCTTGAGAGTATTTGAGAGAAAAGTCCTACGTAAGATCTTCGGGCCAGTGCGAGTTGGCGATGATTTCCTCATCCGATCCAACAGTGAGCTGTATGATCTCCTCAAGGACATAGACGTTATGCAGCGTATTAATATCCAGCGATTGCGTTGGCTTGGCCATGTCGTTCGAATGGAGGAAGATGCTCCGGCGAGACGGATATTTGATGCGGGGATCTGCGGAAGTCGGCGAAGAGGACGAGCTTGTATGCGTTGGAAGGAGCAAATCGAGGTAGACCTGTCATCTTTCGGTGTGACCAACTGGTGTAGGCTCGCAAGAAGCAGAGGCGCCTGGTAGGATGTGTTGCGGCAGGCAGAAATTCGTTAATCGGGTTGCTACTAACCAATTAAGTAAGTAAGTAAGTAAGTAAGTGGCATACCTAAGTCGATTGACGAGTATTCTGGAAGAAATCCTTGCACCACGACTTACATATCTCGTATACAACGAATAGGCCAACGTTTAATTCAAAATTTTAAAACATAAAAATTTTATTGAAGTTTTTTTTTTATAAAAATTTTAATAAAAATTGATGACAGCATATATTAAAAACTTTACTCTGGTACTCTTGAAGTTGCTGTCATAATCATTAACATACATTTGCTAAAAACTAGTCAGAGAGAGAGAGAGAGAGAGAGAGAGAGAGCGACAGAGTTGTTTAAGTGTTTATCATACGCTTTAAATGCCTTTGCAACATAAAGTATATGTGTAGTGGTGGCAGTAGTAGTAGTAGTAGGCAGTGTTGGTAGTAGTTGTTATGCGTGTATGATGCTCTCATATAAGCAATTACAAGAGTTTATTTGCTTTATGTTTGAAAAGTTGTTTTTGTTGTTGTTGTTTTCATTAGTGTTTTAATAATAATTTTCACTTTTTCACTCTCTTTTAAACATTTTTCAGCACTTGATTCCAGGCATTTAGTTCACTATGACATGAAGTACTCGTATGTGTTAAATACACAATTTTTATGAAATTTTTTCCTTTTTTTTTTTGATTTAATTGCCAGCATATAAAAATAATTTTAGTTTTGCCAGTTGTTGTTGTTGTTGTCGCTTTTTCTGTTTTGTTACTTTCAAAGCTCATTAAAATTAGTTTTAAAAACTTTTTTATGCAAAACAACTGCTCACACGTACTTGTTGTTTCAAAAAAAAAAGGACTGAAAAATAAAAATTAAATTCAGAAATAAAAAAATTATTTTTGTTTCTTTTTTAACACATATTGTGTAATTTTTTGTATGTTAATTAATTAACTTGTTTTGTTGGGTTCTTTGTGAATTAATAAAATTCGTTCTAAAATTAATTTTTATGAAAATTTAAAAAAAAAATTTTTTGGTATTGAAAGTGGAGACGGTGCTCAGTTTTACTCTACATTTGTAATAAAAAAGGTTGACGTTCTTCTATAATTCATATGGCAAAAGGTTATACTAGATGGTAAAACATAAAATGTTGAGCTAAAAAGAACAAGAAGTCGCCGTAAACTTGTAGGTAGTGTGTTGGCTTATTAGACATGAGGTCTCGGTTCAAACGCCAGGTCAGTCATCTCCACCAAATCGAAATATAAATGAAATATTTCTTCGGCAACTTTCTCTCAGCAAATTTCTGGCAAAAACTCTGAGAGTAAAAAAAATTGCCATGGAAAAGTTTCTCAAATATCTGTCGTTCGAAATCGCCTCTAAACTGTATATGCTGCCACTCATGTATAAAATTTACATACACAAGATAAGTGGTGTGAGAAGCTAGGTTGTAATCCTGACTCAAGGGTCATTACAATCCTTCAGTATGAGTTGAGTTATATATGTATGTATTTATGTAAAATACAGATGGCGCTAATAGCATTCAAAAGTAACGTGTACAATATTTACAGCAGTAGGACTATTAGTTTAAAGCGTAAAGCATATCCAGTAAAAAGAAGTACTGTTCCATCAAGACCGTGCCACAAATTAATGAGAATGATGGCAATATTGCATGAACTGGGCTGCAAATTCCTCTGCATTTGTTGCTATTTATGATACACTTGCAGTTTTTTTTCAAGTTGAAGAAATTAAGAAAATATTTTTGCAAAAACGTTGACGTTCGATGACTAAAAGCGATTTCAGTGTCAGATATTTTCTCTT
This sequence comes from Sarcophaga subvicina, assembly GCA_936449025.2. Taxonomy (NCBI): domain Eukaryota; kingdom Metazoa; phylum Arthropoda; class Insecta; order Diptera; family Sarcophagidae; genus Sarcophaga; species Sarcophaga subvicina. The sequence continues at coordinate 101,382,610 of OW388083.2, read as the reverse complement.
CATAATGGGGGAAAATCTATTAAAAATGCTGAACATACTTTATTATTGTAGCGTACGTAAGAGCTGCGAGCTATTATACCGAACTCAACCTGTGTGTTTCTGCCAACCTCGTTGCCCTGATGAACATTAGGATGCCACACGATGTCTGTAAGTACACATCTTTGATTTATTCTTGGTAAATGCTTTGGTTCCAAATATGTTTTAATGCCACACAAATTTGAAGCACGTTCTCTGCTAATTCTGTTTCCTCATCACACAATCAGCATATTGGACTTCACATAAGTCCTATACAAATGTATCTTGAGTCTATAATAATTCGCCATTACTACCCTTCAGTCAGGATTACGACCTAGCTTCTCACACCACTCATGTTGTGTGTGTTAATTTTTATACATGAGTGGTGGGACCTAGAGTTAGAAGTCGATTCCGAACGACAGGTTTTTGAGAAACTTTTACATGGCAATTTTATTTACTCTCAGAGTTTATGCCAAAAATCTGCTGAGAGAAAGTCGCTGAAGAAATATTTTTTCATATTTTATTTTGATGTCTGGCCTGGGGCTCAAACCCTGGCTTGACATCTAATAAGCCAACACACTACCTACTAGACTACGGCGACTTTTAAAATAAATACATAAAACTAAAATTTTACTGTTTCGAATAAATAGTAGGACGCATGAATTTTCAATTATTGAAAATAATGAAAAAGAATCATTGAAAACAATTTGATTACTTTTGGATTACTTTTGATTCTTTTTCATTATTAAACTAATTGCCGGTAATCCTGATTGTTTTGATTATTGATTATTATATTGATTATTTTGTAATCGTAATCAATTATTAACTATTTTAACCAAAAATAATCGTAATTGTAATCATTATTTCTCCATTCAAAAAAATTAATCAAATTACTAATCATTACGATTACTTATCATTACTTAACAGGTATGGTTTAATTCAAAGCGATAAAACTATCGGTTTAACTGGAGTTACTGTTCAACGAAAATTAGATTTTTAAACTGAATGTCGGAATTAACAAGTAGGGCCCTTAGGTAAATTGTTTTATTTAAATTACATACGCAAAAGTATAAGCCAATTGGTTATTGACACAATAAGAAATTAATTTCAATATTTAAAAATAAAAATAAAATCATAAAAACACTTTAGAAATTTTAATACAATAACTTTTTTGTTAATAATTATTTTCCAAAACTGTGGTCAACATTTGCTCGAATTATTTACACAATTTAAAATTTAATTAAAGTTTATTAAATTTGAAAGCGTGACTGCATTTATATTTTCAATTGAAATTAATTAGCTGAAGTATAGAGAAACAAAAAAAACGTACAAATGAAAAAAACAAGTAAAATTAATCAAATTAAATAAATATTATATTATGCATCCAGTAATTAATAAAACATAACGAAATTAATTAAAATCTACAAAAAAAAAAGAAATAAAAAAATTATTTGAAAATAATAAAGTAAATAAGAGGATTATAAGGTTGGATTAGCCTAAAATTAAACAAAAGGCGTTAAAATTTCGATGAGTGAAAATGAAAATCACAATTGGAAATAAGGCCACAGAATTATTAAAAAAAAAAAAATAATGCGAGCATGGCTATTACAGTGTTCATATGAAGTAGGTTCATTAACGACTTCATACATACTTTAACGAAAATGAAAAACATCCAGATAATGGTAGTTTACTTTTACATCTTTTAACATTGAAATTATAAAGAAAACCTACAAAAACAAAACAATGCAGTAAACAAACCTGTTTATAAATTTTCGCACTGCTTAATATAGGGTTATCCATTTCGTGGTTTCAAAAGTAAACGCAAATAAAACACATATAAAATATTTTTTACATGATATTTCTTTTTTATTGTAAAGTTTTGACGTTGACATTATGTGTGAAACACTACATTATTTAAATAACCTCCACGCGAAGTGGTTGATTCTTTTGAGGTAATTTTCGATCAATTTTTGACACATATTGGGCGGTATCTCAGCCATAACTTGACGAATGTTGGTTTTTAAGTGCTCAAGAGTTGAAGGTTTATCTGTATAACACGGTCTTTCGCGTAGCCCCACAAAAAAATCGAATGATGACAACTCGCATGATGTTGGTGGCCAGTTAATATCGCTACGACGAGAAATTACGCTGCCAGGAAATGTCTCTTGCAATAAAGCCATATTCGCTTGAGTTGTGTAGCATATGGCACCGTCTCGTTGAAACCACATATTCTCCAAGTCGTATTCTTCAATAGCAGGGAAAGAAAGTCGGTTATCATACGACCATAGCGCTCCGAATTGACGGTGACAGTCGTTCCATCGTCGTTTTCGATGAAGTAAGGTCCAATCACACCTTTGGACAAAAGAGCACACCAAACAGTCACTCTTTCTGGATGTAATGGCCTCTCTTCAATTACTTGACGATTCTTAGAACCCCAAATACAACAATTTTGTTTATTAACATACCCACCGAGTTCAATGCTGAAGAAAGTTGTTCGAAAAATTGCCGTCCACCGACCTTTGTTCAAGCACCCATTTCACGTATCCACGCGTTGTTGCGTGAGCTGGACTTTATATGCATGTAGGTGTAGACTTTAATGCAAAATACGCCATAATATGCCGTAAGAAAGTCCTAGTTCCTGAGAACGACGAGGAATCTAGACATTCGGGTCTTCGGCAACACTTTCACTTACAATAACGATATTTTCAGCGGAACGAGCGAAACGATGATGCACAGGTCTTTCAATATTTGTAACCACTCCAGTCTCTTCAAATTTCTTCACAATTTTGCCAATTTCTTGCGTAGTTGGACGATTATGTAAACCATAATCTCCTCTTAAAGCACGATACGTGGCTGTGGCAGAATCACCACTTTTAATTTTTATGCGTTGTGTGATAGTTAAGCGATCCATTTTCGTCAATGTCAGACTTTCAACTGAAAAGAAAAAAATTGGTTTCACAACTTAGTTTGACAGATGTCGAATTCCAGTCCCATACTTTCGAAACCACGAAATAGATAACAACAAACACAAGCATAAAAAATGGTAAACAAGTAAATTAAAATACACAAACAATACTACAAGAATAAAAGTAAACAACGATGTTTATATTTATAAAGATTTCGAAAAGGCGAAGTCATGGACATTCGTCTTCAAGAACATTCGTCAGACTGTTTACTCCGCCATGTAAAAGGCAAAGCAAAGCAGGAGACTGAGGTAGTAAAAGTTCAGTCATTATTGCATAGATTTGAAGTTTGTGGTGATTTGAAGATCTCAGTTACAAAGATCTGTCAAACAATTGTTTAGTGATTGTTATTGTTTATGCAAAGGCTGTAAAAGAGGAATAACAAAGAAGAGTAATAGTTGTTGTTTACATCAAGTTGTGAACAGTGACACACAGAATTGTGCGAAGAATAAAGAATTTTAATTAAAACTAAACACAAATATATTTTTATTTTATTTGCAATCTACGAGCTCATATTTTAAACGTTTTTAATAGGGTACATAAGTAACAATACTTATGTACATAATAGATCAGTAAAACTCTTTAGTCAGAATTACGACCTAGTCTCTCACACCACTTATGTTTTGTGCGTAAATTTTTATATTTTTTTTGAGTGGCAGGACCTACAGTTTAAAGGCGACTCCGAACGATAGATTCTTTTGAAAAACCCTCCATGGGAATTTTTTTTTAGTTTCAGAGTTTTTGTCAGAAATCTACTGAGAGGAAGTCGCCGCCGAAATATTTTTTCATATTTCGTTTAGTTGGAGTTGAACACGTTAAACGTCTAATAAGCCAACACACTACCTACTTATACCACGGCATTTTTCTATTGACGACTTCACATACTTAAAATATTCCATACGAATGCGATGTGCTAAAACTGTAACCATGTTGTAACAGGCCAAAAATTTAAATTAAATTTAAATTTCTATTTTAAAATTCAAATATACCATCCAACTACTATTTGTTACTGGCATGGCGGCACTATTTAAAGTTTACTGTGTGAAAAGCAAGCAAAACAGTATTTCAATTAAATGAGGTCGTCGTCCATTTAAAGGCAAATAAACGGTGTTGAAAATGAATGCAAAACAAAAAAACCGAGCAGAACAAAACAAAATTATTTCTTTTTAACAAACTTAAGGAAGTCATAAATTCAATTCACGATTTTTAATTTTCATTTCCTACCCACCACCAAAAACCCAAAGACAAATATCGCATATAAGAAGGCCAAGCCAAGCCAAATTGTGTAAACGTGGCGCAATAAAATTCAATGTATAATTTACACTTGCCGCTATTGTCGAGCATTTTCTTTTCATTTATTGTTGCTGCTGTTGCAACAAAACGTATACCAGACTTCATACTCATTTGGTAAATTGAACAAAAGTACTCAATATTTCAGTATAAATGACGACATAAAAACGAAATACTTTCAAACATATAAAATGTGCTTTCATTATGGGCCTAGGAATTGTGAACAAAAAACCTGAAACACTGAAACACTTTAATGACTTGAAAATTATTCACAGAGAAAAAAGCAATTGTTTTTCATATTATTGTTGTTGTTGTTCTTATCGCTGTTTACAAAAAAATGAATGAATGAATGAATGAATATTTAAGAGAATCCAATTCACATGAAAACCATTTCGGAAAAAAATGTAACAAAGAATTCTTTGTGAGTCAAAGAAAAAAAATTTAAAATTCAAGAAAAACACTTCGCTGACCAGTTGCCAAATTGACAAGGCTTAATCACAAAAAGGCAAAAACGTTTAAATTGTTTAAAGTTAATAAGAAATGTGCCAGCTATGGCACATAGTGCATGAAAACCTACAAACAGATTGATAATAAAGCGTATACGTGTTAGAAGAACACCGAATTTAATATTAAGTATACGCTCCCGATTACTCAACGCATGTATAATCATTCAAATTTGTATAACCTTTTGAATTTTGCTCTTACTAAAACGGATTTTATTAAAGCAACATATTTTTAGTTCCTTAATAAAAAAGTCGCCGTAGTCTAATGCGTTGGCTAACAAGAGGCCGCGATACAAACCCCAGGTCAGTCTTCTAGAACAAAACCAATTATAAAAAAAATTTATAACTTCGGCAAGTTCCTCTCAGCAGAGGAATAGAAAAGTCTATCGTTTGGAGTCGACTTTAAACTGTAGGTCCCGCCAGTAATGCATAAAATTAAAACACAAAACATAAGTAGTGTACGAAGCTAGGTAGTAATTCTCACTGAAGGGTAGTAATGACTGATCATGTAAGGGTGATTTCTTAGCTATTATCTTTTTGGCAACACTGGTTTAAACATCTCACGCACGTTTCGTTTTTTGTTTCACTGTCAAACATCTTCAGTTTCGTCTATAATTTAACCATGAATCGTCTTACAAACGAACAACGCTTGCAAATCATTCAATTTTTTTTTATCAAAATGCGTGCTCTGTTAAGAAAGTTCATCGCGTGCTTCTTCCATTTTATGGTCAGTTTAATCGACCCACTGAAGCGGCTATTCGGGCTATTGTGACTAAATTTCACACCAAACTTACATTGTTGGACATTACACCAAAACAACAAAGTCACAGTTTGGTGCGGTTTATGGGCTGGTGGCATCATTGGATCGTACTTCTTCAAAGATGCTGCGAATCGTAACGTAACTGTGAATGGTGAGCGCTACCGTGAAATGATATCCAACTTTTTTTTGCCCAAAATGCAGGAGCTTGACTTGTATGACATGTGGCTTCAACAAGACGGTGCCACATGCCACACAGCACGCGTAACAAAGGACTTATTGAGAGGAGAGTTCGGTGAACATTTTATTTCACGTTCGGGACCGGTCAATTGGCCGCCTAGATCGTGCGATTCAACACCTTTAGACTATTTTTTGTGGGGCTATGTTAAAGCTCATGTCTATGCAGACAAGTCCGCTTGAATTGACGCATTGGAAGACAACATTGAAGCATTTATTCATGAGATACCGCCCGAAATGTTGGAAAGAGTATGCCAAAATTGGACTAAGTGGATGGACCATTTGAGGCGCAGTCGCGGTCAACATTTGCATGAAATAATCTTCAAACATTAAATTATATGGACCGTACTATCGATTCAAATAAAGATTTCATGCATTTTTCTGAATTTTATGTGTTTTTTTTTTTTTTTCCTATAGCTCTTAAAAAATCACCCATTATATATGTCTGGATTTTATTAAAGGAACATAGTTTTAGTTCCTTAATTCCTAAGTGAACGCAGTGGTTCTGGTTTACCTGATGTTTTCCACGAGCTCCCCTTTCTTAGGAGGGCAAATGAAAATTATCGTTGAATGTTTCACTATCTTCCCTACAGATAACTCAGTCCATGAGAAATCTTCGCATTTGAGAAATGTACACATTTCCTTGATATTTTATGGAAGTTTTGTAGTCAGTAAATATATGAGTTTCCCTATGCAATATACTTTGATACTGAATCCACTTCGTGGTTGTGTTTATAGTCATAACTTCAGAATAAATTATGCCAATGGATTTAAGTAGCGTAAGGGACGATCTAAGTTTTTATAGAGGGTGGGTGATTTAAAAGTTTAAATTAAGACATGCAAAACGGTTTGAAATTTTGCCAAATTTTTTTCTCTGCTGTGAAGTACAATTATTCCGGTTCGAAATGGAATATTATTTCATTCATATGGCTGCTGCGACTGGCCTCACACAGTACCTCATTCGATCGGACCATTTTTCTTGCACTTTTTTGATAGTATGGAGTCGCATTTCAGCAATGGCATCATGAATGTTGCCTTTAAAATGCTCAATTGTCTTTGGTTTGACGGTACAACGCTTTTTTTTAACAGCGTCCCACAGAAAATAGTCCAACGATGTCAAATCGCAGCTTCTTGGCGGCCAATTGACATCACCATTTCGGCTAATTAAACGGCCATCAAACGTTGGATGCAATAAATTGATTGCGTTATAAGATGTAAGGCAAGTTGCGCTATCCTGCCGAAACCAAACACTGTTCACATCAATACCATGACGAGCGGGTAAAAAAAATTCGTTATCATGGTGCATAGTGGTTGCCCCATCCTCATATTCAGAGAAATTCGAGCCAATGATGCCTCCACTCCACAAGCCGTACCAAACAGTAACTCGTAATGGGTGAAGTCGCCGTAGTCTAGTAGGTAGTGTGTTGGCTTATTAGATGCAAAGCCAAGGTTCGAGCCCCAAGCCAGACATCAAGACAAAATACAAAATGTATTTCTTCTGCGACTTCCTCTCAGCAGATTTCTGACAAAAACTCTGAGAGTAAATAAAATTGCCATGAAAAAGTTTCTCAAAAATCTGTCGTTCGTAGTTGACTTTAAACTGTAGGCCCCACCACTCATGTATAAAATTGACACACACAACATAAGTGGTGTGAGAAACTAGGACGTTATACAATGGGTCAATTCGACCTCCGGGTATTGTCAATTAAGTACACGTCCTCTAACCTAACCTAACATAATGGGTACATTGGCTTCTGTAAGTCCACGTGTGGGTTGTCTGAGACAGAAATACGGCAAATTTGCATATGAACGTACCTACCACTATGAAAATGAGCTTCACCCGAAAGGATGATGCTTTTTTCTCGTTGGTCCAATAAATTCCAACGTTGCTCAAGAGTAAATCAATTCATTACGTTCAGTGGAGATAATATACTGAGTTTTGTAAAATAATTTAATGACATACATAAGTATTGTCAGATTCGCAATCACCGATGGTTCAAATTTAAACCGATAGAAGACCCACCCGATATTTACAATACAACAGAATGTTTCCTCTTGCTATCGATGACGATATAATGTGCTCTCGTCTTTGTTTATAAATCAGTATCGTACCTTTCAAATTCAGTTAAAATACATGTGTTCCAATGATTTTGCAATGACCCACCAGATAATGAATGTTTTTCTTTGGAAAGTGTTGGTTATTCTAATATCGCCAAAGTATCCAGCTTGGAGAATAAACACAGTACCCAAGATATTAACATAACCATAGTTTCTATGCTGAACACCTATTTCATGTGCATTTTCATTTGGAATTTATGGAGCTCCTAAACTAAGCAGTACTTACCAGCTCTGTTGAATTAGAAATAAAATAAAAATCAGCCGTATATAGAATAAAGTCAACAAGCGAACTGCAAAAAAACCAATAAAATGAAACAACAAAAATCAATAAGAAAGAAGGAATACGAAACTGGACGAAAAAAAATTCAGTCAAATATTCAAATGAATGAGTGTCACATAGTGCGTCTTGTACAATATTAAACACGAATTTAAATATTTTAAATATAAAGAAACACACGCACACATCTACAAATACCTTTAACTACAAACACCAAAATACCATAACCAAACAACATAACAGTAGGACAAGGCAAACACAAACATATTGAAACACAGTAAAACAGAAAAACAAATACAAAGTCTGTCACTTAAAGAGAGAGAGATTTTAAGTAAAATTATCACGTATTTTAAGTTTATTAGTAGGGGTGCTATATTCCCTCCCTTTTCCTCTCCCTCTCTCTCCCTCTGTCTCTTATGGCACACATACACAAAATCTATTAAGAGTTATGTAAACACAGGGTGCAAGAGTATTATGAGGGAAACCAATTGGTAAGCAAACCATTTAAATTGTATTGTCCTGTTAGATGAGTATTTAAGTGAAGAAAATGAACAACAAAATAAAATACCACAACAACAACAACAATAGCAACAGAAGACATTTTTTCAATAAAGAACACTTGGTTAGACATTTATTTTGTAAGAGTGTTTTATATTCTTCAACCGGAAGGACGGCAAATAACTTGTAAATTTCAATGGAAATGTGTGAGTTTTTACAATATTTTACACATAAGAAAAAAAAAGAAAATAAGTGACCAAAGCGTGTGTGTGTGTGTGAAAGTTTTCTAATATAAATAATGACCCTGAAATGGAAAAAAACAATTCAGTTCTTAAACCATAACGAACCATGTATAAGAAATTTATTTGAAATGTTTTTATTTATCTTTCGAAATGTAAAGCAAATGAATTTTTAACAAGAGCTTTAAACCATAAATGCATCATTATTTTTACATTCATTTCCTTTTCTCAAATCATAAACTAAAAAGAAAGGCGTATTAATGTTAGAAAAAGAATTTTAATATGCATGTCAGGTGAATTTATAAAGAAGCTGTGTAACGTTAGCAAAGTCAGAGGTGCCTTATTATAGCGACCAATATGATCTTTTGTACTCCTCTTATCTTTTACAGGATATTGCCATAATATCTCCTCCAATACAATCTCTTCATACTTTATAGTTTGGCCCTATAATGTCTGTTCTAAGACTACTGCCATGGCAAACCTCATGATGCTGCCCAGTGAGAAGAGTATTTACCTTTCTTTACCTTTCTTTTTGTTTAGCATACTTTTCCATACTTCCGGCCCCTCTGCACAAAAGAGTTCTGGCGCCATCAATGCCGTGAATGCTCTCCAGCTCGCAAGTTTGTTTGCTTGCTTATTACCGAGAAATTTAGCATGATTTCGGGCCCAGAAGATTGTTACCATATTTTCTTTATCTAGCACAGTCATCATTCCATACTATCTGGGATATAACCTCATAACAACAGAGTGCTCGCATGGCGGTGTAACTGTCAGACAGTATTGCTTTGTATTGTCCTTTTGTACCTTCCATTCAAGTTGAATTGAGCGTGTCTTTCGATGGCATAATCTGCTGCTTTCTGAAATCACCATAGTCAAGTAGATTGTGTGTTGGCCTCTGGCCACGGTTCTTATTCTCGAACTAAACGAAGTATGATAAAATATTTCTTCTGTGACTTCTGAGAAATACTCCGAGAATAAATAAAATTGTTATGAAATGTTTCTCAAAAATCTTTCCCTCTTTCTTTCTGTAGTATCCGCCACTAATATATAAAATGAACACACACAACGTGAGTGGTGTAAGAAGCTAGGTCGTAATCCTGACTAAAGGATTGTAATGAACAATTATATATGTATATATGAATACCTTCCACCCTAGCTACGTGGAAATGTTTTGCACCCATCAATGGTATGGTAACTCTCCCTTCTCATATGTTCCTTTTATGTGCTCGTTGCCAGGTCAAAATGACCTTCTGTTCAGCAGATGTTGGCCTGATTTTATCTGCATAGAAGTATAAACTTCTACAAACAGCCACAAAATATTATCGATTTAAACTCATAAGAGTCCAGTGTTGGAGTGGCGACCTGAATATTAGACAATATTCCTATGTCCTTGTCCCTTTGTACCTCCAAGCCAAGTTGAATTGAACACATCTTTCGGTGGCACAAACTTGCGTTTGTAAGATATCGGTCTTGTACTAAGATACGTTCCTGTTCCATCTGTATACCACAAACTAGTCTTTCTTGTGAAAGAGTTTACAGCTTTCAGAGCACATTGCAGCCTTCTCTCATAATTCACAAAGAATTTCCGGATGCCAAGAGGATTCTCAGGGACCAATGTTTGGAGTTGTTTGAGTTGACTTGGAATGTAATGGATGTATCAACAAGAAGGTGAACCATTCAGAAGTTTTACCTTCATATTTCACCCCTTGTTTTATTAGAATCAGAAAAAGCTAAAACTTTGTTACTGTTTTAAGGCTTTTGTTTGAGGAGTATATTATCTGTGTGTGAAAACCGTTTTCGAATGCTTCAACGTTTTGATTACTGCACCTTTGAGTAATGAATGCATTGTCAACCGATCGTTCTACGGTCCAATTACTGCTGATGCGAATAGTACCCGGATTTAATTCCAGTGTTTTATTGAAGTCGCCGTGGTCTAGGAAGTAAAGTGTGTCAGCTTATTAGAGGTAAGGCCACGGTTCAAACCCCAGGTCAGACATCAAAACAAAAATATTTCTTCGGAGACTTCCTTTCAGCGAATTTCTGGCAAAAACTTTGAGAGTAAATATAATTGCCATGAAAAGTTTCTCAAAAATCTGTCGTTCGGAGTCGACTTTAAACTGTAGGTCCCGCCACTCATGTATAAAATTAACACACACAACATAAGTGGTGTGAGAAACTAGGTCGTGTCCTGACTGAAGGGTTGTAATGACCAATTGTGTATGTAAAGTTTGAGAAGTACATCAAATTTCCCTAAACGTAGGGTTCAGCATACACCAAGAAGGTAGATACTGTTTTTAAAGTCTCATAAAGACCATACTTTAAATAACTTTTAATAGATTTTTATTCTCTGATTAAATTAAAAAATTAAACCACAAGAAGAAAATTGTTATGTATCTGCCTTTTAAAAACCTTTAAAATATGAGCTCGTAGATTGTAAATAAAATAAAAATAAATTTGTGTTTAGTTTTAATTAAAATTCTTAATAATTCCACAATTCTGTGTGCCACTGTTCACAACTTGATGTATACAACAACAATTGCTTTGTTTGTTGTTCCTCTCTTTACACCCTTTATGCATAAACAATAGCAATTACTAGCCAATTATTCGAAAGATCGTTGTAATGGAGATCTTCAAACCACGATTACTCTCTTCAAACGCATCGCTTCTTCACCCAAGTCTAACTGAACTTTACTAACTCAATCGGCTGCTTGCCCTGCCTTTTATAAGGCAAAGTAAATAGTATGATGAATGTTCTTAAAGACAAAGGTTCATGACTTCGCCATCTCGAAATCTCTATAAATGTGAACATCATTGTTTACATTTATTATTACAGTGTTTGTTGTTGTAGTTTTGTTTACTTGTTTGCCATTTTTATGCTGGTGTTTGTTGTTGTATTATTGTTTACTTACAGGTTTATTTACTGCATTATTTTGTTTTTGTAGCTTTTGTTTAAAATTTTAATGTTAAGCAATGTAAAAGCGAAACACCAGTATCTAGATTTTTCATTTTCGTAACAATATGTAAAAAAACGAACTGAATTTTGCTTGGAAAATTATTCACTTAAAAATTTTCCACTTATTTTGTACATGTCATATTTGTCTATCTCTCTGGCTGGCTGTAGGAAGAACAAAATTAAAAAAATTTTATTCGCTTATAAAACTTCTATTCAAAACCAAGATTTTTGTTTTTCTGTAACTTTGAAGTCATATTTAAAAAGCAAGGAAAACAAAAGTCAGAGAAGTCAGAAAATGAAGGCTGCGTATAACAATTTTCCATTTAATGCTGTACGACTATTTTTGTTGTTCAGTTTTATTTCATTTCAATGTAAAACAACCTTCTACAACCTTATTAGACAGTTTTCATACTCGTCATTTGAAATGTCAAACAGCTAAAGAAACTTAAACTAGTTCATGAGTTTATTTTTCTTTTTTTTCAATTTCTTTATCTCTACGCTTTAAACATCTCAAGGCCTTGCCTTTTCATCTTTTTACGCGTAGTATGAGGACATCTTTAAGCTCTTTAATCTTAAACGTACATGTAGTATATAGTAGTGATGTGTCAACTTTCATTTTCAAGGTAGAGAGAGAGAAAATTTTAAATTAATTTTGCATTTTCAAATAGAGAGAGAGAGAGAGGCTTTAAATTTAATACTTTTGCTAGAGAAATTTAAATCCCTTTTAAAGGAGATTTAAGTACGTATTAAAGTATCTATTTATACTATAAATACTTATGTATGTATGTGCGTGTATTTAATGAATTATTAAATTACATTCTACATGTTTTATTAAATCAATTTCATTTATTTTCTATTTTTTCTATCGCATTGTAAAAACTATGCAGCCTTAATTGATAGAGTTTTTTAGAACGTTTCTTTTTTAATTCTTTTGTAAATAATTGATATCGTATTTTATAAGCAAATTTTTTAGGCTGCAAATATTTTTCTTTTTTTATTTTTAAAATATTAAGATTTTGTTGATATTGTGATTTCGTCAGATCATATGTAACCATAGAAAATAGGATTTTTTCTCCAACCCTTCAGTCAGTTTTACCACCGAGGCTACCGCAGCCCAACTAATTGCAATTGTTTCTTGGTTTCGAGAAATTAGTTGTGCGCATCACAATTTGATATACTCGCAGTAAATTTGAATAAGACTTGGTAAAACATACATACATACATATATAATTGGTCATAACAACCCTTCAGTCAGGATTACGGCCTAGCTCCTCACACTACTTATGTTGTGTGCGTTATTTTAAACATATATGAATGGCGCGACCTACAGTTTAAAGTCGACTCCGAACACCAATTTTTTTCAGAAACTTTTCATGGCAATTTTATTTACTCTCAGAGTTTTTAACAGAATTCTACTAAAAGGAAGTCACCGAAGAAATATTTTTGTTTTGACGTCTGACTAGGGGTTTGAACCATGGCCTAATAAGCCAACACACTACCTACTAGACCAAGGCGACTTCAATAAAACACTGGAATTAAATCAGGGTACTATTCACATCAGCAGTAAGTGGACTTAAGACAACGATCGGTAGACAAGGAATTCATGACCCAAAGGTGTAGTAATCAAAACGTTGAAGCATTCTAAAACGTTTTTCACACACAGAAAATATACTCCTCAAACAGAAGCCTTAAAACGGTATCAAAATTTTATAGTGTTTCTGATTCTAATCAAACACGGGGTGTAATATGAAGGTAAAACTTCTGATAAATTCAACTTCTGGTTGATCCATCCATTGCATTCTAAGTCAACTCAAACAACTCCACATATTGGTCCCTGGAGAATGCTCTTGACATCCGTGAATTCCGTGAATTATGAGAGAAGTCTGCAAAGTGCTTTGGAAGCTGTAAACTCTTTCACAAGAAAGACCAGTTTGTGGTATACAGTTGGAATAGGAACGGATCTTGGTACAAGACCGATATCTTACAAACGCAAGTTTATGCTACCGAAAGATGTGGTCAATTCAACTTGGCTTGGAGGTACAAAGGTACAGGATATAGGAATATTGTCTAATATTCAGGTCGTCACTCCAAAAAAAAAAAATAGCTTAAGGCTGTCTGGAGAAGTTGTTTCCCTAAGCAGATGAAATAAACATCTGCTGGGCACCAGGTCATGTCGAAATTCTCGGCAATCAGCAAGCAAATGAACATATGAGAAAGCGAACTTCCATGCCGTTGATGAGACCAGAACCCTTTCGTGGAACTGGGATGGAAGTTTGGAAAGGAATGCATACATACATACATAATTGGTCATCACAACCTTTCAGTCAAGATTACGATCTAGTTTTTCACAGCACTTATGTTGTGTGCGTTAATTTTAAATGAGTAGCGGAGCCTGCAGTTTAAGATCGACTTCGAATGACAGATTTTTGAAAAACTTTTCATGGAAATTTTATTTTGCTCCCAGAGTTTTTACCAGAAATCTGCTGAAAGGAAGACGCTGAAAGAAATATTTTTTTATTTATTTTTTGTTCGACTTGTCTGTCTGGTGTTTGAACCATGGGCTCGCGTCTAATAAACCAACACACTATCTATTGGACTACGGTCTTTAAATAATTTGATATACAAGTATATAGGAATCTAGGGCGTCTCATTGCTTGCATTCTTACACTAATACACGGCCCTTCTTGTTTGAAGACAAAGGTTAACAAAAGTTTGAATCGTTAAGACAATCTACCTCGCTTCCATAGCAGCAGGAACATAAATCTGAATTCCGATGGAAAGCTGCAAGAAACTCTACATCACGTCAAGCACTCTACGTGCATGATTTGCATTTGCAATTCTGTTCTTGATATCATGAGAGGAATCACCAGTTTTTGAAATGACAGAGCCAAAGGCTACGCGCTCAATGACATCATTAGATAGATGAATGAGTGTTCTAGGTACTTATTCGCGTTGTATTTTTTAGTAGACTTAGCCACTCTCACCATAAGGCTGTGTAGGACGAAAAATATTAACTCCGTCTAACACCCTTTCTTACAAGGACCCTATCATCGAGTTGAACAAGGCCATTAACACTGCATTTAAGAAATTTGCAAGAAACGTATAACATAAATTTTCTTATGCCTTGTGTTATATCAATGAAGTGTACGTCATTTTAAAGGACACTTCCGGATTGTTTGGCTTGGCACCATAATTTCTTTTGCATAATGGAAAATCATTCAAACTGCCGAAAAAGATAGCAAAAAACTTCCTACAGTTTTGTTGAACCAATTTTTTTGCAAAGAGAATTGTACGAGCGAGTTATTGTTTGATTGCGGAATTATACGGAGAGCACATAAACACAGAGAGTGGAGTGGTTTTGCATGTTTCAAAAAGTTGATTTTGACATCAAAGACAAATAAAGTCCGAGACGACCAAATAATTTTCGGGACCATTAACCATTTGGCGTGACTCAAGTAGAAATTTCAAAGGGTTTCATAGCAGCAATATTAAATAACACGGAAATTGGATGCCATTTGAAGGAACTGAAAAAAGAACGCCTGAAACACTGAAACACTTTAATGACTTGAAAATTATTCACAGAGAAAAAAGTAATTGTTTTTCATATTGTTGTTGTTGTTTTCCTTATTGCTGTTTACAAAATAAATGAATGAATGAATGTATGAATACTTAAGAGAATCCAATTCACATGAAAACAATTTCGGAAAAAAATGTAAAAAGGAATTCTTTGTCAAAGAAAAAAAAAATTATAAAAGAAAAACACTTCATTGACCAGTTGCCAAATTGACAAGGCTTAATCACAAAAAGGCAAAAACATTTAAATTGTTTAAAGTTAATAAGAAATGTGCCAGCTATGGCACATAGTGCATGAAAACCTACAAACATATTGACACTAAGGCGTATACGTGTTATAAAAATACCGAATTTAATATTAATTATACGCTCCCACTTACCAAACTTATTTAAAATCAACGAAATATACATAAATAACATTCTGATTTGAATTTTGTATTTCACTTAAACGGATTGTGAAGTCGCCGTAGTCTAGCGGGAAGTGTATTGGCGTATTAGATATAAGGCCATGGTACAAACACCTAGCCATGGTATGAAATGAAATACGAAAAATATATCTTCGGCGACTTCCTTTCAGCAGATTTCTGGAGAAAACTCTGAGAGTAAATAAAATTGCCATGAAAAGTTTTCAGAAATCTTTCGTTCCGAATCAACTTAAAACTGTAGGTCGCGTCGTCATGTATAAAATTAACACCCACAACATAAGTAATGTGAGAAGCTAGGTAGTAATCCTGACTGAAAGAGTACAGTGGGTAACAACAGTTGATTTTTACGAGCTATTTTGTTCAGTAATATGTCCCCTTTGAAGCTAAAAGATGTTGAAAGATGACTTTGTATGTCTGATCGATCTGTTCGATCGCTTGAAAAGAAATAATTTTTGCATTGAATCAATCAATGAGAATGACAATGGATTTATTACGACCATTACAAGTGAAAGAAATCAAGTGAGCAACACAGGCAACGAACAAATTCTACTACCAAATAGAATATCGATCCGAGATAATGCTTTGTATTTGGTACGGCTAGAATAGTGTGATCAATTAAGAGATTTGTTATGTGCAGACAAAAATTAATTCGTTTGAACGGAAAACGCCTTGAAACTCCAAATATACACGGGAACTTAGTCGTTTATGATGACAATACCACAGTAGGCCACGAGATCTATTGTGTATAGACAAAAATTAATTCGTTTGAAACAACATTGAACGAAAAACGCCCTGAATATGCAACCAGGTCGTTTTCTATAATGACAATACCACTGTAGCCCACAGTTTGTAGTGCCGGTCAAAAACTATTTGAGGAATTGTGGATGTGAAGTTTTAACTCATCCATCGTATAGCCTAGACTATCCTTTCGAACAATGCAGAATGCTTCCACTGGATTAAGCTTCACTTTTGAGCATTTATTCTTGGTCTTAAACGACATGCGATTTTTTTTCTGTACGGATTCCATAAATTGCTTAAATGATAAGAAAAGGTTGTAGCTTCCGCTGGAAAATACTTTGAAAGACATGTTCCATCAAGGAAATATTATAAGCAAGCATTTATTTTCAATTAAAATGGCCGGCTTTTAAAACATTGTTACGTTTTAAATAAATTCTTTATTATTCGCACAAATCTGTGTGCCACTGTTCACAACTTGATGTAAACAACAACAATTGCTCTATCTTGTTATTCCTCTGTTTACACCCTTTGCATAAACAATAACAATCACAAGGCAATTATACAACAGATCTTTGCAACGGAGATCTTCAAACCACTATTACTCTTTTCATACGCACCGCGTCTGCACACAAGTCTGAACTTCACTAACTCATACACACTGACTGAAATTCACTGCTTTGCCTTGCCTTTTATATGGCAGTGTAAACAATCTGATGAATGTTTTTGAAGGCGAAAGTTCATAACTTCGCCTTCTCTAAATCTCTATAAATCGTTGTTTACGTTTATTATTGTAGTATTGTTGGTATATTTTTGTTTGCTCGTTTATCATCTTTTTTATGCTGGTGTTTGTTGATATATTAAGCAGTACGATAATTTGTAAACAGATTAGCTTATTTGCATTGTTTTGTTTTTGTAGCTGTTGTTTATAATTTTAATGTTAAACGATGTAAAAGCAAAACACCAGTGACTAGATTTTTCCGTTTCGTAACAATATTTTCTCAATATCTTTTCTTAAAATCGAATAATGTGGTCCTCTATTAAATTAAAACTATTGAAGTTGGCCAATATTTTGTCTTAATATATATGTATGTTATTGAGGTTATTTTCTTAGTGTATTTGTGAAATTCGTTGAATGCTCCCAATTTCATTCTTTTTGTAATTATTTATTTATGAAAAACAATCTATAATTCTGTTAAAATAATATTTAATTTTCTTTGTTTAAAAAAAAATCAAATCAATTTTTTAATTTCATTTTTTGTCAATCACATATGCATGAATAGACTAAATAATTTAACAATAAATAAATAAAAAGGAAATTAAATAAAAAAAAAACAAATACACAATCAAACAGAAATGAAATGTTTCCCTGATTTACGTGAGAGGCAGAAGTGGAATAGAATTTTTAGAGATTAGTTATGAAGCAAATAATAAAAATATACTAATTAAAGTTAAATAAATATTGTATATAATTAATTTCATTTAAATTGAATTAATTTAATTTAATAAGCCAGAAAAATTGAAAAAGAAACAAAACACACAAGCATTCAAAGAATAGGAAGGGATTGTGTGGTTGGGAGATTTTTTTCAAACAACAAACTTTTTTAAAGACCTAACAACCACACTTAGCTGGCTAACTTTCAACTTTATTAGAAGCTACAAAGGACTTAGCAATATTATTTGACAGTCAGGCTGCCATTCGAAACCTCCGTTCTTATTAGGCTAAATCGAAGATAGCATGGGACTGTCTGGAGAAGCTGAATCGAGGCTGGATAGATAATATACTGGTTACCCTCTGCTGTGTACCAGGCCATGTGTTAGGAATACTAGCAACAAACAAGCAGACAAGGGAAGGGCAGCTTCCACAATGCTGATGAGGCCTGCATCCTTTTGTTGACTGGGAAGAAATGTTTGGAAAAGAATAGTCAACAAAAGGGAAGATAACAAGAGGATCAAGGCTTTTTTCTGGATATTATAAGAAAAGGACATCTAAGGTGAACATACATACATACATACATCGTACTGACAGCTATTCAGTCGGTGGCTACGACCAAGCTTCTTGCATCACTTATGTTGTGTGTGTTAAGTTTATACATGAGTAGCGGGACCTGCAGCTTAAAGTCAACTCAGGACGACATATTCTTGAGAAATTTTTCACGACAATTTGATATACTTTCAGAGCTTTTGCCAGAAAACTGCTGAGAGGAAGTCCGCAAAGAAATATATTTTTTATTTCGTTTCGTTGGAAATGTCTGACCTGTGCCTTAAACGGTGGGCTTACGTATAACAAGCCTACCAGACTACGGCGACTACTGGGTTATACATTAGACTATCATGGAATAACTTAAGGTTTGTAATTGGCACAGTAGACCCAGACTACACGTATTCAGAAAGGGGCTTGTTTCAAGCCTAACATATAGATTCGGTGACGATGAGAGTGAATCGTATGACCACATCTTTTGAACCTGTAGAGCATTAATGCATCCCATGTCGAACACCGGGGCAGGCATCAAGTGCTAAGCAGGGTATTAACTTATTGACACGGATCAGCATCTTTAATTTTTTCATGTCAATAGGCTTAGAGGAGACGTTATAGGGGGGGGTATACGCTAAAAAGTTTGAGGAAATTACAATTGATTGTATGGTCGCAGTACTACAGTAGCCACGACTATACTCATAATAGTTGGATACCTTTAATTATCTTACCTCTGAATATTATTTGTTCCGGCTTCTTCAGGATTTTCCGCACGGCAATAACCTAGCCAACTATCTATCCATTAAATATCACGTGACCAAGTTTCTCAGATAAAATACAGAACATTTTCTACTCGACTAAATTGCCTTTCAGGCCATGAAATTTAAGTTGAAAAAATTTTTAAGATACTGCATTTGTACTGATCAAAACTATTAAATTTTCTGCTCCAGAAACCTAATTGACCATTAATTTCCTTTAAATATTTCAAAATTTAGGCCACTTCCCCCTTTTATTTGAACATTTTCAGTACATTTGCTGTGTGCGAATATTTTTAAGTGACACACTACAACAAAGCATTTAATGAAGAGAAGAGTAACTTCTATGGCAACCACATATAAAATGAAGCTGGTAAAACATTAATATTTTGTAAGCTTCACTAGTTTAAGACCTCTGCCAACTTAACTTTTTTAAGTTTTCATTCTTTTTTTCTTCTTCTGTGTTTTGCTTTCAGTAACAACTTTTGCTTTTAGAACGCAGAACATAACACAGAACAAGTTTTAAAGGAAACGATGAAAATGATGGCATGTTAAACATCATCATACAACATTACATATACACATACATGCATACGGTACATACTCTCCTATACACACACACACACAAAGAGAAATTAAATCTCATTTAGTTACTAAATAATGTATCAACGCATGTTTGGAATATTATGAAGGAAGCTACAGGGTGCTTGAGGAAACTCTTGTTAACTGCTACAGTTTTGCTACTGATGTTGCTACACTATGGCGTACTGTTGCTGCTGCTGATATTCATTTGTTGTAAGTATGTTGCATATTATGTAGAAGTAAATCAAGTAAAACTTATGTTAAAACAGTTAAATTGGTGTAGACCAACTATATCAGGCATTACAACATGATTAAGTGGAAAGAAAAGCTTCAGTTAAATCAGGCGTAGGGAATTTCTTTTTTAATGTGTACTTACAATAGGGGTTCTTAATTCATATCAGAAGCTTTCAGTTCGTTGTTGGTGTTTAAATTTAATCCTAAAAGTAGAGTTGATTTCATGATCTCCAATATGACGTCATGCGTCCTGATTTCAGCTGTTGACTATCTTCACGGCGCAGAACATGTCACAGGTTGGTTGTAATTCTGTTTGGAAAATATTTTCAAATAGAATTCTAATGCAACTTGGCAATAATGCGTGGTTGATCGATCTAAACAGTGATTATTTACGGTGGCCACGAAAGCACAGAAAATTTAAAAAATATTCCTCCACCCACAGAATACTATAGGTACGTTCCGTAACGCTGCCAATCAAAGAAAATATAAGAAATAAGTGTAGAAGATACATGTGAAAACTGTTGATTAAAAGAAAATAAAAAAGGAACCAGAAAGTAAAGAAGGAAACAGAACAGAATATAGAGACCAAACTCAACAGCCCGCAAATATGCAAAATGAATCTCTCCAGGTTAAAAATCTCCAGAGACTAATGGGTTCATGCTTTTGAATTCTAGAGCAGAAACACAACATGTTTTAGACAATTTAAGGTTAACCTTTATCAACGAACAGTACGGATAACACGATAGATACTGCTTACTTACCTAATTGGCCATTAATAACCCGATTATCGTATTTCCAGGCGTCTCTGCTTCTTACGCACCATCGCCAGTTGGTCACACCAATCGATGAAAGGGCTTCCTTGACTTGGTTCTTCCAAAGCAAACAACGTCGTCCTCTTCGCTACTTCTGAAAATCCCCAATACGGTGGTAATTGTGTTTCATTAACTAATCTTAGCCCTTCGAGCATAAAGCGCAACCGGAAAACATGTTAAGTTTTTAGAAGCGTTCTACCTAAATGCTTGTGTTTTTGTGTTTAATTGGCCATAACAACCCGATTTCGGACTGCTGCAACACATCCTTCCTGGCGCGCCTACGCCAGTTGGTCACACCAATCGATGACAGGGCTTCCTCGATTTGGTCCTTCCAACGGATACAAGGTTGTCCTCTTCGCCGACTTCCGCAGATCCCCGCATCAAATACCCGTCTCACCGGAGCATCCTCCTCCATTCGAACGACATGGCCGAGACAGCGCAGCCGCTGGATATTAATACGCTGCACAACGTCTATGTCGTTGAGGAGCTCATACAGCTCATTGTTGGATCGGATGCGGAAATCATCGCCAACTCGTACTGGACCGAAGATCTTACGCAGTACTTTTCTCTCGAACACTCTCAAGGCTGCTGCATCAGTACTTAATAGGGTCCATGCCTCTGCGCCATAAAGAAGCACTGGTAGGATGAGCGTCTTGTAGAGTGTTGGTTTTGTCGTACGAGAGAGGTCTCTGCTACTCAATTGTCTATTGAGACCATAGTAGCACCTGTTGGCAAGAGTGATCCTGCGCTTGATCTCCTGACTGACTTCATTTTTGGTGGTAACGGCGGAGCCCAGAAAAATAAATTCCTTCTACCTAAATATACCATTGTATTCCATTGCATTCCAAAATAATCAAGTTTGGTCAATAATAACCAGTTGGGGGTCTCTCTAGAATTAACCCATAGAAGGTCTTACAGATCCATACTCCAGTACATACACTTCACTGACGCATCGCTTATCAGAGTATCTGCGATTTTATAATCCCAGTGGATTGGAACGAAACAACGCATTATTCTTTACTTAACCAGAAGTGTTGCGGGAATCTTCTTTCTAGATCAAGCTGTCATAATTTAAATACCCTCAGAGTAGTCTGACTTTCAACCCAAAAAATGGATTTATTACTCATTGCAAACTGTTTACAGATCCGTTGCTTTAGGGAACGGAAGCAATTCAATCTGCAAGACTCTGCATTCATTAGGCAGCATATAGGACACCATGGAACCATTATCCACAAAATAAATTCCCTTTCTTTTTAAGCCGTCCTTGGAACAAGCATGGTCATACTCATTAACTGCAAGTCCGGAGCATTTAGTCCTACGTGTAGCAAATTCAACAGTCCTCAAAGTCGTCTCATATCCATACTTACCTATCAAAGAACCTCTTTACTATTTGATAATTAAACCCACAATAATAGGAGGTTATATTGAAGTTGTCGTAGTAAACTAAGTAGTGTGTTGCCTTATTAGACAAGAGCCGGGTGTTCAAACCAGAGATCAGACATCTCCACCAAAACGAAACATACAAAAATATTATTTCGACGACTTTTTCTCTGCAGGTTTCTGGCAAAATTGCCATGAAAAGCTTCTCAAGAAAAATCTGTCTTTCAGAGTCGACTTTAAACTGTAGTTGCCGCCGCTCATGTATGAAATTAACACACACAACATAAGCGGTGTGAGAAGCTAGGTAATAATCCTGACTAAAAGTTTGTAAGTATGTATGTAAAGTAAAATATAAAATGTATGTAAAGTTTTTAGGTATGTATGTATGTATAATTCCAAAATTAGCTGAAAAGTGTTCTCCTTCAATTTCTTGAGATTTCAATGCGTGTGGTAGCCAATTTAAAAAAGTACTGTGTTCTGTGACAAACATCTGACTAAGCCCAGTAGACTACCCCTTTCGTAGAAGTGTCAAATGATCATAAACATTCAAGTTTAAAGAGAGAAATGTTTGTGTGTTTTATTATACAATTCCCAAAAAAAGTTTTGGTAATTAACTTTAATTACAGTTACCCATTATGCAGCCTCGGGGAACGACATCTAAAGATACAACTCAAAAGCCAAATGAGAATGATAATAAAACGAGAAAGAGAAAGAAAAAGAAAAAGGAAAAAGAAATACATTTAAAAGAAAATACAGCATTTAACACAAAATGGTAATAAGGACAAAAAAATTACAGACGTATACGAGAGTCTTTTAAAACAAATAAAAATAAATTCTTTCCAAGAACAATTTAAAACAGATCATATGAGAGAAAGAATAGAAAAAAAACGAAATATATTGCAAATGCAATGGAAATTCTTAAGGAGTGTTAAGAGTTACATACGCTAGAAATATTAATTAAACAAAAATAAAACTTATTTGAAGATTAATGTGCTTCATCGTCAGTTTGTTTCATATCAAAAGGATGTGGGGCCTTTAAGTAATTTTTTTAAATTAAATTTTAATCGAGTGTAAATTAGCTTGTTTTAGATGTAAACTAACTATTGGCCTTGATACTTGTAGCTTTATTGGCTTAATCCAATTTTCATCGTCTTTTTCGGTCCTTTATTTACTATAAAGAGAGTTTTGGATACACGCCAACAAATGGCACCCAGTTCCGTCCAGCATGCTGGACATTATTTTTCGATTGCTTTGCTCGCTCGGTTAAATTGTAAGTAATACAGATCAGAATTAATTGCCTAAGGCCAATTAACACGATAAGAATTTACATATGTAAAGTCTGAGTGGTATTTTAAAAATTAAGGTAAAATCTTATATACACACATAACATACATAATTGGTCATTACAAACCAGTCTTGTGTGAAGACGCTGTGTGTCTGAAGAGAGTAATCATGGTTTGAAGATTTCCGTTACAAAGATCTGTCGAATAATTGTCTAGTAATTGTTATTGTTTATGCAAAGGGTATAAACAGAGGAATAATAACAAAAGGCAATTGTTGTTGTTTACATCAAGTTGTGAACAGTGGCACACAGAATTGTGCAAATAATAATAAAGAATTTTAATTAAAACTAAACACAAATTTATTTTTATTTTATTTGTAATCTACGAGCTAATATTTTAAAAGTTTTTATAAGGTAAAAAGCTTAAACCACATCACATCACTTATGTTGTAAGTCCTAATTTGATACATGAATGGCGTTACCTACAGTTTAATATCGACTCCGAACGATAGATTTTTTGAGAAACTTTTCATGGTAATTTTATTTTACGCTCTGAGATTTTGCAAGAAATCTGTTGAGATTAAATCGCTGAAGAAATATAAAGGGCTATGCATTTCGTGATTTTAAAAGTATGGGACTGGAATTCGACATCTGTCAAACTAAGTTGTGAAACCAATTTTTTCTTTTCAGTTGAAAGTCTGACATTGACGAAAGTGGATCGCTTAACTATCACACAACGCATAAAAATTATCAAACCTACTACAAAAATGGACGGCAATTTTTCGAACAAAATTTTCTTCATTTCACACTCGGTGGATATGTTAATAAACAAAATTGTCGTATTTGGGGTTGTGAGAATCGTCAAGTAATGTAAGAGAGGCCATTACATCTAGAAAAAGTCACTGCTTGGTGCTCTCTTTGGTCCGAAGGTGTGATTGGACCTTACTTCTTCGAAAATGACGATGGAACAACTGTCACCGTCAATTCGGAGCGTTATGGTCATATGAGAACCGACTTTTTTCTGCCTGCTATTGAAGAATACGACTTGGAGAATATGTGGTTTCAACAAGACGGTGCCACATGCCAGACAACTCGAGCGAATATGGCTTTATTGCAGGAGACATTTTCTGGCCGCGTAATTTCTCGTCGTGGCGATATCAACTGGCCACCAAGATCATGCGATTTGACACCATTAGACCTTTTTTTGTGGGGCTACGCGAAAGACCGTGTTTATGCAGATAAACCTTGAGCACTTAAAAACCAACATTCGTCAAGTTATGGCTAAGATACCGCCCAATATGTGTCAAAAAGTGGTCGAAAATTACCTCAAAAGAATCAATGCTTGCAACACTTCGTTTGGAGATCATTTAAATGATGTAGTGTTTCACACATAATGTCAACGGTCAAACTTTATAATAAAAAAGAAGTATCATGTAAAAAATATTTTATATGTGTTTTATTTACGTTTACTTTTGAATCCACAAAATGGATAACCCGGTATTTTCGGATATCGTTTTGTTTGACAAGTCTGCGCTGGGGTTTGTGCCACGTTGTCACGTTAAAATAAGCTAACACTCCACCTCCTAGACTACGGCAACTTGCATTGACACGATTACTAAAAAATCAAAACCAAAGTTAAATTAATACATCGCTGGTCCAAGATTTCAGAAAACGATTAAGTAGCTTGACTGCCATGTTTCCACACGTATTTTCGCGCCATATCACATGCTCTCTTTTCTTATTGAGTTTACATGATACTATGCGCTCTTTTTAACGTAGACACTTGACAGGTCTTGCGATTTGTGTGATCGTCTAAATACCGCTTTAACTAAATGATAACAGCCCATAATGTACTCTTCCAATGGCAACAAACATTCTTCATAATATTTTTGAGCCAATAAAAGAAGTTTGAAGTTGGAATTTAAACGCTTCATTATGTCTCGTACAGAATATCCAATGTGGTGGAATATCTTTTTGAAAGCACATGTTTTTGGTTTATAGATCTTCTTATTCCCGCCAAAAGAATTCGGTAATCATCGACTTATAGCGTTCACCACAGACAGCGATGACCTGGCCGATGTCATTCTCAAAGAAATATGAACCGATGATGCCACCAGTCCTAAGTCCATATCAAACAGTGACTTTTTTCGGTTTACATTGAACGTTCTGGTATTTAAAATGGGTTGGTATCGACCCAAATACGACAATTTTCTTGTTTACGTAGACAGAAATAGGCCTCATCGCTGAAGATGATATTTCAATGAAAACTATGATCTGCAGACAACTGTTTCAGAAACTATTTAGCGAATGCTTTAATGTTTGGATTCTTTTTGTTTGGAATTGTGTTCAATATTCTTCCATTGGTATATTTAATTCAACTTCCATTAAACATTCAGAAAGAATTTTGACCCGGGATTTCTTACAGAGTCTAAAAGCCAGTTCACTTTAGAGGGGATATTCCTTATGTGTATTTACCACGATTTTGTTTATCATACTGCTATGGTTTCCAATACTCATTCTTATTATTTTTCGTTAATTCAAGTAAGTTCAGGTCTATGATTTTAGCAGATTTTTTCCATGACTTTAAGTCTTTAATGCTATTTGTAACGATAATTTGTATATGACGACATATTAAAGATCTGTTGAATTACCATAAATATTACCACAATATTCTTTCACAATTAATCCTTATGTGCAATAACATGTAAAAAAATGTTTCAGTGCTGTCAACTAATTTATAAATCATACCATAACAACAATAATATGTATTAACAATACATACATACATATGTTATTGAGCACTTTAACAGTTTCCTTTCGGAATTAAAAACCTGTGCTGCATACATATTTCAATAAAAATTCAAATTTATATAGTAGCAGGTGATAATGCGTATAAAACATATTAATATGGGTTAATGGAAATGCAAGAATACATTAACATACATACATATGTATTTAAATTCGATAAACATGTAACATACATACAACAACACTGAATAATAATGATAATGAAGACAAGGAAATATGGACCATATATGTACTAGAGATCAAGAATGAATCATCGTTTTTTTGGCTACTCATAAGCACTCATGGGATTTTGAATATAAATAACTCAACAATATTGAAATTTAACTATGTCCTCTGATTCATTCGTACTCACTACAACGTTGATTTATAAGTACAGGTTGCAATGACTATGCCTACAACGTCGACATCAAACTCATACCATTCAAAATATGTTTGATTCATAAGTCAACTCATTCAGAATTATAACTTTAGAAAAATACTTTTAATACTCATAAATGATAGCTGAGTGACTCGAATCATTCATCAAAATTTACAAAATTTTGCATTTACAACAAAAGAAAAAAGAGACATAAGCAATCAAGACAAAGATTTTGTGAGTAATTTAGTGTTCGTAAGCGACTCATATTTATTTTGTGATTCTTTTAAATGTTGAGTCATGGAGAGTCGAAATCAACAACATCATACGTGTTGTTAAGTATGAATATGATGAGTATTTCAAACTTTGAATATGAGTACGGGTTCCATGATATTAAAATAAGTATGAATGCGTTTATATATCAGAAATTATGAGTATGATTCGATTCTACTCATTTTTTTGAATAGTCATTGCTGATCTCTGATATGTACGTAAGTATAGAAAACGAGTTTCATTTCAATAGAGTCCTCCAACAATGACTTTCACACTTTCACAGTTGATTATGGCCATCTTGTTGAAACCTTAACTGTCAAATTAATTGTCTTTTAATAATTTATTAAGTCTGTTACCGATTCAGAATGTCCTGGATGGGCTCTGAAGCAGTTGGCTACAGACCATAATTTTCATTGAAATATCATCTTCAGCGATGGGGCATATTTCTGCCTGATAGACTAAGAAAATAACGAAATTGTTGTGTATGGTACGATAGCACCATACTTAAGATCCAAGAATATTCAATGCAACCCAAAAAAGTTACTGTTTTCTGAGGATTTTGGGTTGGCGGCGCCATTGCTTCATATTTTTTGAGAATGACGTTGGCCAGGCTATCACTGTCAATAGCAAGCACTATAGGTCGGTGATTACCAAACTCTTTTGGCGTAATTAACAAGATCTGAACATCAACTACATAAGGTTTCAAAAGGACCTACATACATAATTGGTAATTACAATCTTTCAGTCAGGATTACGGCCTAGTTCCTCACTTTACCCATGTTGTGTGTGTTAACTTTATACATGAGTGGTGGTGGTGACCTAGAGTTTAAATTCGACCCCGAATGACAGATTTTTTTGAGAAGGTTTTCATGGCAATTTTATTTACTCTCAGAGTTTTTCCCAGAAATCTGCTGAGATGAAGTCGCCGAAGAAGTATTCTTTTCATATTTCGTTTTGGTGGAGATGCCTGACCTGGGTAAGATATTCCACCACATTGGATATTCTGCAAGAACCATTTGTGGTTATGAACGGAATGGGAATTAGTCACCGCAAGCATGCGATTTGGCTTCGTTAGACTTTTTTGGTGGGGTTTTCTTAAGTCTTAGATGTATGCAAATAACTTACAATCTACAGCGGTTCTCAAAACCAACATAATGCAAACCATTGCATCAAATCCGGCCTGATTTATGCGCCAGAGTAGTTATATGAATACATAAATACATACATATTTGATCATTAGAACCCTTCACTCAGGATCACGACCAAGCTTCTCATTTATACATGAGTGCCATGAGTTTAAAGGCGACTCAGAGTTTTTGCAAGAAATCTGATGAGAGGTAATCGCAGAAGAAATATTTTTTTCATATTCCGTTTTGTTAGAGATAAACTGGAAGGAGCCGTTGGATGTGTAATTTATTCGGAATTAATCGGAATATCTCGGTCTATAAGGCTATCGAATCACTGCAGCATCTTTCAACCGGAATTGTCAGCAATTCAGGCTGCGGTGAAAATTATTGTGGAAAAAAATGTTCATATGGGGACATTACCATACTTTTCAATAGCCAAGCGGCTATCAGAGCATTGGATTCTAATGAAATAAGCTCCAGGACGGTATACACCTGTCGCAGATGTCTCAATGAGGTGGCGAATCGATATGATGTTTGTATCACATAGGGATATGTAACATAAGGATATGCGGTAACTGCAGAGCGGATGAACTGGGCAGAAGGAGGACGACCATTGAACTCTCTGATGAATTCTCTGCATTGGGGATCCCTTTGGGTACTTGCAAGCTTATAGTTTACAATACAATCGTGGACCTTGTCAACAGTAGATGGGCGGCTTAGGACGCGGGTAGAACGGTGCAAAAAATCTGGGCGGAGGCTCTGTTTAAACTCCAAAGAAGTATGCTCAGCACTGTTATCGCGGTTATTACGGGGCATTGTATTATATTAACGCATGCAAGGCGTATTGGTCTTGGACACCTTGCTAATGATTTCTGCAGAAGCAGTTAAGATGAGGAAGAGGATGAGACTGGCCTTCACTTACTACATGCTCTGCGCTTGGTCGGAGGAGAAAGAGGCACCTGAGTGCCTACTACATGAAGGATCTGGATGAACTGTCATGTATGGATATTGGCAGTCTGAGTTCCTGCACTAGGGGAGAATGTGAAACTGTGGTACCACAATTGGCCCTGTGTGCGGCCTAAGTGTGTCCGCTCATGACTCCATCGAAGGGACAGCCACTTCTACCTACCTACATACCTAGCTCCTTAAGTGGAAAGGTTAGAGGACGTATACTTGTCAATTGAGACAAGTACAGTACCCGGAGGACGAATTGACCCATTGTACTAAGTGGTAAAAGTTGAGTTAGAATTGTATCGTTAGTGTACAGTTTCTTTTGACGCTCACTATGCATACATACATACTTGGTCATTGCAATCCTTCAGTCAGGATTACAAATCTAGCTTTTCAAACCACTTATGTTGTGTCTGTTAGTTCTATACATTGAGTGGCGGGACCTATAGTTTAAAGTCCACTTCGAAAGCCAGATTTTTAAGAAACTTTTCATGGCAATTTTTTATTTACTCTCAGAATTTTTTACCAGAAATTTGCTGACAGGAAGCCGGTGAGAAAATATTCCTTTTTTTATTTCGTTTTATTGGAGATGTCTGGCCTGGGGTTTAAACCGTGGTCTCGCGTCTAATGAGCCAACACACTACCTACTACTAGACTATGGCGACTTGTAAAGGAAACATATTGAAAATTAATTAACTTAATCGATAAGGACTAATATGTACATATTGCCTTCAGATCGTATTACAAACCCTTTTTTATTCCCTTTTAATATATGTACGTTAATTTGTTAATTTTTTTTGTTTGTTTCTCCAGGCAAAAAAAGAAAATTTTAAAAAAGTTTCATATTTAATTTTGACAGAAATTTTTGTTTATTGAAACAGATGACAGCTAAAAGTGAAAATCCTGAGGCTCTTTTAAATTATTTATTAAAAAATAACAATTCTATGAAAGTGTAAATTTATCTGTTTTAATTAAGGGAAATTATTATTTATAGTGCTTAATTGAAATTAATTTATCAAGGGGGCATTCCATTCCATTTTTAAATCACTGATAATTTTTATTCTTTGTACAAAAAAAAAAATACGGCGACTTTTTGAAATTGTCAGGATATCTACAGGATGTTCAAAGTTAAAACTTTACTGAAAACTTTTGGATGGCAGAATAATTGAAAAGGAGAGATTGTATGAAGTTAATAAAGATCATAGTTTTCAGAAACGTCTTAAATTGTCCTTAAAGTATAAAATCAGAAGATCCAAGCTAAAAAAGGAGTAAGCATCGTATAATTTCGAAACTAGTCGAAATTGTGGGAGTCAAAGCATCATGATTTCATACAATCGACATTCAAGTGATGATATCCACATTTACTTTGTTTTGCTGATATACGGTCTTCCTCTCTGTCAAGCAGGACAGGGCCCTACTTGATGAAGATATTACAAGCCATTGTATGACGGGAGGCCTTAGTGTCTATCATATTCGTTCTTTTATTTGGGGAACAGATGAGGAGGAATATTTAATGAAGAAGGTGTTATTGAGACTTAGATTTTAGAAAATGACTCATAAAGAACTGTTACTGGCAATTCAGAGCAATGACCGTATAATAACCGCCTAGAAGCAACAAGAAATCGGTGCCATAAGCCACACAACAGGGCCGATTTTCGATTAATTACACGGAAAGTATGCCGAAATAATAATTTCTCATTTTGATGACTTAAATTGGCCACAGAAATCTTGCGATTTGACGCCGTTAACCATTTTTTTTTTGAGGAGCTACCTCAGAGACCAAGACGACTAGTATAATCCCATAGCCGTATAACATTTGAAAATAATTTTCTTCAAGTCATGGAGAAGATACCTTTACCTGACTTAAAAAAAGGTGAACTCTTGTGATCAGATTTGATGATTTCTTGCATTGTATTAGGTAGTATGTCAGCTTATTATATAAGAGCCCATAAATTAAATCCCAGCTCTGCCTTATCCAACAAAGGAAGAATAAAAGAATATTTCTTTCGGCGAATTTTTCTCACCAGACTTCAGGCAAAAATAAAATTAAAAAATTCACATTTAAAGTTGCTCAAAACTGTCTTCGACATTAAACTGTTGATTCCTCCACTCATGGACAAAATTAACACACAGAATATGGGAGCTGTGAGAAGCTAGGTTGTGATCCTGACATAAGCGTTGTAATGAACAATTAAGTGTGTAAGTAAGTTGTCACTTTTTTATGTTAAAGTGCTTGACCACAAAGTCGCCGTAGTCTAATAGGTAGTGTGTTGGCTTATTAGACGTAAAGCCAGGGTTTGAGCCCCAGGTCAGACATCAAAACAAAATACAAAAAGTATTTCTTTGGCGACTTTTTCTCAGCAGATTTCTGGCAAAAACTCTGAGAAGAAATAAAATTGCCATGAAAAGTTTTTCAAAAATCTATCGTTCGGAGTCACTTTAAACTGTAGGTCCCACCACTCATGTATAAAATTAACACACACAACATAAGTGGTGTGAGAAACTAGGTCGTAATCCTGACTGAAGGGTTTTAATGACCAAGTATGTATGTAAGTAGGACCACAAATAAAAGGATCCCAGGTTTGACAAAAATTCTTAATTCTACTGCGTCCAGTATATTTTCATAGATGGCGTTGTTTTTAAACAAGAACAAATTCCAACTCTAAAGAAAGGCTTAATAATATAAGGGGACGAATATACTTTATGGCAACTACTTAAAGGAAATAATACAGATTAATGAAATGCAGAAGACAGCCATGATTGTTGATTTGCAGGCTTAGAAGTAGTTGACCTTATTTCAGCATTTCATGCTAGTCGCTGGTCAGTAAACCTTTCCAATAGTGGTTCAAATCACATAATATTATAGGAATAAGAATTCCAATTAATGTTGCCATATGCAAAATGGTAAATAGAATTAGGAGGTAACAAGATCATTATCAAATATGAAAGAATAGGGAAGGAAATGGGAAAAAATTAATGTTAATCCTACCGGTAAGCTATTATAGTCTTTAGATTTCGAATGATTTACTAATCACACTTAAAGTGAACATTTTACTTTTAAATATTGTAACGTCCTATTTATAATGGAAGCACCCATACGGTTAAATCTTGTATTTCACAAATGCTTAATCATTATGTTTTAAAAATAAAGTTTTAACAATTAAATGCACTTTTCCAACGAACATTAATACATTTCTGTGTATGTATGTATGGCATGAAATAATTGTTTTAAAAATGATACAACATTGTTTTTGTTTTTGCGTTTTTTATTTATTTTTGTTTGTTGTTTTGTTTGTTTCAAAATTTAATTAAACAAATATTATTTTTCTGTTGACACCTGTTTTCCTTTCAATATTTTATTACATATCCATGCGATTATTTTTTGAAAATCAATTTAAAAAAACAGAAAAAACAATTGATATGTGGCCATATTTTATCAGGATTTAATAGCAGCGCAACCCTTTTCATTTGATTCGAAAGTAAATTCAAACGAAATAAATATTAACAAATTATAATTTTAATAAGCGGAAAAGCCTTTGACATGTGAGTTTTTGTGCTGTTAATCAAGGCGATTATGAATTAAAATTTAAAGCATTATTTCCAGAAATATTTTGCTTTTTTATTTTTTTGTAATAAATTAATAAAATATATGCAGGTTTTTACAACAGCACATACATATGTATGTACAAACTTTTTCGAACTGCTAATGATGACTTAAAAAAGGATGCCTTTGAGGACTTATTTTGCATTGAATTGAATTGAATTTAAAAAAGTATTCTTATATGATTTAATATTTAAAACAGTAACTAATTTGCTGTTGTATACGATATTAAGCAGATTTTGAATAATAAATGCTGGTAAGCTTATTACCGAGCTGCTTTAATTTTTTAGTGGCTGAATAAATTACAAACAAAATTTGATATATTTGGTGGCCTTTTTTCCTTTTAAATTTTAAATCAAATTGCAAAAGTGATAAACTGCTTCTATCAAATAAATTAAGGAGTGGTCTATGCAAAGCATGGGTTTTGCCTTTTCTGAGTTCCCCCAATAATAAATTTAGTCAATAGCCTGGCATTGACGAGAGCTTTTTCGATACCTCGAGCGGGTCAAAGGGGCGAAAGTGAAAAAATTAACAAATCAGTTAAAGGTACAGTTTTTTTATGTTCTTGCTTGAACCAACACATCTTTTAAGTGTCGAATGAAGTGCCGCGGTTTCTTCAGACGGTGCTAGAAATACATCACTTCATCTGATTTCCTTACTATCTATATCACTTATAACCCTTGGAAAATGGAATATAACTCTCATGTATGGATCGGTACCAGAGATCAGCAATGAGTATTCAAAAAGATGAGTAGATTTGAATCATACTCATTATTTCTGATACTTATACGCATTCATACTTATTTTAATATCATACTCATACGTTTTCATATTCAAAGTTTGAAGTACTCATCGTACTCATACTAACAATACGCATGATGTTGTTGATTTCGACTCTCCATGACTAAACACTTAAAAGAATCACAGAATAAGTATGATTCGCGTACGAACATTACAATACTCACTAGAAGGTATGTGTGTTTGTTTTGCTCGCTGTCTTTGTCTTTTCCTTTCTTCTTTGTTTTGTAAATGCAACAACAACTAACACTGTAAATTTTGATGAATGATTCGAGTCACTCGAATCATTTGTAAGTATTTTTCTAAAGTTATGAATCTAAATGAGTAGGCCTATGAATCAAACATATTTCGAATGGTACGAGTTTGATGTCAACGTTGTACGCGTACTCATTGCAACCTGTAGTTATAAATCAATGTTGCAGTGAGTACGAATGGATCAGAGTAGTTGAATTTCAATATTGTTGACTCACTCATACTCAAAATTTCATGAGTACTTATGAGTAGAGGAAAAACGATTCATTGCTGATCTCTGATCGGTACCTCGAAGTCTGTCTGCATACGGAAGAGGATGGAAATGCTCAGTAATGGCGATAGGTTATCAAACATTATTGAGTCATTCAAGCAAGTCGCTATATAACTTATGTTTCGTTATTCTATCGCTACTAAAACGAATTCTGTGCTTTATTTATATTTAAAGCAATTTATTCCTGAAAACTGTACATATATTTATGATGACATGTGGAACTTATTATGTACTGCAGGGAAAATTATGAATTTTTCCTGTTCTGTAGAAGGCTTTTCTGTCAACTACAATATGTGTAGATAGATTTCAATCAGAAATTTATAAATACTACTCCCTCTTTGCCCCTCGCCCTCCCTCAGCTCTTTTCTTTCTACATCAAGCACAACGCATTGCATGAGTAAGGGAGTGTGTTGGTTGATCATAAAAAAGTATGCATACTGCGAAATACTTAGACTGGAAATTGAATTAAAAAAAGGATTCCTTTTGACACCTAAATAATTAATGGCTACGAATTGGCATGAATATAACGACTTCTGTGACAGACTACGGCTGCTGTGAGGTTCAGGAGGCAGGGCGATTCATAGCAGTTGAAACTATTCAACTCTCGATTAAGTTCTCTTTATAATGGGAAGGCATTGAGAGTCAGTAGTCGTAGAATAATAGACGCTTGCGCGGCCCTCGATCCGAGCAAGACAGTTCAACAAATTTAGTCAAGACTAAAATTCCAAAGAAGCATGATTAGTTGGAATCAACAATTTGTACATCTTGGGTACATGCCCAGCATTACGTTGCAAGAATAAAAAAGTCTATTATGCTTCTATTGTGGGGATGACCTCACCAATCTGAGCAAGAGAACATGAAAAA
Source organism: Sarcophaga subvicina (assembly GCA_936449025.2). Lineage (NCBI taxonomy): Eukaryota > Metazoa > Arthropoda > Insecta > Diptera > Sarcophagidae > Sarcophaga > Sarcophaga subvicina. The sequence goes on along the minus strand of OW388083.2, from coordinate 101,347,707 downwards.
CTGGGTTGTTGGAACGGTCCATTTGTGGCCTAAGCTCTTATATCGACTTGAGCTTAAACGTACTTTCACAAACTTACCAGGGGTATCCTTAACAATTTCGAGCACTGCCGTAGTTTAGTTGGTAGTATATGAGTGCCCATGTTTCAACGCTTGGCTCTTGTCGTAAAGAAAAAAATATTTCTTTAGGTGACATCCTTTCAGCAGTCTTTTGGCAAAAACTCCAAGAATAAAATAAAATTGCCTTGAAAATTTCAGATTCGAGATTAAATTATGGGTTGGACATGGGGAGGAGGACTTCGATAAAATTAAAACACTCAACATGAGTGGTGTGAGAAGCTAGGTTGTAATCCTGCCTAAAGGGCTTTAATGACCAATTAAATAAGTAAGTTAGGAACGTTGTCTATTTTGATTTTCATTGTTTTGCTCAACGTATTACATATGTTTACTTGTGGTATAATGTGGTTTACTTTACCGAAAGTTTTCTAGAAGTGTAGAAGGCATTAACACTCCAAAGATACGGTAGCTACTCATCCGCTGTACAGTACTCTTTCCCTTTGAAATTGAATTTGCTTTGACTTTTAAATTCTGGTTGATTCAAAAACTTAACGAGTTTGTAAGCTTTGCTTTCATTTATTTTAAATTCAAGCACCTTACTACTAACACAGCTACTCAATCAGTTAGATAATCAATGATAATACCTGAGGTTAAACTCTGGCATTCCAATATAAAATGAATTGAAATTTTTTTTACTTTACCTCACCACCCACAAACTTATTGTGTTATACTTTTGCTTTTTTAATTTAATTTCTTTTTTACTGTGGCATACTTTTGAATTCAATCACAAAAATTATGATGAGTAAATTACCTTGAAAAATAATTTCACTTGAATTTGTTTTTTTTTTCTTTCAACAACTTTAGTTTTTCTTTCTTATTTAAAAAGTTTTTTCCAATTTTCACTTCTTTTTTTTTTTGAGTTGTTTTTCTTCTCACCAAAAAATTTTTTTTTTTTATTTTTCGTTGTTGTTTGACTCCCCAAAGACAATAGGAAATGATAAAGTAAAGCAGAGATAAAGTACGCTTGACTCCTTTTTCTACAGGCAGCGGGGATAATGAAAAATTTTTTTGCGGAACAAAATATTATTGCAGCAGAGCGAACAGACAGAATGAAAATGAATTGAATGAAAAGAGAGAGAGAGAGAGAACGAGAAAGAAGTGTAACAACAACAACAATTGTTTTTCACTTTTATTAAAACTTTATTACTTTGTTCATTGACTTTAGCAAATGAGACGTTAAATCGGATATGGCTTATTGCTTTTGTATGAGTGTAAGTACATGCATACATGTGTACATACATATGTACATATATGCAGGTTTAAAACTCCCAAAAAGCATAAACACATTTACACATTTATAAATACCGTTTAATATTCATGTATATGTGTAGGTATGCATGTGATTATTGAAAATATTATGAGAAATAATAATATTTGTATTCCCGCTTTGTTCACAGAGCTTTCAGCCAATTTCAATCGTTATATGTGGAAAATATCTCGCCCTCTCTTTTGCTCTCTCTCCTCCCTCTGTGTTTGTGCATTGAGGTAAAGGCGATTATTTTAATATTTTTTGGTATTACGTTCGTATTATGCTTGCTGCTGGTATGCATGCATGCATGAGTATAAGTATGAGTATGAGTATGAGCATGAGCTCAGTATGTGCCTGCAATTTATAAAATGTTTTAAGCTCTCTCTTTGTATTGTATTGTTTGGTTCAATAAACGTTTTACATTTTTGCACTTTTATTATCAAAAATAATACGATGAAAACGGAGTCCGTAAAAATGTTTGTGCAAAAATCTCTAATTAATATTCATTCATTCCATAATAATAATGATTTTAAATACAAATGCATTTTGCATGTTCGATGTTCAATCGATGTTTTTATTGTTGTCGTATGTATGGTCTGCAACTAATAATATTTTTATCAGTTGGATTTTAAGTTGTTGAACAATTTTCATTTATGCCGCTTAATTAGTTACACAGTTTTATGGATTCGTTAATAAGAATTTGAACAAACAAAAGAAGAAAAAAATAAATTAAATTTAAAAGGATTCAATACATGGTATCAGATAGATACATGAAAAGTGTGCCTGTAGTTTTCAGGTAATAAAAAGAATGTTCAGCTTATGCCCAATTATATGATATGAATTCAAAATCCCAATAAATAGGAAGATTATCACAATCAAGTTAACTTTTACTCACGTTTGGATTTAGTATTATTTCTTAAATACATACCAACATAATTGGTCATTACGACACTTCAGTCAGGATTCGACCTAGCTTCAGACACTACTTAAATTGTATGTTTTAATGTTATACATACCTATATATATATACCCTGCGCGTGTTGCTCCTCCACCAACTAAAATAAATTTGAAGGAAAGACATTACACAAATGTCCAATTAATTTTGAATAATTTTTATTGATTTTGTTTCCCTTTGTCCTGATGATTCAGATGAACGGGCCTGAGTAATACGCATTCGATCAGTTTATAATCTCACTTCTCGTTATTCAAGTGGTTCAAGCGAACGGGTCTCAGCGGCATATACTCGAAGATTTTCCAGTCTCATTGCTCGTCTGATTCTGAGGCTCGTAATGCTCTTGAAGTGTAGGTCGACCAATTGCTTGTCATTAATTTTGAATAATTTTTATTGACGCCATCCATTGGAAATTAATCGCACCAACCTCCGTCGACTCATGCGCAACAACTTTGTTAAAGAATGCACAGTTTACGATTTAAATCATTTTGAGTAATTTTCAGTGGCGAAACCTATCGGATATTGGATATACCAACTTAGAAACCTTCGTCGGCTCATGCGCAACAACTTTTTTAAAGACTATAACATGATCAAATGCATAGTTTACGATTCTATGAGGTACATACAAACAAACATTCATTTTTATATATATAGACTATGGAAGGTGACACACCCACTACAGCCAATCCGCCCATTTTGTTCATATATACATCAAAGTCGTCCATACAAAAATTGAGGACTGTTGCAGTTTATGAGATATGCGACATTAAATACTTATTGGGTATGCGGGCGTGGCACCTCGCCTGCTTGTAATTTTAATATAAAAAGTAGCCTATAGTTCCTTCCAGACATACAGGAAGGTACTGTTAAAATTTCAAGAAAATCGGTCCAGCCGTTTAGCCGTCTATAGACCTCAAACAAACAAAGAAACCCACAAACACATAAACACATTCATTTTTATATATAAGAAGATTGGCGGGACCTACAGCTTAAAGTCGACTCCGAACAACATGTTTTTAAGAAACTTTCCATCACAATTTTTTATTTACCCTCAGAGTTTTTGCCAGAGATCTGTTTAGAGGAACTCGCCGAAGAAATATTTTTTATATTTCGTTTTGCCGTCGGTTTGAACCGTGACCTCACGTTTAATAAGGCAACACACCAGCACACACACACGCCCACTAAACTACGACGACTTCCGATCAGAAGTTTACAAGAGTATTTTTTTTTCCAGTACGAATCTCTTGACATTATTTGGCCTTAGAAAACCAAAATGTCTTGGAGAATATTCACATTCATGTAAAATGCATAGAATATAGTGGCCGAAGGCCCTGTACAATAAAGCAAATGATGGTTTAGCTCATGTATAAAAATAACACATACATCATATGTATCATGAGAAGTTAGGTTTTGTTATTTCAGTTCCCTAAGCCAGTTCCGAAAAGCCAGGGTTCGAGTCCCAGGCGACTTCCTCTCAGCAGATTTCTGGCAAAAACTCTGAGAGTATATAAAATTGCCATGAAAAGTTTCTCAAAAATCAGTCGTTCGGAGTCGACTTTAAACTGTAGGTCCCGCCACTTATGTATAAAATTAGGTCGTAATCCTGACTGAAGGTTTGTAATGACCAATTATGTATTTAAGTTTTTTCCTGCAAAACAGGTACTTGATCCACTCTGGCATATCCTATGATGATATGGTGTTCATTCGCATTTTCTTAGAAACAACGTATTTTGCCAAAACTTGTTGAGTGGTTGTACTCGTTCTCACGAGAGTGCTTTGTCTGACCGAGTAATGAAGTTCGTTATTAGTTGTTATCAAAGGACGTCAAAGTAATTCCAATCAAGTTATCAGATTTTATACTTGGATAATATTTGACCTGCTGATGTACGTTGCATGCTGTTTGAGATTGGCCAGGACTCTCTAAAAGCAGCTATTACGAAAATCAGTTCAGCCTCAGGATCATATTGTTACGTTTTTTCCCTTTTAAAAATGTTTAAAATATGAGCTCGTAGAGTGCAAATAAAATAAAAATAAATTTGTGTTTAGTTTTAATTAAAATTCTTTATTATTCGCACAATTCTGTGTGCCACTGTTCACCACTTGATGTAAACAGCAACAATTGCTTTGTTTGTTATGCCTCTGCACTCTTTTGAGTAAACAATAACAATAATTGTAACAATAACAATTATTGTTCGACAGATCTTTATAACGGAGATCTTCGAAACTTCTTCTTATCCTCTTTAAACATACCGCGTCTTCACAAAAGACTGACTGAACTGTTACTGACTCCGTTGCCTGCTTTGCCTTGCCTTTTATGTGGCAACGTGAACGGTCTGATGAATCTTCTGTCGAATGTTCGTAGTTCGCCTTCTCGAGATCTCTGTAAATGTGTAAATGTAAACGTCGTTGTTTCATTATTGTTGTTTGTGTAATTTTGTTTACATTTATTTTTGTTTGCTTGTTTAACATGTAAACAAGTTCATTTTTTTTCTTTCGGTAGCTTTTGTTTATAATTTTAATGTTAAACGATGTTAAAGCAAAACAACATTTTCATTTTTGTAAGAATGTTCTTATATTGAATTCCTCTGAATTCAGTTCAAAGTAAGCATTTATGAGAATTAATTTCCCAAAATTGTCTTTCTTTGAAATCAAAGATTGCACAAAGAAAAGAACCAAAGTCAAGTGATAAATCTGTTGAAATTAATTGTCTTTAACAGGAAAAATTTAAATGAAAAAAGGCGAACAAAAAACAACGAAAAAAGCAAATCAAAATGATTAGAGAGAACTCCCCATATAAACTAAACAATTAAATTAAAATTAACTGTTGATTAAATGTTTAATCGTGATGAAAGAGAAAAGAAAAGAGAAAAGAAAAAGCAAAAGAGGCAGACATAAAATCACTTACAGAACAAACAACACTTAACAATTAACGCTTATCACGATAAAACTTTTATCACAACAAAATTAAACAAAAAAAAAAAAATAAAGAAAAGAAAAATATTTCTTTAATTCTTCTTTGTTTGTTGTTGTGCTTTTCAATCTTTAATTTGTGCTTTCTGCTTCCCTTTTTAGCATTATTCTCGACGCTCATTTATTCATTTAAAGGCAATACTTGTTAATTGTTGCCACATCGAAAGTGGGTGGATGAATGAATGGATAAAAAGCAAAAGTAGTAGGCATTTTAACCAAAACAAAACGCCAACTAAACACCAACAAACCAAAAAAAGAACACAAAAACAGTGTTAAACGTTGTTTGTGCAAAAGAAAACCGAAAACAACAATCAAATGGAATTCATTAGGAACACAAATCTTTAATAAGATTTCCTTAACAATTCTTTTCTTTGTGTTCGTTTTGTTTTCTTTTTTTTCTCATTTTTTTGCTTGTTTGGAAAGTCCAAAAATACCCACAAAAAATAAAAAAAAATAATTTATTTTTTTCCATTTCCATTTCTATTTCCATTTCTCTTTCTATTCTTAATTCTTAATTTTTTTCTTGTATAAAAATATCAAAAAAGAAAACATTTGATTGTTAATAAAACAAATGATGACCTACAAACTTAGTTTTGCTTGTGTTATTTGCTTTTGTCTACGCTATAAAGGTATACACGGTCACCTAAAAAAAACCTAAAAAATGAAGCCAACATAGTAACAATATTTGAATAGTCAAAGTCTACTTTAAATAATCCACAGGCCAGGTCAAATAATTACGTGCAACAAGATGTCCTTGGTTAAATAATAAATCTTATTACAATCCATAGGTATAGTACTGACCAAAAATATTCAGTCTAATCTACTTAGAGTACAAAATAAGATATTTAAATGACATGCAAGTCCCCGTTTTTTATTCTCTTTCGAAAGAATAATTTCTTCTTAATATTGAAGAAGGATTCCTGCTTAAGACAAGCTTAACTATTAGGGATCATATAGCACAAAGTTAAAAAAACATCGAAGTGGTATTTTAGTGTCTTATAACATAAAAGATACAATTTTGAACCCACAAGCAATTGTTGATAGGTTTTGTATGGAGTTACAAGCAATATTTTTAGTAGCTCCAGACCAATTACAGGCCACAACCAACTGGTATAGAAACTAAATCCTTTTCGGAGAAGGTTGTGATTCCGACATAGGTGGTGTAGTCGCCGTACTCTAGTTGGTAGAGTGTTGGCCTGTTAGACGTGAGGCCGCAGTTCAAATCCAAGGTCAGACATCTTCAACAAAACCTAAATTTAAGAAATATGTCTTCGGCGACTGCCTCTCAGCAAATTTCTGGTAAAACTCTAAAAGCAAATAAAATTGCCACGAAAAAGTTTCTTAAAAATCTGTCGTTCGGAGACGATTTGGGACTGTAGGTCCCGCCACTCATGTATTAAATTAACGCATACAACATAAGTGATGTGAAATACTAGGTTTTAATCCTGACTAAAGAATTGTAATTCAATCGCATAATAGTCAAAATTTGAAACACATGTAATGTGCTGAAGAGGTTAAAGTGCTTGACTACGAACCCATGGTTCGAATCTAAAAGAAGACGAGAAAATGTTTACCATTGTTTTCAATCTCATTTTAAACAATTCATTTAATTAATTGCCTAATGAGACCATTACAATCCTTCAGCAAGGACTACAATCAAGCTTTTCACACCACCCATTCTGTCTATGTTAATTTTATCCAAGATAGTTGGGCTACAGTTTAACAGCAACTCGGAAAAACAGATTTGAGAAGTTTTTGTGGCAATTTTGTTTACACTCAGAATTTTTGCCAGAAGATTATTAGACATGACTTCGTGGTTCTCAAAGAAATCGAAGTGGGAAAAACTATTTTTTCCACGAATTTCTTCTCAGCAGACTTTTGACAAAATAAAATAAACAAAATGACCATTAAAACCTTTTGAGTTTTTCTACCATTCGTGGATAAAAGTAACACACGCGTAACATCGGTGGTGTAAGAAATCAGGTCGAAATCCTTACTAAGTAATATGTTTCGAATGGTTATTCAAATTACTTGGAAATTTTTCGGTATTTCTTGTGATCATAGTGTCCTGTTCCTGCAGCTTGTAGAAGGTGGAACTCTTCTTATCCCATTTCGGATTGTAAACTTTTTGCGTTTTGGTATTTCGAAGTCAATAAATTTTTAATAGGCAGTAACGATTAGAGGGTAAAATATCATTCTCTTAAGGAATTTAAGTAGATAGCCAAATATGCAAATTGCTTGTGGCCTTAAGTAGCTTAGAACGCAATTTATCTTCATTTGAATGTTTTTTTTTTTGCCTGTAATTACTGCTAACCATGATTCTCCTTCCTTCACCTGATATCAGGCATTCAGAATTTTGGGACTTTTTTGACTAAAATAGAGCGTTTTCTCTCCTCTGAATCCGCGCAAACAATATTTGAATCGATAGAACATATTAAGAAAAGGCTATGGTGAGCAAGAAGTACGCAAAACCTTCTGAAAGCCACTAACGCTTTTCTATTTACGCTATTCAACCTAACTAAATGGACATAAACGACAAATGTTTGATTCTCCTTCCTTCACCTGATATCAGGCATTCAGAATTTTGGGACTTTTTTGACTAAAATAGAGCGTTTTCTCTCCTCTGAATCCGCGCAAACAATATTTGAATCGATAGAACATATTAAGAAAAGGCTATGGTGAGCAAGAAGTACGCAAAACCTTCTGAAAGCCACTAACGCTTTTCTATTTACGCTATTCAACCTAACTAATTGGACATAAACGACAAATGTTTGAAAAACGCCAATAAAGAAGTAAAATGTTGTGTGAAATGCACTTTTTTAACTACGTCGTACACAATATGTTCCCACTACCAGTGCTATGCATTTTGGAAAATGAATATTTGTTGCCTATTTAAAGTGTAGTGAACTTACTTAGTCTTCTATGATGACATCTCCTTTGGTTTCATTTACAAAACAAAGAAAAATCTAAATCAACAAACAAAACAAAAAAAAGAAATACAAAAAATCTACAAAAAAAAGAAAACAGAAACAGCAAGAAGAACAAGCATCAAAAAATAAAAACTTTAAAGGCTAATAGGCTGCTTTTCTTTAGTTTCCTTAAGCATTTAACCTTTTGGTGAAATGAAAACAAGTTAAAATGAAATGAAATTTACAATTTGTTAACATTAGATTTTTATTATGTTTTATAATACATACATACATATATACACAGAATAAAAAGAGAGAGAACATATTTATATTTGTTGTTTTTTTTCTTTCTATTTTTAGGTTAAGGATTTTTTAACCTTTTAAGAAAACAGCAACAACAGCAATCATAAATATAATAAAAACAAAACAAGATTTTCCTCAAAGAAATATAAAAACAAACAATAAAAAATTGAGACATGAAAAGAATTTTGTAGTTAACCAGACCGGACTGCAGGATACCCTATATAATGGCATTCTATGTTTTGAAATTAAAAAGGTTTGACTGACTGCAAAGCGATTAACTGGCAGACAGTGTAATATCATTTCGCTTGTGCCAATTGTAGGCAAAATAGTCTTTCAAATGTTAGAAAATGATACAAAAAATGAAACGTCGTAGCGGGTGACTGTGATTCATACGTACAAACTAGAGATCAGCAATGGGTATTCAAAAAAATTAGTAGAATGAAATCGTACTCATAATTTCTGATACTTATACGCATTCATACTTATTTTAGTATCGTGGAACCTCTACTCATATTCAAAGTTTGAAGTACTCATCATATTGATACATAAAAATACGCATTATGTTGTTGATTTCGATTCTCCATGACTCAAAATTTACAGGAATTAAAAAATAAGCATGAATCGCGTACGAACACTAAAATACTTACAAGAAGGTTGTGCGTTTGCTCTGCTTGCTGCTCTCTCTTTTTTGCCTATACGCATTCATACTTATTTTAATATCATACTTATACTGCTCATATACAAAGTTTGAAGTACTCATCATACTCAGACTTAACAGCACGTATGATGTTGTTGATTTCGACTCAGCATATACACGAATTACAAAATAAGTATGAATCGCTTACGAACATTAAAATACTCTCTAAATGGTTGTGTGTTTGCTCTGCTTGCTGCTCTGTCTTTTTTGCTTATTCGTCTTTTTTTTAATAGATCAGAGTAGTTCAATTTCAATGTTGTTGACTCACTTATATTCAAAATTTCATGAGTGCTTATGAGTAGCAAAAAATGATTCATTGCTGATCTCTGATACATACAAACATAATTGGTCTTTACAAGCTTTTATTCAGGATTACAACCTAGCTTCTCACAGCACTCATGTTGTGTGTCCTAATTTTGTACATGTGTGGCGGGACCAATAGTTTATTGCCGACTCTGAATATCAGATTTTTGAAAAGTTTTTCTTGGCAATTTTCTATTTACTCTCAGAATTTTTAGCAAAAATCTGCTGAGAGGCTGTTGCGAAAGAAATATTTGTTTATACTTCGTTTTGTTTAAAATGTCTGGCCTGGGATTTGAAACGTGGCTTAAGACAACACTACATCTTTAATAGGACTTTATTGGACTTGAACCAATTGTAGCCAAATAGTCCTTCAAATGTAGGAAAATAATACAAACGTCCTGGAAGGTGACTCCATAATTTTGTTTCTCCTGTGGTGTTACAAACGTCTAAACAAACACAATATACCTCCTCCATTAAGTATGAGAGCCTAGCCTAGCACATATAAAAAAACTTCGCCTAAATTAAATATTAATTTTTTTCTTCTTCCCTTTTTCCCTTGTTTTGCTTTTTATTAAACAGACTAAACAAATAATTAAACTTTTTTTGCCTCTTTTTATCTGATTTTTCTCTTTTTTATTTTTGTTGTTATTTTGTTTCCCAAAATAATTTTCGAAAAAAGGCTTCATGTTTTGTTAAAAGGGGGAAGGGGAGGGGGTAAAGCTCGTGGTAGGAGATAAAAACTTTTAGTCGAATTTTTGACTTTGTTATTCTATTTTATTGTTTTAAGCTAACAGAGTACAAAAATAAAAAAATGAAAATTACTCGCCCTCCCCCTTTATCCATATAACAGCAACAGAAAAAAAGTTTAAAAATCCAATTAGTCTGCAATTTTTTCGTTTGTAATTTTTTTTTTTTTTTGTTTTTCTATTTCATTCTCTAGTAATGCATCCCAAAGATAAAACAAAATATTGAAATTGTTTTACTTTAAAGTTCTATTTATTTAAACTTTTTTTTTGGTAATTTTAATTTTGTTTCTATTTTTTTTTGTGTTTTACTAAGTAAAGTGAAATGCTTTAAATTGTTACAAAGGAAATTTGGAGAATGTTTTCATTAAAAACATTTCTAAAATGAAATTTAAAGGAAATGCAAAAAGTTCTACGACTTTAAGTGGCTTACTTTGGTAATTTTTGGTTGGAACATGGGAATTGTTGGTAGCAAAAAAAGAAGAAAATAAAATTCGTTTGTATCAGCTTAAAGCTGATAGGGATGCATCATATAAATATTTCTCTTAATGGGGGTGTTGTGTTATACTGGAGATTGTATTAATTGCTTATCACTCAATAGGTATTAGAAAATCGATGGCCAGTCTTAAAAAAATTTTGAATAAATTTCGAATATTTCATCAGAAATTTTTCTGTAACAAACTCTCCGAATAATCCCCTGTTTCTGTAAGGCGAATGGTTTCAGTCGTATAAATTTGTTTACCGGTTTGTTGGAGCAAACTAATGAATCAAAAGTAATTGGAAGGCGTTATCTCACTCGAAGGAGTAGAGCCATTGAACAGAACTGGAAAGATTGATTGATTTTAATTGATGTTGCCATAAACCTGCTGTTAAGGTCGCTGCATGGCAAGCTGCAATCACTTGCTAAAAACAAATGTAGCTGACGTTCAGATAATTTGCTGGATAGCGCTCTCCAATTTTTGTAATGGCCCTTAGCATGTAAAACGCACTGAATTGTCAAATTCAATGAAAATATGAAATATTCTTTAACTCCTTGAGGATTGTCGATCGCTCGTATCGAGTTAAGCCGAAATAACCTGGATTACTAAATGGAATTCTTTAATACAAAATTCTTATTTTAGGTCAGATTATTGTGAACGAAATAATGATCGTTTAGCTACAATTGCACCAATTGCACGTGTGCCAAAATCTTTATGTAAACTTTACCAGGTAGCCAGGGACAGCAAGTTAACAACGACAAGGAGTCATCATTTCGGCTTCTTGAAGACTTCTTTAAGACATCGCCCTACAGTAGCACTATTCACTTCAGTATGTACGTATATTTCTCTGTCAGTTTGAATCGATTTGAAGGATTAGCGTGTAAGCGATCAATAAGTTCACGATTGTTTGCTCTCTAGGCTGATTATACATACCTACATAATTGGTCAACTGACTGAAGGGTTGTGTCAGGATTATGGACCTAGTTTCTCACACCACTTATGTTGTGTGTGTTAATTTTAAAAATGAGGAGCTACAGTCTAAGGCCGATTCCAAACGATAGATTTTTGATAAATTTTTCATGTCAATTTTATTTGCTCTCAGAGTTTTTGCCAGAGATCTGTAAGAAATATTTTATTTCATATTTTCGATTTGATGTCTGATCTGGGGTTTGAACCGCGGCCTTACGTATAATAAACCAACACTCTACCTACTAGACGAGGGCGACTTTAGGCTAATTACATTGGCCCTAAAAGAACCGAAGTGTTAAACGTGAATGGAAAGAAAAATTCTGCAATCAGATCAGTTATCTTACCATACTGTTACGAAAATGGGAAAAATCTAGATACTGGCGTTGTGCTTTTACATCGTTTAACATTAAAATTATAAACAAAAGCTACAAAAACAAAGAACTTGTTTACATGAGAAACAAGTAAACAAAAATATACCAACAACCAATATAAAAAATGCTAAACAAGTAAACTAAAATGCAACAACAAACATTACAAGAATAAATGTAAAAAAAATACACAAACAACAATAATGAAACAACGATGCTTACATTTATAGAGATCTCTAGAAGGCGAAGCCACGAAGATTCGACTTCAAGATCATTTATCAGACTGTATACGTTGCCATATAAAGGCAAAGCAAAGCAGGCAACGGAGTCAGTAGAGTTTAGTCAGTCTTGAGTGAAGTCGCTGTACGTTTGAAGAGAGTAATTGTGGTTTGTAGATTTCCGTTACAAAGATCTGTCGAATAATTTTCCAGTGATTTGTTATTCTTTATGCAAAGGGTGTAAACAGAGGAATAGCAAACAAAGCAATTGTTGTTGTCTACATTAAGTTGTGAATAGTGGCACATAGAATTGTGTGAACAATATAGAATTTAATTAAAACTAAACACAAATTTATTTTTATTTACAATCTACGAGCTCATATTTCAAACATTTTTTAAAGGGTAAAAGCATAACAATACATTTAAAAGCTTTTCTTGTATGGAATATCCTTGAACATGTTATTTTAGACTGTTGCTCTTAATTTAAGCTTTATGTTGTTGAATTCAATTTTAATTAAAACCCTTTGCTGCTGTCTAAAATAAGCCGAATTCTGTTCTTGTTTAAATTTACACAAATTAAATGGAAATTATTTTTTATGCCTTACAGAAAAACACCAGAAATATTTTATACCTAAGCTTAAGAAAAGAAAACCAAAAAGAAAAACAAAAATAAGCCGCTACAATTACAAAAATTAAAACACTTTTCAAAATAAGAAAGAATTCCTTTAGAAAAAATGAAAAAGAGAAAATTTTTTTGGGGTCTTCGTGTAAAATTCTTATTATTTTACGCCAAACACTCGTATTTGTCAAAAGATGACAGTACTTAAGCATTATTTAATTAAACAATGATAAGTAATATTTATTATGCTGTTCATAAAACCGAGATTTTTATATTCTCTGCTACGCTTGTATGAGATTTTTCTTCCTGTGCTTTTTTTCTGTGCTTTTTTGTTTTGTTTTGAGTGCCTGTTTATGTGGGCTTATCACCGCAAAGTATACGACAGAAGCGTATACAATTTTAAGTAACGCACGTGACAGGATACTTGACAATGCTCTTAAGTAACGAGCAACAAAATAAAGCAACAAATCATATCACCTTAAAAAAATATCACACACACACAGAAGAAGAAAACAACAAGACAAGAATGAAAAGAAAAGAAAACAAAACAAAATATGGGATTTATGATTTGTTTCCATTCCTTTTTTATATTTTTTTCTCGCTTGTTTTTCTAAAATTTATTAAAAAATATTTTCTATGACTTGTAAGATGTCAACCTTTGTATACCCTCCCCACCACCCCATGGTCTTTATAAAAACATAAATGATAAGACAGTTTTCTTTTGCTTGCTTGTTTCGTTTCTGTTTTTGCCATTGTTTTTCAATTTTCCACAAGGCGTTCACAGGAGCCAAACACAAACTGCATGAAATGATTTTGAAAAAACCAACAAGTCATGTAATACATGGGGAAAGTTGATATTTTACGCACATTTTCAAAATGCCAAACAACGAAACATGTTGTAAAAGTCTAGGATTTGTTGGTTTTTATATGCTCTTCACATAGGATTACGATTTTTGTTTTTCTTTTTTAATTTTCATTTTTCTTTTTTAGTAATGCTTGCTACTCGTACTAAATGGATGGGAATTTAAATTTAAAAAATTTTGTTTTTAAACCTTTTAAGTTAGTACAACAGGTTGTTACAAATTTGATTTGTTTAGTAAGTTAAAACACTAGGATTTTATAAGACACTTAAATAGGTGTGCAAACAATACATCGATGTTTTCTAAACAGCGATGTGTAAAATTGCTTAAAGTTTTATATTTAGTTTTTTAACGACAGGAAAATAAAACATAAAAAAACATCGATGTATCGGTGTTAACTTCGACGTTTTTTAACATCGATGTTTTTATAAACGATGTTGCTTTTTAGAAGCTCAAATGATTTTTAAATATCATGAACAGCAAAAGATGAAGTCTCCGTAGTCTAGGAGGTAGTGTTATGGCTTATTATACATGAGGCCAAGATTCTAACCCTAGGTCAGACATCTCCATCAAACTGAAATATGAAAAAAACTTCTGGCAAAAGCCCTTAGAGTAGATAAAATTGCCACGAAAAAGTTTCACAAAAAAATCTATCGCTCAGAGACGACTTTGAACTCTGGTACCCTCCCCTCACATATAAAATTAACACACACAACATGAGTGCTGTGAGAAGCTAGGTTGTAATCCTGGCTAAAGGGTTGTAAAAACCAATTATGCTACGTATGTATGTAACCAACAAAACATAAGTAAATTATGTCGTTGACAAACTACACGCGATGAAAAAAGTGGATCGTTTAAGAAAACTAAAATCAGTCGTATTAGTTCCAAAACATAATACCCATGGCAAAGTGACTATACTTAGTTAGACCAGCAATTTCATTATTACAGACCGAAATGTTAGAGTTAGATCAATTGGAGTTGTAGTAGTGTAGTGGGGCGAGACCATGGTTCAAAACCTGACTTAGACATCTGGAAACAAATGAAATATGACACCATGACTCTATACATAGTTAGATCAGTTGTAGAATTCATATATTACAAGCTGAATTGAAGAACGACTGTTGTTCGAACCCTGACTAACCAAACGAAATATGAAAAAAATATTTCTTTCAACAGTTTTCTAGAAAAAAAAAACCTCCGAGAATAAAATAAAAAGCCTTGAAAACTTTCTTAAACCTGTCGTTCGGAGTCGACATTTGAACTGAAAGTCCTACCACTCTTGTATAAAATTAACACACGCAACATGAGTGATGTCTGAAGCTAGGTTGTAATCCTAGCTAAAGGGTCGTAAAGACCAATCATGTATGTATGTGACCAGCAAAACTGAAGTAAATTTTGTCATCGAAAAATAAGTTGTGGTGAAAAAAGTGTATCGTTTAAGAAAACTAAAATCACTCGTATTAACACCAAAGCATAATGTCCATGGCACCATGACTCTATACTTAGTTTGGCCAGGCATTGGTTGCATATATTACAGTTTGAATTGCTGAAGTTAGATCAGGTGAAGTGTATTTGGTCGAGTATTGTTTAATAGAAGATTGGACGTGGTTCAAACCCTGATTGAGACATTTCGAACCAAACGAAGTATGAAAAAATATTTAATTCGGCGACATCCTCTCAGCAGTATTCTGGCAAAAACTTTGAGAGTAAAATAAAGTTGCCATGGAACATTTCTCTGTCGAAACTAGGTTGTAATCCTAACTAAAGGGTTGTAAAGATTTAATTGAGTAGCATTAAATGATCACATTGGACTGATACTAAAGCACAATTGATGCAAGAGAAATTATTCTTCTTCTTTAATCCTTTCACTACTACTTGATGAGCATAGACCCTATTAATAGTTTAGCCATTCTCTTCTTATTATTCACACAATGAAATACCTTTCTTTTCATGTCTTCCTTATCACCTGCGATCTTGTGGCTTCTATTTTAAGAGTTCTACTAAGGTTTTCGTTGCTCGCATTCGCGATGTATGTCTCAACCAATTTTATAGTGATTTTTAGATTAAATTTTATATAGAAACTTGGTTGTATCTACAGATCTTCATTTGTAAACATTTGATTGATACATGGGCATTTATCGGCTTTCTCAAGTGTCACCCTCTTTTTTTTGTAAATAACACCACCTACGTATCACCCTGTATTCGTTTTTTATAATACATATTGCTACATAAAAATCTAAAGAAACAAAACAAACTTGCAACTCACCTGCTGTCGATTGGCATGACATATTATTTTTGGTTTTTTGGTGCACAACAAGAACGTGCATCAAACTCAGGGTTTTCAATCAAATGAAAGAAGGAGTGGAATGAGTGTGCGACTAAGTTTGCATGTGAAAAAGCCATTTGGAAAAATAAAATGATCAACTCAATACTGAACTGAATTCAAATGTAATGGAATTGTTTTAAAAAGTGAAACGTAGAAAGGGAAATGCCAAGAAAATAAAAAAATGAAGAAATAATAACAGAATATAACAGAGTACAGAGAGAGAGAACAGAATTAATAAATTAAAAGGTTTTCATTTGTTATTTGTTATTTCAATATTTGTTTTTAAAATAAAACTTTTGCAACAATTTTATTTATTGAATGGAATGCAGAAAAAAATGGGAAAAAAGTATAGCAAAACGTAAAAAATAATTGTTGCTTTCGTTATTATAGAATAAATTTCAAGCGACTATTAAGAGAGAGAGAGATAGAGACAGTGGAACATAGATAAAGTGGAATCAATGATGTGTATATAGCTTATTGCTTATCTCTTCAAATACATGAAAACTGTGCACTATCCGTAGTGAGTTAATCGTAAGAACACTTACAGGGTTATTACAAGTCATGTCCTAGTTCAAAAAGCAATGAAAGCTTAAGAAAACTATCGTGAAGTAATACACATGGTATAACGGCGCTAATACACTAAGAACTCGTCGTTATGCAACTAAAGGTGAAAACACTATTGAAAGTGGCTGTAAAATATTACACTCTACGACAATGTCTGAATAAATACAATAATGGACATGAAAGTAAAACACCAGGATTTAAAATAATACAATACGATGAGCAAGAGAGGAACATAAATTTAGTCCCAAGCACATTTGGATCCAAACATGAGAGACTTAAAAAACCAATTTATAAAACCAAAGCCTTAGTTTCAGTAAAAAGTCCCAGAGAGGTAGTATAAAAAACTCTGAGTGATTTGCGGAAAGGTATTTCATGTTAAATAATAAAACCGGATATGGTCCCACTGTGGTACCCAAACAACAACAGATTGCTCATCTGGTATATTATCAGATAATAGCTGAACCTTTCCCTGCTTCAGACTCAAATCAAAACCAATAAGAAGGAAATAACTATTCAACAAAACCTAGTCACGCTCAAACCATATTTAATGGAGTCGGCCAGTCTTATGATACCAGTTCTGCTAAAATTGAAAATTATTTTCCAGAAAACTGTCGGTGTTTACAGGCAATATAGAACAATGAGAGGTGATAGTCCTGTAATCTCCCACATTATTACAATCCTTACGAAATTCATGTTGTTGAACGTCCATTCTGTTCTCATGAACATACAGAAGGTGTAGTCAGTTCTGTTCAAAACAGGTGTATAATCATAAATTTAATGATTGTTTGACAAAATTGATGTCACCCTCATGCCTAAAAAAAACTTCTGTCTTTCGTTGCAGAACAAACGAGATAATACAAGACAGAAATATAATACAAGCTGCAGTATTTAGGATGACTTCCTAAACATTACATCATTTCGCTGGAGACTTAACTCAATATGACAAAAATAGGCACATATTCGACCTCGAACGACTGAAATAGTAACAGGTTTCTTACTCACTTAACTGGTGATTACAACAATTTAGTCTGGATTACGAGCCTATCACACCAGTCTTGATGAGTGGCGAGACCTGCGGCGATAGATTTAAGAAACTTTTCATGCCCATTTTATTTTACTCTCAAAATTTTTGCCAGAAATCTGCTGAGAGGAAGTTGCCGAAGGTATATTGTGAATATTGAATTGCTATTGTATAACTCAGATGGAGATCGCAACTAAAGGGTGGGCCATTGAAAAGTTTAAATTTAAAAATGCAATAAAACAAAAACGGTTTGAAATTTTCGCAAATTTATTTCCTTTGTTGTGAAGTACAATTGTTCCGTTTAGAAATAGAATATTGTTACATTCATATGGCGGCCGCGATTGGCTTCATAGTAGCTCATTCGATCAAACCAATTTTCCTGTACTTTTTCGAGTGTATGGCGCCGTATATCGGCAATGGCATCACGAATGTAGGCTTTCAAATGCTCAATTGCCTCTGGTTTGTTGGCAGAACACTTTTCTTTAAACGGTGCCCCACAGAAAATAGTCCAACGGTGTCAAAACGCAGCTTTTTGGATGCCAATTGACATCACCACTTTGGCTAATAAAATGGCCATCAAACGTTGGAGGCAATAAATCGATTCTGGTATGAGATATGTGGCCAGTTGCACCATACTGTTGGAATCAAACCTTGTTCACATCAATACCATGAAGAGCGATACAAAAAAATCGGTTATCATGCTGCGATAGGCATCTCCATTGACCGTACTGGTTACGCCTTCCGCATTTTTAAACGAATATGGCCCAATGATGACTCCGCTCCACAAGTCGCACCAAACAGTCACTTGTAATAGATACAATTGGCTTCTGCAAGGCCACGTGAGGGTTTTGTGAGACCCAAATACGTCAATTTTGCTTATTAACGTACCCACTATAATCAAAATGAGTTTCATCCGAAAAGATTTTTTTTTTTTTTGACCAAATCGACATAATCGTGCAGTTTCTAGGTTGGCCATCTAGCGAAGCAAATTTTCGCAAAATTCGACGTAAACTGGTGCGTGAAATATTTAATTGGATTCTCACGCACACTTTCAGCTTTTAAGACGTCGCCGTAGTCGGCTGTGTGTTGGCTTTAGACGTAAAGCCAGGGTTCGAGGCCCAGGCCAGACATCAAGACAAAAATACAAAAAGTATTTCTGCGGCGACTTCCTCTCAGCAGATTTCTGGCAAAAACTCTGAGAGTAAATAAAATTGCCATAAAATAAGATTCTCAAAAATCTGTCGTTCGGAGTCGACTTTAAACTGTAGGTCCCACCACTCATGTATAAAAATTAACACACACAAGTGGTGTGAGAAACTAGGACGTTGTACAATGGGTCAATTCGACCTCCGGGTACTGTTATTGTCTTAATTGACAATTACACGTCGTCTAACCTAACCTAACCTTCAGCCACAGCTTGGATATATTCGGGTATACGCACTGTACTAGCATGCTCACGCCGTGGCGCATCAACAATGAAACCAATTTCAGGAACTTTAGCATTAAACTTGCGTATACCGGGCATTGTGGGTCTTTCTCTGCGACAAAATTTTGTACGATATTTTCGTGCAATTTCCGATCCATTGTCTTCGTTTTGGAAAAAATTTCCAATAAATCCCTACGTAGTTGAAGCATGAATCAATTCATTACGTTCCAGGGAGATAATAAACTGAATTGTGTGACAGAATAGAACGACATAAGTATTGCCAGATTCGAAATAACTGATGGTTCATATTTAAGCAGATAGATGGTACACCCGATATAAGGAATGAACCCAGACGAACGCAGTAGATACAGCAGTATAGGATTTATGTTGCCCATGAATTAAAAAGAAAACCACTAAAAAACAGCGGGCCTTTTATGGAACTCAGCATTATTCAAACAGAGTATTCTGTTTATTCATACGTTTGAAATGTGCTAGTCAGAGCAAACGTTGCCTATAATAATACCCAATCACAGTATGAATTCCCTTGATGCAGATGTTGCCTAATGAAATAGTGAACCGAAATAAATTTCAAATAATTTCTTATCCTTTCTATTGGCAGGCCACTGTAACCGTGTATTACTTTTAATTCATTTCCCATTTCATTTCAGTTTTGTTTTTTCTCCGTTTTTTTTCAGTATTAATATTATTTTGCTTTACTTGGCTTCGGGTAAAACTCTATATCCGTGTGGCTATTTTTGGTTTCATTGTTTTCAATATTTTTCTGCATATCCTTTCTTTAATTTGTTGTTGTTGTTTTATTTCATTTCACTACAGCAACTACTACTTTTAATAGTCATACATTTTAAAATACTCTGTTGTTGTAATTACAAAATGCTTTTTAGCAAAGTGCAATGAGTTTGCATGATGATGATGATAATATTGCCTCCATCTACATACATAATTTATTTTTTATTTTTATTTTTTATTTTATCAGCCTTTTTAAATAAACTATAACTACAACAAATAGAAGCGAACAACACCAATAGCAAATAGCAGTAGCAAATAGCAATAAGTAATAGCATACGAGAGGGAAAAAAGAAAAAGAAAATTATAAACTTTTCATTTGCCGCCAACTATAATGGCAATAATTGTAGTTGTAGTTTTTCTTATTGTTATTGTTGCTGCAGCAGCAGCAATAATAGTCAGTCCACCAACAAGCCATCGAGGGAGTAAAAACTAATCGTTTAGAGACGCCAATGTTTGCCTGTTTTTTTCATTCCATTTCCCTGTTTTAAAATATTCACATAAATGTGAGCAAATTTTTGTTTTTTTTTTTTTTGAAATTCGAGTGTCGGAGAATAAGTATTGAAAAATATGGCACTGTTTGAATACAAAAAGGGCTTTTCATTATAAAAAATGTTGTTTTTTAAATTACTGAGCAGGATAACCTTTTAAAGCAGAAATAAAAGGAAATTATTTTATTTCGCTAGCAGGAAAATGGAAATTCACAATGTTTTTTAAAGTTTTTGTTGGTATTTGCCACAGCAGGAATAATGAACTGAGTAGGAGTCGAAAGTAGTCTTATTTGTACAATTCACGTTTATTAGTTGGGTATTAAAATATTGCTACGTTTTATTTTTTAAAAACGTTTAAAATATGACCTCGTAGATTGTAAATAAAATAAAAATAAATTTGTGTTTTGTTTAAATTAAAATTCTATGTTATTTGCACAATTCTGTGTGCCACTGTTCACAACTTTTCCTTTCCTTTGTTTATACCCTTTGCATAAACAATAACAATTACTAGGCAATTATTCGACAGATCTTTGTAACGAAGATCTTCAAATCACGGTAACTCTTTTCAAAAAGACCGCGTCTTCACACAAGACTGACTGAACTTTACTCATTCACTCGCCTGCTTTGCCTTTTATAAAGCACTAGCTGTACCCAGCGCGTATTGCTGCGCCGCCAACTAAAATAAATTTGAAGGAAAGACATTACACAAATGTCCAATTAATTTTGAATCATTATATTGATTTTGTTTCCCGTTGTCCTAATGATTCAGATAAACGGGACTGAGTAGTACGCATTCGATCAGTTTCTAACCTCACTTATCGTTGTTCAAGTGGTTCAGCGGCATATACTCGAAGATTTTCCAGTCTCAATGCTCGTCTGATTCTGAGGCTCATAATGCTCTTTTCTTCCGTGCTTGAGGTGTAGGTCGACCAATTGCTTGTCATTCATTTTGAATAATTTTCAGTGACGCCATCCATCGGAAATTAATCGCACCAACCTCCGTCGACTAATGCGCAACAACTTTGTTAAAGATTACGATTTAATTCATTTTGAGTAATTTTCAGTAGCATCACCTGTCGGAAATTGGTCATACCAATTTAGAAACCTTCGTCGGCTCATGCGCAACAACTTTGCTACATATCATACATGATCAAATGCATAGTTTACGATTCTATAAGGTACATACAAACAAACATTCATTTTTATATATATAGACTATGGGAGGTGACACGCCCGCTATAGCCATTCCGCCCATTTTGTTCATATATACGTCAAAGTCGTCCATAAAAAATTTGAGGACTCTAGCTGTTGCAGTTTATGAGAAATGCGGCATTAAATACTTATTCGGTTTGTGGGCGTGGCACCTCGCCTACTTGAAATTTTAATATAAAAAGTAGCCTATAGTTCCTTCCAGACATACAGGCAGGTACTGTTAACATTTCAAGAAAATCGGTCCAGCCGTTTAGCCGTCTATAGAACTCAAACAAACAAACAAACTCACAACGAAATAAACACACATTCATTTTTATATATAAGATAGTAAATCGTCTAATGAATGTTCTTGAAGGCGAATGTTCATGAGTTTGCCTTCTCGAAATCTCTATAAATATAAACATCGTCTTATGGAGCGGAGTCATCATAGGTACATATTTCTTTGGAAATGATGTCAACGGAGGCAACAGGGCATTGATGTGAACGATGTTTGGTTTCAATCGGGTGGTGGAATTTGCCACACATCTCTTGCCACAATCGATTTATTGCATCAAACGTTTGATAGACGTTTAATTAGCCGGAATGGTAATATCCATTGGCCGCCAAGAAGTCTCTATTTGACACCGTTGGACTATTTTGTGTCTATAGCCATTAAAGAAAAGTGTTGTGCCAACAAAGCAGAGGCAATTGAGCCTTTGAAGGCCAACATTCGTGATGCCATTGCCGAGATACGACCGCTTACCTTCAAAAAAGCGCATGAAAATTGGTTCGATCGAATGAGCTACAGTGCGAGTAGCCAAGGCAGCCATAAGAATGAAATCATATTCCATTGCTAACCGCAAAAATTATGCTTCACAAGAAGGAAATAAATTTGCGAAAATTTCAAACCAATTTTGTTGTTTTGCATTTTTAAATTTAAACTTTTAAATGGCCCACCCTTTATACTTTCTTTTTATATTTCTTTGAAGAATAAATTGAAGATTAATTAGTATTCCCCATATGCTTGTTAGAACATTACTTCAAGCTCTTCTGGCGGGTCTTTTAATACAGCACTTGTATAAGATTATTTCAAGGAAAACATATAATAATTTTTTTCCTTGCACTGGTGCTACATGTTGTTCTCCACGGTGAGTCAATGTGATAGTCAAACAGTTAAGGGGCTCATATCTTTTCTAAAACTACTTATTCCTGTATAGTAATTTGACTCTACCACCATATATTTTTTGTTAATCAGTTTGTGTTACTGTGGGGGAGCTTTCTAAAATATCTACAGAGTCTGAATGCCAGTGTGTATTCTGAAATTCATATTAAAAGTTAAAATATTATGCTTCACTTTTTAATGTTTTATTTGTTGTTGTTTTGAACGCGCAGACACAAACTCTATTAATTTTATAAGCCTTTGTTATGCCAAAAAGTTTGCGATTAGTGTGTTGTAGTATTTTTCTATTTTTTTTGTTTTGTAGTCGAATAGTTATTAAAATAATTACATGCGATGCCAACCAAAGTGTACATGGAAAAACTTTTTAAATGTTTAATTATGAAAATAACTCCGTGTTGCTCGTATGCCGTATACACAATAATTGCATTTCGTATTTGATGTTGTTTGTTGTTACAGAAATAAGTGATAGGGGAAGTGAGTTTAGAATCGACTTTAATATAATTTAATACCTCTGTTTTATAAATTAAAAGGTTTTTAAATTGCATTCAGTATTGCAGAGTATGGGTGTTAACAGTAATCATCTTAAATATATTGTTACGTTTTTAAATTTTAAAAATGTTTAAAATGTGAGCTCGTAGATTGTAAATAAAATAAAAATAAATTTGTGTTTAGTTTTAATTAAAATTCTTTATTATTCTTACAATTCTTTGTGCCACTGTTCACAACTTAATGTAAACAACAACAATTGCTTTGTTTGTTATTCTTCTGTTTACACCATTTCCATAAACAATAACAATTACTAGACAATTGTTAGACTGATCCATGATTACACTTTTCAAATACACCGAGTCTTCACACAATACTGACTGAACTTTTAGTAACTCGTTGCCTGCTTTGCTTTGCCTTTTATATGGCAACGTAAATAGTCTGATGTATGTTCTTGAAGGCGAATATTCGTGGCTTCGCCTTCTCGAGATTTCTATAAATGTAAACATCGTTGTTTCATTATTGTTGTTTGTGTATTTTGTTTACATTTATTCTTGTTTATCATTTTTATTGATGCTGGTGTTTGCTGTTATTTTAAGCAGTACAATAATTTGTAAACAAGTTCATTGTTTTTTTGTTTTTGTAGCTTTTGTTTATAAAGGGTCCGCCAAAAAAAATGCTTAAAAAAAACTACTGAATATTTTCTCAAATTTCTTTTTTTATTTGAAAGTACAAATCTTCCGGTTAATAATGGAAAATAATTTCATTCAAATGGCTGCCTCAGCTGGCCATGACGATCGGTCCAATTTTTAAGCACTTTATCGATTGTGTGCAGCTGTATTTCACCAATGGCTTCACGAATATTGTCCGTTAAAGCGTCAATTGTCTCTGGCTTGTCGGCGTAACACTTATCTTTGACGGCATCACACAAATAATAGTCCATAGGTGTCAAATCGCAGCTCCGAAGTGGCCAAACGACATCAGCTCTGCTAATAATGCGATCATCAAAAACAGGGCGCAAAACATCGAGTGTGGCTTCGGCTGTGTGACACGTAGCGCCGTCCTGTTAACACCAAATGTTGCCAATATCCTCCTCTTAAATTTTTGTGAACAAAAATTCGTTCAACATGGCCCAATAATGATCGCCATTGACTGTAATGGCCACTCCTTCCTCATTTTCGAAGAAAAATTATGCTTCTGGATCTAAATGCGCACCAAACAGTGACTCGTTTTTGGTGCGTCGGCTTTTCAATGTATGTGTGCGGGTTTTCTGTGCCCCAAATGCCACAATTTTGCTTGTTTACATACCCGCCAAGATCAAAATTAGCTTCATCTGAAAATTTGTTTTTTTTTTGCCAAAATCGTCATCTTCTGTAAGTCGATCGCAGGCCCACTTAGCGAAGCGAAAACGCATTGGATGGTCAATTGGCTTCAACTCCTGAACCAATTGGACTTCGTGTGGCGTGAATTGATGTTGATGGCGCTTCACGCACACATTCTGGTGTACGCACTGTTTTCGGCTTTTCACGCTTTGGTTTATCGATGAGGATGCCAGTTTCTTTCACTTTTTTCACAAGATAACGAACATACGGAGATTACGGTGCTTCTCTTCTTCCAAAATCCGTACACAATTTTCGCACACATTCTGCAACATTACCATGATTTTCAAAGTAATGTCGCAATATTTCCCAGCGTTGTTCAAGCGTATACGCAACCATATTCGTTCAGCGGAAGGATAAATTATCTGTCAAATCAGACATGAGCTAAGTGTTACCATTCACGAAATAAGCACTAGTTTAAAAAAAAAACGTTAGATGGCGGACCCGATAATTTTAATGTTAAACGATGTAAAAGCAAAACACCAGTATTTAGATTTTTTCATTTTCGTAACAATATTAAATCAGGCAACCTATTTAATCATATTGCCTGTTGGTTCTCTTCTATTTTCCAGCAGTTATTATGTTTCCTAAAAACCTTCTCGAAATCTAGCCCAAGCTAGCCTTACGGAAATTTCAATCCTGATAGTAGTTTTTATTCGAATACGTATGTCCTTTTGTAACCAAGAAAATATTGCAGCTAAGCGCACAATGTTATTGACCTGTGATAACAGCGTTTACTTAATGAAAATACCTCAAAGCGATTATACAGATATTTTACTTTCATTTATGGTCAGGAAATTATAAACGTTCTTATCAATTAAAGCCTCTGCCATAAAATAAAATAAACTTTCTATAAATCCTTAACCAATATCTGCCTTTAATACCTTGCTAAGACGAGAACAATGGCTTCGCATAGGATATTTAAGTCGCTAGCCGTTCGCTATTGTTCGCAACAAATTGAGACTGTAAATGAAAACAAAAGGTGACTGAAACAAAAGGAGTCTAAGACACCTTTTGTTTGTTCTCCGTTGCAGTCCATGGTGTGGGTGTTTAAACTTCTATACAGCGGCTTATTTTTTTATAGAATGTCTATGTGTCTGTCTAGTTTATGTGATTGCATAAGTATTTATTTGCCTTTGACATTCACTTTCCTATGCGTATTAATCACACAAGTGTGTCTATTTGCGTACTTTTGCTTAGACGATTGTCCAACTGTTTAATCTTGCAATTAATTATGATATCGTTCGCTAGGTTTTATCGCCTTAAATAAATATACAAATACAGGGTACGTAATACCTTTTGTGGCATACAGATGCAATAAATAATTTAAGGCTTTTGTGCTTAGCTTAGAAGAGAAGCAATTTCAAGGGTACGGAAAGAAAAATGAGCATTTCAATGATTACTTATTGATTCTATTGATTTTGATTACATTACCATATTGCAGCCAGACTGTATAAGATAAGAAAATAAAGAAGGAGAATTAAAGTCGAAAGAAATTTGTCCCCTGCTTATTAAATACGCATCGAGGTGGTGATTGATTTTTTGACTCAAAACGAGATGATAAGTCATACGCTTGCCTGAATAGAATTTTTGTATGGATGCCTTCTACTCAGGGAATGCATTGTATTGGAACTGAAAAAGAAAACGAGTGGAGGGACTGGTACCTAATAAAATTAGGTTTGATTGAGTATATTCATGTGATTGTATTAGAAAACATTTCGTTGTTGTATTGGTAGAGCAATCAAATAAAGTACAAAACTATTTTGTACAACTCTAATGGCGGCTCTTGATACGAATGCGGGTTAGTAGTTCCGTAATATTTTATATGAAATGCAGCTTTTAATTTATGAAAAATTAGCTCCATGTACTTTCTAACGTTTCTACAACTTTTTTTCATTATTCAAATTGTGAGATGTTTTCGTCGCTGAAGCCAAATCCTGTTTCCTCACGACATTTCTTCACGTTTTATTCAAGAACTACATTTAAAGTCCGTATTTCTTTGTGAAATTCGTCTCTGTTTTTAAATCTTGATTGCCTTATTATTTACCTTTGAATGTTTAGACTCTTTGCAGATAGTAAAAATTAATTAAATTTTCAGAACAATTTGATTGGTGTGTTGTGGTAGATGCATGTGCTTCTTTATGGCGCAGAGGCATGGACCCTATTAAGCACTGATGCAGCAGCCTTGAGAGTATTCGAGAGAAAAGTCGTACGTAAAATCTTCGGTCCAGTGCGAGTTGGCAATGTTTTCCGCATCCGACACAAACGTTGTGCAGTCTATTAACATCCAGCTGCTGTGCTGGCTCGACCATGTCGATCGAATGGAGGAGAATGCTCCGGCAAGACGGGTATTTGATGCAGGAATCTGCGGAAGTCGGCGAAGAGGACGACCTTGTATCCGTTGGCAGGACCAAATCGAGGAAGCCCTGTCATCGATTGGTGTGAAAAACTGGCGTAGGCGCGCAAGAAGCAGAGGCGCCAGGAAGGATGTGTTGCGGCAGGCCGAAATCCGTTAAACGGGGTGTTAAGGCCAATTAAGTAAGTAAGTACGTACAACGCGATGTAGATAATTGAGATAATTCGCATACCCACACAATTATCCAAAATTGTATCCACTGAATTCTATATCTTAAAAGCAATCGTCTCGTGAGGTTTTAAAATTTTAGCGAATGGAAAAATCAGAACTTGGTATGCAGTATTTTAGGCGTGTTCCGCGTTTGTTAAGCCACAAATACATACGACGTCTTCCGAGCTTGTACCGCCACATTGTCAAACACCCTTTTAAATGCTTTATCAATCTGAGTCTTTGTTTGGGTGATGATCACATGAAATTCACTTCTTTTTATTTATTTTTCTGAAATCACTCCAGGCATCAAAACGAAATAAAAAAATGTTTCTTGGGCGATTTCCTCTCAGCAGATTTGTGGCAAAAACTTTGCGTGCAAATAAAACATGCCATGAAAAAGTTTCTCAAAAATCTGTCGTTCGGAGTCGACGTTAAACTGTAGGACGTATAAAATTAACGCACACAATACGAGTGGTGTGTGATCGCAATCCTGACTGAAGGGCTGTATGTATAGTACAGCTCTATAGCTTTTTATAGTTTGCAAACCAAATTGTATGTTCGATCCATGGCGTCTGTTACCTTTAGAGGTTGAAAGATCATCAAGAGAAAAGATAAAATTCAAAAATTAGCGCACTAGCAGAGCAAACTCTTGATGCAATTAAAGGTGGATATGGCGATGGATTTGCAAAAAGATAACAGAAACTACAAATATATTGCTTAGAATAATCGCAAAAGTATGTTGTACTTAAATGTTACCTGTTAGCCGTACTGTAAATGGACAAAATAGACACACAAAACAAGAATGGTATCAGAAGCTAAACCGTGTACTCTCCAATGAGAACGATCATACAGCTAAAGGAAGAAACTGTGAGTGACAGCAGTCATGATCAGGCCTTATTAAATAGTTTGTCAGTTCCGCAGAGTGTAGTATCTCTTAAATTCTGTATGCCAAGATATGCCAGGGACCTATGGAAGGGTGTCATATCCAGAGATGAAACCATGGTTTTTCGCAAAATGCCTGCTAGTCAGATGTGAGTGATTTATCACCTTATCCTTATTTGTATCTAGACACGTGTAAACAATTCAGAAGATATGGATTCAAGGCCATTCGAACTTCTATTTCTGCTATACGAACCCCTTACTTCTTAAAAGTACTTAAATGTCATGAATGTGTCTCATATGTTTTTTTTTTCACAAACTTAAAGTCTTAATATGACATTTAATTTAAACCGTTGTAACACAGTGTTATTGTTTTAATAATTTTACATTTAAATTTGCCAGAGCAGGAAAACAATCAATACAATATGTTGCTGGAGAGAATGACAGAAGAAAAGAAAAAATTGCACTGTTACGCAGTATTTGTGCACTTTATCCCTTTGTTTTTTACAATTTCCTTATATTTGTTCAATAAAATCCGATTTAAGGGGGAAAAATAAGTACCAGAACAACAGCTACAGCGGCAACAGTAATACAAAGGACCTGCAATAACAATAGCAAAGTCAATATGTTTGAATGTGTATTTGTGTGTATATGCATATGGGGGGATATTGTAACCATTAGTAAATATGTATGTATGCATGTGTACATATATTTGAATATCTGTACGAGTATGTGTGTGTCTGTGTGTGTATATGCGTTAAGGATTATTATCTTAATATAATATGATCTGTTTACTCTCTGGTTAAAGTATCAACCCCTCAAAAAAAAAAAAACAAAATGACACACAAATCGACCGAATAACGTTAAAGCGATGAGGAGGGTCTATTATAAGAAAGCAAACCAAAAAAAATAAACTCAGTCCGTCTACCCTAGACACACAGCATGTTTGCCCATTTGTTTACTGGGTTGCAATCGTTGTATGTGCGTGTGGTCTGTTTACTTGTTTTTATTGTTTCTCTATTGTTGCTGTTCTTGCTTCTATAGCCGTATTGTTAGAGATTCACCCTTGACCTCTGCATTATATTGTGCAATTGTTTTTCTTCTTCTTCTTCTTTGCTTTGCGTTGCCTTTTGTTGTGTTTGTGTCATGACAGTTCTGTCAATAATAAATATTTATTCAATAATTGTTTTGTTCCCCCCTCTCTTATTTTATTTGTTGATATTGCTTTGTTTATCGTGGTTGTTGTTGTTGTAGATTTTACTGTTGCTATTGCCTTGTATTTAATTTTTTTCTTGTTTTTCCTTTTTCTTTTTGCCTTTTTCAGTATTTAAATCCAGCAATTAGACAATATGGGTAGATTTTTAATGTGATAACCATTGGGATGAGTAATTAAAGTTTATTCTTTATTTGACCAGCGAAGAACAGTGGTTTGATGGTCTTGAAATGTACAGGATTTAAGGGAAATTGATTTTACTGATCAGCTGTGTGGTATTGGAAGACATACAGGCGTTGTAATAAATGAAAGAATTTCTTATTAATCTTGCGTATCAATAAGGAATGAAATAAGCTGCTAGTGCTTATGGAATAGAGCAGAAGTAAAGAATCAAACAAATCATCGCATTCACTACTTGTTAAAAAGTTTGTATATATTCTCTTGAGGTATTCACGCCGTAATCTAGTAGGTAGTGCGTTGACTTATGAGACATGAAGCCACTGTTCAAACCCCAGATCGGTTATCAAAATGAAATATTAAATAATATAGGGTCATCCATTTCGTTGTTTCAAAAGTAAACGTAAATAAAACACATATATATTCCTTTTTTATTGTTAAGTTTGAACGTTGATATTATGTGTGAAACACTACATTATTTAAATGACCTCCACGCGAAGTGTTGCAAGCATTGATTCTTTTGAGGTAATTATCGACCACTTTTTGACACATATTGGGCGGTATCTCAGCCATAACTTGACGAATGTTGGTTTTTAAGTGCTCAAGAGTTGAAGGTTTATCTGCATAATCACGGTCTTTCGCGTGGCCCCACAAAAAAAGTCTAATTGTGTCAAATCGCATGATCTTAGTGGCCAGTTGATATCGCCTCGACGAGAAATTACGCGGCCAGGAAATGTCTCTTACAATAAAGCCATATTCGCTCGAGTTGTGTGGCATGTGGCACCGTCTTGTTGAAACCACATGTTCTCCAAGTCGTATTCTTCAACAGCAGGCAAAAAAAGTCTTTTATCATATGACCATAACGCTCCGAATTGACGGTGACAGTCGTTCCATCGTCGTTTTCGAAGAAGTAAGGTCCAATCACACCTTCGGACCAAAGAGCGCACCAAACAGGGACTTTTTCTGGATGTTCAAATACTTGAGGATTCTCAGAACTCCAAATACGAAAATTTTGTTTATAAACATGCCCACCGAGTGTGAAATGTGCTTCATCGCTGATGAAAATTTTGTTCGAAAAATTGCCGTCCACCGCCTGTTGTTCAAGTACCCATTCCACGTATCTACGACGTTGTCAATGGTCAGCTGGCTTCAGTTGTTGCGTGAGCTGGACTTTATATGGATGTAGGTGTAGATCTAAATGCAAAATACTCCATAATGTGCCGTAAGACAGTCCTATTTCCTGAAAACGTCGAGGAATCCACACATTCGGGTCTTCGGCAACACTTTCACCTACAATAGCGATAATTTCAGTGGAACGAGCGAAACGATGATGCACAGGCCTTTCAGTCTTTGTAACCACTCCAGTCTCTTCAAATTTCTTCACAATTTTGCTAACTGCTTGCGTAGTTGGACGATTATGTAAACCATAATCTCCTCTTAAAGCACGATACGTGGCTGTGGCAGATTCACCATTTTTATAGTAGGTTTTGATAATTTTTATGCGTTGTGTGATAGTTAAGCGATCCATTTTCGCCAATGTCAGACTTTCAACTGAAAAGAAAAAAATTGGTTTCACAACTTAGTTTGACAGATGTCGAATTCCAGTCCCATACTTTTGAAACCATGAAATGGATAAGCCTTACAAAGCATTGTTTACCATTTTTAAGTGTCTACCACCGGACATGTTGGTGAAACAAGTGGCTGCAAATGCGGCAAGGAGTGCCATAATAGCTTCTGTATTTAAGCTTTGGAGAAGTCGCCGTGGTGTAGTAGGTAGTGTGTTGGCTTACTATTCGTAAAGCCCGGGTTCGTATCCCAGGTCAGACATCAAAAATGAAATATGAAAAAAAATATTTCTTCGGCGACTTCCTCTCTCAGCAGATTTCTGACAAAAACTCTGAGAGTAAAATAAACTGCCATGAAAAAGTTTCTCAAAATTCTGTCGTTCGGAGTCGACGTTAAACTGTAGGTCCCACCACTCACGTATAAAAATTAACGCACACAACATGAGTGGTGTGAGAAGCTAGGCCGTAATCCTGACTGAAGGGTTGTAATGGCCAATTATGTATGTATGTATGTATTTAAGCTTTGGTCATGCCAAAATCTTGGGTATGGTTGATCTGAATTTGCCTGTTAACTCCTTAATAGCTTTACTTGCTTTCGATCCTGGTTTTGCGACATTGATATTGGATAATTTCTATTCTGATACTGTAAACCATTCGCAGGAAACGTTATTCAGGTTTCCACTGAAGGATTCAGATCCAATGAAGTCTGATGTGGGATCTTATCAGGACAACTGAACATTAAACTCTCCTTTGCATTACTAGTTTATTGTAGTACTTTTTAGGCTAAGATAATGTCTATTAAAATGGCCGCCTTGTGAGTTCCGTATCAGAGTATATCGTATAATGACATATCTACCAATAATAAAGCGGTCTTTAGATCCCTAGAGAGTACGTATACCACATTTAAGATTGTCGAAGAATGCCGGATGGCTCTAGAGGAGATAGCAAGACTTTCGATGGTAGCCCTTATTTAGGTTCCTGGACAAAGGTAACAACAAAGTCGATGCACTTAACAAAACTGGCACCACAGATTATTTAAATGAGTTCCTACAAGGAATAGGGGCTCCTCTACTGAGACGCAAACAAATGGTCTCACAAAGACTCCAATGGTAAGATGAGATAATGAACCCACTTGTAGAAACACCAAACAGATCTGACCCAACATGAATATATGCAGAATAGGATTTGTATTGGAGTCAACAAAATTCCATCTGAGGAACCAAATAGCAGTGATAACGAGAAACTTTACCGAGGCCTCTATATTTATTAGGTATGTTGGATTATCCTTCATTTAAACCACCTTCATTGTCAATACCACATTTCAGAATGCAGTTTTACTTCATTGCCATTTCCGACAGTCTCGTCCGAACCCTCAAATATAAAGATTGCTGCAATGAAAGAATTTATTTTGAACTGGTTGGTTTTCCCTAGACTTTGCTTGAATTAAAAGTCGCCGTTGTCTAGTAGGTAGTGTGTTGGCTTATTAGGCATGAGGCCACGGTTCAAACACCAGGTCAGACATTTCCAACAAAACAAAAAAATATGAAAAAATATTTTTTTTTGGCTCTGAGAGTAAAATAAAATTGCCATGAAAAATTTGTCAAAAAACTGTCGTTCATAGTCGACTTTAAACTGTATGTCCCGCCAATAATGTATAAGATTAACATACGCAGCATAAGTAATGTGAGAAGTTAGCTCGTAATTCTAACTGAAGGGTTGTAATTACCAATTATGTACGTATGTATGGTAGCCCTTCTACACCTAGTCCTTTAAAGACTATGTTACAGTCATAGTCGGTAGATTTTCTCTGCTGCTAGCAGTGCTGGGATAATTGCTGTAATCAGCTGATAAGGAATGGCACTTAAGCTTTGGATGGCTTTCCATTTAGTATTCCCAACATGGTCGCACATAAAAATATCTCAACTCGAACAGAAAGAATCAGGAAGTTTTGTCAATTTTTTCCAAGTCACATGTAATCTAATTATGCGTTCTGATAGGTATAGGAAGTCTGGGATCACTCCTGTCATATGTGGTTCTAATTTCGTCGACATATTTAAAGATAATGAGTGGACCTTTAGCAAGCATTCACAGTATGCCAACCAACATATTTATGAAGGTACAGACCCCAATTACTCACTACCTCTACCCAAAGTTTTTTAAGGGATTTACCATTCCCCATCTATTTTAGTTTGTCCTCAGCCCTAAACATTAAAGTTTTTTTTTTTGTCTTCTTTACTTGCATCATAAAAGGTGATAATCTCTTAATACCCTAAAAATTTCTATTCCTTAATACTTTTTTTGCTTCACAACGTTTTTTCTATTTAAATTGAAATCCTTGAGATTCTATTTTTCTGTCTTTCTTTCATATACAATATATTGTGTAACGATTTATTTTTATTGTTTACAATAAAAGTCAATATTTTTGGCTTTAATCTTTGGCATTAAAGTAAATGCTTTTGAATAATTGATGCTAACACCAGCTGTTAGGGCAAGGAGGTCAATATCCTGCCCTTTGTTTGCTTTTTTTTCAACTTCTTTTTGTCTTCTTCAAAAGTAATAAAATTCTAAGCAAATATTCAACACATACAAAGAGAATATTTGTTTAAAACCAAAAAACAGAGAGAAAAACAAAATAATTGTTCTTAAAAGTTTTGTTTAAGAAATATTTTGCCTACAAGAAAATGCAACAAAGAGCCTGCAACACGACACACATGTGTGTGGGTATTATGGGAAGGCCGTATTTTAAGAAAATATTTTATACGGCTAAGGGGAACTGATATTCATTGGCAGTTTCTTTGTCAAGTTATTAAGAAATTGGGGCATTTCGTGACTTTCTAGTGGCTTGCACTGTCAAATTCCAAGACTGAGTCCGCGTATAAGGCAGAAGTGCCCATTAAATAAATATTAATCGAGAATATACTGTAAGGAAGTAAATTGATTTGTATTTCTTCTTATATTAGTTTTCTCTGTTTTCAAACGCCTACATGGGTCACTCTAAAATTAAAACTAAAATCTTTGTATTCTCAAACAGATTTTCAAAACTTTTATTAACAACTAGAAAAACGTTGCAAACAAAAATCATTGGTCTTTTAGTACCCTACCCATCGTTAGAGTTAATAAACCGTAATTCCGTAGCTTTTCGAAACACCAGTCTTATGGATAACGACTCCTTTAGGCGCAATACACTATATAATCACTTTATTTCATAATAAATTACTTTAACCTCTAGCTCTATAGATTTCTTAATCTCTCGCACTTTCAAATTGTGACCATCCTGTACTAGGCATCCGAAATGCTCAGCAAAGTACTGCTGAACGAAACTCAGTAAACTCAGAGTTCTCATATCGTTTATCAAGATTTCTAAACCCAAAAAGGAAAACCTAATGAAGGCTCGATACTTGCGTAAACTAAATGACACAGGAGTGATATTTTTGTTTCAGTTAAAAGCAAGGGGTCAATTTGACCTCCGGGACAAGTACACGTCCTCCTCTAACTTAAGAGCAAGGAAATAAAATGGTCATGTACTTATTGACCCATCTTCACATCATCGGAATCGGAAATTCGTACAGCTTAATGCCAAGGTATTTGAGCTTTGCATCAGAGATCAACAAGCTGGTGTGAGCAATAGAAGATGCGCAGTACCCCCAATGGCTTCTACTGTCTATTAAGCAACTATTGTTTGATTGACTCACTTATAAAATTTTCGATTTTTACCCCAATTTGGGGTGAATACTTAGGATCGACATATTTTTGTTACCAAGAAATTTTTTATACATTTACCTACCAAGTTTATTGTCAACGAATTATGGTGTATTTTTTCTGCAATTTGGGAAGCATTGGAATCATATCAGCGGGTTTCTCTGCAAATATAAAGTGCGCATCTCTATACTGTAGAGTAAATGAAGAATGAAAAGAATTTTATAGAAGCATTCTAGTTGCAGTCTATGTTCTAAACTGAAGTCATTATTTTCCAACCATAGTTTGATGCAATATTTTTGATTTCACTTTCAGTTATTTTTTGATCTCGACCTCAATCTTATGGGCATTTTATGATATAATCAATCCACACCCATATCCTCTTCGGTATTTATGTTTTGTGATATAAATTTATTTGAATCGTACACAAACATCAGCGTTTGCTGTTGTCTTGCAGAGGATTCTTCTTAAACAATTTGTTTATGGATGTTGGAAACTAGCCTGTAGGTCGTGTCTACTACTTGTCCCTGTCGTCGGGCAGTATATATTAGTGAGAAGATATGTAAGATTGTTGAGGACTTTCATACAGCTTTTGATTGCCCATATGTTTAGCAGGCTGCATCGAGAATTCTGTATAAGTAAGTAGTATGCAATAGGAGTAGCAGAAATGGGTGACAGTTTTGGGCTTAAATATTTTCGCCTTGGCAACACTTATCTGTTGCCTTTGTCGCTTGTTTTTCTACTTTTTTAAGGTTTTCTGATATATTGATGTAATTGTGTGTTACGAGTTAAGGAACACTAGCATTGTTTAGATTAGTTTTTCTAGTGGGAAGTTTATAGATGCAGCCCTAGTTCACGTCAGTTCTGACTCATAGCCCTACGATTATGAAAATTTTCTGAAGTACGAGCACAAATTTAGTACGAAAACAAATAAAATTTAGATACTGGTGTTTTGCTTTTACATCGCTTAACATTAAAATTATAAACAAAAGCTAAAAAAACAAAACAATGAACTCGTTTACAAATTATCGCACTGCTTAATATAACAACAAATACCAGAATAAAAAAATGGTAAACAAGTAAATAAGAATACAACAACAAACACTACAGGAATAAATGTAAACAAAATACACAAACAACAATAGTGAAACAACGGTGTTTTACATTTATAGAGATTTCGAGAAGGCGAAGTCATGAATGTTCGCAGTAATTAGACAGTTTACTCTGCCATATAAAAGGCAAGGCAAAGCAGGCGAGTTAGTTAGTGAAGTTCAGTGTGTTTGAAGAGAGTAATCGTGTTTTGAAGATCTCCGTTACAAAGATCTGTTGAACAATTGTCTAGTAATTGTTATTGTTTATGCAAAGGGTGTAAACAGAGGAATAACAAACAAAGCAATTGTTGTTGTTTAAATAAAGTTGTGAACAGTAATTGTGAGAACACAAATTTATTTTTATTTTATTTGCAATTTACATGCTCATATTTAAACATTTTTAAAAGGGAAAAACGTAACAATATATTCGGCACAGCATTTCTGTGCATAAAGCCTAGCTGATCGCTGTTTATGTCTTCATCTACAGACACATTGATAGTTTATTATGGCAACAATTATTTCATTAACACTAAGGAGCATAATTCTTGTTTAGTTTTTTATGTCCTTAGGGGTTGTCATTCGTCCGAAGCTGAAATCACATAATTTCCTAAAATTTTTGTGTCTGAGGAATTTGTTTGAAAAAAACGAAAAGAAATAATAACGGAATAAATAATAGAAGGCGCCACTAAGTATGCTGGTGTAGAGTATACAATTTTAGGGCAGAGTGTAAATTTTTTTTTAATAAAAATTAAAAAAAATTTTTTTTTCAAACAACTAATCTTATGCATACGGGTGCAGTATAAAGAAATTGACAAAGTCTGCCAATAACACACAAGTTTCACACACACACACACATGCCAACATGTCCACACTCGACTAAGGACATATTTTCAAGCATTTACACGTACACTACACACACTACATACTTTTATGTGTTTCAGGAAGTTTTCTTAAGAAAAATCATTTCTCTTTACCATCGGACTGTTCAAAACCACACAAACACACACATTTTTCTTACCAACAACACTCTTTAAGGTTTAATTTTTGTACTTTTGTTCTAATGTTGTTTGTTATTGTTGTTGTATGTTTATGGTATTTGTTTTTGGTTTTATGGATATGTGTGTATACTTGTATGTGTGTGTGTGAAAGTCCTTATTTTTATAGAAAACCAAAATCTTAAGTGGGTCCTTTGCGTGCCATTGTTGGAAATTGAATTTGAAATTATTTTCAAATCTCAAACCAACCAATTCTAGCAAGTAACTGGCAAAACAAAAACAAGGAAAAACACAGGGAGAGAGAGAAAGAAAAACAACCAAAAACAGCAAAGTCGACCCTGAAGTACAACAAGTGAGTGAAAATAAAAACTGAAAATATAACAACGAACAACAACAACAATAACAATAAGAAAAAGCAATAAATGTTTAAGTAAAACGGAATTACTGAGTGAATGTACGCTGGAATGAATGAATGTTTGGTTGGCTGGTTGGTTGCTTGGCTGTCTGAATGAATGAGTAGCATGAGGGTACATTTTAAGTGCATAAATTCAAAAGGATTTCTGATTTTGAGAGTTACTTTGGATATTCGTATTGCTTTTCGTTATTTTTCTTTTTTTTTTATTAAGTTTTTGTATCCCATTTAACGTTTGCTCCTTAAGGATCAAATGGGTGCCATGAAGAGGGTTGTTTTCATACTTAATCGTTGCTTTATTAATTTTTTATTACGCTTTGATATTTATTGCAGTGTGAGTTCTCAAATAACTAGACACACTTGAAGTATTTGAATAAAACAAATCGTTTTCATCCTTACAATCACCACCCCCCCCCTGACAACAACACTTCACAACTCCCCCACAATTCACAATTTTAGTGTAATTTGATGCTCTTTTGCCGCTGAAATAAAAAAAGAAAATAATTTCATTTCGTTATACGCAAAAGACAGGGAAAAATAAATAGAAATTAAAATGTAAATAAGATGGAAAGAAAAACAGAAGAAAATTATTCAATTGAAATGAGTACAAAAGCGTGTTTATGAGATGAATGACCCACAAAAAAGCATTTTTTAACACGATAATATAGTAAATTTACCAAAATTTCTAAAGGAACAATAAAAATAAAAATTAATATTCACCGGATTTCATTGCTTTAAAGAAATCATAAAAAAATTTAAATTATTTTTTATTTCCATTCTACTTATAACACCAGTATCAATGGCATTTCAGTATTAAATTGACACCATAAAAGAAATATGATGAGAAGACAGGTATGAAATGGAAATAAAAATGTCTATGAATTTTATATTCGTATATAAAATAAACATCTTTAAATTTAATTAGCATGTTCGAGTTAAATTTCCTATGTTTCAAACTTTAGTTGACACAATTACTATCTTAATCAGAAATAAATGTTACTGGAAGTATGATTCACACGCTTATTTTATACTTTAAGTATACTTAAAGCATACTTTAAGTTTAACAAACGATTATTAGCACTTCTTATTCCAAATACGTTTGCTTTATTCATTTGAGATTGTCAATTCAATCGCTTACGAAAATTTTTAAACACAGTAGCTGCATTCAGAATTTAGCTGAATCATCGGAATCAGTGGACTCATTAGAATCAGTAGAGTAATTAGAATCATTTGAATCATAGGTAGGTACGTACGTATAAGTGTCCGTCCCCCCAAATGAATTGGATGGACGCACTTAGACCCCATGGGACCCATTGTGATACCATAGTTCGCGTCCACCATCCCCTAGTCGTGAAACCATCCAGAGCTTACAATGAAGCGACTCAAACTGCCGACGACAATATTCGACAAATCACTCAGATCATCGATGTAGTAGGCACCAAGATGTCTCTTCCTTCTCTGACATAGGGCCGGGCATGTTCCCAGTAGATGATTTGAATCATAAGAATCATCAGAATAATCAGAATCATCAGAAACAGGAGAACCAGGAGAATCATCAGAATCATGAGAACCAGGAGAATCATCAGAATCATTAGAATCATTAGAATCATCATAATCAGGAGAATCAGGAGAATCATCAGAATCATCAGAATCATGAGAACCAGAAGAATCAGAAGAATCATCAGAATCATGCGAACCAGGAGAATCTGCAGAATTAGGAGAACCAGGAGAATCATCTGAATCAGGAGAACAAGGCGAATCACCAGAATAATCAGATTCATCAGAATCATCCGAATCAGCAGAATCATCAGAATCATCAGAATCGTCAGTATCATCAGATTCATCAGAATCAGTAAAGCCAAGTCACATATGCACATGCAGATTGTTGTCATGGTCTGAGAACTTGACTAGAGGTTTGGAGTTTTTGTGAAAGAATTTGTTTGACCATAATTCACTTTAATATTGTAATTCACCATGCCAACTTCCTTGCTTCCTCATTATTACCATTTAGCAAGGATTACAATTTAGTTTTTTGCATCATCCATCGTGTGTGTGTTAAATTCAACCATGAGTGGCGCAACCTACAGTTTAACGCCTACTCTGATCGGCAGATTTAAGAAACTTTTCATATCAATTTCATTTACTCTCAGATCAGTTTGCCATAAGGAATATTGAGAAAAACCACAGCTGGTACGGAGCTTACAATTTCCGATGTATTACAGAGCTTAGGTCTTTCTATTGCCCCAGTTAAGTTGGATTTTATTCATTCGTTTTACAGGGAAGCTTAATATTTATGGCAGCAGGAGGATTTATTTATTTAAGTCAGTGGACAAATTCCTTACTGGCTAATAATAAAAATAGGTACGAATAAAATTAAATAGAATTACAATCAGTTTCTTCAAAAATACAAGTAATAGTTACAATAAAAATTTGAAAAGTTATGAATTGAGAAAAAATGATGTTCCGTTTTATAACGCAAGAATTTAAAGAAAAATCAACAAAGTCTGACAAATAATTAAATTGATGGCAAATTCTAGTTAACGGATCAGCAACAGCATAATTAGTTCTGCAGAATTGAATATAAATAAGATTATAACAGCGGAATTTACGACAAGGAACATTGAATTTAACAGATCTTAATAGGAATTCACAGCAAATATTACCATTGATCAGGTTAATCATAAAGGATATATTTAACATTGTTCGACGACTCTTAAGGGTAGGCAGTTTTATTAAAGCCAGTCTGCTAGTATATGAAGGCATATCCTTGTAATTCCATCCAAGGCCACACAAGCAGAAGAGTAGAAATTGTTTCTGAACAGATTCGACGTGTTCGCTGTAAACATTATAGTGAGGATCCCATACGATGGATCCATACTCCAAAATTGGTCTGACGTGCGATACGTATAACTGTTTAGTAATAAATGAATCAGTAAATTAATTTGTCAACGTTTTATGAAGCCAAGAGTGCTTTTTGCCTTATTTTCAGTCAAAGTGATATGATCATTAAAGTTTAATTTTATGTCTAACAGGATCCCAAGATCAATAAAAGAGTCCCCTATTTCCAGTTGATGACATCCAAGCAATTAATTAACCGCAATAAAATTATTTTTTGAGAACCGCATACAGTTGCTTTTTTATATTCAGCTCCAACATGTTGCACTCGCACTTCAAAAAGAAATTATTGAGATCACGTTGAAGATAAATATGCTCGATGAAATTATTAAAGGAGAGAAAAACTTTTATTAACAGCGAAAAAAGAAGTGGACCAAGATGGCTGCCTTGAGGAACACCAGATAGCACATAAATATACTAAGATAGGCTATTGTTGACACATACGGTCTGCTTTCTACCAGTCAAATACGACACCAGCCATCTTAAACTCTCATGATTTACACCCATTAAATTCAATTTATTTAACAGAAGTTAGTGATATACGTGCAATATTGCTTGACTCTGCTCGAAACGTACGAATAAATTTGCAACCGATTCACTTCTGTTCTTAAATCGCATGGCAATTTATCCCACAATAGAAAATTACTGTCCTTTTGTTGGTCATAGCGCTAGATTTAGCATTCCAACAAATGATTTCTGCAGGAGCTGTGGGTGTGAGGAGGAGGAATACAAAGCTGTCCTTCAACTCATTTGCCAGTAACCTGCTTTAGTCATAAAGCGACTCTTTAGCCAGTATTACGACCTAGTTTCTCGCACCACCCATGTTGTGTGTCTTAATTTTATGCATGAGTGACGGGACTCATAATATAAGGTCGACAACAAACGGCTGATTTTTGAAAAGTTTTTCATGGTAATTTTTATTTACTTCGACTTTTTATCAGAAGATTGCTGAGAGGAATTTGTTAAAAAATATTTTTCATATTTCTCTTTATTCGAGATGTCTGAGAGGAGGTTTCAATACCAGGCCCGAGTCTAATAAGACAACTCACTGCCTATTAGACTACGACGACTATTATCAACAGTTTTCCTATCTCCCATTACTGATCTTGTGTACGAATTTGTAGATCATGCTGTTGTTATAGAAGAACTAACGCTTATCAGGACTAGTTTGTTTGAATATTTAGTGGCCTGGGCTGCAATACGTCATCGCCAAGACTGGGTAAAGACCTGAATGCATTTAACGCATGACAGTTTGGAAGCGTTTTTTAAAGGAGTTGATACCTGAAACAATGAAAAGAGTTTTTTCAAGGAGATCATACTGCTGAAATGCATGGAAATCCAACTATTTTCAATGTGATCAATGTTAAATGGATTAAATAGGAGAATATTAAAGGACAACAATTCATAACTTTGTGTTAAGGATTTGAGATTAGACAGATTAGACAGAATTTTATATTGCTTGACGCCGTGGTCTAGTAGGCAGTGGCTTATTAGACGTGAGGCCTTGGTTGAAAAGTTTCTTAAAAAATCTGTCGTTCGGAGTCGACTTTAAACTGTAGGTCCCGCTACTCATGTATAAAATTAACACATACAACATAAGTGGTGTGAGAAACTAGATCGTAATCGTGACTTAAGGGTTGTAATGACCAATTATGTATGTATGTTGACAACACAAGCTAGTAAAACATTTTGAGTACCTCGACTAACAAACTGTTAACAAATACATTCGGAAAATAACCACCAGAAAAGATGTCTTCCATTATGACAACGCCACACTCAAACACATCTTTGATGAGTTGCTCCAAAGTCTTTTAACTTTGCCTGGAACCTTCGTAGCATCCAACGTCTAATTCGAAATTTTCTGCATTTGAGTGGCATTTGTTTTCATGCCTCCAATCTAAAATCTAATTTTATCTTTTTTTTTTTTGAGATAGGCCTCTGAGCTAACAAAATATCATCATTCCAAGCGGTTACCAACACCCACACTTTTTACATGATCATAATATTGTTACGTTTTTACCTTTTTAAAAACGTTTAGATATGAGTTCGTTAATTGCAAACCAAGTAAAAACAAATATGTGTTTAGTTTTTCTTAAAATCTCTTTATTATTCACACTACGTTTGTGCCACTGTTTACAACTTAACGATACAACAACAGTTTGCTTGTACACTATTCTATTTCACACTTCTGTTCGCGTGAACACTAACAACTGTTCGTTAGATCTTCTCTGCCACTTGTACGTTCAAACCGCAACGCGCCTTCACACAAGGCTGACTGAATTATAACTGACTCGCTGCTGGACCTGCTGCCCTTTTGTATACGCATGCAATCAGTATGATGAACCTTCTCGATGTGGAAGGTTCTTGCTCTCGCCTTCTGGAGAATTCTATTGCTAGTACATTATTGTTTGTGTACCTTGCTTACGTTGTCCATCCCTTTTTTTCACATACATGTTGTTGTTGGTACCAGGTGCAACCAGGTTCGTTGTACGTAGGTGTGTGTGCAGCTTTAGATAATCAACACGTTCATTGTATTCTTAGTGTTAGTGTGTATTTCTATCGTGTGGCTTTTGTTTATCGTTTTTAGTGTTAAACGATATTAGGTCGTTTCGATTTGCGTAACAATATCAGCACCAACTGTTTCTGCAATATTTGTACGTCTTCAGTTTTTAATTGCTTTCCTTTCTAACGACGAAATTCTAACAAATTTCCAATCCAATTAGATGACTTTCATATATTTTTATTGAATACGGTTATTTTTATTACAGCGGGTCTATTGTATATCAATATAAAGTGCTTAATCAAATCTATTGCTGGAAGGAGTTTCTTAAATTCATTTTCACTTGTTCCTTAGAAAAGAAAATCAATACCTTTGAAATGCTTTCTATTTCCACTCCACTTTGCCTAGGCGTCAATAGGAGACTCTGTACGAAATTAATTTCTATGTGATCTATAAGTGATTGTGACTAAACAAAGTGACTAAATTTGAATGTGTGTGCGTGTGTGTGTGTCGCTGTCAGACGATGTTCGTTTAAGTGTTATAAAATAGCGAGAGAGAGAGCGAAAGAGAGGGAGACAGAGCAGTTGTATCATTTCACAAAAGGCTTTTTAGCTCAGTCGAAGGCGGTTATAATTGAATCTTTGCGCTCAATAATACACAGTAAATATTGAGTACTCTGGGTATAAAAGCTTTATATGGGTTTTTCTTTCATTCTTTCTTTGTTGTTGTTATTGTTGCTGTTGTAGTTATAGTTGTTGCTTTAGTTGTTGTTGTCTTTTGATATCGAGCTTCAAGCGGCGAAATAAAATGCAATAAAAAAATTTTATTGTTGAGCAATACGTGGTAAAATAGTGGAAAAAAATCACAAAAAGGATAACATAAAAAGACGCCATCAAAACGTTGAATGCATTAAGGAGATTCTCTATAACGGAGAAATGCACGCACACACATACAAATGCACTTATACGCAGCATTTCATATATGAATGTACGGTGTACGAATGTAGGTGAGTATACTCGTACTCAAATGGCAAACGAAGAAGACAACTTTTCATTGTTGCTACTTGTAGATGCGTTTGTTTATGTGTCTCTTGGTGTATATAATGCTTATGAGTATGTGTGCGTATATGCGAGTGTATGCATGTATTGATTGCTAAAGAATATGCATGAATACATGGAATAGCATTAGCAACGGTGGCATCTGCAACAATATTAACACAAGCAAATTAGAAATAAAAAGAATAAAAGAACGAAAAAAGGCAAAGAATTGTTAGACCATAATGGGCTTTTGAAAATTGTATTGCGACAACAGATGCCTGATAGGATCACAATGTATCACCTTAAAGTCCTTGTAGGCATGTCCTTCTTTCTAAGACGCCATTTCTTTTAAAGTATAGTTTCGCAATATATTCTCTAACTAGAGTAACAGAAGATTCTCAATATTAAATTGCAAATGTGAAAAGCATTTGAATAGGGAATCTAATGCAATACTTTGGTTTGACATCTTTTTGAGAGTGTATTAAAGGACAACTTGTTGTTGTGACACTAACATTTATAATTTTAATATCCGCAGTGTTTTTTGTGATCTTCTGAATAAAAATTTTAATGATTTCAAATCAGTTTTGATTAGCTGCAACCCAATCGGAAGATGAAATGTTCTCCGTAGGAAACCAAGTCTTTATAAAAAGAGCCGAACACTGATACAGAAGATAAAGGATAGTATCTTAATGTTCTCTACACCCAAAGATTATACAGAATTCTTGTGATAAACTTCCGAGTCTATGGGCATGCATTTTAATATGACTTTGAGAACAGC
Source organism: Sarcophaga subvicina (assembly GCA_936449025.2). NCBI lineage: Eukaryota > Metazoa > Arthropoda > Insecta > Diptera > Sarcophagidae > Sarcophaga > Sarcophaga subvicina. The sequence continues at coordinate 101,303,282 of OW388083.2, read as the reverse complement.
AATAGATGGATATCCATGCGATTTAAGAACAGTAGAAAATCTGTGGCTAAAAATCTAAGAGTAAATAAAATTGCCATGAAAAGTTTCTCAAAAAATCTGTCGTTCGGAATCGACTTTAAATTTTAACACACACAACATCAGTGGTGTGAGAAACTAGGTAGTAATCCTGGCTAAAGGATTTTGTAATGACCAAGTATTTATGTAACAGAGATCAGAAATTAATCGTTTTTTCGCTACTCATAGGTACTCATGAAATTTTGAGTATGAGTAAGTCAACAATATTGAAATTTAACTATGTACCCTGATTCATTCGTACTCCCTACAACATTGATTTATAAGTACAGGTTGTAATGAGTATGAGTACAACGTTGAAATCAAACTCATAACATTCGAAATATGTTTGATTCATACGCCTACTTATTCGGATTTATAAATTTAGAAAAATACTTATAATACTCATAAATGAGTCAAATGATTCGAATCATTCATCAAAATTTACAGTCTTAGTTGTTCTTGCTTGTACAAAATAAAGAAAGAAAAAGACAAAGACAGCAAACAAAGCAAACACACAACCTTCTAGTGAGTATTGCAGTGTTTGTACGCGATTAGATTGTAATTTTTGTAAATGTTGAGTAAAGGAAATCAACATAATCATGCGTATTGTTAAGTATGAGTACGATGAGTACTTCAAACTTTGAATATGAGTAGTATGAGCATGATATTAAAATAAGTGTGAATGCGTATAAGTAGCAGAAATTATGAGTATAATTCGAACCTACTTTTCTTTTTGAATACTCATTGCTGATCTCTGGTATGTATATATGGATGTAAAATTAGTTCGCTTCTTATTCATTTCAGACCAGCGGAGCCTAGATATTGAAGTCGCCGGTCTCGTAGGTAGTGTGTTGGATTCTAAGACGAGAGCCCGTGGTTCAACTCCTTGTTAAGTCATCTCGAATAAAGCGAAATGGCAAAAAGCATGAGATTAAAATAAAACTGCAAAGAAAAGTTTCACAAATCTTAGTTGGTCTCCGCCATTCATCTATAAAGTTAACACACGCAACTTGGGTTGTAAGCCTGACTAAAGGTTGTAATCCTGTAATGACTAGTTTAGTAAGTGAGCAAGGGTCTCGCAATATTACACGCACCTTCTTGTTGACAACGAAATTAAACCTCCCCTTAAAACGATGTAAGATTACCCTGTTTAGTCATGAAAAATTCGAACACCCATACCCTATAACATGTTACAGGTAGTGAGCTCCGTACCATCAATGGCAAGTCATCAGAAATGGAATTTTCGACAATACCTCTAAGCTGTTGTTTGGACGTCGAAGTAACGTTCGCAGCCTGAATTTTCATGGAAATCCTATCATCTAAGTAGAACATATAGAAACGACCTCCGGCAAAGTTTATTATTAGAACACATACCACTTCCTATTCAGTCCAGTATTTTGAAGCCATTGTTTTATGTTTTTAGAGTCCTACTGGGAACCTGTAGAATCTTGGCTAGTTGGAATTCTATAGATGAAGGCAATGTATTTCCAAAGACATCAAGAGCTGAGTGCCGCAGATGAAGATGAAGATGGCTGAAGATGTCAGCCAGCACTCACAAGTAACTACTATACGGAATTAGTGAAGATCAGTCAGTCTTGTGTGAAGACGCGGGGCGTTTGAATACAGTAATCGTGGTTTGAAAATCTCCGTTATAAAGATCTGTGGAATAATTCTCTAGTAATTGTTATTGTTTGTGCTAAGGGTATAAACAGATTAATAACAAACAAAGCAATTGTTGTTGTTTACATCAAGTTGTAAACAGCGGCACACAGAATTGTGCGAATAATAAAGAATTTTAATTAAAACTAAACACAAATTTATTTTTATTTTATTTGCAATCTACGAGCTCTTATTTTAAACGTCTTTAAAAGTAAAGAGCGTAACAATTGGTTCTAACTCTAGGCCAAACATCGCCAAAATCTTTTTCAAGTTTAAATAAAATGGCAATGAAAAGTTTCTCACAAATCTGCCATTCGGAGTCAATATTAAATTGTAGGTCAACTTTTTATGGATAAAATTAACACACACAACGTGAGATGGTGTAAGAAGCTAGGTTGTATACCTGACTAAAGGGTTGTAGTGAACAATTAAGTAAGTATACTGTGTGTTGATTTTGGCCGAAAATAAGTTCTTTATTTTGCTATCGTAAGTTAAATTTGTTGGAGATTACAAGTTAATTATGAAAGCAAAAGAAAAAACTTTTTTCTAACAATTTTTAAGTCAATTATGAAATTCGTTAGGAAAATAAATTATTTTCTATCGATTTAATATTGCAATACTCTCGTGCCTAAGTTAACTTTAATAAGAAATTTTACAATTTAAAATTGAAAACTAAGAAATGAAAAAAATGGCAAGCAATCCTAGTTAAGGAAAGATTTCAAATGATTTGATAAAATAAGGGGCATTTCACACCAATTTTGAAAAAGCAAAATAACCTCATTACAACCCTTTAGTCAGGATTACGACCTAGCTTCTCACACCACTTATGTTGTGTACGTTAATTTTTACGTCTAATAAGCACTTCATTCATAAGTTTACTTAAATATTTTGTGGCATTTCTTAAGAGCTTTCTTGCTGGCTTGCAACCAACTGTAAAATGACTCACATATATTACTATATTTGTGCGATTGTATGTATGTATGTATGTATGTATGTATAGTATAATTGCAATACTTAATGTTATTCTTGTACTTAAAGTTATTGTAGTTGTTGGTGTTTTAAGGTCGCGACTCTGGAGAATTGTAGTCAAGAACTGTTTCATTCAATGGCTGTTTGCTGTTATTGTTACTTTTGTACAGCCTTAGCGGTAGTAACTGTGACTGTGGCAGTGGCAGTGGCAAAAGTTCTTGCTTGCAACGCTCAAAAGGTGAATTGTTAAGTAAAATTCCAACATTTTACATGCCATTGTCTGTTAAGTAAGAATAAAAATCGAGCACGAGATATGAGCTGTAGATGGCAATGTCAGTTACTCAGGTTTTGTTGTTGCCATTGTTGCTGTAATAAAATCAAAAGAAAGAAAGAAATAAAAGAAAATTAAAGTAAAGAGAAGAGAAGAGTATGAATGGAAAAGGAAGTTCATATTCAATGTCCCGGGGTCTGGCATTTTAGAGAGAGAATTCAAAGCAAACAATGACGGAGAACAAAAACCATAACGAAAACACGACGACCCAACAAACATCCACACACAAAACACATCCTTCGGAGCACAGACACATACACTGATACACTCACATACACTCATACATTTTATTCATTTGCTGTGTGTTCGTTTTATGCATAATTTAAAATTAATTTAAACGTTAAATTGCACTCGATCTCATACTCTCTACTACGTAGCATGATTTGAAATCTTCATATTATTTCCTTTAGCACACTCTGATTCACTTTTATACCGTTTTTGTTTGGAATTTAGACTCCTCAATTATATGACTAAACCGTTTTCAATAGAAATGTTTTTTTCGTGTTTTAATTTTTTTTTTTTAATTTTTAAAAGCCTTAAAAGAATGTACTTTTGAAACATGATTTTCCAGCCTATTTAGCTGCACGAGACATGAAAATGCAGAGCATTGTTTGGTTTATAAACTGTGAGTGAGTGTTTCATTTGATTTCGTTTTTAGAGTCTCATTTTTTATTTTGTCATTAAAAAATTAGAGTGATACAGGGTGTGGCATTTAATTAACAACAATTGAAAAAACAAATACTTGGTAATTGGTTGTATGGCTGCGCATATTATTTTGAGTATCTACGAACCAGAGATCAGCAATGAGTATTCAAAAAGATGACTAGAATCGAATGATACTCATAATTTTTGATATTTTGAATATCATGGAACCCGTACTCATATTCAAAGCGTGAAGTAGTTATCATATTCATATTTAACAACACGTATGATGTTGTTGATTTCGACTTTCCTTTACTCAACATTTACAATAGCGGAAGGCAAATGAAGTGGAAGATGAAAATGTTCAAGTTGAAACAGTTCAGTAGGCACCAGAGATCAGCAATGAGTATTCAAGAAGATGAATAGAATCGAATCATACTCATAATTTCTGATACTTATAGGCATTCATACTTAATTTAATATCATGGAATCTCTACTAATATTCAAAGTTTGAAGTACTCATCATACTCATACTTAACAACACGTATGATGTTGTTGATCTCAACTCTCCATAACTCATCATATAAAAGAATCACAAAATAAGATTCGCATACGAACACTAAAATACTCACTAAATGGTTGTCTGTTTGCTCTGCTTGCTGCTCTATACTGTTTGCTTATGAGTCATTTTTATTTTTTTGTAAATGCAACAACAACTAAGACTGTAAACTCACTAGAATCATTTATGAGTTTTATAAGTATTTTTCTAAATTTATGAATCTGAATGAGTAGGCGTATGAATCAAACATAGTTCGAATGTTATGAGTTTGATGTGAACGTTGTACGCATACTCATTGCGACCTGTACTTATAAATCGACGTTGTAATGAGTATGAATGAATCAGAGTACATATGTAGTTAAATTTCAATATTGTTGACTCACTTATATTCAAAATTTCATGAGTGCTTATGAGTATCGAAAAAATGATTCAATGCTGATCTCTGCTCCTCCACTTCTAATACAACGTCTACCTTGTTGATTGAAAAGTTGTCCACTCTCAATCTTCATCAGATATTTCGGGTTCTGAAGACATTTAAAGTACGTTCACTACTGGATGAAGTTTTTGTTGTACAACACGATTGCAAGCAAGCTTCCTGTTATCAAAAAATTTCCTTTTAGACCTTGTGTTGAAGTGCCCACTCGTTTATGGCGTTTATGGCAAACCTAATCACCCCGTATTGCGTCATTTATTCGCCTATCACGAAATAAATAAGAATTTAAACGAAAGATATTTAAAAGCCGTACAAGACCTGCAGTTTTGAAACCACTAAGTAAATAACTAAGTTACATTTCCTTAAGGGCCATATCCATATTCGTTATTCTGATTATTATTGAAATTCATTAATGAGACGGTGAGATGTTGTAATGTCCCTTGAGGAGATTGAAGGAAACTTAGTTGTTACGCTGCCTTTACTGTAGGTTGACTTCTGAAGAAATTAGAAAAGCTAGGTGCGGCAAGGAACTTTATTGTACTATGAAATTTTGAAAATTGAAAATTTTTGATCAAACTACATGTTTTGATTTAACCAAAACTCATAAATTCGAAGCTCATATGCTAATCGGGGTACTTATATGTCCCTGCCTCATAGGTGCTTTTGAGAGAAGTTCATTAATTGTATAGAGGCTGAAATGATTGCAAACAAGGTAAAATTTCTCGATAGGTATTCTTTGGACAGCTAAGGTAACCTACTCTCTGTCAATTTTAGAAGACTCAAACTGGTTTGAGTGTGACTAGTTGTTGCATTGTAATAAGGCTTTTTTTTTTTGGCACATTTCAATTGATATTTCAGAAGAGCCATATCCCTAGGTAGGTAGGTAGGTTGGAATGGTAGCTTTGATACCAAAAGCTCAATTGAGCACGCATCGCGGCCTGTTATGACGCCACAGCTGAATGCAGCCTCTGTACTGATCTATATACTGAAGTTCCTCCAAACCAGTCAAGAAGAAGAAATTGGTTGGAAGTTGGACGTACTGTACCAGCCCTGGTGAGCTCGTCTCTCTGTATTTTCCCGGAATATTACTGTACCCGGAGACCCAGATTAGTGTGACTCTGAAGCGCCCAGAAAGAAGTTCGAGACAGCGACGACATTCCCTGACCACCCAGGAGTTATTCACAATGTTCGACAGAGGTATTATGCCAGCCTGACTATCAGAGAAGATCTAGATGCAGGTGAAAGCAGCACTGTTGACGAGGATCTATTGAGCAGCCCTTTAGATGGCCATTATTTCTGCCTGAAACACGCTACAATAATCCGACAGTCGGAGGGAAATGTTAAGGTCCAGCTTCCCAGTGTAGACTCCACTACCGACCCCACAATCGAGTTTAGAGCCGTCGGTGTATACATCCAGGAGTTTCGGGCGGACTATCATGTCAGGGTACCAGTTGACCCTGCTCGGAATCAGAAAGTGAACACCCATGTCAAAACAATATTCCACTGCGAGATAATCGATGTTCAGTGGGGCCACAGGATCAATCTCCAAAATAGAGGAGTGACCAGAAGGGACGATGAGCCAACGAGACAGGGCACAGAGCCTAGTCGCAGTGAACTTAGCTACCTCATTAGCGAGAAGCACATTAGGAAGCCAGTTAAGCATTACGAACAAGGCCTTTGCGGGAGTGGCGCGTAGAGCACCAGTGATACAAATAGCTGCAGACCTTCTGACCTTGTCAGAGCAGTGAACCAGAAAGCAACGCCATATAGGAGGTTGGGTTCGATGACTGTAGAATAGATCCAGCGCATTAAGTTTGATGGGAGACACCATCTGGATGCCTTACTACAGCAGTAAGCAGCACAGGCCGTTTTGCGCGCCCTAGCAGCCAGATTTGCCGTCCAGTTGAGTTTAAAGCCGATAAACGTGCTAATAATTGTGAAATATTAAAAATCTGTTTGATTAGACCAAAAAGTAACACTGGAATGGGGTTTCAAGATCACAATTTTGTTCCCTACTTGTTGTTTCCTGCTATTACGTTCGATAGTTTGGCTTGGTTACATGGTATTCTGCATGTATCTACATAGCCAATCTCTATTTGGAAATTTTCTTTTTTCTGATTCCTTAAGGAAAAAAAATTTATTTTCAAAATTACATGCTCGGCGTTGTTTTGTTTTAATTTTTTTTCTATCGTGCACGATTTAACCTTTCATTACACTTTCAAACGCAATCGCTATTCAAGGATTTTTTTCTTTCGTTTCATTTGCAAATGATGTTCAACAGAAAAAAAAATTAAAGAAAAAGAGTTCAATTATATGGAAACTAAGAAAGGCTTTCAACACTAAATGGAAATAAAATGGAAGACGAAAATAAAAGAAAGATTTTCAACAACATTTCAAAGGAAAAAAAGAACAAAAAAAAAGGAAACATAATAATAAAAGCAGGAGTAAAATTTCGGTTTGCTGCCAGACCCGTATAATAGTTGCAGTTTATTATACGAAAGCATTATTTAAACATTTCATCAAAATTATTACCCCCCCCCCCCCCCCCCCCGTAAAATACAGACACACATACACTCTGCCGCTGATATTTGGGTAAGGCTAAGTGAAGTATAGAAGTTTAAGTTTAAACTTCAAGGAGTATCTGCCAAAAATATAAGAAATCTTGCTTAAGTGTAAGTGTGAGAGTTTATTGCTACTGAAATTATACTCAAGTATCTCTCATGGCTTGCATAGAGCTATCTTGCTAGTATCTTGCTTTTGTTTGAAGGCGTTGTGGATGTTTAGTTCGTTTTTTTCTGTTTTTCTTCTCTTTTTCAATATGAATTGCATGTAATCTTGCATAAAATTACCCAACATTTATACTCTCAAATGTAAAAAAGTATCATTTTTCCTCAATATCTACTTCATGGATAGCTGCAGACCAAATAAAATCCAAAAAAAAACGAATCCAAAAAAATTTTTTTGTTTTGAAGAATTTCTATCTTTTAAATTCATTTTTATACAAATATATTCTACTTTTCTTTTTTCCTTTTGATTTTTATTTTTTTGCTTCATTTTGTTTCTTGTGTTCATTCATTCTTTCAAATTTCTAGCAGCAATTTTTGTTTGCCATTCCTGATGAACATTTCTTGCAAAGGCAATGGAGACCAAACATTTTGAAACAAAATGTAGGAAAGATTTCGGATGCTGATTTTAGTTACATGAGAACTGTCGATATCGATAACAGTTCGGCAATATCAAACTGATATATCTGTTTAGCAAGATTTGTTAAGTCAGTGCGGTGTTAAGGTAGTGTGTTGACTTATTTGACGTGAGAGCACGATTCAAATCCCTGGTCAGACGTCAAAACGAAATATGAAAGAAAAATTTTTTGGAGAGTCTTTTATTCTTTTCTCAAAAATTTGTCGTTCGGAGTTGACTTTAAACTGTAGGTCCCTATACTCCTGTATTTTTTTTTACGCTAAGGAGGATTAAATGAATGCACCATAGGGGAAGTCATCACTATCAACCGTGTGTGGGGTCCTCTCACACTAAATCTCCCCTCCTCTTTTGGACTCTTTGTGGTATTACTTCGAAGTGGAGTCCGTCTGGCCATTTGACCCCTTTATATCCATATCCGCGTCCGGATTGCGCAACAAAATGCGAGAAGGTGCCTAAACAGCCATTCTAATTCTCTCGTTCAAGTCAATCTTCTTTGATTTCAGTAAGGCCTCAGTGCAACTGGCTATGCTGTTCCAATTCTCCTCGCCGTTCAAAATTACTTCGCAGAAGTTCTCGACGGTACAGACACCGACTCAAGATTCCTTCTTTCCAAGCTCCATCTCTCACAATGAAAGAAAGTGTGTTCCGCATCATCAATCGGCGCATCATCATAGATGCAATTTGGTCATGTCATCTTCCCCATTTAAAACAGGTACTTACAAAAGTGACCGTGTCCGGATAACAGTTGTGTTAAATAGTAGTTAACCTCACCAAATTTCCTCTCTATCCAGCGGGTAATATCTGGGAGAAGTTTTGCCGTCCATCTACCACTCGTCTCACTGTTCCATTTCTCTTGCCAGTGTTGTATGGTTCGCTTTCTGGCGTCGTCGACATTTAATGTCTCTCTGTGCACTTTCTTCCGTTCGCTTGATTGTAGACCTATAGGTATTACACCACTGATTACCAGTATTGCTGACTTGTATACAGTTCTATACGCCGATGCCACTCTAAATGCAGCTGTTCGTTGTACCGATGATAAAATTTTCATCCTACAGTCGACCTTTAATGCCTCTGCCCAGATCTCACTGCCGTATAGCAGAATAGAGTCCGTTATTGTCATCATCAATCTGCGTCTGCTCTGTACAATATTGGCAAAAGCCTATATTCCTGTATAAAATGAACACACACAACATAAGTGATGTGAGAAGCTAGATCGTAATCCTGACTCAACCCTTCAGTTCAGTGACCAATTATGTGTGTGTATGTATGCTAAATCATTAAGAATTGCTTAACACCTGAACAATACTTCAACATAACCTGCCCAATAATCAACAAGACAAAGAAATATGCGTACCGAAGAGAATATAGCTGTAGTAGCGCTAAGTTTTGTTTATTGGCTCTACTTAATTATAATTTCTTATTCTCTTTTATTCTCTCTGGGTCTTTAGAGTGCTCATGGATAAGTTTTTTTCATATGGGAATGAAACGTCGAAATTTTTTAAAATCCAAAACCACTGTAATCAATATTTCTTTGTCTTCTGCTGCTTTGCGATCTGGGATACTTGAGTTAGGTTAGGTTAGGTTAGAGGACGTGTACCTGTCAATCAAGACAAGTACAGTACCCGGAGGTCGGTTTGTACAACGTCCTAAAGGAGGGAAGGATAATATAGGGGTTAGGATGAAAGGAGGGTATATGGGAAAGGGGGAAGTGGGAAGCGGAGGAATCAGACAGACCAGACACAACAAAAGGGTGGGAGAGCGCGACTACACCGATGAAGTCCTAGCAGCTCTCAATCTGTCGAGAGCCTTGATGTCGGCTCTCGACACTGAAATCCTGCACCCAAAGAAGGCCCTGCCAAGGGTCCTCAATCTCAATCTACCAAGAGCTGGGCAGTTACAGAGGAGGTGTTCGATAGTCTCCAAATCCTCCTCATCACAACACGCCCCGTAATAGTCCGGCTCTGATCTGTTCCAGATCCCCGTCAGCGACCTAATATCGCAGTGCCCCTGATAAAACCGACAAACAACCTTAAGCTGGCTTTATCCAAGCTCAGCAACCAACCTGTTCTCTTACTGTCTACAGCAGGCCATAGACACCTAGAAACAAAACAACCCGATCCTTGAGTTAGTAATACATAAATAGCCTTAACCACTACACTAAGTCACCAGTTATATCGGATGGTCCATCCAGCGACTTAAATTTGGATAAACGATTATTTCGAAACTGGCAACACTTATGTCAATCTATTCTGTCAGATTCAGTATATTATCTTCACTGAACGTAATGATTTACGCTTGAGCAACATTGGGATTTATTGGAAATTTTATTCCAAGACGAAGACAATTGATCGGAAATTGCACAAAAATGTTGTACCAAATTTGGGTCGAAGAGAAGAACCAAAAGTGCCCCGTATATGCAAGTTTATTGCTAAAGTTCGTGAAACTGATATAATTGTTGATGCGCTAAGATGTGAGCGTGTTCGTGCAGTACGAACACCCGAAAATATCGAAGCTGTGGCTGTGTGATTATGCGGGAGAACACATCAACATCAAGTCGACATCATTCTTAACTGTTGAACATTTCACGCACCAGTTTATGTCTAATTTTGCGAAACGATCTCCGAATAACGCCTGTCCGAATAAGTTCAATTGGTTCAAGAGTTGAAACCACATGACCATCTGTTTTATTTTCGCTTCGCTTGATGGGCCAATGACAAATTGTACGATGATGTCATATTTTTTTGAAAATGAGGACGGCACAACCATTACGTTAAACGGTAACACCTATCGTACCATGATAACCAATTTTTTTTTGTACGCTCTCTTGATGGAATTGATGTAAACGATGTTTGATTTCAACAGGATGGTGCACTTACCACACATTTCATTTTACATCCCATGCCACAATCGATTTATTGCGTCAAACGTTTGATGTCCGTTTACTTCAGTCAGATTACAACCTAGCTTCTCACACCACTTACGTTTTGTGCGTTAGTTTTATACATGAGTGGTGGGACGCACAGTTTAAAGTCGACTTTGAAAGGCAGATTTTTGAGAAACTTTTCATAGAAATTTTATTTACTCTCAGAGTTTTTGCCAAAAATTTGCTGTCGAAGAAATATTTTTTATATTTCGTTTAGTTGGAGATGCCAGACCTGGGATTTGAATCGAGGACTCACGTCTAATAAACCAATACAATACCAACTAGACCACGGCGACTACCTACTAGACCAGAGCCTAGAAAAAAAGCGAATGCACCCATTATGATTTTGATGCGGTTTGTAGAGTGGAGGCATCATTGGCCCATTATTTCTTTGAAAATGAGGACAGCACAACCATTACGGTCCATGGAGACACCTATCGCGTTATGATAACCGATTTTTTTTGTATTCGCTTTTCATGGTATTGGTAAGAAGGATGTTTGGTTTCAAAAGGATGGTGCAACTTGCCACATATCTCATGCAACAATCGATTTATTGCCTCAAACGTTTGATGGCCATTTAATTAGTCGAAATAATGATGTCCGTGGTCTAGTAGGCAATGTGTTGGCTTATTAGGTGTAAGGCCTCGATTCAACCCCAGGTCAGGCATCTCCAAATGAATGAAATATGAAAAAATATTCCTTTGGCGACTTCCTTCCAACAGATTTCTGGCAAAATTCTGATAGTAAATACAATTACCATGAAAAGTTTCTCAAAAATCTGTCGTTCAGAGTCGATTTAAAACTACAGGTTCCGCCGCTCATATGTGAAATTAACACACTCAACATAAGTGATGTTAGAAACTAGGTCGTAATCCTGACTGAAGGGTTGTAATGACTAGTTATTTATGTATGATGATGTCAGTTGGTTGCCATGAAGCTGCGTTTTGACACCGTTGAAGTATTTTCTGTGGGGCGTTGTTGAAGACAAGCATTATGACGACAAACTAGAGACAATTGAGCATTTGAAGGCCCAAATTCGTAATGACATTAACGAGATACGGCTGCATATACTTGAAAAATTTAATACGAAAATTGGTTTAATCGAATGGGGTACTGTGCGAGTAGCCGAGGCAGCCATATGAATGAAATAATATTCCATTGCTAAGCGGAACAATTGTACTTCACAACAAAAAAATTAATTTTGGTTTTTGTTTTATTGGATTCTTAAATTTAAACCTTTAAATGGCCTACCCTTTATTTTCAGTGTGTGATATAGATGCTGTGCGCTAAAATATTGTCATAAAATCGATCGATAAAGATAGAAACCATTTGCAATAAAATCCTACCACAGACAATAATTTTGTAATTGGAATGACTTTCAATTAAACTTTCTTTGTTAGTTAATCCAGCCACAAAAACCAAAACTGATTAAGTTGTTTAATCTTTCAATTTTATTTATTTACTCTTGCCTTTTGCTTATGTTTCCCTTTTTGTTTTCTAATAACTTACATGCCAGTTCACTGCGCTATTATTTATATTGTTCTTATTATTGTTGTTATTGTTGTAATACTAATGGTAATAAAATAACTTAATTAGCCGCAAAGTAAAAAGAAAAAAGGGGGAGGGCCAAAGTAAAATAATTTATTATATTTACCCATAATTTTTTATAAAAAAAACGAGAAGATGCCACGGCATTCACTCCAGCTCCACCTTAATACAAAATACATATTCCGTTTGACTTTTTTTATGCTCTCCATTCTATTCTCTATCTATTCTATTATCCTTTAACTGATATTAAGTAGTGTATGTCCTACCAATTGTTTTTATGGTTAATACAGCCAAAAGCTTAAAGCATACACGTACACTGTTATACAGTGAATATAAATTAATATACTTAGGTATGTATGTACATGTAAATATGTAAGTAAGTATGCTTTTGACAGAGTGAATAGAAAGAACGAGAGAGAGCTAGAGAGGCTTTTGGATTTTATTAACAACAGGTTTAATATCTGAGTCCTGAATTCAGTTGCCACAAAACAACAGGTCTTTTACTCTGTACTACTTGCCCGGCTATTTTTAATTCTCCATACCCGGCCAGTGGTTCTTTTGGTTGCTCTGTCTGTCTGTCTGTCTGTATCTGTATCTAGATATCAAGAGCACAACAAATACTTTGTAACTACAAAGACAGAAGAAGTAAAATTAATAATCACACAAAGTAAGAACCTGTGGTAAGAACATAAAAAAAGAGAGGAAAATAAACTTTCATTTTCATTTTCCTTATTTTACTTTCGCCTTTATTACGATGGTGATGTTTCATGCAAACAAAGCAAAACAAAACAAAACAAAATAAAATAAATAATAAAACACGTAAAGTATTATAAATCGATCGTCCATGCCTTCGATATGATGCCCTACTTAAGAGTTATTAGGGAACAAGAATACTTGTAATGATAGCCCTAGTAATGCCTTCCATATAGACATTGAGGTCATCAGGACATCACCAAATGATATACACATATTTACCGACAGTAAAAAGGCCATTGGATCCCTAGCGTAGATCTGTAACACCACATTAAAGATTGTCATAGATTGACGGGTGCCTGTGGAGGAGATTGCGAGACATTCGACAGTTACTTTCATTTGGGTTTCTGGACATGAGACCATCGAAGGTAATAAAACCAACGCACTTCCTAAGCAGGCACTGTGAAAAATTCAAATGATTTCCAACAAGGGGTTGGCATTGTTCTTCTGCAGAGAGGGAAGTAAATTTGTTTATTAATTGCTCATTATAACACTTCAGTCAGGCTTACGACCTAGCTTCTCACATAACTTGTGTTGTGTGTTTTAATTTAATACACGAGTGGCGTGACGTACAGTTTAAAGCCGACTCCGAATGATAATTTTTTGAGAAACTTTTCATGGCAATTTAATTTATTCCTAGAATTTTTGCCAGAAATCTTCACAGAGCAAGCCACCAAAAGAAACATTTCTTCATGTTTCGTTTCGTTAGAGATATCTGGGGTTTGAAGCGAGGCCTCACGTCTAATAAGCCGACACACCGTCTACTAGACTACGACGACTTCAAGGCTGCTACATCGGTGTTTAACAGCGTTCATGTTTCTGTACCATTGTCAACGAAGAAATATTTTTTCATATTTCGTTGGCTTGAACCGCGGCCTTACTCATAAGCCAACCCACTAATAAGCCAACCCACTAGACCACGACGTCTTCAGGAAAGCAAATGGTTTCACAAAAACTCCATTCAATGGTAAAGGTTAGATAAGATAATCAAGAAAGAAAGATACCAACCAGGAGCTTTCATTATGGGACGGAAGAGTTAATGTAGGTGTTACAATGGGTAGTCGCCGTAGTCTAGTAGGTACTGTGTAGGCTTATTAGACTAGAGGCCTCGGTCAAACCTCACGCCAAACATCTCCAACAAAACGATATAAAAAAACAGTATTTCTTCGAAGACTTCCTCTCAGAGATTTCTGACTGTCATGAAAAGTTTCTCAAAAATATGTCGTTCGAAAACGAATTCAAACTGTAAGTTCCGCCACACATGTTTAAAATTAAGACACACAACACAGATGGTGTTGAGATCCTGAGTCGTAATCCTGACTGAAAGGTTGTAATGACCAATTTTGTATGTATGTATGCTTGTTACAATGGGACCTTTTAGGATCCAAGTAAGCTGTGCCCATACAGGCAGTTTACCGAAGCTAACCTATCTTTCTATGTGTTATTTGCCCCAAAATGTGAAGGAGTTGTGATAAGCTTATGAATATAGATGTGGAAACTTTCTTTCATTTTATGTGTTTATCAGTTCTATTTTTCAAGGATAAAAATACGCTTTCAAAAAAGTAATGGAACTGATGGGGTACATAGCCTTATACACAAAGTTTGCTAATTGTCTGCCATGGCACAAGATCGTCCTTATGTATTCATATACGATTATCGTTAGGTTTAGGCCTTATGACATTGGAATTATTGGTCTTAAAATCTGCAGACAGCTCTTTTGTGATAAATTACGAATCATGAATGATAAACTACGAAATCGTTCCCAGATAAACACAATCGTTCGTCCATAGCATCGCTTTCAAGTGTTTTTGAAATGCTGACAGTACAGACAACAACCTATTTGCGTATTTATGAAGTTTTTGTGGAGAATGGTTTGATAACGATTTGATAATATTGTCAGGACACTGTATCCTGTGGTTTCATTCTGTTTAATACCAAATTGGAAAGCCCAGAACGAAAATCCGTCTCAACATTAATTTTTCCATCCTCCAAATGTAAGTCGAGTAAATCTTTGGTAGAAAAAGATTTAATTTTTCCTGAATTCTATTAGGAGTAGTTAAAAACGTTTTATCTATTGCTAGTGAGCTGTATAAGCTTCTCAACAACATGGACTTTGTGCAGCGTATTAACATCCAGCGGCTGCATCATGGCTTTTAATGGAGGAGGGTGCTCCGGAGAGACGGGTATTGGATGCGAAGATCAGCTGAAACTAGGTCGTAATCCTAACTGGAGGGTTGTAATGACCAATTATGTATGTATGTATGTATAACTCATCTTTCTTCAATAGATAAGGCCATGACGGAAGAACTGATGCAGCAGCCTTGAAAGTTCTTCAGGCCAATGCGAATTGGCAATGACTTCCGCATCGAATCCAACAGTGAGCTGTATGAGCTCCTTAGCGACACGGACATTGTGCAGCATATTAACATCCAGTGGCTGCGCTGGCTCGGCCATGTTGTTCGAATGGAGGAGGATGTTCCGGCTAGACGGGTATTTGATACGACGATCTGCGGAAGTCGGCGAAGAGGACGAACTTGTTTGCGTTAGAATGACCAATTCAAGGAAGCCCAGTCATCGACTGGTGTGACCAATTGACGTAGGCGCGCCAGAAGCAAAGGCTCCTAGAAGTATGTCTTAAGGCAGACCGAAATCCGTTAAGTGGGTTGGTAATGACTGATTAAGTAAGTAAGTAAGTGCCTAATGACATCTCTATAACCTTGATAAAAATTCTGAATATGACTAGTAAGTAGAACCAAAACAGAGCAGCGTTGCCAACAGGATATCCAATTGAAATTACACAAGTGCTGTACAAATTTACACCTGATAGCTATGGGAAGAATAAAAAAAAGAAAAAAAATAAGTACAGCTGCGGGAAAGTATAGGTAGAGAATACTTTTACAAGCTCGTGCTTGGAAAAATAAATCTTATTTTGGTTTTTATTTGGCTTAATGACCAGACGTGCTCGTCCTGGTAATTTACTTTCATTCTCTTTGCTGTTAAATACAAGTAAACACAGTTAAGCGGGTGTGTGTGTGTGTGTTGTAATGGTAAGAGGAGTTCCAACTGCTTAACAAAAAATTTTACGGAAACAGAAGTAGCAGCAAATAAAACACAACACCTGCACACAAAAATACATAAATAAACGCTGCTTTAAATGCTTCTTTTCTGCTCTGCCTTTAAACTGTACTACCATACCAAACCATAACAAATAAGCTTTTGTCCTGTACTTTATGGTTTCGTTGTATTAAAAATGCTTACAAATACATACAAAAAAAATTAAAATTAAAAGAAGAAAAAAAACAACGCCGGATTTGTTTTTGTCTGCAAAAAGAGTGTGGTTTACAGTGCAAACGATTTTTTTCCCAAAACGTTTTTCATTACCTGATCAAAGTGCTGTCAGGTACGTTGTGTTTATTTTATTATGCTTTCCTCTTTAGCCATTCCTTTTTCCCCCCTTTAAGTATAGTCAGTTAAATGAACATTAACCTTTAAATAGAGGCGAAAAAACACAAAGAATCCACATTCCCAAATATGGCATCAACAACATCAGAAGCAGATGCAGAAGTAAAACAAAAAAACACAAAAACAGAAGCATCTGCGGAGAGAGCAGCTTTTAAAAAATTATTTTGAAACATTTGTCTGTAAAAGTCAAATTAGTTAATCTTTTATAAAATGAATACCAACCAACAAAAACAACAGCAGAATGAAGAGGACAAAAAGCAGAGAACGGCAAAATAAATTTGATTTTATTATGCGAATTACAGACAAAAAAAAAAAAAAACAAGCGCAGAGGGTATTAAAATGTATGTCGTATACTAGTGTGAAAAATTAAAACAAAAAAATATGGTGGAAATAAAATAAAATATTTTGTGGAAATGTAAATAAAATTAAGTGCAATGAGAAAGAGAGAGAGAAGAATTGTTGTAAATGAGATTTTTCAAGCGGGTCAAAAAAAAAGGGTAATAAAAAGTACGTTTAAATATAGTAAGCAATGCAGTGGAATAACAATGTGGGACTCTTTTCAGCATGTGTTGTGCTGACACAATACCCTTTAGTTACAGTTCAAAAACTAAACAGGCTTAAAATGATCACTAAAGGTAACAGATACATATCGTAATTAAGCACAGAATTAATAAAGCCTTCTCTACGGGTTACTTAATTGTTCATTACAACCCTTTAGTCAGGATTCTGGCCTAACTTCGCAATGAGTATTCAAAAAGGAATCCGTACTCATATTCAAAGTTTGAAGTACTCATCATATTGTTATATTTTTTCCTTTTTAAAAACGTTTAGAATATGAGTTCGTTGATTGCAAACAAAGTAAAAACCAATATGTGTTTTGTTTCAGTTAAACTCTTTATTGTTCACACTACTTTTGTGTGCCACCGTATACAACTTAATGGATCGAACAATAATTGCTTCTTCACTATTCTATTTCACACTTCTGTCCGCGTTAACACTAACAACTGTTCGTTAGATCTTCTCTGCTTACAAATTTTTTGAAAGCAATACCACTTGTACGTTCAAAAACGCAATGCGTCTTCAAACAAGGCTGATTGAATTCTTACTGACTGATTGCTGGCCTTGTCTTGCTCTTTTATATACGCACGTAATCAGTATGATGAACATTCTCGCCTTCTCGAGAATTCTATAGCGACTGTATTGTTGTTTGTTTATTTGATTCACATTGCTTGTTGTTGCGTTCTCTCTTGTTTGTCTATCTCCTTTTTTTTCATGCCGATGTTGATGCTTTGCTTGTAACATGTTCATTGTATTCGTTAGTGTTAGTGTGTTTGTTTGCATTTTAATGTTAAACGATGGTACACCGTTTCCCTTTTAGTAACAATATTTATACTTAACACGAATAATGTTATTGATATCGGCTCTCCATAACTCAACATATACACGAATCACAAAATAAGTATGAACACTAAAATACTCACTGAAAGGTTGTGTGTTTGCTCTTTTGCTCTGCTTGCTTATGTATCCTTTTTCTTTTGTTGTAAATACAACAACAACTAAGACTGTAATTTTTATGGAATGATTCGAGTCACTCATCAATCATTCATAAGTATTATAAGTATTTTTCTAAAGTTATGAATCTAAACGAGGCTCTAAACGAGGCTTATGAATCAAACATATTTCGAATGGTATGAGTTTGATGTCAACGTTGTACTCATACTCATTGCAACCTATACTTATAAATCAACACTGAAGTGAGTACGAATGAATCATTACGACCTAATTTCTCACACCACTCATGTTGCGTGTGAAATCTGCTGAGAGGAAGTCACCGAAGAAATATTTTTTCATATTTTCGTTTTGATGTCTGACTGGGGTTTGACCCTTTGCCTTTCGTCTAATAAGCCACCACACTACCTACTAGACTACGGCGGCTCCTATATACCCTCATTAGCATGAAATCAATGCAAAAGCGAAGTCTTTTAATTATTATTTTCATTTGAAATATGTCGTGTTATATGCTAAGATACTCCCAACCGCATTTCTATAAAAATTCCGTGTTTAAAATAATTTCTAGCTTCACTGCCTAAGCTGTAGGTTCAGCTTTAGATATATTGAAAGCAAACAAAATATTTCCTTCTTATACTTTTTAAGTCCTGTGGCTTTTCTCTGTTAAACGATTTCCTTTCCACTTTTCTATTGTTTTAACAAACTGTTGTTGTGCTTGTATAGTTGGTCCATATATGTGAAGCTGCATGTTATTCTTATCTTCAATCGTAGATTGTTATCATCAACTGTAAAAATAGAAATTTCCTCACTTAAATTCAATTCACTTGAGTTGAATTGAAACAACGAAACGATGATGCTTTAGTATGTAAATTATAAGAAATCAACGTATAACAAAAGAAACAGAAAGAAGCGGAGGAGGGAGGAGAATGGTTAAAAACAGCAAGTAAATCCTAAAGAGCAGAGCAAATTATTGCCAAGTGATTTGCTCTTTTGTGGTTTGGCTAATGATTGTAAGAAATTAACATAAAAAGTTAAATATTCAATTCAATTTTGTTGTTTTTTTTTGCTTTTCCTTACGTTATTTTTTATTTTAAGGATGAATGAAGATAAAGGATTAAAAGGAAATGTTTGGATAGAGAGAGAAAAAGAAAAGTTTTCTTTTCAAGGCATTTAAAAACTAAGTTTTAAAGGCCTTTACTTGAAAGTTTGAATTTAATTTTGCTTTGTTAATTGGCTTCTATTTATGGGTTATGGGCATAGTTGCCAGATTTGACGAGTTATCTTCATTTTGACGATTTTGTGCTTTAAAGATATCATATTGTTAGGAAAATGTAAATGGTGTTTTGCTTTCACATCGCTTAAATTGTAAACAAAACCTACAAAAACAAAAACAATGGACTTGTTTACATGATAAACAAGTAAACAGAAATATACCAACAACACACCAGTATAAAAACGTTATAAACAATTAACCAGAAATGCAGCAACAAATACTGCAAGAATAAATGTAAACAAAAATACACAAACAACAATAATGAGGCAACGATGTTTACATTTATTGAGATCTCGAGAAGGCGACGCACATTCGCATTCAAGAACATTCATCAGACAGTTTACGTTGCCATATAAAAGGCAAGACAAAGCAGGCAACGAAGTCGGTAAACTTTAGTCAGTCTTGTGTGAATCGTGAGTTATTATCGTTTATGCAAAACAGTTCAAAGTGGAATAACAAACAAAGCAATTGTTGTTGTTTACATCAAGTTGTGAACAGTGGCACACAGAATTGTACGAACAATAAAAAATTTTAATTAATTGAAATTAAACAAAAAATTTATTTGTAATTTATTTGCAATCTACGAGCTCATATTTTAAACGTTTTTAGAAGGTAAAAACAACAAAAGGTTTTTATTACGCCGAGGAGTTGTAATTGTACCTAACCGCACCATAGAGGAAGTCATCACATCCTCCGTGTGTGGGGCCCTCACCCACTAAATCCCCCTGTCACCTGGACGAAAGGAATAGGTCCAGGTCCCTGTTTTGAATTTCGCTTGACACATGTGCCAGTTTCATCTATGCCGGCGTACCCACATGTTCCGCAGCCTCAAGATCCCTCTTCTTCAGTCTTAGAATGCTCTTCACGTAATTCGCCACTCAGGTCCAATTTTCTCTACTCGCTATCATAACCCCGACAATGTTACCGGCCGTGATCGTTCCGACTATCGACGTCAGGGCACATTCGAAAACAGTGTGCTCTGCATCATCAATTACCTCTCCTTCCACGTAAAGACAGTAAGGGGAGGCGGTCTTGCCCATTCTGTGCAGATATTTTCTAAAATATCCGTGACCCGATAGCTTCTGTGTGATGTAGTAATTTACCTCTCCAAATTTCCGACCAATCCATGGCCTTATGTCCGGAATAAGTCTCTCCGTTCATCTTTCTCTATCTTCATCGTTCCATCGTCGTTGCTACTTTGAAATGGTGTTTTCCCTGAAGTGACCGGTTATGTGATTTCCAGCCGATTTCGCCCCATAAATCTCCATCCGTTCTCTCGCCAGCAGATCCACAGGGATTATACCTGCTATCACAATTACGACTGGGGCGGACACTGTACGATATGCCGACGTGATACGCAATGCAGCCATTCTGTACCGATACAAGTGAGTTCGCCCTAGCGTTGCGGCCCAAATTTCGCTTCCATTGAGCATAATGCTGTTTCCAACCTCCATCAGGATCTCCGTTTCGCCGGAAGCGGGCCACAATATTCGCCATTAATCTGCTGAGCTGTACAACGATCTTTTGGGCTTTGTTAGTCGAGTACTGAATCTGATACGAAAAAGTCAGTCTGGGATCCAGCCTTATTCCCACGTATTTCACCGAGCTCTTGGTCCTAATTACCTCCGTTCCTAATCCTAGTATGTTATTGGAAGGGGAAGTAAGGCAGAAAGGAAGTTCCTTATACGAATAGTCCAAAAGAAAGAACAAATTTTGTTTGAAATGCAGCGTGCAATCCAATGGCCAATCGACCACAAACGTAGGTGCTTGCCGAGAACGACAAATATTACGTAGGAAATATAATTCTCGCGGACAAGTCCCCTTATTTTGCTAGAGCAAAATCCATTGTAGTAGCGATAGAACAGTGAAACAAGCCTCATTGTAACGATGCTCTAATGAATCAATGGAGTTGGATAACCTATCGCGATAAACGAAAACCTTTGCTCTCTTCTGTAAGTGATCGAGGAGTCTGAAAATAGATGTTGAGGCATAGGCCCATACATGAGAGTTGTATTACATTCTCGACAGGCTATAAGTGGTGTAAAGGGGAAGGAGATGAAGTGAAATATATCTTACACCGTCTTAAGAAGCCAAGGGACAGAAAAATGTGTCGATTCAAGCGAACATCACACAGAATTTTCGAGACCAGAGCGTCAAGAGCTTCTGACGCTCTAATATTTACACCACCTGACGATTTTTTGACGATTTCAACGTATTTGGTTATTTTGACGATTTTTTCTAATATACGACGATTTTATATTTTATTTATCTGGCAACTATGGTTATGGGTTAAGAGTTTCCGTATTTTTTCTGTTGCCAAAAATTAAATTAAATACGATATAAATTTATTATAAAATATTGAAAATAATTTGTGTTGCACTTGTATTTTTGCAAAAAAAAAAACTTTGATTACTGCATTATGCCATGGCATAATATGCTTTTAAGCACGTACATATAGACATACATACATACATAGACAATATACAACAATGAATGAAAAGTTTCGTTTTGTTTTATTTCTTTAGCATTTCTTCAGTTTTATCCCTTAGTTTAGTTTTTATAATGGAAGTTCTCTATCTGTCTGTACACTTTTCTTTATTTTTTCTATAAAGAAACTTTTAAATAAAAGAAAATTAAATGAATTTTCTTTATAACCTTCTTTTGCTGCAGTTCAACTCCTTTTGTTGTATTTTTTTTAAGGAAAGTTTGTCTATAAATAAGAAATAATATTCAGCAGATGAAATAAAAACGAGAATACAGGAGGGTAAGACAACAAGGAAATGTGTAATATTTGTATTGTATAGAAATAGAACTCTGCAGTAAATTTAATTTTATTTAATATTAAAACCCCGTTGTACAGGTGTCGCATTATAAATGCTGTCAGTTTTTCAATTTAAAATTTTTCTTTTTTTATTAAAAATCTTCAGTTTAAAAAAATTATAAATTCAGGACCTTTTATCCAAATTGTGCTGGAAAGAAGTTTATTCAAAATATTGGATCGTAAATGTTTTAGCAAATTATTTAGAAATTCTATGTTACTTAATATTATTTATACATGAGTGGTGGGACCTACAGTCTAAAGTCGACTCCGAACGACACTAGGACGTTGTACAATGGGTCAATTCGACCTCCGGGTACTGTACTTGTCCTAATTGACAAGTACACGTCCTCTAACCTAACCTAACCTAATATTATTTAAATAGTTCAACGGAAATGCAAGCCAATCCTAATGCTATTCTATTCACAAGAGCGATAATAATATTTTGTAGTCGCCGTAGTCTAGTTAGGAAGGCCACTGTTCAAATCACAAAACATACATCTCCAACGAAATGAAATACGAAAAAATATTTCTTCTGCGACTGCCTCTCAGAAGATTTCTTACAAAAACTCTGAGAGTAAACTAATTTGCCATGAAACGCTTCTCAAAAATCTTTCTTTCTGAGTCGACTTTAAACTGTAGGGCCCGCCACTCATGTATAAAATTAACAAACACAATATAAGTGGTGTGAAAAGCTAGCCAATTATGTGTGTATAATAATATGTTAAGCTAGGTTAGGTCGATGTGGTCGTTTTGTTTACCAAAACACAATAGGGCGCGCATTGTGGCCCGTTGTGCTGGCACAGATAAGCGCAGCCCCTGTACGGACCGATAATAATAGCTTCTATAACATTTTGGTTTGGTTGTTGGTATATTCAGAGGTTATTAGAAAGTTTAATCACCATATCGATTGAGGCTCGTGTCAAGGTTATTCTTTCATAATTTAATCTAATAAGACCTCCATTCAAACCTCTAGTAGGACCAAATAGTCTTCTGGTAGAGCCTGCTTTAAGATTCTATGCCGACATATTCCTTCGTTTGTTTGAGAAACTAATGAAAAGAAAAGAATATTCATACAACTTACAAGTTATTTCATTGCTAGCCAAAGAGAGTGATGCTACCGATTTCAACAACTTCCATTATACTGTGGAATGTTATGACAGTGTTTATGAAGATAATTTTTGAAATGTTAGCACGTAGTTGCTAATCTTTGCCCGAAAAATACTTCTCCAATGAGCATGTTATCTTGTGTGGGCCCAGTGGATACCCACAGTATTGTAATTGAACAATCAGTCAAAAACTCAACAATGAAGCTATTTTTGGGTAATGAGAAAAGATTTAAATCTGTTTGCAGAGAGTGTAGTTTGGCAGAGTTTGAGTCACATAAGATCATTTTCTTAATTCGCAGTGGCTACTAGGGCTTTAAATACATTGAACTATATAAGGTATAAAGATCTGTAGTGCAGAACGTTTTGTCAGGTGGAAGAGAAGGCTGTTTGCTAATCCCATTTCTCCTTCTGATAGTAACGGATGCCTTTTCCAAGTGCTAGACTGCGAATAAATCTAAGAGCGCAATATGGTATCTTAAAGTTGCCGTAGTCTAGTAGGTAGTGTGTTGGCTCACTTCTGGCTCAAACACCTCGTACATAATGAAATATGACTTTCGACAACTTCTTTTTAGCAGTCCTCTGGCAAAAACTCTGAACGTAAATAAAATTTCCATGAACAAAAAACATTTTCTGAACAATTTGTGGTTCGGAGTCGACTTTAGACTGTAGTCCCCACGACTAACACCCTCAACATGGGTGTTGTGGGAAGTTAGGTCGTAATCCTGACTAAAGGATTGTGACAACGAATTAAGTAAGTAAGTAAGCATAGTATGGGATGCACTCAAATCCAGCGGCAGACTAAAATCTAGACTATACTGTAAAAACATTCTCTCGTATCTTTTAGTAGGCATCCAGGAGAATTTATATAACCTACCACTTTTGGCCGCTAAGACACGAAATGTGTGGCGGTCCCCGTTAGATGAATCCTCTGTGTGATGAATCAACTGGATGAGTTTCAGAATCGATGAATTCGGAAATCGGTATATAAGTTCACCAATGTATAGCGTTGGCAGTAAACTAAGCCTGTTTTCTATCCATATTACTATAAGGCTCTGAAATCTGGATAGTAACGGTAGAAGTACGAACACTACAGGTTTTGTTTAAGCCGATGCTTATGAAAGCACCTTTGGGTCAACATTGATATTTCAAACGATTTAAATATAGAAATCCGTAGAAGAAAATTTTATGTAGATTGATTATATGATTCCGGAGTCTGCTGAGGAAACACAAAATTATACCCATAAGCTAGTACCGGGAGATGGCAGACAAATGCAACATGCAGTCATTCTACACTTGAAGAAGTAACTTCGACATTAGGTAGACGAGAAAAAATTTAAGAACATAGGAGAAACTAAAGCAAATATGATAGAGACATACTACAGAAAAGATGGAAATAATTTATTAAAGACCTCTGGCGAGGTATAAAGATTGGCTCTTGTTCGAAACACGACGAGCGAAATAAATGAAAGTGAATTATGAATTTTTCACTAAAAATGCTACGAATTTATTATGAAAACGAATCACAAGAACGTATAACATTTAGAACAGTATACTTTTATTAACAAAATTTAATTTAAAATTCCTTTAAAATAATTCAACCACAAACCTTAAAGTCTACAATAAAAAAGCTTTCCATCATTGAACATTCATCTCTTCAGAGTTACCTACCATTACTATGACAAGATGTTGATTATTTTTCTTTCCAAGTGTTATGCATCATGTGAATATTTACTTGATAATGACCATCTGTTACCATCACTCCCCAATCAGTTTAAATGATATTCGCGTTCATAACATGCTGTATGATTCCTTTCTTTTCTTTTTCGCTTTTTATTTCATGTGTGTTCATATTCATGACATGAAGAGTATTTTGAATGACAATTTGCCACACAATCAAACTTACTTGATCTTCATTTGCAGAGGGAGAATGAGAATCAATGAATAGCATCGTATAGTTTAACGGCAAGGCAAAAAATGTTCACGGAATCGTCTTTTGCTTTTGCTAATATGATGTAAAAGATGTGCTTTTCATAGATTGCATTTGACATTTGAATTAAAATTGTTGGTGACGGTTTTTTTCTAAGAAATATGGAAAATTTTAAAAGAAATGAAGATAAGATAGGTTACCTGTGCTGACTAGACATGTGTAAGAAGCAAAGGAGATGAAATTTAAACCGTAATAGCACATGGATTGTAAATGATAGATTTACGTCAGCTTTACTTATTAGTCTCACAGCATGCAAAAGGGGAAATTCTGTTAATCTATTGCAGATTTGTCGCTCTCAGATGGACTTCAAAACTATCTCACAGACCCTGTTTCTTGATATCGGAGTTCATACCAAACCTAGAAGACAGGGTTTTAATCTCTTGTTGATTAAGCTTTTTTATAGTCGAATCTACATATGATTTTTGGTGTATCCTACCTCAGTATGTGCCATTTGGAGAGACAAAATTCTCGTGTGTGGACTAGATAGTTTTTATGGGCCATTGGCTGCTTTAAATCTTATAAAGCTCCGGCCAAGTATGGAAATTTTCCTGATCTCTTGCAGTGAAATTCAAACTCATTTTTATTCAAATAAAACTTGTAAGTACTGAGAAACAGTTCTCTTCCTAATAGCATTAAAAAACTATTGCTAGATTGGGGGCTTCTCTTTAAGCATTCCTGGATATTGAGGCATTGAGGTCAGGATTAAGACCTAACTTCTCACACCACTTATGTTGTGTGCGTTAATTTTATATATGAGTGGTGGGACCTACAGTTTAAAGTCCACTCTGAACGACAGTTTTTTTAAACAATTTTCATGAGAATTTTATTTCACTCACAGAGTTTTTGACAGAAATCTGCGGAAAGGCAGTGGCCGAAGAAATATTTTTTCGTATTTCGTTTTGTGGGAGATGTCAGGCGTGGGGTTTGAACAATGGCCTCATGCTACCTAAAAGACTTCAGCGACGGTCATTCTGTGTTGGAGTTCAAAAATCTCCCACACGAGATAATTTCAATGGAATTGGGACCTTGTTTACTGACATCGGAGACTATACTAAACCTAGAAGAGAGACTTTTGATCTCTTGCTGAGGACGCTTATATCCTGTAGTTTAATCTACACATAAGTTCTGGGATATTCCCACCCCAAAACGTATTGACTGGAGGGACAAAATTCTCGTTAATATAAAATTCAATCTAGATTTACCTTTACAGACAATTGGCAGCTTTAACTCATAAATATAAAGATGCAGGTGAGCGTGGAATTTTGCTTTGTTCTCTGGTTGAGAAATTCAAATCCATTTTTATACAAAAACTTGGCAGCTGGTTGCGGTTTTTTTATAATATTGAAGACAAACAAAAGGCTGTTCAATGTCCATGTAAAAGAGTCTTACCTTGTGGAAGGTACCTTGTTCAAGGCAGTTTCAATATGCTCAAGGAAAACAGTTCCTACTGAGAAACTGCTCCCTTTCAAATTGTATTCAAAAACTATTCTTACGTAGAGAGCTTCTCTTTGATCATTCATGGATATTGAGACTGCTTTTGAAAAATCCAATCATGGATCCATTACTAGGTCGTTAAATAGAAAGCATCCGGAGGGAACTATCACGGATTGGAGCCTATATTAGCAGTAGAATATTCCAATCAGCCTTTGATTGAAGGGAAACGATCGTGATTGTGACAAAGTAATGTCCGAAATGTGGAGTACAGTCAGTCTCTATTGTTTTGGGCAGTAATAGAAGGTGGATTGCTTATAACTGATTATGTAAACGACCTCGTGATAGGTTTTAAGGAAAACGAAAGTACGTCTTGTACACTCGCTCAGGAAGGCCTAGCGGCGGATCATTCAAACACAGTTGTTGTACGTTTTATGTAGTTTTTTAATTTTTTATTTTTACTTGCTATCATAGATATGTATAAGATAACAAACCTAGCAAATATACACACACACTGCCTAACAATTCGTAAATATTTAAACAAAAATACAGCATTTATAACAGGACGTACGTATAAAAAGGCACGACCATTATAGCACCATCAATTATGCATGTGGCCTAGTGCATTTAGCAGGATAAACCGTTACAAAATATTCAAAATCAGCCGCTTAGCCGCTGTCATATGAACTCTTCTCACGCACACGCTAATGTATAAATAACGACAAAAGCCCTAAAGGGCTACAGCACAGCACTTGCTAAACCAGAACACAGCATTCCCTTCCTTCCCTTCCAGCACACACACATAGATAGGCAGGCTGAAGCATACAAATATGTGAATGAAGCATACTTTTTGGTAAAAATTACGAGGGAGGGCGAACAAAAATGTGGTGAATGAATGAAAAGAGAGAATGTGTGGCAAAAACAAAAACAAAAAATCCTTTTGTTGCTTGTCTTCTTGCAGGAGCAGACATGGTTGTCATTCATTCATTAATGCAACAAATACGTTGTTGTCGTCTAAATGTTTTTGGGGCACAGCTTGTATTTTATGTTATACGCTATAATGATGATGTTGTTGTCGTCGGTGACCTCAAAACCGTTACATATCGCTTTTATTAACGGAAATCACTTTAAATTAAATTAAAAAACTGTTGACGTAATTTTTGATGAGTGCTGGAGGATGATGTGGTATTGGGATCGTGTTGTTGAATGTTTGTTTTCTCCGTATGTATGATAACTACAGGTCATGGATTTCTTTTGAATTTAGTTGAAAGAGATTTTCGTCTCTCTAGAGCCAAAGAAGTGAAGAACAAGAATGTAATATAATTAAAGCCTGTTTGAATGAAGCAGACTACAAACTTCAGAGAAGGCATCATTTGCTTAGTTTGAATAATCTGTGGCTTATGTTCCAGTCACATTTTATTTTTATTATCGATATATACGTGCGATAATTTGAACTCTCTTCCTGGACAAAGGATTCTGATTTTCAAGCATAATGCATACCCATACGTGACATTTACTTCCAAAGAAGCAACTACCAACAGACAGATATTTAGTTCTACAGGGTACAACTAAGCTTTAAGACATAACACCTCGGTGTTATAAATTAAAAATAAATCTGTGTTTAGTTTTAATTAAAATTCTTTATTGTTCACACAATTCTGTATGCCACTGTTTACAACTTGATGTACCAACAACAATTGCTTTGTATGTTATTAATCTTTCCATTCTTTTGCGTAAACAATAACAATTGTTCGACAGATCTTTGAAACGGAGATCGTTAAACCACGATTATTCTCTTCAAACACACAGCGTCTTCACACAAGACTGACTGAAGTTTTACTCACTCGTTGCCTGCGTTACCTTGTCTAAAACAGTCTGATGAAAGTTCTTGAAGGTGAATGTTCATTATTGCTGTCTGTGTATTTTGTTTACATTTATTCTTGCATTGTTTGTTGTTGCATTTTTGTTTACTTGTTTATCTTTTTTATGCTGGTGTTGGTATATTTTTGTCTACTTGTTTATCATGTAAACAAGTCCATTGTTTTGTTGCTTTTGCTTATAATTTTAATGTTAAACGATGTAAAAGCAAAACACTATTTCCATTAACAAAGGCATTAGTAAGACTACATTGCTGCCTAGTAGACCGCAAGTGTTACTTTAAAGTTCTTTTAGCCTGAACAAGGCTACAACGATAGCCTTTAAAGAACATTTAAGCTCTTATAAAACTGAAAACCTCCTGCAAGTATATGTATAGGGTACACGCTGGCATTTTCTTTTGGCCAAAACCGATACGAAAACATCCGTCCTTTTATGAAATATCCTGGGATAATTAGAAGCGTCCCATTCATTACAAACTGGAGGAATTCAGGTATAAATTTCAAAAGATGCGACAAAGTTTCCATACCGCCTTACGAATTTATAAAATTAAGAGACTTTAATCCATCTGGAAAATCTAATCGCTAGCCCTCAACGAGCACAAAATCAACAACAAACATCATCCAAACATCAACCACTACTTGACGTAGAATAAGACTCAATCGCGAGGCTTTCCCCAGCCGGCATATGTTCACAGAGAAAGCTTCTCTAAGGCAACAACATTTCATTCTGTTATCATTCTAAGACCTGCTGCAGTAGACCAAGTCCCTGCTTAACTAGTCGCCACTTAACATGAATTACCGGAGCAATGAAAAGATAAGAAGAAACTTTTTGATACATCTGTGCTCCTTAAAAGGACGAATAATAGTAGGTAAACAATATACTCCGCAAAACTACTACACATTATGACTCCATGAGGCGGCGTGTCTTCTAGTCACTCTTACTTTCGTACTCAATTGGACATTATAACCCATCAGCCATGGTTACGACCTAGCTTCTCACATCACCCATGTTGTGTGTGTTAATATTATCTATGAGAGGCAGGACCTACAGTTTAAAGTCGACTTCCAATGACAGATTTTTTAGCCTTCCATATGCCATTGTCTTTGAGAGATATACTCCCGATCTCTTCGGAATGATGGGGGATCGATTTTTCCATAGAATCCATATGCCCATGAATGAATACCTAGGATTAGAACAAAAACGGGCTGATAAACCTGTGCTCATATGGTAAAGGCAGCTAAAGAAGAAGATTATACCAACTAAACGTAGCTTGTTTGAAATCAAACAAAATACTGGTAACAAAGCTGTTTGAAAAAACCTTGTGATGGTCATATGTTTCGCATGGGAAAATAAGGAATAAGCAACGTGAGACCTATTTATGGAGAATTCAGTACGATATTTAGAGCTCCAATGCCTTTGTGTCTACAGTAAAATTAATAAATATGTTCACATTATATCAAGTACGTGTGTGTTTTCCAACACTAAAGAATAAATCCTTTAACGTGAATTGTTTGTTGCTTATCTGCCAGTGTCAATATCCTTCAGCTACTCTTACTATGGCCAACCCATTAGTTTAGATAACTTGGCAAATGCAATAAATTTACACTAAAACGTTAGGTACTCTGCTTTTCGATTTTAAAATGGCTATCAACACGCACGCAGCCACATGCGTGTGCTCCCTCTTTGAGATGATTCATAGAAAATCTTGTATGTGTGCGTGTTATCTAATTCATTGCCGCTATTTAGGCCTTTAATTGATAATGTTGAGTGTGGCGTACATACATATTCTACAATCCACTGCTCTTTTCTTATAAGTGCTGGTGAGGGTGATGGTGTGTGGTATGGAGTATGGTAGCCATTGTTTATACCGTTATTGTCATTGTTGTTGTTGGCATATTCAACTCCAT
This sequence comes from Sarcophaga subvicina, assembly GCA_936449025.2. Taxonomy (NCBI): domain Eukaryota; kingdom Metazoa; phylum Arthropoda; class Insecta; order Diptera; family Sarcophagidae; genus Sarcophaga; species Sarcophaga subvicina. The sequence continues at coordinate 101,272,836 of OW388083.2, read as the reverse complement.
TATTTTAATTAAACAACAAAAAGAGAGAAAAAAGAGAGAAAAAGAAGAAGAAAATAAAAACGTAGAGAAAAACTCCTCAATTATGGCAGAGTTTTAGTTGTTGGTCTCAATGTATGAGTGAGTGTGAGTATGCATTGAAGATGGTTATAGTTTACATGAACATTCAGAATATGTAGGCAAAACTATATAAAATGAATTTACTTGCAACACTAGTGCTACTTAAATTATGGGTAAAATTTACATCGGCCTCTAATAATAGGAGGAATTGAAACAGTATAAGAAACAGGAAGATTGTTTCAGATATTAAAACCTTAGCCTTAGTATTTGTGTTATCTATTTGGAATTTTATTGTGGTTGTTGGTGGTCAAGGTTGTGCAGACAAATTTGTTAACAATTCAACAATAAAGTTATTCACGCTGAATTCAAACAATGATGCTTTCATTCTTCTTAATTGTTTACTGGATGATGAGCGCCCTATGTTGAGACTGATAGAGGAATTACATGCAATCTCTCAGGCCAAATTCAGCATTAAGGTAGAACTAGCCGAACATTCACGGAATGTGAACGATTACTGAAGCGCAATGTAATTTTGGTAACGTTCCGTGAACGTTTGACTAATTCTAGCTTCAAGGTCATACGGATCAGAGATCAGCAATGAATTGCTACTCATAAGCATTCATGAAATTTTGAATATGTGAGTCAACAATATTGAAATTTAACTATGTACTCTGATTCATTCATACTCATTACAACGTTGATCTATAAGTACAGGTTGCAATGAGTATGCGTACAACGTTGACATCAAACCATCATACCATTCGAAATACGTTTGATTCGATTATAAGGATACTCATTTAGATTCATAACTTTGGAAAAATACTTATAATACTTATAAATGATTGATGATTGACTCGACACATTCCTCAAAATTTACAGTCTTAGTTGTTGTTGCATTTACAACAAAAGAAAAAATACAAAGATAGCAAGCACAACCTTCTAGTGAGTATTTTAGTGTTCGTACGTGAATCATACTTATTTTATGATTCGTGTATACAATGTTGAGTCATGATGAGTACTTCAAACTTTGAATATGAGTAGAGTTTCTAAGATATTAAAATAAGTATGAATGCGTATATGTATCAAATATTATGAGTATGATTCGAATTTACTCATCTTTTTGAATACTCATTGCTGATCTCTGATATGGATCATAATAGTTGTGTACTATTGCAGAAAACCTTCAAAATGCAGGAAGAATTAGTAAGTGTTCATCAAGAAAACCAATTCATGAGAAAAGACAAAATTAGTATAGCGAAGTCACTATAGTGTAGTAGGTAGCGAGGTTCAAACCCGTGGTTCAAACCCCACTGACACATGTCGAAAAAAACTAAAAATTTAAAAAAATATTTGCTTCGACAACTGCCTCTTAACATTCTTCTGACAAAAAGCTCTGGGAGTAAATAAAATTTCAATGGAAAATTTCCCAAAACAAAATCTGTCGTTCGAAATCGACAGATAAAATTAACGCTTACAACATAAGTGGTGTGAAAAACTAGGTTGTAATCGAGATCGAGGGTTGATACATTTCAAATTTATAGACGATATAACTTTAATTCAGAAAAAATTAGATCCCTGATATTTTTATAATTCGTTAGTATTGTTATCGCCATTATTTTAAAATTCAAAAACTTCATAATTCTGGCTTATGTATCTTTTTTGATACATACGACTTTCCTAGCGATTCTTTGGTGTTGAGTATGTAATTCTTTTAAGATTTCAAAGATTTTGTGAAGTTTTATCGTTAATAATACATTATTTATGGTATTTGAGAAGGAATTGAAAGCTATGTAAGTGTTGGACGAAAGTGAAAAGATTGCATTTTCTATTCTTGATATGTTCTTGGTATTGATTGAAGTAGTCGTAGTCTAGTATGTAGCGTGTTACCTTATTACACGTCAGACCAAGGTTCAAATCTCAAGTCAGACATTTCCAATTTATAACGAAAGGTTGTAATGGCCGATTATATATTAATTATATATGTAATATTCCTGCTGCTAAAGACTTTGAAGAAGAAGAAAATAGAAGCTCGTCTTATGAACTGGATAAAGTATTGGCAGCAACAAACATGACAACAGGATGTTTATCGCCAAAGATGGTACTGCTTGGCACAGAACAAGCTGCCTTTAGTAGTTTGGGATTAAAAAGTAGTTTCTTACTGCTCTTTTCATATTTATCTCACGTGACGGACAAACATTAGAAAAATGTGTTTCGTCCCATGTTTTATTACAGATGATAATATTTCGTACTACGTACGTATGAGATAACAGAATCATTCGCTTTGACAATGATATATTTACACTTATTACGTCTTTTCGAAAAATGAGCTGAAAGTCTTGCATCATTTAATAATCATGCTTAAGCCTTTGTTTGAAATTCGAATGAAAAGGATTTTTTTCTAAAAAAAAAAATATATTTATCTTAATTTTTTGTTAGAAAATTTTAAGCATTTTCATAAAACTTTTATCACACAACTTGTAGTTTTATGTAAGAAATAATACTCTATAAATGGTTTGGGATTGGCTACCATACTTTCAGAGCAGCCCATATGTCCTTTTTCAAGATTTTTAAAAATTTAATTTTTTATTCGCCAAAAAGATAAGATTTTTTACTTAAATAATGATGCTTATATTTTTATGTTCCTTTTTGGTATATTTTCATCTCAAATTAAAGTTTTTAGCAACAGAATTAAAAAATTTTTAATTTTATTGTGGAAAATGAAAATTACCTCCAGCGATTTTAATTGATATTTGATACTTAATGATGGTACACTTATATTGATTGTTAGGGAAATTAATTTAAGGATATTTGTATAAATCAAGTTTCATAAAAAGATTTATTGAGTAATGCTTGGTATTGATTTATGTTTTCTTTCCTTTCGTTTTGTTTTATTACCTTTTAAACTCATATTATATATTTTCGCTGTAGATTAGTAACTAATTTAATTTGATGGTCGTTATAAATTTCGAGCTTCAGAGCTTCAGATTCGTATGGAATCCACCATCTGAACAAAATTAAACAAAGAATATGGTTGTGGATTTACCATACCATTGCCGTAGTCTAGTGGGTAGTGTGTTGGCATATTAGACGTGAGGCCATGCTTCACATCACTGGTCAGACATCTTCAACAAAACGAAATATAAAAAAATATTTCTTTGGCGACTGCCTCTCCAGCAGATTTCTGGCAAAAACTCTGAGTGAAATAAAATGAAAAAGTTTTTTAAAAATCTGTCGTTCGGAAACGACTTTAAACTGTAGGTCTCTCCACTCAGATGTAAAATTAATGTACACAACATAAGTGTTGTGAGAAGCTCGATCGTAATCCTGACTAAAGAAGTGTACATAAGTGGTGTGAGAAGCTCGATCGTAATCCTGACCAGTTATGTATGTAACCCTTTTAAAAGTATGCTGATGGGCCATACTTTTGAAAGGGTTTTTAATGGTTAATAAGGCGTTTACTTTCAGAACGAAGGTAGTGCGATAAGGAAAAGTATATACTAAGCTCAGAAAAACCTCTGCAAAAAGCAGAAGATGGGATGTAACTTTTAATAAACGACAGTCGTATAAAAGTTCATATTAAGTAAAGCAGTTCAATGAAACCCTGCAACATAGGGAGTAAATAATAAAACTGCAGCCCAAGAGGACTATGCCTGTAGAACAATGCAACATTTATGAGTAGAAAAACGCCATATCCCACGCTATCAGTCTTATTCCATTTCTCATTTAATTTGTTTTCTCCCAATTTTTGATTATCGCATCCATAAATCAGTATTTGTAACCAAAAAATTTTCCTTTAACTCGCTTTCCCCCACTATAACAAAGTCACTCTTAACTTCTATGCATTTCTAAATGAGCCGCATGTTATTGTAGTCACTGTTGTTGTTGTTGTTGTTAATATTTTTTTTTATAATTTACAATACACAACACCAGTACTGGTACTATGGGTCTACATGTGTTGTATACGATATACCGTTTGTTGACATAAATTGTTGGTGGTTTGTAGTAAGCTGCTGGTCGTTGTTTGTTGTCTCTAGCGGTAGTTGTGCTAAAGAAGGTGGTGGAGGTTGGTGATGGTGTTGGTTACAGCCTTAATAAATTAACAAACACCACCATCACCACCACCCGACAGACAATATATCCTTACAGGCTCTTGTACTTGTACACAACAATACATACATATTTTATTTACGGATAGAGAAGAAGTTGGCCATAAAAAAACAACAGGAGGAGGAGGAGGAAAGCAAAGAGAGCATCTGCTATGGTGCTGTCGTATATAAATCAATTAATGAGACACTTTTAACTGTGTGCACTTGATTATATTGAATTTATTAAGGATAATCGCTCTGAAATGATCGTCCAGGGAAATGAAGAAACTTTTTTTGTGTTTTTGTTTTTTGGGCCGTATATTATTGTAGGTCCTTGATTTGTGTGGCATGTTGGCATACAGGAAACTTGTCTTTGTTTAATTAAATCAACAAATTGGTTTTGTAATGCCGAGGGTGGTGTCCTTAACAGGACTTTAAAGAAAGAGCTGTTAAATATACACGAGGTAAATGTTAACCCATGATATATGTTTTCAATGTTTGTAGTTTTTAGCAGACTTAAAAACGGTGGATAAAGTAAAGCGCTCCCTTTCTTTAAATTCAAATAAAACAAAGTCCGTGTGAGATATCATCGGCATTCATTATTCCTTTGGAAGAACTAAAGATACCACAATGTATGGAATATAATATTGTTCAGATGTCCGTCACTGCATCTTTGAGTAGAACGCATCCGCATTCTCATATCTCTAGAAAATTAATCAGGCCGAATTTAATTGATGGCATGTCGCATGACGTAGGTGGCCAGTTTGCATCATCTTCAAGCGCGATGACCAAGCCGTCAAATTGCTCATACAGAATATCGAATGTAGCATGATCTGTGTGACACTTATTACGGTCCAGTTAAAACCACATATCGTTGATATCCAGATCATACAATTCAGAACAAAAAAATTGATATTCATCGTGGTATTGTTGGTCTGGCCAACGTTGTTTTTAAAGTGGAAAGAACCGATGACGCCTTCAGCCCAAAATTCACATCAAACAGTGACTTTTTGGTATGCATTGAATGGTATTGGATTTCATGTGGAGTATTATCTTCCAAATGCAATAATTCTGTACGTTCACGTACCCATTCAACTAGAAATGGAGCTCATCGATGAAGTAGAGGCCCAGAATATTCGTTTTGCTGAAGTTGTGGTGGAGTAGTTGGTGGAGCAGTTGCTGCAGTCTAGTAGCTAGTTTGTTGGCTTATTAGATTTCTGAAAAAAAATTCTGAGAGTAAATAAAAACTGCCATGAAAAGTTTCCCAAAAAATCGGTCGTTCGGAGTCGACTTTAAACTCTAGGGCCCGCCTCTCATGTATAAAATTAACGCTCACAACATAAGTGGTGTGAGAGACTAGGTAGTAATCAAGACTAAAGGCCTGTAATGACTAATAACGTATTTATGTATGTTGGTGTAGCAGTACCTGATGATGCCTTAACACATTCTTCCAGTCGCCTCTGCTTCTTGTGCATCGACGCCAGTTGGTCAAACCAATCGATGATAGGGCATCCTCGATCTGGTCCTTCAAACTCAAACAAGGTTGGACTCTGCGCCGAATTCCGCAGATCGCCGCATTGAATATCCGTCTCGACGGAGCATTCTCCTCCATTCGAATGACATGACCGAGCCAACGCAGCCGCTGGATGTTAATGCGCTGAACTCATACAGCTCACCGTTGGATCGGAAGCGGAAATCATTGCCAACTCGCACTGGACCGAAGATGTTCTGTTGGACTTTTCTCTCGAATACTTTCAAGGTTGCTGCATGAGTGCTTAATAGTATACATACCTCTACATACATACATACATAATTGGTCATTACAACCCTTCAGTCAGGATTATGACCTAGTTTCTCACACCACTTATGTTGTGTGTGTTAATTTTATACATGAGTGGCGGGATCTACAGTTTAAAGTCGACTCCTAATGACAGATTTTTGAGAAACTTTTTCATGGCAATTTTATTTACTCTCAGAGTTTTTGCGAGAAATCTGCTGAGAGGAGGACGCCGAAGAAATACTTTTTTTGTATTTTGTCTTTGATGTCTGGCCTGGGGCCCAAACCCTGGCTTTTCCTCTAATAAGCCAACACACTACATATTAGACTACGGCGACTTCTAAATCCATCCATACCTCTGCATGATGTAAAATCTTGTTTTCAGTATTTCGTTGAAATACCTGCTAAAAAGTTATTAAAGACATGAACTATTTGGGATAAGATATGTCATCTACTCTGCACTCTACATTTCTATGTTATACAGCATACATATATGATCCTTAAACATATTTATCTCCTGCCTTACATATGTTTAATAATACTCTTTAAAGTAGTTTTTCTTCTTTGCTTATTAGCTTTTAACATTTCTACCTTTAATGCCATAACAATTCTGCTGTTAATGATTAAATTGTTGATTTTTCCTTTTGCATACAAAACCCAAAATGAAACTAAACTGTAATGTTAATCATAACGGTAATAATGGTTATTTATATCATTTGTACGGTAACAATAAAAGAAGAATACAAACTTACAAATACAATAAAAAGGAGAAGAAGAAGATGAGGATGATAAATAATCACATGATGTGTTGATGAAAATTTGTTATGTTATGTTATACATGATATTGTGTTTTATACAGTATATTATTAGCAATACGTCCACACACACAGACAAACATGAACATACATTTACACATACATATTCATCATAACTTTAGTAGAATAATATGATGAATGTCATGTATGATTTGTCATGTGGCATTATGATGTTGGTGACAATCATGTTTTTGTAACAGTCAGCCAAAAAATTATTCGTAACAAAAAAAAAATTTTTTTTCTTCTTCTTTTCTTTTTATTTTTGTTGTTGTTGTTGTTGTTGCATTATGATGGTAATTATTATTATTATTATTTGTGTTTTTGTTGTTGTTATTATTTATTTATTTATTTTATTGTTTTGTATGGTTTTAGGATTTACTTTTAAACACATCGACACACACACTCTTATACTTATACACTCAAGCAATGCTTAACACATTTATTCTACCAAATAAAGAGCATTAAATGAGTGTACGCTGTGCTGTGTATGCTTACTTATGTATGTGCAAGCATGTGTAATCGTAAGAGTATTTATGCATGAGTGTTTATTTATAACTGTAAATACAATGGATTACATGCATTACAATGAAAGCAACAACAACAAAAAAAAGAGAAAAAAAAAAAAAAGAAAAAGAAAAACAAAATTATAATTTAATGTTACTTTATTTAACATCTACAGTCGTGGAAGAAATAATAGCAACAATTTTCTTTCTTTCAATAACCTACCATGCCATGTAGAGTACTAAGGTTTTATCTATGGAACGTACTGTAAAAATTCTTTCAATTGTAATTGTGATTCTAGAATTACAAAACGGCATAGAGAGACCAAAAACAATAGAAAAGAATGATACATTTACAACAACAAATCAACAATGGGATTCTAGAAATTGCTACATCAAAACTTGATTAACCAGGAATCGAGAGAAGTCGCCGTAGTCTAGTAGGTAGCGTGTTGGGTTATTAGATGTAAAGCCAGGGTTCGAGCCCCAGGCCAGACATCAATACAAAATACAAAAAGTATTTCTTCGGCGACTTCCTCTCAGCAGATTTCTGGCAAAAACTCTAAGAGTAAATAAATTTGCCATGAAAAAAGTTTCGGAGTCGACTTTAAACTGTAGGTCCCACCACTCATGAATAAAAATTAACACACATAATATAAATGGTTTGAGAAACTAGGACGTTGTACAATGGGTTAATTCGACCTCCGGGTACTGTACTTATCTTAATTAGCAAGTACACTTCCTCTAACCCAACCTAACCAGGAATGGAAGGAAACCTAGCATTGCCAGTTCCACGTACATTTACTATTTTATCATGTAATAATTGGGCAATTCACACGACTTTGTATCGTGTATGTTGTATTGAATACATTTGTTTGTTTATGAATGCTCAATGCTATGCTGTATTGTGGATCTCGAGGCATTCAAACAATTTGATAGCCCGAAACCAACACAACTTTTTAAAAACATATGAAACCATATACACATTTTTTTCATTCACACAATTTAATAGCACGAAACCAATACAACTTTTAAAAACATATGGAAAAAATGTGTATAAGTGTATCGGATTTTTACATGAAAACTATCAACAACAATCATACACTGTTGTATGTTCTTCCAACAATACAATGAATACAACGATACAACGGCTTGTGTGAATTGACCAAATATTGATAAAAAGCTGTTGTAAAAGAAAATATATAAGAAAACTATTAAGTAAGGTGCCATACTGCTGCTTATCAGGAGTTTAATTGATGGAAACATGACCGCTGTTGATTATCTTATTAATATACAGAATAAAGCACTTCTCCTTACAGCGGATGAAGTACCATTGAGTTTAAAATTTATGCAGAGAAACGACTAAGATTGCAAAGAATCTGAGGTATTATCGAAAATCAGTTCGCTTCTCTTCGCACAATAGAATATAAATGTTATCAATTTTATCAGGAAGTTTGTTCCAAAGTTATGAACTAAATGAACCGACGATGCTAAGTGATATAGCTGAGGCTGTAGGGATATCAAAAAAACGTATCGTACGTATCGTATATGAATACGGTTTTGGGTGTGCGAAAAGTCTGTTCAAGATCGTTGCTGTGCTAACTCACAAAACATGAAAAAATTCAAGATTCTGAGCAACATGTAGTCGCATTAGTCTAGTAGGTAGTGTGTTGGCATATTCGTCGTAAAGCCAGGGTTCGAGCACCAGGCCAGACATCAAGACAAAATAAAAAAAAGTATTTCTTCGGCGACTTCCTCTCAGCAGATTTCTGGCAAAAACTCTAAGAGTAAATAAAAATTGCCGTGAAAAGTTTCTCAAAAATCTGTCGTTCGGAGTCGACTTTAAACTGTAGGCCCCAACACTCATATATAAAATTAACACACACAACATAAGTGGTGTGAGAAACTAAGTCATAATCCTGACTGAAGGGTTGTAATGACCAATTATGTATGTATGTATGTATGTATAAGCGAAAGCTGTGTTCAAGAAGGGTGGTGCGCTAGTCTTTGAAGCTGTTTCATCATGAAAAACTCTGAATATATTCATCTATGTGTGATTATGCCTGAAACGCGTTGTCATCATTTTACACCAGAATCCAAACGATCAACATCTAAGTGAACTGTACGTATCGTGTATGAATAAGGCATTTGGGTATTACAATGCTTTGTGCTGCGCTAGCTTCGAAAACATGATCTCAAATATGATTCCAAGCAGTGTTTGAAGCTGGTTCACCATAAAAAAATCTGAATTTATTCGTTGATGTGTGACAATCCATGCAGTGCACTGTATGTGGTGAACAGCTTCCAAAGCGTACAAAGATTGAACAAATGACCTGGTAAGGTTATGATGTCATATTTGGAGATGCGCATGATAACGTGAAAACTCATAAACTGTTGGAACTTTGCCTTCTAAAGAAAATTTTATAATTCCTTTCCTGCGTACCTATTATTTCACCCACCACTCTACAGCCATGGATATATGACTCCAGACATAAGTGTGTTTAAGTTTGTGCATGAAAAATAAGTGTGATTTTGATAGATATGATCCTGTCATTATAATTTATATAAATTTTTGTTGTTGTTGTTGTCGGTTTTTATTATTACTTTTTTGGTTTATTTATCGTCATTGTTGTTGTTGTTTCATGTCAGTCGGTGCTGTTTTGTAAGTATGAAATTTGACAAGTGTTAAGACATTGTGTATTCGTCTGGGTATTATAATTGTTGAAAGGAATTAAAGTCTTATAAATACAAGTAAAACCATAAAAAGAAATATTAAAACAAAATATTAAAAATAAAGAAAAAAGAAATAAAAAATAACAAATAAAATCTGTTTATACAAAAACACAGATTTAAGGATTTCAGTGCACAAATAAAAAAAGGTAAAATAAATCATATGATATGTAAGGTGAAACACTGGTAATGAATGTATGAAAAAATTTTAATTAAAAAAATAAAATAAAACAATGTATTCAACAAGTTTAAAAAGAAAGAGAAATATATTTCTGATGGTACTGTACGATATAAATTAATGGAATCAATTTACAAACAAAGGAGTCTAAGTTATTTTGTTTTTCCAAGAAGATAAAGGTAAAGCCACAGACATAATCATCCTTTTTTCTTATGAGTAGTCAATTACAAACTCCATACATACATTCATTGGCCATTACAAACCTTCAGTCAGGATTATGACCTAACTTTTGTGTGTGTTAATTTTATACATGAGTGGCGGGACCTGAGGATTAAAGTCAACTCCGATCGACAGATTTTTGAGAAACTTTTTCTCGAAAATTATATTTTCTCTCAGAGTTTTTGCCAGAAATCTGCTGAGAAAAAGCCAACAAAAAACATTTTTTCATATTTCGTTTTGTTGTAGACGTGGCTTCACGTCTAACAAGCAAACACACTACATACTGTACTACCGCGACTTCATTTACAAACTATATTCGGCATTCTACAAGCCGAATAATTAAGATATTTTCTCGGTGCAGGGTAAAAGATCACAGGGCCATACAGATACTACTAGACTGCTGCTAAAGGATGATTTTCTTTGACGTTTATGTTTTGAAAATTAAAAAAAAATTAATAAAAAAAAAACTTGTTAACGGACGGATGATAGGCTACACACTACAGAATTCTCTTACATACATAATTGGTCATTACGATTCTTCAGTCAGGACCATATCATAGTTTTCCCCACCACCCATACTGTGCGTGTTATTTTTATACAGTTTAAAGTCGATTCCAATCGAGAGATTTTTGAGCAACTTTTTCATGGCAATTTTATTTACTCTCGGAGTCTTTGACAGAGTCTCAGAGTATTTGTTGTTGATGGGGTTTGAACCGTAGCCTCGTGTCTAATAAGCCAACGTGCTACCTATTAGACTGCGGCGACTTCGTGTTCTTTTTATGAAATTATTCCTGAATTCTTCACAGAAATGTGGCTGTATCTCACCTATGATATGCTGGATCTCAGATCTGGTGATGGGATCTCAGATCTTGGCGAATTCAATTACGCCCACAAAATTAGTCACCTGGAAACAATTTGGCAACTTTACTACTCAAGAACGTCAAATTAATTCTGGCGAAACTCTTCTCTCAGTAAGTCGTTGGTATCACGAGCAACTTTTCATATGACATCGTCTTCTCATAACCACGTCCACGAAGTTCAATTCCATCATTTTAAATTGAGTAATCATTGCACAGTACCTTGCTTCACTGATTGTAATGTTGCGATTTTTTCTTAAAGAAGTACAGTAGAATGAAGCTGGTTGCCGGTTTGAATGCAAAAGAATATATCCTTCAGCGTACAATGATTGATAGCTACTGATCTGCCTCTGGCTACTCTTCACAAATGTCTGTATCTTGACATGCTGATGAAATCAAATGTTATTATAACGGACAACTACTATCCAAAGTATAGCGTCTTATGACAATGACTTAAGAATTTGGACTGTTGTTAACGACCATGTAGTTGAAGCAATATCTGTCAAATTGGTTGTAATTTATTCAGGTTGTTTTGCCATGAACGACCTGTCCTTGCTCAATTCGCTCAGCGACAAAACTTATTCTGGGGTGAATTGGTAAGTGAGCAGCTCTTGTTCCGTTCATTGAAAAGTGTGCGCATTCTCCTTTAATAGGCATTTGCCTTCATACGCTTTATAAAAGTCTTGTATAACTATTCCACAAGAAATTAAGGCTACTACAGTGAAAAGTATACCTTAAGTTTAAAGCTGCCAAAGCAAGCATGTCCAAGAATTTAGTTTGGCTTTTTGTGGTATTATTTGGCATGATACTTAAAAAAGATCAACAATTTGTTGTGAATTTGTGTTGATTTTGAAAATTCTGTTAAAAACATACCCCCCCTTTTCTTTCGTTACCTTTTCTGTTTCGGAAATGTCTCAACACAAATAGAAAAAAAAAACTGTCTTGCTGGACAAACATTAACCAGTTTTTGTTCATGATACGATACACTTCGTTACAACAAAGTATGTTCAAGTGTTGGTTTTTCTCCTTGTTTTCCTTTCTGTTTTGTCAAACTTATTAGGATGTAAGAACACGTTGAGAAACCCTTATTGAATAACAAATAAATATGTTTATCACCCACACACATACTGCTGCCATACACATACATGTGTTTGTATGCGATTATATACATACGTGTATTTATTTATTTTTTGTTGTTTGTTTTTTTTGTTGTTTTGTTTTACTAAGTGGTAGTATTTGTTTACCTGTCTATTTAGCAAAACTTTTCCTTTATCTGACCATTTTTCCTACTTGCCTAACAATTGAATTTGTTGTTGGCCAGGCGGGGAGGGAAAATGTGTCCTTCGGTAAAGGTTTTTGGCTAAATGCACAATTGTGGTTTTCCTGTGTGGTTTCCGTTTCCTTCAACTTATGTTTAGGACTTTTGTTTTCCTGTTTTTTTTATTTTGTTTTCACTTTTGTTTGCTTTTTCGTATACGTTTTTTTTTTTTTGAAGCAGCACCTTTTGTATTTTCATTTGTTGTTATCTTTAAGATTTCTGTCAAACGGATCTATCAGATGCTTAAAAAATTGTTTGGAGTCAGGGATAAACTGTCAACAGGTTAAGTTCATGGAATAAACAGGCTTCCTTTTAGCCTCAAAGATATTTTTAGACTATAAAATGCCTTAATATGTGGAGTTTAATGGAATGTGATGGAATGCATGCAGACACGGGAAAGTTTCTGACTGTGATCAACGTGGCGACCTCCAGGATGATCCTTGTCTTACCTTCACAGGGTGCCTAGCCTAGCGGCGGATGCTCTCATGAAATGCAGGACTGACATCACTGCCATACAGGAAATATAACAAGGAAAAGGAAGCAAAAGGCTTGCATCTTGCGATATATACTACAGCTGCCATGCGAATAATAAAATAATAATCCTGATGGGCGAGAATGATGGAAAGAATGGCCACAATCCGCATCAGAGCATAATTGTATTTGAACCTTACTTGTGTTCATTCCTCGACAGAAGAAAGGACGCTGTGGTTATTTAGCCATTAACACCCTGATTAAGGCCTGCCTTAACACATCCTTCCAGTCGCCTCTGTTTCTTGGATGCTAGTTGTCCAGTTCGTCACATCAAGCGATGACAGAGCTTCCTCAAGTTAGTCCTTCCAACATAGACAAGGCAGTCCTCTATGCCGGCTTCCGCTAGCCCTCGCATCAAATATCCTTCTTACTAGAACATCTCTCCATCCGATCGACATGGCCGAGCCAGCAGGATGATAATGCGCTGAACAACTTCGTCGTTGAGGAGCTCATACAGCTCATTATTGGGTTTGATGCTGAAATCATCGTTAACTCTCACTGGACCGACGAGTAGAAGTAGGATTTTTCTCTCGAATCTCTCAAGGCTGCTACATGCTCACATGCCTCTACATAAAATATATAATTCGGTATTACAACCTTTCAGTCAGGATCACAACCTAGCTTCTCACACCACTTATGCTGGGTGTATTAATTTTATACATGAGTACCGGACCCTTCAGTTTAATGTCGATTTGATAGAAACTCTTCATGGCAATTTTATTTATTCTTAGAGTTTTTGTCAGAAATCTGCTGAGAGGAAGTCGCCGTAAAACTATTTTTTCCTATTTCGTTTCGTTACAAATGTCTGGCCTGGGGTTTGAGCCGTGGCCTAACGTCTAATAAGCTAACACTCTCCGTACTAGACTACGGGTACTATACATGCCTCTGCGCCATAAATAAACACGGCAAAGATGAAGGACATGTGTAGTATTAGTACGAGAGAGATCTTTGCTACTCAGTTGCCTACTGAAACAATAGTAGCATCAGCTGGCAAGACTGATCATGTTCATGAGCATGATTCCAGACTATAGTTATGGCTGTAGTGCGGGATCCAGTACGCCGTATAGCCCGGCAACATATAAAACTTCGTTTTGCCCTCATTTACTGCCACACTCAAAAAGCTGACTTAGTTATGCGGAGAAATGAATTAATTTTGATGTTAATACATACATACATACATACATACATACATATATAAATACATACATAATTAGTCATTACAACCATTGAGTCAGGAGCACGACCTAGTTTATCACATCACCTTTGTTGAGTGTGTTAATTTTATATAGTGAGTGGCGAGGCCTACAGTTTAAAGTTGACTATATCGACAGATTTTTGAGAAACTTTTTCATGTCAATTTTATTTACCCACAAAGTGTTTGCCAGAAATCTGTTGAGAGGAAGTCGCCGACGAATTAGGTTTTCGTATTTCGTTTTATTGAAGATATCTGACCTGGGGTTTGTATCGTTGCCTCACTTATTAGACAAGGCAACACATTAGCTACTGGACTACGACGTCGGATTTTTATTACTTTTAAGGTCCTTGCCTCCAGGAATATATATGAATATAACCATCGCATGTGACACCATGTCCTCCAAAGATTCTCCGTATTCTTGGACACACTTTTTAGTGATCTAAAGGCTCCTTTACTTGCCTCACATCTAATAAGCCAACACACTATCTAACTAACACCTTTAAAAACTAGGTAAGACCCTCCTGATATCAATCAGTTAAGGATTCTTCATCATCATTCTAAACGCTTACTAAGCCTTACTAAGTTTTCATTATTAACTGTAGATCAAGGCAAATATGACTTCCTCTATTATGATTATTATTTTCTTATTTAATTTATTTAATTATTTATTTATTTTCTTATTTAATTGCTGAACTTCGTTTCTAATATACATTTGCGTACGGTCGTAGTGTACAGTCTATAATTCGTTTTACTCATCGCAGGGCCAAATGAGTTTTAATGGCCACTGTGTCCTTAATAGGGATTATGTTAACGACAAATTTCATAACACATGCATATGAACGTATGTAAGTATATACGTATTCATACACGTTATACACATATTCAGAAAAGCCACAAAAGTATAGAAGAATTTGTCAAAAGAAAGTTGCAAAAAATGGAAAAAAACTCAGGTTTATGAGGGCTTACAGAGACTCATAAATGTTGTAAAAAACCCAAGGCTAACCTTAAGCCTAATGTATGTATGCTGCAATACATAATATACATATTTATGTATGTTAATATGGGGCCTAGACTAGGATATTTTCAAAGGTATTTAAAGGGATTACATTAGTTTTTATTACAAAACAAAGTTATGTTTCCTGTTACAGATACACAAAATGTCTCCAATGATTTGTTTTAAATGGCAACTGAGAATAGTATTCAAGGTTAAGAAACAAATTCGGTTGTTTTATAAATACAATTCAGATGTATTCGTATAAAAACTCATTTTAAATTGTATTCGAATCCTGGCAAGCTGGTAGCTAAGACAAAATGTTAGAAAAGAATCCGTGAAGTGATTGCCTATTGATTCCACTAATTTCACTACATTGATTTATGAAGTTAGTGCAGTTGTGAGATCGAATAAGAATATCAAATACATAAATTGGTCATTACAACACTTCAGTCAGGATTACGACCTAGATTCTCACACCACTTATGCTGTGTGTGTTAATTTTATACATGAGTGGCGGGACCTACAGTTTAAAGTCGACTCCGAACGACAGATTTTTCATGGCAATTTTATTTTACACTTACAGTTTTTGCCAGAAATCTGCTGAGATTAAATCGTCGAAAAAATATGTTTTCGTTTTGTTGGAGACGACTCCGAACGACACATTTTTGCTAAACTTTTCATGGCAATTTTATTCTACTTTCAGAGTTTTTGCCAGAAATCTGCTGAGAGAAAGTCACCAAAGAAATATTTTTCAAATTTCGCACAACCAACAACACACTACCGATTCCGAACTACAGATTTTTTTGAGAAACTTTTCATGGCAATTTTTTTATTTATTCTCATAGTTTATGGCGGATATCTGCTGAGAGGAAATCGCCGTAGAAATATTTCTTCATTTTTCATTTTGTTGGAGTTGTCTAATCTGGGGTTTGAACCGAGGCCTCACTTCTAATAATCCAACACACCACCTACTATACTATAAGGCTTCAGTGGTTGCCTATAGATTCCAATAATTTAACGACATTGACTTATGAAGGTAAAGCAGTTGTAAGATCATCTGGGAATGTAAATATCATCAGGCAGTAATATGGGGACCTTTATGCATTATAAATTACTTCTGCCAGTGAGCACATCTAAACCTACACCAATGGTTTATGCTGGAGATTAAATGTAAGGCTTAGATCTGAAGTGGACGTAGTAATTCTGTCACTACCAACGGAGTCAGCCATTATAGACGACTGTAAGACAAAAAGTAAGAACTACGCATTGTGACGAGCTCATATTTTTGTCTTGTAGTAGAAGCAAATAATAGACGCCTTCTTCTCTACATAGATAATTGGTCATTACAACCCTTTAGTCAGGAGGACGGCCTAGCTTCTTACACCACTAATGCTGGTTGCATTAATTTTATACATTAGTGGCGGGACCTACAGTTTAAAGACGACTACGAACGACAAATTCTTGAGAAACTTTTCATGGCAATTTTTTATTTATTCTCGGAGTTTATGCTGGGTATCTGCTGGTAGGAAATCGCCATAGAAATATTTTTTCATACTTTCGTTTTGTTGTCCGCTGGGGTTTGAACCTCACGTTTAATAAGCCAACACACTACCTACTAGACCACGGCAACTTTATTGTAGAAATAGAAGTAAATATTTGGGAAATGGAGACATGTCCAGATGGCAGATGACAGACCACTTACATCCAGCAGTAGATCTAATAGTAGGCATAAGAAAATGATATGCTTTTTTGTGGTTGCAGCTTTACTTAGATTTAAGTCCACATCTTACATAGAATGCCCCACCGCCACCCTTAGTTCTGGTCGCAATATCATTAACGTCAATTGTCCCAGCAGAACTTTCAGAGATCTTCTGGAATGTTATCAGATTCGGCAGATTCGTCATTCCAAAATTGTAGAAGAGCAATTTGAAATGGTAGTTTGCAATGAGTTCTTGGGATCCGTAGGTGATCTTTATTGTGTCTACGCCAATGACTGAACTTTTGGTCGGGAAATAGTAAAAGTGATCGCCACTATATTTGCTTTCCTGAAAGTTCCGAGAGAAAAAAACCACATTGCCATGAAACACTTTCGAAATCTGTCAGTTGGAGCATACGTTAAGCTGCCATTTATTGACAAAAAATATCGTACACAACATGGGTGACGTAATCATTATCGGTTATTTTTTTTTTTTTGAAGACACATGTTGGTAATCTACACTGGGGTAGTCGTTATGATGAAGTAGGGGCTTATTTCTGAGCAATTTTCGTGATTAAAATAATTTGGTTAAAGGGTCTCTCGGATTCCAATTGTGATTATACAAAAGCGCTGACAATTCCCTCTAAATCAGTCACTCTTTTACTCAAATTCTTTAAACGTTATGCCTTGAAAGGCTTGCTGCTTGCTTACCTATAAAATGTATGTACATATGTCTACTCCTGCCACAATTTAATTGAATTTCTTGTAATTTATTTGTTATTTTTCCTTCTATTCTGTTTTATTTTTTTAATTAAATTTAAAGACTTCTAAAGTCTTTGCAGTTGGGTTTTTGTAAGAATGCCGCTTCACGTTCTCTCATCTCTAGCTGAATAACTCTTTTTTTATCTTCTCGGAGCGTATGTGAGTTGGTTTCATTATTTTTCTTTCTTTCTTTTTTTTGTTATCTTTTTTATTTGCAGGTTATTATACTTGTAGACAACTTTATTGTTTTCTTCCTCCTTTTCATTTTAAGCTGAATCAAAAGGAAACAAAAAAAAAAGAAAAAATTATTTTAAATTTAAGAACCATGACATACCAACAATTTATACGCGTATTCATTGCTTTGTTCCTTCATTCAAGCAAACATTTTCTCAGTCATACATTTATTCAATTCATTCTCATTCATTCGTTCATTCATTCATTCAATATTCCCAGCCATAGAACTAGACAAGACAAGAAAAAGTAGAACACGATTTAAAGTCAAAGTTTTAAGTCAAGTCTGGTATGTTAAACATGTACTCTCTTTAATGCTTTCATACACATACATTCATAGTATATATATTAATATATATATAGTCACACACACACACATTTATACAATTTTATATGGTATTCAAAGACTGCGTCAGTATGTGACAGCATTTAATGAAATATCATTGTCGTTCTTGTCACATTAAATACAATTTGCCTGACTTTATAACGACTAGGTGGGGAGGGGGTGGTGCTTATATGTACGTGTTTCTCGGCATAGAACTTTAATAAAGTCGTGGTTTAAGTATGTTTAAGAAATTATACCAGAACTCTTTAATTTTCTCTGCGGATGTAGTTGATGAAAAGTTTTGAAATGAAATTATAAATTCAGGTTCTTTTTTTCTGTTTTTCTTATCGCACATGGACTTCTTTAGTGTATATCGTAATGAGATTTAGAATATTGAACAAATACTTGTTCTTCATTAGCTATAGAATCGAAATCTTAAGCGATGGTAATTAAAAATTAATAAATCATTACACAATGCTACAAAATAAAAAAAAAATAAAAAAATTAAATACACCCAGCTAATGGACATAGTGTAGATTGTGAGTTTTGTTGACCAAAACTAAAAAATATTTTTTTGTTAGTTTTTTAAACCCTCCAAACTTGTTTTATTTGACAAAAAAAACTGGTTTTTTTGACTTTACGCACAAATTTATTGATTACACAAACATTTCAGAACCAATGTCCAAAATTTAAACCTTATTAGAAAGAAGAGGGATGGGCCTTCAAACCAATATACATATGTATATTATTTGATTTAATATGTTATAAGGTTTGATGAGGTAAACTTGACAAATGAAAATTTTTTCATATTATTTCAAGTTTGTCCGTTCATAGTAGCAAACTTTAATTAAAAAATGTGAAAAACATAAGTGGTGACATTCTGAAAGTGCATTCTCTTGTACTGTCAGAATGTCATCACTGATTTTATATTTTTTAATTAAATTTTGCAATTAAGAATGGCCAAACTTGAAAAAATAAGAAAAAAATAATATTTTCCAAGTTTACCCCATCAAATCTCATAACATATAAGTTTGAACAAAATGTTTGTTTATAGCGTTTAAAAGGCTAAGCCCTCCCCTTTCGAAAACAACTTTGGAATTTTGAAATATGTTCAAACATAATTGGGTAATCAAAAATTTTGTGTGAAAATATCAAAAAAAACCGTTTTTGTCAAATAAAATAAGTTTGGAGGGTTCGAGTTCTACTCAACTAACTGAACAACTTAGACTATGTATTTATTCGGGTGTATTTTTACTGTCGCACCGTGTAATTAGTACACTGTGGAAGGTTTGAAAAAGAAATTGGTTTCTCAAATCGGCTGTATGGAGAGGACATTAAACTCTAGGTCTCACCACTCTTAACTGAAATTAATGGACATTACGTGGATGTCACAACCGTGACTACGGTTTTACCTTTTAAACAATTTTAAAATATGAGCTCGTAGATTGCAAATAGAATAAAAATAATTTTGTGTTTAGTTTTAATTAAAATTCTTCATTATTCGCACAATTCTATGTGCCTCCGTTCACAACTTTATCTATACAACAAAAATAATTGCTCTTCCTTGTTATTCCTCTGTTTGCACCCTTTGCATAAACAATAACGATTACTAGACAATTGTCCGACAGATATTTACAACGGAGATCTTCAAACCACGATTACTCTTCTCAAACATACCGCGTCTTCACACAAGACTGACTGAACCTTTACTAACTAGGTAAGGAAATAAGAGATCGCCTACTACAACATTTCTATGATGTCTGATAACCAGTGGGCAAGCAAATTTTTTTTGGGTTCAATCTATAAGATCTCCATTGATAGTTTTGTATCAATATCATTTGGGGCTCTACTAATATACAATTCTTTGTCAGCTTAACAGAATTATCATACTTTGTGTTGATAAACTTCTTCCCTAGTTTGCTGGAATTCGATCAGTACAAGGAGTGTCTCTTTGCATGTTCAAGTGCGCTTTGGTAATCAAAGCCACCATTTCGTCCAAACCTAACGTAATAGACAATCCCCGCATAATTGTATAGGTAATGAACTTACTATAGCAGGTATTCTTTATCCTATATGAACCCACATATGTATAAGCACATATCCTTTTATCACACATTATCTTTTATCTGATATTGACTCCTGCAGAGGTTGTGTATCACTCAAGAGTATTGCTTACTGCAATTCTTTTCCGTCTATGCCTCAACGCAGACTTCTATCTTTCTTTCCCGATAGTGTGGCAAAGCTACATACATACATAATTGGTCA
The DNA here is from genome assembly GCA_936449025.2 of Sarcophaga subvicina. Taxonomy (NCBI): domain Eukaryota; kingdom Metazoa; phylum Arthropoda; class Insecta; order Diptera; family Sarcophagidae; genus Sarcophaga; species Sarcophaga subvicina. The sequence continues at coordinate 101,252,301 of OW388083.2, read as the reverse complement.
TTCCAACCCTTCAGTCAGGATTACAGCCTAGTTTCTCCCACCACTTATGTTGTGTGTGTTAATTTTATATATGAGTGGCGGGACCTACAATTTAAAGTAGACTTCGAACGACAGATTTTTGAGAAACTTTTCATGGCAATTTTATTTACTCTCAGAGTTTTTGCCAGAAATCTGATGAAAGGCAGTCACCGAAGAAATATTTTTTTTTTTCGTTTTGATGTCTGACCTGACCTGCAAACGTTTAGATTGCCCTAAAGCTACCTGAATTGAGAAGAGTCTCTTTACGTTCTCCCTTCTGCAAAATATAACTTTCCTTATCCCACAACTTTCCAAGCATTAGAGATTGAGACTACCACAATATATGGCCATGATCACCAGAAAGTATTCAAAAAAAAAAATTCAGTTACTTGGCATACTCTTTCAATATCGAAAGTATTTGATGGAAAAGCTTATATTAACATAAATATCGCCCAAAAAGTTAACACATTGGATTCATTGTGGTTTGATAATTAAAATTTCAATACAAGTTTATGATCTTCTCCCATCCAACGCTGATTTCTTTTATTCCATGCCGAAGTTAAAGTCGCGCTCTGTAGCTATTCATTCTGTTTTCTTCTGTTCGTTGACTATGAACAATAGCTTTAATGACAAAATTCATAATAGAAAGGAGAAGTATGAAAAGGTATACGATTTTTTAATACATATTTATTTTCATTTTGATGTTGCATTCATATATAAGCACACAAATATATTTATATTTACGATGATTATTTTCCTCTTTTTTTTATTAATTTTTTTTCCATTCTCTTCATAGATGTGACATTAATACACAACATAATACAATACACAATACAATGACGTATAATATGAGAAAATATTAAAAAAAAATTTCATTATTTTATACTTATTTTCACCCACACACACAGAGAGAAACAAACAAGCCATTGTTATAATTTTTGATATCTGTCTACAAAAATACATTTTTTCATACTCTTTTTTATTTTATTTATACCGTACGCTGCTATTATTATGATTATTATTGTTTCGTTTCTCTCTTTTTTCTCTCTTCTCTTTTCGTTTTTTTTTCGCTTTTGATTGTAATATTAACTGTTTATTATTTTTGTTGTTATATTTTTTTCGGTTTTAATATTTATAGGAATAAATCATTGCACATATACATACATGCATAAGCTTTTTAAAGCGAAGAAAGGGAAAAAAATATGTTTACGACAGCAGCACGAATTTTATAATAAAGAATTACAATTAAAGCGATCAACTTCAAATTGTAATGTGGTTTCGTAATCGTAATTAACAACAGCATAAGAGAGTTGAAGTCGTCGTAGTCTAGTAGGTAGTGTGGTGGCTTATTAGACGTAAAGCCAGGGTTCGAGCCCCAGGCCAGACATCGAAACAAAAATACAAAAAGTATTTCTTCGGCGACTTCCTCTCAGCAGATTTCTGGCAAAAACCCTGAGGGTAAATAAAAATTGCCATGACAAGTTTCTCAAAAATCTGTCGTTCGGAATCGAATCTAAACTGTAGGTCCCGCCACTCATGTATAAAATTAACTCACACAACAAAAGTGGTGTGAGAAACTAGTTCGTAACCCTGATTTGTTGAAGGAAAGAAATAAAATAATGGCTTTGAAGGTACTTTTGCCTTCAAAGGAAGTTTATTAATATAAATGGTAGATAATATGTACATATGATTTGTTTAAAGCAGTGTTTTTATAGGAAGTCTTTTAATTATATTAGCATTTCATAAGTTGAATCTTAGATTATCCGCTGAAGTAGCCTATTTCTTTAGGATGATTCAGTATTCATTGTATTCTTCCTTGTTTTTCTATTTTCAATACTAATATTCAGAAGACTACGGTACGTATGAGTATTATTGAGTACATGAGTATGAACGTACGAGTATTATATATACATTCAAAAGTTCGCATTATAGCGAAAAGGAATATATAGATGCCGAAAATAAAGGAGCTTCTAAGTCCTTTAAAAGTGTGTCCAAACAAACCAAGTATCTTTTGAGGGTATAGTGTCACATGTGATGGTGATACTTATACATATATATTCCTGGAGACGTTAACGTTAAAAGTAATAACAAATCCGACGCCGTAGTCGAGTAGGTAGTGTATTGGCTTATTACATATGAGAGCATGGCTCAAACCCAAGGTCAGAAATCTCCAGCAAAACGAAATATGAACAAATATTTCTTCAGCGACTTCAGCAGATTTGTGGCAAAAACTCTGTGAGTAAATGAAATAGACGCGAAAAGTTTCTCATAAATCTTTCGTTCGGAGTCGAATTTAAACTGTAGGTCCCGCCACTCATGTATACAAATTAACACACACATGATAATTGGTGTGATAAGCTAGGTCGTAATCCTGGTTGAAGGGTTGCAATGATCAATTATGTTTGTAATCCGACTCAAGGACTGACACAAGGGAAAGATCAAATAAATTCATATGTGCCATTGCCACTGGATGCAGTCTTTTAGAGGCTGGGAATATTTCTTAAAGGTTTCTGCAGAAGCTGTAACGAGGATAAAGAATAATAGTGTATAAAAAATCTTCTTTGCTATTGTGAGGCTCTTAAAAAGGTAAGAAACAATTGCGATTTGAATGGAATTTGCGATAGTGCCACCAAAATAATAAAAAAAAAGAACTTTTCTGCCTTTAATCGAGTAAAACAATCAATGGCGACTATTGTGTAAACATATTGGGTGGACCTAATAAGGATTTGAAGTAAACACGATTGTAAAAAAATAGTCCATTCTGGATAATTCTACAGAGCAAATATATGAAATTCCTATCAGGCTTGAGTATCTTTTCCTAGTTTCGTATTCTACAGTAGTGGTGCGGCTGAAACAAGAGGATATAATTCTACAAACAATCTTTCTTGATCAACTCAACAATTATTATGTGTTTAGAAAAAAAAATTTTTTTTGATACGAGTTGGATAAGCTGTTCAGGGCTTCTAAAAGATAGTCTTTCACGAACAAAAAAAAATTGTTCACAACCTTATGTTTCATACAAAAAATCTCTGTATTATCGAAAGATGCTCGTATTATTTGCTCCTAGACTATTATTACAGTCGTTGTAATCCTCAGGTTTTGACAAGTGATGTTTTGTTTTACTATTCCGAATACACATAGAAAAGGAAAATAAATTGAATAAAAAAATTGCAGGTGCTATCACATCCTTTCTTTAAAAAGATGGATTAGAGTCTATACAACGTCTATTGATGAAATATAGGGTATCACTAGAAGAGTAAATTTCAATTTTGAAGCTCCGTCAAGAGTATCGATTTGCTAGCATTGCGAATAATCTGGTTGTCAGGTTGCATGTTATGAGTAACGTAGTCTCTATTGGTAATTTTAGAATGACAAATCAGTCTTGTTTATTCGAAGTACCTATTTGGACTAAAACATGTTAAATATCACTTGACTGACTGACATTCAAAGTTGTTCCTAATGCCTGCTGGTTGGAATGTTTAGAAGTTATTGTGTAATAGGAGTACGTGAAACAGACAAGGCCTGTTTCACAGTAGTTTGTATTATTAAGTAATCGGAATGATTTTTGTGTGAAAACTTTACTTAACGAATGATTTGAGTGATTTGTCTTGTCATGTCTGGATTATAGGTGACTTGGAACTTCTATCAACATGCGAACGATACTTTTGGTTTTATAAAAACTTTTTTGTGAGTCTACTGTAATGAAAGATTTCTATTTGGTTTTTATTTATATATAATATATAATTATTATAAAATTATCCAAACACTCCAGTACTGGCTAGAATTGTTAATCATGTACGAGTATTACAGTGACTCCTGCCCGTCGTCCCAATTTTATTTCTCTGCTTTAGAAGTCGCCGTGGTCTAGTAGGTAGTGTGTTGGCTTATTTGACGAAAAGCCAGTGTTCGAGACCCAGGCCAGACATCAAAATAAAATACAAAAAGTATTTATTCGGCGACTTCCTCTCAGCAGATTTCTGGCAAAAACTCTGAGAGTAAATAAAATTGCGATGAAAAGTTTCTTAAAAATTTGTCGTTCGGAGTCGAATTTAGAATGTAGGTCCCGCCACTCAGGTATAAAATTAACACACACAACATAAGTGGTGTGAGAAACTAGGTCGTAATCCTGACTGAAGGGTTGTAATGACCAATTATGTATGTTATGTATGTATTATGCTTATCCATTTAACCGATTCCAAATAAAGTGAAATTAATTTTCAATCGATTACTTTACTTTTAAGAGTTCAAAGTGTATTGTTACAAAAATGGAAATGATGTTTTCCTCGTTTAAATTGCTACAAAAACAAAAATTATGAACTTGTTTACAAGTAAACAAAAATATACCAACAAAAAACACCGGCATAAAAAAGTGATAAACAAATAAACAAGAATACAACAACAAGAAAGAATAAATATAAACTACATGGTTACATTTGTAGAGATTTCAAGAAGACGAAGTCATTTGCCTTCAAGAGCATTCCTGCTATATAAAAGGCAAGACAAAGCAGGCAAGGGGTCAGTAAAAATTCTGTCAGTCTTGCGTGAAGAGGCAGTGTTTGAAGAGAACAATCGTGGTTATAAAGATCTGACGAACAATTGTTATTGTTTACGTAAAGAAGTGTAGAGAGTAATAACAAACCCAGCAATTGTTGTTGTTTACATCAAGTTGTGAGCAGTGGCACACAGAATTGTGCGAATAATAAAGAATTTTAATTAAAACTTCACACAAAATTATTTTTATTTTTATTTGCAATCTATGAGCACATATTTTAAACGTTTATAAAAGGTAAAAACGTAACAGTATCTTTTTTTTTAAAAGGTAAGAGCAATGAATGGAGGTAAAGATGAAGCATAATTCGATTAAACTTGTTTGCCTGAGAGATAAGCAATTTTATAGCTATGAACTAAACCTATATCCTTATGAACAAGACCAATAATACTGAAAGAGTGAGTTTAACTCCATACCTCATCTTTTCAGCTCATCATATCGATCTGCAATAATTTCAAAAATTCGAAAATCCTGTCAATTATAGAAACATAAGATCCTTAGAAAGTCGTGTATACACATTATAAACATGTTGTATTTGCATTTGTATCTGTTTGTCTATTTCCTTCTTTAGGTTGGATTTGTCATTCGTATTAACATGTCTCTCATTCTACGGATTTCATTTCATTTTTATTTCATATTTTTTTTTATCATACATTACATTTCCCTTTTCATTTTGCTTTTTTGTTGACACTGTTGTTTTTGCCACCGTCAGTAGCATATTTGTTGTTGTTGTTTTTTGTGTATTATTGTGCCATAAGCTCACATGTTGTATACAGGGATTTGACAGCTCGTAAATAATTTTTGTTTTTGCTTTTTGTTTTTTTCTTTTTCACTTTCCTGCCATTTCAATTCAGGGGTTTTTTCTTCTCCGTTTTTGTTTTTCTCAATATCCTCTTGCCATGACTGCTGCTGTTTATGATCTTTTCTTTTCTCTTTTTTTTTTGCTTCACATGTTCTTCTTGTTTTTCTATTTTTAATTTTGGATTTTTATTTCAGTTTTTATTTTCTGTTTTTGTTTTTCTTAATATTTAATACGTAATTTTTTTCTTTTTTATTGTTGTTTTTGTTTTTAACAGATGTACTCGCCAAAAGAGGAGGAGTGTACGTGCATGTGTTGCAGGCATGTGGTATGTGGCGTATAAATAATAAACTCTCTTGTAAAACGTGTCTACGTTCTGGTCATGTCTGGCTAAGTATATAAACGATTGCGACATGTGAGTGAGTGAGTATGTGAGTGTACTGTGATAAGTCGATTTTTTTTTTTTGGTTTAATGAGAGTCTATCATTAACATTTTGGGGAGAAAAATAATACAAAAAAAGAATACGTTATTGACAGTCATTCAATCAGCAAAGAAACGCAACCAATACGGATTTTATACACATGAATACTTAGTTCAAGCCTCACAAGGATTCATTCTAGGGCAAGATAGTAATGCCTGTTGATATTATTAGGTTTTTACCTTTTAAAAACGTTTAAAATATGAGTCCGTAGATTACAAATAAAATAAAAATAAATGTTTATAATGTTTAGTTTTAATTAAAATTCTTTATTGTTCACAACTTAATGCAACAACAACAATTGTTTTGTTTGTTTTTCCTTTATTTACATCGTTTGCATAAACAATAACAATCACTAGACAATTGTTCGACAGATCTTTGTAACGGAGTTCTTCAAACTACGATTATTCTCTTCAAACACACCGCGTCTTCCCACAAGACTGCCTGAACTTTTATTAACTCAGTTGCCTGCTTTGCCTTGCCTTCTACATGCAGCGTAACCAGTCTGATGAATGTTCTTGAAGGCGAATCTTCGTGCCTTCGCCTTCTCGAGATCTCTATAAATGTAAACATCGTTGTTTCATTATTGTTGTTTGTGTATTTTATTTACATTTATTCTTGTAGTGTTTGTTGTTGTATTTTTGTTTACTTGTTTATCATTTTTTATACTGCTGTTTGTTGTTATATTACTCAGTGCGATAATTTGTAAGCAAGTTCATTGTTTTTTGGAGTCATAATGAAGGAAATTAAAACTTATTCAGGCATGATTGCCTTACAAGGGTATCACAGTGGCTTTCGAATTAAAAAACCTGACATTAGCTTTTACGTGAGAGCAAACAAATGGTAAAACCCAAAGGTCACTGCAACCTCTTGTTAAAACCTACCTTCTTCTCTGTGTATTCTCGTATCATAATTGATTTCTATTTTTACGAAGAATAAAAAACAGCATCTAGGAAAACAATATCTCAACGCTGTTTGATTTCAATTTTTCTTTTAAAAATTTCTTTTAAATACCTTGCCAGGCACTAATAAAAGGAACAGGAAAATATCACAATTATTTCCTGATTAAATTTCATAAAATGACCTCCTCCCCCCGGTATAGTAGGCAACACTCTATCTATTCTTTGTCCAGTTTTATATTGAAATTATTTTCTTGTTTGCTGCAGGTACGAATAGAACCCCTGCAGTTTACAACTGCTGCCCATTGTTTCAATCAAATTACTTCAAGATAAAGATATACAACAGAAAGAAAAAACAAAAGAAATCGAATGAAAGAAAACTTAAAGTGTGGTGCAAAATAATTGATAAATTTCAATACTCTACACTGGAATGCGGTAAAAAATATTTAAGGAACAAGATTATGTTTCTGGGAGAGTTTTATAGAACAAATTCTATAAGGAAAAACTCCACTTGATATGTTATCCCACACTTTAGTTACACGATTGATTCGATGTCCCCGTAGTGTATTAGTGTGGGTCCTCGATTCAAACCATACTTCAGACATCTACAACAAAACGAAATAAAAATATTTCTGCGGCGACTCTAACAAAAACTCTGAGGTTGAATAAAATTTCCATGGAGAGTTCCGTAAAAGATCTGTCGTTCAGAGTCGACTTTAAAACGTGGGGGACCTAAAATTACCACACACAACTGAGAAACTAAGTCGCAATCCTAACTGAAGGGTTATAGTGACCAACTATGTATGTACATATGTTTGTACTAATTCGATATCGCCGTAGTCCTGTAGATAATGTGAGGTCTCGAATCAAACCCCAGGTCAGACATCTCGTACAAAAACGAAAGGAAATATAAAAAAATTTTCTTTGGGGACTTCCTCTCAGCAGATTTCTGCCAAAAACTCTCAGAGTAAATACAATAGCCGTGAAAAGCTAATAAAAAATCTGTCGTGCGGAGTTGACTTTAAACTGTAGGTCTTGACTGTAGGAGTTGACTTTAAACTGTAGGCCCCTCATAAAATTAGCACACTCAACAGAAATGTGGTATTTCGCTTGGATTGGTTGTCAAAAATGTCGGATTTTAACAGATTTTTGTGTTTCTGTTACAGAAGCAAATGCATAATGGATTCGCTTGGTGGCAACCTAGAGAAGATTGTTTATAACTTTTTTACTACGAGTAGAAAAATTTTCATGTATTCCGTAATGTACTTTAATGGAATACGATTAAAATCACATCATACACTTGAATATTTCAAAATTGTTCTGAACTTCTTCTGTAATAGTTTTACGCCTGAGGCATCACTTATCTTATCTGGACGCCTGCAGACTATAGTTATTTATAATATATTCTATTGGCGGTCATCTTATGACACATGTACTGATGTTTTCTGATACATCAATTTGGTTTTTGGGGTTGAGAAGTACTTCTATTGTATACTATATTATAAAGGTTTTGGTATACTTCATACCATATGGTTAGGAGGACTTTATCATCTGTTTTCGATACCTATAATTAATCACTTATATCCCTTACTTACTTACTTAATTGGCCATTAGCAAACCGATTAACGGATTTCGCCCCGCCTTAACACATCCTTCCATACGCCTCTGCTTCTTGCTCGCCTATGTCAGTTAGTCACAGCAAACGATGACATGGCCTCCTCGATCTGGTCTTCTCAACGGCAACAAGATCGTCCTATTTACCGACTTCCATAGATCCCCGCATCAAATAGCCGTCATGCCGGAGCATACTCCTCCATTCTAATGACAAGGGCGAGCCAGCGAATCTGCTGGATGTTAATACGCTGCACAACGGCCATGTCTTTGAGGAGCTCACACAGCTCACTGTTGGATCGAATGCGGAAATTATTGCCAACACGCACTGAACCGAAAATCTTACGTATGACTTTTCTCTCGAATACTCTCAAGGCTGCTGTATCAGTGCTTAATAGTGTTCATGTCTCTGCGTGTCTCTTCATGTCTCTGAGCGTTTTGTAGAGTAGCATCTCCTCTACTTTCTATCTCATATCGATTTTTTCTCTGTTTTAGTTTTTTTAATAAAATTTTTCAAAACTAAACAGGTTATTAGCCTTCTGTGGCAGCTCCTAGAATGGTAGGGTTGCCAACTGTTATTTCATTGGATAAGCGATCATAGTGAAAATGTATTGGAAGTTAGGAGGTATACATAGGAATAAAATTTATAAGTTCTACTGGTTATATATTAAAGAAGTTCTAAAAGAGATGGAACTTCAAGGTGCCACAAATTCAAAAAACCTTACTACTACAACAAAAAAACATAAATAAATAAAAGAGTATCAGAAACCATATATAAACTCTGTTACTTCCTAGCTTTGGTGTAGGGTGCAGCTTCCAATTTGTTTAGATTTTCATTTTTTTCATTTTTTAAATGACAAGGGAAAACTGAAAATTTAAATTAAAAAATAAATGATAAAAACAACAAGTATCGAATAAATTAATTTTTACCTTATTAGATACACAAGAAAGCAAAAAAAACGTATGTAAAATATTTTGAAATATCTTTACTACATATGTATGTACGTACAGATACAGATATTTAAAGACACAAGGCCTAGCAATAGGGCTTTTTTAAAGTATAATATTTAAGGTCTAAACGGCAATCATTTAAAATCACTTACTCTATTGATTAAGGATCATGATGAAAATATCAACTTTGAAGAGATTTGTCACTATAACTCTTTAGTTAGGATTACGACCCAGCTTCTCATACCGCCCATGCTGTGTTAATTAATTTAATCCTTAAGAGTCGGGACCTAGAGTTTATAGTCGACTACGAACGACAGATTTTTGCGATCTTTTCAAGGCTATATTATTTATTCTCAGAGATTTTGATAGAAAACTGCTGAGAAGAAAGCGCCGAAAGAAATATTTTTATCATATTTCGTTTTGTTTGAAATGTCAAAGCCGAGTATTTAACTCACTAGCTCTCTTCTAGTAAGCCAACTTTCCCACCTACTAGACTTTGGCCGCAACTACACTTATTTGAAATAATTTCTCAAAATTTTCTTGCATTTGTATCTTTTTTTTGATTTCTTAAGTTTTCCGCTGTACTGAACAATTACTCGAACAGTTTATTATGCATTCGCGGACTCAATGGGTTAAAAATTTGCATATTCAAGTACTCCAAACGCCTTATTGTATAAAAAAGGCCCTTAGCAAGGCCATTAGTGTAGTAGGCTTAGCAACAATTTCTCCTTTAGCAATTATGCATTAACGAAAACATACACCCAAAGACATATCTTTCAAGACAAATACTTGTTAACACAAACATGTAAGACACTCACATGCTATTTTTGGAATACGTGTGTTACCCTCTTATCAAAGGAAGCAAGGAAGTTCGACAAAAAAGAAAATGAGTTAGAACAACAGGAGTGTTGTATTCTTTACAACTTCCTACAGCATATTGAAACTTTAACGTTGATTTTGTTTTAATTTTAAACACCTTTTTAAAGACAGAATATCACACACAGTTCATCGAATGGTTTGTGACGCAAACTACTTATTAATGGTTATAATAGAGCTTCAGTTAGAAGGTGGACTGGGGATTAGCCTAGTATGTGGGCCCATTGTTAAATATACCCTGTAGGAAATTGAGAGTTCAGTCAAGGAGAACAAAATATAAGAGGTTAAGAAATTTTGCCTCTTAATGGCAAAAGCAAGGAAGTGCTACACAAGTTGAAAGAATTCAATAGAGGGCATGCCTTCAAATGAAACAGAATACATAGGCATCAATATTACATACATAATTGGTCATTACATCCCTTCTGTCAGAATTACGACCTAGCTTCTCACACCACTTATGTTGTGTGTGTTCATTTTATACATGACTGGTGGGACCTACAGTTTAAAGTCCACTCCGAACGACAGATGTTTGAGAAACTTTTTCATGGCAATTCTATTTACTTCCAGAGTTTTTGCCAGAAATCTGCTGAGAGGAAGTCGCCGAAGTAATACTTTTTGTATTTTTTTCTTGATGTCTGGCCTGGGGCTCGAACCCAGGCTTTTACGTCTAATAAGCCAACACACTTCCTACTAGACTACGGCGACTTCATACTACTTAATAAGGTCTATAAAAGACCTTAGGCTAGGAGGTAGACTGGCCCTTAGGCCAGTGTTTAGGCCTAGGTTTTATTACCTGTAGGAAATCAACCCGAATAAATCTTGCTATTGCAACAATCAGTCAACTGGAACAGAGGTTAAGAAAATGTTGCTTCTTTATGGCAAAAGCAGGGAACTGACACGTGAGTTGAAACGATTCAATCGAAGGCATGCCTTCAAATAAAAGAGAATATACAGGCATCGATATATCAAATAGCTCTTTGAAGTATGAGTCGACGTTAAATAGTTGTCGTTGTTTTAACAGCTCTGTAATTGTGTAGCATATTCGCCCAATCTCAGCTGTGCTAGGATGGGTCTTGTTACTCTAGGTATCTGCCTTTCGCTATTCGATACTGGCGGAGAATATTCATCTGGTACCTTGTTGTGTCTGAGTTCATTCGTTGCTGTCAATACCGCCATTTGATGTAAGGAACGCTGCGCTTTATTTACTGATTGTACGTGCACTGCTATAGGTATTGGATACTAAATGTCCGTGTAAAATCGGCGAAAGTCCTGCCTTATGATCGCCAGCAACTATGTGGTGCGAGGCCACAAGAAATTTTTTAGTCAGGAGTTCATTATGTTTTCTCAATGACAGTATATTGGATTCTTCATGCAAATGATGCGCACTGAACATCTTCACGCATCCCTTAGCGGTACGTTGTGCGTTGTTAAATAGTAGGTCGCGCCACTCATGGATAAAATTAACACAAAACGTGAATGGTGTGAAAAGCTAGGTTGTAATCTTGACTTAAGCGGTTATATTAACCAATTAAATGCGTAAGTATGTTATTCCAAAGCAAGCACAACAAAACCAGTTACGCTAATAATCATCCCCCTTTTTATACCGAAGGCCTCTGAGAATGCTAGGATACTCTTTTTTTCCTTCAATTTGAACAACTTGTTAATGTACCATTACTCTTTACCTTTTAAAAACATTTAAAATATGAGCCCGTAGATTGCAAATAAAAATAAAAATAAATTTTTGTTTAGTTTTAATTAAAATTCTTTATTATTCCCACAATTCTGTGTGCCACTGTTTACAACTTGAGGTAAAAACAACAATTGGTTTTCTTTGTTATTCCTCTGTTAACACCCTTTGCATAAACAATAACAATCACTAGGCAATTATACAACAGATCTTTGCAACGGAGATCTTCAAACCACGACTACTCTCTTCAAACGCACCGCGTCTTCACGCAAGACTGACTGAACTTCACTAACTCACTCGCCCGTTTTGCCTTGCTTTTTTTATGGTAGAGTAAACAGTCTGATGAATGTTCTTGAAGGCGAATGTTCGTGGCTTTGGCTTCTCGAAACCTCTATAAATGTAAATATCGTTGTATACGTTTCTTATGCGTAGTGTTGTTGGTATATTTTTGTTTAATTGTTTACCATTTTTTGTGCTGCTGTTTGTTGTTATATTAAGCAGTACGATAATTTGTAAACAGGATTGTTTACTGCATTGTTTTGTTTTTGTAGCTTTTGTTTATAATTTTAATGTTAAAGGATGTAAAAGTATTTTCGATTTTTTCATTTTCGTAACAGTATCTTTACAGATCTTTAGCTAGTAGGGTATTAAAGGTTCTTGACTCACTTAAGCGTTCGTATTGCTTTGGCGGATTAAGAAAAAAGTTTAAATATTTCTCCTTTTTTTGTCTTTTTCCGTTTTTTTATTTATGAACACACTTGCTTGTATTTTAATGTGTAGATGGCATACTCTTCGTATGAATATGGCTTATGGGTATTATTGCTGATTTAAATTCGTTTGTATGTATTATGCTGTGATGTTGAAAACTTGTTAATCTAAAGCAAATTCCCATACATACTGAAAAATTATGTTAAGATTTTACAATAAACGATTTCCCTGAAAGTTTTAAATTAGATTTAAAAAAAAACTTTTACTTGTAAGTTAATGATGGAAATTTGATTGTAGGAGATATTGGATGTATAATTTGAAAATAAGGGGTAAGTGTGGGTTAAAACATGAGTGCAATACAAATTTATACAAAATATTTAACATTATCCCGTATCGATTAAAATAAATAATAATTTAATAGAAGAGTTTCTGGAACTTGCCAAGCATAGCTTTTAATTGGTCTGGCAACATGCGGCCGCTCACTATTGTAATTAAATATTATGGCTTAATGGATCCTGGAACAATCCATACGCAAAACTACAGACCTTACAGTTTATAATCCTCAATTATATGCTAAGAAAAATTGTGGCTGATAGCACGCTGAATTGATGGTATGGTCACTTTCGAAAAAATATGATCTGACACCATCCAGACCACAAACGATACAGTCACCATTTCCTGATACAATTACTTCTGTATTTTCCGAGCCTCATATGCCATAACTTTGTATGTCGACGTAACAACTTTATCGCTGAAGAAAATTTTGTTTGAAACATCATCATTCTCCAATCAGTACATCAACGGTATCGTGAATGGTCAGTCGGCTTTAATTGCTGCACTGTTTTGACTTTTTGGGTATGGAGCCTCAAATTCAATTTCAAAATACGTCATAAGCTGGGTGCAATTGCTGAAAACCCCAAAGAATTGACAAATCCGTCAAATCCGTTTTGTTTGATTCTTAAACGTTGTTCAGTTGTACGAACTCATGCCTAAGCGCTGTTTCCTACAGGCAGTCTATATTTTTTTATTAATTTTCTTAGCAGCTTCGAGTCCAATATTTTGATATGCTTGTGCTAAAAATTGTGATATCTAGCGTATAAGAACTGGGGGTGTAAGGGTGCTCATTAGTGTAATCAAATCGCTGCAGAGTGTCTTTCCAATTTTTCATCCTGTGACATTACATACATAAATAATCGGTCATTACAATCCTTCAGTCAAGATTATCTAGCTTTTCAAACCACTTATGTTGTATGTGTGTTAATTTTATACATGAGTGGCGGGAGCTACAGTTTAAAGTGGACTCCGAACGACAGATTTTTGAGAAACTTTACTTGGCAATTTTTAGTTTCAGAGTTTTTGCGACAAATCTGCTGAGAGGAAGTTGCCGAAGAAATTTTTTTTACATTTCGTTTTGTTAGAAATGTCTGACCTGGTGTTTGAACCGTGGTTACGTCTAATAAGCCAACAGCCTGCTAAACTACGATGACTTCGACTTTATTGCCTTATAATCTTCTTAACGATTCCCCCTACTTTCATACCCTGGTAATCAATGCATAATAAAGATATTGAGTGGTCGCCGTAGTCTAGTAGGTAGTGTGTTGGCTTATTAGACGTAAAGCCAGGGTTCGAGCCCCAGACCAGACATCAAAAAAAAAAAATATTTCTTCGGCGACTTCCTCTCAGCAGATTTCTGGCAAAAAACTCTGAGAGTAAATAAAAATTGCCATATAAAAGTTTCTCAAAAATCTGTCATTCGGAGTCGACTTTGAACTGTAGGTCCCACCAGTCATGTTACAATTGACACACACAACATAAGTGGTGGGAGAAACTAGGTGGTAATCCTGACTGAAAGGTTGTAATCACCAATTATGTATGTATGTATGTAATTACCTTGCTCTTTCAGATTGGTTTTTGCTTGCTTATTTTCGATCACTCCTTGATGATCATGTACTATGGCCTGGAGTTATTGTTAATCGCCTGCCATTTTTAACTTATATTCCAGCTTCTTGATCTATAATCCTTGGATACTACTGCCCCAATTGTCATTTGGTTATCGGTGAATATGTTTAAATTCCTGTCAAGTTTACCAAAATATAACTAGCAGTACGTTCTCTCATCGCATGTGCATACTTCCGCTTGACAATCAGTACAATTATGCGGTAGACGAAGGCATAGTTTAGTTTCTCGTTCTTCTGTACCGATTCCTAATTCTATCCAAGTTCTATGTTCATATTTAGAAGTAAATGTTTAACAAAATCCAAGTAACGATAATGTTACTTTAATTTTTTTAGTACCTTGCTTATTTCAAAACTTAATATTTTATACGTATCAATATATTCCATATTTGTCTAACCTCTCTATATTAAAAGTATATTTAATTTTCATTTGAATTAAAGTTCTTTAAAAAAATCAATAAAATTTTTGTGATACAAATAACAAATCTATAAAATTATGAAAAACAAAAAACTTCTAATTAAGTTTCAATTCATAATAAACTAAAGTTTTATTTTATCATTCTGCCCCTGAAAACTTCTAAAAACGAACAACTTTATTTTGCAAAATGTCTTCCATTCTCTTCTTGGGAAAACATGAAAATTTACTTTAGGCCTTTCGAATATTGTCTTTTAGAATTTTAATTATGATATTGAACTTTGCTTTTATTTTTCATTGTAAACAATTGAAGTCTGTATGAGGGTTGTATCTTAAGAAGTATTTAACTTTTAAGCAAAACATTTTGTAAATATTTTCATTTTATGTAGGCCTTAATATGAATGGGTTGTACGGTAAGTTTATTGTGAAAAATATCTTTTTTTGGAATATAATTATATAGTCTTCCATTACAATACACAATTTGTTTTTAAATATACAGTTTGTCAAAAAAATCTTTGCACAGATCAAAAAAATTTAAAATGTTACCTTCATTCAAGAATTTCAACAACAAAATTTTTACATACTTTTTTATTTTTGCACACTTTCTATAACTGTACTTGTTTACGACCATAAGGCGCCAATGGTTTTCTAATAGTCACACACATTACAATAATAACAACAATAAAAGAACTTTACACAGTATAAAGGGTGTCAAAAATTGAATGATTATAATAAAAAAATGACAAAAAAATGCCGTTATTTCCCAAAAATGTTGTGCATTTTGGGTTTTTTACAAATGAGATGGAATGTGAAAGGCGTAAACAACGTTTTATTAATGAAGTGATCGTTTTTTATGTAACAAGTGTCCTTATATTTGAATGCAAAAAATGCCAGGATAACGAGTTTCAAAAAATAGTATATAATATTCCTGCCAAGGAAATCGCCGATATGTTCTCCTTGAACATCAGGACTGTATATAATATTATATCCCGTGCTGAAAAAGAAGGAGGACTAGACTTAAAATTATTTACAGGCAGGCCAAAAAAGGTGACACAGCGAGTTGAAAGAAAAATTATTAGAATCGTGTATGGTAGCCCACAATCCAGTACTCTTCAAGTGCAAAAAGACTCTGGGTTACGTGTTTCCTAAGAAACCATCAGAAATGTTCTTCAAAATCACAAATATTCTTCAAGAGTGGCTAGGAAAAAACCCCTGCTGTCAGCACAAAATGTCGAAAAGAGATCAAGATTTGCCACCGAATGCATTTCACTTCCTCCGGAGTACTGGGGCGCTGTTATTTTCTCAGATGAGACGAAAATAATGCTTTATTATCATGACGGACCGCAAAGAGTTTGGCGTAAGCCTCTGACAGCACTAGAAAATTAAAATCTTATTCCTACAGTAAAGTTTGGAAAACTATCTGTAGTGGTATGGGGCTGTATATCCAGCAAGGGAGTTGGTGTAATCAGGATTTTGGATGAAATAATGACTAAGGAAGTATATCTTGATATTTTAAAAAATGAACTGACCGCCAACATTAAGAAATTTGGTTTTATTGACCGGGTTAATCCGAATAAATTTAATTACAAGTACTACCAAGATAATGATCCTAAACATAAATCTTATTTATGTAAGTCCGGGTTACTTTACAACTGCTCCAAAATTATTGATACTCCTGCACAAAGTCCTGATATTAACCCTCTCGAAAATTTGTGGGTTCATCTAAAGCAAAAGGTAGGAAAAAGATCGCCCACAAATAAAAACGAATTGATAAAGTTCGTCAAAGAAGATTGGGAAAAAATACCATTAGAATATGACATTCCGAAGCTTATTCAATCCATGAGAAGGTGTCTACAATTGGTGATTGATGCTCAAGGTGGACACACAAAATATTAGCACTATAATTTTAAAAAAATTGCATGTCTTAATATTTTATCAAGTGTGCAAACATTTTTTTGACAGCAGTAAAATTGAATTGTTTTTGTTTTTTAATATTTTACATTAGAATATTTTCATTGTTATAAAAGTTTTTTATTTATTATATTAATAAAACATATGTTTATAAAATCCTATTTGAAAAAAATGAAAAGGTTGGTTATTTATATTAGAAATCAATGAATTTTTCGAAGTTTTTTTATTTTTCTCTATGTGCAAAGATTTTTTTGACAAATTGTACATACATCTAAACATAATAAATATATCAAAGGAAACTGTATTCATAAAGAAAAGAAAGTTTAAAAATTTCTAAACGTCAATTGAACTTCCGAAATACTGCTTGATTTCTTATACGATCCATTTGTGAACTTAAACTTTTCCATAAATGGTAGGACCTACAATTTTACATCGAATCCGAAAAAATGGATTTCAGAAGTTTTTCATGACAATTAGTTCACTTTCAGAGCTTTTGCAAGAAAACTATTTAAAGGGCGTCGTCTAAAGGAGCATTTCAGTCTTAATATTTCTTTTTTCTGAAGACTACAGAACAAAATAATGCAGTAAACAAATCTGTTTACAGTGCTTAATATAACAACAAACACCAGCATAAAAAATGGTAAAAAAGTAAACAAAAAGTAAATATTCCAACAACACTACAATAATAAACGTAAACAACGATGTGTACCTTTATAGAGATTTCGAGAAGGCGAAGTCATGAACATTCGCTTTCAAGAATATTCATCAGACTGTTTACTTTGCCATATAAAAGGCAAGACAAAGCAGGCGATGGAGTTAGTGAAGTTCAGTGCTGTGCGTTTGAAGAGAGTAATCGTGGTTTAGAGATCTCCTTTACAAAGTTTTTTCTGAAGGCTACAGTGCTGAAAATCTCGATCTGCCACCTCCATCTAACTAGACTGTGGCGATCACCATTTGAATTGAATGTTAAACACTGATGTGCCATATGTCCCTTTGCACAGAAATGTGCCATAAAGTAAGCTTAAAAAAAATTATGAATTCGCTTCTGTAATGAGAACAATTTTTCTTGTTCATTCATGATGATTGTCATACGATATCCCTACAATGTCTATTCTAAACCTATATTCCTGATGAACTTTCTGGATGCTGCACGGTATCGAAAACAACAATACCATGCAAAGCAACTGATATTCATTTTCTGAGATGCAATAATCCTGCACAGATTCATTCTTATCATCACAGAAGCGACATGACTCTGTTTTGAACAAGTGTTTTTTTTAGTTTGGTGTGTCTGTCAAAAGATACATACATACATAATTGACAATTCTTAAGTCAGGATTACGACCTAGCTTCTCACACTACTTATGTTGTGTGTGTGTTAATTTTGTACATAAGTGGCGAGACCTACAATTTAAAGTAGACACAGAACGACAGATTTTTGAGAAACTTTTCTGGGAAATTTTAATATTTACTCTCCGGGTTTTGGCCAGCAATCTGCTGAGAGACCGTCGCCAAAGAAATATTTTTTCATATTTCGTTTTGTTGGAAATGTCTGACCTGGGATTTGAACCGTGACCTCACTAGACTATGGCGACGGCAAAAGATACCAGTTACTACTCAAAGAAGTCGCCGTAGGCTAGTAAGTAGTGTGTTGGCTTATTAGTCGTAAAGTCAGGGTTTGAGCTTCAGGCCAGACATCAAGACAAAATACAAAAAATATTTTTTCGGCGACTTCCTCTCAGCATATTTCTGGTAAAAACTCTGACAGTAAATATTAAATTTGCTATGAAAAAGTTTCACAAAGATCTGTCGTTCGGAGTTGACTTTAAACTGTAAGTCCCACCGCTCATGTATAAAAATTAACACACACAACATAAGTGGTGTGAGAAACTAGGACATTGTACAATGGGTCAATTCGACCTCCGGGTACTGTAGTTGTCTTAATTGACAAGTACACGTCCTCTAACCTAACCTAACCTACTACTCAAACCTTTTTCGATTGTAATTACACAACAATGCTTCGAATTGCCTAAAAACCATTTGGCTTTCGAAGTGCCACGGTCGCTCTCTATCTTCCCTTTCTCTGAGTATATCCCCCTATAAACATTTGTTTCCACTCCAACGAAGTGTTCTGCCACCGTACATCGGCATGAAAGATACCTTCCTCACAAGTTCATTGGAGTGAATTCATATGTAACCTGGTACTGTATTATAGTGAGAGTTCATTCGTTCATTCTGTTAAACAATCTTCAAGTTGAAGTCTTCCTTGTTTTCAGGGAAAAGTTTTCAAGTCGTCTGTTCATAAGCTTTAATTTATTTTTGCTTTTGATCAACTAAAAAGTATTTATAATCGCAAAGAGTCTAGTAAGCAGTGTGTTGGCTTATTATACATAAAGCCAGGGTTCGAGCCCCAGGCCAGACATCAAAACAAAATACAAAAAGTATTTCTTCGGCGACTTCCGCTCAGCAGATTCTGGCATAAACTCTGAGAGTAAATGAAATGGCCATGAAAAGTTTCTCAAAAATCTGTCGTTCGGAGTCGACTTTAAATTGTAGGTGGCGCCACTCATGTATAAAATTAACACACACAACATAAGTGGTGTGAGAAACTAGGTCGTAATCCTGACTGTAGGGTTATAATGACTAATTATGTATGTAATCTCAAAGGTAGAATCAATCCTGGCAGTTAGTTTCGTTGCTTGTAACTACTCATCGTATTTAACTAATCAGAATCACTGTGTGCTCAAATTTATTGACTTTTAATGGCATCGAATTAAAAAGAAAACTGTCGCTGGATAATCGAATTTGGTTGTAATTAACATCGTATGAGAAGGTTAACCACTACACTGTCTAATTCATTGCCGTAATATAAAGAAAAAGTTACTCTATGCCATGCTTTAGAAAGGTATTGGACTGTAGGGGAGGCAATTTTTGGTTTTTCTTATTGATTTTGTAATTAAAGCATCCGACACTTGGAATTTTAATTTTCCATTTGAAAAGATTTGTGGCATTTTAAGATTGTTATGCTTAAAGTCTTTATTAAATATCTCTGTTTTTCATAACGTATTTAATTAAATTTCTGTTTATTATGAAAATAGTTTTCTAGCTTATAACAGACAAGCGAATAGAAAAAGTGCAGGAAAATGAAAAAAAAAAAATTATAAGAAAAATGTACTGATTTGCAGGGCAGCACTTTAACAAAATTCTGTTTCTATTTTATGATTGTTATTCTACTTCCATCTTTCTTTCTCTTTCTCTCTTTTTCCTCCTTTTTCTTATTTTTTGTCCTTTTTTCAACAATTTTTTTTCATGATTTATTTTAAGTGGTCTTTTATTGGTTGAGCAGAAGGAATTTTTTTATGCTGCATAGACTTGGTTCTTCATGCCATTTTTATTTCTCGCATTTACTGGCCTTCATATTTAATAATAATTTATTACCAACAACACAATTGTGCCCTGTCTTGTCTTGTCTTAGATATCTTGTTACGTGTTGCTTCCTTAGGATGCTAGCAATGCAGAAGCCGTTGTCGATATTGTATTGGAGTTCGAAAGGGCGATGCATTCTCTGGCACAATTGTAAGGGGGTGGCTAGGCAACGTGTATTGGGTTTTCTGCTGCCGTTTGCAAGAAAAATATTATTAAAATTTCCATTCCTTCCTCCATCCTTATGATTGTTGCGGTACTTTATTCATTTCTTTTGTGGTATGTCTGCATAATTTTTCTTCAATTCTTTCTATTATTTTAAGCCCTTGGAATTGTTTAAAAAATCTATACTGATTAATGATGGCAAGTGATTAATGATTGAAAATAGTACACATCACTTTGTTTTTTTTTATTTTATTAAGAAAAAATTGTCTTTTGTTTAGCTAAACAATCATATTTTATTCAATCGTCCCATTAAAAATAAATTTATTTATAAGCACCCAATAGCCACAACAGATATGGATGAACGCCACCATTTCGAAATAACATTTTGGTTTGACAGTTTTTCGTTTTTCAAATAAATTATAAACAATAATTTTTTTGTTTCTACAAATAAATGACAAAATAATTGATTTTTTTGTTCGTATAAAAATGATTAATAATACCCTGTGACCCTTGTGCATGCTAATGGTTGCCCATTAAAATCCTTTGAAAACCATAATCGTAGTACAGTAGTAGTTGTAGAATAAAAATCCTTCAACAAAATTATAAAAATGTTTGCCAATTAAAGTACAAAAAAAATGTTTTTGCCATAAAGATCGTTAACAATTGTTAAGTATCCTTAGATTAAGCGATTTGCCATCTAAAATTACGAATAAAATTTTAATGGCGTTTCTTAATCATGCGAAAATTTGTATCGTTAAAGCAAACAATAAAATTCTTGAAGATGCTACAGTCAGGCAGGCATGTTCTACTTGTTAACACTTGTTGTTTGGTTGAAAGTGGCTTAAAGTGATAAGGAAGCAGAAGACAAATGAACTGGAAGATGAAAATGGTTAAGTTGGTCTTGGTTATTATTGGGAGTTGTAACAAGCTTTATAATTTCCTGATGAAATATAGGAAAGGAATATACACTCAGTAGGCACCAGAGATCACCAATGAATGAGTAGAATCGAATCATACTCATAATTTCTGATACTTATACGCAATCATAGGTTAGGTTAGGTTAGAGGACGTGTACTTGTCAATTAAGACAAGTACAGTATCCGGAGGTCGAATTGACCCATTGTACAATGTTCTAGTTTTTCACACCAATTATGTTGTGTGTGTTAATTTTATACATGAGTGGTAGGACCTACAGTTTAAAGTCGACTCCGAATGACCGATTTTTTATAAACTTTTCATGTAAATTTTTATTTACCCCCAGAATTTTTGCCAGAAATCTGCTGAGAGAATATCGCTGAAGAAATATTTTTCATATTTCGTTATATCGGAGATGTCTGACCTGGTATTTGAACCGTGGCCTCATGTCTGATAAGCCAGCACACTATCTACTATACTATGAAGAATTCGCATTCCATCTGAATGGTTTAGTGAATATACAACATTGTCGTATTTGGGTCTCACGAAATTCTCCTGCATTCGATGAGAAATGCATTCTCAAGCAAGTATCTGCTGGGGATTTTGATTGGACATTAGGTTGAAGATGGGCCCGAAATTGCAATGGCTGTGAATGTTTTTCTTTACCGAACTGGCATAAGTTTGGCAAATATATGACATGTATGATGTTGTCTCCTGCCACATCAGGCATGCTGCAATCCCTTTATTGTGGAATATAGTTTCAGAACAAACTATCTCAAGAAAATTTGACGTCAACTGACTACCAACAGTATGGCATTTAATGCCGTGTGTAATTATACTAGAGGGTTTTGTGAAAACAAGACTATTTCTGTCTTCTATTTTAGTATAGTGTGTAGGGTATAAGCCAGAGATCAGCAATGAGTATTCAACAAGATGAGCAGAATCGAATCTTACTCATAATGTCTGATACTACTTATTTTAATATCATTGAACCTCTACTCATATTCAAAGTTTGCAGTACTCATCATGCTCATACTTAAAAACACGTATGATATTGTTGATTTCGACTCTCCATAACTCAACGTTTACACCAATCACAAAATCAGTATGATAAGCGTACGTACACTACAATACTCACTAGAAGGTTGTGTATTTGCTTTGCTTGCTGTCTTTGTCTCTGTCTTTTTTTCTTTTTTTTTTTTTTGTAAATGCAACAACAACTAAGACTGTAAATTTTGATGAATGATTAGAGTCACTCGTATCATTTATAAGTTTATAAGTATTGTAAGTATTTTTCTAAATGAGTAGCTTCATGAAACAAACATATTTCGAATGGTATGATGGTTTGATGTCAACGTTGTACGCATACTCATTGCAACCTGTACTTATAACTCAACGTTGTAGTAAGTATGAATGAATCAGAGTACATAGTTAAATTTCAATATTGTTGACTCATTCAAAATTTCATGAGTGCTTATGAGTAGAGAAAAGCGAAAGTAAAGTGAGATGTCTTCCAACTATCGTGAAATAAATACTATGCTGCATACATTCTATTTATGAACCCTATTTATGTTCCTCAATGAAAAAATATTACTTCGGGGACTTCCACTCAGCAGATTTCTGGCAAAAACTCTGCGAGTAAATAAACCTGCCATGAAAAAGTTGCTCAATAATCTGTAGTACGGAGTCGACTTGAAACTGCAGGTCCTGCAATTCACGAATAAAATTAAAACACACAACATAAGTGGTGTGAGAAGTTAGGTCGTAATACTAACGGAAGGGTTGTAATGACCAATTGTGTATGTTCGTATGCATTGATCCTCAATCAGTCATTCAGATCTACTACTTACTCAAAGTATTCCCATTATCATTACAGGGCTTAAGTTAATTTGGATATTGTGCACTCATTTTACAAGGAGGCCGACCCCATGTCAAACATCAAAACGAAATAAAAAAAAAAAATTTCTTCAGCGACTTCCTCTCAGCAGATTTCGTGCAAAAACTCTGAAAGTAAAGTAATAATTGCCATGAAAAGTTTCTTAAAAATCTGTTGTTCGGAGTCGACGTTAAACTGTAGGTCCTGCCACTCGTGTATAAAATTATCACACACAACATGAGTGGTATGAGAAGATATGCCGTAAGCCTGACTGAATGGTTGTAATGGCCAATTACGTATATATGTATGTTTATCTCGTTGGCGGCAGTAGTATATGTGCAATATTGCTAGAGTCTGACGGACACGTGTGGATAGGTAAAGGACCAACTAACTTTTGTCCTTAAACAGCAAATAGCGATTCTTATGGAGCTTTAACTTTTTTTTTTAACCATGCCGAAAAACTTGGCTTTCCAACGAATAAATTCTGCAGGAGCTGTGGGTCCTAGAAGACGGAAGAATTTGACTTTCACCTCATATTTAAGTGAACTGCTCTTGGCATAAAGATATGGAGGTTTTTGACATCTTATTTCCTGAAATTCTTGACTCAAGTCGCTAACTGTCAGGATTACAACCTAGTTTCTCACACCACTTATGTTGTGTGTGTTAATTTTATACATGAGAGGAGTGATCTACAGTTTAAAGTCGACTCTGAACGACAGATTGTTTGAGAAACTTTTCATACCAATTTCTTATTTATTCTAAAAGATTTTGCCTGAAATCTGCTGAGAAGAAGTCACCGAAGAAATATTTTTTGTATTTTTCATTTTGTTGCAGATGTCTGACCAGAGGTTTGCACCGTGGTCTCACTTCTAATAAGTCAACACACTACGTACTAGACTACTGCGACGGAGGTCTACTACTTACTCAAAATATTGCCATTATCGTTCCTGGGTGTAGGTATTCCGATTGCCTCCGTTAATTTGGGTATTGTCCAGTCGTTTTACGAAGAGGCTTAATGTTGTTGCTAAACTCTACTGGACACGTATGGACAGGAAGAGGTCGAACTTATTTCTGTTCTTAAATCGCATGGCAAACGATCGCAAAATAGTCATTCTTATGGTTGACTGTCCTTTTGGTAGGCATGCGAAAAGGCTTAGCATTTTGTCAAAATATTCCTGCAGTGTTTTTGAGGAGGAGTGAGTTTAAGGAGGAGAAAGAGGCTGTCTTTCAGTGTCAGTGCCCTGTTCTTGACGTAAAGAGACGAAGGTTTTTGACATCTTATTTTCTTACATTCTTAACCGAGATCTCTAGTATAAAGAATATTGCAATATAACGATTTATTTTGGACTTGAAATGGTTTCCTTTAGGGAATATTTGATCTCCGGGTAGAATTGATTGTGGTATCACAATGGGCATAAAAGCTGGCCTAAGAGGCACTTCTTTCTTCAAGGACCTCCTTACGTAACATAATCTATGTAAAGTAAATAATGATTAATTAAATTAAAAATAAGTTTCCTTAACCATTTGACAATACTGATCCTTTGGTAAAAATAGTTGATGCTATTTATCATTCAAGTTTAAAAAGATTTTTGTCTGGTAAACCAAATGATAAAATATATCAATTACTGCAAACCGAAAACGGTGATATAAGGTATCATTTACTTGGTTTTGAATAACCATAATTTTCTTACTAACTTAACATAAATTTATAGAGAGAATACATAGAATCATTAATAAAATAAAAATTTAAGAAAAGCAATTTATTTAAATCATTAAACGCTATTCGTCTTCATGGCTATTTGATTTCATATTTCTTTTCATCACGCACTTCACTTCACACTTACACGCTGCATTATGGAGTTGTTCTTCATATTGTTTGAAGCAATTGTTTGTGCATTAAAATGCAATCGAAGAGTGTCTGCAACACGCCATTGGAAAATTTTAAATTAAATTCTGGCAAGAGAACAAAATTAAAAGAAAATGTCGTCTTTTCTGTTTTGCGTTGAAAAAATGGGCACCGCAGACTTGTTAAAACTTATGTTTTATTTTCCCTTTTAATTTTTTGTTCTCATTTCTTTAACGTTTTACTTTCTTTTCATTGGTTTTCTTTCCATTTTTTTGTTTTTATCATGTCACCACTATTATTGTTTCCTGTCATCAGTACAAGTCCACACCACCATATTTCTTCAACTGTCAGTTAAACTTTCATTACGACATTCAATAACAATCGATGCAAACGATTGTTGCAACTGACGACGATTCACATTTCTTTTCAACGGTCTTTCTTCTTTGCTTCGATTAATTCAATTTTTATTTTTCGTGCTTTCTTTCATTCTTTTTCTTTTATTTCTTTACCAATTTCCTGTTATTGAATACACACACATTGATAAACTCTTGGTGTAATTGGTATGCAAGTGTATGATTTATTTTCTGTGGTGTAGTGTGTCGTGGTGTGGGTAAATTAAAAATTCAGTAAAATATGGATTTCTTCGTAGCTTGTAAGTTTACATATGTAGAAGAGAGCACATTACGAGAAAAGTAAACGTATGTATTTGTGTAAATGGTGACTTATTTAACGGTATATACAAATTAAAGAAAAAAAAACTTAAATTTTCCTCAACTAAATGAGAGAAAAGTTATTTCCGAAAATGTTATCATATCTCCGAGAATAAATTATGTATGCAGCGTTGGAACCCAAGTGTTTATAAGAGACGCTGCATAGTTGGAATCACATGTTAGAAAATGTTCAGGTATATAGAAAAAAGTCAAGTTCGCCTGCATTGCTACAATGCGAACGATGAAAACCATCACAATGTTTGGACTGAATTTAAGGCATCTTTTTGAACTGCTAGCTACCTCTTCAAGTAGGCTAGGTTAGGTTAGAGGACGTGTACTTGTCAATTAAGACAAGTACAGTACCCGGAGGTCAAATTGACCATTGTACAATGTCCTAGTTTCTAACACCACTTATGTTGTGTGTGTTAATTTAATTTAATATATATGAGTGGTGGGACATACAATTTAAAATCGACTCCGAACAACAGATTTTTGAGAAACTTTTCATGGCAATTCCAATTACTGTCAGAGTTTTTGCCAGAAATCTGCTGAGAGGAAGTCGCCGAAGAAATAATTTTTGTATTTTGTTTTGATGTCTGGCCTGGGGCTCGAACCGTGGCTTTACGTCTAATAAGCCAAAACACTACCTACTAGACTACGGCGATTTCTACCTTCTAAAATGGATAGCAGGACTCAAGGAACCAGTTGGGTTACTAAAAATTCGATTTGAATACATGGCCCATAATGGAAGAGTAGAACTGAATTTGTATAATGCCTTGATGTAAATGGCTCCATTTAAAGTCTTCCTTAATCTGTAGTAGTCTGTCGACTCTTCATTGCCAACAGGTTTGCTTTCTCAATATTGGGCTCGGGACAAGGTACATTGTACTTCCATTCAATTTATCTAGAATGACTATTTGAACTTAGCGTAGTCTAGTCACCGTAGTCTAGTAGGTAGTATGTTGGCATCATATCGGACACAAGGTCTCTCAAACCCCAGGTCAGGCATCTCCAAGAAAACGAAATTTAAAAAATGCAAAACTCTGAGGGTGTATAAAATTATCATGAAAAAGTTTAAAAAAAATCTGTCATTCGAAATGGACTTTAACATGTAGGACCCGCCACTCACGGATAAAATGAACACACAACGTAAGCCGTGTAAGAAATCGAAATTTTGGCTGAAGGATTATAATGATCAATTATGTATGTATGTATCAGAGATCAGCAATGAGTATTCAAAAAGATGAGTAGAATCGAATCATACTTATAATTTCTGATACTTATACGCATTCAAACTTATTTTAATATTATACTCATACTACTCATATTCAAAGTTTAAAGTACTCATCATAGTCATACAACACGTATGATGTTGTTGATTTCGACTTTCCACGGCTCAAAATAAATATTATAAGTATTTTTCTAAAGTTATGAATCTAATTGTATGCATACTCATTGCAACCTGTACTTTTAAATCAACATTGTAGTGAGTATGAGTGAATCAGAGTACATAGTTAAATTTCAATATTGTTGACTCGCTTATATTCAAAATTTCATGAGTGCTTATGAGTAGCGAAAAAACTATTCGTTGCTGATCTCTGGTATGTATGCATGTACTAGGTAGTATGTTGTCTCATTAGACGACAGACCGTGGCTCACATCCCAGACCTCTCGACCAAAACAAAATATGAAAAAATTATTTCTTTCGGCTACTTCCTCTCAGCAGTCTTTTTGCAAAACCTCGGAAAGTGAATAAAATTGCCATGACAAATCTATCTTTAGAAATCGACTTTTAATTATAGGTCCAGCCACTCATAAATAATAAAAATAAAATTAACACACACAACATGAATGATGTGAGTAGCTAGGTTGCAGTCCTGACTAAAACGTTAGGTTAGTTTGCAATGGTAGCCTTGATGCCAAAAGCTCCCATGAGCACACATAGCGGCCCGTTGTAACGCCAAAGGTGAACGCAGTCTCTGTACTGACCAAGTTCCTCCAAATCAGGGAAGGGCTACATATTTAAAACACGACTAAAGCGTGTTAAATACCAATTAAGTATGGAACACTGTTCCGTCAAATATCAAATCAAATTTTATCTGGAAATCCTGATAAGAAGTCAATTTGCCTACAATAAGATTCTCTTTTCGAAATGTTCTTCAGTTAGGCATGTGGAACATGGCAAAACATTAAAGTCAAGAATCAATTTTTTCTTAAATTTCTAAAGAAATGATGAATCATAGTCTACGTAAAAATGAATGTGTGTAAGATTCGTGTTTCTTATTTGGGTTATTTTTTATATTCCTTAAATAAATTCGATTTAAAAAAAGGAAAAACAACTTTTTTTATTTTTTTGTCTGAACATCATATATTGACACGTTGATTGATACAACCTACCGGACGGAAGGACCATTAATCAATGAAACCGCCATTGTCAATTACAGACCAAATAAAAAACCCCAAAAATTTCCCATAAAGCGTGAGTATGTCTTTGGTTTGTTAAAAGAAAAAACGAAACAATTTAAAAGACAAATAAACGTACGACGTATTGAATTGTAAATAAAAATGATAGATGAACTCTTTTTTTATTTTTACCTTTTTTTGTGGCCTGTGGCATGGGTTGATGTTACCTTGAATTGGGTTGACTTGGTTGGCTTTAATAATTTAATAAAAAAAATTAAAATTCGCATTGGACGAAATATAAAATTTAAGATTCTACAGAAACATTAAAAGCTCGCAGTTTATAAAGAAGACCCATTTACTTTGTCTTTCCTAATTTGCCATTTGAATTCAGTTATGATTGCTTCCCGTGAAAGTACTCAGTATATAATGATTGCTTATATACCAGGCATTGGACTCTAATGCTTAAAAGGAACGTGTTGCATAAAGTTTTACGGCCTAAAGTACAAAGTAGGCAGCAAAGAAAAATATGTCTGGAGTAGTAACAACTCGTAAAATAGGTCTTAGCATTACTGGTTTCAATTCCTTACCATACGAATTACAATCGAATGTATGTATATATATATGTATGTATATATATATATGTATGTATGTATGTATGTATGTATGTATGTATGTATGTATGTATGTATGTATGTATGTATGTATGTATGTATGTATGTATGTATGTATGTATGTATGTATGTATGTATGTATGTATGTATGTATGTATGTATGTATGTATGTATGTATGTATGTATGTATGTATGTATGTATGTATGTATGTATGTATGTATGTATGTATGTTTTTTGTCTTAGGCCGGAGGTGGGAATCTTCGAAAGACAGTTTTTTTCCAACAAAAGAGTGCACGATTCACCATCACTGGTGCCTACGCACTAAACCCACCCCCTACACACTTCAACCACTCTCCCTCCGAGGGACTGCCGTAAGGTATTACTACGCGAAGGGCTGGTTAACTTTAAAGCTTTGTCACACTACGTTAAATTTCGCCTCCGTTCCTCCAGCCTTCGGAGTACTAGCATAACTTCAGCCATTCTCTGGCTGTATTGACTCCATAGAATCCTACAATTCAACAGCTCTTCCATTAGCCGGTTTGGTCCTAAATTCGTTTCTCCCGGCCATCTAAATCTGGGACAGCAAGTTAGAATATGCGCCGCATCTTCCTCCTCATCTGCCCAGTTTGGGCATAAAGGGGAAGTAGCATGTCCAAATCTGTGCAGGTACTTCCTGAAGCACCCATGACCAGTTAGGAACTGGGTCACGTAGTAGTTCAGCTCGCAATATTCGTTCTCCCTACAAAGGGTTACATCAGGGACGAGGTGAAATGTCCATCTGCCCTTTAAATAGTTCTACCATCGTAACTGTTCATTTTTGCACGGAAGTCCTTCGTTCCTCCGCCTTTATAGCTGTATGTATGTATGTATATATGTATGTATATATGTATGTATGTATGAATGTATGTATGTATGTATGTATGTATGTATGTATGTATGTACGTATGTATATACATACATACATACATAATTGGTCATTACAACCCTTCAGTCAGGATTACGACCTAGTTTCTCACACCACTTATGTTGTGTGTGTTAATTTTATACATGAGTGGCGGGACCTACAGTTTAAAGTCGACTCCGAACGACAGATTTTTGAGAAACTTTTCATGGCAATTTTATTTACTCTCAGAGTTTTTGCCAGAAATCTGCTGAGAGGAAGTCGCCGAAGAAATACTTTTTGTACTTTTATTTTGATGTCTGGCCTGGGGCTCGAACCCTGGCTTTTCGTCTAATAAGCCAACACACTACCTACTAGACCACGGCGACTTCAATATACGTATGTATATATGTACTTCATATTGCAGTGAAATGTCTGGCGGTGATAGAGGAAGGAAAATGCCCTCGAATCATCAAATGTCGCCACATATGGTTGGTGACGATACCACTAAAAGCCTACCCCCGCCTGAGAAATTTTGTATACGTGACCGCGTAAGCATTACTTCGGACAGAGACTCAGGATATTCCAAATATCTTCATCAGTAGCTTGCGTCCAGACAGGTTGAACTATTTCTCTATCCAGTTTAGAGTTCTTCGTTCTTGCTTGACTATAAATTACAACAATGTGGGTCCAATAGAGGCGGAGTCGATAAAAGTTTCTTCATAATTTTCTGATTTAAAAAATTAAGAGACTTTTCCTATCGTAAAGACAGAAAAATATAGGTACCAAAGCTACAGTGAGTGTCAAAAAAAATTGTAGGCTATGGATAAAATTCTAACAATCACCAAACGAAAAAATTTGACAATATTTTGAAATTTTTTGTAATTTTTTTTTGTTTCAATTTTAAAAACTGGCAATGAAACAACTTTGGAATAAAAATAACGGTAATTTATTAACGTTTTTTATGTACATTTTCTTTTAATGCTCAATGTGTCTGTTTAACGTTTAAATCTTTGTACATCATTTCGTTTCTGGAGTGTTCTTTAGCCTTTATGATCCCGTTTTTTGTCTTCTTAAGTGAGAAAAATCTCTTTTCTTTCTCTATTCTTAAACGGTTCTATTCTTAAACTATTTCCAAGCAAACAGCGATATTTCTTCCTAGTTGTACGTACCATGGCTTTCTCGGCTGATTATGCTGGAACACAAGTACAAACCTTACAGAATTTGCCAGATAGTGGAGGAAATGTTGTCACAGAAATCAATTCTTTTCTATCATTTAATTCAAAGCCTAGTTTTAAAGCCTACTTCTCTCCAATGTTGTTACCACAAACACAATTTATTTTGGAAGCATAAACACCAACCGAAATTTATACAAAAACTTTTTCACAATTTAATCAAATTTAAACGAATACAAACGAATGAATGAAAATATCAAAATGCGGGTGAGATGAAAATGCAGAAACGTATTTGGAATGCTTTAAACGGATGCTATTCGTACGTGAATATATTTCGGTTTTTTTTCCTAACTGCTACTTTCACTACACCCTCATCCGCTTGAAATATATGAAAAGAAAATATAAAAAAACACACACACATTTGCAGCCACACTTGCAAATTAACGGTTTTAAAAATGTGAAATGACAGTGAAATGCAATTTCTTGATTCAATCTCTATACGATGACATACTAATTTCAAAATATTTCTTCACAGTTTTTTTCTTCTTCTCTTCTCTTCTTCATCTGTTGCTTGTTGTTCTTAAATTATATTCAACACTATACGCGCAAAGCTTGTGGCTGCTAAACTCTAAAGGAATTTTACGTGACTTGGCGAGCCATTTCTTAAGATAAGAATTTTAAATATGTTTCAAGACTAGATACTATTTTAAATTGCCGAAGAGAGAGAGAATTACTCCAAAATGGTATGAGAGAAAATACTTTTGAATATTCGTTGTTAAATGAATATTTTCCAGTACATTCTCGTAAATTTTGTGGCCTTTTGGGGAGAAAAAAGTCTTTTCCTTAAGCTAAATACCTTGTAGTGTTAATAAGATACCCTTTCCTTAGTTAATTTATATTCTAATAAAAGACTTCATTCGAGTCTCTTTGGTATTTTATAATAATGGTCTGTATAAGTCGACATAATTTTTGTTGTAAAACTCAAAACTAAACTTTAAAGTATTAAAAGATAATATAAATACAATAAAAACTAGAGGCCTTTAAATGATAATGCAAAGCGGAAATATTGTTCAAATAAATTTCAATGGCGTGCAATTACATGGCATTTATTTTTTAAATATGATCTCCTACGTACATATATCTGCCGTGACTACAAGTTACACGATCCATTCGATCAAACCAATTGTAATGTTTTTACCTTTTAAAAATGCTTAAAATATGAGCTCGTACATTGCAAATAAAATAAAAATAAATTTGTGTTTAGTTTTAATTAAAATTCTTTATTATTCGCACAATTCTGTGTGCCACTGTTCACAACTTGATGTAAACAACAACTATTGTTTTCTTTGTTATTCCTCTGTTTACACCCTTTGCATAAACAATAACAATTGCTAGACAACTGTTCGACAGATCTTTGTAACGGAGATCTTCAAACCACGTTTACTATAATAATACTATATAATAATACTATATGGCAGAGTAAACAGCCTATGAATGTTCTTGAAGACGAAAGTTCATGAGTTCGTTTATTCTTGTAGTGTTGTTTGTGTATTTTTGTTCACTTGTTTACCGTTTTTTATGCTGGTGTTTGTTGTTATATTAAGCTCACCAGTCGAAGTAACTACAACTCAAATTCGAAAGTCATGGGAACGAGAGATGACAACAGCATGTATATCACACCAAACTGACTTACTTTCTTATGTAAAAACCTTCTGTCAGGATTACGACCTAGCTTCTCCGCAGCACTTATGTTGTGTGTGTAAATTTTATTCCAAAATGGCGGAACCTACTATTCGACGAATGACAGATTTTTGTCGAAAAATATTTTTTTCACATTTCGTTTTGTTGGAAATGTCTGACCTGTGGCCTTACGACTAATAAGCCAACACACTAACTTCTAGACTACGGCGACTTCCGACTAAACAGTCTAGAGAATTTTTATCTGTCTAAATACAGCAATTTTGCTAATTTACGTAGTCATTTAACAACAACAAAAATGCAACACAAACAATGATCGTTTGGCTTACGGGTACCTTATAAGTATATAAGGCAAGATCTTTACGTCAAATTTACTGAGTAGTTGAAGGACAAAGGCCAACAATTTGAGATCGACAATGAGACGACTAGAAGGTAGTGTGTAGGCTTATTAGACGTGAGACGACGATTCCAACCCTATGTCAAATATCTCCAACAAAACGAAATACGAATACTTCTGCGGCGACTTCCTCTCAGCAGATGTCAGACAAAAACTCTGCGGGTAAATAAAATTGCCATGAAAAGTTTCTCAAAAATCTGTCGTTTGGAGCCGACTTTAAACTGTAGGTCCCTGCCGCTCATGTATAAAATAAACACACACAACATAAGTGTTAGAAGTTAGGTCGTTATCCTAACTAAATGGTTGTAATGACCTATTATGTATGTCTACCACACAGTCAAATTGCAAAGCTCAACAACGTTAGTTCGAATGGATGTTTCTGCATCTTGTTCAAGACTTCGTAGTACAGCAAGAAATATTCTATTCAGTGTGCATATCTGATTTGATTATACCCCTGTATACAAACGTTCGCACAATTCATGCCACATTGGATATTCTGTATGAGCGCTTTGAGGGCGTAGTCATCTTAGGTGCAGGTGATGTAAACTGACCGCAAAGATCATGCTATTTGATCTCGTTAGACTTCTTCTTGAGGGATTTTCAGCGGCCTTAAAGCCAACGCATGACATGCCATTTAGCCTGATTTATACGCAACATTTATTGAAAATTTAACATTTCGGATGAAGAACGATATCGAGCGTTATTTTGATGATATCTTATCACATACTCACGTTTTTTATAGTTTCATTCTATACTGGCATCTAAAAGAACTACGTAACGTATGAGTAATTTTTTTGAAATATTATTCATGAGTTACCCAATTGGTTATGAATGAAAGGAATTAGATTTCAATAGTAATTTAGCAGATTTGTCACTCACAAGATAAGCTGTGATGTTATCATTTTGCTATTTTTTTTAAATCAAATAAATTATAAAACATAATCGGTTATAATTTATTTGTTTTTTCTTTAAAATATTGATTAAAATATTGTTACACACAGTATCCTATTAAAATGGAAATGTAGCCATAAAACTAAATCATGCAAAGCGAAAAAAGCATACCCCGCCATTTAGTCATCATTGGCATGTAAAGACTGTCGCCAGAAGCGAGTTGTAAGTTTTTTCTTTAAAAATTTTCGAATAGATTTTTAGTTTTGCTATTTCTTTTCTCTCTTTTCTCTCCCTTTTATTCTGATTTTGCAACATTTCCTAATACCGTAGACGTTTTTGGTTACGTTTGCTACGAGCTTGGTTGCAAAGCAATGCTGACAATAAATCATTTGTACAAATAGAACACAAATATACAATTACAATGGCAGTAGCACTAGCAGTGGCAATAGCAATAGCAATTGCACCAGCCAACAGTTGCACCATCAGTCGCTATCGTTGGCGGCAATAGCAACAAATATTTCCTTTTTTTTTTTGTTTGCTATGTTGCTCACAAAGCAACAATAACCAGACTGTGACAATAAAAAACAGTGTTTAAGAATTTCATTGCAACCGAAAATCGCTATGTGGACGACAACAACAGCAACAACATACAACAGCAGCCACACAATGTTTTATGTTTGTATATGTAGACTCTTGTATATGTATTGTGGTTCCTTTTTTCCCTTTTTTGTGTTAAAACTTTTTTGTGTTACAGACACAATATATATACGAACAGCATCTATATTTGGTTTCTCTTCTCGTCATTCTTTTTTTTTTTTTGGTTTTGCTCAACCAAAAAAATACTCCAACAAATAACGAATTTGGGGGAAAGAACTACAAAAAAAAGTGGAATAGAAATAGAATCAGAAAAACCAACAGTGAACAACATTTATAAATTATGAGAATTGCACAGTAAATTGAAATGTTACTGGCTTCCTTTACTCTATGATTTCATTCACTATTCTATTCCATTTTTATTTCGTTAGTTATGGTTTCGACGAAGTTCAATGGCTGACTTTTTCAAATGGCAGTCAGAGATGGTCAACCAATAAGATTTAATCGAATTGAAATTTTTTTTAAATACCGCAGCTTTAAGAGAACAAAATAACGGACAACATTGATTAAATCGATCGATTTAGAGACGTCTTCAGAGCCTTTATTTTTTCTATGATTTAATACGCTGTTGACTAATTATTTTTTATACATTAGCCCCCGAGAGGAGCAGAGAACTATCGGAAAGCATCTCCATTTTTGTATTCACTTTCCGTTTCTTTTTGTCGCTGCCTTATTTCAGTTGCATTATTCAGCTCCGCAGCTAGTTTTTACTGTAGCATTTTCTGTGGTAATACAAATGCCAACAGTCGTTTAGAAATGCGGGCCTTCCTCTAAATTTATTGACTTGTTGTTCTGAGTACATTGATGGGCAACGTTGCTCATACAATTCTCAATTCCCAATATCAAGTGCCTGATTTTTGTACGATTCCAGATAAATTATTTGAGATGTAGAAGCCTCACACTATTGTTCAACGACATAAGAAATATGCTGAAAATTAATTGGCCTTTTATAGCATTTGAATCCGGTTTTGGAATCAATCAACCAACAAGCTGTGTAATCTCCTCTGTCACTTATTATTGGAAGCTACTCGTCATGTATGTAAGAGAAGCTAAATCGTAATCCTAAGGGTTCTGATGACCAATTCTGTATGTATGTATGGCCCGATATCAAATACAAAAGAGGTTTTATTAAATCATGCTGCTGAACCCCTTATTAAGCAGCAAAACTCAATACAACTCTATAAAATAAAATTCAGCCTTTGACCAGTCCCTATCCAGTGTCTTTATCTTACAAACCATAATGACTTAGCATGTGATTGCTTTATACTAGAGTCTCAAATCCTTTGATAATAAAAGTCGGGATTTTCGCCAAGGCCTAATGGTTAAAATTTTATGGGGTATTTAGCGATAATCTGGAACTAAAGCTTAATTAAAACCGAATGACAAGTGCAACGTTTTTCAGGAGGAAATATACTCTTGAAATATGTCTTGAATGATTTTGAGGCCATGGTTGACCTCGTTAGTATTACACATTCGTATGTCATTTTGGTTGACGGTCAGGTAGACAGGACGATGAGATCAAGAAGAGTTGAGAGGAAAATAAGTCCTTATATCACGTATCTAGGACGGTGGTAGAACAGGATCACTTTTGGGACTCAATAACCACACTGTGATACTTCCTTATGGAAGCAGCAACAGATGTCAGCCGTATTTTTGAAGAATGCGTTACCGTTTAACTGCGTTACCTTATATCTCCCTTATCAGCCTCTGTAGGTATACATTTGGAATACATACGTATATTTATGTGTAGTTCACTTCCAACAACAGCTCGTACGTCGTTTTTCATTTTTCATAATTCTGGGATTATGATGTCAGGTCACTGATGGCATCTACTGCGTAAGTGTTCCTGAGTGGTGTGCACTCGTTCTTACGTGGACCAACCTATAACAACTAATTGTAATTGATCGTAGCTAGTATTTCATTTGATCATTTACTTCAAAATTTTTGTTCTTAGTCTCGTTTATTTAGTTTGAACAGAAGAGAGTGAGATGATTAGCAGTGTTCAATTATAAGACTTATTATCACTAATTTGAAAAGGGAAGGGCTTTATGCAATTCTAAGTTAATGTAATGTACACCGGGTGAACTGTGTTTCTTCTCATAAGGTAAGGCTTTCACTATTGTCGGCTATGATTTCAAAGTTTATTGACAGTAGGTTGCAAATTTTACAGGTTGCCAGCTTAGTAGTCATAAAAAACACTCTTCCCTTTTGGATCTTTTAATGTATTAGCTTAGTGTTCCCTAAAAACTATGGAAATCTATACACTTCCTTTTCTGGTTCGGAGACTATATTTCCCATCTAAATTCATCACACTATTACAGTGAACAGCACTACACCATCCCATTTTAGATAAGCACTCTTTTGAGCAGTACTTAGAGCACAATTCATGTGATTTAAAAATACTGTCACGTATTGTCTAAAATTCATACTTGAGTTTTCGTTGTAGAAAACATTTTTCCAATGTTTCGATTTGAAAGAGTAACAGATATTTGCGGTTATGGGCGTCCCGGCAGTTTAGTAAGGTGCATGATAATCAGAGATCAGCAATGAATCGCTTTTTCACTATTCATAAGTACTCATGACATTTTGAGTATGAGTGACTCAACAGTATTGAAATCCAACTACTCTGATTCATTCGTACTCAGTACAACATTGATTTATAAGTACAGGTTGCAACGTTGACAACAAACTCATAAAATTCGAACTATGTTTGATTCATAAGCCTCATACTCATTTAGATTCATAAATTTAGAAAAATACTTACATATAATACTTATAAATGATTGAGGAGTGATTCGAGTCATTCATCAAAATTTACAGTCTAAGTTGTTGTTGCATTTACAAAGAAAGAAGAAAGACACATAAACAAAAAAGAAAAAGACAGCAAGCAGGGCACAACCTTCTTGCGAGTATTGTAGTGTTCGTACGCGAATCATACTTGTTTTGTGATTCGTGTATACGATGAGTCATGGAGAGTCGAAATCAGCAACATCATGCGTATTGTTAATTATGAGTACCATGAGTATTTCAAACTTTGAATATGAGTAGTATGAGTATGCCATTAAAATAAGTATGAATGCTTATAAGTATCAGAAATTATAAGTATGATTCTACTCATCGTTTTGAATACTCATTGCTAACCCCTGATGCTAATCCGCGATTACGGGGCGTGTGGTTTGTGGTTTTTGTTAGAGTTTCAGGTCTACCAATTTGATTGTCTTTGTCATAACGGTGTTAAGCAAAAAGTTAAAAAATATTGTATCCCATAAGGGCTCCCTTATTTATTTTAGTTTGTTCTTCTCAGCACAATTCTTTAAAATTAAACCAAAATTGTCCTGTGATGGTTTTTTCTTTCATTTTCTTTTCTTTTTTTTGCGAAAATAAAATTCTTTTTATTTGTTTACTTCTTTGCATGCTATGGTTTGTGTGTGTATGTATGTATGTATGTGTGTGTTTTTTTGTACATCTTTTTTCCCCGTTAAACTAAAATTGTTTTTAGCGGTTGTTTTGATTGTGTTAGTTTTTCTACAACGAACAACCATTAATTTGTTGCACTGTCTACGAACACTGTACATATGTACATTTATACTACACACACACAGATATGAAATTTAAAAGAGATATGTATGCAAGTATGTGTGTGTGTGTATGTGTGTTGGTGCATATAATGGCATCTTTGTATGATACTAGTAACCCAGTTTTTGTTTTAATGCTCAATTCTACTCTACATTTCGTTTGTTTGTTTCTTTGTTTTTTCCTCTTCAATGCCCGCTACTTTAATGGATCTTTTAAATGTTTTTTAACGCAAAAGAAAAATGGAGTGTAACATGGAAATCAAAAGAAACAGAAAGAAGAACGAATTATTGATTGTAAATGTGGCAATTGAAATAAATTGAAATTTACCACACACACACTGTATTACATAGCAATTGTTTAAAATAATTTCATTTATTTCAGTACGGGATAACTTTCTTGAAATTTTCTTAAAAGCTTTTCCAAAATAACCTTCACATTTAAAGGTCAGTAGCAATTGTTGAAAGTTGATTCTGATTGTGTGAAATCTGTCTGCTTCTATGAGTATTTCTTATTTATTTGCTTAAATAGTATATGTATTGTTGTTCTTGTATAACCATAATTCACAAATGTTAACACTTTTTGCCAACCGAAAGAATACTCATGTCAACAGATACAAGACAGCAAAATAAAATGAAAAGTTTCACATTTTTTTTTTTTGGAAAACTTTCCATTATTTTCCGTTGGTTTATTGTCCTTTTTTTGTTTGCTTCGTAGCCATTATTTTATTGTGCATGTTTATGCTTTTAAGCTTATTTAAGTTGATATTTGTTTTAATTTTTCCAAAAAGGCTTACCCTACACTAAGTAAAGATAACAACAAAATACCAACATGGCAAGGTACTTTATACATGCATACGTTTAGAATCTTTATAAACAAGCTGGGCGAGAAGCAAACTGGAAACAATTAAACTGCGATATAAGTACAATAAAGATGTAACATCCACATGCGGTTAACACAACAAAATAGTAACATGGTATGGTACTTTATACACACGTTTAGGATCTTTATAAACAAGCTGGCTGAGAAGAAAACTGGAGATCCTTAAACTTTGATATAAGAACAGAAAGAACATGCGATTAACACACGTGAAAACAGCGGACTCGTAGACCAAGTACACAAGCTGCATAATACCATATAGTGGCATAGTAGGTTGATGCGGTCTTCAATGACTTCTAAAATTCATTGATTGAGCAATCATGCGATTGTAGCGAACTAATGGGCTACACAAAGTTTTGTATACAAAAATAACAGAAAAAGTAGTGCATGAACGTTTTCTGAGTGACCAGATTAGTAATTGAATACTAAATTCGGTTATGCAGCAAGCAATAAGCGTAACAACAATAGATCTACGCGTCTATACAATTGTACAATATAGCTGCCAAATTAGATAAAATAAATCGAATATCTTTAGCCATAGTCTCGACGATAGTGTGTTTCAGAGGTCAGCAATGTGTATTCAAAACGATGAGTAGATTCGAACGATACTTATAATTTCTGATACTTATACGCATTCATACTTATTTTAATGTCATACTCATACTACTCATATTCAAAGTTTAAAATATTCATGGTACTCGTACTTAACAATAATCATGATGTTATTGATTTTGACTCTCCACGGTTCATCGTATACACGAATCACAAAATAAGTATGATTCGCGTACGAACACTACAATACTCACAACAAGGTTGTGTGTTTGCTCTGCTTGCTGTCTTTGTCCTTTCTGGTTTATGTGTCTTTCTACTTTCTTTGTAAATGCAACAACAACTAAGACTGTAAATTTTGTTGAATAATTCGAGTCACTCGTGTCATTTGTAGGTATTATAAGTATTTTTCAAAAGTTATGAATCTAAATGTAGTAGGCTTATGAATCAAACATAGTTCGAAGGTTATGAGTTTGATGTCAATGTTGTACTCAAACTCATTGCAACTTGTACTTATAAATTAATGTTGTCCTGAGTACGAAAGAATCAGAATAGTTGGATTTCAATACTGTTGACTCACTCATACTCAAAATTTCATGAGTACTTATGAGTAGCGAAAAAACGATTCACTGCTGATCTCTGGTGTGTTTTGCCTTATTAAACGTAAGACCGTGGTTTAAATCCCAGGTCAGATGCAAAACGAAATTTAAAAAAATATTTCTTGGGCCTCTTACTCTCAGCACTCTTCTGGCAACAGCTCTGCGAGTAAACACAATTGCCATGAAAAGTTACTCAAAAAAACTGTGGCTCGGAGTTTACATTAAACTCTAAGTCTCGCATTTCATGCTTGAAATTACAGACGACATGGGTGGTTTTAAAAGCTAGGTCGTAAACTTGACTAAGGGGATGTAATGATGGATTAAGTACGCAAATAAATAAATAGAATAGCGGTAGCAGGCGGACTCTATATTAAGGTCAGTAAAGCAAATATTCTTGTCTACAAAAAGTGTCCCACAAGAGGATCTTAATGAGCCAGATAGGGTAATCATACATTTCAAACATGACAGTACATGATCTCCGTTTTACAAAGCGGAAATGAAGGTACATCAGTTCCACCTGGAGTCGAACTTTGGATGATATTTTGTGTACATTAAAGGTCGATTGATTGGAACTTTCAAGTTCGTAAAATTTGAAGTTGAGGTCCCATTCTGCAAATGAGGAGCTGTATGATTAAATACATTCTCGTAGCTTAACTAATTTTATATGAAAGACTCAGATGATCTTTGAGTGGATTCGCCAAGGATTTCTATCTTTCGCATAAAATTTAAAACCAGTGGCAGTGATGGTACCCATGAATATTCGTAGGCGTCAACGAAGTCTAAAGTCTGGGTGGCAATTCTACACTGCCGCCTTTGCTGTCGCATTGTTGTATTCTAATGTGATTATGTGGGAGCATTGTGCTTGTTAGGCAACACATTTTTCGTAGTGCTGACACATCTTTGCTACTGAGAAGTGAACTATTAAGAGATGTAGGAACAATTTAATTCCCTTACCAGCCTGTAAATACATATTTGGAATACGTGTATTTATATCGAACTTATGTATAAAATTAACACACACGACGTAAGTGATGTGAGAAACTAAGTCGTAATCCTGACTGAAGTGTTGTAATGACTAATTATGTATGTATGTATGTACTAATGTGTAGTGCACTTCCAATTCGTTGCAGTTGCTTTTAGAACAACAACTCGTAAGTCGTTTTTCATTTTTCATAATTTTGTACTGGATTTCCAGTTCAGTTTCTATTTTTTCTTCGTGTCCTTTTTTGTTTGTTTTATTTGTTTTGTAATACAAAATGTCTACAAATCAAAAAATTTAATTTGTTGTAAATTTTGCAGGCGCCTGCAGATGGCTCCCACTTGTGTTTCATGCCTTTTGTTGGTTGTTTTTTTATTCTTTCTTTCTTCATACTTCTTCACTGCGCTCAACTAAACTCGTTGGCATTCATTTTTTTTGTTGTTGCTTTGTTTTATACACAATAATTTTTATAACCGGGATGCTATTTTTTTCGCTGCTGCTACTGCTGCTATTGTTCCCGATTTGCTTTTTTTATGTGGCTTTACTGGTGACTTTGGTTTCATTTTCATTAAACGGAAATATTTCATTTCCTTATAAAAAAAAAAAAAAAAAAAAAATAGAAACGCACATAGCTATTGTTGTTTTTGCGTTGCTCATTCAACTTTTTATGATACTTTATCACAGTTTTTTCATTGTTTTTGTTTTTTTTCTTTATTTATTTATTATTTTGCATTTCTAGTGCAAAAAATATTTTTTTATGTATGACGAGAAATTTTTATGGATATGCGGTACCCTTGTAGTGTTTGTAAATTCGCTAAAAATAATTTTTCTTAAGTACATACTAAGTGAATGGGTATTAGGAAAATGAACGAAAATTAATTGATTTCTCTCCGATCGTCAAAAAGAATTTTAGAACTCAATTTTCCACTACTTGCTTTTTATTGCTTTGGCAACTCTAAAATCTTTGTGATGGACTTCAAGCAAATTTCGTAAAGTATAGTCCAGTCTCCTTAATCCTAGATCGAGCCTTAAAAAACTTCATAATTCTAGCTTATGTATCACTTTTGATACATACTTGTAGTACATGGAATTGTCACGATTATTAATATATTTTGTTAAACAATTTTAATATTTTAATTCATTTTAATAAAACTATTTTTATTATCACTTTTATGAAATTTGCGCCAAAATTTTTCACATGATGTACATGCCATGGTTTTTTACATAAGAATCAAGTACTTCATGTCAGCTTGGTTTTATTTCTTTCTAAAAGGTAATAATTTGACGTCTAGCACCCTGCTTTGTGGCGATTTATAAGTGTCCAATTGCTTAGATAAGACAGTATATTGTCACTTGCATCAATAACACTCTCAGTTGAGAACTAGCTGAAACCTGATGGTACAAACCATTCTTGTGATTCGTTAGAAATATTTGTTGTCAACGACATGTGGGGTAAAAAAGTTTCCTGTTGTAATAGAACATCGATTATGTCAATAACAATTAAACTCTTTGATTCCTCTCTGGTTTCCCGGATACGGTAAGTAGTTGCAACGCACGTAGCATGTATTTGAATCTAAAACTGCCAATTGTACTTCGGTGGACCACGAAATTTATAACGACCATCAAATTCAATTAGTTACTAATCTACAGCGACAAAATTAAATATGAGTTTAAAAGGTAATAAAACATTTTGTTTAAAAAAAAAACATAAATCAATACCATTACTCCGTAAATCTCTTTATGAAACTTGATTTATACAAATATCCTTAAATTAATTTCCCTAACAATCAATATAAGTGTTCCATCATTAAGTATCAAATTCCAATTAAAATCAATGGAGGTAATTTTCATTTTCCACAATAAAACTAAAAGGTTTTTGAATTCTGAATTTTAATTTGAGCTGAAAATGTACCAAAAGGGAATATGAAAACATAAGCATTATTATTTAAATATATTTTCTTTAATTTTCTTACCTTTTAGGCGAACAAAAAATTAAATTTTTAAAAATCTAAAGAAGGATATATGGGCTGCTCTGAAAGTATGATAGCTATTCCCAAACTATTTATAGAGTATTATTTCTTATATAAAACTACAAGTTGTGTGATAAAAGTTTTATGAAAATGGTTAAAATTTTCTAACAAAAAAAAAAAAAAAAGTTTAGAAAAAAATCCTTTCCTTCGAATTTCAAAAAAATCTTTAAGCATGATTATTAAAGGTTGCATGACTTTCAGCTCATTTTTCGAAAAGGCGTAATAGGCATAAATATATAATTATCAAAGCAAATGATTCTGTTAACTCATACGTACATACATATTTGACCGAAGTACTATCATCTGTAATATCTATGAAATAAAACATAGGATGAAACACTTTTTTATAATGTTTGTCTGTCACGGCAGATAAATATGAAAAGAGCAGTAAGAAAAACTCTACAACACTTCATGTGACAGCTGCCACCTGTGTGAAAATTGGTAATATTTTTTCTTCCCAAACAACTAATATGGTTCTCTATTCCAAGAGTACCATCTTTTTCGA
Source organism: Sarcophaga subvicina (assembly GCA_936449025.2). Classification (NCBI taxonomy): domain Eukaryota; kingdom Metazoa; phylum Arthropoda; class Insecta; order Diptera; family Sarcophagidae; genus Sarcophaga; species Sarcophaga subvicina. The sequence goes on along the minus strand of OW388083.2, from coordinate 101,208,684 downwards.
TTAACGTCCTATTGTCGTGTTTGCAGCTGTCAATACTTGCGTCAGTTCGTAAGAGGAGCTTCTCTTTTCTTCTTCTACAGAATCTTTAATAGTAGGAATATTACATACATATATATGTAAATATTTAATAGGTCATTACAACCTTTCTTTGTAAACGGGAAATGTCTGATCTGGGGTTTGAAACTTGGTCTGATCACTAATAAGCTAACATAGTACATACTAGACTATGACTACTTCAATCAATATCAAGAACAGAAAATTCACTTTCATACAACACTTAACTTTAAATTCCTCATCAAATATCATAAATAATGTATTATTCCCGATAAAACTTCTCAAAATCTTTTGAAAACTTAAAAAAATGCGTACACAACACCAAAGAATCCCTAGGAAAGTCGTAGTAGATATATAAGTAGCGAAAGGTCAGCCAATCGATTTGTTAGGTTGCGATGACGCCCAATTAATAACTCTAAGCTTGACTCGTCTGACTACCATTCGTTTTGGTGCCTAAAAAACTATATTGGTTTTTATCTTTAAAGTCGAGTCAAGGACCTTATGGACTGTCTGGAGGTACCGTAAAAAAGCTTCTTATTTTTCTTCAAATTCTGAACATTCTTGTCAAATATTTATTTTGTAAGTATTTCGTGTACTTTTAAAACAACCATTCTTTAAAAACTTTTTTTCATTGTTTTTTTAAATCATTGTTGACCACGTTTTATTTTCCCCAAAAAACTTTTGTGTAAACTTTAATAAAAACCGAACAAAAAGAAGAAGAGTACAGGAATAAAACACACACTCTGGGATGGCGATAAAAATTTAATAATATTGATTTTTAATTCAATACACTTGAAGTCAGTAAGTTTTATGGCACTGCTGCACCACCCCCAAAACCAGCTCGACATTCAAAAAGCAATTTTTCTTAAATGCAGAAGCAAAAAAAGGAGAGAGGACGTAAACAGGACGAAAAACCCAATGAACGAGAAAACGAAATTTTGCACACACTTGAAAAAGTAAGTGACTAGCAGCGTTTGTGGACGTATGTATGTATGTTTGAATGACAATGTCTGTGTGTTACTTTTTAACAATAAAATAAAGAAAGAAAAAGAAAAAAATAATAAAAAATATCCTGGAAATAAAAAACAAGAAAATATAAAGGAAAAGGAAGTGAAAACCAGTGCAAGGATAAAGGTCAGAATGTTAAATCACAATTGGCTTTTTCTTTTGTTATACTTACAACAACAACTACAACTACAACTACAAGTACAATACCGACATACGTACATGTATTGTGTATGGTAAAGTAACAATTGCTGTTGCTGTTGCTTTTGCTACTGTTGATGTCCTTTTTTCTTTCTGTTATTTATTTATTTGTGTGTGTGTGTGGGTATTTATGTTTGTAAGTGATTGAATGAATGAATGCGTACTTGAGAGATGATTTCTAAAGTTGAAAATATTTTTTTTTTCAGGTTTCCTTTATATTTTCGTTGTATTGCAATGACCCAATAACAAAAGTGCAACACAACATATACAGAGTACAGTACACTTTGTTGTTGACGGCCCCCAACAAGGAAAATGTTTATGCATAGAAAGAAATGAAATGACTGCCGGTCAAACGGACAGACAGACAGACACACAAAATGGCATTCAAACATTTAAATTATTTACTTGTTGTATCATCATCGTCACTCCTTTTAACCCGATGCACATTTGTTAGTTTCCCCACAACCTCCCCCTCCCCTCCTCACAATGTTGATGCACATCACATCAACTACAATGTCTACTAAAGCTGGCAAGCTGGCATGCTGGCAACGAATGACTAACTGAGTGAATAAATGTATAAATGAATGATTGAAGTACTAAATGACTGTGTGTGAGTGAGTATGTATGTCTGTTTGCATCTTTAAGAAAAATTGCTGGACATCTCAAAAGTTAAAGTAGAAGAAGAAGCTTAAGAATTACAAGAAACGAAGAGGAGAAGCTCTTCAAAAATATCTGTAAATATTTTATTATTCAAACGAAGAAAAAGAAGCAGAACACAGAAAAAAATAATACAAACTACATTGAAAATATGCAAAGAAATATTGAAATATGTGAACAATACAACAATACAACAACAACAACAACAACAAAGGGAAAAGACAACAAAGTGAAAGGCAATAGAAGAAGAAGCTAAGGAATGAGCACCAGTATTTGTATCAGAAATTGTAGAAAAATATTTGTATAGGAATTTACACAAAGAAAAACAACAACAACAATAAAATCAATATGGTTTGTATAGTAAGTGTATGATGGGGGATGATAAATCATAAGCACCGGGGAAATCGTTAAGATATGGACTTTTATTCTCACTAGCACTTGTATAGCTTTTTTGTAGCAGGAAGGAATATACTACGAACGAGGAGGGATAATTTGTAATCAATCACATCAAACTGTTTTACATGCTACGGACGAAACTTTGACTCTTAGTTTGGCAGATCGGTTCAAGCTAACATATGAGAGACAAAACAATATGTTCGAAGATCCTAAATTACTTATTTTTACGCTTCGTGCATACATAACGTACTTGGTCATTACAACCATTCAGTCAGGATTACCACCTAATTTCTCCCATCACTTATGTTGTGTATGTTAATTTTAAGCATCAGGGGCGGGACTTACAGCTTAAAGTCGACTTCAGAAGACAGATTTTTTTTTGCAAAACTTTTCAAGGCAATTTTATTTTACTTTAAGAGTTTTTGCCAGAAATTTGCTGAGAGAAAGTCGCCTCAGAAATATTTGTTCATATTTCGTTTCGATGTCTCACCAAAGACTTACGTCTAATAAGCCAACTTTTCCCTAAGTGTTGTCGTAAATTAAGAAAAAGAAAAAAAATCCCTTCCAACACGTTCAGTATACGTAAGCTGGGTCATTAGTTTTCTTGGCATTAACTCTGGCTATGCCAACTTGTGTTGAGCTTCACCTTACTTCGTTCAAATTATTAACGTACGTGTTCCAATATTCACTTCCCGTAATCATCCGCTTCTGAAACAGTTTGATTTCGTACAGTTCTAGCAGTCAATCTCAAATGGAAAATTGTTTCAATAAATTTCCCGCTGTAGCATCCAAGCATATGACACTTAAACATTGAGCTGCTTTTTATCGCCAGCTGATAACTAATGATGAATATCAAGTTCCCTAGCAAAGTTGACGCTGCTTATGCCCGATGTCATCAAGAGATTTCCCCTATTCATGCATTGCCATTGTGTTAGAAAACAGGAGACCCAGTAACAATAACCACAAGAGCTTATTATCAATATAGTCTGCAATTGTACACTGAAAATATATTTTTAGAAACGCCATTAGAATTGCATGAGCTCTACCATGCAGAGAACAATTGCTTTAATTTTGTTCCTGTGAACAACACTTGCTGGATAGAATTTTTAAAGCAATATAAGAACGAGAATTCCTTTATACATCAGATGTCAGCTTAGGTTAGGTTATCGAGTAGCTTGCCATTCACAGGCAAGTTCACTCGGTGGCCATATGGTGCATTGTGTTACCTAGTGTGGGGTAGGGCTCATTAAGCCACATTAGGGTTAACTTTTTTCTCTTATGTTTTTAACTTAACCTAAATACAAAGCGAAAGAGCAAAATCTAAGTAAGTGTCTCACCAAATGCCGCTAAAGTTCGTATTAAACTAGAACGAGATAAACTGAAGCACAAAATCTGGATCCAATCGGCAAGTGCAGCATATCGGTGATAATGCATGTCAGCAATGCAGCAGAGCAACTAAGATCAGCAGATGTAATAAAAGGCAGATAGGAGCCACTGAATGGTATAAGACTGCGACAGTTCCTATGTTCTATTCTCCTGATCATGGTGAAACAGCGGTCAAATAGTCATTGCTACAGATATGGTTGACGAGCATTTTTTTTTTGAGACCTACACTCAGGAAAAAAATGCTCTTCATGCAGTGCATTGTGTTGGAATACAGCAGAAATAGTTTATAGAAGAAAGAATAGAGATGATAGTGTGCAACAATATTTTTTTTTTAACGACCAGTGTATATAACTTTGTCACTATTGTTTAAAAGAATTTCTTTTCAGTAATAATTCTCACTTTCTATTTTCTATTGTGAGTAATCACATGTAACGTTTAGATAACAATCAGACAGTCAAAAACAACCACAGTCTCTGGTGGGAATCGAACCCATGGCTTGGGCATTTAAAGTTTAGCACGGTACCAACTAGGCCAACTAGAGGTATCCTGACGCGATTGTTGGTGTCGATTCTTTGAACATATAGTAGCACATAATAATTTGTGGTAAAGTAAAATACGAAAACTAACCACACGTTGTAAAGTTGAAAGCTATAGGTCAGCAGAAGTTGGATCGCTTGGCTTGGGTACCCATGAATGAAAATAATGTGTTCGGCTTAATCTTCCTTTATCAGCTTCAACTTCTAAGTTCGATTCAATTCCATCGTTTAGTATATGCTTCGTTTCATATAAACCTTTGCTATAAACCAACAAATCGTCCTGCCTAAGTGACCGTGATAATTTGCCTGTTGGAGCGTAAAATTCCATGGCATATTTGAGCAATTTTCTAATCCAACATAATATTTATAGCGAATACAAATTATTTCTAGTGCCCTATTTAAATATATAGTATATATTTACTGATTATAGAGAGCCTAATTAGTTAAACCCATAATCTATAATTAATTTTCTACCACATTATGGTAATGTGCACGCACTCACATTATAAATCTTGGCGGCAATTGAAACTTCACCACTGTGTTCCATTTAAGTAGAGCAGCGAGCTCTAAAACAATAATTATGATAATAATATTGTAACAACAACAAATGTATATGTACATACATACATACATATGTTGTATGTATGCCACATTGATAATAATATAATGTATGTGTACATATGTATGCAGCATAAAAATAAATGCAACAAAAATAAATTCAAGTGAATTAGAAAAAAAACCCTATTAGGAGAGGATGTGTATGACAAGAAAATATTCATCCATTATCTGCTGTGCTAATTTTCTGGAAAAGCAACATATGAATGCAAAACAAATTGCAAAGCGAAGGGTAACTAAACAGTCAACCAGCCAGCCAACCAACGGAGCTTCTAATCGCATCTCTAACAGAACGTTAGAGAGCAAAGGAAGGCAAGAAAAAAAGTGGCGTAAAACAACAAACAACACAGTGTAACGACAAAATAATTTCGCAGCATAACAGCAGTAGAAATACATGACAGTTTACGTGCTTTTATGCAGCAAAAATTACAATTACAAACATTAAAGTGCAACACTATGTATGTATGGCATACAGGCGACATGAAGCCAGAGGTAGAGGTAGAGATAGAAATGGAGTAGTTGTGTGCGGCACACAATTGCAGACAACAGCATCAGAGACAACAACTACAGCTATAGCAACAATAATAGTAACAGTAATACTAGAATATATTATAGCGTGTTGTAAGTGTATGTGTGTGTATAGGTGTGCGTGTGCCATTGTAAATATGTTAAGGTTGTAATTTTATAATGCAACAGATGCAACAAATTGAGGCAAATATTTAATTGCATTAAAAAGGGGGAGCCAGAGTTAGACAGCAGCATAAAAAAACAGAGAGAGAGAGAGAGTGAAATAGTAGGGGACATGCAAAAAATATGCCACCAAACTATAACTAACAACACTAACACTAACAACAGCAACAACAAGGCATTATGATTGTGATAAAAACCTTCCAACAACAACTATAAAACCAGGAAGGAAATGGTAGGAAAATCATCACTTAGATAAACAAGTGTTTTGTAAATTTTAACAGATTATTTTACTTTTTATTTCTGGTTATTGTTGTTGTTGTTTTTTTCATATCATATTTTCAAAATTTAATAAATTTAAATAAATTTAACAGCAAACACTAAGAATGACGACAATTTGCAAAAAATTGAGTCAAGGGGAGCAAAGTTCTTTTGTTCTAAATAAAGTGTAGTAAAAAGAAATTCATTGTTCCAGCATGTATATGAAGTATTTACATACAAGAAATGTTCAATTTTCCCTGACTCCGGCGCATAAATCAGGCTGATTTCAACCGATACCGTGGGTTATGTTCGCTTTGAGAACAGCTATGGTTTGTGGCTTATTCGAATACATCTGGGACTTAAGAAAACCGGGGACATACGGGGTATTTGTGTTTTTTTCGAACGTCCCCGGCCTCACACTAACCCACCCTCTCCCGACCGCGGAGGGCTCGTCCCCATTACGTAGGGACACGTACACACTACAGTTCGGACTGTAGCGGGTAAGGGAAAAGTAATGGTAACGAGAACATAAATCAGCTACAGAACTTAATCCCAAGCTGAATAAAGTAACAATAAACAGGAACTACGTATGACAAGAACGAAAATACATTTTTATATAATAATTTACAAATTAATGCCAGCATATAAGCTGCGTTTTATACTACAAACACTACAATAAAAATCAATAAAATCATAATATAAGTTAAAATCGTTACATAATCTACGAAAAGGAAAATTACATCCATAGTTCGTTCAATAAAAATCTAAAGAAAGAGGACGATAGTGCCGTGAAAATCTTGCTGGAATACTGAAATTCAGGTTACAAAGCAAACACTTAGCATCGATATCACCTTTAACCAGATTAAGAACAAACAAACCCCTAAAACAGCCCTTCTACGTTCTAAAGTTGGAAGTTCTATCGAACCTAATCTAGCCTCATATGACGGAAACCCATTGGCACAATCCCATCCTAAGCCACGTAAACAGAATAATAAAAACTGCTTCTGCACAGACTCTATTGAATCACTATGACAACGATAGTATGGATTCCAAATAATAGACGCATACTACAAAATAGGTCTAACAAGTGAAATGTATAGCAGTTTTGTTATATAAGGATCAATGAATTCCCTAGCCCATCTTTTCATACTAATCATCATACTAATATGATCAATAAAAGACAATTTCATATCCAATAATACTCCCAAATCAAGAAATGTAGTTACAGTTTCCAAAGGGCAAGAATTAATCACATAAGTGGACGAAATTACGCCCCCGCGATAGAAAACCATGCATTTACATTTCTTCAAGTTAAGATCAATTAAATTAAAAGCGAACAATCTCAGTGACCAGTTCATATTACCTTAACGTGGGATAACCGTGCTTTCAAATCGCTCGTGCAGAGTATCCAATGTGGCATGAATGGCTAAATCGCATGATCTTAGCGACCAATTCACATCACCTTCACGTCAGATAGCCACGATTTCAAATCGCTCGTTCAGAATATTCAATGTTGAACGTAGAGCCGTGTTATCTCCAGGCCATAAGAAGTTGATAATCATCGACTTATAGTACACGGCGTTGACAATGATGGCCTATCCACCAACGATCTCTAAGGAATACAGTCCGATGATGCCTCCAGGCAAAAATCCATACCAAATAATGACTTTTTGGGGCTGTATTTGACGCTATTAGATCTCGCGTTGCCGTAGTCTAATAGGTAGTGTGTTGGGTTCGAGCCCCAGGCAAGATATCAAAACAAAATACAAAGAGTATTTCTTCGGCGTCTTCCTCTCAGCAGATTTCTGGCAAAAACTTTGAGAGTAAATAAAATTGTCATGAAAAGTTTCTCAAAAATCTGTCGTTCGGAGTCGACTTTAAACTGTAGGCCCCGCCATTCATGTATAAAATTAACACACACAACATAAGTGGCGTAAGAAAGTAGGTCGTAATCCTGACTGAAGGGTTGTAATGACCAATTATGTATGTATTTAGAGACACTGGCTTCTGGGCTTTCACGCCAGTTGAGTAGAGATGCTTCATAACGACTTTTACAGAAGCTGCAACGACGAGGTAGTCGACGTAGTCTAGTAGGCAGTGTGTTGGCTTATTAGGCAAAAACTCTGAGAGTAAATAAAATTGCCTTGTAGGTCCCACCATGTAGGTCTGAAATATCTGCCGTTCGGAGTTGACTTTAAACTGTAGGTCCCACCACTCATGCATAAAATTAACACACACAACATAAGTAAGAAACTAGGTCGTAATCCTGACTGAAGGGTTGTAATGACCAATTATGTATGCATGTATGTATGTATGTAGATCTCACGTGGCTTGGTATCATTCCAAATTTGACAATTTCGTTTGTGCACGTAACCATTCATCCAGGAATGTGCGTCATGCATGATTGTTGATCAAAAGTAGGGTCCGTTGCCAACTGGTCCAGAGCCCATTAAGCGAATACACGTAGTTGCCAGTTAACTTTCAGAGTGATTAGGACAAATGTAGCTTCAGCAAGATGTCCATTATTAACTGTCAAAATTCTGAAGCCTTTGAAGGAAGACCCTATGCCCTTTTGAAAAGAGGGAATATTTTTTCTACACATATAGGTTAGGAATGGATTATGGGGCATTAGGGTTTTAGGGTTTTTAGTCCCAGAATGATATATAATGAGTTCATGGGGAATCTGGTCGGTTTCTTCCAAGTCCATGCCGTCAAAAGATGTCCACAATTCAATTTGGAAAGGAGGTACAAAAGACAGGACATAGCAATACTATGTGATTAGTCAGGCCATCATTTAAGCACTCGGCGATTATGAGATTAATTCGAAGGTGGTATGTAGCTGTCTGTGGAAGCTAAATCAACTTGGTAGGCAAAATAAAATTACCTCTTGCTGGGTCCCAGGTTATGTGGGATTTCTCAACAATGAGCAAACAGGCGAACTTAGGAAGGAGCTTTCTCTGGAAGCTGAATCAACTAGGTAGGCAAAGTAAGATTACCACTTGCTGCGCTCCAGGTTATGTGGGAATTCTCAACAATGAGCAACCGATGAACTCGCGAGAGGGGAGCTCACACGATGTTGATGGGCGAAGAATTTGACTATGCTGTAGGCACAGCTATTTGGAAAGGTGTACACAAAGAAAGGAAAGATAGAAAGTGTCAAAAACGCTTCTTAAACCAAATGGGTTTAACGAAATCAAAACTTCTGTTGTGAAATTACAATAAGAGGAGTTCTGTGTCTTGCATCAGACTACCCAGCAATAATTTGAGATTATTAACAGGTTTCTGCACAGGCCGCTGTGGAATACATTCATTCAGAGTACATTTACCCAGCATGGAGGTTATTTCGAATCCAGGTTGTAGACTCTGTGATGAAGAGAGTGCATCACCAGAACACATTCTTTGAACCTGCGTAGTGTTAATGCGTCCGAGAAGGAAACACCGGTGTACAAAGCAGCATTTGAAAGTATGTTTACGCAATGGGCTTAGAAGAGACATTATAGGGAAGTTTGGGAAGAGATACAATGATAGATCGTATGGTCTCAGTGCTATGGCACCTCTTCACGACAAAAGTAATAAAAAGCGACTATTTTAAATGCAATAAATCCTTGTAGCACGGGAAGCGTTGTGATTTAAAATTGAAAGTTGCCACGGTAATGTGTTGGCTTATTAGACTTGAGGCTACGGTTCATGTCCTAGGTCAGACATCTCCAACAAAACGAAAAATGAAAAAATAATTCTTCGGTGACTCCCTCTCAACAGATTTCTGGCAAAAATCTAAAAAATCTTTCGTTCGGAATCGACTTTCAAATGTAGGTCTCGCCGCTAATGTATAAAATTAACACACACAACATAGGTGGTGTTGAGAAGCTAGGTCGTAATCCTGACTAAAGAGTTGTAATGACCAATTATATACAATGTATGTATGCATGTGTGCATGTTGCCACGTATAACGGGCAATTTTTAAAACAACTCACTGATTTAACTGACTGTTAACTTCAGCTGTCGCTTTATTTATATTTCATTTACTATCTGTCTGGTAACTTCGAGAATCTTAGTGTTGATTTTTCATTGTTATTCTTTTCATTTTAAACTTTCTTGGTGGATTTGTTTTTGTATTTCTTTGTTATCATAATTTCTTACATAATTCTTCCACATCTTTACATTTCTTATGCAGTGTTTATTCTGAAAACATGAAGAAATAACGATAATACATCAAATGTGTTCTTTTCTGTCTTTGCAACAATATTCTATAAAGTAAATTACAATGTAGGGTACCACACACATATACATATGTACATATGTATACATATGTTTTTATTATATTTCAAAACAATTTTTCTAGACAAGACCTTGCGCTACCTTGCATATGTTGTACCATATTAAGTTGAGTGATATCCCCACACATTATAGACCAGGATGAACGCATGAAAGTGAATAAATTTTGTTTGCAACAGTAATAGCACTGTCTGTATCAGCAATTGTAACAGCAACAACAACAGTTAAAACAATTTGCAGCATAACAAATTTAATAATTTTGCTCTGATTTGCCTAGCCAAACCAGAAATAAAGCAAAAAAAAACTGGATTTCATTACGTAAGTAACTACTTACATAGACTACGAATACAAATACATACATACAAGTACATACATGGCTATTGTATGTGTAATGTGCATAAATGAATTGAAGAAGAATCATACAAATTTAAATTAATGTAACTGTGATGATTATGTTTGTGTTTGTGAATGCATATGGGTTTTTATGATCCTGCCGGTACATGCACATATATTTGTGTAGCATTGTGTAAATGGTTATGAAATAAAACTCTGGCATATCATTTCACTTTTTTGTTCTCTCTTTTATTTTTTTTTTCTTTTATTTCTTTAAATATATTGTGTATGCAGAACTAAAAATATTCTCCACACAATCCATATTAATAGGAAAATTCTACATTACACTTTATATTACACTTTACACGTGCATATATACCTACCACATGTGTTTCTTTCTATCTCTTATCATATGACCGACTGTGTAATTGTAAATGTATAGGTAAGGGAGGTTTGTTATGGCGTGTGTCTGTGGTGTATAATATTTGAGTCAGCATATAATGGGTGTTCTATTACACTTGTGCTGCAGTAATGGTCGTTGCATATAACATAAATTTCTATGTTACTAGTTTACAGTGTTGGGCTCAGATAAAGCAATCATGGATGAGAATATCGGACTATATTACCATGTATTTGAAATGAAGAATAACTTTAAAGACTTACTGCTTCACAGACGGATAGATACTGGGGGAATTATGGACATTCAAATCGAAAATTTGCTTTTTTCCCACTCCGACAACTAGTATAGGACATCAACCGAATATCATAACCAGTATGGAGAAACCATGCCCTTAGATGTAAACATATCTTGCCAGGCACAATACATACATAATTGTACATAATTGGTACTTACAACCCTTCAGTCAGGATTATGACCTCGTTTCTCACACCACTTATGTTGTGTGCGTTAATTTTATACATGAGTGGCGGATCGTACAGTTTAAAGTCCACTCCGAACGGCAAATATTTGAGAAACTTCATGGCAACTTTATTTTAGTTTCAGAGTTTTTACCAGAATTCTGCAGAGAGGAAGTCGCCGAAGTAATATTTGTTCACATTTTTGTTTTGATGTCTGACCTGGGGTTTGAACCATGGCCTTTACGTCAAATAAGCCAACATACTACCCACTAGACTACGGCGACTTCTGCCAGGCACAATAGCGCACAGAAATGAAACGAGAGAATATTCAGTGTAAGAATTAGAATCTGGTTCGCTTACCGCAAAATGCTTGTGGTACTGAGTCAATAAACTGTATTAATAAAGCGCAGTTCCAACACACAATTCATATTATTAACTCACCTTCAATTTGTCTCCTATACTGATCTAATACCTACACGGATACATAATTGGTCATTACAACTCTTTAGTCAGGATTACAACCTAGTTTTTAAAACCAGTTATGGTGTGTCTGTTAATTTTTGCATATGAATAGCGGAACATACAGTTTAAAGTCAATTACGTACGACAGATTTTTGAGAAAATTTTCATTTTCAATTTCCGTACACTCTCAGAGTTTTTGCCAAAAATCTGCTGAGGGGAAGGCGCCTAAAAAATATTTTTTCATATTTACGTTTTGATGTCTGTCCTGGGGTTTGAGCAGAGACCTCAAGTGCCAACACACTACCTACTAGAGCAATGGTGACTGCACATACTGATGTACTGCAGTTTAACTACCTCTTTAAATTTGCTTTTAGTCCCTGCAATGAGCATATGTTTCTTTGGTTCCAATAAATTCTGGTCAATAAATTCTGGCTACCCAAGTACCGGACAGTTTGACTGAAAATATGTTCCGTTGTCTCCTTTTTCTTCCTCTTTATTATAGTTTCAGCAGCGATTGCTGTGCGGTATAAACTGCATTCGGAAGTGTGCACTCTGAAGGTAAACTTTTAGCAATTTTTTCATTGGAGACTTCAATCAAGAAGGACCTAAAATGACTTCTGCCTTTATGGCAAGAGAAGGCCATCGAGGTATGAATTTAAAGATAGTCTTTTCTTCGTTCTTAGATACGCAGATTTTGCATAAGTCTTTCGACAGAAATCCATGTAAATCGGCATACATGCAATCATAGTTGTTTGATGTATGGCGTTACGATTTGAGGACAGAAGTGTATACCTTGCTTTCAGTGAAATTAAGCTTCTTTGTGAAATAAGCGAGTAATATCTATTGTAACCGAAGAAATCGAATACCTATGGCCTTCAATATGTCAGAATCATATGTTCAATATGGTCAGCTCATCAGCAGTGCAATTTCCGACGGTGTCCCTAAGTTCTAGAACTCATATAAAAGTTATTTTTTAATGTTTTAAAATTTCTCCGAGAAATCCACGGTATTCGTGGACGGGAACAGAAACTAAAGAGATTTTCGTTAGGGACTTATTCGCAGCCTGTTTGTTCCAGTTAATCAACAGATGATCAGGGAAATGTCAGCCACCCACATATGACCATAATCTCGTGCTGGAAAATTCTGCAGTGGTCAGACAAGGTATTCGACACTTTAGTATCATAATCCGTAATAAATATACCACAGCCAACTCTGTCTAGCATTTTAGGGTTTTCCGTATCAATTCTTTCCTTTGCAATAAGTGTAGTTTTGTAAGACCGTTTGTTTACACTTCTCCAAAACAAAATGTCAATCTCACGTATGAATTCATTTGAATTTTTGCTTGATTCAGCTTTGCAATCATAGCATCTTTAATTTCCCTGTGTCCAGAAACCGTAGTAAGAAAATTCAATGTAGTCTTGAACGATCTGGATATTGTCAGTAAATATGCGAATATCTTCACTCGTTATGCTCTGATTCAATATCCGATTTTTCTGCAATATCGCACCACCTGTGGTGCCATATGGGAATGCTCATTTAAGAGTGTAGGACTTGCTGGTTTGGCCCTCTAATCTGAATCAGAAAAGGTTCATATTCTGTGCATTTCACGGGCACGTATAATTCTTCATTTGTATTAAAGCTTTCTTACACTCAGGAGTATAGAATGAGACCCCAATTGCACTTAGAAGATCACACATTTGATGACCTTTTTGTAAATCAGTGCAGAACAGAATTGACCAACACGCTGAATAAAGAAGCCTTCATTGTCTTAGGCTTTTGGGTTTGATAGGTAGTCGCTGTAGCCTAGTAGTTAGTATGTTGGCTTATTATCAAGCCCCAAGACAGACATCTCCACCAAAACGAAATATGAAAAAATATTTCTTTGGCGACTTAGTTTAGGTTAGGTTGGAGTAGTAGCCTAGATAGCAAAAGCTCACTTGAACACGCATAATGGCCCGTTGTGACGCCTCAGGTGAAAGCAATCCCAGTACTGATCAAGTCCTAACAAACTATGGAAGAAGAATTTGGTCAGCGCAAGGGCTGCCCATTAAAAGCACGATTACCCCACACTGGAAAACCATAAGAAGTTGGTCAGCGCAAGGGCTGCCCATTAAAAGCACGACTACCCCACAATGGAAAACCAGATCGAAAGTTTAATGAACAGAGCTATATCCTTGACATCAATCGATGATAACTCCGTTAAGTTGACAAGAATTGGAGAGCAAAATAATTTAAATCTGCACCTCGGAAGAGATGGGCATTGACAAAAAAAGTTGATAACAGTCTCCTCTTCCTCAGCGGACCTACACCAACGGCAGAAATCGTTAAATGGGAGCTTTCCTTTCCGCGTGTCTTCCCATAACACAATGACTTGTAAGCATGGCCACAGTGATTGAGATGATGTTACAACCAAGTCCGAGTAACTGGTTGGTGCGCCTTCTATCCATTAAGGGTCACGTGAGTCTAACGGTGGAGCAGGACTTCTCATTGACCCAGGAAGGGTTGGCATCGCCAACTTGACCCAAGTCGATTGCAGAGGACACTTCGGCGACTTCCTCTCCGCAGATTTCTGGCAAAAACTCGTGGAGTAAATCAAATTTCCATGAACAATTTCTCAAAAATCTGTCGTTCGGAATCAACACACACAACATAAGTGGTGTGAGAGGCAAGATTGTAATCTTGACAGAAGTGTTGTAACGACTAATTATGTATGTATGTATCTAATGGGCTCGATCAGCAGGAAAATAAAATTGGTGGGTACTTTAATATCCATTTCTTAAGGAAGGAAATGAATACTGCCTCCTTCAAATAGAATGCGTGAACTTTAAATGAAAATTAACAAATCTCTGCTATTATTGTTGATATTCTTTTCAAACTATCACTGGCCACCTACATACATATCTAATAATACAATTATGCATGCACTACGATAGCGAAACAACCAATGCATCCTTTGGCTGAGATCCTTTACACGCATGCATACAGAAAATGCATAAGTATACTCATATATTAATGGATAGGCGTATGCATAACTTGTGTGTGTGTAAATATATTTATGTTGGTATTTATAAATGTAAAAGTTATCGAATGTATTAAATTACTACATCCCATATTATTAGTTTATTGTTCCAATGGTTTATGCTGGCTTAACTGTACACCACAATTTACTTTCATTTACATTTGTTAGTCGGAATAATAACTTTGATTCTGTCTGTTTGCCTAGCTGCCTATTGTACTGCCACTGTACATCTCATACGTTCGTACGTCTGTCTGTCTGTCTCTCATTATTTATTTGTTCTTTCATTATTATTTGTAAAGTAATGTTAGATATCAAGTATGTGAGAATGATGAAAATATTGTTGATAATGATGTTGGTGTTGCCATTGCATTTACTGTTCGTAGAGATATAATAATAATTCGATATCATCATCATCAGCAACATCGTCATCACATCATCAATTTTTAGAATATGAATATTAACACACACACACTCACACACTTATTCATAACTATTTGCATGTGTAGATGTGTGTATGTGTTTAAGTATAACTCTCATACTGTTTGTAATTCAATCTGTTTTTATGGCGACAGTCTAGGGCAGTGAGAGAGAGGTCTCCTTGTAATCTATGCATTACAGCAGGATATTGCCAGCAGTTGAAATTTTGTTTGTTTTTTTATGCCACACAATGCCATTCTTTAAATATTGTCATGGCAATAGTTAATGCCACTAATTAATATTTTAAAAATCATGCACGATATTATGACCCCTAAAATAAAGCTCACAATTATGCTCATTCTCAGAAATTTATTCCTCATGCCATAATCCCTCATATTCCATGCATGAAAGGAAAAATCGTTGTTATTTCAAACGTAGTTCAACAATGGATTGGATTATAAAGCTGAAAAGGAAACGTATTCTTATTGTCTGTTTATGAATCACAGATAATTGGATATCAATGGCGTATTATTCGATTTCAAATTAACGCGTTAACCGTTTTTTCAGTTTCAAAAGTACAATTCATGTCATTATTATAAAGGGTGGGCCATTTAATAATTTAAATTTAAAAATGCAATAAAATAAAAAGTTTTATCAAATTTATTTTCTTGGTATGTGCAGTACATTTGTTTCTTTAATGAAGCCCCACAGGAAACAGTCCAACGACGACAAATCGCTCCTTCTTGACGTCCAATTGACATTAGCATTTCGACTAATTAAACGGCCATCAAACGTTTGACGCAATAAATCGCTTGTGGCATGAGAAGAATACTATGAAGAGTAGAGACAAAAAAGTCTATTATCATGGTGCGATAGGTGTCTCCATTGCTCGTAATGGTTGTGCCGTCCTCATTTTCAAAGAAATATATGCCAATGATGTCTCCGCTCCACAAGCCTTACCAAACAGTCACTCGTAATGGGTGCATTGGCTTCTGTAAGATCACGTACTTAGACATTGTCCCATATATATGAAATATAATCTCATTTAAATAACTGCATATGGATTGATTGCAGCAGATGATTGTTTTGAATGTTGCCGTAGTCTAGAAAGTAGCGTGTTGGCTGATTAGACGTGAGGCTATGGTTCAAACCCTAGACAAACAAACAAAACAATTTACACTCAGCAGTATTTTGACAAAAACTGTGAGAGTAAATAACATTGCCTGGTAAGGCTTTTTAAAAATCTGTCGTTCGATCGTTATGGCCCTCCTATCATGTATAAAATTAACACACACTTATAATTCGAAACACTGTTTCTGGCACAGAGTTCTCTGGAGTGACGAATCTAAGTTTAATTTGTCCCAATCTGATGGAAAGACGTATGTAAGACGTCCACCAAACAAAGCCTTTGATCCCAGGTACACAGTGAAAACTGTAAAACCAATTAACAAACATACATGTTGCTAAGTCGTTTCTAATTATAAGGCCACCACTGTATGCGGCAAGAGAAGCTCGGTTGTAATCCTAACTTAAGGGTTGTAATGACCAATTATGTGTATATACTCGTATATGTATGTACATATGTATGTAGATGATCGTTTTGAGATATATTTCTACCATTTTGTCTACATTTTTGACAATATCTCGAGGATAACATGACATTTGTAGATTTTCCAATCTTCCAACGTTCGGAAATTTTCCGCATTAATACGATTTTTGATGTGGACTCATAATAACAGCCTAAATAGTATTAAATCCCATATTATTAGAAGCCAGTTGACGTAACCAAAACATAAAATTTTTCCTTTCGGAAACTTCTCATGCAATAAAGCCCAAATTTTTTTAAATGGCGTTGCCTTGTTGAAATCACTTACCGGTGAGTTGATAATCTTCAACTGAAGGACAAATAAGTCGATAATAATTCGCTTATAAATCTCTGAGCTGATGGTAACGATTCAGAGATATTTTTGAAAAAACGCAGTCTATTATAATTTTCAGGTCATGGTTAGGTTACGTTACCCGCTAATGGCCATTCAAAGGCAAGTTTACTCGGTGGCCCATTGTGTTACCCAGTGTTAGGTATGACCTTTCGTCATTTGATGTCTGAAATGGGGTTTGAACCGTGGCCATACGCCAACACACTACCTACTAAACTACGGCGATTTTAATAATTTCCTCATAATGAATGTTAAATTTAGATTGTTGAAGTAACCAGAGAGTGAGAAATTGCTTTTACTGCTGAAGAAGATTTTGTTTGAAAAATCAGTGTTGAAAGCTTGTTTCTCTAGCAACTAATCAACATATCTACGGCATTGTACATAGTTAGACGACTTTTACTGTGGCTTTATATGGATGATGGTGAGGATTCAAATGCTAAACGCGCCATAATTAGCCGCAAAATATGCCCAACTGCTGAGAACGCTTTTTCTTAATTAAATAGTCACAGTCTCCGAAAGACTTTATCATACTTTTATCAAATTTAATACGACAACAAATTCCGCTTTTTTGACGTTTTGTAAAAAAAGTTAAGTGCAATCGTTATAGCCTGTGAACCACTGTATACAAAGAAATGACATACAAAAATGGGCGAATGATTTAAATGCGATCGAAAATATTTTTTCAACAACATTTTCTCCGAAATTTATGTTTGTATTCTATTTTTACACTTAAGCACCTCAAGTATTTTGACACAATTTCCTAAACATGACAAATGCTTTTTTAATCTAAGCACTGCGCTCTGTTGTCCTCCCCACAAATTGGAGGAATTATTATTTCATTATCACATATACCACGGCATCTTATGTTGGCTTTCTCAATAATTAAACATAAATAATTACAATTTAAATGTTCCAGAGATTATAAACGATCTGAGTAGGAATTTAATAAGACATGAAATATTTTCTGGGAAGCAGATGTACTTACGCGAGAGTACGTAAATCCAAACAGATGTGAAAGTCTTTTGAAAACACCAAAAAAAGGGGGAATAAAAATAATTTAATCATGTAGGAATTCTCTGCAATAAATCTTTTTAAATTATGGTGCATAAGGAATATTGTATTGCATGTAATACATGTAATAGTAGTCGCCATAGTCTTGTAGGTAGAGTGTTGGCTTATTAGACGTGATGCCACGGTTCAAACCCGAGGTCAGACATCAAAACGAAAATATGAAAAAATATTTCGACTGTATGTATGTAATAGTCGCTCAATTAGATTTAAATATCTGTAGATAAAGTTGTTAAACTACTGCAAAAAGCAAAGATACCCACGTATATTGTAATTGTAATTGTACTCACTTTTGCCAATAGGTACTATGGTCTCAATATGAGCAACTGAGTAGCAGACAAAACTGGTACTCCACAAGACGCTCATCATCACCGTACTTCTTTATGGCGCATAGGCATGGAAATTATTAAGCTCTGATGTAGCAGTCTTGAGAGTATTCGAGTGAAAAATCCTACGTAAGATCTTCGGTCCAATGCGAGTTGGCGTTGATTTTCTCATTCGATCCAACAGTTAGCTGTATGAGCTCATTAACGACATGGACGATCTGCAGCGTATCAACATCCAGCGGCTGCCCTGGCTCGGCCGTATCTTTCGAGGAGGAGAATTCTCCGGCGAGTCGGGTATTTGATGAGGCGATCTGCGGCAGTCGGCAAAGAGAACGGCTTTGTTTGCGTTGGAAGGGCCAAATCGAGGAAGAACTGTCATCGATTGGTGTGGCCATCTGAAGTAGGCGCTTAAGAAGCAGAGGCGTCTGGAAGGATGTGTTAAGGCAAGGAGAAATCAGTTAATCAGATTGTTAATGGCAAATTAAGTAAATAAGTGAGGAAGCGTGTGCAAATAGCAACTTCTACGCTCTCAAAAGAAAGTCAAGCAAATTTCCTAAAGGATCAGATCTGATGATCTCTCCGGTTTCCATTTCTAGCGAATTAAAAAGTTACAGTTCAATCCTAGCCAGCTGAATGCTTTTTTAGAACCTCCCGGTTTCATCCTCCTATCCAGTAGATAGTGTGTTGGCTTATTAGACGTAAGGCCATGGTTCAAACCCCAGGTCAGACATATCGAATAAAACGAAGCACATCGAATTCATTTGTATTGAAGCTTTTCCTGTATACTTAGGAATACACAGAATGAGATCCCAATTGAACTTATCATACATTTGATGACCTTTTTGTAAACCATTGTCATGGCCTCATTCGATTTTTTTTTTTTTTGTGATAGTAGAATTGACCAACACGGCTGAATAAAGAAGCCTTCATTGACTTAAGCTTATAGGTTCAGTAGTTGCTGGTAGTTGCTGTAGCCTAGTAGTCTAGACGTGAGGTCTCGGTTCAAGCCCCAGGTCTCAACTAAAAGAAAATATGAAGAAATATTTCTTCGGCGAATTCCTCTCAGCAGATTTCTGACAAAAACTCAGTAATTCAAATTGCCATGCAAAAGTTTTTCAAAAATCTGTCGTTGTGTGACGTCCTTAGACCGTAGAGGCCGCTACTCATGTATGAAATTAACACACACAACGTTAGTGGTAAGTGAAGCTTGGTCGTAATCCTTACTGAATGATTGTAATTACCAATCTTGTATTCATGTGTAGGGTAATCATTCTATTTAGAGGATTAGGAAGCACACTAAAACCGACGAACCGATATTCAGTTTTCCATGTAATACGGTTTTGTGAAGCACTGGAGGACTGATGGAAATTATCACATGCATTGCATCGTTGTGATTTTCCACTAAAAACCAAACCACAACTCTTGCATAATGCTAACAATGATGCAACTTTTGGAAGTAAAAATTTTAAATCCAAAAAAAGATGTTTTTAATGCTACGACCCTCCTTCTCAGGTTTTTAAACCAATTTTTTTATTCATCTTTTACGTGGATTAAAAAAAATTGATGAGAATGTTAAACGCATGTTGAGTGAAGAGTTAAAATACACCAAAGAACACGCACATGACCGTACGCTTATGCAGATGGAGAACATGTGCCCTGCAGTATGTAAACCGATGATGCATGCAACATAATGCATTATTGTTGTTGTACGAATTAAATGTTCTTTGTATGTATTTTTTGTTTTGTTTACATTTTTATGTGCTGCTAATATGATTTGGAGTGTTGCACATGTGGCACGTTTTTTTTTTGGTTTCTACAAACAATACTATGCTGTTATCGTTGTGTTCTTGAATGTGTAAGCAAAAGCGTATTAAATTTATCATTCCGCTTTATGCCACACATTGTAGCTGTTCATCGCCGCTGTCAGTCTATTAAAATGGAAGGCCACATAATCGTAAATCAGATGGAGGTGAGTGAAAACTTTTTTCGGTATTGAATTATAAGGCCGCTGGTTTACTAAAGCATTTGGTTGGTGTAAATGATTTTAAAAGCGCCCGGTAGCATCATATGGAACTGCTTTAGAGAACACCAGTGTAAATCAATTTCGTTTTTAATTCATTTTGATTGTGAACGAATCATAACATGTTGTTTGAACATCGAATGTATGGTGGCGGGAAGAATTTTGGTTTTTAATGGCGACAAAAAAGTTTGTTGCTAAACATGGCGATGTGCTCGTCAATATTTTTCTGTTTTTGGGTTAGGTTAGGTTAGTTTAAAGGACTTGTACTTGCCAATTGGACCCATTGTACAACGTCCTAAAGGGGAGAGGATAATAGGGGAAATAGGGAAAAGGGAGGGTGTTTATGTCTGACGATCAATAGTTCCCATTCCTGGTGACATAAACAGGATTGTTTAAACGATGGCATATTGGCAACAGATGGCGCTACAGTGTAAAATTAAGCTTTGTTTTGTTTATTATTTTTCATTATTCTTCTTTGTAACATCCACAAGGATGCAACTAATTTGTTTAAAGATTGTAAAATTTATGCAATAATTTTCCTTAAGTGCTTGTGTTAAATTCTAAGTAAAAAAATTAAAAAATTATTGTGAAAAGTAAAATAAAAATATAAAATGTAAATTTAACTAAAACTTGTGAAAAAAAGGAAAAAAATGAACAAGAAAGTGGTTTTATTTTTATTGGAAGAAATAATAAAGGAAAGTGTACCTTTTGTGTTTTGATTGCGTTGGAACTATTCTAATTTGGCTCCTTTTTTTTAGTGTCTGGAGCAACAGCCTTTTTTGTGTGTTGTTCTTCCCCCCATACAGTCGACGGTTAAACATTTGGTCCTTCGAACCGGAATTGGAGCTATATATAGTTATAGTATATAGTATAGTATATAGTTATTTAGAGCGGATTTGGAGCTGCAAGTTTGAGCGTTCGTTTGGAGAGCGTTTGGATCTATCGTAGAAGCTTTTCATTCTTTGGCAAAGATTTTTGGTACTAAAACAGAACAACCTGTGTATTGACTGTTTCGATGTTAGTCATAGGTTGAATGAATTCAGGCGGAATTTGGATTGTTTGATCTGCGATTTGCGACATCACTCTTTGCTGCACCGGGAGGTGTTTGGATCCTTTCGGGAACTTGGAGTTTTCGATGCGACAAGTTCTGGTCGTGTAGCAAAGCTTGGTAGTGATGTGCAAAACTGTTTTGCTGCCACATATGGGCAGATTCTTTTAGAGTATTTGTCATCGAGGACAAATATTTACAGCTAGGGCTCTGATAGACTCCGGTTCGCAAGCAACTTTTATTTCGGCAAAGTTGCAGGAAAAATTAGGATTGCCAACAGCAGCAATAAAAGAAGGTATAGGGCCTACTACTGAATGGCGCTTAGGTCGCATTCGTAATTTACGTTTAAATGATAATGGTTACGTAAGTACTGTAGATTTAATAACTGAATGCGGAACAATTACAAGGTCGATTGGAAATCTTTTAATTCGTCCAACGGATTGAATATTTTGGAGAACAACTTTAGCTCATAGTGTCATGATACGCCAAGGAAATCCAAGAGGGATGAAGAAGTCGAGGACGATTAATTGAAGGGTTGATTGAGCCACGACCATACCTGGTGGAAGTCTGAAAATACGGGCCGCTGAAGTTAAACCTTCCATTTACCGGGCAATAGACCTCGTCCGTCTGTCCCTAGGAAGGTTAAATTGGAAAAGTGACGCATTGAAGAGGATAACCCGTCCACTGGCCCAGAAAAACAACGGACCTCGTTCGTCGTAATAAACCACCAGTGGACCTAGTTCGTCCCATGGTCGTGAGGGCTGAAGACCTAGCTCGTCGGAAGCTCTAGTTCCGATTTAGTGGAGGGACAATAAGACTCAAGATTCGATACCCAATCTTAGACCATGACACTTATTCCTGATTAATCCTTATTCCATCTAAATTTTTTCTTTCTGACGGATTAGAGTTGAAACTGCTGCAAGATGTCAAGTTTTTGGTTTCCTATTGTTTTGAAATATGAAACTAATATGAAAGTGTTTTCTTTGATTTTTTCTTTTCTTTAATCATTAGATGGAGGACATCTTTTTTGGTTGCAGTACTGCAAGGGCGCCGGTATGTTTATGTCTGACGATCAATAGTTCCCATTCCTGGTGACATAAACAGGATTGTTTAAACGATGGCATATTGGCAACAGATGGCGCTACAGTGTAAAATTAAGCTTTTTGGTATTTTAATATTAGTGTTGTTTTTGGAATTAAATATTTGTTTTGTTTATTATTTTTCATTATTCTTCTTTGTAACATCCACAAGGATGCAACTAATTTGTTTAAAGATTGTAAAATTTATGCAATAATTTTCCTTAAGTGCTTGTGTTAAATTCTAAGTAAAAAAATTAAAAAATTATTGTGAAAAGTAAAATAAAAATATAAAATGTAAATTTAACTAAAACTTGTGAAAAAAAGGAAAAAAATGAACAAGAAAGTGGTTTTATTTTTATTGGAAGAAATAATAAAGGAAAGTGTACCTTTTGTGTTTTGATTGCGTTGGAACTATTCTAATTTGGCTCCTTTTTTTAGTGTCTGGAGCAACAGCCTTTTTTGTGTGTTCTTCTTCCCCCCATACAGTCGACGGTTAAACAGAGGGGAAATAGTAAAATGAGAATAAGGAAGCAGAAGAATTACACAAACTAACAAACCGCACAAGAGAGCGCGACCACACTATTGAAGCCCTAGCACTTCTCAACTAGCTTTAACTAAAAATGAATCTATGGAGAGCCAGTATGTCGGCTCTCGACAAACCCTCAAAGACGCCCCTGCCAAGGGTCTTCAACATAAACCTACTAAGAGCTCGACAGTTACAGAGGAGGTGTTCGATAGTCTCCAACTCATCGTCATTGCAACATACCCTGCAATAGTCCGCCTGGGATCTGTTCCAGATCCTTGTCAGCGATCTAATCACACAGTGCCCCGTAATAAAGCCAATAACTAACTTTATGCTGGCCTTATCCAAGCCCTGCAGCCAACCTGTTCTTACACTGTCTGTAGCAGGCCATAGACACCTAGAAACATAACAAGCCGATCCATTCCCTCAACGTATCTGCTCTTCCTCCCTGACCCATCCATTGATGAGGCCGTAGAGGTGGCACATTGGGGGATCAGGACCAACTATCACATCGCCCTCAGAAAGTAAACCTAAGTGCCCTATCCGGTATAAGTATATGTTTTAACTTGAAATACTTGCGATTTGTTGCGGTTAATACAAGGAATTTCGAACGACATGGCCGAACCAGCGCAGCCGCTGGATGTAAATACGCTGTACAACGTCCATGTCGTTTAGGTGCTCATACAGCTCACTGTTGGATCGGATGCGAAAATCATCGCCAACTCGCATTGGCCCCAAGATCTTACGTAGTACTTTTCTCTCGAATACTCTCAAGGCTGCTGCCTCAGTGCTTCCGCCATGGTCTTATCTATTGAAGAAAGATAAGTAATACATAATACATAATAGGTCATTACAACCCTTCAATCAGGATTACGACCTAGTTTATCACACCACTTATGTTGTGTGGGTTAATTTTATGCATGAGTGGCGGGACCTACAGTTTAAAGTCGACTTCGAACGACAGATTTTTGAGAAACTTTTCAAGGCAATTTTTATTTACTCTCAGAGTTTTTGCCAGAAATCTGCTGAGAAAAAGTCGCCGAAACAAATACTTTTTTTGTATTTTAGTTTGATATGTGGCCTGGGGTTTGAACCCTGGCTTTACGTCTAATAAGCCAACACACTACATACTAGACTACGGCGACTTCAAGATGAGTTATAAACGAGAATATCAAAATCAAAAGGCCATTGAACCTTCAAAAATAATTTCAAAGCCTTGATTATTTGTTGATTATTTATCAAGTAGATTATGTCGAGTGTGTATTCACATTAAAAGGGAAATTTATGCCTTAAGAGCTGCGATAAATTCCGATCTCTAGTAATATTTTCGTTGTTTACTTTAAATACTAAACTGATTGAAAAATAATAATTTAAATAAAGAAATGAATTATTTAAACACACACATACATTTCTTAAATAAACAATACCATCCTTACAAGAGCATTGATTTCTGCGGTTTTAAAGCCCCAATTCAGAAGAAATTTATTTTGGAAATGAAATCGTTTTCTTATAAACAAACTGTAATTCGAACATTAGTTTTTCTATTTCTATTTCTATTAATTTTTTAATTATAAATAAGAAATAGAAAACAAAACAGACATAAACAATAGTTTTTTTGATCTCAAATATGTATGTGTGGATGTCTGCTTCAAGATTTGAAAGACGAGAAGCATGCAATTGAACTTGAATGCCCGAGCACTTGCCATTGGAATCAATGACACTGAACTTCAGAAAATCGAAATTATAAACAAAACAACCAAGAGTTGTTGAAACCACAAATCGGAAAAAACCATAAATAATTGGAAAACTATAAACAAAACCGTAAAGAAACAATTAAAAAACCCCAATAAATAGCAGCACAATGTAAACCAAAGAAGATGCGGTAATTAGAAGTGATTTTCAAAAGAATGGCATGTGTTTGGAAAATGAAAAGGAAATTCAAGTACACGAACCTTTGAAAATAAACAAATTCCATGTGTTTATAAGAGATGTGTTATTGAGAATAAATATGAACATTTGAAGGAGACAAAAAACGAAACCATTCGCTACTTTCAATAGGTTAGAGCACGTGTACATGTCATTGACCCAGAGGTCAAAATGACTCATTTGTAATTTAGTCCTGGAAGTCGCCGTAGTCTGGTAGGTAGTGTGTTGGCTTATTAGACGTAAAGCCATGGTTCGACCCCCAGGCCAGTCATCAAAACAAAATACAAAAAGGATTTCTTCGGTGACATTCTCTCAGCAGATTTCTGGTAAAAACTCTGAGAGTAAATAAAAATTGCTATGAAAAGTTTCTCAAAAATCTGTCTCATGTATAAGATTAATACACACTGAAGGGTTGTAATGACCAATGTATGTATATATGTATGTAATTTCCTCCTAGAAGAGAGAGAGAGAGAGAGAGAGGAAGGATAGTGAAGGAGATAGGAAAATTGAAAAAGAACAGGAGGTAAGAAATTGAGCATATAAGAAAAGAAGGAACACAAACACACAAGAGATTGCGACTACAATCCTGATGCCCTAGCATTTCTCAACTAGCCCAACCTATTTATGAATCTATGGAGAGTCCTAAAATCGCCTCTCGACAATGAGTCCAATTCTTTAAAAAGCCCCTGCCCAGAGTCCTCTGGCTTAACATACTAAGTTCTGGACAGTTACAGAGGAGGTATTCGATAGGCTCCAACTCATCCGCATCGTAACATACCCTGCAATAGTCGGACTACGAAAGCAAAGTGAAAGTTAATTAAGAAGATTTTGTTCTATGAGTGCGAATGCCGGGCGTTTTAAATCAGTAAGTGTATGACGTTCAGTTTGTTTTTGCTAAATTTTCTAGGTGTGGGCTGACTTCCAAAATGTATCAATACATAGTTTGTATGCAGTTCTACTACGGTATATAAATTTTGTAGATATGCAAAGTTACCAAACAAAGCATCAACTATAAATCCGATGCCTGATTGCTTTTTGACTGCGTTAAAAATACACATTGACGGTGTTTTGAAATACTATACATTGTAAACATTTTGTACAGCGGCTTTATGAAACACTATATTTTGTTCAAACACAAAGCAACTAACATTTTGGAAGTCAGCCGTACTTACAACATAGTTTCTCACACCACCCATATTGTGCGTGTTAATTTTTAATGCATGAGGACCAAGGACCTACACTTCCATGTGGATTGCGAAAGACAAATTTGAGAAACTTTTCATGATATTTTTTCAGAAGACTGCTCAGAGGCAGACGCCAATAGACATTTTTTCATATTTCGTTTTGTATGGACGACACTTCTGTTTAAAAGACAATGAATGCATTGATCCGGATGACCTCTCAATTGAGCTACATTTGTCGTCTTTGAAACAATGTCTCTCCACACATGGATGAAATCGATCTCGAACTATTTGTGACAATCTCTAGGTATTGTATATCAGGTAATGTGTTGCCGCTCAAATAATATACAATAGGAGAAAAAATTTAATTTTTTTAAGGTTTAGGAACTTAAATTTGAAATCTTGTGCGTAAGTGTTAGGATTATGAACGTAGTTTCTCACACCACTTATGTTGCGTGTGTTAATTTTATACATGGGTGGCGGGACCTACAGTTTAAAGTCGATTCCGAACGACAGATATTTTTGAGAAACTTTTCATGGCAATTTTATTTCACTCTCAGAGTTTTTGCCAGAAATCTGCTGAGAGGAAGTCACCGAAGAAATATTTTTCATATTTTGTTTTGTTGGAAATGTCTGACCTGGGGTTTGAACCATGGCCTTACGTCTAATTAAGCCAACACACTACCTACTAGACTACAGCGACTAGACGGTCTATTGGAGATAACTAATGGATAATGGTCAAAGAATGGACTTACCTTGGCAGTGCGGAGGGTTCCTAAATACGAAACACTCTGAGGGGGTTTTCTAAAGCTCTTTGACGCCCCTTGTAGAACTGTTTTTTGACTCCCCTTTGTGGAAAAATTGAAATTTTTGAATGACCTGCTATTCTATAATAACTCCTCATCTTTTGAACTTAAAGTTCAGGGAAATTTATTTTATTTTACGTTTAATAAACACTTGAAAACTTCTGTTCACCCTCTTCCACCAGTAATGCAAATTTACTTCTATTAATTTTGATTGTTCTCCCCAACCTGACACTTTCTTTAGTTCGTTTTAAACCCTGAGGTGACAACGTTTTAATAATTTTTTTCAGTTTTTTTTTCTGCCATTTCTTATACGAAATATTGTTTAACTTACTTACCACTTGAGTATGATTACTTTGCCAACAAAAATCACAAAAAAAAACGAAAAACGAAAAAAAAAATTTTGGAAGAGAACTAAACAGAACGCATATGAAAGATGTTCTTATCTTTTGTTTTAAATCATCAAGTATTTCCCCAAAAAAAGAAGAAAAAAGAAAATAAAAAATACCCATAATGGGGAAATCTTCATATTTTTCGTAAAGTTTTCTTTTGGAACAGGAATTGAATGCAGGAAAATGAAGAGTGAAAAGAAAAAAAATTTACTACTACTACTAGCTAGTATGGAAACACACTAACACAGATGCACACACACACACGTTATGGAAAATGATGAAAAGTTTTCCAACTGTTTTGCTCGTCTTGCAACTGCTGTTGCACTAAAAATGTGTTCAACAAGATAAACAACAAGTACGACAGCAATAGAACAGCAAAAAGAAGTGGAGAAACTAACGAACACAGAAACACAAACTGTAGCCAGTTACTACCTCTAGCAACTCCCACTCTGACCATCCATCCACACTGCACACACATGGAAAACTTCATTCATTCAGTAACTATTATTCTTGTTGAGTTTAAAACGAAAGAAAATGAAAATGATAAGATGGGTTGGAATGGAAAAGTTTTTCGGTAACAAGATTTGCGTCGTGCAGATGACGTTGGTAATGTTGTTTTTAATAGAATCTCCAGATGAGACAGTGGTCGATCAAAACCAAAATTAAAAGAATAACAGACAAGAAACAAAAGAAAAACAAAGGAAAACTGAAGAAGAATAATAAGCAACGGTAGTAGTAGTAGTTGTACAACATAAATAGCTTCAAGGAAATTGTCTCTAGACATTGTCTAATTTATGATAAACGGAGACAAACCTCAACATAAAAGAAAGTGTAAATAAAACAGGTCTCGATAATAAATGGTTACTTAGATTTGAATTTCTGATTAAAATCACAAGGAATCACGCATTTCTGCAGATTTTTAATGGAAATTTTCAGAATAAAAACGAGGCTTTTTAATATTTTTTTTTTCTAACATACATACATACATACATACAGAATTGGTCATTACAACCCTTCAGTCATGTTATACATGAGTGGCTGGACCTACAGTTTAAGGTCGAGTCCGAACGACAGATTTTTGAGAACTTTTCATGGAAATTTTATTTACTCTCAAAGTTTTTGCCAGGAATTTACTGAGAGGCAGTCCCCGAAGAAATATTTTTTCATATTTTCGGTTTGATGTCTGACCTGAAGCCTGGTCTTAGGTCTAATAAGCCGACACACTACCTACTAGACTACGGCGACTGTCAGCTGATGTTTGTGACAGTTGATGCAAAAGAATCTGACTATAAGCGACTCTTTCTCACCTTAATAGATAATGCAGGAAAAGTATAAATGATAGATTGACTACGATTATATGCATCCAGTAACGAATACATCAGAAGACATAACCTTGTTATCACGGGTCTTGGAAATTTTTGAAAATTAAATGTTGCACCAATAATATCACAAGTTACGTAAATCGTAGGAAATTCCTGTAACGCCAACTTTTAGAAAAACCAGAATTCTCAATACCAATACAAAAAACCCAATACTACTACAAGTTGCTGCTGGAAATATCCGGCTTTCTAAAGCGACCGGAGAACGAGAACCATTACTAGCCATATGCGACTTTTAACGAAACGTATGATTAAATGTAAACCAAATGGTTACTCATAAAGTCATAAACTAAGTCATAAAACTTCTAATTCCTATCTATTTATTGCACGCTCTGTTTCAATAATGGTGCACTTTTTAGATCTACTGGCATACTGAAAACTTATTACCAAAATTTAAAATGTTTCGCTGACAAATTTTGAAGTATACATACATACTTGGTCATTACAACAATTTAGTCAGGATTACGACCTACTTTCTCACACCACTTATGTTGTGTGTGTTAATTTTATACATGACAGGGCCTACAGTTTAATGTCGATTCCGAACGACAGATTTTTGAGAAACTTTTCGTGGCAATTTTTTATTTCCTCTCAGATCTTTTGGCAGAAAGCTGTTGAGGGGCAGTCTCCGAACAAATAGTCTTTTCATATTTCGTTTTGTTTGAAATGTCTGACCTGGGGTTTGAAACATGGCCTTACGTCTAATAAGCCATGGCAACTTAAGCTGCGAAGAATATTCAATAGAAAAAGTGCACATAGGGAGTCAAGCATTAGCAAAGAATTTAAAGACTCTGAGTGGGTTTCTGACAAAGATTTCTGTGCATGAACTAACCGTTCTTGAAACTATTAAACGAAAGTGTTGCACAAAAACCGAAAACATCAATTTGGCATGGTTCTCAACACATTTTAATTTCACAAAGCATTGCACAGCGTATTTTGAAGGAAGACCATCACCTTCATGTCTACAAAATTCTGTTTGCTCAGAGGCGCAAACCTGCAGATCATGGAAAGTGCCGGCAATTCGTTCAATAATGGAAACAAATTTTCCAAATGAAAGTCATTTTCCTTTATGCAGCACATTTCCATCTGAAGGGCTTAGTGAATACACGAAATTATTATTATTTGGTGATCAGAAAATCCTCATGCAATGCATAAGCAACAAATCCATAAGACAGAAAGAAGACTGTCTGGTGCAGATTATGGACATACGGCCGGGTTGGGTTGTACTTTTTTGAAGATCAGACTGAAATTGCAATGACTGTGAACGGCATTTGTAATAGCATGAGGCCTTAACTTAACTATATTTGGTTTCAGTAAAATGGCGTGTACAATAATCGTTGCATTGCATCAGTTGCTTTTAGAAAAAATTTTCTCAAGAAATTTGGATGCCAACAAGACACTATCTTCATATTTCGAACGGTATGAGTTTGATGTCAACGTTATACGCATACTCAATGCAACCTGTACTTATAAATCAACATTGTAGTGAGTATGAATGAATCAGAGTACATAGTTAAATTTCGTTGACTCATTTATATTCAAAATTTCATTATTGCTTATGAGTAGCGATATCTGATATACACATAATTCGTCATTACTACCCTTCAGTCAGGATTACAACCTAGGTTCTCTCACCACTTATATTGTGTTTGTTAATTTTATACACGAGTGGCGACACCTACAGTTTCGTTTTGTTTAAGATGTCTGACATGGGGTTTGAACCATGGCCAACACACTACCTATTAGACTATGACGACTAGCCTTTTTTGTTACCGTTAAAAAATGTTCCTTTTTTAATTAAGGATTTGGATTATCGATCTAACTTTCTGCCATTGAACTTAAATTGCATATCCATTATAATTGAATGAATATGCGAACCTTTTGAATATCTAAAGCATAGCATAGACGAGCTTAATTTAATAAACCTTAGGCCATCAGGTGAATATTAGGCTATTGGACCGAAGTCAAACTATTCCACAATTGTGCTTCAGTAATCCCTTTACTAAGGCAGAGAAATATAATAAAAATTGGTTCTTAACTTTACTAAATGTTTGCCACTTAAATACGTCAAATATTTCCTCTTGACTGTATTTATTTTATACACAACAGTACGAGTATATCACCATCTCAAGAAATAAATACAAAACTTAACACCTTTTATAAGTGAAATAGTGAATATTTAAAATTGTTTTCCTTTCTTTTTATCAACATTTCGAAGTTCAACACATTTTGAATACTTTTCAGTCATTCATTTACTCATTTACTGAAGTAAACTTGTGTATATCTTTTGCATTATGAACTTTTGCAGGTGAGATAGTATCTGGCAAATAGCCTGAGGGGCATAAAGACAAACAGACCAACAGACAAACAAAACAGTTGAAATAGAAGATAAAAACCGATGTCTGTTTACAATTATAAAAGTTAATATTGCCCTGACATTTATGCATTGCATTGCATGGCATCACATCACCTTTCATGGTAATGGCATGGCCTGGCATAGAAGACAACGTTTAAGGCAATTTGCTCATAAGACTTTAAAGTAAATGAGAGCGATGACAGTCTCCAAATGTCTTAAGTTATGCGAAGACGGTATTAGTTAAACCAAATAAAAGCAGACGATAAAATTGTTGAAAAAGAAGTCAACAAACAAGAGAGGAGAATTATTTAAATTCCTCTTCCTTAAACTGTTGTTGCCTGGCAATGATGACGGTGATGACGATGACACTGCGTTATAACTGCACTGCAGACTGGCCAAAAGGTAGTGTTGCTATATAAGAGGCATCAAAATAATTCGCATGACTAGATAATGTCCCGCCTTGTTTTTTCGCAAAACTGTCGCTGTATGAATAGAGGATTCACTATTTAGTGGACGGGTTTTTTTTCAAGAGTTTTCTAAAGTTTCTAAAGGTTTTTGTTTGTGTTTTTTCTCTCTGTTGCAGTTTTGTTTTTAAGCCAGAATTTAGTTTATTTTGGACAATTTTGTTTGGCTCTGTATGTGTGGGTGTGTGTTTGTAAACGTATTTTTTAGCTTAGTTTTCTATTAACTTTGTTTAAGCAATAAGGTGTTGAGACCGTTTAGGGAGTGCAAATGAAGTTGATGAAGCTTTTTTCCTTTTTTTTTGTATTATTTTTTGGTTAATAGTGTTATAAAAAAGAAAATTCCAAAAAAAGAAAGTTCGTTATACTAACCACCAAATTTTGTTTGTCTACACTTAGTTGTGATGATATTTTTTTGCAAGTTTCTGATGCTGCTTTAAGCCTTTGAAACTTTAAGTGATAAATGAAGACATTCTTTTAAGGTTTAGGGGGCTGTAAATCAAATTGATTTTAGGGACTAGATTGTAAAGAAGCTAAAGTAAAATATAAAATAAATTTATTAATTGAAATAAGGAATAGGTTTTGATTGCAATAAAACATTCTGACATTCAGAGGCTTGTAAAGGCTTGGATCCGATGACAAGGCATTAAAGTTTTCAAAATTTTTTCCATGATTTTTTCGCCGAATTGTGGCTGTACCTCAGCGATAATGAGGTAGTTTACGCATATGAAATCAGAAATTATTTCTGGTTTATTCGCATTAACTCAAGAGTTCACCAAACCCTAAAAAAGTAGTTACATGTTGTTAGATCTTATCATCTTGCTGGTTAGTCCCTATACATACTGTACAGTTGAGGCCATACATGCATACATACATTATTGGTCATTACAACACTTTAGTCAGGATTACGACCTAGCTTCTCACACCGCTTATGTTGTGTGTTTTAATATTATAAGTGAGTGGCTTGACCTACAATTTAAAATCGATTCCGAACGACAAATTTTTTTGAGAAACTTTTCATGGCAATTTTCGTTTTATGCTTAGAGTTTTGCCAGACATCTGCTGTGAGGAAGTAGCCGTAGAAATATTTTTTCAAATTTCGTTTTGTTGGAGATGTCTGTCGTGGTGTTTGAACCGTGGCCTTACGGCTAATAAGCCCACACACTGCTTACTAGACTACGGTAGGTTACACAATTTAAATCAAAAATTATTTCTGTTTTATTCGCATAAATCCAAGATTTCACAAAACCCTAAAAAGCGAAACAATTATACGTCATTAGATCTCATTATCTTGGTGGCTAATTGACATCAATATTTCTTGCAATTAGTTGTCCTAGAAATCGTTGATGCAATAAATCAATTGCCGCACGTGCATTGTATTAGTTGGTGACCTCTTGCTGGAAACACATGTCGTCCCGATGCATGCCATTCATGGCATTACAACTTCGGTATCATGTTCATGTAAAGCATGCCATTCACTCTTTCTCTCTCTCTCTCTCTGCAATTTCAGTTTCAGTTTCGAAAAAGATACCAATTGTGGGTTTTTAGCTGGAGAGCATAAGGATTTTTTAAGGGCCAAATTCGAGAATTTTGTGTATTCAGTTCGCCATTCGAAGGGTATGTACTTCACCAGATAAGACGACTTTTTCAAAAAATATTGGTATTCACTTCACTTTACTCCATTAATCATTAAATAAATTGCGGGAGCTTCCTATGGACTGATGGTGAGTAAACTGAAATTTGTTCGCTTGAAGGTAAAGTTTTTTTTTGTCAAAATTGTTAGCAGACTAGGTAGAGTGACTGTCTTTCCTTAAAGGAAGATATTCCACTTAGGCACTTATCACCATTGTGATGCCACAATCAATTCTATTCGGGGACCAAACATATCCCAGCTTAAACCAACCGGAAAGTTTGGCTTTGCAGCACAAAGTATATTAGAGAAGTAGGTCAAGGATATCATGGAGGCTAAAAACGTTTGTCTCTTTCTAACAAGAGCAGGGCACTGATACATGTGGTGAAAGACAGTATTTTCCTCTTCTTCAGACCCACCAATTATATTAGAGACCTCGATCAAAGATGTTAGAAAGTGAGAGGTCAAAACCTTCTTTTTTTATGACAAAAGCAGAATACTAACACATGAGGTGAACGACATTATATTCTTCCTCCTCAGATCTATAGCTCTGCAGAAGTCATGTGCTAGGATGCCAAGCTTTCCAGTAAGCTTACCAAAAGGACTATGGCCCATAAATGTTGCTATAGTGCAATGGATGGCTGTGCGATTTAAGGACAGAAGGAAGTCGGTGCTCTTCCTGTCCTTTCGCGTCCAACAGGGTCTAGCAATATTGCAAGTACATTCCTTTTGCCAACGAGATTGAGTTTTCCCGTAAAAAGAACGGAGAATATTGAAATCAACTACCGTAATCGGAATACTTATGCACTGCAACATGTCAGAGATTGGGAGATCCGTATTGGCACTTGTCAGCTCATTAGTAATACAATTTCCAAAGATATCCCTATGTCCTAATGGAGTTACCTTTAATTGATACAAAATTTCTTTCTGAGATCTCAGTCATTTAAGGACAAGAACGGACATTGAAACAATTGTTACGAAAATTAAAAATCTAGATACTGGTGTTTTGCTTTTACACCGCTTACCATTAAAATTATAGACAAAAGCAACAAAAACAAAACAATACAGTAAACAAACCAAATTATTGTACTGATAATACAACAATAAACACCAGCATAAGAAAACGGTAAACAAGTAAATAAAAATACACCAAAAACACTACAAGAATAAATGCCAACAACATACACAAACAACACTGCATTAATCAATGTAAATAACGATGTTTTTGAGAAGGCGAAGAACATTCATCAGACTGTTTACTAGGTTATATAAAAGGTAATGCAAAGCAGGCGATTGAGTTAGTGAAGTTCAGTCAGTCTTGTCTGAAGACGCGGTATGCTTTAAGAGAATAACCGTGGTTTGGAGATCTTCGTTACAAAGATCTGTCGTATAATGGCTTAGTGATTGTTATTGTTTATGCAAAGGATATAAACAGAGGAATAACAAAAAAAAGTAGTTGTTGTTGTTGTTGTTTACATGAAGTTGTGAACAGGGGCACACAGAATTATGCGAATAATAAAGAATTTTAATTAAAACTAAACATGAATTTATTTTTATTTTATTTCAAATCTACGAGCTCATATTTTCAATGTTTTTAAAAGATTAAAACATAACACTAAGTTCGCTGCGTAATACATACATACATACATGCATAGTTAGTCATTACAACCCTTCAGTCAGGATTACGACTTAGTTTTTCACATCACTTATGTTGTGTGTGTTAATTTGTATACATTAGTGGTGGGACCTACAGTTTAAAGTCGACTCCGAACGACAGATTTTTGAGAAACTCTTCATGTCAATTTCTATTTACTCTCAGAGTTTTCGCCTGAAATCTGCTGAGACGAAGTCGTCGAAAGTAATACTTTTTGTATTTTGTTTTGATGTCTGGCCTGGGGCTCAAACCCTGGCTTTACGTCTAATAAACCAACGCACTACCTACTAGACTACGGCGACTACGCTGCGTAATGCTTCATGAAATTTAAATTGTTGGGAACGATGACGAAGTAATGTTTTCTCATTTACAGCAGTAATGTTTTCAAGAGACCCATCAGTATGTTGAGGCACAGGAGTATTAGCATCGATAACCTATACATTTTCTTAAAATGCTTACGATTTCATTAGTAAATTTTTGAATTTCTGTACTTAAACTACTTCAAATATTTTTTATTTTTCAAATTATTGTAATTAAAACTTACTCCATGGAAATATGCCGACCGGTCTGTACTAAGCCCTAAAATGTTAATTAATAAATTGCTTTTAAGTCTAATACTTCTGGCCAACGGCTTTAAATTTATGAACTGAAAGGTAATTTCGAATAAGCTTCTCTTGGAAGAAGACAGTTTTCTTAAGCTTTAAGCATGATTCTGAACGAAACAATACAAAATAAAATAAAGACCATAATAGTGCAACAGCAAAAGCATTCAATTGTGCAAAAAAATCCTTCCAAAAAGTAAAAGTTGTTTCATTTTCTTCGCATTTATTTCACGTAGTGTGCTGCCACTCTTGTTTATTGTTTTACGCTGCCGAAAACAACTCGAAAAACTTTTTAAACTTCATTAAAAAAAATCCCAAAATAAAACTTGTTTAAGCAGGAATATCTTTGGAAAATAAAAACGGTTTTCATTTTCTGTTTGCCAGGATATGCTGGCTGCTTCTGCTTGTAAATGATGAGGCATTGTTGGCTGCTGTAATTGTTAAGGGGAGACAGACAGACAACTAACAACAGAAGGTAAAAGCGTAAGAAAAAACAACTTTAAACGCCTCGAGCATATTTGTCAGTCAGTATAAATAACAGTAAAGAAAATAACAACAACAACAATAATTTTTTTCTGCTTTAATGTTGTTTTTCGTTACACCAATTTCGTCTTGTTTTTCTTTTACTTTCGATTTCTTTTTTTATTATTCTTCATTCATTCCTTTGGGAAAATATTGTTTTTCTTCTGTTTCTTACTTTATCTTTCATGTTGATTTTACAGTTTGCTTTCATTGATTGTTGTTGTTGTTGTTTTTTTTTTTTTGTTGAAAAACAATAGCACAGTAACTTTTCGTTACCCTTGATAAAATTGTCGATTTTTTCCCTCCTCCGACACACACACACACACATTATGTTAAACAAAATTGTTTCGAGTCGGAGTATCTAGTGAGGAACGTTAGTAGAAACCATTATTTTATGTTTTCATAATTGGTCTGTGATAGTAAAAGAAAAATAAAGAAAAAAACATTCAATAAATAGAATAGAATTTAAAATAAATAATAAAAATACAAAACAAACAGAAAGAAACAGAAATACGAAACCATGATGGGAAACCAAAATAACAATACAGAGCATAAAAACGAAAATGAAACCGTAAACGTAAACATCTTCACAAAATTATTAATTTACATACAAAAACAATTGACAGAAAGAGAGTACAGTGGGACTAAATGCTGAATTATAAAAGCTATGGGAAAATTATGTCTCTTCTGCATACTTGGTTGGTACTGTCTTACATGCATGCTTAGCAGTCTGCCTTTCACCAGTTTGTAGACTGTTTGTAGCCGAGTTCTTCGCTTGTGATATAAAAACTGGAGACCACATAGTCTCCTATACATGCGTAAAACATAACGTATCAATCCTCTTGTCAGGATTATGATTTCGATTCTCAACATTGAAATAGTTGTGAGTGTGCTAGTTTTATGCACGAGAACGGCGCCAAGACAGATTTAAAAAGGTTGTTCCAATGTTACAAGGAATCTGTATATTTTACCGATAGCAAGTAGGCGAATAGCATTTTGGGCTTTAAACATATTTGAAAAAACTTTCGGATTGTCTAAGATTTATTTGTTGTGATTCTAAGTGGTTCTGAGGCCAGAAATCAAAACAAAATACAAAATGTATTCCTTCGGCGACATCCTCTCAGCATATTTCTGGCAAAAACTCTGAGAGTAAATAAAATTGCCATGAAAAAGTTTCTCAAAAATCTGTCGTTCGGAGTCGACTTTAAACTGTAGGTCCCACCACTCATGTATAAAATTAACACACACAACATAAGTGGTGTGAGAAACTAGAGCGTAATCCTAACTGAAGGGTTGTAATGACTAATTATGTATATATGTACGCAAGTATGTCTTGGACAAATCAGGAATTTTATTGAATATTGATTCTTTAAAGTGCTTTAGAAGCCTGAGTTGCAGCAATTTTTATATTGGAGAGTTCAATCAAATATGACATAAAATGATAACTTAAGCACATCCTGAAGGTTTCTTTAGAGTTAAAGTAGGGTATTGATACTTGAACTGAATAATAGTCTCTTCCCCGGACTCAGAAAGTCTAGCATAGCCTGAAAGTATTGAACGTACCTTTCTGCTGCACATGAAGTTGAGCCTCCCTATAGAACGAGCTGATAATACCTAGTTTGATCGAAACACCTCTGCCTGGTAACATGGTGGATCTTGGGAAGTAATTTTTTAAAGAAATTCACAACATTCATATACGATGATGGACGTTTAGTTGCCTTTTGTTAGGGACAAACGTGTAGCTTGACTGTCCAAGTAAATTAAGAGAGTTTCAGGGCAAAATCTCATATGCACTACGCCGTTGTGCAAGGAGCATGAACTGCGGAAGCCTATAAAAAAGTTAAATATCGAAAACCTTAATAAATATACCAGAGCCCTGCATACCGCTGTCATGCATTTTTAAGCCAGCATTATATACCTAAAGGTTTGCATAGGGAATCGCGTGAAATAGGAATAGGCCGAAAATGTCCAAAGGCTGATATTGATGTGGATGTGGACAAGCTTAATGACCAGTTCGTAAATTCTAGGGTCCCAAGGTCTAATGGTGACTTGTATGATGACCTCTGTTGTGTTCCACCACAGTATTCCTTTAGCTTTCGTTGCGTAAATCAGTTTGAGGTTTTGGAATGTATTTCAGAGGTAAAATCGAATGCAGTTGGTTCTGATGATTTGCATCCTTTATTCTTGAAGGCTCTGACTCCTAAACTTTTGCCTTACTATACTTACTTGTTCAATACAGTTCTGACTAAGTCTTCTTTTCCTGAAAGTTGGAAACTGGCTAAAATCCTTTCCATTCCCAAAACTAATTGTGAGTTCAGGCCAATTGCAATCCTTCCTTTTTTATCCAAGGTATTGGAGAACATCATGGCCAGACAAATCGATGAATATCTGAGGGGCCACAATTTCTTAACGGTTAATCAGTCGGGCTTCATGAAAGGTAGGAGTTGTACTACCGCTCTGGTAAATGTAGTTGAGGAACTTAGGTCGGAACTTGATGGGAATAGTGTGGCGTTCTTGGTTCTGCTTGATTACTCTAAGGCTTTTGATATAGTCGATCATGCGGTTCTATTGAAAAAGCTCCGAAAACTGTTTTATTTCTCCGAAACTGCCTGTAATCTAATTTATTCTTATTTGACGAACAGATTTCAGAAGGTTCATTTCAATGGCAATGTTTCGGATCCACTTACTATTAGTAGAGGTGTTCCCCAGGGGTCTATACTTGGACCTTTGCTGTTTTGCATGTACATAAATGATCTACCTGATTTGGTTAACTGTAATGTTCACATGTATGCTGACGATGTACAGCTTTACACATATACTCCAAGGGAGAATATTTATTCTTGTTTGAACTACATTAATCGTGACTTAGCAAGGATTGACGGATGGGCCTCGGCCAATGGACTATGTATCAATCCTTCTAAGTCTAAATGTATTTCACTTTCGAGAACAAACAGATCATTTGTCATACCTGAATTGAGTATCAGGGGAAATAAAATTGAATTTGTCAGGTCGGCTACTAATCTGGGTATTGTCTTTAATGACAAATTATCGTGGTCTACCCATATAAGTGTCATTGTTGGCAGAATTTATGGCATGCTTCGAAATTTGTGGGCTGTCACAGATTCAACTCCTTTTGTCATTCGCATGCAACTTGCTAAAACGTACTTGATTCCGGTACTTTTATATGGATGTGAGATATACGCAAATTGCAGTTATGATGACAACCCGAAACTTAACCTGGCGTACAATAACATAGCCAGGTATATTTTCCTTAAGGGGCGTCGGGATCACATTTCTCATTTAGCTTACCTGATTCTTGGTATCAAATTTGATAATCTCCTGAAAATTAGATGCCTCCTTCTACTTCATAAAATAATTTACACGAAACAGCCGAAGTATCTATATTGTAAAATTAAGTTTGCCAGATCCCACCGGGGTGTGGGGATTATACAGCAACGATTCAGGACTCTTCTGTCTCAGCGACAGTTCTTTATACACACCATTAGTCTTTGGAATTCCTTACCAAATAACATCCAAAATCTGGGCAATGCAAACGCGTTCAAAAAGGAGTTATTTAAATTATTTTCATAATTAAAATTTTACTCTCATATTTGTAAATTTTGTGATTTAATTTTTTAGGTCATCATTATTATTGTTATTATTATTATTATAATTATTATTATTATTCTTATTATTATTATTATTATTATTATTATTATTATTTTTATACTTTACCTTATTAATTTAATTTAATATTTATATACATAAATTAACTTTCTCTAATTTTTTATATTTAATTAATGTTAATTTTTTATACCTTATTGATTGTAAACATAGCACTGTCACTTATAAGATTTAGTATCTTGTTGTGCTATGTAGATCATTATAAATCAAATAAATAAAGTTAAGTTAAGTTAAATAAATAAATCGCTGGATCATTAGACCAGAAGTCCCCAGTTGGAACATCAACAATCTCACTGCGGAATATTATTTTGCCAGAATTTTCTTTTTCTGATTCCGAGCAGGGACAGCTGACATGATCATCCCCCTAGGACTCCTGGATGTATAACTCGATAATGGGGCTGGTAGCGGAGTCTACTCTGTGTAACTGGACCTGAAAATTTCCCTCTGACTGCCGGATTACTGTAGCGTGTTTCAAGCGGAAGTAATGCCCATCTACCGCCATGCTCAATGTATCCTCATCAAAGATGCTACTTTCTATCGCATCCCAATCTTCTCTGGTAATAGGGCTGCTATAAGACCTCTATCGAGCGTTATGATTAACTCTAGGCTCGTTAAACTATGTACAGATATGCCCTTTTATTGAGTCAATTATTCGGTTTATTGAATACAATATTTTAAGTGTTCAGACATAATAATATACGCAGTTCAGCTGCTTATTCTATATTCATTTCACAGCTGGTAAACAGGTTGTTTCAACAACATTGTTTTTTTTGTCATTGTTGGCATTTGAGTTGTCAAATATGAACAGAAAATGTTCGGTTAATTGTAATATGCGCACTGAACATGCTTATGACAGTGTAGCATTTTAAGTTTTACTCAATATTATAACAATTTGCGTATTTATTGCGTAATAATTAATTTAAACTTTATATGAAATATTGAGCTCAATAATGGCGTTTATTGCGATTTACGTAATAAAGGTGCATATCTGAACACCATATTAGGGAGTATCTCGACGTTCTCTCTGTGCGATTCAAGGTCGCACCGATCTGGGCCCTTGGGCCGGGAAACTGTAGTGCCGACGAGCTCGCTAGAGCTGGCACACTCCTTTCGGAATCCTAGTCAATCGTTTTGGATATGCCAGTTACCTCGATTAAATTGGCAACCTATCCAGGGTCAACGAGGAATCGTACTGCACCGCCATACTCACTTGGCCCTCTATGAATAGAAGACGCAGCAACCAGCTACTCGCACTTGATCGTAAAGTCAGCTCGATCACAGTGCTCATGCCTACATACAGGTCACTGTGTTATGGGAAGACACGCGGAAAGAATTCAACTCCCATCTAATGACTTCTGTCGTGGGTGTAGATGTGCTGTCTTACTGCCAATGCCTATGCAGATCTCTGCTGTTTTTATCATTAAAACATTATCAGCAAATAAAAAGCATTTAAAAGACAATTTTTCCAATACATTTTAGCAAATTTATGTACCGTATCCATGTGCGTTTACAAGCCAGTGATCAAGGAACTAAAAACGAAACGTTCACTTTGAACTTTTAAATGCTAAAAGGGACAAAAATAACTTGTTTAAGTATTTTCCCCAAATGAATTTAAATTTCTTTTTGATCACACTGTTTAAATACTCAACAAAATGAAAATCAAAAATACAACAACACAAACAGCAACCAGAAGATGGGGGAAGAAGGGAGAACCACTTTAAATTTTTATTAGATTTTCATTTCAGATCTGTTCCATTATGTTCAGTTGTACAGTTCTTTTGTAAGCTTTTTTTTTTTTGTAAGTGTTTGTTGGTATTGTTTTCATTTATTTTGTATTCCTTTGAATTGAAAAAAATGGGGAGAAGAAAATATCAGTCAAACCGAAAGCCAACCAAGCGTTTAACTGTTTTAGACAACAGGAATGTTAAAAAGATGCTGCAAATAAATGTTTTACTTTCGTTTTTACACAAAAACTTCAATTCTTTTTGGTTTTTTGTGTTTCATAAAATTTTTCTATCATTTCGCATTTCTTTTTACAGTTTTTTGAACATTTTGATTACAAACGACAAAAAAAAATAATTGTAGAGTTGCCATTGGTAACCTTGAGCAGTTTTTCAAATTTTGCGTAAATTTTTTTCGTTTTTTTATTTCAACAATTTATTGTCTTGTTTTGGTTTGCTTTGCTTTATCTTTATATTGTTTCTTAATTTTATTCTTTTTGTTTGCATTTATAATTTAATTTCGCAAAAAAAAAATATTCGCAAAGAAAAGTTTGTTTTATTTGAT
This sequence comes from Sarcophaga subvicina, assembly GCA_936449025.2. Lineage (NCBI taxonomy): Eukaryota > Metazoa > Arthropoda > Insecta > Diptera > Sarcophagidae > Sarcophaga > Sarcophaga subvicina. The sequence goes on along the minus strand of OW388083.2, from coordinate 101,166,645 downwards.
TTGATTTTCTTTTTAAATATTTCCTTAGAATTGTTAATAATTTTCTGCAAAATTGAGAGATTACAAGTATTTGGTAAATTGCTTTCAAAGAAAAACCCTCAGGTTTATATTTCAGGTCAAATATTATACAAGTTCAAGAGGTGAAATTAGTTTAAAAATATATGAAATTTACAATGAGCGTCAAAAGAAACGTTATATTCATTTTAAAATTGTTTCATTGCCAAAATTGATACAAAATTTCAAAAATTTTTCAAATTTTTTCGGGCACTCTCCTTAAGTGGTAAAAGTTGCGTTTAGTGACTATTAGAATTTTATCCAAAAACTCTGAGAATAAAATAATATGGACATGAAAAGTTTATAAAAAAATCTGTCTGTTGACTTTAACTTTAACATCACTCATGTATAAAAATTAACACACACACTGAATGACAATGGCTTTCAATTTTCAAACGTCAACCTTGGGGACGTGTGTAGAGCGTTTAGAGGCATCAAATCAAATTCAATTGGCTACAATGAAATACACCCGAAATTCCTGAAAATTATACTCGACTACATTATTGTGTATATAACACATTTTTTTAATACTATTCTGACGACATCAGAATTTCCTTCAATGTGGAAGCACGCGAAATTATCCCCTTACCCAAACCTGATGGAAAGTACAGACCAATTGCGATTCTAACTTACTTGTCTAAGGCTTTCGAACGTTTGGTTCATGGGCAAATTAGCAAACATTTGTACGACAATTCTTTACTGACTAACAGACAGTCTGGTTTCAGACCCAAACACAGCTGCGTTACGGCATTAGTGGATGTTGTAGAGGAGTTCTGGTCAAAAATGGATCAGAACATGGTATATATTCTGGTACTTCTAGATCAATCAAAGGCTTTTGATACTGTTGATCATGACATTCTTTGTCACAAGTTGATGGAAACCTTTAAATTTTCAACATCAGCAGTAAAACTTTTACGTCCATACCTGTGTAAGAGAAGTCAGACAGTGCACTATGGCGATGCAAAATCATTTAGCAGCCTGGTCCGGAGAGGTGTACCACGGGGTTCAATTCTCGGACCACTGCTTTCTAATGACCTACCTTCTCGTATAACTCACTGTGGAATTCAAATGTATGCCGATGATGTCCAACTCTACTGTTAGCTGTTTTAAAACTGACAGCGACAATTGTATATTGAAACTGAACCAGGACCTTGACAGTATATTTAAATGGGCCACTGCGAATGGTCTTTGCTTGAACGCTAATAAGTCTAAAGCTATCATAATTGCAAAAATTGGCGTTTTGTCGAACTTAGTGCCACCATTAGCCGTTGCGGACTCGCCCATAGAATTAGTACAATATGCCAAGAACTTGGGTATTACTTTTAATAGTCAACTCTCCTGGACTGACCATGTTAATATGATTTGTGGGAAGACGTATGTTATGCTTAGGAATCTTGGCAGGACTCAGTCCTTTACGCCTGTTAATATAGGTATGCTCTTGGCGAAGACGTACCTGATTCCAACTCTCTTATATGGATGTGAGCTTTTTGCGGGTTTGGACTCTGTCAGCAGGAATAAACTTAACGTGACTTATAATAACATTGCAAGATATATTTTTGGACGCACTAGATATAGTAGTATATCGTATTTTGCCTACAAAATCTACGACATGACACTGGAAAACGTCTTAAAATATCGTATGCAAATTTTTCTACACAATTTTTCAGGGGAAATGAATTATCTATTTACTAGACTAAAATTTTCCAGAACTAACAGGGGCTATAGGATAAACGCCATAAGGTTCCGGAAACAGGTGTCTGAAAGGCACTTTTATGTTAATGCAATTCGTTCACGGAACCAACTTCCGCCAGAAATTCAATTCAAAGCAATGTAATGCAATTTAAAACTGCAATTTTAACACACTTTTCTTGTCTTTAAGATTTACCATTTAATTCAATCCAATTTAAGGCTAACTTAAATTTAATTAATATAAATTTGCTTTCTTTGTGAAATTTACATACATATATATACACTCAGCGCCAAAAATGAGTAAACACCACTGAAATAATTCATTTTTTAGGATAGCGAGAAAAGTAAATGAGAATAGTCGAATAAATTTCCAAAAATAAAAACGTTTATTTATTACTTATAAAATGTTAAAACAACAACAGCAATTCATGATAAAGGAGCTTTTTTATACTTAAGAACAAAACTGTTTCATACTTAAGAACAAAAGTGTTGACTCACTTATGGCGCTCACTGTATAACTATTACCTTAATCATAACACTGTATAAACAGTACTATTAATAAAAGATTAAATACTTGTTGTACTGAAGTTAATCAATAAATAAATAAATAATATTATAGGAAAACACAGCATGGGTGATGTGAGAAACTACGTCGTAAACCTAACTAAAGGGTTATAATGACCAATTATGTATCTGTGTATGTGTAGTTTTTATTATATTTCTTGTTTTATTTTTTCTTGACGCATGCCTATCAGCATACATTTAATCCATCATATCGGCTTGTTGCTTCCTCACAATTAACATATTTTGTGTAGGAAATCTAATTCGTTGTACAAAGTTCTTTAGATTCTTTCAACCCACACCTCTAATATGGGTTATGTCTGGTAAAGCATATCTGGTAAATCCAATACAATTAAGATTTCGATCTTACGAAGTTTGTACAATGACCCAAAAAGCCTACCATCGTTCTGGTATCCATATAACCTACTTTCATTATTAGCAGCCATGCCTATGCAATTTAGATGTGTATGTTACACGTAAGAGACTTATAAATCGTTTTTACTTAGTACCAGTATTACTTACTAAATTCTTCATTACAATACCATAGTCAGGATTACAACCTAGCTTCTAACACCACCCATGCTGTATGTGTTAATTTTATCCATGAGTGGAGTGTCGTCTCAGAACGACAGATTCTTTGAAAATTAATTCATGACAATTTTATTTTACTCTCAGAGCTTTTGCCAGAAGACTACACATACATACATACATAATTGGTCATTACAAGACTTCAGCCAGGATTACAACCTAGGCTCTCACACCACTTATGTTGTGTGTGTGTTAATTTTATACATGAATAGCGCAACCAAAAGTTTAACCCTGGACGGTTACTCTTCATTTTTGTACATCAAGGTTACTCTTCGTTGAATCGACGAACACTTTAATCCTAATTGTTTACTGTTCGTCGAATCGACGAAGGTCATTTACTCTTTATCATATAATTCTTTTATGTTTTACCAAATTTCGCTCTTTTTATCAACAAAGCTGGTTGATAACGAAAGCTTTTAGTGCGTAAACGTACCCTGGCCACCCATTTTTTAATCCTGGATGGTCATTTTTGTACAGTAAGGTTACTCTTCGTTGAATCGACGAACAAACAAAAAATATTTTTTTTTCGTCTACGGACCGCAGGCTTTCATTATCAACTAACGTTGTTAAAAAAAAGAGCGAAATTTGGTCAAACATAAAAGAAGAAGAAGAATATGATAAAGAGTATATGAGCTCCGTCGATTCGATGAACAGTACCGTCCAGGGTTAAAGTCGACTACGAACTACAGATTTATGAGAAACTCTTCATGGCAATTTTATTTACTCTTAGAGTTTTTGCCAGAAATCTGCTGAGAGGAAAGCGCCGAAGAAATAATTTTCATATGTCTCTTTGATCGAGTTGCCTGACCTGGCCTCACGTCTTGTAAGCCAACACACTACCAACAAGACTACGGCGACTTTCTTTTTTTTGCCAAAAGACTGCTGATAGGAAACCAGAGATTATTTTCAATATTTTCCCTTTCAACTTACATTTTTTGCTCTAAATTAACTTTTATGGACAATTATAGGATATGTTTTTAATCCAATTATAGCGTCATTAAATGGCACTTATTTTAAAAGTTTATACATTTACTATGGTTATCTATCAACAGGCCTCATTAAAAATTTTTTTTGTATATGAACTGGATCAGTTTTAGCTAAATTAATCAGTTTATGTCATGCAAATTGATAAACATTACACACACACACACACGTACATATTTATATGTGTGTATGTATTAATGTCGTACCATAGAGAAACAACAGATTTGTCCCCGTATACAAAAAAATATAAAAATTTTCTAAAATAACGGTAAAAAAATTATAATAAAAATAATGATAATAATACCATGGAATATACACACATATATATATATACATATGTATTTATGGTAGTGTAATATATCTATAACCACAAAATATTTACAGGCACCAAACGTTTTTATACACCCGGGGTACAACACAAATACCACAATAATGTCAACCGAAATGAAAAGCACACGGACATACAATCACGTACAATTGTTTTTAACCGAGAATTAAAAAAATCCCACAAATATAAACGTACACGCATACGCATACAGATACACACCTACCCATACAAATTAACAAATAAAATAGACAGAAAGAAAGAGCGCGCGAGAGAGATAAGCTGACCAACCAACAACAATATAAACACAAAATTTAATATAAAATGTTATAAAAAAATAAACCAACAACACAAACAAACAAAAAAAAAAAACCGAGAGAAAACAAAACAAAACAATATTAAATTGCGGCAGTAGGCACCCAAAGACAATAGAACCAGAACCAAACAAACAAACATAAGCACACATGCATACACATCCATAGACATCATATTAAAGGAAAATATTATTATTCATGTGACTATAAAATCTAATGAAATTTTCGAAAAAAAAGGAAAAAACAACCTGAAAATAACAACTATTTAGGTGACACGCACACATGCATACGCACAACGAAATAATCAAAATATATTGAAATATTGTTACATATGTATGTATGTATGCATGTATACCACCTATACGGAGTGACAGATAAAATAAATCACACACAATAATTTGAAATAGGTAGCAGCACGTTTTTGCCCAAAAATGTGAAATTTATTCTTAAATTTAAAACCAATTTTATTAAAACAAATCGTTGCAGTTGTGATCGATAATATTTTCTCATATTTTTGAGTAAAGAAATCAGCACAGGACTTTTTTCTGAACGAAAATCATCATGTCGGTTTGTTGTGCGCTCGGAAGTAAGAGGTACCAACTACATATATTTTCTAAAGGATTTCTGTGTCTTGTAAAGACTCATTTATCTTCCTGCCGTCCACACCTCTGAAATGAGACATGTCTGGTATATACATATGTAGGTTATCTAAACAAAGACATTAAAAGTTTTCCATAGTTTTGATATCATCTCCATACGTCTGACATTCATTATTATCTATCTCTAGTACACGATAATGATGTGTATGTAAATTATACCATTAAGATCGAAACAAATCATAATTTGAAGGTTATTGTACCTCAAGCTTATGGAGGTTGCATTGTATGGAAGGAAGTTGCATTAAAACTTAATACGAGATCTTTAATATCTCCTTTCTAACATGGTTTTTTGAAAGCTAGGTCGACTGTCACTAATCTTCTTGAATTTACTACACATGTTTTCAGGGGTTTTCTTGCCAGACCTCGGACTGATGTAATTTATACTGATTTCAGTAAAGCTTTTGATAGGGTTGATCATAGAATTTTGCTTCTTAAACTTTCATTAATCGGTATTCCTGATATTATTCATAGTTGGCTAGACTCCTACCTCTCCCTTAGGACTCAGAGGGTATTGTTTAGGAATGTATTGTCTAAGACTGTATATGTTACTTCTGGTGTTCCGCAGGGTAGCCATTTGGTAGCCTTTACTGTTTTTATTGTTTCTTAATGATCTTCCTTGTGCTATTTCTGATTGTAATATTCTGATGTATGCTGACGACGTTAAATTATTCTATACTTTTGATGATGATCATGGTCAGTCTGTTCTTCAGCAAAATATTGATTTGTTTGTAACTTGGTGGAGAATTAATTTAATGGATCTTAACTTGAAGAAATGTAAATGCATGGTTTTCTCTCGCGGGGGCATAATTTCGTCCACTTATGTGATTAATTCTTGCCCTTTGGAAACTGTGACTACATTTCTTGACTTGGGAGTATTATTGGATATGAAACTGTCTTTTATTGATCATATTAGTTTTATGACTGGCAAGGCTCGGGCTGTTCTTGGTTTTGTGAAAAGATGGGCTAGGGAATTAATTGATCCTTATATAACAAGACTGCTATACACTTCACTTGTTAGACCTATTTTGTAGTATGCGTCTATTATTTGGAATCCATACTATCGTTGTCATAGTGATTCAATAGAGTCTGTGCAGAAGCAGTTTTTATTATTCTGTTTACGTGGCTTAGGATGGGATTGTGCCAATGGGTTTCCGTCATATGAGGCTAGATTAGGTTTGATAAAACTTCCAACTTTAGAACGTAGAAGGGCTGTTCCTGGGGTTTGTTTTGTTTTTAATCTGGTTAAAGGTGATATCGATTCTGAGTTTTTCGCCCTCTTTCTTTAGATTTTTATAGAACGCACTATGAATGTAATTTTCCTTTTCGTAGATTATGTAACGATTTTAACTTATATTATGATTTTATTGATTTTATTGATTTTAATTGTAGTGTTTGTAATATAAAATGTAGCTTATATGCTGGCATTAATTTGTAAATTATTATATAAAAATGTATTTTCGTTCTTGTCATAGCTAGTTCCTGTTTGTTGTAACTTTATTCAGCTTGTGATTAAGTTCTGTAGCTGATTTTATGTTTTTGTTGCCATTACTTTTTCCTTACCCGCTACAGTCCGGACTGTAGTGTGTACGTGTCCCTACATAATGGGGACAAGCGCTCCGCGGTCGGGTGAGGGTGGGTTAGTGTGAGGCCGGGGACGTTCAAAAAAAAAAGCTAAGCTTTTTCAACTTTTACAGGTCACCAAAGAGGTGTGTGACCTGTAAATCTTTTTCCTGATGACTTTTGTCAATCTGATTAATTTCCTGCTTCAATCATGTCTTTCAGGTTTGTCGAAGGTAAAAATTCCCTTCAAATCCCTCTAAGGACATAGCATTACCTTTCTAAGTTACAATCCTGATTTGTCCTACGTCTGTGAAGCTTCAACTTTGTTCGTTCATTATATTTATCACACATTATTGATGTACGTTATTTACTTATCACTTGCTTTACCTATAATTTCAATTTCGATCCGTAAATTTTTTAATTCTCTTGGATTCACATGAGACATCCAAACATCGAATTTCATTACGTATTCAGATTTCTTCAGATAATATGATCACCAACTGACATTGGCAAGAAATGATGGCCTGTATGAAAACGAATTGGATTGTTGCATTGGTTGTAGCTGTTAGTTGTTTACGTTCTCCTCTCTGGGGTTTCAGCGAATTGCTATATGACAGTTTGGGCTAAATGCTAAATAGCTAATTAAACGAAGAAGGATTAACTATTATTGGCAGCAGAGTGCGCTTTTTAAATTAAATTAAGACCACAGAAGATGAATTACATATATAAAGAGAATAAAAGAAGGATTACAAACAACTAGAGCTTGTCCTTTATAAATTGGTAGCACTGCTGCATGAAGATTGTTGTTAAATTCAAGAATAACTTTCGAAATCATTTTTATCCTCTACTGCAGGAATTCCTCTCTGTCACGTCTTTTATTTCTTCTTCTCTTTTTCAAAGTTTGAAGCGCTTCGATTTTTAAAAAAAGAATTGATCGTTCAGCAATTTTGATAATTCAAGTGTAACGCAGAAATTGTATAAAAGCGTTCCAATCATTCCAATTATCAGAAATATTAAATTTTCCATGATTCTGACGCAAAAATCAGGCTGAATATGAACGATGACATGGGTTACGCTAGCTTTGAGTACCGCTGTGGTTTGTAGCTTATTCGCATAATTCTGCGATGTAAGAAAACCGCATAAGGAAGAGACGGTCAAATTGCACAACCTTGGTGGTTAGTTTACTTCACCTCCATGTGAGATGACCTTGCCCACAAATCTGTCGTGCAGAATATCGAATATGGCATAAGCTATATGGCACTTGGTGTCTTCTGTTGACACCACATGTCATTGGTGTTCAGATCATCCAATTCAGCTCAAAAGAAGTGATTGTGATGGCCGTCTTAGAGAAATATGGACCAATGACGCCGCCAGTCCAAATTCGACACCAGACAGTGACTTTTCCGATAATTATTTATTGTCTTTCAACGATGCAGAATGCTCTATTTGGAATATACTTCATGTCTAGATTACATACATATGTAATTGGTCATTACAACCCTTCAGTTAGGATTACGACCTGGCTTCTCATACCACTTACGTTGTGCGTGTTAATTTTATACATGATTGGCGGAATCCTCAGTTTAAAGTCGATTTCGAACGACATATTTTTTTGTGCAACTTTTCATGGCAATTTGCAAGAAATCTGCTGAGAGGAAGTCGCGGAAAGAAAAATTTTTTGAATTTCATTTTATTGGAAATATTTGACCTGGGATTTGAATGGTGCCCTCACGTCTAATAAACCAAGACTATGGCGACTTCATTTCCAGATTGGATATTCGAAATTGTATAAATTTATTCTGAGCTATTCTAAAATCGCATGGCCTCAAACGCACATTAGCTATTCCTACGGGCCACTGTCTTTTTGATCGGCATTTCGAAAGATTCAAAGTTATGGGTCTGAGGAAGAGAAAAACACTGTGTTTCAGCTCATGTTCCAGAGACGGATGTTTCTGACTTCGAAATTTGGCAACAGAGTGCTTCATTTTTAAGTTATAAATTTCAATATCATGTACAATTCTCTCATACGAAATCAAAATCTGCTTAAAACAATTTTTTTGTTGCCAAAATTATTTGTTCCTTCACTAATAGATTTGTAGCAAAAACAGGCTTATAATTGCTTTGACAATTTAATGTCAAAAAAATAAATTATTTAAATTAAAACGGGGTTTCCAGGAAATACAAAATTAATAACACACAACCAAACATGTCCTTATTTTAATTTCGTTTTTAATTTTATTTTTAATTTTCAAAATATTTTTAAACTAAAGCACTAGTTCAGCCACCATAACGGGCATGAATGATGTGGTTTTTGCGTTAAAATTAAATTAATAATGGAGAATCAAAATGACCGGAGAATATTGAAAAACCGAAAAGAAAAGAAATTAAAATAAACAATTAATTGCTTGGCACTGAGGGTTCCCCTAAGGGTTAATGGATGACCTTCATAAAAATTTCAAAGCAGTGGTGGAGTATGTTTTTAATTAAAATAATTTAAAAATTCATTAGAAATGTTAATTTAACTTAATTTTGGAATGAAATAACAATAAAATGTCCTAGACAGTTTAAAACTTAAGGTTTTGGGCTAATTATGCAACAGTCCTTGAAAGAAGAAAAGAAATTTAATGCTTCTCTGCCTGTTAAATCATTGACAAGCCAAAAATACTTGATTTTGGTAAACAAAAACCCAATAAAAATAGAAGGAAAATAAAGAAAAATAATATTATTTTACAATAAATTGATTTGATTTTCTTTAAGAAAAAAATTGATTTTTTTCTTTTGTTTTGTTTTGTTTGTATAAATTAACCATAAAGTCAAAAGGACTAAATGCCACCCGGCCACCTTTAGCACTGTGCGGTATGGAAGCCATTTCAAAAATATTGTGTGTGGGAAAATCTTTTCACAATCTCATTGGGCAAATATTTTGTTTTGTGTTCATTCATTGCCATTCTCCCTCTTCACTCACTTTGATTGACAACCAAGCCAGTAGACCTACAGTCGTAAAAGTTAAAAAAAAACTGTTTGTTTCGTATTAAATTTCAAAAAATTCAAATCATTTTTCACATCAAGTGACTTGAGTAAGAATATCATAATTTAACGCACATTTAATATGTATAAAAATATATGAAATCCAAGAAATAAGCAAACAAACAAACAACTAAACAAGCAATCAAACAAATAAACAATCCGTCTGTTGTATAAAGGCAGAGGCAGTAAACAACAATACAGAAGGCAGAAATGAAAATGAAAAATTAGAACACAGTAGCACAACAAAACGAAGAAAAGCAACAAAGGGATGTTGATGGCTGTCAACCTAAATAAATTTTGAGTTTTCATTCACAATTCTACTGCGAAAATGCGGCAATTTTAAATAAATTATTAGGCAATTTAAGATTTAAAACCGTATCATTTATAAGGAATTGTTTTTATTGTTTATTTCTCTTGCCACGTAATTTATTGGTAAAATTTTCTGGGGGAAAAACATCAGAAAAAATTGTGTGTGTCAAGTGTATTTAATGACACTTTCAAGCACAATAATTATGGCAGCAAATAAGAGATGGGTTTACCCAAGCATGTAAAACTAATAATTAAAGGGCAATTCTTATTTAAAAAATTCTTACTTTAAAGTACAAAATACACTTTTTTATGTTTAATTGGAATTGAACCATAATTTCTAATTTGCAAAATACTTTTCATGACAAATTTTTCTTTGAAGTGTAAAACAATCGAGGTCGATTATATGGTTCCTTATAACTCTCTCAATAGAACATTTAAATTTAGAATTCCAATTTGGGACTTTTGGTTTAAAGATACGGAGATTTTCATTGGGTCCCTTAAGGTTTATGCAGATGGCTTAAAGGTATATTTATTAAGGGTTCTGATATTTAATTGCCTAACTGCCTAACTACTTTCAGGCGTAGGTCAAGCTAATTTTGAAAGCGATGCAATGACCGTTGATTGGCGGGAAGTCTCTTAATTTACCCGTACAGCCAAACATCAGCTCGATATCCGTCTTTAGCCATAAATACCGGTGAATTCTTAGAGAATTTACAGAAATTCCCTGAAAATTTTCTGACATACATAATTGGTCATTACAATCCTTCAGTCAGGATTACGACCTAGCTTCTCAGACCACTTATGTTGTGTGTGTTAGTTCCATACATGAGTGATACGATCTACAGTCTAATAGAATACTACTAAGAGGCAGTTTCCGAAGAAATATTTTTTCTTTGCGGCCTGCAATTTGAATCGTGGCCTCACGGCTAATAAGCTACCTATTACACTACGACGACTTCTCTCTTGATCTATGCGATTAAAAAGTTTGCGATAAAGTCGATATCGAGCATCTTCTCAACTTCTATCTTTATCCATAAATATCGAGGATCTCTCAAAAATATTTCAAATCATTCAAAGGTTACTCTGCAAAGAGTACATAGGGATATCGTTTGCATTATGAACATGTTACTGGGCATAGGTATTCCAATTGACTAAGTTAAATTAAATATTTTCCACTCATTTCCACTCAATATTGTTGCAGGAGGCTACATGCAATATTGCTTTACTCTGCTGGATCCGATTGGATAAGAAGAGGGCCTACTTACTTCTATTGCTTCGATTGCATGACCACAATAGCGAGACTCACGGGTAATTTTTTTTTTTGATAGGCATACCGAAAAATTTGATTTTTCAGGAGTTGTGGATTTAAGAAGGGAAAAGAAGCTGTCTTTTATCCCATGTGTCACTGCCCAGCCATAAAAGGTCGCAAGTTTTAATCTCTTGACAGGGCCCTCTAATAAAAAGATTGCTGCAACAGCAAGATTTATTTTTGACTTGAGTTGGTGTTCTCTAGAGTATGTTTGAGTCCGTGTTTGTTTATTAATTGTGGCATAGCAATGTTTCTAAAGGCTTTCCTATGTGGGACGTTGTTTTTCAAGCAGGATCTGCCACTTTAGTTAGCCTAACCTAAGTATAACATTTAAAAATGCAAGATGTTTTCTCTGCTTTGAAGAGAAATTCAAGTCAGTTTGTTGAAGCTAGTCAGAGCTAGACAGAGCAATAAACACAATCATAGGTTTCATGTTTGAATGCGATGTAAAAGTTGCAACCTTTATTTTGTGTAGTAGTTGTAGAGGGGCAATCTCTGGCGAATATTGCAAGTAACAGGATTATAAAGAACCTGCAGTAATCCACTGCTCTTGCAATGCTGCGTCTAGAAAGACTTGAACTCGTTGTTGATAATTTGAACCGCATGTCTAGTGCTTTAAAAGTGAATATTGTTTAAGGACATTCGATTTAAATCTATTTGTATTATATTGACTGAAGGGTTGTAATGACCAATTATGTATATTATGTATGTATTATAAGTTACAGGATAAACTGTGACATAAAGAGCGTACCACATTGAATAGCACGTATTTCTAGAGCATAATTTAACGAAAATTACTGACTTTCTTTTCCGCTAACCTGCATAGCCCAGGAAATATACACGTACTAGAAAACAACTCTTCAAAATGCACGAATTGATCTGATGTTTCCATAAGTTTGCTTTTATCGAGGACAGATTGATCTTTATTGTGCAGATAATTTATTCCTTTCCGTATTGTACGATCTCATAGCTCCTATCGATCAAACCAATCATATGCAAATGGAACTGCGATAATCGTATTTGGAAAGAAAGTTTAAAAACGTTGTACATTCATACACATAATTGATCATTACAAGCCTTCAGGTTAATTATCCTAGCTTCTCACGCCACTTATGTTGCATTTGTTAATATTATCCATAAATGACGGGACCTACAGCTTAAAGTCGAAACCGAAGGACAGGTTTTTTGAGAAACTTTACATGGCAATTTTTGTTTAAACTCAGACTTTTTGCTAGAAATTTGCTGAGAGAAAGACCTCCAAAAAATATTTTTCCATATTTCGTTTTGCTAGATATGTCTGGCCCAGTGCTTGAACTGTGGCTTCATGTCTGATAAGCAAACAATCTATCCACTAGACTAAGGCGACTTGACTTTAATACTGTGTTCCAGGATTTAACAGCAGGTTGAGGTTGGGCCCCATCCGCAGAATTATAAATATGAGGGAAATTGAATATGCAAAGGACTCTCCTTCAGTTCAGTCCCCATATATTGCAATTCAAAGCTTATGCTGTTTGTTCTATTCAAGAATTCTAATAGAAGATGAAGATAAAATACTTTCTGGCTAGAAAATCAGAAAATGAAAGCCATGGTTCCTTTCGGCACATGGGATGAGAAGACTTCCAATGTTTTAAAAAATATTTTTGAATTAATTTGGGGGTTTTATTATCTTTTTAAAGCATGTTGTGTACCAGCCAATAATATCTTTTTAAATAAAATTTCTCACCATCATCATAAGGCTGGGTGAGGCGCCTGTTGTTGAAAATGCATTTTGAATTTCAATATCGTTTTCATATGCTATATTATTAGTATATTATTGTTTACCACCCCTTATCTTACTTGAAACCAAAGCAATTTAATATTTTTATTCCATTTTAATTTGAAGAAAAATTTCTTAAAATGGAAATTCAAGTGTTAGTACGCATAACTAATAACCATAATGTGCTCCAACTCCTTAGCCTGGCTGCATATTCTGTTGATGGTGTCATCATTTGAAAATCATTTCAACACTAAATATCACTCTTGGACATTTTCAAGAATATTTTAAACGCAATAAAGAAAGAAACAACAAGGAAAAACAAGAAGAAGGAGAAGAATTTAATTAAATTGTGGCCGAACAAATTATTATTGCCTTAAAAGTGGCGTTAAAAAATCCAAAAAGGATGAGCGAACATAAAAGAGACATCATTATTAGACCTCAGCTCATAAAAATTTTTACTTCACAGTCTACAGACTGTAACACAACAGCAGAGCACAGCTCTGGCTTCAGAGGTTAACAAGACAACAGATGCGTGGGGAGTAGCAGAGTGAGAGAGAGAGAATGAAAAAATATGGTATACGCATGGCGTTTTTATTTTATGGTACGTATCGAATGAATCTTATTTAATAAATTTACAGCATGTTGTTGGTGTTGTTTTTTGTTTTTATTGCTGTTGTTGGTTTGGTTTGTTTGAGCTGCTGTTGATGCTGAAGATGGTCTTTTATTTGATGGTGTCACATTTTATAGACATTGTTGTTGTTATTGTTGTTCTTTATGGTTGTTTTTCTATTGTTTAATGTGTTGTTGTGTTTGGTGTTAAACTCATTGTTTTTGTTGCTATTATTGTAATAAGTATATATTTATATAGAATACATACATATAAATAAACCAACAAAGGCAACAACAACATCAGCATCAGCAGCAGCAATGACAGCAAAAATTTAATGGCAACAACCAACAAGTACCACAACGACAATAACCAGCATAAAATGTTTTATTTTATGTTTCATTGTCTTGTTGTCTCTATCTATACATGATGCTACGATAGCAAATTGTTTATACAAATATGTAATATATACATACACCCATACCTATACATATACAAATTTACTTGGTACATATACACATACACATGCATGCAAAGTTAAAGTATATTGTTGTACTTGTTGTATATAAAGAAATATCCTCAGACAAATAATATAAACATTGAAGCTCGTTGCCCTCTTGAACGTTAAATTTATTTGATAATAAAAATAAAATCACACAGTCTGTACACAAATGAAATTTTACGTTGTAATTATGGTTTATAAAGTCAAAATATAAAAGATTTGTAGTCACTAGTTATTTCAAAATACATTTTCGGATGCAAATCTGCAACAAATCCTTTTCTTGTAATTATTGAAGACCAAGACTAATGTCTACATAGGCCAGAAATTGGTGAAATGTTAGATTCGATTCAAACCCTGCACGTCGCAATTTTTCGAAGATTTTTCTCCTTAGAAACCTATGTACTATACTATGGAATTATATAAGCGTCTTCCAGGTAAAGTGCCTAACAGCACTTAATTCATTGTAGCACCTTCTTATAAAGAGAAACATAGTTTTGTACCATCGATGGTTAAGGATAGCAGTTAAAGAGTCCAAAGATACTATTTAACGAAGAGGAACTCCGTCTTCTTTTACATACATAAACATACGGGCATAATTGGTCATTACAAGCCTCATTCAGTATTACGAACTAGTTTCTTACACCACTTATGTTGTCTGCGTTGATGTTAAACATGAGTGGCGAGGCCTACAGTTTACAGTCGATTCCGAACAATAGATATTTGAAAAACTTTTCATGCCATTTTGATTTCTCACTCTCAGAGTTTTTGCCAGATATCTGCTGAGAGGAAGTTGCTAAAGAAATATTTTTTGATATTTCGTTGAAGATATCTGACCTGGGGTTTCAACCGTAACCTCACGTCTAATAAGCCAACACACTACCTATTAGACTGCGGCTAACCGTTTTCTTTTAGGAAGATTAATGTCATGATTGATATTCATAGTGCATGAACTACTTTTCACTTTCAACATGATGTCGAAATAAGGTTCGTGCATAAAGCAGTCGATTACAGAAAAGAGTTCATCTGAAAGATTTTAGAAGATACCAGCACAACCATATGCTTTAACGTTTGACACAATAGAGGACAATAATCTCATTGTACTACAGGCTGCTATTAAGATTATCGTTAGGAGGTGTCTTAGTACTGCACCTATAAAAGGTCTTATATTCAACTCAAACTTTATAGGGTAGCCTTATAATGTGTCTTCCAAGCTCTCTGTCAAATGTCAGGATGCTGCTTAGTATTAAGAAAGTCAGTTCATTGCCTTGCACTTGATATGCTCTTAGGGTCTTCTTCTTGGAATGCATTAATACTCCATATTTTCCTAAAATGTGGTAGGGTGATTAATTCTCATCGTCACAGAATCTACTTCTTGGGCTGAAGAAAATCTCCATGCTAAATAAGATTGAGACCGGTTATCAATCTCAAAACTCAGAACTTACTTTATTGTTTCTTAAACCCGAAGTTTTTTTGTTTTTGTTTCTCTTTATCTTCCTTTTCATTGACAATACATCCACAATATTTCCACTCTAAAGAAGGGTTCATTAGAGCCGAGTGCTCAAATGGCGCCTTGACTGTCAGATAGTATTGTTATGTCCTCTTTTGTATCACATATCCATGTTGAATTGACTACGTCTTTAGATGATATACACTCTCTCTTGAAATGTACCCATCAGTTTTTCTCTGGGCTCGGAATATTTCATTCTGGAACCAGTAACGGCTGCTCCGGTTCCGAAAACTGTTCTTGACGCATTTCTATATCACAAAATAGTTTCTCTTTTGAATGAATTTGTAGCTTTCAGAGTACTCTCGTTTCGAAGCACTTGCCTACTGGTTCCATCCAGAGGACGGTTAAAAAGGAAGCTGATGGTTAGGTTAGGTTAGGTTTCTAAATTCCCAATGGCCATCATGGCTGGTGTTACCACAATAAAGAAATTGATTGGGCATAGATGCAGCAGGGCAAACGCAAATGGCCTCAGTGATCCTTAATATATTTTTACGTTTTTACCTTTTAAAAACGTTTAAAATATGAGATTGCAAATAAAATAAAATTAAATTTGGTGTTTAGTTTTAATTAAGATTCTTTATTCTTCGCACAATTCTGTGTGCCACTGTTCACAACTTGATGTAAACAACAACAATTGCTTTGTTTTTGTCAGTTTCGAGTACAGAATTAGGTCTAGGTTAGTGTATAGAGAGTAACAATTCATTCTAGGTAGTATGAAATTCATGATTTCGGGATCTAGGCCCGCAATACAGTATATCCAACCGTCTTAAGTAAAAATTTTTTATTAAAATTTTCTGCGCATTTTTTAATCTAAAAATTAAATGTGATGGGATACGAATTTTGGAACGAAATGTGTTTACAGTTGAAGTAATTAGCCTGTGTGATAAAAACTTGATAAGAAAAATATGTGTGTAAAAACGTTATTGTGTGAAACCTTTAAAATATTGTATTGAAAACAAACGAAAACGAAAAAAACGTAGAAGGAAAACCTCAAACAATAATAAACAATACGAAAGTCATAAAAACCAGATACAACAACAGATTTCTTTCTACTTTTTTTTACCACATTTTTTCCAGATTTTTTCGTCTTTCTTTCGTTTTTTTTAATATTATTTTAAGTCTCTTTATATAAAATTAAATACTATGCACGAGCATACACACCGGCACATTAAAAAAAACTTGATAGTCATACATAATACTCTACCAAAATATATGTACATATATATGTATATGAGTCTATCTACATTGAATACATTTGAATACAAGTTTTTACTCTGCATGATTGTTTAAAGTGGAATGACTCACATGCGATTTTTACTGTTATTGAAAGTACGGTATGGTCCGTATGGATGTGCTACTTAATGACTGACTCTTGGTGTTTATGGTTTATGTCTGAAGAGTTTATGTTTTTATATAAATTACTACACAAAAGGCGAAAATAAAGAAAGGAGATCAAAATGAATACAACGATAACCAAAATGAAAGTTTTTTTTGCCTTAAAAAGGAGTCATTTTATATGCCTTAATTGAATAGTACTATTGAAAAAGTACCATAAACGTGGGACTTGAAGAAACGAAAAATTATTTAAATTTTATGAACAAGAGAGGGGACCACAGGGTGGCCATCTATCGGTTTAAATTTGAAACATAGGTTATTTCGAATCTGGCAATACTTAGGGCATTCTTTTCTTTCACAAAATTCAGGTATTATCTCCACTGAAAGTAAAGATTCGATTTACGCTTGGGCTACGTTGGGATTTGAAGTTGCCGTAGTCTAGTAGGTAGTGTGTTGGCTTATTAGACATAAAGCCAGGGTTCGAGCCCCAGGCCAGACATCAAGACAAAATACAAAATGTATTTCTTCGGCGACTTCCTCTCAGCAGATTTCTAGCAAAAACTCTGAAAGTAAATAAAATTTCCAAGAATAAGTTTCTCAAAAATCCGTCGTTCGGAGTCGACTTTAAACTGTAGGTCCCACCACTCATGTATAAAATTAATACACACTAGGACGTTGTACAATGAATCAATTCGACCTCCGGGTACTGTACTTGTCTTAATTGACAAGTGCACGTCCTCTAACCTAAACTAACCTACGTTGGGATTTATTGAGCCAACGAGAAACTGCACAAGGATGTCGATTTTGCAAAAAAAAAAAATCATGTTTTCAAATGAAGTTTGGTGGGTAGGTTAGCAACCAAAATTACCGTATTTAGGGCTCAGAAAACCCACACGTAGTTTTACAGAAGCCAATGCACCCATTACAAATGGCTCTTTGGTGCAGCTTATGAAGGGGCGGCATCATTGGTACATATTTCTTTTGAATATGAGTACGGCGCAATGGAGATGCCTATTGCACCATGACAACCGATTTTTTTGTACTCGCTCTTGATGTTGATGTGAATGATGTTTGGTTTCAACAGGATGATGCAACTTACCACACATCTCATGCCAGAATCTATTTATTGCGTCAAACGTTTGATGGCCGTTTAATTAGCCGAAATGGTGATGTCAATTGGGCGTCAAGAAGCAGCGATTTGTCGCTGTTGGACTATTTCTTGTGGTGCTTCATTAAAGAAAAGTGTTATATCGATAAACCAGAGACCATTGAGCATTTGAAGGCCAAGATTTGCGATGCCAGTGCCGAGATACGACTCCATACACTTGAAAAAGCGCACGAAAATTGGTTCGATCGAATTAGGTAATGTGAGGGTAGCCAGGGCAGCCTATAAATGAAATAATATTCCATTTCTAGCCGGAACAATTGTACTTCACAACAAAAGAATAAATTTGATAAAATTTCAAATCATTTTACATGGCCCACCCTTTTATTTAAAGAATTCTGAAATTAATATTTATAAGAATTGTTTACAATTGATTGCCTACGCCATGGTAGTTTTTGGAATTAATTTCAACAAATAAAATAATTTCTTTGTCAAAGCCACAACCATAATTAACTTCAGTCAGCTTATTTACATCTCTGTACGTAATTTCTTAAAAACAAATTTTATGAAACGAGCACTGTTCTTCCTAATTAATAAAACTCTTAGAACCTTGTTTTTATGGGAAGGAATTTTTTAAAATATAAAATTTTCCTCTCCAAATATGAAATAACATCTGAATTTCTATTGTATGTTTACCACTACAAAGCCAGCCATTGCCTGGAATTCAAAAATTATTGCGAATTTATTTCATTTCAAAGCCAAAATGAATACCGGAATTTTTTTTTATCAAAATCAAAACAAATGCTTGCAGACGTATGTATGTGTCGTAGTAAACAATTTTTGCATGTGCATGTGTGCAGAGATTGTCAAAGGAAGGAAACAATTTTCTAGAGTAGCTTTTGTACTTTTACTATCTGTTTATTACATGCACGCATGCCTGCCACATATAAAAAGAAGGATTATCTGTTGGCATATATGCTTTCCACTCTCTTATATTTCTATGCCGTGTATTAAGCAAAAGATTCAATGGATCCATACACACACATCATTAACCCTTTAAGACTGCATACTCCAAAGGCAACTTCAAATGTGTTGTGTGTTAAGATAATGATCAAAAAAAATTATAAAGGTTAGCTATAGCGCAAACAAATACAAGTTTTCCTTACACAAACCATAGGTTCGCAATAATTTTTTTTAGGCTTAGAACCCTTTTAGTGACTCTCGCAGATACATACATATTACCTGATAGATTTTTTAGGAATAGTTGTTGTCTAATTACTGATGGTAGACATATTCCAGCAGTGGCTGTACTAACCCAGAGTTGCCTCTTTGTCAATTCCATCACTTTTGGTCTTCAGTAAGCGATTGATCTGCGAAAAAGACTATCACTGCACCTGTATGCAGATATTGTCATTTAAAGTCAGCACAATTTATTTCATAAGACTTCAATATTTTACTTACTCTTCTCATTGATCACTAGAAGCCTTTAGTCAGGATTACAACCCAGCTTCCAGCTTGTGTATGTTGATTTTATCCATGAGTGTTGAGACATGCAATTTAAATCAGATTCCAAATGACAGTTTGAAACAAATTTTAATGGAAATGTTATTTACTGCTGAGAGGATGTTCGAGAAGTCTGAACTGGGGTTTTATAAGTCGACACACCACTTACTAGACTATAGCGGCTTCAGTATCTAGTATCACAAGAAACTGAAAAAAAGTAGTAGGGGCCTACTACCTTAGAGGGCAGTTTGAAGCATGACAATTAAGTGACAATTTTAAGCTGTGTTGTAAGCCGAGATTATACATGCATACGTACATAATTGGTCGTTATAACCCTTTAGTCAGGATTAAAACCTAGCTTCTCTCCCCACACATGTTGTGTGTTAATATTTTATTCATGATTGGTGACGTCTGCAGTGGAAGTCGTCGTGGTCCAGTAGGTAGTGTGTTGGCTTAGACGAAAAGCCAGGGTTCGAGCCCCAGAATAAAATACAAAAAGTATTTCTTTCGGCGACTTCCTTTCAGCAGATTTCTCGCTTTACCTCTAAGAGTAAATAAAATTGCCATGAAAAGTTTCTCAAAAATCTGTCCTTCGGAGTCGACTTTAAACTGTAGGTCCCACCACTCATGCATAATATTAATACACACAACATAAGTAGTGTGAGAAACTAAGTCCATAATCCTGACTGAAGGGTTGTAATGACCAATTATGTATGTATGATATCTGCAGTATAAAGTCAATTTCGAACGACAGATTTTTGAGAAACTTTTCTTGGCAATCTTATTTACTCTCAGAGTTTTCGCCAGAAGACTTCTGGGAGGAAGTCGACGAATAAATATTTTTTCATATTATGTTTGATGGCTGAGCCAGAGGTTGAACCTCAGGCTCACGTTTAAAAATCCAACACACTACCTACTAGGCTACGGCGACTTCAGTATCTAGGATCACCTGAAACTGGGAAAAGTAGCAGAAGCCTGTGGTGATTTTAATTTAAATGAAGCCACGTTAGTGAGCATTTTGAAGCGGGTTTTAAAGAGCTGCGCTGTAAAGATTGCTGATAAGGAATTATAGGTTAGGTTAGAGGACGTGTACTTGTCAATTAAGACAAGTACAGTACCCGGTCCTAGTTTCTCACACCACTTATGTTGCGTGTGTTAATTTTAAACATAAGTGGTGGGACCTACAGGTTAAAGTCGACTCCGAACGACAGATTTTTGAGAAACTTTTTCATGGCAATTTTACTTACTTTCAGAGTTTTTGCCTGAAATCTGCTGAGAGGAAGTCGCCGAAGAAATACTTTTTGTATTTTGTCGTTGATGTCTGGCCTGGGGCTTGAACCCTGGCTTTGCGGCTAATAAGTCAACACACTACCTACTAGACTACGGCGACTTCAAAAGGAATTATAGGTTTATCCTGAATCTTAATAAACCCTTGAAGAATCAGTTGTTATGGTTGACTGCAACCTTTTACTCCAGATTATGGCTTGTCTAGTGTGATTTATAATTGACTATGAGCAGAGGGCTTCAAAAATGTAACTTCTAAACCGAACACCGAATTTCAGAACCTTATTCATGCTAATTAGTATACTGGCAGCGCTTTTGTCTGACGACTGTTGGGAGGGGACGAAGCCAAATAGAAGACCAGAATTGATTAAGAGAATAGGTATCAATATGACAATATTGATATATGACATATCTTTGATCGCCCGACAAAAATTAATTAACTTCACCGGGAAGATTTTATATACTCAGGGTAAAGCCCATATACCACACTTTTTTGTTATTTTAACAGAATAATTATCAAAAAACTCGTGAAAAAATTTATTTGTTACTTCTTTGATTCAAGGAAAATGGCAACAAGCCAGATGACATTCCTGAAAATGATTTCATAACTTATATGATGGCTAACAATGTTGTGTTGAGTGTTTAATTCCACTAGTAGGGTATCAATTGTGAGTAGCAACGATTAATTCTGACTTCAACTGTACACAATCTGAACATTTTAACGATGCAGCTAAGAGATGGTAGAGTAACTGCCTGATAAGCATCCGGAAGTTTATTTCTGATATACATTACGAATATTACTGTCCAAAAAATTATTAAAGCGGCGCTTAGCAGCCATCTCATGACTAGATAGTGAAACGTTACAGTTCGAAAAAACCAGGCAATAATTTCCATTTGCGAACTGGTGTAAATAGTGTGTAATTTCTTACAGAGACAGGGAAGGAAAAAACGATTGCATTTAATCGACTTTTAAATTTAATATCCCAATGAAAACACTGCTTTAAAACTCTGCACATATACTCATTACTTTCCTGCATTTGGTGACATGCATAAATGCAGCTTTTTTTTCTTCATATCGTATGTTCACTTAAAAATGAATTTTTATTCCTCACAGATGCTAACATCGAATACGAAGTTATTTTGCTTTCAGCAATAAAATTAAATGAATGAACACCGAAAGAAGCTGCTGTATGAACTGCATGTTGTTTGTATTTGTTGTTGTTGTATCTGTTTGCAAAACAGAATTTAAAATTATTTTTCTTTGAAAAGTGAAATTGAAATAATCGTTTAAAAATATATTTCAAATGAAAATGAAATGGAAATTTAAATGAAAACAAAAAGGATGCCGCTGCAGTGAAAGCCAAATACATGAAATTTTATTATTTCACTTCTACTATTATTTTTCAATGCGAAAATGTAATGGAGAACAATCTATTGTTTACGGTTCGTTAGTAATAAGACAATGCAATTCAGTTCTTTTTTAATCGGAGGGATGTTCAGAGTCGACTGATATAGATTTATTTCGGGTTAAAGAATTTTTCATATAAAATTTGGTTGCAAATGCGAGAACTTTGTTGAGTAATTTGAGTATAGGATTAAATTCAAGTACATTTCTTTAACAAAAATTTCTGCTTCCATGAACTATATGCACTCCACCTGAGCTGAATACATACATACATACATAACTACATACATACATATATAATGTGTCACTACACCCTTCCGCCAGGATTACGACCTAGTTTCTTACACAACTTATGTTGCGTGTGTTAATTTTATGCATGAGTGGCGGAGCGTACAGTTTAAAGTCGACTCCGAACAACAGATTTTCTGAGAAACTTTTCATGGCAATTTTATTTACTTTCAGAGTTTTACCCGGAAATCTGCTGAGAGAAAGTCGCTGAAGAAATAATTTTCGTATTTCATTTTGTTGGAGATGTCTGCCCTGGGGTTTGAACCGTACTACAGCGCCTACTCATCTAAGCTGAATAAAATTTTTAAATTCCTCATGTATTTTTTATTGTGCTAGCTTTATTGTGAGCCGCTACTGTAGACCGCTGACAGGGTTCATATAATTTTCTATTATTTCGATCGGATTTTCTTGAAAATTCTCGTATATTTTGCGCTTCAACAACGTCGAATACTGTTTCGAAATTGTTGCACAATTGAATTCATGGTTGTTGGTGAGCAAAAGCGGTAGAATCTTGCGAAAAGCTTTTTCATACCGAAATCATAATTCTCCTGGATCATATGGAGTGTCTATGACTCTTACAATTTCATGCACTTTCAAATGCCAGTCGTCCAACACCATTTTGATAATCGTTTTTTATTTGTTTCTCATGTAGAGACCTCAACTAGGCGCCTTCATCATTCGAACTGTTGGTGAAGAGTCGTTGAGTATTTCTTAAATTTATCTGTAGTGGGACGACAGCAGGAAAGTAACTCAAGCAGGATGAAGCACTATTATACTCGATAGCTTCTTCTAAAAAATTTAAATATAACTTTCCTGCTGTACGTATCTGACTTTTAATTTAATTTAGAATTTGCCGAAATCAGATGGATTTTGTAGGTATCGAAACAAATGAATATCTGTAGAGGCAACCTCTCAGCTAAATGGCGAATGCAACAAAACTTTTCAGCCATGCTTTCTCAGTTTCTGAAGGATCGTAGTAATGTTAGGATTCTCTGTTGATCAATTCCAACAGTTTTAATACCATTCCTTGTCTCATTCTTTTTTTAACTGTGGAGATCAAAATCAATTATTTGACCCGGTTATAGAACCTCGTAATGAACTTCTTTCTTCAGATACCATGAAACACACGGAATAACCTTTCTTTGTGGCAAGTTTGGACACCATTTTTCATTCATAATCGTTTTCGGATACTATTGTCGTGCTTTATGCACTTTCCAACGTTGCGAATTGTAACTCCTTCAAAATAGTTCGATTTCATCCGCTTTAGCTGTGAATCGAAAGTGGAAACTTAGTCCACTAAATTTTTCATCGGGAATTCATGAGACAAGGAAACATCGAGATTTTTTGTGTTTTCAATGTTTGCCAAATGGTTGATAACTATTTGGTAGTGAATCCCTGGCTTCCTAACACTACGCCTAGGTTCCTAACACTACACCTGCCTCACTAACACTACGCCTAGGTTCCTAACACTACACCTGGCTTCCTAACACTACGCCTGGCTGCCTAACATTACGCCTGGCCTCCCAGCAGTACGCTTAGTTTCCCAACAGTACGCTTGACTGCTTAACATTACGCCTAGCTCCCTAACACGATACCTAGATCTATAACACTAAGCCTAGCTCCTAACAAAACGCCTGGCTCCCTAACACTACGGTTGGCTGCTCAACATTACGCCCAGCTCCCCAATACTACGCTTAGCTCCCTTAGACTGCGCTTAGCTCCTTAACATCACGACTAGCTCCCTACCACTACGCTTGGCTGCTAAATATTACTCCTAGCTCCCTAACACGACGCCTAGCTCTATAACACTACGCCTAGCTGCTAACACTACTCCTGGCTGCCTAACACTACACCTAGCTTCTTAACACCACGCCTAGCTCCCTTACACTACGCTTAGCTTCCTAACACTACGCCTAGCTCCCTAACACTGTGACTAGCTACCTAACACTACGCCTAGCTCCCTAACACTGTGACTAGCTACCTAACACTAGGTCCAGCTCCCTAACTTAGCTCCCTAACAACGACTACATTGCTAATGTCTCCTCATTTCAAGACTTCATGGACTTTTATTAATGATTTATCGTCCTGAGCGAGCTGCTTATTTAACACTAAAATTATGAAATAGAAAGCCAGCAAACCATTTCTATGCTATTTTCACTGTCAAGCCATTGTCACCGTAAACTTCTAAAATTTTTGAAAACCCCGCGAAGCATACTTAAATGTCTACAATAAAAAAGTAACATATAACGGCAAAGTTATGTATTTGAATCGTAGATTAATATTCACAGAATATTGAAGTCGCCACAGTCTAGTTGGTAGTGTATTGGCTTATTAGACGTGAGCCTGTGGTTCAAACCACAGCTTATGCATTTCGAATCGAAACAAAATATGTCTTCGCCGATTTCCATTCAGCAGTCTTTTACCAAAATTTCTGAGAGAAACAAAAATTGCCATGAAAAGTTCCTCAAAAATCTTTCGTTCGGAGTCTCCTGGATTAAGCTAACATACATAATGGTGAGAAACTAGGTTGTAATCCTGACTAAAGTGTTGTCATAAGTAAATAAGTAAGCAAGTATGTATGTAATTATATGCGCTTTTGATGTGTAGCCCTTCCGCTGCCCAACTTCTTCCTGTTCCTTGGTTTTGGTAGAACTTGGTCAGTACGGGGACTGAGTTTACCTTTTTGATATCAAAGCTATCACTCCGACCTAACCTAACCTAATCATGTACTTATATAATGTCACTTGCAAACAAGCTAACGTGTCGCCTGTTTGTTATTACCAGCAATACTATACAATAGAGCCCTCTATCGGCACTTTTTCAAGGACCCTACATTCTTTTTAAAATAAATTTTCAGGCAAACAAGATACAATTAAATTGAAAACAAAAAGTATTTCTACTCACTCCCTATAAGTTCCAATTCTCAGTTGAAACGTGCCTCTAGCACAAAACACCAGACAATGTAGGCGGCAGTTCATCTTTTACTTCGTTTATTTTGCTCTTTACAATGCCATGACATTTGAAAATCCAAATATTTTTCATTATTCCGAAGCCATCTACACAGTTTTAATGCAAAAACTTTATTTATATGAAAAGTTTTTTTGCTTTTCTGATTATATTTTTCAACATTCAAAACATTTCTTTGTTCAACTTCTTAGCAATTGTTTGTAGAGAAATTCTTTTTTTCTTGTCATTTTAAATATTAAATTTTGAGATACAATTTCAGGCTGCCCTCCTCCCATTCAACTCTACGTGTGTGTATCATTGTTAACATTTTAAAAATCATTTGGTACGTATGAAATGGCAAATCAAAAATGAAAAATTAAAAAATAAAACCGCAAATTTTCTGAATTGTTAATATTTTCTGATATGAATACAGTTTAAACCTCATAAATTTAGAAAAACACACGTGTTTCTGTGGTATAATTAACCCGGGAGTTTTTTTTTATTAGTTTTGCTCTCTCAATTCAATTTATTAAAATTGGGAAAATGAAATTAAAAAAGGACAGCCAACAACCACTTGACTAGTTAGATAATGACTGTGGTTTTTCAAAAATATTTTCGTTGTATTTTTGTTATCGCCATAAAAATGATGTTTATTTATTAAATTTTTTTGTTTTCGTTTAAATTTAATATAATAATTATAATTTAATTTTTTTTTTTTTTAAATTAGGAAAAACATTTCTTTAGCTTCTGTCTCATAACCGGTGCTGTAAATGAATTTGGGCACAGGAATGTTTAGATCAACCTTTGATGGTAGAGTCTATAAGCCTATGAGTTTTAATTCATACGTTTGTCTAGATGGATACTACGTTACGTTTTTACCTTTTAAAAACATTAATTTGATTTCGTAGATTGCAAATAAAATAAATATAAATTTGTGTTGAGTTTTAATTAAAATTCTTTATTATTTGCACAATTCTGTGTGCCGCTGTTCACAACTTGATGTCAACAACAACAATGCTTTTCTTGTTATTCCTCTGTTTATTCCCTATGCTTAAACAATAACAATTACTAGACAGTTGTTCGACAGATCTTTGTAACGGAGATCTTCAAACCACGATTACTCTTTTCAAACACACTGCGACTTCACACAAGACTGACTGAACTTTACTAACTCAGTCGCCGGCTTTGCCTTGCCTTCTATATGGCAAAGTAAACAGTCTGATGAATGTTCTTGAAGGCGCACGTTCATGAATTCGCCTTCTCAAAATCTTTATAAATGTAACTTGTTTACCATTTTTTTATGCTTTTATATTGTTGTTATATTAAGTAGAACGAAAATTTTTACCACGTTTGTTTACTGCATTGTTTTGTTTTTGTAAGGTTTGTTTATAATTTTAATGTTAAACGATGTAAAAGGAAAACACCAGTATCTAGATTTTTTCATTTGCGTTAAGGAGTGGTCTGTGCAGGCAGTAGATCGATGAAAATTAGTAGTATATATATCAGGTCTTTCATTAAGCGCTTGCTATCATTAAATTTAAATGAAACAGAGACATTTTTCATTGAAATTTTATTCATTTCGAAAACCCATTGATGTCATTATATATGGAATATACATACATATGTGGTCATTGCCAACATCTGATTGGGATTACGACCTAGCTCCTCACACTACCCATGTTGTGTGTGTTAATTTTGTCTATAAGTGGCGGGACCTACAGTTTAATACCGACTCCAAACGACAGATTTTTGAGATATTTGGATCAGATTGGCTATAGAACAACTGCCTCTGCATGTAGCATAGTTCTTGCATAGTACTCTGTGAGAAGATGATCCCTCGAACATAGTATGCTTATTCAGAGCTACACAGCAGTGGACAGATCTCTCTTGACCTGCAGATAGGTGGTATGCAGGGACATTGACAAGATGACTAAATTCAACCTTATACGGCGAATACAGAGGTATACCTCTTCGTTCTTTCTCTCTCTTCTTTCTCATCTGAAAGATGCATAGGAACTAACATCAGACCAACACCTTTTGCCGCTCTATCTTGACCCATGGTTGACTTATATGATGGGCATACATTGCCACGCTGACTAAACTCTATTTTATACTATTTATACTAAGAGCTTTTGCCACAAATCTGTTGAATATAACATCGGTAAAAAGTTCGCCACGACTTCCCTGGGTTAACGTCAGAAAACCCCAAAAGAAAAAGTCTGACGTGGTCAATGCGCAAGATCTCGGTGGCCACTTGAGATCATTTCCATGTCAGATGACCTCGCCTTTTAATTCCTTGTAGAGAATGTCCAATGTGCCATGAATTGTTTGGCTAGTTGCACCGTCCTCTTGAAACCACATTTCGTTGGGGCTTAGGTCTTCCAATCCGGGACAAAATAAGTTGGTGTTCATCGATCAGTAGTGCTCGCCATTTACAGTGATGGCCCGGCCAACGTTGTTCCCCTAAAAAAAGGACCGATAACGCTCGTGGGCCCAAAATTCACGCAAAAAAGTGATTTTTTCGCAATGCATTGGATTCTTATGGATCTCATGTGAATTGGTTTCTTTCCAAATTCGAGAATTTCGTCCCAAAATGGTCCTCATCGCTAAAGATAATGTTTCGATGAAAATTAAGATAATTTGCTTCAGTTTCTGATTCAGTTGTCTTCAGTTTCTGATTCACTTGATTTTTTTTTACAGGTTCCTTTGAAATTGATATTATTCTTGTTGGATGGCTTGCCTCACCACCGCTGTCTACATTTTAAATTCTTTAATATCGC
This sequence comes from Sarcophaga subvicina, assembly GCA_936449025.2. NCBI lineage: Eukaryota > Metazoa > Arthropoda > Insecta > Diptera > Sarcophagidae > Sarcophaga > Sarcophaga subvicina. Next base: position 101,138,248 of record OW388083.2, on the reverse strand, counting down.
TCTGTTGTGAGTTAAGTTCCAGTGAGCTGGCGTGCTGTTAATCATTGAAGGTTTATGCGTAGTTGGATTGGATTCATAACTAATTAGTTCGACACAAAATGTTTGGCCCTCTAAGGGTTAAGCCTCCAAAGCAAAGCAAATCAGTAATAGTTTACTGGTTGAAAAAATTAGAAAACAATCTGAAATCTTTTTAAATTTGATATTCTTTTAATTGTCTTTTCTACCCTCAATATTTTCTTTTTTTTTTTTTGAAAACTCTTCAGGTATTATGGTTCAATAATTTTAATTTTCTTTCCCACACCCTGCATGCTAAGTAAGGGAAACTGTATCCAGATTTTAAATATTCATACACACTGTGGCCGTCCTATTTATTATTTAAATTAAAACATAGAAAAACAACAAACTTCTTGTTGTTTTTAATTATTTTTTGTTTGTTGTTTGCTGTTGTTTGTCAATTAATAAATTAATTTTCCAAGTTGTTCGGGCATGAAAAATTTTTATTTTTCCATTTTTAATATTCGTCTGTTTGTTTGTTTGTCAAGTAAAATACAATACAATACACAAATGCAACTTTTTTTTAATGATTATTTTCATAGGACAACTAGAAAGAAGTCGTCCTCTTTCAAATTTCATTTTAAAATTTTACAAAAAAAAAATAGAAGGAAAATCATTTACAATGTGGGAATAATTTTCAAGAAAATCACATGTCGGGGCACAAAATCTTTTCTAATATTTCTTAATTAAGGGTAGATAATGCTAAGGTATATTAAAAATAATACGATACGACAGTATGGTTGGGTGAACATTACAAATTAAACTAGAAATTGAAGTGAATTTTCATATTTATGGCTTTGCTACAGCAGGAAAATAGGCTGATAGACCAGCCGAGAAATGACGAGAAGGACAGGAGTCTGATGACGTCTCTAATCCCAATTTGAGACCAATAACGTGATGTAAAAATATAATTTTTCAAGTTGTTATTAAGGCACAACAGTATTCAAAACCCATTCAGTAACATATATTTTGAGCTAAAACATCCTCGGAGCTACAGTGAGTTCCTAAGAGCTATAATTCTCACTCAGTCCTAAAACTATGAAGTCATAAAGATAAATATTCGAACTGACAACGAAACGGGCCTTAAAGTGAAATGAACCAGCAGCCATATGACAACTCTAAGCACGTTCAAATTCCTGTAAATTTCTAATGAAACCCTTGGTACCCAGATAAGCTATGCTACTTAAAGAATATCCCAACAGTAGGCAGTATGTGCTTGTCAACGACATAGACATTGTGCAGCATATTAATATCCTGCGACTGCGCTGGCTCGGCCATGTCATTCGAATGGAGGAGGATGCTCTGACGAGACGAGTATTTGATGCTGGAATATGCGGAAGTCGGCAAAGAGGATGACCTTGTTTGCGTTGGAAGGACCAAATCGAGGAAGCCCTGTCATCGATTGGTGTGACCTACAGGCATAGGCGCGCAAAAAGCAAAGACTCCTGGAAGGATATGTTACGACAGACCGAAATCCATTAATCAAGTTCCTAATTGCCAATTAAGTAAGTATTTAAAGAATATCCCGTATATCTATCTAACATTATTTGTTTATTTGCAACACTATACAATGATAGAGGAAGTCATTAAAGCTCCTTATTATAAGCTCTAACCAGCTATTGAATGTGCTGGAAACGCAATCACAAATTTGGTAAAGTTGCTAATAATGAGACTTCAAAGACTTAAGGGAGGCTATTGGCAATATCCCAGCCTAGATTTTTAATTATGGGTTTCTGTACACCAAAGGCAGAGACGTAGAATCTACTCCTCCTACTCATTACCACAAACCCTATAGAATGAATTGATACTTATGCCTCACAAAACATAATGCTCCGTTAAAAACATATTGATTTCCTAAATAGATTCCCTGTGAATATTCAGTAGCCATTTCATAAATGAAAGGCTGGCGAATCTACTACTCTTCTGTTCTATCACGAAGTATTTACTCTCCGCCAGATCACTTGAATGAACACTGTGGAGAAATTCCTCCCGTATAGGCTAAACAGACTGCTCTTCCAGAACAAAGCATTACATCAGAGTGCTTCGAGATCAATCTCTCTTCAAGAGCCTTATGATGGTCTCACTACAGACAGAAATCAACCTCCAGTTGACATTAAATCCAGTCAGTTCCTTAGGCAACCCGTCTGTCTACACTGCAAGCTACACTGTCAGACAGTAGAATTCGTTCCCAGATCATCTCTGCTGTCTTTGTGATCGCAAGCACCTAAGCTTAGAATACAAGCCCGTCTATTCACTCAGCAAGCTACTCTATCAAACGACAGAATTTGTTCTCAGGGCAGCTCTGCTGCCTTCGTGGTCCCAAGCACCTGAGCTTCGAATACATTACTCTCATTAAGGAGTTTATAAGACAGCTTCACATCATCATAGTAGACACGAACTATTGTCAGCATATGCTTTCGAATCAGCTGTAAAGACTATCATCTGTAAAGGCTTGCCGTTAATAAGCTCCAGCGATGTCAGCTTCTTAAAGTTACATATTATGGCCTTATAATCTATAAAATCGAGGACCGAGGTTCGTAGACTTTAACAAATAACCATTAGGAGGCCCAGCGCCAGTGATAATGAATAAAAACTTGTATTTTCCCACCCTGTTTTTTTTTTAATTTGATTTAAGAATGAAGTCACTGCAGTCTAGTAGCTAGTATATTAGCTTTTAATTGACGTGAGGCCACGGTTCAAACCGCGGGTCAGACATCTCGAACAAAACGAAATATGAAAAAAATATTTCTTCGTCAACTTCTTCTCAGCAGATTTCTGGCAAAAAATCTGAAAGTAAATTAAAATTACCATGAAAAAGTTACTCAAAATGTATAAAATTAACACACACAACTTAAGTGATGGGAGATGTTAGGTAGTTATCCTGACTGAATGGTTGTAATGAGCAATTATGTATGTATGTATGTATATTTTTCCAAACTTTCAACCCGTCTATACAGAAGGGTTTTGGTCCCATTAACGGCGTGAAAGCTTCCCTCCTTGAATTTTCGTTTGCTTGCTCATTGCCGAGAAGTTCGAAATGATTCGGTGCCCAGCTGATGTTAACTTTACTTCATCTGCATAAGCGATTCAACTTCTCCTGACAGCACCAGGCTATCTTAGATTTAAACTCATAATAGCCGAGGGCTGCAGTGGCGGCCTGAATGTCAAAGAGTATTGCTATGTCCTTTGTCCCTTTTGTATCTCTTATCCAAGTTTAATTGAGTACTTCTTTCGCTGCCATAAACTTATAGTAATAATGATTAAATAATTTATATTCTCCCGTCCTGTTTTTTTTTCTTTGCATGTTATGAAATTGAAGAAATAACGAAAAACTTTCACCAAGTTATGTCATAAAAAAAATTCAATGAATAAAAAGAGTTATAAATACCAATGGCAATTGTTTACTTTCCAAGATGGAATATAAGTTATTATAGACATAAACCAATTGAGTTTACTGTCCTATCGCAAGTGCGTCGTGTTTGATTTAAATTCTTATTCAAAAATTTCTAGGAGTAAAAAAGATACAAATAAAAATGTCAATTGTTTAGTTTCCAAAATGCCTTATAAGTAATTGAAGACACAAAACAAATTTCAAATACATTGTGAAATTTGCGGTATTAAGTCAAAATATATGAACAGATATCCTTTCGATACAAATGAAAAAGGTTCCGAATCTATGTAATCTATCAGTAGAATAGAGAACAAAACTCAACCCAATGATTGCCGTAATCAAGTCTAAAAATTAAATAAATTTTTACGATATAAGTTAACTTGTTTAGCCTTTTACTACTGTACACCAGTTGGAAAATAAAATCCTTAATTAACCCCATCATATAAAATTTATTGTTCAACAATTCAGCTGTAAAATTCTAAGTAGTTTTATTGCTACAGATTTAATTACAAACCAAAAATTATACATAATTTACCTCGTTGCTGTATACAATATTTTTCTACTGATTTAAGCAGCCCAACTAAACAGCATCCCCTCTCACTCAATGTAATTTAAAACTGAACTTAACAGAGTTATTAAAACACAAAAAAAAATCGTTTGAACCCTGATTTTACCATACTTTTCTACAAATTATTTCAAAAGCCTCCAGAGATTTCTGAGTTTAAACGAAACAAATTTCAATCTTTATTACTGCATGTGCGGTGCGGAGTATTAAAAACAGAAAAATTTATTGCTTTTGATTCATAACCACTAACGTATGGATAAATACATAGATGAGGCTACGACGGCTGTAAAATAAGTAAAATATGTTGAAAATATTGTTGTTTTAATAAATTTTAATGCAACCCTTCAAAAATTTTACAAATAAAATACAACAACAACAACAAACTCGATAAGAAACTAAAAAAAATTTTATACCCAATGTAGTCGTAAATCACAAATGTGCGATTCATACAATATTTTTTTTTGGTAAAATAATGCAAAAATACGGCTCAAACAACAACAGCAACAACAACAGCAATATAAGGTAAATAAACAAAAGGAAGGCATATAACAACAATTCGTAATACAAACACCACTGTAAACAGGATGTTTTGATTTCAAAAGTAACCTGAAGGATTTCACAAATTCAAGCATAAAATAAAACAAATTATGAGCAACAAAAACAAAAACGTAAAAACTTCCAAATCATACCCAACAGGATATTTTCAGACGTATATATGTATGTTTACATGCATACAAACGTATGTACATACACATATACATATGTAAACAAAACTAATATTTATTTACTCCAACTCTTCTAGAGATTTGCATGTGTTTGAGTTTGTGTATTTGTTTCTTTTTGTTGTTGTTGTCTTCTAAGTAAAATTCCAAAATTTATATTTTATTTAACAACAACAACAATGAAATCATACAAACAAAAAAGTTAATGTTACTCTGCCAACAAACAGACAAACAAGGGGTTTAATAAATCAAGTAAAAACAATTATTATCAGACAAGCCTGCCTGTTTGATGCCCTACACAAGGCAATCGAAAGCATACAAAAAATAGAACGAAAATGTATCATCAAACTTATATAGGACCAGGACACTACGACTTGGTCTTAGGTTCCGTATATAAAAAGATTGCATTAGGACTCGCCAGATGCGTCAATATCCATGTGCTTCGTTAAGCATTCTCCTATTGAAACGAAATTCCTCTCTTACTTCAGCATAAAAGGCCGCTTATAAGTAATTTCCGTATCTTCAGCGATGAAGCTCACTTCTAGCACAATGCATCGACAAACTAGTCGAAATGCCGATGTGAAAAGGACACAGTTCAAGAGCTGCCAATGTTCAATATTTCTCCAAGAAAGATGAAAATTGGAAAGTAAATGTCAGTGGAGCGGGCTGCAGGATATTGGTCTCTACATCATAGTATATGACCCCATTAGGCAGGCTTTTTAAAAGAAATCGCATTGAAGTTAACAAAATGTCTCTGCGGGAGGTATTTATATTCTCTGAGTTTACTTTTCCCAGCGTTTATGCCAGAACTCTGCTGAGAGGCAGTCGTCGAAAAAGTACTTTTTAATATTTCGTTTAGTTAGAGATGGGAGATCTGGGATATGTACAGTGGCCTTACGTATAATAAGCCAACACACTACCTACTAGATTACGACGGCTGCGTGATGAAATACGTGGATATGTGAATGGATAGTGGATAGTTTAAAGCAATTAGAAGCAGTCGTTTTGAAAGTACAACTGTTAGTAGGTGGACACAGTGGACTACAATAAAAGATGTACTTACTGATTCTGCCAAACAACATCACGGATTAAAGCAGAGTGAGTACAGGTTATGGATTTCCGACAATACCTGGAGTTTTATCAAGCAAAGATGCAGATTTAGACATCGCTGTAGTCTAGTAGGTTGAGTGTTAGTTTATTAGTTTATTATAATTCAATTACTTTATTATTATTATTATTGTTCAATTACTGGCTCAGACATACGAAAGAAAACGACATCAGAAAAAATATTCCTTCCTTTAAGCAGGAAAAATTGGCAAAACATCTGAGGGTAAATAAAAAAGGGTAAATAAAATTGCCATGAAAAGTCGTTTAAGTTCTGCCTCTTCTGATGGCTTATTAGACATGAGGCAACGGTTCAAACCCTAGATCAGATATCTCCATCAAAACGAAATATGAAAACAATATTTCTACGGCAATTTCCAGTCAGCAGATTTATAGCAAAAATTCTGAGTGTAAACAGAAATTGCCATGAAAAGTTTCTCAAATAAATCTGATGTTCTGAATCGACTATATACTGTAGGCTTCGCTATGGACAAACAATTAAAACACGCAACATGGGTGGTTAGGTTTCAATTCTGACTAAAGGTTTGTAATGACCAATTAAGTAGTTAAGTGAAGATGTGGACTTAATAAAAATCATAATCCCATTTAGAGCAGAGACTTGAAAGCAAGCCAATAAAGGCCGAATACTCCTCTATTGATTGCAACTTGAAAGGCAGCAATCGATGCAACAAGCTAAATTCATAACATGAATTCCATTGGATCACACAGAATACGTGACCTGGGCAGCTTAACAAAGATAATATCTGTTAACAGACGATCAAATACATACTGTAACGTGTTTAGCTTTTAAAAACGTTTAAAATATGAACTCGTGGTTTGCAAATAAAATAAAAATTAATTTGTGTTGAGTTTTAATTAAAATTCTTTATTATTCGCACGAATTCTGTGTGCCAATGCTCACAACTTGATGTCAACAACAACAATTGTTTTGTTTGATTTTTCTTTGTTAACACCCTTTGCATAAACAATAACAATTACTAGACAATTATTCGACATATTTTTGTAATGGAGCTCTTCAACCCATGATTACTCTCTTCAAACGCTGCTTTACATTGCCTTTTATATGGCAGGGTAAACAGTCTGACGAATGTTCGTGGCTTCGCCTTAACAATACATGCATATATAATTGGTCATTACAATCTTTCAGTCAGGATTAAGACCTAGCTTTTCACACCACTTATGTTGTGTGTGTTAATTATATACATGAGCGGAGGGACTAACAGTTTAAATCATATTCCGAACGACGGATTTTTAAGAAACTTTTCATGGAAATTTTACTTACTGTCGGAGTTTTTGCCAGCAATTTGCTGCGAGGAAGTCGCCAAACAACGCTACTCAACAATATTGAAATTTAACTATATTTTCTGATTCATTCGTACTCAGTACAATGTTAATTTATAAGTACAGGTTGCAATGAGTATGAGTACAACGTTGACATCGAACTCATACCATTCGAAATATGTTTGATTCATAAGGCTACTCATTTAGATTGACTTTAGAACTTTAGAAAAATACTTATAATACTTATAAATTGCTGGTGCAAGAATTGAAGCCGAACGATCTACCGCAAAGCAAAATTTTTGGTGAATGGGCTCTTGGAAAAATGGCCGAAGATCCACTTCTTTATCGAAAGACGAAAACGACGAAGCTCATTTTTGGCTCAATGGATACGTAAATAAGCAGAATTGTCAATTTTGGAGTGAAGATCAGCCAGAGGCATTGCAAAAGCTACCAATGCATCCAGAAAAAGTCACAGTTTGGTGCAGTTTGGGCTGGTGGCATCATTGGACCATACTTCTTCAAAGATGCTGCGAATCGTAACGTAACTGCGAATGCCCAAAATGCGAGAGCTTGACTTGCATGACATGTGATTTCAACAAGACGGTGCCACATGCCACACAGCACGTGTAACAATGGACTTATTGAGAGGCGAGTTCGGTGAACATTTTATTTCACGTTCGGCACCGGTCAATTGGTCGCCTAGATCGTGCGATTTAACGCCTTTAGACTATTTTTTGTGGGGCTATGTTAAAGCTCATGTCTATACAGACAAGCCCGCTTCAATTGACGCATTGGAAGACAACATTGAAGCATTTATTCGTGAGATACCGGCCGAAATGTTGGAAAGCGTATGCCAAAATTGAACTAAGCGGATGGACCATTTGAGGCGCAGTCGCGGTCAACATTTGCTTGAAATAATCTTCAAACATTAAATTATATGGACCGTACTATCGATTCAAATAGAGATTTCATGAATTTTTCTGAATTTTATGCGTATTTTTTTTTTTTTTTAATTTTTCCTATGGCTCTTAAAAAATCACCCATTAAATGATTCGAGCGACTCGAATCATTCATCAAAATTTACAGTCTTAGTTGTTGTTGTATTTACCAAAAAAAGAAAAAGACACATAAGCAAAAAAGACAAAGACAGCAAGCCGAGCAAACACACAACCTTCTAGTGAGTAATGTAGTGTTCGTAAGCTTCATTCATGCTTATTTTGTGATTCGTGTGTATGTTGAGTTATGGAGAGCCGAAATCAACACTAGCATACGTGTTGTTAAGTATGAATATGATGAGTACTCCAAACTTTGAATATGAGTGGAAGTTCCATCATATTAATAGAAGTATGAATGCATATAAGTATCAGAAATTATACTCATCTGTTTGAATACTCATTGCTGATCTCTGATGAGTACCCAATAAATGCGAAATTATCTTGTGTTATAACATCATTACCGACTACTTTGCCAACATATTGCTGACTTGCATTGGATGCTAAAATTTCTAGAAATGCTTGCCTCTTACCACAATTCATGCCTGTTCATGCGGGGAATTTAAAATTTCGTCAAACCTTGGTTTGTTTATACAAAAAAACACTCCACTTCTTTTGGCAAGACCCTTTAAATGTAATACAAAAGGATCTTTTAATCTTTATTTGCTAAACTTTGAGAAAACTTTACACAAATAATTCATACATAAAATATTATGGTATGTACATACATATGTATGTATGTATGCATATGTATGTATGTATGCATACATACATATGTATGTATGTACATACGTATGCATAACAATCCTTTTTTGCATTCTCTCCTCTCTCTCACACTCTATCAGTTCCTGGTTGTATTTATATTTATCACATGTGTTCAACTGTGGTATTTCTTTTATGTTTTTTTTTGCAAAATTTTCTTCTGCTTCACTTTGATTTTTCCAAAGAAAAGCAAAGAAGGAAAACTAAATTGTTTAATAAAACACATCTGTTTAGCTGCAAAGGTTTATTATATATGAGCCACAATGGAATTTATTGACAAGAGCGTTTTGTTTGTTTGTTTGTATTTGTGTTCTTTGGAAAAATTCTTTGGGTTCTCTTCACTTATTGTGTTGAGTATTTGGAATTATTTTTAGAATTTCCTTCTCAGTGGAAAAACATCAAGAATGTTTAGAAAGGAATGGAAAAAGCATGGAAATACTAAGTGGTTACGCTTGAGGTATGTAAGTAAGTAAAGGCAGCAATGAAATGAAATGAACGCTGTACTAAAGAGCTTCAAATGAAAACCAATTTCTGTTGGCGCATGGAATTAAGTTTTCCAAAAATGTGTTAAATGTGGTATTTAACCCTAAAATGTATGTGTATTGTTGCTTTTAAGGGTTAAGACTTATTTTTTGCCTTGTTGTATAGGTATGATGATGATTTCTTCCTGAATTCCATTTCGGCTTTTGTTGCCTCTATAATCCTTAAGTAATATTACAAAAGGACCCTTGTTTTTTTTGTTGTTGTTTTGTTTGGCCATAAAGACGTAACAAATAGTATAGCAAAGTTATGGTTTTATTTCATATCCTTTTAACCCCTTCTCCGGCTGGCTATTCATTTGCCATTTCACTTCTCCAAAAGATTTGCTTCTTTTATAAAGTAAATGGCCTGCTGCCTTTGCTGTTTTCAGTAAATTTTTTTTTTGGAACCAGGGCTGGATATTGTAAAATATTATGTTTTACTTCGTATAGTAAAAAGAAAGAAGAAAATCTTTTTTTATAACCTCAATATTAAAAAAAGGCCTCAGAATGAACACAGCGAGTCAAACAGAAAGTAAGGGGAGAGCCTTACAGAGAAAACCTAAGCCTTTACATGCTGTTGAATGTTGTAGTTAAGCTTTGATTTTTTCTGTTTTTTTTTTCTTTCCTCTTTCTTTTTGTAATTGTTGTTGTTGTATGGTATTATTTATACAAAACAAACAACAGCACCCTAACACTACCAAAAAAGGATTTTATGAACAACAACAGCCGAGCAAAAAAAAAAGGAAGGACTAAAACAAGAACATTGAATTCAATAAGCTCAAGTGTTATGATGCCTGTACCTCAATTATTTTAAATAGAATTATTACCCCCCTCGCCTTCTCTCCCGCCCCTCCATCTTTTCAATTTCTACTTGCTGCTGATTAATATGCGATAAGTTTATAGTTTTACCGAAACATAAAATAAATAGGATTTGGGTGTGTGTGTGTGTGTGTGTGTGGAAGGGGGGCGTAGCAAGGCCAACTTAATTTTGGTTTTTTGTTTTCCTGAGTTTACAATGGGAAAGGCAAGCATTTAGTAACCTCGTTTGCTTTTATATTTTCAGCTAATGAATCACAGATTTGCCCCTATTATTGGTTGAATAAGCAACAAAGCTTATGAAAAATCATAAATTCTCTTTTCCATTGAGGAATAACAAAATTAATTTATTAAATATAACACTTGTTGGACGGCCTTAGTTATTAACCACTGTAAAAATAGCTTCAGATACAGCTTCAAACATTAAGGGTTTTTTTTAAAACCCATGCATGCCGGAATAGTGATAATGTAGCTTTATAAACGCAAGCATTTTGCATTCAAATACAGCACAGTATGAGAAATTGTTCATCATGATTGAATCAAATTTGAAAAAATTGGGAAACTTCGTTCTCATTCTTATCAATATACCTGGAAATCTTCCGACCCTTCATTTTAAGCAACAACACCTCTTCAGTAAAAGTGGATAGTGGATAGTAAAAGTTACAAAGGGTCCGCCAAATAACTTTTTTTTGAAAATGCTTAAAAAAAAACTACTGAATATTTTCTCAAATTTCTTTTTTTATTTGAAAGTACAATCCTTCCGGTTAATAAAGGAAAATAATTTCATTCCAATGGCTGCCTCGGCTGGCCATGCAGTAGCCTACACCAGAAGATGCCGATTTTGGCAAAAAAAAAAATTTCAGATGAAGCTCATTTTGATCTTGGCGGGTATGTAAACAAGCAAAATTGTCGCATTTGGGGCACAGAAAACCCGCACGCATACATTGAAAAGCCGACGCACCCAAAACGAGTCACTGTTTGGTGCGGATATTGGTCCAGAGGCATAATTGGGCCATTTTTCTTCGAAAATGACAGTTACAGTCAATGGCGATCGTTATCGGGATATGTTGAACGAATTTTTGTTTACAAAAATTGAAGAGTAGGATATTGGCATGAAACATTTGTTTTCAACAGGACGGTGCTACGTGCCACACAGCCGAAGCTACACTCGATGTTTTGTGCCCTGTTTTTGAATATCGCATTATCAGCCGCAGAGCTGATGTCGTTTGGCCACCTCGGAGCTGCGCTTTGACACCGTTGGACTATTATTTGTGGGGTGCCGTCAAAGATAAGTGTTACGCCGACAAGCCAGAAACAATTGACGGTTTAAAGGACAATATTCGTGAAGCCATTGGTGAAACACAGCTGCACACAATCGATAATGTGCTCAAAAATTGGACCGATCGTGTAGGCTACACTGCATGGCCAGCCGAGGTAGCCATTTGAATGAAATTATTTTCCATTATTAACCGGAAGGATTGTACTTTCAATTAAAGAAAGAAATTTGAGAAAATATTCAGTAGCTTTTTTAAGGCATTTTAAAAAAAAAAGTTATTTGGCGGACCCTTTAAGAACAGCAGAAAGGCAACAAAAAATAATGGAAACAGTTTCATGCTCTTAAAAGTAATTAAAACAAATTTAAAAAAGAAAAATTAAAACAAAAAAAGCTCCTTGTGCAGTTATTGGTCCTAGTCCCTGCTAAAGTAGTACACTATGCTATATCTGAGAAAATAAGCATATCAACTAGAAAAGAAGTTTGAAAGAAGTTATGGACGTTGAAATTGAAACTCTTAAATTTATAATAACCGGCTAATATTTTTTTGTGATGCTCTCTACCTGATTCTTAGATCTATCGGCCTGAGTGTGAAAATATTACAAAAATAAGCGATCTTTACTCGGTACTCTAAAAAATTAATAGAGTTTACTACATATGTTACCAGTTTATGTTAGCAGTGTCATGATGTATAGCTTATATACATACATACATAATTGGTCATTACAACCCTTCAGTCAGGATTAGGACCTAGTTTCTCACACCACTTATGTTGTGTGTGTTAATTTTATACACGAGTGTTGGGACTTATAGTTTAAACTAGGCTCCGAACGACAGAGTTTTGAGAAACTTTTCATGACAATACTCTCAAATATTTGTTTTCGAGACTTTATTTAAAAAAAAATTGTTGGATGGACTGCCACCACGAGTAATCCTAATGTAGAGTGACTTTCATTGGCTTGCTTCAGTTCTATTAATGAAATCATAAAGTGATTGTAAAAAAGTAGATGATAGGTTTACCATCCGTCTTCACCTCGCCATAACGACTTCTGTGTACATATTTTGGGTTCTTGCATAACGTCTGGTGAATGCTATCCTCACCTAGAGGTCAGCACACCTTTCAAATTCCTAAAATTTTTGCAACTCCAGAAAATATTTTCTTCTCTCGAATTCGAACCTGGCTATATCACGCGACGTCATATGACATGTTATGACTCTTATTTTGATCTCTAAGGCTTAAGTTTCATTGTAAAAATATTAGAATTATTTGTCAAAAGCAATTTTTACTCAGTGCCGGGTTACAAATGTAAAGACGTCGATAATCCACAAAAAATTCCTTTATTTATGCGTGTGTATATTCCAGCATATTTCTGTTAATGTTTTACGTCACATTTATTTGATTATTATCGTTGCTCATAGGATAAGCCTTTATGACATTCTCTTGAAATTCTCTTCCTCTGTTTCGTTTTTTTTTTCATCAAATTTCTTTCGTCCTTGGCCAGTATCAACATATGCTTACGCACATTTGGCCTCTGCTTAGTAAATGGAATTCAGTTAATAAGTTGTTATTGAATTACATCAAAAGGAAGAATGTGTAAAGGAAGACATACTTACGATTATTTGTTCAGAAAAAAAGAAGAAATAAAATGAAGAATGAAAGGAAAGGAAACTGGGTTAATGCTAAGCAATGACACATTTGGCAAAAGTGTCACTTTAATAAGGCAAATTCAAGTACACACACATATGTATATACATCAAACACACTTCAGTGTAGAAATGTGTAGCAAAAGGAAGCATTCAAGCAGAGTAGTTAGCATATAATAGTGGGTTGAAGAAAAAGTTTTAGTGGGATTTTTAGTTCGTCAATTTACTTCAAAAGATGATACTCATCTTGGGTGAGGTTACAATTGACTATGAAGTTTTATGTGCCGTCATCATACATTGTACATACGCATGTACATAATTGATAATTACAACCCTTTAGTCAGGACTACAACCTAGTTTCTTACACCACTTATGTACACACATATGTGTGGTGTGTTAATTTTCCACGGAGAGGCGGGACCTACAGTTTCGAAGTCGATTCTGAACGAAAGATTTTTGAGAATCATTTCCAAGGCATTTTTATTTGCTTGCAGAGTTTTTGCCAGAAATCTGCTGAGAGAAAGTCACCAAAAAAAATTTGTTTTTTGCTTGAGATGTCTGTCCTGGGGTTTGAAACGTGGCCTCATGTCTAATAAGCCAACACACTAAACTACGGCGACGACAATCAGTCAAAACAAAGATGTTGTGTTGCATTATGATAATGCCAACTGACACATATTTTTCAGGACCCTTCAAGCATGCACTAAACTTGTCTAGTAAGCTCCATTATTACTTACTTATTTACTTAACTGGCCATTAACAACCCTATTAAGGGATTTCAGCCTGCCTTAACACATTCTTCCAGGCGCTTCTGCTTCTGGCGCGCCTACGCCAGTTGGTCACCCGAATCGATGACAGGGCTTCCTTAACTAGTCCTTTCAACGCAAACAAGGTCGTCCTCTTCGCCGATTGCCGCATATCTCCGCAGCAAATATCCATCTTGCGGGAGCATCCTCCTCCATTCGAACGACATGGCCGAGCCAGCGCAGCCGCTGGAAGTTAATACACTGCACAACGTCCATGATGTTGAGAAGCTCATACACCTCTCTGTAGGATCGGATGGGGAAATTTTCTCTAACTTTGGCACTAGACCGAAGTTCTTACGTAGAACTTTTCTCTTGAATACTCTGAATGCTTGGGCAGCACTTGCGCTGACCAACTTCTTCTTCTTCCCTGGTTGGGAGGAACTGGGCCAGTACAGAGACTGCGTTCAACTGTTGCGTTACAAAGGGCCGCTACGCATGTTCAAGTGAGCTTTTGGTATTAAAGCTACCATTCCACCTAGTGCTGCTGCATCAGCACTTAAAAGTGTCCATGCCTCTGCGCCATAAAGAAGCACGTGAAGGATGAGCGTCTTGTAAAACATTACTTTTGCCGTACGAGAGAGTTCTCTGCTACTCAGTTGCCTATTGAGACCATAGTAGCTCGTGTTGGCAAGAGTGATTCTGCGCTTGATCTCCAGACTGACATCATTTTTGGTAAGGGCGGAGACAAGATAAATAAATTCCTTAAGCTTCGTTATAGGCCCCGCAAAGTCTAGACTATCTGCCCACTAACTAGTATTTGTTTTGATGTTAACATTATTATGTTGTTCGACTACCAAGAAGCTATTTAAAATCACTTGCCCAAGACCTATTTTAGCATCAGTTACGTTTTTACTTTTTAAAAACGTTTAAGATATGAGCTCGTAGATTGCAAATAAAATAAAAATAAATTTATGTTTACATTTAATTAAAATTCTTTATTATTAGCACAATTCTGTGTGCCACTGTTGACAACTTTATGTAAGCAACAACAACTGCTGTCCTTTGTTATTCCTCTGTTTACACCCATTGCATAAACACAGACAGATCAGAACAGACAGAAACACGACAGATCTTCGTAACGGAGATCTCCAAACCACGATTACTCTCTCCGAACACACCGTGTCTTCACACAAGACTGACTGAACTTCACTAACTCAGTCGCCTGCTTTGCATTGCCTTTTATGTGGCAGAGTAAATAGTCTGATAAATATTCTTGAAGGTGAATGTTCATGACTTTGCCTTCTCCAAATCTCTATAAATGTAAGCATTGTTGTTTACATTTCTTATTGTAGTGTTGTTTGTGTATTTTGTTTACATTTATTCTTATAGTGTTGTTTGTACATTCTTGTTTACTTGTTTATCATTTTTTATGCTGGTGTTTGTTGTCATATTAAGCAGTACGATAATTTGCTAACAGGTTTCTTTACTTGCATTGTTTTGTTTTTGTAGCTTTTGTTTATAAATTTAATGTTAAGCGATGTAAAATTTTCCATTTTCATAACAATACTTTTAATATAACCCAATAATAATATAGTATCGACTATATGTACTCATTTGTATCACCATGAAACTACTTAATGGCTATACACATCAGGTAAGTGTTTGCTTTTGAAGGTGGCATGCTTATCTGACGATGGTTGGATAAATAAATAAATAAAATACACATATACATACAGTCCTACTCTCTCTCTCTCTCTCTCTCTCTCTCTTTGATAATGTATTAGTAAGCAAGTGGTGGTATTTTGTTATTTTGAGTGCCAAAAAAAGGACGGCTGTTACATGTCAGATGAACACTGAAATATTTCTCTTCGATAGCCATGTTTTTGTTCTTTTCTTTTTCCATACAAAATACATTGCTGTTGTCATTTCTTGTTGTTGTATATGTGTGTGTGTGAGCATGTGTGTTAATGTAAAATAAGGATGCCAATAAATCAAAGGCATTTTTGTTAGCTGCCCCGCAAAAAAACTAAGTATAAATCTTTACATTTCCTCACATAGCAAAATATCCTCGTTAAAAAAGAAAATGTGCAAAAAACGCTTAAAAAACTTCAGCTTAAGGATTCCCTTTAGAATGCTTGCGTATTATTTTTTTTCTTTTTTTTTTTGCCCGCTTTTAGCTGTTTCTTCTCACACATTGTTTTTTTCTCCCCCTCCCTTACCGTCAAATCATAAGTGTAAATGTATTTAGGGTGTAGCCGGATGAGGAGTAGACCGACCGGAAGTTGGTGTTGTTGTATGTGTGAATGTGAATTGAAATGTCTGAATATGAAACATATTCGAAGGTCAAAATAATAGTTGTTGCTACAAAATTCCATGTGTGTGCGTATTTTTTTTTTTTTTGTAATTTTTTCTCTCTCTTGCGAAATATTTTAAGCTTTGAAGCAAATTTTGTTAACGTTTGCCTTTAACAAATAGACCAAAACGAGATTAAAGTGAAAATGAGAAAAACAGAAATTAAATAAACAATTCAAAGACACATGTTCAAGGCAAATGCTTTATGGCCCTATATGCAGAATATTTTTCAGTGGTTTAAAGCTTATATAAGAACGGGTGGTATAATTTTGTTTAACATACGTTTTCTTAAAATAATACGAAATACAGAGATTCTACTGTAGCTACAGTATGATTTGCAAGTGTCATAAGACCATCAAAAGCATGGTAATGATGGTCGTCGTTGTCTAGTAGGTAGTGTGTTGCCTTATTAGATCTGAAGCCATGGTTCAAACCTCAAGTTTGACTTCTTCTACAAAACCAAAAATTAACAAATATAGGGCTATCCATTTCGTGGTTTCGAAAGTATGGGACTGGAATTCGACATCTGTCAAACTAAGTTGTGAAACCAATTTTTTCTTTTCGGTTGAAAGTCTGACACTGACGAAAATGGATCGCTTAACTATCACACAACGCATAAAAATTATCAAAACCTACTACAAAAATGGTGATTCTGCCACAGCCACGTATCGAACAAAATTTTCTTCAGCGATGAAGCACATTTCACACTCGGTAGGCATGTTAATAAACAAAATTGTCGTATTTGGGGTTCTGAGAATCCTCAGGTAATTGAAGAGAGGCCATTACATCCAGAAAAAGTCACTGTTTGGTGCGTTCTTTGGTCCGAAGTTGTGAGTGGACCTTACTTCATCGAAAACGACGATGGAACGACTGTGACCGTCAATTCGGAGCGTTATGGTTCATATGATAACCAACTTTTTTTTGCCTGCTATTGAAGAATACGACTTGTAGAATATGTGGTTTCAACAAGACGGTGCCACATGCCACACAACTCGAGCGAATATGGCTATATTGCAAGAGACATTTCCTGGCAGCGTAATTTCTCGTCGTGTCAAAAATCTGACGTTCGAAGTCGACTTTAAACTGCAGGCCTCTTCACTCATGTATAAAATTAACAAACACGACATAGGTGATTTTTTTCCGAGGCGAAAAAATCATCGAAAGACATTGTTGTCACTGCAACAGTAGTATGAGACTTTAACCCACTAAAAAACCACCTCTACGATTTGAACATATTTGTCCTATAGTACTACCATTTCCACCCCTTTCAATCCTACGAATTCTCTCTATCCTTCTCAATTCCTGCATCATATTCGCAGACAGCATTTTGACATATTGCCAAACCTTAACAGATCGCTGCATATACGAAACTATATTGTCTGGTGTCACTATTTCATTTATCGTCGTCTCTAACAACTCGCGTTCCAATCTAAATCTATCGCAATAAAAGAAAATATACTCAGCATTCTCAATTCCATTATTGCAAGATACCTCATTGTCGTGGCCATATTTACAGTGATATTCCCCGAAGCAGCAATGCCCTGTCAAAAACTGCAAAACATGTAAAAGTCAAAATCCTTTCAACTCAACATTGTACATTCCTGAGAAGTCTATGTGTCCATCGCCCTTTCGGCGCCGTATCCCATTGAATCTGCCATTCGTCTAAACTCTTTTGTCTTTCCTCCCTTCGTTCCTCAGTCGTTAATTTTCTACCAACAATATTAACTCTATCGTATATCCTTTTCAGTTCCATAACCATAACATCAGGGGGAGTTATACCAGATATGACACCAATAGCGTCATATGAAACTGTGCGGAAACCACTAGCAACCCTAAGGGCGTTTAGACGAAATAAAGATCTTGCAGCCCTAGCGTATGTTCTAATACCCAACGCCGATCCCCACCTAGGTGCTGCATACATCATTATCGACTGAGAAACCTTTGCCAATAACACTGTTCTGCTCTGATTTGGCCCTTCTATATTAGCCATAATGTGGGATAATGCTGCATTTACTCGAGCAACCTTATTTGTTCTTTGAATCTTACGTCAATCATAACTCCTAAATATCTAAGCGCTAGCTGAGAAGTTATATTATGTCCGTCCATATTTTCTTTCTGCTCGTTATCAAAATAGCCTCAGTTTTCTGTCCAGCCAGTTGAAGATTCGCTGACATAAGCCAGCTCTTTATTCTAGCCAAAGTCTTCATACACTTACCCTCAGTTTGATAAAATTATTTCGCCACAATTGTTACTGCAATATCGTCAGCATAACCAATTATCTGCACATCCCTTGGTACTGGGAGACGCAACACTCCATCGTAGAGTATATTCCATAGCAGTGGACCTAGCACAGAGCCCTGTGGAACTCCAACAGTTATTTTATATTTCTTAACTCCTTAAGCTGTGTCATACAGTAGGATTCTCTCAGAAAGATAGCTTCTAATGATACGCATAAGAGCACGCGGAATTAAAAGCATTTCTAACATCAAGTACCGGGTTATCCATTTCGTGGTTTCAAAAGTAAACGTAAATAAAACACATATAAAAAAAAAGATTTGTTTACATGATATTTCTTTTTTATTGTAAAGTTTGAACTTTGACCTTATGTGTGAAACAGTACATCATTTAAATGACCTCCACGCGAAGTGTTGCAAGCATTGACTCTTTTGAGGTAATTTTCGACCACTTATTGACACATATTGGGCGGTATCTCAGCCATAACTTGACGAATGTTGGTTTTTAAGTGCTCAAGAATTGAAGGTTTATCTGCATAAACACGGTCCTTCGCGTAGCCCCACAAAAAAATCTAATGGTGTCAAATCGCTTGATCTTGGTGGCCAGTTGATACCGCCACGACGAGAAATTACGCTGCCAGGAAATGTCTCTTGCAATAAAGCGTGGCATGTGGCACTGTCTTGTTGAAACCACATATTCTCCAAGTCGTATTCTTCAATAGCAGGCAAAAAAAGTCGGTTATCATATGACCATAACGCTCCGAATTGACGGTGACAGTCGTTCCATCGTCGTTTTCGAAGAAGTAAGGTACAATCACACCTTCCGACCAAAGAGAGCACCAAACAGTGACTTTTTCTGGATGTAATGGCCTCTCTTTAATTACTTGAGGATCCTCAGAAATACAAATACGACATTTTTATTCATTAACATACCCACCGAGTGTGAAATGTGATTCATCGCTGAAGAAAATTTTGTTCGAAAAATTGCCGTCCACCGGCTTTTGTTCAAGCATCCATTCCACGTATCTACGACGTTGTGAATGGTCAGCTGGCTGCAGTTGTTGCATGAGCTGGACTTTATATGGATGTAGGTGTAAATTTAAATGCAAAAGACGCCATAATGTGCCGTAAGACAGTCCTAATTCCTGAGAACGACGAGGAATCGACACATTCGGGTCTTCGGCAACACTTTCACTTACAATAATCGTAGCGATATTTTCAGCGAAACGAGCGAAACGGTGATGCACAGTCCTTTCAATATTTGTAACCACTCCAGTCTCTTCAAATTTCTTTACAATTTTCCCAATTGCTTGCGTAGTTGGACGATTATGTAAACCATAATCGCCTCTTAAAGCACGATACGTGGCTGAGGCAGAATCACCATTTTTGTAGTAGGTTTTGATAATTTTTATGCGTTGTGTGATAGTTAGGCGATCCATTTTCGTCAATGTCAGACTTTCAACTGAAAAGAAAAAAATTGGTTTCACAACTTAGTTTGACAGATGTCGAATTCCAGTCCCATACTTTTGAAACCACGAAATGGATAACCCTTTATTTCGATTTAGAATTCTTTTAGGAGAGTGTATTCAAAAATTGATTTGAGAAATCCATATATTGCCAGAGAATAGACAATGATGAGAACAAAGAGGTTCGATACATTTAATAAATTTCTACATTTTATCAATACTTCATCATACACTTCAAGCTCCTCCAAAAAATTATGCGTTTTAAACTTTTTTTAGACTTGAAAATTTTATTCCATTCGTCACTACATTTTTTAACTGGACTTAAAATAGAATTAAAAAAATTTCCTTTTCCAAAGGGATTTTACTACTGAAAAAAGAAAAAAAATTTCATTTAATTTCCCAAGCTTTACCTCTAAAGCCTCTAAGCAGCTCTAAGAATGAAAATTTTATTTTAAAATTATTTTCCATTTTATGTAGTGCAAATGATAAAATGTATAGAAAAATATGCATAGGCCCTTGGCCCCTTTATTTTGTTATGATTCTAACGATGTGTTCTATTTACTCTATTTGCACGTAAATAATACAATCCTTTCAAATCCTGTCGTTTTTTTATTTATTTTCGATTCTAAAATTTAAACCAGTAGTCTTCCACAATATTTAAAATTTTTTTTGTTGTTTTTTTTGTATTTTTCTAGGTTACCATCATAGTTGAATAGACATAAATTTTATTTTATTTCCTATTAAAAACTAAACAAATGCAGCATAAATCATTTTAAATGGCTAAAAAGAGAAAAACATTTTCCGAAAAAAAATTTTTGAAAAAAAAGCCGAGAAAAATCTGAAAAAAAATTATTGAAATCCAGCAATATTGACAAACACATGTTTGTAGCTTCACCAACTGGTGGCAAGTAGTGTAATTGTGTGTATGTGTGCGGGTGTATCAGTGCAAGTACTTAACCAAAATAAAAAAACCCAGAAACTATTTGTTGGTCTATAACAGAGCAAATGCGGTTAAAAGCAGTTTAATCAGTAAACCTGTCTTTGATTTATTTATGTTTTTATGCCAAACAAAACAAAATAAAACAAAAACGAGCAAAAAACACACACACACACTCTTACCAACAGGACATAGGACATATAAAATGTATGTATTTTTTGTATGCTGGCATGTGTGTGTAGCTAGGCTTGTGTGCGTGTGTAGATACCCTGTCGGAAAAATAGCTAACTTTAAACTAACTTTAAGCTAACTATTTCGCAACTAGTGCTGACTACCACCTGGATTACTTTTCAATGGCAGCAACTAACTATTTTTACATTGTGATGTCCTAGGCAGTAGTCAGTTATTCTCTGCATTACTTTTCAACCAACTTAAAGTTAACTACTTATAAGTTAGCTTTAAGTCGACTAGTTTTAAGTTGGTTTTTAGTTAACTTTTTGTAGCTAGCTTTAAGTTCACTTTTTGTAGTTAGCTTTTAATTGACTTTTTGTAGCTAGCTCTTAGTTCACTTTTTGTAGTTAGCTTTTAGTTGACTTTTTGTAGCTATGTAGCTGTAATTAAACCTCTGCATTTTATATTTTTTGGAGTGAATAAATATATAATTTGTTTTATTTTAGTTTTTGAAAATAAATTTATTAAAACTTCATTAATAATATTAATTGGTAAACAATTTATAAATTCTAAATTAAAATTAAAAACTCATATAAAAATTCTCTATAAGGTACATGTATACATATATGCAAGTAAAAGAATTATATTTATAAAACATACACATTTTTATATATATTTTTGTTATTGTTAAAAATAAAAATGTTATTTAAACTTCACTATTGTTTGTTCGGAATAATTTTAATTCATTAAAAAATTACATTTAATTTTTTAACTTATTTTTATTATTTTGTACGCACTGAGCATGAATATAACGCTTTTTTATTATTTTCAAAGCACTTCTTATCTCCTTTTCAGCATCTTGAAAGCCAAGTGATTGACAGGCATCTGTTTAGAATATAGATACATTCGTTTACATATCCTTAATATAGAAAGACCTTATGACTTACCTATCAAGGCATGAAAGAAAGCTTCAAAGCCTTTTAAGCGCTTTTTGCCGTGGATTCCATCTAAATTTATGTCCATGCACAAATTTATTGACATTATTTCTGTCAAAGTTTTCGGCAGGCGGCCCTTCAATAGAGTTTTCATTGTATTTATCTGGAAAAAGTAATTATGCATTTAAGTACATATACATATGTACATATGACTATATGACTTTATGAATTTTGGTATTCGATTAGAAAACTTACATAAGATTCACGATTGTTTTCAGTAATACTAATATTTAATTCGTGTAAGTCATTTACATTTTTTAAAGGGAAAACAGACGGTAAATTTTTGAGCGTTACTTCTTGGTGTAAAATCTTTTCAGTTAAAACTTTTTGATCAGCCAAGGCCTTCATTATGACTTCATTTTGTTTTACAATAATTTCTGTGGATAGATAATGAACACAATTAATTATAAAGGTATGAAAAATACTTTTATTAACGACATACCTTGGAGATTTTGTATTGTATCTGAAAGAGTAAAACGTGGTATATTGGTTAATATAAAGTTCGGTAATTTTTAGTAAAATCTTACCGTTTATCTGCCTAAAATTTTCTGTGAAATTTTCGGAGCAATTTTTGCATGGCTGTGTTTTGTTTTGATCTATAATATATGTAATATAGGTTATAAAAATTAATAAAAATAGTTATTAATTACTTACACGGTGCAATTGGTTGTAAGCTAATCTGGCAACGGTTAATTTGTGGAAGCGACATCTGGATGCTTAAATCATAGTTATGAATATACGCAAAATGAGTTTATGTATGTGAATTTTTAGACTTTATTACTTGCAACCATGCAAAAGTGGCACTAAAAGGTATTGATTGCCAAATGGAAATCCTGAAAACTTAATTTCGATATTTTCTATGTTGAAAACTTCTTCATCACCTAAATCATTTTGATTTACTACACAAGTACCTAAAACATTAGCTGAATGTAATGGCTCTTGAAAAAAACTCGTAATATTTCGAAATGGGCGGCCTAAAATTGACACCGAGCTGTTTAATGAAAAGCCTGTAATTTGAATAGGTATAAACGGTCTGATGGCGCAAAAATTGTTAGGACAAACAGCGGTAAAAAAATATTCAGGTGTTTGTACACTAACAACAACCCCATTTTTTTCATTAATTTTTAGTTCTTTTCCGATTTTTACCATCTCTTCATTTTTCATACGAATATGAATTTGTTGTAGAATCTTTGAAGGCTTTTTGACATATTTTTTTAACTTTTGAAGATAATCCTCAAATGGGTAGCAGGAAAAATTTTGAAATGGTCCGAATGTTTTCACACATTCACTAATATGTAAAATATTATGAACATTGTATGACAGGCTGTCTTCTCCAAAAATCACGGGAAAGTTCTCCACAAACAGTTCCAACAGGACTTGAGCAATTTCAACATTCCTTTCACATGTTCTCGGGCAGGATAATAAACGAGAAGCACAGTGAAGTAGAAGGAACTCATAGTAAAAATCTTCATGAACTCTATTCTTTAAAACCAGTATGCCTGTGTACAATAAAAATTGGCGAAACTCTGTTGCTTTCCAGTTATGTATCTCTTGCAGTTCTCTTGGATATCGTGAGAATTCCCGTGGGATGTACTTTTTCAAGGCCAGGAGATGTGCAGAAATGTCTTCTTTAACTTCTTTAGTTATTTTGAAATTAGTTTTGTCTAAGTTTAATCGAACTAGCATTTTCTTTACAACTCCAAGATCTATTAGGTGCATTGGATCAAGGGGAACTTGAGTTATCATACCCAGACCGAGCTCTTCAAATGGAGATTGCTTCAAACGAAATCTTACTTGATGATGGTTGGGGTACTTTCTTGATGTAAAATCGTCATCAGATATAAGTTCACCCGGCATTGAAGAATACGTTAGCACATTCCCGATTTTTTTACTGATTTGGGTACATTTTATGCAGCCGTAAGAAGAAGTATGACCAACAGTACCACAAGCAAATGCTTTTGCTGGAGTATCACAAATAAGCCCCCTTATACCGAATGACATAATACTGTTATTAATGTTTATCCCACTAACAGTTAATTCTTTTACCTCTGTTATGAAATCGCTGAGGAAATTAGAAATATCATGTGGTTTACTTTTTCCAACATAGATACCAATAGGGAAAACAGAAATGTTGGGAAAGTCGACAATTTTAGCCAAGATTGGCCATAATTGAGTTCTTGAGCTTTTAAACAAAGGCAGACCATCTATGTTCACGTCTATCATTATTTTGTCGCGACCACTTATGATATCTAAGACTCTCAAAAGTTGTTTTTTTATACCAAAATGGCAATATGAGCCGGGAAAAACGTTGCTTAAACATAATTTTTCACGATTTTTAGTAAAAGCGTTAGCACTTAACGGCACTTCTATATTTTCCTCAGCTAAAATTTTTAATAAATTTTCGAAACAATCGCGGGACGGCCTATATTTAAAATACCAACTACCAATTTTTTCTTTTAACGTTTTTCTTTCCGCACACTGTTCATAAGAAGCATTAATAACACTATCAATTTGAATTTCACTTGCATTTATGCCCGATACACCAGCAGATGGGTTTGTGTCTTCCAACTGTGCTACATGACACGATAGTAGTTTGTTGGAAAATAGATCACGTTCTTTTTTAAATAGCCTTCTCAAATGCCTTTTAGAAACACTTCGCATATTTGCAAATACATAAATTCAAATTCTTTTAAATGGAATCAAAATCACTATATTAAATTCACAATACAAAATTTTCACTCTTACCTTTTCTTTACACAACAAAATTCGAATATTTTTAAGAAAAATTTATTTTTTACAAAAAATAAAAATTTATGACATGAAACTCATGAGACATGATTTATTAAACTCTGCATTGAGTAGTAGTTAGCTTAAAGTTAGTAAATAAAAGCTAACTTAAAGTTGGTTATTTTTGTAGTTAGCTACTCATTCTCCTACAGGGTATTTTAGCTCTGCGGCATTAAATAACATTGAAAATAAAAATAAATTTTGTTGGAATTTTTTTGCCTTTTTTGTTGAGGAAATTTAAAATGTTTGGTATTTGGGGGGGAAATATCTCTGCTTTTGGTACATTCTTTAAATGGTGTTTTAAATGGTGCTTAATTACTACTTACTTAATATGCTATTAACAACCCGATTAATGTATTTCAGGTGCCTCTGCTTCTTGCTTGCCTTTGCCAGTTAATCTCACAAATCGATAACAGGAATTTCTTGATTTGATTCTTCTCCGATTTTATTAAATCTCCGCCGGCTCATCCTCCTCTATTCGAAAGACATGTCCGAGCCAAACCAGCCGCTGTATATTAATACGCTGCACAACGTCCATTATGTTGAGGAACTCATACAGCTTTCTGTAGGATCGGATGCGGAAATTATCTCCAACTCGCACTGGATTGAAAATCTAATGTAGGACTTTTCTCTCGAATACTCTCAAGGCTGCTGCATCAGTGCTTAATAGTGTTCATGCTTCAGCACCATAAAGAAGCACGGGGAGCTTAAGCGTCTTGTAGAGTATTAGCTTTGTCGTACGAGAAAGATCTCTGCTACTCAATTGACTATTGAGACCATGGTAGCACCTGTTGGCAAGAGTGATGCTACGCTTGATCTTCAGACTGACGTCATTTGTGGTGGTAACGGCGAAGCCAAAATCAACAAATTCACTGACTATACCGAACATACAGTTTTCTACCGTAATCTGTCCTTACTTGTCTACAACATATACTTGATTTAGCACTCAACGAGATGTCAAAGTGGTACAATATTCAGATCATATGTGTACCGTGACATACTGGTTTTCCATAGCACTGCAAAGCAAATAAATTGGCCAAGTGTGACACAACGATTGGATTTCGGGTTTATTCTCCATATTAGGAATCCTATTGAAAAATTTAAAGTTAAATTGATAGGTGAAGTCGCCGTAGTCTAGTAGGTAGTGTGTTGGCTTATTAGACGTAAAAGTCAGGGTTCGAGTCCCAGGCCAGACATCAAAAGAAAATACAAAAAGTATTTCTTCAGCGACTTTCTCTCAGCAGATTTCTGGCAAAAACTCTGAGAGTGAATAAAATTGCTTTAAAAAGTTTCTCAAAAATCCGTCGTTCGGAGTCGACTTTAAACTGTAGGTCCCACCACTCATGTATAAAATTAACACACACAACATAAGTGGTGTGAGAAACTAGGTCGTAATCCTGACTGAAGGGTTGTAATGACCAATTAATAAATGGTAGAACATTCATTACATATGTGTAATGTAACATACTGGTTGGTATTCCTGCAAAGCAAATAAATTGGCCAGGTCTGACACAACCATTGGATTTCTGGTTAATTCCCCATATTTGGCATCCTATTAAAAATTTGAAAGTTTAAATTGATAGATTCTATCAAAACAGAGTGGCCAGCTTCGAATATGTGCAAGAAAACGCAGTAAATTTGTCAAACATTAGGCAAAGGGCGAGCAAAGCTCTATTTAAACTACAAGGGAGTTATT
The DNA here is from genome assembly GCA_936449025.2 of Sarcophaga subvicina. NCBI lineage: Eukaryota > Metazoa > Arthropoda > Insecta > Diptera > Sarcophagidae > Sarcophaga > Sarcophaga subvicina. The sequence continues at coordinate 101,111,718 of OW388083.2, read as the reverse complement.
ACTGAGTATTGTCTTATAGATTCTCCTGTCACACATGTTGATCATGGCCATATGGAATATGCCTTCAGCAGAAGCTCCAAAGATATCCCCAGCACCTAAGCTTTTGCTATGCAAATAAACTATCTGATCTGTTAAGGGTGGATGTTCAGAATATAAGTGGCTTCATAAAAAACTTTGGTTAATTTCGGGACCAAGGTAAATACACGACTGTAGTATTCCAATGGATAGTCGTCGTAGTCTAATAGGTAGAGTGTCTTCCTATTAGACTTGAAGTCTAGGTTCAAACCCCAGCAGACATCTCCAAGAAAAACGAAATATGAACAAATATTGCTTCGGCGACTTCCACTCAGTAGACTTCTGGCAAAAACTCTGAGAGTGAAGAAAATTGCCATGAATAAGTTTCTCAAATAGCTGCCGTTCGGAGACGACTTTAAATTACCGGTCCCGCCACTCAGGCATGAATTTAACACATACACCACAAGTGGTGTGTGAAGCTAGCTTGCAAACCTGACTGAAGGGTTGTAATGACCATTTATGTATGTATGTATGTATTATTATCATTCGGATTTAACAGTAGTGGTCAGCAATAAGTATTCAAAACGATGAGTAGATTCGAATCATACTTCTAATTTCTAATATTTATACGCATTCATACTTATTTTAATGCCATACTCATACTACTCATATTCAAAGTTTGAAATACTCATGGTTCTCACACTTACCAATACGCATGATGTTATTGATTTCGACTCTCCATGACTCATCGTATACACGAAACACAAAATAAGTATGATTCGCGTAATAACACTACGTACTCACAAGAGTATGCTTGCTGTCGTTGTCTTTTTTGTTTATGTGTCTTTCTTCTTTCTTTCTAAATGCAACAACAACTAACACTGTAAATTTTGACGAATGACTCGAATCACTCTACGAATTTATTAGTATTACAAGTATTTTTCTAAATTTATGGATCTAAATGAGTAGGCTTATGAATCAAACATATTTCGAATGGTATGAGTTTGACGTCAACGTTGTACTCATACTCATTGAAACCTGTACTTATAAATTTACATTGTACTGAGTACGAATGAATCAGAGTAGTTGGATTTCAATACTGTTGACTCACTCATACTCAAAATTTCATGAGTACTCATGAGTAGAGAAAAAGCGATTCATTGCTGATCTCTGGTTGACAGCTTATTAAAGACAACAACCAGTAGTTAAAATCTTAGAAACATAAATTCGTGAATTTCGAATTATTAGCATGTAATACGGGGGACATGTGTAATTTTTCCCATAAAATCATTAAAAAAAATTATTTTATTAGCCAATAAGCATAAACAAACAGTAAAGAACGGAGATAATTATAAATATTTTAGCTTATTTCGTTACCGCTTAAATAGTTTTATTAGCTATTATGGCAATAGCCTTATAAAAACCCATTTACATGATGAAATTTTAATATTACCAGGATACTTTTTTTTCTTCTTAAATTAACTACATAATGATAGTAATTAATTTTTATTTGTTTTTCATTTGCCTATAATAGTCCGTCAGCACTTTAAGGTGAACATTATTAATTTTATCTTAACCAGTTAACAGTTTGCCTTGAAACAGTAAAGGAACTCTATGCTAAGTTTACTTACTTAAACTTTTACTGGGTTAGGTAGTAGAAAAATACATGCTAAATACACTCCCTATCCCAGTTAATTTACTTCCTTCATAAATCTAATCGTAGTAGTCATGCCACTAAATATTTTATTGCGTATTAAAGTTTAGAACATTAACAGGGGGCGTTAGTATTTTTATTACCTCTCTGCCTTACCTCTCTCTCTCTCGCTTTCCCTCTCTCTACAGGAATTTACATTTATTTCGTTTGGCAGGAATTTCTCTAGAAGAAGAGAAAATTTATTAATTTATTGTAGTGACACCCAATAATATACAAGAAACTAGACAACACACTTCAAATGTGTATTATTTTCTCAAGTAATTGATTTACTGGAGGCGTTACAGTAGACATTAGAAACAGGTGTTATCGATAAATTATAATGGAGTTGAACAAACAAACAGAAAAGGTCGTATAAAAATTGAAACATTTTCAAAGAGATTCAACCCAAATCAGTGATTTCAAAGTGAGTGTGTTGTGACAATAAAGTGTATAAAACTAATGATAATTGTCCGTTAAAGGACAGTTGTTAACTCCACTTGAGGGAATATTACCGAAATCACAATCAAATTGTGTTTAAATAAGTATGTGCAGTTGATAGTTATTTTCGAAAGTTTTCTTTTTCCACGTTTAATAAATATTAATGGTCAGTATTTATTGTTTGACGTAAGAACAAATGGAATTTTGTAAAACAAGAGGTGTATCTGTTGCATATGGTTTGTGTCTTTAATATTTTTTATTTTGTTGACATTTCAAAGAGTAACAGTCTTATGCAAAAAAACTTACAACATGCTTACTAACCATTGTTAAGCTAAATTCGATAAAAGTATATCCAAAAACGATAATTAGCTTAAAACACCTCTAGTAAACCATTGTTAAATCTAAGAAATTTAACAGTGGTTCAACCCTATTTCAAACCTACATTAAAGTCATATGCCATAATTTTATTACAATTTTTGACATTTTGTGAAAAATATTCTAATTTAAAAAAAAAAAAAAATAAAAAAAATTAAAAAAACAAAAATAATATGGATACACTCAATTTAATCCGGAGAATTGGTAAGTTTATTAGAATTGGAAAATATTTTGATACAAATATATTAATTTTGAATTTCCCTCGTCAAAGGATTTACAAGGAGCGGACCGACCCCTTCTCCATTCCAGATGTGGAATTTAAATCCAAGTACCGTTTCAATAAAGAAACCGTTAAAAAAATTGTAAGTCTAATACGATCAGATATAGAAGTTGATCGAAGAGGATGTGGAACTTCCCCTGAGCTGCAGGTGTTAGTAGCATTGCGTTGTTGGGGACGTAGGGAAGTATGTAAACTGAATAACAAGGAAAGCATAGATTTAACATTACATTTTTAGATTAAGGATGATGCTGGTGATATCCATGGCCTTGCACAATCTACAGTTACCCGTATATGTGCAAAAGTTGCCCGAGCTTTGGCCAAGCTCAGCAAACAACGTTTTATTCGATAATTTTGAAATTATCCGATTATTAACCGGTTAAGAAAAACTCAAATAATTATTTGTCGAATAAACCAATTAAACCAAAAACACGAGTAATAGAAATTATTATAATCATTTCAGATGAGGATATGGACGAGGTTATTGAATTACAAATTCCTGATAATGAGGCAAACGTGATGGAAGGAAATACCTTATCCTCTTCGTTCTAATTTTCAGATCTTTTCCTTTTATTTTTAGGTTTTTTCTCCATATTTTTTCTATCCAAATTATTCTTTTTGCCAAAAATATAAATTTTGTTTACAAAATAGTTTAGTGATGTCTAAATTAGCAAAACAAATTTATAGAATCCGGTACTCGAATACTTTCTTTAATCAAAATTTAATATTTTAATTACATTGGTTGTTTTATTTTATTTGTACATTGTTTTTATTACATAAATATATACAACCCCATTTTTATGTTAATAAAAACAATTATTTTGTCTAAAAACATAAAAAATAATATTAGACACGAATACCAAATGAACTAATAATCGTTCAAACACAACATTAAGTAAAAATTGACAGAATAAAATAATGGTATTGACAGCATCAAATTAAAAAAAAAAAACATTAAAATGGATATTAGTTAAAATACTGTTTTTGCATATACTTTTTTAATAATGGATTATTAAGCTAAAAATCGTTGTTAACTAATGTTCACTTTAAGGTCATAATAAGTTTTTTTTCCATAAGACTGTAAGTGTTTATTATTTAGTCACTGAGGGCTATAGTGAAAGCAAATGAAAGGTTAGAGAACATATCAAATTTTGTGCTTTCTATACTACTTAAAATCGAAAACAGCATATTTGGACAACAGCCACAACTTACTTACTTACTTACTTAATTGATCGTTATAACCCTTTACAACCTAGTTTATCTTACCACCTATGCTGTGTGTGTTAATTTTATTCAAGAGTTGCAGGATCTACTGCTTGAGAAATCTTTCGTGCCAATTTTGTTTTACTCTCAGAGTTTTTGTTAGAAATCAGCTGAGAGGAAGTCTCGAAGAAATATTTGTTCATATTTCGGTTTTGTTGGAGATGTCTGAGCTGGGGTTTGAACCATGGTCTCACGTATAATAAGCCTACACACTACCTACTACACAGTCACTTCAATTTAGATTATTTATTCAGAATAAATAGAAGGCTAAACATTTGGATAGGGGAGCATAAGAACTCCCACGTCATCCAAAGAAACGGAAAGGAAGATGAATTGGTGTTATTACTGGTGGCTTTAAAGCTAAAAGAAGATGAAGTGGTGTTCTTGTTAAATTCAGGCAGATCGGGTTAAATTTTTGGCAGGAATTAGAAATCATATAAAAAGAGAGAAATTCAATGTCAAATGTCTCGAAGACAAGTGACGGCGAAAGTCTATTGTGTATGTCGGAAGAGGTACTTAAGCGCCATAAGAAGTATTATTACTAACGCCTCGATAGGTTTAGGTTTAGGTTAGAGGTTTAGGTTAGAGGACGTCAAATAAGACAAGTACAGTACCCGGAGGTCAAGTTGACCCATTGTACAAACGTCCTTAAGATGAGAGGATAATAGGAGATAGGAAAAAGGAGAGGAAATAGGAAAGGGAGAATAAAGAAGGGGAGGAATTACAAAGACTAATAAACACACAAGAGAGAGCGCGACTACACCTGCTCAAGAACGCCTTGATATGTAAATGTTTTTCAGCCTCAAGTGAATTGCACATTATTTTGATGTATAGTAATCTTCTTGTCAATTCCATGCCTTCTGGGGATGAGATTGATCTGAGAATAAAACAATCACAGCACCAGCCTAGAGGCATTGAGATGTAAAGTCAGCACAGTTTGTTTCATCAGAGTTTAGTATTTTACTTACTTACTTAATAGGTCATTGCAACCCTTAAGTCAGCATTACAACCTAGCTTCTAATATCACCAATGCTACGTGTATTAATTTTATACATAAGTTGCAGGACCTAGAGTTTAAAGTCGACTTTGAACGACAGATTTCTGAGAAGCTTTTCGTGGCATTTTTATTTACACTAAGCGTTTTTGCCAGAAAACTACTGAGAGGAAGTCGACGAAATATACAGTCACACAGATAATTATACGTACCCTCCTAAAAATCATTTTTTTAAAAAGTAATGAACTTCTAATCTAAAATTTCTTTACTTTAGCGTCTGTAACGACACATTTACTTAAATAAAGAAAAAAGATTCCCAAAATCTATGAATTTGTGACTGCAGTTTGCTTAAAACCAATATGGCACCACAGAAAATTATACGTACGACGTATATTTCGCATAAAATTTCTCCAAGGGTAGCCCGGTATATAAAAGGTATTGTGGATAAAAATCCTAGGACTACAGCCGTAGAAATACGAAATACCTCGGAAAGTGATCACAGTGTTATTGTGCATTCCGAAACAGTTCGAAGTGTTTTGAGAAAGAACGGTTTCCGAAGCCGAGTGCCGAGAAAATAGCAACGATTGGAATTTGCGCTATAATATATGGACAAGTCAACTGATTTTTGGGCGAATTTAATATTTAGTGATGAGAACAAATATAATTTGTTCGGCTGTGACGGAAAACAAAAAAATTGACGCAAAAATGAGTCGACTTGTCCATATATTATCAATAAAAAAAATTATTTTTAGGGGGGGTACGTATAATTATCTGTGTGACTGTATTTTCATATTTCGTTTCGCTTCAAAAATGTCTGGGAAAGGCTTTGAACCATGGGTTCCCGTCTAATAAGCCATCACACTACCCACTAGACTACGGCGACCTCAAACGGTTGTCTATATTTCCTCATGTTCTAGTATATTTAAACTTACTTATGTTGGTTATTTGACGATGGACACATCTATACATACATAATTGGTCATTACAACCATCCAGTCAGGATTACAACCTAGCTTTTCACATCACGTATGTGGTATGTGCTAATTTTATACATGAGTTGCAGGACCTAAAGTTTAAAGTTGACTCTGAATGACAGTTTCTGGAGAAACTTTTCATGGCACGCTAATGAGCGTACTCATGAGACATTTCTCCTTAAATGTACACCGTATTGGTATGATAGGAAATGATGAATGCGTGGCATAAGCTGAAAGCATCGAAACGATAGAACTTTTTATGTGTCTTTGTCCAGTTAGCTCGAAACCCCAATATTTTGGGGATCACACTATACCTAACATAACTCATCTCAAAGCAGTTGACTGGAAGAAGTTGAGATAGTTTGTACAAGGTACGGAGTTCATATAGAAAGTGAGATGGTATTCCTAACAGTGAGCGCACAACAACACTAAATGATGGCTTACTTATGCGCCAATTTTCATGAGGTAGTGTCCTCTCCTTCAACCTACCTACCTACATACCTAGCTAAGTTAATTGGCTATAAAACTTAATCATTGCTATGGGCCGCCATCAAATTTTACAATATGGCTTGAGCATTGACCCTGCAATGAAACTACATACATACGTACATACATAATTGGTTTTTACAGTCCTTTCGTCAGGATTACAACCTAGCTTTTCACACCACTTATGTTGTGTGTGTTATTTTTAACATGAGTGGCGGTACCTACAGTTTAAAGTCGATTCCGAATGACAGATTTTTGAGAAACTTTTTCATGGCAATTTCATTTACTCTCAGAATTTTTGCCTGAAATCTGCTGAGATGAAGTCGCCGAAGAAATATTTTTTCATATTTTTGTTTTGATGTCTGACCTGGGATTTGAACCGTGGTCTCACGTCTAATAAGCCAGCATGCTATCTACTAGACTACGGGGACTGCAATGCGATGAAACTGACTTGTTGCTATTCGAATATTTGCTGACTGCTTTGAGTTTGATCTTGCAACCAAACAATCTCCCCAAAGTCGATAGACTTTTCGACTTCAGCTCTAAATACCGCTACTGAATGCTTCATATCTGCTGTGGTGGTTTTTGAATGTGATTAATAAAGACAACAAAAATTAATTTTTAAATTGATTACATAGACTATTGGATTGTTTACTTAATTAATTTAATTTTTTTTTTTTTTTGTTATAAAACAATTTAAACACACATACTTTATAAGACTTATAAGACAATTTCGTATTGTCCAACTGGTGTTAATATTTTAAAATGTTCATAATACTTTAGCACTCATATTCGTATTTCTTTTGATCAGTATTTATCCGTTTAAAATCCCTGTTAAGTTGACCATATTGTATACAGGCTTTCATGACACAATCTTTAAAACTCTTCGAAAAATATACAAGAAGAGAGAGAAATAGAGAGAGAGAAACTATGCAATTACATGATACTGTAGCTGTATGTACAAACATATGTATGTACATATGTACATAAGTAACTGTTTAAAAAATAAAATAAGTGTGTACGAGTGTGTATGAGTAAGTAAATGTGCAATTCGATGTGGAGGATATTAAAAATAAAAACAACAATTGACAACAGCACTTGGCTATTAAACACATATGTATGGATATACAAACAAACATACACATGTATACACTGTACTGTATTGTACGTGTATATGTTTTTATTCCACAGACATATGTACATACATACATACACATATATGTACGCAATATAAGAAACCATTGCGTATGTATGTATATAGTATTTACTTAATATATGTATGTATGTGCACACATTCATAGATATGTTTGTATATTAATTTACTCCTAGAAGAGGACATTAAAATCCACCCCGCTGTTCTTCTTTAAATAATTGAATGCAATTCTTTGCTACACTTTTCGTACACTCTCTTTCAAAGACCATTTTCTCACTTTCACCCACTTCAGTTGGCAAGCCGACCGGCCATGTGATTGGAGGCGGGGGGCAGAATGGAAATCTTTTTAATTCATTTCATCCGTTTGTTGGCAATAAATACAAGGATATGACATGGAGAAAGAGAAATTTAAAATAAAAGCACAATTCCAAAAAGAAAATTATGCAGCACACACACAGTTGAAGTGAAATTAAGCATTAACGGCTACTGTGTATAGAAGAAAGTATTTTAATCGCATTGAAATTAATGACAGTGGGCTCAACAATTAAAAATTATAAAAATTTAGAAATTAAAAATTATATGAAAAGTGTCGTGTTTAATTTGGACAATAGATTTTGAATTTATTTTGATCGTATGCCTTTGAAAAGACACTCAATTACGGCTCATTCTTCTAATCTAGCAGTTGGTAGCACACCAACTACTGCCTTATGTTTCTCTCTCTCTCTCTGTAATATTTATTTCGTGTGGATCTGCAGTGATTCTTCTCTGATAGAGCCTACCCATAACCATAAATATCGGAATAAGGTCTACAAAAACGAATTGAATTTGATATTAATAGCTGGTAGGGAAATGACGGGAAAGGAGAAACAAATTTGGCTCCAGACTAATGCATGACTGTATTGTTCTACAGGCAGAACCTTCCACAAATTCATAGGGCAGTCCTTGGATCCTGGTCATATAACATCTTTAGTGACATAGTAATTGTTGGCTTTAACTTCAACTGTTTGAATGGTCAATGAGGACAAAGTCGCTTATAGGTTGGCTCTGATAATCCCCGTAGTTTAGTAGGTAATATGTTGGCTTATTAGACGCGCTTCAAACCCCAGATTTCTGGTAAAAACTCTGGAAGTAAATAAAAATTGCACTAAAATTTTCTCAAAAATCTGTCATTCAGAGTCGACTTTAAACTGTAAGTTCCGCCACTCATGTATAAAAATAATACACACGACATAATTGTTGTGAGAAGCTAGGTCGTAATTATAACTGAAAATTGTAATGATCAATTATGTATGTATGTCAGACAGTCACCAAGGTGTTAATCTGACTATATAGGTTAGGTTAGAGGACGTGTACTTGTCAATTAAGACAAGTACAGTACCCGGAGGTCGAATTGACCCATTGTACAACGTCCTAGTTTCTCACACCACTTATATTGTGTGTGTTAATTTTATACATGAGTGGTGGGAACTACAGTTTAAAGTCGACTCCGAACGACAGATTTTTATTTATTGAGAAACTTTTCATGGCAATTTTTATTTACTCTCAGAGTTTTTGCCAGAAATCTACTGAGAGGAAGTCGCCGAAAAAATACTTTTTGAATTTTATCTTTGATGCCTGGCCTGGGGCTCGAACCCAGGCTTTTGCGTCTAACAAGCCAACACACTACCTACTAGACTACGGCGACTTCCAATATGACCATATATACGATCTCTCTTTTTATTATCCTAAAACCGAGATAAATCCCGTACCACGAAAGTTGTCTTTGATCTGGGCGGATGATGGTTGTGTGATTACTGGTCACTGGTGATACGATCTCATCCCCATGTGAGGATGGGATTATCATCTAATTTCCCTGTCATTTAACAGAATACCCACTCTCTAGACAGCTTAGCTAATCTGGCTTCTAAAGATGTTGAAAGAATTTTCCAGGTAATATTCCTGAAGCCACCGTAGTCTAGTAGGTAGTGTGTTGACTTATTAGACGTGATACCACGGTTCAAACCCCAGGTCAGACATCTCCAACAAAACGAAACAAGAAAAAAATAGTTCATCGAAGACTTCCTCTCAGCCGATTTCTGGTAAAAACTCTGAGAGTAAATAAAAATTGCCATTAAAAAGCTTCTCAAAAATCTGACGTTCGGAGTCGACTTTAAACTGTAAATCCCGCCACTCATGTATAAAATTGATAGATCGTATTACTGAAGGGTTGTGATCACAAATATTCCAAAAAACCGGTATAAATCCCGTATCACACAAGGTTTCTATGATCAGTGCAGATAATGGTTGTCGATACTCATGTAATAGCGCTTGCTCTTGCGTATTGTGACTTCTACAGGGTTGCAATCATGTGGAAGAGGATGAGGTTATCATCCACTTTCTCTGTCATTTACCAGGATATATACGCTCCAGACAGCTTAGCGGATCTTGTGTCTAAAAATATTGGAAGAATTTTTTGGCTGCATTTCCTGAAGTCGCCTGGGTCAAGCCCCAGGCCAGACATCTTCAACAAAACGAAATATGAAAAAAATATATGTCTTCGGCGACTTCTTCTCAGAAGATTCCTGGCAAAAACTCTGAGAGTAAATAAAATTTCCATGAAAAAGTTTCTCAAAAATCTGCCGTTGGGAGATGACTTGGATGGCGTGAGCAGATTGGTTGTAGTCCTGACTGCAGGGTTGTAATGACCAATTATGTATGCAGGAATGTATTCCTGAAGAGCTAAATCTCTGGCTGTTCTTGTTTTCGGTCAAGATCGACTGAAATTATGTACCGTGCTGAAGAATTGGTCAGATTAGCTGTGCAATATTGATTTTCTGATGGTAAATTTATTCAAATCATACGTCTATATACTCCTCCTGTCTATATACTCTCTTCAGATCATATCAATATGCTCAAAATAAGTTCGAGGCTAAGGATCATGAAGGTTTGACGGCATTGAATTATTAATACTTGCACTCCAGCTAAAACTATTGGTCTCCTTAAATCTTATTTGATTGGATATCAAACAGCACATCAGAAATAAACTGTAATACAAAATAAGGAATTGGAAAGGAGCGAAAAGGTTAAATGGTTCTTTACATAAATACATACATAATTGGTCATTACAACCCTTCAATCGGAATTACCACCTAGTTTCTCACACCACTTATGTTGTGTGTTTAATTTTATTCATAAGTGGTGGGACCTACAGTTTAAACTCATCTCCGAATGATAGATTTTTGAGAAAATTTTTAGTGGAATTTCATTTAACTCTCAAAGTTTTCGCCAGAAATCTACTGAGAGGAAGTCGTCCACGAAATATTTTTTTCATATTTCTTTAAGTTGGAGATGCCTGACCTGTGGATTGAACCCTTTAGAAACTTGAATTCCTTTTTTAGGCTCATTAAATAATAAAATTAATTAAACCTTCGTTTTCTTTTGCCCAACTGTATAGTGTTTGTTTATTTGCGTTTTTATTTTCTTATTTATGACCGTCGAAAGATCCATTTACCATTTCTTCACTTGCGACGAACAAATTAATTTCTGAGAACCCACTTCCATACACAGCACACAGGCCATAACCAAAAGCCAATCATAATATTATACACCCACACCCATAAGCAGCAAACTAACACATGGACTTAAACACGCCCGCACACAGAGTTACAAATTATATAAAATTTATTAAAGACAGAGACAGAGACAGAGATGGTGACCATGGCCATTAAGTGTTACAATTACTTTATTAATGTCTTGAAATTATGGACAAAAAACTATGCATTTAAATTAAAGTAGAAGATGAAGAAAGAAGACGAGAAGAAGTAAAGAATTATGGGCCTAGAAATGAAAGAAATTAAAAACTAAGAAGATTAAGTCTACAATGCATATATACAACATGCATGTGTACATTACAGTGAGCGTCAAAAGAAAGCGTACACTATGAACAAATTTCTAAAAATCATTAAATCCATCTTTTACAACTTAAGGAGAGTGCCCAAAAAAATTTGACAAGATTTAGAATTTTTTGTAATTTTTATTTTTGTTTCAATTTTAAAACAGTCAATGAAACAATTTTAAAATTAAAATAACGGTAATGTATTAATGTATATATGTACTTATATATGGTTACGAAGATGAAAATTCTATATATCGGTGTTTTGCTTTTACATCGCTTAACATTAAAATTATAAACAAAAGCTAAAGGGTTATCCATTCCGTGGTTTCAAAAGTATGGGATTGGAATTCGACATTTGTCAAACTAAGTTGTAAAACCAATTTTTTTCTTTTCAGTTGAAAGTCTGACATTGACGAAAATGGATCGCTTAACTATCACACAACGCATAAAAATTATCAAAACCTACTACAAAAATGGTGATTCTGCCACAGCCACGTATCGAACAAAATTTTCTTCAACGATGAAGCACATTTCACACTCGGTGGATATGTTAATAAACAAAAGTGTCGTATTTGGGGTTCTGAGAATCTTCAAATAATTGAAGAGAGGCAATTACATCCAGAAAAAATCACTGTCACCTTACTTCTTCGAAAACGACGATGGAACGACTGTCACCGTCAATTCTGACTTTTTTGCCTGCTATTAAAGAATACGACTTGGAGAATATGTGAGTTCAATAAGACGGTGCCACATGCCACACAATTCTTTATTGCAAGAGACATTTCCTGGCCGCGGAATTTCTAGTCGTGACGATATCAACTGGCCACCAAGATCATGCGATTTGACACCATTAGACTTTTTTCTGTGGGGCTACGCGAAAGACCGTGTTTATGCAGATAAACCTTCAACTCTGGAGCACTTAAAAACCAACATTCGTCAAGTTATGGCTGAGACACCGCCCAATATGTGTCAAAAAGTGGTCGAAAATTACGTCAAAAGAATCCATGCTTGCAACGCTTCGCGTGGAGGTCATTTAAATGATGTAGTGTTTCACACATAATATCAACGTTCAAACTTTACAGTAAAAAAGAAATATCATGTAAAAAATATTTTATATGTGTTTTATTTACGTTTACTTTTGAAACCACGAAATGGATAACCCTATACAAAAAAAAACAATGCAGTAAACAAACCTGTTTACAAATTATCGTACTGCTTAATGTAACAACAAACACCAGCATAAAAACGATGGTAAACAAAAATACAACAACAAACACCAGCATAAAAATGGTAAGCATGTAAACAAAAATATACCAATAATAAATGTAAACAAAGATGTTTACATTTATAGAGATTTCGAGAAGGCGAAGTCATGAACACTCACCTTTAAGAACATTCATCAGACTGCTTACTTTGCCATATAAAAGGCAAGGCAAAGCAGGCGACTAAGTTAGTGAAGTTCAGTCAGTCTTGTGTGAAGACACGGTTCGTTTGGAGAGAGTAATCGTGGTTTGAAAATCTCGGTTACAAAGATCTGTCGAACAATTATTTAGTGATTGTTACTGTTTATGCAAAGAGTGTAAGCAAAGGAATAACAAAGAAAAGTTGTTGTTTACAACAAGTTGTGAACTGTGGCACACAGAATTGACGGAATAATAAAGAATTTTAATTAAAATTAAACACAAATTTATTTTTATTTTTATTTACAATCTATTTAAATCTATTTTAAATGTTTTTAAATGGTAAAAACCTAACAATATTTTTCTTTAATGTACAGTTTCTTTTGACGCCTACTGTATATATAGAGAGACTCTCCATCAGTTATCAGTCATTTAAATATGGGGCAAGAAATGCATATTAAAACTTAATTGGTTTATAATTTTATGGATTAGAAAAAATTAAAAGAAAACAACGTTGGCATATTTCTTAATTAATTTTAATTAATTGGATTACAGTTTATAAGTTTTAAACTTTTAATTCGAATGGTTTTTAAAACCTTCCTTAAATTTCTATTTTTTTCAATTTTTTTTTAAGGAAAAATCGATTATTTTCTTAAAGATTTTTCTTTCATCTGAAAGAGCGAAGGAGAACGAGAGAAAGCTAAGAGTATAGGACTTTTTCTTCTTCTTCTTCTTTTTTTAATGCATTTAGTTCATTAATTAAGACATATTAAATGGCATTATACGAGTGCTATATATGGACTCCAGCAGGTAAAAACTATGGCAGATGTGTTGTGTAAGAGAACATCTTCTTATTTATTCTGTTTCTGCATGCAGTCGTTATATTAAATTATTTATATGTGTACTACTCCTATCCAGACATACATACGTACCATACATATGATATTTAACGTAACGTAACGAGCTCAACACAGACGGACACAAAATACACACATGTTTGCCTGACATTAAAAGGAGAAAGATTTTTTTGTTTTTTTTGTTTGCATTTTTGTGAGTCGGTTGGTAAGAAAATAAGGCACAAATAAATAAAAACCAATGAGTAGAAAGACAAAAAAAATGGAAAATGAAATTCCTTTAATTGCACCAGAGAGAAATGAGTGGGTAGTTTAAAGGTTACACTTACAGAAATAGTTGTTAACAACTTAGATTTCAAAAGTAATTTTACATGAGTTTAAACAACTGAATCATTACCCCGGGTGCTCAAAGCAGATGGACTTTGGGAACTATAGAAACTGGCAAGGCTTAATACTTGCCCACATGGTTAGTGAATCAATGGCTCAGTTTTGGGACTCATACTTAATGTACAGGGTATCACTAAGTAATTTTTTGCTTTACTCTCTTTACAAAAGGAATCGGCACTTTGGTCCATAGAATCATATGAGCGATGAAACTATGTTTCTTGTTTCATATTTAGCATGGCAAACCACTTAAAGGATTCTAGGATTAAAATAAATTATGCAAGGAAGTTATAGTCGGCATTGGTTAGCATTGATGTCGCCGTAGTCTAGTAGGTAATGTATTGACTTCTTAGACTCATAGTCGTGGTTCAAGCCCAAGCTCAAATATCAACAAAAATAAATAAAAGAAATATTTTTTCAATGACTTCATGTCAGCAGTCTTTTGGCAAAAACTCTGAGAGTAAAATAAAGTTGTCATGAAAAGTTTCCCAAAAAATTTATTGTTCGGCGAAGACTTTAAATTGTAGATCACGACGCTCATGGATAAAATTAGCACACACGACAAGAGTGATGTGAGAAGCTAGGTTGTAATCTTGACTAAAGGGTTGTAATGAGTAATTAAGAAAGTAAAGTAAATAAAGACGTATACGTACCCGAACAAATGTGTCCCGTCGACTAGGTCCCGATACTCATATATAAAGTTAACACACAACATAAGTAAGGCGATAAGCTAGGTCGCAATCATGAGTGAAAAGATGTAATGATCAATTGTGTATGTATGTCTGGGTGGTGAGACCTACAGTTTAAAATCCACCCCGAACGACAGATATTTTTTTAAAAACTTCTCATGGAAATTTGAGTTACTCAAAGAGGTTTTAGAAGAAGTTTTAGAAGAAGTATATGTTGAAATGAAGTTTATAGTTGCCTTGATGTTAAGACGGTCTTTTGCATTGGTTAAAAAATTTATGAAATTGAACTGATTTGTTACCATGCATAGGCCCACAAAGGTATGCATCCGATTTACAAATTTCACATATTCCTGAAGCAATGCAAAAGACCGTCTTAAAATCGAAGAAAGATGTCAGACAATTAGAAAGATTTTCAACGAAAACGGATTGGTTAAAAAATTTCTGAAATTTGTTATCCGTATGTATACTTTTGTGGCTGTGTGTAATAGGTAGTGTGTTGTCTTAACAGACGCGAGGCCTTGTTTCATACCCCAGGTCAGAGATCTCCAACAAAATGAAATACAAAAAAATATTCCCTCGCCGAGGTTTTCTCAGCAGATTTCTGGCAAAACTCTGAGAAAAATAAAACTGCCATGAAAAAGTTTCTCAAAAAAAAATCTGTTGTTCGGAGTCGGCATTAAACTGTAGGTCTCGCCACTAACGTATAAAATTTACACAAGCAACATAAGTGGTGTGAGAACCTAGGTTGTAATCCGGATTATAGTGTTGTATGGCCAATAATGATAATGTTCAGATGAACGCAGAAATATTACGATTTCTTACGATTGGAAAATGCTTTGAAGTGTATACGCTTTCTATTTAAATATCTTAAAACCTATATTCTCTTACTCTTTCTCTCTCTGCATTTGTAAATGCATGTGTATGGGTGCTTAAATGTGATTGCATGTGCTTATGGTATGGTATGGTGTGGTATGCGTGTAAGGAAGAGTAAAAAGTTTAGGCATTATTTTTCTTAATGCAGCCTATTTTAGTAGTTATTTTTTATTGTTGCTCTTGCTGTTATTTTTCATCGTCTTGTTAATATATATTTTTTTCTTTTAGTTTATTGTTGTTGTTGTTTTTTTTTATTTCAACAACAACAATATGGTGTATAGCAGCAATTGTAGTAGCAACAGCGACACGAGTACTCCGTATAAGCTGCACAACACATCATTTATTTTACTTTGTGCAGCAGCAGTACAGAAACAGAAGATTAATACCAACTTACTCGATCATAAATAATACAAAACGATTCTTTGAAAATGAAAATGGGCCATACCAACTGAAAACAACAGAAAAAAAGAGTAAAAGAAGCACAGGAATCATATAAAATACTATGCGAAGAAAAGCAAGGAAAAGAAGGAAATTATGCTTCTAAACAGTAACGTAGTTTAGAAGAAACATTTAAAGGAGTTTGCTTTCTAAACTCGATACGCATTTAAATATCCTCAGAATTTTAATTCCTTTCTTCTTCATTCTTAAACTGCCAAATGAAATGATTTATTTGGCAACAACAATATCAACCACGTCTCTGTTAATGCCATAAATATCGACATATGCTGGATTTATTGTACGTGTATGTTGCTGTTGCATGTTGTTAAATATTTGTTGTTGCTGCTGGCACAAAAACTTACGAAAATATGCAGGCAAGAAACTAGAGGACAGCAAAAAAAAACAAGAAAAGAAAAGAAAGAAAATAGTAAAGATTGCCAAGTTGAAACTATTAAAAAACCTGTGGAAATATGTATTCGTGTAGAACATACTGCAGTAAGTTGTGTTGTTCGTGTAGGTGGTTGATTGTGCCACAGAATACGAAAAGAGAAATTCAGCTACAAACACAGCCACAACTATTTGCAACACACTTAGAAACTATAGTTTCCTTTGTTTAGATTTTCTTTTACCTTTAAACGTGGGTTACGCGATAAATATGGGGGCATGAAACCTTGCGTTAATTCCTTAATGGAAGAGGTTCTACTTAAGCCACAATCAATTCTACCCGGGGATCAAACTTTCACTAGACGAAATCAAACCGAATCCAAAATAAATCTTGCTATTCCAGCAATCTTTGTATTAGAAGGCTCGATCAAAGATGTTAGAATATGACAGGTCGAAAACTTATCTTTATGACGAAAGCAAGGCAACAACACAGGAAGTTAAAGACAGTATCTCCCTCCTACTCAGACTCACAGCTCCTGCAGAAGTCTTTCGGCATGCCTACCAAAAGAACAGTGCCATGTAATAGTCACCAATGTGCGATGGATGGTCATCCGATTTAGGAACAGAAGTCGGTCCTCCTCTTGTGCATACGTGTCCGGTAGAGCCTAGCAATTTGCACGTACTCTCCTGCCGCCAACGAAATTAAGCTTCCAACCTGTATACCTTGTGGACAAAACTGTGTCGATCGAAATCTCTTTATGACAACAGCAACACATTGGCACATGAGCTACAAGACAGTATCTTCCGCTCCCTCAGACACACAACTCCTGCCTTTCGGCATACCTACCAAAAGAAAAGTGGAAAAGTACCAAAAGATGGATGGCCATGCGATTTAGGGACAGGAGTCAGTTGGTCCTCTTCTTGTTCATACGTGTAAAGTAAAGTCTAGCAATATTACACGTACTCTCCTGCCGCCAACGAAATTGAGCTTCCTTGTAAAACTTGTCGATAAAACTGAGTCAATCGCAATGCCTATACCTCCGTCTCTTTATGACAAGAGCAGGACAATGACACATGAGCTAAAAGACAGTCTCTTCCTCCTCCTCGGACCCTCAACTCCTGCAGAAATCATTTGTCGGAATGCCAAGTCTTTCGACATCTCTACCAAAAGAACAGTGGCCCTTCGGAATTACGATTGTGCGATGGATAGAAATAGAATTTTGGAGAGAGAAGTAAGATGGTCCCTTTCTTGTCTATACGTGTCTAGCACAGTTCAGAAATATTGCACGGAACCTCCTGCCGTCAACGAAATTGAGCTTCCCTGTAAAACAAGGGAGATAATATCCAAATTAACTGAGCCAATCGGAATACTTATGCATGTCGGAGTTTGCAAGCTCCGAACTCCGAACTGCATTCATGGAGACGGAAAGACGTTGAAACTACATTCGTTAGGGACTTGATCGCACCCTAACTGTCCAAGTAAATGAAAAGATTTTCAAGTGAAAATACCGCCATTCAACATTTGCTTGGAAAACAGTAAAGAATCCTTAATAAACATACCACAGCACATCCTGCTACTTATCTTCAGTCATCAGAGCAGACCCCAAAAGACAAAGAATGCATTCTAGCTGATACAAACGTACATACATAATTGGTCATTACAATCCTTCAATCAGGATTATGGATGTAGTTTCTCACACCACTTATGTTGTGTGTGTTAATTTTATGCATGAGTGGTGGGACCTACAGTTTAAAGTCGTTGGACCTACAGTTTAAAGTCGTTGGACCTACAGCTTAATTCTCACAGTTTTTGCCAGAAATCTGATGAGAGGAAGTCGCCGTAGAAATATTTTTCATATTTTCGTTTTGTTGTCTGACCTGGCATTTGAACCGTGGCCTTACGTCTAATAAGCCGACACATTACCTACTAGACTACGGCGACTTCAAGTTGATGAAGAAGAGAGTCAGAAAGAATCATCCTTTTTGTAACACACACTTCTAAGACACACCACGTGCCCTCGATTAGTGGCAGTATGAGTGGCCATACCATAATATGGTATTGCGACAACAATAAGAACAACAACAACAATAAGTATTTACGTACTTGTGTGTTAGTCGTATTTGGTAATCATGCCATAACGTCAATTATACTTAATGACTTACCAACGCCAAATGCTTCTTAACGATTTTTCTTTAGTTTCTACTCCCCACCACTCAACATAATACGACGGTATTGATGCAATGAAAAAAAAACACTACAAAAGGAGCATGAATGAATAAGAAAAAGCCAACAATTTGCTAAAAGCTACAGCAATTGGTTTTCGAAAACGCAAGAAAAAAAGAAACCGAAACCAAATTGAAAACGAAAAAAAAAGAAAAACTTGAAAATCGTTGCCGAAACTATTAAAGCTTTTAGTGTTTAAGCTACAGCAACAGTTGAAAGATGACTATGATGATGCCGTAAATGCAGCTTTAATTGCAAGCGTATTTTGTGTACCGGGAGGAGTGTTCCAAATTTTCTTTATTGCTTGACTTAAGAGTGCTGCTGATTATCAAACACGGTATTTTTGTTCATATTTTGCACTATTTTCCCAAATTAATGTTTAAATACCTGCCGAAAAATTGCCGAAAATTATTTGTACTTGGAAATATGGAAAAAATTTAAGAAGGAGGATTTTTTTGCATTTTGGCCCAAAGAAAAATTTTCCTATCTACAAAATTATTGTCGACCTGAGTATATACTTGAGATAAGAAATATATTTTTTAATTCATTAAACTTTACAGTCCCTTTTATATAATTTACTCTCCTTAAAGTCAATAAGCTTTTGAAACAGAGTTTAGTGTGAATATATGCAGCTTATAATGAATCAAGGCCGGACTATTCGTCGGCTACAACCACTTTGCATAGATATTTATGGAACCCATACATTAGCTTCTATAAGTGGGCTTAGGAATAATACGTATCACATCATTAATGTCATTCATATGCAAATTCGTTTACCTCTCCTTACCTTCTCTTTCATAACAGAGCAGAGGCGTTGGGGGAATGGATCGTGATATTATGCGTTTAGGTGTCTATGGCCTGCTACAGACAGTGATATAATAGGTTTGCTACTGAGATTAGATGAGGCCAGTCTGAGGTTAGTTATTGGTTGAATAAGAGGGCACTGTGAGGTTAGATCACAGACAAGGATCTGGAACAGATCCCAGCCGGACTATTGCAGGGTATGTTACTACGAGCAGTAGTTGTCCTCTGCAACTGTCCCGCCCTTAGTCGGTTGAGGTTGAACCCATGGCCAGGGGCTACTTCGATGGTTTGGACTCTTTGTAGAGAGCCGACATTAAGGTTCTCCATAGAATCATAAATATGTAGGTTGAGAAATGCTAGGTTAGGTTAGGTTAGAGGACGTGTACTTGTCAATAAAAACAAGTACAGTACCCGGAGGTCTAATTGACCCATTGTACAACGTCCTAGTTTCTCACACCACTTATGTTGTGTGTGTTAATTTTATACTCGTACATGAGTGGTGGGACCTACAGATTATTGAGAAACTTCCCAAGGCAATTTTATGTACTCTCAGAGTTTTTTCCAGATATGTGCTTTTTTGTACTTTGTCTTGATGTCTGGCCTATGGCTCGAACCCTGGCTTTACGTCTAATAAGCCAACACACTACCTACTAGACTACGGCGACTTCATTGAGAAGTGCTAGGCCTTCAAGGTTGTAGTCGCGCTCTCCTGTGTGTTGTGCTCTTTTTTTCTTTCGTTTTATTATACTTCTTTTCCTACCTCTTCTCCTTCTACACTTTCCCTAACTCCTTTATTATCCTCCATCTCTCTCTCTCTCTCTCTCCTCTAGGATATACTACAATGGCTCATTTTCTTTGGGTGCTCAAATCCAGACCTAAGGCACAGGCACGTTTAGGCTACACAGGCAGTTTTTGTTTGCCATAAATAGCAGTCTGGATCTTCCAGTAAGTCACATATCGCTTATATTATTGCCCAGCTTCATATTTAAAGCTCTTTTCATATGGACAAGAAATAAATTATTCCCTTAACATCATTTCTCCGCCATCAATTTTAAGAATTGTAAGGCACAGACACATCTGAGCTTATCATTGCCTACACTGGCAGTTTTCTTCGGCCAATAATACTAATCTGGATCTTCCAGTAGGTCGACAATCGCTGGTATTATTGCCCAGATATTTATGATGAGCTTCATATGATTCGGAAAATAATTACCTATCTTAGCATCATTTCTCTGTCTACTATTAGAACAGTTTCCTAAAAATGGCTTAAACATGCCAGAGTAAACAATTTGAATTAACTGCTTGAACAGTTCGAAGATATCTTAAGGGTATCAGTGCTGCTGCTCTTCTTTTCGAGCCTTTTTAAGTAATGGAGCCAAAAAAAAGAACGTTCAAGGTTCGATATGCCTTCCAGATGGGCTGTTTTACATCGTAACAGAAGTTGAAAAAGAAGGGAAAACGATCTAAAATTCTCTGGTATTTTTCTGATTGAATATCGACTGAAGTAATGCAGTGGACAGCGACTTGAAGCAAGGACCTGCACTGAATGCGTTTAACAATAGCCTCTGGAAGAGATTATATTCCCAGAAGCATTGAAACAAATGTGATTGGTTCTCATTGTACTTCAGTTTATTTAAAATCCTTAAAGACACATACATAAATACGTGCATACATAATTGGTCATTAAAAGACTTCAGTCAGGATTACAACCTGGGTTCTCACACCATTTATGTTCTGTGTGTTAATTTTATACGTGACCAAGAATTTTTGCCAGAAATCTGTTGAGAGGAAGCCGACGAAGAGATATAATTTTTCATAACACGTTTAGATATCTGGCCTGGGGTTTGAGCCTTGGCCTCACTCACTTCCTACTACGACTGCAGCGACTAAATAACAGACACATAATTACTTACTTACTTACTTAATTGGTTATAACAACCCGTTTAACGGATTTCGGCCTGCCGCAACACATCCTTCCAGGCGCCACTGCTTCGTGCGCGCCTACGGCAGCTGGTCACACCAATCGATGACAGGGCTTCCTCGATTTGGTCCTTCCAACGAATGAAAGATCGTCCTTTTCGCTTACTTCCGCAGATTCCCTCATCAAATACCCGTCTTGCCGTAGCATCCTCCTCCATTCGAACGACATGGCTGGATATTAGTACACTGCACAACGTCCATGTCGTTGAGGAGCTCATACAGCTCACTGTTGGATCGGATATGGAAATCATCGCCAACTCGCGCTGGACCGAAGATATTACATAGGACTTTTCTCTCGAACATTCTCAAGGCCGCTGCATCTGTACTTAATAGGGTCCATGCCTCTGCGCCATAAAGAAGCACGGATAGGATGAGTGTCTTGTAAAGTGTTAGTTTTGTCGCACGTAAGAGGTATCTGCTACTCAATTGCCTATTGAGACCATAGTAGCACCTGTTGGCAAGAGTGATGCTGTGCTTGATCTCCATCATCATGACATTTCTGCTGGTAACGGCGGAGCCAAGATAGATGAATTCCTTGACCGTATCAAAAGTATAGTTATCGGCCGTAATCTGAGAATCAATACGCCGCGCGTTTCTACTTGTCGATAACATATACTTTGTTTTGCCCTCATTTACTGTCAGACCCATTTTACTAGACTCCCGTTCAATAACACTAAAGGCAGCAGTAACATCATGCTTGGTACGCCCTATGGTGTCAATATAACAGACACATAACAGTTAAAAAATGGATAAGCTATGGATAAAAAAAGAAATATTCAAGTCCTATATATCTGTGTAAAGCATAATTCTTCTGACAAACTACTTCAACCTTACATTCAATTCCTGTTAGCAAAACTCAAATAAAACACGACAAACTTAATATTCAAGCCACTGCTACAAAACTAAACAGAGATCGTAAATTAATTTTAATTGTGTTGTCGTTTTCAACTTGTTTACTCTGTTGATAGTTTCAAGTAACTGTGACTAACAGTCCGTAAGTCTATCGATAATTTAATTGTGCGTAACGCTTAACTAATCAAAAAAAACACACACACATTAATTCATTTGCCCCTCTCCCCCAAAATATTGCCATTCTCTCACGTTCCTATTGTGTCCTACTGGCTGGCAGACGCTCATAATCGTAAATTCATGATCATAAAGTTGTTAAAAATGGAAAAACAAAAACAAAAACAAGACTGACAATAGATGGTGGATATACCAACAAAACAGTAAAATGACGAAATCAAATTATAATAAAAAAGAAAATATTAATGCAACAACAACAACAAAAACAACAGTGACAGCAGAAACAAAAATTTCTTCATAAACAAACTCATAAACAATACAAAAAGAGAGAGAGAGAGAGAGAGAGCGAGAGAATGCTTAAGAATTTTTTTTGAAAATTACACACATTAACAAAACAATAACAACACAGACATCGTTGAATTTAATATACACCCCCATACATACATGCATACATACATTCAAAGAACCATTTAAATGTCTGAAAATCGAAATAATAAATGAAGCCATAGAACAAACAAAAAGAATGAAAAAAAAAATACTTATAAAACGCGTGTCTAACTTTCTAAACAAGTAGAGCAACAGCAAGAATAATAAAAACAACAATAACTACACACACACAAACATTTAGTACAGGGTTATACATTTAGTGACTTCTAAACCGCCAGCATTGGAAGACTTTTACTTGCCTTTCATCTGACAATACTTACTTATTGAGTCTTTGTAACTCTGTAGTTAGGATTACGAACCGACTTCTCAGAGCAATATTGCAATTTAACTCCTTTGATTCACTCGTACTCACTACAACGTTGATTTTTAAGTACAGGTTGCAATGAGTATGCGTACAACCTTGACATCATACTCATACCATTCGAAATATGTTTGATTGATAAGTACAGATTACCATGAGAATGCTGTACGCTTAAGAGAATTGTGTTTGAAAAATTAGCATTCATAGCCTGTTGTCTTAACATTCATATTAACTTGTCTACTGTATTGTAAATAGTCAGACGATTTGAATTGTTGAAACAGTTTGACTATACAGGACTGATGGTGAAAATCCAACTACGAAATACGCCATAGTATGCCAAAAGTACGGCTCAATTGTTGAAGACTACAACTACATACGAATTATTATGTAAAGTTCGTCGAACAGAAGCGTTATTTCCTCAAAGTAAAGATTGCATTGAGGCACATGCCTAATAACATCGGTAGTGCTTTCAATCCCTTCAAATTTCCCCATAATTTTGTCAGTTCCTTGTACAGTAGTTAGAGTAAGAGGACCATAATCATTCCGTAATATTCGAAAAGTGCTTAAGTTTCAATCACCGCATTTGTAGTCCGTTTTAAGTATTGCCTACGTTCTTCAGTTGTTATATACATAATTGATCATTACAACCCTTCAGTCAGGATTACGACCTAGCTTCTCACACCACTTATGTTGTTTGTTTTACTTTTATACATGAGTGGCGGGACTTACAGTTTAAAGTCGACTCCGAAAGACAGATTTTTGATAAACTTTTCATGACAATTTTATTTACTCAGAGTTTTGCCAGAAATCTGCTGAGAGGAAGTCGCCGAAGAAATATTTTTCGTATTTTGTCTTGATGTCTGGCCTGGGACTCGAACCCTGGCGTTTCGTCTAATAAGCCAACACACTACCTTCTAGACCACGGCGACTTCTTTCTTCGGTTGTTAAGAAATGTATATTCGCAAATAGCAAACAATTCAGTTTAGAGCAGAGATCAGCAATGAGTATTGAAAAAGATGAGTAGAATCGAATCATACTCATAATTTCTGATACTCATACGCATTCATACTTATTTTAATATCATGGAACCTCTACTCATAATCAAAGTTTGAAGTACTCACACATATTCATACTTAACAGAACGTATGATGTTGTTGATTTCGATTCTCCATGACTCAACCTATACACGAATCACAAAATAAGTATGATTCGCGTACGAATCACTAAAATACTCACTAGAAGGTTGCGTGTTTGATCTGCTTGCTGCTCTGCCTTTTTTCTTTTTTAGTAAATGCAACAACAACTAAGACTGAAAATTTTGATGAATGATTCGAGTCACTCATCAATCATTTATAAGTATTATGAGTATTTTTCTAAAGTTATGAATCTAAATGGGTAGGCTTATGAATCAAACATATTTCGAATGGTTTGAGTTTGATGTCAAGGTTGTACGCGTACTCATTGTAACCTGTACTTATAAATGAACGTTGCAGTGAGTATGAATGAATCAGATTACATAGTTAAATTTCAATATTGTTGACTCACTTATATTCAAAATTTCATGAGTGCTTATTCATTCATTCATTGCTGATCTCTGATCCCGACCTAAGAAATTTTTGAAAGCTGCCTCAAAAACATCAAGTGCTACCATCAATTTTATTTCATATATAAACACAGCCTCCAGATATTATAATGCAACTAAAAATTTGTATAGAAATCTGGATTGTTTAATTATGAGACATAAAACTGGCGAACTCTTTACTACCGAACTACAATAAGCCAGTAACAACGGAAATTTTAACAAATAACAGCAACTATAATAGAAGTAATGTAATGCTCAAGTATGCATGCACAGTACAATACAAAAGTCAAATTAAAATATTTTTTTTCTCCAGTTCTGTTTATTCTCTCTGCCTGCTCTTTACTTTTCTAATTTCATTTCTCATATTTTATGCCACCAACAAACATCAAACATTTAATATGTTCCATATCATATACAAACATATGGGTGTGTGTATATGTATGTGTGTATGCTTGGGTATAAGGAGAAACATGTTTTTATGTAAACATAAAACATAAAACACTTAAACATACGCACACACACAGTCATAAAATATTTATTAGGGGCGAAAAAAAACATACAATTTTTGAATGTTTACGTATGTATGTATGTATGTAGGCAGTGTTGTTTGTTGGTCGTATTACTTCATATGACAAGAATTTTTTTTAAGATGAGCGTGTCTGTTTCTTCTTTTTTTTTCTTTTTTTTGTTATTTAAATTGCTGCGTTTATATGTATGTGTGTGTATGTGCGTTATGCTCTTTCAAAAGTCAAACACACGTTTAAATCAGGGTGAAAAAGTTGAAAAAAAAACAGAGACAAACTGTAGCGGAAAACAACCACAACGTCAGTAAACAAGGGTGCCCTGCTCGTTGACATGTTAAATAATTAGGAGTCCCTTTTCTTTTCTCTGCTTTTGTTTTTTTTTCTTCCTTTTTTGATAATTTTAGCTTGTAATTGTTGAGAAATTGTTTTCGTCTTTATAACGAAACAAAAGAAAAAATGACAAGAAAGTTGAGAAATTTTTATTTCTTATTTCCAGGAAAATTTTTCTGATTTTAAATTTATTTTCTTTCCAATTCAATAACATGTAATCGAATGAATAAAAAAAGGGGATAAAAAGGGAAAAACAATGCTACACATACGTCGTGTAAAAATAAAATGTTCAACTTCCGAATCAAGTTAATGAGGCGGACAGAATACTTTTTTTGAAGGCTTCTGATGTGTCTTTTTCGAGTGATTTTTATGTGCCTTAGGAATCTTATACGGAAAGAAATTTGACAAATATGTTGAAAAAAGAATAGAAAGATTAATAAGAGCCTTAAAAACAACCTCAAAGGATTTTCTGCAACGAATTATAGAAAGAAAGAATTTCGATGTACATAATTTATAAAAATTTCTACGGTCCTGATATATTTTCAATATTCGATGGTCAGTCAACATTATGAAATACTCTGATAAAATATTTTATAGTCTGTCAAAAAGATCATAAAATTTTTTCATTAAACTACACTTCATTCTTTTTATATTGGGGGCTATTCAAGCAGTAGAATTTATTAAAAGGATCAAAGTTGAATACCACAAGATCTGGTTTTTTTTTTGGATTTTATTCCAGTAATTTCGATGCAAAATCTTACTGTGCTCCAGAATAATGATAGATAAAGAAATTAATATCAGACGGTTTCTTCCGGATAGTTGAGCATCCATGAATATATTAGTGTTAGACACTGAAGGTTCTAATATTACCTCAATTGTATGAATGTCCACTCAGTCAGCAAAACAAGAGGCAGCAATATCTAATATCTAAACTACCATCAGACAGACATTAATCACATGATTGCGTTTACTTCTTGTCATTTAAAACTGAGGTTGATAGATTGCTTTCTATGAAAGTTGTTACAGACAAAATGGTTCAGGGAATTTACTTATGCTATATGGTGAAGATCTGGCTGCTGTATGGTCATAAGAAACAATTAGTTTCGGTCAGAATGAGCATTCGCATTGTGCTTGGCGTGATTAATGGTCTCTTTCTAAATTATGTTTGTGTGTAAACACCTGATCTTCTTCACCAAAGCATTTTAGGGTCTATATTGATGTAGAGGAGTATGAAATTATTACCCATCTTCTCTGCCACGGTCCGCTGTGTCGTAAACTATTTTCATATGCATTTTCATTTAGGGTTTATTTTAATTTTTACATTTTATTTTTATTTGCTTTAGTTTTAAGTTGTATACATCAAGTCTTTTTAGAAAAACTGGTAATTAGCATTTTATAGCACATTCTAGAACGAAGGAGTTGTCGTCTATAGCTGCCTAGAAGCAAATTATTCTGTGAAAATTTAATAAATTGTTGTATTTAGTGCAGTATTTAGCATTTTTGGATGAAAGCAGACTCTTGGATGAAATGTCTAAGTTAAGCTGGTAATGAGTTGACAAAATAGTGCTAGTTTGTCTAGTTGGACATCTTTCTTCTGGAAAAATTTTGTTGCACAAAAGACACAAAGAAAATATTGTATTTTTGAAATTGAAAAGTCGAAGCACGATTAAAATATCCAATTAGGATTAAACATCAAGATCTGTATTTCGATTTTGAATTTTTTTTTGTTTGTTTTGATATTCTAAGATATCTGCTTCATTTGCTCATTTAGTCGTTAGGTTTTTAATAAATGCTGGATTTGAGACACGTGCCTTAGCTATTTTTGAATATGAAAACAAAATAGTTTTCTTCTTCAAAGTAATATCATAAAGGAATCTATTTAACATGTCCCTTAAAATAAAACAAGTCAATAAACCCTACTTTTCTGTTTAAAAGAATCTCTCTGTAGGCTTGTGTTACGTAGTCAAATTATTTATGGATTGAAAAACAAAAAAAAAATTCGTTTCTGGCAAAAGAAAATCGTACTCCATATTGGCAATATGAATGGAATTCAATAGTCGAAAATAATCACAGCAACAAAATGACACACATTTAGACTGTGTATGTTTGTGTGAGTTTGAGTTTTTTTTCTTTCTTTTACAGAATTTTTGATTTAACGTTGTATTATTGATGGTTATGGTGGTGGTTATGGTGGTGGTGGTGTTGGTGGAGATGATACTAACCAGTAAAATAGTATTGAAATGACGTAAAATTTATGTGCTGATGACGATGTTGATTATGATGATGATACAGCCGGAAGCGGATGTTGATTTGTTATGTTCTTACTCCAGACCAAAAAAAAAAAAACACATTCCATTCATACAACTTTCTATTCAAAACTATTATAGTGGGTCTAATATTCTTCTGTTTTATTCCTCTCTCTCTCTCTCTTTTCCTCTGTTTTTTTCTTTTTATAGAATTCGTCATAAGGTTTGTTTATTTGTTGGTTTGGCTTGCCCGCCATGGCATGTGCCCTTACGATGTCTATCATTTGTTACGATGTCATTATCATTGTTTATAATATTTTTTTTTTAATTTTTTTCTTTTTTTTCTTTTACTTCCTTCTTATTATTTTCCATTGTATGTGTCTGTCTGTCAGTCTGTCCGCGTGTACATAGAGCCCAATAATATCAACTGAAACATGAAGAGGCAGAAAACAATCGTGCTTGTCATGCTGATACCAGAAGTAGTTTTACTCATGACGGTAGCACTAACAGTGCCTGCTTGGCATAAATGTTGGTGCTGGTAGTGGTGTTGGTAGTGGTGTTGGTGTTACTGGTTGATGATGTTCTCATTTGTTTGTTCTCATGTCGTGTTTTTGACATTTGCCACCCAGGCGCCACTAAGAATCCAATTTTTTTTCTTTTGCCTTCTTCCTGTGCCTTATATTTTTTTCCATTTTTTTCTTGATGTTTTTTTTGTGTCCTGTGAGTTCATATTGTGTTTGGTTTGGTTTGCCTCCCCTCCATTACTGTTTCCTAGTTAATCTGTAAATAAATCTTTCCAACATTTTGAACATTTTAGTCTTGATTTAATAAGTGAAACCTTTTGCTGTCATCGAAACGAACAAAGAAGGAAAATAAAAAGAAAGAAAAGAAAGACTGAAAGCAAAGAATTGAAAATAATTGTTAATAGAAATCCGGCTTTTTTCACTAATGCAAGCTGTTTTTTCGGTATTGCGATCATATCGCTGTGACCACTCACGGTTTCAATTAAGCTGGCGTTTCTCATTCATTTTTAGTGTTTGATTCATGGAGATTTCATTGCTGGTTACATTACTTGCTGGCAACATATGACGAAGACAATGGTTTCTGCAATTTCGTTTGTTGTTTGGAAATATTTTTACAAGAGAAGTGTTTTCATTTTGAGCTGTAGGGCATTGGTGAATAGCTTGTCAATGGCTATGATTTTTGCTTATGTAGCTGGCAAAAAAGATTCCCTATCAAGACCTTCTTTAAAGGCAAGTAGTATGTGACCATAGCGACTAATCGCAAGTTTTTATGTGAACCTTTTATTAACATCAGAGACACGACCAGAGACTTCGAAAAGTTATGCATGAATTCAAAACTGAAACAAGTATAACGGCAGGAATCAGCAGCCAAATACCGCCTTCAAGTCTCCTTCTAGATGTGATTCAAACCGTTTTAATGACGAAATGAAATCAAGCTGAGGAGAGAAAGCTGTGATGCCCACCAGAGATCAGCAATGAATCGTTTTTCTCTACTCATAAGCACTCATGAAATTTTGTATATAAATGAGTCAACAATATTGAAATTTAACTATGTACTCTGATTCATTCATACGCACTACAATGTTGATTTATAAGTACAGGTTGCAATGAGTATGAGTACAACGTTGACATCAAACTCATACAAACTCAAATAATTCTTACTATTTACAGGACCTTTATCCGACCTCGGATGGAGTACAACTCTCATGTATGGGCCGGTGCTTCAAAGTCTATTTTGAAGCTTCTCGACCGCGAACAGGAGAGGGCGAAGGTGTTTATTAATGACAATAGGGTATCCAACTCTATTAATTCGTTGGAGCATCGTCACAATGTGGCGTGTGTTTCATTGTTCTATCGGTACTATAATGGGAGGTGTTCTCGAGAGGTTCCCGATATCACATATTTTTATGTGGTACTCGTACTTATCGCAGAGCACATCCTTTTGTGGTTGATTGTCCAGTGAACCGCACAATGCATTACAGGGAAAATTCATTTTTTGCCCGCACTGCTCGCTTGTGGAATGATCTTCCTGCGGAAGTTTTTCCCGTCAGTTACGATATTGGTAAGTTTAAATCAAATGTCCACAAACACTACTCCCTCTTTCCACCTTCCTATAACCTATTTTCCTAAACCTGCACAATGCGCTACGTGAGCAGGGGCCATTCCCTGAGTGCTGGTTTTACAAAAAAAAAAAGATGACTCGAATCATTCATCAAAATTTACAGTCTTTTTTGTTGCTGCATTTACAACAAAAAAAGGACACATAAGCAGACAGGATAGAGCAGCAAGCAGAACAAATACACAACTATTTAATGAGTATTTTAGTGTTCGTACGCGATTCATACTTATTTTGTGATTCGTGTATATGTTGAGTCATGGAGAGTCGAAGTCAACAACATCAAACGTTTTGTTAAGTATGAATATGATGAGTACTTCAAACTCTGAATATGAGTAGAGGCTCCATGATATTAAAATAAGTATGAATGCATATAAGTATCAGAAATTATGAGTATGATTCGATTCTACTCATCTTTTTGAATACTCATTGCTGATCTCTGCTCTAAACTGAAATGTCTGCCATTTGCGAATATGAATTACTTAACAACCGAAGAACGTAGACAATACCTAAAACGGACTACAAATGCGATGACTGAAACGTAAGCACTTTTCGAACATTACAGAATGATTATGGTCCTCTTACTCAAACTACTGTACAAGGAACTGACAAAATTATGGGGAAATTGGAAGGGATTGAATGAAATACTCATTGCTGATCCCTGATGCCCACCTATCTTGTCAGATAATCATGACGCTTTGAGAGTTGTGGCTTCTTGGTAAATAGCCGCATAGCTGTTCGGAAAATACCCTGATTATCTTTAATATCCTGGTTCGCCTTGGGATCGCTTGCATTGAATTTGAATCATTGGAAATATTCTCTCATGGCTACAGGTTTGCGCCAGGACAAACATATTGCGACGCATTTATCCTACAGAGAAGGGTTGCATAGTAGGTAAGTATACTACACCCTGAGAATCATCTCCAGGATGAGAGGATGCGCTGGAACAGAATGAAAATACGAAGCATTTTTTTGAATATTGTGGGTCGATTAGGATAATGTTACATGCCTTCAATTGGCACCAGTGGGAGGTGTCATATACTTACTTAGTCAATTGGTCATTACATTCCTTTAGTCAGGATTAAAACCTAGTTCCTCACATCACCTATGTTGTGTGTGTTAATTTTATCGATGATTGGTCGGTCTTACAGTTTAATGTCTACTCCATACGACAGATTGCTGAGAAACTTTTCATAGCAATTTTTATTTAAGAAAGTTTAGAGTTAAGTTTTTCCAAAAAACTGTCTAGAAAAAGTCGCCGAAGAAATATTTTTGATTTAATTTTTTTTCTAGATGTCTGAGTTAGAGTTTGAACCACGGCCTCACATCGAATTAGCCAACACAACTACCTACTAGACTACTGTGACTTCAGGAATATCATGGGGAAATTAGTTCAACATCTTTAGAAGCCAGATCAGCTAAGCTATCTAAAGAGTATTTCTGCAGGTTAATGACAGAGAAATTGGATGATAATTTCACTCTCCTTTACATGATTGCAACTCTACAAAAGTCATAAAATGGAAGAGCAAGCCCTATGACATGAGCATCGATGTAATCAGTGAACAGTGACCACATAACTGTCACACGCATTGCTCGTAGACATGTTTCGTCGCACGGGATTTATCTCAGTTTTAGGAGAGTAAAAACAGAAGCCCTCAAGACGGATTGATGTCCATGATTAGCATCGTAGTGACTGTCTTATATACATATATAATTGGTCAATATAATGCTTCGGACAGAATTTCGACCAAGTCACTTTTAGTCTTAAAATAGCATTTCGTAGCATATTATTTTACTAGACGCTTACGACAATGCATCAGTTAGCGGTAGGCTTACAATTTAAGATACTTAAACTCTCTTAGGCTGACTGGCCATCATGTTAGGCATTAAATCTTTTCGTATAGCGTTGTAGCGTAGCCTATAGTGTGGCTTGATTTACAGTCACTTTCAATATGAAACTTCCCCAATTAAATTTATTAAGATACTGTTATAATCCTAATATACCCATGCATACATACATACAATAAACCAACACGCATTAATAACAGTATTAAAATACATACACTTTGTTTGATACACTTACCACCTACCACCTACACACATGTGCATGTGCCGTTGCCGGTGGCTGGTAGTTGGTTGTTGTCCTTGTTGTTGCCTTGCCATTATAGTTGTTGAACATAAATCATCTCATATGGGGTGTCAAATATCCTGCTGTGTTCTCAAACGCATTAGTATTATGGTAAAGCCTACAGTTTATACCCAAATAATGTTTTTCAATTCCTTAAGTTACTTGAATTTGTTTTTTTTTATTTCATTTTTTTTTGTTTGTACATGTATGAGTATTTAGTGCCTCAGCCACCACTCTCACCCCCATCATCACAAGTACTTTAAGGACAACATAAATTTGAAATTTCATTTATTTGCTGGTGTGTTGGTAGACTTTTTAAACATTGTCGCTCAGCATTAATTCGCTCATATGCTGCTCGCATTCGTTTACTGTCTCCAATAATTCAGTTATTTGTTGCTGCTACTGTGTTGTTTTACAAATACATGGGTATGTCATGCCCATCACTCTCAGTATGTGTATGTGAGTTTGGTATTTGCTGGTATGCCATGAGCCTATTAACTTGAGTTGTATGCGTGCTTATGGATGCGTGTGAGTTAATTTTAAGCAATTTTAATCCGTAGGCTTTTACGCATTTTATTCCTACTTTATCTGACTCTTTACAGTATATTGAGTACTGCTCGTTAATTTGTACTAGTGTTTTAACGCCAGCACACATACACATGTACTTACAAACACATACTTACACATACAATCCCTTACTACTTAAACCCGGGCAGCTGTAGAATGCCTCTTATGCATACATTAACGTAAACGGTTTATTTTTATTTCCACGAAAAAATTGTACGTTGAAAATCAGTAGAGGCCATGCAGCTTTAATTTCTCTTCAAGTATTTTATGGGCTTTAAAATACTACTGGTGAATTAAAATTTATTTTAATTTGTAAAGGCTTAAGAGGTGAAAACCTTACATTTCTAACTGTAACTCGTTTTTAATGGTCAACTCTAATTCGAATGGTATCTGCTTATACTTGATAATTTTGTAACAAAATGTCATGCTATTGTCTTGGATCTTCTGGCTTCACTTTAAAAGCCGAGTATTTCCCACAATAGGGAACATCATGTATTGAGAGTTGGTCAGAATTAAGAAAGATGCCAGTAATCTTCTCTAAGAAGGTCACTAACAACCCGATTAACGGATTTTGGCCTGCCTTAATACATTCTTCCAGTCGCCTCTGCTTCTTGCGCGCTTGCACCAATTGATGACAGAGCTTCCTCGATCTGGTCCTTCCAACGCAAACAAGGTCGTCCTCTTCGCCGACATTCGCGGATCCCCGCAACGGAGCATCCCCCTAAATTCGTAAGACATGACCGCATCCACATACATACATAATTGGCAATTACAACCCTACAGTCAGGATTACGTCCTAGCTTCTCACACCACTTATGTTGTGTGCGTTAATTGTATACATGAGTGGCAGGATCTACAGTTTAAAGTCGACTACGAACGACAGATTTTTGAGAAACTTTTCATGGCAATTTTATTTACTCTCAGAGTTTTTGCCAGAAATCCGCTGCGAGGAAGTCGCCGAAGAAATACTTTTTGTATTTTGTTTTGATGTCTGGCCTGGGGCTCGAACCCTGGCGTTACATATCGTAAGCCACCACACTACCTACTAGACTGCGGCGACTTCATGACCGCATCCGCTGGATGTTAATACGCTGCACAACGTCCATGTCGTTGAGGTGCTCATACAGCTCACTGTTGGTTCGAATACGGAAATCATCGTCAACTCGCACTGGACCGTAGATCTTACGTAGGACTTTTCTCTCGAATACTCTCAAGGCTGCTGCGTCAGTGTTTAATAGTGTCCATGCCTCTGCCAAATAAATAAGCGAGAGGAGGATGTGAGTCGTGTAAAGTAGCTTCTCTTACCACTCATGTTGAATTCGAATAACAGACTTGAAAAACTTTTCATGGCAATTTTATTTTACTCTCTAAGTTTTTGGCAGTAGCCTGCTGAATGGAAGTCACCAAAAGAAATATTTTACAACACATTGCCTATTAGACTCCTAAATAATTGCATTTCGGTTATGTAGGACACTTTTAAGAACAGTTTCTATGACCATATTATATAGTAATACCTTGCTACCTTGTCCTGCACCAGTCTCCACTCTAAACGTCCTGCATTGAACTTTTCTATGTTTTATTCTGCAGCTGGCATTCTGATATAAGAAACAAATAAGTTGTGAAGAGTTTGAGGGGCACGGTTTCACATCGTATGCTCCGGATGATGCTGTGATTTATTATCAAGTTCGACAATACAGCTACAGATTAGAGGGATCGCCTTACAACAAGTTATTCGTTACTAACATGGAGACGATTTATATAACCGCTAGTAGACTTGTAAGGTTTAAATCAAGCATCGATGACACTCCGCTGAAATTCGTTGAATAATGATTTTTGAGCAGAAGGATTTCAGTCAGGATGCCAACCCAGCTTGTCATACCACCCATATTGTGTGTTTTAATGTTATCCTTGCCAAGCGGGACCTACAGTTTAAAGTCAACTAAGAACAATAGATTCTTGAGGAACTTTTCATGGCAATTTTATTTACTCTCAGGGTTTTCGTCAGAAGTCTGCTGAGAGGAAGTCGTTTAAGAAATATTTTTTATTTTCATTATTCGTTCAGTTCGATACACACTGCATACTAGACTACTTTAGTCAGGATTACAACCTAATCTCTCACATCACCCATGTTGTGTGTTTTAATTTTATCCACGAGAGGCGGGACCTACAGCTTAGCGTACACTACGTACCATCGTTTTTTGAAAAAAAATTC
This sequence comes from Sarcophaga subvicina, assembly GCA_936449025.2. Classification (NCBI taxonomy): domain Eukaryota; kingdom Metazoa; phylum Arthropoda; class Insecta; order Diptera; family Sarcophagidae; genus Sarcophaga; species Sarcophaga subvicina. The sequence goes on along the minus strand of OW388083.2, from coordinate 101,076,644 downwards.
CTGGTAAAAACATTTTCTTTTAGCTGAGAGGAAGTCGCCGAAGAAATATTTTTGTTTTCGTTAGGTTAGCGGACGTGTACTTGTCAATTAAGACAAGTACAGTAGCCGGTGATCGAATTAACCCATCGTATAACGTCCTAGTTTCTCACACCACTTATGTTGTGTGTGTTAATTTTTATACATGAGTGGTGGGACCTACAGTTTAATTTAAAATCGACTCCGAACGACAGATTTTTGAGAAACTTTTTGATTGCAATTTTATTTTACTCTTAGAGTTTTTGCCAGAAATCTGCTGAGAGGAAGCCGTCGAATAAATACTTTTTTTATTTTGTTTTGTTGCCTGGCGTGAGGATCGAACCCTGGCTTTACGTCTAATAAGACAACACCTACCTAATAGACTACGGCGGCTTCAAAATACTTACTTCTTTACTTTAATCATTATGATTCTTTAGTCAGGACTACAACCTAGCTTCCCATGTTGCGTGTAATAGTTTCATCAATGAGTTGACACCGAATGACAGATTTTTTTTAACTTTTTTTATTTATTCTCTGAGTTTTTGCTAGAGGACTGCTGAGAAGAAGTCGCCGAAGAAATATTTGATCATATTTCCTGTTGTTCAAGATGTCTGGACTAGGGTTTGAAACACTGCTTCTCGTCTAATAAGGCAACACACTATCTACTAAACTACAGCGGCTTCAAAGTATTAACACTCAAATAAATTTCCTTTCAATTTTGTTTCTTCTTAAATTTCTGCAATTTTTCCTTTTAAAATTAAATTTCCCTTTCAATAGGACATATTAAGCCTCAATAAAACCAAATCGACAATCTTCTTATGCCATGGCCAAATGCATTTTTTTCGTTATCTTCTTCATACAATTAAGGTGTGGCGTAAATTATTGTCGTTTTTTATGTGCCTTATTGCTATTTACGATATTAATTAGCAGCATAATTAAATGTTTTTATTGTTGTTTAAGTCGTTTTTCTATAAATTTTACAAATTACTTACCCTTCCTTGAGAATCAAGTTTAATGAGTGGCTACGATACATTGTTATGTTCGAGACAAAAAGTAACCAAACCACCCTTCCAATAAAAGATTTGCTACTTCAAATCGAAGTTTATTTATCATTAAAAGCCGAAAACATATTCTCCAGTACAATAAACACAGTACAGACTTAGTAAGTACATGTACTACGTTGCCAGTAACATTGGGGCAATTATGGCTAATTTTTGTTCATATATGTACATAAGTGTGTATAGATGGGTGAACACACTTTTTTCCCAAAAAAGAAAAGAGAAATAAATCCTACCTTTAAGCTAAAATCTGCAAAAAAAGAAAGGACAAAAATATTCAGCAGCAGATTTATTTTCACTACTTACCCTGAATAAAAACGAGCATAAATGTTGTAAAAAAGGGCACAAACAAGAGTCCATATTATCGAAAAATGACACGAGAAAAAAAAACATTTCAAATGGAAATAAAAATAAAAAATAAACAATACAAGCAAAATTTAATTCTATGAGAGAGACTACACACAGCACCACTCTCCTATACATACACAAAAAGTCCTTTTATAAATGTTAAAGGATATGAAGAACAGCCGCTCTAAATATTGTTTTTTCAAGTATCAGCAGCAGCACAAAAACACACAAAAAACACCAAAAAAAAAGAGAAAATAAAAACGAATATGAAATCCTAGAATGTTTATGTTTTCCTTGTTTTTCGTCGTCGTCAACAATATTGAAGAAAAAAAAAAACAGGATGCTGTGTGGTCGCACAAAAGAACAACGCTCATCGTATATTTTAGCAAAGAAAGAAATCCTTTCACTTTGACATTAATCCCAAATAGCCGCTGAGAGGCAGACTTCAACAACAAAAGATGAACAACAAGAATTGACAGCACATTAGTCCAACAACCGAGAAAAAAATTCTAAAAAGAAAACAAAAAATAAAAAAATTGTTACAAAAAAGTACCAACTTAGAGAAAAAAACGTTGATTCACATATTGAGCACATAAGAGGAATATTTGGGAAAAAAGTTGATGGTTTAAAACGATTTTAAAATACCCTCTTTAAAATGGCACAGAAAAAAATAAAGTATAGTTGAGCTTACATTCAACACGCTCCACAACTTGTCGCTGCTGTAGTGGGTCAAATGCTTGAATTCCATGCACGAATACAGGGAGTTTTATATCCCAATCACAGATAAGCAATGACTATTCAAAAAGATGAGTAGAATCGAATTATACTCATAATTTCTGATACTAATATGCATTCATACTAATTTTATTTGTGAATTGTTGAAAGAGTTTGACTATACATCACTGATGGTGAAAATCTAACTACGAAATACGCCATAATATGTCAAAAATAGGGCTCAATTGCTGAGGACTACAACTACGAATTATTATCCACAGTTCGTTATTTGCTCAAGGTATAGATTACATTAAAGTCGCAGTAGTCTAGTAGATAGTGTGTTGGCTTATGAGATGTAAAGCCAGCGTTCGGGCCCCAGTCCAAACATCAAAACAAAATACAAAGAGTATTTCTTCGGCGACATCCTCTCAGCAGATTTCTGGCAAAAACTCTGAGAGTAAATAAAATTGCCATGAAAAGTTTCTCAAAAATCTGTCGTTCGGAGTCGACTTTAAACTGTAGGTCCCATCACTCATGTATAAAAATGAACACACATTAACATAAGTGGTGTGAGAAACTAGGTCGTAATCCTGACTAAAGGGTTTTAATGACCAATTATGTATGTACTTATTTTAAAATCATGGAACCTCTACTCATATTCAAAGTTTGAAGTACTCATCATATTCATACTCAACAACACGTATGATGTTGTTGATTTCGACTCTCCATAACTCAACATATACACGAATCACAAAATAAGTATGATTCGCGTACGAATCACTAAAATACTCACTAGAAGGTGAGTGTATTTCCTCTGTTTGCTGCTCTATCCTGTTTGCTTATGTGTCCTTCTCCTTTTTTTGAAAATGCAACAACAACTAAGACTGTACATTTTGATGAATGATTCGAGTCACTCATCAATCATTCATAAGTATTATATGCATTTTTCTAAATTTTAGAATTTAAATGAGTAGGCTTATGAATCAAACATATTTCGAATGGTATGAGTTTGATGCCAACGTTGTATGCATACTCATTGCAACCTGTACTTATAAATCAACATTGTAGTGAGTATGAATGAATCAGAGTACATAGTTAAATTTGAATATTGTTGACTCATTTATATTCAAAATTTCATAAGTGCTTATGAGTATCGAAAAAACGATTCATTTCTGATCTCTGGCGCGTATACAGCAAGTTTTGAAAAAGAAAAAGACATTATTTCCCAATCCATCAACAAAATCAACAACGAACATCGTGGCATGGTCAGGCAGTGCTTTAACCGTAGATCGAGATTTGTATCAATAATGATACATTTCAATTTTTAAGACGATATGTCTGATATTTTTTCAATTCGTTAGCATTGTTAACGCCATTATTTTAAACCAAATAAAAAAAGAAACTTTCAAACAGGGGTTACAAAATTCCAAAACTTCATAATTCTGGCTTATGTGTTTTTTTTGATACATACGACTTTCCTAGAGAACTTTTGGTGTCATGTATGGATTTTTTTAAGATTTCAAAGATTTTGTGAAGTTTTATCGTAAATAATACATTATTTATGGTATTTGAAAATAAATTGAAAGTTTTGTAAGTGTGGGACGAATGTAAAAAGATTGAATTTTCTATTCTCGATATGGTCTTGATATTGATTGAAGTAGTCGTAGTCTAGTATGTAGCGTGTTACCTTATTAGACGTCAGACCAAGGTTCAAACCTCAGGTCAGACATTACCAATTTATAATGAAAGGTTGTAATGGCCGATTATATATTAATTTTATATGTAATATTTCTGCTGCTAAAGGCTTTGAAGAAGAAGAAAATAGAAGCTCGTCTTATGAACTGGAGAAAGTATTGGCAGCAACAAACATAATAACAGGATATTTATCGCTAAAGATGGTACTGCTTGGCACAGAACAAGCTGCCTTTAGTAGTTTGGGATGAAAAAATCTAGTAGTTTCTTACTGCTCTTCTCATATTTATCTCACATGACAGACAAACATTAGAAGAATCTGTTTCGTCCCATGTTTTATTACAGATGATAATATTTCGGTCAACTACGTACGTATGAGATAACAGAATCATTCTCTTTGATAATGATATATTTACACCTATTACGCCTTTTCAAAAAATGAGCTGGAACACTTGCAACCTTTAATAAGCTTTTTTTTGAAATTTGAAGGAAAAAATTTTTTTTCTAAAATTTTTTTTTTTTAGAATATTTTAACCATTTTCATAAAGCTTTTATCACACAACTTGTAGTTTTATGAAAGAAATAATACTGTATAAATAGTTTGGGATTAGCTATCATACTTTCAGAGGAGTCCATATATCCTTTTTTAAGATTTTTAAAAATTTAATTTTTTGTTCGCCTAAAAGGTAAGAAAATTAAAGAAAATATATTTAAATAATGATGCTTATGTTTTTTTTGTTAATTTTTGAAATATTTTCATTTCATATTAAAGTTTTTTAGCAACAGAATTCAAAAGCTTTTTAGTTTTATTGTGGAAAATGAAAATTACCTCCACTAATTTTAATTGAAATTTGATACTTAATGATGGAATACTATAGTGATTGTTAGGATATTTATATAAATCAAGTTTCATAAAGAGATTTACGGAGTAATGCTTGGTATTGATTTATGTTTTCTTTCCTTTTGTTTTATTTTATCACCTTTTAAACTCATATTTAATTTTGTCGCTGTAGATTAGTAACTAATTGAATTTGAATTTGATCGTTATAAATTTCGTTATCCACCGAAGTCGAATTGGCAGTTGTAGATTGAGGTACACGCTATCTGTGCAGCAAGTACTTACAGCCGTATTTGGTGAAACCCGTATCCGGGAAACCAGAGAGGAATAAAAGAGAGAAAATTGTTATTGACATAATCGATGTTCTATCGCAACACGATGTTATTCTATTCTATTGCAAGCGATGCTACACGAAAAACTGTGAAAACAAGAGTTTATAGAAACAGTCCAATACGCTATAGCTAACCAGCAGCAGACATAATCTTTTCTTACAAAGTTGTTCATTTCAACCCTTCAGTCACGATTACGATCTAGATTCTCCCATCACCCTTGTTGTGTGTATTAATTTTATCCATAAGTGGCGGGATCTACAATTTTCAAGTCGACCCCAAACAACAGATTCTTGAGAAACTCTTTCATGGCAAGTTTCTTTTACTCCCAGAGTTTTTGCCAGAAATCTCCTGAGAAGCAGTGGTCGAAGATATATTTTTTCGTATTTCTAAGCTAAGCTAACTGAATATCGAAACTTCAAAAGCAAGCAAAGGTTGAACCAATACTAACAAACGATTATTTTTCCATGTGATAACTAACACAACCAGTCGTCCATTATAAAAGTAAAAACTTGCCGTATTGTCTGTTTTTAATCTTGTGTAGGGTATAGTTGGACTTTTAGAGTAACTCTTGTGCATTTGTAACGTTGAAGCATATGCTGAGTATGTGATTATGAATGTGTTACAATCTCGAAAGAGTGTGTTTGTGTGTTAGGCGATTCGATTGTGTATTAATGTATAGGATTGGAGTTAGGTTAGTAAAATGGATAGAAAAAATGGGTAAAAACAGAAAATATGACATAAACTTTCAATGATTTCAGAATGCAAAAGGCAGAAATATAAACGAACGAATTCTATAATCCTTAATGATACAAAGGACCACAATATATTACCGCCTTAATAGATACATACATGACTTTGATCCTTTGTAAGTAATTTTCTAGTTTAAAAATGCAGTGACAATGCTAAACAAAAAGAAATAATTTCAACAAATTATTTATTAAAGCAAAATCATCATATTAAACGAAAATAATAGATTCCATAAACATCGCTAAAGAAGGGAGAACTACCTGGTCATGATGATCTTATCGCAGAAAAACTTAAATCAGACCCTTGGAAAGTAGGTTAGGTTAAGTTAGGTTAGGTTAGGTTAGGTTAGAGGATGTGTACTTGCCAATTAAGTCAAGTACAGTCCCCGGAGTTCGAACTGACCCATTGTCTTAGTTTCTCACACCACTTACGTTGTGTGTGTTAATTTTATACATAAGTGGTTTAAAGTCGATTCCTAACGACAGGTTATTGAGAAACTTTTTCATGGCAATTTTATTTGCGCTCAGAATTTTTGCCAGAAATCTGCTGAGAGGAAGTCGCCGAAGAAATACTTTTAGTATTTTGTTTTGATGTCTGGCCTTGGGCTCGAACCCTGGCTTTACGTCTAACAAGCCAACACACTACCTACTAGACTACGGCGACTTCATGGAAAGTAATTAAAGAGTAAAATTAATAAAGATATTGAACAGACGTTTAAGCAAATCCACAGGCTATGGAAGTCAAACACATACAGCATCGGAACTAAGCTACATACATATTTTCAAAGCCTGTGTTGTCTCTGTGCTGCTTTATGGTTATAAGACTTGGTTAGTTACAAGCATCGTACAAAGCAAACTGAAACTGTTTGTGAATCGATGCCTTAAAAGAATACGCATAACATACTGGCCATGTTTTAGGTTAGAGGACGTGTACTTGTCAATAAAGACAAGTACAGTACCTGGAGGTCGAATTGTCCCATTGAGGCCATGTATTATAACCGAATTAATTTGGATTATCGAGGTAGTGGGAGATATAAACTTAGAAATTCTTACTCACTTTACTTAATTGGTCATTAAAACTCTTCAGCCGGGATTATGACCTAGCTTCTCACAGCACCCATGTTGTAGGTATTAATTTCCATTATCCATAATCCATTAGTAGCGGCATCTACAGTTTAAAATCGACTCCGAGCGACAGATTTTTGAGAAACTTTTCATGGCAGGGCTTTTTCTGGAAGACTCTGAGAGGATAATAAAGCAACGCACTACCTATTGCACTAAGGAGACTTCAACTAAGAAATTTTAGATGAAAATTTCGGACACATGCTTTGTAAACATTTGAAAAAACTTTTTATTATGTCCTTGTCGACTATCCTCAAAACAGAAAAAGAAAACCAACTGGCCACAAACTATGGTACAGCAAATAAACTCCCTATCGCATAGTATTGGTTGAATGTTTTGCAATATCGGAAAGCTCAGAGATATAGTCGTGGCTGGACAAAGATGGAGACAACCTATCGAGTTAGCCTGTAATTAGATGATGAAGGGAAAAGCATTCCATTGGCTTTGTTTGAAAGCAATTTGTATTTATTACTTGAGTTTTCGAAAATTTTTCTTTCTGAAAATGCAAATATTTTTCAAAGTATACATTCCTCTACAGCTCTGCTAATTCTTTGGCCGTACTGCAAGTATATTTTTTAATCAAACTGCACAATTTTCATACCATTTATTTAAACTTTATTCCTTATTTACTTTTTTCCTTTTATAACTAGGAATTCTTTTCATTCTGTTCCCATTTACAATTCGAATCTATTACTGGAAAAAGTACAAACAAAATAGGGTGACATAATGAGTATCCAATATGATTAGAAATTTCTCTTTAAACTTCCAATAAAACAGGCTGCAGTTTTAATCTTCTTTTGAAAAATGTTTTAAATTAAAAAAAGGAAAAAATGCAAATAAAAATTACTTCTTCTTGTTTGCTTATTGTGAGCCACCCTAATATAATCGTATTTATTATTATTATGAGTTGTAGAATAAAATAAATCCATACTGTATTCGTATATGTACAGGGCATTGTACAGGAGAAATTATTTCCCATAATATTGTTTGAAAGAAAATAATAATAATATCGTAGAAATATATTCATTTGTATATGTTTTATGTCTGCATAATGCTTGGTATATAAGTAAGTAAAGTTGTTCACGAATATACAAAATATTATGTAATGGCAAGGGTAGTTTGGTTTGTATTTAAATCTGCTTAATTATCTTATAAAAGTAATGAAAAATCGGTGCACAATAACTTATTGTGTAAGAATGATATTTAAGGATTATTACTGTTACTATCATGTGAGGTTCCATAGCATTGTGACGATTTATTGTATTATCCTCAATCTCTATATGGAATCCCTATAATGTGTCCTCTAAACATATTGACATGACAAACTTCAGCATATTTCATAGTGTCAACAAGGATATTCAGCACTTGATACGCCACCAGATGTTTCCATTCCTTCAGGCATGCATGAATGTTCGAATGAGTTTTTGTCATTATCAAGCAATCAATATTGTTACGAAAATGAAGAATTTGGAAACTGGTGTTTTGCTTTTAAAATACTTAACATTAAAATTATAAATAAAAGCTACAAAAACAAACACCAGCATTAAAGATGGTAAACAAGTAAACAAAAATACAACAAAAAAGACTACAAGAATAAATGTAAGCAAAATACACAAACAACAACAATGAAATGACGATCTTTACATTTATAGAGATTTCGAGTAGGCGAAGCCACGAACATTCGCCTTCAAGATAACTCATCAGACTGTTTACTCTGCCATATAAAAGGCAAGGCAAAGCAGGCGAGTGCGTTAGTAAAGTTCAGTCAGTCTTGTGTGAAGACGCGGTGTGTTGGAAGAGAGTGATCGTGGTTTGAAGATCTCCGCTACTAAGATCTGTCGTATAATTGCGTATTGATTGTTATTCTTTATACAAAGGGTGTAAATAGAGGAATAACAAATAAAGCAATTGTTGTTGTTTACATAAAGTTGTGAACAGTGGCATATAGAATTGTGCGTATAATAAAGAATTTTAATTAAAACTCAACACAAATTTATTTTTATTTTATTTGCAATCTACGAGCTCATAATTTAAACGTTTTTTAAAAGGTAAAAACGTAACAATATCATTGAAATGATCCCCATACAGGAAAAGCGTACTTAGGGTCAACAGTGCCTTGCTAAAAGGCGGACTACTACAGACGGCCGTGTCTCTATTGCATCCATTAAATCCGAAAATCTCAAAATAGACAATACAGTCGATACAGAAATTGCAACTCCAGCTCAAAAGAGCATTTTACATTCAAAACATTCCGGGATGTAAGCCACACTGCTACCGAAGTAGCAGATAACAATGATTGGAGGGTCTTCTGATGATGTGTTATATCTCAGTAAAGGTGGATCTCAGTGAACAGCGCAGTAAATAAAGCCGGTTTTCTGTATAAATGGATGCTAAATAACTATGAAAGATATGAACATATGAACACCCTGCAAATTATTAACAGTTAATGTTTGAGCAAAGCTGGTTCTACATGCATAGCCTGATATACACGTACCTGGTGATTACAACCCTTCATTCAGGATTACGACCTAGCTCACACATCACTTATGTTGTGTGTATCACTGAGTCTACTGTATCTTTTTGTTTGCATTTGTCAGCTTCCCTATTCATTACTTCACGATATCTCGTAATGAATCTCTTATTAGACTTGAATCTTTGGTCTTTACTATTATGTGCTCCACCTGGTGCTCTGCTATAGGACATATTTTTATCGCCCTGTTTAAATCAATAATTATTAGCTTCTGTATAATATTCAACTGCATTGGAGCTTCTTCTTCTATGCATCAAACAATGACTCTGTAAGTCACTATTAGTCCGACCATCGTTGTATACATCCAAATGCTCTCCACATGGCAAATGCTCTCCACATAAGTCTTCCATATTAATTTACTATCCGATATTTTAAATTCAGTCTTCATGATATAGTAGCACCCAGGAATGGAATATTTTTCAATTTAGGAAGTTTTGTCGCCGTAGTCTAGTAGGTAGTGTGTTGGCTTATTAGACGTAAGGCCACGATTCAAACCCCAGATCAGACATCAAAACGAAAATATGAAAATATTTCTTCGGCGACTTCTTCTCAGTAGATTTCTGGCAAAAACTCTGAAAATACAAATAAAATTGCTATGAAAAGGTGCCGCTACTTATGGATAAAATTAACGCACACAACATAAGTGGTGAGAAAAGCTAGGTCGTAATCCCGACTGAAGGGTTGTAATGACCAATTATGTATGTTAGGAAGATCCATATCACCTGCATACACTTGCCAGTCAATGAACGCATTAGAACCGTCCTTTGGGCAAGCTTTGGTGACTACAAGTTCAAGTTATAGGAAAAGTTTCTTTACATGTTCTTGAAAAATTTCAGAAGAGTATATTTCGACTAAGTTGACTTGGACGTAGAGTTCGAATCGATGTTAGCGATTGTATAGTTCGTATACAGTATGCAGGTCAAAATAAGCTGTGCTGGAAAGACCAGGTTGAACACCATCACCAATATTTAATTTAAAGTTCTTCTTGCCTATTATTAATTTCATACACCAAATTGATAGAATAATTATCATAATCAATAATTCTAATATTTGCCAATAAAGAAGATGATTTAGAATTCGTTGCAACGTGATCTCCATGAAAAGTTTCATAACCAACTTCAGGATACTAATGCAACCACAAACATACGTCTTTAAAATTGTATTAAAGTTTTGTATACGAAAGAAAATTTATTAATTGAGTGTCGGCATGTATTACATGCATAAATATCTTGGCATTCTATTGACAAAAACACACCTAAAAGGATAATCGTTTCAAAATTCACACACAAAACCTTGCTTGCTTACCTTGTCTTAAAGCTTATTGTGGTAACCAAGAGAACAAAAACAATGGCAATAGCAACAGCAACAACAACGTTAAACAATGTAATAATAAAACAAAACAAAAGCCTGTAGTTAATAATGAGGTGATGATTATTACTGTCAACAAATAAGAGACAAAATAAATACAAAACAATCATTTAATGTCACATTCACACTTCCTACACTCCCTATATATACTCTTCTCTCCTCTCTTCTTACATAGTTCAGTCAGTCTATTCAATATCTTTATTGTTGTTGTATTTATAGTGTAAGATGTTGTTCTTGTTGTTGTTGGTTGTTTCTGTGACATAAAACGGAAATGTGCAAACAATTCCGTTTTTTGTTACAACATCGAGTAGAAATTTCTCTCTTTCTCGTTTGTTGTTGGCAGGCAAAAACCAAACAGAACGCAACAACAACAACAACAATAAGAAAATATGGACATCATTAAGAAAAATGAGTAGCAAGAAAGTAAGACAGAAAATAAAAACAAAAACAGAAAATAAATAAATAAACGCAACAACAATAAATAAGATAAGTGTCACTAACGAAAAAAGGCCTGGCAAGGAGACATAGGGAAAAAATATAAGAGCTCAACAGGATATTGAAAAGTGTGATGTTATTTGATTAAATTATTGTTAGTTAAACGATTATTTTTATCACGAAAGGATAGAGATTTCCATGATTCAAACAATAAATGGTAACTGCAATGGCGTTATAACGTTTTGAGTCTCCAGAACTATTCACACTTTCGGTATTTCACGGCCTGTGATTCTTGATTAATATACTACGTCCTGCTCTGTTAATGTGAATCCTGGAATTTTAATTGTACAGTCAATGCCATCAGCAATGTTTAGGTATATATTAGGTATCCTTTTCTTTAAAGGACATAACATATCATGAAACCAGCACTTACTCCATATAAAAATTGCCGATCGAAAAAGCGCTAGATTGGCCACATGCTTTTAAGTCATGACAAGTATCGCAGTGAAGTCGCCTTAGTCTAGTAGGTAGTGTGTTGGCTTATTCGACGTAAAGCCAGGGTTCGAGCCCCAGGCCAGACATCATCATCATAAAATACAAAAAGTATTCTATGGCGACTTCTTCTCATTAGATTTCTGGCAAAAAGTCTGAGAATAAATAAAATTGCCATGAAAAAGTTTCTCAAAAAATCTGTCGTTCGGAGTCGACTTTAAACTGTTGGTCCCACCACTCATGTATAAAATTACCACACACAACATAAGTGGTGTGAGAAACTAGGACGTTGTACAATGGGTCAATTCGACCTCCGGGTACTGTACTTGTCTTAATTGACAAGTACACGTCCTCTAACCTAACCTAACCTAGGTATCGCCGTAGTCAGTAGGTAGTGTGTTGACTTATTGGACATGAGCCTTCGGTTCAAATTTAAGGTCAGAAGCGAAATATTAAAAAATATTTTTCGTCCATTTCCTTTCATCAGATTTCTGGCAGAGTAAATAGAAAATTGTCATGAAAAGTTTCTTAAAAATCTGTCGCTCGGAATGGACTTTAAACTGTAGGTCCCGCCACTCAAGTATAAAATTAACACACACAACATAAGTGCTATGAGAAACTACGTCACAATTCTGACTATAGGATGCGTTATGTATGTATGTTATGTATGAAAAGCACAGCATTGGCCACATGCTTTGAAGGCCGCTTGAAGTCAGAGCAAGACCTCTCACAAACTGCAAAGCATAGGGAAAGACCCTTAAAATTGAAACCCACGAGATGATACTTACAGGCGACCAATGGAATCGAAAATCGCCTTTATTATGGCGTGTTTATGCATAACTACTCCAACGATCAGTTTGTTATAGGCAGTCGGTTATTCAATTTTCTGTACTTGGTCTGCAGCCAATAATCCTCGCTAATACACAACGTTTTTTGGTGTATCATGATGCAAATGAACTTTACGTATCTCACTCTATCTACAGTTTATAGTTTAACTATAAAGTACTGTGTCTGCTGGCTTAAATCGAAATAAGTATTGCCGTAAATATCCATCCACCGCATGGTATTTGTGAGAGCTAATAACCGAGTCAACTCTATGGTCTTGTAATTCACATTTTGCTTCAAGAATATAAGAGTACATGTCCATTTGGCGTTTTAATGCAGCTCCTACCTTTTCTGGCGCTCTCTAATAGCTTGTGAGTGCTTTCTTTGTTTTCTCCCGCAAAAGGGTACACCTTACACCCTATAAAGATGGCTAAGCTCATTCTGGGGATATCAATTGGCATTCGCTTGGATATTCAAGGAATTTCATCTTTGGACAGTGTGCTGCAAGCAAAGGCATCTCTTAACTCAGACCGTCAATGAACCTTTATTGTATACCACATAGAATTTACTTTCAAATCTGCCGCTATTAATGCTTAGTACACTGCTGTAGCATTTTCTCTTCGAGCCCCAATTATATACGGGATTAAACACGTAAACGTCTTAACCCGACCTGTTGTGTTATGTGAAGATCAGTAAACAACAACTGCACCTTGGTACTGTGTGTCTTCTTTTAATTGGTCATGAGGGCATGCATACATACATACATAATTGGTCCTTCAGTTAGGATCACAACCTAGTTTCTCAAACCACTTATATTGCGTGTTAATTTTATACATGAGTAGCGGGGCCTCCAGTATAAAGACGACTCCGGACGATAGATTTTTGAGAAACTTGTCCATGGCAATTTTCTATTTATTCTCCGAGTTTTTGGCTGAAATCTAGTGAGACGAAGTTGCCGAAGAAATATTTTTTGAAATTTTGTTTTAATGGCTGCCCAGGGATTTGAACCATGACCTCACGCCTGATAAGGCAACACACTGCCTACTATGCTACATGCCAATTTTATTTACTCTGAGAGTTTTTGCCAGAAATCTGTTGAGAGGAAGTCTTCAAAGAAATATTTGTTCATATTTCGTTATGTTCGAGATGTTTGACCTGTGGTTTGAACCGTGACCCCACGTCTAAAGAGCCAAACACCATATATACTAGACTACGACGACTGAATATGCGTTTATCAGTCTGCTTCCATTCTAGGTATGGCTTGTTTCAGCCAAGAACTATTCAGCTACCTACGTATTCTCGCTGTAGCGTTTGCTTTAAAAATGTGAAGTCGTTAGACCAACAGCAGCTACAGGATGTTGTTTGCATTATTGATGCACTGTAGAGAAATATAAGCATCCACATGCGATTGAAGAAGGTAGGCAGTAATCCTGACTGAAGGGTTGTAATGGCCAATTATGTATGCAGGAGTATGTACATGCGATTGAAGTATTTCTAGAGCCGGATACATATTATGCTCTCTGACACTTTACTAACTGCTTCCAGAATACAAATTAGTCTGAGGGTGAAAATGAGTGAAAATCATGTAAAATTTATAGGAAATCTAATTCAAGTATCTGTTTCCTTAATTCCTTTCTATACGCTCCTACTAGATGAGTGGTATCTGGTAATGTGTCATCCATAAAATATTGGAAAAAGCATGAGGCTGAAAGCGAGACAGTGAAAACTAGTCCATTTCATTTAAATATACTCTTCGCCATGCTTCATGCTTTATAAGTACACCCATCATCCTGGTCAATTTACTTTTACTGAGATTTTCCATGCTCATGATCATACCCATATTTGTGTCACCACAACTATATGGCCTCTTACCTTCAGCCGTCATACCTAGTAATCTATACTCATCAATCGAATTTAACATAACAAGAAAAACATCCTTATAAGCTAACCAAGGACAATGATTACACAAAACTGGATTAAATTTCTCTTCTTTTTTTTCTCATGTGTTTCTTTACACATATTTTTTCAAGTGCATGTGTCTGATGTTTTCGATTTTAAAAACACAACGCCAGTAATGGTGGTCTCTGTTCTGAGATCAACCACATCTTTATTTAAAGTTTCAATGTTTTAAGTTAAAACCACAAGTACAACAACACGAGCAACAACAAAAACCAAAACAAAAACAACATTTCCAACAACACTAGTTATAATACGAATGATTATAGACGAGGCAGTTTGTCTGTCACTCACTTACGAGACAAACTGGCCATCATCTGGTCCATCTCTCACATTACGCCAGTCAGTCGTCATCACCAGCCGACAACGTACTTTTAATATAAACAAATGCCCGAAGCAAAAATAGAAAGAAAAAAAAAACAAATGAAAAATAAGAAGCAAAATCGCCATGGCAATGTTGACAATCCAAATGTTGGTAAAAGTAGAAGAAATATTGCCGGGCAACCAAAACAGCAAGAAAAACAAAAAAACAAAAAAAATATGATGATGAAAACCAACAATAACAAAAAAAAATTAAGAAGAAAAAACAAGCAGATGAAATCATACAAAATAATGAAAAAACAAAAAAGAAGAAGAAAAACCAAGAAATTGAAACACATTATAACAGAACAAATAGAAATTCTATGAAAACTAAATTTTCAAAAAAGAAAAAAAAACAACAACAACAACCATAACAATAAATTAAACGTCTGTTGGTCATATGCCTACACACACTTGCCTACAATACTGTACTTAAACTAGGAGTTTAACAGTCTGCCTGGCTTTAATTTACTTTAAAATCAATACGACTTTGAATTTCTGCATACAATTTGCCAAAAGAGTAGATGATATCCAGCAGAGTAATTATAACGCCTTTGAGATATGAGATCTGTAGTGATACACACACAAACTCAACTTCTTTGGAGTAATTTTCAGTAGGTATTTTTAAATTTTTTTCTTATTTTCATCTTCCTTTGGTATTATTCTTTATTATTATTATAGTTCTTTGGGTCACGGCCATAGCCAATGAGAGTATCAATTTCTACCTATAAATGGTCCGCCAAATAACTTCTTTTTTTAAAAGCTTTAAATAAAAACTACTGAATATTTTCTCAAATTTCTTTTTTTATTTGAAAGTACAATCCTTCCGGTTAATAATGGAAAATAATTTCATTCAAATGGCTGCCTCGGCTGACCATCCAGTAGCCTACACCTTCGGTCCAATTTTTAAGCACATTATCGATTGTGTGCAGCTGTATTTCACCAATGGCTTCACGAATATTGTCCTTTAAAGTGTCAATTGTCTCTGGCTTGTCGGCGTAACACATATCTTTGACGGCACCCCACAAATAATGGTCCAACGGTATCAAATCGTAGCTCCGATGTGGCCAAACGACATCAGCTCTGCGGCTGATAATGCGATCTTCAAAAACAGGGCGCAAAACATCGAGTGTAGCTTCGGCTGTGTGGCACGTAGCACCGTCCTGTTGAAATCAAATGTTGCCAATATCCTCCTCTTAAATTTTTGTGAACAAAAATTCATTCAACATAGCCCGATAACGATCGCCATTGACTGTAACAGCCACTCCTTGCTCATTTTCGAAGAAAAATGGCCCAATGCCCTCTGGACTAAAATCCTCACCAAACAGTGACTCGTTTTGGGTGCGTCGGCTTTTCAATGTATGCGTGGGGGTTTTCTGTGCCCCAAATGCGACAAGTTTGCTTGTTTACGTACCCGCCAAGATCAAAATGAGCTTCATCTGAAAAGATGATTTTTTTTTTGCCAAAATCGGCATCTTCTGGTGTAGGCTACTGCATGGCCAGCCGAGGCATCCATTTGAATGAAATTATTTTCTATTATTAACCAGAAGGATTGTACTTTCAAATAAAAAAAGAAATTTGAGAAAATATTCTGTAGTTTTTATTTTTAAAGCATTTTCAAAAAAAAAGTGATTTGGCGGACCCTTTACAAGGTCCCGCAAAGCTGTTAACCTGATGTATTTGGCTTTAAATTTCATAAGAATCTAAAAAGCGTTAGTTTTGCTTTTGGTTTGCAGTTTATTTCATATCGGCATTTATTATTTTTCTTTTCATTTTTGACACCAGAATTAATTACACTCTTTGGCGAAGTTTCATTATAGTGCAACCGTACTTTCCATTGCCTTGACAAACTGCTGGATGCGGCTCAATGTCAACAAAACAATTCCATACTCAGCACCTGATATGCACTCAGGACTTTTCTTTACTAGTGGGATGCATTAGTGTCTCACATTTTTCAAGAATGTGTTTTACATATAAGATTCGAGAAGATCTCCATTGCAAACAAGAATTCTTTGAGCCTATGGTGCCCTATCAAAAACCCGATACTAAACTTCGACTATTTCTAGATAGTAACATGCATGATTCAGTGGCTTGGAAGCTCTCCTTCACACAAGCTCATCTACTCCTCTTATTGCTGCAAAGTTCCAAATTTCCTTGGAATCAGTCGAGTTAAACTCTCTTACATAGCCCCATGCTTTCTTCAATTTAAACTAAACTTCCGCTAGAAAGATATTTTGAGAGTTCCCTAACAGCTCGCAATATTTTCTTCTGTGACCAAAAATTTTGTTCCACGACCCACCCATATGTATACCACAGAATATTTGCAGGTGAATCTTTTAATGTTAATTTGTAGGTCTTGTTGCGAAAAATTTCTTAAAGACAGAGAGTTTCCCTCCAGGGTATAGTTAAGGAGGGAGCTAGGGTGCTGTCACTCGGTGCGTCAGGCCCCGCAAAGCTATTGAGAATTCTATATTAGACTTGTCGCTCAATATCCAAACAATAGCCCCCAAAGCTCTGCTCCATAGCGCATATAATCTGACAGAGATTTCAGCAACGCTGTGTTTCTTTGCTTTTGTAATTCGACAACAGGTTCTTGCATCTCTTCAAGATCCTGAGATTGGCTGACATATATTCGTGGCCTTAAGAATTCTCTCAAAAGCACCGCTTACTTAGTTAATTGGCCATTACAACCCTTCAGCTTCTCACACTACCCATGTTGCGTGTGTTAATTTTAGTTATGATGAGAGCGACCTACAGTTTAACGCCGACTCCGAACGAAAGCTTTTATGGAAAATATTTCCACGAAATTTTATTAACATTCAGACCTTCTTACCAGAAGACTGTTGAGAGGACCAGCCTACCAATCAGAGCAAACACTACATCGGTAACTGAGGCGCCGTGGAAATACTTAAGAATTGCAATTGAAGTTTTGCAGTGAGGTTTGTTGCTCCATCCTATTGAAACTACATGTTCTCCAGTCTTATTTCATACAGTTGAGGTAGAAAAATTTTGTGACTCCATAACACATACATACATACATAATTAGTCACTACAACCCTTCAGTCAGGATTACGAACTAAATTCTCACATTAATTATGTCGTGTGTTTTAATTTTATACATGAGTGGCTGGAACTACAGTTCAAAGTTGACTCCGAACGACAGATTTTTGTGAAACTTTTCATAGCAATTTTTATTTACACTCAGAGTTTTTGCCAGAAATCTGTTGAGAGGAAATCGCCGAAGAAATAGTTTTAGTATTTTGCTTTGATGTCTGGCCTTGCGCTCGAACCCTGGCTTTTACACTACACACTGGACTACCGCGGCTCCATAATAATCGTCATTAAAAGCCTTATGATATATCTAAAGCAATTACTACATTAAACAATTACTTTGAGTGGTTTGCGAAGCATTCACAGAAATATAGATGGGGCTAGTCCGAACGAATTGTCTTTTAGTTTTTAACCAAAAGTTTCTGTAAAGACCCAACTGGTACGTAATCCGCTGGATACATTAGGATTCACATTTTTGGTCACAGCTGATTGCTGTTTTGTTTTGTGAGGTCGCCGTAGTGTAGTAGGCAGTGTGTTGGCTTATTAGACGTAAAGCCAGACTTCGATCCCCATGCCAGACATCAAAACAAAATACAAAAAGTATTTCTACGGCGACTTCTTCACAGCAGATTTCTGTATAAAATTAACACACACAACATAAGTGGTTTGAGAAGCTAAGTTGTAATCCTGACTGAAGGGTTGTAATGACCAATTATGCCTGTATGTATTTATTTTTCGGTTTTTTTGTCACCAGAATTAATAACACTTCGATAGGATTTCAATGCCCCAGTTATTCTTATAATAGGTTTTTGCATTCCTAACGAATATCAAGATCTCGAGATTGGCTGACACATATTCGTGGCTTTAAGAAGCCACTCAAAAGGCTTATTTGGTCATTACATCTCTTAAGTCAGAATTACGACCTAGTTTTTCACACTACCATGTTGTGTGTGTTAACTTTATCCATGATTGGCGGGATCTATGGTTTAACTTCTACTCCAAACAACAGATTTTTTGAGAAACTTTTCATGACAATTTTATTTACTCTCAGAGTTTTTTGTTTGCCAGAAGACTACTGAGAGGAAGTCGTCGAAAGAAGTATGTTTTCATATTTCGTTTTATTGGAGATGTCTGGGCTGAGGTTTGTACCACGGTTGAACATCTAATAAACAAATACCCTGCCTACTAATCTACGGCGACTTCATGAGGATCTCTAGAACTAGGATTGGGTCATCCTGCTTACCAGAGAATATACTAAAATTGTAGCATAAGCATACCAGAAATGTAGCACTCAGAGTTTTAGTTGGAAGCCATGTAGTGTGCGCCGTTGCTGCATTATATTGAAACTAGATGTTCTCCTATTCTGTGTAGAACTCGCCATTGAGAATAATCTTTAGCCAGTGACATTTTCGGAAACCTAAAGCCTTGTGGCATTTCTACAGCCATTACCACATTATAGGATTACTTTGAGGACTTTGAATAGCCTTTCGTGTGTTATTTGCAGAATTTCGAAGTGCCAGGAACGATAATTCTGTCCATACATGTATTCCCAGAAGTAGAAATGTGTCTATTCGCTCCCGGAGATTTTCTATGAAAATTTATCTCCACGTTCTACGGGAGTATCTTTAATTTTATAACCAAAAACAGTTATAAAGACCGTCGGTTAATATCCAACTGTAATGATATCTAGTTAATGTACTGCGTTTCTCATCTTTAGCCAAAGTCGATTGCTGTTTAACTCTCAGTAAAGTTAGAAATACAAAGAAGGAGTGATACGCAGATTCTGTTGTACATTTTGTTTTAAAGTTTAAATCTTCCTGTGCAGAGTTCTAACAAGTCGTTAAGGTTTATCGCGTCAAAGTAATTTGAATTCTAAATTCGCTTTACACAAAAAAGACAAAGTCAATATCAATTACAGGCTAGGGATTCTTATACAGAAGTATGTGACATGCACGAAGTTAGAGTTTTTGTACGGCATGAAATTATAATTTAAACAAAAAAAAAAAAAAAAAACATCAGATCTCCTCACTTTATCGATGAGTTGTAAAGTTTTTCTAAAATCTTCTCAATCTCGCTGTTGTTAACTTTCAAAACGTTTTATCGAAGCTCATTAAAGTAACAATAAAATTTCTCAGCAGCAGTAGAAAACGTTTCATTACACGTTACCGCTTGCAAGCACTTGTGTCCTTCAATTTAAATTTCCCTTTTGGTACCCCGTCTCAAATAAATAATTTTTTTTTTAAATTGTTCTCTGCTTGCAATAATCATTCGTTTCAGCTCATTACTGGTAATTTTTCTCTTTAAAATCTAATTAAACACAAAAGGTCTTAGGAGCTGAGTTATTTTCTGTTTTTTTTTTATTTCTTCTTGGAATAAAATCATGTTTCCACTCGAGCATATGCAGAGAGGCTTATATTGTAAGGACACACACACAAACATAATAGAGAATCTAATTAGAATTTTTCTCTTTCTCTCTCTTAATGGTTACACTTAAGGGATAATGAATTTATGAGAATCTTGTAAAAAATAATAAGAAAACAAAGAACAAAAAAAAAAAAGAAAAATAATCAACCAACAACAACACTTTCTTCTACTCTATTTAATTCTGTTCTATGTTTTTAGTGCATTTTTTGTTATTATTGTTGTTGTTGTTGTAGATTGTTTGGTTTGCTTGTAAGTTTTAGTTTGAAACAGGGATTAAATAAGGAAAGAAGTAAGAAAAAAAAACACAAAAAATCATAAAAACTTTTGCAAACGATAATAAGAATATAGAGGAACAAGAAAGGCTAACAAAAAAAACAAGATGAAAACGTAAACGATAAGTCTAAAGTAACTTTATGGCCAGATAAAATGTTTGTTACTCTTCTGCTAATTTTTTTTCTTTTTTTGCTCTTATGTACCTATTTTTTCATTCTTTTAATGCATTTTAGCATGTATGGAGCAAAAACAGACAGAGAAAGAGAGATTAAAGACAAAAAAAAAAGAGAAGAAAGAATTATAAGCAGACTAATCTAGGCACAGATAATTTAGTCCCCGAGAAGCCAACATAACGGCCATAAAACTACAAAAAAAAACAATAAAAGAACGAAACAAAAAAAAACGCATTTAATTTAATGCTGCGTGTAAAAGTAAAGAATGGCCAACTATACGGCCTTTTTTTGCCCTTTTATCTACTAACCCTCTGTACTAAAGTGGACATAGGGAAAGAAAGTAAAATATTGTCATACATTTCAGTTATACAGCTCAATAGGAGTTCTCTGAACCATTTTTGGTTTTTCATTTTATTTTAAGGAACAAATCTAGGTAATGTCTTCCAGCAGTACTTTTTTCAAAAACTAATCTTTCCGAAACTCTGTAGTCTAGTAGGGTCTCTTACATGAAAGTCCATGCTTCAACACCCAGCTCAGACATCTCGAACAACGCGAAATAGGAAAAAAAATTTCATCTACAATCTCCTCTCAACCGTCTTCAGGCAAAAACTCTGAGAATAAATAAAATTGCCATGAAAAGTTCCTCAAATATATCGTTCGCTGTCGACGTTAAAATATAGGATACGTTACTTATGGATAAAATTAATACACACAGCAGATTGTAATGAGCAATTAAGTAGGGAAGTAAGTAAGTAGTTTCCAAGAATGTGTTCCGATGATTCATTGCCATCGTCGTAGAGTCTCCACACTGGGCTCAAGACAATCTCCATCCTGAAGGAGTGTGCCGTGTTTAAAGATCGATTACTTACATCAGATTATTCCTGGATAGTCTGATTCTTGAGTCTAATACTTCAAAGTTCTAATTGCTTCAAACTCACTTGGTTTGCCTCTCTTTATATTTCCTTTCGAAGAGCTTATCTTTCTAAACATACAATCCACACCACTGTAAAGTTCCAGTCCCATCATCGGCATGGTAGCTTCCTTCCACGTAAGCTCATCTACTTGCTGATTACTTAAAATTCCCACTTATCTTAGGACGCAGCATAAGGTAATCTTATTTTCCTAAACTAACCTCTTCATACAGTCTAATACAATATTCGATTTAAAGCTGGGTGCTCGAATGGCGTCCTCCGTTATCCTGTCTTTTGTTTTTCCTATTCAAGTTCAATTGTGAACATCTTTCGATGACACATAGATCTCCACTTTGAAGATACCCGTTCGTTTTCCCTTAAGCGCGGAATATTTCATTCTGTGACCAAAAACTTGTGCTTCTGTTCCAAGATTCGTTCTTGCCTTCTGTAATCAAATATCTACAAGTAGTGGAGATCGATGATCTTGTGTAGTAGCTCCGCAATAGTTTTTTAAACAGTTTTTTATTTAACTTTTAAATCAGTCCATCACGCCCGAAGCCGTGGAATACTGGTGAAACATCGATATTTAGTTCAGAGTTACAGTCAGAAAATGTTCTGTATGGCGTTTGATAGTACCAAGTCTCTAGTCTTTTTTAGAAGTTCGTTTGATGGACTTTTACGTCGTATTCATCTCCCGGACTAGAGAATTTCGTTGAAATTCTTGATATGTTTGATGACTTGCAGCGGTCGAACTGTACGTGGACGTCTCAGCTGGTTGCAATCACTAACATCTCCTGTCTTCTAAAATAGTTTTATTCACCGGTTGATAAATATGAGATTTAATATGAGCGGTTGGTTATCCTTTTTTCATACATACATACATAATTGGTCATTATAACCCTTTAGTCAGCATTACGACCCAGTTTCTCACACCACTTATGTTGTGTGTGTTAATTTTTATACATGAGTGGCGGGACCTACAGTTTAAAGTCGACTACGAATTTTTACGAAATATTTCCTGGCAATTTTAGTTACTCGCAGAGTATTTGCCAGAAATCTGTTGAGTGAAAGTCGCCGAAGAAATATTTTTCATATTTCAATTTGATCGAGATGTCTGACCTGAGATTAGAACCGCGGCCTCATGTCTAATAAGCCAACACACTATCTGCTAGACAGCAACAACTTTTCAGTCTTCTCTCAGTTTTATTCCCCGGAGTAGGCATACTATTTTGAAAACATAAACTTTCCTCATATCACACTTAAATAGCACTGTAGCAGCGATACCTAGGGAAAACTGAAATAATTTAGAGTTCGCGATACAGAGTGCTGCTTTACTGAATACACTTTATAACCCACTAGCTGTACCCAGCGCGTGTTGCTGCGCCACCAACTAAAATAAATTTGAAGGAAAGACATTACACAAATGTCCAATTAATTTTAAAACATTTTATTGATTTTGTTTCCCGTTGTCCTGATGATTCAGATGATCGATCAGTTCCTCATCTCTCTTCTCGTTGTTCAAGTGATTCAATCGAACGGGTCTCAGCGGCATATACTCGAAGATTTTCCAGTCTCAATGCTCGTCTGTTTCTGAGGCGCTTAATGCTCTTTTCTTCCGTGTTTGAGGTGTAGGCCGACCAATTGTTTGTCATTCATTTTGAATAATTTTCAGTGACGCCATCCGTCGGAAATTAATCGCACCAACCTCCGTCGTTTACGGTTTAATTCATTGTGAGTAATTTTCAGTGGCGCCACCTGTCGGAAATTAGTCATACCAACTTAGAAACCTTCCCCGGCTCATGCGCAACAACTTTGCTAAAGATCATAACATGATCAAATGTATAGTTTACGATTCTATAAGGTACATACAAACAAACATTCATTTGTATATGTATAGACTATGGGAGGTGACACGCCCACTATAACCAATCCGCCCATTTTGTTCATATATACGTCAAAGTCATCCATACAAATTCGCCTACTTGAAATTTTAAAATAAAAAGTAACCTATAACTCCTTCCCGACATACAGGAAGATACTGTGAAAATTTAAAGAAAATCGGTCCAGCCGTTTAGCCGTCTGTAGCCTTCACATACTTAGAAAGAGTGTGTTCAATGTTGTGATAATATTTATTCCCCTTCGAAGTACTCGAATTCAAAATTACTTTGCTTGAATTCCCAAGAAATATTTATTTTTAAAGAGTTAAAATCGCAATATTTATTTTGATTTGTTTAATAATAAAACGTTTAAATTTCTTATTTTTTTTATTAAAATTTTCTGGGTCATAACTTTACATTTAAATTCCAACGCCATTAAGTCTTTAATGTTACAATAACCTGAACATGTGTGTACACAGCACAGCACTCAGTTAAATTAATAAATTTATTAAACGTTTGTAGTTACACTCTAGTGAAGATTTTATAATAAAAAACAAAGAAAAAGCAGAGATCCGATTGAAATAGATGAGACTATTTTTTTTGCTGCATTTTTCTCTCTATTTTTTTAATACTTCAATAGAAATATAGAGACGACACACTACAACTAAAAAAAACAGCAAAAAACAGAAAAATGAACGTTGAAAAATCCTTTGATGTGCAAAATCATACACATACACATACAAAGGAACATACATGTATAGACAGACATAAACACGGCAGAGAAGAAAGAAAAAAAGTTGCTTGAAAAAATTGTTATTATAATAACAAAACAAATAATGCAAAATGTAGGAGAGGAGAGAGAGAGAGCGAAAGAGTGAGAGAGCAAATAAAAGAAGCAGAAAAACGAAATGTAAACACTAGAGAAATATTTAATGACAACAACAACAACAACACGAACAAGAAAAAATAACAATAATAACGAGGACAACGAGGACTACGATTTAAACGAAGAAAAAAGAAAGAAAAAACAAGAAAAACAAATACAAAAATAAACAAATAAACATGAGTGCAGAAACGATAACACAGTAAGAGTATGAGTATATATAACAGCAATAACAACAACAACAGCAACACAGTATAAGTAATGGGAACCTGTTGCAAAAATCCATACTCTCTTACACACATACACACATGACCACATGCAAACGTACATATAAGCAGAATAAGCAGAACTTTTAAAGGCACAAACACAAATCCAACTCCATAAATAGAGTGTGTGTATATAAAAAATAAAATTGTTTTTCTATTTATACACATGCAATTCGCATGGCAGAACAAATGAAAAGAAACACAAAATAAAATAATCACAAATACAACTGAAAAAAGAAAAAACAATTCATACTCTCTGAGAACTACAGAGAAATCTTAACTGAATATATAAATTCTATTGCTTATTAACAGTACCGCAGTAGAGTAGCCTGTAAACCTACACATACACACAATAACAAAATCTAATACCGTATAAATTATGGCTGCTGCTTTGCTTGTAGCCAACAAATCAATGCAAATAACAGCAACAGCAGCAGCAGCAGGATAAATAACAGCAAGGCTACTCACTTTATGTTATAACAGATGCTGGGAAACATTTAAACAGCTACAGGGTTTTGTTTGTATGCATACACAGCAAATCATAAAGACTAACAGTGCCGAAGTAAAGAAATGTTAATAAATGTTCTGCTGTGTGACAAACACCAACGAAAAGAGAGAATACTTTTATAGCAAGAGAGAGAATGTTGCCACATGAAAGGATTTTAACATAAAGGCAAGGAAAATTAGACAAATAGTCACAAAGCCGAGATCGTAATTTTATAGACAATTGCCATGAAAGTTTCTCCAATCTGATGTTCGGAATCAATATTAAACTGTAAGACGCGCTAGTCACGAACAAAATTGACACACAGAATATGAGTGGTGTGAAGAACTAGATTATAATCCTAATTAAAGGGTTGTAATGACCATTTAAGAAACTAAGTCAAGAAGGATATTAGAAGGCCTGCACTACAATGCGCCATTCTTCAACAGATTTCACGTATGTATCTCCAAGGGTATCGATGGGAATCATTGGTGTTATCGATGACTTTTATTAATATGAAAACTTGATTAGTTTTAGAGCAACCAAGTTTGAGTGACAAGGGGTTGCTGGTTGTTACATTCTCTCCTGCGCCCTTTTTCTGTTAGTAGATTGGGAAATTACTTATGTTGCATCATTTTAGAATTCTTCTGCGCTCCATAAGGCACACAGTAGTTTATCGCATTCATGGAAGAAAAAGAGTATGCATGTATTTCAATCAAAACTCTCTTGCATAATAGAGTGCCCCTTTAAGAGTTCCGCGAGTAAGATTTTGTAGCTTAGATTTGCTATCACTGTTTCTGTGCTCATGGTACTAATATCAGTTTCATTTTAAACTGAGAGACGAAGTATCTGCGCATACACTTTACTATCTTGATCACCAGAGCACTCTATACTATTTCAATACAGCAACTACATTGAATCCTCTTCGACCTTATATTAAAAAAGAAGACTGAGCAGGTGTTTGTATTGCTAACTGTAGCTAACTCCTGAAATATCCTGAATTATGAACTCATTGGGATGCCATAGCCGGTTATAATTTTCTCAATAGTACTTTTGCTTTCAAAACATTTGATCCGACGATCCGGAAAATCACTGTATTGGTCCTGGCTCCTATTACTTCCAGCCTAAAAAGGCTGAACTGACTGTATTGTATGTAAAAGATATTGGCATTTACTCTACGATCATTAGCTTACTGAAAGCTATTCAATGCTGTCCTCTACCACCCAGTGTTTCCCTAAAAATCTTCAGATTTTCTGGGACATTTAGACTGCATTCGAGACCTTTACGTTCACGTCTAAAAATTAATAATTAATAATTAATAATTCTGATCGTAATTACAATCCATTCGAAGATAATGCTTGTATGAGTACAGGGAAAAAGGGATATCGTATGTAATTGCTTTGCTCATGAACTGGGTATAGAGTGAGCAATTATACGGTGCATATACACTTCAATTGCCTCAGTTACGGTAAACTGAGTACCTATTTGATGTATAAGTAGCCTTAAATCACATTGCCATCCATCGTTATGTTGTTGTCCTCACCGGCCATGACTCCATTTCATATGATTTTTGTAGAAGACACTTTTTATGTCATCAGTTGCTATCTAGATTACAGCAATAATGAAATTTATTTTGGAGTTGAACTCATTTTCTATTGGGACTGTTCGATTCCTGAGTTGGATATGAATTTATGGGATCGCAATGAGTCGTCGGGGAAATTGAACCAACCCAATCACAACTGATACGCGTACCCGATATTTTTTCGTTGCATCATAACTATACTAACGAATTGAAAGTTAAAGTCGTCACAAAAAAGAATTAAAATTGAAATTCTATCACAAGATTCTATACGTATTTAATTATTTAAAACAACTTTAAAGTCTTAAAACAAACAACAAAATTTGTGGTTAAAAGCGAAATAACACCACGGCAACACCCTTTCCGATACGAAAACAGCATAAAATGCAGCAACAGCGCTACCCATAATAACTGCAGCAGCGAAAGAAGTGAAATTATAAACCAACAAGTGAACACATTGTGCACTTACAAGTTTACATGCATCAAAAAGGAAGTTGTAATGTAAACAATAAACACAAGGTAATGTAAACAAAACAAAACAAAAACTGAAACTGAAACTAAAAAACACAAAAAAAAGAAAACGAGAAAAAACAAAATTAATACCAAACAAATGATGTAAAAATTTAACACACAAGCCGAGAGTGAAAAATGAAGAGAGAGTTTTACGAACGTGAAACATACATGCGCGTTTGTAAATATAATGTATGGAAAAGGAGCTAAACATTAAGGGAGAGCAATAAAGTGAGAGAAATATAACGTGATTATGATTAAAATAACTCCGAAAATTTTTAGGATATAAGGGAGCAGAAGTAAAACTGCTAAATACGTTTCTTATGGGAATGCTAAAGGAATTGAAACATAGAGAGAAAAAGAGAGAGTGAGTTTATGCAAAGAGAGCCTGAATGATGATAAAGAGTAAAATTATGGTTAGTTTTTCAATGCTGCTGCTATACTGTATGCACATATGAATTTTGTATGTCATCACTGGGGCACACAATGTGTGTGATATTTCAATTGGAACATCATTATTATTGTTGTTGTGCACGACGGTTTATTGTTGGAGTAGCAGCTAAACCAGCAACAGTACAAAAATAAACGGAGTGCTAGTTATAGTAGTCGGTACGTACGTACACACGTAGTAGTAGTTGAAGAATAAGAAAACGAAGTCGTAAGCCATTATTGTTATTATCACTGAAACAAAAAAAAGAGTGAATGACGACTAACTGGGTGAGTGAGTAAGTGAATGGTATTGCGTGCTTTGATGTAGAACTTCGCGTGTTCTGTTGTGCTATTAGTCTTTGTTAGGCGGTCTTTGTGTCAACAACGTGTTGCTCGGCATTCTTTAGCAAAAAAAAAAAGAAAATTTTTTTTATTCATATTGTACTGGAAAAACAGAAAAATTAAGAAAATCAACTTACAATACGAATACGAAGATACAAACAACAACGCTTATTTATACACACATACTGCTATACAAAAGCAAAATTAAAAAGCTTAAAAAGGATACCAGAAATCAGCTCCAAAAATAAAGCACACGAACGAAAATGGATGAAAAAAGTTTAGTTTAGTGAAACCACTAGCAAACGTGATTTTTTTTCAACCACAAATTTGAAATGGTTTTTAACATTTGCCAATAAATAGGAAAACGAATAAAAAAAGAGTTGGAAAAGAGTAAAAACGAGCTTAAAAATATTTAAAAAAATAAAGAAAATATTTGTGTTTGAAGCATGTATTAAAGCAGATTGAAAAAAAAATTAAAAAAAAAATATGCAACAAGTTTTTTTTAAGTTAAAACTTAATGGCAGCAAGTATTGTTGTGTGGTTGTGTTTTAAATGTAAAATAAAAAATTAAAAGCCACATACAAAAGAGAAAACGAGAGAGAGAACGAGGAAAATAAATGAAAAATTAACGCTTTTTTAATATTTTGTTTACATTTATCTTTTGTCAGGATTTAATTTAACAAAAACAAGCATAAAAACGCAGAAAAGAGAAAGCGAATACAAATAAAATACACATTAATATTACCAACAACAATAACAACAATAGCATTATTATATTAAAAAATAGCAAAATATAGCAAAAAAAAAATTAATTCGCTGGCAAAACAAAAAACAAAAAAAAATTACAGGAAAATAAATAACAACAGAAGAAGCAAAAAAAAGTTGCATGCCACATAATCGTTTATAATGCAGTTTTAATTGACCTGCATAAATAAATAAAAATTGAAAATAAAAAAGGATATCCATCCTTATGCGTTTGTCTGTATAAGTGCTGGGGCATTATTTAAAACTTCAAAAGAGAAAACAAAAAAAAAACAAAAAATAAAATAAATTGAAAACAATAATTTTTTTTTTAATTGTGTGGAAATTTTAAACACAAAACAAAAGTTGTTTAACAAAAGCCATCAATAATCGAAAAAAAATTTTTTTCATTAAAAAAAAAAACAAACAAAAATTGTTTGAAAAAATAAACGTATATTTTTTATAAAAATTAATTTTAACTTAAAATTGAATAAAAAAAATAAGAATTCTTTAAAAAAAATTATTTTTCTTTGTGATTTACTCGAGTGCAGTGTAGTGTTCAAACGAAAATTTATTGAAAGCCAGCTAAGTGTCGTAAAGGTGGTGATACTTACATACATACATACATATATTTTTTTACAGAAAACAAGTAAGTTCAATACATTTTATGTAAACAATTTTAGGCAAATAATTCAATCTTAAATAAAATAATAAAAAAAAAATTAATTTAAATTTAAACTTTAAAATTATTGATTTTTAGTCTTCAAAATGAATTTTAAGTACCCTCGAAATTTATAAAAATACTGTTTTTATAACAAAGCTTATGAAAACAAAAGTTATTTAATAGTTTATGTGTACAAAAAAAATTGAATTCCCAAGGTACAGAATGTTTTAGAAATTTTGTTTCCAATTATTGACATCTTGCTTACCTACTTAATTAGTCATTACAACCCTTTTGTTAGCATAAGAATATAGCATCCCATGCCACCACCCCAGTTCGTGTGTGTTCATTTTATCCATTAGTGGCGTGACCTACTGTTTAAATTTGACTTTGAGTAACAGATTTGCGTAAATTTTCATGGCAATTACTTCTTGAATCAAATGCCTTAATTAGATGTCATTACTGTTTGAATTTTTTTTCGAGTAATATGGACATCGCACTGGGGCATTTTTGATGCCAAAAAAGCAAATTTCTTGTCAAGTACCTTTTGAATATGTACATATAATAACGCAGTTTTAAAGAGCAATATTTGACTTTAAAAAATTCAGAATTTTTTAAAAAAAATTTATTATTTTGCTTTTGAAAAATCTGTTTCAGTTCCATACACACTTTTAAACGAAAACTGATGAAAGCATATGTAGTTTAGGGAACATAGGCGATTTAAAATGGCCTTAAAAAAATTCAGCCTTCAATAAAAAATAAAAAATAAGCATTAAATATCGAGAAGTTTTATTCTTCGAATTTTTTCTTTGATTTTAATGGGTTTAAAAAACCCAACAAGTTTCAAGTTCGAGGAGTTTTTTTCTTCAAATTTTTTCTTTAATTTCGTGGGCTTAGAATAACCCACCAATTTTTTCCGATCGCTGAATAAACACGTAAAGTTTTTAAACACATTAGCTTTTTTTTCATTGTTCATTGTTCAGTCAGGTTTACAACCTAGCTTCTCACACCATTTATGTTGTGTGCGTTACTTTTATAGATGATTGGCGAGACCCTTAGTTTAAGGTCGACTCTGAAGGACAGATTTCTGAGATATTTTTCATGGCAATTTTTATTTACTCTCAGAGTTTTTGCCAGACATCTGCTGAGAGGAAGTCGCCGACTAAATATTTTTTCATATTTTCGTTTTGATGTCTGGCCTGGGGTTTGAACCGTGGCCTTACGTCTAATAAGCCGACACACTACCTACTAGACTGAAATATGAACAAATTTTACGCAAAAACATCAGTTCAGATTTTGATCAAATTCAATTTATTTTTTTCTTGATTTATTCAGTAGAATGCTCAGTGATCAATGATCTAATATCATTCCTTAAATTATTTGTACAAAAATATATTTAGCTAGGCGCCGCTTTCGATTAAGTGCTATTGTCAAAGGACTATCTCTTTGATATACTTAATTGGTCATTACAACCCTTCAGTCAGGATTCCGACTTACTTTCTCACACCACTTATATTGTGTTTGTTAATTTCATACATGAGTGGCGGGACCTACAGTTTAAAATCGACCCAGAACAACAGATTTTTGAGAAACTTTTCAAAGCAATTTTTATTTACTGTCAGAGTTTTTGCCAGAAATCTGCTGAGAGAAAGTCGCCGAAGAAATACTTTTTGTATTTTGTCTTGATGTCTGGCCTGGGGCTCGAACCCTGGCTTTACGTCCAATAAGCCAACACACTACCACAAGACTACGGCGCCTTCTTGGGTATCCAACCATTTAATGTATTTCCAAATAGTACTCATTTTATTGTATCTGGCCTAACGCCCTCACCGGAAGTTTTTTTTTAACTATTTTCTAATATTTTTACAGAATTTCTTTTTTATTCCTTTAGATCAAACATTATTGACCTCAGTTGAACATTATTTGAAGTCTTTTCTGCCATTCAAAATTTAGAAAATTTTCTCATTTTTCCACGCATTTATATTTATCAATTTTGTTTTACTATTTTTTTTAAACTGAAACCAACATTCGATACATCTGTTGATACCGTGTATTATCTTGAAATATATGAAATTGGATTACGGTAGAAAAACAAACGAAATTGAAAGTGGAAGTAACGTGCGAATTGAATTATTCCTTTCCTTAGTCTTCACTACAACTTCTCTGCTAGACTACCGGAACACCCAAATAGTATTTGAACCAAGTTAACTTAGAATTCTCTTACCTTAGTTAAGAAAATTTACAACGAACATGAATTGAAAAGTCTCTCTTCTTAAACAGTTTAATTTGTTAATTCTTACATAACATATAGGCTGCCTTCCAAAATGTATCAATACAAAGTTTGTATGCAGTTCTACTATGGTATATAAACTATGTAGATATGCAAAGTTATCAAACAATGCATCAACTATAAATCAGGTGCCTGATTGCTTTTTGACTGCGTCAAAAATACACATTGACGACGTTTTGAAATAGAAAACATTGTACATATTTTGTACAGCGGCATTATGAAATACGCTATGTACTTTGTTCAAACACAAAGCAACTAACATTTTGTGTGTGTTAATTTTATGCATGAGTGGTGGGACCTACAGTTTAATGTAGACTCCGAACGACAGATTTTTGAGAAACTTTTCATGGCAATTATCTACTCACAAATTTTTTGCCAGAAATCTTCAAAGGGAAAGACGACGAAATTTTAATACAAACCTTGCGAACAGTGAAATTGTAAATAACTAGCAATGTTGTCTTGTAAATAAATAAATAAAAAGTTGTATTTTACGCGTAAACTATGTTTTTATTTTATATATTTTGTTGTTGTAAGAATTCTTTTCTTCGTTTTTGAATGGTTTTGTAAACTTTTAAATGAAGTTAAAATTTTTTTTTAAATGAAAATAATATTTTACATTTAATGCTAACCGTACCTATTATAATAATATAATATGTATACTGAGCGCCAAAAGTGAGTAAACACCACTGAAATAATTCATTTTCTTACAATAACGAGAAAAGTAAATGAGAATAATCGAATAAATTTCCACAAATAAAAACGTTTATTTATTACTTATAAAATATTAAAACAAAAACAACAATTCGTGATAAAGGAACTTTTTTGTAGTTAAGAACAAAAGTGTTGACTCACTTATGGCGCTCAGTGTACATACATAAGCATTGTAGGCATTCTATATAAAGATTTAATTGTTATCAGCAGATACACTGGTCATCTCTATAAATTCTATGTTAATTTTTTAAATCTTTTCATGGAGCAAAATTTATTTAAATTGCAAAGCTTCAGTGGCTGTACTATTCTGAACATTTGTGTGCATAACATAAATATTTTTTTAAAAAATTTTTTGCAATGGAAGGCTTATATCCACGAAGTCCTTAAGTTTCAGATTGTGAAACAACATTGTGATTATTGTTTTGTAAGTTCTGAATTGGAATTTTTTATTACAATATTCGATCCATTTGGAAATCCATGCTGTATACATTCATTTTCGTTTGAAAAGAAAACATTTTTATTTGTGTTATGGTGTGTATAGAAGTTAATGTTTAAGTATTTATTTATTTTCTAAATATATTCGTACATCCTTTAAGAACCAAAGAGTTTCCATAAGGATATTAAACTAAAATTTGTTCGATATCAGTCTTCTCTACTCGTTCTACTACATATTTGCTCTTTTTGTACGCTTTCATTTTATTTGACTGCCTTACGGCTTTCACTGCCTTACGGCCTTCGCAATATATGATCAACATAATGCCACTCCTCCTAAGCAATTCATTGGAAATGGGGGAGGCCAGAATATTTCTCAGTCTCTATTTTGACCTAAAGCCAGTGGGGCTATTTATTCATGTCCGAGTTTCTTTTATATGCAATGATATTTCGGTATCTGATATTGAATATTTTCTGTGTGATATGTAAAGCTAGTTACCTATAACCTGATAAAATAAAATCATATGAGTTCTACGATTAAATTATATGGTTAACTGGCCAATTTCGGCTGTGAATATCTGCCAACTAACCAATATATTTTGGAAGGCTTTAATTTAACTTGTGATGATTCGCCTTTCATATTGAATTTTCAAGCTAAAAGCTTATCAAGAAGAAAACTGGGATATGATTTGATATGAATAATACGGTTATTTATTCGAATTAAAGGAGAGAGTCGCCGTAGTCTAGTAGGTAGTGTGTTGGTTTATTAAACGTAAAAGCCAGCATTCGAGCCCCAGGCCAGACATTAAAACAAAATACAAAAGTATATCTACGGCGACTTCCTCTCAGCAGATTTCTGGCAAAAACTCTGAGAGTAAAATAAAAATTGCCATGAAAAGTTTCTCAAAATTCTGCCATTCGGAGCAGATTTTAAACTGTAGGTCCCATTATTCATGTACAAAATTAACAAACACACAACATAAGTGGTGTGAGAAACTAGGTCGTAATCCTGACTGAAGGGTTGTAATGACAAATTAGGTATGTAAACCTAAAGTTCAGTTTATTCAAGTCTTCATTTTTTCTGAGATTTGAAATAAAAATAGATTCATTACAGGAGTTATTAGGTATACGATCGCTAAGCCTCGTTTTCTAGATTTAATAACCTTTCTATTTTTTCCATAAAAGTATAGAGATAATTAGAATGCTGTTTTAATAATAAAATGTTTAATTATTTTATTAATATTATTTATGTGAGGCTTTTTTTTTTGCTTTTTTTATCACCTTAACGTAGCAGAGGTCACAAAATTGTTTTTTTTCCAAATTTTACTATAATTCCTTGGGTTCAAAATGTTTGTATTTAATTACATATGTTGTGTTGAACTTTTATTACAAACTGAAAATACTGAAGTTAACAATTATTATTGAAATTGGAAGCCAAAAAGTTCTGTAAGTCTATGATGTTTTTTGCAATAAGTTAAGAGTTGACTTTCCGATGTGTACTAATGTAGAGAAGACTAGCTTTAACCAAAAAATAATGACTTTAAGTCACATAAAATATCGTCGATTCATCTTTTAAACCTTTCTACTAACATTCTCTCTTTAACTAAGATAATCTTTTGATTTGGTGGACAACTCCACTGACTCATTTCGTCAGCGGAAGTTGAGTGAAGTAGAAGAGAATGTAAAAAGCAAGTTCCTCACTACTGTACGCTACAGAACAAAATTCTATAAATTTTTACAGCAGATATTGTTTGTAGTGAACATTACCTGGCAACCCTATAATTCTAGGAAGTGCTTTAGTCGACCATTCAACCGCTTGGTTACTGCAAATAAAACAAAAATTGTTCACATACTTTCTGGAACGAATAATAAGACAAAAAAGATGTGTATTATAGAGATTACAGCGAACAGGATTGTAATAAACTAGGGTTTTGTGTTCACGACATTCGCAATTTTTAATGTACCATCATAGTATTAAATTTTCTTTTGGAAAAAGAATTCAATTCAAGTTCCATTGATTAGTCGATCATACAAAGCTCTGTGGAAAGAAATTATTCTTTATTTACTCTCCTTGAATACGATATATTCTCCTGGCGAAAGAACATTTATGATCTGAATTTCAATTTCAAAAGCCTATATGCGGGTCATTTTACAGTTTCTTTAGGCTGTTGCAACCCCCACATATATAAGTATGTATGCTTTTATAAAAATCGATTTTATTTAATTTTGATGAAAAAAAACACCGTGATTTCAAAATAAATATTTGCTTTAAATTAACCACATTTTGTTATTGTTTTTTTATTATTTATTTTTTTTTTTGCATTTAATTTCATTCAACTGTGTTTGCAAACAGCAGTAGATTCCATTAAAATTTTAATGATTTTTTGCGAATTAAAAAAAAAAACAAAAATAAGTGAGGAAAATGAATATCGAGGAAATTTTTTAATGACACGTAACATTTCATTTATTTTAATGAAAATATTAAATTGAAATAAATTTAAATGAAACATAATATTAACGGTAATTTATATAATGTTGTTAAAACCAAAAAAAAAAGAATCAAACAGATTAATTTAACACTTTCGAATACAACACCTAATATGTGGTATGTACAGTGAAAATTCAATGAGTACGTATATGGTACGTAAATTGATGTTCGTAAACAATTTTAATGTGCATTAAAGAAGACTAAAAATTCTTGCAAGGTTTTGTGTCTTACTTTTGAAATGTTTTTATTTTTATAAATTAGAAATTCTTGTAATAATTTTTCGGAAAATTTATTTTCATTACTGGGATATTTTCCTCTTTAGTACCATCTATTGTTAGTTCTCGGTGGCCATAATTCTTCAGTAAACAATTCTTAGCATAAAACTCGCTATGGATTTCGCGAAAAATCTCTTTTTAAAGCAATTCTTAAGATCCTGTTCTGATGTGAAGCATAATTCTGAGACAGTGTTGTGCAACAATCGAAATAGAGTCTCAATGATGTCGGCTGTGTGACGTCGGTCGTGGTAAAGTCTGGACTATATGTTGACGAAGGTCTAATTTCCTAATCCCGATTTTTTAAATACTTTTTAACTGAACTTGTCAACATACTCGTATACTATTTAGAACGTCGAACACGTCTGTTCGCTTATTACTTCTTCAAACGAATTAATTTTATTGAAAACAGATTTTCATTGTTATTCGACTTTGGTATTAAGTCGCTGGGTTGCATTTGGAGGAATAAAAAATTTTGTAAACTTAAGTGGCCACCCATAAAAAAACTGCAAGTGGGAATCATTATTAGAAGAGCACGCTCTATTCGAAACACGTGGTACGGAGTGGTTTGTCCGTTTTAAATAATGATTTTGACTTCAAAGACAAAAACCGTGCAGTAAGCAGTACTCGATCGAACACATTAGGCGTGTTGCATGCAGGTATTTCAAGGTATTTCAATCAATGATTCATTGAAAAGCATGGAAATTATATTGAAGGATTGAACTGAAGCTGAGAGACTTTGAAATACTATTTTGCATGTCGTCGATGGCTTTAAAATGCAATCTTTTTCGTTCCTAAACTATCCCTGGTCACTAAAATTATATTCCTTACGATAAATCCAAAAGCAAGAATGGTCTTTAGGTATTTAATTGCAAGGGCGGGCGATTTACAGTCAAGCAGAATATCAATTGTATCACGGTAATGTTATGTATTTGCTGGAATCAAAAGGGTTTGATCCATTAAGAGCTTCTAAAATCGAGCTAGATTGTTGCGGAAGACCAGACTACTCGAAATTCGACCATAATACACCACCAGATACTAGGCGGTAATTTTTCATCTGGACAAAGTTCGGTCCCATAATGCGGTGCCTGTCTAACCGCCGTATAGTTCAGACCTTGCACCATTTGACCACCAATTATTTCGATCGATGCAAAAGACTTTTACTGGAATTTGTTTCATTTCAGAGCATCGTATCAAAAGTTTGCTCGATTGATTTTTGGCTTCAAAAATTCTGCGTTGAACAATATTTTTACGACTTTAATATACTTTATTTGAAAGAAAATACTACTCACCCCTTAGTCAGGATTACATATGTACATACATACATAATTGGTCGCTACAACCCTTCAGTCAGGATTATAGACCTAGTTTCTCATAAAACTTATGTTGTGTGTGTTAATTTTAT
The DNA here is from genome assembly GCA_936449025.2 of Sarcophaga subvicina. Lineage (NCBI taxonomy): Eukaryota > Metazoa > Arthropoda > Insecta > Diptera > Sarcophagidae > Sarcophaga > Sarcophaga subvicina. Next base: position 101,039,611 of record OW388083.2, on the reverse strand, counting down.
ACATAAGTGGCGGAACTTACAGTTTAAAGTCTTCGGAGGCGACTTTTGAGAAACTTTTCATAGCAATTTTATTTACTCTCCGAATTTTTGCCAGAAATCTACTGAGAGGAAGCCGCTGAAGAAATATTTTTTCATATTTTCGTTTTGACGTGTGACCTTTACTTCTTCTTCAATAATGAATAATTCCAGAAGGTCCTTATAATAATCACGCAATCACATAATTTGATAAAAAAAAGCGTTCCAAACAGAAAATTATTAAATTTTTTTCAGATTTCTTTCGTACATAATTGAACCTTACAATACTTTAGAAAGGATTACAACCTAGTTTCTCATATCACATATAATGTTGTATGTATTTATTTTCATTGCAATTTTATTCAATCTCAGAGTTTTTGCCAGAAATCTGCTGAGAGGAAGTCGCCGAAGAAATACTTTTTGTGTTTTGTTTTGATGTTTGGCCTGGGGCTCGTACCCTGGCTTTTCGTTTAATAAGCCAACACACTACCTACTAGACTATGGCGACATTATTTTCTTATATCAAACTTAAATAACGCAGTATTAGTCAGGATTACGTCTTAGTTTCTCACACCACCCATGGGTACGTGTATTGAATTTATTCATGACTGATAGGACCTACAGTTTTATGTCGACTTCCAACGATAGATTTGAGAACGTTTTCCTTATATTTACCATCTGAAAGATTGACAGTAGTCTGCCGAGGGGAAGTCATTGAAGAAATATTTTTATTAATACATTATGGAATTTTCCTAATGAAAGACTTTTCTATAAGGCAGCGTCATTGGATTTTTAAAGAGTAATTTTTAAAAAATTTGCACATACCACTGTCGATCTCTTGCCAATGAGATAAGCTACGAGTTGCAGTTTGTTTGTTGAACTTTCAATATCTTTTCTTGTGGCACATATGAAAGAGACCACCATGTGCTTACAATGCATTTCTGGAGAACAATTTTGATGAAAATCTATGGGTGCAGTTGCGAAGAAAATTTAAAATATACTCTTGAAAACTTGTTACAAAAAAAAAAAAACAAAAAAATCCTTGCAACCAATTCCAAGTATTTACAGTAAAGCTTGTATGAAATTAAATTTTGAATAAGAATTTTGTTTTTAAATAGAAAATATTTTTTTTTTATATTTTACTGGAATCCTTTTTTTCTTTTTTCAAAGTATAGGTCTTATGCAAAAATTTTTCATAAATTCATGCCTGCATGAAAAGTGCCATTTTATTTTGTAATTGAATTTTATGAGCATTTAAATACCTAAAGAGATTTATTTTTTTTATTTTTATTTGTGACCCCCATGAAATTATTTTATTTTTATTTTTTTTAATGGGAAAAACTATTTTATTTCTAAATACTAGTGAATATATTTGCTTTACATTTACTTTTTCTCTCTCTCTCTCGTCTTGTTTAATACTCTTCACAGAAACTCAATAAGAAGCTTTGATAATCTGCAACAAATTAGTTTTTATTATTTGTTGTTTTTGTTTTTGTTTTTTTTTCTTTTTCTATTTTTGTATACATATTCCTATTTTTTTCATTCATTTTTGTTTGCTAAACTCCAAATAAAAGCATATTTTTGCATATATTTTTTGTTTTCTTTACAGCCAACAACCAATTCTGTTTTCATAGGCTAAAGGAAAAAGTTTTTCTTTCAATTTTTTTTTTTGATAAAGAAAATTTGTTTAAGTCTCTATTAAAAGAGAATTTTCTGTGAATTTATTTTAATTCAAAATAAATAAACAAGTTTTTTTTGGAAATGTTCTTCTATACTCAGTATGAGATTTTAATTTTTATGTTAAGCCCCCCAGACTTAGTTTCTCAAAACAAGTGTATCTTGTAATTGTTTACATATTTTTCCTTCCTATTTCTTTTTTTTATTAACTTTAAGTTATTTAAGGAGCTTGTTTTTATGGAAGAATTGAATATTTTTTACAATTTATTTAATGAAAAAAGATTAACAGAACAAAACTTCACATTGAACATTTTTTTAGTTTTTTAAGTGAAGTTTCAATGCGTTCGTTGAACTTTAATTATATGGTTGGCATGGATACAAGCTTAGCACGGATAATCCGAAGACACTGTTAATTAAATTTATAGAAAAATAGGAAATATTACGAACATATTGGGTGCCCTGGTAGCCTGGTGGGTAGTTTGCTAGACTATTAGTGTGAGTGTCGTGGGTTCGATTCCCACCAAAGACTCTGGTCTGTGACACTACCTCGAGCATGTGTTCGAGTTACTCCGCTTGTATATAATTAGAATATAATTTGTAATTGTATTGTAATTAATTAATAAATAAATACGAACATATTACAGTCTTTTTATATTCTATTTTGCTTGAAGACAAACCTTAAGGTCCAGAAAAGCATATAAAAGCAAAGCCTAATAAGTTTGCGTGCCTGCACTGATACACAAATATAGTTTTCAATATAATCTCTCAAAACTTCAGTAAATTTTATTCCAATATATCAGCAATTATGTCGCCGTAGTCCAGTGGGTAGAGTGTTGGCCCCAGGCCCTAGGCCAGACATCAAGACAAAATACAAAAAGTATTTTTTCGGCGACTTCCTCTCAGCAGATTTCTGGCAAAAACTCTGAGAGTAAATAAAATTGATAATTTTCTCAAAAATCTGTGCTTCGGAGTCGACTTTAAACTGTAGGTCCCACCACTCATGTATAACATTAACACACACACAACATAAGTGGTCTGAGAAACTGAATCCTGACTGAAGGGTTGTAATGACCAATTATGTATGTATGTATGTATATCAGCAATACCTCTACATCTTCAGTTAAAATTCCAGAAAATCGTTAAAATAATCACGCAACCACTTCGTAACAGAAATATATCATTTTTAAGATTTCTAACAACAAACCAGCTTCTCGCACCACCCATATTGTGTGTGTTAATTTTACATAATAATGGCGAGATCTACAGTTTAATGCCGACACCGAGTGATAGCTTTTTAGAAACTTTTAATGGCAATTTTGAGAGAAAGTCGCCGCTAGAATATTTTTTTCATATTTTGTGTTCTTCGAGGTGTCTGCGCTATGGTTTGAAACAAGGCTGTCATCTAATAGCTCCCACAGTACCCACTAGACTACAAAGAGGACACTTTTTTAACGATTTGGGTTCTAAAAACTTATATAAAAAAAGGAACATTTTTCAAAGCTGAATACAAATATAGCCGCCCTAGCCTAGCAGCTATGTAGTGTGTTGGTTTATTAGACCTGAGGCCACAGTTTAAAGTCCCTGACAGACATCGCGAAAAAAAAGAATTTAGAAATATTTTTTCGGCGACTTAAATAAAATTGCCAACAAAAAGTTTTTCAAAAATCAAAATCGTTCGGAGTCGATTTTTAACTGTAGACTTCGCCTCAAATTAACACACACAATATAAGTGGTGTGCAACGCTAGGTCGTAAGGCTGACAAAAAGGTTCTAATGACCAATTAAGTATGGGTGACTTCCAAAATGTATCAATACAAAGTTTGTATGCAGTTCTACTACTGTATATGTATATACTATGTAGATATGCAATGTAACCAAACAATGCATCAACTATAGATCCGATACCTGATTGCTTTTGGTCTGCGTTAAAAATACACATAGGCGACGTTTTGAAATAGTATACATTGTAAACATTTTGTATAGCGTCTTTATGAAACACTATACTTTGTTCAAACACAAAGCAAATAACATTTTGGAAGTCAGCCTATGTATGTTGGCAAATGTTTATTTCAGGCAATGATTAAACGCCTTACAAATATTTTTTATGTAACTGTTGCCAGCGGCTATGCCGTTGGTAATCCATTCGTACGCCACAATTTGGCCTTAACGGCGAGTATACTAATCCAAAATAATTACTTGCTCATGTAACAAGCTTCTCAATAGAGTCCATGGTATAATGTGTCGAGTGGTATACGGTATCATCCCGTTTAAATCACTTTTCTACCACCTTCAGTTCTTGAATTCTAGGCAAAAAAGTTTGTAATTATAGCACGATTCTTTGCTTCTTTGCTTTGTAGCTTTTTGATTTTCATTTTTTTTTGCGAAAGTGGGACCTACACTGGCACGAAACTGCGTAAAAAAATGAATATAAATAAAAAAGACTTTTTGGCATTATCACATGTCACGAAATATTTTTTTATACAACCACAAGGTTTTTAAAACGACTTTATGATTTAAGCTGCAATAAAGAAGAATTTGTGTAATTTTGTTGATTAAACATGACATAGCATGAAACTGAGGTAGTCTAGTAAATAGTGAGGATGGGGTTTAAGCCCCAGGTATGTTAGATATCAAAACGAAATATAAAAAAAAAAATATTTTTTCGACGACTTCCTCTCAGAAGATTTTTGTCAAAAATTTTGAGAGTGAAATAAAATTCCCTTGAAAAGTTTTTCGAAAAAAATCTGTTGTTCAGAGTCGAATTTAAACTGTAAGTCGCGCCACACATGTATAAAAATTAACACACACAACATAAATGGTGTCAGAAGCTAGGTCATGATCCTGATGGAAGGGTTGTAATTACTAATTATGTATGTATGTATGTATGTATGTTATGTAAAATATAATTTCCTATATACATATGTATGCCTACAAATGTCTTTTTAAAGCTCTTTAGCTTGATTTTTTTTCAGTTTTTAGTGATTAAAACAGAATTTTTAAAGATTTAAGAGAAATCTGAAAATAGTAAACAAAAGACAACAAACAAATATGATAATAAATTAAAAAAAATAAATAATAAACAAATAAAATGCTTAAATAAATAAGAGAATATAAAATTCTTAATAGAATATTTCAATTAAAATAAATTATTTATAGATATCTATATACGTACATATGTACGTATGTATATATGTATGTAGGTAAACGTATATTGTGCAATAATATTATGTATTTGCATTCTATTTTATTTATTTTAAATTAAGTTTTTTTATTACTTTGAAATTTTTAATTTCTTTTTCATACTTACAGTGGACATCAAAAGTCTTAGTACGGCAATATATTTTGACAAAAAAGTCCCTACAGGCTTAATACACTTGCACATAAAGTCCCCATATGACTTTAAGAGAGTATTTAGGAGGTCGTTTGAAAGAACGGTTACGAATCGCTAAACCTCAAACAAAAGTCAAACGAAAAACTTGCTCATGATGCCACCAGAAAATGCGAAACAAAACTTGTACATTCAATTCCAAATATGTTAAATGGAGTACTTGACCTTAAGAGATATTCTACTAAATACAAATGATAACATTTTCATATATTAGGCCTTTGAATTTTAAATTTACTCAGGATTCTCCTTGGGGGTACCTATGGGGTCATCGGAAACTTTTCCTTTATTTTTTCTTGTTTTATGAAAAACATTAAACAAATTTTTGTTTTATAATAAAACAGAAATAAATTAATAAAATAAATATAAAAATATTTCATGATAAATATGCTAAAATATATTGCCGTACTAAGACTCTTGCTGACCACTGTATATAAGTGACACTAGTGCTGTTGTGTTGCTAATATTTATTTTCATTTTATTTGATTATTTTGAAACAAAATAAATATTATTCTGGTTGTATTGTTATTAAATTAATGTATTATCGTCTATATTTTCCTATTCCTAAATTACCAAATAAAAGTAAAATAATTGTCTTTAAATCATTTATTAAGTTTACAATGGGACACCAAACCCAACCAAACCAAAGCAATTTCCTTTGCTGAGGACCACAGACTTTAGGGTTTTTCGTAATTTAATATGACTTGTAAGTTTAACTATAACAACTTTAAACCAAAAAACACAAATGTACATGTGAATATGTAATTATATACATACATACACACAGAAATTTATACTCTGAAATAAATACTTGCATTTCAAATGCAAAACAATGTTTTGCCTTAACATTGTACAACAAAATAGACAATTAGTTACAATTGCCAACACTTAATACACACACACACATATATACATATATTGAATGTAAAAAAATCCTTAAAACCTATAAACAATCCACTCAGGATAAGAGAAACCAAAAATATTCTCTCATTCACTTAAAACAAATTCTAACACACACTTGAAACCTTGTATGGAAAAAATATACAAAAAAAATACAAAAAAAATTAAAAAAAGTGGTGAATGTCAATTGATTGTAATTTGATTACTTGTTACAATCAATTGCTTTTTTTGTTTTATAAATAGAATTAGAAAATTACAAATAGAAATAGATACACAGACTGGAATAAATACTAAAACATACTAATACTAAGGCGTGTGCAGGATAAAATTTGGGCAGGCATTTTTGTAAGCAAAATTTTATGGCAAAATTATTTCAATCTTCATTTAAATCAAAGAAAATACTTGTCGCGTTATAATATTCCTTTTACTATAGATAGCTATAGTCGCCGTAGTATAGTAGGTAGTGTGTTGGGTTATTTGACATAAGGCCACGACTCATACCCCAAGTCTCACACATCAAAACGAAAAAATGAAATATATTGTTATGTTTTTACCTTTCAAAAACGTTTAAAATATGATTTCATAGATTACAAATAAAATAAAAATAAATTTGTGTGAAGTCGTCGTGGTCTAGTAGGTAGTGTGTTGGCTTATTAGACGAAACGCGTGTTCGAATGCCAGGCCAGACATCAAAACAAAATACAAAAAGTATTTCTTCGGCGACTTCTTCTCAGCAGATTTCTGGCAAAAACTCTGAGAGTAAATTAATATGCCATGAAAAGTTTTTCAAAAATCTGTCGTTCGGAGTCGACTTTAAATTGTAGGTCCGACCACTCAAGTATAAAAATTAACACCCACAACATAAGTGGTGTGAGAAATAGGTCGTAATCCTGACTGAAGGGTTGTAATGACCAATTATGTTTGTTTAAATAAAAGAAAATACTTGTCGAGTTATAATATTCCTTTTACTATAGAGTCGCTGTAGTCTCCGTAGTCTACTAGGTAGTGTATTGGGTTATTTGACATAAGGCCACGACTCATACCCCAGGTCTCACACATCAAAACGAAAAAATGAAATATATTGTTATGTTTTTACCTTTCAAAAACGTTTAAAAATGAGCCCGTAGATTGCAAATAAAATAAAATTAAATTTGTGTTTAGTTTTAATTAAATTTCTTTATTATTCGCACGATGCTGTGTGACACTGTTCACAACTTGATGTAAACAACAACAATTGCTTTTCTTTGATATTCCTCTGTTTATATTCGAGCCCCATGCCAGACATCAATACAAAATACAAAAAGTGTTTAGTCGGAGACTTCCTCTCAGCAGATTTAAAAAAAAAACTCTGTGAGTAAATAAAATTGAAATGAAAAGTTTCTCAAAAAACTGTCGTCCAAGGTCGACTTTAAATTATATATCACACCACTTAAGTATAAAAATTAACGCATACAACATAAGTGGTGTGAGAAGCTAGGTCGTAATCCTGCCTGAAGGGCTGTAATGATCAATTATGTATGTATGTGTGTATGTTAGAAAGCAAGCTCGCTATTGTTTGGAACCAGTTGCATATGTTTAATATATGTTTCGAACCTGTCATGAAGCATTAATGCTCTTACTTTTATATTTGCTGGTGATACATTTTTTCCTCCTCTTACGAAGCTTCTCGTTATTTATAGAAACACATTTTTCACGTAGAAAAGTGGTTATATTTTTGGACAATGAAATTATGTAGACATTGAGGTGTTCACTTGCTTTTCATGTTATAAAGCAAAGCGTGCCCATCAATCAGAATAATTAAATACCTTGAGCTTCACCTTGATAGACGCTAGGGTGGGAAATTTGCCATTTGAAGGAACATCAGTACAGATTAAATTTATATTTTTCGAAAGATTTCGTTAATTGGCAGAAACTTCTTATACACTCTTCTATCATATAATTCACTAGTAAAACCAGTGATATGTTAGGCTTTTTAGTTATGAGAAACTATCTTAACTTCATACAACGAAAAACTTCAGACGCCAATACAAGATTTTACGTACGATTACAGTAGCTCCGTGGTATCCAAAGAAAAAAAAAACTGCAGTGTACATAAGAACCTCAACGTCCAAATCTATAAAATATTAAAAGACCCTCGTGGTTTATTCATATTCCTTGGCTCATAACGTATTGAAATGACGTGGAAAAATTTGCCTTAAAGACAGAGACACAGCACACAAAGTTTCCTACGAACATAAATACTATGATTTCCGGATTTATTCCTGATGTTATTTGGAAGGCGCTAGAGTCTAGCATGTAGCATGTATGGTTCAAACCCCAGCTCAGACATCTGAAACAAAACGACTTTCAGCAACTTCCTCTCAGCAGCCTTCTGGCAAAAACTCTAAGAGTAAAATAGAAGTGCCACGAAAGGTTTCGCAAACATCTATCGTTCGGAGTCGGCTTTAAACTGTAGGTCCCGCCACTCATGTATAAAAATTAACGCACGCAGCATGAGTGGTGTGAGAAACTAGGTCGTAATCCTGATTGTAATGTTCAATTATGTATGTATGTTGATCGTACATAAATACATTTTTTATGGTCTTTCGAACTTTAAATGTCTTCACATCAATTTTATGATTAATTTTTCAGTTGACTTTTCTTCCAAGGATGACGTTATTATTTCGCTTGCTTTCCTGAAGTATGCGAATTCTTGACTTCTTTTGCTTTCTCGTTTTCAATCAATACTCCTCCTTATATTTTTCTTTTATAACCAGTGAAACTGATTTTCGATTAGTATCTGCGAATGAAACTTCCTTTTTTCTTGGAAAATTTCTTCAATTCTTGGTGGATGCCCATTTAGAAAAAAAGCTGATTATGCAATCAAAATAACAATAACAATAACAAAGTAACTGCAAATATGACTTCGAAATTTCATACATCCAAATTTTTTTCTGCGTTCTCCTTAGTTTTCACAAACAGTTCAATATAGATTTGTATTTGTGAATACGTAGGTATCCTCTTTGAGTGTGTGTATAAGCGTGTGTAGAGGTTGATTTGTTTCACAAATAAGTTGCATTTCAACTACAAGTACCAGGAGTACGAGTAACTAATTTATTTAGAATGTAAATATTTGTGGAAAATATAATCGGTTTAAGGCGACTTAAGGGTGAGTAAAAAGTGAAATGATAAGAGTAAATTAAAGCATAATTTTTTTTTTTGGTAAACAATTTTATGTAAGAACTTGTGATAAAGTAATGAAGAAAACACAAGAAATTTGATTATAATTTTCTTTGATGTTCAACATAATGGTCTCTTTCCAAGCTTTTTCACTTTTCTTAGGAGTGTTTTTCTTTTTATTGCTACGCTGGCGAACATATTCCATTATTGATGTGTCTCCTCATCGGTTAGCCTGCTTATGTAAAATGGTTGACTGTTGTTCTCACTGTTCTCTCAATTCTTTCCATATAGCAGTCCATCAGATAGTATCAAAAATGTCTTGAAACTCCGTTATTTTATTAAGTTTTGAAATAAAAATGATGTGACAAGGCTAAATCTGTGAAATAAGGTATTTGATGAAGTTATTTCACCAGATGTGTTTACTGGTGCATTGTTTTCATGCACCGACATTTGTTTTTCTCCAATTGCGGCCTCTACTTTTCATTATTTCATCAATTAAAAGTTATTGCGGTGACGAATTGTTGAAAAATTCTGTTACTCTACTGACACTTCAACGTGGTAGTGGCTTTGAATTATTGTGGTCCAACGCGGCTGCCCTTTACATCGCCAAAGTTGGGTTCAGTGTTGGATTATTTGGCATCATACGAAATGGTTCTGATACCCAACTTTAAACCTGCACATGTACATACATACATACATAATTGGTCATTACAACCCTTAAATCAGGATTACGACCTAGCTTCGCACACCGCTTCTATCGCGTGTGTTAATTTCATACATGAGTGGCGCGGCCTAAGGTGTAAAGTCGATTCCGAACGACTGATTTTAGAGATACTTTTTAATGGCATTTTTCTATTTACCCTCAGAGTTTTTGTCAGAAATCTGCCTTCATATTTCTTTTTTCTTGGAGTTCACCTGGGGTTTGAACCAACACACTACCTACTAGACTACGCCGACTTCACCAGCATACATAAGGCGATCAAATATCATTTGGAGACTCTAAATTGTAGACCGCTATGGTGCTTATCATGTTATTGCGTACAATATGTTATAATCGAAAACCTACTTCTCAGAATAGATCTTATGCTGTTTGCAATATTGCTTCTACTGGGGCCTTTCAAATGAAAGTTGCTACAGTTTGCTTTCTTCAGAAGATTTTGCTGCTTTCTCTAAACAGTTAAATTTTTATGTGGAGTAATTTTATGACAGTCTACCATAATATGACCACTTTGAGCGCTAAGCCATCAATATTTGATCCCTTGAAGATATCAGAAATCAGAGAGAGAATTTTTGAGAATTTTCTTAAACATTTCTGGCGAGTATAACTAAACAGATTGACTGCTAGGGGGCTTAACATGACAGTTCATACGACATTTTATTGCTGACAACGTACTCCTACGAGTAGAATCTGTCTTGGTTATGATATTGATTCTACTGCGACCTTTTAACCGGAAGTACATATGTACGTACATACATAATTGGTCATTGCAACCTTTCAGTCAGGGTTATGGACCTAGTTTTTCAGACCACTGATGTCGTGTGTGTTAATTTTATAGATGAGTGGTGGGACCTACAGTTTTAAGTCGACTCCGGACGACAGATTTTTTGATAAACCTTTCATGGCAATTTTATTTGCTGTTAGAGGTTAAGCCAGAAATCTACTGAGAAGAATTCGCCGAAGAAATATTTTTTGACCTGGGGTTTGAACCGTGGCCTTGCTACAAGTTACTTCTTTTAGAAGACTTCTTTGACGGTTGCAATTTGAATTGTCTCGATTGATACGGGTTAAAAAGGGTCCGCCAAATTACTTTTTTTTGAAAATGCTTTAAAAAAAAACTACTGAATATTTTCTCAAATTTCTTTTTTATTTGAAAGTACAATCCTTCCGGTTAATAATGGAAAATAATTTCATTTAAATGGCTGCCTCGGCTGGCCATGCAGTAGCCTACACGATCGGTTTAATTTGTAAATACACCAATGGCTTCACGAATATTCCGAATATGGCCCAATTATGCCTCTGGACCAAAATCCGCACCAAACAGTGACTCGTTTTGGGTGCGTCGGCTTTTCAATGTATGCGTGCGAGTTTTCTGTGCCCCAAATGCGACAATTTTGCTTGTTTACATACCTGCTAAGATCAAAATGAGCTTCATCTGAAAAGATGATTTTTTTTGCCAAAATCGGCATCTTCTGGTGTAGGCTACTGCATGGCCAGCCGAGGCAGCCATTTGAATGAAATTATTTTCCATTATTAACCGGAAGGATTGTACTTTCAAATAAAAAAAGAAATTTGAGAAAATATTCAGCAGTTTTTTTTTAAAGCATTTTCAAAAAATATAGTAGAATCATATCATTAAACCCCAGTTGAGATTGAGAAAATATAGGAAATTTGTATGTCATAAAAGCATTTAATATTTCCGGCAATACTTTAAAGTATCACACTATATATGGCGTGTAAGTCTTTCATCTAAAACACCAAAAAAATATGGTTTAAAATTCATATGCATATCCATCCAATCCTTTACACATTTTACATACGATGGTTAATAACCATCACACAAATGGAAAACCAACCAACATCATACGGTGCTTCAAATATACCTTAACAGTTCATATTACAACTGCTTTTTTGTGTTTTTGTTTTTCTACTTCTTGGTCCATTATAACACTCAGATTGATGGAACTTGAGTAGTTGTTGCGAACATCTTTTCAAACGTATACGACTTCGTATACGAAAATAGGGCACACAATAAAAATGAAAAAAAGGAATTAAACCGCAATACTAAATGCATAATACCCCCTTACCAGAGAGCATCCATACAAATAACAACACTACTACACACACACAGACACACACCCGCACTTGCAAATTAAGGAGAGCAGGAAGAGAAAAAGTTGAAGGAAAAAATTGCAAGAAAATTTTTAAAATAAAAACGAGTTAAAACGTTGAAATGGTTGAGGCAACTATAAAAAGAAATACAAATAAAAATAAAATGGAAGAGAAGAGTAGAGAAAAAAAACTATCATTCCTATCAACCAAAATAACCACAAACCAACAGACAGCAAGTCATTCTTCTGTTGCTGAAATAAATTAAAAATATTGTATAACAAAATTTATATGCACATACACACACACATATATGCTTATGCACCCTTCAAATAAGTGATGTGCCCTAGTAGTAGGTGTATGCGTAAGTGTAACTGTATTTGAATTTGGGATTGTATTTATATGCCGGTGTATGGAAGAGATTTTTTTGTTTGTTTGTTTGCGAGTATTTTTTCGCCTTTTTTTCTCTCTTTATCTCTCTTTTAAATTAAAGGTAACACAACGTATGAAAATCTGGGAATTCCATTTATTTGTTCCTGTTCCCCCCACCAAACATTTCCCATCGTTATTGCATTCTCTCTCCACGGTTTTTATCCTTTTTAATGCTACGGCACCTTTTCACATGCAATGGGTTGGTTTTTATTCTGTTATTTGTTTATGTGTATGTGTGTACGTATTTGTATTTGTGTCTTTGGCGCCTATATTTGAATGTTGCTTTACTTTTGGTGTTAAAATTTACTCGTCTAGTTAACAAGAAAAACTACGAATTTTTTTTGTTGATATTTAAGAGACAAATTTTGAAGCGAATTCTTTAGAAAATGAAAATAAAAAAATTTATTTAAAAAAAGCAAAGAAAGTTTACAAAAAATGGTAGATAATCCACTAATTACTTAAAGTAATTCACGTTTGGACCTCACGGGAGGCGAACAAATAATCATCATAATCCATACAGGAAGCCATTGACCCCTATTGCTCTCAGAGAAAAGAAATACAAAAGTAAATATCATACCAATGATGAGTAAAAGTCACCTTTGAAGAAAGACTCAGGCCTACATACAAGCTTAATTACAAAACCTTCAGTAAGGATTATGACGTAGCTTCTCACACCACTTATGTTGTATGAGTTAATTTTATACGTGAGTGTCAGGACCAACAGTTTAAAGTCTACTCCAAACGACAGATTTTCTGAGAAACTTTTAATGAAATTTTTTTTCTCCCAAAGTTTTTGCCAAAAAACTTCTGAGAGGATAAAGCCGAAGAAATATTTATTCGTTCTTCATTTCGTTGAAGATGTCTCAGCTTGGGTTGGAACCACGACCTCACGTCTAATAAACCAACACACTACCTACTAGACTACAGCGACTTAAATTATCAAAATTCGTTAACATTACATTACACTTTACAGAGTTGGACGTAATTTTTAGTTAACGACAGTAAATCCATCATAGGCTCAGCTGGTGAACCTCCATTTGAAACTGAAACATATCAATGAAATAATAAGAAGACAGGCGAACGGTTTAGTTACTTAATTGAGTTGAAAGGCATTTAAAAAGTGCTTGAAATCTTATTTAAAAATGTGTTATCCTGTCATGAATGAAAGGAGCTCATCCTCCTCATTCAAAGATAGCGAACTCTATACTTTCGTCGACGTCGCCGTAGTCTAGTAGGTAGTGTGTATCCCAGGTCAGACATCAAAACGAAATATGAAAAACAAAAATATTTCTTTGGCGACTTCCTCTCAGCAGATTTCTGGCAAAAACTCTGAGAGTAAATAGACCCGCCATGAAAAAGTATCTCAAAAATCTGTCATTTGGAGTCGACGTTAAACTGTAGGTCCCGCCACTCATGTATAAAACAACATGAGTGGTGTGAAAAGCTATGCCGTAATCCCGACTGAAGGGTTGTAATGGCGAATTATGTATGTATGTGTGAACTACAAACTATAAAGGTAAGCTGAATATGTCTTAACGAGACAGATTTGGCCGCTTTACTACCACAATAGATAATCTGCTTTTGCCAGTAGGCACAGGGATTGCATATACATTTTAGTAAGCCTTACACTTACTTCCTCTTTCGCTGCTTTTTGTTTAAACTGCTCTCCAAAGATGTCAGAAGTCTCTTAATCAATCTTACAACCTGACTTATCACACCACCTAGGCTATGTGTGTTAATTTTATCCATGAAAGGCGGGACTTACAATCTAAAGTCGACTCCGAATGATAGATTTTTCGCAATTTTGCATGAGAATTTTTCACAACTTTTGCCAGAAGACAGATGAGAGGAATTTACCAAAAGAAATATTTTTTAAATATCAATCATAGTGCAACAGTTGCTTACTTACTTAAGCAAATCAAAATCATTAATTTCAAAATTAAATCTTCCATTCAAATAAAATTCAATTCTCTTTATAATTGAAATGAAATGGAGGAAGCACGTCAAATAAAAAACTACATTCATTAACGTATTCAATCAAAAAGTTTAATTTCCATAAACCACTTCAAATACGAATTCAAGAAAAAAGAGCACAAATTTCAGCTTGACTGGTGGCATGAGATTTGAAAGTCTAGCAAAAGAAAAAAAATTTGCTTCATGCTGATCTAAACTTTTATGCTGAAGAGGGGCTCCTATCAAAAGTAAAAACTAAACAAAATACCTCACATGCTTAAAACCCAAGTGCATTCATTTCCTATATTTAACGCCCCCGGTATTACTCAAGGAATTATAGTGAAAGCAAAAATTAACGCAATTAAGTTATTTCTTTCACATGATTTCAATAAGGAGTGGGTATTTCGTTTTATTTTTCTTCTCTTTTTCTCTCTTTCTCTTTCTGTTTACGCCTCTTTAAGCTTAAGGCCTTTGAAAAAGAATTCAACAATTATTTTTAAAACATTTTTTAAATGAAATATTCTTTCTTTTCTATTTTTGTTTCTTCTTCTCTTCATATTATTTTCACATTCATTTATTACTGCTGGCAAGCATGAGGCGGCTGTCAGTAAGTGGTTGAGAGTGTTCTTAACAGTTTGAGTTTGAGTTTGAGTTTGAACACGATTTCTTATAATTTTTTTTCTTCCGAACAATTTTAATATAAAAACTGTTTAGATGGTGGTATTCGTGGTGGCGGTACTAGGAAATATGAGAAGCATATAAATTATAAATAATATATTAAGTATGCATACAGATATACATGTATATGTATATATATATGTATGTATGTATGTGTGTTCTATAATATAAATTTTGTTTTTATTTTTCTTCTATTGCAAGCGCTTGTATAAATATTTTATTCATCTTAATTATTACAACTCATATGTAATGATGACTTGTATACTTAATATAACGCGACAGAGAGAAAGAAAAAGAAAGAGTGAGTGAATGAGTGACTGCCGGAGTATATAAATATGTGTGTTCGCAGCAGTTACACAAGTACGTGTTAGAGATGTGGTGTCATTAAAATTTCTCTCAACGTACTTTTTTATGGTAAAATAAATAAAAAACGAAATACTATACCATAAGGGTTAACATCCGCTGTGTATGACTTTTTTTTCATTCACATTTTAATAGAAGTCTAACACCTACACTTAAAGAAAAAAACAAATACCGTAGCACACATGCAAAATATAGGTTATAGGGGTATAATATACCCTATAAAACGGTAGGTTGTGGCCCTAAGCACATAACCATAAGCAAGCATTGGAAGACTTAACACATGGTATATGAGACGAATGGTCGGTACGTATAATATTTGTGTATTAAGAAACCGAGAGCTGCCACAAGGCACTTCTATCCATTTTCTTTTAACTATTTTTGCTCCCGTTCCTGTTTTATTAATCAAGTTTTCTGCAGCTAAGCAGGTAATTTTTTTACTGTACAAAGTCCATACACTCTCTGAACGTGTATTAGGACTGTGCCCCTTACATACATACATATATAATTGAGCATAACAACCCTTCAGTTAGGATTACGACCCAGCTTCTCACAGCACTTATATTTTGAGTGTTAATTTTATCGATAAGTGTAATAAAGTGTGCGTGAAGCGCCATCAACATCAATTCACCGTCGTTCTCAACAATTGAACATATCGGAGACATCATTGAGAGGAATTTTGCATAAAGACCTTGGTATGACGCCATACAAAGTAAAATTGGTTCAGGAGTTTTCGCTTCGCTAAGTGGGCCTGCGAACGTCTTACAGAAGACGCCGATTTTGGCAAAAAAAATCATCTTTTCAGATGAAGCTCATTTGGATCTTGGCGGATATGTAAACAAGCGAAATTGTCGAATTTGGGGCACAGAAAACTCGCACGCATACATTGAAAAGCCGACGCACCCAAAACGAGTCACTGGATTTTGGTCCAGAGGCATAATTGGGCCATTTTTCTTCGAAAATGATCAAGGAGTGGCCCTTACAGTCAATGGCGATTATTATCGGGCCATGTTGAACGAATTTTTGTTCACAAAAATTGAAGAGGAGGATATTGGCAACATTTGGTTTCAACAGGACGGCGCTACGTGCCACACAGCCGAAGCTACACTCGATGTTTTGCGCCCTGTTTTTGAAGATCGCATTATCAGCCGCAGAGCTGATGTCGTTTGGCCACCTCGGAGCTGCGATTTGACACCGTTGGATTCATATTTGTGGGGTGCCGTCAAATATAAGTGTTGCGCCGACAAGCCAGAGACAATTGACGCTTTAAAGGACAATATTCGTGAAGTCATTGGTGAAATACAGCTGCACACAATCGATAAAATGCTTAAAAATTGGACTGATCGTATAGGCTACTGCATGGCCAGCCGAGGCAGCCATTTGAATGAAATTATTTTCCATTATTAACCGGAAGGATTGTACTTTCAAATAAAAAAAGAAATTTGAGAAAATATTCAGTAGTTTTTTTGAAAGCATTTCCAAAAAAAAAATGTTATTTGGCGGATCCTTTACTAGACTACTGGGACTGGAGGCGATTAAATACTCTTAATTTTATAAAATCGAAAACCATTACGGAAATACTTCTCTGGTTTTGACACCTTTATTACATAGGCTTAATTACGGAAATATAATGCGAATGAAACACAGTAACTTGAAATGTTTATTTAGCATTGTAGAGGTTTCTGTAAATATCAACGACCAAAAATGTGTTTCCGAAGGAATCCACAAAGAAAATGTATGATGGATGCGAATGATGAACGAACTCATTAATTTTCATACAATCTGCTGAACGGTATAAGTAATGTTTGATTCCAACACTGTAACTGTAGCACACCACTTGGCTATTTACACAAGAATATTAATCTTGCATTAACAGACGTGATAAGAAGTACTAAATGTAAGTAAAAGTACTATTGTAAGTAAAATATCCACTACATCAGGTGCAAAATGTGATTTTCGGGCTGGGTTCCTCAACTGTAGCCAACACCTTGCCAGGAATGTCCCCGTCTGTCTGTATATGCATTTCAATTGCTCATGACTGGTATCAGTTACCGCTGTATGACAAATTAAATGTATGTTTAAGAAATATTTCAGGGTACTTACGCGGATTGTAGAAATACTAGCAAATTTTTTGGACAATTTTGAATAAATTGTATAATGGAGGGCAATTCTGCAGTTTTAATTGAAAATCTCGGTGGTTCCTTTGGCGAATAATTGTCAAAGCAGCAGACGATGCCTGATTTGATAGCGATTGATCAACAATCAGTCCATCCATAATCCGGCCGCTTAAGACATAATCGATCAGAGCAATATCAAATGTAATCTTAACTTTTGAAAAACAACTTTTCATATGGATCCTGGTAAACATTTTATTGTGGATTCATTTTAGTTAAGAATTTTGTTAAGTTTAGTTCACATCACTGTTCCCATTCAAATGGTATATTTTCTTCAAATGTACATCGTATTCTAGATTGTGCTACACGTGTCATAATGTACCTGTGACATCTTATTTTCAATTTCGTTTCACTTTAGCTTTTTTTCCCACCAGGTTTTTTCTTTTATGTCGCAACAATCATGTGTATGTGAGTGAGTGAATACTGAATGCTACGTGATAAAATAGATGTTAGTGGAGATTTTCTTTGGATTTTTTTCGTTTTTTTTTAATTTCCAAATGATATCCTCTTTTTCTTCTTTAAACCAAAAACACTGTATCATTATCACTCTTGAGAGTGTTTTTGGTGTGTGAGAAAAATTGAAAAAACTAAAAATTGTTGTTGTTGTTTGTAGCATTTTTTTATGACCTTCCTGTTGTTAATATTTTACCACTTGTGTTCAAGTTTTAGTTAAATTTTGTGCATTTTGTATGTTTGTGTGTGTGTATGTTTTTGTAGAATATTTTATTTTAAATTTATTATCCACTACTGGAAAATTTATGAGTCATCTAACTCGTTTAAACCACAAGTGGTTTAAAAAATAAACTAAAAATAGCTGCAAAAAAGTAATTAAACTTCACTCCATAGAAAGAATATGAAAAACAAATGCAAGTTGCCTGCTTTAAACGTATAATAATTCACATCAAACTGAAGTGAAGCTAAAATGTATAATAAATGTTTGGCTTTGAAACACACTTTGAATACGAGTATAAACAGACTTGCTGCCTGCTGCTGTATGTATGCACAAATGCATGACAGCAAGGCACTTAATTAATAAAAACGAAGAAAAAAACCGGATAATAAAGTGGCAAGTTGTTGAAAAAGTGAGAAACGCTTAAAACTATGCAGTTTCTCTGCAGCATTTTTATATTCTAAAACACCATAAATGATAAAGAAGACGCATTTTATGGATCTTGATTTAATTCTGAAACAACGCCGTAGTCTAGCAGGTAGTCTGTTGACATATTAGACGAGAAACTGCGGTACTAACCCCAGCTCAGACATCTCCAACAAAACGCG
Organism: Sarcophaga subvicina; assembly: GCA_936449025.2. NCBI lineage: Eukaryota > Metazoa > Arthropoda > Insecta > Diptera > Sarcophagidae > Sarcophaga > Sarcophaga subvicina. Next base: position 101,020,774 of record OW388083.2, on the reverse strand, counting down.
GAATATGAAGACAAATATTTCTTCGTCGACTTTCTCTCTGAAGATTTCTGGAAAAAACTCTGCGAGTAAATAAAATTGCCTTGAAGAGTTGCTCAGAAAAATCTGTCGTTCGGATCAACTTTAAACGGTACGTCCCGTCCAGTCATGGATAAAAATTAACACTCACAACATAGGTCGTGTGTTAAGGCAGGTAGTAAGCTTGATTAAGAGACTTCTGACTTCTTTGGGGAGCGGTTTAAATAAAAAGCAGCGGCAGAGGAAATAAGTGGAAGACTTACTAAAATGTTTACGCAATCCCCAATGATCTAGTGAGATAATAGAGCGATCAAATCTTTAGCGTTGTAGCACATTAAGCTTACTTAATAGCTCGCTATTAGCCTCAGCTTTAAATGAGGACCATGGGACCCATTTTTAAATAAGATATCAAGCACTTTTTAAGTTTCTTTTCATTATTTTAGGTAATGGAAACAGCTCCCCCGTTTTTTATTATTCTTTTGTTATGTTTCAGTTTCATTAATAGAAATTCACCAGCCGAGCCTAGGACTGATCTACTGCCGTTGAGTAAAAATTACGTCAATCTTTGGACAGTGTAATGTAGTGTTAAGGAATTTTGCTAATTGAACTCGCCATAATTTAGTACGTAGTGTGAAGCCGTGTCGCAAACCCAAGCTGAGACACCTTGTACAAAATGAAGAATTAAAAAATATTTCTTCGGCGACCAAATCTCTGCAGTCTTCTGGCAAAAACTTTGAGAGAAAATCAAATGACTATGAAAAGTTTCTAAAAAATCAGTTGTTCGAAGTCGACTTTAGGCCACTCATGAATAGAATTAACACACACACACCAGAGGTCAGCAATGAGTATTCAAAACGATGAGTAGATTCAAATCATACTTATAATTTCTGATACTTATACGCATTCATACTTATTTTAATGTCATACTCATATTACTCATATTCAAAGTTTGAAATACTCATGGTACTCATACTTAACAATACGCAAGATGTTATTGATTTCGACTCTCTATGTCTCTTCGTATACATGAATCAGAAAATAAGTACGATTCGCGTACGAACACTACAATACTCACAAGAAGGTTGTGTGTTTGCTCTCCTTGCTGTGTGTGTCTTTTTTGTTTATGTGTCCTTCTTCTTTCTTTGTAAATGCAACAACAACTAAGACTGTAAATTTTGATGAATGATACGAATCACTCGAATTATTTATAAGTATTATAAGTATTTTTCTAAATTTATGAATCTGAATGAGTAGGCGTATGAATCAAACATATTTCGAATGGTATGAGTTTGATGTCAACGTTGTACTCATACTCATTGCAACTTGTACTTAAAAATCAATGTTGTACTGAGTACGAATGAATCAGAGTAGTTGGATTTCAATACTATTGACTCACTCATACTCAAAATTTCATGAGTACTTATGAGTAGCGAAAAAGCGATTCATTGCTGATATCTGACACACACAGCATAGGTGGTGTGGTAAGCTAGGTTGTAATCCTAACTAAAGGTTTTCAATAAGCAATTAAGTAGGCTAGTTTGTCTGTTAATCCATATGTGGTGAAATGGCAGAACTTATTGAGTGTTTTTGGCCACATGACACATGTCACGAAAAACCAAATTACAAAATATCTTCAGTCATGTGTGCGTCAATGTAAATGTTAACATATGTATGAAAGAAAATTATAAAATTTACGGCTTATTGACATCAAACAGAACTTATGATTCCAGTGTTAAGCTTAAAAGTCATGGTAGTTTGTTTTTTATTTTTATTTTCTAAGAATAATTATATTTCGTTTGCTAAAAACAAATCAAGTGTATTCAAGTAAAAGCTGTATTTAAATAAACATTTCAAATAAAAATAAACATTCTTAGAAATTTTAAAAAGAAAACGTATTTTTTTTTTCTTTTCGTTTTTGCTGTTCATTCTTTTAAGATTTTCTAATTTTCTTCTTAATTTGTTTTTGAGATTGTGTCAACAAATTGTTGCGAAAAGAAAAGGAAAAATTTCGAATTCTCATTAAGTTTTATTTTTAAAACATAATCTCCACCTCTCTCTCTCTCTCTGTCACCATATTAAACAAAAACCTAGTCACCGTAATTATTCGATTTTTAATGTTTCAAAATGAGAGTTTGAATGCCACCTAAAAGTCACTGTGAAGTATTTTGCAAAAATAAATATTTGGCATCAATATTTATGAGCTTTTAATTTGGCCTGATTTATTAAGCAAAATATGGGCATAATTTATAAACGTTACTCCGCCCACACTGCCATTGTATTGTTTTTTTCCCCTCCGAATAATAATAATAATGCCATGGCAATGGCTACAAAAGTACCGGTAATATTTTGCTAATTACTGCCGGTTTTGGAAGTAATTTGTTGTAATATTTTTACTTTCCCCTCTCTCCCGTGCCTACTTCCCCGCCTGCTTGTAATACAAAAAATATGAAATTTAATTATTTTTATTTTTATCTCACGATAATTTTTGATTACAAACGAACAAACATTGTTACATTATGAAGAAGATTTTGTCATTAATTATTGTACTAATGATGGCGTTGATTTTGTTTATTTTTTTACAATAAATATGATGATGGAATTATCACTAATGGGCCTATGCCGTTGATTACTGATTATTAATGAGAGAAGCCAAAAATAATCAAGTGTTTATTCATTTGGATTTTATGAAAATATTTCATTTAAAATACTTATTTTAAGCGGTAATAATTATTTTATTTTTTTATTTATTTACTTTTAATTTTTATTTATTTTATTTCATAATATTGTCAAGGCTTTCCATCGAAGTTAATCATTCCATTTCGTATTATTGTATTTAAATTTGAGGAGTGTGCACGAAAAAACTTGGTATACATTTTTCTTTCAGAAAATTAAATTAATGGCACGGATATGTAAATTTTTCTTCTTCCTCTAGAATATATTAATTGCTTAAGCTTTAACATATGAAGTCTAAGATCTTTAATCGGATTTGTAACAAATTTTTCATTTCTTTCGAAATTTCTTCCATTCTGTGAACATATTACAGGAAATGATCCATTTACTCTTGATATAACATTCATACATTCATACATTCATACACTCATACATTCATACACTCATACATTCATACATTCATACATTGCTCATTACAATCCTTCGGTCTGGACTTCAACCTACCTTCTCACACGACCCATGTAATGTATACTAAATTAATCAATGAGTGGCAGGACCTACAGTTCAAAGTCGACTGCGAACGACAGATTTTTGAGAAATTTTTTCATTGCAATTTTATTTGCTCTCAGAATTTTTGCCAGAAATCTGCTGAGACGGAGTCGTCGCAGAAATATTTTTTCGTATTTCGTTTTGTTGGAGATGTCTGACCTGGTGCTTGAACAGTGACCTCTCGTCTAAGAAGCCAATACACCATCTACAAGACTACGGCGGCTTCAATTTAATATTGAACTTCTTTATATTTTTGACGAAAATTTTTTAATCCTTTGAAGTCGCCGACTGTAGTAGGCAGTGTGCTTACTTATTAGACCACAGTCTAGATTCAAAACACCATGTTGGATTTTGTTCTGTGTCAAAAAGTTGTTTCCTTGTGGATGCATACAGAAACAAGTATACAGGGCCCTATCAAATGTTTGGTTATTATTTCCAAGTTATTCCAGGAAAATTTGATTCATAATTCAAATATCCTTCTGTAGTAATCGACCAACAAAAATTGTGTTTGACCCAATCCATTTTTGGTACGGGAACAGTGTACAATTTCAAATATCTGCTTCCACTCCACAACACAACAGACCCCGTCAGGTACTTGTAAGTCCTCTCCTCGCATGCTCATTTGTCCGTTCATTTCATCGAATTAATACACGAATTTGAATCCAGCAAAAGATAGGCCTATTTTCCCTAACTAACTGATTCAGCTTCCTCACATATACGTACTTAATTGGTCATTTACAACCCTTCAATCAGGCTTACGACCTAGCTTTTCACAGCAATCATGTTGTGTGTATTAATTATATGCATGAGTAGCGGGACCAACAGTTTAAAGTCGACTCTGAACGCCAGGTTTGAGAAAATTTTTTAAGGCAATTAAATTCTTGCCAGAAATCTGCTAAGAGAATGTCGTCGAAGAAATATATTTTCCATATTTCGTTTTGTTCGAGATGTCTGATCTGGGATTTGAAACACGGCCTCACGTCTAATTAGCCAACATACTACCTGCTAGACTACTGCGGCAGACTTCGTCATAAAGTCCTATTCTACTCTTAAGTTAATCTCATACGAGTCGATTATTTAGATGACATTCTGACTGTTGAATAGTATTGCTTGACCCGTCCTTCGTCCTTTCCATCCAAATTATTCAATTCAGCATGGAAGATACCCGTGTGTTTATCCATGGGCTCGAAATATTTTACTCTGTACCTTACACTTCCGCCTACCACGGAATGGTCTTTTTTTTAATAGAGCATGTAGGCTCAAGGTAACTTCATTTACTTTTGTGGCTGAGTACTGTAGCAAAATAGGAGATTGTTATGAAGATAGTTTTCAACTACTCGATATATTCGGTCATGGAGCCACTAATGAGCACCGTGTTGGACTAGTTTCCTAACTAGAACTTTCAACGTTCTGGCCTCTATTATCACGCTCTGTGGGCATTTTTACTTAATGAAACGTATGTATGGTGAAGTCGTTGTAGTTTAGTAGTTAGTGTGTTGGATTATTAAACGTAAGGACACGGTTCAAACCCAAGGCCTGACACCAAAGAAAAAATACAAAAAAATATCTTCGGTGAGTTCCTCCCAGCAGATTTCTGGCAAAAACTCTTTGAGAGTAAATAAAATTGGTATGAAAAGTTTTTAAAAAATCTGTAGTTCGGAGTCGACTTTAAACTGTAGGTCCCACCACTCATGTATAAAATTAGCACCCACAACGTAAGTGGTGTGAGAAACGATTACGACCTAATTCTGACTGAAGGGTTGTAATGACCAATTATGTTATGTATGAGACATATGTATGGTCATTGTTTATTTGGGATGTGTAATGAAATTCTCAATGGCTTTCTTATGCGATTCTTATTCTACGTCTATTTGCAAAAATAAAAAAATGTCACAGTAAAAGTGTTCATAGAAGTCATCGTAGACTAGGACCAGGTCAGACCTCAAAACGAAAATACAAAAAAATTTCTTCAGCGGCTTCCTGTCAGCAGATTTCTGGCAAAAACTCTTTGAGAGTAAATAAAATTGCCATGAAAAAGTATCTCATAAAATCTGTCGTTCAAAGTCGACTTTAAACTGTAGGTCCCGCCACTTATGGATAAAATTAACGCACACAACATACGTGGAGTGAGAAGCTAGGTCGTAATCCTGACTGAAGGGTTGTAATGACCAATTATGTTGTATGTAATGTAGTAGCTTTCTAGCGAGAACCTTCAACGCTTTGGCCTCTACTATCATGGTCATTGTTTTTTTAGATTTGTAATGAATTTCTCAATGGCTTTCTTACGTGATTCTTATTCCACATCTATTTGCAAAAATAAAAAAATTTGGCAGTAAATGTATTCATTACGACAGACAAATAAAAAAAGATAAGTAATCACATACTATCATCACATGGGTTTTAATCACTGCTAAACATATACGCCCAAATTTTTGTGTGCCCAGTCCTTATTCTTTGATTCCATATTATGGTCTGTAATAATGTTAAGTAAATTACAGAATTTTATTTAAATTTAAATATTAATAACGATAATAAAGTTAAATTTAATAATCATTAGGGAAATGCTAATAAAACAGCAACATATTCCGCATCCTCTTCATGTACATAATTACACATAATTTTTGTCGGAGCAACATTTATTTTGTATACAATTTTTATTTGTTAAATAAATGAAAAAAAAATGTGAAATTCTATGATGAAAAGTGAATTAACATAAATTGTTTAATTTAAATAATTGCAAAAGTACTGCAGTTTACAGTTTTTTTAATTCTAAATTCTTCATTTTATTTATTGTAATAAAAAAGAAAAATTAAAATTAAAAAATAAAATAAAATAAAATGTTTATAAATTATTAATGCTAATAGTTTGTCCGCAATTTAATGCTTATGATGTTTTATGCATTCAGTTATTAAATAAATAACGTTTTCAACCAATTGCAGGTTTTTTTTCTATTCGCATAATTTTATAGAATAATTTGCTTAATTTTCATCACTTTTTTCAGTGTAATTATGAAGTCATTAGACCGAGGATTAAATTGTCATAAAATAAAGAGAACTATTTATGGAAAATATTAATTTTTTTATTTTATTAATAGTTCCTTTAAAAATAATGATGCATACATTACCCACGAATAATAGATTTAAATGTATTTTTGTTGGCATTTAATACCCTGTCAGTGTGTAAAAAACTCATCAGCAGACCATCATATTCACGCTTTTCTAGACACATAACTAATTCACAAAAAAGTTATGTTGACTTCATTACATATGTACACGCATAATTGGTCATTACAACCCTTCAGCCAGAATTACGAACGAACTTCTCCCACCACTTAGTTTTAAGTTAGAGGACGTGTACTTGCCATTAAAACAAACACAATACTCGGAGGTCAAATTGACTCATTGTAATACATCGTAAAGGAGAGATAATAATAAAGGAGATAGGGAAAAGGAGTGGAAATAGGAAAGGCAGGATAAGTAGGAGAAGAAATAACAGAGACCACCAACATACAAGAGAGCGCGACTACACTATTGAAGCCCTAGCATTTCTCAACCAAATCTAACTGAGAATGAACGTATGGATGGCCTTAATGTCGGCACTTGACAAAGAGTTCAAAACCTCGAAGAATCCCTTGCCTAGGGTCTTCAAGCTCAACCTACTGAGGGCTGGACAGTTACAGAGGAGGGGTTCGATAGTTTCCAAATCCCCCTCGTAGCAATATACCCTGTAATAGTCTGGCTGGAATCTGTTTCAGATTCTTGTCAGCGGTATAATCCCGCAGTGGCCTGTAACAAAGACACTAAATAACCACAAACTGGCCCAGCAGCCAACCTGTTTACACACTTTAGCAGGTCATAGACACCTAGAAACATACCATCCCGATCCATTCCAGATTATTTTTGAAAATTTTTATTTTTTTTTTATAATTTTTAGATTTTTTTTAATACCACTATGTTTGGCAAATCATAACTACCTTCGTCCTCGTAAATGAGGATCCAGACGTACTCTATTTTACAGAGCGGCCGTTAAGTGCATCAAGTCGAAAATACAAGTTGTATTCGAACGATATAACGACGTGAGGCAACGTTTCAAACTCCGTCTCAGACATCTCTAGCAAAACGAAATATGAAAAAATATTTCTGCGCCGACTTCCTCTCACCGCATATGGCAGATTGGGGGATCAGGACCAACTATCAAATCGCCCTCAGAAAGTGAACCTAATCTAGCGAGAGTATCCGCCGTCTCATTACCATTAATGCAATAACCCTTAGACAGCCTGATTGTCAACGAAGATCATATAAAACACCGAAGCTTCAAGATTACAAAAATCTCTGCTTGAAACACGCTGCCGTCGTCCTCTAATCTAAAGTGAATTTCAATATCGAGTTCCTTACAGAAAAGACACTCACTTATGTTGTGTGCGTTAATTTTATACATGAGTGGCGGGACCCACACTTTAAAGTCGACTCCAAACGGTAGTTAGTGTGTTGGCTTATTAGATGTATTAGATGTATGTATGTATTAGAAATATGAAAAAATATTTCTTCATTGACTTCTGGCAATAACTTTGTGAGTAAATAGTATCGTCATGTAAAAGTTTCTTAAAATTCTAGCGTTCGAAGTCGCTTTAAACTGTAGGTTCCTGCACTCATATATACAATTAACACAAGCAACGTAATTGATAAGAAAAGAGGTGTGTACTTTAGTGAACCGTACGATGTGTGTATTTTGTTGTTGTCTTTTTACTGTTCTTAATGCACAGATAGGTTTTGACACCATTAATGTTATGGTTACTGCAAGTGTATCTGCCTACGGAGTCGCTTTAAATTGTAGGTCCCGCCACTCATGTTTAAAATTAACCTCGCCTTGTAAGTGAGAACAGAAGTGGTGTGGTCTTTTGTGAACCGTACGATGTGTGTATTTTGTTGTTTCTGTTTACTGTTCCTAATCCACAGATAGGTTTTGACACCATTAATGTTATGGTTACTGCAAGTTTATCTGCCTGTGGATTGCCGCGAATTTCTATATGGACTCGGAAGATCATATCATGTTAAACTAATTTGGATGATTGAAGGAATCAAAATCCAATTTTGTATACACATGAAATAATATTAAAGATCTTGGAAAATGTCTTAAAATTTTAAGAAAACTTCCTCTTCTAGTAACTTTATTTCAAAACAATACTTATGCCTTTTTGTTAAAATTTTGATTCTTTCTGAGGCAAAACTAGCAATTAAATCGCATACGCACTTTTTAGGAAAGTATGCCAATAACAAATGTTGCTAAAATGTATGTTTCAAATGAATTAAAACTAAAAGTAAAGAAGTTGAATTAATTAAATTTTTTTTGTTTTTGTTTTTGCTGAATTTGCAACATAAATATGAAACATATTGTATGCTGCAGTTGCAGAAGAAAGAGAAAGTAAAACAAAATTTTTTTTAATAATTTTAATAAAAATTTTACACACTTATTGTTAAATTCATTTGAAACTCCTTTAACTTTATATTCAATTTCTACACTCTCTACTCAATTACTATCAAACAAGTTTTTTCTTTTCCTTGGCAGTGTTGACAAACAAATTTTTCTCAAGAAAAAAAAAAATAAAAAAATTTGAGAAGAAAACTCGAAAATATTTGAAACTTCAGTAAACTTTACAATAAAAATATAAAAAGAAAGAAAGAAATTTGCATACTTTCTTATTATATTCCTTGTTTTTTGTTATTTTGTGCAGATATTTACCTTTTTATTGTTGAAGAAAAAAATGAAGAAAAAAGAAGAGAAATTCTAGAGAAAACATTAAAGCCATCACTTTCACAGAACATTTTATTTGAAAAACTACCTGGTGCCTGTACCCGTTGTGCTCATAGACGAAGAGAAGGTGCAAAGCTATGGCATTTATTTTCTAACGAAAAAACTTGCAAGTATTTTCGAAAATATTTATGCCAAAAATATAGAAGAAGAAGAAGAAATATGTATGTATGAATAGGTATTATATGGTGGTACATAATGGGAAATGTGTTAGAAAACATTCATATACGAGGGGATACAATAAAAACGAACATGAAGGAGTGAATGTATATGAATTTTTACTTTGAGGTTGTGAACGAATTTGAATTGTGTTACCAAAATATTGTTTCTTCCTAACTCTTTAAGTTCTTATTCTTTTTGAATTTGGGCAGATTAACTACGTCACATATTTTTCTTGAAACTAACACGGACAACAGACAGTAAAATTACAATACATAACACATACATACATACATATATAATTGGGCATTACAACCCCTCAGTCAGGATTACGGCCTAGCTTCTCACACCACTCATGTTGTGCGTGTTAATTTTATACATGAGTGGCGGCACCTACAGTTTAAAGTCCACTCCAAACGACAGTTTTTTTTTTTTTTTTGAGAAACTTTTCATGGCAATTTTATTTACTCTCAGAGTTTTTGCCAGAAATCTACTGAGAGGAAGTCGCCGAAAAAATATTTTTTGTATTTGATTTTGATATCTGGCCTGGGGCTCGAACCCTGGCTTTACGTCTAATAAATCAACACACTACCTACTAGACTGCGGCGACTTTATTCTTTCTTTTTTTTTCACTGTCAGTAAGCTTTATTATCTCTGTTGCGGTTTAAATACGGGAATAAGTTGATTTCAGAACGACAAAATGCAAATAATCTTTGGCTAGACCTAGACAACAAACATGTCACAATCTGCAGTTCCTTGAAATGGTTTTAACAGAAGATTTGACTTTTTGATGCCCTTTAAGGACAACTGATTTGGCAATCCGGTAGATGTAACATGCTAGACGGAGTAGGTTGTAATAAAAGTATTAGGCTTCCTTGTATTTAATACTTACTTCTCGCAAGCCTTGTAAACAAGGTGCACTGACCATATTGCTTTCCGTAGCAGCAACATGTTTGAAACAAACAAAAACCCTGGCATTCTTTCCTGAAAGTATTTGCTGCTTACTGCATCCCATAGTTTGACAGGCACCTTGAAGATTTTCGGCACCCCCCTTTACCTCAACTTCTTCCCTATAAATACGAATCGAATAGAAAAAAATTTAAGAAGAGGTAACAGGACAGTAAGTAGTGATGGTAGGTGGTAGTATGAGTGTATAAAATATGAAATATTTTCATGTTAACAAATACCGACTGACTTCTCTCCATACGACAGAGTTTTTTCGTTTTTGCAAACGAATAAGAAAAATGAAATTCTTGTTTAAATAGAAATTTTGAAACAGTAAGACAAGTAAGAACGAAAAAAAACTGAGCAACATATATAAACACGCAGAGAAAATAAAAATTTCTTGACTTGTGCTGCTGATGTTGATGCTGGTGATGTTGAGTTGTGTTGTGTTGTGCAACTAAACAACACGAGCAGCAGTAGCAGCATCAAACAGAAAAAAATGTTGCCAGTCTTTGGTGAAAAAGACAGGTAGAAAAACAGATTTTAAGTCTGTTTGCCAGATGCCAACAACAAGAACAAAGCAACACACAACACAAAAATAAAATACTTTTAAAAAATCGCACCAAGTGAATTGAGTACAAAAACATTGAAAACTTATCTTCAATACAAGTATAGTAGCAGCAGCTCTCTCTCTCTCTCTCTCTTTTGCTTTTTTCTTACATTACATTTACTCTAAGTTGCTCTTCATAGCCTTTCTCTGCTTATTATTTGGAAAAGAAAAATTATTACAGAAACTCTCACACACACAAACACTCATGTGTGTGTGTATGCACATCTTAAAGTCTATTATCAGTGCATGAAGAATGTTTAAAACAAAAAAAAAAAACAAAAATTTGCTTACGGAAAGGTGTGCAGTGTGCCAGCATCCATTTGTTTAAATTATAGTCAGTATTATACGAAAGAAGATGATGAAGAAGAAGAGTTAAAAAGATAAATGATTGATAGAGAATTTAATGTCAGAAATACTAAGCTACAGAACGGAATCTCTGTTCTCAAATAATGTACAAAATTTGACTTTAATTAAGTAGATTTTGGCATATACAGTGTGTTAAAAAAGTAATTAAATTGGACGTTTTATTACAAAAAAAATGATTTGCAAGAAAGAAAGCATTAGTTAAGGCACAATGGAAAATACAGCTCCCATCTAACGACTTCTGCCTTGGATGCAGATCCTTAGAGGAAGAGGAGACTGTTATCCACTTTCTTTGTCAAAGACCATCTCTTGCGAGGTGCATATATAGCTTATTTGGCTCTTCAATCCTTGTCAGCTTGACGGAGCTATCATCCATAGATGTCAAGTATATAGCTTCGTTTATCAAATTTTCGGGCTGGTTTTCCAGCGTAGAGTAGTCGTGCTTTTAATGAGCAGCCCTTGCGCTGACCAACTTCTTCCCTAGTTTAGTAGAACTCGGGCAGTACAGAAACTGCGTTTACCTGTGGTATCACAACGGGCCGCTATGCATGCTCAAGTTAGCTTTTGGTGTCAAAGTTACCGCTCCAACCTACTAGGGTGCTTTTTTTCTACATTGCTGTTTAAGTACAGGAATAAGTTGAAGGCAGTACGACAAAATGCAGTTAATTGTTGGCTAGACTTAGACTACAGACATGCCGCACTGAACAGCTCTTAATAGGAAATTTGACTTTGTGATGTCCAATAAGGAAAACTGATTTGACAATTCGGTAGATGCAAATTGCTAGACAGAGTAGGTTGTAATAAAAGTATTAGGCTTCCTTATAGGCTGCCTTTAAACTGGGCCTGACTTTAAACTGTAGGTCCCGCCACTCATGTATAAAATTAACACACACACAACATAAAAGGTGTGAGAAACTAGGTCGTAATCCTGACTGAAGGGTTGTAATGACCAATTATGTTATGTATGTATGTATAGGCTGCCTAAATTGATTGCATTGGCCAGACAAAAGTCATGGCCATCATGGAAACAAAGTTATGCTTGTAGAATTTTGCAATTTTCCTTCAGAATCTGGTTAACTTCAATAGCCAGACATTACCACGAAGTCTAGCCTCTCACATGAACACCGAGTGTTTCTTCTACAAATTTCAAACCATTCATTGCTAACTTGTATTTGATATTCAGGGTCAACTGACTAAGGTAGCTACAGAGCCTGCAGTTTCCGATCCCTTCCCTGAGATAAGTGTTCTAATTATTCCAGTTATCTTGAAGTCGCCGTAGTCTAAAAGGTAGGGTGTTGGCTTATTAGGCGTAAAGCCAGGATTCGAGCCCTAGGCCAGACATCAAGACAAAATACAAAAAATATTCCTTCGGTATCTTCCTCTCAGCCGATTTCTGCTAAAAACTCTGAGAATAAATAAAATTGCAATGAAAAAGTTTCTCAAAAATCTGTCGTTCGGAGTCTACTTTAAACTGTAGGTCCCAGCACTCATGTATAGAATGAACACACAGCATAGGTGGTGTGGAGAACTAGGTTTTAACCGTGACTGAAGGAGTGCAATGACCAATTATGTATGTATGTATGTGTGTATGTACATATGTATCAGTGTGCTTTATTATAGTAAGTACAGGAATAATTTGATGACAGTAATATAAATTGCAGGCTAGACTTAGACTACGGACATGTTGCTATCTGCAATTTCTTAGCATTGTTTTAATAGGAGATTAGACTTTGTAATGTCCAATATGGGTAACTGATTTGCCAATTCGGTAGATGCAAACTGCTAGACAGAGTAGGTTGTAATAAAAGTATTAGACTTGCTTGTAGGCTGTCTAAATGTATTGTATTGGTCAGACAAAAGTCATGGCCACCATGGAAACAAAGTAATGCTTGTAGAATTTTGCAATTTTCCTTCAGTATCTGATTGGCTTTAATAGCCAGACATTACCACGAAGTCTGTCCTCTCACATGAACACCGAGTTTTCCTTCTGCAAATAACCAACCATTCAATGGTAACTCGTATATGATATCAAGGGTCAACTGACTAAGGTAGCTACAGAGCCTGCAGTTTCCGATCCCTTCCCTGAGATAAGTGTTCTAATTATTCCAGTTATCTTGAAGTCGCCGTAGTCTAAAAGGTAGTGTGTTGGCTTATTAGACGTAAAGCCAGGGCGAGCCCCAGGCCAGACATCAAGACAAAATACAAAAAGTATTTCTCCGGCGATTTCCTCTCAGCAGATTTCTGGCAAAAACTCTGAGAGTAAATAAAATGCCATGAAAAAGTTTCTCAAAAATCTGTCGTTCGGAGTCGCCTTTAAACTGTAGGTCCCACCACTCATGTATTAAATTAACACACACAACATAAGTGGTGTGAGAAACTAGCACGTTGTACAATGAGTCAATTCGACCTCCGGGTACTGTACTTGTCTTAATTGACAAGTACACGTCCTCTAACCTTACATAACCTATTCCAGTTATCTTAGAACTATAATGACACATGCAGTGTTTCATGTAAACTAACTAGGGCGGCTGCAAACTAGAGATCAGCAATGAATCGTTTTTTCGCTACTCATAAGCACTCATGAAATTTTGAATATAAATGAGTCAATAATATTGAAATTTAATTATGTACTCTGATACATTCATACTCACTTCAACGTTGATTTATAAGTACAGGTTGCAATGAGTATGTGTACAACGTTGGCATCAAACTCATACCATTCGAAATATGTTTGATTCATAAGCCTCATACTCAAGCAGATTCATGACCTTAGAAAATGCTTATAATGCTTATGAATGATTGATGAGTGACTCGAATCATTCATTAAAATTGACAGTCTTAGTTGTTGTTAGGCATTTACAGAAAAAGAAAAAAGACAGACCAGCAAGCAGAGCAAACACACAATTTTCTAGTGAATATTTTAGTATTCGTAAAATTTTATGTAAAAAATCTTGTAGATGTTGAATTCTGAAGAGTCGAAATCAACAACATCATACGTGATGTTAAGTATGAATATGATGAGTACTTCAAATTTTGAATATAAGTTGAGGTTCCAAGATATTAATATAAGTATGAATGCATATAAGTATCAGAAATTATGAGTATGATTCGATTCTACTCATCTTTTTGAATACTCATTGCTGATCTCACATACATACATAATTGGTCATTACAACCCTTCAGTCAGGATTACGACCTAGTTTCTCTAGATCTCTCCTATTAGCCTCTTAATTTCTAAACTCGTACCAGAAACAGGTGTTCTGGTTGTGTCAGTTAAACTGGATATTTTAAGAGTATTTCTAGGCTTTGTAGAACAGCTCACCATAAGAAGCTTGAATCCATTTGTATGTACACATTCTAAACTAATTCTAAACTAAATGCATGTATAAAAATTCAATTCGAATTGCAATTCATATATAAATTCTGAATGTTTTATACATTTTTAATACATTTTTCTCTCTTCTTTCAGATCTCTTCATACACAAAACTTAATGAATTTCAAAATACAACTGAAATTATAGTTTTACGTGTATTTAACAACTGAATTGAAAAAAGTATTAAAAACACTGAAAAGTAAGTAAAAATTCAAAACTCATAAAGCAAAATGTTCTTTAAAATAACACTTCAATGGATGGGCACGGATGTCCTATTATCTTGTAAAATATACCACAACCAGCATCTGTTGTCACCATTGCGCTTTTATGTATACCTACCGCGCTAATGCTTTTAGCCGTCAGCTAATTTCTAAACTCATTAAAAATTATCATTATTATTAGACTTTCTCATCTTACATTCATCACTTTCCTTTTCTTTCCTACTTTCCTTTTTCTTTCTTCTCTCCTCTTCACATTTTCTGTTTTGTTTCATGTCTTCCTGTTACAATGTTTTCTCTTTTTTTTCGTTGGTTTTTTTGTGTAGTCCTGGTGACAACTTTTAAATGCTATGGTCTCCTGTAATATCATGTAAATTATACGAAAGCAACAAAATGTAGGTTGATGATGGGTTTTATTTGTAATAAAACAACTGAAAACTGGGTTAATATTTTAAAGGTAACACAAAACAGTAGCAGCAACAACAACAAAATCAACAACAAAATGTCTTAAAAAGTGGTGTACATTACTGGTGGAAAATAAATAAAACCGGAAAGCAACTTAGAATTGGTCAACAACGAATATTTGATGCGGTATAGTACTGTTAAACAATAGAATAGAAATTTAGGAAGCTTCATTCAATCTCAATTCAATTCAAATTGATGAAATTCACTCGTGAAATACCTTTCTCGCGCAGCTATCTTACAATATTTCTCAGAGTGATAGTTTTCCCCACACCCATGTGTTATTGTTATATTCTAAGCAATAAAGTTTGTTTTTAAAATTCTTGCAAGGCAAGTAATTCTATCTACGATAACCAGATTTGGCAGGATATGTTTGCCAACAGCCATTACCTTTTATTCTGGATTCAAATCAAAATTTTTAAGTTCGGAATTTCTGGTGCTATTCGCTAGTTTTACGTCTAAAATTTTTCGCTCTTTTTACTTAGGCATGACAAAGGCATAGGACTTAATAACTCTGTTTGAGTAATTGAAGTCGCCGTGGTCTGGTAGGAAATTTGTAGGCTTATTAGATAAGAGGTCATGGTTGAAACCCCAGCGCAAACATTTCGAATGAAACGAAACATGAAAAATATTTCTCTCGCCAACTTCCTGTCAGCTTTATAACAAAAACTCTTCGGGTAAATAAAATTGTATGGAAAGTTTCTCAAAAATCTGTCATTCGCAAACAACTTTAATCAGCAGGTTGAAGTCGCCGTAATTTAGTAGGTAGTGTGTTGGCTTATTAGACGTAAAGCCAGGGTTCGAGTCACAGGCCAGACATTAAGACAAAATACAAAAAGTATTTCCTCGGCGACTTCCTCTCAACAGATTTCTGGCAAAAACTCTGAGTGTAAATAAAATTGCCATAAAAAAGTTTCTCAAAAAATCTGTCGTTCGGAATCGACTTTAAACTGTAGGTCCCACCACTCATGTATAAAATTAACACACATCATGAGTGGTGTGAAAAACTAGGACGTTGGGTCAATTCGACCTTTAGGTACTGTATTTGTCTTAATTGGCAAGTACACGTCCTCTAACATAACCTAACCTAACCTTAATCAGCAGGTTCCGTCACTCATGAATAAAAATTAACCCAAACAACATGGTTGGTGTGATAGACTAGGTTTTAATCCTGAGGTTATAAAGCGTTATAAATACAATATTTTTCACAGCAAGTCAATCCACCCTTCCTTTTGCCCTGAGGGTAGTAACCAACTATACAGACTACCTCTGAATGTATACAAAGTTTATTGCCGATCCAAATAAATTTTCTTCTATTAACTCCAGTAATCCAATATCTATTTTGACTTTTAAAGCTGCTCGGTGTTAAATTGAATGTTTGAAGTAAATAAAAAATCGTCAGAAATAACGATTAACGAATGCTTTTATTTTAATTCGTATGTTTTTCACAAATCTTGCTTCGGTAGATACACTTTACCTAATTCTAGAATGGTAGGGTTGCCATCTTTCGTTGTATAGAACAATACATTGGGTTCTTGTATTGAGTGTATCGGCGAAAAGAAACTTTTTGTTTTCTATGACAGCTTATGGGCGATTTTTTCAAGTTTGTTGCCATTGTTATATTGTATATGGGCTCCTGGAGACATGATTTGCATACGCAGACATTTTGCTACGCAGATGGTAACAAATCCTACGACGATAAAGTTGTCATCTATCGTTATCTGGAAATAAAACCTTAGTTGACATACATTGGGTTGTTCAATTAGCCTGCTCGTAGACAATATTATGCTAATTGGAGACTTCGAAATGTATTATTTGCAGGAGAATTGAAGTAATTTTAATTTCTAAATATTCGATGTAATAGGGATGAAGAGTTTTTGTGTTCTACTTAATTTGAATATGAGGTCTTTGGATTTACAAGCCCTTTCTTAACCATTCCTGAAAACGAATTGTTATGATAGAATTAGCCGAACGTTTTTTTTTTACTGTGACCTACTTTTGTTTACAGCATACGCAAATAATACAAACATACATACATTACAACCCTTCAGGCAGGATTAGCTTCTTAGATGCTTTAATTTTGTGCATGAGTGGCTGAACCTACAGTTTAAAGTCGACTCCGAATGACAGATTTTTGAGAAACATTTCATGGCATTTTTTATATATTCTCAGAATTTTTGCCAGACATCTGTTTGGAGGAAGTGGCCGAAGAAATATTTTTGCATATTTTTGTTTTGATGTCTGATCTGGGGTTTGAACCGTGGCCTTACGTCTAATAAGCCAACACACTACCTGTTAGACTATGGCTGCTTCATATGAAAATACGAAAATAATACAAATGCTTACCGAAATTCTACTGTGGTTGCTTAATCGTTCTAATTGCCATTCTTATACTAGATACGAACGTGCGTTCCATTACATTGTGTAAACGTACGGCTAATTCTAGCATTTTTTCAAAGTCACTTGTAATTACAAAGAGATTTCTGACCAAATATGTTGACTCCGTGTTATAAAATCAAGATCAGAATTTCATTATCTTCATGCCAAGCGGTTTCCCTCATGTTCCAATTATTTCCGTTCAAACCTAGTCGAACTGTTTTAATCCATTCTAGTGTAGGGCACATTTCTGGTATTTGACTGCCTTCTTTTTAAGTGAGCATAAGTAAATGATGAAACGGTAAATAAAAACAAACAAAAAAAATTTAAAAAAAAATATTGAAAAGGGAAAGTTCCAAAAATAGTAACCCTAGTTACCTTATTTTCACTTAAATGCAAAGTGAAAGTAGAATGGGAGAAAGGAAGACAGTGTACGACAGTATGTCAACAGCATGCCACATGATTATTTTTCATCATATTTTTACTGTTTTTCCTGTCTTCTCTTTAAAATTGTTTATCTTAAGTCATGACGGAAGATGGTTATGATGATGATGATGAGTATGATGAAGGCTTTTGGTAATAAAAATTATACTTTTTGTTTTCCTTTAATTTTTGCCATGAAAATAGAAAACAAATTTGCAAAATTGTAAATTAACTTTATTATGAAATTGAATTGAAATTTAATATTTTAACGACCCAGGAAAGAAAAAAATCTTTTTCTTTTCGCGGTTCTTTGAAACATATTCATTCGGCTTCCAATTTCTTAAGGAAACTCGAAGAAATTCGTGTGAATTTTAAGTGTTTTTTCTTTTATTTTTGAAGGAAATTATTTTCAATAGAATTTTGATTTCAGGAGTGTAATAAAAAATGCATGTGTAACATTATGTTCATACGACCTTCTGTTTCTATGCCAATATCAATGTCAGGAATTTTAGAATTAAAACCTCATCTGTTTATTGCTTTTCGTCTCAGTTATAACGGTTAAGCTGCCATTAACTCTTTAATAAAAATCAATGAAAAATGAAAAGCAAAATCTGCATTCATCAAGGCAGAAAACGAGTGATACAGTCCTAACATTAGCGGATATGTACGTCCATTTGTACCAATGTGGAACTTTGTGCAGGCGCGACTAGTCTAGCTGATTTCAGAGCATTGCTGAGACCATTGTTGAAGGTTACGTAAGTTTAAATTGGTAACCTTATCAATGAGAACAGCTTGGCTGCCTTTCAAAATGTTAGCTCCTTTGTGTTTGAACAAAGTATCGTGTTTCATAATGTCGCTGTACAAAATATATACAATGTATTCTAGTTCAAAACGTCGTCAATGTGTATTTTCAACGCAGACAAAAAGCAATCAGGCATCGGATTTATAGTGGATGCATTGTTTGGTTACTTTGCATATCTACATAATGTATATACAGTAGTAGAACTGCATACAAACTTTGTATTGATATATTTTGGAAGCCAGGCCTTACTTGAGGTCTTTTGTGACGTACTATTATAACTCCTAGTTGACATTTCTAAGCCATTCCGATAGTTTAAAGAAGATCTGAATTCTATTCAAATCAACTTTGGCTAGACACATTACGTGAATAAGTTCTGGGTGCCAAAAAATCCTCTTCTAATCGTTCCAGCTTCTGCAGAACTCGTTGTGAGATATTTCTAGCTTCCGAACATTTGCACTCTGAGGACAGTCTCTTGTCAATGTTGCCATAAGTTTCATAAGACGGAATCTGATCAGGTTTAATGCGATTTATGTTATGTTCTGGGCATGAGCTATCTGGACTCTTTTTGTAGGTCCGTTCTTTATCATGTTTCTTTTGCAACCAAGGGCGGATTTTGTGAGACAATTGACAATTTACGCTGCAGAGGAATGTCAATGTCACATGTGAATTCCACGGAATTTTCTATTGTAACTGCCTTTGCAAGTGCGTCGGCTTTATTGTTATCTTAATTTTCTCGCTTCCAGGAACCCATATAAGAGTAGCCAACGAATATTTCAGTATTTCTTTCAGAGAGATTTACGGAAGTTCTGGACAACGGATTACTCTCGGTAGATGTGCCTATATCGGCAGCCTACATTGATGCCAGATTCACTCAACGGCAATTTTTATTACAATTCATTATCGTATCCTTATTGCAAAACCAAAATCCAAAACGTATGGGGAAAATGTAAGAGTAGCGATCGTGGGTAGCTTAAAATTATGGGAATGCATTCGCGGTAGGGTAGGCGGTATATCCATTAAAGTTATGCCTATCGGGAATCTAATCAGAGAGCTATTAATCAATTAAACTGAAGACCTATAGAGATGCTAGTAGTACTGCATAGTATTCTTTGAAACTCTCATCAGTACTAAATATTAGTAGTCTAGTATGCTATGCTAGAGGAAGTACGTAATTGTGCCAGAAATTAAAAAAGACTGCAAGAGTTCTCCACAGAAGCATCATGCTACTATGTCTGACAGTATAGATCCTATATCAAAATATTTTGTACTGAATAGCAAGTAAAATTGGTATCGTACTCAAAAACCAACAGACAGGATTGTGATCATAACATTTTTCTGTAATATACTGCGTCTCATACAGGACTAATATGTGAAATGTGTCTGGTTTTTTCGATATTACTTCAGATATGTCCGGAAGGTAGCAGTTCTTTCTCGACATGAGTACGAAATAATTCGATCAAGTATGGCACCCAATTAGTTAGGAATGTCTACAAGACCCATCTTATATTTAAGATGTTGCATTGATTTATTAATACAGGTAAACAATTGAAATGGTTTGAGTTAGGTTAGGTTAGAGGGTAGCTTGCCATTCATAGGCAAGTTCACACGGTGGCTATATGGCTCATTGTGTCACCCAGTGGGAGGTAAGTCCCATTGTCATGATCCGTCAATTGAAATAATCAATGACGATATATAAAAGACAGACACGATAATAAAAACGTTAGGAAAACTTAAGCAATTCGTTGCGTTTTTAAGTTATGAATTACATATTGGGTGTATATTCAATGAAGTCGCCATAGGTAGTGTGTTGGCTTATTGGACGTCAAGCCAGAGTTCGAGCCCCAGGCCAGACATCAAAATAAAATACAAAAAGTATTTTTTCGGGGACTTCCTCTCGTTGTACAATGGTTCAGTTCGACCTCCGGGTACTGTACCTGTCTTAATTGACAAGTACACGTCCTCTAACCTAACCTAACCTAACCTTCTATCAGCAGATTTCTGCCAAGAACTCTGAGAGTAAATAAAATTGCCATGAAATCTGTCGTTCGGAGTCGACTTTAAACTGTAGGTCCCACCACTCATGATAAAATTAACACACATAACATAAGTGGTGTGAGAAGCTAGGTCGTAATCTTGACTAAGGGGTTATAATGACCAATTATGTATTTATGTATGTAATAAAAGATAGATCCTTTATTGAAAACGTAAGAAAAAGTTACGCAGTTCGTTTAACTTATGAACCGCATATGTATGCGTGTATATTTAATAAAAACCGATTAATTTTTAAATATCAGGGACCAGGCTATGATTTTTTAATTATTAAAACTATTAAAATAGACCTTGAGTAGGCTTAAAAGTGGTTTTGATTAATTAAGTCAATTATTATGTATTAAAACATTAACGTAATAATAATTAATAACTACTGGTCCTACGACAATTACATACCGGACTTTTTTAGAGTTTATTTATGGAAATAGAAAAAATTCAAATCATAAACCTGCTGTTCTCTTTCCCGGTGTAATTATTATTTAAATACCATTTTAATTGTCCATCACAATTATGTTCGTCTATATTTTTCATTTTCAAATTGCTGTCATAATTACAAAATCTATTTGGGAAATAAACGACAATTATTTCATATTACATGTCATATTTTAAACAATAATAACATCACGTTAATTGAGTGTAATTATTAGTCATTAAAATATGGAAAAAAAAAAAAAAACAATAATGCCACAACATATTTTATCATAATCAACACTAATCAACAGGAATAAATAAATGAACGAACGAAGCAACACATGTTGAAATCACACAGTAACACTATGAAGAAGAAAAAAAGGAGTTTTTTTTGTTGTTGTTCATTTTCTCTAAGCCTCAGACGCAGTTGGCATAAATCGAAAACAATTAAGAAATCATTTAATCAAGACCAACTTCAAACATGTTGCATTACAGTTCTTCGTCGTATTAAGTGTGACTGCCTGCTGCTTGAAACCCTTACACTCTACTTAAAAATCGTTTTTTGCATAACAATTACGTTTTAAAAGATTCCTGATACAAGGAGAAAGGGGGATTAAAACTATAATCGAATGACGATGGTGGTATGCCTTGATTTTTTACAACAAAAGCGGGCAGGCAGAAGGACAGGCATGCAGTCAGGCGGATAATAAGACAAAAGGGAAGTTGTATCTCTCACATGCACACACACTCACTCGCACTAATACACAAGATAGGGGTAAACAATTGCTTGTTGCCAACCCTTCGATT
This sequence comes from Sarcophaga subvicina, assembly GCA_936449025.2. Classification (NCBI taxonomy): domain Eukaryota; kingdom Metazoa; phylum Arthropoda; class Insecta; order Diptera; family Sarcophagidae; genus Sarcophaga; species Sarcophaga subvicina. Next base: position 100,998,733 of record OW388083.2, on the reverse strand, counting down.
TGAAATCAAGTCAAGAGATGATGAGAAAAGACAAGCAAATTATACGGGTGTTGTTTCAATTAAAATAAAGTAAAAAAAAGAACAACAACAAGAAGAGAAAAAGCAAAAGAAGAAAATTATTAACATTGACTGGAAGCATACAACCAACAGTTAGAAAATTAAAAACATTAGGTTTTCCTATCTTAATTTTAGATTTTTATTGCAGGACTTTTAACAAGAATATGGTGGGTAGGAGGGGGTTGATGATATTTTGATTTCATGTACATACGCATCATTCTACTGGTTGCCATTAACGCAGTTTCCTTATATTAATACTCGTAAAAAGTAATGGAATTTTAAATCAAGTCACTTAAATTGTTCACTTTAATTAGCAACGACAATATTTTATACTCTTAATTTTTGGGAATTAAAATTCTAAGAGTAGCATTACGGAAATAAAGATTTCAAATTTGTGGTACTTTTTTTTGGGGGGAGGGCGATTTGCAACAGTTGTAGAAGCTTAAAAAAATTATAACAAATGTTGTCGTAATATTCTTAAAATTATTGTTTCGAATTTTGTGTGATACTTGGTGAGTACAGAATATTGTTGAAAGTACAGTGTTTTTAAACTGCAGCTCCTGATGGCCTCCCCGCTGAATTGTTTAAGAGCGGATGTAATGAGTTGGTAGGGTGCATGCACCAGCTTCTTTACAAAATATGGCTAGACTAAAGCATGCACAACGATTGGAAACTCAGTGTCCTCTGTTCTGTCCTGAAAATGGGAGATCCTACGATATGCGCCAACTACAGGGAAATAAGCCTTCTCCCAATCGCATATAAGGTTCTCACAGGCGTATTGTGTAAACGATTGAAGCCAATTGTCAAAAAACTGATTGGACCTTATCAGTGCGGCTTCAGGCCGTGGATAGTCCACCATCGATAAGATCTTCACACTACGCCAAAATACCCACGAAAAACAAGTCGACACACACCATCATTTTGTCGACTATAAGGCAGCCTTCAATAGCCTCATAAGGAATCGTGTTTTTGCCGCAATGCCTGAGCTCGGTGCACCTGCGATGCTGATAAGGCTATGCAGAATGACGTTGAGCAATTCCTGCAGCTCCGTCAAGGTAGGACTAGACCTAGTGCGAGGTTTCAGACAAGGCGATTCTTTATTATGCAACCTCTTCAACTTCGTCATGGGGAATGTTCTGCGAAAGGTGGAAGTGCATCGCAATGGCACTATTTTTCAAAAAAGCATCCAATTGCTTGCGTATGCTGGCGACATTAAAATTATAGAGCGTACCAAGCGAGGGGTATTGCTGCCTTTAGTGCTATTGAACAGGAGTTTACTAAGATGGGTTTGGCAGTAAATGAGGGCAAAACAAACTATATGTTATCGACGTGCGTCTTATTGATTTTCAGATTACGGCCGATAACTATACTTTTGATAGGGTCAAGGAATTCTATTATCTTGGCTCCTCCGTTACCACCAGAAATGATGTCAGTCTGTAGATCAAGCGCAGGATCTCTCCTGCCAACAGGTGCTACCTATGGTCTCAATGGGCAATTAAGTAGCAGAGACCTCTCTCGTATGGGAAAACTAATAATCCACAAGACGCTCATCCTACCCGTCCTTCTGTATGCCGCAGAGGCATGGACATTATTAAGAACTGATGCAGCAGTCTAGAGAGTATACGAGAGAAAATTCATACGTACGATCTTCGGTCCAGTGCGAGTTGGTGATGATTTTCGCATCTGATCCAACAGTTAGCTGTATGAGTTCCTCAACAACATAATATCCAAAGGCTGCGCTGGCTCGGCCATGAGGAAATGAAGAAATGAGAGGAAATCGCCGAAGAAATATTTTTCCATATTTTCGTTTTGATGTCTGTCCTAGAGTTTGAATGGCGGACTTACGTCTAATAAGCCAACACATTACCTAGTGTTGCTAGTCTTTGTTGAACTGCTCAGCTTAGGAAGGATTGTTTTATTATATGCCTTGGCCATCAATCCTGCTATTGGCGTTCTCAGAGATCATTGCCTTATGGGCAGGCAAATGAATAGAATTTTTGAATCGTAGGTGTGTGGCCTTCATTTGTCACAAAGAAACGGAGGTTTTCGGGTTCTCGTTTTGTGTAGACTTTGACTGAGCTCTCCAAAGTAAATGTTTCTGAATAGCGAGATTTATTTGGGAGTAGAGATAGTTTTTTATATGGACTGTTTGATCCTGTTTGATGGTTCTGGTATAGGACTTACATCAAATAGTTTTTTATATGAACTGTTTGATCCTGTTTGATGGTTCTGGTATGGGGCTAGCATCAAATAGTTTTTTATATGGACTGTTTGATCGTGTTTGATGGTTCTGGTATGGGACTTACATCAAATAGTTTTTTATATGGACTGTTTGATCATGTTTGATGGTTCTGGTATGGGACTAATATCAAATAGTTTTTTATATGGACTGTTTGATCCTATTTGATGCTTCTGGTATGGGACTAATATCAAATAGTTTTTATATGGACTGTTTGATCCTATTTGATGCTTCTGGTATGGGACTTACATCAAATAGTTTTTTATACGGATTGTTTGATGCTGTTTGATGGTTCTAGTATGGGACTTACATCAAATAGTTTTTTATATGGACTGTTTGATCCTGTTTGATGGTTCTGGTATGGAACTTACATCAAATAGTTTTTTATATGGACTGTTTGATCCTGTTTAATCGTTCTGGTATGGGACTTACATCAAATAATTTCTTATATGGACTCTTTGATCCTGTTTGATGGTTCTGGTATGGGACTTACATCAAATAGTTTTTTTATATGGACTGTTTGATCCTGTTTGATGCTTCTGGTATGGGACTTACATCAAATAGTTTTTTATATGAACTGTTTAATACTGTTTGATGCTTCCGGCATGGGACTTTCATCAAATAGTTTTTTATATGGACTGTTTGATCCTGTTTGATGGTTCTGGTATGGGACTTACATCAAAAAGTTTCTTATATGGACTGTTTAATCCTGTTTGATGGTAATGGTATGGGACTTACATCAAATAGTTTGTTATGTGGACTGTTTGATCCTGTTTGATAGTTCTGGTATGGGACTTACATCAGTCATAAGTGGGATGTTACCCTTCAACGATATTCCACCACATTACCTAATTCTTAGATGAATGACAGTACAATAGTTGTGGTTCCCACTTCCATAGCCCGTTAACAAATGAAAAAATTTCCGACTTTTGGATGAAAGCCTGCGTCATAAGTGTTCCTTCTTTGTGGCACGTGCGGAATTTTAAAGAGTTTTCTTTAATTTTTTATATTCTTGCAAGGCTTCTAGACTCCTTATTTATTTCGTTGCGTTGCACTAGTCAGGCATAGTTTTGTGCATAATTTATTTTAAAGGTAAAGGTAGACCCATTCAATTAAGTTAATATTTGTAATTTGTAAAGAAGAAAAAGAAGAAGAAAAACTAAATAGACATGCCACAGTTTTACAACTCCATACGTACTCATTTAATTTTTTTATTTTTCATTTTTATTTGCTTTTAATTTAAATCCCTTTTCCACATTTACTTTCTTATTCTCTCCACATTTTTTCTCTGGCCTTTTAATGAGCAAAAGGTAAATATCACTTTCCTGTGTGTGAGTGTGTTTGTATTCAAAGAAAAAGAGTTTATAAATAACAAATTACTGTTGCATGCATGCATATGTATGTATGTATGTGTGCAACAACTGCAACATTTATTTATAATCGCAATTGTGTAAATACATGGTACTTGTATGTAAATAAATATATAGGAAAGGGGATAGTATGCCATACAAACAATATGGAAAAAATTATTTTAAAAAGGATTAAAAAAATTGAATGCTTACAGTCTACCTATTCGTAATAAGGGTGTGTTCCCCTGAGTGCGGCATTTCCAGACTAATGGCATATTAAAAAGCTTAATTTGTTAACATTTGTAGTTTTTTTATTTTTTTTCTTGCACAAATAAATATGAAAAACATATTTTATTTGCTTCCATTATTTTCATTTACATTCGAATGTAACCGTCTCCTGTATGTGCATGTAACAAAATTGTTGCATACAACAACGGCTACAATAGCACGAACTTAATTTGATTTCTTATAACGCCACTACATAATTTTCTTTTTTTTTTGTTTTTGTATGTAAATTAAAAAAGTGCCACCCTTTACATGTAGAGCGCGGCAGAAAAAGTACAATCCAGCAGAAAAAAAGAGAGAAAAAAATGGGGGCCTAGAAATTCCACCCACTCCCACTGGCTATGCCTCTCAAATCATGTGAGACGTCGACACTAAAGTATTTACAAATAATTTTCTTTGTAAGAAAAAACAAAAAACAACAACCAACCAACGTATAATTTTGTTTGTCGCGACATGTGACGCGACATAAAATATTGCATTTAAATTGTGTATTTAAATATTTTGGTAAAATTTTCTTTTAATGCATGATAATTAAGTTGTGCTTTTCATTTTATACCTCTTCTACACTCAAAAGGAAATGGGTGGGTGTGAGTCTATATTAGGAGACTTTAAAGTTTAAACTTCAAGTCAATGATTTCCAATTTATTATAGTGCTCAGTTACAAGTAAACTTCTATTCCAAATGCGTTCAAGTGTGTAAATGTGTAACCCAAGTACATCTATGCATCAGGTATCTGTAGCTGATCATAGGATAACTCAATCGTCAAGGCGCTCTGTGAAAATGTATGGGGTTGCTGTGTTGGTGGCAATCATTACTCACTAAGTTCTACAATTTCCCAAGCTTTGCTTAAAATTTTCTTTTTGATTTTTCTCATTTAACCGTAGATCGAGCCTTTAAAAACTTCACAATTCTAGCTTATGTATGACTTTTGATACATACTTGTAGTACATAGAATTGGCACGATCATTTAATTCATTTTAATACAATTATTTATTTACTATTACATTTTATTATCACTTTTTTATGACAAAATATATGACAGAAAACATAAATCCATACCAAGTATTACTCCGTAAATTTCTTTATGAAGCTTGATTTATACAAATATCCTTCAATTAATTTCCCTAAAAATCACCGTAACTATTCCATCATTAAATATCAATTTTTAATTAAAATCACTGGAGGTATAAAACTAAAAAGTTTTTAAATTATATTGCTATAAAACTTTAATTTGAGATGAAAATGTACCAAAAAGGAACATAAAAATATAAGCATCATTATTTAAATATATTTTCTTTAATTTTCTTACCTTTTAGGCGAACAAAAAATTAACTTTTTGAAAATCTTAAAAAAAAGGATATATGGGCTGCCCTGAAAGTATGATAGCTAATCCCAAACTATTTATACAGAATTATTTCTTACATAAAACTACAAGTTGTGTGATAAAAGTTTTATGAAAATGGTTAAAATTTTCTAACAAAAAATTAAAAATAAAAATATTTTTTGTTTTTTTAGAAAAAATCCTTTTCATTCGATTTTCAAAAAAAGGCTTTAAGCATGATTATTAAAGGCTGCAAGATTTTCAGCTCATTTTTCGAAAAGGCATAATAGGTGTAAATATATCATTATCAAAGCGAATAATTCGGTTATCTCATACGTACGTAGTTGACCGAAATATTATCATCTGTAATAAAACATGGGACGAAACACATTCTTCTAATGAGAAGAGCAGTAAGAAACTACTAAAGGCAGTTTGTTCTGTTCCAAGTAGTACCATCTTTGGCGATATACATCCTGTTGTCATGTTTGTTGCTGCCAATACTTTCTCCAGTTTATAAGACGAGCTTCTATTTTCTTCTTCTTTTGCAGCAGGGATATTACATTTATAATTAATATATAATCGGTCATTACAACCTTTCGTTATAAGTTGGAAATGTCTTGGTTCTATGTCGGTTGTAACAGAATACAGCACTAAATAGAACAGAAGTTGCATCACTCTGATTTACAACTGAGATCACTATGAAACGTTTGGTGGCATTGTTGTGAAATGAGAGAGCTGGGTGCAAAATGAGTTCCAATTTCGTTGGCAATAGAACGCTGCTGAAATTTTATGAGCATAAATAAGACATGCACACCCACAATATGGAAAATAATTTCATTCAAATGGCTGCCTCGGCTGGCCATGCAGTAGCCTACACCAGAAAATGTCGATTTTGGCAACAAAAAAAATCATCTTTTCAGATGAAGCTCATTTTGATCTTGGCGGGTATGTAAACAAGCAAAATTGTCGCATTTGGGGTACAGAAAACCCGTACGCATACATTGAAAAGCCGACGCACCCAAAACGAGTCACTTTGGTCCAGAAGCATAATTGGGCCATTTTTCTGCGAAAATGAGCAAGGAGTGGCCGTTACAGTCAATGGCGATCGTTATCGGGCCATGTTGAACGAATTTTTGTTCACAAAAATTGAAGAGGAGGATATTGGCAACATTTGGTTTGAACAGAACGGCGCTACGTGCCACACAGCCGAAGCTGCACTCGATGTTTTGCGCCTCGTTTTTGAAGATCGCATTTGGCCACCTCGGAGCTGCGATTTGACACCGTTGGACTATTATTTGTGGAGTGCTGTCAATGATAAGTGTTACGCCGACAAGCCAGATACAATTGACGCTTTAAAAGACAATATTCGCGAAGCCATTCGTGAAATACAGCTGCACACAATCGATAATGTGCTTAAAAATTGGACCGATCGTGTAGGCTACTGCATGGCCAGCCGAGGCAGCCATTTGAATGAAATTATTTTCCATTATTAACCGGAAAGATTGTACTTTCAAATAAAAAAAGAAATTTGAGAAAATATTCAGTAGTTTTTTTAAAGCATTTTCAGAAAAAAAAATTATTTTTCGGACCCTTTACTTGAGACAAAACAACAATTAAAGCAGAGAACTGGATTGCAAAATTCTGTCTTCTTTTTTGATGGACAAAATCCGTTAATAAAAGTGCTAATTAAATTGAATAAATTGAATCACGTTGCATATGCGCCAGTCATAGCTGTCTCGTTTTAAACAAGTTTTCCTGCGTGGTAAAACATTTGCCAACAATGAAGAGTTAGAGTGTCTGGTTGACGACATTTCTAAATAATTCGATAGTTGTCATTACAAAATATTATTCTTTAGAAAGCTTGGATTTGGTATATCAGCGATGCTTCAGATTATTACAGACATACATACATAATAGGTCATTACAACCATACAGTCAGGATTACGATCTAGCTTCTCATACCACTTATGTTGGGTGTGTTAATTTTATACATTAGCGACGGGTTTCCGAACGACAGATAATTTGAGAAACTTTTCATGGAAATTCTGCTCTATTCTACTCCCAGAGTTTTTGCCAAAAATCTGCTGAGAGGAAGTCGCCGATAAAATATTCGTTCCATATTACGTTTTGTTGGAGATGTCAGACCTAAGGTGTCAACCATGGCTTCACGTCTAATTATTTATGAGCCTGTTCAGGAAAAAAAGGTCGATGTAAAAAATATTTGAATTCATCCGTTGGAGTACATTGTGATAAAGAATAGTGGAGACTATCTAACTACTTTAAAACGAAAAGAGAAACATCAAATATCACACTGCACCAACACATACCAGACAAACCCAATGCAGATCATTACTGCCAAGCAAAAATCGATATCGTAGACTATGTAGAGTGTAGACTATGTAAAACGGTCTGTAAATACCTATATGTGATAGGATTTGTTCTGTTTTTATTGGCTCAGACTTATTGGTGGCTACCACCAGAGCAGCTTTTTCGATTAGCCTTAGCAATTGAATCGATTCTATTGATCAGTGACATAAATTCCATTCAGTTGATTTATTTTCATTTAATTAATATTTCCTATAACATGCTCGCTTTATTAAGTAATTAATTGACTTCCAAATTAACTTGAAAAAAAAGAACTGAAAAAACAAAACAAAACAAATTGTTTTCCCAACTATTTGTCTAAAAAATTTGTGAATATTCACTTCACTTCAACTCAATTCAACTCAACTCAATTATAAAGGTTTTTATCAGGTGTGCAGGCTTGTATAAATTATTTTCCAAAAATTGTTTTATATTGTTGTTAGGCCCAGTTAATAAAGAAAAAAGAAACGAATAACTTTATTTAGCATCACTTTAAGTCAGGTATTTAGAAAAGGTCACCCAACGGCAAATACGTTTTCGAAAATAAATTTTCTCTTCTACTAATTGAAAGGAATCCAGAAAGCTAACAAAAAAAAAAGAACAACAACAACAACAACAATAAATAAATAAATCATTAAAGAGAAAATAAAAATGTCAAGTTTTGCTTTTTAATAAGACAACCATAACCGTTACTCGGTTATGTTGGTGTTGGTGGCAATGTTTGTAACTCTAACTCGTAGAATATTTACAGCAAAACTTTTAACTACACACCCAAGTATAAGCCTTTTGTCTTGAAAGAAAGAAAGAGAGACAGAGAGAGCGACAGAGAGAGAGAGAGAAGAAGAAAAGTAAAGGCGTTAAGAAGAAACTTTTCAAGTAAATAATCGAAAGAAAAAACAAGAATAGAAAAGAAAAAATACAAGAAAAACTTTGTTTTTTTGTAAGAAATGAAATGAAGAACAGTTTTAACCGTAAATAGACAAGCAACAAACAGGTAGACATAGTCACACAGTTTTACAGACAAATAAACCGGCGAACGAGCGTCAAGAAGTGCGGGCTGGCAAACAGTGTAAAGACACCCGCCAGTATATTGTACGCGAACGGCAGACACTGTGACGTGAAATTCGTTAAGAATTGACAGAAAAATTGTGTTAAAGTTCTTTAAGCAAAATTGTCATTGTTTTAAGCTGTAAATGAGTTAAGAAAGAAAGAAAGAAAAACGAATGCCTTCTTGTCGTTCTCTTGAGCAGCAGCAATTCCATTGTATTCAAATCTTATGCTGGTGCGCGAAAATGTCTTTGAAATTAAAATCGTTTAAAAAGTTTGTTGTATTAATTAAACTCTTTAATTGATATACAAACCAAAGCAACTGCTTGCAAGGGGGTATGGTAGGTAGTTTGTCTGTAAGTGTAAGGGAATGATCACAAAATTTAATTTGTTATTGTATTAAAATTTACATTTATTTACGTTGGCATAAAACCAAACGAACATTTTTAATAGGAAATTAATTATAAAGGGCTATGAAAAATGTGCGAGGCATGTATTAATGTTGCAAATAGTAACCAGAGCTCAGAGCTCTAAAAAATGATAAAAAAATAATGATTTTCATGATGATTATGATGGAAGTGGCCGTAGTCCAGTAGTTAGTGTGTTAGCTTATTAGACGTGAGGCCAAGGTTCAAAGGAAAAAACATTTCATCGGACACTTCTTCTCAGCAGATTTCTAGCAAAAACTCTGAAAGTAGCCACTCATGTATAAAATTAACACACACAACATAAGTGGTGTGAGAAACTAGGTCGTAATCCTGACTGAAGGGTTGTAATGACCAATTATGTATGTATGTATAGCAACCATACACAGATTTTATTGGTAGATTTATTGTATTGACTGACTGGATTTCAAGTTCTACGCCCAAAAAAATTTCAAGTCAATTGGATTTAATCAACTATCGCGTGACGGGAGCCATGTGGAAGTTGTGTTGCCACTTGGTTACAGCAAGGCAAGATTAGATTTGAAGTCTGCTGTGTTTACCAGGATCAGTAACTTTATGTTGCTTGCATATACATACCACAATACAATTCCATCCCAATGCTAAAATTGTGAATTATGGCGTTGAGAAACTACTGCAGCTCATCATACTTGTTTGGAGTCGGCCTTAAACTGTAGATCATGTGGGTGATGTGAGAAGCTAGGTCGCAATTCTGATTAAACGGGCTTATCTTTTTCAGAGACCAGTCTTTCAACGTCAAGTGATCAAAGTTCTTTAGGTTGATCCAGTGGCCCCCGTGAACATCGACTATCTCCCTGCTGAATATTGTCTCGACAGGGGTTTCCACTTTCTGATTCCGAGTAGGGACGACTGGAGTCGTAATGCGGTTGTCCCCCTGAAGTCCTCGATATATATACCGACGGCTCTAAAATCCTTAATGGGGTTGGAAGCGGTGTCTACTCATTGAAACTGAACCTGAACATTTCTCTCAGTCTGCCGGACTACTGCAGCGAGTTTCAGGCGGAGGTGATGGCAATTTACCGGGCCGCTCAAAGGATCCTCGTCAACGGTGCTCCTTTCACTCGCGTCTCGGCCTTTTTTGATAGTCAGGCCGCGATAAGATCTCTATCGGGTTTCGTGAATAACTCTAGAATCGTTAGACAGCTGTCTCGATCTTCTTTCTGGGCGCTTTACCAGTGTCTCACTGGTGTGGGTCCCCGGGCACAGTAACATTCCAGGAAACTATAGGGCCGACGAGCTCGCCAGAGTTGGTGAACTCCTTCCGGAATCGTCTTCAATTAAATTGGGTATGCCACTTGCCTCGGTCAAGCTGGATATTGCGCGTAAATTCTTTCGGTTCGCCAACCTATCCTGGGTCAATGAGGAGTCCTGCTCCACAGCTAGACTCACCTGGCCCTTGATGGATAGAAGGCGTACCAACCAATTACTTGGTCTTGGTCGTGATATCATCTCAACCACAGTGGCCATGCGTACAGGTCATTCCACCGTGGATGCAGATCCGCTGAGGAAGAGGAGACTGTTTTCCACTTTCTTTATCAATGCCCGTATCTTGCTAGGTGTATATATAGGTTATTTGGCTCCCCATTTCTTGTCAGCTTGACGGAGCTTTTATCTATTGATATCAAGGATATAGCTTCGTTCATCAAACTTTCTGACTGGTTTTCCAGTGTAGGGTAATCGTGATTTTGATGTGCAGCACTTGCGCTGACCAACTTCTTCCTCTTCCCTGATTTTGGTTGAACTTGGTCAGTACAGGGACTGCGTTCACCCGTGGCATCACAACGGGCCGCTATGCGTGCTCAAGTGAGCTTTGTGATATCAGAGCTACCACTCCGAACTAAACCTAAACCTAGGCACAGTATTCAAGCGTAATATGTAGAGACTAAACATGTTCCTTTTTCATCACTCCAAAGCTTATAACAAGCACTTTGCCCATCCGGTATGACGTCCAAAGATATTGTAGTTATCGTGTCAAATAATAATCGGGCTCTAGATGATAATCGCTTTACATTACATACATCCTCAGTCATTACAACTACTAAGGATAAGCCATAATATCGTTTACAGGTAGCAAAACTACAATATTTTGATAGGAATTCCATCAACTCATCGGCAGAGCACTTAAAACACTTCTCCATAAGTATTGAAGGAATCAGAGTTCAAAACCTAGAGATTTATATTGAGTTGGTCTTCTGTGTTGGTTTTTGTTTGCCTATTAAAACTACAGTAGTTTTCTTTCAATGCTACAATAAATTGACGGTACATCATTGTTATTTTGGACTGAAATAAAATTCAAATTCATCATCAGTTGTAATCATACTGAGGTTTAAACTGACCGCCTTTTTAGTAAATTCTACTTTTTGTCCTAAAATGTGTTACCCTAAACGAGCCATTTGTAACTTTGTGTATTTTATCCAAAAATTGCTTAAGGTGTTAGAAAATGGGTCTAACACCGATCAACTTAGAAATATGAAAAGAAATAATTTTCCTAAAAAATCCTCTTTAATTATTCAAAAAAAAATGTTCACTGGGTTATTGTATGTGAAGGTGTTAAAATGCGAACGCGATTGCGAGTGAGTGTGAGCGGTAGTTTGAGTCTGTTTCCAAGTAGGTACACTTCAGTCTTTTGTTTGATTGTTCTTTTAACGGCTTAAATAACGTTAATGATAATGATTTTCTTTTGATAGAATGATAAAAGTGTTGTTTGTATTGAATGTTATTGCTATTATCCGTGTTATTGTTGTTGTTGTTGTTTTTCCTATCACTTGTTGTAGTAAGTGCTTTCGAATCGGTATTAATTGTTTAGATGGGGTTTCTTTATTTGCCATAAAGATTAAGGCTTTTGGGTTTTTGTGCACATTAACTTGATTGGTTTTAATGTGTGAAGTCTGCGCAAATATTTGCACTTTAGGAATCGAAAGTAGAGAATTAATTGTTTCAAATAGTATTTGTTAAGCAAATAAATTAATTTGTTGTTGTTTTAACTGCTTCATACGTATGTACATATATGTAACATTGTATGCCAGTGTATGTATACCTATGTATTATAAAGAAACAGTTTAAAGCTGATTTATTAAAACACAATAAAGGAAGGGATTTTAAATTAAAACGACTTAAAAAAAGAGAACAATTATAAGAAAAATAAGGAAGATTTAAAAAATGAATAGTTTTGTAACCTAAAAGTACTTTTTAGCTTTGGTACAAATTTTTATATACAAAAGAAATTTGAAATGGCTTTCCAGTACAATATTTCAAACGTAAAAGAGTTTAATTCTAAAAAATTACTAAATAAAGTCTCATACACCTACCACCTATACTCACAAATTAAACAAAGAAATATTTTTCAATTATTGTCTGCCATCCAAATAAAAATGGTAAAAATATGGAAATCCACCGGTAAATAAACGTAAATGATAATTTATGGTATATTATACAAACATATATTGTATAACAATAGAAATGTTTTGATATCATAAATAAATGAAGATAATCACACAAATTGTATTTACATAAGGAGAAAAATACAAACTACTTTAGTTACTGATTGCAATACATTGTATATGAAAATGTAGGGTTAGCGTTAAGGACAATACGTAAAATTCTCGTACTCGAAAAAGTACGATTATATGGGTGAAACATCGTAGGCAGAGACTGTATACAATACAGCACTTTAAAAATTTCCTGGGAAAGGCTAATAATCATAATAATAAAGTAGGATTGTTACACAATTGGTAGATTAACTAGAATTCTAAATTATTGAGAGTTTACGTAGTCAGACACATTGTCCGATTATATCTTATACCTAATATGAAAATTTGTAAAAAAGTCGATTAAATTTTCTAAATTAATGTCAATACTATTACTACAACACTAATATAATACTATACTACTATATGATAATAGTAGAGTTCTATTGTCACTAATATTACTATAGTAGTACAGTATTATCAGGTCGCCGTAGTCTAGTAGGTAGTGTGTTGGGTAATTAGACGTAAGGCCGAGGTTCAAACTCCAGGTCAGACATCAAAACGAAAATATGAAAAAATATTTCTTCGGTGACTCTCTCTCTCTCTCAGCAGATTTCTGGCAAAAACTCAGAGAGTAAATAAACCTGACATGAAAAAGTTTCTCCAAAAAATCTGTCGTTCGGAATCGACTTTAAACTGTAGGTCCCGCCACTCATGTATAAAATTAACACACACAACATGAGTGGTGTGAGAAGCTAGGCCGTAATCCTGACTGAAGGGTTGTAATGGCCAATTATGTATGTATGTATGTATGGAGTATAGTACTACTATTACTAATACTACTAGATTAGTGTTGTATTACTATTACTAATACTACTATAGTACTATACTACTACTACTACTAATACTACTAGAGTAGTATTGTATTACTATTACTACAATAGGTTTATAGTGCTACTTTTACTAATACTACTACAATAATATAGTCCTACTATTACTGTATTATTATAATAATATATTAGTATAGTAATACTATTACTACGACTTGTACTCCTATAACTAATACCACTACTACTATTACTATTACTACTCTACTAGTACTAGTGTACTCCTATTATTAATACCACTACTACTATTACTATTACTACTACTTTTACTACTACTACTAATATTAATACTACTTTTACTACTACTACTATGACTACTACTGCTACTACAAAACTACTACTACCACTACAACTATATTACTGCTATTATTACTACTACTACAACTATTACTACTACTATTACTACCACTACAACTATATTACTGCTATTTCTACTACTACTACTAATACTACTAAAACTTTTACTACTACTATTACTACCACTACAACTATATTACTACTATTTCTACTACTACTACTACCAATCCAACTACTACTATTACTATCATTACTACTACTACCACTATTACTACTACTACTACTACTACTACTACTACCACTACAACTATACTACTACTATTACTACTAATAATAATGGAGCTCAGTGTGTGTTTAATGTATACTTTTCTAGAGGCGATATGAGAAATTATCATTTAGAAATCCTGCAGAAAGACGCTATTGTAAAGCCAAACTGTGTAAATCATTCCTGCATGTTGTGCTCATTAAAAACCATAGAAAGCATTAGCTTATCCTTTACGCAAATATTCCAAAATAAGTACGGGTATTACTTTCTAGAGTTGCGACTAAGGGTACATCGCTGTTATAGAAGTACTTACTTAATTAGTCATTACAACGCCTTAGTCAAGATTACGACATAGTTTCAGACGTAGTCCACGTTCTGTGTATTGATTTTATCCACAAGAAAGAAGACCTACAATTTAAAGTCGTCTCCAACTGACAAGATTTTTAAGAAAATTTTGATGGCAATTTCATTTATCCTCAGAGCTTTTCCCAGAAGACTGCTGAGCAGAAGTGGTGGCAGAAATATTGTTCATATTTCGTTTTATGCGAGATTTTTGGACTGACATTTGAACCATGGCCTCATGTAATAAGCCATCACATTATTTACTAAACTGCATTTAAGTCGTTGATTTAGAAAAAAGGAAGCTGGTGCCCTATTCGACTGGTGGGGTGCGTCCTTATTTGCTGATTGGATAGTGACTTTAGTCTTTTAAAATTTCTTCGAATTGGAGAAATTGATTAAAATCTTTATGATCACTTAAAAACGAATATCAAATGTCCAGATTTTGTAGATATACTTTCGTTGAATATTTACTGGCTCCGTTGTATATGTTGTTGTTAGGACTTTTTAAACAAAATATCATATGAGGAGTGCTTTGTCAAATTATTTAAACAAAAATGGTCTCAAACATTTTAATTAAAAATTTTAAAATTGAAAATTCTGTAAAGGATAGTGTATCCTTTTCAAGATTATGCGAGCAATAGAGAACCCTACTATAAAAAGCTATAAAAACTGAAATGAGCATTCATATACATGAATAGGAATAATAAAAATATGCTCACACATAAAAACTTCAATAAATGTATAGTAAAAATTGTATTTTATATGATCGCACACACACACCCACACAATTATATTTATACACATACGAACATAGGCACTCATACACAGAGAGAAACTGTTGTGAAGATAGAAAAGAAGAAACATGCAATCATTAAATGGAAACAAATACAACCACAACAAGTCTTTTGGTGGCCATAATAATGATGATGATACGATTTTATAGTGATGTAGGTAGTAGTAGTAACAGTAGTTATAACGGTGTTATGATAGGAATGGGGAGGCGGTGGTAGCTTTTCAAGGAATGCAAGAAAACAAAACTGAATGAATGAAATTCAAATACACCTATGTAAACAAACAACACGCTGTTCGACTGAATGACTGACTGGCTGGGAGACAAACTCAAACACTATAAAAGAAAAGGATGTTAAGGAACAACGATTAAAGACGACCACACTAACAAACAAAGGCAACTAAATAAAGAATAACAACACGTCACGTATTGTCAATAAAAATAATAATAATATCACACTATAAATTTTAACATAAACAACACAAACATAACAACAACAACAATATAAACAATAACAGTAAAAGGCCGTTATTTTTAAACAATACATCCGGACAGCAAAACATCCTAGGAATACAACTAATGTTACATAAAATACAAGCATAACCACAAGGATGACTGCTTACGAATGCTATTTCAAGTATTTTTCTTTTTTATTTTTATTTTCATTTCATTTTCCTTTTAAACATTTTTCCAACCAAACCAACACCTACCGTTAACAGGGCCAAGCCAATATCAAAAGGTACTGGCAACAGCCAGACACCTAAGCTTACATTTGAACCTGCAATAAAACTGGCATAATAGCGGCAGCTACAACAGCTGTAATAACAAACACAAACAACCTAAAAACTCCACGTTATTGTATGTTGTATGTTGGTGCCACTGATTGTTGCACAGGTTTATTTATATGCCTCTGATGTGAGCATGTGTTGGTGTTGTATTTTTTTTTCTTTTTTGTCACTGTCACCTGCTGTAATATATTTCTTTAAATAAGGGCATCGAAAAGAAAGGCAAAGGGAAATGGTTTGTTTGTATAAATTTTAAAATTGAATATGGAAATATGCAGACCCATTTCTGGTAAAAATAAAATTTGAAAGGATATATTAACCCTGCCAGTTGGAAGGACTTTTTAGGGAATTTCAACATTGTCCTTTAAATAAACATGGTTTCTGAATTGTAAGTTGAACAGAACTACTCTTGAGACAGTGTCCCTCAAGTTCATGGTATTTTTATTTCATCAGACTTGTTATGAACAGAGGTAGAAATGGTAAGGTTTTGTGGCATATACAGAAATGGAATGATCGATATCAGGATACATTTTTATTTCAAACTGTTTTCGTTGGACGTACACGCTCCAAACGCTGTGTGATTGTACAAAGCATTACAAAGAAGACAATATGTCTACATCAAGAAGTAGTGAACGAAACAGAGCTACAAGATCTAACAACATTCACAACATCGGAGATGTCATAAAGAGATATCCGGCGAACTATTGCAAGTTGCGATACAAAAGTTGTATGAAGTTCCTGATAAACTCATGCTCCTGAGCATGGTATATCCAGACATTGCACCTCTCATCAATAGAAAACTTTCTTACACTCTCGACAAGACATTCCGTGCAGAACAGGCTGGTTTAAGAGCCGTAAATCCATCTGCACATTGTAGTTAAGCAATCAGTGGAATGTAGAACCACCTCTTGGTGATATTTATTGATTTCGACATATTTCTCCGTGATGCAATTTTGAAATAAATCAGCTGTAAGGGAGTTTAAGACGCAAATTGTCATATTTTGTCATATTTTATCAGAATTTTGTAGGCGATAAGGTGTCAGTTAAAGCTTGTGTATGAAAATAATGCATATTTTTGCCGCGTACTGTCTTACGTAATACATTACATTGTAATGCAACCAGGAACAACAGAGGCATCGCATCCCTACGTCACCGGACACTTAATGGTGAAAATTCTAAAATGCTGGAGCAAAAAATTACAAAGGCAGGTCTACTAATAACAAGACAAAGCTGAAGAGAATCGTCCTAGTCTAGTGGGTGATGTGTTGGCTCAATAAATGTGAAGCGATGGTTCAAACCCCACCTCAGACATACATACATACATAATTGGTCATTACACCACTTACATATGTTGTGTGTGTTAATTTTCTACATTAATGGTGGAACTTACAGTTCAAAGTCGACTACGGAACACAGACAGATTTTTGAGAAACTTTACGTGGCAATTTTATTTCCTCTCGAAATTTTTGGCCTGTCTCTGCTAAACTCTGTTAATTATTTTGTTTTCCAGAACCCCTCTTGGGAGCATATAGAATCTGTCTGCGTTTCTTGAATTTATTTTTGCTGTTTTAGCGTGGCAGGTGATTGGTCTGCTGCAGCAACTCCTAGGTTAAAGGGGCTGCCATCTATCGCTTCTTAGAAATAACGTCCAGCGAGTAATTGAGGTTGTGGTGGGAAATCTTGCTAATTGTTGATTGCTCCCTCTTTTTCCAATAGGTGTTAATAACTTAGGTTAAAAATAAATAGGAAGCAGCTAAGCACTAGTGGATAAGTTTTCCGCTTAGAAAACCTAATATTTGGTCCAGTAAAGCTAGTTTGTGTAACATTTTTCTTTAAATTTCTACAATAACTTTGTCGAGAAACCAGTATTTCTGTCCCATTTTGTCTGATAATGTAGCGTTCAAAAGCTCCTCTAATACCTCTCAACCATGTACATTTATTTCCTTATATTGATTAAAATTTTTCTCTTGTACATTTCATGGCAAATCACCAATAGACTTGCAGATCAAAGCCAAAGAAAGGTATTGAATATTATCATAAAAAAAGGGAAGAGAAATGAAACGAAAAATAAAAACATAAAAAAGGAAAAATAAAATGAAAATTTAAATGTAAAACAGTAATACCAGGAAAATTCTTACCTGTTTTATGTTTTCCATTTTTTATAAAAACATAAAACGAAAATGGGATTTATCTTTATGGCTTTTATTTCCAGCAACACCTTCATTCAAACGCCCAGTTTATTATACCGGAATACACAGAGCTGCAGTGTATACAGGGCAGCATACAAACTGTAAACTCATCTATGTATTCTGTGCGATTCTATGCGATTCTATTCAATTCATTATAAAGACCCTTCCGCTAACAAAGAAAAGGATTTTCAAAGTGAATAGAAAAATTCAATGTTTGTGAAGCGACTAAAACAACAAGAAGAGAATGAAAAAAATTTAATTCTTCTAAAGAAAGAAAAGAATTCTTTTTTTTTTGTTGTTTATGTGTGTATTTGTTTATATGGTTCAATAATAAGAGATTTTATTTTTTTGTAGAGTTTTTAAATTACTGACTGATAATAATGCTCATGCTCATCATGAGCATAATTGTTTTCGTAGCAGAGATCAGCAATGAATCGTTTTTTCGCTACCCATAAGCACTCATAAAATTTTGAATATAAATGAGTTAACAATATTGAAATTTAACTACCCCGATTCATTCATACTCAGCACAACGTTGATTTATAAGTACAGGTTGCAATGAGTAGGCGTACAACGTGACATCAAACTCATACCATTCGAAATATGTTTGATTCATAAGCCTACTCATTTAGATTGACTTTAGAACTTTAGAAAAATACTTATATCTGGTCCGCCATCTAACGCTTTTTTTCAACTAGTGCTTATTTAGTGAATGGTAACACTTAGCTCATGTCTGATTTGACAGATAATTAGTTTTATCCTTCCGCTGAACGAATATGGTTGTGTATACGCTTGAACAACGCTGAGAAATATTGCGACATTGCTTTGAAAATCATGGTAATGTTGCAGAATGTGTGCGAAAATTGCGTACGGATTTTGGAAGAAGAGAAGCACCGTCAGCTCCGTATGTTCGTTATCTTGTGAAAAAAGTGAAAGAAACTGGCATCCTCATCGATAAACCAAAGCATGAAGAGCCAAAAACAGTGGGTACACCCGAGAATATTGCTGCTGTAGCAGAAAGTGTGCGTGAAGCACCATCCACATCAATTCACCGTCGTTCTCAACAATTGAACATTTCGGAGACATCATTGAGACGAATTTTGCACAAAGACCTTGGTATGACGCCACACAAAGTCCAATTGGTTCAGGAGTTGAAGCCAATTGACCATCCAAAGCGTTTTCGCTTCGCTAAGTGGGCCTGCGATCCACTTACAAAAGATGCCGATTTTGGCAAAAAAAATCATCTTTTCAGTTGAAGCTCATTTTGATCTTGGCGGGTATGTACATCAAGCAAAATTGTCGCATTTGGGGCACAGAAAACTCGCACGCATACATTGAAAAGCCGACGCACCCAAAACGAGTCACTGTTTGGTGCGGATTTTGGTCCAGATGCATAATTGGGCCATTTTTCTTCGAAAATGAGCAAGGAGTGGCCGTTACAGTCAATGGCGATCGTTATCGGGCCATATTGAACTAATTTTTGTTCACAAAAATTGAAGAGGAGGATATTGGTAACATTTGGTTTCAACAGGACGGCGCTACGTGCCACACAGCCGAAGCTACACTCGATGTTTTGCGACCTGCTTTTGAAGATCGCAGAGCTGATGTCGTTTGGACACCTCGAAGCTGCGATTTGACACCGTTGGACTATTATTTGTGGGGTGCCGTCAAAGATAAGTGTTACGCCGACAAGCCAGAGACAATTGACGCTTTAAAGGACGATATTCGTGAAGCCATTGGTGAAATACAGCTGCACACAATCGATAATGTGCTTAAAAATTGGACCGATCGTGTAGGCTACTGCATGGCCAGCCGAGGCAGCCATTTGAATGAAATTATTTTCCATTATTAAGTTATGGTGAGTCAAAATCGTCAACATCATACGTGTTGTTAAGTATGAATATGATGAGTACTTCAAGCTTTGAATATGAGTAGAGGTTCCATGATATTAAAATAAGTATGAATGCATATAATTATCAGAAATTATGAGTATGATTCCATTCTACTCATCTTTTTGAATACTCATTGCTAATCTCTGCTTTTGAACTACTGGCGTACTGATTGATGATAATGATGCTCATCCTCATCATGAGCATGATTGTTTTCATAGGTTTTTTAAAATTCTTTTTTTAATTTTAATTTCTTTTTTCCTGATGTGCCAATAACCTATTGAGGAAATTATTATTAAAATATAATAAAAAAAAGCAAAAGCAAAAATAAACATCACAGAACAAAAGTAGTAAAATAAACAAACCAACTCATCTTCTCATTTTTTCAATTTAACCCTCTTCCTTTGCTGGGCAAAGGTTATCAGTGAGGGCAAGCAAGCAATTGTTTTTGCTAAGTTGCGGGCTTATTGGGGTTATTGGTTGAGGTGAGTTTTCTTTGTTTAATTTTCAATACTTATTGAACAATTGTAACAACAAAACAAAACAAACAAAAGAACAAAACAAAAGCAAGGATAAAATGTAAATTAAAAAATAATAATGAAATCAACTCCCCTTTTAAAAGTATTTGCAAAAGTATTAGTTTCATTTCCTCTTCCTCTTCTTCTTCTTTCATTTTAATTTTAATTCTTTCAATTACTCGTTTGCCAGTGTTTCCAATGAAAACTGTATTAAAAACTGCGTTTTAAATACAACTTTAAAGAAGGGATGGCAGCTTTGTGGCATTAACAAACATTTCTAATCTCAGTTGGTCTTTGGGAAAATAGTTTCGGGATTTCCATTGAAAGGGGATTATAAACTTAAATGGGAATAATAAAGCTATCATAGCAAAAAGGAAAAAGAGTTGGAAATTAATGCTTAAATAAACGATCAAAGGTAATCAAGCACGTCAATTTGTTGTCAGTTATGCTCACTTTGGTTTGCGCAATCTGGAGTATATTATCAAACCAATATTTTTTATTTCGTAATGACTAGTAGGTAGCGTGTTGGCTTACTAGATCAGATCAGACATCTCCAACACAACGAAATAATAAAAAAATATTTCTTCGGCGACTTCATCTCAGCAGATATATGCCAAAAACTCCGAAAGTAGATTAAATTACCATGAAAAGTAGAAACACGAATAGCACGCTGCCATCGAGCAGCCATGAAGTAGCCGTTAATTCGAAAAAAAAAACCCAATAGTTAATAGAAGAAACCAAAATAGCAAGACGCCATCGATCGGCCATTAATCTGAGAAAAATAAGCGATATTTGGTTGTAGTAATAGAAATAGCAAGACGCCATCGATCAGCCATTGATCTAAAAAAATAACCAATGGTTGATAGAAGAAACAAAAGTAGCAAGACTCCAACGAGCAGCCATTAATCTGAGAAAAATAACCAATAGTTGATTGTAGTAAGAATAATAGCAAGCCATCATCAAGCAGCCATAAATCCGAGAAAAATAACCTATAGTTAATAAAAGAAACAAGATTAGCAAGCCGCCATTGAGCAGGCATTAATCCGAGAAATGTAACCAATAGTTGATAGAAGAAACAAGAATAGCAAGACGCCATTGAGCAGCCATTAATCCGAGAAGAATAACCAATAGTTGCTAGAATAAACGAGAATAGCAAGCCGCCATTGAGCAGTCATTAAACCGAGAAAACTAACCAATGGTTGTTTGTAGTAAGAAGAATAGCTAGACGCTATCGATCAGCCAGTAATCTGAGAAAAATAACCAATTGTTGCTAGAAGAAACAAGAATAGCAGACGCTATCGAGCAGCCACTAATCTGAGAAAAATAACCAATAGTTGATAGAAGAAACGAGAATAGCAAGACGCCATCGATCAGCCATTAATCTGAAAAAATTTACCAATAGTTGATAGTATAAACGAGAATAGCAAGCCGCCATTGAGCAGCCATTAATCTAAGAAAAGTAACCAATAGTTGATAGTATTAACAAGAATAGCAAGTCACCATTGATCAGTCATAAATCTAAGAAAAGTAACCAATAGTTGATAGTATTAACAAGAATAGCAAGACGCCGTTAATCTAAGAAAAGTAACCAATAGTTGATAGTATTAACAAGAATAGTAAGACGCCATTGAGTAACCATTAATCCGAGAAATAAAACCAATAGTTGATAGAAAAAATAAGAACAGCAATACGTCATCGATCAGCCATTAATACCAGAACAATATCGAAGAATTGATAGGAGTCCATTTTAAGATGAAGGTGAAGTCTCGCCACGCATGTATCCGCAATCCTGACTGAAGTGTTGTAAAGAACATTTAGGCATTATGCATGTAATGACTAAAAGGCTTATGAAAAAGAGATTATCGCTTTGATTTGGCTCCGTTGATGATTATGCTACTGCTGATTTTTTAGGGTTACTTGACCATATTGGTTTTTGTGTTTAGCCGACCTAAAGGTTGGACAACGAAAGTTATCAATTAGTTGATTAGAAATGCTAGAACTATTACTAGACTTAAAGTGGTTAAAGCTGATTAGTTTCATAATTTTGCATGCGCAAGTCCAGATAGTGTTGTAAACTTAAATTTAAAAAAAACACGAGATTTTCTTGGAACTTGAAAATGTTTCGACATAAAATACACGAAGGTTTCTTCTTTTAGAATCTTAATCGATGATGCTCTTCAATGTTTTGTAAGTTATATTAGGCTTTGGTAAAAAGAAAAAGTAACTGTTTTCACGTGCAGTAGCAGTACATACATACCATACATAATTGGTCATTGCAACCTTTCAGTCAGGATTACAACCTACCTTTTCACACTACTTACGTTGTATGTGTGTTAATTTTATCATTGGTTGGCGGGACCTGCAGTTTAACGTCGACTATGAACGAGAATTAGTTCGTGGTTATTTTATTGTACGCTCTGAATTTTTGCCAGACAACTGCTGAGATGAAATCGCAGATGAAAAATTTTTTGGTATTTCGCTTTGTTTGAGATATCAACATATTATCTGCTACAATTCAGTGTACATCTTGTAGTGAAAATTATTCGATTTGGAATGAATTTCACTGACACTCGTCTGCCTAGATCACTAAAGTAATATGTTCACAATACATTTTGATGACTTTTAAACTGAATTAGAATTTTTTTTACTGTTTTTCAGTGGAATTTAAGAAGACATCAAGTGTGGAATTGTTCAAAATTTTCGTTTTTCGTTTTAACAAAAGGCCTAGGCTTCAGCTAAGATGTCTTTTGGAATTCGTGACAGTGTTTTCCAAGAATTTCTTTGATAAGAAATCATGTGATTTAGTATTGTAAAGTTAAATATTTTCAACGATTGGAATAATATGTTTCGTTTATTTCAATAGAATTTTAAATTGAAATTTAAATTGTTAGCCTAGTCCCCAGAACATTTAAGATTATTTAAGTGAAAGTAATATTTCAAATAAGTGTTATTATAATAAACCCACTGCACTTTAAAGAAAGTTTTAACAATGAAAGTGTGTTTTAAATGTGCCACCATTTAATTAAATATTGTGCCATAAAAAAACTCATATTCTTCTTGATGCCAGTGAAATATGAAAGTTTTTGTGTTTTTAAATGCGAAAAATATTTAAAAATGAAATTAAAAAACCATTTTAAGTAAAATAAATTGCAAACGATACATCTTTTGCAAGGAGACTTTATTAGTGTGTTGCTGACTGAAGGCTGGAACGACAACGACAGATCCTGAAGCTAATAGTCCTGCTAAGATGGAGTTTGTTAATGAAATTGAAAAGAAGACATGTAATAAAAAAATATTGTAATAGGAGCAGCCGTGGTCTAGTAGGCAGTGTGCTGTGGTAGTGGAATTTAAACTGTAGGCCACATCCCTCATGTATAATAATTTACACACACATCGTCAGTGGCGTGAGAAGCCAGGTCGTAATCCTGACTAAAGGGTTGCAATGACCAATTATGTATGTATTCTTAAGGAGCTTCACCGCTCGGCACTCCAAGAGATAATTTATGGGGTTTGCAACAAATCTCTGAAGTCGTAAGGATTTGTTATGGCTGAGTCAAGGATGTGTATTCCCTTTACTTTATTGAACTTATGTATGTTTTCTGCCGAAATTTAATGCAGTGTACCATCTTTTTGTTGAGCTAAATAAAAGAAAATCTCGTGTTCTATTTAACTATGCTTACAACACCTCTCGCTCTTTTTCCTTTTTTATTTCTTGTCTTAGAAATTCATATTTCGGTCAGAGTGTTTAAGATTTATGAGACCTCTTTCTCTTTTTTGGCGAGAAGAGATTGGTTAAGAGGATGGCTTAGAAAAAAATCTGTTGATTGTTAAAAATTACAACAAAATTGTTCTGCTTTTCTTTATAAGCGTAGCAAAATCACTTTAAAATGAAGACAATAAATTCGAACAAAAAGAAAAAAAATCATGAATTTTGCATATTTTTATGATGATGTTGCTGGCTGGCTGAAGAATGACTGGCTGGTAACGACTGGTTAGTGGGTTATAGAAGTCAATTGCAATATTTTAAACTTTAAAAGTGTTTTTTTTTTCGTTTATTTCCACCAATTGTTCATTCAACCAACCATCCAAACTGCCATCCATTTAGTCATTTTTCGTTTCCTTCCCTTTTGTTTTATGAACTGTTTCTTCGTGCATATCGTTTGCTTTCGTTATAATATCGTAATAATGATGAATAATAGATGGCGTTTTATTACAAAACATTTCGTTTGGTCTCCTTTTCACTCTTTTACTCTCTGTTTCGGGGTATTTTTTGGTAGCATCTTTTCAATTTAACAATATAAATTGAATGTTTTTAAAATATTTTTTTTTGGGTCCTTTTTATTCTGTTTGTTTTGCTGGCCTTTTTTACAAAAAAAGGGAAAAGTAGGTGAATAAAATTTTAATGTAAAAAATTAAATATAATGAAGGTATTTAAGCGAAAGAAGATAGAAAGGAAGGAGAGGAAATCATGCCAGGCTTTCTTTTATTTCTTTAAATTTCAAAAAACTGCTGGGGAGAGTTAAACAAACTACGAAAAAAAAATTAAACTTCAGTTTCCATTGTGTAAGAATAAAACGTAAATTCCCTGAGAAAATTAATTAGTTTTGTGGTTTACTGTTAAGGTTTACTTAGGTTAAAGATTGATTAAATTTAAGAATTTATTTTGTATTCAAGTTTAGATAGGCAGAGAAAGGAATAGTACGAGTATATCCATCCATTTCGGTTTGTCAATTAATTACCTTAGTAATCTTATTTCAAAAATAGCCATATTTTCCTTTGATAGAATGGAAAAATTCAGCAGGTATTACAAATATGCCATGCGGATGATGATCCTTATTCTGATACTAAAGCAACTAATTATTCCCAAGTTTGATATGGTCACGTGTTAACCATCTCGTGTTATAGATCTCGTGTTAATCATCTCACGAACTCATCTACTTTTCTCATGGCTGTGACCAGGGAATATTTTCCGTTAAATAGCTGAATCAGCTTCCCCACACACTTCCATAATATCTTTGATTTAACCTCGTAAGAGCCAAGTGCTTGTATGATAGCCCGACTATCAGACTCTTTGCTATGTATAGTCCTTTGTACCTTATATTTAGTAGAGTGAAGCAAGTCTTTTGATGGCACAGACCTTCTCTAGGCAGATACTAGCGAATTCCTTTATGGGATCGGAGTGTTTCATTCTGTAACCAAATATTCTCGCTTCTGTCCCAATAGCTAATCTCGACGACCCATACGTATACATACTGTAGCATATTGTTACGAAAATGAAAAAATCTAGATACTGGTGTTTTGGTTTTACATCGCTTAACATTAAAATTATAAACAAAGGCTACAGAAACAAAACAATGCTAGTAAACAAACCTGTAGTACAATGGGTCAATTCGACCTCAGGGTACTGTACTTGTGTTAATTGACAAGTAAGTGACAGGTCCTCTAACTTAACCTGTTTACAAATTATCGTTCTGCTTAATACAACAACAAACACCAGCATAAAAAAATGATAAGCAAGTAAACAAAAATATGCCAACAACACCACAATAATAAACGCAAACAACGATGTTTACATTTATAGAGATGTCGAGAAGAAGATTTCAGGGCGTTTACGTTGCCATATAAAAGACAAGGCAAAGCAGGAAACTGAGTCAGTAAAAGTTCCGTAGGTCTTTTGTGAAGACGCTGTGTGTTTGAAGAGGGTATCGTGGTTTGAAGATTTCCATTAGAAGGATCTGTTGAACAATTGTCTAGTAATTGATATTGTTTATGCAAAGGGTATAAACAGAGGAATAACAAAAAAAAAAAAAAAACAATTGCAATTAAAACTAAACACAAATTTATTTTTATTTTATTTGCAAACTACGAACTCATATGTTAAACGGTTTTAAAAGCTAAAAAACCTAACAATATCGTAGTAGTCGTTGCATTAGAAACACCACATTTAGGAGGAAAAAATCCAAATATCCAAAAATTATTAAAAATCACGAAATTCGAACATCTTGCAAACAGCCTTGCTTTACAAATCTGGGAGTAAAAAATACTCAGCATTTAAAAAATCTTAAAGGGAAACAGAAAGGAATTATCAATAGGCACTTACGGCAACATACATACATTCATAATTGGTCATTACAACCCTTCAGTCAGGATTACGACCTATTTTCTCACACCACTTATGTTGTGTGTTAATTTAATACATGTGTGGTGGGACCTACAGTTTCAAGTCGACTCCGAACGACAGATTTTTTTTGAGAAACTTTTCATGGCAATTTTATTTACTCTCACAGTTTTTGCCAGAAATCTGCTGAGAGGAAGTCGCCGAAGAAATATTTTTTGTATTTTGTTTTGATGTCTGGCCTTGAGCTCGAACCCTGGCTTTACGTCTAATAAGCTAACACACTACCTACTAGACCATGGCTATTTCATGCATAAATGATTGTGTCAAAGTGAATGATGGGTGAAAGACTTCCCAGTTTAGTTTTTTGTTTTCAGTAAATTTTGTTACGAATTTCATTACTAAGGAACTTTGAAAAAGGGTCCTCATTGTGTTAGTGTTCCAGCAATTGTCCTGAGGCAGTTTTCCTGGATGTTTGCATTAGCTAACCTTTTTAATACCTTCAACAAACCTTGCTGGCATTTTCTCTATTGTTGGCAGATTGATAATGTAATGCCAAACCCCAAAAGGGAGTCTCTTATCATTCTGAAACTCACCGTTAAGTATTTATATTTTAAGAATATCCAATGTTAGTGGTAGTGTTAGTGCCTCAAAATCTAGTCACCGACAGGCTGTAAGGTTCGTTAAAGCGTTTTTGCATTCCTCTCCGTTAGATGGTACTTGAAGAGAGCGAGATTGCCTGTGAGAATGCCCTGTATATTTACTCACTTACTTATTCGACAACAATTTAGTCAGGATTACAACTAAGTTTCTCACACCACCCATGTTGTGCGTGTTAATTGTACTCTGTGAAACTGTCCTGTATATTTACTTACTTATTCGGTCATTACAACCATTTAGTCAGGATTACAACATAGTTTCACACACCACCCATGTTGTGCGTTTTAATTTTACTCCTGAGTGGCACGACTGACAATCCAAAGTCGACTCAGAAATACAAATATTTGAGAAAATTTTCATGTAATTTCATTCGCTCTCAGAGATCTTAGCAGAAATCTGCTGCGAAGATATCGCCGAAAGAAATATTTGTTCATATTTAGCTTTATTCGTAATGTTTAAGCTGAGGTTTGAACCACAAACTTGCGTCTGATAAGCCAAAAGGGTTTTCTGGTAAAAATTGTGACAGTAAAATAAAATTGCCATGAAAACTTTGTTT
Organism: Sarcophaga subvicina; assembly: GCA_936449025.2. Taxonomy (NCBI): domain Eukaryota; kingdom Metazoa; phylum Arthropoda; class Insecta; order Diptera; family Sarcophagidae; genus Sarcophaga; species Sarcophaga subvicina. The sequence goes on along the minus strand of OW388083.2, from coordinate 100,970,847 downwards.
AACCTGTCGTTCGGAATCGACATTGAACGGTAGGTCCCTCAACTCATGGATAAAATTAACACACACACAACGTGTATAGTGTGAGAAGCTAGGTTGTATTCCCGACTAACGGTTATAATGATCATTGAAGTAAATAAGTAAGTTGTGTTCGATACACTATGCTTAACGGTTTTCATATAACCAAAAATAGTGTTGGTTTTTAATCACCACTACCTATGATGCAAGAAACTAATTCTTCCAAGCCTTGTACCGAGAGTAGGGCAACATATCTGTTTTGAGAATATTGTCAGTGTTACTTTAACAACAACATTGAAATCATTTTTATGGCAGATTGTATTCATAAAAAACAATTTTATTACATACAAATTGCCAACGTATGTAAGTATATAGGCATGCATGTGTATGATGGATGATAAAAATTTCCGTAACACATTGATTCTTACGCCAAACTGGAAGTGGAAAAGTGAAATAAAGTTTTCCTTGTGATATAATTTTTATAGGATCACATACATAAAATGTGTGTGGTACTTGCCAACATATGCAAGCAGTCATGCGTGTTAAAGGAGAAAGCAAATTCGGAAAAAATTTTCTTATAATTTTTGTTTAATTCCTTTATTTCTTCTCCCTCTCTCTTTGTTTTTTCCCTCTTCTTCGATAAACAAACAAACAAACAAACAAGCAAGTGACTTACGTTACTTACTTGCTACGGATATTGCTGAATACGTTTTTTACATAACAGTACGGATTAAAAGTAAACTTTCAGTGAGATTTCTCAGAGATTTTTTCTTTATTCTTAAGATGGAGCAAGTAATTCAATATTTATTTACAATGTGTGGGTGTGTATTTACTTTTACAGCACACTGTATTTATGTAAATAGGCTTATTTACGCAATATTTTTGGTATCCTTGGTGGCTGGTGGGTAGGACTGGGTGGGAAAAAACAAAAAAACTTACATTCAAGTCAATAAAACATTCACACATTGTTCTTGTCAACATGATTGTAATTGTCATCAACATGTGAAAATTGTACGAAGTGGGAGGAAAATATTTTTTTTTTAAATAACTTTTTACAAAAGAAACATACATACATACTTACAAAAAAAAATTACTTAAAATTGAAATATTCATAAATATTGTATACAATGTAGTAAGGAATACACACATATGTACATATTTTCCTTTCCGTTTTGTGTTGTTGTGCAGCATGAAAATATTTTCACACAACACATGGAAAATGCTCGTTATGGCAGCCGTGACTTCTAATTGTGATGTACGAGTATAAGGATTTTATTTTATTTTCTTGTAATATAATCAGTGATGGTATATTGTTTATATTATTCGGCTTGTATTTACATGAAAAAAATAAAAAAAAATTACTTCAGTCTTCAAATTCTTTAGTAAAAACAATTTTTTACTTCAATTCGGGCAAAATAAGAACCATTTAAGTGACATTTAAAGAATTACTAGGTGGTAGTATTGGCATTAATTCAAACATGAGATCAGCAATGAATCGTTTTTTCAGTACTCATAAGCACTCATGACATTTTGAATATAAGTGTGTCAACAATATTGAAATTTAACTATGTACTCTGATTCATTATTACTCACTACAACGTTGATTTATAAGTACAAGTTGCAATGAGTACGCGTACAACGTTGACATCAAACTCATGTCATTCGAAATATGTTTGATTCATAAGCCTACTCATATAGATTCATAACTTGAGAAAGTGACTCGAATCATTCATCAAAAAATCATTCATTTATAACAAAAGAAAAAAGAACATAAGCAAAAAAGACAGAGCAAACGCTCAACCCTCTAGTAAGTATGTTAGTGTTCGTATGCGATTCATACTTATTTTGTGATTCTTGTAAATGTCGAGTTATGGAGAGTCGAAGTCAACAATATCATACGTGTTGTTAAGTATAAATATGATGAGCACTTCAAACTTTGAATATGAGTAATTAAAATAAGTATGAATGCGTATAATTATCAGAAATTATGAGTATGATTGGATTTTTTTTTCGAACGTCCCCGGCCTCACACTAACCCACCCTCACCCGACCGCGGAGGGCTCGCCCCCATTACATAGGGACACGTACACACTACAGTCCGGACTGTAGCGGGTAAGGGAAAAGTAATGGCAACGAGAACATAAATCAGCTACAGAACTTAATCACAAGCTGAATAAAGTAACAATAAACAGGAACTACCTATGACAAGAACGAAAATACATTTTTATATACTAATTTAAAAATTAATGCCAGCTAAGCATAAGCTACGTTTTATATTACAAACACTACAAATAAAATCAATAAAATCGTATTATAAGTTAAAATCATTACATAATCTACGAAAAGGAAAATTACATCCATAGTTCGTTCTATGAAAAGAAAGAGGACAATAGTGCCGTGAAAATCTTGCTGGAGTACTGAAATTCAGGTTACAAAGCAAAAATTCAGAATCCATATCACCTTTAACGAGATTAAACACAAAACAAACCCCTAAAACAGCCCTTCTACGTTCTAAAGTTGGAAGTTTTATCAAACCTAGTCTAGCCTCATATGACGGAAACCCATTGGCACAATCCCATTCTAAGCCACATAAACAGAATAATAAAAACTGCTTCTGCACAGACTCTATAGTATGGTATGGATTCCAAATAAGAGACGCATACTCCAAAATAGGTCTAACAAGTGAAATGTATAGCAGTTTTGTTATAAAAGGATCAATGAATTCCCTAGCCCATCTTTTCACAAAACCAAGAACAGCCCGAGTCTTGCCAATCATCATATTAATATGATCAATAAAAGACAGTTTCATATCCAATAATACTCCCAAATTAAGAAATCTACTTATCTTTTTGAATACTCATTGCTGATCTCTGGCTCAAACCTCAACTCAGAATTCTCGAACATAACAAAGTTGCTTAAAAATTCATCGTTCGGAGTCGAGTTGAAACTGTAGGTACTGCTACTCATGCATAAAATTAACACACACAACATAAGTGGTGTGAGATGCTAGGTTGTAGTTCTGGCTAAGGTAGTTGTAACGACTAACTAATTTTGTAAATATAGGATTAACTCATTAACTTCTTATGTAGTGACATTTAATCATTAAACGAAACAGTGTAGATAATAAATTTTAACTTTTTTGCTTCGGAAATATTCCATTTCGAGTGGAGGTATTCATTCATTACTTCGTCAACTCGAAAGAAAGAGCAGCTTAAGCATAGCTAATACTAGCCGCAGCTTATTGTGTAAGGGACAGTTCCTGCGAATCAGAAGTTTTGATTTTAATGCGAAAAATAAAGAAAGCCCAGATTTATCAAGAGATCAATGATGATGAACTGATGTATTGATATCGCCGAACCCTAGTAGATAGTGTGTTGGCTTATTAGATGTTAGACCACGGTTCAAACCTTAGGTCAGACATCTCCAACAAAACGAAATATATAAAAAATATTTCTTCGGCGACTGCATCTCAGTAGATCTCTTTCAAAACTCTGAGAATAAATAAAATTGCCATGTAAAGTTTCTTAAAAAATGTGTCTTTCGGAATCGACTTTAAACTGTAGGTCCCACCACCCATGTAAACGCACAACATATGTAAGTGGTGTGAGAAAGTAGGTCGAAAACCTAACTCAAGGTTTGTTATGACCAATTATGTATGTCTGGTAGCGCAGTGATTAAAGCACTGGGGTGTTGTTGTAAGAATTGTGTTAATGATTCTCACCAGAGAAATATTCCTACTAAGTATGGACAAAAATATGTGTTAAATGCCTTCATGGCATCAGAACCGCGACAGCTATTTGACAGACATTTTATATCGTATTTAAGCGGAACATAGATTATTTCCAATACAATGAAAAAATGACAACAATACTTAGCAATAATGATGTAGCAAAGTTCACAAGGGAAAAGACCGGAGCCTGTGGTGAGTATCATAATCACCACTGTTACTACAATAATGAGCACACTATTCGTTGCAGGACCCATGGCACCAGAAGAAAATTAAAGCTATTTATCTTGAAGATATTTTTGGCTTTAAATTTGTTGTTATCAGCAAACAATAAAGTTTACGTTAAGGACTATTAACTCCCTTTTAATTAAGGTCTAAGGATTATTGTTCGTATGTACGGCATAATTAAAGGAAAAACTATTTTGGGAAAGAGGCTATAAAACTTTAATTAATGAAACTAATTCTACAGTGTTTCCAAAGAGCTCTGCTATTATATGATGACAATAAAAGAGTCCATAAATATTATTATCCTGGCAATTTGCTTTTTATACGTGTCTCCTTCCTGTAACTCCTTTCTTTTTTGTATGTCTTTTTTATGACTTTGTCTAAGGCTTTTATTATTTAAAGATTGTATTGTATTGTATTTTTATGGCCAAATATTTTCTGTGTTATCTTAAAGCCAATGAAATTCCTTTTTTCAAATCCATTTGACTATTAAATAAATCAGTTGAACATATGTTGGGTAACCATAAAAATTTAAGTCTCAGTGTTATACACTAAGGCTGTCGAAATTCTAACATTTTATGTAAATGACAGTAAAACATTTGGAATAAATAATTGAGATTTTAACATTCCCAAAGAAAGTAAAGTAACTTAATTAATTACTTATCATGCCATATACCCTACACAGGAAGCAGACTAATAAAAAAAATATTTTCTTTCTCTTTTTGTCTTTCCAGCATCAGACACTTACAATTTAGGATATCCTTACGACAGATTAAAGGAAAAGAGAAAACAAAGAAAACCCAAAACAAAAAAAAAAAAAAAACATGTTAACGTTAAATTTAAATCGACAGGCTTTTAAGCCTCTTGTAATGCTGCTGCTCATCTGCTTGACATCCATCGATGCGGTGGCATCACGGTCCCGTGATAAAGATGGCCGAAGACGTAGTGAACGCATTTCCTCATCCACCGCCTCCAATCAGTACAATAGCTATGGTTCGTCCATACCCTCCTCAGTGGCCTCCTCAGCATATGCGGCATCATCATTGTCATCGTTACCGTACAAGGGCCCTGTTGATGAGACTGGCTTTTGTGTTAGACGGCGTGACATGAAATTGATGTGCTATTGCACACCCGATGAAAATCATGTACCCGTACAAAAGGCCGAATGTTGGGTATTCTCGGATGGCCTTTTACAAAACGATACCACCTGGACAAGATTTTACCAACAGCCACGCTTAAGAGATTTGAAATTTGTCATACAAAATCATGGCCGTTTGGATTATATACCCACCCATATCCTCAAGCCTTTAGATAATCTAACCAGCATTACCATTGAATACTCCCAGGTGGAAATTGTACGCAGTTATGCCTTTGCCAATTTGCATCAATTGGAACGCATTGTCATGACAAACAATCAAATAATGGCCTTGGACCAGGAAGCCTTTGCCAATCACATACGTTTAAGGGATTTAAATTTGGAACACAATCAAATATTCGAAATTGATCGCAAGGCCTTTCGTAATCTGCCTTTGTGCGAGAAGTTGAGCATGAATAACAATAACATTTCGAATTTACATGAGGGCCTATTTTCCGAATTGGTGCGTTTGATTTACTTGAATTTGGCCCACAATCAAATCTCCGTTCTGACCAGTGAAATATTTAAAGGTCTGGGCAATTTGAATGTCTTGAAACTGACGAACAACAATATAAACTTTATTGGTGATACCGTATTTGCTGAGCTATGGAGTTTAACGGAATTGGAATTGGACGATAATAAAATTGAGGTAAGTTCTGGGTTTAAAATGTCTCTACAAAGTAAAGTTAATACCCTCATCTACCACTTACTTTGCCATTTATTTAACACAAAAGCATTTAAGTATCATTGTATCTCTGTATGGCTGTATTAATACATACATTTGTATCTGTATTACATACCCTCATATGCAAAGATTTCAATCTGTTCTGGTTATTGCATCTTGAGTGTGTATTCTTCCCCCCCCCCCACCACTCTGTATGTATTACTCAATATGTGTCAAAGGAAAGGAAAAACGAAACTTTATATGAAACTTTTGTAAAACTTTTACAGAAAAGCTGAAAAGATATCATAAGCCACTTGACAAATAAATAAGTAAACGCATGCAACATACATACATACAAACTTTGCAAGAACAGTAGAACACCAAGTGACATAAAGTTATCAAAAACAAAAATTTGTTATTGTAGTTCAATTTGTTATAAAAATCTCTAAGATACTTATGTAACTGTAATCAAAAAGGGGAGTAAATATATGCTTGGTAGGCATGAGAAGGCCATTGATGAAATTTCTTTCTTTTACATTTAAAGTCAGTTAATGTGCACGGTTAGGTGGCTGATGTTCCTCCAACATTTGTTCCCATTCCATTTGAAGTTATAGCAATTACACCGTTTTAGGGATAAAATTAGTACCTGGTTCCACAAAACTTATGGCAAATTTCGCTGCTACCATCGTATGTATGCTGAGTAATGATCTGCCATCAGAACCATGGCAGCCATTTGAAACATATTTTAGTCCATACTTAGTAGGAATATGTCTCTGGTGAAAATCATTATCACAATTCTTACAACAACACCCCAACACTTTAATCACTGCGCTACCAGACATACGTAATTGGTCATTACAACCCTTCAGTCAGGATTACGACCTAGTTTCTCACATCACTTATGTTGTGTGCGTTAATTTTTATACATGAGTGATGGGACCTACAGTTTAAAGTCGATTCCAAACGACAGATTTTTTGAGAAAGGTTTTCAAAGAATTCTTTTATTTACTCTCAGAGTTTTTGCCAGAAATCTGCTGAGATGAGGCCGCCGAAGAAATACTTTTTGTATTTTGTTTCGATGTCTGGCCTGGGGCTCGAATCCTGGCTTTACTTCTAATAAGTCAACACACTACCTACTAGATTACGGTGCTGCTAGAATCAGTGAAGTGATATATTTACAAAGCCATTGATTCAGTTGGTGTGTATCTGCGTTGGTCTCTTCCTAGCCAGCACTGGAGATGGTAGACGATCCTCACTGATGTTCCTGTTGTTGCTTATGCCCCTATAATCTATTTGTTCACCCAAAGGCTAGTGCTCAGTGCAGGCAGCCGAGACCTGAAGATATTACTCCTTCGTTGCTACATCTTGTTCTTGTCGAACTGCGACCAAGTTTATCCCAAGCCAGCACAAGTTATTAAACTTTTACTAAAGTATGCCATAATCTATGCCTGTTGGCATAGGGATAATGATATTCGCATTTTTCTTGTGGGATAGCATAGTTGCCTTACTAGCAAATTAGTTGGCGTTTTTATCTTCATACATACATACATAATAGGTCATTACAACACTTAAGTGAGGATTACGACCTAGCTTCTCACACCACTTATGCTGTGTGTGTTAATTTTATACATGACGAACGACAGTTTTTTGATGAAATTTTTCAGGGCAATTTTTTTTACTCTCAGAATTTTTGCAAGAAATTTGCTGAGGGAGTATGACAGTATGTAAATCTCTTCCTTTTTAATGCCTCAAGAGCAAGCAAATTTTTGATAAGTAAAGACAATTCCATTGCTTGCTTGTTTGTGGGTCTTTTAAACTTCACCGGCATTAGAAAAGTGTGAACCTGAATACAGAATAAATTGAACGCCTGGTACTAAATGCATTGTATTTTCCTTTTATGGCGTGATAATTAATACTGATGTACTGCTTACTTAATTGATCATCACAACCTATTAGTCCGGATTACAAAATAGCTTCTCACACCAACCATGTTATGCTTGTTAATGTTTATCCTTGAATGGCGGGGCTCACAGTTTAAAGTTAACACCGAACGACAGATTTTTGAGAAACTTTTTATTGCAATTCTATTTACTCTTATGGTATTTGCCGCAGTTTTCTAGGCCGGTGTTTAACCAACACACTATGTTGTAAAAGTTGAAGTTGAAGTCCCCGTAGTCTAGTAGGTAGTGTGTTGGCTTATTAGACGAAAAGCCAGGATTCAAACCCCAGGCCAGACATCAAAACGAAATACAAAAAGTATTTCTTCGTCGACTTCCTTTCAGCAGATTGCTGAGAATAAATTAAATTGCCATGAAAAGTTTCTCAAAAATCTGTCGTTCGGAGTCGACTTTAAACTGCAGGTCCCACTACTCATTTATAAAATTACTATGTTGTAAACTACAGTGACTTAGAGCATAAAGATATAGTTGCCTAATTATAGATAAGGATTAAGATATTTTCATCTGTACTATTTGTGATTGTCTCCTGTGCAACTTTTCCTTTTGCGTAGTTCCCCACTAGAAAAACATGAGTGTCATCTTGAAGCTTATATAACTCCCTCACAGAAAATATCTTTACCTACATTTGCACCAGCTTTCCAGTGGCAAATAAAGATCCAACGTTGGTATCTTATGATCGCAAATCATTTGCGAATTCAACCGAAATCGAGTTGTATTTTTTCTTATATTGGCCGGTTTTTTCACTTCTACTCGGCACGCTCGGCACGCCAGTGCTCCTCTGAATACTAGGTTAGGTTAGGTTAGAGGACGTGTACTTGTCAATTAAGACAAGTACAGTACCCGGAGGTCGAATTGACCCATTGTACAACGTGCTAATTTCTCACACCACTTATGTTGTGTGTGTTAATTTTTTAATACACAAACCTGCAGTTTAAAGTCGACTCCGAACGACAGATTTTTGAGAAACTTTTTCATGAGAATTTTTTTTCGCTTAGCTTTTGCCAGAAATCTGCTGAGAGAAAGTCGCCGGAGAAATACTTTTTGTATATTGTCTTGATGTCTGGCCTGGGGCTCGAACCCTGTCTGAATACTATGTTCGGCATTGGCTTAGGTTTCGGTATGATGAAGTGTTGAGATTTGATCTTACACTAGACACTGCATCCACACATTTTATGCCAGTAAAGTGAGGTCCGTACTTATGTCTTAAACCGTCAGGTTTTCCTCACTTTTCCATGGGTAAAAACTTGACCAATTGAATTTTAACGAATCTTCGGTTGACCAATTTTGTTTTTTTTACCAACAAAAGTAATATGTGGACACCGTTGTTAAGTGATGGGAGATCAAAACTATACGTTGAAAAAATGAATTTTTTTTAGCAATTTTTGAAAACTCAAAATTCCAAGTGGCGTCAGGCTATAGCAATTCAAGCTTCAAGAAGAAGAAAGCAAAATACAATACCTTTTATATGATTTTCGAATTTATAAAACAGTAGACTTCAATTCTCCTCAAACAATCTATCTAATAAGTCCCCTTGGCATTCTATTCTAGAATAGTCTAGCAATGCCATCGCTTGCGAAAGAGTAAAATTCAATCAGGAAAAGTTTCTCGCCACTACAACAGATATATGTTTACAACACAAGTCGTTTCTACACAAAAGGAACTGCTATTATCCTAGGACCTGCTACACAATACATACATCATCTATTAAGCTGGTGAAATTCATTTAATGAGGTTCAGACAAAGCAAAAAAAAAATTATAAATTTATGGGGGAGAATGCTTGTAACAGCCCTCTGTTGCGTAAAAAGAACAAAAGGAGTGAAGGAAAATGTGTTAAACAATTTATACATTTAGGCAAACGTATGCCTATATTTTTTTGGGAAATTACTGTTGCTTCAATAATTTTTTTCCATATGTAAGCCCCTAACCCCTTATGGGAGTAGTAATGGCAATGGCAATACAATTTTATTTGAATGCCTTTTTAAAAACTACAAATATAAACTTATCATTACAGTGCTTAACATTAACATTTAAGTCCTTAAATATTCTAATGTCTTTTGTGTTGAAAATTTAACAACCAAAAATATTTCTTAACACTTCCCTACTTTATGGCATCTACACTATCTACACCCTATACACTGTGCGACTGAAGGACGACATTGTGAATAAATTTTAAGCAAAAAAAATAGCGAGTGAGAAAGAGAGAGAAAAAAATCAAGCAATGAAACAAGATGACACAGTTACAGTTAAAGTTAAAATTGCAAAAAAATAAACAAGAACAAGACAGATAAAGAGAGGGTGAGGGAGAGGGAGGAAGAGAGAGGGAGGAAGAGAGTGCTAGGGAGAGGAAGAGAGGGAGAAAACTTTAAGAAAAATAATATGCATGTAGAAATATAAAGTGAAATGACAGACTTGCAAAAATGAAAAGGAAAACTACCAAGCATACAAAGATACTTAGCGACACAGCGACATATAAAGCCATCCAAACATATATACAAAAATATGTATATGACAAGAAAGCTACACTGACAATATAGAGATAAGCATAAATCCTTGTTAGATATTGTGCTACAATACATATTTAAAGTGTAAGTGTGTGCGAGTGTGAGTGCGAGTGAAAGTCCGTCTTTCCTAACTATAAGTCCTTTTGGTCCTTATGTGTATGGCGGTTGTCTGTGTGTGTGTGAAGTAAAATATGGGTCTGTCTATCGTTTTATAAGAATCATAACGTATGTATAGCTTAAGTAAAATGACGCGGGTAAGAAGCAACAGAAAAAAACAAGACAAGGAAAATGAAAGAAAAAATAAAATGTCAGTTGAATGAAATGAAGTTTGAAAAAAATTGAAAGTACATTTAGAATGCCTTAGAAAGGGAATGACAAAAAAATGACAGCAATAGCAATAATATCAACAACAACGACAAAAGCAACAACACCAAAAGCAAGTATAAATTGTAGGAGCAACCCTATAAAGCTTAATATCTCTCTTTTATTTTGTTTTTGTCTTTTCCAATCTTTCAATGTTGTTTTTATTATGATGGTTGGCTTTTCTGTCGTTCCCACCGACACAGCCACACAAGTATTTGGAGAAAGTGGTGGCCGCATATACTGTCATACGCAGTCATACAGGCAGGCAGGCATTTTGCCTGGTATTTAAGATTGTAACTGCTAGTGTTGGTTTCAAAACTTTTTGTAAAGTTAAGCGTACATTTGGTTCGTTCTAAGTCCTTTACTCAACCATCAAAATACGAGTGTATGCCATCAGCAATACTACACTACACTGATGCTTCTACAAACAGCCATCTCCCTAACCATCACCATCATCATAACCATTAGAAAACTTTTACTCAAGTGTTAGGGATTTTTCTGTGCGTTTCATATCTTTTTGTTTTCGAAATTTTTTTTTTCACTTTTTTCCTTTTTTTCTATTGAAAGCCCTTTTTTTCTCTGCTTAGAAATATTGTCATCATTCCTCTCCATTCATTTTTTTTTAGTTGTCGTAGGCCTTACTATAAGTTTTTTTTTTTGTATTCACGTATGTGTTCTGCGTGACAAGCCTACTGAGGCATTTAAGTGTTGATGTATGTTGGTAGGCGTTTGTTTTGTTTCGTCTACCCTTGCCTACTCCATCCACATTTGTTTTTCGCTAAAATAGACAGCAGCCGTTTGCTCTTGTTTTTCGATTCAGCTCAAGTGTTGAAAGTTTAGACGAAAATAAATGTGCCCGACTGAACAACGTTTATCTTGTGCATTTTTTTTCTTTTCTTGTTCGGCTTTTTCCACAACAGTTTTTGAAGGAGTTTTTTTTTGTAAAGAGTGAGTGAAGTTGGTAGAATTTAAGTAAAGAAATCTTGAAAATAGTTTCTTTTGTTTTGAAGATTTTATTGTAGAAATTAAATACAAGGAAATCTAAAATTAAAGAGCAAGTATAATAGAATTAAGAACGTTAAGCTGTGATTTCGTGATTCTAGCTGTATCCAAAGCCGCACATTCGACGTTATCCATCCATAACTGTATTGTTAATTATCAATTTGCAGTCCTTTATAGAGATTCCCAAAGTAAATAACGCATCAGTGAATACGAAGGTTGTTCCCCACCTGATTAATTATTTCGGTCTACATTTACTAAGAACTGACCTGTTCTGATACCCATATGGTATGAACCTTGATGTGGTTTGCTAATGATAAGCTTCTATCGCATACAGCTTTCTAAGCGAAGTATTTGTTGTAGTGATGATAGAAAGTTGTTTATTAAACTGTGAATTTACTTAGAACTTCAGGGGATATATAGACTTCTATCTTCAATTTCAATATAATGGGTGATTTTTTAAGAGCAATAGGAATATTTTCCAAAAAAAAAACACATAAAATTCAGAAAAATGCATGAAATCTTTATTTGAATCGATAATACGGTCCTTATAATTTAATGTTTGAAGATTATTTCATGCAAATGTTGACCGCGACTGCGGCTCAAATGGTCCATCCGCTTAGTCCAATTTTGGCATACTCTTACCAACATTTCGGCCGGTATCTCACGAATAAATGCTTCAATGTTATCTTCCAATGCGTCAATTGAAGCGGGCTTGTCTGTATAGATATGAGCTTTAACATAGCTCCACAAAAAATAGTCTAAAGGCGTTAAATCGCACCATCTAGGCGGCCAATTGACCGGTCATGAACGTGAAATAAAATGTTCACCGAACTCGCCTCTCATTAAGTCCATTGTTACGCGTACTGTGTGGCATGTGGCACCGTCTTGTTGAAACCACATGTCATGCAAGTCAACGTCTTGCATTTTGGGCAAAAAAAAGTTGGATATCATCTCACGGTAGCGCTCACCATTCACAGTTACGTTACGCTTCGCAGCATATTTGAAGGAGTACGGTTCAATGATGCCAACAGGCCATAAACCGCACCAAGCTGTGACTTTTTCTAGATGCATTGGTAGCTTTTGCAATGCTTCTGACTGATCTTCACTCCAAAATCGACAATTCTGCTTATTTGCGTATCCATTGAGCCAAAAATGAGCTTCGTCGCTGAACACAATTTTTCGATAAAGAAGTGGATCTTCGGCCAACTTTCCAAGAGCCCATTCACCAAAAATTCTGCGTTGCGGTAGGTCGTTCGGCTTCAATTCTTGCACTAGCTGTATTTTGAAAGGCTTCACTTGTTGAGTAACAGAGGCCCAATTGCTACGAACAGCGACGAATCTATAATTGAAGGTCATCATTAACACTGGCAGATACAGCTGCGATATTTTCTTCAGTTCGCACTCTACGTAAGCGTGTTGGTGGTTTAATGTCCAACAATGGTGCGAAATTTAGTCACAATAGCCCGAATAGCCGCTTCAGTGGGTCGATTAAACTGACCATAAAATAGAAGAAGCGCGCGATGAACTTTCTTAACAGAGCACGCATTTTGATAATAAAATTCAATGATTTGCAAGTGTTGTTCGTTTGTAAGACGGTTCATGGTTAAATTATAGACCAAACTGAAGATGTTTGACAGTGAAACAAAACACGAAACGTGCGTTAGCTGTTTAAACCAGTGCTGCCAAAAAGATTATAGCTAAAAAATCACCCGTTATGACTTTAACAGCTTGCTGATTTTGTATCCGCACATAGGATATAATAAATTATTCTCAGCACAATGATTCATTACTGAAGGAGAAGTTTAAAAAGATAGGCTGCCTCTACATAACACGAATATCTCAAGCAGATGTCTCCGATAGCTACACACCGTGTTTGAGTTTATTACATTAGAAGCCAGGCAACTGTAAACCTGGCTATGAGAAAGTATAATAGTATCCCTTTTAACATTATTTACCACCCTAATAAATATCACTTAGAATGCGTTGCTATATTCCGAGGGCTTTTTCTATAATAGAAAAATAAAATATGACACTTAGGTTAGGTTAGTTGGAAGTGATGGCTTTGACTACCAAGGCTCACTTAAGCACGCATAGTGGCCACAAGTAAGCTCAGTTCCTGTACTTAACGAATTCTACCATACTCATTGAAGAAGTTATTCAGCACAGTTGTTACACATTAAACCTGGAAACCAGGATGAACTGAAAGTTCAATATCCTGTATCCTTGACATTAATGGATGATAAGTCTGTTAAGGTCACTAACAAAGTGGAGCTAAAGAACCAAAATATGCACCTCGCAAGAGATGAGTAGCTGCAGTCTTTCCGCTTGTCTTCCCATAACGCAATGACCTTTAAGCAATGCCACTATGATCGAAATGACATTGCGATCAAGTTTGAGTAGTTGGTTGGTATGCCTCCTATCCATCGTGGACCAAGACTCATTTGGCAAAGGGATAAGATTCTTCATTGATCCAGTATAGGTTGGCGTTCCGGAAGAATTTTTGCTTATTGGCCAATTCAATCGTGATAAATGACATACCAATTCGATTGTGTAAGAATTTCATCGGCTCTACAGTTGCCTGGCATGTCTTTGTGCCCAGCAACCCAGACAAGTGAGACTCTGAATCTCTCAGAGAGAATGTCGAGAAAATGGCGATACTCTCTAACGAGCGTAGAGTAGACCGTAATACTCGAGAGGAATCTAAGAGCAGATTTACTATTAGAATAGATAGAGATACGGGTGAAAGGAGCACCATATCCATTATGTGACCCCGTCAATGGTCAACACTATGACAGCATTTCTGAATTTTTAATAATTTTTAAACGTTGATAACTTTTCATAGAATGATGCGAGTTTAATAAGGTTTTGTAGCGTTGTGAAGCTTAAACTGTTAAATTTAAATTAAATTTTTAGTCTTTTCTGACAGAGTAAATATTATTAATATTTACGTGTCTGTATATTCAACACACTCCCTGTAAAACTTTTTATGACATGCTGCTATTTCGAAGTCACGTTTACCATTTTATATATTTATAATAAATATACTTGGCGCAGAAATGGGGCCTAGAGAGCATCGAAAACGGTACAGGTTGCAAAGAACGTATTAATATTACGATTTGGAGTTTCTAAGGGCGGAACATTGAAGTCGCGATAGTTCAGTTGATAGTGTGTTGGCTTATTAAACGATACCCGTGGTCACATCCCGGCTCAGACATCTTGAATAACACAAAATAAGGCTAGAAATATTGCTTTCAATGACTTCCTATTGGCAGTCCTTCCAGAAACAAAGATTGCCATGAAAAGTTCTTCAAACCTGTGGGCATTAAACTGTAGGTACCGCCTCTGATGTTTAAATTTAACGTACACGGTATGGGTGGTGTGAGAAGCTAGGACTTTATAAGATAAGAGCCCGTGGTTCATACCCCAGCTACGACATCTCAAAAAAAATTAAATGTAAAGAAAAATATTTTTTTTAGTTCCTTCTTGTCAGTTTAGGTTTAGGTTTAGGTCGGAGTGGTAGCTCTGATATCACAAAGCGGCAGAAGTCGTTAAATGGGAGCCTCATTCTTTCCGCGTGTCTACCCATAACACAATGGCCTGTAAGCATGGCCACTGTGGTTGAGATGACGTCACCTTCTATCCATCAAGGGCCAGGACTAGTTGTCAGTAGTCTTTTCAGAAATTAAAATTGCAATAAAAAGTTTCTTAAATCTGTCTTCCGACTCTCATGGATAAAATTAACACACACACAGCATGAATGGTGGTTGTAGTCGTGACTAAAGAATTATAAAGATCAGCGAAGTAAGTAAGCAAGAATGCTGATTTTCTGGGACTAGGAAATAATTCTTTACGTGCATGTATGTATAGACCTTCTAGGGGCAAATCTTATAGGGCAGTTGATAGTCGATTGCTGCAATAAAAAGAGAGTATTGGATTATAATTTTATTACCATTTAATATGCTTGGCCTTTAAACTCTGTATGTTATTTGTGATTCAATTAAAAATGATCATATTTGTTAACATATAATGATGTTTTTATAAAACGTTAGACTGTCTTAAGGCTAAAAGAAAACGCAAATGCCTACAAAGGTTCATAAATTTTACGTTGTTTTTTTGTTCTTTACTTCAATCAAATTTTCGTCATTTTAAAAATAAATTGAATTTTCCCTAAAGTTTTTTTGGTTTTTTTTGTGTTTTTTAAATATGTTTTCTAAGAAAACATGTTTAAAAGCCATTATCTATGCTTTTTACACCAATTAAATTTTCCATATGCTTGACTCTCTAAAACAAGCATATCGTAACGTATATTAAAATATAAAATAAAGTACTTTTCTAAAACAAATCCCTGGATATGTAGAGATAATAACGCATGCGAGAGAAAAACATATTTTTTTTGATCATATTAATATTTTCCTTAACGTTAAGCAAATTTAATTTAATCAGAGAAAAATATTATTAAAAACAAAAAAGGTTTTAACAAGAAAAACATTACCAAACAAATGATAATAAAAATCATTGTAAAGGAAAGAAAAATGAAAGACAAAATAAAGACAAGAAGACAGGCAGGCAGCAGCTCTAATATGGTTATTTACGCACAATAAAATTTTCAAATACTCCAACTACTACATGAGATAATATTATGGAGGGGACAAAAAGGAGGGAAAAGAGGGAGTAAAAAAATGGATAACAATCATTGACAGTGTCATCATTATTGGTAGCAAATAAGAATGAAAAAAAAGTCTCTCTATGGCGTATAATCAAAGGCAACATTATCATCAACACAAGCATTACCACCAGCAGCAGCATCAAAACCAGCAGCAACAGCAAACAGCAACAATATCATTATTAAAGTCAATGGAAACCGATATCCTTTAAAACAAATATAAATACCAATACCAATACCAATACACTTACAATAACATGAGCATACATACATATACTAACACGCGTTTCCAACAAAAAACAATTCAAGCGTTTTTCTCTCTTTTTTTGTTGTTTGTTTCCCTCATTGAATTGCCAAATAAAAGGCATTGAAAATTGTAAATAGAAAAAGGATCAGTAGGAAGCGGAGAAAAAAACATTTTTTTGTTTTTGTTTTTATTTTTTTAGAAAATCATTTTCTATCTTCCACACTCATATGGATACGCGTTATGGCTAACAATGCTATGAACAACGAACACAAAAATTTAAAAGCTAGAAAAAAAAACGGCCAAAAGAAAGCAAAAACAAAAAAAAACTTGTAGCCATTATGTTAAAATTCTTTTTTAAAAGGACATTTTTTTCCCGGAATTCTTTTCAATGAATTTTTCCCTCTTTTGTTACACTTTCCATGAAAAAGCATATTAAATGACAGGCACACACACAAAAAAAAACAAATTTTTTTTTGAAAAATAAATACTGGCGCCCTAGAAAAATCGAAAAACAAAGAAAATATTTTGAAAAAGAAAACCCATGTGTTTTGCTAAAAATAATTTCAATACCATCGTGTTACGAAAGCGGGAAATGTATTTTAAGATCATTCTTATGATATACGCAGAGGGTATATTTAATTTTCAGCACCTTAAAAAGCTAGAAATTTTTCTATTTAAACTGATAAATCTCTCTCATAATTGAATGGTGGAATGCCTAGATATTTAACCTGTTGAAATCGCTGAAGAAGTGACAAAAATTGCAAAGGAGTTTGAATTTTTAGGAGGCAGTTTAAATCTGATACATAAGATTACAGCAACACCCTTCTTGTAAACTTAGAAAGAAACAAATAAACCTTCGAAGAACACACATTCATTGCCTAATTTGCTGTATTATTACCATGTAGAGCAGAGATCAGCAATGAGTATTCAAAAAGATGAGTAGAATCGGTATCATACTCATAATTTCTAATACTTCATACTTATTTTAATATCATGGAACCTCTACTCATATTCAAAGTTTTAAGTACTCACACATATTCATACTTAACAACACGTATGATGTTGTTGATTTGGACTCTTCATAACTCAACTTATACAAAAATAACAAAATAAGTATGATTCGCGTACTCACTAGAAGTTTTAGATATACGTTCTTCTAATCACAGAATCTATCTATTGGCCTTCAAGCGAATACCTATTCCGTAGAAACCTTTTCAAGTCCACAACGGGAAGTTAGACGGCCTGTTACTATCCTTACTTCTCCTCTCACTTTAATTATCTAGCAAAAGTTTAGATTGCCTCAAGCACGTCTGGATTGATATCCACCGCTGTCTATCTTCCCTATTGGTAATCTTTTCCCATTCCACAGAAAGAACTTAACATCGTCAATAATGTAGATACTCTCTACAGATCAAGCTCATTGCCCCTTTTATTGCCTTAAATTCTAATATTAACCGGGATTCAGCAACGAGTAACCTATTTTCCTCATCTAGCTGGCAAAGTTTGCCAGCTTGTTTCGAATTCATATAAGATCTTTTGGTTTGCGACCGAATATAATTACTGTGTCCAGTACTTCAGTACTTACAATCCTTTAGTCATGATTACAACCTAACTTCTCATGTTGTATGTATTAATTTTAACCTGCAGCTTAACATCGGCTCTGAACGACAGATTCGAAAAACTTTCCTTGCTAGAAAACTGCAGGGAGGTGACAAAAGAAATATTTTTTTCACAATTCTTTTCCATCGAGATGTCTGCCCTAGAATTTGAACACAGACTCATGCCTAATGAGCCAGCACACTGCCTACAAGATAATGAAGACTTCAGTTCTATTTAAATATATTTGAACACATGTATAATAAGTAGATTTCAGATGACACCACTTATTCCTACTCCTATTACATAATCTCGTTGCAAAACCACTTCGTAAAATCATAGAGTCTACTGCTTCTAACGTAGAAGAAGTTAAGGAGGGATCTGGCAGCCGCTTAATTCTTCAGGTCACGATGTCTCCTTATGACTCTCGTGTCCAATATATTTCCAATAACACTTCTATGGCTCTGATCGTTGTGCAGGTGATCACTGTCCTGGCGATGTATTCGAGTTCGTCTAATAGTACAACGGCTCCATATGTCACAGTAGCCCTGCCATTAAGCTATACGTCATATTCATAATTCTCAGAGCAAACGCCCAATGTTTTACCGCAACCCTTATGCATATAATTAGGGCATATTTTGTCTTTCATTAAATATTCTCTTTAGAGGCATCCACATCAGTTTACTGTTCAGTACTAATACTAGATATTTGGCTCCATTTTCTATGAGATGACTTAATGAAGTCGCCGTAGTCTAGTGTGTTGGCTTATTAGACGAAAAGCCAGGGTTCGAGCTCCAGGCCAGACATCAAAATAAAATACAAAAAGTATTTCTTTGGCGACTTCCTCTCAGCAAATTTCTGGCAAAAACTCTGAGAGTAAATAAAAAATTGCCATGAAAACTTTCTCAAAAAATCTGTCGTTCGGAATCGATTTTAAACTGAACGTCCCGCCTCTCATGTATAAAATTAACACACACAACATAACTGGTGTGAGAAGCTCGATCGTAATTCTGATTGAAGAGTTGTAATGATCAGTTATTATGTATGTATGCACCTACTTAGGAGTCGATTATTCTACCACCAAGGAAGCCGTATGTACTTTTTCCAAAAAATTTATATTTGTAGAGTTGACCACAATAGGAATCAGTTTGTGAGAATGAAAATGTTTCTCAAAAATCTGTTGCTCGGTATAGACTTTAAACCGTAGGTCCGGCAATACCACATGGGAGGTGTAAGAAACTAGGTCGTAATCTTGACTGAAGGATTATTATGACCAATTATGTATGAATGCATGCAAAATAACTTTTTTCTTGGCCAAAATGAATGACTATGATTGTTATAATTTTTACAGTTTAAGTCAACTGATAGATGACTGTGGGCAGTAGCTGAGTAAAGCTATTGAAGTTAAGAGGTTTTAGATCTCAAAAGGTTACGGACTTGTATGCGACATGCTATATAGTCATCGTAATTGATATATGAATGCTTGAACTCCTAAAAGTCTTAAGAAATATTCGACAAATTTATGTTCCTTGGTTTCCTCTCTTTCTTTTCAATTAACAAATTTTCTTCTGAGAATATTTTGTTTTCCACAGAAATATGCATTGACATTAACATTAACATTAATTAATATTATTTATTTAATTTTATTAAAATGATTTTCTTCTAATGCTTCTGTTATTGCTACCGCTCTCTCTCTCTCACTCTCTCTTTCGCCTTAATGGCTTTTGTATTGAAATTTATTCAAAAACGAAATTCCTTTGGTAATTAAATTTTGCCGCAAATGAAAAAAACATGTTTCTGTTCAATTAAAATTATATTAGAAATAATACTCACTAACACAGTGACACACTCGGAGGCTAGAAAGAGAAAAGAAAAATGATTTTCATTTCAAGTATATTAAAAGCATAATTAGAAATTAATTAGAAATAAATAAAACAACAGCAACAACAAAACATAAAGACATTTTCTTTTAAATTAATGTTGAAAGTAAACGAAATCTAATCACTTAATAGAAGAGAGTAGGCTTTAATTAACATTTTGTGGCAGGAAAAAACAACAGCAACAGGGGGAAAACAAGTTAAACAAGAAAAAAAAAGTTTACAAAGAAGGTGTTAGAATTATGTGTGGCACAGGCATATTGTCATTAAAGTTTAAACAAACAAAAAAACATAATTATAGGCCATGATATACCATATACCATAATATGATATTGTATTAGCATGCATATGTGTATAGTACCGGGTTATCCATTTCGTGGTTTCAAAAGCAAACGTAAATAAAACACATATACAATATTTTTTTTTATGATATTTCTTTTCTATTGAAAAGTTTGAACGTTGACATTATGTGTGAAACACTAAATCCTTTAAATGACCTCCACGCGAAGTGTTGCAAGCATTGATTCTTTTGAGGTAATTTTCGACCACTTTTTGACACATATTGGGCGGTATCTCAGCCATAACTTGAAGAATGTTGGTTTTTAAGTGCTCAAGAGTTGAAGGTTTATCTGCATAAACACGGTCTTTCGCGTAGCCCCATAAAAAACAGTTTAATGGTGTCAAATCGCATGATCTTGGTGGCCAGTTGATATCGCCACGACGCACTATGTGGCATTTACCCCGAAAAGCTGGCCAAAAAGGTAAAAATGAATTTAGAAAATTTAAGAAACTGAGTATGCAACAAAAATTCTGCATTATATAGTGAATTTTCACGACTTTAGGTTGAGATTTGTAGATTTGAGACGATGTCAAAGTCAGGAAAGTGAAGAAAATTAAATACGTTTTTGAGGTTTTTTGAAATTTTAATAGGTTTGTATGACATTTTTTTGTGGCTAAACGAATAGAGGTTTCATATTGATTTTTTTTATTTGAAAGGTATGAACAACTGCTACTTTCAGTTTATATATATATATATATATATATATATATATATCTCATATATTAATGTTAAAATTATTCGTTCAAAATTTAAAAATAATAAAAATTTCACATTTTTTTACCATCCCTAAAAAAAAGATAAGGATTTTAAAGGTGAAAGTAGTTTTTAGTAGTTTAATGTTATATACCACAAGAAAACATAAACTCTCTATATTCCGGAACAAAAAAAAGGTTTGCGCAAATTTGTGCAATTAAATTTGGCGATTTTTTGAAAATTTTACTTTTTTTTTAAATTTAACATTTTAGACGCAGTGTAATAAAGCCATAGGCAATAAAGCCATATGGCGTACGAATTATGCGTGGAAATTCAGTAGAAGCGATACCAATCGAGATATCTTGAATAGGTTACTTTTAAGCAGTGACCCTTTTATAAGCTGCAGTACACAAAAATCGCGAAGGAATAGAAAAGCATTCATTTCATCAGATACTATGAAGTTACTCCTTCCTGACATTGGTTATGAAAATGATAACGATTTTAACGGTTGTAGTTAGTTTCACTTTTTAGGTATTTTTAAGTTAAGTATTAAATAATGTAAAATAAATAATATAAATAAATATTAATTATCATAGAAGTTTAAAAACTTAATTACATATGTATGTATATCGACTATTATAACAATATGAGATGTATGTTAGATTTTCTTAATGGGCCGTATGTGGTACCTAGGGGCAGTTATGATCCGATCATAATAAAATGTGATCATAAATGATTCACTTTCATATTAAACATGTTCATGTCGAATTTCATCGAGGTAATAACATTTTTAAGCCAATTATAATTGCTAAACATATTTTCTTAAGGGCCCTATTTTGGACCAAGTGGCAATTATTGACCGACCATAACAAAATTTGGTAATATGATTTAGATTTACGAAATACACATTCATACCGAATTTCATCGCGATACCTATGTTTTTAAGCCATTTCTAAGCGCACACGTGAATTTCTAAAGGGGACTTTATATGGGGACCAGGGTCAAATGTGATCCGATTTTCCCCAAACTTTACACGATGATTTCTTGGTACACAGCAACTGATCCATGCTAAATTTTATCATGATTGTTGCATAATTACCATAATTATGTGTAAATAAGTGCACTTTCGAGGGGAATTTGTATGGGGGCTAGGCGAAATCACGGACCGATTTGAACCAAAATCAGTTGGGTTCATCCTTGGGCCTAATTATCACTAACACTATCAAAAAATTCCAGCCATTAACTCATAAAACACTTCTATTAATTTTGGCCATGTTTTCAGGCAAAATGCCACATAGTGCGACGAGAAATTACGCGGCCAGGAAATATATCTCGCAATAAAGCCATATTCGCTCGAGTTGTGTGACATGTCTTGTTGAAACCACATATTCTCCAAGTCGTATTCTTCAATAGCAGACAAAAAAAGTCGACTATCATATGACCATAACGCTCCGAATTGACGGTGACAGTCGTTCTATCGTCGATTTCGAAGATTGAGGATTCTCAGAACCCCAAATACGACAATTTTGTTTATAAACATACCCACCGAGTATGAAATGTGCTTCATCGCTGAAGAAAATTTTGTTCTAAAAATTGCCGTCCACCGCCTGTTGTTCAAGCACCCATTCAACGTATCTACGATGTTGAGAATCATTAGCTTCAGTTGTTGCGTGAGCTGGACTTTATATGGATGTAGGTGTAGATCTAAATGCAAAATACGCCACAATGTGCCGTAAGGTAGTCCTAATGCCTGAGAACGACGAGAAATCGACACATTCGGGTCTTCGGCAACACTTTCACTTACAATACTCGTAGCGATATTTTCAGCAGAACGAGCGAAACGATGATGCACATGCCTTTCAATATTTGTAACCACTCCAGTCTCTTCAAATTTCTTCACAATTTTGCCATTTGCTTGCGTAGTTGGACGATTATGTAAACCACAATCTCCTCTTAAACCGCGATACGTGGCTGTGGCAGAATCACCATTTTTGTAGTAGGTTTTCATAATTTTTATGCGTTGTGTGATAGTTAAGCGATCCATTTTCGTCAATGTCAGACTTTCAACTGAAAAGAAAAAAATGGGTTTCACAACTTACTTTGGCAGATGTCGAATTCCAGTTCCATAATTTTGAAACCACGAAATGGATAGCCCTTTAGAAATAGAACAATCACAACATGGAAACGGCCTATATGGGTAAGCAAGCACGCTGAAATTGGGAAATTTTATTTTTTAATTACACACAACGCAACCAAATCACAAACGAAGTGAATGAAGTGGTTTTGTTTATACGCTTCACATGTAAGTTTGTGGTATAAGGCCAATACACACTCTTAATTATAATAATCAACTTGAATGTGTGTCCATGTGTCAGTCGTATTATTAAGGCAAGGTTTCCTATTTTCAGGCAAATTTAATCAAGTCATCATGCTGAATAATTTTTGTTGAAATTGTTCGCACACTCACGAAATAATTCATCAAGTTCTGAAACAAAATTCAATTCATTTCAATGACTTTAACCAGATGTACTCTTCAATAAGTGTATAAACTTCTATAGGGTCTTTCAACAACGACTTACAAAATCTGACAGTTGATAACAGCCATCTTGAAGTCGCCGTAGTCTAGTAGGTAGTGTGTTGGTTTATTAGACGCAAAAGCCTGGGTTCGAGCCCCAGGCCAGACTTGATGTCTGATGTCAAAATACAAAAAATATTTCTTCGGCGACTTCCTCTCAGTATATTTTTGGCAAAAACTCTGAGAGTAAATAGAAATTGCCATGAAAAGTTTCTCAATAAATAAAAATCTGTCGTTCGGAGTCGACTTTAAACTGCAGGGCCCACCACTCATGAAACTAGGACGTTGTACAATGGGTCAATTCGACCTCCGGGTACTGTACTTGTCTTAATTGACAAGTACACGCCCTCTAACCTAACCTAACCTAACAGCCATCTTGTTTAAGCTACATCTGTCAAATTAGTTGTCGTTTATTCAGTCTGGTTTGCCAAATCACTGCAGGAAGACAGAGCATTCAACAATATATGCAAATAATAAAATTGTTTCATCCAAATGGATGCTCTGTTCCGGCAAGGTACAGCGCGTTTCGTTAATTTTAAGATCACAATAATCGTCCTGATGAGAGTACCATTTGCAATGTAATGGATAAATTTAATTTCACTGGGTTCAGTAAACGTTAATCCAACACCATCTTACTAAACGTAAGATCTGACGAAAATATTGTCACTGTCCGTGAGAGTATTCAGGTGAATGATCCAAGTGGGTGCTCTGTTCCTGCAACATATCGCGAGTTTCATCCATTTTACGACTGCAATAATCGTCCTGATGAGATTAATATTTGCAATGTAGTGGATAAATTCGATTTCACTGTTTAAGTAAACGATAATCCAACAACGATACTTCGATGAAATGCAAGATCTGCTGAAAACATTGCTGCTGTCCGTGAGAGTATTCAAAATGGATATTCTGTTCCGGCAACATACCGGGAGCTGCGTCCATTTTAATTCACCATAATCAACCTGATGAGAGTTTCATTTGCAATGTAGTGGATAAATTCAATTTCACTGGTTCAGTAACCAAAACCCGTACATTAACGAAACGTAAGGTCTGCAGACTTTCATGATGAAACTGTCCCGGCAACGTACAGCGCGTTTCGTCCATTTTACGATCGGAATAATCGTCCTCTCGGGAGAACTATTCACAAAGTAGTGGATAAAATCGTTCAATGGTCTCCTACACTATCGTCCAACACCCTTATATCGACAAAACATAAGATCTGCGGCCTTGTCCGTGAGAATATTCAATCGATTTGACGTCACTCACACAAAACTCGGCCTTTCCACATCACAATTTTTCGTTGACATTTGGCTCAGTACCCATGCAAAATTCAACAGGCCCAGAACCTGAAGATAAACAATCATAGCCAACGATGTAGAATCGCTGAATAGACCTTGGAGCAGTTGACCTATTCCTCACCATAATCACTTTCAGTAACGAAACCCATTTCTGAATGATTGGGTAAATGGACAAACTAAATTATGGAGTTAGGGGTGCCACCATTCCACATGAGAGCTACCAATGTCTTGCCGAAAAGTCAATGTTTGGTAAGAATTTTGGTCAGGCAGCGCTATTGTTTCATATTTTTTTGAAAACGATTTTGGTAAGGCCATCAGTTCGATGAATTGGAAATTGTTATGACCTGAATTAGTAGCTCGGGATACCAACAACATGTGTGGTTTCAACAGAACTACGCTACATGTCAGTTCATGTTGCATTGGATATTCTGCACAAGCGGTTTGAAGACATGGTCATCTTACGTGGAAGTGATCTGATCACTATGGTCTGGTTTGACGTCGTTAGACTTTATCTTGTAGGAAGTATCTTAACTCGCAGATTTTTGCGAATAAGCCACAAACCTCAAAGTCCTCAAAGTCATCACAACCCATGCCATTGCTCAAATTTAGCATTATTTAAGTGCCAGAGTCATGGAAAAGCGGAAATTTTTGGAAGCGCGCTACGCAGCGAAGCCGTAGTTAACATTTAAACAATGTTATACGCCTTAGTCTAGTAGTTGGTGTGTAGGCTCAAACGTCTCAAACAAAGCGAAATACGAAAAATATTTCTTCGGCGAAACTGGCAAAAACTCTGAAAAGTTCCTCAAAAATTTGTCATTCCAAGTCGACTTTAAACTGTAGGTCCCGCCACTCATTAACACACACAACATAAGTGGTGTGAGAAACTAGGTTGTAATCCTTACTGAGAGGTTGTATGTACATATGTACACATGTGTACCCCACACATAGTGGTATGAATAAAATATGAATAAAAAATTTCGATGATTTCTCCTATTCCTGCTAGGCATTATGTTGGAAATAAGGAAATAGGTTGTGGGAGGGCAAACAAAGAGTGATCAGTACTATATTTATACTTCGTAAATTTGATAAATGCAGCTTCACGTATGCGTCTGCTTTCTAATCAATATATATACGTACATATATAATTGTCAATACAACCCATCAGTCGGTGTTCCGACCTAGCTTCCCACACCACTTACGTTGTGTGTGCTAATTTTATACATGAGTGGCGGGACCTACAGTTTAAAGACTACTCCTTACAACAGAGGTTTGAGAGACTTTTCATGACAATTTTATTTACCCGCAAAGTTTTTGCCAGAAATCTGCTGAGAGGAACTTGCGAAAGAAATATTTTTCATCATATTTCGTTTTGTTGGAGATGTGCGACCTGGGGTTTGTACCATGGCCTCACGTCTAATAAGCCAATACGCTATCTACTAGACTATGGGGATTACAACATAACGAGACAACATAACTTAAGAATTTCTTTTAAATATAATTTCTTCCTGGACACCCTAAAAAACTGACCCTTTTTATGAAAATTTATTTAATTTTCATTTTCATTTTTTTTTTGTTTTCTTATGGACACAGTAAAAGGTGTAACAAAAATGTTGTTGTTGTTGTTGTTGTTGTTGTTTTTCATTCTTTCTCTCAGTTATAATTGTGGGAGTTTAAAACAGGTGTGTTTATTTTGTTTCTCTGTTTTTAAATACAATATTTATGTTGCAATCCCTACGCTACTACGCCCCCATTACACCCACTATGCCATGGCTTATAATATTTATTACAATTTTTATATGTTGTTTTGTGTAGAGTAATAAAATCTATAAAATTTAATTATATTTTTACATGATTTCCAGCCATTTACATAAATTTCCGCATACATACATATGTACATATGTATGTGTGTGTATTATTATTATGACGCTCATTAATACACATTTAAAACTACTAACATGCGGGCGTAAAATAAAAATGAATATAAAGGAGGAAAAACATTTTCATTTTGGTTTAAAAAAATGAAAAGAATTAAAAAAATCAAAAATAAATAAAATTTAAAATTGTATGTTTTTTGTACATTAATTTGTTTGTAAGTTTTTCTTTCTCACTCATACTTACACTGTGTGCGTATTTTTTATTTTTGTAGCGCATATCGGAACGAGCATTGGATGGTCTGAACAATTTGAAAACGTTAAATTTACGCAATAATTTATTGAAAAAAATCGATAATGGCTTGTTACGTGGTACACCTGCTCTGCTATCGCTCAATGTGCAAATGAATAAATTGGAAACATTGACATTTTATACCTTTCAGCCAATTATGGATAATTTGGTCAATAGCAGTAGTGAACTACTCGTAAATGGTAAGTTTCAATTTTTAATTTTCAATCGAAAAAAAAACTTTTCAAATATTTGTTCAAAAAAGAAACAGTTTTCCAGTGTACCATACATACGAGTACTTGTTTTGTTTGGTCATTCAATAATAAATGAGCGTATGTGTCAAATACTCTTTAAATATTCAGTTATAATTAGACCAACTGAAACTGCAAAAAAATAATACAAACTGTTGTTGACCAACAACGTTTGTTACTCAACAGAAATGTCAATACAACTCGAGTACAACTATTCTAAATGATTTGTTCACTTGGTATGTAAAGTGCAATTTGTCTGTGGAAGGGGGTTTGGAAACGAAATAGTTTCTCTTTGTAATTTAATTAATTTTTTTTAATTCTTGTAATTGAATAGAAAAACTTAGTTTCGTTTAACATTTCTGTTGTACGTTATATTTTTTTCTCATATTTTATCAATAACAACACCGTGGAATACGAAGTGTTGAAAATTCAACAGATTTTGAAATAAAAACAAGCTTACGAGTATAATTTCATACGCCTTTAAATATCATGTTAAACCTTCACAGAATTGTTTTGTTATCCTACGAAGTAAGCCCTACATTCACGAAACGTAAAGAAAAACATTGCACGTGATCACCAAAATAAATTCCCGTACGTTGCGTTACGTTGCGTATACATACATACATAATTGGTCATTACAACCTTTCAATCAGGGTTACGACATAGTTTCTCACACCACTATGTTGTGAGTGTTAATTTTATACATGGGTGGAGGGACCTACAGTTTAAAATCGACTCCGAACGACAGATTATTGAGAAACTTTTCATGGCAATTTTATTTTACTCTCAGAGTATTTGCCAGAAATCTGCTGAGAGGAGGTCGCCGAAGAAATACTTTTTATATTTTGTTTCCACGTCTGACCTGGAGCTCGAACCCTGGCTTTACGTCTAATAAGCCAACACACTACCTACCTACTAGACTACGGCAACTACGTTGCGTATACGTTCGGCTAATTCTACCTTAAGCCTCGTATTATGCTTCACTTTTTGAAATACGAAAGACAGTAGGTGCTGCCGTAAAAGTCGTCATAGTGTAGTAGGTAGTGTGTTGGCAACCCCAGGTCAGACATCAAAACGAGAATATGAAAAAATATTTCTTCAGCGACTTTCTCAGCGGATTTCTGACAAAAACTCTGAGATTTAATAAAATTGCAATGAAAAGTTTCTTAAACATCTATCGTTCGGAGTCGACAGTAAACTATAGGTCCCGTCACTCATATATAAAATTAACACACACAACATAAGTGGTGTGAAAAGCTAGGCCGTTACCCTGACTGAGGGGTTGTAATGACCAATTATGTATGTACATATGTGTACATGCTGCCGTAGCTATTTAATTTTTTTTATCTCAATTAAAATGTCAAAACTGTTGCTTATAGTAGCTTTTCATCTAACAAAATTTAATTAAGCAGCGTCACTTAGTTCGTGAATGACTGCCATTAAAAGATGTCTTCCGCATGATATGAGGAATAAATTGAAAAAACTGTACTTTTCATGGTCATTTTGTATCATTTTTAGCTATCACTTAAAACAAGGCTAAACTTAATAAAATTCTTTACAACATTAATTTCATTGACAACAAATTATTTACGGAATTTTCTGGCGGTTGTACAAAAAAATACGAAATGATCTGGACACCCAGTTCATGTCTCTACATCCTAAATAATTAAAAAAAAAAATTAATATGTGGTGATCGTACAATCGGATATTGATAGAGTTAGAGATTAGAAAAGCCTTAGGCATCTCACATCGCATAGTGGTATCCATTTCTCATAGCTACTTGATATAGCAAAACTTTACCCATGAAACCGGCAGCGTTTATTCACAATTGTTCAAAAACTTAATGTTGTGACACTTACGAAGGAGTACTTCACAATATTTAATGTCAATATGAATGAGTTATAATTCTCTTTCATAATGGTAGATGAACTTGGACTTATCATAATGCACTAGAGACCTAACAACAGTGAAAACAATAAGTCTCTTGAAGTGTATCGACACAAAACTGACCTAATGTGGGCTTGTTAGCCAATAAAGTCATGACGATTATTTTTTCAGATGTTTGCAGCATGATAATGAATGGCGACTTTTATAATGACTTGGGTTAACGTGTATAGGTCATGTTGTAGTCACCGTAGTCTAGTTGTAGAAAGTATGTTTGACATCCCGTGATTCAACCTCCAGCTTAGACGTTGAATTATGAAAAAAAAAACATTTCTTCTGGAAACTTCTTCTCAGTAGTCTTCTGAAAAAATTCTGAGAATAAAATAAAATTATCTTGAGTAAACAATAGGTCTCGCCGCTCATGTATAAAATTAACACACGCGACATGGGAGGTGTGGGAAACTAGGTTGTACTCCTGACTAAAGGATTGTAATAATCAATTAAGTAAGTTATTACCATGGTTAATAAAGATTTAAAAAAGAAACACAGAAAAATACTGATCATACAGGGGTGTACAAATTTATAGTTTCCATGGCAAAAAATTGTAAGGGGCATAGCGTATCGACTTAGAAATTATTATTGGCTATAACACCGAATAGTTCTGCTTTAAACACTAAAAATTTTAAATTCTTAATGATATTTCTTCAGTTGATAAAGTCAGTTTGTTTGTTTGTTCCCAAAGAGAATCAGAAATCCTTAAAGTCGTTCTCTTCAGGAAAATAAAGATTTCTCAGTACTACACCCAAAACATTTCCAAATTGCACATTGTTTGTGTTAATGTCCAAAGACCTGCTGCAACAGACAAATTACCTGCTTGGCAGGATGAACTTAAGTGAAATTGAAAACAATTGCAGAGAAAATAATAAGAATATGGGGGAGACATTCGTTCTGTGCCTTGGAGAAATCAAAGATTCCACCATTCACTATAATGACGGGTTTTAGTCACGCCCGACTATTTGTTGTTTCTAAATTCGAAGAAATTGTTTGTCTTAAGATATTTGGGATTAAAAATGAAATCAGTTCACAAACTAATTTATTTAGATGACTTCAACAAGAGTTATGAATTTTTGCTCCTATGAAGTTCTATTTTTTTTATAAAATTCGAAACACAAACAGCAACTCGCTTAAAAAGCTTTTATGTACCCTATATTCCTATATAATTCCAGATTTTTTTCAAAATGATACTTGCAATCTGTTCCAACTCTTGGTATTTAGGTTAAAAACAATTTTAATTTAATTCCAGCTTCAATTGATCTCTAGATACCTACTATATGCTCCACTGTCTAGCTGGCATGTAAATCTAAATGTTATTTGTTGTTCTTAATTTTATCACTGACAACACTGTTGTTATCCATCTTAATAGTGAATTGCATTTTTAATGTCCATTAACAAACACAACACACTGGCCAATATTATTTGAGCTTGAATTCGAAATCTTTTTCTCCACCTTCATGGAGTACAGAGGATGTCATGGCCAGTCGTAAGCAAAACGTTGCAAAGGAAGTAAATATAGTTGTAGTCTCATCACATGTACAAGTCTGTAAAGTTATTTTGTATATGTAAAGGACAACAAGTTGAAAATATTGTGTCATTAAAAATAATTTCGATAGTCATAGTTCAAATGCTTATTTCCGGTATTTCATTTAAACTTTTTCCTGAGTTTTGTTTTTTTTTGTTCTTGCTGACGTGTTGTTTAGGGATTAGCACTTGTTTGGATTAATTTATACAGAAAAAAAAGATGTAGCATGAGAGAAATTTTCTATGCAAGAGAATTAAGGTCACAAGTTATTCACTTAATTTAATTGGACTTTAAAACGTAAGAAAAAAATTTCTTAAAAAAATTACTTTTTAAAGAAAATTGTATACAACAACATAATAGCATAGGCCCTCTTGAATATTAACTACTATGGTGGAGTAATTAATAAAGGACAGTACAAATAATTTCCTTTAATTGTTTAATTTGTATAATTATTCATAAAGACCCTGTATTTTATACCATTCTATACAATGTCTTGCTTCTCTATTTTTTGTTTTTTCCAATTCGAAACTGAACATGTAACATGAACATGTACAATCACTTACTTACACGCTAAGAGAATACAAGAATTGTAAAGGAAGAAGGAAAACGAGTGGAACAAGAAAAAAAACTGGAATCCATTTTATATACGAAACGGAAGTCGAGTGTAAATGCTAAGAGGGTAAATGGTCATTAAATTGAAACACATTAAAAATAGATAATCACCTGTGTAATTAGGCGTCCCCAAAGTATGTTGAGTTATTATCTGAAGTACATTTGCTAAATGTGACTATAATTTCTGTTCAGCAAAATGAAAAAAATTAATAAAAACAGAAAATGAAGAATTGAATAAAGCAACGGAAGAGAAAGAAAAAAAATATGGAAGAAAAAATTATGGAATTTAAGACATGAAATTTGTTTTTCAATTAAAATGTTTAGAAAATAAAAATAATTTTTTCAGGACTGGGGTGACTTGAATTTGACAAAAAATCTCAACACTTTTAAATACGCCACGGCGTATACCAGCCTCCACCCCAGCCTTACGTTGTAGAAGAAAGAGTTATCGGCGGTCTGTCTATGATCTACCATGGGTCTTAGAAAATTAAGGTCCGTTATCTAACTAGCAGATGCAATGGATGTTTCCAGGAATAGGGGAGGTTAATCAGCGAAGTCGCCGTGGTCTAGTAGGTAGTCTGTTGGCTTATTAGACGAAAAGCCAGGGTTCGAGCCCCAGGCCCGACATCAAAACAAAATACAAAAAGTATTTCTTCGGCGTCTTCCTCTCAGCAAAAACTCTGAGAGTAAATAAAATTGCCATGAAAAGTTTCTTAAAAATCTGTCGTTCGTACTCACGTATACAAATTAACACACGCAACATAAGTGTTGTGAGAATCTAGGTCGTAATCCTGACTTGTAATGACCAATTATGTATGTTATGTGTAATCAGCGTACTAATTTTAATGTTTTTATCCATTCCCGAAAGTCTGCACAAGCGTTGACTTCGCTGCTTTTGAGGGCAACGAAAGCGTATACTATGAAGTCGCCGTAGTCTAATAGGTAGTGTGTTGGCTAATTAGTCGTAAGGCCATGGTTCAAATCTCAGGTCAGAGGAAAATATGAAAAAATATTTCTTCGGCCACTTTCTCTCAGCAGATTTCTGGCAAGA
This sequence comes from Sarcophaga subvicina, assembly GCA_936449025.2. Classification (NCBI taxonomy): domain Eukaryota; kingdom Metazoa; phylum Arthropoda; class Insecta; order Diptera; family Sarcophagidae; genus Sarcophaga; species Sarcophaga subvicina. The sequence goes on along the minus strand of OW388083.2, from coordinate 100,938,433 downwards.
ACACTGAGAGTAAATAAGGAATTGCCATGAAAAGTTTCTCATAAAATCTGTCGTTCGGAGACGATCTTAAACTGTAGGTCCCTCCACTAATATATGAAATTAACACACACAACATAAGTGGTGTGAGAAGCTACGAACGGGAGTTAATCCAGGTTTAGGTTAGATTGTAGTCGCCATAGTCTAGTAGGTAGTGTGTTGGCTTATTAGATTAGAGAACAGAATATACAAAAGGACTGAAATCCTCATTGTTTAGTACATTGTGTTATGCATTATTAGAAAATAACCCGTGGTTCATCCTCTTGCTCAGATATTTCGAACAAAACCAAACGAAATTTATAAAAATACTTCTTTCGTTGACTTCCTTTCAGCAGTTACCATGAAAAGTTTCTCAATATGTATGTCACATCACTCATGGCTAAATTTAACACACACATACAACATGAATGCTGTGCTAAGCTAGGTTGTAATCTTGACTAAGGGGTTGTTATAACCAATTAAGAAAAGGAAAGTTAACCATTGACAATGCATTTTGCTGGGTCTACCTACAGTGCTGAATAGATTTTGCTCAACTTATGGAGTGGAATAGTAAGTAGGTAGACGTGGCTGTCCATCGCAGAGGATTGGACACACTTAGGCGAGATAGGGTACATTGTCATACCACAGTTTTCCATTTCCTTCAAGTTCGGGAACCATTTGGTGTTACTGGTAATGAAACTAAGGCTGCCAATGTTAATGCGGCACCAAGATGACTTCTTCTCCTACGGCATAGTATCGGGAATGTTCCCAGTATTTGAGGTGGGTATTCATCTGAGTACACTTATCTGGACATACTTAGGCCACATAGTTTCAATAGTTTTCCTCTCTCCCTTTCTCCTGGAACTACTTGGAGCTTTTGGTGAATTAGCTTAGACTGCATTTGTCCACGCGTGACAGTTCCTCCAAGTCGTTTATAAAGTAGCCACCACAATGGATTCTTCTCCTACAACATACTGTCGGGCATGTACGCAATAGCTGAAGAACAGTTTCTTCCTCTTGTTTATTTCTGAAGCAACTGCAGAAATCGTTAATAAGGTTTCCAAAGCCAATACGCCTTACATGCGTTTCCATAATGCAACGCACTAAACGGCCTCAACAACAATACTTAACGTACTTCTTTTGAATTTAAGCAGACTTATCGAGCGCCCTCTATTCCGTTTCGGCCAGATTTTCTGCACCGTTCTGCCTGTGTCCAAAGTTGCTAATATATTGTTGATAGAATCGACAATGGCATTTGCCTTAGAGGTATCCCAAAGTCGAGAGCTTTTGGAGAGTGCATTGCTTGGCCAGTTTATTCGCTCCTCAATTACCTAGAGTGTCATTGTGTCCTGGTACCCAATACGATATGGTTACCACATTGTTGTGCTATCTCATTGAGGTATCTGCTACAACTATACCCTATCACAGAGTTCATCATGATGGAATTACAGGCTTTGATAGCCGTTTGGCTATCGGAAACTATGATAATGTCCCTCTGCAGAATATTTGACTACTGAAAACAATTTTCGGCGTTGTCTTCATTACCGATACCTCTGCCTGAAAGAGGCTACAATAATCTGGCAGCTTTAAAGGCTGTCTATACCAATTAATTCCTAAAATATTTCACATCCAACGGTTCCATTAGCAGCCATTGGTGAAATTGTGGGGTATTATGACGAATTTTTCGAAAAATGTTAGACAAGTAATTAAATTTTTCTGGTTATTAAAACTTTCTTTACTTTCCACTTCTAATGGTATGTGCTATTATGAGGAAAATTTAAAAATATTTGTTTAGAGTACACTTTTATATCCGAACATCTACAATTCTTATAACAAAACATAGAAAATTTTTAATTAAAAATTAAATTACAAAACGCACATACAAAAGACAAACACACCATATGTTATAGGAGGAAATATAATCTAAACCGCCCTCGTATATTCTACAAGTATGAGTATGAAGATGTGTAAAGGATATAAAAGTTTAATAAATATAAAGAAAGGATTTTTACTATGCCCGCAGCAATTTAAGAGAGAAAAATAGAGAAAAAAAATCAAATAAAATGTATGTATGTAGCCAGCAATGAGAAGCTAAAATATAAGAAAAGAAAAAGTAATTTGACGTTTACATAGACAATAATCATAAACTGACATAATTGTTACATTCACTACTTTTACCCAGGAGCTTTTGTTCGAACATAAAATGATTGATGATGATATGAAACTTTGTATTCCTCTTCGTCATAAGTGAGTAAGTGTGTGCTGTATGTAGTAACACCCATGTTATGCTTTTAACCCATACACTACCCATAAACCCCTATGTATGTGGGTTCATACATGTATGTTCAAACAATAAGACTAGAGTTGAACCATTTGGTACTCTGTCTGAAAATTTGTTCATCACCATCGTTATCGTCAACTTTTTTTTATATCCGTTTCACACACACATACATACATACATTCATGCATTTATACTGGCAGTCCGTCATTCAGTCTTTATTGGTCACATAAAGACTACAAAACTATTTTATTGATAAATTGAAATGAATTGTGACCATATAATATAAAACATGAACTCAATCCATAGTAAAGCAGTAGACAGACGTATGTATGTATGTGTGAATGCATGGAGCATGTCCTGGCACTTGATGAACAATAAAGACGGAGATTGAAAACAAAAAGAGTATTTTATGACATTTAAGCTTTAGAGTACCAAACGTTTGCAATAAAAAAAAACAAAAATTCTGTGACAGGGTTATTATTTGTATGCAGCCAATGGCTCTTAGCAACAAGTACCAATAATTTCTTCTTTTTGTTTCTTTTTTTTTAAATCTTTTGCACGAATATAATATAAAAAAATATTTTTTAAAATATAAAATCCAACGAAGGACACATTATTTTTGTTGTTTTTATGGGATTTAAAAAATTTTTATTTTGAAAAAAATTTAAAAAACTTTGACAATGTCTCAGCATGAACAAAGAGCATAGCTCTGCGAACATTTTTTGAATGGTTAACACATAAAAATCATAAAAAATTATATGTTCTTACAAGGCCATAAACAAATCCAATGTATTTCTATTTTGTGCTGGGCATACCAATGGCGGTCGTCATAATCTAGTGTGCAATAAATTGACTTACAAGGCGAGGGCTCCTGAGTTTAAGCTTCAACTCTGATAGGAAAGAAAAGTATTTATTTTGACGTCTCCCTCTCAGCAGTCTTCTTAGAAAAGTTGTAAGAAAAATAAATACTTCTTTTGGCAATACCTCAGCAGTTTGCTGGCAAAAACTTTGATGACAATTCAATTGCCATAAGAAGCTTCCCATGTTTGTTGTTCTGATTCGACAATAAGCTGTAGGTTGTTATAGCCAATAATGTTAAGCCAAAGCACCCCCTAATGAGTGATTATTATGATAAAAACAAATTATAAAACCCTACAGCCATTGCCATATAAAAATTAAACTGAACCACAATGCGTATAATTGTCACACATCACTTAGTATCGTAGAAAGAATATAAGAGCAAATAACATATAAAGAGTGGTGCAACCAAAACGAGGTTAATTGTAAATAAAACAAAAACTTTTCAAAAAGTTTCTCGTGCAAACGAGCCCGTTCTTCGTTCGGGGTGGGGCAAGTAGCGCTATCCTGTTGGCACAAACTATTGCTGAGGTTCACATTCTTAATTACTGGTCACAAGAGGTCCGTTATCTGGCATTCATGGCAACAACTTCAATCTTACATTCGAAGAAGTGCGGCCTTATGATAAAGACAGCCAATCGACCGCACTAAACAGTCAATCATTGTGGTTGCCTCAGTATTTCAACAATCACTCATGGATGCTCAATTGCCCAACTGCTGCAATTCTGTTTGTTAACCTGCATGCATACATACAAAATTCGTGTTCACAACTTTTCAGTCAGGATTACAACCCAGCTTCTCACATCACTTATGTTGTGTGTGAATTTAATACATGAGTGGCTGGACCTACATTTTAAAGTCGACTCCGAACCACGGATTTTGGAGAAACTTTTCATGGAAATTTCTTAGAGTTTTTGCCAGAAATCTACTAAGATAAGTCGTAGGCGAAATATTTTTAATATTTCGTATCGTTGGAGATATCTGACCTAGGGTTTGAACCGTGGACGCACATCTAATAAGCCAACACACTACCTACTATACTCCGACGACTTTAAAACGACGTCAATTGTTAATAAAACAAAAAATTTTCAAATAGTTTCTCGTGCTGTGCCGTGTGTCAAGTGGCCTGTTGGGACTACATATCGTTCAGGTTCCTATCCTCAATTTCTGGTCACAAGAAGTTCGTTATCATAACGCGATAGTGAACAGCATTTGCGATAAGTGCATGTGTGGAAAAAGTGCAGTCCTATGATGCCACCAGCCCATCAACAGTATCAAACAGTCAGTGTTTGTGGTTGTATCAGTTCTTCAACAATCACTCTTGGATTCTCATTTGTTCATATGCGGTAATTCTGATTGTTAACGAATCCACTAAAACCCACTAGATGTGTGCCTTGTTGCTGAAGACGATTTTCTTTGTAAAGTCACTATTTACTTTAGTATGTTCAACCAAACATTCGGCGTATTAAAGATGCTTGAAATGGTTAGCAGGCTTAAACTCTTGAACCAAATGAATCTAACATGCGAATAAATTCAAATCTTTATTTAAAATTCGGATCAATGATGTTTCAGAGAAGTTTATCATCTCCAACACCATCTTCATCATTACAAATCTCTCAATAAAGCACACGAGTTTCTCATCCGAAGTGTCCAATTTTCTGTGACTCGTATAAATCATACTGAATCTGACCAGCACTATGGGTTATATTGAGCTGGGAGGCACGCTGTAGGTTGTGGCTTAGAAAAACCCATGGTGAAAAAGTCTAACGAAGTCAAATCATACGACCTCGGTAGCCAGTTCATATCAACTTGACGTGAGATGACACTGTCGGCAAACTGCTCGTATCAAATATCCAATATGATACAGGCTCTGGAGCATGTAGCGCCATCTCACTGAAACAACACATTGGTGGTGGAAATCAACGTTCTGGAAGTCGCCGTGGTCCAGTAGGTAGTGTGTTGACTTATTAGACGTGAGACCACGATTAAAAACCCAGGTCAGACTTCTGTAATAAAACGAAATATGAAAACAGATTTTTTCTTCCGCAACTTTCTCTCAGCAGATTTCTAGCAAAAACTCTGAAAGTGATTAAATTGCCAAGAAAAGTTTCCCAAAAATCTGTCGTTCGAATCGACTTTAAACTATAGGTGCCGCAATTCATGGATAAAAATTAACACACACAATATAAGTGGTGCCAGGAGGCTAGGTCGTAATCCGGACTAAAGAGCTGTAGTGATCAATTATGTATGTATGTAAGTTCGTGTGAAGCTCAACTGTTGGGCACGATGAAGAATCGAGGTTGACAGCTTTTCTGTCATACTATCACAAACATCACCAATGTTTTGTGGCAGAGTGAACTGGGCGAGCATGCGAAGCATGTTTTTACATTTCCTATTGGCCTGGTTTACTGAAATTAATGCAATATTTTCCCTATTATGAACACATTTGATCAATTATGGTAACCCAAAAAATTACAAAGTGCACGAATTGCATTTTGATTGAATGCCTATTTTTCGTAAAAGGTTTCAAAAAATCTTAAGGCGCTGCTCGATTGTGTAACTCTCCATGGTTGAATTTGTCAAATACTGAAGCAAAAAAAAAAAAATAAATTTAAAAAAAAAATAAAAATAAGGTTAGGTTAGGTTAGGTTAGAGGACGTGTACATTGCAATTACGACAAATACAGTACCCGGAGGTCGAATTGACCCATTGTACATTGTGTGTTAATTTTATACATGAGTGGTGGGACCTACAGTTTAAAGTTTACTCCGAACGACAGATTTTTGAGAAACTATTTATCGCAATTTTAGTTACTTTCAGAGATTTTGCCAGAAATCTGCTGAGAGGAAGTCGTCGAAGAAATACTTTTTGTATTTTGTGTTCATGTCTGGCCTGGGGCTCGAACCCTGGCTTTGCGTCTAATAGGCCAACACACTACATACTAGACTACGGCGACTTCAAAATTAAAAAAAAAGAAATCAAATAAATTTCGTTAAAAAACTTGACACCTTGGTGGCTAAGAATTATGGTTGTACCACCGTTTATTTACACTCTGAAATATCCTACTAGTTCTTAAAGAAATGCCATCATACATACATGCATAATTGGTCATTACAACCCTTGAGTCAGGATTACAGCCAAGCTTCTCACACCACTTATGTAGTGTGCACTAATTTTATACGTGAGTGGCGGAACCTACAGTTTAAAGTCGACTCCAAACGACAGATTTTGTTTTTTTTTTTTTTTGAAACTCGTTTATGCCAATCTTTTAATTTCTCTCAGAGTTTTTACCAGAAATCTGGAGACGTTCCTGGCCTCACGTCTAATAAACAAACTCATTGCCTGTTAGACCACAAGGACTACAGTAAGTATTTTAGTACAGAGTTTTTAAATTTGAATTTATTAGTGGTTACAGCCTTTATTTTTTTGTATTTGTTTTGATTGTTCATATTCTAAATTCAAATTTCCTTGATAACCAAATTATATTATAAACTCATGAGAGATGGACAATGTTGATTATGGTTGAATTAAAAATCTTTATAAACACAACCACAATACATAACATTTACTAATTTAGTACCAACATAATTATGTTTCATTGCATTTATTTCAAAACTTTTTCAAATGTACAGATACAGATACATACATACATGTACATATATATACATACATACATATTTAATAATAATTTTATTTCTATTTTCATTTCTATTTCTAGTTTTTCTTAATTCTATTTCATGATTTCTAATATCAAAATATTACTGTTGAATGTCATAAACAGCATACATTTCATATCTCTTTTCAATTATATACTTAGAAACACGCATATACATGTATATACATATACATGCATTAGAACAAATTTTTTATGTGTTAGTAAACCAATATGTATTGTATGCTATACATATATGACAGTAGACATACATAATATAAAAATTTGCTATGAAATGTATTGTAGTGTGAGTATAATAGTGTTGGTTTTAATAACACAACCATTATAAACTTTAGCCTACACACACATTTATACATATACTTGCCATCTTGAATATATGTTGTGGTGTGGCATGGCATGACATGGCAATGGTATAATATGGCATGAGAGCGTTAGAGAGTAACTTTAGCACTTTTCGGTTGCAATAAATGAAACTAATGGAAATCCTTAATATCTTTCATATGCAGGCACTTGTATCTTTGTGATTTGTACATATTTTATCTCACAGATAAAAGTTAAGTTTTCATTTCATTTCTGTTTTTTTTTTTCGATTTTTATTTAAGTACTGTTGTACGGTATGCGCACATACATATATAAAAATAAATGATTATTTATAAGAGTTCTCTATAACATTAAGATTTAAAACGAATAATTGGCTGTTGAGTGTTATCAATTAGAGGGTGTGTATATAGTATGGATGAAAGCAAGATGAGAAATATCCTAGCCTTAGTGCACATACTCTAGACATGAATTCATGTGACCCCAATAGAATATACTCCAGTTTTCACTACCATTGAGTCCCTAGTACACTTTTATGCAGTTTTTTATTCAGTTAATCGTGGAAAATGGAGACTTCTCGGGCAAAGATCAAAAGATCCAAGTCTAAAACAAGAACTTACTCTTTCTGGAAGCATTTCATGAAGTAGAAGCTAAATAGGTAGTCTTGGGTTATTTGTGGCACTGTCTTGTTCAAACTACGTACCGTCCAGTTAATTTTCTTCAATTTCAGTTCAATAAAAGCTCGATTATCATACGTTTATCGTCACTATTACGACCTAGCTTTTCACACCACTTGTGTTGTGTGTGTTAATTTTTATAGATGAGTGGTGGGACCTAAAGTTTAAAGTCAATTCCGAACTACAGATTTTTGAGAAACTTTTCATGGCAATTTAATTTACTCTCAGAGTTTTTGCCAGAAATCTGCTGAGAATAAGTCGCCGAAGAAATAGTTTTTGTATTTGTCTTGATGTCTGGCCTGGGGCTCGAACCCTGGCTTTTCGTCTAATAAGCCAACACACTACCTACTAGACTACGGCGACATCCACTTAAGTTGTGTGTATTAATTTTATCCATAAGTGGCGGGATCTACAGTTAAAATTAGACTCCAAACGCGAAAATTTTTTTGCTGAGAGTAAGTCGCACCAGAAATATTTTTTTATATTTCGATTTGATGGAGAATATCTGATCTGGGCTTTGAACCGTAGCCTCACGTCTAATAACCCAACACACTATCTGCTAGACTACGGCGGCCTCAATAGCCATTTATGCACTTTTTGTTTTGTTAATCGTGGAAATTGGCAATTACTCGCTTTATTCTACTCTTAATACTTGGGGTTGCATCAACAAATTCAGACCATATTGCTACACCATACAGGACCCACTTTAGCGTCTTTCGATGGGTCTGCAGTTAAAAATTGTGTGTCAATTGCATTCGTCATATCAATTTAAATAAGTATACTTGGTAAAGTCACCAATGGATCAAACGCCAACTTAGATATCTGGAACTAGACGAGAAATTTCTTCTGTGACTTCCCCTCTACAGCCATCTTCTGCAAAAACTTTGAAAATAAATAAAAAATTGCCATGAATTATTTCTCAAGAAGGTATCGTTCGCAGGCTCCTTTAAACTGTAGGTTCCGCCACTCATGTATTAAGTTAACACACGTAACATCTGTGGCGTAGGACTTAAAGAATAATAGTTATATACATATGTACATACACAATTGATTATTACAATACTTCAGTCAGGAGTACAACCTAGCTTCTCAGCACCACTTATGTTGTGTGTGTTAATTTTATTGCATGAGTGGCGGGACCTACAGTTTAAAGACGATTTCAAACGACAGATTTTTGAGAAAGTTTTCATGGCAACTTTTATTTACTTTCAGAGTTTTTGCCAGAAATTTGCTGAGAAGAAATCGCCGAGGAAATATTTCGTCATATTTCGCATTTTATTGGAGATGTCTGACCTGAGGTTTGAACCGTAACCTCACGACTAATTAGCCAATACACTACCTACTAGACTACGGCAACTTATGGGTGTATAATGGGACTTATGTTTGTCTAATGGTTTTGTCCAATCATTTTAAGTTAGTATACTTGGTGAAGTTGTCGTAGTCTAGTAGGTAGTGTAAGGGCTAGGTCGTGGTTCAAATCTTAGCTTAGACATCTTGAACTGAACGAAATATGAATCAAATTTCTTCGCCGACTTTCAGAAATCGACTGTAAAGAGAGACTTCTGGCAATAACTCTGAGAGTAAATAAAATTGTAACGAAATGCTTTTCAAAAACTTGTCGTTTAGAGTCAACTTTAATCAATATGAGTAGTAACTAAACAAAATATGAAAAAATTTCTTCGGCGACTGCCTCTCTACAGCCGACTTCTGGCATTAAATCTGAGAGTAAATGAAATTGCCATGAAAAGGTTTTCAAAAATCTGTCATTCGGAATTGAATTTAAACTGTAGGTTTCGCCACTCATGCATAACACACAACATGGGTGGTGTGGAAAGCTAGGTCGCTGTTATGACTAAAGGGTTGTAATGATCAATTCAATCATCAACGCAATGAGCAATACTTGACAATGTAAGATAACTTGTCTATTCCAATACTGACAATTTTTCAAATTTTTGTTCTTAAAAAAAAAAATAATTCGAAAAATTATTCGTATATCCGATTATTCATTAAAATTCGATTCGATTTTTTACAAGATTTTTTTATTTTTTTTTTAATATTTTTTTTCTTTTAAAGCATATAATATTATCATTCTCTTACTAACCTCTCGAATTATTCAGATCCAGTAGGGCTACCCTTATGTATAGTACATACGTACATGCAATTTGAAGATCATATTTTGTGCAAATGAATAAAATGTTGAGTATGTCACTGCATAAAACTTAATGTCAGTTTGAAAATAATTTTTTTTAATTTTTTTCTTCTTATTTTATTTTTATTTCATTTATAATCACAAGTTTTCTTCAGTCATCTTTCTTTTTGTAATTTTTTTATTATTTGTTTTCAAGTGTTTTTCTATTTTTATTTTAATGTGTCAACTAAAGATAAATTTTTTTTTGTTTTCCTTTTTACTTACTCGTACTCATGGATAGAAGTGCACAAGAAAAGAAAATAAAAGTTTAATAAAAATCATATGACTTCTTAAGTAGATAGATGTGTCATAGACAAAAACTATATTGGCTCTTAGGAGTTACAAAAAAATGTATTTAAGAAAGCCAATAATGTTGTTGAAATATAACAAAATACTACGAACTATTGAAATGGATTAGATTAGGTTAGAGATACAAATGAAAATTTGTATGACACTTAAACTTGACATATGTTAATTAATTTCAAGCAATGAGAATATCCACTGATTTATAATAATTTTGTTTAAAAAAAAATTTTTTTTTGAAGATCTCAAATATTGTCGAAAGCTAAAGGATCTGTCAACAAGGTGTAATGCACTTCGAAAGCTGTTAAAAGACATCTTGTTGAAGCTACGTCTGCTAAATTAGTTGCAATTTATTTAGTCTATTGTGTTGAATCATCATAGACGGAAATATAATTCAATAACTGGAGCAAATAATAAAAATTTCTGGTTTACAAAATGTACCTGTTGGTGGGGCAAAGTATATTTTAAGATTTTAATAATCATCCTATTGAGGGAAATACAAATTTGATTCCAGTGGTTCATTAAACGTATGTCTATGAAACGCAAAATCTGCCAAAAACATCCACGATATCCATGAGATTTTGCTGGAGAATCCGAGGCTGCCAATTTTGCTTTGGTCACAATGACTCGGCTTTTTATAGACCATAACTCTACGGATTGTGTATCGTGATTTTGACCTGTATCCGTACAAAATTCAACTGGCCCAGGGATTGAAAGTAAAGGACCTTATGAATGGGTTATAAAGCAATTGCCAAGAGAGCTTAAAATTGTCGAATTTAGGATGCTACCAATCCACATGAGATCCAAGGGCGGCCAAAAACTCACAATTTGGTGTGGATTTTAGTATGGCCTGTATTAGATAATTTTAACACCAATGATATGTGCTTTCAATAGGACGCTGCATGCCCCACAGTTGATGACATACTGGATATCCTGTAGAAGCATGGTCATCTCACGTAGGGATAATGTAAACAGGCCAATAAGCTACAAACCTTAGCGGTCCTTAAAACTCACATAACATATGTCAATCATCAATTTATGCATTAGAGTCATGGAAAATTGCTCGTTTCGATTGTACTTCACACAGAAGAGCTTGGCGAATATTTGAACGATGTTGTAAGCAAAATGGGAAATTGGAGAAATTTGGAGAAATTAGAGAAATTGGCAATTTATCTTTATGTTCATTGAAAAATTAAAGCGAATAAACAAAATTGTTCAATTTGGCACGATGCCAATACACATGAGATCCCAGAGCTTCTGCATCCTGAAAAAGTCCCTGTTTAGAGTGGATTTTGGGCTGGCGACTTCATCGTTCCATATTTTTTTGTTTTGAGCGACGTTTTCCAGGTCATCACTGTCAACAAAGAGCTCTGTAGGTCACTGGTTATTATGTTCTTTCGGCATGAATTGGACGATATGGACACCAAAGAGATATGCTCTTTACACAATGGGTCTACATGCCACATAACTCATATCACATTCGATCTTCTGCAGGAGCGATTTAGGCACATGATTATCTTCGTTCAATTGTTATAAACTGGTAACTGAGAACGTGGTATCTAAATGCGTAAAGCTTTTTTGTGGAGTTTTCTGTGTGTATAAAAGCCTCTTTAAAGCCAACATAATCCCTGTCATTGGTCAAATCCAGCCTTATTTATGAGTCAAAGTAAGTGAAAACTGAATATTTCGGATGTAACCTACACATAGAAGCCGTGGCTGATATTAAAACTTTATATTCCTTACAAAATGTTATCAATAGCCCTTTCAAATTAATAAACAATATCGATAGTATCTCGTCGTAGGCTTTTAGGTAGTGTGTTAGCATATTTACGTAAGGCCCGTGTTCAAACCCCAGTCCAGACATAAAAACGAAAATATGAAAACATATTTCTTCGGCGACTTCCTCTCAGCAGATTTCTGGCAAAAACTTTCCCATGTAAATTTTCTCAAAAAATCTGTTCGAAATCGACTTTAACCTGCAGGTTCCGCCACTCATGTATAAAAAATTAACGCACAAAACATGAGTGGTGAGAGAAGCTAGGCCGTAATCCTGACTGAAGGGTTGTAATGACCAATTATGTATGTATGTATCTCGAACACACGTACTCTTCTTTTTAAATTAAAAGATTGTAAGGGTTTAAGTAACAATTCAATTCTATGAGGTAATACACTACTTCCTACAAATTATTTCTTGTTTACACAAAACCAAATACAGATAATCATTATGATTCATTTAATTTTTTCGAAAATGACATGGGGCTAAGTTATAGATTTTTATTCCTTAGAATGTCAGCTGAGTTATTGAAGGCAGAAATCGTGTTAAAAAATGTTAAAATGTGACTATAAATAATAATTACATCCATGTGTATGTATGTATGTACATTGAAAAATTTATTTACATATGGTGCGTATAATTAATATGGAATCAAACAATACTTAATAATCATACGCCATGGTGGGTAATCATATTCGTAGTAAAAAAATAAACTTAAAAACTATTGCATGCCTACAGGGGTTACTACGAAACATTCAATAAACATATTGTGCGTATGAGTAATATGTAATCAAACAATATTTAATAATCATACGACATGCCGGATTTTTGTAGTAAGTGAATAAACTTAAAAACTATTGCATACTTTCTGGGGTTAGTAAGACGAATTCAAAGAAAATTAAAAAAAAATTTAATCAATTTGAATTGGAAAAATTCATGTTTTTGAATAAATTAAGAAAATTTTATTTTCTATTTTTATGTTCATTCTTTTTATAGAATAACTAGCAACAATAAATAAAAGATTTAAACAAATTATACGAATCCACTAAATTGTATAGAAAATTGAAATTTTATTAACTTTTTAGCAATTTTTTCCGTTTTATTACTCATACTAAATCAATTAAAACATTTAAGGCTAGCATTTGTTCATGGAGCACCATAAATATTTATACAGAAACGTTCTCTTTGACCAAATATTGTTGCTCGTCATTGGCCCCCGGACGATAACATTTTACCCATCAACGATAATAAAAATATAATTGCCAAATAGAAAATGCATAAAATAAAAGATGATGGATATATGGTTGGATGGATGGATGGATGGAAAATGAACATGAATGGTTTATATACTCCACTACAACCACTACCACTTGCAAAACTTGCTATGTTACTCTATGCATTGCAATAATAAAAACACATAAAAAAACCAAAGGGTCAACTTCTCTAAAAATAACCAACATTCTAGCCACAGACGCCTATTCATGAAAAACTATGCTGTGGCTAAATGCAAGAGAAAATAAAAATAGCGGGGAAAAATTCAAAAAATTTTGTTTTACATACTCACAAATGAATGAATTGTATGAATGATGGAATGTATGAATGGCATGGAATTTAGTGGAGACTGATCATAAAATGCAAAACGAAACGAAATTGTAAATCGAACAAACTATTAACAACCGCACTTTAAAACAAAAAAGTTAACAACACATGCTCTAAAATAACAGAAAACAACAAAAACAGAAATGATGATGAACGGTTAGATTTTTGTTCTCATTTTTTATTATTACCTGCTCTGTATATGCTCTACATATTGCCAAAAAAAGAAGGAGAACTTCAAACATATGACAGTCAAGTGTATTTGCAATACAGTTAGTAGCACAATTTTTTTTTTTTGTTTTTTGAATTGTCCATTCAAATTCAGAAATTTTTACACTCTTTTCCTTCTATTATTTTTTCGGTTTTTTGTTTTCTGAAAACCTAGCGAGCAGAACTACATTCAAATGAACGCAACATTGTAGACATGTATGAGGGAGAATTATAAAAAATTATACCACAGGACATGTGTCCAATGATGTATACATACATATGTATGTATGTACGTAGGATGGCAAATGGTGGTATCTAAACAAAAATATGCAGAAACCAAACAACAAAAAATTTATGGCGGAATAAAAAAAATAAGCATATAAGGTTACTAGGGGGAATACTACCCAGAAAAACAAAATAAAAATAATAACGAGTGTCCCCTCGTATGATAACCAACAGAAAGTCTTTTTGCTGTTTTTAATATGCCAGCAAATATGACTTTTCTATTGTAAAAAATAAATATGAAAAGCTGAACACCAAAATTCTTAATGGCTTGCTGGCAAATTTCTAAATTTATCATCTCCAAGACCATCTTCATCATTACAAATCTCTCAATAAAGCGCACAAGCTTCTCATCCGAAATGTCAAATTTTCTATGACTCGTACAAATCAGACTGGATCTGACCACTGGCGTGGTTTATATTACGCTTGGAGAAACGCTGTGGATTGTGATTTAAGAAAATACAACGTGAAAAAGTCTAACGCAATCAAATCATACGATCTCGGCAGCCAGTTCATATCAACTTGACGGGGGAAGACACTGTCTCGTCAAATTGCTTGTATAGAATATCCAATGTGATACGAACTCTGGGACATGTAGCGCAATTTTATTGAAACTACACATAGGTGGTAGCCATATCATTTAATACAAGCCAAAAAAAAGTTTGAAATTAGCGTTCTAGAAGTCGCCGCGGCTTATTAGACGTGCGGACTCGGTTCACATCACAGGTCTGGCACCTCCAACTAAACTAAATGTGACAAAATATTTCCTCGGCCACTTCCTCTCAGCAGATTTCTAACAAAAACTCTGAGAGTAAATAAAAATTGCTATGAAAAGTTTCTCAAAAATCTGTGGTTCCTAGTCGACTTTAAACTGTAGGTCCCGCCACTCAAATTAACACTTACAACCTAAGTAGTATAAGAAACTAGGTCGTAATCCTGACTAAAAGGTTGTAATGATCAATTATGTATGTTATCAGCGATCTGCAATGTTTTCTTTTTGACAGTGTTGGCTTAGCGCATGCCCTTCTCAAAGAATTATTGAACGTTAAGGCCATCAATCCAAAATTCACAACAAACAGTGATTTTTTCGGAATGCAATGGTGGCGCTTGGAAGTCCAGTGGTAGCAAGTTGACATCAACTCAATGTGAAATGATCCTGTCCTCAAATTGCTTGTACAGAGTATTCAATGTGATATGAGCTGTGTGGCATGTAGCATCATCCATCAATGAAACCAAATGACGTTGGTATCCATATCATCCCATTTAGAAGATAAAAAAGTTGGAAATAAGCGATCTATTGTGCTCTTTGTTAACAGTGATGATCTGAACATTGTCCTTCTCAAAAAAGTGTAGAACGTTAACACCGCCAGTCCAAAATTCACAACAAACAGTGACTTTTTCGGGATGCAATGGACGCTCTTGGAAGTTGAGTCTCGACAATTTTAGAATCAGTTGCCAATTGCTTGAGATTCTATTCAGCGAACATACGTACATTGTCTACGGTCCTTTTGTATTCGTTCATTTCTATCAGTCCATGGCGATTTGGAAAACATACACACATAGTCGGTCATTACAACTCTTCAGTCAGGATTACGACCTAGCCTCTCACGCCACTTATGTTGTGTGTGATAATTTGTATGCATGAGTAGTGGGACCTACAGTCGATGCCGAGCAAAAGATTTTTGAGAAATTTTTCATGGCAATTTTTATTTACTCTCAGAGTTTTTTTGTCGGAAATCTACTGAGAGGAAGTCAGCGAAAGAAATATTTGTTATACTTCGTTTTGATCGAGATGTCTAACCTGGGGTTTAACCCAGGGCCTCACCTCCAATAAACCAACACAACCTACTAGGCTACGTCAACTAACAAAACAGACTAAATGACAATCAATTTGCCAGATGTAGCTTCAACAATTTCCCTATGTCCCTATTCCACACACATATTAAAAAACCTACGCCAACACCATTCTACAATAGCAAAACCATCTGTAAGGCATTTCAAATTCTATTTCTCTTTCCCTATTTCTTTTCTTTTGTTAAATTATTCCCCTGTTTACAAAGTATAACAAAAAAAGAAAAAAAAACAAATTTTTTTTTGTTTCATAAACAAACAACAATAATACCCAGTTTACCATAGTACGGCAATAGTAAAAGCAAAACGAATAATAAAACAACAAAAAACCGGAGTAAAAGAAATTATAACACATACTACAACAAATATTAAAAATATAGTATAACGGTAATATAATGTTTTCGTTAGTTAGTTGACTGTTGTGCTATTACAGTTGCTTTCGTCGTCTATTTGTTTTTTTTTTTTTTTTGGAGGTTATTTAAATGCAAACGAGAGAGTACTTGTTATTAAAGTTGTGGAAGGTACTAATAGCAGCAAATAGGGGGTTCAGACAAATTAGAAAATTTGGAATTATTCGCTGCAAAAGAAACTTGTTTTAAACGATTGTAGCAATTTAGCATATTTTTCTGCTCATTATGGCATATTTTGCATTGGAATATTTAACTCTATACTTATGAAACTAAAGTCAATAACAAATTAGAGTCAGCTGGCCATCCACAATATTATCGATACTTTCAGTGTTGACTTTTCGAAAAAAGTTAAAATAGTTCTCTTTCAGTGGTACCGCCAAATAAAAAACTTTCCAATGTATCCAGAATTTCACTACAAAACATTTCTCATGGACATGTTACTCTTTAGTATTTTTGGTCATAATGGCATGACTTTTGTTTGAGGTAAATGTAGATATAACTCCAGAAATACTTCCTTAAGCATACAAGCAAAGATACATAGGTTGATCTTTTGAGGTAGTATGCGCTGGCGCAATAGATCAAATTATTGTACTACTTAATATAACAAAAAAAACACCAGCATAAAAAAAGGTAAACAAAAATCCACAAACAATACTACAAGAATAAATGTAAACAAAATACACAAACAACAACAATGAATGTAAACAACGATGTTTACATTTATAGAGATTTCGAGAAGGCGAATTTACGAACATTCAATAACATTCATCAGACTGTTTACCCTGTCATGTAAAAGGCAAGGCAAAGCAGGCGAGTAAGTTAGCGAAATTCAGTCAGTCTTGTGTGAAGACGCAGTGCATTTGAAGAGAGTGATCGTGGTTTGAAGATCTCCAATACAAAGATCTGTCGAACAATTGCCTTGTAATTGTTATTGTTTGTGTAATGAGTATAAACAGAGTAATAACAGAAAAGGCAATTGTTGTTGTTTACATCAAGTTGTGAACAGTGGCACACAGAATTGTGCAAATAATAAAGAATTTTAATAAAAACTAAACACAAATTTGTTTTTATTTTATTTGCAATCTACGAGCTCATATTTTAAACGTTTTTAAAATGTAAAAACCTAACAATATTGTGGGCTTCAAGCTCGAATCCGTGATGCTTAAATAATTTTAATGAATTTCGAATAATAAAAATTAAGATGTTTTTAGTTAATCTAGCCTGAAAGATACTAAGACCGTACCAAGTAGAGAGAATATCTTCTGGAAAACATATGACAGAAAGGACGGTGCCAAGTATTGAGAATGATTAGAAGTTAATGATTAAAACTAATCATCTCTACAATGAACACAATAGAATAGTACATGCTTAAAAAGATCATTATTTCAAGGCAATTTTAGATCACAATCCCATCCTTATACTTGATTCCAAAGCAGCACAATATACGTACGAAAGTGGGAGAAAACAGAAAAATGTTTATCAAAGTTTTCGAAATTTAGAAAATGAAAAAAATTCTCTTCGCTAACGAGGAAATCTAACGACTGCAACTTCCGAAGGAGGATAACATAAAAAATTGAGGTTATAGGTTCGGTTAGGTTAGGTCGATGTGGTAGCTCTGATATCAAAGAGCTAACTTGACCACGCATAGCAGCCCGTTGTGATGCCACGTGTGAACGCAGTCTCTGTATTGACTAAGTTCAACCAAAATCAGGGAAGAGAAGGGAGTTGGTCAGCGCAGGAGCTGCACAAACACGTTATAGGCAGGTCAGGCAATACACAAACGCCCTGAGCATACTTACAGCGGGCGTTAGTTTTGGACAACAACAGTTTTCCTATCATCCTACCTCCTGACACTGTAGGCCAATTACTTGCCGAGCTGGAAAAACCTTGATTAATGGGAATTCAAGATACTTACTTACTTAGTTCGTCATTATTACCCTTCAGTCAGGATTACAACTTAGCTTCTCACACCACCCATATTACGTGAGTTAATTTCATACATGGGTGGCGTGACGTACAGTTTAAAGTCGATTCCAAAAAACAGATTTTTAAGAAACTTTGCATGACAATTTTATTCACTCTTAGAGTTTCTGCCAGAAGACTGCCGAGAGGAAGTTTCCGATGTGAACTAAGTTCTCACGTCTTATAAGCCAACAGCGACTGAAAGAAGACAAAGATTTATTAAAAGGAGCTGCTTTGTGTCAGCCAGGGATTCTTTAAAGAAAAACTGAAAAAATTTTAAAAACAGGGTTTTGTTCTGGAAGAAATTGGAAGGAATTTCGTTTCGTGATAAAAACGCTTAGCCTTCCCCAAGGGCCTATGGGAAAGCATATTGATAGCTGTTGTGCTTTTCTTGAGGCCTTTTATTCTGTTTTTTTTTTTTTTTTTTTTTGTTTGGAATGACAAAGCCATACCAACCTCTTTTTCTATAAAATTTAATATGTTACACGAATCATCAATTCTATTCATTATTTTGGCGAATAATCGCTAAACTTTTTAATTAATTCGAACAGTCAAATGAAAACAGTATTACTGACATTATTAAACCCACAAATAATTGACAACCCTTGGTGATATATGTATGCATACGCAAGTACTAATGGCAGTTGTCGTAACAAATGTCTGCCACAATTTCGTCCTTTTTCCACTGAATCTAAATATAACTACTCTCGTATTTACACACACCGACACATATATATTTATGTTATGCATGGATATGTGAACTAATATCGTATATGCATGCATGGTGTGTACGTGTATAGGTGTGAGTGTTATATGCCCTAATTTATATTTACATATGTATGTATGTGTATGGGAATTTCATCACATGTGTCACAAATTGTATTCAGGTAAACTCAACTGAAATGAAAATGGCGGTGGTGGACAAATAAAATATAAATTTATTCACAAATATTGTATACGTAAAGTTGTGAGTGTAATATATACATACGTATGTACATAGGTAATGTAGATATTTTTGGCCTTATATACACACATATATACATATGTATTTGTCAGTCAACGTTTATATTGTTAAAAAAGGGTATGAAACACTAAACATTGTCCACATTATTATTATTTTCTTAATTGTTGTTGCTTAAAAACAACAAGAACAAAAATAAGAACACATATACAACTATTATAGAGGTTTACGAAGGAGTCTAGTATTTAGAATTAAGTACTCTTTTCATATGCATTTGCAAAAGCATACATACATACATAAGTACATGGAGTTAATTTGAATATGACAATGAGGTTAAAGTTTAAATACTTGAAATTAATTTTCAAATACTGACTTGAGGAAAATTAGTCGTTGTTGTTGTGGTAATTGTTTTCGCAGAATATCAAAAAAAAAAAAATTTTAAATAAAGTTTTATTTGCTTGTTTTTGAAAATTTTTTAATGAAAATTGTTTGTAGAGAACGTTGTTTCTAGTGACAATTATTTCTATAATAATTATTTCAATAATCAAATCAGATTGAGAACAAGCTGATAATAAGGCTGAATGATATTGCCTTAACAAACTCTGTCTGTTTGTTGGCTGAGTCCCAACATGCTTCTCTGAAAATCTGCAGAAACTTTTTACGAACCCAAGTTAATACCAGCGACACTAAACCAATGCTCACAAATTGTATGACATTACCTCTGAAGATGTTAATGTTTCCAAAACAGGGTTGAAATAGATATAGCTAAAAGGGACTTCTAAACTTTGACAACTGATAACGGCCACTTTGTTGCAGATACATCTTTCAAATTAGTTGTCATTTATTCACTCTGTTTTACCAAATCATCATTGACGGATATAGCATTCAACAACACGTACAAATAACGAAATAGTTTCATAAAAATGGGTGTCAGGTTCGAAAACAAAAACACGCGAACTTATTCCAATTTACGATCGCCATCATAGCTCCATCATGAGAAGTATTCGATGGATAAGTTCGAGAGCATAGGTCCAGTAAACATTCATCGATGTAATGCAAGAGCTACCGACAACATTCTGTCTGTCAGGCAGTGTCGATCTTGCATCTTTTACAAGAGATCTACATTTCACAGAAAACTTTGCGAATTTTGTGCTACAACGTAGACCTGCACACGTTCAAAGTACAACTGACTTAGGACCTGAAGGTAAACGACTATACACAAAGACGTGTCTTTGCTGAAAAGTCTCCGGAGCAGTTGGCAACTGATCCTTATTTTTAGTAAAAAATTATCTCCAGCAATGAGACCCATTTTTTGATGAATGGGAACGAGAGGTCGCCGTAGTCTAGTAAATAGTATGTTGGCTTATTAGACGTAAGGCTTCGGTTCGAAAGGCCCAGGTCAGACATCAAGACGAAAACATGAAAAAGTATTCATTCGGGGACTTCTTCTCAGCAGATTTCTGGCAAAATCTGTGAGAGTAAAAATAAAATTGCCATGAAAAATTTCTCAAAAATTTGTCGTTCGGAGTCGACTTTAAATTGTATGTACCGCCATTCATGTGTAAAATTAACACACACAACTTCAGTGGTGTGAGAGGCTAGGTCGTAACACTGATTAAAGGATTGTAATGACCAATTATGTATGTATGTATGTACTATATATGTATGTATGTATTTATGTATGTATGTATGTATATATGCATGTATGAATTTAAGTATGTATGTATGTATGGGCACGTAAACAAAAAAAATTGTTGAATTTGGGACGATACCGAACTACATCAAAACCAAGAGCGTCCAATTCATCCCGAAGAAGTCACTATTTGGTGTGGATTTTGGATTGGATATGGATTATCGGTCCATATTTCATTGAGAATGACGTCGGCCAGGCCTCCACAATCAACGGCAAACACTATAGGTCGGTGATTACTAACCTCTTTTGACCTGAATTGGATGATCTGGAGGTCAGTGACATGTGGATATGTGTCATACAGCTCATATCACATTCGATATTCTGTACAAACGATTTGAGAGCATGGTCATCTCACGTGAAGGTGGTGCAAAATGGCCTCAGACACCGTGTGATTTGATCGTGTAATTAAACTCAATGTTTTCTTTTGGGGATTTCTAAAGTCGCAGGTGTAAGGTCATCAAAACGAGGCGTTTTTATGAATTGCTTTCATTGGGGGCAAATCTTTTTTCTCCAGCATACTCGTCCAGGATTTTGGGAAGTACGTAGTCGCCTTGGTATTGTAGGTATTGTGTTGGCTTATTAGACATGAGGCCTTGGTGCAAACCCCAGGCCAGACATCTTCAACAACACAAAACAAGAAAAATATTTTTCTTTTCTTTTTTTTTTTCTCAGCAGATTTCTGGCAAAAATCTTACAAATCTGTCGTTTGGAATTGAATTTGAAATGTAGGTTCCACCATTCATGTATAAAATTAATACGTACAGCATAAGCGGTGTTGTAATCCTGACTGCAGGGTTGTAATGACCAATTATTTAGCTATGTATGTAAGTAGAAGAAGAAAAAGAAAATCTGTGCAGTTGTTTGCATTTTTGATGCTTAATAATGCACCTTGGCATTTACTTTCTCCCATATGATTATAATCATAATAATTATAAATAAATATAAATATAAAATAATTATCAATTAATAAACATTACTTTAGCAACAAAATGCAATGTCAGAAGGATATCCTGTCTATTTTTGGCTCAGAGGATGATTCCTAAATCAAATATTTGGAGCACCCTTTAGTTTTTAAAATTCGAAAAATAAATGAAAATTCTTCTCCATGCTTCGAAACTGGATGACATGGAAACAAGTATACCACGCCACCTTTTAATGACTCTGTTGCATAAATAGAATTCCTAAACGTCTTTTGTTTAACAACAATTCGACAATTTATTTATTGTACTCACGTTTATTGTACATGTGCATATTAAATAAATAAATTATACGTCTTCGAAAGTCATGTACTCTACAGAACATCATGTAGACAACAAATTTATGACATTTGAAGTTAATTTTTCATTTTTATTTTAAAAAACTAACAATATTTCTAATTTATATGCCACATTTATAATATGTGCCTACCACATTATGTATCCTTATGTTATTCTGTGGTCTTTTTTTTTAATAGAGCCAACAAAATTTATGACTTCATACACTAGAAGAGATACTCAAAAAATTTAAAAAAAATTTTTTTAAAATTTAAGAAAAATCATTAATAAAGTTTTGAAATGCATGTTTATCGGAAACCACAATGTTTATGATTGTTGTTCTAACAATAAAAATAACAAACATGTGTTCAATTACAATGTTTTGTTGCATGTAAGCTGCCTATTGCCAAGCCAAGCAGGCCATTAACTGGTAAATATTTATGGAAAAAACATTATAAAATTGACAGTTTAACAGAAATAAAATTTGTTATGGGCTTTATAAATAATTAGAAAAATAATAATAATAACAACAGCAACAACATCAACAACATTAACATCAACTGAAACATGAGAACTCAACATAATGAAGTGAAACATAAATTAATTGTCATGTGGCAAGTACACACATGTATGGCGATTATTTTAACTCCTAGAAATACTGTCATAAAATAAATGAATTCAAATCAGAGATGAATAGATGGATGGATGGAAGAATAAATGGATGTATGCCTGCTTTGGATGTACATGAAGAAAATACGTGCCAGCAAATGTGAATGATGGACAAAATTTATAAAGGTTTTCATTTACAGACACACTTGGAAATTTTTGTTTAGTTTAGATGTTGGAAACTTTGTGTAGGTCACTAATTTTATTGCATATAGCCCATATAAAAATGAGTTTTGCTTTTACATTGCTTAACATTAAAATTATAAATAAAAGCTACAAAAACAAAACAATGCAGAAAACAAACCCCTTTACAAATTATCGTACTGCTTAATATAACAACAAATGCCAGCATCAAAAAAATGGTAAACAAGTAAACAAAAATCCACAAACAACACTACAAGAATAAATGTAAACATCGTTGCTTACATTTATAGAGATTTCAAGAAATCGAAGTCACGAACATTCGCCTACGAGAATATTCATCAGACTGTTTACCCCGCCATATAAAAGGCAAAGCAGGCGAGAGAATTATTGACGTTCAGTCAATCTTTTGTGAAGAAGAGAGTAATCGTGGTTTGAAGATCTCCGTTGCAAAGATCTGTCGAATAATTGTTTGTAGATCATTTTTATAGATCATGTTCTCAGGAATATTAAGAAATCGGATACAATCGTTTCAGTGCTAAGCTCTTGCCATTAAAAAGTTAAGATTTTTAACCTCTCGCTTCCTGTCATCATTCACTGTCGTCTGCAACATAAATTAAATTTGGAAACAGGAAGATTTCCTATAGAGACTGATCGTGCACCATGTTGAATATTAGAGATCGCAATTGGGTCTTGTAACTGGCATAACTTCTGGCCTATGTGGGATTTTACCCTTTAAAAATTATAAAAAATTAAAGTGACAGCTGCAGTTGTCTGGTTACAATGTGATAATGTATGAGGTTTATTGGAATTTTGTGGTGAGGAACTTTGTTCTTTGAGTATAACTTTTTCCGAAGACGGAGTCCTCGCAGATATCTATATATATCTGAAGATCAAAGGTTAAAGCGCTTTCTGAATAAATCATGTGGAAGGTGATTGAAGCCTATTAATATTTATTGGCAGTTAGAAAACCATGGTAATAATTATCGGATTTCGAAGTGCATTGTTTGACTTGGTGCTCAAACTCTTAAACATTACCCCAAGACAAGTTCATGTCAGATATAGATTGTAATGAAACAACACGATGGGATTCCAATAAGGTCAAGGTTTTCTTCAAGTGTAGCTATTGAATGAGTATGTCGCCGAAGTCTAGTAGGTAGAGCGTAGGCTTATTAGAAGTAAGCCAATGTTCAGACATCAAAAGCAATATGAAAAAATATTTCTTCGGCGACTTTCTCTCAGCAGATTTCTGGCAAAAACTCTGAGAGTAAAACAAAAATTGCCATGAAAAGTTTCTTAAAAATTTGTCATTTCGATTCGACTTTAAACTGTAGGTTCCACCACTCATGTATAACGTGGGTCGTAATCGTAACTTAAGGTTATAATGACCAATTCCGTATGTTATGTGTGAAGCGGTTGAACGAACGATTGTTGTCACTACGTATCTTAATAGGCACAAATTCTTTTTTGAAAGTAAGTGAAGCACGATTTATATTTATTTCTCTACTAAAATTTTAAAATTCTTCGTGGATTGATCCAGTTATCATTATGTTTCCATTTGAGCTGATTCCAGTCTAATATATCTTATTCCGCAAGCAAGACGTCCGCTTACATCCTATGTCCATACGTTAATCTATTTTGTAGATACTCAGGCCGTACTGAGAGTACTTTGTGTTCAATGGAATTGGGATTAGACGCGGAGTGCTTATATAACAATCAGCACCTCTCTAATTTGCCCAAAAGTGTGCTTTGCTCAGCCCTAATTTTGGTTTCAATTATTGGCCATGAGATTCCTTAAGGAGTGGTGAGAAAAGTGTTACTAGCATACCTTTTTGGTCAATGCTTTCATATGGGATTACCTTGTCATAATATATGTATGCCAAGAGTCGAAAGACGTCCGAAAACTATGGCAGACCATACGATTAGCGGGTTTTTTTCAGTATGGATAAGGGCGGTATAAATTTTCTAAAGCGAACGTTGGTAAATAAAAGCTTACTGTCAGGATGCCAGATACTTACGGTGTCAGACCAATACATTACGTCTGGTGGATGAAATGAAGTGCCAGTTCTGGAAGTGAATATTTTACGGAATTGCTTCCAGAGTAAATATACTCGTCGTAAATAGAGGAACAAGGAAACTGCTATTTAAATATAATTTTTGGCCTACCTTTTTCTAATTGCAAAAAACAATTGAGTGTAATAGTGCCATAGTAACTGAGCATCAGCTGCCATTGGTGATAATGACAATTGTCCAGGTGTGATCAAGTGGCTTGCCATTCATGACAAAATAGAAAAGAACAGATCTATTCGATAAAAACTGTCTGCCATTCAAGAACCCGACGTGCCTCTTTCTAATTGGAAAACAATTGAGTGTGATAGTGCCATCAGTAACGGGGCGTCAGTTGCAATGACAATTGCCCTGGTGTGATCAAGATATTTTAGATGAAAATGTTTGACATTTAAGAACCTACTGAATGCTCTAATAATGTTCCTATTTTTTAACTCGAATCAAAGAAAACCAAATAGATTAACAAATAAATCTAACGTTGTCTTCCAGTACCTGTGGTATCACAATACGCCACTAAGAGCGTTCAAGTGGGTTTTGGTAATCAAAGCTACCACTTCGACCTAATCTCGACCTAACCTCCACTACCAACTTCAGAACTATTCTAGAGTTGCCATGCACTTCCATAACTTTATTAACTAATATGTTGAATCTTATTGCCTATCATAACTTATACGTATGATTGCCTAAAAGCCTGCAGACATTTAACCATCCTACCAATCTTATCAATAAAATTTTATTAAAATATTCATGTGTGGTTAAGCAGAATATTATGTCTTAACTCTCTTTCATAATTCATTACATTTTAATAAAATTTATTATATTTTTTTTTAAATACAACAACAACAACAATATTTTGTTAACATTTTAACAAATGTTGTCTTGTATTTTTGGCATAAATTTTCCGAAACCAAATCAAATATTTTTCATTGAAGTAATTTTGTGGTTTACATACGATCTATAAGAGTTTGTTTAAGACTTTTGTGTATACCTTGGACAGACCACATACATATACACAAGACAACAAATTTCTTCATACCATATCCATATACCGTACAATATGTATATGAATGGTTATAGCATATGTGTAGTTAACGTGCTGATTATTTAATGGAATAATTTTATTCCATTAATTATTATTATTATTATTGAGCATGTATGTGTGTGTGTATCTTTTATGGCAAATAGAATTTTAATATTATAATTATTTTTTTTTTCTAAAAAAGATGTCTTATGTGTTATGTGTTAAACGAATATTTAAGAAATTTCAATTAAACAAATTATCATGTATGTATGTATTGTATGTATGCTATGTGGTCTATTAATTTATTAAATATTAAAATGTTTAGAATTAGTTAATGAAATAAATTATTAAATTGGAAAATTGCTCAAGGCATTCAATATCATATTCATTCATTCATTGAAAGAAATTATCAATACAATAAGCAATTACCAAAAAAAAAATCAATTTTAATTCAATTTGAATTCAAATTATGTCCGAAAGCTAGAAAAGATGGAGTCATTCAAGCATAGCAATATAATGCTATACACTGTAGAGTATTTAGTAACACACATAATTGTATTCATTCCTTTGTCAAGTTCTAGAAAGTCACAAAAAAACGAAAATCATTGAATTTTCTTATCAAAACTCGTATTGTGTGCTTAGTTTCGTTGCTATCTTTAGAATATTTTGGAAAAATAAACTCGTCACCGCCTAGTATTTCTGAATTGGATGTAAAAAGCATCCAGAAGCAGTGAAGGTGCTCAATTTTAACTCAATAGAAACAAATAGAATTTCATGTAAACAGCACCAAAATAAGTGCAGGATCTGCAAGATAGCAAGCAGAGCAAACACACAACCTTCTTGTGAGTATTGTAGTATTCGTGCGCGAATCATACTTATTTTGTGATTCGTGTATACGATCAGTTATGGGGAGTCGAAATCAATAACATCATGCGTATTGTTAAATATGAGTACCATGAGTATTTCAAACTTTGAATATGAGGAGTATGAGTATGACATTAAAATAAGTATGAATGCGTATAAGTATGATGACCTCTGGTAGGTACCTTAACCTTGACACGCTACTCAGTTGTATACCTCGCCATAGTTTATTAAACACTGAAAATAAATTTCAAATAAAATTTGGTAGAAAACTCGACGTTAAGTTGTGGCTCATATTTATGGTTGGACCAGACTTTATTGATTATCCTTCTAGTACTTAAAGAAGCGCCATCTGTTATTATATTTGAATAAAGTTAAGCATTTTACTACATACATACATACATAGATACATACATAATTGGTCATTACACCCTTATGTGGTGATTACGACCTAGCTGGCCGCACCACTTATGTTGTGTATGTTAACTTTATGCATTAGTGTGTCCCGTTTAAAGACAGATTTTTGGAGAAACTTTACATAGCAATTTTATTTACATTCAGTGTTCTTGCCAGAAATCTGCTGAAATGAAGACGCCGAAGAGATATTTTTTCATATTTCGTTTTATTGGGGAAGTCTAACCTGGGGGTTTGAATCGCGGTCTCACATCTAATAAGCCAACACACTACCTGATAAACTGCGGCGACTACAGATCTGCAAACACACACTGAGAATGCATCACTGAAAATGTACTTCCTCAAGGTAAAGGATTTTTTAGGTATCGAAGCGTATGATAAAGAAGTTACATCTGAACATGTGACGCTGCCTGATATCCTTTGCTTTGATGCACTTTCTTGATGTTATATTCGTTGGTGCCAGAAGGCTTCCCAGTTCATTTTCAATAGGTTTCATTATTTTTTTTTTTTTATAAAAATTTGAAAACTTTATGAAGTTTTCTAATCAGATTAAAAATTCAAACGGAGACCAATTGATCAGACTTACTTGCTTACTTAATTCGGTATTACAATCTTTAGCCAGGATTATGGCCTAGTTTCTTACATTACCCATGTTGTGTTTGCTAATTTTATCCATGAGTGGCTGGACATACAGTTTAAAATCGAAACTTTTTATGGCAATTTTTATTTTACTCTCAGAGTTTTTGCCAGAAGACTGTTCCGCCGGTTTTGTTCGATATTTGTGTGCTGGAGTTTGAAACACGGGCTAGAGTCTAATAAGCCAAGACACTACCTACTAGACTATGGCAAATTGATAAAGTCTTATCTTAAATATGGCAGAGAAGGACATAAAAAAGGCGGTTAACGTCGTCCTTAGGAGAATATTCAGACTTATCACAGCCTCAGTAGATCGGTAATTAAATGAATGCATTGCAGAACTAATAGCTTTCAGCATAGTCGTACATAACTTCCTTAAAAATGAGGATGACAGATCATTGCAGTCTGATTTATTGCGAATTATAACGAATTCGAATCATAACTGGAGAGCATTTATTTGAATGGACGATGGCGTGAAGATTATTAAAGAGTATTCTGAAAGGATGAATGAAGAAATATTGTGCTTATTGAAAAAATCACAAATTCGCTGAAATTCGTAAATCTTGCCCGTTTTTAATTTCTCAAGATGTCAGGACTGAGGTTTGAATCCTCAAGTTCACGTATACTTACAAACACTGCTGCGACCTCTCTCTCCAGAATCTTAACCAACATACTTTCCAACTTTAGTATCATTGTAAACTTTAAGTAGCTCATGTTTTTCTTGTTTGCAATTGTTTATATATTCCAATGACTGAAGATAACACCAATCAATACAATCGACAGGAATCCGCAGGGTAGGCATGGTAAGGCACAGATGTGAAGACTACACGTGCCGAGAAGGACTGCATAGACATAGACTGCGGGCACAAGAGAACCTAATAATAATGACGATAATAACCATTTCAATTAATTATTTATTAATCCTCGCATAGGAGAACAACTCTGTCTATTCGTTTGTACAGGAATATTTCATTTGTGTTGCAGTTATTGTCGTCGTTCTAAAGCCATTAACCGAAAATAAAATAATTTTTCTGTTAGAAGGAAACGGCAACAAGAGCAACAACAACGACAACAACTAATATATCCCCAACAGATGGCCTAGTTTGTTTTTAATTTTCGTTATAAATTTGTTCTATAGTGGTTTAGTTCATACCAACACACACACAGAGCTACTATCATACATAAACATTTTTATAACAACAGTGCCAAAATAATTTTTCTATTTTATAAATGCAAAAAGGGGGAAGGGAGAGAGGGAGGGAGAGAGAGAGTGTGTGACGACAAAATGAGTATTTTTACAGCTCTATGTTGATATCAGGGCTGTGGTGTAAGCGAATGAGCGTTTAAATGCATGTCCTTTACATAAAATAATTTATATACTTAAACAATGTATTTTTGTTGTTGTTTTTACTGTTGTTGTTGTTGTTAATTTTAATATATTTCTCATTGTTATACACTTTTTTTTGTTGTTTTTTTCGTAATTTTTTTTTTATTTTGTTTTGAAAATATACTCTTGAGTATATGTGACTGTATCTCTCTGTCTCTATCTCTGTTAGTGTGTTAGTAATACAATAATAAAACATGTTGTAGTGTTTGGTGGTCCTTTAGAGAATTTTATCATTTTTGTTATGCCACATATTTTTTTCTTGTTGTTTTTTTTTTGTCCCTCTACTAAATATTTTAATAGATTCCCTATACACTTAAAAATAGTACCCACACTCTAACACACGCACACATACCCACACACACACACTGGCTTAAATATGCCTTTGTATTCTATTATATGCCTCTAGAGTATTACACTCTATGCAAATTAAGTCACTAGTTTGTTGAGTTATCCCCCTACACACACACACACATATATATACAAAAAAAAATTTTCCTTTGCTTTTTTCCCTTTTGGGCGTATTTTGTTAGTTTTTTTTTGAAATGCTAAAGTAAGCCAAAGTGTATGCTTTAGATTGCTAACTGTTTACTTTTAGTTATGGCTGTATTGTGAATATTTATGCTCCCATATTTCTTTTTTTTCCCCTATTTTTGGTAATGAGTTTGGGTTACTTGTTACATTTTATTATTGTTTTCTTCCATTTGGCCTTTTTCGTTTTTTTTTTTTGGTTTCTTTCCCATTTCTTTTAATTTTGTTGTTATTTTTTGTTAAAGTTCCTGTCTCCCAGTTTATTCTTTGTTAGCACCAACACTTGTTGGCTTTAAAATATTGTGTGGAAGGATATTTTAAATTTGAAATGTGGTTGGTATTCTGCTTTTATAAGCAGTTATGTTAAGTGCAAGGCTGTAACTGGAAACTAAACACAAAGAAAGCTTTGTAATCAAAGGGATTAACAAAGATTTTTTAAATTAAAATCTCTTCCTCTTAAGTGCTAGACTTGTATAAGGAAGTTCTAAAATAGAAATTTTAAATATAAGTTAGGTTTACGGAAGGTAAAATCTTAAAGTGGTTTAATTAACATATAAGGACATAAGTGGTTTATGTTGGAACGTAAAGCCTTTAATTTCCAAAGAGTTCTTTCTATTCATGAAAAAAGAATTTTCAAGTGGTTTTTAAGTTGAAAAATATTTCATTTCTTTTAAAGGAAAGCAGATATAATTTAAGTTTTTATCAAAACTTTGGCTTTAATTTTTTTGTTTCCTTTAGAAATTTCCATTGTTGAAACCATGTATTCTATTGGTTTTGAAGAGCTTCAATTGCCTTAAATCGATAGCACTTATCCTTTCGTTTTCTACTGAATATTGTAGCCTCTGTTTCTTCTCTGTCAAATCCGTATGCTTTCGATCATTACGAAGAAAACCAACGTTGTCTGCTCAGACAAAACAGATTATCATAGCACTACCCATATAGTGTGTATTAATTCTACCAAAGTCAACTCCGAATGACAGATTTTTTCCTGAGAAACTTTTCATGGCAATTTTATTTTACTGTATTTTTTTTTTTTTATCAGAAGACTGCTGAGGTAAAGTTCGTGATATCAGAGCTGGTGTTTGAACAATTGGCTCTCGTTTAATAACACACTATCTACTATGCTACGACAACAAAATAGTTAAGGGTCCGCCAAATAACTTTTTTTTTTGAAAATGCTTTTATGAAATACAGCTGCACACAATCGATAATGTGCTTAAAAATTAGACCGATTGTGTAGGCTACTGCATGGCCAGCCGAGGCAGCCATTTTAATGAAATTATTTTCCATTATTAACCGGAAGGATTGTACTTTCAAATAAAAAAAGAAATTTGAGAAAATATTCAGTAGTTTTTTTAAAGCATTTTCAAAACACCCTGTGAAAGCAAGTCCTTGATTCTTGGGAGCATGGGCTCATCAGGAATTAGATATTCTTTGACGTTGATTTATCTGGTTGGATGGACTTCATAATACAATTATTAATACTTTTGGTTGTTGCAATTTACACTTCCAATCATGATTCGTTGCAATAGTATTTCGGACATAAAATATTTGTATTTAATTCAATTGACATCCAACATTGTGCTCAAATAAATACTACAGCTTAAGAACATATTAAAATTGCTTATTGGGCTACATATTAAAATTGCAAGGGCTTTTAAAGATTCAGTAGACACAACATTCATAAAGTAACGCCCTTAGCCACACTTTGACTTACGTTTCACATCTGAACCACATATTCCACCTCATGCATGATGACATTGATAAAACCTATTCAGAAAAAACTTCTTATGTACTTCAGTTTCTCTTCTCAATTGGAAGTAATAAATGAATCATTCTAACTAATCAAAGTATTATACAAATTATTAGAGACACAAATCACGCGCTGATTAATGCACTATGATGTCTAGAGAAAGCGTAAAGAAACATTAAAACATTTTTGTAGGTATCAAAGTGCCCGTAAGCTCATATTGTATGAACGATATACCCCCTACCTTGCCTGGTATGGATCAGGGATTCAAAACACTAACCCAGTAGAGAAGTATAGTCGGAAAATCCACATCACCACAGCTGTGATCAATATACTGTGTTGTTAATTGTCGGATATGGGTAGGATTACCAATCGAAATAGTCATCAAATTAGGTACGTCTTTCCCACTGTGGCTTATGAGCGACCCAGTAAATCTGTTACTTAATTTGAAGCTTTTTGGATTGAGGATCGTACAGAAGTCAATCACTTTTTTTGAAATTTGCTATTCCCAAGTTGACGTCTATAATACCCTCTTTAATAAAGGATTATGGAGGCAATATTGAGATCCGATTAGTCACCATTGAGGTAGATGCCGTTCGTATGCCTAGGTATGCTCCCACAGGATCACGATTTACAGAAATCCAAATTTCTGACTAGACTACACACATAATGTGTTCAATTCACTTTTCTATTCCTTGCCAATCGAGAGTAATAAGAATACTAAGGCATGATCTAAAGACAAGAATTTCTGGCCGGCAAGAATGCAAGCAGCATGGCTGACTGTTCACACAAATGCAGATCTGAACTTGCATGCTGTAAGAGCACAGTGATGGGCAGATCTTAATAATGCCATACAACTCTTTTGCCCGAAAGACTCCCTTGCATGCAGTGAGATGATAGCGATCAGCAGGTCCTCATAACGGCTTTTATCTTCGTTTGGAAGACTCAAGAGCCTGTAAGAAGGTGCAAGGGCTTTTTGCCCGTTGTGTGTGGCTTTCTCCGCTGCAACACGAATTTGAGTACATTATAGAGGATACAGTGCGTGTGTAGGTAGGTTCAAACCCCAGGTCAGACATCAACAACAAAACGAAATATGAACAAATATTTCCTCGGCGACTTCCTCTCAGCAGATTTTTGGCAAAAACTCTGGAAGTAAATAAAATTGCAATGAAAAGTTTACCAAAACACTGTCCTTCGGATTCGACTCCGGCACGCATGTATAAAATTAACACACACAACATAAAGGTGCGAGAAGCTAGATCGTAATCCTGACTAAATGGTTGTAATGATCAGTTATGTGTGTATGTATGCATAGAAGATACGCAATCGAACTAAAGTTACACATTTTATCTGATAGTCCATAATATTTCCTTGTTTTTATCACGATTGTTAGTTTTTTAAATAGAAAGTTTTTTGAGAAGTATTTTGCATGTAATGTGTGTATTGTAACGTTTCTTTAAATCGACTTCAACTTTTTCATTCTTTTAAAAGA
Organism: Sarcophaga subvicina; assembly: GCA_936449025.2. NCBI lineage: Eukaryota > Metazoa > Arthropoda > Insecta > Diptera > Sarcophagidae > Sarcophaga > Sarcophaga subvicina. The sequence continues at coordinate 100,905,165 of OW388083.2, read as the reverse complement.
AATATTTTTTTTTTCCATTTTGGCTTTTTAAACTTTCCATTAAGAACGCACAACATTATAGGCGACCTTTTTTTTCTTTTTTTCTATTTCATTATACGTTACACTCTTGACTTGTTTGTTTTCTAACAACTTTCCAAAAAGTATTTCGCATATATGTACATACAGTGGACAGCAAAAGTCTTAGTACGGTAATATATTTTAGCAATTTCATGTTGTTTTAAACAAAAGTTTGTATAAAAAATTTATGGTTTATATATATATTTTATTAATTTATTTCTGTTTTATTATAAAACAAACAAGTTTTTAATGTTTTTCATAAAACAAGAGAAAATAAAGGAAAAGTATCAGATGACTCCAAAGGTACCTTCAAGGAGAACCCTGAGTAAATTTAAAATTCAAAGGCCTAATATATGAAAATGTTATCATTTGTATTTAGTAGAATATCCCTTAAGGTCAAGCACGGCATTTAATCCATTTGGAATTGAATGTACAAGTTTTGTTTAGTGTTCTCTGGTGGCACCATGAGCAATTTTGTCGTTTGACTTTTGTTTGAGGTTTTGCGATTACGTAAGCGTTCTTTCAAATGATCTCCTAAATACTTTCTTGAAGTCATATCGGGACTTTGTGGAAAGTATTAAGCCTGTGGGAACTTTTTTTGGTCAAAATATATTGCCGTACTAAGACTTTTGCTGTCCACTGTACCTATATATAGTTTGGTTAGATGGTAGGTAAAGTAAAGTAGGCACTTGATGTTTGAGTCCAGGCATCCGTATAAAAATTGTGACTTTTTTCCAATTTTTTTTCTAAAAGAGAAGAAAAACACAAGAATTTCTTTAACAAACACTTGCCTATATACACACATTGATGCATACACTTACACTTACATTTGCAAAGGATGTTGTAAGACGAGAGAGAGAGAGCGAGAGAATCAAATCAAATGGGTTTATTTTTCCGCATTGCTGCAACATTTTATGGCAACAAAAGGTCTCGTGTTTGATTGTTTAAAAACATGTAAAAAAAGAAAAAAATACAACAACAATCACAACAACATTAACAACACAATCTAAAAGAAAATGAGTAAAGAAATGAAAAAAAAACGAAGAGAAGTCAAATTGACTCTGTTACCTTTTTTCTCAAAATATATTGTGTTATCAAACTACAACAGTACAAGAACAAGAACAAGAGCAAACACAACAATAGTCCTTTAAAGAAATAATAATAGCAACAACAACACCAAAAGTAGTACATGTGTGTGTGTGTTTTCATAACCGTAGGCTGATATTTTTTTTTTTTTTTGTATGAAAACAGTCTTCATATTCACCATTAATGATGCCTGTTCAGTTCTGGCAAACAAGAGACCACCCTTGTTAACTTTTGCAAGTAATTTTAGCCTTTTTTCTCCTCTCCCAAGTTTTGTTTTAAAGCCACAATACCTATTGTACTCTGTACTGTTACTAATAAGCCATGTGGCCTCCCATGATATTGCTTAAATACACACTTAGCGGTATGGCCTAAAATGTTTTAAAATGTGCGTTCGTTTTAAAGCCTAAGGTTCAATAAATTTGTGAAAATTTTTTGGTTAGGAATTGATTTCAACAAACAAATCCTTGTTTAAGATGCAGAAAATTAAAGAAAAAAATTTTAATAAAGCGGCAATAGTTTTAGTAAGGGTTTTCTTGCTCCTTATTAGATATCTTTGGGCATTAGCTTTAATTAAACACTTCAAAAAAAAGATGATAAAATTGAAGGAACTATAGCGGAAGAGCTATTTGCGCAATATTTGCTTCAAGGCTCAGCCGATATTAGGTAAGAAGAAATAAAATTTCTGGCATGTAAAGGGAAAAATATTGGCCACCTTAGCATATTAAAAACGAAAGTAAGCCTCTGTGCAAGCTAGCAGCCATTTGAAATAGGGATTAGGATTATTTAGCAGCAAAAAGAAGGTTCACATTTTAAGAAAATTTCCATATAAGCCGTATCTTACATATAAGCCGCTAAGAGAGTTTCCGATAGGCTTCACTTAAAGCTATAAGCTGCTGCTGGCCACATCAATAAGACAAACATTCGCTTACAATTTACCAGAAAATTAAGTTTTAAATCTTGGAACAATAATAAAGAAAATTTTTTGATGATGACTTATCTCTCTATCGCAATGCCTCTTATGTTTAAGTCCAGTATTCCGTGTTATTAATGTATAAATTATGTTCGTTTTTCTCTGTTATTCTACTGCCATCGTACTTACTTAATTGGTCATTAACAACCCCATTAACGAATTTCGGCCTGCAGTAACACATCCTTTCAAGCGCCTCTGGTTCTTGCGCGCCTACGCCAGTTGGTCAATGGTAGGACTTCCTCGATATGGTCCTTCAATGCAAACAAGGCCGTCCTCTTCGCCGACTTCCGCAGATACCCTCAGCAAATATCATACTCGCCGGTGCAATGGACGATGCACTGCCATCGTACTACAAAAATATTCCCAAACTCACTTATCTTCTTCAAAAACTTAAGATTTAATTAAAGCTTGCTTGAGGACAGTTGTCGCCAATGGTGGTCAGATTTGGCGAAAGGCGCTGGACGCTACATCAAACTCAAATACATAAACTGGTAAAAAATCAAATAATTGTTCTGCAAAACTTGTGTGCAGTACTTTGTAGTCGCCATAGTCTAATAGGTAGTGTGTTGGCTTATTAGACATGAGGACTCGGTTCAAACCCCAGTTCAGGCATCTCAAGCAAAACGAAAACTGAAAAAATATTTCTACGGCAACTTCATCTCAGTAGATTTCTGGCAAAAACTCTGAAAGTAAAATAAAATTACCATGACAAAGTTTCTCAAAAAATCTGTCGTTCGGAACCGACTTGAAACTATAGGTGCCGCCACTCATGTATAAAAATAACACACAACATCATAAGTGGCGTGAGAAACTAGGTTGTAATCCTGACTGAGAGGTTGCAATGACCAATTATGTATGTAATCTGGTAGTGGAAGGGTATATCCATAACATGTCTAGCCTGATCTGGTGTTGTAAGGAACTACTGCTCTTTTCTGGGTGCTAACATGTTGAGAAAGTGGGCTGCGATACCTGAAACAAAGTATGCTGTAAGATTTATCGGGAGTTCTTGTTGAAATTGGATTAGTCTTTCGACTAAACTCCTAAGGAAAACTTATAAGCAACACGTGAAATCTTTTAATAGCTTTGGCTGTTTGTTATAAAAACTGTCATAATGCAGCTCTCCACATTGCCTTTTCAGGTCTTTGCTTTCCTTAAGTATGAATCAGAGATCAGCAATGAGTATTCAAAAAGATAAGAAGAATCGAATCATACTCATAATTTCTGATACTTATACGCATTCATACTTACTTTAATATCATGGAACCTCTACTCACATTTAAAATTTTGAAGTACTCATCATACTCATACTTAACAATACGCATGATGTTATTGATTTCGGCTCTCCATAACTCAACATATACGTGAATTCCAAAATAAGTGTGATTCGTGTACGAACACTAAAATACTCACTAAAATGTTGTGTGTTTGCTCTGTCTTTTTTCTTTTGTTGTAAATGTCTAACAACTAAGACTGTAAATTTTGATGAATGATCGAGCCACTCGAATCATTTATAAGTATTATAAGTATTTTTCTAAAGCTATGAAACTAAATGAGTAGGTTTATGAATCAAACATATTTCGAATGGTATGAGTTTGATGTTCTAGTCGCCGTAGTCCAGTAGGTAGTGTGTTGGCTTATTAGACGTAAAGCCAGGGTTCGAGCCCCAGGCCAGACATTAAAACACAACACAAAAATTATTTCTTCTGCGACTTCCTCTCAGCAGATTTCTGGCAAAAACTCTGAGAGTAAATAAAATTGCCATGAAAAGTTTCTCAAAAATCTGTCGTTCGGAGTCGACTTTAAACTGTAGGTCCCACCACTCAGGTATAAAATTAACACACACAATATAAGTGGTGTGAGAAACTAGGTCGTAATCCTGACTGAAGGGTTATAATGACAAATTATATTCTGTATGTATGTATGAGTTTGATGTTAAGGTTGCACTCATACTCATTGTATTCTGTACTTATAAATCAACGTTGTAGTAAGTATGAATGAATCAGAGTACATAGTTCAAATATTATTGACTCACCTATATTCAAAATTTTATGGGTGCTTATAAGTAGCGAAAAAACGATTCATTGCTGATCTCTGGTATGAATACGAAATTAAGGCCACGGATTTCTTAGTTGAATAATTCAAAAGAATTTTTAATTAATTTAAATCTCTGCTGCTTTATTGAATTCAATAAGGCAAAGGAAAATTTAGTTACGATAAGAGTACTTATTACCATCCTAACTCTGTTCTGGTAAAATCTCCTTTTGGTCTTAAATATTATTGTCCTTTCAAAAAAAATCACAGTTTTTTATTGATGAAATCAAACATGTTTTGGCCATAATGGTCAATAGACCATCATATTAATATTAGAAATGCCATAAAATTATATTAAAAAACATTTGTACGCCTGCATATAGGCAGGCTTATACGGCTGACTGGTTTAATAACAGATTTAAAGGGGGGCCGGGCAAAAGTATCAATAAAAAAAACTCGTACAAAAATACTCTAATAAATGATTTGATTTCTTTTATTTTATTACATATATTTGCAAAATAAACCCAAAAGCAAAAAAATAATAAAAAAAAACACAGAAAAATATTCCGCCTCAAGCGAAAATCAATAGAAATTGAAGAGTGGAAATAAGCAGTAAGAAAATCGAATATATTCTCAATATAAACGAATATGGGATTGTCTATAGACAGACATATGTACATATATGAACAGATAGAATCATACATTAATGTATCCCCCAGCGATATATTAACTGGTGAATGTTAAATCGTTTGTAATACAATTTTTTTCGTTCGTATTTGATTTTCTTTTGCTTTTTTGCTTTAATTTCAATCACAACTCATGTCTTATTCTACTTCCTTAACTTGTAAGTACTTTTTTTCGTAACCAAAAGGCACAATAACTTATTTCAGCAGTATTTTCGGCCTGCCGGTAGTGTTGGTTGTATTTCATGCAACTGGTGGTAGTGGTGATGGCAGAGCAATGAGTGAGCATGTGAGAGATGGGTGTCTACACTTTACGTATGGATTTCATGATTCTTCAATACGATAACAAATGATTTGTTATTACTTTTCAAGCTTAAATAACGCGGTAAGGGTCCAAAACGAGGGTTACACCAAATGCACTGAAAGAAAAAACAAAAATATTTTCCTTTGCATGCCTGATGATTTTCATTTTAATCATAAAGCGTACGTCGTTTATCCACCTAAATATGGTATAATGGGGGGAGTTTTTTTTCCTTTTCTTGCTTGATTTGATTTTCTTCTCGTCGTATTTCTTATTTCTTAAGGAAAGGAAATCTTTTTGATGTTTTTCTAACGGAAGACTTAAACGCATTATTTTATATTTATTATCGTAACGAATTTGTTGACGAGAAAGCGTTTGTAATTGTTTGTTGATTGGAAATTGAAAAGAGAAAAAATAAATTTTATTTACTCATGCAATCAATAATTCGTAATATTTTGTTTATTTATTGCCTGTGCTACAATTTTCCTTTCCACCCCCACTAAACTTCTTTTAAGCGTTTCCTTATTTCCCCCCTCATGAAAATGTCAACAGAGGAAATAGAGAAAATTTATGTTTCAAAATATTTGCCGAAAAAATAAATTTGAAGACTTGTTGTTATTGTTATTGAAATGAGCATATGTGAGAAAAAATTGTCTGTTAAACAAAATTCAATTATTTGGAAAATTTATTCACAAATAATTTAATTTTTAAAGCTTTTGAATAAATAATAACATTTTGAATTTGTTACACAAGGCTTAGTATTTATTTCCTCAAATGCTATAAATTGTTATCCTTACATTGGTTTCTTTATGGACGATGAGCACGAAAATCCAGTGCTCATGTCTAAATTTGGTGAATATGCTGAACAAAAGGAACATAATTTTAACACAGTTTTCAACACAATATATCCTATTTATTGTATGAATTGTTATTATTGTGATTGTGTCTAGCTCTCGATTCCACTTAGCTTTGCCATTATTGCTTACCCATTCCTTAACTAATTGCTCATTACATTCTTCATTATTGCCATTGTGATACTCATTTCCCCAGGTTACTAATCCACATTCAATGTAGTCATTACAACCCTTTAGCAAAGATTCCAACCTACCTTCTCGCACCACCCATGTTGTGTGTGTTAACCTTATCAATGAGTGCCTAGACCTACAAATAACGTCGATTCCGAAAGACAGATATCAGAAACCTTTCATTTCAACTTTCTTTTATTCTCAAAGTTTTTGCCAGAAGACTACTGAGAGCAAGTCGCCGAAAGATTAATTTTTTTCCAATTTCGTTTTATTCGAAAACTCTGAGCTAGAGCTTGAATATCACATTGAGTTGTTATTAGTATTTCTTTCATTACTTTAATAAGCATTTAATTGTTACACTCGTTTTAGATTTCATTTTCATTATGATTGGGGTACTGCACCAGGTTCTAGTTTAACAGAGTTACCATCTATCGTTTCCTTGAATATATTAAACTACTGAATTAGGTGTAATGGTGAAGAACTTTGCTAATACATTCCATCTTTTCAAAACCTTTCTTAAAGAAATTTGTGGTTGTTGTGAGAAATAGATTAGGTTACGTAGCGGACCCGCTTGATGGAAGAGGTTCCACTTAGTTCATTATTTAAGTTCACTGTGATACCACAAAAAAAAACAAGTCAGAAAAGGAGAGGTCGGAAATCTGTTTCTTTAAGACAAGAGCAGGGCACTGACATATGAGATAAAAGACATTATTTTCCTCTTTCTCAGACCCACAGCTCCTGCAGAAGTCACTAATCAAAATGACATTTCTTTAGGCATGTCTACCGACAGGACAATGGCCCGTAAGAACCGATATTGTGCGATAGATGGCCATGCAATTTTAAGGCAGAAGTAAGTCGGTCCTTTTCATGTTCATACGTGTCCTGCAGAGTCTATCAATAACGCATGTAAGCTCTTGCTGCCAACGAAATTGATCTTCTTTACAATAATTGTAGCTGATATCCAAATTAACCGAAGCGATCGCTTTAAATATGCACTGTAACAAGCCGGTGATGACTATCTCCATACGGGCCCTGGCCAGCTCATCGGCAATGTAATTTTCAACGATATCCCTATGTCCCGCAATCCAATAGGAGGTATCTTTCAATTATCTGACATTTTTCTGAAAATTCCTCTGGACATTAATGGACGAACGTTGAAACAATCCTGGCTGGCCGAGGAAATCTAAAGATTTTCAGAGTAAATCTCGTCACCTGACAAGCATTGCACCGCTTTCAAAATTGATATCGACCACGTAAATTCGGAGGATTCTAGAAGGCATGAGTATTTCTTAAACATAGTCCCATACACTCCTCTCATATACATAAATACATAATTGGTCATTACTTCTTTTCAGTCAGGATTACGACCTAGCTTCTCACACCATTTATATTGTGGGTGTTAATTTCACACATGAGTGGAGAGATCTGCACTTTAATGTCGATTCCGAACGACAGATTTTTTGAGAAACTATTTCATGGCAATTTTATTTCACACCGAAGAAATATTTGTTCATATTTGGTATCATTCGAGAGATCTGTTCGGGGGTTGGAACCGAGGCCTCAGCGTCTACCAAGTCAGCACACTGCTTAGTGGACTACGGCGACTTTACCCGACACCTAAGCTGTCGCTTGGCTTGAGCTTGTGTGCTTACTAAATGAGAGATATCGAGATATCAAATGACATCTGTAATGCATACGTGTTTCCTCAATATCGTGCACTACACTCGTCTTAGATAAGTAATGTTTACTCAAGTATCATCAGGAAAACATTGGGAAATCAAGGATCAAAAAGTTGAGCAATAATATGGGTTATTAAACTGACTTCAGTACTCCATACATACATACATACATATTTCCACATTATGGCATTGTTCCATAATGTTCTTTTTCAACTTGAAGTACTTTATACTCCCCAAGCTTACCTACTATATTGAACTAGCTTTCTAAGCAAAATCATCCACTATTTCAGTGTACTGGGATGATAGAGTTGCCATTTTTCTGTTACCTAGAAAGAATAATGAGATTGTAGTCGCCGTAGTCTAGTATATAGTGCGTTGGCTTATTAGACGTGAGGCCTCGATTCAAACCCCAGATCAGACATCTCCAACTAAACGGAACATGAAAAAAAATATTTCTTGGATGACTTCCTCTCAGCAGGTTTCTGGCAAAAACTGTGAGAATAAAAGAAAATTGCTATGAAAAGTTACTGAGAAATCTGTCGCACGTAGTCCACTTTAAACTGTAGGTCCGCCCCGCCACTCATGTATAAAATTAACACATACGACATAAGTGGTGTGAGAAACTAGGTCGCAATCCTGATAATTATGTATGCAATCGCATTTGTCAAGGCATGAGTTCACTTTAATTTTACTTACTTTGGCGTTGTTTTATTACTGTTCTGTGTGATATGTTAACCCATTCTAGTTACTTGTTCTTCACCACGAAAATAGCTTTATGCTTCCCAAATACAGCTGATGTGATTAACTAGCTTTGGCAGCTACATCATCCACTATTGCTGAAGCTAGAATAAAAGAGTTGGGTATCAATACAAAGTTTGTATGCAGTTCTACTACTGTATATAAACTATGTAGATATGCAAAGTAACCAAACAATGCATCAACTATAAATGCGATGCCTAATTGCTTTTTGACTGCTTTAAAAATATACATTGACCACGTTTTAAAATAGAATACATTGTAAACATTTTGTACAGCGACATTATGAAACACGATACTTTGTTCGAACACAAAGCAACTAACAATTTGGAAGGCAGACTTGCAATTTTTCGTTACCTAAAAAGAATATCTTCTGATAAAATGTTTTGGCTGGTTTGGATGAACATAAATGTGAGTAAACTTTGTCCCTCAAGTACTACTGTTTCCAGTTTCTCTCATCTACTTCATACTAAGAAGAATGTAACAATTTTCCATCCTGAAATTTGTAATGTACGGTACTCGTATTGTCTTATTGCTCAACGTTTCATTTTATTTTCAAATATTTTTTGTTTTTATTTTTTTTATTTTCCAAAGTCTTGTTGCCTTTAATAAAATCATTTATTCACATAGTCAATCATGCGGAAATGCTCAATTGCAAACGATATTTTAAAGAAATGAAAATAAAGAAATCAAAAAAAAACACAAAAAAAATCAAACGATTTTGATTATTTTCAGTAGACAGAGATTGAAGAGGTCTGGCAGAAGATATACAAAAAAAAGAATAAATTCAGGGTTAAAAAGTAATGTTATGAAGAAAAAAAAAAAGAAGAAGAAGAAAAAGTAAAAAGTCAGCCAGACAACCGATATAAAGATGTTTCAAGGAAATTAAAAGATTTAAGAAAATAAATGAAACGTAAAAGAAAATGAAATTTTTATTAAAAAAGAGAAAAAGAAAACGAAAACGAAACATGACATGAATTAAAGTTTGCTCTGACTTTAACAACTGTATTACAAAACAAAATTTATTAAAAGCTTTCATAATATTATCGAACAATACCTTTCCCTCCCTTCTATTTCTGGTTGCCTTATCTTATAAAACAAACTTTATTTATTACAACGAATTTTTCAAACTTAAAAATGCTTGTGCGTAATAAGCCATGCAATTAATATTCATTTGGCAACATGAATTTCAAAATTCCTATACCATGAGTTAATGATGTTTAAAATACAAAGTGGCAGGAGAGTATTTGGCATCAGGAAATCTATCCTCCCCTCCCCATGTAATTTATAAATGTCTCTGGCATTCGATACAAATAAAAAAATTTTAATTCCTTTCACTGGCATGCTTTGAATGGCAAATAATCGTCAAACATTTTGGAAACAAATCTAATCATTCGCAATATTGATGACACAATTATAGCTAAGACTCCTCCAGCTTATCATAGACTGAAGATAATTTCTTAATTTTAATTTGGTTTCTTAAGTAGTTTGTATACAGGGAGGGAATATACCATTTCAATACTAAATTTGGTAGTGTCTTTAAACAAAAGTAAACTTAAATTTAAAAGAAATTTTGTTAAGGTTTGTAAACAAAATTCAAAGAAAAAAAAACAAAATAAAATATTGTAGTCGACAAAGGCCTATTAATGCCATTAAATGTCTGCAAAGTCTTCTCTGAATAGAGTCTAATCGAAATGAGAAATTTCACTGACTCCAACGGATACTTACTTACTCACTTAATTGCTTACTACAACCCTTTAATCAGGATTACAACCTAGCTTCTCTCACCTATCACATTCTGTGTGTTCATTTTATCTATAAGTGGCGCAACCTACAGTTTAATGTCGACTCTGGACGACAGATTTTTGAAGAAACTTTTCATGGCAATTTTATTTTATTCCCAGAATTTTTTCCAGAAGACAGACTGTTGGCAATAAAACAACGAAAGAAATACTTTCGTTTTGTTCGAGATGCTTGAGCCAGCGGTTAAACCACGGGCTCTTGTCTAATATGCCAACACATCACCTTCGAGAGTACTACTCCGGCGAATACATTGTGCTAAAATTGATCGTTCCATGCACAAAAGTCGCCGTGGTCTAGTAGGTAGAGTGTTGGCTTATTAGACGTGAATCCTTGGTTCAAACCACCGGTAAGGCATCTCCAACTGAATGAAATATGAAAAAATATTTCTTCAGCGACTGCCTCTCAGTAGATTTCTGGCAATAGCTCTGGGAGTAAATAAAATTGCCATGAAAAGTTTCTCAAAAATCTGTCGTTCGGAAGCTACTTCAAACTGTAGATACTGCCACTAATGTATAAAAAAATTAACGCACACAACATAAGTGGTGTGAGAAATTAGGTCGGAATCCTTACTAAGGGGTTGTAATGACCAATTATGTTATGTGTGTATGTGTAAAATTGATCGTTGCCATGGGTTATGTTAGTCTTGAGGACCTCTATGGTTTGTGGCTTATTGGCATACACCTGTGACTTAAAAAAACCTCAAAAGAAAGAGGCCAACGAGTTAAAATCGCACAATCTCGTTGGCCTGTATTCATTCATTCTCTACGTGATATAACCATGCTGTCAAATTGCTGTGGCACGTAGTGACGTTCTCTTAAAACCGCATGTCATTTGGTGTTCAGATTATCCAATTCAGGGCAAAAGATGCTGGTTATCATCGCTTTCATACTAAAATCCTTACCATGCAGTGACTTCTTGGGTATGCATTTGGAAGCCTTTGGACCTCATATGGCAATATTAGGACAAATTGGCAATAGCTCCAGAGTTCATTCAGCGAACACACGTCGTTGTATATGGCCGTTTAGCTTCAGTTTCTGGGTCAGTTGAATTTTGTACAAGTGCAGGCCCAAGTTATAACGCAAATTACGCCAAGTTGTAGCCTATGAAAGGCCGACTTAATATGAAACACATGAATTCGACTGGTCGAATTCTTCAACCTCATGGACAGTAACGATGTTTTCGGAAGATCTTGCATTTCGCTGACTTATGGGTGTTGATCGATCAGTTACTAAAAAAACAGTGACATCAAATTTATCCACTACCTAGGGAGTAATACTCGCAATTGAACGATTATGACTATTGTAAAAAGTTTGAAATGCGCTTTTACGTTGCCTGGACAAAGCACACAAACAAATTTTATTATTTGCACATGCTATTGAATGCTGTATCTATTAATGCAGATTTGGGAAAACAGACTCAGTAACTAACAACTTAATTGATAGATGTAGCATCAACAAAATGACCGTTATCAAGAGACAAAATGATAAAATCGCTGTAGGAAAACCCTCTATTTGCTTCAACTAACCTGTAACTGTTAGTAAAAGTTCAGTCAGTCTTGTGTGAAGACGTTGTGTGTTTGAATAAAGTAATCATGGTTTAAAGATCTCCATTACAAATATCTGTCGAATAATTGTGTAGTAATTGTTATTGTTTATCCAATGGGTATAAACAGAGGAATAACAAATAAAGCAATTGTTGTTGTTTACATCAAGTTGTGAACAGTGTCACCCAAATTTGTGCGAATAATAAAGAATTTTAATAAAAACTAAACACAAATTTATTTTCATTTTATTTCCAAACTACGAGCTCATATTTTAAACGTTTTTAAAAAGTAAAAACGTAACTTAGTCTAAACTGTTCTTAGTGTAAATATCAACAATATTGCCACTCTACTCATGACCACTTGAAGTCCTTTTAATTGTTTTGCCTTCTATAGAGTTTAGATTCCTAAATTCTCATCAATAATGTGAAATAGTTTAAGTTTAAATTAACCTCCATGAATAAAATCAGTTAACAAAAACAAAAGCTTAGAGAGTAGAAGGCCAAAGGCCTTGTACACATCACATGGCCTTTTAATTTGTAGCGAGAAACACCTGTCTGTTTCTGATTGCCATGAAATAAATTTACTTTAAACCTTTAAATGGCTGTCAAACATAAATCAAGAATATTGACTGTCTGTCTGTGTGTCTGTCTGCCGCTCCCCATATGAATTTCGATGAAATTTATACAATAAATTTTCCAAAAAAAAAAAAACATTAAATATTCATTCATTCAAGCGTTTCAAGTCAGTCATTTGGTTTTTCATCTGCTTTTCTTCCATCATTTTCATCGTCATTGTCATCATTGCTAAGGCAACACTATCAGTCATGCTTGTGTCACAGCAAACTACTATACATACCTATACATATATAAGCTCGATATGCATACACAATCTACTACACACAAAACGCACACAGCCAAGCTTACATAAATAATTCATACATTCAGTCATTCATTCAACTGTCATTGAATTTAATTTCCATAATGTTTGATGCGCGACATATTTTTTTTCGTTGGCTTGCTTGTTTGTTTGTTTGCTATCGTTGTTGTTTTCCTTTTTATTTTATACTCGAATAACTGTTACTCAATAACTTCTGGTATAACATTTTTAATGTTGACTGTCTCTATGAGACACACACAGAGGGAGAGATTTTCTATTGTGTGCGTGCATGTAAATGTGTATGAGAGAAGCCAGAGAGAGAGAGAGAAAAGTTAATATATTTCTAGATCTGTATGTGTGTGTGAATGTGTTTATAAATAAGTGCTGTTGAGTTCAGCTTATCTCAATGAGTGGTTGTCTATAGGTGCGCGTGTGTATGAGTGTGTTCTTCTATGTTAATTTTTGTGTGCATTTAAGTGTGTATTTTGAATTGATGATTATCATTAAACAGAGTTAATGTGTTTGAAGTTATTTACTCATTTCTAAACAGACACACGCACACAAATTTATTATTTTTCGTCAGCTTAAAAGAGACACTCCCACGCTTTAGTTTTATTGCCATGGAAGCAGATGTTTGTTTTTTTTTTGGTAGAAACAGTAAAGTCAAGTTAATTAGTAATGCCACAGAGTAATGCCACAAGTACTTTCTTACTTACTTACTTAATTAACCATTAACAAACCAAGTAACAGATTTCGGCCTGCCTTAATACATTTTTCCCCTGTTTCTAGCGCACCTTCACCTGTAGGTCACACCAATCGATAACAGGCTTCCTCAATTTGATCCTTCCAATACAAACAAGGTCCGTCCTCTTTCCCGTCTCTTTCCGCCTCGCCGGACGACTTGGCCAAACCAGCACAACGACGATGGGTTTTACATGGGTACGTGTCCGCGTGGACCTAATCCCATGGTACTCTTCGCACAGGGTGAAATACAATGCGTCTACCCACGCCCCCAGATGTAACAGACTGCTATACCTGAGTACTAATTCGAAGCCATGTATTTGGACATGACTTCCCCCTTGGTTAGGAGCGGAGCCCATCTAAAATTCCTTCCGATCTTTGGGTAACGACACCCGGTTGAGTATGCAACTCCACATTGTGCCTAACTAGACTCTTCCCGCGATTTGAGTCCAAACCACAGGCACCACGATGCTCCCAAATGGGGCCGCACCAACAGCCAGGCTGGAACCCAGGTTCCAGGGGCTCCTGACTCCCGTGGTATCAGAATTAAGTCTCCGGTCAGACTGCACAGCACAGTCGTTGGATGTTAACACGCTGCACAACGCCCATGTTGTTGAGGAGCTCATGTAGCTCATTGTTGTACCACAAGCGGAAATCATCGCTAAGTCATACTAGACCGAAGATCTTACGTAGGACTTTTCTCTGTAATACTCTTAAGGCTGCTGTATGAATGCTTAAAATGTCCATGCCTCTGAGCCATAAAGAAGCACTGTGAGAATGAGCGTCTTAGGTTAGGTATAGGTCTAGGTGGTAGCTCTGATTTCACAAAGCTCACTTGAGCTCACGGGTGAAAGCAGTCCCTGTACTGACCAAGTTCCACCAAAATCAGGGAAGCGGAAGAAGTTGGTCAGCGCAAGGGCTGCACATCAAAAGCACGACTACCTTATACTGGAAAACCAGCCAGAAAGTGTGATAAGCGTCTTGTAGAGTATTAGCTTGGTCGTATGAGAGAGATCTCTGCTATTCAATTGCCTATTGAGGCCATATTAGCACCCGTTGACAAGAGTGATCCTGGGCTTGATCCCCAAGCTGACATCATTTTTGGTGTTAACGGCGGAGCCAAGATAAATAAATTCTTTGACTCTATCGAAAGCATAGTTATTGCTCGTAATCTAAGAATGTATCGGCTACATTTTCTAAACTGCAATTGGTTGTCGATAATGTGCGGCAGGGAAAGGAATATAAGCCAATTGCCAATGAAAGATCGAAATCTAAGGTCTCTACAGTGACAGACATAAATAGAGGAAATGTTAGATTTTTTTAAAGCAACTTTTTTCAAATTATGGTTAGCTCTGCTGTCAGTAGAGGTGGCCAACAACCTCTACTACATAATAGTTATCAGAATATAAACGAGTTTTACATTCTTTGTTTAAATTTTGTCATGTCAAGTGGCCCTTTATTATGGCAAATTACATGTAAAGAACTATTGTTTTGCTAATTAGCTAGTCTATGCTGTTTGCAGCTCTTAAAACAATAGCTTTATTGCCTGCAAACATTTACATTGACTCTAGGAAATTTACCTGCAGCAGCAGTTCTATACACATCATCTCCATACTTGAGACAATTTTCTTTGTCCGTGTAGTTGTTGATTTTTGTTGTCGACTTGTGGCTTGGCGTTGATGAGTTTACACTACTACCAGCATAATAGTGATAATAGAAGTTCATGCTGAACCTCAATGCATACGAAATAAATGAATAAAAACAACTTAATTTTGTTTTTGTTTTTTTTTACTTTTCAAAAGCAGAAGTTTCTTGCTTTAGTCGTATACCGTATAGCTTGCCTGGTACAATATTTGAACGTAACCAAGTATTTATGGTTTATAAGTGGAAGTTCTAACAACAACAACAACAACAAGATAAATAAATAAAAATATTATGCTTTTATGTTTAAATTCTAAAAAAAAGAAAGAAAGAAATGAAAACCTCCTTAACAACATGTCTCACTTGGTTGCTTCTTAAATAACAGAATTTACGTTTTGAAAATGAATGGAAAATTAAGTGTGTAAAGTAGTCTCTGCTCTGCAGTACTTGTCTAAGTAGTAATAATGATGGTGGTGGTGGTGGGTTGGTGCTGGCTGATATTATTGAAATAAAAAACGTAAGGCAGAGGATGTAGTTAGTAAGTTAAGCACCTAAAACAGCATAACAAAATATCTTTAAAATAATTTTTCCTTTTTTGAATTTCTCCTTGTTTTTCTTTTTTTCTTCTCTCAATTTTAACTTTTTGGCATACGCACTCAAGCGTATACGTATTTAAGCCACTAAATGGGTTTTCATTATATCTTTTTCTGAAAAGCATTTTACGCACACATGAATACATACGTTAGATACAGACACTCTGATACCATAAGAACAGTGGGTTTAAATGCAGTCAACGATAGGAACAGTTTTTTTTTTTTGTTGAGTTTTCTGTAAGAGATAGGAATTATGGCAGTGATGTAAGAAATAGAAATAGAAGGGACGAAAGTGAAAAGATTGAATTTTCTAGTCTTGATATTTTCTTGATATTGATTGAACTAGTCGTAGTCTAATATATAGCGTGTTACCTTATTAGACGTCAGACCAAGGTTCAAACCTCAGCTCAGACATTTCCAATTTATAACGAAATGTTGTCCGATTATATATTTATTATATATGTAATATTTTTGCTGCAAAATGCAAATAGAAGCTCGTCTTATGAACTGAAGAACGTATTGGCAGCAACTAATATGATAACAGAATATTTATCGCCAAAGAACAGAATAAACTGCCTTTAGTAGTTTGGGATGAAACAATATAACCATTTTTTACGCAGATTGCTAGCAGCTGTTTCCTGAAATCTTGTAGAGTCTTTCTTAGTGCTCTTCTTATATTTATCTCACGTGACAGACAAACAACAGAAAAATGTGTTCCGTCCCATGTTTTATTACAAATGATAATATTTCTGTCAACTAGGTACGTATGACATAACCGAATTATTCGCTTTGATAATGATATATTTAAACCCATTACGCCTTTTCGAAAAATGTGCTGAAAGTCTTCCAGCATTTAATAACCATGCTTAAAGCCTTTTTTTGAAATTCGTATGAAAAGGATTTTTTTTCTAAAAATAAAAATATATTTATCTTAATTTTTTGTTTGAAAATTTTAACCATTTTCATAAAGATTTTATCACACAACTTGTAGTTTTATGTAGGAAATAATACTCTATAAATAGTTTGGGATTAGCTGTCATACTTTCAGAGCAGCCCATATATCCTTTTTTTAAGATTTTTAAAAATTAAATTTTTTGTTCGCCTGAAAGGTAAGAAAATTAAAGAAAATGTACTTAAATAATGTTGCTTATGTTTTTATGTTAATTTTTGATATATTTTCATCTCAAATTAAAGTTTTTTAGCCACAGAATTCAAAAACCTTTTAGGTTTATTGTGGAAAATGAAAATTACCTCCAGCGATTTTAATTGAAATTTGATACGTAATGATGGAATACTTACAGTGATTGTTAGGGAAATTAATTGAAGGATATTTATATAAATCAAGCTTCATTGATTTATGTTTTCTTTCCTTTTATTTTGTTTTATCACCTTTTCAAATCATATTTAATTTCGTCCCTGTAGATTAGTAACTAATTGAATTTGATGGTCGTTATAAATTTCGTGGTCCACCGAAGTCGAATTGGCAGTTTTAGATTCAAGCACATGCTACGTGCGTGGCAACTAAAGAGAGAAAATTGTTATTGAGATAATCGATGTTCTATTGCAACAGGAAACTTTTTTACCTCACATGACGTTAACAACAAATATTTCTAACGAATCACAAGAATGGCTTTGTACCATCAGGTTTCAGCCAGCCCTCAACTGAGAGTGTTACTGATGCGAGTGACAATAAGCTGCCCTATCTTAGCAATTGGAAACATATAAATCGCTACAAAGCAGGGTGCTTGATGTCAAATTATTACCATTTATTAAGAAATAAAACCAAGCTGACATGAAGTGCTTGATTTTTATGTAAAATATTTGGCGCAAATTTTATAAAAGTGATAATAAAATGTAATAACGGTAAATAAATAGTATTATTAAAATGAATTAAAATATTAAAATTTTTTAACAAAATCTATCAATAATTGTGACAATTCCATGTACTACAAATATGTATCAAAAGTGATACATAAGCTAGAATTATAAAAATTTTTTAAGGCTTAATATACGGTTAACCTACATAAGTGGTCATTAAACCACTTTAGTCGGGATTATGACAAAGTTTCTCACACCACCCTTGTTGAGTGTGTTAATTCTATACATGAGTGGCGGGACCTACAGCTTAAAGTCGTCGCCGAACGATAGATTTCTTTTCTGGATCCGCAAATCAAAAAAATAATCTAACAATCTCATTGATTGATGTATGGAAGTTGCAGTAGGCTAGGAGATAATATGTTTGCTTGTGAGACCACGGTTCAAACCCCAGGTCAAATATCTGAAATGAAAAATATTTCAAGAATCACCTCAGGTGGATTCGAATACATAATTCGGATAACAAATATTCACTCCTCCTGCAATCACTCTGTCAATTACATATTGTTTAGTTTTAATTAAACTTCTTTATTGTTCGCACATTTCTGTATGCCACTATTCACAACTTTATTTAAACAACAACAATTGCTTTTCTTTGCTAGTCCTCTGTTTATACCCTTTGCATAAACAATCACAATTACTAGACAATTAGTCGACAGGTATTTGTAACGGAGATCTTCAAACCACGATTAATCTCTTCAAACGCACCGCGTCTTCACACAACACTGACTGAACTTTAGTGACTCACTCGCCTGCTTTGCTTTGCATTTTATATGGCAGAGTAAACAGTCTGATGAATGTTTTTTGAAAGCGAATGTTTGTGACTTCGTCCTCTGTCGATCTCTATAAATCTAAACATCGTTGCCTCATTATTGTTGTTTGTGTATTTTGTTTACATTTATTCTTGTAGTGTTTGTTGTTGTATTTTTGTTTACTTGTTTACCATTTTCTTATGCTAGTGTTTGTTGTTGTATTTCTCTTTATAATTTTAATGTTAAGCGATGTAAAAGCAAAACACCAGTATCTGGATTCTTCATTTTCGTAACAATATAAAGATTTCCTATATTTTCGACTATTTTAAGTTTTAGTTGTAGAAATAAATTTTTCCCTTCTCCTGCTTAGCTCCACTGTGTGTCGTATCTATACCACACAGTGTACGATAATATTAACACTTTATGGATTTTAAATGAAAGACTGTGGTGAATAGCGTTTTTGTGTTGGTATTGTTGTTATAGTAGCTGTAGCTGTTGCTGTTGCGTGACACAAATTTTCAATAGAATATAATTTTTTAGAATATAATTTTTTCTCTTTTTTTTTCGTTCGTATGTTTAATCCCTTTTTCGTGTGTAGAAGGAAAATATAATTTACGTATCATATCGCAAAGAAGGAATATTTTATAAGACTGAACCTGCGTATGCTAAACATATTCGAAGTGGGTATTTAAATAGCTTTGAAATACTAGGTATTAAATACTTAAAATTCTTTGTCGAACTTTCTATATTTTTATGGGTTTAATATGTTTTACTAAATAGACAATATGGTTTACATACATATTCATACGCCAATACATAATGAGAGAAAAGTTTTGCGAATTCTAGAGAAAGTTTTTCTTTTTTAGATTGTAGATTCAAAAAGTCAAGTTTTATTGCTAGGTCTGTTCAAGTGTGCATGTTAAGTAGTATCTGCGATATTTAGCAAAAATTAGATCTGATTTCATAAAACCTAAGAGGTATATAAAGAATCACACAACCATACGTGAAAGTCCGATTATATTAATCATCTAAACAAAGTTCCCTAAGAAATTCAAGCACAATCCAGAGTTTTAAGTTCCACATCTTATGTACTAGTAGCACAACAATAGTACTAAAGCGTTGAAGACTCTGTTTTCGGGTGCAACGGGACAATCACGAAGAATATTCCTTAAGGTCCAAGTATTACTCTCACAAATTACACAGTCATTGGATTCAAAAATATTCATTTTAATCAAGTGGTTGTAATGGCCAATAAAATGTCCTGTTAAGAGGAGTAAGCATCCTTGCTATTCTTATTTTCCTCTGTTAATGATTATCATTTATGCCAGTAAGACACAAAATTTTTATTCTGTATCTCAGAGCCAATTTTTCTCTCCATTTCGCCGGTTATTTTTTTCTATTTCTCCGAGATGGGGTAAATGTACCTAACCGCACCATAGAGGAAGTCGTCAACTACTCCGTGTGTGGGGCCCTCACCCACTAAATCCCCCATTCGTCTCTTGTGGACTTGTTTGTGCCCACTCCGGAACTACGGTGGTATTACTTCGGAGTGGAGTCCTTTTGGCTCCTTGGCCTCTCCATGCCTATATCAGCTTCAGGATTCCGTATCGAAAGTTGAGGAGACATCTAAGCGTCTCCACTATTCCTTTCGTCTAAATCATCGTTTCGGTTTCGCTTGGCACGTGTATCAGTATCACCTATGCCGACATGCTTACTTGTTCTGCAGCCTCAAGATCACTCTTTTTCCGTCTCAGAATGCGCTCTATGTAATTCACCACCGAGGTCCAATTTCCACTACCCGCAATCATTACCCCAACAATGTTAGCGGCTAGGACCAACTATTAACGTCAGTACAGAGCAATAGCTCTGCCAGCGTGCACACTCGAAAACAGTGTGCCCTGCGTCATCAATTACCTCTCCCATAGAGCATAATGGGAGGGAAATATCCCTCAGGAGTCTTCGTCTCACCGGTAACGGGCCTCCAATATTCGCCATTAATCTTCTGAGCTGTCCAACGATCTTTTGGGCCTTGTTAACCGAGTACCGAATCTGATACAAAAATTTTAGCCTGGGATCCAGCCTTATTCCCAAGTATTTCACCGAGCTCTTGGTCCTAATTACCTCTTACCAATTATGTTTCGCGGATAGTCCGCCTACCCTCTAGTCCAACTACCTTCGTAACTCTCACGTCATGAACGGAGTCCAAGTGACAGGGTCAACGATTTCTGACTTCTTGAAAGAATTAAACACAATTTTGATATGATTTAAGTTAATTGAAAGGCTACAAAAACCGAAAAACCTGAAGGAATATTGGTACAGGCAATCCTCATTCTTCTTTGGGGAAACTGTGGCGTTGCACACTTTAAACCCATCTCGTTATTATGATTTCTAGGCTCCCTTTTAACCAGGCAAATGAAGTCAGATTCTTAACACTGAATAGGTGGTGTGAATAGGTTTAATATGGGCAAACTAGATGACAGATAACGACTAGTAGTCGCTGCATATTATTAGGTAATGTGTTGGCTTATTAGATGAAAGCCTGTGGTTCAAACTCTAGCTCACATATCTCGAACCAAATAAAATAAAAAATATTTCTTTCCGCAATTTCTATTCAGCATTCACCTGGCCGTAGTCTAGTAGGTAGTGTGTTGGCTTATTAGACGTAAAGCCAGGGTTCGAGCCCCAGGCTAGACATCAAGACAAAATACAAAAAAAGTATTTCTTCGGCGACTTTCTCTCAGCAGATTTCTGGCAAAAACTCTGAGAGTAAATAAAATTGCCATGAAAAGTTTCTCAAAAATCTGTCGTTCAGAGTCGACTTTTTTTCAATACTTTGTTGCAGGGAAAGCGTAAAATTTGATTTCATTTTAGTTTTCAAGGAATTATTTTATGTTGACCTTAATGGGATTCCCCCTTAACATTTTCTAGCACATTACATGCCATAGCCTTCTTTGTGCAGTTTTAAATGAGAAAGGATTTTCGTTGTTAAATCCAATAAATTCTCATCAATTTTCGTTTAGGGGCGTTGAGCAAGCGAAAGCCTACTGATTCTACTTTATTCTCCTATTTTTAATTTGTATTCAACTACGAATATTGTTTTCTATACAAACACATGCCACCACATACAGTAAAACCTTTATAGACTAAATATAATGAATGTTTAAGTGTTTGTTAGCTGATTGGCTGGTTTACCGTGTGCTTGAAATCCTGGCTGGATATCGGTTGTTTGCTTCGCTGCCTTTTTTGAGCATCAATTTTTAGGCTGTTTTTTTTTTGCTACATTATGTGTACGTGTTTGTATGATATCGGTTAATGTATGCGTGTTTAATTTGTAATCCTTGAAATGTTTTTTAAGATTAAATCACAAAATCCTTATGATTTCTGGTTGAACCCAAATTATTGATGTGGAAATTTGTGGAGGTTTAATCAAGACTAGGCAAACAACAACAAACATGAGAGACAACAAAAACCATTACCAGGCTTATTCAAGAATATTATTAATGAACAGCAAAGCAAAAACACACAAAATAGCAACAATAACAGCA
Source organism: Sarcophaga subvicina (assembly GCA_936449025.2). Taxonomy (NCBI): domain Eukaryota; kingdom Metazoa; phylum Arthropoda; class Insecta; order Diptera; family Sarcophagidae; genus Sarcophaga; species Sarcophaga subvicina. The sequence continues at coordinate 100,883,208 of OW388083.2, read as the reverse complement.
AAAGCAACAAAAACTGAAAACAAAACAAAATTTTTACACTGAAAAACTGAAAACAAAACAAAATTTTTACACTGAAAAACTGAAGGCGAGAGAGTGGAGAAAAACAAAATATTTAACAACACTGATACGCCAAAAATGTATGTGTGCGTGTGTGTGTGTGTTAATCAAATAATATTCCAACAGCATTTAACAGACTCATGCAGACACACTAACATATACTCTAGGGAGAGTGTGTACAACACAGTGAAAGAGAGAGAGAGATAGAGAGAGGGAACTACTTACATATGCTAGACTTGACAATGAATACAACACATGTATATCCGAACGGAAATTGAATTCTTTAAATGCATTTGTGTTGAGTATAAATGCGTGTATGAATGACTATATGAACGCATGTATCTGAGTGTATGAATGTGAATATTTTTTCTACATATGCTTCAACAAAAAAAAAGAAAGAAAAAATAAGAACAGAATATTCATAAGTTTTATGAATATTAAATGCAATCGTTTATGTATTATTTTTGCGCACTTTTTTTTCTCTCTCATTGATGTAAAGTGTGTTTGAAATAATAAAAAAAATGGAAAAATGAAAAAACTTGAAAACGTAAAATTTATTACAATAACGGAAATAAAAGAACAGTACCAGTATATTTCAATGATTTTTTTCTTTCTTTTTTAAGTTTTTCATTTTCATTGATAAATTTTGCAATATTTGTGCAAAGTAAATGAGCATTTATTTCGTTTATTTATTGCAAAAAAAAAATAGCGGAAGGGAAAATAGCAATTGTACGTTAACTAATGAAGGAGGGGGAAAAGTTTTTAATATCATATGCTCAATTTAAATTTAAACATCGTATAAATTAAGGCACATATTTGAACATCGAGTAGCGAAATTGAAGTTAGTGAACACTGACTACTTGCAGTGCTATGTAGGAGTACATATGCACAGTAAATGAGGCCAAATATATGATAAAAAATAAATTCATTGCAATAAAATCTCGATAAAAAAAATTATAGACGTACGACTTATTAAAAACAACTCACAGTCAATCTAAACATCTAAGTAACGTTTTTAGCTTCCTTACTTAACTTATTTCAGTGGTCATTAAAACACTTTAGTCATGATTACGACCTAGCTTCTCAGACCAACCATGTTGTGTGTTTGTGAATTTTGTGCATGAGTGGCGGTACCAACTGTTTACGAACGACAGATTTTTGAGAATCTTTTCGTGGCATTTTTATTTACTCTGCGATATTTTGCCAGAACATTGTTGAGAAGAAGTTGCCAAAGCAATATTTTTTTTATTTCGTATTGGTTGACATGTCTGAGCTAGGTCTTGAACCACGAGCTCATGTCTAATAAACCACATACTACCATCTAAACCACGGCGATATTTTTCTTATTCAAGTCAAATAATTCAAAAAACATCAGCATATTTTTTTAACTTGGCGTTCACAGTTCGTCTGAAATAAGTATGTGGGTGAAAACATCATACCAGAAAGCCCATACGGTAGGTAGACATTTTTAGACTTCTTTGCTAATTCTAAAAAAAAAAACAAAATTCAAGCGCCAAAAAACCCGTCCACCTTGTCAAATTATTGGAGGTTTTTTTGAAGACAAGAAGGTACGTGTTGTAAGAATGAATTCAGAATATGACATGGAGATCTCAGACGAATTTCTAATTCCTTGATTATAAATCTAAAAAACTTGATGCTTGAATATCCAAGTAAAAACACACACACAATCACGTCTCTAAAAAGAGTTCCAGAGTCTTGAAAATTAACAGCAAGAAAAGGAGACATTATTTCTTTAAAGAATAGGGCCTTATTATCGTTTACTTCATCAAAATTTTTGAGCTAAGCCGTAGACTGATCTGCTGTATACTTACTTTACTTAATTGGTCATTAAAACCCTTTAGTCAGGATTACGAACTAGTCTCTCACACCACTTATGTTGTGTGCGTTAATTTGTAAACATGAGTAGCGGGGTCTACAGTTTAAAGTCGACACTGAATGACAGAAATCTGCGGAGAGTAAAGTTGGAGATGCCTGACCTGGGGTTTGAACCGAGGCCTCACGTTTAAGAAGCCAACACACTACCTACTAGACCACGGCGACAGAATACAGAATTGGGTACTAAATTGATAGCCTTGTCTATTTACCTGTCAGCACTGTATGTGAATGTATGCGTATTGAGTTCTAAAGTTCTTTAATAGTTGCATGACCCTCCCTTGTTGATCGTTGCAAATGTTATTCCCTGTTGGAAGTCACGGTTTTAAGAACTTAAATTCGGATAATATAAGAACTATTTTTCGCAATCACTTTTTCTCACTTTCTGGTTTACGACCAAGCACTTTAACCATCATACCAAGCCGCCTTATGTTTTTGAGTTCATATTCAGTACAACCCTTTTGTCAGAATTACAACCTAACTTCTCACAGCGCCCATGTTGTGTATGTAACTTTTTCCATGAGTGGCGAGACCTACAGTTTAAAGTCGACTCCGAACAACAGATTTTTTAAGAACTTTTCACGCGAATTTCAGAGTTTTTGCCAGAAATCTGCTGAGAGGAAGTCGCCAAAGAAATATTTTTTATACTTCGTTTTGTAGGAGATGTCTTAGCTAGGGTTTGAACCACGGTTCACGTTCTAAATGGGCTATTAGTTTTAATTGGAAGACTTAATTTCAATTTATTTTATTCTTCTTTGAAAATTTGCTGTTAAAAATATTAGTGCTACAAGTGTGTCGGTGGTGGTGATATGCCCACAACCAAGCAGTATGATGTCTAACCCTCCCAAATAGCTGTCATGATTGCCCATTTTCGACGTTAATATTATGAAATATTATCCGTAACTAGCTATTTAAATAAGAAATAAACATTGCTCTATTAAAAGTCTTATTTTCTTCTTAATCAACACACTCAAAAGGAACACTTTCTTTAGGCACCTGGTATGTCCTTACGAAATTATGTTCATAATAATTTATTATGAAAAACTTAAGCAGCATATTTATTAAGAATTCCATTAATATTTAAATACAGCAACAGCACACAAAAATTAAAAGTCAGCCTATTTATTAAAAAAAAGAAGAAAAACAGAACTTACCTGCCTTCTTACGAAATATATTGTGTGTGTGTGACTCTTCAAAATAATTCACAACAATTAATTTCCTCCCACAACTACACTGTAAAGAGATGGGCTTAGGCTTGAAATAAATTATGGCAACACTTTACTTTACCATACATACACAATAATTTACATACGAATTTACATAAAACACCACAGGGAAAAATAACCTTAAAGAAGAAACAATACAAAGTAAGTGTAGTAAAGAGCAGAACAGGAGAGATCAGGAAGGAACAATAAATTAAGAAAGTTTTCTGAAAAAGTGAACGCTTAATGGTTGCTTATACGTACATAACGTTTAAGTTACATGCCACTTTTGAAGGTGAGGGTATTGGCATGTAATCAAGTGTAACATGACAGAGACTATAAAGGAACATGTGTCCTGCCTAAGAAAAAAAACTAAAACCCAGCATGACTTATAAACAAATTTTAAATTCTTGTAATTTTTTTTTTATAGAAAATTTATTAAAATCCAGTGGTCAAGTGTAATTAATTTGAATATTTGTTAGAGACTGTAGTTGGTATATTGAATTTTTAATTTTTTAAGAGAACATTACTTTTAATATTTAAAATAATTTCCAAATTTTTACAAGTGTAGTAAATATTTAAAAACAAGCTAGCAATTGCAATAAACAAATTAAAAATAAATCAACTCGTAGTCGTTTTTTTAATTTAGACGCACATTTTTTTTCTTAAAAAATAACAGAATTTTGTTTGTAATCTTAAGATTTTATGGAAATGAAATAAAAATGCTTCAATTTAACATCAAAGAAAATGTAGGTCTTATAGGTACAGCCTTGGTTTACTAATTAGTAATATCTATAATTTGTTTTCCAATCAAATATGACTTCCAATACTCAGTAAAGAGACTATTTTTACGAAAATGAAAAATCGAAATACTGGTGTCTTGCTTTTACATCGCTTAACATTACAATTATAAACAGAAGCTACAAAAACAAGACAGTGCAGTAAACAAACCTGTTTACAAATTATGGTACTGCTTAATACCACAACAAACACTAGCATACAAATGAAATGGTAAGCAAGTAAACAAACATACACCAACAACACTACAATAATAAACGTAAACAAAAATGTTTACATTTATAGAAATTTCGAGAAGGCGAATTCATGACCATTCGCCTTTAAGAACATTCATCAGACTGTTTACTCTGCCATCTAAAAGGCAAGGCAAGGCAAAGCAAACGCCAGAAGTTAGTGAAGTTCAGTCAATTTTGTGTGGAGACGCGGTGCGATTGCAGAGCGTAATCATGGTTTGAAGATCCCCGTTACAATGATTTGTCGAACAATTGTCTAGTAATTGTTATTGTTTATGCAAAGAAACAAAGCAATTGTTGTTGTTTACATCGAGTTGTGAATAGTGGCGCAAAAAAATTATGCAAATAATAAAGAATTTTAATTAAAACTAAATACGAATTTATTTTTATTTTATTTGCAATCTACGAGATCATATTTTAAACGTTTTAAAAGGTAAGAACGTAACAATATGCTTGAATATCCTCCAAATAGACTGTTTGCTTGCCACCCTATTGTCTAAGAGTTCCACAATGCATTCTCCTTCCTGGATTTTCAAATGAAGAACTCCATCAGACATAATAATGTACAATAGTGAGCCTTATACTATGTTCAGACATACACGTATATTGAGAAAATCGCAATAAAATGCATTATTGATATCAATATTTCATATAAAATGTCAATAAATTCATAAATTGTTATAATATTGATTAAAACTTCAAATACAGCACTGACATAAGTACGTTCAGTGAGGATATTACAATTTTCCGAACACTTTCTATTGATATTTGACAACTCAAATATCAACAACAAACAAAAGCAAAACAACGACAAACAAAAAAAGGGCAGCAGAAAGGGATGAGAAACTATTTCCAACTGATGTTATATGAAAAAGAATTTTAATAACATCACAGACTTGATGTAGTATTTAATTTTTAACCCTTTCGATCCCAATGTTGTTTAATGATAATTTCTAATTTATTTCGAAAAGTTATTTATAATACGCTGAACTGAGATATTACTGGGAATCCACCAGTTCCTGCTCTGAAGAAATCAGCTTCTGTTTCTACCTGTCTTCTCCAGCTATGGCTGACCTTCTAGGTCTTGACTGATAATCTATAACAGTTCTCGCAATTTCATCTTCGGGTTTATGCAGAGTATGTTAACTGACCGGTATATTTTGCAAATACGAAGTATTCAGCAGTTAACAAATAAAGACCTTTGAGTTTCATTTTCCTCTAACAGTGCCATAAGCAAAAGCTTTCTTTTCTGCAAGTTATGCAGTATTGTCAAATTTTTCTTTCTCATCCTTCTGAAAGAAGCCACTTTGGAGTCAGAAATATTCCCTACTAACGCAACAGCTCGGCGTTTCGTTTAATCATTAGTAAGACCTTTTCCAATGTTAAAATGTTTTCCATTTTTTCTCAAATTTTTTTGGCCATAATTTTCGCGATTAAATTAAAAGCAATGTTGTTGAAGCAATCAGATGTTTTGTTTACCAGCTGTCAAATAAATTTTGTGTCTGAACACTAAAAATAGTGTTATCAATAAACCGAATATTAATTCAAAAAAGTACATGTCTGAACATAGTATTAAACAGAACATAGAAGCACTCATTCCGTAATCAGTACTATTCGTGTCAGCTAATCAGTTACAATTAAAATCCTAAATGACACTCTGCAGTCTCCCCATTTTGTCGAGATAAATGCGGGACACTCTATCATCTGGTGGGTGAGAAACCAAAGCTCTTTTTAGCTTTACTCAGGAATTAAGTCAGTTTACTTACATGTGTAATTAATTGACATTGTCCGGTTTGACAAATTCCTGAGCAGGGTGAGAAAGAATAGCAACGATGCAGCAATGTTTGTGTGAAATTTTTGATCCATGGCAGCTAGTCTTAAAAAACACATTCCCTCATAATTGTAGTATGGTCTAAAATGACAGCATTTTCGAACAATGCTGGTTCAACGTAAAATTACTGTAGAACCGTATATAGGATTTTTCAGGTACCACAATTTCATGCAACCAAATATCACCTCACAAGGGGACCAGACTTTCTCGTTATATCTTTTTCACTAATTCGAGGACATATGCCATAATAGGCTTAAACATTTAATAGTCAGTTTCAGTGTAATTAAGGTATCCAGCTACAGTAATTTTAATGGTGCAAAAAAAAAATACTTTATTTCTAATTTTCTACCCTTTGCTATGCCGATACAATTTGTGTATATCAAATATATTTCAAATGTCAATTCATATGTTCACTCTCAAGTCCATTTGTCCAGTTTATGGGATCAATCATTTGTTTGACATTTAAATGAATTTCTAATAGTGTTCACAACTATAAATTTACAATTTCAAATACAATAAAATCAATATTTATCACACACTTAAACATAAAATAGTTTGAATGTTGTATTAGTAGGAGGAATACATATCAGAAAACAAATACAAAAACAAAAATAAAAACAATGAAAATTCCTATTTATGGCTTCGACAACATATGGGCCATAGAACAAGTAAAAGTTTTTTCCTTAAGGATAATTTAATAGCTGCTTAGAACAAGAACAAGACAAACAAAACAACAACAACAAGAAATAACAAAAAAATCATAGAAAATAGAAACTCGATACATATAATAGAAAAAGAAAAAGGTCATAAAAGCCAAAATGAAATTGGTTTATAATAAAATTTTATCACAGATTACATCAAATTTCATTACAATGAGAGAGAGCAACTGCTGGAGGTTATTGTAGAAAAAATATCTGAATTTGAAATGAACATTGGGAAGAGAAATGAAGAAAAGATGGTTGGTATTGAGGGGGCATAAAATTAAAACGAATCTTTAAAGAAATAGTTTGTACTCAATTTAATTACTTAATTTGTGTACGAGGGCAGGTCAATAAGTTAGGCAAATTGCAGGCTCTTAATGGAAGCAGAGTCTTGCAAAAATTAAAACAATCTGCGTCATTCCGTGTATTTATTCGGAAATCAAAGAAATGCAAATTATCGACAAAAAAAATGCATATCATCGACCAGAAAAATGCAAGTCAGTGCCCAAAAAGAAGCAAGTCATCGACCAAAAAATGAAAGTCTTAGACCAAAAATTATTGAATTACATTAATACATACATAATTGGTTATTACAACCCTTCAGTCGATCAGACCTAGTTTCTCACAGCACTTATGTTGTGTGTGTTAATTTTACACATGAGCGGCGGGCCCTACTGTTTAAAGCCGACTTCGAACGACAGATTTTTGAGAAACTTTTTTTTTATTCTCAGAGCTTTTGCCAGAAATCTGCTGAGAAGAGGTGTCTGGCCTGGGTCTCGAACCCTGGCTTTACGTCTAATAAGCCAACACACTACCTACTAGACTACATACATAACATAATTGACCATTACAACACTTCAGTCAGGATTACGACCTAGTTTCTCAAACCACTTATGTTGTGTGTGTTAATTTTATACATGAGTAGTTGGAACTACAGTTTAAGGTCGACTCCGAACGACAGATTTTTGAGAAACTATTTCATGGCAATTTTTTATTTACTCTCAGAGTTTTTGCCAGAAATCTGCTGAGAGGAAGTCGCGAAGAAATACTTTTTGTATTTTGTTTTGATGTCTGCCTTGGGGCTCGAGCTCTGGCTTTACGTCTAATTAGCCAACACAACACCTACTAGACTACGGTGACTTCATAATTGAATTACAAGGGAGATAATTTGTGTAGAATTTATTTCCAAGTCATGTGATATTCAAAGCTATTGTAATTTCCAAATAAAATTGTTGTCTGTTTTTATTTCCTGAAGTTTTGTTTGTATTTGTAAATTTCAAAATGGCTACTTTAAGATAAATTCGAATTAAAAAAAAAACAATAAAAAATTACAAAAAATGTAGCATACTTTAAAGAGCACTACTATTATAAATACACCCAAACCTGTTTTTACACGGTTTTTTTACGCGAATTTGAAATAACACGGTTTTTTTTAACATATTTACCATTTTTTTGGTCGCTCCTTTTTATACGGATAAAATCGTTTAATAAAATAAAAACTCTGTGTATACTATTGAACTAAATCTGTGCGTTTTTATAAAGTTATTCAATTTTATAGGCATATGTAGGCTGCTGCATCAATCCTATGTATATCTCTCCAGTTTGTTTATACACTTACATACGTACATAATATTTGTCTTTTTTACGCGTTATTTTTTTACACGGTATCCACTGGAACGTATCTACCGTGTAAAAAAAGGTTTGGGTGTACTTTCAATCCTGTTTAGTTTTTCACTGTAAGTGTTTATGTTTCTTATTTGTTTTATTTTGTTATACGTAATATTGTTATTATTTTGCTTTGTCATATTTGTTCACTCCTTTTCCATATAATTTCATTGAGTTCAGGATGCTATTATTGCAATACCCTACACTTTCATATATTGTATGTTCAATCAATAGCTTCTAACTCGAATATCTTACAAAACACTCTTTTAAACACTCATACTATAATATTCAAATCCTGAGCGTTTAAAAACCGTCACTTCTAAAGCAGATAATAAAGAATACAGAAAGCAAACTTTGAAATTCTTGTTGTTGGGTAGTTCATGCACCGTGTTTCAGAAAATATTAAGCAACCAATGTGATCTATTAAGAAAAAAAAAAATACTCAAAATCGTTATATTCATTCATTACCATGGCTTGTAGATGTTTAATGTTTGGAAAAATACTTCTTTTTTGAGTCACCACCACAATTGACCGCAAGGTTTTTATATCAAAGTAGGGAGATCTTGGTGGATTGAAGGTATAAAAATTCCATTACAGAAATACATGAGCAGTGTATCATTAAATAGCCCGAAAACAAATTTGTTTTCCTTTAATATTTAAGAGAAAGGGATACTTTATTGAGGAGGAAATTCTATTTCTGTTTTCTGTATAGCTTAAGGGACCGATTAGGAATAAATTACCATGCCCATCGGTCTTGTCTCTTTCTGCCTTTAAGTACAAATTGTTTCCAGATCTTTTTCTGTCTGAAACTTTTAGTTTTTTCTTTAATATCGAATGATTTCCTCGTCGAAGCGTACCAATCCATGCGTATCATTTGGCCAAGCAAGCACAAAAATTTCCATTTTAATTTCCTTGGCTATATTAATACATTGTGTGCGAGTATATTTGTACGGTACAATTCAGGCAGGGCTTAAAAACGTTGACTTGTATCGAACAGTCAAAACAATTTCATTGTCGTCAATGAGATGATCGGCAATCTATCTTTCTGAGATCAAAACCAGGATATGTTGCAATATGAATACCTCCTGGTCTTAAGTTAACATACATCAGTTTCGTTCCCCACATAAAGAGTTCACCATTTTTCGGTTCCAGAAGTAAAGTAAATATTTTGATTATGATGCATATGACGCTTGGTTTGGCTTATTAGACGTAAAGCAAGGGTTCGAGCCCCAGGTCAGATATCAAAACGAAAATATGAAAAAATATTTCTTCGGCGACTTCTTCTCAGCAGATTTCTGGCAAAAACTCTGAGAGTAAATAAAATTGCCATGAAAAGTTTCTCAAAAATCTGTCGTTCGGAGTCCGCAAAAACTGTAGCTCCCACCACTCGTGTATAAAATTAACACACAACATATGTGGTGTGAAACTAGGTCGTAATCCTAACTGAAGGGTTTTATTGACCAATTATGTATGTATGTATGTATGCTTGGTCGCCGTAGTCTAGCAGGTAGTGTGTTGGCTTATTAGACGTGAGGCCTCGCTTCAAACCCCAGGTCAGGCATCTCCAACTGAATGAAATTTGAAAAAATATTTTTTTCTGCGACTGCCTATCAGCAGATTTCTGGCAAAAGCTTCGAGAGCAAATAAAATTGCCAAAAAAAATTTGTCGTTCGAAGTCGACTGGTCTCGCCAGTCTTGTATAAAAATGACAAACACAGCGTAAGTGGTTTTAGAAGCCAGGCCGTAATCTTGATTGAAAGGTTGTACTGACCAATTATGTATGTATCTATGTATGTAATACATAGTTATTATATGCGAAATACAATGCCAATGTCATTTAGATTACTACCTATGAATTGGCAGCAGCAGTCGATTCTTTTGAGTTTGTTTTTGACCAGTTTTTTTGTGCATTTTGTATGGTATCTTGGTGAAAAGTTGCGGAATATTGATTAAATACTTCAACTTTAGTTGATTACCAGTATAGACAAGGTCTTTCACGTCTGGCTTTTGGTAAATCAATTATAAACTCAACGCAGATTGGCTGCTGATATAGCAAAAGGATAGCTTTGCTATGTTCGAAGTAGTTTCGAATGGAAAATTAAGCAGATTCTCTTATATAGACTCCCGAAAGGAGCACGTAAGGACTTCATTGAGAAGTAACATATCAGTGGCAGAACACTTTGAACCGACTGTAATTCTCTAAAATAATATTGGTTTGTTTGTTTTTGTTTTTATTTTTGTTTATTATTATTATTATTGTAAATAAAATTTATATAAACAAATATAAATAACAAGATATTATATTGTTGCTTTTCATTCTCTCTTTCATTTCACTCTCTTTTCATCCTTTTACCGTTAACCGTTATTAAAAGGTTACATCAATAAACATAAAATGTTATAAATGAGTTCTAAGGCATCACCATTTCCATCTCGATTTCCTGCTGTACACACACATACATATGTATATATATAGGGAACACAAACAAATAAACTCTCTTTTCATTTACAAAAACAAACAAATTGTCCGTATTTTGTAAACAAATGAATGTACTTATATACAAACATATATAAACAAATAATAGCAGCAGCAAAAGAAATTTCTTTCTATTTAAAATAAATAAAGTTCTATGTATGTGTGTGTGTGTGTGTATTCGTATGTATGGGTCATAAGTAATAGAGCATATCAATACAATTTAAAATAAAATGAAAAAGAAAACAAATGAAAAGAAAAGAAAAATCAGAATAATAGAATAGAAAAAGGACAACAAAATATGCTAAAGTATAGCGCAATACATTTTATTGCTTCAAAAAGTTTTTCAAGTAAGTCTATTATGTTATGGCATAAACATGAACATAAATAATGTTGCCGTAAGTAAATGAAAGAATTTCTTTTATTTTTAAGGAAAACAAGGTCTCTATGGGCTTTTCTTTTTAAGGAAAATATTATTGGATAGTGCACATATACATATAAAGGCAAATAGTTTATTGAATAGCAATTTATTAAAAAAAACCTTAAAAATAAAATTTTTTTTATTTAAAAGTAAAAGTTTCCAAAGAAACCTCTTTAGTTTTAATTTTATAGAAAAGCATTGTGTTAGCCTATAAATTTTTAAATTCTTTACGCAGTTTAGTTTCTGCAACCATTTGTATATTTTACACAATTTTAAATTAAATTGAAGTCAATTTAAACTACGACTCTCTACTCTACTTTGTTCTGTTCTGTCACTCACTATTTTACTTAATCCTCTGCACTACCTTCCTTCTCTAGCTTTTAATTTCATCGCAGGCTAGGCACTTTAGGGTTTAATATAAATATAGAATAAAGTCGTATGACTCAAAGTTGCTTGTTGACTCATGAGCGCGACTTTATAAAAACTCATAAATAGGTAGGTACCGGTGGTGTGAGATACAGAGATTAGCATATGTTAGTATAACCGGTGCAATGAAAACATCTCCTATAACGGCGCTGGATCCTCGTTCTGATTAAACAATGATACAATGGTTAGTACAATGAAAAACAAGTGTGCATGAGTTTCATGAGACGATTTCGTAACCTAATGAATCAAGTTTCAGACTGCTCAGACTGCTCCTTCTTTAACTGTTCCTCGGGCATAACCAAAAGTCTCTACGATTTTCAGAAATATCAATACGGTTACCTAGAGTCTGTGATATGCAAATGGCTCAAAATATTGAACAGAAACGGAAGTGTTTTTCAAAGAGTAGAATCATCATCTGAGTATATGCCGCCGTAGTCTAGTAGTTAGAATGTTGGCTTATTAGACGTAAAAACAAAAATACAAAAAGTATCTTTTGGGCGACTTCCTCTCAGCAGATTTCTGGCAAAAACTCTGAGAGTAAATGAAATTGCCACGAAAAGTTTCTCAAAAAAATCTATCGTTCGGAGTTGACTTTAAACTGTAGGTCCCATAAGAAACTAGGTCGTAATCCTGACTGAAGGGTTGTAATGACCAATTATGTGTGTATGTATGTACTGAACTGAAACGGAAGTATTTGGTCCGTGAATAAACTAATTCAAGTCCATGGAAAAATTCTTGAGTAACTTCCAATTAAAAGTTTATAACATAATCAGATATGCACAATTCAATTTGGGGAGAAAGAAAAAATGATAAGATATCACACTCAGTCAGTTAGGGATGCCTGTTTGGAAAAGCTTTTCAGCTTGATAATAGAAATGGGGTTTCTCTGATGTATCCCTGGGGATTCGTTTGCAATCTGCAGGCATCAGTGGAGTTTTCAAGCTTCTGATGATATCAGAATTAATCTGTGGATTAAGAACAGATGTTTGCCTCTCAGCAGATTTCTAGCTAAAACTCTGAGAGTAAATAAAATTGCCATGAAAAACTTTCTCAAAAATCTGTCTTTAAGAGTCGACTTAAAATTGTAGGTCCTGCCACTAACTATGAAATTAACACACATAAAACAAGTGGGGTGAGAAGCTAGGTTGTAATCCTAACTGAAGGATTTAATGACCAATTTTGTATGTATGTGTATATATTTGGAAGGATATACTCTATGAAAGGGAAGACAAAGAAATGCTAAAATCATATCATAACTTATTGTTACATGAATGAAAACAAACTAAATGGAAGTAAGCAAACCAAATACAGAGACAACAACAGAATACGCACATTGAACGGTACATAAACAACTACAACGGAATTTACGAGAAGGGAATGAAACAAAGGTCAAAAATACAACAACACGTGAAGAAAGGTTGCGAAGTTATCAAAAGGGAAAGCAGGCAATAACAACATGGCAAAGAACTATTCAGCCAGTGAATGACGTTTTGTCATGAGTTGTGAGTCTGTGATCAATTACATATTAAATGGTTCGCGTTAAGCGCTGTGATATTGAGTACCGAAAAGATGGATTTTTCTTGATCGTTAATAAAATTGATAGCTCGGTGTTATCTGTTAAGCTGTGATGTTATTTAAATAAATAAAGGATTATCACGAGACGAGTAAACGTAAACAATTTCTTTTATTTCAACAGCAATCATCGAATCCACCCACAATAAGTAAACGCTTAGAGTAATTTAAAATCATAACAATATGTTACTATGTATACGAAAACTATGGCCGTTAAACTCTAACTTAAAGTCAATATTGTTGTCCGGTTAATAGCGACGATACTAGCTAACGAACTTCGACTTCGAACTTTGTTAATGAAAGCCTGGAAAAATATGGTGACCGAATGCAATAACTAACTGAAAACTGTGAAGAAACTGTAAACATAGGTCATTATGCTTCACGGTAAAATAAATAAGAATAAACGAGATTAAGCACACACTGGCGGACATCAAAGTAGGTACAGTAGATAGGAACTTCAGTTCCAAAAGGAGACAAAATATATATAAGGAGGCAGGAATTTATAAGAAATAATTCACGTAAAACTATGGAGGATTAGCTAATGAAAGATATACCCCACTATATTTTGTCTATTAGTCTAACATCGAAAGTCATACTCTATTTGCATCCAAAGTATGTTTAAAAACATATGTATTCAACAGTTATGGTTTTTTACCATACTAATACATATTTCCATGCCCGCAGATAAACGTATGAGTAATAAATAATTCCATATTAAGTATACGCTGTGTCATACAAGTTACTTTATTTTGTATTATGACTTAAGTTTTGTGTTTCTGAAAATATTTCATTAATTTCTTTAGATTTTCAGTTTTTAAAACTTAGTCTGGCAATCTGTTTAAAAGTATTCTTTTTTTATTAAAATTTTTGAATTTTATTGACAAAACTTATTTCCTGCTTAATTGCAACACATTTTAATCTATTTTTCATGTTACTAACAAATAAAACAACAAAAATTACTGAAAAAAATCGAAAACAATAAACAAAAGTTTATAAAAATAAATGAATATTTTTGCTACCAAAACTAGAAGGCACAAAACTATGTTTTTTTTATTTTTTTTTTTTGCAGCATAAAACTTTTCTTTAAAAAAATTTTTTTTAGAAAGGAGTTGAAATCAAATCAAAGTTCTATAAATAAAATAAAAGAAATTAAGTGTCTTTTTTGAAACCACAAAATATAGTTTGTGGCCTTGTAACCGCAGTTGTACTTCAAATGATGAATTAATATGGACAAAATTAAAGGTTATTATTTTATTGTATTATTACGAAAATGAAAAATCAAGACACTGATATTTAGTTTCAATTAAATTAAAATGATTTATCCTCATATTTATTTAATTATCCCCTATTTAAACCTTTCACAAGCAAAAAAAATCTGTATTAAAACTCATTAAACATATAAATTAAAAAGAGTTAAATGTCCTTAAAAGTCCTTAATATAATCAAGTGATTTTATAAAAAATAAAAAAATATGATTTTCCCTTTAACTCTTCATTCTCTTTGAATGAAAAATTTTATGAAAATTATAGGGTTTCAGATATTTTTTCTCCTCTACAGTATCCTTTCATTATACTCGTACATGTACAGGCTGCAGATATTGTATATGAAAAGTAGAAAAGTAGAGAAGTATTAAAACGATACTATAAAAAGGATGAAAGATTTTTTAAACGATTTTTGTTTTTGACAGCTGTCAAAGATATAAGTGTTAAAGTAATAATGAAAAATTAAAAAAGAACGTACTCTACGTAGCATACATACAACTATATATACATGTGTATGTATAGACCAGGATAATAATGAAAATTTTCATACAATTTATTTAAAAAATTGTATGCAAACGTAAGGCCAGACATTATTTAAAAAGCTTGGAATACAATTTAAATTTGTCTGTAAAAAAGAAATGAAAATTGGAAAATCCTGTTATGGGTTTAATACTGTTACGTTTTTACCTTTTAAAAATGTTTAAAATAGGAGCTCGTAGTTTGCGCATAAAATAAAAATCAATCTGTGTTTAGTTCTATTTAAAATTCTTTATTATTCGCACAATTCTGTGTGCCACTGTTCACAACCTTATGTATACAACAACAATTGCTTTCTTTGTTATTCATCTGTTTACAACCGTTGCAAAAACAATAAGAATTACTAGACAATTGTTCGATTGATCTTTGTAACCACGATTACTCTCTTCAAACACACCGCGTCTTCACACAAGATTGACTGAACTTCACTAAATCAGTCGCCTGCTTTGCCTTGCCTTTTATATAGCAGGCTAAACAGTCTGATGAATGTTCTTGAAGGCGAGTGTTCATAACTTCGCCTTCTCTATAAATGGAAACATGGATGTTTCATTATTGTTGTTTGTGTATTTTGTTTACATTTATTCTTGTAGTATTGTTTGTGGATTTTTGTTTACTTGTTTACCATTTTTTTTTGTACTGATGTTTGTTGTTATATAACGCTGTGCGATAATTTGTAAACAAGTTCATTGTTTTATTTTTGTAGTTTTTGTTTATAATTTTAAAGTTAAACGATGTAAAAGCTAAACACCAATATCTAGTTTTTTCCATTTTCGTAACAATATTATCGTTTCAATTCGCTTTCTAGAACGATGTGACATAAAAATTACCACAGAAGAATTTGTGAAACTAAACTGTCTAGTAATTGACTACTTAGGTGTTGAAACCGTAAAGATAGTTCAGAGTGTTGTAAAAAATTTTACTTTAACTTTCCATATTAAAAAGAAATTCAGTTCTTTTACCACGTCTCATAATATATAAAATTTATAAAACCTTACACAGACGTATGATTAATATTTAATTGTGGATTTGTTAATAAGTATACGTCCTAGTGGTTCACATACTATTGACGAATTTTTTCTCCATTAAATTGACTTGAATTAATTGAGACTTTTACCACGACTTCAGATTTTATTTCAATTCAATTTCTTTCAATTTCTATCAAAAACAAAAAAATTAAAAATTTTTCTAAGAATTCTTTACTAAATCCATCAATTAATTTTTTTTAAATATTAAAAATTTTTCATATTTATTTAAAATCCCAAAATTTATAAGACAAATAAAATCTTTAATAACATATTTGTTTTATATTTTTTAGTCTAAAAAGAAATGATTTTCTTTTCGTATCTAAAGACTACCATGGCATTCAATTTTATTTTTGTTAACATTTTATGATCATTTTTTTACCAAAATTTTTATGCGTTTAGATTTATAAAATCTGTTTTTTTATGTTGAGTGTCTTAAATAAAAAACAAATAAAAAAAGAGAATATAAAACTATAAAACTAAACCAAACACTGTTCATTTGAATGCTAATTTTTGGTAATATGCGTGTAAATTGTGGCCCACTAAGTTTTATGGACCTCTAACCGAAAACGAAACATTATATGGAAATGAAAAATAATCATAAAAACTAAACACACAGAGAGAGTGTGAGAAAGAGAGAGAGAGTGAGGAAAACTTTTAAATAAAATTGCTGACAATTTGAATATATTTTACAGAACATACGACAACAACAACTAAAACATAACGACAGTAATACACAGACATATGTATTCATATTCATAGATTCACACTCTCACCCAGTGCTCTTACAGAGCTATAGTATAGGGTTATCCAATACACGGTTTCACAAATAAAGTGTATGAAAACAAAATAAACTGAAAATATAATGACAACCTCTGTGTTGTTGCCACCAATAGCCGATCATTTTGAAATGATTTTGGAGTAATTTTTCGCACATTTCACACGGTATGAAATGCTCAAACATTAGAAGTCTAACCCTTTAGATACGAGTGTTTAATCTAACCGCACAATATAAGACTCAATGGTGTGAAATCCTATGCTTTTATGGTCCAATTAACATTGTAAAATTACTCTCATAAAGAACTTTTATAAAAAAAGCAAAAAACGGTTGTGTACATGGCTTGTGGTGCTCCCTTTTCCAAACCAAATACCATTAAGCTTATTATCCGAGATTGCCGTTCTTTGAATCGACGTTAACGTTCTCTCCAGGATCATCCTTGGAAAAATTCCGTTCAATAACATTTCTTGCTTAAAAGGCTTGGCTTGTAGTCTAGTAAGAAGTGTGTTGGCTTATTAGACGAGAGCTTGTAGTACAAACCCCAACACAAACAACTCGAACTAACGAATGAAATTTGAAAAAAATTTGTTCGGCTACTTACTCTCAGCAGACTTCTGGCAATAACTCTGTGAGTAAATAAAATTGGAATGAAAAAGTTTCTCACAATTCCGTCGTTCGGAGTCGACTTTAAACTGCCACTCATGGATAAAATCAACACGCACAAAATAGAGGGTGTGAGAAACCAAATCGTAATTTGGAGGTTTGTAATCACCAATTAATGAGTAATGGCAATTACCTCTCGATTAGTCCAGCCTCATACATGACTATTTTGGTTTTGTTGAAGTGTCCTTTGAGTGAAATCCTGTTGCTCTAGCTTCCATTTCGCATATCTGTGGAACTTTGGGTGTTAAGCAGGCTTTAATTGTTACACGAGTTGGACTTTAAAGGCAAAATATGCCATAAACAGCCATAAAATGGACCCCAGTTGCTAAGACCGTTATGAAGTAGACAAAGTCAGATTATCAGCCATATTTTCTAGGTAGGTAGGTAGGCTGGAGCGGTAGATTTCATACCAAATGCTCACTTGCGTGCCCAAGCGGCCAGTTCTGATGCCACAAGTAAACATAGTACTGACCCAGCTCCACCAAACTAGTGGATCAGCTCAAGGGTTGCACGATCACACTTTCCTAACAGCAGCAATAGTTTCGACAGTGCGAACATAATACTGATACACCAGCCTGACCATGTCTATAATGCTTGAAGTCTCTTCAATCGTATTATTATAAGCGCCAGACAATTTATAGAACAGTATGCGCCGTTTACGATAACCTTACGCAGTCAGTAATGCTTGCAGCGCAGAGATCAGCAACGAATCGCTTTTTCGCTACTCATAAGCACTCATAAAATTTTGAATACAAGTGAGTCAACAATATTGAAATTTAACTATGTACTCTGATTCATTCATACTCACTACAACGTTGATTTATAAGTACATGTTGCAATGAGTATGAGTACAACTTTGACATCAAACTCATACCATTCGAAATATGTTTGATTCGTAAACCTTTCCATTCAGATTCATAACTTTAGAAAAAATATGATAAAATTTACAGTCTTAGTTATTGTTGCATTTACAACAAAAGAAAAAAGACACGAAAGCAAAAAAGCGAGAGTAGCAAGCAGAGCATACACACAACCATTTAATGAATACGCGAATCATACTTATTTTGTGCTTCGTGTATACGTTGTGTTATGGAGAGTCGAAAACAACAACATCATACGTGTTGTTAAGTATGACTATGTATGAGTACTTCAAACTTTGAATATGAGTAGAGGTTCCATGATATTAAAATAAGTATGAATGCGTATAAGTATCAGAAATTATGACTACGATTGGATTCTGACTGCTGATCTCTGTTACAGAGTAAACACGTATAAATCACCAAGTTATTGTATTAAATTTAAACTGTTTGAACGCATTCTCCGATTGTTAAACGATGCATATTCATACATAAATGCCACTACACATGAAAAATATTTCTCAACTGAAAACCTTGTCCTGCCAATAGTTTTGAAACCTTTAAATGGATAACTCTGTAGTGGAAAAATCTACAAAAAATAGAAAAACTTTCCGAAACAATTCATAAATATTTAAATTCATAATGTTTTGATGGAGTAAAAGAGTTGAGATTTTATTATGGAAGATGACAATTTCGCATAAAGAGAATGTCAACGTGTAAGAGCGTACGAGCGTGTGTAGTATAGGTTTTATTGCTCTGTTCGTTTATAGAGTTGGTTTTAGTTACTCGTTTACTTGAAACTACAGTTATTGTAGTAATAGTTGCTGTTGTTGTTATGGCTGTTGATGTCTCCTTAGTTAAAACCTCAAAATTGTAAATATTAAGTACAACATATATATTCATGCCCATACACACACCCACACACACTTGCACGTCCTTACGTCAAAGGGTTAAAGCCAAAGGGAGAGAAAAAGTGGGTCTCATATTTAATTCTCTCTGTGTTTTATACACACATACATACTGGGAAATAATTGTGCATATAAATAACTTAAAATATTCTGCGGGGAAAAACAAAAAAACACACCCACTCTCTGGCTCTTTCCGTGTATTTGGTTGACTGTTTTACTACTCATATATGTATGAGAGTGTCTCTTTTTTTTTGGTGCTACGCCCTATATGTTAATTTGTTGTAGTTGTCTTGTAAATATCAAATCGTACTCCTTTTCTTTATTTTTCTAGATTATTTTTGTAATTTTGTTATGTTTTGTTGTCGTTTTTCCGTAATATGTATGTATTTATGCACAATAAAAACCACAAGCAATAGCAACAACTTTTAAAATGACAACAGCATAGACTAACTAAAAATTCTTCTGCTCTTTTTTTGCGACTATACAACAACATACGCATACAAAGCAACAACAAAAACACAAACAATAAAACGACTTTGATTTAAATTTCGAGCAATAGTTTGGTCTTGGAAGTGAATGGAAATTTTTCACATGAACATATTGGTGTGGGTAAAATGTAATTTCTTAAAAAGCATATTCAGTTTTTGTAATTCCAGATTCTTTTTTTTAATGATGAAAGTAATTTTATTAAAAATGAAAGAAGTTTTAATAAAAAGAGAAAAGAATTTCTTAAGTTTTTAATAATAAATACCAGACTCATGTCGTATTACTGTCTCTTAGCTCATGACTATACATCTTTGACTGGCAGCATAGTTCTTCACTCTTTTCATACTGCCATATTTCATCTCTGGTAACCTTTCTTCAAGTGCTGTTGTTGTTGTTTTTGTTCTTTGTTTTGTTCCCTTCTCGTAAATTGACATGTACTTGTTTATATAATTCTATGTACCGTTCAATATGTATATTTTGTTGTTGTCTCTTTTGTCTTGTTTGCTTCTTTTCTTTTAGTTTGTTTTTGTCCTTGTAAAGTTGCCGTAGTCTAGTAGGTAGTGTGTTGGCTTATTAGACGTAAAGCCAGGGTTCGAGCCCCAAGCCAGACATAAAAATAAATTACAAAAATTATTGCTTCGGCGACTTCCTCTCAGCAGATTTCTGGCAAAAACTCTCAGAGTAAATAAAATTGCCATGAAAAGTTTCTCAAAAATCTGTCATTCGGAGTGGACTTTAAACTGTAGGCCCTACCACTCATGCATAAAATTAACACACACAACATAAGTGGTGTGAGAAACTAGGTCATAATCCTGACTGAAGGGTTGTAATGAACAATTATGTATGTATGTATGTAAAGACGTGTTATGATATGTTTTTTCCTTTCCTTCTCTTCCCTTTCATAGAGTATAGCCTTCCAAATATCTGTTTTTTATCAACGGATGGGCTCTGGCGCCATCAGTGTCGTAGAAGTTTTCTAGAAGGATTCTCGTAAATCCCCATATGACCTTATATCTAGCAGAGGTTAACTTTATTTCTCCCGCCTACTTCAACAGTATTCTCAAACATCTTCTCTAACTGCCTGATTACTATGAACTATTTTTTTACTTTCTACACAAGTCAAATTGTGTACATCTTTCCAAGGCATAAACTATTGCTTAGAAGATATTCGAAAATTTCTTGTGGGACTGGAATTTACTCTGGGACTAAACACTGCCGTTTCTCTCCAAAATCTAGTAAAGAGACTCTCTGTGGCCCTATGAATTGTTGTTACTATGTCTCTTAGCAAAACATTTTCAAAAATCATGGAGTATTTTAATATGGACAGTTAAAGACAGAGCAGTCAGGCAATCGAGTAATTAGATTACAAATTTCAAAAAAAAAACCCGTGTAGATTTAGCTCTAATTGCCCTAAGTATGCATAATTCGTCATTACTACCCATTAGTCAGGAGTACGACGTAGTTTCTCACGCCGCTTAGTGTATGTGTGTGTTAATTTTATACATGAGTGGCGGGACCTACCGTTTAAATTCGACATCGAACGCCAAAGTTTTAAGAAACTCTCAGAATTTGTGTCCGATATCTGCTGAGAAGAAGTCGCCGAAAAAATATTTTTTCAAATTTTAATTTTGATGTCTGACATGGGGTTTCTACCAGGCCTCCCGTCTAATAAGCCAACACGCTACCTACTAGACTACAGCGACTATTGGAACTGAAGAAATTTCCTTACCTTGAGTCACTGACTCTTGGAAAAGTCACTACTGAGTTAGTAAGGATTTGAACCAACTTAATCAGTGTCTCTCTAATTGCATCGCTTCTAACTTTATTGAATGCTGCCTCCATGGTCACAAAGGTCTTAATGAGATCAAGTTTGTAGCGCAGACCCTTTGCAATCGCAGTGTATATTCATACATAACATAATTGGTCATTTCAACCCATTAGTCAGGATTACAACGTAGTTTCTCACACCACTTATGTTGTCGATGTTAATTTTATATATAAGTGGCGGTACATCTGTCGTTCGGAGTCGACATTAAACTGAGGATGCTTCCAATAATGCATAAAATTAACACATGCAACATAAGTGACGTGAGAAACTAGGTCGTAATCCTGACTGAAGGACTGTATGTAACTGTAGTTATAGTTAACAACTAACTCAGACTGTTTGTTAGGAATCTGCTGAAAGGCAGTCACCGAAGAAATATTTTATTCACATTTCGTTGGAAATATCGAGCTAAGATTTGAACCGTGGCCTTACGTCTAGGGTGACTACTGCATAGCTTGCATAGCTTGCTAATAATATAAAGAAATTTCTTTTCCTTACCTCGAGTCTTTTATGTCCTTGGAAAATACAAAACTGAGTTAATAATTCTACTTTTAGCATTTGAACAAACATAATGAAGAGGCTTTTAATTTCATTGTTTGTAACTTTGTTGAGTGCCGCCTCAATGGCCACAAAGGTCTTAATGAGATCAGGTACAGTGTACATGATCTGCTTCTTAAGTAAACTCCACTAAGAACTCCTTTTGAAATTCCCATTCAAAAACTGTATTGAAGTGACTTGAATTTATTTTCCAAATATCTTCCAGAAATTACTTTTTCTCCTACACCCCCTTTTTTGTTGCTAACTTAGAGCTCTGACCACTGTGTTTACAATGTCCATGAAAATAAAGACAACATTTTTCTGCTGTCTACGATCTTTTTCATTTTTATTTCTGGAAATGTTTCCTTTTTTTCCATTGTTGTTGTTTTTGTTTTGTTGTAAAATATTTACGTACTTATTTTGTAAATCTATTGTTAAATAAAATAAAAATGAAGGAAAAAAAACCATGTATTTATTGTAAAGAAATGCAGCTTATGATTATTATACGCCCTCTTAGCTTGACAATTGTTGGCAATAGAGTTGTTCACAAAGACATCTGAATTATTTTTTTTTTTTTAATTTTTTTGTGATTTAAATAAGAATGAAAGAAATGCATCTGAAAACAGTAAGTTGTTGTGATTTTAAATGTTGCTTTACCAAAGAACATTTTTTTCCTGATTTCATTGTTCAAATTTTCTTTGCGAAACTTTCAATATAACTTTACAGCCTGATTTTATTTTACAAGTAATTTTTGGCCACAACAACATTGTTGTATGGGTCAACAACTTTTTTAAAATTTTTATATTGTGGTTTAACTTTTATTCATTGCAAGGCTACAGTAATGCACAAAAGAAAAAAAATGTATTCTAAGCAATCATTGCTGCAACTTCAGTTTCATTGGTTGTGCATGCATGCGTGTTGTCTTTTGTTCTAGAGAGGTTTCTTTGTGACTCTAGGTTTTGAAAAAGAATTTTATTTTAGAGGGAGGAGTAAATTTCTTAACAATTTGAATCTAAACCAAAGCTTAGAAAGACAAAAAACAGTACAAACATAATTTTTTTTCTAAGGTCTGTGATCAAACACAACACAAGATATGGCATTGTATAGTTGCATCATAGTGATCACGTCAGGTCTTCTATTACTACCCAATATGACCGTAACCGTTTGACTGCTACGGGGCGCAAAAGCGCTTTTGCGCTGCGAGTTTCAGTGTAAAAATATGTCAGAGTCAAAATATATATCCCGCAGTTTTCGAACGTTCTCACCAGAATCGCTTAGCAGTCAAACGGTTAAAATACAACCAACTACGGATATAAAACAGACATGTTTTCATACGTATTATTACCATAAATACATACATACATAATTAGTCATTGCAACCCTTCAGTCAGAATTACCGACCTTGCTTCTCACACCACTCATGTTGTGTGTGTTAATTTTTTATACATGAGTGGCGGGACCTACAGTTTAAAGTCGACTCCGATCGCCAGATTTTGGAGAAACTTTTCATGGCAATTTTATTTTACTCTCAGAGTTTTTTCCAGAAATCTGCTGAGAGGAAGTCGCCTAAGAATTATTCGTTCATATTTCGTTATGATGTCTGACCTGGCATATGAACCCTGGTCTTACGTCTAATAAGCCAACACACTACCTACTAGACTACGAAAGACAAACGCTTCCAAACTTGTCTTAAAAAAAAACACTGAATGTCATCCCTGCACTTTTGCATAGTGCCCAAGTCCGTGTATATGTATTCGTAGATCTTCTAACCCACTACACGAATCAGAGTATATTTTATGACGCTTAGGAAAACTAAAAGTTTTACTGATTTCAATAACAGTTAAAGGAAGTGAAGTGCTGCAGTGGTAAAGTGCATGACTACAAAACCCCAGCAACCTTGATTCGAATACAAAAGATGGTAAAAAACTTAGACGATGTTCCAAGATCATAGGGCCATTACATGTTAATTCAACCTATTGATCTGTCTCCTCCAAGTTTGCACGCAGTATTTGATGACCCTTCGATTCTTTGACTTCTTTGCAGATTCCATTCTGTAGCCAATTTTGCCGCATCTTTATAGGATTTTCTCAGAGTGTGCTCAATCCTTTTTGTTTAACGCAAGTCTATTCTGTTGAAATGTTAGCCAGAGCAGAATTTAGCCTTTGCTACATAATATAATGTCTGTCTCTCCTTAGACGGAAGTACTTGCCGGAATTTTCCTATTGGTGTGCATAAAGCACTTTGTAACAAACAGCGGAGGACAGCAGTAAAGAAAGAATACAATCTTCTCTAGCAACAGCTAGTCGGCTAAGGCTACCCTCTTATATGTTACGACATCACACATGAATTATGTCCATGAATTTTCCCCAAAGTACCGCTGTAAGCTAAAGCATGGAAATGGCAGGTTATATAGCAAACTCCATGGATGGCTTAACATTGATCCGAAGTTTATCTATGTGGTTTGCACATGCCTTGATTTGAAGAAATTCAGCTTGTTGTTGCGTAGCAAAGATTTAAAGGGATTAGTTAGATACCTATTCACAATCTAAACAATGATTTGATTAACGATACTTTACACCATCTAAAATTACTCCTTTTACTCTTCAGAGTCAAGGAAAATGATGTAGAGCCACCTGTTCAGGCTGATACAATGAAATAATGAACAAAGTTCGTTATCCTACATACATAACATAATTGGTCATTACAACCCTTCAGTCAGCATTACGACCTAGTTTCTCACACCACTTATATTGTGTATGTTTATTTTATACATGAGTGGCGGAACCTACAGTTTAAAGTCGACTCCGAACGACGGATTTTTGAGAAACTTTTCATGGCGATTTTATTTACTTTTAGAGTTTTTGCCAGAAATCTGCTGAGAGGAAGTCGCCGAAGAAATACTTTTTGTATTTTATTTTGATGTCTGACCTGTGGCTCGAACCCTGGCTTTTCGTCTAATAAGCCAACACACTACCTACTAGACCACGGCGACTCGTTATCCTACCTCCAATATAATAATTCCATACGTTTTAATTGAGAAAGTTGTTTTTAGACAAAGACATTTGGCAGCCCTATCGTTCCAGTACCAGCTATAGTAGACCTTTCCCATCTTATGATTATTTCATTACTTTAATTCAGTTTCTTTTATCAACTTTTTTTTGTTACCCAAGAAATTGGACTACTTATGCAGATTCTAGGATGACAGGGTTACCATCTCTCGTTACCAAAATATAATGCACTCTGTGAAAATCTACTTAATTGTTGGAACAAGGGCTAAAGCTGCCTTAAAATAGTTTTCATATTCATTGCTAGAGCTATAGGGTTCAGGGATCATGGTTGGCTTTCTAGATGAATTATTTGGAATTATTTTCATTAATTTTAAAACTTTTTCATTAAAAACCATAATGGCAACCTTTTTCATTTTCTTCTATATTCGAACCTGGTTTATCATTACACCACGCCATTTTTGGTTTGTAATTATTGGCTATTACGACTCTTTATAAGGACTGGGGCTTAGTTTCTCTCATCAATCATGTTCATTACATTCATTGGTTTTAACAGCAAGTCCTAATGACATATTTCAAAGGCGTTTTCAAGGCAATTAAATGGAGCGTTGATACAGTGAGCGTCAGAAGAAACTGTACACTAAGAATAAAATTGTAACAATCGCCCTAAAAAATTTGTCATTATTTCGAAATTTTTTTTTTGTTTGAATTTTAAAAGCTGGAAATGAAACGATTTTAATATAAAAATACATACATACATACATAATAGGTCATTAGAACCCTTCAGTCAGGGTTAAAAGGTCGTTCTCACACCACTTATGTTGTGTATGTTAAATTTTATACATGAGTGGTGGGACCTACAGTTTAAAGTCGATTCCGAACGACAGATTTCTGAGAAACTTTTCATGGCAATTTTATTTACTCCCAGAGTTTTTGCCAGAAATCTGCTGAAAGGAAGTCGCCGAAGAAATACTTTTTATATTTTGTTTTGATGTCTGGTCTGGATACGTAATCCTGACTGAAGGGTTGTAATGACCAATTATGTATGTATGTATGGCCTGAGGCTCGAACCCTGGCTTTACGTCTAAGAAGTCAACACACTACCTACTAGACTACGGTGACTACCACATATAAACGGTAATTGATTATTACAGTTTCTTTTGACACTCACTGTACATCTTAATATCTCTTTTAAGTTTTCTTAGTTGGGATTTGAATTAGGAGTAATACACTAGCATTTGGTCTATGGCCTCTAGAATACCTAACTGTTGCATAAAAATCTGACTTTATTTACACAAATTTTTTAAAGATAACAAAACCAGTATATTTTTTCACCAGATTCTTTCCATTATAACGCCTATTGCATGGAAAATTCTCTGATATTTTTAAATGTGAATCTAATTGTATAGCTTGTGCTCTATTAATCTTGACCTTTTACATCCACATATAATTGTTTTCTTTCAAAAAGTGCAAATAATTACAAAAACAATGAAAAATTGTTGTTAAAAACAACAACAACAAAATCATTAAAACCTTGTGAACTGAAAGCATTTTCTTTTTAAATTAAAAACCTTGTGTTTAAAAAAAAAAAAAAAAAAAATTCTTCTACAATTTCGTTTTATTTACACAAACATAAAATAAAATACATACATATGTATGTATTTTACTGACGTATTCTAGAATACAGAAATAAATTTTAGAAAAAGAAAAAATCATGAGAATTTTTGTTTAAATGTGTAGACAGTTGAGACATTTAAGTAAGACACTTGAACAAAACATTTTTTCCCTTTTTCTTCATTCCATTCTAAGCCTAAATGGCAGGTAAGGAAGAAAGTAAAAGGGTTCTAGGAAAAAAGAACAGAAAAAATAAATGTCAGTCCAACTGACTGATTGCCAAGCAGTAAGGCTGACATGTACTACAGTAACATAAACTACAAGTCTCTACACAAGGTATACAAGGTATACAAGGCCCTAAACAAAGTTCAGAGATTGTATACTTAGCAACAAAAAAAATAAAATTTATGAATACCTACCCAAAGTAAGTAGAAATAAAAAGAAAATGAAAACTTTCTCGGCCCACAACAACAATAGCAAAGTAATAATGAATAAATACAACAATAACAATAACAACATGTAGGGCAAAAATATTTAATGGAAGTATATGTACATACGAATATATTGTAACAAATACAGGCTATAATGCGAGGTCTGCTAAAAGTTCCTCGAAAAGAATGTACTCTCAGATGTTTTGTATAAAAAAACAGCCTTGGAAATTAGAAAAACAAGAGAAAAACAAAAGTTAAAAGTAAAAATAAAAATAATATATCATGAGATAAATTAAATTTTTCAAAATAAATTTTTTATGCAAATAGAATAAGACTGACAAACGTTGGAATATTAATTGCAGAAAATAAAAACAAGGTTTGTTACATATGTAG
Organism: Sarcophaga subvicina; assembly: GCA_936449025.2. NCBI lineage: Eukaryota > Metazoa > Arthropoda > Insecta > Diptera > Sarcophagidae > Sarcophaga > Sarcophaga subvicina. Next base: position 100,855,621 of record OW388083.2, on the reverse strand, counting down.
GCATATGCTTACCATTGATTTATTCGAAATAAGAATCAACAGAAAATTTGTAATTGTCATGAAAAATTACGACCAGAGGAGGCTATCCTTATAAAATAAAAAATTACTCGATTATAAGCAGAATTCACAGCATATATGTATGTATGTAGGCCTGCTAATAAGCGTTTATTTTGTTATGAGGTGATGTATCATAATGGTGCAGAGCTAGACTAAAATCCCTAGCGATTAATCTTTGTAGCCTGAGGAAAACGATTTTCCAATCAAAATAAAATCAAACCGGACTAAGTTCCCACAGTCCCTTGTGATATCCTACTTTTCCTAGGGCTAAGGCGTGAATTTTGTGGGTTGTAACTTAAAAGAAACGTGGCCAACACACTCCTTACTAGACTACCGGGACTTCCATGTCGCCAATTTTCTCGAAAAATCACAGGAATACTGACGTTTACATTTTAAGGTTAGTCCCATGAATAATCGAGAGCATAATGTAGTAGGTAGTGTGTTGGCTTATTTGACGTGAGGCCTCTCGTCAAACGCCAGGTCAGACATCAAAAGGAAAATATGAAAGAATATTTCTTCGGCGACTTCCTCTCAGCAGATTTCTGGCAAAAACTCTGAAAGTAAATAAAATTTGCCATGAAAAGTTTCTAAAAAATCTGTCGTTCGAAATCGACTTTTTGGATAAAATGAACACACTCAACAGGGGTGGTGTGAAAAGCTAGATCGTAATCCTAACTAAAAGGTTGTAGTGATGAATTAAGTAAGTAACTTACAATTCTACAAACTTATAGAATGCCTTATCCGTTCCATATTACTCTTTTGTTACTCTTTAAATGCTCTTTGGATGGAGGCATACTAAATGTTAAATTTTTCATCACTCTGGCGCATAAATCAGGAAGAATTTGAACGACGTTATCTATGTTGGTTTTGAATGTCACTGTGATTAAAAGCTCATTCGATACATCCGCAACTTAAGAAAACTCCACCAGTGGAGTAAAAATCCACCAATAAAAGTCTAATCGCATTGATCTTGGTGGGCAGTTTATATCACATTCACTTGAGATGACCATGCGCTCATATCGTTAGGGCAAAACATCCAAATCATCAGATTTGGGGCAAAATAGGTTGGTAATCACCGACACATAATTCTCAACTTTGACAGTGATAGCCTGGTCAACATTGTTCTCAAATAAGTATGATGGCTCTTGCCCAAAATCAACACCAAACAGTGATTTTTTTCTGCAGGCATTGAGAACTCTTGAATTGGTATCGTCCTGTATTCGACAATTTTATTTCTGCATGTATCCATTCATTCAGAGATGATTTTTCAATGAAAATTATTAACAGAACACACATAGTTTGGTATGTTCCTTTATCTTCAGTTTCTTGGGCAGTTGAATATAATACGTTGCTGCCTCAAGTCATGACAAAAACTTGTAATCTGCGAAAGTATAAATTCTTGTTGGCGACGCGAAATTGACTGCCTGGATTCTGCTGCACAGTTTCACAGACAACTGAGAAGTTTTCGTGTATTACTGTGTTTCGTCAATGTACGACTTGGTTGATCGTTTACGCAACTAGTGGAATCGAATTTATCCACCACACTATGAAGAGTCTATTCGATAGGATGGTCGTAAAATGGAGAAATTTAACGCTATGTTAGCCATTTAAATCAAACAATTTTATTATTTGCACGTGTCATATCCATCCATGTTCATTTCTCAAAACAGACTTAATAAATGACAACTAATTTGACAGATGTAGCTTTAAAAGAGATGGCTGCTATTAGCTGTCAAATTTCGTACGTTCCTCTTGGAAAATACAACGTATACATACTTACACTCTAGGTGGATATGTCTGTACATACGGTCTCAACAAGTAAAGACCCCCACCGGTTGTTATTTAATGTTTTTATACCAAGTCATGAGAGCATAGGGCCAAACCTATATCATGTGTTCATTATATTGTCATAGCAAATGCTGTCCTTCTAATAACTGTCCCAGGGGACCAGTTGCCTGCTAAGCAAAACTTTATTAATGAAATTGATACAAGGCTTTGTGGCAACTCATTGGAAGGAAAATTAAGATTGTTACGTTTTTATCTTTCAAAAACGTTCAAAATATGAGCTCGTAGATTGCAAATAAAATGAAAATAAATTTGTGTTTAATTTTAATTAAAATTCTTTATTATACGCACAATGTGTGTGTGTGCCACTGTTCACAACTTGATGTATACAACAACAATTACTTTTCTTTGTTATTCCTATGTTTACACCTAAACAATAACAATAACATCTACTAGACAATTGATCGACAAATCTTTGTGACGGAGATACATATTCAAATCACGATTACTCTCTTCAAACACACCGCGTCGTCACACAAGACTGACGGAACTTTACTAACTCAGGCGCTTGTTTTGCCTTGCCTTTTATATGGCAAAGTAAACAGTCTGATGAATGTTCTTGGAGGCGAGTGTTCAAGACTACGCCTTCTCGAAATTTCTATAAATGTAAACACCGTTGTTTAGATTTATTATTGTAGTGTGTTGACTTATTAGACGTGAGGCCTAGGTTCAAACCCCAGATCGGGCATCCCCAACTGAAAGAAATATGAAAAAATATTTCTTCGGCGACTTCCTCTCAGCATATTTTTGGCAAAAACTCTGAGAGAAAATAAGTTTGCCATGAAAAGTGTCTCAAAAATCTGTCGTTCGGAGTCGACTTTAAACTGTAGGTCCCACCACTCATGTATAAAAATTAACGCACACACCATAAGACTGACTCCTGACTAAAGTGTTGTAATGACCAATTATGTATGTATGTTATGTATTATAGTGTTTTGTGTGTATATTTTTGTTTACTTGTTCACAATTTTGTTATGCTGGTCTTTGTTGTTGCATTTTTGTTTACTTGTTTACAATTTCTTTTTATGCTGGCGTTTGTTGTTATATTAAGCAGTACGATCATTTGTAAACAGGTTTGTTTACTGCATGTTTTGTTTTTGTAGCTTTTGTTTATAATTTTAATGTTAAGCGATGTAAAAGCAAAACAGCAGTATATTGATTTTTTATTTTCGTAACAATAACAGGGAACTACCACACAAATTTAAGAGAGACATCATCGTGTAGATGCCAAGTTGAAAGGGGTCAAATTAATAAAACATAAGTCTGCTCAGTGCAACTAATATAAATTTGAAACGAACATATGTATAAACTAGAGTTGCGAACAGCCTAATCCAGTTCCATAATGAAAACAAGATGGTTTTAGGATAATGATGTCCTTTCAAGAAAAATAACAAATATTTTATTGCATCTGCAGCACACCAGCCCTCGTTTTATAAATTGTTTTGAACCCATATTTGCCTACCATTTGTTAATTTTTATATTTTCTGTGCAACATTTCAATGCAGATTTATTAAAAAAAAAGAAAAAAATTACAACAATAACGAGAAACAAATGAAAAACAGAAAAAAAATAGAAACAAAGAACTCTGCAATGCAAAATGAAATAAAACAAGGGGGAAACAGAGAACACAAACCAACACTTTTGTGTGTCAAAAGCATTTAACCTGAAAGGACATTTGGCAATTTTCTGCTGTCAAAGTGTCAATTGTTTTAAGTTCCATTATTTTTTCAGGTTTTCCTCTACATTTTTTGATATTTTTTTCTGCCTGTAATGTTTCGTCACTTTGGAGCATTTAAAGCTTAAAAAATAAAAGTAACACAATAATTTTTAAATGTTTGTTTAAGGGAGGGAGGGAGGTCAGAGAAGTGCTTAATGAAATTGGAATTGAAAATTTAATACAAAAAAAATTTTATTGCTTAGTATTGTTTTAAAGGTTTTAATTTTGTTTTCATTGTTGTTTTTTTCTTATTTCTCTTTGGCTTATTTTCAGACAACAATTTCATTTGTGATTGTCGCCTGCAATGGTTGTACGAATTGAAAAATCGTACACGTCATCCACAGTTGCGTGACTCTTTGGAAAAATTCGTTTGCAATTTACAGGAGCCACATTTGCACAATTTCATTGAACCGATACCCAATCATGTGTTGCAGTTATTAAATGTGGGTGGCATCAATGCGGCACTCGGCTCTAATGACCAGTTTATGGGTGCGGCGGCTGGCATGGGTAAGAAGCATCATGGAAAAGGACGCCAGGGACTGCAGCGACGCAACAATAAGTTTGAGGGACAAATTCAATTAACCGATGAGGGTGAGCAACATGAACAGGCAATAGAAAATTCGGCATCATTGAAAAAGAAACGTGCTCTCACACAATATCCGGGTATGGGCAATTTAGATACGAGCAGCAGTACAAGCAGTAGTGGCAGTGGCAGCAGCAGCAATGCGCCTGTACAGAGCCATTATATATTTGGGGGTCCAGATAGCAACAGTGCCATGCACAATGATTATTTTGATAGCAACTCTGAAGTGCTTTTGACACATCCCATCAAAATGGAAGATGAACTGGAATTGATGAAACACAATGCCTTGTACTCACAAAACAATGATGTCATGTCAGCATCCTCCTCCTCATCCTCCTCCTTATCCACGTCCTCTGCCTCACAAAGCCATAATATGGATCTTATGACTGTACAGGCTTTGGCCATACCAGTGCGTTTATTCCTTTTGAAACCTGAAAGTCTGCCCTGCCATGAAGAGCTAAGTGATCCCACTGAATTGCCACTATCACGAGATCTAATGGATGCCCGCAGCAGTAATGTGCAAGTGCTCTCAGCCTCTGCAAATAACTCCAGTAGCAGCCATTCGGCCTTTAAGCTTTTATGGCTGATATTGGCCATTGTCTATGGCACACAAGTTGGCTAAGAAGATGAAAATGGAAGATAATGTACTCTTAGCAAAATAAAATTACACAAAAAAACTCATAAATTTTTTAGTTTCATTTACAAACATAAAAATAAAATTAAAATTAAAAGGGGTTTGAAGCATTTAATGGAAAAATAAAAAAAACCAATCATTGCAAACATTCATTTGGGGTCATTCGATGTTTATTTGAGTCATTAAAATATTTAAAATTAAAAAACATAAACTGATAATATAATAGAAATTAAGCCTAATAAGTAATGATTTCAGAAATTCACCCTGTGTTCTTACTCATACTCAGAAAAGAAAAAAAATTTGATTAAAAAAAATTAAAAAAAAAAATTATAAAAAATTTAATTGATTTCATTAAACAAATAACTTAAAAATATTTATTGAATTTAAGCTTTTTTATAAAATATTTTTTATTTAAACAATTTAAAAAAAAAAATAAAAAAAATAATTTTTTTTCTTTATTTTCATAACTATTTAATATTGTAAGTCAAACTAAATTTAAGTATTTAAAGAATTGAAATATAATAATTATAATAAAATAAAAATAAAATAAAATATATTTATATTTATATTAAATTAAAAAAATAATTTTAAACAAAATTATTATTTTGCTTAATTGCTTGTAATTTAAGAAAAATTTTCTTTTTCCATAAGTCATCGTCTATAAAATGCCAAAGCAGTCCAAGAATTATGTATGTTTTTATGTCATGTCATTTAAATTATTTTTTATTGTATATACACCAGATCACTCACATACTTATGAATTAAGCGAAAAACTAAATTAAATTAAAAACCAAAAATTAATTACTAATAAAAAAATCATAAATTATACATAAAAATAAAACAACAAAAAAACCAAACAATTTTTTCTAAATTTTTTTATTCGTATTTTAAAATTTTTTTCTTTAATTATTTATTGTGCATTCATATTAGAACGTATCATTAAATGTAGCTTAAAAAGGGAAACAATATTGCAAACAGTAAATAAAAAATTTAAAAACAATTTTTTAAACATATTTAGCCATTTTATATACAAATAATATGTATGTAAACCAAAAAGAAATTTTAAAAATAAGATATTTAAACACTCACTTACCTAACTTCTAAACTTCTTCGAAACCTTAACTGTACTAATAACTGTCAATAACTGCAATTTCCCTTCGTACTTAACCAGTTTTCTGTTTTAGTTTTCAAGCAATCGGTTTTGTTTCGTATGCCAAAAATTCTTTCCAAAATTTTGGTGTCCACCCAAGTCTAGTATTTAAATTTGGTACCAGTGCCGATAACCATGATCATTTAACCAAAATTTTATAACATCCAACACTAATTATGCTTCAAGAGTGATAAAACCGAAGATTTTCATATGCTTAGCATTTTTAATTCGATTGGCATAGTTCCCTGTTGTTTATGTTTACATAACTTTACGTACGTAAACAAATATCGTGTAGGTTGGCCGTAAATGATAAAACTTTTAGTAAATAAATGAAACTTCTAATGAAAGACATTTAACAGATGACGTCCTGACTATATAGGTGGTTTTGAAACTAGTCAGTACTTTATGGAAAATACATGTGGCTTTAAGGAGAAATTAGATATAATCCATCCATGTATTTTGACATCCTACAGTGGCAGGAATGTAATAATGTACCAGCTTGATACAATCAGCACTTTGAGGTACATCGATATTTCTAGCACAGAAAAAAAAATAAATTTAAAGAAAAAGCATAACAAATCAGCTAGTAACTGTCAAAGTACTAAACTCAAGTCAAAAGTTAAAAGTTAAACAATTTTGTACACTACATAAGTTTGAAAAATTTCGTGTAAAAAATGTTAAATGCTTGTTAACCAATTTTACTGTTAAATATCGCATCCGAGGCTCAAAGACCTAAAATTTTTCTCCAAAGAATTTTTGAAAATTTATCGAATTAAAATATAAGAGTATTTATTACGAAAGCGTCTGTATGAAAGATCACCAAAAGGAGCTAACATTGACAAAGAAGACCGTTGAAAAGTCAGACGCCGTTATCTTTTATTAAAGAGTTGGAATCACCACTACTCTCAATTTCACGCCCCTAACCTCAAAGATGGAGTACAAATTTCTTATAATTTGCAAATAGAAGCCTAGTTAAAAGGTTTCTATATAAAAAGAGTTACCGAAACAGTTTCTAATTCGTAACAGCGGAATATGTAACAAAGTGCCGGCTTGATGGACCAGTCAATTTATTTGTTTGTGATAGTGCAGCCTGTGATAGAGTTAAAACTATGGGTGTTATTTGGCTATCATGGATGAACATAGTCGATGTTTTCTTCTTCGGAAAAGATTATGATTATGATTAACATGTTTCCTTACAATTGTTTGATTTAAAAAACTGTGATGAAAGCGTTTTCGAATTGAATGTAATTTAAAGCTTTTATACTATCTGGAAACATTTTGGTGTATCCAATTGGAAACTAATAGAATTTTTCTACTCTATTCAATATCAAATTTTAATAAAGTTTTAAATTTTATGAAAATAGTTCACAAAAGTAGCCATTATTTGAGGTTAAGTATATACTATACTATACTATTGAAGTCGTCGTAGTCTAGTAGGTAGTGTGCTGGCTTACTAGACGTAAAGCCAGGCTTCAAGCCCCAGGCCAGACATCAAAACAAAATACAAAAAGTATTTCTTCGTTGACTTCCTCTCAGCAGATTTCTGTCAAAAGCTATAAGAGTGAAATAAAATTGCCGTTCGGAGTCGACTTTAAACTGTAGCTCCCACTACTCATGTATAAAATTAACACACACAAACTGAGTGGTGTGAGAAGCTGCGCCGTAATCCTTACTGAAGCGTTGTAGTGGCTATGTAGTTATGTATGTATGTTATGTATTTATAGAAAACTCGCAGTTTTTAGAATTAGAAAATGATCATGAAAGTTTTGCGAACTGATACTAAATGTAATATGGAAAGTAACATAAAACTGAACAGAATTATACTGCTTATAGGCAACATGGTCTATACAACAACACCATAGTAGCCAGAAGTTAAGGTGAGTCAAATAACATTTAAATTAAGCATGAAGTATTCAAAGAAAGTTTTACGTGTTATTTAAATATGCGGGAAATTTGTACTTCAACTATTTTACAATTCGTAATAGCAACTATATATTAAGAGACACATAAAGACATTTGCGAATTCAACGAAGATCGCATTTTTTAAACTTTAAATCACAATCTTCATTAATTTTCCAGTGGCTAATCAACTACGGCGTAATCCGGTTCAGACGACTAATTCAATATATGTAATTGAAATCATTTAGAGTACCTCGGCTTCTCTCATAATTCTCGAATCATAACATACAAAGTTGATCAAAAAGTCAGTATCGTATTAATCTTCTTTGAAAAGTATTCAAATCAAGAGAACACGTCAGCGATTCGTAACGTAATTTTGTGGATTTATGTAATTTTTTACCATTTTTAATGGGAATATTACGTATCAATCTGTTCCAGACTAAGTAATGCATCCTATTCAAATTATTACAGGAGTAAATAATCAACAGATAACTATTATCACAATCAGTATTTCACTTCTAGTTAAGAGACAGAAAAGTGAACCTATCACAGAGTTATTGACAAAGTAACCTAGATCAACCACTAAGTGGAGCAAAACTCTTAAAAGAATTTTGAAAACAGTCTTGCGTTTCGAAAACTCATTTATACAATGATAGCAGGCTATAAAAAATCTCTATGAACTGAAGGTCGACTAATGGCTTCGAACAGTCGATTTACATACGCACTCCAGAGAGTCCAAGGAAAGGATGTTAACATTCATGGTAATTTTAATGCAAATCTTCTGCTTTAACAGCTTGTCTTCTAACACCATCAGGCGTGTTCTACCAATCTCCAAACAATGTTAACAGACTTTCATAAAATTTAATATATGGTTTGAGTCGACAAAAAGAAGACATAAAACAATGTTGCTTGTGCAGTAACTGTAATGTTAGCAATGAATGCCAATTTACCGACGTATATTTCTAAAGATACAGTCGTACTTTTTCCTCTATATCAGCTAGTACAACTGTCGCAGAAATTATGGGTGGTAGTTAGGTCTCCAGTATTAGTTTTATATGTCAAACATGCACAAATGTATACAAAATTATTTCCAACTAATTCTGAAAGAAACATTGAATTTTTAATTTGTTGTGCATATGTGATTTGGAACTTAAGTTCAATATAATTGAAATCACTCAGAGTACGTCAGTGTCTTGGCAGTAATCCCATAATTCCCGAAGGCTAACACGCATAAAAGTGGAACAAAATGTCCGTAACGTAATAAATTCCTTTAAGAAGTATTTAGTGAGATCAAAAATCAAGATAATAGGATGGATAAGGTTATCAATACATAACACGCATACATAATTGGTCATTACAAACTTTCAGTCAGGATTATGGACCTATTTTCTCACATAAGGTTATCAATTCGTACCCTAAATCATAGTTTTAGAAAAAAACTGCAATGGCTGGTTCCATAACGTTCAATGGGTTTGACGCTGACAGAGTATTTTTAAACTAGTACTTTGTCTACTAGTGTAGAATGAATTTTAAAGATTATTGCTGCAAATACATTGCAAGCTTCCAACGCAATGATGTATTCGTTACTGTTGTCCTTGTCAAACTGGACCTTAGTTCTGCTCGTGTTGTACATGTTAATTTTATGATTGACAAGAAATAATATCTCGGATAGTTTCTAGGAATTTTTAACGCCTGAATTGAATCTTCCATTTCTTTCTCTTCTCTATCCTGTAAACATTTTCCCAACATCCTTCAAGAAACTAAACTTTTGTAAAAAAATGTTTCCTTTTTAAACTCAAGCTTTAAAGTAAATGCATTTAATATTTATTATTTAAAAAAAAAACACAACAACAATAACAATGAAATGAAGAAATAAAAAACAAAATAAACAAAATAAAATAAAACAATACTTTTCATAAATAAATTAGTTTTAGTTAGAATAGGGAAAACTTTAGTTTTAATGCCCTATATTAAGCTATCTTTCATTTCCCTCTCCCGCTCTCTCTCTCGCTCTCTCTCTCTTTTCATCATTTTCATGTTGTCTTTTTCTAGTTACAAGCGTTATACATATTTAACATTAAATGTGTTTTTCTTGTTAAAAGTTGTATGTTTTCTAACATTGTTTAGTACTGTTTTATAATAATTTTCCCCAGTTAAGATTGTATGAACGAAACGAAAACCCAAACCCCAATTTACTTATCCTCAATGCAGGATAAGTATTCGCACACACATACATACACCAACACATATACATACATATGTACATGCTTTCTGTTAAATAAACTCTTAAACATACACATACACACTATGAAACCCTTCATAATTTTTTTTTTGGTTTTTTGTATGTGTAAAACGTCCTTTTTTTAGGTCAACTATTCTGTGTAAATAGATGTGTCTGTACTATTTGTGTAACTAAACTAAACTACTCTACCCGACTCTATTCTCTACATTTAATGTAAGATAAACTAAAGATAGTTTGTGTTCGTTTTTTTTTAATTTTAGTCTGCAAATATAAAATATAAACTCTTAACAACAACAACAAAAAAAGGTTATAAAACATTAAAAAAAAATATACAAAAAAAAATAATAAAAAAATATGAAAGAAATTAAATAAAAAACTGCAAAAAATTTCTATGAAGATGTAAAAGAGCCAGAGAAAACAGAACCTATAAAAAGCATAATAGAACATATAAAAATAGAAAAAAAACAGAAAGAAAAACTGAAATAAAAGATCCTTTTTTTTGAAAAAAAGACAAGCAAGCAAGCATATTTCATTATCCACAGAAAAAAAGGCAAGAAAATTTGCTTTAAAAATAGAGAAAAACTGTTTGGAAAAAAAAAAGAAATATGTAAAGATAAATAAAATATTAAAGAAAAATGAGAATAAAAGAACTTGAGAAAGAAAAAAACACAATTTGAACGAAAAACCCCAAAACTCGGCCAAAGACCGACAATAAATAAAAATCCTACACTGCACACTAATGAGCAGCAGCCAGAGCAGGTCATGTACTCCTCTGTTTGCTGGTTTTTCGATTTGTGAATTTAATCCTTAAACGTAAAAGAAAAAAAAAAGAAAATTTAAAGACTAAAATTTTTATTCTCTTGCATTTAACAATATTTGCCAAACATAAACTGGCTTACAATCCTAAATTAAATTAAAGTTTTTCAAATGATTAAGGTCTTCGTACGGTAATAAATTGGTATAGAATAGAATGCATACGTATAAGCATGACAGCTTTCAATAAATTATGATTCACAATGCACTTTGAATTTTTTTATATTATTCCTTTTTATATTATTCCTTTTCCTGGAACTCAAAATTTTGATGAGTTTGCTTAGATTTTTGCATTGAAGAAAGTGAACAGAAGCTTGTCTCTCGCTATACAAGCCACTCAGATATCAATAGAAGAACCTGTGCCGATTAAAAGCTGCCGCCAACAGTTACACACAATGTGTTTAGCAGTGAAAGTCGTCGTAGTCTAGTTAGTACTGTTCAAGCCCCAGGTCAGACATCTCCAAAAAAACAAAATATGCAATGGAGTCTTTTGGGTAGATTTTCCTCTTCCATAGATTTTCCTCTTTTCTATTATGCAGTGTGTTGTCTTATTAGACGAAAACCCGTGGTTCAAACCATGGCTCAGACTGGAAAACAAAATATGGGAACAATATTTGTGTCAACGAATTTTTTTCAGCAGTTTTCTGACTAAGCTCTGAGTGGAAAGTTTCTCAAAAAATCTGTCGCTCTGAGTCATCTTTAAACTGTAAGTTCCGCCACTCATGCATAAAATTAATGCACACAACATAAGTGGTGTGAGAAGCTAGGTCGTAATCCTAACTAAGGGGTTGTAAGAAATAATTAAGTTAGGAAATAAAAGTAAACTGTGGTCCTTAGAAATGTGTGATCTGGTACCATGGTACCATGATTAAGAATTAGAATTAGTTGCTTCAATATTGTTAATTAATGTCCATAGCTCGTAATGAACAATTCTTCCAATACCAACGACGGTTTTTAACTGTCCTTATAACATTTCTTAGAATTTTTTCTTGAAATTAAGGTCTAAAGACTCGAAAGGCAATAACATCCAGGAATACGGGGTCAAAGACCGTCTTAGAGTGAAAAAAGGCGATTAGCAATAATTTCAGGCATAGAAGAGTACGCATTATATATTGGCTCCTAGCCATCATAGAATGATTACAAATGAGAAAGCGAGTACATACCATAAGCTGGAATAACCCAATACCTTTCAGGGCACTGAAAACCATGAGTGAACTATCGTGCCATAATAATGTCACAGTAGGAAGTATTACAAAAATACTTAGGGTTCGATCCTAACGTGAAGACAATCATGAGCATTTTAAAACTAAATAAGGGCGACCTTACATGTACAACTCAACAGTATTGGCGTGGTGAAAAATGATGAATGCAAAGCATGCTGTGAAGACACTTTTTGTGTCATTGCAAACTTTCTTTAGCTGAAAATCATATTATTTCAAAAATGGCGTCTGACCAGACATAACACGTTTCAGAAGGATGAACAGGAAGAAATTGAGAAAATTTGTACAAGATATAGACTTCCTATAGAAAATAAGATGGTATTCTCAATGGTAAAAGCACAACAAGCCTAAATGATGACGAATATATGTATGTGGTGATAGGCATGAGATCCTGGAATGGTCTCCCCTCCTTCAACTTGCTTATCTACCTACCTAAAGACCCGAAATGTGAATTAAGCTCAACTAATGGTCCAGCGTGCCAAGTCGCCGTAGTCTAGTAGGTAGTATGTTGACTTGCCAGTTCGGACATCTCCAACAAAATGAACTGTAGAAAAATATTTCTTCGGGACTTCCATGCAGCAGATTTCCAGCAAAAATTCTCAGAGTAAATCAAATTGCCTTGAAAAGTTTTTCAAAAAATCTGTCTTTCGGAGTCGACTTTAAACTGTAGGCCCAGCCACTCATGTATAAAATTAGCATATAATTGGTGTGAGAAACAAGATCGTAATCCTGGTTGAAGGGTTGTAGTAACCAATGTATGTATGTAATGGTCTATATGGAGGACTGTTGGAAAAATCGTTTCGTGAAATAAAAAAAAATCGTTTCTATTTTCAATTTTCATTGTCATGGAGTTATGTGTTCAAAATTGAATATAAATTGTTGGTCCAGCGACTGGTGATTAATACATAACACTTAAAACATGGTTGGTGTGGAAAGTTAGGCCATAATCTCCCGACTTTGCATTTGGCATACGCATTGCGTTTATGTGATTGTATAAAATTTTTTTAGGAATAACTTAATTAAATATTTTGTTTATCGAAGTGATTTTTGAAACAGACATACATACATTCGTACCTACGTCGACCTAGTTTCTCACACCACTTGTGTTGTGTGTGTTAATTTTATACATGAGTGGCGGGACCTACAGTTTAAAGTCGACTCCGAACGACAGATTTTAGAGAAATACTTTTTGTATTTTATTTTGATGTCTGGCCTGGGGCTCGAACCCTGGCTTTTCGTCTAATAAGCCAACACACTACCTACTAGAGCACGGCGACCACACATACATACATTCAAAATTTATTATTATAACCTTTCAGCCAGGCCGATCTAGCTTCTCAAGCCACTTATTTTGTGAGTGTTTGCTTTATATATGAGTGGCGGGACCAGTACAGTTTAAAGTTGACTCCGTACGACAAATTTTTGAGAAACCTTTCATTTTAATTTTCTTTTACTCTCAGAATTTTTGCTAGAAATCTGCTAAAATTAAGTAGCCGAAGGAATATTTTTTCATATTTCGTTTTATATGTGGTTTAAAACATGATCTCATGTCTTATAAGCCCGGAATATACCTGCTAGACTGCCTGGCGACTAGATTATTGTTTTCATTTCTATGGCCATTTTCTTCTTTTTTTTGTCAATTCGTTGATGATGAATACATCACTCATACCACATTTATTTTCAAGCAGTGTAGGATGTTTTTCTTTTTATGAAACAAAGTTTTTTTTGATATTGAATATGCATACTTAGAAGAAAAAATGGAAATAAAAAATAAACCTCCGATATACTGCTGTTTCATTATTTTTAAAAAACAAAACTTTTTTAAAAACAATAAAAAAAAACTTTTTTCACTATGACTACGATTATTATTTTAACAACTGAATTACCTTTAAGTATATGTTAATAAAATTATAAAAAAGAATTACAATTAAAGCAGACAAATATATATAAAAAAATAAATAATATATTTAAAACAAATTAAAGTGCTTGTAAAAATCTAAAAAAATACAAAAATTTAACAAAAAAAAATGCTTGTAATGAAGTTTAAAACTCGTAGGGTTAGTGTTAAATAATTAAGAGAAAAATTCATGAAAATATAAAAATTAAATGTAAATAAAATATTTTTAAAATTTAAGAAAAAAAATTGTATATAAACTAAAAACCCCAATATAATATTTAAATAAAAAATTATAGAATAAAATATTTTCTTTCATATACAATATTTATTAAAAACATTAATTTATTTTGTAATTAAAAAACATGGAACTTTTACTAGAGTATCTCTGAGAGCTTTGTAATTATTAAACATCATGAAACGACATGATATTTCAAATTGACAATTAAAAAATAATGAAGAAGAAGAAGAAGAAAATTATATTTCATAGAAGAAGAAAATAAATAAGAAAAAAATAATAAAAAATCATTTAAAAATTTATTGAAACTAAATAGTTTTCGAGATAAAAAAAATTAACTGAAATCTAAAGTCTTTTATTAAGAAAAATAATAAAATAGAAAGAAAGAAAAAAATAAAACACCGAATTTAAATTTAAAAACTTGAGAGAATAAAAGAAAATCTATTTAAGGAAAAAAAAACAACTTCAAGACACAAGAAATCCGAAATAAAATCTCTTTTTTCTTTTGAAAAAACAAAACCAAAAGGAAAACACAAAATTAATTAAAAAATAAAAATAAATTAAATTCAAATTTAATTTAATAAACAAAAAAATTCTAATGAAAAATAATATTTTTTAGCTTAAGACTGACGAAAGTGAAATTGTATTACAAAGAAACCAACCAAGAAAAACAATTTAAAACTACAAACAAAAAAAAACAACGTAATGAATAATAAATTTAAAACAAAAAAACCTAAATTTATATGTATGTATGAATATATACTCGTATGTATATGTATATATTTATACAATATATTGTCTGTACAATACTTACATTAAATACGATACTAAATAAGGGGAAAGATAAAATGCCATTAAAATAATTGAATATGATGAACTAGATTGTAAGTGCTTAACAGAAAAATGAATAGAAAAGCAAAGAAAATGTGAAGCGAAATCTGAAAATAAATTTTAAGAAGATTTTCATTTTCTTTCTCTTTTTCTGCACTTTTTTTATAATTTTATTTGCTTAAAATAAAATAAACCTCAATACGCTGGGGTGTTTCTCTTTTTCTTTTTTTTTGGTAAGGAAAACGCCAATTTTAAACCATTTAAGAGGCATGCCTCTTCCTTAAACAGCACCGAACCGTCATATTTTCTTTTATGAAAGGATTTATAATTTTTAAGAGGTTTTTCTAAAAAAAAAGCAAAACATATACAGTGTCGATTAAAACTACCATGAGATAATAATGAAACAAAATTTTCAAATTTTTTAATACATCAAATTAATTAATTAACAAAATAAATATTCTCAAAACATTCTTTTGACGTTTACTATTCCTCCAATTCTTTTTGGCACTGGTACTGTTAGCAGGACCTTCATTTTCATGGTTTACATCCGTACTGCGGCCTTATTATCGAATCACTGTTTGCAAGAATCAACCTTAATTTTCAGAACATGGAGAACAAACGCTGAAACATAAATACATACATATATAGCTGATCATTACATCTCTTCAGCCAGGATTACAACCTAGTTTTTCCCATCACTTATGTAGGCTTGACCTACAGTTTAAAATTGACAGATTTTTGAGGAACTTTTCATGGCAATGGCTCAGAGTTTTTGTCAGAAATCTGCTGTGTGGAAATCGCCAAAGAAATATTTTCTTTAATATTTTGTTTTGTTGGAAATACCTGACCTGAGGTTTGAACCGTGGCCTTACGTCTTAAAAGTCAACACACTACCTACTAGACTACAGCGACTACAAACCTTGATAATAGCTAGTAATCAGTTATTTGTCTTTGGAAGTTTCGTCACCACCTAAAACTTGTAAGAAAAATGATGCCATATGGAGGCACTCTGGGACTCTCTGCTCTGAATCAATACTTCTCCGCGGATGCAACGACAGCTCGTCCACATACATACACAGTTTTCCATTATCTGCAAGCCCTGGACACGTGCGAAATCCCTCAGCTGTACCTCCTTATGCGTTGGACTGAAGTACACTTCATCAAGATCAGAACCTCATACATCGTCAGCAGCTATTTAATCCATATAAACTAAATAAACTGAATAACTAAAGTTGCAATGGTCCAGTAGGTGGTGTGTATGCTTATTAGACGAGAGAACGTGGTTCAAACCGTAGCTTAGACATTTCGATGAAGACAAAATATGACACAAATATTTCTTTCGGCGTCTTTCCCTCATCAGATTTCTGGCAAAAACTCTGAGAGCAAATAAAATTGCCAAGAAAGGGTTCCCAAAAATCTATCGTTCGGAATCGACATTAAAAAAATTGTAGGTCCCACCATTCGTGAATAAAATTAACACACGCAACATAAGTAGTGTGAGGAGCTAGGTTATAGTCTTGACTAAAGAGTTGTAATGGCCAATTAAGTAACTTAATAACATCCATTGATGATTTCACCAAGCTTTCTTAATAAAAGTAAGAAACTTCTCCTCTGCCCTTCTGGCAACTTTATTTCGATTGGTTTGTTTATTTTCTCTTTATCTTAACCATGTTAAAGTAGGACTTATTCAGCTAGTTTTGACTGACACTGTAAATTTTAATATGAAACATTTTTTAACATACATAGGCGTATTTCATTGGAAAATATCCTTTTATATCTTCGCCAGCGTATGCTGTCTACTGATAAAAACGTAATATTTTTGCATTTTAATGGCTGATAATAGGATTTTAAGAAGCATTTTCAATATGCATGCTCCAGTGTTATGATAATTTTAAATAAGAAGACATGGAGTGGCCCACACAAAGGCTTAAAATTCCATTTTTGGCTGCTTTATGATAGAAATGTTTGCACAATTTGAATTTTGTGTGAATACTTCTTAAGATACAATTTTAAAATCCAATATATTTTTGGGAATACTTAATTGGCCGCAATGATGACAAAGCAGATGGATTAGTGTGAACACAACATTGAAGCTGGACAGATATTTCGTTGAGCACCTCCTCTGAAGTCTATTCCTCACTGCAATCAAAATTCTTAGTTGTAAGGGCTAAGTAAACTGCTGCAGAATTAACATTTTTATGGCAATTATTGTTCTGGAAATACTTTCAACACTTTGCCGCACTGTTGCACGGTTATTGGATCACGTTTGCTGTTGCTATCTAATATAGTACTGGCCTCTATAAGCTAATTTCGCGAACAGAGCCAGTGTACAAATGAGTGCAGACCTGGCAATTTCTGAACTGTTACCAGACACAGGTATTCCGATTGATTCAGTTAAACCAACGTTTGTTGTATTAAGAAGCCAAATTTTGTTGACTGTACTGATTCTAAAGGTAACAAGTGGTGTTACTGGTTTATGTTTTGTTAAGACCAGCCACCAAGACTTAGGAAATCGAATGAATTCTGCTTTTAACGCAGTTTGGAATCAGTTGAAGTCACCGTAGTCTAGTAGGTAGTGTGTTGGCTTATTAGACGTAAAGTCTGCGTTCGAGCTCCAGGCCAGACATAAAAACAAAATACAAAAGTATTTCTTCGGCGACTTTCTCTCAGCAGATTTCTGGCAAAAACACTGAGAGTAAATCAAATTGCCATGAAAAGTTTCACAAAAATCTGTCGCTTGCAGTCGACTTTAAACTGTAGGTCTCACCACTCATGTATAAAATTAACATACACAACGTAAGTGGTGTGAGAAACAAGGTCGTAATCCTGACTGAAGGGTTGTAATGACCAATTATGTATGTATGTATGCAATCAGCTGACCAATAGATCTGAAACTTATATGCTCTGCGAGAAAATTGTGTAGTTTTCGGGCAGCAGTCGCTTTAACTCGCTAGGAGAAAATCCATTGTAGTGAAACACAAGCCATATTGCGGAGATGTTGCAATAAATCAATAGAGTTGATTAATGAGTATCATAATCCTCTCCTGTACTCAGTTGAAAAGCGTCAAAATAAACTTTAAGACACCGGTACATACATGAGATTTATATTCCATGCTAGGTCGTATATAAATGGTGTAAATAGTAAGGAGATCAGATGAAGTGAAGTATTTTTTTTTTATCTTCTTAAGAAACCGAGGCACTTGATGGCGTCTTTTGACACTTGAAAAAAGGGTTGGTTCCAGCAAACATCACACTGAATTTTCATGCCTAGAATATTTAGAGCGTCTGACTTACTAACATTTACACCAATCGTAAGTACAGTTGAGGCTCAGCCGTGGAACGCTCTATTGCGGCCATTGCATCTCTTATACACTTGCTGCTTCATATATCAGCACAAATTGTGAGATTAAGGAGGAAACAACTGTGATCATAAAAAGGTAGTGTATTCAGTTACTCATTTCCTTTTGTTACTCATTTTCTGTTTGACCATACTTTTAAAAATTTACATTAACGGGCGTGTTTGATTGCAGTACCAGAATGCTTCTTCGAATGTTTGACATGTTAATATGTGGTGTAACAATGCTGCTGATATCGGACCCAATTAGGATAATTCTTCTCCCTATTAAACAGAAGTTAATCAGTTTTTTGGTTTTTAAAAGATATCAAATGCCGCTGGTTATGAAACGTTCCTGGCAAAATTTTTTGCTTTCCAAACGAATTTTTTTCCAATAATTTTAAGAAAATTAATTAAATTTTTTTTAATTCAATTGACATATTAATTATAAACTTGCAGAAATTGTAACAATTATTTCTCTGTAATTTAATTAATTACTGAATTTTCAATTATTTTCACTTAACAAACAATACAAATTAATTTATTGCATACAAGCAAACAGTTTTCACATGAGTGTTGCGTCGTGTATTATTTTAGGCAGAGACAGAAGAAACTATTAATTGAAGTAACTATTTAGTTAATAATTTAATTTAATATTGATAATATAAAAAAAAATTTAAAAACAAAAATTTTAGTAAAATTTATGATTTTTTTTTTTAGTTCAATTTATAAAAGGTTTAGAGGCATAAGGCTTGCGTATTCAAAAATTAAAAAAATTTAAAAAAATTAAAATAATTTTTTTTAAATATATATATGTTTTTATATACCATAATTAATATTATAAATAATAAAAAATTTATGAAAAAAAAATTGTATGTTTAATATTGTATAAGACTCTTAATTTAAGCTCTACTAATATAAGTGTAAAATATAAAATAAAATAAATTTAAAAAACAAAAAATAATATTTATTATTATTATAAATTAAAAGATAAAACTTACAAAAAAAAATGATAAAAAAATGGAAATAAAATAAAACAAATCGTATATATTTTTCAAAGTAGATGTTACAACTTGAGTAAACGAAACAAACTAAAAATAGAAGACAAAAAATAGATTAAAATAAAATAAAAAAAATAATAAAACACACATACAATTTCAATATACAAAATTTAAATGGAAAATAATACAAGAAATAATCATAATTTTTCTGAAAAAAAATTCTACAAAAACCAAACCAAAATGCAAATATTTAAACAAAATGTATGAAAAGGAAGCAAGACAAAGATGAAAAATGCCCAAGAAAATTCAAAGCTTAAATGCCCAAAAGCCATATGAAAAATAACATGAAATAAAATGAAATAAAATAAAAAAAAAGAAATCATTTAATTTATATTAAACATTAGATAAGATATCTTAAAAACCAAATATTTGCAAAAGCGAAGACAGACAACCATACAAACAGACAGACAGACAGTTAGACAGATATTAAAGATAAACCATAAAACCCAACAATTTATAACTGACAACCAATAATAGCAGCAACCGGAGTGTCTATCTCTCCTAGAAATAATAAAAGAAATTAAAATGAAAAAAAAAATAAAATAAAACCGAAACAAATAAGAAAGGAAATTTAAAATAAAAACCACAAAATAGAATAGAAATAAAAATGAAAGAAAATAAAATAAAATAAATAAAAAAAAAATTAAATTAAAATATAATTTATGCAGTCAAATACCAAACTGTTTAAGTAAGACAAAGTAAAAAAAACCAGAAAGAAAATTCAATAAAAAATCAACCTTCTCCCCCTTTTTTCCTTAATTCCCCTGTACTCCTATGGAAATGAAAAAGAAAAACAAACAAAAAAAAAACAGAAAAATTACACCCAAATATATATTTAATGTATAAAAAAAACAAGAAAGAAAAATAAATGCAAACGAATTGATTTTTAATTCAGAAATTCCAAGAATCTGGGGGACAGTTAAAGTAAGTATGTTTAAGGAAATCGTAAAACGAAATAGTTTTATTGCCTTTGGAGTACACAAATAAGCCTTATCTTTAATTTTAGAAAAAAAATTTTTGTAGCATATCCCTTTTGGCATCTAAAAATTATTTATGTACATATAGCTTAGTATACTTTGAATTGGAGGTCATTATTCGACAACAGCCTAAGATCTGTATAGCTTTTCATAACGATGATGATTGTGATAATGGTGACAATAAGGTCTGAGTACCAAAATCAACAGTTGTTGGCAAATTGATTAGCATAGTTCGCTTGTAAACTCAGAAAACTACTCAGCATTATCAGCAGAGTAACATTTCAGATTAATACTGTGGAAAAACGTTTGGACAGTAGAGTCAGAATATTCCCAAATGTTGTGGAATTAAATAAAAAAATTTTAATCGCAACATATCCACCTCGTCTTTTAGCTCGTTGCTTTCTTTTGTAAGTAATTCAGTCAATTATTAAAGGCAGGACAAGCTTCGATGAAGTCGCCGTAGTTTAGTAGGTAGTGTGTTGGTTTATTAGGTGTAAAGCCAGGGTTCGAGCCCCAGGCCAGACATAAAAACAAAAAAAAGAAAAAATATTTCTTCGGCGACTTCCTCTCAGCAGATTTCTGGCAAAAATTCTGAGAGTAAATAAAATTGCCATGAAAAGTTTCTCAAAAATCTGTCGTTCGGAGTCGACTTTAAACTGTAGGTCCCATCACTCATGTATAAAATTGACACACACAACATTATTGGTGTGAGAAACGAGGTCGTAATCCTGATGGAAGGGTTGTAATGATGTATGTATGTGTAGCTACTCAATCTTGTTTTCAAAATGATTGACTAGAATGTTTACATGACACTTTTTTATATCTCAACATCTGTCTGTTAAGAATCCGTACTTATTTCCTTAGCTATTGAACAGTTTCAATGTCTTATGAACCTTTTCATATATGCCAACAAGAAAAACTCGTAGGAAGAAGTGCAAAATGCTAAGGCTAATAATCATACTTAGTTGTGTAAAAAGGTGCCCTACAAAGCTACCGAAAATACAATAAAAGGCGATCTGGGACATGCATCATACTTTCCAAGAATAACCTGAAGTTGGTAAAAGCACTGTAGACTCGGGTAAAACTTATTTAGAATGCGGGTTGTCTCGAACTTAATTTGATATTTTGTTTCTTGTTGTAGATGTCTGACCTGGGGGTTTGAACCGTGGCCTCACGTTTAATAAGCCAACACACTTCACTACACGACTACAACTAATCTGAATACCAAATTTAAAAACAGTTAACAAACTGCCAAAGAAATTGGCAAATGGAACTCAGAAACTCATTCAACAACATCAGCAGAATGGCTAGTTTACTCATCAAAAATAATCATTCTAATTGTAAATGTAAACATATCACGTTATTACCACGATTTTTATGAAATATAATCTGTAAAGCAACATTTTGTACTTGGATTTCTAAATGAGTTCAGTTCGCTTAATGGAATGATCAGATGAAGAGTAATGAAGTGTTACTCTAACGCTAATTAAGACCACCAATCCTTTAAAGATCGCTACTGATCGGGTCATCCACTCGAATGCCTCAAGTCATCAATGCTTTCATATCAGGCATCTAACAAGATCTGCTACGTAAACAAAAAATTATAAATCGTTGAAGATGAATCGTTGAATCGATTTATTGAAAATCGCCTTTCAAGATATTTGTTGACTGCAGCTTTGGAAAAAAATGCTTACAACCCTTAAGAGAGCATTACGACGTATGTAGCTTCTCACACCACTCGTGTTTTATGTGTCCATGAGTGGCGTTATCTACAGTGTAAAGGTGACTCCGAACAACAGGAGAAACTTTTCATGGCAATTTTAATTACTTTCAAAGTTTTTTGCCTGAAAACTGCTAAGAGAAGTATACAGGTCGTTGTTTAATATGCCAAGACACTACCTGCTAGTATGTAAAAATGAAGAAATTTTGTTGGTGACGCACGCCGATAAACTGGTAATGAAACGTGAAAAAATGCGATCAGATATCATTGGAGCACGCAAAATCCATGAGAAGTAATAATATGCCTTCGTGCCACATGCTCCTTTTAATATTGTCACAACATAGTTGCATGTTGTATGCACCGCAATTTCTTCACTTATTCTTTAGGATAAGGTCGAGCATGTACAGTCAACCCTCCTATAACGCGGTACTCTCAGAACGCGGTTTCCATATAACGCGGGGCTGAAATTGCGACATCCCTCCTATAACGCGCTACTCAGAGAACGCGGTTTCCGTATAACGCGGTTTCACACATAACGCGGAATTGAAACTTCGACAGCCCTCCTATAACGCAATACTCTTACTGCTCGGTTTTCGTTCAACAAAAGTTCCTTCCGCACAGCCTGTAAGAGCATTTAATACGTACAAAGCGGTAGACGGTCTCCATAGAACGCGCTACGAATTAGACTGGTTTGTACGATTAAATCCGAGTTTCTTATAACGCGGTTTCCATACAACGCGGTACACACTCACCGCGTTATAGGAGGGTTGACTGTATACCAGCGCCTAGTACACCGAACACTCGTTTTTGAGTTGGTTTATTGTGTCGGTTTGAACCTATTTTAAGCCCCTGTAAATGTATGCTGCGGAAGATTGTATGTATGTGTGTATCCATTTATGTTCTTTTGATGTAGTCATGTTGACTAAATCACTGCCTTTCATCTATTATAGTACTTTTCAACACAGTATCGACAGCCTGCTCCAGGATTTAAGCAAAATTGAAATTAGGCTAATAAGTTGAAAAACATTTCAGAAATATTGGAAATTTTAGGTATGAAACCCAACCTTTTTTCCTGCAAATTTTTATGCATACTTTAGGTTGGCTAACATGTAGTATGATGGCGATCTCATTATGTAGGAGAACCGGGAAGTTCCATTTAGCCTTGTTGTCTCATTTCACTGTCCTCACTGCGATTTTAAAGATACTTATTTCAGTGAGTTGGTGACTTTTATGTTGCGCTGTTTCTCCAGTTCTTCGGATGCCCTTGTATTTAGGGGCAGATTTCCTTCCTCTAGGTGATCAACTCTCTTGAAAGACTGATTCAACCCAATCAGTACACTGTATGCTACAAATAAAAGCTTTTTCCGATTAAAACAGAATTTAAAAAGTTTTACTTCAAACAGCATAACCTCGAAATCCCTTAAAATGTCCTTCTGCTCCTCTTAAATCTGACTTTTTTATTTTACAAAATTGGTCATTAAAATCCTATCTATGATCTTAAGCAATCTACTGAAATAATCTCAATATCCTGTGATAAAAGCGTGAAATACATGGAAAACCACGTATCTATTGGAAAATAAAAGAGAAGGGAAGAGTGAGAGAAAATATTTCAAAAAGATTAAATTAGAATTTGTTTAGATGTTTATAAATAATTGATTAAATTTAATTAAACTTGTTGCCATTGTAACAACTCATTATTAATGTTATAAACAATAACAAAAGCAAGAAACCCACTAATTAAATAAACTTTTATTCACACACACACACACACACACACACGTTCAAACTCAGACCCACTTCAAACTCATTATGTTTAGTGGGTTGTTTTAATTTCTTTTTTCCTGTGTTTTTGTTTTTGTTATTGTTTTTGTGCATACAATATTTACAACTTAATTATTTCAACACGTCTCCCATGTATGAAAGAGAGACTCAACCAAAATGTATAGAAAAACCGAAGCAGAGCAAAAAAAAAGTACTTCTAAAACATACAAATACAGTTACACTCTTGATATAATGCGCCACATGTAAAGTGATGACTGCGTCCTCTGTACTGATGGTGAACACTTTTGAGTGGTTACCTTACTAGCCACAAAAGAGCTACGAAAACAAGCAAACAATTTTGTCCTCTAAAATCGATCAGAATGATAATGAGAACTTATGTTACAATACTGCTAGAGGACGTGCACTTGTCAATTAATACAAGTACAGTAACCGGAGATCGAATTGACCATTGTACAATACAATACTGTTACGAAAATGGAAAAAATCTAGATAATGGTGTTTTGATTTAAATCGTTTGACATTAAAATTATAAACAAAAGCTACAAAAACAAAACAATGAACTTGTTTACAAATATATCGGGCCCGCCATCTAACGTTTTTTTTTTATCAACTAGTGCTTATTTCGTGAATAGTAACACTTAGCTCATGTCTGATTTGACAGATAATTCGTTTTATCCTTCCGCTCAACGAATATGGTTGTGTATACGCTTGAACAACGCTAGGAAATATTGCGACATTACTTAGAAAATCATGGTAATGTTGCAGAATGTGTGCGAAAATTGTGTACGGATTTTGGAAGAAGAGAAGCACCGCCTGCTCCGTATGTTCGTTATCTTGTGAAAAAAACTGGCATCCTCATCGATAAACCAAAGCGTGAATAGCCAAAAATAGTGCGTACACTCGAAAATATTGCTGCTGTGGTAGAAAGTGTGCGTGAAGCGCCATCAACATCAACGTTATCAACAATTGAAGATATCGGAGACATCATTGAGACGAATTTTGCATAAAGAGCTTGGCATGACGCCATACAAAGTCCAATTGGTTCAAGAGTTGAAGCCAATTGACCATCCAATGCGTTTTCGCTTGGCTAAGTGGGCCTGCGATCGACTTACAGAAGATGCCGATTTTAGCAAAAAAAAAATCATCTTTTCAGATGAAGCTCATTTTGATCTTGGCGGGTATCAAAACAAGCTAAATTGTCGCCTTTGGGGCACAGAAAACCTGCAAGCATACATTGAAAAGCCGACGCACCCGTAACGAGTCACTGTTTGGTGCGGATTTTGGTCCAGAGGCATAATTGGGCCATTTTTCTTCGAAAATGAGCAAGGAGTGGCCGTTACAGTCAATGGCGATCGTTATCGGGCCATGTTGAACGAATTTTTGTTCACAAAAATTGAAGAGGAGGCTACACCCGATGTTTTGCGCCATGTTTTTGAAGATCGCATTATCAGCCGCAGAGCTGATGTCGTTTGGCCACCTCGGAGCTGCGATTTGACACCGTTGGACTATCATTTGTGGGGTGCCGTCAATGATAAGTGTTACGCCGACAAGCCAGATACAATTGACGCTTTAAAAGACAATATTCGCAAAGCCATTCGTGAAATACAGCTGCACACAATCGATAATGTGCTTAAAAATTGGACCGATCGTGTAGGCTACTGCATGGCAAGCCGGGGCAGCCATTTGCATGAAATTATTTTCCATTATTAACCGGAAGGATTGTACTTTCAAATAAAAAAAGAAATTTGAGAAAATATTCAGTAGTTTTTTTAAAGCATTTTCAAAAAAAAAGTTATTTGGCGGACCCTTTACATAACAACAAACACCAGCATATAAAATTGTAAGCAAGTAAGCAAAAATACACCAACAACACTACAGGAATAAATGTAAACAAAATACTCAAACAACACTACAATAATGAATGTAAACATCGACGTTTACATTTATAGAGGTCTCGAGAAGGCGAATCCACGAACATTCGCCTTCAAGAACATTCATCAGACTGTTTATCCTGCCATATAAAAGACAAGGCAAAGCAGGCGAATGAGTTAGTAAAAGTTCTGTCAGTGTTGTGTGAAGAGGAGGTGTGTTTGAAGAGAGTTATAGTGATTTAAAGATACCTTTATGTGAAATCAAATCGAGAAATCAACTTCATCCGCCAAGAAAATTTTGATTAAAAAATCAGCTTTAAAAACCTATTGCTTGAGGACGGAATTATCCGCCACGCTTTCTCTAACAGAAGCAATAGTTTCAGTACTGCATACAGCCCCTTTTAAGTCGGCAGCACTTTCAGTCTCTTCAATTTTCTTTATACATACATACATACATAATTGGTCATTGCAACCCTTCAGTGTGGGCGACGACCTAGCTCTCTCACCACTTATGTTGTGTGTGTGAGTACGAATGAATCAGGCTAGGTAAGTTTCAATTTTGTTGACTCATTTATATTCAAAATTTTACGAGTGCTTATGAGTAGCGAAAAAAACGATTCATTGCTGATCTCTAATGCAAACACCCAGTATAATAAACACAAAAAAAGAAATCTAAGATTAGCTAAGAACATTAAATTGTAAATTGAAAATAAATGTCCACCTACCACATACAGTATCCATTAATATTTGCACTTCGCAGGCATTCCCCACACGTAATAGATACCTAACTTTCTAGGCATAAGTGTACTGTTGGGGGTAATGAATGAGAATCAACAGCTCAAATCATTAAAGGGGTAAGGGAAAGAAAAAAATCTCCAAATAGAAAAGCAGGGATATGGAAATGTGAATGTGAATGTGAATGCGAATGCGAATTAATATGAACTAATATGGTGGATATAAATTTTATATAAAAAACGTAACATTATGAATGAATGAAAGGTACCTACAGCAAAACAATGAATTCTTTTGTGAAAAATATACTTTACTTGTCTGCTTTCATACGATTTTACATTGTTTTTATGGCTGAATGCAAAAAAAAGATGAAGAAAAAAGTCGAATAGATATGTATGTATGTATGTGAGGGAGAGGAGCAGAAAACAGGAGTTTTTTGTAATTTTCCATACACGTAAGAATGTTAACACACGGACACACTCAGGTGTAAAGGTGGAAAAATAGAAGAAAAAATAGAAGAAAAAAATTCTAATCCCAAAAGATTAACGTGACTGTGTTAAACACACATGTTAAAATATGGCATATAATCCAATTACTAAGTTACATACATATGTACATATCAAGAGTATATGGTACATAGAATGTGCATGTATCTACAACGTTTAAAAACCTTCCTTTTTTTGAAATATTTTTCTAAAGGTAATTACACTTACACATACACACCTTTATATGATAGGGATACATATATGAATGTATGTATGTTTACAGTGCATATCTATACAGTTTGCAAAGAAAAATGAACACAAACATAAAAAATTAACAAAAATATAAAAAGAAAATAGGGACACTATTCACATGTAGTTGAGTTGGTGTGGTAGTTTGGGTTGTCGAGAAGGTATGATTACAAATTGTTCTTGGATGGCTCTAAAATTTAATATCTCTTGGCATTGCCTTAGCTCGTTTTAAATTGCAGGTTTCTGAAATTGTCTTATTCCGTGAAAAGCAATGAACGAAAATTCCTACCGTTACATACATAACATAATTGGTCATTACAACCCTTTAGTCAGGATTACGACCTAGTTTCTCACACCACTTCTGTTGTATGTGTTAATTTTATGCCTGAGTGGTGGGACCTACAGTTTAAAGTCAACTCCGAACGACAGATTTTAGACAGATTTTTCATGGCAATTTTATTTACTCTCAGAGTTTTTGCCAGAAATCTGCTGAGAGGAAGTCGCCGAAAAAATACTTTTTGTATTCTGTTTTGATGACTGGCCTGTGGCTCGAACCCTGGCTTTACGTCTTATAGGCCAGCACACTACATACTAGAGTAAGGCGACTTCATCCCACCGTTACTGTCCTATAAAAATAAGTAAGACGCATCACAATTTGTACGAATATTTGTGAAGATTATGGAAACGATTTGGAAGCTAGAAAAACAGCAGTTTTTTGATACGATCGACTAATCCACTCATGTATAAAATTATCACACACAACATAAGTGGTGTGAGAAGGTGGTAACTAAGCAAATTGAAGCTTCGCATATGGAAGCAAAGCAAGTTTTAACACCAAGAAAGGTAATACTGTGTGTCTTCGGCGATTTGAAGAGAATTGTTCATTATAAGTTGTGCAACGTGGTAAAATGATTCATTCTAATCTCTACTTACCTGAATTGGTCATTACAATCGTTTAGATAGGTTTACGAACTAGCTTCTTACACCATCATACTTGTGCGTATTAATTTTACCTACAAATGGTAGGACCTACAGTTTAAAATCGATTACGTACGTTAAATGTTTTTGAAGTTTTTCATGTTGATCTCAGATTTTTTGTCAGAAGATTGCTCAGAGAAAATCACCAAGGAAATATATTTTCTTTTTACATTTCATTTCATGGTCGCAAGGTGTAAGCTAAGGGTTGAACCTCGGACACACGTCTTATACGCCAACACTGTACCTACCAGGCAATAGCTACTTCAGTGCTAATCTCTGCATTCAATAATCAACAATATTGAAGGTAATAAATCATTACAATAGGGATTCAATAATGACAGCGACATTTTTAAAGACAATCTCTGGAAAACTCTCTTAATGACATATTTTTAAAGGAGTCTCCAAGGCGTTCTACAAAGCACAGAATCTCAACTCTGATGGAACAATATCTCTGCCACAAATATATCAGAATATTATCAGTTGGCATGCATTAGTTTAATAAAGATCTTTTGAAGTATAAGAAAAGTAACATTCTCGAGGTCCAAGTACATTAATAAGCATTCTTACGCAATACTCCGTCTTACACAAACACTTGAAATGAACAGAAGTGGTAGACAAAAGTGAATGCACACCATGTGGTAAGTACATCGAAATGATAGAAGACTTTTTATGTCATTACTTAGCTTTCATAAGCATGACTATGACAATACGAGTCATAGTTCAGCTCAGAGGAGATGGTTGGAAAAACTTTGTTAAAGATACACACTAGCTATGGTACTATTGTACTATTGTACAATGGGTCAATCTGACCTCCGGGTACTGTACCTGTCTTGACTGACAGGTACACATCCTCTAACCTATGGTACCCCTAATGGCAGCGCACAACAAGGCTACATGGGACCGTTGGTTTCTCTACTCTTTCTCTCAACATAATATATTTTGACGAAAATGAAAAAATCTAGATACTGGTGTATTGCTTTTACATCGTTTAACATTAAAATTATAAACAAAAGCTACAAAAACAACACAATGCAATAAACAAACCTGTTTACACATTATCGTACTGCTTAATACAACAACAAACAAAAGCATAAAAAATTTTTAAACAAGTAAACAAAAATCTACCCACAACACTGCAATATTAAACATAAACAACAATGTTTACATTTATAGAGATTTCGAGTAGGCGAAGTCATGAACGTTCGCCTTCAAGAACATTAATCAGACTGTTTACTTTCCCATATAAAAGGAGAAACAAAGCAGGTGACTGAGTTAGTAAAGTTCAATCAGTCTTGTGTGAAGACGCGGTGTGTTTGAAGATCTCTGTTACAAAGATCTGTCGAATAATTGTCTAGTAATTGTTATTGTTTATGCAAAGGCTATAATCAGAGGAATAACAAAGAAAAGAAATTGTTTTTGTTTACATCAAGTTGTGAATAGTGGCGCACAATAGTCGTGCGAATAATAAAGAATTGTAATTAAAACTAAACACGAATTTATTTTTATTTTATTTGCAATCTACGAGCTCATATTTTAAATGTTTTTAAAAGATAAAAACGTAACAATAAAATCTTTAAATTGCTTGACAATCGCTGTCACCACACTTTTGTACAACAAGGTACGTCGGCTACCCTATCATTCTAAAAGTTATCACAAAAGACCTATCAATTCCTAATCTATAAAAAACTATGATAAAACTAAAGTAAAACAACGAATATACAAAGCACTGTAGGAGAGCATTATGGTTCGGGATAAAAAAAGTTAAATTTAATAATAAAAATATACAGACAGAACAGACAATTGTTCTTCAGTTCCAACTCAGTGAACTTTTGAGGTCTGATCACATAAGGGCATGTTTATTTAATAAATAATATTCGTAAGTTTTTAAAACGACTGCATAGTTTTCATTAATAAATGAACTGAACAGATGAAAACTAGTTTGCTTAAGTATTTTTCATGTTCAGATTTATTAAGTTGCAAGCATAATATCAAACTTAAATTTACATACTTTCTAATACTGCCACCATACCATACCTACCTACATACCTACATATACTGTATGATAGACAGATAGATACATACTTTATTTTGTAATAAAATACTAAAACCTCATACTTATTTCTAGACAGACAAGTCTATTTGAATATATTTTCCCCCAAAACATACACAACCACATTATTTTAAAATAAATAAAAAGAAAAAAACTATTCAAAAAACGATTTTAAAAGAATATGAAATTAAATACAGGTTGAAACAGCAGTTACGAGAATACTATGTATGGGAAAAACCTTCAGTACTTTACAATGGTAATGTCAGCAAATAATTTCATAGAAATACTGGAGAGTAACAAGAACAACCTTATCACTTGAGTTATGCGGCATTAAGCTGTGTAATGTAATGATCCAAGGCTGTTTAAAATTAAAAGGATTTCCAAGGAATTCGGTTGTATCAACTCAATCAGTTGTATTATTCGAGTAATCAATGTCTAACACAATGTCAACAACGTTTAAGAAATACAAGATGATCCGAAAGGTTAAGCCACCTATTTAGGCATGGTAGTGTTAAAGAATACATACATACATTTGTACATAATTGGTCATTCCAACCCTTCAGTCAGGATTACACCCTAGCTTGACACATCACTTTTGTTGTTTTTGTTAATTGTATACATGAGTGGCAGGACCTACAGCTTAAAGTCGATTCCGAAAGACGGATTTTTGAGATACTTTTCATGGCAATTTTATTTACACTCTCAGAATTTTTGACAGAAATCTGCTGAGTGGAAGTAGCCGAAGAAATACTATTCACATGTTCGTTTTGATGACTGACCTGATATTTAAACTGTGACCTCATGTCTAGTAAGCCATCGCACTACCTACTAGACTAGAACGACTTCAACAGTAATAAAGAATGCTAGCACAAAAGTCTCTAAAAAGCAATGCATTTGAAAAAGCTCTAAGATATCCCCTAAAGCAAGCTAAGGACATTTAATGCATGATGCAGTTCTAGTAGCTAGAGTTGTCGGCTTGTTAGATGCGAACCAGAGGTCAGCAGTGAGTCGTTTTTTCGCTACTCATCAGCACTCATGAGATTTTGAATATAAGTGAGTCAACAATATTGAAATTTAAATATGTACTCTGATTCATTCATACTCACTACAACGTTAATTTATAAGTACAGGTTGCAATAAGTATGCGTACAACGTTGACATCAAACTCATACCATTCGAAATATGTTTGATTCATAAGCTACTACTCATTTAGATTCATAATTTAAGAAAAATACTTATAATACTTATATGACTCGAGTGACTTGAATAATTCTTCAAAATTTACAATCTTAGTTGCTGTTGCATTTACAACAAAAAGAGGCCCATAAGCAAAAAAGACAGAGCAGCAAGCAGAACGAACAAACAACCTTTTAGTGAGTATTTTAGTGTTCGTACTCGAATCATACTTATTTTGTGATTCATGTACTCGTAAGTATAAATATGATGAGCACTTTAAATTTTGAATATGAGTAGAGGTTCCATGATATTAAAATAAGTATGAATGCCTATAAATATCATCATACTCATCTTTTTGAATACCCATTGCTGATCTCTGATGCGAACCCATCGCTTTAGAATTATAGCCTTAGTGGTACTTCATTGTATGTATCAAATCCCCCTGTATAGAGTTTGTAGTTTTAGTAACCAAAAAAATATTTATGAAAATTTATGTATGTATGTATGTGTAACTCATATACATGTGAATATTTAAAAATTTATGAAATTTATCTCACTTCATTATTATCGTATAGAGTTACTAGCTGTAAGGTGCTCTAATATGATGTACTTTCAATTATTAAACACATGCACAAATTTACACAAAAATACATACATATACAACTAGGATGAAATATCACATATAAACAGGAATTTACATGTGTATGTGCATACCACACTTTATTACATACATTTACTAAAGTATACTTATAGGGTTTTTGCCTATACAGGTATATATACATAGCTGTACATATATGTATGCGTGCATACATATATATGTGGTTGTGGTATAGTTTTAGCCTTGTAGCTAAACCTGGTAGCCATAGCAGTTGTGTTGTAATAGTAGTACGATGAGTAAATTAGCAGCCACAAGTATATTCTGTTTTGTATTCACTTTTTTTTACTTTCCTTATGGTTTTTTGGTTTTCATTACAATATCAATAAAATTATAATAACAATAACAACAACAACAACAACAATTTATATAAAATAAGGAGGGAAAAAGAAGAAGAGAAGAAAAAGTTTTTCTGCATAAAAGATGGTTTTTGGTTAATATTATCATCCTTAGGGACATAATTACTACCACTACTGCTGACTACAACTACTGCTTACTACAACTTCTACTACAACAGCTACTGGCGCTGCTAATACGGTTGTGGTTGTCACAGCTACAAATAGTTCTTTAAAATATCAACTGGCATGGCATGAATAAACAACAGATATTTGTCTACACTTACACATGTATTGCTTATACAGTGAGCGTTAACAGAAACGGTACATTAAAGAATATTCTAAATACACTACTAAAATACCGTTATTTTTATTTTAAAATTGTTTCATTGCTTGTTTTTAAAATTGAAACAGAAAAAAAAAATTCAAAAAAAATTTCGAAATATTGGCAAATTTTTTCAGGCACTCTCCTTAAGTGGTAGAAGTTGAGTTTGGTGATTGTTAGAATTGTATCCATAGTGTACAGTTTCTTTTGACGCTCACTGTATCTACAACAATATTTATATACTCCTTTTGTACATATATATGTACACTTATATTTTCATATTTTCTATACACATATATGTTTAAGGCTATTTACATGCACCCATACACACATACAACATTGTTTGTATTTTAAGTATGTATTAATAAACACTGTGGTATTGTATACAAAAGGGGGAAACAAAATAATTTTGGACTTTAAGCTACTTAGTGGTCCAAGCAAATATGTTCCAGGTAACAGCTGTAGGCCAATTTAAAGTTTATATTTTAGCCAAAGTATTAAGGCCACAACATTAAGTATATTGTATGTTGTTTGTATAACAAAACATATCCTTAAAACAGAATGTGAAACCAAAAATTTATAAGAAAATATTCTTTTTTTTTGCTTGAATTTTTTTAAATTTGAAGCAAAATTAGGCTGTACTCTTGGCTAAATCGGTTCTACGCATGAGTTTTCTCATTGAGAACTCATAAGTTATTTTGATGGATAAACATCTGTCTGATTGTGAAAGGAATTACAAGGAATCTCTGATGCCTAGTTCACGATGAAGATTATACGGGTAATATTGTTACGAAAAGGAAAAATCTAGATACTGGTGTTTTATTTTTACATTGCTTAACATTAAAATTATAAACAAAAGCTACAAAAAGAAAACAATGCAGTAAACAAACCTGTTTACAAATTATCGTACTGCTTAATATACCAACAACCACCAGCATAAAAAAATGGTAAACAAGTAAACAAAAATACAACAGCAAACGCTACAAGAAATCTCGAGAAGGCGTAGTCATGAAAATTCGCCTTCAAGAATATTCATCAGACTGTTTACGTTGCCATATAAAAGGCAAGCCAAAGCGGGCGAGTAAGTTAGTGAAGTTCAGTCAGTTGTTTGTGAAGACGTGGTGCGTTTGAATAGAGTAATCGTGGTTTGAAGATTTCCGTTACAAAAATTTGTCGAATAATTATCCAGTAATTGTTATTGTTTATGCAAGGGGTATAAACATATGAATAACAAAGAAAAGCAATTGTTGTTGTTTACATCAAGTTGTGATCAGTGGCACACATCATGGTGGGAATAATAAAGAATTTTAATTAAAATTAAACACAAATATTTTAAATGTATTTAAAAGGTAACGACGTAACAATATTAAATCATGACGTTCTGATACGAAATCACTGTAACGCAAATATGTATTGAAGTAACCCACTGTCTTAAAACTATTCAGCGTAATACCACATAATTACACAATGTACTAAGCAATACCATGTGGCATGTTTTATTAGGCGCAACATTCAAAATTAAGCTAACTTAGGGAGAGTCTTGGTTATTACAGAGATTTGTTACAGACGAGATGCAGTCAAATTGTATGGGGAATAATTGGAATTTTTTACTTAAGTATACATTGCATATTCTGTAGTTTTGACAACACAGTGCATTTGCCTGTAGATTTTCTTCTTTAGAATAATACGATCATAAGAATTGCATTAAAATTCATGCACAAAAATCCGCAGAAAATGGTGACATTTTCTATGAAGAAAGAACAGATGTCGCCGTAGTCTAGTAGGTAGTTTGTTGGCTTATTAGACATGAAGCCTTGGATCAAACCACAGGTCAGATATCAAAACGAAAAAATATTTCTTCGGGCGACTTTCTCTCAGCAGTTTTCTGGTAAAAACTCTGAGAGTAAATAAAATTGTCATGAAAAGTTTCTCCTAAATCTAGCGTTCGAAGTTGACTGTAAACCGTAGGTACCGCCGCTCATGTATAAATTTAACACACAGAACATAAGTGGTCGTAATACTGATTGAAAGGTCCCAATGACCAATTATGTATGCATGTAAGAACAGATGTTTTGCAGATTACAGTTAACGAAATGGAAGAAAAAAATCAAGGCAAAGATTTCTTCTCAAACCAAATGAGCTTGAGACAAACAAAATATTTGCTGTGAAATTACTGTAGCAGGAGATTTTAGACAATCATTAGACTATCCCGAAACAGCCTAAGATTAGTAAGAGGTTTTTCGACAGACCAGAGTAGGATCAAAGTACTTCTAGGTGCTTATCAGAGGGCAGAGAATCGTTCTTTTTGACAACGAGTAGAAGCTTGAAGTAAGTCCGGGCAATAAGCTTGTTGTCACCGTTGTCTAGTAGGTAGTATTTTGTCTTATCAGACATGAGGCCAGTTCAAACCCCAGGACAAACATCTCCAACAAAACAAAATATGAAAAAATATTAGTTCGGGGACTTCCTCTCAGCAGTCTCCTTTGGTCATTACAAAACTTTAATCAGGATTGCGACCTAGCTTCTCACACCAACCATGTTGTGTGTGTGTGTTAATTTTAGAAGTGAGTGGCGGCATCTACAGGTTAGAATCTATTTCGAACGACAGATTTTTTAAGAATCTTTTCATGGCAATTTTTTATTTGCTCTTAGAGTTTTTGCCAGGAAACTGTTGCGGGGAAGTTGCCAAAGAAATATTTGCTCGTATTTCGTTTTGATGTCTGACCTTTGGTTTGAACCGAAGCCTCACGCAAATTTTGTGCCACCTGACTGCAATTTGCTTCAGTCTCTGCAATACTGCTGTGGGGTGTCTCAGGCACGTGTTTCATACAGTTTCATCTTAAAAAGTTCAGATTTTTTTAGCATGAAATTGCCTGCAACTTATGTTTTTTTTTTTTGTAAGAATCTTAAGAATATAAAGCCCTTGAAGTATGTAATTCTATACCTTAGATGCCCACGACATTTATTGGCAAAGGCAACAAAGAAGTACTAATTGCTGCCACAGGCATTTGAACTAAATTTAGAATTGAATTGAATTCGCTTTAGCAGAAATGCAATTCGAAAATAACAAACGTAGGCCAAGATGCAATCTATTTTGTATCAATTAATTTCGATGGAACTTTCGTATTGAGCAGGATTAGCTCGAGTGTTAATTAAGAAAAATTAAAAATAAAAAAATGTATACAAACATACACCACATAAGTACATACATGTATATGTATGTACACATACATATCCATGCCAACATTTCACTTAAACACTCTTGCACGCTTCAGTTGCTTGAAATTTTACTTGAGGTTACGCGAATGATTTATTAGTACTCTGAACTTGTGGTAATAATGCCAATGCCAATGATGATAATGATAATCATGGTTTAGATGAGCCTGATGATGATGACGATGTCGATGACGATGATGGCTTTTCATCTTAAATTTTCTAATTTACAATATTTGTCTGTGTGTGCGTGTATCCGTATGTATTTGAAATATGCTTTTATTCGTTTACATGCCATCGACTAGAAATTCGAATTTGAACCAAGTTCGGTACAAACGCGTCTATGGCAAGCAATTTATTGGTTTCTTAAGGAAATTCTACAAAGAATGGAAAATTTAATTTATCAGCCAATTTCGTTCGGGAAAAAAGGAAAAAAAAACAAAATCAATAAAGGAAATTAATGTTCGTAATACGATACAAACATCCATTACGCAGCTTATTTATAACCGAGTCAATTATTATACAAAAATTAAAATGAGAAAAAATTATCAAAATATTTAATTAATTATAATTATGCCCTAAAGAGTTGTTTTGTGTTCTGTTGATGGGGAATGGTAATAATTAAAATTTTAATTAAAAAAAGAAATTAACATGAGTAAGTCGCCATAGATTAGTAGACAGTGTTTTGATTTATTAAACGAGCTCAAGAGTTCAAACCTGACACGTCTGACATATTAAAAAAATAAAAATAAAAAATTTGTTTTCCTATCGTCGTCCTTAGAATGTTCTTCGAGAATATGCTCTCATACTAAAAATTTGCCAAAAATCGATCGTACGTCCTGCCACTTGCGGAAAAAAATAACACACAAATGGGTGATGTGCTACAAGGGTGGTGTGTAATCCCAACTAAAGTGCTTTAATGGCCCTAATAGTGTTAATTGATCTGATATGATATGATATTGTTATGAAAATGAAAAATCTAGATACTGGTGTTTTGCATTTATATCTTATCTCATGTTATATCTTAACATTTAAATTAAAACAAACCTGTTTACAAATTATTGTACTGCTTGGGTGATTTTTTAAGAGCTATAGGAAAATTTTTCAAAAAAAAAACATAAAATTCAGAAAAATGCATGAAATCTTTATTTGAATCGATAGTACGGTCCATATAATTTTATGTTTGAAAATTATTTCATGCAAATGTTGACCCCGACTGCGCCTCAAATGGTCCATCCGCTTAGTCCAATTTTGGCATACTCTTTCCAACATTTCGGCCGGTATCTCACGAATAAATGCTTCACTGTTGTCTTCCAATGCGTCAATTGAAGCGAGCTTGTCTGTATAGACATAAGCTTTAACATAGCCCCACAAAAAATAGTCTAAAGGCGTTAAATCGCATGATCTAGGCGGCCAATTGACCGATCCCGAACGTGAAATAAAATGTTCACCGAACTCGCCTCTCAATAAGTCCATTGTTACGCGTGCTGTGTGGCATGTGGCACCGTGTTGTTGAAACCACAAGTCAAGCTCTTACATTTTGGCCAAAAAAAGTTGGATATCATCTCACGGTAGCGCTCATCATTCACAGTTACGTTACGTTTCGCAGCATCTTTGAAGAAGTACGGTCCAATGATGCCAACAGCCCATAAACCGCACCAAACTGTGACTCTTTCTGGATACATGGGTAGCTTTTGTAATGCTTATGGCTGATACTCACTCCAAAATCGACAATTCTCCTTATTCACGTATCCATTGAGCCAAAAATGAGCTTCGTCGCTGAACACGATTTTTCGATAAAAAGTGGATCTTCGGCCAACTTTCCAAGAGCCCATTCACCAAAAATTCTGCTTTACGGTAGGTCGTTCGGCTTCAATTCTTGCACCAGCTGTATTTTGAAAGGCTTCACACCTAAATCCTTCCGCAAAATTTTCCACGTTGTTGAGTAACAGAGGCCCAATTGCTACGAACAGCGACGAATCGATAATTGATGGTCATCATTAACACTGGCCGATACAGCTGCGATATTTTCTTCAGTTCGCACTCTAAGTAAGCGTGTTGGTGGTTTAATGTCCAACAATGGTGCGAAATTTAGTCACAATAGCCCGAATAGCCGCTTCAGTGGGTCGATTAAACTGACCATAAAATAGAAGAAGCGCGCGATGAACTTTCTTAACAGAGCACACATTTTGATAATAAAATTCAACGATTTGCAAGCGTTGTTCGTTTGTAAGACGATTCATGGTTAAATTATAGACCAAACTGAAGATGTTTGACAGTGAAATAAAACACGAAACGTGCGTGAGCTGTTTAAACCAGTGTTGCCAAAAAGATAATAGCTAAAAAATCACCCGTTATAACAACAAACACCAGCATAAAGAAATGGTAAACAAGTAAAGAGAAATATACGAACAACACTACAATAATAAATGTAAACAACGATTTTTACATTTATAGAAATTTCGAGGAGGCGAAGTCATGAACATTCGCCTTCAAGAACATTCATCAGATTATTTACTTCGCCATATAAAAGGCAAATAAAGCAGGTGACTGAGTTAGTAAAGTTCAGTCAGTTTTGTGTGAAGACGCGGTGCGTTTGAAGAGAACAATCGTGGTTCGAAGATATCCGGTACAAAGATCTGTCGAATAATTGTTATTGTCCATGCAAAGGTTATAAACAGAGAAATAGTAAAGAAAAGCAATTGTTGTTGTTTACATCAAGTTGCGAACAGTGGTACACAGAATTGTGCGAATAATAAAGAATTTTAATTAAAACTAAACAGATATTTATTTTTATTTTATTTGCAGTCTACGAGCTCATATTTTAAACATTTTTAAAAGATAAAAATCCAACATGAATATTGCTTATTCGGCAACCCAAAAAGAGAAAACATAGTGAATGCAATTTAAATAAATTTTAGTTATCGGGATTTTCCATTTGCTTGTTTTATCATCGCCATTCTGGAAAGGTTTTCAACGGTTAAATATTTTTCATTTAAAATGTTCTTTGTTTAGTGATAGGTTTGCCATTTACGAATATGAATTTTGTTAGAACCCAAAAACGTGTTAAAATAGATAAAATTCGATAGAAAACTAGTGTAGAATCTAATGTAGCCACGTTTCTAGTAAAACAAGGTTGTAGTGGTCTATCATAATAGAGCTGCTATGCATGGAATTTGCAAGACTATAATGAAATTTGAAGAAGCTGGCCTGTACACGCTTTCAGTGTGGCATTCACAGCAATTGACTCTATCTTCCAGTTGATTATGGTTTATTTAGTATTTGGATTTGAACGTCAGCCCATAAAAAAAGTACAACTCAATAAACAATTAAAAATGGCTGAGAACTCACAATGCTTTAGGGGCACTGATTGGTTGCTAGAGTAACAGAAACAAAGATTTCGTGCACACTCTTGTGTTTTAGACATTCATGTTCCTTGCTAATCCTACAGGTTCCCTTAGATGGATTTTTTTTAAATATTTCGTGCATACCCTTTGGTTTTAGATCGTCATATTCTGTCCTAATCCTACAGGTTCGATTGGAGGACTTTTTCTTCAATGTTTTCAGCTGGTTTAAAGACTGTGTGCCCTATCCAATTATATTTTCTAGTCGCAATTTGCATTTTATCATATATTCTCCATTGATCATCTCTTCTTATTGAATGTGGTCAAGAGGTTTTAGTAACAAGCAAAGAAATTTGGCCATTTTTACATAGAAAATTGTATTGCTTTCCGTGTATAAAAGAGAGCCAGTGGTTCGAAATTCCGGTCAGGAATCTTTAACAAAACGGAGTATGAAATAAAAACATTTCTTTCAATGATTTTCTCTCGGCAGACTTCTGGCAACAACACTGCGAATAAATAAAAATGCCATTAAAAGTTTCTCAAAAATCTGTCGTTCGGGGTCGATGTTAAACTGTAGGTCCCGCTACTTATGGATCATATTAATCAACACAACATGAGTGGTGTGAGAAGCTAGGTTGTAATGGCCAAATAAATCAGTAAATAGGTAAGAATATCCCATGTCTGACACACTAGTAACAAAGTTTTATAATGTCCATACTTGGTTAAATTGGAGAAATAAACTTCTGACTTTGTCCCGTTTATGCTGCAAATATTCGTCCCCCTCGCCTATTTTCAAAGCACATAGCTAGCTACCCATGACTGTTATCCTATTTACATTTTAAATTTTACCCTTTTTTCTCCGGCTCTGATAACAGTACACATCTTCACACCTACTTACCTATATACGTTAAGCCTTTAGAGTCCTGGATATTAAGTTGTTAACTTAATCTTTATGCTACTATGACCAACTCATTAAGTTTGCTTTGCTAAGCTTCGTGTTTATCAGATACAAGGTGGACATCATTAGTAACATTCCAAAACAACTTCAAGTAATTATGCTGAGGGATGCAGCCTTATCTTATCGCGATGTTGAAGCAAGTTTTGCGAATCGTTTATTTTTGTTGTTTTCATAATGTGCGTGATTTTGCTTTCCTCACCAAATGCCACATCAATTCGCATGCTCTTTTACTAAGTCAAGCTAATTCTTGAAAACGTTGAATACAAAGTGAAGAACAACAATTGTTTCATTTTTATTCTAAGAGTGAGGACTTGAACGTTACCGCTACGATTTTTCCTGGCTTGTTCGTCCCAAAAGAATACAATCTTGTATGCATGATAATAGTTTGTATTTGAGGAGCTTTATACTTTATATATACATACATACATAATTGGTCATTACAGCCCTCCAGTCAGGATTACAACCTAGCTTCTCAAACCACTTAACTGTGTGTTCATTTTATATATGACAGTTTAAAGTCGACTGCGAACGACATATTTTTTGAGAAACTTTTTCATGACAATTTTAATTTACTCTCAAAGTTTTTGCCAGAAATCTGCAGAGAGAAATTCGCCGAAAGAAATATTTTTTCATATTTCGTTATCTTGGAGATGTCTGACCGGGCGTTTGAACCGTGGCCTTACGTCTAATAAGCCAACACACTACCTACTAGACTACAGCCACTTCAACTTTAAAATCGTTGAATACAAAATACTTTGAAGACAAGCGATTTATCCATTTTTATTCTTAAAGTATGGACTTGAATGCTGGAGCTAGGATATGGCCTGAGACGGGCTTGTTTGTGCCACGATAATACAATCTAGTATTCATGATGTTTTATATTTTATGGGTTATATTGACAAGCTCTATACCTCACCAGTTCTCACAATCGGCTATAATAGCCTTGCTTGGAAGTTTTACTATTAATTTTCTATTACAGGACTTGAATAAGCAGGTTTCCAGGTTTCTTAGTTTTAACAAATGATACCCAAGGATTGCTACGATTATTGGTGAAATGGATTAAAATAAATTTGCTGATTTACAACAGTCCCCCTATTGATGTTTTATTTCTCTTTAATATTTAAAGAGCCATTATAATATCCTCTTTCCTTTTGATGTTTTTGTATCATTATCTGCAATAAACAACACAATAAAAACACTTTCTTTGTTTGTTTCGTTTGTTTTTATACAATAGAACCCCTTTTGCTGTTGTATTGTACATTTAAATAATTTTAATGTCACCACAAACTTAGGGTCATTTCTAATGTTCCATCATTATCTGTCATAAATCACAGCGTATATAACGAAATGAATGCCAAAAGCTGCTACAATTAAAATAATGAAAGCATTTGCGACACTGAACGTTTGTTTGTGCATTTCAAATGTTCAGGCGTTTAATTTAAATTACTTCGGCATTACTTACAACAACCAAACGTTGCTATTGCTTTATATGGAACAGATACTTATCATGATGCCCTCGCAGTAATATTTAAACATTTAAAGAATGTCATTAAACAAACCAAATGGGTTTAATGCATAATAATATACCCAGGGTAGCCAAATAAAAATTAAATAAAAACCAAAAAAAAAAAAGGTCAACCAAAAGTCAAATCGCCAGTTTATTATAACGTTAATTATAAAATAAATACTTTGACGCCAACACACACACATATGTACATACATACGTTTGGCTTGTGATTGTATATAATAACGGTTATTATTACCGGATACTTTTTTTTTAATTACACCTATAATTACGGGGCTTATAGGAAAAATGGCTAATCTACAGCATTTGTATTGATAAATATTTAATTTTTATTCATTTTTTTTACGTATATTTTGTTGTATTGTATCCATAAATAAAATGTCAAAAATACCTGGGTATTATCGAAATAAATTGGATAAATGAATGAAAACAACAAAAACAAAAATAAATAAATAAATATTAAAAATTATGCACGTTTACAACTAAAAAGTTTTTAAAATGCGAATGAAAATGAGTATGAGAGTTACAAACAACATGTGAAATATACAGGAAAATTATCAATAAAATCCCTCGGGATTAACACTTTCCAAATTGAACACACTGCACTTTAAACTGTATGTGTGTTATTTTTCTGTTATTAAAACGGATGTTTATTTATTTAAAAATTTATGTTGTTTGTTAATATAAAATAAACTCTAAAAACAAAATAAAATCTTTTTTTTTCCAAATAAAATTTTACTACAAGTAACACTGGCATGGCAAAACTCCTGCTAGTGGGTGTGACAAACTAAAGTTATTAACGAACATATAAGTTTAAATAATTAACACTTGAAGCTTTGTGTTCACCTTACTAGAACAAGGGGCTGTTTTTATCATTTTTTGCTATAATTATCGCATGCAATAATTTTTACAATACGACTAATGTGAGATACTTTGTCAAAATTATCGCATGCAATAATTTCTTGTGGAGACGAATATTGACTATTTATAAGTCGCCGTAGTCTAGTAGGTAGTGTGTTGGCTTATTAGACGTAAAGCCAGGGTTCGAGCCCCAGGCCAGACATCAAAACGAAATACAAAAAGTATTTCTTCGGCGACTTCCTCTCAGCAGATTTCTGGCAAAATCTCTGAGAGTAAATAAAAATTGCCATGAAAAAAGTTTCTCAAAAATTTGTCGTTCGAAGTCGACTTTAAACTGTAGGTCCCGCCACTCATGTATAAAATTAACACACACAACATAAGTGGTGTGAGAAACTAGGCCGTAATCCTGACTGAAGGGTTGTAATCATTTTATAGTAATGTAGAAAAGTATCATGTTTATTCAATATTATTGCTTTTAACTCGAGGTATATGTTATTCCAATGTTTCTTTTTAATACTTTGTATTACTGCCGGCTCTATAGATTTTATTTCCTTAATTTTAATTGAAACATAAAAATGTTATACTATAGCCATAAGAGCCATTGAAATTTACCTCCGATAAATGTTTTAAATTTTTTTCAATTAAGTAAAAAGAACGTATAAAAAATTGCATTTATAATCTCCGTTACCAACAGTA
This sequence comes from Sarcophaga subvicina, assembly GCA_936449025.2. NCBI lineage: Eukaryota > Metazoa > Arthropoda > Insecta > Diptera > Sarcophagidae > Sarcophaga > Sarcophaga subvicina. The sequence goes on along the minus strand of OW388083.2, from coordinate 100,812,171 downwards.
AGTAATTCCAGTCAATTTGAACACACTTTCATTTTATGCTTATTTGAGTCACAATAAAATAAAAACATTTTTTTGTTACTTTTTTAAACATTTTAATTTAATGGTTACATTGCTCTTAATGTTCGTTATTTTATTGTGTTTCTTTATTTCTTTATTTATTGGGTAAATTGTTAAAAGTTCTCTTTATATTTATTCATTTTCCTTATGCTGACCAATGCAAATTTACAAATGAACAGAAGTTCTATGACGCCACACAATAATTGAAATAATTTAATTTATGTGTGAGTATTTATAGGTTTTCTACAATAAGTTTTATTACCTGCTGAGTTATTTGTCTAGGAGGTAAATACGGCAATTTAAGCTTTGCTATAGCTATAAGGGGAACTTTTTTTAAATTTATTTTTTATACTCGGTTTTATTCGATTTATTTAAAAAATATAATCGCTTTGGGAAATAGTTTAACTCTTAGCAATTGCATGAAGAAGCTTTTGTCAAATGACAATGTTGTGTACCTTTACTGTGGTATTCCTGGTAAACTGTTTAAATATTTTAATTTTCGAATTTTATCTCTTAATTTAGCAGAAAAAAATGAAACAAAAATTCATTTCAAATGTAATTTTCTTTGGTGGTTGGAAAGAAACCAATAAAAAAATTATTTTATGGTCAAACTTTAACCATTTACTGTATAAATTTTCCTTTTTTCTTCGTTTTTTGTCGTTCTTATTTATTTTCCTTTCGAAAATTAATAGCCAAAGAATTTAATTTCAATTTAAATAAACCTCAACTAAATTGTCCATTAAAAAATGAAAGAAACAAAGAATGAAAGTAAGACAGAAAATATTTGCAATTCCGATATAATAACCATAAAAGAAACATGTTTACTTTATTGTGTGTATGTGTATGTGTATGTCTAAATAAATCTAATATTGTCATCAATTTTAGAAAAGAAGAAGAAGAAAAGACGACGACCATGTGTAATAAAAACTAGAAATCGAAGAATTAAACTCATGGAAGAAGACTAATTGGTGCCATTAAAAAATACACTTCATATGATTAAATGACACACACACACACCCGCAATTAATTATGGTTGCAATGGAAATATTCATACACACTAGGACAACAATAAATAAAAACCAAGCTACACAGTAACAGTCTCACTCTCATACATGTTTAGACATGCAGCAGCATAAACTCTCGTTGTTATTTAACACTGAAATTGTTCGTTAAGTGACTGACTGGCTGACATTCTGCCTGGCTCTTGATAATAGATGTCTTCTTTAATACACTTGCATCTCAAAGAAACACAAACGTTCGTATACCTCACAATAAAAATTCTTGGTTCGATGGTGCAAGCAGACATTCAACTGCATTTCTGTACAACATGCGAGCACACACACAAAGCCTGCTGGACTTTTAAGAAGCATTTCAACATTTAAAAGATTTGTGCATACAGCAGCGATTATATAAAAATTTTTATTGGAGGCATTAACGAAATATGAGGTTTGTTCAAAAAGTATGGCAATTTTATTAAATTATTAAAATTACTAACAGACGATTAATAAACCTGTTAAGACTATTATAATCGTCAGAGAGACCAAACTGTTGTGGATATGCAGAATAAAATTTTGCATCAAAACTAATCAGATTCCATTTTAGGAACCTTAAAAGCAGTTATAAAGAGACATTGGTCTCTAGGTGCATATGCCCTGTCATCGATAAATGCAATTTATCGACAAATGCAAGTCATCGATAAACGCACGTAATCGATAAATGCAAGTTCTTGACAAACGCAAGCCATCGACATCATGACAGAAGCTTTGCAATGTAATGAAGAGTGTTTGAACCGAGGCCTCATGTCTTATAAGCCAACACACTATCTACTAGACAACGGTGACTTGATGTCTAGAGCAGAGATCAGTAATGAGTATTCAAAAAGATGAGTAGAATCGAATATTGCTCATAATTTTTGATATTTATACGCGTTCATATATACATACATCATTACAACCCTTCAGTAAGAATTACTACCTAGATTCAAACACCACTTACGTTGCGTGTGTTAATTTTAAACATGAGTGGTGGGACCTACAGTTTAAAAACTACTCCGAACGACAGATTTTTGAGACACTTTATCATGGCAATTTTATTTACTCTCAGAGTTTTTGCCAGAAATCTGCTGAGAGGAAGTCGCCGAAGAAATACTTTTTGTATTTGTCTTGAAGTCTGGCCTGGGGCTCAAACCCTGGCTTTACGTCTAATAAGCCAACACACTCCCTAGTAGACTACGGCGACTAACTATGCGTTCATACTTATTTTAATATCATACTAATACTACTCATATTCAAAGTTTGAAGTACTCATCATATTCATACTTAAAACCACGTATAATATTGTTGATTTAGACTCTCCATAACTCAAATTATACACGAATCACAAAATAAGTATGAATCGCGCACCAGCAGTAAAATACTTACTAGAAGGTTGTGTGTTTGCTCTGCTTGCTGCTTTCGCTTTTTTGCTTATGTGTCTCTTTTTGCTTTTTTTTGCAAATGCAACAACAACTAAGACTGAAAATTTTGATGAATGATTCATCATATCAACATATTTCGAATGGTATGAGTTTGATGTCAACGTTGTACGCATACTCATTGCAACCTATATTTATAAATCAACGTTGTAGTGAGTATGAATGAATCAGAGTACATAATTAAATTGCAATATTGTTGACTCACTTATATTCAAAATCTCATGAGTGGTTATGAGTAGCGAAAAAGCGATTCATTGCTGATCTCTGGTCTAAACTTAAATGATTTGAATAAAATTCACATCCTTCTAAAACAGCTGTGGTAGTTGAAAAATGCCAACTCAGAATTATAACGATTCGAGGGAATATGTAATATTCAAAAGGATCTTACAGGACCTCAGTATGGTACACCCATTGAGACGGCTGGCAATTAAGCCCAACATAACCAACAAACCCATTAGTCAGGATTACGATCTAGCTTCACACACCACTTATATTGTGTGTGTTAATTTTATGCATGAGTGGCGGGGCCTACAGTTTTATGTCGATTCCGGAGTACAGATTTTTTTTGAGAAACTTTTAATGGCCATTTTTTATTTACTCACAGAGTTTTTGCCAGAAAATCTGCTGAGAGGAAGTCACCGAAGAAATATTTTATTCATATTTTTTGTTTTGTTCGAAATGTCTGACCTAGGGTTTGAATGGAGGCCTCATGTCTTATAAGCCATCACACTACGTGCTAGACAACGGTGAATAGATGTCTAGACACAAACGATTTGAATAACATCTTCTTAAAATACATGTGGTGATTGAAAGATCCCAACCCAGATTTGTAATGATTTGACGGAATAGTTAATATTCCTATTAAAGGGTCCGCTAAATAACTTTTTTTTTAAATGCTTAAAAAAAAACTACTGAATATTTTCTCAAATTTCTTTTTTTATTTGAGAGTACAATCCTTCCGGTTAATAATGGAAAATAATTTCATTCAAATGGCTGCAGCAGCCTACACGATCGGTCCAATTTTTAAGCACATCATCAATTGTGTGCAACTGTATTTCACCAATGGCTTTGCGAATATTGTCCTTTAAAGCGTCAATTGTCTCTGGCTTGTCGGCGTAACACTTATCTTTGACGGCACCCCACAAATAATAGTCCAACGATGTCAAATCGCAGCTCGGAGGTGGACAAACGTCATCAGCTCTGCGGCTGATAATGCAATCTTCAAAAACAGGGCGCAAAACATCGAGTGTAGCTTCGGCTGTGAGGCACGTAACGCCATCCTGTTGAAACCAAATGTTGCCAATATCCTCCTCTTCAATTTTTGTAAACAAAAATTCGTTCAACATGGCCCGATAACCATCGCCATTGACTGTAACGGCCACTCCTTGCTCATTTTCGAAGAAAAATGGCCCAATTATGCCTCTGGACCAAAATACGCACCAAACAGTGACTCGTTTTGGGTGCGTCGGCTTTTCAATGTATGCGTACGGGGTTTCTGTGCCCCAAATGCGACAATTTTGCTTGTTTACATACCCGCCAAGATCAAAATGAGCTTCATCTGAAAAGATGATTTTTTTTTTGCCAAAATCGACATCTTCTGGTGTAGGCTACTGCATGACCAGGCGAGGCAGCCATTTGAATGAAATTATTTTCCATTATTAACAGGAAGGATTGTACTTTCAAATAAAAAAGAAATTTGAGAAAATATTCTGTAGATTTTTTTTAAAGCATTTTCAAAAAAAAAAGTTTTTTGGCAGTCCCTTTACAAGTGGGGTCTTATAGGACCAGACTAGGATATAAGCATTCAGGCGGCTGGCAATTAATCACAACATAATCAAAAATTTCGCCGTAGTCTAGTAGGTAGTGTGTTGGCTTATTAGATGTAAAGCCAGGGTTCCAGCCCCAGGCCAGACATCAAAACAAAAATACAAAAAGTATTTCTTCGTCGACTTCCTCTCAGCAGATTTCTGGAAAAAACTCTGAGAGTAAATAAAAATTGCAATGAAAAGTTTCTCAAAAATCTGTCGTTCGGAGTCGACTTTAAACTGTAGGTCCCGCCACTCATGTATTAAATTAACACACACAACATAAGTGGTGTGAGAAAGTAGGTCGTAATCCTGAGTGAAGGGTGTAATGACCAATTGTTATGTTATGTATGAGACATACAATTTAAAGTAGACTCCGAATGACACTATTTTGATATACTTTTCATTGCAATTTTATTTACTGTCACAGCTTTTGCCAGAAATCTGCTGAGAGGAAGTGGACGAAAAAATACTCTTCCATATTTCGCTTTGCTCGGGATGTCTGAACTGAGGATTGAACCACAACCTCACTTCTAATATGCCAATACACTATTAACTAAACTGCGGCAATCTATAATAAATGCTGGTCACAATATGTGAAATAAATATTTGTCTTCTTAATTTTTGATTTCATTTGCTTTACTACATACTTTACTTATATGCCGTAAATTAATTATCAAATGCACTTAATGAATCACACTTTACAACCGTAAAATATCACACAGTAGCAACGAGGAGACAATAATAGCAAAAGAAAAACTCTTAAAACGATTCCCTACACGCAATCCAAAAATTAAAAAAAGCCAAGAATTTTATACGTTTTTTTCTTGTTCAATTTTATTTCAGTTTTTTATTTAATTTTTGTTTTTGTAAATTTCTTTCATCGTTATTGTTATTGTTGTTGTTGTTGTTCTTTTGTCATTTTAATTAAATAGAAATATTATAATTAAATACGACCTGACTGGAGTCAAATAATTAAAGTTTTGCAATTAAACAAATGACAGAAATAAAACAAATAAATTGGTTGCCTTCAACTGAAGTTGTTTACTGATGACGACATCAGTTACGTTAACATGTACATATACACACACATATATACAGACACACACGCATTTACAAATACAATTAAAAATAACATTTAAAAGGTTGAAAAATAAAGTTATCCCGGCATTGTTGTACAAAATATTTGTTAAACGTTGTACGAGGCGTGAGAAATGCATTTAATTTTCGTAACAACCGAGGCTCCAGTCAATATGGCGGCAAGCAATACTAAAACTAAAGAGCATACATACTTCTCTCTCATTCTTTCTCTCTCTCTGTCTTACAAATATGTACATACACTTGTACATAGACAGATACATATAAATATCAAAATAAAAATACAAACAAGAAGAGTGTGACTAAGAGTGCCTGGCTATGCTCTTTAACTTATGTAAATAGTTTTAATAGATTTACGATACTCACATTCACATGCAAATACAACGACAAGTACCACTGTGTGTATCATATTTATGCGTTTGTACTTGTCGCCTTGTACATGAACAGCATTCGTATACAGCTTCATATAAAAGTCAATCTATTTATTGTAAATATCTCCATGAATCCCCTTTTTACACTCTTATTGCTTTTTTACAATCTTGGCTCTTGTGTTTTCGCCAGCAATATATTGCTGAGCTGCAATTGGTATTTTTTGTTGTCATCATTAAACAGGTAAGTGGCTAATTGAAGATATAAAACAACTCACTAATGAGCTATAAAACTGTTTTATTCTTAAAGAATTTCTGTTAAATATTGAAAGCTAAGAAATGCTAAGTTATTGTGGGGATTTTGTCTTTGATTTTTATCTTCATTTCTCTATTATCACGTTTAGATGCACATGGACTCGACAGAGTCACTCGCAGGTTTTTACTGTCTTTGTGTTCAAAGTATTGTGTGTCTGCAGAAATTCTTTGTTCAACTAAGACTTTATTTCCCTCAGAGATATCAGGAAGTCGCCGTGGTCTAGTAGGTAGTGTGTTAGTTTATTAGACAAGAGGCCTCGGTTTAAACCCCAAGTCAAGCACCTCCTACTGAACGAAATATGAAAAAATATTTCTTCGGCCACTTCCTCTCAGCAGATTTCTGGCAAAAGGTAAATAAAATTGCCATGAAAAGTTTCTCAAAAATGTGTCATTCGGGGTCAACTTTAAACTGTAGGTACCGCCACTCATGTATAAAAATTAACGCACACAACATAAGTGGTGTGAGAAACTAGGTCGTAATCCTGACGTTATGAATGTATGTATGTATATCAATTAAGAACCATACTTGTTATATGGCTCTACTGGGATCCGTGAGACTTGTAGCGAACCATCCTGAATGAACAAGAACCTATGTGGAGCCCATAAAATTAGTAAAAGGCAACAAATAATATGAACGGCAACTGCAACAGAATCTATAACCGAAGTAATAGTCATTGGCAACATAAAATTATTTTACAATCTTTATATTGTAGAGTTCAATCAAAGACAACAGAAAATGGTAGATCAAAATCCTCCTCCTCGAATGAATTAAGAGATGTTCAGGGAAAGTCCCATAACCCAACATGCTTTACGTCGCTTTCGAAGTGGCCATGTTTTCAGGCAACCGAAACAGAAGCTTATTACCAGAAACCCTATGCCCTGTAACAAAGTTCATTGGTAATGCTGTTTCCTACAAGAACTCTATGTCCTGGAACTTATATAAAATGTTAATTTGAGTAATACGAAAATTCCCTGACAAATCTTGGCATTCACTGAAGCGGATAGAGTTCGATCGTTCATTAGGGAGTAAATTGTCACTTGCCAAGAGCAAGGCACTGATACATGAGTTGAAAGACAGTGCCTCACTGTTCTTCAGATCCAGAGTATATACAGAAGTTATTCAAGGGAATACCAAGTAAATCTAGATGGTTTGAAATAAGACAGTGACTCGTGAGGATCACGATTTGGATGGTTTTGCGATTTAAGGACAGAAGACAAGTACCTTTTTTTATAAAAGTCCAGAGAAGGCGGGCCGTTAAGTAAAATCAGTGGATAATACCTAGTCCAACTAAGGTAATCAGAACACCTATACTCTGTAACATGTCAGAAATTTGTGCCAGTCCTGGCCAGTTCATCCTAGTAGATGTCCTGGAACCAATACAAAAGTTACTATTGAATGATATGAAATTTCCCTCAGAAATCATCTACATTCATGCAAGCAGATGGAGGTCGAACGTTCATTAGAGAGTTTTTCGCAGTTTGGCTGCCTGCATAAATTAAAGGGGAAATCCAACATGCATTATGTCGCTTCCAAAATGACCATGTCTTCAGCCTAGAAAACATTGCAGATATCAGGTAGCCAAAAAGAAACTTTAATACCACGACTTTCAGTATGTAAACCATAACCCCGGTTGTCCAGCATCGTAAAGCCCATTTGGTTTCACTCGGAATTTCCGGATCAGCAGATTAGAAGTCCTTAGTTCGAATTCTAAAGTCAAATGTTTTATTTAAGAAGTTATAGGAAACCACATAATCAAACTGAATTTGCCTATGGCTACCTTGAAATTCTGCCTGTCCGATGTGAAAATTGGGCCAGAATTTAACTGATTTAAGCCAAGCTCAGAACTCAGAAGGGAGCCAATTGATTATAGCAAATTATGCCTTATGCTGATATTCACGACAGCCAGCCGCCAGCGTACTCTGTCTATCAGTCGCCAAAGAAGTTGGTGATTACACACCATGTGCCCAAGGTGGCCACCCTACAGCAAGATTGATTCCCTAACGGCTCGATAAAGTCAGTATATAATGACAATCTAAGTCCAAAATCTAACTAACGGCTGTTTAAGATATGTAAGGCGTTATCTTATATCTTTGTGAGATTTTGGGGTCTAGAATAACACCCAAATACTTTACCCTCTTGGATAGGTATTGTTGCACTCCATCAAGGTTCGAAAAGTTAAATGAAGGCATCTTGTATCGTCTGATAGCCACTATTCTGGAGAGGTTGCACCTCAAACAGAGCAAGATGTGTGTTAGTGCTATGCAGATTAACATTTTATAGGAAGTTTTTACTGCATATAGTGTTCGACATATTTCGATTTGTCTGACCTGGATTTTGAAACGAGACCTCATATCTAATAAGCCAACACACTACTTACTAGACTAAGACGACTTACAGCGGCCAGATAGAAAACTTTTATCAAAACTATAATGAGAACGCAGAGCCAAGAGAACATTTGAAAACTGTTTGTGAAAATGAAGTTTTGTTTCACATGCCTTCGAGTTCAAATATAATTTGTTTTATTAAATGCAGAATGAATGGATTACGCTTTACTTCAGAAGAGACACTGGTCTTGTCTTCAAGCATAAAGGATTCTTTCGGCATTGTATTCATACCAGAGATCAGTAATGAAACGTTTTTTTCACTACTCATAAGTACTCATGAAATTTTGATTAAAAGTGAGTCAACAATATTGAAATTTAACTATGTACTCTGATTCATTGATACTCACTACAACGTTGATTTATAAGTACACATGTTGCAATGAGTTTGCGTACAATGTTGTCATCAAACTCATATCATTCTAAATATGTTTGATTTATAAGCCTACCCATTTAGATTCATAACTTCTGAAAAATACTTAAATACTTATAAATCATTGATGAGTGACTCTAATCATTCATCAAAACTTACAGTCTTAGTTGTTGTTGTATTTACAAAACAAGAAAGAGGACACATAAGCAAAGAAGACAGAGCAGCAAACAGAGCAAACACACCCACCTTTTAGTAAGTATTCTAGAGTTCGTACGTGATTCATACTCATTTTGTGATTCGTGTATATGTTGAGTTATAGAGAGTCGAAATCAATAACATCATACGTGTTGTTGAGTGTGATGTGTACTTCAAATTTTGTATGAGTAGAGGTTCCATGATATTAAAATAAGTACGAATGCGTATGAGTATCAAAAATTATGAGTATGATTCGATTCTACTCATCTTTTTGAATATTCTCATTGGTGACCTCTGATTCATACGGTAGGAAAAAGGTGACCAATCTTTTGAATGAATTTATGCTTCCCAGTTAACTGCAAAAAGCTGCCGGAAATTCTGTTTTCTTTTTTTTTTTGTTAAACTTGTATAGTCTACAACACTATCCAAGCCCATTAGCAATGGCTTTTCCCCTGTTGCAAACGGTTTTAGCAAACTTTAGCTGCTAAAGAACTTTTTGTAGGGGGTTATAAATAATTTTTAATAAAAGGTTTTTGAGTTTTTTGTCTTTTTTTTTCAACTTTTTTCACTAAAATGTTGTAAAAGTCATGCAGCACAAAATGTCGCGACACAATGTATAACGACGCCAAATGGCATAAATTTCAATTAAATATGAAAAAAAAACACCAACAACAACAACAACAATAGCAACAAACAATGGTAAAAACTAACAACCGAACAAACAATGATAACAAGTGAGTGAGAAATTTTATTATACTCACTTTAATGTTATTTTTTGTTGTTGTTGTTGTCATTATTGTTGCTGTTCTGGATCTGTTCAACTGTTACTGTTTGTGAAAGAGTGGCGGCATAGCGTAGAGGGGTTTTTAATTAAACGTAATTACCTCCCTGATTGTAATTACTTTATGAATTTAAATACACACAGTTTTTGTCTTTTTTTCATTTGATTGTTTTAAACAAAAATTCCATTTTTTTTCTTGTTTTATTGTTCAACCTTCATGTATACATACATACATATATATGTATACATGTGCGTAATACACACTTCCAACTGATAGGGTGTTACACAAAAGCTTATTGAGAACTTTAATTTGTAATTGTGTCAGTGCGAATGAATGTAAATGTAAATATTTACACGCACATACATATACATATATGGTAGATGTGTGCGTGTGCAGTAGGAAGGAAGGAAGCCATTACATTGACAACTACCATGAAAACTTTAATGGTAACGTACGTGTGCGTTTAATTTAATTGATAGTTTGTTGTTGTTGTTGGCATAGGCCTAAAGCAAAACTGATGAACGCTTGCAAATTATCTAAACAGGGGCCTATAATCTGTGAAGTTCATTTGTTGTAATAAAACGAAATGGAAAACAAATTGTTTAAATTGGAAAATATGATATTCTACTCCAAATAATGAATTGTAGGGCGTCAGAATGCCCATGAGTAATGCTTATATTATAAAATCTGAACATGGCCTCTATTTATAAAATGCACTGTGTTGAAACGTGGCAGTAGTAATTTAGATTTCTGTTAACATTACATATGAAGTCAGAAATTATGCTAGAAAAAGTTGATTATTGGACCCTTAGAGGGAGAGAAAAGACTCCTTACATTAGTCTCTCACGGCAATTTAAAATTTTAGATTCTATGGATGTCTGTTCTCGCATAAAATATTTACAAGCAAATCTAAATATTAGGGGAACCATAGCCGTGAGAATAAGCGACGTTAATGATGACAATATTCTGCTACAAGACCTAGCCATGGAACAAATCATTGTAGTGACAACGTATAGCGTGTTTGCCCTGATAGCGGTATTAACATTTGAAGACTGTAATCAGTATGGGGCAGTTACAAATACTTATTTAATTGGCCATTACAACCCTTTAGTCAGGATTTCAACTTAGCTTCTCACACCACTGACGTTGTGTGTGATAATTTTATACATGATTGGCTGGAGCTACAGTTTAACGTCGACTCCGAACGACAGATTTTTTGAGAAACTTTTCTAGGCAATTTTAATTTACTCTCCGACTGTTTGCCAGAAATCTGCTGAGAGGACTCGCCGAAGAAATATTTTTTCATACTTTCGTTTTGATGTCTGACCTGGATTATGAACAGAGACCTCACGTCTAATAAGCCCACATACTACCTACTGGACTACGGCAACTACAAAAAAGTTTCTTTAAATTTAAAGGAGATATCTGCTCTCGCACAAAATATCCACAAGAAAATAAAACCAGAAGTTCTGAAAGGATCTGTAGGCATATATATTAAAAAAAATAAATAAGAAATAAGAAAGGCGATCCAGCCATGTAACATAGCATTGAAGTCACAACGCGTAGCGTAGTAGAAACAGACATAAATAGCAGGCTCAACATAGCGATACTAGCATTTGGAAAACTGTAATCAGTATGGGCAGCTTTCAAATACTTACTTAATTCGTCAGTATAACAATTTAGTTAGGATTACAACCTAGTTTCTCAAAGCACCCAGGTTGTAACACATACAAAAGTTAAAGTCGCCTCCGAACGCTAGATTTTTGAGAAACTTTTCAAAAAAATGTTATTTATCCAAGCAAGCCCGACAACACTGCAAAAATGCCACTAGAGTTGAATCCTGAAGGTTCGAAAAGTCGTTGCAGACTAAAAGTTATCTGCTAGCATGTGATATTTCAAGGGCTAGAAACAGAGATCGGAAACTAACAGCAGCCAACCGAGTAAAGTAAAGATATTTTGCGAAAGTCATGTGCTTCCCAAGAAGATAAACAGAAGTTAAAAAATATATGAACAGCGAGATTGAATAATTTTTTTCTTATTTGATCTATTTCGACTCGTCTTTCTCTATATATACATACCTCTCAATTGCGAACTGTGATCCCCATCCAGAATATCAAGTATTATCTTAAAATTGTGCATTAATTTCTAATGATAAACATACCGTGAGCGTCATGAGAAACTGTACACTAAGAATAAAATTCTAACAATTACCAAACTTAACTTTTATCATTTAAGGAGATTGCCCGAAAAAATTTGATAAAATTTCGAAATTTTTTTGTAAATTTTTTTTTGTTTCAATTTTAAAAACTGGTAATGGAACGATTTAAAAATAAAAATAACGGTAATTTATTAATGCATATTTCTTCGGCGACTTCCTCTCAGCAGATTTCTGGCAAAAACTCTGAGAGTAAAATAAACCTGCCATGAAAAGTTTCTCAAAATTCTGCCGTTCGGAGTCGACGTTAAATTTGTAGGTCCCGCCACTCACGTATAAAATTAAAGCACACAACATGAGTGGTGTGAGAAGCTAGGCCGTAATCCTGACTGAAGGGTTGTAATGGCCAATTATGTATGTATGTATGTATGTATGTAGAGTGAACTTTAAACTGTATAAGGTTACCACACACAACATAAGTGATGTGAGCTACTAGTTCGTAATCCTGTCCACAGGGCTGTAATGACCAATCAAGGAAGCAAGTATTTTGTAAAGACTGTAGTGCTTGCATTCAACCTTCTCATTAGTTTCTATCATGTACCTTCTGTTCAAATGACATCATTAAACTGCTTTGTAAGTCCTATACTCGGAACAATAGCTACTTTTTTTAAAGATATTTTAAGTTAAAAAATAAAAATACTTCCTATTTAATATACACTCAAAAATATATATTTATATACCACAAAAGTATACATACGGTTAACAAATTTCAAATTTCCGTTTTCGTTGAAAATCTTTATAACTGTCTGACATCTTTCTTCGATTTTAAGACGGTCTTTTGCATTGGTTCAGAAATTTGTGAAATTTGTTAATCGGATGTATACTTTTGTGGGCCTGTGCAGGGCCACAATTCAGTTGAATTTCAGAAATTTTTTAACCAATGCAAAAGACCGTCTTAAAATCTAGGAAACTATAAATATTTTCAACGAAAACGGATTGGTTAAAAAGTTTCTGAAATTTGTTAACCGTATGTATACTTTAGTAACTGAGTGTAGCTTTACTCTGCTATAAAAATTTTTAAATTCAAAAAACAATATTTAAAATACTTCTTTGAATCTTTTAACCACCTGCACATCCCTGCCCTGCCCTCATACTTTACAATATTAGTTTCTTCTCACAAAGCTCTGTTGGAATAATTGCTTTTGTTTGGAAAGAAAAAAAAAGAAAATAATTTCATGTTGCCAGTGCCTATTACTCCGGTTATAGATTCTGTTGCAGTTCCAGTTGCCGTTCATATTATTTGTTGCCTTTTACTAATTTTACTATCATTGGTATTGTTATTATAATTGCTGAGAATTGTTGTTGGTGTTGCTGTTATTGTTGTAATTGGTTAGTGTTGCTGCTACTGTTGTTTTTGTTATTGTACATGTTATTTGCCGGAACAAAGACAATATCAATTAATTGATAGTTTGTTTGTATACAATTATAGTCAATATCCATTTATTTAAACCAACAAACGTATAAACAAATAAAACTCATACGCACTTACTTGCATATATACTCACATACACATACATAGGCATACGCACACATTAAAATAAATATGATACGCAACGTATTCTATGTACGCATGCAAATTGTACTCAATAAATTGAAAGGATAATACTAAAAATATTAAAAAAAAACAAACAACAACCAGGGAGAGAGAGTGTGAAAGAAGAGAAAGAAAGAGAGCATGAGCATCATATATAATTATAATGGCAGCAATAGTAGCAGTAGTAGTGGTAGTATTAGTAGTACTGCTCGTAATGCTAGTCGGTAGTATTGTTACGAGCAGTTTGCAATGTAGCAATGGCACCAACAATAATAACAGCAGCAGACAACATACTTGTTTACATGCAATCTCATGTTGAAAATTTTACATTTTGTTAAACACTAACAACATCACAACAACAACATTACATACTACATTATGGGATGTGATGTGAGACACATACACAAAACACACTTACACATGCAAAAGCAGTCTCATTACAAGCATGTGTACCATGCAATCTTTATTTTGTTTTTATATGCAACATTAATTCAATCTGTCTGTCTCTCTGTCTGTCTGTTTGCCTTTGCATATGTCTGCATCAGTCTCTACGACTGTCTATTCTTTTGTGCATTTTGTTTCATTGTTCAAAGAGCTGTAGACAATAACCAATTAAGTGTGTAAAACTATAACAATGCGGCAACAAAAAGATGAAAACATGATAAAAGCGTCGGTCAATTCGAATAATAAAGATGATTTACTTACAAGAACCACTTGAAAGATAACGATAGGTTAGATACGAAAGGTATAAAGGTATATCTAACCTCACTCGGGTCCAAAGACATCACAACTCTGTCTTAACCATATAAATCGGAAGAAGTTAATCATCAGAAAAGCCTAATTGTACCAAACCAATAGGGTGGTATATGAAATCTATCGTTAATGTTCGTAAAACTATAGTTCGGGAAGCTGCCGCTGTCTAGTAGGTAGTGTGTTGGCTTATTAGCCCGTGTTCGTATCCCAGGTCAGACATCAAAACAAAATATGAAAAAAAATATTTCTTTTGCAATTTCCTCTCAGCAGATTTCTGGCAAAAACTCTGAGAGTAAATAAACCTGCCATAAAAAAGCTTCTCAAAAATCTGTCGTTCGGAGTCGACGTTAAACTGTAGGGCCCGCCACTCACGTATAAAAATAATGCGCACAACATGAGTGGTGTGAGAAGCTAGGCCGTAATCCTGACTGAAGTGCTGTAATGGCCAATTATGATATGTATAATTCGGGAGTTTTCAAAGTCGTAAAAAAACACTCCTAATCAGGTTTAACATATTTTGAAGTCCTGTTAAAGCCAGACGCCATGGCAGCTCGATGTCCGAAGAGTGCACAGCTAGAAGGTTACCACCGCTTACATACAAAGCTGAAAAATATCGCGATAATTGACTGACCTTATAGGTTGTCTTATGATATCTGCTACAAACCTATTGCTCTGACAAATGTCAGGATGTTGCTCGTTGTCAACAATGCTAATTCCATGCCTAGCACTTGGTATGTATCCTGGTGTTTCATCCTGGTATGCATTAATACCCCATAGTTTTTCACAATATGTTCCGATGATTCATTCTAAAATTTGCACAAAATCTATAGACAACCTCCATTCTGATTAAATGTACCCTGAGTCTACAATGCCTTGTTAAAAGACCGGCTACCAACGTCAGATTATTCCAGGATAGTCTAAAGCAAGACTCAGATCTTCTGTTATTGTAGTTTCCCAACAAAAGTTTCCATTGCCTCAAACCCATTCGATTTAGAAGAGCCTTTCCTTCAATTCATCTTTCCTTTCATTGAGCATTACTATTTTAAATATCCGCTCCCACTCCACAGAAAGGTTCTGCACCCATCAGCGGCATGGGATTTCCCCTTCACCCAAGCTCGTCTATTTGCCAATTTTCAAAAATTCTTACATGACCCGAGACCTAGCAGTACTTAAGTTAATTTTCATAACATACCGGATTCAGTTTCTCCAGACAGTCTCATTTTATCAACGACTTAAACTCCTAAGAGCCGAGTGTTTGAATGACGGTTTAACTATCAGATATTATTGCTATGTCCTGTCCTTTGTAATTTATATGGCAGTAGAATTAAGTACATATATGGATGACATGGACTTCCATTTGGGAGAGTGTTGCGAGTCTCCCAATGGGCTCGGAATATTACATCCTTAGACCTAAAACTCGTGCTCTTGTTACAAAATTTGTGCTTGATACAACTTTATACCACAAAATAGTCATTCTTTTAAAGATTACTACATTAATTTTTGTTACTAAGTATCGTTGCAAAGCAACGTATCTCAAAATCATAGAGTCTACAGGTTCTGTCCAAGGGATAGTCAATCTCAGCCAATCGATTACTTAGGTCCCGAAAAATAAATTTTATATTAAACTTGTCTCCTATCAATCCAACCATAAGTTTGATCCTTGGTAGTGGACTAATTCCAACACGGCCTCCAGCGCTGCTGTGGGATATACATATTATCATCACCTCTGTTATGCCAATATACCTTAGTATCGGTAGTCAATACACAGTAATCTCATCCAACTTCAACTGAACAGTCAAATATCTACTCACACAACTGCCCCGTATGTCACTATTGGCCTGATGATCATGGTATACATTCAATGTATTATTCCTGGGTTGCCTCTTGGAATGTGTGGCCTATCCTGCTCTCTATATGAGTCCTTCATGCCAATTTACTATCCACTGTTATAATTAAATAATTGATTTCTAATTTCTGTGATATTTTCTCACTCACGAGTAGAATATTCTACCATTTAGGAAGTTTTCTTCCACTACTGTAGTCTTGTCCAATGTGATGCAACAACGGCTTTGAACTTGTATGAATGATGTCGCAGAGAGTATTTTTAAATCTGTCCCCAGCCATCAAGACTATGGCATCTGCATCTCCTTGTTAGTCAGTGCCAACTTTAAATGGTTATGTCAGTAGATAATCTTGTAGTTTCAATGATTTGAAGTTGAACTTCGTAAAGACTTAATGCGTTTAAAATAAAAATAACCTTAAGATGCGGGCTTCTTGGGGACGATTGCTGTAGACTGTCTAATGGTGAAGGTATAGCACTGGCCATTATATAGTCACCTAGCAGCAACTCGTTTCCTTGCCGTTCGCATCTTGAGTTTAATTCAAATGTCCACAAACACTACTCCCTCTTTCCACCTTCCTATTTTCCTAAACCTGCACAATGCACTGCATGAGTAGGGGCCATCCCCTGAGTGCTGGTTTTCCAAAAAAAAAAAAAATCTACAACCAACATTAGTGGCGATACATCACTCTGTGGATTGTCCCTAGCTCTTTATTGTTTCGTGTCCGGTATATGTTTTCAAAGATCGAGTGTATATGTTTTCAATCTGGATATCACAGGGTTCTATACCTCTACCATACATACGTAATTGATCACTACAATCCTTCAGTCAATACTATGACCTAGTTTCTCCTAGTGTGTGTTAATTTTATATATGAGTGGCTTTTCATGGCAATTTATTATTTTATCTGATAGTTTTTGCCAGAAATCTGCTGAGAGGAAGTCGCCGACGAAATATTTTTTCATACTCCGTTTTGTTGGAAATGTCTGATGTGGGGTTTGAAGCGTAGCTTCACGTCTAATAAGCCAACCCGGTACCTACTAGACTTCAGCGATTTCATACACTTCTGTCATACTTGAAACCAAGCCTTCAATAGAGAAGCCATCACTTTAACGAACCACTTGGGAGAGGTTTTCCTATTTTATGATGGAAATTCTTGTCGTTGTCAGACTGTAGGCTCATTGAGTTCATGTTAACTCTCAAAGATCGACTTGAAGTTTTCATTGATTCTGCTCGTTAAATTGATTTTGATCTGGTGTTGTTAATGTGTGTGAGGTCGTCGTAGTCTAGTAGGTAGTGTGTTGGCTTATTAAACGTAAAGCCAGGGTTCGAGCCACAGGCCAGACATCAAAACAAAAATACAAAAAATATTTCTTCGGCGACTTCCTCTCAGTAAATTTCTGGCAAAAACTCTGAGAGTAAATAAAATTGCCATGAAAAGTTCCTCAAAAATCTGCCGTTCGAAGTCGATTTTAAAATGTAGATCCCGCCACTCATGTATAAAATTAACACGCACAACATAAGTGGTGTGAGAAACTAGGTCGTAATCCTGACAGAAGGATTGTAATGAACAATTATGTGTGTATTGTTAATGTCAGTGTGGCTAGGTGATGGAAAATTCTCAGGTTGGATGCGGATTCAGTGCTCAAAAAACCTTCAGGTTTAATGTCCTAGAGAACATAGAGTAGTGAGAAATAAAAATAAGTTTTCTGTGGAATACTTTAATTAATTTCCCTCAAAAAATAGTTTTTTTATGAGCAATAAAACACGAAATATTCTGTAAATTAAGCATCCATCAGGAAGTAAAAGAAACTTGGGTTTCATGCTCATTGCCATGGAATTAAGGAAATATAAAACCCCCATATTTTTTCATTAACATACGATACAGAAATATTATTTAATTGTATTGTATTAGTAAATATTTGTTATTAAACTTCTTCTGTTTTTTGTTATTGCTTTTAAACAAATATTTTTGTTGCATGTAAGTATGTTGTTGCCACACAATAAAATATACAAAAACAATACCCCACACCATACTCAACACAACATTCAACAACAGAGAACGTAGTACACCAAAAATGCTAGGATGTAAATTCACCCTTCTTTGGAATTTGCGTATGGCACTGCATAATTCCCGTACATCCTACACTGAATGAAACACAGTGTTTACAGCAGCAGGTGATAAAGAACAACTTCATACACCTATGATGCATGACGCATGACGCATACAATAAATAAGTGAAAGGCCTTTGGCTAGTAAAATTCATAAAACGATTGTTGGCCGGTGATGCCAGGAATATATTTGTGGACACAAATATTTGGAAACAAACAAAAACAAAAACAAACAAACAAAAAATTGTGTAAAAATGAAAAGGAAAGCACAGCAAAATAAACCCAAAAGTCTTCATTACTTCAGCATCAAGCGAGAGAGTTATGAAATGGAGATGTTCATACGATACACTTAAATATGACAGGAGATCAGGGAGACCATCAAACGCAAATATCACACACAGCATACATATGTTTATATCCAATAAAAGACAAGAGGAATAAAATTTTGATATTTTTTAAGTTTCAGGACATACGAATATCTCCGATAAATATTGTGTCGTAAATTTTATTACAAACTTTTTTTATATTTACATACGTACCCCTTTACTGCGCTCATGAATGAATGAATTCCTTTCTTTATTAGTTCCAGTATTGCTGTGACTGTTGGCAAATTCGAAGAGAAGGTTTTATGGTCACTAAAAAACAGCAATATACACATACAGATACAGTAGAGTTGTGAATGGCGAAGTTGTGTAACTACCTCAGTAGCCATAAAGTTATGAATTCTTTTATTTAATATTTTTTATTTTTATTTTGCAAAAATTCCATTTGCAATGCATATTGACTAACAACAGAAAATATTTTGTTTTTTCCAAAGTGGTTGAGTTTTTAAATAAAAAATTTTGAAGAATTTATTTTCTGGGGAAATGGAAAATATCTTAGCAAAACTAGATGACAACAATATTTGCCTTAAATTTCCATTGAGTGATGCACACGCCATAGTCTAGTAACAGATGTGAGGCAATGCTTCAAACCCCAGGTCAGACATCTCCAGCAAAACGATATATGCAAAAATATTTCTTCGGCAACTTCCTCTCAGCAGATTTCTGGCAAAAACTCTCAGATAAAATAAGAAATTACCATGAAAAGTTTGTTAAAAATTTGTTGTTCGAAATCGACTTTAAACTGTAGGTCCTCTAGTCAAGGATAAAATTAACAAACACAACATAAGTGGTGTAAGAAACTAGGTCGTAATCTAGACTGAAAGGTTGTAATGACCAATTATGTATGTATGATACACGTGCTTTTGACCCACAGGCAATCACCGAATGGTCTTGTATGAAAGCATTTGATTTTAATGTATGCAAATCGCAATTTTCCTGAGTATTTGCACTGTAAGTCGCCGTAATCTCGCAGGCAGTGTGTTGGCTTATTAGATGCGAGCCCGTGGTTTAAGGCAAGCAAGATACCAGCTTTGGTATCTTGAATAAATCGAAATATGGAACAACATTTCGAAAGACTTCCAATTCACCGTGGTCGAGTAGGTAGTGTGTTGGCTTATTAGACGAAAAGCCAGGGTTCGAGCCCCAGGCCAGACATCGAAATGAAATACAAAAAGTATTTCTTCGGTAGATCCTCTCAGCAGCTTTCTGGCAAAAACTCTGAGAGTAAATAAAAATTGCCATGAAAAAGTTTCTCAAAAATCCATCGTTCGAAGTCGACTTTAAACTGTAGGTACCGCTACTGATGGATAAAATTAACATGGATGGTGTGAAACATGAGGTTGTAATCCTGGCTAAAGGTTTACCGGTGGTGTGGCTTGTTTTTCACTGTTCTATCGCTATTATAACGGATTTTGCTATAGCGAGATAAAAGGAATTATTGCCAAAAATCGTGTGTTCTTACGTAGCACTCATCTTTCTAGCTGGGCACATCCGATCGCGCATTGCGATCTTTAGCCAAACTGTCCCTACGTCGTACTCCCAACCTGCCAAGGTGTTTTCTGTCACTTATAATATAAAAAGATTCAAATTCAGAAGTCAAAATTCAGTGTGCAGAAACACTATTTCCATAACAAGCAGTAACATAATCTGAGGATGCTCTTATACTGTATAAAAAATTTAACATAAAAAAGTAAACATTTTAAAAAAATCCACCAACTTCATACCGGCAGTATACTTAATATTGAATTCTATTTGAAAAATATTACGTATACGCAACCATACTACCAGTATTGAAATAGTTACTCTGAAAAGTATGCAATAAAATATTGTTAAATTTTTTGTAAACGGAATTAATGGAATCTAATATCACTCATACGCATACTTAGTATTGACTTCAATATGGGATACACATATTACGCGGCCATACTGCCTGTACTGCCATAATTACTCTGAAAAGTATGCAATAAAATATGTATGTAGTATACGGAATTAACAGAATTAAATATCACTCATACGTTGCTCATATCGCAGTATTAATTTATGCGAAATACTCGTATATGGTGAGTTAGTTATTATTTTTTTTTTATTTAATTAATTTAATTTAATTTAGTTAATAGTCAATTATTTGTTTATTATAATTAATTGATGAATAAAATTAAATGATAATGATTTTAACGTCCAATTATGCAAGTAAGTAGTTTCTCACACCACTCATGTTTTGTGTGTTAATTTTATACATGAGTGGTGGGACCTACAATTTAATGTCGACTCCGAACGACAGATGTTTGAGAAACTTTTCATGGCCATTTTATTTACACTCAGAGTTTTTGCCAGAAATCTGCTGAGGGGAAGTCACCGAAGAAATACTTTTTGTACTTTGTTTTAATGTCTGGCTGGGGGCTCGAACCCTGGCTTAACGTCTAATAAGCCAACACACTACCTACTAGACTACGGCGACTTCAAATGAAGTAAATACACTACAACGAAAATACAATATAATTTCGTTCTTAAAACATTGCTTCAAAGTCCATTCTGTGACTTTTCAAACGCTTGCAGAAGATTCATTAGATTGTCATCGCAATATTATACATGTTGTGTATGGTAAAATAATGTGACTTGTTCCTTACAATATCGTAGTACTTGTCTTACGTGTGAGAAAACCATCAATCCTTTCGCGTCCAGTTGGCCAAGCGAATGCACAATGCATTACTGACAGAATTACTTCTTTAGTTGTAGTATCCGTATGTGGAATGCTGTTCCTGCGAAAGTTCTTCCTGTCATTGACAACGAAAACAGATTCAAACTTAAATTCCACAAATACTGTACTTTTCATCGTCACTTAACCTGTTTCCTCGCCTCAATAAGATGCCCTTTATAAATAGGGTGAAGTTACAAGGGATTAATAGATTAGTTTAGGTTTAGAACTCGACGTATCTGCTTACTGTGGCATTTACGTCTGCAGAGAACACATTGGCACAGAAACAAAATTGCAGATTATTTGATTTTTTTGTTCGGATCAGACTTTTGTCATCGTAGTTTAGTAGGTAGTGTGTTGGCTTATTAGGGTCGAGTCCAAGGTTCAAACTCTAGCTTAGACATCTCCAACAAAACGAAATATGAAAAATGTTTCTCCGCCGACTTCCTTTTCGCAGTTTTCTGACAATAAAACTGAGAAAAAATAAAATTGCCATGAATATTTTCTTAAAAAAAATTGTCGTTCGGTGTCGGCTTTAAACTGTACACACACAACATGAGTGGAGTGAGAAGCTACGTTGTAGTCTTGGCTAAAGAGTTGTAATGCAGTTTTCTGGCCAAAACATTTCCATGAAAGTTTCTCAAAAAAAATATCATTCGGAGTGGAAGTTAAACTTTAGGTCCTGCCACTTATTGATAAAATTAATACACACAATATGAGTGTCTTGGTTGTAATCCTGACTAAATGGTTACAATGAAGGAATTAAGTAAGTAAGTCATACTTTTGTTAGTAGAATTTACATACATACATACATACATACATACATAATTGGTTATTATACCCCTTCAGTCAGGATTACGACCTAGCTTCTCACACCACTTATTGTGTATTAACCAGTATGAACTGGACTTTAAATCGTGGCCTTACGTCAAATAAGTCGGCACACTACCTACTAGACTACGGCGGCTTCTATCATTTAGAACATCTGAAGAGCACTTAAGGTTTTGAAAATGTCATTCTCTTCACATGCATTCTCAGGGCTACTGTTGGTCGCTACATCTGGTTATTTTTGTACCACCGGGCTGAGGTTGAGCTGATGAGTTGTAGGATTTAAAATGACCACATCTTGTTATGCTTTGAATATGAAATTCAAAACAGTTTTAGAATTTTTGTAGTAAAACTCTTCATCCTCTTACGGTTCTCGGGGTAATTACTACTCAATATCTAACAAGGGCATTCGCACTACCTTGAAATTATCTCTTTATCAGATGCAATAATGTAGTGAACGGTGATACTGTCAAACATTTGATCCGTCTCTCTTCTGTATGGCTACTACATGTCAAATGGTCTGAAGCTTATCAATTTTAACACTTACCATACACAACACCAACTGTACAGTGTGTTCAATTAACACAAACTCACTTAAAACAAATCCCTGCCCCTAGCTACTGGCCTGACTGGCATTTAACAGTCACTCCTTAAAAACGTTTAAAGAGAATTGAAATAAATTTAAATCACTTACGAATTTGTAATTTATCATCACATTCAAACACTCAAACAACACCAAGAAGTAAACACCAAAAAGAGAGAGAGAAAGAGAGAGAGTACACAGGACTAAAAGGCTATTGTTTCATCGGTGGCAGACACAGGAGAATTTCCGCGTAAATCATTTAGGCAATCTAAAAAGCATTTATTTAATTACTTTATTAAGCTTTAAAGGTCGCTCTCCCCTTTCTTTTGTGTTATGGACTACTGGTCGTCACTGTTATGTTATTGTTGTTGTTCTGCATTACCCTTCTAAAGGCTACATGGCTGTCATAATTTAAAATCCTGCCTTTTCATACTGGGTTTTTTTCCTGACGTTTTTCTCTCTTTTTTGTTTTGTTTTGGAAGACTGAAAAATACAAAAAGAAGAAGAGAAAGAGGAATGCAAACAGCAACAACAACACACTGATACAATAAGCAATAGCCGTGTTTATGTGTTTGTAGCAGCACAACATGCATTTTCAACATGTTGTCATGGTCATTTCATTCATGCTACGGCTTTTACCCTCACCTTCTTGTTGTTTGAAGTTCATCTCTGCTGTCTCTTTGGCTTTATTTTTAGTACGAAGCTCTGTGTGTGTATATATGCTGGTCTCTATCGGTTTATCCTTCTTGTCTGTTATTGTACCTTGCCATTGTTGCACGGTGTACTTGTAATAATTTAACATGTCGTGCTGCTTGTTGGGTTTACTATTTTGTGTTTTCCTGTTTTTCTTTTTGTTTTTCTTTCTTTTTCCTGGTGCACATCAGGGAATTTCAAAAATGTTGCTGTTGTTGTTCAATTGTTATTGTTGTTGTCTATTTTTGTACTGATGTCATAATTTACAACCAACATGGGTGGTAGATACGAAGGAGAAGTGGTAAGTTATGAGCACATTATTCTGAAGATAGGATCAAGAAGGATTTTTTCAAAACTTTTCTTGTAAGTGGAGTGCTTGCAGTAATACCAGTGCGGTTGTGGAAATGGATGGTCTATGCCTTATAGGTTCAATGGATTCAATTTAGATTCCATGCCTCATAGATTGATAGTATCGAGGCTCTACACCAAAAGCTGTTTTGCTTTAAAAAGATGCTTTCAAACCGCGCCCTTAAACTTACATAGTTACTTACTTAATTGACCATTAACAAGCCGATTAACGGATTTCGGCCCGCCGTAACACATCCTTCCCTGCGTCTCTGCTTCTTGCGCGCCTATGTCAGTTGGTCACACCAATCGATGACAGGGCTTCCTCGATTTCGTCCTTCCAACGCAAACAAGGTCGTCCTCTTTGCCGACTTCCGCAGATCCGCGCATCAAATACCCGTCTCACCGGAGCATCCTCCTCCATTCGAACGACATGGCCAAGCCAGCGCTGCCGCTGGATGTTAATACGCTGCACAACGTCTATGTCGTTGAGGAGCTCTTACAGCTCACTCTTGCATAGGATGCAGAAACTATCCCCAATACACACTGGACCGAAGATCTAACGTAAGACTCTTCTCCCGAATACTCTCAAGGCTGCTGCATCAGTGCTTAATAAGGTCCATGCCTCTGCGCCATAAAGATAAGGTAAGAGTCT
This sequence comes from Sarcophaga subvicina, assembly GCA_936449025.2. NCBI lineage: Eukaryota > Metazoa > Arthropoda > Insecta > Diptera > Sarcophagidae > Sarcophaga > Sarcophaga subvicina. The sequence continues at coordinate 100,787,686 of OW388083.2, read as the reverse complement.
TGTAGAGTATTATGTCTGTCGTACGAGAGAGATCTTCACTACTCAATTGCTTATTGAGACCATAGTAGCACCTGTTGGCAAGAGTGATCCTGCATTTGATCTCCAGACTGGCATCATTATTGATGGTAACGGCGGAGCCAAGCTAAATAAATTCTTTGACCCTTAAACTAACGAAGATAAATTAGAAAACAAGATTCAAATGTATTTTTAATAAGTTTGGAAATGATTTGAATGATGGCACCGATTGTGGTCAATATTGTGGGCCCAAATAGGCTCCTTAACTCCACCATACCAATAAAAACAAATTTGAAGGAGTTTTGGGGACTATGTTTTGAAACTTTTTAAAATTACAAAAATTATTTCCTTATCACACGACCCACGTGCACCCCTTTCATAACGATTGGCTATTTATTTAAACAAACAAAAAACAGAGAAAAAATGCACATGTTTTCCTTAAACAGTATTTGCCTTCACACAGTATGGAGAAAACATTTTATTTAGTTTTCACCTTTTTTTCGTACCATAACCCCCCTCCCCCCAATTCCCCAATAAAAACAACAACAATTGGCTTTTTAATTTTAAAGTTGAGTGAAATTAATATAAATGAGGTCCGCCAGTTGTGTGCACCCTTAGCCCTGCTGTTGGTATTTGGTACTGACTTTGCCTAGACTGCTGACGACTGTTCGAACAGCAAAAAAACAACACGATATCCTAATAAATTGATGAACAACCACCATTGACCACCTTTTGTTTGGTGGTCGAATTTTTGTTTTGTATTGGTTGGTAAGTTATTTTTCAATACAATACACGGCAATAATTTCGATTTAAAAAGTGGAGTCAGAAAGTGAAATTGTGAAGACAAGGAAATGTTAACAGTTGAGTTAGAAAGTAATTTTGAATGAGAATTGTTTAGCAAAACCTTAGGTGTATGCATTAATTTCTAGTGGTAATTTAATAGGTACAGTGAGCGTCAAAAGAAACGGTACATTAAAAAATATATATACATTAATAAATAAGCGTTATTTTTATTTTAAAATTGTTTCATGGCAAGTTTTTAAAATTGAAACAAAAAAAAATTTTAAAAATTTTTTAAAAATTTTGAAATATTGTCAAATTTTTTCGGGCACTCTCCTTAAGTGGTAAAAGTTGAGTTTGGTAATTGTAATATTTCTATCCATAGTGTACGCTCACTTTATATTAGCGCTATTAGTGCTACAAATGCTTACACAGCCAGCTTATAACAATGCTTAGAGGGTGTTCAGCATTGCCCATATGAGAGTATCTCTCACAGCCTTACTACGCACCATATAAGTGGCTGTACATTCTGGTTTATAGACGAACTTTTGATAAAAAATAAATTATTGCTGCCTCCACTGAAAAGATAAAGACTTTCCTCAAGGTGTTGTCCTCTCACCAAGGGTATGAAATAATGTTGTGAACAGATTGCTAGAGTGCATATGGAACGATGTGATTTTAAAGACGATCATGTCGCATCATATGCTCCAAGCATCAATGCTCAAAAAACGAACGGATGGTGTTACCACCATTTAATGCTTGATACTCAAAAACTCGAAGGGATAGTTCCAAACGGACCATATAAGACCACAACCTTTAATAGGTCCAGTTTCCATTGCGTTGTAGTATCTTTATCCACATTAGTAGAGTAAATAACGGATTGTTTTGGACCCCAAACTCCTTAGAACAGATAACGTAATGGAAAAAGAAAGGAAAGCGGCTGTAGCACTTTACATCTGAAGGCAGGTTCATAAAAATATTTGAGGTTTTAATCCCCAAAATTAGAGACTAGTTCGCTATGAGCCTATCGTCTGGCATTACTCATACTTTTTTCTCCAGGAAGGATCCGCCATCTTAACTAAGCATTTGCATTCGTTAAACATTTTATTGTTGCTTTTCCATATCACCATAGTCTGATAGGAACTGCGTTGGCTTATTAACGTGTGGGCCGTGATTCAACCCCTGGCTCGAACAAAAGGAACCAACAGGCAAACTCCAAATACCATACAACACCATTCGTTTGATTTTAAAGTGTGTGTGACACAATTTTCCCAATTTTTTGCACCATAAGTCGCCGTAATCTAGTAGGTTCAAATCCCACCTCTGGTATCTTGATGAAAACGAAACATGGAACAACATTTCTTCGGCGACTTCCTCTCAGCAGTCTCCTGACGAAGACTCTGAGAGCAAAATAAAATTGCCATGAAAATTTTCTCAAAAAATCAGTCATTCGGAGTCGACTTTAAATTAAAGCTCTGGCCGCTCTTGGTTAAAATTAACACACACATCATAAGTGCTGTGACGAACTAAAGGGTCCGCCAAATAACTTTTTTTGAAAATGCTTTAAAAAAACTACTGAATATTTTCGCAAATTTCTTTTTTTTATTTGAAAGTACAATCCTTCCGGTTAATAATGGAAAATAATTTCATTCAAATGGCTGCCTCGGCTGGCCATCAGTAGCCTACACTATCGGTCCAATTTTTAAGCACATTATCGATTGTGTGCAGCTGTATTTCCCCAATGGCTTCACGAATATTGTCCTTTAAAGCGTCAATTGTCTCTGGCTTGTCAGAGTAACATTTATCTTTGACGGCACCCCACAAATAATAGTCCAACGGTGTTAAATCGCTAGCTAAACGACATCAGCTCCGCGGCTTATAATACGATCTTCAAAAACAGGGCGCAAAACATCGAGTGCAGCTTGGGCTGTGTGGCACGTAGCGCCGTCCTGTGGAAACCAAATATTGCCAATATCCTCCTTTTCAATTTTCTTTAACAAAAATTCGTTCAACATAGCCCGATAACGATCGCCATTGACTGTAACGGCCACTCCTGCTCATTTTCGAAGAAAAATGGCCTAATTATGCCTCTGGACCCAAATCCGCACCAAACAGTGACTCCTTTTGGGTGCGTCGGCTTTTCAATGTATGCGTGCGGGTTTTCTGTGCCCCAAATGCGACAATTTTGCACATACCCGCCAAGATCAAAATGAGCTTCATCTGAAAAGATGATTTTTTTTGCCAAAATCGGCATCTTCTTGTGTAGATTACTGCATGGCCAGCCGAGGCAGCCATTTGAATGAAATTATTTTCCATTATTAACCGGAAGGATTGTACTTTCAAATAAAAAAAAAATTTGAGAAAATATTCAGTGGTTTTTTGAAAGCATTTTCAAAAAAAAAAAGTTATTTGGCGGACCCTTTAGGTTGTAATCCTGCATAAAGGGTTGTAATGATCAATTAAGTAAGTAAGTTAGTTTCCATATCGCTGAAGTTCATATTGCGTTGGATGTTCTGTCAGCATTAAATATTTTTTTAAATCACAACTCGTACCATGTGTTTGACGGTACTGTTGTTAGTTCTTAAAATTCTTTCAACTTATCTGCCATAGCAGACATATACATATTTCAACTATTGTTGTTGGGTATTATTAGCCATATTGCTGCTTATTTTTACTACATTTACAAGTAAAAATAACTCACATGTGTATAAAGTCTACGACTATTTTTTATGATGATAACCATACTCTACTCCTATAATACTCGAGTTTGTTGCTGTTTATGTTGCACTTTCACCATTGAAAAACTTTACACAGATGTGACCGCGGGCGGTTGTTGTTAGTTAAACAGATTCTTGTTATTTCGTTGAATTTAGAGTCTGGAAAAAAACGAAAATCGTGGATACATTGTTGGTTATTAAATTTGTTACATGTTGAGGCAACAGTTTATCAGAAATACAACATGTATGGGGGGATTATGGAAGTCGAGTCTGTAGCAAAAAATTTTAGTATAAATTTGTAGCATATGAATGAAGTAAAATGAACTTTTATTTTTGAAGCAGGGAGGAGAATATTTAAGAAGGAAAATAAGAAAATATGGGAAAAAATTTATTGAAATTCTAAGGTGAAATTGAAAAGGAATTTTTCATAAAAAATAAAATGTTTAGAAAGAAGACAAACGCCACTCGAAGCTTCACAAAAAAACAGTCTCTTTATGGCACTTATTTGGCGACTACCATTAGTAATCGAATGAAAAAGCGAATCGAAGTGGACACTCCCAGGCCACAGAGAGGCCGTTGTTATACCACAGTTTTTTCATTATCTCCTAGTCCTGCAGCCGCTCAGAGCTTCTGATAAAGCAGCTTAGGTCGACAATGTCAATGCTTAACAGCTATTCAATGGGTACCAATATGCCGTTTTCACCCTCGTTATAGTGCCGTGAATGTTTTTAGTAGAAAAAGAAATGCCTTTTACTCTTCCTCATCTCTGCAGTTTCTGCAGAAATCATCTGCAAAGTGCGCCAATTCTGACCAATGCGCCTAGCATGCATGCCAATAATGCAATGCCTCGTTATGACTCTGACAACCAGGCTGTACGAGCTTCTTTGGATTCTTAGCAGCCTTGCATTCCATGTAGTTGTGGGTAGATTTTCTGCACCGTATCAGAAGCCAACCATCTGCGGTTGACGGAACCGATGACCATATTGTCAATTATAAGCATACAGGTCCCCACAGGGATTCCAAATGTAAAGACTTTATCGCAGAATTCGATATATGTATGTGCCACGCCTGGCCAGTTCATGAAGTCTGCACTTACTTGTAATATCATTGTGTGCTAGTACCCATGCGTACATACGAAATGCGTCATTACAGCAATTTATTCAGGGTTACGACCTAGCTTCTCAAATCACTGATGGTGTGTGTGTTAATTTTATACAAGAGTGCCAGCACCTACAATTTAAAGTCGACTCCGATCGACAGATTTTTGAGAAACTTTTCATGGCAATTTTATTTACTTTCAGAATTTTTGCCAGAAATCTGCTGAGAGGAAGTCATCGAAAAATATTTTCATATGTTTGTTTTGATGTCTAACCCGAGGTTTGAACCGTGGCCTTACGTCTAATCCGCCAACACACTGCCTACTAGACTATGCCGACAACCATACCAATATGGTATGAATTTCATATCGCTCTGCTACATCATTTAGATATCTGCGACATTCTGGAGTTCATCACATTGACTATCGTAAAGTAGGGCAATGTCCCGCTGTTAGGTATTTGCGTCCCTAAGCAGCCTCTATTGCAGACATTTTCGCCTGAAAGACGCAATATGTGTTCGGGAGTATTATGGACTGATATGTTCCTATCGATTCTAAACAAAAAAAATTTTCCATCAGCGGTTCCATACCGTTAATAACCATCACTGTAGACTTGTATGAAGTCCTATTTTTCTAGACATCTTTATTCGGAATGGTTGTTTTGAATTGCATTGAGAAGTTGTAACGCGTTACGCATAATCAAAGACTTAGTTTTTGTGAATAAAATAAAAAAATTTCTTCATTCCGCCTTAAAGAAAGGGGCTTGCAAATTGTAAGTCGTTGCAGAAATCTCAGTAACAAGAAAGAGGAAATGAGAAGACAGAAAGAATCGCTTTTTTTCTTTTGCATTCCTTAAAACAAAGTTCAAAAAGTTGCTTACTTTATGGCCAAATACTAGTGAAATTTGAATGTTTGAACCTCTGCAGCTTTGTGTGCTAAATAATTACGAAATCCTTAAAGTTATGATTACAACCGCCTTCTATTTCTTTGAAAGAACTTCAGTTTTTGCTTTTAAACGTTAGTTATTGTTTGATTGTGTTCGTAATGTTGTGTCTTTTGCATCCTATAGTGCTGGCTTTATTGGAAAACTACTGAAATATTTAGTTTGTTTAAAAACAAAATATAATCTGCTGCCGCTTAATACCCTGCAGCAGAAAGAAGCATAAAAGTATCAGCATAATAGTTACACAGCAACGGCAACAGCATATGAAAGCAATCTTTAATAACACTGCTCTGTTAGGAGCATGCAACACGTAGCAAGCAACTCTTTGTTATATTTTTTTGTTATTGCTATTGTTGTTGTTGTTGTTATTGCTATAGCTGTAGTTGTAATGGCAGTAAACTAGCTTAGCTTAACTCAGTCAACTTTAAGCCGTATGTTCGTTACATTTTAATGTGTCTACTTTTTTTGCATGTTATTGTTATGCATGTATGTATGTGTGTGATATTTTTCTCTTTAGTTTATTTGTTGTTTTACATTTGTTTTGTTAGTTATTGCCAGTTGAAGCCTATGTTGCTCGTTTGTTATTGTGTTGATAGTCGGCATATTTGTAAATGCACAGAACGAACATCTTTTACATTTTATAACAGCAGCAACAGCAACAACAAAAACAAATGTATTGTGTATGAACTTGTATGAATAAACATACAACATGCTGTTGATTTTCATTTTTTTCAGCTTTTATTTTTAAACCAGTTGCTGTTGCTTTGGCTGGCATATTTGCATCACAACCATCTCTCTAGTCAAGCATGCAACTTTAAGTCAATGAATTTTTCATTTGTCTGTTGCTAGTGGCGTTAAATAAAACATCCATATACAGAAGAAGTATGGGTACACATACATGTACATGTACAGTATAAAGTCATACATGGTTATGCATTTTGTTGGGTATTATAGTTTAAGTTTTAAACAGCCAACACAACAAACGCATTCCATACACCTAAGCTTACACTGAAATAAGAACATATGCATCAGCATTTACATACGTATACCTATACAAACAAGTTATACTTACCGCCATTATGAAAAGTTTTCTTAACATTTACCCACGATTATTGTGCATAGAAAGGGGATTTATTTCTAACATTTTCGTATATTAGTTGACTGCGTATGGCAGACATAAAATGTTTATACGGCTTTTTCCATCTCTGTGTAGCATTATTTGTTTATTTATTTATTTAACGCTTTTTTATTTCACTTTTGCCAAAAGTCCCTTTGTGCGTTTTTACCAAACAAACAAAAAAAAAAAAGAGAAAAAAGAAAGAAAATGTTTTTATACTCCCAGTTATTATCCCTTAAAAGACCCCATCAAAGGTAGTTTATAAATATTATACGCTTTCGTTCTTCTTTCACTTTTTACTCAAGTTTATTTGAGTGTGTGACTTTTAGTTTTGCATAAAATTAAAAATATTTAAAGTAATCGATTCTACTTTTTTAGTCATCGAATTGGAATTGCAAAAGCATTTGGATTACATACATATGTACATAATTGGTCATTACAACAATTCAGTCAAGATTACAACTGAGTTTCTCACACCATTTATGTTGTGTGTGTTAATTTTATACATGAGTGCCGGGGCCTACGGTTTTATATCGACTCCGAACGCCAGAGTTTTGAGAAACTTTTTCATTTCAATTTTATTTTACTCTCAGAATTTGTGCCAGAAATCTGCTGAGAGAAAGTCGCCGAAGAAATAATTTTTCATATTTCGTTATGTTCGAAATGACTCACCTGCAGGAAAAACCTGTTTAACTTCATGCTCTGCTATGGGTGAAATTTTATTCACATCGGATTTTGTCAGATGGTGTTTATAGCACTTTAAACTTTTAACGGGTCTTTCAATAAGTGCTTAATGTATTCATATTTAAATAAAATATAGTGTGTGTAAGATTTTTTCAAAATTCTTTATTCATTATAAAGACCCATTGTATGTAGAACATCTTTTAAATGTCCACAACGATTTTTCTAACTTTGGCGTATATATCGGGGTAGAATTTGATACATGGCATGATTATGTTGGTTTCAGGGACCACTGCGGTTTACGGCATATTCATATACAACTGCGTGTTAAGAAAATCTCATAAGAAAAAGTCGAATGGGGTTAAATCCCACAATATTATTGGTCTGTTTACATCACCACCACATGAGACCATACCAACAAATCGTTCATTCAGAATATAAAATTTTACATACGCTTTGTAACACGTAGCGCAGTCCTGTTAAAACTACATGTTGGCGGTGTCCAGTTTATCCAATTCAGGCTAAAAGAAGTTGGTAATCGTCGACCTATAGTGCTTGCCATTGACAGTGTTGGCCTGGTCAAAGTCACTATCAAAGTAACACGCAACGATGACGTCGCCAGTCCAAAATCCACAGCAAACAGTGACTTTTTAGATATGTAGTGGACGCACTTGAACCTTATGTGGATTATGTATTGTCCCAAATACGACTTCTTTGTGCACTGTACATCAGTGGTGTTGTGCTAATTTTTGTTTTACCGGAACGCGTATATATAATTATATAGACAGGGCCGATCCTGGGTAGGCGGCCGCTCTGTGCGGTCTCATGTCCCAAATTTAGAGACGGGGGTGATTTTCGATGATAATCCTGGCTCCGGCTTTTTTTTAGGTCTCATGCCCCAAATTTGACGACGGGGGGGGAGGGTGATTTCCCCCAATTTTCGCCCGGATCGGCCCTTTATATAGCATAAAAAGGAAAGGAAACGAAAATCATTACGAAACCCATTTTGTGATATGTATATATATGTATATATGTTTATTACAATAATAGGAACGTATTAAATCAAAAAAAAGGAATCGTCAGCCAATTCTCGTTATCAGAAATCATCTTCAGTTCCGAAACGCGTTCCTGTTCACAAAGGAAGTACCGGAACGACGTTCCGAAGCATTCCGTCTCGACAACACCACTGATGTACATTAGCCAAACAGAACTTACTTAATCAATCATTACAACGCTTCAGTCAGAATTACAATCTACCTTCTCACGTCAGCCATGTTGTGGGTGTTAATTTTATACGAGTACATAAGTGGCGGGTCCTACAATTAAAAGTTGACTCCGAATGCTAGATTTGAGAAACTTTTCATGGCCATTTTATTTTACTCTCGGAGTTTTTAACAGAAGAGTGCTAAGAGTAAGATGCCGAAAATACATTTTTTCATACTTCAATTTGTTCAAAATATCTGAGCTAAAGACACTACCTATAAGACTACGACAGAGCTGGACACACATTTTTATAAAACAATTCGATTATTTGCATCCACCTTTGGGAACACTGCCTGATAGCCAAGTGGTCATTCAAAACTGAAACCTTAATATTGTTACGTTTTTACCTTTTTAAAAACTTTTAAATATGAGATTGTTAATTGCAAACCAAGTAAAAACAAATATGTGTTTATTTTTTCTTAAACTCTCTTTATTCTTTACACTACTTTTGTGTGCCACCGTATACAACTTAACGATACAACAATAATTTGCTTGTACACTATTCTATTTCACACTTCTGTCCGCGTTAACACTAACAACTGTTCGTTAGATTTTCTCTGCTTACAACCTTTTTGCAAGCAATACGACTTGTACGTTCAAACCGCAACACGTCTTCACACAAGGCTGACTGAATTATAACTGACTGACTGCTTGCCTTGGATGATGAAAGTTCTCGACGTGGAAGATTTTTATTCTCGCCTTCTCGAGAATTCTATAGCGACCGCATTGTTGCTTGTGTATTTTGCACACTTGTCCATCCCTTTTTGTCACATACATGTTGTAGATGGTTTACTTTCATTTCATGTTATTGTTGGTACCAGGTGCAACCAGGTTCGTTGTACATATGTGTGTGTGCAGCTTTAGATAATCAACACGTTCATTAGTGTGTATTTGTGTCGTGTATTGTGTCGTGGCTTTTGTTTATCGTTTTTATATTATTAGGTCGTTTCGATTTATGTAACAATATCATTTGAGATACCTTAAGTCTCCATAACTATTCACATTTTCAATCTACAGTCGGCTGACTACGTGTTGTCATTTGTATCCGATGTAGTGACCTTAATCTGGCTCCCAGAGTGTTCTGCATTTACCGTGCTTGTACACCAATAATGAAATTAAAATTGGAACTAAACTATCGATTGAGGCTACAAAATTTCATATTGAAATTCCTTAGTTTTTCATAATAATTTCGTTTCAAAACTCTGAATATTTTTAAAGTTCATACCTTTAGTTCACTGCTACCCCATTATAGATTAGCATGAATTTCATTTATTGTATGTGTCCTCCACTACATGTTACCACTTACTGTTTCAGTTCTGTTTTTCTTCTTTCTTTCTTTTATCTGCAATACTTTTGTGGACACAACCAATACACGTGTTACTTGATTTTTATTTTCATTTTATTTTTTGTTGTTATTTTTATTACCATTTCGTTTTCATTTTATAAATTTTGTATTGTTTTCTCTCACTCTCTCAGTCCTCTCCCCCCTTACATGTATAGCTTCATTTTTATTGAAATGTTATTTGTAAATGTATTTGAATGTATTTACGTGTAGATGAGTATATGTGTGTTGGTGTATAACTCCTTTTTATGGAGACCTCTTTATGATTTGACTCCCAAAACGAAGATCGTAACATTCGTTCGTTGGTTGTTGTTTTCAATTCCCCTGATGTTGGCCTTTTATTGTGGCAAAGACACAAGGCTTACGTGTATCTGTTTATTTGTATTGGTATCCTTTATGAGTGCTAAAGCCAGTGCCAATGCAAATGTGTATGTGAATGGCTTTCTGCTGTCACCCTATATTCAAGATTTTTTTCTCATTTTTTCGATTTTTTTTAAGTATTCATCTCCTTTTACACTTAAGCTACAAAATATTTATTGCAAATTCCATGAATTTGTTTTCTGCCTTTACTGCTTGTGTTCTCTCTCTCCCTCCCTCTCTCCTTCCTTCCTTTTTTTTGCTTGCATTGTAGCATATTGTTCATGAATATATTTTAATAAATAATAAAGTTGAGTATACTATACTATGCCATACTAACAACAATAAAAGCAATAACAGCAGTTACAATTACAATAACAATAACAAGCAGAATGAGAGCATACTACAACAAACAATATTTCATAAATATTTCAAATGTTCAAAAATTCGAAATTCCTTTTTTTTAATTTCATTTCATTTCATTTCTATTCTTTCCTTCCATTCATGTTGTTTGTTACCACTTCTTCTACTTCTTCATCGTCATCGTTGTTGTTATCATACCACCAATAATTTAGATTGCTTTTGAATGGTGCTACCGTAATACAAAGGGAATTAATTTCTTAAGCATTTGTGTTGTCAGAAAAAGGGGTTTATTGTTCCATTAAGTTGTTGCCTTTTTTCTACTTTGGAATGTTTTTATACGTATTAGTTGAGCTCTTTTTCTCTCTCTTTTGTTGTCATCTCAACATGAAAGTAATATTTTTTTTCGTAAGCATTAGCATGCAAGTGCGAATAAGTAAATTTTAAATTGGTTTCCTATACCTTTTGCAATTTGTTAAAAGGGTGCTGAATATAAAAATTTGGAAAACATTTTTAAGCAAGTAAACCGATTATGAGATTTCTTTTTTTATCTAGCAAAAGTGGGAGCAGTCTACCACATCACTCTATTGACTTTCTTAGTCAAACGGATCCATGCTAGAGAAGAACATAAGACTAGTTGCTACACAGACCACATCAGTCTGATAACAGGTCGACTTTCTTGGTCAAATGGATCCATGCTACAGAAGAACGTAGAACTAGTTGCTACACAGACCACATCACTCTAATATCAGATGGACTTTCTTGCTCAAACGGCTCCATGCTACAGAAGAACGTAGTTGCTACACAGACCTCAGCAGTCTAATACCAAATCTGCTTTCTTCGTCAAACGGATTCATGTCACAGATGAACGTACGACTAGTTGCTACAAGGACGACATGAGTCTAATATCAGATCCGGTGAACGCAGTCCCCTTACTGACCATGTTCCACCAAAATCAGGGAAGAGGAAGAAGTTGGTCAGCGGAAGGGCTGCATATCAAACGCACGACTACGCTACACTAGAAAACCAGCCAGAAAGTTTGATGAACGAAGCTATATCCTTGATATCAATAGATGATAGCTCCGTCCAGCTGGCAAGAAATGGGGAGCCAAATACCCTATATCTACACCTAGCAAGAGACGGGCACTGACAAAGAAAGTGGATAACAGTCTCCTCTTCCTCATCGGATCTGCATCCTCGGCAGAAGGCGTTAAATGGGAGCCGCATTCTTTTCTCGTGTCTACCCATAACGCAATGACCTGTAAGCATGGTCACCGTGGGAATGGGAGAAAAAAGAACCAGAAATCAAACTGTGTTGGCTTATTACTTGCGGCCGCGGTTGAAACCCAGGTTACAGAACGAAATATGAAAAAATATTTTTTTGGCGCCTTCCTTTCAGCAGATTACTGGAAAAAATGAAAATGAAATTACCATGAAAAGTTTCTTTTGAACTCGCCGTAGTCTAGTAGGTAGTGTGTTTGCTTATTAGGCGTAAGGTCAGGATTCAAATCCCATGTCATACCATGCCAATAGAACGAAATATGGAAAAATTTTCAACGGCGTCATCCTCTCAGCAGATTACTGGAAAAAACACTGGCAAAAACACTGGGAAAAAATAAAAATTGTCATGAAGAGTTTCTTATGAAAATCTATCGTTTGGAGTCGCCTTTAAACTATAAGAACCGTCACTCATGTATAAATTTAACACACACAATATGAGTGGTATGAGAAACTAGGTTGTAATCCTAACTGAACGGATATAATGATCAATTATGTATGTGTGTATGTATTTAGAAACCAAAGTTTGCCCCCGTCTATACAATACTGTTTTTCATGCCGAGATATGCGCGATCAGGGAATGTACGATCAGTACTAGTAATCATTTGATAAACTTGACGTATGGGGATTTCAATACCTTATAGAAAATCAAATGACAATCAGAGCACTAACAGCCAGGAATACGAAATCAAAGACCATCCTGTAGTATAAAAAGGCGAGAAAACTTATTCCAGTCGTGGAACGTTACTCATTATATGGGTTCCTCGTCATCAAGGAGTAATTGGAAAAGAGGAAACGAATAATCTGGCTAATAGAGCCAGAGTATTACATACATTAAGTTTGGAAAACACAACCTCTTTCAGTGCATTAAAGGTCAAGCTGAGAAAGTGATTATTGAGTGACAGATTTGTGAGAAACTTTTCATGGCAATTCAATTTACTTACAGAGTTTTTGCCAGAACTCTACTGAGAGAAAGTTTCCGAAGAAATATTTTTTTCATTTTTCGTATTGATGTCTGACCTGGGGTTTGAACCGTGGCTTTACGTCTAATAAGCCAACACACTACCTACTAGACTACGGCGACTTCAGGGCTTTTCATCAAAATCACCAAAATTTGTTTCGTAAAACGGATCTCCGTATTAGAAGTATCTTTTGTTTAACTTAAGGAATAGGCATCGATTTGAAACTAAGAATTGTAAATAAAATATCCTCAACTGGCAATTTCTTGTTTTTTTTTTTATTTGTGGTATTTGTGTGAAATAAATGCCTCAGTTTAACTCTGCATAAATAAATTTTTTTTTCTTTTTTCATTTCAAAATAAGAAAGAAAAAAGAAAAAAATCAGAAACTCCTGCATAGTTTTATGATTTCATTTTAATAATAATTTACTATTTATAACACAAAACAAAAATTCTAGGAATTTAATTTAAACTTTCAACAATAACTAGAGAACTATGATTTCCTTCATTTCAGTTAAACATGAATGCTTAAAATAATAGCACTCCACCTTTACTCTATAAAAAGCATAAACAATGATTTCTCTTTACACTTAACCATAATAACATTGAAAGTGTCAGCTGAGCAGATTTCTGTTAAATTAGTGTACTTCGATGTATATTTTGAGAAAAGGTGTTGGGACTTAAAAGTTGGCTTTGTCTTGTAATATTTAAAACCCTACAATATTTTAAGTGGGTGGTGGTGTTTACAGCTCATGCCGGTGTTGGTAACACATTAGAATAGTAGCACAATACTCTTTATCAATAAATACTAATCGTTTTAGAAATATCGTTAAGAAAATGAGAAATATAGATAATGGTGTTTTGCTTTTACATTGCTTAACATTAAAATTATAAACAAAATCTACAAAAACAAAACAATGCAGTAAACAAACCTGTTTACAAATTATCGTACTGCGTAATATAAGAACAAACACCAGCCTAAAAAAATGTTAAATAAGTAAACAAAAATATACCAACAACTCAAAGAATAAATGTAAACAAAATACAAAAGCAACAATAATGAATGATGTTTACATTTATAGAGATTTCGGGAAGGAGAAGCCATGAACATTCGCCTTCAAGAACATTCATCAGACTGTTTGCATTGCTATACATAAGGCAAAGCAAAGCAGGCGACAGCGTCAGTAAAAGTTCAGTCAGTCTTGTGTGAAGACGCGGTGCGTTTGAAGAGAGTAATCGTGGTTTGAAGATCTCCGTTACAAAGATCTGTCGAATAATTGTCTAGTAATTGTTATTGTTTATGCAAAGGGTATAAACAGAGGAATAACAACGAAAAGCAATTGTTGTCGTTTACATCAAGTCGTGAACAGTGGCACATAGAATTGTGCGAATAATAAAGAATTTTAATTAAAACTAAACAGAAATTTATATGTATTTTATTTCGCAATCTACGAGCTCATATTTTAAACATTTTTAGATGTAAAAACATAACAATATATTTTCTAAACAAAGTTTATTCATCAGATGAAGGAGAAAAAAATTCTTCATAATTTTCGAATTTTAAAAAATGAAAAGACTTCCACTCCCCTTCAAATTAACTATCCAGTAAACTTCTAACACTGCCAGATTAGAAAAAATCACTAGAAAACATCATTGGAAGATTAGACAATGTCACATTCTGTGAAGATATTATGACTCAGTGAAGAAACCAAAACATTTTCACAGAACTTTGTGTTTAAACAACATTATGTGTATGAATCTGTTTACCTCCTAGAGGCAGCTACAATGGGCCAATCACCTGAGAAGTATAAAAAAATTGGATAATGAAGCAGAAGTTATAGAAAGGATTAATAAAAAGACAGATTAGATCGAAGATGGGGCTGTGTAACACTCCTATGGTCGATAATATTTAGCAACTTTTCGATTAAAGCCATTATTTGATCACTGCAGACCTTCAACGTCTTCTAAACGAAGAATTCATCAAAGAAGTGTTGTGACTGCCGTTGTTATGATGGAATTGAACATATTTTCTTTTGATTACTTCTTTAATTGAATCGCTTGATTTAATCTCGTTAATTATTGATCGCAGAGATCAGAATTAAAGTTGCCTTAGTGTAGTAAGTAGTCGGTTCGCTTATTAAGTAGGTTCATGGCAATACAAATGAGTACATAAATGCGATATTATTATTATTGGGTCATATTAAAAGTATACTTGTACGTTTTTGTACAAGAACGGGTTCCAAAATCCCTGGGCAAATGATTTAAATGGTAACTTGTTGATAGTTTAACTTGTTATCATGAACAGAATATTGTGGACCTCAAAGCAAATAATAGTCGGTAGTTGTAAAGTCTGAGCTATGTGGGGGCTATATCCTAGCTTAGCAGACAAGATTAGTCCATTCTCGGCGGGTCTTAAAATATACGTGCCACTTGGCATTATCATAATGCAACATATCACCTTTTCTGTTGACTAAATCACTCAACATTGCTGTCGCCGTATTCTAGTAGGTAGTGTGTTGGCTTATTAGATGTGAGACCACATTTCAAAACCCAACAACAACAAAAAATATTTCTTCGGTGACTTCATTTCAGTAAATTTCTGGCAAAAACTCTAAGAACAAATAAAATCGCCATGAAAAGTTTCTCAAAAATCTGTCGTTCGGAGTCGACTTTAGGTCAGTTCCGCCACTTATGGATAAAATCAACACACAATGTGGATGGTGTGAGAAGCTATGTCGTAGTTCTGACCATTTACCAATAGACTACAGTGACTTCAATATTTAATTGAGTGTGTTGACTTGACCACCCCGTCGATTTCAAAGAAATGTGAAGCGATGATGTCGCCAGCAGAGATCAGCAATGAGTATTCAAAAAGATGAGTAGAATCGAATCATATTCATAATTTCTGATACTTATACGAATTCATACTTATTTTAATATCATGAAACCTCTACTCATATTCAAAGTTTGAAATACTCATCATATTCATACTTAACGACACGTATGATATTGTTGATTTCGACTCTCCATGACTCAACATTTACAAGAATCACAAAATAAGTATGAATCGCATACGAATACTAAAATACTTACTAGGAGGTTGAGTGTTTGCTCTGCTTACTGCTATGTCTTTTTTGCTCTGTCTTTTGTCTTTTCTTACAAATGCAACAGCAACTAGGATTGTAAATTTTGAAGAATGATTCGAGTCACTCATCAATCATTTATAAGTATTATAAGTATTTTTCTAAAGTTAGCAATCTAAAGGAGTAGCCTTATGAATCAAGCATATTTCGAATGGTATGAGTTTGATGTCAACGTTGTACGCAATCTCATTGCAACCTGTACTTATAAGTCAACGCTGTAGTGAGTACGAATGAATCAGAGTACATAGTTAAATTCCAATATTGTTGACTCACTTATATTCAAAATTTCATGAGTGCTTATGAGTAGCGAAAAAACGATTCATTGCTGAGCTGAACCCAATATCTACACCAAAAAAGTGACTTTTTCGAGATACATAGGATGCTTTTGGATCTCATTAGATTTGGTTTTGTCTGTGATTGGACAATTCTGTTTGTTCACTTGACCATTCTCATCACTGACGAGGATTTATTGAAGTAAATTTAATTTAATTTCCAATTGCCTTAGAGCCTATTCGACGAACTCATATGGTTGTCTGTAATTCATGTTAATTTCGTAAGACACACTGAATAAATGACAATTAATTTGAAAGTTTTAACTTCAACAAGAAGGCCATTATCAACTATCAATGTTCCAGAGTCCATTCGAGAGCAAACCCCCATTGTGTAGCGTACTATTTAGTCTGATTTAATCGTTCGTTGTATTCCCATTTCTTTTAATATTCAATTCATGTTGTTGTTAACATAAATTGTTGAATATTATTTTGTATTGCTGTTGTCATTGTTGTTGCTGTTATTACTATTGTTGCATCTTAGTTGCAGACAAATCATACAAATTGTTTTAAAGTTGTTTTTTAACAAAGTTATGCTGCTTTCTCAGCGAATACCAAACAGTACGAACAAGTCCACTATTTTAGCTTACTGCTGTTAATATTGATGTTGCTGTTGTTGTTGTCATTGTTGTTATTTTTATTATTACAATTGTTGGGTAGTGTTTCTTTTCTTCTGATATTTTCTACTTCATAGAGATTCCATTACTGTTTTCCCAAGACAAATAGTTTGTTTTCATTGCTATTTTGCTATGATTCTTTCGCAATAATGTGGCTACAACTGCTACTGCTAGTGCTACCGCAACTGCTCGGGCTTCTGCTACAGCTACAAGTGGCATTTGGAATAACAAACTACAGCAGCAACATTAGTTGTTTGAGTTGTAGTTGTTGTTTACAATACAAGCAGTCAGCCATTTCTATATATTTTAACTGTAACACGGTATTCTTTAAGTTAAACAGTCATAAATTATTCAAACTAATTGAATATGGTTAGGGGGTATGAGGGTAGGAGGGGGGACAACAAAATGAGCAGGGAATAAGCAGGAAGAAGTTGTTGTGCTCTCTAACAACAGGAATGCAACGTAAAGTGACCAACTTAAGTGTTTAAATAAACACCCTATGTTTGTTAATTATACGAAATAGAGAAATTATTTCCTTGAAAATCATGTTCAAACAAGTCAAGCCAAATCAAGACTGGCCTTAAATAAACATGCCACTGTATTATATTGTGACGAAAATAAAAAATCTAGATATTGGTGTTTTGCTTTTACTATAAACAAACAAAAGCCACAAAAACAAAACAATGCAGTAAACAAACCTGTTTAAAAATTATCTTACTATTACTATGCTTTAAAAAACTACTGAATATTTTCTCAAATTTCTTTTTTTATTTGAAAGTACAATCCTTCCGGTTAATAATGGAAAATAATTTCATTCAAATGGCTGCCTCGGCTGGCCATGCAGTAGCCTACACGATCGGTCCAATTTTTAAGCACATTATCGATTGTGTGCAGCTGTATTTCACCAATGGCTTCACGAATATTGTCCTTCAAAGCGTCAATTGTCTCTGGCTTGTCGGCGTAACACTTATCTTTGATGGCACCCCACAAATAATAATCCAACGGTGTCCAATCGCAGCTCCGAGGTGGCCAAACGACATCAACTCTGCGGCTGATAATGCGATCTTCAAAAACAGGGCGCAAAACATCGAGTGTAGCTTCGGCTGTGTGGCACGTAGCGCCTTCCTGTTGGAACCAAATATTGCCGATATCCTCCTCTTCAATTTTTGTGAACAAAAATTCCTTCAACATGGCCCAATAACGATCGCCATTGACTGTAACGGCCACTACCTGCTCATTTTCGAAGAAAAGTGGCCCAATTATGCCTCTGCTTTTCAATGTATGCGTGCGGGTTTTCTGTGCCCCAAATGCGACAATTTTGCTTGTTTACATACCCGCCAAGATCAAAATGAGCTTCATCTGAAAAGATGATTTTTTTGCCAAAATCGGCATCTTCTGTAAGTCGATCGCAGGCCCACTTAGCGAAGCGAAAACGCATTGGATGGTCAATTGGCTTCAACTCCTGAATCAATTGGCCTTTGTATGGCGGCATACCAAGTTCTTTATGCAAAAATTCGTCTCAATGATGTCTCCGAAATGTTCAATTGTTGAGAACGACGGTGAAGTGATGTTGATGGCGCTTCACGCACACTTTCTGCCACAGCAGCAATATTCTCGAGTGTACGCACTGTTTTTTGGCTTTTCACGCTTTGGTTTATCGATGAGGATGCCAGTTTCTTTCACTTTTTTCACAAGATAACGAACATACGGAGCTGACGGTGTTTCTCCTCTTCCAAAATCCGTACGCAATTTTCGCACACATTCTGCAACATTACCATGACTTTCAAGGTAATGTCGCAATATTTTCCAGCGTTGTTCAAGTGTATACACAACCATATTCGTTCAGCGGAAGGATACAACTAATTATCTGTCAAATCAGACATGAGCCAATTGTTACCATTCACGAAATAAGCACTAGTTGAAAAAAAAAACAAACACCAGCATATAAAAAATGGTAAACAAGTTAACAATAATACACAAACAACACTACAATAATAAATGTAAACAACGCCGTTTACATTTATAGAGATGAGCATTCGCCTTCATGAACATTCATCAGACTGTTTACTTTGACATATAAAAGGCAATGCAAAGCAGTGAGTTAATGAAGTTCAGTCAGTCTTGTGTGAACACGAGGTGCGTTTCAAGAGAGTAATCGTGGTTTAAAGATCTCCGTTACAAAGATCTGTCATATGCAAAGGGTATAAACAGAGAAATAACAAAGAAAAGCAATTGTTGTTGTTTACATCAAGTTGTGAACAGTGGCACACAGAATTACGCGAATAATAAAGAATTTTAACTAAAACTAAACATAAATTTATTTTTATTTTATTTGCAATCTACGTGCTCATATTTTAAACGTTTTTAAAATTCTGTTACTTTTTACTTAAGCAACTAATTCTGAAACTTGAAGTTTTATAGGGCAAGTAAATAATGAAGCATTTGTATGTTGTTTTCGTTAACAATGAAAATTAACAATTGCAACCAAACGAAAGAAAAAAATAATGAATGGAAAGAAGGAAAATAAATAAAAAAAAGGAAAGCAAATTTGCAAAATTTGCAAACTTTTGCGTTGCCAGTGTAAAATATGTAGAAGCTAAACAATAGCCACTCTGGTGTAAGGAAAAGAATTGAAATGAAGTTTGAATGTCATAGTCGATCTAGAACAACCGTAAGAAATGTTAAAAGTTTAATTTAAAACGACTTAAAGTGTAAATTTTTACAGCAATTCCTGCAGAGTCTAATGTACATTTAAACAGTTTTTGATAGAGAGGAATAAGTTACAAGATCGTGGCTACTTTTCCTTAACGTAGCACATTCCTACTGTTTATATGCATAGCTTAGACAACAAGGGATTGTCTATATATATCCCTTCCATTCTTTTATTCCGAAATTGCTCAAGGCTGATACGGAAATAAGGGCACATATTCTCTAAACTCTAGAAATATCTGGTATAACTGAGTAGCTGCAAGAAATTCTGGTAAAGATCCTGAATAAATCCTTCAATTGACATGATAAGCTTCTATTCACCCTGAGTACATTTCGTTCATGTTTCAGCATAAAATGATAAAAAGTTGAAATGATAAAGGCTATTCTAGGTTAGTCCAGTATTACTTTGAAAAACTAAGAGTTCACAAATACTCAAACATATTTCTCTATCGCCGTAGTCTAGTTGGTAGTGTGTTGGCTTATTAGACGTAAGGCCACGATTCAAACTCCAAGTCAGACATCTCCAACAAAACGAAATGAAAAAATATTCGTATTATGTATTATGCCTGGAGTTAATTACACATGGCTACTGCTAAGCCGTACAATTTCTATCCTTTGCTAGCAAACTTTCAAGGCACCCAGTTCAGCGGCTTCACAATAAATTCTATCTGGCAATTTGGAGGCGATCTTTCTTCGTTCAAGGCTGATGTAGAAAGACTACCAACAGGGTCTTCCAAACTTTGACAGTTGATAAAGGCCACTTTGTTGCAGTAACATCTGTCAAAGTAGTTGCGTTTATCGTGCCAAATCACCGCTGATGGATATAGCATTCAACAACACTTTCAAATTATCAGGTTTTTAAAATCAAAATGGGTATTCTGTTCGGGCAACGTAGCGCTGCACTTCGTTCACATTATGATTCCCATATGAGGTGAATTAATTCGAGTCTACTGATTTAGTAAATGTACGACGTAAGCATACGACGAAAATGAAATGACGAAATACAACGTCTGCCGAAAACATCGCAGCTGTTTGTGAGAGTGTCCTGGAGAATCCGATTCAATTGCTTTTGCGACGTCCAAAAAAACTCTGTATTACGCAGACCACAACTTGAAGAATTTTATGAAATTTTCGGTAGTTTGTGTTTTGGACCTGTACTTGCAGTATATTTAACAAGCCTAGGAACAGAATTTAAATAGGCATAGACAACGACGTGTGTTCGCTGAATCGGTTCTGGAGCAGTTGGCAACTGATCCTGATTTTCATTGAAATCATCTTCTACGATGAGACCCATTTCTGGATGAATGGATACGTTAATAAAAAAAAATTTCGAATTTGGGTCGATACCAATACACATGAGATCCAAGAGCGTCAAATGCATTCCGAAAAAAATACTTTTTGGTGTGAATTTTCTGCTAGCGGCGACATCTGGACAGGTCAGTCAGGTCGTCAGCTTTATAAGTCTCTGAATATCAACTTTTTTGCTTGAATCGTAAGATTTGCACACCAACGACATGTGCTTTCATTAGAACGTCGCAAAATACTGCACAGTTTATGTCACATTGGTTATTCTGCACGAGCAATTTGAGGGCATGATCATCTCACGTGGAGCAGTTGTGAACTCCAAAGTATTTAGCAGTTTGCTAAAAGTTTTTTTCTCTGGAGTCCACTAATGTGCTGTTGCGTGCGAATAAGCCAGCAGTTCTTCAAAGTCAACATTGCCTATGCCATCGGACTAATTCAGTCAAATTTATGGGTCACAGTCTCGGAAAATTGGATATTTAGAACGTGGCCTAGCCAGAGAACGATGTTATATTCCACATATAATGGCATAAATAGGTCTCTTATTAAAAAATTTCGATGACATCAATATTGTTACGTTACCTTTTAAAAACGTTTAAAATATGAGCTCGTAGATTGCAAATAAAATAAAAATAAATCTGTGTTTAGTTTAATTAAAATTCTTTATTATTCGCACAATTCTGTGTGGTACTGTTCACAACTTGATGTAAGCAACAACAATTGCTTTATTTGTTATTCCTCTGTTTACACGCTTTGTATAAACAATAAAAATTACTAGACAATTATTCGACAGATCTTTGTAACGAAGATCTTCAAACCACGATTACTCTCTTCAAACGCACCGCGTCTTCATACAAGACAGACTGAACTTCACTAACTTAGTCGCCTGCTTTGCCTTGCATTTTATATGGTAAAGTAAACAGTCTGATGAATGTTTTTGAAGGCGAATATTCATGACTTCGCCTTCTCGAAATCTCTATAAAAGTAAACATCGTTGGATCATTTCCTAAAATTCCCTCCTAAATAGTATAAACTTATCCATATTGAGTAAGTGTTTTGATTTGAGCCAAATTAGAGATTTCAAAGTGAGTTTGTTTTGTGAATTTAATAGCGGGTATGGTATACGTAGCCTAGTAGGTCGTCGTAATTCAATTGTCAAACCCTAGGTCTCCAACGAAGCGAAATATAAAAGCAAAAATTTCTTCTACGACTTTCTTCTCATCAGATGTTTGGCAAAAACTCTGAGAGTGAAATAAAATTGACATGAAAAGTTTATAAAAAAAATCTGTTGTTGTCGGAGTAGACTTTAAACTGAGGGTCCCGCCACTCATCTATAAAATTAACACACACAGGAGCTAGGTCATAATCCAATTATGTATGTATGCATGATATTAGTCTGAGACCAATTTGTCTTAGAGGTAACCTGTACCAGTACGAATACTATTTATTACATGCATCTGGGGTAGGGTATGCAAATTAATTTGAAATATATTAGCATAACATGCCTGCTCTAAAAAAATGTACTTTAATTAATTTTAAATTCAATAGAAAAAGCAAAACTAAATATTTTCAAAATAATAACAATAAAAAAAATAAGTAATAATAATAACAATAATAATAATAACAATGAAAAATATTTATAATTTCCAGGAAAGACAACTTCAAACGAAATAACTTTAAGCCATGAAATGCAAATTTTAATAGAAATTTCTCATGGTACCCTTTAAGTAATTTCGATATTAAATATTTAAATTTCATTAAAAGAATTCTAATTTAATCCAAAAAATAAAACCAAATAATATGTCTACTTGTCACACTTGTTGTCCCGCAGCAATGGACACCAAAAAACACCACAAGTGACTGGTAATTTTAATTTTTGAAAAACATGAACAGGCAAGAAATTTCCAAAATATATTAAGAAACTGATGCACAGAATTTATGCTTAAAAGTAGAAAATAATGGTTGTTACAACATCGAATATACCGGGGGGAACAACAAACTTGCATAGAGAGATGTCCAATAAAATGCTTACATGTCCTCTGAGGATTGCGTGCAAATAAGAAACATTTTTCCTTTTTCTTACTCTTTTTCTGGTTATTTTTCTTGTTGTTGTTCACTTAACTAAAGTGCGACATGATGTCAAACAGAACACAGCAGAACAGGAAGAAGAAATGAAATGAAAATGACACTTTTTTATGTTCAAACAAAATGTTTTGAGTAAATTTATTTGATATTATTATGATGAGGGGATGATGCATTAAATTTATGAAAAAATTATTGGAGAAAAAGGATAAAATGATGATAAGGATGGATATACGTAACTATCAACCTGGGTTTAGTGTAGTATTAGGATACCTTCGACAATGCTATTTCAAGAAACCAAATTTGTTTCTATTTGACAGACACACATAATTGGTCATTACAACCCTTCAGTCAGGATTATGGACCTAGTTTCTCACACCACTTATGTTGTAAGTATTAATTTGATACACAAGTGGCGGGACCTACAGTTTAAAATTTTTGATTTACTCTCAGAGTTTTTGCCAAAAATCTGCTGAGAGGAAATCGCCGAAGATATATTTTTTTATATTTCGTTTCGTTCGAGGTATCTCGACTGCTACAGATTTTTGTAAATATTTCCCTGACTTAAGGCCTGGGACATAATTATAGCAACTTTGCGAATCGAGATGTCGACTACTGTAGAAATAATTCTTCGTCGCTTTCTATAATTCTTTAAAGTTTTTTTGACTTTCGACTGCCTCACCCAGATTATGTTAAATTTACTTGCAAATTTGAGGCATCATTAAATACCTACGGCTAGTTCTTCTCCAAAAACTATTTTAATTGTTTAGTACCTGCAGTAATCATGGAATGTATGAACTTGATTGTTATCTATCAAATCGGGTATATTTTCAATTTTATTTCAATCATATGAAATTAATCTCTCGCTAGAATTTTCATGCTAATGAAGGCATCATATTAAATAATCTCTTTCTGATACAATGAGTTCAACAACTACATCTGTCGTCTACCAATAATAAACACTTGGGATTACCAAACTTATGCCACGACTAACTACCAACTTCAAGCATTCACACTCATCACCATTTGCATACAATTTATGCCACTCATTTGCTCTTTTTCGTCTTCTGGTTTTTTTTTCCTTCCTCTTCCTTTTTCTCTAATGAAACACGTAACGCCAGAAATTAAGCATTTTAATCGTATGCAAGCAAGCTGCCAACGACGCATCGCCATATCATTCAGTAATAAGGCAGAACAACCCCTGGAAAATGTAAAGTAAAGTAAATAAGAATACGGCGGACATTTCATTTTGAAATTTCCATAAAATGATTTCAATTCGTCAGGCGAAAAATTATGTGTAGAAATAAATGAAAATGAAAATCAAATCCAATAATTATGCATGTTATAGTCGGTCTGTAGGATACCCTACATTAAGGCAAATATTTTAGAAAAATTTTGTTCAGCATTTCAGAAGATATTGGAGAGCTTTGTTGTTATACTTTGACTTTATAAGGCAGAGTTTGTTACATTGAAAGCATACGAATTTTTTTTCATAAAACTATTACTCAGGGGATGGTCCCTACTCATGCAGTGCATAGTGTTGGAATTAGAAAATTAGGTTATGAGTAAGATTCAGTGGTCATAGTTCCTTATTATTACAATCTATACAACAGTTCAATGTATACCCAGGGAGGGATATAATGGTAACTATTCAGTAATAGAACGATGGCAACCCTATCACTCTCGTATCTGAGGTAGTAGACAAGCTTGGCTATGTTTTTAACGCAACAAAAAGGTTGTATTGAAGAAAATCTAAAATTTTTGAAGTCGCTTTAGTCTAGTAGGTAGTGTGTTTGTTTATTAGACGTGAGGCCACAGCCCAAACGCCAAGCCAGACATCAAAACGAACATATGAAAAAAATATTTCTTCAGTGACTTCCTCTATGATGTCTTTTGGCAAAAACTTTGAAAGTAAAATAAAATTGCCATCAAAAGTTTCTCCAAAATTCTGTCATCTAGAGTCGACTTCAAACTGTAGGTCCCCAGCACTCCTGTATAAAAATTAACGCACACAACATAAGTGGTGTGAGAAACTAGGTTGTAACCCTGACTAAAGGGTTGTAATAACTAATTATGTATGTATGTATGTATTGTTATGGGAAGGAGGATAGAGGGAGTAGTGTATGTGGACATTTTATTTGAATATTTTTATAAGTGGCAGGAAAGATCTCTGCAGATAGGGAGTTTCATACACGGATAGTCCGGCTAAAGAACGAGTTCTTTCTGCAATGTAATGTGCAAGCCACTGGCTAATCGGCCATAAACGGATGTACTCTGCGAGAAAGATGGGTGCTAAGTAAGAATACACGATTTTCGCAAGAACAAGTTCCTTTATTTCTTCTTCTTCTTCTTAATTGGCCGTTAACAACACGATTAACGGATTTCTACTCGCCGTAACACATCCTTCCAGACGCCTCTGCCAGCTGGTCACAACCACCGGTGACAGTACTTCCTCGATTTGGTGCTCCCATCGCAGCAGCTAGATGTGAACACGCTACACAACGTCTATTTCGTTTAGGTGCTCATACAGCTCACTATTGAATCGGATGCGGAAATCATCGCGCTGGAATACTTTCCCTCGAATACTCTCAAGGCTGCTGAATCAGTTGCATACCCTATCATCGTTAATGAACACCTTCGTCCCCTCCTGTACGCCTCAAAGTAAACCTTGAGGCACTGGCCCTTACATGAGAGTTGTATACCATCCTCGCTGAGATATAAGTGACGTAAATAGTAAGGAGATCAGAAGAGATGAAGAGAAGCATGAAACGGAGGCACTTGAATGCTACTTTCGACACTTGAAAAAGTGTGCAGATTCCAGCGTAAATCACGCCAAATTTTCATGCCCCGGACATCAAGAGCGTTTCTGATTAAACAGTGCAACACTAGCCACATGCAATGATGCTTCTATAAGCCCATTGGTTTTAATACCCTACCATCATTAATGAGCACCTTGGCCTTTTACTGTACGCTTCAACATAGACTTTGAGGCACTGGCCCACACATGGCAGTTGTATTCCGGATATAAGTATCTCGGATATAAGTGACGTAAATAGTAAGGAAATCAGATGAAGAGAAGTATGAAACCGAGACACTTGAATGCTTCTTTCGACACTTGAAAAATGTGCAGGTTCCAGCGGACATCACCCCAAAATTTGCATGCCCTGGGCATCAAGAGCATTTTAGTGTATTCCAGCTAAGAATTTTCCAAGGTTTTTTGAACACAAATTTCCAAGAAAGCTTCTGTCAACTAAAGGTCACCTTTACTCACATGAGAATTATTATTCCGTATGTAGGGTATAAAATGTCATTTCTAATGGCATTTAAAAGCTCTAATAAATAAAATATATACTCAAGCCAAAACCAGTATGCAAAGAACAACCAACCACCATTTAATGTATCGTCTACGAAATAACAATTCCAATCCTAGAGGATAAACTCTTCAGAGGCGACAGGAATTATATTTCCGTTTATGGGCGGTCTCTTTTCGATAGCAACAGTTTTAATTCATACATACATACATACATACATACGTACATACTCGTATATATATTGTATGTCTATGTCTAGTATAAATACAATATATAAATAAATACACACACATACAAACATAAATACATAGAGAAACTAACAGCAATACAACATATATTTACATGAACCTGGTCTAAATCCTGTGTATGGTTGAACGGTGTTCGCATTTGTTGGTTTATGTGTCTTTCGATGATGCCATCGAGTAAGATGGGAATGAGTTTTTGCTGTACAACAGCTCGTAGTAGCATTACACAGTAATTTGCTGTCATGCTGAGTACAGCATAAAAATTTTTTATATTTTTATTGCATACAGTGGTTTTACAGTTTTGAAAATATGAGTAAAGGCAGTGATAAAAACATTTGTAATGCCCATTGAAAATTATAACAACGCCGTCTACGAATTCAACAAAACTCTGCTTCAAATCCTTGAAATCACTCCCAGAGAGGTGTAAGTAATAATACCCATGATTTTTTTGAAATAAACTGAAGTGCTTTTATAGAAACACTTGGGTTTTGATATGGGTGGTTAGTTCCCTCGTTTTATATCAAATTATTTTAAGCATGGTTCTGTAAGACTTTTACTACATATCCTATAATAAGTGGAGCAACAAGTTTCATTTATTCTTCCATGATCTTCGAAGAAACTGGCAAAAATGCTCTCTTTGAACGACATATATTACCTGTAAGCAATCTACTGACTGTAATTAATGTGTCGTTTACTTATAAGCGTATCATGATGTGCAATGTCCATACCTATGGTTAGCCTTCAGGTTGATAATGAGGTAACGTATACTATGGATGTTGTTGACAATGAGATATCAAACATCCTGGATGTTGTCGATATGAGAATAGAAATCGGTGAAATGAATGAAATTTTGAATTACTTTTCTGCGTAGAAGTGTTATAACAAATATTTTTTTTCATCTCATGTAGTTATACTTTACTCCACTTATATGTGACCAAATATACGATACAACTATCTCGAATGGGCTGTTGGCTCGTAGTGGTCTTTAAAACTTTCTGATCCTTAATGATAAGAATCTCTGCTTGTATTTGATTGGTTACCTTACTTATTTAATGAGTCATTTCAAGTCTTTGGTCAGGGTTACAACCCAGCTTCTCACATCATCCATGTTGTGTGTGTTCATTTTATTGACGGGCACGAACGACAGATTTTGAGTAATCTTTTCATGGCAATTTTATTTACTCACATAGTTTTTGCCATAAAACTGCTGAGACAAAGTTGCCGAAAGAAATCATTTTTTCAAAATTCATTTGATTCGAGATGTCTGAGCTGGGATTTGATCTGATAAGCCACTACACTACCTACTAAACTACTGCGTTTTACTGGTTTATTACGAAATGTGGTACAATTGAAAAGTGAATGCGTTTCGTAAAATCATCATATTTTTACTGGTCCTTAATGTAGAACACATGCGTTCATATATCATTCCCGGTACCACAGTGAATTTTTGAACTTCTATACCATGATTCCTAGGACTTTTATCTCTTTGTTTCAATCGGTTTTTCTGTTTCAAAATTGTATAATCGTTTCTACACCCCTGCCGCAGACGAAGCCCAGTTAACCACAATCACTAAATTGGTTTCCAAACAGAAAAAGGCCAGAAAAGAAAGAAATATGCAATCAATAGTTTCTCCACCGATCAAATAAAACCGAGTTAAAGAATCGATTGAAGAAAATCAGATCTACATCACATCCTTTAGTACTGGCAAAACCCATGCAAACTGTGTCTAGTCAGTTCCGAAATTAAAATAATCGATCTTAATAGTACCAGAGTCGCTGGTGTGGTGGAGAGGTTAAAGAGCTAGACCTCTAACGAATCGGTTTTAAATACGGGTAAAAGAGAAAAAAAAAGAATTTTTTCGCTTTTCGAATTTTAAAATTGAGGAGCATCAACTCCCTGCAAATCACTGATCTCCAAGAACAACATCAACAACGAGAGTTGTTGAAATTACTGGGGTCGAATCATTATGCGAAAGAGCAGGACTTATCCTAATCCTCAGAAGTCATCGTTTCTAGACAAAAAACATGATTTTATGATCATGCTAGGGCCTGCAATAACATATTATGAAACAGAAACAAGGAAAAGAAAAACAAAACCCTCTAAGGCAGCCATTTATTCCTTAAAGGAACTACAAAGAAAAAAATAAATAAGACTTTCTGATTCCCCAGAGAGGATACCACGAACAACGTACCTCCTAGGATTGTTAGGCTGATATTCAGTTCATCCTTTCCACACTCTATGTTTTCTATAAAATTTACAAAACAAATCCAAAAATATTCAACAAACCTTTGAAATTTTTTTTATCTTCAAGCCACTATGCTGCTTGGCTTTACAGTTCGCTTCTTTTCGTTTTTTGTCCCCAGGACGAATCACGTTAATCAGAGAGTGTGAGTATAATTGGTGGCAATGGATTTTATTTTATGTCTGTTGCTGTCTGTTGCTTTTGAAAATGTTTTGTTCAACGTTTTTTTTTTAAGAGAAATTTGTTTTTGCGAAACGGTCTAGGCAAAGGTGGAAGAAAAATGTGTCTGTCTATAGTGGTGGTATATACATGCAAACATGTTGCAGACGACGACAACACACCTGTATGAATATCATCCATATCTGGTGTGTTAGCCTGGTTTGGTGTCGGTATAGCTCGTTGTATATGGTGTTGTAATAACTGTAAAGAAGTTATTGTAAGCAACAAGCATCAAATGACTAACTGTACTAAATGTTGTTGTTTTTTTTTTGTTTTTATTTTATTTTTTGCTATGATGCCTGCTATTTCAGTTGTTGTTTGTTTTTTGCATTTCATTTCAGTGTGGGTATATGTTTTAACGTTAATCCTGCAACAGACATTTTTTAGGTCTGAATTGGGTTTTTTTAGCTTTTGCTGTACTTGTGTTAAAGAGCACCAATTTTAATATTATCAGCAGCTATTTTTTTTTGTTGCTTTTATTTTAGATAAAATACAAGTGGGCGTTAATTTTTTGTTGGCCTTTTTTATCAGTGTTTGTATTACAACACTTAAACGTGTTTTAATTTGAATACATTGAACAGAGATAGTGGGATACTAATCGATATATAATCCTTAAATTTTAAATTACCAAACCAAATATTGTTTGTATGTACATTGAAAACATTGCATTTAAAAAAGCTTAAAGTAAATAAAAAATGTATCACTTGGATTGCGAAAATTTCTGTAAAAATTTTGAGTGCTAAAAAAAACATTAATTTTCTCTTTTAAAAAATTATTATTATTTGACAGAAGATATAAACAAGTGCGTAAGAAAAGACTTGATTAATAATACTGGAAACGAAGCAAAAAAAATAAAACGAAAAACACGTGTAATCTTTCTAAAGTGAAACTAAAAGGAAGAAATATTATTACGAATATGAAAAATCTTGATACTGGTGTTTTGCTTTTACATCGCTTAACATTAAAATTATAAACAAAAACTACAAAAACAATACAATGCATTAAACAAACTTGTTTACAAATTATCGTACTGCTTAATATACCAACAAATACCAGCATAAAAAAATGGTAAACAAGTAAACGAAAATAAACAAACAACACTACAAAGTCATGAACATTCGCCTTCAAGAACATTTATCAGACTGTTTACTCTGCCATATAAAAGGCATGGCAAAGCAGGCAACTGAGATAGTAAAAGTTCAGTCAGTCTTGTGTGAAGACACGGTGCGTTGGAAGAGAGTAATCGTGGTTTGAAGATCTCTGTTACAAAGTTCTGTCGAATAAATGTTACTAGACATTGTTGTTGTTTATTACATCACGTTGTGAACAGTGGCACACAGAACTGCGTGAATAATAAAGAATCTTAATTAAAACTAAACATAATTTTTTTTTATTTTATTTGCAATCTATGAGTTTATATTTCAAACGTTTTTAACGGGCTGGGCTATTTAAAAGTTTATATTTAAAAATGCAATAAAACAAAAACGGTTTGGATTTTCTTCAAATTTATTTTCTGTTGTAGAGTACAGTTCTCCTATGCCTGCCGCGGCTGGCCTCACAGGACCACATTCGATCGAACCAACTTTCGTGCACTTTTTCGAGTGTATGGAGCCGTATCTCTGCAAGTGCATCACGAATGTCGGCCTTCAAATGCTCAATTGTCTCTGGTGTGTTGGCATAACACCCCCCTTTAACGGTACCCCACAGAAAATAGTCCAACGGTGACATATCGCAGCTTCTTGACATTACCATTTCGGCTAATTAAACGGCCATCAAACATTTGACGCATTAATCGACTGTGGCATGAGATGCATGGCAAGTTGCACCATTCTGTTGAAACCAAAAATGGTTCACATCAATACCATGACGGACGGGTACAAAAAAATCGGTTGTCGTGAAGCGATTTTCAAAGTAATATCGAACAATGATGGCACCGCCCCACAAGCTGCAACAAACAGCATTCATAATGGGTGAATTGTTGTGGAGTTTCTGAAACCCAAATATGGCAATTTCATTTAATAACGTCCCCACCATGGTGAAAATGAGCTTCATCCGAAAAAAATGATTCTTTTGGCAAAATCGACATCATCTCTGAGAAGAAATAAAAAACTGACGTGAAAATTTACTCGAAAAAATCTGTCGGAATCAACATGAAATTGTAGGTTCCGCCACTTATGGATAAAAATAACACACAAAACGTAAGTGTATGAAAAGCTAGGCCATAGTCCTGACGAACGGATTGTAATGACAAATTATGTATGTATTGTTACATTATTACCTTCTAAAAACAATTAGATAATTATTGGACAGATCTTTGTAACGGAGATCTTCGAACCACGATTACTCTCTTCAACTGCACCCCACCTTCACACAAGACTGTCTGAACTTCACTAACTCTGTTGCCTTCTTTGCCTTGCCCTTTCTATGGCAACGTAAACAGTCTGATGAAAGGTCATGAAGGCCAATGTTCATGACTTTGCCTTCTCGAAATCTCTATAAACGTAAACATCGTTGTTTATATTTGTTCATGCTGATATTTGTTGTTGTATTTTTGTTTACTTGTTTACCATTTTTTATATGCTTGTGGTTGTTGTTATATTAAGCAGTACGATAATTAGTAAACAGGTTTGTTTACTGCGTTGTTTTGTTTTTGTAGCTTTTTTATGTTTTTAATGTTAAGCGATGTAAAAGCAAAACACCAGTATCAAGAGTTTTCATTTTCGTCACAAGTATATGTATATACATAGTACAATTCCATTATAGTATATTTTATAGTCGATTATTACCAATTACAATTTATCTACTGCTTTTATCAAACCAATCTCTAAAGATATTTGCTTTTATTTACTGCTTGTGAATGTGAATGGAAAAAATAATTCTTAAATTCGTATAAAAATTTTTTAGCTACGAAATGACAGGCAACTTAATCTCCGGTTTTATTTTTTTGTAATTTTCTTTACTCATTTTTTTGTTTCATTCTCAACTAATAATGGGTTTGTCATTAGAGCATATTTTATGTTCTTTTTTTCATTACAACAAAAAGGAGAGAATAAAAAATTCCTTCTTTTTTTTGTTTATTTGTATTACTTTTCGATTTCATTTTCTTCTTCTGCTGGTTGTTGTTTTGATATGTTGCCCAATGTTGTTCGTCTGTATGTAAATGTCTATTTTAACAATATTTTTAAAAAAATCTTTTACACAAAAAAAAACTACAGAAACCAATTACAGTAATCCCTTGAAAGTCATGCACTTCAAATGCCTGTTTTACAGAACCAACCACCTTCATGTTGCAAACGTATTTCATAACTAAGTGTTGCATGTTAAATGACAATCTACAGTTGTTGTGCATGATGATTGTGTGACTAGGATGTGACTTCTCTATTCATTATCCTGGGTGTCCTTTTTTGTGCTGTGACGTTATTATTCTGTTGTTGTTGTTGTTTTTAACAACATAAATATTTCAATCTGCATTCAATGTGTATATTTATAAACGTTTTCCTTTTCTACTCTTTTTTTTTTGGCTTATGTTTGGTATTTTGTGTTGTTGTCATTAGTGTTGTCATCGTTGTTCGTTGTTATTTTTGTTTTTTATGTTTTCATTACCATTTTCAGTTTTTATTTCGTTATTCGTTTTTTTTTTTTGTGTTTTTCTGTAAGCCAAGGGAAGTTTTATAGACATTTTTCGTCATTTATGCGACATTTGCGGAGTGTATATTTAGAAACCGTATGGGGTTCCTTTTCCTAAGTAACGCCTCTTAATTTAAATTGGTTTACGCCCTTCTTGTTCATTGGTATTAATCTCGTTATTGTTGCTGCTCCTGCTGCTGCCTTTGCAGCATTCATTCATTCACTCATTATGTATTTTTAATAAACCCATTATGTATGTACATATGTATGTATTTAAGTCTGTATCAAGTGCCGTATACATTTACATACTATGTAATGAAATTGAATTCTACAAGTAAATGAACATTTATTGCAGTTTTAGTATACACTGGGGAATATAAAATTTCGAAATGGAAAGTAATCATCAGGTCAGGTAGTGAAATTATTGCATTTACACATGTTGCCATTAATAATTAATGGTTTACCATCTCTGAAGTCCAAAAATCTATGGGATTTGGATGCAATTTGCCAAGAGCCATTTGAATATTTTATGAATTCATAATGAGCCACCAAAATTAAGGGGTCGTAACTGCAAGAGCGTTAAGAGTAAAAATTAAAGAGTTTAAGGATTTCTTAAAGGGTATGGGTAGATGCACACACCTACGACTATAATTTAAAAAAAAATTAATTAAATAAAGCTCTTAAACTGGCCAATACCATGAAGATGAAGATTAATGCTTCACTTCATTGTTCAGCCGTAGATCGAGCCTTAAAAAGCTTCATAATTCTAGCTTATGCATCACTTTTGATACAAACTTGTAGTACATGGGATTGTCACGATTATTGATAGATTTTGTTAAAAAAATTTAATATTTTAAGTCATTTTAATAAAACTATTTATTTACTATTATTACAGTTTATTATCACTTTTATGAAATTTGCGCCAAAATTTTTGACTTGACGTCTAGCACCCTGCTTTGTGGCGATTTATAAGTTTCCAACTGCTTAGATAGGACAGCTTATTGTCACTCGCATCAATAACACTCTCAGTTGAAGACTGGCTGAAACCTGATGGTACAAACTATTCTTGTGACTCATTAGAAATATTTGTTGTCAACGTCATGTCCCGTTGCAATAGAACATCGATCATGTCAATAACAATAACAATTTTCTCTGTTTGATTCCTCTCTGGTTTCCCCGATACGGGTTTCCCCAAATACTGCTGTAAGTAGTTGCTACGCATATAGCATGTACTTGAATCTAAAACTGCCAATTCGAGTTCGGTGGACCACGAAATTTATAACGACCATCAAATTCAATTAGTTACTAATCTACAGGGACAAAATTAAATATGAGTTGAAAAGGTGATAAAAGAAAACAAAAGGAAAGGAAAGAAAACATAACATCTTTATGAAACTTGATTTATACAAATATCCTTAAATTAATTTCCCTAAGAATCACTGTAAGTATGCCATCATTAAGTATCAAATTTCAAATAAAATCGCTGGAGGTAATTTTCATTTTCCACAATAAAACTAAAAAGTTTTTGAATTCTGTGGCTTAAAAACTTTAATTTGATATGAAAATATATCAAAAATTAACACAAAGACATAATCATCATTATTCAAATATATTTTCTTTAATTATCTTACCTTTTAGGCGAACAAAAAATTAAATTTTTAAAAATCTTAAAAAAGGATATATGGGCTGCTCTGAAAGTATGACAGCTAAGCCCAAACTATTTACACAGTATTATTTCTTACATAAAACTACAAGTTGTGTGATCAAATTTTTATGAAAATGGTTAAAATTTTCTAACAAAAAATTAAGATTAAAAATATTTTTTTAGAAAAAATCCTTTTCATTCGAATTTCAAAAAAAGGCTTTAAGCATGATTATTAAAGGCTGAAAGACTTTCAGCTCATTTTTTCGAAAAGGCGTAATGGGTGTAAATATATCATTATCAAAGCGCATGCGCCGTCTCTTTACCTAGTATTCCGCTATGACCCGTAACCCAGCATAGACGAATTCGGTCCGATCCAAAAATCCTCAACGACTCCTTGCACTCGTGAACGAACCGTTTAGTAGGCTACTTACTTACTTAATTGGTCAATATAAACCTTATAACAATCCAGCCTCTCACACCACCTATATTGTATGTTTCATTTTATCCATGAGTGGCAGGACCTACGGGATAAAGTCAACTATGAATGATAGTTTTTTGAGAAACTTTTCAGGCATATTTTTTCATATTTCGCTTTGCACGAGATGGCTGCGTTTGTCTTATAAGCAAACGAACTACCTACTGAATAAAAGGATTTGGTGGATTACACACATGCATAATCAGTCATTACAACCCTTCAGTCAGGATTATGGATCTCGCTTCCCACGCCACTTATGCTGAGTGAAGTAATTGTATACATAAGTGGCGAAACCTACAGTTTAAAGCCGACTCCTAAAGACAAATTTTTTTAAGAAACTTTTCATGGTAGTTTCATTTACTCACCGAGTTTTTTCCAGAAATCTGTCATATTTTCGTTTTGATATCTGACCTGAAGTTTGAACCGTGGCCTTACGTCTAATAAGCCAACACACTACCTACCTACTAGACTTCGATTTGGTGGAATAGTTTTGGATTCTATGAACTCAAGGGGATATACCGCCTACTAGTTATATCGACTATACCTATTTCTCTATAAGTCTACAACTTTTGTGTGAATTTTATTCAAATTTTATGGAAATCATCTTTGACTGGATACGTTCAGTCAGTTAAATCTGGGTGTCCCAAACTTCTTCGTATCAGGTTCTTAACTACAGAACAATCCCAACCATTGTAGGTGTACGTCCAAGTGCCAGTGTATCGTTAAGATTGAAATGAAATTCTTAAGATGAATGCGATTTACGTGGTCTCTATACAAGTCGATACGTATTCCTATCTAACGTGTGGAAAAAATTAAAGTCCGTTTGAGATCATTTGTTCAGCCCTTTGCAGAGGAATGGTAATCTCATATAGGAATTCTTCCAAATTACCAATTGCATCAGCAACTACGTCGGCTGCAGTATTACCTTCACCGATTATGCGTTCTGGAGGTCATATAAGGGTTATCGTAAAGAATATAACTATCTAGTCCAGAGATTCTCGGCATTTTTGTACAGTCTTGGATGTAATGTGTCCACTCTCAAGGGATCTAATTGCCAATTTCCTTTCATTAAATACGTTTACATCCAAGAATGGAGGCCTTCCATATACCCTGACATCCTGATTTACCCAGTCTTTATGACCACCATTTCAGCATGGACAATATTAATATAATCCGATAGTGGAAATGACAATTTTGGATGCAACTGTTCCGAAAAAAGTCCGAGTTTGTCATGTTATCCTAGATGATGTTCCCTAGGACATGTAAATTATTACAATAATGGAATCTCTTCGTTATGTTGGTCATAAAATTAAGATTAAAAGAGCATTCAGATGTCATTTAATCAATAAGGACATACAGATCGCCTGTACCTAAGATGTCAACATGACTATATCTGTATACTTTCATGATCTTTTAGCGCTCTATCCTATTGCCGGCCGTTGTTTTGTCAAACGTCTGCCGGCAATCAATTCAGTATAGAGAATAATGCTTCTGATGAAATAGTTTTTTTAATAATCATTGTCATGTTGTACTTGAGCTGGATTTGATGATTTCTTTCTTCCAAAGTCAAGTATCAAACCGTGCTACAGAATGGAATAACGTAATGGCGCAAGCCTATTAATTTCCTGCAGGAATAGTGAACAGTTAACGATCTGGCAAGTCTGGTTTATGAATTCATACTACAATTGAGTTTGCTGTCCAAAAGGCTTCCGTATATGCTGTGGAGTCAACGTAGTCTAGTAGTATGTTCAAACCCCAGGTCAGACATCTCCCGCAAACAATTTAAAACTGTAGGTCCCGCCACTAATATTTCAAATTAACACACACAACATGGGTGGTGTGCGGAGCTAGATTGTATTCCTAACGAGAGGGTTGCAATGGCCAATTAAGTAAGTTCTTTTAAAACTGCTCTCTCCCGTGACGATATTAACTAAAAATAATATCGTATCCCTAGACTTACAGCTGGCTATGTATTAAGCTGTAGGCTTTAAGTTTGTTTCGGATGCTAGTTTTGTGAACTGCGCTTTAAAGCAATGCTTTGCTGTCAGACCGTGAGGCGTAAGTAATGAATTCAGTAATTCATTTAGTAATGAATGAATCCAAATGCAGCTCAAGAAGTTCGTTACTCCTAGTATTTCCTGCCTTACAACTAAAATGGGAACCTTATTCTATTCAGCAGGCATTTGTCTGTTGTGTCCTGGTAAAATTTTAACATGTTGAGCCAGAAGCTTTCGCCGTAGTCTAGTAGGTACTGTGTTGGCTTATAAGACGTGAGGTCACGGGTCAAAAACCTAGCTCAGACATCTCGAACAAAAACGAAATATGAAAATAAAATATTACGCCGGTGACTTCCTCTCAGCAGATTTCCGGCAAAAAATTGCCATGAAAAAGTTTCTCAAAAATCTATCGTTCGGAGACGACTTTACACTGTAGCTTCTGCTACTCGCGTATAAAATCAATACAACATAAGCGGTATGGGAGACTACGTCATAATTCTGAGTAAAGGGATGTAACGACCAATTATGTATGTATGTAGATGCTGTGGCAGCGATTTGAAGGTGTTTGTTCCGAACTATGCTTTGATTGGCTTAACCTTAGCGTAGATCCCACAAAGTAAATTTGGAATCTTTCTTGTAGTTACAGCTGCCACAACAGCTGCGTGGACGAAAATGTGAAGGTTTTGGCCTAAAATACAACAAATTTAGAATAAAATTTCGTTATCTATAAACATAATCCGTTTTTAGTTGTATACACTTTTTTCTGCTATAAACGTTAGCTTCTATAACTTCTTTCAAAGGGTAATTGCCTCTTAGTTAGCATAGTACTCGACGCCAATTGTTTGCAAGAAAAACCCGACTTCATGACTTTATCTGCAGAGTAGTTCGACTTTGCTTACACAGGACATCATGCATTAAAATCAGTCCGCTGTTTGAATTCTTTTTTGTATCATTCAAGAAGCGTGGCGCCTTGAGACTTTAGATATACGCTATGCAAGATTGTCACTATTTCTCTTGAAATTACTTCCGCCATCTATGCATGTAGTTTGCCACTTAATTTAAAGTCCTCTAGTTTTGTTTCTCTCAGTCTTTCTACATTCTACAAACTTCAAGATGAATTTATAATCAATTTCTTAATTAAAACCATTCAAATTAAATTTAAAAAAATATCATAAAATAAATAAAACTCTGCCTTAACCATTAAATACTTGCAAAATAATAATTAAGATTTCAAAGTAATTAAAATATTTTTGAATATATTTATGAAAATACCATAACTTATGTACTTAATCTCGTAAAAGAATTTCGAAAATAAATTTTCCATTTTTAACCACAAATCTAAAGCAATTTAAATGGAAATATTTAGACTGTGGCCAGACAATTAAAAAAAGCTGAGTTTTTTCTCTTCTCATTTCCTTAGCACTCACGTATTAGCAAGTGTTTGAATTTATAGGACGTAAAACGCATGGCAAATTCTCCTACTAATGCCCCAATACCCACCCGATACCAACACCAACACCAATACCCACCCGATACAAACACCAACACCAATACCAAGAGTAACTAAAAATTCTTTGTCTATTGAAAGGTGTAGTAATTGTATTGAAATGCAAAATGTTGTAAATATCGACAAACCATACCATACCTATCAATGTGTCTAGTTTGTATGTATACATACATACATATGTATCTACAAACACATACATATACACAAATATTTACTTTTTCATATTATACGTACATGTGTTTGTTAGTGTTTGTGTATATGTCTTCTGTTGTTGTTTTTATTTCTTTCTGCAACAGGCTAGACAGAATTTTAAATAATGTATGGAAGAGGTTGTCTAGTAAATAACAACTCAAACAGTGGGATGATTTCTTTAAATTAATATTAAAGAGTCAACAAAATTTAATTAAATTTATATTCATTCTTGTAAAATGTTGGAAAATTGTCTACAGACTTCGCTGATTCCGTTTTCAATATTTCTTACTTACTTAATTGGCCATTAACAGCCGGTTAACGGATTTCGGCCTGCATAACACACCCTTCCAGACGCCTCTGCTTCTTGTGCGCCTTTGCCAGTTGGTCGCAGCAATTGATGACAGCACTTCTTCGATTTGCTCCTTTCAACGCAAACAAGGTCATGGTCTTCGCAGACTTCCGCAAATTCCCGCTTTAAATATTCGTCTCGCCGGAGCATCCACCTTCATTCGATCGACATGGCCGAGCCAGCGCAGTCGCTGGATGTTAATACGATCATTGCGGAAATCGCAAACTCATACTGAACCGAAGATCTTACGTACGACTTTTCTCGCGAATAAACTCAAGGCTGCTTCATTAGTGCTTAATTTCAATTCAGTTAAAGTGCAGTCTGTCCTTTAATGGAAGTGGTGTTTGGATTTAGGAAAAACGGTTGAAACTAACCATTTAAAATAGCGATCACTGAGCCATAAGAGAAGTCTATAGCTTCCAAAATCTTTTGCAAGCTTTGGCTTGGTGTGACAATAAATATTGGTCACACGAAATTCACTTTTTTCTCTATTTTCCCCGCATAACACGCAGAAGTCTGCTATCAACACACAGAAATTAAATGACTCAACATGTTAAAATTTTACCAGGAGACAACTGACAGATGCCTGTTGAGTGAACCAATATTTCTATTTTAGTTGTAAGGCAGAAAATACTGTGAATGAACTCGTTGAGGCTTATTGATTTTAAGCATTGTTTGGAAAAACTCGATATCATTTGAAACAAACCTAAAAGCAACTGGCTAATAAGCCAGTTAGTTAATTCAAGTTGCAGAAAGTGTCTTAACAGGAAGGAAGCTACACAGTATCGCCGAAGAAAAATTTAATATTTAAAGCCGGCTCCGAACGACAGATATTCTTTTACCAGAATACTGCTGGGAGGAAGGTTGCCGAAGAAATATTTTTTTCATATTTCGTTTTGTTCCAGATGTCTTAGATGGGGTTTGAACTAAACACCACCTTGAGTCCAACACACTACCTACTAGACTACGGCGATTTCACTTTAAGAGAACATCGAGTGGTATACTTGAAAGTGCCTTTGGATTTTCCTGTTAAAGATGGGAGAAACAATGGCTGGTAATGAAGTACGATCATAAACTTTCGTAAGGTACGTAAAAGGTCTGTTCAAGTGCAAAGGCAATAAATTCATTTAACATGGCCTACCAAGCAAATGAGTAATCTTGATATGCTCAAAAACATTTCAATGAATCACGGATAAGTTATGATGTTGAAATCAAAGCTTAGTTAGAACAGCAGAACGAGAGAATAATCAGTAAAATAATAGGAGTCAAAAGTCGGTCCAATGTATCTGTCAGGATTTTTTAAAATGAGTCGTTTTAGTATACCTTGATGTTATTAGATGTTAATGAGAAATCATAAGAAAAAAATCGGGCTTCAAAGCAGTTTATTCTTTTCGTTATCGTTGCAAGTTTCAACGTTCTTATGATGTCTCAGTATTTATATTGTTACGAAAATAAAAAATCAAGATACTGGTGTTTTTGCTTTTACATTGCTTAACATTAAAATTATAAACAAAAACTACAAAAACAAAACAATGCAGTAAACAATTATTGTACTGCTTAATATAACAACAAACACTAGCATAAAAAAATTGTAAACAAGTAAACAAAAATCCACTAACAACACTACAATATTAAATGTAAACAAATTACACAATCAACACTACAATAATAAATGTAAACATCGTTGTTTATATTTATAGAGACTTAGAGAAGACGAAGTTACGAAGATTCGTGTTCAAGAATATTTATCAGAGTGCTTATATTGCCATATAAAAGGCAAGGCAGACAACTGGGTGAGTGAAATTCAGTCATTTTGTGTGAAGACGCGGTGCATTTGAAGACAGTAATCGTGGTTTGAAGGTCTCCGTTACAAAGATCTGTCCAATAATTGTCTAATAATTGTTATTGTTTGTGCAAAGGGTATAAACAGGGGAATAACAAAGAAAAGCAATTGTTGTCGTTTACATCAAGTTGTGAACAGTGGCACACAGAATTGTGCGAATAATAAAGAATTTTAATTAAAAGTAAATACAAATTTATTTTTATTTTATTTGCAATCTACGAGCTCATATTTTAAACGTTTTTAAAAGGTAAAAACGTAATAATATTAAAACCATTTTCCCATTGAAGATATATTATATTTCGATATAGATATAGATATATTTCGAAGCCTTAAGATGACCATGGAAGCACGTTGCAAGTGAGCCATTTTTCGACTAAAGATCCAATTACTGCTCAGTAATTAAAACCAACAGATTTGGCCACCGCTTTGTTTCTATTTTATTGTATACCAATCCAACCAGAAATCGTAGATTTGTATCGATTCCCAGCATACAGACACTGTTAAGATTGGAAAAGCTTATAGCTATAGCTAGATCGATCATTTGCAACGTAACTTCGTAGAAACGCAAACTATATGTGAGTCATGTATAGACGGGGTTTCAAATTCTTGACTTCTTATCTTACTTATCTTTGTATAGAAGGAAATAATTTAAAATATTGCAACAAGCCTTTGCATTAATCCTCCAATGAAATCAATTTAAATCGTAATTATAAAATAATTTATTTTATTTTTCATCTACAAATCATTATTTCTAAGTAATTATACTAATTACAGGATATAACAGCTCCTGCGTACTTCAACGGTCTTGCAATAAAATATTCCAATAAATTTCACTGTGCAACACTGTTATTTCCTATGGCTGATTACTACTTTCCTTGAAAATCTGCAAAATTTTTAAGTGAAGTTGGGTGCCATAGACTATGCGTGCATGCGTGTATATGCACAATTTGTTTGTGTATGTATGTATGTATGTGTATGGCATAAATTTTAATGTTTAACTAACAAGATCTCTAACATTGACACAAGACACACGACCATAATAATAATTAACGTCTTTAGAGGCATTCATTGCTTTCTTTCTTTTTTCTCTTTTTCTTTTTTTTGTGTTTTTGCTTCATTTTGTTGCAAAAAGGGTAGTTCTCTGGAAGTCTGCTATTAAACTGTATAGATTGGCATCTCTTTCTCTCAGAAGCAATTGAATCATACTCACACTTATGCACTTGTGAGATGAACATTAACAATATCCCAGTAAACAATTTATATTCAAAGAGACGAAAATTGGTAAGAAATTTGGAAAATAATCGTATATTTTAGTTGAAAATCTGGGAATGAGAAGGATTTAGGCCACATCTTGATCATCATCAATGTCGTGGATAGAATATGGTACTTGGCAAGGCAACAGCGAGTGATAGAAGCAGTCACAGGCAATTAAGTTATTTCAAACGTAGAAACTGTGACTACCTAGGTTTTCTTAAATACTCAAGATGTTCCTGGTTCTTAAAACGATCTCAATAGCCAAGCTTATTATATCGGCTGGGTCATCTATCGATTTAAATTTGATTTTGAATCTGTTAATACTTATGTCATCCTATTCTGTCACAAAACTCAGTACATTGTCTACACTAAACGTAATGAATCGATTTACGTTTGAGCAACGTTAGGATTTATTGGAAACTTATTTTCAAAACAAAGACACTTGTTCTAAAATTGCACGAAAATATCGTACAAAATTTGGTCACGGAGTATGAACAACAGCACCCGGTGTACTCGCAAGTTTATTGTAAAATTTTCCGAAACTGGTTTCATTGTTAATGGGCTAAGACGTAAGCGTGCTCGTACAGTGTGCCTGCACCCGAAAATATCGCAGCTGAACCATAACTCGCTATCGTTCTCAAGAACTGAACATTTCACATACCAGTTTACGTCAACTTTTGCGTGAAGATCTCGGTATGACGCCTTACACAGTTCAACTGGTTCAAGAGTTGAAACCGCTTGACAATCCGCTTCGTTTTCGCTTCGCTAGATGGGCCAACAAGAAACTGCAGGATGATATGGAATTTGCCAAAAATCATCTTTTCGGATGAAGCTAATCTTGGTTAAGAAACTCCACACCAACGCAGCCATTACGATTGACTGTTTATTGCGGCTTATGGAGCGAAGGCTTCATTGGCCCAAACAACCTTGAAAATGAGGAGGGCGCAACCATTACGGCCAATGGAGATATCTATCGCTCCACGCCAACCAATATTTTGTAAACGCCAGCCTTTCACGGTATTGATGTGAACTCTATTAGGTGTCAAAAGGATGATGCAAGTTGCCACACATTTCATGCCACAATCGATTTATTGCGTCAAACGTTAGATGGCCATTTAATTAGAAGAAATGGTGATGTCAATTGGAAGCCAAGAAGCTACGATTTATCACCTTTGGACTATTTTCTATGGGTCACCCTTAAAGAAAAGTGTTATGCCGGCAAACCAG
This sequence comes from Sarcophaga subvicina, assembly GCA_936449025.2. Classification (NCBI taxonomy): domain Eukaryota; kingdom Metazoa; phylum Arthropoda; class Insecta; order Diptera; family Sarcophagidae; genus Sarcophaga; species Sarcophaga subvicina. Next base: position 100,744,463 of record OW388083.2, on the reverse strand, counting down.
AGATAATTGAGCATGTGAAGGCAAACATTCGTAATGCCATTGCCGAGATATGACTCCATTTAGTCGCAAAAGTGCACGAAAATTGATCCGATCAAATGAGGTACAAAGAGGCCAGCTGCGGCAGCCATGTGAATGAAATAATATTTCATTTCTAACCGGAACAATTGTATTTCACAACAGAAAATATAAATTTGGCAAAATTTTAAATCGTTTTTGTTTTAATGCATTTTTAAATGGAAACTTTTAAATCACCCACTCTATACTCAGACGTTTGAGAGGCATATCTGGAGCAGAGATTAGCAACGAGTATTCAAAAAGATGAGCAGAATAATTTTTGATACTTATACGCATTCATACTTATTTTAATATCATAGAACCTCTATTCATATTCAAAGTTTGAAGTACTCATCATATTCATACTTAACAACACGTATGATGTTTTTGATTTCGACTCTCCATGACTCAACATATACACGAAGCACAAAATAAGTATGATTCGCGTGCGAACACTAAAATACTCACTAGAAGGTTGTGTATTTGCATGCTCGTCTGTCTTATGTCTTATTTGCTTATGTGTCTTCTTTCTTTCTTTGTAAACGCCGAACAACTAGGACTGCAAATTTCGACGACTGATTCGAGTCACTCGAATCATTTATAAGTATTATAAGTATTTTTCTAAAGTTATGAATCGGAATGAGTAGGCTTATGAATCAAACATATTTCGAATGGTATGAGTTTGATGTCAACGTTGTATGCATACTCATTGCAACCTGTACTTATAAATCAACGTTGTAGTGAGTACAAAGTACAGAAGTACATACAGAGGAGTACAGAAGTCGCCGTAGTCTAGTAGGTAGTGTGTTGGTTTATTAGACGTAAAGCCAGGGTTCAAACCCCAGGCCAGATATCAAAACAAAATATAAAAGGTATTTCTTCGGCGACATCCTCTCAGCAGATTTCTGGCAAAAACTCTGAGAGTAAATAATAATTTCTTCAAAAACAATCCGTCGTTCGGAGTCGACTTTAAAGTGTAGGTCCCGCCACTCATGTATAAAAATTAACACACAAAACATAAGTGGCGTGAGAAACTAGGTCGTAATCCTGACTGAAGGGTTGTAATGACCAATTATGTATGTATTTTTCAAAAGTCATGAATCAGAATGAGTACGCTTATGAATCAAACTTATTTCGAATGGTATGAGTTTGATGTGCAACCTGTACTTATAAATCAACGTTGTAGTGAGTACGAATGAATCAGATTACATATTTAAATTTGAATATTGTTGACTCATTTATATTCAAAAATTTCATGAGTGCTTATGAGTAGCGAAAAAGCGATTCATTGCTGACCTCTGATCTGGAGGTTCCAATCGGTAAGCATGCCAACAGAATCGCATGCGACGTGACTGTATCCCTTCTAACTTATGTTTTATTGGTTACAGACAAATATTCTTCTATAAACCTTTCATAATTAATACAGAATGTTTAAAAGTTAGGAATCTCTTGGCTTGTTAAGCTTTCTGTGGGTTGCTTTATCGTTTGCATATCAAACTGATGACAAACGCCCAGGCAATATATCTGAATGCTGTTTGCTTATTTGAAAGAAACTGTTCACAGGGCTATGCCAGTTGTAATGTTTAGAGGTACACACGCACTGAGTGAGTGCAGTAGATGCCACATGCCTTAGTATTATGTTGCAACATACACAAGCATTAAACTTTATGGTCATACAAATAAAATTACAACAACAACAAATTAAAAGAAATACTGAAAAATAATAGAAAATTTTGCAAAAATATTTTATTGTTAAGCATGAATAGGAGGAATGAGCATGTCACTCTCTTGAACATAAAATAGTCACAACAGAATAAAGTTTGTCACTAAATTGCTTCCTGTGTGCTACCCATGTTAAGGACGCGGAGGACAACGACGACGACGCAAAGTCAATGATGGTAATAATGTCACTGACGTCTGTCTTTGTTTTTATTTTTTTTTAATGTTTTTTTGTTAAAAACAATTTCAATGATTCAGCCAGAGAAAGTGTACAACTGAGAGGCAGAGTCAAAGTCAGAGTCTATTGAACAAGGGACCAAGAATGACGTCAACACTTCTTTATGCTGTTTTAAATTCTTTATTGAAATGTTGGTTGTTTTTATTTTCATTTTTAATAGCAACAACAACAACAACAACAACATAAAATGAAAATAAAATATATTTTTATTAACAACAAAATATTTTTAATAGAATGAGAGAGAGAGAGGGAGAAAACAAATTTTTTCTTTCATTCGTTCATAATGTGTCTATAAACAATTTTTATTGTCATTATGTTTTCCGTTTTAATAAGTAATTGAAATATTATGGAAATCAACACACACAGAAAATTCTTTATGACTGACACACTGGTGGGGTGGAAAAGGAAACAGTTTTTCTTGGACTAAATAAATAACAAACAAACGAATGACAAAAGCCATAAGGGGAGTACATACACATACTAGTTCGTCTATAAAAATCATGCCAAATAACCGGAGGGAAAGTTTAACAAAATCAAAATCTATGTTAGAAATCTATGGTAATTTTACTTGGGCTTTGTTTTGTAAATGTTGTACGAATGAATGATTTCACAACTGTATGAATAATTTTTATTTGATTTAATTATGTTGGTCGAAAGCAAATATGAATCATGCGTATAATATTGCAAGGGGTTCGATGTTGTTTTTTGTGGTGACAGAATTTTAAAAGGGGAGTTGCAACAGCACTGATTAAACCTCGTTAGAAAATGTTTAATTTTTAAAATTTTAACAATATTAGAATTCATACATTCATACATAATTTGTCATTACAACCTTTCAGTCAGCGAATTAGAATTTGCTGACGGAAAAGATATTGTCTTCCATCTTTGACAAGCCATAAAGAATAAGTGTTGTCGTTATGTATCAGCTAAATGGTTTTCCACATTTCCGATTAATTCAGATTCCACAAGACGTAATAATTTTATCATGGGTTTCATATATAAAAAGCGCATGGCAGCTCTGCTAGAACTCCAAAGAAGTAGGCTCAGTACAGTTTTCGGGGATATTACGGGGCATTGTATTGTTACGTTTTTACCTTTTAACCCTGGACAGTTACTGTTCGTCGAATCGAACAGTATTTCGCTCTCTTTTTCAACAACGTTAGTTGATAACGAAAGCTTGCAGTGAGCAGACGTAAATTTTTTTGTAATTGTTTGTCGATTCAACGATGAATAACTTTACTGTAAAAAAATGAAGAGTAACCGTCCAAGGCTAAAAACGTTTAAAATACGAGCTGGTAGAATGCAAATAAAATAAAAATAAATTTGTGTTTAGTTTTAATTAAAATTCTTAATTGTTTGAACAATTCGGTGTGCCAATGTTCACTACTTGATGTAAACAACAACAATTGCTTTCTTTGTTATTCCTCTTTGCACTCTTTTGCGTAATTTGTTCGACAGGTCTTATTAACAGAGATCTTCTAACCACGATTACTTTCTTCAAACACACCGCGTCTTCATACAAGACTGACTGAATTTTTACTGACTCCGGTGCCTGCGTTGGCTTGCCTTTTAACGCCTTGCCTTTAACGTAATGCATCTGCTTTATTGTTATCTACAATGACACAAAGCGCAGAAAGCCATATGAGAATAAGTATTAAATGTCTCGATATATTCTCTGGAAAAACCATCATTTTTGATAAGATATTTACTTTGAAGCCTAGCCTAGCCTAGTAAGTAGTATGTTGCCTTATTAGACATAACGCCTCTCTTCAAACCTTAGGTCAGATATCTCCAACAAAACGAAATATAAAGAAATATTCCTTCGGCGACTAGCTCTCAGCACATTTCTGACAAAAACTCTGAAAATAAATAAAATTGCCATGAAAAAGTTTCTCAAAAATCTATCGTTCGGAGTTGACTTTAAATTGTAGGCCTCGCCTTTCATGTATAAAAAAATAGCAAATGCAATATAAGTAGTGTTAGAAGGTAGGTCGTAATCCTGACTGAATGGTTGCTATAACCAATTATGTGTGTATGTTATGGAAGGATATTTGTCTGTAACCAATGCAACTTAAGATGGAAGAGATACTGTCACGTCTCATGCAATGCTTCTAGTATGTTCGACGATTGAAACCTTCAGATATTCTTCTTCAACAACTAAGTCCAATATTGAAAAATATGAAATTGTATCAAGAATTTAGGGAACTTAGGTAGTCACAGGTTATTCATTTGACATTGGTTAATTGCCTGGAATTGCTTATTTCACTAGCTGTTGCCTTGGCATGTACCCCGTACTGTCCATGACATTGATGTTATGTGAGAAGCTAGGTCGTAATCCTGACTGAAGGGTTGTAATGACCAATTATATACATATATATGTATGTATGCAACGACGAAAAAGAAGAGAAGACCACAGAACTTCTTTTCTATCATTCTCCGACGCTTGGGAACCTAAGAAGAAGAATTCTTGGCCACCCAAAATTTATTGACAGAGTTGTAAGTAAGGATTTGAAATTATATGATGGAATAGTTAATCTTGGTGTTACAGCGGGACCTTATACAGCCCAAATAAGCTTTGCCCATTGCGGTGGCTGCAAACTCAACCTAGCCTAATCCATTAACTCTACTTCTGTTTGCATGTATTTGTAACGATTGAAATAAAAAAAAGCCCCTTTAAAGTGAATGCAAGTTTGTCAGTGTCCTTTATTAACATATTTTATTATGATAGTCTATTTAAAATAAATATTTATTATTGTTATTAAATTGCTAAAATAGTTACAACATTTTCTTTCTTTTTTTCTGCTTCTTCTTTATCATTACATTATAGTTTCCATCCTCCTTAGCAATAATATTCTCTACCAGGTATTATTTTATTAGAATTTTTCCTTTTTCTGTTATAATAAAAAAAAGGAAAAATATCCCCAACGGTAACTAAATTGTCATTTCGATAGCTGAAGCCATAATTTATAGTGAACGTTTATAAATTTAAATATTTTGTTATTTTTTCTCTTTCTTTCTCTCTCTCTCTCTCTCTGTATCTGTTTTATCATCAATTTAACTACAATGCTGTTACAAAAAAAAGCGGTTGTATGCCACAGAGCAGGACAACGTTTCAAATAGGCTATGTATTCTACAAAATTTTTTTTTAAATTTTTATTAAAATTTTTTAAAATATTTACAGTTTTTGTTTAAATTTTTTTGTTTTTTCTTTATTTTTTTAGATTTTCTTTTTGTTGCCGAGTCCGTTTTTATTAAAGAGTGACACTTCTGTAGTACTGTTGTTACCTTCCTGTGTATTGAACATGATTGTGAATTTTTATTCCATTTAAGAGGCAGAAGAAAAAACAGCAAAAAAAATTATGTAATACCAAAAATAACAAAAAAAATGAAATTGTTTTCATTTTAACCGGAATAAATAGAATCAAAGTAAAAAAGCAAACAGAAAATGTTACAAAAAGCGTGTAAGAAAATAGCCGATCAAGTCTGGGTAGATTACACACTACTTTACAGTAACGTTTTGATCGATCGAGTTTCTTCTACAGACTCATGTCTACCCAACGATTTACTTAACTGAATCGATTTTAAAAAATTTTTCTTTTTTCTTTATAAGATTTGTATGGACGTAAGAGACAGTTACTCAACCATAAAAGTATAAATACGGTTTAAAAATTTTGTAATTTTAGATGATTTAAAGGTAACTCTTATATGTGTTCTGGGACACAGGGAAATCATTGGAAATTGCATTGCTAATTAGATGGCCAGACAGGTACAGACTCAGCAAACTCCGACCTGTTACAGAGCATAGGTATTCCCATTATTTGGATGATTTAGATATTGTCCGCTCGTTCCACTGGAAGGCCCTATCTCGTTGACAGCAAGCAGGTACGTGCAATATTGCTGGACTTCCAAGTGATTTATATTGGTTTCTTGAAAGCTAGTTAGACCACCTATAACAGGCTTTTTTCACAAAATTTAATCAGCATTTTCGTATCCGTATTTTGTCCCCCATTTCCTTTGTCTAATGACAGCTCAACCCCAACAAACTGTTTTTATGCCTGCAACAAATCGTTATCCCAAAACTCTTTCATCCAGTATGTCATAGAACATACCTCGTATACTATATCGTTATAGGGTAACAAGGTATCTTTTGTGTTTATAGAATATAGTTGGTTTTTGTACGGCTATGTGTCAAAAAATATTTAGTTTTCAGTTATCAATTACTAGGAACTAAAAATTTCTTTATTTTTTTCCATTTTTTTTCGCCATTTTTTTATTCGTTGCCTTCAATATCGAACAACATTTTGTTTTTATGCAAATCATATGGATTTTAAATTAATGAAGACAGCTGCTTTTTATTAAATAAATTGTGATAAAAATATAAACATTTATCGTTCATATAAAATCATACAAAATTTTTATTTTATTTTGTATTTTTTTTTCTTATTTTTTTTTATTTTTTTTTTTGGAAAAACAAAATAAATTTTTTTAAAAATCTCACTTTGATATCGTGAATAGTGATTTTGTTATATGATAATAGAAATAAACAAATTCGTAAACTCGATAAATAAAAATATTTAAACAAATTCTTTTTTCATTTTTTAAAGGCAGTCTGTAACCGGATAACAAAATAAGCCAACATATTTCGTTTTTTTGCATGTACAGCTGTATTGTTTTTCTGTAATATGGCGGATTAAAATCAAGTTTAAAATAAAATATGTGAAAGAAAAAAATTTTTAATGGAAGGCTTTTCTAAATTTCTGGAATTTAAAATCAAAAAAAAATTATCATAACTGACTGCTGCATTGTTAGACGTACAGTGAGCATCAAAAGAAACTTTACACTAAGAATAAAATGCTAACAATCACCACACTCAATTTTGTAAGCGATGCAATGTTTGTTGAGTGGAGGAATTTTGCCTGAATTCTCCTAATTTACCCGGATATCCAGGCTGCGCTTAAGTTCTTTGCCAACGTTGTTTGAGCGTCTGTTCTTGTCCGTGAATGCCAAGGACTTCTTAAAGAAATTTAGGATGATTAAAAGTTAACTCTTGTATGAATTAGGGGAAGCAGGGATATTGTTGGAAATTGCATTGCTAATAAGATAGCCGAAGCGATACGCAGCTAGCAATCCCCGACATGTTACAAAGCGTAGGTATTCCCAGCCATAAACACATACATACTTGGTTATTGCAACCCTTCAATCACGATTATGGACCTAGTTTCTCACAGCAATTATGTTGTGTGCGTTAATTTTATACATGAGTGGCGGGATCTGCAGTTCAAAGTCGACTCCGCACGACAGATTTTTGAGAAATTATTCAATGCAATTTTGTTTATACTCAGAGTTCTTGCCAGAAATCTGTTGAGAGGAAATCGCCGAAGAAATATTTTTTCATGTTTTCGTTTTAATGTCTGACCTGGTGTTAAGCCAACACACTATCTACTAGACTACGGCGAATTCAGGTATTCCCATTGATTCGGTGAATTTGGTTTTTGTAAGTTCGCTTTACGGGAAGACCCTATTTCGTTGACAGCAGGAAGTTACGTGTGATATTGCCAGGCTCTGCCGGAAACGACAAGAAGAGGGCTGAATTTATTCTGTGGTTAAATTATATGGCCATTCATCAAACATTGTCAATCCTTATCGCAATCCTTTGGTAGGCATGCCAAAAGATTTGACATACCAACTAATAACTTCTGCTGTAGCTGTGGTTGTGAAGGAGGAATAACACTGTCTTTCACATTATGTGTCAGTGCCCTGCTCTAGTCATGAGGAGATGGATATTTCTGAACTCTGATTTTCTGACATCGTTGACCGAACTCTATAATATAAAGATTACTGAATAGCAAGGTTTATTTTTGACTCGGGATGATTTTCTCCAGGGCGTGGTTGACGCCCGAGTAGAATTAATTGGGCCTAAATGCTATCCTAAATGGGATCTCTTTTTTCGAGCTAAATGGATATCTTATTTTGAAACACATATTATATGGCAAAGAATACGAAACCTAATCGATTTTTCAAACTAAAAAATGCGAACGTTCCAAGCGTCAGATACAATCGCAAAAAAATTGGGCATATGGAAACACCGTTGAAACTCCGGTTTTCCAAACTGTCGAATCTAATAAGAAGAGGCTAAAAAACATACTTACTTACTTAATTGACCATTAACAACCCGTTTAACGGATTTCGGTTTGCTTGAAAACATTCTTCTAGGCGCCTCTACTTGTTGCGCGCCTATACCAGTTGGTCACACCAATCGATGACAGAACTTCCTCGATTTGGTCCTTCCAACGCAAACAAGGTCGTCCTCTTCGCCGACTTCCGCAGTTCCAGCATCAAATACCAATCTCTCCGGAGCATCCTCGTTCATTCGAACGACATGGCCGAGCCAGCGCAGCTGCTGGATGTTAATACAACGTCTATGTCGTAGAGGAGCTCATACAGCTCACTGTTGGATCGGATGCGGAATTTATCGTCAACTCACAATGGACCGAAGATCTTACGTAGGAGTTTTATCTCGAATACTCTTAAGGCTGCTTCATCAGTGGCTCTTGCCTCTGCGACATAAAGAAGCACGGGGAGGATGAGCGTACTGTAGAGTATTAGTTTTGTCGTGCGAGAGAGGTCTCTGCTACTTGGCAAGAGTGATCCTGCTCTTGATCTCCAGACTAACATCATTTTTATTGGTAGAGCCTAAAAGACTGAGAATAAAATTTGTGCTAAATTCGACCGAAAGCTGTCTGTCTTTTTCTAGTTTTATTTTGTAACAAATCTAACTCGTTCTTTTTCTCCTTCAGTAAACCCGAGCATTACTTTATCTGTGGTATGAAAAGAATAAAAAACTCATACAATTGTTGTAAATTAAACCTCATCTAAGAATTTTTCGCCTTTAAGCTCCAGTTGCGTGGCTTTTATACTTTGTGTTTGTTGTTTATACATCCTAAGTTTTCTTTTGTTCCTTTCCTTTTTTATTTTGAATATTTATTTTTATTATCATCTTTGGCTGTCTATAATCTGTATACATTTAAGATGTTCTAAAATGGCTTTTAATAGTCGATTTAATCGATTCAAAAACAGATTGAAAACTCTTAATGCTATTTGGCTAAGAAAGAGTTTTTCTTGTGGCCTTTCTGCTAATGCTACTGCACAAACTGTTTAATCACTACCACAAATATTTTTGCATATTCAATACATACATACAGACATGCATGCATTGTTGGATATTGGCCAGTTTGAAGTCAACAAGAGCGTGTCAAAAGAAGCAACACAAAACCAACATCTACCAAGAGAGAGGGTCTTCTCTTTGATTATATTGTATGGAGTGTATACAATACATATGTACATATATAAGGAATAAAGTAAAGCCCTAATCCTTTACCCCTTAGACATTAAACCCGTGACTGTGTATGTAAAAATATTTGATAATGGAATAGAAGATACTCATGTGCAATAACAATTACGAGCAGAATATTATCACAGAAAAAAGAAGGAGAGCACACAACAGATATTTAAACAAATTAAAAAAAATGTTTTTTTTTTTTTGTTAAGGTTATCGTCAGCTGTTTCTTCTGCTTGTCCTGTGCTTAATACCTCTGGGATCTTGCATATGGTATTGTGTCTTCGTAAACATGACTTCTATTTTTTAGGTAGGGTGGGTAACATAAAGATTAACTCTGTTTAGCTTGACTAAATTTGGTAAAAACAAAATTAAGCTGAATTTTTGCTTTTCTTTTCGGTTTTTTTTTATATTTTAGTTGCACTCATCAAGTGTTTAATGGAGGAGATGTGCAGCTATGCACCGTTCAAAATTTCGTGGAAAGTTAAAATAAATTTAAAATTTTATTGAAAATTTTTGTCAAGTACTTTAAGCCAAGATCCATGAAGAACATCTTTCATTGGTATACATATACCGAAAATGTTTCTTTCTAAAGAGTAAAACCAAAAAACGTTCTGAAAATGTGTACATAATTGATCATCTCAACCCTTCAGTTAGGATGACGACCTAGCTTCTCACTTCACTCATGTGGTGTGTGCTAATTTTATACATGAGTGCCGGGGACCTACAATTTAAGGTCGATTACGAACAGCAGATTTTTGGGAAACTTTTTCATGGTAATATTATTAACACTCAGAGTTTTTGTCATATTTTTGTGGCACATGTCTGAACTAGAGTTTCAACCCTAAGGCTTGCCTCTATTAAACCAACACTCTACCTATTAGACTGCGAGGACTCATGTAAGGTACAATGGTGAGGAAATTTTTTCAGTGAATACCTGACCTTACTATAATGATTTCTGGAGAATCGGGAGTGTTTAAGAATCTTTTTTTGGCAATTTTTATTTAGTCTAAGAATTTTTGCCAGTAATCTATTGAGAGGAAGTCGCCGAAGAAATATTTTTTTAGATTTTGGTTTGATCGAGATGGTTGACTTGAGTCTACGGCGACTTCATGGTGCATGCACCAGGAACCCGGTTTCACTTCACTGCGCCTATCAGTGAGATTAGATCAAAGGGATTCTGAACCTTCCACTTCAACCGAGCTTAAAATATGTCTTGCATATATTCGTATCATATACATATGGATAAGTCTACAAAGAAAGACTTAGAAAAGTATCATTGACATTAGCCACGTCATGAAGTAAATCATTGCAGATCGGTTGAATACATTTAGCACAGTCTAGTGGAATATATTGAAAAATCGCTAGAGTGCATGAAGTTTACACTCGTCTACACTCAGTAGGCCTTTAAAAAATGTTTAACTTGATAAAATTTCTGAAAACAAGGAGGAAAGCTGAAATTTTTGCTCCCAAAATTAAATATTTCAAGCTGAGTTTCCCCGTAGGTTTAAATATCCCAGAAGCCTATGACATCGAAAGATGTGATCAATTCAAGTGGGATAGAAGATATAAAGCATGGGGCATAGCAATGCTCTCTAATACTCAGCTCGCCGTCCTAGCTCTCGGCTCTTATGAGGTAACTTCGAAAATAGTATAAGACTGTCTCAGAAATCTGTATCAGCTGGGTAGAGAAAAAATATCCCAGGTTATGTGGTAACTGCTGGCAGTCAGTAGGCAAATATGTATGCTTGCAAGCTATCGTGCTACTGAAGGGGCCAGAAACTTGCAATTGAATAGAGACTGTTGTTTCGAGAAGTGTACATAGCGAAAGAGCAAAATCTGTCCTCAAACGAAGTGGGTTTGAGGCAAAAATAAAATTTTTGCAAATGACAATAATTAGAGATCAGAATTATGCATCAGACTAAGCAAGAATAAGCTGAGGTTGTTAATCAGTTTGTCGACAGGCCACTGTAGACTGAAAGTATATTTTTTCAGAATGAAAATCGTCTCGAACGTAATGTGTGGATTCTTTGATGATAAAGAATAAACAATCAGAACACATTGTGGGAACCTTTGAGGCATTAATACATCAGAAAAGGAAACACCTGGATACATATCCGATGATGAGTAGAAAATTACGTTTGTTGACAGCGAGCTGTATGCTGAAATTTATCTGGGGACATTATATGGATAGCCTATATGAGGGGATTACTAAAGATGGTATGATCGCAATAATTGAGTCTCCTGATTTTATAAACTTGAAAAAGTTGACAAAAATATCTTCACCTTCTGCGGGATTACCCGAGTTTGTAGTTCTGAACTTTGGCCGCGCCGCTATACCAAGCTGCTAATAAAGTCGCTGTAGGCTAGAAGGTAATGTGTTGGCTTACTGGCCATGAGGCCACAGGTCATCAAAATGAAATACGAAAGGAAAAATATTGCTTCGCCGACTTCTTTCAACAGATTTCTGGCAAAAACCCTGAAAAAAATCTCTAAAATTGCCATGAAAAGTTTCTCAAAAACCTATCGTTCGTAGTCAACTTTAAACTGTAGGTCCCGCCACTCATGTATAAAATTAACACACACACAAAGTGGTGCGAGAAGCTAGGTCGTAATCCTGACTAAAGGGTTGTAATGGCCAATTATGTGTGTATACCAATCTGCTACAGGCAATCAATAATTTAACTGGCCTATCTATGGCGAGCCATGGAACCATACTAAAGTTTTCTTTTTGGAACGAACGTGAGAATGGCGGAAAATTGGTCCGCATGGTCTTTGTGCAAGACAAGAATGCAGAGAAATTTTCGCTAACTAGCAAATTGTATAAAGAACAATTGTCAAAGGATCTGATCAGCAATGTTTTAAAGAATTCCTCTTGGGGAACGTTCCGTCATATGAAACTGGAAACTGATGTGGCCACTTTACAAGTTGAGCATGCCTACGTTAATGCTCTTACCAAGGGTGATTTGGCTTCTTTGAAATGGATATAATCTCCTCAATTGAATACCAACATGTTGGACGATAATTCAGAATTGTGTTCTGTTTATTATGCTCCCATTAATTTAAGTGACGTCATGTTGTTTTGTGGCAAACTTAATGCTGATGCCTTACCAGCTGATTTGGGTCTTCAGAATTGTGTATTGGGTTTGGAGTTTGCTGGACGTGAGTCGAAAGGACATAGAATAATGGCTATAGTTCCCGCCAAATTATTGGCTACAACTTGTGTGGCTCGCAAAAATATGATGTAGGAAATCCCTGATAACTGGACCATGGGTTTTGTACTACGCTTTGGTTGTACGCGGCCAAATGGAAAAGGGTGAAAAGATTTTGATTCATGCTGGTTCCGGAGGTGTCGGTCAAGCTGCCATTTCGATCGCTTTACATCACGGCTTAACCGGTTTTACTACCGTTGGCAATAAGGACAAACGAGAATTCCTGAAGAAACGTTTCCCTCAATTGAAGGACAATCGTATTGGCAACTCCCGTAACTGCTCCTTCGAGCAAATGATCATCGCGGAACCGAGGGACGCGGCGTAGATTTGGTGTTGAACTCATTGGCTGAAGAAAAACTTTAAGCTCCTGTTCGCTGTTTGGGCCTAAATGGCAACAACTCTCCATTGGGCATGTCAGTATTCTTAAAGAATACCTCGTTCCATGGCATTCTCTTAGACAGTGTTGTGGATGGAGAAGAAGTCATGCAAAATCTAGTTGTGGCCTTAGTAGCCGAAGGTATCAAGTCAGGAGCAGACAGACCTTTGCCCACATCTGTCTTCAACGAACATCAAGTTGAATCCGCATTCCGTTTCATGGCGTCTGGTAAACACATTGGCAAGGTTGTCGTAAAAATAAGGGACGAAGAAGATGGCCGCAAAACCCTTAAACCCTCGGTTCGTTTGGTCAAAGCTATACCCCGTACGTACATGCATCCTGGAAAGTCTTATATTATTGTCGGTGGTTTGGGTGGTTTTGGTTTTTTATAATTTTTATTTTTATCATTTAAAATTTTCTCAGTCATATACTTTCAGACAACGCCTACTTTATAATGTAGTTTAATACCTATTTTCGGTCAGTGTAATCGTGAGCAATAATAGTTTTATTTTATTATATACATACATATGCATGCATGTATGTATATGTGGCACATATTTATCCTGATTCCCTATTGTCCTCTTTTTAATTTGTTCCTGTTGGTTTTTTTGTTTTTTTTTGTTGTTTTTGTTTTATTAACCATTTAAGTGTAACACAATCTAAAAACTGTTTGTCTGCATTTTGCTTCACTGATTTAAAAAATGCAAATTAAATTGCCTTCTATTACACACACCAACAATTTCTTATCGTTACGATACGTTACGTTTCGTTTCGTTTGCGAACAAAAAGAAAGAAAAAACGAGAAAAACTTTCCTGAGTATCTCTATTACACAGCAACAACAACAATAGCAACAGCAAAAATTCAGATTTAAGTGGGATTTTGTTGCAATTGTTGTTATTATTGCTCAATTTTTTTTTTTTTGCTTTTGTTCAGAGATATGAAGATACAAGTGTATCAAGTGAAGGAGTTGCAGGAATACAATTTCGTCGTGCACAGATTACAACAATGCAGTCATGTGTGTGGGAAGACAAGTCCTATACACCTGTTCTCAGAGAAGTTGTTTCCAGTGCCATTATGTGGAACACACATATGTCTGTATGTATGTATGGTATGTATGTATGCAGTTAATTTTAATTTCAAGATATTCTTGGACTAAATAGAGCAAACCGAGCAAAGCACACATGCATAGAAAAGGGATTAGAAGTGATCGTTAAAAGATTTACAAAAAATTTTAAACTGCAGATAGAAAAAAAGGAGGTTATAAAATGGAATTAAAATTGGAAAAACAGTAAATGGAAGGTAAAAAAAAATAGGTGTCATAGCATTTAAATTGGTAACATAAATCAGCTGAGAATCACTAATTCAGTCGACTTTTCTTGTATTACTTCTCGTTCCATGAAAAACTTGGTTTTTCGCAAAAAAATCTCCGTTTCTCCTTCCAAGCCGTTGTTAGGCTGACTGTAGTGGGCTCCACAAAGATAAGCTTGTCGCCTATTAGTGTCTATAAGTCAAAGAATATGCAATTGAGAGTAGTAGTGCAAAATTTTGCTTATTGGGTACCAATGTTTAAAAATAAAGCGAATAGAGCAAAGAGAGGCATTTATAAATCTATCACACTTAGAAGTCGCCGTAGTCCAATAGGTAGTGTATCGGCTTATTAGACGTGAGGCCTCGGTTCACGCCCTAGGTCAGACATCTCCGGCAAAGCAAAATACCAAAAAAAATTTTCGCCGACTTCTCTCAGCACATTTCTGGCAAAAACTCTGACAATAAATAAAATTGCCATGAAAAGTTCCTCAAGTTTCTAAAAAATCTGTCGTTTAAAACCGACTTTAAACTGTAGGTCCCGCCACTCATTTATAAATTAACGCTCACAACATAAGTAATGTGAGAAACTAGGTCGTAATCCTGACTGAAGGGTTGAAATGACCAAGTATGTTATGTATTATCAGTACTGAGAAGCTCACAAATATTCAAACCAACCAAGCTTAGAATATCAATATCAAACCTTTCTAGTTTCAAGTACAATTATGCTGCCATTTATTAACACGTTCCACAGTGTCTAATGCAGAATATTCTGATTCTATATCATAGGCAACACAGTTCTCTAGAACTTAAACAGAATTCATACACTGCATTGAATTTCTCTTGCGGAAGAGACGCTACTTTGTTGATTGTGTGGCAAGTGGTACCATCCTGTTAGAACCACATATGGTTCAGGTCCATATACCCAATTTCTAGCCACAAGAAGTCCGTTATCCTCCCGCGATTGCAAACATTATTCACGGTAAGTACTTAACCGACTTCAATTTCGTAGAAGTACCACCCGCTGAAACCGCTAGCCTATAAACCACACCGAACTGTTATTCTTTGTGAATGTATTGCATTTTCAACAATCACTCGTGGTTTTTCATTTGCCCAGATGCGGCAATTCTGCTTGTTAACGAATCCACTGAAATCCATTGAAAGTGTGCTTTGTCGATAAAGATGATTTTCCTTGTAAATTCGTAAATTCGTATTTAAGACGCTTAAAATGGTTAGCAGGCTTCAGTGCTTGAGTCAATTGAATCTAGTAAGCGCGTAAATTCAATTCCTTATTCAAAAGTCGCGTCAGTGATGTTCATGAGGTGTTCAGCTGTTGGCCATTACAACAAGTCGGGGTTGACTGCTCTTCTACCACACAGTAGGCCCTTAGCCCTTAAGTCAATTGAACATAGTATGCGTGTAAATTCAAATCTTTATACAAAATTCATATCAGTGATATTCGTGAGGTGTTCAGCTGTTGGCCATGACAACAAGTCGAGGTTAACGGCTCTTCTGCCACTCTATCGCAAACAACGCTAAAAGTTTTCGCAGAACGAACTTGGCGAGCAAGCACAGATGTTTTTCTATTTCCTACAGACCCAATATGCTGAAATTTGCGTACAATTCCACTGATTGTGGGTCACATTTGGTTGATTATGCTGACTACAAAAGTTACGCGGTGCACGAAATGCATTTTAATTTGAACACCCATTTTCCGTAAAAGGCTTCAACAATCTTAAAGCGCTTGTCAATTAAGTCAAACACTGAAACAAAGAATTGTCAAATTGAGATTAATAAAAGGCATGACGCAGCCATAAAGTCGCTGCAGTCTAGTAGGTAACGTGTTGGCTTATTAGACGAAAAGCCAGGGTTCGAGCCCCAGGCCAGACATCAAAATAAAACACAAAAAGTATTTTTTCGGCTGCTTCCTCTCAGCAGATTTCTGGCAAAAACTCTGAGAGTAAATAAAAATTGCCATGAAAAGTTTCTCAAAAAATCGTTCGGAGTCGACTTTAAACTGTAGGTCACGCCACTCATGTATAAAATTAACACACACAACATAAGTGATGTGAGAAACTAGGTCGTAATCCTGACTGAAGGGTTGTAATGACCAATTATGTATGTATGTATACTTATAAATGATTGATGAGTGACTCGAATCATTCATCAAAATTTACAGTCTTAGTTGTTGTTGCATTTACAAAAAAAGACGAATAAGCAAAAAAGACAGAACAGCAAGCAGAACAAACACACAACCTTCAAGTGAGTATTTTAGTGTTCGTACGCGATTCATACTTATTTTGTAATTCTTGTATATGTTGAGCCGAAATCAACAACATCATACGTGTTGTTAAGTATGAATATGATGAGTACTTCAAGTTCTTCTAAAAAAATGTCTTCATGAACAGCTTCTGTGAAGGCTTCTTTCATTAGGAGGCAAATATTCATCGGAATTTTCAGAAACATCACGACGTTGACGGTACTTCACACGATTTACGGTTTTATATGCATAACCATTGTCATTCAAAATTGTAGCATCATCTGCAACTGATGCCTTATATTCGTCAGTACTTTCATTAAAATTGTCTGAAGTCTCAGTTGGTGGCAAGTAATTATCGCTTAATTCACCAACATCTCTACGTTGACGATATTTTAAGCGTCGTACAGTTTTATATTTGTATCCTTCCTGGTTCAGCATGGTTATGTCAATTGGTTTTTCTGCATCGTTAATAAAATTCGTTGCGGCATTCTGTTGTTGCTGACTTAATCCATCATCAAACTTTGAATATGAGTAGAGAGAGGTTCCATAATATTAAAATAAGTATGAATGCGTATAAGTATTAGAAATTATGAGCATGATTCTATTCTACTCATCTTTTTTTTTGGAATACTCATTGCTGACATTTGGTATGTATGTATGGATGTAAAAAGTGTGATGATAAGGTGTGACTCACAGCTAACATCGTGGTTCTGAATGTGTAGTTGCAACAGAAGATATTTTCATGCCAAAACTTAAGTATCTAGTGATATTTGTGAGACCATGAGTAGAATACTACCAGCCGTTCGATGCTCTATAAATGTCTGCCAATATTTTAAATGTAAAACAATAAGAAAGAAACCTCATACAGCCAATTAAGGTATCCAACATCAGTACGTAAAATGTAAGAAATATTACTACGTAGACGAAATCATTTTATCGTTTTTTACCGATTACAACTTAATCTACATTGCAGCTATAAATAGAATAACTTTTTGCAAATCATCGAAACATACTTTAAGTGTAAGTGTGTGTATGTTTATCGATTTTGGTTTGTCTCAACTTGAGCTCATCATACATTAAAATGTATGACATGATACAACAAATAAGGATTTCGCTAAACGAATAACAATCGCAACCTTAAATCTATAAGGACAGACAGACAGGCTTCCCTTTACACCACCACTAGCTTCTAAAAAAAGCAAAAAAGCTTATGAAGACAAATAAACCACAAGAACAAATAGAAAAAAAGAAAAGAACAACCACTTAATAAAACTTATAAGACAAGAAGACTTGGAAATGGAGTGCTCAAGACTGAGTTAGCCTAGTTAAGATTGCATGGCATGGCATTGGATTGGATTGGATTGGTCTGGATTGGTTTGCATGAGATGGCACTAGTATGTGTGCTTAGCATTGATTAGACTTTTACGAGTGCCATACTTTTTTTTGCTGTTTCAGTGGCTTTTGTTTCAGTTGTTTCGCTTTATTTCATTTTAATTTAAAAAGTATATTTAACTTTGGCCAAAAACCAAATGTTATTATTTATTTGCTTGTCCGTTTGTTTGTTTGTTTGTTTGTTGTTCTGTACTTATTGTTGTTGTACTTGGTCTTCACTAAATATTAGATGAGCTTGAATAGTTGTTGCTACAAATGATGAAACGATGGAATGGAGTGGATGGATAACTGCATGAATGAATGAGTGAATGTTTGATGTCAGTATTGCTGGCTGTTTAGTTGATATGAATTGTCGGAGGAACCTTTTGTCTGTCTATTTGTGTCCTGTATGTCTTCTTTCTGCTTGTCATTCCGTTTGATATTGAGAGCCAATGATGAGTAGGACAACCACTACCACAATGACTTTGACGATGATGATGATGATGATGATGACAAAAAAGTTGTTATTATTGTTGTACTCTGACGATGATGATAATAAGTTTGTTAAACTAAAAAAAAAAAACAGAAAGGAAAACGTAATTCATTCTGTACATTTCTTTGTTTCTTATGAAATCTACTGGGATTTGTATTTCGAAATTAGATTTTTCCGCTTGTTTGCTTTAATGTTGTTTATGAGCTTTTGTTTTGTCATACCATACCATACCGTACCGTATGCCTTGGGTACTCTACTTCATTCCTATTTTTATCTTTATTTTCTGATTTTTTCCTTTACCAAACAAACAGAAAAAAACATCTTGTTTTTCATAAGTAATCTGGGTTAAATAAATCAAGAATAACAAAATTTTTCCGCAAAAACTGATCGAAGAAACTACAACTAAATAAGTCAACGTAGTAATTTAGAAATTGAATTTTAAGTTTTCGTAATATGAAATCAAATTGAAGACAAATTTTTCTAAAGTTTTACAACATTTGATAAAAACAAATTTAATAATAAAAAAAAAAATATAATTCAATTACTAAGGACAGAATCAATTAATTAATACATCTCCAAATACCCTTAGAAATAATGGATTACTGACGAATCTTTATGCGCCGAATAGTTTTGTATTCGTAACCATTATCACCCAAAATAGTAGAATCCTCGGGTTCCTCAGCAGATTTTACTTCAGCAACTGCTTCTGTGGAGGCTTCTTCAGTGGCAGGAAAATATTCGTTGGCAATTTCAGAAACATCACGACGTTGACGGTACTTCAAACGACGTACGGTTTTGTATTCGTAGCCATTATCACCCAAAACGGTGGATTTCTCAGATTCCTCAGCAGATTTTACTTCAGCAACAGCTTCTGTGGAGGCTTCTTCAGCGACAGGCAAATATTCGTTGGCAACTTCGGAAATATCACGACGCTGACGGTACTTCAGACGACGTACAGTTTGGTATTCGTAGCCATTATCACCCAAAACAGTAGATTCCTTAGGTTCTTCAAGAGATTTTACTTCAGCCGCAGCTTCTGTAGAGGCTTCTTCTACTGAAGGCAAATATTCGTTGGCAACTTCGGAAACATCACGACGGTGACGGTACTTCAGACGACGTACGGTTTTGTATTCGTAACCATTATCACCCAAGACAGTTGAATACTCAGGTTCGTCAACAGATTTCAATTCAGCCACCACTTCTGTGGAGGCTTCTTTAGCGGCAGGCAAATATTCGTTGCCGATTTCAGATACATCACGACGATAGCGGTACTTCAAACGACGTACGATTTTGTATTCGTAGCCATTATCACCTAAGACAGTGGATTCCTCGGGCACTTCAACAGATTTTACTTCAGCAACAGCTTCTGTAGAGGCTTCTTCAGCGGCAGGCAAATATACGTTGGCAACTTCAGAAACATCACGACGGTGACGGTACTTCAGACGACGTACGGTTTTGTATTCATAGCCATTATCACCCAAAACGACGGATTCCTCAGGTTCCTCAGCAGATTTTACTTCAGCTACTGCTTCTGTGGAGGCTTCTTCAACGGGAGGCAAATATTCGTTGTCAATTTCAGAAACATCACGACGGTGACGGTATTTCAAGCGACGTACGGTTTTGTATTCGTAGCCATTATCACCCAAGACAGCGGAATCCTCAGGTTCTTCAAGAGATTTTACTTCAGCAACAGCTTCTGTGGAGGCTTCTCCATTAGGAGGCAAATATTCGTTGGCAATTTCAGAAACATCACGACGTTGACGGTACTTCAAACGACGTACGGTTTTATATGCATAACCATTGTCATTCAAAATTGTAGCATCAGCCACTGCAACTGATGCCTTATGTTCGTCAGTGCTTTCATTAACATTGTCTGAAGTCTCAGTTGGTGGCAAGTAATTATCGCTTAATCCACCAACATCTCTACGTTGACGAAATTTTAAACGACGTACAGTTTTATATTTGTATCCTTCATCATTCAGGTTGGTTATGTGAATTGGTTTTTCTGCATCGTTAATAAAATTCGTTTTTCTAAGAAAAAGAAGCAGAAGAGGGAGAGGGGGAGAGAGAGAGCACAGGATTATTTAAAAAGTAAAATTTTAAATGAAAACATTAAAAATCCTTGAGGTTTCTCTTGTGAGAAATCGATTGAAAAGTTTACGAACCATTTTAAATAAAGTCTTCCTTCCTTCTGGTGCTTTAATGGAAGAATATTTAGCGAATGGAAGCTATTTGCTGAATGATTTCCATTCGATCAATTAACGTTTTATTTATATTGTGTGTGTTTAAACAAAAAAAAAGAGACCGTATAATTGCAAGAAGAAGACCTTTTTTCCGTTGTTTTTGCAAATTGCCTTTAAGGGGAATCGATTGAAGAGCTAACAGGTAATCAATGCGTATCGTACATGCATATTATTCTCTGCCTTTCAATGAATCGCTGCTTATACTCGTGCACGCAATGTACTGAAAGCTAAGAGGAGAAGAAAAACGTTAAAATGAAATAAAACAGTGTCGAGCAAAAGATTTAAAGCATTTGCAGTCAAAAGTAAATTTTTTACATTATTTACTGTACTTCCTAAGCTTTGTTTTAAAAATCTAGAGAAGAAGGCTTTGCAGAGAAGTTTCTCACAGAGACATCGACCCAAAAATGTGTTGTCGAATATATGATCAGTTTCCTGACTTGTCGTTAATGCCTATGCTTAGATTGGGGAAGAAACATGTACACATTTCCATGCGTTGTTGATTCTTTCATTACATACATACATACATACATACATGGTCATTACAACCCTACAGTCAGGATTACAACCTAGCTTCTTACACCAATTATGTTGTGTGCGTTAATTTTGTACACAGGTGGTGGAAACTACAGTTTGAAGTCGACTCCAAACGACAGATTTTGAAGAAACTTTTCATGGCAATTTTTTTTCTCCCAAATTTTTTGTCAAGTAGCCGAAGAAATATTTTTCAGATTTCGTTTTCCTGGAGAAGTCTGACCTGGGGTTTGAACCGCGGCCTGACGTCTAACAAACTACAGCTACGATTCTACCTTTAAGCGCACAAAATTAATGGAACGACAGTGACCATGGTTTGTTTGGGCGCTAAAACTCGATTATATCGTCTCTTAAACCCTTCCTAGGGCATTTGATTCTAGACTTCCATCTGGAGACTTCTAGACAGTAGATCCTCAGGTTCCCAGTGTGACCCTGTATTATTGTGTAGGATTGTGATATTAAAGTTGCCGCAGTAGGTAGCGCATTGGCCACAGTTCAAACCCTAGGTCAGATATGTCCTACAAAATGAAACACCAAGAAATATTTCTTCGAGCACATCCTCTCAGCAGATTTCTAGCAAAAAGTCTGGGAGTAAAAGAAAAAACAGCCATGAAAAGTTTCTCAAAAATCTGTCGTTCGGAGTCGACTTTAAACTGTAGGTCCCGCCACTCATGTATAAGATTAACACACACAACATAAGTGATGTGAGAAAGTAGGTCGTAATTCTGGTTGAAGGATTGTAATGATCAAATTATGTATGTAGGGTGACAACTGCTGTGCTTTCCAGACCAAGGTCACGGCCATTTGTTTGTTGTGTGGCTGAAATTTCCCTGAATTTCTCTAAATTGGTTCGTACATCTAAGACTTTGGTTAAGTCTGCAATGAACGCCCCTTCGACGTTTGTCTTTGTCCATGAATGCAAAGGATTTTTAGGGAATTTTTGGAATCATTCAAGTGTAACTCTAATACGAGTTGCAATATGTGGGGATATTGTTGGAAATTGCTTTACTGATGAACTGGAAAGAACCAGGACTGGTATGGACCTTGCAATCCCCAATATTTTACAGAACTTAGGTATTTCGATTGAATGAGTTACACTCGGTATTCTACGGTCGTTTTAAAAGCAGGCATAACTTCATTGGCAGCAGGACAATACTCGCAATATTGACTCTGCTGGGCTTTTATGCATAAGAAGAGAATTTATTCACTTCTGTCCTTTTATTACATGGTCATCCAACGCACAAATACGTTTCTCACTGGCCATAGTCTTATTCGAAGGCATATACGATAAACTAGGCATTTAATCGAGTGAAGTTTGCAGAAAATGTAAGCCCAAGGACGATGAAGAGACTATATGTGACCCCTTGTGACAGCGTGCTTCTCTTGCAAATAGGAGGCGGAGGTTTTTAACCCGTAATTTACTGCCATCTTTTAATGAATACGTCAATACAAAGATTACTGCAAAAACAAAATTTATACTGGAATCAGGCTGATTTTCTCTAGGGAAAGTTTAATCTACGGGAAGAGCTCCTCAACAACATGAACGTTGTGCAGCGTATTAACATAAAGCGGCCGGGCTGGCTCGGCATGTTGTTCGAATGGAGGAGGATGCTCCGGCGAGACGGGTATTTGATGCGGAGATTTGCGGAAGTCGGTGACAAACTGGCGTAGACGCGCAAGAAGCAGAAGCGCCTGGAAGGATGTGTTAGGCAGGCCGAAATCCGTTAAAAGGGTTGTTAATGGCCAGTTAAGTAAGTAAGTAAGTAAGAAGAGCAACCACCACCTAATCTAAACTAAGATACACCATTCTACATTAAAAATATAAAATAAATTAAAAATATATTCCTGGGAGCCCACTTTGGGTTCCTTCACTTGGGGTTCAGCTTTTCGGCCAGGACCAGTTCACCACAGACATACATAATTGGTGATTACAACCCGTCAGTCAGGATTACGACCTAGTTCCTCACACCACTTATATTGTGTGTGTTAATTGTATACATGAGTGGCGGGACCTGCGGTTTAAAGTCGACTCCGAACGACAGATTTTTGAGAAACTTTTCATGGTAATTTTATTTACTTTCGGAGTTTTTGCCAGAAATTTGCTGAGAGAAAGTCGCCGAAGTAATACATACATACATAATTGGTCATTAGAACCCTTCAGTCAGGATTACGACCTAGTTTCTCACACCACTTGTGTTGTGTGTGTTAATTGTATACATGAGTGGCGGGACCTACAGTTTAAAGTCGACTCCGAACGACAGATTTTTGAGAAACTTTTCATGGTAATTTTATTTACTTTCGGAGTTTTTGCCAGAAATTTGCTGAGAGAAAGTCGCCGAAGTAATACATACATACATACATACATAATTGGTCATTACAACCATTCAGTCAGGATTACGACCTAGTTTCTCACACCACTTGTGTTGTGTGTGTTAATTTTATACATGAGTGGCGGGACCTACAGTTTAAAGTCGACTCCGAACGACAGATTTTTGAGAAACTTTTCATGGTAATTTTATTTACTTTCGGAGTTTTTGCCAGAAATTTGCTGAGAGAAAGTCGCCGAAGTAATACATACATACATAATTGGTCATTAGAACCCTTCAGTCAGGATTACGACCTAGTTTCTCACACCACTTGTGTTGTGTGTGTTAATTTTATACATGAGTGGCGGGACCTACAGTTTAAAGTCGACTCCGAACGACAGATTTTTGAGAAACTTTTCATGGCAATTTTTATTTACTCTCAGAGTTTTTGCCAGAAATCTGCTGAGAGGAAGTCGCCGAAGTAATACTTTTTGTATTTTGTTTTGATGTTTGGCCTGAGGCTCGAACCCTGGCTTTACGTCTAATAAGCCAACACACTACCTACTAGACCACGGCGACTATCATAACATTTCATAACATATAAAACAAAAATTCGGAAAAAAAGAGATTACTTTGCCCACAACTGTAGAGCTACCAATATCTGCAACAAAGTGACGTTGAACTCTTGTGAATATCGTTAAATACCATCAGTCAGTAGCCACTGAGAGGCTGGCTTGGGTGGTGTGTGTAACTGAATGCAAGTGTTGGCAACTGTATAAACGTGAGTATGTGAGTATGTAGCATTTAAGCTTCAAAAAAAAACTGTATAACAGTACTTAAGCTTCTAAGTACTTTGTTCAATGTAATGCAGACCTTTTGTTATATTAACTTTACCTGCCGACTTGTTGCGTAGAAGTTTTTTTTCCCAACCTGTTGTATGTGCATAAGAGCTGTAGTACTACATACTACATACAATACAACACCAACAACTAAAATGTATTCCAACAAGAAAGAGTTAAAAAAAAAGATTGAAAAACAAAAAAAAAATAAAAATCATTTCAATTTGTTTAACATTTAAATGCTTTGGCTTTGAATTTATGTCTGCAAAATGAAAAAATAAAAAAAAAACAAAAAAGCGAAAAAAGATTTAAAGCCGGTACTTATGCGGAAATAAAACAACGAAACAATTATTTTCTATTTTTTATTTCGCTTTTGTTTCATTTTTATTTCATTTTAAGCAGATTTAAATGGGGAGTACTTTAGCAATACATGTACCATACATATGAGTATTTGAAGTTCATGTCTGAATGGGTTTAACAGTCTGAAAAGATATTCACGGTCAAGTGGCTTGTCTTTCGTATGGAAATCGCCAGTGATGATATATCTTTTCAAGTAATATTAAATAGCATTTCAAAATGTAACAACTTCTAGTACTGTTCAATGTTCGAAGAGCAAAATTTTAATTTAAAACGTCAAATTCATATACGAATTGTTTAAATGTTTAAATTATAAAATAATTCATAATTAATGTTAAAGAGAGTATAAGTTATTATTTACAGATTATTTCAATCCTTTTATAGAAAGGCTTAAAATAAAGAGAGAAAATGATTAAAAAAATGCGTCATAAAAAAGGGAAAATACAATATAAAAGCCGAAATATAGTAACACGGTGGTTAAGAATAAGTGGCCCCATAGACCCGTACCATATACCAATCTGCAACTAAGTCGCCGTAGCCTCATGGGGGTGTGTTGGCTTATTAGACGTGAGGCCACTGATCAAACCCCAGGTCAAACAGCTACAACAAAATGAAATACAAAAATATTTTTCTTCGGCGACTTCCTCTCAACAGATTTCTGGAAAAAAACTATGAGAGGAAAATCGCCATGAAAAGTTTCTCAGAAATCTGTCATTCGGAGTCGACTTTATAATGTACGTTCCGCCACTCAATATCAGCATAAGTGATGTGAGAAACTAAAGGG
This sequence comes from Sarcophaga subvicina, assembly GCA_936449025.2. Taxonomy (NCBI): domain Eukaryota; kingdom Metazoa; phylum Arthropoda; class Insecta; order Diptera; family Sarcophagidae; genus Sarcophaga; species Sarcophaga subvicina. Next base: position 100,719,038 of record OW388083.2, on the reverse strand, counting down.
TCCGCCAAATAACTTTTTTTTTGAAAATGCTTTAAAAAACCACTGAATATTTTCTTAAATTTTTTTTTTGTTTGAAAGTACAATCCTTCCGGTTAATAATGGAAAATAATTTCATTCAAAGGGCTGCCTCGGCTGGCCATGCACAAGCCTACACCAGAAGATGCCGATTATGGCAAAAAAAAAATCATCTTTTCAGGTGAAGCTCATTTTGATCTCGGCGGATACGGAAACAAGCAACATTGTCGCATTTGGGGAACAGAAAACCCGCACGCATACATTGAAAAGCCGACGCACCCAAAACGAGTCACTGTTTCGTGCGGATTTTGGTCCACAGGCATAATTGGGCCATTTTTCTTCGAAAATGAGCAAGTCCATTGGCCACCAAAATCATGTGATTTGTTCCTTCTAATATAGTTTTTGTGGAAATACATGAAGTTTTTCTAATAGAGGGACAAATCAATCGCAATTCCAGAATTCAACACTATCGCTGCTACTGATGGCATGCTGTCTGTGAAAGTGGAGGGCAATATTGAAGCCAATTGATTTACTAGAGGAAACCATGAGCAATACTCAGTTAGCATACATACATACATAATTGGACTTGCAACACTTCAATCAGGATTACAACCAAGCTTCTAATGCCAGGTCAGTCATCAAAACGAAATATGAAAAAATATTTCTTCGGCGACTTTCGCTCACCAGATTTCTGGCAGAAACTCTCAGAGTAACTGAAAACTGCCATGAAAAGTTTCTCAAAAATCTGGCGTTCGAAGTCGACTTTAAACTGTAGGTCTTGCCACTCATGTTTAAAATTAACACACACAACATAAGTGGTGTGAGGAGTAGGTTGTATTGCTGACTGAAGGGTTGTAATGGCCAATTGTGTATGTATGTATGTCTGACACCACTTATGTTGTGTGTGTTAGTTTCATTTGTGACTGGCGGGACCTACAGTTTAAAGTCAATTCGGGACGATAGGTTTTTGAGAAAATTTTCATGGCAATTTTATTTACTCTCAGATCATTTGCCAAAAATTTGCTAAGAAATGTTGTTTTATATTCCGTTTTATTGGAGATGTCTGACCTGGGGTTTGAACAATTCCTCACGTCTAATAAGAAAACAAATCTACCTACTAGACTACGGTGACTTCACTCAGTCGGCACTGAAGGTTTTATCACTTATTACTCTACTCAGTAGATTTTTAATACTGGAATGTTTATGTGCGGGCAGACAGATGGCATTAACCTAATGGATATCACACAGGTTACCTCACAGCCTCATATGTTACACTTGTATTCTCTTGTGATACTCAGTTCATCAATGTATATTCCACGTTGCTTTCGGCCCTTTAACGGATACAAGAATTCACTTAAAAAGTTTTTCCAACTAAACAGTTGAAGTCCTAGAATAATGGGGTTGCCAGCTGTCGTTGTTTAGATATAACGATATCCATGACAGTGTTTAGGTTTGTTGTAGTATTGGACTATGATATTTGCTTGTCGATAACCACTGTTTCTCAGGAAGTGGCTGACTTTCCCATGATATTCATTGTCGATGTTATTTTATCCGAGGGGGGATATGTAGAGGTGCAATGAAATATTTTAATTTTAAATATTCGAAAACCTTAATGAAGAATTATTTGTTTTTGTTGCGTTCGAATCTAATAGGGTTGGGTTATAGAGCGAAGCACTACCGATGAGGACAGCTTTTGTACATTATTTATGTTGAGTGTCCAAAACTCTATTTTTATTTTTTCTGTAGACTTGTTGATCGTGATCTGAAAAAGCCTTCCTCTTCTTCTATTGTATGTATCTATCTTATAGTATAAAAAAACTCTTTTAGAATATGGTGAAAAGTGTTAAAAGGTAATCATTCTGTCGGAGTTAGCGCGGGTTATATGCACAATAAGTGAACAACAATATCCTCCTCATTGTCGCTACAGCTACTGCAGCCATTATATGTGTACTCCTTTCAGTTTGAGCGAATTCTCCACACGATATTTTGAGTGCATCAAAGCCGCCCATTAGGCGTTGATAGAATCCATATCTTAATTGCCAATTGTAAGGTCAAAAGTCTTCAAACAGGTGTCCAATGTAGAAAAATTACTAAAGAATTCGATGTTGGTGGCATATATTTCCAGTTCATGCGCTCTGCAGTTTCTTGAAATGCCACAATATTTCTTTACTCAGATGATATGAGTGTAGTAATGCATATCATCTAATTGAGACACTTGTGGATAGCCTTAAACTGTGTCTTAGGAATCATTAATTTAGAACCCAGTGCTCAAACAGCTGCGTCAGAATGTATGCTAATGTCCTGTTTAGAGATTTTTGTCATCCTTAATAATCTTTACAGCAGTTTGCATGGTTGTTTAATGATGAGAACTCGCGGCAATGACTATTGTACATATACCGGCGAGAGCAGCCCCCTCTTAGAATGCATATATGAATGTCTTGAAGAAAATATTGTCAGGATGATTACAGCAACTTAGATAAACTAAAATTGTTCGCCTTTTAAGATCTCTCATGGTTTTCTCTCCTTCACTTGATTTGAGTATTCCAATCTAGGTCTAATTTCTCTATTACAAATTTAATTTCATATGCTCGTACGTAATTTCAAAATTGTTCGTGGGGGAAAAAACAAACACAAAAGAAATAAATTTTTAAAAATATTTGTCATTTACTTTAGTAATTACAAAAAGATAATATCAATGGTAACAAATTAATTCAATAGATATGCTAATTATATTCAATTTATACCACAACAACTATAACAACAACATTATTTACACCAACCAACAACTAAATCAGACAAAAGTCATATAAATTAATACACTCTCCATAGAATTTTAAATTCTATATTATATTACAATATACATATGTATGTATGTGTGTGTTGTTAAATAAATAAAATATCTACATACGTACATATATACATATATACATACCATATATAAATATTTAATAATATATTAGTATACATAAATGTATTTGGTATATAAATACATACATAATATATGTATATATTATTTACATTTGTGCTGTCATTGGATATGTTTGTGTGAGCAGACTAATGCCAAAGGATTTGTTTTAAAAAAAGTTTATTTTGGTGGAACAAACGTTTCGTAGTACTGATTTAGACCAGCCTAAAATTATACTACAGAATGTAGTTCCATTTTTGAGAACATACATACATACCTAATTGGTCAAAACAACCCTTCAGTTGTGTTAATTTTATACATGAGTGGCGGGCCCTACAGTTTAAAGTCGACTCCGAACGACAGATTTTTAAGAAACTTTTGTGGGAAATTTTAAACAACGTTGTTTACATTTATAGAGGTTTTGAGAAGGCGAAGTCATGAACATTCTGCTTCAAGAACATTCATCAGACTGTTTACTCTGCCATAAAGGCAAGGCAAGGCAGGCGAGTGTGTGACTGAAATTCAGTAAGACTTGTGTTAAGACGCGGTGCGTTTGGAGACAGTAATCGTGGTTTGAAGACATCCGTTGCAAAGATCTGTCGAATAATTCTCTAATAATTGTTATTGTTTGTGCAAAGGGTATAAACGGAGGAATAACAAAGAAAAACAATTGTTGTTGTTTACATCAAGTTGTGAACAGTGTCATACAGAATTGTGCAAATAAAAATTAATTAAATTAAAACTAAACACAACACAAACGAGCTCTTATTTTAAACGTTTTTAAAAGATAAAAACGTAACAATATCATTGATTGGCCTAACTGCTCACCTTAGGGTATTCGCTGATGATGTGTAATAAACAAAATAAAGTTTTTAAAATAATAATAATAATACTAACAACAACAACCAAAAATTAAAATAATAAATAAGCTCATTAATGTTTTGTTGATATTTGTTATAATTTTGTTCTTGTTTTTTTTTTTTTCTAAATAAGAGTATTCCTATACGCGTCACTATTCATAAACATACCATATACACATGCACATAGTGGCTGTATTTTTTTTTTACTCATGGGTATAAAAATTTTAGAAAAAAAAATTCCAACTAAACTTATTAAAATACTAAAAAAGGAGAAAAAAGCAACAATAATAATAATAATATCAACAATAATAACAATAAATTTTTCTGTTATTGCAAGTTTAGTTCATTTTATTTTATATTCGAGTTTATTTATTCGTTTCTTTTTTCATCTTTTCTGGCAATTCTACTCACATAATATAATGAATGGAGTTATTGTGGCTGATGATGGTTGAAATATTTTCAATTTATGAACACATATTAAACAATATTATTATATAAACAAAATAAAGTTACTATTATTTCATCTGTTTTTTCCCCTCTTCTGTTTTTCTTTCGTTGAATTCATATTAATTTTTAGAATTTATTTTATTGTTAATATTGTACACACTAAATTTATAATGCATTTCGATTTATATGCATGAATAATTAGGATATTCCTTAAAAGTGTTTGAACATTTCAGATTTTTTATATGAAATTTTTATTATAAAAAAAGGAGAAACAGAAATAATTTTTACTTTCATATGCTAGTAGATTAGATTATCAAAAAAATAAATATACTGAAAATATTTTTCAAAGGATTCATCACATTACAGGCTTAAATATTTTTGATGAAAAAAGAAAAATATTTTTAAACTAATTTTCTTTCTTATTTTTATTAACTATTAAATCTTAAATGCTCATTCAACAGTTATTATTGCAACATTAAAGCTGGAAAAGTTGTCGTGCTGTTCTTATTTTACCACAAGGCTTGAAATCTCTATTTTTATTGATCTTCAAATGACATACATACATATAACGGGTGATTTTTTAGCTATTATCTTTTTGGCAACACTGGTTTAAACAGCTCCCGCACGTTTCGTGTTTTGTTTTCAAAAATCTTCCGTTTGGTCTGTAATTTAACCATGAATCGTCTTACAAACGAACAACGCTTGCAAATCATTGAATTTTATTATCAAAATGCGTGCTCTCTTAATAAAGTTCATCGCGCGCTTCTTCCATTTTATGGTCAGTTTAATCGACCCACTGAAGCGGCTATTCGGGCTATTGTGACTAAATTTCGCATCAAATTTACTTTGTTGGACATTAAACCACCAATTTGCTTACGTAGAGTGTGAACTGAAGAAAATTTCGCAGCTGTATCGGCCAGTGTTAATGATTACCATCAATTATCGCTTCGTCGCCGTTCGCAGCAATTGGGCCTCTGTTACTCAACAACGTCGAAAATTTTGCGGAAGGATTTAGGTGTAAAGCCTTTCAAAATACAGCTGGTGCAAGAATTGAAGCCGAACGACCTACCGCAACGCAGAATTTTTGGTGAATATGCTCTTGGAAAGTTGGCCGAAGATCCACTTCTTTATCGAAAAATTGTATCCAATTGTAAACCAATGGATTCGTAAATAAGCAGAATTGTCGATTTTGGAGTGAAGATCAACCAAAAGCATTGCAAAAGCTACCAATGCATCCAGAAAAAGTCACAGTTTGGTGCAGCTTATGGGCTGGAGGCATCATTGGACCGTACTTCTTCAAAGATGCTGCGAATCGTAACGTAACTGTGAATGGTGAGCTCTACCGTGAGATGATATTCAACTTTTTTTTGCCCAAAATGCAAGAGCTTGACTTACATGACATGTGGTTTCAACAAGACAGTGCCACATGCCACACAGCACACTTAATAATGGACTTATTGAGAGGCGAGTTCGATGAACATTTTATTTCACGTTCGGGACCGGCCAATTTTCCGCCTAGACCGTGCGATTTAACGCCTTTAGATTATTTTTTGTGGGGTTATGTTAAAGCTCATGCCAATTGGCCGTCTAGACCGTGCGATTTAACGCCTTTAGACTATTTATTGTGGGGTTATGTTAAAGCTCATGTCTATACAGACAAGCCCGCTTCAATTGACGTATTTGAAGGCAATGCGAGAGATACCGGCCGAAATGTTGGAAAGAGTATGCCAAAATGGAACTAAGTGGATGGACCATTTGAGGCGCAGTCGCGGTCAACATTTGCATGAAATAATCTTCAAACATTAAATTATATGGACCGTACTATTGATTCAAATAAAGATTTCTTGCATTTTTCTGAATTTTATGTGTTTTTTTGAAAAAATTTCCTATAGCTCTTAAAAAATCACCCGTTATAATTGGTCATTACAACCCTTTAGTCAGGATTACAACCTAACTTCTCACACCACTCATGTTGTGTGTGTTAATTTTAGCCATGAGTTTACAGTTTAATGTAGTCTCCGATCAACAAATTTGAGAAACTTTTCCTGGCAATTTGATTTTATTCTCAAAGTTTTTTTCAGAATTCTGCTGAAAGAAAGCTGTTCGAGATATTACAACCCTTCAGTCAGCATTACAATCTAGCTTATCACACCACTTATGTTGTGTGTGTTAATTTTATACATGAGTGGCGAGACCTACAGTATAAAGTCGACTTCGAACGACAGATTTTTAAGAAACTTTTCATGGCAATTTTATTTACTCTCAGAGTTTATGCTAAGACCTGGCTTTAAGACCTGGCGGTTTGAACCTTGGCCTTAGGTCTAATAAGCCGACACACTATCTATTAGACTACGGCGACTACTTCCTTTTCTTTTTTTATAGTGATCAATATTAGAAACAGGATAATAAGTCCACATGGAAGTTTGCACTAGTTAAAGTGAACACCCTTGTTTAGATTGACTTTCCGCTCATTAGAACACCAGAACACATCTAATGAAATATCAATTCCGTTTTGGTTTCTTTTTTATTTTCAACAAATGAAACATTTGAAATATTTGACATTTAATGTTAACAAATAAATATTCTCTCATTATTCTAGTCTCTCTGCCATTCATTGGTTTTATTTTATTTCTAAAGCATGCCAACCCCACTTAAAAAAACGAAAGAAATAAAATTTATAAGCTGAGTTCATTTCAGCAATAAATACGCTATACAATGGCGTTTAAAATACGACATCGTTTCGATACAATTCCATTGTAGTACCTCATATCTCATGTACAAGGGTATGCATGCATGTAAACCCAATGTATGCACAGTAAAAGAGAAGCAAGAAATCCCAAAATATTAAAAAAAAGAATACAAAACGAATACAATTGTTTTACCATATATTTTGTATGATTTGTTTGATAAACTATTATAATGTTAATAATGCAACAACAGCAACAAATACAACAAAAGTTTTTAAATCATTTTCCTTTTTTTTATTTCGCCTTTTTTCTTTTAAGTTTTTCTTTTGTCTGCAGTTTTTTTCTACCCTCTGACTTAAGGGGTGGTGGTGTTGATACACATTGTCTACGAATATATGCGTCATTATGAATGAGCATAAATTGAATTGAAATTGAAATTGAAAGAGTGTGGCATGGCATGGTATGGCATGATAGAATAGGATATGGTGTGTGTGCTACTACTACATACATACATATATATGTCTACATATGAATCGAAATGATATCATTTTCTGTATTTGTTTTGTTTAAACAATAAACGTTTTTCAGCAGAGATTTATGACTCTGATAGTTTTCAAAAACGAACAGAAATTGAAGTAAGTGTTATGGGAATATGTAGTCGCACAGTAAATTTAATAGATTTTCGTTTTTTTTTTCTTTCTTTCTGCCACCATGATAATGATTATTTTTGCAAACAATAAGTAATTTTGCAAGCATTATAATATAAAATGTTTGATGGATGGTTTTTCTTTAAATGCAAGGAAAGAGTTTCGCAAAATAAAGGAACAATGCGAGCCGGGGAGAAATTTTAAAATATTTTTGAATTTCAAAGCAAAAAAACAATTAAAATGTAATACAACGTAGAAGTTGTATTTTATTGCGCTTCAATAAATCCATAACAATAACAAAAAACAATTCAATTCAGTTTTATAATTTATGCTTTGGAGTTGAATGCGGTCAAAGGAAAATCAATGCGTATAATAAAGGAAATTTAAATTGTTGCAATTTAGCACGCAATCTCCATAATATGAATCGGAATCCTCGTTAGAAAAGACGGATCTACACCAGCTATAAGAAAATTTTACAGTAGAACACAGAGGCCTTACAAAATGTGTAAAAACGTAAAATATGTACCCGTGAATTTTTTCCATAGATAGATGGCAGTAATTACCCTATATCACACATACTCAATTATGTCAAGCATATGTAACATGAAATCGGCGTGGTCTAGTAGGTAGTGTGTTGGCTTATTAGACATAAAGCCAGGGTTCGAACCCCAGGCCAGACATCAAACCGTAATACAAAAAGTATTTCTACGGCGACTTCCTCTCAGAAGATTTCTGGCAAAAACTCTGAGAGTAAAATAAAATTGCCATGAAAAAGTTTCTCAAAAATCTGTCGTTCGGAGTCGACTTTAAACTGTAGGTCCCCCCACTCATGTATAAAATTAACACACACAACATAAGCGGTGTGAGAAACTAGGTCGTAATCCTGACTGAAGGGTTGTAATGACCAATTATGTATGTATGTATGTAAACCAATTTTAAAGAAATTTTCCAATAGAAAAGAGAATCCTTAAAAACTATGTAAAAACGTAAAATATGTATCCGTGGTTTTTTCCATAGATGGCAGAAATTACCCTATATCACGCATATTCAACTATGTCAAGCATATGTAACATTCCTCATTCCATTCCTGTAGCATACAAGTTCTTTGGTTCGTTGATTGGGTACTCTATAGTGGATCTTTTGCTACTTATTACAAACCCCTTTTAATCTGCAGTGTAAAGCTTTTCGCATAACAAAACCTAACTTTATTAATGGTTTTGCACTCCATCTTTATTTCTTCTGCTTAGACATCTCAAACAAAACGAGATATAAACAGACATATCTCTCCAGCTGTCTTCTAACAAAAACTCTCAGAGCGAATAAGAATTTGCGTGAAAAGTTTCTCAAAAATCTGTCGTTCTGATCCTTTATGGATTAAATTAACTCGCCTAATATGGGTGGATCGGAGTTTGGTAGTAAATGAGGGCAAAACAAAGTATATGTTATCGACAAGTAGAGACGTGCGGCGTATTTATTCTCAGATTACGGCCGATAACTATACTTTTGATACGGTCAAGGAATATATTTATCTTAGCTCCGCCGTTACCACCAAAAATGATGTCAGTCTGGAGATTAAGCGCCGGATCGCTCTTGCCAACAGGTGCTACTATGGCCTCAATAGGCAATTGGATAGCAGAGACCTTTCTCGTACGACAAAACTAATACTTTACAAGACGCTCATCTTCTCCGTAATTCTTTATGGCGCAGAGGCATGGACCCTAATAAGCAGTGATTCAGCAGCCTTGAGAGTATTCGAGAGAAAAGTACTGCGTAAGATCTTCAGTCCAGTACGAGTTTGCGATGATTTCCGCATACGATCGAACAGTGAGCTGTATGAGCTCCTCAACGACATAGACGTTGTGCGCTGGCACGGCCATGTCGTTCGAATTGAGGAGGACGCTCCGGCGAGACGGGTATTTGATGCGGGGGTCTGAAGTCGACGAAGAGGAAGACCTTGTATACGTTGGAAGGACCAAATCGAGGAAGCCCTGTCATCGATTGGTGTGATCAACTGGCGTAGGCGCACAAGAAGTAGAGGCGCCTGCAAAGATGTGTTGCGGCATGGCGAAATCCGTTAATCGTGTTGTTATGGCCAATAAAGTAAGTAAGAATATGGGTGATGTGAAAAGCTAGAGTGTAGTCTTCACCGAAGGATTGTAATGACCAATGCGGTAAATAATTACTACCCTCTTTTACTTAAAATAGAAAAAAATCATTTAGTCAATGGGTTAAAAGCAGTTTTCTTCCTTGTCTCTACAGCTGCTACAGAATTCGTTTGCTATGTATCCAAGATGAATACATTTGCTATGAGTGCCCATAATGCAACAATAAAGTTAAGTGTAATCCTTTTGAGGTTGAGAAGGTTTTTCACGCGCCTTAATTACCACGTTTACTGCACAATCTGAAGCCGTAATTGCAAATCAGTTCTCAATTCTTTAAAGAGGTTCCCAATGTAAAGAACTTACTGAAGAATTCGATAGTTGTGCTACGTCTGACCAGTTCAATCACTACACAATTGCCTAAAGTACCACTATTTCCCTATACTCATATGGTGTGAATAATCGTAACGTTTCTCTTCCTCATTGAGAAATAAGTTTTTTACAAGTCGTTACGTTAGAATCTAGTAAATCCAGAACTCACCCCGCTACCTGAAGGTAAAGCAAATATTCTATTCATCCCAAATAGTCCTTACTGTAGCCTGCAGGCTGTACACGTCTGGAAATCGCTGTATTGATGCGGTAGCCTTATGGAGTAAGTTATGCCTGCTGATTTCGAAAAAAATTCCACCACCTTCAGTCCCCGTTTCGAACACTCCGTGGTGATCAGAACGGAGTTGTTAACAAGATGCGTTACACCATTTACTTAAACTTCTCGTTCGGGAATAAAAGTTCATAATTTCCTAAAGAAGTCATTGTGTTATATCGTGTAGTCAATACTCTTGATACTTCCAAATTCCCCTAAAGTCCTAGACTGAACCATATTTAGTCTGTGCCATTGACCAGAAGCTTACTAATTTTTATACTAATTTTTACTGCTAAGCCCTTACTAATCCAGCTGAAATAGGCCTGCAGAACCATGAAATTAAAGGAATCAAAAATAATTTCACATGAAATTGTAACAAACATGCCTTTAGTGAGTACTTGTTTACATGCTTCATTGGTCATTACCACCCTTTAGTCAGGATCAAAACCTAGCTTCTCACATAGCTTAGATTGTATATGTTAATTTTACTCAATGATAGCGGTGGGACCTACAGTTTAATGTCAACTCCGAACGACAGATTTTTGAGAAACTTTTTCATGGCAATTTTATTTTCTCTCAGAGCTTTCAACAGAAGACTGCTGAGTGGAAGTGGCCGAAAGAAATGTTTTTACATATTTTGTTATGGTCGTAAGTCGGGGGTTGAAACACAGACTGACGTCTAATAAGCCAACACATTACATACTAGACTACAGCGATTCAAGTAAGTCGTTCCCCAATTTGCAAGAAATTCATGACTTTTGATTACCAAAAAAAAAAAAAACTTCTTTTGTCAAGAATAGTTTCCTTTTATCACCCATAAGTCATGCCATAAAACACTGTTTCTATTTAATTTTATTTTGAATTAAAAAAAAAACCAAAATATTACACTCCATTATTTATTAAAGTGTAAAGAATTAAGGACTCCGACACTCGTGTTGGTCGTTTACACTTCCTTTTTTTTTTGTTAACTTGCTTGCTGGCGTCATAAATTTTTGTAAATAATAAAACTATAAAAGTAAAGTTCATTGATTAACCATAAAATAATTTGTAGAGAATCAATGAGTTTTATTACAGCATTTGATATATGATTTACCAAAATGCCAATAAAATAGCAACAATATTTATTAACGGTTAAATTGGTGGTTGAAAGGAAACTGCTTTCTTTTTATTCTCTTTTTTAAATCAAAATAAGTTTTTGTGCGTTTTAAAACGGTGGCTGTATAACGAATGAAATAAGTGAGTGTTATAAAGAAAAACTCGCCATGGTCTTGTAGGTAGTGTGATGGCTTATTAGACGCAAGGCCACGGTTCAAACCACAGGTCAGACATCAAAATGAAATTCTGGAACAATATTTCTTCAGAGACTTCCGCTCAGCAGAGAGTAAATAAAATTGCTATGAAAAGTTTCTCAAAGGAATCTGTAGTTCGGAATCGACTTTAAACTGTAAGTCCCATCACTCATGCATAAAATTAACACACACAACATAAGTGGTGTGAGAAGCTAGGTCGTAATCCTGACTGAAAAGTTGTAATGGCCAATTGTGTATGTTATGTATGAATGGTAAAGAAAATTAAAAGAATTGTTGCCTCAACACTTGCCACTTTTCATTGCGAGACACTTGAAATTATTAAAATTACAATAAAAAATAAACTCCCATTCAAACTGCTGCTACTACAGACACCTCTCGTTGTTTTTCTTAAAATCAATGATTATTTCTAGTTCACAGAGTTCGTGGTGCCATTGTCAATGTGTATGGTATGTGAAGGAAAAAATCAACGACAAAAACAAAACCAAAAACAAACAAACAAACAAGGATATTTAAAAAGGAATATAAAGGGATATATATATACAAAATGGCACACACACTCAAGTATACATAAATAATAATAAACAAACGAAAAATGTCAAAGTTTTCACACTTGTACACAAATCATTCAATAATAAAACCATACGAACGTATAACACAGCAAAAAACAAAACTACAAACGTACATGAGAAAGCGTGTAGTACCCCCAAAGAGCAATAGCAGTACTCGTATGTATGTGTGTGTTCAATTTAGTCTCCCTCTATTACACAACTAAATATGAACAAACTACCGAAACGGAAATAGTGACAGACATTTTGTTCATACAAATATGCACACGCTCTGAAATACAACATATTACTCTATGTATGTGTATGTGTATGTGTGTAAGAGAGTGTGCTGTAAACAAACAGGATATAAACAATAACTTTTACTCACACAGCCATACGGAAACTAAAATTCATTCTCTCTTTCTCTCTCTCTCTCTCTATCTGTGTTTTTTCTGAGCTTACAAATATTATGGTTTTATTTATAAACATTTACTCACACACCCATACACATACACACTCATTTGTACGTACAATAAATACTCATACGCTTAACTAAACAATGATTATGTGCTGGGGTTTGTGAAACTCAACGAATACTTTTTTTTCTTGTTTTATTTTTTTGTTGTCGTACGTTGACTATTGAAATGTAACAAATTGATTGTCATAAAAAAGCGTTTATTGTTCCATCATATCAAATGATGACTACGATTTATAATTCTCACAAAAAAAGACGAAAATGAAAAAAGGACATTCTTAAGCCAAGTTTAGAAATTGACAACGAATTTTGGATACACTACTGTAAAAAACATGTACACTTGAACATACTGTTACGTTTTTACCGTTTAAAAACGTTTAAAATATGAGCACGTATATTGCAAATAAAATAAAAATAAATTTGTGTTCAGTTTTAATTAAAATTCTTTATTATTCGCACAATTCTATGCCACTGTTCACAACTTGATGTAAACAACAACAATTGCTCTTCTACACATGTTTACATGCTCTGTTTACACATTTTGCATAAAGAATAACAATCCCTTGTAAGGGAGATTTTCAAATTACTCTCTTCAAACACACCGCGTCTTCACATTTCACTAACTCAGTTGCCTGCTTTGCTTTCCTTTTATATGGCAAAGTAAACAGTCTGATGAACGTTCTTGAAGGCGAATGTGCGTAGCTTCGCCTTCTCGAGATCTCTATAATTGTAAACATCGTTTTTTCATTATTGTTGTTTGTGTATTTTGTTTATATTTATTCTTACTGGTGTTTGTTGTTGTACTTTTCTTTACTTGTTTACCATTTTTCTATGCTTGTGTTTGTTGTTGCATTTTTGTTTACTTGTTTACCATTTTAATGTTAAGCGATGTAAAAGCAAATTACCAGTATCTAGATTCTTCATTTTCGTAACAATACAATTTACACAAAAATAAAAAAACTTATTGACTGTTCTATGTGTAACGATCTGTTTAGAACATGTAAATTTTTCCGACTTATACCCTCAATCTAGTCCGAACCATAAAGGAATTCTAATGAACCACAAAAGTTCTACAGTTCATACTGAAACCAAATATGCTAACTATAGAGTTGGTAATAGATATCTCCGGTGGTAATTATTATGCTACATGAGCATTAGCTGTCTTTGTCAGGCTTAAACCTGTTTAGAATTTTTTAAAAGCTATAAAGCAGTCTTATGTTAGTTAAAGAACGAGAGGCAATTTCATCAAGGAAGTACCTAAAAAGGCGCTTTTTCCCCATTTCTCGATAATGCAGTATCATCGCCTTTTATATTATCCTTAACCCTTATAAATGGAATTCGAAACATTTTTCAAATGCTTCTCCATATAACTTTGACTCGAGATATCAGAAACTCTCTTGTGATCATATTAGCATCTAACATGCTCAATCGTTCTTAGAGGCCATAGCATATATCGTAGTCCGGCTAAAATGATCTGTTGTTTCTACAAATTTGGTGAATATCTATAGCTTCCCAGTACTTGTATTTTATTATAGCCTCAGGTGTGCACATACTCCCTTGCAAATTCAAACTTTGGCGTTGTACTATACAGGCTATAAATAGTGTGATTACGATTCCTATCTCGACAGAAGATGGGAGCTATATGAATATGGATGGGAGATTTGAGAACATTTATTGCCCCTATCTGTGGTTCTGTGAGTAGCAGACTTTGTCCCATGCATAAACGTGCACAGTGCATAGAGGTAGGGTATTATGCAGCTGAAAAACGAGAATAGAGGAATGAGTATAGAATACTACCTCTGCCACTGGAATATACTTCTTTGGAAGATCTATCTATCAAACTCGAATTTGAGACTATTTTGATTCGCATTCTATTGGAGCTAATTGTTATTTGGGATCCCATGCTATCACAATTAACTTCGGGGGTCTCAACGTATTAAATACAATCCACTATAAATTTAAATGGAAATTTCAGTGTATCGGCACACGAAATAGGCAGTCTAGTTTTTATTTTTATTTACATATCTATCAAAAGCACCGTACCATTAAAGGGGGATTTCAGCGATGACACAAGTCATGCGACATATCAAGTTTTTGTGTAGAAAATAGTGGACAGTATTGTGTAAACTCAATATGTAATGAGATACAGTTGAAAATTTGTGATATATTTGTGAATTTGTCAATAACCACTACATTTCATTAGATTAGGCATGCATTCACTAAACTTTGTTTTTGTATTTTAATAATCGTGTAAGCGTAAGCTGTACTTTGACTTAGAAACTGTAAGAATCAGAATATAATATATGTATATAGGAATATGTTCGATTAAACTTGCCAAAATTACTCCACTAATATAGAAGTTATTCGTTCTCGTTTTATATCAATTGGTATAGATGTCATCTGTATATATCGCCTGTTTTCTATATGCTTTCTGGTGAATTTATCCTAAGAGTCAGCTTGAACATAATCATAAAATATTGTAGAAAACTTGCATGAAATATCGAAATATCGCCAATCGTTAAACCAGCTCACTAAAATGTATCCTAAAATGCATGTTCGTTTGCGATTATGACTTCAAAATCCAAGCCTTTCGATCCAAATTTTGGCTTTTTTGCTTTTCGCGAGTGCAGCATCCTACGTCATGAAATTACTTCCTACGAGATCATAAAAGCAAAAAATATGTCTGTCATGCTAACTGTTATGAATGTAACGTCTAAAACTGTTAATGAAATTTTAAACTAATGCTGCTACTTTTCTTAGTCACCGTACAATCTCTACGAGTTTTTTCTGCATCCAAAAAAATGTGTCTCATGAGAGAGATTTTTAACCAGTTTAAAGGGACTGGGGATTCAGAAAAGCGTGACAAGAAACTATAGTTTGATGAACAGAAAACTTGTACTTAAGCAAGAATGTAACACTCGAGAAATTCATGCTAGAAACAGTACCGTCTGTTAATTCTGACATAATGGGCAAAATATCAATCATAGATAACTTTCTTTACCATTAGACAGTATTAATATGCAATTATTTTCAATTTTAGAAAGTATACGATTATTCATTACTCGTATAATAAAGATTCAAGTGTAGATTGTATAAGTTTTCAATAATGCTAAGCAATGAATTGAAAAAACAAACCTTATCTCAAATCTGTATATCATTTCCCCTTATAAGGGTGTCAATTTACTGGCATAACATTATTTGAAATCTCATGTTACAAATGAATAAATAGAACTTATGGCACCATTTCGAATTATACTTTCAACAATAACTTTCACTAGCATACAGTAAAGATACATACATATAATAAACTAAAGGACAATGTCATTATTTATTTGTATTTTAGAGTTGTTTGTCTATCTTATCTTAATCGCATCAACGTCATCACCGCCCCATCATTGTTGCCATCAAGGACATTTTGTCTGTTGTGCTGTTAACACTGGCTGATGATAACAAAAGATAATGTTCGAAGTTTTTGATGCGAGCGATTGTTTTTAGGCCCTTGGCATATACTATAAATACATACATACATAAATAAGCAGTAATAAAATAAATCTCTTGTTTACCCAAAAACACTCCCTTATTTCGAGTTATTAAAACAAACAAGCTCATCTGCATTTAAAGATCATCGGAAACTGTTTTATTTCCCATCAAGTGATTAATTTTTAATAATTTATTGCATGTGTATGAGTATGAGTATATTAAAAAAGGGATACAAGGAATATTTTATCATTCTCTTCTCTTCTATTATTTTCTTTGCTGCGAATTATTGTTAAAGTTTGTTTTGGAAGACATTAAAATCTAACGAAAACGCAGGGAACTATATTAAAAAGAATTTGAAAATAATTTTATTGTTCATGAAAAATTTGATTTGAATGATAATGAGGACATCGCATTAAAGCATAATTCGGAATCAAGTTGAAAACCAGTCTGCTCGATTTGGTGTCCATTAACGGTGGCACCGTTAAATTATCGTGTAACGGTGAGCCAATATGAGAGAACTATGCCTCGAGTCAGGGCAAATTTAGTTCACAAGACTTTCTTCCTCTACAACCAATTTATACAAATAAAGGGTCCGCCAAATAACTTTTTTTTGAAAATGCTTTAAAACAAAAACTACTGAATATTTTCTCAAATTTCTTTTTCTAATTGAAAGTACAATCCTTCCGGTTAATAATGGAAGATAATTTCATTCAAATGGCTGCCTCAGCTGGCCATGCAGTGGCCTACACCAGAAGATGCCGGCAAAAAAAAAACATATTTTCAGATGAAGCTCATTTTGATCTTGGCGGGTATGTCAACAAGCAAAATTGTCGCATTTGGGGCACAGAAAACCCGCACGCATACATTGAAAAGCCGACGCACCCAAAAGGTCCAGAGGCATAATTGGGCCATTTTTCTTCGAAAATGAGCAAGGAGTGGCCGTTACAGTCAATGGCGATCGTTATCAGGCCATGTTGAACAAATTTTTGTTCACAAAAATTGAAGAGGAGCATATTGGCAACATTTGGTTTCAACAGGATGGCGCTACGTGCCACACAGCCGAAGCTACACTCGATGTTTTGCACCCTGTTTTTGAAGATCGCATTGTCAGCCGCAGAGCTGATGTCGTTTGGCCACCTCGGAGCTGCGATTTGACACCGTTGGACTATTATTTGTGGGGTACCATCAAAGATAAGTGTTACGCCGACAAACCAGAGACATTAAAATGAGTATGAATGCGTATAATTCTCAAGAGGATTAAAATACAGCACTAAAGCGTAATCTTCAAGACTCAATACAACGTGGTCAACCTAAAATTTATGATATAGCATGCTGCTACGAAAGGTAGACAATGCAAAAGTTATAAAATTAATAGAAGTTGATCGCGTAAAAATGGATTTCGATTTCTGAAAGTTCTATGCTGCCAAAAGCAGTAACGGTTTGCTTACATCTAAGGCATCATAAGTACAAACTTTGCACTAGAGACCATAGAAATCAGCGTGAAAATTAGCAGAGACGACTGCTACATTTGCTTTATTTCTGTTGCCATTGTAGTAACATTTTCAGTTTATTCAATTGTGGAAATGTGCGAGAAACTAGGTAGTAAACCTGAGTGAAGAGTTGTAATCACGAATTATGTATGTTGTGAATACTTTTATTTAAAAATTAAAATTAATTTTGCATTCATTAAATTCTCACTGCATCCTAAGTGCAAATGAATTAAAAATTAACCAAATTATCGCGTGCAATCATATTGAAAATTCATGCATGAGGAAAAAAATAAATAAAAAACCAGAATATTATTGAAAATTTGTCAAAACGTGTTAAATAGCAATTAATAAAGGCTGTATGCTGGGCAGTTGTGGTTTTTAAACAATATTTTATTATTTTAATTAAATAAATTAAATTTAATAACAACTAGTTTTAAGGCCATACCGTATATACAATAAAAAGATACGTGTTTTATAGGCCGCTTTATACAATTCCTGTATGTGTCAGTCAGTCAATTAATAAAAAAAAGGAGTGGAAATTAAAATAATTTTTCTTTATTTTTTTTTAATGAAATTGTACTCGAACAGGATATACAATGACATTTTTATGAAAAAATCTTTTTTTTTTTTTTTTGCTGAAATCCTTTCTTTTATTGTTATTAAATTTGTATTAAATTTTGGAACAAATTAATGACGAAAAAGCTAACGTACGTATTTTTTATTTTGAATATATTTTCATAAATATGTATGTTCACTTCAATCTAATCAATCGTCAAAACCACCTGTTCGATTTCTAACAACGTTTTTGTTGTTTTCTTTTTTCAATGTAAACCCAAAATAAACAACGAAATGAAATATTTTTTTACGCTTCAATTCGCAATTATTAACGTCAGCTGTATGCTATTCCATCATACTTAACAAACCTTAAATAAACAAATTGTTGCGTTGTATTGTGATGTGTTGTATTGGGTTGTATTGGGTTGTTGTTGTTGTTCTAATATGCAAATTCTTTGCATAGAATAGATGAGATTGATTCCTTTCTGTTTTCGCACACAAAATATTCCTGTTATACGTTCGTATAGTTATTGTTATTGTTGTTATACTCTCTCTCTCCCTCTCCTTGCCAGTGTTACAACATTATTATCGACAGCATTATCATAATAAAGTAACGATTTTTAATTATTAATAATGGGAACTTTGACAGCTGCTGCTTCTGCTGCTGTTGCCTGCGCTATTCTATAGAAGGTAGTAAAATAATTAAAGGAAGTTCTTTGAAGCAAGGTTTTTCTTGCTTCAAAATTGTTGTTTTCTCTGCCGTACATTTTTTATTCTTTCGTTTTTCTTTCATTTTTTTTCTTCCTATGTAAACTACTCATGTTTTAAAACCGTTGCCGTCTTATAATTTATGCTGGCCGTTTTATATTTTTAAGAAGCAGACTATAGATTTATTTGCGCCATTATAATCTGTGAGAATATTTTCATGCTTAACAACGTAATAATATTAATGCCTACTTATCTTTTAAGGCAAAAGAAAAGTAAAGAAGCGATAAGAGAAACTTCAAGAAGATGTGCACTTTAAAGCGCTATAAAAATATGAACTTTTTCGGTTTATAAAAGATGTATTAAATTGAGATGCAACTATTAAATATTAACTAAAGTGTCCGCCAAATAACTTTTACATACAATACAATCCTTCCGGTTAATAATGGAAAATAATTTCATTCAAATGGCTGCCTCGGCTGGCCATGCAGTAGCATACACCATCGGTCCAATTTTTAAGCACATTATCGATTGTGTGCAGCTGTATTTTACCAATGGCTTCACGAATATTGTCCTTTAAAGCGTCAATTGTCTCTGGCTTGTCGGCGTAACATTTATCTTTGACGGTACCCCACAAATAATAGTCCAACGCTGTCAAATCGCAGCTCCGAGGTGGCCAAACGACATCAGCTCTGCGGTTGATAATGCGTTCTTCAAAAACAGAGCGCAAAACATCGAGTACAGCTTCGGCCGTGTGGCACGTAGCGCCGTCCTGTTGTCAAATGTTGCCAATATCCTCCTCTTCAATTTTTGTGAACAAAAATTCGATCAACATGGCCCGATAACGATCGCCATTGACTGTAACGGCCACTCCTGGCCCATTTTCGAAGAAAAAATGGCCCAATTATACCTCTGGACCAAAATCCGCACCAAACAGTGACTCTTTTTGGGTGCGTCGGCTTTTCAATGTATGCATGCAGGTTTTCTGTGCCCCAAATGCAACAATTTTGTTTGTTTACATAGCCGCCAAGATCAAAATGAGCTTCATCTGAAAAGAGGATTTTTATTTTGCCAAAATCGGCATCTTCTGGTGTAGGCTAATGCATGGACAGCCGAGGTAGGCATTTGAATGAAATTATTATCCATTACTAACCGGAAGGATTGTACTTTCAAATAAAAAAAGAAATTTTAGAAAATATTCAGTAGTTTTTTTTGAAAGCATTTTCAAAAAAAATTTATTTGGCGGACCCTTTATGACCTTATTAAGGAAAGTATGTCCATAATTGTCAATACGTGGTGCAACAACGCACCAGAAATCAACATTTTCGTGTGAGTGCTACTAAAAGAAGATCGTAACGTCAGCGCTCTTATAATTGCACCAACAATACAAAGCTTTTGAAAAGTAGAATTGACTGTTAGTGGATTCTTTGAAACTCGTCTTTATGGACATCGAAAAAGCATTTAACTAGCTCGCTCCATTAATTTAGGAAGCATTTAAATGCAACGGCATCCAGTCAAAATTAATATCTTCTTGTAGAAGCCTATATAATCGTTCTACAGTAAATCGTGCACAGTGAATCATGAAAAGATAGGATAAGCCTTGATTATGCTGAGTGGATGGCTTGAAACCATATCTCTACCAAGCTCTTTTTAAGTAAAAAAAAGGCTGAAGCTTCTTAGTCTAGTAGTTAGTAAGTTGGCTTATTAGACGCGAACTCGTTCTGGCATCAACTCCGAACAAAATGAAACATGAAAAAAAATTCTTTCGACGACCTTCCCTCAACAGCCTTCTGGGAAAAACTCTCAGAGTAAATCAAAATTTCCATGAAGTATCTATCGTTCGGGGCAGATTTTCAATAGTAACTCCCGCCACTCATGTATAAAATTAACACACATACGACATGAGTGGCGTGAGAAGCTAGGTCATAACCCCTGTCTGAAGGATTGAAATGACCAGTTAAGTAAGTATGTAATAATCACATGATTTATTGCTCAATTGATTGTAGCTTTGCAATTTTCATGGTTCGGCTTACAAACCGTACCAGAGAGTGCAACACTGACTTCAGCTCTTAAAATCTGTAAGACTGCTCCTTACACCAAATTCAACAATTCTGTTCGATAAAATCAACAAGGCATGTTAAGTTTATGATGAAAGAAATCGTACTAAGAAAACAAACGGCACAGTTTGTTACATGTGCATTAAAACCAAGAGAAGGCCAACTTTGGGATCGGTGCAGTTCTGGCAATGTTTACACATTTTGATGTCTAGGCAATAATGAAGATATCACATGACCGTCTTCCAATACTCTTGGTTGTGATCCTGAATATGTAACAAGAGAAAAATACATGCCCAAAATTTATCCCACAAACCAGAGTATATTTTTGGAAAGAGATGCAGTGAAATCGAATTTTCCCTCAGCATTGCTCCATCATTCTTGAAGATATCGACCGTCATTACTTTCGAGATGACCTAACTTAAAAGTGCACAAAACACAGTTTACGCAGTATTCATTAGGGTGCTCCGATGTCCTAGTTGGTAGTGTGCTAAACTTCAAGTGCCGAAGCTGTGGTTTCAATTCCCGCCGGGTTTTCTTTCTGTCTGTGATTGTCTGATTGTTTGACATTATATGTGTGATTACTCACAATAGAAAAACGAAAGTGAGAATTATTACTAAAAAGAAATTCTCGAAAAAAAGTGACGAAGTGACTGGTCGCACACTACCTCCACTTTCCTTTCTCTAATAAACAATACTTCCAGTATTCCAATACATCAAGAATCTCTTCCTAACAAGATGTTTTGCCTGAAAGCCTTTCAATTGTTGCAAAATTAGCAAATGACAATCCTTTACGTTGGGTGAGTGGGATTCGCTAGACTAAAATTGTATATCCGGATATAAAAATTCAACCACTGCTCTGGTTCCGGAGTTCTAGGTCATAAGGGATTGAATGGATCGTCCTCTGGATACTGTATGCATGTGAATATTTTTTTATCGAACAATTGAGTCAATGCGTACAAATGTAAAAAAGAATTCATAACTTATTGTTCCCAATTCAAATTCTATAAACTTTTTTCTCTTTTACAATATCTTATAATTATATAAAAGACTTCGAAAGAGCATTTAACAAGCTTACTCTATCAATTTCGGAAGCACTTAAATACAAAGGCATTAAACCAAAATCTATATCTTCCAAGTCTATATAATCATTTTACGTGTACATTATAAGGATAAAGAATTAACCTTGACTAAGCCGACTGCATGACAAGAAACCACATCTCATTCAAGCCCAATTTTGAGGAAAAAAAGTTGAAGCCGTCATAGTCTAAACAGTTTATTCAGGGTTCAGCACCTAGCTCAGACATCTCCAACGAAATGAAATATGAAAAAATATTTCTTTCTTAGTTTCTAAGTTTGAAAGTAAAAAAAATTAATAAATTCCATGAGAAGTTTCTCAAAAATCTGTAATTCGCAGTCGATTTTAAACTGTAGGTCCCGTCACTATTGCATAAAATTAATACAACATGGATAGCAAAGAAGGTTGTAATCCAGACTAAAACGTTGTAATTACTAATTAAGTAATGATTTATTGCTCAGTTGACGGTAGCGTTCCAATTTTCATTGTTCATGACCAACTACGGTCCAAGGATGCCATCGGCTTCCAAACTGCATCTGACATTAGCGAGACATTTTACTTTTATACTGAAAGAATGCGAACTGAGAAATCGAAAGGCATTGCTACGTGCACATTAATACCAATAAAAGTCTAGCTCTGTGGATAATCGAGCTGGAAGGGTTTACACATTCTGATGATGGCAATAATCTCGATATCATTGGACTGTCTCCCAAAACTCCTGGTTGTTGTCCTGTAGCCACAATAGAAGTCGAAAAGGTTTTTAATCCAGAAACCAGTCTATTTTTCCAAACATTTTTAAACCATTGAAATCGAATTTGACCTCATAATTGCTTCATTATCCATGAGATATCGACCACTATCACTTGTTACAAAACACACACAGTATTCTCAGTATTCAAGTTGATATTATTTTTAATTGACCATTACAATCCGTCAGTCAGAATTACAACCTAGTTTCTCACACCATCTATGTTGTATGTGTTAATTTTGCCCATGAGTAGTGGGCAGAGTAGTGTTTCAGAAAGTTTTCATGACGATTTTATTTTTTCTCAGAGTTTTTGCCACAAGACTACCGAGAGAAAGTCGCTGCACATCGTTTTTTTCATATTTCGTTTTGTACGAGATGTCTGGGATGGAGTTTGAACCACGGTGCACCACATCTTATCACTACCTACTAGACTATGTAGACTTCAATTCAAGTTGATCTTACGCCGAGGAATCTCATTGGTGTTTTTGAAATATCTATTCCTACCAAGATAAGTAATATAGTTTAGTTCCTCCAATTTATTATTCAGTGGCTGCAAAAAGAGCAAACGATCACTCTTTCGTTGAGTCGGCGGGAGTCGTTAGACTAAAATTTTGTCTCCGGATGTAAAAATTCAGCACTCAGCTTACGATGCGCTTTCAGTAACTCAGAAGATATTTAGTCAGGATCAGGACTTTAAAAACACGATTGTGAGCTTTACTTCCGAAAACCATGGGTATAAGGGGTAAAATTGTATGTCCTCAAGAATAACCGAATAACCGAGTTAATAAACCGTTGCAACAGATTAAATAGCAGTGCATACAGCAAAAAAGAATTCGGAAGGCCATATCGTTAATTCTATCTTGTCAAACAAAGCTACGAAAATTATTCAAATTAGATCCTATTGTTCCCAATTCAAATTCAGTAATTTTTTTTTCTTTTTTTACAATATCTTGTAATTATTTTACTTTTAGCAATTGTATAGGTATTAAGGTTGAATATTGCATTCCAAAAAACATCTGCAAATATTTTCTCTTTTGACTGAAGACTGAAATATTTTCTTCGTTCTCTATTCTGAATGAATATTTCTTTGATAATTTTATAATTTCGTAATTATATTTC
This sequence comes from Sarcophaga subvicina, assembly GCA_936449025.2. NCBI lineage: Eukaryota > Metazoa > Arthropoda > Insecta > Diptera > Sarcophagidae > Sarcophaga > Sarcophaga subvicina. Next base: position 100,695,176 of record OW388083.2, on the reverse strand, counting down.
AACTTATTTTAGTTGAAAGTGCACACACATGCACATGTTAGATTTCAAAATAAAATTAAAATGTCGAAAATATTTCCCTTACTTTTGTAATTTACATTCTATTTTACTTTTACGTTACGTTAAGCTAAACGACTCTTTGACTGACTGGCGTCTTTTGTTGAATCCAGAAATTGTTTAATTTCGAAAGTAATTTGATTGAATATTTCTTTACCAAACAAAATTCTCTCTTTTCTATTTTATGAACATTTTCTTCTTTTCGTTTATTTTTCTAAAAACATTTTATTTTTGTTGTTTTTTTTTCAGAAGAACATAAGAATGCACATGTTTTTCTTATACTCTATGCGGCTACATCGTATGGTGGTATATATTGGTTGAGGTAAGGCTTGTAACACAATGTAAAATAAAATCTGATTACTGAATTAAGCTGGGAAAATTTTAAAATATGCTGAAGATTGTAATCGAAATGCTTTCACAGGCATTTGCAACGATTCTCAAATTACTTCTTAAACTTTTCAGATTTTGCAAAAAAGGTTTCAGATATTGATTGTGAAGATAAGATCATAGATTGTTTGGCTCTAAACTTGATATAAGAAGCAGAGATCAGCAATGAGTATACAAAAAGATGAGTAGAATTCAATCATACTCATAATTTCTGATACTTATATCCATTATTTTAATATCATGGAATCTCTACTCATATTCAAAATTTGAAGTACTCATAATATTCATACTTAATAACACGTATGATGTTGTTGATTTCGACTCTCCATAACTCAACATATACAAGAATCACAAAATAAGTATGATTCGCGTACGAACACTAAAATACTCAATAAATGGTTGTATGTTTGCTCTGCTTGCTGCTCTGTCTTTTCTGCTTGTGTCTTTTTTTTTTTGTAAAAGCAACAACAACTAAGAGACACTCATCAATCATTTACAAGAAATTTATAGAAAAATAAGTTATGAATCTAAATGAGTAGGCTTATGAATCAAACATAGTTTGAATGGTATGAGTTTGATGTCAACGTTGTACGCATACTCATTGCAACCTGTTCTTATAAATCAACATTGTAGTGAGTACTAATAAATCAGAGTACACAGTTAAATTTCAATATTGTTGACTCACTTATATACAAAACGTCATGAGTGCTTATAAGTACTGAAAAAACGATTCATTGCTGATCACTGGAAGCTTAACTCACACAAAGTCCATAAATGATTGAAACCTAGAGTTATTGAATAAAACGAATCCATTTACATTGCATATGTACATACACACATATTTGGTCATTACAACCCTTCAGATAGGATTACGACCTAAGCTCTCACACTACTTATGTTGTGCGTGTTAATTTTATACATGAGTGGCGGGACCTACAAGTTAAAATCGGCTCCGAACGATAGATTTTTGAGAAACTTTTTCAAGGCAATTTTATTTACTCTCAGAGCTTTTGCCAGAAATCTGCTGAGAGCAAGTCGTCGAAGAAATATTTTTTTTTAAAATTTGTTTTTTTGGAATGTCTGACATGGGGCTTCAAGCCCCGAGTTTCAACACACTACCTACTAAACTACAGCGACTTTATTTGCATTAAACTTGGATAATCATATAATGCGTTAGCCCGACAATAATTTTCAACTTACTTTCTTAGGCTGCGTTCTTCATTTATTTTGGGGTAGTTGCGTACTTTCCGTAACCTTGGGAATAAATATTGAAATCGCCATAGTCTAGTAGATAGTGTGTTGGCTTATAGACGTAAGGCCATGGTGCAACCCCAGCCCCAAACCTCTCGAACAAAACAGAATATGAAAAAATATTTCTTTCGGCAAATAAATAAAATTGCCATGAAAAGTTTCCCAAAAATTTGTTGGTCGGAACCGACGTTTAAACTATAAGTCCCACCTCTCATGTATAAAATTTACACACACAACATAAGTGACGTGAGAAACTAGGTCGTAATCCTGACTGAAGGGTTGTAATTATGAATTATGTACGTATATACGTTTGTATGAACGTATGTATTTCTTTCGGCAACTTCCTCTGAAATTGTTTCTCAAGTCTATCGTTGGATGTCACCGTTAAACTGTAGGTCACTCCACTCATGGATAAAATTAAGACACACATCATGGGTACTGTGTGAAGATTGGTTTTAGTCCTGACTAAAGTTTTGTATTGACCAATTATATGTGTATGTATGTGTCAGGTGGCCCAGCTTGTACAAACTGTTCCGTATTATTTTTTTTTTTTAACCAACCACATAGGAACCAAATGCTTGGGTGGTAGCCTGACCCTCAGATTGTTTTGCTTGATTCCGTTCTCTATACTTCCTGTTCAAATTGATTTGGTCATGTCCATAGAATAGTTGCCGTTATCTCTTCTCAGAAAAGTTAATTGAAATTAATATGAAGCCTAGGCATCAGTTCTATATCGTAACACGTATACCATTATAATACCGATACGTACATAACTTTAACTTAGACATAGCCTTGCATGGATATTGCAGTGGACTATTCTAACGATTTAAACTTCCATTTAACCACGTAGCTTGTCATACAAATTTACTTGCCTGTTTCTAGTTATTTGACGTGTATAATGTTGCTTCTGTTTCGCATGTACGTACCAATAAAGAAAAGTACAACATTTGAGTATTTTGTTGCTCAAATAAATAAAATTTCAATAATTTGAATTAGAATTTTAGCCCCAGAACACAGAGCAAAAGAATTTATTGTGTGCTTCAACAATGTTTGGTAAAAACAAATTCTCTAATAAAAGATACAATTTTCAAATTTTATTGTATAAAACTAAAATACAAAATAGCTTTTTGACGAAAAAACAAAACAAAAACAAAAAAAAATATAGGAAATGAATTTAACTTACCATACGAAATATTTGTAGTTAGGGTGTCCCTTTAATTTTTAAATTGAAATATATTTGAGCAGTAAACGGTTTGTGTCCTTGATGTTCGTTTATAATTAAACAAGACGAACGACAATAAATATCGAGTGGGCCTATTACTAGTGACTTTTTGATGTGGCTTGTGGAGCGGAGGCATCATTGGCTTTTATTTCTTTGAAAATGAGGACGACGCAATAATTATGGTCAATAGAGACACCTATTGCACCATGTTAACCGATTTGTTTGTACCCGTTTTTTATGGTATTGATGTGAACGATGTTTGGTTTCAACAGAATGGTGCAATTTGCCACACATCTCATGCCACAATCGATTTATTGCGTCACACGTTTGATGGCCGTTTAATTAGCTGAAATGGTGATATCAATTGGCAGCCAAGAAGCTATGATGTGACACCATTGGGTTCTTTTCTGCGGGGCGCCGTAAAAGAAACCTGTTATTCTGACAAACCAGAGACAATTGAGCATTTGAAGGCCAACATTTGTGATGTCATTGCCGAGATACGACCGCATACACTCGAAAAAGTGCACGAAAATTGATGCGTTCGAATGTGGTACTCTGAGGCCAGCAGGGACAACGATGTGAATGAAGTAAGATTCCATTTCTAACCGGAAAAATTGTTCTTCACAACATCGAAATAAATTTGACAAAATTTTAAATCGTTTTTGTTTTATTGAATTTTTAAATTTAAACTTGTAAATGGCCCACCCTTTATATTCATTTATAGTCCAACACGGAACAGTCCTTTGATTGTTTGATAAGGATGTGTAGAACCAAAATCCTTCGGATTTAACTTGCAAATATAAGTAAGAGAGGCATTTATATCATCATCAGACTTCTCATAGCTTCGGTTCAAAATTAAGAAGACTAGTTAATGCCTTCTTCACAATAATATCTGTCGACCTTGTCGAATTGAGTTTTTACTGTGTTTTTTTTTGTAGATATGGAAGAAAAAAAAAGGGATACATCCCATATCCTTCTAAACGACTACTGGTAGACGAAGATTAGAGATTTCAGGCATAACCATCGTTTCCATTGTTGCTTTGCAAAGTTAAATGTGTTTTCGAGAAATGCTATTCACTTCTGTTTTATAAGTCCCCACGTCTACAGACCGTAGCCCGTCTGTGGATGTTGTAGAAGCATAGAAATGCCTCTGATGTCATTGGAGCTAACCCGTCTATAGTATGGAAATGTGAATAACGAATACCCTTAAATATACATACGCACTCTACGAAAATAATATTGTTATAAAACAATACAATACAAACAAATTCAATCATTGGGCATACAAAATATAAACCGTGGAACAATTTATAAGTATTCAAAATGAACTTGATTGTGTGCAATTCTGTTTACACCCTTTGTTTAAACAATAACAATTACTAGACCATTATTCGACAGATCTTTGTAACGGAGATATTCAAACCACGATTACTCTATTCAAACACACCGCGTCTTCAAACAAGACTGACTGAACTTTACTGATTCACTCGCCTGTTTGTTTTGCTTTTATATGGCAGAGTAAACAGTCTGATGAATGTTCTTGAAGGCGAATGTTCGTGACTTTACCTTCTTGAGGTCTCTATAAATTTAAACATCGTTGTTTCATTATTTTGTTTGTGTACTTTGTTTTCATTTATTCTTGTAGTGTTTGTTGTTGTATTTTTGTTTACTTGTTTACCATTTTTATGTTAAACATTCTTCATTTTTGTAACAATACTTCTGAATTAAATATTATAGGGTGTCCTGGTAGTCTAGTAGGTAGTGTGCTAGACTAGACAGGGTCGTGGGTTCGATTCCTACCAGAAACTCTAGTTTGTGACACTGGAACGAGCATATGGTCAAGTGACTCCGCTCGTATATAATTAAAATATAATTTTTAATTGTATTGTAATTAATAAATAAATAAATAAAATAAATATTATATCTGGAGTCCCGTAGTTTTAGTGTTCTGGCTGCCCATGAAGACATGAGGCCGTGATTCAAATCTCAGCTCAGCTATCGAGTATCAAACGAAATATATAAAAAATATTTCTTGCTCCAACTACCTCTCAGCCATAATTTAAATGCCTTTAACCCAGACTATCTGTCTTCACATTCCGTAGCATTTCTATTTGCTTAAATTCATTATGTAGTAAGTAAGTACGTAAGCTACTAAAGAACTGAATTACTGTATGACTGAGTTGTTGCTGGTTGTTGTAATTGTTTACCAATTACTATGCAACAACGCAAAAAAGCAAGAAATTAGCCTAAAGTATATTATATAATGTAGTTTGATGCATTGTTGCAATACAAGCAAACACTCCTGCACGCATACACAGACATTTTATGAGTTTATGAAACATATTTATACATTAAAGCAGTCAACAGGATTACATAAGAAAACGAGGTAGTAAATGACAGTAGTGTACCCTATGTAGGCGTCTTAAGATATGTATATATCTTATCTTAATATATATATATTAAGATATGTGGATGAATTCGCCGTACTCTAGTAGGTAGTGTGTTGGCTTATTAGACGTGAGGCCACGGTTTAAAGCCCAGGTCAGGCATCTCCAACAAAACAAAATAAGAAAAAAATTTCTTCGGCGACTTCCTCTCAGTAGATTTCGGGAAAAACTTTGAGAGTAAAAGAAAGTTTCTAAAAAATCTGTCGTTCGGAATCGACTTTAAACTGTACATCCCGCCACTCATGTAGAAAATGAACACACACAGCATAAGTGGTGTGAGAAACTAGTTCGTAGTACTGACTGAAGGTTTGTTATGACCAACTATGTATGTATGTATGCATGTACTGAGGATCTAGGTGCTGGCTTTTTCTGTGATTCTTCTTCAGGCATTACAAAACACCCACGAAAATTTTGAGTACAGAAATAGTGATTTTAGCTGAAGTTTTGATATGCATTTCTAGAAGCGTTTCGGTGGTAAAATCGAACATTAAAGGAGTTAACCTCTTGTTAGAGTTCCGAGTCTTCAACCAAGCCTTCATCTGAAGCCACATTTATCAAATTAGTTGTCATTTATTCAGTCGGTTTTGTCTAATCACCATATGTTCGTTGGCAACTGACAGTAATTTTTATCAAAAAATAATTTTTAGCCAAGAGGCATATCTCTGAATGAATGTGTTTGTTAATGAACAAAATTATCGAATTTGAAACGAAACCAATCCACATAAGCTCCAAAAATGTCCAATGCTTCACGAAAAAGTCTCAGTTTGGTAAGAATTTTGGACTGGAAGCGTTATCAGTCCAAATTTGTTTGAGTACGACATTGGCCAGACCATCACCACCAACGAGTATTGTTATAGGTCGATGAATACGTAGTTCTTTGGGTCTTAATTTCATCATCTAGGTACCAACGATATGTGGTTTCATCAGAACAGCACTACATACAACACAGTTCATTCCACATTGTCTTACGTGGAGGTTAAGTGAATTAACCGACGAAATCATGTGTTTAGTCCCGTTTAGACTTTTTCTTGTGTTGTCTTCTTAAGTCGCAGATGTATGCGAAGAAGGCACAAACTGCAGCGGTTAGCAAAGCCAACGTAAATCATGTCTTCGGTCTTCGAAAGGCCGTGGAGGACATTTAAACGATATTTTTTCCGGATCTCAGATTACAGCCGATAACTATACTTTCGATATAATCAAGGAATTTATTTATCTTAGCACCACCGTTACTATGTCAGACTGGTGATCAATTGTAGGATCACTGTTAACAACAGCCGTTGTTATGGTGTCAATAGGCAATTGAGTACCAAAGACCTTTTTCGTACGACAAAACTTATACTCTACAAGACGCATATACTCCCCGTGCTTCTTTATGGTGCAGAGGCATGGACACTATTAAGCTCTGATGCAATAGCCTAGAGAATATTCAAGAGAAAAGTCCTATGTAAGATCTTCGGTCCAGATCGAGTTGGCGATGATTTCCGCATCCGATCTAACAGTGACATGCATGAGATCCTCAACGGCATTGACGTTGTGCAGCGTATTAACATCCAGCGTCTGCGTTGCTCAGTGAAGTCGTTCGAAGAGGACGAAGTACCAAATCGAGGAAGCCCTGTCATCGATTGGTGTTACCAACTGACATAGGCGCGCAAGAAGCAGAGGCGTCTGGAGTGATCTGTTACGGCAGGCCGAAACCTGTTAATCGGGTTGTTAATGGCCAATTAAGTAAGTAAGTTTATTCCGTCCACAATGACATTGAAGGCCTTTCAAACGATTAAAAATTTCAATGGTATTTTACAAATACTTTGTTTGATTTAAATTTAAAGAAGAGATACGCTTAATGAAAGACCATATCGAAAAAAAGTTGACAGATTTTTTCGTCACTTATTCGTGTATGATAATCTTAATCGAGTGTTATTCTAAGTATTAAAGAATGTGGAACACTTGTAGCAAAGCAAACGCCTGTGATCTTATCTTGTACATGGCTTTTTAAAATTCCTTTAACTTTTCAGCACCTAACATTGCATATTTACCAGTTAAAAGTCTACTAATGCCTATCATATGTGTCATCGCTTCAAACCTTCTTATTCACCACCTCATCTATGCCGCAAAATATATTTCCAACTCTCAGTTGCAGCTGCTATTCGACAGAAACAGTATTCAGTTCATGTGCCGTTTTTTATCTTTTCCTCAGGTTTGTACAACATTGTTGCCATTTTTGTTGTTTGCAACACTTTTTAGTTGCATTCACATCCACATTCATATCCATAATCTATGGTTGGTTGTAGCCCACTCAACTCATCTGTTGTATATTCACATGAATGTTTACATAAATCTTTCATAATGTACGTATGTATAGCAACATACGTAAGTATTTTCATACTTTAAAAAAAGTCCTTTTGTCGGTGTATGTGTGTGTGTGTGTGCATCTCCATATAAGTTGGCATCATTGAAATTAAGTGTTTACATGCCTTTTTTGTCTTCATTTCCTCCAAGGGTATAACAACTCTAATTAGTTAAGTTTGTTTTGTAGTTTCAACTTCGTTGTATCTATTGGTTGTTGCATACATACATATGTATAAGCATCTATGTGTCTCTTGTCTGCCTCTGTGTCTGTCTGTCTATCTATCTGTGTGTGTGTCTAAGGTAAGTGCAACAATGGTTTTATTTAAATAGCTTTGTTGGTTAAGGCAGTATGTGTTTAGTTGTAACAGTTTTCCCCCCCTTACATGTGGCAAGTTTATCGTCATGTTTTCTTTAAAAGTTCACCAAGTCGAAAGGCTTTATTACACCAGGCGATCTTGTGTTGTGAATAATCTCTCGACTACAATTTAAATTGGAATTAAAAAATGATAAGCACTCAGGCAGTAAGTTGGTGATAGGCATTCATTCAGAGAGGTTTTCTGGTTTTTTTAAACAGTACTTGGCTGTAATAAAAAAACAAAAATCGAAATGGAAAGTAAAATGGCATTTCAGCATAATTTATGAGTATTAAAGAGAAAATAATATAATCAACGTGTTCTACGTGGCATCTAAGGCTTTTTCACTTTAAGATAAGTTAGGATAGAATGGAGGTAAGTGCAAGCTTCGTTAAAATCCTGAATACATTTAGTGGCCTGTTGTTATACCACAAGCAGCCACGCTCCACGATTAAATGTTAAGTCCTGTTGAAGCAGTTTCGACAATCAACACCATGATGGTCGTGATACATGTCAGAATAAAGTTGAAACCCAGCATGAAAGTTTAATGAATCTAGCACTGCACCTGATATCAAGTAACAATAGCAACATGGTACTATCAAGAAAGAGTAAGGTCTGCATCAAGCCAAGGATGAACTCTTTCAAGCATGGTGGCAATATTTTTCTCTTTATCAACAAGTCTGCAATCTTTGCAGAAGACATAGATGTTTCTAAAATACAACTAAAAAATGAACGGATAGGATTTCTTTCATATTAAATACAAGCAATTTAAGATTTCAAACCAAGTTTTAACTGCAATCAATAAATAAATTTGATTGATTGACACAAAACTGCCCCTAAGGTCAATCAAAGGAATATCGGCACATGGGAATCACTTTTAACATCAAGCACTCAACTCACATGTTGTGTTTGTTAAATTTTTACATGAATGGACCCCGAAAGGCTGATTTCTCAGAAAGTTTTCATAGCAATTTTATTTACTTTCAGAGTTTTCGCCAAAAATCTGCTGAGGGAATTGCCGAAGATATATTTGTTCATATTTCGTTTTATTGTAGATTTCTGACCTTCGGTAAATTGATACAGAATTGCAGCGAGAGTCGTTTAAGGGAATGTCAGCAGATTGGAACCAGTTTATATTCCAAAGACTGAAAGCGATACGACGATATCTGCTTGGCTATCATAGAAGCAAGGAGTGCTATACTCAGGATCAATACTGCAGCATGATTTATGATTATTACGTTGGCTTGAAACACACAACAGTAGTTAGGAAAGCGGAATAAGATCCCAAGGTCGAGCTCTTCTAGAAAACTCCTCTTCTGGCCTCATAAGTAGTGTGAAAGTCTCCTTTGCAGAAAATTCATCTGCTTTTTGTCTTTAAGTATCAATTGATATCATTTCCTTCACCAAACTGTACCATACTAAGATCAAGTTAACCTCATAAGGAGTAAATTCTCAAATGGTAGCCTGACTGTCAGATAATTTAGCTTGATTCCATACTCTTTACTTTCTGCCTAAGTGGCCCAACATTGTTAAATTTCCGTTGTTGATCACATTCAACAGAAACTGCATTGCTTCAATCATTGACTTTATCAATCATAAGCAAATAAAATTTTTAGGTGTCTTCTGGCTTTTTCCTGCAATATTAAGGAGGCTTAAACAATTTGGTTTTTCCTATTTTTTTACTTGGCTTTACATACATACATACATAATTAGTCATTACAACCCTTCAGTCTTGTTTACGACCTAGCTTCGCACACCACTTATGTTGTATGCGTTAATTTTATACATGCTTGATGGGACCTACAGTTTAAAGTCGACTCTAAACGACAGATTTTTGAGAAACTTTTCAAGGCAATTTTATTTATACTCAGAGTTCTTGCCAGAAATCTGTTGAGAGCAAGTTGCTGAAGAAATATTTTTTTCATTTTTCATTTTGTAGGAAATGACTGACCCGCGTTTTGAAACGTGGCCTCATGTCTACCTGCTATACTATGGCGACTTGGGTTTTCTTATTATTCTACATGGCTTTGGATTTTAGTATGATCACTGGTTAAATAAAGTCTTCATAATCATTCGGCCAACTGATGAACAACAGTTCTGTCCTATAAGATCTACTTAAAGAATATATACATACATATATCGGTGAAGGTTACCTCACAACAGTTATTAATGTCAAACTGTCAGTGTTCAATATAATTTTTTTTTTTTTTTTTTTTTTTTTTTTTTTTTTGTTAAAACCACGATTACTCTCAAAGAACTCAAATTTGTGAAATTTTTTAATGAAAATTTGAATGGCTATCGAATGCAATCTGCAAGGTTTTTACCAAATTCGATGTATGAATCTAGTTCTCATTATATTGAGCTTTTGCTAGGCGTTACTGAAAGAAGTAAAGGATTTCAAAAGTATGGGACTGGAATTCGACTTCTGTCAAACTAAGTTGTGAAACCAATTTTTTTCTTTTCAGTTGAAAGTCTGACGTTGACGAAAATGGATCGCTTAATTATCACACAACGCATAAAAATTATCAAAACCTACTACAAAAATGGTGATTCTGCCACAGCCACATATCTTGCTTTAAGAGGAGATTATGGTTTACGTAATTTCACAGTCGGTGGGTATGTTAATAAACAAAATTATCGTATTTGGGGGTTCTGAGAATCCTCAATTAATTGAAGAGAGGCCATTACATCCATAAAAAGTCACTGTTTGGTGCGCTCTTTGGTCCGAAGGTGTGATTGGACCTTACTTCTTCGAAAACGATGGATGGAACGACTGTCACCGTCAATTCGGAGCATTGTGGTCATATGATAATCGACTTTTTTTTTGCCTGCTATTGAAGAATACGACTTGGAGAATATGTGATTTCAACAAGACGGTGCCACATGCCACACAACTCGAGCGAATATGGCTTTATTGCAAGAGACATTTCCTGGCCGCGTAATTTCTCGTCGTGGCGATATCAACTGGCCACCAAGATCATGCGATTTGACACCATTAGACTTTTTTGTGGGGCTACACGAAAGACCGTGTTTATGCAGATAAACCTTCAAATCTTGAGCACTTAAAAACCAACATTCGTCAAGTTATGGCTGAGATACTGCCCTATATGTGTCAAAAAGTGGTCGAAAATTACCTCAAAAGAATCAATGCTTGCAACACTTCGCGTGGAGGTCATTTAAATGATGTAGTGTTTCACACATAATGTCAACGTTCAAACTTTACAATAAAAAAGAAATATCATGAAAAAATATTTTATATGTGTTTTATTTATGTTTACTTTTGAAACTGCGAAATGGATAACCCTATACTATATAGTACAGTATTGTAGGCAACAAAACTCCTTCTTCTTTGATTTATTGAAATCGAACGTGTTCTATTACTAGTGGTAGGGTAAGAACTCCACTAATAGAGTAAGCCCTCACCACTTTCAGTTATAAAAGGGCATCGAACTAACATCAACTCATTATCTATTGAGTTGTAGTGTAATTAGTTATTTACTTTAAGTTCCCTACAGAATATTAAAAACTTTTAAACAAAATTTGAACGCGACACCAACAAACCATTAAAACTGATAAGTGTGTTGGTGTGTATTCTAAGAAAAATCTCATTTCAAATGTCCAAACAAGGAGTATAAAATTAAAAACAAAAAAAAACTCCTTTCATTTATTCGCAACGAAGATAAATTGAAGAGAGAAGTTGAAGAGAAGCAAAGTTGGTGCGGAAAAAAGCCTACGAAAATGTCAATTTTTGTTAAGACAAATAAATCAACGAATAAATGAATGTTTGAATAGATGAGAATGAGTGTGCCATGGCAGTAGTATAAACAACTCAATACGCACGACTTTCATTTCAAAATAGAATCACGTTTGCATGACATTTTTCCAAAATGACACACAGAAGCCCAACAGAAATGTATTGTGAAGTCTACACGACTACTACTTGCAAATTAGAGCAACAGCAACAGCAGCAGCACAAGTAGTTGGAGGAACAACAAGCATAATTTTAAATAGAACAGAGACTCTACTCACCCACTTACTTATGCACCCATGCCTTGAAATTGGAACAAATGCCTGACTAATGGAGCAGTGACAATAAAATTATCCGTAAAATTCTCGAAATGCACAAATTGCATACACACGCTTCAATGGCAGACGTGTGTTGTTGCTGTTGTTGTCAATTGTTATATAGACGCCATATTTATGAAAACGTACAAAACACTGTCAGTATTTATTTAAGACAGAGGGTGGCAAAAAGGACCATGACATGTAAGGACTCTATCAAATGATTGAATGTCACGCTAGTTTACCCTTCCTAGCGTACACCTTTACAAAATATATATTTCCAGTAACGGGGGGAAAAAAATAAACTTTTCACCGTTAATTGAGAGCATGTAAAGAGCATTGACACTTGTCCTCTTAATCCTGTCAAGATTAATAGCCGTAGTTTCCTTATTTAACAACCTAGTCAATGTACAGAAATTAATCTTGAGAAAAAGAGTATTTTTTAACAGAAAAAGGGTGCCCAGGATTCGTTAAAAAATAAAGACATCACCTTTCTCTTTTTTTTTTTTTAAATTAAGCATGAAATTGCCCAGATTAATGCTTTTCTATCATTTAAAAATTTCCTGCAATTAAATTGTTGAACATAATAACGTTTTATAGACAGCCGTATCGAATTGTTATGAAGCAGCATTAGCAGTAGCAAGCAACAGACATTGACTTCATTAATTTGTTTTGTCCGTTCTGTAGTGCGTGACTTTATAAATATTTATCATGCACACAGACACACATACACATATACATATACAAACAAACGCACGCGATGATATCGTACTACTTTCTCTCACACCCTTCCTGTTGCTTTTTGTATACATTGTTGCAATTGCGTTTTAGAATTTCTAACGTGTAGACGAGTAGACATACGTACATCATCGACCTGCTGCTAACTTAACGCACGAATAGATATTTTGCATTATTAAGCAAAATAATTTCAATTTATTATTTATGTTCCAGAAGGAAAAAAGGAAAAAATGTAATAGAAAGAGTATTTTAATGGTGTAATGACCAGGCAACAGAATTAATACATCAACACGAAAGGAAAGGTCAAAATTATATAACTTTTAGACAGTAAAGTCTGCGTGATTCTATCTTCAAAAGCATTAAATATTTAACCTTTTAAACTGTATGTCTCCATGTCATCACCAGGCATCATTTCATCATAACTGTCGCCGTAGTCTAAAACGTAGTGTGTTGGCCTATTAGATATGAAGCCTCGGATCAATCCCCAGGATATATATGTCTAACAAAACGAAATATGAAAAAAATATTTCTTCGGTGACTTCCGTAGTCAAAACTATGAGAGTAAAAAAAATTGCCATCAAAAAGTTTCTAAATAATCTCTCATTCGGAAACGACTTCAAACTATAGGTCCCGGCACTCATGTATAAAATGAACGCACACAACATGAGCGGTGTGGGAAGCAAGGTTGTAATCCTAACTTAAGGGTTATAATGACCATAAGTACGTATATATTGATCCATTAAGAATGCTTTTGACAGCCGTCAAGCATTTGCGAATTATAAGAGGCGACCGCAGCGTGCTCGTAGTTTGTGCCTTAAGTTGGTTGTAATAATCAATTATGTATGTACGTATGTAAAGATTTTACCCAAATCACCTCTGTTTAGACAGCAAAGTCAATCAACTCGGGCATCCTACAATTATTTTTTTCAGGTTGCCAAGTGCCACACAATGATAGGAAAAATTTTCACTGGTCTCCTTTTCTTCCTCATCATTACAGTTTTATCAGTTTTGTAGGCAGTATCCTGTAATGATATAAGTGCGCTTCATTTAGTTGATTCCATAGAGCGCAATTTATATGTGCTCTCTTTCTTCTGGGAATTGATAAATTATGTATGAGATCGTGATATATGCTCTATTTTTGGTTCTTCTTTGTACAATCGCCTTTTTTAAATTTGTTTACACAACTAGAGTTTATTCTCTGCTGATATTGTGGCCAGAGGAAAATGATGTATTCTGATAACGAAAGAATTTATAAAAAAAAAACTGGAATTCAGTACACAGAATCAGCATCACATATCAGGATTACATCGCAGTATCATAAGCCTCATTGTAGCTCCCACCAAAGAGTCTGGGAAGGAATGCTTCTCGTCATTCATCTTGGCCTTCAAAAAGACTTGTTGTGAGGTCACCATTAGCGGTACCAACCATACTTGCCATGCGAAGTATACCTACAGACCACATCTCTGAGATAAGTTTTGTTCCAAAATGTTATGATTTCAAAATCATGAAACCTTGGCATTGACATAAAAATTCTTCCATTATTTCGATATCTTCACCACATTATTATCCACCGCACGCATCCGGTTCAGCTTTCCATGTAAGGCAGAGTGTCACATAATGAAGTTCATCAGTTTATCATCAGCAATCTCCATTTATGGACTCAATATAGTCATGGTTTTCCTTCCAATAGAATCGCCTCAAAGCAACTTCTTAATTTCTTTTACCGTGTAATTACTCCATAATAGTCGATGCCATGTTTCAGACCACCGTTGCTGCCTGGTTTTCAATTCATTAAAACACATTCGATTATGCCAAGCAATACTTTGGTTCTATTAGTTACATTATTCACTTCCTTACTTTCTAATGATTAGGCACCCATAACATGACACGTTAATGTTTGGAGGGATTTTTAATCGTATTTTTACATTTCACAGCCCTAATTGCCATCTTATTATCAGTGATGTGATCAGTGAGCATTTATTTGTAAAGTTTGCCAAATTATCACTGGCCTGATTCATACATTAACTTATCGTACGTACGTCCGCGACAAAAACTCTGAGAGTAAATAAAAATTGCCATGAAAAAGTTTCTCAAAATACTGTCTTTCGGAAGCGACTTCAAACTGTAGATACCGCCACTCATGTATACAATTAACGCAGCCAACATAAGTGGTGTGAGAAACTAGGTCGTAATCCTGACTGAAGGGTTGTAATAATCAATTATGTATGTATGTATGTATGTATGTATTTATCTAGTAATAAAAATGTCAATAAATTCTTCTCTGAGTTCATATCCTATACGATGCAGATTAGTATTAAGTCCTTGCCAATTTCAATTTTAAGAAAACCTTTGTCCACTATTTTATTAAAATCAATCATGCCTGCATGCAAAATTTTAAAGAATAAACACTTTAATAGTGTTTTCAAGCATTTAAATCAATGCGAAAAGTAATCTTCTTAAATAATTTTCTGCTTCTTTTATTTGTTAAAATAAATGCTTTTGTAATACTATGTCTCTTCATTCCTTACAATAGCTGTCAGTGTTTATATTTGAATCGTAATATTATGCTTGGAATTCTTTTTTAGATTGCATACATACATATTAAGGAAGCACACATGTTTAGCTTCTCACGCATTGTAAGTCCAACGTTAAACTTAGTAGACACCAGGAAGGAGTATTATTTGAAATTTATTAACTTTTCAGCAGGACACTTAAATAATAACTCTACAGAGGCATAATAAAAATGTTTCTTAATGTATGATATGTCACCATGGGTTGTAGTGATTGGGGTCTATTATTTATTCTGATATTAGAAAAGCTGTAATAAGACAAATTGCCTTATTAAGCGCCAATTTAGTGTGTCCCTGTTATCTTAAGAAAAGGAGATCTTCACCTGAAATGGAATGCAGTTTGAAGACAAAAAAAATTTTTAAGTCGGAGTTAATTGCAAATTTCGGAGTAAATTGCAAATTCGAGTATCATACATACGTCAGTCAGGATTTTTTTTTCGAATGTCCCCGGCCTCACTCTAACCTACCCTCACCCGATAGCGGAGGGCTCGTCCCCATTACGTAGGGACACGTACACACTACAGTCCGGACTGTAGCGGGTAAGGGAAAAGTAATGGCAACGAGAACATAAATCAGCTACAGATCTTAATCACAAGCTGAATAAAGTAACAATAAACAGGAACTACCTATGACAAGAACGAAAATACATTTTTATCTAATAATTTACAAATTAATGCCAGCATATAAGCTACGTTTCATATTACAAATACTACAATTAAAATCAATAAAATCATATTATAAGTTAAAATCATTACATAATCTACGAAAAGGAAAATTACATCTATAGTTCGTTCTATAAAAATCTAAAGAAAGAGGACGATAGTGCCGTGAAAATCTTGCTGGAATACTGAAATTCAGGTTACAAAGCAAAAACTCAGAATCGATATCACCTTTGACAAGTTTAAAAACAAAACAAACCCCTAAAATAGCCCTTCTACGTTCTAAAGTTGGAAGTTTTATCAAACCTAGTCTAGCCTCATATGACGGAGCCCATTGGCAAAATCCCATCCTAAGCCACGTAAACAGAATAATAAAAACACAGACTCTATTGAATCACTATATAACGATAGTATGGATTCCAAATAATAGACGCATACTCAAAAATAGGTCTAACAAGTGAAATGTATAGTAGTATAAGGATCAATGAATTCCCTAGCCCATCTTTTCACAAAACCAAAAACAGCCCGAGCCTTGCCAATCATCATACTAATATGATCAATAAAAGACAGTTTCCTATCCAATAATACTCTCAAATCAAGAAATGCAGTGACAGTTTCCAAAGGGCAAGAATTAATCACATAAGTGGACGAAATTACGCCCTCGCGAGGGAAAACCATGCATTTACATTTCCTCAAGTCAAGATCCATTAAATTAATTCTGCACCAAGTTACAAACAAATCAATACTTCGCTGAAGAACAGCCTGACCATTACGACTTAGCTTTTCACACCATTTATCTTGTTTGTGTTAATTTTATACATGAGTTGACAGAGTTTATGCCAGAAATCTGGTGAGAGGACGTCGCCTAAGAAATTCAAAAATTCGTTTTGATCGAGATGTCTGACCTGGGTTTAAACCATGACTTCAAGTCTAGTAAACCAAAATGCTACATACAAGACTACAGCGACTACTACTTAATGTATCCCTCGCTACCAAACTCACACAGTGTTTATCAGATCGACTTTCTTGGTCAAACGAATCCAATACGCAGATGCCCATTGGGACTTATTACTAACATATGGCTCTAAACATGGAGGTAAGATGGGACTAGGCCTCTATATAGAAGAACCTTAAACTAAACTATGCCTGCGTCTAACGCACCACAAAATGGCATTTTGAGCAGAGTTATGAACGATTAGGGAATGTATGATCTGGGCCAATGATAATTTGGCAAACTTCAGAACAATTACGGCTGTGAAATATAGAAAGGTGATTAACAATCACTACGTCGCCATAGTCTAGTAGGTAGTGTGTTGGCTTATTAGACGTAAAGTCAGGGTTCGAGTCCCAGGCCAGGCATTAAAACAAAATACAAAAAATATTTTTTCGGCGACTTCCTCTCAGAAGATTTCTGGCAAAATCCCTGAGAGTAAATAAAATTGCCAAGAAAAGTTTCTCAAAAAACTGTCGTTCGGAGTCGACTTTAAATTGTAGGTCCCACCATTCATGTATAAAATTAACACACATAACACAAGTGATGTGAGAAGCTATGTCGTAATCCTGACTGAAGGATTGTAATGACCAGTTATTTATATGTATGTATGATTAACAATTACCCCCAAGCATGACATGGTAAACATTATATGCAGGCCTAATCATCAGAAAGTGAGCGTAAATAGGGAAGTGAATAATTTGACTACTAGAACCAAAGTATTGCACGGCATAATCCAATGTGGTTTAATGCATTGAAAACCAGGTCACAACAGTGGACAGAAACGTCGCATGAACTGTTGTGGATTAATCACACAGTGGGAGGAATTGGGACGATACTTTGAAGCGATATTAATGGAAGGAAAACCATGACTATATTGAGTCTATATAAAAATGGCTTGAGTAAACTGATGAACTTCTTTATACCTTACACGTACTCCTTAACCAGATAGGCGGTATAGATAATAATAAATTCAGGATATGTGGTAAAGGTATCAAAATGATGAAACATACTACCTACTAGGCTACGGCAACTACAAATTCGGGTCGGGTATCAACATATAAAAATAGATTCTGAAAAATATTTTTGAATACATACATACATACATATATAATTGGCCATTACAATCCTTCAGTCAGGATTACGGCCTTGTGTGCGTTAATTTTATACGTAAGCGACGGGACCTATAGTTTAATGTCGACTCCGAACGACAGATTTTTGAGAAACTTTTCATGGCAATTTTATTTACTCTCAGAGTTTTTGCCAGAAATATGCTGAGAGGAAGTCGCCGAAGAAATACTTTTTGTATTTTGTTTTGATGTCTGGCCTGGTTCTCGAACCCTGGCTTTACGTCTAATAAGCCAACACACTACCTACTAAACTACGGCGACTTCTTTTTCAATATATTTTCCTCATCACTTACTTTGTGTTTCCAAACCGGCAAGAGTGATCATTAGCCTATTGGCTGATGAAACTGGTTTTTCTTGTTGTCTTGATGAAAGCAATTTCATTAAAAGTAAAATAATATACTATTTGACTTAACTATGCTTATTTATGTCTCTTCGACTTTTTACCAAATTTACTAAGTTTTTAATAACCCACAACCAAACAAAAATAAAAAAATATTGCTGCTGCAGGGTATTACAATGTCGTCCTTAATAGTTCGTATTTTTATAACTTGTTATTTTTGTAATTTGAGTGGTGGTAGTGGTAGTTGTTGTTGTTGTTGTTGTTATTGCTATAACCATAGTCCTGTTGCATGTTCATTTAGTTGTACACAAAACAAATGTAAATGTCACTGGTAACTCATACTCATGCTCATACTTGTACTCGTATTTCGAGAATGACAGTGAGATTGAAATTTCATGTGGTTTTAGTTATTTGTTGTTGTTTTGTTATTTTTTTTTTTAGTTTTCTAACAAATCATAGTTTGTAAAGTTATTGCAAGAATTTATTTGAAATGACTAAGCAACTATGGATGCATGGCTTGTGGCAAAGAAAAAAAATATGTTTTTAAAAGCAAAGAATTTTTAAGGGTTTCCCTTGAAAAAAAAAGAAAATTGGCAAATAAAATTGATTTTTTCCATTGGTTCATAACGCCGCCATTATGGCACACATATGTACATATATGCAGTTATCTGACCTTATGTTTGCTTGCCTATGTGCCTATGCATGCATGCATGCATGTCTCATGGTCGGCCATGTTCTATTAGAGTGACATTTTCATTATTAATCAACAAAATGCGTCATTTACTGATTGAATATTAAAATGTCGTATAATTTATAAAATGTTTGTAATTAAATTAAATTGCAAGTAATTTCATTTACTCGTACACTTTACTTCACCTTCTTCTTCTTCGCCTTCTCCTTCTCCCGTTCCTTGTTTTATGTTTCATTCATTAAAAGTTATTTTTTTATGATCGTATGTCGCAATAAAAACTGAAGTTTCGTTAGTTTTAAGGAAGTCAATATTGTTGTTATTAAAGTTGCTGAACTGTTTACAGTTGGAGGCACTTTTTAGTCACATACATACGAGCATAATGGCTCTTTTAAAACTCAAATGCAATTACACAGACAAAGGCAACTGGCAATTAATGTAGGAGTTGTATCAAGAGAAGGGGGAAGGAGGTAAGTGGGGAATATATTTTAGTTTATACATGAGCCATTAAGTGTAATTATATTTATTTACAATAGAAATAAGCAAGTAAATTAAGTATCATAGTATAGTTCTTGGGGAATTTCTAATAAATAATGGATTTTAAGGTTGTTTGTTGATATTTAAATAACAAGAGGTGGCTCGATAACACTTAGTAGACTAAGGTTTTTTTTACTATTCCTCTGGGAATTCCTCTAGGAATAACGCAACATGATGGTAATTAAATTTATAGTCCAATGCACTCATTTAACATATTTAACTATAGCTAGGGCTTCTGCTACCTACGTGTAAACTATTACATCATCATTTGTAAATCTCCATACGAGACATTTGTTTGTAAGTTTTAGTAACTTGCTTTATAGGGTCTTCTATTTAGAGCTTGAGAACTTAAAATGATAATTAACATGATTGGTCTTGATCACCCTTTAGTCAGAATTACAACCTAGCTTCGCCCACCACCCACAGTGTGTGTGTTAATTTCACCCATAAGTGGCGGGCGGGACCTACAGTTTAACCGTAGATCGAGCCTTAAAAAAACTTCATAATTCTACCTTATGTATCACTTTTGATACATACTTGTAGTACATAGAATTGTCACGATTATTGACAGATTTTGTTAAAAAATTGTAATACTTTAATTCATTTTAATAAAACTTTTTTTATGACAAAATTTATGACAGAAAACATAAATCAATACCAAGCATTACTCCGTAAATCTCTTTATCAAGCTTGATTTGTACAATTATTGTTAAATTAATTTCCCTAACAATCACCGTAAGTATTCCATCATTAAGTAACAATTTTTAATTAAAATCACTGGAGGTATAAATCTAAAAAGTTTTTGAATTCTGCTGCTAACAAACTTTAATTTTAAATAAAAATAATCCAAAAAGGAACATAAAAACATAAGCATCATTATTTAAGTATATTTTCCTTAATTTTCTTACCTTTTAGGCGAACAAAAAATTTAATTTTTAAAAATCTTAAAAAAGGATATATGGGCTGCTCTGAAAGTATGATAGCTAAGCCCAAACTATTTATAAAGTATTATTTCTTACATAAAGCTACAAGTTGTGTGATAAAAGTTTTATGTAAATGGTTAAAATTTTGTAACAAAAAATTAAGAAAAATATTTATTTTTATTTAGAAAAAATCCTTTTCATTCGAATTTCAAAAAAGGCTTTAAGCATTATTATTAATTGCTGCAAGATTTTCAGCTCATATTTCGAAAAGGCGTAATAGGTGTAAATATATAATTATCAAAGCAAATGATTCTGTTATATCATACGTATGTACGTAGTTGACCGAAATATTACCATCTGTAAAAAAAAAGCGGACGAAACACATTCTTCTAATGTTTGTCTGTCACGTGAGATAAATATGAGAAGAGCAGTAAGAAACTACTAGATTTTTTCATCCCAAACTACTAAAGGCAGATTGTTCTGTTGCAAGTAGTGGCATCTTTGGCGATAAACATTCTGTTGTCATGTTTGTTGCTGCCAATAGTTTCTCCAGTTCATAAGACGACCTTCTATTTTCTTATTCTCCAAAGTCTTTAGCAGCAGGAATATTACGTATATAATTAATATCTAATCGGTCATTACAATCTTTCCTTATAAATTGGAAATGTCTGACCTGAGGTTTGAACTTTGGTCGGACGTCTAATAAGGTAACACGCTACATACTAGACAACGACTACTTCAATCAATATCAAGAACATATCAAGAATAGAAAATTCAACCTTTTCACTTTCGTTCCACACTTAACTTTCGGTTCTTACTCAAAAAATCATAAATATTGTATTATTTACAATAAAACTTTGCAAAATCTTCACAAACGACACCAAAAAATCTCTACAAAACTCGTATGTATCAAAAATGATACACAAGCCAGAATTATTAAGTTATTGAATTTTGTAACCCCTGTTTGAAATTTTCTTTTTTTATTTGTTATTTTATAACAATACTATCGAATTATAAAAATACCAGGCATATAACTTTTTCTAAATTAATCTAATATCGTCTAAAAACTTGAAATGTATCATTTTTGATACAAAGCTCGATCTACAGTTTAAAGTCGACTACGAACAACAAATTTTTGAGAAGCTTTTTATGGCAATTTTATTCGCTCTCAGGTGCTACTATGGTCCCAATAAGCAATTGAGATCTGCCATCGATTACTGTGACTAACTGTTGTAGGTTCGCAAGCAGCAGAGGCGCCGAAATCCGTTAATCGGGTTGTTAATGGCCAGTTAAGAAGAAGAAAGAAGAAGAGAGAAATTGAGTTTGATGAAGTTAAGTCCTACATTAACCTTCGGATACTTTAAAATTTCTATTCACTTTGTACTGGCAGTACTTTGAGCTGTGCTTCATGCTCTTGGTACTCTACAACAAAAAGAGCACACCAAGAAAACTATGAAATTAAAAAGAATTGTTTTTCCTGTTAAAAAAAAGTAAATAAAAAATGAGAAACGAAACTTCTTAAGATTTAATAAACCGCCAAGCTGTGTGTAAACGCACAGCAACAGCAGCAGTAACACTAACGACAGCAGCTAAGCCACAATCGACAAATTCTTTAAACGGCAACAATAGTTTGTCACTGGCACTGGCAGTGGCACTGATACTGCCAATGTCACACAGCATGGCAAAGAACAATGCAGGACATAAATAATAATAAAATTCGACAAATTAAGAGATGCAACAACAGGAACAGCAACAGCAACAGCAACAACATGGAGAAACGGCAACAAAAAAAAAAAAAGACAAATAAGCTGAGCAAGTGAAAGTAACGATTTTACAACGAATAACCGAAATAACTTTAAATAACATTTAAACCAAGAAAATTGAAGAAAGAAAATGAAATGAAAACAAAACATTGCATATAGTTTTGCATACAGGAAGCATACATGCAACAAATCCCAGGGTAAGGCGCTACCAGAACAGAAACTCGTAGTGAAGCTACTACTCGTGAATGGTAAAACAAATGGTGAAATGCGTTTTGAGACCTGGTGTTAAGAAAATAAGACATTCATGGTGTATAAAATGCAATATTCAATGCAGCCACATATACACTCATACACACATATATAGTGGTATACATGCTGTATTTTAAAGGATATTTTTCAGTTGCACTGTTGTATGTATACGTTGTTGCGCTTACTAGCAGCTATGGGTGCAAAGTACGATTAATCGCCGTAGCAAATTGTTGGCACGTTTTCAATTGACAGCAGCAAAGCTTGTTGCATCAAGCAAACGTTTTATAAATTTACGTTTTCGTTTTTCCCTTTCTTCGCACTCTGCTACTGCCTCTACCATCGTCTTTGTCTATCCTTTCGAGCTATATTTTTCAATTTTTTCTTGTTCTTCTTCTTCTTTTTCTCATTTCTATAAGTGCAAGTTTAAGTGTGTGCATTATGTGTGTGAGAGTGTGTTTTTAAAACGAGCGAAAGGAGGTGGGGATGGGAAAAAAAGCAAAAGCAATCCAGGGTTGTTAACTGTGCAATCCTGCACTTTACGACTACAACACTTTCACATAAAATGCACACACACAAATACACACACATAGTTATTTATTCATCACTATATGTACATACATACATATAAACGTATTACATTTGTATTCGTATTCATATATGTATGTACAGACAACTTCTCTGGATAACACGTTATAGCCTCATGCATACAATTTTCACAGGGTGTAAGCAATTTTCTACGTGCCTTTCTATCCAAGTATCCTGTATACAAAGCAAAGAAAGTTCTGCACACACTTGCTACTGCCAGATGGAAAAGAATAAAAAAAAAGTAAAATTACTCGGGATGTAGTACTGCAGTAATTGCAGTACTAGAATGTGATCGACATGCGATAATGCGTTAGAATTTGAAAAAAAAATGGCGTAATAGTGCCAATTGATTTTCTACTTCGAAACTTATATTGTCATAGAAAATAATAGAATTCCTTTTACCTTTTTTAACCTTTCAAAAACGTTTAAAATATGAGTTCGTAGATTTCAAATAAAATAAAAATAAATTTGTGTGTAGTTTTAATCAAAATTCTTTATTGTTTGCCCAATTCTGTGTACTACTGTTCACAACTTGATGTAAACAACAACAATTGCTTTGTTTTTATTCTGCTTTACATTCTTTTGCTTAAACAATAACAATTGTTCGACAGATCTTTATAACGGATCACTATTAGTCTCTTCATACACAACGCGTCTTCACACAAGACTGGCTGAATTTTTACTGACTCCGTTGCCTGCTTTGTTTTGCCTTTTATATCGCGGGATAAACAGTCTTGCATCGTCATATGAAAGTCTATGAATCTGAAATACCCAACCATATTCGAAGTTATGGAGATTACAACATCATACGAAAAGTAATCGACAGTGTAGCGTCATAAAGGCCAGCTTATTGAAACTGCTTTATATTCAGTCTATTTGACATGTAAATATCATTCAACATAATAAAATCGTTTTAACAAAATGGGGGTACTTTACAAACAATTCACCGCTCTAATGATATAATACGATCGCCATAATTGTCCCATTGGAAGGACTATTGTCAATATGACGGATAAATTCTAGTCTACGAGTTCAGTAAATAATTGACTAAAAGGTGTACACCGTCAAGACCCAAAATCGTGACTTGGGCCTCCATCCATGCAAATTTCAAGTGACCCAGGGTACATAGTACATACATAACATACACTCAGCCACAAAAGTATACATGCAGTTAACAAATTTCAGAAATTTTTTAACCAATCCGTTTTCGTTGAAAATCTTTATAATTGTCTGACATCTTTCTTCGATTTTAAGACGGTCTTTTGCATTGATTCAGAAATTGGTGAAATTTGTTAATCGGATGTATACTTTTGTGGGTCTGTGCAGGGTCACAATTCAGTTCAATTTCAGAAAATTTTTAACCAATGCAAAAGACTGTCTTAAAATCGAGGAAACTATAAAGATTTTCAACGAAAACAGATTGATTAAAAATTTTTTTAACCGTATGTTTACTTTAGTAACTGTGTGTAATTCTTTATTAGAACTTTTTAATCAGGATTATTACCTTGCTTCTCACATCACTGATATTCTGTGTGTTAATGTTGTACATAAGTGGCGGGACCTACAGTTTAAAGTTGATTCCGAACGACAGATTTTTTAAGAAACTTTCCATGGCAATTAAATTTATTTTGGGAGTTTTTGCCAAAAATCTGCTGAGCGAAAGTCGTCGAAGAAATATTTTTTCATATTTTCGTTTTGATGTCTGGGCTGGGATTTTAACCGAGGCCTCACTTCTAATTACCCAACACACTACCTACTAGTCTACGGCGACTTAAATTGGGCCTCCACCCATACAAATTTCGACTGACCGTGGTGCTGTAAATTAACAGCCATAGCCAATAACGTGTGTTTGCTAAACAGGCTCTGGAGCAGTGGACTACCGATACTAATTTTCATCGAAAAATTATTTTCATGGTGAGCCCGGTTTCTGCATGGCTGGGTACGTAAATAAACATAATTGCCGTATTTGGAACGATACCAATCCACATGAGATCCAAGAGCATCCAATGCATCCCAAAAAAGTCACTGAGTGGTATGGATTTTGGGCTGTCTCCGCGTTCGGGTCATATTTCTTTGAAAGCGGCTTTGGTCAGGCCTTTACTGTCCATTACTGGCCATCACTGGTATAATAGGGTGATGAATACCAACTTGTTTTGGCTTGAATTGAGTGATGTGGACATCAACGACGTGTAGTTTGAACAGGTCGGCACTACGTGATTATTAGTATTCGAACTATTTCTTTCAAGAATCAAATATTTGCGGTAATAAAATGGATAAAGATTTGCGATACTACCAAGGATAATTAAGACATTTTTTTACGAGAAAGCAACACCATGAAGTAGAACACTAAATTGCAATTGCAGTTTGCCTGTCACATTGTGTTCAAACACCTCCAAGAGCTTCCAGTAATCCGTAGACAAAATCCAAAAACGCTTATATGAGTTGCTTTTACTGACACTTTATTGGTGGCTTTTATTTCAGTTTTAAGTGTAAATCACATTGGCAGTTACACACCAAGGCAAGGGAGAGAAACGACACGACAAGCCAATTGCAGGAAAATTGAAAATACATAACAAAACTGTTGCATGAAAATGCACACTAGCATAAGAAATTTTACGAGAAACAAAAACAAATTCATGCTACAATTTAACTCTGACCTTAAAACAAAAAAAGGAAGAAGAAGAAGAAGGCAAATGATTGCAAATTTTTTAAGACCCCCGTCTATAATTTATTTAAAGATCATGTTGCATGCAAACGTTCACCAAATACCGGTCACGTGCGCTTATTCTACTGAAAAAGAGAGAGAAAAAACAACACGATGCTTTAAATCATTTTTGCCATACAAAAAAAAGTAACAGCGAATAAGGGCAGAGTGAGATGGCTATGAGAAAAAGAAAGTAAAAGTGTTGCCGTGGAGAATCAGCTGGTAGAACTGCAAGTGTACTGAAATATTAATCATAGGAATTAATTGCTTACAAGGCTTTCATGAAGTCTCTGACTGAATAAGTAATTGTGTTGGTAATGCAATATTGTTGATTGAAATAAAAGCGGATTCCTTTTAGCCTACTTTTCCGGTTCGTGTTTGTTTGATGGCGTTTTTTATGCAATCAATCACTGTTTCAAAAAATTATTCTTTTTTTTTAAGTGAAAGTGAAATTGTGCAATTAGATTTATTTTTTAAATTTTCTTTTGAATCAAAGGTAATAAATATGCTTAAATGCACTAAAACGAACATCAGTAATCCAATACAATCCATATATAATGGAAATGGAAAAATGCAGTCTAGTGGTTTATTACTGAGAACTTGAAAAATTTCTGCAATCAAATCCTAGTCAAGTTCCAAACAGATTAACAATTCCAGCGTCTGAGCTCAATACAAAATGTAATATTGACGTAAAATATTTCGCTAAGGTACCTTAGCTAGGTAACATTCCCCATACTCAAGAACAGATTTTAAAAGTTGCTGAAAGGCTTTGTAATTACTTTCTCACTTTAGTCAGGATCACAACCTAGCTTATTACACCACCCATGTTGTTGGTATTAATTTTATACATTAGTTGCGGAACCTACAGTTTAAAGCTGACTCCGAACGACAGATTTTTAAGAAACTTTTCATGGCAATATTATTTACTCTCAGAGTTTTTGCCAGAAGATTTCTGAGGGGAAGATGCAGAAAGTAATATTTATAGCATATTTCTCTATGTTGGAGCCAGGATTTTCCAATAGAGTTGCATCGCAGAACTCTAAACGGGGTAAAGTTTACACTTCTACAGGCACAACTTTTACTTTGGCAGCTAGCAAGTGAGTTACAAATTTACCAGACGAGGTTAGGACTCTAATGTACATATGCATATCAGAAGCATCACAAATTGCATGAAATCCTTCACGCTGAGGGTTAAAATTAACCCAACGGGGGATGTTAATCCTGTCGATGTACGAATAATCATCGACAAACTCAAGCCATCTGTTAAACGTCATGGGTTCCAAACATTCGTCACAATCTATTCTGCCTTTACAAACTTGTCGCATAATAATCTTAGCAACTACGATTTTAGGTGCCACTCACCCATCGGGGTCAAATAGCTTTGGCTATTTGATGCAAGACAGAATTTTTTGACTTTAGAGAAATAGGGCGTTGGAGCTGACTTGAAGCAAAATGTATCAATGCCCGCATTCTAACGTAAACCCAGAGTTTTAGCGGTGCTGGCGTCTGACAATTTCAAAAATTTGGAATCTAGCGGATGTATAAGAAAAAAGATGATTGTAGGAACTTAAAACGACATGATGGGGTAAATAGTAAATTTGGGTTAGGAGGAGAATAAAATAGATTCACGGTCGGCGTGTGGTCCAGCGACGGGCATTTCTGTAGCAATCGCATCTCAAATTTTGAGCAAACACATCTTTACGAGGTGGACCAGAACTCAAGTCCGTAGGGGATTCGGACTTAAAGGATAACGAATTTGGGTGCATCAAAATCAGTATTCTTCGTTAACGTGCATGAGGGTAATTGACCAGTGAGTTTTTTCACAACATATGCTTCCGTGGTCAATTTAAACGATGGGTCAATAGGAGATCCCAGAGAAATAATACAAACTTTTCTAGAGTTTGCTACCACTGCGCCATTAAGGCCCACAATAGTGTCAGCAGGTGCCGAATAGGTCGGAAGATCTAGCTTCCAATTCTACAAAACTTAATTTCTTCTATGAGTTCGATGGTATTTGATCAGTACGGGGACTGCGCTTACGTTTCATATCATATCAGACCGCTATGCGTGCTCACATGAACTTTTGTTATCAAAGCCACCACCCCAACCTAACCCAACCTAACCTACTAGACTACGGCAACCTCTGGGCTTCTTTCTACTGAAGTCAACTCTATTCAACGAAGTCGACAAAGATGAATTGCTTACTTGTATTTTAAGCTTTTTATAAGAAAGCTGGCAATTATTATATACATATGTAAATAGGCGGCCTTTGAACTATCCAATCAAGGCATAGATAACAATCCTTAACTGGCTACCACA
Source organism: Sarcophaga subvicina (assembly GCA_936449025.2). Taxonomy (NCBI): domain Eukaryota; kingdom Metazoa; phylum Arthropoda; class Insecta; order Diptera; family Sarcophagidae; genus Sarcophaga; species Sarcophaga subvicina. Next base: position 100,666,858 of record OW388083.2, on the reverse strand, counting down.
GACATAGTGATGAAATAATTTCCTGTGAACAGAACAATCACACAAAATTCTACGAGAGTATTGAAGTATACGAAAAACTTCGACGTAATTGATCTGGATCTGTCTGTAGACAATATTTTGTTATAAAAACCCGGAAACATCTTTTATATTACTCGTCTTCCCCTCCCACTGTCTAAGTAAATTAATTAGTCAGGATGATAACCCTTTAGTCAGGATTAGAACCTTCTTACATCATTATTTTTGTGTGTGTTAACTTTATACATAAGTGGTAGCACCTAATAATTAATTTCGACTTCGAATGACAGATTTCAGAATATTTTCATGGCAAATACATATTTAAGTCGCCGTAGTATAGTAGGTTATTATATGTGACGCCACGGTTCAAGCCCCAGGTCAGACATCTTCAACAGAACGAAATTTTAATATTTCTTCGGCGACTTCCTCTCAGCAGATTTCTGGCAAAAACTCTGAGTGTAAATAAATTTGCAATGAACAAAGCTTTTTAAAAATCTGTCGTTCGGAGTCGACTTTAAACTATAGCTGCCGCCATTCATGTATAAAATTAACGCACACAACATAAGTGGTGTGAGAAAATAGGTTGTAATTCTGACTGAAGGGTTGTAATGAGCAATTATGTTATGTAAATTATATAAGTATGGTGGCGTTTATGACAATAGATGATCTTTGAACTACCCAATCTATGCTTTGATCACAATATCTAACTGACTACCACAGACATATTGACGAAATAATTTGCTGCAGACAGAACAATGAGACAAAACGCCACAAGAGTTTTAAAGGATACCATGACCTTTGACATTGAAGAAATCGCCATAGCTGGCTTATTAGACATGAGACAACTCCAACAAAACGGAATACGAAGAAATATTTCTTCGGCGACTGCCGCTCAGCAGATTTTTGTCAAAAACTCTGTTGCCATGAAAAAGTTTGTCAAAAATCTGTCCTTCGGAGTCGACTTTAAACTGTAGGTCCCGCTATTCACGTGTAAAATTAACACACACAAACCTTAGACGTATTGTCACTCTGTCGGCAATAAAAGTTCTCGTAATGGATCCTGCTTTTATTACAAAAACACCGAAAACATATTTTTACAGCAATTGTCTTCACCTCGCATTGTCTAAGTAATTAATTAGTCAGGATTACAACCCTTTAATCAGACTTGCAAACTTCAGACATCACTTATGTTGTGTATGTTAACTTTATACCAGAGATCAGCAATGAATAGCTTTTTCGCTACTCATAAGTACTCATGACATTTTGAGTATGAGTGAGTCAACCGTATTGAAATCCAACTACTCTGATTCATTCGTACTCAGTACAACATTGATTTATAAGTACAAGTTGCAATGAGTATGAGTACAACGTTGACATCAAACTCATGACATTCGAACTATGTTTGATTCATACGCCTACTCATTCAGATTCATAAATTTAGAAAATATTCATAAATGATCCGAGTGATTCGAATCATTCATCAAAATTTACAGTCTTAGTTATTGTTGCATTTACAAAGGACAAAAAAGACAAAGACAGCAAGTAGCGCAAACACACAACCATTTGTGAGTATGTAGTGTTCGTACGCGAATCATACTTATTTTATAATTCGTGTATATGATGAGTCATGGAGAGTCGAAATCAATAACATCATGCGTATTGTTAAGTATGTGTACCATGAGTATTTCCAACTTTGAGTATGAGTAGTTTGAGTATGACATTAAAATAAGTATGAATGTGAATAAGTATCAGAAATTATAAGTATGATTCGAATCTACTCATCGTTTTGAATACTCATTGCCGACCTCTGACCTCGACTTCGAACGTTGGATTTGCGAAACGTTTCATGCCAATTTTAATTTACTTTGTATGGTTTTGCCCAAAGACTGCTGAGAGGAAGTCACCGAAAGAAATATTTTATTATTTTTATATATTTTTATTATTTTAAGATATCTAAGCTAGGAATTGAACCAGGGATTCTCTTCTACAAAGCACTATACACTAATTACTGTATTCAACTGTTGATACTCTTAAGCACAGCAATTGTTCAACTTCAATGTATTGAATATAATAAGTTTAAGCAAGCTCTAATAAAAATCAATAAGTATGCAAGTATAGTTGCAGCTGCAACTGTTTTCCAACGACTTATGATGCCTTGAATATACTGTGTGGTATGGTAGATAATAAACAACATACGATTGTATATTATTGCCACCGCAAACATAAAACCTGAACAGTTTACGGTTGCCAATGCAACCAGGTTGCCTTAGTATTTTAATTTTCTCATGTTTTTTATTTATTTTTCAAATGTAAACAAAAAAATAACAAAACAATTGAAAAATAATAAACAAAATAAAACGGAGTAAAAAGTAACAGCAACATAATGAGTGACATTTGAATGAAAAAGAAAAAAATCAACGAAGTGCCATAAATAAAAAAATTTTATACGAAGAAAACGTTGAAAATATATTTTATTTTTTTTTATAAATTCCTAACAAAAATAAATACGTTTTTAAATACAATTAAATAATTATTGTTAAAATAAAAGAAAGAAGCAAAGCAAGAATCAGCCATAATGAAGAAGAGCATCAAGACCCAGCCAGAAAAGCGGCCGTATTGTAAGCCCCAACGACGTCAGAAAATCATTAATCGCCCAGCTGAAGATCTTTGTAAATCAGAACGTACCCATCTAGTGGCTGCCCAATTGAAACCGCGGCCATTGGTCGATTGCCCATTTTACAGTTTGAAATACAAGTTCGATGAATTGCCCCTGGATCCAGTGAAAGAGTTTATCATGGAGAAAATTTGTAATTCAAATAAAAAAAAAATTTTTATTTCTTTTCAATTGTCATTGATTATATCTGTTGTTGTTGCTTTTTGATTTCAATTGTGTTGTTATTGTTGATTTATTTATTTTTCTGATTTTATTTTGTTTTTTGCTTGTAGCCCATATGCAATCGAATGAAATCACTGGCCGCTACAACATTGAATTGGAATTTCATCACTACGATGTGGACAATGTTAAGCTGAAATATGATGAATGCTATGATGACGATTTAAAAGATCTCAAACTGACGGATATTATAATGCCGCAAAAATTTGAAATGCTACGGGATAAGAAAATACATTTTTATGGTGTTGATGGTGAGTGTAATTTCTTTTTTAAATTTATTGGAATTATCTTCAAATTATTACAAGGAAATCCATACGTTTTTCTCATCCAGAATTAAAGTAAACATGTGCGCACTCGATTATATTCTTATTTAGAAAATAAGCCTCCAATTGCAAAATTATGTTATTGGATTAATAAGTTGCATAACTGCTATGTCGTATGTATTTCAGTAAATAGGCCTCGAATTGATAAAACATGAGTGTTTTAATGTTTCATACTATCTGTTTTTGCTGCAAATAGACCCCCAATAAAAGAATACGAAAAATTTTGTAAATTAAACCAACAAACGACACTGCAGTGAATCAACAGAGTTGAATACTCTCCTAAGCATCATAATCGCTCTTCTATTGGGTCCGCCATCTAACGTTTTTTTTTTCAACTAGTGCTTATTTCGTGAATGGTAACATTTAGCTCATGTCTAATTTGACAGATAATTAGTTTTATCCTACCGCAGAACTATTATGGCTGTGTATACGCTTGAAAGATGCTGGGAAATATTGCGACGTTACTTTGAAAATCATGGTAATGTTGCAGAATGTGTGCGAAATTTTCGTACGGTTTTTGGAAGAAGAGAAGCACCGTCAGCTCCGTATGTTCGTTATCTTGTGAAAAAAGTGAAAGAAACTGGCATCCTAATCGATAAATCAAAGCGTGAAAAGTCAAAACAGTGCGTACAACCGAGAATATTGCTGCTGTGGCAGAAAGTGTGCGTGAAGCGCCATCAACATCAATTCACCGTCGTTCTCAACAATTGAACATTTCGGAGACATCATTAAGACGAATTTTACATAAAGACCTTGGTATGACGAAATACAAAGTCCAATTGGTTCAGGAGTTGAAGCCAATTGACCATCCATCGTTTTCGCTTCGCTAAGTGGGCCTGCGATCGACTTACAGAAGATCCCGATTTTCAGATGAAGCTCATTGGATCTTGACAAGCAAAATTGTCGCATATGGGGCACAGAAAACCCGCACGCATACATTGAAAAGCCGACGCACCCAAAACGAGTCAGTGTTTGGTGCGGATTTTGGTCCAGAGGCATAATTGGGCCATTTTTCTTCGAAAATGAGCAAGTAGTGGCCGTTACAGTCAATGGCGATCGTTATCGGGCCATGATGAACGAATTTTTGTTCACAAAAATTGAGGAGGAGGATATTGGCAACATTTGGTTTCAACAGGACGGCGCTACGTGCCACACAGCCGAAGCTACACTCGATGTTTTGCGTCCTGTTTTTGAAGATCGCATTATCGGCCGCAGACCTGATGTCGTTTGGCTATCTCGGAGCTGCGATTTGACACCGTTGGACTATTATTTGTGGGGTGCCGTCAAAGATAAGTGTTACGCTGACAATCCAGAGACAATTGACGCTTTAAAGGACAATATTCGTGAAGCCATTGGTGAAATACAGCTGCACACAATCTACTGCATGTCCAGCCGAGGCAGCCATTTGAATGAAATAATTTTCCGTTATTAACCGGAAGGATTGTACTTTCAAATAAAAAAAGAAAGTTGAGAAAATATTCAGTGGTTTTTTTTTAAAGAATTTTCAAAAAAAGAGTTATTTGGCGGACCCTTTCTACAGGGTTGCAGAAGCACGCGATTCATAAAGCGGCGGCCATTTTTCAGCCTAAATTGTAGTACAGTAGTCAGGTAGTACAAGGAAGAATCTCAACAGTTCTGAAAATATTTCACATTCAACCTTATCGTGTGATCCGAATCCGTCAGTGGATATTTGGATGCCATCGTAAACGGATATACCCTGTATCTTCGTTTTAAAATGGCTAATTTAAATACAAACACGTTCTCCAACAGTTTTGCTTGATTTAATGAATTTGTAGCGTACCGTATCGGTTTGAACTGACTTTCTATTCAAATTTGTTGTTAGATGCTGTCCAGCGTACGGACATCATTGGATATCTGGGTCTTATTTGGGCATGTTTCACTAATCTTATCTGTGATTTCAGAAGATACCAGAGAGTTGCAGGTTGCAAGACTGATAAAAATTACTTCATATCTCGCTCCTGAGACAATACAATTGCCATTTTAGAAATGTTTTCGTGACTTATTCACGCGTTCCATGATGCTATTTCATTACACTTACTTAATTGCTCATTACAACCCTTTTAGTCAAGATTACAACCTAGCTCTCACAACACACAACATGAGGATTAATTTTATATATGAGTGGCAGAAGCTACAGTTTAAAGTCGACTATGGACAATAGATTTTTGAAATACTTTTTATTTCTCTCGAGTTTTTGTCAGAAGACAGCAGAAAAGAAATCAGCACGAGAAAAAATTTTTCTTATTTCGTTTTGGTAGAGATGTCTGTGCTGGGGTTTCAAATAACGCCTCACAGCTAATACGCCGACACACTAGACTATGGCACTTCAAGGAAGGAATTCAGAGACCAATATCCTCAGTGAAATTAATACCAAAATTATGAATCTCCAGATTGATCTGTTTCTACACCATCGGAACTGTCATGAACAACTCTTAGTATCCTGTATTACAAATCTCTAATAACGGTATTATGATACCACACTTACGGCGTTAAATTCCTTAATTTTTAATGTCAGCATCACTATTTTGATAGAATTGTGAGTTTCTCCTACGACTGTGTCAAAACAAAACTTGAAGGACTTAAAAACTAAAAAAAAAAAAGTCTGAGCTTAAAAAACCAGAAATTGAAACTGTACTTAGAACATACATACATACATACATAATTGGTCATTACAACCCTCCAGTCAGGATTACGATCTAGTTTCTCACAAGACTTATGTTGTGTGTGTTAATTTTATACATGAGTGGTGGGGCCTACAGTTTAAAGTCGATTCCGAAACTTTTTCAGAAACTTTTCATGGCAATTTTATTTACTCTCAGAGTTTTTGCCAGAAATCTGCTGAGAGGAAGTCGCCGAAGAAATACTTTTTGTATTTTGTCTTGATGTCTGGCCTGTGTAGGGGATAGAAGTATTGGCACACAAATTAACTAAGAATGTGATATATCCTATGAGGTTAATTTTTGGTGTACATACATAATTGGTCATTACAATCCTTTAATCAGGATTACTACATATTTTTCACACCACTTATGTTGTGTGCGTTAATTTTTATACATTAGTGGTGGCACTTACAGTTTAAAGTCGTCTCCGAACGATAGATTTTTGAGAAGCTTTGTTCATTGCAATTTTATTTTACTTTCAAAATTTTTGTTAGAAATCTGATGAAAGGAAGTCGTGGAAGAAATATTTTTTCATATTTCATTTCGTTAGAGATGTCTGACCTGGGGTTTGATCCGAGGCCTCTCGTCTAATAAGCTAACTACCTACTAGAGCATAGCGACTAATTTTAATAAATTTTTGTTATATTTTAGCTTAGGAAAGTTCAACATTTTATTGCAACATTAAAGAAAACCATTCAAGTTATTTATTGCTTTTATTAGTCACCCATACTATTGATTATATTTGCATTGTATGTACGTTGTATGTAAATTTATCTTATTGAGCATGATGGCAGTACATTATAAATATTTATAAATATTTTAATACACACTTGAATTATATGGAAATACATTCGGTTTTTTTTTTTGTTTTCTACTGCCATTATTATTGTGTCACATTTGAATAATTTTATGCAGTTTTTGTTGTCAGCTCTTTATCTCTCTCTCTCTCGCTCTCGAAAGGATACATCCACAGTTAGTTCGATTCCATACACAAATTTAAAATGTAACATATTTTACACGTTACTTCTACACAATTTTACAGATGTTTTACATACGAACAAATACTGTAAAAAATACTGTAAAAACAAAGTCATAAAAAATAAGACAAAAAAATGGAAAAAAATATCGAAAAATATAAAATTTATGCTAAAGGTAAAAATATTATTGTATACATACATATATACAAGTTTATATGTATGTATATAAGAGTACATATATATAAAAAAGTAAATATTTTACACATTCTATATATTGATAGTGCATAAAAAAATGTATATTTTTGCAAGAATTTATCTAAAAATGGATGAAAGTTGGTGCCTGCAAATATAATAATATACGGGAATATGCTAGTCGGTTGAGAGTTTATGGTCAATTTGTGTTTGAAAGAATAAAATAAAAAAAGAGAATTTTGAATACAAAATGGCAACAAATTGCTCGTCACACTTAAAAGCTTATAGAACTTGAAATTTACTACACATAATTGTCACTGTAACACAAGCAAATAGTTGGGATATGTATGTATGTTGTAGAATTGTAAAAAGAAAATGAATTAAAAATAGAAACACTGCAAAAAATACACTGAGTATATTTTTGAAATATTTAATTTGAGAAGTCTTGAAAACGAAATAAAATTCCTTTAATACTTTCTCTTTTTGTTGGGAATTTATTATATTTTTAGTAGGTAGTGCATTAGTATACTAGACGTGCGATCGTTGTTCGAACCCTAGGTCAGACACCGCGAACAAAAACGAAATATCGACGCCTCCATTCTATAACGTTCTAAGTGTACTTAGAACATTTTTAATGTTCTTGCATTTTTAAATTCTACGTTCTCTAACTTAAATACTGTCAAAATTTGGTTAAGATCCGTTCCGAAGTTATAGGGAAAAATCTACTTAGAATACGCATATAGTCGTATGTCGCGTGAAATCTTTGGGAGTTCATAACTCAAAACACTCTTTTTCGACTTAGAATGTTATAGAACGGAGGCGTCGATATGAAAAAATATTTCTTCGGTAATTTTCTCACAGCAGATTTCTGGAAAAAATTTGAAAGTAAATAACATACATAATTGATCACTTTAGTCACGATTATGACCTTGCTTCTCACACCACTTATGTTATGTGTGTTAATTTGTATACAAAAGTGGCGGACCCTACAGTTCAAAGTCGACTCCCAACGAAAATTTTTTGAGAAACTTTTCATTGCAATTTTATTTACTCGCAGAATTTTTGTCAGTAATCTGCTGAGAGATAGTCGCTAAAGAAATATTTCTTCGTATGTCATTTTGTTGGAGATGTCTGACCTGGGGTTTGAACCGAGGCTTTATGTCTGTTCATTTTAATTCTCAGTGTTTATCTATAGTATCGCTATCCTCAGGGCTAGATTTCCAATGTATCATTACCATATACCTACTAACAGAAGGCTTATGGTTCATCTCAGGAAATATCTTTGAGGATAATTTACTTTCAACGGTGTCGAGGCGATATGATATGACACCTTACCTATCTCCTACTTTGGGTTAATCAAACATTGCAACTGAACCTCATTAAGTTTGAGCAGAACAAGATTAATTGCATCTGCTTGGTCTAATACAAGCTATTTGTCTGCAACCCAGATCAGACATATTTTGGGTATTTCAATCTGAATTTACTATCACGGTCTTACAGAGAAATTCTTTTTTATGGCTTGGTGACTTAGACAGCGAGTAACAGATTAGGTTCCATTTATGTTTTTGAAGTTGTCGTAGTCTAGTTAGTAGTATGTTGGCTTAGTAGTCTCGCAGTTCAGACCCCATTCCTTCGGCGACTTCCTCTCAGTAGTCTGTGAGAAACTAGGTTGTAATCCTGACTATAGGGTTGTAGTAACCAATTATGTAAATAAGATTTATGAACAATTGCATACATTTCTGTAGCTGCTTCCATCTCCGGAGGGACTACTTCCAACCATCGTCATCCTCTATATTCTTTATTTATTTAAGATTTTTTTCCTATTAATGGTAAAACAAGTTGAATTAATTGTTTGTAAACAAATAGACGCGATTAACAGTATATTAATCCTGACCCCACTTTTGACGATTCCTGTAGTAGATGCTTTGCGTTCGACTGCCAATTTCATGTGCGTAATTTATTCAAAACTTGCATTCAATCTGTAATTGATACTCCTATTTTTTGCATGGGCAATTTGAAAAGCCTAGTCTAAGGTCAAGATAAATAATTATGGTGCCTAGGGTAGAGGCAACTTTGCTTGACATCTGTGCTTATCGAATGCCATGATATTATAACAGAACAAAGAAATCCTCTGTACGGCTCTGCCTGTATTAAAGAGCATCCCTATGCATCCCTTGCAACATATGCCACATGAAGTACTATTGCACACATGAGTGTACATGAAAACAACATAAACATTTATCGGATATTTCCCGTAGGAGTACATGCCATTAAAATGTTTATTTGAATTTATATTCGAATATAATTTCTTTTGTTTTTATTGTTGTTGGTGTTTGTTTGTTTTGATGTTATTTTAGTTGGTGTTATTGTAATTGTAGACTCCCAAATTGCAGTATAAAAAAAAAGAAAACAGTTCCCATAAAGTTCAGTCAAAAATATTCCCCATGCAACAGTGGTACACATTTCAATATTTGCAACGATGATGATGATGATGATGTTGAAGGATGAAGCTTTTTTACTTTGAAAAATAAGAACTCGAAAGCAAAAAAAATTCGAAAATATTTTGTCTGCATTTGTTGTTGTTATTATTATTTGTATGCGAAGTACTCCACTCAAATATTCCAAAGTTTTAAAATGTGTGTCTGTTCCGTCTGTCTCAGAGAGTCTTTATATTTTTATTATTGATAGAACAAGAAAAAGAAAAAAGAAAAGATCATAATAATTTTCTTTAAATTCAATAGACATATGTATGTGTGTGTGTTTTATTTTTATTTTTAAAATATTTATAAGAATCCAATAAAAATAAAAAACTGAAGAAAATAAGCCAACATGAGCATTTAAACCCAGAAAAACAATATTAAAAATGAAGAAAAAATTTATAAAAAATAATAATAATAAACGAGAACAAGCAGAAATGAAAGAGAGAGAGGGGGAGAGAGAGAGAGAGAGAAGTAATAACCACCATGTCATAAAAGTGGTTAGTAAAGGGAAACTGTGATGATTACAGGCTTGTTCTGAAATGGCTGACTGACTTCTCTACTGCTTTAGATGTGTCGTAAAAATAAAAATTCAGTTGAAATCATAAAAATTATTACTTTGGAGAATATCTGTTCTGATGTTCATATTCAAACAAACCAGAAAAAAAAAATAATATTTCTGTGTACATAATAATAAATATAAATGTGTACGTATGTATTTATATTTATTAAATATTTTTCTCATTTTTATTTTGCCATGAACAGTAAAAACTAAAGGAGTTCTTTTCCTTCTTCGTTGTTCTTCTGCTTCTAAAGAGCAGCATGACTATAAATTTAATGAATTTTTAAGAAAATGAAATTGTCTAACAGGTGTATGACAGGGTCATTGCATATTAAACGAAATGCTTTTATAGGGTCTCACTATAAACGTCTTCTTTATAAGCAATTAAATTAAACAAATCAATTAAAGTGAGATCTGAACGATGAGATCTTTAGATGTTGAATATTAGATGCATACACACATAATTGGTCAATAAAACCCTTCAGTCAGGATTACAACCTAGCTTGGCTGACATTCAAAATGTATCAATACAAAGTTTGTAAGCAATTCTAGTACGGTATATAAATTATGTACATATGCAAAGTTACCAAACAATGCATCAATTATAAATCCGATGCCTGATTGCTTCCTGATTGCGTTAAAAATACCCATTGACAACGTTTTGAAATAGAATACATTGTAAACATTTTGTACAGCGGCTTTATGCAACACTATACTTTGTTCAAACACAAAGAAACCAACATTTTGGAAGTCAGCCCTTCTCACACCACTTATGTTCTAGGTGCCCATAGTATATAGTCATGTATAAAAAATGAGTGGCAGGATCTGCAGTTTAAAATCGACTACGAACTATAGATAATTGAGAAGCTTTTAATGGCAATTTTATTTACTGTCAGAGTTTTTGCCAGAAATCTCATGAGAAGAAGTCGCCTAAGAAATATTTTTTCATATTTTGTTTTTGTTCAAGATGTCTGGCCTGGGGTTTGAACCGTGGCCGCACTTCCAATAAGCCAACACACTACCTACTTAACTACGGAGACTCGTTTAAATGCCCATCACAGCTTTTCTAAGTGAATAGCATCCGAAATGTCGAATTTTCTTTGACTTTCGCACATAAAACAGGCTAAATTTAATGGACTATGTTGGTTTTGAGGGCTGCTGTAGTTTGTGGCTTATTTGCATACACCTGCGACTTGAGGAAACCCCACAAGAAAAAGTCTAACTGGTTAAAATCGCACGATCTTGGTGGCCAGTGCACATCATCTCTACGTGAGATGACCGTGCCCTCTATTCTCTTGTGCAGAATGTCCAAGACAACATGAACTACGTCGCACATATCGCCGTCCTGGTAACACCACATGTCGTTGGTTTCAAGATCATCCAATTCAGATCAAAGGAATTCGTAATCATTATGGTGCTCGCCGTTGATGGTCTGGCCAGCATCGTTCTCAAAGAAATATGGACCCATCTTGCTGTCAGCCCAGAAAACACATCACGTTCTAAAACGAATTGGAAATTCTTGGGTCTCATATGGTTTGCTATTGTCTCAAATTCGTTAATTTTGTTTTTTCACGTACCCATACAGGCTATAATGGGCCTCATCGTTGAAGATGATTTTTCCATGAAAATAAAGATCAATTGCTATTCAGCGAAAACGTCGTTGGCTACGAACGTTTACCTTTAGTTCCCTGATTAGTTGAATTTTGTACGGGTGCATCCAAATCCCACGATGCAAAATTTTTCAAGTTGTGGTCGGCTAAATACCGCGTTTTTGTGAAATACGTAAAATCAATTACAAATAGACGCTTTGCTATCGACAACTCTTGCGTTTTTTCGACGTACGGATGTTGGTCATTCGTTAACTGAACCAATGGACATGAATTTATCCATTATATTGCAAATAAATTTCTCAGTTAAACGACTTTGGCAATCGTAAAATAGGCAAAGGGCTTGGTACGTTCTCCGAACTGTATTCCCGGTTTGATAAAATATCCATGAAGACTTAACGGATTCTCCTGCACAATTTTACAAATAGACGCTTTGCTATCGACAACTCTTGCGTTTTTTCGACGTACGGATGTTGGTCATTCGTTAACTGAACCAATGGACATGAATTTATCCATTATATTGCAAATAAATTTCTCAGTTAAACGACTTTGGCAATCGTAAAATAGGCAAAGGGCTTGGTACGTTCTCCGAACTGTATTCCCGGTTTGATAAAATATCCATGAAGACTTAACCAAACAAACTGAATAAATAACAATTAATTTTACAGATGTGCCTTCAATGGAATGACCAGTATCAGCTGTCAAAGCCTGGAAGACCCGATACTTGGTATTCTAGAACCAACACTACAGCAGATAGTTGTGGAAGCATTTATTCGCATAAAAGAATTGTTTTTTGTAAAAATTATTCCATTTGTATACAAACAACGATGGCTCTATACTGGGAGTTGTACTCAAAAGACATCGTTATTGACACCATAGTCTAATAGGTAGTATTTTGGGTATGTCAAACGCGAGCCTGTGGTTTAAACCCTTGTCCATACATACATCTCGAACAAAACGAAATATTGTTACGAAAATATTACTGGTGGTTTGCTTCTACATCGCTTAACATTAAAATTATAAACAAAAAAATACAACAACAAACACCAGCATAAAAAATGGTAAACACAAATACAACAACAAACACTATCAAGAATAAATGTAAACAAAAACCCAAACAACAATAATGATGTTAACGTTTACAGAGATTGCGAGAAGGCGAAGTCATGAACGTTCGCCTTTAAGAACATTCGTCAGACTGTTTACATTGCCATATAAAAGCCAAGGCAAAGCAGGCAGCTGAGTTGGTGAAGTTCAGCCAGTCTTGTGTGAAGACGGGGTGTGTTTGAAGAGAGTAATGGTTACAACAATATGTCGAACAATTGGTTATTGATTGTTATTGTTTATGCAAAGGGTGCAAACAGAGGAATAATAAAGGAAAGCAATTGTTGTTGTTTACATAAAGTTGTGAACAGTGGCACACAGAATTGTGCGAATAATAAAGAATTTTAATTAAAATTAAACACAAATTTATTTTTATTTTATTTGCAATCTACGAGCTCATATTTTATGTGTTTTTAAAAGGTAAAAACGTAACAATATGAAAAAATATTTCTTTAGGCGACTGGCTTTCAACAGTCTGCTGTCAAAAACTCTGAGTTTAAATATATTTGCCATGAAAATGCTTCTCAAAAATCTAGCGTTTCTGAGTCCACTTTAAACTGTGGTGGTACATGCATAAAATTAACACATACAATATGGGCGGTATGAGAAGCTAGGTCGTAAACCTGGCAACTTTAAATAGTTTAATTTAATTTATTGTTTTTAATTGTTTATTTAATGATTAACAATGTTTGTTTGTTTGTTTTATTATTTGAATACTCATTTTAGATCGTGATAATCCCTATCCCTGGTTGAATAAATGCCTGCACGGTAAGTAAAGCCATTGTTATTATAATTATTAATATATATATTAATATTTCATTAAAGTCCATATATTTTTAATTAACAACCTAATTAATAAACATATTCTTTTTTATATATTATGACCATAATAATGCAAAAAAAAATTATATTTTTATCGTTTTTGTCTCTCAAAGCTCTTTTATAACATATTAATTAATGTAATTATTTAAAAAAATAAACAAATTGTTTGCAATTAATATTTTATTTTTGTCTCTGGTGACTCCCTCTTTTATTTTTCTATCACCCGTCCGTAATGCCCCCGCATGATAGAACAACCTACTGAGGAGACTGTACATGCGGTTACCCAAACCTTGCTGGAGATTTATTGCAGTCGTCGTGTACGTATTTTTTATTTTAATTGTCGCACCAAATCGGCCATGTTTACCAATGAGCTGAAGAAATTACATGGCGGGCCAACAGATGTAATTGGTAAGTGCAGCGTTAAACATTTTCTAGTTGAGTGTGTAGAATAAGAGAAATTTTTTTTATATTTAAGGTGGTTATGGTACCCCCACAGCCAAGAGACTGCGTTTGCCCGCTCTGAAGCCACCACCAAAGAAGCCAAAATTTAAAGCCGGTGATCATTATGCTTTAAGAACACCTGAAGGTAAGTACGATAACAGATTTTTTAAATCAAAAGTCTTAAGAATCTCAAGATTATCGTTATTTTTTTGATACTAGAATGCCGCCTTGAACTGGCACGCATGGGTAAAGTTATCGATGACTTAATAGCGCCAACCTTGCAACGTGCTAAACTGGCAGAAGAGCAAGAAAAACTAAATGCGGCCAAAGACAAGCGTTCGAACAAAACTGATATTAAAACCAAAAAGTCTACGAAAACAGAAGTAAATTGTTTTTGTTTTTCAATAAAAATACGAAGAATTTAAAACAAAAATCTCATTCATTACCTTTCAGATCAATAGAAGCAAACAACTGATGAATAAGAAAACCATCAGTCGTACCGATTTCAAATCAGATGAAGAATTTCTACTTTTTATAAAGAAAATGGAACAAGAGTAAGTTGTTTAAGGGAAAACTTAATAATTCAGTAGTAATTCCTTTAATTCTTCTTTAGAAAATTTAAATATTTGGAAGGCTTTATACCCATCGATCCTCAAGTGCAAAAGGATACAATTTTAAAAAGTTACAATGAACAACGCTTGTTAGCTGAAGCGAAATTTACGCTGCACGTTGAAAAGCGCTACAAATGTTTAATGAAGCATGTAAGTATTGAATTAATTTCTTTGTCCTTGAATTCTATTACAAAATCTTTGAAGGATGTCTGCACTGTAGCTGTACAATTCTCTCTTAAATCGACTACAGAATGTGGCTTCATCCATTCGTCACAATATTTTTAAGTAATTTCAGCATAAATTTGTTATCCCTTAGGACCTAAGCTTTCCAATACCAGTTTAAAATGCCCGACTTATTTATAGGGTGGGTGATTAAAAAGTTTAAATTTAAAAATGCAATAAAACAAAAGATGGTTTGAAACTTTGCTAACTTCATATTTTTGTTGTGAAGTACAATCTTTCCGTTTCGAAATGGAATAATATTTCATTCATATCGCTAACGCGGCTGGCCAATTTTCGTGCACTTTTTCGAGTATATGGGGTCGTATCTCGGCAATAGCATCACAAATGTTGGCCTTCAAATGCTCAATTGTCTGTGGTTTGTAGGCATAACGCTTTTCTCTAACTTCGCCCCTCTGAACATAGTTCAACGGTGTCAAATCATAGCTTCATGGCGGCCAATTGACATCACCATTTTGGCTAATTCGACGGCCATCAAACGTTTGAAGCAATAAATCGATTGTAGCTTGGGATGTGTGGTATGTTGCACCATCCTGTTGAAAGCAAACATCATTCACATCAATACCATGAAATGAGGGTACAAAAAAATCAGTTATCATGGTACGATAGGTGTCTCCATTGACCGTAATGGTTGCGCCAAGACGCAGCAAACAGTGACTTCTAATAGGTGCATTGGCTTGTGTAACACCACCCCAAATACGGCAATTTTGTTTATTAAGATACCCTCCAAGATGAAAAGATGATCTAAAATCTACATTATATTATAAAAATAAAAATAAATTTGTGTTTAGTTTTAATTAAAATTCATTATTATTCGCACATTTCCGTGCGCCACTGTTCACAACTTGATGCAAACAACAACAATTGCTTTGTTTGTTATTCCTCTTTGCACTATTTTGCGTAAGCAATAAGAATTACTAACTTATTCGACAGATCTTTATAACGACCGCACCTTCACACAAGACCGACTGAACTTTTACTAACCCCGTTGTCTCCTTTACATACATACATAATTGGTCATTACACCCTGGTGAGACCTATAGTTTAAAGTCGACTCCGAACGACAGATTTTTGAGAAACTTTTCATGGCAATTTTATTTACTCTCAGAGTTTTTGCCAGAAAACTGCTGAGAGGAAATCGTCGAAGAAATACTTTTTGTATTTTATTTTGATGTCTGGTCTGGGTCTCAAACCCTGGCTTTACGTCTAATAAGCCAACACACTACCTACTAGATCACGGCGACTTCTTTGCCTGATTTGCCTTGGCTTTTATATGGCAACGTAAGAGTCTGATGAATGATTTTAAAGTCGAATGTTCGTGATTTCGCCTTCTCGAGATCTCGATAAATGTAAACATCGTTGTTTTATTATTGTTGTATGTGTATTTTTGTTTACTTGTTTATCATGTAAACAAGTTCATTGTTTTTGTTTTTGTAGCTTTTGTTTATAATTTTAATGTTAAAGGATGTAAAAATAAAACGCCATTTCCATTTTCGTAACAAAATAACAAAGATCGCTATTTGACCGCCTGCTTAGTTATGAATCTTAGGCAATTGATTATTCAGTCTTCAGTAGTAACTGGAGTAACTAAATCCGAAATGCTTTTGGTAATTTATTGACTGACTTTGCCAATTGCTTCCACCTCTGAATTTGAATACGATTTCATGTCCAGTGTATATGATCACAAGGATATTAGTGAGCGTATCGTAGGACTGGCAGGATAACAGCCATTATGAACTCTTCCCTGGTCGTATGAAAGTGATAAATAATTCGAAATGATAGAAAAAGAACACACTTATAATGTGACTCGTCTAAAATTAAGGAAATTAGATTAACCTTGAAAATTTCGAACAGGGGAGGTTTCCAAAAAACAGTCTACCCAAGCCTTCAAAATGACTGAGTTTGGCAAAATGGAAACAAGGCGTTGTATTATTATTTTGCGTTCAATTGTTTTTTTTTTCATTTTTAAACAATTTCAAATAAAATATTCTGAGCTTATTTGCCCCAAAAGAAAATGTGTTTTAAAAAATTGTGGGCTTTTGTTTCCAATTAGTTGATTAGCCAGGAAGGTAGGCGTTCATTGGCAGTTTCTTGTTTAAATATGACCTGATTTTTAATTTAATTTTGCGATTAATTAGTGAAAAGTTTTATTTAATATGTATGCTCTTACGTTTGACTAAAATTCTGTGCAATTTTTTTAACAAAAAGTTTATTTGGTCGTTTTGGCTGGTGGCTACGATGGTGGTTGTGGTATTGGTGAGGTTTTAAGCCAATGGTAAACATGCATTTTCATATGAATTGCTACAATTTTTTTTTTAAGGTTACACGCAACGTAATTAAAACAGTATGTGTGTGTAGCTGTTTAGCTTGTGAGGCTTTATAGAAAATTTTATTTTGAGTTGCATTTACTTTGTGAAGATTAAATTAATGAGTATGGTACATAAGTGGAATCTTTTTCTTTTCTACTTACATACATAATTGGTCATTACAACCCTTCGGTCTGGATTAAAACCTAGTTTCTTACACCACTAATGTTGTGTATATGAGTGGCGTGATCTACAATTTAAAGTCGATTCCGAACGACAGATTTTTGAGACACTTTTCATGGCAATTTTGTTTACTCTCAGAACTTATGCCAGAAATCTGCAGAGAAGTCCTCGAAGAAATATTTTCTCACATTTTCCTTTTCATGTCTGATCTGAAGTTTAAACCGAGCCTTCACGTCTAATAATCCAACACCCTACCCACTATACTACGACTTCCAAATAATCCGGCAGAATCTCGGGAAGTACCCTAATCTTCTCCGACACCCATACAGCATAACCCCAACAATACAGATCATAGGAAAATCAGGTATGCTACCTCTTGAGTTTAAATTGTTTCTAGGCAACGACAGACAGGTAAGCTAACACCTTGGTATACCAGACCAATATCTAAATAAACTTGATTAAGGAAACTAAAAACAAATCGTAGATATAATAAGAATATAAGGACTCATCAATTGGTTTTAAAAGACCAATAAGTAGACAAAATGTCAGCACCAATTTGCCTTAGGTGAGGTTCTTCAATGCTGAAGTCTCTTGTCTCTGATGGTTAACGAATTCACTTCCTAACTTAATTGGTCATTGCAATCCTTCAGTCAGGATTACATCCGAGCTTCTGGCATCACCTATGAAGTGCGCGTTAATTTTATTCATAATTGGCGCGACCTACAGTTTAAAATTGACTTCGAACTACAGATTTTATAGAAACTGTTCATGACAATTTTATTTTCCCTTAAAGTTTTTTCCAGAAGACTACGGAAAGGAAGTTTTCGAAGAAATATATTTTTTTATACTTCGTTTCGTTTTAGATGTCTAGGCTTTGAACCACGGCCTCACGTCTAATAAGCCGACACACTACGTACTGGGGTACTGCGATTTCAAACTATAACCACACGCTACGTGCTAGACTGTGGCGACTTCAAGGAAGGAATTCAGAGACCCATAACCTCAGTGAAATTTATACTGAAATGTTATATCTCCATACTCATCTGTTTCTAGACCTTCGGAATTGTCATGAACAACTCTTAGTATCCTGTATTACAAAACTTGAATAATGGTACTAAGATACACACGCATCACTATTTTGGTAGCATTGGGAGTTTCGCCAACGGCTGTGTCAGGACAAGGACTTGAAGGACGTAAAAACCCTATGTAAATGAGATTATTAGGGTGACTTAAGTCAGAGTTTACAAAGCCAGAAATTGAAGCTGTGCTTATGAGCTTAAAACAAAAGTAAGAAGCTTAGGCTTCAAGTTGGAAACAGTTTCCAAGAATGCAATTCGTATTGTTTTATGTTTTAATGAATCATGCATTCTTTACACTCCTTCTCAGTGTAATTAATGTATTTGAGTTCAAATGTAATATTTTTTGTTTCATCATTAATCATGAAATTTTCAAAATATAAAGACAGACAACCAGACAGACAGACAGACATTTATTGCAAGTAAAATTTTTATGACATCAGGCAGTTTAATTCTCACTTTTATTCATAAGTTGACCATTGACAGACATTTATTACGAATTACCTCATAAATCACGTCAAATACTTTAAATAGCTGACTTGACTGACTGTTTTATATTAAAAATGTAAAAACTTTTACGCACAAAAAAAATATTTTTTTATTGCTTTTTTCTTGGTTAGGAAAACACTGAAAAAATCACATAAAATATGCGGTAAAAATGGTCGCATTGATCGACTCAATGGCTTGTTCATGAAGCGTAAACAAACGGACAACTAGACATGAACACAAATGAAGAACATTTTTATGAGTTCGTGGTCAAGTTATTAAGTGAATATGAATACATAATATGAAAATATTTTTCTTTTTCGGTGGCTATTTTGTATTTTTTATAGGCCAACCGTCAGTTAATATTATCAAGGCAGTGTTAGAAGTTTTGTATCATTTGTAACGTTAAAAAAAATATTTAATTTCACATTAAAAAACCTTTGCTGTTTATAAATTCCATTTTCAAAAGGGAATTCTCCAAATCGACAGTCAATAACAAACTTCGTAGCACTTTTAAAATCAAATTATTTCCAAGTTGATCTTCTAAATAAGGTTTATCATCCACATACATACATATTTCCGAAATGATTAACGGTCCACCAATAATTAGAAATTCATTTCATAGACAAGCCTTTTCTAAATCATAATTCATCACACTTTCAATGTTAAGCATGCGTCAAAAGGGTGCTTGGATGTTAAGGTGCTTATGGAACCGTTTACAGCCGGAAGCATTAGATTTTCACTTTTGTTTTCAACTTCTAAGCACAGCTTCAACTTCTGTTGTTGTAGGCTTAGACTTTAGTCACCCTAATAATATCGTTTAAAAAGGATTTTTACATCCTTCAAGTGTTTTAGGAGCGTAGTCATAGGCGAAATTCACAATTCTATCAAAATAGTTGCTGGAATGGAAAACAGTGCAATTCATGCCTCAATTATGTGTATCTTAGTGCCATTATTAGAGATTTGTATTACAGGATACTAAGAGTTGTTCATGACAATTCCAATAGTGTAGAAACAGGTCAAATTGGAGATACAAAATTTTAATATTCGTTTCACTGAAATTATGGGTCTCTATTCCTTCATTGAAGTCGCCTTAGTTTAGTAGGTAGTGTGTGGTTACAGTTAGAAATCGCTATAGTCTAGTAGGTAGTGTGTGGTTACCGTTTGAAGTCGTCGTAGTTTAATAGTTGGCTTATAAGATGTGAGGCCATGGTTCCAATCCCAGTCCAGATATCTCGAACAAAACGAAATATGAAAAAATTTATTTCTTCGAAGACTTCCACTCAGCAGTCTTCTGGCAAAAGGTTAGGTTAGGTTAAAGGACGTGTACTTGTCAATTAAGACAAGTACAGTAGCCGGACCTCGAATTGACCCATTGTACAACGTCCTACTTTCTTACACTACTTATGTTGTGTATGTTAATTTTATCAATGAGTGACATGACCTACAGTTTAAAGTCGACTCCGAACGACAGATTTTTGAGATATTTTTTCATGGCAATTTTATTAACTCTCAGAGTTTTTGCCAGAAATCTGCTGAGAGGAAGTCGCCGAAGAAATACTTTTTGTATTTTGTCTTTGATGTCTGGCCTGGGGTTCGAACCCTGGCTTTGCGTCTAATAAGCCAACACACTACCTACTAGACTACGGCGACTACAAAAAACTCTGAGAATAAATTAAATTGCGATGAAAAGTTTCTATAAAATCTGTAGTGCGGTGTCGACTTCAAAATATAGGTCGTGTCACTCAGGGATAAAATTAATACACACATCATGGGTCTTGTACGAAGCTAAGTCGTATTCTTGACTGAAGGCTTCTAATGACCAATTAAGTTAGGAAGTGAATTCCGTAACCATCAGAGACAAGAGACTTCAGCATTGAAGGACCTCACCTAAGGCAAATCGGCGCTGACATTTTGTCTACTTATTGGTCTCTTAAACCTAATCGTTATATTCTTATTATATCTACGATTTGTTTTTAGTTTTTTAATCAAGTTTATTTAGATATTAGTCTAGTTTAACACGGTGATAGCTTATCTGTCTGTCGTTGCCTAGAAACAATTTAAACTCAGGAGGTAGCTTACCTGATTTTCCTATGATATGCATTGTTGAGGTTATGCTGTATGGGTGTCGGAGAAGATTAGGGTACTTCCCGAGATTCTGCAGTATTATTTGGAAGTTGTAGTATAGTGGGTAGGGTGTTGGATTATTAGACGTGAAGGCTCGGTTTAAACTTCAGATCAGACATGAAAAGGAAAATATGAGAAAATATTTCTTCTCAGCAAATTTCTGGCAAAAACGTATAAAAAATATTTCTTTGAAGAAGTCTTCTTGCAAAAAATGTGAGAGTAAAATAAAACTACCATGAAAAGGTTTCTCAAGAATCTATCGTTCGGAGTCGACTTAGGTCCCGCCACGTTTGTATGAAATTAACATACGCAACATAAGTTGTGTGGGAATCTAGATCGTAATCCTGACTGAAAGGTTGTAATGATCAATTATGTATGTATGTAACATTGTTGAGGTTATGTTGTGTGGGTTTCGAGAATTAGGGTTCTTGCCGAGTTTATTCCGGATTACTTGGAAGAACTTTGGAGCTTTTTAAAGTTTTAAAAGGAAGAAAACATAATGAGTTTGAGTTTATGTGGATATTATTATTCCAAATCATTGCGCCAAATAACTTTTTTTTTGAAAATGCTTTAAAAAAAAACTACTGAATATTTTCTCAAATTTCTTTTTTATTTGAAAGTACAATCATTCCGGTTAATAATGGAAAATAATTTGATTCCGCTGCCATGCAGTAGCCTACACGATCGGTCCAATTTTTAAGCACATTATCGATTGTCTGCAGCTGTATTTCACCAATGGCTTCCTGAATATTGTCCTTTAAAGCGTCAATTGTCTCTGGCTTGTCGGCATAACACTTATCTTTGACGGCACCCAACAAATAATAGTCCAACGGTGTCAAATCGCAGCTCCGAGGTGGCCAATCAGCTCTGCGACTGATAATACGATCTTCAAAAACGGGGCGCAAAACATCGAGTGTAGCTTCGGCTGTGTGGCACATAGCGCCGTCCTGTTGAAACCAAATGTTGCTAATATCCTCCTCTTCAATTTTTGTGAACAAAAATTCGTTCAACATCGCCCAATAACGATCGCCGTTGACTGTAACGGCCACTCCTTGCTCATTTTCGAAGAAAAATGGCCCCATTATGCCTCTGGACCAAAATTAGCACCAAACAGAGACTCGTTTTGAGTGCGTCGGTTTTTCAATGTATGCGTGCGGGTTTTCTGTGCCCCAAATGCGACAATTTTGCTTGTTTACATACCCGCCAAGATCAAAATGAGCTTCATCTGAAAAGATGATTTTTTTTTGTCAAAATCTACATCTTCTGTAAGTCGCTCGCAGGCCCACTTAGCGAAGCGAAAACGTATTGGATGGTCCATATTCGTTCAGCGGAAGGATAAAACTAATTATCTGTCAAATCAGACATGACCTATGTGTTACCATTCACGAAATAAGCACTAGTTGAAAAAAAAACGTTAGATGGCCGACCCGATATAAGAGCATGATGTTAATGGGATCTAAAAATATGTTATAGGACATCTGTCTTATCGAAGTGAAATTTCTTCATTGTTGTAATAAGTTAAGGGCAATCAGCAATATTTTTGTTTATTCTATTGCAAGTATAAAAATATTTCGAGATATAGTAGGAATCAAGCTGAATGCCTTTTGTGAAGCTACGAGGCTCTAAAGGAATTCTAATTTCGGTAAAATTTCTAAAAAATTGAAAGGCTTAGCTTAACATTAAAGGGGAGGAAAGGTACCCTTACGGTTTAAATAAAATATGGTGTAGGGTTTTCTAATGATAGCTCTTTCGTCATTATTGCTTGTTTTTACAAATATTCGCAAATGATTTTGTCATGGGCAACATTAAAGTGGTCTAACCATCTGACCATTCCTTGATTCATTCATTCATTCATTTTAGCCATCTTATACACATTGAGTGTTTATTTTGTGTATTATTTTGATATCAAAAATTTTATTTTATTTTTATTTTTATTGGACACTTTGCAAATCGTAAAATTTTATAACACTTGGCCAGATAAATATGGGCATAATTTTAAGTTCATAAAAGTAATGAAAAGAAAACAGAAACAGAAACAAATCTTAAATAAAAAAATTAAAAATTTTATCTTTTTCTTCTTCCACCTGCTTCAAATCGTATTTTAAATCACGACTTTTTAAGTGTTTCATTATTTTTTTTCTCTAAGGCCCTTCACGCTGTCTTTCAAAAACAATTTAAACAAATGAACAGAAAATAAATTTTGTTTATTGTTGTTAAAAATCTTCTTAAAGAGCTTTAATATTTAAAGTTTTTTTTTATTTTTTATTTTTATTTCTTCTTTATTTTTTATGTTTATTTTCGTTTTTTATTAATTTGTACCCACAATTTGTTTTGTGTATGTACCGAGAATGAGTAGAGAATGAGTTAAAAACAGAAAATAATTAATTTCTATGGAGCGTGTATTTTGCCAGAAGGCAAATTAATTTTTATGTTGTTCGCTGCCATTAATCAATAAAAATAAATTAAATTTGTTTTTAATTGAGTTGATATTAAAAACAGTCATAATATTATACAAAAACAGAAAAACATACACCTAGACAGGCAATACGTTTATATTTTATGTGGCGTTAGTTAAAGAGTTACGATTTAAGAATTTACTGGGATTTTATAACCCAATCGAGTAGTAAGATATGAAAGTTATGATCATCTTAACTCTGCTACATTCCTCCAAACTACAAAAATAAGTTTTAATGGCACAACCAAGAGTAAATTTGAAGTCGCCGTTGTCTAGTAGGTAGTGTGTTGGCTTATTAGTAGAAAATCCAGGTTTCGAGCCCCAGGCCTGACATCAAAACAAAATACAAAAAGTATTTCTTCGGCGACTTTCTCTCAGCAGATTTCTGACTAAAACTCTCAGAGTAAATAAAATTGCCATGAAAAAGTTTCTCAAAAATCTGTCAGTCGGATTCGACTTTAAACTGTAGGTCCCGCCACTCATGTATAAAATTAACCCACACAACATAAGTGGTGTGAGAAGTTAGGTCGTAATCCTGACTGAAAGGTTGTAATGGCCAATTATGTATGTATGTATGTATGTATCATTCACCTGCTCTGATACTGTCCTGCGTTATCTGTAAACAGAAAATAATTCCTAGACCGATATTCTCTGGACTGCTTAGCAAATCAAATACTTCCATCAGAGCCACGTTTTTTTCCCACTTATTTAGATACAGCTTTTTCGATATGAGGTTATTGAACATGTACCACGTACCACCATATTGACATACACAATATATTTCAATGACAGTAGGTATCTTAACAACTTCATAAATGAGATACAGCAGGATTTTGTCTTTGTAACCAATTGGTGGCAGAGATTTATTTCCGTTCACTATTTCCAATGGCCATCTTATTCAACCTGACCTTAGACCTTTTTTATAACTCCGTCCAATTAAGATTTTTTTTTTTGCGAAACATTACAACAACAAAGAGAAAAGTTTTACGTCGCTTTCTATAAAAGGCTTAAGCTGCCAGCAGACACATTCTTGTATTTTTATTTGAGAATTTTATTTGAGTCCAATACTCTGTCTCTATAAGACTAATGGTTTCTGACGAACATCCGTTTATATGGAAAAACACTCAGACATAGAGACGTTCGTCTGAAACTAATCGTTTAACAGAAACAGGCTCCAATTTTTGTTAATTGCAGCAGTTTCGATGCTGATTTTTCGCTTTCGCCGCATATATGCATCTTTTGAATATCTTCGGAGCCAGAGATTTTAATTTTACGACCATAAACTAGAATTAACTTCACGTTTATATTAAATAACTAAAATTTCACGAGGCAAGAAAGGCTCTCTGTAAGCATAAAATAAAGTTTAGTTGAACGAATGCATAGAACCACCAGTGTTTGATTTACCATGTTAATAGTAAAAATGGGAGACCACCTCTTTGCATCATGGCATAAGACATTTGTTCATTCACATTAAAGGTGTTTAAGTCCACGCAATAATAGAGAAACAAAATGGTGGAGTAGAGCAAACAATTAAGATTACCAACTAAAAAGAATCTATGTATTCTCTGTTCTTCTTAGGAACTTAAGCTTTGCAAGTAAAAGCTCCGCTAGAATGTTTAAATTTTTCTTGTTTGACAAAAAACCGCACTGGAGTATTAGTCACGGTAGTAAAAGAGAAATTAGTAACTGACCCTCTTACTCACCTTAACAGCTAAGGCTCACCCTTTTGGTAGTTATAGAATTAACATTTTGCAATCAGTTCATAGTCACATGAAGATTATTATGTAATGAAAACCCATTACATTTAGTGTCCTTTAGAGTAAATGTTACATCTCTCAGAATATATATTACAACCTTATGTAACTTAAGTTTAGGTTAGAGGACGTGTCCTTGTCTAATGATACAAGTACAGTACCCGGAGGTCAAGTTGACCCATTGTACAAAAGTCCTTAGGTTGAGAGGATAATAGAGGGGATAGGAAAATGGTGAGGATTTAGGAAAGGGAGAATAAGGAGGCGGAGAAATTATACAGACCAACAAACATATAAGAGAATGCGAGACTACACTAATGAAGCCCTAGCATTTCTCAACCAGCTCAAGCTAATAATGAATCTATCGGCTCTCGACACAGAATTCAAACCTTCAAAGAAGTCCCTGCCAAGGGTCTTCAACCTCAACCTTCTAAGGACAGTTACAGAGAAGGTGTTCCAACTCCTCCTCATCGCAACATACCCTGCAATAGCCCGGCTGGGATCTGGAACAAACCTAATCTCGCAGTGCCCCATAATAAACCCAATAACTAACCTTAAACTGGCCGTATGCAAGCCCAGCAGCCAATCTGTTCTCACACTATCTATAGCAGGCCATAGACACCTAGAAACATAACAGTCCGATCCATTCCCCCAAAGCCTTGTTCTTCTCCCCTGATCCATCTATTGATGAGGCCGTAGAGGTGGCAGATTGGGGGTCAAGACCAAATCACTTTCAGAAAGTGAATCTAACCTAGCGAGAGCAGCCGCCGTCTCATTATCGAGTATTCCGCTATGACCCGGAACCCAGCATAGACGGATTCGGTCTGGTCCAAAAGTCCTTAACGACTCCTTGCACTCGCGAACGAGCCGTGATTTGCACCAGACCGACGCAATGGCCCTTAAGGGGCCATCTCGTTTTTATATGCACTTACCTGTTCATTTCTTTAATGCATACAGTCCCACTACCTCTTTAGGAAACATTTATTAACACTCTGGCCACCAGTTCAGACTGTAATACCAAAGAAACATAAATTATAATACATTATTAGCTATTACTACGCTTTAGTCTGAATATTTATTTATTCATCGAAATTTCGTAAATTTTGCAATCCCAGACAAGTCAACCGCTTAGCTGGAAAAACTAATCTTTAGCTAATCTTGTATTAGATTTCATACACGACGAGGTCCATTACATACATACATAATTGGTCATTACAACGCTTCAGTCAGGATTACGACCTAGCTTCTCAAACCACTGATGTTCTGTGCTTTAATTTTATACATGAGTGGCGGGACCTACAGTTTATAGTCGACTCCGAAAGACAGATTTTTTAGAAACTTTTCATGGCAATTTTATTTTACTCTCAGAGTTTTTGCCAGAAATCTGCTGAGAGGAAGTCGCGGAAGAAATATTTTTATGGTATTTCGTTTTGTTGACTGCCGTGGGATTTGAACCGTCCTTACGTCTAATAAGCCAACACACTACCTACTAGACTACGACGACTTCAGCGATGAGGTCCATTATAGGGGTGATATTTCCGTACTCTGAATAATTCCTCTTGCAACTACAATGCTTATCGTTTTGTTCGCTACAACTCCCTTACTATTCCTCTGTACTGATGAGTGTATTTCTTCCATATCTTGATTAAAGTGTTTCATCTGCAATTTATCTCTTCAAAGTCTTTCTTTATGGAACACATTTTACGAGAACCACTAATACGTACTTTATCTAAAAAAGCTTTATTTTCTCGAACTATGGAAAACAAATTAAAAACACATTCAATTTTACTTTTATGTGATTGCCACTCGTAACATCATTACTCTTCTTTTGCCCAAAGCACTCGTACTCGCTAACACTTCACTTTCATACAGAGTTTGTTTGTTTCTTTAAGGAGCATATTTATTTGGCAAATTTTGTTTTTATTTTTATCGATAAGCAATGCTATGCTATGCTAACACAAGAATCTTTTTTCCCTCTTTTACAGCTTTCGGTATTAAGTTTGGAGACTTTTCCATCAAAGTTGATTAAGAAAACTTTACCGAATATCAATCGAAAACTTTCATTCCTGCAGGATGCTTACAAGTTTATTTGTCTAGAAGAGGTAAGTGAGTTAGTAAGTAACAATACTGTGTGTGGCTGTGTGTGTGGCAGTGTGTGTGCCTGTGTGTCTGCCTGATTGCTGCTGTTTTAAGCAGAATCCGATGATGAACAATAAAATTAATGAAAGAGAGAGAGAGAAACAGAATAACAAGTAAAAGTAAAACATCAGCAGGATTAATACAATAATGAAGAATGAAAGTTTGAGAAAAATATAATCGAAGAAACAGATAAAAGTTATCGATGAAAATTAACAGCAGCAATAACAAAAAGTTCTTGTTTTTTCTCTCTCTCTCTTCGAAAAAGATTATTGAGTTTGAGTTATAAAAAGAGGATTAAAAAGAAATCAAATCAATTTTAATTCATTTTGCATTATTGTTATTAAAGAGAACAACAACAACAAAAAAAGAAAAAAGGACTTCATTGTTAAATTTTAATTGTTATTTTAATCTGTTAAGCATTTTTCTTTTGTTATTTCTCTGTTGCAGTAGTAGTTGTAATAAAAAGTTTCGTTTCTTTTTTTCCTTTTTTTCTTTAGAAATTATGGCCAAAACTGCACATTGAAGTCATGTTAATGGATTATCTTTTTACCAGCGAACGTCAAATACCCACCGATGTAGCCGTTTTAATTATTTCGTGTCTCATAGATCTTCAAGAAGATTTTCGTTATTATGTGAAACGTGCATTTCTTCGTTATCTACTCAGGTAAGTCGGTATTTTTCTTTCTAAAACTTAAGGAAAAAACTAAAAACCCAACCAACACATTATAAAAGAAAAAAAAACATGAGGTAAACTTATCCCACCACATACTTAAACTAAAAACATTAGAAACATAAAATTGGTAACCATAATAACAGCAAACAGGGTGGGCAAGCTTTGGCACATAAGATGTTTTGCTACAAATAAATAAAAAATAAATGAAGGATATTCTCAGGCTCAAAAGCTTGATCATCTACACTGTAGTATATTTTTTGGAGAACCGACATAATTCGTTACAATTCAAACTATTTTTCATCCTTTGTCGTCTTAAGATAGACTGACTACTCCAGAATTTAATTTTCTGTCAGTGGTTTCCATTAAATTTAGACAAACTGATAAGAAGCTCACTGATAGAAAACGATCTTTCCCTAGCATTCAATATTAGACAGGATTTAAAGCAGTGTGGGAGTTTATAATATGATATGAATATCGATAATTTGACAGAGAAGTATACAGGAGTTAACAACAATCAAATGCTGTTAGATCACTCCTGTAAATTGGCTAACATGCCGATGGATGTAAAATTTATTTCAACCGGTACATCCGAATTTTGACAGTTGATAACGGCCATTTTGTTGACGATAAACTTGTCAAATTAGTTGTTATTTATTTAGTCCGTTTCGCCAAATAATCATCGATGGATATAGTATCCAACATTTGATGGAAATAATAAAATTGTTTCATCAAAATGAGTCTTCTGTTCGGTCAATATTCTGTAGCAATTTTCATCGAAAAAAATATCTTCAACAATAAGGCCAATTTCTAGATAAACGGGTACGTGAACGAACAAAATTGTCAAATTTGGGACGATATCAGTCCAGATGGGATCTAAAAGTGTTCAATGCAGTCCGAAAAAGTCACTGTTTTCTGTGGATTTTGGGTCAGCGACGTAGTCGGTTCATATTTCTTTGAGAACGATTTTGATCTGCACATCACTGTTAACAGCGAGTACTAAAGGTCAATGGTGACATCTTTTGGTCTGGACAAAGACTCCATGTGGTTTAAGAAGGACGGCGCTACGTACCATACAGCTCGTTCCACATTGAATATTCTTTTGAGGGCATGAGTACCTCAGAGTGCACGTGATGTAAATTGGCCACTGAGATTACACGATTTTTCTGGCGGTGTTTTCTTAAGTTGTAGATGTATGCGAATAAGCCACAAATCATAGAGGCCCTGAACCAAAGTATATATGTATACATAATTGGTTATTACAACACTTCAATCGGGATTACGACCTAACTTCTCACATCATATATGTTCTTTGTGTTAATTTGATACATCATTGGCAGGACCTGCAGTTTAACGTCGACTGCGAATGATAGATTTTTTGACAATCTTTTCATGGGAATTTTTATTTACTCTCAGAGTTTTTGCCAGAAATCTGCTGAGACTACTAGAAGTTACATTTGTTAAATTAGTTGTCATTTATCCAGTCAACGCCTGTTCTGAAGCAGTTCTTAATTGGGCCAAATTTTCTTTGAAAATCATCTTCAGCGATGAGCCCAGTTTCTGGATGAATGAGTACGTCAACAAACGTCAACAAACGTCAACAAACGAAGAGCACTCAAAGTATTCCGAAAAAAATCGGTTTTTGCTGTGTATTTTGGGCTGGCGACGTAATCGGTCCATATTTCTTTAAACATGACGTTGGCCAGGAGAGCACTGTCTACAGGGAGTATTACAGGTCGACGTTTACTCACTTCTTTTGGCCGGAATTGGATGAGCTGGACAATAACGACATGTTGTTTTAATAGGATCGCGCAAACAGCTCATGCCACATTGGATATTCTCCACGATTTCGCACGATTTTGAGGACAAGATCACCTTATGTGTACGTGATGTTTACTGTCCACCGATATTATACGATTTGACCTCGTTAGATTTTTTTTGTGGGATTTTCTTAAGTCATAGGTGTATGCGAATAAGACACAAACCATAGAGGTCCTCAACCCATGCCTACTGTTAAATTCAGTCTGATATATGCCCCAGTGAATTAGACATTTCGGTAAAGTTTTACGCAGAGAGAAGCAATGGCTGACATTTGCTCGATGTTACACTCCACAGTCTAGTAGGTAGTGTGTTATTAGACATGAGGCCTCGATTCAAACCACAGGTCAGACATCTCCAACTAAACGAACTATGAAAATATATTCCTTCGGCGACTTCCTTTCAGCAGATTTCTGGCAAACATTCAGAGAAAAAAATAAAATTGCCATGAAAAGTTTCTCAAAAATCTGTCGACTTTAAACTGTAGGTTCCACCATTCATGTATAGAATTAACATAAAAAATGGTGTGAGAAACTAATTCGGAATCCAGAATAAAAGAGTTTAATAAGCAATTATATATGTACGTATGTATACTCCACACAAAAAGGCGTCAACAGGTTTTTCGAACGAATAAAAAATTTCGATAATATCTCACACGCACTTTAAATTTAAAGAATTTAAAGGTAAGAAGCGCCTAATGAATCACCATATAGTATGCAAGCAGAAATTGAACAACTGGCACAGTTTTCAACAGAAAACATTAAATTGGGAACCCCGATGGTATTGATATCATACGTCCTAAGCTGACAGATGTAGTTATAGCCACTTCATATGTAGTAAAAGAATCGATGGGATTGTGTTTAGTTACAAATCAGAATAAAACTTAGTTGACGGTTACACTAAACGACGAAACCAGAAGTAGGAATGCTGTAACATAAGTGTGCTAAAAGGAACAAGAAAGGCTCTCTTTGAGAATTTTAAAATAGAAGTGTCCTAAGCACTTTCACTATCCGTGTGTGTCATAGTGCCAGACTGTTTTCCCCAGTATATAGTATATTTTATCAGGGGCGGTTCCAAAGTGCTCGTAAATATGTTCATTGTAGTGGCAGCAAGAATTTGATCAACAGCATTAGATTTCTTTGTCTTGTTGATGGCTTTGAATGGAGAACAGTATAAATAAAACGAAATCGAAATTGTAGGAATTGCTTGCCCATGAGGCCGATTATATATATGTACATACATAATTGGCTATTACAACCCTTCAGTCAGGATCAGACACCACTTTTGTTGTGTATGTTAATTTTATACATGAGTGGCCGGACCTACAGTTTAAAGTCGACTCCGAATGACAGATTTTTGAGATACCTTTCATGGCAATCTTATTTATTCTCAGAGTTTTTGTTTAAAATCTGCTGAGAAAAAAAATTAGCATACAAAACATAAGGGATGTGAAAAGTTAGGTCGTAATCCTGACTGAAGTGTTGTAATAACCAATTATTTATGTATGTATGTATAGCTTCCTTACGAGGCCGATTATATTGACCATAAAATTCACAAGATGCTCCATGAACTGCCGAGAGAAATTATTTTGAACAACGTTGTTCTCGTGGTAAACAATTCATGATGACTTGCCCAATTTCGTCACAGTTTGACATTTTAAGTAAGTAAGTAATCATAGTTAACGAAATTGACGCAGCTTACAAACAGACTAAATGTATCGCATGTGTTTTTATAGATCATTTTCATGCTCGACGTGGCTCACGAATACAGATAAATTCTTCAGAAGCATTTATCTATACTCTATCAATATATTTTGATATTGAATATGGTATTATATGCCATATCTTGAAGACAGGTTACTGTCCTAGCATATCGGTCGTAGCTACACTGTAGTTTTTGCTTTTACATTTCCTGTATATTTACAAAACATATGAAGAAGGCTTTACAACATGTAATGCAATTAAAATAGTATAATGGAGTATCGGATACATGATAAAAGTATTCGATTTTTAAATTTAAAATATCTTTTAGCCACAAGCTCTGTTAACAACGATTATTTGCTGAACAAGAAAATTATTTTCTTGTTAAAAATGTAAACAAAAATACGGAAAATCAAGCAGCACGACATGATTAGTTTAACAAACAATGAACGAGTACTACGGGTATTACAAGACGGAATATTTTAAATATTCTACAACACCAACAACAATAACAGCAGACAGCCTCCAGCAATTGTGGCCAAGTTTTCCCTTAGCTGTTACCGACTTTACTTATAACATGGAGGAGGAGAATAAGCAGAAAAAAAAACATGAAAAACATAAGCAAACTTAAGACATTAAAAGAAAATCTATGTACAGCACAAGAGAGAAGATAGAAAGAGAGAAAAAAGGAGAGAAATTGCAGGTAAAAATGAGGCAAAAAGTTGATGTCAATGATGATGGCAGTAAACACATCACATTTATTTACATTGGGTAGGGATGGGAGCGATAGGGATGGGCAATGGAAACATGCATGGTAAAGAAAAACTCTTATAAGACGAAAGATTAAAACACTTTCTTATCAGGGGATTATAGTTTAATGTAGTTTGCTTTACGTTTTCTTTACGTTTTTTATTTTTTTCATATTTTGTTGTAATTTTTCTTTATTTAAGATCACCATTGGAACGTAAACGTTTACAATTGGAGGTTGAGCCGCCAGAGTTTCCTTTAATGACCATACGAGCACCGGTGCCATGGAAAGTTTATGTACAATTAGCACGAAATCATTTGGATCAAGTACTAATGACCACTCATCCCGTTATACAAGCATTGAATTTACTGTGGCATCAACTGTAAGTAGAGTTTTCCACTTATTTTCTCATGCTTTTAAAATTTTCCCATGGTAAGTATGGGTATGGGTATGTGTGGCCATGAAGTTTTAATTTCATTTCACCGTTAATAAGTGGTGACAGTTACATGTGTATAGCGGCAAAGAGAGATGCGGCATATTGTTATGTCTCAGTCTTAAGCTGTAGTAATCTGTTCTTTATACTGTGTGTGTGTGTGTGTGTGCGTGTATCCTTATTCTACTTATCATGGTATTACCTTCTGCTTGTTATGTCCTTATAGCTATAATGATTTGGTTATTGTTGATGTTTCCAAGATTATCTTACGTACTATACCCATGGATGCCGATGAATTAATAGAATTTATAAAAGAAAGTTGTGATACCGTTAGAAATGTAAGTATGTCTGGCTGGCTGGCTATTAGCTGAAGTATTATTTTAACAAGAGTGTACTGTTCTATGGTAGTTGTTGTTAAATGATTGGATACCACGCTGTGCTGATATGATGGATGTAATGCGTAAAACCTGGAAACATTTAATACCCATGCGTGGTGGCTATGGTGGACGTGCTGCAATACTATTTCGTTGTGTACACGCCTTAATGTCACATCATCTGGAACTTTTAATCACAAGAAGTTTAACGTATTTGTATAAAAATTTAGAGGAGTATATGGTATGAAAACAAAATAGAAAATTAAGCCGTGTTTATTAACCATTTACACTTTCTCATGCATATTTAGGATGGCAATGACATAACCAAATACGATATGTTTGATGAGAAACTAAAGAGACGCCCTTTAATGACTCTCGTTGTCTCTGTAATCGGCATACACTTTGATCATCCGCCACGCGAAGAAGTTACACCACAGCATGCCACGCCAGCCATTTACGAAGAGCAAGATGATGATGCCGATCCATTCTATAAAAGACCAAGTGTTGTAGTCGTAGAACCGGTAGGGAAAAAAAGTATGACAAGTTTTAATTAAAATTTTAATGCCACTTTTTTATTTAACAATTTAATCTGTACAGACTCCCTTAGAAGTTGATAGCCTTACAAAATTTCTTATAAAAAATAATGGCAAATTGCATGCCTTCCCTTATCTCGGCAGTCTACCCGAACTTTTCGTTACTATTTTTAAACGTATTTTAAGAGTCGGCTATAATTTGCCACGTCTGGAATATATCATGTCGAATGGTTAGTAAAATTAAAATCAGATTTCTTTTTGGGTTGTTGATTTCCTTTTTTGTAGATCCCGATAACATTGGCTATCTACATTGCATTAATGAAAACCATCCCGATATTATTTTATTATACAAGAAGGTACAAACAATTATTGAAAATAACTGGCAAGGACCACGTGTATATTTATTTCCCATTTATAAATATTACTATGCCCTGCTATCGGATAGAATACAACCCATTGTGGAGAAGATATTTACGCAACACATCTTACCGGATTTAGTGGTAAGTAAACTAACTTCCTCTATGCATAAAAAGTTTCTCAAAAAGCTATAGTTTGGTGTCGACTACAAAAATATGGGTGGTGTGATAAGCTAGGTTCTAACTCTGACTAAAGTGTTGTAATAACCAATTAAGTAAGTAAGGGGTTTTACCAAACAGAGTTACAATTACACTAAAAGCGCTGACTATTCCTGAATCGCTGAGTATTCCTGAGTCACCGTAGTCTAGTAGGCAGTGTGTTGGCTTATTAGACGTGAAGCTAAATAACTTTTTTTTTTAAATGCTTTAAAAAAAAACTATTGAATATTTTCTCAAATTTCTTTTTTTATTTGAAAGTACAATCCTTCCGGTTAATAATGGAAAATAATTTCATTCAAATGGCTGCCTCGGCTGGCCATGCAGTAGCCTACACTATCGGTCCAATTTTTAAGCACATTATCGATTGTGTGCAGCTGTATTTCACCAATGGCTTCATGAATATTGTCCTTTAAAGCGTCAATTGTCTCTGGCGTATCGGCGTAACACTTATCTTTGATGGCACCCACCAAATAATAGTCCAACGGTGTCAAATCGCAGCTGCGAGGTGGCCAAACGACATCAGCTCTGCGGCTGATAGTGCGATCTTCAAAAACAGGGCGCAAAACATCGAGTGTACCTTCGGCTGTGTGGCACGTAGCGCCGTCCTGTTCAAACCAAATGTTGCCAATATCCTCCTCTTTAATTTTTATGGACAAAAATTCGTTCAACATGGCCCGATAACGATCGCCATTGACTGTAACGGCCACTCATTGCTCATTTTCGAAGAAAAATGGCCCAATTATGCCTCTGGAACAAAATCCGCACCAAACAGTGACTCATTTTGGGTGCGTCGGCTTTTCAATAATTGCGTGCGGGTTTTCTGTGCCCCAAATTCGACAATTTTGCTTGTTTACATACCCGCCAAAATCAAAACCCGCCATGAGCTTCATCTGAAAAGATGATTTTTTTTTCCAAAATCGGCATCTTCTGTAAGTCGATCGCAGGCTCACTTAGGGAGGCGAAAAC
Source organism: Sarcophaga subvicina (assembly GCA_936449025.2). NCBI lineage: Eukaryota > Metazoa > Arthropoda > Insecta > Diptera > Sarcophagidae > Sarcophaga > Sarcophaga subvicina. Next base: position 100,631,573 of record OW388083.2, on the reverse strand, counting down.
GCATTGGATGTTCAATTGGCTTCAACTCCTGAACCAATTGGACTTTGTATGGCGTCATACCAAGGTCTTTATGCAAAATTCGTCTCAATGATGTCTCCGAAACGTTCAACTGTTGAGAACGACGGTGAATTGATGTTGATGACGCTTCACGCATACTTTCTGCCACAGCAGCAATATTCTCGGATGTACGCACTGTTTTTGGCTTTTCACGCTTTGGTTTATCGATGAGGATGCACACATTCTGCAACATTACCATGATTTTCAAAGTAATGTCGCAATATTTTCCAGCATCTTTCAAGCGTATACACAACCATAATCGTTCTGCGGAAGGATAAAACTAATTATCTGTCAAATTAGACATGAGTTAAGTGTTACCATTCACGAAATAAGCACTAGTTGAAAAAAAACGTTAGATGGCGGACCCGATATTTTCACTATTTCCTGGGGTACTCCTTTATTACTTTCTGCTTTCCATATAGAAGCTCGTTTGATGGTGTCGAAGGTTTTCTTAAAGTCGACAAACAGTAAATACAAGGGAGTACGCCATTCCAAAGATTGTTCAATAATAAGCCTGTTCGTCTAGCCATTGGTCTTCAATTTTATTAAAATTTGTTGTTGTAAGACAGTATAAAGCCTCCTAGAGGAAGGCCAATGCCTACTTTCCACATTGACTGTCAGATTTAAAATTATTTTCAACAAAAAAAAAAAAAAAAAACATTACCTTGGAGATTTAATTGTTCACCAAATATATTCATCAAAAAATCATATGAAAATAAACTTGTGGTTGAGGGTCGTTTTATCTCACCCCGTTAATTAAAAAATGTTGCTGATTTACCTTCAAAATATATACTGAATGGAATCAAAATAAAATCTCTCTCTAATTATATATTCTCAAATATTTTGAACTTCTGTCTGTAATTATTATTTTTTATTATTTTTTTTATTTTTATTTTTCATTTTATTTTCATTCCTTGCATTTCTCCTTTTCTTTTTCCTTTTCTCGCATTTCAACGTTCAAGGCATTAATTACAGAATTTAATAATCGCGTAATATTTTTGAGTGAAGAAGAGTGTTTTCTTGCAAAATTTTTGATTTATAATTAAATTCAATGTTAATTCTACGCATCATTGAACGTAATGAAATTGAAATTAAATAATTAAACATATTTTATGCTTCAGGTTCACTCACTATGCACTTGTAAAATAAATAACTCGTGTTTTTTTTTGCTTTTTTGCTTTCAAATGAATTTCATTAACTCGCAAGTTGTTAGCGGAGGACTAGATATTCAAAAGTAAAAAACATGTGACCGACACCATTCTCTTAAGGGCTCAAAGGGATAAGTTATTTATGCTTATTGGCTGTAGATTTCATAGCATTACTTATACATTGCTAGGTTAGGTTAGGTTAGAGGACGTGTACTTGTCAATAAAGACAAGTACAGTACCCGGAGGTCGAATTGACCCATTGTACAATATCCTTACAGAGGGAAGGATAATAGAGGGATAAAAAGGAGAGGATGTAGGAAAGGGGAGAATCGGAAGTGGAGGAATTACACAGATAAGACACAAAAAAGGGGAGAGCGCGACTACACTGATGATGCCCTAGCGTCTCTCAACCAGCGTAAGCCACTAATGAATCTGTGGAAACCCTTGATGTCGGCTCTCGACACAGAATTCAAACTCTCAAAGAAGGCCCTGCCAAGGGTCCTCAACCTCAACCTACTAAGGGCTGGGCTGTTACAGAGGAGGTGTTCGACAGTTTCCAACTCCTCCTCATCGCAACATGCCTTGCAATAGTCCGGCTGGGATCTGTTCCAGATCCCCGTCAGCGACCTGATCTCGCAGTGCCCCGTGATAAAACCGACAACCAACCTTAAGCTGCCTTATCCAAGCCCAGCAGCCAACCTGTTCTCCTATTGTCCACAGAAGGCCGTAGACATCTAGAGACAAACCAACCTGATCCGTTCCCCAACGCCTCTGCTCTTCCTCCCTGACCCATCCATTGATGAGGCCGTAGAGGTGACAGACTGGGGGGTCAGGACCAACTATCAAATCGTCCCCAGAAAGCGAAACTAACCTAGCGAGGGCATCCGATGCTTATCTAAGTTTCATATTTTCTTATCATTTGGTTTCCTTATATTTCTTCACTTGCTTTGAGTCTCATTAACCTAGTTTTTTCCAGATAAGCTGGTGATAGTTCTACTGCAGTGGGTTCTAATGCCCCGTATGGATTGGTTGCAGTAGTGCGGAATTGTTCCTTCACTGTTTCTTTACTTCTAATCTTTCTGAATCGCCTTCTTTGCAGGATAGTTCAATGATGTTCGCTGCTAGCTTTATTTTCTTTGAACATCAGCTGGCATCTGAAAGGTTTATTTGATGAGGGAATGGAGCCGCTTTCTTCTTTTGAAACAATGACGCTATATTGCAAACTAGGACTCTGGAGTTTGTAGTAAATAACTTTAAGCAATAAACGGCACTATCTCTTACAGCAGGGTCCAATAAGTTACTATTTTAACAGAATTGTAGCCATTCTTAACATACATGAGAACTGTTAAGTTAGTTTCTCAAATGTCCAGCAGCATTCTAAATACAGTCGTCATTTAGAGATACCATACTTCAGTTGAAGTCGAGGTAGTATAGTAGGTAGCGTGTTGGCTTATTAGACGTAAGGCCACTGTTTAAAGCCTAGATCAGACCCCAAAACGAAAATATGAAAGAAATATTTCTTCGGCGACTTTCTCTCAGCAGATTTCTGGTAAAAACTCTGAGAGAGTAAATAAAATTGCCATGAAAAGTTGTTCAAAAATCTGTCGTTCGGAGTCGACTTTAAACTGTAGGTCCCGCCACTCGCGTATAAAATTAACGCACACAACATGAGTGGTGTAAGAAGCTAGTAGTGTAATCCTAACTGAAGGATTGTAATGGCCAATTATGTATGTGTGCTTACTACAGTTACCATACGACCTGTTGTACTTCATACAATTGATCTAAAATATCATTGAAATAATTCTGGAAGCCTAAGGCCATGACAGATGCTGCTCGATGTCATACCCCCACAGGGTCATGCTGATAATTCACAGCACAGAATTTGCAGATTCAGACTTATTTATCTAATGGTGTAAGGGAACCCTTATAACGACGAGTGCGAAAGTATATGAAGGAAATCGCGGCTTTTCTTTATTGCTACATTCGAAAGAAATCTGATTACTAGCTGACTGTATAAGAAAATAGACATACAAGTAGTAGGAGTCTGCATAATTTCCACAACGTGATTAGTAATCGTGTTCAAAGTCACCGTCGTCTGGTAGGCTTAGGTCAGATTTCAAACACCAGATCTCCAACAAAACGAAATATGAAAAAAAATATTTCTTCGAGTTCTCAGCAGGTTTCTTGCAAAAACTCTGAGAGTAAATAAAATTACATTGAAAAGTTTCTCAAAAATCTGTCGTTCGGAATGGTCTTTAAACTGTAGGTCCCACCACTCATGTATAAAATTAACACACACAACCTGAGTAGTGTGAGAAGCTATGCCGTAATCCTAACTGAAGGGTTGTAATGGCCAATTATGTATGTTTGTATGTAATATTTGAAAGAAATCGAATTTCGGAATGCTGTGGAAATATATCGTAATGTTAAGCTTTTCGAAACAAATTCTACTTCCTACTACTACTCCTGTTCGCCTTCTGCACATGCTAGAGGCACAGTCATCCCTAGTTGAAATTTATAAAGGATCTATCTAGATCCGATTTATGTAAGATATTATCACCATAATTTTGAATAAAATCACTATAACAAGGAATTTAAGATAGAATTACCCGAACGTTCACTTGTTGGGCAAGTAACCCAGTATTACAAAAATACTACAAGGCATTAATATAACGTTACCTTCTACAAAAATGCTGGTATTCTCAACAACACCCCTTGCTTTTTATTTAATTTATTCTGCGAAAAGATCTTTAAGTGCGTAGAACTGAATAAGAACGTAAGCGAATAACGTCTATGACAGTAAAACCTTTGTAAAGTAGAAAATAAATATGTTTTCTGTTAGCTTGTAAAGCAAAATTATGTACTGCAATATGCAGTGAAGTTCACTTCACTGTATAATAAACACTTTATCGAGTATGAAATATTTCTGATGGAAATTAAATAAATTTAAATGCTCATACCATCCATCCTTCCATTTTCATACGCTTTAATTTTGATGGGGAAATAAATTTTTAAACAAATTTCAGCTCGGCAATAACCTGCTGAGAGTGTGGCTTAAAGTGTCAGTCAGTTTGAACAAAGTCAGTCAAAAAGTTTTCGTCTCTATGCCATCACACATAGCTGTTGCTGTTTGCCGCTGCTGCTGCTGTTTTAAATAGAATTCAACTAATTTTGATATTTTGTGCAGCAGCATTTATTCTCTGGCGAAATATTTTCATTTCATATTGAATTTATTTTTTTTTTTTCGCAGAGTATTGGAAACATAATTAACAGTTGATTAAAAAGTCATTTAAAATGTTTTTTTCTCTTTTTTTGTCATGGCAAAACAGATATTTTATTCAAATGTTCGTAGCAATAAATATTTTTAATAAACACATGCACAAATAAAATGTGTTTTACGACTATAAATTAAATATTTGAATTTATTTGCAATAATTATTATAAATTTTTTTCTATTTTTCTTTTGCATTGTATTTCAATTATTTCATATTTATTTAGTGTTTCATTATTTATTTGTTCATAAACAAAAAAAAATTGATTTTTTTTTTATTTTGCCAAAGGCAATGAATTGTATGAAGCATCATAATAATTTGTTTAAAAATATTTTACATTAGAAAATAATAAATTTTACATTTTACACTACAAGTCTCAATTTTAAAGGCATTTTTTCAATCCTCACAACAATAAGTAGACAAATGAAACAATGTTTGAGGCCGGCTAAAGCAATTTGTCAAAAAACCATTGTGCCTACAGGCCTTAGCATTTCACGTATAATTTTTTTTCTCATATGGAATCATCAATTAAATATTAAATTGCCAATAAGTTATCACCGACTTCTGCCTAAAAAGAAAACAATGATATCATATTCCCTTTAAATTCATAAATAAATTATAAAGCTTAAGCTGGAAGGCCATTTTATTGAATAAGTTGTCATTCATTCCGCCTATTTTGCCAAATCAACATGGCCCACCATAGACAATAATTGTATGTAAGCTGGGCTGTAGAACATGATAAATTTAGCGTCATGACTTTGGCCTGCATACATACCAGAGGTCAGCAATGAGTATTCAAAACGATGAGTAGATTCGAATCATACTTATAATTTCTGATACTTATACGCATTCATACTTATTTTAATGTCATACTCATACTACTCATATTCAAAGTTTGAAATACTCATGGTACTCGTACTTAACAACACTTATGATGTTATTGATTTCGACTCTCCATGACTCATCGTATACACGAATCACAAAATAAGTATGGTTTGCGTACGAACACTACAAGAAGGTTGTATGTTTGCTCCACCTGCTGTTGCAGAGTAGTTGGATTTCAATACTGGTGACTCACTCATACTCAAAATGTCATGAGTACTTATGAGTAGCGAAAAAGCGATTAATTGCTGATCTCTGATATATACATACATACATAGATGGTAATTACAACCCTTCAGTCTAGTCTTCGATCTAGCTTCTCACCTCATTGATGTCGTATGTATTAATTTTATGCATGAGTGGCGGGACCTACAGTTTAAAACCGATTCCGAACGACAGATTTTTCACAATTTTTTTTGGCAATTTTTTATTTACTCTCAGAGTTTTTGTCAGAAATCTGCTGAGAGGAGATTTTGGACCTGGGTTTTTAACCTACGCCTCATGTTTAATAAGCCAACACACTACCTGCTAGACTACAGTCATTCGGACCTACACCCGTACAAAATTCAACTCACAAAAGAACTGAAGTTAAACGAGCATATTCAACGACCATTCGCTCTAAATAAGAGAACAATTGACCCTAATTTTCATCGAAAAATTGTGTTCAATCATAAGGCCCATTTCTGAATGAATGGGCACGTGAACAATCGAAGTCGTCGAATTCAAGAGATTCCAAAGCATCTCCATAAACTCGATGTTTAGTAAAGATTCTATGCTGGCGTCGTCATTATCCATATTTCTTTAAGAACAACATTGGCCAGGCCATCACTGTCAATGGCAAACCCTGTAAGTAGATGATTATCAATTTCATTTGAATTCAATTGGATGATGGGGACACCAATTACATGTGGTTTTAATACGACGGTGCTATGTACCACACAGTTCACATTCTATATTCAGCCGGAAAGATTTGCGGGTATGATTAATTTACGTGGAGTTGATGTGAATTGCCCGCCGAAACCAAGTATTTTGTCCCTTTTAGACTTTTTCTTCTGGGATTTTCTTAAGCCGTAGTTGTATGTGAATAAGTCATAAACTAACCAGGTCTTCTAAGCCAACATAAGCCATGTTATCAGTGATATTCATACCGATTTATGTGCCAGACTGAAGTCGCCGTAGTCTAGTAGGTAGTGTGTTGGCTTATTAGACGTAAAGCCAGGGTTCAAGGCCCAAGGCCAGACATCAAGAAAAAATACAAAAAGTATTTCTTCGGCGACTTCCTCTCAGTAGATTTCTGGCAAAAACTCTGAGAGTAAATAAAATTGCCATAAAAATGTTTCTCAAAATTCTGTCGTTCGGAGTCGACTTTAAACTGTAGATCCCACCACTCATGTATAAAATTAACACACACAACATAAATGGTGTGAGAAACTAGGACGTTGTACAATGGGTCAATTCGACCTCCGGGTACTGTGCTTGTCTTAATTGACAAAAACACGTCCTCTAACCTAACCTAACCTAAGACCCGATATGTATATAAATCTCAGTATGCCAATATTGGCAAATATTCCAGAAAATACTTGAAGAACCTCTGTTCTCTCAGTATCCGCTGGATTTTTACATATTGGACTACCGTGAACAAATTCGCCTGAGAAAGCAGAACATCGCAGCCCTTATCTCCACGCAAATTTGAACGACAACTACAGCTAACTTTTTTATGGTAGTCATGAGGCAAAACATTTTTTGTTGCGATAAAATTGGAAAACTTGTTGGAGGTTTATGATAAAAATTGCTTCAATAATAAAACTGCAATAAATATTCAAGACAAAAAAGGAGCAGTGTGCTGAAAGTGGATGAAGAACAGATCTAGAAGAATGCTGTATTGCTACTTTGTCTCTGAATTTATTCTAATGTTTTAACAAGCAAATCCAGCCGCAGTCTGTCAAAAATATCAAACCTTGTGTCATAATATTACAAAAATTGACTTGCATAACCGTAGTAAAACTGCTAAAACCATCATTATTTGCATACCTGAATGGCTACACCATGGAAATAAGCTTCAAATCTTTGATTTGCAAACAAAATTTTTGGTTTTCACCAAAAACAAACAAAAAAATCAAAGATAATCTTCTCTTATCTATCAATACATATACACTTGTCATCAGTATGATTTCAAACATGCTGCACAATCATCATAAATTTATTTATTTTTATCCCACAATTTTTTATTCCATACTTTTTTCTATCTCTCACTCTCTCTCCCCCTCTCTATCATTTCAGTCAATTGAGAATGTGATGAAAAAACTTACCGCCATTATTGAGGAAACATATATTTTACGTGATTTTATACCATTGAATCTCTTTATGTTGGATAATCGTCATGTTAAGCGATCGATTGCAATGTTGGTGCAGAATATTTATGATTTTATCATTGACTTTTATAAGGCTGTAAATCTCAATGAAAATCGTGCGTAAGTACAACAAAAAAAAGAGAAAAAACACTCAAAACCCAGCACACAGAATACAGGGATTCATTCAACTAAAAACTATTGATACTCACTCGTACACAATATCATCACACATGTGAATAGAGTTTTCAAGCAAACGATATAAGAAAACCGGTTGCACGTACGATTTTTGCTTGCATGGAGTACAATTTTTTCTTAGGACAACGGGTTGTTAAGGCAGTTTTATTGATAAATTACCTTATAATGGCTTTTGGACTCTACGTTGACTAACAATGACATGCCAACTACAATATATCCGGTTATGTTTTAAAACTAATTCATCTTGCAATGTAGAAATCGTATTGCTCTGCCATAACATAATATTTTTATCGGGCCTCTTTTGTTTCAGTAAAATGAAATATTTTAGAAGCGACACATAGTGGCTAGACTAATATCTAAACGAGTACTTAAATCCGAGTTTAAATTCAGCTCAGACATCTTCCACCTGTCCGTTGCAATCAATTCTTTTTTTATGTTCTCTAGCAAGAAACTTCCGACAGCAAATTCTGCAAATTATTCGAAAACCGAATATTTTAAATGCTTTCGGAAAACCCTAAATTATTAAAAACACAAATGAATGCATTTGTATTCAAATGTATGTGAGTGTGAGTGCACTTACTTTGGTTTACTATTTTTACATGAAAATACGGTGAAGGATATCATGTACAGTAGAGGGCAAAAAAGATCCCACAGACCGAGCAGAACAGCAAAAAGAGTTCAAATATGATAAACTTCTATTTCATTGAGAGCTATTTGAATAGCAATTTCAAACAATTTGCAAGCAGCAGTAGTACTCCAACAAAACGAAAAAAATTAAAAAATATTTCTTCGGCTACTGCCTCTCAGCAGATCTCTGGCAACAACTCTGAGAGTGAAATAAAATTGCTATGAAAAGTTTTTCACAAATCTGTCGTTCGGAATCGACCTTTTAAACTGTAGGTCCCTAGACTCATGTACTAAATAAATGATGTGAGAAGCTAGGTTGTAATGACCAATTATGTATGTATGTTGTGAGGTGAATTATACACAACTTCCCTTTTGCTAAGCACGTGCTGCCAGGAAATACTGTGTGCCCAAGAATTATTCCTCTTAGGTTTCTGTAGGACGGAAAGAAGAATTTTTGCAGGTTCCTCTTCTTTCTCGCTACTACAACTGCTATCGAATCCATTATGAGATATTCTCAGTTTTCGTGCGTGTGCATCCTTAGGCCAGTGTCCCCCTAAATCTGTTATGTGGTTGCTAAGATGGACTCTAGTTAAATTTAATGCAAATTTTTTTTCCAAAATATTGTAAGGTTTTTACCTTTTAAAAACGTTTAAAATATGAACTCGTAGATTGCAAATAAAATAAAAATAAATTAGTGTTCAGTTTTACTTAAATGTTTTTATAATTCGCACAATTCCGTGTGCCACTGTTCACAACTTGATGTAAACAACAACAAATTGCTTTTCTTTGTATTCCTCTGTTTATACCCTTTGTACAAACCATAAAAATTACTATACAATTATTCGACAGATCTTTGTAACGAAGATCTTCAAGCCACGATTACTTTATTCAAACGCACCGCGTCTTCACACACGACTGACTGAACTCCCTCACCCAGTCACCTGCTTTGCCTTACCTTTTATATGACAGAGTAAACAGTCTGATGAATGTTCTTGAAGGCAAATGTTCTTCTCAAAATCTCTATAAATGTAAACATCGTTGTTTACATTAGTGTTAGTAGTGTTGTTTTTGTATTTTGTTTACATTTATTCTTGTAGTGTTGTTCGTGTATTTTTGTTTACTTGTTTACTATTTTTTGATGACTGTGTTTGTTGTTATATTAGCAGTACAATAATTTCTAAACAGGTTTGTTTACTGCATTGTTTTGTTTTCGTAGCCTTTGTTTATACTTTTATTGTTAAGCTATGTAAAAGCAAAACACCAGTATCAAGATTTTTGCATTTTCATAACAATATTTACAATCATTAGTTCAACCTGAATATCTGCTGAAAGGATAATACAACTGACTTTGTAGCATAATCTAGATTCACCTGTGCAGACATGTATGACGTTCTGTGGGACTTTTTAAATTTTGTACGCAGTAAATATGTAGCGAAACCCACAACGTTATGGTTAGTATGTTAGTTATGCTCCTTACTGTACATGTGGGTTGTAAATCTGTGTAGAGACTTGTTTTATACACTGAAAAAAATTCTTTACTAAATAATTAAGAGCCAGTAAATATCTCAACCATGTTGTTGTTGTTTTTTTCCACTTAATGATATGTGTTGTATCCAAAAAAAATATCTTCTTCTTAATTTAAAATTTAATTATTTTGTGGATACTTTATCATAATAATGGCATTATTTTTTGCGTCAGTGTTTTAATTAAGTGCGCACGTTACACTTTTAATGAATACTGAGTTATTGCAAACGATAGACAAAAAAAGAAAGAGGAGGAGGGTATTTAAAAAAAAAAATCAAGATCAATTACCTTTTAAAGGCTTTTATTTTATTATCCTTTTTAATTTTATTTGTTTGCAAATTACAAAAGTTTTTAAATTACATTACACGCGGAAACTTTTACTCATAATAAGTGTGCTGGAATGCAAACAATAATTGCATGATTTACGCCTGATACAACCAACTGATAGAAGTGGGAACTTATAAAAGTTTTAATTGTCATTAATCAAGGATTTAGCCATTTAAGTGGCAAAAAAAAATAATTTTTATTTTTATGAAGGAATGACGTTAAATGAATGGTAGACGCTTTAATCAAATGAATTAGAACTTTAAGTTAAGTCTTGCATATGCAGAGGACATTGACGTCATAGAGTGTACTAAGCGAGATGTTACTACGACCTGTAGCGCTTTTGAACGGAACTCTATCAGTTTGGATCTGGTAGTAAATGAGGGTAAAACGACGTATATGTGTCGATAGGCATGATCCTGCGACGTATTGGGTTCCTAATTAGGTCTGATACTTTCATTATTGTCAAGGAATTTGTTTATCTTGGCTGCACCATTATCAGCTAAAAAATGATGTCAGTCTGGAGATCAAGCATATGATCACTCTTGCCAACAGATGCGCTTATGGTCTCAATAGGCAATTGAGTAGCACAGGCCTTTCTCGAACGACGAAACTAATACTCATCATAATTGCTCCTCCTCCCCATACTTTTCTAGGGCACAGAATCATGGACGGTGTTAAGAACCGATGCTGCAGCCTTGCGATTATTCGAGCGAAACGACTTACTTAAGATCATCGGTGCACTGTGAAATGGCGATGATTTCCGAATCTGTTTCAACAATGAGTTGTATAAAATACTCTAAAACATGGACGCTGTGCATCGTATTAATATCCAACGGTTGCGCTGGCTCGACCATATTGTGCAGATGGAAAAAATGCCGGAGCATTGATGGGCATTTGATACAAGGATTAGCGAATGTCGACGTAGAGAACAATTTTGTCTGCATTGGAAAAACGAAATCGTGGAAGCCCTGTCATCGATTGGTGTGACTAACTGGCAAATGTGTGCAAGCAGCAGAGGCACCTGCAAGGATGTCTTAAGGCATTAGTCTAGGGCTTTACGTGGGTATCGCCATGATGGCACACCCCATAATGCTCTAGGCACGAGTGGAAACAATGCGTCTACAAGCCCTCATGCATAATGATGCAACCCATATGCAACATCCGTTGCATATGTTTTAAAGCAGTCCGAAATCTCATACCGGCATTGCTAATGGGCAAATAAGTAAGCAAGTACGTACAGTAAAATCAAATTGTAAGAGGCAACAATAGCGCCGTAGTCTAGTAGGTAGTGTGTTGGCTTATTAGACGCAAGGCCCGAGTTCAAACCCCAGGTCAGACATCAAGCCGAAAATATGAAAAAATATTTTTTCGGCGACTTCCTCTCAGCAGATTTCTGGCAAAAACTCTGAAAGTAAAATAAAATTGCCATGAAAAGTTTCTCCAAAACTCTGTCATTTAAAGTCGACTTTAAACTGTAGGTCCCGCCACTTACGTATAAAATTATCGCACACAACATCAGTGGTGTGAGAAGCTAGGCCGTAATCCTGACTGAAGGGTTGTAATGGCCAATTATGAATGTATGTATGTATGTAACAATAACGCCGTTGTGTACTAAGTAGTGTGTTGGCTTATTAGGCGTGAGATCACAGTTCAAACCCCAGTTTGGAACATCTCCAATAAAACGAAATACGAAAAACAATATCTTTGGCGTATTTCTTTCAGCACAGTTCTGACAAAATCTCAGAAAATGAATCGAATTGCCATAAAAAGTTTCTTAAAAAAATCTGTCTATCGAAGTCGGCTTTATCTTGTAGGTTCCGCCACTTATGGATAAAATTAAAACACACAATATAGGTGAAGTGAGAAACTCAGTTGTAATCTTGACTAAAGGATTGTGATTACCAATTAAATCGGTAACAGGACCAGTTACAGTAAATTAATTACCCGTGGTTCAAATTTCAGCCCTGATATGTTGAAAAAAAACGAAATATTGGAAAATATTTCTACGGCAACTTACTCTCAGCAGACTTCAGGCAATAACTCTGAGATTATATAGAAAATTGTCCTGAAAAGTTTCTTAAAAATCAGTCCTACGGAATCGAATTTATAGTGTAGATCAATAGATCAATCAGCAATGAGTATTCAAAACGATGAGTAGATTCAAATCATACTTATAATTTCTCCTACTTATACGCATTCATACTTATTTTAATGTCATACTCATATTACGCATATTCAAAGTTTGAAATACTCATGGTACTCATACTTAACAATACGCATGATGTTATTGATTTCGACTCTCCATGACTCATCATGTACACGAATCACAAAATACGTATGATTCGCGTACGAACACTACAATACTGACAAGAAGGTTGTGTGTTGGCTCTGCTTGCTGTCTTTGTTTTTTTGTTTATGTGTCCTTCTTCTTTCTTTGGAAATGCAACAGCAACTAAGACTGTAAATTTTGATGAATGATTCCAGTCACTCATCAATCATTTATGAGTATTATAAATATTTTTTCTAGATTTATGAATCTAAATGGGTAGGCTTATGAATCAAACATATTTCGAATGTTATGAGTTTGATGTCAACATTGTACTCATACTCATTGCAACCTGCACTTATAAATCAATGTTGTACTGATTACGAATGAATCAGAGTAGTTGGATTTTAATACTGTTGACTCACTCATACCCAAAATAGCATGAGTAGTTATGAGTAGCGAAAAAGCGATTCATTGCTGATCTCTGGTGTAGATCCCGTCACTTTTGGATAAAATTAACACGTAAGTGGTGTGAGCAGCTACGTCGTAATCCTGAGCGAAGAGTCCTGCCACTTATGGAGGGTAGGTCCCGCCATTTTTAATAAACTTAACACATGAGAAATGTGATAAGCTAGGTCGTAATGCTGACTGAAGGGTTGTAATAACTAATTAAGTTAGTAAGTAAGTAAAATAGCGTTCTGGACAGCTCTGTCTTTTAATAAATCCTGTGGGAGTCCTGTTGAAAACTTATGTCATTTCATTTGCTTCTATTTTTCTTTAGTATTTAAGAGACATAAATTGTTAGAAACATAATTCCGTATCGTAGATTGTTTTTCGTTCAAAGAGAATTTAAAAGAATCAAGAAATAAGAAAGCTTTGAAAACGAAACTGTCGCGTATTTGTTCCGAAATATTACTTTCAGCGACAAAGTTTTTTACTAAAAAGGCACATTTATTTTGAAAGGAAAATACTGAACTAAATTAACATTTACATTTACATTTACGTTGACTTGCCTGCTGACATGTCTATTAATTTGAATAAGGTTTATTTAATAAAAGCAGCTCATCACACTCTCATTAAAAGTAAGAATTGTTTACACTGACCGACTAACTAGCCAACCAGGCATACATATGTATTTACATGTATATACAGTATTCATATGTAGATACCCATTTACTTGAAAATATTTCCATTACATACATACATACATATGAAACATGGAGTATATATCTTTTATTCTGCATTCTTAACATTTTAACAAATATTTGCTTGTTGTAGAGTAAAAGAGAGTCAAGTTATACAAACAGCAAGATGGAGAGTTATATACATATATGTATGTATGCATGTATGTGTATGTGTTTATGTAGTAGGTCTTTTGCAAGGAAAGACCACTTTTGTTGAGTAAACAGTTTTAACACATTTTATTATACAAAAAAAATATAATCTTTTGCAAGCATTTTGTCTCTTTACATATGAGAATTTTTTATTCCGTTTCCTGTTAATTATGTAGACACTCTTTTTCTCTTTTTATTTTTCTTATAACACACACATATACACTTATATATACACTTACCGTTTAAATAAAACAAAAAAAAATAACTGTATCTGTGCTCTTATATTTTTTTTAACTATGGCTGCCTGCTTATCGTTGCAACATCCTTTCTGTATTGCACTGATGGCGATAATGACGATGTTCATGATGATGATGATGATGAATGAATAAAAAATATAAAAACAGGATATGTGATGCTTTAGAGGAGATGTCAATGAAGGCAGGTGAACGTCCGGAAGAGACGGCAGAAGTTGTTGCATTACAAAACTATTTGTCAGAATGTCGTGATGAGAAAATATTTGCCATAAAAGACGAGATAAAAGTTGTTTCCAAACGTGTTTTATTCCTGCTGACACATACAATATTAACAAGTAAGTACTACTACAACAACTAACTTTAAAAAGTAAAAACAATTTAAAAAAAATTCAAAACAAAAAGAAATCCAGGATTAAAACAGGATAATGAGCATTAAAACGAAAACAAACTTTTTCATTTCACAAACGATACAAAACAAACAAACTCTGTAAGCTTATCTATTTGTTTAAGAAAAATTTTACAACAACAACAACACCCTTACTTAGAGGGGGGAAAAGAAAAAAATAATTACAACAACAATTTCTTTGCTAAGTAGACTTTAGCAATTGCAAGAATGTTAGAATAACAGAACTCCTTGTAGGTGTTAATAATATGACGACGAGCTAATTAAATTGTTTTTTCCTTTCCTTTCAATATTGTTTTTAATCCTCCAAACAATTTTACTCTACATTGGTACCATAATTGCCAAGCAGTTAGCAACGGCAACTATGGTAACCTTAAGCACAATAAGGCAAAACGAATCGATTATTTTGATTGCAAGGAAGAATTAATAGCACAGAACAATTAACGAAACGAAAATAATTTTTGAAATTAAAAAATTTGAAAAAAAAACATTAAAATGCAAAATATTAGCGGTTCTTTAATAGGAGGGAAATTCCTAAATTAGCTTATAAAAGCAGAAATTTTTTGGAAAACTTTATTCAATGAAAATCAAATCTGTGGTTCAAAATCGACTTTTAAGTTTAAATTCTAAAGGATTCAATGACCATTAAAGTAAAGGATCTCTCAGTAAGAACGCATTTTTTTATTTAAAAAAATGAGAGGAGGAGATTTGCTGCTTATTGACAACCGTGACTTGAAAGAGTTTCTATAATTGGTCATTACAAGAGGTCAGCAATGAGTATTCAAAACGATGAGTAAATTCGAATCATTCTTATTTCATACTTATTTCAATGTCATACACATACTACTCATATTCAAAGTTTGAAATACTCATGGTACTCATACTTAAGCCCACTTCACACGGTAATACTTTACGTACGTAAAGTCTAACGAAAAAGTAAAATGAAATTCCATCCGTATGGCAAAAAAGAGAATAAAAGTCGTATGATTTATATTTTTTGCGTTTACATGATCAGTATAAGACAATAACAAAGTTAAATGAAAACAGCTGTTACACTTTTTTTCTATGTGTTTACATAAAAATACATCCCTGATCTAATGCGACTTGCTTGTTTTTTGAATCATTTCAAAAACTGAAGAGAGGCATACGACTGTCAAACTTTTCATCCGTATTTTCTCTCAATGTGTGATGGTTTCATTACATAGTACGTTTAGACGATCACATCCGTACTCTTCTACACAAAATTTTGACAGATCATATTACTTGTGGGACCGTGTAAAGTAGGCTTTAACAATACACATGATGTTATAGATTTCGACTCTCCATGACTCATCGTATACACGAATCTCAAAATAAGTATGATTAGCGTACGAACACTACATACTCACAAGAAGGTTGTGTTTTTACTCTCCTTGCTGTCCTTGTCTTTTTTGTTTATGTGTCTTCCTTCTTTTTTTGTAAATGCAACAACAACTAAGACTGTAAATTTTGACGAATGTTTCGAGTCATTCTTGACACTCGACTCATTTATGAGTATTATAAGTATTTTTCTAAATTTATGAATCTGAAAGAGTAGGCGTAAGAATCAAACACATTTTGAATGTTATGAGTTTGATGTCAACGTTGTACGCACACTCATTGCAACCTGTACTTATAAATCAATGTTGTACTGAGTACGAATGAATCAGAGTAGTTGGATTTCAATACTGTTGACTCAATCATACTCAAAATTTCATGAGTACTTATGAGTAGCGAAAAAGCGATTGCTGATCTCTGGTCATTACAACAATTCAGTAAGGATTTCAACCTAGCTACTCGCAACACTTACGTTGTGTGTGTTAGTTTTATAAACGAGTGGCAGAGCCGACTTTAAACTGGGCTCCGAACGACAGATTTTTGAGAAACTTTTCATAGCAATTTTTCTTTACTCTCAGAGTTTTTGCCAGAAATCTGCTGAGAGGCAGATAGCCGAAGAAATATTCGTTCATATTTCGTTTTTGTTGGAGATATCTAACCTAGGATTTGAAACGAAGCCTCATATATAATAAGCCAACACACTACCTATTACATGGCAATTTTTATTTAGAGTTTTTGCCAGAAACCTGCTGAGAGGAAGTCGCCGATGACATATTTTTTCATATTTCGTTTTGATGTCTGACCTGGGGTTTGCACCGTGGCCTTGGCTTCAACTTCAAATTTGATATTAAGTATAGAATAAATTATCTGACAGGCCATTAAATTTTCCATGAATTTTTCACATAGAAGTGTCTGCATCTCACCTAAGACGCATTATATCTCGGATTAGAGCTCAAAAACTGTTTTTCCTTGATTCGTATAAATCTGAGATATCACAAAACCCCAAGGAAAACAATCCCACTATTTTAAGTCTCTAAAAAAGGAAGAGAACCTAGTCACTTCTGTCCTTAAATTGCTTGTTCATTCATCGCACATTGGCGGTCCTTACGGGCAACCTTCCCTTTGGTATGCATGCCGAAAGACTTGCCATTCTGGCAGATGACTTCTGTAGAAGCTGTAGGTCTGAAGAGAAGGAAAAGCTGTTTTTTTATTGCTCATTGAAGGAAATCCAGCGATTTCCTTAGTCTGTTGGTTTGAGCTTCTGAATAGTATGAATTTTATTTTATGAAGTCGCCGTAGTGTAGTAGGTATTGTTTTGGCTTATTAGATGTAAAGCCCGGGTTCGTATCCCAGATCAGACATCAAGACAAAATACAAAAAGTATTTCTTCGGCGACTTCCTCTCAGCAGATTTCTGGCAAAAACTCAGAGTAAATAAAATTGCCATGAAAAAAGTTTCTCAAAAAATCGATCGTTTGGAGTCGACTTTAAACTGTAGGTCCCGCTGCTCATGTATAAATTTAACACACACAACCTAAATGGTGTGAGAAACTCGGACGTTGTACCTCCGGGTACTGTACTTGTCTTAATTGACAAGTACACGTCCCCTAACCTAACCTAACCTTCCGGTATGTTAACGCACAGGGGTCTTGCTGCCTACAATCGATCCAGTTTCTTCACATTTTTCCGAAAAATTTTCAAGTTTGGCTGACAAATTAGATAGTTTCTCGACTGAAAATCCTTCGAAGTATGCCAGGGGGCTTAGCATAACTTTGCGAAATTTTGTGATGAGTTTTTACAATTCGTAAGCGTTATTCTTTCGTAAAGCTCACTGTTTTCAATAATCAGAATACATGTAAAAGTTGACAAAAAGCAATTCCACCAAATAGACAAACCCGTGTTTGATCAATTTTTTCTTGTCATTTAAGAGTCGATTAAAATTTCTTCAATAACGTTTCATTTTTATTTAGAAATAAAACTTTAAAATGCTTTTTGTACTTCCTTTAGCAATTCTCACATAAAAATAATATTCATGCAATAGAAATGTGATACCCTTGACAATTTAACTCCGTTTGCAATATGTTACTCCCTGACTTGGAGAGTTTTCCTATGGGGAAGTCCTTTTCTTGTTCACGTATACACGTATACATCATTTGCGTATAATTATTTTTTCGCTTAAGCGATCTTCAAGAGATTTTTCCTATTGAGCATTAAATTCTATGTATGTGGTGCATTATTTTTGATACATTAAGTGTGTGTGGTTTTCTATTTTTTTTCTTTTATTTTTTTGTTGTGTTGAAATAAATTCAGGTTTTTTCATTTATTCACGTCTAGATGAAGACATCCATCTGAATACACGTACATTTATTTTACCATCTGAGCTGGAAGAAGTGCTGGATTTAAGTGCAGCCCGCTTAAGTGTTGTTCGTGATAATTTGGAATTCGCTTTGCGGTAAGTGCAGCAGCTTCTGTAGGCAGAGTAAGTAGTACTAACAGTACAGCACAGCACCAGCTTAATGTGAAGCATTATAGAAAAGAGTTGTTAAACTGCTGCTGTTGTAGAGTGTTTACACTGGCATGGAATAACAACACACATAAAATAAGGTTTTAAATAAATGTTTTTATAGCACAATGTCCTGTCCTCCAGTGTAAACACTTCTTAACTGATTACTACATATTTTAATTAAGGTAGCATGTGCATGTGCGACTTTAAATTAAATTTTATTTATTTGTTCACATTAATTTATACGAGTATTGTATGAAAATTATTATTTTCTTTTCATTGTATTCATCGGTTCACATATTGTTTTTGTTTTTATTGCCCTCGCCTCCCCCCAACCACACACAGTGAAAAACGCGTTGTATTCGAGCAATTAATTTTCTATGAAAAACGTCGTATGGATGGTTTTCGTGTTAAAGAAACACGTGATGTTCTTACACTGGATGAGCTTAAAGAACGTGTCGAAACTGTCGATGAATTATTTGACATTATTGAGGTATGTATAGTATGTAAGTATGTATGTATGTCTATAGTATGTAGGATACATCTCCATCCATTTTATGTCCCACTATATTGTATAAACCCTATGGCTGTAGCAAGCAAACCTTTTATTATAGTTTTGTTGTCCTTTGTGCAAAGCGTTCTTTATTCCTTTTTTTATTATGATTTATAACGATTTGGTGGCTTTTCTATTCTAAATTCCTATGCAATTGTAGTTTTTCTGTACGTTTATCTGATACACTTTTTTTGTTTTTTTTTGTTGTCTTTTAGAAATTAAGTCGCGAGGCGAAAGCAATTAATGTCGATGAACATTTGTTGCAAATCGATGTTTCACCATTTGCCGCTCTAGCGGAAATTGTTGAAAAAATGGAACCAATCGAAAAACTATGGAAGACGGCTTATGAATTCGAAAAGGATTATGGTATATGGTGAGTAGAAGATTTTTTTAGTTTAAAACACAAAAAAGAAATTTGAATTGCATTGAAGATTAAGGAAACTAAAGTCGCATAAAAACACAAGCCGTACATAAAGCTAATTCTTTATGTACTATTGTACAGATTAAACTAAGAAAAGACTACAGATATTTAAATAGTTCCGAGAATAACTAGGGTCTGCTTTATTCAAACAAACATTACAGGGTGGCTGATATGTATTGCAACCAACTTCAGGTTGTTATCATTTGTAAACCGCTCGCCTGACAGCTGACAGATTTATTCCAGTGACAGTTTATTTTATTATTTACAAGCTTACAAAAGCATTTTGATCCTGCATTCAGAAAAAAATTTATTCGTGATGGAATTCAAGCGTGATAGTGTGATTGCTTCATATTTGGCTGGAAAACCAGCATTTAAATGTGAATAAATCTTTTGTTTCTCGTACCATTGCTCGTTACCGTGATACTGGCAGTGTTGCATCGCGTCCAAAAAGTGGATGAAAAAAAACGGTAACAACACCAGAAATGATCCGAAAAGTGAAGGCCAGATTTGATCGAAATCCACGCCGCAGTGGTAGAAAAATTGCTCGTGGGCTGAACATATCGCGAGAACGGATGCAACAAATATTGAAAAATGAGCTAGGACTAAAGCCATTGAAGTTCCAAAAAGTGTTAGAGCTCACCGATGGACAAAAAAGTTAGACTGGAAAGAGCCAAGGAGTTACTTCGCTTGCACGAAAGTGACCAGTTACCGAATTTGGTTTTCTCCGATGAGAAGCCATTCCAAATTGAGCAGTTTGTGAACAAACAAAATGATCGGGTTTACTTGCCAAAGAGCCGATGGTCGCTCCCCGCTCGTATTCATCGACCATGGGGTCAAAATAAGTGCCGAATACTATCGGGAAAATATCTTAAAGACAGTATTGAAGCCCTGGGCAGACAAACATTTCGGCCGCAGACCATGAACATTCCAACAGGACTCAGCACCACCTCACTCAGCACGCGTCATCCGAGAATGGCTTAAAAAGGAGGTTACTCGCTTCATTTCTACCGCACAATGGTCACCAAAACCTCCGGATCTCAATCCGTTGGACTTTTGCGCCTGGGGCATTTTGGAGAGTAAGGTTCTCACTAAAAAATACCAAAGTGTCGATCATCTCAAGACGGCGTTTCGCCGGGAATGGGCCAAAATACCGCAGAGCCACTTTCGTGCAGCCTGTGATGGCTTTATCGGCCGTTTTAAGGCCATAACATACATACATAATTGGCCATTACAACCCTTCAGTCAGGATTACGGCCTAGCTTCTCACACCACTCATGTTGTGTGCGTTAATTTTATACGTGAGTGGCGGGACCTACAGTTTAACGTCGATTCCGAACGACAGATTTTTGAGAAACTTTTCATGGCAATTTTATTTACTCTCAGAGTTTTTGCCAGAAATCTGCTGAGAGGAAGTCGCCGAAGAAATATTTTTTTTTTTCATATTTCATTTTTGATGTCTGACCTGGGATACGAACCCGGGCTTTACGAATAGTAAGCCAACACACTACCTACTACACCACGGCGACCAGTATGTTATTTAAGGCCATAATTCGTGGCTAATTCGAACAAATCTAAACTGATTCTAAAATTTGATGTTATTTCCAACATTTTTTACTTTTGAACAATAAAATTAAAAAAAAATTAAAAAAATATAGCGCTTTACTTTGTTGCATTATATATTAGCCACCCTGTATTTTAATTTTTGTCTTCATTACATTTTTAATGAACACGTCATAGTCTAGTAGGTAGTGTGTTGGCTTGTTAGACAAGAACCCGTGTGGTTCAACTTCTGGCGCAGAATGTACAAGACTACTGGATCCTTCTGAACGAGGTAGTGAAATATTGTGAGTTCTTTTATGCAAACGACAACGAATACGAACTGGATCTCTGTTAAGGGGCAATCAAAAGATCTCGGAATAGAACACGATTTGTGTTAAATTTGCACTGAACCTGAAGTCGTCGTAGTCTAGTAGGTACTGTGTTGGCTTATTAGATGTAAAGCCAGGGTTCAAGCCCCAGGCCAGACATCAAAACAAAATAACAAAAGTATTTCTTCGGCGAGTTCCTCTCAGCATATTTCTGGCAAAAACTCTGAGAGTAAATAAAATTTGCCATGAAAAGTTGCTCAAAAATCTATCGTTCGCAGTCGACTTTAAACTGTATGTTCCACCACTCATGTATGAAATTAACACACACAATATAAGGGGTGTGAGTAATCCTGACTGGAGGGTTGTAATGGCCAATTATGTATGTATGTATGTAAATACCATCATATTTTTTTTTTTTTTTTTTTGGAAAATTGTATTAATTTGTGCTGGTTTCTTCTTTCCTGGTTTGATGGAACTTGGTCAGTACAGGGACTGCATTCACGTGTGGCGTCACAACGGGCCGCTATACGTGCTCAACCTACCTACCTACCTAATCCCTTTTAAAGTCAGACAAATAATGCAACAATCACAAACACCCAGAGTGTCTTTTGAAAATCGAAACCACGGTCTCGGCATTTGAAGTTTAGGGCACTACCAACAAGGTCATAGAGGCAACCAGATTGTGAAAACTTATTACAAAAACTTCGAAGAATATTCACGATTAAAACTCAACAGTTTAAAATTTCACGAAGCACTGTGCAGTGAATTTGAACAAAAAAAACTTCCACCTTCATGAGTATAAAATTCAGCTTATTCAGGAACTCAAATCAACAAACCATGGAAAGGTCCGGCAAATCATCAATCACTGTGGGACGGAGCAAAGTGAAGTCAATGCCGATGTTTCAATAGAAGTCATCTTCTCCAATTATGCGAATTTCCATCTAAATGGCTTACAGGGAATACTTAATTCTTGTATTTAAGGCTCAGAAAATCCTTTTGCAATCCATAAGAAAAAAATGCAACCATAACTAGCAACTGTCTGTTGCGGAATTTGGTCAGGTAGTGTGATTGTGCCATACGTTTTTTAAAAGTAGGCCTAAATAGCCGTGATTATAATCGACATTCGTTATAAGAATATGAAGACAGAATTCTTGTGGTTTCAAAATTTTTCATTACAACCCTTTAGCCAGGATTATGACCTAAATTGTCAACGCCATCTATGTTGTATACGTTAATTTTGTCTATGCGTAGCGTTTAAAATTATTCCGAAAGACAATTTTTTTCGACTCTGAACGGCAGATTTTTTGAGAAATTTTTCATGGCAATTTTATTTACGCTCAGAGTTTATGCTACAAATCTGCTGAGAGGAAGTCGCCGAAGAAATACTTTTTGTATTTTGTTTTGATGTCTGGCCTGGGATTTGAACCCTGGCTTTACGTCTAATTAGCCAACACACTACCTACTTGACTACGATTGCTTTCACATCGTTCAACATTAAAAATATAAACAAAAGCTAAAAAAACAAAACAATGAACTTGTTTTACATATTATTGCACTGCTAAATGCAACAGCAAACACCAGCAATAAAAATGGTAAACAAGTAAACAAAAATATACCAACAACACTACAATAATAAAAGTAAACAACGATGTTTACGTTTATAGAGATTGCCTTCAAGAACATTTATCAGACTGTTTACTTTGCCATATAAAAGTCAAGGCAAAGCAGGCGACTGAGTTAGTGAAGTTCAGTCAGTGTTGTGTGAAGAGGCGGTGCGTTTGAAAAGAGTAATGGTGGTTTGAAACTCTGTCGAACAATTGTCTAGTAATTGTTATTGTTTATGCAAAGGGTGTAAACAGAGAAATAACAAACAAAGCAATTGTTGTTGTTTACATCAAGTTGTAAACAGTGGCACACAGAATTATGCGAATAATAAAGAATTTTAATTAAAATTAAAAACAAATTTAAATTTATTTTATTTGCAATCTATGAGCTCATATTTTAAACGTTTTGAAAAGGTAAACACGTAACAGTATAATGGCCTATCGTTAGAATTGTGGCTGCCACCAGGTGGATATGTTTTCAAAGCTTAAACGGAACATGATTTCTTATTTCAATTCCTTATTAAATATGACTGATACTGCTTCTTTGAGCAAACATACGCATAACACTTCTTAAGAAAATGAATTATCATGTGTATTAAAGCAAAATTGTGTTTAATTCTCTTAGGTAAAGGTACTATTTATTACGTATATTTTTAATGATTACCTTAAAACACATACTAAAAAATGTTTATGCCTGCTTAAAATCTTTTTAGTATTATTAAAGACATGGCATTAAAGTTAAAACATATTGCTTTAGCTGTTGAAAATTAGAACATTAAACTAAAACCCTTTAATGTTTGTGAAATAAAATTGTTTATTAGAGGCAACGAAATGATGAAATAAAGTAGAAGGCAAGACATTTATTAGCATCTTGAGAAGACATTAACCTTATTTGGCATCGTTTCTTCTCCTTGTTGATAGACTCTTAAAGAATATTTTATCTAAGATGGAGATTTTCTATAGCGTCTATGCCATCATCGTCTATTCATCGTTATGAAGCCTGATTGAAGATGAAAACTCAACAATCGTAAAAGAACGTACCGAAGAATACTTACTAAACCTCTCTATAAACATGCATACAAAGCCTATCTGATTTAGTAGATTCGTTCCCTTTTTAATGTCTTTCTTTTTTAAGTTTTTGCAATGGAGGTGAAAAGCAATAAACGAGGGAAGATAAAACAGAAATATTTTTATAGTTCTTCTTTCAATATTTAAACATTTAAATGCAATCTCTCTACACTTTTATTTTTAATTTTTTCTTCTTTTTTTTCTATATTAAGAAACGGATCTTATGATCATAATAAAAAAAAATACACATACATTTACCTGCAATACACCTACATCTACACCTACATCTCCACCTTTACATTTTCATTCAATCATTTATTTGCAAGAACAAAAAATTTAATTTTCATTTTTAGTTGGTTGGGTTGGGGTAAGACTGCAGAAAATCAAGTGGTGTGACAAAACAGCCGTCATTTCAGTTTCTGTGTTTTTTTTTTTGTTTTTTTTCCTTTCTCTCTCTTTTTTTTCTATTGCAACATGACGTTGCAATGTTAAAGCCAGTATCATAGTACAGTTTTAGTCATCCTGGTGATACAATTGACCTCTTTACAACTGAAAAAGCAATACAAGCATGTTAGGCTAGCGGCAAATTTGAGCATGATTTACAATATTTTTCTCTACGCTACTACTGCTAGTTTTTCTTTATTTTTTTTTTTTGATTTTTTTCTCCTGCAGTTTCTAATTTTTTTTTCTTTTTCAATTCTGGTTTGTTAAATGCATTTCCATTTTGTGCTTTTTTTCTTTTTCTGTTTTTCTTGCTTTGATTTTTGCAATAAAAATAACTGGCAGTGCAATTGCTTTAGGTAGGCACAGTGGTTGTCCTTGACGGTCGCAGAGATTTTTTTCCAGAAAACGAAATTTTTTTTATCATACTTTACCCATCTGTTTATGGATTTTAAATTGAATTAACAGCCATTAAAGGATATTAATCGCATGATGTCTTTGTTATTAAACTCTTCTTCGCTTCACATCAGTACTTTCTTCTGTACGTAGACATAAAGCCACAAATTAGAGCTCGAGAACCGTAACACGAAGAACAACGCCTTAATAGTACTCTACATCTACACTTTACGTCGTAGACAAGAGTTTCAAGTTCAAACCTGATATCCAGCACCTTAAAAAAATTTAAAAAAAATATTTCTTCCGCTAATCACTTCCACTTTTCACGAATTCTCCAAGAGTAACCAAATGCCATAAAAAAGCTTCTCAAATCTATCTGGATCTGGAGTCGAAGCTCTTAATTGAAGTTATATAACTATGGCTCTACGACTTATCTTCAGTTAGGTAGGTAGGAAGATAGGCTATAAAAACAAAACTGTAGGTCGTTTGAAGTACGCCACCGTTGTGATGTTTCTCAAATTGCCAACGAATATTTGCCTCCTAATGAAGAAGCCTCTACAGAAAAACCTGAAGATTCCGCAGTCTTGTGTGATAATGGCTATGAATACAAAACCGTATGTCGTTTGGAGTACCGCAAACACTGTGGTGTTTCCAAAATTGCCATCGAATATTTGCCTCCTGTTGAAAAAGCCTCCACAGAAGATGCTCATGAAGTAAAAGCTGTTGAAGAACCTGAGGATTCCGCTGTTTTTGGTGACAATGGCTACGAGGACAAAACCGTGCGTCGTTTGAAATACCGCCACCGCCTTGATGTTTCTGAAATGACCAACGAATATTTGCCTCCTACATAAGCTATTAAATAGACTCGTTGTGTAATCACAATTAGGAATGCTAAGCATAGTGTCTATTAGAAATCCACTCATCTGTGGTAAGTTATGTCTGATGTATTGCAAAGCTGGGTAATGACATACAAAGTGTTGTATTCATGCCTTGCATTCATCACCATCTAGCACGCCTATCCGCCTCAGGTGCACATGTAAGGCCGAGTATCCCATAAAGACGCTCAAGTCGCTTTTATTCTGTCTCGATGTACTCTCATAGTTTTCCTCCGATCATTATCGCCCCACAGTGTATTATCAATTCTTCTTATAACGTCATGTCCATGTCATGTCACGTTCTTCGTCCATAATAATCCATGTAACGTTTCCGCTCAGATTTATAGCCTGGTTTTTAGAGAACTACAAAACATTAGTTTGTCATAAGCATGTGCCATGTAATCCTCTGCCTCTATTAGTCAGAATGTTCGCTAACCCACTAACCCGGTCACTACTTGTTGACTAAGTACCCATATAATAAGTTTTGTGCCACGCTTGTTGAAGATATTCAAATCCCTATACGTCTAGTTTTATCAAATTATTGTTGGCCCGAACATATGTTCCCAAAGCGCAGGTCCTTCCATCTTAAAAGACTTTATTATGGCACGGTAGCAGGACGCTTTGTTTGGTTTCTGGTTCTTCAATATAGAGGCCCACTCCCGTTCTATCTCCATGGTAAAGCCAGTCGTGTAGCAACAAATCTCTACGGACATATGCGTAACGGGTCCCTTTAGCCACGAAGGTTAATTAAATTGATCGCGTGGGATGTGTTATTAGCTAAATTGTTCTCTGATGATACGATTTGTGATTATGTTCTTGATCCCATTATCACGTGTATAATCACACATACATGTGTTGGTCATAATAACCCTTTAGTCAGGATTACGACCTAGTTACTCACATCACTTATGTTGTGTGTGTTAATTTTTATACATGTGTGGCTGGATCTACAGCTTAAGGTCGATCCCGGACGACAGACGTTTGAGAAACTTTTCATGGCAATTTTGTTTACTCTCAGAGTTTTTGCCAGAAATCTGCTGAGAAGAAGTCGACGAAGAAATATTTTTTTTTGTTGATACCTAACCTGGGGTTTGAACCGAGGCCTCACGTCTAAAGGCAACACACTACCTACTAGATCACGGCGACCACGTATATTATTGGGTAGAGGAGAAGTATAGTTTTCAATGCCCTTGTAAGTGGTGTCCACATCGCACCCTTGTTTCTAAACAGCACACGTTTGGAATTATTTTATAATCTGCTCTCCATCGGTAATCACCATACTACTTAAGCATAAGTTAACATGGAAACATGGAAATGACGCTTTTATAGAGCCAGTGTAACATTCTTTGAATGAGGCCCCATTTTGAACTTATAACTCTCGTGCGTATGGACCAGCATCTGTAGGTATCTGTTGCCCTATCCTACAGATATTGTCTCCGTTTTAATTCTATTGTAAATCCCATGTGTTGTTCTTGAAATGAGATATTTTTTCCGTTTAAATTTCACATTCGAGGGCTCACATTCAGATCCCTTGATCGTGACAAATTGTATGCTATTCTCCGAATGTGTTCCGCTCTCCGGCTTCTAACCTCTCAGAAGTATTGACACGTCGTCTTCGTAGCAGACTGCTTCAAGTCATTCGTTGGTGAATATCCCCAAAAAAATATTGCAATGATAGCTGAAAATATGCCCCCCCTTTAGTCCTCCTCTCTTTACCCTGTCTTTTAAAGTTATGTTTTATTCTCCAGTGATAACTGTTTTAAGTATTCCTCAGTCTTGAGTCGAGTTTGGATTTCGAACATCTTGTATACAAAACAATAAAATAACTCTCATCTCACAAGCTTACTTAGATGCAAACCTTAACTGCCAGCTTTGCTTGACTTCTACAATGTTATCTTCACTTTACTGGCACATCCAGAAGAAGGCTTCCATATGTATACCTTGCATTGAGTGTAGGACTGTAGGCTTACAATATATGATCGAATTAAATGGCTATTGTTGCTAGCTTAGGAACATTTGCTTTCTCATATTCATTGCCTGTGTTCCACTGTGCATATGGGTGATAATGTAAATGTGATTGTTGGCGTATATTTTTCTTATGCTTTTCTTCTCTATTTACCAGTATGTGTGTTTGAATTTGAATTCTTTTTTCTGATTATTTCGTTCTTTTGTTTTTTTTTTTGTTTTGTTTTCGTATTTTCTTGTAAATGTTGATACTGATGCCATTTTATACTTGTGATGTATTTTAACAGGATGTACGAGAAATTCCAATGTTTAAATGCGGATGTCATAGCCGAGGAAGTTGAGAATATGTTCAGGGTAAGTAGGAAGCAATTGCTGAAAATAACAACATGAACAAGCCATGAAAATATCAAAAAAAGAAAGAAAAACCAAAAAAATAAGAAAAAAAAATTAAAAAGAAATGGAAGAGAGAAAGAAAATGAAATTGAAACACTCTGCCATAAAATTAGGAAAATTGTAGAAAGTATACGTTAAGAGAGAGAGAAGAAAATAAACGAAAATCTTAATAAAAGTGGAAATATTTTGCAGCAGCAGAGCTATTAATTTGCAGTATGGCACACCGTAAATGATGAGTTTAATTGATGCGATTTAAGATGTTGGAATTAAAGGCAGCTGACCTAAGTCTTTAAAGAAATCATTTGGGAAAAGTCTTTTCACCCACCCACCATAAAGTCCGTGGATAAGATTTGCTGCAGCAACCAATACAAAACAAATACCTTGTAATGGTTTTGGTTGCAACAGCAAAAGCCATCGAACATCATCAATGAATTGTTGTACACAACAATGATGTTGCATTTGAACTGGTTTTCCTTTGAGAAATTCTTATTATCCCGTTATGGTTTTCAAGGGCTTCTCGCACTTCCTTTGTTATTGTTACCATACACATACACAGCGATTTGTTCAGTTTATTCCTTTCTAATCTATTGTGTCCGTTTTGTTTTTCTTCTTTTTTTTTTTTGATTTTGTAAAGATTATGTACAAACTAACGCGCCAGTTGGCTTATAACCCTGTTGCTAAACGTGCCGCCGAACAGGTGCGTGTAAAAATTGAGAAATTCCGTGTCTACTTGCCAATATTGGATGCAATTTGTCGTCATGGCTTAGAGAAACGCCACTGGGAAATGATATCGAAAATTCTGGGCAAAGATTGTAATCCGAATTTATTCCCCTCCCTTAAGGATATGATAGACTGTGGCATTATGACGATACTGCCACAATTAGAGGAAATTTCTGTTGCTGCAGGTAAGGAATACGATCTGAATCAATTGCTGGAGAATATGAGACGTGACTGGACGGATGTATGCTTTGATGTGTTGCCCTATCGTGATTCGGATACCCATATACTGGCTGCCTTAGATGATATACAAACGCAATTAGATGATCATATTATGCGTACACAGGCCATGAAGAGATCACCTTTCATTGTGGCCTTAGGCTCTAAAGCTGATGATTGGGAAAATCGTTTGACTTTGATACAAAATATCATTGACACTTGGACTGCCGTCCAGATAACCTGGATGTATTTGGAGCCGATATTCTCCTCTGAAGATATTATGCGTCAAATGCCTTTGGAGGGCCGCAACTTTAAGGCGGTGGATAAAATATGGCGCCGCATTATGCGTAATACGGTTGGTGATTTGCATGTTATGGCTGCCACTGAATATCCGGACATGTTGGAAATTTTCCGTAAAGCAGTGGCTGATTTGGAAACGGTACAGAAGGGTTTGAATACTTATCTGGAACAGAAGCGTTTGTTTTTTGCTCGTTTCTTTTTCTTATCCAATGATGAGTTACTGGAAATTTTGTCGGAAACAAAAGATCCTTTAAGAGTCCAGCCACATTTGAAGAAATGTTTCGAGGGCGTAAGTAATTGTCCTTCGTAAGTAAAGCTTTTGTCTGTAAAAAAATCGTTCTTGGGTTTTAGATTGCCATGCTGACATTCGATGATAACATGGAAATCACACAAATGATATCGGATGAGGGTGAGAAGG
The DNA here is from genome assembly GCA_936449025.2 of Sarcophaga subvicina. Classification (NCBI taxonomy): domain Eukaryota; kingdom Metazoa; phylum Arthropoda; class Insecta; order Diptera; family Sarcophagidae; genus Sarcophaga; species Sarcophaga subvicina. The sequence goes on along the minus strand of OW388083.2, from coordinate 100,601,837 downwards.
TATCACTTGTAAGGAAAATTAATCCCCAATCGGCTAATGTAAGCACGGCAAAAAAGAATTTTTTTTTTTGTTTTCCTTCAAATATTTTGCTTTCCTTCCAGGGCTTAGTGGAAATATGGCTTAAAGAGGTAGAGTCCACCATGTTGGACAGTGTCAAAGAGCAAATGAAATTCGCTTGGGAAGATTATTTCCTTGTGGAGCGTATACAATGGGTGGTATCATGGCCTGGACAAGTAGTTCTAGGCATATCCGTCATGGCCTGGACATTTGAAGTAACAATGAAATGAAACAGAGAAAAAAAAAACAAGAAGAAAGCTATGAAATTTATCTCCCTTTTGCAGGTAGAAGAAGCAATTGAAATGAATTACTTGCCAGATTATTTATTAAAATTAAACGACCAAATTGCCGATTTAGTTAACCTAGTGCGCACTGAGTTAAGCGGCAACACAAGGATAACTATAGAGGCCCTCATTGTATTGGATGTACATGGTAATACCAACTCTTATACGCAATTATGTTAACTCTTTAAACATTTTTTCTTCCTTTTCTTTCATAATGAAAAGACCGCGATGTAGTGGCTTATCTAAAGGAGAACAAAGTGTCCTCCATACTAGACTTTGATTGGATGTCACAGTTGCGTTATTATTGGAAAACCACTGAGAGTATGTGTGCCTGTGTAAATCTCCCATGAAATTTAAAAATCGTTAATAATTTCCTTGTTTATTTCAGAACGTGAGGAATGGGTGTGTGTTAGCATGGTGGTGACGGATGTTAAATACGGCATGGAATATTTAGGCAATACCCCTAGACTAGTGGTAACACCACTCACGGATCGTTGTTACAGGTAATCATCATACAATGAACTCCATGCATCCCCCTATATTGCCCTCATTTGCATTTCCGGCCTTGTAATACATATTCCTCTGTGCGTCTGTTTAATACTAATAAACATGCATAAATCATGGCCTGACAATGCATTAATATCCTGAAGGCCAATAGGATGTATAAGTGACACAGAAACTGTATTTCTCTATATTCACACATGGCAAACTGAACACCAGCCTTATAATTAAAAACAAAAACAAACAATACAACTACATTGACAGAAATTAACATGAAATCCTTAATCATTAATTTTCTTCCTTCCCTAATTTACAGAACTTTAATGGGCGCCTTAAAACTGTGTTTGGGTGGTGCACCCGAAGGTCCGGCTGGTACTGGCAAAACAGAGACCACCAAAGATTTGGCAAAAGCCGTGGCCAAAAAGTGTGTGGTCTTCAACTGTTCCGATGGTTTGGATTATAAGGCATTGGGTAAATTTTTCAAGGTACTGATTTATTTCTCTACAATTGATTTAAATTCATTTAAACATTAAAACTAAAACAAACAAACACAAACACTAATGTACACGGTACTTCAAGCGACGTACGGTTCTGTACTCATAGCCATTATCACACAAGACAGCAGATTCCTCAGGTTCCTCAGCAGATTTTACTTCAGCTACAGCTTCTGTGGAGGCTTCTTCAGCGGCAGGCAAATATTCGTTGGCAATTTCAGAAACATCACGACGGTGACGGTACTTCAGACGACGTACGGTTTTATATTCATAGCCGTTATCACCCAAAACAGCGGAATCCTCAGGTTCTTCAGCAGATTTTAGTTCAGCAACAGCTTCTGTGGAGGCTTCTTCAACGGGAGGCAAATATTCGTTGCCGATTTCAGATACATCACGACGATGACGGTACTTCAAACGACGTACGGTTTTGTATTCGTAGCCATTATCGCCCAAGACAACGGATTCTTTAGGTTCTTCAGCAGATTTTACTTCTGCAACAGCTTCTGTGGAGGATTCTTCAGCGGCAGGCAAATATTCGTTGGCAATCTCCGAAACATCACGACGATGGCGGTACTTCAAACGACGTACGGTTTTGTATTCGTAGCCATTATCACCCAAGACAGCCGTGTTCTCAGGCTCCTCTGCAGATTTTAATTCAGCTACAGCTTCTGTCGAGGCTTCTTCAACAGGAGGCAAATATTCGTTGGAAATTTCAGAAACATCACGGCGGTGACGGTACTTCAAACGACGTACGGTTTTGTATTCGTAGCCATTATCACCCAAAATAGCGGAATCCTCAGGTTCTTCAGCAGATTTTACTTCAGCAACAGCTTCTGTAGAGGCTTCTTCAACGGGAGGCAAATATTCGTTGGCAATTTCAGAAACATCACGACGGTGACGGTACTTCAGACGACGTACGGTTTTGTATTCGTAACCACTATCACCCAAAACAGCAGATTCTTCAGGTTCCTCAGCTGATTTTACTTCAGCCGCAGCTTCTGTAGAGGCTTCTTCAACGGGAGGCAAATATTCGTTGGCAATTTCAGAGACATCACGACGGTGACGGTATTTCAAACGACGTACGGTTTTGTATTCGTAGCCATTATCACCCAAAACGGCGGATTCCTCAGGTTCCTTGGCAGATTTTACTTCTGCAAAAGCTTCTGTGGAGGCTTCTTCAGCGGCCGGCAAATATTCATTGGCAATCTCCGAAACATCACGACGGTGGCGGTATTTCAAACGACGTACGGTTTTGTATTCGTAGCCATTATCAGCCAAAACGGTGGATTCCTCAGGTTCCCCGGCAGATTTTACTTCTGCAACAGCTTCTGTGGAGGCTTCTTCAGCGGCAGGCAAATATTCATTGGCAATCTCCGAAACATCGCGACGGTGACGGTACTTCAAACGGCGTACAGTTTTGTATTCGTAGCCACTATCGCCTAAGACAGCGGATTTCTCAGGATCCTCAGCAGATTTAATTTCAGCCACAGCTTCTGTGGAAGCTTCTTCAACGGCAGGCAAATATTCGTTGGCAATCTCAGAAACATCACGGCGTTTACGGTACTTTAAGCGACGTACAGTTTTGTATTCATAGCCATTATCACCTAAGACAGCAGATTCCTCAGGTTCTTCAACAGATTTTACTTCAGCAATAGCTTCTGTGGAGGCTTCTTCAGCGGCAGGCAAATATTCATTGGCAATCTCCGAGACATCACGACGGTGACGGTACTTCAAACGACGTACAGTTTTGTATTCGTAGCCACTATCGCCTAAGACAGCGGATTTCTCAGGATCCTCAGCAGATTTAATTTCAGCCACAGCTTCTGTGGAAGCTTCTTCAACGGCAGGCAAATATTCGTTGGCAATCTCAGAAACATCACGACGTTTACGGTACTTTAAGCGACGTACAGTTTTGTATTCATAGCCATTATCACCCAAGACAGCAGATTCCTCAGATCCTTCAACAGATTTTACTTCAGCTGTAGCTTCTGTGGAGGCTTCTTCAACAGGAGGCAAATATTCGTTAGCAATTTCAGAAACATGACGACGATGGCGGTACTTCAAACGACGTACTGTTTTGTATTCGTAGCCATTATTACCCAAGACAGCAGAGTCTTCAGGTTCCTCAGCAGATTTTATTTCAGCCATAGCTTCTGTAGAAGCTTCTTCAATAGGAGGCAAATATTCGTTGGCAATTTCAGAGACATCACGACGGTGGCGGTACTTCAAACGACGTACGGTTTTGTATTCGTAGCCATTATCACCCAAGACAGCCGAGTCCTCGGGTTCCTCAGCAGATTTTAGTTCAGCAACAACTTCTGTAGAAGCTTCTTCAGCGGCAGGCAAATATTCGTTGGCAATTTCAGAAACATCACGACGGTGACGGTACTTCAGACGACGTACCGTTTTATATTCATAGCCGTTATCACCCAAGACAGCGGAATCCTCAGGTTCCTCAACTGTTTTTACTTCAGCAACAGCTTCTGTGGAGGCTTCTTCAGCGGCAGGCAAATATTCGTTGGCAATTTCAGAAACATCACGACGGTGACGGTATTTCAGACGACGTACGGTTTTGTATTCGTAGCCATTATCACCCAAAACAGTAGATTCCTCAGGTTCCTCAACTGTTTTTACTTCAGCTACTGCTTCTGTGGAGGCTTCTTCAATGGGAGGCAAATATTCGTTGCCAATTTCAGAAACATCACGACGGTGACGGTACTTCAAACGACGTACGGTTTTGTATTCGTAGCCATTATCACCTAAGACAGCGGATTCCTCGGGCACTTCAACAGATTTGACTTCAGCAACAGCTTCTGTAGAGGCTTCTTCAGCGGCAGGCAAATATTCGTTGGCAATTTCAGAAACATCACGACGGTGACGGTACTTCAGACGACGTACAGTTTTGTATTCGTAGCCACTATCACCCAAAACAGCAGAGTCCTCAGGTTCTTCAGCAGATTTTACTTCAGCTACTGCTTCTGTGGAGGCTTCTTCAACTGGAGGCAAATATTCGTTGGCAATCTCAGAAACATCACGACGGTGACGGTACTTCAGACGACGTATGGTTTTGTATTCATAGCCATTATCACCCAAAACGGCGGATTCTTCAGGTTCCTCAGCAGATTTTACTTCAGCAACAGCTTCTGTGGAGGCTTCTTCAACTGGAGGCAAATATTCGTTGGCAATCTCAGAAACATCACGACGATGACGGTATTTTAGGCGTCTTAAGGTTTTATAACGATAACCATCATCAGCTAATATCGCCGAGTCATCAGTGTTGGTGGGAGAGTGTAAAGTAACAGTGTCCTCCGATGGTGGTAAATGTTCATTAAATGGACTATCAATGGCAGCCGAAGCAGCTACAGCCAATATAGCAAATGCTACCACGAAAATTCTCTGCAGAAGTGTAACAATTTTAATTAAAGAGTGTTTGTTCAGAGGGGTTCACCTGGGATAGGAATACTCACCATTTTAATGTTTACAACCCAACTGTGGTATTCCAATTTGAGGACAGAAGACACTCTTGCTTTAAGTTTTAATTCCAAGCGGTGGATGCTAGTCAAACGACTGGACTGGAATGAGTTTTGCCACAACTACCTGCAGTTTATATACGAAATGTTTACAATCAAACTTAACTAACGGTTTTTAGTCATTTAACAACAGTTAAACCTCTTAAATGTTTTTGTTGTTGCAAAATACAAATGCGAACACGCACATGCCATACGGTTTTTAAGGGAAATACTCATGTAGTTGTTTGGTTTGGTTTGGTTTGATTTGAAGTGGCGGACTCTTGTTAACTGTATTAATTGATTATCCATTAAACTAAACAAATGTTGGCATCTTTCTAACCTTGATAATATGATTACTTTGTTGTTGTTGTTGCTGTTCTTGTTGTTGTTGTTGTTGCTTAAGTGTTTTAACTTCATTAGTTGCAGAAGAGCCACTTCAAATCAACCACTTGAGAGATTTTCTCAAGTGGGCCTTATAATGTTAGTGAAGAAACATAAAAAGCTGGAAATACTTATTGAAACCAACATATGCCTCCACATACATATGTCTGTACATACATAACAGCATGTGCCTATAATTGCTACACAGTTTCTTCTTCTGACTTGTGCTCGTTACTTGCTTGGGTGAGGGAGTAAAATTATAATTGGCTCTTTATGTCTTATTCATGTAAGAGAACTGAACGAACACAGAAAAAAGGGTTTAAACATGTTAAATTGGTGAAGAAAAAAAAAACAAGAGTGAAATAATGTGTGACACTCTGAATTTCCATAATTAATATGGGGATTAGATTCTGTTTAATGGAGGCTGTGAATGAATAAAGCGGTAATTTGTTAATGACATTTTGTTTGAAACGAAAAATTTCTTTCTCTAATAAAAAATTATGTTGAAAATGCATGAATTTAAATGGCAATTGGGAGAATGATGTCTGCCTTAAAGATTTTGGTCATATTCCTACATACAGAGTTCTTTTGGGATTAATTGATAACGATATGAAAGTGATATTAATAGTGGGGATTCAACTTGTAAGGATTTTAAGCAATTTATAATAAGAGCAAACATGTGAGAACTTGCAAGGAAATATTTGCTAGATTTGAGAAACTCTGTTCCCATCAAAATACTTTTAGCGATGTCCGTTTTTGCATCTTAGCAGCCTATGTAAAGGGTCCGCCAAATAACTTTTTTTTTTAAATGCTTTAAAAAAAAACTACTGAATATTTTCTCAAATTTCTTTTTTTATTTGAAAGTACAATCCTTCCGGTTAATAATAGAAAATATTTTCATTCAAATGGTTTCCTCGGCTGGCCATGCAGAAGCCTACACGATCGGTCCAATTTTTAAGCACATTATCGATTGTGTGCAGCTGTATTTCACCAATGGCTTCACGAATATTGTCCTTTAAAACGTCAATTGTCTCTGGCTTGTCGGCGTAACACTTATCTTTGACGGCACCCCACAAATAATAGTCCAACGGTGACAAATCGCTGCTCCGAGGTGGCCAAACAACATCAGTTCTGCGGCTGATAATGTGATCTTCAAAAACAGCGCGCAAAACATCGAGTGTAAATTTAGCTGTGTGACACGTAGCGCCGTCCTGTTGAAACCAAATGTTGCCAATATCCTCCTCTTCAATTTTTGTGAACAAAAATTCGTTCAACATGGCCCGATAACGATCGTCATTGACTGTAACGGCAACTTCTTGCTCATTTTCGAAGAAAAATGGCTCAATTATGCCTCTGGACCAAAATCCGCACCAAACAGTGACTCATTTTGGGTGCGTTGGGTTTTCAATGTATGCGTGCGGGTTTTCTGTGCCCCAAATACGACAATTTTGCTTGTTTACATACCCGCCGAGATCAAAAAGAGCTTCATATGAAAAGATGATTTTTTGCCAAAATCGGCATCTTCTGGTGTAGGCTACGGAATGGCCAACCGAGGCAGCCATTGGAATAAAATTATTTTCCATTATTAACCGGAAGGATTGTACTTTCATATAAAAAAAAAAATTGAGAAAGTATTCAGTAGTTTTTTTAAGCCTTTATATGCATCCAGATGTTACCTTTTAGAATGCATTAACTTGTTACTGGTTCTAAAAATGTGTTCTGATAATTCATGGTCATCAACACAAAATCTACATTCTCAACAAATGTATTATGAATCCACAGTGCCCTGTCAAGACACCTGTTATCATACATACATACATATTTGTCAGGATTACGACCTGACCTACTCACACCGCTTATGTTGTGTATATTAATTTTATATATGAGTGCAGAAACCTACAGTTTAAAGTCGATTCCAAATGACCGGTTTTTAAAGAAACTTTTTTGTTGGCAATTTTATTTACTCATAGAATTTTTGCCAGAAATCTGCTGAGAGGAAGGCGCAGAAGAAATATTTTTTTGATATTTCGTTCTGTTGGAGATGTCTGAACCGAGGCGTCATATCTAATAAGCCAACACAGTCTAATACGTGGCTCAGTTCTCCTTCTATTGTAATTCTCCTGCAAAGGTTTTGATTGCCTTAAACCCATTTGATTTGATAACAATTCTTCTCTTTATCTTCTCATTCTCACATTACCTGGATGACAGACTAATGGTAACCTTATTTTCTCTACTCATCTGATAGATTTAACCTCATAAAAACCGAATGCTTTAATGGTACTCTGACTGTGAGATAGTGTTGCTATATCCCATTCTTTGCATCTTCTAACCAAATAGAATTAAGCACATCTTTCGATGGCATAGACTTTCGCTTGGAAGGCACCAGCGATTTACGTCATGGGTATCGTATATTTCAATGTGAAAACAAAAACTTTCCTTTCTGCCCTCTGATCCGTTCTAGACTCTTCTATACACCACAAAGTCATCCATGTTTTACGATAGTATGTAGTATGTAGGCTCCAGATTACTTTATTCATTTTTGTTACCAAGTCCGGTTGTTCAAATTAAAATGCCGTAGTATAATAGTTAGCGCGCTTCAACCTCTGGTTCGTGATATGAACTTATACGTGTCATAAAAAGTTGTTTAAAAAATTAAATTGTATGTCCTACCGCTCACGGATAAAATAAACATACACAACATGGGTGTTGTAAGAAGCTAGGTTGTAATCCAGACTAGAGAGGCTGTAATGCCTAATTAAGTAATTAAGTTCCGTGGCAAAATATTTTTCAAAACCATAAAGTCTACTCGTTTTAGTCAGGAAAAATTTACGAAGGAAACCGACAGTTATTTGATTCATTAGGTCCCGAATTGTAGTAATGAATGTAATTTCAGACTTGCCTTCCTTTATCTAAACCATACATACATACATACATAATTGATCATTACAATCCTTCAGGATTACGACATCGTTTCTCACACCACATATGTTAGAGTGTTCATTTTATACACGAGTGTTGGGACCTACAGTTTAAAGTCGACTCCGAACGACAGATTTCTGAGAAAACTTTTCATGGCAAATTTTCTTTTACTCTCAGAGTTTTTGCCAGAAATCTGCTGAGAGGAAGTCACCGAAGAAATACTTTTGTCACATTTCGTTTGGTTCGAGATAACTGACCTAGGATTTGAACTGTGGTCGGCCAACACGCTATCTATTAGGCTACGGTGACTTCATAGCCATTGCCGCTAAAACTCTGGTCTTCACAACTATGTGCAGTGGATTTAAATCGTACATGATTCCCATGATTGTGAAGGAATCATGTGCAGTGGACTTAAATCTAACAGAGCTTTCAGCTTCGCTGTAAGACAAGTTCTCATTATTGGTGTTATATCAACACCACTTGAGCTTTATCAGACTTATTCTGACTGCCCAGACTATGACTATGACTATGGTCACTGTGGGTCTAATCATCTTGGCAGAATGCTTGTGTTATGTCCTCAGGATTTCCTTGCGTATAAACCATACTGTGTGTCTTACGAAGGCCAGAGTTATGGAAACAACCGTTCAACGACAACTACTAACAACAGAAATCCGAAGTTTTTTTCAAAAACTTTCGTCAGAAAACTGTAGGGAAAAGTTCTTCCAAGGAAATGTTAGAGTTGAGGCTTGAACTTGGAGCTATTGTTTGTGAAGCCAACACACAATTCACTCGCTAAGACGACTACAGTGCAGAGTGATAAAATAATTTTTTTGGTAAACTAAAGACTCCCTTTTTATTACATTTTGATGGTACAAAAAAAAAAGATTTTGTAGAGTAACCAAGAAATATTTTCGATTCTTAAAAAAAGGAAACATTTTTCATAATACCACTGCATTTAAGTCTTTTTAGTTTTCATTACTAAATCTTCTTTAACAAAAGCGAAAAGAAATTGCACATTTTGCTCCTTTATTCTCCTTAAAGAAAAATAATTGAAATTTATGCGCTTTTTCCTTTGCGTCAACATACATACATACATACATACATACATACATAAATAGGTTTCCAATTTAATATTACTTCTATTGGCATATTTTAAATCGCGTACAAAAGAATCTTTTTCTAAAGCCTCTATCATATTGAACGTATTGAACGAGCATAAGGCAGAGGAAATATTTTCTTTGTAACGACACTGTCTGTCTGCCATTAAATAGTCTTTAATCGCATTGCCATTGTAAGTTGAATTTTTTGTTTGTTTTTTATTTGCTTTTTCAGGCAAAAATATGAATAAACAGAAGGGTTGCTCTTAAGCATTTCCTTTGCAATTATTGGGTGGTAGCGGAGAGCCATCATCTTCTTTCTTCTTTCTTATTTTTGTCGCCATAGATTAAAAAAATATTTTCTTGACTATTTTTTGTTTTTCTTTTCATATTTCGTTTTCATGTTTCTCCTTTATTTCTTTTCCATTCCATTTCTTAATAGGGCTTAGCACAATCTGGCGCTTGGGCATGTTTCGATGAATTCAATCGCATCGAATTGGAAGTATTGTCTGTGGTTGCTCAACAAATATTAACCATACAAAGAGCGATTGGTAGGAAAGTTGTTAAATTCTTTTTCGAAGATACAATGCTACGTTTGGATCCAACATGTTCAATATTCATAACAATGAATCCCGGGTAAGTTTTCTTCTTTTTTTCTTAAATATTCCTTTTATACACACATACTGCCATACTATTATATACATATTTATACATGTAGTGTGCAACAGTAGTAAATGGGAAAAAAATCTCAGTAAACTGAAGCAACAAATAAACAATAAAACAAACAAAACAAATAAAGTTTTGTTTATTACAATATAAGAAGAATATGAGACCAGATTTGTAAAAGAGTAATATATTGTATAGTAGTTAATTAAATCAATTAAAAGAGTTAAAAAATAATAATTTTATTTCGATTATAAATATGGATCCGAAATTAAACCTGCTGTTGGAGTAAAATGCCTCCTAACTTCACAATCACCACTTGGGCGATTGTGGCCATATCTCGCGGCCCAGCGGTCCACTAATTTTCATGTATCTGTAACTACGAATACATACATACATGCATAATTGGCCATTACAACACTTCAGTCAGGATTACGGCATAGCTTCTCACACCACTCCTATCGTGTGTACTAATTTTATACATGAGTGGCCAAACCTACAGTCTAAAGTCGACTCCGAACGACAGATTTTTGAGAAACTTTTCATGGCAATTTTATTTACATTCACAGAGTTTTTGCCATAAATCTGCTGAGAGGAAGTCGCCAAAGAAATATTTTTTCTTATTTTCGTTTTCATGTCTGAACTGCGGTTTGAACCGTGGCCTTACGTCTAATAAGCCAACACACTACCAACTACAAAATGAGCTTCACACAGCGCTAGCAAAGTTCTCTCTATTAAGTTCTCTGTGCTAAGTCGCAATCTCTCTCTCATAGTGAGCAGCTGTAACAGCAAGTGTTCGCCAGCTAAGAGCGGTTTCTGCAATGTTTATTTATCCATTAAACAGCCTCTTAGGCTTGCCTTTACGCGTACAACTTACTATACTTCACAGTTGACAAAGGCAACATTACTTTAAACACAAACACTTCCTGTAAATTCACTCGCTTCATAAATATAAAATCCGGAAGCCCTTCACTTTAGTTCATTAACTCTTTCCCTTTCAACGATTTTTTTAAGTACCGAACCTCTTACCTAATTGGTCATTACAGTCCTTTAGTCAAGATTACTACCTAGATTCAAACACGACTCATGTTAGGTGTAATAACTTTATTAATGAGTGGCGGTACCTGAAGTTTAAAGTCGACTGCGAACGACTGATTTTTGAGAAACGTTTCATGGCGGGATCTGGAAGCCCTTCACTTTAGTTCATTAGCTCTTTCACTTTCAACGATATTTCTACGTTCCGGGACTCCTATTTCGTTGGTCATTACAGTTCTTTAGTCAGTATTACGACCTAGTGTCTCACATTACTCATGTTGTGGGAATTAAATTCATTCATGAGCAGTGGTATCTGCAGTTTAAAGTCGACTACGAACCACAGATTTTTGAGAAACTTTCCATGGCAATTTTTATTTACTCTCAGAGTTTTTGCCAGAAAACTGTTGAAAGGAAGTCGTTGATGAAATATTCTTACATATTTCGTCTTGTTCGTTTTATCTGGGCTGGGATTTGAACAATAGGCTTGCGTCCAAAAAGTGAACACTGCTTACAAGACTAAGGTGAGTTCAGATATGGTTTACAGATTATTAAAGCGAGTCATATCCTTCTTAAATCATGGAACTATAGGCTATTAGGTAACATATATACATACGTAATTGAGCATTACAACTCTTCAGTAAGAATTACAACCCAGCTTTTCGCACCACTTATGTTCTAGGTGTCGGTTGTATTTATGGCGGGACTAACACCTTAAAGTCGACTCCGATAGACAGATCTTTTTGAAACCCTTTTCATGGAAATTTTTTATTTACACTCAGAGTTTTTGCCAGAAATCTGCTGAGAGGAAGTAATCGAAGGCATATTTTTTAGTATTTCGTTTCGATGTGTGGCTTGGGGCTTGAGCCGTGGCCTCACGTCTAATAAGCCAACACACTACCTACTACACTATGGCGGCTTCACTACTAGGTGACATCAGTATGAAATTGGAATTTTAACAGCAGAACCCCAACCACAAAAAACGTTTTACAGTCCTGCAAAAACGTAATAAAAAATTTTAGAGGTCTCCGGTAAATTCTTCGAACATTAGCCATCGCAAGAGATACCTGTTTTGTCTGTAAAGATTGCAGAGGCTTCGTCATAATTAGCAAAATCCTCGGTGTGTGCTTATTCCCAAATCAAACGGTATCTTAATATACTGCTTACGGATAAAACAAACAAATTCTGTAAACAGAAATAAATTTTGACATCATGGCGCATAAGTGCCAGTCCATAAGGCAGATGCTTAAGGCTGATCTTTAGAAACTGAAACAGAACTTATATATCTTAAACTGAACTGTAATAAATTTTAAAAGTGCAGCTTAACATCCTATCTTGACCGACTTTAGCTACCCTTTATTAATCGTTAGACATAAAATCGCATATGATATTGACAATTCGGAACTATCCTCAAAGTAAACGTGTCTTCAATGTGAAACATTAAAAATAATTCTTTTTCATTCACTAAGAGCAACAAGACGGAGATGCAACGGACCCTCGACATAATTAATGAAAAACAAAAACCTGTTCTAATCACAGTTGGGTGGGTGCTTTTCATTTTGAGCACTTAACCGGAAAATATTATACTTAAAAAATATCCACGACATATTGTTGCATGCTTTTCATTGTTATTAGCTAAGTAAAGTTATTAAATAGTGGATGTGCAAAATTACATTACAAAATTACAATTAATTTTATACATGAGTGGCGGGACCTACAGTTTAAAGTCGAATCCGAACAACAGATTTTTGAGTAACTTTTCATTGCAATTTAATTTACTCTCAGAGTTGTTCTTAGAAATCTGCTGAGAGGAAGTCGCCGAAGAAATATTTTATAATATTTCGTTTTGATGTCTGAACTGGGGTTTGAATCTTGGCCTTATGTCGAATAAGCCAACACACTACCTACTAGACTATGGCGACTTCGTGGGCATTAATTAAAATGTTTAAAAATTCGTGTTTAAAATATGAACAAATATCCAATACATTACATGACCTGCCATTGTTATGGGTATAAAAAATATTTAAAATATTATTTAAATCGATAATAATGCTGTAATTTCACTTAATAATCTCTTAAATTTTCACACCTAAATGCAGATAATGTTTTTAAATTCAAATAAGCCCCTAAAATTATGCAATAATTATTCCATTAAATTCCTTTTAAGCTCTGTTTATTACTTCATCACATGCAGACGGAGCTATAGCCATACGTCCATACGTCCATACGTCTATGCATACAATATTTAAATACATACATATGCAAAACAAGATGTAGAAACGTAAGGACAAACAACAACAATGATATCTTAAATTTACTCTTTTTTTAATTTGTATATCCTTTTGCGTACATGAGTGTGTGTGCATGTAAGAAAAAACTGATTTTTTCTTTTATTTTCATTTTCTTTTAATTTTTTTTTTCGTCATTTAGTTTATTCTAGTGGAATTTGTTTCATCCGTTTGTGCATATATGTGTGTGTATGTCTTCTATTTTGCTCTGAATTTATAAATGTAATGTGTAGGCATGTGTGTGTGTATGTGAACCTGTGTGACTAAATGTTGATACAGCAGTTTGTTTTGTATACACATTTTTTCCGCTTGTTGAAAATTGTTTATGTAGGTGTGTGCTAAAGGAGAGTCTGCATATGTAAGCACAAGAGTGAATAGCGAGCACAGAGAGAGAGGGAGAGAGAGAGAGAGAGAGAGAGGTATGTGCATGAGAATGAGAATGCGAATGAGAATGTTTTCTTTGTATTGTTAGCGGTTAACAAACAATGTTTTCGTTTCTGTTTCAGTCGTCTTTGAATTACCGTTGTTGCCATTGCTGTTGTTGTTGTTGTCATTGGTATTGCATTTGTATGTTTGCGTATGTCTGTACGTATGCATGTTATTCTGTATGATTTTAATCGTCCTCAATTTTTTCTAAATCCCTGCATCCTTTAACTGTTGCTGCGTTTCTTTTCTCTGTGGCTTTTAATACCCTACTCGACCGACCATAAGTGGTGGGAGTTCATTGTGTTGCTATAATGGATTTGAACTTTGAAAATTCAATTTTAAAAAGAGCAACTAAATTCAAAAACAAAAAAATTACAATGTCTACACAAAGAATTACAAGAAAATTTGACAAATTTTGCTTTATAAACCTGAGGTAGAATCGAAATCGTCGTAGTAATAGTGTCTTGGCTTCCGAGGTTCAAGCCTTAGCTAAGACATAGAGATCGACGGCTTGCTCTCAGCAATCTATTGGCAAAAACTCTGCAAGTAAATAAAATTGCCATGAAAAGCTTTTCAAAAATCTGTCGGTCGGAGTCGAATTTAAACTGTAGGTCCCGCCACTCATGTATAAAATTAATACACACAACTTGGGTTCTGGCAAAAACGCTGAGATTAAATAATTGTTACCATAAAAAGTTTCTCAAAGTATGTCGTATGGTGTCGACTGTAAACTGTAGAACCAGCCACTCGTTTATACAATTGACACACCCAACATAAGCGAAGTGAGAAGCAAGGCCGTAATCCTAACTGAAGGTTTGCAATGACCAAATTATGTAAGTAATAAGAACGGTATAAGAATCTAGGTTGTGATCCTGACTAAAGGGTTGTAATAACCGATTAAGTAAATAAGAATTGAATTAAAAGACGTCATAATTATTATTAAAATTAAACGAATCCAATGACCAGACCCTTTCATGGTAATCGGATCCACTACCTCTAGGCTCATAGATAAGTGAAGTCTCTTGTTTATAACTCTGCAACATGTTAAGGTAACTCGATAAAAAGTAATTGACAACATCCACAATAAATCTTCTACAGTTGTACTAAAGACAACAGAAAATATACTCGCCATACCTTTCAGGCGGAATATTTACTGACGAACAGAAGAAGCTGACACTCTTACTGATTCTACTGAAGAGTAGGTTATGTTAGATAAGCGGGTAGCGTTCCGTTCACAGGCAAGTTCACCGGGTGGTCTAGGAGGTAATAGTTGTCCGATTAAATTACTCGATTTTTTGATACGAAGCCTGTAATTGGTAGAATTCCAACGTTTGCAAAAAATAGAGGGGTCGATACACTCCACGAAAATAATTGAGACGACATTAAATAATAATAGTAACTAATAAAGTACTGCAAACACCAGAATATATATTAGAAATGGTAAAATATCGTCCACGTATGAGCAACGGGAAACTAACTGATCTTCTCTCCACCTTAGTGCCGTTTAAAAGAGCGGCGGATAGTGTTTTTACCCGAAATTGTAATATAATCGAGAATATGTACAATGTTTTTAACAGAAAAAAATTTACAAACAACTTACAATATTGTAATGTAGGGTACCCTATGGTCGACCCCAACCCTCTGTATCTTTCTTTCTTGTTCCACTTGTGTTGTTTTCAGTATTTTTCTTACGCTCAGTTTCAAGTTTATGCATACACATGCATACACACAGAGATACTAACACATATACATATTCATAAACGTTCATATGAATAGATTTTTCTAATGTCGTCGTTTTCTTTTAAATTTTTTTCTTTTTTATTCTCTTTTGTGTATCGTTGCTCTTGCTGTCGTTGTTGTTGTTGTTGTATTCTATTAAGTTTGATTCCCTTTTACTTTGCTTAACGTTGCATACTTTTTACATTTGTTAGCATTTTTATAACCTCTAAACCATCACAATAGGCAGCTGCTACATAGAAAACAGAGGGTCCTACAAGCATGTTGTATAGTTTGAAACCCTAGCAAATATCAAGGATTTCTTTTGGTTTCCTGTGTATGTGTATATGTACATGTGTTTCACCACAATTGCCTTAAATGCTTAAGAAATTTAATTGAAATAATTAAGAAATGAAAACAAAGGGGGGCTTAAGTTTCATTTGGTCTTATATATGTAGCAAGGTTTTTTATTTTAAAGCATATTTTTGAAGGACATTGTAGGGATGTTTTGACAAACCTTGTGATAAAATATTTATTAAGTGACCCTACAGATCGTTAAATTTTTGCTGAGTTCAGAAATTGTATTCTAATCAAAGATTTCACAAGAAACGGAAGATGATATATGTACAAATCAAAACTTCAGTGAAACTGGGTCAAAAAGAAATTTAAAAATCGTCCTTCAGCAAACCCATATGGTCTGTACAGATATGTGTTATTTTATATAAGAAGACATAAAGGTTGTGACCCTATGTTCTTCGACTATATTTTATAAAACATTTAGATTTTGCTGGGTGTAGTTTTACTTGATATTTGAACACACAAACCTCACACTAGTTGCCTAGCACACTACCCACTAAATTACTCTTGCTAGATCTTGCGGCGATAAATACCATTTATTACGATAAAAATTCTCTTTGAATGCTTTGCTTCGAGAAATCTCACAAAAATAACGGCCAAGCGATTCAGAAATTCAGCCCCAAAACATTTGGATTGTAGGCCGTTGTTCTATTATATTATATGCTGTTGGTCTATCTTATTAGAACCATATATTCTCAAGACCCATTTCGTCCAGTTGTGGTAGGAGAAAATTGTTAAGCGCAGGCCTACACCACCGGCAGAAATCATTACCAGCTTTTCCCACCGAGTTTTCGAAAAAATAGCGATCAGTGACCATTATAACGTAAACACCACGCCCTACTATATGATAAGAACCCTAGTATTAATAATTCTGCTTATAATTCTGCTTTTTCTTGAATCCGCAGATATGTAATTAAGCTTAGTTGGTGAAAGAATATCTTACTGTTGGTTGAGATTCAGCCTGATTGGAACATAAGCTACAAGCGTTTAATGATTAACGCTTAGCTAGGGTGCCGTTTGTACCATAATTTGTAGGAGAACATCTACAAGACTATGAACAAAGGTCTACCAATTCTTATTTGCCTATTTAGGTCATGCGTAATCTGGTTAATTATCCGCGATATCATCAGATATAATATTCTCAACACAACAATTACTCCGGGGCTGACCAAGGCTAGCATCTTCATTTAATATTTCATAATCTTTTAAACGAGATACTAAGCGCCGCAGTATACATCCAAATGAAAATCTTACTAACTTACCTAATTGGCCATTACAACACTTTAGTCAGGATTACAACCTAGCGACTTACACCTCCCATGTTATTTGTATTCATTTCATACACGACTGACAGGATCTGCGTTTTAAAGTTGACTCCGAAGGACAGATTTTTGAGAAACTTTCCATGGCAATTTCATTTACTCCCCAAGTTTTTGCCAGAAGACTGCTGAGAGGAAATGGCAGAAAAAAATTTTCTCTGTTCGTAAGAGTTTGAACACACTACCAACTGGATCACAGAGTCAACAAATCGGCATCAAATTGTTATACAAATTAAATCGAAAGAATTATTCCTTGTTGGGTTGATAGTTTAGTAGGTAGTGTGCTAGAGTACTAGAGTACTAGGTCGTGAGATTGATTCGCAATAGACACTCTGGTCTACACCAGAGATCAGCAATGAATCATTTTTTCGCTACTCAGAAGGACTCATGCAATTTTGAATATAAGTGAGTCAACAATATTGAAATTTAACTATGTACTCTGATTCATTCATACTCACTACAACGTTGCTTTATAAGTACAGGTTGCAACGAGCATGCGTACAACGTTGACATCAAACTCATACCATTCGAAATATGTTTGATTCATAAGCCTACTCATTTAGATTCATAACTTTAGAAAAATACTTATAAATGATTCGAGTGACTCCGATCATTCATCAATATTTACAGTCTTAGTTGTTATTGCATTTACAATAAAAGAAAACAGATACATAAGCAAAAAAGACAGAGCAGTAAGCAGAACAAACACACAACCTTTTAATGAGTATTTTAGTGTTCGTACGCGATTCGTACTCATTTTGTGATTCGTGTATATGTTGAGTTATGGAGAGTCGAAATCAACACTATCATACGTGTTGTTAAGTATGAATATGATGAGTACTTCAAATTTTGAATATGAGTAGAGGTTCCATGATATTAAAATAAGTATAAATGCGTACAAGTATCAGAAATTGTGAGCACGATTCGATTCTACTCATCTTTTTGAATACTCCTTTCTGATCTCTGGTCTATACCGAGCATAAGGTTGGAATTGTATTGTAATTAATAAATAAATAAAATAAATTTTTCGCTTGTTTTTTCGAGTCTTATTGACACTTAGGCTAGGTTGGGGTAGCTGGTAGCTTGCCATTCACACGCAAGTTCACTCGGTGGCCATATGACTCACAATATTATATATAGTAGCGTGAGCTAAGCCCCATTGCCATAATCCGTTGGTGATGGATTTGAACCACCTCGAGCTCCTGATGAAACTGGCCAGTTCTCTTAGTGGCACGTTCGCCACCATGCCGATTAACAAATTTTCTGTCACCGCTCCCGTTTCCTCCATTGATGCCTACTTCACAAATCATCATGCAGAACTAAGATATGCAGACATTCCCAAAAATGATGGCATCTTTCCATAGTATGATGGCGCCGTAGTTTAGTAGGTAGTGTGTTGGCTTGTTAGATCTGAGGCCTCAGTTCAAGCCCCAGATCAGACATCAAATCGAAAATATGAAAAACTATTTCTTCGTCGACTTCCTCTCAGCAGATTTGTGGCAAAAACTCTGATAGTAAATGAAATTGCCATGAAAAGTTTCTCGAACAAATCTGCCTTTCAGAGTCAATTTTAAACTGTAGGTCCTGCCACTCATGTATAAAATTAACACACACAACATGAGTGGATGTGAGCAGCTAGGTCTTAATCCCTCAGTCAGGATTGTAATGACCAATTCTGTATGTATGTATGATGGCTTTTATGCCATTTTGTATAACCTAACAGATTTTAGAAGGTATTTATTGCCTTTAAAGTTCTGGTTTTTTAAAATGCATTTTCAATTCGTCTAACACCGCTTTTGTTTCATTTTGTGTAGTCTCATGTAATATTTCCATTCAAGCATTTAAGTAAAGCTAACGAGTTTGAAATCACAAGCTTTTTACTCTCATACGAAAGTATCTCAATAAAAATCTTTTTTTTTTGTTTTTCTTTCTTTTATCTGTGATTTGGAATATTTTTCTGTCTCAGTCTCATATTGTTTTTTGTTCCTTTTCAATACGTAGTATTTTAAGGTTTTGTGTTGGTTGTATGGTTTCTGTGTGTGTGTGTGTTATTTTTCCATGTGTTGCTTTTTTACAAATGAAAGATTTCTATAATGAGTTTGAAACTTTTATACACAGTTTTTTTTATAGGTTTTCCTTCTATTTCAGATGCTTGTTGTTGTTGTTATTGTTTTTCATTTGATGCCCTAGAAATATAAAAATTGTTTTTGTTGTTGTTCTTGTTTTAATAGATATTTATTTAAAAAGTTTATTATTGTCAATGTTGTTGTTGTTACTATTACAAACAAAACAAAAATTTAAAACAAAAAAAAAACTGAAATGAAATGCTCGTTAAAATTGTGTACTTCTGTCTGAATGCCTAAAATATTCGTTTCTTTCTTGTTTTTCTACTGAATTGCTGCTCTTGAAAGGATAACAACACCCACTTGTTACATACCACTCTAGACTACTACTACCACTACTACGCTCCACTTATTATAGGTTTCGAGTTGTTAAATTACAAAAAAGTTTCTTGTTTCGGTTTGTTTTGTTTTAAAGTCTTTATTTTCTAGTTTGCTGTACACTTTGGCTGGGCTATCCTTTACTTTCTTATCAAATACTGCTGCCTTATGGCCGTTGGCATTGTCTTTCGCTGCTTTTGTACGAGCATTTTGCTTTAAGTTTTCAAAACGAAAACAAAATATGCCCCAAAAAAAATGCCATCCGGATAAGGAAGTTAACAAGCAAGTAGTTTGCCTAACAAGCCGCATTTTGCTTACTGTTGTAACTTGTTTTAGTTAAGTTTTCTGGAAAGTTTTTGGAAAATTGCATTGACCTGCCTAGCAGGTTAGGTTGTTTCTACACTGCTTTGGAAATTTTTTTTGTTTTCCTGTTTTTTCCACTCGGGAAGACAATTTTATTTAAAAAGCCATGCTAATGAAATGAAGAGATTTTTAATATGAATTTTTTTTTCTTCATATGTTTTAATTACACGGTGCGACAGTGAAAATACACGCGAGTAACTACACACGTTACTTAATTGGCCATAACAACCTATTTAACGGATTTCGGCCTACCGCAACTCATCGTTCCAAGCGCCTCTGCTTCGTTGGCGCCTACGCCAGTTGGTCACACCAATCGACGACAGGGCTTCCTCGATTTAGTCCTTCCAACGGATGCAAGGGCGTCCTCTTCACCGACTTCCGCAGATTCCCGCATAAAATACCCGTCTCGCCGGAGCATCCTCCTCCATTCGAACGACATGGCCGAGCCAGCGCAGCCGCTGGATATTAATACGATGTACAATGTCTATGTCGTTGAAGAGCTCATACAGCTCACTATTGTATTGGATGCGGAAATCATCGCCAACTCGTACTGGACCGAAGATCTAATGCAGTACTTTTCTCTCGAACACTCTCAAGGCTGCTGCATCAGTACTTAATAGGGGCCATGCCTCTGCGCTATAAAGAAGCACAGGTAGGATGAGTGTCTTGTAGAGTGTTAGTTTTGTGGTACGAGAGAGGTATCTGCTACACAATTGGCTATTGAGACCATAGTAGCACCTGTTGGCAAGAGTGATCCTGCGCTTGATCTCCAGACTGACATTATTTCTGATCTTAACGGCGGAGCCAAGATAGATGAATTCCTTGACCGTATCAAAAGTATAGTTATCGGCCGTAATATGAGAATCAATACGCCGCGCGTCTCTACTCGTCGATAACATATACTTTGTTTTGCCCTCATTTACTGCCAAACCCATCTTAGTAGACTCGCGTTCAATAGCACTAAAGGCAGCGGTAACATCTCGCTTTGTACGCCCTATGATATCAATGTCGTCAGCGTATGCAAGCAACTGGGCGCTTTTTTGAAAAACAGTGTCATTGCGGTGCACTCCCGCCTTTCGCAGAACACTCTCCATGACGAAGTTGAAGAGGTCGCATGATAAGATATTGCCTTTTCTGAAACCTCACACGGTATCAAAAGGTTCGGAGAGGTCCATTCCTACATTGACGGAGCTGCAGGAATTGCTCAACGTCATTCTTCATAGCCTTATCAGCTTCACAGGTATACCGAACTCAGACAGTGCAGCAAAAACACGATTCCTTATGAGGGCAGCTTTATAGTGGACTTGTTCGTGGGTCTTTCCAGGATTTGGCGTAGTGTGTCGATGGTGGACTTGCCAGTTCTGAAGCCGCACTGATAAGGTCCAATCAGTGTTTTGACGAGTGGCTTCAGTCGTTCACACAATACGCCTGTAAGAACCTTATATGCGATAGGGAGAGGGCTTATACCCCTGTGGTTGGCGCATATAGTAGGTTCTCCCTTTTCAATCGTTGGGCATACTTTCCTCTAGCCATATTTTGTAAATAAACTGGTGCATGCGCCCTACCAACTCATTACATCCGGCCTTAAACAATTCAGAGGGGAGGCCATCAGGACCCGCCGCTTTATTGTTTTTAAGACGCATTATTGCGACTTTGACCTCTTCATGGCTAGGCGGCTGAATCTCCACGTCGTCATCATTGATCGGGTTCGGAACATCATCTCTAAAGGCGGAATTGATGTCGTCATGGCCTTGTAGCAGAGTAGAGAAGTGCTTCCTCCATAACCTCAGCACCCCTTGCGGATCTATACCAAGTTTCCGTTCTCATCTTTGCAGGAAGACGCTCCGGGCTTATAACCCTCGGTTAGACGCTTAACCTTTTGATAGAATTTTCGAGCTTCATTCCTGCATCTGAATGTAATCACTTATTTTATATTTTTTAATTAAAGTTTGCTACTATGAACTGACAGACTTGAAAAAATATGAAAAAAATTCACATTTGTCAAGTTTATCTCATCAAATCCCATAGCATATTAAGTCAAATAAGATACATATGAATATCGTTTTAAAGCCTCATCTCTCTCTTTTCTAGTAAGGTTTAAATTTTAAACATCGGTTCCGAAATGGTTGTGTAACCAATAAATTTGTATGTAAAGTCCAAAAAAAGAGTTTGGAGGGTTCAAGAAAAATAAAAAAAAATATTTTTAAGTTCTACTCAACTAACTGAAAAACTTAGCCTAGGTAGTTACTAGGGTGTATTTAAATTTTTTTATATTGACGCATAGTGTTATTAAGTGGTTTTAGGTCTTCTAAGCAGAGTGAATATAGGGTTATCCATTTCGTGGTTTCAATAGTATGGGACTGGAATTCGACATCTGTCAAACTAAGTTGTGAAACAAATTTTTTTCTTTTCGGTTGAAAGTCTGACATTGACGAAAATGGATCGCTTAACTATCACACAACGCATAAAAATTATCAAAACCTACTACAAAAATGATGATTCTGCCACAGCCACATATCTTGCTTTAAGAGGAGATTATGGTTTACATAATCGTCCAACTACGCAAGCAATTGGCAAAATTGTGAAGAAGTTTTAAGAGACTGGAGTGGTTACAAATATTGAAAGGCCTGTGCATCATCGTTTCGCTCGTTCCGCTGAAAATATCGCTATTGTAAGTGAAAGTGTTGCCGAAGACCCAAATGTGTCGATTCCTCGTCGTTCTCAGGAATTAGGACTGTCTTACGGCACATTATGGCGTATTTTGTATTTAGATCTACACCTACATCCATATAAAGTCCAGCACACATACATACATACATACATACATAATTGGCCATTACAACCCTTCAGTCAGGATTACGGCCTAGCTTCTCACACCACTCATGTTGTGTGCGTTAATTTTATACGTGGGTGGCGGGACCTACAGTTTAACGTCGACTCCGAACGACAGAATTTTGAGAAACTTTTTCATGGCAGTTTATTTTACTCTCAGAGTTTTTGCCAGAAATCTGCTGAGAGGCAGTCGCCGAAGAAATATTTTTTTTTTTTTTCATATTTCATTATTGATGTCTGACCTGGGATACGAACCCGGGCTTTTACGAATAGTAAGCCAACACACTACCTACTACACCACGGCGACTTCACACAACAACAACTAAAGCCAGCTGGCCATTCACAACGTCGTAGATACGTGGAATGGGTGCTTGAACAATAAACGGTGGACGGCAATTTTTCGAACAAAATTTTCTTCAGCGATGAAGCACATTTCACACTCGGTGGGTATGTTAATAAAAAAAATTGTCGTGTTTGAAGAGAGGTCATTACATCCAGAAAAAGTCACTGTTTGGTGCGCTCTTTGGTCCGAAGGTGTGATTGGACCTTACATCTTCGAATACGACAATGGAACGACTGTCACCGTCAATTCGGAGCGTTATGATCACATGATAACCGACTTTTTTTGCCTGCTATTGAAGAATACGACTTGGAGAATATGTGGTTTCAACAAGACGGTGCCATATGCCACACAACTCGAGCGAATATGGCTTTATTGCCAGAGACATTTCCTGGCCGCGTAATTTCTCGTCATGGCTATATCAACTGGCCACCATGATTATGCGATTTGACATCATTAGACTTTTTTGTGGGATTATCGAAAGACCGTGTTTATGCAGATAAACCTTCAACTCTTGAGCACTTAAAAACCAACATTCGTCAAGTTATGGCTGAGATACCGCTAAATATGTGTCAAAAAGTGGTCAAAAATTACCTCAATAGAATCAATGCTTGCAACACTTCGCGTGGAGGTCATTTAAATGATGTATTGTTTCACAAATAATGTCAACAACGTTCAAACTTTACAATAAAAAAGAAATATCATGAAAAAAAAATATTTTATATGTGTTTTATTTACGTTTACTTTTGAAACCACGAAATGGATAACCCTATATGTTAATCTCCTTTGCTAAGGGACATTAGATTAACCACCAGAAGAGTCACTAATTATGTCTGCTTTAAAAGAAAATCTTTTTAAAAATCTTTAAACACTTAAAAACTTTAATGTTCCCACTTTGAATTTAAATTACATTCTCTTCTTGCCTGTCTTCGCATTCAAAAAACACATTTAAACCTTCCAACAGTTTCAAAGCCATTTCATTTCATATTCTTTTCTATTTTTGCTAGTTATGCAGGTCGTACTGAATTGCCTGATAATCTGAAAGTATTGTTTCGTACTGTTGCTATGATGGTGCCTGATTATGCAATGATTGGTGAAATTACACTCTACTCGAATGGATTTAATGAGGCCCGCCAATTGGCGCAGAAAATCGTTCAGGCGTATAAATTGTGTTCAGAACAATTATCATCGCAATCTCACTACGATTACGGTAAGTTGATACACTTTTTTTTCTTTTTTTTCTTTTTTTTCTTTTTTTAAAAACTTTAAATGTAAAGCAATTGGAATTTATAAATTGAAACATATTAAAGATAAGAATACTTAAGTTTATTTAGTGTTTGTTGAAAGAATTTAATATTTTGTTAACGGAAATCAAGTAAACCCACAGCAAAAATAACAAATTCTTTGCTTAACTAAACTTATTTTAAAGTTTTAATGAGTTTTGTATCCACTTTACAATTTGTTTAATATACAAACAATAACGTTGAGTTTTATTTCGCTTTAAAAAACTCAGAAAATCAACTTCAAATACTTCAACCACCACACTGAATCAGAGAGTAGTCATGAGAAACATAATTATACGATCCATAGTTACGTTCATCCAGATCTCTCATTCTAATCCATTCTGCACCGTTTCGAAAATGAGCAAGGAGTGGCCGTTACAGTAAATGGCGATCGTTATCGGGCCATGTTGCACGAATATTTGTTCACAAAAATTGCAGAGGAGGATATTGGCAACATTTGGTTTCAACAGGACGGTGCTGTTGGCACACAAGCGAAGCTACACTCGATATTTTGCACCCTGTTTTTGAAGATCGTATTATCAGCCGCAGAGCTGATGTCGTTTGGCCATCTCGGAGCTGCGATTTGACACCGTTGGACTATTATTTGTGGGGTGCCGTCAGAGATAAATGTTACGCCGACAAGCCAGAGACAATTGACGCTTTAAAGGACAATATTCGTGAAGCCATTGGTGAAATACAGCTGCTCACAATCGATAATGTACTTAAAAATTGGACCGATCGTGTAGGCTACTGCATGGCCACCCGAGGCAGCCATTTGAATGAAATTATTTTCCATAATTTTCTGAAAAAGGAATTTCAGAAAATATTCAGTAGTTTTTTTTAAAGCATTTTCAAAAAAAAAAAGGTTATTTGGCGGACCTTTTATAATGTATTCACCAAGATATCACTGCCAAGCGCTTTCTCCCTCTTCTGATGAGTCATCCGAGATGGTTTGTTTAATGAAGTGAAAGGCATTGGATATCTTAACAGAACACAATACCTTCGTATTGATCATAGAATCCAGATTTAATCGTTCGACCAGTTTGTAGAAGTTCGTAATGAACAATTTCCTTCGTATGGAGGACCTTCTTAGTCTCAAGCCTGACTTTGCGCCCGTCTGCGAGTTTGTAAAAGGCAAGAGATAAAAACATATTGTAACGATGGAATAAGATGTAGAAATCTACAGAGACGGGATCCTTAGAGGGATCAATAAATAAAGACAAATATGACGCAGGTTATAAATTTAAATAAATTGTGAGGATAGTAATAAACAAGAACAAAACTTATTTAGAAAGCAAATTAGTTATTCTGTTTATAATTTATCTTTCATTTTTTTTTCTTTTCTTCTTTTATTTTTTCTTTCGGTTGTATTTGAAGAATGTTTCGAAATATTTACATACATATGTATGGTAGTAATAAACGAGGGATTTTCCTAAATTAGTTTAGATTTTAAATTTAGTTTTCGCAATTTGCATCTCAATCACTAAAGATTTGAATTGGGAAATAAAAAAATAAAATCTTTAGAAACATAAGGACCAAAATTGAACATAGAGACTAAAATCGTGTGCAGATTGGCATCAGCTGATAAATTTCAATCTATAATCACTGCGAATATACTACGCGTTATACCAGTATACACCGCCAGTCAATATGTCACAGTGTAAACGTCGTTGTTTCGTCGGTAAGAACTGGGATCTGAAACACGGGTTCACGTCTAAAAAGCCAACATACGGGCTACTGGACTACGAAGGCTTCAAAAAAGCGTGACGCGCTGCAACTTAAAGTTGCCGTAGTCCAGTAGGAAATGTGTTGACTTATTAAACGTGACCCCACGGTTCAAATCCCAAATCAGACATCTCGAATGAAATAAAATATTAAAAAATATTTTCGGCAATTCTCTTCATCAGTTTTCTAGCAAAAAATTCTGAGATGAGAAAATCAACAGTCACAACATAAGTAGGGTGAGGAACTAAGTCGTAGCCTTCTGCTGAAGAGCTTACATTAATGATTTTATTTTGCGATAAAGCTCTTTACACGCACGATGGCAATGAATTTGTAGCATTTGTGCCTCGTAGAAAGCAGAAGTAATTGTAGCAAAGCCGTAGCATTCTGAAAAAAATAACTTTTTTGTATTCAGGGTAGTCTGGAATTGTCCCCGAGCCTTATGGCAAATAATAATTTTTTTTTTTAAGAAGAAAAAGAAATTGAAAGCGATGAACTGGAGAGTATGTGGTTTGAACAAGACGCTGCTGCGACACACGTAATACTATTGTTTATATCCTCATTGCATGAAAGGTTTCCAGAAGGAACAATTCTACCTTTTGACAACGTCAATTGGCCATCAATATCATGTAATTTGAATTTTTTGTGGAGCTGCCTTAAATACCGTATGTACACATCTAATCCCTTAAAGTTATTACCGTGATTCCATTCAAAATTTTCAAAATAAACCTCAAAAGCATTATCTGCTGCAACCAATACAATCGAAAAAAAAATTAGAAATCTTTGCCCACCTGACGCTTTCATTTAAATGCCAGTCATCGTCAATTTTATAATTTGTGAGCCCACCCTCGTAATTTTATTAATAAAACGTTTTTAAACAGAAGATATTTTATGTTAAAATCTACAATATTGTAGCTGTGTAACACAATATGTGCCATAAATTGGAGGCTCTAAAAAAATACACTGGTCAACAAGAAATATGAATTCGAAAACAAAAATTTTTTACAAAAGTGAAAAGAAATTTCAACGATAAATGAAATTTTAATTTTTGTTGTAGCACAGTGTAATTTGTCAAGACTTCTCTATAACAGCAAGAAGAGAATGCAAAATAAGAGAAAAATAATTTAATTTTTTTTCTTTCTTCTTTTAATTTTAAGGTATGCGTGCCGTTAAATCTGTACTGTTGGCTTCGGCATCGTTGCGTCGCATGTATCAGAGTTTGCCGGAGGCTCAAATTGTTTTACGCGCAATTGTCGATGTAAATTTGCCAAAATTCTTGGAACAGGATGTTTCATTATTTGTTGGCATTTATACGGATCTCTTTCCCGGCACCGAATTGCCAATGGTAAGTTATTTGTGTGTGTGTGTGCTTGAGTGTGTTTGTTTTATACGCACTTTGTCGTTGTCTTTAGAAGTTTTTGTAATTTTTTTTCGTTTTTTTTTTTTTGTTATCTCATGAATATTTAAAATTATTATGTGAATATGGTAATAATTTTTGCTTAGGAAATTTATTTAAACAACAACAACAAACAACAAATATGACACTTTTAATAGATGTTAAACAACAACAACAAACAAAAAATAGAAGTAAAAAATGAAAAATATTTTAGCTTTTTAAGCAATGTCTGTCTGTCTGTCTGTGTGTCTTCTTCTGTCTGTCTGTTATTAGAATTTTTAAAATTATTTCGTTGAAATTGTAAAACACAGTATGCCTCCTTAATAAAAACATTATAAGGAGATGAAATGTTTATGTTCTTCTATCGCGTATTATAAATTCGTTTGAAGAAAAACGAAAATTGTCATAAAAAGGTGTTCGAAATTGGATGATGTTTTATACCAGGGAATGTAATAAATTTTTTTTAGAAGCCAAGCAGCGTTAAAATCAAACAATTTTTTTATATGAATAACAAATTAATGTTTTAAGGGCAAATACTTAGGCTGCTTTAGGGAATGCTTAAAGACATTTCAGAATACCGAAAGCTAAGCCAAATGAGTGAAAGATTTATTTCATGGAAATACAATTTTTTGTCTGTCAACTGTTTATTTTCATAGAATTTTAATTTTGTTCATGAATTTCCTGTACGGACTGCATTTCTTAATAGTTTCGTTAAAACTACCTTTCATTGTCTCGTAACTATCAGCCACAGCTTATTTGTTTCGCAGTTGTCGTATATGTTTCTTTGCGGTAGCAAGCAATTTCTTTCTTGCCGGATCGATATTCTTGTTTTGTTTATTATACAAAACACAAGTCATCGACAAATGCAAGTCTTTGATAAATTTGATATTAAAAATGCAAGTTATCGATGCATACTTTTTCAACTAGCAGCCGATATCTTTCTTGACAGATGGATATTCTTGGTTGGTTTTTTATAAAAAATGCAAGTTATCGATAAATGCAAGTCTTCGACAAATTTACTATAAAAAATGTAAAATGTAAATCGAGATATTTTCTATAGAACACATACTTTTTCACTTAGCAGCCTATATCTTTCTAGCCAGATCAATGTTTTTGGTTTGTTTTTTATAGAAAATGCAAGTTATCGACAAATGCATGTCATCGACAAATGCATGTCACCGACAAATGCAAGTTGTCAACAAATGCAAGTCATAGACAAATGCAAGTTGTCGACAAATGCATGTCATCGACAAATGAAAGTTATCGACAAATGCATGTTCATCGACAAATGCATGTCATCGACAAATGCAAGTTGTCGACAAATGCATGTCATCGACAAATGCAAGTCATCGACAAATGCAAAACATTGACAAATTCAAGTCATCGACAAAATCAAAATCAAAATCAAATCAAAATCATCGATAGTGCAAGTCATCGACAGTGCATGTCATCGACAATTGCAAGTCATCGATAAATACAAGCTATCGATAAATTTACTATAGAAAATGCAACGGATACTTTTTCAATTAAAAGTTCCTTTGCAATATGAAGATTCGTAGGTTTCCAATGCGACCCTTGAAGTTTTTACTGACGGCTTAAAGAATAGTAGCAGGGTGAGCCGCGGTATATGTACTATATTAGGTGTTCAGATATTAAACTTTCTTCTGGGCTGCCTGACCACTTCAGTCTTTACCAAGCACAGGTCAAGGAAAGCGAGGCATTGCCAGTTGAGTAATGAGATTTTACCTGAAAATCTTTTGGTTTACTCGAAAAGCTAGGCTACGATTAAGTCCCTAACGAATGTAATTTCAATGTACGTTCTTGTCCATGAATCCCGTCTATTACTCAGAGAAATTTCGGACCATTCAAAAGTAACTCTAATATGGATTCTGGAGCATGGAGATATCGTTGGAATTGCTGATGTGCTGATCGGTATGGAGCTCACAATCTTCGACATGCTACAGGGGATAAGTATTCCGATTGCCTCAGTTAATTTGGATATTGTTTACTCGTTTTACGGGGAACTGAATCTTGTTCGCAGCAGGAGGGTACGTGCAATATTACTAGACTCTGCAAGACATGTATAGACAAAAAGAGGATTGACTTACTTTTGCCCTTTTCTTTTCTCTCACGGGCCTCCGTCCTTTTGGTAGTTATTCTGACAAATGACCTCTGCAGGAACTCTGGGTCTGAGGAGGAGGAAGACACTGTCTTTCAACTCTTGTGTTAGTGCCCTGCTCTTGTCATAAAGAGACGCAGGTTTTTGACCTCAATCCTCATCTTCTGACATCTTTAAGAGAGCCTTTTAATATAAAGATTGCTATAATACCACATTTTATTTTGGACTCGGATTTGTTGTCTCAAGGGAATGTTTGATCTCCGGTTAGAATTGATTGTGGGTGGTATCACAATGAGCCTAAATGCTGGCATAAGTGGAACATAACTTTCTTTGTAATCCTTATAGGATGAGCATTCATTACCGTCATCGCTTAAACTTGACAGAGTTGTTGGTTATAATGTCTTTTATAATCTCTTGCCCCGTATCATCCCCCCCCCCGTATCAATCGAAAAAATCGTCCTTCTTTGTTGCGACATTCTGATATAATTTCCAGGTAGTTTGAGGTGTCTAGGCAACGTTTCTAATGAACACTTTTGTATTGAGCTGGTGTCAGACTCATTAATGCCTGTCAGGGTTAAACCGTTCCACCATTAAAGTTTTAACAAGTTTTGGTTTTAAACTCCATGAGCTACATCCAGTAGATTGGGTAATTGAGTCCCACTGCATATTACAACCCAAAAAAGTTGTGCAAGCACGGACAGTTGTTGGAAGCATCTGCTATGAATCTATTTTTGAGAACCATCATTCGTATTTTAGAAACTTACACCCTACATCTCCATACCTTATATAACAGTTATTAAGCAATGCTTAGATTCTGTAAAGCCTGTATGCTTTTGTATAAAATTTTCAGTGTAGAATTTATTTTTAACTCTTGAAGTTTCAAAAACACTATGACTACACACTCAATAGCCGTATTTTAGTGCTTAAGTGTTGCCTAATTGTGTGTTTAATTTTAACTAAAATATGAAAATTCATTACAAAAATTTTAGCCCTCCCGTGAGGACATAATGAAGTGGTTGGTTAAAATATTAGAGGAACGTAATCTACAGGCTACACCCTGGTTTGTGGAGAAAATTTTACAAATTTATGAAATGTTACTGGTGCGTCATGGCTTAATGGTAGTGGGGGCACCAATGGGTGGCAAAACCACAGCATGGCAGGTAAGTACAATTGAATACAACTGAAATGGTTATGGAAAGATTGGCTGACTTGCTTAACGTATGTATATTTTCGAAAACAGGTCTTAGCCCACTGTTTACGTTGTGTTAGCAACGATGATGATGCCTTATTACGTGAATATCCCACCAATTATCGCATTATTAATCCCAAAGCCATTACAATGGGACAATTGTATGGACGTTTTGATCCCGTCTCCCATGAATGGTATGATGGTGTTTTGGCTAAAACTTTTCGCGAATTTGCTACCGGTTCGCAGCGTGAACGATTTTGGATATTTTTTGATGGTCCCGTGGATGCAGTGTGGATTGAAAATCTCAATACAGTATTGGATGACAACAAGAAATTGTGCTTGATGTCGGGAGAAATCATAACCATGACCAAGCTTATGAATATGATGTTTGAACCGGCCGATTTGGAACAAGCCTCACCAGCCACAGTATCACGTTGCGGCATGATTTATATGGAACCCTCACAATTGGGCTGGCGTGCCTTGCATAAAAGTTTCCTCAACGTTTTAATCAATAACATCGGCTTAAGTGAGATTTACATGAATTTATTTGAGGATTTGATTGAATGGCTGATACCAGCAATTCTGGATTTGCTGCAAGATTGTGCGAAAATGTTGGAATGTTCGCCAATTCATCAGTATCAGGTAAGGCTAGCAAAGAAAGGTAATGGTGAACTAATAAACCAGTGAGGGTTCTTTTTTGCAGATGTTTTCCCGATTCTTTTTGCATTTCTTGGACAAACATAAAGTCTTTACGCAGGTCTGGTTCCAGCAAATGTTCCTATTCTGCTTTGCCTGGGCCTATTGTTCGCATTTACAAGTCAAAGGCATTAAACGTCTCGATCCGATGCTACGCAAAATTCTTTATGGTGCCAATGAGGACTATCCCAGACCAAAATATTTTTCTCTCAATCGTGGTCAAATGTTTCCCGAAAAACAATCCTTCATGGACTATCGTTTCGATGAACAGGAAAATTGGTGGACTTGGCAAAAATCTAGTGATGATCCATCGGCTGCCATATCATCATTTCCCGCCCAGGCTCAGATAAGTGAATTAATAGTGCCTACCAATGAAACAGGTTATCTAACCTACTGGCAAGAATTTTGTGTGGCCAAGTCCTATCCCATGTTAGTAATAGGACCTACAGGCACTGGCAAAAGTGCCATTATCACAAGTAATCTATTGGCTATGCCCAGAACAACGAATTTGGTGAACATTGTGAACTTTTCTGCGAGAACTACAGCCCAACTGGTGCAAGAGACCATCATGTCGAAATTGGATAGACGCAGAAAGGGTGTATATGGGCCGCCATTGGGCAAGAAGTGCATTATTTTCTGTGATGATATTGCCATGCCCAGCAAGGATACCTATGGCTCTCAACCTCCTTTGGAATTAGTACGCCAGTGGCTGGATCATGGCTATTGGTCGGACTTAACTGATACCACAAAAGTTGAGTTAGTCGATATGGTAAGTAATCAAGTTTGAACATGATTTTCATCATGCTTCATGCATAGAGTAAAAGACCTTTTTTTTTCTTTTCATTTACAATAAATTTTCTTTTATTGTTTTTGCATTTTTTCTGCCTTTCTTTAATCTCCAGTGTTTTATGGGCGCAATGGGCATGCAAGGCGGCAGCAATTTTATATTTCCACGTCTCTATCGTCATTCATTCGTTGTGGGTGTTGATTCATTTGAGGATGCAACAATAATCAAAATATTCACTGCAATCGGTGATTGGCATTTTGCCAAAGGCTATCCAGAAAAGGTGGCATTATTGGCACGGGTAAGTACTTGTCTTTATAAAGCAAAAAAAAAAAAATATAAAATGCAGCAAAAAAAGGAGATATCATAAGACATTACACTCAACAAAATAAGAATTTAAAAATATTGAATATTATAATCGAAAGACATTTTACTTGAATCACGCAGTCGAATACTTATGATTATAGTCACCTTTATGTACACATATAGGCCTTTTTAATCCTCTCCTTGTAGTTAACCGTAGATCGAGGCTTGAAAAAACTTTATAATTCTAGCTTATGTATCACTTTTGATACATACTTGTAGTACATGGAATTGTCACGATTATTGATAGATTTTGTTGAAAAATTTTAATATTTTAATTCATTTTAATAAAACTATTTTTATTATCACTTTTATGAAATTTACGGCAAAATTTTTGACATGATGTACATTGGAATGGTTTTTTACATAAAAATCAAGCACTTCATGTCAGCTTGGTGTTATTTCTTTCTAAATGGTAATAATTTGACGTCTAGCACCCTGCTTTGTGGCGATTTATAAGCGTCCAACTCTTTGATTCCTCTCTGGATACGCTAAGTAGTTGCTACGCACGTAGCATGTATTTGAATCTAAAACTGCCAATTGTACGTCGGTGGCCCACGAAATTTATAACGACCATCAAATTCAATTTGTTACTAATCTACAGCGACAAAATTAAATATGAGTTGAAAAGGTATTAAAACAAAACAAAATGAAAGCATTACTCCGTAAATCTCCTTATGAAACTTGATTTATACAAATATCTTTAAATTAATTTCCCTAACAATCAATATAAGTGTTCCACCATTAAGTATCAAATTTCAATTAAAATCGCTGGAGGTAATTTTCATTTTCCACAATAAAACTAAAAGGTTTTTGAATTCTGTGGCTAAAACACTTTAATTTGAGATGAAAATCTACCAAAAAGGAACATAAAAACATAAGCATCATTATTTAAGTATATTTTCTTTAATTTTCTTACCTTTTAGGCGAACAAAAAATTAAATTTTTAAAAATCTTAAAAAAAGGATATATGGGCTGCTCTGAAACTATGATAGCTAATCCCAAACCATTTATACAGTATTATTTCTTACATAAAACTACAAGTTGTGTGATAAAAGTTTTATGAAAATGATTAAAATTTTCTTACAAAAAAAATCTAAAAAAAAAATTCTTTTCCTTCGAATTTCAAAATAAGGCTTTAAGCATGATTATTAAAGGTTGCAAGACTTTCAGCTCATTTTTCGAAAAGGCATAATAGGTGTAAATATATCATTATCAAAACGAATGATTCTGTTATCTCATATGTACGTAGTTGACCGAAATATTATTATCTGTAATAAAACATGGAACGAAACACATTTTTCTAATGTTTATCTGACACGTGAGATAAATATGAGAAGAGCAGTAAGAAAGACTGTACAACATTTCAGGAAACAGCTGCTAGCAATCTGCGTGAAAATTGGTAATATTTTTTCATCCCAAACTACAAAAGGCAGTTTGTTCTGTTCCAAGTAGTACCATCTTTGGAGATAAACATCTTGTTGTCATGTTTCTTGCTGCCAATACTTTCTTCAGTTCTACTTTCTACTTCTTCGAAGTCTTTTGCAGCAGGGATATTACATTTATAATTAATTTATAATCGGTCATTACAATCTTTCTTTATAAATTGGAAATATCTGACCTGAGATTTGAACTTTGGTCTGACGTCTTATAGGGTAACACGCTATATACTAGACTACGCCTACTTCAATCAATATCAAGAACATATCAAGAATAGAAAATTCAACCTTTTACATACACGACACCAAAAAATCTTTAGAAAAGTCGTATGTATCAAAAATGATACATAAGCCAGAATTATGAAGTTTTAGAATTTTGTAACCCCAGTTTGAAATTTTCTTTTTTTATTTGGTTTAAAATAATGTCGATAACAATGCTAACGAATTATAAAAATATCAGGCATCTAACTTTTTCTGAATTAAAGTTATATAGCCTCAAAAATTTAAATGTATCATTTTTGATACAAAACTCGATCTACGGTTAAGTACTTATCGTTCAAGAGATAACTAAGCAGACACTTTTAAATATCTTTTGTATTCAACTTTGATCACAAAATATGAACCATATGATCATGTCTACATTACATTATCATTGCAATCTCTACTGAAGATAATGTTCATTAAAATTGTCTTATCACTACCATCCCACTCAAATCTTCCCCCATATAGAAAAAAGCAGACTCTAAGTCTTATTCAAATAGTAATTCTCGGTTCTCTCTGGACAAAGCGCGTATGAATACACAATTAGAAGGTTACCTTATAGGCGAAGAAGATAAACTTTAATTGAATAAGTTTATTTGGTAAGGAGTCGCCGTAGTCTAGTAGGTAGTGTGTTGGCTTATTAGACGAAAAGCCTGGGTTCGAGCCCCAGGCCAGACATCAAAATAAAATACAAAAAGTATTTCTTCGGCGACTTCCTCTCAGCAGATTTCTGGCAAAAACTCTGAGAGTAAATAAAATTGCCATGAAAAAGTTTCTCAAATATCTGTCGTTCGGAGTCGACTTTAAACCGTAGGTCCCGCCGCTCATGTATAAAATTAACACACACAACATAAGTGGTGTGAGAAACTAGGTCGTAATCCTGACTGAAGGGTTGTAATGACCAATTATGTATGTGTTATGTATGTATTTGGTAAATCGCATTAGTTTCTAATCCCCTTTGGCTGATAAGTACACAAAGAAAGGCACGTGGAAAATATTCCAGACTGATGCCATGCGTTTCCCATCTCTTTTAAGCTTTATCTAGTGCCCTGAAATTAAGAAGTATATCTGAACCGTCAAATGTTGACAAAGCAATACCAGGTACTCGCGGCTAGAACTAAAGAGTGGTATATTTTGCTGACGGATCCACGTTAGAAAATGGTACAATGCGGCGGTTGTGTAGCTAGTGGATACACATCCTGAAAGCCGATTCCAATGAATGCCTACTTGAAAGCTGAAATTCATGCCATTTATATAAAGGCGGGAGAATAGTTCGCAGGGGACTGAAATGCAAGCAGCCGATTTCCAACCGACCGTAACCACTGTTAAAATAGGAACTCCTCTACACGTTAGGAAACTTTAATATTGTTGTATGGGAGTGATCCTCTGGACATGAGAGATATAAGAGTAAAAATATATATAAATAAACACAAAGGAACTGAGACAAATTTATTTGTACAATTCCTGTTCATTTATCAAAATTTTTTTAAAATAAAATTCCTTCATAGAAAAGCTTAAAACTTCACGCATGTCTGCATTAAAAACATAAAAATATGCTTTCAGCATACATATGTATTCGAATATTATATGCCACATATTTTATTCAATTTAATTTTTTCCCATATTAGTGTTGCAAGCAACAGCACAGGCAGCTCATTATATGAGCTCTGTTGCATCAACACAAATTGCAATGCAATGGAAACATAAAAAACAGAAGACCAGACACTTAGCCAGACCAGACAAGAGATTATCGCATAAAATTTAGTTGGAGGTCATTTAAGTCTTGGCATAAGAGAGTAAAATTCATATAAAAACAAACCACTTATCCGAACATGAGTATGATAAGGGGACATTTTAAGGATGGAAGATCTTTTGCTGTTGCTAGTGGATATAAGTTTTTAATATACATACATATGTACAGTAGTTGGACGTATGCAGTGTGCATTTTATAAGTCAATTAAATAAAAATGTCCAATTTTGTTTATAATAATAAAAATACACTTATAATGTCAACAGCAACAACAAAAACGAAAACGAAATAATAACGACTGAAGGAACTAAAAATGCTTATTTATTGGCCATAAATTCTATGGAGTTCTATGATGCTTTTCGTTATTAAAATAAAATTTTTATATTCTACAACCACACACATAAAACTTGTGGGGAACATTTATGGCATTTTAAAGCAAAATATCAATTAGTTGCCATAGTCTAGTGGCTTATTAAACACGTAGCTATGGTTATAACCTCCCGATCAGACATATAAAAAATATTCTTCGGCAGATTTCTGGCACAGACTCTGAAAGTAAGATAAAATTACCATGAAAAGTTTTTCAAAAATCTGTCGCTTTACACTGTAGGTCCCGGCACTCATAGGTAAAATTAACTCACTAACATGGGTGGTGTGAGAAGCAAGGTTGTGATTCTGAATGAAGGGTTTTAAGGACTAATAATTTTTTGTAGTCGCCGTAGTCTAGTAGGTAGTGTGTTGGGGTTCGAGCCCCAAGCCAGACAGCAAGACAAAATACAAAAAGTATTTTTTCGGCGACTTTCTCTCAGTAGATTTCTGGCAAAAATTCTGAGAGTAAATAAAAATTGCCATGAAAAGTTTCTCAATAAATAAAAATCTGTCATTCGGAGTCGACGTTAAATTGTAGGTCCCACCACTCATGTTTAAAATTAACACACACAACATAGATGGTGTGAGAAACTAGGACGTTGTACAATGGGTCAATTCGACCTCCGGGTACTGTACTTGTCTTAATTGACAAGTACACGTCCTCTAACCTAACCTAACCTAACCTAAGGACTAATAATGTATTTTTTATGTAAGTAATCGAATGTGGTGAGTAGTTTAGTTAAAGGAAAATAATCTAGCTGACATAGCTAGAGAATCACAGGAGACAGGCTAGAAACGTTTAACGTCTTCCTCTCTTTTTTCTCAGTTTTAATTCTAACTAAGCAGGTAATTGTTCTCCTATTGTGGAAGTAAAAATTTTGCACAAATCTATGACGAACTCTTACTAATTTCAGCTGCCATTTGGTATTAATTCGCAGAGCGATCAGTTCACTGGGCTGATCTTGTTTTCTTAAGCGTTGTCATGATTGTATTATTTATTTATTTATTTATTTATTTATTTATTTATTTATTTATTAAATAAATAAATAAAAATAATTAATTTATTATGACTCTCTCAAATCTTTAAACATCCGAACTCTTCTAATCAGGCTACATACCTCGATGAGTCATGGGTACATAGATTTACAGGAGCATAATAGATGGGCAAGAAAAGAAAACAAAACTACTTTTCTGTACGACTGCTGAACAATAAGAAAATGTATAGAGGCGTACAGGATATTGTGTCTTGGTATCCAACACGGAAATACGTAGACAAAATTATTTCTCTAGGGATCCATGTATTATAAAAATGACTGTGCATGCCCTAATCTGTAAGCACTACTAATTGGTTGAAGGGATAGTGATCTAGATGAGAGTAGGCCAATGGCGAGCTAAATCTTTCAAGATCCCGACAGAATCTCAAGGGGGGAAAAACTGTTTCCCTTTGCCTGTTACACTTTCTATAGAGTAACTCAACGTATAACAGAGTGAAAGACCGAAATTAGCTGACAATAACATTTGTTGGATATAAAGTCGTCGAGGTCTAGTACGTAGTGAGTTGGCTTATTAGAGGTGATGGTCTTGACGAGGAAAGGAATGTTTTATCTTACGACTATAAATGTATACAGGAATACGTGGACAGTATAATTTTTCTAGAGATCCTAGACGGGAATACGTATACAAAATTATATCTCAAGGGATCCATGTATTACAAAAATTACTGTGAATGCCCTGATCAGTCTTCTAAGCTGTACTATGTGGCATATTGGGAAATGATGCTGTGAATCAAACAATCGAATAACTGAGTGAATGACTGGGCCTTGCTGCCAATAACTTTTGTTAGAAGTATCGCATTTTAACTTACGACTATCTGGCTTTCAGCAAACATCGGCAGGAATACATACAAACATAATTGGTCATTACAACCCTTCAGTCAGGATTACGACCTAGCTTCTCACGCCACTAATATTGTGGGTGTTAATTTTATACATGAGTAGGGGGACCAACAGTCAACGCCGAAGGACAGGTTTTTTAAAAACTTTTCATGGCAATTTTATTAATTGTCAGAGTTTTTGCCAGAAATCTGCTAAGAGGAAGTGGCCGAAGAAATATTCAAATTTTGTTTTGCTGGAGATGTTTGACCTGGGGTTCGAAACATGGCCTCATACTACCTACTAGACCACCGCGACTTTAGGACTACGTGGACAGAATTACGTCTTTTGGTGTCTTGAGTTTATTACAAAAGTGACCTGAGAGGGTGTATTACGTTATCGCCGTTACAGTCTTCGTACTCTACTTATGAAGCTCCACTTTTAAAATTACATTCTGTGGTACAAATTAAATTGGTTCCCAGTATTTTCCTTTTAAAGAATTCCAAACATAGGCACAAACTAACTAAAAACAACTGCTATCTTCCATTCTAAGGAAACAATTGTCACATTGCCTATATTATTGGGTATCATTTTTGCCTGCTGCATCCCATTTTCTAATTCTAACTCATTCGTTTGGACTTGTTTATGTTATTGCCAATTTTAAATTTCAAATTTTATTTTATTTTCTATTCTTCTTCTTCCTCTTTTTTCAAACATTTCTCGTTTATTTATTAATTTTTGTTTTTCTCTACATTTTCATCTTTTGCTCCTGTTTTTTCTTTTCTTTTCTATCATATACAACAATAACAAATAACCAACAACAACAATTTGTGCCTTTTGCTGATGGTGATGGTGTTGGTGGCGATGGCAATGGCGGCATATGCAGGGTCTGGCTGAAGCAATGGTCAGCGTTTATCGTTCGGCAATGAGAATATTTTTACCGACTCCAGCCAAATCCCATTACACGTTCTCGTTACGTGATATAACCCGTATATTTCAGGGTGTTGTACTGGTGCCAGCAAAACGTTTACTTGATCCAGAAAAACTCGGCCGTCTATGGGCACATGAAACATATCGTGTTTTTTATGACCGGTACGTATGTATGCATTCACTTATGTACATATGTATGTATGTATTATCTACACTCTTATGCATTGTATGTATATATGCCTTCGTGTGCACTAGTATTTTAAAACCTACTCACACACATACACACACTTGTTTATTTCTGTAGCTTTGCTGTGTTGTGTTTGTGTTTGTTTTTTGTTGTTTTTGTGAGCCGTTATAGTAGGTGGTTTATCCAAGTGTTTTTATTTCGTTATTGTCTGTCCATGTGTTGATAAGTATTTATGAGAGCGTGTTTGGGCTGTTAGTGTCACATGTATGGAGACATTCTCGATATTATTGTTGTTAACATCAGTAGGTGTGAGGGTACATGTGTGTGTGTTGGCATTTATAGATTGTATATTTTGTTCTACAAAAACACATAAAAACAACAAAATGCAATAAAAAAAAAACAAAAATTGAGAGAAAAAAACGTAACAAAGACCAGTAAAAAGTTGAATAATACAGAGACAATAACTAGTTTTATGGCCGTTCGTGTGATTGTCAACGTAGAGATATACACTTGTACCGCATAGTATTTTATTATGTGTTCATGCGAATATTCATATTCATATAGGAGGGTCGCTATAGGCAAAGGATATCGAAAATTTATTTAAAACAATTCATTCAGCAGACTTTACTCTGAGAAAAAAATAAAAATGCCATGAAAAGTTTCTTAAATGTGTCGTTTAGAGTCGTTATTACGTTATAGATGCAGCCACTTATGGATAAAATTAACTCACACAACATGATTGATGTGTTAAGCTAGGTTGTAATCTTGGCTAAAAGCTTGTAATGGCGAATAGAATAGGCAAGTAT
This sequence comes from Sarcophaga subvicina, assembly GCA_936449025.2. NCBI lineage: Eukaryota > Metazoa > Arthropoda > Insecta > Diptera > Sarcophagidae > Sarcophaga > Sarcophaga subvicina. The sequence goes on along the minus strand of OW388083.2, from coordinate 100,561,653 downwards.
GTAATGTAGTCTACTGGGTAAACTGCTAACCTAACCTATTAGTATAAGGATCGTGTATTCAATCCCTAACAGAACTCGTGTTTGCTATTGCGGGTAATTCTTTAGAATGAAGATGGACAGCAACTGGAAACAACTTTTTATTAATTTGATGATTGAAATTGATTGTCAAGCGCGTTGTATGATATAATTCGCCGAGTTTTAGGCAACAAATTTTTGTTGATGTTCAGCTGATTAATTTTAGAAACTAAAATTCAGCCATCATGGCTCAGAAGAGCGCTTTACTTGATCACTTCGAAATATATAAGGAAGGCTGATACCGCCAGTGTTTAAACCTCACCAAACAAGCAATTCTAATGGATGTAATGGTAGTTCGTTAACTGCTTGGGAATTGTCTTCGCTCGCAATACTGCCATATTGCTTGTTGATGTAACCATTTGGCCACAAACTAGCTTCAATACTAAACACAATTCTTTAATAATATCGGCTCAAGCATCCATCTAAACAGCAGGCTTAATTGATTGATCAAGCATATGTAGGACAGTCTGGTGCAACAGTATCAGCAACAGGAATCTCTGAACTTAACGAATGAGATGCACATACTGAAGCAAATGCAATGTAGAAAATGATGATGGTTTACAATCGAAAGAAAATCCGGCATTTTTTAAATTATAGCGCTAGAGTAGAATCCTCAAGCCTCCAAAGAACAAAGAATACATGGAGATGCATGACACTTTAAAATGGGACACACTTGAAGTTGTAAAAAAACAACAACAACCAGTGTTAGATGTTAATACCTACCACATATGGCAAAGATCTGTGTTCTTCCCTTGTCACTTTAACTCTGTACTAAATCAAGTGAAGCAAAGGATCAAGAATTCCAAAACCAGGACATTAAGTGGTCATTGCAAGGCAGATTAAAATATACTTGATCACAGGCATATGTATGACAATGCAAATGAAGCTTACACTGAGCCAACTTGTTATTGCCTCCTTTCTTTTTAAGATTGCCGTGGTCTAGTAAATAGTGTGTTGGTATATTAGACGAGAGGCCTTGGTTTAAACCCCAGGTCAGGCATCTCCATCTAAACGAAATATGGAAAACTATTTCTTCGGCGACTATTTCTCAGCAGATTTGTCTGAAAAAATCTGTCTGTCGGAGTCGACTTTAAACTGCCACTCATGTAACAAAAATAATTACCACAACATAAGTGGTGTGAGAAACTAGATCGTAATCCTGAATAAAGGGCTGTAATGACCAATTATGTATGTCTTTTGAAGATTCATAAAGAAGACTAAGGACTTTACAGTTTAAACCAAGTTTAACAGGAATGCAACCCACAACCCTCACCCTAATTTATACACAAATTTGTAGCCAATAAATCTCATTGGCCCGTTGAGTTTTTCTACAGCTAGGGATGGCCAATTGAGACAAAAATGTAAAGAAAATATGGGATCAAAAGGATCAAGAATTTTGATTTTTTTTCCCACATTAGAATTGCAACGTCCCATTTGTTTTCTTAACCACCACAATTGCATTGCCTACCCTAGGAATAAAATCTATCCTAGTTTGAACACAATATGTTGCATAGTTTCGTCTTCATTTGGGCGGTAAGAACAAATGTCGTATCCGAATTTAAAATCCTTAACTTTCACATGCATTGCAAAAACTGTGATATACTAGATGAGTCGCACAATAGACGGTAACGATAGTATTGTGCAGGATCATGTTTTTGCATTATTACTGAGTCTACTCACCCAAACGTGAGGCACGAAGATTTAAGGATTTAAATAGTATGAGTTAGGGTATATTAAAGGACCATTTTTGCGGATTAGGTTTAATCCTCTGTTACTTTCGATCAGTTTTATAAATATTGATTAAAATGCTATTCAGGTAAGTTAAAAAGCTTTATTTTTTATTAAAATATACAAACACTTACGCTTCTCCTTGCAAGGAACAAAAAAATCTTAAATTCCAAGAAATCTTAAAGTATTCTAATACGGTATCCTCCACAAAACTTTAACGATCTCTGCTTATCACTTTTTTGGTTTTTATTACACTTACTTTAGTTTCGAATAAATTGATCATAAATTTTACGGTCACCCTCGTTTAATGGCATTTTACAACACAGGTAAGTGTACATATAGATTTATTTCGTATGCAATAAATTTTGTTATTTATAAGCTGTTGGCCTTAGTTTTATAACAATTTTTTTTCTTTTTTTTTTATTATTGTCCATTAAATGTACATGAATGTGTGTGTGTGTGAGTATTTTGTTCTATTGTCCAATTTTTTGTGTTGAATTTAATTGTTCTTTTGTGTTTCAACATTTGATAATTTTTAAATGAAAACATTTCACCCAAACCATCACACATACCCACGTATGTTTAACGTTTAACCTGTATTTATGGGTCTGAAATGCCAGGAATTGTTGCAAAATTTATTCCAAATATTATGGGGAGAATGACTTTATTTAAGGAAGAAATCTTCCCAAGATAGAAGCCAACTCTTTCGTGTTTTCCGATACCTCATTTCGCTATAAGAGACAACACTGGGGTGTTTTCAATCACTAACGACCTATGTGAACGCATTACAGATGTTATATGTTATTCGCAGGACTTTATTGACTGCTTTAATGCACTTGTCCATCACGTCCCATTGCTTCTTGTACACAAGCATCACCACTTTTGCATTGTGTGCTCTAGGAATAGGATCTTAATCAATCGAACTGAATATGTTGCATAGTTTCGTCTTCATTTGGGCAGGGAGAACATTTTGGTGATATTGCGTGGACAAATTTAAAAATCTTAATAATTTCTTATGCAAGCAGACGTGCAATCATCTGCCAAATACGTGGAATAAACAAATACTGCTATATCAGAGGCGATGTGAGTCGCATAATGGATGATACTGCTGGACTCGTTCAGCACATTCGAAAAATGCTTGCTTAATTGATCATTACAACTCTTTAGTGAGGATCACCACCTAGGTTTTCACACCACCCATGTTGTGTGTGTTAATTTTATCCATGAGTGGCGGCACCTACAGCTTAAAGTCGATACTGAATGACAAATTTTTTGAGAGACTTTTCATTGTAATTTTATTTATTCTCAGATTTTTAGCCACACGATTACTGAGAGAAAACCGCCGAAAGAAATATTTTTTTTATATTTCGTATTGATAGAGATTTCTGAGCCGAGAGTAATATGCCTGCACTCTATCTTCTGGGCTAAAACCTTCAAAAACTCTTGCCATAATGCCGTTCGGCCCATCATCGTCTTTTTTTCGAACTTGCTTGTGAAAGGATAGCTACTCGCTAAACTTGCCAAATCGTCTAAAAGTCACCATACAACCAGTTGGAAACGTAATTATTTACTTGTTTATACTGAATTTATTTTAGGTCTGGCAACTCTTAAAGCCTATTGTTTATTTTTTATTGTTATTCATAGTCTAGTAGGTATTATGTTGGCTTATTAGATGAGAGTCCTCGAACATAAAGAAATATGAAAAAAATTCTTTCAGCATCTTCCTTTATTTCTGCCTTTTTAGAAGACCCCTGTAAAAGTCAAAAGGAATTAAGATTCTAGTGAACGTTCCCTCTTCGCCTCTTTAGGCATACAGATATAAGCCATCTGACGTCTTTCATGCCTACTTCGATCGGCCAACGATATTAAAATAATTTGGTTCCCAGGGGCCAAGTTGTTTGCTCCAGTAATGCTTAGGATGTAAATGTATAACTGCTAAGGGTCTTGAGGACAGATTGATTCTATTTTTATTCCAACTCCTGCAGGTTCTTTTCCAAAAGGATTATCACCGTTTTCAGAAGAATTCCGCCAGGAAGATTGCTCGAGTTTACTGAGTTGTGTACTCTGGCCGCCAATAATCCTGCTCTTATTCATTGAAGTACTTTACATCCTTCAATATTAGCTTCATTAACTACTCCTTTCGGTTTAAAAAGATTATTCTTTGCCTTCAATGAGGTCGCCGTAGTCTAGTATGTAGTGTGTAAGGCCACGGTTCAGATCCCAGTCCAGACATCAAAACGAAAATATGGAAAAATATTTATTCGGCGACTTCCTTTCAGCAAATTTCTGGCAAAAACTCTGGGAGTAAATAAAATGTTCATGAAAAGCTTCTCAAAAATCTGTCGTTCGGAGCCGAATTTAAACTGTAGGTCCCGCCACTCATGTATAAGATTAATACACACAACACGAGTGGTGTGAAAAGCTAGGCCGTAATCCTGACTAAAGGATTGTAATGACCAATTATGTATGTACATATGCATATGTAGTTATAGTTTGAAACTATTTAAATCTTTCAATAAGATCTCTAGGAACAATGTGAGATTGCCTTTGACTGAGCCTTTGTTAACTTCAAGAACATTTATAGACAATGAAATATTATTCTTGAACATCCCTATTGATTAAATCATTTGTAACGTTACGTTAACGTTTTTCCTATAGTACATGCAAATTGCACAGAAAAAACAAAAATTTGTAATAATTAATCGAAATATTGAGTCTCATGGTAAAAAATATTTCAGGTTTACTTCTCTTTTAGAGGGACATAATCATAGCAAAGCATTTAATTTCAGCATATCTTATACTATGTATTGAATAATACTCATACGTACCGTAACGTATACTCCTGATACGAGTATAAGAAGATGTATTGAATAATACTCATACGCACAGTATGGTGATATTAATATTTTCATTGACGATGGAATAACGAGGAAATGTTTTTCAGAATTTTTAGATAGTAATTAGTATTTAAAAAAAAATAATTTCCTGTATAACAAATATGAATTTATGAAGACCATGGAAGTATTACAACATTGCATACAACGTATTTTTCAAGTGCCAAAAAAGACTTTTAAAATGTTGGAAGAAATAATTCCAATAAATTGTAAATTTTTACTTAAACTTAAGGCACAGTCTTTCTTAAGTTAATTAAATATATCTCATAATTTATGCCAAAAAAAAGCTTCTTCGGCAACACAATTCATATTTGAATTTTTGTAAAATATGTTCTAGACCCTCAATTTTTTTTTCTATGCGAAAAATATCTTCAAAGTAAGCCAATCATGAAGTGATGTTCTAAGATTAATTTGAAGGGAAAACTGCACCGCAATAAGCATATGCATACATTCCCCTTTTGTATTCTGGGGTTTGGAAAAGTCTCTAAGTATTTAAAACATGCCCATCAGACACCAAATGTGGTTACGCGTTGTTCGCATTTATTGTCAATTTCTTCAGACATTTTCTTCATTTAGGAGCGCTTAACTCTGTTCGCAAGCATGATATCAAGCTACTAGGCCGCTATTGGCCACAGTGTTTTAAAACTGCTGATCTTATTCACCTCCTCTGTCTAACTATTGATGCTGTCTCAGCAATTGAGGAAACCCGTGCAAAAATCCTGATACAGCTCTGCACTTTCAAGTTTAAATTAAAAGCTAATTTGAGTATACATTGCGGTGCATTATAATATCACATGTAGCAGTGATGCTCTACAGCTAACTGCCAAATTATGATTAACCAGACTCAACAGACAGCATTAGCGCTTTGCAGTAAAACATGACTGAAACTTCATGAACAAGATCTTTCTGACATTAAATAACGATAGCTTTGCCACGCTATCGGGAAAGAAAGATAGAACTCTGCGTTGTGGCATAGATGGAAATGAATTGCAGTAAGCAATACTCTTAAGTGATATGTAACGTCTGCAGGAGTAAAAATGAGAAGAGGTACAGGAAGAGAGATGTTCCTAAGATTCATGTTAAATAGTCGTGGAACGCTTGCTATACTGTATGTATCCTTTACCTTCGAATGCAACTAAACAGACAGTCTATGTGTTCTATTGTCTGATATATCCGGAGTATGTCTACGATTCTATTTGAAATAATGAGAATAAAAGTTTTTTCTTCGATCAATATGAGTTGCACGCAAGCAGACATCTTTTGTATTGCCACCTTTCAGAAGATCTTCTTCATTCACAATCCATATGGGGCAGGCCTCTACGCTCTACAAGGCCTCAAGCTAGTCGTTATTTATTTGATTTTTTCTCTTCTTAATATCAGCCAGCATTGATATACGCTAATGCCTAATGATTTTAGTCTTTTAAACATCCAATAAAAGGGTTAAAAGTGTGGGAATTAGTGCATGTAGTGGCAGAGGCAACACAAAACAAAACAGAACAGAAAAAATGCTTTTCTTTTACCTTTTAATTGTTGTTAAATAATAGAGACATTAAAATGTCATAAGTTTCCGTGTAAACCTATGTATGTACATGTATATGTTAGTTTTAGAAACTGCAACAGTGTTAGTGGTATATGATGCCATCTAAAGCAAGTGTATCTACATATACATGTACACTCATACAGCGTAGAAGAGCCACATACATACACTTGCACATAAAATATCCTTTATTTGCTTTGATATTCATGTGTGCATAAATTTTATTGTCCACGTACACGTTGTTTTTATTATAATTTTAAATGATTATTCTATTGTTACTCTTACTCTCTTTCTCTCTCTCTTTCTCTATCACACACACGCACACACTTTTTCTTGTTTATTCTTTTCCCCTTTTTAAACTGTCATTAACTTTATTCTCCCGGGTTTTATAATCAAAAAGGGTGTCTGCTGTAGGAGTAGGAGTCTCCTTTAATTACGCTTATCATCTCGTAAAATGCATATTTAAACGAGAGTTCTCTTCTCTTTAAAATGATGATGATTTTCTGAATTAAAGAACGAAGTTGGGGTGAATAATTTTGAATGTACTTGTTATCTTTGGTTAAACATACATACGACTATTTTAGATGCAATGATTAGAGGCTTACTTCAAGCAATAAAATAAATCGTAATTGAAAGTTTTTGAGAATCCATGCAACTTAAGAGGAGAAACAAAGAAAAATAATTAGAAATTATGAATTTTCTGTTGCATCTAAGAAAAGTTTTAAACAAGAAATTTTTAAAGAAATATTACGTATTTAATTGGTGTCCGTCAAATTCCATTTTTAAACAGATAACACGATACTTTTGATTGCCGCATGATAGCAGAGAAGAGAAGACATCCTTTCTCGTCGTATACCCAGCCTCCAAACGAGGCCACATTCATGTTATGGAAACTAAGTCACAGAAAATTTGTTTGTTCCTCTGTAGAGAAACGCCAGTCTCCTGTATGTATTCAATTGCATTTGTTTGATGTGCCAACTTTTGCAGGCACATCGGTTCTTTTGTTACCTTCAATGTCTGCACTCCAGGGTATCCGTATGACGACAACCTTCGTAAATATGTGTACATCACCCCAGGATGTACTGCGATACCAGATTACATACATACATAATTGGTCATTACAACCCTTCAGTCAGGATTACGACCTAGTTTCTCACACCACTTATGTTGTGTATGTTAATTTTACACATGAGTGGCGTGCTCAACAATTTAAAGTCGACTCCGAACTACATATTTTTGAGAAACTTTTCACGCCAATTTTTTTTTATTTACTCTCAGAGTTTTTGCCAGAAATCCGCTGAGAGGAGTCGCCGAAGAAAAACTTTTTGTATTTTGTTTTGAAGTCTGGCCTGAGGCTCGAACCCTGGCTTTACGTCTAATAAGCCAACACACTACCTACTAGTCTACGGCGGCTTCGATACCAGATTACAGTGGGTAATAATATTAAAAAAAATAAGGTCATATTAATTGGATAAGATAGCTCCGATTCATCAAGACTAGGCATCTGTCAAAATTATTAACTAAACATATATACATACATACATAATTGGTCATTACAACCCTTCAGTCAGGACTATATTATGTTGTGTGTGTTAATTTTACACATGAGTGGCGGGCCCAACAGATTAAAGTCGATTCCGAACGACAGCTTATTGAGAAACTTTTTCTTGGCAATTTAAATTACTCGAGTTTTTGCCAGAAATCTGCTGGACCTGAAGTTTGAAACGTGGCTTCACGTCGAATAAGCCAACGCACTATCTACTAGATTACGGCTCCTTAAATACAAAACTGCACGATTTTAGCACAGCTTTTGGAAACATTAAAAGCTAATGTAGTCGTATATGTAATGCTCTGATGCAGAGAGGTACTGCACCAAAACTAATACGACTTATTAAGTCTCAAGAGACTGCTATAGCATGACTGCTTAGCAGAGATTTTCAGTACCAACTCAGTAGTATGGTAAGACTGTCTCAGCAATGGGTGATGCCTTAACTCGTGTTAGGTTAAGTTAGGTCGAAGTAGTAGCTTTGATTACGTAAGCACGCATAGCGGACCGCTGTGATGGCACACTCGGGTAATTGACAGAAAGAAATCACGAAGTCACATGGAACTTTCAAAACCATGCAGAACACTGGTACATACAAATGGCATAATAAAACTGAGAGTAAGTTCAGCGAAGACCAAAGCAACTTGTACTGCCCATGACTGTAGTGCAGATCACTTATTCAGAAAATGATATTCTCTCATAGGACGTATTATTTTTGGTAAAACATGCATGTTTCTGTTACCGCAGTCTAGTAGGCTTATTAAAGTCCGTGGTTCAAAACCCATATCTGCCTTAAAGACAACTTTAAGAGCAAATAAAATTGTCATGAAAAGTTTCTCGAAAATATGTCGGCTTTAAACTGTAGGTCCCGCCAGTCATGAATAAAACAAATACACACAACATGGGTGGTGTGAGAAGCTATGTCGTTATTCTGACCAAAGGGTTGTAATAACCAAGTAAGTATATCGATAAGCAAGATAAAAAGACTGAGACTTAGTTCAGCAAAGGATGATTGTTTTGCAGATTATTGAGAATGTCACTTATTCTGAAAGTGATAGGTCCTCAGATAACATATCGTATTCAATGGAATATGTATGTTTCCAGATGTTCTTACATAGCCGTAGAAAATTTGGCGATTGTCATTCATCCATGCCAATACCAAATAGATTATTTTCCATTTCAATATAAAATCGATACGGAAGTAAGATTAGATTTGTCTAATCTGTCGACTCCGGACGACAGATTTTTAAGAAACTTTTTTTTGGCAATTTTATTTCACTCTCAGAGTTTTTGCCAGAAATCTGCTGAGAGAATGTCGCCGAAGAAATTCTTTTTCTATTTTGTTTTGATGACTGGCCTGGGGCTCGAACCCTGGCTTTACGTCTAATAAGCCAACACACTACCTACTAGACTACGGCGACTTACGTCACTTAGTTGTGTGTGTCAAATTTACTCATCAGTGGCGGGACCTACAATATAAAGTAGACTTCGAACGACAGATTTTTGAGGTTTTTTTATTCTACTTCCAGAAGACTGCTGAGGGAAAGTCGCCGAAAGAATGTTTTCATATATCGTTCTGTCATCTGGGCTGGGATTTGAAGCCTAGCCTTATGTCTTAAAAGCCAACACACTAGCCCCTTAACTAAGGCAACTATACAAGTCATATTTGCTTGTCAGGAAAGGAAGGACGTCTATTCATAAAATTTATCTCAAATTTATTGTTTTCTCTATTAGGTCGTCTAGTTTTAGTACCATCCTCGTATTTAATTATTAAATTTCTTCATAATAACCTTAAAACTACACATTTTTCCTTCTCTCTTTTCCCCGTGTATAGGCTAGTTGATCAAAGGGATCGCGATCAGCTGTTGGAAATGTGTTTATATTCCTGCAAGACGCATTTACGCTTTTCCCTCGAGTCGGCCTTTGTCGATCGCATGGACAATCCCGGTGCCAAGCTAACCGATGATGATTTGCGTAATTTATTCTTTGGCAACTATCTGGAACCGGATGCTGAGCCAAAGATCTACGATGAATGTGAAAATTATAATAAATTAGAGAAGCTGATGCATTATTATTTACGTGAATACAATGGATTTTCAAGTACACCCATGGATTTGGTATTGTTTCGTTTTGCCATTGAGCACATATCAAGGTAAGTTATGAAAATTTCAACGATGCTAGAAGTAATGGCCACAGGAAATAAAAAAAATTGAAACCAACAACAATTACTTTATGAGACTCTTCTTGTTTTATGAATGTACCATACGACGTTACACTCAAAGTATGGTCATGTGTGACTGAATAAGAATTTTTTTTCTGTTTTTTTTTTGTGTATTTGTTAACGTTATAGCATAGCAATAACTATAAATGGTGTATGAACATTTATTAGTATTCACCACATGGGTATTGAGCTTGTTGTCCGAATACGATAAGGGTGTTCCATTAAGAAAATTTAAAACAAACATTTTTAATTTTAAAAATTATTTTTAAAAATCGATTGAGAACGTTAGCACAGTAGATGGATTAGAATTTATGATACATAAGATTTCTTTTGGAAATCTTTTATTTTTTTATTTCGAAGACACCCTATATTTCCTTTTTATGCTGTCATATCCTTACAATCCTTGCATGCATATGTATTCATTTCAAATGTGCATAACAATTCATTTGCATCCTGAATTTTTTTTCCAGTTTCTGTTTTTTTCATTTTTTCTTTGTAAATTTTTTATTTTTTTGTCATTTGTTTTTATGTACGTACACACATCGAAATTTCTGTTCTGTAACCATTACGACGATTTCATATTTTCAGAGTTTCACGAATTTTACAAATGCCACGCGGTAATATTCTAATGGTTGGCATGGGTGGTTCTGGTCGTCGAAGTTCCTGTCGTTTGGCTGCCCATGTTGCTGATTGTCGATTAATGACAGTGCAAGTGACAAAAACGTATACACAACAGGATTGGCGTGACGATCTAAAAAAGATTTTAATGACCGCCGGTTTTAACTTAAATCATACCGTCTTCCTTTTCTCCGATTCACAAGTAAGTAATGAACAAAAAGTATTAAAAAATTTAATACAAAAAGATTAAAACATTGAGAAATAAAATTTAAACTTTCTAATCAAAAATATTTCATTGAAATTAAAGTTAAAAAAAAACAAAACCCAGTAAATATGCTGTCCCTTAAACAAACAAATAAAAAAAACCTTTGTAAAGCGTTTTTCACAATAACTCATGGTATAGCCGGGGAATTTTTTTTTTTAAAGCCAAGCAGCAGAAACAAAACCTTTAAACTTCTTCAAAAAGGATGTCAGTAAGCTGTACAGCTTTCTTCACAAAACTTCAACAAGCAGCGACGAATGTTTTGGTAGTAAAACATTGAAATTGTCAATCAAAGATGTATCCTGGGTACTCCTATTATCTTCACTCTGCAATAAGACTATGACGGAACAAATGTGTGACAACATCTTGAAGACCATATCGAAGAGAAGCGTATCCCAAAGCGAATTTCCAGAAGATATAAAATCTCAATACTTTGTGGTACATCTTAAATAGCCAGGCAGCAATCATTTCGCTTAACAGGGTATACATCTCTAGATCTCTGGTTTAGGTTAGGTTAGGTTAGAGGACGTGTATTTGTCAATTAAGACAATTACAGTACCCGGAGGTCGAACGTCCTAGTTTCTCACACCACTTATGTTGTGTGTGTTAATTTTATCAATGAGTGACGGAACTTACAGTTTAAAGTCGACTCCGACCGACAGATTTTAAAGAAACTTTTTCATGGCAATTTTATTTACTCTCAGAGTTTTTGCCAGAAATCTGCTGAGAGGAAGTCGCCGAAGAAAAACTTTTTTTATTTTGTCTTTGATGTCTGGCCTGGGGTTCGAACACTGGCTTTACGTCTAATAAGCCAACACACTACCTACTACTCACAGGCTTGAGTAGTATCATAGCATTGGTTTAACTTGTCATAAGTAAGGTTTTAGAATAGTCATGTACGCAAAGCACTCTTGCTATCATGAATTAAAAATATGCTTCATTGACATCAAGAGCAAATTTGTTTATATTTTATAGCAGAAGAGCAGGCAAAAGTGGTGTACGATTTATTGCGATGAGCTGAACATATAGCGTAGTATTATCAAAGATGGAGAGGCGTATGAATTCTACCTCCTCATCTACACAGTTTGAGCATATAGGTGTAGTATCATGTCCAAATCTGAGCAGATACTTCCTGAACACTGTAGCTCTATTTAACATTTAATCCGTCTATTTAACATTTAATCGTCCTTATGGTCCTTACTACAACCAGTTTCATACTGATTGCCGTGAGTGTAAGTGGGTTTTACGATATGTTCTCAAGCTTCCTTTGAGCAGACTTCTGCAAAAACTCGGAGTGAAAATAAAAATTGCCATGAAAAGTTACTCAAACTGTTTCTTAAACTGTAGGCTTCGCTACTTGTGGATAAAATTAGCACACACAACATGCAAAATTGTTGTTGTAGGAAAGAATAATTATTCTTTTTGCCCTTTTCGTTCCTTTCAAGAACATAGCATTGTAATAAGGTGTCGTCCCCGCCTTCTGAGTAGTTTTTTGCTTTGTTGCTGATTTCTGAATCAAGTTTTTTTCGACTGCAAAAGGTTATAGGATAATAGGGTTACCATCTGTCTCAGAGCACCGCTCTGAGCCGGATGAATTGTATTACTTTGTTGTAGTGCATGTAGAGTGGATGAAAATTATTCTTAAGTAGCATTCTTCCCAAAGAGATAACGCTGACTGGCCTTTGTATGATGTTTTGTTGTGTTCCTTGAAGTTTTAAATACAATTTGAAATCCACCACAAGGTTTTGTACGTCCTATAATGGATTGTATTTTATTTATTGCAATACGCCACCTATTTTCGGCAGCAATGTGGTTGATATACAATACAATTTTTTAAATTGCTATGTATTCTCAGAAATTTGATGATAATATCATCTATCCAAAGCTTAGGGAACGTCTCGTAGAAGTATTATGCTTCATGGTATAGTACATAGTATATAATTCATCATTACAACCCTTCAATCAGGATTACGACCTAACTTCTCTACTTATGTATACACTGTGTGTTTATACCTATTATACATGAACGACTCCGAAAGACAGGTTTTAGAGAAGCTTTTCATCGGAATTTTTTTTCTCAGAATTTTTGTCAGAAATCTGCTGAGGATTCGCCCAAGAAATTTTATTTTCGTTTTTAGTTTTGTTGAAGATGCCTGACCTGGGGTTTGAATCGTGGCTTCACGTCTAAAAAGCCAACACACTAAATACTAGACAAAGGCGAGTGTTGCAATTGCAAGATTTTGTTTGGATTCGGATTCTTAGGCTAGAATTGATTTTGGTATCACAATGAGCCTAAATTGCGGACTATGTACAATCTCTTCCTTTAAGAGTGATCTTCCACCTTACATAATCGAATCTAGTGCCTTCGCTTTCTTTTGAGAGATTAGGTTCGGGTCTTCTTTATTTACTTTTTCAGTGGAGCAATCAACATAATAGGCTTAAGAACATGTATACTTACTTACTTAGATGGACTTTAAAACCCATTTTAGTCAGGATTAGAACCTAACTTCACACACCACTCATGTTGTGTGTGTTAATTTTATTCAAGAGTAGCAGGACCTGCAGTTTAATGTCGACTTTGAACGTTAGATTTGAGAAACTATTCATGGCAATTTTTTGTGAGAAACAAGGTTCAGTATGACAAGCAGAACCGATTAAATGACATACTTCCTCTCTCACTTAGCAAGCTATTCGGTATGTGTTTATAAAAATTTGGAGATTTTGTGTAAAGAGAAAGTAGCTTGGTAGGTAGGCCCATTGTGATAAAACAGTTATAACGACATATTGAGCTTCAAACCCAACATTGCTTTGTTATTAATGCGCACACTATTTATATAATCAATGAAAGACTTTTTCGCATGAGAATTCGCTTATTCGTTTCCAATACCAGATAGCAAGAATTTTTCGTTTTATTCTATCAGTTTGAGCTGAAATTCGAACTATAGGCTCACATCTAGTAAGCTAACACTCTAACTACTAGGTTAGGTTAGGTTAGAGGACGTGTACTTGGCAATTAAGACAAGTATAGTACTCGGAGGTCGAATTGACCCATTGTACAACGTCCTAGTTTCTCACACCACTTATGTTGTGTGTGTGTTAATTTTTATACATGAGTGGTGGGACCTACAGTTTAAAGTCGACTCCGAACGACAGATTTTTGAGCAACTTTTCATGGCAATTTTTTATTTACTCTCAGACTTTTTGCCAGAATTTGCTGTGAGGCAGTCGCCGAAGAAATTCTTTTTATATTTTGTTTTGATGTCTGGCCTGGGGCTCAAACCCTGGCTTTTACGTCTAATAAGCCAACACACTGACTACTAGACTTAGGCGAATTCTATGATCATATCTGTAATACTGTGATCACATTAATTGAGTGAGTTTAAGTGTTAAAATGCGTGGATTTGGAGATCCTTTCTTTAACACGTTAATCGCCATGTCAGTCATATGTGTCTGACGCTAATAAGTCCTACATGAGCCATGTCAGGCATATATGTCTGACGTTTTATTTATAAAGAAATAGTTACAGTGACAAGGTGTTATTCGGTAAATGCTACACGTACCACTAATTCCTACACAATGCGTTCAACGCTGTGCTCAAAACAACAGGATGCGTCAGACATATGTATAAGATTGACACGGCTTGTCGGGAAAAAAGTTTCAATATAGGGCCATGTCAGTCATATATGTGTTACATAAAAAATTTTGTTTTTCCGGGAATTTTGGCAAAAAAAAAATATTCTGTGATACATTAAGTTTCCTTGATACATTTTTAACTAAATTATCTAATAAAGTTACCATGGCCCATGTAAAAATTTTTCTGATATTATCGTGGCGAATAACGTGTTAAACAATTTGCAACGAGATTGTTGCAGAGACGCTATCCATCTCCTCTAGCAAATGTACTTAAAATAATTGTCTTAAAATATTCGTTTTTGTTTTCAATGTCCTCCCAAATTAATCTGAGTTTGTGATAAAAACCTATTAAATGAGTCAAATTTTGTATAATTTTCAGAGAAATTCCATTAAAATATTCTCTCATTTGAAAAGTGCAATAAATTATAGGCTTTCGACTGCTTAACCTTATTCATATATTGTTTCAATATCGGTTGCATAATTAATTCATTCATTGTAAATATAAAGATGATGATGAACACATTGAACACAAAATATGAAAATCTAATGTTTTTTGCCGTATTAAACCTGCTTGCACTCAATAATTTATGATGCTCTCTTCGCTCTATAACCTGTTTAGAAAGAAAAGGATATGAATTCGATTATAATACGATTTAAACACAAATTAAATCGAATCAAATTCAATTTCCCCTCCCCCACACCACAGGAAAACAATGGCATTTCTTTTTGCATTATTAAATGGCTTTCACTAGCAAAATCCTGTGTATTGCATAAAGAGCAGACGTTACTATTAGTTGTGGATGCTGGTGATGATGATGATGATGAGGATATTTGAAAATGGATTTGACCAGAAATCTATTTTGCAAATTAATAATTCACCAAAATGATTACTTCTGTTATGGATTTTATGAATTTCAATAGTTTTGTTTTGCTTTTAATTCAACACCATGAGGGACAGAGAGAGAGAAAGAATAGTAAAGCTATTATTGTTTCCAATGAAATGTAAATAATAATGAAACAGAAATCAATTTTTATATTGAATATGATCCTTAAGAAGCCGTATGAATATGATTTAATTTATAATCTCCACACTCATATATACTTTGGAGAAGAGAATGTAAATCACGAACTAGTGTCCAAGAAGTATGAAAATGCAACTGTAGGTGTATAATTGGATTTCAGTGTAGTTATTGGCAAATCATAAATTATTTTGATTTAATAAGAAACAATAATTACGACAGGGAAAATATGTACTAGAGTTTGCAAAATATTGTTATGAAACTATTTCATAAATACTGCATAATATGTGTGATTACTGGAAATATACAGTCGGTATGAATGGCATGCTTTGGTCGTTCAATAAGGACCTAAACGATACCTCCTCCTCCCTTTTAATTGAACGAATATCCTGGACAGTAAATTAAACAGAGGAGAGACAATCCGTACCCGCAAAAATGGTTATCTGTGAGAGTTTAATAGTAAAATTTATTTTTAAATTTAAAAGTTTAATAATCAGTCAATATCAGGACCAAAAACATAGATGATCTACATGGTATTCGGAACAAAAAATTAATTCTCGTGCAAAAAGGCCTTGATTACATAAATAGTGTGTATAAGAATAATAAGAAAGCAATGGTAGTTTTAGAGATCAATATGTTGATATAACTGTGGTAACACAATTGGCCATATATAGCCCAACTTGCTGAGTGGTTACCTCTACTTGCCTAGCTAATCTCATATAAATACGCACCGAATAGCTCGCTAAGTATGAGTGGCAGAGTGTGATTTAATCGATACTGCTGTAAATATTTCAATGTTAGAAATGTAGGTTGGCAGCTTGGACCAGGCACATACATACATACATACATAATTGGTCATTACAACACTTCAGTCAGGATTACGACCTATCTTCTCACATCTCTCATGTGGTGCGTGTTAATTTTATGCATGAGTGCATGTGGCAGTCTAAAGTCGACTCCGAACGACACATTTTTGAGAAACTTTTTGGAGGCAATTTGTATTTACTTTCAAAGTTATTGCCTCAGAGTTTTGTACGAGGTGTCCGACCTGGAGTTTGAACCGTGGCCTTACGTCTAATAAGCCAACACACTACGATGACAACCGGACACTGAAAAACTAAATGAACAGGACCCGCACCTAATCTGGTAGAAGAAAACGGTGGCTTTACATTGGATAAGGTAAGGTGGCAGACCACTCTTATAGGAAGAGATCAAAATTAATTCTATCCGAATATCAAACATTCCCAAGAGGCAACCAACTCGAGTCCAAAATAAAACTTGCTATTGCAACAATCTTTATATTAGAGGGTTCAGTCAAAGATTTCAGAAACACATGAGGTGACACATGAGGTGAAAAACAGTCTCCTCCTTCTTCTGCACTCCACAGCTCCTGCAGAAGTTATTTGCCAAAATGCCAAGATTTTCTTAATGCCTGCCAAAAGGACAGAAGAATTTCTATTGTGAGATAGATAGTCGCGCGATTTAGGGACAGAAGTAAGCCGTTCTTATCCATAGGAGTCCACCAGGGTCTAGCAATATTGCATGTACCTTCGTACTGTCCACGAAGTGGAGCTTTCCCGTAATAAGTGTGGCTAAGTCTGCCCAGGTCAGACATCTCGAAAAAATATGAAAAATATTTCTTCGGCGACTTCCTCTCACCAGATTTCTGGGAAAAACTCTGAGAGTGAATAAAATTACCATGAAAAGCTTCTCAAAAATCTATCGTTCGAAGTCGTCTTTAAACTGTAGGGTCTACACTTGCGAATAAAATTAACACACACAATATAAGTGAAGTGAGAAGCTAGGTCGGAATCCTGGTTGAAGGGTTATAATGACCAGTTATGTGTGTATGTGTATGTGATATCTAAATTAACTAAGGTAATTGGAAGAAATACGCCCTATCGGAGATTGCGCGCCACGTGCCGGCTCTGACTAGCACATTAGCTATGCAATTTCCAACGGTATCTCAATGCCCCGGAAATCATAATGCACCTGTACTCTCATATTTGTCTGTGATCTGCGAGCCAAAATAAAATATTTCCATTATTTATTCGATTATATTTCTGTTAAACATATGCTTAGAAATATATTCAAATAAATTCGAATAAATTTTTCCGTGTTTACAGGCCACCGACGAGGGCTATGTAGAGGACATAAATGGTATACTGAATTGCGGTGATTTACCAAATCTTTATCAGCTGGAAGATAAGGCTGCCATAATGGAAAATATGTTAAGTGTAGCAAAACAATTGGTAAGTATCTGAAGGCTACAATCGGAATTGGAAAGTCTTGCGACGACTATTTTTATAACCGAGTATCGCAAAACTTTCCAAGCCATCAATACCAAATACTGTAGCAAAAAAAAAGAAGAAGAAGAAGAAGTAAAAGAGAGAGAGGAGGGAGAGTGAATTCAACTAAAATTCAATTTATTTTTGTTTCCGGTAAATCAAAATTTCATAAACTTTACAACAATTGACATGCTGAACTGCTTGCTGTTTGCTTATGCTCTAATGCACTGTGATTTCCTCCTAATAATGTGGTAACAACAATGGCATGGCAACTGCGACTACAATTACTAATGCTATCAATGCTACAATGGCGATTCCTGTTTATGCAACATTATAATAATAATGCTGTTTATGGATGATGATACTTCTGCTGCTCAATGCTGATGTTGACGTCGATAATGATGCTGATGCTGATGTTAATGATGATAACGATAAACGATAAAACAATACCACTTACTCTGTTTATGATAATGACAACCATAATAACTTATAATATTTGATTTTTAAACCTCTACACCCCTCTCCCCCCTCAATAATATTATCGATTATCCTTAAAATCATTACACATTCAATTACAAATCCCTTTATAATGATGATTGTTGCTTGGGTGTAAACTATTTTGCATTTGTTTATTGTATGCTCCTCTGCAATGTAATTCGTACACAAAATTTACATTTGCCTACAATTGTATTCGCAATACAACACTCGTAAATATTGTAAAACTTTTAGGGCAGATCTGTTGATCCATTGCCCAGTGAGGTGTATGCATTTTATATTGAACGCATTCGAGAGCAATTGCATGTGGCATTGGCATTCTCACCCATTGGTGAATCGTTTAAGGAACGCATACGTATGTATCCATCGTTGATAAACTGTTGCACAATCGATTGGTAAGTGTTTTGAGTTTTTCAATTTTTTATATTTTCTTTTACCTTAACACACACTATCTAACATACCCATTTATGGTCAATTTGTATATGTATGTATGTTGAACGTTTTCATTTTACTCAGTAAAGTTAAATTTTTGCTTGATTGAGTTTTTCATTTAAATTTTGAAAAATATTTTCTTTACAAAATAAAATTCATTTCATTTTGAAAACCTTTAAAGAAACTATTTGTATAGCCTGGTTGGCTGTTTGTGCTCAAAATAACATGAAAACAGCAGGAAACACAAGTAAACTCGTAAAGGACGACTACTAGATGCCCTACTCCACATGTTTCTGACAAAAGTCGCTTACTGTTGTATTGATCCTGGTATTTGGAAGGGAATGAAAAGGGGAGAGATGTACAGATTGGATTACGCACTTGTGGCTTTTCCCACCATCTTTCAGATCTGAAGGCCCAGATTAATTACCTATTAAAACCTGAACAAAATTTCGGACTCCTAATAAGATATTTACACTGGCAACCACTTAGCCTTCAGTGGTGGTCCAGTTCAATTTGTATAAAATTTTGGTAACCTTGGCTGGATAACATCAATTAACAGTGAAAGTCGCCATAGTCTAGTAGGTAGTGTGTTGGCTTATTAGCCGTAAGGCCACAGTTCAAACCCCAGGGCAGACATTTATGCGACAATATGAAAAAATATTTCTTCGGCGACTTCCTCTCAGCAGATTTCTGGCCAAAGCTCTGAGAGTAAAAAGAATTGCCATAAAAAGTTTCTCAAAAATTTGTCGTTCAGAATCGACTTTAAACTGTAGGTCCCGCCACTCAAGTATGAAATTAACGCACTCAACATAAGTGGTGCGAGAAGCTGTGTCGCAACCCTCACTGAAGGGTTGTAATGATCAATTATGTATGTATGTAACAGTAAAATCGATATTATAGACAGCAAGATGAGTATTTAGAAATATGATCAGGTCAACGGTGTTTTAGCTGTTCATAAATAACTGTCTACATAGCGTACATATATTTAGATGAGTCCAACAATATGAGCAATGACGATCTGTGACAAATTACCCCTGAAGTGGTAATTAGGAGGCTCATAAAAGGAAAGAAAGACTAGATACTTATGGGCCTACGACTCTATTAAAAAGGCTGCATTAGAATGACAACAGATGACCATCCCACCTCAAGAATCAAGTACAAAAATGCTGTTGAAACCTTATGTTCCCACGAGACATAAATAAAGGTATATGAAAGTTCTTATGGTAAAATGTTAAGGGGTTTAGATGGATTATTGTATGAAGAGATTGTTCTAGGATAGGATACAATATTTTGGTCTTGTAGCATCGAAATCAAAGCTTACACATATACATTGGTCATGATACCACCTGAAGCGATGTCCCAGAGCTGACAACTACTGAATAACCGGTCTCGACAATTAGCAGCAGTACTTCTCAATAAGCATGACTCGTTTAGAATCAATTTGATATCAACCTTAAAGGGTTTATCGAGTGAAATTTGTAAGCACATATGGGTGCACTTTCTTTTTAATTTAAGAGGATATTATATGGGTAGCCGTAGTCTAGTAAGTACTGTTTTGCTTTAAACGTGGACCGAAATCTCGAACAAAACGACAGAAATGAGAAAAAAAAATTTCAGCGACTTCCTCTCGGTTTTCTGGCAGAAATTCTGAGAGCAAGTGGAATTGCCAAAAAAATTTCTCAAAAATTTGTAGTTCGAGACGACATGAACGGTCGTTATAGTCTAGCAGATAGTGTATTGGCTTATTAGACGTGAAGCCATGGTTCAAAACCTGCGTCGGATGTCTCCGGCAAAATGAAATATGAAAAGAATTTTTTTTTCGACGGCTTCCTCTCTGCAGAATTCTGACAAAAACTCTGAGAGTGAGTGGAATTGCCATGTAAAGTGTCGTTTGGTGTCGATGGAATAAACACAACATAGGTGGTGTGAGAAACTACGTCATAATCCTGACTGAAGTGCTGTAATGACTAATCATGCACTAGGGCCATTGCTGTTACGTATGTGGCAAGCGCTCCGGTGGCTTTACCTAAGCTGTTGGAGACGTTGGCTGGGGTGGTCAAGGGAAATGGCAGGGGCAAGGAGGCCTCCAAGTTATATGGGTAGCACGTTCTTAGACATCGGAGGCTACTTACTGTATTTCTTTTCTTTTTTGATCGTAATGCTTCAACATAATGGCTTTCCAAAAACACTTTTGGAATATATTTCAGATCATGAAAGAAGTGATCTCCAAAGTATTTTTGTTTATGTTCCCCTAAAGCTAAGAAAAGTTACTAAAAGTTCTGAAAATTTTTCTCTTTTTTCACGTCGCGGCTCTAAGTCTCATATGCTCAAAAATATTGCAATTGCATTGAAATAACTCGCAACACCATTATCTTTACAGGCTCCATGTATACCAGTTCCACATACAGCCAATATAAGCCTCTTAACCAACTATAGGGCTTTAGTTTTTTTTTTTCTTACAAAAAATAAAAAAATAAATAAAAAATAAATTTTAACAATACTTACAACATTTCCTTTCAAGATCACAAAAGTATGAAAATAATGAAAAAAAAAATCTACAGAATTGAATAACAAAACGGCATAGAGAGACACCATTGATAACAACAACATAAAAATGGGAGAGAAAAAAACGAGAAATCAGGAAAATATTATGAAGAAAAATTCTGTTTCCTTCCTATTTTCTACTCTATTCTACTCGACTATTTTCTCTAATAGTTTTAGTTTTTTGCTTTTACTATACATATCCTGCCGGCATGGAAGGGAGTCTACATTCAATTCACAATGTCATGACACTCTTTCTCTCTCTCTCTGCCTATCTCCGTAGCAGTGTGAGTGTTTCTATTTTAACAATATTTGCTGGCATAAAGGAAACGAAGAAAAAAAGGATAAAGAAAAAGAAGAAGAGACACAATTTAAATTGTATTAAAAATGTGTGTAAATAATAAAATTATTTAAGAATGTATTGGATATTTAAAGCTTTACCCTGTTACTATTCAAATTACAGCAAATGGCCAGTATTCTTAATTCATGTTAACAAAAAAATATTTCACATTGTTAAGGGAATTAGCAGGACAATAAAATTTGTTTCTGACATTCAAAATTTCATTTTCCAAATTTCTTTACAATCTGCAACATTGCAAATGCAATTGCAATTTCATGTCTCTCCTAAACATGTTACTTGAAATTTTAATTTTTAATTAAATTATGCCAATAAATGTTATGGCAAAAATCCTTCTCCATATGCTGACATTCAAACTCAAACTTCAAAATGAAAGTGTCTTCCTTATTATACTCCGATAATTTTACCTGAAAGGATATGGATAAACGAAAGAAAATTTCATAAATGTCATCACGAAATCGTCTTTTCATTTATGATTTATCAACAGCAGTTCATCATCATTGGTTATGTGTGAGAAGAATGGTTAACTTGATTTTGCTATAAGTGGGTGAAGTGAGAAGGAAACAAAAATATTGCTATTCAACTTACTTACTTAATTGGTCATTACAGCCCTTTAGTTAGGCTTACAACCTACCTCACTCGTGTTGAGTGTGTTAATTTTATATATGAGTGGTGAGTGGTGAAACTTACATGCTCGAGCCAGGGGTTGAACCATGACCTTTTGCTAATAAACCAACATACTATTTACTAGACAAAGGCGGCTTTAATTAAGGAAAATATTACATACGTACATAATTGGTCATTACAATCCTTTAGTCAATATTACAAACTAGCTTTTCGTATCACCCATGTTGAGTGTGTTAACTTTATACATGAGAGGTGGGACCTATAGTTTGGAGACGAATCCAAACGACAGATTTTTGATTAACTTTTCATGGCAATTGTATTTTACTCTCAAAGTTTTCACCGGAAATCTGCTGAGGGGAAGTCACCGAAAAAATTTGTTTCTCCTTTTTCGTTATGCTGGAGATGTCTGAGGCTGAACCGATGGCTCTTGCTAATAATCCGAGACACTACGACTTCAACGACGGACAATTAATTAATGAAGTCAATTCCAACCAGGTCCGAAAATTCTTCGAATATATTCTGTTGTTGCTTAAAAAGCAACGTCTGCTGTGAGAAGTCTAAGGCAGTTCGTTCTTTAATGCCTATACTCTCCCTCCCTAGAGGTTGCACTAGAGGTGATTGTGATAAGGGGGTGATATACTTTCTCTCTTTACTATCTAAACTCTTCCTA
Organism: Sarcophaga subvicina; assembly: GCA_936449025.2. Taxonomy (NCBI): domain Eukaryota; kingdom Metazoa; phylum Arthropoda; class Insecta; order Diptera; family Sarcophagidae; genus Sarcophaga; species Sarcophaga subvicina. Next base: position 100,538,709 of record OW388083.2, on the reverse strand, counting down.
GAAGTTGAACTGGAGGTATTTGTGATAAAGGGGAGATAGAACTTCGCTCTTAATAGTCTATACTCTCCCTAGAGTTTACACGGGAAGTACATGAGATAAGGAGGGTGATAGAAATTCTCTCTTTAGAGCCTAGAGGTGGCACTGGATATAATTGTTATAAGGGGCTTGAAGAATTATTTTTGAGTGGAATTAAACCCCCTCAAATTTCATAAAGTTCACGTACCATGATAGATTGAAAGAGTAAGGCAGTTTTCAGTAGAACCTCCAAAACAGATAATTTGAGGGCAATTGAGGACCCATTACGTTCAATCGATATTAACACGTAATGCAAGAACTTCAAGCAAGTAAGGGGTTAGTACGACCTGCTGCACAGATAATACGTTCACTATCTTTCGCTCTAATGAAACCTCATATTTATATGGCAACATCTAGAACTTATTGTTGCTTTATTATTGATGTTTTTTTTTGCAATATTTTGTGGTATTTATATGTAGTTTTGTTATTATAATTTGATCTGTACGTATTGATACACTCGTGAATTCTCTATTATTTTAAGGGAGTCAGATTTCAGTAGGACGTTCAGAACAAATAATTTGTGGAGGAAGACTCAATATGTTCAATCGATATTAACATATGATGCAAGAACTTCATGCGAGATCTTCCTGCATAGATATATGAGACCCAATGCATTCCATTTAAATCTATACGTTTCGTCTTCTACTACGACGAACTATCTTTTGTTTTATTGATACTTCATACATATTGTTACGTTTTTATCTTTTTAAAAAACGTTTAGAATATAAGTTCGTTAACTGCAAACCAAGTAAAAACAAATATTTGTTTAGTTTCTCTTAAGCTCTCTTTATTGTACACACTACTTTTGTGCCACTTTTCACTCTTAACTGATACAACAATAATTGCTTGTTCACTTTACTACTTTTGTTCACAAAAATTGAAAAACATTTGGTTTCAACAGGACGGCGCTACGTGTCATACAGCCGAAGCTACACAGCCGCAGAGCTGATGTAGTTTGGCCACCTCGGAGCTGCGATTTGACACCGTTGGACTATTATTTGTGGGGTGGCGTCAAAGATAAGTGTTACGCCGATAAGCCAGGGATAATATTCGTGAAGCCATTGGTGAAATACAGCTGCACAAAATCGATAAAGTGCTTAAAAATTGGACCGATCGTGTAGGCTACTGCATGGCCAGCCGAGGCAGCCATTTGAATGAAATTATTTTCCATTATTAACCGGAAGGATTGTACTTTCAAATAAAAAGAGAAATTTGAGAAAATATTCAGAAGTTTTTTTTAAAGCATTTAAAAAAAAGTTATTTGGCGGACCCTTTACAATCATAACCCCTTTCCAACATCCTCTCCTTTTTATCCATCTATTATCCTTCCCTCTGTAAGGACGTGCCAATTCGACCTCCGGGTACTGTACTTGTCTATATTGACAAGTACACGTCCTCTAACCTAACCTAACCTACCATCATAAGGGTAACAAAAATATGATACAGTGCCCTCTTAATAAATTCTTTTAAAACACTTATAAATTGCTCCACTGAGTATACTTTTGTGGATGCTGCTTTAAATGTAACAACCTGCTGCAATTTCTTATCCTTCAATGCTCATATTAAGTTGTCGTCCAGTACATTTATTTTTTTTTTTTGTACTCTTTGTTTTCCTTGAATTATTCCGAACGTACCTACACATATACATGTCCATATAAACTTACATTAGGAGCACACACACACATTCGGATGCTGCACTACTCACGATTTCCTTCTACCATCTTTAACAAGGTACATGCCATGGCCGGTAGACGCTTTAGAACGTGTTGCGGAATATTTCATCAGCTCAATGAAATTGGGTCAATCACAAGAAGCAGAAGACACGGAGGCCAATAAGTCACTTGAATCATCCGAATCGAAAGAAAGTAAGAAAAGTTTAGAGGAAGTACAAGAAATTGTATTGAGTGATTTGGAAAAGGAATTGGTGAAATGTGTGATGCATTTTAATCAATCCGTTATAGCGGCAAGTGAAAAGTAAGTTAAACATTACGGTAAACGAGCTAAGGAAGAGAGAGAGAGAGAGAGAGAGAGAAATTATACACACATAAGACGAGATAATAAAATTTTAAAATTTTCTTGTTTTTTTTGTCGGTTGCTCTGTGTCTTTGACTAGATGTTATACGGAATTGGGCAGAAGAAATTATGTTACACCCTCTTCCTATTTGGAAATGTTAAAAGCATTTCGTACTTTCTACACCAGAAAGTTGGATGAGATAACACGTTTAAGAGACAGGTAAGTAAAGTAGCATTAGTAGCAGCAGCAAAATCTGCAGTAGTATTGACTCTTAATCAATTTATTTTAAATTGTCATGACACTAAAAGGCATATGAATTGTTTTGCTGCACAGATATACTACAGGCTTGGAGAAATTGGATTTTGCTGCCGGTCAAGTGGGTGAAATGCAGGCAAATTTATATGATTTGCAGCCCAAATTAAAAGTACTCTCTGAGGAAACGGAAAAGATTATGGTGAATATTGAACGTGAAACTGCTGAAGCAGAAAAGAAAAAGGAAGTGGTAGGTGCTGATGAGGCAGCAGCCAATGAAGCGGCTGCAGCTGCCCAGGCCATTAAGGATGATTGCGAAAGTGATTTGGCCGAAGCCATACCCGCCTTGGAGGCTGCCTTAGATGCCTTAAACACTCTTAAGCCGGCCGATATATTTGTGGTGAAATCAATGAAAAATCCACCATATGGCGTCAAGCTAGTCTTGGAAGCGGTATGTGTAATTAAAGGTATTAAGCCAGATCGTAAACCTGATGCTACGGGTCGTATGGTGGAAGATTATTGGGGTGCCTCTTTGCGCATGGTCAGTGATATGAAGTTTTTGGAATCCCTTAAGACATTCGATAAGGATAATATACCGCCGCTCATAATAAAGAAAATCAGAGAGAAGTATAAAACACAACAACAACAACAACAAAGTTTTAATTGAAAATGAAATCTTCTTTTACGCTTGAATTTTCGTAGATACATTGCTGATCGTGATTTTGTACCGGAAAAAATCAAATCCGCTTCTACTGCCTGTGAGGGCTTATGCCATTGGGTGCGTGCCATGGATGTTTACGATAAAGTTGCTCGCATTGTTATGCCCAAAAAGGCTGCCTTGGCCGAAGCAGAAAATGATTTGGCTTCTCAAATGGAGAAATTGAATTCAAAACGTGCCGAATTACAAGTCATTTTAGATAAATTGCAGAAACTTAATGACTTTTTTGCGGAAAAATCAAGACAGAAAAAGGGCCTAGAGGATGAGATTGATAATTGTGAGAAGAAACTCAATAGGTAAGTCACTGCATGGATGTAAAGAAGGGCCTTATTAGGGCCTGAACCTTTGAAAACTCGTTATTTGAAAATTAAAGAGAATTTACTGTAGGACTGTAACCATGAGTTGAAAATCTTAAGCTTTATAGCGATCTAGTGTTTCCTGAATAAATTATTTAAAGGCTGGTATTATCAATTTATTTATAAAATTCGAAATACACGATGAATAGTATTTGGCCTTCATCCGCTTTGAAATCTACATTGTCTGAGATATATTCGCCCTTATTCTGGTTGTCGTCGTCGACGCAAGACGACGTCGACTTACGTCGACAATTTAAAATTGGTATTCTGTTTGTCGTTATTGACAGTTATCGTTATTGACTGTCGACACACATTTGGTATTCTGTAAGTTAATACTCAGTCGATATTGTGTTGTGTCGACTCTGATTTTGTCGACATCATTTTTGGTAACGACGAGCATTAAAAAATTAATTCTTGTGGTGAATTTTTATTGCTTACGTTTTTCTTCCTTAGCACAATAGCGATATGGATCGCCTTGATATCCATAAATACAGTTACACGTCGCCAAATGGTTTCTAACAAAACATTCAGCATTCTGCTCACAGGTACCAGGACATGCGTCTTTACATTTCTCATTAACACATGTCCTGTTCGACAGGCAGTCGGAATCAAACATTCCAGTCGACAACCTTCATAAAAATTGCCAAATTAATCAGGTAAACATTGACAAGATACAACGCCATTTTGTTGGCGGCATTGAGCATAGGGTCCACAAGGCGATGGATTGCAAGGGTCTACAACTTCGGGTGGATTTTGTTGTATGGGGGAGTATAGCACAAAGGGATTACCAGTATAGCCAGACTCCCAATAACACATTGGAGTGTGGCTATTAACACGACAAACTGCACTTTGTCCGCAAAGTCCTGAGCAGGGATCCTTACATTTCTAACAGAACGGACTGTGGTTTACAACATTGCAAAGCGCAAAACGGCCACATATTCCTGGACATGGATCAATACATCGCTGATTTTGACAGGCCTGATGATTTTTTTTTTAAATAAACCATAAAAACCATAAAATGAATCGGCTGACTTAAATATTAGAGATGTGTGTTTAGTGTTATTACAATTTTCGATAAACAGTCGACGTCTACACAGTTCTGTTACAGAATACCAAAACAGTGTCGACGACGATAGAAAACGATGTCGACTCAAAACCGACGACGACGACGGTGATTGTTCTACATACTCGTATATGTTATTCTGGTAAAGCACTCCCTCCTATTTTAAAATTTTTATTCAATTACCCTTTATGGCAACATACAGTGCGCGTCTAACGAAACTATACACTAAAGATAAAATTCTAACAACCGCCAATATCAACTTTTACCACTTAAGGAGAGTACCCGAACAAATTCGTCAAAATTTCGAAAAAAATTTATTTTTTTTTTTGTTTCAATTTTATAAACTGGTTTTGGAACAATTTTAAAATAAAAATAACGGTAATGTATTAATGTAGAGGGTTATCCATTTCGTAGCTTCAAAAGTAAACGTAAATAAAACACATATAAAATATTTTTTTCATGATATTTCTTTTTTATTGTAAAGTTTGAACGTTGTTGACATTATGTGTGAAACACTAAATAATTTAAATGACCTCCACATGCGAAGTGTTGCAAGCATAGATTCTTTTGGGGTAATTTTCAACCACTTTTTGACCCATATTGAGCGGTATCTCAGCCATAACTTGACGAATGTTGGTTTTTAAATGCTCAAGAGTTGAAGGTTTATCTGCATAAACACGGTCTTTTGCGTAGCTCCACAAAAAAGTCTCATGGTGTCAAATCGCATGATCTTGGTGGCCAGTTGATATCGCCACGACGAGAAATTACGCGACCAGGAAATCGCTCTTGCAATAAAGCCATATTGGCTCCAGTTGTGTGGCATGTGGCACCGTCTTGTTGAAACCACATATTCTCCCAGTCGTATTCTTCAATAGCAGGCAAAAAAAGTCGGCTAGCATACGACCACAACGCTCCGAATTGACGGTGACAGTCGTTCCATCGTCATTTTCGAAGAAGTAAGATCCAATCACACCTTCGGATCAAAGAGCGCACCAAACAGTGACTTTTTTTGGATGTAATGGACTCTCTTCAATTACTTGAGGATTCTCAGAACCCCAAATACGACAGTTTTGTTTATTAACATACCCACCGAGTGTGAAATGTGCTTCATCGCTGAAGAAAATTTTGTTCGATACCTGACTGTGGCAGAATCATCATTTTTGTAGTAGGTTATGATAATTTGTATGCGTTGTGTGATATTTAAGCGATCCATTTTCGTCAATGTCAGACCTTCAACTGAAAAGAAAAAGTTGGTTTCACAACTTAGTTTGACAGATGTCGAATTCCAGTTCCACACTTTTGAAAGCACGAAATGGATAACCCTTTATATTTTTTTTAATGTACAGTTTCTTTTGACGATCACTGTACTTTTTGCTTTTTTGCATCTTGGTCCATCGCTACTATCTGAGCTTGGCGAATGACATTTATGATGAAGTTCATGTGATATTATAATAATTCATCCTAGCGATCTCGCACTCTTATATACTCGTATACTTAATTGGTCACAACTCTTTAGTCAGTATTACGACCTAGCTTCTCACACCACTTATGTTGTGCGCGTTAATTTTATACATGAGTGGCGGGACCTACAGTTTAAAGTCGACTCCGAACGACAGATTTTTGAAAATCTTTTCATGGCAGTTTTTATTTACTCGCCGAAGAAATACTTTTTGTATTTTATTTTGATGTCTGGCCTGGGGCTCGAACCCTGGCTTTTAGTCTAATAAGCCAACACACTACCTACTAGACCACGGTCACTACAATAGCCAATAGTTTTGGCTGCGCTGAACTTCTTCGATGAGTTCGCGCATATCTACACGGCGATTACAACTGGCCGCTATGCATGCTCAAGTGAGCTTTGCTAATAAAACTCCAACCTAACGTAACCTAACCTCACTCTCAATCAATAGCTGATGTGTAGATGATATTTTATACAAATGACTCTGACAGACATTTTTAACGGATAGGGATTTTTATTTTCTTTTTAAAATTAAAAAAATTTAAAACAATTACTCTTGCTTTTTACCTTAAATGGAAAACAAAAAAATTTTTGAAAACAAATTTTCCTAACATTTTCACTACACTTTCGCTTCATTGAGAAATTTCTCTCTTTCGAAAATTTTTTTTCCAGAGCTGAAAAACTTTTGGGCGGCTTAGGCGGTGAAAAGACACGTTGGTCGGAGACAGCTCATAATCTGCATGAGTCGATAAGCAACATTGTGGGTGATGTACTGTTGGCCGGTGGTTGTACAGCATATTTGGGATTTTTTCCAACAGAGGTAAGTCAAAAACAAACAAAAGACAAAAAAAACGTACGTACTCGTATATACGCACTGTTATTGAAGTGAAGTGACAAACGGCAACAAATAGAAACGACAGTTTTTTAATTAGTTCAGGAAAATGGAAGAAAGAAAAGAAAGGATTTTTAAAAGCCAGAAAATCTTACAAGGATTTGAATTCCTTTTTTGTTTCTTTAATTTTTTCCTACAGCTTGTAACTGTATTATGCGTCCATATAGGGAGAATTAATGATGAACGGCTATCCTTAATATCTTCATGTCAAAACCATTTCGTAGAAAAATTTTCTTCTTTTTCCCTTTTTGCCTGAAAACGGCTTGTAAAACCTTTTAACAAAATCTCATATTCAAACAAAACAACAACAGGACAAAAAAGTAAATGGAATTTATTTTTTTTTTCGCTTCTCTTTACTTGGAACCTGATACCTCTATTACCAATTAGTTGACGCTTCTAAACAATAGACAAGGCTGACTGACTAACTGACTATTGCATTCGTGTTCGATGTTCGAACAACTCCATTCTATTGTTTTCATACTCCCATCACTTTTTAACGAATAAAAATCCTTTAACAAGGAGTTGCTACACACAGTTTTTCATTTCACTGCCGCTATCATTTGTTTCTAAACAAACTTTCATCTGATTTTTGTTTTTTTTGCATTTCATTTAGGAGTTTTTCACGGTTATATTTTTCCTATTTTTGCGTTCCTTTTAAGGTTTACTTTGTATGATTTTCATTTTGTTATTCGATATCATGTTCACCACGTCTATAGGCGGAAAAAGTTTTAATCCACCGTTCTTTGGCGTTGTCAATCAAATTGAAATTAATTACTGTCACGTATATTGTTCAATACTCTGGTAGGAGTACATAAAATAGTGGAAAAGAAAAATCGTGGAAAAATTGTTGGAAAATAAATGTTAAAATATGAATACGATTGCTGCATAGTGGTTGGTGTAGGGAGATGGTAAAAATTAAATTTTTATTTACTACGTACTAAAATGATAAATTTTGTATCCACAAAGTGCAGTTTAAAGGGAACCAAATGTTTAAAGTATGAGCTCGTAGATTGTAAATATAATAAAAATAAATTTGTTTTTAGTTTTAATTAAAATTCTTTATTATTCGAACAATTCTATGTGTCACTGTTCACAACTTTATGTAAACAACAACAATTGTTTTGTGAAAGTCGTGGCTGCCATTAAACAGATATTTTATTTCATACTTCCTCGGAACATGATATCCCAATCTGCCACTTCTACGGCCTCATCCCTAGATGGGTCGGGGGAGAAGAGCAGAGGCACTAGGCAATTGATCGGTCTATGGTGCCTATGGCCTGCTATAGACAGTGATAGAACAGGCTTACTGCTGAACTTGATAAAGCCAGCCTGAGTTTACTTATGGGTTTCATTGCAGGGCACTGCGAGACTAGATCGCCTATAAGGATTTGGAACAGATGTAGGGTGTATTGCGGTACTAGTCCTTAGTAGGTTGAAGTTGAAGACCCTGTGCAGGGCTTCTTCGAAGGTTTGACCTCTTTCTCGAGAGTCTACATTAGAGCTTTCCATAGATTCATAAATTGGTTGAACTGGTTGTGTGGTTGTGGACATCAAGATTGAAGTCGCCGTGGTCTAGTAGGTAGCGTGTTGGCTTATTAGACGTGGGGCCTCGGTTGAAAACCCTAGGTCAGGCATCTCCAACTGAACGAAATATGATAACATATTTCTGCGGCGACTTCCTCTTAGCAGATTTCTGGCAAAAACTCTGAAAGTAAATAAAACTGCCATGAAAAAGTTTCTCAAAAATCTGTCGTTCGGAGTCGTCTTTAAACTGTAGATCCCGCCACTGATGTATACAAATTAACGCACACAACTTAAGCGGTGTGAGAAACTAGGTCTCGTAATCCTGACTAAAGGGTTATAAAGACCAATTACGTCATCAAGGTTGTAGTCGTACTCTCTTGTGTATTTGTGCGCTATGTTTTTTTCCTCCGTCTTTTATATCCTTTCTTTCCTAACTCTTTTCCTTTTCCAACTTCCCTATATCCTTCACTATTCTCTACCTTTCTCTCTCTCTCTCTCTCTCTCTCTCTTTCACTTCTAAGACGAATTTACAATGGGACATTGTGATCTCTGGGTATTGTACTTGTCCCAATGACAAGTATATGTCCCCAAACCTAAACTAACCTCATCCAAACATGACTTCTTCTCGATTATCTCGAAAGAATACGTGCGTTTTTATGGAAAAACTCTTTACTTTATCTGTAAATGGTTTTAAAAGCTGTTTTATAACTTTTTTCGTCTTAATAGAGAATTATTATCGCAGTTGAATTCATTGTATTCTTTCAGTATCGTGTCAGTATACTTGAGGAATGGAATGATGTCTGTGCCAGACGTAAAATACCATGTTCGGAGAAATTCTCATTGGCCAGTACTTTGGGCAATCCAATGCAAATACGTGCCTGGTCTTTGGCTGGTTTGCCGGCTGATAATTTTTCTGTTGAAAATGCTTTGATTGTTACAAATTCAAATCGTTATTCGCTATTAATAGATCCCCAAGGTAAGTTAAATTTAAAACCAAATATTTTCAACATTTTTAATGAACTCTTATAAAACTTTTTTTTGTTTCTTTTCATTAAATTGGGGGCCATTGTTATAAAAATTAAATTTTAAAACAAAAATTTAAACATAAAGTACAAGCCAACAAGTGGATTAAAAATATGGAAAAAAATAATGACCTTAAAGTTATAAAACAGAGCGATGCCAATTACATGCAAATACTTGAATTGGCAATTACTTATGGTAATCCAGTATTGATTGAAAATGTTGGTAAGTCTCATACCCTCCGTCTATCTATAGTATCTACACATACATCTAACTAAACAATCCATAAGTTATTATGTATTTCAAAAATCTCTGTCTCTCTCTTAAGATATTTTTGTTTTATTATTGTTATTATTATTGTTATATAAGTATGTACACTAAGTATGCAAATATCAATAAATAATAACAAATATTTATTTATTTCAAATATTTTATATATGTACTTATTAAATGCCTAAATCTATGTATATACGTACATATGTACAGTGAGTGACAAAAGAAACTGTACATTAAAAAATATAAATATATTGTTACGTTTTAAAAATAGATCTGTGTTTAGTTTTAACTAAAATTCTTTATTATTTGCGCAATTCTGTGTGCCACTGTTCACAACAATGATGTAACAAGAACAATTGTTTTGTATGTTATTCCTCTGTTTACATCCTTTGCGTAAAAAATAACAATTCCTAGACAACTGTTCGACAGATCTTTGTAACGGAGATCTTCAAACCTCGATTAGTCTCTTCAAACGCACCGCGTCTTCACACAAGACTGACTGAACTTTTACTAACTCACTGGCCTGCTTTGCCTTGCCTTTTATATGGCAGAGTAAACAGTCTGATCATAGCTGCCAGATAAATGAGGCATCAAATCGTCAAATATTTGAGAAAAAAATCGTCCAAATCGTCGAAGACGTTTATTAAAATCGTCAAAAAAAAATCGTCAGAAAAATATTAATTAATTTTTTTCCAAAAACGGAGATATTTATATCATTTTCAGGAAAAAATTGTTTAAAGATTAAACAATCTATCCCAGTGTTGTTTATTGACAAATAAGCGCAGCAATAATATTGCATCATCTTAATCTATGGTGGTGTAAATATTAAGGAGTCAGAAGCTCTTGACATTCTGAGCATTCAGTGTAATGTTGGCTTCAACCGGCATATTTTTCAGTTCCTTCAGTTCCTTCTCATTTTTTATTTATTTATTAATTACAATACAATTACAAATTGTATTGTAATTATATACGAATGGAGTATCTTGACCATAGGCTCGGTGTAGTGCCACAGACCAGAGTCTCTGGTGGGAATCGAACCCACGACCCTCACGCTAATAGTCTAGCACACTACCCCCTAGACTACCAGGGCACCCTCTTTCTTAAGATCTTACGATCTTACTATTTACACCATTTGTAACCGACCGAGTTTGGAATACAACTCTCATGTATGGGTCGGTGCCTCAACGTCTATTTTGAGGTTTCTCGATCTTGTACAGGAGAGGCCGTAGTAGCTCGTTAAAGACAATGCAATGTGTTTCACTGTTCTATCGCGTCAACAAAAGGATTTTGCTCGAACGAAATAAGAGGACTTTTCCCGAAAATCATATATTTCTACGTATGTGGTCGATTGGCCAGTGGATCGCATACTGCATTACAGTAAAAATACGTTTTTTAGTCGGACTATTCGTATGTGGAACTTATACCCTGCAGAGGCCTTTCCTGTTACTTATGGCATAAATATACACAAGCCTAGTGTCCATAAACACTGTTCTCTCTTTCCTTCTTCAAATAACATATTTTCATATTCAAACACAATGCCATCGATCGCCTGAGTGTTGGTCGTACGAAACTATATAACGGCGCTTGCCTTTGTTCTTCCGATGGCAATATTAGAAGCTATACTCGAATTTTTAAAATTGTCTGCAACGACAACTACGAGGTTATTTAGGAGTTGTAATTTTTGGCTTTTAAGGGGTTAAAAAGGAATAAAATACAGCAAAATCATCACATGTATTCGAAAGTAACTTAAAAATATAATATTTGAAGTGGCTTTTAATATACTAAAGTAAAGAATATGATGTAAATTTTTAATTTCCAAAAATCGTCAAAATAAGGACATAAATCGTCAAATCGTCAATATGATATTTTTGGAGCTCAAAATCGTCAAAATGACGATAAATCGTCAAATCTAGCAGCTATGAGTCTGATGAATGTTTTTGAAGGCGAATTTTAGTGTCTTCGCCTTCTCAAAATCTCTACAAATGTAAATATCGTTGTTTACATTTATTCTTGTAGCGTTGTTTGTGGATTTTTGTTTACTTGTTTACCATTTTTTATATGCTGGTGTTTGTTGTTATATTAAATATGATAATTTGTAAACAGGTTTGTTTACTGCATTGTTTTGTTTTTGTCGCTTTTGTTTATAATTTTAATGTTAAACGAAGTAAAAGCAGAACACCACACCAGTGTCTAGATTTTTCCATTTTCGTAACAATATATATTAATAAATTACCGTAATTTTTCTTTTAAAATTATTTCATTGCCAGTCTTTAAAATTGAAAAAAATTACAAAAAATTTCGAAATTTTGTAAACATTTTTCAGTTGCTCTCCTTAAATGGTAAAAGTCGAGTTTGATGATTGTTAGAATTTTATCCATAATGTACAATTTCTTTTGATGGTCACTGTATGTATGTATGTACATGTGTATATAAGGGATAAATATTTAAGTATTCATTCATTTATTTATCCATTGAAACCTTCGATAAGTTAAATGCTTATTTTGATGACCTTAAATTCTATACATACATATGTACATATATATGTATGTAAAGAGAGTAAGAAGATATTCGTTTTTAGCATTTCAATATTAAAATTATAACATTCATGATTATTTGTATTATTTTATTATTGTTTTGTAACAGTTAATAACCATTAAATGTAATGCTTGTACTGTGTTGCCAATACCCTCCCATAATTATTCCATGGGAAAAAACTTTCAAATATCTTAAGAATCATTTTAATCTTCTCTTATTTGTGTTCTGTTGTGCTGTTAGTATTATAAACGCATACTTCAGAATATTATTAAACCCTTAGAGGCCCATTTATCTTGATAGGCATTATAATACAAATTTTGATGATAGTTACCAAGCATAGGGCTGGTTATCAAAATTGAATGTGGGTTATCGAAAAATTTCGTTTAGAAATGCTACCGAATGGCTACTCGTATTGGTGGTTTTTTTCTTTTTCCAAAGCCCCACAAATAAGATGGCAAGTGTCACCATAGAATTTTCGAGATGTGTGATCGAGTCAAGTCAGTTTTCGTCACCGTATTTAGGAATGAAAGATGTTTCGTTGTAAAAATTGAAGCATTTCAGCGTCTTTGATTGTCCGGGACTGCCATTACGTACCTACTTAATTGGCCATTAACAACCCGATTAACGGATTTCTGCCAGCCTTCACACGTCATTCCAAGTGCCTCTGCTTCTCGCGCGCATACAGCAGCAATTTGGTCCTTCCAAGCCAAACAAGGTCGTCCTCTTCGCCGATTCCATAGAATTCCTCGCATCAAACACCCGTCTCGCCGGAACATCCTGGTTCATTCGAAGAATATGGCGGAGCCAGCGCAGCCGCAGGATGTTAATACGCTGCACAACCTCCATGCCGTTGAGAAGCTCATACACTGTAGGATCGGATGCGAAAATTAACGCCAACTCGCACTGGACCGAAGGTCTTACGTAAGACTTTTCTGTCGAATACTCTCAAGGCTGCAACATCGATGCTTAATTGCGTTCATAATTCTGTGTCATAAAGAGGCACGGGGAGGATGAGCATCTTGTAGAGTATTAGTTTTGTAGTACTCGAGAGGCCTGTGCTACTCAATTGCTTATTGAAACCATAGTAGCACCCATTGCCAAGAGTGATCGTACAATTGATCTCCAGACTGGCATAATTTTCCTGGTAGCGACGGAATCAAGATGAACGAATTCTTTGATTATATCAAAAGTATAGTTACACGCCGTAATCTGGGATTTAATACGCCGCATGTCCCTATTTGCCAACAACTTATACTTCGTTTTGCGCTCATTTACTACCAGACCCTTCTTGATAAACTACTGCGGTCACAAGCAACTGTACACTCTTGTGGAAAATAGTGTCATTGCGATACACTTCCGCCTTTCGCAGAACACTTTCCCTGACGAAGTTGAAGAGGTCGAATGATAAGGAAACGATTTGTCTAAAACCTCGCACGCAGAAAGTTGGTAGAGTTCATTCCTTACCTTACGGTACCACATAAGTTGCTCAACGTCACTCTGTACAGCTTTATCAGCTTCGTGGGAATACAGAGCTTAGAAATTGCGGTACTAATACTGCGCCTATTGAAGGCAGCATTATAGTCGATAAAAAGATGGTAATGCGCCGATTTGTTTTTCATGGGTCTTCTCCATGATTTGAAGTCATTACTTCACATTGAAGATCTGGTTGCTGGTGGACTCACCAGCTCCCAAGCTGCAGTGGTAAGGTCAGATCATTGTTTTACGGATTGACTTCAGTCGGGTACACAATATGCTGGTAAAAACTTTACATGCATACGTCTTTAGTTGACGCATATTGAGGGGTCTCTATTTTTTAGGACAGGACACAGTACAAAAGATCCCCAATGGTTGGGCATACTTATCATACTCCTCCAGTCATATTTTGTAAATAAGCTGGTGCATGCAGCATATCAGTTCATTACATCCGGTCTTTAACAATTCAACAGGCACACCATCTGGACCTGCAGCTTTATCGTTTTTAAGTCGCATGGTTGCGAGTTTGTCCTCTTTATGACCACGTGCCACAATATGCACGTCGTAATCATTAATTGTGTTTCATCTCTAAAGGTGGAATTGGTGTCGTCATCGCCTCGTAGCAGTGTAGAGAAGTGTTGCCTAAACAACTTTAGAAGCCTCTGTGCATCTGTTACCAAGTTTCCGTTCCGGGCTTAAAACCTTTGATTAGATGTTTAATCTTTTGATAGAATTTTCGAGCATCATTCGTAAATCTGCAGAACTCGACTCCCTTACGCTCTTGCTTTTCTTGCTTCTTGCTCCGTCTACTTGCGTTCGTTTTAACAAACAAATGGCGAAGCTAACTGGACACTTTAGACATTGCAACATGTAAGTTGCCGTAGCCTAGAAGGTAGTGTGTTAGCTTATTAGTAAGGCCACGGTTCAAACACCAGGTCAGACATCATAAAGAAAATATGAAAAAAGATTTCTTCCTCACAGCAGATTTCTGGCAAGAACTCTGAGAGTCAAGATAATTGCCATGAAAAGTTTCTCAAAAATCTGTCTTTCGGAGTCGACTTTAAACTGTAGGTCCCGCCGCTCATGTATAAAATTAACACACACAACATAAGTGGTGTGAGAAACTAGGTCGTAATCCTGACTGAAGGATTGTAATGACCAATTTTGTATATAACATGTCACGAATGTTTTTTATTTTGAAAAAAATTCATGGAAAGATCAAATGAAAAGAAAAATTAATCCGTATCCACGTGGGCTCAGTCAAAATTCACTGTAAAGAAGATGCAAGAAATATCCTTCGAATATACTGGACAGATTGGGTCTCTAATTCAATCAATACCTGTGGCTGCAGACAAATTCCTGTTCAGTCGAATTAAAGATTTGTAGGCGAAAGTGAACTTGGAATGAAGGCGATTTTTTGTTTGTTTGTTATGCTCAAAGCAAAGATAAGACTCTGCCTGTTCCTAGCTGATGTCCTTCTTTTAAACGATTAATAAACTTTTGGAATATATGTGAAGTTTCTTTGTGGCCATTTTCTTTTTAATTATCGTTTACAATTTTTTTCTCGTTTCTTCTGTTTTTGAAATCATTTTGTAATTTCTCTCATTTAATCTCCATCTTATTCTGCAACAGAGCACATAAATATGCTTATGGATGAGAAAGGATTAAAATCCATTAGAGCAGATGGACTTACACAACAACAATAATAACTACTGTCATGGCTAAAAGCGGGTTAAGACTTGTTGGTCGTTCATTGTCTCTTTCTTTTGTTTTTTTCAAATACATTTTTGAAATGTTTGTTACAAGTATCGTGTTGTCGTTATCAAATTTTAAGATGGATGAACGAATGGATGGTTGGACAATGGAATGGTTGGATGATTGGTTGGTTGAATGCTTAGATACATGGTATGATGAGCGTGATTATGTTTGTTTTTGTAAACAAAGTATTTAACTTATTTGCGTTTTATTTTGCTATGCTATGCTGTACTGTGGTTATTATTGTTTTTGTTTCGTACCCATCATGGCTTTAATGATGAGTTCAAGTGTTTTTGAATTTATTTCTATCCGTGATGATGGTACTTGAACTGTCCATATACATGCCTGCCTTACTAGCACTTTCATATCATAAGTCCATACAGCAGTTGTTTGTCTGTATACCGCTTTAATCTGTCTGACAGTCTGTCGCTTGCATGCTTTATAGAAGAATTTTTTCCTCGCTGGCCCCTTTATTGTTCAGTTGAATTAATATTCCGTTTGCCATGATTAGTACTTTATTTTCATTTCATTTTTGATTCTCCATTGCTCTTTAAGAATAATTTTTTATCTTCTCCGTCTGTCTCTAGTTTTCCTATTTTCATGGTTTAATGAATGATTTCAAGCAATTTACAAATAACTTTCCAAGATTAATGACGTAATGAAATGAACCATAAATGATGCGAAAAATACAAAATTCAAATGGACAAACACCCAGAGCCATAGCCATGGCCATGGCTAATGCCAAAAAGAAAAACTCTAGGCCCCCAACATTAGACAACATTTTCTTGTTCCATCTTCTTTTGTTTCTTTTAAATGCTACGCAAAAACAAAAAGATAGACTGAACGAAAGCAAGAAACTTTTCAAAATTTCTTGCCATGTTACGAAGTAATTAGCAAATATCATCTCATCTATCTCATCTATGTATCTGTCTTGATGTGTTAATGTTGCTTGAAAATTATGTATTCGTCTAATTGAAATGGGATCATTAAAAATGCTCGTAATTTTAAGAACAAATTTTGATTTCTAACGTTTATGGTACTTTGAAAAGTTATAAAATTTATTTGAAAACGAAATGCTTCTTCATTCGCATTAAAAACCACTCAAGCATAATACAACAGCTTCCTTGGCAATGTTTCGAGAATTTCGTTTTTTTTTTCTTTTCTAAGTACCCAGCATTTAACATTTTTGTTGAAACAAAAAAAAGAATGATGAAATACGGAAATGATTTGCAAAATTTATTAATTCTTAACATAAATAAACTCATTATGTGATATCTACTTTTAACATTTTCTCGGTCTGTGTATGCTGTCTGTAGTAAATAAAGAATCCATTATATTTGCATTAATTTCAACATTTTATTTAATGTGCGTAATTCCACTATAATCGCTAACAAAGACGCTCATCTTCATCCAACAAAAACCTGAGGTACTTGGTTTTTCTTAACTTATATGACAGAGAAGTCTAGTAGGTAGTGTGTTGGCTTATTAGACGTAAAGCAAGGGTTCAAACCCCAGGTCAGACATCTTGAACAAAACGAAATATGAAAAAATATTTCTTCGGCGACTTCCTCTCAGCAGATTTCTGGCAAAAACTCTGAGAGTAAATAAAAATTGCCATGAAAAGCTTCTCTAAAATCTGTCGTCCACCACTCATGTATAAAATTAACACACACAACATAAGTGGTATGAGAAACTAAGTCGTAATTCTGACTGAAGGGTTGTAATGACCAATTATGAATGTATGGCAGAGAATTTTTCGACAACAAGATTATACGCCGTAGACAAAGAACAAATGATTAACTCCAAGTACTGCGTCAAGATTATAAAATGAATGCAGAAATATTCATAAATCATGCAACCGGTGGTTCAGTCAAGTCAGTTTTTAAACGCATGTGAATCTAGGCGTTATGCAATGACCCAGAATTCCTCACATATTGCTTAAAGCTGTTCGATTATTGCTTCCTTCATTTGGTCCAATACATACAGTGGTGGCCTTATAATTAGAAACGATGTTTCTGGAACAGATTTCTCTGGAGTAACGAATCTAAGTTTAATTTGTCCCAATCTGATGGAAAAACGTATGTAAGACGTCCTCCAAACAAAGCCTTTGATCCCAGGTACACAGTGAAAACTGTAAAACAAATTAACAAACATACATATTGCTAAGTCGTTTCTAATTATAAGCTCACCACTGTACATACATAATTGGTCATTAGAACCCTTCTGTCACGGTTACGACATAGCTTCTCACACCACTTATGTTGTGTGTAATATTTTCATACATAAATGGGGGAACTAACAGTTTATAGTCGACTCCGAACGACAAATTTTTGGCAAACGTTTTCATGGCAAATTAATTTACTCCCAGCATTTTTGCCAGAAATCTTCTAATAGAAATTCACCGAAGCAATATTTGTTCATATTTCGTTTTGTTTTAGATGTCTGACCTAGGATTTGACCCGAGGCCTCATGTCTAATAAGCCAACACACAACCTACTAGAAGACTACGCCGTCTTATATGGTCCAATACTTGACCGTATTTTAACTGATCGCTCAAAGTAGATACCTTCTAGACCTTTAAACTAACCTGATCACTTTTTACATCCACAGATTCAAGCATTTCGTTCAAGCCTGCTTTAAATGATATTCTTCTTCGCAAATGAAAATTTAGTTCAAAAAAATATTCAAGGGAATTTGAGACTTCTTTATGCATAATATTACTGACTTACTTACGTTATTGGCCATTAACAAACCCTGTATCAGATTTCAACCTGCCTTATAGCATCCTTCCAGGCGCCTCTGCTTTTTGTACGCTTTTGGCAGTTGGTCTCTTAAATCGATAACAGGTCTCCCTCAATTTAGTCCTTTTAGATAAGGATGTCCCCTTCGCCGATTTTCGCTAATACCCGCATCAAATACACGTCTCATCGAAACATGCTCATCCATTCAAACCAAATGGCCGAGCCAGTTGGATGTTAATGCCCTGCACAACGTCCACGTAGTTAAGGAGCCCATGCAGCACGTTATTAGATTTAATTTCATTCTGTTTTATGGGGAGAGCCGTAAATGGAAATTTGGTCTACTCAATATTTAAATTATTTCATTATTAGATCGGATTCCGAAATCATCGCCAATTTGTAGGACGATCCTCTCAAATGCGCTTAAGGCTGCTGCATCGGCGCTTAATAGTGCCAATGGTTTGCGCCGTAAAGAGGCACGGGGAGAGTGTTCGACTAGTAGAGTAGAAGTTTCGTCGTACCAGAGAGGTCTCTGCTGATCAATTGCCTATTGAGACCATACTAGCACCTGTTGGCAAGAATGACCCCACGCTAGACAAATTAAGGTGAACATGTCTCATGTCCGACTTCGAATCACGAATACAAAATAATAAAGTGAACTAAAAATCCAGATACTTACATAATTGATCACTGTCAGGATTACGACATAGTTCTTCACACCACCCACGTTGCATGTGTTAATTTTACGAAAGGGCAGCGGAACCTACAGTTTAAGGTACACAGAACAACAGATTTTTGAAAAATATTTCATGGCATTTTAGTGTTTTGTAAGAAAACTGCTGAGAGGAAGTCGTTGAAATATTTTTTTCCATATTCGGTTTTGTTCGATGTTGTGGTTTGAACCACGGCCTCACGTCTAATAAGCCAACACACTAGACTACCGCGACTAACCGAGATACCCTCAGACTATTTTAGAATTTAATGAAATGTAGTAGCCTGCGTTAGAGTGTATTTATCCAGCAATGTTTTCCTGTTTATGGACAACGCTGGACACGACAGAGAGGAAGTGGATAATAGTCTTATGGTAGAATTCGCAAAACGTCCACGAAACATACGCTGGTTTTTAGAATATGAAAAGCAAAGAGACCGATTACCGTACTGTAATGTAATTTCGGTAAGAATTTGCATTGCTTTTGAAATTTTGAAATTTATGAATGTTTGGCTAATTTTAGCATTAGTCTCTTGTATATTATTGCGGGACAATGATGATGATCATGATTGAGAGGTCTTCGTCCCCAAATATAAGCTTCGAAAAGAGGACATCATCTCAACTATCTTACGCAGGCCGTGCCTATGAATTGTAATGTATTATCATCATAGAGCAGAGGCATAGCAATCATTTTTTTTATATTTGTGATTAACAATTTAAAGCCCCTCTTAGCTGTTCTATTCAACAATACAAGGAAAACAATAGAGAATTTCGTCAATCAAAGCATTGGGGGGCCCTACAGCCCTCCAGAGAACACTATTACCCTGTAGACAATCTATTTGTCCATTCGCTTGACACAGAACATACCAACGACTCTTGGCAAAGATTTAGATCCATTCTTGAAGACCTCAATCCGATAACCTAAGGTGATGGTTGAGTATACCGCAGAGGGCTATACTGGCCCCTCACGAAAAACAAATTAGGGATAGAAAGGCATAAAAGGCCGTAGAGAGGATATCAACTTCCTGTTAATACTCCAGTCGTACTACAACTGTTTACAGATACTTTTTGAAAGCAGAATTACATACATACATACATACATATATACATACATACATACATAAATACATACGTATATACATACATACATACATACATACATACATACATACATACATACATACATACATACATACATACATACATACATACATACATACATACATACATACATACATACACAATTGATCATTACAACCCTTCACTCAGGATTACGACCTACTTTCCCACACCACTTATGTTGTGTGTGTTAATTTTATACATGAGTGGTGGGACCTACAGTTTAAAGTCGACTCCGAACCACAGATTTTAAGAGAAACTTTTTCATGGCAATTTTATTTACTCTCGGAGTTTTTGCCAGAAATCTGCTGAGAGGAAGTCGCCGAAGAAATATTTTTTGTATTTTGTTTTGATGTCTGGCCTGGGGCTCGAACCCTGGCTTTACGTCTAATAAGCCAATACGCTACCAACTAGACTACGGCGACGACATACAACAAACGATATATTTAAGAACGTTATCGACGAGGTATGGAGACGCCAGTTCATTACGAAGCACTCTGTTTCATTACGAAATATTCGTATATATCGTTTATACAGCAGACTGCTTCGCAAGGTGTTTTTCAATTCGATTGAGACGTTACAAAGGCTTAGGAATTAATTATTTAAAAATATTTCAAGAGCTAAATTAAAATTTTTTATTTTAAATTATATGAAATAAAAAAGAAGAATCTTTTGATTGATTGTAAATAAATTCGAGAATTATTTCCACTTAATTGCAGCAACGATTACAAATATCTGTAGATATGCAAATAGCTTTGCTGTGTGTTCATAATTGATTAAAAAATACTTGCAGAGATACTTCGTAAATTTGTATTCAATTATTCTATCATTTTTATGTCTTCATTTTATTCACGTTTTATTTTCGGGTTTTTTTTTCTTTTTTTTTCTGGCATTCAGGTGAACGGTTGGATTCAAATTTAACGCCAATTTTGGAAAAGAATGTAATTAAGCATAAAGGTGGCTACTTCATCAAGAGCGGAGATCAAATGATTGAGTATAATTTCAATTTTCGTTTATACATTACAACATGTCTAAGGAATCCTCATTATCCACCTGAAATTATGGTTATGGTAAGTAATACTCATGAACAATCAACAACACCACCATCACCACCATCATTGCCACAAACACCACCACCACTGCCACCAATTGATGTAACAACTAAAATGCTCATACATTTACAAATTTACACTCCACTCTATCTCGTATACCGTTTGCTTCAATGGTAAGAGAATCCTTGATTTCCTTTCAACAAACCAACGACGACATCTCGTTCTGTGTGTGTGTGTCAGTTAGCCAGTGAAACTTAAAAATCCGTGAATAAAATTTTTGAAATTTCAAGAAAACGCCAGAAAAAAAGGAAAAAGGAAGACGAGGAAATAAACTGAATTCAAAAGCTGCTTCGCTTAGTAGCATCGATGACAGACATGATGATGTTACTGATGGAAATAATGATGACGCTGAGGCTGAGAGTTGGCAGCACGACTTCAATGATGGCATCATGGATGGGTATGATGGCATAATGTTTGAAAGGAATGGTTGCCATCAAATGAATTTCAAATGAAATGTTATCAATCCAATGATTGTAATAAAACGTATAAAACAGTTTGTAACGGTTTGTAAAGTGAAAACAACAATTCCCAAAAAAAAAAAATTGAAAAACACCGGAATGGGGCTGTAAAGGAATAAAGAAATTTCCCATTTACATACATTTTATAGCAGCAGATGATTAAAGCAGAAAAAATATTGAAATTTTCTATTTCTTTTAAATGTTTTCCTTTCCTTACCTTTCCTTGCCACATCTTATTTTTATTTCACAATTCTTGACTATTGCTTTCGGGTTTTTTTTTCCAAAAAATATGCAAATTTTCCAAAAGAAAACATAACCATTATTCTTTAGCTACTCGTCGTATAGGTGGTATTGCTCAGTGAAATTACAAAAACAATTTATTTTAAAAGGATAGCAATGCTTAGAGTTTTTTTCAGAAACATCAACAAAAGGGTTCTATGAAAAGCGGTATAAAGTAGTAGAAGTTACGTTTTTACCTTTTAAAAACGTTTAAGATATGAGCTCGTAGATTTTAAATAAAATGAAAATAAATTTCTGTTTAATTTTAATTAAAATTCTTTATTATTCGAACAATTCTGTGTGCCACCGCTCACAACTTGATGTAAACAACAACAATTGCTTTTCTTTGTTATTCCTCTGTTCATACCCTTCGCGTAAACAATAACAATCACTAGACAATTGTTCGACAGATTTTTGTAACGGAGATCTTCAAACCACGATTACTCTCTTCAAACGCACCGGGTCTTCACATAAGACTGACTGAACTTCACTAACTCCCTCGCCTGCTTTGCCTTGCCTTTTATATGGCAGGGTAAGCAGACTGATGAATGTTATTGAAGGCGAATGTTGGTGGCTTCGCCTTGTCGAAATCTCTATAAATGTAAACATCGATGTTTCTTTATTGTTGGTTGTGTATTTTGTTTACATTTATTCTTGTAGTATTTGTTGTTGTATATTTGTTTACATACATAATTGCCCATTACAACCATTCAGTCAGGATTACGGCCTAGCTTTTCACACCACTCATGTTGTGTGTGTTAATTCTATACATGAGTGGCGGGACCTACAGTTTAAAATCGAATCCGAGCAACAGATTTTTTGAGGAACTTGTCATGGCAGAGTTTCTGCTAGAAATCTGCTGAGAGGAAGTCGCCGAAGAAATATTTTTTCATGTTTCGTTTTGATGTCGGAAATGGGGTTTGAACCGTGGCCTTACGTCTAATAAGCCAACACACTACCTACTAGCCTACGGCGACTTCTTTCTCAGCCATAAAATTGGTAAATTCTGGGTGGAAAAAAATCAGTCGTCTGAATTTACCAATTGGCGGACAATGACAAAGCATATGTACAGTGGTTGCCACTTCTTCTTTGTCACTACAGCTTCTGAAGATAACGCCATAGATTGTTTTCAGCACTTAAAAGTCAATGCCTCCTTCCTTATGACCGCTCTGAACCCTTTAAATTCCAGATTTGTCGGGTCATTGTTCATCCTTGCTTTGCAAATATGTAAAGTCAGTACGTGAAGGTTTGTTTTCACTCAATAGACAATTGCCAATTTCACGACCGAATTGGATTGTTTTAGTTTTTATACCAGCTTTAGCTAGACATTATTTCAGCTTGAATTATGCTACAATAGTCGGGTAGATTATGAGTCAATCTAAGACTCAAGTGATTCAAAACGATTTCACATACAAATTTGCTATGTGATCTTGATCCTTCAGTGAATACTGGTCTTCTAATTTCTGAAAGCTGAAGGCAGCTGTCAGAATAGGATATTTCCAGTGTAATTAAAATATCGATAGAGAGTTCAGATATCGTAGAGCCAATAGGAAGAGCTAACATTTTGGCACGATCGAAGCCTATCTTTACTGTCTTTATAACTGCTTGTCTTGTCAACATATTTGATGATACCCTGTTAGGATGATGACAAACAACTTTGATGCAGCAGTTATAGAATTTTTAAATATTTTGATAACAATCGTTTGCTTTAAATATCTATTCAAACCTTGGTGATTTGACTTCTGTAAAGCTAGCCACGAAAAAGTTGCTTCAAAAAGTGGTATCCAGTATATAATTTGATTACGAAGTCGTACTACTAATAAACAATTTCATGGTTAATACCCCTGATTCTTTACAGCGGCTTAGAGCAATTAACATTTTTGTTGTTCTGGTTGATTGTGTATTCAAATTGCAGTTTAGGTCGTATGATAGATAGTGTGAGTGTTGCTCACTTCAGATTCAGTAAGTTGCCCCTTGTGTCACAGTGATCTGGTATACGAATAATAACTTCAGTTTAGATTTTGGATCTTTGCCTGTAGGTGCCACTACCACATCACATATAAAAATGCCGAGCAGAATGTACATATTTTCGATGCCTTTTTAAAAGATGCACCTTTTTGTGATGAACCCTTTAAAATATTTTCCCACTTTATTTTATGTGACCACATTTCATATCAAATTGTAATAAGTTTCCTTCATTTCATTTTTCGTTTTCTATTTTATTTTATTTCATTTTTTTTTCTTCCACCAAGGTTTTGTGGGTAAATTATTTCAGTTTTTCTAAATGTTTTGTTGATGTTGGATACTTCTTTTGGTTTTTCTCTCCCTTTTTTCGTCCTTTTTTTCTATTATTTTTTGGTTTACATTTGCGAAATCAAAAACAAAAGTGTATGAAAAATGTGGTTCGTATACTTTGCAGACAACCACAACACTTCCATCAACACAGCCCCTCTTAACAATTTCATAGAAAATGTAAACGTTTTTCTATAAAGAAATTTGAAATTTACATACTACCCCCATGGCATACACGAATTCTAAACATTTCTATACAGTCACACACACACACACACATAAACATAAACTGATTTTTCTCAATACATTGTGTTTTAAATTTTATTCATCGTTTTCCTTTTTTTTTGTTTTTATTTTCAAAAATTATTTAAAATGCATTGCCAACCACTTACCACCGCACATCAGGTAACCGTAATAAATTTTATGATTACGGAACAAGGTTTACGTGAACAACTGCTGGCTACTGTGGTGGCACATGAACGTCCCGATTTGCAAGAAAAGAAGGAACAATTGATTATTGAATCGGCAAAAAATCGCGATGCTTTGTATACAATCGAATCAAAAATATTGGAGGTAAGCACGTTTCACCATTTAACTCCAGTATATTGGCGTTTTTCTTTTTGTTTTGCTTTTTCCATTTTGCTCACTCACAACCTTTATTTTTAATTTACAATTGTTGCTATTCTTCTTCTTTTTCTATGTTATTTGTTGTTATTCTATTTTTATTATTATTTTGTTTCGTTTTTATTTTTCCTTTCATTTCATAACTTCATTTCAAATTCAATTATTGCTTACCGTGTAGCACTTTTTGTAGAGAAATATTGTATTTGTACCCGTAATTTATATGTTAGGTGGGTAGGTGTGATAAGTTCTTGACGTAAGAAACTAGTTTTTGTTGTTATTAATTATATAAACATGTTTTGTGAATATGATAATACCGGTTAATGGCTTGGAATATTTTCTTCTTTTAAATGCGATCAACACTGTGGGTATGGCCCCTCAATAGGAAGAAACTGTACATTAAAAAACAGATACATTAATAAATTACGGTTATTTTTATTTTAAAACTAGCTGTACCCTACGCGTGTTACTGCGCCACCAATAAAAATAAATTTGCAGGAAAGACATTACACAAATGTCCAATTAATTTTGAATCATTTTATGGATTTTCTTTCCCGTTGTCCAGATGATTCAGACCAACGGGCCTGAGTAGTACGCATTCGATCGGGTCTCAGCGGCTTGTAATCGAAGATTTTCCAGTCTCAATGCTTCTTGAGGTATAGGTCGTCCAAATGCTTGTCGCTTTCGAGGCGTGATTGCACGGGAACGACATGAAAAATGCGTTTAAATTTATTAGAATCCCACAATGTACCCAATCCAATTGAACCCAACAGCATTTTTAAAAAAATTTCAAAATTAAAATGTTTCAAAGTTGTGATTGACATTTTACGGGAGTGAGTTATACTAAATGTTATTGAAATCATAAATGATGAATCCTAAAATGTCTGGTATTTGTCCGATCAACACATGATCAAATGCACAGTTTACGATTCAATTCATTTTGAGTAATTTTCAGTGGCGCCATCTGTCCTAAATTGGTCATACCAATTTATAAAACTTCGTCGGCTCATGCGCGACTACTTTGCTAAAGATCATAACATGGTTAAATACACAATTTACGATTTAATTAATTTTTAGTCATTTTCAGTGGCGCCACCTGTCGGAAATTAGTCATACTAACTTCTTAACGTTCCCCGGTTCATGTGAAACTTTTCATGGCAATTTTATTTTACTCTCAGCGTTTTTGCCAGAAGACTGCTGAGAGAAAATCGCAGAAGAAATATTTGCTTTTTAATTTCGTTTTGTTCGAGGGCTTGAGCTGGGACTAGAAGCACAGGCTCACGGCTAATAAGACAACATACTTTCTATTAGTCTACGGCGACTTCAGACCGTAACCATCTTGTGTTACTGATAATCCTATTCTATTCACCTAATTTTTCCTGCAGAGAACCTTCTTCAGTTCAATCATTATTTTCAACTTTATTACAGTCAACATAAAGGCAGGATAAAGTCCTTTCGCATAACCACTTTTAATAAACCAATTTTCTTGCACTTTTTCAAGTGTATGGGGTCGTATCTAGGCAATAATATCACGAATGTTGGCCTTCAAATACCCAATTGTCTATGGTTTGCCGGTATAACACTTTTCTTTAACCCTGGTTTTCTTTAACCCCTGTTGCTCTTCATTTTTGTACATTAAGGTGACTCTTCGTTGCATCGACGAACACTTTAACCCTAACTGGTTACTGTTCGTCAAATCGACGAAGCTCATTTACTCCTTATCATATAATTCTTTTATGTTTGATCAAATTTCGCTCTTTTTATCAACAATTTTGGTTGATAACGAAAGCTTGTAGCGAGTAAACGTATCCTGGCCACCCATTTTTTTAATTCTGGACGATCATTTTTGTACTGTAAGGTTACTCTTCGTTGAATCGACGAAGAAAAAAAAATTTTTTTCGTCTACTGACTGCAAGCTAACGTTGTTGAATAAAAGAGAACGTCGTCCTACATAAATTTAGACCAACGGCGTCAAATCATGACTTCTTGGCGGCCAATTGACATCATCATTTCGGCAAATTAAACGGCCATCAAACGTTTGACGCAATACATCGATTGTGACATGAGATGTGTGGCAAGTTGCATCATCCTGTTGAAACCAAACATCGTTCACATCAATACCATGAAGAGGGCATATCATGACACACCAAACAGTTACTCGTATTGGGTGCATTGGCTTCTGCGAAGGTTTTCTGAGCACCAAATATGCTTCTTAGTAGATTTCTGGCAAATCATATGAGTTTCTCAAAAATCTGTCGTTCGAAGCCGACTTTAAACAGTAGGTCCCGCCGGTTGTGGATAAAATTTACAAATACAACCTAAGTGATGTATGAACCTAGGTTGTAATTCTAACTGAAGGGTTATAAATACCAATTATGTTTGCATAAATGTAGTAAAATAATAGACTTGGTACCTGTCTCTGTGCTGATAGTCTAGCGAAGACTAGATTTCCCAAATAATAATGCTTGGCTTGTTGTTTGATACCCAAGCTATCTGAAACCATCGTGAAAGTCATGCAGCTGTAGGGTACGGTTTGATTTGACTCTACACTGGATTTACACATACATACATAATTTATCCTTACAACCTATCGGCTATCTTGTCTGTGATAAATTTTAAACATGAGTGGGTGAGACCTACAGTTTAAAGTCGACTCCGAACGACAGATTTTTTATAAAATTGTCATGCCAATTTTATTTACTCTGAGAGTTTTTGCCAGAAGACTACTGAGAGGAAGTCGTTTTGTTGGAGATTTTTGACTTGCGCCTCGTGTCTAATAAGCCAACACACTACATATTAGACTACTATTATATTTATTTATTTATTTATTTATTCATTAATTACAGTACAATTACAAATTATGTTCTAATTATATACGAGCTGAGTAACAGTGTCACAGACCAGAGTCTCTGGTGGGAATCGAACCCACGACCCTCTCGCTAATAGTCTACCACTAGACTACCCGGGTACCCTGAATATTTATATAAGACGGTGTATATATAAATGCTTTGTTATAGTTTTGCCTTTAAGTACTTAGCGAACATCCCACGTTTTGTATTGCTGCATGTAGTGGTATTTGTCGTGTTTCTCATATTTTTATTTGTGATAAGCTTAAGCGTCCTTTATAATTTTCTTTATTACGGGAAGAGTAACAATTACTAAGAAAATCTGTGATAATTTCAATAAACTTTGAAACGGAACTATAAAACATCGTGTATAGTATACAACACCTAAATTGTTGCTGTTCTGGAAATACTATATTAAAATATAGGTGTTCATTAAACATAAAAACTAATAAAAACTATTGGAACTACAGAACAAATAATTCTCCAAAAACTTTTTATTCATTAAAACACTTCTCTGGAATTTTCAATTTTTAATAAATACGCTGTACTACAGTGTTATCAACTGCTGCTGGTATTCCATTATTGCCAATAATAAAGTAAATAAATTTGAATTTCGTTTGAAATTGATCAATTTCGGGGAAAAATAGTTTAAAAATATTTTCAATTTGTTAAACGCCACAATACAATTGTTCTTGTTCTTGGTATCGATATATTCGTTTAGTATTTGCCACGTTTGCAAATATTATATGCTGTGGCAATAGTAGTTTGGTTTCGTTTAAGTTTTGAAATTTCTGCTTTGGGATACAAAAACTTATTAATTTTTATGATTTTTATTCATGTGTTCTTGACAATTCAATTAACTGGAAATTGTATTGATAGGGTTTTTAATTTCAATTGTATTTCTCGTTTTCCTCTTTCTCTTCTATTCTTTCTTTACAATTTCATTCTTTATTTTCATATTCCATTCAATTTATTTTCATTTTATTTTGGCATATTCACCGGGCAATTGTTTTTCTATGCAATTGTTGTTTCAATGCATTCATATATCAAATAAAACTCAGTGATTCTCTTACGTTGATGCATAAGAATAGAATGAATTGAAAATAATTGGAAAACCCTTTATTAATATTGTTTTTTAATAAAGATTTCCAAAGATTTTCATGATGTTTGGCATTAAACTCTTTAAATTTTCCTTTGCCTTCAAGAGTTTTATTCATTAAAATTAAAATTTAAAATACATTCTTGTCTGGTCTCACTCTCTCTCTCTCTCTTTCTCACTCTGCGTGCGTTCTTCACAAATGCGTTATTAAAAAGGACGACGTATAATTATAAATTAATTTTTATGACAAGTCTCGTACATATATACAGCATTGCATACATATCGTATGCAAAAGTATATTCAGGTTAATTTTTTGGAAATGCCGAACTGCATTTGGCATCCCCATAACATGGTAGATTGAGTGCATTTGTCTGTATGTCCTGTTCCGTCTTGTGAAAACTTTTTTAAAGAATGCCTCCTTTAGTTCTTTATTTTTGTTTTTGGTGAAACACATACGGAGTTTAAATGAATATTAAAATGTTGTTTGTCAACTCCAGGCAATATATCATCATCATACAGTGGAGTTTCTTTATAACGAATATTTATTTTAAATAAAAATGTTACAATGCGTTATTTTCCCTTAAGAACAGATCTTTCCAATGGTACTTAAACTGAGTATATTCAGTTTCTACATTTAAAAGCCTTATAATTACTTGTTCCCACTGTTTTCTCGAACTGATAAACCCAGCTGGTGTGACCTTAAATACGATATTTTTTGAACAGGTGCTCTTACGTTATCCATGGTCTAGTAGGTAGTGTATTGGCTTATTCGACGTAAGGCCACGGTTCAAATCCTTTAGTCAGAATTACAACCTAGCGTCTCACACCACATATCTTGTGTGTGTGAATTTTATACATGAGTGGCACGACCTACAGTTTAAAGTCGACTCCGAATGACAAATTTTTGAGAAACTTTTCATGTCAGTTTTATTTACTATTAATTTGATCTACATAGCTGTCTGACCTGGGCTTTGAACCGTGATCTCACGTCTAATAAGCTAACACACTATCTCCTAGACTACGGGGACTTATTCTACATTTAAAGGCGCTATAAGCAATTGAACCGAGATCATTTTAGATCTGAAAGACCTAGCTGGTGTAACTTTAAGCATAATATTTTCTGAATAGATATCGTTTAGGTATTCCACTTATGCCTTTCGCTTGACACGTTTTATCACTATATGCTGGATTTACAAAAATGTTCTTCTTAGGTTCCCTATCGCCGGACAATGTCAGAGAAGATGTTCTGTGGTCTCCACTTCTTTTTCGTCGTTGCAGCTTCCGGCTAGACATGTTTTGTCACTAAATTCTGGGTGTCTAAGAATTCTACTTCTCAGATTCCTAAGCACCAGATAATGACAAAGAAGATGTTCTGTGACCTCCTCTTTTTGTTCGTCGTTGCAGCATTTGCTGACGTTATTATCAGGTATTCCCAGTCTCGTCATGTAAACACTTAGAGGCCATTGTCCTGTTCTAACTGCTATGAGGTTCCTTAGAAGGAATCTTAATAGGTTCAATGCAAATCCAGTTTTACATGTTGGGCCAGATCTTTCTGGTATCTCTACACGTGGGTATATTAGGCCATTTTACCTTTTCCATTGAATGGAGGTCTTGTCAGGCCATTTGTTTGCCTTTTTGCAGATGAGCACAAATCTCATGTAGGAATTCAATTGAATTTTCCGTGATGCCTTCTTTAGAAAGTATGTAGGCTTTGTTTTTATCTGTGATGGTCCCTTGTAGACCAACTCAAATAACCTCGAACCTCGCTGTTTACTTCAGAGACACCTTGGTTTCTTGAACAATTTTTGATGTGGTGTACACATTCTCTAGAGATCTAATGGCCGATTTACATACATACATACATACATAATTGGCCATTACAACCCTTCAGTCAGGATTACGGCCTAGCTTCTCACATCACTCATGTTGTTTGTGTTAATTTTACATGAGTGGCGGGACCTACAGTTTGAAGTCGACTCCGAACGACAGATTTTTTTAAAAACTTTTCATGGCAATTTTGTTTACTCTCAGTGATTTTGCCAGAAATCTGCTGAGGGAAACTCGCCGAAGTAATACTTTTTGTATTTTGTTTTGATGTCTGACCTGGGGCTTGAAACGTGTCCTTACGTCTAATAAGCTAACACACTACTTACTAGACGACGGCGACTTGGCCGCTTTATTGTCGCTTAACATGCATACAGACGACATGCGATATACTCTGATACAGAATTCCCACGTCAGTAATTTTAGTGGGCATTATTATTTCAGCCTGAAAAGTACAACAGTAAACTAGTAAAGCAAGGGACGATTTAATGTTCAGTCGTCCGGAAAAGATTACACATCCGACTTTGTCATGTGATCTGCAGCCATCAGTGAAAACTTAAATGACATTTCCTGGGAGGTGTAAACCATTATCATAAAAGAATCCTTGCGGTATCTGCCTCGCAAAAACAGAATTGAAAGTAGATTCAGGTATCGTGTTGTCGTTAGTTATATTCAGACCCAAATTTTGGCATGACCATGGCTTCTATACCTCTATGTACTTATAGTGCTCAGTTTCATTGCCAGTTTCGCAGCAACTGGTTTCGCCAAGATGTCTGATGGCGGCCAGTAAAGGATATTAAACAATGCCTTGGATGATGTAGTCCTAAGCCACCTGTTATCAGGATCACCATCATTCTCATAATTCGCTCAAAACGAGTTTGATATACATTGTTTCTCCAAATGAAGCTGATCTGTGTAGGGTAGAAGATTCCAAAGGAGTTTCAGAAAAAATCAAATGTTAAGGCCTAGCATAAGTTATTCAGTATATGAAAGAGGAGGCCAGTTTCTGGCTACAAAGACTTATCGATCAGAGATCAGCAATGAATCGTTTTTTCGCTACTCATAAGCACTCATAAAATTTTGAATATAAATGAGTCAACAATATTAAAATTTAACTATGTACTGTGATTCATTCATACTCACTACAATGTTGATTTATAAGTACAGGTTGCAATGAGTATGAGTACAACGTTGACATCAAACTCATTCCATTCCAAATATGTTTGATTCATAAGCTACTACTCATTTAGATTCATAACTTTAGAAAAATACTTATAATACTTATAAATGATTGATAAGTGACTCGAATCATTCATCAAACTTTACAGTCTTATTTGTTGATGCATTTACAAAAGAAGAAAAAAGACGGAGCATCAAGCAGAGCAAACATACAACCTTCTAGTGAGTATTTTAGGGTTCATACGCGAATCATACTTATTTTGGGATTCGTGTATATGTTGAGTTATAGAGAGTTGAAATCAATAACATCATACGTGTTGTTAAGTATGAATATAATGAGTACTTTGAATATGAGTAGTATGAGTATGATATTAAAATAAGTATGAACGCGTATCAGTATCAGGAATTATGAGTATGGTTCGATTCTACTCACCTTTTTGTATAATCATTGCTGATCTCTATTATAGCTGTGGACGTGTAGCACCTGTTGATGTTAGACTTTCCAAGCACTAATATGGTCAAAGAGTGCTTATTCGTAATATTTTGTACCCACTGTACTTGCATCATCATTCATCTTTCTCAATAGTCGTTATGATTTTCATTTCTTATGATTTTTTAATATTTTTTTTTTTTGTTTTTTCTTGTTTTAATTTTATGATTTTCTTTTTATTGAAACAAAGTTAACACACACACAGACAAATACACACACACAGACACAAAAGTACATATGTGTGCATAAGTACATACAATTTCAATCATAAAAACATGTTTTTCATACGTGATGCATGTATGTATGGCTATATTTATGTGTATATACAAAGATATAAAAGAAAATACATACCACACACACACATATGTATACCCACATAAACATATGTACATATATACATATGTATGTATGTATGTATGGTAGATAGAATATCCTGCTTTTGATGCATTTATTTGTTTACTTATTCTTCATAAATCTTTACCGTTTTCTGTTGTTTTTTTCTCCTTTTTTACTTTTTCTTTTTGTCTTTCTCTGCCGCTTCATATGCACAGGTCCTTTCAACATCCGAAGGCAATGTATTGGAAGATGAAAATGCCATTAACATTTTGTCATCGAGCAAAATCTTATCGGAACAAATTCAAGAGAAACAAATTATTGCAGTTGCCACTGAGGCGGAAATTGATGAAGCACGTCAGCGTTATGTACCTGTAGCCAAACACTCGGCCATATTGTTTTTTTGCATCAGTGAATTGGCAAATATTGATCCCATGTATCAGTATTCGTTGGGCTGGTTTCTCAATCTGTTTGTGAATGCCATCATGAAGGCACCGAAATCGAACGATTTAAACGAACGTTTGGATCATCTGAATAATTATTTTACGAAATCAATTTATCAGAACGTTTGCAGATCGCTATTCGAAAAGGATAAATTGGTCATATCGCTTGTCATGTGCTTAGGAATATTGGTATCAAGGGTAAGGATAAATTATTACTTTTTTATGTGAACACTCTTCTTTAAAGTTGTTTTGTTTATCGATATTAATTTGCTTATGATTTTGAGAAAATGAAAAATTTTATTTAATGATGTTATGAATGATTTTTAATGGAGATTCATATGTATTTCCACTCAACAACTAGTGGTTAAAATGAGCAATAGGGGTGTTGTAAGAAGCATTGTCGTAGTCCTAATAAAAGGACTGTTATAGAAAATGGTGCAGAGAGAAATACTAAGGTTATAAAGCAAATATTAATGTCCTTATGTTCCACTAGGCGTTTTATAAACTTTGACCTGTGATCCCTAAAAGGAACAAAGAGGCACTACAAACACTGTCCAATGGATAGGATAGTTTTGTTCGATGAAAGATGTTTTATTTCACTCCATCTAATCCCACTTTAAGTTCCAGGTGCTATAGACTGCCAGTTCTTTACGTCTTGCAATTGAGATTTCAATCAATCACCTCTATGGCCCAGCATTTATCCAGTCCTGCATAATTTGTGTTTAAGTATCGCATAAGGAACTCATCATTAATCGCTTTGAAGCCGAAGCTGCCCATTAAATATGCTGCTTGGCCTATCTACTCTAAGGATCTGTCGTAGCCAGCTATTAATGAATTCTTGACATGTAGTGTCGTATACCAAGAATCGATTTGAAGTAAGAATAGAAAGCAGAAGATTCTCTTACATGGATTGGGAGACTGTAGTACTAGTTTGCTTCGAACGTATTCTTGACACGTGGTTTCGTATGCCAAAAACCGATTTGAAGCATTAATGAAACGCAGGCTTGGGATACCCAAGTACACGTTTACCTCGAACGAATTTTTGACATGGTGTGTCTTACACCAAGCAAGAATGGAATGCAGGAGATTTCCTTACATGGATTAGGATACCTAAGTACTGGGGTGTTTCGAACGAATTCTTGACATGTGATGTCGTATACCAAGAACCGATTTGAAGCAAGAATGAAATGAAGGAGATTATCTTACATGGATTAGGGTACCTAGAACGAACTCTTGACGAATGGTGTCGTATACGAAGAACATATTTGAAGCAAAAATGATATGTGATGTCGTATTCCATGAATATTTTTGAAGGAAGAACGGCATGTAGGAGATTCCCTTACATGGATTAGATTGCCCATGTACTGGTTTGCCTCGAAAGAATAGTTGACATGTGATGTCGTATAACAAGAATCGAAGGAAAGATGAATGGATTACAGGAAGAATGGAACGTCGGAGATTCCGTTACATGGATTAGAATGCCCATGTACTAGTTTGTTTTGAACGAATTGTTGACATGTGATGTCGTATAACAAGAACCGATTTGAAGCAAGAATGGAATGTTTTTTGAGATAAAACATGGATTAGGATACCCAAGTACTGGTTTTCCTTCAAAATTCTGTAAATTTGGCATTATTTTGAAGATAATACCTTTGCAACTTGCCCTTGCGGGCAAAAGGTTTTAAACCAAGCTTTATATGCCTCTGTTTCGAAGGATTTAATTTTGACTTCCAAGTAGAGGTGATTATACTAACCTCAAGACGTTTTCTATGCATTAGTTTAATTACACTTTATTAAAATAAAACCCAGAATCACTTCAGTAGCCCTATCCATGTCTTTTAGTAAAACAGTGCTCTATTAAACTATTTTATTAACAAACCTGATTAAATTCGTCAGTGATATTGGTGGGCTCTCGATACGTATTTGACCTACTCTTGCTAGAGAAAATACAAAAACGCTTGGGCTGTGGGAAAACTTTTACGAGTATAATTACTGGCATTGTATGATTATACGTGTGTATATACGTCTGAGTTTAACAACCATTTTCAATACGACTATATTAGGAACTATTTGATATAGAAAAAGATAATCGGCAGAGTACTTTTTGTGGCAGCACCCTACCTATTTGGAAAACTAACCTAAGGCAACTTAGGTAGTTCTTATGAAACAAGTAGCCTCCGAAATGTGCTGAATCTGCAGGGATTTATCAAAAGTGTACGTAAAACTGGACTAAGAAGATAAAATTTTTCAAAATATCCTTCAAGAGAGCTGGTGAAATAAATTTACGTGCAATGTATGCAACCTACCTAAACCTGATTCCATTCTCCACCTAATACTAAAGCAAAAGAATTAGCCAAACATTCTCGGAACTTAATCGTTTTGAAAATATGAAAAGTAATGAGAACGCTTGCTGTATCATAGTGTAATTTCAGTAAGCATATACATTACTTTTCCTGTACCCAAAGCAAACGTATGTTCCATTACGTTGCGTAAGCGTTTGACTAAGTGTAGCTTAAGAATCGAGTTTTGGAGTAAACTAGAAAATCTAGGCCTCTGGCTCTAACGATTTGTTGGGCTTGGATGTAATTAATGAAGGATGTTTTGTCATACCTAAAGTATATGGATGTTGCATGCGATTCCGAATACATATCTGGTCATATAACACAATAACGTTGGAATAAGGCAGTTCTCGTTATACTTTCATAGAAGAGTTCGTCTTATTTGTAGATTTAAAAAACTGCTCCTAACATTCGATTTGGACTTCCTGTAATTTTCTTCTATCATGAGTATCATTTTACTTCTCATTGTAGTAAAGAATCTTTGGGATTACTAGGAAGCTAGGACTCCTTAGCTTCTTTAACTGTAGTATAAACTCGAATAGGATTTTTCTTTTATCCCAACCCAACATGCCCTTTTAGAGTCTCCAGTAGAACAAAAATTATATTTTTTTTTCGATGCAATACACTCATCATTAATTTGTATGAAAGAATTGTGAATGCGGTGCCCATTATTTCTTACATCATATTGTGGAAATTTTGAGAAAGATTTTCTTTAACAAGGATTGCGTTAAAATTTTGTGGAATTTTTTTTAAAGAATTTTAGAAAAATTTGTTTTGGATTTTTTTCTTTTTTCTCACATTTAAAAGATTAAATTGAACAAGAAAAAAACGTAAAGGATTACATCCTTGCATAAAAGATAGGACAATAAAATATTTATAATTTCTAAAGACTTGCTCATTACTCATCAGTAGCTCATCATTATCCAATTGCTGCATATTTTACATTTAAAATTCCGTTCGCTTTACTTTACTTAAAGGCACCATCATTGTTCTTCACTCTCTCTCTCTCTTTATGGCAATTCTTTTAATATTTGACTTGTATTTCTTAATATTTTTTATTTAAAATATTTTCTCATTCATGAAAATTTTATTTTTATTTCTTATTTTTCTTTTCCTTCATCTTTCTTTCACTTTTTTTTCTATTGGGCTCACTTAATGGACAACACTGTACGTCCTTACATTTGAAAACATCTTTAACTGTTACGGGATATGCTGGCATCGTTACTGCAATTGCAATGGTTTGGGTTGCTGCATTGATACAATGCTGTTGGTACTGTTTGCTGCATTGCTCTTGACTTGAACTCTTTGTTTTTTTTTTTGTTTGTTTTCCTTGTTTCTTTTTGGCTTAATTATAAAAAAACAACAACAACAACGAACAACGTACAATGTATTTCAATAAAACAAGGGTAAAATAAATAAATCCCATTTGCTGTTCTTTTTAACGGGAGGCGTTGGATTGCAAAGTATTCCACCTAATCCAGCACCAGTGTGGCTTCCTGAAAAGGCCTGGTTTCAAATAGTGCTGGCCAGCAACTTGGAAGGGTAAGCCAAACAATGTATATTTTTTTTTTTCTTTGCTTTCTATAAAACAAGTAAGAAAATTCCTATTCATACATTTTCTTCTTCTTTTTTTTATTATTTTTAATTCATTTTCTACCAAATCTTCTCTCTACACAAGCTTTTCCTCTCTGCTTTGGTATGACTGTGTAGTTTGAATAGGAAAATACATGTTTTTTTCCAGCAATTTTTGTTTTTCTTGTTCTTCTTTTTAAATTGCATTGAAAATATTTCAGCATTTTTATTCAAAAACGAATACAAGGAGTAGAGTAGTATTAAAAGGAATCATATCGTACGAAAGTTAAATGTAACCCAGCAAACAAAGAATTTTTAGTCCATTTTTTTATTCTGCAAAATATCATCGGAAATATTGTAGTCATCACCCAGGCCCATTTAAACTCTTAAATGCTGGGTCTCAACTCTTGGCTTCCATTTGTAATAATTTATGCGGCATTTTAGCGGCTAAGCATCCATCATTTACTTGGTTATTGAACGTAAAATTGTAAGGAAACGAAGTCCTTCTGTTCTTCGAAAAAGCTAAATTTTTTGACAGATTAGAATAATTTTCCAGAAGTTTTCAAATTCCTTTTTACTTTCAAAAAAAGGAACTGCTCAGTGATTACTTTTCAAAGCAGATATTGAATATGTTCTATCTATTTCAGCGTGCGAGCTGCTCTGGTGGATGTCATCATAGGTAGGTTGGTTGTCAGAGTTGACTATCCACTCCAAGAGTTTGAATGGACACACTTAAGCAACATAGAGCGCATGGTAGTACCATAATTTTCCATTTCTCCCCGAGTTTCGGAATCACTGGGAACTTCTGATGACCTGAGTCAAACTGCCAATATCAATGCTGGACAGTTCACCCAGATTCTCTGTTTAGGAGGCACCAAGATGCCTTTTTCGCCGTAATCTACTAGGTAGTGTGTTGGCTTATTAGACGTGAAGCCAGGCTTCGAACCACAGGTCAGACATCAAAACGAAAATATAAAAATATTTCTTCGACTAGTTCCTCTCAACAGTCTATCTGGCAACAGCTCTGAGAGTAAAATTAAAATTGCCATGAAATGTTACTCAAAAATCTGCCGTCCGGAATCGACTTAAAACTGTATCACGGAATCACGCTTTAACACACGCAACATAAGTGGCGTGAGAAGCTAGGTTGTAATACCGACTAAAGGCTTGTAATGATCAATTATGTATGTATGTATGTATGTCCATCCAAAGAGTTTGAATGGTTACACTTAGGCCTCATTGTGATACCATAATTCTCCATTTGTCCCCGAGTTTCGTAACCACTAGGAAGTTCTGATGAAGCAAGTCAAACTGCCATTATCAATGCATGACTGTTCATTCAGATCTTCCATGGAGTAGGCATCAAGGAGGCTTTTTCTTCTTCGACATAAAGCTGGGCATGCACACAGTAGATGAAGAATTTCCTCCTCCTCAGCTCTGCAGCTTCTACAGAAATCATTCCAAGCTGTCAAAATCAATACGCCTCATATGTGTGCCCCGTAATAACCCAGACAACCATGCTAAACGTACTTCTGTAAAATTTAAGCAGACTTTCCAGAGGCCCTCCATTAAGCCTTGGTTAGATTTGCAAAGCTGTTCTGCCCATGTCCGAAAATGTCCATCTATTGTTGACGGAGCCTACTATCGTAGCATTGTCAATTATAAACTTTCAGGTTTTTAAAGGCATATCCAGCGTAGTGGCCGTAGTCTAGTAGGTCTGTGTATTGGCTTATTAAGCGTGAGGCCTCGGTTCAAACCCCAGGTCAGACATCTCCAACTAAAACGAAATATAAAAAAAATATTTCTTCGGCGACTTCCTCTCAGCAGATTTCTGACAAAAACTCTGAGTGCAAAATAAAATTGCAATGAAAAGTTTCTCAAAATTCTGTCGGTGGGAATCGACTTTAAATTATAGGTCACGCCACACAACATAAGCGGCGTGAGAAGCTAGGTCGAAATCCTGACTGTAGAGTTGTAGTAATGATTGTGTGTATGTATGTCCATCGAAAGAGTTTGGATGGTTACACTTAGGCCACATAGGGCTTATTGTGATACCATAATTTGCTTTTATTCCCGAGTTCCGTTACCACTAGGAACTTATGTTGAAGCATGTCAAACTGCCATTATCAATGCTTGACTGTTTATTCAGAGTTTCCATATAGGCGGCTTTTTCTCTCTCGATATAGCGCCGGGAATGTACACAAAAGATAAAGAACAGTCTCATCCTACTCCTCATCTCAGCATGCACAGAAATTATTTGCGAGGTGTCCAAGACCAATAAGCCTCGCATACGCGCCACTAATGCGGTGCCCGTATTAACCGCAGCAACGGGCACGTTTCTTTAAAGCTTAAGCTGAATCGTCGTGCGCCTTC
This sequence comes from Sarcophaga subvicina, assembly GCA_936449025.2. Taxonomy (NCBI): domain Eukaryota; kingdom Metazoa; phylum Arthropoda; class Insecta; order Diptera; family Sarcophagidae; genus Sarcophaga; species Sarcophaga subvicina. The sequence goes on along the minus strand of OW388083.2, from coordinate 100,499,471 downwards.
CATCTAGCCTTGGCCAGGTTTTCTGTGCTGTTCATACCGTGTCCTAAGCCGCCTATCTATTTTTGCCGGAGTCTATGACGGCCTTGTCAATTATAAGGTTGACGGTATTTCCAACGTCGAAAATTTATCGGAGAGTTCTATAGTTGTGCCCCGCCTGACTAGTTTATTTGCTATCGGGAATGTATCTGTGTCCTTGTACCCAAGTGATATGGACCTTCAATCGATCTGCTATCTCGTTGAGATATCTGCGACAGTGCTACATCGTCCTGGAGTTCATCATACTAGAACCTAAAGCTCTGATAGTCGCCTGCCTATCGGAAAGTATGGTAATTTCCCGATTGGGAACACAATAATTCCACAATAATTTTCACCGCAACCTGTATTGCTAACACTTCGGCCTGAAAGATGCTGCTGTGATTCGATTGCGATTATAAACCGAGATATTTCAAATGATTTCGAAAAAATTCCCTCTGCAACGATTCCGCTCAACTTGAAGCAATCGATGTAAATTAGTACGGAGTCCTTAGAGAGGCTGCACTGCACCGTACTCCCTCCCTATGGGAGGTAAGAGTAATTCGTCGTTGTTTTTTACTAGAATAGCAGAGAGTATCTATATGGGAGGTAAGAGTATTTGTTTGAAAACACTGGTATAGCAATCTTCTTTGCATGCCAGATGAAAGTTTATGTACCCAAGGCACATTTTGCGCTGTGGACGCAAAATGTTTGCTGGTGTATTCGAGCAACTGCAGTACAAAAATATTTAATGCTTATCAAGAGAGCATTACTCTTGGTAAAAAAAAATTAATTAATTAAATGGTTTTAAAAAGATATTACGATTTAAATTAAAGTGCTGACTCTAAAATTATGTCTTACACACAATGACAATAAACTTCTTGTACAAGGAATAGGAATATGAGAACAACATTGACTTGGCTTTACAAAATCTCCGAGGAGATTAAAAATAAAATTAGGAAAACACAAACTACTACGAAAATATTCCCAAACTAATACAAAATATAGTAGGAATGGAAATTCCGGGGGAAAAATATAAGACAAAGAGGGGACAACTATACAAAATTTTTATTATAAAAATTAATTTTGATTGGAGGTCAAGTAAATATTTCAAAGTGAATTGGGTGTTTGACCTGGTGTCAAAGAAAGCTTGTAATTGGTCCCCATAATCTCTTAACTAACTACCTAAGCTTACGATACAGATGCCTAAATAAAAATCCCAAAACTCAACGGGCTAAAGAAGGGCTCTGCTGTGCCTATTATTGTATTTAAATTCAATTTTTTTCTTTCCGTTTTCCGTTCTTGCCAAACGTTTTCAACAAATCTTTTTTAAGCCATTGATGGCTTCTATTATCAAATCAAAAGGGAAATGTTGTATTTGTTGTAATGATTTATTATATTAAGAAGAAGAAAGAAAGAAAAAAAGCATACAGGATTATTTATTTATACAAATCATGTGCAAATGATGCAAATATTTATAGAAAATTAGCACAGAAATTTTTTTATTATTTAAATCAGCTCTTTTTTTTGCTCTCTACAAAAAAATTATTTATTCAACAGTGCGTTGTTGGTTAGTGGCTGATATATTTGAAGGGCTGCCAACACTGACAAATTACTAGAAAAAAATCATAAAAATGTTCTCCTACATTCGTTAAAAGTATCAGGATATGAAACAAAATTTGAATGATGATGACTAATTTTTTTTAGAAACATACGAGGTAGCACGAGAAAAGTGATAGTAAGCAGCGAACCTAATAGCAAGTGATTCTCATGTGTGATCAACCAATCGGTGCTACTACAACTTTGATCAGTCTCTTGTTCTTTTTTGTTAAACATTCCATTCAAAGCTTGTCCTAGTGGTACTACAGAATCTACAGATAGCACGACAAAAGTGATAGTTCGTAGTGAACCTAATAGCAACTGCTGTGTAGGCGCGTTATTCTCATGTGTGAATAAACGATCGGTGCTGCTACAACTTTGATTAGACTCTTCTTCTTTTTCGCTAAACATTCCATTCAAAGCTTGTTCTAGTGCTACTATAGAATCTTCCAAGAAGGGCCTCTGAGCTTTAGAAGATCTTATTGAAGCCACAACAACGTGTGTTTGCTGTATAGCCTCTAGAAGGGTTGGACACTGACCCAAACTTTCTTTGAGTACTCATCTTCAGTAGGTTAGGTTAGGTTAGGTTAGGTTAGAGGACGTGTACTTGTCAATTAAGACAAGTACAGTACCTGGAGGTCAAATTGACCCATTGTACAACGTCCTAGTTTCTCACACCACTTATGTTGTGTGTGTTAATTTTTATACATGAGTGGTGGGACCTACAGTTTAAAGTCGACTCCGAACGACAGGTTTTTGAGAAATTGTTTAATGGCAATTTCATTTACTTTCAGAGCTTTTGCCAGAAATCTGCTGAGAAGACGCCGAATAAATTAGTTTTTGTATTTTGTCTTGATGTCTGGCCTGGGGCTCGAACCCTGGCTTTACGTCTAATAAGCCAACACTAAATTGGCGAATATGAATCACGCTACCAATCTGCGTGATATTCAAAAGCGTCCAATGCATCCCGAAAATGTCACTGCTTGGTGTGGATTTCGGTCCATATCTCTGAAAAAGACATCGTACAGGGTATCACTGTCAACGATAAGCACTATAGGTTGATGATTACTAACTTATACATACGAGTACATAACACATAATTGGTTAATACAACCCTTTAGTCAGGATTACGACCTAGCTTCTCATACCACTGATGTTGTGTGTGTAATTTTATACATGAGTGGCGGGACCTACAGTTTAAAGTCGTTTCCGAACGACAGATTTTTTTTTTTGAGAAATCTCCATGGCAATTTTATATACCCTCAGAGTTTTTACCAGAACTCTGCTGAGAGGAAGTCGCTGAAGACATTTTTTTTCATATTTTCGTTGTTATTGTGTGACCTGGGGTTTGAACCGAGGCCTCACGTTTAATATGCCAACTAGCCACTAGACTACGGCGACTTCACTTATTAAGTTATTTTGATCTACGTTTGATGACATCAACGATAGGATGATAGTGTCACAGGCACAGTATTCTGTACGAGCGAGTTGAAGACGTAGTCACCACAAGTAGAGGTGATGTAAACTGGCCACCTCTATCATGCGATTGGATCTCTGGATTCTTATGGGCTTTTCTTAAGCCACAAATCACAGCGGTCCTTAAAGGCAAAATAACCCATGCTATCGGTCCAATTCAGCCTGATTTATGTATGTGCCAGAGTCATGGAAAATTGGACATTTCAGGAATGTTTCAGTCAGAGAAGATGTTGGGAACTTTTGAACGATATTACATTCCAAACATAATGGCATCAAACGATCTTTCAAACAAAAAAAGTCAAAGACAATATCACCCATGCCATCGGTCAAATTCAGTGCGATTTTTAAACCAGCATCATGGAAAATCGAATATTCCAGTGAGAAAAGTCGTGGAGGTCATTTGAATGTTCGATACATCATGGCTTCAATCGATCTCATATCTTACACTTACATACATACATAATTGGTTATTACAATCCTAGAGTCAGGAGTACAACTTAGCTTCTCAACACCACTTATGTTGTGTGCGTTAATTTTTTTACATGAGTGGCGGGACCTACGGTTTAAAAGTCGATTACGAACGACAGATTTTTGAGAAACTTTTCATGGCAGCTTTTAGTTACTCTCAGAGTTTTTGCCAGAAATCTGCTGAGAGGAAGTCGTCGAAGAAATATTTCTGTCATATTTTCGTTCAGTTGGAGATGTCTGAACTGGGGTTTGAACCGAGGCCTCACGTCTAATAAGCCAATACACTACCTACTAGCCGCCGTGTGACTTCATTATACTTACACAGTCAATTTTAATGGAGATTCCTTAACGGCTTTGCTAAAAGTATAACAATTTTCCTTGTTGACATAGCCATTTACCCAGTAGTGAGTTTTTTCATGCTCATGTTTAACTAGGCTCAAATGCGCACGATCAGTAAGAATGGGACACGATGGTAATCGTTTGGCTTCGTTGGCAATTCTAGCCTGAGTTGTATTTTATAAGCATGTAAGCCAAGCTATGTACGTAAAAACTTTCGCGTAGTGGAACAACAAAGGACAACAAGTTGAGGATGATGGTGAATCCGTATTTCGGAGTCATATTTTGTTGATCGCTTTGAATCGAAATGAGTAAAATTAATGCGAAAACAACCGAGAATTGTACGAATAGCTTGCTGACTAGGCAGATTTGGATTGAAAATGTTTATTTTCTATCTATAAAAATAAAAATGAATGTTTGTTTGTATGTAATTAATAGAATCGTAAACTATGAATTCAATGATGTAATGATCTTTTCAAAGTTGTTGCTCATGAGCCGGGAAAGGTTCCTAAGTTGGTATGACCAATTTCCGACAGGTGGCGCCACTGAAAATTACTAAAAATGAATAAAATCGTAAACTGTGCATTTAATCATGTTATGGTCTTTTCAACGAAGGTTTCTAAGTTGATATGACCAATTTCCGACAGGTGGCGCCACTGAAAATTACTAAAAATGATTTAAATCGTAAACTATGAATTGAATGATGTAATGATCTTTTCAAAGTTGTTGCGCATGAGCCGACGAAGGTTTCTAAGTTGGTATGACCAATTTCCGACAGGTGGCGCCACTTAAAATTATTCAAAATGAATTAAATCGTAAACTGTGCATTTGATCATGATATAAACTTTAGCAAAGTTGTTGCGCATAAAAAATTCTTAAAAATGCTGTTGGGTTCAATTGGATTGGGTACATTGTGAGATACTAATATATTTAAACTCATTTGTCGACCTACACCTCAAGAAGCATTGAGACTGGAAAATATTCGAGTATAAGCCGCTGAGACCCGTTCGCATGAATCACTTGAACAACGACCAGTGAGACTAGAAACTGATCGAATGCGTACTACTCTGGCCCGTTCGTCTCAATCATGTGGACAACGGGAAACAAAATCCATAAAATGATTCAAAATTTATTGGACATTTGTGTAATGTCTTTGCTTCAAATTTATTTTTGTTGGTGGCGCAGCAACACGCGCAGGGTACAGCTGGTTTCTAATAAAACTGCGTGCTTTAGCAACGCCTCTCGTTCATTTTTGTTTTCTTTTTTTTCTGCTTTATTGTATTCGCATTATAATATCATGTTTTTATAATAAAGACATGTAAAATGGAGTTGTAAAAAAAAGGAAAAAAATTTCTTTTGAATTTATGCCAAATAATGCTAAATAGTGCCAAACAATATTCGTATTATTCGTATTGCCTGCTTATAAATATTGGACTGCGTATACACCATACGTATATAGAATAGAATAGAACATCATATCGTATCGTATTATTTATTCTTTAAATTCTTTCATTTCTTTTATTTCTCTTTCTCTTTTATTTGTGTGTTCTTTTCTTATATCTTTCTATGTGTCATGATGCCATACGACGAATTGCTAGTTTAACAAACTTTTATAAAAAGTTTGAAGCAGATATTGATGCCTGGAAAAAATATTATGATTTGTCATCACCGGAAGAAGCTGTATATCCGCCGCCATATGATAAAATTGATGAGATGCTTAGTTTGATACTATTGAAATGCTTAAGACCGGATAAAGTTGTACCAGCGGTTCGAGTAAGTTTATCTCTTTTCTTTTGCTTTATTTCTTTGTATTTTTTTTTTTGTTCATCTTTCTTCTTTTCGGTTCATTTAATTTGATGCTAAATTTTCAATGTAACAGTCAATTCAAATTCATACACACGTGTGTTTTGTGTTAAACCTCAAAGCGTGTAGAATAATTAAAACCGAAACGCATGTTGAAGATAACTGGAATGCTAATGAAAATATTGGTGTTCCTTAAAAGTTTTTTTACAAATTTCATCAGAAGTTGAATACGTTTTTTTATATTTGAAAAGAGTTTTTCGACAAAAAATTTAAAAAAAAAAATCTAAAATGTTACCTTTTTAGGGAGAGCTAAAGGCTGGGAATCTTCAAAAGACATTGGTAGCCCGGTCTACACAATGTGCACGATTCGCCGCAAGACTTACTCTCGGCTTGCTAAACGCATACGTACTAAACCCAACCTAGTTCCTCACACTTACAAAATCCGACACAGGGACCTTGACGAAAGGAATAGTGGAGACACTTAGATGTCTCCCCAACTTTCGATATGCAATCCGGACGCGGATATGAACACGCAAGGGCCAAAGGGCCAAAAGGACTCCACTCCGAAGTAATACCACCGTAGTTCCGAAGTGGTCATGGGTCCACGAGACGAGGGGGGATTTAGTGGGTGAGGGCCCCACACACGGAAGATGTGACGACTTCCTCTATGATGCTTTTAGGTACATTTACCCCTCCTCGGCGTAAAAAAAATGGGTCATTTGGCCACTGAGTGAATGTGCTTGTGTGATGCAAGCTACCTGCTAACCCAAAAAACCTAAAAACTACGTTGCGATATCACGGTAATGTTTAGAATTCTTAACGCAGATAACTTTTCACAAAAGAGTGGTATTTTAGTAACGTCTTCTAACAAAGTGAAGCGTACAGCAAGCAGCCTTCTAACAATTTGTAACCAAACTTTTTGGAGAACCCAATATTCAAACACATGTGATTAGGTTTTCAACTTAATTTTGCTGAGTAATGCGATGATTGAAAATGTTTGCATAAAACAACATTATTCCTGAATTTCATAGCAAAATTACGCAAAAGATTATTAATCACACACGTCTTTATAAGTATGAATTAAGAGCAGCGCAGTAATTTTACTTGCTTTATAAGGCAACAATAGAGAAAATCAAAACATTTGATTCAGATGAAATGGGATGTAAATATCAAGTTTTATTTCAAAAACAAATCCATGAAAATTTACAAAAATTTACCAATAATTTCCAAAATTAAAGAGAATACCCTTTCTGTATGCTTACGCTTTAAAATCTCCCAATCAATATTTTTTTTAGCATTGATTTTCATTTAATTTTCTTTTTCTTTTCGTTTATTTATTATTCAATTTTTTTTTGTTCGCTTTTATTCCTTTTAACAGAATTTCATTACACGTAACATGGATCGTTCATTTGTTGAGCCACCGCCGTTCGACTTGAATGCCTCGTTTGGTGATAGTTCACCAAAAATACCTTTAGTGTTCCTTTTATCCGCGGGCTCAGATCCAATGGCCAGTCTTTTCATGTATGCCAAACAGCGCAACATGTACGACAAGTAAGTCAATTAACACATTATATATGAAAACGACACACACACACACAACACATGCATACCTAAAGGAGTTAAAAAAAAACCCATTTTTACTCCATTTTCATGGCATGATATAAGGGGTTATGCGGTTATACAGCATATTTTAAGGGATATTTTTCAATAGCACAAATTGGCATGGGCATGTTTTTAAAGAAAGAAAGAAAGAAAAATGTGTTTTGCCGTGTTTTTTTAACAAGAAATATATTGAATGAAAGGGGAGCTTATATGTTGAAAGCTTGGTTAAAATAAATACATACATTGTATAAACGAAAAGGCATATTTTGTCAACGTAATTAAGGCCATTGGCTAGACATATTTGGCATTGCTTTTCAAAAGATATTTTTCTTTTGGATTTGTTATTTTAAACTTTTCAAATCTTCAGTTCAATGAGGAAGTAATAATGTTGTCCCGGCCATGATATTGCAGTACAAACTAGACAGGAGAGTGGATATAAAACAATAAAATTCTTGAAGAAGATTGACTTCGTGACAAGCAGAGTGAAAAATATAACGTCTCAATATCGTATGGTTTTACAAGCAAGTATATTTAGTTGATGTCTGATAGAGAAACTCTGGATAATGGCAGATCATGGGTCAACCACGAGATTCTATCGACAGACTGATCTAGTGGCTGAAAGATCTTGAAAACTCTGTTACCTTGGGAAATGCTTTGCTACTATTTGGTCCTTTAAGACCTACAATATTCGGTAGTATAAGAGAGGATCAAAAAACTAGTAGTGGTATAGAAGCGAGGGCCTATAATATCTTGGGACGGAGCTCCAAACAAAAGGACATACCATAGCACTTAACTCCTATGCGATTGCCTTAATTTTATTATGAAGCTGTCTGAATAAGGCTAACCAGCTGGATGAGGTCAATATGATCACTTCAGCACTTAGTGTTGATTTCTGATCAAACGGAAATTCAGAGAAATGAACAGCCTTGAAGAGGTCTTCCACAGAAAACACGGAATAAGGAGCTTTCTGTGGAATGGAAAGAAACATTTTTAAAAAAGGTTTCCTTTGCGATAAAAAATAATTAAATAGAGACGAAGACTATCCAATTCCAATTCCAGAGAATCTAAAGTTTCGTGTGGCAATTATCGCTGAAAAAATTTGAGCCCTGCAGCAGGCTACAGGGAAATTGGTACAATGTGCAGATTCTGGGATGAGGAAACCGAATAAGCAGAATTTACCAACAAAAACTTGGGTGTTAGTCAAATATTAGGCGCTGATGCCAAAGGACATACTGCAGCTCCTCAATATAATTAAGCTAAGCCCCATGCAAATCCAGGGCAGTACAATAGATTACAGTACTTCGGTACCTCCACGCGATGCTAGAACTTAACCTAAAGGAATTTTCTAGAGCACATTGAATCGCTTTTTTGGGAAATCGAACACTCATTTCATTTTACTATGATCTTTCAGAAGTCGCCGCAGCCTAGTAGGTAGTGTTTTGGGTTATTTGACCCAAGCCTGTGGCTCAAAACCCAGCTCCGACAATTTCACCATGAGTGTTTTTGGAAGATGTGCACTTTATTCAAATCGCTTGTGTCTAAACATTAAGTGGTCGTAGTCTAGTAGGTAGTCTGTTGGCTCATTAGACATGAGGCCTCGGTTCAAGTCTCAGCTCAGAATTCTCGAACAAAACAAAATACGAAGAAATATTTATTTGGCGGCATCCTCTCTGCAGACTTCTGGCAAAAACTCTGAGAGTAAATAAAATCGCCAAGAAAAGTTCCTCAGGAATATATCGTTCGGAGTCGACTTTACACTGCAGGTGCCGCCACTCATGAATAAAATTAACACACTCAACATAGGCACTTCGAGAAGGTTAGATCGTAATCGTTGTGGTTGTAATGAGCAATTAAGTAAGTAAGACGTTTAAGCTGCAAACATACTAAAATCTAGTTCAAGTGTAAACGTGTTTTCAAATGTTAACCGAAATGACCAGTGTAGTAGGTCTCTACTATAAATTCCTATTTTCTATGGAAGCTCTATATCTGCCATTTCATCAACGTCATACTTCTATTTGTGTTAAGGTCTTGCAATTAAATTACATTTAAATTTAGAAGAAGAAAAAAAATTAGTTTTTATTTGTTAAACAATTCCTTTTTTTCATGCAAAATAAGAAGAAGAAAAAGAGAAATAAATTATAGAAAATTCTATTTTTAGCATTAAAATTAAATGAAATATTGTGTCAGTTTCCGTTTGTCTATTTGAAATTGAGTTTTTTTTCTTGGTTTTTGTTTTTCATTTCAATCGTTTATCATGTCATATTCAATAAAAATGCAATTTATTATTTAGAAAGTATTACACACATCAATTGAAATTAATTGACCGACTTTCTAATTGATATTCAAAATGAATTGTTATTGCCTATTACAACCATGAATAAATTAATCCATTTTTGTTTTATTTTTTTATGTTTTTTTGTTTTCTTTTTCTTTTTAATTTTTGTCTTTAAATAGTTTGTTTTCAATTTTTTGTTTCTTTGTTTTTTTCAAAGATCATTACATTTCTAGTTTGACGTCAATTATGCTTTTTTAGTTAGTTTGGTTGTAAATATTTAATTAAAAACAATATCAAGTATTTGTTTTGATATGCATGGGAATTTTCAAGTTATACACGCTCAAAGTCTTCATTCTTAATAGCGACTGGAAGTATGTGAAAAGTTTCTCAAAAATCTGTCGTTCGGAGTCGACTTTAAACTGTAGGTCCCACCACTCCTGCATAAAATTAACGCAGACAACATAAGTGGTGTAAGAAACTAGGTCGTAATACTGGCTAAAAGGTTGTAATGAGCAATTATGTATGTATGTATGTAGGAGTATGTGAAACATTCTTCCGTGGAAGGACTTCAATTTACCTTAGAGTTCCATAATAAAATTAAAATTTAAGGGCTTTTCATTACAAATATTTTTGCAAATATACGCCGCGGGTAACGTTTTATTATTACGAATATTTTTAATCGATAACATTTTCATAACGTTTCTCGAAAAATAGAGGCGTTCTGTTCCTCATCGTTGCAATTCTCATAAATGTGTACACTTTCATGGATTTCTTTAGTTCTTGAGCGGCTTTTCTCGGTGTCCAAAAAACATACAAACACTCCTCTTTCTTAAATAACTCCTCATAGAAAACTGTATCACTTCTAATGTGCACCCTTTCATTACTTACTTAATTGGTTATTACAACCCTTCAGTCAGGATTACAACCTAGCTTTTTGTGTTAATTTTATGCATGAGTGGCGGAACCTACAGTTTAAAGTCCACTCCAAATAACAGATATTTAAGAAATTTTTAAAGAACATTTTTATTTTATTTTGCCAGAAGACTGCTGAAAGAAAGACGTCTACGAAATATTTTTTCATATTTTTATTTTGCTTGGAATATCTGAACTGGGTTTTGAACCACAATCGCGTGTCCTCAAGGCTATAGACATACATACATTTTTGGTTATTACAACCCTTTAGACAAGATTACGACCTAGTTTCCCACACCACTTATGTTGTATGCGTTAATTTTTATACATGAGTGGCGGGACCTACAGTTTAACGTCAACTCCGAAAGACAGATTTTTGAGAAACTTTTCATGGCAAATTTATATATTCTCAGAGATTTTGACACTAATCTGCTGAGAGGAAGTCGCCGAAGACATATTTATTCTGGGATTTGAACCATGGCCTCACGTCTAATACGCCAACACACTATCTTTAAAAAAAATGTATCACTTCAAATGTGACGCCTATCATTGCTTCGGTCTCCAATGGCATTCTAAATGGATACTCAGGAGGAAAAGTTATCACAAATATATCCCTTTGTGTTTTTGCCCTCTAGACCATCGGGTAATACGCAGTATATAGTTTTGCTTACAAGTAAGACTTCAACAAAATTTGAGCCGGTATCAATCCACATGAGATCCAAAAGCATTTAATACATACCGAAAAAGTCTCTGCTTGGTACCGATGTAGAGCTGAAAGCATATGCGTATTTCTCTGAGAACAACGTTGGCCAGACTAAAATTGTCAACGGTGAGCCCTATAGGACGATGTTTACCAAGTTCTCTTAGTCGGAATTTGATGATCTGGATAACAATGGCATGAAATTTCTACACAGCTCATTCCACTTTGAATGTTCTGCGCGAGCGCACGTCACAGTACATCACTTGGTGATATGAAGTGACCGCCGAAATTGTTCGATTTGAAGGCGTTAGACTCTTTCTTGTGGGGTTTGGTCAAGTTGCAGGTGCATGCTAATAAGCTACAAACCACAGAGCTCCTAAAGGCCAATATAACACAAGTCAACGCTCAAATTCAGCGTTATTTATGCACCAGAATCATAGCAAATTATACATTTCAGATCAGCTCAACCTAGAGGAGCCATGGTGGACGTTGAAATGATGTTACATTACACGCACAATGATCCCTTAAATAAATATAGAATTTCGAAGATATTTGCCACACTTACATACATACATACATAATTGGTCATTACAACCCTTTAGTCAGGATTACGACCTAGTTGCTCACACAACTTATGTTGTGTGCGTCAATTTTTATACATGAGTGGCAAGACCTACAGTTTAAAGTCGACTCCGAACGACAGACTTTTGAGAAACTTTTCATGGCAGTTTTGTTTTCTACTCTCAGAGGTTTTGCCAGAAATTTGCTGAGAGGAATTCGCCGAAGAAATATTTTTCATATTTCGTTTTGTTGGAGATGTCTGACCTGTGGTTTGAACCGTGGCCATACGTGTAATAAGCCAACACACTACCTACTAGACTACGGCGACTTCATGTAGGCCAATGTAACCCATGCCATAATTCAATTTCAGCCTAATTTATGCACTCCGCTCAGAAAAGCTATGGCATTATTACACGTGCGATGGCAACAACAGGTTTTTTAAACGAAAAAAGATTTTCGCACATATTTCCCACACATTTAAAGATATGAAGCGCTATTACAATTAACTGACGTGATCGTCAGTATTTACTAACTACTAATGGGAGTCTACAGTTTATCAAAGAATTACTGAGAATGAGTAGATCCATTACTATTATCGTACACTGTATTTTGCCCAAGAGCAGACGCTGATCTAAAAGATCTTATGTGTGGCGTTGATCCATATTTTTATCAGCACTAAACTAAAGAATGGTATCCTTTAAGCGAGTAAGCCATTTAAAAACTCCACAAAGTTGCAACATTTGTTTGGGATACCAGGGTTATAAAGCAAAAGCCAAGGCATTTCTTTAAACACTCTTTACAGTTTCACATATTAAACCGTTCTTGTTAAAATACCAATCATTTATAAAGAATGAAATCCTTTTAGACCTTTTTCGCAGCTGTTTGGAGATTCCTTAAAAAAATCAATCAACTATGAATTAATTTCAGTATTCGCTTTACAACACGAATGTCTGCCTTTTTATAAAAAAATTTCTAAAACAAAATTGCATCTCCTTTCTTATTCCCACTTTCTTTCACAGAACCAAAACCATATCACTTGGTCAAGGTCAAGGACCACGTGCTGAAAAAATGATTCTGGAAGCCTGTCGCTATGGTCACTGGGTGGTGTTACAAAATTGTCATGTTGCCATGAGTTGGATGGGTGAATTGGAACGCATATGCAATGACACATATTTGCTTGAGTCAGCGCATGTCGACTATCGTTTATGGTGTACATCCTATCCAAGTTCAGTGTTTCCCGTCTCAGTGCTACAGAATTCCGTTAAGATGACAAATGAACCACCCAAGGGTCTTAAGGCCAACATGCAGCGATCATTTAATTCGGATCCATTGGTGCGAGATAAATTCTTTACAAATGCATTCGTTTACACTGAATCAGCGAATAAATGTTGGTTGCGTGGTGTATTTGCGTTGGTCTTTTTCCATGCAGTGGTACAGGAACGACGTGAATTCGGACCATTGGGTTGGAATATACCATATGAGTTTAGTGAAGCGGATTTAAAGTAAGTAACATAGAGTTGTGGTCACATATACGTTATGATGGTAACCAAGCGCATACATACCATAGATATGTATGTATGTATGTTTGTATGTTTCCTTTTTCAATTTTTTTTTTTTATTTTTATTTCCTCTTGTTGTGTTGGGGGATTTATTTTAACATTTTTCTGATGTTTTATGCTTATTTTTTATTTTTTAATTTTTTTCATATTTTTCTTTTCTTTTCTGGTATTGTTTTTTGTAACACTTGCACAGAATTTCATTGCTGCAGCTTAAGATGTTTATTGCGCAGAGCAATAGTATACCATTCCGTGGCCATGTCTATCTTACGGGTGAATGTAACTATGGTGGTCGTGTTACAGATGACAAGGATCGCCGTTTAATCTTGTCATTATTGAACATGATCTATAATCCCAATACTATTGAGGTTGACAAGTAAGTAGATGAGATGAGATATTCGCCTTTTTATGTTTTTCTTTTCCTGTTCTTGTTTTTATTTCTTATTTGTGATGTATTATACAGATACTGTCGTTAAAAGCATTGTATAGAGTATAAGAAAATAACTATAAAATGTTGATATTATTATAAAACACATGACAGGGGCGTGTATGGAGTAGGAGATTTAATTTAACGCATTTTCTTTGTATAAAAATTGCTAAAAAGTTATTAAAAATTTAATTTCAAGTGTTTTAAATGAGGGCAGCAATAAAAATTCCTTAATTTTACCCTTCTCTCTACCCCACCACTGCTTTTCTTATTCTGTCCTATTGTACAACATTTCTTCGGCCAATAAAACACAGCCTACAACCCACACTTAAATATGTTCTTTAAGACAAAAGATAGTAAAACTGTCATATCATTGCCCAGTTTTACATTTCACGGCCTTTTTAATACGACAAAAGAAAATATTCAAGAAGGAAAATATTTGACTTCCTTGTAGTCAGCAATCAGCCCTATTCTAGACGATGGTAACACAATCGGCTGAAGATAAATTTATTTGCCCTGTGCACTATCATACAATCCGTGGCATCCAGACTGTCCCTCCAAAGCCAAAATATTGTTACGTTTTTACCTTTTTAAAACGTTTAAAATATGATTGCAAATAAAAATAAAAATAAATTTGTTTTTAGTTTTAATTAAAATTCTTTATTATTCGCACATTTCTGTGTGTCACTGTTCACAACTTGATGTAAACAACAACAATTGCTTTTCTTTGTTATTCCTCTGTTTACACTCCTCGCATAAACAATAACAATCACTAAGCAATTATACGACAGACAAAGATCTGAGATCGGAGATCTTCAAACCACGAATACTCTCTTCAAACACCCGCGTCTTCATACAAGACTAACTGGATTTCACTCACTCACTTGCCTGCTATACCTTGCCTTTTATATGGCAGGGTACACAGTCTGATGAATGTTCTTATTTGCTAGAAAAAAATTAAGCATCAAACCTGACAAACGATCTTATCTAACGTAACTTCTAGATATTTAATGACGCATTTTGACATCATATCTGTTATACAATCAAGATTTCGAAAGAAATGTTGTCTTAGCTACTTCCGATTTAAATTTCTTTCGACCAGATACAACGTTTAGTCAAGTGTGTGGTTATGTTCTGACTAATTACAAGTCTATATATAACAAACGTCTAAAGTTTCTCAAAAACCTGTCGTTCGGAATAGACTTTAAACTGAAGGTCCCGCCACTCTTGTATAAAATGAACACACAACATAAGTGATGTGAGAAACTAGGTTGTAAACCTAACTGAAGGGCCATAATGACCAATTATGATGTAAGATTGTGCCTAGTAAGACTAGTCCCAACTTCACTTCATGTATTCTATCCGCTAGAAATTGAAACAAGACTTACATGTATAGACCGGTTTATTGAAATCAATTCTGATTTTTCTCAACCGCGCACAGGAGAAGACAAATGTACTCATTTAAGACAGTAGGATATCTAAACCTATTATTTCATTTGGATTGTGATGCTTGGCTTGATCGCTAATTAACTTAAAAATGTTAGAACGAAATATACAGACTTGTTTCCAAACAACGCATATTTTTATGAAGTGATCGCTTGCCCTGAAGAGCCCATTCCAGACAGAATTTTATCTTTAAAAGCATTATCCATGTAGAACTCTTCTCGTACAAACATTTTTCCAGTCACAATACACTGCATGAGCGATGGTTCTCTCGTGAACATTGTTTGTAAATAAGAAAGACTAGCTTAGACACTGGAATACCCATTGCTACATACATAATTAGTCATTACAACCCTTCAGTCAGGATTACTTCTCACGAAACTTATGCCGTGTACGTTATTTTATACATTTTTGGAGGGACCCACAATTTAAAGTCGACTCAGAACAACAAATTTTTTGAGAAACTTTTAATACTAATTTTTTATTTACCCCCAGAATTTTTGCCAAATAATCTCCTGAGAGGATGTCGCCGGAGAAATATTTGTTATATTTAATTTTGTTGGAGATGGCTGAGCTGGGGTTTGAACCGTGGTCTCATGTCTAATAAGTCAACACACTACCTACTAGACTACGGCGACACCCATTACTAAATTATAGTAAAATGGGCAGCCTATGTGAAATACGATTTTATTTCTGCGCATATGGAAAATCTTAGTTTTAGGTAATTTTACAGCGATTAACGCTGTAAGGGCACGAACACATATACACTTAGACGACAGTAGAGCTACAAGAATAATTTCGAAATGGTCACCAAAAATGTGCCACAAACAGATCGAATGAAGATAAGAAACACAAAATGAGGCTGCCTTCCAAAATGTATCAATACAAAGTTTGTATGCAGTTCTACTACTGTATATAAACTATGTAGATATGCAAAGTAACGAAACGATGCATCAACTATAAATCCGATGCCTGATTGCTTTTTGAATGCGTTAAAAATACACATTGACGATGTTTTGAAATAGAATACATTGTATATATTTTGTACAGCGACATTATGAAACACGATACTTTGTTCAAACACAAAGCAACTAAGATTTTGGAAGGCAGCCTGAATGACATTATGGTAGTCATGGCATAATTCGCATGCATTATTGCAGGACACAATATCACACGTAGATATGTCCGCAGTATCAATCTAGCAGGTAGTGTATTGGCTTATTACACAAAACACCCTGCTTCAAGCCTAGCTCAGACAGCTCTCAGCAGTCTTCTGGCAAAACCTCGGAGAGTAAAATAAAATTACCATGAAGAGTTTCTCAAATCTTTCGTTCGGAATCGACAATGAATTGTAGGCCTCGCCACTTATAAATAAAATTAAGGCATACAACATGGTTGGTGTGATAAGCTAGGTTGTAAACTTGACTAAAAGGCGTTAATGACCATTTAAGTAAGTATGATGAAAGAGAATAGAGATCCCGTGTAAGGTTTGAGTGTAAAATTAAACAAACGTTTCAAAATAATTTCCAATTTTTTAGAACAGGGCTGTTTTTTGTTTTGTGCTCGCATTTGTATCATTTTAAATGTAAAACATATACGAACAAATGTACAATTCTTCATCAGTATCAGAATATTCTTCTGGTATACTCTCGTTACGCCTTTTTATTAAAATTCATTTTATTTGATTTTTCCTTTTTTTGTGTCACACGATTTCTATTTCCTTTATTTGTCTTTCTCACACACTCTACTTGCCTGTAGTTACGCTTTATCACAATCTGGCACATATCGTGTACCTTTGAATCCAACACGTGTCAATGCCTTGGAATACATTACTGATTTTCCTTTAAGTCCTCATCCTGAAGTCTATGGGTTACATGAGAATGCCGATATAAATCGTAATAACAAGGAAACAAATGGTGTAAGAAAGATTTTGACGTTAATACAAGCCAAGGAAAAGCAATTTACAAAATTTATTTGTATTTTTTCTTTTCAGCTAATACAAGGCGTTTTAAAAACACAAACCGACTTAATGGCTTCTGTCAAATCGAGTGGTGCAGGCGCTGCTGGCGCCAGAGTAGATCCAGCCTTTCAGATATGCAAAGATATATTGGAACGTCTGCCAGATGCTTTTAATTTAGCTGAGGTCACAGAGAAATATCCCGTCATGTATACCAATTCGATGAATACAGTTTTAAGACAGGAATTAATAAGGTAAACAAAGGATAACAAACAGCTTTAAAGGAAATAAAGACAGCTTTTTTTCGCTTTAGATTCAATCGCTTATTGGATTATATACGCAAAAGTTTAATTAATGTCCAGAAGGCCATACAAGGACAGATTGCCATGATACCGGAATTGGAAAGAACTCATCGTTCTATGGTTATAGGCAAACTGCCAGATGATTGGCTTAAGAAAAGTTATCCTTCTTTGAAACCATTGGGCAGCTATGTTAGCGATTTTCTTGCCAGGTGAGTAATAAAAGTGATCATTAGCAAGGCTTTTATACTATGTTCAGATATGCCCTTTTATTGAGTCTATATTCGGTTTATTGAGTACAATATTTTA
Source organism: Sarcophaga subvicina (assembly GCA_936449025.2). Classification (NCBI taxonomy): domain Eukaryota; kingdom Metazoa; phylum Arthropoda; class Insecta; order Diptera; family Sarcophagidae; genus Sarcophaga; species Sarcophaga subvicina. Next base: position 100,481,736 of record OW388083.2, on the reverse strand, counting down.
AGTGTTCAGGCATAATAATATACGCAGATCAGCTGTTTATTCAATATTCATTTAACAGCGGTAAACAAAACATTTATTTTTTTTTGTTTGTCGTTGTTGACATTTGAGTTGTCAAATATCAACAGAAAATGTTCGGATTACTGTAATATGCACACTGACCATTACCCAATATTACAACAATTTGCGTATTTATTGCGCAATAATTAATTGAAACTTTATATGAAATATTGAGCGCAATAATGGCGTTTATTGCGCCTTTACGCAATAAAGGTGCATATCTGAACACCGTATTAGGCTCTAAGACGTGAGGTCACCTCTCTCTTCTTATACAGGGCGATCTATTGAGCTCTTTGTGTAAAAAATCACTGAGGTACACGTTTAGGAACGTACACATTCTAGCCGAAGCTATTCAACGTCTCTAATATATTATCAAATATCAGTTCCGTCACAGTCTCTTCGTCCTCCTTTAAGTCACAACGTCTACAGAAATCATACGAGGAGATTACTAGCTGACATGGGCAAGCTTTTTCATAAGCAATGTCCCGTTAGAACAGAGACCACATAGTAAATGCTTAGTCGCTCAAGAACGGCAAGCTACCCGCTAACCTAAGCTAAACTTTGTCCCCCCTGTTTAAATTTCGGGCCGCCTAACTCGTTCTATCTTCTACTCAGAACGTTTTAACGAAAGAGTTGAATTTCTCACTAATTTTCAACCTAAATGTAACCAAGGGAATCCCTTTGCGAAATTCGCATTCCAGTCTGATACCCGTTCTGCCAAGCATTAGGTTATGTTAGGTTAGTGTGGTAGCTTCATACCAAAAGCTCACTTGAGCACGCATAGCGGCCCGTTGTGACGCCACAGGTGAACGCAGTTTCTGTACTGACCAAGGTCCCCCAAACCCAGGATGGGGAGGTCGGACAGCGCAAGATCTGCATATCCAAAGCACGATTACCCCGCGCTGGAAAACCAGCCAGAAAGTTTGATAAACGAGGCTATATCCTTGACATCAATGGACGATAGCTCCGTCAAGCTGACAAGGGTCCGAGAGCCAAATAACCTATATCTGCACCTCGCAAGAGATGGGCATTGACAAAGAAAGTGGATAACGGTCTCGTCCTCCCCAGCGGATCTGCACCCACGGCAGAAGTCATTAAATAGGAGCCGCATTCTCTCCGCGTATCTAACCATAACACAGTGACCTGTAAGCATGGCCGCTGTGATTTTGATGTTGCCGCGAACAAGTCCAAGTATGACAAGCATGCTCGCCATACAGTTTCCATGTATGTTCCATTGTGGAACAGTGGAAGCCAAATAATGGAGACATTCGAATAATCCTCCGATTCCCTGTAAAATAAACGAAATTCATGGGCATACGTTGCCAATGGAATCCCCATGCGAAGATCACATTCCAGTCTGATACCCATTCTAGCAAGCGTACTCGTTTCCCGGTAAAATAAAAGAAATTTTTGAACAAGCTTGGATGTCAATATGATGTTCAGTAGAGATTTTATAAGAGATTGACTGTCCCAGTGTGGCAGTATATTTTCAAGAAATATTCTGCTATTGAGCAATCATTAAATCCCTATGACGTTAGCTATGATAACCGCCTGCAAAACATTACAGTGATCCGTTAGTCTGTATCAGTTTCTGGTATTAAAGTCGTCGACATTTTCCCATTAAATTTCGTGGTATCAGTGAAGCCACCATAGTCTACATAGTACACACTACATGGGTGGTGTGAGGGGCTAGGTTGTAATCCTAGCTAAAGGGTTGTAATTACCAATTAAGAAAGTAAGTAAGGATAACGGGTGCTTAAGTAGCCATTGGGGCCAATAGAAACAAAAATATAATTTATAAAAATGCAGAGGTCGGTGTTGTCCTCGGGCCATAAGTAATAAGGATGGCATTTAGCTCCTTAAGTGTTTGGAATCAAGGATAATCCCATGGTATTTGAAGGTAGATGAGAACATACATACTTATGTATACATAACTGGTGATTTTTAACCCTTCAGTTAGGATTACGATCTAGTTTCTCACACCACTTATGTTGTGTGTGTTAATTTTATACATTAGTGGCGGGACCTGCAGTTTAACGTCGACTTCGAATGACAAATTTTTGATAAACTTTTCATGGCAATTTCCTTTTTCTTTCAGAGTTTTTGCCAGAAATTTGGTGATATTTCATTTTGTTATCTGACCTAGTGTTTGAATCGAGGTCTCACGTCTAATCAGTCAACACACTACCTACTAGAATACTGCAGAGAGAGCAGAAACTGAATTTAATTCCCCATAGTCTGGGAGGATTGATCCTAGGGATCTTATATTTCTTAGGGAATAGCATTTTAGAAGACGCTTTTTCTTAGCTACACTTAGAAAGGATTTAAAAAACAACGTTAAGCTGTTCTGAGTTTCATAATACATTACTGAAATAGCTATGGGTAGAGTTGAAGCCCTTTACTAAAAGCTTCGCAAGTTGATTATCCATAACCAGGTTCTATAGTACCCCCTCTTAAGGAATACCATGGTGTACCTGACTTTTAAACTTGATGTTGTCAAGTCATACGTACTTGTTAATCCATTTTAATTATCTTAGTATTGAATTAAAAATCATTTAAAATTTATTTATTTTTTTTTTTATACGTTAAGCCGCTCATCATGACCAGAAGTCCTTCAACGCTATTTTTATTTTTCCCTTAAAATCTTCAAAAACAACAACAAACTTTTGCCATATTCAGTTCAAAGAAATTCTCCGCATATTTTTCTACGCAACACACATGCTTAGCATGAAATTACAAAAAAATTCCTGTGATGTTTTATATGTTTCGTTCCCCTTTAAATTTCTCATCACTTTTTCAATATTTTTAAAAGCAAGTTTTTCACAGAATCTTGTATATTTGAGACGAAGTGTTGAAATCTCAAAGGAAAAGTTTCTTAAAATATGAGAAACAGTACTACGTACTGCGTGCGTGTTAATTAAAGGAAATATTTTTAAAGCCATTACAACGAATTTCAAGCATACTGCATGGATGTTCTTAACAGTTGTTAGCAGGGGTTATGCAACAGCGTTACAATATTCGTTAAGAAATGTTAGGGAATTTGAATGGTGGGGAGCAGGCAGTATCATTGGTTGAGCCAGTTTTACGATTGTATCGGGTCCGCCATCTAACGTTTTTTTTTTTCAACTAGTGCTTATTTTGTGAATGGTAACACTTAGATCATGTCTGATTTGACAGATAATTAGTTTTATCCTTCCGCTGAACGAATATGGTTGTCTATACGCTTGAACAACGCTGGGAAATATTGCGACATTACTTTGAAAATCATGGTAATGTTACAGAATGTGTGCGAAAATTGCGTACGAATTTTGGAAGAAGAGAAGCACCGTCAGCTCCGTATGTTCGTTATCTTGTGAAAAAAGTGAAAGAAAATTGCATCCTCGTCGATAAACCAAAGCGTAAAAAGCCGAAAAGAGTGCGTACACCCCAAAATATTGCTGCTGTGGCAGAAAGTGTGCGTGAAGCACCATCAACATCAATTTACCGTCGTTCTCAACAATTGAACATTTCGGAGACATCATTGAGACGAATTTTGCATAAAGACCTTGGCATGACGCCATACAAAGTCCAATTGGTTCAGGAGTTGAAGCCAATTGACCATCCAATGCGTTTTCGCTTCGTTAAGTGGGCCTGCGATCGACTTACAGAAGATGTCGATTTCCAGATGAAGCCCATTTTGATCTTGGCGGGTATGTAAACAAGCAAAATTGTCGCATTTGGGGCAGAGAAAACCCGCACGCATACATTGAAAAGCCGATGCACCCAAAACGAGTCACTGTTTGGTGCGGGCCATTTTTCTTCGAAAATGAGCAAGGAGTGGCCGTTACAGTCAATAGCGATCGTTATCGGGCCATGTTGAACGAATTTTTGTTCACAAAAATTGAAGAAGAGGATATTGACAACATTTGGTTTCAACAGGACGGCGCTACGTGCCATACAGCCGAAGCTACACAGCCGCAGAGCTGATGTCGTTTGGCCACCTCGGAGCTGCGATTTGACACCGTTGGACTATTATTTGTGAGGTGCCGTCAAAGATAAGTGTTACGCCGACAAGCCAGAGACAATTGACGCTTTAAAGGACAATATTCGTGAAGCCATTGGTGAAATACAGCTGCACACAATCGATAATGTGCCTAAAAAATTGGACCGATCGTGTAGGCACTGCATGGCCAGCCGAGGCAGCCATTTGAATGAAATTATTTTCCATTATTAACCGGAAGGATTGTACTTTCAAATAAAAAAAGAAATTTGAGAAAATATTCAGTAGTTTGTTTTTTAAAGCATTTTCAAAAAAAAAGTTATTTGGTGGACCCTTTACTAGTGTTTTGTTAGTATATTTTTGTTTACTTATCTCTCACGTAAACAAGTTCATTGTTTTTGTAGCTTTTGTTTATAATTAATGTTAAACGATGTAAAAACAAAATAACATTTCCATTTTCGTAACGATATTCTCCTCTTTGTTAAACTAATATGACCTTCATGCCACATGATAACTGAACAGAAGTTTTATTTGATTTTCGTTTAGATTGGAATTCTTTCAAAACTGGATAGATAATGGAGAACCAATTGTTTATTGGCTATCGGGTTTCTATTTTACACAATCGTTTATGACGGGTGTATTGCAAAACTATTCGAGGAAGAATCGTTTTCAAATTGATATGGTGCGCATAGACTTTGAAGTTACCGAATACGAAATGGATGCCGATAAGCCACCTGAATTAGGCGCTTATATAAGAGTGAGTAGAGCACAAACTTTTAAAATTTTTTCTGTTAAATTAAATTGTTTTATAACAACAACAAAAAGCAATAAAAACTTCTTGTTAAATTCAACACCTTTACACATGCTCTCATACATAACAACAACAACAACAACAACAACATGACAACATAAAACAGGAGCTTTTGGAAAGCAACGAGGACACTAAATTAATCGAAGTAAGATTTAAAATAACAGTAGTAGACACAGTTACTCTAGCAAATTAATGTTACATTCAATAGAATAGAAATTATTTTTTCTCATTTTCTGTTTCTGTTTCTCTTGCTCTTCTCTTCCATTTCTCTCATTCATTACTTTTAGGGTCTTTTCCTTGAAGGCTGCCGCTGGAATCGTTCATTGCAAGCGGTAGATGAATCGTTTTCAAAAATCCTTTTCGATACCATACCGGTGGTTTGCCTACTGCCTGCTATGAAAGTTGAGGGTCAGCAAAAGGCTTTAGTGACACGAGATGGTAAACAGATCTACGAGTGTCCTGTGTATAAAACAAGCGAAAGGCGTGGTATCCTATCCACCACCGGCCATTCAACGAACTTTGTTATGTACATGGATTTACCGTGTACCAAAAATCAAATGCATTGGATTAATCGTGGTGCTGCTTCGCTATGTCAATTAGATGATTAGTTTTGCTCAAATGAATTACCAAATGGAGTTGAATGCAAGACAAAAACAAAAACAAAGAAAAAAAGACGCTGCTTTTCTTCATTACCCGGGCTATTCATTCTGTATTTTTTTATTTGTGATTTTTCTTTTTTGCCTTTTCTATTTAGAGACTGACGATGTATATGTTTTTATGTGGTTTTATGTGAAAAATAATATAAAAAATTAAAATAAATTAACCGAAAGCAAATGTTGGAATAAAAATTTAAAGATACAATGTTGCAGCATTAAATTATTTTGGAATTTAAGAAATCGTTTCATAATTAACTTCAAGGGAACCTTAATGCGAGAAACTCATCTTTAATAAGAAAATAAGGTTAGGTTAGATTAAACTGGTAAACGCCTTAATAGGCACAGCTTCCATCATATAATTATAGCTCCTGCTTGGCATTTCTCAACCCTCCTGAGATCCTCAACTAGCCTTTGGTTAGACAAGTTTTATTCACCCTTATTCTGGTTGTCGTCGTCGTTGTCGTCGTCGATTTTGAGTCGACATCGTTTTCTATCGTCGACGACATCATGTTGACACTGTTTGGGTATTCTGTAACACTACTGTGTCGACGTCGACTGTTTATCGAAAATTGTAATAACACAAAACACACATCTCTAATATTTAAGTCAGCCGATTCATTTTATGGTTTATTTAGAAAAAAAAAGTTTTTTTTTATCATCAGGCCTGTCAATGTCCATGAATACGTTTCCGTTTTGCGCTTTGCGATGTTGTAAATCACAGTCCGTTCTTTACTTGTATTTAAGACTATACAGGAAATCCATTTGTTCAGTGCCAAAGAATGAGTAAGTTTGATAGGATTACAATTGCTGCGAAAACTTAGCTATTAATACGATTTTTAATGTCTGTAGTTGAACCTCAAAAGGATGTTGTTGCTTCGAATCCTTGCCAACCTTCACCGTATGGTCCGAATAGCATCTGTAAGGGTATAGGGACAACACCTTCATGTACTTGCTTACAACAACCACCTAATTGCCGCCCTGAATGCGTTACAAACTCTGAATGTTCCTCGCAACAAATTTGTATTAATCAGAAATGTAAGGATCTCTGCTCAGGACTTTGTGGCCAAAGTGCAGTTTGTCGTGTTAATAGCCACACTCCAATGTGTTATTGTGAGTCTGGCTATACTCGTAATCCATTTGTGCTATGCTCTCCCATACAACAAAATCCACCTGAAGTTGTCGACCCTTGCAATCCATCGCCTTGTGGACCCTATGCTCAAAGCCGTCAACAAAATGGCGTTGCATCTTGTCAATGTTTACCTAACTAATTTGGCAATCCTTATGAAGGATGCCGACCGGAATATTTGATTCCTACTACCCGTTAATGAGAAATGTAAAGGCCCATTTTCTGGTACCTGTGGGCAGAATGCCGAATGTTTTGTTAGAAATTATTTGGCTACGTGTAACTGTATTTATGGATATCAAGGCGATCCATATCGCTATTGTGCTAAGGAAGAAAAACGTAAGACAATAAAAATTCACCACAAGAGTTAATTTTTTAATGCTTGTCGTTACCAAAAAGGACGTCGACAAAATCAGAGTCGACACAACACAATATCGACTGAGTATTAACTTACAGAATACCAAATGTGTGTCGACAGTCAATAACGATAACTGTCAATAACGACAAACAGAATACCAAATTTAATAACGTTGACAAATTTTTTAACGTCGACTTGCGTCGACGACGGCAACCAGAATAAGGGTAATTACTAAATTCTGGTGGTCCAAGAATTCTTCTACCCAGGTTCCCAAGCGTCGAACAATGAAAGAAATAATGTTCTATAGTCTCCTTGAGTTCCGTTGTAACACCGATTCCATCATATATTTACACCTGTTGGTTGGCATCCTTAAACCATTCTGAGATTATCAAATCGCCTTAAACTAGACATGTGTTGTTACTAAATTGTGGGTGTCCTATAATTCAGAGAAGATGTTCTGTGATCTCCTCCTCCTTTTCTTCGACGTTGCAGCTTCTGCAGATGTCGGTATAAAATATATCCAGTCTCCTGACGCGAACAACCAAAGTTCAGTATCTCATTATCACTGCTATTAGGTTCCTTAAATGTAATCTTGATAGGTTCAATGCAAATTCTGTTCTACATAATATATTATATTCATGTCGGGACAAATTTATCTGGGGTCCCTAAAAATGGGTTTATTATCCCATCTTACACACATAAAGGGTCATTACAACCCTTCAGCTATCTGTCTGATATCTCCATAAATGGGTTCATTATCCCGTATCACCCTTCCCAATAGATGGTGTTTTTGTGAGACCATTTGTTTGCTCTCTACAGAGGAACTCCAATCTCATGTAGGAATTCAATTAAATTTTCCGTGGTACTAGCTTTAGCAAATACGTCGACATTGTTGTTATCTTTGATATCCCCGCGCCTAGAAATCAAAATAAGAGTAACCGCCGAATGTCCCGCTACCTCCTCCACAAACAATCGGAATTCTTGGATAATCTTAAGTGTGGTGTACACATTGTCTAGGGAATCAGTAAGTGTGGTAGGGCAAGAGACGATATAATGTTCTGTTGTTCGGGAAAGATTCTACATCTGAACTTATTACGTTATCTGAAGCCATCAGTGAAAACTTGTATGACATTTCCTGAGAGGTGGAAACCATTTTTTGAGGTCGCCGTAGTCTAGCAGGCAGTGTGTTGGCTTATTTGACGTGAGGCCATGACTCATTAATCCCAGAAAAATAACCAATAGTTGATAGTAGTAACGAGAATAACTAGCCGCCATTGAGCAGCCATCAAGTAGCCATTAATTCGAGAAAAATAACCAATAGTTGATAGAAGAAACAAGAATAGCAAGCCGCCATCGAGCCACCACCGGCCATTAATTCGTGAAAAATAACCAATAGTTGATAGTAGTAAGGAGAATGAAAAGAATTTCATTTTACCAGTGCTAAGGCGGGAAAATGTTTAATGGCTTTGCCTATGTTCTCCAGTCCTTTCTCTACTCAATCGGTACAATTGACCTACGGGTACTGTACTTGCCAAGTACACGTCCTCTAACCTAAACCTAAACCTTCTCTACTCAATGCAAGTGAATGCATACATAATTTGTCATTTTAACCCTTTTGACAGCATTAAGACCCAGTTTCTCATACCACTTATGTTGTGGGTGTGTTAATTGTATACATGAGTGGTGGGACCTACAGTTTAAAGTCTACTCCGAATGATGGATTTTTTTAGGAAACTTTTCATGGCAATTTTATTTATTCACAGAGTTTTTTCCAGAAATCGTATTTTTTCGTATTTCATTATGTTCGAGATGTCTGGCCTGGGGTTTGAACCGTGGCCTTACGCTTAGTAAGTCAACACACTACCTACTAGACTTCGACGACTTTAATACAAGTAAGTGAAGGTGATCACATAAAATAAATTTTTTTCTATTTGCTTAGTTCAACATAATGTTTGTGACCCACGAACAACAAATCGACACACACCATATTTTTGTCGACTATAAGGCAGCCTTCGATAGCCCCATTAGGGATCGTGTTTTTGCCGCAATGTCTGAGCTCGGTATACCTGCGAAGCTGGTGAGGCTATGCAGAATGGCGTTGAGCAATTAATGCAGCTCCGTCAAGCTAGGAATGGGCCTCTCCGAACCTTTTTTTGCGGGAGTGCATCGCAATGGCACTATTTTTCAAAAAAGTGTCCAGTTGCTTGCGTACGCTGACGACATTGACATTATAGGGCGTAGCAAGCGAGATGTTACTGCTGCCTTCAGTGCTATTGAACGGAAGTCTACTAAGATGGGTATGGCAGTAAATGAGGGCAAAACAAAGTATATTTTATCGACAAGTAGAGACGTACGGCGTATTGATTCACAGATTACGGCCGATAACCATACTTTTCATACAGGCAAGGAATTTATTTATCTTGGCTCCGCCATTACCACCAAAAATGATGTCAGTCTGGAGATCAAGCGCAGGATCACTCTTGCCAACAGGTGCTACTATGGTCTCAATAGGCAATTGAGTAGCAGAGACCTCTCTCGTGCGACAAAACTAACACTCTACAAGACACTCATCCTACCCGTGCTTCTTTATGGCGCAGAGGCATGGACCCTGATGCAGCGGCCTTGAGAGTGTTCGAGAGAAAAGTCCTACGATCGTCGGTCCTGTGCGAGTTGGCGATGATTTCCGTATCCGATCCAACAGTGAGCTGTATGAGCTCAACGACATAGACGTTGTACAGCGTATTAATATCCAGCGGCTGCGCTGGCTTGGCCATGTCGTATATATAGACGGGTGTATGATGCGGAAATCTTGCGGAAGTCGGCGAAGAGGACGACCTTGTATCCGTTGGAAGAACCAAATCAAGGAAGCCCTGTCATCGATTGGTGTGACCAACTGGCGTAAGCGCGCAAGGAGCAGAGGCGCCTGGAATTTTGCGGCAGGCCGAAATCCTTTAAACGGGTTGTTGTGGCCAATTAACTAAGTAAATAAGTAAGTAATATAACGTGCGCTTCATTCGCTCATCTGGCTTTTAAAAAATTCAATTCTAGATGTGACTTTCCCTAAGTATAGATTTAAAAAATTCATTTATCCTTCATTTAGGTTTGATTGAATATACCGCTCTAATAGTCTATAAAGCAACGTTAAAGTTGTTTCACTTTTTTTAATTTTTTGTTTAAGCCTTGCTTGAGCTGCAATTCTTTTAAACTCATTGAAGTTCGATAATTTGCAAAAAAAAATGTTTCTTTAAATAATTTTTATTTCAGTACTTGATTTCCGCAGTAATTTATTAAAAGTACTCATAAATCTTTAACATGATTCTAGCTATTGAAATATCGGTTCATGGCAATTGCAAACGAAAAAATATTTCAACTGACTCCCTTCACATTATTATGAGTCATAAATTTATTTAAATTGAAATAAATTTCAATAATTATTTACGCAATCGAAAACAACTCTTCCGTAATTAATAAAAAAAAAAACTGAAAACAAATTGCATAATTAACCATGAATTAACAATTATTGTTTAACAGACTTCTTCTAAAGTATTTCTAATATTTTTGGCATTACCAGTACATACACACACACACCAATAATTTAAACTGTAACAATCTAAATTATTTTTATAACAAACATACAACGTACATACATATGTATATGTATGTATATAAATATGTACATATGCCTGTATGTAAATGTATTAGATACCAAATTATTTGTTAACCTTACTGATGTTACACACTTTACTGCTGTTACTTCTGTTGACTACGTTTTTTCTATTTTTCTATTTTTTTTCCTCCACATTAGAGGCCTAAACACAAAAACCGTCGCTTTTGGGTCTTCATTTAAATATTTGGATGCTCCAAACAACCAACAACAAAACAAAACACAAAAAAAACCATAAACAGTTATCGGTTAAACAAAACGGTTTTTGTATAAAAAAAACAGCCACAACCATAACAACAACATGGTAAACATTATAAAAACACATCGTATAAACGAAAAAACAATTGTTATGACGTTATAAATAGATTTGGAAACAAATAAACACATTAAATGTGTATGGGGATGTGGTTGTTGAAAAGGGCCTATAAACCAATTTAGAAAAATACCACCACAACAGTTTGGAAACAATTGCCAAATTGTTCGAGAGAGAAATCAAATATAAATTCGTGTAAATTGTACATATACTAAGCATATGTAAGTAGTATGCGCATACGTTACAATTTGTGTAATAAAGTCGTATAAATTTCTAAAAAAAATAATTTGTTATTGTAATATTTTTTTAAATAAATTCATTTTTTTTTGTTTATTTTCTTATGAAAATTATAAAATTTAAATATGTTTTTAAAGTTTCAAGATTTTAATAAAAAGTTTGTTAGTCCGTATACTCCAAAATATCAAGAAACTTTAGAAATGTTAAATAATCAACGAAAATCACCACATAAACAAGTTAATTATGGCATGGCAATTTCGGTACTCTTATGTATGTCATGCATTCTTAACTTAATTACATATTTAATTAACCGTTAAAACTCTTCAATCACGATTACAACCTAACTTATTACACCATCCATGTTAAGTGCCTTTATTTTATCCATTAGTAACGGAACCTAGAGGTCATAATCGATTCCGAACGATAGATTTTTCCAGTAGCGTCCAGAGCAGGTTTTTATATTCGTATCTCTTTTGAATCAGCTTGTCCCCTACTTATAGAACAAGATATTTCTGAGATAAGATAGACAACTTATTGGAAGTCTACTTTATTTATCTACGGTTAGGTTAGGTTAGAGGACGTGTACTTGTCAATTAAGACAAGTACAGTACCCGGAGGTCGAATTGACCCATTGTACAACGTCCTAGTTTCTCACACCACTTATGTTGTGTGTGTTAATTTTATACATGAGTGGTGGGACCTAATGTTTAAAGTCGACTCCGAACGATAGATTTTTGAAAAATTTTTCTTTTCATGGCAATTTTTATTTACTCTCAAAGTTTTTGCCAGAAATCCAGAAGAAATACTTTTTGTATTTTATTTTGATGTCTGGCCTGGGGCTCGAACCCTGGCTTTACGTCTAATAAGCCAACACACAACCTACTCGACTACGGCGATATCTACGGTTAGCTTGAAACTAAACTATATTGATAATAGAATTTACTTCTTCAATTTCAGCATAAATCTGTAACAAGCACCTCCATTGTAAGCTTCATAACTTTCAAAAGACATACATATGTTTACCAGAAAGAGTTATTTCATATTTATACATTATCTTACATACACACATAATTGACTACTAAAACCCTTCCGTCAAGATTACTACCTAGCTTCTCGTACCACTTGCATATGTTGTGTGTGTTAATTTTATACATGAGTGGCGGGATCTACAGACTTCGAACGCCAACTATTTGAGAAGCTTTTCATGGCAATTGTATTTTTGCCAGAAAGGAAATCACCAAAGAAATATTTCTTCCCATATTTCGTTTTGTTGGAAATGTCTGACCTGTGGTTCGAACTGTAGTCTCACGTTGAATAAGCCAACACACTATCTACTAGACTACGGCGACGTGATCTTATCGTCTGCTATTATGTATCTGGTTTTCACACAGAGGCTCCCGAACTTTGGCAGTTTATAGCGGTCATCTCTTTGAAGCCACATATGTCAAATTTCAGTGGATAGAATTTTTTTGATCAAAATTGGTGTTCTGTTAGAGCAACGTACCTAGCGCTACGCCTTCGTGAGTGTGCAGGAGACAATTGTAGATAAACTCCTTAACAGTTTGAAATTGACCACATTTTTCATCGAAAATGGTTCTTTAGATAAACGGTTTTGTGATCAAACGAAATTGTTGAATTTGGGACTGTCACAGCACACATTATAGATCCAAAAGCGTCTAGTGCATCCCGAAAAAGTCAATGTTTAGTTCGAATTATGGGCGCATCGGTCCATATTCATTATAGAAAGACATTTCCAGGCCATCACTGTTAATGGCAAGCGCTATAGATCGAAAATTATCAACTTCTTTCGGGCTGAATTGGATGATTTAGATAGCAATAACGTATGGTTTCTAAACAGTTCGACATTCCGCACGAACGATTTGAAGTAATGGCCTCTTACGTGGTGATGTGAACCTAGGTCGTGCGAATTGTTCCTGTTAGACTTTTGCCTGTTTGGTGTTCTTATGTCGTTGGTGTATGCGAATAAACCACTCTGTCGGTCAAAATCAGACTGATTTATGCGGCAGAGACATGGAAAATTAAACGCTAAACATGCACTCATCCTTGAGAAACCGTGAGGAATATTTGAACGATATTATGTTTTACACACAATGACATCAATAGGTCTTTGAAATGATATAAAAAATCTCGGTGATATCTTCTGCACACTTTGTTTAATTTAAATTTGAAAATTGGAAGCGCTTACTAAAAGACAATTGGTTAAAAATTTTTTAAAATTCTTTAAGATATTGATTTGCACATAGGACCAAATTGTAGTCCTCATTTTGCATGACTGCATCAAACGGTTTGTCATGTTCCAGAAACTGGAAAGGCGGCAAATGCTAAAAAGAATTTCATCTTAGAACTTATCGACCACATACAATCTTTCAAGCTCATTAGAAAGGGATCTTCTATGTCATGTTCTTGGAAAACTAAAAGCACTTCAACGTCTCATGTATTGAGTGAAAACTCTTCACAGCCCAGTTACAGTTTAAGTCAATGGAACCATTTGAAACAAATTTTGTTTCTCTACCATTATTTAATAATGTATTCAAAAATGGCTTTTATGACCTTTTTCATATCAAAACGCATATGTGAGTTTATTTTTAGCATAACAATCAAAAGCTAATTTTAGCTCAAAAACTATACAGAAAATACGCGCAAAAAAATGCTCTTGAACTTGACTATAATGGAAAAAAGATGCTTAAGCGCCAAACATTTATTTCCGGCACTAATTAAAACTACATGAAGATGCCAAATCAAAAGAGAAAATAACAACATCAATAATAACAATTTAACCTACGCATTCAAACCAAGACCCCTCCATTCAATTTTAATGAACTACTTATGAAAGAAATTCGATAAAAAAAAAATACCGTAGACCGTCCTCAACCGGTTTCAATTACAATAACATTTAAAATTTTTAATAATTTTTTTAATATGTTAAGTACTTAAAATAAACAATAACAACTTAAAAGAATTAGTATAAATACTGTTAAATAAACATTTTCGAAATCATAACACCATCACAATTCATCTGCAATTCTACACGTTGTTTAGAAGGATCTCAATAGTTATGGTAAGAAAAATTGCAAAATTAAACAAATTATTTAGTATTTCAAGGGAAATATTATAAAAATAAATACCGTTATTTCTTATTTCAGAGGATTTTCGTTATTTTATTTGCTGTAGTAGCAGCTGCTTCGGCAGCCTCTATTGCCATCGATTATTTACCACCGGTGGCTGATAATAGCCTGCCTGTGCAGGAGTATATACCACCGGAGAGTGATGCAGAACCAGCCACGTTGGCTGATGATGGTTATCGCTATAAAACTGTGCGGAAATTGAAATTGAGACATCGTCGCGATGTTAACGAATTGCCCGCCAACGAGTACTTGCCCCCAACTGAGGTAGCCCAAGAAGAACTTGTCGAAGATGTTCAAGCTCCTGAAGAAAAAACCGAATTGGCTGAAGATGGCTACCGTTACAAGGCCGTGCGTCGCTTGAAATACCGTCAACGTCGTGATGTGAACGAATTCCCCGCCAATGAATACCTACCCCCTACTGAGGAAGCTCAAGAAGAAATCATTGAAGAAGTTGCCGTTCCCGAAGAGAAAACCGAATTGGCTGAAGATGGTTATCGTTATAAAACGGTACGTCGCTTGAAATACCGTCAACGTCGTGATGTTAATGAATTGCCCGCCAACGAGTACTTACCTCCTACAGAAGCTCAAGAAGAAATTGTGGAAGAAGTTGCCGTTCCTGAGGAAAAAACCGAATTGGCTGAGGATGGTTATCGTTACAAAACCGTGCGCCGCTTGAAATACCGTCAAAGTCGCGATGTCAATGAATTGCCCGCCAACGAGTACTTACCCCCTACAGAAGCTGAAGAAGATGTTGTCGAAGAAGTAGCCGGCCCTGAAGAGAAAACCGAATTGGCTGAAGATGGCTATCGTTACAAAACCGTGCGCCGCTTGAAATATCGTCAACGTCGTGACGTTAATGAATTGCCCGCCAATGAATACCTACCCCCTACAGAAGTTCAAGAAGATGTTGTGGAAGAAGTGGCTGCCCCTGAAGAAAAAACCGAATTGGCTGAGGATGGTTACCGTTACAAAACCGTGCGCCGCTTGAAATACCGTCAACGTCGTGATGTAAATGAATTGCCCGCCAATGAATACTTACCCCCTACAGAAGCTCAAGAAGAACTTGTGGAAGAAGTTGCCATTCCTGAAGAGAAAACCGAATTGGCTGAGGATGGTTACCGTTACAAAACTGTCCGTCGCTTAAAATACCGTCAACGTCGTGATGTCAACGAATTGTCCGCTAATGAGTATTTGCCTCCTACTGAGGATGCTCAAGAAGAACTTATAGAAGAAGTTGCTGTTCCAGAAGAGAAAACCGAATTGGCTGATGATGGCTATCGTTACAAAACCGTACGCCGCTTAAAGTACCGTCAACGTCGTGATGTCAATGAATTGCCCGCCAATGAATATTTGCCCCCCACAGAAACTCAAGAAGAAGTTGTAGAAGAAGTTGCTGCCCCTGAAGAAAAAACCGAATTGGCTGAGGATGGTTACCGTTACAAAACTGTCCGCCGCTTGAAATACCGTCAACGTCGTGATGTCAATGAATTGCCTGCCAACGAGTACTTACCCCCTACAGAAGCTCAAGAAGAAGTTGTCGAAGAAGTTGCCGTTCCTGAAGAAAAAACCGAATTGGCTGAGGATGGTTACCGTTATAAGACCGTGCGTCGCTTGAAATACCGTCAACGTCGTGATGTTAATGAATTGCCCGCCAACGAATATTTGCCTCCTACTGAGGATGCTCAAGAAGAACTTGTAGAAGTTGCTGCTCCTGAAGAGAAAACCGAATTGGCTGATGATGGCTATCGTTACAAAACCGTACGCCGCTTAAAATATCGTCACCGTCGTGATGTCAATGAATTGCCCGCCAATGAATACTTACCCCCTACAGAAGCTCAAGAAGAAGTTGTCGGAGAAGTTGCCGTTCCTGAAGAGAAAACCGAATTGGCTGAGGATGGTTACCGTTACAAAACCGTGCGCCGTTTGAAATACCGTCACCGTCGTGATGTCAGTGAATTGCCAGCCAATGAGTATTTGCCCCCCACAGAAGCTCAAGAAGAGGTTGTGGAAGTAGTTGCTGCCCCTGAAGAAAAAACTGAATTGGCTGAGGATGGTTATCGTTACAAGGCCGTGCGTCGCTTGAAATACCGTCAACGTCGCGATGTAAATGAATTGCCCGCCAATGAGTACTTGCCTCCCAGCAACACAGAGGCTACGGATTTAGTTGTGGCTGTACAAGAACCCGTCGAAAGTGCTGTTCTAACCGATGATGGCTATCGTTATAAAAGTGTACGCAAACTTAAATTCAAACGCCATTAGAAAAATTGTCAAATGAAACGAAGTTATTTAGTGTAAGTAAGAAACGAGCTTTAAAAATTTAATAAAAAAAAATATTTTGAAAAAAGTCGATAAATTTACTTTGGAGGGATGTACATAAGGTACTATTTAAAGTACTTTTTGTAAATTAAAAAAGTACTTATCAGTTTTTAATTTTTTTTTAAAGCTTTAAGCTTTTTTCAGTAGAAAAAAGTACTTTTTATAATAAAGTACTTTTCATAAGGTAAATGCTATCTTATCTTACCTTGTTTCCAGTATAGCGATAAGAATTGCAACATTTTGTGATAAGAAATGTGTAACTTCATATGGGAACACTTGCTTTGCGACAGGTTGTTTGTTGAATTAGTATTGAAACGACTTTTAAACGCTTAAAAACTACGAAGTTAACGAACGATTTTTATTTTTTTTTTTAATTTGTTTTACAAAACAACAGAAATTTAATTTCAAAAATGAAATTAATGAAGAATACCTCCACCTATTTGGTGATTTTGTTAAGTATGATTTCGAAAAAAAAAATCAACTATTTTATGTTTTATGAATTGTTGTTATGTATTGTTTTGGTGTCCGCGAAAAAAGTGTACAAAATACAGTGTGTGACTAAATTATTTCTCAATCGCCTTTGCTAAGATAAGATAAGAAAATTACTCATTAAGGGCAGGTTGTATATTTTGATGTGGTGATTCAAATAACAAACAATAAGAAATTGTGAATTCTTTGAAAACGTTGTAGAAACGATAACGATAACATAGTGGATTACATTGAATCAACATAGAAAAAAATATCAAAACGGGACTAGTTTTTGCAGGAACCTATTCAACATGAAGAACAAGTGGTCAAATTTAAAAAATTTTTTTAAACAGAAATTTGTGACAGTGTTCTATGTTACAGGAATGCCAAAAAATATCGATAATTATCGAAATTGTTTTTTACCTTCAAATAACTTCTTTTACCAAAAATTGAAAAAATTCAAGGTTAGAGATAATCAAGCTCGTTTGTTTAATACATACATATATACATAGATATGTAAATGGTCATTACAACCCTTCAGTCAGGATTACGACCTAGCTTCTCATTTTATATTACTGCAAGAGTGGCGGCAGCTACTGTCGCTTTAAAGTCGACTCCAAACAGCAGATTTTTGTGAACCTTTTTCATGGAAATTTTATTTAGTCTCAGAGTTTGTTAATATCGCTCGTTTAATAATACCAAACTCGTACTTACTGGAAGAAAAAGCAATAAATATTAATCAAAAGGCAAGAAGTAGGCGTTGTGCCCATACGTATAAGCAATAACCGTGTTAAAATGTGAACAAGGGTGGTTTAATCATGTTACTTATTTACTTAATTGAACCTTACAGCAATTTAGTCAGAGCTACAACCTGGCTAAGTCGCCGTAGTCTAGTAGGTAGTGTGTTGGCTTATTAGACGCAAAGCCAGGGTTCGAGCCAAAAGCCAGACATCAAAAGACAAACTACAAAAAGTATTTTTCGGGGACTTCCTCTCCGCAGATTTCTGGCAAAAACTCTGAGAGTAAATAAAATTGACATGAAAAAGTTTCTCAAAAATCTGTCGTTCGGAGTCGACTTTAAACTGTAGGTCCCACCACTTATGTATAAAATTAGCACACACAACATAAGTGGTGTGTCGACGTTGTACAATGGGTCAATTCGACCTCCGCTGTACTTGTCTTAATTGACAAGTACACGTCCTCTAACCTAACCTAACATACAACAACATTTCTCACACCACCCATGTTGTGTGTGTTAATTTTATTCATTTATTTTATTCAATTTAAAGTTGACTCCAAGCGACAGATTTGTGAGAGACTTTTCATGACAATTTTATTTACTCTAAGGGCCATTATTACAAGTTGCTGTTAACTAAAGGGAGGATTTTAACGGGCAGACAAATTGTTTTTCATTATTACAAGTGGACAATAAGGTAGAACTAAGCTTTAAGCTAAAGCGAGGATCATCCTACCGGTAACTTTTAAAGTTAAGTTTATAATATATATTGGCTGTACCCTGCGCGTATTACTGCGCTACCAACAAAAATAAATTTGAAGGAAAGACATTACACAAATATCCAATTAATTTTGAATCATTTTATGGATTTTGTTTCCCGTTGTTCAGGTGAAAGGGCCGGAGTAGTTTGCATTCGATCGGGTCTCACTGGCTTGTACTCGAAGATTTTCCAATGTCAATGCTTCTTGAGGAGAAGGTCGATTAATTGCTTGTCGCTTTGGAGGCACGATTGCACGGGAACGACGTGAAAAATGTGTTTGATTTATTATAATCTCACAATGTACCCAATCCAATTGAACCCAACAGCATTTTTAAAAAATTTCAAAATTAAAATGTTTCAAACAAGTTATACTAAATGGTATTAAAATCATAAATGATGAATCCTAAAATGTCTGATATTTGTCCGATCAACACCTGATCAACTGCCTAGTTTACGATTCAATTCATTTTGAAACATTCTCAGCAACGCTATCTATCGGAAATTAATTGCACTAACTTAGAAACCTCCGTCGACCTATGCGCAACAACTTTGCTAAAGATCATATCATGATCAAGTGCACAGTTTACTATTTAATTTATTTTGAGTAATTTTCAGTGGCGCCACCTGTCCTAAATTGGACATGCCAACTTATAAAACTTCGTCGGCTCATGCGCAACAACTTTGAAAAGATCATAACTTGATTAAATGCACAGTTTACGATTTAAATCATTTTTAGTAATTTTCAGTGACGCCACCTGTCGGAAATTGGTCACACCAATTTAGGAACCTTCCCCGGCTCATACGCAACAACTTTGCTAAAGATCATAACATGATCAAATGCATAGTTTACGATTCTATTAATTACATACAAACAAACATTAATTTTTATATATATGGAAGATTATTATCAATATGGCAACTTCAAAGATAAACAAAATGAGCACATACAACAAAAAAACGAAGCCCGTCATTGCCACTGCGTTTAAACAAAAAACTTGTTTAATTGAACAGTGTTATCGACCTTGCTCCGTTACTACTATATTTTTGAAAAAGTTAACTATATTTTATCATTAGGTGGTAATAACGAAAAGAAGTTAAAGTTGACTTTAAAGTTCACTTTAGCTAAAGTTAACTTTTAGCTAAACCCAACTTTAAAGGGGAGTTGTAATAATGGCCCTTAGAGTTTCTGGCAGAAATCTGCTGAGAGAATGTCGCCGTGGAAATTTTTTTTCATATTTCGTTTGGTTTATAATGTCTGAGTCGGTGTTTGAACCACTGCCTCGCATCTAATAAGTCGACACACCACTTACTATGCTACGGCGACTAACAATCCTACCAACCTTCAGCAAAGACCGTCCCAAACTGTTTGTAACTTGGTGCAGAATTAATTTAATCGATCTTAACTTGAAAAAATGTAAATGCATGGATTTCTCTCACGCGGGCGTAATTTCGTCTACTTATGTGATTGATAAGGGCAAGAGCCCTTTGGAAACTGTGACTACATTTCTTGATTTGGGAGTATTATTGGATATGAAACTGTGTTTTATTGATCATATTAGTATGCTGATTGGCAAAGCTCGGGCTGTTCTTGGTTTTGTGAAAAGATGGGCTAGGGAATTCATTGATCCTTATATAACAAGACTGCTATACATTTCGCTTGTTAGACCTATTTTGGAGTATGCGTCTATTATTTGGAATCCATACTATCGTGATTCATACTGTGAATCAATATGACATTCAATAGAGTTTGATAAAACTTCCAACTTTAGAACGTAGAAGGGCTGTTTTAGGGGTTTGTTTTGTTTTTAATCTGGTTAAAGGTGATATTGATTCTGAGTTTTTGCTTTGTAACCTGAATTTCAGTATTCCAGCAAGATTTTCACGTTTTTTTACGTTTTTTATAAAACGTAGCTTATATTCTGGCATTAATTTGTAAATTATTATATAAAAATGTATTTTCCTTCTTGTCATAGGTAGTTCCTGTTTATTGTTACTTTATTCAGCTTGTGATTAAGTTCTGTATCTGATTTATGTTCTCGTAGCCATTACTTTTCCCTTACCCGCTACAGTCCGGACTGTAGTGTGTACGTGTCCCTACGTAATGGGGACGGTCGGGTGAGGGTGGGTTAGTGTGAGGCCGGGGACGTTCGAAAAAAAGATAAGCAATAAAATCTTGTTTTTAATTTCCTTTAGAATTACGCCCTTCATAATTCGCAAAGTATTCAGCTTTCAAAAGAAGTCACAATCATTTTTGTTGTTTACTTTTAACTGTACAACAGCGGCCATGCTTATTGACATAAAGTATTATTCCCTGGCAATAAATGCTTCTCCCCAAAGTGGTTTCTTAAAAACAAAACATCAACAACAGGATCATATTCATTTATAAATACAATCTACAGGTGAAGGTGGCAATGATGATGTTTATGTTACTTGCCTCCCACATTAATAGTGTTTCATAACATAACTGGGAATTTTACTATAAAAATACTTTTATGTACGAGGGTGGTCCTAAAATTAACTGACAAAACGAACAAATAGTGCGTGTCAGTATTTTTGAAAACAATCAGCCACAGCCTTAAAATTTCTCAGCCATCTTGTAGGCTTGTCCTGGGCTCACCATTAAAAGGTACCAACCATATTGGCTGTAATAAATCTGTATAGAATATATGCTTCCTTAACTCTTTCCAGTCCACTCCTCTAAGATTGATTGATGTCTGGTATACTATTCTTTATAAAAATTTTATATCTGGAGCTAACACAGGCTGGACAATCACATAAAAAGTGAAAAGTAAATCGTTTCAAAAACATACGTTTTAAATGTGAACGCAATCAACAAACATGTAAAGAATTTGGCACACATTATTTCTCAGTGTAATCCAGTTTAAGTTAGGCCGTTGCCGTTCATGATCCGTTAGTGGAGGGTTTGAACCACACCCATCTTCGGATGAAACCGGCTAGTTCCCTTAGTGGCACGTTTGTCACCGTGCCCAGATCTGCAAATGTTCATACATACATAATTGGTCATTACAGCCCTCTAGTCAGGATTACGACCTAGTTCTTCACACGACCTATGTTGTAAGTGTATTAATTTTATATACGAGTGGCGGGATCTACAGTTTAAAGTCGACTCCGAACGATAGAAACTTTTCATGGCAACTTTATTTTCTCAGTTTTTGCCAGAAATATGCTGAGAGGAAGTTGACGAAGAAATAATTTTTCATATTTCGTTGTGTTGGAGATGTCTTGCTCTGGGTTTTGAACGCAGGTCTCACGTCTAATAAGCCAAAACACTACCTACTAGACCACGGCGACTTCGACAAATGTTCTGTCATCCAGAAATTGATGTCGTCTGTTCTAAAGTGCAAGACACTTGCATAAAAGGTCTTGTACCGATTTCGTTTACTCCTCATGGCAGATTCTGCAGTAATCCTGTTGGGACAGACCGGGCTTGTCAGCGAAACTGTCTATAGCGCAGTGTCCCATTAAAATTCCTGTCAGAATGCGAACCGTTCTCTTGTCGAACTCAACTTCAAGTTCCCTGGTTCTCCCGCTATCCACTGCTGGACACCGCAGTTTTGAAATTTGGAAACTAGGTATGATTCCATGCTGCTTTTCCAAATTTGGAAAAGTATTCTTATAGGGTCTCATATAACCCCTTTATCGTCTCCTCCTCAGACATCTCCGATCCCTTCCGAGCCTTTTCGTTTCCACAGTTCAACCAACATTGAAGTCGAATTAGAGGTTAGGTTAGAGGACGTGTACTTGTCAATTAGATAAATACAGTACCCGGAGGTCGAATTGACCCATTGTACGAATTAGAGGTTAGTGTGCGGAATTTTCCAAGCTTTTTTTTTGTTCTTCCTTGCTAACTCGATTAATTTTGCTACCATCCTCGCATATGTTATTCCCGGTGATGCCTAACGACAATCAAAACAACATTTTTTCCCTTGGTTTTCTATGCCTTTTTATTTGTACTCGCATTGTATTTTGTCGTTGTGGGAAGTTTTTAATAAAAAGTTTTATTCCCCACTCCGCTCCACTCCAATCCCCTGATTTTTTCATAATTGTTTTTAAGTTCATAAAAACATTAATTTTTTTTTTAAGTTTCTTTTTTGTCTTTCTTCTTTCTGTTTAAATAAACTTTTACGGGTTAAACAAACAAGTCTTGGTATACGTAGGAATATGCCACTAATTAAGTTTTGATTAATTACGGGGGTTCGTATATTATTTTTTCTTTGGTTCAGCAGCTGCAACAACAAATGTAGCATCACAGTTATTGTAAAGAAAAAACACAGAAATACAGATGAAGGCAAATGATTAGTTATTGTGGTAGTTATGTAAAGAAATAAATCAAACTGGTTGGATGAAATCTCTGGCAAATTGCCATGAAAGTCTTATAAAAACTCTAACATTCGAAATCGACTTTTAAATTTAGGTCCCGCCCCTCTAGAATAAAATTAACACACATAACACTAGTGGTGTGAGAAGATAGGTTTTAATCCTAACTAAAGGGTTGTAATGACTAACTAACTAAGCAAGTAAGTAAGGGTGGACAAAAAGGGCGATTTATTTCAATTTAATTTGTCAATTTTGAAGACCTATTTTCTGACGAAGTTGCCGTAGTCAAGTAGGTTGGTGTTGGCTTATTCAAACCCCAGGTCGGTCGTACTTCTACAACAAAACGAAATATGAAAAGAATTTTTATTTTGGCGACTTGCTCTCAGAAGATTTCTGGCCTAAACTATGAGAACAAATAAAATTTACATGAAAAGCTTCTCAAAATTCTGTCGTTCGGAGTCGACTTTAAGCTATAGGTCTCGCCACTCATGTATAAAAAATAAGCAACATAAGTGGCGTGATGAGCTAGGTCGTAGTCCTGACTGAAGGGTTGTAATGCCCAGTTATATATTATATATACATGTATTGTGTGATATTTTGTGCAGCTATTTATGCTAAGTAAATCAGCCTTTAGTCTCTTATTGGGGAATTCTATGGTTCATTAAAGCCTAAGGTAGCAGTTGGTTTATTTTATTAGAACATATGTTTTCTGCTAGTGAAGCTAAAACCTCAGAATACTTGATTAGTGAATATCCTGCGCCCCATAGGCAGATCTTTCACCAGCCAGTTGATCTTGTTGTTCCTCCATTTAAGTTGTAGATTACAAAACCCCGAATTGTATTCCAATTCTCTAAAGGCCTTAATTAATCCTGCATTTCTGAATCATATGCTAACAGTTTTTCAATTGCAGGCCGATTTATTGCCAAAATTAAAGATATTTGTCTGATTCCATTGCTCTTGGAAACTTAATCTGTGCTAATCCTGGTTTCATTGCTTTTTGCATAGTTTTCTACAAAAACATGTTTTTCAAATCCTGCTTATAAACAAATTTTAAAGGAATTAAAACATTTATGCTCAACCGCCCAATCAATATACATACATATATACGGCATTATGTGTGATCCACGTTATAATGAACTTTAACCAGATGTAGAAAAGGTCCATTTGCCGAAAACGTCTGGATATAGGCAAATTCGTATTAACCGCCACATATACTCTAACATCTGAAACTCTTTACATACGTAATTGGTCATTACAACCCTTCAGTCAGGATTACAACCTAGTTTCTTACACCACTTATGTTGTGTGTGTTAATTTTATACATGAGTGGTGGGACCTACAGTTTAAAGTCGAATCCTTACGACAGATTTTTGAGAAACTTTTCATCGCAATCTTAGTTTTTGCCAGAAATCTGCTGAGAGGAAGTCGCCGAAGAAATACTTTACTCGAACCCTGGCTTTACTTCTAATAAGCCAACACACTACCTACTAGATTACGGCAAATTAAACTCTTTAGCTTCCTTAAATTTCTTAATAATTTTGCCAAGTACTTGCACAGTATTTCGATTATGACAACCATAATCAACTTGTTTGAAGTCGCCATAGTCTAGTAGGTAGTGTGTTGACTTATTAGGCGTAAAGGTATCGGTCAGACATCTCCAACTAAACAAAATATGAAAAAATATTTCTTCGGCAACTTAATCTCATCACATTTCTCCAAAAACTCTGAGAGTCAAATAAAATTGCCATGAAAAGTTTTTCAAAAATCTGTCGTTCGAAGCAGATTTTAAACTGTAGGTCCCGCCACACATGTATAACAATTAACACACACAACATAAGTGGTGTGAGAAACTACGTAATCACTTTGCATGGCTTCAAAACGGACCACGTTTGAATCACCACTTATGGAGTAATTTTAACAATTTTCACACATTATTCGGTTGCTAAAGAACCAATATTTGGAAATGATTCTTCGGATGACAGGCCACACTGATAGTTTTGAAACCAGCAAACGTTTAACAAGGTGGCCTAGTATGTAGGGTACTAGTCTGTCAATAGGGGGTTGTAGGTTCGATTATGCCAAGAAACTCTAGCCTGCTACACAACACCAATCACAAAATCATAGCTGCTACCCTTGTTTGTAATTATGTTGTAACATATAAAATAAATGACTCGAGTCCAGTGAGTATTGTGTTGATTTATTGGACCTCAGCTCTGCTATAAAAAAATTCTTCCAATGACTTCCTTGAATCGTCGATCAACCTCATGTACAAAATTAAAATCATGTTTGTGTAAAAAAGTAGGACGTTGTCCTGATTAAGATTTTAATACCCATTCACATACATACATACATAATTGATCATTACAAGCCTTCAGTCAGGATTACAACCTAGCTTCTCACACCACTTATGATGTGTGTGTTATTTTACAGTTTTGAGAAACTTTTAAGCGCAATTTTATTTACGTACGTACGTACGTAATTGGTCATTACAACCCTTCAGTCAGGATTACGACCTAGTTTCTCACACCACTTATGTTGTGTGTGTTAATTTTATACACTAGTGGCGGGACCTACAGTTTAAAGTCGACTACGAACGACAGATTTTTGAGAAACTTTTCATGGCAATTTTATTTAGAGTTTTTGCCAGAAATCTGCTAAGAGGAAGTTGCCGAAGAAATACTTTTTGTACTTTATTTTGATGTCTGGTCCGGGGCTCGAACCCTGGCTTTTCGTCTAATAAGCCAACACACTACCTACTAGACAACGGCGATTTTATTTAATCTCAGAGTTTTTGCCAAGAATTTGTCGCGTGGCGGTTGCCAAAGAAATATTTTTTTCATATTTCGTTTTGTTGGAGTTGTCTGGCCTGGGGTTCGAACCGTGGGCTCACGTCTAATAAGCCGTGACACTATCTACTAGACTGCAGTGTCTACTAATAATTTAATACGCATTAAAGAGTGGATTTCCAAAAGAAGCGTTTAATGACTGAAGAAAGTTCTCGCATCCCACATTTTTCTATAAAAATTTCTAATCAAGATTCAACTCTTTTACATCTCTGCGTGTATGCTTAATACAAAACTAAATACTCCCGCTCCCTTTCTAACTTATGGTTGAATATGAAAAATATGTTCTCGTTTCCATGTTTGCATAAAATTCCATACGGAACCCATTATAACGATAACGATAACAATAATGCTGATGCTGACGTTGATGTTGATGATGATGGCGATGTCCATGGCGATAGAGTTGATGATACATGCACTTATTGTATGCCACTCTATATATTCCACTGCGCTCGTATCATATTTGTGCACCTTGTATTTAAATATCATTAAAAAACTTTTTCTTGCTGCTAATTTTTTATGAAAAAAAAAATCACAAATTTTTTCTCACATGTGTTAATAACTCGCTCACTCTCCTTTCTCTCTTTTCTTTTTTATTCTCTTTTTTGTTTCATTTTTTTAGTTGTTTTTGCCTGCTGTACCCAGGAAACGGAAGCATTACGACGCGTATTGCGTGGTCGTAGAACTTTAACACGCAGTTATTTTGGTAAGTATTTTACAGTTAATTATGAATTCGTGTTGTTTTTTTTTCTTTGTTATTTTTCTCTTTGCATATCTCCCTTAACAACGCTATTGTTATTTAAAGGATTCATTTTTCATTATCCTTCCTTTTTTTGGTTAGTGCAAATGTATTTGTTAACAACATCAATAGCATTGTTAACAAAGTTATTTCAATATAAGGGCTGCAGTAAAGGACAACAAAACAGAATATTTTTTTAAATAAAAATTAAAAACCCTTTTTTTTTTGTTGTAATTTCCGCAAAAGAAAAACATAATTCAAGGCAACAAAGTATATCGCGTAATGATTTTTAATTACAATTTAACAGAATTAAACAAACGAAAATACATAATTAAAGTTAATCAAATAAATCTGATTAAAGGATAAATTTGGTTTTACACACACAATAATGGCCAGTAAGCACTTAAATAGGCCACTGCTGTACAGCACTGTAATTATCCATGAATGTAAAATATTCACACAGTTACACATTCCTATGTGCTGCTTATGGGATGGCAACACCGACAATAAAACATAATTTAAGCGTACAACGCGTTTCCATCCATAATAGAGACTTTACGAATATTCTTTATCAGGCCCTGCTTCTGCCATGTAACGCATTTGTCCCCAAGACAGATCTTTATTTAAGTGTTGAGTATCAACTGATCTGTACGTGGTACTTCTTTGGCGGCTTGTTTTTACAATATTCCATACGAACATATATATGTACATACCAGAGGTCAGCCAAAAGATGAGTAGATTCGAATCATACTTATAATTTCTGATATTTATACGCATTCATACTTATTTTAATGTCATACTCATACTGCTCATATTCAAAGTTTGAAATACTCATGGTACTCATACTTAACAATACACATGATGTTATTGATTTCGACTCTGCATAACTCAACATATACAAGAATCCCAAAATAAGTATGAATCGCGTACGAACACTACAATACTCACATGAAGGTTGTGTGTTTGCTCTGCGTGCTGTCTTTGTCTTTTTTGTTTATGTGTCTTTCTTTTTTCTTTGTAAATGCAACAACAACTTGACGAATGATTCGGATCACTCGAATCATTTATAAGTATGTATTGCAAGTATTTTTCTAAAGTTATGAATCTGAATGAGTAGGCGTATGAATCAAACATAGTTCGAATTGTATGAGTTTGATGTCTACCTTGTACTCATACTCATTGCAACTTGTACTTATAAATCAATGTTGTATTGAGTATGAATGAATCAGAATAGTTGGATTTCAATACTGCTGACTCACTCATACTCAAAATTTCATGAGTACTTATGAGTAGCGAAAAAACGATTCATTGCTGATCTCTGATACATACGTAACTGGTCGTTACAATCCTTCAATCAGTGTTACGACCTAGCTTCTGTGTGGTTTAAACTTGAATCCGAGCGACCAATTTTTGAGAAACTTTTCATGGCAATTTTATAAACTTTCAGAGTTTTTGCCAGAAGGCTGCTAAAAGGTAGTTGCCGAAGAAATATTTTTTATATTTCATTTTATTCGAGATGTCTGGCCTGGGGTTTGAACCGTGGCCTTATGGTCTAATAAGGCAACGCACTGCTACTAGACTACGGCGACTTCCGTACGAACATCCTTTGCAATAATGCTTCCGAGATATACAAAGTGGTCCACGTTCTCAGCTACCATGCCAGGCAGCACTAAGAAGGCGGAGTATATTGTTCTAATTTTCATTGATTTTTTATTCGAAACGTTTATCTTCAGACCAACCCTTCCACCATTTTCACACACTCCATCCAGTTCATTCTGAATACCGTAACTTTATTGTTGTAAAGCATTGCCATAGTGTAAACTCTAGTAGGGTATTATAGGGAAACCCTATTGCCTGCTAAATTTCCCTGTCAACAATAAAAATTTCCTTGCCAGTTCCCTGATACGCATCCATTCTGTGTACCTTGTACAGTACGACACAATATTGTCACCACAGTCCAAGCCATAGGTCGTTGGTTTATATGTTAGTATCAAATACCTCTATTCTACCAATGGGTCTCCTGTCTTACCCTTTGAAGCGTGATTAATACGTGACGTTGCTGTGTACTTGTATGATAAGGGAGGTAATTTTCCCCGTCACCATTGACATTCTGCAGTACAGGTCATATTGGCACGCTGTTAATGGATTTTTTCCTCTGGAATTCTATGAAAATTATCAAATTTTGTGAGTTAAATTCTGCCAATTGCTCTGTGGCTAGAACCTGTAAATCAGTGTTATGTGACTCACGAACCGTTGGATGTAAAGCCTCTCTGTTCATTCTGA
Source organism: Sarcophaga subvicina (assembly GCA_936449025.2). Taxonomy (NCBI): domain Eukaryota; kingdom Metazoa; phylum Arthropoda; class Insecta; order Diptera; family Sarcophagidae; genus Sarcophaga; species Sarcophaga subvicina. The sequence continues at coordinate 100,452,909 of OW388083.2, read as the reverse complement.
AGAACTGACACAATGATTGTAAATATGCGATCTATTCGTACTAATGGGTCTACTCTGCCTTATCGTTGGAATCGTGATTTACACGCGACGTCACGATATACTTCTGTGATAAGGGAGGTAATTTTCCCCGGAGCACCAATATTCTGGAATGCTAACCATGGACTTTCCTTCTGGAATTCTATAAAAATCAAGAAAATTTGTGAGTTAAATTTCGCCAACTGTTCGATGACTACAATACCCAGTAAATTAATATGATCTACCCATGAGCAGTTAGATTTAAACCCTTTCTTTTCATTCTGAAAAACTAACTTCAGGAATGGATGTAAGTTATCCAATATAACCACCGCAATAATATTCTGAATTGGGTTTCTTCATTCGAAAACATCACCTTTTTTACGGAATGTTATTATCACTCCTTCTTTTCATTTGGAAAGGATTTGAATTCTGTCTGTGGTGGAAACAGGTGACTTTAAAATTTTTAATTTTTTCTTTTATAACTCAGAAAAGAAAAGGCAACAATTACAATAACAACTCAACAGTGAGTTCTAGAAGTTGCCAGACCGAAAATAATTGAAGTATGAATAGAACAAAAAAGGAAGTTGCCACCGGGTTAAAATAAAAACCTCGAAGTACAAACACTGTTTATTACAAAGGATATTCAATTCGTTTTTTTTTATATCCTTTACAAAAATTATTCTTTCTTTTATATTTTTTCCCCGTTTTTTTTTGTTTTTTGCATTTAAAAAGTGTTTTCTTTGGCAATCGCTGTTTAATACGATTTTAAAACATTCAAACTTAAAACGAAATTAATTTTTATTTGTTTCTTTCGTTGTTTTTTCATTTTCCTTATTTTACTTTCTATTTTACAGAGGGTTTGGCTATACCCGGTTGGGCACTTGTAACAGTGATTGCTTTGGCTGAACTTTTACTTGGTGCCATCCTATATGTTGTCATGTATAAGTTTATCATTGCGAAAGATAGTGAATCGACCACTAATACATATGCACCGGCTAGTGCTGGTTATGCTCCAGCAGCTACAACACCATATACCCCAGTATCTGGTACTTCATACACTCCAGCTGCTACAACACCTTACACCCCAGCAGCTACAGCTTATACACCACCTCCAGCCACTGGTTATACCCCACCAGCTACAGTCTCAACATCGGATGAAAAAAAACAAGCATAGAAGAGTAACAGAGTAACAGAGAGAGAGAGAGAAAGTACAAGTAAAACACTAAACTACAAAAGACACTTGCTATAACGCCATGAAAACAAATCTCGTGGTGTATATCTTAACAGTTTTTTAGTTATTAATGCTCGTGTTGTTGTTGCTTTAGTAACTACACAAATAACCAACAACATCGTATAGAAAACTTCCAGAGTAACCAAACCAAAAACAACAAACAAATAAATGAGAATCAGAACAAATAAGAGATCTAAACAATACGATACCACAACAACAAGAGTTACATTACAGTCACATGCTCTTTGTCACCAATGCCCTTTGCTAATAAGAAGAAGAATAAATAACATCCCACACTGCTTTCCCTGCTTTCTCTAACTGTTTCTCAACAAGTTCTGCGAAATAATAAAAATACTGCTATTAATATAACAACAATAACTACAATAAGAGAAAGAAGAAGTAAAACTTTGTCAACATTTTATTTCATTTTTTTTTTTTCTTTCTTTCAATCTTTTTAGAAATTTTACTTTTACTTCGTATTTTTTTTAATAAAAAAATTTTTGAAAAAATTCTCTTTTGTTGTGTTGTTTTTTTTTTCTTTTTCAAACTTCATTTTTTCTTTTCTATGGAATTATTTTCCATATGAAATTTTTTAATAAAAAAAAATTGTGGAAAATATTTATTTTTCTGTTCCATTGTTATTGTCGTACAGGTAAAAACAATGGCCTTAAATACACTCAAAATAAAATGTTAGTAAGTAATGAAGGCTGCTGTATTTCGTGCAATTTAAAGTGAGAGATTTTAATCAACCATTTGTAATGGACTCGATATCCAAAGGTCTGATCGTAAAAATGCGTGTACGGGTATTAGAAGAAGTAGATTTGAAGGAGGTGAAGGACTTGCTTGATGTTAAAGCACGCCAAGAACTTTAAACTTCTAAAAACGAGAACACACAACTAGCCAAAGGCCTATGTCCAGTAAAAGCGGTCTTGGTAACGTCAAGATTGACACGGCTCCAAGGCACAAATAAGAGAACTATCGGTACAGGGAGCGACTGGACGCTAGTCAAGTTCTAGAAAGGATCCCTAAAATCCCAATAAACACACACCTGATGTTCAATCACTGGCCTGGGCCAAAGATAAGCTTGCTGAGTTAGAGAAAACGTCGGCCACGGATGCAATCCACTGAAGGTGTCGTACCCGGCGCTATAAAACCACTTAGTTTGCATCCCACCAACATCTTATATAGTGAGTGAGTTCCTAAGGACAGCAAAGAGATGGCGGTTGTAAATCGTTCAGATCGAGAAGTCAGTATTACACCGTCGAACTGGAGAATAGTGAAAGATGCCCTTGCGGACGTCTTTCTGGAAGTAGTAAGGGATAATCCGGGACTGCTTCCAGTTTATCAGATATGTGGTTAGCTCTAAAGACACGTGAAATTATGAAATTATGAGCCGACAAAAGAGATCTGGAGCTTTTCTGTCATATCGAGGTTGGGTGAATTTGGGTATGCGCCTACCTAGCATACCCAGAACACGCTCTTGGATATCTTTAAATCCAAAGTGGCCAAAGAAGGTACTTAGGATGATAAAAATGTACAGTCCTAAGTTACCAACACACAATTGGAAAATTGCCAAGTTAGAGGAGCGCCATGGATTTCGCTGTGCGACCAGGAAACTCTGGACCAACATAACCATTGAGTAGAGAGGAAACGCCCCTCAGGAGGTCACATTACTTGACGAACACATGGGCGTATTAGATGAAGAGACAGCATCCTCGACACAGATCCATATCCCATCCAGAGCCAGTTCTTTCTCTTCCACTGGATTGGATATAGCATTTGTCTTTGCGAGGCTCTTAGGGTAAACTTAGCTTCCAGACAAAGCTGACAAAGAAGATGATGGCCAGGATACAACGTTGGTGAAGAAGAAGGTTGATGATCACATATCTCTAAGACAGAGTCGGCTGCACTACCCAGCCATACCTGCACTACCCTACCTATAAGTGGCGGTACCTATGGTTTAAAAACAACATACAGTTCTTACAAAATTATTGAAATTAGTTTTGTTGTTTTCCTTCCCTCTTTAATGAGCGCCAGCTTCAAGAATTCTTTGAGCGATAACGTCTTCTTATGTCTCCAGAGTTGTATATCTTATGAGGTACGTAGGTGTTGTCCGAAGGTTAATACCTATCTATCTTCATATCCTTTTTAGTTCCTGATTAGTTTTCTTCCATTAATCGCAGCTCAAGATAGTGGTCGGCCTTTGTGGTCTGACATGTGAAAGCAATTGGCATAGTGTGATCGAAATAGTGAGAGACAAATATGCTAAATGAAGTCGCCGTAGTCTAGATGGTAGTGTGTTGGCTTATTAGAAGCAAGGCTACGATTCAAACTTCAGGTCGGAAACTCGATAAAATCTAAAGATGAAAAATATTTCATCAGTGACTTCCTTTCAGCAGATTTCTGACAAAAACTCTGAGATTAAATAAAAACTACCATGAATTTTTGAGAAACTTTTCATGGCAATTTTTATTTACTTTCAGAGTTTTTGCCAGAAATCTTCTGAGAGGAAGTCGCCGAAAAAATACTTTTTGTATTTTGTTTTGATGTCTGGCTTGGGCTTTGAACCCTGGCTTTTCGTCTAATAAGCCAACACATTACCTATTAGACTACGGCGATTTTTAATCAGGATTACGACATGATTTTTTCTATCGTTTTATTATTGTTATTAAAAATGTATTTTCTGTGCTAAACATATGCCCACACTTTTTCTATTTGCCTCTATCAGCTGTACTACCCCCTTTTCCTATTTCTTTTGAACCATTATTTCTGCCAATTGCAAAAACAACAAAGCAGAGAAGTTAAAAAACATGTTGCAAAACTGAGTATTTTTAGTTTTTTAATTTAAAACAAACAACATTTTTTTAACTCGTTTTCTTCGAAAAGGAACAACAAGAACAAAAAAATTAATTTCATCTCTCTCTCTCTCTCCTTTTTTCTCTCTTTTTTGAAATTCTGTTAAAATTTGTTTTTCATATTCTTTTGCCCCCAAAACTTTCTCTTTGTAAATGTTTAATTAAGAAACCCTTAACCTTATGGGGTTCAAAACAATAGAACATCTATATATGTGTGTATGTGTGTGTATATAACATATACATAGATAAACTAATAAAAGAAAAAAAAGAACAAAGTAAGAAAGAGAAGAATGTGAAGGTAGATGCCATGCATGCATTTACTCAACAGCCATGGCATTCCTATAAAGTACAACAAGCATAACATTTTAGTGTTGATTTTAATTTTTTTTGGTTCATCTTTGTTAAACAGCATTTCAATTGTACAATAGAATATGGATTAGCACGATTTTAGCACAAGAAAATATTAAAAAGTTAAGTTCGCTAGGCTATAGGGAACTAGAAATTCCTTTTACCTTTTCTGCACTCTTCTGTAAAATTTATTTGTTTTTTTTAATTTCACTTTTTAAACGCTGTGGGTATATTAAACTGTTTTGCTAAAGTTTATCTACGCCAAATTGCTTGTATGAGTTCTTCTTTTGATTGTCTGTTGTTATGTTGAAATTAAAAAACTATTTACAAAATAAGTTTTACGAAAATATAATTACAAACGAGTATAAACAAACAAAACTAATAAAAAAAACAAAGATTTGCAACAAAAAACAGTATTTCTGTAATATCGGGTCCGCCATCTAACGTTTTTTTTTTCAATTAGTGCTTATTTCGTGAATGGTAACACTTAGCTCATGTCTGATTTGACAGATAATTAGTTTTATCCTTCTGCTGAACGAATATGGACCATCCAATGCGTTTTCGCTTCGGTAAGTGGGCCTGCGATTGACTTACAGAAGATGCCGATTTTGGCAAAAAAAAATCATCTTTTCAGATGAAGCTCATTTTGATCTTGGCGGGTATGTAAACAAGCAAAATTGTTGCATTTGGGGCACAGAAAACCCGCACGCATACACTGAAAAGCCGACGCACCCAAAAAGGGGCCACTGTTTGGTGCGGATTTTGGTCCAGAGGCATAATTGGGCCATTTTTCTTCGAAAATGAGCAAGGAGTGGCCGTTACAGTCAATGGCGATCGTTATCGGGCCATGTTGAACGAATTTTTGTTCACAAAAATTGAAGATGAGGATATTGGCAACATTTGGTTTCAACAGGACGGCGCTACGTGCCACATAGCCGAAGCTACACTCGATGTTTTGAGCCCTGTTTTTGAAGATCGCATTATCAGCCGCAGAGCTGATGTCGTTTGGCCACCTCGGAGCTGTGATTTGACACCGTTGAACTATTATTTGAGGGGTGCCGTCAAAGATAAGTGTTACACCGACCAGCCAAAGACAATTGACGCTTTAAAGGACAATATTCGTGAAGCCATTGGTGAAATACGTGCGCAGGTGTATCGATAATGTGCTTAAAAATTGGACCGATCGTGTAGGCTACTGCATGGCCAGCCGAGGCGGCCATTTGAATGAAATTATTTTTCATTATTAACCGGAAGGATTGTACTTTCAAATAAAAAAAGAAATTTGAGAAAATATTCAGTAGTTTTTTTTAAAGCATTTTCAAAAAAAAAAGTTATTTGGCGGACCCTTTATTAGGGAAGAACTTAAAAAAATATATATGTTTTCTTGAAGGACGTCTATAACTAAATTAGTTGGTCTCTAGCTTGACTTGGAGTGTAGAATGTCGTCTTACGTTTAATTTTTGGAACTTATTTTTCTGTTATATCCCTGAGGTATTTTATAAAACGTCATTGTAGTCTAGTAGTTAATGTGTTGCATTATTAGACGAGAGCCCATAGTTCAACACACGGCTTAGACACCTCGAACAAAACGGAATATTAGCAAACATTTCTTTGGGTGTCTCCCTAGCAGCAGTCTTCTGGTAAAAATTCCGAGAGTAAAATAAAATTGCCACGAAAAGTTTACCAAAATCTGTGTTTCGGAGTGAATGCTAAATTGTAGGTCCTGGCATACCTGGCTAAAATTAACTTCTTCTCACACCACCAATGTTATGTGTGTTAATTCCTTACATGAGTAGCGGAATCTACAGTTTAAAGCCGCCTCCGGATGACAGATTTTTGAAAAACTTTTTATGGCAACTTTATTTATTCTCAGGGTTTTTGAAACAAAGGTACTGATAAAATGTTGTTTTTTTGTTGGAGATGTTTGACCTCGGGTTTGAACCGTGGCCTCGCATCTAATAAGCCAACACACCACTAGACTACGACGACATTAAACTTGTTAAACACACAACGTCGGCAAAAGTTCGTATTTTGCGGAGAGACCAACTCATGATACAAATATAATGGCTTTCGGATAAAGCTCCTAAGGAAACAGAAAAAAGCCACCACACGCCCTTACTTGAAAGAGAAAATATCAGTTCTGGAAACTTTCTATTCATTAAAACATTTCCATTTACAGTGCTAAACTCAAAGAAATACTTTTACACTGTTCTTTTCAAATTTTCAAAATACACTCATAACAATAAAGTTAGTATGCTTACAGCAAACTAGCTCTAATTTTCAAATTTAAATTTTCTCCCAGCAAATTCTCAACTTCAATGATGCATAATATGACAAGAAAAAAAAGAACCAACTTAACTAAAATGCTTTCCATGTAATTTATTTAAAGCTTAAACTTTTGATTGATGAATTTCGCGTACCAAAAAAAAAAACAAAACAACTTTACATTGCATATTAAATTTGTCCCAGTTTCTTGAAAACACTTTCTATGCCATTGCATTCCATTTCATTTCATTCCATTTGATTTTGTTTTGTTTGAGTGTGTCAACATGTGCATATTGCGGAAACATGAAAAGGATATAAAAATTATTGCTGTTGCTGAAAAGGATACTCAAGTACTGACGATTGTTTAGAATACAATGTCAACTTGAATTCAAGTACAAGAAAAAAGTGGCATCCACATAATATGTAAAATGGCAATATATAGTAGAGGGCAAAACGAGGGCAATCAACGATTTTAATTATTTCTTTGGAATTGTTCTTACATTCTTATTGTATTGAAGCCTCAAGTTCTTAGAATTCTAAATTTTTTTAGAGCATTTCAGACTTGGGCAGATAAGGTGCAAAGGAAGGCAGATAATTTTTAATGTAAACAGTGTTGCAATAGTAACGATCTTAAGCTCTCTACAATAGGCTTATTTGCATACTTCTGCGACTTCAGAAAACCCCACAAGAAATAGTCTAGCGGGGTCAACTCATACAATTCGGGTGGCGAGTTTACATTACCTTCACACATACATACATACATAATTGGTCATTACAACCCTTCAGTTAGGATTACGACCTAGTTTCTCACACCACTTATGTTGTGTGTGTTAATTTTATGCATGAGTGGTGGGACCTACAGTTTAAAGTCGACTCCGAACGACATATTTTGAGAAACTTTTCATGGCAATTTTATTTACTCTCAGAGTTTTTGCCAGAAATCTGCTGAGAGGAAGTCGCCGAAGAAATACTTTTTGTATTTTATTTTGATGTCTGGCCGGGGGCTCGAACCCTGGCTTTTCGTCTAATAAGCCAACACACTACCTACTAGACCACGGCGACTTCATTACCTTCACATAAGATAATTATGACTACAAATTATAGCCGCCGTAATCTAGAAGGTAGTGTGTTCGCTTATTAGACGTAAGGCCACGGTTGAAACCCCAGGTCAGACTGCCTCTCAGCAGATTTCTGGCAAAAACACTGAGAGTAAATAAAATTGCCATGAAACGTTTCTTAAAAAACATCTGATGTTCGGAGTCGACATGAGGCATGAGCTGAGTGGCACATAACGCTGTTCTGTTGAAACCACAGGTCGTTGGTGACTAGATTAACTAATTCAGACCAAATTAAAATGGTAAACATCGATCTGTAGTGCTTGCCGATGACAGTGATGGTCTGATTAACATCGTGCGCAAAGAAATATGAAGCGATGACGCCTCGAACCGATAATCCATACCAAACAGTAATTTTTTCGGAATGCATTGAATCCTTTTTGATAGCATGGAGATTGGTTTCATACCAAATTCAACAATTTTGTTTGCACACGTAGCCATTCATCCAGAAATAAGCCTCATGGCTGAAAATGATGTTTCAATGGAAATAAACATCAGCTACCAACTGCTACAGAGCACATACAGCGAACACACGGCGTTACCAATAGTCATTCATGGTGATTTGGCAAAACAAACTGAGTAAATGACAACTAATTTGACAGATATAGCTTTAACAAAATGGCCGCTAGCAACTATCAAAATGGACTGCATAGTAGATATATTCTAGACTTTCGTAAACCGTCCACATTATTCTCAACTTTTACTCAAATTACAGACAGTATAATATCTGTCGACGCCACAAAGTGTAACATTGACTGCAAGCGTCCTTAACTCCTGATGGTGTCTCAAATTGTTCACTAGAGAGATAGAGAGGAATATGGTAGGAAATCAAATAAATATCACAGAACAGACTGATTCAGTCGTGTATATTGTGTCTAATTTAATTCTAATATGTTAAGTATTTCCCGTAGGAATTTGAAGATCAAAATTATATTCTTCTGTAATAGCACTTTTGCCCTCCAGTGTAAAATTATGCACACAGAATAAGAATATGCAAATAAGTGTTTGCATATAAAAAAAATCTTTTGTGAAAATATGCAACACACACACACATACAAATGCCCACAAACAATATTACTCTTCAAAACCTATACAAATACAAATCTAAATACATGCTATACATACACACACATGTACACATTTGTAAATACTTGAAGATCTATCCGTACAACATTTAAAAGATGAGCTCAACAGCAATTGTCTTGCATTGCATATGTATGTATATGATACAAGTACATATGAATATGCATGTATGCATGTATGTGTGAGCATAAATATTTGTGGGTGAAATAACAGAAAAAAAAGAGGATCAGCAGGAACATGCATATTTTTAAGTCAAAACATTTACCACATTTTCCTACAAAAATCCAGGAAAAAAAGAGGGAAAAAACGTTCAACAATATCCAGAATAGTAACGGATAAGTCCTTGGTATCTATGAATACTTGTCAACCATATCCACAGACAAATGCACATGCACCCATGCATACCACAACATTTATAACATAATTTAAGCATTTCTTGCAATGCCTGCATACATATGAAAATGTGTGTCAGTATGTCTGTGTGTGTGCCTTTGTAAATTTAAAGTACGTAAGGAAAGTGATTTATTGTGAAAAAATTTTTCAAGGATTTATTACTAAATGTTGTACACTTGCATGCTAAAGTGTGTGCACGTTGTATGTGTGCGTACACAATTTGGTTGTATTGCCAACAATCCAACTCTGTTTGATTCAAATTGACAATCTTACTTTTGATTGGTTGTAGTAGCTGCAGTTAGCTGTCGTAGTTGTTTCCTGTTGCCGTTGCTACTGCTATAATCTTTCTTCAAGTATGAGATTTATCTAAACGATGGCTTTTGTCTGCTTTATGTCAATTTCAAATCGGCTTAAATGGCGCCCTGCTTTATTGACAAAAACTATGCTACTCATTCGTGACAACATTTTCGTTTGTTTTGAAGTTTATTACGCTGAAATTTTTATGGAAAATTGTGGAATTTATTGTGTGGATATATTTCATGACACCAAAGCATTTGTAACCGCACAAAATGTGCTTCTGTGTAATGAGCAGAAATATTCCGTTTCTCACAAAGTTAGGGATTTATGTACGATTTAAAAATGTGGAATTTTTGGCAAATTTTGGAGTGAAGCACTGGTACTTAATAAATTCATTCAAAGTAAGGGGCCTTCATTCTAGTAACCTGGGGTCCAAAGGTGAAGCTATTCAATTTCGTTTATCATGTTCTTAAGCAAAATATAGTGAGAAAGACCTGAATTTTTTACAACATAAGATAACCGGCCTTCGAAGTAGTCGTCGTAGTCTAATAGGTGGTATGGTGGCTTATTAGGCGTGCGGCCACGCTTCAAACACCAGATCAGACATCAACCAACGAAACTAAATATGAAAAAATATTTCTTCGGCGACTTCCTCTCATCAGATTTCTGACAAAAACTCTGAGAATAAAATAAATTTGCGATGAAAAGTTTCTCAAAAATCTGTCGTTCGGAGTCGACGTTAAACTGTAGGTTCCACCACTCATGTATAAAATTAACACACACAACATAAGTGATGTGCGAAGCTAGGTTGTAATCCTGACTGTAAGTATTAATCCTGACTAATTGGCTAATGTACGTATATGTATATGTAAAAATGTGGAATTTCTGGCAAATTTTAGACGTTTATAGTGAAGCATTGGTACATAATAAATTAATTCAGAGTACAGGCCCTTCGATAGTAGCCGCCATTGCCTAGAAGACAGTGTGTTGGCTTATTACGTGTGAGACCTCCTGTCAATAGATTTCTGGCAAAAACTGTGAGCGAAAATAAAACGCAATGAAAAGCTTCTCAAAAATCTGTCCTTCGGAGACGACTTCAAACTATAGGTCTCGCCACTAATGTATAAAATTAACACACGCAACATAAATGATGTGAGAAAGTAGGTTATAATCCTGACTGAAGGGTTGTAATGACCAACAATGTATGTATGGGCCTTCGATAGCTATAATAATAGCTTGGCCACAAAGCTATCCAATTTCGTTTATCGTGTTCTGAGGCAAAATGTAGTGAGAACGTTCTGCGGGTATTACAACACAGAATAACAGGCCCTGGCTAGTTCTAGATTATGTGGTAGGTGAGACAAAACATAATCCAGCCACTATTTTCTAAATTGTTCTTAACTTTTCTCGCATTATGTGGCCAAGACTTGTATCGATTGTATGATACGCATCAGGCTTTCTTCAATTGCAAAGCACATTCATAATATGAACTCTTTTATCTATAAATAAATGAAATAATCACTTAGATATTTGAGGGTTAAATATTTGCCCAAAGTAGCTCACTTTCAATTCGACCAATTTCTTTGAATCACAGATCACATTCACTCATCACTCAGCAGCTACTTGTCATATGATTTATTTGCAGGAAAAAATGATTTAACTTCAGCTCATCTCAAGTCAATTTCAGTTTAGTTAGCCATTAAGAAGGACAGACAAGATAGAAAGAAACATTACAAGATAATTTATTTTTATTTTGTGTCGCAAATATTCAAACATTTAGAAGAAGTAGGTTGACAGGGGATACGAAATTGTTAAATAAAGAACTCGTAAAATTATTTGTCAACAGTAATAACAACAAACAAGGACAAGAATTAAAGATTTTTAATAAATGTAAAATTTTAAAATGTAAAATTTAGAAATTATTTTCAAAATTTAAAAAAAACAAATTAAAAATTTTAAAAATTTAAATATTTAAAATTTTTGTTCAATTACAAAAACAAATAGTTTTGACAACAATTTCTGTATGGCAATACTCAATAATATTTCTCTAATTGGGCATACTTTAGGGATCTTGAAAATAAAGGTGATAATGAGGTAAATCAACGAAATTTATAATGAGAAGTATGGTAGATATAATGACTAGAGTCATGCATGCATGAACCTCAATACATTTCACAATACAACAGAGTTGAACAAGTCATAGCAATAACTGGATTTTGAAAACAGCGTAAATAAACTGTTTAGCACACTTTAGGTATGTCTCCAGCTCAGTCAATAAAAAATCTGTTTAACCTGACTTACTAAGTGTGTTTCAAGAACTTTTATATTCAAACCGGCTAAGGCATCGCGAATAAAGATATTCCTTTCGATGACTTTTTCTCAGCAGCCATCTGACAAAAACCCTGAGAGTAAAATAAAATTGGTATGAAAACTTTCTCAAAAAATCTGCGGTTTGAAATCGACTTTAATCTGTACGTTCTGCCACTCATATAAAATGAAAGCACATAACATTAGTGATGTAAGAAACTAGGTTGTTGTCGTGACTAATAAAGTAAATGACTATGTAAACACATTATGGAAACAATGTTTGGAAATTTATTTATGAATTCTTCCCAATGGAAAACATTTGCAAGGTCGATGCTCTCTCATGGAGACTTTGTAATGACTTTCATCTTCAATCATGTTTTGTTCGAGATATTTGAACCATGGCCTCACGTCATATAAGCCAACACACTACCTACTAGACTGCGGCGGTATCTGCGAGTCCTACACTCGTGTTAATTTGTTTTATAGTACATGCACCACATAACCCGATAATTCCTAGCATCACGAAAACTGAACAAACTGCAAATTAAGACTAATAAAGACGTGTCTAGTACTTGAATTTCGAATTCATTGCAATCACGTTAGAGGCAATTTTACTCAATTAAAAGTCCGCTAAGATCAGTTAAAATAAATGCTAAAAAGCGACCAGCGGCTTAGTTTTAGAAGTCCTGATTCAGTGATAACGTCGAACATAAATGTTTGTGTGAAGTATTTTGTAAAGACGAAACTTATGATAAAGCCAATATCTATGAATTCAATTAGAAGGTAATCCACTTCGTTACCTTTTCAACTTCTAATGAAGTCATGGGCTGTATATTCAAGTATGTGTGATACGTATAGCTAAAGAACCCATACACTGTGTAGTAAGGACATTAAAAACGACGTTGAAATACTCCTTTTTAATTTAGTTATCCTTGCTCAGCTTTGGTGCGTATTCGAAGCTCGTTAATGGAATCTGTGACCACATTGTCAATCCTAAAGATCTTTTTATGTCGTTGACATGGTATAGGGTATTCCAAAAATATTCATACAGTTTAGCATACACTTTCAATCACAAGAATGTTGCGGTTGAATTGCGGTTGAATTTCGGTTTAGTAGACGACCACTTGTTTAAATAAACTAACCAGTATTAGAATAACTATTGTTTTTATTTTAACTGCTACTTTTTCTTTCGTTCTAAGAATGGTTTACCCTCCCCCACATGCTTATTAACCCTGAACCTCTAATTGAACTCATATTTAATTTAAAATCACGATACAATTTTCTTTTGAGCAAAAGAAAAGTAAAGAAAGAAAAACAAGTTAAAATAATTGAAAATTATGTAGCCACTCACTCTACTGACAACTCATTAACCAGGAAAATTGTTTTTCCAAGGCAAATATTTAATTTAATTGATATTGATTGCTATTTTTGATTTCTCTACCCTTCCAAACGTGCCTCAAACCATTGTTGAAAGTTACTTTTCATGTTGTCACATCAAATTTTAAAATTTCAATTTCAATTTCACTGTATTTTTTCCTGTTATTTTTTGTGTTGTTGACTGGTTGAGCGGTTGGTTGATCCAATTTCAGTTGTTTTTAAAATGGGCCTGTTCACTTGCACTATGAAAGCTGCTGCTGCTGCTCATCGTCTACCTTTTTATCATTATTGTGTTAATTTTTTATTAAAATACTATTTTTAAATATTTAATTTGTTTGATTATCTTTTTTTTTTTGTATTTCTTATTTTTCTCTGTTGCTATTCTACTTTAATTTTGCGTTAATGGTGCGATTAAAAATAAATAAAAAAGAAACAAAAAAAACATAATTGTGTTAAAAAAATTTTATGTACCTTGTGATTTAGTTTAACAAATTAAAAAAAATATAGTTTTATAATAAATTATAGGCATGTGTAGTTATAAAAAAGAGACAGAAAATAGGGAAAATGTCAAAATCCTTTCTTAACTATGACGGGTATTGTTGAAATTATCCTCCTCTGGGGGCACAAGTAGTCAGAGAGTTTGCTGTATAAATTATTTGAAGGTAATTGAATATTTGAGAATAATAAAATACTTACTTAATTAATCATTTAGTCAGGACAACGACTTAGCTTGTCACACCACCCATAATGTGCTTGTTAATTTCATCTATAAGTGGGGGGGCCTACAGTTTAAAGTCGCCTTTTAACGAGAAACATTTCGTAGCAATTTTATTTACTCTCAGAGCTTTTTCCAGAACATAGCTAAGAGGAAGTCGCCTACGAAATACTTTGTTTTGCTCGATATGTCTGAGTCAGTGGTTGAACCATGAGCTCTCTTCTAATAAGCCCTGCACACTACTTACTAGACAACGATGACTTCAATAAGAAACCAAATTAATTTGCATCAGTTCATCTAGTACTAAAATATCTCACTTTATTGAGTAGCTAGCAGTTTTCTTAAATGAAGGTGGTTGCAGTCTTCGCTATGTCCTACGAGTACATCTTGCTGCTTTAACAGTAAAACTGGAAACAGGAAACTACTTGCCATTTGGGCCCGGCATTTATTTTCAGCATTATTAGCATGCCTTTCAAAATCTCTTTAAGTATTTTTAAAACAAAAAAACAATTGACATGACATAGCATGGCTCCTATAAGATTCCATTGTAATACCGATAGTATCGATAACTGGCTGGTATTGCTCAACCATTCTGATAGTTTTATAAAGTTGTGGCTTTTATTCAAGATGATTTTTGGATGAAAATTGGGGTCAGTTGCCAATTGCTGTAGTGCAACTTTAGCTAACACATCCATGCCCATAGTCTTTCATGATAATTTTGATACAAGATGGTCAATATCACTTATCAAAGTTCGGAATACCCTATTGGAAGTCTGTATATATTTTAAAACCAATATATCCTATGCTTTATGAAGTTGCCGTAGTCTAGTAGATAGTGTGTTGGCTTATTAAAGCCTAAGGCCACGGTTCAAACCCCAGGTCAGACCTCTCTAACAAAAACGAAACATAAAAAATAGTTCTTCGGCAACTGCCTCTCAGCAGATTTCTAGCAAAAACTCTGATCGCCATTATAACAACTTGCCGTTAATTAAAGGGAAAATTTTAAAGGGCAGCTAAATTGTTTTTTATTATTATAAGTGGACAATAAGTTAGAAGTGAGCGTTAAGCTAAAGGGAGGATTATCCTATCGGTAACTTTTAAAGTTAAGTTTATGTTTGAACTTGCCATATTATATATTATTTACAATATGACAGCTTCAAATATGAACAAAATGAGCATATAAACAATAAAACGAAGGCCGCCGTTGCCGCAGTATTATCGACATTGCTCCGGCACTGCCATATTTTTGAAAAAACTTTATTTTATCATTAGGTTGACATCAAAACAAAATACAAAATGTATTGTCATGTTTAAAATTAACACACACAACATAAAACCTGATTAATGAGTTGTAATGACCAATTATGTGTATGTGTAATAACGAAAATAAGTTAAAGGTGACTTTAAAGTTCACTTTAGTTAAAGTTACCTTTAACTAAACTCAACTTTAACGGCAAGTTGTAATAATGGCCCTGAGAGTAAATAAAAATTGACATGAAAAGTTGCTTAAATAACCTGTCGTTCGGAATCGACTTTAAACTGTAGGTCTCCGGCACTAATGTATAAAATTAACACACACAACATGGGTGGCTGAGATCCTGACTGAAGAGTCGTAATCAGAGATCAGCAATGAATCGCTTTTTCGCTAGTCATAAGTACTCATGATTTGAGTATGAGTGAGTCAACGGTATTGAAATCCAACTACTCTGATTCATTCGTGCTCAGTACAACATTGATTTATAAGTACAAGTTGCAATGAATATGAGTACAGCATTGACATCAAACTCATAACATTGGAAATATGTTTGGTACATACGCCTACTTATTTAGATTCATAACTTTAGAAAAATAGTTATAATACTTATAAATGATTCGAGTGCTTCGAATCATTCGTCAAAATTTACAGTCTTAGTTGTTGTTGCATTTACAAAGAAAGAAGAAAGACACATAAACAAAAAAGGCAAAGAGAGCAAGGAGATCAAACACATAACCTTCATGTGAGTATTGTAGTGTTCGTACGCGAATTATACTTATTTTGTGATTCGTGTATACGATGAGTCGTGGAGAGTCGAAATCAATAACATCATGCGTATTGTTAAGTGCGAGTACCATGAGTATTTCAAACTTTGAGTATGTGCAGTATGAGTATGACATTAAAATAAGTATGAATGCGTATAAGTATCTGAAATTATAAGTATGATTCGAATCTACTCATATTTTTGATTACTCATTGCTGACTTCTGGTTGTGTTATGTTACATCCTATGCTCATACTCATACGTTTTATAATACCCAATGATTTTAATCGTTGATGGTTTTTAGTAACATGTATTCTCCATTAACTTAAACTGTTTACAAAACAAACAAAAAATTAGATGTTAAATAATATTTAACACATATCAATTCATCCCTCCATCCATCCATCAAGCCCTTAAAAATAGTTTTGTTATCCGACAATCAGATAGACAGACAGACAGAGTAATAAATTTTTAATTTACATAAATGAATTGGCATTAGTTAGTTAGTAATTATTGCTTTTATTTATTATTGTAGTTTGTTATTGATGTTGTAGTTAGTTATCATTCAAAATCTCTTGATATTTTATAAATTTTTTATTATTTTTCTTATTACTCCTACGCTATTGTTATATTTTTTTTAATTTAATTTTTTCTCCGGGTTTTATACAGTTGCCAATGACGCAAAAAAAAATAGAGAATAAAATAAAACGCAGCATACGAGTATATGTTGCAGCAAAAGTAACAATAATAATAAAAACAAAAACAAAAACAACAAAAAAATATAGGAAAATAATTTGAAAATTTAATTAAAAGTTGTTCGTTTTTAATCTGTAATGCAGTTTTCATTTAATTTTACAAAATAATGTTTATTTTCATATTGCGGGATTAATGGGATTAGTTTCGTTGAAAGTTTGTGTGTGCGGCAAATTTAAACTGGCTGTGTGTAAACGAGTATGAGTATCACTAACTATTTTTACCATCTATAGCTGAGGCTGTATGCTTGGTGTAAGTGACTGGGGTGTGAAGAAAACAACATTTGAAAAAAACTCTGGTATTTCCACGTTTCATAGACAATGGAAAAAGCAATGTAGAAAATATATTGTGTGATAAGATATCCTTGAAAATTTAACATAATCTCCTATACAGTGTTTGCAAACACCTTTAGTCAGGTTTTTTTACGCCGAGGAGGGGTAAATGTACCTAACCGCACCCACTAAATCCCCCCCGTCTCCTGTGGATTTGTTTGTGCCCACTCCAGAACTACGGTGGTATTACTTCGGAGTGGAGTCCTTTTGGCCCTTTGGTCTCTCCATGTCTATATACGCGTCCGGATTGCGTATCGAAATTTGAAGACACATCTAAGCGTCTCCACTATTCCTTTCGTCTAAACCACCGTTTCGGTTTCGCTTGGCACGAGTGACAGTATCACCTATGCCGACATGCTTACTTGTTCTGCAGCCTCAAGATCGCTCTTTTTCCGTTTCAGAATGCACTCTACGTAATTCACCACCGAGGTCCAATTTCAACTACTCGCAATCATGACCTCCACAATGTTAGCATTAGTCGTTCCAACTATTGACGTCAGTACATAGCGATAGCTCTGCCAGCGTTCGCACTCGAAAACACAGTAAGGGGAGGCGGTCTTTCCGACCAATACATGGCCTTATGTCCGGAATAAGTCTCGCCGTCCATCTTCCTTTATCTTTATCGTTCCATCGTTGTTGCCATTTTGAAATGATGTTTTCCCTGAAGTAACCATTTATGTGATTTCCAGCCAATTTCGCCTTATAAATAAATAAATAATAGGATTGCAACCTAGCTTCTCACATCAGCTATATGCGTAAATCTTAAGTTGCCCGGCCACGCATCAAATAAGAGACAAACTCACCTTTTTTTTTTTGTTAATGTAATGGTAAAACTATACTCACACGTATAGACCGAGAAGAGTTTGAAGAATATCAAAATACTTTTGACTTTCGCTACCTGCATTGCATAAATCCTGTTCTTTTCTTCTTCACAACAACAATACAAAGCAGTTTGAAGGTTCAATTTTGATATGTTGCTGTGCTAAGCAGAACAAATACTACCAACACATATGCAAATTTGATAAGTTAAATTTGAATCGTGGCCATGCGCCATTATCCAAGCCATGATTCATTTTGACAAAATTTCATTCATTTGGAGTAGCGTATTACATTTTCACCTTGAGCCAACCTTAGTTTTTATACGCGTTTCTCCGGCATTATAACAATTAAAATTATGTCAGTTATAATAAAATAAAAAATATGTAGAGATACTGGTGGTATAAACTTACATGTTGTTATAGAGTTTGGTTGTTTTACTATTTTTTACAATTCTTTAGGGGCTTAGAGACCATTTTTTTTTTTGTTAAATAATTTGAATAACGTACTTTTGATGAGTAGATTTCTTTTTTTTTTTGTTGTGTTTTAAAATAATTTAATGAAATTATTATGATAATAAAAAATACAACATGATAAACAATGTTTTACTACTAAAATAGAGCATTGGATTCTAATGAAATGAACTCCAGGACTGTATACGACTGCCTTAACGAGGTGGCGAATCGATATGATGTTTGTATCACATGGGTACCGGAACATAAGGATATTCCCGGTAACGGCAGAGCGGATAAACCTAGTCTAAGTTATTCTGTTAGTTGAGTAGAACTCAAAAATACTTTTTTTATATTTCCCGAACCATCCAAACTCGTTCTATTTCACAAATACGGTTTATTTTTTTTTTTTTTGACCGGGGTTCGAAAAAAATAAAAAAAAGTATTCTTGAGTTCTATTCGGGTGTATTTAATTTTCTGTAATTAGTATGTCAGTTAAGCATTTCTTAAAACCTTCAAACAATCAAATAGTGTGTGAAAATTCTCGGCACTTGAAGTGTTGGGTTCTTGGATATGCAATCGATGAGATTAATGACAGAGAGAGAACTATTTGGCGAAACAGGGCATAAATTTGTCCGTAATCTGTCGTGAGTAATCCTGTGGACTTACAGAAAACAATAGCAGTGAAATACTTAGAAACTGGAACGATTGCGTTGACCTGCATCAGAATAAACTGATTCTTAAGGGTTTCTAGAAGAGCTATCACGGATATTTACTACTTAAACAAAACGTCTGTATTTTTTTGTGAAACAGACGCTGAGAGCTTCGTTGATTGTCCTGAACTTTGCAGAAAAAACCTATCTTAGCAATGTTATCATGTCTTCACTTACTTTGCGGAACTCAAAACGCCGAATAGTGTTTTTATAGACTCGAATAATAATAAAGCATCACTAGCAAGGGCATAAGTGCTCAAGTGCTAAGCTTACCCCTGCAGCACCAGCATGGCAATGATATCATTGGTACAGACAAAATTCGAAGCCAAAAATTTACAAAATCTGGCTGCCTTCCTAAATGTTAGTTGCTTTGTGTTTGAACAAAGTATCGTGTTTCATAATGCCGCTGTACAAAATATATACAATGTATTATATTTCAAAACGTCGTCAATGTGTATTTTTAACGCATTCAAAAAGCAATCGGGCATCGGATTTATGGTTGATGCATTGTTTGGTTACTTTGCATATCTACATAGTTTACACTTGTGGACACACAATTAAGTCATCTATGCAAAATTTTTCATTTTTATAAAAATTAAAAAATTTAAGAAAAGTGGAAACAAAAACAACTTATATTTATTAATTTCATATGCTTTATAATTAATTAACAACAAAAACTTATATAGTTTTTCATTGTAAAAAATGTTTTGGTACTTAGTTGATATCAGACGTAAAATTTAAGTGGACACATAATTAAGTCATTTGAAACAAAATATTGAAAATTCAATTTAATTACTTTATTTTTCACCCAAACTATTTTGAACCTTTAATATTTTGTGGGCAAACCTTTTTTGGCGTATTATTTCAGTACATCTTTGTGGTAATGAGTAGATTAAGTTGCGACACTGCTCAGGACTAATGTTATCCCATTCTGCCTGGAAAAGCTGCCAAAGTGCTTTTTGATGCTGGGTTTTTTGGCTACAACTGCGCGTTTTACGATCCCCCAAAGATTTTCAATAGGGTTCAGATCGGGACTTTGAGTTGGCCAATCAAGAATGCATATTTTTTCCTCAGCAAACCAAAGTTTAACTACCCAAGATGTTTGCTTCGGGTCGTTATCATGCTGAAATATCCGCGCTAGTGGTAATTCGTCGTCATAATCTTTAGTCAAATTGTTCCGTAGGATGTTCTTATACATTTCCCCAGTCATTTTCCCATCGATTCTTACCAGTGGACCAACGCCGGATGAGGTAAAACAACCCCAAACCATTACTGACTAACCTCCATGCTTTACGGTTTGTTTGGTGTACTTTGGGTATAATTGTGTATTGACAGGACGTCTTACATAGGGTCTGCCATCATTTCCAAAGATATTAAACTTGGGCTCATCACTCCATACGACTAATTTCCAAAATTTTGTCGTCTTTATGGAGGTGGGTTTTGGCAAACCGCAAGCGTTGCTGAATATTTTTTTTTGGACACATTAGGTTTTGTTCTCGCAAAACGTCCATGGAGATTATTTTCAGTCAAGCGTTTTCTTACGGTCCTTGCCGATATTTTAACAGCGTGTTCCAACTCAATACACTATATAATCTAAGTAGATATGAGGAATGGGTCAGCTTTACTCATCCTGGCTAAAAAAAAATAAGCGTTCTTGATTGGCCAACTCATAGTCCCGATCTGAACCCTATTAAAAATCTTTGGGGGATCGTAAAACGAGCAGTTGCAGCCAAAAAACCCAGCATCAAAAAGCACTTTGTCAGCTTTTCCAGGCAGAATAAGATAACATTAGTCCTGAGCAGTGTCGCAAATTAATCTACTCATTACCACAAAGATGTACTGAAATAATACGCCGAAAAGGTTTCCCCACAAAATATTAAAGGTTCAAAATAGTTTGGGTGAAAAATAAAGTAATTAAATTGAATTTTCAATATTTTGTTTCAAATGACTTAATTATGTGTCCACTTAAATTTTACGTCTGATATCAACTAAGTACCAAAACATTTTTTACAATGAAAAACTATATAAGTTTTTGTTGTTAATTAATTATAAAGCATATGAAATTAATAAATATAAGTTGTTTTTGCTTCCACTTTTCTTAAATTTTTTAATTTTTATAAAAATGAAAATTTTTGCATAGATGACTTAATTGTGTGTCCACAAGTGTATATACAGTAGTAGAACTGCATACAAACTTTGTATTGATACATTTTGGAAGGTAGCCTCTATATCCTTTAGTGAAATAGCCGTAATCTACGGGGTTATGTGTTGGTTTATTAGACGAAAGCTCGAATTTCAAACCACAGCTTAGATATGGAAACGGAATATGAACACATATTTCTTTCAGCAACTGCCTGTTAGCAGTCTTTTGGCAGAAATTCTGAAAGTAAATTGAATTGCTATGAAAAGTTTCTTAAATCTGCCGTCCAGAGTCAACATTAATCAATATTAAACTGTATGTTCCTCCTCTCATGGGTGGGCTAGGCTGTAATTAAGTAAGTTAGTACCAGTTTACAAATAGGCGACTAGTTTCTCTCTAGTTTAAAGCGATCAATGGCTTCAGAGCGTTCGTCTACCTTAAGGCAGGAGGCAATATTTTTTTTCTAGAAATGAATTGTTATTGTAATAGAGACTTATAGTATCAAGATTTAAGTCTAGTTTTATTTCACAAATACGGCTTTTTTGACCGGGGTTCGAAAAATATAAAAAAAAAAACTATTCTTGAGTTCTACTCAACCTAGTGAAGAACTTAGGCTATGTAGTTAATCAGGTGTATTTTCACTGTCGCACCGTGTTATTTGCATATGGAGGTATTCGCCAGAAGAAGTCACCGTAGTCTAGTAGGTAGTGTATTGGCTTATTAGACGCAAAGTCAGAGTTCGAGCCCCAGGCCAGACATCAAAGACAAAATACAAAAAGTATTTCTTCGGCGACTTCCTCTCAGAAGATTTCTTGTAAAAACTCTGAGAGTAAAATAAAATTGCCATGAAAAAGTTTCTCAAAAATCTGTCGTTTGGAGTCGACTTTAAACTGTTGCTCCTACCACTCATGTATTAAATTAACACACACAAAACATAAGTGGTGTGAGAAACTAGGACGTTGTAAAATAGGTCAATTCGACCTCCGGGTACTGTACTTATCTTAATTGACAAGTACACGTTCTCTAACCTAACCTAACCTAACCCATTCGGCAGAACATATTCGTCTTCAAGGAAAACTGTCGTTTGGACAATTTACAATACCATTTACTCATAGAAAACTCATTGTACATTATTTTCACTATTTCACAGCTCTTAATTCAAATAGGTTTTCCAACAGAAATGTTTCCGATCTACCAAAACGCTTTAAATATTGAGCTTTAAGGAAATTTTATTTTGTCCTTGAAAATTTTCGAAAATTGTGTGCTTTTTTTATATCTCTTGCATGCGAGTATTATTGCAGTCCAGTCAGTAATCAATCATGCTCGTTTCACTTTTTCCAAAGACTACAAAAAAAAATTGTTAACACGAACTTGACCTTTTTATTTCATTCCATAAGATTATTTGTCGTTTAACATATAAAAAAAAAAGAAAATAGAAAATAGAAAAAAAGAATTCAATTGAAATATTAAATATTTAAACTGGAAAAATAAAATGAAATAAAATTAAAATAAATTAGAATAAACTAAAGTGCACCCCCATTGGAATAAAAGCCATATCGTTTGTCTTTATTTTTTTATTTTTTTTTATAGTTTTACAACCCCTTTTAATACGAATTTTTCAAATTGCATTAGAAAACTAAAATAAAAATAAATGCCAAATTGCCAGAATATCCACGATAAACCCCCAGGCTGATTGTATGTATATACTGAAGCAATTTTAGAATCTAAAATGAAATTATCAATTAAATAAACTGAAACTAAAACAGAAACTGAAACTAAAAACAAAACGAAATGAAATGAAACTAAAGAAAATCATAAAAAAAATAAATTAAAAACAAAAACAAAAATTGTGTTTTTTTAAAGTACTAAAGCGGCATGATATACAACAAGCAGCCACACAAACTGATGACTGGATGGATGGATGGATGGTTGGCTGTTTGAATAGCTGAAATACAATTTTACTGATACTGGCTGGCTGGCTGGCACCTCAAAAAATAAGCACTTCGCATAGCGTCATGTCAAATACAATCAAAATGTATGGAAAACACCACATATTCACACGTCACTTTAAAGTGTATACAACTAAAACGTCAACTAAAAGTTTTAGTAACAGACAGACGGAGAGAGAGAGAGAGAGAGAGAGTAATACAAGTGAGAGCTAGTAAGCGACAAATAGATGTATAGATGGTATGTACGGTTAAATAGTTGAAGGAAAAAAAAAACAAAAACAATATGTTGAAAATCTATCAAATCGTTGAGCAACATAAAGCAAACTAAACGTTTAAAAAACGTTTTCAGAGCGTCTAAGAGTGGGGTGTTTATGGATTTAATTTGAATTCGTTTTTTCTTTTTTTTTTTTTTTTGTATCGTCTTTGCAATTTTCTTGCTTTTATTTTGCTAAAGTTGATGATTTTAAACTCGTAAAAAGACTCGATTCATCCGTTAAAACTGACACACACACACACACACACACACACAATTTTCACACAAATAACAGCAAAAAAAAAACCAAAAAAAATGCGAAAACAATATCGCACATACGCTGCGATAAATTCTTATTGAATGTGAAAAAAATTTAAAAGGCTTTTAACGTCTGCTAAGAACAGACGTACATTTTTTAGTAAGACATACAAAAGCAATTGAAAAAAAAGAAATTAAAATTAAAAAAAACCAAAACGAACTAAAGTGTCATAGAAATTGCTGTAAAGCAGGATCAAAATCCTAGCGAATGCTGTGCAACAAAATTAAAATCCTTTCAATAATTCCCAAAACGTGTTCATTCGTTTAACGAGTAAAGTATTCTAAGAAAACCGGACATGTCCTTTTTATTTCCTTAAAAAATCCTTGTAATAATATACTACTACCCAATACAGTGTCAGAGTGTTGCAATAAATAAAAAAATAAATAAAAAAACCCAATAATACCATTCCATTCCACCATCTAACAATACAAGAACATCTTTGTGTAGCTGAAGTGAAGTGAAATGCATTCATCAGTTACTAAACAGACGGGCTTTGTTGCCCTCTTGATTGTGCAAATCATTTTCCTGGCATTATATTGGTGGTTCGTGCGTTACGATAAGACAGCACTGCCAATTGACAAACATCCAGAAGGTGAAAATGTTGAAGCAGCACACGAAGAGGAGCCCTCAAAGTATCCACGTAAGTAGCAGTTGCAGTTATAAATACACACAGCAAATACACAGAAACTCTTTCACCATTTAATGCCCGTTTTTCCTGTGTAGAATTTCTTGGAAAATCCTGGCAACTTAAAATAAAGTGCCAGTAAATAAATACTAAAGCCATACAATTTAAAAGGAAAATAAAACTCTTGCATCTGGTTTCAGTAAAAATTTATTGCTTTTATCGTAATTGGAATTCTTGGGAATATTTAAAAACTTAATATTATAGGAAGTGTAGGTTGTTTCACTGCATATTTACAATTTACTCAACTCGGTAGTAGTCTAGTAGGTAGTAAAAACCAGGGTTCGAGCCCCAGGTCAGACATCAAGATAAAATACAAAAAGTATTTCTTCGGCGACTTCCTCTCAGCAGATTCCTGGCAAAACTCTGAGAGTAAATAAAATTGCCATGAAAAAGTTTCTCAAAAATCTGTTGTTCGGAATCGATTTTAAACTGTAGTTCCCCGGCACTCATGTATAAAATTTAACACACACAACATAAGTGGTGTGAGAAACTAGGTCGTAATCCTGACTGAAGGGTTGTTATGGCCAGTTATCTATGTATGTAAGAAAAGTAATGATGGTTGTGTTTAGTTCAGTATTTTTCGTGTACAAATGATCGGTATCTGCCTTCGTATATAAGTGACTTTGGCGTTCCACTCCAATTGAATTGTTAACGGTGGGCTAGCGGAGTATATGCTCAAACCATTTTCATGTTCTTATTATTTTTGGATTTGCGATGGTAGTTTCCTTTGTGCGACATCAAAGATCTGTATTAGTAATCGATGATTTGAAGACACCACAGTCTAGTAGGTAGTGTGTGGACTTATTAGACAACAAATCGTGATAGAACCACTGGCTCAGACATCTCGAACAAAACCAAATTAAAAAAAATATTACTTTCGACACAGTCTTCTGGCAAAAACTCGGGGAGTAAATAAAATTAAAAATTTCCTAAGTTAGTCGGCCTTCATTTGTGGGTTCAGCCACTCAAAGATAAAATAAACACACACAACATGGGTGGTGTGAGAAGCTAGGTTGTCGTCCTGACTAGAGGGTTGTAATGTAATAATGCTATTGAGTTGTCAGCATGTTTTGGGTGGTACATATAAGAAAATACTTGCGTTGATTTAATTTTATCGATTAGAAATCGATGAATCGGAGTTGTTGTTATGGAGGCATAAAGGTTTAGTTTGCTTTATGCTCACTTCCAGTGCAACAGCTTTGAAAAGCAGAGCACAGTATCTTGTTACATTGACTATAATATTGGGTTTTTATCGTTCATGGAAAAGTACGGTCTAATGATACCAATGACACACTGTCACACCAAACATTAATAAGTTGGCTTAAGTTAGGTAGGATGGCGAACTCCCTTGAAGGAAGAGGTCACATTTAAGACAATTGTGATACAAAAATTAAATCTACCCTGGGGTCAAACATTCCATAGAGAAAACCATCCCGATTCCAAAATAAATCTTGCTATTGGAGCAAGCTTTATATTAGTTATCCTGATCACAGATGTAAGAAAAAGAGTGGTATTTATGGCCTTCTCTGTATGTTGAGAGCAGTGCACTTACATATGAAATGAAGACAGTCTCTTCCACAGCTGTTCCGGCCACTAATATCGGCAATTCAGTTCAATTCTGGGTAAAGGTGAATTGGTGTTCAATTTTTTTCTTTTCATAACTTTACCTCCATCTCAAATTGTATGTCTTTTTTAATAATCCACAGATTTAATTAAAGTTAACAGACCAGAGCCATTGTTGGGAATTCAATCCAATAATCGTAACACTTACGGATAAACAGATTAATATTCGGCTTGTGCTGTATATAGAAAAATGTTTCATTTCCGTTAATTTGATTTAAAATTTCTTTTCTAAGGCGTTCAGACACTACTGCGAAAATGTAGTATCTCAACACAACAGTCTAACATTTTTTACAAAAAGTTCTGTTTATGAACAACTACAAATGGTAACCCTATTCTTCTAGAATCTGTTATAGAAGACCAAACAATTACTTTGTAGGAAAATGTTGGTTAACGAAAGAAACCGGATAAGAAGATGGAGCAAATGTTTTAACACGGCCCTTGTGCTTTTAAAAGAAACTAATGGAATAACAAAGGCTAGTAAAAGTCAAGAAATTCTATAGGAGTACAAACATATATGCGTGATTAGTCATTACGACTCTTCAGTCACGATTACGACCTAGATTCTCACAACACTTATGTTGTATGTGTTAATATTATACATGAATGCCGGGACATACAGTTTCAAGTCGACTCCAAGCGACAGATTTTTAAGAAACTTTTCATGGGAATTTTATAAAATCTCAGAGTTTTTGTCAGAAATCTGCTGGGAGGAAGTTTCCTAAGAAATATTTTTTTATGCTTCGTTTTGTTGGGAATGTCTGGCCTTGGTAGTACATAGCCAACACACTACGTACTACTCTGTACGAGTAGGGTTGGCAAAAACGGTTAACTACCCTTGTGAACGGACAAAATCCGTAGCTTTTCTTAATAAAATTCTTTTTTTCTGTATTCTGTTGTCACTGTTCTTGGATTTTTGTGATGAAACCACAAAAAAATGTTATTCAATTTTGTTTTAATAAAACCCAATTTAATAATTTCTTTCTATATAATTTGAAAGTAATTAATTTTTTATTTATAATTTGTAATTAATATACCTGCTGTACGTAGCTTCTTTATTATCTGTTTACTCATATAATTTCTAGCACTTACAAATAAGTTTCGATTTTAATTATTTTCCTCATTAATTAAGAAAGAAAACCCGATTAAATCAAATTAAATACAAATTTAATCAAAAATTTATACTCGACCTCAAAATGAAGAAATAAAAAATTTCAATTCGATTGAATTAATTTAATTGTAAATCAAATGTAATCGCCGTGATTTTTCAAACACTTAGCATATGAGTGATGAAATAATACCCACTTGAAAGAAAAAGAAGATAAAATGAAAAGTTATCAGCGAATTAAAAAACGAAACTAAATTTCAATGACTAGGCTAAGTTAAATTAACAGAGAAAAGAAAAAATAGTACAATTTACTATAGATATGTTATGTTATGATTCCATAGAATATGATTCAATACCTAGTGACTAAAACCACTCCCAATAACCAGCACAAGACTGCGCGTAACTACCATATGATATTATTTCTGCTTCATCAGACAGTCTGCGTTAACATAACAGCCTTGTTATTTACAGTACTTTTTGATGGATTCAATAGTTCTTTACGGACAGTATCATCACATCCATTACATCGGCTTTAGTGAGCCTCTGGATGATTGTTAAACGCCAAATATCTACGCTCATATGTCATGCTGATCACATAAAATTCATTGGCCGTTCCCAACTACTCATCACTGTTGCGTATAGTATCCAAAACCTGTACAACTTGTCATACATAAATGCATTGATCATTACAACCTTTAAGTCAGGACATTTGCATTTTCAATGCATTTTCAAACTTGAATGCATTTTGAAATTGTATACCAGGGGCCATGCTGGTCACACAAAATTCATTGGCCGTATTCAACTACTCACCACTGCTGCCTGTAGTATCCAAACCTGTACAACTTGACATGCATAGTCAGGATTACAACCTAGTTTCTCACACCACTTATGTTGCGTGTGTTAATTTTATACATGAGTGGCGGGTGCTACAGTTTAAAGTCGATTCCGAACGACAGAATTTTGAGTAACTTTGCATGGAAATTTTATTTATTCTCAAAGGTTTTGCCAAAAATATGCTCAGAGCAAGTCGCCGAAAAATATTTTTTTTGTTTACTTGGAGATATCAGATCTGAGCTTTGAACCGAGGCCTCACATCTAATTTCATATACCACACACTACCTAGTAGATGGCAACTATACAACTTAAGCTCTCGTATTAATTTTTTCCCGATTTGCTTATCAGTACAAGTTGTTCCATTTTTGCTTCGTCACAAAATACACATTCTTTGGGACAACTGGCAACAAACTCGACCCACATATTCGTTGTTATCTGCAAAAGATTTTGATGGTCATAAACAAATTTTGAAAAATTAATAAAACCGTCGGCAGATAACTTTAAGAATTTTAATCGAGTAGCAATTGGTCAAAGCGCTTTGCTACAATTTATTTACTTTCCACTACTTAACCTTTTATTGGATCAATAAAGAAAAAAATAAGGTACACGTTGCTAATTCCAAAGCAAATAATCATAGTTTTCATAGCCATAACAAGAATTTAAATTTTTAATCTGTATTCATAAAAGGTTCAATTGGTATGACAAAGTTTCTTATGATTAAATTTTTTGCTGGCAAAAAAACTCTCCCCCATCGCTTGTTAATTCGTTGTTCTCTTTGAATTTTATTAAGCCAACTGCAGCTTCTCCAGTAAATTTCTGACTCAACAAATTCTAAAATTATACGGTTACCACACATTGTTAATTAGAAACAATTTTATTTATAAAAATATATTTTTGAATTAGGTGTAGTGGTGAGTCGCCATAGTCCAGTAGGTAGTGTGTTGGCTTATTAGATGTGAGGCCTCGGTTCAAACCCCTAGTCATACATCACCAACAAAATGAAATACGAAGAAATATTTCTTTGCAGTCTGTCTCTCAAAAGATTTCTGGCAAAAACTCTGAGGGTAAATAAAATTGCAATGAAAAATTTCCTCAAAAATTTGTCGTTCGGAGACGACTTTAAACTGTAGATACCTCCACTTATTGATAAAATTAACACCTACAACATTAGTGGTATGAGAAGCTAGGTTGTAATCCTGACTGAAGGGTTGCAATGACCAATTATGTACGTACAGTGGTGGCCAAGAATTTAAGACTTAGCTGTGATAATATTTACAATCCTGTAATATCAAATTTGATATTTTTTATTCTTCGTTGTGCCCTGCAATATTAAGAAAAAGTACAATTATTTTATTTTGTGTCTTTTTAAATTTTTTTGCTTTTTAATCATATTATTGTAAAAACGTTTATTTGAAACTGGCCACGAATTTAAGACATTTCAGAAATATCTGATGATTTTTTGTTATTTTTTGAAACTAAACGGTGAGCAACGAATATTTTATTTTATTTTATGTTGGAATACATAGAAATATTTAATTATAAATGGCCAGAGGTACTTGGAATTCCGATGCCGAGCGAAAACTGATCCAACAACTAAAATTTGATGGAAAAACAGAAATGGAGATATCCAAGCTGCTTAAATGTTCTAGATGCAAGGTTTACAACGTGCTGGAACACATCAAGGTACGACCAAAAATGTCAAACAGCAACCTAGAGCCCGAAACACTACACCCTAAAGTAGCTGCTAATAATCGTTTCACGAGCTCAAGTTAAATAAAAAATAAAATTGGAATTGGTATTGATATTTCGTCTAGGGCAATTAGAAGACGTCTAAATTAGAAAAACTTGCGTGGGTGTATTGCACTACGTAAACCACTTGTGTCAAAAAAAATATCAAAACCTAACTAACATTTTCGAGAGAACATGTCAATAAACCGATGATATTTTGGAAAAATATACTTTGGAGCGACGAGTCGAAGTTTTGCCGCTTCGGCTCTGATGGAAAGCAGTACGTATGGCGCCCTCCAAACCTGGATCATCACCCAAAAACGGCAGCATTTTCCTGGCATGTTGTAATTCCCATTTACAAGATTAATACTAAAGTGGACCAGCACGTTTACAAAAACATTCTAACAGACACTATGCTACCATTCGCTGAAGACAACATGCTCCTAATAAGGAAATTTATGCATGATAATGACCCTAAGCACACCTCACGTCTAGTGAAGAGTTGCTTAGAGGAAAACAATATCACTGTTTTAAAGTGGCCAGCTCAATTCCCGGACCTCAATCCAATTGAGAACTTGTGCAATGATGTTGAGGAACATGTACGAGCAGTAAAATTAAAAAATTTAAACGATTTGTGGGAAGAACTCCAAAAAGCTTGGTAAGCGATTCCAAAGCAACATTGTATGGCATTAGTCGAAAGTTTACCCAGCAGATGTGCTGCTGTGATCCAAAATAAAGGTTTTCCCACCAAATGCTAGCATTTTTTTATGAAGCTGAGCTTTACTTTAGTGAATTAAGTTTTATTTGGCCTATGTCTTAAATTCATGACCAGGATAAAATTTGTGTTGATCTATATATGTAAATAAAAATTCTTAACCAAATATAGGTTGCAAGATATTATTAATTTTTCCTCCTAATATAATATAATAAAATTTTTTTGATAAGGTGTAAAAATTATCACAAATATATAAGTAAAATGTCGTGTCTTAAATTCGTGGCCAACACTGTATGTTGGTATGTATGTATGTAAACTGCTCCAGCTAAGTTTCTGTTCAAGTTCTGTGTCAAGTTCTGGGATTATAGGGTTACCATATATCGTTAAATATAGAAACAACTCTATGAAAATCTTTTTTTGTATTAAGTGTAGTAGTAAACACCTTTGTTCGTTGAATAACACTCTTTGCAAAGACACAATGCTTCCTGACCTTCCTATGATGTTTTTTGATGATATAGGTGCATGGTCTTCCACATCTATTACTGTGTTATGTTGCCGAAATAATGATTTCTTATGGAAAATTTCTATTGGAAAACTTTGTTTCCATTGAAAAGGAAATTTTTTTAAATTATTTTTATTGATGAAAATGTTTTTAAGAAATCAGTGCCAGACAAAATAAATTTTAATTCTGATTAAATATTAAATTTAAAATTTTTTTTATAGCAAACATGTGTTATTTACTAATTTTATAAAAACAAAAATAATTGTTGTTGTTGTTATTATTGTTTAATTAACAAAATAAAAAATGAGAAAAAAAGGAAAACAAATTTATCACACATTAAAAATGTACTGGGCGGTTGTAAATAATAAATTTAAACAATAAATTTATAAGGCTCCTGTTAACAAATGAATAAATAAGACAAGGAAAAATAATATTCTAATTTTTTTTATTGATTATTTTATTGAACAAGGGAAAACAAAATAGTTTTTAAATCCGAAACGCTAATGTTGGCATAATTTTTTAAGAAAATAAATTTTTTTAAACAAATAAATCAATTTTTTTGTTAAAATTTTTTTTGCTAACCTTAAAATTTATAACATTTTAAATATTTATGTAAACGTTAGATAAACAAATAATTAGTAACAAATTACAATTCAATTCAACATTTAATTATTGCATGTTATTAGAGCATAAAAATTAAAAACACATATTTTTTCAATTGCCTCATCATGTGGTATGGTAGACGAATATCAAATAATTTTAATTTCAACTAATTGCCAGCAATTTAAATTGCAACAATTCCAATGCCCTCAAACTCATCAATGCAATATTTATTAGAAAATAAAAAAAATAAAAATAAAATTATTAAAAACAAATGAAAATTAAATACCCTACCCCGTTAATTACACGTTTAATTACGTGGAGTCTTTAAAAATTATTTGAAATATTACTTCCTTTCACTTTTAAAGATTTTCCCAAAACAGATAAAATATTTCCAAAAACAAGTTATTAAAAATGTGTGAAAATTTCTACAACAACAAGAACAATGTTTAAGAATTTTTAGAAAAAAAATTTCCTTTAAATAATGACGCATTACTAGGCACCATATCTGCTTCTATATATTAACGATTTGTATGCCAATAGATAACATAGATTAATGAAACGATTTTAGTTTATCTTTCTTCAATAAAATGAGAGACGCATGTAAATAATTGCATGCATTTAATGTACAATATAAAATTATCGTGCTTATAATGCAAGTACAGTGATGCACAAAGAAATTCATACACTGTCAAAATGTACACTCACAAATATTTCAATTGGATTAGTGCTCAGAAATTACGTCACAGTATCCATCACTGAAGCCTCAGTTTGATAGTATTATACAGTGAACTACAGTATGTCCACCACGTAGTACTATCAGAGTTAATAACACGACTAGTTGGTTAGGTTGGCTTAAGTTGGAAGGATGGCGTATCACTGTATTAACAGTGGGCATAGAGACCCATTGACCTTTCGAGAAAAATAATAAAGGAAACAGAGTGAAATGTCAACAAACTGAAACCATAAATTGAAATAGTTTTTGACACAGAGAGATAGAGATAAAAGAAAAGATACATATGTACATACATTATTGGTCATTACAGCCCTTCAGCCAGCATTATGGACCTAGTTTCTCACACCACTTATGCTGTGTGTGTTAATTTTATACATGAGCGGCGGGACCTATAGTTTAAAGTCGACTCCGAACGACAGATTTTTTGAAAAACTTTTCATTGTAATTTTTGCCGAAGAAATATTTTTTTTTTTATATTTTCGTTTTGATGTCTGATCTGTGGTTTCAATCGAGGCTTTACTTCTAATAAGCCTACACACTACCTACTAGACTATGGCGACATCTGAAAGAAAAGATAAGATACGAAATAAGTATAAATAGGAGAGAAAGGAAAGAAAAAACTAAAGTGGAAAATATAATGCGCCGAGGTAACATTATATACTACAAATACCCAGCCAATATCGTTCTCGAACCGCTCAATTATCTTCATGAATTGCTATCCTTGAGGTTTTTGGCATATACTTCCTGTCCAATTATAGGCCTGAGGAAAGCTACTTATTTAATTAGCCATTAACAAACAACCCGTTTATCAAATTTCGATCTGGTTTAACATATCCTTCCATGCACCTCTGATTATTGCTCGCCTTTTCATTACATCAATCGATGACAGCGCTTTCTCAATTTGGTTCTTTTAACATAGGCAAGGTCATACTCTATGCCGACTATCGCTAGTCCAAGCATCAAATACCCTTCTCGCCTGAAGATACTCTTCCAATAAAATGATATTGCCGATACAGGGTAGCCGCTGCACAACGGTCATGTCTTTGAGAAGCTCATACAGGTCATTGTTAGATGGGATACAGAAATTATCTCCAACATGTACCGGACTGAAGATTTTACGTAGGACTGTTCTCTAGAATACTCTAAAGGCTGCTCCAGCGGTACTTAATTGTGTCCATGTTTCTGCGCCGTAAAGAAGCATGGGGAGTATGAGCGACTTGTAGAGTATTAGTTTTGTCGCACGAGAGAGCTTTGCTACTCAATTTTCTATTGCGGTCATAATAGCACCAGTTAGCGAAAGTGATCCTACACTTGATTTCCAGATTGACATAATTTTTGCTGGTAACGGCGGAGCCAAAATAAACAAATTCTCTGACAATATCGAACGAATAGTTATCGACCATAATCTGGAACCAAATACGGCTGAAGGCAAGAGCAACTATAATGTCAATGTCGTCAACGTACCTAAGCAACTGGACAAAAGACTACATGATTTCCTGGTATAGGTTCCATAAAGAAATATGCCTTTTATGGACCCGATCGTGAAAATAGCTTAAACATCGAAAAACTTATTCGAATCTTTGTTTCAGTTTTTTTGTTTAAGAATTTCCAGCTAAGCAGTTAATGATGTGGATACTGTGGGAAGGTCTAGGGTGATACAAGCCACATTTCCTCTTGTCAAGAAACAATTTCGTCTGTGAAAATATATTAAGTTCTTGAATAGGATATAATTGTGAAGAACAAAATCCGTTAAGTCCTATTTATCCTCAAGAAGCGGCCTAATTTCACCTGCCACCAGGCAGCTTTCTGAATCGAGAATACCTTAATAATTTCAAGTTCGAACCTTTCCTCGAATACGAATTGAATAACTTTAACCCCTTGACATTGTTTTGTTCGCTTACTTTTTGAATCAACTGTTAAATATTGAATATTTAATGTAAATTATATGTCAACACATACTCATTTACATGCACACAGAGAAAGAAACATTATCACAACGCCCATCTAAAGCCCTCCAATAATAATTCATCCACAAAAATCGAGAGTTCAATAATGATTAAGTCTAATGAAGTGTGAATACGTATATGCAAAAGCGAGAGATATTAATTAATTTATATTGTTTTGCATTATTATTACAATTGCAAAAACAAATCAATATACATACATATATACATATATACATCCTTGTGTATATATACATATACATACACATGTAAAGTATTGCCCAGATACATTCGCATTGCATTGCATTGCATTCGCATGGCATATTCAAGCCCAATTTGAAAGTGTAATTTATTTATCCATTAATTTTATACAAATAAATTTATATTGTCGACGAATAATAATAATTATTATTGAAATATTCCAAAATGAGAATTAATGTTTTTGTTTTTGTTTTTGCTTTTCTTTATTTGCATTCTTTTTTTCCTGTATATTTTCGTTTAAACCAAAAATCCATTTAATGACTTTAATACAGTTGCCGTCCGTCTACGGTTGCTGTTGTTTAAATGCTGAGCACTGAGATACACAAAGCGTCTATGTGCACAACGGAAACTGGTGAAAATCCAAAGCGATTTAATAAACAGATTTCATGCTTTAAGTTAAAATAATAAATTCTTTCAATGGGTTAAAAAACTTATTAACAAAAATGCAGTCTAAAGATTTTTGGATGCAATCGGCGCAGTATGCGCCATTGCTGTACCTTATTGGAAACAACATACATAATTGCTCATTACAACCCTTCAGTCAGGATTACGACCTAGTTTCTCACATCACTTATAATTTTATACATGAGTGGCGGAACCTACAGTTTAAAGTCGACTCCGATCGACAGATTTTTGAGAAACTTTTCATGGCAATTTTTATTTACTCTCAGAGTTTTTGCCAGAAATCTGCTGAGAGGAAGTCGCCGAAGAAATACTTTTTGTATTTTGTTTTTTGACGTCTGGCCTGGGGCTCGAACCCCGGCTTTACGTCTAATAAGCCAACGCACTACTTACTAGGCTATATCCGTTGATATAGAAAACCTTAATTAGCATTTTTGACACTGACACATGTCACGAATCATTTTTTATACTGGAAAAAAATTGATTAACAAGTGCTGTTCTTTTTAGTGTATTCATGATGAAATAGCAAACCTTAATAACATGTCACGAATCAATTTTTATAGTGAAAAAATTTTGATTAACAAGTGTGCTGTTCTTTTTTATACTTAAAAAAATGATTAACAAGTGTTATTGTTTTTAGCGTATTCATGATGAAATAGCAAACCTTTATGAGCTTTTTTGAAACTAACACATGTCACGAATCAATTTTTATAGTGAAAAATTTTGATTAACAAGTGTGCTGTTCTTTTATAATCTATTCATTATGAACTAAGAAACCTTAATGAGCCTTTTTGGCATTGACACATGTCACGAATAATTTTTTATGCTGAAAAATATTTACACTCATAAATCAAAAAGCGAAAAAATTATCCGTTATTACAAAAGATAACATTCTGATTAAAATCCAATTGCACGTACCATCTCGTATCAAATAACATACAGGTTTTAATAGACAACAATTAACATAATAAGTAACAATGCCCGGTAATTACTTGAAAATAATTTCCACACAAATAATTTGAAAATTTAAATGAATTTAAAAGTTGATATGTTTCGTTAGAAGTTTATCCCATAGACAAAATCAAATTTAAATATTACCTTTACTTGTTCTAAATTCCCATCACTTAGAAATTAAAAATTTTAAAAAACTAAAAAAAATATTTTAAAAAATTTCCACCCATCAAACATACTGTTGATGGACAGCATATGTCATAGAAAATCTAATAAAAATGTCAAATTTGATGTGATATTTCTAATCAACGTATTTAATACGGCTATGAAATTTAAAAAATAAAAAAACATTCTTTACAAATTAAAATGTTTTCACACAACTATGCTATGGAAATTGTTTAAATTTGTTTGTTAGAAAAAAAAACAACAAAAAAGCAAAACAATTTAATTTAATTGCTAGACCTTAAGGTTTGTTTATGGTGCCAACGATAGAAGATCATGAGCTGTATTATCGCTCTAAATTTAAATGTGTCAACACACTCTCCAGCCCATATCAGCTGACAAACAAGCAAAGCGTTAATCGCTCATCATAAAGTGTTGAATGTATGAGGCCAAAATAAAAATAGAATTTTTTTGGTAATAGAGTGGAGGGATTAAATAAAATATTTCAGTAGTTTTGTTTTTTTATCTAATTTATCAGATCTTGACATTTTATTTGTGCCGCACAATAAATAAGCAAACAAAACCAAAAAAATAAAACAAGAGCTTTAAAAGAATGAAATCTTGTTTAATGAAAAAAATTTTTGAAATTATTTTTGAAATGTTTTTTTTTTAATTTTTTCTTTTCAGATTTCCAAGATATCCAAGTAATGATATTTGTTGGCTTTGGCTTTTTAATGACATTTTTGCGTAAATATGGTTACAGTGCCACCGGTTATTCTTTGTTCTTAGCTGCCTTAGTCGTACAATGGTCGGTTTTGATGAAGGGATTCTTTGACATGGAAGATGGTGTTATACAGTAAGTTTACTATTTTATAAAGATTTATTTTATGTAACAAAAAATTAAAAAAAAAATTATGGAGTTCAGAGGTTCACAGGTTCACGACTAGAAGAACATTAACCCACATATACAGTGAGCGTCAAAAGAAATTGTACACTATGTATAAAATTCAATTACCAAACTCAACTTTTATCACTTAAGAAGTAGGCCCGAAAACGTTTGACAATATTTCCAAATTTTTTGTAAATTTTTTTTCAGTTTTAAAAACTCTCAAAGAAACAATTTTAAAATAAAAACAAGGGTAATTTATTAATACATATATTTTTTAATGTACAGTTTCTTTTGATGCTCAATGTATACCCTTAAAATATTATTTATTGTGTTTAAAATTTTTATAAATCAAAGAGTGTCTGCCTTTTTCCACTAAAGTGTGCGTTTTACACACCTCTTTCATACATGTGTACATACAATAATTGATCATTACAACCCTTTAGTCAGGATCACGACCTAGTTTATCACAACATTTATGTTGTGTGTGTTTATTGTATACATGGGTGACAGGACCTACAATTTAAAGTCGACTCTGAACGACAGATTTATGGCGAACTTTTCATGGCAATTTTATTTACACTCAGAGTTTTTGTCAGAAATCTGCTGAGAGGAAGGCGCCGCTGAAATATTTTTTCATATTTAGTTTAGTTGGCGATGTTTGACAGGGAGTTTGAACCGTGGCTTTACGTCTAATAAGCCAACACACTACCTACTAGACTACGGCGACTGTTTAAAATGTTTATAAATTGAAAAGAGTCTGCTCTTTTCCACCTAAGTGTGCGTTTTACACACCTCTTTCATGCATGCATAACATAATTGTTCATTACAATCCTTCAGTCAGGATTACGACATAGTTTCTCACACCACTCATGTTGTGTGTTAATTTTATACATGAGTGTCGGGGCCTATAGTTTAAAGTCGACTCCGAACAATAGATTTTTGAGAAACTTTTTCATGGCAATTTTATTTACTGTCGAGTTTTTACCAAAAATTTGCCGAGAGGAAGTCGCCGCTGAAATATTTTTTCATATTGCATTTAGTTGTTTAGTTGGACAGAGAGTTTGAATCGTGGCTTCACGTCTAATACGCCAACACACTACCTACTAGACTACGGAGACTATACACCTTTTCTAATTTAAATTTACAATATTAATGGCGTTCTGTAGATGTTACCAAAACTTATCAGTCAGGTACTCATTAAACATGTTTGTGGTCAGGAGTTGACATGATGACACAAAACACTTTTTCTGTTGATCAATTAAGGCCGTTTTTAATTAATTTTCTTGCTTTAATCTCGTTAATTGCCGACAATTAAGATGAACATCAAGCGTATAACCAGGTTGTAGAAACTTATATTACACAATTCCCTTCTGTTTTTCAACAAAAAAAATTGCCTCTTGAATTGACCGATTCTCGTCCGTAAAACTGTTGTACAATAAACGATTCGTCTTGAACTCAAACCAATAATAGAAGCAATTCGGGAACGTCTGTATACCATAAACTGGCATTCTGAATAACAGTGTTAACTCAGTCTCAACACCATCAAGAAAAGTTACACTCAATATGGTTTCCATACTGATCTGTTGCTCAAATTCTTCGGGGTTCTGAAGTCGTTGTAGTCTAATAGTTAGATAAGAGTCCGTGGTTAAATCCCTGGCTCAGACATTTCGAACATAACGAAACATGAAAAAATATTTCTTTCAGCGACTTAAACTCAGCAATCTTTTAGCAAAAACTTTGTAAGTAAATAAAACTGCCATGAAAAGCTTCACAAAATTCTGTCCTTCGGTGTCGTCTTTAAACTATAGGCCCCGCTCAACATAAGTGATGTGAAAAGGCAAATTGAAATCCTGACTAAAAAGTTGTAAGTTTAGTAAATACTGGGCTCCATACTTTATTTAGAAGCATGAAAAAGGGTATTCTACTAAACCAGAGATGCATAAG
Organism: Sarcophaga subvicina; assembly: GCA_936449025.2. Classification (NCBI taxonomy): domain Eukaryota; kingdom Metazoa; phylum Arthropoda; class Insecta; order Diptera; family Sarcophagidae; genus Sarcophaga; species Sarcophaga subvicina. The sequence goes on along the minus strand of OW388083.2, from coordinate 100,414,084 downwards.
TATTTATTTTACCAAGAGTCGCCTCAGTTTAAACACCAGGTGAGACAACTCGAATAAACTGAAATATGAAAAAATATTCGGCGGCTTCCTCTCAGCAGATTTCTGAGAAGAACTCTGAGAGTAAAATAAAATTGAAATGAAAAGTTTCTCAAAAATCTGTCGTTCGGAGTCGACTTTAAACTGTAGATCCCGCCACTCATGCATAAAATTAACACATATAAAATAAGTGATGTGAGAAGCTACGTCACAATGTGAACTGAAGGCAATTGTGTATATATGTAGGGCTCTACACTTTATTTAGAATCCTGAAAAGAGATTTTAAAACTAAACCAGAGCTGCACAAGTCCTTATTGTACTATTTGTGACCAAGAGAAAACGTCTAAAATTTGGCAAAATAATGTTCGGTCTAGGTTCTCCAAGGGTACAAGGTTAATTCCGTATTCAATTTCCTTTCCTCCACAACCTTGTCAGAAAATTCCGCTACGACATAACATACATTGTTCGTCATTACAACCCTTTAGTCAGCATTGCGACGTAACTTCTCACACTACTGACGCTATGTTGTTAGTTTTATACATGAGTGGCGGTACCTACAGTTTAAATTCAATTCCGAACGACAGATTTTTAAGAAACCTTTCATGACAATTTTATTTTACTCGCAGAGTTTTTGCCAGAAATCTGCTGAGAGGAAGTCACCGAAGAAATATTTTTTCATATTTTGTTTTGATGTCTGGCCTGTGCTTGAACCCTGGCTTTACGTCTGATAAGCCAACACACTACCTATTAGACTACGGCTAGTTTGTGGACAGATTTTCGCCAAAGAGCAAACTTATCTTGTGAAATTTTGTTAAGATTTGGAACAATTATCACGGAGTTAACCGGTTTTTTTCGCCGAAGAAATTATTTTTCCATATTTTCGTTTTGGTATCTGACCTGGGATTTGAACCTTTCGTCTAGTAAGTCAACACACTACATACTAGACTACGGTGACATCAACCCCTCAAACCTTGTCAAAAAATTCAACTACACACAGTTACTAAAGTATACATACGGTTAACAAATTTCAGAAAATTGTTAACCAATCCGTTTTCGTTGAAAATCTTTATAGTTTTCTCGATTTTAAGACGGTCTTTTGCATTGGTTAAAAACTTTCTGAAATTGAACTGAACTGTGGCCCTGCACAGGCCCACAAAATTATACATCCGATTAACAAATTTCACAAATTTCTGAACCAATGCAAAAGACCGTCTTAAAATCGAGGAAAGTTATCAGACAATTATAAAGATTTTCAACGAAAATGGATTGGTTAAAAAATTTCTGAAATCTGTTAACCGTATGTATACTTTTGTGGCTGAGTGTACGTAAGCAAGTAAAAAATTTAGTTTCAATAGTTATTTTTCTTGATATCTCCTGCAAAAATATCGTATATAACCACACGAAAACAATCAATTTTATGTACATGATCAAAAAACTTAAATCCTGCCACTAAATAGTGCCTACAATTATAAGAGAAAATTAAAAATCACGTTCACAATTTTTACGTTGCACAATAGGAATTGCAAAACCACCACGTACTATACAATAATTTGTCGTAGTTAATGTTGTTAGTTATTATATTAAATCATAATAACAACAACAACAACAATAAAACCAGAATAATAATAAATTGCTATTATGCCACCCCTGCTACTCCCACATTAGTTTGAAGAACAAATAAGCCACGAACATTCAGAATTTCAATCAACCTGTGCAAAGGAGAAAAAAACTTAACGGCTGCATATACGAGTACTTGTTGAATAGAAATGCATCCTCCAACACTTCTTCGTCTATTCGTTTGTCTACTAGAGCGACTTTACTGTCTACTTGAATATGTTGTTGTGTTGCTTATTGGCTGTGCGTGCAACGACATATGCATGATGATGTACAGTGGCAATGGCAATGCATGTGTGCGTGTGGCATTAAAAAGTTAACAATGGCAAGGAAATATCACAGAGGTACACATTTAGACAATGCCAACCAGTGCGAAATGTCTGCAGGATATTTTGCTATTGAAGCAAAGAGAACACAATAAAGCATAGTGTTTACAGTGTGAGAAAAACAACATCGTAACACAATGTACGATGAATTTCAATTGTATTGTACTGAAGGTGGCCATCATTGTTTGCATTTATAATACTAAACCCTGTACATTGAAGGCACTTGCTGTTGATATGCTTTAATATGATTTCGAAATTTTTTTCCAGTTTATTTGCTACCGACAATACAGACTAAGCCCCTTAATATATGTGTATTATAATGCAAACGTTTACTTACCTTTTTTTCCAATTAGGTTTCTTTCCCCTTCTTTTTTATGTACACAATTTCATCTTTTTAGTTGGAAAATAATGTGAATACAAAACTGATGACTACAAAGTGCATGAAATTTGTTTAACATCAACATCAACTTCCTAGAAAATGTACATACAAGATAAGCATTAAATATGCAGAGCCTTAAAGTAATTGATTGACTAAAAAGAATTGAAATTTTTATAAGACAACGGCAACAGGAACAGTTTCAAGAAAAATGTTAGTAACTTCATCGAAATAAAAGAATTGTCCACAGTGTATAAGGAATGTAGTCCCCACAAACTAGTAGCTAGCGTGTTGGCTTATTGGACGTAAAGCCACGGTTCAAATCCCAGTCCAAACATCTCGAAATATGAAAAATTATTTCCTCGGCGACTTTCTCTCAGCAGATTTTTGTCAAAAGTTCTGAGAGTAAATAAAATTGCCACAAAAAGTTTCGCAAACAAATCTGTCGTACGGAGTCGACTTTAAACTGTATGCTGCCGCCACTTATGGGTAAAGTGAACACATACAACATAAGTGGTGAGAGTAGCTAGGTCGTAATCCTGACTAATGGGTTGTAATGACCAATTATCTTTGTATATATGAATAAGGAATGTATCGCCTATGTTGTCTAATTAGTCTGTTTGGTAGGCAGGTTGCACGAGAGTAGATCTATCGTTATACACCTGAGACATCATGTAGGGTAGTTGTGGTCTCACCAATAGGGGTAGAAATCATACTTTCTACATGAAATCTGTATTTGCTACAGTATTCCTTAAATTCTTCCAATGTATTGCTCTGAGATGACTTATGTCTGGTGTGTTATCTTTCCCAAATTTTTGGGATCTCTAGCTTATGAAAAAGCTAGGTAATGACATAATAAATGTTTTATCGTTTTGATGTCATTCATTATCAACTACCGCGCTTATCCATTACAGAATATCCTGTAAGCACACTTCAGTGTACTCAAGTTGCCTTTGTTCTTCTGCTGCACCATTGCTCCACAATAGCCATCTCTGAAGAGTCAAAGATCAGAGATCTTTCCGGATATATCATTTGAAAACAAATTAAAGCCACTTAATATCAATGAAGTCGTCGCTGTCAAGTGAGCAGTGGCCTGTTAGAGCAAATCCCATGGTTCAAGCCCCCAGCTCAAGTTGTCTCATGGTTTTTCTCCAATCAGTAACGCTCTACAGTATCATCGCAATACTCCTACTGTTCCGCAGTTACATAATAGCCGTCTCTGGAGAGTCAGATTAATCTTCCAGGAGAAATTATTTGAAGCCATTTGAGTTAGGTTAGGTTAGAGGACGTGTATTTGTCGATTAAGACAAGTGCAGTACCCGGAGGTCGAATTGACCCATTGTACAACATCCTAGTTTCTCACACCACTTATGTTGTGTGTGTAATAATTTTATACATGAGTGGTGGGACCTACAGTTTAAAGTCGACTCCGAGCGACAGCTTTTTGATAAACTTTTTCATGGCAATTTTATTTACTTTCAGAGTTTTTGCCAGAAATCTGCTGAGAGGAAGTCGCCGAAGAAAAACTTTTTGTACTTTGTCTTGATGTCTGGCCTGGGGCTCGAACCCTGGCTTTACGTCTAATAAGCCAACACACTACCTACTAGACTACGGCGACTACTGAAGCCTCTTAATATTAATGAAGTCTTTGAAGTCAAGCAAGTAATGGCTTACTAGAGGAGAGCCTATGGCTCAAATCACAGCTCAGACATTTCAAACAAAACGAAGTACAACAAAAATATTTCTTTCGACGACTTCCTCTCAGCAATCTTCTAACAAAAATTCCAAGAGAAATTAAAATTGCCACGAAAACCTTTTGAAATCTATCGTTCGAAAGCAGCGTAGGTCTCATGGATAAAACTCACAAAATTTGTGGTGTAAGAAACTATGCTGTAAGCGTAGCTAAATGGTGTTAATGATCAAGAAAATCTCCTGCTTTCGAATCTAGACTGTTCGGTATTTTATCGAATACATTAAGACACCTTAAAAACGCTTAACTCAGTAGTTAAAATCGTAACAAAATTTCACAAGCTAAGTTTGCTCTTCGGCGAAAACCTATCCGCAAATTCGGTCCAGATATTTTTATGTGAAAACATAAATTCAGGATACAATTCTTAGCCAAAATCAAACCCAATAAATAATAGAAAGCTTTAATGGTCGGGTTTTAATTGCTCTAAGCATTCTTTTATTATTTCACACTTTTCATTGTGATGTAGGGTATCATATGTATAGTATGGTATCCTTCTAAATGATATTATTTTTAAGCTCCATTATAAATGTGCCTCTTAATGGTCGTTTGTCGATTTTAAATTACCCTGTTATTGTCTCTACATATCCCACATTAATGTTTTCTTTTGTTTTGTTTTTGCCTCCTTTTGTAGTCTTTCTTTGGAAAACATTATTGATGCTGACATTGCAGCAGCTGTACCCTTAATTAGCTTCGGCGCTTTATTGGGTCGCACTACACCCATACAGTTATTGTTTATGGCTTTATTTGAAGTGGCCTTATTTGCAGCCAATGAATATGTGGCCTTAAATATATTCAGTGTAAGTACATACCATAATTTGCATTCAATTCAATACTTCTTCTTAAAGCCTTATTTCCTTATTGCCTTGTTTTTTAATTTCTTTTTCATTCTGGAAAACTTTATTATTATTTCGATAGATATGTGATGTGGGTGGTTCGATTACTGTGCATGCCTTTGGTGCGTATTTTGGTTTGGCCGTAAGTCTAATGTTGCGTCCCAGCAAGGATCAAAATGAGGCTGGCAAATATGAGGGAGCCAATTATACATCCGATATATTGGCAATGATTGGTACATTATTCTTATGGATTTATTGGCCTAGTTTTAATTCGGTACTAGCCAATGGTACTGGCCAAGAGCGTGCCATATTAAACACGTATTTATCATTAGCAGCTGCAACAGGTAAGCACGTATTACAATAATACGAATGCACAAATGCTAAATGAATGAGTGAATGAACAAATGAATGAATGAATGAGTGAATGAACAAATGAATGAATGAATGGATGTATGAATGTATACATGTATGTATGAATGTATATATGAATAGGCCATATGCATTTTGTTTTTACGTTTAAGTGTGTGTGCGTGTTTGCATATGCATGTACTTTGTGAAGCAAAACAATTTCACAAGGCAGAACTTAAGCTCCTTCCCAGGTGTTTAAAAGCAATTGTCATTTAAAGGACATTTATGGCAATCCAAGAATTAGAATTGAGTGTTACAGCTTTGGGGGAAAATGTATTCTTTCCATTAAAGAAACTCTTAATATTGCAAATTGTTTTATTATTCGGATATTCTCAGATTTATTGAAATAAAATTAAGCTTATGAGGACACACAAAAGAGAACGTTATAGACTTGATAAGGACTTGACTGCAAATTCATATCAGATTTGCTTTTCTATTTGAAAGCAGCGCAATACTTGTTAGGTGACGTCATTTGTCCTTCAAGTCTTTAATTTTACTCAGACAGCTAGGCTGCGATCAAGTCCCTCTCGCATGTTACGTTGTTTTCCGTGATCGTCCATGAATGATAGAAATTTCTTAAGGAAACTTCAGATCATTCAAACGTAACTCTTATATGGGTTTCAAGGCATAAAGATATCGTCAGAAATTTCATTCAGCTGCTACAGACCTTACACTCTCCGACTTATTACAGAGCATAGATTTTCTAATGGCCTCAATTAATCTGGGTATTCTCCCGTTGTCTTACAGTGAAACTCATGTGAATAGCGTGTATGTTATTACGTGTAATATTACTAGGCTCGCCTAAACTGACATGAATAAAAAAGATGGCTTGTCTTCCTTCCTTATATCGCATAGCCACTCATTGCACTATTGCAGTTCACACAGGTCAATGCCCTATTGGAAGGCATACCAGTGGACAAAGCATTCCCTCAAATAAGTTCTGCTTTAGCTATGGGTCTAGTAAAAAGGAAGAGACTGTATTTCACCTTTTACCATGAGGAGATTTAGGTTCATTAATTCTCATATTGATCATATTTAAAGAAAATCTTCAAAATACGAAATACAGGAACAGCGAAATTTATTTTAGAGCCGGCATGGTATCCTTTAGGGTATGTTTAAGACGTGGGTTCGACATATGACAGTGGTATCACATTGATCCTAATGGCGATATTATCCTTTATAAAGGGTGAAGTCGCCGTAGTCTAGTAAGTAGTGTGTTGGCTTATTTGACGTCCATGGCCACGGTTCAAACCTCAGGTCAGACATTGCCAACAAAACGAAATGAAAATAATATTTCTTCAGCGACTTCCTCTCAGTAGATTTCTGGTAAAAACTCTGAGTGTTAATAAAATTGACATGGAAATTTTCTTAAGAATCTATCGTTCGGAGCCGTTTAAACTGTAGGTAATGCCACTCATGTATAAAAGTAACACACAACGTAACTGCTGTGAGAAACTAGGTCCATAGACCTGACTGAAGGGTTGCAATGACCAATCAGGTACGTATAAAGGGTCCACCACCTAATCTAGAAGGCTTTATATTCCCTTCCACCCAGACGTTCTCTAGACGATATCACTAACAATCAACATCAGATGAAGGAACGCTCGACCGCTATACGTAAAACGTAATGCCTCTACGTCTGTTATTCGCGGCTTTTCGACTTTACAGAAACAATAATTCTTGGTATTCCTGATCTATGGGGTGATCTATGAAAATGGGGCTCGCCGTTCTCGGTGGGTTTCAAAGAAAAACTTCTGCATGATTGAGTTTCATAATCTTAATCTTAATCATAAATTACACCCGCTTGGCTATTATCGTCTGGCAGTTGCTGCAATGCCTGTCAATAGATGCCGATTTTCGTCGTCTGGTTAATAACATCGAAGTCGCCGTAGTCTAGTAGGTAGTGTGTTGGCTTATTAGACGTAAAGCCAGGGTTCGAGCCCCAGGCCAGACATCAAGGTAAAATACAAAAAGTATTTCTTCGGCGACTGCCTCTCAGCAGATTTCTGGCAAAAACTCTGAAAGTAAATAAAATTGCAATGAAAAGTTTCTCAAGCAAAAACTGTCGTTCGGAGTCGACTTTAAACTGTAGGTCCCACAACTCATGGATAAGATTAACACCCACAACATAGGTGAGAGAAATTAGGTCGTAATCTTGACTGGAGGGTTGTAATGACCAATTATGTATGTATGTATGGTCAATAGTATCCCCAACAGAATGGTTGTTGTGAGGCCATACGACCTGGCTTCTCGCATCACCCATGTAACGTGTGTTCATTTTACATATGAGTGGCGAGACCTACAGCTTAAAGTCGACTCTGAACGACAGATCTTTTACGAAGCTCTTTATGGCAATTTTATTTATTCTCAGAGTTTTTTTCAGAAATCTGCTGGGAGGAAGTCGTCGAAGAAATATTTCTTCGTATTTCGTTTTATTGGAGACGTCTGACCTGGGGTTCGAACGGTGGCCTCACGTATAATAAGTCAAAATACTACCCACTAGACTACGGCCACTTACGGCGCTTAACTGGATGATGAATTAATGATAAATTAAATGAGGAGATGATGCCTTCTAAAAACCTAATGTTTCCTAAATGGAACTAAAGCATCTCATATACCATGATATGTATGCCTTACAAAACACCAGCTCTATCAATGCGTATGGTAATCAACATAGGATATTAAAATTCATTGTTAATCATTTTATTTTTTCAAAATTTATTAAATTTTATACTCTCCTACACGACACTTCATATTTTCATTATGATTTCTAATAAAATAATTAGTGGTCGGAGCATAAACTGCCATAATCGAAAACAATTATTTCTACACTACAATTGCAAGGGGCCTATACACTTTAAAAAAAAAAGAGGAAAATTAACCAAAATCTACACATACACACACTGCACATGAATGAAAACTTACCGTTATTAAAATTATAACTTAAATATTAATTTTATTTTATGGAATTAATTTATATTTTAAACACTTGTGCCTAAATGTGCGGTCAAACTAGTTATCCCACTACAGCTAGCTTACCAACTCGCACCCACCTACAACAACAGCAACAAAAAGCCATAGTAAAACTTTATTAAATTTAAAGGCAAAGACCATTTTATACAGCAAAATATAGGCTCACATACACTGTTTAAAATTTTGTTGGAAATTATGGTATGTATGCATACATACATAGTATGTATAGGTGTGAACACCTACATAAATGTGTGTGTATGTATATTGTATGTATAAATGTTTGTTACCCTTTTGTTATAATTAAAATCATAATTATTGTACAGTGTTCTTCAAACTTAATTACCCACACAAGCATACAAATTAGAATCTCTACTGGCTGATGGAAAACGTGCGCACGAAAAAATTTGGAAATCTTTTTTGCGGAAAACGAAACCTAAGTGCGAAATTATTTCAATCTTTACATGCATAATTGGTCATTACAACCCTTTAGTCAGGATTACAATCTAGTTTCTTACACCACTTATGTTACGTGCGTTAATTTTTATACATGAGCGGTGGACCTACCTTTTTAAAGTCCACTCCGAAAGACAGATTTTTGAAAGACTTTTCATGACAATTTTTTATTTATTTATTTATTTGTTTTATTATTTGCCAGAAATCTGCTGAGGGGAAGTCGCCGAGGAAATATTTTTTCATATTTCGTTCTGTTAGAGATGTCTGACCTGGGGTTTGAACCAAGGCCTCACATCTAATAGGCCAATACACCACCTACTAGACCACTACGACTTCAATCTTTATTTAAAGAAAATATTTTTTAAGTTTTATGCATAAAAGTCTTTAAAAAGTTTTAAGAATTTTTATTTTCTGAAATTCCTACCATTACGACAACTGCTTCGTTATTATTTTGCTGGCAGTACTCCACTTAAGCTCCTCTTAGTTTTTGAAAAGAAAATCCTTTATAATCAGAATGAAACTTGGCAGATATATACTAGAGGCTAACGGTCATTAAATTTGTAGTCGCTGTAGTCTAGTAGGTAGTATTTTGGCTTATTATACACGGGGCCACGGTTCAAACACCAGCTCTGACATCTCCAACAAAATGGAATATGCAACTATTTCTTTAACTTCCTCTCAGCAGATTTCTGGCAAAAACTCTGAGAGTAAATAAATTTGCTATGAAAAAGCTTGTCAAAAATTTTTCGGTCAAAGTGGATTTTAGACTATAGCTCCCACCACTCATGTATAAAATTAACACACGCAACGTAAGTGGTATGAGAAACTAGATCATCATTTGTGTTTAGTTTCAATTAAATTCTTCATTGTTCGCACAGTTCTGTGTGCCACTGTTCGCAACTTGATATATACAACAACAATTGCTTTATTTGTTATTCTTCTGTTTACACCCTTTACATAAACAATAACAATCATTAAGCAATTATGCGACAGATCTTGTAACGGAGACCTTCAAACCACGATTACTCTTTTTAAATGCAAAACGTCTTCACACAAGACTGACTGAACTTTTACTCACTCGTTGCCTGCTTTGTCTTGCCTTTTATATAGCTACGTAGACAGTCTGATGAACGTTCTTAAAGTCGAATGTTCATGTCTGCGTCTTCTCGAGATCTCTTTAAACGTAAACATCGTTGTTTCAGTTTTTTTATTTACGTTTATTCTTGTAGTGTTTGTTGTTGTATTTTTGTTTAATTGTTATTATTTTTTTATGCTAGTGTTTGTTGGTGTATTTTTGTTTACTTATCTTATCTGTTTATCATGTAAACAAGTTCATTGTTTTTATAGATTTTGTTTATAATTTTAATGTTAAATGCTATAAAAACAAAATACCAGTAGTTAGATTTTTCTATTTTCGTAAAAGTATGTAACGGCAATTATCTTTTTAATCACATAAAAAATATTTAGTACGTACTCCTCATTTTACTTTTATACTTGCATTCACATCATGTTTGATTATGTGGAAATGTATTTAATACGAGTACTGTAACAATAACATTCAAACAATACCGAATAATAAAATCCGGGCTTAAAATTTAAAACCATAATAACAAGAACAACATGAAACTAAAACGTACGTACAAAAATCAATTGAACAACTCAAGAGTTTTATAACTTTTGTTGCAACTATTTAAAATTGTGTTATTGTTGCCACAGCTACAACATCATACTTTTTGCATCAAATGGGCCATTCCGTTATAACATGTTTTTTTTTGATTAAAAACTTATCTTAAATAAAAAGAAAATAAATTTAATTATTCGTATTACAGAACAAAACAAACGTCTGTTATTTTTATTATACGAACTTTAGTTTATGTATGGAATAGCCCATATTAAATGCGAGACTATTAGAGCATTAAAACTTAAGTTAAGTAGGCAGCTTAGCATATTTAGCGATACTGCTTTACTTGTTTGTACCATAGTAACGTATAATAATAAATCTATTAATTGGCTACAGTGGTATAAAATTGATGGCTTTGGTTTTTTTTTAATATTGGCAGGGAATGGCATCTAGTTCTCAGATGTGTTGCTTTAAAAGTATGAAACTATTTTGCAAATAAATAGGATTTCATAGGCAATATTGTCAACAGATATCCAATTTATGTTCCAAGAGATGAACATTCTCAATGAATTGATCAAACGCTTACGTATGGATTCTGTAACTTGGAAATTACAAATTTTTTGAACTTCATTACGTTGTAATATCAAATAAATCACAATTTCTAGAAAGGCATTGCAACGGTGTTCCAATAAATCAATGATTTCGAAACCCTACCACAGTTTAACAACTTCACTACGTTCTATCGACGGAAAACTAAAACTATCGATCATAGCAAACCTTTATAGTGGCTAATTTTTAATCTAGAAGTTGCCACAATCTAATAGATAGAGTGTTGCCTTATTAGGCGAGAACCCGTGATTGAATCCCTCGCTCAGACATCTCGTACAAAAGGAAATATTTTTTCGAGTACTTTCTGTCTGCAGTCTTCTGGCAGAAACTCTGAAAGTAAATAAAATTACCATGAAAAGTTTGTCTAGTCGTTTGGAGTTGATTTTAAAGTGTAGGTTCCGCCACTCATGTATTAAATTAACGCACACAAAACATGAGTGATGCGAGAAACTAGGTCCTGACTAAAGGATTGTAATAACCTAAGCAGAAACTAAAAAATTTACCCACCATAGACGGAAATAGTCGCCGTAGCCTAGTAGGTAGTGTATTGTCTTATTAGACATGAGGCTTCGATCCAAACCCCAAGTTAGACATCTCCAACAGAACAAAATATGAAAAAATATATCCTTGGCGACCTCCTCTCAGCAGATTTCTGGCAAAAACTCGACAATAAATAAAATTATCTATCGTGCGGAATCGACTTTAAACTGTGGGACCCACTATTCATGTATAAAATTTATCACACACAACATAAGTTGTATGAGAGGCCGGGTCGTAATCCTGACTGAAAGATTGTAATGACCAATTATGTATGGTCACTTACTACTATAATCACTTTTAGAGTTGTATGTGTGGCTTGTCGTTTTTCCAGTGGAATACAATCCCTCTCTGACTGATCTAAGCTACCCGCTATCGTTTACTACATCCAGGCAATCCTACTGTTAGATTAACATGCCAACCGCCTCAAGAATCGTAGCTTACGTTGTTCCTACAAGGTTGTGTTAGAATACCGACAGTATTTAATCCCTCATGCGATTAAAACTCCTCCTTTTTATCAATTTTGTGGCCTTTTGATGAGATTTTTGAACCTTAAGTTTTAAGCGGCTCATGTAGATTGCTTACTCAGCTCGCGGGCAGTAGAAATAGTCAGTACTCAAGTGAAATAAAAGTTCTTGTTCTCGGAAATCATATACTTTTACACCGTATGAATCTTTCTTGTAGCGCACCTTCAAACGTAGTCAATTGGCATGTGTATCACACAATAAATTTCTGACAGAATTTGTTTTTTAGCCACAACACTCCTAAGTGGAACGCTCCATCTGCAGACAGTTTTCCTGTCACACCACAAATAAAATCAAATCTAATGTGCATAAACACCGCTCACTGTTCTCTTTCTAACACAGCTTTCCATAAGTTCCAATAAAATGTAGCGGGTACTGTACTTGTCTTAATTGTCAAGTACACTTTCACTTCCACGTCCTCTAACCATGTTCTGCATGAGTAGAAGCCATAGTCCAAATCAAATCTTATATGCATAAACACCGGTCCCTCTTTTTTCTTTCCAAAAGTTTCAAAAGTACCAATACAATGTACTGCAAAAAAGCCTTAATCTACGTATTAGTTGTACATAAAAAGGTATGACTCACATTGACAAACTACTTTATGGTGTCATTAAGAACATTCTACTGGACTGGACTTACTGGAAAGGACTCCTAATAGTGTGGTATAGTGAAACTATCTTTCCTAGGAATCATCACGGAACGACGGAATCGAATTTTATTCCCTTTTCCTTATCAAACAAAAGTATCACAACTTTTTTTCTATAGGGTAACCAACAGTTAGGTCAACAGTATGGGTCTTAATCAAACTCCGTTATTATACTTCTTCTATACTTATATGTACACATGTATGTTACATACAACATTTTCATTATACATGTTACAAACACATAATGCAACACTTCTTGCATCATCATCATCATGTAAATATTGTTGTTGTTGTTGTGTTTGTATATTTTTAGATCATTTACAAAATGTTTTAGTCCATGTTTTTCAGTTTAACTCTTTGCCATCATGTTCTGTGTAACCTTTTTTGTAATACTCGGGTTTTAACTATTTTTAATGAGGCTTGTTGATATTGCAGTTGTTGTTTGTTTTCTTGTTGTTGTCATTGCAGTTGTTGTTGTTGTTAATTTAAACATTTTTTTTCATACGAAATGTGTATAGTTTGTTCAAATTAACACCAAAGGTGTCGTTTTCTTTATACAGAAAAAAGAAAAACAAAAAAATTAAATTCACAAACTCACACCACATTTACGTTGAAATGCAATTCCTTTTCTGCAAAAATAAAATTTAAAAAAAATTAAAATTTTGTCCGAAAGTTTAAATGTATTTTTACATTGCTATTGTTGTTGTTGTTTTAAGCAATATTGTACAAACATTCTGGTTAAACTTTACGATATTTGTTGAACAAAGTTGCTGCTGTTGTTTGCCTATTTTTTTTTTTCTCAAATTTTTTTTTCTTTTTTTTTGTTGCATGAACAACAACAACACTAACAGGAAAAACGAAAAATTTTTTTTGTGTTTTCCTTTTCTGTTAACGCCACATAATGTTACATTTAGAGTTTACCGAGTTGTTGTTATAAACGATAACGATTTGTTGCCAAAAACGTTAAATAAATAGGCTGCTAACAGAAACAACAACAATAACAACACACACAAACACAGAAAACAAAAAACTTACAGCCTTAATTACAACATTGACGATAACAGCTACAAAACAGAACATAAAAATATTTTTGGACAGAATAAGAGTCAAAGAGAAAAAAAAACAGAAAAAGGCGAGTAAAAATTTTCGTTGAATAAGACCTCTTTTTTGATACCCTATACCCTTAACATATGTATTCAGGGGTATGAATTGTTTGGTAAACGCAAACAAATTGTGTACACGAAGACTTCCAAGTCTAGCAGATCTATTATGGTAGCTTCTAGAGTAATGAGGTTGTCAGTCGTTGTGGCCTAGAAATAACTTTTTCATCGAGAATGTTGTCGTCATTCAACTGCCTGTGGATTCCTGAATGAATTATTTAAAGGGAAAAACCCCTTACTTACCTACTTACTTAGTTGCGCGTTAACAAACCGATTTACGGTTAACACATCCTTCCAGGTGCTTCTGCTTCTTGCACGCCTTCCCCAGTTGGTCACACCAATTCACGACAGAGCTTCTTCGATTTGGTCCTTCTGATGCAAATAAAGTCATCCTCTTCGCATCAAATACCCCTCTCGCAGGAGCATACTCCTCCATTAAAACGATATGGCTGAGCCAGCGCAGCCGTTGGATGTTAATACGCTGCACAACGTATATGTCGGTGAGAAGCTCATACAGCTCATTGTTGGATCGGATCATTGCCAACTCACACTGGAATAACTGCTGTAAAAACTCCTTAATTTTTGAAATTCGTAAATTCTTCAAGGTTTGTATCCGGATATGCAGTTGAGTGCTACTTTACATTTTATATCACTGGAAATGATGTAAATACACGCATAGATAATGGTCATTACAACCTTTTAGTCAGGATTACAACCTTTTTCTCACACCACTTATGTTGTGTATGTTAATTTTATTTATAAGTGTAGGTACCCTCAGTTTAAAGTCGTCTCCGAAAGACGGATTTTTTTCACAAACTTTTCATGACATATACATAATTGGACATTACAACACTTTAGTCAGGTTAACAACTAAGTTGCTCACACCACGTTATGTGTGTTAATTTTAACATGAGTGGCGAAACCTACTTTTCTTAGAAATATTATGTCATTCTCAGAGTTTTACCAGAGTTTTACCAGACTGCAGAGAGGAAGCCACCAAAGAAATATTTCTTCGTATTTCGTTTTGTTTAAGATATCTTGACTGGGGTTCGAACCAAGGCCTCTCGTCTAATATGCTAACACACTACTTACTAATCTATGGCGAGAGGTATACCACATAATCTAAAATACATAGGCTTGGTGTCGTTTGTGTTACAACTTTACCGAGCTAAGAATCTTTTGACTCCCAATAATAAAATGTAAAAGATCACTTTTCAAAGAACTATACACTCAAAGCAAAATATTCTCTCAATACCTACAGTACTGTACACCATAAAAACGTACACAATATACGAAAAATAAATTGGAAAATTAACACAGTGAGAAAAATTGTGATGCAAGAGTTGTTTTAACGGTTGGTTATATTGAAAAAAGACGCAAGAATATAATCACAATTTAAAGAAAAATTTAATTCTTTTCTTTCTGTTCTTTTTTCTTTCAACGAAACAAAAGGAAATTTCTTGTGACAACTACAACTATGAAAAAAAAAATCGCTGCAAAATCGAACGTTTCCAAACGTATTGAATTTTAAGGCGAGGAAATAAAACTTATAACTTGAAGTCGTCGTAGTCTAGTTTGTAGTGTGTTGGTTTATTAGACGTAAGGCCACGGTTCAAACCTCAGTCAGACATCTCGAGCATAACAAAATTTAAAAAATTATATTTTCGGCGACTTCCTCTCAGCAGTCTTCGAGCAAAAAAGTAAATGAAATTGCAGTGAAAAATTGCTCAAAAGTTAGTCGTTCACAGTCGACTTTAAAACTGTAAATCCCCCCACTCCTGTATAAAATTAACTTACACAACATAAGTGGTGTGAGAAACTAGGTCGTAATCCTGACAAAAGGGTTGTAATGACCAATTATGTGTGTATATATGTATGTAAATAAAACTTATGGGTCGGTTATGGATTGCAACTGAAAATTTGTAGTTTTTCGCAACTGTCAAAGCAAATGAGGTGCCATCCATAACCGAACCATTAATTTTTGCTGGACTTTTTGTTGTTTACACGAAAAAATCTTGCAGCCATTTTCTTTTTGTAGTAAAAGAAGTCCGATTGATCAGTGAGCTTAGCCATGTACATTCTATGTGAATGATTTTAAACCGAGTCAGTCTATCATCGGCTTTATTGTCACAACAAGCCAAGTCCTCGAAAAGGCTTAAGATAAAGAAATCGATACACATCATCTATTCGGCGATTACAAGTCGCTTTTCAGAGTCCAATCTATGCAAAGATGTTTAATATAATGTCTGATTGGATATTCCTGTCGAGCTGATAAGACTTGCTTTTAGTTTTTCACAACCAATTCCTTCTAAGTCCCTCTTTCATGAAAACTAACTATTCTTAATTAAATTATAAGAATTTTTTTACCATGTATTTGAAACTAATTTCAAACTATACTATCTCACAGTGTACTTTAGTTCTTAAATTTCATTGTGTAGGTGTTACAATTAAATCCATGAAGCTTAAGTTTACATTTATAGCTTCAGTTTATATCCAAAAAACACACACAAAAACCCAAAATTCTAACTAAAACCCTAAATCCTAAATACTGTACATTAAATACGTTTTTATATTGGCCGCCTACATTGATGATATTGTCCTTTAAAGTCCAATATTCTTGTAACAAATAAAACCGCATCGTATAAGCAAAGCTCAAACACAGACAGAGCTAAATACACTTACACGCACACACACAAATAAAGGCGAATATTATCGCATTGTTTACGTGTACTTATGGAAGTACGTGTACAATATTGTTTTTCCCATCGTATGGGTCATTCCACTTGGATATATAAAAAAAAGATGGATTTGGTTGGTAATCGATTCATAAATTAGAATCATAGGGGCATAATGATTTGACAACATGGTTGGTATTGCATATTGCAGTATAATCAAGTTCCTTAATAACAGACTGAATTCTAGATGAATTGCGTAATCCTGGTATTGGGCATCAATCTGGTCGTCAGTAGAATAAATATTTATGAACAATATTTTTTATCTCAAGGCAAATTAGCGCAAAGAGATTTTATTTTGCTTACCAAAGTCATGACTAAGATAGTTTAGGTACAATTGACAACAGAAGCAAGTTCTCCATTCCAGTGTATTTCTCGTAAACACGAAACGGACGTAAATCTATCGTTAGAAAAGCATTATGTATAGCAGTACCGTCCAGTTCTATAGGGTAGTATATCCAATATCAGTTGATACTATCCGAACACTCAACGCATTCATGGAGGTAGATGCCAATGAATATTCACTCGTATATCAAAGCATAGTAGAAATACACATCACGGCCAAACTATTTTGAGATTCTAATGAATTCATATTGCCTTCCAATTCCCCTAAACGACAAATCTGCCAATCCTATCAGCGAGCGTGCAAGAAAAAACCTCACGCTATTTGCAAACAAGAAGTTGCCGTAGTGTAGGTAGGTAGTGTATTGGCTTATTAAACGTAAGGCCACGGTTCAAACCCCAGGTCGGACATCAAAAACGAAATTTGAAAAATATTTCTGCAGCTAATTCCTCTCAGCAGATTTCTGGCAAAAACTCTGAGAGTAAATATGCCAAAAGTTTCTCAAAAATCTTTCGTTCGGCGTCGACTATAAACTATAAGTCCCGCCACTCATGTATAAAACTAACACATACAACATGAGTGGTGTTAGAAGCTAGGCCGTAATCCTGATTGAAGGGTTGTAATGGCCAATTGTGTATGTATTTGCAAACAAATGCTGGTCAATGACATGCATAATTGCATCCCCTCTGAGGTGCACAGTTTCAGCATGGGCACCGATGTGGCAGTATCTAGTATCACCCTAACTACCATCGGCAGAACATGAACCCTAAATTCTGTTTAAAGAAAATTATTTCTTATCATCATAGAATTATCAGATTTGTCGCTTTGCTTCAACTTTCAAAACCTCCAATCTGTCCGAGTTTTAAACAAGAAGAAGGGGACACCAACCATATGACCCACAGATTAGCAGCTTAGCATCTTACGTAGCTATGCTATCAGAGACTAGGTCTGCTTTATTGCCCTTTTGACCACTCAGGAAGACAAAGGTTGAGTTAGGTATCTCAACCTTTCATTAAGAGCTGTCCGGAATTTATTGATTGAATGGAAAAGTTTTGTAAACACGACTAAAGACTATTAAAGTTGCCTGACTGTTTGTAAGAATCTAAACATCAATCGTATTGCAGAAATTTCGGTCTGAAGAACACAGCTTTAAACCATTAGCTTGCAACATTTTCCTTTGGTGTATTCCCTTTCATACACTGACTTCCAACATCGATTTAGATTCGCCCATAAAGATCCCTAATGATATATGTAGAGCTTATTGCAGGAAAAATGTTACCTCCATTTGCTTGATATGAAAGCCTAGGTTGACTTCCGGATTTAGCCCCTCGTAAAAAATTCAATACGATTCCTATCGCCATAGGTGGAGCTTAGTGGAGGGAAAATGTTATAGTACCACACATAAAACTTATTACCTGAAAAGGGTAACGGAAAGCACAAAAACCTACATTATATACGATCCGCTCGAATAGTGAAGTCAACAATTCCCAATGTTAAGCCTATATTTTGGTCAGTGATAGGTTAGGTTAGGTTAGAGGACGTCGACTTGTCAATTACAGTACCCGGAGGTCGAATTGACCCATTATACAACGTCCCAGTTTCTCACACCACTTATGTTGTGTGTGTTAATTTTATACATGAGTGGTGGGACCTACAGTTTAAAGTCTACTCCGAACTACAGATTTTTGAGAAACTTTTTTATGGCAATTTTATTTACTCTCAGAGTTTTTGCCAGAAATCTGCTGAGAGGAAGTCGCCGAAGAAATACTTTTTGTATTTTTGTTTTGATGTCTGGCCTGGGGCTCGAATCCTGGCTTTACATCTAATAAGCCAACACACTACCTACTAGACTACTGCGACTTCAATAAAAAAAATAGTAAAGTCATCAAATCCTAACGCTAAGCCTACATTTTAGTCAGTAATAACTTAGCACGAGAATCATAACACAATTCCTTTCCTATTAGCATCTTTCGCTTTTGAAGGACTATTGGCCGTACTGATCCGAATTAAGAGTTTGATCACAGGATAAGCAGTTCATAAAATGGCACTACGCGTTTATACTACGCATTTTATACTTTCATAGCTCATTTGCTTTCCAATACCAGTTACAATCGATTTCAAAATTCGTTCAAGGCGTTAAGTCCATCTATTTCGTGATTCGCCTACTCATTGAGTATCAGTTTCTCATGTCTCTGCGCTGCTAATCTTTCCAATGAAGTACGTTTTTGATAGTTTACTCTCTCTGGGTTTAAGCCTCATGTACAAAAAATTCGAATTAAAATTTCCAACTTAAATGGGAATTGAATGTAGGAAATTAGAATTAAAATTCAAAAATTAAAATCAAAATTTTTTCGTTTTCTACTGAAATCAAAACCTTTTATTATCTCTTGGGAACTACTCCGTAGCGTTCTTCACAACGGACCCCATGTGGTCTGAGTGTGACTTCCCTGAGTGACAGCTACCTCTTGTTACCATTCTTAACAACCTGAAAAATCTCGCATAGATTGTTTTGAAGTGCTATTGCCAAATTTATTTTGGCTTAAAAAATTAACTGGAATTCGACATTAACTAACCGGGTAATAAAGAATCGCTGTGATAGGATAATTCCCAAATTACCGTGACGTATACGCAATATTTAATGCACGGCTATTTATTCCACATACTCACCGTGGTGCAATATGTCAAATACAATTATTTTTCAAATACATTGCAAGGACATAAACTATAAAAGTCCTGTTATTTTCGATTTTATTGTTTTTTTGGTCCACTATTTTATTTTTTACTCCTAATAATATTACCCGTAAAACTACCAAAATTCCTAAGCCTAAGCTTACTTATTTACTTGCTTACTGACATTCTTGGCCATCTGCAACCAAGACTAAAACCGCCTGCCATACTCATTGTTCGAAAAAAGGATATTGTAAATGACTGTGTGTATGTGTCGAAATGTATCGTTTAATCTTCCATTATAAACATTGATTATTTACTTCTATGAGTCGGGAACATGCCTTTCCTGTGTGACAAACCTACACACACCAATACATTTGAAACATCTAGGCTTCCTCTAATGTAAAATAAATGGGTTTGTTTGTGTAATCAAACACCATGATGCAGAGCATAAACCAGAGAGATGTGCGTAACAGTTTAGTTTTGTATTGGCATGTAAATAAAACAACAACAACAACAATAATGTTTGCATTATTTTTGTCAGTGGCACCGTGTTTATTTGTTTGGCTCTATGCGTGTCTCTGTGTACAAACAGTATTGTTGTAATTTTATAAACCAAAATGTGTAGCACCACGCTCTTTACCACCACCACCACACACACACAGCCTTTATTAATGCTGCAGCTGTTTTAAGAGGTAAAATGAATAAATAGATGAATGATAGAATGAAGGAGAAAATGAATGAAAGAAAATAAGTACGTGTTTAAAATAATTTTTATCTTCTACAATTTTTTTTCCTATGAAATGTGTTAACGCAACTATTTGACATTTAATTAGTTTGTGAGTGGAATACAAAATGGGAAAGAAATTTAAAGGCTTGTCGAGGGTGATTACAGGATGTCCTACGTCGCTATGAATTTGAAGTTTATTATAGATGGCAAAATGTTAATCTAAACTGAATTTACTCCGTTTTACTGCAACTTCTAAAACGATTTTTGGTAGATAGGATCAAGTTTATATAGATTTCTGCAGGATTTGAGGTTATGTATACGTTTTTTAGCACTTTCACCCTATGGGCCTTATGTCCATAGGGTGATATTCGGTTGTTTTCATAAGTAAGCAAACGCAAAACTCCTTGTAGTATAATAACGCCTATGCCACTCGACAATTGTACACTGTACACAGTAGAAATCACTCCCTTCCTGAAAAACATAACCTCAAAGCGAAACTACAAACATTAAGCACAGACAATTAGACGAGACCAATGCAGTTAAAAAATCGTGTCTAATGGAAAGCTCTTATATTTTCCTTAATTTATTATATTGAAAGTTCAGTTTTAGTATAGGCATCGAAGTGTTCCATTCGACTCCAACAATTATTTTGCAATAATCGGTGCTAATTGTTAAGGTTGATGCCATAACTATTAAGAATATATTTTTTTTTTGGTGTTACAAACGTCTGTACAAACATAATATTGGTGTAGAGAATAAATATTATTTTAACTGTTGCTTATGCTTCTATCAAAAAAAATATAAATAAAAAACAATAAATGAATATTACCATTGAGATGTAAATGGTTACAGTTGTGTGTAATAAAATGGCACTGTCATATGTCTTCACTTACTTACACACATATGTACATACATACATAATAGGTCATTACAACCCTTCAGTCAGTATTACAACCCAGCTTCTCACATCACTTATATTGTGTGTTTTAATTTCCCATATGAGTGGCGGTACCTACAGTTTAAGGTCGATTCCGAACTACAGATTTATGAGAAACTTTTTAATGGCAATTTTTATTTACTCACAGAGTTTTTTTTGCCAGAAATCCGCTTAAAGCAATTTTATTTACTCACAGAGTTTTTTTTGCCAGAAATCCGCTTAAAGGAAGTCGCTGAAGAAATATTTTTTTCCAAGGTTTGAACCGTGGCCTCAAGTCTACTAAGCCTATACACAACCTACTCTATCCTTCTTTTTTACTTAATTGGCCATTAAAGCCCTTTAGTCAGTTCTACAACCTAGCTTTGCACACCACCCACGTTGTGTGTGTTAATTTTATCCATGAGTGGTGGTACCTACACTTAAAAATCGATTCCGAATGATTTTTGAGAAATTTTTCATCACAATTTTTTTACTCTCAGAATCTTTGCCAGAAATCTGCTGAGATTAATATTTTTTTCATATTTTCGTTATGATAACTGATCTGGGATATGAACCGTGGATGTACGTCTACCTACTACTACCAACTAAACTACGGCGATTTCAATCAACAACACATGACTATAAAAATTAAAAGAAATAAAGAACATTGAATAGGCCACGCTTTCAAGTGATATTAGAACAACAACACAAGGATACAAGGATAGGCTGGAACCCATACGCCGGAAGAAAAAGAGAACGACCGGCTTGTATGCACAGAAGGCAAATGTAAGAGTAGTTTGAGTAAAGGCTGGGGAGAAAAGGAAACCTTGGTACAGCACTTAAAAAACTATTATTGAAAGCCCTTATACTCTCTATACCCTGCTCCATATTACTGTTTTCTCTAAAGGGCCTATTTCCATTTCTTACTACATGCTGTATGCTTTCAGTCATTCATATTGTTTTCAACTCTACTGTTGCTGAATATATAATTGGTTTGCTGTCCTGCTGTTGTATCAACTATTAGAGGTTCCTGCGGTTACACTGTGTGTGTCCTTTACAATGCACACACATGCATATCTACAACATATCAAAATTATACAAATAAAATTCACACGAACGCACATACACACACATTATCAGACACATTTTTAAATTATAAACAATTTTTGGTATTTTTTCACATTGTTTTTGTTGTTGTGATTGTCGGTTTTTCTTTTTCGTTTTTTGGTGTATAATAATAAAAACAAATCTGTATTCATCTGATAAAGGCATACAAATTTAAGTAAATAATTGTAAATATATATGTATGTATGTATGTATTTATAACGTTATATGTATTGTAAAAATAACCAACCCATGCAATTGTACAGCCCACGTAAACAACAAGTTGTAGAAGAAAAAAAATTGTAATAAAATTGTGAGATAGTATTTCTATATTATTTCCGATTTGTTATTTACAATACAAATTAAGGAAAAATATGTTTTAATTTTAACACCACACAACATACAACAGAAATAATAATAATAATATAACAATACAATAACAATAACAACACGCCAACCAAAATTATATTGAAAAATTTACACAAAAAATTTAAAAATGCAACAAACGTACACAATTTCGCTATGCATTCCAGCAAGAGAAATTTTTAAAAATTAAGGATATTCGTTTATTATTTCTTCCTAATAGGAATTTCCTATGGCTTAAAAGAGTCGTAACGAAATTATTCAATAAGTATCTGGGTTGGCATAATAGACGTAAGGCTAGAAGCAAACGTTATTGAGTTTTGGGAAGAAATTGAAAATATTCGGAATGAATACAATTTCTCCCAGAGGCCTCTGGAAAAGAACTAGAGACACAAAGTAATCCTGATCCTATGGTACTGCAGTCCTCAAGCTCGCAGCAGACGTGGTTGCATTAACGACACCATCATCAATTGGTGTCCAATAAAGGAGAGATACGTACACACATACATAATTAGCATTACAACCCATTAGCCAGGATTAGTAAAGAGGAGTAAATGTACCTAACCGCAACATAAAAGAAGTCGTCCCACTAAATCTCCCCCTCCTCTTTTGGACTCTTTGTGCCCACTCCGGAACTACTGTGGTATTACTTCGAAGTGGAGTCCGTCTGGCCATTTGGCCCCTTTATACCCATATCCGCGTTCGGACTGCGCAACAAAATCCGAGATGGTGTCTAAACATCCATTCTAATTCTCTCATCCAAGTCAATCTTCTTTGATTTCAGTAAGCCCTCAGTGTAACTGGCAATGCTGTTCCAATTCTCCTCGCTGTTTAGAATTACTTCGCACAAGTTCTCGATAGTACAGACGCCCACTTTGGCCTCAAGATTCCTTCTTTCCAATCTCCATCTATCACAATGAAAGAAAATGTGTTCGGCATCATCAACCGACGCATCATCACAGATGCAATTTGGTCGTGTCATCTTCCCCATTTTAAACAGGTACTTATAAAAGTAACCATGTCCGGATAACAGTTGTGTTAAATAGTAGTTAACCTCACCAAATTTCTTCTCTATCCAGCGGGTAATATCTGGGAGAAGTTTTGCCGTCCATCTACCACTCGTCTCAGTGTTCCATTTCTCTTGCGAGTGTCGTATGGTTCGTTTTCTGGCGTCGTCGACATTTACTGTCTCTCCGTGCACGTTTTTAGTCTCCCACACTTTCTTCCGTTCGCTAGCTTGTAGACCTATAGGTATCACACCACTGATTACCAGTATTGCTGACTTGGATACAGTTCTATACGCCGATGCCACTCTAAGTGCAGCGGTTCGTTGTACCGATGATAAAATTTTCATCCTACAGTCGACCTTCAATGCCTCTGCCCAGATCTCACTGCCGTATAGCAGAATAGAGTCCGTTATTGTCATCATCAATCTGCGTCTGCTCTGTACAGGACCACCAGTATTGGCCATAAGCCTGCTAAGCAAGGAGGTCACCTTAGCGGCTTTGGTTGCAGCGTGTTGTATCTGTATCAGGACGTCAGTTTAGGGTCCAATCGAATACCAAGACAGTTGACTACTTTCCGCTTCGTCAGAGTGCTGTCGCATATCGTAACGTCGATTTCCAGCGGTATACGCTTCCTCGCAAGAAGTATCAACTCTGTCTTGTCCGTTGCGAGTTTGAGTCCTCTGTCCTCGAGCCATGACTTCGTTTTTATTATTACCTAGTTGACCCTTCTTCTAGCCTCTTCGACATTCCGAGCCACAATTATAGCCGCAACGTCATTGGCATATCCAACATCTGGCATCTCAATGCGAAAGATGTCATCATATGTTATGTTCCATAGGTCAGGACCAAGAATTGATCCTTGAGCTGCACCAGACGTAACCTGTTATCTCTTTCGTCCTTGGTTCGTATCGTAAAAAAGCCCGCGATCTCGTAAGTAGCTTTGCAGCCAGTGCTTTGGAAGCCATATTTACCACAGAAGTGGATTTATCCCACCGAGCACTCCATTCGAATACCCATACTATCATCGTAATAAAGTTATTGTAATTGTAGTTGTAATAGCAATATTTGTTGTTGCAATTGTATGTGTGATTTTGTCAACATTTACAACCAATTTGTTAAATATGCTGCTTGCCGTACAACTAAATTATTGGTGTTGCTGTTTAAAAGACCAGACACATACACATACTATATATGTATGGTATGTAGTATGTGTGTAAATATAAATGTCCTTGTGTATGAGTGTTTTAATGTATTTGTTTAAGTGTTTACATAACAGTTTTAGTGTTAAACTATAACATTGGTTTTTATTTTATCAAATTTTTAATATTTACGTTGCACCGGAAATCGATACTAATGCATTTCCTTCTCTTCGTATTGGTGTCCAAGTGTGTGTGGGTGTGTGTGTGGGTGTATAAATGCTATTAAATTTGTTGTGTATGCAAGGATGTATGCATGGGCATATATGTTGCATTTAAATACGTGTGTCTTCATTTGTTATTACATTATTGATCATCATAAATTATTATTACAGTTAGTTATTGTTCATTTCACATACATATGTACATACATACGCAAATATTTACCAATTTTGATCAAATTAGTTGTTGAATATGCGATAATTTTAAATCGTGGTATTGGTTGGTGGTACGCAACAATTTTCCATAGAAATGTTCTTTTCAATATTAATTAAGGACCTCAATAGGGGAGTAAATATTCACTAATTTATCATAGTACGCGTGTAGTATGTTGATTATTAAAAAAGAAAGAAAAATTGTTACAAAATATTAGAGTGAGTCATCCCTTAATTGTAGATACTCTTTGACATTAAATGAATCAAATGAACATTGGTTAAGTAACGGGTGATTTTTTAGATATTATCTTTTTGGCAACACGGTTTTAACAGCTCACACACGTTTCGTGTTTTGTTTCACTGTCAAACATCTTCAGTTTGAGTTATAATTTAACCATGAATCGTCTTACAAACGAACAACGCTTGCAAATCATTGAATTTTATTATCAAAATGCGTGCTCTGTTAAGAAAGTTAATCGCGCGCTTCTTCCATTTTATGATCAGTCTAATCGACCCACTGAAGCGGCTATTCGGGCTATTGTGACTAAATTTCGCTCCAAATTTACATTGTTGGACATTAAACCACCAACACGCTTACGTAGAGTGCGAACTGAAGAAAATATCGCAGATGTATCGGCCAGTGTTAATGATGACCATCAATTATCGATTCGTCGCCGTTCGCAGCAATTGGGCCTCTGTTACTCAACAACGTGGAAAATTTTGCGGAAGGATTTAGGTGTGAAGCCTTTCAAAATACAGCTGGTGTAAGAATTGAAGCCGAACGACCTACAGCAACGCAGAATTTTTTGTGAATGCGCTCTTGGAAAGTTGGCCGAAGATCCACTTCTTTATCGAAAAATTGTGTTCAGCGACGAAGCTCATTTTTGGCTCAATGGATACGTAAATAAGCAGAATTGTCGATTTTGGAGAGAAGATCAGCCAGAAACATTGCAAAAGCTACCAATGCATCCAGAAAAAGTCACAGTATGGTGCGGTTTATGGTCTGGTGGCATCATTGGACCGTACTTCTTCAAAGATGCTGCGAATCGTAACGTAACTGTGAATGGTGAGCGCTACCGTGAGATAATATCCAACTTTTTTGCCCAAAATGCAAGAGCTTGAATTGCATGACATGTGGTTTCAACAAGACGGTGCCACATGCCACACAGCACGCGTAACAATGGGCTTATAGAGAGGCGAGTTCGGTGAACATTTTATTTCACGTTCTGGACCGGTCAATTGGCGATTTAACGCCTTTAGACTATTTTCTGTGGAGCTATGTTAAAGCTCATGTCTACACAGACAAGCCCGCTTCAATAGACGCATTGGAACACAACATTGAAGCATTTATTTGTGAGATAGCGGCCGAAATGTTGGAAAGAGTATGCCAAAATTGGACTAAGCGGATGGACTATTTGAGGCGCAGTAGCGGTCAACATTTGCATGAAATAATCTTCAAACATTAAATTATATCGACCGTACCATCGATTCAAATAAAGATTTCATGCATTTTTCTGAATTTTATGTGTTTTTTTTTTGAAAAATTTTCCTATAGCTCTTAAAAAATCACCCTTTACTTCTGAAGGTTGTTTTTTCATTCGTGGCTTTTGTAAAATGTTAGATTAATTGGAAGCGAAGTGAAGTGAAGTGTAGCTTTTCTACTAAAAAGAATTGGTGAAAACCCTAAAAGCTAAAAGATGCTTTAAATGAATCTAAACTGGTTTACAGGACTATGGCAACACATAAGCTATTCTAAGATAATGAAGTCACTATCATAGTCAAATCAACGACATCCTTGCCACATCCTATTAGACATGAAGGCTCGCTTCAAACCCCTCGGCGTCTTCCTCTCAGCAGTTATCTGGAAAAAAAACTCTGAGAGTAAATAAAATTGCCGTGCAAAAGTCTCTCAAAAATCTATCGTTCGGAATCGACTTTAAACTGTAGGTCCCGTCGCTCATGTATAAATTTGACACACACAATATAAGTAGTGTGAGAAGCTAGGTTGTAATTCTGATTAAAATTACAATTATGTATGTATGTACATATGTGAATCATGTAGAGTGATATATAATGATTTTAGTGAGCGTATGTTAAATTCTAGTAACCATCCTCAAAGGGCAAGGAGTCTTAACAAATAACTTTTAAGCCTGGAATAAAGGAAAGCCGAAAAAGGCGAAGTCACTGTAGTCTAGTAGGTAGTATGGTGGCTTATTAGACGTGAGGCCGTAGTTAAAAGCCCATCCCAGACATCATGAACAAAACGAAACATTTCTTCGGCGGTTTACTCTCTGCAGACTTCAGGCAAAACCACTGAAAGTAAATAAAATTGCCAAGAAAACATTCCCAAAAATTTGTATTTCGGAGTCGACTTTAAACTGTAGGTCCCGCCGCTCATGTCTAAAATTAAAACACACAACATAAGTGGATGTGAAAAACTCAGTCGTAATTCTGACTAAAGGGTTTTAATGAGCAATATAAAATGGTTTAAATGAGCGTGTGTTAAATACAAATAACCTCTCTCAAAAGGTGATGAGTCCTAACACATAACTTTAAAGCCTGGCATAAAGGGAAATGGAAAAGGAAATGTAGCCTAATAGGTCGTATGGTGGCTTATTAGACGTTAAGCCGTGGTTCAAACCACGGCGACTTCCTCTCAGCAGACTTCAGGCAAAACGTCTAAAAGTAAACAAAATTGCGAAGTTTCTCAAAAAATTTGTTAATCGGAGTCTACTTTAAACTGGAAGTACCGCCACTCATGTATAAAATTAACGTATAACAGGGGTAGTATGAAAAGCTAGGTTGTAATCCTGACTAAAGGGTTGTAATGACCAACCAAGTAAGTAAGGAAACAAAGTCATATTGATTGTTTTGTGAGGCCATAAGGAAATTGCCCATTATGAGTCGATTCTAATATCGTCTCCTTACAACACGATTGTTTAAATCAAGCAACGTAGAAAGGCCAGCAAGTTCGTTTCA
Organism: Sarcophaga subvicina; assembly: GCA_936449025.2. NCBI lineage: Eukaryota > Metazoa > Arthropoda > Insecta > Diptera > Sarcophagidae > Sarcophaga > Sarcophaga subvicina. The sequence continues at coordinate 100,385,807 of OW388083.2, read as the reverse complement.
AACTTCTTCTCTTTATAACGCGATTGATTAATTCAAACAACGAAAAATGATCAGAAAGTCCTGAACTCGCCAGCAGAAGAGGTATTGTGTCTCACTGCTGAGTGCTAGCTTTAAAATTTTAGTTCACTTAACTGGAAAAACTTTGAAGCACCTCCTTTCCTTCTCTTTTTTTAGTTTTCTATAACACTCTATAGAACAGCAAAACATTAAAATGCCAATAAACAGCAAATATTCGAAACGAATAACATTAATTGGTATGAAAAACTTTTTTGCCCAAAACATGGTGATTTAATTTCGCTGAAGTTTGAAATGTTTTCACTTGAAAAATAATAAAAAAAAACTGTTACTATTTTATTTAACTTTTTTGTTCAGACCATCCTGGATTAATAAAATTACTCTGTGTCTATAGATTAGTTGTGGTTTAGTGAAACTAATTTCGTTTAACTACCAAAAACAAACAGGAGATGAAAAAAAGCGAATGATGCTGCTCCCAGCAACTTCAACAACCACAAACAAATTAATTGATAGTTGCAGTCGTACAAACAAATATTGAAAAACATGGTATTTTTACAAGGGAAGGATGCCTAAGAAATGTACTAGAAAAGTGAAATATTTTTTTTCGTAAAGCCGCGGTACATCTTTTTCCTTCAATCAAAAGCTCGAAATTTAGTGCCAAATGGGTGATTTTTTAGAACGTTTGGATTTCTAGAAGTGATATAAAACGGAAAATTTATAAAACTGAATGAAATATTAATTTGGGGCAATAAATAAATACCTGTCATTACACCTTTCAATGATTATTTAAAGTAAATATTGCCCTCGGCTACAATGTGAGTGATGCATTCGTGTACTGCAAATTTCACATACTTTTTCCAATATTTCTTCTTGTTTCCCAGCAATAGCAGATGTAATGTTGCCTTCCTGTACTAGAATTGTGGCTGACTTATCCCTTAATACGAGATACTTACCGCATCCGCTCAAAAAAATGTAGTCTAGCTGGTGTAAAACAGCATCATGGTCATGGCAGGCAATGGACTGTTTCAAACTGCGCAAGATGAATTGCTTAGCAATGAATTTCAATTCAATTGATTCGTGGTATTCCATATCATATGGCGAGTTCACTGATTCAGTTCACGATCGAACAACACCCGTACGACAACGAAACCTAAGGCTTGCAGAAAACATCGTTGTTGTCCGTAAGAGTAAGCAGGAGAATTCGAGAAAGTCGATTTGACGTCGCTTACAAGAACTCTGCCTTTGGCAGACCACAGCATGGGGATTTTTGTGAAGTTACTTAGGCCTGCACGCGTTTAAAAATTCAGCTGAAAGTAAACGAGCACAGATGTCGACATGCTTTCGCTAAAGTCTCCATAATCTAGAAGGTAGTTATTAGACTTGAGGCCGTGGTTCACACTCCAGCGCAAACATATCGAACAAAACGAAATATGAAAAATATATTCCTTCGGCGACTTTGTCTCATCAGATTTCCGACAGAAACGCTGAGAGTTCATAGGTTTTGATTCAGGTTAGAGGACGTGTACTTGCCAATTGAGACAAGTACAGTACCCGGAGGTCCAGATGACTCATTGTACAACGTCCGAAAGGAATGAGAGTTCATAAAATTGCCATGAAAGAGATTTTCAAAAATTTGTCTATCGGAGTCCACTTCAAAATGTAGGTCCACTCATGAATAAAATTAATACCCACAACATGGTTGGTGTGAGAAGCTAGGTTGTAATCCTGACTAAATAGTTGTAGTGCGTAACAAAGTAAGCAAGATGATGCCGAATTCTGGTTGAAACATTAACAAACAAAATTGTCGAATTTCGGATCAAACAAAATGAGATCCAATAGCATCCAATACATACAGAAAAAGTAACTGTTTGGTATGGATTTTAGCCAAGCCATCATCGTCAAAGTCTAGCACTATAGGATAATAATCGCCTCAATTGAAATATCTGGACACCAACGACATGCTGTTTCAACAGAATGGCGTTTCATGCCACACGGCTCAAGTTACATTGGATATTCTGCATGAGCGATTTGGTTGGATGGTCATCTCCCATGGGAGTGATGAGAAGTGATCACCGAAATCGAATTTCGTGCCACTGTCGTCTTAAGTCACAGGTGTATGCGTATAAGCCACAACGGTCCTTAAAGACTACATAACCCATGCCATCGGTGAAATTCGGTCTGATTTATGCGCCAGAGTCTTACAAAAAAAGAGAGAAAGTGCTAACTTCCACCAACGAATGCCCCATAGTCTCCATATCAGATATGCAGTAGAAAAACAGCAATCTGGCAGTGTGTGGTAAAATTAACGACAAGAAACATGGCGTATTTTGTCAAAACTTTTGAACGCATCTCATATCGGGCGTTTTTTTTTTCAACAAGTGCTTATTTCGTGAATGGTAACACTTAGCTCGTGTTTGATTTCACAGATAATTATTTTTATCCTTCCGCTGAACGAATATTGTTGTGTATACGATTGAAAAACGCTGGGAAATATTGCGACATTACTTTGAAAATCATGGTAATGTTGCAGAATGTGTGCGAAAATCGCGTACGGATTTTGGAAGAAGAGAAGCACCGTCAGCTCCGTATGATCGTTATCTTGCGAAAAAAGTGAAAGAAACTGCCATCGTCATCGATAAACCAAAGCGTGGAAAGCCAAAAACAGTGCGTACACCCGAGAATATTGCTGCTGTAGCTGAAAGTGTGCGTGAAGCGCCATCAACATCAATTCACCGTCGTTTTCAACAATTGAACATTTCGGAGACATCATTGAGACGAATTTTGCATAAAGACCTTGGTATGATGCCATACAAAGTCCAATTGGTTCAGGAGTTGAAGCCAATTGACCATCCAATGCGTTTTCGCTTCGCTAAGCGGGCCTGCGATCGACTTACAGAAGATGCAAAATTGTCGCATTTGGGACGCAGAAAACCCGCACGCATACATTGAAAAGCCGACGCACCCAAAACGAATCACTGTTTGGTGCGGATTTTGGTCCAGAGGCATAATTGAGCCATTTTTCTTCGAAAATAAGCAAGGAGTGGCCGTTACAGTCAATGGCGATCATTATCGGGCCATGTTGAACGAATTTTTGTTCACAAAAATTGAAGTGGAGGATATTGGCAACATTTGGTTTCAACAGGACGGCGCTACGTGCCACACAGCCGAAGCTACAGTCGGTGTTTAGCGCCCTGTTTTTGAAGGTTGCATTATCTGCCGCAAAGCTGATGTCGTTTGGCCACCTCGGAGCTGTAATTTGACACCGTTGGACTATTATTTGTGGGGTGGCGTCATAGATAAGTGTTACGCCGACAAGCCATAGACAATTGACGCTTTAAAGGACAATATTCGTGAAGCCATTGGTGAAATACAGCCGCACACAATCGATAATGTGCTTAAAAATTGGACCGATCGTGTAGGTTACTGCATGGCTAGCCGATGCAGCCATTTGAATGAAATTATTTTCTATTATTAACCGGAAGGATTGTACTTTGAAATAAACAAGAAATTTGAGAAAATATTCAGTAGTTTTTTTAAAGCATTTTCAAAAAAAAAGTTATTTGGCGGACCCTTTAGTAAGGCTACTCTATGCAGTAAATGCGTTATATTATGTGCTCCAAATACTAAAAATCCTTCTGGCAAGATATACATTCAATTATTTAAAGTCTGTTCTACTGTTCTATTTAGAATCGTTTTATTAAAGACCTCTGCCCGTTATCCTCTTCAAAATACGCACATTTGGCTTAACTTTTATATGTGGTACTTGGAAATAATATGAGTTCGTTTTTGTTTTTGTTTTTCTGTCTTGAAAGCTATAAAACTAATCTCTTTAGCTTTTACTTACAAACTAGTTTTAAAATAATAACACAAATTATCTATTATAACCCATCTTTTCAGTTGACAAAATGCTTTTACAACCCGAAAATATTATTAAAAGAAATCTCTTTAAAATTTTATGGCCACTACATATTTTAGTTAACCTTCCTTTTGTGCTGCCATCAGAAAAAAATATAAAAGAAGAAAACCTTCTGTTGGCTTTTTTTTTTTTTGTAACACTTCAATGTCCCTACACATATTCCCTACGTTTATGGCCACTCATATAACATTTTTACTTAAAATTTTTCATTTTTTTCATTTTCATTGTAAAAATTTTCATTTCTTTTTACAAATTTTTATTTTATTTTTTTCTTTTTTTCTTTTTTCTTTCTTCTTTCTTTTTTTGTCATTTATAACCCCAGTTACAACATTTGTTTTATCGGCACTTGTCAGCCACGAGAATAAATTGGACATGGTTCATGTGCAGAACTCGACACTGGCAGGAGGTGTTGCTGTTGGTACTGTTTGTAATCTACTGATTGGTGCTCATGGTGCAATTTTAATTGGTATTATTGCTGGTACAGTATCGGTGTTGGGTTATCGTTTTATTACGGTAAGTAAGAAAATACCAGAAGTGTGGTATAAAACTACACTTGCCATCCATATATAGACACACACAAAAATAAAAAACCAAACCAAAGAAAAATTAAAAGGCACAGTTAGTTACACGGCCTTATATTGGCCAATAACGTAAACGCAAACGTAACTGCTTTTATAGTAAATAATGAAAAGTAAAATTTAAGACGTAGTATTGTTTTTCGTATTCAAAACTTAAAAACCTTTCTCTAGCCATTTAATACGGTGTTATGCATCTTTATTACGTAAATCGCAATAAACGCCATTATTGAGCTAAATAATTTAATGTTAAGTGCGCATATTACAATTAGCCGAACAATTTTGGTTGATGTTTGACAACTCAAATGTCAACAACGGCAAACGAAAAAAAACAACAAAAAAACAACAAAACAAAAAAACAACAAAACAAAATAAAAACAATGTTGATGAAACAACCGGCTTAACACTTAAAATATTATACTCAGTAAACCGAATATTGACTCAATAAAAGTGCATATCTGAACATAGTATAAGCAAACAACAGAATTTTATTGCATGTTGCTTTAGGAGAAATGACGTCATTTCTATTGCAATTTAAAATAATTTTAAATTTTATTGTAATAAATAGATCTGAAGACATTATATCTGTATGCTAAGCAAGGCTGTATTATCAACAAAAGCTTATTATCAACAAAAGCTTGCAGTCAGGATTACGGTCTAGCTTCTCACATCACTCATGTTGTGTGTGTTAATTTTGTAAATGTGTGGCAGGACCTACAGTTTAAAGTCGATTCCGAACGACAGATTTTTGGGAAACATTTTCATGGTAATTTTATTTCCCTCATAGTTTTTTCAGGTTTTCATATTTCGTTTTGTAGGTGTCTGACATGGGGTTTGAACAGTGGCCTCAGGTCTAATAAGTCAACACACTACTTACTAAATAATAAAGGTTATGCATTGGGCATTTATTCATTACATGCTTGAATAAAATCAATGGAATGCTTACTTCATGTAGCTAATAATATGCCTTTGAAAATTTTGTCTGCAATCGAAGCAAAAGAATAGAGGTGAGCAATAGGCATGACCGATTTTGATGAAACATTATTCTGGAAAGCATATGTATAAAATTTGAAGACTTTTGCTTTGATAGGAAAAATATTATGTGCGATGGGAGTGGTAAATTTTAATGATATTCTATTTTTTTTTCTTAAATTACCCCATAGAACAGGTTAGATTAGCGGATAGCTTGCCGTTCACAGGCAAGTTCTGTCGGTGACCCATATGGCCCATAGTGTTACCCAGTGTAACAGTACAAATTTTTAATAATCTAGCCACACTACTTCTATTTTCTGCAAAAAACAATGTATAAAGAGCAAACACTGTGCGCCATGGTGTAGACAAACCACAATCAGACCATATTGTGTTTTAGCCTGCTGTAAAAACCTAATGCTTTAAAACTAAACATAGATATAAGCATACAGCCAAATAATGAAATTTTTATTTGATTTTATAGCAATTACACTCATTCCTTCCCTGCCGTATATAAGAATAATTATTTTGTTTTCTCTTCCTTTCAATTAAAAATAATTTGAATGACCCAATTTTGATTTATAGGCCTGTGAATTGACCTTTCGTTGCTATTATTTGTAATGCTCTAAAGCTATTATTGGTATTAATTTTGAATTGAACTTTTCGATTTAAATAATTTATTTAAATTCATAAGACTACATATGCATGCATACATATCGTATATATTACTCACACATTCATGCCAGGCATGCATACATGCATGCTGAGATTCAACTTAATGGATAAGAATATTAAAGTAATCTATGTATAGTACATATATAGGTATGTATATAGGCTTATGCACATATGCACATATGCCCACACATACATATTATATAACATATTTAATTAAAATCCATACGAAAATAATATTTCGTTTCTATGCAGTAAATAGTTTTGAATTTGAAATTAAATTTATTCCAGGCAAAATATTCGACAGCACAACGTGCTCAGTTGCATTTAAAAATGTTTCCATTCAATCATTTTAGCAATCACTCAATCAAAATCATTCATTCTCTCATTAAGACATGGTGGCAACAAAGTACGATCATAATGTTAGAAATGAAATAAAGCGTACATTAACTTAAATGGCATGAAGTTGGCTGCAAATGGTTTGTAATGATGTTTTTCTACATTTGCAAAGCTTTGTTACCGGCTGTGATCTACGTGAGTAGTTAAAAGTCATCAAAAACGGTGGTCTACCATTGACGGTTTATAGATTGATAAGTGAAGATCATGCAACTCGTGATTTAGTGCCGCTAAACCTCCAATAAGACCCAAACAGCTTGAGCCGGAGACTTTCTTCTGCTATAACCTAAAATATTAGAGAATTCAGAAGCGTAAAAATATCTTTGCTTAATGGGCAGCCTATCGTATTTAAGAGATTTAATTAGTTTCAAAATTGAATTTATATTCAGTAAATGTACTGAATAACATATAAATGATTCGGTCATTACAACCCTTCAGTCAGAATTACGACCTAGCTTCTCACGCCACTTATATTATGTCAAGTCAAGATTATAACTGAAGGGTTGTAATAGCCAATTAGGTGTCAAATTTTTCTTTAAATTGCATCCGAAATATTCATTTCGGTAGGTTTAGCTTTACAAATATAACGCGCGGCTGCTGAAGCCCTCATATTCGTGACCTCTTACAGAAAATTTATAATTTTGTTCATTTGATGGTGGAAATCGGTGAATGATCTTTGGGCATAGAATAAAATTACACCTTTCACTTGATACTAGTAGGCAGACGGAGGTCTAACTTCTTTTTTCTCCATGGAAAAGTGCAAAACCCGTTATCTTTAAAGTCGCTTCTATCTACTAAAAGTTAGTAGTTATAAAGTTAGGTTACGTTAGGTTAGATTAAGTGGCGGACTCTCTAAAAGCAGAGAGGTCCGTTGTAATACCACAATCAGTAGGTTACTGCCTAAAGAATGCCATTCCGAGTCCAAAATAAATCTTGCTATTGCAGCATGCTTTATATTAGAGAGCGATGTCAGACATTAGTTGGAATTCCAAGTCTTTTGGCATGCCTATCAAAAGGACAATTCTTTTAACGGATTTCGGCCTGCCGCAACACATCCTTCCAGGCGCCTTCGCCAGTTGGTCACACCAATCGATGACAGGGCGCGATTTGGTCCTTCCAACGGATACAAGGTCGTCCTCTTCGCCGACTTTCGCAGATTCCCGCATTAAATACCCGTCTCGCCGGAGCATCCTCCTCCATTCGAAGGACATAGCCGAGCCAGCGCAGCTGCTGGATATTAATACGCTTTACAACGTCAATGTCGTTGAGGAGCTCATACAGCTCACTGTTGGATCAGATACGGAAATCATCGCCAACTCGCACTGGACCGAAGATCTTACGTAGGACTTTTCTCTCGAACACTCTCAAGGTCGCTGCATCAGTTCTTAATAGGGTCCATTTCTCTGCGTAGGATAGGATGAGCATCTTGTAGAGTGTTAGTTTTGTCGTACGAGAGCGGTCTCTGCTACTCAATTGCCTATTGAGACCATAGTAGCACCTGTTGGCAAGAGTGATCCTGCGTTTGATCTCCAGACTGACATCATTTCTGGTGGTAACGGCGGAGCCAAGATAGATGAATTCCTTGACCGTATCAAAAGTATAGTTATCGGCCGTAATCAGAGAATCAATGCGCCGCACATCTCTACTTGTCGATAACATATACTTTGTTTTGCCCTCATTCACTGCCATACCCATCTTAGTAGACTCCCGACATCCCGTATAGAGAGATGGGATGCATGCAAACAAGGTAAAGTTTCTGACTGTGGTCAACGTGGCGACCACCAGGACGACCCTTGTCTTGCTGTATTCAAGTTGACACGCAGCCTCCTCGTAGCCCCTCTTTGATGGCATTCTAGCACCCGCTAGATGTTAATGCGTGCAGCGAAGTTCAATCCCCTGGACGTTAAATTTGGGTTGTGCGTAGGGCTTAGAACCCACCACGTAAAAATTTCCTCCAATGAAAACTAATACAGTATACAGTCATGGCAATTTTAATTATTTTCACAGCTTTTGCCAGAAATCTGCTGAGAGGAAGTCGCTGAAGAAATATTTTTTTCATATTTCGTTCAGTTCGAGATGTCTAACCCGGGGTTTGAAACTGGGCTATACCTACTCTAGCCCATTCAAAACATAACCTCACTTTGAAGCCATCCGGTACTTTTTCGAATTTTTCAAATTATTTTAGTTTTGTTTATTAAATATTTTTAACTTCTCCGAAATAAAATCTTTGAAAAATGGACAGCAAAAAATGAAAGAAAATTAAGAACAGAAAACCTATACCCTGAGCCTGTAAATATTTTAGACTTTAAATGTGAATTTTGTTTTTACTTTTTGCAACCATAAGATGATGATGTTGATTTGAAATCGTAAAATTTGCTGTAAATGATACAAATATTTACTTGTATTGGATTTATTTATATGGGTTCTGTGTCTGTTTAATGATTGAACTTTTCTTTCGAATGACTTGAGAGCCATTCTAATGGTTGTTGTATACATATGTATATCGGTAACGGATATAAAGAAATTCTTTCTAATGCAATAATAATGTTGTTAAAATGTGAAATACAAAAACAAACAAAAAAAACTTCAAAACAAAATATTATAAATTAAGTTTTTGCGTATATGTATGCAATTCAATTTCTTTAAATGAAAATAAATTCCTGCATGGACATAGGCAAGCCAGAGGCATGCACTGAACAAAATAATTTTTTTTTTTTTTTGGAAAAAAAATGTTTGTTATGAGGACTATATACCATACATTACTTACGTAAAAATCACAATGATTATCGTTTTATCCTTTCAAAGACTCTCCAGGCAGGAAAAGCTCAATTATTTAAATACTCATATCAATAACACATAAATGGTCATTATAACTCTTTAGACAGGATTACGACCTAGCTTCTCACACCACCCATATTATGTTTGTTAATTTCATTAATAAGTGGCGGGCCGTATAATAGACTTTTCATGGCAATTTTATTTACTCTCAGCGTTTTTGCTAGAAGACAGCTAAGAGGAACTCGTCAAAGAACTATTTTCGTTTTTTTTTTCGATGTCTTGATGTCTGAACTGGTGTCTGAATTACTGCCAACACACAACCTTCAAAACTACGGCGACTTCAGTAAAAATAATAGAATATTTTATTTCTTCCCTTTTCTCTCCAAAAAATCCCACCAGAAATTGTCTGACTCTTCACAGAAAACAATATTAGCAATGAACTTCGAAAGTAAAACAGTGTCAGCTCTTTGGAAAGGGTACCGCACCCCATCACATTTCCGCAAAGTTCGTCGTTTCTTTGTACTTAGCGAAAACAGTTTAAACGTATTTCATCTGTTAGGTGTTAGGCATCGTTTAGCCTAACGCTGGCTGCCGCAATTATGCCATTGAACTACAAACTGTCGCACACTTCGCCCTCTTTCATTTGTCCAATAAACTATCTTTTCTGCATTCAAACACAATTCCCTGCATTAATAGGGCCCATTTCCTTAGTGTTTGTCTCAAAACGAAAAAAATCGCTCCTACCAGTTCCGATGTAATTCGTTCAAATAGCTTCTTTATGTCTACGGAATGACTCAGACCAAATTAGGGGCTAATTTGTTGACAATCCGTCTTCGAATTACCCTGTACCGCATCCCAATATAACAGTTCCTAAGATTTCCAGAAGATCTAGACACTCTCATGCCATTTTTGAGGTATTCGTGATCGCCTGAATAGCGCAGCGAGCCGGTTGAGTATTCGATAGCATGCTGAAGCGGACACTTCGCATTCTCTTGCGCAGACATTCCTTTGCACATATTTCAAAGTCAAAAATTTCTGCTCAAAAAATTTTTGGGTAGATAACCATTGAAATCGTTTTCCAAATCAGAAATCATGTTCTGGAATATTTCGGCTTGAATACCGTGTTATACCATACCTGATGGCAAGGCTTAGAACAGATAGAGTTAGTCCTCCACTCTTCACATTCATTGATAATCACTTGAAAGTTTTTAAAGACAACTGAACTTGATCATGTCACCTTTGAAGAATCGGCCTACTTAGAAATTCGTTTAAGAGATTCAAATGTCTCTAATTTTTAGGTGGGAAATTTGTTTCAACCTTAAGACCTTAGAAAGAGCTTCTTTCTCGAAATATTAATCCGAAAGTATATACACTAACGCGAAGACATGCTTACTACAATAATCTTCTGAGGTTTAACAATGATTCTGATTGAATATAAAAGCGTTATACTATTTTCAGACATGCACTTTTATTGAGTCAATATTCGGTTTATTGATAACAATATTTTAAGTGTTTAGACATAACAATATACGCAGTTCAGCTGCTTATTCAATATTCCTTTGACAGCTGGTAAGCAAAACAGCTGGTTGTTTCAACAATATTGTTTTTGTTTTGGTCGTTGTTTTTTTGTCGTTGTTGATATTTGAGTTATCAAACATCAATAGAAAGTGTTCGGAAAATTGTAATATGCTCACTGAACGTACTTATAACAGTGATGTATTTCAAGTTTTAATCAATATTATAACAATTTATGAATTTATTGAGCAAAAATGTATTGACATTTTATATGAAATATTGAGATCAATAGTGCAATTTATTGCGATTTACTCAATACAAGTGCATGTCTGAACACAGTATTATGTGCTCAATAAGAATTCAAAACGCTAGTGGGCAGTATGCTAGACTATTAGAGTAAGGATAGTGGGTTTGATTGCCGCCTGAGACTCTGGTCTGTTACACTACACCGAACATAAAGTATAGGTTACTCAGGTCGTAATAATTACATACAATTTGTATTTATGTCGCTTCTATATAAATTGACAGGCAGGTCATCTTCAAAGCCAAGATTTCAGTCTGCATCTCTCCAGGGTATTAAAGTATGGACTCTGTATGTATCCAATATGAACTGATGAGAAATAATTGAGATATGGATCCGGAGAATATTACTAAAAATATCGGACATAGCACACAGTAACAACCATTTGCTCTTGTGCATCAAATAGAAAAATACACCGTATCTAAGCAATATGATCGTATAAATCATAGAACAATTGAAGGCAGAAAAGCACCTGGAATAAGCAATTGCTTGGGTTACAGAATAAAGTGGAATAGGTTGACATGTAGCAAATAGATCATCCTTTAGAAGTGTCTGAAGATGGCAACCTATTTCCCAATATTCGAAACAAAGCGGAAATGGAAAAAATGAATTTCTCTAAGTGTATTTTTTGATGAAAAACAAAATAAAGTCATTTTATTTAAATCAAATATAAATAATTAAGTTCTCTTTTAAACTTCAAATATTTCGGTAAAAGGAGCATTAAGTTTTTTCTTTCTTTCTTTACTTTTTATGGAAATAAAATATGAAAAACTATAAACATTTTTCATGCTGAGCTTTTGTTTCTATTGAAAACAATCAATTTCACAAGCATTTTGATTAAAAGAATTAAATATTGTTACGTATTTATCTTTTAAAAACGTTTAAAATATGAGCTCGCAGATTGCAAATAAAATAAAAATAAATTTATGTTTAGTTTTAATTAAAATTCTTTATTATTCGCACAATTCACAACTTGATGTAAACAACAACAATTGCCTTTTTTGTTATTCCTCTGTTTATACCCTTTGCATAAACAATAACAATTACTAGACAATTATTTGACAGATCTTTGTAACGGAGATCTTCAAACCACGATTACTCTCTTCAAATGCACCGCGTCTTCATACAAGACTGACTGAACTTCACTATCTCACTCGCCTGCTTTGCCTTGCCTTTTATATGGCAACGTAAACAGTCTGACAAATGTTCTTGAAGACGAACGTTTATGTTTTCGCCTTCTCGAAATCTCTATAAATGTAAACATCGTTGTTTATATTTATTATTGTAGTGTTGTTGGTGCAATTTTTGTTTACTTGTTTATCATTTATTTTATGCTGGTGTTTGTTGTTATATTAAGCAGTACGATAATTTGTAAACAGGTTTGTTTACGGCATTGTTTTCTTTTTGTGGCTTTTGTTTATAATTTTAACGTTAAGCGATGAAGTCGCCGTAGTCTAGTAGGTAGTGTGTTGGCTTATTAGACGTAAAGCCAGGGTTCCAGGCCCAGGCCAGACATCAAAACAAAATACAAAAAGTAATTCTTCGACGACTTTCTCTCAGCAAATTTCTGGCAAAAACTCTGAGTGTAAAAAATTACCATGAAAAGTTTCTCAAAAATCTGTCGTTCGGAGTCGGCTTTAAACTGTAGGTCCTACCACTCATGTATAAAATTAACACACACAACATAAGTGCTGTGAGAAACTGGGTCGTAATCCTGACTGAAGGATTGTAATGATCAATTATGTATGTATGATGTAAAAGCAAAACACCAGTATCTAGATTTTTCCCATTTCGTAAGAATATTTAAACTTTAAAATTCAACTTGACACGCCCCCACCGCCTACTTAGCTTAAGTTAGAAAACAATATCTTAATAACAAAGGAATCTTCTTCATTCTCTTAATTTGAATTGTATTTTATTCATTTTCATTTCTAGGGTTTCTAACTAATCAGGTAATTGGTGTACTTCAAAACAATAATTATTAATGATTGCATTCCTTTAATGTACTGTTACAAAGAAACTATCGTTTATGAAATTTTATTGCCCAACATCAATTTAAAAACATTTTGAAAATCGGATATATTTTTTTGTTTGTTGTTGTTGTTGTTTTTATTTTCTTCTTTTATAGTTTATTTGTGACAATTCATTCATTTCATTTCAATTTTTTACTATGTATGTGTGAGTATGTGTGTTTAGAAATATTGTTTAGACAGGCATATTTTTTTTATGGCCAAAAGGTATTATTAATGGCAGTTTATTGTTTCCATATGGGGTACCAATTTGTATGCCCATAAACATTCAATTCAATTGTAGTAGACATTGAAGGAAGATTTTCCATAAAAAGCCTTTTGTGGTAATTGTTTTTCTCTGTTTTACTACTAATTCCTCAGGTATTTCGATATTAATGGCCCATGCATGTACAACAAGGAAGTAGCACAGGATACAACAATTTCATGTTCAGTCCAATGGCGTTCTAAACTGATACGAGTAGTTTATAAATTTCAAAGACAATTTATGAGTGAAAAAACCAATTGAAGAGGAACAGAAAAAATGATTACCGGATATGTTAAAGAAGAAGAATACATACAGTTTCAATAAGGATTTTAGAAGGAAAATTAAAAGCAATGTTCTGTTTCATTAGGCAATTTTATTAAATCGAAAAGAGAATTCATTTTTAAAATGAAAAAAGTAAACAAATGTTTTACGTTTTTACTTTAAAAATTGAGTTGAAGTCGCTGTAGTCTAGTAGATAATGTGTTGGCTTATTAGACGACAAAAACTTAAAAAATCTTAAAAAAATCTGTCGTTCGGAGTCGACTTTAAACTGTAGGTCCTGCCACACATGTATAAAATTAACACACACAACATAAGTGGTGCGAGAAGCTAGGTCGTAGTCCTGACTGAAGTCTTGTAATGACCAATTATGTATGTATGAATGATTGAGTTGTTAAAATTCCTACTTGCTTAACTCCTGAAAAGCTATACTAAAATTCATAACCTAAAAAAGTTGGACGCTTTTCTGTAGCCTAGTGCGGCGTTTGTGATTAACATTTTCTTAACACCCGTAGAAGAGATTTTATGTGCACCGCGTTCCTTTTTCTTAATTAGAATATGAGTAGAAATACCACATGACTTTGTTTTTACTATCGGGTCTTTCACTACGCGCTTCCAATCTTTAAATTTAAATGAAACAAAGTGTGTATGCCGTAGTCTAGTAGGTAATGTGTTGGCTTATTAGACGTAAAGCCAGGGTTCGAGCCCTAGGAAAGACTACAAAACGAAATACAAAAAGTATTTCTTCGGCGACTTCCTCTCAGCAGATTTCTGGCAAAAAAAAGAGTACAAAGAGTTAGAAAGAGTAAATAAAATTTCCATGGAAAGATTCTCAAAAATCTGTAGTTCGGAGTCGACTTTAAACTGTAGGTCCCACCGATCATGTATAAAATTAACACACACAACATAAGTGGTGTGAGAAACTAGGTCGTAATCTGACTGAAGTGTTGTAATGACCAATTATGTGTTTCAGTATGTAGTGTGTTGGCTTATTAGACGTAAGGCCTCGGTTCAAACATCTCCAACAAAATACGGAAAAATTTTTCTTCGGCGAGTTCCTCTCAGCAGATTTCTGGCAAGAACTCTGAGAGTAAATTAAATTGCCATGAAAAATTTCTCAAAAATCTGTCGTTCGGAGTCGATTTTAAACTGTAGGTCCCACCACTCATGTATAAAATTAACACACACAACATAAGTGATGTGAGAAACTAATTGGTAATCCTGACTGAAAGGTTGTAATGCCTAATTATGTATGTATATATGTATGTAAAGCGTGTGTGAAATATCATCGAAATTTTTTATACGTTTGAAAGACCCATTGCTGCCTTTATGTGTGAAACATAACATTGTTCAAATGTCTGTCACGTCTACTTTCGGGCGTAACGCATCCGGAATGCCCAATTTTCCATATAAATCAGGCTGATTTTGACCAATGGCACGGTATATAGTGGCTTTAAGGACCGCTAAGGTTTGTGGCTGATGCACTTGAAGAAAACCTTACAAAAAAAAGTATCACGGTATCAAATCCTACGACCCCGGTTGTCAGTTCACACTACCTCCACGTGAGCACTGGCGAGGATGATGCCAAATATTGAAGGACCAGGTCCATTCAAAAGGAGGATAATTTCGGCGGTAGTAACGTAGAAAATGCTGTATGCTTGCCCAATATGGTCGGAGGCACTCTCCGTGGAGACGACAAGGGGGATACTGTCCTCGGTGTATCGTCTAAGCGCGATTAGACGGATAAGTGGCTTCAGGACAGTGTCTGATGAAACGGTATTGGTATTGGCAAAGACAATACTAATAGACATATTGGCGAATGAGATGAGGAGGATACACCTTTTGCCGTCTCGAGTACACTGCTATAAAAGCAGAGGAACGAAGGATTTCCATGCACAAATAGCAGTCACGATGGGAGAGCAGTTTAAAGGGAAGATGGACATTTCGCCTTGTCCCTGATGTAACCCTTTCGATGATGAACAAACATTGCGAACTGAACTACTACGTGACCCAGTTTCTAACTGGTCATGGGTGCTTCAGGAAGTACCTGCACAGATTTGGTCATGACACTTCCCCTATATACCTAAACTGTGTAGATGAGTGGGAAGACGAGGAACATATTCTAACATGCTGCCCCAGATTTAAATGGCCCGGAGAAACGAGTTTAGGACCAAACCGGCTAATGGAAAAGCTGTTTTGTATAGAATTGTAGGATTCTTTGCAGTCAATATATTCAGAGAATGGCTGAAGTTATGCTAGAACTCTGAAGACTGGCGGAACGGAGGCGAAATTTGACTTACTGTGATAAAGCTTGCAAGCTAACCAGCCCGCGGGGGGAGAGTGGTTGAAGTGTGTAGGGGGTGGGTTTAGTACGTAGACACCAGTGATGGTGAATCGTGTACTCTTTTGTTGGGGTTCAAGAAAAAACTAACTTCACGTGATATGACCATGCCCTCAAATCGCTTGTGCAAAAAATCCAATGAGGCATGAGCTGTGTGGCACGTAAAAACCAAATATCGTTGTTAACCTTACTTATTACTTGATTGGTCATTAGAACCTTTTTAGTCAGGATTACAACCTAGTTTCTAACACTACCCATATTATTTGCACCAGTTTTTATCCCTGAGTGGCAAAATTTACACTTTAAAGTCGACTCTGGACGACAGAATTTTGTGAAGCTTTTCATGGTAATTTTATTTATTGTCAGAGTTTTTGCCAGAAGACTGTTTAGGGGAAGTCGCCGCAGGAAATATTTTTCAATACTTCGTTTTCTTTAAGATGTCTGAGCCAGGGTTGAATCAGGGGCTCTCTTCAAATAAGCCAGCACTCTACCTACGAGACTACTGCAATTCATTTAGGTCATCTAATTCGGACCTTTATGTCTATAAAAATTATTTTTGAATTGTGAAGGGGTTATGAAACAAATTGTTATACAAGTTATGTTTTATAAACTTTAATAAACCTTCAATAAAAATTTGTATGAATAGTATTAGAGTTAAACTTTAGAATTCTTTTTTATTAATTTTTAAATCAAATTCTTAAACTACTTATCTGAAACATTTTGTAACATTTTTTTTCTACTTTATTTGAATAAATTTTAAAATATTTATAAACAATTTTTGTATTTTATTTTCTTTTAATTTCTAGCCGTTCTTAACATCGAAATTACGTATCCACGACACCTGTGGTGTACATAATCTACATGGTATGCCAGCCGTAATCTCAGCCATTGCCTCTGTCATTTATGCATCTTTGGCAAAACCAGAACAATACAAATCCGATTTGGGCGATATCTTTCCGGCAATGTTAAGTCAACCAAACAACGAAACAACAACAATAATTTTGGGGGTAAGTACGTACATACAGTAACCGAAAAATATGAAAGACTTTTTAACAAAAAAAAATAATAAAAGATTTTCAAAAAAAAAGAACAAAAATAGAAGTTAAAAGACTATAAAAATTGTAGACAATGTCTAAGCAAAATAATAATGCAATAGATAGGCAACTTTAGAGACGCCAGAAAAGTAAAGGAGTGTAATGATTTCATAGAATGAATAAGAAAAACTAAGCAAACATTATGAAAACTTATCAAAGATATAAAAGTTTAGCTTAGCAAGAAAAATTAGCAAACATAAGAGTGAGGTTTTAATCCTCAACAACACATTACCATTTATGGTAAACGATATTTTCAACTCAAAAATTAAATAATTTTAAGAGATTCTGTTGAAGTTATAGTAAAATTATTTTATAAGACCATAAAGGACAATAAAAGGTAGGACCAATCCTAGCATTTTGATGTAAAATAGGCCAGTTTTGCCAAGACATCCTGATTACACTACATTGTCTTTGAGTTCAAATTTGTAGCTGATTAATGTAAAATTTCTAGGGCAGTAGTTTCTTTTCAGTCTTAAATCGAATTCGACTTCACTACAGTCAAATAATCATTTAATGCCCATTTTCTATTATCGAAACTGAAAGTTTAAGCTAAGTTAAGCTGACTCCATAGTCAGAGCTCTAACTCATTGGGTTTACCATATAAATTTTTGTTTTTTTTTTACTCAAAAATAAATTGGACCATAAGTTCTGTGAAATATTCCAGTCACGAACCTACTCAAAGCTTTGCGAACACAGTTGAGAATCGATATGCAACGAATAAATAAATTAAAAAGGAAACTTAAAATTAAAATTATTTTATGAGTTCGAAATGCAAAATATTAAATTGAGGGTTGTTTCTAGTTTTCTACACGAAAATCCAAGATTTTACAAACCCGCTAAGAAAAAATTCGTCCGGCGTTAAATCACATAATCTTAATCAGTTGATATCAAAATTTCTTTAAACAATTTGTTCTAGAACACTTTGCTGTAATAAATATTGCTAAAACCACATGTCGTCCAAATCCATATTATCCAGTTGATGCGACAAAGCCTCATTATCATGTTCCTGTAACGAATCATCTTCAAAAAAAAAGAAAAAAGGCAATTACGCCGCCTGAACAAAGTCCCCACTAAACAGTTGCTCGTTATGGGTGCATTTTTTCGCATGATGTGCTTGAGAGTTTTGTGAGCCCCAAAGTCGACAATTGTTTATACCCACTAAGCGATTTAGGCCCTTCCTGTTTCCACTACTCTTCGAATGGTTGGCATAATTAGTGCACTTTCTCAACCGAAAATTTTTCAAAGTTTGGCAAGCGTTCTCATTCTAACTTTCCAAGTTTATTAATACACGCATACATAATTGGTCATTACAACCCTTCAGTCAGGATTACGACCTAGTTTCTCACAATTTTATAAATTAGCATCGGCTCTTACAGTTTAAAGTCGATCCTGAACGACAGATTTTTGAGAAACTGTTCATGGCAATTTTATTTACTCTCAGAGATTTTATTTACTCTCGCCGAAGAAATATTTTTTCACATTCGTTTTGTTGGAAATGTCTGACCTGGAGTTTGAACTGAGGCCTCATGTCTACTAAGCCAACACACTACCAGCTAGACTACGGCGACTTCTATGTTTATTAATAAGTTTTTAAAATACCGACACGTTGTCCTTTGGTGAAGTGCATTATTTTTAATAAAAGGAATAAATATATGCGACAGTTGCCAAATTTCAAAGTTGTCACTTACGCAAAAGAACGATACTTAATTTAAAAACTGAACTTTTTACTAATGTACCCTTTACGACAGCTAATGGTAGTATTTCGAACCATTTTTCATTGAATTATTTTCTGTAAAAAAATTACTATAACAACTGTAAACATGAATGCACTGTCTTAAACTTCTGTTTTGTGCAAAGTTTGCTAAAGCAGAATATAATTTCTATATTTAATATTTTTGTAAAATTATTTCATTTTATTGTCTGTTATTTCTTTTGTACAGGGCTATGACCGTGCAGCTAGCCAACAAGCCGGCTATCAACTTTTGGGCATTGGCGTTACTATACTGGTAGCCATTGTGGGTGGTATTTTAGCAGGTGAGTGTGCAGAGTCTCAATAAAAACGTATAACAAATTTTATTAATAAAAAACTTAAAAATTATTTTCCTTTTTTTTCTATTTTTATATAATTTACTTCATGGAACATAACAACCAACCAACTTTCAACATTTTGCTTCAAATAATTGTTTTGGAAACAAATGAAAAAAAAAACCTCGCACAACATTTATTTGTTTTTGTATAAATATTTGGCAAATAAAAAATGAAAAAACAATAACAATTTTACTACATTGAAATTTACTGCTTGGCTTATAACATACCCAGGTCTGGTATTGAAATACACCAGTTTCCGTAAATTACAAAAGGAAGAACATCATCAGGATGAACTCTATTGGGAGGTGCCCGAACACAAGGATGAATAGTAAAGTGAACGCAACTAGCACGAGTCTATGTTGAAAAGTATTTATAAAGCAACACAAAACCACCAATGCAGCACCCACACACACACACTTACACACTCACACATACATATCGTATATTTTAAAGGATTTTAAAAACACACAAAAAATACAGTAAAAAGTACTGAAAGGCTTATTTAGTTATTGTTGAGTTGTTCGGGAAAATGAACATTTAAAGTCTTGCTTTAAAGCTTTTACTGTATGGAAAATGTTTACTCACCGCTAATGTTTATTTCATATGCTACAACAATAATAAACAATTATTATTATTATTATATTTGAATTGTTTTTTGCACAACAATTGTTTTTTTTTTTTAGTTTAGATTTTTGCTTCTGAAATTATACATACGAGTATAAAAAAAGTAAAATTTTTTATTGCTAAAGTTATTTGTATATTTAATAATAATTTTAGTGTTTTTTTGTTTAATTTACTAACTTTTCAAATTTTGAAAAAACAAAAATAAAATTAATTTCTTATTGTTTTAATTGCCTGTACAATATTTATGTTAAACGCAACGAATCTGTAATAAATGTTAATAAACGAAAAAAAAATTTAATTTTTTTAATTTAAATGATTTATTTTTTATGATTTCATTGGTGCATAGTCTTGACGGCAAGAATAGACTCCTAGAGGCATCATTCCAAGAGTTCCTGTAGTTGTAAGTCAGTGTTACATGTTAGTGCGAATCGCAATAAATCCGGGTTAAGTTGCCCGGCGCCTTTTTTGTTAATGTCTTGGTAAAACCGTAACTTTGTGAAGTTCTAATTTGACCTGTTGATCGTAATTTAAGTGTTTTTGATTTTATTGAAGACAAGACCTAGACAAAATGACGAATAACGAGTTTATAATTGCGCCTTATCTAACCTCACTTTTAAGTTTTTAAGTTAATAGTATTTATGGAGAGGAGCGTATTAAACAAGCTTACCATTACTATCCCTTTCGCAAAGACATAGACTCACGTCCAGGTTTTAATATTACATTTCCCGTACGTAAGGAGAGCAAAGTAAGGTTTAAGGACACTACGGAGGATAACATTTATAATGAGGCCATAAAACCGATGATATATCTATGCCATCACCTATAGAGCCGTTAAGTAAAAAAGAAGTCAAGGACACCAAAGTTCTAACTGTTTCCTGCAAATCCGAATCCGAAGAGAATAAAGAGACCAAATGTGAGGCGGCCACCAACGCAGTTACGCCAACTGCAAGGAAACCTGAAGAGAAGATTGCTAATACATCATGAAAATCTTTCGGTTCCACTAACCAGTTGTGGCGCGCAAATCAGTGGTGGCACGCAGACCAAGTGAGCCTATTAAAGCATCGGACAATAAAAATAGAAATAATGCCTTGACTGAGGAGAAGATTTTAAAAACAAACAAAATGACCAAATACCAGCACTCGTTTAAATAATAAAATTTGCCAAAATTTGGCCAAATTCAAGGAACTCAAAGAGATTGAGAGAGACAAAGTGAGATACGCATCTTTAAGGAGGCCATTGATAAAGCTAAAATGGATTTATTTTTTTATTGATTTGAAATGATTTTAAAGAAATATTTTTAAAGACTGCTTTTTAATATTTTTTGTATTGTGTTGAGATTATGTTTTGGTGTTTTTTAATATTTTTGTTTGTCTTGTAATAATTTTTTTCTGACTGTCTATTATTTTTAATTTTAATTTTGATTTGAAAAAGAAGGTGCCGGTCACTCCAGTTAAATACAGGGAAATAAATTCGAAGCTTTTATTAATTTAAAAAAAATATACTCACACGTATAGGCTGAGCAGATAGTATTTTGTTTTATTAGAGATGTCAGCGCTGGGGTTTAAAACGTGGCCTCACGTCTAATAAGCCAACGCACTACCTACTAGACTGCGGCGACTTCATGGCTAAGCATTCGTTTATAAAACATTTGATATTTGTTGGCCCAAATCTATTCTTTTGTATTGAATTTACTGACAACGCTTTCGTTGTTTAATGCGAAGCAGTTCCGAGTTAAAGCTAGCAGATATACTATGATTTTTTCATCTTATTCTAGAACGATAAGTCATCATCTAATGTTGCGTACAAACAATGTGAGAATTTATTAGGTGTTTTACGGTTGCTGTTGCATGGAGCCTTCCAACAGGGACTTCCACTTTAACATTTGTTAACGGCCGTCTTGTTGAAGCCACATCTGTCTAATTTATTCACATTTATTCAGTCAATTATTTATCCACAATGGAATAGACATGAACCATAATTTTCATCGTAAAATCCTTTTCAGCGATTAGGCCTATTTCGGTATAACAACGACATGGTGTTGGTGCTGCCTGACCTTTCAGGATTAATATAAGTTATGGAGACACACATAACACATAAGTGATCATCACACCCCCTCAGTTAGGATTTCGACCTGGCTTCTCGAACCACTTATGTTGTGTCTATTAATTTTTATACATGAGTAAAGGGACTTACAGTTTAAAGTCGACACCGATCGACAAAGTTTTTACCAGAAATCTGCTGACAGGAAGTCAGCGAAGAAATATTTTTTTCATATTTTGTTTTGTTAGACGCGTTTGCCCTGGGTTCCTAACCGTGGCCACGCGTCAATATTTTTGATTTTAGCTACCTGCGTTGCATAAATCCTGTTCTTTTCTTCTTCACAACAACAATACAATGCAGTTTGGAGGTTCAATTTTGATGTGTTGCTGTGCTAAGCAAAACCAATATTACCAACACATATGCAAATTTGATTACTTAAATTTGGTGTCGCCATGCGCCAATAGACAAACCACGGTAGTATCGATTTCGAGAATAAGAACACTTCCTAAATGGAAAACAGAGGCAAATTATTAGATAGTACACTGAAGAAGAACACTTCATAAATGCAAAACAGAGACAAATTATTAGATAATACACTGACACAAAGGGTTTATAGATAGAATTTTATGAATAGCAGCAGACTTGCAGCAAAGTCTTGGAGATGCAAGTCAAAAGTTATAAACCAGATGTATACCATTATCACTTACTTATTTAATTGGTTATTACAAATCTTTAGATAGGATTACAACCTAGCTTGTCACACCTCCTCTGTTGTCTAGCGGAATCTACAGTTTAAAGTCGACTCCGAACGACAGTTTTTTAAGAAAATGTCCATGAAAATTTTCTTAACTCTCACAGTTTTTGCCAGAACTCTGCTTAGAGTAAATCGTCAATGAAATATTTTTTTCAATTTTCGTTTTTGTTCATAATATCTGAGCTGGGGCTTGAACCACAGCCTCGCGTGTAATAAACTAACACACTCTCTACTGGACTACGGCCATGTATTTCACAATATTCAGGCCAATTGAGATCTACAGCTGGATCCTTTGCATGAGTAGACAGAAATAGAATAAGAAAAGAATAAGACACAGTGACTAGCGTGCGTTAATATAACCGAGGCATTGAGAATGTATATACAGTGGCGCAGAATGTTCTGTTGTTTCTTGGACGATATTGTGGACTAAAGCTATTAAGATTGTAATGCTGATGACAACGGTTGACAAGTCTAACACGAAATTCATCAACCTATAGGAGACGCTTATTAACAAATTGCTTTAACACGGTCTGTAATTGTTTTAAAAGTTCAAAGCTATCTGATAAGGCACGAAGACTTATAAAATGTTTATATGTGAACTTCAAATTATATGTGTAAAGCTAGCAACAGAATTAAGTTGACGTGCATCCGACTACAGGACAGATTAGAGGTTTTCGATTATGCAAATGGTTCCTGTTTACCGGCCAACACTAGCTCAGATATACTAGATAAAATAAAGCGAATCAACGCTTTAATTACTTGTAGTTTGTTGAGGAAGATTTTGTAATCTCCCACTTTAATTCGTTGGAAAGGATATCTGACGTATAATTTAATTATCGTTGTCAACTAAATATCATCAGCTTTAGCAAAGGTGTTATTAACACGTAATTTTTGAAGTCTATAGATAAGTTTAATTATTATCAATTTTTATATTGTTTTATGTTTTAGAATTCTTTTTTATTTAGTTTTCCTTTAAATAATTAAAATTTTCGTAGTATTCCTTTGCTTTTAATCAGCATTTTACTCATACAGCGTACGCTACGCTCCACAAAGCTTTATCACAATCCAAGAACAATATGGTTATGATTGGAAAATTTTATTACCTGCAAGACTTTACAAACCATTTCCTTTTTTGTTTACAGTCCCAACAATGTCATAAGTTTGGTACAATTGTGGAACTCAAACGGCAGTTCACCATTAACTTGGCGGCCTACAATAATACGGACTCGGAAGAGCTAAAGAAATGCAATTATTTCGAATGCTATTTCCATATGAGAATAATTAACATGTAGTTTTAACGTAATTAGATAAGTACTGTATTAGCGTAGGTTTCAACTACAGGAATTTATTTAAAAAACTACACCAAATTAAATGAAAAATTCAACGCAATGAAACTAAATGTACTCGTATATTTACGAGATTATTTCAACATACTACGATTTGTTTATAAAGAAATACAAATTAAATGAAAGTAATAATTAAAAAATAATAATAATTTTAATGTAATGAATGGAAATATGGAATAAAAGAGGAGTAAAATAAGTTTTTTAATATAATTTATTTAACAGACGTAGATGAGGTTAGATGAGTAATCTGACATCCTTATGTAATTTACATTATGCCTAATACTACTTACTTATAAACATAAGAACATCCTTAAAACCAAAAATTTTAATAAATTTTTAACTAGTAACACATTGTCATTGTTCTTTTCCGCTTTTCGTGAGTGTATAACGGCTTGTAGCTATTGCTTATGATGCAAAAGCCTGCAGTATTTCAATCTTTCTCCTTTCAGCCTCCTCTTATCAATTATATTGGAAATTTTTTAGGTAAGATACTCGTATCATTATATTCGATATTGTATTCTCCGAATATGATTACTTGCTTAATTAACTTAATTGGCCATCCTAATCCTTTAGTCCTTTAGTCAGGACTTAACCTAGTTTCTCACATCATCCATGTCGTGCGGGTTAATTTTATCAACAAGTGGCGGAACCTACATACAGTTTAAGGTCGACTCTGAACGATAGATTTGGCAGACTTTTCATGACAATTTTATTTATTTTCAGAGTTTTTGCCAGAAGATTACTGAGAGAAAGTCATCGAAAGAAATATTTTTCCATTTTTCACTTTGTTCGTGATGGCAGAGCTGGGGTATATGAACTCATGAGCTTATATCTGGTAAACACTTGCTCAGATTACATTTATGCAGATAGTAGCAGTAGCAACAACTCATTTCGCTTTGAATATGTGTTAAAAACAACAAGCACTTAATGCTTTTTTTCAACTCCATATTCTGTCAAATCTGATTCACTTTGCCTATTTCGTCTGGCGAAATAAACATACATATACAAACTTTTCGCCTTGTTTTTTGACATGAATTGACAATCCAACAATAAAAAATTAACACTGAGCTGTGTTGATAATACTACCTTTGTTAATATATCTTGCATTCCTATTAGACTACATACATTACACGTAATTGGTCTTTACAACCCCTCAGTCAGGATTACGACGTAGCTTCTCACACCACTTATGCCGTGTATGTTATGTGGTGGGACCTACAGTTTAAATTCGACTACAAAGGACAGATCACTCTATAATTTTAAGGCATTATAAATATTTTTCTAAAGTTATGAATCTAAGGCTTATGAATCAAACATATTTTAAATTGTATGAGTATGATGTCAACGTTGTACGCATACTCATTGCAATTTGTACTTATAAATCAACGTTGTAGTGAGTATGAATGAATCAGAGTAGTGAAATTTCAATATTGTTGACTCACTTATATTCAAAATTTTATG
This sequence comes from Sarcophaga subvicina, assembly GCA_936449025.2. NCBI lineage: Eukaryota > Metazoa > Arthropoda > Insecta > Diptera > Sarcophagidae > Sarcophaga > Sarcophaga subvicina. The sequence continues at coordinate 100,360,369 of OW388083.2, read as the reverse complement.
AGTGCTTATGAGTACCGAAAAAAAGATTCATTGCTGATCCCTGGTTTAAACCGAGGTCCCAGGTCTAAAGAGCCTGCGAATCCCGAATATAGTTCTTTGATTATCTTTAGCTATAACTTTTTCTCATCTTTCTAAAAATTGAGGACAAGCACAAATGAATCCCAAAATTGTAATCAGATGGAGTAAGGTGGGGCAGATGAGGCGAGTGACTTACTAATCACATTGTTTTATTACAAATACTTGCAAAATTTTTTCAAATTACTGCTGGAGATTTTACCATTTCTAAGCGGTGTTTCTAAACAGGCAATCACAGTCTCAGTGGGCAATCCATGTGCTTCAGCTACGCTCTTTTCATATGGAAGAAGTACGACAAAATTTCTAGCAAACAAAATTCAATATTTTGATGTGTGAGTTTTTGTAACATTGTTGTCAACCTTCACGGGCAAAAGTTATAATTTCCAGGAGGAAGCAGCTCAATGCTTTGTTGCAGCCATATGCTATAAATAGAGTGAAAGCATAATAAACAGATTAGCAATTATGAAAATTTATGTGCTACAGCTATGGCCTTTTGTTGAACAAAAAAATATGCATGAGAGTATCTTCCCATTGTGGTATCATGTCCTTCATTATTTTTATTATTTTTTTTTATTATTTTTTTATTATTTTTTTATTATTTTTATTATTTATTATTAATTAGATCTATTTATACATTCTATTAAACTGTATTATAATTGATTAATAGTTTCTTTTTTTCCATTTCATTTTATTTTTTATTTTAATTTTATTAGTACGATATTTTTAATGTTTTTTTTATTTGCTTTAGCGTACAGGGAATAAAATAATTTTAATTTCAAACATTTGGGTTTTAAATTAATTATTGTATTATTTTCTGTTTAATTTATTCATTTTAATTTTTATTTTCTGCTTCGTTTCTCTATACATATTATTATTAATAAACAATTGTGTATAATTAAAAAATAATCGAGTTTTTTTAAGCGGGCAAAATGTTCTATACTCAACGATTGATGGTGAAATTGTTACAAAATGAAAATGAAAATGAAAACGAAAAAAAAAATTATTGTTTTTCCAATAATGTTTGCTTTGGTTAAGAGTAATTGTTATTATAGACTATAATTGTAAAATATTACACTCGTTTTTTGTTTTTCTTTTTGTTGTTTTTTTGCGCAAATCAATGTTAATTAATCATGATGAATTTCATTTAAAGCCTGTAACTACTCAAACACCAGCAAATACACCCAAGACTCAAGTTAATGATGGTCAAACTAAATCTCTCTCTATTAACTTGTAATAATGGCCAGTAATTCCCATATGTTTTAAACTCCCTTAAGGAAAATTTTATAATTTTTCATAAATATTAAAGCCGTTAGTTGCGGCCTAAGTGTTTCTCTCCCGCGTTAATTTGAAACGATACGTAAAAAAAAGTAAATATTTTTCCTTTTAATTTAATTTTTCTTTTTTTTCATTTTTTGTTTTTGTATTAATAATTAACGTTGAATCGCTAGTATACTTTGTAAGTGTTTTTCTTTTTGTTTTTACTTTTTTTGTAATTTATGTTGTTGTAATATTATTAACATAAATTAAAGGGTCAATCATATTAATGGCCTTAAGAATTAAGTGGAGTTCTGCCGATTAAAGTGTTTATTTAAACTGATTGAAGAGAAACAAAAACCCAGAATGTTGTGTATAAAGTTGAATGAAATGAAAATTGTTTTAATTATGATTTTAAACAATGTATGTGCACTGCAAAGTAGTATACACGATTTTAATAAACCTCAATAACTATGGTTATTAAAGGATTTTAGGACCTATGGTCGTATATAGCAGAGCAGATACACATGTAGAATAAATTCTAGAAGTTAAACAACATATTCTATCAAAATAATTGTAAATTCCCTTGGGGCAATGGAAATGTCTATTTCCTATCTCCTTATTATTATTTTTTTATTTTGTTTCAATTTCAAAAAGTTTTTCCAGCTAAGCAGGCGATTGCTCTACTGTAGCAAATTCTAGAATGACAGGGTTGCCAAATGTTGTTGCTTCATAATGACATCTTCTGTGCGTTCTGGTGGGGGCCTTTGTCAGTGAGTACTATTCTCTCTAAAGCGATGGCACTTTCTAACCTTGCTATAGTCTTCATTGTTGATGGTTCGTTGTCTTTATCTGACGGTTTCAACTGAATTTTTTTTTAAATTGTACCGGATTTTTTCCCGTATTCAAAATTTAAATTCCGAATATTAAATATTTGGGCACAACAAGGTATATAAACCAGCTTTTCATCTTCACGTACAAATAATTAGTCATCACAACCCTTTAGTCAGAATTACGACCTAGTTTCTCATTCCACTTTTTTTCTGTGTGTGACTGGCATGACCTACAGTTTAAAGTCGACTCCGAACTAGAAAATTTTTTTTTAAACTATTCATTTTTTATTTACTCTCAGTAAATAAAGCTCAAGATGAAACATGTTGGCCGTTCAGATCAAAATGCATCAACAAACATTTGTAGCAGGATCTCCCACGTTATAGAGACCACATGCCAGCATAATCAAGAACTACCCAACCTAGCCTCTAGTACTTTCGACTTCCAATTATGACGGTTTATCAGATTAATACCGGTACGATATTTTTCAGTGCTTGATTATCGACAGAAGGAGTACTACTCAAATCGTAGACCCTATCTGTGTCGATCTGAAGAGCGGAATTTCAATTACAAATATAACTACTGTGCCTACTCGCATCGGGAGAATTCGCCAGCACACACCTCCACAATTTTTTTCTTACATCTGATGCCCAAAACTTATGCAGACTTATAACATAGATTTGTAAGTAAAAGCAGTCAAACCTATGTCTTAAATCAACTTAGTCTTGCAGCCACTAAAAAATTTAGTACAAAATGAAAAATATGTCTTCAAAATCCGGGTTTCCGGTAAGAAGTCTTACAATACGTAGAGGCCTTTTTTCATGGCAGTGCCTCACGCCATGAAGCGTTAGTTATTCATCGCAAGACATAGAGTACCAACGGCACCAAAAACAATCGATCTTGTAATAGGGATAGCTAAACCGATATTGGAGTTTTAATAGAGGTAAAGCCCCTGTGGTCAACAAAGGCAGTTACTGTACTCCCTATATGGGAAGAAATTTCATGGCTGCTAAAAGCCAATTGTTAGGTTCTACCACTTCTCTATTATCTTTGCCGAACAATGAAAGATCATATTTGATAGCAGTTGCTACTTTGGACTGAAGAAGCGGACGTCTACAAGCAAAGCTTTCTTCAAAAAAATAAAATATACACTGTAAAAGACCCTAATATTACGCGTGCTGTTATATGCTGCAAAAGCGTGGTTTTAGAAATAAAGACGCTTCATAGAGTATATGGACTTCTCTGCACTGGAGGCGATTATAGTCACCGATGAAATTATGAGCTATACAAGCCACTAAGTGACAAACGTAGATAGGCTGTGGTGGCTTAACTACGTCGAACGTATAGGTGATAAAGCTCCTGAAAAAAATGTGTTGATAATGTATTTGAGTTAAACTGCAGCAAGGAATGACTAAAAGCTGAAAAGAAGGAACAGATTGATGACGATGCTTTTAAACTTGATATGAAAAATTTAAGAGAAAGGGCTTACAATCGAAATACTTCGAATTCTATTATATTTCAAGCTTGAGACAAACAAGATAGTAGGGCTAGGTTACGTTAAATTAAACGGCTCCTTAAAAGACAGTTCACTGACTCTTACAAGGTCTCGGCGGCTTCATACCTACACATAAAATTGTTTTGTGCACATGTTTGCAAATGTTGTAGGCGCCGTAGTCTAGTAGGTAGTGTGTTATTAGACATGAGGCCACGATTCAAACCCAAGGTCAGACATCTCCAACAAAACAAAATATGAAAAAATATTTCTTCGGCAACTTTCTCTCAGCAGATTTGTGGTAAAAACTCTGTGAATAAAATAAAATAGTTATGAAAGGTTTCTCAAAAATCTGTTGTTCGAAATCGATTCTAAACTGTAGGTCCCCGGCACTCATGTATAAAATTAACACATACAACATGAGTGGTATGAAAAGCTAAGTCGTAACCCTGACTGAAGGCCAATTGCGCATGTATGTATGTAGATCGTAATCCTGACTGAAGGGTTGTAATAACCAATTATGTATGCATGTATGTATGTACATATATGTTTGGTATGTAATTTTAATGTATAATGAATAAAAACTTATGCTTCGAAATTAGGGTTCATTTCATGAACTCGTTATATTATATATGTCTTAAAATTGGGGGAATACATATTATTATTGAATGGTTTCATTAATAATTGAAAATTCCTAATAAAATTATTAAATTTTTCTACAACAAATTACTTTCTTCAACCCTTCAAATGACCAATTATTCTGGATCAATGATCGATCAAGAGTACTTACCCAATAATCTGAGTAAAATAGCAAAGAAGTCAAATTTAAATTAATTTCAATACATATAAAACGTATGTACAATGCTTTTTCACAACAACCCTCGTAGTATTAAAAATAAATTTCTTCGCCACTTGATTTTCATTAAAAGTAAATCGGCCGTCTATGAACTTTAAATATTTTACACAGCGCACAGAGCGAATGTACATGTAAATTAAATACATTTGCATTTTTGCGTATTTTTACATTTTTTTTCATATTTTTTATTAAAAAATAATTTCTGCTTATTTAAACCATAATTTAAGGGTGCAACAAAAAAAAAGAGATGCAAATTTAAACAAAAAACAACAGCAACAAAAACAACCATAACAAATAAAGATAATAATGACGAGGGCTCTTGAAAAACATTTATTCAACACAACAAAAAAAGAAAAAAAGAAATCTACTTAAACTTTAAGAGAGTAAATGAAATATTAAGAGAATAATACTTATAAAATGTATACAATATGAGCATAATTTACATGCATGTTCATTCATTCATTTATACATTCATACATTCATACAGTATTGTTTACATTGTATACATTAAACACATGTAAACTAAGTGTAAACAATTGTTAAAAATTCTCTCTTTTTTATTTTTTTGCTTTTCTTTTGGTTTTTTTCTTTTGTTTAAATTAAAAAAAATTTTATACGTTTGTATACTTATTGTATATAATTTTGTAGATTAAATGCAAGTACACTCTTTTTTCTTTTAACAATAACAACAGCAACAACAACAGCATCGAGAACAATACAATATGATACTCACAATTAAATAAATAATCATAAGTAAAGTACCATAACTAAAGTGCCCTATAATTGTTTAATTATTTTTTCATATATTGTGTTTAAATTTAAAAACAAATAAAATATTGGCTTACACACAAAGTTTTCTTAAATTAACAAACGCTTTAAGCGTACTTCAGTCAGTGCATATACAGTACATTGTATAAGACAGTAATTCATGCCAGAAATTTCTCAATCATACTGTCAATTTTATGATCGTATGAATTTTACCCAAATCATCCCAGATCAGTCAATATCTGTCGATAAATGCTCGTTCTACAGAAATCCAGCTTCTGCATGAGTTGTTATAAAAAATTGCCAGACTTTGGGCGTGTATTTTTAGAGACCACTGTCCCGTTATGAACACTATGGTATTCGTCAAATAGATTGAAATTAAACTTGTCCATAAAGCGCCAGATTTATCAGGCGTGTGTACAAATTAGTCTAAATTTTCTTATCTTCCCGTTAAGCATGAAAGAAGTCCGTGTGCGGATTATATGTTACTGTTCAAGACTGGTATACCAATTTTAGTTCCGAACACAAATACAAATGTCATGATGCACTGCGAAATAGTCAAACACGATTCGCATCTGCCGTAACAATTTCCTATAAAAAATTCAGTTCATATTCAATTTGAATTCATCCCGGCCTAAATTTGCACGTTTTGCTATCTGCGCAAGTAATGCAGTTTTGTAAATGGACTTTCATTGAGTAGTAAAAGAACCTGAAGCCTATAAATTTATTTTTGGATAAACGTGAACAAATAAAATTGACGATACCAATCCACATGTGAGCGTCCAATGTATTCCGAAAAAGTTACTGTTTGAAGTGGATTTTGGGCTGGCAGCCTCATCAGTCCATATATCTTTGAGAATGACATTGGCTAGGTCTGCACTGAGCGTGTGAGTGCCTGCACTATAGATCGATAATTAACAAAGTCTTTTGGCATGAAATGAACCAACGAAATTTGGCCTGATCAGGACTGCACTGCGTGTAGTCGCCGTAGTCTAGTAGGTAGTGTGTTGGCTTATTAGACGTAAAGCCAGGGTTCGAGCCCTAGGCCAGACATCAAAACAAAATACAAAAAGTATTTTTCGGCGACTTCCTCTCAGCAGATTTCTGGCAAAAGCTCTGAGAGTAAATAAAATTGCCATGAAAAGTTTCTCAAAAATCTGTCGTTCGGAATCGACTTTAAACTGTAAGTCCCGCCACTCATGTATAAAATTAACACACACTACATAAGTGGTGTGAGAAATTAGGTGGTAATCCTGACTGAATAGTTGTAAGGACCAAATTATGATGTATGTAGGACTGCACTACTTGCCAAAAAACATATCAAAGTAATCTCGTGTGAAAGTAATGTGAACTGGCCACCGAGATTATGACATTTGAATCCAAAAAAATGTGGTTTGAACAGAACGCCACTACACAGTATGTCAAGGTTAACTCACGTGAAGATGATGTAAACTGGCCACCGAGATCATGCGACTTGAACCGGTAGTGATTTTCTTGTAGAGATTTCTTAAATGGCGGGTGTATGTGAATAAGTAACAAATCACAACGCCCTCCAATACTAACATAACCCATGCCATGGATTAAATTCAGCCTAATTTACGTACATACATACATACACATAAGCATTATTGGTCATTACAACCCTTCAGTCAGACTTACGACCTAGCTTTTGGCACCACTTATATTGTGCGTGTTGATTTCATGCATGCCTAGCGGGACCTATATTTTAAAGTCGAGGATGTTAAATTTGAGAAACTTCAAGGCAATTTTATTTACTTTCAGAGTTTTTGCCAGTAATCTGCTGAGAGGAATTCGGCGAAGATATATTTTTTCTCATTTCGTTTTGTTGGAGATGTCTGGACTGGGGTTTGAACCTTGACCTCACTTCTAATAAGCCAACAAACACACTACTTAATAGAATATCTAAATTTATTTACTCGTCATAGTCATTGAAAATTTATGATTACGGATGGGATCCACGCAGAGAAGCCGTGGCGGATATTTAAACGATGCTATATTCCACATATAATAGCATCAGTTGAACTTTCATTGATTTAACTTAGGAGTTAAACCCGTTATTTTTGACTTAATCGACCAAACGAGCAATAATTTTAACCGATATTATGCAACCCAGATTCGTTATTTTCGATTGTAAATTAATTGTCCATATTTTGATACGCATTGTGTTAGTCTTCTCGGTATGTATTTCAAGGCACACACTCTTTGTCTCTATATCCAAATCAATCAGTGTAATGAGTAATGAAGATACAAAAACGGTAAATACACGACAACAAGCGGGAGTCTACGTTAGCGCAAGCACTTCATTATATAAGTAAGTATTTCTCAGAAGTCTTCGTGGTATAGTAGGTAGTGTGCTGGCTTATTAGACGTAAAGCCACGATTCAAACCTCAGGTCTTACGTCTCCAACAAAACAGAATATGAAAAAAAATATTTCTTCGGCGACTTCCTCTCAGCAGACTTATGACAAAAACTCTCAGAGGAAACAAAATGCCCATGAAAAGTTTCTCAAAAATCTGTCGTTCGGAGTCGATTTTAAACTGTAGGCCCCACCACTCATGTATAAAATTAACGCACTAGGTCATAATCCTTACTAAAGGGTTGTAAAGATCAATTATGTATATGTGTATGTATTTCTCAGGAGAGGGGAAGTCATCTTAAAGCTGGTTACCGCTTATTGGTACTCCATGGGATACAGCGGGCCAGTCTCATACTTAATCCTTTCCTTCCACAAGCTTTAATAATTTTTATATGAATTTTTTAATCAAAAAAACAGTAAAGTCGGGCCCATAGGAAGTTGGAAAACAAATAGGTAGGTAGGAATCCGCAGTACCCAGGCAAGGCTTATTAATCCTGGAGGTCGCCAGGTATCCAGGGTACTCCGATAGCAACTGGGCTATTTTTGATGGGCCCGCAGCCAGGCTGGCTCTCGGCACGGGTCGTGTAACACCTTAGACCAGCCCATACCTCTATTCATATTCCATTTCTCACCAGAACCTGAGGTCCAATGATTGCAGATTGCCACCTTAGCATATGGACACTCCATCGCGCAACTACCATGACCAGCCGACACCCACGTGGAGGGTTCAGTAGAGGATTTTTGTCGGCCCCTAAGCTAGTTGCTGCATTACAAATTATTTCGTAGCGTGTTAAATAAATCACTACTGACCGATTACTTTTACTTCTGCAGCTAATGTTAACACTTTAAAAACAAATAAACGATGTCTTTATCACGAGTGTTTTTTATTGAATTAAAACGAAATCAACAGCAAATAATACAAAAAACAACAACAAATAAGGGGGAACCCTAATTATCTACAAAAATTTTAAAATAATTGAGAATGAGATTTTAAAAATGCGAGCAACAGCAACAACAACAATAACAACTGTAGCATTCTATACAAGCCGACTGATAAACTGAGTAGCAAATAAGAATATTTCAGTGAATGACTGACTGACTGAATTGTCTGAAAAACGAAATTGAAATTGAAATTAAAATTGTTATGCTTTGGAATTGTTGACTTCAGTTGAAAAAGCAAATTTTACGCGAACGGTGGTTACATTTGCTGTGATTCTTTTATTTTTTTTTCACGTTTTTTTTTCGATTTTTTTTAATTCGATTGTTACGTTTTCTTTCTAGTTTTCTGGTTTCATTTGTTTTTCCAATTTGTTTATTTATTTTTGTTTCCATTGCGATGTAGAAATATTTTTTTGTTGGTTTTCCAAATTGTTGTTCTTTAAATTGAACAGCAGCAATAGAACAAATTTTTGTTTCGTTAATAATTGTATCAAAATAAAATAAAAATCAAAGCAAAAAAATAATAAAATATGTCGTATATTTGTGAAAATAATAATAACAACAAAAACGAAACAATATTTTACCAATTTAGTGCAATTTTCAAGCATAATTACAAAAAAAATCCACTGAATAATGCTTAAATGAAAAACAATGCCGGGGCATATATGTATGTATTCGTACATATGTACTCCAATTACAAAGAGCTACCGACTGCTGCTGTGTAATGAATGAATGAATTTTTGTGAAATTGTTTGCAACATTCTCATTATGTCACATACAATTTTGTTTCATTAATTCTTAACTTTGCCGTTTTTAATTTACAAAAATGCATACGAATTATATGCCGAAAACAAATATGCAACAAAAAAAATTAAAATACATATGTATGTACATATGTATGCACTCAACAAGAGATCAAATTGCCAAATGCCAAAATGATTTTTAATCAAAGCAATTATTTGGAATTTTCAACAAAATTGTGAATAAATGAATGCATGAACGTATGGATGAATATATGTATGAAATCTAATGCGAAAACATTACATATTGTTTTTTTCTGTCTCACATATAGTCAAATCCAACCAGTGGCGGCGTAATGATAAGGGCTTAATTTAGTGGCATGTATGTCAATAAGAATTTAATTGCTTCTAAATGTACTTCAAACAAGTAATGATAAGAGGCTTTAATTTTCTTATCGATTGTAATATGAAAATAGAATTGTAATTAAGAAGTTATTTTTTATCTAATCAATCCTTTTTTATTATTACTATTGCACCTAAAGAGCGAATTTCTACATTTAAAAAAATGAATTCATAGAGTATTTCCCATAATCACCGCATGGTCTTTAAATAGAAATCAACAAATCATTGATCTATAACTGAAGAAGATATTTACAACGTCACTTACTGTAGGATACTGTGAAATTCGTTTAATGGCTTTAAAATAACAAATTTAAAATTTTATTTCAAAACCTTCAAAACACACTACATACACTACATACATACATACACACATATTTACATACATACATACATACATATATACATACATACATACATACATACATACATACATACATACATACATACATACATACAGACATACAGTGGTGGACTTATAATTAGAAACGATGTTTCTGGAACAGAGTTCTCTGGAGTGACGAATCTAAGTTTAATTTGTCCCAATCTGATAGAAAAACGTATGTAAGTCGTCCTCCAAACAAAGCCTTTGATCGCAGGTACACAGTGGAAACTGTAAAACAAATTAACAAAACATACATGTTGCTAGGTCGTTACTAAGTCGTTATAAGGCCACCACTGTACATACATGCATACATATATAATTGATCATTACAATCCATCAGTCAGGATTACAACCTAGCTTCACACACCATTTATGTTGTGTGTGTCAATTTTGTATATGAATGGTAGGACCTACAGTTTAAAGTCGACTCTGAACGACAGATTTTTGAGAAACTATTCATGGCAGTTTTTTATATATTCTCAGAGTTTTTGCGAGAAATCTCCTGAGAGAAAGTCGCCGAAAGAAATATGTTTTCATATTTCCTTATATTGAAGATATCTGAACTGGTGTTTGAACCGACGCCCCATATCCAATATGGCAACACACTACTTACTAGAATACGGTGACTTCAAAACTAAATTTATGGAAATATTCCTATCTTAAGCAAGATTTCAAAAATTTTGAAGCAATTTTCATCAAACTTACCAATGTCATGTTTATGTTCACCCATTTCCTCACTCTTAAGCTAGATATGGCGAGAACTAGCATTTGTTTTAGGACCACAGACTAAGTCATGTAAGCGATACATAACTTAAGCGCGTTAATACTATAATTCGTCACAATTTGTTCTTACTTTAAATCAATCAATCAACAATTATTGGTGCAATATCGCTGCCAAATGAATAGCATGATTTCCAGTCGATACACTGAGCTGCAGAACTGTTTCATTGAATTGCAGCAACTGCTTATGTTTCGTGACCATCATCTTCCCCCAGAAATATTAAATTATCTTTGAGCATTCATATAAATGCTTACTGCCTCAACTGTACTGGCCATACTTAAGCCTTTTTCTCATTTCAACTAAAACAATCAATTGAATAAAGCTTGTCACTCCCAAAACAAACGTCTATGGATTTTGTATAAGTGCTACTGAAAACTCTGCGCTTATGCATTACATTTAACCGGAACTCAGAACAGAGACTTAATGCCACGATTTCTGCGGCAGTTTTATTGGAAATTATTTCATCAATATTGTAGTAGCCTGCGAGCAAACTGTACATAGTTTCAAGTTAACATAGTGTCTAGTCAATGCTTTGAAAGCAGGCTGAATTGTTTCTACACATTAACAACTATCCTATCACCAAGCGAGATCCGTTCTCCTTAGTAATCTATAACACCTCAACAAGGAAAACGGTGCTGTCAGGAAGTTTATAGGCTAGCTTGACACTGTCCCCAAAATTGACTCACATATTGTTGCCAGCAAACTACTTACATCTCTCCGGAAATACCACCGAAGTCAACTTATCTAAATCGTATATTATGAGCATTATAGTTGAACTCAGAATCCAGCAGATGTCCCAATCGACAACTCTCAAAATCCTAACATGTTCGAAATTGTCTGCTCTAGTAACACCCCCTTCAAATATCCTTATACAAATTTAATATTGCCAGCCTCTTCAGTAAAATATATAGAAAGTAATCCCGAACTAACTATGCCTGAAAGGAACCAGACAAACTGTGCAGTCATAAGTAAGAACCATTAAGGCTACATATTCACAGACATTATTGGCCTTCTAACTTCTCATACCAGCCATGTTTACAATTTTTACGACCTAGTTTCTCACACTAGCCTTTTTTACAATCTTTAATAAGCATTACGGCCTGGTGTGAGAACCAGCCATGTTGTGTGGCTCAATTGTATTCATGTGTAACGGGATCAACTTCGAACGGCAAATTTTAATGGCTTTCTCATTGCAATTATTTACATCAGAGTTGCTCAAAAGATTGCTAAGCAATAGTCTTCGACCTCCGCGTACTGTATTTGTCTTAATTGACAAGTACACGTCCTCTAACCTAACCTAACCTAATAGTCTTCAAAAATAAATTTTTTCTTTTCGAATATCTTTTTTCAAGCTGTCACAGAGCTGCGTACTTTGAAACTACCAACAGCGCTACTAATTGCGAAGTAAACCGTTGAGTACCTTTTTACTAAAGTGTTTTCCTTCTTTCACAGGAAAACATCAAGATTACTTAGCTTCTTTAGATAGCCTTAGTTCAATCCCATTCCCATTCTGGGCAGTACAAAGTTCTCTGATTTGTATTTTCTGTAGAAAATTACCAGTTTTGTCTTATTAGGATTAATGTCGAGATCCCTGTCAAACGTTCAGGAAAAAAATTTCCTCAGCGCAGGCTGCAAGTGATTACTGACCGTCGCCAGAACCTCCTCAGCACTTATCCTTAGGTCCTTAATCCTAGACAGCACAAAATTCTCCAATTTTTATTTTCTAAAGAAAAGTATAAGCTCCACCTTAGTCGGCTTGATACCTCGACTGCTGCCAGACGCCCAAGAAAAGAATTTCGTGAGCGCAGGCTGCAAGTGTTTACTGACCGTTGGCAAAAGCTCCTCAGCACTTTTTCTTAGCTCAATCTCCATAATCCTAGACAGCACAAAATCCTCCGATTTGTATTTTCTAAAGAAAAATATCAGCTCCACCTTAGTCGGCTTGATACCTCGACTGCTGTCAGACGTGCAAGCATATAATTTCCTCAGCGCAGGTTGCAAGTGTTTACTGACATTCGGCTGAAAGTCATGATCATTTTTCCGTCTACTGGATTTAATACTCTTTGTGCAAACTGATATCGGCTCACAGGTTCACATATGAAACTTGTTTTGCATTTTCGATCGTTTATAGATGACTTAAGTAGATCAAAGGAACGAAAATATTTCTTGCATTTTTACAAAAAAAATTGAGATTTTTTAGTGTCCTACAAGCTTTTATTAACATACATATACATACATACATATGTATATATAGGCATAAGTTGATAGGTTAGTCATTTTTCTTTTTGAGTGTGTGCATTCCCTAATTTCGGCCTCTCATATTAAATTATTTATTGCATTCCTTATATTTAAAGCTGAAACTATTTATCGACTGTCAAAAGTGTACTCTTCTCACACTTCCATTAACACCTTGTAATTCACTAAAGTAGTGGATAATTAATAAAGACTAAAAGGCTTAACAAAAGCAAAAAATGCTCAATAAAAAATAGAAAAATTATATGAAATGTGTGTATGAAAAAAAACTCCTCTCTATTTCAATTTAAATAAATAATTAATTGGAAGTTTTTTTCAACTCGTTAAACATTAATGAAAACAACAGCAACAAAAAAAAATTATTTAAAAAAAAATTTATAACAACAGCATGACAATTGAATGAATGACTTGATGTTTATCAAAATTAAAACCAACATAAACGAGACAAAATAAAAACGAAAAAAAAAATTAAAATAAAAACGAATAAAATTACAACAGAAAGGCAAAACAAACAAAAAAAGGCACGACGACAACATTTTAAAAATAATAACAATAACTAAAAATGACACCAGATATAATAACGAAAGCAACAATGACACCAGCAGCAGCAGCAGCAGCTGTAGCTGCAACAGCAACAACAATAACTACAACAATGCCAAACATATCGAAAGCCATACATACAATATCATCAGTGTCGTCAACAAAAAAATTATCAACAACGATAGCTAGAACAACAGCAACAGCAACAAATTTATCAACAGCATCACAATTATCAGCATCATTATCACCATCATCATTAACAGCTGCAACAACACCATCATCGACAAAATCGATTGTGCAAAGACATCGATTAACAATCGAAAAATTGCAACATCGAGTGCATCAAATATTAAAATGTGTAATAAATTTACACATCGACATATTGGTAAATATATATGTATTTATTTATATATATGTGATAACGATTATATTATATATGTATGTAGACATATTTTTTCTATTACACCGTGCAACATTAACAATATGTTTAAGTCGTTATAAAGGAACCTTATTTTATTCTCATCCATGGTGAGTGCACCTTAGCTTCAGCTTAGCACTTCAATTGTGAAATTATTTGCTCTAAGCAGTAATTAGATAGGTAGGTAGAGGAGGGCTGTTCCCCTAAGGAATTCAAATACAAGCACTTAGGCCAGATGGGTGATACCACAGTTCATGTCATTTATCCCCTAGTCCTGGAACCACTTAGAGTTTCCAATAAAGCGTTTTAACCTGCCGATGTAAATGTTCGACAATTCGCTTAGATCATCGTTGTAGTAGGCACCAAGTTGTCTCTTTCTTCTTTGACATAGTGCCGGGCATGTCCCCAGTAGATGAAGAACAGTCTCCTCTTCCTCCTAATCTCTGCAGCTTTTACAAAAATCATTTGCAAGGCGTCGCAGACCAATGCGCCTCCAATAATGCAATGCCCCTTCACGACTTCGACAACCACACTGCAAGCAGTGCGCCCTCTATCTAAATTGGTCAGATTTTGTACGCCGTTCTGCTTGTATCCGAAACCGTTCACCTGCGTTTGGTGGAGTCCGTGACCGCATTATCAATCAAGAGCTTACAGGCCCTCAAAGGGACTCCAATAAGGAAGAATTTGTCAGAGAGTTCGACGGTAGTGCCGTGTCTGGCCAGTTCATCCGCGCTGCAGTTACCCGGGATATCATATTGTGCCGGAACCCAAATGATGAGTACATTATATCCATCCGCCACCCTGTTTAGCAGTTTTGAAGCCCAGAGCCCTAATAGCCGCCTGGCTATCTGAGAGTATGGTAATGTTTCTATTGGGGACATTTGCTACCCAAATAATCGTAGCCGCAGCGTGTATACGCAGTACTTGCAAAGTTACACATCCAGCCGGTCCAGCATAATGTTCAAAACTTTTGTTTTTATACTTATTAATGTCGAATACCTAGTCCGATAACTAAGGTGTCTGCTTTATTTCTTTTCTACTTTAACAGCTGATTACAACACCAAATAACATAGATATAGTGGCCTATATTATCACTCTCCAACCTGTAATCAAACCAGTTTTCTTCACCCGAATCCACAGATCCTTAGCTTCGCATTTTTGAACGTAAATGTAGTGAAGCTGGTGCTGATTGTTAAGCCTAAGCTGTTCGATTTAAATCTGTTCGCATAAGTGGAATATCCAAGCGAGGAAGTACAAATCTTCAAGAGCTAATTAAGCATTCTAGAGAAAGATAAGTTTACTTTTTACTTTGTGATACGGTTACTCGGTACTCTGTTGTAGATAGGAGTGGCTTTTGAAACACCATGCCGTTAAAAAGACCTAAGAAGTGTTACTTGATTCACTATTTATTGATTCAACGGTCAAGTGAATAGCAACGGGCAAGCGGAAGGCGTTGACAGAGGCCACTTTTTCATTCTGGCAGACTGACCTTCTTTTCAAATGAATATTTACTGCCGCTTCCCCTTTCAACAATAGACTGTCCATTTGAATTCATTATGTACCTTCGGGATTAGTTCTGAAGAATACAGAATAAGAAAAATAATTTTTCATCATGATTTTTCAAAAATATTACGATTTTAAAAAAGCCCTGATCCATTCCAGTGGAAGGGTGAAATCATTTACACATGATAATAAAATTACTGAAGTTGCCGTAGTCTAGTAGGTAGTGTGTTGGCTTATTAGACGTAATGCCAGGGTTCGAGCCCCAGGCCAGACATCAAACAAAATACAAAAAAAGTATTTCTTCCTCTCAGCAGATTTATTTCAAAAACTCTGAGAGTAAATAAAATTTGCCATGAAAAGTTTCTCAAAAATCTGTCGTTCGGAGTCGACTTTAAACTGTAGATCCCACCACTCATGTATAAAAATTAACACACACAACATAAGTGGTGTGAGAAACTAGGTCGTAATCCTGACTGAAGGGTTCTAATGACCAATTATGTATGTTATGTAATGAAGTTGTTCAATGCCCCAGGGGTCCTTACGAGATATGTAGATCTTCTGCAAAATGTAGAATGTTTAATGTCGTAGTGGTACAAAACCCGCCCCCAACTCTGGTTCCTCAATCGACGCAAGCGTTAGAGATATGAGAATCATCTTCCCCTGACATTAGCTGTTGATTTAGCTTAGTTGTATCTTAAATGTATATAACAGCGGACTAGTCGCCGTAGTCCAGTAGGTAGTGTGTTGGCTTATTAGACGTAAGGCCTGGGTTCAACCCTCAGGTCAGACATCAGAACGAAGATATGAACAAGTATTTCTTCGACGACTTCCCCTCAGTAGATTTCTGGCAAAAACTCTAAGAGTAAATAAAATTTGCCATGAAAAGTTTCTCAAAAATCTGTCGTTCGGAGTCGACTTTAAACTGTAGGTCCCACCACTCATGTATAAAAATTAACACACGCAACATAAGTAGTGTGAGAAACTAGGTCGTAATCCTGACTGAAGGTTTGTAATGCCCAATTATATATGCAACGACGTTTTGAATTCAAGTAGTAAAATAATTTACATGATACGTCTTTCCTGTACATCAAAAATTATAACTCAAATAGCAATTGAGTTGCGCGACACTGTCGTCTTAAGTGTTCAGCAATTCTCATTACATTAGGCAGTAGCAAAGCTATCTTAAGCGTTTACTAACCAAATAAGTGCCTCGAACAAACTTTTTCGTTATTATTGTGCAGATCCATTCAAGAAAGTGTTTGTTGGTCAATAACGTTTTCAATAAAATTTATTTCATAGTGATACGTAAAGAATTGCATGTTTTACTGTTTTACAATTTAGGTGACGTTAAATAGATTGACCGATAAAAGTTCTATGTGTGCTTTGTTGGTATTTTTTTTTTTTTGTAAAAACGAGAACAAAGCTTATTTGGAATTATATTTACACTGTAATTTGCTGACATTTTCAACACCTCAAAATAATTGCTAAATTCAGTTTTCCTGCTTCGATTTAAATTGTGTTCGATTATAAACTAAGATAAGACAAAAGCACATAATACATACATATACATATACAAATCAAATAAATAAGGTTCAATTGATTGAGTTCGACTGTGTAGTACCTTAAATCGTAATATAATTTTAGAATTCATAACTTCGTTGAGTGAACGAATAACCTGTGGTGATTAAAGATGCAATAAATGTTTCAAATTATATCCGATTGATTGAAATTGTCTATTGAGAAGTGATCTAAATATCGTTTTTAATAAAAATGAGGGAAATATGCCCCATGTTTTGTCAAAACCCAAGCATCACAGATTCGAGTACAACAAAACGGAAAAAAATTTTTAGCACGATTGTGTTGGAGTTTAAAAAACTAAGAGAATTTCTCCCATCCAATCAAATCAATCTGACTATCCAATGAGAATAACATCATCAACATAATCATAAGAACGAACAATTCTACTACTTGAGAAAGAATAGTACTCGATAAGCAAAGTACCACATCCAATAGAAGAACCCAATACATTTAAAATTGGCGATGTTTCTGAGCAACGATAGATAATTTTAATGAGTTAAGGACTTTAAAATCTGCTACAAAAGAAAAATTGAAACAAGGCGACGATAAAAATAAGAAACCGAATTGAAGTCGCTATGGCGACGTGAGCTTACTAGACGTGAGGCCACAGTTCAAACCCCATGTCAAACATCTCCAACAAAACGAAATGTATAAAAATATTTCTGTGGTGACTTCCTCTCAGCAGATTTCAGGCAAAAAAAACTCTGAGAATAAACGAAAAAATTGCCATTAAAAGTGTCTTAAAAATCTGTCATTCGGAATCGATTTTAAACTGTAGGTCCTGCTACTCATGTATAAAATTAACACACACAACATCAGTGGTGTGAGAAGCTAGATCGTAATCCTGATTAAAGTATTGTAATGACCAATAATGTATGTACGTATGAATAAGAAGCATCTTAAAGCTCATCAAAAAAAAAACAGTACAGCACACATGAAATTGTTGAGTGTAAACTCATGGTCCATGAAAAATTACGGGCTCACTGCTTGTGGCTCCTCTCTTAGCCTAAACTGACCAAACAGTTATGCTTCACAGTTCGTATTCATCGTATTTGGAAATAGGTATACTTCTTCTCTTTTTAGCATCAAAAGAACATAAAAGGATAGGTTTCAGAATAAGAAATAGGCACTGGTGCATAGAGGAAATAGGAGAGCAATTCACTGACTCTTGCTTTTTCTGCTTTTTTCGATTTTTACTTAAATCACACGCTAGGCTGCTATCGATGGCTATCAAACACAAATTAAATGGCACAGCTTATTTAAATTTTGACAGGAGTAAACTGACAGATGCTTGTTGTTAAGTACAATGCATACTCTCAGTTAGGAGGTATGAGATATTCATAGTGAATATTGAAATTCCCCTCCACGACCTACTTTTCATATACTCCTCACTTTATACATACATAAAGGGTGTTTTTTATAAAGGTATAGAACTTTAAGTTGGCATTACTTTTCAAGATGGCGACCGATTTAACAGCTGTCAAGTGATTTATTCTCAGTTTGGTTTGGCAATTCATCATGAATAGACTCACGCCTGAACAACGCTTTCAAATAGTGCAATTTTATTTCGAAAATAATGGTTCTGTGCGGAAAACGTATCGCGCACTACGTCCATTTTATCGTCGACAAAATCGTCCATCAGAGCAGTTAATTCGATTAACCATGGAACGTTTTCGCACCACGTTTACTCTTATTGATAACTCGCATCCCCAGAGACGCTGTACGGTGCGTACAGAAGAAGCTATTGCTGCTGTAGAGCGTAGCATTGAGGAAGACCCGAATGAGTCCATCCGCCATCGAGCACAGGAATTGGAGCTGTGTCCATCCACTTTATGGAAGATTTTGCGGAAGGATCTTGGTTTGCGTGCTTACAAAATCCAACTCGTGCAAGATTTGAAGCCAAACGATCATCAAGTAAGGCGTAGATTCGTCGAATGGGCCCAAAACGAGATTACCGTTGTTCCCGATTTTCATAAGCGAATTTTGTTTAGCGATGAAACGCACTTCTGGTTGAATGGCTACATCAACAAACAAAACTGCCGCATTTGGAGTGAAGGTAATCCTCAAGTGTATGTGGAAACACCGTTACATCCAGAAAAACTGACTGTTTGGTGCGCTTTATGGGCTGGTGGATTCATTGGTCCGTACTTTTTCAAAAACGATGGTGGCCAGAACGTTACAGTCAATGGTGATCGGTATAGAGCCATGATTACTAACTTTTTCATTCCTGAATTGAATAACCATGATGTCCAGGAGATGTGGTTTCAACAAGACGGCGCAACATGTCACACAGCTCGTGCCACAATAGATTTATTGAAAGACACGTTTGGCGACCGCCTAATTTCACGTTTTGGATCTGTGAATTGGCCTCCAAGATCTTGTGATTTAACACCGCTAGACTACTTTCTGTGGGACTATGTAAAGTCATTAGTCTATGCGGTAAAGCCACAAACGCTTGACCATTTGGAAGACAACATTCGCCGTATTATTGCCGATATACGGCCACAAATGTTGGAAAAACTCATCGAAAATTTGACGTCCAGATTGGACTACATCCGCGCCAGCCGTGGCGGTCATATGCCAGAAATCATATTTAAAATGTAATGCCACAAGAATATCTTTCGGATAAATAAAATTCATGTCAATCGAATAATCCATCGTTGTTTTATTGCAACTTAAAGTTCTATACCTCTATAAAAAACACCCTTTACTATGTACATACATAGCCATTATAACCCTTCAGTCAAGGCTACGGCCTAGCATCTCACATCACTTATGTTGTATGTGTTAATTTTATACATGAGTGACGGGACCTACAGTTTAAAGTCGACTCCGAACAACAGATTTTTTGAGAAACTTTTCATGGGAATTTTATTTACTCTCTGAGTTTTTGCAGAAATCTGCTGAGAGGAAGTGGCCGAAGAAATATTTTTTCACATTTCGGTTTGATGTCTGACCTGGGATTTGAACCGAGGTCTTACGTCTAATAAGCCAACACACTACCTACTAGACTACGGCGACTTACTCCTCACTTTATAGCATTTTTATACTTAAACCAGACTTGCTGACTGAATAGCCTAATGACCACTACAGTATTTAATTAATCCAATGCACTCATATATAATTAAAGAATAAACAATTTCGACTTGGGCGACTTTGATTTGTTTTCATTTAAACTGTTGCTATTATTGACTTTTCTAGTTTGCAAGCAAGAAAATAATTCAACCCACCCCCTGCTAATCCGATGCACATGGTAACCTTATTTTCTTTTCATTTCATTTTTTTCTTTATCATTTCTTTTCTTTCTCTTCTTTCTAATACGGTACGTATAATGATGACTATTTCATGTCACTAACTAGAATGCTCTGTCAATGTCATCATTATTGATATGTGGTGGTGGTGGTTGAAGAAAAATTCAAAACAAAATAAACAAACAAAAAAAAATCACACAATAAATTATGAAATATGAAACCAAATACAGTCGCAGCGAAAACTAAACAAATCTCATGCATTTCATGTCACAAAGTTTTATTACAAAATCGTTTTCATGCTCCACTGTTTAATGAAAAAACAAAAACCGGCCGGTATTTGCTGCATCTTCGTATTTAATTTTTGATTCATTCGCATGCATTACTCATTCACTCGCTACGGTTACAGATGAATAGAGATGTTTAAGAAAGCCGTTACTAAATAAATCAATATTTCAATCAAACAGACAATCAAACCAACAAAAAAAAAACAAACAAAGAAGACTTGATTTGATTAATAAAGCTGGAGGGGGGAAGTGTGGGGAAAGGCGGAGGAAATATGTGGTAAATTGATATTTCAATAAATGTGAGCTGGTGGTGTTTATCGGAAATTATTAATGACTCGCGAGAATTTCTGTGTGCGCGGCATTTTCCATTAAACACTACAAATAAACCAGGTGTTGCAGTGGTCACTGTAGCGTCTGGTTAGATACAATATTTGCGGTAAATTATAAACCTATACTGTGAATATATTTTCTAATAAATATTTAACGAAATACATACGTATGTACGTACGTATGTATGTATATAGGCACGTGAGTGAAAATTGATCAATAATTGTTATATTAAGGGAAATTACCATAGAAATGTTGACAATAGCATACGAGGCCAAATTCTTCATAGCATCTGAATCACACTGAACACATGGAAGGCATGTGAAATATTTCTTAAACTAACATCAGAGAAGTGTTCAATGATCAGCAGTTTCTCGCTTGAATTGTGACAAATACTTGACGTATGTCAATGCTTGATTTCCGCCAGAAAAGCATTGGCATATTCACGGTACAAGAACTACTAAAAGACGTAATAGATGCTTCCGATTTGCCATAGTTTTGATTGGATGCCCTGGTTGTTCAGTGAGCTGTGCACTATAGTTAATGTTCTTGAATTTATGATTGTATTGTAGTAAATAATATTGAATAAGTAGCACTTTGGAATCTGAGATTGAGATTACTGCGGCATCTTAAACTGTGGATGCTATTCACAAAAAAAAAAGAATTCAGTAGATTCAAAATCGTAATAATCATAGAATAGTGCTGGATATGTAAAGGAAAACATTTTTTTATTTATTTATTAATTACAATGCAATTACAAATTATATTCTAATTATATACGAGCGGAGAAACTTGGCCATATGCTCGGTGTAGTGTCACAGACCAGAGTCTCTGGTGGGAATCGAACCCACGACCTTCACGCTAATAGTCTAGCACACTACCTACCAGGGTACCCGTAAAGGAAAATTAGTCGCCGTAATCTATTAGGTAGTGTGTTGTCTTATTAGACGTGAGGCCATGGTTCAAACCCCCCAGGTCAGACATCAAAACGAAATATGAAAAAATATTTCTTCGGTGACTTCCTCTCAGCAGATTTCTGCCAAAAACTCTTAGAGTAAAATAAAAATTGTCATGAAAAGTTTCTCAAAAATCTGTAGTTCGGAATTGACTTTAAACTGTAGGTCCCGCCACTCATGTACAAAATTAACACACACAACATAAGTAGCTCAAAGAGCAACACAAGTAGTTTTGAATGAATGCCTCAATTTTCTAGTGCACCTTTCATTATACAGTCTATGTGAGGGCAATGGCTTAAACTTCCATTAGAAACTCTGCTCTTAAATTTATAATCGTATTCATTGAAGTCGCCGTATTTTATTAGGTAGTGTGTTGTCTTAGTAGACGTGAGGCCATGGTTCAAACCCCCAGACTAGAAATCAAGACGAAATATGAAAAAATTTCTCTTCTGCGACTTCCTCTCAGCAGACTTCTGGAAAAAATTCTGAGAGTAAATAAAATTGTCATGAAAAGTTTCTAAAAAAATCTGTCGTTCGGAATCGACTTTAAACTGTAGGTCATGCCACTCGCGTATAAAATTAACACGTACAACATAAGTGGTGTGAGAAGCTAGGTCGTTATCCTCATTGAAGTGTTATGTATGTATCAATGGATGTATGTATGTATGTAATATTAATAAATCAGTAACACTTTCGAATCATAGTTATACGTGTGCAATATGGCATCTAAACATGTGCATGATATACCTAGCAAAAGAGCTCAAAGGAGTCAAACTTAGAATATGTAAAGAAAAAGAGTTAATGCAGTATGATCTTAATTTCCATCTGTGAATCACCTCCAGAGCTCGGAAAAATAAAAATCTCAGCTGGTCAACACCCGTATTTATGCAACATTAATAACAAGTGTGTCTGTGTTTTTGTATAGGTAATATTATCAGATAATTTACTACTACAAGCTGCTTTTAACGTAATTGGTCATTATAATCCTTTAGTCAGGATTACAACCTAGCTTCTCCCACCTACCATGTTCTATGTGTTAATTTTATCCAAGACTAATTGGACCTACTGTTAAATATCGGTTCTGAACGACAGATTTGAGAAACTTTTAATGGCAATTTTATTTTAATCTCATATTATTTGCCACAAAATTACTTACTTATTTCGTTGGTCACTGAAACCCTTTAGTCATGATTACAACCTAGCTTCTCCATCAACCATAGTACAGTAGGACCTTGATTATCCGTGATGGTCGGGACCGGAAGCATTCCGGATAATCGATTTTCCCGGTTAATTGAGTACCAATTTTGGCTAGTTTTTTAATAGATATTTTTATTAGTTAATAAATGAATATGTACATATTTATATAAAAACTAAATAATTGAAAGATTTTATGTACATACGTGTTTCAAAAATATAAAAAAAAATAATTTTGTCAGAAAACAGTGAACAGTAGATAAGGATTTCATGTTATGTAATTTCTAAAAATAATCAATTAATGTTGTTTGTCTCTTCTTTTTCAATTTTGTATTTTCATTTACAAGTTTTCGCGGATAATAGAGGTAATCACGGTTAAACGATGCAGAAAAATTTAAGTCGATGCAAAAAATTTTCTTTTTCCATCCCGAATAATTGATGTTGCCGGATAATCGAATCACGGATAATCAAGGTCCTACTGTATATGTTTTAATTTTATTCATGACTGGCCAGGCCGAACGACAGATTTGAGAAACTTTTCATGGCAATTTTATTTACATTATAGGGTTTTTGCCACCAGATTTCTGAGAAGAAATTGCAGAAAAATTTCTTTTATATTTCGTTTTTGTTTGAGATGTTTGAGCTGGCGTTTGAATTATGGACTCACGGTTAATAAGCCAACACGCTATCCATTAAATTGTAGCGATATCGAGCTTCTACTTCATTCCTTAATTCTTAAGTCATGTCAATAATTGGATCGAGTCTGAAGATACCAAATGCCCACAAACGGTAAACTTTGAAGAAGGAATTATAATCCATACGGAATACACCAGAAACAGAATGTGAAATTCCGGTAGCTTGTATGGAAGGTTTTTATGTACAAAGCCCTTACACCTCAGATCTGATACAAAGTGATTACCACTTATTTCTGTATATGGAAAGTAAATAATTTTGCTGATGAAAAAAATCGCTGGTGAGAATAATTTTTCCAGGATTTTATCAATAGGATTGCAGTTATCATAATAAAAATAACAACTTATCGAAAAAATGATTCATAATTGATCGTAGCGGGGTTCTTTATAGACAAAGAAGCCCATCTCTGTCTACAGAACCCCATCTTTGTCTACCGCTTAGTATTAGAATTTAATTTTCTAAGCGATCTCGTTTGTATAGAGAATGTGACCTTTGATAGCCTCATCACTGATAGCAAAAGCAAACGCTTTTGTGTCTACGTCAGATATGGATTACTCAAATGAATGGCGTAGTCTCACAATGGTCGTAACTACTATTATCTAATCTCTCCTAAACATTTGCGTTAAGGGAAACATTTTAAACATTCTCTTGAACAGCAGGGGGAATATATGCTAGGGAAGGGTATAGAAAATTAAGATTTTTTAAATTAAACTTTATAACAGAAAAGTTATTCAGTTGTATTACGAAATAAATCATTCACTTTAAATTTGATTCAAAATTGAATTTTAATTTTAATCTTTACCTTTTAATTTATTCTTTTTCCAGGTACTTGAATCAAATGTCAATCAACTATTAGATGAGGTCAAAGAATTTAATGCCGATCTAATGGAAGTGAAAAGATTAGATGATCTTATCGAAACTTTAAGAGATTATAGTGGACCAACCATATACCATGAATGGCCATTTCCTTTAGTATGCCATGCCACAATTGATGAGGCCGATTTAGCACAAACGTTAAATACCAACGGACTATTGACATCATGATGATTTCTTCTTTATATATTATTATTATATAATACAAACACATATAAATACATATACATACATACACATCGAAATGGACTGTTATTTTTATTATTTTATTCTTATTGTAAAATATTTTTTAGTAAAAATATCTTTTTATTTTCAATACTTTTTAAAATAAATGGTATTTTTTTTCATTTTAAAAAAGAAATCGAGCTTTTTTATATGTGGATACTTGCAAACAAAAACAAACATGTACTGTGTTAATTAATTTTACACAGAAGTTATAAACTTTTAAGCGGACACTATCGCAGTTAGTAGGAGTTTTAATTCGGTAGTAAAGTTTGTAACACAACAGAAAATTAATAGATTTTCGGTTAATCATGCAGGGCATGTAATATCCCTGTGGTAAAGAATAAGTAGTTGAGGCTTTAACTTTCTAAATATTTGTAATCTGGCCGACACTAGATTATTCAAAGCCTAATATAAGAATTTGTAACTAAGAAATGATCAGATGAGGAGACAATTTTCAAGAGAATTGTATATTAACTGTAGGTAGGTAGGTTGAAGTGATAGTCTGCACACCAAAAGCACACTTAAGCACGCATAGCGGCCCGTTGTAATGCCACGGGTAAGGGTAGTCTCTGTACTGGCCGAGTTCCACCGAGCTGGGGAAGAAGTTGATTAGCGCAAGAAACCCGAAAGTTTGGTAAACGAACATCAATGGATGATAACTCCGTCAAGCTAACAAGGTTTGGAGAGCTAAATAACATATATCCGCACCAAGCAAGAGATGGGCTTTGACAAAGAAAGTGGATAACAGTCTCCTCTTCCTCAGCAGATACGCATTCAAGGCAGAAGTCGTTAAATGTGAGCTGCATTCTCTCGGCTTGTCTTCCCATAACACAAGTATGGCCACTTTGTTCGAGATGACATTGCGATCAAGTCTGAGCAATTGGTTGGTGCGCCTTGTATCCATCGAGGGCCAACTATAGTAAACAATCATAAAATAGAATGCATACGTGAGTAGCGACACAGAAAGGTAAGTGCTTCTTCTGTATTATGAAATGTGATGTATAGTAGAGTAAAAGGTGATATAATAACTACGCTATATACAGTGGTGGCCAAGAATTTAAGACACGACATTTTACTTATAAATACATTTGTGATAATTTTTACATCTTATCAAAAATATTTTAGGTCCATGATATTTTTCTTAAGATTTTAGTAATATTAGGAAGAAAAACTAATAATATTTTGCTACCTATATTTAGTTAAGAATTTTTATTTACATATTATATAGATCAAGACAAAATGCTAGTCGGGATTTGATATTTTTTTGACACAAGTGGTTTACGTTGTGCAATACACCCACGCAAGTTTTTCTCATTTAGACATTTTCTTATTGCCCTAGACGACATGTCGATACCAAAATCCAATACAATTTTATTCTTTATTTTACTTGAGCTCGTGAAAGGATTATTAGCAGCTACTTTATGGTGTGGTTTTTCGGGCTCTAGGTTGGTGTTTGACATTTTTGATGGTACCATGTTGCTTGATGTGTTCCAGCGCGTTGTAGATTTTGCATCTAGAACATTTAAGCAGCTTGGATATCTCCATTTTTATTTTTCCATCAAATTTTAATTGTTGGATCAGTTTTCGCTCGGCATCGGTATTCCAAGTACCTCTGACCATTTATAATTAAATATTTCTATGTATTCCAACATAAAATAAAATAAAACATTCGTTGCTCAACGTTTAGCTTCAAAAAACACCAAAAAATCACTTAAAAACCAGATATCTCTGAAATGTCTTAAATTCGTGGCCAATTTAAAATAAACGTTTTTACAATAATATGATCAAAAAGCAACAAAATGTAAAAAGAAACAAAATAAAATAATGGTACTTTTTCTTAGTATTACAGGGTACATAGAAGAATAAAGAATATCAATTTTGATATTACAGGATTGTAAATATTATCAAAACTAAATCAGTCATATGACGTGTCTTAAATTCGTGGCCACCACTGTATATAATAGGATTTGTAAATGATATTGCTCGACCATGATGACTGAATTCTGATCATTCAATCTTGCCCCGAGTCAATGATTATAGCTCTAACTGATCATACAAAAAAGACACCAAAAAGGTATCACGGCATACATGAAAAATTCTATGATTGATACACGATTTTCTTGGCCCTAAATATCTATTGCGTAGATGCCTGAGTTGTTGTTACAAAGATGACTCTAAACATAGTGTTAAAACAGTACTGGATCTCTGTATTGAAGAACCATAAACTATAAAATGCCTCCAGCTTCGTTACAATAACACAAAATGTTGGTTGAAAATTTCTGAATTAAGTTAGCAATTGCAGCGACAGTCCCCATTCTTTAGATAGACAAGTATTTCTCCGTATTGTAAAAGAGACACGAAGTTGCTTTAATCACGTTATATATTCTCCACTGTTTGTTAGGGATAGTTTAAGAGTTTTTCCGGGCATTTGATAATGGGTGCCAGTCCGAATTACCAGTCAAAAATTCCGAATACCACACTCTAACTTTTTTTTTTGTTTTTTAGAGCTCCTTAGATTTCAACAGAACACTTCTGTTTCATCAGTATGCCGAAACAAAAGTATTTCAAACTATAAGTTGACTATCAGGTCTTTCACTTCCTATCTTTAAATCACCAAAAATAAAAACAAAGTGTGTGTGAGATATCATCGAAACCTTTTATACGTTTGAAAGACCTATTGACACCATTAAGTGGGGAAAATGACATTGTTAACGTGTTTAGCACGACTGCTCTGGGTGGAGCACACCCGAAGGCGTTATTTTTCCATGACTATTTCACTTACATAAGGTTTTTGGCCTTGATAGGGCTGTGGTCTGTGGCTTATTCGTATACGAATGTGACTTCAAAAAATTCCCCGCAAGAAAAACTCTAACGAGGTTAAATCGCACAATCTCGGTGGCCATTTTATATCACCTCCGCGTGAGATGACCCTCAAATCGTTAGTGGACATTATTCAAAGTGGCATGAGCAGTAATGCAAATATAGTCATCCTCTTCAAACCACAAGTCATTGATTTTCAAATTATTCACATCAAGACAAAAAAAAAATTGGTAATCATCGACCTGAAGTCGCCGCAGTCTATTGGGTAGTGTGTTGGCTTATTAGACGTCAAGCCAGGGTTCGAGCCCCAGGCCAGACATCAAAACAAAATACAAAAAGTATTTCTTCGGCGAATTTCTCAGCAGATTTCTGGCAAAAGCTCTGCCATGAAAGGTTTCTTAAAAATCTGTAGTTCGGAGTCGATCTTAAACTGTAGGTCCCACCACTCATGTATAAAATTAACACACACAACATAAGTGATGTGAGAAACTAGGTCGTAATCCTGAAGGGTTGTAATGACCAATTATGTATGTCTGTATGTAATCATCGACCAATAATGCTCGCCGCTGACAGTGAGGTTGTGGCCAAGGCGTTCTCAAAGAAATATGGACCGATGAAGCCGCCAAACCCAAATACACATCAAATAGTAACTTTTTCGGTATGCCTTGGAAGCACTTGGATCTCATGTAGATTGTTATCGTTCCCAAATACAACAATTTTGCGTGTTCATGCACCAATACAACAACCAATACCAACAGAACATTCGATAAACAGAATATTTCGATAAAACAATTTAACAAGAACGGCGGAACCTATAGTTTAAGTTCGACTCCGAACAACAGATTTTTAAGAAACTTTTCATAACAACTTTAGTTACTCTCAGGATTTTTGCCAGAAATCTGCTGAGAGTAAGTCGCTAAATTCAGTTGAAGATGTCTGGCCTGGGGTTTAATAAGCCAACACACTACCTACTAGACTACGGTGAGTACTCACAGCAATAAATATGGAATACAAATGGGTACTTGGAATACTAGAACTCTTCCCGAATCTTTTAATTTTGTGAAGAATTCCTCAAATTTGAATTACTTATACTACGGCCCGTGAATGTACGTAGATAACAGGATAACAGGTTTTTGCCAGAAATCTTCTGATGGGAAGGCGCCGGAGAAATATTTTTTATATTTCGTTTTATTTGAGATGTCTGATCCAGGGGTTGAACCACGGTCTCTCGTCTAATAGGCCAACATGCAATCTACTAGACTATCGATCGTCATTTAATTTAAATCATTCAGTCGCTCCAGGTCTTCAGACAATCCACGAATGTGACACTTTGAACAGGACCGATTGTAAATATTGCAACACCAGAACATTTTGATGCTTAGGGCACTACGAACCAACCTCGAAATTTGTTTTGAAACTTCTTAAATATTAAAAAAAAAATAAATTGCTTACATTTAAAGTGTACAATTCAGTCGGTCTTCACCTACGGTAAATTTCTTTAAAATTTAACGTTTCTATTCTATTAAATTGAAAATTTTTCTAAAAAAAATTTTTCGCAAAATTGAAAAAATCCCTTTCATCCATACCCACATAAATATACATATATGTATATACATACCACTTGTATGGTAAGTATGAAGTAAGTATATACTCCAGCTTATAGTACATATGTATATGTATTTGAATGTAGTTTTTTTTGAAAATGTTTACATTTCAAATGCTCGTATACAATCTAAACCGAATGTTTGTGGTTAAAAAGTTCTAAACGTTAACATGATATAGATTAGGGGTTAAGTTCAGAACAACAGTTTACAAAATAAATACTATGAATGAAATAAAAATAAAAATAAAAATGAAAATAAATAAACTGAACATTATTTTAATTTATCATTGGAATAAAGTTTTAATTTTTTTTCTATTTTTTCTTTCTATGTTTTTTAATGCCTTTGAATTAAATATTTGTGGGAATAAAATCCAAAACCGTTTATTGTAGTTCGGGAAAACTTTTTATTTAAATGAAATAAAACGTCTGGCCAGTGAGTGATGATTTGATTAGAGGCACAGCGAGTGAATCAAATTAAAACAGAAATTAAATCAAAATAGAAATTAATTAAATTTTTATAGAAAATTTCAATACATACGTATAAATATCACAGTATGCACCAAGTACGTATCCAAAACAAAAGTGTAAAAACTGAAGTGTTACGTTTTTACCTTTTAAAATATGCGCTCGTGGATTGCAAATAAAATAAAAATAAATCTTTTATTTAGTTTTAATTAAAATTCTTTATTATTCGCACAATTCTGTGTGCCACAATTCACAACTTGATGTAAACAACAACAATTGCTTTTCTTTGTTATTCCCCTGTTTATACCCTTTTCATAAACAATAACAATTACTAGGCAATTATTCAACAGATCTTTGTAATGGAGATCTTCAAACCATGATTACTCTCTTCAATCACACCGCGTCGTCACACAAAACTAACTGAACTTCACTAACTTCAATCGCCTGCTTTTCCTTGCCAATAGAAGAAAATTTCTGAAGATGTTAGTCAGAAAAAGCACACGTTTGAAGTGTTACGATACGGCTTATCGGTTAACAGGATTGACGATCATTTATAGCTCTTTACTGCCTATAATGAAACTATCTAGGGAAAGTATTTGACAACAAATGAGCAGCTTGATTCAATAGAAGAGGAATTCTGTTTTATTCGAACATTAACGGCCAGCACACACCCGCAGTGACTTGTCTGAAAGTATTCTACTTTGGTTGGAGAAACTTCGCAGAAACTTTCTCTAGCTCTCTGACAACAATGGTTCCATTGATTGATTGATGTTTTTACTTCTACAGCGTCAGTATTTGAGAAATAATCAGGGCTAATATATCTACTTTGCCCAGTAAGACATTTAGGCGTCCTTTTAGTAACCCAACTAAAATGAAGGCATCTTTAGGAGACACCCATTTATACATACAGGCCTTCAGCGATAATTTATTAAGGAAATGAGAAACCTCTTTACAAAGAGAGAGGGAGAGATGTTACAAGGCTACCTTGTTGTGAAAATCGCATCTTAACATAAATTTTTTTACGCCGAGGAGGGGTAAATGTACCTAACCGCATCATAGAGGAAGTCGGCACATCCTCCGTGTGTGGAGCCCTCACTCACTAAATCCCCACCTCGTATCCTGTGGACTTGTTTGTGCCCACTCAGGAACTGTGATGGTATTACTTCGGAGTGGAGTCCCTTTGGCTCTTTGACATCTCCATGTCTATATCTGCGTCCGGATTGCGTATCGAAAGTTGAGGAGACATCTAAGCGTCTCCACTATTACTTTCGTCTAAATCATCGTTTCGGTTTCGTTTAACACGTGTGACAGCATCACCTATGCCGACATGCCTACTTGTTCTGCAGCCTCAAGGTCCCTATTTTTCCGTCTCAGAATGCGATCTACGTAATTCACCACCGAGATCTAATCTCCACTAATCGCAGTTATGACCTCGACAATGTTAGCGACTGGGATCGTTCCAATGTTGTTTTCCCTGAAGTAAGCGGTTATGTGACTTCCAGCCGATTGCGCCTTATAAATCTCCATCCGCTTCGCTGCCAGCAGATCCACAGGGATTATACCCCCTATCACCAGTACGGCTAGAGCGGACAATGTACGATATGCCGACGCGATACGCAATGCAGCCGTTCTCTGTACCGATACAGCCGTTCTCTGTACCGAGTTTGCCCGCTTCTTAACATCTAGTGTTTCGGCTCAAATCTTACCATCAATTAGGCTTCCCGGTAGTCTAGTAGGTATTTTTGCGACCAAAAGTTGAGAAGACTAAGAATTCGATTCAAGCCAGAGGCTCTGGTCTATTAAAAAATACGTCAAATTTGCGGATTAATTGAATGAAAATTTGCAGACATCTATTTCCCCTTTTTTTTTACAACAAACTGTTGTCTACAAACGCGATGCACGGTATGAATAGAGATCTTCTTCTGGTCTTAGTTGAAAAATTCAGGCTACAACAATTACTCCAGGATCTTTCACGAACCCAAATGGATTATGAGTTTATAATGACTCACCTATTTAGTCCAAACTTACTCATCTTGTGACTCAACTTAGAAAACAAATTAATTCATTTACAAATTCTAACATTTTTCTCATTTCACTTCAATCAATTTTCTTTGCCTCTGATCATTATTAGGTTTATAGTTCTCATTGCTCATATCAGGCATCCACATCACAAGTAAAATTGTAATTGCATGAGAAATAATATTCAGAGGCCAATTAATTGGTCACTCCTTGTTGTTGATTAATAAACTCCGAAGCACATTAATCTACAGCAGAAAGATGTTTTCCTTCTGTTTTCATATTTAATATTTAAAGAAACGTCAGTTTTCATTCCGTTATTAATTATTATTTTTGTTGTTGTTGTTGTTGAAAACTCTTTACTGTTCTCTGCTGATACGAATATTATTATTTAAATAATTCTTCTTGTTTTTGTTATTGTCATCTTGTTTTTAATTTTACCCACAATGTCAATATTATTTTTGGGTTACATACGAAGGAAATAAATATAAGACAGACGATATGAATTTATATTTCCTTAGTGTGACTGTAAACACCCTACAATTTGAAATCGCTTTCGATTCTGATTTTATAAAAAAATACGAATATAAGATCAGAGGTGGCAGCATCTTTCAAATGTCCGCCACAGCTTCTCTAAGTGAATTGTCCAATTTTTCATGACTGCAGCGCATAAGTAAGAGTGAATTTTCCCGATGACATGAGAGGACCGCTGTGGTTTGTGGCTATTAGCCTACCCTACAAGAAAAAGTCTAACGGATTAAAACCCCACTATATTGGTAGTCAGTTCACATCACTTCCACTTAAGATGACCATGTCCTCAAATCGCTTGTACAGAATATCTAATGTGGCATGAACTGTATGGGACGTAGCGGCGAACCTGTTGAAACCATATGTTATTGGAGTCCAGATCCTTCAATTCGGGTTGAAAGTAGTTGGTTATCATCATCCCATAGCGCTTGCCACCGACATTGACAGCGATCAACGTTGTTTTTAAAGAAACATAAACCGAAGACGCTGCCTGCCCAATATCCAAATAAAAGCTATTTTAGGAGACATTCCGCAATTGCTTTTGTTCACGTACCCATTCATCCTGAAATACATACATACATAACTGGTAATTACAATCCTTCAGTTAGGATTACAACCTAGTTTCTCACACCAGTATTGTATACATGATTGGCGGAACTTACAGTTTAAAGTCGACTCCAAACGACAGATATTTGAGAAATTTTTCAAGACTCCCAGAGTTTTTGCCAAAAGCATGCTGAGAGGAAGTCGCCGTAGAAATATTTTTTTCATATTTCGTTATGATGTCTGGCCTGGGGTTTGAACCGTGGCCTCACGTCTAATAAACCAACACTCTACCTACTAGACAACGGCGACTTCCTTCCAGTAAACTATTTCCAAATTCCAACACAATGCACTACATAAGTAGGGGCCATCCTCTGAGCGTTAATTTAAATTTAAAAAAGTCAATAAAATATTGAAGTCTCTATAGTCTACTGCTAATTGCTCTTTACAACCCTTTAGTCAGGATTACGACCTAGCTTCTCACACCACCTATGTTGTATATGTTAATTTTATACATGAGTGACGGTACCTACAATTTGAAGTCGACTCCGAACGACAGATTTTTGAGAAACTTTTTCTCGACAATTTTATTTTACTCTCAGAGTTTTTGCCAGATATTTGTTGAGGGGAAGTCGCCGAAGAAATATTTTTCATATTTCGTTTTGTTTTGGGGATGTCTGACCTGGGGTTTGGACCGTGGCCTCACGTCTAATAAGCAAATAAGGCAGTGTGTCACCTACTAGACTAGGGCGACTTCAATATCGTTGAAGGTTATTTATTGTTGAAAAATAGGGTCAAGCTAGGCCAGCTGCTCCAGAACCCATTCAGATCACATACGTCGTTATCTATGGCCGTTTCCTAGACCTGGCCATGCATAAAACGGAATTGCTGCTAATCACTGGTCGTCGTATCCCCTTGCATGTGGACATGAGTATTGGAAACGAGGTAATTAGGGAATAAGGCTGGACCCCAGACTGACATTCTCGTATCAGATTCAGTACTCGGCTAACAAGGCTCAGAAGATCAATGGACAGCTCAGCAGATTAATGGCGAATATTGGAGGCCCGCGGAGACTCCTGATGGAGGTTGGAAACAGCATTATGCTTTATGGGAGCGAAATTTGGGCAGAAACACTAGATGTTAAAAAGCGGGCAAACTCACTTATATCGGTACAGATAACGGCTCCATTGCGTATCGCGTCGGCATATCGTACAGTGTCCGCTCCAGCCGTACTGGTGATAGCGGGTATAATCCCTGTGGATCTGCTGGCAGCGGAGCGGATTGAGATTTATAAGGCGAAATCGGCTGGAAATCACATAACCAGTTACTTCAGGGAGAACACCATTTCAAAATGGCAAAAACGATGGAACGAGGAAGATGGTCGGCGAGACTTATTCCGGACATAAGGCCATGGATTGGTCGGAAATTTGGAGAGGTAAACTACTACGTTACACAGATGCTATCGGGTCACGGATATTTTAGGAAATATCTGCACAGAATGGGAGGATATGACGACTTCCTCTATGGTGCGGTTGGGTACATTTACCCCTCCTCGGCGAAAAAAATCTATGGCCGTTTATTTTCGGGCGTTTAGGTCGGAGTCTTCTGCATACTCACGAGGACGAAACGCTAGATCCGCTTCGGACCATATTGATAAAACAATAATGTTGAAGTCTAAGCCCTTGACTTCTTTGGATGATGAAAACGAAAAGATATACTTGGTACTTTTTCTAAGGTATCTTTTTTCTTTTCAATTCATGTTAGCAAAGGGCTAACGAAACGATACTGATACCACCACAGTTAGACCACAAACTGGAGATATACCTAATAGAGTGTAGCGTATCATAGAATCGTAGCTTATTTACTGAATGCATCTTCATATGTTGAAGGGCATATTCATAATTTATTGCTGCAAATATGGAAAAAACTGAAACAGCCTGCTGACAACTGAACTGAACTCTCGTGGACTATACCGGACTGGACTCACAGATAATATTTATTTTAAATGACTCATTCAATGTCAAAGTGGATGGAATAAAAAATGTAAAGAAAAAAAATTGTTTTTTTTTGTTGTTGTTTTATTTTTGTTTTACATCGGTTGTAAATGCTGGACGTAACCACAATTTAAATAATATCATGTAAAGCACAGAAGAAGAAAAAAAGGCAATGTTGGTGAAAGAAAAAAAAAAAGAAATATGAAAAGTGTCTCATTATCGTATGGAAATAATTACGTATGTTGTTATTGGTTGTATTTTTTTAAATGAAGTACGAATATATGGTCTGTTGCAAGTGACCACCATTAAACTATAAGATGCAATAACTGCTTCACAATCGTATTAATTAATAATCTTATTTAAAACAACAACAACAACAACAATTACAATAAAAAAATATTTATGAAAAAAACCAAAAACGAAAAGAAGAGTAAAAAAATAAAAATTTATCAACATTAAACGCGTTCAAGTGCTGGCTGCTAGGGTAGATAGTTGCATGATGGCTGGCCATAAGCAGTAAACAGCAACAGTAGTTGTTATTGTCAATTTTAATTATAGTAGTTGTTGCATACATACCATACATACATATGTTTATCTCCTTATATAAATAAGATGAATGTTTTAATTACTTATTGTATCTATAAAGGCCCTATTAACTATCAACTGCCTATAACTTTACAGAAGACATGAATGATAATGATTGATGGAAAAAATTGAAAAATATGAAAATTTTAAGAATACTTGAGTGGATGGATGATTAACGCTCGACAAGCTCATAATTCAACTTTGTGTTCGTATAGTGCATGCATTTTCAAGCGTACATAGTAATTTATAAAAAATTATGTTAGATACGCATTGTTAGATGATATTTGTAAGTCATTTACACAAATACTGCTAAAGT
This sequence comes from Sarcophaga subvicina, assembly GCA_936449025.2. Classification (NCBI taxonomy): domain Eukaryota; kingdom Metazoa; phylum Arthropoda; class Insecta; order Diptera; family Sarcophagidae; genus Sarcophaga; species Sarcophaga subvicina. The sequence goes on along the minus strand of OW388083.2, from coordinate 100,324,509 downwards.
ATTCATAATCCATACACTTCTTTCTAATTTCTTGCTTAGAGAAGTTTCCCACTTGAAGATTTATTCTCCATCAAGTTGAGATTACGTCACACAATTAAGGGATATGAAGACCAACCTTTTCACCACAGAGATCAGGACCACCAACACTGCTCATGTATTAAGCCATATAAAATGCTTTTGGTTTTCAATTTAATTTCATCGCAGTAGAGTTTCTACATGGATTATTCTAAACATGGAGATAGGACGGGCCTATGACTTTATATAGTACAAGCAGAAATTAAACTTTACCTCCGGCCACTACACCATAATTCAGTTTTTCAAGCTGAGTTACAGGCGATCAGGGAATATATTGACGTATAGGTTTTTAAATATCTTCAGTCAGATAGTGAAATCGCAATTAGAGGAATAACATCCAGAAATATGGGATCAAAGACCGTCATAATTATGTACATAATCGGTCATTACAACTCTTCAGCCAGGATTACGACCTAGCTCCTCACACCACCTATGCTGTGTGTGTTAATATTGTATATGAGTGGCGGAACCTACAGTTTTAAGTCGACTCCCAACGACAGATTTTTTTAAGAAACTTTTCATGTCAATTCTTTATTTACTCTTACAGTTTTTGCCAGAAATCTGCTGAGAGGATGTCGCCGAAGAAATATTTTTTCATATTTCGTTTTGTTGGCAATATATGACCTGAAGTTTGAACCGTTGCCTCACGCCTAATACGCCAACACACTACCTACTAGGCTACGGCGACTACAACTTTCTCACTTACTTACTTGATTGGCCATTAACAACCCGATTAATCGACTTCGGCCTGCCTTAACACATCCCATTAGGCGTCTATGTTTCTTGCGCCCTATTGCCAATTGTTCACACCAAACCATGACAGGGTTTCATCGATTTCGTCAAATGCAAACAAGGTCATCCTCTTCGTCGACTTCCGCAAATCGCCACATCAATCACCTGTTTCGCCGGAGCATCCTCTTCCATTCGAACGACATGGTCGAGCCAACGCAACCGCTGCGTGTTAATACGCTGCACAACGTCCATGTCTTTGAAAATCTCATACTGCTCATTGTTGGATCGAATGCGGAAATCATCTCCAACTAGCACAGGACCGAAGATCTTACGTAGGACTTTTCTCTCGAATACTCTCAAGGCTGCTGGATCAGTCCTTAATAGTGCCTTGATGCATAAAGAAGCACGGGGAGGATATTTATATAGGACGGGACTGGACCTCCTACGGAACGAAAACCCTATGGAACGAAACGTATTATATGGGTTCCTAGTCATGATGAAGTGATTGGAAATGAGGAAATGAATATTCTGAGCCAAAGTACTACATACAATAAGCTTGGACAACCAATGCCTGTCAGTGACAATGACACTGTAGTCAGAATTACAAAAATTCTTTGGAGCGTTCCTAATGAGCATTTTAAAACTATTGTGCTCCCCTCCCATTTCATATTGTATCTCTTTAATGTCTCCTTCAAACCTATTGCCTAGACAAACTTCAGCATGCTGTTTGGTGCCAACAATGACAATTCCCTGCTTAGCCACTGATATTCATCCAGATGTTTCCTTCTGGAATACAATAATACCCCACAGGTTTCAAGAATGTGTTCTGAAAGTCCATTCTCATTGTATGAAAAAAATACATGTTGCAGTCAATAAAACCCCCATTCTTAAGAAGTGTTACCTGAGTCTGCAGTGAACTGTGAAAGAACCAATTACCAACCTCCGGTTATTGCATATATGCAAGACTCAGATATTCTCTTATTATAATTCAACAACAAAAGTTTTGATTGCGTCAAACCCACTTGGTTTAAGAAGAGTCCTTGCTTCTTTTTATCTTCCTTTTCGTTGAGTATTCCTATCCAAACATCCGCCCCATTCCACAGAAGCCTTATTAACGCTATGAAAACTCTGTTTCTCATAAGGTCGTCTGCTTTCTCATTGCCGAAAATTTTCACATGATCTGGGATTCAGGAGATAAGATCCACAATGATAAGATCCAGATAATATCCTAAATAGGATTTTATGTAGTCTTTTGAAAGGAGACTTGTTACCGATTAAGCGATGTTTCAGCCTAATGGTCCTAACAAGACGTCATATGCTCCTTGACATGCAGTAATTTCTAATCTAATTAAATCTGTTCCAGAAGTTACAACCGGGAAATTGCCATCCTGATCTCATCTAGGACTAGACGATGGTAATCTAAAAATGTTAGAGGCTTTTGCGGTATTGTAAAGAAAATCATTCCTCAAGTATGTATCCAGATTTCAGGCTGCTCCTAAATTTGAACATTAAAACCGTCAGGAAATTGAAATATCACTTGAAATTATGATCTGAAACATATTTACTTACTTACTTAACTGATAATTACAACTCTTTAGTCAGGCTTACGAGCTAGCTTCTCTTACTACCCATGTTGTGTGTGTTTCTTTATCTTAGCGGGATCTACAGTTTAAAGTCGACTCGGGACGACACATTTTTGAGAAAATTTTCGTGGCAACATTATTTACTCTCATGGCCATTATTACAAGTTGCCGTTAACTAAAGGGAGGATTTTAACGGGTAGATAAATTGCTTTTTATAAATTTTATATCTTTATAATTATTATAAGTAGACGATAAGGTAGAAGTGAGCGTTAAGCTAAAGGGATTATCATACTACTGGTAACTATTAAAGTCAAGTTTATGTCTGAACTTGCCATATTATTATTATTTTCAATATGGCAACTTCAAATATAAACAAAGTGAGCAAATACAACAATAAAAAGAAACCCATCATTGCCACTGCGTTTAAAATGATTTAATTAAGCAATGTCGATAACACTGCCGGCACTGCCATATTTTTGAAAAAGTTAACTTTATTTTTTGAAGTCGCCGTAGTCTAGTAGGTAGTGTGTTGGCTTATTAGACGAAAAGCCAGAGTTCGAGCCCCAGGCCAGACATTAAGATAAAATACAAAAAGTATTTCTTCGGCGACTACCTCTCAGCAGAATTCTGGCAAAAACTCTGAGAGTAAATAAAATTGCCATGAAAAAGTTTCTCAAAAATCTGTCGTTCGAAGTCTACTTTAAACTGTAGGTCCCACCACTCATGTATAAAAATTAACACACACAACATAAGTGGTGTGAGAAACTAGGACATTGTACAATGGGTCAATTCGACCTCCGGGTACTGTACTTGTCTTAATTGACAAGTACACGTCCTCTAATCTAACCTAACTTAACTTTATTTTATCTGTAGGTTGTAATAACGAAAAGAAGTTAAAGGTGACTTTAAAGTTCACTTTAGCTAAAGTTACCTTTAACTAAAACCAACTTTAACGGGAAGTTGTAATAATGGCCCTCAGACTTTTTGCCAGAAGATTGCTGAGAAGAAGAAATATTGTTCGAGATATCTGAGGTGGGACTTGAACCACAGGTTTGAAACTAATATCCAAACACAATACCTACTAGATTACGGCGACTACAACAAAAGAATTGTTTTGTTTTTTTCGTATGGAGACCTATTTACAGAGTTATAAACATTTAAATTTTTTTTTTTTTTTAAACATTACAATCAACATAACAATTGTACAAGCATAACCCTCTAACTGGGTGGTGTGATAAACTCCTTGTTAAACTATAGCAACCATAACTGACTCCATATATAACCCGAATAAACAAACTAATGAAAATACTAGAAATACTCTCTTGAATTAAACAAAAGAAAATGCCTTTATGGCAATAGAAAATAAATAGAAAACATTATATTATTAAGAAAAAAAAATTAAATAAAATGTGTTCATATAAATACAACTTCAATATAAAGTTTAGATAACATAGCCAATAAAGGAAAAAAACAAATTAGAAAAAAAAAGAAGAGAATCTTTTATCATTTTTCTAATAAATTATTAACAAAGGATTACACAAATAAAGGCTTAAAGGTAAATACATACTCAAAAAGAAAAAACAACAAGAAAATAAGAAAAGAACTCTAATAAATGAAAAGAAAATATTTACAGAATAGAGCAGCAGCAGTAGAAGTGCACTACAAATACCATCGAATGGAATAAAATACGAAACAATGAAATGAAATGGCAAAACAAAGATTATGAAACCATTTAAAAAGAAAAGAAAAAAAGAAGCCGAAAAGAACAATCAAAAGCCATTATTTGTTTGAAAAACCGGAAAAGGAAAATCAAGTGCAATAAGAAGCCCTCATTTTAGGGGAGTCGTAAGGAAAGTCATTTAATGAAATGTCGATTTCGAAAATACGGGTTAAATCGGCTGTAATCAAAAATAATGATAAAAATGCTACTGCTAATACAACAACAACAACAACAACAATACTACCATTTAAGGGAACAATAACGAATGCCACATCTACAGGCACAATCACAGCCACAACCACAACTTTCACATCAAATGCAGCAATAACAACATGTTGTATAACTCCAACATTAGAAACATCATCAATAATATTGACCAACAACACAAACACCACCACCACCATACCAGGATCACCTAAAAATAATGACCAAAGTAAAGCCAAAATATTATCCTCTTCCACATTATCATCAGCAATACCAGGAAATAAATCAGGAAAAACTTCAAATACGAATACTACGTCTACAGTAATAGCAACAAACCCAATAACAACTGCAACTGCAACTACAACCACAACTTCATTAGGTATTAAAAACATTTTGATTTCTTTATAAAATCATTGCTTATGAGGGATTAAAGAGATTTAAAATTGAAATGAGAAATTAGGAATCCTTACTTTGGCAATCAAAGTGGACTTGAAATTGATTTAAAAATATTTACAAGAAGGAATACCTTCATTACATTACCATTGAACTTGCCACACAATTTCATCTTTATTGAGGCATATTGGACAGATTTTTGAGAAATTTTTCATGGCAATTTCATTTACTCTCAGAGTTTTTGAGATAGAGTTTGAGAGGAAGTCACCGAAGATATAATTTTTCATATTTTCGTATTGATGTCTGGCCTGGGGTTTGAACCGAATCCTGACCTCTAATAAGCCAACACACTATCTACTAGGCCACGGGACTTCAAAAAAATTAAAATCTCAAAAATCTATCGTTCGGAATCGACTTTAAACTGTATGTCCCGCCACTCATGTATAAAATTAACACATATAACATCAGTGGTGAAGCTAGGTGCGAAGCTAGGTCGTAGTCCTGACTAAAGGGTTGTAATGACTAATTATATATTATGTATTGAGGCATCTTGAGCAGATGACGTAACTAAAGCAATATTACCACCATATTCCTGCACGAACTTTGATTGATTATAGTTTCTCTTTCTGTACCTACTACTCACCTATCCGTCAATACCTGGAATTTGTTTGTATATCCAACGAGTATCCGTTGCCATTTCTCCAGACATATTTATATACAGTGTGTTCGGACTTTAGTCCACTAAATAGTACCTCCCGCGACAATACCTACGGGAATATTTCTTTCTAAGCAGTTCTTCGTAAAACATTTATGAGACGTTAAATTGCCAACTCCAACATAAACTCCTTTGTGCAACTTTCTTGTAATTGATCCACCTACCTATACGCTTTACAAAGGATTAATATTGCGGCAACAAATCGCGTTCTTTCATTCAAATTCCTTTTTCCAGACGATTTTTATGTCACTTCTTGATGATTTTGATTATTTTCGCGACTTTTTTTTAATAATTTGTCTTCCAGAACATAACACATCTTGTCTAGTATTAATTGAAGAAACTCTCTTAAGTAAAATTCTGTCTTTTTTGTACAAAAACTAGACACCAAGTGCAGGCGTTTCAAAGTCTTGTTGTAGAGTCCTGCAGCCTGACATGGTGTCCATTTTTTAGTTGATGATTTCTGTGAAAATGTCTTTTATCTTCAGGAGATGTTGGGCAATAAGTTATATTCATATTGATTATCTGTTCATGAATAATTGCAAATATAACGGGATTACAATCCTCCTATTCGTCTGATCCTAGAGAAGTTTATTCCTTAATACCTGATATATATTTATTTATTTATAGATGGCTAGATCAAAGAAGAGCGAACAAATCAAGGGTCTTCTTACCATGAAGGAATACCAATTTTACTTTTTATAGGCAGTCTGGGACAAACTTCTTTAACTTCTAGTCTACTCCTCTGAGAAGAGTTATGTCTGGTTTCGAATCATTCCTAAAATATTGCGATCTAAAGGTCACACAGACTGGCCAATGACAATTAAAAAGTTTTGCATGGTTTTGATATCTTCATCCCATGTCCCGCATATATCTCTAATATGATGCCGGTGGTAATAAAAGGCGAACCCTCAGAGTTCATTAGGACTCTCAATTCAGCCTTATTAGGCTTTAAATAATCATAGTTTCGTCCCACAGTGATTGCCGTAGAGTATCTTTTCAGTCTACTCCTGGTATTGTGTCGTTCCTAAAATATTGGGATGTGGAGGTCATGAAGGCGATTTCCCCAGAGTATCTTTTCAGTCTACTCCTGGTATTGTGTCGTTCCTAAAATATTGGGATGTGGAGACTACGAAGGCTGTTCTTCAATGCACTTAAAGGCATAGAGTTATCTAACCTCATGAAATGTAATACTATGGCTCTATTAGCCAGAATACTCGTTTCCTTAATACCAATCACCCAGAGTATCTTTTCAGTACACAATAGTCGATGCAACATTTTCGCAATCTCAACTTGGTCTCCAAAGTACTTAAAGGCATTGGGTTCTCCAAGCTTATGGTATATAATACTATCGCTTCATATGGCAGAATATTCACTTCCTCAATACCAATCACGCCTTGATGACTAAATGCCCATATAGTGCATACCGCAGCACGCCTGGAGTAATTTTTAATCGCCCTTCTGCAGTCCAGGACAGTCTATGATTCCGAATCCAAATTATCACTGGGCCATATCATTCCCTAATCACACGTGCCTTCGCTGGAAGCCCCATATTTTCATCAACAAACTGCCTTAAATGAGTTAGTTTTACCTTAGTTTTGTTAAGTCTAATGCAGGAATTTCGTCAAACCTATTCTAGTTCAATGATAGGTAGATACACGCATTTAGTAGAAGTTAGTAATGCAAGAGCAGTTCACCCGTGAAACATATGATTTAATCATTGAATCATAAATACGAAGAAGTATTATTGTAGACTTTGGATTGGCATGTCCCTTGCCTATTGCTCTTTGATATTGCAAAACTTTCAGTTGTTTTCTGTCCAATTTTAAAGAAATTTTCATAGACATTTCATAGATATATAGTGACTAGAACTGATTTTTTTAAGTAAGCAACATTGATTAATTCACGTGGTTGTCCCCTGCCTTTTATAGTTTCCAAGCATGTTTGCTGTTCCAACTGAAATCACTTGCAGCATTCATGTTCACATCGGACATTAACTTTCATGATTTTTTTCTCCACTTTTTCAATGGAAATGGTATTTTAAAATCTCTTTTTTTTTCTTTTGTTTCTAATGCAACAGCATTACATTCAACCGCACCAACAACTACAACAACACCGACAACAACAATAACAACAACAACATTATTACCTCAAACAAATTTGCTGAAAATAGAACCATTCGTTCCTAGTCTTACAAATCGACCACAAAAAACAATACGACGTTCTTATAGTACTTTATCGAATACAACCTTAAGGAAGCACTACAACTCATACAACAGCAACAACAACAACAATCATTTGAATAAAAATCAAGTCAATCATCATCACCAGCATCAGCATCATCATTTAGAAATACTACATAGAAATGGTCATACGAAAGCCGTAGTTAACAAAATTGAAAACAATGGAAAAGGGTCCGGGCACAGTGTTATTAGTGGGCTGCCCAAAGTCTTGAAACAGCCAGCCACATTGCGTAGAAGACCAGCTTTACGGGGACCTATTACAAGGCAACGTTCCAAATCGACGTCATCTTCAAACTCCAACTCGAATCGACCCATAACTGGGCAAATGGCAGCAAATTATACAATTGCTTCTGCTGGCAAAGGCGGTACACCATGCAACTCGCCAAGTGCGGCAGTTGTAATACAACAGGCGAATGGCATTTGTCGCATACAGCGCCAAGCTAAGGAACAGGAAAAATTACCAGATCGTGTGAATTACGATAAACGTGGCCTTACCGCGATACCCATATTTGAGAATGAAACAAATCTAAGATTGTTATCCCTGCAACATAATCTCATAAATACGTTTCACATACCCAAGGAACAGAAACTAGAGCTTGAGCCACATACCGAAATGGAGGGGGACAAGGAGGAAAACAAAACAACAATTGCGGAAACAGTAAACAGAGAACAAATTATAAATGGTCTTACGGTTAGGAATACTGAGCAGCTGAATATTTTAGGCAACCAAACGTCACAACATCAAATGCATTCTCTAACGCAGCACCAACATCATCATCATCATCAGCATCTTCATTTAAACCACAACAACAAACAGAGATTACCTTTGGCAATAGCCAAACCAAACGTAGAACAATTGCAACCGCAAATACCAGTGCCAGGACAGTTAATGTTGCCTCTAAATAACGCCCCCTTGCCACAAAGTCCCTTGACATTTGGCAGTTTCATATTGCAACGCAACAAACTGCTGCACAGATCCATTAATATGAACAATTGCCATGTGACAACGAATAACCACAAGGCCAACTTGCAGCATACGGCAGCCCATTTGCGTATGGGACTGCGTAAGTCGCAGAGTTTCGTAAGCAATTTAAATCTGCAATTGAATTTAAACAAGCGGGCAGCTCAGAATCAAAGAACAGCTTTGCTGAAACGCAATGAAGGCGGTAAAGCGGCTCTAACAAGTTTCGATTCCAGCAGCAGCAATCTAAACACAGATTCTACACAATCTTCTGTGCTGACCACAGAAACTGAAGAGACTTCGGCTTTAGGGGCAGAAGAAGAAGGCGCAGACTCTTCCCTGGCTATTAAAAACAATCAATTGATTATCAGTTACGGCAATATATTCCAGAATCTCGTATTCTTGGACTTGTATGACAACCAAATCGAGCGCATTTGCAATTTGGATGGTCTACCCTCTTTAACGGTTTTACTTTTAGGCAAAAATCGCATTTGCGATATCACTGGCCTAAGCTCTTTAAAAGCCACTCTACGTGTCTTGGATCTGCATGGCAATAAGCTATGCTCCGTAGCCAATAAAATCAATTGCCTTAAAGAGTTAAAATCCCTTAATTTGGCTGGCAATCAAATACGTCAGATTAATCACAATGACTTTTTGGGCTTGCAACACCTTAAGGAATTGAATTTGAAACGTAATAAACTGAAACGTATCAATGGCTTTCAACATCTCTGCGCATTGGAGCGCTTATGGTTGTGTCACAATGACCTGCACAAGGTAGATGATATGGCCAGCATAGCTAAGGCACAGAATTTAATTGAAATAACCATAGAAAATAATCCCCTTACATTGGCCGGTGATTGTGTATCGTTTTTAGTCAGTTATTTACCGAAATTGAAGTCACTCAGCCAAATGCCCATTACAGAGCAAGTGAGAAAAGCTGCCATGACCTGGCGTTCAAATAAAGAATTATCGGCAGCCAATTGTAATCATAGCAACAGGGAAGTCTTTAATATAATACGACGTGAAGAAATTATATCGAATGCTCGTACCAATTGGGAACTTTTAAGGTCACAGCAAATGGTGCAGAATTCTTTAAAACAACTGCAGCAGCAACAGCAACAGCAACAACAACACATGCAACAGCAAAGATTAACAAACAAAAACCGTAAGGAATTGGAAAAAATTACGGAAACCAATGAAAACAATTACGATGAATTCATTAAATTGCCACCCATTGAAAATCATCAATTGAACACAAACACTGAAACGCACAAGGATAATATGGACGCTGAAGAGCATTCTTCAACGGCTTCCAGTTTGGGACCAAATGTAAATTCATCCTCCAGTTGTTATAGTTCACAAGATGAAGACGACGTTAGACCATCACCAGCAAATCACATTGATAAACCCATGTCATCATCATCGTCGTTGTCGTTCTTGAAATCTAAACAACATCAAATGGAAAACGTTATAAATCATGCATCACCAAATGACAATAAACATGGAGAACAACCTCAGCCACAGCCACAGCCACATTCATATTCACTGCATACGATTACAAAGCAATCGGTAAGTTTTATTTAAAACACACACCAAAAAAAATACACTGAATTACATTGAATTACACTGAAAATATTAAGTCCGGTTAGTAGAGTGTAGATCTTCCAGGTCGACCTAATACCTGAATTCTATTCGATTTTAATTTCAAATCCGATCAAACCTAAAATGGAATCTTAAGTTAAAAATCAATCAAATAGAACTAAAGTTTTGTTAAAGCTGTATTCAGTTCGTATTGCCAAACATCTGTCAAATTAGCTGTCAGTCATCAGTTCGTTTTGCTAAATATCTGTCAAATTAGTTGTCATTCATTCAATTCATTTGGCCAGAGATCTGTCAAATTAGCTGTCATTCATTCAGTGCGTTTTGCCAAACATCTGTCAAATTAGTTGTCATTCATTCAATTCATTTGGCCAGAGATCTGTCAAATTAGTTGTCATTCATTCAGTTCCTTTTGCCAAATATCTGTCAAATTGGTTGTCATTCATTGAGTTCGTTTTGCCAAACATCTGTCAAACCTTTGAGTTCATTTTGTCAAACCACCATGGTAGGCCATAAACAACAATGAGAGGCATAGGACCACGTCTATAGAATCTCAACAGACACTATGTTTTCTTTCCTAACCTACAATAAATAAGGAACTTTACAATCATCTTAGGTCACGCCATACTTCCGTTTAATGTAACCATTACCTCAGCAAAGGGGAAACGAAACCCTGTCCAGAGAACACCCCAAGAAATTGGAATATTGCCTGATAATTTTGCTCAACTATCAGCATGAAACCTCAAGTCACACAAACAATCTGCAAAATTTCAGCAATAACAACAAGAAAACGGAAACGGATATGGTGTAGGGTCTGGAATGTCAAGAACATTAGCCGAGCTATCGAATTAGCTCAACTAATTAATGAAATAAAAACCTACAAACTGATGATCATCGGACTTAGCGAGGTAAGGTTGATGAACAATGGCTAACTTACATCATGCACCTATAAATTACTCTAAGCGGGTATCACGCTCACCACATTAATACCACCAGAGTTCAAAGCAAATAACGGCATATCATCTTCAGGCAATGCCATATGCCTTTAGAAATAGCGCCGCCAAAAGAAACGAACATATTCTAACAAATACTGGGCACAGTCCTCTATAGAACTTACAGTGGGGTTATTAAAACCATCAGGGTCGATTTACAAGCGAAATATCCCAGGAGGATATTCAAAAGTAAACCTGTGCTTTTCCCAGGCTCACAATTTCGGTCGCAAATAGACGACTTATAAATGGATAGACAGCAAACAGATGCGACGCCTGGGATGCAAATAGTTACATCAATCGCTTGATGGGACACAATTCCAATCTCAGAAACAGGTGATGAGTAACAAGATAATTGTGAACTTACTGCATTGCGTATTGCGAGTCCGTCACGGTTTTTGTTAACAATTATTTACACTTAAAGCTTTTGCCAAAAGATTGCTAGGAGAGGGTTGTCCAAAGATATATTTTTTTTCCAAAATATCGAAATTGAGATTGTAACTCTGGTCTTAGTAAGCCAACACACTACCCACTAGACTACGGCGTCCACCAGCTTACCTTATACGGTCGAAGATATAACACTCTTTCGAGAATATCACTTCGTCTTATTCAACCAGTAGTTTAAAACAGAGTGCTTTCTGATAGGTAGGTATGTAGGTAGATTGGCGTGGTAGCTTTGATACCAAAAGTTCACTTCGGCACGCATAGCGGTCCGATGTGATGCCACAGGCAAACGCAGTCCCTATACTGACCGAGTTCCACCAAACTCCGGAAGAATTTGGTCAGCGCAAGGGCTGCACATTAACATCACGACTACCTTACGCTGGAAAACCAGGCTGAAAGTTTGATAAACGAAGCTATATCCTTGATATCAATGGATGATAGCTCCGTCAAGCTAACAAACATTGGAGAGCCAAATGATCTATATCTGCACATCGCAAGAGATGGGCATTGACAAAGAAAGTGGATAACAGTCTCATCTTCCTCAGCGGATCTGTACCCACTTCAGAAGTCGTTGGATGGGAGCTGCATTCTTTCAGCATGTCTTCCACAGTGACCTGTAAGCATGACCACTGTGATCGAGATGAGATTACGAGCAAATCCGAGTAATTGGTTGGTGGGCCTTCTATCCATCGAGGGCCAAGTGAGTCTAGCGGTGGAGCAGGACTCCTCATTGACTTAAGATATGTTGGCGTCCCGAAAGAATTTCAGCGAAATGGCCTACTAAACCGAGGTAAGTGGCATACCCAAGTCGATTGACGAGGATTAACGGAAGGAGTGTACCAGTTTTGGCGAGCTTGTCGGCTCTGCAGTTTCCCGGAATGTAACCGTGCCCAGGGACCCAGACAAGTAAGACACTGAAGCGCTCAGAAAGAAGGCCGATACAGCGGCGACACTCCCTAACGATACTGGAGTTAATCTTAAAGCTCGCCAGTGATCTTATAGTAGCCTGACTATCAGAGAAGATTGAGATGCGAGTGAAAGGAGCACCGTTGATGAGGATCCATAGAGCAGCCCGGTAGATGGCCTTCTGATAACAGAGATGTTTTTCTAACATGTAAAAGCATCTCAACTAACCTGTTAAAAATCATAACACAAGTTTCGGTTCGAGTAAGTCGGTTAATGCAGTAAGATATGGAGGTCTACCGTGTATTAACACGGTATTACCGTGTATATGCCCGAATTACTTTTTTTCTAACGGTTACCGTTTTGTTTTTTACACTCAATTTCCTCTCAGAGCATAAAAACTAAGACAACCTCTGCTGGCAACTTAAGTTGCCACTGGGCACTAATGGGTTAACTTGTACGTCACAGGCATTGCTTTGTTTTCTTCTGTAGCAGTTTCTTTTTTTTTTGTTATTGATTCGACTCGAGCCCTACCACCTTAACGTCTTAACCCCACAATCACAAAAGCGTGTAACACTCTAACCTTTTTAAAAAGCTTGATTGAGTCCCTTAAGCACTAGGGTTAGAGGACGACTATTTTTAAGTCTTTATGAGACCCAACGAAATAAAAGAGAAACAAAATCGGGTTTGGAGCAACCTCTACAAAACCAAAAATTGAGATTATGAAACCTTTCCTTTCTATTTAACGGTTTTTTGCCATAACCAGCCATAACATACGTTTCCAAGACACCTATAACAAGACACACCCCCCTCTATTATTCTCTCACATTATTTATACAAAAACAAAAATTGTTTTATTTTTATAACAAAACATTTGTGTTCTTCTGATAAAGTTTTGTACATTTCCTAATTAATTTCTTGCAGTGCAATCCAATAACCACATTGGGAATAGCCACCCCAACGATGGCAACAGCGACCACCAACTGTGCACCCACATTAAATTTACAATTTCCTATGGAAACTAACAGAGTGTCAGGTAACCAACAAAATCAAGCAGTCACATCAACGGCAACATCCGTATCATCTTTAATATCCTCAACACATATAGCAACAACAGCAACGAATGCAACAATATCATCGTCAGCATTAGTAGCATCAACAGTATCAACATCATTATCATCATCATCATCATATTCTATGGCAGTTGGTACGCCAGCTACGGCAACAGCATCAACAGCAATTGCTAAACGCTATGTGACGGGTAGTTTAATGAGATCTCAAACAATTGTGGGCACAGTAACAGGTGCAGCTAGTAGCGTTGGTGGTGGTGCTGGTGGTGGTGGTGGCAGTAGTGTTACTTTAGCTGGTGGAGGTTATACAAACGGATATATGGTTAAAACAAACACCGTTACCACAGCGAATAACATACGTTGCCAAAGTAAACTGAACCCTAATGTGACCACTCAAACAGCTGCAATAACTGCCATACAGCAACAAACAACAGTAACAGTAACAACAGTAACAACAGCAACAGCAATGACAATGATATCACCAGCGACAACAACAGGTTATACCATTGCATCAGCTATGGCCAGCAATAACAATAGCTTAATGGCATCATCGCTGAATGGCAACAACAATACCAGCTTAACATTGAATACAACGACTAAGACTCCAGTTACCGTTGCCTCTAATAGCATTACAGGTATTGCTGCAACTGCCGGCACACACACAACAACAGCCAACGTACAAGGAACAGCAACAACGGCTCCCTGTGGGGCCACATCAACTAAATTAACAGCCATTGAAAGGGAACGCGAGCAGGGTGGCGACTATTTGATCGAAATTTGTGGTCGTTATTTAAACATTTATGGTCAGGGTGCTTTACGCTTTATTGACAAACAATGGAATCCCACAAAAGCTAATGATGTTCATACGCTAAACTTTAGCTACATAAACTTCAATAATATTGCCTCCATATTGGGACGCATTAAGGTACGATTTGTTCATGCCGAAAACTTTGTATTTCGCGAAACGAATATCACATCTTTGGGTCAACTGAATGCTTTGGCCGAACTGCAAGGCATCACTGCCCTCAGCATAGACGATGAGGGTAATCCCATAACCGCTAAAGACTTATGGAAGGAATATGCCATCTATAGGCTATCACACTGGGGTCTTAAGACCCTTAATGGCCAAGAGGTAACAGCACAAGAGATCGATAAAGCCAATAACATCTATGCCGGCCTATCTGATCTAATATTGTGGTCCATGCCCGATGCCATGCTACAACCTTTGCTTACCCGTTTGCGTCTCGATGAATCTTGCACAGCCAGCAAAATGCAACCCAAACAGTGGCTTAGAAAACCGGATAACAAGTCATTACGTTTGGTTGTGGGTAAAGAAGCTTTACAATGGAAAAAATCCAATAATAATCAGGATATACAACAGCTGCCAACACCCCAACAGATACGTCATTTACAAAATCAATGGCTTAACAGCGGCAGTGATGTATTATTATCCAATATGACTGTGTCAACATTCTCCTCCTCGAATAGCACTTTAACGATACGTGAACGTGGCAAAATACATTTTACCTTAATGATGGAAAATACATGTAATGCGGTTGAGAAACTGCATAAATTAGAACAAATATGGCCCACCATGCTGATGAGTATCATACGCAATACCTTATTAGACTATTCGCAATTGGATGTCTACGTACGTAATTTAATGGCGGATATAATGAAGGAAAACTAAATGCATTCACATCGCCATCACACCATACACACACACACACCAGCACACGTTCACCAATATATACACATACATATGTACATCGAAAGAGAGCAGGAGAGATTGCAGAGTCTTAGAAGAATGCATAGATTAGAGTTTACAAATAAAAAATAAAAAATAAATAAAGAATAACTAAAAATGACGTTTAATTCGTTTGGTCCTATCGTAAGTCCCATTTATATATCTACTCACTATCATGCCGTATAAGGAATCTAAAGAAATTTCTTTTCCATTCTGCTTCTTATTCACATTTCGTAATAAAAATTTTCCAGCAAAGCAGGTAATAGATCTCTTTTAACAAATCTTAAAATAACCACTTCTCTTAATTTTCAAAATTTCAAAAGCCGCGGTGAATATTTTTGGATTTGAAACAGGTTTTGATACAGGGTTGCTTTGGTTTGTAGCAAAGCTAATTGGGGAACCACATGTCTTATATATTTGGTCGTCATTATTCTTTACATATTTTGTTGCTTTAATTGGGGTATGAATTATGCCCAAAACACCTCTTTTTATGGAGTTATTGTCAGTAATGGCTAGTAGCACACAATTTTTTTTTTCCCAGATCTCCAAACACCGAATAGTAACAGGGAATATTTACAATAGGTTCCGCTTCTTTGTCAACACGTCTGCTGCAAAAGTTATTACAATCTTTTAGTATTTACGGCCAAGTCTAGTACTCCGTAATGACTTATATGTATGTAATGCTTCTAATATGGACTCTATAGAAAGTTATTGCTTTCACTATCGAATCAGTTAAAATTTATACTCGTAGCTGTACCACCGAATGCTGTATGTACACTCAGCCACAAAAGTATACATACGGATAACAAATTTCAGAAATTGTTTTCTAATCCGTTTTCGTTGAAAATCTTTATAATTGTCTGACAACTTTCCTCGATTTTAAGACGGTCTGGGTTAAAAAGTTTCTGAAATTTGTTAACTTTTGTGGGCCTGAGTTACACTGATGTATATCTGTGCAGGCCCACAAAAGTTAACAAATTTCAGAAATTTTTTAACCAATCCGTTTTCGTTGAAAATATTTATAATTGTCTGACATCTTTCTTTTTTGTAAATCGGATGTATACTTTTTTGGGCCTGTGCAGGGCCACAATTCAGTTCAATTTCAGAAATTCTTTAACCAATGCAAAAGACCGTGTTAACATCAAGGAAACTATAAAGATTTTCAATGAAAACGAATTAGTTAAAAAAAAATTTTAGTAACTGTGTGTACATCTCTCTGTAAGACATAATTTGATACGGCTGTTTGTAGAAACTCACGAGCCTTCTGAATATCAAAAATTTTGGCCCGAAAGACGCGCCAATTGTCATTTCATTTAAAGGGAATTTGAAGTCCGACAACCTTACAGAAAACCTCAGCACCTGTGCCTCCATAATGCTTCGACTCATTCGTGGAGATGAGTATATCATTTCGCTCTTGGAGTGTACCTACATATACCATATGCGAGATGAAAATATGCAACCCAGTTAGAAACATCGCCTTGGGCTCAATATAATCGGTGGTTCTATCAAGAAGTTCAGTCTCCGCTTCTGAGAAGAAAATTTTCAAAATGCCTACCACTACGTGCTATACATTACTTAATATAAAGATCAAGCGCAGTGTTAGATAGGGCAGATTGCCAAGAGTAGCCTGCAAAAAATTCCTTCTTACAGCAGCCTAATCAAAGAGGCTCTTTCCAAAATGACCCATTGAAAGATCTTGTCCAAGGCGGTGTACCAAACAACACACACATTTCTGGCTCTTATCTATGAAATTTCGGCATGATGCTGAGCATTCAGGCTTTTCTTCATTCTTTAATCAGCATTTCTTTTATCAGCTTGCTATCCAGAGTGAAGGCGAGAGAAAGAAGATAATAAAAGCTACGACCTCGACAACATGAAGGTGTTAATTGTTTAGCTATGCTGAATAAACACAAGTTCCATCTTATTATTCTGATTTACACTGAAACCGCATTTTATCCCCTCTAAGAATAACCACATCATTGGCATATGCCACAACCTAATGACCCTATTTTCCAAGCACTTTATAATAAATTTTTAACCAGGAGCCATAGAAAGGTAGGGAAGTACATCCCTCTGTCCCATTTAAAATGTATACCTGGTTGCACGTTTAATGATCAACAAAGCTTCCATCATGCCCGAACTTATCATGTGATCTTGATTAGTCAGAGATGTAGTCATGTAGTCAATAGAAAAATCTATATCAACAATCATAGGTGCCAGATTTGACGATTTATCGTCATTTTGACGATTTGACGATTTATGTCCTTATTTTGACGATTTTTGGAAATTAAAAATTTACATCATATTCTTTACTTTAGTACAATTAAAGCTACTTTAAGCTTTGTATTTACTTTGCAATTGTTACTATAAAATTTATGTTAGTAAAAATAATGAGTAAAGTATTATATTTTTAAGTTATTTGCGAACACCTGTGGTGATTTTTCTGTATTTTATTCCTTTTTAACCCCTTAAAAGCCAAAAAATTACAACTCCTAAATTACATCGTAGTTGAGAATAATTTATCACTTGTCGTTGCAGACAATTTTAAAAATTCGAGTTCAGCTTCTAATATTACCATCGGAAAAACAAAGGCAAGCGCAGTTATTTTGTTTCATACGACCAACACTCAGAGGATCGATGGCATTGTCTTTGGAACTATGAAGATATATTATGTGAAGTAGGAAAGAGAGAACAGTGTTAATGGACACTCGGCTTGTATATATTTATACCATAAAAACAGGAAAGGCCTCTGCAGGAATTGAGTTTCACTTACGAATAGTCCGACTAAAAAACGTATTTTTACTGTAATGCAGTGTGCGATCCACTGGCCAATCGACCACATACGGAAGTGGTGGTCGACAAATACGAGCGTTACGAAGGAATATATGATTTTCGGGAAAAGTCCCCTTACTTCGTTCGAGCAAAATACTTTTGTCGAAGCGATAGAACAGTCAAACACAAACCACATCGCAACAATGCTCCAATGATTCATTACCGAGTTACTACGGCCTCTCCTGTACACGATCGAGAAACCTCAAAATAAACGTTGAGGAACCGACCCATACATGAGAGTTGTATTCCAGTCTCGGTCGGTTACAAATGGTGTAAATAGTAAGATCATAAGATCTTAAGAAGGAACTAAAGCAACTGAAAAATGTGTCGGTTGAAGCCAACATTACACTGAATTTTCATGCTCAGAATGTCAAGAGTCTCCTTGATATTTACACCACCCATAGATTAAGATGATGCAATGTTATTGCTGCGCTTATGTGTCAATAAACAACACTGGGATAGATTGTTTAAACCTTAAACAATTTTTTTCTGAAAATGATATAAAATTTCTGCATTTTTTGGAAAAAAATTAATAAATGAAAATGAAGGACACTAGCTTTTAATTTCTAAATAATTTTTTGTTAAATGTTTTATTTTTGGACTCAGATATGTACATACATTGATTTTATATGTTTTACTACAATAAAAATAATTTTGGTTTTTAAAAACCTTTAATTTATTTTTTTTTTCTGACGATTTTTTGACGATTTTAATAAAAGTCTTTGACGATTTTGACGATTTTTTCTCAAATATTTGACGATTTGGTGCCTCATTTATCTGGCAGCTATGTCAACAGTAACTCAAATTTGTGCATGGTCTTAATCACTAGGCTTTTGAAGCAGCATTCACAGCTACTTGATCTACTATTATCTATCTTCCATTCATTCTTCGTGTTAATGCCATATGTTTGATCAGTTGCCTTTTTGCAGAATAAAGCGGTTGTTCTGTTAAGAGAACTATTTACAATTTTTCATAGGCTAATCTTGGAAGACATGGTTCCACAATACAAAACCATAAGTAACATTAATGAACGAAGTGTTTGTCTCCTAACATGGGTTCTCTTATAAAATTGAAACTCACTGAACTCTTCCCATCCCACTAAACACAAAATAAAATCAGGTTGGCGAAATCTTTGTTTAATGTCGTAGTTACCTTTTGTGCAGTCTGTGATTCGGTCACCAATTTTTGATGGCTAGTCATCTCTGTTTTCAGATTCCCATGAAAATTCTTCAGATTAATTTAATAATTAAAGATATTTAAATAAACATGATGATTTAAATTAACAATCTTTAAATTGTTTACAATTGAACGCTGATAAGGTATGTCTCTGAGATAGCATAGTCTTGTAAAGCTATGAATATGTATGGAATTCTATGAAGCATAGAAAAATTATACTAAACATTCTTTGTATGTAAAGATAACACAGATTGCTTCAAACTCCCCAACGTTTTCAAAATTTAGAAAAACGAAAAATGGAATAAATTCCTTTAAAGCTCTGCTCTTATAATATGTCCTTCGTTGGATTGAAGATATTATTTTTCTGCATTAAATTATATATTTTCTAATTGGTAAGCTACTACTAAATGCAGCATACTAAAGTATACGTTCTGTTTGTAGGGTGGAACAAAACAGAGCAAAACTAAAATAACAAAAAATATAGGAAGAACTCTTTCTATAAAACAAAATATATGGCATGTATACCAATAAGTTATAGAAAAATGAACTCATATCTACATACAGCCATACTTAGATAAAATAAACTTAGAAGATGAAAATGAATTTTATTTCTAATTTTCTGGCATACAATCATAGACAGAATATCAGAACAGATCACCAGTCATCATCATACATACCTTTCTCTGCCTATCGTTGTTGTGTTTCCCTGCAGTATAGTTAAGAAAATTTAAATGTTATCTGTTTCTATTGTATTCTTTATGGGACGTTGGATGAAATGGTGATGTGTGTCTATTCGTGGTCGTCAAGTAATGAGCAGTCCTATCGATTGCGTTGCTTGTATGGGACTTAGACATAAGGCCACTGGTTGTAGAGTTGTGGGTTTGGCATCCAAAGAGGTGTGTCTTGTCGTGTCGGCCCTGGATACATGATGATACTCGCTCTGTAGCTGTTTAGGATGTTCGATCAATCGGTTCCCCTAAGTAGCTGCCTTTCGCTATCCAATGCTGGTGATGGATGTTCATTTAGTACCCTAATGTGGCTGAGTTCATTCATTGCCGATTGATGTAACGATAGCTGCTGCCTATCGTAATAGAAGCCTTTTTAATGAGTTATAAACATTCGATAGAAAAAAGATCAATTAATTCGGCATTTTTCTGCTAAAATTTTTTAAATTTTTTTTTCAACTTTTTCTCAATTTATTTTCCTTTCATTTTCAGCAATTTAACTTAAACATATAAAACACCTTATAAAATAATTACTTTACTTAGTTGTAACAAAAATATTGTACTAAACAAAATAAATGAATTAAACAAACAAATTTAAAACAAAAAACGTGCAATTCTAAGAAACCTAATGCACAAGTTCTTCGTCATTCGAAGTGGAAGCGTTTGTTAGTTTTTCCTGTTTAACTTTATCTACATAAATATTTAATATTGCCTCTATGCCAGGATACAACACGAAATTCGTGGTACGTATTTTCTTATCAATTAAGTACGATGTTACAGAATCGGTATTAAATGCGATATCTAAAGCATCATTGTGTGTTACTCTGTCAATATGACTGCGTGGTATTTTAATGCAACAGTTTTCAAAGCCATTCACTTTAATGGCTAAATCCAAATGATAGTTTTGATCAATTTCTGGCCACATTTGTGAAAGAACATCTTGATCCCATTGTAATTCGGGCAATGAATTATTTATACGATTTGGTGCTGAAGCAAACTTTGACCATAGCTCTGAAGCAAAATGTGGTGCCATGGGAGCCAACATTATCAGTTGTGCAGCTAAAGCACGTTCGTATTGTTTGCCATAACGCATAACGTGTTTGGGTGTTCTCTGCCAAGACAAAAAAAAATTAAATAATTTTGAATATGTACTGATGTTAACCAAATACTTACTCTTAAAGAGTTTGTAAGTCCTTGCATTTTCGAAATGCCAACACTAAGCTGATATGAATGTCGAAAGTTAAATGTGGCACCTTTAACATAAAAATTACGGGCATCAAATAGTTTTTCATCTTCCGATTGAAATTCACTAGAGTTGACATCGATGGGAGTATCATCCGCTGAAGAACGTAATTCACAAAATTCATTGACTGTCAACCACAAACGTTTTTGCCAATTCAAAATGCCCGGAAAAGCTAGAAAGTAAAAGATATAAACCAATTAAAACAGAAATTTCTTTAGAAATTTAACACATACTTGCACTTGACCAATTCCTATGTGAAGTAGGTGCCACATCGGCCAGTACTATCAGTCTTGTAGTATCAGTGCCATATTCTCTAAACATATTACCGGGATCAACGCCATTCATTTTGGATTTTGACATTTTCTCCCATGACATGACCACCTGCTCTTTGGTTTCTTTTAAAACTGCTTGATTTTTCTTGGCATTAACAATATCCACTTCATGTTCCTGCACATAGCGTCCACTGCCCTTAACACGAAACGACCGGCCCATAACCATACCTTGCACCAGTAAACGGGAGAATGGTTCCGAGCAAGGCACCAAGCCTTGCGAATGAAGAAAATGATTCATAAAGCGTGCATAATATAAATGCAATACGGCATGTTCTTTGCCGCCTATATACAAATCGACTGGCATAGCTTGTGCCGCAATATTTTTATCGAAAATTTCTTGTTTGTTAGCCGGATCCAAATAACGCAAATAATACCAAGAACTATCAACAAATGTATCCATAGTATCGGATTCTCGCACTGCATTCCGATTGTTACATTTCGGACAGGCACACTGTAAAGATTCTTGGCGATTTTTTTCTAATATTAACTTCTCGGGTAATACTATCGGCAGTTGATCGTCTGGCACAGGTACTACACCACACTTGTCACAGTGTATTATAGGTATAGGTGTACCCCAGTATCTTTGCCGTGATATTAACCAATCTTGCAATTTAGAGGAGACCATATAGCCTCCAATTTTTAGTCTCTTAGCAGCTTCCAAGACATCTTTTCTTAACTTTCCTTGACTGTGTTCATCTGCTTTGAATTCTTCGTTGGCAAAGAAGGAAAGACCTAACGATGTCTGCAATTCTTTGTCTTCTTCCCTGAAGCTAGGTGATGCCAAATAAACATCACATTTATCAGCAAATGCGGGAGTATCATTGAAAATGACCGGCATTATAGTGCCCGTAAAGGGATTTTCAATGGTCATATTGAAAGCATTCTCTGCTACTTTAGCCAAATAATGGTTAGTTTTCAGCACCACAAAAGCATTAGGATCTTTAAGATGTTCGGGATGTTGGGTCCAAACTCTAAGCGTACTGGCTTGTGAGGTAAGCAACTGGAAACCATAACCATCACATTGTCCTATCCAATGTCTTTGTAAATTTATGATATCGCGCCAATCTCTTAAAGTAGGATCATCCAAACCTTCTAAAAGCTGTTGGGCAAACGCAGTGGTCTTAATAAACCATTGCTTAAGCAGCTTCTTTTCTACTTTTGCTCCCGAACGCCATGAACAACCATTTGCATCGACTTGTTCATCGGCCAACACAGTTTTATCAACAGGATCCCAATTGACTAGAGCCTCATTTTGATAAGCCAATCCTTCTTTGTGCAGCATGAGAAACAATTTCTGAGTCCATTTGTAATAAGACGGACTACAGGTCGCCAGCTCATTTTTCCAATCAAACGAACAACCCAAATCCTGTAGCTGCTGTTTCATTTGTTGTATATTCTTATCTGTCCACTCTTTGGGTGCAATGCCTCTTTGTATGGCCGCATTTTCAGCGGGCAAACCAAACGCATCCCAACCTATAGGTTGGAAAACATTCATGCCACACATTCGTTGAAATCTAGCCACTGTATCGCTTATCGTATACACTCTCACATGGCCCATATGCAAATTGCCAGATGGATAGGGAAACATGGACAGAACATAGAACTTTTTATCCAATTTGTTGTAATCAAATTTAGCCTCATTCAGCGTACTACTCCAATGTTTTTCAATTTTGTGCTTCAGGTCATTTGTCAATTCCAAATCCTATAAATAAAATCCAATTGCCATCAATATGGCATTGCATCACTTTGGCAAAAGATCTCGTTATACTTACTTTAATCTGTGTACAACTTTGTGTCAACCAGCGTCTTTGACAAATATTGCCAAACTGTCTGAGCCAACGAGTGTGAAGAAGAATTTGCATTTTGTTTTGATTTTAATTTAAAACTTTTTATTGCAAAAATGAACAATTTTTTTAACTTTTATTTTAAAATAACACATTTGCCACCTCCTTCTCTGGGGCTTTCAATAATAACAAACAGCTGATTGCACTCAATCTCTCTCTCGCTCTCTAGCAGTCGTTTAACGGTCATATTGTAAGAGATTTGTATAAATGTAAATAAACGAAAAGAGTTGCCAATAAACAATTTATATGCGTATGGTTTTTAGGATATAAGGAATATTTAGATGCTGGAAAAGGTATACTCTACCAAAAGGAGATTGAATTGAGGTAAAGACCCGTCTACGACCGAATGTATTTGAGACAATCAAAAATTTTGCTGGGGAATTAAATTAAGAGAAGATTCGTATCATACATCAAGCTACCCAGGAATAATCTGAGGGAATTAGTCTTTTAACAGGGCATTATAAGCTCAAAGTACACTTATTTAGAATGAGAATCGTTTTCAATCCAACATGTACATAAATTCTCTAACAATTTGAATGAATCATCAGAACAGATTCTTGAAACCTGTACGGCAAACCTGGGAGCAATCAAATGCAAAGAATTATATTTGTTGACAACGATAAACATACTGAAGCTTCTCAGAGTCATAACCTGGGAGGATCTATTATAGATATATATATATAAAAACAGTACAATTGACTGCCTGGTTGCAATATTAAATTAAAAGCTGTTTAAATCCAAAAAAAATTTTAATTCTTCGAAAGGTAACCCAATATAGTCGACAAATTGGAAAAATAGAATTAAAAATATAATAATTATTTTGATTTTAAAAATGTACTCCATTTCCTTGAATTGTTACTCGTTTAGGGTAATAAAATGTCGGCTTTAATATTCAATTTTATAACTTTCTTCCTTTTCTATTACAATATACGTGCAACTCTGTTCACAAATTCAATGAAATGTTACCAAATTTAAAATGTTACACACTTTATAGGTTGGAACACTTTAACCAATTTTATGAATTTAATTTCCTTATTTATTAGTATTGTTCACATACAAATATTGTATTGAAATCATTTTAAATTAAAAGAAAAACTGCAGTTTAAGTCATTAAATTAACAACAGACTTTATTTATAATATAAAATTAATAAAATAATTTTACCCTTGCCACTTCAGACTTTAACCAATACTTTAGTTTTTGATATGGCAACTCGAACATAATTTTTCTGTACAGTCGATTGAATTTTCACACCAAGTGCGGACGTAATCAATCGACGCTCCGCAGAAAACTCTTAAATTGTTAAAATTCCTATAGAGAAACTTACAAAAAAGTAATAAAACAACAAAAAGTGAAAGTATAAGTGTATCCTAATGGGTGATTCTTTGGAAAATCCCGACACCTCGGTGGAGGCAGTACAAAATGTCACCATTGTGGATTATGGAGCTTTCGCTAATTATCTACGCAAAGCCGTAACAATTCTATTGCCGGAGGAAGATGTAGTGCCACCGGCTTTAAATAAGGCTCTCGAGAATCCGGATAATCAGGAGAAGATAAAAAAATTCTTGTCTGATTCTCAAGTACAGGCTTTATACATACAAAGGAATTGTCTTAAAGGTTAGTACAGCAAATAACGGCATATAAAGAGGAGACGCCCTAGAGAGTATGGCAAAGTTTATTTGATTTTCCAATAATTTTATGTGTTTAAACTTATTAAAGTTATAAGAACAACCCTTAAATTCATGAATTTTGTAGCATTTGGCCTGTTATGTATGCATCTGTTTTTATTGCATATATTTGCTAATTAGAATTTTTCTTGAAATTTTTTTTCTTGACTGCAAAAATTGACGTCATTTTCATTGTGATGACTCATGCTCTTCTATTACGTTGAAACATCATATTTCTTCTGTTACAATTTCTTGTTTGCTCAGCTGTCAAAGCCGGTATAAACAAAAGTCAGCTGTGGTTTGTTTGTAAACAAATGCACGAAATTTTTAAATTCTTTTACAATGTCGTTAAAAATCCCACATGAGTTTTTTGTTTACAAACAAATTAATAATTTTCAATTCTATTACAATTTGCGGCATAAATACAACAGGTGTTATTTATTTGTAAATAAACTACACGTGCTTTAATTTTATATGACGTCATAAGGCCAATGGTTATTTTTTGTGTCTGTTGTTTATGAAATCTTAATAAGAGGAGGGACTCCAGCTGATTTCAAACTGTAGTACTACATACACAGATATCGATAAGCATTTTAAATACATACATACACCCAAACCTTTTTTTACACGGTAGATACGTTCCAGTGGTTACCGTGTAAAAAAAAAAACGCGTAAAAAAAGTCAAATATTATGTATGTATGTAAGTGTATAAACAAACTGAAAAAATATACATAGGATTGATGCAGCAGCCTACATATGCCTATAAAATTGAATAACTTTATAAAAACGCACAGATTTAGTTGAATAGTATACACAGAGTTTTTATTTTATTAAACGATTTTATCCGTATAAAAAGGAGCGAACAAAAAAAATGGTAAATTTGTTAAAAAAAAAACCGTGTTATTTCAAATTCGCGTAAAAAAAAACCGTGTAAAAACAGGTTTGGGTGTACATGTATGTTCATGCCGTGTAGCTTCCAAACAAATGCTAACAGTAAGGAAATCGTTTATTTTCTTTATTTATTTAAAATGTAAGACTACGATTTGAATTGGCGAAAATTATGACCAGATATTAGATTTTTAAAGTTTGGATAACAATGTTGGTTCTAGAGTAGGTTTGGTTAGAAATTTGGCAAAAATAAAAAAAAATAAATTCTAACTGCCTAGAGTTTTATTAAACCAAATATGTATCGTTTTGATCGATAATACTTTGACATTTTGAATCCATTCCATCAGCGCATAGCTTCTGAGCAATAACCTATTCCATTTGCATTTCCCATGTCTCTACATAATTTAAATTAAGGTACAAGGTTCGGACTATTGCGTGTTATCTGGCTTTAAGATGGAATCCAATACCTTTTTTATCTTTACATACATACATAACTGGTCATTACAACCCTTCAGCAAGGATTACGACCTAGTTTCTCACATCTTTAATCTCGTTAAATACCGATAGTAGAGGAAAGAATGAAGTCGCCTTAGTCTAGAATCTAGTAGGTTGTAGGCTTATTAGACGAGAGCCCACGGTTCAGCTCCTGGCTCAAACATGTCAAACTGAACATAACAAAATATCAAAAATATCTTTCCTGCGGCGACTTCTTCTTCTGGCAAAAACTCTGAGCAAAAAAAATTGTCATGAAGTGTTACTCAAAAAACTGCCATTCGGAGTCGACTTTAAACTGTAGGTCTCGCCACTCATGTCTTAAATTAACACACACAAAATAAGTCGCGTCAGGAGATTGGGTCGTAATCTTGACTAAACGGTTGTAATTACCAATTAAGTGAGTAAGACATCAGAATTAATCACACAGTATTACCTTTCAGGACCGTCAATCATAGCATAGCCATCGTCTGCGAAGCTTTATCTCACTTTGTTTACTATCTTTTTCGGACATTATTATCGTACTTGATCCACTTGTCATCACTTACAAGGAAGTATGATTTTAGTACGTTATAACTGTCGTTTGAATATGTAAATGCGATCCATTAAATTGCATATACAGTGGTGGCCTTATAATTAGAAACGATATGTCTGGAACAGTGAAAGCTGTAAAACAAATTAACAAACATACATGTCGTTTTTAATTATAAGGCCACCTCTGTATTGTACAAAAATCGCGTGTCTGTGTATTCAGCTCTGTTCAAATACGGGTTGATGATGAATGCTCTTTAGCAATGTCTGCACTACTTATATGTCCTTTCTTCAAGTTTTGCCAAGATTGACTTTTTAACAATTAAGCGTTCAGAGTAAGGTGTACCTTTAACATCGATATTATCAGATCGAAAACTAGCAGACATCTTTGCAGTAGCCTTTCTTCATAATGTTGTTTGCATTTTTAATTGTGTAGAAATGTTCAACAAAATACTTAAAAACAAGTTTATTTTTGTCTAAAAGGACCCCAAACATATTCCAAAATGTTGATGAAAAATTAATTCATCAATGAATAACATTTTTGAAGATAAGTTTGCCTCTTTGAAAGGAACTCCTTTATTCCAATCTTTTTTATACAAACCAAGCTACATACAAACATACATATATTAATTATAAGATAGAACAAAACAAACTAATTACTCTATACTACGTCAGAAATTTTATCACAGCCTAGAAACTTCGCTTATGTCGTTCGTTTCAGATCCATCCTTTTGTCCTATTCGTCTACTGCCTTGTAGATTTCAATTGATTACCATTCGATAGCACATGACCAATCCAATACTTTTTCTTTTTATAATTTCTTTAGGAATTGGAGTTTCTTTAGTTCGATGGCTCACGTAGGTGTTGCTTACGTAGTTAATACGATTTTTTTTACAATTTCTTTATGAATTGGAATTTCGATGTTCGATCCCACAAGTCGGTGTTGTTTATAAAAACTTCAAGCCAAGATTCACAGCCATAACGTAAAATAGATTTCATTACCTTGGATGAAAAAATTAATGTAAATGTCTATCTGTGGAGATCTCCATCTCAGCCTTTTAATGAGTCTATAACCGTCTAAGCTTGGGCCTCTAGAGTAATTTGGAATTCTCTTAAGACTGCAAAAGAATTGTAAATTTCTAATGCCACATTGTTAACTTCAAATAATGTATTGTTATTAACGTTCAATCGAAGAGCCTTTGCTTCGGATTCGTATTTACTTGGAGTCTTATAAATGATGCAAATTTATTAAGACATCTATAAACTGTATGTATCATATCTTGTAATACATCTTCTCTTTGATTTGTGTTTTTTATATTGTATTGTTCAATACGATATTAAATAGTTGCGGTGAAAGAATAGCTTAGTATCCCAGAACAGAGTATATATCCTACCTTAGAATACACCTTAATTCGTTAGCATGGGATCACTTATATAGTGTTCATCATGTGTATTGAATAAAATTTTATAAATTTTAATACAATTTAAATACTTAATTAAACAAACAAAAATCAAAAAATTGTATTTGCACATTAACTGGGAATTTCTTTTAACACTACAACTGTTTTCGAAATAAATTCTTTTCTGTTTCCATTTATAATATTTGTAATGACTAATGCTAGTTCTAACTGTGAAACCTTCCCTCTACATTTTTACATACAACATTAAAAAATATTCAATTAAAATATTTCTCCCTCTTGTATCCCCCCTTGGAAACAAAAAACCATTTTATTTTATATTTAAAAACAAATTCACCACTTCCAATTAAAGCTTAATTTTTTAGCTTTTTTAATGTGATTTTGTTTTGCATTTAATACTAAAGCAAATGAAATGACCTTGAATAATTATAATACTTCACTAGAAGCATTGAATATACATACGTATATACAGTGGCAATGAACGTGACATTGAATTGAAGGTTGTCGTATACGATTCAATGCCATAGCATTGAATGTGAAGGTTACATTATTGTAGGGAGTAATGTACTGAAATTACCTTCATAATCAAGGTGAAAACCTTGAATTTATTTTTCGTGAAGGTCGTAGCTGAGAATGAATCGTTTGTGCATGTAGAAAATTTTTTTGTATTACCTTGATATTGAAACTTGTTAACAACAACAACAAAAATATAGATCAAGGTTGTTTTATTTTGTTCTTAACGAATGTGGTTAATGAACTTGATTTTTACTTTTCAATATTTGTAAGATAGAATGCCAATTGGATAAGATAATATATTTTAATTAAAATTTTATTTCGTATTTCAAATACAAATGCCATAAAGGTACAATTATTTGATGTGATTATAAAGCAATTAATTTTTAAATTAAATTTTTACCTTTTTCTTTTGCTAAAATCGTGAGTATAATATATCGTGAATATATATGCCAATGTCTTTATAAAGAAACTCTTTTGTTTAGATTTGAAGCTTGACAACTGCTGAAATCATTAAATAAGAATCACTTTTCCTTTGTTCCTAATACATGAATACCTTAGATCCAGATGGTACTTCAATCTTATTATCTCCGCAGGACAGATGTAAACTAAATGATTTCTTAAAGATGAAACGCTGTAATCCATGAATGAATACCTTCTGATCTGTCCCATACAGTTTATCCAATATGATACTGCTTCTTGACCGATTATGCAGTAGTACACGACGGGCCTATATGCGTGCTCAAGTGAGCTTTCGCAAAGCTATGTTTTCGACCATGCAGTAGTCCACTTCCTTCCTGAGTCCCTAAATATCCAAAGATGCCGACGAAAAAGCTTTTCATTCAATAAAATGAGTGGAATATGCAATAATCCACTTACCTCTCTATGTTTCCGTATATCTAAAGATGCCAAAAGAAGTTGTTTATTCAGTCAAAATGTAATGTGTGTGCAGAGAGATTCGAACTTGGAACTCCAAGACAAAACAAAATTTTTATCAGCATCGAGTTAGGCGTTAACAGAGTAAAATTTGATCTTAACAACAAATTTTAACTTTAACAGAGCACTGTTAGCTGTTTAACAGTATGCATCCATCTCCAAAAGGCCACTTGTTTAGGAGCTAATTGTAAGATGTATGTATGCTAGGCACCTTACATGCAACTACAGTTAAAGAAAAAAGTCTCCATACAGCGGTATATTTTTTATCAAATTGAAAAAGGTGTTATAGCTTTATTTAAGGCAGTTACAATTGAGAATTTTTGAAGATAAAATCGAATATAAAGAAAATATTACCTAGAAATTATTGGAAACAAACAAAAAAATAATCGGTAAAAAGGTCTACATACACCATTGTCTGTAGACTTTGACTGTATATTGCTAATGTTATCTTAATAAGTCTTGGAACCTCCTTTCTTTCTTCGGTGCTGTGAAACACCTAACAGTGGTCTGTTAAAATCAAATTTCGCATAAAGTTTTTAGCCTTGATTTAAGAACGATTTTTAGAGAGTCATACTTTAAAGGAAAGCCCTGATACTTTTGGTAGAGACTGGTTAGTCAGATCCTGTCAGATAACTCTGCGGTTTAGCTTGATTTGGTATCACAAGTATTCGCCATGTGTGCTCAAGTGAGCTTTGATTTTAACAAAGCTATCATTCCCTCTTACCCTATCCCATCTGTGATGCATTTACATTCAATTGTTTTGCCAGTAATCCTATCCAGTATATCATCTACGTTACCACCTTCATGCCCATTTGGTATCCAGTTTTTCTAATTATAGTTTTCGAATACAATTTTCCTCTAAATATATACTTAAAGATATTCCAGAAACCTTTCATTGATTTTAGCAAAAAATATTCAATAAAATTTTTATTTTCCTTTCCAACAGACGAAAATGAACAACCAGCTGAGGGTGAAGAAGAAAAAGAATTTGTCAATTACCAAATCAGCAATGATGTTCATTTCACCAATAGTCGTACCGCTTCGTTGGCATGCATCAAACGTGGTGCTGTCGTTGAAGCCGACAAGTCCATACATTCCCAATTGCATCTGATAAACTTTTCGGACGGTTCACCTTATGAAACTTTACATGCTTTCATTAGCAAATCTTTAGCACCCTATTTCAAGTCGTACATTAAAGAATCCGGTAGAGCTGATCGTGATGGCGATAAGATGGCTCCATCGGTTGAGAAAAAATTGGCCGAATTAGAAATGGGTCTATTGCATTTGCAGCAAAACATTGATATACCCGAAATAACATTAACTGCACATCCAACGGTAAATTCTGTCATACGCAAGTGCTTGGATGAAAATCGTAAAGCTAAGGTCGGCGACTTTGGCGATAAGGTAGAAGACTCCACCTTTCTAAATCAACTTCAACAAGGTGTAAATCGTTGGATTAAGGAAATTAAAAAGGTTACCAAATTGGATCGTGATCCCTCTTCCGGTACTGCTTTGCAGGTAATTTGTCTTGTTTTCCTTGCATTTGAGTTTTCTTAGTTTAAATGCTTTGTTAAAATTTTAGGAAATTTCCTTTTGGTTGAATTTGGAACGGGCTTTGTATCGCATCCAGGAGAAACGTGAAAGCCCTGAAGTTGCTTTAACTTTGGATATTTTAAAGCATGGTAAACGTTTCCATGCCACCGTGTCATTTGATACGGACACTGGCCTTAAGCAGGCTTTGGCCAAGGTGGCTGACTACAATCCTTTAATGAAGGATTTCCCCATTAACGATTTACTCTCGGCTACGGAATTGGAGAAAATTAGACCAGCTGTCCAACAGATTTTCTCTCATTTGCGTAAAGTCCGTAATACCAAGTATCCCATACAACGTTGCTTGAAACTAATTGAGGCCATTTCACGTGATTTATCCCAACAACTGTTGAAGGTTTTGGGCACACGTCGTCTCATGCACATTCCCTTCGATGAGTTCGAACGTGTCATGAATCAATGCTTTGAGATCTTTAGCTGCTGGGATGATGAATATGATAAGTTACAGGGCTTATTGCGTGACATTGTGAAAAAGAAGCGTGATGAACATTTGAAAATGGTTTGGCGTGTTTCGCCAGCCCATAAGAAATTGCAAACACGCATGGAACATATGCGCAAGTTTAGACGTCAACATGAACAGTTGCGCACCGTAATTTTGCGTGTCTTGCGTCCTACTAAACAGCAACAGTCCAATGAAAATAATGCCATTGAGGTGAAACAACCCTATAGCCTGGAGGATGATGATGCCAATGCAATTGAGGAAGTCAATTTGGCTTATGAAAATGTGAAGGAAGTCGATTGCTTGGATATCTCCAAAGAGGGTTCAGATGCTTGGGAAGCTGCTGTTAAGCGTTATGAGGAACGTATTGATCGCGTAGAAACACGCATTACTGCTCATTTACGTGATCAACTCGGCACCGCTAAGAATGCCAATGAAATGTTCCGCATTTTCTCAAGATTCAATGCCTTATTCGTAAGGCCTCATATTCGTGGCGCCATACGCGAATACCAAACACAGTTGATACAAAGAGTCAAGGATGATATTGAGGCTTTGCATGAGAAATTTAAGGTGAGAAAAATTATATTCTTTTCTTATTTAAAAATATTATGATCCTCGATTCCTTTGTGTAGGTACAATATCCTCAATCAAAAAGTTGCCGTTTATCGACTGTACGTGATTTGCCGCCTGTAGCCGGTTCCATCATTTGGGCTCGCCAAATTAACAATCAACTTACCATGTATTTAAAACGTGTCGAAGATGTTTTGGGCAAAGGCTGGGAGTCACACATTGAAGGACAAAAACTTAAAGCGGATGGTGATAGTTTCCGTGCCAAACTGAATATCGACGAAGTTTTCCAAGAATGGGCACGTAAGGTACAAGAACGTAACTTTGGCAGTACCGGTCGTATATTCACCATTGATTCGGCTCGTTCCCGTTCGGGTAAAGGAAATATTCTAAAATTGCGTGTTAACTTTTTACCCGAAATCATAACATTGTCAAAGGAAGTGCGCAACATTAAAAACTTAAGTTTTAGGTGAGTATTCCATACATAATATGAATTTTTTTTTTGTGATATTAATGTCTAATGTTTTATGTTGTAGAGTTCCTTTGACCATTGTTAATAAGGCTCATCAGGCAAATCAAATTTATCCGTATGCCATTTCATTAATTGAAAGTGTACGCACTTATGAGCGCACTTTGGAAAAGGTAAGCATTGTTTTCTTATGTTTGTTTGTTGAACACAATTTATGCAAAAGGGAGCAAAAGTTTAAGCAAAGTTAAGCAAAATTTTGTTTGTAATTAAATTTACAATATGTTGAGGGATTACAAATAGTGAGAATTAAAAAAAAAAACGAACGAAATCTACAATTTAAGAGTTTTTGAATGAAAAATGTTAGAGAAACGAGGTTATAAGTTACAATCTGCTTCGGTATAAATCCGGTTTGTTTCAGAGAAACAAAAATTTAATATTATAAAGGCGAAAACATAAAGGATCCGCCAAATAAATTTTTTCTTTTGAAAATGCTTTAAAAAAAAAACTACTGAATATTTTCTCAAATTTCTTTTTTTATTTGAAAGTACGATCCTTTAATAATGGAAAATAATTTCATTCAAATGGCTGCCTCGGCTGGCCATGCAATAGCCTACACGATCGGTCCAATTTTTAAGCACATTATCGATCGTGTGCAGCTGTATTTCACCAATGGCTTCACGAATATTGTCCTTTAAAGCGTCAATTGTGTCTGGCTTGTCGGCGTAACTCTTATCTTTGACGGCACCCCACAAATAATAGTCCAACGGTGTCAAATCGCAACTCCGAGGTGGCCAAACGACATCAGCTCTGCGGCTGATAATGCGATCTTCAAAAACAGGGCGCAAAACATCGAGTGTAGCTTCGGCTGTGTGGCACGTAGCGCCGTCATGTTGAAACCAAATATTGCCAATATCCTCCTCTTCAATTTTTGTGAACAAAAATTCGTTCAACATGGCCCGATAACGATCGCCATTGACTGTAACGGCCACTCCTTGTTCATTTTCGAAGAACACCGCACCAAAAAGTGATTCGTTTTGCGTGCGTCGGCTTTTCAATGTATGCGTGCGGGTTTTCTGTGCCCCAAATGCGACAATTTTGCTTGTTTACATACCCGTCAAGATCAAAATTGCTTCATCTGAAAAGATGATTTTTTTTTTGCCAAAATCGGCATCTTCTGGTGTTGGCTACTGCATGGCCAGCCGAGGCAGCCATTTGAATGAAATTATTTACCATTATTAACCGGGAGGATTGTACTTTCAAATAAAAAAAGAAATTTGAGAAAATATTCAGTAGTTTTTTTTAAAGCATTTTCAAAAAAAAGTTATTTGGTGGACCCTTTAGCTCTGAATATTATAATAGCGTTTATGGTACTGATACTGTAAGAGCAAATAGCAATTTTAGCTTGGATGTTTTCGTGGTTAGTGATAGTGAAATTACATTTTAAAATGCTAAAAATTATCAAATAAAACTCTTTCAGAACAAAATTGGATTATTTTGAGAATATTTTGCTAATTTTTCCATAAGTAGAAACAACTCGTAATGCTTTTATTAACGGCCTTGGATCATACGAGTATATTTCATTCCTTCCCAATAAAGGAAGAACCTAGCCATTGTGGATCTTAGTTGATTAGAATTTTCAATTTGTTCACACATAAAGGCTGTTAGGTTTCAATATTCCATACTTAAAAAAATAAAACAAGACGTTAGTTCTTTCGGTCCTCATTTCAATTAATCGTTAATAAATTAAACATCTGCGTTAGATCTTCTGTTTACAGAAGAGGCAAGGCAAGTACAACTGCGTTTTGGCATTCGCCTTGATCTTTAAAATACGATCCACTTACTGTCCTTTTCGGGTTGTTTTATCTCTAGATGTCTATGGCCTGTTGTGGACAATAGGAGAACAGGTTTGCTGCTGGGCTTGGATAAGGCCAGCTTAAGGTTGGTTGTCGGTTTTATCACGAGGCACTGCGAGATTAGGTCGCTGACGGAGATCTGGAACAGATTCCAGGTGGACTATTACAGGGCATGTTGCGATGAGGAGGAATTGGAGCCCTTGGTAGATTGAGATTGATTGGCAGGGCCTTCTTTGAGAGTTTGAATTCTGTGTCGAGAGCCGACATCAAGGCTCTCCACAGATTCATTAGTGGCTTAGGCTGGTTGAGAGGCACTAGGGCTTCATCAGTATAGTCGCGCCCTCCCCTTTTTGTTGTGTCTTATCTGTGTAATTCCTCCACTTCCCATTCTCCCCTTTCCTGCATCCTCTCATTTGTAATCCCTTTATTATCCTTCCCTCTGTAAGGACGTTGTGCAATGGGCCAATTCGACCTCCGGGTACTGTACTTGTCTTTATTGACAAGTACACGTCCTCTAACCTAACCTAACCTACTGTCCTTTATCGTTTAGTGACAATCCTACTCCACTCTAGAAGAGAATTTTGAACTTGACTTAGTGTCGTCTACACCTTGTGTTTATACTTGGTACTTTGCTTTATACTTCAATGAAGAAAATCACTTTAAATTACGAAATAATTGAAGCTTAAGGGTGATATGAGTTATGGATTATGGAACAAAAAAGTTTATTATATTTTAAATTTGTTTTCTTAGGATTGGAAAATAAGATTGTAAAAGCGGTACAATTCTGTACATGTAGTCACATTTGAGTTTGAGGCGATTATAGGGTCTGAATGAAATAGGCCTTATGCTGATATCAGTATCGTTAAAAGCATCAAAATGCGTTGGGTTGGACGTGATGCGCGAATGGGTGAATATACCGCGAGCTAGCGTTTTAAGAATATCTTTTAATGAATAAAAAACTGCATGATGATTGCTTTCAAGTGTGTTACATCAGACAATATGATTTAATATTTTTTGTATAACTAAACGAAAAAAAGGACGATTTTGCTTAAATTTTTGTATCTTCTTACCATTACTACATTTTATTCATACTTATTTTTGTACACGTATATTTTTAATCACTTTTCCAATTTTTTTTAAATGATTTCAAAACAATTTTTTCCTTTAATTTTTTTTAAACACAATAAAATATTATTTTATGAGATATTTTTGAAATTTTCTTTACTAACAAAACACTTAAAAGCATGCACCTTTTCCATAAGGTTGGCAGCAACAAGCTTTAGCATTTTATTATAATTTTTTAAATTTATTTTTAATTTTTATTTAATTTTGCTAAAAGTTTTTTTGGTAGTTAAAAACACACACACACAAATGGTTATATTTTTTTTATTAAGTATACCTTTTAAAATATGTTATCCTTTACACCTACAAACGAAATATCATTATCCTTTTTTACTTACATGCAGCTGAATAATAGGAATTTAGCACAAAATTCTGTCTTCAAGGTAGTAAACGAAAACGAATTTCGTGATATTTTTTTTATGATTTTCATAATTTTTCCGTTTCGTTTCTATAGAATTCGAAATTATTGTTAGAGTAGTGGTTTCTATTGTGAAATTAATTTGTATCTCAAAACCATAGAAAGCATGCTTAGACAAATTAAAAGCACTTGTGTACACAGTGTCAATTGATGTTTTAAATTTAATTCGTCTTGATTTTTATTCTCTTTTTTTAATCGAACTTAGATTGAAGATCGTGCCAGTATTGTACCTTTAGTAGCTGGCTTACGTAAAGAGGTTTTAAATTTGGTTTCTGAAGGCATTGGCTTGGTATGGGAGTCTTATAAATTGGATCCTTATGTCTTGCGTTTGTCCGAGTGTGTTACACAATTCCAAGAAAAGGTAAGAGAGTTTAAAAGAGCCAACCTTTTAAATTTTAATTTTTTAATTCCTCTTAATAAACATATTTAGGTAGAGGATCTCTTGGTAGTCGAAGAGCAACTGGATGTTGACGTTCGCTCTTTGGAGACTTGTCCCTATAGTGCCGCGACTTTTGTCGAGATTCTCTCTAAAATACAACACGCTGTCGATGATTTATCTTTGCGCCAATACTCTAACCTAAGCGTTTGGGTAACTCGTCTCGATGAGGAAGTAGAGAAAAAATTGGCCATGCGTTTGCAAGCCGGCATACAAGCCTGGACTGAGGCCTTAACTGGCAATAAAAAGGAAGTTGATCTTTCCATGGATACAGATGCTCCAGCCCAACCTACCCATAAATTGGGTGGTGAACCGCAAATACAAAATGCTATCCATGAGATACGTATAACCAATCAGCAAATGTATTTGTATCCTTCCATCGAGGAGGCTAGATTCCAAATAATGCAACAACTATTTGCCTGGCAGGCCATTGTAACATCTCAAGTACGCTTGCAAAGCTCACGCTATCAGGTGGGCTTGGATAAACCAGTCTCTCAAACCTATCGCAATTTATTGACCAAATTGCCGGAAAATAAAATTTTGGAAAATGCCTACGATGCCATTGAGAGCAAAATCGGTGAGGTACGCAATTATGTCGATGAATGGTTGCGTTATCAGTCCTTATGGGATCTACAGGCTGATACTCTGTACGGGCGCTTGGGTGAAGATGTCAATCTTTGGATTAAATGCCTCAATGACATTAAGAAATCTAGAACTACATTCGATACTTCTGATACTAGACGTGCCTATGGGCCCATTATTATCGACTATGCTAAGGTTCAGGCAAAGGTTACTTTGAAATATGATTCCTGGCATAAGGAGGCCTTGGGTAAATTTGGTACCTTATTGGGCAACGAAATGTCAACATTCCATACAAAGGTTTCGAAATCCAGAACCGATTTGGAAATGCAAAGCATTGGTAAGTTTTAACAATCACCGGAGACTGTTTTTTTTTACAATTAAAAAATTCTTTATTTTCTGTCTTTTTTTCCCACAGAGGCCGCCAGCACAACTGATGCCGTTAGCTTCATTACTTATGTTCAGTCGCTCAAGAAGGAAATGCTTGTCTGGGATAAACAAGTCGAAGTGTTCCGTGAGGCTCAACGCATTTTGGAACGTCAACGTTTCCAGTTCCCCAACAATTGGTTGCATGTCGATAATATTGAAGGTGAATGGTCTGCTTTCAATGAAATCATCAAACGCAAAGACACAGCCATACAAACCCAAGTGGCTAGTTTGCAAGCGAAAATTGTGGCCGAAGATAAGGCCGTTGAAACTCGTACTGTTGATTTCCTTAAGGACTGGGAAGATAATAAGCCAACTGGCGGCAAAATACGTCCCGATGATGCCCTCCAACAATTGCAATTGTTTGAGAGCAAGTATTCTCGCTTGAAGGAGGAACGTGATAATGTTGCCAAGGCCAAGGAAGCATTGGAATTGCAAGAATCCGCTGTCCCCAACAACAGTTCGGAGCGCATGAATGTAGCCTTAGAAGAATTGAAAGATTTACGTGGTGTCTGGAGTGAATTGTCTAAAGTATGGACTCAAATTGATGAGAC
This sequence comes from Sarcophaga subvicina, assembly GCA_936449025.2. Lineage (NCBI taxonomy): Eukaryota > Metazoa > Arthropoda > Insecta > Diptera > Sarcophagidae > Sarcophaga > Sarcophaga subvicina. Next base: position 100,286,067 of record OW388083.2, on the reverse strand, counting down.
ACGTGAAAAACCTTGGTTGTCTGTACAACCTCGCAAGCTGCGCCAACAATTGGAGTCTTTAATGTCTCAACTCAAAGAGCTGCCTGCTCGTTTGCGTATGTACGAGTCATACGAATACGTTAAGAAGTTGATTCAAAGCTACATCAAGGTTAACATGTTGATTGTCGAACTGAAATCGGATGCTTTGAAGGAGCGTCATTGGAAACAATTAACTAAAGAGTTGCGCGTCAACTGGGTTATTTCCGATCTTACGCTTGGCCAAGTGTGGGATGTCAATTTGCAAAAGAATGAAAATATTGTCAAGGACATAATGCGCGTAGCCCAGGGTGAAATGGCTCTGGAAGAGTTCTTGAAACAAGTACGCGATACTTGGCAAAGTTATGAATTGGATTTGATAAACTATCAAAACAAATGTCGCATCATTCGAGGTTGGGATGATTTGTTCAATAAGGTTAAGGAACACATTAACTCAGTGGCTGCTATGAAGCTGTCTCCCTTCTACAAGGTATTCGAAGAGGAAACCATTACCTGGGAAGAGAAATTAAATCGTATTAATGCTCTGTTTGATGTTTGGATTGATGTACAACGCCGTTGGGTATACTTGGAAGGCATTTTCTCGGGCAGTGCTGATATTAAATCTCTGTTGCCGCAAGAAACTTCACGCTTCCAAAGCATTAGTTCTGAATTCCTGGGTCTCATGAAAAAGGTAGCCAAATCACCTAAAGTCATGGATGTCCTGAACATTCCCGCCGTACAAAGATCTCTCGAACGTTTAGCTGATCTTTTGGGCAAAATTCAAAAGGCTTTGGGTGAATATCTGGAACGTGAACGTACTTCCTTCCCACGTTTCTACTTTGTGGGTGATGAAGATCTTTTGGAAATTATAGGCAACAGCAAAAATATTGCTCGTCTACAAAAGCATTTCAAGAAAATGTTTGCCGGCATTGCTGCTATTCTGCTCAATGAAGACAACACGGTTATTTTGGGTATTTCTTCTCGCGAAGGTGAAGAAGTTAAATTTATTAATCCCGTCTCTACTGTGGAACATCCCAAGATCAACGAATGGTTGTCGCTGGTAGAGAAACAAATGCGTTTTACTTTGGCATCGTTCTTAGCGCAAGCCGTACAAGACATTAAGCAGTTCCGTGAAGGTCAAATTGAGCCTCAAAAATATATGGAGTGGTGTGACAAATATCAGGCACAAATTGTCGTCTTGGCAGCACAGATTCTATGGTCTGAAGATGTTGAGGCTGCATTGCAACAGGCCTCTGAAAACAATAGCACGAAACCATTACAACGTGTATTGGGTACAGTGGAGTCTACGCTAAACGTTTTGGCCGATTCTGTACTGCAAGAACAACCGCCTTTGCGCAGAAAGAAATTAGAACACTTGGTAAATTTATATTGGATTCGTAAAAGAAGCAATGTTTGGTAATGAGATTGCTTTTTTTTTGTTTTTGTAGATCAATGAATTTGTACATAAACGTACAGTTACTAGACGTTTAATTACAAACGGTGTAACCAGTCCCAAATCCTTCCAATGGTTATGTGAAATGAGATTCTATTTTGATCCCAGACAAACTGAGGTAAGCCTAAAGCATAACTGGGTTGAAATCTTTTTAATACAAGAAAAACTGATGATATTTATTGTATTTTAGGTCCTCCAACAACTTACCATACACATGGCTAATGCACGTTTCTTCTACGGTTTCGAGTATTTGGGAGTACAGGATCGTTTAGTTCAAACACCGCTTACCGATCGTTGCTATTTGACAATGACTCAGGCATTGGAATCACGTTTGGGTGGTTCACCATTCGGTCCAGCCGGTACGGGTAAAACAGAATCCGTTAAAGCTTTGGGCAATCAATTGGGTCGCTTCGTTCTGGTGTTCAATTGTGATGAAACATTTGATTTCCAAGCTATGGGTCGTATATTTGTGGGTCTTTGTCAAGTAGGCGCTTGGGGTTGTTTCGATGAATTCAATCGTTTGGAGGAACGCATGTTGTCCGCCTGTTCACAACAGATTCAGACCATACAGGAGGCCTTGAAATACGAAATGGACTCCAATAAGGAAAGCATAACTGTGGAGCTTGTAGGCAAGCAAGTGCGTGTATCAACCGATATGGCCATCTTTATTACCATGAATCCTGGCTATGCTGGACGTTCCAATTTGCCTGACAACTTGAAGAAACTCTTCCGTTCCTTGGCCATGACCAAACCCGATCGTCAACTTATTGCCGAAGTTATGTTGTTCTCACAAGGTTTCCGTTCGGCCGAAAAGCTGGCCTGTAAAATTGTACCCTTCTTCAAGCTTTGCGATGAACAATTGTCCAATCAATCTCACTACGATTTCGGTTTGCGTGCTTTGAAGTCTGTACTCATTTCGGCTGGTAATGTCAAACGTGATAGGATACAAAAGATCAAAGAAACTCTTAAAGCACGTGGCGAAGAAAATATCGATGAGGCTCAAGTTGCTGAAAATCTACCCGAACAGGAGATTCTTATACAATCCGTATGTGAAACTATGGTACCCAAACTGGTGGCTGAAGATATACCGCTTTTGTTCTCTCTCTTGAGTGATGTCTTCCCCAATGTAGGCTACACCCGGGCCGAAATGAAGGGCTTGAAAGAAGAGATTCGCAAAGTCTGTCAAGAAGACTATTTGGTATGCGGTGAAGGTGATGAACAAGGTGCTGCTTGGATGGAAAAAGTAAGTTACACTCAGTGTTATTTTCCTGACCCTCTCTCTCAATTGTTTTACAATGTTAAACAAAATTTATTTCTTTTTTATTAAATTTCTTCCTTATTAATTTCAAATTTCTCTTCAAATCAATAAAAAAAAAACAAATACAAAACAAACTCCCCTTAACATAATACTTAATGAAAACCTTTAACCTGTAATTATTATTAACAATTACTTACACTGTATATAAATAATGAATAAAAAAAACAGGGATTTGGTGAAACTTGGGTTGATAAAGTAAGAAATTTTCTAAATTAACTTGTTTTGCTTTTCACTTACCACTACGGCAAGTTTAAAAGATTTTCGAAATTGTTAACAAAAATTGCCGAAGAAAGAACTTCTTAAACTTGTCCTAAACGCTTTTGAATGTTATAATCGTATAAGACTATGCAACAAAATGATTTTACGTTCTTTAACTTGAAAATTTAAGTAAAAGTACGGTCTTTTCGTATTCAAATTTATCGACTTTGTTGCATAGTAAGGTTCAAAATTAATTTTTAACATTTCTTTTCTCTTCTCAAATAAAATCTGCTCTCTAGGTACTACAACTCTATCAAATTTCTCGCCTCAATCATGGTCTTATGATGGTGGGTCCCTCCGGCTCCGGCAAATCCACTGCCTGGCGTACTTTGCTTAAAGCCCTCGAACGCTTTGAAGGTGTAGAGGGTGTGGCCCATGTTATCGACCCGAAAGCTATTTCCAAGGAAGCTTTATATGGTGTTTTGGATCCCAATACACGCGAATGGACCGATGGTTTGTTCACTCATGTTTTACGTAAAATTATCGATAATGTTCGTGGTGAAATCAATAAACGTCAATGGATTATATTTGATGGTGATGTCGATCCTGAATGGGTTGAAAATTTGAATTCAGTTTTGGATGACAACAAACTGTTGACTCTACCCAATGGTGAACGTTTATCGCTACCACCAAATGTACGTATTATGTTTGAGGTCCAAGATTTGAAATTCGCCACCTTGGCTACTGTGTCCCGTTGTGGCATGGTATGGTTCTCTGAAGATGTCCTATCGACCGAAATGATATTCGAAAATTATCTCTCACGTTTGCGTTCCATACCCTTGGAAGACAATGATGACGATTTTGTTGGCATTGTCAAGCCCGTCAAGGATAAGGAAGATGAAGTATCACCTTCATTGCAAGTACAACGCGATATTGCCTTGTTATTGCAACCATTCTTTACCGCAGATGGTATTGTAGTGCGCAGTTTGGAATATGCCATGGACCAGGAACATATTATGGACTTTACACGTTTAAGAGCATTAAGCTCTCTCTTCTCTATGTTGAATCAAGCTGCTAGGTAGGCAGTAATGCAGTAATTTACAAATTTAATACGTTATTAACTCCTCTATTTCTCTCTCTCTCTCTTGCTTTCTTTAGAAATGTTTTGAATTACAATTCAACACATCCAGATTTCCCTTGCTCGGCTGATCAATTGGAACATTATATACCCAAAGCTTTGGTATATTCTGTGCTTTGGTCATTTGCCGGCGATGCCAAGCTTAAAGTACGCACTGATTTGGGTGATTTTGTACGCAGTGTTACAACTATTCCTTTGCCAGGCTCGTCGGGAGTACCTATTATTGATTTCGAGGTCAGCATGAATGGTGAATGGGTGCCTTGGTCAAACAAAGTACCCGTCATTGAGGTTGAAACTCATAAGGTGGCCTCGCCCGATATTGTTGTACCCACCTTGGATACTGTTAGACATGAATCGCTGCTTTACACTTGGCTAGCCGAACATAAACCTTTGGGTAAGTCCGTAATATCTTGCAATTATTATTGAAATCTAAAAAACGAAAATATTTTCATTTTCAGTTTTGTGCGGTCCTCCTGGTTCCGGTAAGACTATGACATTGTTCTCGGCTTTACGGGCTCTACCCGACATGGAAGTTGTGGGCTTGAATTTCTCATCGGCCACTACACCAGAACTTCTACTCAAGACATTCGATCATTATTGTGAGTACCGTAAGACACCGAACGGTGTTATCTTGTCGCCAGTACAAATTGGCAAATGGTTGGTGTTGTTCTGTGACGAAATCAATTTGCCTGATATGGATTCGTATGGCACCCAACGTGTCATTTCATTCTTGCGTCAGTTGGTCGAACATAAAGGCTTCTATCGTGCCAGTGATCAGGCTTGGGTCTCTTTGGAACGTATACAATTTGTAGGGGCCTGTAATCCACCTACAGATCCTGGTCGTAAACCATTATCTCATCGTTTCTTGAGACATGTACCCATTATTTATGTCGACTATCCTGGAGAAACTTCATTGAAGCAAATTTATGGCACATTCGCTCGTGCCATGTTACGTTTAATGCCTACGTTACGTGGCTATGCAGAGCCTTTAACCAATGCCATGGTCGAATTCTATTTGGCTTCACAGGATCGTTTTACTCAAGACATGCAACCGCATTATGTGTACTCACCACGTGAAATGACTCGCTGGGTACGTGGTATTTGTGAGGCTATACGTCCTCTAGATTCTCTACCTGTTGAAGGCTTGGTGCGCATTTGGGCTCATGAAGCTCTACGTCTTTTCCAAGATCGTTTGGTCGATGACACCGAACGTAAATGGACCAATGAAAACATAGATGTTGTGGCCTTAAAACATTTCCCCGGCATCAATTCAGATGAGGCATTGGCTCGTCCAATATTGTACAGCAATTGGTTATCCAAGGACTACATGCCGGTTAATCGTGAAGAATTGCGTGATTATGTACGTGCTCGTCTTAAGGTCTTCTACGAAGAAGAATTGGATGTGCCACTTGTACTCTTCGATGAGGTATTGGAACATGTTTTACGTATCGATCGTATTTTCCGTCAGCCACAAGGCCATCTGTTGCTTATTGGTGTCTCTGGTGCTGGTAAAACAACATTGTCCCGTTTTGTTGCCTGGATGAATGGCTTGTCCATATTCCAAATTAAAGTGCACAACAAATATACTGGCGAAGATTTCGACGAGGACTTACGTTCTGTATTGCGTCGTTCGGGTTGTCGTGATGAAAAGATTGCTTTCATTTTGGATGAATCTAATGTTTTGGATTCTGGATTCTTAGAACGCATGAACACCTTGTTGGCCAACGGTGAAGTTCCCGGTCTATTTGAAGGCGATGAATATACTACTTTAATGACCCAATGTAAGGAGGGAGCTCAGCGTGAAGGTTTAATGTTGGATTCAAGTGATGAATTGTATAAATGGTAAGGCTTATGCGATTTGATTTTCGGCCTTTTAAATTCTATTTTAATATTCCTTAGGTTCACTCAACAAGTCATGCGCAATTTGCATGTTGTCTTTACTATGAATCCCTCTACGGATGGTTTGAAAGATCGTGCTGCTACCTCACCAGCCTTGTTCAATCGTTGTGTGCTTAATTGGTTTGGTGATTGGTCCGATTCGGCGCTCTTCCAAGTGGGCAAAGAATTCACAACTCGTGTTGACTTGGAGAAACCGTCCTGGACTTCACCCGACTTTTTCCCATCAGTTTGTCCTTTGGTACCTACACAACCCACACATCGTGATGCTGTCATCAACAGTTGTGTGTACGTTCACCAGACACTACATCAAGCCAATGCCCGTTTGGCTAAACGTGGTGGTCGCACTATGGCTGTAACGCCACGCCATTATCTTGATTTCATTCATCACTTTGTTAAGCTATACAATGAAAAACGCAGTGATCTAGAAGAGCAGCAATTGCATTTGAATGTGGGTCTCAATAAGATCGCTGAGACTTTAGAACAAGTTGAGGAAATGCAAAAATCTTTAGCCGTCAAGAAACAAGAACTACAGGCTAAGAATGAGGCTGCCAATGCTAAACTGAAGCAAATGTTCAAAGATCAACAGGAGGCTGAAATTAAGAAGGTACAGTCTCAAGAGTTGCAAAATAAGTTGGCTGAACAAACTGTTAAGATTGAGGAGAAACGTAAATATGTCATGGCCGATTTGGCTCAGGTTGAACCAGCCGTTATTGAAGCACAACAAGGTAAGTCTTTGATTATTCAATTCCATTTAAAATTTTTGATTAAATTTAAACAAAGACAAAAAGAAAATTAAGTTAAATTTTAAGTGTTTTGTTATTTTGTTTATTATTTAATGAACGTTGTTGAGATGATAAACAAGTTTAAGTTGTTTTTTTTTTTTTGATACCATTAACTATAACTATGAAATAAATCTTTAGCTGTTAGCGGCATTAAAAAGAAACAATTGGCTGAAATACGTACCATGGCAAATCCACCGCCACCCGTTAAATTGGCATTGGAATCGGTGTGTGAGCTACTCAATGAGAGTGCACCCGACTGGAAGGCAATGCGTGGCATCATTGTTAAAGACACTTTTATATCGTCCATTGTTAACTTCCAAACTGAAATGATCACGTACGACCCTCTCTTTATATACATTTTTATATACGTTTTCTTTTATTTTTTTTTTGCTATCTCCTCTTACATTTACAAAATATAAATATTCATACATTTTATTTAACTACTATCGTACTATACTCTAACTACTACTATTTTGTCCTCCTAATCAACAATCTTATCCATCTTGACTCATATATATTTTATATCAAAAACAAAAGCCGTTCTCTCTCTAATTCAAATTCAATTCAATTCATTCAGTGAAACCAAAAAAAAAATATTCACCTAATTTAACAAAAATGTATCAATGAAAGACAAGAATTGAATTTTAAAAAGAAATGAATTTTCAAAATTAAATCAAAATCTCTGTTAGGGCAGTTGTAAATATTTTTTTATTTTTTTTGTTTTAGTTTTTCGGCTAATTTTTTAGAAACTAAACAGCAAACAAAATTCTAATTGGTATATAATTAGTATCTCTGTCTCTCTTAAATATATATATACATTATATATGAAATTTCACAACAATTCTCCTTCAAAATAATATATTCCATCTACAATCAACCAACAAACCAAACCAAATCGAACCAACCACCACCATCCACCCACCAAAACACCAAATGCAATATGCCGCGCACTCTGATAATATATTACATATATTTTTGTTCTTTAATTTATTAAGATTTACGTATTTTATATATTGATTACATATATATATATAATTTTTATAGATGCATTTTCTTTTTTAAGTTTATTTTCTAAAAGCAGGCAATAGTTTTTGAATTTGTTTATTTTTTTTTTTTTTTTAAAGAGAAGTTTTTGTTTCTTGAAGTATTTTATTCTTAGCAATAGTTGGTTAGTTATTATGTTTCCTGTTGTTGTTCCAGTTATTGTGTTTTTGCTATTTACCGGAAGTCAAAGACTTAATTTTTTAAACTTAACATTTTGTACCCCATTTACTACTGAAGGTTAGGTTAGGTTAGGTTAGAGGACATGTACTTGTCAATTAATATAAGTACAGTACCCGGAGGTCGAATTGACCCATTGTACAACGTCCTAGTTTCTCACACTACTTATGTTGTGTGTGTTAATTTTATACATGAGTAGTGAGACCTACAGTTTAAAGTCGACTCCGAACGACAGATTTTTTGAGAAACTTTTCATGGCAATTTTAATTTACTCTCAGAGTTTTTGCCTGAAATCCACTGACAGAAAGTCGCCGAAGAAATACTTTTTGTATTTTGTCTTGATGTCTGAACTCGGGCTCGAACCCAGACTTTACGTCTAATAAGCCAACACACCACCTACTAGACTATGGCGACTTCATCCTACTGAAAGTGTGTTAAATTTCGCTGAGAAATTCCCTTTCTATCTTCCGGTATGTTCGATTGTGGACTGTATGTGGAGGAGAACAAAAATAGGAGAGTGTTGTCCTCAATTTAGGATTGAAATTTCCAAACGCTTTAAAAAAAGGAACTAAAATTAGAAAAGTTCCAACTCGTCAATAAAACACAAAAAAAGAACACTTTCCTTTTTTCCTTACTGTTCCAATAAATTGCAATGAAAACTTTTTTGATTTAAATTTATACTTTACAAGCCCTTCTGCTGCAAATAATCACTTGGGAGGTTACCATTATTTGAATTTGATAGAAGAATTTGGAAGGAAATGAAAGCTGTTTTATTACATTCAACGATTTGCAATAAGATTATCATTTTTATTTCTTTTAGAAATCATAAGCTTATACAAGATCTTTCAAACTTTATGTACCGCAACTGAAACCCAGTTCTATTACCAGTTGGCAACTAGAATTTTGTATTTTGCGGAAAAAATTTTTTTGATTTCAATGTTTTAAATGCTGGTTGTCAGTTGCCGTTTGTAATATAATTTTTGTCAAACTAGCAATGCAGTTGAGGTTGAGTTGTCATGCATAATCAAGCCATTGGTTCCATTTGATATGGTATAAATTCTTTCTATTATTTTTTTTGTGCAAATTTTTAATAAAATAAAATGAAAAATTAGCCCCCGTATCATTGAGATTCATAGGTTTTCAATTGAACTCCTTTGGCAGCCAAATAGTTTCAGATTTTCGTGTAAATCTTCTTTCCAAAAAATTTGTATTGCTTCGTGAGCTGAGTTTTGTTGCCATTATAATATATGTACATATGGGTCAACAACAGGCTACACGTTATTGTTATCCGTTAACAAGGCTCTTGGCAGCGAAATAGTGTCAGATTTTCGTGTATATACTCTTCTCAAAACCTTTGTATTGTTTCGTCAGTTTTGTTTTGTCGCCATCATAATATCCATATGATCAGCAACACTCGTCACTTAAGTCACCTTATCCTTATCCCTTGGCAACTAGCATATTATCAGCTAAGTTTTTAAATTGTGCACCAAACAGTTTGAATATAATAATCTCTTTCGCTTACGTACTCATACGATAGTAGCAAAAGTTCGTAGGAGAAACTATTGTTCTTTAGTTGTTGTTGTAGGTTTTGTAAAAGCTGTACTTTGTCTGGAAGTGTTGCCCTGGCTAGAGAACTTCTGGAAAATACATCTTTAATTGGATTGACAATCCTTAACCGATTTTGGTTCAGGTCGATTCGAAGGTCGTGAATACAATTTCTTTTTATGATAAACATTCGATAGTTCTGCACCTATGGGGACCTTGTAACAGACTTAAGAGTCAGAATCTAACTTAAATAAACGCCGCCCTATTGTCAAATCTTTATCTGCTCCAGGTTTCTGATGTTGCAAAATGAATGTAACATAATGGACTTGATGCTGACGGTAAATATATTTTTATTGGATCTTGGAGAAAGTGTAGTAGGTTTTATTTTAACATTTCGATTCTACCAATAGCTGCTGCGCTCGGATAAATGTTGTTAACGATCTAAAACTGTCTACATTCTCAAAAGGTTTCTTGTATAAATGACCTATAGGCTCCCGATTTGTTTTGATTGTCCCGCATTTCGTTTTCTCTTGCTCTTATAAATCGTTTGATTTCCTTTACATTTCGCGATATCGCCAGCATATGAGAAATCTTAGAGATTGTGACTTAATCTCCAGTAAATATCCTTTTTTAGGTTGCTTTCAGTACACAAGTCTTTCTTTGAGTGTGGTTATGAAAAGAAGTGAGACTAGCAGGCATTTTTGTTTTACTGGTTTTGAAAGAGTATTGTTCCAAGCTGTATACTACGTTTTTAACTTGGTTTTTAACTTAGAAAAGAGTTTAAATATTTGCTCTGTAATCTGAGTCAGACCATTTAATCTGAAGTGACAGATTCAAACTCTTTATTCTGTTTTGTATTACGTTTTCTGAATTTTTCGTTTATGACAACTGTATGTTCCTTCAATTATATGAGTTTTAATTTCGCTTTCCGTAAGGAAGAAAGTTCCATAATGAATTCGAATGATTTCCAAAGAATACATTGTGGTGGTAGAATCTGATAATACAGTTGATTAAACGTCGTTCTTATTTACAAAGGAAAACTCTCGATAGACCTTGTGCCCTTTGTTGTATAGATTTCGTGCAAATCGCTCCTGTTTGTTATTATTATTTTTTTTTTATTAGTAAAAGAGAGAGGAAATGAGTTATTTGATGTTTTTTAACGTTGTCGTTGTGTGTAATTAAAAATTAAAAAATAATAATAAATTTATAAAATATTCACATACTAAAATTAAGTTATTAACTTAGTTAACACAGCCGTATAGAAATTTTAAGTAATAGACAGACAACAAACAACACAGAATGATGAAATTAATGAATAATAATAATAATGATTATTATTTTTCTTTTCTTAACAATTAATTAATTGTCTAATATTGATTGTCTTGTATTATAATAATAATAATAATAACTTGAATAACTTGAATAACCATTATATTAATTTTACTCACAACAAACAAACAAACAAAATGAAATAAAAAAAATCATCCCCCCACCTACCTATCTAATTCAGCTGTAAAATCGATACGCAAACAACAACTTGTTGAAGTGAGAACAATGGCAAATCCACCTTCCGTGGTGAAATTGGCACTTGAATCGATCTGTTTGTTACTGGGTGAAAATGCCAACGATTGGAAATCGATTCGTGCTGTTATAATGCGTGAAAATTTTATAAATTCAATTGTATCTAACTTCAGTACTGAAATGATAACGTAAGCATGTTTTATAAAGATTCTTTACAAAAACAAAAAAAAAAAAAATACCGAAAAAAAGAAACATTTTTTTTCATGTTCTTTTTTTTATATATAAACTTCTGAATTGAAATCCTTTTTCAGTTGTTGTAGTTTTGATTTGTTGATTTTCCAGTAATGTTGTGATTTGAGTTTGTTTTTTTTTTAATTTCGTTTAATTTTTAATTTATTTGTCGTTTTTTTTTTATTTTTTCAGTTGAGTTTAGTTTTTGGTTTTTATTTTAATTTTATTTTTTTGTTATTTTTATTAACACCCTTTTTAGTATTTTCTTGTGTTAAACTAACATTCTTGTTTATACTAATACATTGTTGTATTTGTTGTTATTTTGTATGATTTTATGTTTCATTCCAATAATTCCTTACTAATTAATGGCTACGGGTTATGTTGCTTTTTGCTTTTAATTGCATTTCATTCACCTGCTTGTCTAATTAATGAAAATAATATTCGTTGCAGAACTCAATTGAAATTCTGTTAATAATTTTCAATATTTTCATTTCACTTCCCCCCTCTTCTGTTTAGTGATGATGTACGCGAAAAGATGAAATCGAAATATTTAAGTAATCCCGATTACAACTTTGAAAAGGTTAATCGTGCCTCATTGGCCTGTGGTCCCATGGTTAAATGGGCCATTGCTCAGGTTAGTTAGCTTACACCACCACCTACCATACAAACCATTTCCATTTTTACCTAACACTCCACTGTTTTGTCCATAGATTGAATATGCCGACATGTTGAAACGTGTTGAGCCTTTACGTGATGAGTTACGCTCGCTGGAAGATCAAGCCGAAGTCAATAAGACGAATGCCGATGAAACCAAATCTCTGGTAGAACAGTTGGAACAAAGTATTTCCGCCTATAAGGAGGAGTATGCCCAATTGATTTCCCAGGCCCAGGCAATTAAAACCGATCTGGAGAATGTCCAAGCTAAGGTGGATCGTTCTATAGCTTTGCTCAAGAGTTTGAATATCGAACGTGAACGTTGGGAATGCACCAGTGAAACATTTAAATCTCAAATGTCCACCATTATTGGCGATGTCCTGTTGTCGGCTGCCTTTATAGCCTACGGCGGTTACTTTGATCAACACTATCGTACCAACTTGTTTACCACATGGTCTCAACATCTCCAGGCTGCCAATATACAATATAGAGGCGACATAGCTCGAACCGAATACTTGTCTAATCCGGATGAACGTTTGAGATGGCAGGCCAATGCTTTGCCCACAGATGATTTGTGTACTGAAAATGCCATCATGTTGAAGAGATTCAATAGATACCCATTGATTATTGATCCTTCCGGTCAGGCCACGACATTCTTGTTGAATGAGTATGCTGGCAAAAAGATCACCAAGACCAGTTTCTTGGATGATTCATTCCGCAAGAATTTGGAATCTGCTTTGCGTTTCGGTAATCCTCTCTTGGTTCAGGATGTTGAAAACTACGATCCCATTTTGAACCCGGTATTGAATCGTGAATTGAGACGAAGCGGTGGCAGAGTTTTAATTACTCTCGGTGACCAGGATATCGATTTGTCGCCATCATTTGTCATCTTTTTGTCAACTCGAGATCCTACTGTGGAATTCCCTCCCGATATATGTTCTCGTGTAACATTTGTTAACTTCACCGTGACTAGAAGTTCATTGCAGTCTCAGTGCTTGAATCAAGTACTCAAGGCCGAAAGACCCGATATCGATGAAAAGAGATCTGATTTGCTTAAACTACAAGGCGAATTCCGTTTGCGTTTGCGCCAATTGGAGAAGAGTCTTTTGCAGGCTTTGAACGATGCCAAGGGTAAGATTTTGGATGATGATTCCGTCATAGCAACTCTAGAAACATTGAAGAAGGAAGCCTATGACATCAACCAGAAGGTGGATGAAACCGATAAGGTTATAGCCGAAATTGAGACAGTATCTCAACAATATTTGCCTTTATCGGTGGCCTGCAGTAACATCTACTTCACCATGGACAGTTTGAACCAGGTCCACTTCCTGTATCAATATTCATTGAAAATGTTTTTGGACATATTCTCTACCGTTTTGTACAACAACAAAAAATTGGATGGCAAACATGATAATACAGAACGTTTGGTTATCATAACGCGGGATCTGTTCCGCGTTTGCTATGAACGAGTTGCTCGCGGCATGTTACATAACGACAGATTAACTTTTGCTTTGCTTATGTGTAAGATTCACTTGAAGGGCACTTCAGAAATGAATCTAGATCCAGAATTCAATTTCTTCTTAAGAAGTAGGGAAGGACTTTTGGCCAATCCTATACCGGTTGAGGGCTTGACACATGAACAAATCGATGGTGTTAATCGTTTGCAGACTCGTGTACCCATATTCCGTAAACTAATTGATAAATTGCATTCCATACCGGAATTGGGCGCCTGGCTACAACAAAGTTCTCCCGAACAGTGTGTACCCCAGCTGTGGGATGAATCTAAGGCTTTGTCACGCATTGCCACCTCAGTACATCAATTGCTGTTGATTCAAGCTTTCAGGCCCGATCGTGTTATAGCAGCTGCCCATAATGTGGTGAATTCTGTTCTAGGAGAAGATTTCATGCAAACAGCCGAAGATGAATTAGATTTTGCCGCTGTTGTGGATAAACAACTCAATGCCAATACACCAGCTCTATTGTGCTCTGTGCCCGGTTTTGACGCCTCTGGACGTGTAGATGATTTGGCTGCCGAAATAAATAAGCAAATCTCCAGTATTGCTATAGGTTCAGCAGAAGGCTTCAATCAAGCGGAAAGTGCTATTAATATGGCCTGTAAGACGGGCAAATGGGTTTTGCTTAAAAACGTACACTTGGCTCCGCAATGGTTGGTGCAATTGGAGAAGAAATTACACTCTATGCAGCCACATTCTGGCTTCCGTCTGTTCTTAACCATGGAAATCAATCCTAAGGTACCCGTTAATCTCTTAAGGGCGGGCAGAATCTTTGTATTTGAACCACCACCAGGCATAAGAGCCAATTTATTGAGAACCTTTAATACAGTGCCACCAGGCCGCATGATGAAGACCCCAAGTGAAAGAGCCAGATTGTACTTCTTGCTTGCTTGGTTCCATGCCATAGTACAGGAACGTCTACGTTATGTGCCATTGGGTTGGGCTAAGAAGTATGAATTTAATGAAAGTGATTTAAGAGTTGCTTGCGACACGCTCGATACTTGGATAGATACTACAGCCATGGGTAGAACTAATTTGCCTCCTGAGAAGGTACCATGGGATGCTTTGGTTACTTTACTCTCGCAATCGATTTATGGTGGCAAAATCGATAATGATTTCGATCAACGTCTATTGACCTCATTCTTAAAGAAACTGTTTACTGCTCGCTCCTTCGAGGCCGATTTTGCTTTGGTGGCCAATGTGGATGGAGCTAGTGGCGGCCAGAGACATATTACCATGCCTGATGGCACACGCAGAGATCATTTCCTTAAATGGATTGAAAATCTTACTGATCGCCAAACACCATCTTGGCTGGGTCTACCCAATAATGCCGAAAAGGTTTTACTTACTACACGGGGTACTGACTTGGTTAGTAAGTTGTTGAAAATGCAACAGCTGGAAGATGATGAGGAACTGGCCTATTCCATTGAAGAAACTAATGAAGCGGCTGCAGCTGCTGCCCAAGCTCAAAAGGATGGCAGACCTTCCTGGATGAAGGTCTTACACAACTCGGCTACTGCATGGTTAGAACTATTGCCCAAGAGTTTGCCTACTCTCAAGAGAACCGTTGAAAACATCAAAGATCCGCTTTATCGTTACTTTGAGCGTGAAGTTACAATGGGAGCGAAATTATTGCAGACTGTTATATCCGATTTGCAGGATGTTGTGCTCATCTGTCAAGGTGAAAAGAAACAAACCAATCATCATCGTTCTATGCTATCGGAATTGGTACGCGGCATTATACCCAAGGGATGGAAACGTTATACGGTACCTGCGGGTTGCACTGTCATTCAATGGATCACTGATTTTAGCAATCGCGTTAAACAATTGCAAAAGGTTTCCCAATTAGTATCACAAGCGGGTGCTAAGGAATTGCAAGGCTTCCATGTTTGGCTGGGAGGTCTCTTAAATCCAGAGGCCTATATCACGGCCACTCGACAATGTGTGGCTCAGGCCAATAGCTGGTCTTTGGAAGAGCTAACTTTAGAAGTTACCATTACGGAAACTGGTGCAAATGCCGAGTCGAAGGACAGCAGCTTTGGCGTAATTGGCCTTAAATTGCAAGGAGCCCAGTGTAAGAATAATGAATTGCTTTTGGCTTCCACCATAATGATGGACTTGCCAGTCACCGTTTTGAAATGGGGAAAGTAAGTTGAATTGAAATAAATAATTAAGAATGTCTTCTTCATTTTATTAAAATATTGAAAATTTTCTCACACACAGAATTACTACCGAACATCGTGTTAGCAAATTGACTTTGCCTGTCTACTTGAATTCTACACGCTCGGAATTGCTATTTACCGTTGATTTGGCTGTAGCTGCTGGCCAGGAGTCTCACAGTTTCTACGAGCGTGGTGTAGCCATTTTGACTTCCACAGCCTTAAATTAAATTCCTTTATTTTTTAAGATAAAAAATTTTATAATTCATTTCAATTTGTTTTAATTCACTTGAAGTCTTCTTTAGCTATTCCCTTAATTATTATAAGCTTTGCTTTTTTATTAACGTAATCCTTTACTACGCTTTGCTTAATTATTTCTAACAGTGTTTAAAATTATAAAATAATTACCAAAAACTTGTTTCATTCTTTAATTGTTTTAATAAAACTTTATTTCTTTTAAATCCTTCATACATCAATGAGTTTTTCTTCAGCTATAAAAATAGTGTCGAAGGGGGGCAGAATATCCTTTAGAAATATTCAAAGATAACGGTTAAAAAAAGGTGGTTTAGGTGTTCATATACTCAACATAGCCGAGGGGAATATCCTTTACAGATATTCAAGGATGCCGGTTTAAAAAAATGCTTCTTTAAGTGTATATTCATACATACTCAACATGCGCATTATTACGTGAAGTGTTCGTATGTGTGTATACGGTGGATGTGAGTGTATGGGAAATGTGTTTGTATGTGTAGACAATAGAAAAATATCCTTAATATTTTTTGCTGCAACGTGATATCCTTAACGGGTTCCATGGTGTAATGGTTAGCACTCTGGACTCTGAATCCAGCGATCCGAGTTCAAATCTCGGTGGGACCTAAGATTCTTCTTTTTTTCTCTCCTTTTTATAATGCTTTTTGAAGAAATCTTTTTACCAGCAGAGGTCTTTAGGTCGTTTGCAAAAGAGTAGTTTTTTCGCCAAACCTTAATCGGTCAGGTCGATCTTTGTCTGATGCTTAGGTCCTTAGAGGAAATTTTATTTAGCGAATTGAGAAGATAGTAGTGTGATACCGTTTTTTTTTGCTTTGAAAGAATAGTGAAGTCTTGAAGGCTGCAGTGGTCCTCCAGATATCTGTCTTGGATATGATTTAAATAATGTTTATATAAACTTCTCCTTTTTAATGGCTTTTTATTTAAGATGTTGAAAGTTTGTGTTGTCTAGAGTGTATTATGCGACAAAAAGCGGCAAAATACAGGATAAACGCATGTCATCCAGAGTATATAACAGTATGAGTGGATGATACTAAGACGTAAGGGTGTCCGGCCCAAAATAAAATCTCTTATAAGGATCCTTTTTTCTGGTGATCATTGATGTGTCTTACATGCAAACAAAATGCCAGAAAGGATTGTATGCAATATCCTCTACTAT
The DNA here is from genome assembly GCA_936449025.2 of Sarcophaga subvicina. NCBI lineage: Eukaryota > Metazoa > Arthropoda > Insecta > Diptera > Sarcophagidae > Sarcophaga > Sarcophaga subvicina. Next base: position 100,268,993 of record OW388083.2, on the reverse strand, counting down.
TTGAAACTGTTCGAGACAGCATTATGAAAACGCTTGGAAAACCTGCATTACGAGGATGACATACGCTTCGCATGGCCAACAGTTTACGGCAGCTTGTGCGTTACCGTTACACGGTATGGAAATCATACTCACTTTTCACGTGGGATAAGAGCCTATTGGATTGTATAAAGCTAAATTGAGAACAGTGGTCCATGCACAAATATTTAAATTATTTGCGCATCTGGGAGATATGACGTCACACAATGTGCTACTTCTTGCATTCGAACAGGTTTAAAGCTAAATTGAGGAGAGTGGTCGGTATGTTTTAACTTTCACCGATATCTGGATACAAATTTTATCATATCACAGGGGAAATGCAATTTAATCCACTCGAATAAAATGAGCCTTGTTATCGATATTTATTTGGATAGTAAATTTTAGTCATCTTTCCCGTAATGCAGTCGATTATTAAATAAAATTCGTTACTTTTAAATGTCAAAAATTGTTTAAAACTTTTATTTCGAAATACAAAAAAAATTTCGAAAGTTAATACAAAACGTTTTTGAGCTGCAGACCAGTGGGGCAGTCTGTTACGAAAGATAAGTATTTCAAGAAATTAAAAAATCTGTATTGTTAACATGATTTTCTTCTCTAAATTTTGTTTTTTTATGGCAGATAGGTTTGGAGAGGTTAGGTTAAATTGACAACAGCGTCACTGGACACAACTAACTTGTATACTGAAAGTTCCTGTCGTCACACCGATATTACCTACTCCGTCATAAAGTTATAGCTCCTGGTTGCTATCTCTCAACTATCCTGAGACTTTTATTAAATTGCCTTGTTTTGTCACTAAATTCTGGTTGACCACGAATTCTACTTCTCAGGTTTTCAAGCGCCGGACAATGACAGAGAAGATGTTCTGTGGTCTCCTTTCTTTTCTCGTCATTGCACCTTCTACAGAAGTCATTATGAGTTATTACGAGTCACTTGGCGTGAACACCGAAAGACCACTGTCTCGTTATCACTGCCTCAGATGGAATCCATCTGAGGAACCTTATAGCTTCACTACAAATTCTGTTCTGCATATATCAATATCGAGGCGCAGTTGTCTGGTGTTTCTACATGTGGGTTCATTAGCCCATCTTACCTATTCCAGTGGATGGAGTTTATGAGAGACTATTTGTTTGCCTCTCTGCATGTAGGGTTTCATTTGACTTTTTCGTGGTACCAGCTTGAGGAAATTGTTGCAGGAACCCAAAAGAGGGTACCCGTCGAATATCTCGCTATTTTCTCCAGGGAAGCCCGGCAGTCTTGGACAATCTTAGATGTGGTGTGCACAAATATGCGTATATCACCATACGGTATACGCCGATACCAAATTCCTACGCCAGCAACTTTTATGGCCATTTCAGCCTGTTAAGTTCTACAATAACCTGGTAGTGCAAGGAACGACACAATGTTCAGTTGTCCTGAATACATTCTGCATCCGGCTTGGTTACGCGACCTAGATCCCTCAGTGAAAACCTGAATGACATTTCTTGGGCGTTGTAAACCAATACCATAATACCGGAGTCGCAAAACCATGTCTATGTATATTGTAGCTGATGGATACATTCGGACCAACCATATCCAGGATTTTGGCAGGACCACTGTACTTCCATGCTCCTCTTATGACGCTCAGTTTCATTGCCACGTTTGCAGCCACTTGTTTCGCCAACATGTGGGTTGGCTGCCAGTTAAGGAAGATAATAAATACCCTGGATATCGTAGTTCAAAGGCACTTGTTGTTATGATAGCCTATCATTCTCATCATACGCTCAAACCGATTTTCTAACGACAATCGCCAAACCGGGGCCCTGTAGAATAATGATACAACATGATGCAATCTATTTAGATGATCACCTTTCAAGGAACTTAGCTTGCGCTAGTCACGTTATACCAAAATGTGAGGGATGTTACCTTTTCAGACCACATATGTACATCATGTTACAAAATTGTGGTTCTCGAACTGAACCTTGGAGAATTTCATGTCGTATAAAAGGGGCATTACTTTCAATCATTAAGACTCTGCACTACAGGAGATACTGTTCAAGTAGTAGTTAACACTCCACGTATTAGGTATTCAGTTAAATACTAATGTGTACTTACCCCGATCTCATCCATTTAAGTTAGGTATCTTGTCGTATACCTTCTCATAAAGAATACAAGTTCGAGAGAGGGAAGATTGAAGACAAATTCTGTGTCTATGCACACAAAATTTTCGCTGCAAATGTTTAGATTTCTACCAGCAGCTTAATATGAGAATACAAACTATAAAAAATAGTAAAGAGGTGCTTTAATTTTGTACCACAGTGTTTGAAGCGTATTTACTTTTAATTTGTATTGAATAGGATTATCATTTTCCTTAATGAGAAAATACAAAACTTTAGATTGTGCAGATTTTCTCAAGCGGTTCTATGGTGTAATGGTTAGCACTCTGGACTTTGAATCCAGCGATCCGAGTTCAAATCTCGGTAGAACCTAGTCTTCGATTTCAGAGGGCAAATAATTCTCTTTTTTATTTTAGATGCTATGGAATCCCTTATTTTACATGTACTGCTAACGGTTTTACGGTATATATTTTTATTCCATATTATATGCGGGTATATTTCCATCATAATAAGTATGGTAAATCTCTACTAGAAATTCTAATTAGAGAACAAACAAAAACAAATCAATTACTGTAAATAGAATTATTTTAAAACAGCATTTTTTGTAAGGCATATTTTAGGGATGGTAAAAAAAAATAATTTTTCCTTCATAGTATACACTCTGTGGATTGTATCTACTCACATGCGCATTACAGTTGTGTTAAGTTGAAATACAATTATTACGCTACGTGTGACAAGCGGTTCCATGGTGTAATGGTTAGCACTCTGGACTCTGAATCCAGCGATCCGAGTTCAAATCTCGGTGGAACCTTGAGCGGTTGGCCCTATGTTTTTTTTATTAATTTAATCAAAATTTTCTTGGTGAAAACAAATATTTCTTTCTCAAACGTGGCCCTGTGTTTTTTTTTAATTTAATCAAAATTTTCTTGGTGGAAGCAAATATTTCTTCCTCAAACGTGCCATTTTATTTTACATAAAAAATCCCTTCCTTGTTTTGCTGTCCTTCAATATTTTATAAAAATTTATAATAAAATATTATTATTTTTTATATAAAAAAATAGCATGTTTAAAAAATAATTGTTTTATTAAGAAAATTTTATTAAAAAAGTAACATAGGGCCAAACGCTAAGGTTCCACCGAGATTTGAACTCGGATCGCTGGATTCAGAGTCCAGAGTGCTAACCATTACACCATGGAACCCTACGGCTCAAGGTTGACAGAATCTGATTTTTTTTATAATTCTTAAGTGATGGTTTCGATATAAATATGCAATTTTGAAGAACACCCCCGCCCATTTCTTCGTAATTCATTATATTATTCCTTCTCGTTGGTAATTTTTTTCAAATGTTTGTTTAAAAAATTCTGTTTGTTTATTTTGCAAAGAATTTTTTACTGCTTTTATTAATAAAAATTATTTTCAACAAAGAATATGAATTATTAATAAATAAATAAAAAAATAAGAATTAAAAAGTATTACGCGACGACAAAAATGTGTATCCATCCATCCTTCCGTCCATATCGGGGGCACTCTCCCCTATTTATCACCCAAGCAGCATCCTCCTTTCTACGTGGGTTTTTCATTATACCTTCACTCCTCCCCCTAACGGTTTTTGTAAATGAAGTGAGGAAACCTGTGAAACGAATGAATAAAATACAAACAACAAACAATAAATACACATACCGCAAAAGTTAGTTTGTTTGGTGGGCTCTAAAATTATTCCCTCCTGGCAACACTGAATTTTTGATGGTTGGTGGTTGGAACACGATCCACAAACAAAAATATTTGTAATTATTTCCATATTCTTCTTCCGTTTCCTGTATATATAAGTAAAAATTAAGCCGCTGTCTGTTTTATAGGTTTTTATGGCGTGTGTGTGCTGTTCTGGGTTTTTGCTTGCCTGTTGTGGTTGGTGCGTGCGGAGAGGATGGAGTGAGAAGAGTGAAGGGAAGAGGGAAGGAAGAGAAGAAAAGGTTGTTTGTTAGGTTGTTGTATGTAGGTTGTGTTTGTGTGTGTGTAATTGTGGTTGTTGGTTGTTGCTGCCCGCTCTTCATTTGAGTTGGATCGACGGACGGCAATTAATATTTTTTAAAGTGTGTTGAGTTTTGTTGCTGTGGTGAGTTTCCAGTGTGGTGAGTTTTTACAAAGTGTGGTGAATTTATCAAGTGTGGTGGATAAAATAGAAACTCACCAAAGTGCCGATATTCCAAATGGTACTGTATTACCCTAGATTCATGTACTGTATTTTGTGAATTGGACAGTGCATGTCTAGAATAAGTAATTTTCACCTCTGGTAGCGGAGGCATTCACCGAACTGACTGGCTACCATTATGCACTGCGTTATCAACAATGTGGTTTGTGTTTGGATTAAGGATAATTAATCTCGAATAGTGAAACACTAAATAAAAGGAAATACGTACACTCAACGAACGAGTAAGGTAGTGTGCTGCCATTGTATCATTCTATTTAAAATTCTAAAAAATTTAAATTAGAAAACTGCATAAATTTAAATTATTTTGTAAATGAATTTTTGAATAATTTCTCTGTTTTATATTTTATCCAAAATGCTTGCAAAAAAAGCTACAAAATGGAAATTCTTTGTTGAAATATTTATAATTTTTTTGTGCTTTTTCAAATCTAAATTTAACATCAGCAAAAAATTTTAAGGAGAATTATGAATTATTCCTAAAGTTGGTTGGTTTTTTCCTCTTTGGTGATTTCTTCAGAAGCATCAGTGTTGAAAAATTCAGTACTTTAGTACTTTTTTCAGTACTTTTCCATATCAAAACTATATTTTCAGTACCTTTTTATTATTACATATTTTATACTTTGCTCTTTCAACTTTTTAATGGGGTTATAATGCTATAGGTCTTTAGCCCCGGTTAGGCCAACGTCCATGTAACGTATGTATGTATGTTCGTTTTTAGAATACGAAAAGCAATGAGAACGGTTAACGAAATGAACGTATGTACATTCCATTACGTTCCGCCGATATTTGACTAAATGGGACTTTTACGTTTCGAATCAATTGTTTTTGTTTTGTATATGAGAAACATGTATAAGTAGTCAGTAGTTTTTCTATTCCATACCATAGTGTTTAAGAATAAATAAATATTTTTTATAAAAGTACCATTTAATTTAAAAAGGTACTCACTCTTTCAGTTGTAATAAATAGTTCAGTACTATTCCAAATTTCAATTTTGCAACACTGAGTGATGATAAACTCCTGTGAAACCAAAAAATACATGAAGTGATCGTATTATCCTATTTCCATTAAGTTATTGTTTGCGAAATATGCGATTTGTGTCTGTAATAAGTCAATAAGTCATTGGGTTTAAGAAAGCCCACCACAAATTTAAATATGAATTACAAATCTATCTATTTAGTTAGGGTGCGGCACATATATAAAAATTCAAGCCATTAACCAAAATTTCGAGAAATTTTGGGAAAAATTCCTTTCTGGTTTTAGGAAATTTTATGGTTAATAATTTCGAAATCAGGGAGTAAAAAATTTCCAAACGTGAACTCCGAATTTCCCAATAATTTAACAAAATGCTGCAAGGATTTTAAGTTCGAAAAGGATATTTAGGCATTTAATAAGAAAATAAATCACAAACCTATTCACAATAATAAGCATTTTTATAGCTAAGAATGTCCTTTTGCAAACTTAACAAATTTATTAATTCCTTAAGGAATTAGTGTGCTTAAGCGTGCTCTTAAATTTTTGTTTAGTTTTAATATTTTTTTGCATGAATTTTATTTAGTCTACATTTTATTGTTGTACGTACATACGTGTTTTTAACAAAATGTTTGTTTATTATTGAATAATTTAAAATCATTGGCAACACTTTGCAAAAATATTTTTTGCTCGCTTTTTATTCTTAATAAAGTTTTTATTGAAATTATATTCAGTTTCATATGCTTTATTTAATATGTTAATTTATTTTTTTATTTACTTTGCTAGGGGCAACGCATATAAATTTCTTTATTAAGTTTAACGACTTTTTTTAATTTTATTACTTTTCGAATTAATAAGTTTAAAATTAATAAGAGTTGGATTGTATTTGTTTTTTGTAGAGAGACACATGGTAAATGCTATGGGGTCGTCAGATAAAAATGAGGAATTAAAAAAACAAATTCTGCGAGTTGCAATACGAAAATCGATTTCAATTTCAAACATCCATTTCTGTTTCATTGGAATGTCAAATAAAATCTAATTAGGTTTGGTAGATAAATGTGGTTATCAATTCTAGAAAATAGACACACTTAGACCACGTTTAGTCCATTGTAATACCACAATTGTCCGTTTTCCCTTGTGCTAAAATCATCTGTAGATTCTAATGTAGCCATTTAGATATCCAATGTCCACCCTCAATAGACCACATATGGTCCATTGTGATACCAAGTATCCATTTCTCCTAGTGCTGAAACCATCTGGAAGACCTAATGTAGCCATTCAGACATCCAATGTCTCCTCAATAGATCAATGTAATCATCTGCACAGTAAGAACCCATTTTTTCTTCTCCTACTTAATGTTGTAGCTGCCCACTATATATTTAATAGATGAAGGATATTTTCCTCCTTTTCCTAGTGTCTATAGCTCATGTAAAAGTCGTTGGCCATAAGGCACCAAAGTGCAGCAATGACTCTTACCCTTACTCTTGAATATTCCTTTAGAATTTGAGCAGACCTTCCGTGCACTCTTTATCTAGTAATGGTTAGATTGGTTTTCTTATCTTGCCCTTATTCGAAAGAGCTCAGGCTGTATTAACCGAATCTATTATTTCCTTAGTGCATCACTGTTAATCTTAAGCTTTAGCAGGTTCTTAAGGGAGTTCCCAAACTAGAAAACTCACCCCAAAAATTGGATGGTTGTGCCTTATCAATCCAAATTATTTATGTACTCTTCAGTTTTCTTGTGAAACAATGTGTTCATCCTGGAATAGACATCATTCTGCTAAAAACTAGTGACCTGATAGCCACCAGAATTTATGGTAATAATGTTTCCAGGTATTAACAACTCGCTTATCGGAATTTTGGCCTGGCTTAACACATCGTTCTAGGCATCTCTATTTGCTACTCGAACACCTATCAGCTGTTGGACTTACCAACCGATGACTGAGTTTCCTCGATTTGGTCCCTCTAACGCAAATAAGGTTGTCCTCTACGGCGGCTTCCTCTAATTGTCCCAACTTCGAAACAGAGGCATAATTGTGATGTTGTTTTTAGAAAAATTATTCAATTCAACGTGTACCCTTCGTGACAACATAGAAAGCAAGCCAACTTAGCAGGTTTCGCTAATCAAGGAGTCAATGTGAAAATCTGAGAGTGTGGGAAGTTGTGGACCCGAAAAAAAGTCTATTACACTTTTAGGGTGGTTAAAAAAGATCATCCGTTTGATCACTCACAAATTTTGCTCAATAGTGCAACTATTGCGTTAAATTGCAATTGCGTTAAAGTAGGCCATACACTTTAAAAAGTAAGGACAAGGTTCAAACCCTAGGTCAGACATCAAAACGAAATATGAAAAAATATTGCTTCTGGGACTTTCTCTCAGCAGATTTCTGAAAAAACTCTGAGAATAAATAAAATTGTCGTGAAAAGTTTCTCAAAAATCTGACGTTCGGAATCTACTCTAAACTGTAGGTCCCGCCACTCATGTATAAAATTAACGCACACGACGTAAGTGGTGTGAGAAGCTAGGTCGTAATCCTGACTGAAGGGTTGTAATGACCAATTATGTTATGTTATGCATGTGGAAAGTTGTGGACTCGGAAACAGGTCTATTACACTTTGTGATTAAAAAAGGTCATCCGTTTGATCACTCACAAGGCTCTAATTTTGCTCCATAGGGCAACTATTTTGTTAAATTGTAGATATCACCAGGCCATACATTTTCAAATTGATTAACCTAAAGGTTCAGGAACTTATGCGGTTTTTTATTGAACTATCGTGCAGTCATACAAATATTATTTGTTAGTAAAAGAAATTTACTTGCGATTTGCTTCAGTTTTGTGGGCCAATAGGAACAGGGTATGTTTGTTTTATAGCGGGGCTAACAGAAATCCCTAAGAAAAGAACGGCAAGCATTTTTTACACATACATAATTGGCCATTACAACCCTTCAGTCAGGATTACCAGGATCACACCACTCATGTTGTGTGCGTTAAATTTATACGTGGCTGGCGGGACCTACAATTTAACGTCGACTCCGAACGACATAAATTTTGAGAAACTTTTTCATGGCAGGTTTATTTACTCTCAGAGTTTTTGCCAAAAATCTGCTGAGAGGAAGTCGCCGAAGAAATACTTTTTTTTATATTTTGTTTTGATGTCTGACCTGGGATACGAACCCGGGCTTTTCGTCTAATAACCCAACACACTACCTACTAGACTACGGCGACTTCGAGCGTTTTTTAGCTGTCAAAATTTCTCATGCCTATACAATTTGTACGGAGAATACCGAAATAACGCGGCGGCAACGCAGCGGCAATAGTTTGCAATTGGATAATCCGAGTTTGACAGAGCGTTTAATAGTAAGGTTGCAGGGTTACTTAATAATACATTTTTTAATAACTCTGTTGTTATATTTTAACGTAAATTTGCCGCTTTTATTTAGGCATGGCCGCATGTGTAAAAACTAAGCGGCAGAAAACGTTTCGCTTGCTGCGCTCTTATTTAGGTGTGACTCTGACTCTAAGAAAATATATTTTAATTTTGAAAATTCTTTCTGTGATTGCAGCTTTATTAAATAATTCACTTCACTAATAATCACAAATTATTATGACTAATATGCCCACTATAATTAAATTATTTAAAATATTATTAACGTTATGGGCGTTAGCTATGATTTGCTGCCAGAATGCCTACTGTATTCTGTATTATTATTCAAGCTTTAATGCTCAATTAATTGTGTTAAATGCTTAATGCCAGCTTGAGAGTTTGTTTAAGCACAATAAAATTAAATATTTTGACTTCGTTCTATGACTTATGTATGTCTTAATGCAGCATGCAATCAAAGTCAGTGGTCCAGTCAACTGAAATACTATGTTTATATACCAGTTTGTCAGCTTGAAAATAATTGTAAATTGTAACTGGTAGTTAACACAGAATAAAAGCAATAAAATAATTCTCTTAAATTTAGTTTCTTATGAATTGTTGAATTATAACTTTTGATTTCTACATGTTAATAAACAAGAGCAACATTTCATCTCTATCCTGACAACTAATTTGCGAATTTTTTAACTGACATGCCGCTTTTCTTGACAACTGCGGTCAGATGTTTTAATGGTTTTTTGTTTTCAATGTGAAATTAAATACGCAAACTTAAAGCAAAAAATAAATAAATTTTAAAGAATTTAAAAAACAAAATTAGAAACATGTGCCACAATGGAATGAAGTTATTTCAGGCCAAGCTGAGAATAATTTAGTCTGATTTAAATTTATAAAAAAATAAGAAAAAAAATATATGAGTTCAAGTTCTATATTTGATACCCTATACCAACCACAAACTTGTCAAAATATGCAGCGGGAGCGATACATTAAAACGTATTCTTGTCATATATAAGTCCTCTTATTTCTCACTTAATTGGTCATTACATACATATATACATAATTGGTCATTACAACCCTTCAGTCAGAATTATGGACCTAGTTTCTCACACCACTTATGTTGTGTGTGTTAATTTTTTATACATGAGTGGCGGGACATACAGTTTAGAGTCGACTCCGTACGACAGATTTTTTAAGAAACTTTTCATGGCAATTTTATTTGCCAGTTTTTGCCAGAAATCTGCTGAGAGAAAGTCGCCGAAGAAATACTTTTTGTATTTTGTTTTAATGTCTGGCCTGGGCCTCTAACCCTGGCTTTACGTCTAATAAGTCAACACACTACCTACTAGACTACGGCGACTTCGATGTGTTAATTTTACAAATGAGGGTTAGGGCCTAAAGTTTAAAATCCACTCAGAACGTCAGATATTTGAGAAACTCTTCATGGCAATTTTATTTACTCTGTGTTTTTGCCAGAATGCTGCTGAGAGGAAGTCGCCTAGGAAATATTTTTTTTCGTCTTGTTCAAGATGTCTAGTCTTGGGTTTAAAACACGGGCTCTCGTCTATTAATCCAACACACTAACAACTTCACGGCGATTTTCCCCTTATTTCAATTGGACCCATTCCAGTATTGAATCGAAAAGCAGAGACACGTTAAATTCTAGCCACACTGTGCCAGTTCTCTGATGAATCAAAGAAGACGGGTAGTTTACTGTTATTAATGATCACTTCAGAGCAGCGACTCAAGTTAGTGCTAAGGGGTTAAAAGCTTAATCACACGCTAAATAATGCCGAACATTGATGGTCTTTTGGGATGAAAAAAGAGGCTTTTAATGTTAATCGATTATGACGATCTCCTAAGGCAATGTTTATTCGTTGGCTCTGTGAATATCTCACCATCAAACAACAGGATGTTGTTAGTGCACGTTAGTGTTCCAAACTAAATGAGTTCTTGACCTACTTTTCTCATCGTAAAAGCAGGCATCAACCCAATTACTAGGGTTGTGTAGAAGAGGAGACAGTAAAGGAAATAAAATTGAAATACTTAATTCGACTGTTCTTAGGTTAGGTTATGTTAGAGGACGTGTACTTGTCGATTATGACGTACAGTAGCCGGAGGTCGAATTGACCCATTGTACAACGTCCTAGTTTCTCACACCACTTATGTTGTGTGCGTTAATTTTATACATGAGTGGTGGGACCTCCAGTTTAAAGTCGACTCCGAACGACAGATTTTATAGGAACTTTTTCATGGCAATTTTATTTACTCTTAGAGTTTTTTGTCAGAAATCTGCTGAGAGGAAGTCGCCGAAGAAATACTTTTTGTATTTTGTCTTGATGTCTGGCCTCGGGCTCGAACCCTGGCTTTACGTCTAATAAGCCTAAACACTACCTACTACACTACGGCGACTTCGACTGTTCTTGATATTTTAAAAATATTTCGACTCAAAAATGGTGAATTGGAATAAAAAATCAAAAGCTAGTGGCCCAATGATTTTATTACTCACAGCTGTAGGTAGGTAGGTAGGTTAAAGGAGAGGAGACCAAACAAGGGGTTGGTCATGTAGGCTTGTTATATGCTTACCATTAGGAACACCATCTTTCTATAGGAAGTCTGTTTATTATACAAACCTCTTTAACTACTTCCAGTCCACTCCTCTGAGCTGAGTTATGTCTGGCATTGTGTCATCCCCAAAATCATGAGAGCTCATTCAATACTGGAACATTTACGATTACTTCCTGAATACTTTGTTTGAATACATCCCGAGCTGCGTGACAGCTGTTTAAGTTAAAATACTTTTAATTTAAATTTTATGGCTTACGTCAACAAAAGTTAAATAAAACACACGTGCAACGCCATTACTACGATGAAATGATCGTTTCATTAGAATGCCTGGAACCTTGCCACAATGTACGAAATACAAGGTCATTTAAATGATTGCCACTGGATAGGTTGCAGCAGCTGATCCTTGTCTGCACATTAGTATCTTGACGAATATTGGTTTCCAAGTGTTCAAAGTTATGCGATATTTGCGGAAACATGGGCTTTAACATAGCCACCTCACAAAAAAATCTAACGGCGTCAAATAGCAAAATCTTGACGGTCAATTGACGTCTGCAAAATGTGAAATTATTTATTCTACAACGTTTACAAAATTATTTGAATTGTTTAGCTTTCAATTGTAGGCAAAAAGAAGCTCACGTATCATATGCCTATAATGCAATGAATTGATGGTAACAGTGTCCTAAGCAGAGATCAGCAATGAATCGTGTTTTCGCTACTCTTAAGCACTCATGAAATTTTGAATATAAGTGAATCAACAATATTGAAATATAACTATGTGCTCTGATTCATTCGTACTCACTACAACGTTGATTTATAAGTATAGGTTGCAATGAGTATGAGTACAACGTTGACATAAAACTCATACCCTTCGAAATATGTTTGATTCATAAGCCTACTCATTTAGATTCATAAATTTAGAAAGAACACAAGCAGAGCAAACACACAACCTTCTAGTAAGTATTTAAGTGTTCGTACGCGATTCATACTTATTTTGTGATGCTTGTATATGATGAGTTATGGAGAGTTAATATCAACATCATACGTGTTGTTAAGTAAGAATATTAAGAGTGCTTTAAACTTTGGATATGAGTAGAGGTTCCATGATATTAAAATAGGTATGAATGCTTATTGTAGTCGCCGTAGTCTAGTAGGTATTGTGTTGGCTTATTAGACGTAAAGCCAGGGTTCGATTCCCAGGCCAGACATCAAAATAAAATACAAAAAGTATTTCTTCGGCGACTTCCTCTCAGCAGATTTCTGGCAAAAACTCCGAGAGTAAATAAAATTGCCATGAAAAGTTCTCAAAAATCTGTCGTTCGGAGTCGACTTTAAACTATAGGTCCCACCAATCAATTATAAAATTAACACACTCAACATGAGTTGGTGTGAGAAGCTAGGCCGTAATCCTGACTGAAGGGTTGTAATGGCCAATTATGTATGTATGTATGAATGCTTGTAAGTATCAATAATTATGAGTATGATTCGATTGTACTCATCTTTTTGAATACTCATTGCTGAACTCTGGTTCTAAGTGCTATTGACAGATTGTTTTCAAAGTTATTAATCTCCTTCTCTTTAGTGATTGCCATGAATAAAAAAACCTGGTAAATTGCAAACAAAACTGGGCAAACGTTAATGTCCCTACTTTAATTGCCATTAAAACTAAACGTTACAAATGGATTCTGGTTTGGATTTCATAGCCAAGTTTTTTTTCCTTATTAACTCGTTTAAATTCCAATGCAAAATGAAGTTGTATTTTAAATGGAAAACTTTGTTTAAAGTTTGATAAGGGTTTTCAACTTTATCTTGACTTATCCTGTGTTTAACAATTAAAAGAACATGACTTATGCTTTTATTTAAAATGCAAAACTACAAATCTGGGCTTATAAAATAAAACAACAACAATAACAGAATGAATTTATTCTTAACGTTTTAATATTTTGCCATGCAATTTCAAAGCGATGATTTGGCACTAACATGAAAAGCATTTAGGTGTTGTGCAGCAGTCTGTGGCAAGGTGCGATGCATCTCATACAGACTTTTCCATACCAATAACTTTTGCATTTCAGGCAAATCAATAAATTTTAAATCATCGTCGATATTCAAACATTTATAGGTGGTGTCGTCGTTGCGTTGTAACGCACGCCATTTCACACTCTGCATGCCAGGCACTTTGGCATTATTTGGATTGCCTGTCTCTGCAAATGTTGCCCACAATGAAATCATGCGTTGTATGCAAGAATATTCACGACTTTGCCGTTCCATTGGTCTGGCTAAAACGCTGCTGAAAAGATATGCCAGTTCATCGGTGTGTGCAGCACCAGTTGCAGCAGCAACACCACGGTCAGCTGCCGCATTATCAGTGTCAATGTTACGCATTAAGCGAAAGGGATTTAACAGTTTATCGGAATTAAAACTGAAACGGTAAAGATATGTAGCGGCTTTGCGACAATACTTTAGACGTGCATCAATGGTTTTCTGTATAGGATGCCAGTAGTAGGCAAAGGTTACGATCTAAAATGTTATGAGAATTAAAAGGAAAATGTTGAAAATCAAGAAGTTTTGATTGAACATTGTAACTTACTTCATAAAAGTCTTCTAAGGTTGGCATGTCAGCTTTTACATGAATCGCACGCAATCGTAAACCCTTCTCCAAACACGCTGGACTCTGGACATTGTTTGCAGCGCCCTTGGGTACATATTGCGTACATGTTTCCAAAAGTTTTAAAATTTCCTTTCTGTTCTTATAAGCATCTATTGACCCCCACCCCCAAAAAAATATTTGAAATCTTATAGCTTTCATACCAACAAAAATACTTACTTTTTCGAAAGAAGAAACCCTCATTGGAATTTGCTCCCAAAACCAATGGTATATTATTACTCCAGGCATGTTCCAGTAACTCTTCTAAGGGTTTACAAAATACTGTATGTGCCGTAAAATAAGGTTCTATACTGGGACAGAAACTAAACATTTCACGATCGTTACGTTGCAGGCATTTGGTTTCAGCTTCTAGAATTTCTTGTGCCGTAATACCGAGTAGATATCGTAAAATATGCTTCTCTTTGCATTCACCCTGATAGCCAGCTGCTTTGGCTAAATCATAAGCACGATTTGTAGAATCTGTTGTACACCAGTCACTCATCGATGTACCCGATTCCAAAATAGCACGATGAAATAAACCTTCAGCATGATCACTTAGCATCAGCATATGTATAGCCGCTGCACCAGCACTTTCTCCAAACAATGTCACACAATCGGGATTACCACCAAAGGATTTGGCATTACGCTTAACCCACTTGAGGGCTAATATGATATCCTTTAAGCCCGCATTGCCAGGTGTATGCAATGTGGGATCTTTTAAGCTGAGGAAACCTTAAAGGGCGAGATTTTTATTTTATTTTAGTCAAGAAATACAAATTTTATGTACAAAAATCTAAGTGAGGCCTTGTCTAACAACCTAATGCAACGCTCATAATATCCTTGCCAGAATCAAATTGCTATCATTTAGGAACCAGTAGCGAGGGGGACCCTCACTGCCCCTATGCCATATTTTGACTTCAACAGGATTTTCCTTTAAACAGCGATGAGGAAGAGAGCGAATAGAGGTGGGAACTGAAAGCATTGGCTCCGACTATTGCAAAAAAATCAATATCATCGATGCTAGTACATTGGATTTTGTTCTGCATCTGGTTAGAAAGAGCTTGACGGCACTTTTTGGACAACTTACTGGCCTCTACGCCTGCAATAAGCATCTGTACAGTATGGGCATTTCCTAACATCAGTACGAGCAATTACACGTATATACTTCGGGTGAAGAGGCCTAGTAGGTAGTGTGTTGGCTTATTAGACGTGAGGCCTCGGTTCAAACCCTAGATCAGGCATTTCCAACTAAACGAAATATTACAAAAATATTTCTTCGGCGACTTTCCCTCATCAGATTTCTGGCAAAAACTCTGAGAGTAAATAAAATTGCCATGAAAAGTTTCTCAAAAATCTGTCGTTCAGAGTCGACTTTAAACTGTAGGTCCCACCATTCATGCATAAAAATTAACACACTCAACATAAGTGGTTTGAGAAACTACGTCGTAATCCTGACTAAAGGGTTGTAATGACCAATTATGTATGTATGAAGAGGCCTTACCGCCGTTGCCTTTAAAGATGCTAGTCCGGTTACTTGGCACATTAAGTCTGCAATTGGCTAGGAGTGCACAATAGTTCAATCGCGTTCCTAGCATAAAATATTGTTTTAGGACTGAACGCTACTTCAATACGTTACATCCACTGCCTCACATCGCTTTCATAGTGCGAAGAGTAGGTGTAATCAATCTTGGATGAAATGGATGCCGGATTTGTCAGTATGGACGGGTCACTGGCCAGTCGACACATGAAACCTTCTTGCTTTTTTGGTTAATGTGTAGTTCAACACTTCATGACTTATTTAATTGTCCATTACAACCCTGCAGTCAAGGTTACAACCTAGTTTCTCACAACACCCATGTTGTGTGTGTTAATTTTATTCATGAGTCGGGGGACTTATAATCGATTCCGAAAGACAGATTTTATCAGGAAATTGTCATAGAAACTTTCCAGACGTCTGAGTGGATGTTTGGATCATGGCCTCAGGTCTATTAAGCTAACAAATTACCTACTAGACTACGGCGGCTACTACACTTCAACGGACATAATATTCACAAGCCGAAAAACTCTCCTCTACAATTTTAACACCTTTGCAAGTGTCAAGTCCAACGTCATACCAAGGTAAACGGTCATGTCAGTCTTCGGTTTTGTCTTGAAATCTTGTTAAACTTCTCTGTGCCAACTCAAGCCGATTTTACAAAATTATTAGACAAGTTCGAGACAATAGTTCGAACAGTTCCTTATAAATCAAACATGAGTTCAAAATGAATACTTTTAAGTAAGGAGTTTTAGGTCTGAACCAATTTTCGAATATAAGCTTGACTGGATCAACAATTATTCTTTCAGTTGAAATAATTAAGGGAACGCTTTTAGTTTTTCAATTTTTAAGCCAAAACCTATATGCTTCGCATGTACAATTTTCCGAAATGATGAATCACTTGCATGTCTATCTCCGTGCGTAATATTTCTGATATATAATTCGACTTACCCAATGCACCCAAACGATATTGTACCGTTATTAAAACAACATCTTTCTCCATGAAATAATCGGGTCCATACCATTCACGTGTTGCTTCACCAAATTGAAAACCTCCACCATATAACCATACCATAATGGGGCGTGGTTTAAGAGTCTTAACCTGTGGCAATACAAAACAACATCAAGTCTAAAAGCATTTTCTTCTTAGCGAAAAAAAAACTTACATTATTCGTGTACACATTCACGAATAAACAATTCTCAGAACCCTCTATGGTTCCCGGGTCTGTAGGAACCCGTTGCATTGGCTTGTCACCATACCAGGTACAATCTTGTACATGCTTCCACGCTGTCGTGGGCTTAGGAGCCCTAAAACGTAAATCACCCACCGGTGGTAAAGCATAAGGTATACGTTCAAAACTATAATACGTTCTTCTATACAGGGTATATCTTTTAGAGCCTCTTATTTTACCAGAGTTTATTTTCAGTTCCACTATTTCATTATCAATAGATTTTTGTAGTTGTGCTATTTTAAATTCCAAAGTCCTATGGAGGGGAATGATAGAATTTGAAATAGTTTACTGATAAACAAAAAAGTATTCGGTTTAATCAGATAAAAGGTATTTTTTTAAATGTTTTTTTATTCTTTATTTACGGATTTATTTATTATGTTGCATTTTTGCTTTTCATACTTGATTTTTAAATATAATTTATCTTTCTCACTTAATTCATAAGCCATATTGCTTTTATTATTAATTTTTATTGTATTTTTATTTAAAGAAAATAGTAAAGCTGTCTCTCTGAATACTTTTTTAATACTGAACACATTCCGCTGAACTGCTAATTTAATTTGTAAACAAAACTTATTGAGATAACATAGCAATTGTACTCGTATTGTTTATCACTTCAATTGATAATAATTTAATACATATTAGACTCGTTTAACGCGCTAATCTAATTTTCTAAGGGAAATTATTACAACTTGCCGTTAAAATTGGGTTTAGTTAAAGGTAACTTCAGCTAAAGTGAACTTTAAAGTCACCTTTAACTTCTTTTCGTTATTACAACCTAATGATAGAATAAAGTTAACTTTTTCAAAAATATGGCTGTAACGGAGCAATGTCGATAACACTGCTCAAATTAATCAAGTTTTTTTAAACGCAGTGGGAACGACGGGCTTTGGTTTTTGTTGTTGTAAGGGGTCCGCCAAATAACTTTTTTGAAAATGCTTTAAAAAAAACTACTGAATATTTTCTCAAATTTATTTTTCTATTTGAAAGTACAATCTTTCCGGTTAATAATGGAAAATAATTTCATTCAAATGGCTGCCTCGGCTGGGCATGCAGTAGCCTACACCAGAAGATGTCGATTTTGGCAAAAAAAAATCATCTTTTCATATGAAGGTCATTTTGATCTTGCCGGGTATGTAAACAAGCAAAATTGTCGCATTTAGGGCACAGAAAAGCCGACGCACCCAAAACGAGTCACTTTTTGGTGTGGATTTTGGTCCAGAGGCATAATTGGGCAATTTTTCTTCGAAAATGAGCAAGGAGTGGCCGTTACAGTCAATGACGATCGTTATCGGGCCATGTTGAACGAATTTTTATTCACAAAAATTGAAGAGGAGGATATTGGCAACACTTGGTTTCAACAGGACGGCGCTACGTGCCACACAGCCGAAGCTATACTCGATGTTTTGCGCCCTGTTTTTGAAGATCGCATTATCAGCCGCAGAGCTGATGCCGTTTGACTGCGATTTGTCACCGTTGGATTATTATTTGTGGGGTGCCGTCAAAGATAAGTGTTACGCCGACAAGCCAGAGACAATTGACGCTTTAAAGGGCAATATTCGTGAAGCCATTGGTGAAATATAGCTGCACACAATCGATAATGTGCTTAAAATTAGACCGATCGTGTAGGCTACTGCATGGCCAGCCGAGGCAGCCATTTGAATGAAATTATTTTCCATTATTAACCGGAAGGATTGTACTTTCAAATAAAAAAAGAAATTTGAGAAAATATTCAGTAGATTTTTTTTAAAGCATTTTCAAAAAAAAAAAGTTATTTGGCGGACCCTTTATATGGTTCCATAAATATTTTAAACTTATGGTCAATTGAATGGAATTGCATTGAATATAAAACGAAAAATTATGAAATTAGCGCAGTACACCGGGTTTTCTATCAGACTTGCTATAAATCGCAGACACTTATGCTGTATGGGATCATTATGTGTGCTATCTGTTAAACAAAATAAATCATTTAAAAAAAAAAAAAAAATTAATCACCTACATACTGACATACAAACATATTTACAAACTTAAATACAAAATACAGCGCCACAGAGTAAATGACAATAACATAATGAAGTACCGACAAGTGCAGCATGAATGAAATTCAAATGTATGTATGTTGTCTGAGGCGTATAAATGAGCGAATACATGCCATAACTGAACTGTGTACATGGGTCCAGTCAGACTATATACATAACATATCATAATTGTACACGTACGTACGTACGTACGTCATGATATGTGCTATTATTGTATTATTTTTTGAAATGAAAATACCGCATTATTGTTGTGCAACAAAAACAAAAAAGAAGAAGAATAAAAATTAAACATTATTTACATATTGTAAATAAAAATAAATATCCATACCATCCATATGTATGTATGTATGTGCATATGAATATTCATTAAATATATGAACAATACTTAATTCAATTGTTAAGTACAATTTTAAAAGCCATTTAATGTACAAATTTTAAATGCAGCACACTTAAGTTGAAACTTTAATTTTATTGATTCCCTTTATGTGGGGAGGGATCTCTTTATCTTTAAAGTTTAAATAATATTGTATTCATAATGACAAAAATTTAATTTAAATAAGTTTCAATTTTTTTTTTGCTTCAAATCTGTGCGAAATTGCTGTATGTGAGAAGTGCAACAAGAGTTTAAATTGGCTGTTTACCAGAGATCAGCAATGAATCGTACTCATAAGCACTCATGGAATTTTGAATATAAGTGAGTCAACAATATTAAAATTTAACTACGGTGAGTCAGTCGTACTCACTACAGCGTTGATTTATAAGCACAGGTTGCAATGAGTATGCCTACAACGTTGACATCAAACTCATACCATTCGAAATATGTTTGATTCATTTATATTCATAACTTTAGAAAGAATACAAGCAGAGCAAACACACAACATTCTAGTAAGTATTTTAGTGTTCGTACGCGATTCATACTTATTTTGTGATTCGTGTATATTTCGAGTTATGTAGAGTCGAAATCAACAACATCATACGTATTGTTAAGTATGAGTACGATGAGTACTTCAAACTTTGAATATGAGTAGTATGAGTATGATATTAAAATAAGTATGAATGCGTATAAGTATCAGAAATTATGAGTATTATTCGATTCTACTCATCTTTTTGAATACTCATTGCTGATCTCTTATGTATACACAAGGATGGATGTTAGTTACTCTTCTATTAAACGGATGGCTTTTGAACTGTTTGGGTTTTGCAAAAATGGACAGAATTTTTGTTTGGCGCAATAACTAACTACTTGGCATTTAGTTTTTAAATAAAATTTCATAAAAATATTACCCACGGGTTAATTGCAGGTGGTCTATAGGTGAGTTTTTATTTTGTCATATTTTTCGTAAAATTTCCACCGGTATCCTACCAGCCGGAGCTATAGTGTTGAACTTCAGGGCTGGTTCTGTGACAGCCTTATCTCTGTATGCGATAGAACTCAGGAATTTTTTTTGAAAAATATTACAGTAGGCCGAATTCTGGTTGTTATTATAGGCATCATATATTGCATTTTTCCTCTCGAATGTATATTTGTACAACTGGTAAACCCATTAAACCTATCAATAGATATAACATGTACGTTTTGAAAAGAAAAGAAAAATTAAACGAAAAAATATTCCCGTTGTTCTCTAAGAAAACTGAAAGTATTTTTTCAGTTTGAATAATTTGTAGACTAAGATCCAAAACCACCCTTTCGGCATAATCGAAGCCCTTACATACATACATAATTGGTCATTACAATCCTTCAGTTAGGATTACGACCTAGCTTCTCACACCACTTATGTTGTGTGTGTTAATTTCATACATGAGTGGCGGGACCTACAGATTAAATTTGATTCCGAACGACAAATTTTTAAGAAACTTTCCATGGCAATTTTATTTCACACTCAGAGTTTTTGCTAGAAATCTGCTGAGAGGAAGTCGCCGAAGAAATTTTTTTTTATATTTTGTTTTGATGTCTGACCAGGGGTTTGAACCGTGGCCTTACGTCTAATAAGCCAATGCACTACCTAGTAGACTACGACGACTTCAATCGAAACCCTTAACTGCGTATAAACGTAGAAAATTTTTTACAGTTGTTTTGAAAGTAGAGAACCCTTGAGAGAGTTCATTGGTTATGCCACAACTGGCCAGTGCATCTGCTCTACAGCTAACTGCAATATTGCTATGTCCATGGCTAATGTTACATCGTTACGCACTCTAAGAAAATATATCTGACGTTTAGTGTTTTTTCTTGTATATTTTAGTGTTTCTTTATGCATATTTAAACACTGATTAGGCCGATGTCAGATGCCATAGTCTAGTAAGTAGTGCATTGGCTTATTAGATGTGAGGCCGTGGCTCAAACGTCAGCCGAGACATCTCTCAAACAAAATGAAATTTTAAAAAATTATTTACTCGGCGACTTATTCTGTCTCAACAGTCCTCTTGCAAAAGCTCTGAGAGTAAATAAATTTGTCATGCCATTCTTGGGTAAAATTAACACACATGGCATGGGTGGCGTGAGAAGCTAGGTTGTAATCTTGACTAAAGAGTTGTAATGACCGATTAAGTAAGTAAGTTTTACTGGATGATTTCTACTTTGTTAAACTGGACCTTGAACTTCTTCTCTGGTGACATACGTTATTCAAACTGCTTAAGATGACATGGCAAATTTTTATATAAGAAAAAAATCATCATCCTACGTATGTATGTATAATACCATCTTATATAGCTCACCGGGTGGTCAAAGCCATAAAATTGTTTTCAAATTTCAAAAGTTTATATCCAATTCATATAATTTACATTCTATTTGTTGAGCTTCTTTCTTCGAATCTAAATTTCATGGCTTAGCTTATGAAACGTGTGCCTTTCTTTTTTTGCTTTTGATTTTGTTAATTGATTTTCTTTAAAACAATTTTAAAAACTATAAACTTTTAACAAATCTTGTTGTCACTTAATTAGGCAAAATTAAAATAATTTCCATAAAATCGAAAATAAACCGCCTGAAACCGTCTTTAAAACACAATGTTTATTGAACCAAATTATGAGATTATAAGATTTTTGCTAATATTTTATGACTATCATGTTACTTCGCTTGGATCATTAATTAATTCCGGTTCTAAACTTAATGATCGGTCGTCTAGTTGTTTGATGTTTAACTTTGTTTCACTTCGCCAGAAAGCTTGACATTTCTATAACAAAACATTTTTATGGGACATGCTTGCGTTATATTTAGGCTCCAATGAAATGAGGATACATATTTAAATTCTTTTTTAATTAGTTGGAGACAAATTAATAACAAAAATTATATTCTTTAATAAGAAACAGAAAGCATTTTAAATTAAAATGGGAATTTAGAGTCCAAATATAAATTTTTTCTTTTTCTTATAAGGCGCCAAACATTTAAGTAAATTAATTTGTTTTTTTTTTCAATATTAAAGCTGTGGTATATATCAAGGTGTGTTTAATAATTTTATAATTTAGAAATAATAAATACCACGTAACAGTAACGTAATGCTATACTACATGAAGCTAGGCTACGTTATATGGCTAGTCAGAGATTAGCAATGAGTATTCAGTAGAATCGAATCATGCTCATAATTTCTGATACTTATAAGCATTCATACTTATTTCAATATCATGAAACCTCTACTCATAATCAAAGTTTAAAGTACTCATCATATTCATACTTAACAACACGCATGATGTTGTTGATTTCGACTCTCCATAACTCAACATTTACAAGAATCACAAAATAAGTATGAATCGCGTACGAACACTTAAATACTTACTAGAAGGTTGTGTGTTTGCTCTGCTTGTGTTCTTTCTAAATTTATGAATCTGAATTAGTAGGCGTATGAATCAAACATATTTCGAATGGTATGAGTGTGATATCAACATTGTACGCAACTCATTGCAATCTGTACTTATAAATCAACGACATAGTGAGTATGAATGAATCAGAGTAGTTAAATTTCAATATTGTTGACTCACTTATATTTAAAATTTCATGAGTGCTTATGAGTAGCAAAAAAACGATTCATTGCTGATCTCTTCTTAGAACACTGTTACCATTCATTAAAGGCATATGCATTATAGGCATATGATACGTGAGCTTCTTTTTGCCAGCAATTGAAAGCTACACAATTCAAATAATTTTGTAATCGTTGCAGAATAAATAATTTCACGTCAATTGACCGTCCAGATCTTACCATTCTAATGAAACGATCATTTCATCATAGTAATAGTGTTGCACGTGTGTGTTATTGAACTTTTGTTGATGTAAGCCATTAAATTTAGATTAAAACTATTTCAACTTAAGCAGGAATATTGAGGAAGTTATCGTAAATGTTCCTGTATTGAAAAAGCTCTCAAGATTTTGGGGATGACACTATGCCAGACATAACTCATCTCAGAGGAGTGGACTGGAAGTAGTTAAGGCAGTTTGTACAAGATACAGGCTTCCCCTAGAAAGATTGTGTTCCTAATGGTAAGCGTACAACAAGCCTACATGACCAGCCCCTTGCTTGGTCTCCTCTCCTTTAACCTACCTACCTATCTACAGCTGTGAGCAATGAAATCATTGGGAAGCCACTAGCTTTTGATTTTGTATTGCAATTCACCACTTTTGAGTCGAAATTTTTTTTAAAATATTGGGAACAGACGAATGAAGTATTCCAATTTTATTTCCTTTACTGTGTCCTCTACTACACAACCCTAGTAATTGGGCCGATGCCTGTTTTTACGATGAGCAAAGTAGGTGTAGGTGTCTCAATTAGTTTGGAACAATAACATGAACTAACATCACCCTGCTGTTTGATGGTGAGATATTCACAGAGCCAACGAATACACATTGCCTTAGGAGATCGTCGATTAACATTGATAAAAGCCCCTTTTTTCATCCCAAAGGCCATCAATGATCGGCATTATTTAGCGTGTGATTTAGCTTTTAACCCTTAACACTAACTTGAGTCGCTGCTCTGAAGTGATCATTAATAACAGTAAAATACCCGGCTTCTTTAATTCATCAGAGAACTGGCACAATGTGGCTAGAATTTAACGTGTCTCTGCTTTTCGATTCAATACTGGAATGGGTCCAATTGAAATAAGGGAAAAGTCGCCGTGAATTAGTTAATGTGTTGAATTAATAGACGAGAACCCGTGGTTCAAACCGCAGCCTAAACATCTTGAACAAGACGAAAAATGAGAAAAAAATATTTGTTAGGCGACTTCCTCTCAGCAGCATTCTGGAAAAACTCTCGAGGGAAATCTAAAATTGCCATGAAGAGTTTCTCAAAAATCTGTCATTTGAAGTGTAGTCAAAACGAAAATATGAAAATATTTCTTAGGCGACTTCCTCTCAGCAGATTTCTGGCAAAAACTCTGAGAACAAATAAAATTGCCATGAGAAGTTTCTCAAAAGTCTGTCGTACGGAGTCGCCTTTAAACTGTAGGTCCCCATCACTCATGTATAAAAATTAACACACACAACATGAGTGGCGTGAGAAGCTAGGTCGTAATCCTGACTGAAGGGTTGTAATGACCAATTATGTCATGTATGTATGGTATGATTACATTTGTATTATGATCAGAGTCCAGAGATTGAGATTTCATTTTAACAGTTATGTAATCACAATGGGATTTAGTAATTTTATTACACACTTACTAACGAAAAAAAAGCGCGAACACTACTTTTTCCCAAAATTTTTTTTTAATTAAAATAATACCAATTATAGGGTACACAAATATCGAATTTCATTGATTTTCTGAATGTAAAAACACCCACTCTGCCGGCAATGTAATGTAAAAACATTTCAATTACAATGAAGAAATTGCACAATCGAATTTTTTTCTCAAAATTTTGAAAAAAAATTTAATTTTTTCCCCCCCAAAATTATATCTCAATTGATTGCAATGAACTATTAATGAAATTAAAAACTTTTTGTTTTTTTGTAGTGTTCAATAAATGGCATATTTAACAACAATTGAAATTCCTTTGGTGTGTTTTTTTTATTCAACAGAATTTAAATGTAAATTTTTTTTGTTTTCGTTAAGAAATCCCTGCATTTAGGTGTGTCATTGTTGTTGTTGTTTTTTATGAATGAATGGATGACTGTCTGAACTGGCTCTGACTCTGACTCTGAATTGAATGTGTGAGTGAATGGATGCAATACAAAATTATCAATTTTATTCGAATGCATTCAATATGTTGCTTGTCTTCAAGTTAGGCTTTAAGCTTTGCTGTCTGTTGCTATTCAAATGACTCACATTTTGTATTCATTTCGATTCATGCTTA
Organism: Sarcophaga subvicina; assembly: GCA_936449025.2. NCBI lineage: Eukaryota > Metazoa > Arthropoda > Insecta > Diptera > Sarcophagidae > Sarcophaga > Sarcophaga subvicina. The sequence continues at coordinate 100,244,031 of OW388083.2, read as the reverse complement.
AAATTTTCTTTTAATTTTTTTTTTGTTTTATTCGTATTCAGATATGTACATAATTTCTAAGTTCAATAGCATTCATACAGACAATTTGACAGTTGGCAAACACAGGGAAATTTATAGTGGCCCCCACATAAATCGTTATGGTTAGTATGCAAATGAAAAATGACATCGAAATTATTGATGATGTCAAGATTTGAACTTTAAAACAATTAATTCATTTTCTGGAAAAGAAATTTTGTGTATCGATTTCAATTTTAATGTAATTTATAGACGTTTTATTTTACATTTTTTTATTATCAGATTTATCAATCAATCTGAGTCAATCTGAGTTGATTGTTTTCTTCGTTACTTCTCTTGTGAGCATCTTCAGCTTACTTGGTTTAATTTTATTATTCTCTTCAGGTTATACTGTCCTATTTCTTTAATGTACCTCTGGAAAGGTAGTCATTCATTACATTTAAATAAATGCTTGAGTGTCTCGTTATTTAGTCGGTCATTATAACTCTTTAGCTAAGATTACGACCTATTTTCTCACACCACTAATGCTGTGTGTGTCTTAATTTTATACATGAGTGGCAGGATCTACATTTTAAAGTCAATTCCGAACGATAGATTCTTTTGATAAAGTTTTCATGGCAATTTTATTTACTCTCCGGGTTTCTGCCAGAAACCTGCTGAGAGAAAATCGCCAAAGAAATATTTTTCATATTTTCATTTAGTTGCCTGAGGCCTCACGTCTAATAGGCCAACACACTACCTACTAGACTACGGCGACATTTTACTGATTAGCTAATTGTATGTTGTGTATGTTGAACTAATTGCTCCAGTGACTAAATAAAATTATATGTGGAGCTTTCTTGAAGGTATGATTTCATTGGAGATAATTTTGTGCTTCATGATACTATGATACGATTTCTCAATAAGATTTCCGAAATCCATTCGGGATAGGGAGGTCTAAAAGAATGGAACCTCGTAAAGGGCTCCGTACAAATTTACACAAAAGAGACCAAGTTGGAGGGAACCGGTGGAGGTGGAATACTATGGGAATCGATCGGAATATCCCGATCTATAATACAGCGTAATTACTGTAATGTCTTTCAGGCGAAAGACAATACAGGCTGCGCAAATGCCCCAAGCGGAATATTACCATACGTACTTTCCAATACTAACGCGATGAACTCCAAGATGGTGTAAACCTGTCGCAGATATATTCCGGATAATTGCAGAATGGATGAACTGGCCAGATGGGGCACAATCAGCGAACTTTCCTATGAATGATAGTCGTTGGTAGCCCCTTTGATAACCTGAAAGCTTATAATTTAAATACAATGAGATCGTAGACTCCGTCAACAATAGGTGGGCAGTTTCGAACACGGGCAGAACAGTGTAGAATATCTGGCCAAGGCTACATGGCTGGCACATGGCAATTCTGGTTGAACTTCAACGAAGCTCGGTATTGTTATCGGAGTTATTATTGTTATCGGAGTTATTATTGTTATCGAAGTTATTATTGTTATCGGAGTTATTATTGTTATAGCAGTTATTATTGTTATCGGAGCATAATGTGAATGCATGCGAAGTGCTTTGGTATGATTTCTGTAGCGCTGCAGAGAAGCGGAGGAATATGACACTGTTCTTCTTCCCCTACTGTGTAAATGCTCGGCACTATGTTTTGGTAGCGAAAGGCATCTTGGTGCTGCTTACTACATGGATGATTTTGAGGACCTCTCAAGCATTTATATTGGCAATTTGAGTCGCTTTATTGGAAACTTGGAGTGTTTCCGAAACTAGAAGACAAAGAGAAAACTGTGGTATCCTTGCACCCATATATGGCCTATGTGTGTCCGTTTAAACTCATTGAGTGGATAGCCAGTTTTATCTACCTACCTAGATTGGTTGTAGATTATGGAATTCAAAGCCCTAATTGCTGCATTGCAATCTACGTATGTTTGAATTTTTAGTGTGTCCAAAGGACTTGTAAACTTCCAGTTGGAAACAGAATTGCAATTTAATAGACCCTTACATTGGAAAATTTAAAGTTTTTAAGAACAGTTACCAGCGTCCAATGTCTGATGAACCGTGTAACCTGCAACAAAGCGTACAATCAATTTGTGTCTGAATAGGAGATAAAACTATCAACTCCGCGAATGTAGTTCTACGTTCAAACTAAGCCGATTCACAATTGCTCTTACCTAACTTGTATTAAAGCAGATTCTTTAGAAAAGTTTACACTACAGGGTGCAGGGTATCATTCAGTCGATTTAAGGCAACAGTAAGTTTTTTGGTACTTAATTTTGTTCACTTTGCTAACAAAAAAAATAATATTTATGTGTGGCATATACAGTGAGCGTTAAAAGAAACGGTACATTAAAATAATATGTGTATTAATAAATTACCGTTATTTTTATCTAAAAATGGTTTCATTGCCCGTTTTTAAAATTGAAAAAAAAAATTTTTTAAATTAGGAAATATTTTCAAATTTTTTCGGGCCCTCTCCTTAAGTGGTTGCAGTTGAGTTTGGTGATTGTTAGAATTTTATCCATAGTGTACAGTTTCTTTTGACGTTCACTGTACATACAACACACGAATTTAGTGTTGTTGTGACATAATTTTTATTTTTGTTTTATTTTTTCGTTATCAAAATTAAATGTGTATGAATATATTGAGTCTATTTATACATTTCTGTATGATATATGTATCATGGACATGAATCATAATTGATATTGATTTAATTGAAGTGTATTTTAATTTTACATAATTTCTTCAGTTTATTGAACCCTTGCAGAGTAATGGGTTAATTAATCAGTATGCAGTTGTAAGACTAGGGTTGCGAATTTATATTTTAAATTCAATGTTTTTTTTTTTAAATAATCAACGTTGTTAGGTATCTTATCTTTAAAATAATTGTTATCTTTACAACGCATGACACAAACACCAATTAATTGTTAAACTATCACAAATTATTTGATATGGACACGGTGTGATAGACCTTACATACACCTTATAAAGGTTTTTTCATGATTTGCTGTAATCTTTACAGATCTTTTACTTCTAGCTCACATTGGTTTGAGAGGAACAGTTAGTTCTTCTCTCTCTCTCTCTCTGAAAAGAATTTCCTCATGATATCATCAGGTATATTGTCAACAATGAGGGTTGTAACCTTTCTTTTTACTCTAAGGGCCATTACAACTCGTCGTTAACTAAAGCGAGGATTTTAACGGCCAAATAAATTCTTTTTCATTATTATAAGTGGGCAATATGGTAGAAGTGAGCGTTAAGCTAAAAGAGGATCATCCTACCAGTAACTTTTAAAGTTTATGTCTGAACTTGCAATATTTTAAATTGTTTTTCAAATATAAACAAAATGAGCAATTACAACACAAAAGAAAGAAGGCGTGTCGTTGCCACTGCGTTCTTAAAACACTTGTTTAATTGAGTTGTATTATCGACATTGCTCCGGCACTGTCATATATTTGAAAAAGTTTACTTTATTTTATCATTTGGGTGTAATAACGAAAAGAAGTTAAAGCTGACTTTAGCTAAAGTTACCTTTAACTAAAACCAACTTTAATGGGAAATTGTAATAATGAAATAGGAATTTTTAATTAATCGATTACTATGCATAAAGTAGAATGAAGTTGCCGTAGTCTAGTAGGCAGTGTGTTGGCTTATTCAGACTTCTCCAACAAAATGAAATACGAAAAAATATTTCTTCGCCGACTTTCTCTCAACAGATTTCTGGTTAAATAAAATTGCCATGAAAAGTTTTACAAAAATCTGTCTTTCGAAGTCGGCCTTAAATCATGTATAAAATTAAGACACACAACGTAAGTGGTGTGAGAAACTAGGTCGTGATCCTGACTGAAGGGAGTGTAATGACCAATTATGTATGTATGCGTAGAGTATTGGCCTGATTGACCATAAACCTGCCTATTTTCTTTGACGTAAAGCTGTACATAATAATCAGCAGCGTAATTTGTCACCAGATCTTACAAGCTTTTAAAGCGAATCTTTTCCAATACTTTAGCATGCTGAAGGCAGCCCTTTCCTTCTGCGAGACAAATGTGAAGTTCAGCTTTGGTTACCGTTTCAAGACGTAGATTTTCAGCTAGTTTTTCATTTTCGTTTGATGGTTAATTACTAAGTATGTATGTCGTAAGTAATTTTCAAAAGTTCTATCGTTCTCCAGCTCTGCAGATGATTGTGATAAAAGGCAATTCAATTTTAATAGGGATTTCGATATCGGCTTGTAGAATTTCGGCATTATTTCTTAGTTTCTCGTTGGGCTTTTTCAACTCATTACGATCGAGAGAGTGTGCCTATTAGACTTGAGTCCGTGTTAAAAATCCAATCCCAGACCAGACCAATTTCGAACAAAAACGAAATTTTAAACAATTTTACTTCGGCGACTTTTTCTCATCAGATTGCTGGCAAAAAAAGCTCTGAAGAAAAATAAAAAATTGCCATGAAAAGTTCCTCAAAATTCTATCAATTGGAGTTGATTTTAAACTGTAGGTCCTGTCGTCTATGGGTGGTGTAAGAAACTAGCTCGTAATCTGGACTGAGGTGTCGTAATGACCAATTGAGTAAGTCGTCTATACGCAAACACACACAATTAGTCATTACAACGCTTCTGTCAGGTTTGCGACCTAACTTCTCACACCACATATGAATGTTGTGTGTGTTTTAATATCATAGATGAGTGGCGGAACCTACAGTTTAAAGTCGACTCCGAACCACAGATTTTTGAGAAACTTTTCATGGAAATTTTATTTACTTTCAGAGTTATTGGCAGAAATCTGCTGAAAGGAAGAAATATTTTTACTATTTCGTTTCGATCCAGATATCTCTGACCTGGGCTTTGAACCTTGGTCTGACGTCTAATAAGACAATGCACTACTAAACTACGGCGTCTTCTAAACTATGGCGTCTATATTTCTAGATCTGAATTAATTTTCATTTACGACCGCGAATTTATTTGTTAAACTATAGGGTGTTATATGATTGATTGCGGACGAATGCTTTTTACTCACTTAACTTTTAATTGAGTTTAAAATTCTTTTTAATTTACAAAAAAAAATTTACAGTTTTGTTAAAACTGCCACATACAGTTCAGATACCTGTCTCTACTGGCATGGTACCCATGTTCGCTTTTTTTTTAAATGCATAAATAATTACCAAAGCCTATGAAAAAAAAGGAAAAAAAAACATATGCAACGTAGAGGCTATTTTGCATTAAACCGCGAGAGGTTAAGCGAACAGCAGGAAAAGTATTGTCATACTGTTGGAAGCCAGTTCTTGGAATACATTTTTAGCATAACATTTTTGCTTGGAATCTAATCTACTTTCGGTTTTCTAATGTTGCAAAAAAAGACTAGAAAATTCTAAATCGAATAAACAACTGCATGTTCATGTTCATAATTTTTTTCTGGTTTTGCTTCAGCAAAAATTAAAAGAAAAAAAAAGGAAAAACAAAAACTGATTTATTTACAGAACCACACACAGATGGTTATTTATTTGTTTATTTACAATTTTTTTTTAATTTTTTTAAGCGTTAAAAAAAATTTACTTTGAATTGTTTGCATGTAAATGTGCATTGAAGCCTAACACAAAGTAATCTAAATAATTAAATTTATTATTCAACTTCATCAATCTTAGAGGCAGAACGCACAATTCGCTCGTTCGCTCGCTCGCTCATCTGTAAGTTTACAGGCACAACAACAACATGATGACAACTTAAATGTCTTTTTCATTTCGAACTGGCTGAAGTAGTGGTCACTTATACGTTCAACTCTACTTATAGTTGGAATTGTTTTACACAAAGATTGTGAGTCAACATTCAAGCACACAATCAATCTACAGAGATGGGATGACATACACAAACAGTAGAATAAATAGACAAATGTTCAGACACATAGAAAGTCTGTTTGTCTGTTGAAGAGTTGTTAGTTGTTGTGTTTTTTTTAGTCACTGTACAGAATATTTTCACTTTTTAAAACTTAATTGTGTGGAACTGAAAATCGTTAATCTTTTTGTATATGTTGCAGATAATTATCAAAAAGGAATTCGTATCGTTTCCCTATAAATCGGTAAATATAAGGTTTTAAAAATTCGAGTTTATTTTTTAAATAATCGTTGTTTTGTGTTCCCAAATGCTTTCAGTGCATGCAGAAAATTATGATCTTAGAGGGAGAGAAGAAGCAGAAGATTTAGCGATACCTCTTAAAAAACAATAAGGCTCCAAGGGTAAATTTCCTGAGTACTAAGCCAGAGGTCAGCAATGAGTATGCAAAAAGATAAGTAGAATCCAATCATACTCATAATTTCTGATACTTATACGTATTCATAATTATTTTAATATCATGGAACCTCTACTCATATTCAAAGTTTGAAGTACTCATCATATTCATACTTAACAACACGTATTATGTTTTTAATTTCGACTCTCCATGACTCAACATATACACGAAGCACAAAATAAGTATGAATCGCGAACGAACACTAAAATACTCACTCAAAAGTTGTGTGTTTACTCTGCTTGCTGCTCTGTCTTTTTTGTTTACGTGTCTTTTTTATTTTTTTGTAAATGCAACAACAACTAAGACTGTAAATTTTGATGACTGATTCGAGCCACTCGTGAGTAGCGAAAAAAACGATTCATTGCTGATCTCTGTACTAAACTCAATATTGCAAATGTACTATATGTTCACAGATAATGTTATTTATAGGTCAGGGTAGATGACAACCCTATTATTCTAGAAACTGCTCATTAGACATTTCATATACTTATACATTTTAAGACAGGAAAGGAAGTGTTAAGGCAGGCCGAAATCCGACAAATGGGTTATTGAGGTTACTTACGAAAGAAACTGAAACAAGGTCTATATCAAGCCTTTCCTTGTCAAATATATACAGAGTTCTGCTGGATGCTAGAACGGTTAGATAAATATCAGGGACAGTTGTTGGTCATTTTGATTTTTATATTATAATGAAGTGGAAATACATACATAATTGGTCATTACAACCCTTCAGTCAGGATTACGACCTAGTTTCTCACACCACTTATGTTGTGTGCGTTAATGTTACACATGAGTGTCGGGACCTAGAGTTTAAAGTCGACTCCGAACGACAGATTTTTCAGAAACTTTTCATGGCAATGTTATTTACTCTCAGAGTTTTTGCCAGAAATCTGCTGAGAGGAAGTCGCCGAAGAAATTCTTTTTTTTATTTTATTTTGACGTCTGGCCTGGGGCTCGTCTGGCCCTGGCTTTTCGTCTAATAAGCCAACACACTACCTAATAGACTACGGCGACTACAATGAAGTGGAAATAGTTTCAAAAATAATTTTCTTTGACTGCTGTCTATTAGGCTGTAGACAGTCGCCTACATGCGTCATACTTTCTGTATTGACCATGATATGGGGGCATAGTTACGCAGGCATTGCCTATATGCTGGTTATTGGAGTTCTATTTACTAACTTAGTTACTTCTTTATGTGTTATTACAAAACTTTAGTCAGGATTACAACCCAGCTTATCGCACCACCTATGCAGTAAGTGTTAATTTTATTAAAGAGCAGAAGTGCTTATAATTTAAAATCGAGTCCAAACTACAGGTTTTCGAGAAACTTTTCGTGTTTATTTTATTTAGTCTCAGAGATTTTCCCAGAAGAGTATTGAGAGTATATTCCGATATGTCTAAGCCAAGGATTAAACCACAAGCTCTCGTGTAATACCTACTGGACTAAGGCGACTTCAATAACTTTGGTTAAAGCGGAAAATGATAGAATGTTTGGATATTAAGAGCAATATAGTTTGCTGAACCTATAGTACGCAGAGAAGCTAACTCTGTATGTATGGTTGTCGAGCAGATGGATGGTAATTCCGTAGCGAGAGGTCATACGATGATGATAAGAAAATAATGTGTTCCGTACAAGATGTCATCATGTAGAGTAGGTTGTAATTTCACTACAAATTTGCGATGCTTATGCAAGGACTTCAACTGGCGATCATTGACAATTGCACGGTATTAAGTGAAGAAGAATTGGGATTTGTTATACCATTTATATATACATATAATAACCTGGTGTATATACATTATGCAGATGATATGCATTTCGATTGATTTTTCAGGCCAACTTAAGCCAAAAGTCAACTTTCCAAACATATTGCTTAGTTTGGTTGCACTCTACTTAAAAATCGATTAATTTCTCCTTTTTCGTTTCAAAAAATATTTTTTTTTAGTTCTTGTATGCATTTCCTTTTAATCCCACACAACTTCCTTTAATATCCTTGGCTAGACATTTGACTTTCTTACTTGACTTGTGTTCATTCGATGGTTCTCCCACATACAAAAGCTTTGAACATATAAAATATGAATCAGAATAAAATGCGGAAACTCATACAAAAAAATAAAATATTTGTATGATATGTGTGTGTATGCATAAATATATTTTAAAATTGTATATTTTACAAATCGTTTATTTTATTTCTTTATTTTTTTTCATAGAGACTATAACACTATACTAGGTACATACATATGTATGTACATAGATGGCAAGCAAATAATACAAACTATACACTTTATATGCAAATCTTTAAATAAACCATTAGAATGGCTACGTTAGACATTGTTTGTACAGCCCATGTACATATATTCATATATTCATTCGATAGTGGTGTTTTATGGATTCATATTCTCATTCATATGATCTTTATTTAATTCTTTAATATCTCTTTGGCATAGAACATGTATGCATTGTTTGGTGTGCTGGGTGTTCGTCTTCTTATTGAGTTCATACAATATATTGGCAATAAATTTTTTTTGTATTAAATCCTTGGAAATTATGTAAGAAAGTAACAATAGTGGGATAGGATACACATGAAGAATTGTTTGCATATTTATAAGGTTTTTAACCCTTTTAGGAGGTTAGCATAACATTATGCAGACGTTATGATTTATAACTGTTTGAATTAATGAATACAAGAAACGTTTAAACTACATATAAAGGTATACAGCAGAGATCAGCAATGAATCGTATATTTGCTACTCATAAGCACTCATGAAAGTTTGAATATAAGTGAGTCAACAATAATGGAATTTAAATACTCTGATTCATTCATACTCACTACAACGTTGATTTGTAATGAGTATGCGTACAACGTTGACATCAAACTCATGCCATTCGAAATATGTTTGATTCATAAGCTTACTCATTTAGATTCATAACTTTAGAAAGAATACAAGCAAAGCAAACACACAACCTTCTAGTCAGTATTTAAGTGTTCGTACGCGTTTCATACTTATTTTGTGATGCTTGTATATGATGAGTTATGGAGAGTTAACATCAATAATATCATACGTATTATTAAGTATGAATATGATGAGTACTTCAAATTTTGAATATGAGTAGTATCAGTATGATGTTAAAATAGGTATGAATGCCTATAAGTATCAGAAATTATGAGTATGATTCGATTCTACTCATCTTTTTGAATACTCATTGCTGATCTCTGGTTCAAACCCCAGCTTAGACATCTCCAATAAAACGGAATATGAAAAATATTTCTTCGATGACTTCCTCTCAGCAGACTTCTGGCAAAAACTCTGAGGGTAAATAAAATTGCCATTTCGGTTCTTCAAAATTAATTCAGAATTTTTTGGACCTGATGCTTTCTATCCCCCCTCAACTAATTTGCTAGTAACAACACAAAGTGCTATATATGAAGGGGTCATCCGCTAGCCACCTGACAAAGAATAATTAGAACCTTTTTTAATTGTAAATAATGAATGCCTATGTATTATATCTCGGGATAAACCTTAACATTCAGTGACATACATACATTCTTATATGTTGTATGCACGTTCCTGATTTCTGCCACTTTAAAAGTCAATGACCCAATTTACAAATTGCTTGTCCGGCACATGACCTTAATTACCCCACTTACGAAAAAATAAAAAATTTTTAATGAAATTCTTTAAAAAACAATTTTTTTTTGTCTTTAGTTAAAAGGAAAGAATAAAACCGGGGCGGATTATTTATTAATCACCAATAAAATCGATAAGTGTGATATTGAATCCATTTTTTGTTTTTATTTTTTTTCGTTTTTTGGCTAAAAATAAAATCCCCATTTAAAATTTTCCTTCCTATATGTAAACGATTGTAGTGTATTTGAATACATAAGCAAATACGGCTGTTACGTTTTCCTAGACAATTGTGGCTGGCTGTGGCGCGGTAGTCAGAGGTCAAATTGAGTTGTAAGGCCAGAGAGTGTGAGGGAGAGAGAGAGAAAAAAGGGTATTTTAATTCCCCATTGTGTAGTTTATGTAGAGTTGTTCCAAAGAAGAGAAGTGGTGGAGTTTAAAATCGAATTTAAATAATTGTTTTTGATTAGCATATTTTACTAATTTTTTTAGATTCTTTTCTTTTTTTTTGCTTCTGCTCCCTGCTTCTTATCGGTTTTATTTATTGTTGTAGCTGCTACTCATAATGAATTTGTTTCTGTTTCTGTAAGCCAATACAACAAGTTATTGTTTAAATTGTTTGTACAACATTTGTAGCTGGTGGGGGGGGCAACAATTAAAATGAATTTTTTCTTTACCGGCATTTAAAAAACATTTTTTTAATATTTTTTTAATATTCTTGTATTGTTTTTGTTTTCATTTGTATCGATGGCAACTTGTTTGATTTTATTCTTTAAATCATTGCTGTCCATTGCTGTGTATTTAAATTTAAAATTTTTTAATATTTTAAACAAACCATTTCAGCAGCAACCACAGTAGTGACGTTTAAAATATAAAAATAAAATGTTAAATATTTTAAAATCAATAAATTATATAATATATAATATAATATAATAATAAATCATTAATTAATTTAATTGAATTGGAAAAAACTGCACAAATTAATGCATAACGATCAGAGAAAGATCAAAGTGAGTACATCTAACGGCGTTATACTCATGTTTACCTTTAGGAAAGCGGCCATTAGATCGCTAGTTAATGCAGGCAACACATTTAAAATTGTCCAAGAATGGTGAAGGAGATAGCGACACATTCGTTATTACTCTGATATGGGTTCCAGTACCAGGAGACATTTAAGGTAACAACAAACCTGACACGCTTGCATAAATTGGCTACAAATACATAACACAGAATATAATTGGTCATTACAACCCTTTAATTAGGATTACTACCTAGTTTCTCAAACGACTTACATTGTGCGCGTTAATTTTTATCCATAAGTGGCGGCAGCGTACAATTTAAAGTCGACTCCGAACGACAGATTTTTGAGAAACATTTCACGACAATTTTATTTACTCTCAGAGTTTTTGTCAGAAATCTGCTGAGAGGAAATCGCCGAAGAAATATTTATTTTTATTATTTCGTTCAGTTGGAGATGTCTGACCTGCGGTTTGAACCTAGGCCTCACATCTAATAAGCCAAAACACTACCTACTAGACCACGCCGAATTGAAATTGACAACACGGTAAACTTAATTGAGTTTATGCATTAGATTGGCATTCCTCTACAAAACAACAAACAAATGGTCGCACATGACATCCATTCAATTGTAAACGAAAATATTCAGTCATAAAACTAGTTGAACAGAGCCCAGATATATCTGGCCCGCTATGAACTTATGCAGAACAAAATTAATATTAAACCGGATCAGATTCCATATTGGGATACTGGCCTCTAGCTGCACATGCTCATAACGGTTTCTGGGAAAACTGTAATGACGTGAAGGAAGTAGAGAGCACAGATTAGCTTAGGCGACATTGCCAGACGCTTGAGCACCTAAGGAGAAAGAAAACACGGACAAACTTTTGATTGAACTTGTCTAGCCAAAGATGAATTAAAGATAAGGCTTAGTTCCTTAAAACTCTCTCTAGATGAATTAATAGTAAGGCTTAGTTCCTTCCAACTCTCCCTAGCGAGGAGATGTGAACCAAAAGTTGTGCTGTCTTGTAATGGTGAAACTTTATAGTAAGCCAGTAAGCCATGTCCATTAAGAACAACTGCCAATTCAACTTACTTTCATACATAGTTGGTGATCACAATCCCTCATGTTGTACCACACACAAGCGGCGAAAATAGTTTAAACAAGACACCGAATGGCAGATTTTGGAGAAAATTTTTACGGCATTTTCTCATAATTTTTGCCAGAAAACTGCTGAGAAGAAATCTCCGAAAGAACTTGTTTTTCATGCTTCAATTTAGCCTACCTACTAGACTACGACGATTTCATTACAACCTAACCCAACCTATATCTATGTACAGTTGATATCTGAGCCTACCTACTACCTACAGCGATTATTGGGTTCGATAATCGCCTACCGAATGCACATCTGAAATCTATTTCTGTTGATATGTGCGTATGAAAATTTCAATCTTCAGCTTACAAATCGTGATATCTGCTTAAGATCGTTTTGTGTATTCTAGGCGAAAATCATATTCAATCACACGTACTGGAGAAGAACAGGCCAACAAATCCTATCGAATAAAATGAAATGACATACCTTTCGGTATAAATCGAATGACTTGACCCTTGAATTGCCATAAATTGGAACCTGCAAGGGCACAAAAGAAGGGAATGCCCAACTCATAGTTGAAAAAGACTGACTGCGGCTAAAATATACTGAAGGCGTAACATTCAATGGAGATATGATCAAAAATTTATTGAGACTCTATGCTCCTTGCAGAAACAATTGAATTGGAATTTGGAAAAAGAAAATTGTTTCTTCTCTTTGGGGTTCGTAAGGCACACTTAACCCTAATCGGTTAAGTCGTTCAAAAAATGTCTATTTTTTTAAACCAGCACTCAGGGGATGGCCCCTACTCATGCAGTGTATTGTGCAGGTTGAGGAAAATAGGTTATAGGAAGGTGGAAAGAGGCACTAGTGTTTGTGGACATTTGATTTAAACTCAAGATGCGAACGGCAAGGAAACGAGTTGCTGCTAGGTGACTATAAAATGGCCAGTGCTATACCTTCACTATTAGACAGTCTACAGCAATCGTCCCCAAGAAGCCCGCATCATAAGGTTATTTGTTTAATTATTATTGTTGTTATTGTCTTATTAATATTTGTACAATGGGTCAATTCGACCTCCGGGTACTGTACTTGTCTTAATTTACAAGCACACGTCCTCTAACCTATTAACATTTAAATTATTGCGGTTAAGTATATGTAATAGGTATGTATATGTAATAGGTTATTTTTTATAAATAAATATTTCGTTTGATGGTGTTGTTGTTTAAAAAACTGTAATTCTTGACCGCGAAATTTTTATTGTTTTGGTTTTGTTTATTTTAATTTTGTTTTCTTTTTCAATTTTAGTATTTTTATATTTTTATGTTATTGTTCGTGGATTATTTTAAATTGATCTGGTTTTTGTAAAAATAAATGCACGAGCAAAAATAGACGGACGATACAAATTAGACGGACAGTGCGATTACATCTGCACACGATGGATGACAAAACACTACCCCACTACTCCACTATTATTTGAAATTGTTTTGAAATTTTTATTGTTTTTTTTTATTTATTATGTTAACTTGTTTTAATTATAATGGATTAAATTATTCGTTTATACCATGGACGAGTTAGAGAAGAATTCACTGTACTGTTGTTGTTCTTGTTGTTTTTCTGTTTTTTATTTTGCTTTTGTATAGATTACTTAAATTTTTTTTTGTAATTCTTATTTGTTTTCTGTGTGATTTATTTTTGTTGTTGCTGTTGTTGTTTAAGTGATTCCATCCAAAAATAGAAAGGTAACTAAAAAATTTATAAAAGGCTTTCAAAAACTATGTAGCTGTACTAGGCTTTAGTGGTGCCCTTAACGGCATGTTTCTTTTTCCGATGCGTTGACAGATTACATGGCTGCTTAAAACTGGCACCACATATTTCGCAGGCGAAACGTCTTTCCTCATTATGAACACTACGATGCAGTTCGAGGCGTGATTGATATTTAAATTTGAGACCACAATTCTCAAAGCTACAGATATAGAAGCGCTCGCCATCATCCGAGGACATAGCACTGTTGGCACTGGCCTTGGTACGATTGTTAGTTAATCCTTTGTGTTGTTGCACCTTCTACTTGTGATGTTTGTGTTGCAGCTCTTGCGGCAATAGATTTGCCATTGGCGATGGCACCTGATTGGAGGCTATGGCTGAAGCTTCAACTAAGGCGGCGAATGCACTGACTGGTGGGTGTACTCGCGGTATTTGATCCATTAAAAGTGTTGTTATTTTAATTTGTTGCGTCTGTTGTTCCTGTTGTTGTACCTGCACTGCTGACTGTTGAGTTAACGAAGCGGTTTCCAACTTAATGTCTTTGGCCACACCCGCCGTCAGTTGCTTCGTGGCTGCAGCTTCCGCCGCTTCCATATTAGCCTGTGCCGCTGTACGACCTTGTTCCTGTGAACGTAAAATAACAGAAAAAATAAAATTTGGCGCGTTTTATTCAATACTGCTAACTGGCTGGTTGGCTCTCTCAGCCCCCCGCACATAACACAGCCAGCATAGCACGTCAACACACTCTCTCTATACCACTGCATTGCTAAATAGACAGTAGTAAACAATAAACAAAATACCAACTCACTTGCTTGGGTCCATGCGTAAAATTATGTGCGTCTTACATGTGCCTCCAAAATTTTTCTTGTCCATCTATTGCCTTTTGGCAGGCATGACAAATAATACAGAATTTCTGGCCGTCCTCAGATAAAGCAAACTCTCCCAATTTTGTAAATATTTTATTATTTTTACTTATTACTCGTAAAAAATCCACTTCATCCTTAGGGATACTTTCTTTTATTCCTATTTCCCCTCCTTCAGGGCTTATTATACTATTTAGCTGCAATAAAGCAGAAACAGCTTCTTCCACTGCTGTCAAATTATACTGCTTATTAGAACCACCCCCGGTAGCACGTACCTCTATTTTTTTTTTGTAAAACCAGCACTCAGGGGATGGCCCCTTTTCATGCAGTGCATTGTGCAGGTTTAGGAAAATAGGTTATAGGAAGGTGGAAAGGAAACGAGTTGCTGATAGGTGACTATATAATGGCCAGTGCTATACCTTCACCATTAGACAGTCTACAACAATCGTCCCCAAGAAGCCCGCATCATAAGGTTGAGTTCAAATATTTAAATTTTTGCAGTTAAGTGTTTGTAATAGGTATGTATGTATGTAATAGGTTATTTTTTATAAATAAATACTTCGTTTGATGGTGTTGTTGTTGTGCATTTTTTTTTTCAAATTACACTTGTATTCCGCCCAGTCTTTCTTCCACTTGGGGCCCGTTCGAAAAGGTGGTCCTAGGCAGTCGAGTTTATTTGGAATTTCTTTCCATTTTTCCTTTGTGTCCACTATATGTAAGCCGCTGTGGTAGGATTGTGCCAACTGTGGTTTTTGTTCCAACAGTTCTACCATCATCTCGAAATGCTTCGGTGTAGTGATTTTTATTCTAAAAATTATTTGTTTTTAAAATCTATTGTATGTGCATAATAAATTTAGAAAACTTACGATTTTGTTCCTTTCATTCTAAAATATTTGCTGTCGTATAAAATAAAATAATCGACAATTTTTTTAACTTTTGACAATTATGGCCACAGACGCTGTTGCTGATCATCATGAGCCCTCATCTCCGTATAGTCTTTTGGTTGGTTTGGTTGCGTCGTGGCTGCAGCTTCCGCCGCTTCCATATAAGCCTGTGCTGCTGTACGACCTTGTTCCTGTGAACGTAAAATAACAGAAAAAATAAAATTTGGCGCGTTTTGTTTAATACAAATCATACCTGCCGCTGACTGGCTGGTTGGCCCTCTTAGCCCCCCGCACACAACACAGCATATCAACACACTCTCCCTATGCCACTGCATTGCTAAGCAGACAGTAGTAAATAATAAACAAAATACCAACTCACTTGCTTGGGTCCATGCATAAAATTATGTGCGTCTTACAAGTGCCTCCAAAATTTGTCTTGTCCCTCTATTGCCTTTTGGCAGGCATGCCAAATAATATAGAATTTCTGGCCGTCCTCAGATAAACAAAACTCTCCCAATTTGGTAAAGATTTTATTACTCTTACTCATTACCCGTAAAAAACCCATCGTAAACACTTTGTAACACGTATTGTTTTAATTTTCAATATTTTTAGAGCGAAAAAAGCGTCGACCAATAAAAATATTTTTGTTGACCTCTAGATGTTTGACCTTTGTTATCAGATGTTTTTTTTTCGAATGTGACGTATGCCATTCACATCTAACGACGTTATGAGTATGGAGGGGCTTTGATTTCAGCCAAGTTTTTTTAGAGACGCCGTAGTCTTCTTCTTCTTTTTTCGTTTTTTTTTTGTTTTTTTTTTCTTGTATAGATTACTTAAATTTTGTTTTGTAATTCCTCTTTGCTTTCTGTGTGATTTATTTTTGTTGTTGCTGTTGTTGTTTTAGTGATATTATCCAAAAATAGAAGGGTAACTGTAAAAAATTTACAACTGGATTTCAGAAACTATGTGACGGTAGTACGTATTAGTGGTGCCCTTATGAGCATTTTTCTTTCCCGATGCGTTGGCAGATTGCAGGGCTGTTTAAAACTGGCACCACATATTTCGCAGGCGAAACGTCTTTCCTTATTGTGAATACTACGATGCAGTTCGAGGACTGATTGGTATTTAAATTTGAGACCACAATTCTCAAAGCCACAGATATAGGACCGCTCGTCATCATCCGAGGACATAGCACTGTTGGCACTGGCCTTGGTACGATTATTGGTTAATACTTTGTGTTGTTGTACCTTCCGCTTGTGCTGTTTGTGTTGCAGCTCTTGCGGCAATAGATTTGCCATTGACGATGGCACCTGATTGGAGGCTACGGTCTGTGAACTCATCTCCGCATAGTCTTTTGTTTGGTTCGGTTGCGTCGTGGCTGCAGCTTCCGCCGCTTCCATATAAGCCTGTGCCGCTGTACGACCTTGTTCCTGTGTACGTAAAATAACAGAAAAAATAAAATTTGGCGCCTTTTATTCAATACAACTCATACCAGCCGCTGACTGGCTGGTTGGCCCTCTTAGCCCCCCGCACACAACACAAATAATATAGAATTTCTGGCCGTCCTCAGATAAACAAAACTCTCCCAATTTCGTGTAGACTTTATTATTTTTGCTTATTACTCGTAAAAAACCCATGTTAAACACTTTGCAACACGTATTTTTTTAATTTTCAATATTTTTACTTGACCTCTAGATGTTTGACCTTTGTTATCAGATGTTTTTTTTCGAATGTGACGTATGTCATTCACATCTAACGGCGTTATAAGTATGGAGGGGCTTTGATTTCAGCCAAATTCTTTTAGAGGCGCCGTGGTCTTCTTCTTTTCCTTTTTTTGTTGTTTCTTGTATAAATTACTTACATTTTTTTTTTTGTAATTCATATTTGTTTTCTGTGTGATTTATTTTTGTGGTTGCTGTTGTTGTTTAAGTGATTTCATCCAAAAATAGAAAGGTAACTAAAAAATTTATAAAAGGCTTTCAGAAACTATGTAGCTGTACTAGGCTTTAGTGGTGCCTTTAACGGCATGTTTCTTTTTCCGATGCGTTGACAGATTGCATGGCTGTTTAAAACTGGCACCACATATTTCACAGGCGAAACGTCTTTTCTCATTGTGAATACTACGATGCAGTTCGAGGCGTGATTGGTATTTAAATTTGAGACCACAATTCTCAAAGCCACAGATATAGGAGCCCTCGTCATTATCCGAGGACATAGCACTGTTGGCACTGGCCTTGGTACGATTATTGGTTAATACTTTGTGTTGTTGCACCTTCCGCTTGTGCTGTTTGTGTTGCAGCTCTTGCGGCAATAGATTTGCCATTGCCGATGGCACCTGATTGGAGGCTACGGCTGGTGCTTCAACTAAGGCGGCGTAAGCACTGACTGGTGAGTGTACGCGCGGTATTTCATCTATTGAAGGTGTTGTTTGTTGTGTCTGTTGTTGCTGTTGTTGTGCCTGCACTGCTGACTGTTGAGTTAACGAAGCGCTTTCCAACTTAATGTCTTTGGCCACACCCGCCGTCTGTTGATTCGTGGCTGCAGCTTCCGCCGCTTCCATATAAGCCTGTGCCGCTGTACGACCTTGTTCCTGTGAACGTAAAATAATAGAAAAAATAAAATTTGGCGCGTTTTATTCAATACAAATCATACCTGCCGCTGGCCCTCTTAGCCCCTCGCACACCACACAGCCAGCACAGCACGTCAACACACTCTCTCTATACCGCTGCATTGCGAAACAGACGGTAGTAAACAATAAACAAAATATCAACTCACTTGCTTGGGCCCATGCATAAAATTATGTGCGTCTTGCATGTGCCTCCAAAATTTGTCTTGTCCCTCTATTGCCTTTGGGCAGGCATGACAAATAATATAGAATT
Source organism: Sarcophaga subvicina (assembly GCA_936449025.2). Taxonomy (NCBI): domain Eukaryota; kingdom Metazoa; phylum Arthropoda; class Insecta; order Diptera; family Sarcophagidae; genus Sarcophaga; species Sarcophaga subvicina. Next base: position 100,225,613 of record OW388083.2, on the reverse strand, counting down.
TCTGGCCGTCCTCAGATAAAGCAAACTCTCCCAATTTCGTGTAGACTTTATTATTTTTGCTTATTACGCGTAAAAAAACCCATGGTAAACACTATGTAACACTTATTGTTTTAATTTTCAATATTTTTAGTTGACCTCTAGAGGTTTTAGTTTAGTTTATGTGACCTCTAGATGTTTGACCTTTATCAGATGTTTTTTTTCGAATGTGACGTGCATATGTCATTCACATCTAACGGCGTTATGAGTATGAAGGGGCTTTGATTTCAGCCAAGTTCTTTTAGAGGCGCCGTAGTCTAGTAGGCAGTGTGTCGACTTATTAGACGTTAAGCCTGGTTTCAAACCCCAGGTCAGACATCAAAACGAAATATGAAAAAAAAAAATATTTCTTCGTCGACTTCCTCTCAGCAGATTTCTGGCAAAAACTCTGAGAGTAGGTTCCGGAGGTTTGCACAGGGAAGTTTGTCCTAATGGTGAGCGCACAACAAGGTGTATGTTAATTGAAATGATACCCTAGGTTTGTGTGTTCTCCTTTAACCTAATCGGGATATACCGAATCTCAATGGGTACTACCCACCTATCAGCAGATGAAAAGATTATAGTTTATATTTATAGATTATAGTATAAGCACATATATGCGGATATCAAGTTAAATGCCATCTTAAGTCGAAAATTTAATTTCGATTTAATATTAAAATTTTTATTTATCAACAATTATTTGTTCATTTATGGAAAAGAAGAATTTTTTTGATTGCACAGAGAGAGGTGTGATGGAAAATAAAACTATCAATGCAATGATTTTTCATTAACGAAATACAAGTACAAAATACACTCAGGAAAAAATGTTAATAGTTTTGATCTTTTTTTTGTGTGCCCTGTACATACAAAAGGGGACAAAGTCATATGAATCATGAGTACTAAACTCAATATTGCAAACATAATAGATGTTCGCAGATAATGTTATTTATAAATAACGGGAGATGGCAACCCTTTTATTCTAGAACCTAATATATTAAACCCTTTATGTATGTTCTTGAAGGAAATGTTAAGACAACAAATGGGTTGTTAATTTTACTTATGTACGTATGAAACGGAAACAAGGTCTATATCAAGCCTTTTCTAGTCACATAAATACAGACTTCTGCTGGATGTTGAGTACAGATAGACAAATAAAAAACAATTACTGTAGTTGATTTTGATTTTTATATTACAATGGAATGGAAAAATTCAAAAATAACTTGCTTTGGTTTCAGAGATTAGCAATAAATCGTTTTTTTGCTACTCATAAGCACTCATGAAATTTTGAATAAAAGTGAGTCAACAATATTGAAATTTAACTATGTACTCTGATTCATTCGTACTCACTACAACGTTGATTTATAAGTACAGGTTGCAATGAGTGTGCGTAAAACGTTGACATCAAACTCATACAATTTGAAATATGTTTGATACATAAGCTTACTCATCTAGATTCATAGCTTTAGAAAGAACACAAGCAGAGAAAACACGCAACCTCCTAGTAAGTATTTAAGTGTTCGTACGCGATTCATACTTATTTTGTGATGCTTGTATATGATGAGTTATGGAGAGTTAATATCAACAACATCATACGTATTGTTAAGTGTGAATCAGAAGTCAGCAATGAATATTCAAAACGATGAGTAGATTCGAATCATACTTACAATTTCTGATACTTATATGCATTCATACTTATTTTAATGTCATACTTATACTACGCATTTTCAAAGTTTGATATACTCATGGTACTCATACTTAACAATACGCATGATGTTATTGATTTCGACTCTCCATGACTCATCGTATACACGAATCAGAAAATAAGTATGATTCGCATACGAACGCTACAATACTCACAAGAAGGTTGTGTGTTTGCGCTGCTTGCTGTCTTTGTCTTTTTTATGTGTCTTTCTTCTTTATTTGCAAATGCAACAGCAATTAAGATTGTAAGCGATTTATTGCTGATCTCTGATATGAATATGATGAGTACTTCAAACTTTGAATATGAGTAGAGGTTCCATGATATTACAATAAGTATGAAGGCGTATAAGTATTAGAAATTATGAGTATGATTTGATTCTACTCATCTTTTTGAATACTCATTGCTGATCTCTGTAAGGTTTATAATTTCTGAGTGTATTTGAGTTAGACTACAATGCAATAATTGTAGGCGCATGATGCGTAATTTAAAAGGAAAATGTATGCATGTGTTGTAAAAATCCATACTGCAAAGAGCAAAAAGTAAGCAACAAACGATAGCTGGAACAACAACAACAATAATAACAAATATACAAAAGCAATATCGATGTTAAAGTTCCATTAAAAAGATTACAACACGCCCTTGCGGCAATTGAGTGGCTTTTAAGCCACCATATAATACATGTGCAAAGAAAAAACTAACAACAACGCCAGCGATGGCATTAAGGAAACTGAAACTGAACACAAAACTATAGCCAGGCTATAATGCAACGATTGTGTCCTGCAAGTATTGCGCACCTATACATATGTACATATATGTATGTATAGAGGGTCGTAGGTGGTGGTTGTTATTGCCAAAAGAAAACAGAGCTCTACAAACACAAAGGGTAAAATTTCTTTTTTTGTCGCCCTTCCTGTTCCATCAAGGGTATGAGATGTCGCATAAATGCGTAAGGCATGCACTGACTCAAACATAAATCTGTAAGAGACTTTGAGCCCTATACCCATGTACATAGATGCGTACATACATACAGACGTACTTATGTTTATATGCAGTCTATCAATTTTTCTTTTTTCTTCCTGTTGTTGTTGTTGTTTTCGTTAACCATTAACTTTATTGACTCGTTTTTGCAACATGTAGCATGTAAAACAGTAATAATGAAAAGCACAAAAAAAATGCAAAAACTATACTGTGTGGTGAAAACTTACAACAACGACAACAACTCAAACAACAACACTAACAAAAGTAGCATAAACTAAAAAAGCCGACAACTCGTGACAATATAAATTATTCACACATACCATTACGCACACATACACATACGCCTACATACGTGTAAACCTTATGAACTTAAGAGGAAAGGAGCAAAAAAAAATTGTAAATAAAGGAAACAACTTTTCATAAAAACACACTTACACACATATATTCAGAACTATACACACAAACACTATATGTAGACACAACACACAGTCTTTTTCATTTTCCATCTCTGATGAGTGCTTTGCAATACACAGTGAAAGCGCAACAATTGTTCGTAAGTGTGCGTATTAAACTTGTTATTGAATAAAAAGTCTTGTTGCACAGTGTAACCAAACAAAGTAAATTTCCCGCTGTAATCTTAATTAGATTTTTTTTAGGTTCCAAAACAGGTTTTCTTACGGTTGGGTGTTAAGAACGGAAGCATAGGCGTCATAGCTAATTGTTTTCTTCAAATCAAGTTCTCTAAATCAACCGAGCAAAATTGTCAGTTTCTTGAGTTTTTTTGGATGATAACTTGCATTTTTTGGTCGATGACATGCATTTTCTTTGGCCGATGACTTGCATTTTATAGGTCGATGTCTTGCATTTTCTATGGTCGATAACTTGAATTTTTTGGGCCAATGAATTTCTTTTCAATGACTTTCAGTTTTTGGTCACTGACTTGCCTTCTTTGGTCAATGATTTGCATTTTTTGGCCGATAACTTGAATTTTTTGGGCCAATGACTTGCATTTCTCTTCGATGACTTGCAGTTTTTGGTCGACGATTTACATTTTTGGTCAATGACTTCTTTGGTCGATGACTTGTATTGTTTTGATCAATGACTTGCCTTCTTTGGTCGATGACCTGCATTTTTGGTCGACGATTTACATTTTTGGTCACTGACTTCTTTGGTCGATGACTTGTATTGTTTTGATCAATGACTTGCCTTCTTTGGTCGATGACCTGCATGTTTGGTCGACGATTTACATTTTTGGTCACTGACTTCTTTGGTCGATGACTTGTATTGTTTTGGTCAATGACTTGCCTTCTTTGGTCGATAACTTATATTGTTTTGGTCGATGACTTGAATTTTTTGGTCGATATCTTGCATCGTTTGCTCGTTGATGAAGATATTAGCTTCAGCGCTTATATTAGTTTCGTCAGCGATATCTCCGGTGCTAAGTACCATTCCATTTTTATATTATTTTTCCCGATTTATGAAGGGTATGTTTGGTAAAAAATCTTGAGCATATATGATCAGGAAACATGATCATGTTATTTTTCAAAAATTTTTTTCATTTATGTTCCACTGTATCGAATGGTAAATTGAAAAAGAAAGAAAAAAGAAATTAACAAGAGATCAAACAAAACCTTCCCTGTTTTCGTTTTTCTTTCGATGATGCACTATTATTCGTTTAAACACTAACAAGCATTTAATTTTTCTTTTTCTTTTTTTTTATATCAACTTCTAGGGTTCTCGTTCCTTTTCTTTTTATTTTTCATTTGTTTTGGTCTCTGTGATTATCTTTACTCCATGCATTTCTATGCAACAACGTACGAATAATAAATTTTACATTATAAAAGTAACACGCCAAACACCGATTGTCGCTGTAGACATCATGCAAACACTTTAACTTCCTTTTCTCACTTTGTGCATGCATTTAAATGTGTGTGTGTGTTCGTGTGTATGTGTTTTTTTGTTTTTATATTTTCTGCCTACGCCAACATCAACACTTATCACTACATTATCCTGTACACACAAGTCTGATTGCATTCAATGGGACATGTGTTGTTCACCATCATTATGTATGTATACACTTGCCTACCTATACACATGCAAATGCAGTGTATCTACATATGTGTGTATGTATGTATGTAGTTAAACTTTTACACTTGAAAATTTGCATCATCATTGTATTATGGTTACAAACTTTCATACATAATATTTATGCTCATACCTTACATGGATAAACACCTACATATGCACCTACATGCATAGGCATGTGTGCATAAGCACATGCATAAGGTATGTGCATGTGTATGTAAAATACCATTTAAATTGTAATTTTAGTTGTGACTTTTCTCTAGTCGTGTTGTGTCTCTCTCTCCCTCTCTCTCTCTCTGTGTGTGTGTGTGTGCTCTTTTGTAATAAAATACAATTCTAATAGCTTGATAACGATGCTGTTGATGTTCCAGGAACAAAATATACTAAGCTACACACATGCAAACACCTATAACGGTAGCTAACGCAACAAACAAAAAGAGAAACGAAAATGTTATAAAACACAAAGCCCACAAGAGCTTTGTTTATACACACACACATGTGCTGCTTTCAGTTCTGCCTCTGTTCTGTTTATGTTCTGCGCGTTAACGTCTGCGTTGATGCCAGCATAGACAGAGTTAACCAAAGCAATGTATTCGTAAGCACAGAAACTCATTCTCTCGTAAATAAGGCATGTGCTCTCTGTTGTATTCAGTTTTCTTTTCCTTTCCCTTTAGTTTGTTTACATTTTACTGTGCTGTGCTATTGTTTTTGTGTGTTGTTTTTTTCGGGTCTAACAAGTCTTCTCTCTATTGTTAGATTTTTACGCACAACAACTTGTTTGATTGCCAGCCGGTAGTTGTGTATCATAGCGAATAAATATGTATGGCAGAACAAAAACAATTTAGTGTGAGTATGTGTGTGTGCCTAGTCTATTGTAAAATCCATAATGACAAGCAATTTTACTTGCGATGTGAGGGTGATATTTACACTGAAAGAAAATCGATTGAAAATCGAGCAATAGACCGTGCGTGGAAGAAACGCAAGATGTTTTGAAAACATAGCCGCTGTCTGTGAGTTGCTGTGGATTTCACGTGTTGCAGTCGATTTCGATCGACATTTCGCAGAGCGTAACTTGATGAATTTTGCATAGACAACGTTCGCTAAATAGATTCTGGAATCTTTTCCACATGAGATCCAAAAGCAACCAATGCGTTCCGAAAATGTCACGGTTTAATGTGGATCATGGGTCAAAATTTGTTTGAGAACAACAATTTGTTTGTGTCAACAGCTGGCACAATAGGTGCTGATCAGCAATGAATCGCTTTTTCGCTACTCATGAGTACTCATGAAATTTTGAGTATGAGTGAGTCAACAATATTGAAATCCAACTACTCTGATTCATTCAGTACAACATTGATTTATACGTACAAGTTGCAATGAGTATGAGTACAACGTTGACATCAAACTCATAACATTCGAAATATGTTTGATTCATAAGCCTACTCATTTCGATTCATAACTTTAGAAAAATACTTATAATACTCATAAATGATTCGAGTGATTCGAATCATTCATTAAAATTTACAGACTTGTTGCATTTACAAACGAAGAATAAAGACACATAAGCAGAGCAAACACACAACTTACTTGTGAGTATTGTAGTGTTCGTATGCGAATCATACTTATTTTGTGATTCGTGTATACGATGAGTCATGAAGAGCCGAAATCAATAACATCATGCGTATTGTTAAGTATGAGTACCATGAGTATTTCAAACTTTGAATATGCGTTGTATAAGTATGACATTAAAATAAGTATGAATGCGTATAAGTATCAGAAATTATAAGTATGATTTGAATCTACTCATCGTTTTGAATACTCAATGCTGACCTCTGGTGCTGATGATTACAACATTATTTTGTCTTGAATTTGATTTGATTTTACATAAGCGAAATCTGGTGTAAGCTGGCCACCGAAATCGTTCAGTTTGCAGTTGTTAGAGTTTTGTCCTGTGGGATTTTCTTAAGCCACAGTTGCATTCGAATAAGTCGGCCAAATTCAGCTTAATTTTTAAGCCAGAGTCATATAATATTGGCCATTTTGAATGGGCTCGCTCAAAGAAATCATGGCGTACACTTGAGCGATTTTGTATTCCACACATTGTGGCATTAATTATCCTTTCATACAAATAAAAAATTTCTATGATATCTCATACACACTTTGTTTTATTTAAATTTTAGAATATGAAGCGTACATAGAAGCATAATATAATACCTAGAGTGTATAAAAATAATATATATTACATACCATATGATTACAAATTATATTTTAATTATTGTAGTCTAGTGGGTAGTGTGTTAGACTTTTAACATGAGGGTCGTGGGGTCGATTCGCATCAGAGAGAAGTTCTGGTTTGTTACACTACACCAAGCTTAAGATCTATGTTACTCAGTTCCTAATAATCATGGTACAATTTTTAAATAATAAGTAATTATTATAAGCTGAGTCAAAAAGTAGACTGACTGATCAAATTCTCTAATGGGAATCAGATCAACAGACAAAAGACCATAGAGCACAAATATTTATTTATATAGCATCCATCTGGTAATCTGGTTGATCCAACAGATAATCCTTTACAGTTTTACCCTTGTAATTCTCGACATCTTCATAATTTGGCACATATTTTTCCAGTATAGGCATTATAGACTTCAAATCATATTTCACCGCTAAATGACCAATTGAATCGCCAGTTTGTAACGTTCCATAATCCAAAACATTAATTTCATTATCTAAACAAAATTTTAGTAAATTTTCGAACAGTTCGATCTCTCCCCGGAGGGCGGCAGCATGTAAAACTGTATGACCATTATCATCGTAGGCTCGTAACATTTTTATGAAACTTTCCTTTACGCTTTCTGGATATTGTGTTAGATTTTGTAGACACTTTTGAATTGTTGCAATAATTTGATCATTATTGCCACTTATGGCAATATGTAGCGGTGTTCTACCCATTGTATCCTGTGCATTTAAACTACATCCCAAGCCAATAAGTGGTCTTACGAAATGGGGATTGTTTTCCTTACAGGCAACATGTAAAAGATTTTCATGATGTTCATTGCGTGCACAGGCAACAAATTTGCAAAATTCTGGTTTCTTCTTGCACAACTTGTAAAGATATATCAGGTCATCGATCGAATCCAAGGCATAAAATATTGCAGAATTATCTGAAATGAAAGAGTGTAATTGAAAGGATTTTAGAGATTTGTAGAGATTTTGAAAAATTAAGAATTCAGGATTTGAGAAAATAAACTCGTAAACTCTCACTTTATTGTGCAGGGTGTTGTAGGAAGAATTTATGCAAACATTCATTCATTCATATTCAAATGAAAACTTGTACTCTTTGGGACACAAAGTTGTGATAATTTATTGAATTTTAAAAAAGAAATTTTATGATTAAAAGCCAGGGTTCGAGCCCCAGGCCAGACATCATAATAAAATACAAAAAGTATTTCTTCGGCGACTTCCCCCCAGCAGATTTCTGGCAAAAACTCTGAGAATAAATAAAATTGCCACGAAAAAGTTCCTCAAAAATTTGTCGTTTGGATTCGACTTTAAACTCTAGGTCCCGCCACTCATGTATAAAATTAACACACACAACATACGTGGTGTGAGAAACTAGAACGTTGTACAATGGGTCATTTCGACCTCCGGGTACTGTACTTGTCTTAATTGACAAGTACACGTCCTCTTTTTTTTCCACTGAAGTTTACAAGTGCAAGTGCTCCTACTGAAACATCCTCTACAAGTTTGCGAGTTTTTAATTTATTTTCATACACATTTAAGGCACAAAGCCATAGTAATCTAGATGTTGTGAAGAAAAGAAAGAAAGAAATACTACAAGACTTTATTGTATTTGCCACTTACCTAAATCAGTTTCGTTTCCTTTTGCCACCATATCGTTAATCTTATCAATTCCACTTTGCACTGTTACCTTTCTATATTCGATATGTAATCTGTCCAATTGTGGCATAGCGACAGCACTATCCCTTGAAATATCATGTGCATCGTTCGACGTTCTTGGTTCACTATCCACCGCTGAATACGGGCGCTTACGGTTCTCTTTAACATAATAAAATTTAACACAATTACTTTGGTATGTCGTGTCTCCAATTACGACACTTATATTGACTTCTACATCGTTCCCATTATTAGCTTCATCAGAGTTGGGATAGGGTGGCGTTGTAAAAGTTACGGCATGATTGCCAAATATATCGGATTGCGAAACGTTTACAAATGTTTTCCATTCCGTTTCTTTTGTTTCTCGATGAATTTTTTTGATGCAAATTTTAGGGCTAAGTTTTGAAGGTAATTTTATCAGTAAAGTAACTCGAGTGCCACCATAAATACTGCCCTTAGTATTGCATATACTATTTATATTTAGGTCATCGCCATCAAAAATATTGCAAGAATATATTGTATTTGCAATCAGTGAATAAGTATCATCGTAAAAATTTCTCTCAAATATGGTAACACCTAGACAAACCTGGAAACGAGATAAAAAAATATTTTTTTTATTTTATCGAGTGTGTTGTAAAGACCGGAGCTAGATGATCCTAAACAGAGATCAACAATGAGTATTCAAAAATATGAGTAGAATTGAATCATACTCATAATTTCTGATACGCATTAATACTTATTTTAATAACAGGGAACCTCTACTCATATTCAAAGTTCGAAGTACTCATCATATTCATGTTTCACAACACGTATGATGTTATTGATTTCAATTCTCTACAACTCAACATATACACGAAGCACAAAATAAGTATGATTCGGGTACGAACACTAAAACACTTATTGGAAGGTTGTGTGTTTGCTCTGATTGCTGTTCTGACTTTTTTGCTTATGTGTCTTTTTTGTTTTTTTTTGTAAGTGCAACAACAACTGAGACTAAATTTTGAGTCCCTAGAATCATTCATAAGTATTATAAGTATTTTTCTAAAGTTATGAATCTGAATGAGTAGGCTTATGAATCAAACATATTTCGAATGGTATGAGTTTGATGGCAGCGTTGTAAGCATACACATTGCAACATGTACTTATAAATCAACGTTGTAGTGAGTATGAATGAAACAGAGTACATAGTTAAATTTCAATATTGTTGACTCACTTATATTCAAAATTTCATGAGTGCTTATGAGTAGTGAAAAAACGATTCATTGCTGAACTCTGATCACAAACTGCATAGAACCAACAAACTGTATAATTTTGGCACGGGATAATATTGTAAAAGTGAATTGAGAAATATTTAAGCTGCATATTGAAGCTGCATATACTTTTAAGAGAAGGACCATTCTCGTGCCGAAAATGAAATATTCGGAATCCATGCGGAAGACAAAGATGTGCTTAATTCAACTAGGACGGCAAGTACAGGGTATCAATAAAGTCAGTCTAAAATTTAGGCTTCTCTTCGAGTACATTTGCACCTATGAAATTGACTCGAGATTAATAAAATAAATAGCTTCGCTCTATGTTAAATCCAAAGGTTACATGGAACAATGCTAAGGCAGATATGCTTGTCAAAAGGGAAGCTACCACACCATAGTTGGAATCAGAAATTTTCTGCAGAGTTGGAAGTGAAATTTGAAAAGTAACACTTGCCGAAAGGGATCGTAGTATCTCTACACAATATTTGTGGATGAGAATCTGAAAATTCATTATATAATTGACTCATTCATACTTTATCTTCCATGGTTTCAATTGTGGCTGGTTAGACCTGCACGGGTGAAATTTCTAAAATAGTTCATTGTACTGCTCCATAATCACATGTGATTCAAGTTTAATACTTCACTTTAAGAAAAAAAACTTAGTAATCATCATACGGTAGGAATATAGGTCAATAATGGTCCATATTCTATGAAGATTCTATCAAGACAAGCGTTTTCATGTGATTAGTTGCTCAAATAATTGTGAGTTGTTTTCAAACAACTTGTCGACCGTTTCAATTTCATCGCAGAAATATTTTTTCATATTTTCGTTTTGATGTCTGACAAGGGGTTTGTACCGTGGCCATACGTCTAATAAGCCAATACTCTACCTACTAGACTACGGCACCTTACTTCTTCGAAAATGAGCAAGGAGTGGCCGTTACAGTCAATGACGATCGTTATCGGGCCATGTTGAACGAATTTTTATTCACAAAAATTGAAGAGGAGGATATTGGCAACATTTGGTTTCAACAGGACGGCGCTACGTGCCACACAGCCGAAGCTACACTCGATGTTTTGCGCCCTGTTTTTGAAGATCGCATTATCAGTCGCAGGGCTGATGTAGTTTGGCCACCTCGGAGCTGCGATTTGACACCGTTGGACTATTATTTGTGGGGTGCCGTCAAAGATAAGTGTTACGCCGACAAGCCAGAGACAATTGACGCTTTAAAGGACAATATTCGTGAAGCCATTAGTGAAATACAGCTGCACACAATCGATAATGTGCTTAAAAATTGGACCGATCGTGTAGGCTACTGCATGGCCAGCCGAGGCAGCCATTTGAATGAAATTATTTTCCATTATTAACCGGAAGGATTGTACTTTCAAATAAAAAAAGAAATTTGAGAAAATATTCAGTAGTTTTTTTTTAAAGCATTTTCAAAAAAAAAAGTTATTTGGCGGACCCTTATTGGTCAAAATTTTATAAATTCATAAACTGTAATACTTACATTGGGTTTGGCGCAATCATTGAGCGATTGTGCATTCTTTAAATTGATTTCACCCAATAAGTTTTCGAATGCCAGAGGCAAACCCTTTGCATTATAGAATTCACGTTTTCTTTCGATTGATGCTTTGTGTTCGCTCTTCCTTAAGCGTATTATAACATAATCGTTTAACTCCCAATATTTCTTTGTTGGACATTCAGGATCTTCTTGCATTCTTTGAAATATAACCTCATAGTTTAAATCTTCCTCGGTTTGATGTTGAAGTAAATGTGGCGATAAGACAATATTACGATTATTATCAGCATAACGATGCAATGTGCACAGTACATAATAATCACGTCTATTACCAAATTCATCATTTTGTTGATTTGCGGGCAAATTTAATGTTACTTTTGGATATGAATCTTCGATTTGACCGTTTAGGACACCATGTGTCATATCCAATTCCGATGGATAACGATAATGGAAATTTTGTTTTGGCTGAATTTCAAATTCTGCATGAATTTCGTTGTTCAACATTTTATATTTTTTTTTTTTAAAATTAAATTTAAAATCAAAAAATATTTTTATTTCTCACTTAAAACACTCTTATCGCGTTAACGTCAACAATACTAATATCATTTAACCAACAGTACAACAGCTTTTATAGTCCATTCGCCACATTAGGGCGGTTCATGGTTCAAATTCAAGTAAATACTTCGTTTTGATATATATTTTGGGAAAATCCCTGCCCTTTTTTGTAAATATAATAAATTCTCACAGTTGAGAAATAAGGGAATAGTGCAATACATTGTAGTGGAATAATATTTTAATAGAAATTATTAATCAGAACTGAAATCACATACAGAGACAGCGAGGATGTTTGAAATGTGGCTGTTGCGAAGTCTTTCTTACATTAAATTATAAAAAAAGCAAAAGATCGTTTGAGAAGCTTACTTTGTCTGACTTAATAGAATCATACTGGATAACATTTTTATTTTCCATTGAATGTTAATGTTTCACAATGGTGCCGGCTTTATGATAGCAGGTGTGGTGTAGTTTAGCAGCTAAAGTTTCTAAAATATTTTTTTGCTCACTAAGTTCCATACAGCAATAGAATGCAGTTTTTGAACCCCAACTAGGAGCTCTCGTCTAGTGTTCAAAAAAAAAAAAAAAGAAAAAAACACATAAAATTGAGAAAAATTCATGAAATCTTTATTTGAATCGATAGTACGGTCCATATAATTTAATGTTTGAAGATTATTTCATGGAAATAATGACCGCGACTGCGCCTCAAATGGTCCATCCGCTTAGTCCAATTATGGCATACTCTTTCCAACATTTCGGGCGGTATCTCACGAATAAATGCTTCAATGTTGTCTTCCAATGCATCAATTGAAGCGGGCTTGTCTGTATAGACATGAGCTTTAACATAGCCCCACAAAAAATAATCTAAAGATGTTAAATCGCACGATCTAGGCGGCCAATTGACCGGTCCCGAACGTGAAATAAAATGTTCACCGAACTCGCCTCTCAATAAGTCCATTGTTAAGCATGCTGTGTGGCATGTGGCACCGTCTTATTGAAACCACATGTTATGCAAGTCAAGCTCTTGCATTTTGGGCAAAAAAAAGTTGGATATCATCTCACGGCAGCGCTCACCATTCACAGTTACGTTACGGTTCGCAGCATATTTGAAGAAGTACGATCCAATGATGCCACCAGCCCATAAACCGCACCAAACTGTGACTTTTTCTGGATGCATTGCCAGCTTTTTCAATGCTTCTGGTTGATCTTCACTCCAAAATCGACAATTCTGCTTATTTACGTATCCATTGAACCAAAAATGAGCTTCGTCGCTGAACACAATTTTTCGATAAAGAAGTGGATCTTCGGCCAACTTTCCAAGTGCCCATTCACCAAAAATTCTGCGTTGCGGTAGGTCGTTCGTCTTCAATTCTTGCACCAGCTGTATTTTGAAAGGCTTCACACGTAAATCCTTCCGCAAAATTTTCCACGTTGTTGAGTAATAGAGGCCGAATTGCTGCGAACGGCGACGAATCGATAATTGATGGTCATCATTAACACTGGCCGATACAGCTGCGCACTCTACGTAAGCGTGTTGGTGGTTTAATGTCCAACAATGTAAATTTGGTGCGAAATTTATTCACAATAGCCCGAAAAGCCGCTTCAGTGGTTCGATTAAACTGACCATAAAATGGAAGAAGGGCGCGATGAACTTTTTGTTGAACTTTGTTCGTTTGTAAGACGATTCATGGTTAAATTATAGACCAAACTGAAGATGTTTGACAGTGAAACAAAACACGAAACGTGCGTGAGCTGTTTAAACCAGTGTTGGCAAAAAGATAAAAGCTAAAAAATCGTTATATTTACCTGCTCATTGATTTTCAATAATTGATCGACGCCTACAAGCTATTTATGTTACACTATATGCGCGATACTAATTTCAGATATACTTCGAAAAGTGTACATAGTTGTTGAAATTATAATTTTTGTGTTGCCTATTGAAAGATACGATAGCTCACACATGTATGTATGTGATCAGTTGGAAGCAATTTTGAACCACCTTAATAATATTTTATAGATAAGAAATGTGCGCGATACGTTGTTTACAAACAAAACGTAACGAAATACAATAAAAATTATTCTTTGTGCAATTGCCATGATTGAGAAAACAAAAAATTTACTCAGTTTAACAGCAATCGCTTTGCATGTACTCACTGGCTATAAATAGAATGCTAAATGTGTGTATTTATTAATGAAAATGCGAATTATAACTCGGGAGTGTCCCTAAGTTTTATAAATTTTATTAAAAAATAAAACATTGTTGATATTGCTCCAGCCACAGCAGTAGTTTGTTTAGTTGAATGAAAAGTTTGAATTATTCAACAATAGATGGCACTAGACAATGATGGTAGTATTGTGATGACAATTCAATATTGGATGGCAGAATTATAAAGTTAATGAAAGCACGTTGTGTTTAGGACTGAAAATGTTAAGACGATTTGAATTTTGTCAAACTACAGACCACATACTAAATAGCCTAACCACGGACATAATAAAGGGTCCGCCAAATAACTTTTTTTTTTTGAAAATGCTTAAAAAGAAAACTACTGAATATTTTCTCAAATTTCTTTTTTTATTTGAAAGTACAATCCTTCCGGTTAATAATGGAAAATAATTTCATTCAAATGGCTGCCTCGGCTGGCCATGCAGTAGCCTACACGATCGGTCCAATTTTTAAGCAAATTATCGATTGTGTGCAGCTATATTTCACCAATGGCTTCACGAATATTGCCCTTTAAAGCGTCAATTGTCTCTGGCTTGTCGACGTACACTTATCTTTGACGGCACCCCACAAATAATAGTCCAACGGTGTCAAATCGCAGCTCCGAGGTGGTCAAACGACATCAGCTCTGCGGCTGATAATACATACATACATACATAATTGATCATTACAACCCTTCATTCAGGATTACGACCTAGTTTCTCACACCACTGATGTTGTGTGTGTTAATTTTATACATGAGTGGCGGGACCTACAGTTTAAAGTCGACTCCGAACGACAGATTTTTGAGAAACTTTTCATGGCAATTTTATTTACTCTCAGATTTTTTGCCAGAAATCTGCTGAGAGGAAGTCACCGAAGAAATACTTTTTGTATTTTATTTTGATGTCTGGCCTGGGGCTCGAACCCTGGCTTTTCGTCTAATAAGCCAACACACTACCTACTAGACCACGGCGACTTCAATGCTGATAATGCGATCTTCAAAAACAGGGCGCAAAACAGCGAGTGTAGCTTCGGCTGTGTGGCACGTAGCGCCGTCCTGTTGAAACCAGATGTTGCCAATATCCTCCTCTTTAATTTCTGTGAACAAAAATTCGTTCAACATGGCCCGATAACGATCGCCATTGACTGTAATGGCCACTCCTTGCTCATTTTCGAAGAAAAATGTCCCAATTATGCCTCTGCACCAAAATCCGGACCAAACAGTGACTCGTTTTGGGTGCGTCGGCTTTTCAATGTATGCGTGCGGGTTTTCTGTGCCTCAAATGCGACAATTTTGCTTCTTTACATACCCGCCAAGATCAAAATCAGTTTCATCTGAAAGATGATTTTTTTTTACCAAATTGTCATCTTCTGTAAGTCGATCGCAGGCCCACTTAGCGAAGCGAAAACGCATTGGATGGTCAATTGGCTTCAACTTCTGAACCAATTGGACTTTTTATGGCGTCATACCAAGGTCTTTAAGCAAAATTCATCTCAATTATGTTTCCGAAATGTTCAATTTGTTGAGAACGACGGTGAATTGATGTTGATGGCGCTTCACGCACACTTTCTGCCACAGCAGCAATATTCTCGGGTGTACGCACTATTTTTCGATTTTCACTCTTTGTTTTATCGATGAGGATGCCAGTTTCTTTCACTTTTTTCACAAGATAACGAACATACGGAGCTGACGGTGCTTCTCTTCTTCCAAATTCCGTACGCAATTTTCGCACACATTCTGCAACATTACCATGATTTTCAAAGTAATGTCGCAATATTCCCTAGCGTTGTTCAAGCGTATACACAACCATATTCGTTTAGCGGAAGGAAAACACTAATTATCTGTCAAATCAGACATGAGCTGAGTGTTACCATTCACGAAATAAGCACTAGTTGAAAAAAAAACGTTAGATGGCAGACCCGATAGAACTCTGGTCCGTCGAACTACTTCTGCTGAAGCCATACTGACACGACAAAAGGGAAGCTCACAGCACAAATTCTTTATTATTATATGGTCCCTTAGAATCCAAGACTAGGGATATTTTTGGGCATTCAGAATTTATTCCCGCAAGATGTTTTGAATAAAAATTCGCACCGTCATAAAGCTATCAGAATAGTTGAAATATTCCAGCCAGAAGTTATAGACAAGCAGCGGAAAAGGTGGAATCGGCAATCAGCCAATTTAACATGACTGAACTAACTCAGCTGAAAAGACAAACATTTCAAAAACTGCTTGCATATGGCATGTTGATCGAAAAATTTCCAATGTTAGTTGTGCGCATACAACACATACATAACATAGAAACATACATAATTGGTCATTACAACCCTTCAGTCAGGATTACCACCTAGTTTCTCACAACACTTATGTTGTGTGTGTTAATTTTATACATGAGTGGCAGAACCTACAGCTTAAAGTCGACTCCGAACGACAGATTCTTTTGAGAAACTTTTCATGGCAATTTTATTTACTCTCAGAGTTATTGGCAGAAATCTGCTGAGAGAAAGTCGCCGAAGAAGTACTTTTTGTATTTCGTTTTGATGTCTGGCATCTTGAACCCTGGCTTTACGTCTAATAAGCCAACACACTACCTACTAGACTACGGCGACTTCTAGAACACAAACAGCATCGCAAAACTGTTGCAATAGAATTTTTACGGGAAACAGTAACACCTACAGACTAGGTCATTGCTTCCGTTTTTTGAGGTATGCATGGTATAACTTTCATTGTTTATTTGCAAAAAATGGAAGCAATTTTCGGCAATATTTAAGTGATAAAATTAAGGAAACTTATGGACACATTGACGAAAGAGAAAGTGCTGGTTCATAAACATAGGAGACAGTTAATAAGTGTACAAAACATCGAATAAAAGTTACTAGTACAGATCATAAAATCCCCAAAAAGCGCTTACCTCCACATGAAAAACAATCCTTTATTATTATTTTAGGGCTGGAAAAATATAAGAGTACCAACAGGCATTTGCTGTTGTCAAGCAGCAAAAACGTTTGAATAATTAGTTAAATGGGCCTTCAATTATGCCATTCAAAAGTCTTACTAGTTATAAAATATCATTTTAATATTCTTTCTAATTATTCTATTAATTCTACACACATATTTTCATCGTTTGTAGTGAATTTTTACTTCAGTTTTTGTCACCTACACACTTGTAGTACATCGCGTAAACTGAACTTTTCGAATCAACATTTTCATCTTCATACCCATGAAGATGTTATCGTTTCTATACGCAACATTAACTAATGCATGTATGTATACGTATATACGTACACTCAGCCAAATATACATTAAGTAAGTGTACTTCATTTCCGTTATTTTCATTGTTTTCCTTTTTACCCATCTTTTGCACATGCTGCCTCTAACGTGTGCAACATTAAAAAATGTTACACTTTATACGGTCAACCGGTTCTTGAAAGGCAAAAGGAATAGGAGAGGGGTTGTTTGTTTGTTTTTTCTCTTAAAAATCTATACTCCTAACTCGGTAACAATTTAAAGGCCAGTTCAAGTTGTAGAAACCTGTAGGGATGTACAATAATTTCATACATACATACATAATTGCTTATTACAACCCTTCAGTCAAGATTACGACCTAATTTCTCACACCACTTATGTTGTGTGCATTAATTTCATATATGAGTGCGGGACCGATTCCTAACGATACATTTTTGAGAAACTTTTTCATGAAAATTTTATTTACTCTCAGAGTCTTTACCAGAAATCTGCTGAAAGGAAGTTGCCGAGAGAAATATTTTTTAAAATTTCGTTTGATGTCTAACCTGGAGTTTGAAATGTGGCCTTACGTCTAATTAGCCAACACACTACCTACTAGAATACGTCGACTTCATAATGTCTATGCAACAATATTATTTTGAGACCGTAGTATCAATAGTCCATTGCGGCTTAAATTATTACTAAAGTTCTATTGGTTCTAAAGGGTCCGCCAAATAACTTTTTTTTTTGAAAATGCTTTAAAAAACTGCTGAATATTTTCTCAAATTTCTTTTTTTATTTGAAAGTACAATCTTTCCGGTTAATAATGGAAAATAATTTCATTTAAATGGCTGCCTCGGCTGGCCATTCAGTAGCCTACACGATCGGTCCAAATTTTAAGCACATTATCGATTGTGTGCAGCTGTATTTCACCAATGGCTTCATGAATATTGTCCTTTAGAGCGTCAATTGTCTCTGGCTTGTCGGCGTAACACTTATCTTTGACGGCACCCCACAAATAATAGTCCAACGGTGTCAAATCACAGCTCCGAGGTGGCCAAACTACATCAGCCCTGCGACTGATAATGCGATCTTCAAAAACAGAGCGCAAAACATCGAGTGTAGCTTCGGCTGTGTGGCACGTAGCGCCGTCCTGTTGAAACCAAATGTTGCCAATATCCTCCTCTTCAATTTTTGAGATCAAAAAATTCGTTCAACATGGCGCGATAACGATCGTCATTGACTGTAACGGCCACTCCTTGCTCATTTTCGAAGAAAAATGGCCCAATTATGCTTCTGGACCAAAATCCGCACCAAACAGTGACTCGTTTTAGGTGCGTCGGCTTTTCAATGTATGCGTGAGGGTTTTCTGTGCCCCAAATGCGACAATTTTTCTTGTTTACATACCCGCTAAGATCAAAATGAGCCATGCGATATCTTTAACTTCGTTTTGGAGAGTGTTCTGTTACTTCTGCCTTTACCCCTATTGAAGGCAATCTAATAAGATGGATCGGGAAGTAAATGAGTGCAAAACGAAGTATATGTTGTCGACAAGTGATAACATGAGGCAGATTGGATTCCGATAACTATACTTGCGTTATAGTTAGTGCATTTGCTTATCTCGTCTCCCTCGTTACCAGCAAAAATTATATTAGTCTGGAGATCAATTGTAGGATCACTGTTTACGACAGGCGTTGCTATGGTCTCAATAGGCAATTGAGTAGCTGATACCTCGCTCGTACGACAAAACTTATACACTCTGCATGTCACTCGTTCTCCCCGTGCTTCTTTATGGCGCAGAAGCATGAATGCTATTACGGATTAGTACGGATGTTGCAGCCTAGAGAGTATACGAGAGAAAAGTTTTACGTAAGATCTTCGTTTCAATAAGAGTTGGCGATGATTTTCGCATCCGATCCAACAGTGAGCTGTATGAGCTCCTCCTCAATGGTATAGCCGTTGTGCAGCGTATTAACATCCAGCGGTTGCGCTGGCTCGACCATGTTGTTCGAAAGGAGGAGGATGCTCCGGTGAGACGGGTATTTGATGTGGGGATCTGCAGAACTTGGCGAAGGGGACGACCTTGTTTGTGTTGGAAGGACCAAATCGGGGAAGTCTTGTCATCGATTGGTGATCACACCAACTAGCGTGGGCGCGCAAGGAGCAGAGGCGCTTAATAAGACAGGCCGAAATCGTTAATCGGTTTATTAATGGCCAATTAAGAAAGTAAGTAAGTTGCAGCCTGGAGAGTATACGAGAGAAACGTTTTACGTAAGTTCTTCGGTCCAGTAAGAGTTGGCAATGAATTCCGCATCCAATGAGCTCCTCAACGACATGAAACACAATAACATCCAGCGGTTACGCTGGTTAGGCCATGTCGTTCGGGTGGAAGACGATGTTCCAGCGAGATGGGTATTTGATGCCAGGATTAGCGGAAATCTGGTCATTATTAGGAATCAATTCATATTCAACTTTACTATGAACTCCTTTACCAGTCGTATTTTGCTCCACATTTCATTGCAATTTTGTCACACAGCCAGTGTCGTTTTTTATTTGTCACTCACTTTACTGTAAAAAAGCCGGCTTTTTTTCTCACGTCTTTAACAAGTGTTTCGTCGTTAACGTTGTTTGCTTTTACTTGTGCTTCTGTTTGGTGAGAGTGTTTTCACGTAAACATGATGATTTCTCTAGTTTTCCTAACGAAGTTATTGTTGTCACACTATTTGCTTTTGTTGTTGTTGTTTTTTATTTTTTGTTTTTCTCATTGTACTCATTGATTTCGTTTTTGCTTGTGTTTTTGCTTTTGCTCTGTATTTTATTGCCTACACTTGTGTCGGTGTATAATGGGAAAGACTGTTTAGTTTGTTATCATGTTGGGGACATAGGGAATACCGGTCTTATTTTGAACAACCTATTCCAATCCAGTCTAATATCTAATGAGTGAATTACATTTCAATTGAATTGAATTGAATTGAATGAATCATCAGCGACGAAGTTTTTTTTGACTCAATGACAATGGAGGACAGCCAGAGGCAGTTCAAAAAAAGAACTTCCAAACAGAAATCAGCAATGAGTTTTCAAAAATATGAGTAGAATCGAATCATACTCATAATTTCATACTTATTTTAATATCATGGAACCTCTACTCATATTCAAAGTTTGAAGTACTCATCATATTCATACTTAACTACACGTATGATGTTGTTGATTTCAACCCCCCATAACTCAACATATACACGAATCACAAAATAAGTATGAACCATCGTGAAGTATAAATACTTACCAGAAGGTTGTATGTTGTGAGTGTTGAGCTGCTGCTCTGTCTTTTTTCTTTTTTTTTTTTGTAAATGTAACAATAACTAGGACTGTTAATTTTGATGAATGATTCGAGTCACTCGAATCATTTATAAGTATTATGAGTATTTTTCTAAATTTATGAATCTGAATGAGTAGGCTTATGAGTCAAAAATATTTGGAATGGTATGAGTTTGATGTCAACGTTGTACGCATACTCATTGCAACCTGTACTTATAAATCAACGTTGTAGTGAGTATGAATGAATCAAAAGAGTTAAATTCCAATATTGTTGAGTCATTTACGTAATTGGCCATTACAACCCTTTAGTCAGGTTTACGACCTAGTTTCTCACAGCACTTATGATGTGTGTGTTAATTTTATACATGAGTGGCGGGACCTACAGTTTAAAGTCGACTCCGGACGGCAGATTTTTGAGAAATTTTTCATGGTAATTTCATTTACTCTCAGACTTTTGGGCAGAAATCGCCGAAGAAACATTTTTCCATATTTCGTTCAGTTGGAGACGCCTGACCTGGGGTTTGAACCACCTATATTCACAATTTCATGAGTGTGTACGAGTAGCGAAAAAACGATTCATTGTTGATCTCTGATGTACACATGAACCCTGAAAACAATGAATGCAGGGCATGCGGCCAAGACATCGAAACAAAGGAGCACTATTCATGTCGCTGTCCAGCTATCGTAAGCTTGAGATCCTTACGGAGATGATACTATGCCAGACTTAACTTATCTCAAATGAGTGGAGTGGAAGAAGTTAATGAGGTAAAGTGGTATTCCTAATGGTGAGCACACAACAAGCCTTTATTATGGCTTAGGTGTATGTTAGTTGGCATGCAACCTTTGGTTTGTCTACTCCCCTTCAGCCTACATACTTACCTACCTACAAGAAAATATCTGCCAGGAAATGGCAGGCATTATCTGAAATGAAATCGAGTTATATATGAAGATAACAGTGAATCTTATGCTGCTTGGGACTTATATGGGGCCTGATACTCATAATTCGGAGTTTTAAAGTACTCTTTTAACAGTAGTTAGAGACGTGGAGAGTTTAGAAACAGCAAAAATTGTCGGCTCTTGCATATAGATTCTGATGTTTTGTTGGTCCATTAAAAATCGTTTACTTTACGGCCATATCTAGTCGGCCATTAACCAACTTCATTTTCTTGTTTTTTTTATTATTATTTTTCATTTTTCTCTCGTTTCTTATTGTTGTTGTTGTTGTTTTTATTGTTCAATGATTTCTGATTGTAACTTTTACTTGTTCGTTCGTCTATTTGTTTTGTTTTTATAAGTTCGTTTATTATTGTTGTTGCTATTGCTGTTGTTGTTATTTGCTGGCTCATTTGCTTGCTAAATGGCATTGATTTTCTTTTGCTGGTTTCTCTTTTTTTTGTTTTCCTTTGCGTTCTTTGTTGCTCCATGTGTGCGCCTTGTTATTATATTGACTGCCGCTTTTTTTTATTTTTGTTTTCTTCTTGGCTCTTGTATTTCTGTTGGGGTTCTGCTACTGCTAGGCGGCTGCTCTGTCATAGTCACTGCTTCTGCTGCTTAAAACTGTAGCTGATGTTTAATGCTTGACTTTACTTTGCTTTGCTTTTTACTTAAGGAGAGTATACGTACATATGTGTATGAATGTTTGCATGTTTAACTCTGTGTCGGCCTCTTTCTCGTTGGGGTTTTTTGTGTGTGTGCCGTGGCTGGCAACGTTCTCGTTGTCGTCGTTGTTGTCGTCGTCGTTGTCTACACAATAATATGCCTGTGTTTTGTTTTGCTTGTTGGCTGGCTGGATGCCTGTGTGCTTTGCCTAAGTATATATGTGTGTGTGTGTATTTTTACTTACATACAAATATTGTTGGTTGGTTGTTGGCTGCTAGTGTGTATGTGCATGTGTACGTGTATGTTTTGTGTTTTTTTGCTTGGTGGGTATCATCGTTCTAAAAGTAAAAAGCCTGCCTCAGTTTGTCGTTTGACGTTCGCAGAAGCATAACCAAGTGCAGGCGTGAATATACGATTTTTTTCAAATTTCAATAATAAAACGTGCGTTATTAAATGTGTGTTTTTTCCTCTTGTTCTTGTTTGTCTTTTTTTTTTGTTTAATTTATTGATACCAATGTCTTTTTTGTTGTTGTTATTATAGTTCATAAATAGCTTGTTTTTTATTGTAATTATTTAAATTTGTAAAAGAAAATTTAAAAAAAAATTAATTTTTCATTTAAAAGTTTTCATTAATGAATGAAAGTGTGTTTATTTAACAAGTTTTTGTTTTTGGGGTTTTTCTTTTCATTTTAAAAAGTGTGTGTGTGTGTTTTTGTCGAATTCCATTAAAAGGCGCGAATTTGGTTTTAGACGGTTTCGTTTGGTTTCTTTTTTTTTTGGTGTTGTTGTGTCATAAATAAAGTTTTGTTTTTACAGCCGCTACAAAAATTACAAAAAAAAAATAAATAAATAATAAAAAAATATAAAAAAGTCCATGAATGCTGTTGCTGGCCTTTAAGCCTATCACATGAAACTGCAATAGTTCAAAGGTTATACTTAGAAATATAAAAATTACAAGAAAAAATATTTAAAATAAAAAAAAAATCGAAAATTTTTTTTTGGCTTTTATCTTTGCTGTTATTGTTGCCAGCAAAAAAAAGCCACATGTATTAGCCTGTTAACAACATAATAAATAATTAAAAATAAATTGTGTTTATGTGTACATATATAACATAAAAATAAATTTAAAAAAAATTTCCAACAATTAAAGAAAATAAGAAAAAAAAAATAAAAAAATTTATGAAAAATTTAAAGAAAAATATTTAAAAATCGTCAATTAAAAGTTGAATATTTAAGCGATTTAATTAAGTGGATTTAACCTAATAATACTGCACATACTACAGGTAATTAAAATTAATATTATTGATACAGTTTTCGCATTCAAACGTCAAGTTAAATAAGATGAACATAAAATTTGCGATTTACATAAATATTTTATGTCATAATAATGCTTAGATCTCAGCATTATACAGAAAGAACAATGACATTTAAGTTTTTTGTTGATTTCGGATGGCATCTCGGCATCTAGAATTGGTTCTCTATCTCGTACAATAAAGCCTAAATAGTCCGTATTGTATAGCTCGTGACATAGCCTTGTTGAAAGCACATTTAATCCGACATAAAACCCTCCATTGGACGCCGAAGAAGTCAACTCTGAACAACAATGCCCTCTTTGACACCCTTAGGCTATAATGCATAACGAATAGTCACTGAGAGAGAAAGTCGCCGAAGAAATATTTTTTTTTCATATTTCGTCTTGATGTCTGGCCTGGGGTTTGAACCCGGGCTTAACGTGTAATAAGTCGACGCACTGCCTACTAGACTACGGCGCCTCTAAAAGAACTTGGCTGAAATCAAAGCCCCTCCATACTCATAACGCCGTTAGATGTGAATAACATACGTCAAATTCGGAAAAAACATCTGATAACAAATGTCAAACATCTAGAGGTCAACAAAACTAAACTAAAACCTCTAGAGGTCAACTAAAAATATAAAAAATTAAAACAATACGTGCTACATAGTGTTTACCATGGATTTTTTACGCGTAATAAGCAAAAATAATAGAGTCTACACGAAATTGGGAGAGTTTTGTTTGTCTGAGGACGGTCAGAAATTCTATATTATTTGTCATGCCTGCCAAAAGGCAATAGAGGGACAAGACAAATTTTGGAGGCACATGCGAAACGCACATAATTTTATGCATGGGCCCAAGCAAGTGAGTTGGTATTTTGTTTATTGTTTACTGCTGTCTGTTTAGCAATAGAGTGGTATAGAGAGGGTGTGTTGTGTGGGTAGGAGGAGGGGGGATTCTAAGAGGTCCAACCAGCCAGTCAGCGGCTGGTATGAGTTGTATTGAATAAAACGCGCCAAATTATATTTTTTATATTATTTAACGTTCACAGGAACAAGGTCGTACAGCGGCACAGCCTTATATTGAAGCGGCGGAAGCTGCAGCCACGACACAACCAAACCAACCAATAGACTATACGGAGATGAGTTCGCAGACCGTAGCCTCCAATCAGGTGCCATCGTCAATGGCAAATCTATTGCCGCAAGACTTGCAACACAAACAGCACAAGCGGAAGGTGCAACAACACAAAGGATTAACCAATAATCGTACCAAAGCCAGTGCCAGCAGTGCTATGTCCTCGGATGATGGCGAGCGCTTCTATATCTGTAGCTTTGAGAATTGTGGTCTCAAATTTAAATATCAATCACGCCTCGAACTGCATCGTAGTATTCATAATGGGGAAAGTCGTTTCGCCTGCGAAATATGTGGTGCAAGTTTTAAACAGCCCTGCAATCTGTCAACACATCGGGAAAGAAACATGCCCTTAAGGGTACCACTAAAGCCTCGTACCGACACATAGGTTTTGAAATCAATTTATAAATTTCTTACAGTTACAGTTAATTTTGAATCAAATCACTAAAACAACAACAGCAACAACAAGAATAAATCACACAGAAAACAAATAAGAATTACAAAAAAAATTTAAGTAATCTATACAAGAAAAAAACAAACAAAAGAAAAACAACAAGAACAACAACAGTACAGTGAATTCTTCTCTAACTCTTCCATGGTATAAACGAATAATTTAATCCATTGTAATTAAAACAAGTTAACATAAATAAATAAAAAAAAACAATAAAAATTTCAAAACAATTTCAAATAATAAACCAAAATGGACATTTTTTTTAACTACTTAACCGATTAGGGTTAAGTGTGCCTTACGAAGCCCAAAAAGAAGAAACAATTTTCTTTTTCCAAATTCCAATTCAATTGTTCCTGCAAGGAGCATAGAGTCTCAATAAATTTTTGATCATATGTATCTCCATTTAATGTTACGCCTTCAGTATACTTTAGTCGCAGTCAGTCTTTTTCAAGTATGAGTTGGGCATTCCCTTCTTTACGTTACGAATTTGTTTGACTTCAGTAGTTGATTCTGATTACTTTCGTAGCCCATAAGTTGCAAAAATCAAAATATATCATGACAACGTTAAAAGTGCTGTAGAGATTTATAAAGTTAAACTTCTGAATGTCTTCTTGGGGCTTTAGTTCTTACATCAATTGAATTATATTGGATGCCAGTCTAAATGAAATGTAATGATGATATGTGGACATTTAAACTTTTGAGAATGTTTTTTATTGAGGAGTTTATTTCGTTTCTAGCTTTCCTTACTCCATTATTAAGATTAGGTTAGGTTCGGTTAGAGGACATGTACTTGTCGATTACGACAAGTACAGTACCCGGAGGTCGAATTGACCCATTGTACAACGTCCTAGTTTCTCACACCACTTATGTTGTTTGTATTAATTTTATATATGAGTGGCGGGACCTACATTTTAAAGTCGATTCTGAACGACAGATTTTTGAAAAATTGTTTCATGATAATTTCTATTTAGTCTCAGAGTTTTTGCCAGAAATCTGCTGAGAGAAAGTCGCTTTTTGTATTTTGTCTTGATGTCTGGCCTGGAGCTCGAACCTTGCCTTTACGTCTAATAAGCCAACGCACTACGGTGACTTCGCATTATTGAGCTTATTGGCCCTAAATTCGGTTGGGCCAAGGTTGTGTTGGTCGTTTGATTTTAATATTGCAGAATCTATGAGCTGCTGTCGTAGACTTCCTTAAAATCGTTGCATTGTCGCACTTACAACAGTAAACAGTTTTTATTAACGTATTTCGAGAAGACTATAAGACGTTTGCATAGAATCTTAATCTCTTTCATTTGGAGTTCTTCTACAGGGGAAGTTTTTCTTTTTTCTTCGTTTTTATACTTGCGGTTTTCTTTGACTGTCGAAGGTCTTTCTGCAGATGTTGAATGTGCTAATTATTTATTTCAGAGACAGTGTGCCAGAGTTCCAACAACTTCAGACAGCAAAATACTCCTCTGGTTTTTCAGTTGCGCAGATTTAATTTAAACTTTTTTTGAGGAAATCTTGTTTTCTACTCTTGAATGACCTAAGATCTTATTACATTCCTTTTTAAAAATTGGTTTTCTTTATTGTCTGCCTTAAAGATTTGTTTGTTGTAAAATTCACAATCATTTTTGCTCTTAAAAACTGGTTCACATTTGTTTAAAATCCATTTGGTCTAAAGGCAGGTGTCCATATTTGAGAGAATATCGACACAGTGTGTGTATCTACAATAATATGGACGTTTATGTATTAATCCCCTAATGTATATAAACAATGGTATTTAAAAATATATTGCTTTTTAATTTCTTTATTTCTTATTTTTATTTTAAATTTCAATTTCGTTTTCATTTTAACGCCAATCACCCACAAGCAATTGAATAAAAAAAAATAATTTTTTTGAATATATAAACGAATAATTTAATCCATTAAAATTAAAACAAGTTGACATAATAAATAAAAAAACAATAAAAATTTCAAAACAATTTCAAATAATAACCCATTCGAAATTATTTTGAACGCCATAACCGATTACGGAGTACCCTACGAAACTAAAAAAGAAGAAATAGTTTTCTTTTTCCAAATTCCAATGCAATTGTTCCCGCAAGGAGTATAGAGTCTCAATAAATTTTTGATCATATCTCCATTGAATGTTAGGTCTTCAGTATACTTTAGCCGCAGTCATTCTTCTTCAAGCATGAGCTGGACATTCCCTTCTTTTGTGCCCTTGCCGGTTCCAATTTATGGGAATTCAAGGGTCAAGTCATGCGATTTATATCGAAAGGTATGTAATTTTATTTTATTCGATAGGATTTGTTGGCCTGTTCTTCTCCAGTAAGTGTGATTGGATATGATTTTCGCCCAGAATACACAAAACGATTTAAGCAGATATCACGATTTGTAAGCTGAAGGGATTCGTAAGCTGAAGATTGAAATTTTCATACGCAGAGATCAACAGAAATAGATTTCAGTTATGCATTCGGTATACATTAGGTTGAATTGCAATCGCTGTAGCTAGGCTCAGATATCAACCGTACATAGATATAGGTTGGGTTAGGTTGAATTGAAATCGTCGTAGTCTAGTAGGTAGGCTCAGACATCTTAACTAAATTGAAGCATGAAAAACAATTTCTTTCGGAGATTTCTTCTCAGCAGTTTTCTGACAAAAACCATGAGAAAATGCAGTAAAAATTTTCTCAAAAATCAGTCTTTCGGTGTCTTGTTTAAACTATTTTCGCTGCTCGTGGATGGTACAACATGGGTGCTTTGAGAAACTAGGTTGTAATCCTGACTAAACACTTGTGATCATCAATTATGTATGAAAGTAAGTTGAATTGGCAGCTGCCTTAATGGACATGGCTTACTTGTTTCCTATAAAGTTTCATTGCAACGCTGATACTAACTCCATCATTACAAAACAACACAATTTTTGCTTTACATTTCATTTCAAGGGTTTTATAGAGTCAAGTTGGCTAGAAAGTTCTATTAATAGATTGTCCGTGTATTCTTTCTCTTTAGGTGCCCAAGCGTCTGGCAATGACTGCGGAGCTATTCTGTGCTCTTTTCTCTTTCCACGTCATTACAGTTTTCGCAGAAGGCATTATGAGCATGGGCACCAGAAATCAGCAATGAGTATTCATAAAGATGAGTAAAATCGAATCATACTCATAATTTCTGATACTTATACGCATTCATACTTATTTTCATGTCATACTCATACTACTCATATTCAAAGTTTGAAGTACTCATCGTAATCATACTTAACAATACGCATGATGTTATTGATTTCGACTCTCCATGACTCAACATTTACAAGAATCACAAAATAAATATGATTCGCGTACGAACACCAAAATACTCACGAAAAGCTTGTGTATTTGCTCTGCTTGCTGCTCTGTCTTTTTTGCTTATGTGTCTCTCGGATCATTTAAAAGTATTATAAGTACTCTTTTTTTTTTTTTTCTTTGAGAACTCGCCGTGGTCTAGTAGGTAGTGTGTTGGCTTATTAGACGAAAAGCCAGGGTTCGAGCCCCAGGCCAGACATCAAATAAAATACAAAAAGTATTTCTTCGGTGACTTCCTCTCAGCAGATTTCTGGCAAAAACTCTGAGAGTAAATAAAATTGCCATGAAAAGTTTCTCAAAAATCTGTCGTTCGGAGTCGACTTTAAACTGTAGGTCCCGCCACTCATGTATAAAATTAACACACACAACATAAGTGGTGTGAGAAACTAGGTCGTAATCCTGACTGAAGGGTTGTAATGACCAATTATGTATGTATGTATAAGTATTCTTTCTATAGTTATGAATCTAAATGAGTAGGCTTATGAATCAAACATATTTTGAATGGTATGAGTTTGATTTCAACGTTGTACTCATACTCACTGCAGCCTGTACTTATAAATCAACGTTGTAGTGAGTACGAATGAGTCAGATTACATAGTTAATTTTAATACTGTTGACTCATTCATACTCAAAATTTCATAAGTGCTTATGAGTAGCGAAAAAAGGATTCATTGCTGATTTCTGATGTGCACCTAGATGCCAGTATCTCTTTACAGCTAAGGGGTTTCTAATATGGAATCTGATCCGGTTTAACATATGTTCACAGTGAGCCAGATATGTCTGAGCTCTGCTAAACTAGTTTTATGACTGAATATTTTCGTTTACAATTAAATGAATGTCATGTGCGACCATTTGTTTGTTGTTTTGTAGAGGAATGCCAATCTCATGCATAAACTCAATTAAGTTTACCGTGTTGTCAATTTCAATTCGGCGTGGTCTAGTAGGTAGTGTGTTGGCTTATTAGATTTGAGGCCTAGGTTCAAACCCCAGGTCAGACATCTCCAACTAAACGAAATATGAAAAAAAAATATTATTTCGGCGATTTCTGACAAAAACTCTGAGAGGAAATAAAATTGTCGTGAAATGTTTCTCAAAAATCTGTCGTTCGGAGTCGACTTTAAATTGTACGCTGCCGCCATTTACGGATCAAATTTAACGCACACAATGTAAGTGGTGTGAGAAACTAGGCAGTAATCCTAATTAAAGGGTTGTAATGATCAATTATGTTATGTGTTGTGTATGTGTAGCCAATTTGTGTAAGCGCGTCAGGGTTGTTGTCACCTTAAATGTTTCCTTGTACTTGTGTCTCCTTCACCATTCTTGGACAATTTTAAATGTGTTGCCTGCATTAACTAGCGGTCTAATAGCCGCTTTTCTATCGGTAAATATGAGTCTACCACCGTTAGATGTACTCACTTTGATCTTTCTCTGATCATTATGCATACATGTGAGCACTTTTTTCCCAATGCGATTAAATTAAATAACAATTATGGGGAAAAAATCGAATTGTTTATGGTGGCTAGCTGCTTGATTGGCAATGCTAAACAATAATAATTTATTGGTTTTAAAATATTTAACATTTTATTGTTATATTTTTAACATCACTACTGTGGTTGCTGCTGAAAGCGTTTGTTTAAAATATTAAAAAGTTTTAAATTTAAATATACAGCAACGGATAGCAATGATTTAAAGAATAAAATCAAACAAGTTGCCATCGATACAAATGAAAACAAAAACAATACAAGAATATTAAAAAAATATTAAAAAAATGTTTTTTAAATGCCGGTAAAGAAAAAATTCATTTTTGTTGTCCCCCCCCACCAGCTACAAATGTTGTACAAATAATTTAAACAATAACTTGTTGTATTGGCTTACAGAAACAGAAACAAATTCATTATGAATAGCAACTACAACAATAAATAAAACTGATAAAAAGCAGCGAGCAGAAGCAAAAAAAAAAGAAAAAAATCTAAAAAAATAAATAAAATATGCTAATGAAAAACAATTATTTAAATTCGATTTTAAACTCCACCACTTCTCTTCTTTGGAACAACTCTACATAAACTACACAATGGGGAATTAAAATACCCTTTTTTCTCTCTCTCTCTCCCTCACACTCTCTGGCCTTACAACTCAATTTGACCTCTGACTACCGCGCCACAGCCAGCCACAATTGTCTAGGAAAACGTAACAGCCGTATTTGCTTATGTATTCAAATACACTACAATCGTTTACATATAGGAAAACTTTAGATGGGGTTTTTATTTTTAGCCAAAAAAACGAAAAAAAATAAAAAAAATGGATTCAATATCACACTTATCGATTTTATTGGTGATTAATAAATAATCCGCCCCGGTTTTATTCGAAATGTTTTTTATTTCCTTAAACAAAAAAAATTGTTCTTTTTAAGAATTTCATTAAAAAATTTCTATTTTTTCGGAAGTGGAGTAATTAAGGTCATGTGCTTGACAAGCAATTTGTAAATTGGGTCATTGACTTTTGAATGCGGCAGAAATCAGGAACGTACATACATATAAAAATGTATAGTACGTATGTCACTGAATGTTAAGGTTTATCCCGTGATATAATACAGAGGCATTCATTATTTACAATTAAAATGTTCTAATTATTCTTTGTCAGGTGGCTAACGGATGACCCCTACTTATATGGCACTTTGTGTTGTTACTAGCAAATTAGTTGAGGGTCAGGTCCAAAAAATTCTGAATTAATTTTGAAAAACCGAAATGGCAATTTTATTTACTCTCAGAGTTTTTGCCAGAAATCTGTTGAGAGGAAGTCGCCGAAGAAATATTTATTCATATTCCGATTTGATGGAGATGTCTAAGCAGGGGTTTGAACCAGAGATCAGCAATGAGTATTCAGAAAGATGAGTAGAATCGAATCATACTAATAATTTCTGATACTTATACGCATTCATACTTATTTTAATATCATACTGATACTACTCATATTCAAAGTTTGAAGTACTCATCATATTCGTACTTAACAACACGTATGATGTTGTAGGTATTAACTCTCCATAACTCATCTTACATACAAGCATCACAAAATAAGTGTGAATAGCGTACGAACACTAAAATAGTTATTAGAAGGCCGTGCGTTAGCTCTGCTTGTATTCTTTCTAAAGTTATGAATCTATATGAGGAAGCTTATGAATGGAACATATTTCGAATGGTATGAGTTTGATGTCAACGTTGTACGCATACTCATTACAACCTGTACTTATAAATCAAAGTTGTAATGAGTATGAAGGAACCAGAAAAGTTAGATTCCAATATTGTTGACTCACTTATATTCAAAATTTCATGAGTGCTTATGAGTAGCGAAAGAATGATTTATTGCTGTTCACTGGTTTGAACCGAAGCCTTATCTCTAATAAGCCAACACTACCTACTAGACTACGGCGACTTTGGGTAGCTAGGTCGTAATCCTGACTGAATGCTTGTCTTGATGTATGTATATATGTATGTGAAATACAAATTTAATTTTCGTTCTAATATGCTGGGTCCTTATTTTACTACTAAGCATGCCCGTTGAAGTAAAAACAAAAAAACATCTGTGACTTTATTTCTAATAACCGACTCACTGGAATGTGTCTTTCGTTTGACAGTCGCATTGGATTACCTTGTTTAATAAGTTTAAGATTGGGCCTTATGCATTTTAAATTCATCCCTGACCACACAATTTTGGAGACGCCATAGTCTAGCAGGTAGTGTGTTAGATTATAAGACCCGAGCACATGGTTCAAACCTCAACTCAAAAAACTCTCAGAATAATACCAATAAATTAACATGAAAAGTTTTTCTAAAATCTAACATTGTATGTCCCACCTCTTATGGATACAATTAACACATACATTATGGTTGACGTCAGAATCTAGGTTGTAGTCTTGACTAAAAGGTTTGTAATAACCGGTTTAATTACTTCACTGAACTCAAACAGTTTAATGTATGGGTAGACGAACATGCGACTAATCTTGAGCAGGCGGAGAACTATGAAAGGTTGTAGGTTGGAGTGATAGTTTTGATACTAAAAGCTCACTTCAGCACGCATAGCGCCTCATTGCGACGCCACAGGTGAACACAGTCCCTTTACCAAACCAGGGAAGAAGAAGAAGTTGGTCTGCCAAGGGCTACCATGCACGACTACTCTACGCTGGAACACCAGTCTGAAGGTTTGATAAACGAAGCTATATCCTTGACCTCAACGGATGATAGTTCCGACAAGCTGACAAGCATTGGAGAGTCAAATGGTCTATATCTGCACTTCGCAATCGATGGGCATTGATAAAGAAAGTGCATAACAGTCTCATTTTCCGCGTGTCTTTCCACAACACAATGAAGTAACTGGTGGATGCGGATGAGGGGCGCACAATGGGTCTACTTAAACTCCAAAGAGACGCGCTTAGTGTGGTGGGTACGCATACGAGGGACATTGGTCTTGGACACTGTGCTAAAGATTTCTGCAGAAGCTTCAGAGATGAGAAAGAGGAGGAGACTATTCTTCACCTGCTGGGTGAATGCCCGGCTCTTTGCCAAAGGAGAAGAAAGTATTTGGGTGGTTACTACATCGATGATCTGGAGGAACTGTCAATAATTGATATTGGCAGCTTAAATCGCTTCATCAGTAGCTCCGAGCGCTTTCGAGACTAGGGCATAACGGAGAACTGTGATAACAGAATGGGCCCAAGGCGGTCTAAGTGTGTCCATCCAAGTCTCTTGGATGGGCAGCCACCTCTACCTATCTACATACATACCTACGTAACTGGTCGATAAGCCTTCTATTCATCGAGGGCCAAATGAATCTTGCGGTGGAGTGCATGCATACATACATACATAATTGGCCATTACAACCCTTCTCACGCCACTCATGTTGTGTGGGTTAATTTTATACGTAAGTGGCGGGACCTACAGTTTAACGTCGACTTCGAACGACAGTTTTTTGATAAACTTTTTCATGGCAGATTTATTATTTAATCTCAGAGTTTTTACCAGAAATCTGCTGAGATGAAGTTACTGAAGAAATATTTTTTCATATTTCGTTTTGATGTCTGACCTGGGATTCTCACCCGGGCTTTGCGTCTAAGAAGCCAAAACACTACCTACTAGGTTGCGGTGACGTCAGCACTCTTTATTGACCCAGGATAGGTTGGCGTCCCGAAAGAATTTCCGCCCAAATCAAGCCGATTAAAGAGGTTTCCGGAAGGAGTGCATCAGCCATGGCAAACTTGTAGGCTCTTCAGTTTCCCGGAATATTACTGTGCCCAAGAACGCAGACAAGTGAGCCACTGAAGCTCTCAGAAAGGAGATCGCGATAGCGGCGACATTCCCTAACGCTCGACAGAGATCTTATGGCAGCCTGACTATCAGAGAATATTTAGATGCGGGTGAAAGAAGCACAGTGCTGCTCTATTGAGCAGCCCGGTAGAGGGCCATTTCTTCCGTCTGAAACACGCTACAATAATCCGGCTGTCGAAGGGAAATGTTCAGTTACATTAAGTTTATATTAACATGTTCCCATGGCTATGTCTGACACGTGATTCCGTTAGGAGTTTGTCTCCTATAAAACTTTTTTTTCAGACCATAGGTTTTGCGGCGTTTCATGTTCATTTTTTTTTATTAAAATTTAGTCTCTTAAACACTACAAAACAAAATATCGTATAAATATTTTCTTTTAAAGCTTTTGTAGCATATTAAACCTCGGACACATTTAATGTGAATGCTTCTACAGTATGAAACCATAAACCATACGCTGAACAAGCATATTTCTGTTGTACCCTTCATAACGATTACAGGAATGACTACATAAATGAATAAACGACTAAACAAGTGAATGAATGAAGGAATAAATGAATGAATGACTAAATGAATGAGTAAATGAATGGTAAAGTATTGTTTTAATTAAAGACAGCAATAATTGACTACAAAAATATTAAAGAATTTTTGAAAGAATTTCAAAAAAATAAAGGAATACAAAAATAAGTATTTAAATGGTACTCATTTATTAATTGTATAGTCCTTGTTGTTGTAGTTGTTGTTAATAGTTGTTCTTGTAGTTGTTGTTGTTTTAGTTATAGTGTGATTTGACTATATTACTCTTTGCTGTTGTTGTCTTACTAAATGCTTTATAATTGTCAAGCCATATAAGAAAGAAAAGCCATGAAGGAAAGAAACGAACAATTCGTGAGAAGGGACTGGGCCGTCTCTACTCTCTGTTATTAATAATAAAGGATTTCTTGTGTAGATTTTTTGGTTCGGGAAACATTTTTATTGCCTGTACAGTACAGTACAGACATGGTTATAAAATTGTTGTAATTAAAAACGTATAAAAAGAATGAAATGACTGAATTTTTATTAAAGCATTCACAACGGAAAAAAGGGGAGAGAAATAAAGCCAAGAATCACAAGAAGAGAAAATATATTTTTTTAAGACTTTTAATCGAATTTAAAGGGCTTTTGGCTTTTTAAATGAAATTGAAATTCTGTCTTAATATCTTAATATGTATATTAAAGCAGGGTAATAAATAATACATGCTTTAAGGGCTTATTATGGTTCCTCTTGCAAGACAAACATTTCAAGTTCTTAATAATTAAACCAATTTAGCGGAATCCATAAATTAAACTATCACATCAGACAACCAACAATTTGTGTTTAATGCCTCAAAAGCTTGGTGCTCTTTTGATTAAAATGTTCTAAAGACAATCCGTTTCTTGAAATAAATCTGAAGACCTTATATAATACATTTAGAACGCTCAATTTGTCATGTTATATACACTAACTGGTTAGTTTAAGAATGATTTTCTTATAACAATTCCCTTTCTTAATGACAAATATCATTACGGTCCCCTTACCAAGAAAATTTAATTACATACACAAGAACATTCGTCATTACAACCCTTTAGACAGGATTACGACATAGTTTCTGGCAACACTAAGACTGTGCGTGTCTTAATTTTATACATGAGTGGCAGTATCTACAGTTTAAAGTCTAATCCGTACGATATATTATTGCAACTTTATTTACACTTCAGAGTTTTTGCCAGATGGCTGGTGAAAAGAAGTCACTGAGGGAATATGTTTTTAAATTTCGTTTTGTTCGATTTATCTGGGCTGGGGTATGAAAACCGGCCTCATGTCTAATAAGTTAAAACACATCTTACTTAAATAGACTGTTTTCTAGATTATTTTAGCAAATTACTAGCCTGAGCTTAGCAAACGAAGGTATTATTCGCCATAAAGCCGTGCCGTTGTTCTCCAGTTTTCATATTGTGAAAGATCTCAATATGCAACGATTAGTTCATTCAATTACTACAGTTCTTGCTTCTGATTACTCTCCAATATCTTTGAGGGACAACAAAATACAAATATGCATTAAAAATCAAAATATGCTCTTAAATATCTTAATACGGACTCATTCTCACCACAATATTTTTATCTTAACTCCAGTTTCAATTAATTATACAATTTAAAAAGCATATAAATATTTTAAAACATAGTAAAATATGCTTTAAAAGTTAAAATATGCTTAAAAAATTAACATATGCAAAATATGCTTTAAAAATTAAAATATGCTTTAAAAATTAACATATGCAAAAGAACACATTAGAACTTAAAATATGCAAAAATATGTTTTAAAAATTAAAACATGCTCTAAAATTAAACATATGCAAAAATATACGTTAGAACTTAAAACATAGAAAAACATGCTTTACAAATTTAAATATGCAAAAATATACGTTAGAACTTAAATATGCAAAAAATATGCTTTAACAATTAAAATATAAAAAAATCTGTTTTAAAAATTAAAATATGCTAAAAATGCTTTAAAAAGTAAAATATGCA
Source organism: Sarcophaga subvicina (assembly GCA_936449025.2). NCBI lineage: Eukaryota > Metazoa > Arthropoda > Insecta > Diptera > Sarcophagidae > Sarcophaga > Sarcophaga subvicina. The sequence continues at coordinate 100,189,206 of OW388083.2, read as the reverse complement.
AAAATATTCGCTGAAACTTAAAATATACAAAAATGTGCTTTGAAAATTAAAATATGAAAAAATATGCTTTAAAAATTAAAATATGTAGAAATACACTTTAGAACATAAAATATACGTTATACATATGCAAAAATATACGTTAGAACTTAAAATATTCAATAATATACGTTAAAAACTAAAATATAGAAAAAATGCTTTGAAAATTAACGTATGCAAAAATAAGCTTAACAAATTTAAATATGCAAAAATATACGTTAGAACTTAAAATATGCAAAAAATATTCTTTAAAAATTTAAATATGCAAAAATATGTTTCAACTTGTAATGACAAAATATCGAACGACAAGACATATTTCCTTAATAGATTGCAAAAAAAAAAATTAAATAAAAATGCTTTAAAAGCATTTTTTCTAAAACCTTGTTGTTTTTAAGCACGTAATATGTATATATGTATGTATGTATGGTATATTCTACTGTTTATTTATGTTTATGCCTGGAAACCTGTTGACAATTTATGCTAAATATGTATCAAAAAGCTTAACTGCCGCCTAATGTTACAACATGCTTACAATGTCTATGAATTTAAAATGCAAATTATGCCACCCTTCCCTTTACATTGCGTTTGGTTGCTGTTGTTTTAATTAGTTATTGGATTAGAAATTCATTTGAGGGATTATCTCATACGTTTAAATATGCGTCAACAAATGTTTTTTATTTAGTTTTTTTCCTTTTTAATTTCTTTTTTTTTTTGTTCAAATGCAAAGTGACTAATGCGAGTGTTCTAATGATACTTAGGATTTTACGATTATTGTCTGTGATTATAATGCCGTATAATTTATTTTACATACATACATATGTACATATTCAGTTTGATAACCCACTTAAGTGGCATTCAATCATACATTTTTATTGTTGTTAAATTGCTTACGAACGAATGATTACGAATTGATCATATGGGGGGAGAGAAATTATTATTTTTTTTATTTGCTTTAAATCCATTGAAAAATTTATTATGAACGGAATTCCAGAAGTTTTCCTGTTAAAACTTAGTTTTTAAACCCGTAAAGAAATTTGCATGACAATATCTTTTAAGGATTAATGCAGGAGGAGTTTAATATTCTATGCTGTGTGATCATAATCTGTAACGGTAACGGTTACTGCCGTAACATTTGACATTCGAAGAAATTTTCAGTTTTCCTATTGTGGCCGAAGAATTTGTTGTCTTTATTCTTTCCAGCCAAGCCATATGAATATGACCCAATTACAGGGCAATTTTTTCTTGCTTTTGCCGTTTACTTTACTTACATATTTCTTCCATTGAACTCGTACATTCAAATATTCTGTTCTTGTTTTTTTTTTTGTTTTTTTCCCTGTCGTTATGTAAATGAAAATGTATTTTAGAAAATGTGTGGTTTACAGTAACATACAGCAACAACAAAAACAGAAAAAACAATGACAACAACAACAACTTTAAACACCATTTATGAATTAGTCTTATGTGAGGGAAAATGCATTCAATGAATAAAAAAAATTTCATTTATTTTTCTCTCCTCTTTTTTTCTTTTTTTTTTTTTGGTTGACTTCCATTTGGTGGTCTGATTAGAATTTGTTTTTCGAAATGAAATGTTGGTGATGATTAATGATTATAAGTTTAAAGCGGGGGGGGAGTGTAAAGAGGGTATGTTCTGGTTCAGTAAGATGGCAAATATTTGAAATTGTAAAACATTTTTAATGCATTTCTTTTAAAAACTAAATTAATGGTATTTTGAAAACGATGGAGACAAAAGTAATGACGTTGAGAGCTTAGGTAGTAACACTTAGAATATATACTTTATTTAAATAATTATTCCAACAAAGTCTTAAAGAAAAGCCAACAAAACCTATGTCAACAGATGTCTTCATAGAACCTTGAATATGTGTTCGTGAAGGATGACCTCCAGCCATGTCTTGTTGACTAACAAATGAATGGAATCAAGGTGTTAAATTTGAAACACAACGGAATTGAACACACGCTTAGTAAGGACAAAAACGAAATATTTCACTAATCTTCTTGAATTTACTACACATGTTTTCAGGGGTTTTCTTGCCAGAGCTCGGACTGATGTAATTTATACTGATTTCAGTAAAGCTTTTGATAGGATTGATCATAGAATTTTGCTTCTTAAACTTTCATTAATCGGTTTTCCTGATATTATTCATCTTTGGCTAGACTCCTACCTCTCCCTTAGGACTCTGAGGGTATTGTTTAGGAATGTATTGTCTAAGACTGTATATGTTACTTCTTGTGTTCCGCAGGGTAGCCATTTGGGTCCTTTACTGTTCTTATTGTTTCTTAATGATCTTCCTTGTGCTATTTCTGATTGTAATATTCTGATGTATGCTGACGACGTTAAATTATTTTATAGTAAAGGGTGTTTTTTTATAGGGGTATAGAACTTTAAGTTGCAATAAAACAACGATGGATTATTCGATTGACATGAATTTTATTTATCCGAAAGATAATCTTGTGGCATTACATTTTAAATATGATTTCTGGCATATGACCGCCACGGCTGGCGCGGATGTAGTCCAATCTGGACGTCCAATTTTCGATGACTTTTTCCAACATTTGTGGCCGTATATCGGCAATAATACGGCGAATGTTGTCTTCCAAATGGTCAAGCGTTTGTGGCTTTACCGCATAGACCAATGACTTTACATAGCTCCACAGAAAGTAGTCTAGCGGTGTTAAATCACAAGATCTTGGAGGCCAATTCACAGGTCCAAAACGTGAAATTAGGCGGTCACCAAACGTGTCTTTCAATAAATCTATTGTGGCACGAGCTGTGTGACATGTTGCGCCGTCTTGTTGAAACCACATCTCCTGGACATCATGGTTATTTAATTCAGGAATGAAAAAGTTAGTAATCATGGCTCTATACCGATCACCATTGACTGTAAAGTTCTGGCCACCATCGTTTTTGAAAAAGTACGGACCAATGATTCCATCAGCCCATAAAGCGCACCAAACAGTCAGTTTTTCTGGATGTAACGGTGTTTCCACATACACTTGAGGATTACCTTCACTCCAAATGCGGCAGTTTTGTTTGTTGACGTAGCCATTCAACCAGAAGTGCGCTTCATTGCTAAACAAAATTCGCCTATGAAAATCGGGAACAACGGTAATCTCGTTTTGGGCCCATTCGACGAATCTACGCCTTACTTGACGATCGTTTGGCTTCAAATCTTGCACGAGGTGGATTTTTTAAGCGCGCAAACCAAGATCCTTCCGCAAAATCATCCATAAAGTGGATGGACACAGATCCAATTCCTGTGCTCGATAGCGGATGGACTCATTCGGGTCTTCCTCAATGCTACGCTCTACAGCAGCAATAGCTTCTTCTGTACGCACCGTATAGCGTCTCTGGGGATGCGAGTTATCAATAAGAGTAAACGTGGTGCGAAAACGTTCCATGGCTAATCGAATTAACTGCTCTGATGGACGATTTTGTCGACGATAAAATGGACGTAGTGCGCGATACGTTTTCCGCACAGAACCATTATTTTCGAAATAAAATTGCACTATTTGCAAGCGTTGTTCAGGCGTGAATTGCCAAACCAAACTGAGAATAAATCACTTGACAGCTGTTAAATCGGTCGCCATCTTGAAAAGTAATGCCAACTTAAAGTTCTATACCTCTTTAAAAAACACCCTTTACTTTTGATGATGATCGTGGTCATTCTGTTCTTCAGCGAAATATTGATTTGTTTGTAACTTGGTACAAAATTAATTTAATGGATATTAACTTGAAGAAATGTAAATTAATGGTTTTCTCTCGTGGGGGCGTAATTTCGTCCACTTATGTGATTAATTCTTGCCCTTTGGAAACTGTGACTACATTTCTTGATTTGGGAGTATTGTTGGATAGGAAATTGTCTTTTATTGATCATATTAGTATGATGATTGGCAAGGCTCGGGCTGTTCTTGGTTTTGTGAAAAGATGGGCTAGGAAATTCATTGATCCTTATATAACAAGACTGCTATACATTTCACTTGTTAGACCTATTTTGGAGTATGCGTCTATTATTTGGAATACATACTATCGTTGTCATAGTGATTCAATAGAGTCTGTGCAGAAGCAGTTTTTATTATTCTGTTTACGTGGCTTAGGATAGGTTTGATAAAATTTCCAACTTTAGAACGTAGAAGGACTGTTTTAGGAGTTTGTTTTGTTTTTAATCTGGTTAAAATTGATATCAGTTCTGAGGTTTTGCTTTGTAACCTGAATTTCAGTATTCAAGCAAGATTTTCACGGCACTATCGTCCTCTTTCTTTAGATTTTTATAGAACGAACGATTTTAACTTATATTATGATTTTATTGATTTTAATTGTAGTGTTTGTAATATAAAACGTTGCTTATATGCTGGCATTAATTTGTAAATTATTATATAAAAATGTATTTTCGTTCTAGTCATAGGTAGTTCCTGTTTATTGTTACTTTATTCAGCTTGTGATTAAGTTCTGTAGCTGATTTATGTTCTCGTTGTCATTACTTTTCCCTTACCCGCTACAGTCCGGACTGTAGTGTGTACGTGTCCCTGACGAGTCCTCCGCGGTCGGGTGAGGGTGGGTTAGTGTGAGGCCGGGGACGTTCGAAAAAAAAATGTCTTACAGTCCAAGAAATAATCTGTAGGGGCAATGGGTAACCTTTCAAGAATTGACATTGGAAAAGATCCATACTTGCACAGAAGTCTTGGATGTAATAGAATTAAAAAAAGTTGAATTTTACTGACTAGCCATCCCCACAGTTACGGTAGTCTTGTAAGCGCCAGCAACCTCTTTTATTTACGGTAGAATAACATCTAAGTAAAGGGATTATGGATCTCTACATAAACAAGTCTTTAAGATGAATGGTATTTCAACAGCAGCCTATGCATTCAATTACATTTGAAGTACCATTACAGATAATTTTCCATCTTTTTGAAAACTTGTTAATGTAATGCCAATAATAAAGAGGAATGTGTCCAAGTCTAACCTACAAAAGTATTGTACAGTAGCAATATTGTTACATTTTAACCTTTCAAAATCTTTAAAATTATGAGCTTACAAATAAAATACAAATTAATTTGTGTTTAGTTTTAATTAAAATTCTTTATTATTCGCACAATTCTGTGTGCCACTGTTCACAACTTTATATAAACAACAACAATTGCTTTACTTTGTTATTCCTCTGTTTACACCCTTTGCATAAACAATAACAATTACTAGACAATTGTTTGACAGATCTTTGTAACGGAGATCTTCAAACGCAACGCGTCTTCACACAAGACTAATTTAACTTCACTCAAACACTCGTCTGCTTTGCCTTGCCTTTTATATTGCACGGTAAACAGTCTGACGAATGTTCTTGAAGGTGAACGTTCATGATTTCGCCTTCTCGATATCTCTATAAATGTAAACATCATTGTTTACGTTTGTTATTGTAGTGTTGTTGGTATATTTTTGTTTACTTGTTTACCATTTTTTTGTATGCTGGTGTTTATTGTTATATTAAGCAGTACGATAATTCGTAAATTGGTTTGTTTACTGCATTGTTTTTGTAGCTTTTGTTTATAATTTTAATGTTAAACGATGTAAATACAAAACATCAGTATCTAGATTTTTCCCATTTCGTAACAATATGTTTCGCATTTATCTACAGTCACAGACAATGTGTAGAGTATAACAATCTTATCAGTAACATGCGCTATAGCACCATTTTATTGATGACTTGTTGGCGTTGCTTTTTCAAATGTAGTACCAGTTGATCTAACTATTTGGTGAAGTAAGGACTTAGTGAAAGTAAGGATATGACTACAGTAATCCCTCGATTTACGTCGCAGTTGGTTCAAAAAAAGGCGACGTAAATCGAAACGACGTAAATCGAATTTCATAATGCTCATACTACAAAGTAGTATGTTTCTAACAAGGAACTTAAAAAAGTTACAGTAATCCCTCGATTTACGTCGCAGTTGATTCCAAAAAGGCGACGTAAATCGAATGACGACGCAAATTGAAGTTACAGGGAACAAAAAATTTTACGACGTAAATCGAAAAACATTAATCGAGGCGACGTAAATCGAAGGATTACTGTAGTAGGTTGTGTATTAGCTTAATAGACGAGATTTCGTGGTGAAAAACAAATTTCTTTCGACAACTTTCTGTCAGCAGATTTCTTGCAAAAACTCTGAGTGTAAACATAATTGCCATGAAAAACTTCTCAAAAAATCTGTCGTACGTAATCGACTTTAAACTGTAGGGGTCCCACCGCTCATGGATAAAATGAATATACCCGACATGGGTGGTAAGAGAAGCTAGGTTATAATTCTGACTAAATTGTTGTAATAACCATAACATAACATGATTAAATTGCCATGAAAAGTTTCTCAAACGACTTTAAACTGTTGGTCCCGCCACTCATGGATAGAATGAATATACCCGACATGGGTGGTAAGAGAAGCTAGGTTATAATTCTGACTAAATTGTTGTAATAACCATAACATAACATGATTAAATTGCCATGAAAAGTTTATCAAACGACTTTAAACTGTTGGTCCCGCCACTCATGTATAAATTTAACACACACAACATAAGTGGTGTGAGAAGCTAGGTCGTAATCCTAACTGAAGGGACTGTAATGGCCAATTATGTGTGTATATACATGTGTGTATGTAACATGATTAACATCAATTCCAACAGGGTTCGAAGTGGCTGACGTACGAGAAACTGCTAAAAACAGTGCATGATTTGGCATAATAAAATACAAAATAATTAAATTTGTAACAAAAATGTTTAAAATATTATCTGCAGCATCTTTTAATTTAAAGAAAATATTTTTTTTCAAATCAATATTTCAAATAAAATTGTTTTCTATTTACCATCACGGCATACTTATTTATTTGCCGATTATCTGTAGAAATCCTGTAATCGGATATTTGTTATGCACATGTAAAATACATAGAAATTTTTATATCACAGTCATCATATTATAATAATGACAGCTCATCCTGAATGGTGTCAACCAAAAGCTGTTTTATGTCACTTAACGAATTGCTCCACTAACAATGAGCCAAATGTGATAAAATATTTTAAAATAAAATAAAAAAGAAAAATAGAAAAAAACTGAAAAATAATGTTTTTGTTTTAAAAAAAATATACAAAGAAAAAGTTGAATCTGATAAAAATTGCTGTGAAACACACACAAAAAAGAAAACATGCACTGGCAGAAAAACAAAACCAAATGTTAACCATTTTCAAGACGTTTAAAAGAATCACAATATATTATATGTATTCATTTTTCTTTAAATTAATGCTTCATACATACATATGTACATACATGATGCCAAATATTGGAGGACCAGGGCCATTTAAAAGGAGAATAATTTCGGCGGTAGTAACGTCGATAATGCTGTATGCTTGCCCACTATGGTCGGAGGCACTCTCAGTGAGGACGACGAGGAGGATACTGTCCTCGGTGTATCGTCTAAGCGCGATTAGACGGATAAGTGGCTTCAGGACAGTGTCTGATGAAGCAGTTTTGGTATTGGCAAAGACAATACCAATAGATATACTGGCGGATGAGATGAGAAGGATATACCTTCGCCGTCTCGAGTACCCGGGACAAATATCGGCTATAAAAGCGGAGGAACGAAGGACTTCCATGCACAAATGGCAGTCACGATGGGAGAGCAGTTTAAAGGGAAGATGGACATTTCCCCTTGACCCTTTGGATGACGAACATTGCGAGCTGAACTACTACGTGACCCAGTTCCTAACTGCTCATGGGTGCTTCAGGAAGTACCTGCACAAATTTGGTCATGATACTTCTCCTATATGCCCAAACTGTGTAGATGAGGAGGAAGATGCGGAGCATATTCTAACATGTTGTCCCAGATTTAGATGGCCGGGAGAAACAAATTTAGAACCAAACCGGCTAATGGAAGAGCTGTTGAACTGTAGGATTCTATGGAGTCAATATAGCCAGAGAATGGCTGAAGTTATGATAGTACTCCGAAGACTGAAGGAACGGAGGCGAAATTTGAATTAATGTGATAAAGCTTTTAAGCTAACCAGCCCTCCGCGAAGTAATACCTTACGGCAGTCCCGCGGGGGGAGAGTGGTTGAAGTGTGTAGGGGGTGGGTTTAGTACGTAGGCACCAGTGATGGTGAATCGTGCACTCTTTTGTTGGAACAAAAGTGTCTTTCGAAGATTCCCACCTCCGGCTCAAGACAAAAAAAGAAAAAAACATAAATAATTGCTCATTACAATCCTTCAGTCACGATTATGGACCCAGTTTCTCACACTAATGCGTGTGTTAATACACATGAGTGGTGGAACTTACACTTTAAAGTCGACTCTAAACGACAGATTTTTGAGAAACTTTTTCATTGCAATGTTATTTTACTCTCAGAGTTCTTGTCAGAAATCTGCTGAAAGGAGATCACCGAAGAGAAATATTTTTTTTCTTTCATATTTTCGTTTTGATGTCTGACCTGGGGTTTGAACCGTGGCATCATGTCGAATAAGTTAACACTCTACCTACTAGACTACGGCAACATTCAGTTTTCTTATTCACTCATTAATCCGGTCAAGCAGGTAATTAGTCTAATTGTAAGCGTCTCTGCCGCTATCGGGATAGATTGTCGTTCATGTGTGTAGTAGTGATGCTGCTCATTGAGTTCTATTAGTTCGCTTATTTCGTGTAATTGAAGTTGCCGTAGTCTAGTAGCTAATGTGTTGGCTTATTAGATGTGAAGCCACGCTTCAAACTCCATGTCAGACATTGCCAACAAAACGAAATTTAAATATTTCTTCGTCGAATTCCTCTCCTCAGATTTCTGGCAAAATCTCTGAGAAAAAATAAAATTGCCATGAAAAAGTCTCTCAAAAATCTGTCGATTGGAGTTGACTTTAAACTGTAGGCCCCAATCATGTATAAAATTAACACACACGGCCTTAGTGGTGTGAGAAGATAGGTCGTAATCCTGACTAAAGCGTTGTAACGACCAATTATGTACATATGTATGCATGTTCCGAGAAGTAGCTCGGCAGATAGAGATTTGAGTTTAAAAGTGAAATAATGCTACAATTAGGACTCACAGATTTATTGATCCTCTCTCGTTTAGCCCTTTGATAGGATCTTAGACACAAAGGTTGATTATTATGATTATCATTTTAAAAACCATATTCTTGTTATGGAGGAAATCACATCAAACCTGTGCTGTAGATAATAATGGGTGATTTTTTAAGAGCTATAGGAAAAAAACACATACAATTCAGAAAAATACATGAAATCTGTATTTGAATCGATGGTACGGTCCATATAATTTAATGTTTGAAGATTATTTCATGCAAATGTAGACCGCGACTGCGCCTCAATTGGTCCATCCGCTTAGTCCAATTTTGGAATACTCTTTCCAACATTTCGGCCGGTATCTCACGAATAAATGCTTCAATGTTGTCTTCCAATGCGTCAATTGAAGCGGGCTTGTCTGTAGAGACATGAGCTTTAACATAGCCCCTCAAAAAATAGTCTAAAGGCGGTAAATCGCACGATCGAGGCGGCCAATTGACCGGTCCCGAACGTGAAATAAGATGTTCACTGAACTCGCCTCTCAATAAGTCCATTGTTACGCGTGCAGTGTAGCATGTGGCACCGTCTTGTTGACCCCACATGTCATGCAAGTCAAGCTCTTGCATTTTGGGCACAAAAAGTTGGTTATCATCTCACGGTAGCGCTCACCAATCACAGCTACGTTACGATTCGCAGCATCTCTGAAGAAGTACGGTCCAATGATGCCACCAGCCCATAAACCGCACCAAACTGTGACTTTTTCTGGATGCATTGGTAGCTTTTGCAATGCTTCTGGCTGATCTTCACTCCAAAATTGACAATTCTGCGTATTTACGTATCCCTTGAGCCAAAAATGAGCTTCGTCGCTGAACACAATTTTTCGATAAAGAAGTAGATCTTCGGCCAACTTTCCAAGAGCCCATTTTGATAATAAAATTCAATGATTTGCAAGCGTTGTTCGTTTGTAAGACGATTCATGGTTAAATTATAGACCAAACTGAAGATGTTTGATGGTGAAACAAAACACGAAACGTGCGTGAGCAGTTTAAACCAGTGTTGACAATAAGATAATAGCTAAAAAATCACCCGTTATTTTAACCACATCCTGAGTAAAAATCGTCAAAAAACTTGCTACGAACCAGTTTTTAGCATCACTACATCGATCGTGAGGCATAGTTGTCAATACAAAACTCACATGTGCTTAATGATTTCACTCCTTTAAATGCTTGCAATCTCCTTTATGTAACTCAAATATATCCTAGAAAATTTTCGCTCTTGTTTCTGTTGCTAGAAATAGCGGGACATAAAACAAAACCAACAACAAGAATAATAACAATCAGTCGGTTGTATATTTGCGCAGTTGGTTGTTGTTCCTATACAGAGCTCTACAAACTCACAGTTACTGTTGTTTTAGTTGCAGTTGTAGTTGTTGTTGTAGTACCACACACACACACAACTGACAATAGCAATAAGTAGCAACATTAACATGTTGTCAACACTAACAGAGACATGTTGCAGCAAGTGAACAAAAAACAAAAGAACACAGTTGAAAGAACAACAACAACTGTTTGTGTGCAGTACAGTACAAGGAAAACAAATGATGACAATGACAAGTGCCGGTCTAAATGACTGACGTACTGACTGAAATAACATAAAAATAAAATTTTTTTCTTCTTGTTCTTCTTTTTGTTTTTCATATTTAATAAAAACAAGAGAAAAACATTTGGAGGAAAAAAAAGAAAGAAAGAAAAACATTGTATTTGTTTTTAAATTTACATTTCCATTAAAATACTCACATATTTTTTGTCTTGACTTCATATGTGTGGGCGAGTACTTCAGACTGACTTTTTTACTGTACTGTGATGATTACCTCAAATTGGATTTGGAATTAAAAAAACAAAAGAAAAAAGCGCCATAATTTGTATGGAGGTGTCAAATAATACTCTTTACATTTAACATTACATTTTTTACATTTTTTATGGTCTTGTAAATGAAAAAAAAAATATTAAAAATTTCTATTGAAACTTTGTTCTGTTCTGGCACTTTAGTTTCAAAAAGTAAAAACAATTTGTGTCGTTGTCACAAACTACGTTCTCTATGTAAATGTATTGGATGGAGTGTCGAGAAACTTTATTCATTGTAGTCCTTTATTTTACAAATAATTGAGCAGCAGGTCTTCTTAAAGTTGGCAGTTGATGATATTCTCTCTGGGGGGCAAAAATTAAGGGGTTTTCTGGGTGCATTATTTGGATGGCATTGAAGCCACTTAAATTTGAAAATTTTGGAAACCAAAATGAGCATTGTTTCCGCTTTCTCTGAATTTGATTTAGGGTTTGTTTGGGTTTATAACAGAGCACTTTAACGTCTCCCTGGTTTGCTCTTAAGCGGTCGATTCATTTCAGTTTAGTTTTTTGAATTGTAGAGCTTCTTAAAGCGTCTGAACATGGGGTGCACTTTAAATGAATTATATCACTATGAAATCTAGACTGTTGGTTATTGTTTGTTTCAAAAACCTCTTCCTAAAAAGGATGAAGCGGATTGTGAAGACAAATATTTCTTACGGCCTTTTCAACTCAACGAAAAGTTTCTCTGTCTTACGAAGTCGACGTTATATTGCATTTCCCGCTAATTATGGATAAAATGAACTCAGCCAACAGGGATTGTGTGAGAAACTAAGTTGTAAACCTAACTAAAGGATTGTTATGAGTAATTAAGTAGAAGAATAGAGTCCTACTATACCTGCACCATAATGTTTATAGCATAGAAGCATTGGATCCTAAGAAACGTTTTCACCGTGATTTCTCTTTGTCAACGAATTTTTACTTGCTTTAGTATAGCATTTCTGTTAATATTGTGAGAGGGCCTTGTTGTAGAATATAATATCCAGTTTCATAAGCCTGTTTTTATGCCACTGGCAATTGACTTAATTTGCTTAGAAGATTGGCAATATGTTATGAAGGTATTGGTTTATTTGCACACCTGCAGATATAGGATATTGCCGTTTGCAACATTTTAAGTCTCACATCCACAGTGTAGAATTGACTTTACGTTAGTAGTGATTGCTTTAGAATTTTAATTATTGGGGAAGTGTTCTTTCAAATATTGTCATATCTCTGCAATTTCACTAAATATTGAACCCCCATCCTCTTTTTCTAAACTTACTTAGTTTGGGCAAACTATCGTTTTTTCGATAGGAACGCTACTCGTATTATTTTGGCTACAGTAGAAGCTCTCGGTTTTACCTGCTTGGGGTCGGCAGCAGTGGTGTTGTGCTAATTTTTTTTTACCGGACTCCGGTTCACGGTTCGGAAAAACAGGCCGGTTCGTTCCGGTTCGGGTTCGGTTTATAAAAATTCGTCAAAAATTAGAAAAAAAATCAGCAATTCTTTTTAATTTTATTTTTAAAAACGTCAGCCAATTCTCGTTATCAGAAATCATCTTTAGTTCCGGAACGCGTTCCTGTCCAAAAAGGAAGTACCGGAACGACGTTCCGGAGCGTTCCGGCTCGACAACACCACTGGTCGGCAGTGATACAGTGTGTGAGTCTAAAATCAACGGTATACCGTAGCAAACATATTTAAATGAAATGAGATTCCAAAGTACAAGTATTTGTGCATAATAACCAATAATAATACAAATAACGCATCTTCGCTCTCAAGAGTACCTAGTCACGTTTTTAGGGACATTGGCTCTATTTTTTCAGTTTCAGGACTAGTTGCGCATTTATGGTGTATAATATAAAATATTATAAACAGTATGGCCTTTAATTTGATGTATGACACGGGCGAATAGCTTTAGCTGTTCCAGAGATATGGATCGCCGAAGTCGCAAAACTGCCAAAAATCGAAATTTTCTAAACTTTGAGGCCCCAGTGGCACGGGTTAACATCTTCCAATTGTGCTCAAATTTTGGCAATCCTAAAATCTGACAGAAAGAAACATTTTGGGGGGGGGGTGCCCCCAAAAAAATTCTGACATTTTTTTTACCCTATGAGATAAAACCACCCTAATGTATATGTTGAGTTATAGAGAGTCAAACTCAACAACATCGTACGTGTTGTTAAGTATGAATATGGTGAGTACTTCAAACTTTGAATATGAGTAGAAGTTCCATGATATTCAAATAAGTATGAATGCGTATAAGTATCAGAAATTATGAGTATGATTCGATTCTACTTACCTTTTTGAATACTCATTGCTGATCTCTGATTTCGACTAACACTGAACACTTGGATCACTTGAAGCAGATTATCTACCATTTTTAGGATATTTCCGTTGCATTAAAAATGCTTTACAAGAGATTGTACCTGCCAAGATTTTTTTAAAGCTAAGGCTTACACTATAGTTAACGGTAATCATTCCAAACCGCCTTTGGAGTGTGGCAAAGAGAATGATGTTATGTGTTTATTTTTCATGTTGTTGTTGCTGTTGCTGTTACTACTTGCAACATAAAGAACATGTCATATTTATTAGTTGACACATTACTGACACATCAGATTTAACACGTTGCCAACATTGTCATCATTGCCTCCAACTAATGTTTTTTCTGTTCGTTCTATTCTTGTTCATTTTTTTTCTCTGATTTTATTTCTATTTTCCAGTAACACACATAAATTTGTCCTTTATCTAGTTTTCATGACAAAAAAACACAATAAAAAAAAAAACAAAAAAGAAAGACAGAGAGAGAGAGAAAGAGAAGGATTTTATACAGAGAAAAACGGTTGTCATTTAGTTCTCTAGAATTAGTGTGTGTTGTTAGTTAGTTATGCCATGAGTATAACAATAATTAAAACTGTCATATTGTAAGTCTAAAATAAATTTATTTACATACAGCAACAGCAACAGCAACAGCAACAGCAACAGCAACAGCAACAGCAACAGCAACAGCAACAGCAACAACAACAACAACAACAATAGCAACAACTCGTGTAGATCCATATGAGTTTAATTACAATTGTTGGTGTTTTTAAATATTTCTTTGTGAAAAAAAAACAAAAAACAAACGAAAAAAAATTTAAAAACTGGCTAACAATGATGTGGTAATGGTAACAAGACAATAATAACAAAAACAACAACAACAATTAATGTGCAAAAATTTGTTTGTTTCTTTTTTTAAAGTTTTTGTTTACGTTTATTTGTTATTTTGGTGTTGTTGTTGCACATTTTTAATTAAAATTCTTGTCCAGTTTTCAGCTCGTCTGCATTTTTTCCAATGCCTTTGTATGTGTATGTGTGTTTATTTTTCTTTGTTTTTGTTTTTGCAAATAATTCTCACATGCTGCTGCTGCTTCTGCTTCTGCTGATCGTTTAGTTCTAAGAGAACCTGCAAAGTGGAATCCGTTTTGTCGAGGGAGGTACACTCACTGCTAATGGGAGAATGAATACGATTTTGTTTTGTTGTTTTGCATTTTTAATTGATTTATATTGCGTGTGTGCAATATATCTTTTTAAGGAATTACTTGTGAAATGTGTTTTTGTTGTTTTATTTCAGATTTTTTGTTTGAATTGCTTTTAAATGTTCGACAGTGTTGGGTGATCAATGTGGCGGCGTGTACTAAGTACCCTATAGGCATAAAAAGTTGAACATGTTCTGGAATATATTCCAAAAGAATTAAGTGGCACTTTAAGTTGTTGTTTTTACTGGAGCGATAACGAAATGCCATTGATTTCGGTATATAAAGGGAATGTCTACCGAACATAGAAAATATAATTCATAGTTTACAAATAAGGGTAAGTGCTTTCCTTAAGGTCTTAAATTTCAATTTATTTTCAAACAGGAATTCTAAAATCATTTGCAGTTATTTGCCCCATTTAGATATTTTTTGTTTGACACTACTTTGTGTATATACAGAAAGCAGACAGAAAAGTCCAAAATTGAATTTTCATTTCTATTAGAGCCGTCTCAAAAACACCCCTAGGAAAGAGGTATTCGAACAGTCTGAATCGGCCTTTACTAGTTTTACCAAAACCCTTCGACCAACCCTTTAGTCAGGATTACAACCTAGCTTGTCACACCACCCAAGTTGTGTGTGGTTATTTAATGCGATGCAACCTACAGTTTTAAGACGATTCGGACCGACAGATTTTAGTGACAATTTTATTTTACTCGTTTTTCTGAGAGGAAGTCCGGCAAAGAATTTTTTTAAATTTTGTTTTGTTCGAGCTGTCTCTGTTGGCGGTTGAGACAAGGGCTCTCGTCTTATAAGCCAACACTCTACCTTCTAGACTACGGCAATAATATTTACTACAGAAAATGATTTTAAAGCGATTTGGGCATGGGTATACGCCCCACGAGATTTAATTTCGACAACTCTAGTGAGAGCTCTACATCGAAACTTGTTTGGAGTCGCTCGTTAACTAAAGGGTCCGCCAAATAACTTTTTTTTTGAAAATGCTTTAAAAAAACTACTGAATATTTTCTCAAATTTCTTTTTTATTTGAAAGTACAATCCTTCCGGTAAATAATGGAAAATAATTTTATTCAAATGGCTGCCTGCACAATCGGTCCAATTTTTAAGCACCTTATCGATTGAGTGCAGCTGTATTTCACCAATGGCTTCACGAATATTGTCCTTTAAAGCCTCAATTGTCCCTGGCTTGGCGGCGTAACACTTATCTTTGACGGCATCCCAACGGGGCATAATAGTCCAACGGTGTCAAATCGCAGCTCCGAAGTGGCCAAACGACATCAGCTCTGCTGCTGATAATGCGATCTTCAAAAACAGTCCTGTTGAAACCAAATGTTGCCAATATCCTCCTCTTAAATTTTTGTGAACAAAAATTCGTTCAACATGGCCCGATAACGATCGCCATTGACTTTAACGGCCACTCCTTGCTCATTTTCGAAGAAAAATGGCCCAATTATGCCTCTGGACCAATATCCGCACCAAACAGTGACTCGTTTTGAGTGCGTCGGCTTTTCAATGTATGTGTGCGGGTTTTCTGTGCCCCAAATGCGACAATTTTGCTTGTTTACATACCCGCCAAGATCAAAATAAGCTTCATCTGATGAAAAGATGATTTTTTTTTTGCCAAAATCGGCATCTTCTGGTGTAGGCTCCTGCATGGCTAGCCGATGCAGCCATTTGAATGAAATTATTTTCCATTATTAACCGGAAGGATTGTACTTTCAAATAAAAAAAGAAATTTGAGAAAATATTCAGTAGTTTTTTTAAAGCATTTTCAAAAAAAAGTTATTTGGCACACCCCTTACTTGAAAACTGCTTTTGCTAAACAGTCGGAGTAGAAAATAAAGCCGTTGTTGCGCGCATTAACAAAGACCTCTCATTCCGACCAAATGAGACTTATACCGGCATTTTAAAATACAAATGTATAGTACTTGTGTAGTCGCCGTAGTCTAGCAGGTAGACACGGTTTAAACCACAGGTCAGACATCAAAACGAAAATATGAAAAAACATTTCTTCGGCGACTTCCTCTCAACAGATTTCTAGGAAAAACTGTGAGAGTAAATAAATTTGCCATGAAAATTTTCTCAAAAAATCTTTCGTTTGGAGTCGACATTAAACTGTAGGCCATTCATATATAAAATTAACGTACACAACATACATACATAAGTGGTGTGAAAAAGCTAGGTCGTAATCCTGACTGAAGGGTTATAATGATGAATTATGTATTTATGTATGTATCGTACTTGGGTTAAATCCTTTAAACCTGGGATATGCCTAAAAGAGCACTTGACGATTACAAACCAAACACCAATATAGTACGTCGTCCTGAGATGAAAGTTTAATTGGAACTGCCATACATATATTGAGATTCCTTAACTAAGACGAAAAGACTAGACTGCAGTTTCTTCCAAAGGGCACCGATGTCTTGGATGCCTAATAACATCCTCGATACTACAAATAAGTACGGACTGACTGTTGCTGAGTTTTCATGGGTTACAATTAATAAGAACAGCTTTCAACAGAATGCAATGCATGTCACTGATTGAGACCGAGCTTCCGAGCTGAAGTATAGGCTTTCATCATCATCTAATGATGGTTGGAGTCATAGCACATACTGCCGTATATAAAAGTATAGACTAGTTTCTCTTTGCTGTTGCCTGTTTTAAACGTGCCTTCAAACAATACTGAGTCAAACAATCAAGTTGTAGAAGAAGTTGTTTTAGTACATAACGTTTTTCATTCTTTCCTGGATTTTTCTGGAGCATTGCATGACATTATGTGGTTTACACAGTCTTGGATGAAATGGTAGCAGCCAGTTAAACTTGCTAGAGGGATGTATACCTAGCTAACATACCTTTATTTTGCGATTTTTTGCTTTAGTCTGTAGAAGTCTAGTGGTTAGTGTGCCGGCTTATTAGACGTAAGGCCACGGTTCAAACGTCAGGTCAGACATCAAAACGAAAATATTAAAATATATCTTCGACGACTTCCTCTCTGTAGATTTCTGGCAAAAAACTCTGAGAGTAAAATAAAATTGCATTGAAAAGTTTCTAAAAAATCTGTCGTTCAGAGTCGGCTTTATACAGTAGGTCCCACCACCCGCTTATAGAATTAACGCATACGACATACATAAGTGGTGTGAGAACCTAGGTCGTAATCCTGATTGAAGGGTTGTAATGACCAATTGTGTATGTATGTATGCGCTGTAGTCTTTAGTAAAGAAGTTGAATAATATTTAATAAAAAAATTTATTATAGACAGGTTGAAGTGTGTGAGTGTGTTGCATTATCTACCAGCCAGTTTAATTTGAACACACAATATTTACAGCGAAAGCAAAAAATTTCTTAAAGTGAAATGATTGCCTCAGCCATTACTTTAAATTAAAACAGCATTTTAGTCATTAAAATTCTAATTTAATTGACTATTAAATTGCTTTCATCGGTAGTTGCTGTGTTTAGTCGATATGACTGCTTTCTTTTCGTGATGTTTATTTATTTGAATGGAAGATATATTATAGAACAAAATTTTTATTGCCGAAAAAAAAAACAATTAAAGGAGCCTTTTATGTTTCTGACACAATATGACACAAATTGAGTGTCAATATAAGAGAATAAAACATTGAAAACCTCTTATACCATATGTATGTTGCAATTTTGGTCCTCGTATTTATAAAAGACTATCCTCTCCAATACATGTATCGATAAACAATTTATTGTGTGCTGTTGCTGCTGTTTTTCTTCTTCTTTTGTTATAAAGTGTCTTCAAAGAATGTTGGCTGCATTTTTTCAATTTTTGTATCCATTCGCCGACGCATTTTAATAACTTCGTTAAAAACAAAAATAATTAAAAAACAAGAACAACAAGATTCACTTGTCATTTCATTTTCATTTTTTTCTTTCGTTTTTCACTTCTTCCTTTTCCGTATAAATTATTGCCATTGTTTCTGTTGTTGTTTAGTCGTCTGTTCATTTTTAGTGTGTTCAGTTTCAGTTAAATGCTGATTTACATACATTGTTGTTCCATATTGCAGTTGTTTTGTTGTTGGAATAATAAATTTATTATGACATCTTTTTGTTGTTTATATGCGAAACAATTTATTTGTTCTTAACAGAGATACATATATACCACAGGGTAGTGCAAAATTAATGTCATATTAAGGATTGAGTAGAATAAATGGCGTAGTCAGACTAAAGTCCATGGTGGAAATCGAATCTCAGACTTTTTCAAATACACCAGAGATGAGCAATGAGTATCCAAAAAGATGAGTAGAATCGAATCATACTCATAATTTCTGATACTTATACGCATTCACACTTATTTTAATATCATGCAACCTCTACTCATATTCAAGGTTTGAAGTACTGACCATATTCATACTCAACAACACTTACGATATTGTTGATTTCGACTCTCCATAACTCAACATTTACAAGAATCATAAAATATGTATGATTCGCGTACGAACACTAAAATATTCACTAAAAGGTGGTGTGTTTTTGCTCTGCTTGCTGCTCTGTGGTTTTTGCTTATGTGCCTTTTCTCTTTTTTGTGAATGCAGTTGTTGTTGACTTTTGATAAGTTCGAGTGACTCGAATCATTTATTATAAGTATTATAAGTATTTTTCTAAAGTTATGAATCTAAATGAGTAGGCTTATGTATCAAACATATTTCGAATGGTATGAGTTTGATGCCAATGTTTTACGCATACTCATTGCAACCTCTACTTATAAATCAACGTCGTAGTGAGTACAAATGAATCAGAGTAGTTAAATTTCAATATTGTTGACTCACTTATATTCAAAACTTCATGAGTGCTTATGAGTAGCGAAAAAACGATTCACTGCAGATCTCTGAAATAGACTAGCATAGTACGCACTAGAAAGAGTTCTACTTATGCTTATGCCGTGCATTGTTTTGGGGGAAATGTGTTTATGGACCTTGGATCTGAATCTGTTGCGAATATAAGAGACTTCTATAGGAATAGAGCTTCAATAGAGCTGCTTGATGCAGATTTATAGACAATTAAAAAAGCTTTTAAACAATGTATAATACTTAGCATTTTTATTTCAAAATATTTTTAAAACATAAAAGGGAAACAATGTTGTTAAGTTTTTACCCTTTTAAAATAAAATAAAAATAAATTTGTTTTTAGTTTTAATTAAAATTCTTTATTATTCGCGCAATTCACAACTTGATGTTAACAACAACAATTGGTTCGTTTGTTATTCTTCTTTACACTCTTTTGCGTAAACACTAACAATTGTTCGGCAGATCTTTATAACGTAGATCTTCAAACCACGATTATTCTCTTCACACGCAACGCGTATTCACACAAGACTGCCTGAATTTTTATTGCGTCCGTTGCTTGCTTTGTCTTGCCTTTTATATGCCAACGTAAACAGTCTGATGAATGATCTTGAAGTTGAATGTTCGTGGCTTCGCCTTCTCGATATCTTTATAAATGTAAACATCGTTGTTTAATTGTTGTTTGTGTATTTAGTTTACATTGTTTGTTGTTGCATTTTTGTTTACTTAAACAGGGGATAAACATCCCCTTTTTACTGATGTTTTTGGTATATTTTTGTTTACTTGTTTATCATGGAGACGAGTTCATTGTTTTTGTTTTTGTAGTTTTTGTTTATCATTTTAATTTTAAACGATGTAACACCATTTCCATTTTCGTAACGAATTTTATGCCAAACTCATAATTAATAGTCAAATAAAAGGCACTGTTTTAACACTTGTAACCAAAACCTTTTACTTTTTTCATTATTTCCAAACATGCTCCATAATGTTTGATCAGGGGCCTGTGCCGGGGTTTGTAGTAGTTTTGAACAATTATAGATAAAATAAATACCATCTTCAGCGGCGATGAGGCCCCATTAACAAATTTGGAACGATACCAACCCACACGACATTCAAGAGCATCCAATACACACTGAAAATGACTGTTTGATGTAGATTTTCGACTGGTTATTACTGTCAATGGCGAGCACTATGGGCCGGTGATAATCTACTACATTTGCCCTGTATTCCATGATCTGGACTTTAACAACATGTCGTTTCAATAGTAGGTGCTACGACTCAAACAGCTCAACCTACTTTGGATATTCTGCCCAAGCGATTTGAGAGCAGAGTCAGCTCACGTAGAGTTGATGTGAACTGGCCACCAAGAATGTGCGATTTGGCACTGTTAGTCTTTTTCTTGTGAGGCTTTCTTAAGCCACAGGCGTATGCGAATAAGCTATAAACAACAACGGCCCTCAAAGCCAACATTAACCATGCTATTGGTTAATTACAGTTCGACTTATGTGCCAGAGTCATGGAAAATTTATGATTTAGGAGGCGCTCCACCCAAAGTAGCCGTGCCACTCAATAAGTCATGCAACAAAAAAAAAAATGTTGTTTATGTTGATTATCTGACACACTTACTTACTTTTGTAATTGGCAAATTAATTCCGTCCTGCCTTAACACATACTTCCAGGCGCCTCTGCCTGTTGAGTATCTTTACCAGTTGGTCACACCAATCGATAATAGAACTTCCTCGATTTGGTCCTTCGAACGCAAAAGAGATCGTCCTCTTTTGCAAATCATTGCATCAAATATCCGTCTCGCCGGAGCTTACTCTTCCATTCGAAAGACATCGTGGACCCAGGGCTGACGCGTGATAATAATAAGAGGCACAACATCCATGTCTTTGAAGAGTTCATGGAGCTTTTTGTTGGATCGCATGCGGAAATCATCGCAAAACTCGCACTGGACCTTATGTAGAATTTTTCTCTCGAATACTCTCTAGGCTGCTGGATCAGTGCTTAATAGTGTTCATCCTTCTGCTTGCTCCATAAAGAAGCACGGGATGGATAAGCATCTCGTAGAGTATTAGGTTTGTCTTACGAGAGAGGTCTCTGCTACTCAGTTGCCTATTGAGAGTAGCACCTGTTGGCAAGAGAGGCACAAACTTTGTTTTATTTAAATTTGAAGATAAGAAACGCTTAAAAAGGTCCCTATAGTTTTTCGAACGATATTCAATATATTTCACACTCCATTTCTAATAAGAACTGTGTGCCTTCCTAAAATAGCCCTCAAGCTCCTCTATCGTTGAGGTTTGAACGTTGAAAGTCTCTAAATTTTGTGACCGCTCTGGTACCACATTTGCACTACTTTTGCAACACCTGTTAGCACACAACTAAATCTGAATTAATTGTTATAAATGATTTTGGGATTTATTGTCTTGATTTTACCGTTTTTTTGTTTTTAATTTCAAAAATAAAATATTTCAGGGGTTGTGAAATTTATGTATTAAAGTCATTTTTTTCTTTCTTCTTTCCTATTATTCATACCAAAACAATGTTGCTTTTGAGATTGTAAAGAAATAAATTTAAAATTATTTAAAAAAAAAAGAAATAGTTTTACTATAACGGATGTTATTTTATTGAATAACAACAAGAAATAAATTTCATAATGAATTTAATGCATCACTTTCAAATTGAACGATAAAAAACACTGGAGAAGAAAAACAAAAAAAAAAACTCGTAAAGGAAGACGTTTAATCGACGTCATAAAAATATTATTTTATGCACGTGTACATATGTGCATATATAATTATGCATTTGCGAGGGTGGAGTAATAAGTCAATTAAATTTTGAACTTCATGTCTCTTAACTGCTTGTCTGCCGATCAGTTTACTCCGGATAAATTTCGGAATTTCACTGGAATCAGTGCAGCATGGCTTGCGAAGAGAACTTTTCCTTAAGGAAAGCCATTTGATTTCAATGACTAAAATATGTAGTCGCCTTAGTCTAGTGGGTAGTGTGTCGGCTTATTAGACATAAGGCCACCCCAGGTCAGACATCAAATCGAAAATATAAGAGAAAAATACTTCGCCGGCGACTTCCTCTCAACAGATTTCTAGCAAAAACTCTGAAAAGTTTCTCAAAAATCTGTCGTTCGGAGTCGCCTTTAAACTGTAGGTCCCACCCCTCATCTATAAATTAACGCCAATGACCAATTATATGTGTACGTATGTATGTATGTATGTTTATTTTTGGTGTTAATCATTTAATTTGGGCCCCAAGTTCTGGCCGCTATCCTAATCCATCGTCGTAGTCGTCACAAAAGACCCCGTGGTTATCTATGCACAAGCAGGGAGGCCACGCGAGAGCTGACACATAATCTCATGGGAATACGTGTTCAGAGCCAGGTCGACGTAAACCAGGGATTCACATCTGGTCCTACTACACCAACTTAACGGTGATAAATCAGAAACGTACCGACAGACTTGCCATCATTTTAACGGGGCGGGGGCAATGACAGCATTAGCCCGACAGCCATTTCAGCCAGCTATCACACCGCCTACTAAAGTGTCGGAATACTGTCAGCCTATATATATGTAGGTGGACTTATTGATCCACCTTCGTATAAATAGTTGAATATTAAATTCAATAGAGTTTAATTTGCTTAGGCTATACTGAATAAAATTCCCACAGCGTTCATTTATTGACAAGCGTTTAACCATATCTACATTGGCTCTTAGTACATAAATATTCTTGGAACTCTTATATGTATGTGGTCATAAGAGAAATATTTTCATATTTCTGCAACAGTAGTAGTTACATGCAGTATTACGAGTAAATATTTCAGCGAAATACTCATGCACACATACACATAAAATAAGTCAGTTTGGTTATTTCGGCCTCAAGCTAAATATGACACTTTATACAACTTTATGCTTTGAATACATACTCGTTCGTACATACCTAAGGAAAATATTTTTTTTTTATATCAGATTTTCATTCATTTTCAGTTAGACAATCGCCAATCGATAAGTGTATGTTTGTTGCCCAGTATATTTACAGCCGTTTTAGTTGCTTCTTGCCTTTCCAGTGTAAATGCAAACATTTTTGCAGGCATTATCAGTTACATAGATGGTTAGAATCATATCGAAAGTTGCTTTATACAATTATATTTTATGGAGTTTTTTATCTCCACTTAATTTTGATAAAAAAAATTAATGTAACGGGTGTGACAGGGCCAAGTAAATTGAGTCTTTATGTATCTTTACTCGTTTCCATTCAATATAAAAATTGTAACGGGTGAGACCAACTTATTTTAGAAAAAATTTAAATTTTCATAAATAAATAGTGTCACGGGTGTGCCAGAGCCAAGTAAATTGGGTCTTTATGTATCTTTATCATATCGAAAGTTCCTTTATAAAATTACTTTTTATGGAATTTTTTATCTCCATTTAATTTTGATAAAAAAAAAAGAATATAATGGGTGTGACAGAGCCAAGTAAATTGATCTTTATGTGCCTTTACTCGTTTTCATTCAATAAAAAAAATTTAAATTTTCATAAATATGTATGTAAAAAGTGTAACGGGTGTGACAGAGCCAAATAAATTGAGTCTTTACGTATCTTTATTTGTTTCCATTCAATATAACATTGTAACGGTTGTGACAAATTTATGTTAGAATTTTTTTTAAAATTTTCATAAATAAATAATGTAACGGGTATGACATATCTAATTAAATTAGGTCTTCATATATCTTTACATGCTAGCATTCATTATAAAAATTTTAACAGGTGTGACAAACTTATTTTAGAAAAAACAAAACACAAACATAAAAACTCTGTAACTGGTGTGACAGATCCATGTAAAATCGGTTCATCGTAAATATAATAAAGAAGCTATGTGGGTGTTAATTTTAATCCTGAGTATTGGAATAAAGGTCGATTCCGAACTACAAATTTTTGAAAAACTTTTCATGGCATTTTATTTGCTGTGAGAGTTTTTGCCGAAAAAAAATATTTTCCCAAATTTTATTTTGTTCGAGATGTGTCTGAGCTGGGGTTTGAAACACAACCTCACATCTAATAAGCGAAAACCACTTCCTATTAGACTACGACTTTTAACTTTCTTTTGTATACGAATAAAATTTATATGGGACTATTTGCTTACTCGTCTGTAGTCACCGTAGGCTAGTAGCTAGTGTGTTGGCTTATTAGACGCAAAGCCAGGGTTTTAACTCCAGGTCAGACATGTCGAACTTAACAAAATATAATAAAAATATTTCTTCGTCGATTTCCTCTCTGCAGAATTCTGGCAAAAACTCTGAGAGTAAAAATTACCATGAAAAATTCTCAAAAATGTGTCGAATAGAGTTTAAACTGTAGGCCGCTCATGTGTATAATTAACACACACAACATAAGTGGTGTAAGAAGCTAGGTCGTAATACCGACTTCAGGGTTGTATTGAGCAATTATGTATGAATGTATGTTGTCTGTGGGGGAATTCCAATCTCAATCCATTGTGACCGCTTTTGCAAATGCATCGACTTTGTACTCGTGTAACGGAATCCATATGAAGGTAAGCATCAAATGCTCTGCTAACTCCTTTAGGGACAACCAGCATTCTTGGACAAGTTTATATGTAATGTACACATTCTTTAATTGTCTAATGACCGCTTTACTGTCGGTATGCGGAAGTCTACGTCGTCGAGTAAGTAAAACGTTGGATTATTACATGTGAGGACGAGGTTCAAACCCTTGCCCAGATATCTTGAACAAAAGAAAATATGAAAAATATTTCTCTGCTAAATTTCTGTCAGCAGTCTTCTCAGAGAGAGTAAATAAAATTGCTGTGAATAGATTCTCAAAAATCTGTCGTTTGAAGTTGACTTTAAACTGTAGCTCCCTCCACTATTGGATAAAATTAAAATACACACCACGGGTGGTGTAAAGAGCTAGGTTGTAATACTGACTGAAGGGTCGTAGTGACCAATTGTGAGATAGAAATAGGTGGCAACCCTACTATTTTATGACATAATTCTGTAGACCAATTGCCTGTGTAGCTGACAAAATTTGATCAATGCAAGTGCTAAGATGTTTCGTGACAGTTGTATGAATGAAAATAAATTAAAATTAGTTTAAAATGTTGGCCATCACTGGTCTTTTCTATGAATCATATTGATTGATTTCTACGAAAGATTCTGCATTGAAAATCATAAGCTTACTTTAAATCCTGGCTTAAAACAACAGAAACTTCCTGTTTATTATTTTTGTTTTTATTCCGGTGTTCATATTACCAGTGCCTTCATAGCGGGTGACTGCAATTTTATCATTGAATTTTTAGCGGCTTAATAAGCAAGCAATTGACATATTGAATATGAAATTGATCCCCTTGTATACATTTGCCCGATAGAATTATTTATTAATGTTTTTCCAATTGTAATCGCAGCAATTGTAACGAATATTGATGTCGCTGTCAGTTGGACTGTCGAAACCGGCATGTAAAATCAAGCAGGGTACTTAACGAACGCTAAATGCTTAAAGACTATTATTTTGTTTCATTTAACTTTTAATGAAAAAGCAGCTACGAAAACAAAAAACAAAAAAGCGAACAAAGTGAAAAAAAAACGATTGAAAATCTTTTATCATGAATATTACAATCTAAACCCGCTTTAATATGATTTGCATAATCTATTGGAAGAAAAAAACACTCTAAGTATTCGCTTTGAATAAATATTCATACTGTATGCACGTACATAAATACGTAAATATGTACATACATATGTATATCTGTACGTATGTATGAACAAGTATCATAAATAAATTCAACGGTAGTCTATTTATGGCTGGGCTATACTGCTGGTTGTTTGGTTTGCTTGACTGGCGCTTAAATTAAGACCATATTTGTACAGCAACAGTAATAGCAACAGCAACAGCTACTGGTGTCGTTGCTGTTAGTAGCAACAGCACCAGCGTATATATAACCACAATGGCTGTTTTTTTCATTTTTTTATTTTTATTTTTTAATATTGTTTTCTGGCTAAAAGATCTTGTAACAATTTAATAAATGAACAGTAAAAATCATAAAATAATTACAAAACGTTTGATTGCCTGTTATAGGCGTTATTGACTGCTTAAATGACTGACTACCAGTGCAGTACAGCTGATATATTGATTGCATATACGCCTACTTTTTCATTTTTGTGATAATCGTTGTACATCATCACAACAGCTCAATTGCTGTACAGGGTGTAGCAAAAGTAAGGCCATAGTGGTGACATGATTTCAAATGCCGTTGAGTTTTGAATTTTGTATTGTCTTGGGTTAAGAGAGATCCAAGAAACAATGGCATGATGAAGTTTACTCAGAGATTAGCAATGAGTATTCAAAAAGATGAGTAGAATCGAATCATACTCATAATTTCTGACACATTCATACTTATTGTAATATTACGGAACCTCTACTCATATTTAAAG
Source organism: Sarcophaga subvicina (assembly GCA_936449025.2). Lineage (NCBI taxonomy): Eukaryota > Metazoa > Arthropoda > Insecta > Diptera > Sarcophagidae > Sarcophaga > Sarcophaga subvicina. The sequence goes on along the minus strand of OW388083.2, from coordinate 100,162,439 downwards.
TTTGAAGTACTCATCATATCCATACGTAACAACACGTATTATGAATCAAACATATTTCGAGTGGTATGAGTTTGATGTCAACGTTATACGCATACTCATTGCAACCTTTACTTATAAATCAACGTTGTAGTGAGTATGAGTGAATCTGAGTACTTAAATTGCAATACTGCTCACTTACATTCAAAATTTCATGAGTGCTTATGAGTAGCGGAAAAACGATTCATTGCTGATCTCTTGTATACATACATAATTGGTCACTACAACCCTTCACACACCACTTATGTTGTGTGCGTTAATTTTTTACATGAGCGGTGGAACCTACAGTTTAAAGTAGTTTCCAAACGACAGATTTTTGAGAAACTTGTCCTAGAATTTTTTTTTTGTTCACAGAGTTTTTGCCAGAAATCTGCTGAGAGGAAGTCACCGAATGAATATTTTTTTCATATTTCGTTACTAGACTACGGCGACTTCACTGTTTACTGAAGTAATTTTAGTGGCAGTTGATGGAACGAGCGTAATTTCTTAATACTCTGGTATATATGATGCAATAAGGGTATGATTTTATTCAAATTAATACAAGGCCATGGGTATCCTTTTCTTTACAGTGAAAAAAAAAAAGAAATCAAAACAGAGAAGTCACCACAAAGCACAGACCACTGGCAATGGTCCCCACCCTCAGTAATTGCAATACAGCAGTAAGGCGTAGTCGAAAACCCATGCTGAAATGACTTCAGAATATTTCTGATAAGTGGGGAATATTTTTCTAATGTGATATCAAATTATAGTGAAATATACTTACTTACTTACTTTACTTAATTGGCCCATTAACAACACGATTAACGGATTTCGGCCTGCCTTGACACATCCTTCAGACGCCTCTGCTTCTTGCGCGCCTACGCCAGTTGGTTAGACCAATCGATGACAGGGCTTCCTCGATTTGTTCCTTCTAACGCAAACAAGGTCGTCCTCTTCGCCGACATCCGCAGATCCTCGCATCAAATACCCGTCTCGCCGGAGCATCTTCTCCATTCGAACGACTTGGCCGAGCCAGCGCAGCCGCTGGATGTTAATACGCTACACAACATCTACGTCGTTGAGGAGTTCATACAGCTCGCTGTTGGATCGGATGCGGTAATCATCGCCAAATCGCACTGGACCTGAAGATCTTACGTAGGACTTTTCTCTCGAATACTCTCAAGGCTGCTGCATCAGTGCTTTAATGTGTCCATGCCTCTGCGCCATAAATAGTGAAATATTCCTCTCTGAATGTGGCTGCTAGAGAAGTGTTGAAAAGGAATTCCTTACTCAGGGTACATATGAAAGTTAAAATGGATTTAGAGAAGAAAACAGTGGTAAAGTCTATGTAGTCTAGTAGGTTGTGGATTGACATACCAGACACGAGGCTGTGATAATAAAAAAAAAATATATTTCTTCGGTAAAAATTCTAGTCATGAAATGTTTCTCAAAAATTTGTTTTTGGAGTCAACATTAAATTGTGAAACCCGCCACTTATGTATCAAATTTAAGCACACAATATGGGTGTTGTGAGAAACTAAGTTGTAATCCTGGCTAAAGTGTATGAAGTAGTAACAGTGTTGACACTGAAAGAATGGATTTGGTGAAGATAAACAGTGTTCAGCATGTTTGAGAGAAGTATTCTATATGAGGCAGTATCTTCAAATATGGTTTCGGTACGTTAATGAATTTTAAATGCAGGTTCGTTTACGTATCAAAGGGTAACGTACTGCTAGCCTTGAAATGACTGTTTGACGTGGCATTTTCAAAGGAAGTGTATTGTGGCTTGATTTGTATAGGTTTACGGCAATAAAATAATCAAGCAATTGCTTGAAGCAAAGGAATTCAGTCGATTTAAACAGAGCGTCAGCTCGCAATATCGACATCGTTTTTTGTATTTAAATCGATTTGGATACGTACACAGATACACGCATACATACATAATTAGTTAATACAACCTTACAGTCAGTACTACGGCCTAGCTTCTCACATCACTCATGTTGTGTGTGTTTATTTTATACATGAGTGGCGGGGCCTACAGTTGATAGTTGACCCCGAACGACAGATTTTTTGAGAAACTTTTCTTGGCAATTTTATTTACAAAGTTTTTGCTAGAAATCTGCTGAGAGGAAGTCGTTGAAGAAATATTTTTTCATATTTCGCTTTGTTGGAAATGTCTGACCTAGGGTTTGACCCCTGGCCTCTCGTCTAATAAGCCAACACACTAGCCAACCTCCTAGACTACAGCGACTATTGTGGTCTGTCATTTCATGACATATAGATATGAGGAGTGTGTGTTGATTTTATCCATAGGTGGCGGGACCTATAGTCTAAAGTCGATTCCAAACGACAGATTTTTGAGAAACTTCTACACGGCAATTTTATTTACTTTCACAGTTTTAGCCACAAGTCTGCTGAGAAGAAGTCGCCGGAGAATAATTTTTTCATATTTCGTTTTGTTGGATATGTCTGACCTGGGTTTTGAACCGTGACCTCTCTTCCAATAAGCCAACATAGTTACTTTAATTTTCCTTAAAAGAAAGCCCATTTATTCTTTCAACAAAATACAATCAATTCACATTACGACATTAGTTTTGAACCACCAGCTATAATTGCCTTAAAGAGTAAATCTGGTCGTCAGAGTATTATGACGTTAAATAATCGTTCTGGTGTGCTATAGTTTGTAGCCTCTGTTTATTGCAGCAGCAGCTAATTTAATGTTTTTATGAAAATGTTGCTGATGATATACGTGCATTAACTACTACAACAGGGTCAGTATCTTTGGCTTTGCCACTATGCGGTATCACTGTCACTAAATTGCCCAGCATTATCGTCTGGTTATGATAAATTGATAGTGTAGTGTTGTAATGCATGTCAAACCATTAATTTGATAAAAATCATGTTTTTTTTTGTTGGTTTTCTACTCTTTCGTAAAATGAATAAAGCAATCATTTTTTCTCTCCAACAGTTTTAGCAATATTTTAATAGAAAATTTGTATGAAATTTCATTAGAAAGTTACTCTCAACGTATGGAAAAATTCAAATAATTGAATATGTAATCGATATGACAACAAAAACAAGTAAGCCTTCATGCAGGCAAAATTTTGTTTCATTTTTTGCATTCGTTGGTCATGCAACAGGATGGAAGCCATTAGACACCCAAGTAGCCATCAATCGAACATCAGTGTCGGTGCATAGTAAATTTATTGATGATTTTACTGATATATTGTTTTACCCGTAAGTAAACACCATTTGAAATATTTTAGAAATATTTTGTGAGAAATTTTTTGCATATCTGACAGCATACGCATGCAATGACCTTGTAAAATAACACTTGAAATTACTACGCCAAGCTAAGCCCTGGATGTCTTATATACAAATGCGATGGTTTTCGGAAAATTTAGGTGGAGACAAAACACGAGTAATAAACCTTCGAAGTCGTGTGCAGGTGGAAAAAATTTTAATTCAAGACTTTTGAATTGTAAAAAAAAATAAAAAAATCTTCACCTATTCTTGAAATAATCCAGTCAGCAACCCACTTGCAATCAGACCAAGCAAATAATTAACTTTAGGAACGAAAATCTTAGAAAAGTCAGGCAATGCTACCTCTATGAACGAACTTTCTCAATACCCAATACCTTGTAATACAGGCAACTAGTTTGGTTAAAGATAGATGGCAGAACTCGCCGTAGTCTAGTAGGTCGTGTGCTGGCCCATTCATCCTCAATGTAGCAGTAAGACGTAGTCGAAGACCCATGCTAAAACGACTTTAGAAAATTTTTGATAAGTGGGGAATATTTTCCTAATGTGATATCAAATTCTAGTGGAATATCCCTCTTTTATTGTGGCATTAATTTCGTGCTAATGGTTAGAAAAATATAGGAGTCGCTGTAGTTTAGTAGGTAGTGTGTTGACTTATTAGACGTAAGGCCGCTGTTCAGACCCCAGGTCAGACATCAAAACGAAATATTAAGAAAAATATTTCTTAGGCGACTTCCTCTCAGCAGATATCTCTGGCAAAAAATTCGAGAATAAAAAAAATTGTCATTAAAAGTTTGTCAAAAATTTGTCGCTCGGAGTCGACTTTAAACTGTAGGTCCCTCCACTTATGGATAAAAACTAACGCATACAACATAAGTGGTGTGAAAAGCTAGGTTGTAATCCTGACTGAAGGGCTGTAATAACCAAACGTGTATGTATGCAAATACAGATGGCAACTCTACCATTTTATGATCTACATACATAATTCAGAAGGCTAATCATCTGTGTAGCTAACAAAATTTGATCTATGCAAGTGCTACAGAACTGTTTACAAATTAAATTGTTGGGACGAAGATGTTTCGTAACAGTTCTAGGAATAAAAAAGAAATTAAAATTTGTTGAAAATGTTGGCCATCATTGGCCTTGCAATAAGCGTTAAGATCCAAATATCTTCATAGGATATGTTTATTAGGAACGAGCCTAATTTCTATTTCTTTTGTATTGGCGATGACATCTGCCAAACATATTCAGTATATGGTACATCTAATCGGTGAACAGACAACATCATATTCTTTCATTGTGTTAAAGATGGAGAAATTTGTGCCAGAAAATGATGAACTGCAGAAAGCATTAATTTTTTGTCTTCATTTGAAGAATAGTGCAAAAGAGCCGCATTAAATACTTGTCGGCTCATATGTTCATCGTACGGCGACGGTACAGATTTAACGATATGAAGAACGTCTGCCATTTATTTATTAAAGATTATTTCCTTTAAATGTTGCCGCGCCTAGGACAAAGATGTTAAATCTTTGAGTCTTAGTTTTTACATAATTTTCCCAGCATTTCGGCAATTATCTTCCCAATAGCATCGTTAATATTGCCTTCTAGGGCTGGAATTATGATGTATTCCCAAAAAACATAGACTAGAGGATTTAAATCGTATAATTTTGATGGTGTGCCGGTATCATAATTCACGTAACGTTGTGACTTTGAACTACCCATGAACTACCTCCGGATGGTCTTCGCAATTCAGTTTGTTGCCGTATCCATTTATCAAAAATATTGCTTCTCCACTGAAGGTAATTCTTTAAGCTGAAGATAAAGTTACAACCCCTCACACCACCCAGGTTGTGTGTGTTAATTTTATCAATGAGTGGTGCGAGCTACGGTTTAAATTCGACTCCAGTCGATTTATTTACTCTCCGGGTTTTTGCCAGCAAATCTGCCGAGAGGAAGCCACCGAAGAAATATTTTTCAGTATTTCGTTTTGTTTGAGATGTCTGGGTTGGGTTGTGCAGCCCCTGCGCTGACCAACTTCCTTCTCTTCTCTGATTCCCGGTGGAACTTGGTCAGTACAGAGATTGCGTTCACTCGTGGCATCACAACGGGCCGCTATGCGTACTCAAGTGAGCTCTTTGATATCAGAGCTACCACTTCGACATAACTTAACCTAACCAGGGTTGGGTTTTGAACCATGTGTTCACCGCTAGTAAGCCAACACACTATTTTTAAAATAGGCTGAATTTTTCTAATAAAATTTTATGATTTGAATTGTGAAAGTTACGAATATTTTTTTACATTGTAAAACGAAATAACAATAAACATGCTGTGGTTTGAACTAAAGGGTCTGCCAAATGACTTTTTTTTGAAAATGCTTTAAAAAAAAACTACTGAATATTTTCTCAAATTTCTTTTTTTATTTGAAAGTACAATCCTTCCGGTTAATAATGGAAAATAATTTCATTCAAATGGCTGCCTCGGCTGGTCATGCAGTAGCCTACACGATCGGTCCAATTTATAAGCACATTATCGATTGTGTGCAGCTGTATTTCACCAATGGCTTCACGAATATTGTCCTTTAAAGCGTCAATTGTCTCTGGCTTGTCGGCGTAACACTTATCTTTGACGGCACCCCACAAATAATAGTCTAACGGTGTCAAATCGCAGCTCCGAGGTGGCCAAACGATATCAGCTCTGCGGCTAATAATGCGATCTTCAAAAGCAGCCCGCAAAACATCGAGTGTGGCACGTAGCGCCTTACTGTTGAAACCAAATGCTGCCAATATCCTCCTCTTCAATTTTTGTGAACAAAAATTCGTTCAACATGACCCGATAACGATCGCCATTGACTGTAACGGCCACTCCTTGCTCATTTTCGAAGAAAAATGGCCCAATTATGCCTATGAACCAAATTCCCAATCAAACAGTGACTCGTTTTGGGTGCGTCGGCTTTTCAATTGTTTACATACCCGCCAAGATCAAAATGAGCTTCATCTGAAAATATGATTTTTTTTGCCAAAATCGGCATCTTCTGTAAATCGATCGCAGGCCCATTTAGCGAAGCGAAAACGCATTGGATGGTCAATTGGCTTCAACTCCTGATCAACCATATTTCTTCAGCGGAAGGATAATACTAATTATCTGTCAAATCATTGAAAAAAGGTTGAAAAAAAACGATAGATGGCGGACCCGAAATAATGCTGGACCGAACTGTAACTCCTTTACAAAATGGTTTTTGATTACATTATAATTTTCCATTACTGCCTTATGTATCACTTTGGAACGATGGAAATAAGTAGTTACGTGTGTATGTGTGAGAACAAATGATAGATGTTTATCATCAAAATATAATTTATTACAGACGCAAACCTTATGTTGGATCTTCCCATAGTGAACTTTTGCGACTCTGCTCATTTACCAGAATAGCCGAACAAAATTTTTGGTATCTTAAAAAGGCTACTCGTTTAACTTGTTTGTTTTCATATACATGTATGTATGTATTTCTGTGATGCTCCATTAAAGTGCCTACATGTGGGAAAATAGTTCACCTGTTTCTTTCAAACTAAATCTCTGATCAAATTCACCGTCATTTAGTAATTTTTTTGCCTGTTAAACTATAAATTTCTTTTACGTGCTTACGTAGTACGCTACGTAATTTATTATTAATTTATATTCTCAATTCAATTTTGTAATAAAAAGTATAAATTTATTGCAGCAATTGTAAGTTAAAACAGTTCACAGTTAATGATTTATTCATAAACAATATTTTTCATTCATTCATTCATTCATTCATTCATTCATTGATTACGTTTGGTATGTAAAAATGAAAGAAGAAAATAAAAAACAGGGGAATTATTTACTCATGGTTAAATAAATTCATTCATTTATTCATACATACATACATTCATTGATGCTCAGGTGTTTATACATTTTCTTAATCATTCTCGTTGTTGCTGTTGGTTGCTGCTGCTGGTTTCTGTTGGCCATTGCCGTTTATGTGTCCAATTCTAAACTGTTTGGCTTAGATAAACCAGCCACAGGTAACTGAATGTGTTTTTTTGTTGTTTGTCTGCTTGTTTATGCGGTCCATTGGAAATTGCAACAATTTGTCTTTAACACTGTTGTTTGGGGGTTTCAAGTTTTTAATTAAAATAAACGTTTTAGTTTTTCTTCATGTTATTGTCGTTGTTGTAATAGTTTTTATCGTACTCTTTTTTGCCAATTAATTACGAGAACAAAATGTTGAATAAAACAACAACAAAAAAAAACAACTTTTAATATTATTCGTAATTGATTAACAATTACCAGAGAGAGAGAGACTGGAGATGATTTATAATGAATTTCTTGTTAGTTCCTATCGAATGGTGATGTGGGATTTTAATTGTTTTGATTAAAACTTTTAATTAAACAGTTGACACGGTTAATGGTAATGGTAATAATAATTACATTTATTTATAAACAGGCCAGTTAAAGTTTTTAAAAGTCAAGTTGTAAATCTAGATACTGGTGTTTTGCTTTTACAACGCTTAACATTAAAATTACAAAAAAGCTACAAAAACAAAACAATACTAGTAAACAAGCCTGTTTACAAGTTATCGTACTGTTTAATATAACAACAAACAACAGCATAAAAAATGGTAAACCAGTAAACAAAAATACAACAACAAATAAAAGCATAAAAAATGGTAAACAAATAAACAAACAAAAATACAACAACACTACAATAATAAACGTAAACAACAATGTTTACATTTAAACAACGATGTTTACATTTAAACAACCATGTTTACATTTATAGAAATTTCGAGAAGGCGAAACATGAACGTTAGCCTTCAAGAACATTCATCAGACTGTTTACCCCATCATATAAAAGGCAAGGCAAATCAGGCGAGTGAGTCAGTGAAGTTCAGGCAGTCTTGTGTGAAAACGCGGTGTGGTTGAAGACAGTAATTGTGGTTTGAAGATCTCCGTTACAACGATCTGTCTAGAAATTGTTATTATTTATGCAAAGGGTATAAACAGAGGAATAACAAAAAAGGCAATTGTTGTCGTTTACATCAAGTTGTGAACAATGGCATACAGAATTGTGCGATTAATAAAAAATTTTAATTAAAACTAAACAGAAATTTATTTTTATGTTATTTGCAATCTACGAGCTCATATTTTGACTGGCAATATTTTATGTCAATAACTTTATACAAGTACACATCATGGCAATGTTTTTTGGAAAGATTTTTGATAACATTTCAGTCTAGTTGGCGCTCTACCTTTTAAAATGTCATGCATTGGCTTTAAATCTAGACATTTGACATTCAAATTGTTCTAAAATTACGTGGAACAGTCCTTTCAAAAATTTCCTTGAAGCTACAATTCTCTAAAGAAGAGCAGCAGCTGAGGCATAGCAATGATTCTTTACATATAATCGAGGATTTTTCAACGCCCGATTGTTGCAATTTTTTATTTTTGGTTACTCATCCATAGATTTGAACATATTATGGGGATGGTAGCGATCATACCAACAGGTTCTCTGCGAAGTACATCTTTTTTTTTTTTTTTTTTTTTTTTTTTTTTATTTATTTATTTATTTTATTTATTAATCATAGCACAACAAGATAATAATCTTATAAATGAAAATGCTATGGGAGGACATCAAATAGGAAAAAGTAATAACAAATCGCTCATTATATGAGTAATGAATTGTTTGAAGTACAGTATAAATAAAATTGAATAAGAATGAGAACATGATTTAACCTCAGGAAATAGCAATCGATACAAAAAAATTAAGATAAGAAAATGAGTATATGTAAAAAACTAAATTAGGAAAGATACAAATATAGAGAAAAATACAAACAAGGAAATATATTCATATAATGAGATACAATGAAACTTAAATAATAAATTAGAAAAATGAAAATAATTAATCACTAATAAAAATGAAGAGTAAAAATGTATAAACAATCAAAATATGTTACAAACTACTTAAACAGATTGTATAACTCCTTTTTGAACTTAGTTGCATTGCCTATGTTCTGAATATAATTAGGTAGTGCATTCCAAAGACTGATGGTGTGTATAAAGAACTGTCGTTTCGACAAAAGAGTCCTATGCCTTAATTGGATAATTTTCCTACCGCGGTTGGATCTAGCAAATCTAATCCTGCTAAATAAGTATACTGGCTGTTCCAAAGTAATAATCTTATGGAGGAGAATTAGGCACTTAATATTCAATAGATTATCAAAATGAATACCACATATCTGGTGAGAAAATTGTGATATATGGTCCCGACGTCCCTTAATAAATACATATCTGGCTATGTTATTATAAGCCAAGTTGAGTTTCCGCCTATCATCCGCATCACAGTTTGCGAAAAATTTCCGATCCATATAAAAGAACAGGAATCAAAAACGATTTTGCCAGTTGCAGGCGTATAGCAAAAGGAGTCGAATCTATAACAGCCCATAAGTTCCTAAGCATACCATAAACTTTACCAACGATGACATTAATGTGGCTAGACCACGTTAGCCGACCATTAAAGATAACACCCAGATTAGATGACGATTCAACAAAATCAATTTTATTCCCCCTGATAATAATTTCCGGCACATCAAACGGAATTGACAAGTTAAGGATAGTAACTTAAGTTGTTACCACCAGACTTAAGTTAAGTTGTTATCAAAACAACTGGCTGCGGTAAAAAGATAGAAAGCCACAAGAGCATGGAAGTATAAAAGCTATGGTCATGCCAACATCTTGGATACAGTAGATCTGAACATGCATACATACATAATTGGTCATTACAACCCTTCAGTCAGGATTAATTTAATTTTATGTATGAAAGGTGGGACCTATAGTTTAAAGTCGACTCCGTACCATACGATGTACGATTTTTGAGAAACCTTTCATAACAATTTCATTTACTCTCAGAGTTTTTGCCAGAAATCTGCTGGAGGAAGTCACCGAAGAAATATTTTTTTATTTTCGTTTTGATGTCTGACTTGGGCCTTGAACCGTGGCCTTTCGACCTGGTCTGAGTATACCTATCGAAATACAGCTACTTGCACATATTTACTGATTGTGAAGCGCCCATTAGTTCCCATAAGATTATGTGTACCACATATAAGCTTGTCCAAGAATGTAAGGTGTGTCTAGAGATGGTAGCGTGATATTTCACGCTTACCTTCATATTGGTTGCTACACATGAAGACATTGTGAGTGACAACAAAACCGATGCGTTTGGAAAAGATGTTTCTACTCGATTCTATCTTCAAACCAATCTGCCTCGTTATTATGGTAGCAGTCTGGTCTACACTCCAATCCAGTGTTGTGGAAATTCCGAACTTTAATTTGCTTGTTGTCCCTACCAAGAGTGTCAAGACTAAATATTCTTTAGAAGTAGTCTATATTACTAGACAACAGTAACTTTATACAGTCGAACTTGAATAATGCTCCACGGAGGATTTCTATCGAGTTACTGTAAGAAATGTCTTTGTGTAGAGATTCTAGTTGCTCAGCCCAGTAATTCGATTATTAATTGTTTTCTTGATAGCGCAACGTAAGTTACGTCGCCGTAGTCTAGTAGGTTGGCTTATTAGACGCAAAAGCCAGAGTTCGAGCCCCAGGCCAGATATCAAAGACAAAATACAAAAAGTATTTTTCGGCGACTTCCTCTCAGCAGATTTCTGGCAAAAACTCTGAGAGTAAATAAAATTCCCATGAAAAAGTTTGTCAAAAATCTGTCGTTCGGAGTCGACTTTAAAGTGTAACCCCACCACTGTATAAAATTAACACACACAACAAAGGTGGTGTGAGAAACTAGGACGGTGTACAATGGGTCAATTCGACCTCCGGGTACTGTAATTGTCTTAATTGACAATTACACGTCCTCTAGCCTAACCTAACCTAACGTGAGTTCAGAACACGTCCTTTGCATCTCCCGTATAATATCGCATGCGGTTTCAATTTTTTTTACTTTACTTTATTAGCACAAATTTCTCTAGCTAAACAATGACAGGCCGTTGGGTAGACAATAGGATTCCTATCTGTCGGGGCCTAGAAACATTGTTCTTTGAGAACATGTATTGGCTGTCGTAGCAAAGAACTTTGCTTGAGTCTCAAAGTCTCAACTCATTCATATTCCGGGTAGTAATCTACGATGGGGTTTGAACTATGGACTGGGACACTGTAAACATTCTAATTCCCTATCTTATAATGACTGTATTGATAGCCACGAAGTGATATCCGACAAAAGCCATGCGTGTGAACAACATATGATCGAAGGCCACATTTCTTGATGATAAGCTTGCATATGAAGTCGCCGTTGTCTAGTCTAGTCTGTTGGCTTATTAGACAGGGAAATTTTGGCAATCTTCATAAATTTACAACATTTACTTTAACTGACAACTTTTCAAGAACAAATAAAAGGCAAGTAAAACAAAACAAAAAAACTCCAACACGAAAGACACTGTATTAAAATATTAACCTTCTAATGCTGAAGCAATTAATTAATTTTCAATTTCCGAAATTTCTATATATGCTGACCTCTGTTTTCTGTTAAATTTTTGATGCTATTTTATGCAAAAAATTCTAAGAAATTTGAAAATCTATTCAAAAAATATTTCATTTTCAATAATTTAATGTTTTATTAGTAAATAAAACAGAAGTTTTTAAAAATATTTGATCAATAAAAAAGGAAATATTGCTTGTTGTTGTTGCTTTAAATTTTCTTCATAAGATGATGTATTTATTTAAAGATGAATACGAAAAAAAAATCATGTTGTCAATGGCCATTTTCATATTGCTGTTGTGTCTCTTGTATAAATATTGGCATTTTGTTTAGGAAACATTGTTTTAGCCATTATTATATGTATGTATAGACAAAAAAATCTATTGGCCATAAATTCATAATTTTAAATTGTTTTCATCTTTTAAGAAAAACGAAAAATAAAAAAATAAAAAATTGAAAAATACTTTCGTTTTCAGCATAAAGCTTAGGGCATAAAAAATCGTTCAAAAACATATGGTAAAACAAGTGTTGGCAGAGGCATAAATTTGTGTTTAATGGAGGAGAAAACAAAGGGAAAACAAACAAAAAATTTAGGAAAAGAAATAAATTAAAAATGACCACACGAATATATTGCTTGAATGAATTTAAAATACCCTACTCGGTGGAATCCAAAGATTGCCTTTAGGAAGAGGTTTTTTCAACGAAATAAATATTTCCTGCCACAAGACTTTATTTTTGTATTAAATTTCTTAGATATCAGACACATGGCCACTTGATAAAGCTGTAGACATTTGAAGAAAATTATTAATTGACCACCCGATTAAAATTCTTACATGCGAGAAGAAAATCTTTTGAAATTTGTTGAAAATCTCATGTCTTTTGTGCTTCTTTAAAGAACCATTTGCCATTTTATAAGCAAGAAAAGACGCTTAACTTTGCTCCTATAATTTCTAAAAATTGTTCCATTGAAAATAACAAAATTTTACTCGATTATTTTGATTTTTGTTACCACAGGCCTATTTATCAGGTTACAAAACTTACGTTTAAGTACCCCTCTAGTAACATACAAAAAAACTTTGTATAGGTTTATATGAAATACGTCACAGACATAGGTGAAGTCACCGTAGTCTAGTAGGTACTGTGTTGGCTTATTAGAAGAGAGCCCGTGGTTCAATCCCTGGCATCTCGAACAAAACGAAATATGAGAAAAAAATATTTCTTTCGACGACTTCTGCTCAGCAATCTTTTGGCAAAAACTCTCTAAGAGTAAATAAAATTCCCATGAAACAATTCTCAAAAAATCAGACATTCGGAGTCGACTTTAAACTGTACGTCCCGCCACTCATGTATAAAATTTACACGCACAATGTGGCTAGGTTTTGATCCCGACTAAAGGGTTGTGGTAAGTAAGTCGTAGTGATAGGTGGGGTTAAAGAAGAAATTTATTAAACATACTCAGCTTTCAAATGCAGATATTTCTCTCAACGAAAACATTGACGGTGGTGGCTATAATATGAAAATAATAATAATAATAAATAATAATAATAAATAAATAAATAATAATTTTTCATGAAAATTTTTTTATTTACGCACAGTGTTTTTGCCAGAAATCTGAAGATAGAGGAAGTCATCGAAGAAATATTTCTTTATATTTCGTTTTTGTTGGAGATATCTGACCTGGGGTTTAAATAGTGGCCTCATGTCCCGTAATCCAACACACTACCTACTAAATTACAACGACTTCAATTGGTCACCCCAACTATCCTACGTATACGGGCTCTTTGAATACTGGTTTAAGCAGATTATGTTTTTGGTCATAAAGTTGCTAAATTTCTCTCATTATAGCACAAATTCTGCGGGCACTCTTACCAGCATACAACCTTTACTTTAAGTGAGGCGACTGGCACCATGACTGGCACATTTACCGGCCCTAAAGACTGCAATTGAAGTCGCCTTAGTCTAGTAGGTAGTGTTTTGGCTTATTAGACGTGTATCCACGGTTCATACCCCAGGTCAGACATTTCCAACAAAACGAAATACGAAAAAATTTTTATACGGCGACTTCCTCTCTCCTAAATATCGATTATACGATATCATACCTGTTTTTAAAACATGGTTTTACAACGAAAATATCTGATAGAATGTTTTACAATAAGAGTTTACACTTCCCAGAGAATGTCCTGCAGATCAAGCGACAAAGTGGAATTTCGATTATTTTCAGATTAATTTAGTACTATTTACTAGCGATTACTGTAGTAGTATCCATGCTGATATAATGGCAAATAGAGATTGCTGCTGTGTAACCTGCTATCTCAATATCGTATGGTGATAAACGTATATTTACTTACTTACTTAATTAGCCATTAACACCCTTCAGTCAGAATAACGACCTAGCTTCTCATACCACCCATGTTATGTGTGTTAATTTTATCCATGAATGGTGAGACCTATAGTGCCAAGTCGACTCCAAACGACAGATTTTTAATAAACTTTTCATAGCAATTTTATTCACTCACAGAGTTTTTCATAAGACTGCTGAGAGGAAGTTTTGTTCGAGGTGTCTGATCCGATCTATGAGAGGCGAGACCTATAGTTTATAGTTGAGTCCCAATTGAGAGTGAAAAGTACTGCCGTGGAGAAGTTTCTCTAAAATCGGAGTCGATATATGTGGTGTGAGAAGCTAGGTCGTAATCCTGACGGAGGGGTTATATGTATTACAATTGTATGTATGTATGTAAAGACTGAAGTATTTGGAAGTGATCTTCGAAAGCAAATTAATAGTCCAGCCGCATGTAAGAATAATAGCGAAAAGATGTCTTAGGACTAGCAAGTAAACTGGCAATTGGAGGATCAATTTAAACAAGAGGGCGACTAGCAGTTTCTGTTGCATATACACAGTTGGTATACGAGGCTTTTAGGGGTAGCAGTAAGGAGTTAGCGTAATACTTATGACCTTAACAATTGAAGCGTAAGCGGAGACACATTTAAGAAAATTTTAACAAAATGTATACCATGACATAAAATTCTTCTTAAAATATTTGAAAATATCAACACTAACCAAATCTAGTTTTAGTCTTTATAATCTACGTCTGTGTTAATACAGAAAAATATTTAAAATTTTACTTTTAATTCATAAGAAAATAAGCAAAAATATAAAGCAAAAGCAAAAAAAAAAAAATTAAGGAATTTAATCAACAAATATTTGGTACACAGACATACAATTTCAAAAAAAGAAAAGAAATGAAAATGGAAAATGAAAACAGTTTTGATGTGTATATCCTTTCACTTTTTCCTAAAGAAAATAGATGAAGAGTTGTTAAGAAAAAAAATCGATTTATATTGAGCGTTAAAAATAGAACACTTGTTGACAAATACGAACCTTAAAATGGTATTAAACTCAATGCCACACAATAAATTGGCCATAAAAATAGTTTCATAGTTTATTTTTATTTTAACAGGGTGATGCAGAAATAATGTCTGAAATTATTTAAATTATTATAAACGATTTAATTTAGTTCTTATGGCATTTAGAGTACAATTGCAACATAAAAGTTTTTCAGAAATTTTTATTAAAAATTAATTTTTTTAATTCCTCTTTAAATTAATCATAAATTTAATTTTCATATTTTTTTCTTTACTGACAGCTGTCACCTATTTTTTTATGAAATAAATTTTTATATGTTATCATATTACATTCCATATATGTATACAAATATCATCTGAAAAATTACAGGAACTGTGGTATCAGGAAAATTCTTTTCTGTTGCTTTCACAAAACATTGCTCGCTCGTTATCAGTGGAAATAATAAATCATCCATCATTAAATCACATATTATTTATTATGATTTTGTTTTTGTTTTTGTTTTGTTTTGTCACTGAAATAATCAACTCATTTATGAAATAATTTCTGTTTCATTGTTTTCATGCTAATAGACAGTGATTTAGAGCATTAGAAAATAAATAAAAATAAAGAAAAAACTGAAAGTGAAACCTTTAAAGTGCCTGAACTTAAGAATCCAACATGAAATGAATACAATACAAACAATTTTAAATGCAGACAATACATGACTGATTTAAAAATGAAAAGTGAAAATTATTTGCAAAATGCAATGGTCAATACAGGGTTTTCTCAATAGTATGGGAATTAGTTGTGAAGTAAAGACTAACTTTGAACTCAATGATTTAATACAACAACTCAATTCATTTTCACAGATAGAGTTATTTCCAGACAAAGTAAGTGGCAACCCTGTCATTCTAGAATCCTATATTCTAGCTCAGCCACCTGCTAAACTGAATAAACTTGCTGAATGAAACCGAGTCAGAAAATGGATAAGAAAGAAAATTTATATGGCTGGACTCCATAAAGCACAAGTACGCAACAGCACTCATTTTAATTTGCTACTAAATACATGGAATTTTGTATGTTATGCAGTGTCTTTAGCCATGTCGAACTTTGCGCAATTTGAAGTAAGTAACATGTGCTTTTTTAATGCAATTACAACTTTATCAAAGAGTCTCAAATATTTTGAGCTTAATCAATCAGGTACTTTCTTAAATTCCGGCAGATTGTCTTCCACCAGGCTAGGCGAAAAAAATGAATTGTATGCCTTACTCGGAAACTTTGATAGTGATATCCTGATAGCTTCTCACATCACCTCATGTAAATTTTATTTATAAATAGAGGGGCATATATTTCGTAGCCAAATTTTAAAACTATTTTCATGGTAATTAAAACTCTTTGGGCTTTTACCAGAAGAATGTATTTCTTTCTCTTTTTTTTGAAATATCAGAGCTAGAACTTGAGAGAGTTAACACTCGTCTAGTAACCCAATTCACTACTACTACCAATAGACTACTGCACTAGGGTATGATGCCCAAGAATATAAAGAAGTTGTTTTGCTTTTCTTTCACACACGATATCAGTTTAAAACTCTGTTGGGTTATTTATTAAAATTCATCTGCACATGTGATAATAAATTCGAATTGGACTAGCAGTGACAAAAACCAAAAATTTTTTATTGGTCACTTGTGGTGTTAACAGAGTGTCTAAAAGAGTCTCCTACAGATGGTCATAGAACTCATCCATCCAAATATTAGAAATCGGTAAGGTTTGAAGGTTTGAGCCACTACTTAAAAATTACACTCCAGATTCCAAATTCAAGGAGTTCATATAATAATCCTACAATGATCGTGAAAAGAATTGACTTGATACTTTGGACAATGAAGACATAGTAAAGTATTATACGGGAGCAGAAATTAAGGCTTTCCTAAACATGATTAACGAAATTTTCCATTTGATTTTGGAAATGCAGAAAATTAAATTGGCTTATTAGACGTAAGGCATCGGTTCAAACCCCAGGTCAAATATCAAAACAGAAATATGAAAAAATATTTCTTCGGCGACTTCCTCTCAGCAGATTTATGGAAAAATCTCCGTGACTAAATTAATTTGCCATGAAAATGACTTTAAACCGTAGGTCACGCCTTCCGTGGATAAAATTAATACCCTGAACAAAGAGGTGTAAGAATCTAGGTTGCAATCCAGACTAAAGGGTTACAATGACCAATTAAGTAAGCAAGTAAGATCGGAGGTTTGAGCCAGTGCGTGAAAATTGTATTCCAGATTCCAGAGTTAAGAAGTTTCAATAAAATGGTTTTGGAAAATGAAAAGAATTGACTTGAATATATATTCCAAGCAAATGCAGACATAGTATAATACTATATAGGAGTAGAGATTAAGGCGTCAAGACCTGATTAATGACATTTTCAATATGAATTTGGAACTGCAGAAAATTGGATTTAAAAAATTTTCATTTTCAAAGGTATTTTTGTAAGAAGTCGCCGTAGTCTAGTAGGTAGTGTGTTGGCTTATTAGACGTAAAGCCTGGGTTCGAGCCCCAGGCCAGACATCAAGGCGAAATACAAAAAGTAATTTTTCGGCGACTTCCTCTCAGCAGATTTCTGGCAAAAACTCTGAGAGTAAATAAAATTGAAATGAAACAGTTTCTCAAAAATCTGTCGTTCGGAGTCGACTTTAAAACTATAGGTCCCACCACTCATGTATAAAATTAACACACACAACATAAGTGGTGTGAGAAACCACGACGTTGTACAATGGGTCAATTCGACCTCCGTGTACTGTATTTGTCTTAATTGACAAGTACACGTCCTCTAACCTAACGTAACCTAAAGGTGTTTTGAAAGGAGTTGTGGATATTGTGGGCAATTGAGACGTAATAAAAACATCACACTATGTGGCAGTGGAGTTCAAGGGGCCACTAACGACGACTGATTAATGGTATTTCCCATAGAATATTGGAATTAAAGAAAATCGGATTGGAGAATCTTTTTTTATATTTTATTTGGAGAAGATGCATGAATAGTGGGAAATTGACACGTCATGGTAGCATTATAGTATATGAGGAGTTTAGTTCGAAGGGTCCGTAATAAATCCTGATAAGGTGTATAATCAAATGACTTTTGAATTTGAGAAAAATAATTTTTTAAAACCTTACTTTTTGCAACACTCTTTATTAAAAAAATCGATGATGTGATTTTGTTTTTCTATTCTTGTAAAAGAGCAAAAAAAAATATCAAAACTACACTGACATACTTTGTAATTAATTTAAATTTTATAATAATTAATAATAATATAAATTTAATATATTTATTTTTATTATTATTGTTGTCGTTGTTGTTTTTCTGGTAGCTGATTTGTTATCAACATAAATGGTTCAGTGTCATACTGAATTATAGCGAACGAATAAACATAACCAGACAAGACATCACCAACAGTAGCGTAAGTTTTTAAATGTTCATTCATTGCGATGATATTGCTGCTGTACTGCTGCGAATTGTGACAGGCCTACATACATATGTATGTATGTATATGCTGATTCTGATGTTATTTTATTACAAATTAAAAAAACTATTCGAAAACAATACATTTTAAAAGAGTAGTTGATAAACTTTATTGATAAGACAATTGGATTTTTAATAAAAATAAAGAACATAAACCAGCAGCAGATAGAATATTTTCATTTAAAAATTTCTGTGTGAAAAAAAATTAATTTTAAACTTTTCCTCGCTTAATATTGAATTGAATGCTGGAATATTTTTAGAAAATTAATTTATTCATCTCTTTTTTAATTTATTTATTAAAAAAAAAGAAGAAAATTAATTAATGAATCTATAATGGCCAGAGAGATTCACGATAAGTTTGTAACAAATTAATCATTCTGCTAATGTCAGTTTTGCTGACGCTTACATATTGTTGTTGTTGTTGTTGTAAATGTAAATTTCTCGTAATTAAAATTAGAACAAAATAGCGCCATTCAGACCGTTTATTTAATAAAACATTTGCATTATTTTTTATTATTAGTTTTTATTTTTTTATTATTTTTTTTTCTATTCAATAAATGATTATTTCTTGTTAATTAATTTAAATATGGTCTAATAATATAACAACAACAATAACAACAACTACAACAACCATGTATACATAATTAATTACACGTTGACATGTTCATGTCTTAATTACTTAAAAGTGATTAAGAATTTATATGGCATTGCTTTCACGGATATTTTCTGCACGTTTTGAAAACATTTCTTAGCAATTCAAAAGAATTATACACAGGTTTGCGAAGAGAAATTTTGAAATGGTACTGAACTATAACTGAAAAAGTACTTTTCTGCATCAAATGGTACTTTTGTAACAACCCTTCAATCAGGGTTATGACCTAGCTTCTCACACCACTTATATTGTGGGTGTTAATGTTATACAAAAGGGGCGGGAGACCTACAGTTTAAAGGCTTTGTATCGATGGCTCATGTCTAATAAGACAACACACTACCTTTTCGACTATTTATTTATTTATATTTGATACTCACACGGCACGAAACAGAAAAACTAACGACTTATTCGTGTTCCTCGCATACAAAACAAAAACAGCTGATTCGGAACGTAAAAAAACGTAAAAGTCCCGTTTAGTCAAACGTTGATGGAAAGTAATGGAACATACGTTCGTTTTCAGAATATGAATGCGTATATAAATACTTACCAATATTACATTACTGTTCGGCAAGCGTTCTCATTGCTTTCTTGTATTCAAAAAAAAAACGTACACATAGCCACAGAAGTACACATACGGATAACAAATTTCAGAAATTTTTTAACTAATCTGTTTTCGTTGAAAATCTTTGTAATTGTCGGACAACTTTCCTCGATTTTAAGACGGTCTTGCAGGCCCACAAAAGTTAACAAATTTCAGAAATTCTTTAACTAATCCGTTTTCGTTGAAAATATTTATAATTGTCGGACATTTTTCTTCGATTTTAAGACGGTCTTTTGCTTTGGTTCAGAAATTTGTGAAGTTTGTAAATGGGATGCATACCTTTGTGGGCCTGTACAGGGCAACAATTCAGTTCAATTTCAGAAATTTTTTAACCAGTGCAAAAGACCGTCTTAACATCAAGGAAACTATAAAGATTTTCAACGAAAACGGATTAGTTAAAAAATTTCGGCAATTTTTTAACCGTACGTATAATTTAGTAACTGTGTGTATGTTCCGTATACGTTTGGCTAACCGGGCCTAAAGTTCGATTTTGCCTTTAGCATTACGTTGAACATGTTGCCAATGCATTAATAGTTGAAAAGCTCAAGACATATAATATGTAATAATAAAAAAGTACTGAAAGCGTCGAGGAGATAATGCGGTATTTTTGAAATGAAAAAGTACTGAACAAAGTACAAAAGTAATGAATTTTTCAACCCTGTTTCTACATAAGTTTTGAATGTTTTTTTTTTAAATTATTTTTTTTTCTTTTTTTGAAAAGCTAATTACAGTTTACATACAACAGACAGAATTTCTCTAAGATGATTTGTGTGTATGAGATGTATTTCAAATAGTTGTTGACAGTTGAAATATATTTTCCGAAAAGTTTTCTTAGACAAATTTTTTTTGTAGGAGGCTTATTTAGGAACATATACCTACATATGTACATAGGTACATACATATGTACATTGTGGAATTTGTAAAAAATTTTAAAAATTTATTTGATATGAAAGCCAACTATTTTTGCCTTGAGATATCGAATTTTTTATGAATGCCAAGCACACTGTATCCAAAAATATTAAAAACATTCGTTTCGTCTCTTTACTTAACAATTGTTTTTGTTTAAACGATTTTCATATAAACATGTTTATTTTCAAAAATAAAATTTGAATGTTATTCCACAGAATTGAAGTTTAAACATCGCGTACTATTAAAGGGCCCTATCATTCATACATAACATATCATTACAATCCTATTATTATATGTACGTAAATACAACAAAGACGGTGTGAGATATCATCCAAAATATTTTACTCGTTTTGATGCCATTATGTGCGAAATATAAAGAGTCCGCCAAATAACTTTTTTTTTTGAAAGTGCTTTAAAAAACTACTGAATATTTTCTCAAATTTCTTTTTTTATTTGAAAGTACAATCCTTCCGGTTAATAATGGAAAATAATTTCATTTAAATGGCTGGCCATGCAGTAGCCTACACGATCGGTCCAATTTTTAACCACATTATCGATTGTGTGCAGCTGTATATCACCAATTGCTTCACGAATATTGTCCTTTAAAGCGTCAGCTTGTCGGCGTAACACTTATCTTTGACAGCACCCCACAAATAATAGTCCAACGGTGTCAAATCGCAGCTCCGAGGTTCCTCCTCTTTAATTTTTGTGAACAAAAATTCGTTCAACATGGTCCGATAACGATCGGCATTTACTGTAACGGCCTCTCCTTGCTCATTTTCGAAGAAAAATGGCCAAATTATGGCTCTGGACCAAAATCCGCACCAAACAGTGACTCGTTTTGGGTGCGTCGGCTTTTCAACATATGCGTGCGGGTTTTCTGTGCCCCAATGCGACAATTTTGCTTGCTTACATACCCGCCATGATCAAAATGAGCTTCATCTGAAAAGATGATTTTTTTTTGTAAAATCGGCATCTTCTGGTTTAGGCTACTGCATGGCCAGCCGCAGCTATTTGAATGAAATTATTTTCCATTTTTAACCGGAAGGATTGTACATTAAAATAAAAAAGAAATTTGAGAAAATATTCAGTAGTTTTTTTTAAAGCATTTTCAAAAAAAAAAAGTTATTTGGCGGACCCTTTATCATCGAAATATTTTATTCGTTTGAAATACGTTTTGATGCCATTATGTGCGGAATATACTTCCTTACTTACTTAATTTGTCATTACAACTCTTTAGTTAGGATTACGACCTGGGTACTCACACCACTTGTGCTGTGTGTGTTAATTTTATTCATGAGTGTCATGACCTACAGTGTAGAGTTGACTCCGAACGACAGATTTTTGAGAAACTTTTATCCGAATTTTATTTTCCCTCCGAGTTTTCCATATTTCGTTTCGTTCCAGATGTCTGGGATAGGCTTTGAATCACGGCTTCACGTTTAACAAAACAACATACTACCTACTATAGTAGTCTATAGACTACGGAGACTTCATGTGCCGAATATAATGTACGCCAGAGTTTTTCTAAGTAGAGCTCATCCGAAATGTTCAGTTTTCCTTGACTTTGATGCATAAACCAAACTGTTCTTTGCCACTGGCATGGGTTATGTTGACTTTGAAAATCGCTATGGTTTGCGCATACAACTGCTAGCTAAGAAAATCGAACAAAAGAAGTTTAAAGAACCAATTCGTACGATCTCGGTGTCCAGTTCACATCACCTCTTCGAGAGATGACAACGCTCTCGAAGTGCTCGTGCAGAATATCTAATATGCTAAGAACTATGTTCACTAGAAAGGCAGATCATTCAATTCAGTTCAAAGTGCTCGAAGTTGAAAAATGACGCCAACAGCCTTACATCGGCACTAAACTCTAATTTTTTCAAAAGGCATTGGGTGGTCTTGGACTTCCTATGAATTTTTATCGTTCCAAATTTAATAACTTTAGTTTGTTCACGTACCTATTTATCTAGAAATGGGCCTCACAGTTGAAAGCGATTTTTCTATGAAAACGTTGTCCGAACAGAATAACCTTTCTGATGAAATTATTTTTTTATTTGCACGTGTTGTGGAATGTTATATCTGTCCATAGGGTTTTTGCAAAACAGACTGAATAAATGACAACTAATTCGACAGATATTTGGGAGACCCTGTTGGAAAACATTATAAAACGAAAAATTTTCTTAATGCTTCCTTATGGCAGCTTATGTAATAGCAGGTTGATGAAAAGTGAATACAGAAGAGTGTAGAATATTAGAGTTCTTCTGTCTTAATGTGTAGAGTATTAATCTGATTGGAAAATGAGAGCCAGTGCTTCAACTTTTAGTTGAACGAAATATGAAAAACATATTTCTTTAGGCGACTTCATCATATATCATATAACAAAGTTCCTTTATCATGAATTGTTGTTTTTGTTTTAAAATTTTATAAGTAATAAAGGGTCCGCCAAATAACTTTTTTTTTTAAAATGCTTTAAAAAAAACTACTGAATATTTTTTCAAATTTCTTTTTTTATTTGAAAGTACAATCCTTCCGGTTAATAATGGAAAATAATTTCATTCAAATGGCTGCCTCGGCTGGCCATGCTGTAGCCTACACCAGAAGATGCCGATTTTGGCTAAAAAAACCATCTTTTCAGATGAAGCTTATTTTGATCTTGGCGGGTACGTAAACAAGCAAAATTGTCGCATTTGGGGCACAGAAAACCCGCACGCATACATTGAAAAGCCGACGCACCCAAAACGCGTCCCTGTTTGGTGCGGATTTTTGTCCAGAGGCATAATTGGGCCATTTTTCTTCGAAAATGAGCAAGGAGTGGCCGTTACAGTCAATGGCGATCGTTATCGGGTCATGTTGAACGAATTTTTGTTGACAAAAATTGAAGAGGAGGATATTTTCAACATTTGGTTTCAACAGGACGGCGCTACGTGCCACACAGCCGAAGCTACACTCGTTGATTTGCGCCCTGTTTTTGAAGATCGCATTATCAGCCGCAGAGCTGATGTCGTTTGGCCACCTCGTAGCTGCGATTTGACACCGTTGGACTATTATTTGTGGGGTGCCGTCAAAGATAAGTGTTACGCCGACAAGCCAGAGACAATTGACCCTTTAAAGGACAATATTCGTGAAGCCATTGGTGAAATGCAGCTCCACACAATCGATAATGTGCTTAAAAATTGGGCCGATCGTGTAGGCTACTGCATGGCCAGCCGAGGCAGCCATTTGAATGAAATTATTTTCCATTATTAACCGGAAGGATTGTACTTTCAAATAAAAAAAGAAATTTGAGAAAATATTCAGTAGTTTTTTTTTAAAGCATTTTCAAAAAAAAAGTTATTTGGCGGACCCTTTATTACAGCCATGTAGCAGAGGACTTCCAGGTGCTTATATTTCGTTAACCTTTGTTACGAACTTGAATTTTTTTCATCTTGCACTAATGTAATGAGGTTGTAGAAGTTCAGTTGTGTTACTGTCAGTATTGTTGTCTGGTGGGAGATCACATGCGTTTCTTAATATCTTTAATTATTTCTTAGTTTCAATGATTATTTTTGTAAAATTCCTGGAAAACTTAAATCAACGATTAACGTTGAAAACAGTTTTCAAAGCAACAGGCAGTGTTTCTTTGAATTTCTTTGATTTGTTTTTCCCTGATCCCCCCCACCCGATTTATACTTTCAAAACGCAAAAGAATAATAAAGTGCCTCTACGTTTATATCTTTGTTTTGTTTGCTGGCAAATGTATTATCACAGGTAAATTTCCGAAATGTTTACGTCTTCTAATGACTCTTCAGTTTTTCATTTCTTTGGAAATGAAAATTTCAATTCAGCAACAGCATTATTAACACCGCCAGCAACAGGAGTACATACATATGTATGTGTCTCTCTGTCTTGTGTACGCAAAAATTCAAATAAGGAATGCGATAATAATGGCAAGATGCGCGTGCGATTGGATTTTCATGGTAATGGTATCCTTTGTAGGATAAAAGGATATGTTATGTTGGATATGATGGTTGGATATTAAGTTTGTTTTTATATTCATGCCACATACACAGTTTTACAAGTAGTTGGCTTAAATAAGCCTATTGGCAATAGAAACAACAACAACAACAAGAAAAAAATTGTATCTAAAAGGTAACACTTTCGTAATAACAACAATAGCAACAGTATTGCCGGGTTTAGTTGCTTGTCTGCATTCGAACTTTATTCATCAAACATCTTAAAAGGTCAAGTGTTATGATATAATGAAACAGAAGAAGAAGCAAAAAAAAAGACAAGACATAAAGGGAAAAAACTTGATGATACTTAAGGATATTTGCAACAAAAAAAGCAAAAAAATCAACAAAAAACTAACACTTCTTAGCAAGAGGCGATAATATCATCATCAGTGGCAGTAGCATCATCAGTGGCGTTTAAAACACACGTCGTTGTATTTCTATATTTTCTTTTCATACCCTGTTTTCTTTTTCGTTTTTCTTCTTTACCGTTATATGCCTTTTAGTCATTTTGTTTTCTGTCTCTTGCGCCATTTCTGCTTGTCTGTTGTTATTATTATTAAAACGGAAACGGAAGTATTTTAGCAGTAAACCAGCCATGTTGTCGATGTAATGATAAGTCAGGTAAATAAAGTCACAACACGTTGTCTTAATAAAACATCTTTAACGGATATTGAGAGGAGAATTTTTCTTCGTTTTTCCAGTTCTTTTTGCAGCCACATTGAAAATGATTTCTATTGAAGTTTAACAATAACAGTATTGGTTGGTAAGAAGAAATGAAAGCCAAGTTGGTTATGTGAGATGAAAATTGATTTTCGACAAATATTTTCCGATAGTCTTAGATGAAATTCACGAAATCCTAAATTTTTTTTATTTGATTTTACTTAAGTTATGTAAAAAGGGATAAAACAGCCAATTAGCCAGTGATGATCGAATAAACTTGGCTATCTTGTACCCTACATCGGAATCTGTGATTAAAATTTTACTCCAAGGCTAATAAACTGGCATACCTTCTGCTAAATTCAAACCCAGAATTGTTTGGGTTCTTGGCTGAACTTTTATTCTCAGCTACACTGAACTCTCACTCAACTTATCGTATGTAAATGTAACCATAATTTAAACTATCTTATCTAGTTTATCTCTTTACTTTATCTGTCCCATTTTTAAGGCAGTAGTGTAATTTACAACACAATCCAGAGTTGTATACAATTACAATTATTTAGTCTGGATTGCGACCTAGCTTCTCACACCACTTATCTTGTGTGTGTTAATTTTATAGTACATGAGTAGCAGGACCTACAGTTTAAAGTCGACTCCGAACGACAGATTTTTTGAAAAAATTTTCATGGCGATTTTATTTATTCTCAGAGTTATTGCCAGAAATTTGCTGAGAGGAAGTCGCCTAAGAAATATTTTCATATTTTCGTTTTGAGGTCTGACAGGGGGTTTGAACCCCGACACACTACCTACTAGACAACTGCGACTTCGTGGAAATTTTATGGACTTTAATTTGCTTGTTGTGCCTATCCAGAGTGTTACGAAGCAGTGTCTATTGCCAGAGAACTGGAACTTTATACTGGCGAACTTGTATTATGCTTCTGGGACAATTTCTATAAAGTCCCTTCAGAGAGTGTCTTTGTGTAGAGGTTCTAGTGGCAGTGTCTAGTAATTCGATCATTAATTGTCTTCTCGCTAGCTTAAGTCTTCAGAAAAAGTCCTTTATATCTTCCGTTTAACATCCCATTCGGTTTCAATTTTTTTATACATTCCTTTGTTTTACAATCATTAGCCCAAATTTCTCCATCTAAACAATGGCTGGCCGGTGGATAGACGATAGGATTCCCATCCGTCGCGGCCTCGAAACTTTGTTCTTTGAGAACATGTATTGGCTGTAGTGGAAAAGAACTTTTACTGCTTGAGTCTAAGTCTCCTTCAACTCTTTCATATTCCGGGTGTTAATCTACGAGGTGGTTTGAACTATCAGCTGGTACACCTGAAACATCTTAACTCCTGACTTATACTGACTGTATTAATAGCCACGAAGCAAAATCCGATAAAAGTCATGCGTGTGAATAACATATGAATGAATGTCATATTTCTTGATGATAAGGCTGCTTAGTCTAGTGGGTAGTGACATAAGGCCAAGGTTCAAACTCCAGTTCAGACATCTCTAACAAAAGGAATTATGAAAAAATATATTTTAGGAGACTTCCTCTCTGCAGATTTCTGGCAAAAACTCTAAAAAATCTGTCGTTCGGGGTAGACTTTAAATTGTAGGTCGCGCCGCTTATGTTAACATTAATTAACACACACAACATAAGTGGTGTGAGAAGCTAGGTTGCATTCTTGACTGTAGAATTGGAAGGACCAATTATGTATATAGGCCTGCTTAAGCAAAATCATCATAATATTTAGAAGTTTAACGGGATTAACAACCAAACTGCATACATAATTGGTCATTACCACCCTTTAATGAGGATTACGACCTAGTTTCTTACACCACTTATGTTGTGTGTGTTAATATCATACATAAGCGGCGGGATCTACAGTTTAAAGTCTACTCCGAACGACAGATTTTTTTATTTATTCTCAAAGTTTTTGCCAGAGATCTGCTGAGAAGAAGTCGCCGAAGAAATATTTTTTTATATTTCATTTAGTTGGAGATGTTTGATCCGGGGTTTGAACTGATTCCTCACGTCTAATAAGTCATGTTTAGACTATGGCGACTCGGCTAAACTACGAATATTCGTTATGAATGTGAAGTCAGTATTTCTTTATGGAGGCAAAACATGACTCGTTTCAATGAAAGTAACGAATAAATTTCAAGATTCTATCAAGGATTACCTGACACTTTTTCGGTAGATTTTTCCACTTTGAATTTTTTCACTTTTTTTTATCGAATTGGACACACATTGAGGAAGCATACATATAAATCCTCATACATATAAATCCTCGATCGGCATCGTTATGGAATCAGAGATAAATTTTGTTGAAGGAAAACTAGGCCAGACGCAGATCAAACGTAATGCTAAAGATCGTAGTAAATTTAAGAACTTTTGGGCGAAACTTTGTGCCATTAAAGCTATGCGAAAGTAATTCAAATCGAATTTTACAATCTCTTGTAGGTGTATGGCAGACCGTTTTCTATCGACTATTTTTTCTCAAAACTCTTTCATCCAGCGGCTGCAAATGTAGGTGCACGAAAGGAGAATATTTCTAACTTCCTTGCTCTAAAATTGATTTATTTCATTGCTTTCTTAGGGGTTAATCTACTAAAAAAATTAATAAAATTTGTCAGACATTCACTAAAACTATTTTTATGAACAATTTAAAATTGTACGAAAGGACTTCGCAAGTTTCTTTAAGATAAACAACGTTACCATTAAAATCCTCTTGATTCAATTGTAACAACGTATACATGATGCCATATCTTAAGACACCAATAAGCCTCAATTCATATTTCAAAAAGATTTTCAAAATTAAATTTCAATCCCTTAGAATTTAAGCATGATTTATTGACACATATCCAAAAAATCAAATGCATTATTCATTAATAAACTCGCACCGCACCCCTAGCTCACTCTTCCGGTTTTTAAGCCACCCAAAAGAAAGGAAAAGGATTCCTTTACTAATCGATAGAAGTAAACATGTGTTATTGACACATGTTAGGCTTCTATTTTTATCCCTTTTTGAAAATTTAAAGAAAAAAAAAAATAACGAATAAAATCCCGTGATTTTTTTTATTCCATTAACCGATTTTTTGTTTCCTTTATCTCTGGCCTTTGCTGGAATACAAGAAAAAAGGAAAATGAAAAATAAACGCACATGTGGAATCATTCTATCGAGAGGGAAAACTTAAGATTGAAATATTATTAATGGTCTCCGGTTATGTATACGATGATTTCAAAGGAAAAGTAGACGAACTTCGAAACAAGGGAAGTATTTCGAAAGATTTTTTGTTTTCTGCTAAAAGGCTTCGTATTATTTAAAAATTTTTCATAAATATTGTTACGAAAATGAAAATCCTAGATACTGGTATCTTGCTTTTACATCGCTTAACATTAAAATTATAAACAAAAACTACAAAAACAAAACAATGCAGTAAACAAACCTGTTTACAAATTATCGTACTGCTTACTATACCAACAAACACCAGCATAAAAAATGGTTAACAAGTAAACAAAAATATACCATTACTACAATAATAAATGTAAACAAAATACACAAACAACAATATATAAACATCATTGTTTACATTTATAAAGATTTCGAGAAAGCAAAGTCACGAACATTAGCCTTCAAGAAAATTCATCAGACTGTTTATCCTGCCATATAAAAGGCAAGGCAAAGCAGGCAAGTGAGTCAGTGAAGTTCAGGCAGTCTTGTGTAATGAGGCGTTGCGTTTCAAGAGAGTAATCGTGGTTTGAAAGTCTCCGTTACAAGTATCTGTCGAACAATTGCTTAGTAATTGTTATTATTTATGAAGAGGGTATAAACAGAGGAGTAACAAAGAAAAGCAATTGTTGCTGTTTACATCAAGTTGTGAACAGTGGCACACAGTGGCACACTAAATACAAATTAATTTTTATTTTATTTGCAATCTACGAGCTCATATTTTACAAGTTTTCAATAGGTAAATACGTAACAATATTTATGTTTTTCGGAATTGGTGGCCTCTCTTCCCAAGAGGTAGTGTTGCCCGCTTTTTCATGCTATTATATGTTATCATATTTTTAAGGGAGTCCAATTGGTCATTTACATAATTGCTCATTACAACCCTTCAGTCAGGATTACGACCTAGTTTTTCACGCCACTTATGTTGTGTGTGTTAATTTTACACACGAGTGGCGGGACCTACAGTTTAAAGTCTACTCCGAACTACAGATTTTTGGAGGAACTTTTCATGGAAATTTTATTTACTCTCAGAGTTTTTGCTAGAAATCTGCTGAGAGGAAGTCGCCGAAGAAATACTTTTTATATTTTGTTTTGATATCTGATATCTTAATCATTTAGTGGATTATTAATATTGGAAATAACAAACGTGGAATGCCTGGCTTGGTAGACCAAGCATTTTAATCACTATACCATGTCACATTTGTTTCAAAATAAATTTTTCTTTGGAAATGTAGAAAAGGATGGTATTTTTTACACTAAAATACTAAAGTCTAGTAGCTATACTATCAAGGAATAAGGGATTGATTGATTAATTAGCGGCCCAGTCAATACCTGGGATTATATTTCTATATTAGTCGCCGTAGTCTAGTCTAGTAGGTAGTGTGTTGGCTTATTAGACGTGTGGTCTCGGTGCAAATCAAAGGTCAAACATCTCCAGCTAAACGAAATACAAAAATATTTCCACGGCGACTTCCTCTCTGCAGATATCTGGCAAAAACTCTGAATCTAAATAAAATTGCCATGAAAAGTTTTTCAAAAAACTGTCGTTCGGAGTCGATTTTAAACTGTAGGTCCCACCACTCATGTATAAAATTAAAACACACATGTTTGGTATGAGAAGCTAGCTCGTAATCCTGACTGCAGGGTTGTAATTATTGTGTGTGTATGTATGCAGGGAATAGTAAATGATGTGCCCCATTAGTTTTACTATGTGGTCTGTCTTAACATGCTTCGCTGCTTAAACCTTCTGCTTTGAAATTTATGTTTACCTCTTCGGCTTCCTTCCCTTAATCCTAAATAACACCCATACAACATACAAATTTATTCTTTTTAAACCAATTTTCTTATAGTATAGGAGGAGGATGGCATTTTTGGTTTAATCCTTAATGGTTTAATGTTTTGCGATAAGTACGTGTGACTAGTTTTTAATTCGATATTGTAAACGTTATGGTTTTACCATAAAGTGGTTGAAATATGGCAAAAGTACACAGAATTGCTGGTTAATTAAATGGCTTAAAGAGAAAAGTATCCTTTAATGGGGAGACGATGAGAGGGTTGTAAATTCATAGACATTTTTTGGGGTATTTTTATGGGTAAAATGTCTTTTGTTTTGGAGCTATTTTTGAAGGGTTTTATTTATAAAATTATTTTATTATGGCTTTTAAAGTATGAGCATTTGATTTTATTTCGTTTAAATTGTACATATTAATTGTTTAAATATATTTTTCTTTTAATTCTCATTGCAGTTTAAAATAATTTTGAAATTTTGCATCAAAATTTGTAACACAATTCCACATCAACACTCGATTTCCACCCTCGACTGGTTAACAGTTTAGCCATTGTATAGTCAACTCATTGTGGCCAAGTGAATTGGTTACGATACGAAACATTGATGGATTTAGCATTTAAAATACAAATAATGTGGTAAGTGAAGTGTTATAATTTTCAATAAATGTTTTTATTTTGTATTTCTATTTTATTGTGCAAAATTTATAGGGTTTCAGTTCGAAATTGAAAATTAAATTGACTTGATTGTTTATGTTTTTGATGCCTCATAACATGTTCAAATTGCCAGTAAAATATGTACATTTGCACATATAGAACATACACACATACTGGCTAACAGTTAATATTGTTGCAAATATAATTACATTATGAGTGACATTATGAGTCATGCAAACTATAAAATTCTATCATACGGGGGGCCATAGGATTTATATGCACGAAAATAATTACATTTTCTCAACTTAATGAATGACTTTAAATGAATTACTTTCACTTTAATCGTTCTGTAGTAGTATTTCGAAATTTTTATTTGTTATTCTATTCAAGAACTTAAAGAGATTCTTTCATTTTTATTCGCTTGAATTCAGTAATATAAACGAATCATCATGGAAAATCAGGTTAATTAAAAATAAAGTGCATGAAAAATTTTAACAAAAAAAAAAATAAAAAATAAAAGAAAATCGTTGCCACACTCCTTAAAAGTAATCCAGCGAACGGTTTTCATTTCACATCTTTAAAATTCTTAACTTACAAGAAAAACTTAATTTTACCATAATTTAAAATTTTGTTGTTGCTTAAAATTTTTTTTTTTGAAAAATTTATAAAAAATATTAAGAAAATCATTGACACATTCCTTAAAAGTAATCCAGCGAACGGTGCTCCTTTCACTTTAAATATGTTAAGCGAAAATAAAGAAAACCTTCATTTTACGATAATTTTATTCCAATTGAGGACCTTATCGCACACACTACAGCATTTGGTTGCTTAAAAATATATTTTTAATGTGAAGTTTTCGATTGATTTTTTGGCCTCAAACCTTTAAACAGACAACAAATATCCGATCTATCCTTATACAATGTTCAATATTCGGTTAATCGAGTACAATATTTTAAGTGTTCAGGCATAATAATATACGCAGTTGAGATGCTTATTCAATATTCATTTGGTGCAGCTGGTAAACAAAACAGCTGGTGGTTTTTTTGTATGTCGTTGTTGACATTTGAGTCATCAAATATCAACAAAAACTGTTCTGTTAATTATAATATGCTCACTAAATACACTTATGACCGTGCTGCATTTCAAGTTTTACTCAATATTATGACAATATGCGTATTTAATGCGCAATTATTAATTGAAACTTTATATGAAATATTGAGCTCAATAATGGCGTTTATTTCGATTTACGCAATAAAGATGCGTATATGAACACCATATTAAGCGCTTCCGCCGAAGAAATATTCTTTCATATTTCGTTTAGTTGGAGATGAGAATCGAATTCTCACATCTATTAAGCCAACACAATGCCTGCTAGACTACGGCGACTGTGGAATACAACATCATTCTAATGTCCGCCACGATTTCAATGCGTGAAGGGCATCGGAAATTTCTAATTTTCTGGCGCATAAATTAGGCTGAATTTAAGCGCCAGCATGGATTGAAGCCTGCTGTGTCGCATAAACCTGTGTCTTAAGAAACCCTCAGAAGAAAATGTTTAACGAGGTCAAATCGCATAATCAACTCCATGTGAGATGACTTTGTCATCACTCGTGCAGAATATCCAATTTGGCATGAGGTTGTATGCAACATAGTGCCGTCCTCTTCAAACCATATGTCTTTGGTGTCTTGATCATCAAACTTAGGCCAAAAGAAGTTGGTAATCATTGATCTAAAATGCTCGCTGTTAGCTTTGATGGCTTTGCCAAACTCGTTCCAAAAGAAATATGTAGCGATGGGCCGCTAAACCAAAATCACAGTAAATTGTCAATTTTACGGGTTGCGATGGATGTTCTTGGGTCTCATGTGGATTGTTATCGTCCCAAAATTCGAAAACTTTGTTTGTACATTTCTCCAGAGTCCTTTTAGTATGCACATGTCTTTGTCTATGTTTTTCCATGATGATTTGCTAACGTACACAGACAAAAGCAAGTCTATAGTAGGATTTCAGTACTACTCCATCCCCGCTAGTAAGCCACTGCGGAATATCAGTGTTGAAGTATGTTAACATTTTTGATGCTTTAAAGAAATTAGACCCTGACGTACAAGTTCTCATCATACGGTACTCAATCTATTTCGAGTGTGACCAGTAAAGCGAGTAATACTACTCTGATATATCCTCCACTTTAATTCCAGCTAGACTGTCAAGCAGATGTCACTTGATTTTAAGTCCAAAAAGGGTTCCTTTATAAATAAAATAGGAGGCGCCAAGTGACTTTATTATTTAGTGTGGATTGTCTTTTACATTACATAAGTACACAACGTACATAATTGGTCATTACAGCCTAGTTTCTCACACCACTTATGTTGTGTGCGTTAATTCTTATACATGAGTGTCGGGACCTACAGTTTAAAGTCGACTCCTAACGACAGATTTTTGAGAAACTTTTCATGCCAATTTTATTTCACACTCAGAGTTTTTGCCAGAAATCTGCTGAGAGGAAGTCACAGAAGAGATATTTTTTTTCATATTTCGTTGAGTTGGAGATGTCTAACCAGAGGTTTGAACCGTGGTCACACGTCTAATAAACCAACACACTATCTACTAGACTACGGCGACAACTAACTTTGATGACTTGCCAAGTTCGCTCTCAAAGAAATATGAATGGATGGGTCGCCAATCCAAAATACACACTAAACTGTGATATGTTTTTGGAATTGCGTTGGACGCTCTTGGACTTAATGTGGAATAATATAGTCCCAAATATAGCTCCAAAGCCCATTTAGCGTACACATGTCTTCGTCTTCCATGATGATTTGCTGACGTACACTGACTATAATAATCTTATAATAGGATTTCAGTTCTACTACATGCTCACTTGTATACCACAGGAGAACGTCAGACCAGAAATTTGGTGATTTTTTCGATGCTTTAGTGAAATTAGATCGTTAGCCGTACAAGTCCTCATCATAGTATTCAATCTACTTTGAGTGTGACCAGTAAAGCCAGTAACACTGCCCTGATTTATTCTCTACTCTAATACCAGCTAGGCCATCACGAAGATCCCAATATACTGTAGTTTAATTATTTAGTATGGATTCTATTTTCCATAGCATTTCATCAATGTCATATAGCATTTGCGTCATTATCTTATTACTTCTTTGATTTGTTTAGCAGTAATGAAGCAAACAGAAAGCCATACTAGTCGCCGCTTATTAGACGTAAGGCCACGGTTCAAACCCCAGGTCAGACATCTCCAACAAAATTAAATGCGAACAAATATTTCTTCGGTGACTTCTCAGCATATTTCTGACAAAAACTCTGAGAGTAGAAAATAAAATTGCAACGAAAGTTTTCTCAACACATCTATCGTTCGGAGTCGACTTTGTAGAAAATTAACACACACAACATAAGTGGTGTGAGAAACTAGCTCGTAATCCTGACTGAAGGATTGTAATGACCAATTATGTATGTATGTAGTTTTCATTTTTTCCTATTTAATCGAAGGGATGGCATTCAAAATAAGAGAGGGAGACGTATCATATTAACTGGAAAAACAAGTATCTCGGCATGTTAAACCATCCTTAGTGGATCTTGTCCAATCAGTCCTTCTTGTTCTTGCCTTCAAATAATTCATTTCAGCTGCTCTAGAGTCAAAACAATCTGTTTCAATTACTTTTGCTGGGCATAACAATCTGCGACTCAGTTAGCGGTCTGGTTCTGTCTGAGTTTGTGTGTAAAACTTTTTAAATTAAAAATTATAACACTTGTTGTTGTTGTAGTTGCTCTTTATGACTTTTTTAAATTCATACAATAAATATAAACCAAAAATAAAAAAGAGAAATAAAAAATTTAAATAAAAATAAAACTAAAAACAATTATTTTTTGTTTTTTTGTTTGTTTTTTGTTGCATGTGTCGGAAATAACAAAAAAAAAAACTACAATGAGTTTGTGGCAAAATAAATTTATTTTCAGAACAAGACTTAAAAAAAAATTTTCACAAAATTTTAGAACACCTACTCTAACACTTGCCTTCATTTACTTTGCAACATGTCGCGCACACCATGTAGGTGGTGGCAGTTTTCATAGGATATCCACAAAAAAGTTTTGTTTTGTTTGTATTTTTTGTCAACTTGCTGGTCATGTTTTTTGGTGTTAATTTCGAGGGGCAATGGCCGCATATAGTCGATTTATTAAAACTGGCATTCCAAATACGGTTTATAATATAAATTTAAATATGCAAAGTAATGTTTATTTAAAATATTTATTTGGCCAAAAAAAACAATTTGAAATTGAAAATTATTGCATGGCTATTAATTTTTCTGTCTTCCCTTGTTTTTTTTCGTTTTGTTTGTTCTTGAATTTAATTTACGATATTGTGATGCCTGCAACTTGTGGCATTTAGATTTATTTCGTTTGCAGACATGTCAACAAATTTGTCAGAATTATTGTCTTAATTCGTATGAATTATTGGATTTTTTTTGCATACAAAATGTATTGGAAGGAATCAAAAAGAAATTCGTAAAAAATTCCAAGTAAAAGCACAAAGAAAAATTGTTTTTTAAATAGATTTGGATTCTTGCCTAAATTGTTATAAAGAAAATATATTGAAATTATTATTATAATATACGCTTTATATTATTATATTAAATATGTTATTTTTTTTAAATAATTAAAGAAGTTCTTTTCCAATTATTTATTAGTATTGCGAGAGGTTCGACCTCTTAAGTGAACTAAAATTGGTAAGAAAAATATTGATGAAATAAATTTGATTAATGACTCGATTATGGATATGGCAACTCAACCTCTATTGCTTTGCTAGTTTCTAGAAATGGTATTACAAACAGCAAATGACATCCAATATTCACACATTTCACGTCCATAAAGAAAAGTTTTACTTGGCACCCTAACAATTTTAGTTCCAAGATGGCAATGCAACTAGGATTTAGTTGCCGTCTATAATCCATCAATAACTGACCATGTTAGAATAAATGGAAGACATTGTCACAGCATGTTATATCATAAACTAGTTGCTGCAGATCATAAGCTAGTGGCTTCAGTTAAGTGTCCTTATGTTTGATATCTCGAAACTGGGCTTATAATACTCGATGATCAAAATTGTCTGCAAAAATAGAACGAAATTTATTCACAGTGACAACATCTTACAACCATACATAATTACTTGCTCAATTGGTCACTACAACCCATTAGTCAAGGTTACGACCTAGCTCCTCACCCGACTTGGGTTGTGTGTGCTAATTTTATCCATAAGTAGAGGGATCTACAGTTTTAAGTCGACTCCGAACTACAGAATTTTCTGAGAAACTTTTCATGGCAACTTTCATTTACTCTCAAACTTTTTGCCAAAAATCTGCTGAGAGGAAATAGCCGCAGAAATATTTTTTCATGTTTTGTTTTGTTGGAGATGGGGTTTGAACCGTGGCCAACACATTTCCTACTAGACTCTGACGACTCACAAGCTAGTCGCTTCAGTTAAGTGTCATAAAAACCATACGATGATTGATGTTCGATATCTCGAACCAGAGCTTATAAAACTGGGTGATCAAAATTGTCTGAAAAACGCTCATCGTTCCAACGCAATTTTTTCACACTGACAACATCTTACAACCATACTTAATTACTTGCTCAATTGGTCACTACAACCCATTAGTCAGGATTACGACGTAGCTTCTCACATCTCCCATATTTTGTGTGTTCATTCTTAACCATAAGTGATGGCATCTACAGTTTCAAGTCTACTCCGAACGACAGATTTTTGAGAAAGTTTTCATGGCAATTTTTTATTTTCCTTCAGAGTTTTTGCCAGAAATCTGGTGAGAGGAAGTCGCCGAAGAAATATTTTTCATATTTCGTTTTGATCGAGATGTCTGCCATGGGGTTTAAACCGTGGCCTCACGTCTAATAAGCTAACACACTACCTACTAAACTATGGCTACTCACAAGCTAGTCCCTTCAGTTAAGTGTTATAAAAACCATACGAACTGATGTTCAACATCTCAAACCCAGGCTTTCAAAACTGGATGATCAGAATTGCATGAAGAAAAAGCCCATTGTACTAACGATATTGTCCCACAGTGGCAACATATTACAACCTTACTTACTTACTTACTTACTTACTTACTTACTTAATTGGCCATAACAACCCGATTAACGGATTTCGGCCTGCCGCAACACATCCTTCCAGGCGCCTCTGCTTCTTGCGCGCCTACGCCAGTTGGTCACACCAATCGATGACAGGGCTCCCTCGATTTGGTCCTTCCAACGGATACAAGGTCGTCCTCTTCGCCGACTTCCGCAGATCCCCGCATCAAATACCCGTCTCGCTGGAGCATCCTCCTCCATTCGAACGACATGGCCGAGCCAGCGCAGCCGCTGGATATTAATACGCTGTACAACGTCCATGTCGTTGAGGAGCTCATACAGCTCACTATTGTATCGAATGCGGAAATCATCGCCAACACGTACTGGACCGAAGATCTTACGCAGTACTTTTCTCTCGAACACTCTCAAGGCTGCTGCATCAGTACTTAATAGGGTCCATGCCTCTGCGCCATAAAGAAGCAC
The DNA here is from genome assembly GCA_936449025.2 of Sarcophaga subvicina. NCBI lineage: Eukaryota > Metazoa > Arthropoda > Insecta > Diptera > Sarcophagidae > Sarcophaga > Sarcophaga subvicina. The sequence goes on along the minus strand of OW388083.2, from coordinate 100,124,726 downwards.
GGGTAGGATGAGCGTCTTGTATAGTGTTAGCTTCGTCGTACGAGAGAGGTCTCTGCTACTCAATTGCCTATTGAGACCATAGTAGCACCTGTTGGCAAGAGTGATCCTGCGCTTGATCTCCAGACTGACATCATTTGTGGTGGTAACGGCGGAGCCAAGATAAATAAATTCCTTGACTGTTTCAAAAGTATAGTTATCGGCCGTAATCTGAGAATCAATACGCCGCGCGTCTCGACTCGTCGATAACATATACTTTGTTTTGCCCTCATTTACTGCCAAACCCATCTTGGTAGACTCGCGTTCAATAGCATTAAAGGCAGCAGTAACATCTCGCTTCGTACGCCCTATGATGTCAATGTCGTCAGCGTACGCAAGCAACTGGACACTTTTTTGAAAAATAGTGCCACTGCGATGCACTCCTGCCTTCCGCAGAACACTCTCCATGACGAAGTTGAAGAGGTCGCATGATAAGGGGTCGCCTTGTCTGAAACCTCGCACGGTATCAAAAGGCTCGGAGAGGTCCATTCCTACCTTGACGGAGCTACAGGAATTGCTCAACGTCATTCTGCATAGCCTTATCAGCTTCGCAGGTATACCGAGCTCAGACATTGCGGCAAAAACACGATCCCTTATGGGGCTATCAAAGGCAGCCTTATAGTCGACAAAAAGATGGTGTGTGTCGACTTGTTTCTCGTGGGTCTTTTCCAGGATTTGGCGTAGTGTGAAGATCTGGTCGATGGTGGACTTACCAGGTCTGAAGCCGCACTGATAAGGTCCAATCAGTGTTTTGACGAGTGGCTTCAGTCGTTCACACAATACGCCTGTAAGAACCTTATATGCGATAGGGAGAAGGCTTATACCCCTATAGTTGGCGCATATAGTAGGGTCTCCCTTTTTCAGGACAGGACAGAGGACACTGAGGTTCCAATCGTTGGGCATACTTTCCTCTAGCCATATTTTGTAAATAAGCTGGTGCATGCGCCCTACCAACTCATTACATCCGGTCTTAAACAATTCAGCGGGGAGGCCATCAGGACCTGCCGCTTTATTGTTTTTAAGTCGCGTAATCGCGACTTTGACCTGTTCATAGCTAGGCGGCGGAATCTCCACGCCGTCATCATCGATCGGGTTCGGAACATCATCTCTAAAGGCGGTATTGGTGTCGTCATCGCCTTGTAGCAGAGTAGAGAAGTGTTTCCTCCATAACCTCAGTACTCCCTGCGGATCTGTTATTAAGTTTCCATTTTCGTCCTTGCAGGAAGACGCTCCGGGTTTATAACCCTCGGTTAGACGCTTAACCTTTTGATAGAATTTTCGAGCGTCATTCCTACATCTATACATCTCGACTTCCTCACGCTCACGCCTTTCCTGCTCCCTCTTCTTGCGTCTGAAAAGGCGTCTCTCATCCCTTCTCTTCTCTCTATAGTTCACGACAATGGCTCGCGTAGCGGCAGACTGCAACGTTTTCTTGTATGCGGCGTTTTTCGCTGCAGTTGCCTCGCGACACTCCTCATCGTACCATTGATTTCGTTGGGGTGGGCGTTCGAAACCAAGGACTGTTTCCGCAGTAGTGCGCAGGGAGTGGGAGATGTTGGCCCACAGTCCGCCAATGCCGTTGAGATTAGATGGGGGACGACGGAGCTTATCCGAGAGTTTAGCGGAGAACGCCTCAGATGTCCTTTGTGATCGCAGCTTCTTAACGTCCAGCTTTCGCAATGCACTAGAGTGCGCAGACCTCGAAGCGCTAATGCGCAATCGAAACTTGGCTGCGACAAGGTAGTGGTCCGAGTCGATGTTTGGACCTCTGAATGTGCGCACATCTAGTACACTGGATACGTGCCTTCCGTCTATCACAATATGATCGATCTGGTTGGATGTTGATCGATCAGGGGACATCCATGTGGCCTTGTGAATGTTGAGATGTTGAAACTTAGTGCTACATACTACCATGTTACGCGCCGCGGCGAAATCGATCAGCCTCATACCATTGGAGGTAGTGTTCGAGTGGAGGCTGAACTGTCCGACAGTGGGGCCAAAGATACCTTCCCGCCCGACCTTCGCATTGAAATCTCCGAGGACGATTTTGGCGTCATGGGTCGGGCACTTATCATATACGTCCTCGAGTTTAGCGTAGAAGGCATCCTTAACCACATCGTCCTTTTCTTCCGTCGGGGCGTGAGCACAAATTAGGCTGATGTTGTAGTATTTTGCCCTGATGCGGATTGTGGCTATTCTTTCGTTCACAGGCGTGAACCCAGAGACAAGGTGTCGAAGTCTCTTATTAACCACAAAACCGCATCCGAATTCGTGCTTATCAACATGGCAGCTGTAATACACATCGAAAGATGCCAGCCTTTTGCATCCTTGCCCTATCCATCGCATTTCCTGTATGGCAGTGATGTCCGTCTTACATTTCTTGAGGGCATCCGCCAGCTGGGCGGAAGCGCCTACCCTATAAAGGGTGCGGACGTTCCATGTGGCTATTCTTAAATCGTTGTCCTTTGAACGTTTGCCGTGGTCGTCAACTTTAGAGGGGATCTTTTTTAGGTTTGTTGTTCCGGTTTTCATTGGATCATATTTTTACGTGGTGGGTTCCAAGCCCTACGCACAACCCAAATTTAACGTCCAGGGGATTGGACATTCGCTGCACGCATTAGTTAACATCTAGCGGGTGCTAGAATGCCATCCAGGAGGGGCCGCGAGGAGGCTGCGTGTCAACTTGAATACAGCAAGACAAGGATCGTCCTGGTGGTCGCCAAGTTGACCACAATCAGAAACTTTACCTTGTTTGCATGCATTCCATCCCTCCTCAACCTTACTTACTTACTTACTAAATTAGTCATAACGTATGTTAATTTTCATCCATAAGTGGCGGCATTTACAGTTTAATGTCGACAGATTTTTGAAGAATTTTTCATGGCAATATTATTTACTCTTCAAATTTTTACCAGTATATTGAAGAGAGTAAGTCGCAGAAGAAATATTTTTTCGTATTTCATTTGTTGTAGATGTCTGAGCTCAGATTACGCAACATATTGCACACAGTGGCAACAACCTCCCTAGAAATTTCTACAAAAGCTCTACTTCTGTATTCCTTTGGAAACCTCCTCCAAGTTACCCATAGTATGACCATGAAGATAGCAACGCTACCTGAAGGAAAAAATACTGCACATAGGACAATTTTTAAGTATTGATAGAGACGAAGGAAACGAAATAGTGTGAGGAAATATAGAAACACAGGAGTCCCAATGATATTAGGAAATATTACTGAAGAATAAAAATTGGCGTCTAGCCGAGGAAGAAAAAGCTGCGACTAATCCTTAATGCGTGCTAAGGTTTTGAAAATTTCCCTTTTCCAAGCTGTGCGTTAAAAACGATATTGACTACGAAATGATCCCAGAACCAATCCCAGACAACGATGTTGAGTTTATTCCCTTCAATTAAACATATATAAATCGATTGAAAATCTACAAAGGTACTGGTGCCAGAAAAGTTGATAAGGTTCATGCATTACCTTATTCATACCGTTCAGTTCAAAGAAGACGTTCTATAATTAAAAACCTAACCTTAAATAAATTGAACCGTATTCACCAAAGCTCCCCAATGTATAATAACTAAGCAGGCGATGGATTTACTGTAGCAAGTTCTACTAGGATTCCAAATCCATCTGTCGTTGCCTAGAAGCAATGTCTTCATTGAACATTTGTTAGGTTTAGTGCAAGCTTTTCGCTGTTGATATTACAGTTTACGAGGGGGCTAGGGGTAAGAGAGCTTTGTTGATGAATTATTTGTTGACGAACAATTTAAAAACAATTTTGAATATTTTTTCCTTTTCTCCGGGGTTTTCTGGAGTTTTTAACTGAACTGCTCGATATTATTTAAAGATTCTCTTCTGATGTCTCTACTCAGAGTAGGCTCAAGCATTTGATTTGATTGTTCTAAAATGAAAATAAAATCCATGTCACTTAAAGCCTATATTGTTAACAGACAGTGCAATGCATTATAATTGATGGCAAAGCCTCCTCAAACCAAAAATTTGATAAACAATCGTCTCGTTAATCATTCGTAAATTCTGATCATAACCGAATAATTCTTCAATAAATAATTGAAATATTTCTGTACAAGAAAAATTCAAAAATACTACGTACTTCAAATGCGAAAGAAAAACAAAAAAAATTCGTCTACTTTGCTTAGCCGACTATATTCTCCCGCTGTTTTATAGCCCATAAAATAGCGAAAAAAGAACAACTTTTTAGGCATTTAAAGATTATGGAAGTGACATTATTTTGTTTTTTTTTCATTCATTCTTTTTTCTTTTCTATTTCGGCAAATTTAATTTAATGAGTTGGCTTTACGCCAAGTATTATAATTCACCCAAAAAACAAATTTCAACGCTATTATTATGATCATATGCTTGCTTGCTTGCTTACTTTATATTATTGTAGGAGAATACTTCTTAAATGTGAAAGACATCTTCTTGATATTTTTGTACGGATTATAATAAAATTTTCTATTTTTCTTTGCGGATTGGGACGATTATACATATGTTTGTTGAAATTTGTATTAAAAATTAAAAAAAAAATAAATAATCAATGAATTGTGAAAAAGGTAGTTTCGTCTTCAAGTAGAAGTACATATCATAGCATATGACGTGTATTCTTTTTCGAGTGTTAATTGTTTTATGATTAGTTCAGTTCTTAAAAATCGAAAGTATGTCACTACTGGACTTTTGTAAATTTAAAATTTTTATTTTGATTTTCGGGGTTTGGGCAAACACTTTAACCACTGCACCGCAATACCTCCTATCACATACTTACACTGCCCCAAATCCTAGAAAATACTCGCAAAAACAAGTCGACATGTAAGTTCGGCTTCGACACTCTAAGGAGCAAAAAGGACTTCATGCCGATTAGAACTATGAACTGTATCTGAAATCTATCATATTTTCTTAGCTGTTAAGACGCTGTGTCGGTAGCGTTTTTTTTTGTTTGCAACAAAAAGTGGTTTGTTTGTACTGATTACCAAGAATTATACACAGGTTTCTTTCTCGCTGTGCAGAGCATTTTTGTTCAGAGCAAATGAACTTCTGCCTCTTGAGGCCATTCGTCAATAGCCTGTCTTTAAGAAGTAATTATTGTGGCTTTAAAAATCGTGCAACCGAACATAATAATGGTTTGGTAAGTAGCATCAGAACGCTTACATAAGATAAATAATTGGTCATTACAAGCCTTCAGTCTGGATTACGACCTAGCTTCTCACACCATAGTCGCCGTAGTCTAGTAGGTAGTGTGTTGGCTTATTAGACGTAAAGCCAGGGTTCAAACCACAGGCCTGACATTAAACAAAATACAAAAAGTATTTCTTCGGCGACTGCCTTCAGCAGATTTCTGGCAAAAACTCTGAGAGCAAATAAAAATTGCCATGAAAAAGTTTCTCAATAATCTGTCGTTCGGAGTCGACTTTAAACTGTAGGTCCCGCCACTCATGTATAAAATTAACACACGCAACATAAGTGGTGTGAGGAACTAGGTCGCAATCCTGACTGAAGGGTGGCAATGACTAATTATGTTATGTTATGTTCTCACACCACTAATGTTATGTGTGTTAATTTTATATATGAATGGCGGGACCTACAGTTTAAAGTTGACTCTGAACGACAGATTTTTGAGAAACTTTTTTTCAGAACGTTTATGATTACAACAAAGATGCATAACACAAGCTGCCTTCTTTTTAGAAGGGAAGGTAGTATTTTGATTGGCGTTTGGAAGTATGGTTGCATTCCTTTAAGCTTCGCATCATTTCTTTAATGTACGATTTCTTCCATAACCTATCTTTCCCACACATATTGATGACAAAGGTTTCAGTAGTAATATGAACAAGTGGTATAGGACCACGACCATGCGATCTATTGTACTGATCCTCAAACTTTATAGGGTACTCATGTAATGAGTCCTTCAAGCCTATTGACCTGACAAAGTTTAAAATGCTATTGACAAGGGCACTTCCTAGCCTATTACCTGGTGTTTCCTTTTGGAATGCATAAGTGTTGCATAGGTTCGAAAAATGTATTCTACTGATTCATTATCGAAAGAATTAAACAAGTATACATTGCCACTATATTGCCCGCTCCCAAGACCGGTTAACTATCTCAGTTCATTTCTGGGTAGTCTGATGCATGACTTAAATTTTCTGTTATTGTACTATCCTAACAAAATCTTTGATTTTCCCAAACCTAGTCGTCCTAGTGTAGTAGGTAGTGTGTTGTCTTATTGGACACGGGGCCACGGTTCCAATCCCAGGTCAGACATTTCCAACAAAAACGAAATATAAAAAATATTTCCGTGGCGACTTCCTGTCAGCAGATTTCTGACAAAAACTCTGTGAGTAAATGAAATTGCCATGAAAAAGTTTCTCAAAAAATCTGTCATTCGGAGTCAACTTTAAACTGTGGGTCTATCGACACGTTTATAAAATTAGCTCACGAACATAAGTAGTGCGGAAAGCTGACTGAAGCATTGTAAAGACCTATTATGTATGTATTTAGTTCGAAAATACCATTTTTCGTTGAGTATGTCTTGCCAAACATCATTTTAAAGGTTCTTTCAGTAAAAATTTTTGATCTGAATTTGTTGTGGTCAAAATGACTGGACATCTCTTAAAACTAATAAACTGAAGTCAATCCTTTAGCTGGATCTATCATTCACAAGGTAACCAAGTTGGCTATTGATCTGTGGTACTCGAATTTTGCTTGGTGGGTGGTTTTTAAATGGTGGCACTAGTTTGGCGGCATCTTCAAGTAACTCATTTGAGATCAAGTGCTGTGTGCTTAAATGCACAAATTTAATGGCAATTAAGCAAAGTGTCGCAAATGTCTATGTTTCTTTGTGCGATCGAATAACTTTAATCAGGTGGGTTATTTTATAGTCCGAAGAGTCTTTTAACATAAGATGATAAAGAAGTATCAAATGACTTTTATAAATCGTGGTGAAATGCGGTACGCTCTTACCTAAGCTACTTTGTTTTCAAGTTGATGGATGCAACTTCTGCGATAAGAATAAAATAATGATAATAGACTTTTTCTTTTTGTTATATTTTTGAATAATAGATTGAAGAATAGATAGAGAATAGGATATAAGACCTTATGTCCTCTTTTGTATCTCAGGCTACTAATTCATCATTTGGAAAATTGTCCAAAAAACTTCTAAGATATTAATTAAGTGGTAGTTATCGATTGGTTGATTGCTTTTTTTTTAAAAAATCAATCTAAGTATTGTATTGTTATAAAGAGGTCAAAACAAACTTGAGTGCTGTAAATAAACCGGAAATTCCAATACAAATTCAATTTAGTAACTTAAAAAAATAAAAGAAAATAAAAGAAATAATTTCATCAACGCCAAGCAAATTTACGAAATGTTTACAATAAAATTTATGAATCAAATAAAAAGCACTCGGGAGTGGCCAACACCAAATGGATGTCATTCTAAAAATACTAGAAATCAACACTTGGACGTATAAATTCGAAAAGAAACTCACAAAACTGAGTCACTAGTGTAGAAGAGAAGAAAGGAAAGAAACAACGAACAACTTAAAATAGATTTCTGTTTATGTTTTAAATTTTAATTTTTCAAAATTGGCAGCACCCACCATGCCATGCCATGCCATGCCATGGAGTGTTGCAACATGCTTAAAAACAAACATAAAGTGCAACATTCATCATCATTATTATTGTTGTCAGCATGAGCAGCAATCGCAATGTGAATCGTCATGCAAAGTGTGTTTCAGTTTCAGTTTTTTTTGTTTTTTTTTAATATAAAAATAGAAACGCAATAATGCCACAAGAAGAAGAAGAAGAAGAAGTAAAAATTTTATAAGAAAACGGAGTGCCACTTATGGCAACACTCAAAATAAAAAGGAGTCTTCATTTAAGGCTGTTCATACAGATAATTTAATGGTAGAGGAGAACAATTTGTGCTGCTTCTGCTTGTTTTTTTTTTTATTAAAAAATGCATGACAAGTTAAAGTCACAGCCTATAAAATAAAGTCGAAGGGCTTAAATGATAGAATTCTGTGATCAACAGAAGATTCTTTTTGTTTTATTGCCTTTGATTTAGTCTTGAAATCGTAGGTCTTGTTACATGCTTTTAAATGCTGCATACATACATACATGGCATGATTATGTTCACAGTTTTATGAGTAATATTTTGTAATTGCCTGATATTCTCATATGATGCTGGCTTTCATTACTTTTATTGTCTTGAGAACTAATAGACAATAAAGTTCAATGATACGTTGTTCTGCTTCATTAACCACCAATTGTTGTTGAAATCAATAACACAGACATACTGCTTCAGTCATACACATAAACGCAAACACAACTAACGCGTCTATAAAAGCATTACGATTCACAATAAAGTGTCTTCATTCATGTCGAAAGTGGAAGTGTTTAAATTTTTTAAGTGTCATCATTATTAGTCACTTGAACATGAGTTTCAATGTCTGCCACTTTATTATGCGTTAAAAAAATTGATTTATTAGCGGATAATAATTTTTATGGCAGGTAAGAAAAATGTTTAAGAATTCCACAGCATTTTTGGGAAATTAAAAATTAAATTGGATTACAACTGAAAAAAATGCATTGTTTGGAGAGATTATAAAAAAAATCGTAAGGACTACTATCTGACTTGTGCCTCTACACGAGAGACATCACGTATCCCCTGTGTAAAGGGTTCAAATCACTTGATCTTGGCAGCCAGTATCTAACTTCAAAACATGAGATGAACTACTCATCAATCATAACACTTTTCTTTAATAGATCCCCACAGAAAATACAACGTTTCAACTAATTCAACGGGCATCTAACGATTGGTGAAATAAATCGATTGTGGCATCAGATGTTTGGCAAGTTGCTTCATTCGGTGTTCATTCGGTGTCAAAACGCCGTTTCAACTAATTTAATTAAATTGATGCATTAAATTGATTATGGCATGAGATGGTGGCAAGTTGCACTAACTTGTTGAAACCAAACATTGTTCACATCAATACCATGAAGAGCGGTTACAGAAAATCAATTATCATGGTGCGATAGGGGTCTCCATTGACCGCAAAGGTTGCGCCGTCCTCATTTTCAAAAGAAACATGGACCAATGATGCCTCCGCTCCACAAGCCGGACGAAATAGTCACTAGTAATACGCCAAATGAAATGAATGAAGCCGCCGTGGTCTAGTAGGTAGTGTGTTGGCTTATTAGACGAAAAGCCAGGGTTCGCGCCCCAGGCCAGACATCAAAACAAAATACAAAAAGTATTTTTTCGGCGACTTACTCTCAGCAGATTTCTGGCTAAACTCTGAGAGTAAATAAAATTGAAATGAAAAGTTTCTCAAAAATCTGTCGTTCGGAGTCGACTCTAAACCGTAGATCCCGCCACTCATGTATAAAATAAAGGGTTGTAATGACCAATTATGTATGTATGTATGTAATACGTCAAATACGGCAAGTTTACTTACTAACGTACCCACCAAGATAAAAATGAGCTTCATGCTAGAGAATGATGGGCAAAAAATTTCCGATCGAATTGTCTTTGTTTTCAAAAAAAATTTCCAGTAAATCTCAATGTTGCCCAAGCGTAAATCGACATTTGAATTTGAATTGAATTTTGTGACAGAATAGAATGATATTGCCAGATGCGAAATAACCGCTGGTTCAAATTTAAACCGCTGCATGGCCCACCCGACACAAGAGGTCAGAGAGCACTAAAAACGACCTGAACTCAGACAGATTTTTCCTATTTTTCCAAGAATATCACGATCTAGGATAAGAATGGCATGAATTTCGGTATGAAAAATTGCCGCCTTAGGCGAATAGCATGCTTACTTACTTACCTAATTGAACATTACAACAACTCATGTTGTGTGTGTTAATTTAATCACCAATGGCGGTAGCCTACAGTTTAAAGTCGAATTCGAAGGACACATTTTTGAGAAACGTTTTATAGCAACGTTCAGAGTTTTGCTGGAAGACTGCTGAGAAGAAGTTGCTGAAGCAATATTTTTTTTACACAGTAAGACCCTGCTTAACGCTGGGGATACGTTCCAATAAGTTCCAGCGCTAAACGAAACAGCGTTAAACGAGGCGACTAATAAAGCAACTGAGAAGCAGGAAAGATGCTTTCGTACTGCAATTGCTACTTCGGAAAATACAGTTGTCGCTATATAGTGCACCGCTTTTGGTTGGTGCGTGTCCGTTTCATTTGCACACATATACTACCGCGTAATACTGAAGCAGCGTTAAGCGGGGCAGCGTTAATCGGGGACTTACTGTTTTTCTTTTTTTTGCTGATGTCTGAGTTGGGATTTGAACCAGCCTTGAGGCTAACAAGCCAACACACTATCTACCAGACTACGACAAGTAGAATGCTTTTTAATTATATTAAAGGCGGCAGCAGCAAAGCGATGCATTACAATCGAAGATGTCAATGTCTTATGTATGCTTGGCAAGTTCCATTAGCTACTTCTCAGCTTTACCCATAACATATGCATTAACATTAGTAGAAGAACAAAATTCAAGAATGGCTCCAATAGTAGTTCTTTCGACAATTGAATCAGTAATCCTAATGCCTTTACATTTGGAACGCAAAAATATTTTAAAAAATTTGTGGGTCATTACAACTCTTCAGTCAAGATTACGACCTAGCTTCTCACACTACTTATGTTGTGTGCTTTGATTGTATACATGAGTGGTGGAAGCTACGGTTCAAAGTCGATTTCGAACGACAGATTTTTGAGAAACTTTTCATGGCAACACGGAGAGTAAGTGTTTTTGCCAGAAATCTGTTGAGAGGAAGTCGCCGATGAAATAAATGCTCATATTTCGTTTTGTTGGAGATGTGTTTCTCTGGGATTTGAACCTTGGCCTAATATGCCAACATACTACCTACTAGACTACGGCGTCAAGCTTACATTTGGTAAATAAATTGCTTTGAGCCTTGTGCAGCAAAACTTATAAAAATGCGTGGAAACTTTTAAATTGATGTCGTATCTCACCTTCCATGTTTATTAGATGTTGCATCGAACGATTATTACTTGTTGCATAAGGATTCGCTGATCAGCAGTTACTGCCGCGTGAGGAAGCCAAAAAATAACTTCGCAGAAAAGCTGAACAAAAGTTGTGGGTTGTGATGGACAACACTTTGAAAGTTTTTTTGTATTATTTCTTCACAATTAGAAAAAGAAGAGACATTTGTGAGACATTTCCAACAAAACGAAAATATTCTTCGGCGACTTCCTCTCAGCAGATTTTTGGCAAAAACTCTGAGTGTGACATAAGATTGCCATCAAGTTTCTCAAAAATCTGTCGTTCGGAGTCGACTTAAAACCGTAAGTCTCGCCACTCATGTATAAAATTAACACACACAACATTAGTGGTGTGAAAAGTTTGGTCGTAATCCTGGTTGTAATGACCAACTATGTATGTATGTTGTCAGTCCCTATCCATATACCAATCCATATAGTAACGTAGCTTTTGGTCACTATCAAGTTTTCATGGTTTTTTCTTTATCATTATTTTGCTCCTCTTTTAAATTCTTTAAAAGTTACGCTAAGGATAGCAATTGATTTCACTTTTTTTTAACACACCGTTTAACATACATTTTTCCGTCCACTAAAATTATCACTTTGCCTCATTGAGGCAAACATTTATGGCTTTCACCTTTTTTTCGTTTTCCTTTTCGTTTTTATTTTTATTTTAATTTTACCACCAATATTATGCAATTTTTATTATAACGATTATGTCCGTAGTTCTTCTCTTTGCTCTTTTTTTTTTATCGTTTTTTTTTTCTTTCTCCTCATTTCTAACCAGAGTTCTTAGATTTTTCTGCTGCACATTCTTACACTTCACGGTCTTAGTTTGCCTGTAGTTCTCACTACAGTATCTGTTGTTTTTTTGCTTTCTTCATTTCTATTTCCATTTCATTTGACTATTGTTGTTGACCAGTTTAGAATGTCTCGAAGCCAATAATATGCATGAATGGCATGCAAAAATCAATAGAAGAGGAATATCTTCTCTGGCTGAATGACTTCATAATGGTTGTAATCTTCTTGCCTCCTCTGTGGCACTCTCTCACACACTAAATTACCAGTAGAGGCTAGTAAAAGTTTAACAAAACTGTAGGAATTGCTGGAAAAAAATTCGAAATCGAAATGCCTTCAATACGTAGCGGTAACCATGTTTGTTTTCTTTTTATTTTTACTTTTCTGGTTCACCTTTTTTTCTCCTCTTTTTCTTTTACGTTTGTGGTCATATTGGTTTAGGAAGATGTTGTTGTTGTTGTTGTCGTTGGTTAAATGCAAGTGCCTGCCCGGCGCCCAATAGTGCAGAACAGTCAAGTTCCTGTCACATTGATGGCATTGTTATTGCCAATCATTTCTTTTACTCCACCAACAACATTAACTGCTACAACTACTCGTTGTAAAAATGTTCACATCGTATGGTTTTTTATTGTTGTTTTAGCTAGAAGCAGTTTCTTTATCATTTCTATTCTTAACAAATAGTTGGAGAGTTAAACAGTTTGTATTATTTTTTATGACTCTCTGGGCGTCTATGCTTGTGGCTATTTTAGTACGCTACTCATAAAATGGTTCATTTAATATATGTGTTCATAGGTTAGGCTAACCAGTACCAGATAGTTCTTTCCTCCCTCAGCTAACTTATGGGATTTTGCATTGTGACCCTTGTAAGTCATCACGTGTATAAAATTCAACTCATCCAGGAACTGAAGGTAAAAGTTCATAAGACAACGATATGTGTTCCATGAATGGTTTTTGGAACAGTGGAGGACTGGTTCTTACTTACTTACTTACTTAATTGGCCATTAACAATCCGATTAACGGATTTCGGCCTTCCTTAACACATCCTTCCAGGCGCCTCTGCTTCTTGCAAGCCTAACCCAGTTGGTAACACCAATCGATGACAGGGCTTGCTCGATTTGGTCCTTCCAATGCAAACAAGGTTGTCCCCTTCACGGACTTCCGCAGATCGCCGCATCAAATACCCGTCTCGCCGGAGCATACTTCTCCATTCGAACGACATGGCCGAGCCAGCGCAGCTACTGGACGTTAATAGGCTGCACAACGTCTATGTCGTTGAAGTTGGATCGAATGCGGAAATCATCGCCAATTCGCACTGAACCGAAGATCTAACGTAAAACTTTTCTCTCGAATACTCTCAAGGCTGATGCATCAGTGTTTAATGGAGTTAATGCTTCTGATTCTTATTCTCATTAAAAATCCTCTTCACTGATGAGGTCTATTCCTGTATTAATTGATATTCGAACAAATAATTCGCATAAGATCCGCCAAGAGCGTTTGGTGTAGATATTGCGTTGTTGGCGTCATCGGTTCATAAATCTTTGAGAACGGGCTTAAATAGGCCATCATTGTCATCGGCGAGCACTATATATCGATGATCACCAACTTCTTTTGGTCTGTACTGAAGAATCTGGACACCAGCGACATGTGGTTTCAATAGGAAGGCACTACGAGCTACAGAACTCATGCCACATTGAATATTTTGCATGAGCCTTCTGAGGGCATTATCCTCAAAGTCAACATAACCCATGCCAGTGATTAATTTGAGCCTAAAGCCTTTACTGCTCCCTACTTTTATAGTATCTGTGTAACTCTACTTAGGTTCTTCTATTGCTTCGGATTGTTCAAGAAATCACCATTTTCACAAAGGAGTTTAGATAGTCTCCGACACCTAACCAAGAGGGAAGCGATGTCCAAATACAAGGCTTCGAATTTGTATTCACGTATGGTGATGCAATCAATGTTGTGCTTATGCATATCATGTGGTTGCTCGTTGTGGTTGAGGGCGCTGTTAGACGCATTGTTTCCACCATTTGATTGTTTCATTTCATTGTTTCCATTGATTTGAGCACCGTGGGCTATGCCTTCATGGCGAAACTCACGTAAAACCTCTGGACTAATGTTCAAGAAATCACCGTAGCCAAGATCCAGAAATCGCCGTAGTTTAGTAGGTAGTGTGTGTGTGTGCTTATTAGACGTGAGGCCTGGGTTCAAATTCCAGGTTAGACATCAAAACGAAAATATAAAAAAGTATTTCTTCGGCGACTTCCTTTCAGCAGATTTCTGTCAAAAATTCCGAGAGTAAATAAAATTGCCATGTAAAGTTACTCAAAAATAAATCTATCCTTCGGAATCAAATTTAACCTGTAGGTCCCGCCACTCATGTATAATGTATATGAAGTTCAGGTCTTGAACAAAGAAAAGATCTCAATCAGCAAAAATTTCTTACCATTACATGTCATTCAAGTTCACCGAGGGCTTTCTTTTTAGGCAGACCTAGAATCTATCACCTAATTCGTGGAAAAAAAAATTGGTTAATGAAAGAGAAGCAGAATAAAGAAGTAAAAAAATGGAGAAAAGGAAAATGTTTTGTAAAAGCCTCATGTTTCTTAAACGAACACAAAGGAAGAGCGAGTCCAGCTTGCGTTGAACTGAATTTTGGAGTTTTGAATGGGATTCAGCAAACTGGGAACTCAAACCGACAGTTCGAAGTCGTTGTTACACTGTGGGTGACGCCACTCATGGGTAAAATGAACACATACAACATAAGTGATGTGCTACGCTAGGTTGTAATCCTGACTGAAGGGTTGTAATGCTCAATTAAGCAAATAAACTTGAAAGTGTAGGTATCCAGTAGCCATAAGTTTTTGAATTGGTTTTTAGTGCCTTATTATGATGATTTTGTATCATTTCGGCTGTTCAATAATTGCCAGTAGCTTGTTTCAAATTTTTTTAGATTTTCTGGAGCTAAAGCGGTAGACTTTTTTTAATATTGATATACTAGAACCTGGTGTAGTCTAGTGGGTAGTGTACTGTCTTATTAGACGTAAGACCATGTTTCAAAGCACAGGTCAGACAACAAAACGAAGTATGCAAAAAATATTTCTTTGGCGAATTTCTCTCAGCAGATTTCTGGCAAAAACTCTGAGTATAAAATTGTCATGAAAAAGTTTCTCAAAAATCTGTCTTTCGGAATTGACTTTAAACTGTAGGTCCTGCCACTCATGTATAAAATTAACACACACAGCATAAATGGTGTGAGAAGCTAGGTCGTAATGATCAATTATGTATGTATGTATCACAGATCAGCAATGAATCGTTTTTCGCTGCTCATAAGCACTCATGACAATTTGAATATAAAAGTGAGTCAACAATATTGATATTTGACTATTCTGATTCATTCATACTCACCACAACGTTGATTTATAAATACAGGTTGCAATGAGTATGCGTACAACGTTGGCATCAAACTCATACCAGTTGAAATATGTTTGATTCATAAGCGTATTCATTTAGATTCATAACTTTAGAAATAATACTTATAATACTTATTTTTGTTTTCGTACGCGAATCATACTTATTTTGTGATTCTTGTGAGTGAGTCATGGAGAGTCGAAATCAACAACATCATACGTGTTGTTAAGTATGAATATGATGAGTACTTCAAACTTTGAATATGAGTAGCATCAGTATGATATTCAAATAAGTATGAATGCGTATAAGTTTTAGAAATTGTGAGTATGATTCGATTCTACTCATCTTATTGAATACTCATTGCTGATTTCTGGTATACATATGTGTATACTAGAAAGCTTATTGTTGTAGTAATTATGATTTTATTTTCCTTTTTATATATGGAATTATTACAATAGAGCTCTTAAACTTCGATGAATTATCCCAAGGGGAAGGTGCCTATTAAATAATAGATGCTATTGCTGTAGAGAATATATTACTATATTTTATTCCCACATATACTTTCTACTTTATAACTTTCATTATCCTTCCATTCATTTCAATATTCAATTCAAAAAATTTGCTTTCTTTGCTTATAGTGCCCACATCTATGAATAGTTAATGCCGATTACTTTTTCATTAAATGGTTGACTCTTTAAGACCAAAAACATTTACCCGTAAAATGGTCACTGAAGCAATAACATCACCTTTATGTAAATTCTACCACAAAAATCGAATATAAATTGAGTAAAACTTTTAAATTTACACACTGACCTGTATACCTGTATGCCTGTATGGAATAATTTCTTTATTTAACGTATGAAGTACAATTAAAACTACAAAAAAATGTTGGTTTTCCTATTTGGGATTCATACGAAATCGGTTGTATCCTACCATAGCAGTTGGCAATGTCAATATGTAACGGTTGTAAGTGTAACTGTAACGTCTTTGAATTTTAGTTTTCATTTCCCATATTATATTGACAGTTTATGTACCGACTACAGCTTCTGCTTTCCAGCAAAATAAAATTTTTTTTATATTGTGGCCATTTATAGTTGCCAGTTGCCCTCTCTCTGCTTCTACAAATTTTTTTGTCTTCGATTTTATTTTTATTTCTGTCTTTCGGCGTTGAGTTTGATACCAATTTTAGATACAAATAAACTGAAAAAAAAACGACACAAAAAATATCCACAACAATGGAACAAGTGTTTGAAAGAAGCAGGAAAAAAATATCAAAGCTTTGGGCTAGACATACGAGTGTAAGGGTGTCCCACAAAAAGAGAAAAAAATAAAAAAATAAAAAACAAAAAACTGTAAAGAAAAGCATTTTTAAAGCCTTAAGAAATGATTGAAAATATTTTCAATAAATTTGTCTCCAATTTTCTGTCTTAGGAGGTATTCCCATGTTTGTCTAACTCTACAATATTTGTAGTTTTTAAATAATTTTTCAACAAATTTCTTTATAAACATACATACATATGACATGTTTTTCTATTTTCGAATTGATTTTTTTTCTTTTCTCAAATGCAAGTTTTTTTGTTTTTTTGGTAAAGTTAACAAACAACAACAAATTTCTTTCTTTAACTCTTGCAAAAAAGTTATTAAACAGACCGTAAAGAAAGTGTATTGACGGTGGTAGTGGTGTTATTCTAAAATATTTAGGTTTTGTTAAAATATTTAAATTTGAACAGTCAGCACAACGAGCAAAAGGAGATGAAGAAATTAAATATTAAACATCCTATTCAGGTTTATATTGGCATTTGTATGGGAACTTTTTGCCTTTATGGGAATTGTTTTAACAAATAAAATACATGAAAAGGGTATTCACGACTCTTTAAGAAACGGAAACGAAGAGATTGAACATATTGGGGGGATTACTTTTCACCATAAAATATTCGTTCATCAATATTTAATTCATCAGCTTCAAAGCAATTCCCAAAAGGCATATGACACTTGTAATAAAGCTTACCTTCATTCTAAAGGCATTGCAAACATTTCGGTACGGTCTAGTGATGTATGAGGAACTCAGTCTACACTAAAAATTTTTTTTGAAATCCTTTTCGTTTCGTAAAGAAATATATGGTAGTTACAAAGCATCTTCTCCTTATATTCTTCCTAATATTCTTAGTACTGCGCTTTGCTTCAGATTTATTGATCAAATTTTTCGAGCTAAGCAGACAACAGACCTCTGCCTAGTGATGTATGAGGGATTCAGTCTACACTAAAAATTTTTTGGTATCCTTTTCGTTTCGTAAAGAAACATATGACAGTTACAAAGCATCCTCCTCATATTTTTCCTTATATTCTTTGTTCTGCGCTTTGCTTCAGGTTCATTGATCAAGTTTTTCGGGCTAAGCAGGCAACAGACCTTAATTCATACTTTAGACATTTTTCGTTGCCTAGAAACAACGTTCCCAACTTTTGTGGTGGGAAAGTTTTTGCCGATTAAATTCAATTCCTTCTCAAGGGGTGGTAGTTGACTGATCTTCACAGGATGTTCGTTCTTGATTCTATGCACTCTTGGGGAGTGAGTCAAAAAGCTTTTTGTATTGATTACAAGTCGTCGTAGTCTAGTAGGTAGTGTATTGGCTTATTAGACGTAAAGCCAGGGTTCGAGCACCAGGCTAGACATCAAGGCAAAATACAAAAAATATTTCTTCGGCGATTTCCTCTTAGCAGATTTCTGGCAAAAACTCTGAGAGTAAATAAAATTGCCATGAAAAGTTTATCACAAATCTGTCGTTCGGAGTAGACTTTAAACTGTAGGTCCCATCACTCATGTATAAAATTCATACACACGACATGAATGATGTGAGAAGCTAGGCCGTAATCCTGACAGAAGGGTTGTAATGGCCAATTATGTTATGTATGTAATTGATTATTCCAAAAGAATTGAGGGCTTAATTTTTTAAATTCATTAACCATGATGAACATTTTCGTTTTTTGAAACTGTTTTACTGTTTACATCAAATCATCTTCTTCATCCAACTTAATTACTATAAAATTCAGTCTTAACCATACTGCGTTATTGAAAGATTGTAAGTTAATGTGGCAAGTTAATGCGATTGGAAATTAAGTCGAACAATTCTACAAAAGTCGCCGTTGTCTACTCGATAGTGTGTTGGTTTATTAGATGTGAGGTCGTGGTTTGAATTCCACCTTATACATTTGGAACAAAACAAAACATGAAAAAAAATATTTCATTGGCGATTTCCTGAAGAGACCCTTATTTTGAACAAGTCTTTCTGTATCTACAGTGCTAGGTTAGAAGGCCACTTGCTACACTCAAGTTACTTCTGGATCTAGCCGCCGTAGTCTAGCAGGTAGTATGTTGACTTATTACATCAAAGCCCGTAGTGCAACCTCTGGCTCGAACATATCGAACAAAAACAAAAAATATTTCTTTCGACCACATCCTCTCAGTAGTCTTTTGGCAAAAACTTGGAGTGTAAATTAAATTGTAATGACAAGTTTCTAAAAAAAACTGTCGTTCGGAGTCGATTTTAAAAATATACAACATGGGTGGTCTGAGAAACTAGGTCGTAATCCTGACTAAAGGGGTATAATGACCAATTCTGTATGTAATCCACATAGGTATCTTCCATGAAGAAGATAAAACTTCTCAAATAGAGGAATCCTTTAGTGTTGCGTTATCGGTCCCGAACCGGACTTTGATCTCGAGTGCATCTCTGTCCAGTTATGATGAAGTCAATTATGACGACTGACGTGGTGTTTCTGATTTTTAATGCTCCTCTGACCCTAACCAGGAGAAATCCATCTTCATAAACACGTAGGGTCGCAGCCAAATACATTTTATAACGCCCTAAACAAAACGAAGCCCTAAACAAAACTTTCCAATCCAGATTTGAAGCATGTTGTGGAGCTTAATTGCACCTTTTCATTTTCTCTTTTGAAGGTTTTGATGAACACCGGAACTCTTTATTTTTTCGTATCTACACTAATACTGATAACAGGCATCTGCCAATTGGCCTTTTATTGTGGGAGCCGTAGATATGTCACATGGCTCTGTAATTTCAATTCTGAGTGTTCACTTGGGTTTGACAGAGCTTTCCAAAAGGTGGGTACTTGCAATTGGCCAAAAATGTAATCGTGTTGTTAATACCGGAGTATTTTAGAGGCCTATTTAAAGGCCTCTTTTATAACGAAATAAGAAAAGAGGCTGGTTTTGAAGTTTGTTGACGATTTATTTAAAAAGCCCTTTAAAGCCTTGTCAAAATATGAGAAATAAATTCAATTTAAATTTATATAAAAAACCTTCGCCACTTAAAATCATAAATTTTATGCTTAACTGGCTCTTTGTAAAGTATTTAACATTTAACTTTTGTCTTGTATTTGATTTCGTTGAAGAGTGTGAAAAAAGAAAACAAAAAAAAGGTTTTTTCCTGAAATAACAAGAAAAATAAAAAATCAACGCCAACTTTTTCATTATCAAAGTTGCTTGAGCTGAGCCTTCATCTCTATGTACTACGTACGTATCTCAGTGCAGTGTAAACTCATCTCGATTATTTTACAAAAACAAAAAAAATTATTATTTTTAAATCCTCTCGTCGCCTTCATAACTCAAGTTCAAAACCTTCGTTTTGTTTTTGCTTCTTTCGTTGTGTAATTCCTAGATTTCCTACGTCTACTGCCAGTAGCTGTCGGTCGTCGCTGCTGTGTGTGATGTGGCAAAAAGAAGTTGTGGGAATGCATTTTAATTTTCTTGTTATTATTGTTGTTGTTGTTGTTTATTTTTGCATCATTTTTATTTCTTTACTTTACTTTACTTTGTAGATCATTGTGTTATAATTTTTATTTTGTTTTTATTTTTTTGCTCCTTGTTTTCTGGTGTCTACAGTTTGGTTGCATGACTGCTATCTCGCCCGCATATTTTTATTGCAGAGACACACGGCCAAATAGGAACGACGACGACATTGTTGTAAATTTTTTTTTTATTTTGCTTCACGTTTTCATTTTTATTTTTGCGCTCACCGTAGGAGTTGTTGTTTAAAATAGTTGCCGCTTTTTCATAGTAGCAGTGGTAGTAGTTGCAACACTCATAAAGTTGTTGTTGTTGTTTTTGTAATCTTAGTTGCAACTTAAAGTGTTGTTGTGTAAAAGTAAAATCATTGCTACTTCAATAAGTGATTTGGCTATACGACACAGGGTGAAACAATCTCCCTGGTAACTTAGGGCCAGTTTGTACGTGAATTAAGTGACAGGCTAATGAAAACATAAACAGTGTGGCAACTGACTTCATATTAGGCCCCTAAAGTTGGCATTGTTATACGCCCCCATATGTGTCTTACTTATTAGGCTTCATACTCCATCAGTTTCATTAGCATTTGAATTTCCATGAAAAGTATTTCCTTTCGCTTTTTTTTTTCCTTTGCTCTGTAAGTCACGTCTCGTCGTACAAAACTAAATCTCGTCGTTTAATTGTTTATAAATTTTAAATTTTTCAAGAAATTTTATCTAAGAAACTTTACTTTGAAATTCTAATGCACGATCATATATTCGGTAATTTGTTTAAGATTGTGTTTCTTTTTTTTTCTCTTTGGCGAATTTAATTGCATTCCGCAATTATTGTGCAGTGTGCAATTTTTTCTTCAAACAGTTTTTATTTAATCTACTGCTTCGCAGACTTGTTTCGTTTGGTGTTAAATTATAAGGCAGTCAGTCGACCAGTCA
The DNA here is from genome assembly GCA_936449025.2 of Sarcophaga subvicina. NCBI lineage: Eukaryota > Metazoa > Arthropoda > Insecta > Diptera > Sarcophagidae > Sarcophaga > Sarcophaga subvicina. Next base: position 100,103,720 of record OW388083.2, on the reverse strand, counting down.
GTGAGGCATTTATTATTTAACAACATCTGCGCATGCGTGCATGTTTACAAGTATGTTTCCAACTTTGTTTTTTCTTGCCAATTTTTCTTACAAATTAGTTTCAGACAGTAAATAAAAAAACATGCCACTGGAATGTTGTAATTTTTGTGAAAAAGGCTCCGATGATATTAAACGATTACTGGGATCACTGCACCGCCTCTGTGAAATTAATTTAAACGATATCATTTCTAATTCATGTTTGTGGAAAGCTGATCATCAAGTATTTCAAGGCTTCATCTGCAAAAGTGCAAATCATCAGTGAAAAAAATGCAAGGCATCGACCAATTCATGCAACTCATCATCCAAAAAAGCAAGTCCTCGACCAAAAAAATGCAAATCAGCTTCCAGAATCCTGTTCAATCGACTTAGGAATGCCACTTGACTCGATCAAACTGACCATCGCGCGGAAATTTTTCCGAGACGCCAACCTATCCTGGATCAACGAAGAGTCCTTCCTGCTCTACTGCTAGACTCACCTGGCCCGGGATGGATAGAACGCGTATCAACCAGTTACTTGGACTTGGTCGCGGCATCATCTCAATCACAGTGGTCATGCTTATAGGTCACTGTGTTATGGGTAGACACGCGGAGAGAATGCGGCTCCCATTTAATGACTTCTGCCGTGGGTGCAGATCCGCTGAGGAGGACGAGACTGTTATCCACTTTCTTTGTCAATGCCCATCTCTTGCGAGGTGCAGATATAGGTTATTTAGCTCTCCGACCCTTGTCGGCTTGACAGAGCTATCGTCCATTGATGTCAAGAGTATAGCCTCGTTTATCAAACTTTTTGGCTGGTTTTCTAACGCGGGGTAGTCGTGCTTTGGATATGCAGATCTTGCGCTGACCGACCTCCCTGTGTTCGGGGGAACTTGGTCAATACAGGAATTGCGTTCACCTGTGGCATCGCAACGGGCAGCTATGCGTGCTCAAGTGAGCTTTTGGTATGAAGCTACCACACTAACCTAACCCAACCTAACCTAACCTAACTTCCTCTCAGCAGATTTCTGGCAAAAACTCTGACAATGAATAAAATTGCCATGGGAAGTTTCTTAAAAAGTCTGTCGTTCGGAGTCGACTTTATATTGTAGGTCCCGCCATTCATGTATAAAATTAACACACTGAATATAAATGGTGTGAGAAACTAGGTCCATAATCCTGACTGAAGGGTTGTAATATGTAAAATTAAAAAAAAAATGCATGTCAGCGACCAAAAAAAAAAATGCAAGTAATCATCAAAAATAAAAATGCATGTCATCGACAAAAAGCTGCTAGTCATGGACCAAAAAAAATGTAAGACATCGACACAACAAATGGAAGCCATCGACAAAGAGACTGCAATGCAACAATTTTGCTTGATTTATATAGGAAACCTTTTGCTGCCCATTTGAAGAAAACAGTCAGCTTCGTCACCTACATTCTTGGTCACTAGTAACGCCCGACTGTAGAGAAACCTGTTTTGGAATCCTTGATGCCATGGCTATTCAGCGCATATTTACGTGATTTCTTCCATGACCATATTTTGTATCTTCTGTTAAATATTTAACATTGCTCTGTTAACTTTTACATTTGCTGTGTGGTAATAAAATTAGTAATTGTCTTCACATAGCATAAGGTTGGGCTAAATTCGCGGCCTCAATAAGCATTTGAGTCCTATAAGGTTCTGTTGTAATACACGATTACACAACTATAAGTCTTTGTCGGTATCTCTCTGTTATTTCTATAGTTTTATGACTATATTAACTCTGTTGAAATAAATTTTGGTTTGACACATGCAAATAAATTCTAGGTGTTTAAGAATTTTTTTTCTTAGGCTTCCAAGTGTCGAACAATGACAGAGAAGATGTGCTGTGGTCTCTTTTTCTTTCTTGTTATTACAACTTCTGTTTGGTTGAAGGGATAACTTAACCTCAGTCTGTTATAATTGATATCATGTTCCACAGATGTAAACACACTGGTCATATCTGTCGGTCTATGTCAGGTGAAATATGTCTTACTCCTTTGGGTGTGGTTTAATGAACCCATCTTTCTTTTTCAAAAGGGTTTTATTTGTGTGTGACTTCTCTGGCCAGGGATGCCGTCAATCTTAAGCATGAATTCAACGGAATTTTCCGTTGAAGCAGCCTTTACAAGACTTTGTTGTTAATTTCAATGGCGCCGTGTCTAGGAAACGTCTCTCTAGGTAATCGTCTCGCTTCTCGTCCAGAGACACATGACATTCTTGAATACTGTAGGATGTAGTGCGCATATTCTCTAGGATTCTAGTGGCCATTTTTGGATTTACGCTGATACTAGATTCGCACAGAAGCAGTCTCTTAGAACAAAGAGGCAGATTGATGGAGGAAAAGGGAGCACAGGAAAACAGATCGAATAAAACGCTATGGAGTAAACAGAGTAAATATATTGCAAACAGGGCTTAAACAGTTGATGAAACTCTTTGAACTCTTCCGATTAGTGCGGGTGTTAATCAACTCGACACTTTTCTTTGACAAACTACTGATGATGATGGAAATAAAGATATGATCAGACTGTCATCTAACTGTCTGTAGTTAAACCTCAGGCCAGACGTCAAAACAAATACAAAAAGTATTTCTTCGGCGACTTACTCTCAGTAGAGAGTACGATAAAATTGCCATGAAAAGTTTCTCAAAAATTTGTCGTTCGGAGTCGACTTTAAACTGTATGTCCCGCCACTCATGTATCAAATTAACACACACAACATAAGTGGTGTGAGAAACTAGGTTGCAAACCTGACTAAAGGAATGTAATGACCTATTATGTATGTAAACCCTAGGACCACATTAATGAGTATTCCAGAAGCGGAGCTCGCAATCGAACTTAAAAATCTAGTAAAATCCCTGATCATAACAACATATCTTCTAAGTAATGAAGGTAGATCGTACGTCAAGTGCATACCTTTTGTATTCTCTGATATTTGTTTTTCGTCTTAGAGAATCTCTGCAGATTCCGTTACACTGCTTCGTATAAAAATTGTGATAAAAAGTATGCCAGTTTATTACGATAAATTGTAAAGGTCATGAAAATAAATCCGATTCTAATCAATATAAACGAGGTGGTCTATTATGTGCGTATGAATTTTTATTACAAAAACTGACGGCTGAAGCAGTCTCTTAGTAATACAAGCACTCATGTTCAATATAAATTTCCATAAATCATGGCCTTCTAATATTTCGGAATTAATCATTAACAATTTGCCTCTTCAAACATTTTGACAGCTGTATGCACAAGTTGACGGCTACTTTTGAAATTCTATCTCAACAAATGCCACTTTAGCTACGATACTTTTGAGTTTCCTATTCAAATATTTTTTTTTCTAAAGTTAACTAATGAATCTTGTCAAATCATTGCGGCTTATAGCGGGCCTAACAACATTACATAACAAATGCAACATATCAGTTGTCATAACTAAAAATAGAATCAATTTTTCTTTTCTTTTCTCTTCGTTTTGGTCTATGGAATCTATCGATTGGAGTATGAAAAATTGAAAATGAAAATTCACTTGCCATTAAAGCTTCTACACCCTCGCCTCGGTAGCTCGTTATATTTTAAAAATAAACCAGAGTCTTAAGTGAAAGATAAAAAATTAAGTGCAACAAACATCAGCGACAATTTAAATTGCCTTCCTCCCTCTCTGTCTCTGTCTGTCTGTTGTTAATAGAAATTATGACTGATACACAGGCAATCTAAACAGAAAACAGTCAACTAAACAAGCAAACAACTACAACTGCTACTTAAATGGTTGTTGCTGATGTTTTTTTGTTGTTGTAGTTGCTGTTGCTGTTGATAAATTTAGTCGTTTTATTTTGAGCAGTGCGTGTTGCGGCTGCATGTTGGCTGTCTGTCTGTGTGTGTTGCTTGAATGCATGCATGTTCAAACATTAGCTTGGCGTTAAAACGTTGGGTGCCCTGTATACAGATTGCTGCTGCTACGGCTGCCACTTTAATTGCCTTCTCTTAAAACGCGTGCACGCTTTTCTGTTTTTTTTTTGTTGTCTGGCATGGCATGTGCATTTTAGTTTTTACTGTTGATGACTGTTCTTTAATGGTGTTGGTGTTGGTGTTAATATTTCCAATGTTGTCTGCTGCTATTGTTGCCTTCTATTGCATTAAGTCATTGAGTAATAGCCAGCATGACTTTATAGCTTCTAGTCAGCATGCACTTGCATTTTAATTTGAATATTTAAACATTATGGAGGAAGAATTTTTTCAAAAATTGCCTTACTCCCTCTCTCACTTCGTAGTTTAGAGTTCCATTGTATTTTTGCTTGTTTGTTTTTTGCAATTGTTTTTGAAAACATTTATGATACATGATCGCTGCATTAAAGACGATGATTTGTCGCTGATGCTAAAAATGTTAATGCAAACACATGTTAATGATTTAATTTTTTTTTGTTTTTCATGTACATATTTTGTTGTTATTGCTGTTGTAAGTCTGGTTTTATTTAACTTTAGATTTACTGTTTAAATTAAGAATTATAGGCTGACTTCATTCAGTTTAATTTCAATACACATAGAGAAATAATTGCCAGAGAAAACTATGCACTTTTTTGGTGCACTTTTGTTCTTTTCTGTCATTTATGTGGGAATTAAGGAATTTTATGGAAATTCTTTGTAAATTAAAAATATTGTGTGAGATTTAATTGCTTACAATGTGTTAAAGTTGAAACACAAACTAGTTTCCATTTTACTTTTTGTGCTCTTTGAGACATTAATGGACTTCTAGACTATATTCTAGAAGTAGACATATTTTTTCCCAGGTTGGTCTTGTTTATTACTTACATACTTAACTGGCCATTAAAAATCCGATTAACGGATTTCGGCCTGTCTTAACACATCCTTCCAGACGCCTCTGCATCTTGCGCGCCTACGTCAGTTGGTCACACCAATCGATGACAGGACTTCCTCGATCTAATCCTTCCAATGCAAATAAGGTCGTCCTCTTCGCCGATTTCTGCATATCTCCACATCAAATACCCGCCTCGCCGGAGCATCCTTCTCCAATCAAACGACATGGACGAACCCGCGCAGCCGCTGGATGTTAATACGCTGCACAACATCCATGTCGTTGAGGAGCTCATACAGATCACTGGTGGATTAGATGAGAAAATCATCGCCAACTCGCACTAGACCACACTCAAGGCTGCTGATTCAGTATCTAATAGGGTCCATGCCTTTGCGCCATAAAGAAGCACGGGTTGGAAGAGCGTCTTGTAGAGTATTGATTTTGTCGCACGAGAGAGCTTAATTGCCTATTGAGACCATAGTAGCACCTGTTGACAAGAGTAATCCTGCGCTTGATCTCCAGACTGACATCATTGTTGGTGGTAATGGCGGAGCCAAGATAAATAAATTCCTTGACCACATCTTCATTATTCCCGAAGCTATTTCAATTTGGTGGGCATATTGAACATTGATCCACACTTTCGAGAGTATCTTATTGTGATGTACGTATAGTTGCACAATTTTAGAGGATAATAGCTTCCCCTGCAGTTTTTTAATAGACATAGTTTTACTTGGCATTAAGTCTACCATGTGGTATAAGCAGGAAAAAGGGGAGTTTTGGGATCGCTACTGCAGCTGCTATTTCGACTTCCTCAGCATTACAACCCTGCAATCAGGATTATGGCCTAGTTTCTCTATGTTGTGTGTTAATTTTATACACAAGTGGCGGGACCTACAATTTTAAATGACTCTGAACGACAGATTTTTGAGATTTTTTTTTTTTGAGAGATTTTGAGTTTTTGCCAGAAATCTGCTGAGAGCAAGTCTCCGAAATTTTTTTTATGTTTTCGTTTTGATGTCTGACGTGGGGTTTGAACCAAAGCCTTACGTCTAATAAGCCAGCACACTACTTACTAGACTACGGCGACTACACTTAAACTGTTGCTAATTAATGTGAATATTCCCCATGTCAGCTGCACTGAGGGTTTTTCATCGGATGGAGCTCACTTTTTGACGTTTAATGTTTTAGGCGTAGATAACTAGTTTAACTTCACACGAGTAACCCAAGAACAAACATCACTTAAAATGCTTTCTGAAAGATACGAATTAAATTTTTGCATTTATAATCTGTACATATCTTTTTTTCTTAATAAATAGGCCTTTCATTACAAAATTTGGTTTTTTTTTCTTACGACCTAAATAAAGTAATTTCTTCGTCCGGTTAGTATACAAATTTTTTCTGTTTCTTCATCTCCCCTTGTATCATAACATGAATCTTTTTGACACAATTTTTAATTTTGCTTGTAAATAAAAATCAAATATTTTTCCTTAATGCCGACTAAATTTATCGATAAAAAATAAACTAAAAAACAGAAAAATTTCATTTTCTGTTTTTGCATAAATTTTATGTGCAATTTCACTTTATTTCTTCACTGGAAAAAGCTTAAGAAAATTCAATAGAAAACAAAAAATTTTTTCTTATTGATGAAAAATTAAAAACTTATACTTCAGTTTCCTATTGATTTTCATTTGCTTCGTCTTTTTCGAATGGAATAATTTAGTTTTCTTTAGTTTTTTTTTTTTTCTAAGACATTTTGAAAATAAATTATGGACAGACAATGTGAACTAAAAAACAAGATGTCTTAGAAGAAAAAAAATTTCGAGAAAATAAGGAAGAATAAAATATTCAACAGACATTACTGAATTTGGGGCATTTTAAAATTGTTTTTCATTTTCTAGATGATGAAAAATTCATGGGAAAATAGAAAATTGTAAGAGAATGAAATGGTTTATAACCAGAATTCGGGTTAATGGGAGCGCTGTAGTCCAGTAAGTGGAGACAACTCAAGACATTTTGCAAACAAAGAAAATCCCTCGATCGATCTCCTTTCAGTAGTCTTCTCGCTCAAGGTAGGTAGATAGGTTGGAGTGCTGGCTTTGATACTAAAAGCTCACTTGAGCACTCATAGCGGCCCGTTGTGATACCACGGGTAAACGCATTCAATGTATTGACCACATGCTATCATACTAGAAGTTGGTCAGGGCAAGGGCTGTACATTAAAAACACTACTACCTTACGCGGAAAAACCAGCCCGAAAGTTTCATAAACGAAGCTATATCCTTGACATCAATGAATGATAGTTCCGTCAAGCTGATTGATTGATTGGATTGGAGGGCCAAATAACCTATACGTGCACTAGCTCCGTCAAGCTGATTGATTGATTGGATTAGAGGGCCACATAACTTATATCTGCACCTCGCAAGAGATGGACGTTGATAGAGAAAGTGGATAACAGTCTCGTTTCTCAGCAGATCTGCACTCACGGCAGAAGTCGTTAAATAGAATCCGCATTCTAACCGCGTGTCTTCCGATAACACAATGACCTGTAAGCATGGCCACTGTGATCGAGATGAGATTACGATCCAGTCCAAGTAACTGGTTGGTGTGCCTTCTATTCATCGAGGGCCAAGCAAGTCTAGCAGTGGAACAGGGTTCCTAATTGACCCAGGATAGGTTGGCGTCCCGAAAGAATTTCTGCACAATGGCCAATTTAACCGAGGTAAGTGGCAAACCCAAGTCGATTGACAAGGATTCCGAAAGTAGTGTACCAGCTCTGGTGAGTTCACCGGCTCTGCAGTTTCCCGGAATGTTAGTGTGACCAGGGAACCAGAAAAGTGAGACACTGAAGCGCTCAGAATGAATGTCGAGACAGCGGCGACACTCCCTAACGATACTTGAGTTGATCATAAAGCTCGATAGTGATCCTGACTATCAGAGACGATTGAGATGCGGGCGAAAGGAGCACTATTAATGAGGACTTCTGGTAAAAGCTCTGGTAGTAAATAAAATTTCCATGAAAAGTTTCCAAAATATCTCGTTCAAAGTTGACATTGAACTGCAGGCCGCCACTCATGTGTAAAATTAACACACACAACATTATAACCCTTTAGTCAGGATTACAACCTAGCTTCTCACACCACCAATATTCAAAACGATGAGTAGATTCCAATCATACTTATAATTTCTGATACTTATACGCATTCATACTTATTTTAATGTCATACTCTTGCTACTCATATTCAAAGCTTGAAATACTCATGGTACTCATACTTAACAATACGCAGATGTTATTGATTTTGACTCTCCATGACTCATCGTATACACGAATATCAAAATAAGTATGATTCGCATACGAACACTACAATACTCACAAGAAGGTTGTGTGTTTGCTCTGCTTGCTGTCTTTGTCTTTTTTGTTTATGTGTCTTTCTTCTTTCTTTGTAAATGCAACAACAACTAAGACTGTACATATTGATGAATGATTCGAATCACCCGAATCAATTATAAGTATTATAAGTATTTTTCTAAATTTATGAATCTGAATGAGTAGGCGTATGAATCAAACATATTTCGAATGTTATGAGTTTGATGTCCACGTTGTACTCATACTCATTGCAACCTGTACTTATAAATCAATGTTGTACGGACTACGAATGAATCAGAGTAGTTGGATTTCAATACTGTTGGCTAACTCATACTCAAAATTTCATGAGTACTTATGAGTAGCGAAAAAGCGACACATTGCTGATCTCTAGACGGTACCTACAGTCTAAATTCGACTCCGAATGACAGATGTTTTGAGAAACTTTTCATAGTAATTTTATTATTCTCACTGACTTTTTGCCAGAAAGCAACCGAGAGGAAGTCGCCGATGCAATATTTCTTCTTTTTTGTGATTTAAACCACGACATGTATTTTTTTTTTTAAATTAAATTCTTAATTCAAATGAATACCCATAATAACTTTGAACATTTTTCCTTGCAACATAATTATTGTTTACATGTTAACATCCATTGTTTAACAACACATATCAACTACTGGAGTATTTCAAGGTTAAAATGTTTACATATGTCGCGATGTATTCAAACAAAATATTTCATTTATTTATTGGAGTTTTTTTCTACTCCTCTACTCTCAAGTCGAGATTTTAATTGAATCAAAGAAACATTTACTATTATTGCCTATTTTTGTTTGTCTGTTTGTCAGTATCTCAGTTTGTCAATGTAATCCAGTCGTTGTAATTATGACCTACTTGGGTTAACAAAATTTGTTTGTTTATTTATGCACAACAATAAGATACATTTTAAAAATATTTCAGATTTTTTTGTTAAAATAAATGCTTAAATAACAACGATAATGACATGCAATAATTTATTTTTCTACTTTGAATATTTCGTATGTGGATAGGAGTTGTCAAATTAAAGATATACTGGATAGCTGGTTTAGGTCACTATGTAGTAAACAACTTGCAATGGAGTTTTAAATGTTCATACACATGCATTAGGGTGGTAAAGATTCAGAAAATCAGGTTTTATGATGTGATACGAATAATAAATGAATGTGTGTTTATTTGTTTGAAGTCTATAGACGGCTAAACGGCTGGACCGATTTTCTTGAAATTTTCACAGTATCTTCCTGTATGTCTGGAAGGAGTTATAGGCTACCTTTTATTTTAAAATTTCAAGTAGGCGAGGTGCCACGCCCACATACCCAATAAGTATTTAATGTCGCTTATCTCATAAACTGCAACGGCTAGAGTCCTCAAATTTTGTATGGACGACTTTGACTTTGATATGAACAAAATGTTCGGATTGGCTATAGTGGGCGTGTCACCTTCCATAGTCTACATATATAAAAATTTAATGTTTGTTTGTATGTACCTTATGGAATCGTAAACTATTCATTTGATCATGTTATAATCTTTAGCAAAGTTGTTGCACATAACCCGACGAAGGTTTCTAAGTTGGTATGACAAATTTCCGATAGGTGGCGCCACTGAAATTTACTTACAAATCATTTAAATCGTAAACTATGCATTTGATCATGTTATAATCTTTAGCAAAGTTGTTGCGCATGAGCCGACGAATGTTTCTAAGTTGGTATGACCAATATCCGATAGGTGGCGTCACTGAAAATTACTTAAAATCAATTAAATCGTAAACTGTGCGTTCTTTAACAAAGTTGTTGCGAATGAGTCGACGCAGGTTGGTGCGATTAATATCCGATGGATGTCGTTACTGAAAATTATTCAAAATGAATGACAAGTAATTGGTCGACCTACACCTCAAGCACAGAAGAAAAGAGCCTCAGAATTAGACGAGTATTGACACTGGAAAGTCTTCGTGTGTATGCCGCTGAGACCCGTTCGCTTGAACCACTGGAACAACGACAAGTGAGATTAGAATATGATCGAATGCGTACTACTCAGGCCCGTTCATCTGAATCATCAGGAAAATGGGAAACAAAATCAATAAAATGATTCAAAATTAATTGGACATTTGTGTAATGTCTTTCCTTCAAATTTATTTTAGTTGGTGGCGCAGCAACATGCGCAGTGTACGGCTAGTTAAATATAAAAAATGAAAATCTTCAAGGCTTCCTATGCCCCTAACGGAACTTTCTGTTCTTCTTTCAATTCGAAACTTGTTTTTTGGTTGGCTGGTTTTTTGCATGCCTAACCATTACAATCCTTCAGTCAGCATTACGGCCTTCACGGCTTCTCACATCACTCATGTTGTAAGTGTTCATTATATACATGAGTGGCGGGACCTACAGATTAAGGTCGACTCCGCACGACAGAATTTTTAGAAACTTTTCCTGGCAATTTTATTTTCTTTCAGAGTTTTTGCCAAAAATCTGCTGAGAAGAAGTTGCCCAAGAAATATTTTTTAATATTTCGTTTTGATGTCTGACCTGCGATTTGAACCGTGGGTGGCCTCACGTCTTATAAGCCAACACACTACCTACTAGACTACGGCAACTAATCTACATTTGATTTAAAGTAATAGCATCGATTTCTATATGCTTTAGAGCCCTAAGAGGTTTTTTTGATTCCACAGTGTCCCATTACTTCAGTGTCGTCTGTGGTTATTAAAAGTTTTAGTATTAAGGAGTTGGTGTAGTCAAGTAGGTGTTGTGTTGGCTTATTAGACGAGCACCCGTGGTTCAAACTACAGCTCAGACAACTCGAACAAAACGAAAAGCAAAAATAAATATTCCTTGCGGCGGATTCCTCTCACTAGTCTTCTGGCAAAGACTCTGAAATGCCAGAACTCGCTGTAGACGTTAAACTATAGGTCCCGCCACTAATGGATAAAATTAACACACACAACATATGTAAGTGTTGTGAGAAACTAGGTTGTAATCCTGACTAAAGAATTGTAATGTCCCTCTACATAGGGTCTACCAACAGGAACTTTCTCATTTATTTAGACTGTTTTGTTAATTGGGCGACAACAGACAATGACGTATGTTCGTTAAGTGGGCTCTGTTGGCGAGTTATAGTCTCTACATAGGGTATATCAACAGGGACCTTCTGCTTTATTCCCACTGTTTTGTTAATTGGGCGACCGAGTGGTCTCTGTTACCGAGTTAATCTCTCTACATAGGGTCTACCAACAGGCACCTTCTCATTTATTCAGACTGTTTTGTTAATTGGGCGACTACAGACAATAACGTACATATGTTCGCTGAGTGGGCTATGGGGAACAGAACCTTATTTTAATCGTAAGGCCTTCTTGGCAATAAGGTCCGTTTTTGGAAGACCGGGCTAATTTGAGACGAAGCCAATTGATGATGAAGATGAAAAGCGTACCAAAAAAAAAAAATTACCTTTTGAAGTGGATTTTGGTTTGGTGGCATCATCATATATTTCCATGCCATGATTTTTCTGTCAACGGCAAGCACTATAGACCGGTATTTACATTTATTACACATGTGGCTACAATGGAACAACGCTGGGTGGCGTACAGCAGCAACGTGCCACATTTAATATTCTTTTTGAGCAATTTGAAGGCACCTTTATCGAGCGACTTAACCACATTTTAATTTTTCTTGTGGGACTTTCTGAAGTCGTAGGTGTATCTGTACAAGCCACAAACCATAGCAGTCCCCGAAGCATAATTTAACCCATGTCATCTGTTAAATTGACAAGCAAGATTGGACGTTTCGAATGCGCTCCATCCAGAGAAGAAACAGTGGACATTTGAAGGATGTTGAATGGCATCAATAGATCCTTCAAATGAAAAAAAAAGTTCGATATTTCGCACACGCACACTTCGTTTTGTTTAAATTAAAAGCTAGGTTTTATAAGAAGCATTTAAGTACTTTGAAAATGAAACAAAAAAGATTAAATGAGGCAACGTCTAGAATAATATTTCTTAATGGGGTTTGAAAATCGTTTTCATAAATAAAAAAATAGCAAAATGAGTACGAAACAGACGCCACAGCTAAAATGACAATAACAAGGAACATCTTTTTTAACCACAAGGAATAATTTTAAAATAAATAAATGAAATGAAAAAAGAAACCAAAAAAAATTTTTTTTGAAAAGAAAAAAAACGTACGTGCAACATGTGTCTCTTGTTAACTTAAGGCAAATAAACAAATAAATTTATATATGCAAATTTTTACATATGTGTGTGTGAGCTTTTATGTGTACTTTTTTCTCTTTTTAATAAAGCAGTTACCCAGAAGGCATTTGGCTGTTTGTACTTTTAATATTAAGTAGAGTGCGACTATTTTGTAAGGTTTTGTTTAAACATTTTTTTATTCACTTTCATTTCGCTGTTATGAAAATCATTTTACTTACTTACTTAATTGGCCATTAATAGCCCGATTAACGGATTTCGGAATGTCTTAAAAAATCCTTCCAGAGGCCTCTGCTTCTTGAGCGCCTACACCAGTTGGTCCCACCAATAGATGACAGGCATTACTTGATCTGGTCCTACCAACGCAAACAAGGTCGTCCTCTTCGCCGACTTTCGCAAATCACCGCATCAAATACCCGTCTTGCCGGAACATCCTCCACCATTCGAACAACATGGTCAAGCCAGTGCAGGCATTGGATATTAATACGCTGCACAAAGTCCAAGTCGTTGAGGAGCTCATACCGCTCAATGTTGGATCGGATACGGAAATTATCGCCAACTCGCACTGGACCGCACTCAAGGTTGTTGCATCAGTACCTACTAAGGTCCATGCGTTTGCGCCATAAAGAAGCACTGGGGGGATGAGCGTCTTGAAAAGTATTGATTTTGTCGCACAAGAGAGCTCAATTGCTTATCGAGACCATAGTAGGACCTGTTGACAAGAGTGATTCTGTGCTTGATATCCAGACTGACATCAATGTTGGTGGTAATGGCGGGGCAAAGATAAATAAATTCCTTGACTATATCTTCCTTATTCCCGAAGCTATTTCAGTTTGGTGAGCATATTGACCATTAATCCATATTTTCGAGAGTATCTTATTGTGATGGACATAGCAGTTGCTCAACTGTAGAGGTTAATAGCTTTCCCTTCAGTTTCTTAATAGACAGAGTTTTACCTGGTATTAAGTCTACCATGCGGTATAAGCAGCAAAATGGGAGTTTTGGGTTCGCTACTGTAGCTGCTATTTCGAATTCCTCAGCAAAGACTTAACATACATAGTGGGTAATTACAAACCTACAGTCAGGATTATGGCCTAGTTTCTACCACCACTTATGTTGGGTGAGTTAATTTTATACGTAAGTGATGGGACCTACAGTTTAAAATGACTCCGAACGACAGATTTTTGAAGAACTTTTCATGGAAATTTTGTTTACTTTCAGAGAGTTTTTGCCAGAAATATGCTGAGAGAACGTAGACGAAGAAATATTTTTTATATTTGTTCGAGATACCTGACCTGGGGTTTGAACCGGGTCCTCACGTCTAAATAGGCCAACACACTGGCTACTAGATTACGAGGATTTCTGTGTTTCAGTTTCTTTATAAAAATTTTTGCAGCTAAACAGATACCTGGTTTAATGTAACGGGTCCTAGATAATAAGATCGCCGTTTGTTTCGATGCAACAGTCTGTGTGAACATGATTTGAGGTTGTTATGTCGGCATTTGCCTTTTAAGTCCTACTTCTTATCAAGGGTTAGAGCTGCCTGTGTTTTCAATGGTGGTTGCTGTTGATGTTATTCTCTTTGGGAGGCTTCTGCATCGACTATTTGGAGGGAAATTGTATATTCGGTAACTTTATTAGATAATTTAGTTAAAAATGTATCAAGGAAACTTAATGTATCACAGAAATTTTTTTTCCAAAATTCCCAGAAAAATACTATTTTTTATGTCACACATATATATGACTGACATGGCCCCATATTAAAACTTTTTTTATTTATTTAGTTATTTAACATGCGTATTTTACAAAAATAAATTTGTAAAATACAATTCCAAAATAGTGTGGACTACAAATCGCGTATGTGTGACATGGCTCATGTAGAACTTCTTAGCGTCAGACACATACGACTGACAAGGCGATGAACGTGTTAAAAAAATTCCATTGCCCTTCAGAACAAGGCAAAATTCAACAGTTTTCAAAAACCCTTAGCAATTATCAAAATTATTTGTATAAAGTTAGTAACTGTTTAACTAAAATATGATACAAATTCGATAAAAGCGTGATACTTATTTAATAAAAATGCGATACTTATATTGTTACAACAAAAATATTTGCTGGTTATAAGTCAAAAGCACTTTCGATTGTTTGTTTTGCCACAAATAAGGATTCTACATAACAAATTCACACACACGTACACACTTTACAAACTTTTTTGTTCATGCTTTTCTCTCCGTTTTTTGTTTCTATTTTCCTTATGCTCCCAAATTGTTTGTTTACATTCTCCCCTTCTTGCTGTTGTTATTGCATATTTCTGTTATTGTTTTTATTGTTCTTATTGGAATCTCAATCGTTTTTTTCTTATTTTTTTCTGCTGTTCGCTGTGTTTATTTTCCTGTATTTGCTCAGTTCGTTTCGCTTCGTTTCTATTTATGCAAAAACGAGCAAAAAAAGAAAAGCGTTAAATGAAAATTTTTGTATTACAATAATGACAACAATAACAAGAATTTATTTGTAATAAAAAAAACATCAGCTATTTATTGTTTACACTCATACACAAACACACAAAGCCGCCATACGCCTCCATGTCAGTGGCGTTGTTTAGATCCTTAAAAAATGAATGACGAGATGACAATTTGATTTGAACACAAACAAATTTGTAAGACAAGGAAGGCAACTATGTATTGGCACGTGTTTGTGTGTATTGGTTGCGTGTGTTCTTGTGCAGATAAGCAAATGTGTTTCGCATTTGATTATAAGATTTTTGAATATTTCTGCTCATTTTTACGTTACATTTTGTTGGTTGTTGTTGTCGTTGTTTTTGTTCTATTAAAATATTTGCTCAGTGATTGACAAGCCAAACAAAAAAAAGGAATGTAAATTGAACAAATTTGTTTAACAATTTTATTGGCAATTGATTTGATTTAGTTTGGTGGCTTCTTCCTTTTTCTTTGGGATAAAAATGTATTTTCCGCAGACGCTCTATTAGATACGGATATAATTTGTATACGCTACTCTAGTTTATATAACTTATCTTAGACATTACTAGGCTTACAACCAGTATTATTCGATATTTTTAAGCATATATTACGTGCCTTATTGAATCTATTTTTTGGCATTGGAACGCAGGCTAATGGTTTTGTTAAAAATCGTGCATTGATTTGGATTACTTCAGGGCATATTCCCTATAAAAAAATAAACAAAAAGTGTTATAAAGCTTCTGTTTGTATAATAATTAAGGGCACTGTACATCACTATGTACCATGTTTTTCTTCTTTAAGAAATATCAGGGTGTTGGGCTCTTTTAGCTTCTTATTATTGTTTTGTTTTGTAGCAGATTCTTGAATGCCAGGATTGCCACCTATTGTTCCTTAAGTGTATATACATTCTTCTATTGCTTATTAAGTGTCAAACTTTCTCATTTAGGTGACCCTTCTTTACCTTATGTACGTATGATGATGTACGTTGTTGCTTTTATTCACATTCAATTTTATTCAATTCTGGAATTGTAGGATTGCCACCTGTTGTTGCCTCAGTTTCTCAAGTGATGGCGCTTCTTTACATTCGTATGATGTACTGTTGTTGCCTCATTGAAAATATATTCTTCTATTGCTTATTATTTCTGTACCTTCGAATGATGTACGCTGTTGCTGTTATTCACATGTTCTGGAATTGTAGGATTGCCGCCTGTTGTTGCCTCAGTTTCTCAAATGATGACGCTTTTTTTACCTTCGTATGATGTACGTTGTTGCCGTTATTTACTCTGTAGTGTTAGAATTCTTCTGGATGGAGTATCCAGCTACGTCAGGATATCGGGCTTTTTTATCTTCTTATTATTGTTTTGTTTTGTTTAAATATAGCAGGTTCTTGAATGCTAGGATTGCCATCTGTTGTTGCCTTAGTGAAAATATATTCTTCTATTAGTTATTGTTCCTGTACGTTCGTATGATGTATGCTGTTGCTATTATTCACATGTTCTGGAATTGTAGGATTGCCTCAGTTTCTTAAACGATGACGCTTCTTAACTTTCGCATGATGTAGGTTGTTGCAGTTATTTACGCTCTATCGTTTGAATGCTTCTGGATGGAGTATCAAAAGGGAAATAAAGTCTTATTATTTTTTTACTATTCGGTTTGCAGAAGAGGAAGACCGGCAAATACATGGAGACGACTGGTAGAAGCAGAAAAACTTCAAAGAGGTTATGCATGGCGGGAAATTATAAACTTAACTTTACTTAACTATTTAGTTAACGTTTAACATTTTTAGTTCAACAGATTGGTCTGTCTTAACACTTCCTTTCAGACGACTTTGCTTCTTGCGCGCCTTTGTCAGTTGGTCTTACAATTGCTGACAGTATTTCCTCGATTTCGGTTTTTCAAAGCAGACAAAGTTGTCGTCTACGTCGACTTTTATTAATCTCCTCATCAAATGCTTGTCTCGCCGGAACATTCTATTTCGAACGAGGCAGGCCGAGCAAACGTAGCCTTTGCATGTTAATTCGCTGCGCAACGTGCGTGTTGTTGAGGAACTTATGTAACACATTGTTGAATCATGTGCATAAATCAACGCCAACTCGAACAGTATCAAAGGTCTTACGCAAGATTTTTGACCAACACTCTCAAGGTCGCTTCATCAGTGCGTAACGGTGAGCATGCGTGTGCGCTGTAGAGAAGACCTGGGTGGATGAGCAACTTGTAGAGCATTAGTTCTATCTCATTATTGAGGTCTCTGCTACTCAATTGCTTTATAAGTCTAGCGAATACATGGAAACTATTGTTAAACGCAGGATCACTTCAAGCAAGCTTCGGGAAATTATACGCTTGACTTTACTTAACTATTTAGTTAACGTTTAACATTTTTAGTTCAACAGATTGGTCTGTCTTAACACTTCCTTTCAGACGACTTTGCTTCTTGCGCGGCTCTGTCAGTTGGCCGTACAAACGCTGACAGGGTTTCTTCGTTTTGGTCTTTTCAAAGCGGACAAAGTTGTCCTCTACGTCGACTTTCGTTAATCTCCTCATCAAATGCCCGTCTCGTCGGAGTATTCTCTTTCGAACCAGCAAGGCTTAGCCTTTGGGTGTTAATTCGCTGCTCAACTTTTATGTCGTTGAGGAGTTAAGACAGTACATTGATGGATCAAATGCAGAAATCAATGCCAACTCGTATAGGATTAAAGGTCATATTCAGGACTTTTCCCTCAAATACTGTCCAGGTTGCTTCATCGCTACGTAACAACGTCCATGCGTGTGCTCTGTGGAGAAAAACTTGTAGAATATTAGTTCTGTAGCATGAGAGCGGGTTCTGCTGCTCAATTGCTTATTAATGCCATAACGATACCTCATGGCAAGAATGGTTCTACCCTAACGATGGAATCGTGATAATGTCTGTTTCGCTACGTTCTCAGATATTAATGGCATGAGTTACAGAATTCTATTGTGACCTATGGGAGGATAGAAAATAAAAACTTTTAATTATTTTAGATTGTACTTTAGGGTGAGGAAGGATCCTTTAAACTCTTTTGTAGATTTAGAAAACAAGGAAGTCATTTTTAGCAGAATTATATTTATTCGAATGGAATTAATTCTTGTATCAGGAACCCTATTGCAGTCAGCTTAAAGAGTCTTCCTGCTTTAAGGAATTTTGTAGAAATCTTAATTACTTAGGATTGTGACGACATGAATGTAAAATATGCGATGTAGAACAGGATCCCATCTGTCTTTAACGCGTTCATATTTATAAAAATATTCCTCGGGTATGACGTAAAGCCAGGGTTCAAATCCCAGGACAGACATCAAAATGATATATGAAAAAAAGTATTTCTTCGGCGACTTCCTCTTAGCAGATTTCTGGCAAAAACTCTGAGTGTGAAATAAAAAATTGCCATGAAAAGTTTGTCAAAAATCTATCGTTCGGAGTCGACTTTAAACTGTAAGTCCCACTTCTCATGTATAAAATTAACGCACACAACATAAGTGGTGTGAGAAACTAGGTCGTAATCCTGGGCTGTAATGACCAATTATGTATGTATGTGTGTATGAAAAAGTGTTCAACCTTAATTTTTTTTATTTCCATAACGCAAAGGGTGTTTTAAAATTCGCCACAAACTTTCTTTTTTCGAAACAAAAATAAAGTCTTCCTGTTTTTTTATGATGTAACTTTTGCTTATTTGTTGATATTTATTCAGTCTTTCATGCTGGGCTTGATATTGTTATTGCATCAGTTCGTCAGTCATCCATCCAACAGTGAGTCACGAGTTTATCACAACAGAAGTTTTTTTTCTATCCTATAAATTTGACTTTTATTACAGAAAAACCATATGAATCTGGGTTTATCTCTGTGCTTTTATTTTATTTTTCCTTCTTAAAATACTTGCTACTGTTGTTTTTGGCTTTAAAATAAATAAAAATAAATAAACAAATTGATTTCATTTTTTGTTGTTATTATTGTTTTTTGTTTTTATTAAAGGGGATTTACATGTTGATTAACTTGCCGCAGCGACAACCTCAACCTCAACCTAATGTAAATATTATGCACAACACCCCCTGTAAATGATGTAAATTTTTATGCTATTGTTGTAGAGGAGGATTTTCTTTTTATTTTAATGTCAATTTATTATTTATTTAAAGGAATTTATTTTTTTCTTTCAGATGTTTAAACAAAGAGAATCAACAAGTTTATCCATAGACAATGAATTTCTAAAGTTTTTTTTTGTTTTTTTTTATTAAAATTTTTTGTTGTTGTTTAGAAATTTTGTGTAAAAGTTTCAGTTTATAAGGACAATTGAAGATTTAAGGGATTTAAGTTGGTTGTATGTAGTTATGTACGTATTATGGACAGTTTGAGTAATCTTTATTGTTGTTTTAAAACATTTAATAAAAAAGTGCTTAAATTCTAAGAATAATTGACGATAACTCAGATGGTTTGCGTCTTAGATTAAAATCCTCTGTAATTCCATTGTCATTTAAATTGTTACTGTAGTTCTATACAAGCTCTCATCTGACTTCAGTCGATGTTAGATCCTTCAGTCCAAGAAATGTGGATTTCACTTAGGAATTTTTTCAAGATAGTCAACGAAGTTTAGCAATTTAGGTCCGAAGGAGACCTAATTGCCGATAACTAAGATGGTTTGCGTCTTAGATTAAAGAGGTCATTCCACTGCCATATAAATTGTTATTGTTGTCCTATACAAGAAAGTATAATAACTTCTGACTTCAGCCGATGTTATATCCCTCAGTCCAAGAAAGGTGGATTACACTCAGGAATTTTTCAAGACAGTCAACGAAGTTTATCAATTTAGGTTAGCAGAAGAGAAAATAGGCAATAATTAAGATGGTTTGTGTCTTAGTCCTCTGTGATTCCATTATCATATAAATTGTTACTACGGCCCTGTGCAGGAAAGTTCAACAACTTTTGACTTCAACCGATGTTAGATCCCTCAGTCCAACAAGAAATCTCTTCAAGACAGTCAAAGACGTTTAGCAATTTATGTTAGCAGAGAGGAAATTGGCGATAACTAGGATGGTTTGCGCCTTAGGTTCAATAAGAGAATACACTGCCATATAGGAGAGTTCAATAACTTCTGACTTCAATCGATGTTAGATCATTCATTATAACAACAAATCACTTCAAGACAGTCTCAAGGAGTTTAGCAATTTTTTCTTATTTCTTTCAATACGTTAGAGATCAACGGAATGAATTATATCGGCAAACCGTGGGTCTCTATTAGATAATGTGTAGTTATCTCACCAATCACTCTTTTCTGTTTACAGAGCAATACATCAGATTTTCAGAAAGTATAGGCACTTTCATTCATAACACATTCAATTGCAACATACGTTCGACTTGAGCACTAAGCATGGTTGTTAGGATAACTACTAAGTTTACTAGTTCACGTCCGCAATCTTCAATCTCCTCCTTGACTTTTATTCAGTTTTTTTTTTGTCACATACAGAGATTGATAAGCATCGCAATGTTGGATCAACGAATTAGATAATGCTGGCTGCCTGGTTCACATCACATAGTTAGGTTTGGAAGCAAGGATAGGAGAGGTCACTGAAATCATCAATAAACTTCTTGTCTGGAGTTATTGAGGAAATGTAGGCTTTACTTTTCGATAATGCATGAAGATGTTGATTGGACTGTGGGGTTGCAAGTGACCAATGTCCAAAGCTTAATCCTACAGCCTGACACAAATTTTAAAGAGAGTGGAACAGAGTAGAGAGCTATTATAGGATCTTTCACGGGGCCTTACCGCTTCAGACGTCAGCGTCAAAGTTCATTTTTGGCACAATGAGCAACCAAAGGCACAACGAGAGGAGTTAAAGCGCTCACAATATGCAATGTTGTGAGGAATTTGTGGACGATGGCAAATTTGAATTATACATTTTCTGGAAAAATGAAAATCACAACGGGATTACGTCCTCGGTTTTTACTCTCAACTACTCATGTTGCGTGTGTTGATTTAATCGACCATGAACGACAAATTTTTTGAGAAGCTTTTCATGACAATTTTATTTGTATCTCAGAGTTTTTGCCAGAAGACTGTTGAGAGGAAGTTGCCGAAAGAAATATTTCTTTTCATTTTTCGTTATTTTCAAGATGTCTGAGTCAGGATTTGAACCACGGTCTAATAAGCTAACACACTAAAAACTATACTATGGCGGCTACTAGCCACATGACTAGTTTGATGAGCCATTACTCTCGCGTATTTGAGCAAACTATAAATTTTTTTGTGTGTATGCAAAAATGTTCACGTGTACATGCGCAAGCCACACAATTCTAAAGCTGGAAAACATCGTTACATTTGCTATTATGGAGATACCCGCCAAAATTCCGCAAAAAACTAAGCCAAAATTGAAGCTCAAAGATGGGCCACTTTCGCCATAACTGCGTGAAATATTTACATGAAATAATTTTTAAGAATAAATGCCAGACGCTTATTTTCCGACCCGAATTAATATTTCACTAATTTTAAAAATTTTCGTTCTTTTTTTTTCAAATTTTCAAAGTCCAGACGGTATAAGTAGCAGCATAACAGAATTACTTTTACCTTTTATGTCTTGGCAATGATTGTTGTATACCTTTTGGATTTTTTATTTCTCTGAGATCTGATTGGAGCTCAATTGGTTAGGTTAGGTAAGGTTGGAGTGGTAGCTCACTTGAGCACGCATAGCGGCCTATTGTAATGCTACGGTTAAAAGCAGTCCTCGTACGCCACCGAACTCATCGAAGAAGTTGGTCAGCGCTGGGGCTGCACAATAAAATGCGACTACCCTAAGGGTGCAAACAGAGTGAGCGCTGAAAGCCGATCCTAGATTGTCAGTGCGATAAAGATTGTCAGTGCGATAAAACTGATTACATACAAGTCAATATAAATAAGCTTGTGTATAACACAGTGAACGCCGACAAGAGCAGAGATCAAAGCCGATGAGTGCGAGAAAACAGTTTCAAAGCGTTTTGCGCGCTTTTTTGCATTGTTGATGTTTACTTTTTAGTATGCAGTCGTGTACATTAGGGTACATTGTTGAAATTTAGCTGGATATTTGCTTAAATCACTATATAAATGATGAAATTCACCAAATTCATTCCTTTTTAGTGTAATTGGATGTTTTCCAAATTTACACTAGGAGAAGCAAAATACTCTTCATCAGAGGAATCCATTACATTAAATGAACAAGAAGACTAAATTACATAAAAGCAAAACACATGCAATAAACAGAATTTCAGCGCTGATTCTCGCATTCACTGTGTTATATACAAATTTTCTTCTCGCATGAAAATAAGCGTCAATAAGCTCGGCTCGGCTCCGCTCGGCATCAGTGCTCACTCTGTTCGCACCCTCAGCTGGAAAACAGCCTGAAAGTTTTATAAACGAAGGTATGTTCTTGATATAAGTGGCATACCCAATTCAATTGGTGGGGGTTCGGAAGGAGTATACCTGCTCATTGGTGTTTTATAAAAAATATTATTTTCACATGAAACGTTATTATAAAACCAATTTCACCACATTGTAGACTGAATCCATAAATCCTCACAAATGCCCCTGACTATTTGTATTCAGTTCCCATTGTAGACATTGCAGTTATTGTTGATTTTTTTTTGCATATTTTAATGCACATTTTTGATGGTTTTGTTTTTATTTTTTTGAGAAGGCTGTTAATAAATTATTTTCAGACAAAAAATTTTTTTTCGCTTCATGTATTAAATATTTTTGTGGGTATTTCGTTTCGCTTTTTTTGGAAAATGATTAACTGCCCCATGCATTCTTATTACGCAGAATTGAAATTTTTTATGCTGCAATTCCAAAGAAAAAAAATTTATTTTTTGGAGGATCTATGGCTAGTGTTACAACGAATTTTCTTTTTTTGTGTGTGTTTGATTATAATTATGATTGCAATCAAATGAACTTGAAATACTTGCTACGAGTCACTCAGTGTCTTATGCACTGTACACACATAGATGACTTTATTATCAAGACTATTAAGATGTCAAGCATGCATGTACAATGTACATATGTATTCATTTATTCATACATTAATGCATCATGTGCTGTATAGTGAGTCAACAATTTATCATTTGCTGGTAATTAATACTTTTATGAATGATAGTCTGTCTATCTGTGTGCCATAATAAATTATTGTGAGTAGAAAAATATTATGAAATAAATTATAAACAATTGTTTTTAGGCAATTAAATAAATTGTTTGGGTGATTAGAAAATATCCAAAAAACAAGAGGAATTTATTACGGCTTCAAAAATATTTTTAAGTCATAAAATACGTGGGAGGCCTTTTTTCTCAAAACTTAATAAACTTGCTTCGAAATAAAATAAAGGTACTTACTTAGTCGTCGTAGTCTAGTAGCTGGTGCGTTGGCTTATTAGACGTGAGGCCATGGTTCAAACCCCAGGTCAGACATTTCCAACCAAAGGAAATCAGAATATTTCTTGGGCGACTTCCTCTCAGCAGATTTATGGCAAAAACTCTGAGAGTAAAATAAAATTGCCATGAATTGTCGTTCGAAATCGACTTTAAACTGTAGGTCACGCCACTCGTGTATACAATTAATACAGACAACATAAGTGGTGTGAGAAGCTGGGTTGTAATGCCTACTGAAATGTTGTAATGACCAATTATGTGTGTATGCATGTACGCACATATGTCCCTTAGGCTTCAAGACGGAGGATCTTCAAGATCGGATGTAAACTCTTTTCCCTCCTATGAGTTTAAGCGTGTGAGTGAGAGTCCCAGGACTTCAGTTGTGAGGGCTTGTCTTGGTATATAGAGGCACAAACGTTGGTAAAGTCATTGTTTGTTCAAAGCTGGGGCTCATATTTGCCTGTGGATCCTACCTCAGAGGATGCCATGAGGTGTCATACGAAAAATCGTTGAATGATCTATTCCGGCCGTCGCTTGAAACCTGCGTGTATAGAGTCCGGCAGAAAGTGGTACACTTCCCACCTCATTGCATATATTCTCGGAGGATTGGAGCAATGGACAGCCATTGTTTACCAACAAGCCTGTCAGTTTAGTTTTGAAGCCGATTTTAAAAGATCCTGGTGATATCGCCTTTACCTGGCTGGAGATACATCGCACGAAAAATACTCTTTTACCACAATTTGATTTACAAACGAATACCAGCGGCTCAGGTACCGGTGGTCCTGGTGTTACTGGTGGCACTGCTGGTGGTGGTGATGCTGGTGTTATAACAACAACTGGTACTAGTGGCAATGATACGTTAGGTGAATTAGGATTCTATCCAAAAGAGTCGGACTGTGAATATAAATGTCCTGAAATACATGCCTGCATAGCTGCCACATTGTGGTGTGATGTCCATCACAATTGTCCCTCCGGTTTCGATGAATCCGAAGAAGAGTGCGGTGCGTCACGTAAACTAGCCGAACTGCCAGGCGGTGTCTTTGCAGCATTAGGCTGCATAGCAGCTGTCTTCCTGACATAGGCTGCAGCCGGTCTACCGGGATACTACAGTGTGATATATCGACAATAAAGAAGAGTGCAGCCTGATTGAAGGACGAAGAGTTGTTAATTTTAGGATATTGTAGTTGAGGTGTTGTTCTCTGGGACACTAAAAATAAAAATAAAAACAAAAATAAAAATAAAAATAAAGAAATTAAAAATAAAAAATAAAGACTTCTTGAAAATGAAATTGTTTTTCTTTCATTTACTAAGCGCCAACTGAATACCAAATGTCATCAGAGCATAGGTCATTCTATTCCTAAGTTAAGGTGTTTTTAAACCTTTCATGCTCACTGTTTATGTATTTCCTCAATACCATATATTTGTTTATATCAAGTTATTCTCATAATAAATATTAAAAAAAAAAATAAAAAAAATAAAAAAATTGTTTTGGCATATAAATCACGTTTTCCGATTTTTGTTTTCTACTCAAACTGTTTGTTTATTTTGAATAAAACACTAAAACAATAAAACAATTAAATTATAAAACAGTGAATTATTGTATCATATTTCATCAAAAAATTTTATTGTATTCAAATTTCGATGAGTATTTAACATGGCCTACTAAACTGAATTGAATAATAAACAGACATCTGAGCCTTGAAAGGCGAGTGACTGCATTTAGGTTGTGCTCAGTTTTACTAAAAGATATATGGGATATATTATTATACAATAACTTATAAAAGTAATGCACGCAGGGTTTCAAAATGTAGTATAGAGTAGGGAAACAGTGGAGACCAGAGTACTGAGATCCATCGTTATGAGTAAGGAAATCATAATTTTTAAGGTGAAACCATATTTTTCATGGCAATTTTATTTACTATCAGAGTTTTTGTCAGAAATCTGCTGAGAGGAACTCGCTGAAGATATATTTTTTCATTCTTTCGATTTGTTGGAAATCTCTAACCTGGGGTTTGAACCATAGTCTCACTTCTAATAAGTCCACATACTGCTTACTAGATTATGGCGATTTCAAATACCTATGAGTAAGGAAATCATAAATTTCATGGTGGAACTATACATACATATGTACATAATTGGCCGTTACAACCCTTCGGTCAGGATAACGGCTTAGCTTCTCACACCACTTATGTTGTGTTCGTTAATTTTAAACATGAGTGGCGGGATCTACAGTTTAAAGTCGACTCCGAACGACAGAAGTTTGAGAAACTTTTCATGGCAATTTTGTTTGCTCTCCGTAGTTTTTCCCAGAAATCTGGTGGAACTATTCAGAATACTAAAAATAACAACCTAGCCATTCAGATCAAATTACTTCGCTATTTGAGGCAGTTTAACTGGACCAACTCCAGATTTTGCCTTCAGCAGAGATTCACTGAAAGGGAAAATGAAGTCGCCGTAGTCTAGTATGTAGACTTTAATCGTGATTGAAACTCCGTGATTGAAACCCTATTTCAGACATCTCGAACACATCGAAATATGATAAAAATTTTCTTTTGGAGACTTCCTGAAGAGATTCTTTTTTTGAATAAGTATTCTTCTACAGCCATTTGAAGGTCACTTACTATGCTCAGCCTTCTTCTAGATAGTCTGTTGCATAAGTTAGACAAAAGCCCGTGGTTCAAACCATGACAGCTCGAAATGGGAAAAAATATTTCTTTCAGTGACTTTCCTACAGCAGTCTATTGACAAAAACTCTGAGAGTAAAATTAAGTTGGCATATTGAGTTTCTCAAATATTTGTTTGGACATTACTTTGACATAATGACAGATGGCCGTATTCTTATAAGTAGTGTGTTGGCTTAATAGTCGCGAGCCCATTGCTCAAATCCTAGCTCAGACGTCTTGATGAACTAATTATGAAAAAATTCCTTCGTCAGTTGTTAAGAGTTCTGGCAAAAATTGTGAGACTAAATAAAGTGCCATCAAAATTTTCTCAAAGATCTGTCGTTAGGAATTGACTTTAAGCAGTAGGTGCCGCCTAAAATTAACACACACAACATGGGTCGTGTGAGGGGCTAGGTTGTAATCCTGTCTAATACGGTGTTCAGATACTTCATTGCGTAAATCACAATAAACGCCATTATTGAGCTCAATATTTCAAATAAAATTTCAATTAATTATTTTTATTAATTATTGCGCAAATTGTTATAATATTGAGTAAAACTTCAAATGAAGCACTGTCATAAGTATGTTCAGTGAGCATTTTACAATTGTCCGAACTCTTTCTGTTGATATTTGACAACTCAAAAAGAAAATAAAAACAATGTTGTTGAAACAACCAGCTGTTTCGTTTACCAGCTGTCAAATGAATATTAAATAAGTAGCTGAACTGTGTATATTATTATGTCTGAACACTTAAAATATTGTACTCAATAAACAGAATATTGACTCAATAAAAGTGCATATCTGAACATAGTATAAAGGGTTGTAATGTACGTAAAGTACATTCCGCACATTACTTTGGTGTCATAATATGCGTAACAAACTAGCCTATCAGATCAAATTACTTTTCGACTTACAAAAATTTCTCTGGACCCATTCCATAATTTGCCTTTAACAGGAATTTCTTGGAAGGGGCAAAATGTCACTAAGAGTGTGGAGGGACTTGATGTCACTTTCGAAGGCAATTACAGGTTACTATAATTGCAATAAAAGCCTGTACACGATGGGAATTTGCAATATTTGCACACTCTGCCGTGGGAAAAGGAAGTGATAGGCATAGGATAGGATATACATACCCCTACAGACCCCTATTTGGGTCGCTTGTTTAGTGTACTTAGCCTGTGATTGACATGGCTATGCATTAACATTGGTCGCATAGCATTTTGTGACTGATCATACGTTTATTACATTACTTTACATTACTCTTAATCACAGTGCTGTATAACGAGGTCTCGGTAAATGATTGCCATGATTCATTCATCAGTTTGTTCTTGTTTTTATTCATTGATTTTGCTTTTTTTTCATTAAAAGCAAAACATTTCATTTAAGATTTAATTTATGTTTTTGACCATAAAAAGTAAAAAATTAAAACAAAAAGAAAACGAAAGAAAAGTTTAAACAATTGGCCATAAACAAATAAACTTTATTTTATTTACTTATTGTTTTTGTATTTGTTTTTGGTTTTATTTCTGCCATATTTCGTTGGCGTTGTATTTCTACAATGTAGGCCATTAACGACATCATAATGAATACAACAAAAATATTGTTCATCTGCTGTTTTCAATTACCGCCAACCAACAACACACGTTACCGTAACGTAATGTAATCAAGTTCAAAGCGGCAATAATAAAAAACTTTGATTTGATTTCATTTGATTTCCTTAAAGAAACAGTTTTTCTTATTCTCTGCCTCTGCCTCTGCCACTGCCTTTGCTTTTGTTTTCGTTGTAGTTTTTTTTTGGTTTGAAAATTTTTAATGAAATTATTTGCCAGATGTGACCATTAGGAAGAGCGCAGAACACAAATGATTAGAAAGAAATTTAATTAAATTTATTACACATTTGTACACACATTGTTGCTTTTGTAATATTGCATGTAAACTACGGTGTATACTTTACTTGACTTTACTTTACTTTACTTAGCATCTTCTGCCTTGACTTTCATTAAAAGTTTTTGGCAAAATCTGTGCATCTGCCTCTGTATTTAGTTATTATTGCCAAATAATTTTTGTCTTCTATTCGTTCCTTTTTGTTTTGTTTTGTGATTTCACTTTCAAGCTTTATTAGTAGTCTTCTGTGATGTGTGTGTATCTGTATCCTAATTTGTAATCTGAGTCAGTCAGAGTGTTTTGTTGAATGAATTTCAATCAATTATATGATGTCTACATCCGTTCAATTTGAATGGCATAAATGGGGTAAAAGACCAGAGACAGAATGGAGAACATCTGCAACAATTACACCGTATGTGTGTATAAATGTATACTCGGGGGTATCTATTTAGACATTTGATTGAAGTTGAAATATTTGTTTTTGGCCAAGGAAAATAATTTTTGGTAAATGAGTTATATTTTCTATACAGAGATACGTACATACATACATATGGGCTATAAAAAGATTTTTACTAAGGACAGCAAAACAATAACATCATTAAGGAAAGAATAATATTTAATAAAATAATGTGTACCATGCATACATATTTACATACATACATCGCATTCATTAAAATAAAATTTTTTTCAAATCCTTTAGCACATTTGGTTGACAGTAACAAAGGAGGAGTAATCAAGCAGTCACTTTCAGTTTTAATTTTGGGCAGAAAACGAAATGCGATTTAAGATTTGTTTTAATGTTGGTCTCTCATCCCAATCAATGAACCAAAATGCAATTGCTCCTACTCAATGTCTTATATGTGCGGTGTGACCCAATGTTCGTGCAGTACGCCATATACATAGGTGCCTATATCTAGTTACGCATCGTAACAACTTATGAAACGCAACTATTTAGTTCACATTACTACTTACGTTACTACAAATGTAGCGTAACTAATGGGTGATTTTTTAAGAGCTATAGGAAAATTTTTCAATAAAAAAAAAACACATAAAATTCAGAAAAATGCATGAAATCTTTATTTGAATTGATAGCACGGTCAATATAATTTAATGTTTGAAGATTATTTCATGCAAATGTTGACCCCGATTGCGCCTCAAATGGTCCATCCGCTTAGTCCAATTTTGGCATACTCTTTCCAACATTTCGGACGGTATCTCACGAATAAATGCTTCAATGTTGTCTTCCAATGCGTCAATTGAAGCGGGCTTGTCTGTATAGACATGAGCTTTAACATAGCCCCACAAAAAATAGACTAAAGGCGTTAAATCGCACGATCTAGGCGGCCAATTGACCGGTCCCGAACGTGAAATAAAATGTTCACTGAACTCGCCTCTCAATAAGTCCATTGTTACGCGTGATGTGTGGCATGTGGCACCGTCTTGTTGAAACCACATGTCATGCAAGTCAAGCTCTTGCATTTTGGGCAAAAAAAAAAGTTGGTTATCATCTCACGGTAGCGCTCACCATTCACAGTTACGTTACGATTCGCAGCATCTTTGAAGAAGTACGGTCCAATGATGCCACCAGCCCCATAAGCCGCACCAAACTGTGACTTTTTCTGGATGCATTGGTAACTTTTGCAATGCTTCTGGCTGATCTTCACTCCAAAATCGACAATTCTGCTTATTTACGTATCCATTGAGCCAAAAATGAGCTTCGTCGCTGAACACAATTTTTCGATAAAGAAGTGGATCTTCGGCCAACTTTCCAAGAGCCCATTCACCAAAAATTCTGCGTTGCGGTAGGTCGTTCGGCTTCAATTCTTGCACCAGCTGTATTTTGAAAGGCTTCACACTTAAATCCTTCCGCAAAATTTTCCACGTTGTTGAGTAACCGAGGCCCAATTGCTGCGAACGGCGACGAATCTATAATTGATGGTCATCATTAACACTGGCCGTTACAGCAGCGTTTTTTTCTTCAGTTCGCACTCTACGTAAGCGTGTTGGTGGTTTAATGTCCAACAATGTAAATTTGGTGCGATATTTTCAGTGGGTCGATTAAACTGACCATAAAATGGAAGAAGCGCGTGATGCAAGCGTTGTTCGTTTGTAAGACGATTCATGGCTAAATT
The DNA here is from genome assembly GCA_936449025.2 of Sarcophaga subvicina. Classification (NCBI taxonomy): domain Eukaryota; kingdom Metazoa; phylum Arthropoda; class Insecta; order Diptera; family Sarcophagidae; genus Sarcophaga; species Sarcophaga subvicina. The sequence goes on along the minus strand of OW388083.2, from coordinate 100,073,739 downwards.
ACAGACCAAACTGATGATGTTTGACAGTGAAACAAAACACGAAACGTGCGTGAGCTGTTTAAACCAGTGTTGTCAAAAAGATAATAGCTAAAAAATCACCCGTTACTTAACTAACTAACTGCAGCTTCTTCTATAACTCTGCTGCAGCTAGTATTCTATACAGCTTCCAGTTGAATCGTTTTCCATCTTAACATTATTAGGTCTGTTTAGATACCGAATTAGAGAGGAGCCATTTATTTGCACACTTTCAGCTTGTCTGCATAAAATCTCCGAATGGCGTCGTTGAGGTACATTACTAATATGTCGCTTATAACTTGGGTTGGCGTAAAATTGGAAAATTAATTTAAAAGCTTTGATCGTTGATACCAACATATTAATCAAGTGTGTAAGCTAACATGCCCTTTGAATGCTTTCTAGGGTTTTTAAAACATTGTATTCTACAGTATCTTGCCTTAAGCGCGTCGGACTTTTAAATTTAAATAAAACAAAGTGTATGTAAAATATCATCGAAATTTTTTATTCGTTTGAAAAACCTATGAAATATACCAGCGTTTAAATGTGTGGTACGATTTCTATGGGTGGATTGCATCTGAAGTATCTAATTTTCTATGACTCAGGTGTATAAATCAGATTAAATTTGAGTAATGGCATGTGTTCTTAGAAGATAGCTGTATATCGTATTTGCATACAACTGCGACTTCAGAAAACCGAACAAGAAAAAGTCTAACGGAGTTATATCGAACGATATTGGAGGCCAGTTCATATCACCTCTATATGAGATGACCGTGCCCTTATTCGCTAGTGCATGATATGTGATGTGGAATGAGCTGTGCGGCATGTAGTGTTGCCCTATTGAAACCACACGTCGTTGTCGTTTAGATTATTCAGTTCAGGCCAAAAGAAGTTGGTAGTTATCGATCTACAGTGTTCGTTGTTGACAGTAATCGCTTGGCAACATCGTTCTGAAAGAAGTTTGGGCAAAATAATGGTGGCAGCCCAAAACCCCTTCTAAACTGTGAGATATCCCGTGAGTGGATTGAACGCTCTTGGATCTCATGTGATTTGGTAATTTTTTTTGTTCACGTATCCATTCATCCAGAAATAGGCCTTATTACCGAAGATGATTTCTGATTACAATTAGGATTAGTTGCCAACTCATCCAGAAATAGGCCTTATTACCGAAGATGATTTCTGATTACAATTAGGATCAGTTGCCAACTGCTTCAGGAGCTTCTACAATATGGCCGTTATCAAGTGTCAAAGTTCTGCAGTTGCTGTTGGGAGACGTGAACTGTCTTATGTACGAATACATATCTCATGCAGTGAGCGTCAAAAGAAACTGTAAGACTACAATAAATTTACTTTGAAAAATTACCGTTATCTTTAAGAAGTTTTTGATTGTTTAATTGCCAGAGAATAAAACTGTAAATATTATAAATTTTATTGTAATCTACTTAAGTGATAAAAATTCAGTTCAGTTTGGTGGTTGTTAGTATCTTATCCAAGGTATATATTTTGACGTTCACTGTATTTCGGTAGATATTTGAAATGTATTTTGTGTGACAATTACTACGTATTCAACTATATTGATTCATTACAGCACCGTTGCAATGTGGCTTATATTTCCATGTTTAATCTACACTATGATACAACGAATTTAGCTCGAGGGAAATAAAGAGGGTTTATACTTGAGAATTGAAATTTTTAACAAGGTACTCGTATGCTAAGAGCAAATCCATTCTTGATCGATTAGCCAATGGATCGCACCATGAATTACACAATGGAATATATTATTTAGTCGTAATATTCGTATGTGGAATGCTCTTCCTGCAGAAGTTTTCCTTGTTACTTACATTGTAAACAGATTCACATGTAATATGCTTCCTTCCTATAACATACAGTGAGCGTCAAAAGAAACTGTACATTAATATATATATATATATATATTAATACATTACGGTTTTTTTATTTTAAAATTGTTTTATTGTCAGTTTTTAAAATTGAAACAAAAAAAATACAAAAAAATATCGAATTATTGTCAAATTTTTTCGGGAATTCTCCTTAAGTGGTAAAAGTTGAGTTTTATGGTTGTTAGAATTTTATCCATTTTGTATAGTTTTTTTTGACGATTACTGTATTTTTTTTGGTTTGGGCGCAATGCTCTGCGGATTTTCCCTTAAATGCTTGTTGATCGTTAAAAAAAAACCAAAATTTTTAGTGTGGCTTAGTCCAGTCTAAGATTTTAAAGAGAAAATTACTGCGAATTCATTATATTGTTAGCTTCAACGGTGACTAAATTTTTCGTTTTGCTCAGACAATATTTATTTCTTATATTGACTGTTTAATAAAAATAATGTTTACTTATACGAAATTTAATATTCAAAATAACAAAATAAAACAATAAATAAAATGAGAATGAAATGAACACATGTTTGAAATGTGTACGCGATTCAATTACCAAATAAACGCTTTTTTATTATTTTTTAAATTTTTATGTTCGATTTTATTTGCAATTTGAATGAATATTTTTTTCTTTTCTTCTATTTTTTTTGTGTGTGTTTATTTGCTGTAGAAAACCTATAAATCTTTCAAAATATTGAAACATTACCAAATATTGTCTACTTTTAGTCGGGCACTCACTCACTCACTCATTCGCTCAGTTGGTCAGTTGATATCTGTTCGTATTGACAGTCAATTCAAGGGGCTCTCTATTGACATATTGATGTGGACAAATCAAGTGTTTGTCTATATGTAACGAAATAAATGCCAAAATTTGTTGTCACTCTTACTTTAACATGCGATAACGATAATTTACATTTAAAATTTTAGTTTTTTTTTTCAAACATTTTAAGAGGATTTGTAGTATAGCAGTGAGTTGTTAAACAGTTTTTTTTTAATTCAGTTTTTAATATCCAATATACACTACACTACACTAAGTCTACTTATTTGTGTACCACCAAAGCTTAACTTGCTTTCGAATAAAATTACTGGCTTACATGGAATTTGTGTTGCATGTCATTGAAGAAAAATTATTGGTACATAAATTGTTAGTTTAGAATTATTAAAAACATAACGATTAGTTATATAATTTCACTATTTGGTTTACGTATAACAGCTAAAAACGAGATGTAAAATAAAGTGTAGTACAAAATAATCCATTAGTTTTGCCAGGAAATCGCCGCGGAAATATTTTTTCATATTTCGTTTTGCTGGAGATTATCTGACCTGGAGTTTGAACCGTGGCCTCATGTCTATTAAGCCGAAACACTACCTACTAGACTTCGGCGACTTTCTTGACAATCAGTTCTCGTTTGCCACCAGGATGGGATATGTGGGTGAAATTTCCGTATATCTTCCATTTTTGTTTTCGTTATTTTAAGGAACTTAAAAATGCCAAAAAAATATATCCCCCAATTCTTTTTATTTCTTTGCTTTATTCCAGTCAAGTGAAGCAGGTGATTGGTCCACAGTAAAAGGTCTTAGAATAAGTGAGCACCTAAAGCAGTTTCTAGGTTGACAAAGTTGCCACCTGTCTTACTTACTTACTTATTTGATTGATCATTACAACCTTTTAGTCAGAAGTACAGCAAGCTTCTTAAATCACCCATGTAATGTGTGTTAATTTTATGCATTCATGGCGAAACCTACTGTTGTATGTATCTCCCCTTCTTATTATTATTTTTTTGCTTTGTCCCACTGTAGCAAAGCAGGTGATTTGTACATTGTAGAAGATCTTAGAATAAATGAGCTGCTGAAGCAGTTTTTAGATTGATAGAGTTGCCATCTGTCTTACTACTTTAGTTAGGTTTACGACCTAGCTTCTTACACAACCCATGTTGTGTGTGTTAATTTTATACAACCATGGTGGGACCTACAGTTTAAAGTCGATTTCGAACGATTGCTAAGAAACTTTACATGACAGTTTTATTAACTTTCACAGTTTTTGCCACAAGTCTTAACAGCTGAAGAAAATTTTTTTTTCATATTTAGTTGGTCGAGACGCCTGAGCAAGTCAAAGACTTACGACTAATCAGCCAACACCCTACGTATTAGAATACTGCCATCGGTCATTGTCTCAAAAACCACGGCGGATAATGAACTTTGCTCATTATATAACACATAACTGGTCATTACTTTTATTTCAGACAGAATTACAACCTAGCTTCTCATCACACCACTTATGTTGTGTATATGAGTGGCGGGACCTACAGTTCAAAGTCGAGTCCGAACGACAGATTTTTGAGAAACTTTTTCATGGCAATTTTATTTGCTCTCCTAGTTTTGCCAGACATCTGTTGAGTGGAAATCGCCGATGAATTATTTTTTTATATTTCCTTTTTGATCGAGATGTCTGACCTGGCTTTTGAACCGGGGCCTTACGTCTATTAAGCCAACACACTACTTATTTGAATACGACCATCTCGCATTGTCACAAAAACCACTGCCTACTTTGAAAATTCATTAAATATAGGGATGATGAACTTTATACATTCAGTTTCTCAAAACGCTGATATGTGCGATGATGATACATCCTGATGTTTTATGCTGATATTATCTCTTCCGAGGTAACAGAAGGTTTGTAAGTGAATTATTTGAAGACTGAATGATGCCTTTTAAATCATAAATAAAATTCCTAAATCGTAGTCGCAGTAGTCTAGTAGGTAAGTAGTAGGTAGTGTGTTGGCTTATTAGACGAAAAGCCTGGGTTCAAATCCCAGGCCAGACATAAAAACAAAATACAAAAAGTGTTTCTTCGGCGACTTCCTCTCAGCAGATTTCTGGCAAAAACTCTGAGAGTAAATAAAATTGCCATGAAAAGTTTCTCAAAAAATCTGTCGTTCGGACTGTAGGTCCCGCCACTGATATATAAAATTAACACACACAACATAAGTGGTGTGAGAAACTAGGTCGTAATCCTGACTGAAGGGTTGTAATGACCAATTATGTATGTATGTAAATCGTGTTAAAAATTGTTTGCGTTTGTAGCCAAGAACTTTACTGGCTATATAAACTGCACAGTGTGCACATTTTTCCCTTTAATGTGGATGTTGACACAAAATTCGGTGTTTATTACCCCACAGTTCTAATCATTTAAAAGAAATTGGGTAACGCACACAAATTAACAGTAAAAATGATTCATTGGTTTTTGCTTTATTAAAATCACTTCCCCTACTTTGTTTGCTTTCGCCACACTGTGCCATGTAAAATTAACCGTAATGAACATGCTTTCGGTTTTGTAATGCTTGTTGAGTGACCAAACATGAGTGTGTGTGTGTTTGTATCTCCTCTTCCTTTACATTGTGGTCATGTTCTTGCCTGTGTGGCTTAATTTGAAACCAATAATTATTTCAAAATTAATTTGACAAGTCAATTAGTTTCATAAAAAGCAAAAACAAAAACAACAACAACACAACTTTGAACAACAGCTCTATGGTGACAAATTTCCAAAATATGCAAATATTAGTCAGGCGAGTGTCAACATGTTTCCCATTCATCTGTCGAAAGACAGAAGACAAAACATATTGGAATACGCATTTCGAATAACTTCAAGTAATTGGAGGCCAATTGTTTTTGAGGATGTTCATTCAAGTGACATACATAGAAAACGTCAAACAATAATTGTGAGTGTATACATATGCGATGTTAATGTACAAGAATCTACAATTACTGCCAAGAACGGTACACTAATATTCACCCATAAATAACAGTAACATTAATGAACAATAACGGCAAAGTGTGAAAACATACGTACATTTTCGTCATTTGCCTGAATGGTAATGGAAAACCAGCAAAATTAAGAATGACAAGCAACACAAGGCCAGACAACACATACACGCACGGCTACTAAATGGAGTTCAGTTCAGTTGATTTGGTTGGTTGGGGCCGGCTACTCATGTCTTTGTTTTTAATTTTTTTTTTGTTTTAACACTCATAGCCAGCCAGCCCACAGCTGTTAAAATTCCAAAAGATACAATTTCATAAGAACAATGCCACGAAAAACAAATAGAATTTAAAACAAAAAAAATACAACATAACGACAAGACAAAACCATTTTAAAGATTTACAATACATTTGCTTTGTGTCTTGCAAATAATTGTTTGTACGTGAAATTCATTAATAAACACCAGCAACAACAAAAACAAAAAGAAGACAATGAATTGTAATAAAACAAACAAACAGTATAAGTTGTATTAATTTGCATACGTTTAATGTATTTATTACTACCAGCAAATATTCAAATTTTTAGCCAAATACTGTTCGTTTGTAGTTTTAAGTTAAGGCCACTCAATGGAAAATCATGAAAAAGAGTTTGTTTTTCTTCTCTGTTACAAAACAATTTTCTAAGGGAGTGCCTATCAATACTAATGACTAAGAAAAGGTAGCAAATTGACTTTTAAGTAAGTCATGCAATTCAGAAATTGAAATTCTAAATAAAGTTTATAGCCTACGCCAATAACTACGGAAATTCGTATATCAAGCCCTTCGGCATAGCATTGTTTAATGGCAGAGGAGTGGAGAAAGCAATTGGAATTGTTGGTGAAAATGAAATGAGTCTTATACTGCCTTTAAAAGCGGCATCATGCCGTACTTCATAATTGTTCTTCATCTTTAAATGTGGGTCAGTCGAATACTTAACGATTACAATGATTTCAATTTTCAATACTACACGAAAATATTGCCAAGATTTCAACTTTCTTTTCTATTATTCAACGTTTTACACTCAGAGGATGTAGTAGCGTTATTGCCTTGTGCACAATACTTCATTATAAACACAATAAACACAACGCAGCAAGCACAGCAAATTTGCAGCAACAATTTGATTGTTGTCGCGTTGCCTTTGAAACAATTATTTCCATATACATCAATGTATTCCACTTTTGCATAGCGCTTATTGTGTTTGTAGCATTACATTCACAATGACCGGGTTCTACACATATCTTCACATTATACACCTAAACGCCAGAGGATTCACTATATTTCTAACCAATACAGGCTCATGCTTCAATATGCTATAAACACAATAAACGCAACGCAGCAAACTTAGGAATTTTGCAACAACAATTTGCTTGTTGTGGCGTTGCCTTTGAAACAATCATTTCCATATACACCCATGTAATCTTTTTTGAGATATTGCTAAGCTTGCTGCGTTGCGTTTATTGTGTTTGTAGCACTACATTCACAATGAACGGGTTCTATTTTTTCCCATTGAACATCTAAACGACAGAGGATCGCTATGTTTTTGACAATTATTGGCTTACTAATACAGATTCTTTCTTACCCAACTACTCAAATAGAAAAACTGGATACGTTAGTGCTAAAAAAGACTACCGGACCCTTAACAAAAGAATTCAGCCGCAAGCAAAATTGTATAACACGACTTGTAGAATCTTGGTACAACGTTTGAGAATGCAAGAGCAAAAGTAGTCGCGTAAGAATATTATGAAATTACTTCAGCTCTCAAAGTGAACGAAAGTGTGCGTATACCAACTACACACATAATTGGTCATTACAATCCTTCAGTCAGGATTACGATCTAGCTTTTCATACCACTTCTATTGAGTGTATTATACCTACACTTTAAAGTCAACTCCGAATGACAGATTTTTGAGAATTCTCTCTCGGAGTTTTAACCAGAAATCTATTGAGAGGAATTCGCCGAAGAAATGTTTGCTCATATTTCGTTTTGTTGGTTATGTATGACCTAGGGGTTTCAAATGTGCGTATACATAATAGGCCATTACAACCTTTTAGTCAGGATTATGGCCTAGCTTCTCACACCACGCATGTTGTGTGCGCTAATTTTAGACATGAGTGGCGGGAGCTACAGTTTAACGTCGACTCCGAACTACAGATTTTTGAGAAACTTTTCATGGTAATTTTCCCAGTAATCTGCTGGAAGTCACTAAAGAAATATTTTTTCATATTTCACTTTGGTGTAGATTGTCCGTCCTGGCATTTGAACCATGGCCTCACGTCTACTAAGCCAACACACTACCTACTAGACTACGACGACTTCTCAAATGTGCTCATAAGAAGAGTTATTTTTAATCCTGTCACAGATAAGAATGAACAACTAGAATATTAAAAATATTATTGCTGAATATTGTCCACAACGACAACAAACAAAGCGAGATTGTATTTACTACCATAGCTCCTGATTTAGACATGTCAACGGCACCTACGACAATAAATGAACTCAATACTCCATTGAACATTGTGTTCGAAATGATAAAATCGCGTATTATGAGCGCTGGGATCTGCTAAGTAAAATCTCTTCTCTGTAGTAAAATTAAATAAAGCACGCATAAAGCTATGATTTTGATGAATCATTTTTTTCATTATAATGCTTGCATCTTAACTTTATGTATGAAAAATAATGTCCTTCTACATTGGTGGTAGCAGTCAATACTTTTGAAGGTGTTTATGACTCTCTTTTTTGCACATTTCAGACAGCATCTGGACAAAAACTTAATGAATGTTGGCTTTCATATACTCCAACCTTAGAGTATTAATCGCGTAGATACGGTCCTTAATGTAATCTCACAGTCCCCATATGAAAAAATCGTATGATCTTGATGGACAATTGACGTCGGAAACTTTTCATGCAATTTGTTTTTCGTGACACCGGTTTATTGATATCAGATAATCAGAGTTAATTAAAAGTCGAATATAATACGACTATTCCGCTTGAGTTCATAGTAATAATTACTTCAGGTTTATTTGGTGGAAAAATACATGCTTTTTTTAGATGCAATGATTTTCCACAATCATTTCTGACGTCTTAGAGCGCCCTATGCAACAATTCTGCTTCTTGATAAAACCACTGAGTGTGAAATACGCTTTATCGCTGAAGTAAATTTCATTCGAATCTACAAGGGACAGAGAAGGTTTTAGAGGGTATCAGATATGCGTACATAAACACAATATTTCTCCATTCAGGCTACATTCAAAGCACTGGCTTCCCTTTCATTGGAATACAGGCCAATCGAAGAGTGCTTTGATTATCTTTAACATTTCTGTGTGACAAGCAAAGATGTTCTACACAGAAGTTACGTGTCCCTAAAGGATTGCAACAATTAAATTGCTGATGGGCTTCTTCCTTCGTAGCTTTCTCTGCTAATTAATTTCGAATACAAAACACAGTTTGATTTGCCCAATAATACATACCAAGGTTTTATTCGTGTTCTGTGTGAATTTGCTTGTTTGTAACGTGTTACTCTTTGCCTCTACTGCCACTGTAAAAACTTATATGGTGTAGAGACACTGAATTTTTCTTGCTGCTGATGTGTTTCTCTATGCCATGGCTAAAGGTTTCGGAGGTGATTATTTGGAGAAGAATCAAAGCTATTGTATCTACCGGAATTTAAAACTTATTTGCTCGGGCTTATAATCAAGTACTTTAACAACTAAATCACGCTATCTTAATGCGTTCATTAAGGATTACAACCTAGCTTCTCATACCGCTCATATTGTGTGTGTTAATTTTCTCCATCAATGGCGAAAGCTACAGTTTAAACTCCTACTTTGATTTATCGACTCTCAGAGTTTATGCCTGAAGAATGCTGAGAACTGCTTTGTTGATAAGATTAAACCACAAATCTAAGAAGTGTTTAATATAGTCGACGTTTATCTATATACATACATACACAATTGGTTGTAACAATGCTTTAGTCAGGATTACAACCTAGCTTCTCACAAAACTTATGTTGTGTGTGTTAATTTTATGCATGAGTGGCGGGACCTACAGTTTAAAGTTGACTCTGAACGACAGATTTTTTTTTCCATAACTCTCCGAGTTTTTGCCAGAAATCTGCTGAGAGGAAGTCGCCGAAGAAATTAATTTTTTGTATTTCGTTTTCGGCCTACTAGACTACAGCGGCTTAACGGTCGAACTTTATTTGCTTTCCAAAAAAAAAAAAATTTATTTGAACAATATTTTGTGTAATTCACGAAAATTGTCAAAAATCTTGTTTAATCATGCTATCAATCTTGTTACTAATTTGACAGAGTTTTTGTCAGGTTAGGTTTTTATAGAAAAAAAATCTTTATACCACTCAGATGACTTCTGTTTCTGAGGTAATTGATTTATGAGGCTTTGATCGATTTACGCTACAAAGTCTTACAAAAAGTATTCACGAAACAAACACAAACAACACTTTGTTTTTACAGACAATAACTTGATTCTGTTTTTAATAAATTCTTGAAAATGTAAATTAATTTTAAATAAATTTTTGCTAATTTTTTATTTGATTTTTATTATTTTTCTAATTTATGACGACTTTAAACACTGGCAAACACATTAAAACGAACACTAAAATTCTTAAATTTTTTTGTTGTTGTATTGATTTCACATTAATTTTATAATTTTGACTGCAGAAAACAATCGGAATACAAAACGTCGCCATAAAATTCTAAAACACAGCCATAAAATCTTTATTACGAAATCAGTGTGTCAATTTAGTAGCGTCAATAAACATTTGTAAACAACTGTGAGTATTTGTACTGGTACTACGGCTTTAGAGTGAATGGCATCTTCACACGAATTTTAAGGAAATAACAATTAAAATTAAAGTATAATTGATGTAATTTATTAATTTAATATCAACATCATCCCATCATCATATTGAAATTCGTTAAGTATTATTGCATAAAGAAAAGCAAAAAGTATAACAGAAAGCCAACACCCTTCCTTTTTCTCATTATTTTGTTATCCAAACCCATATCATAAAAGTTATGAACCCCTGTCTGTAATATTTTTTATTAATGTTTGAGTATAAAGCCGCCATGTAGAATCTGTCTTGTGTTGTGGGAAAAAAATGTCATGGAGTGCTTTGTTATCGATTGATCAAGCGTGAAAATTTGTTTTGAAATGAAAAAAAAAAAATATCATTCCAACTGCCTATTAACATAGAGCCGCTTAAATACAAATAAAGAGATCCCAAGAATTTACAAATTTGTTGTTGTTTATATTGATAATCAAATAAAATTCCAAAATCTTTTTTACGAAATATTTAATTTGTTTAAAGTAAAACTTAAAAAAACAGTGATTCTAAGAATGTATTTGGATTTTACTAAGTATTTCCGTAGGAGAGCTTTGACGGGAATTTCATAAAATATTTGAAAAGTAAGCCACTTTTCTACCTACTAGACTATGGCTACTTCGCAAGAATCAAATCACTTCTTTTTATAGTTGTTAAGTTAAAGACTTGATTGCCTTTACGTCTCGCTATTCTCAAGAATACCTTTCGTTAAGAATAGCTTTTTCAACACATCATACTATTCTATAGAACCATTCTAATCTGTTCATTTCTTTACATCCTTTACCTAGTACCAGTACATATTTTCAGACAGTCACAAACCTATTTTTCATTGATTTGATTGGATTTCTTTACACTTTAAAGTGTATCTATTGCCCTAAAAAATATTTAGAGGCTGTTTGGAGTCTACAATTACAATTCTCTGTCTAGCACCTGATATGCACACAGCTGCTACGTCCTGAGATGGATAGTGCATTAATGGATAGTTAGGATATCAAGAATTCCAAAAAAGATTGCACTACGCTCAGGCATTACATAGAACCGGAGATAGGGGTGACGAAGTTAATATAGCCAATATCATCGACCAAAAAACTGCAAGTCATCGATTGAAAAAATGCAAGTTATCGACAAAAAAATGCAACTCATCGAAACAAAAAATGCAACTCATTCACAAAAACGAGAGTCATCGACCAAATAACGCAAGTCATTCAAAAAAAATGCAAGTTTTCGACTAAAAAAAAATGCAACTCATTAACAAAAATGCAAGAAATCGATCAAATAACGTAAGTCATTCAAAAAAAATTCTGGTAATCCATCAAAAAATGCAAGATATAGAGACAAAAAAGTGCAAATCATCGACAGAAAAACAGGTAATCGACAAAAAGATAATAACATTCAAAGTGACAATTTTGCCCGATCGTCACGAAACCTGTTTTGCAGTCCTTGATTCTAGGGCTATCCAATTCACAAGATCCATTTTCCTTACAGTTACAGTTTTTATCAGATTTGGTACGATTTTTTGATCAAATAATCCTTTATTTATAATATTTTCCAATTACTTGTGTATGTTTAAAACAATTTAATTAAATTTCAGTTTGTAATGATGAAATCTTACTAAAATTTATATAAATACGTAACCCTCTCCCTTAATTAAATTTCTTATGGCAATAAATAAAATTTGCTACGGGTTGTGTAACCAGTTATAAAATAAACTCTGCTATCATAAAAAAGTATTTAAGCACCTTATAAGCCAAAATAATAATGTAATCACACATTCAAAATGAACAGAAAAAAACAAAATACCGGCAATAAACAAATTGAAAAACGAAAAAATATGAAAGGGGGGAGGAAGGAAAAAAACAACCAATAACTTGGCCATAAAATTATATTTTTATGATTGCAAAACAAACACACACACATACACACACAAATAAATAATTGAAATTCTAAAACTAATGGTTTCACTTATTTTTTTTATTTTATTGTTGTTGTTGTAATAGATTTTAAAGCAATAAAAAAGGTTAAATGTGTACATAAGTGAGCACACAAGGCTAAAAAAAAAGAACTTCTGAGATACTCCCATAAGGAATCCTTAATTGAAATGGCAAGTGTAACGAGCAGGAAGTTAAAAAAAAAACAAGAATCGAGAAAAACATTGTCGGGCCAATAAAGAGAAACTATTTATTACGACATTTAGTTTTTTAAAGGTAATGAAGAAGCATTTAAAATAATAACGTCAAAAAAGGACGAGAGGAGTTATAATAATTAAGTTCCGAATTTTTAAAATCAAATTCACATAAATTCTTTGATTCATAGCTGACCCCAGCCAATGAATATATTTTTGCTCATAGTTAATGTTAAATGGAAGTCGCCGTAGTAGGTAGTGTGTTATCTTATTAGACGTAAGGCCACGGTTAAAACGCCAGTTCAGACATCGAAACCAAATTTGAAAAAATATTTCTTCAACGACTTCATTTCAGCAGATTTCTGGCAAAAAGTCTGATTGTAAATAAAATTGCCACGAATAGTTTCTCAAAAATTTGTCGTTCTGAATCGACGTAGGTCCCGCCACTCATGTATAAAATTAACGCACACAACATAAGTGGTGTGAGAAGCTAGGTCGTAAACTTGACTGAAAGGTTGTAACGACCAATTTTGTATGTATGTATGTAATCATAATGGGCTGTATGTGTACTAAGTGTGTCCATTCAAACCATTTAAGTAGACAGCCACTTCTATGTGCATAATGTTAGAAGTTGAAGAAGAGTTATCTCCTGTTTCTAGGCAAGCGAGTTTTTAACGATCAAAACCTTGTATCAATTATTAGTCGATTGAAATTGTTTCTCTTCGAAAAAACGGATATTAGTCTCCCCGCTATCTTAACTAAGCCTAAAGCTATTTATTGTCCCAAAATTGGTAACAATGAGCCTCACTACATAGGCCCAATTATCGAAAGGAAGACACGGACGAAACAAGTGCTATTGACTTGGAAGGAACATGAATAATATGCCATTGTGTTACCTATGCAACTTAATGATAACCTAGAGTTAGATAATCGAATTCTAGAATAAATTTTTCACACCAATCGAATTGTGCAAAATACGTAAGTATTGAAAACAGGAATAAACTAACGACGTAAACAAAACCCAGTCCCCATCAAATCATTTGAAGTTGCTGATGAAACCATATTGTTTTATTATGTTCATAGAAGCCTGGTTAGCAAAACTCTGTAGACAGCACAAATCCACAAGCCTTTCTCTGTTCGCAGAGATCGTTGCCCGAAAGAAAATGAATGATAGTGTCCCCCATATCTATATAAGTAGTGCTATGATAGACCACTGTAGTCGCCGTAATCTAGTAGCTAGTGTGCTGGCTTATTAGACATGAGGCCACGTTTCAAACCCCAGGTCAGACATCTCCAACATAACGACGTATGAAAAAATTTTTCTCCGGCGTCTTCTTTTCAGCAGACTTGTGGCTAAAACTGTGAAAATAAAAATTGCCATAAAAAGCTTCTCAAACATCTATCACTTGGAGTCTACCTTAAACTGTAGGTCTCACCACTCATGTATAAAATTATCACACAGAACTTAAGTGGTGTGAGAAGCTAGGTCGTAATCCTGCCTGAAGGGTTGTATTGATCAATTATGTGTATATGAGTGATAGTGTCCCTCATATCTATATAAGTTGTGATATGACAGGCCACCCAACCTTATCGCCGATAAGGAGATGGTGTGTAACCACCTTAACTACCATGCATAGACCTCATTAACCTTTATTTACCGCTTGAAGCAAGATTCTATTATGACGATCCCAGAGCGGGCTTACTTTCCGCGTTATAGCAGAGGTAGCAGAGGTATGTTTAAGACCTTGTAAGTCCTTGTGTGCTGTAGTGGTTTTAAAGCCTAATTATTGACCCCAGGTTAGGTTAGGTTAGGTTTGAGGACGTATTGGTACACGGATAATACCCAGAGGTCAAAATGACCTATTGTAATATGTCCTAAAGGAAAGAGAAAGAGAATATAGTAAAGCAGATAGGGAAATTGGAAAAGGAGTAGAGGTGAAAAAGGTTGAAACTAGTTATTCAATTTTATTGTTATAGAAAAGTTAAACAAATGTTCATCATGGTTTTCGGACTTAAAAATAAGTAGGTTTTCAGTGCATATTCAAAAAATTTACGTATAACGCCTTTGGTCTTCTCATTAGTTTATGCAGCTTGTAGAGCACGTTAGGGTTGGATATCATCAGGAGAATCGTATTGTCTGTGTGCTCTTGATCAAATATTGAAATTGTTCGACTCTAGGTATTTATCAGGCTATGGCTTTCTAACTTAGAACATACATAATTGGTTATTACAACCCTTCAGTCAGGATTATGGACCTAGTTTCCCACACCACTTACGTTGTGTGTGTTAACTACTGATACTGACGGGAACTACTGTTTAAAGTGGACTCCGAACAACAGATTTTTGAGAAACTTTTCATGGCAATTTTATTTACTCTCCGAGTTTTTGCCAGAAATCTGCTGAGGGGAAGTCGCTGAAGAGATATTTTCATATTTTCGTTTTGACGCCTGACCTTAGGTTTGAACCGTGGCCTTACGTCTAATAAGCCAACACACTATCTACTATATTACGACGACTTCTAACCAAACCTTCCATAACTTTGGAAAATGAGAATGGCTTTGCTAGATGTCTTCAGCATTCTCGACATCCTAGACACAAAGTTAACAGTGCTATGCCCACAAGAAGTGCTGCATGTGCTCTTGAACCATTTTTTGTTTGTTTTTATTTGCTTGCCTGACCCTTATTATTGTAGGGTATTGTACAGGAGTACCTTCTTCGACATAACAAAAAAAAAACCCAAATAATTTTTATTTTGTGGCTTCTCCGGGGAACTTGGCTAAATTATTTATTGTTGTAGACCATGTTTAACTGTAAGCTTTGTTGGGTTATTATTTCTAGAATTTTTTTTTCGCTCATTCTCTTGCCTTTTAATCACCGACCTGCTACACAAGTGTATTGTGGTTAGTTTTAGTAGGATTTACTACGTTTTGCTTTTAGTTTTAATATGCGAGTACAGGCGGCAGACTACATGTGCATGAGATACGAGTATGCTTGCTTGTACCATATACTTATAAAGGGGAGGGGGGGGGGGGGGGAGAGTTATAACTTATGAGGGTGTAATATTGCTTGAATTTTATTATGAGGAGGGCTTTTTTTGTCTGCATTTCCATTTCTTGTACTTTTTCATAAGCAAATGGCCATTTTAACATTTTTATAATCAAAATCCATAATTTGTATACCAACTGTTACTGGATTCCGGCATTCCATGTATGCAGCGTGTATAAGCGTGTCTTATCATGTCTAGTTTTGTATGTTTTATATGCAATAGGGAGACATGTGAATATAACATTACAAGCGATTTAATTATACTCGTACATATGTACGTACTTTAACTTGTTGTTTCGTTGCTTTGCGTTGTATGCCCTTTTTTTGTTTTGGTTCTTGAATTTCATTATGGTTTATGAGTTTTTGCCTTTTAATCTTTTATTCCTGTTTTGTTTCCCCTTTTTTTTTTTTGCTAATTTGCGTGAGGTGGTGGTGGGTTAAAACAGCCCATCGATATCAGGAAGACAAACATTTTTGGGGTGAAAGTTTTCAAGTTTTAATAGTTCTTTTGCTTTTACTTTTTGTTTGTATCACTTGATGTTTATTACGGTTTGACACTTGTTTTATATGCTTTTTTTTTAGCCACAATTTGAGACATGCACGTATAGCCACTTAAATCATACAAGCAACACAATAGTCCAGTTGGCCTTTGCTCTAGCAATTGTATGTGGAACTTTTTAAGAAAATTATTTAAAATATTTCATGAAATTTGATCACTTGGGTAGTGATACCCATACAACTACAATTTTTCTTTGTTGTTTTATTTGCAAATTAATATAATTGTTGGTATTCCAATATATGTAAGCCCAGGGATGTGGGTTTTTTTTTCTATCTTTGCATACATCCACAGTGTTGCCAATAATTGCGGTTTTGTATTACAAAGTATTTTGCGGTATATTCGTAGACCTTGTAATCTTATTTTGCTTAAACACACACACACACACACATACATAATAATTCTTTTTGTATACTTATGCATGCATAGCTATTGATAAAAAAAGGACATGTAGAGTGTGTGTATTTTTAAACGTCATGCCAAAATAAAAAGTGAAGAAAATGTATACAGGCTATGGCCACTTTATTGAGGACTAACAAAAACTTTGGTTTTAATTCCAAAGCAATGAATTTAAAGATGAATTGATCGTCATGTCTTTTAGAAATTCTTGACAATTCAATTTGTAATAATTTTGAAATTTCCATATCCGGATGAGACATGAATTTTTCATATGGACACACGACTTGGTTATTTATACAAGCAGAGCGTGAGCCCTTGTTAATTTCCATTTATTCTCTAGATATTTAACGGCTTTAATACTTACTTATTTAATTGGTCATTTCGACACTTCAGTCAGGACTACAACATAGCTTCTCACACCACCCATGTTTTGTATGTTAAATTTTCATACATGAGTTGTAGGACCTACACTTCCTTCCGGAATCGTCTTCGATTGAGTTAGGCATGCCACTTGCATCCATCGCTGGACTCACCTGGCCCTTGATGGATAGTAGGCGTACGAACCAGTTGCTTGGACTTGGTCGTAACATCATCTCGATCACAGTGGCCATGCGTTATGGGCAGGGTGCGGATCCGCTGAGGAAGAAGAGACTGTGATCCACTTCTTCTGTCAGTGTCCGTCACTTGCTAGGTGCAGGAACAGATTATTTGGCTCTCCGTTTCTATCATCTATTGACATCAAGGATATAGCTTCGTTCATCAAACTTTCTGGCTGGTTTTCCAGCGTGGAATCATCAGCCCTTGTGCTGAGCAACTACTTCCTCCTCCCTGGTCTTGGTGGAACTTGGTCAGCACAGGGACTGCGTTCACCCGTGGCATCACAACGGGCAGCTATGTGCACTCAAGTGAGCGTTGTGACATGATCAAAGCTACCACTCCAACCTACCTATCCGGGATCTACAGTTTAAATGTTAACGCCGAACTACAGATTTGACAAACTCTCAGAGTTTTTGTTAGAAGACTATTGAAAGGAATATTTTATTTTCATATTTTGTTTTGTTCCAGATGTATGAGCTGGGACTTAAACCACGATCTTTCGTCTAATAAGCCCATACACTCCCAAATAGACTACTTGAGACAAATAATCACCTTCCAAGTTAATGGCCTGGTGAAATTTGTGATTTTACTGTGCTGATCGGAAAACTCGTGTATCAAAATTTCTCGTCCTGAAATGATTCAAACTATTTCTGTTGAACAAAGAGAAATTGAACTGAGGAAAGCAATTATAATGGTTTGTTCAGCATTTTCAATTTGAAAAATATGTAACCGAAGAACATCGAAATCGAAAGAATTTGATGAGAGATTTTGCTTTATCGAGCAAACGAAGATATTTTAAAATTGTTCTATTGGAGAACAATCGGATTTGCAAAAAATCTTATGTTATGCCAGGTCCCCTACTCCAACATCCAGCACATCAAGATAATTCCCAGTATTTTGTGCGACAAGTAAGATTTCAATTATTGAGTGCAGATCTGTATCGAACACATTTTATTCGTTTCACTCGTAACATATTGTTACGTTTTTACCTTTTAAAAACGTTTAAAATATGATCTCGTAGATTGCAAATAAAATAAAAATAAATTTGTGTTTAGTTTTAATTAAAATTCTTTATTTTTGTTCGCACAATTCAGTGTGCCACTGTTCACAACTTTATGTAAACAACAATAATTGTTTTGTTTGTTATTTCACTGTTTACACCCTTTGCATGAACAGTAACAATTATTAGACAATTGTTCGACAGATCTTTGTAATGGAGATCTTCAGACCACGATTACTCTCTTCAAACGAATCGCGTCTTCACACAAGACTGACTGAACTTTACTGACTCACTCGCTTGCTTTGCCTTGCCTTTTATATGGCCAAGTAAGTAGTCTGATGATTGTTCTTGAAGGCGAATGTATGTGGATTCGCCTTCTCGAAATCTCAATGAATGTAAACATCGTTGTTTCATTATTGTTGTTTGTGTATTTTGTCTGCAATTTTTGGTGGTGGCTGTTGCTGTATTTTTGTTTACTTGTTTGCCATTTTTTATGCTGGTGTTTGTTGTTGTATTTTTGTTTATAATTTTAATATTAAGCGATGTAAAAGCAAAACACCAATATCTAGATTCTCCATTTTCGTAACAGCATAATAGTCGATCACATATTGTAAGACCTGTTCAAAGCTGAGAAGTTTGTTGTCTCTATAGTTCAGACCCTACAATTGATGCGGCTATCATTTTTTACGAGCGATGCAAAATAATGTCATTACAATACCTTTCTCTTTGAAACATGGTATAAACAATTGCTTGATTCTTTATTAGCCTCAAAATATAAAAACCGTCGATATTTTTTTAATACAGTTTTCCTTTATAACTTCGCTTTAAATTTACTATGTTCAGTTCTTGTTGGCCATATCCTGTAAATTGCATATATCCTGTAGTTAAGCGGTTTATCTTTTTTCATTTATGGTTTCTCCTGATGTTTTTAGGAAACAAGGATACCTACAAGATTATAAAAAAAGTTGAATAAGAAAATTTTTGTACGTGAAAACTTTACTATTCAAGTAAGTTTCGGTGACAACAAATTTCCAAAATTTATTAAAAAAATGTTTTGGAAAAAAATTTAAAAAAAATATTAAAGGAATGCGTAGTCTTTTTCCAACGAAATTTTTTTAAATTTCGGTTTCGTTAACTGAGAACTTTAGTACATTTATTTACCTAAAAGCCTTCAGCTATCACTGCGCGTACGTTGTTGTTTGCAATTTCGCTGAAGCGTAAAAATTGCGGATATGAAGCATATCAAGTGGAGTTTAGTGGCTAAAGTGTTTTACGATAAATCCATGCATTTAAAGACTTAATATCATAGAAGATAAACCTGATAGTTCAGAGGGAAAATCAAGCTGATAACTCAATTAGCACTGAACCCTATTCAGAATACACTTTCACAGAGTGTGTTACTTAAACACCAAGATAAGTGGCAATATCGTCGTCCTAGGATCTCCTAACAAAAACTTGTTTAAAAAAGGAGAACAAAAAAAATATGAGTTGTGACAGTATCATATTACTTAATTGATTACTTTTCACTGCGTTTATATGCTCTATGGTTGTCAAGTAGTTCTTGATTAAGAGTCTCATATCATTATGCGTTAGAAATTTCGATTTTCTATTCGCCACACATAGTCTTGTTACACCGCTTAACATTAAAATTATAAGCAAAAGCACAAAACAATGCATTAAACAAACCTGTTTACAAATTATCGTACTGCTTAATATAACAACAGACACAAGCATAAAAAATGGTAAACAAGTAAACAAAAAAACCACAAACAACACTACAAGAATCAATGGAAACAAAATACATAAACAACAATAATGAATGTAAACAACGATGTTTACATTTATAAAGATTTTGAGAAGGCAAAGTCACGAACATTAGCCTTCAAGAACATTCATCAGAGTATTTACCCCGTCATATAAAAGGCAAGGCAAAGCAGGCGAGTGAGTTAGTGAAGTTCAGTCAGTCTTGAGTGAAGACGCAGTGTGTTTGAAGAGAGTAAATGTGATTTGAAGATCTCCGTTACAAAGATCTGACGAATAATTGTTTAGTAATTGTCATTGTTTATACAAAGGGTGTAAACAGAGGAATAACAGAGAAAAACAATTGCTGTTTTTACATCAAGTTGTGAACAGTGGCACACAGAATTGTGTGAACAATAAAAAAATTTAATTAAAACTAAACACAAATTTATTTTTATTTTATTTTCAATCTACGAGCTAATATTTTAAATGTTTTTAAAAGATAAACACGTAACATTATGTTGCCATCTTGCAGTATATGTACATCATTGATGATAACATGTACGTTTAACGGTTGACTGTATGTTGACGGATAGCTAACGGCTGCTGTATACGTGAACCTCTTCCCCCATTCATATCTTTTTTAAGTAGGAATGCCGTTGTACGAGCATTGCTGCTATCCTGTTTAAAGGGATTTCAGGATTTAAACTTTCCATCCAAACTTGAGTTTGTAACTGTGGTCGCCCGTTTAGATATTTTAAGTTACATGACTGATTTGAAAAGTTTTGAGATTGTTATTCTAGAAGTTGGCAAATTTTCTCTGAAATCCAAACTATTTGCCTAGAATGTTGGAAATGAATATGTTGTCTTACAAAATCCTTTTCTTTATGTTTTGCCTGCTTTCGGGACAGCTATATGGTTTTCGATTGTAGCTGGTCCTAGGATGTTTGGGTTTCCATTTGTCGTTTTAACAGAGATTTCTCCTTAACATTGATTGCACCGGGCTACCATTAGGATAAAATTTGAATGGCGTTCCCTACAAAAAAATCTGGATTCGTAATTTTATATACGATATATGGTGGTGAATTTAGGATTTGAAATGTTTTGAATTCAGTATTTCAGCTTGCGCTATGCCACAGATCTGACTTCTCGCTCGTTTGGCTCTATTTACAGGATTATATAACGTATTCCTTATTATTGTTTTAATAGACGGATGAGGAAGAACCGGAATAGAACGTAAACTGTTAGCAAGAAATTACGAAATACAGCAAACAGTGTTTTTATATCTGGTTTGGAGTAAAATCCCAATTTTTCTAGCTCCCTGACTGGCCAAATGTTACATGGTATAGAATCATAATCAAATTAGTCAGAATAGAGAATTATTTATTTATTTATTTATTTATGTCTATGGATAGTAGTTTCTTACAGACTAAATTTAAATTTACAAACAATATATATAATTAATATTTAATGATTTAATTGATTAATTAATTAATTAATGTATAATTGCTTTCAGAAAGATCAATTAAATGATAAAGATTATTAAACTTTAAACATATTTGAAGAAAAAAGTCGTTGTTGGCATATACCGAGCGGTAAAATTGTAAATTTAATAAATTAAAATTACGAGAAGGTCTAATTGGAACATTAAAATTAATTTTACGTAACAAATAATCAGAATAGACATCTCCACGCATTAAACCCAGAAGAAAAGAGACACTTAGCATTATTCTTCGACTTTTCAGTGTAGGTAGCTTTATAAGAGCGAGTCTACTTTCATACGAAGAGAGGACAAACGAGTTCCATCCAAGTCCTCTCAAGCAAAATAACAGAAAGCGCTTCTGTACAGATTCAATTAAGTTAACGTAAATGAGATAATGTGGATCCCATATAATAGATCCATACTCAAGAATAGGGCACACCAAAGATATATAATTGTTTTGTTACGTAGGGAGCAGGAAATTACTTTGACCAGCGCTTTATAAATCCTAAAACACCATTTGCTTTGTTCACCATCATTGATATATGGTCAGGAAATGTAAGCTTATGATCTAACAAGATTCCAAGATCAGGTATATTTAAAGCCTTATCCAAAATTTTGTCTTTAAAATGATAAGAGGTATCAAGTTTAAATGAATGATGAAATGACATATCTTTGCATTTATTAAAGTTTAACTCCAACAACTTGACTTCACACCATTGACAAAAATAATCAATATCCTTGACCAGATATGCTATCAAGCGAATTAAAATTTTTAACATCATCTGCATACATGAGTATATTAGAATGAATAATAACAGATGGTAAATCGTTTATAAATAATGTGAATAGTACTGGACCAAGATGACTTTCCGGCACTCCGGAGGGAACATCGATGACTTTAGATAGAGCATTTTCAAATTTCACTTGCTGAGTTCTACTAGAAAGATAAGATTTCAGCCAACGTACTGCATTGTTACTAAAACCCACGCAAGAAAGTTTATAAAGCAAAAGATCATGGTTGACTCTATCAAATGCTTTATATATAGATAACATCAGTTTGTTGCCTGTTGATGAACACTTCATTTACTTTAGTTGTTAATTCCAAGATATTAGTAGAAGTTGAGCATAATTTACGAAATCCATGTTGATATGAGGTTAAAATTGAAGATATTTGATGATATAAAGAGTCAGTCACAATTTTTTCAAAGAGTTTTGGAATTGCATTCAATTTTGCTATACCTCTGTAGTTAGAAACTTCCAATTTATTGCGAGCTTTAAACAATGGAATTATGAATACTTTTTTCCAAGCAGTTGGAAAATAACCCAGTTCAACAGATTTATTGAAAATTGCCGTTAGGGGACCAGAAAGGTTTTCAGAACAATGTCTAAGAATACAAGTAGGTATACCATCTGGACCTGGGGTAGGTGAGCTTTGTATTGACAACAGATTTTTTTGAACAGCTTCAGCAGCAATATACGAAATATGAATACTTGATGACTGGGATATATCATAAGCACAGGAAGCTTGATTTTTGAATGATTTATAAGAATAAGTTGTTGCAAAAAAATCAGCAAACAGTTAGATGAAGTCGGGAATCGTATATTCAGACGCTATTCTATGTGGAGAGGAAAAACATTTCTCAGTTTTAGTGTCGCTACATACAGTAAGCGTCAATAGAAGCTGTAGATTAAAAAAATATTAATTAATAAATTACCGTTATTTTTATTTTAAAATATGGTTCATTGCCAGTTTTTAAAATTTAAACAAAACAAAAAAAATTAAATTTTTTTTAAAATATTCTCAAATTTTTTCGGGCACTCTCCTTAAAGTGGTAAAAGTTTACTTTGGTGATTGTTTGAATTTTCTCCATATTGTACAGTTTCTTTTGACGTTTACTGTACACTTTTCTTACATTTCTTCACCTAGGGTAACCTTCCCTTTTAAGTACCTCGGTACCAAGGATAATGTCAATTTCTTTGGTGTTTTTTTAATGTAGTTTTTTTTGACTTCCTTGCACAGTTTTGTTGTTATTGTTGTAGTTCTTAATAGATGCCTTTTTTTTGAGGACAAAAAAACTTCTTTGCCGGATATTGAGTTGGTTTCGTATATTTTAGCTGTCATCAAAACAAATTTATGGCAAATAAGTTCTTTTTTTTTGGCCATGGAAATCGTATTTAAATTGCTTTTAAGGTGTCTGTCTATGTGGAATTTAGTGACAAAGATTTAAACGCCTATTTAAGTAGATTTAAATCAAAATTTTTCTTTTTTTTCTCAATTCGATTAAAATGAAATGTATTAACGTATTATTAACGCAAATGCTTTAAATATTCATTAATTGTTTATGGTTTTCATTCTTTTTTTATTTTTTATTTGCAGTTCATGGAGAAAAATGCTGCTGACGTTGATTTTGATTTCGGCCATTGGACGTTCACAATTAACACAGATTGAGTTAACAGGTCAAGGCATTAAAGGTGAGTAAGTGTGAGTGAGTGAGTGTGATTACTCCTCTGTTGTAAATATAAACAAAATCATGGCATACTTTTAGGCTTCTTTATATTGAAACTCATGGTATGTTATTTAAATCAAGCGTAATACATACATATTTTGTATTTGTTTTACTTTTTCAAAAAAAAAAAAAAAAAAAAAAAAAAAAAAAATTTAATAAATTTTTATTAAATAACAAATGAAACCCAAATAATACATTATTTTTCATTGTTTTTTTCCTTTGAATTAGAAAAATAATCGACTATTTTAGCCATTGTCTGGTTTTATTAAGTTCAACTGTGTGGGTGCTTGTATGTACGTAACCAAATAAATAAAGCGACAATAAAGCCACGATTCGATAGAAATTGAATTTTTGCCCTAAATTTTGTAATTTTTTTTACATATTTTATCACATTTTTTTATGCCAAAAAGTTTCCAACTGCATTTGGATTTATAGGCTTGAAAAATACTTTCACAATTCGAATGCATTGGAATGCATTGTTTTGTAGGTGAAGTTGGTGAACATGACCCACTTTCAAGGTTGATTAAGTGTGTATTTAAACTAAAAAAAAGTAGGAAAATTTCAATGGTAGCAACTGCGTGTTACCCTACACTGTAGGAGACTTAAGAGATTCCGTACATAGCTATTCCTGGCTTAACCTTGCTGTCACTTTATTGTATGCTGTTATGGCTGCTAAAATATTAGACAAAATTTACCAAAATGTCTAGTGTACGAAGTCGCCGTAGTCTAGTAGGCAGTGTGTTGGCTTATTAGACATAAAAGCCAGGGATCGAGCCCCAGGCCAGACATCAAAACAAAATACAAAAAGTGTTTCTTCGGCGACTTCCTCTCAACAGATTTCTGGCAAAAACTCTGAGAGTAAATAAAATTGCCATGAAAAGCTTCTCAAAAATCTGTCGTTCGGAGTCGACTTTAAACTGTAGGTCCCACCACTCATGTATAAAATTAACACACACAACATAAGTGATGTGAGAAAACTAGATCGTAATTCTGACTAAAGGGTTGTAATGTATGTATGTCTAGTGTACGACACATTTTGCTCTTGCTGTACATGAATATGCCGGTTTCTTTTTAAAGAACGTAATATTGAGACATTCAATGGCTCATGTTCAAGAGTTCCCTCATGAGGATGGATGTGAGCGATGTGGCCTTACTTTAACCTGTGATTAGCTTACCTTGTCCCATTGGGGACCAACACAGTGCTTGAATGTAGGTTACTGTCCCAGCATCTCAGATGAGAACGATGAAGAGACAGTGAAACATTTTGTATATCACAGTTCCTGTTATCGCTAGTAGATGCCTGTCGAAAATTCTTTCGTGAATATGTCGAATGTCTTAGAATTCAAACTGGACAGCATTTTGCATTGTATAAGAAACATTAAATAAGAAACAGGAGTTGTTTTGGCTCTTTGTTATACTGGAATTCCACAAATCGTACGATGGTACGTTTTCGTCCGAACTTGGGTATTGAACTGTCCTGTCTGAACATGCTGATTACATGGTCCATAGACTGGGTATTATTCCAGACAAGGTCGAGTTGATACTGTTTATTACGAGTTTTAGACTTGCACGAATAGGTGGACATGCGATGTATTAGACATGATTCTGGAACCGAAACTGACCTGAAGTGCAACATAGAACATCCAATATAAGAAATCACAGTGGCTTAGCAGATTTAACGAAAAATGCACAGTTGTCGCTGGGTACTTAGACCAAAACCAGTACTCTGGATGTACAGAGAACTATAATACGAACTATACCAACTTATGACGCGTTGGTGTGATGACCGTTGGTAAAGACAGCCAATAAAATTAGAATGCAGAAGTTGAATAATATGGAGATCTATGATGCGAAGTACACATGCTCTTCGAGACTCTTAATACACTCCTGCATCAGATATCGTAGCCTGGGATCAGCGGCATGTAGCGCAGAAAAACTATTATTCTATTGAGTATGAAATGACGAACTAGATAAACTACTTTCACTTACCAGCTACCAAGTTTGAGAGGAAAATCACTTCACATTCAGAATGGAATTATAGATTATCCAAATCTACTTACATGGATAGCGCAAAGAGATATTGTGACATTGAATAGGATTTTTTAAGTCTATTTTTACTTCGTTCTTTCGAATAGCTTGAGCATATTTCAGGCGCAGACTTGGGCACTAAGGAATCATGCTCGCTACTATATAAGACCGAATTCTACAATCACAATTATTTTTACATTATCAGCCTTTAGCTTGAATATGATGAACTCTCAGTTTCTTTTCTGAATAGGGATGTCTGTGGATATCAACGAAAAAAAAATTAAATATTTTTTAGAAAGGCTTTTAAATATTGTAGAATCTAGAGGTTTTCCTAAACCGAGTTTAAACACCCGGTTTGAAAAACTTCCACGTTTTCATTTTTAAAATATGGAAAGAAATGAGAGCGATTACCGGGCCGTAACGTAATTTCGTTAAGCATTTACATTGTTTTTCATATGCTAAAAACGAACGTACGTCTCGTTGCGTTCCATGGACGTTTGGCTAACCGCGGCTTAACAGCAAAAGCTTCACTTCACTACGTGTATTTACCATCGTGGAGATCACGTCTAAAGGACTGAAAAGCTGTAGCGATGTGTTGCTATTGCGGTTTTCCAGCCCCTAAAAACCATTGTGGTCTTCTCTTTGGCGAGTACATACATAATTGGCCATTACAACCCTTAAGTCAGGATTAAGGCCTACCTTCTCACACCACTCATCTTGTGTGTGCTAATTTTATACATGAGTGGCGGGACCTACAGTTTAAAGTCGACTCCTAACGACAGATTTGTGAGAAATTGAAATTTTCTTGGAAATTTTGTTTACTCTCCGAGTTTTTGCCAGAAATCTGCTAAGAGGAAATCGCCGAAGAAATATTTTTTTGATATTTCGTTTTGATGTCTGGCCAGGGGTCAGTGGCCTTACGCCTAAAAAGCTAACACACTACCTACTAGACTTTGGCGAGTAGTTCTTACATAACGTCTCCAACATATTATTGACCTCGGGGGACTTTTATATGTACCTTGACCTTACGGTATGGTTTTGAGTTTAAACTTCTCATATCTGATGTCATAAATACTCGAAACGGTGCCCTATGACGCTACCAGACGTTCGAGATTACTGCAGGCTATTAATCAACCAAATAGCCTTCCAAATAAAAAACTTATCAGGTCCTTAAAACATCATTTGGAATACTTTTTAAAAGCTGGGATATCTTGACCTTTTGTATGTAATTTATTGATAATTGTTCTGAAGTAGAAATAATACGCTTTGTTCGCCCGCCTATCGTTTAATAAAACGTTACTTCTGGGATCCTTGAATTGATGCAAAAGTGGTACTTTTTTTAACGTATTTGGCCATAATAATTTGTTTTCGGTACTTGCATTTTGTAATTTATAGCACAAATTAATAGAATTTTTTTTTATTCAACCTTTTATACACTTTACATCGAGTATTCTTTAATACAGTTAATAAGCCTAACCTCTTAACTTGTTCTATTTTCTTTAACATCCACTCAATTACCCAATTTTCATCATCATTCCCCTTCTGTTTATGTCTCCCATTAGATGCTCTTGCCGAATACAATATGTTGGACATGATAAATGAAAACTTACATGGCATTGAGTTTGATTTTGCCGAAGATGGTTTTCCAGCCTATAAAATATTACAAATGGCCAACATTAAGTCACCATATCGTATGATATTGCCGGAAAAACTTAATGATTTTGCTTTACAAACCACGCTACAACCCATCTCCGCCAAAGGTGGTTACTTGTTCAGTGTGGTTGATCCTTTGGATAAAGTTGTTCAATTCGGTTTGCATTTTTCACCGGTGATCAAGGACTGCTGGAATGTTTCGCTGATCTACACCGATGCCACAACTAGTCAAGTGAGTAAACGTTTGGTGAGCTATCAACTGCCATATGAGCCCAAGAAATGGGTAACATTGGCCTTCAAAGTATTAAGCGATAAAGTTGTCTACTACTACAACTGTGAAGAGACTGAAACAACACCATTGATTCGAGATCCCATGGAATTGGTATTTGTATCGCCATCAATATTATATTTGGCACAGGCTGGCCCCAAAATGGGTGGTAATTTTGAGGTAAGTACTCTGGTTTCCATTATAAAATTTAAAAAAAAAATGAAATATTAACGTATTTAAATTGAAAAACCAAACATCAAATGATAGAGGCTCTCTTTGCAAAGAACAGAACTTCAAAGAAAAAAAGGTCACACAATCAATTAAAATTTTATTTTTCGTTACATTTTAAAGCAAATAAATTAAGACTAATGGGAGAGACCATATGGTTTTCATAAAGTGAAGGTAAGTTGAGATAATTTAAAAAAAAATAATAAGAAGTACATTTGAATTATTATTAGATTTAATTACGATTGAACTGTTTGTTCGGTACAGTGGTACAAAACGAAAAAAATTTTGTAAAAAATACCAAGACCAAATTCATAAGATCTTTTATCTGGTCATTAATCTTCTTTTTTTGCCAATCTCACTTTAATTCTACTTTTGATAATTGTTTAAGGAATTATTTACAGTAATCCTTCTTATAACACGGTACTTTTAGTTCAGTTTCTCGTATAACACGGATATTTCCTATGTTATATTTCTATATACGAGAATACTGCTACAATGCCTTTTCCTATAGTAAGGTACGAATATCCCACATTTTAGGGGGACTACTGTGTTTCTCTTTCGCAAGATTTTATAATTTCAGTTAGTCGGTGACCAGAATTTAGTCGTGTCAACACTTCATCATTTGAAATGTGGTCGATACTTACATACATTCATCCGCTATTAACCAGTACAACTGTGCAGCTCCCGCGCGGACCAATTTATTCTGTGAGTTCGGTGGAAATTGGGCAGTACAGGGACTGCGCTTCCTCGTGGCCTCATAATGGGACGCTTTGCGTGCTCAAGTGAGCTTTTGGTATCAAAGCTATCACTCCAACCTACCTACTTAGCCATAACAAGTCTTTATTTAGTACCACACTCTATATCATTTGATTAAACTGACTGATTGCTGTGGTTAAAATTTTTTTTTTTTAATTTGTCTTCAAAATGTTAGAACTGAGGTTTGTATTCGGTTTTTTAGTTCCGTATGCCAACAGGCTTACTACACATTACGATCGATTCAGGGAGTTTTAAGCATATGCTGTCGTATGCATATTTCGAACTCTTTGAATCTTTTCTAATTACCGTCTTTGCTGTGTGTGTTTTAGCCATGAATAGAAAGCTTATAAAAATTTGATTTTTATTTTAAGGTGAATGAGACATCTTCTATGTCCAGGAAGTTTAATAAGTTATATTCCTTCTCTGCATATGACTTCCCTATCGTACATGTTGAGGGTATGAAATATGATCTCTCATATGATATAATTGAGTCTCTTCATGATCTTCAATACGAATAAGAAAAACTCATGGGTCTTTGGGGTTTAGTGCAGGAGGTGCGCCCTGTGCCCTTCGGTATTAATGCTATTCCTGCCCTTCATAATTCTGAACGAATGTCACTCAACCGGAAACTGGGGAAGTATATCTCCCTAAGAACATTTATTTCAATCTCACATGCTGTAAAATACTGATTATATTCTGTCAGATAAGAGAACCAGAAGTGGCCATAGACGCGGCTAAAGCCCCAGGTCAGACATCTCCAACAAAACGAAATATGAACAAAAATATTTCTTAGTCAACTTTTTCTCAGCAGATTTCTGACAAAAACTCTGGGAGTAAATAAAATTTCCATGAAAGTAAGAAACTCTTCTGTCGTTCGGAATCGACTTTAAATTGTAGGTCCCGCCACTCATGGAGAAAATTACTACACACAAAATAAATTGTGTGAGCAGTTCGTAATCCTGACTGAAGAGTTGTAATGACGAATTATATATGTATGTATGTACCAGAGAAATATACGATTTAAACCCAGGAACTGCTCACTTCAGTGTTTCAACAAACATGATTGTGAAGTGGCCTTTAGATGGTCTCCATCACGGTTTGAGTACTTCCGTCCTTGAGACTTGACGTCTTGAAAAGTAGGACCCTTAAGTAACCCATTTTTTGCAACACAATAGAAACAAATGTTGTCACCAGAATATTCCTTAGCATAGTGATTTCACTGACAGTTTCTATGTTACTACAAAAATTTCTTTACAAGTCTGCTTTAGAACGTCTTGGGATCCTCTTGTAACTATTGAGCTAATTCAGTTGTGGAATTTTCTATGAATGTCTTGTATTGAATAATATTTTAGTCAAATATGTTACATTTTTTTGCCAACCATGATCAGCATTTCCCTTAGGTGAGCAGTAGCATGTCTTAGGTTAGGAAGGCTAGGTTAGGTTAAGTTAGGGGTGTAAGGTGAGGAAGAAGCCGCCATAGTCTAGTAGGTAGTGTGTTGGCTTATTAGACGTAAAAGCCAGGGTTCGAGCCCCAGGCCAGACATTAAGACAAAATACAAAAAGTATTTCTTCGGCGACTTCCTCTCAGCAGATTTCTGGCAAAAACTCTGAGAGTAAATAAAATTGCCATGAAAAAAGTTTCTCAAAAATCTGTCGTTCGGAGTCGACTTTAAACTGTAGGTCCCACCACTCATGTATAAAAATTAACACACACACAACATAAGTGGTGTGAGAAACTAGGACGTTGTACAATGTACTATACTTGTCTTAATTGACAAGTACACGTCGTCTAACCTAACGTAACCTAAGGTGATGAAAATTTGAATTAAATAAATATTAAAATCCAAAGGAAGTCGAAGAAAGGCATTTTCTACATCATTTTCTCAAAAAATTTACAATTCTTTCTAAAAAAATTCCTTTACACCCTGTATATGTAGCATTGAGCGTAAAAAATACCGTAAAAAAGTAATTTTTTTCATTCATTTTATCAAATTTAAATTTCTCTCTTTTTTCTCCAAACTGTTATACACATTTTCTATATGTTATACACAAAAAAAGTAGACATACAAAAAGCCGTTAAATATTTAGAACTCGTCGAATAGTATACAAAAAGCTTTTTCATGCTCTCATATAATGTGTGCTGTTCTCCAACAAACATAGTGTTTACAGCGCTTTAAATTACACTCGCTTGTATTTATCGAACTAAAAACAAGGGTTGCCAATATTAACACACTCTTCCGTTATGCTCTTTTCAAAGGCAAGCCAAGTTTAAGAGAAAACTTACGCTTGTGCTTAAAAATGCTTATACTCACCATTTATATTGAGAGACATGAAATTGTAAGACACGAAGTATAACTGACCTACGATAATAATATACGAGAAAGTAAGTTAAATAAACGTAAATAAGTGTAAATGTGTGAAATCGAATAACTGAGAGAGAGAAGAGAGTTTATTTTACTTATCACAAGGGAGAGAGAGAGTCTCATTTCTACATTGTGTGTGCTAACTGTGATTTGTTTTGTTAAGCAAAGTATGAAATTCCTTTACACAAATGTTACTTTTATTTACATGTACTTGTTATGAACGCGAGAGGGAGCGAGTTTTTTTTTGGTTTGGCTTAAGTATAGAGAGAGTAATTGTGTTTACTTTAGAGAGCTGAATATATTTTGTTCTACAAAAGGTTGTTATTAAAGGAAAATCTCTGAGAATTTTAAAGCCTTATAGAGAGAGAGAGAGCAAGAGAGCTCCTGTTATAAATTGTATTCCTTGCTTTTGGTTTTTTGCTAGTATTATTGTTGTTGTTGCTGCCTTTATTGGTTTTCCTTCGTTTTTGTACGCTTTGTTAAATGGTTTTTCTCAATATGTATTTATAAATATGCCAGTGTGTATACATATGTCAATGCTAAGGAACGTATATTTATAATACAACGTAAATTTTTCCTACTCTTTTTTTTCGATTTTTTGAAAAAAAAATATATGCAGCAACGAGTACATTTACCTCAGTCGTGTTTTATAACTTAACCGGTAAACATGTATTAAGACGGTTACATTAAAATTTATTTAAAAAGCGTTTCGCATACGTTATATATTACGGTAGCAAAATATTAGAAAAAAAAATTAGGAAAATTTAAAAAAAATTAAAGCAAAATAAAATAAAATTAGAAAATTTAATAAAAATAAAAAATAAAATAAAGAAAAAAATTGCTTTTAATTTTTTTATGTTAAATGCCCATAAATTTTTTTTTTAGTGTTATATGGTGTAAGTGTTTTGTAAATGCTTTAATGTGTTAATGGTTGTATAGCAAAAACGCGCGCGGTTTTCTTTTGTTTTTTGGATGTGTTGTATTCTCAAAGCACACCTAAAAGTATGCTATAATAATAATCAAATGAGAAAAAAAAATAGTAAATATTACGACATTAACAAAAAGTGCATATTAACATGCAAAAATTCGACATGCTCGTACATGCAAATAAAATTTACCACAATATAACCCATACACATGCAATTGCTAAACATACCTATACACACACACCCATATACATTTAAATACAATGATAAAAAATTACTGGTGTTTAGGTAAACTATTATAATAAAAACGGTAATTATTTAAACACTCATACGTCATGTTGTATCATTACGTACGACGACGACGGGTAATTTTCTGTGAATGTGTTTTCTGTTCGCAAATAACAAAAAAAGAAGAAGTATAGGAGAAGGATAAAAACCATAAAATTAAATTTAATTTTATAGAATTTTTTAATAATTCGCAATTATACACAGTTTTTATTTACTTATTTTATTTATATTGTCATCATACTCATCATCATCATTACCATCATGTACGCGAGTACATGAGCAACATGCACTCAACGTTTATTTACTACACCTGAGAATATCAAATTGTGTTTATAATAACGTTTGGTCGATTGGTCTTGTGTTGGTCGCGTGTTTTTCTACATTTTTTTCTAGTTAATTAAACATAAGTCTCAACACGCATATAAACAAAAGTGTTTGTATAATTTCTATGTCCGTTTGTTATTGTTTTTCCTTTGTAAAGTATGAAACAATGTTTGTTGACCATTTGGAAATTCTGTAATGGTTTATTTATATTTTGTTCTTGTTTTTTTTTTCTTAAAGTCTTTAAGAGTTACAAAACACAAGTGAAGGATATTAAACGAAATACTTGAATATTGGGAAATAAAAAGAATGTTAAAAATTTGTATACAATTTAGAGTGCCTACATATTAAAGCGGGTTAATTAATATTTGTTTAATTTTCTCGTCAAATAATGATTGTAATCAAAAATTAAAAATTTTTAAAAATAAAAATATAAAATTAACAAAAAAAAAAAAATAAATAAGAGTAAAAAAATTAATAAAAAATATAAAAAAATTAAAAATAAAAATAAAATATTAATAAAAAAATTATAAAGAATTATTTATTGTCACAGAATTAAATAAATTAAAAACGTACTAAAAACTAACGTGTACAAAAATTTTCATTAAATTTAATAAAAAATTTACGGTCTATATTATAACAATTTATAAGAAAAAAAATACATATTTGAATAACTAATCAATTTAATATGAAAAAAAATGATCCAAAGAGAAAAAGTGATATAATCTGGCTTGAAAAAAAAATTAAAATTAAAATTAAAATTAAAATTAAAAAAAGAGAAAAACAGATAAAAAAATTTGATCAATAATAATTCGACTAATAACTAAAAACAATCAAAAAACTTTATTCTTTCACATAAGCATTTACATAGAATTCATGAAATTCCCATAAATAATAAATTTTTAATTTTGTGTGTTCTACCCATTTTAACAATGAATTTAAAGTAAAGCAAAAACGAATTTAAATTTTTTTTGTTATAATTAAATGTCATAATCTTTGTTTTCCAATATTGCCAAAATGTATTTCGTATTTTTTTTTTTAATAATTCATAGAATTTTTTTAGTGAATGCCGAAAGTCTGTGCTGTCTTTCGTCCTTTTGTTCCAGTTCTTCGAGTTTTTAATATTTCATAAAGCAGGCTTTCCACATCTACTTATATTAATTCCGCCTTTAGATAGAAGCTATATAATGAGCAGTTTGTTTGAGGTCTTCATTGTGATTGTATCTTCTGGTATTCTCAGCAATGTGGAATATTTTTTTTAATTTTTGCCAATCAATGAAGTCATTCACATGCTTGCATTTTGTACTACAATGTCGTGTATCTGGATTTAACTTTAGTCTTATCTAAATCTATTACACCTGTTTGTCGGAAGCCCATTGACATGGCTATCCACTTGATATGACATTAAAGTCTATGCCAGATAGTATATGAAAACTGTAACACAGAATATTTGTTTGGTATTATAGTCACCGACTGATAGAAATGCATTTCCAGAAATTTACAGAAATTATCTATATTTGCCCTTTGCAACACAACATCTAGGTGGCAAGTTAATCATAATTTTTGTAGAAATTTTGATAAAAATCTTGAACTCAGATATCAGTTGCTTGTAAGTAAACATTACTTAGATCTCACAATAAATTATGCATTGACGTTATTAGAAAACCTGAACCTCTTGGTACTTTTCTTGAGGCGTCCTTACACTGGTTGACTTAAATTAGGCGTTTTACATGAAGGTATAGGGACTCCTCTTTATATTGGTGGATGCTGCCATTTATATTCCAGAGGTGAACTGCCAAACTATTTATTGGTTTTTTATAGTGAAAGTATATAATGCACTTAACCATTCCATTGTTGCACTAACTTATTAACAGTGTTTTCAAGCCCATTAAAGTTTACTTGATAGTGGCCTTTTTGACACTGGTATGTGGTATGTATGATAGGTATGATATGTATTGATATATGAATGAAGGTTAGTAAAAATACCTAAAAATAATTCCTTGCAAGGTTAGATTAAGTTAGATGGCGTACCCTTCGTAAAGGCTAAGCTCTCATTTCTTATCGTAAGCACTAGAATAGTACCCTTAAGGATCAAGTAATTTAACGTTCGATGACAATCAGTACTCTGCTTATATTTATCAACCTAATAGGGTCTACCAACACTGCCCATAACATGCCTGCTGTCAACAGAGTCGCGGCTTCTTATGAAAAGACCAGTAAAAGCTATATCTAGCTTACCTAACCTGGTCAAATCATCAGCAATACAACTTCCGTTAACTGCCAATTGTACAATTATGTGGGTACATAAACAACCTTATTTGCATTGTACCATTCAATGATATTTTTGCTTCAATCACAAGAGCCAAGCGCTGACGAGAAAAATAAAGACAGTTTATGGTTATTTAATTTATATAATTTTGATTTCAATTCAATTATGCTAGAACTTCAAAATTATTCTTTTTACATTGTATTCTATAAAAAGAAGTACATTCACGTAATTTCAATTGACATTATGTAACAAATTTTTTAAAAAATTGAAAACATTTTGAAAATTTGTTGCTAATCGACTCTTAAACATGAAATTAATGGTATCACGCCTAGTGTGGAATGTTTTACTATCTTAGTGAAATCATTTATCAAACAATTACAAGAAATTACCCGTTTTCTTTACACACATAGCTACATCACCCGCATTAAATACACAACATTATTGACACTTATTCGTTCATATGTATTAGAAGTAATTGTGTTCGGTATGGGCAAATACAAGGGTTATATAAATCAATAAAAAGTTTTTTTTTTTAAGTTTTAAAAAAATTTCAAATTTGAATAAAAAAAAAAATAATGTGTTAAAAAGAAGGCATGTAAAACAGCGAGAATTGTGAAATTTCGTTATAATGTTTAAATTTTTTTCAAATAACGAGCAGAGTAAACAATTATTTCCGAGTGTATTGGTTTTTTTTTGTTTTTAAACTATTACAAAAATATTATTATTAATAATAATCATGAAATATAATTAAATAAATCATATATATTTCCAGTTAAAAAAAAGTAAAGAAAATATTCGATTTGTTCGTTAAAGTTAATTTTCACACAACACTACTGAAATGTAATAAAATAAAATGTCGATAAATTACAACCATATCCACGAAAATAAAATAAAAAAGAAAAAAATAAAATCAAACACATAAATCATATCAAACAAAAATAAATTAAAAAAATGAAGCAAGAAAGGAAAAGCGATATTAAAGCATAGCAGTATTAAAAAGTAAATAAGCATTTATAAATATAAAAATAAAATAAAAAAAATTTATTAAAATAATAAAAAAAAAATATCAACGTTTTAAGCAACATAAAATTTCTTTGTAACACAACCAAATTAGGTTGTTAGTTAAAAAATAAAAAAAATTAATTAAAAAATAATTAAAAACAAAATAATGAAGAAATTAATAAGGATCTTATAGATTCGCCTAACTTTTGTGTAAAATTTTAAAATTAAATGCCGTGTCCCAATAGCCAAAAAAATTTCTACAACCCAGTCCATATAAAACAACATACAAAAAAGTGGAAAAATTATGGAATAAAAAATTGAAAAACAAAATAAAATAAAAAATGAATGTAGAAAATGAGAAAAAACTTTAAACAATACAAGAACCAAATTTAAAATTTTAATAAAAAATTTGAATTAAAAAAAATATTTTTAATTAAATAATAAATAAATTTAATTAAATAAATAAAAAATAATAAAAAAATATTTTTTAATTAAATAAAAATATTTAAAAATAAGTACACTAAAAAGTGTAAGTTAAATGAAAAAGAAATAAAAAATAAATAAAAATTAAATAAAAAAAATAAATGAAATGAATAAAACAATTCCAGCAAAATTAAAAAGTTAATGAAAAAAGAAATGAATTCATTTAATTAAACGTAACATATCTAAAAAATAAATTTTAAAGTTTATAATTTGTTTTATTACAGAAAAAAAATCAAAAAATTAAAAAGTCAATTATTTTATTAATGAAAACAAAACAAAAGAAAAAATACGAAAATAAAATAAAATAAAAATGTTATCAATTGTAGCAATTATTTTCCCTTAAAATATAGTAATAATAATAGATTAAAACCAAAGTGCTAAATAAAATCCTTAAATCTTATTAAATATTTAATTAAATTGTTTTACCATTCACAAAAAAAAAAACATTTTTTTGTATTGTTATCATTAAAGTTCTTATGTCAACTTAAATCATATAAAAAAAATAAAATTTAATTGAAGTGTTTTTAGTAAATAAAAAAATATTAAATAAATCAATTGCAAATTATTTCAAGAAAATTTCAAGTAATTTACCATCAATTTCTTAAAATTTACCAGCCATCAGTATTATTTTCATTCAATTCATCTCATCTTTACAAGGAGAAAAAAAAAGATAAAAGGTAAGTGTTTACTTTAATTATTTTCTTCTTTATTTTTAAGTTTTATTTTAATATTCTCAAATGTTGCTTATAAGTGGCTAACAAGTGTTAGAAGTATTATTAAAGAAAACAATTGAAAAAATATTTTTATAATCCTTTAAGGGGAAACAATCAAGAGTTTTTTTTTAATTAGAAAAAAAATATTTTTTTATTCAGATTGAAAGGCTACAATTTCTTACCAAGAAGCAGACAAAAGATTATATTTCAGTATCGTAGCATTACTTGTAATAAGGAATTTTTGGCCATTATTTGGAAAGAATTTTTCAAGGTTTTCTACTGACAATACTCTTATAATAATGATGAATGAAATATACTGTATTGTATAAAAGAAAAACTGTCACCGTATACATACATACATATGAATGTTGCTTCTGTTTTCTTTTTCCAGCTCATTTAA
The DNA here is from genome assembly GCA_936449025.2 of Sarcophaga subvicina. Taxonomy (NCBI): domain Eukaryota; kingdom Metazoa; phylum Arthropoda; class Insecta; order Diptera; family Sarcophagidae; genus Sarcophaga; species Sarcophaga subvicina. The sequence goes on along the minus strand of OW388083.2, from coordinate 100,036,051 downwards.
GGCTCCCAACACTAATTAATATAGGGGTAGAATATGGGAGTAGAGATATGCATTTCATCTCTCAACATATTATATTCATCAACAATATGAAGGAATTCCATTTCCTTTTTTACTTACTTACTTTCTTAATTTGTCATTAGAACCTAGCTTCTCAGACCACCTATGTTGCGTGTGTTAATTTTTACCCAAGAGCAGCGGTTGGACCTACTGTTTAAAGTCGGTTTCGAACATCTGACTTTTTAGCAACTTCTCATGGTAATTTTTGTCTTACTTTCAGTGCTTTTGCCAGAAGACTGTTGAGAGTAAGTCTCTGAGTAAATATATTTTCTAAGTTTAGCTTTGTTTTTCAAGAGTTTTTTCCATAATTTGATGGAGTGAAGTATCTAATCAGCGGTGATAGCGAGCATAAAGCCACATGAGTAGGGAGTAATTATATCGTTCATTTTAGCATTCATTCTCTTTCACAAATAGTAGAATTAGTGAGTAGGAAACAGGCTTACACATCTATAATAGAGGCATACAGTTTTACATACATACATAATTCGTCATTACAACCATTCAGTTAAGATTACGACCTAGTTTCTCAGTAAATTTTACCTATTTTTTATCTACAGGACCCATTAGACTGAGATCCAAACTATTACGAATGTCTTCTTCTAATTAAATATGTATGTTTAATATTGGCCAATATATATATACATACACAATTGGTCATTACAACCCTTTTTTCTGAATTACGAACTAGTTTTTCACATCACACACGTTGTGTGTGTTAATTTTATACATGAGCGGCGGGACCTACAATTTAAAGTCGACTCCGAACTACAAATTTTTTGAGAAACTCTTTCATGGCAATTTTTATTTGCTCTCAGGGTTTTTGCTAGAAATCTGCTGAGAGGCAGCCCTTGAAGAAATATTTTCATATTTCATTTTCGAAAAGTAATCACGTTAAATATTTAGGCATGCTCTTAGACAGGCGTTTAACGTGGAAAATCCATATAACATTTAAAAGATCTCTTTTAAACATGAAAGTGAAGAAAATGTTTTGGTTGCTAGGTCCAAAATCTGATTTAAGTTTAGAAAATAAATTACTTCTCTACAAATGTATTTTGAAAGCCATATGGACTTATGGCATTTAATTTTGGGGTACCACATGTAACTCAAATATTGAAATCCTACAAAGGTTTCAATCAAAAACCCTACGAATGATTGTTAAAGCACCATGGTATATTACAAACAGCGCAATACATAGGGATTTGGATATTCCTTTTATTAAAGAAGAAATAAACGAATTCAGCAACAGATATCTTCAAAGATTAAGCGATCACGTTAATCCGTTGGCCATCTCTTTATTAGATAATAGTTTAACAATTAGACTATTAAAAAGATTTCACGTTTTAGATCTCCCATTTAGATAAAATATTCTCAATTAACATAATTTTCTCTATATAATACATATGTATATATACCTATTTGCCTATAATTTATAATTATAACTGTAAATATGTATGAAGGTAGATATACTTAAATAATATACTTAAGTATAAATTATATTATTGATTTCACTGGAAACCAATAACTTATGTGAATTTCGTAAATAATTATCTCATTTGCTTAATGTATTTATTAATATAACTTTCATTAAAATTTATTTATACTAGCGAAAGTCTAACATAGTTGACATTTATTACTACATCCTCATAGGTACTTCATTTGCGCTTGAAAACAATGCTTTACTTAGGCAACTGCATAGTCATGACCCATAAAAAACTCACATAACTGGTATTAATTATGAATTAATTTTTCATCTTAAAATTCATAGTCGTGGAGGGTCTCATAAGTCACACATTCAGTTTATGATGTGAAACTCGGCTAATAAATATTTGTTTTAGGTTGACACTGCGTAGTTTAGCATTCCATGATACTTAGCTGTAAATAACAACAGATTTTAACTTCGCAAGTATGGAGAACTTAATTATAAAACAAAATAAATATTATGCTTAAAAGCCATGTATCAACATTCATTTAATGCATGCAACCTTAAGATCTACAACGACACCGAAGTACACTTGATTACTCTTTTTAAAAATATCCACTCAGACGTATGATTAATATTGTAAACAAAGCAACGCGTACAGTATACACCACAGTGGTGATGACGGATATCTAAATAATATGTTGCCTACTTTTAAGGGGTCGCATCAAATTATATCATGAAAGCCAAGCAAAAACAAAGAAAAAATGGACGCTTGAATATTTTTAAATTCTGCTACAATAAATAATTGCAAGAAATTTTAATTTCAAATTTTTTTCTTCTAAATATTTAAACAGTTTAATATGGCTAGAGAGTCAATTCAATTCAATTTTAAAAAAAGAGAGAATTATTTGCAAAATGCCTAACCCCAGGCGATTAAACCACACTTTATAGAAAAGTAAAAGAAAAAAAAAACTACGTTTGAAAGCAAGCTGACAGAAATTTAAAAAAAAATTTAAATTATTGCACGAGAGAAAAAAAGAAAAAAATAATTTAAAATGCCATGGTTTTCACTTCTGTGCTAATTACTTGGGCTGTCAATTAATTTTTGCACTTTTTTCTCTATTAAGGAATATTTAAAAAATTAAAATATTATTTACATGTTTTTTTTTTAACTTTACATGTGTACAAACACTAATACACTTGAGACACAGTGACAAACTTTTAAATACACAGACAGACAGACAGCGTGTAAAATAAATACCATGTCAGGATGTAATTAGAAATTATTGTTATGACAAGAGGTTGCAAAAAGTCCTGTTTGTGTGTTTTTTGTTGTAAATGTAGTATATTATAAATAAATTTAATTAATAAATTTATGGCCAGACTGTGATTGTTATAAAAAAAAAAATATCTCTGATCACTGATGTTAAAAAGGTTTAAAGCAAAAAAGTTGCGGCTTTAAGCTGATGAATTATGAAAATTTAATTTCATAATTTGCCACACAAATATGCTGTAAATATAATTAAGTAATCAAGGAATTAATTATTTATTAAGAAATTTTTTTAATGCCTTGACAGGCGCATTGCCAGACAGTATTTATGAGATAACTGATAAGGCCACCATCATGCTCGTACCATTGTCATGTTATTTTTGCTGTATTAGAGATTCTGAATACGTATGTAGATGTCCAGTATATTCCTTTCTGCAGTGTCTTCTAAATCAAGGTTGATATTTTAGGTTAGGTTAGAGGACGTGTACTTGTCGGTTAAGACAAGTGCAGTACCCGGAGGTCGAATTGGCCCATTGTACAACGTCCTAGTTTCTCACACCACTTATGTTGTGTGTGTTAATTTTATACATGAGATGAATGTGTGTAACAATGTAACATTAACTTTTTTATCATAAAAAAATTCCTCCTTACGCTTCCTTTCTCTTCTTCCAGTACTAATAATGCACTTCATGACTCGAGGACATTCTGTTCGTGCCACCTTCTGTAGGAGAGCAGAATGAGGGACTGTTATTTATTCACTTTAGATTGGAATCTGTTTACATCGCAAGAGACAGGCAAACCTTCCGCCGAAGAAGCGCTGCATAAACAGTTAGAAAGGCGAAATAAAAACTGGCCTTATAACGTAATCTATGCATCACTGCGCCATTGCTTTCAACTGGTAGTGCCCTACATAAGGAGGAGTACAACAGAAATACATTAGACTCTCACGAACAAGTCTCGCTATTTCATTAGAACGCCTTCCATAGTAGTTTCGATAAAACGTTGAGGTTCAAGCCACTTTGCAACAGGCTTTAAATGGATCAGTACGATTGGATGCCCTGCTGTAATTAATGGGAACTTTCATCCAATTTAGTAGACTTTAAGGGAACCAGATCTGTATTATGCTCAGATAAGTCGCTGTAGTCTAGAAGGCTGTGTTTTGGCTTATTAGACGTAAGGCCACAGTTTAAATCGTCAGACATCAAAACGAAATATTAAAATATATTTCTTTTGACAAAAACTCTGGGAGTAAATAAAATTGTTATGAAAAGTTTCTCAAAAATCTGTTGTTCGGAGTTGACTTTAAACTTTAGAACCCACCACTCATCAATAAAAGTAAAACACACAACTTAAGTGGTGTAAGAGGCTAGGTCGTAATCCTGTTTGAAGGGTTGTAATGACCAATTATGTTAAGTTTGTCATGTTAAGTGTGGTGTAAGTAGTAGGGACACCAGATGGAATGCATTAGATCTTCGACGTAAGAAAAATAGGCACTTTCTAGCGAACATCCTGATTTCATGGCCAGAAGATCACGTGCTTCAGGCTCTCAAAAACGTATTTACTTATCACATGTTACTAAGGTGAACTTGTGAGTCTGGTGAATATTAAAATCATCTTTATTTTCAACACCTAAATCAGAGATTCGCTTGAGTTAGATTCGTACGTCGCCATAGTCTAGTAGTTGGTGTGTTTGCTTGTTAGACGAGATCCTGTGGTTCAAGCCTTGGCTCAGACATCTGAATTAAAAACAAAATATGCGAAATATTCCCCCAGCAAATATTCTTCTTGCTAAAACTCTGAGGGTAAAATAAAATTGTTTTTCAAATCCGTCGTTCGGTGTCGACATTAAACTGTAAGTCCAACCACTTATGGAAAAAATTAAAGCACACAACATGAGTGATGTGAGAAGTTACGTTGTAATCCTGACTAAAGGGTTGTAATGACCAATCAGGGAAGTAAGTAAGTAGATTCATGAGTCATTCATTTCAATAGCTTTTTCGTTTCAATATCAAAATATTCTGTTTTCAGTCAAGTAAATTAATCACCAGCAAAAGATCCAGCAAATTAACAAGTTGAAGTTAAAGAAAATTAAACAGAAACGATCCTTAAGAAAAATCATAATAAAAAAAACAGAGCACAGCATAGAACAGAATCTTGTCCCGGTTTTTGTCTACACTCATCTACAGACTTTTATTGCACAAACGTCTGTTGCTTTAATACTTTCCTTGTGTTCTACTTTAATTCGCAGGGCTCAGCCAGTATTTCATTAAATTTTATTTTTTCATAAAACTTTATGATTTCTTTTTTACAAACGGTCTGGCTGCTTAATTAGAATAATCAGTCGTCTTTACCTTTTAATAACATATTCATTGTTTTGCACTCCTATTTTTTTTAATAATGCCTTGACTAACTGCGGTTGTTTCTTAATTTAAAATTTATAAACTTTTCAACTTTGGCGAACAAAAAAACAAGAAAAAAAAACAAGAAATAAACGAACGGTATGGAAAAGTTTAAATTGTGTTATTATTATATTATAGAACGTGTCTTAAGCATAATGTGGCACATGGTATTGCATACCTTAAGGGTGTTATAAAAATCTAACTTTCACGGCATACCTTTAGGTCGTTGTTTTTTTTCTTTTTTTTTTTTTTTTTGCAAAACACACATAAAATATTATAAAAATCAATATTTTTTTAGGTTTAATGAACTCTTAGCTAAGGATGGTGTAAAAAAGGGTTCATTTTTAATTTCCTTAAAGGCTTTTTATATAGATTTTTTAAGAATTTAAATTTAAATGTTGAAGAAATCATTAAATATTGAAGTCTTTAAAAGAAGCAAATGAAGCAAATAATCTCTTCTTGGTATTGGGGATTTGCTTATTTTCGAAGAAAAAATTATTTGGCATTATGTTTCATACTTCTTTTCTTTTTTCTGCAATTTTCCATTTGAAAATTTATCTTTTTTATGATAATTATTTAAATCTTTTATTATGATTTCATTATTAGTGCTTATTGTATATGTATATATGTATGCGTTGGCTATGTTGCCATGTAAATTGTATGTCTATGCTATTATTGCTCAACTCAATTGCCACAATTTACAATTGTGCCTCATATTTGTTGCCATAAACATATGTCTGGTCTGATTTTGGTCTCTGTGTTGCCAAGTAGAGTTTTTTTTTCCAAAAAAATATTATTTCATATTCATATTATTAAATAGAGATAATACGTTTTATAACCTACATGTGTGTGGCATTTATCTACATCAAAATTCATCATGATTTAAAATTTAAAATCTTCATTAAGCGTAGCGCATAACAGAAATTATAATAATCGCACAATAATTTGGCAAAAATATGCAAAAAATTTAATTTTAACAATTTAAACGTTCGAAAAATATTTGGAAAAATTGCTGCAGTTCTGATAAAAAAATTTAAAATTTTCTAAATTTAAACTTTTTTTAATATTGTAATGTTTTTACCTTTTAAAAACGTTTAAAATATGAGCTCGTAGATTCCAAATAAAATCAAAATAAATTTGTGTTTTCTTTGTTTGTTATTTCTCTGTTTATACCCTTTGAATAAACAATAACTATTACTAGACAATTATTCGGCAATTCTTTGTAACGGAGATCTTCAACTCCACGATTACTCTCTTCAAACACACCGCCTCTTCACACAAGACTGACTGAACTTCACTCACTGCTTTGCTTGCCTTTTATATGGCAGAGTATACAGTCTGATGAATTTTCGTGAAGGCGAATGTTCATGACTTCGGCTTCTCGAAATCTCTGTTAATGTAAACATCGTTGTTTACGTTTATTATTGTAGTGTTGTTGGCGTATTTTTGTTGTTTTCTTGTTTATCATTTTTTATGCTGGTGTTTGTTGTTATATTAAGCAGTACGATAATTTGTAAACAGGTTCGTTTTTGTAGCTTTTGTTTATAATTTTAATGTTAAGCGATGTAAAAGCGAAACACCAGTATCTAGAATTCTTTAGAATTTCAAAAATTTTTAAAAATACTGTCATAAATAGCTGTGAATATTTCTTTAATGTATGAAAAATTTCAGCATCTTTTCCACTGTGCTAATTGTTCATTCCTTTATCAGTTAAGTTGTGCAAACCTTGATATTTCTGCGACATTTTATTTACACAGTATTGTTTACTATTTCGTAATAAAATCTCCTCAAATTAGTTTCGTTTTATATGCTACCATAATCAAAGTACTCGCAATTAGCTTAATTACTTTTTTATTTTTTATGATATTTTTGCACAGTGGGCCAGATTTATTAATTAATATTCAACTAAACCCCTAGTATTTGCTTATTCATTAACCCTATACACTAGACACAGTACTTCTCTCATTTATATTACAGAGAAAAAGTTCTTACACTGCCAGCTTTGTTGGACATTTAAGGCGATTTCCATAGAGGTTGTCTAACTCGATTTCTATGATTCTATTTAACCTTAATGCTGCATAATGTCTAATGATCATTTAGATAGTATGATGGCTAACATCTGGAATATTAAAAAATATTTCTTTCGAGAACCTCACTTCACCAAACTCAGCAGTCTTTGAGCAAAAGCTCTCATAGTAAATAAAAGTGACATGGGAAGGTTTTTTAAATCTGTCGCTTGGAATCGATATTAAAGATATTTAATATATATTAAAGTGTAGTTTAAGCCACTCTTGGATCAATGAACGTACACAAAATGGGCATTATAAAAAGCTAAGGTTGAAGTCGCCGTAGTCGAGTAGGTAGTGTGTTGGCTTATCAGATGTAAAGCCAGACCAGACATCAAATCAAAATAAAAGCTCTGAGAGTAAATAAAATTGCCATGAAAAGTTTCTCAAAAATCTGTCGTTCGGAGTCGACTTAAAACTGTAGGTGCCACCAATCATGTATAAAATTAACACACACAACATAAGTGGTGTGAGAAACTAGGTCGTAATCTAGACAGCCTGAAGGGTTGTAATGACCAATTATGTATGTATGTAAGCTAACTAAAGGGTTGTAGTTAGTGGTCACCAAAGTAAATTACTTGAGTTTCTTATTATTTCGACCAACACTCAGAGAACGTCTTCTGCTTATTAAGCACATTGTACTGGACTTAGAAAATAGGTAGTGTGAGTGAGGTAAGAGGCGGTATCGTTTATGGATATCAGAATTGAATATGTTGATATTGCAAGTGTCAAGAAAAACTGTCGCTGAAAGTGCGTTCCGCAAACAAATAGTGTGACTGAAGAACGATTTTTTTGTATTGCATTGTGCGTTCCACAGGCCAATTGAAGAGTATTTTATAGAAAATAAACAAGTACTACTTAAAAATGTATATTTTCTTGGATGTAATTCTTTCGAAGACATTCCATTACAGTAGAGATATAATAATAAAATACTAGTCAGGTATTCAAAATTACAGCAACGTTTTTTTTAAACGCGGGTATACGCCTGCAAATCAAGGCATAGTTTTAATTGTTTCGAACACATTCCATTACAGTAGAGATATAATAGTAAAAAATTACTCAGGGTATGGATGTTCAAAATATACGCCTGCACATCAAGGCATTGTTTAATTAATTTTTCTTTGAGTCAGACCTGATGGATTAAAACAAAACGTCTCTAATGAAAAAATATCCATTTAAGCCACATTGGTCTTATAATACGATCACTGAAACCAAATCATGTAGCTAACAAGCAATCGGAAAATTAAATGTACATATCCAGAGGTACTACTCACCGTTGTGGCAATAGACAGTCTAAATTTCGAACATTCTTTAACTTTGTAAACTCGTTCTTCGATAGACAGAGATGATGTGATGATGTGATGTTTTAAGACAGGCAGCTACAGATACAGGCAGTTTCAGTCAGAAATTTTCGCCTTTTCATGACAAGAGTGGGGCAATGTTTTATGAAGTGAAATGTTAGGTTAGCTCAGAGGACGAGTACTTGTCACCAGACCCGGAGGTCGAATTGACCCATTGTACAATGTCCTAGTTTCTCACACAACTTACGTTGTGTGTGTTAATTTTATACATGAGTGGTTTGACCCACAGTTTAAAGTCGACTCCGAACGACAGATTTTTGAGAAACTTTTTTATGGCAAATTTTATTTACTCTCAGAGTTTTTGTCAGAAATCTGCTGAGAGGAAGTCGCCGAAGAAATACTTTTTGTATTTTGTCTTGATGTCTGGCCTGGGGCTCGAACCCTGTCTTTTCGTCTAATAAGCCAACACACTACCTACAAGAATATAGCGCCTTCAAATTATGAAGTGAAATACGGTCTCCTTCTCCTGCAGAACTCAATTAGCGGAATGATGAGTCTTTTAGCATGCCTATCAAAACTAAAGCAAACCGTAAAATCCCATGAAAGTTTATGAGTTAAATTTTATATTTTCAATTAGAATAATACAGTCCAGTTCTTCAAGTTTTTTCTCATTTCCTCATTTTGTTCCCTTAACAACCACTGTGCAGGGACATATATTTTGTTACTACTTCCACCATTTAAATAAAAAGAACGCAAAATTGTAATAAATTTAATAAAATCGTAAAAACAATTGACAATAAAAAATGAAAAAAATATAAAATAAATTTAAGAACACAGCGAAAAATGTAACAAAAATTAGGCATAAATTAACCAGAACTTATAAACAAATAAAATTATGGTAATTTAAACACAATTAAATACACACATACATACACACGCACATACGCACTTGCTCCTATACAAGCATAACGTGGTTAAAGGTAAAGAAAAGCTAAATTTCCTCATGTAAAAATACTGTACATAAGTGAATGAATAACTGAACGCTCTTACTTACTCTTACTCATACTCATACGTTACATGTTCTCTTACATGATAACGTGTGTGTGTGTATGTGTGTGAGGAATTATGTTTCTAATAATAATACTCATAAAATATAAAACCATATGATCATTGTTGTTGTATTTATATTTATTATGATAATTTTATTCGTATTTTTTATATGTTTTTTTCGTTTGGTTTTATTTGTATGTCGCTGAAATTAACCTTTACATGCGTATGTATTTTTTAATGTGGTTGTTTTTGTTGTTATTTTTTACCTTCTGCTCATATTTTAAAAGATTCATTTATTTCCTCATGCATAATAATTAAACCCTTTTCGTTCTTTTTTTTTGTATGGAATACCCTACAATAACTCGCATCGTATGTGCCTTGTGGTTGATAATGGCATGTGGGGGCAACAATTTCCTGAAAGAGAGAAACAACTTCCCATATGACACTATAAACTATGTTATAGGAGTTGATTGGCACTTGAGTGTTGCACAATAAAGAGAGAACAATGCACTTGAGGCCACAATAGGTGCTATGAATTGCTATTCACATGTCACGAGCTGTAGAAAACCAGCGTCCGGTTCGAAGGCCGCTTGCTATCCTCACTTGCTACTTCTGGAGGGTTTTAGATGGGGCCTCGTTGTTCCAACCCCATCTTCGATATCACGATCGTTTCATTCGAACTTAACTTACTTAAATGATCATTACAACCTATACGTTGGGACTGAACAGATCCCAATTCTGACCAAGATTTCTTTGTGTCTGCAACGTCCAGTTAGAAGGCCGCTTGCTATCCTCACTTGCTACTTCTGGAGGGTCTTAGATGTGACCTCGATATCACTATCGTTTCGCTCATACTTAACTTACTTTAATGGTCATTACAGCCTATATAATGGGCCTGAACAGCTCCTAATTCCGACCAAGAGTTCCTTGTGTCTACAGCATGCGATTGAAAGGCCGTTTACTATTCTCATGCCACTTCTGGAGTTGGCTTATTATATGAGACCCCGTTGTTCAAACCCCATCTCAGATATTTCCAACGAAAATTTGAAAACATATTTCCTTCCCAACTTCATCTCAAACCTTAAAAATCGGTAGTCGGGAGACGACTTAAAAGTGTAGGTCCCGGCAATCATGGAATAAATGAACACATTGAACATAAGTGGTGTGAGAAACTAGGTTGTAATCCTGACTAAAATATTGTAATAAACAATTAAGAAATCCAGTAATCAGCTCAAATCTCTTCCCATGGCAATTAACCAATAAAACTATAGATTGTCTCATACCTGTTTGGACTGACAAGAGTTTCCCCTCATTTACGTCATACCATTTTCCTTGTATATAAGGTCTCGAAAATTGTTTCCTCCTCTCCTAAAGAAATCTTTCTTCATGTAGGGTATTATAACAGCCTGTTCTAACCAACTAAGTAATCCTTACCTGTTTAATTTTCCCGTTTTTATATTTTCGTTTTTCATTTTCATTTTTATTAAATTTTTATTGACAATTTTCTTTAGTCATTGAGTAAAAATGTATGTATGTGTACGTATGTATGTTGATGTGAGAGGGCGTTTGTTTGATTACTTGTATGAGAATTTGTGCGTGATGGAGTGTAACGTTGTATGTTCAAAAGCTTGTGCTGGGTCTGCATATGTTTGCGTGTGTGCGTTCATGCATTGCAAAGTAAAGATTTAAACGTTTATTTTCATATCATATGAATATCTACATCTGTGTACGTATATAGATATTGAATATATGTATATATTGAAACATTAAACAGTGTTGTTAACAGAAGTGAGAGAAAAACGGTGAACATTATTTTTATAGTCAGATATTCTTTACAAATCATATCGTCATAGGAGGCTTTTGTTTAGGCAATAAGAAGTAGTAACTCTAGTGGAAGTGTGGAAAATACTAAAAAATAAGTAATATTTCGTAAGTATATGGAGTCGGAGTATTCTAATAGGTTGTTTGTTGGCTTATTAGACATGAGGCCACAGTTCAACCCCAAGTTAAATATCTCCAACAAAACGAAATACGAAAAAATATTTCTTTGGCAACTTCCTCTCAACAGATTTCTGGCAAAAATTCGAAGAGTGAATAAAATTGCTATGAAAAGTTTCACAAAAATCTGTCGTTCGGAGTCGGCTTTAAACTATAGGTTCCACCTCAGTCATGTTTAAAATTAACATACACAACCTAAGTTGCGTGAGAAACTAGGTCGTAGTCCATAATAAAGGGTTGTAATGACTAATTATGTAGGTATGTATGTATGCATGTATGTAACTCGAGTGTAAGTCTGGAAACAATGGTGAAAAAGGGATCAATTTGCAATCTAATCCAAATACTTCTACTGACTTTTCACAAGACTGTGTCTGTGGTTGGTTATGAGCAATCTAAACGGAATGCTTTCTTATTATAAACATTTTATTCCATCTGACTTCCTTACTATTTACATCACTTGTATCCGATCGAGAATGGAATACAACTCTCATGTATGGGTAGGTTCTTCAAAGTCTATTTTGGGGTTGTTTCTCGATCGCGTACAGTATGGGGCAAAGTTTCTCATGTGGTATCCAAACCTATCGATACATTGGAACACGGGTGCAATGTGATTTGTGTTGCACTATTCTATCGCTACTATACCAATTTTTTTTTGTAGCGAAATAAAGGCACTTGTTTCCGAAAATTATATATTTATGCGTAGTACTCTCACTTTGTTGAAGAGCATATCGGTTTGCGGTAGAACACACAATGCATTGGTTCTTCAGTTTTAAATTTTGATTTGAAAGTGTTTATTCACAAATATACATACATACACACATAGATATATACATAATTGGCCATTACAACCCAGGATTACGAGGTAGCATTTTACAAATATTTTTCTCTTTTAAAATTGAATTGAATTCACTCTCTAGCCATATAAAATTTGTTTAAATATTTAGAAAAATAATGTTGAAATTCAAATTTCTTGCAATTATTTATTGCAACAGAATTTAAAAATATTCAAGCGTCCATTTTTTTGTTTTGCTTGGCGTTCATGATATAATTTAATCGGCCCCTTAGAAGTAGGCAACAGTTTTTTGTAGATATTCGTCATCACCACTGTGGCGTTTACTGTACGCGTTGCTTTGTGTACAATATTAATCATACGTCTGAGTGGATATTTTAAAAAGAGTAATCAGGTGTACTTCGGTGTCGTTGTAGATCTTAAGGTTGCATGCATTAAAGGAATGTTGATACATGCCTTTTAAGCATAGTATTTATTTTGTTTTATAATTAAGTTCTCCATACTTGCGAAGTTAAAATCTGTTGTTATTTACAGCTAAGAATCATGAAATGTTAAACTATGTAGTCTCAATACAATACATACATAACATAATTGATCATTACAACCCTTTAGTCAGGTTTACGACATAGCTTCTCACCCCACCTAAGTTGTGTGTATCGAATTTATGCATGAGCAACGGGACCTACAGTTTAATGTCGACTCTAAATGACAGATTTTTTGAGAAACATTTCATGGCAACTTTTTATTTACTCTCAGAGTTTTTGCCAGAAATCTACAATTTTTTAAAGGAAAAATTTTAAGTATTCTTTAAAAAAAAAACGCTACTTAGACCACATTTAAACGTTTAACCAGCTCATTTGTATTGTGCATTGAGTGGAAATATGAGGATTTGTTATTTTTTAATTGCCCATATACGATATATTTATATGACAACACATGTTACGGTTATTTTTTTTATACTCGAACATCACATACATACATATATTGCTGCCTTTATTTTACAGGCTCATTAAAAAAGATTTCGTTTTTGTTTATGAATTATGATTTTTTCTTTTTTTATTTTATTTCAGAATCCATTTATTACTTTTTGTTATTGCTTTTGTTTTATTTTATTTTTTATGAAATAAAAATTTTTCATTCATGTCTTAACAAATTCATTGAATAAGAAACAAGTTCATGTTGAATATCATTTAAGTATGCCAGTCAAATGGCATACAAAAGGAGAAAAATGTTAATAATAATGCACCATTAACGTTCACATTTAAGAAAACAAAGAGCAAACAGGAAAAAAAAGAACACAAATAATGTAAACATTTATAATATTTAACGTGTGTTTTAGAAGAAGAGTTTAAACAAGTCAATGTGCAACAGCACTATAACAGGGTTAATGTTGGCAAAAGAGTAGTGAGTGGCTCAAAGCATACGAGTACTGTGTAATAAATTACAAACATTAGTAGACAAACAAAATCATAAATAATCGCATATGAATTTTAACAACGTGGAATAAATGAATACATAAGAAATATAAGTTTTTAAATACAATAACAATAATAGGGTGGTAACTATAAATTTCTTAAAAATTTTGGTCGATTTGTATTTAAAAAAAAGGTGTAAAGGGTTGTGCATTAATGGGTTTTAAAAGTTACGAAATACAACGTCATTTAAATGACTGCCTCGAGCCTTTCGAGGTAGTCTTCCAACCCCTTTTTCGCAATTTCAAGCAATAGCTCAGCGATTATTTGACGAATACTTGATTTCAAATAGAAGTCACCGTAATTTTGGCTAATCAGTTGTGAGGCCATGGTTCAAACCCCCGTCCAGGCATCTCGAACGCAATAAAATACGAAAAAATATTTCTTTAGTGCCTGCCTTTTAGCAATCTTCTGGCAAAAACTAGGAGAAAAGTTTCACAAAAATATGACGTTCGGAGTGGACCATACATTGGAGGTCCTGCCACTCGTGGATAATACAAGATGGGTGGTGGAAGAAGAGAGGCTGTAGTTCTGATTAAAAGGTTATAACCAATCAAGGAAGTATGTAATGGTTTTCAAATGCTTCAACATAGGGAATTATCTGTATAGACATAGATTTTAACGTAAACCTACAAAAGTTTGTAACGGATGGTGTTGGTGACTCATTTGATGTCGCCAAAACCTAAAAGTAATCCTTCTGGATATTACCCATGTAATAAAGTGACACTGTTTCCTTGAGACCACATGCTTTCCAGTCCATAATCTCTCTTGTATGCTACGAAATTTTTGTTATAATATGGTCGCTGCGCTTTAACCAGACGATAACGGTTCTTCGTGAATAATTTTGAAATAAATACAGCCCAATGACGTGTTCAAACTATAATGTGCGTCAAGCAATCACTTTTTTCGTATGCAAGATGTTGAATTCCTGCCCCAAAAGCGACAATTTTGCTTGTTGATGTAACCACTAGCTGAACAAAGGTTTATTCTCTATAACCTCATTAAAAGCCTGTAGCTCTTGCACCTAATCAGCGTTTCTACATTATTATGAATGGTCAGTCATTCATAATTGTCATGAGAGTATGATTTTATAGGCATGGAGGTGCAAATTCAAGTGAAAAATAATCCATAATGAGCTATCAGATAGGCCAAATTGCTAGGTAGGCTATTGAACTGACAAATTTGGATTATGCACCAAACTTTATCTAACAGAAATAACTTTCTTAGGTGCGTGTACATTGCATTAATGCACTGGCATGACCACATCAGTAACGCTTTCAGACTTTTGCATTTTTTTGATAATACTGAGCAGTAGGTCGATTTTGACGACTATAATTACGCCGTAATGCTCCCAAAGTACAACGTTAAGAAAGCTACTTTTGTATTATAACAGATATAAATAGATATATAGGTGTAAATGACAAACATAGGCTTGTTACAAACAAACCTTTTGCTAAATAATTGTAAATGATACTTCATATACCAGATATTTAAAACCTAACACCACAGCGAGATTGGCCACTTTTAAGGCCATTAAATATATAGCCCGATATGTACTTATTTTCATATTGTTCGGTACTTAAATTTAATCCACCCTAATAGAAGTAATGCTTACCTGCTATCAAACTTATGACCCCCTCTAATTTTTCTGTAATTGAAAGTCTACAAAGGGTTATACCACCAAGAGATGTAGTTATGTTAAAACAAGTTCTGTATGTATATATGTACATATATACATACATATACATACATATATTACTGTGCACATGTCTAACACTTTTTGCATTTGTTTCTTTATACATTTTGTAATTAATTACAATACTTTTAACAAATATTGAAATTGTTTCATAGTTGTTAAAAAGGGGGTTCAATTTTCTGAAAGAAAGACTGTAATTTTGACTACTGCAGACTGTAGAGCAATATTTTTTATTTATATTTATAATTTGTTGTAAAGGTATATTAAAAGTAAAAAAAAATCATGTTGTTTACTTGTTTCTTTAAACAAGACAGGTGTAATTAGTCATTTCAGTTTAAGTTTAAAAAAATTAAAGAAATTAAAAATATTTTTAAGGTAGCGGGTGTACTCAGCATACTGCTGTGCTGAGAAATAAGTAAATTTGGTTGATTTGTTGGAAAAGTAAGGAAATATTGTTTATTTTTTATTATTATTATTATTTGTATACTTATGTTAAGTCGCCGTGTGTGTGACATATGAGACGTGTGGCCTTGGTCCAAACCCTAGGGTAGACATCAAAATGAAATATTAAAAAAATTAAATATGGAAAAAAAAATTCCCTAGCGACTGCCCCTCAGCAGATTTCTAGCATAAACTCTGAGAGCAAAATAAAATTGCCAATAAAAAGTTTCTCATTAATCTGCTGTTTAGAGTCGACTTTAAACTGTTGGTCCCGCCATTCAGGTACAAAATGAACACACACAATATAAGTGGCGAGAGAACCTAGGTCGCAATACTAACTGAAGGTTAGTAATGATCATTTATGCATGTATATATAAAGGATCCGCCAAATAACTTTTTTTTGAAAATGCTTTAAAAAATTTTCTCAAATTTCTTTTTTTATTCGAAAGTACAATCCTTCCGGTTAATAATGGAAAATAATTTCATTCAAATGGCTGCCTCGGCTGGCCATGCAGTAGCCTACACGATCGGTCCAATTTTTAATCACATTATCGATTGTGTGCAGCTTTATTTCACCAATGGCTTCACGAATATTGTCCTTTAAAGCGTCTATTGTCTCTGGCTAGTCGGCGTAACACTTATCTTTGACGGCACCCCACAAATAATAGTCCAACGGCGTCAAATCGCTGCTCCGAGGTGGCCAAACGACATCAGCTCTGCGGCTGATAATGCAATCTTCAAAAACAGGGCGCAAAACATCGAGTGTAGCTTCGGCTATGTGGTACGTAGTGCCGTCCTGTTGAAACCAAATGTTGCCAATATCCTCCTCTTCAATTTTTGTGAACAAAAATTCGTTCAACATGGCCCGATAACCATCGCCATTGACTGTAGCGTAAGCATTTGCAATAGCCAGACATATTGGAAACTCCATATGCTGGAAATCGAAGCAGAGATTGTCGTCTATGAAAATGTTTTACAACATTTGTTCTGTTAGAAGAATGGCTCTTTTGCTTTCTGTTTTCTACAGCGGCTATAGTTTTAGTTTTTCCGAAACAGAAACAGTCTCTTCCCCGATAAAAACACGGCCTTAACGTTACAAAGAAGCAATCAATTGTAAAAGACCTGTTAGCATGAAGGTAGTGCTCTATATTTGATGAGACCAAAAGAATTCTACTTACTGATCTGCTACAATTGAGTTAGACGACCGTAGGAGACGTAGGGAATTGCCCTCAATATAGTAAAATGGCAAAGACCCAGCGTACTACAAATAAGAATGCTTTGAGAATAACATGCAACAACATTTACAAGAAAAACGTCAATACACAATGATTTTCAAGTCTTTCTTTTCTCTTCTCTTCTGATTGTTTTTTTTTCTAGCAACGATGTAGAATCATAGATGAAGAAGAAGAAGAAAAGAACACATACTTTCTATGTTTAAAAACAACTTTGCTATGCCATTTCCATGTATTGTTTACACATACACAGTTAGACACTCTATTAAGCAAGAAGCATGTTTGAGGCGTCAATATACTGCAGTAACCTTGCACGTTTGTTGTAATTATGACCAGCATAAAATGTTAAACGCCTAGTAGTAGTAGTAAAGCTACATTCATTGTTACAATAACAACAACAAACATGCAAGTGTACGACAACATGTTCGAAACTAAACGAGGCTGTTCGTGTTTTCTGAGACAGTTACTGGTTTAATTTCACTTTTCTTGGGTATTTTTTCTTGTTTTTTTGTTTTTTGTTTTTGCAGCGTCTTTTGTCTATGGTAGGTTAAGATAAGCTGCTTTAACTATTTTGTTGGTATTGGTGGTAGTAGTTGATGGTGCCTGTTGGCATTGAAGATGTGTAAGATGGTTGGCAGAAAAGTTTTCCTTTTCTTTTTGCATTTTTTGTTTGTTTTGTTTTTTTTAACTGTTAAGGCAAGAGTTTTAATATCCTTTTTACTTTTTGTTGTTGTTTATTCTGCTTTTGTTAGCTAGGAAAAGTATAAGTCCTTTAAGAAAATCACGTAAATAACTTAAAATCGAGTTAATTTTTCTTTTTTTTCTTGTTGCTGTTTTTTCTTTTCTTTCATTTCTTATGCGATAATAATGACAATGAAGATGATCATTTAAATTACTTTCGCTGGCGTTTTTTTCTTTTTTTTGTAAAAGTAAACAAAATAAAGTCGAAAGGTTTATACTTAGAGAAGGAAAAACAAAAAAAAGAAAACTTTTAGAAAAATTTTGTCAAATTCGTATTTTACTTTCCTTTTTGTTTTGTTTCTTTTAATTTTATTTCAACCACTTTTTTCCGTTGCGTTTTTTTCTCTTTCTTTTTTAATTTCCTTTTTATTTCAGGGTATTGAAATTAAATTATATGTAAATTAGTTTTTATTGCTGTTAAATGAGTTGCTTTGCAATGAAAAGCAAAAAAGACGTCCTTTTTCCTTGCCTTTTATGCCTAATGATACGCTTTAAAGACCGTCACATAAAAATGACAGCCAGTTAATGAGTCAAAACCTAGCCAACTAAGGTTGTTTGCCTAGGCAATTGTATGTCTAAAACTAAATGATATTTTTTCCATTTTAATTTCAAACTCTTTTGTTTGTTGTGTTTGATTAGCAGAAAACTAACATTTTGTAGCTTTATTCTCTAGGGCTTACTGGGCGTATGATTTATAACCAATATTAATGATACGCCATGCGGCCTAGTTGATTAAATTATTTATTATATGCTCATAGTTTATATTGTAATTAATTCACTTTTAATTTTAGTTTTTCATTAAAAATTTATTTAAAATTTTTATTTTAAACTGAAACTTAAACTGAAATTAGATTAGTTTATCAATAATTTTTGTTGTTGTTGTTGTTTGTATATACATATACATATATTTGTTTGTATGTATGTATGTATTTAGTAATCCATTTAGCCTTTATAATTATTTTCTATTTAACTGTTAAATAAACAGATTATAATTAAATTTATTACAGGCTTTTATAACACAGTAAAAGTTTCTATTCACATTAATTATATGTATACAGGCGCTGTTATGTATGTATGGAAGGCGTAACCACAGTTTAAGTATGAAAAAGCATTAATATTTGGCTCAACATTAATTGTGGGCAGAGGTTTCTGCCAAAAAGCTGCTGAGAGCAAGTCACTGAACAAATTTTTTCGTATTTCAGGGACTGAACTACAGTCTTTCGTGTAATAACAAAAAACATACACCGACACACTACCTACTGGAATAAGACGATTTCTACTCTTAGTGTAATTTTCTGAAAATATCGAAACTCTGGGAGACAAAGTCTGTTTTAGTGGCATATTAACATGTGCAAGGGCTCGTAAAGTTCTCCGTTAAGAGAGTCTGTTCTACTTTAAAGAAGTAGACTATTTGGAATTGTTTTTTGTTTTGGGGTCAATAACAGTTTTCTCTGACAGTTACATATAATTAAAAAAATATGCCAGTCAGCAGCAGATTTCCTTTAATTCTGTTGCAAAAAAAAAACCTCAGTGCCAATTAAAGGCAAATTTGGCCCTCAATGCACCAGATAGCTTGCCAACTTATTACCATTATAGCCCTCATGTATATTTATAGCCCCCAAGTTTTTAAACCTCACTAAATTGTTAAGAAGGTTTTGGGCACAGTTATTATGCTGGGCATAGGCTGTGTATAAGCTTTTTATAGCTGATTCCTTGGTGATCTTCGATATTACATACACATATGCGTACATAATTGGTCATTACAACCCTTTCAGTCAGGATTACAATCTAGCACCTCCCATCACCCATGTTATGTGTGTTAGGGCGCGACCTATAGTTTAAATACAAATCTAAACGACAGAATTTCTTAAGGCATGTTTTTCATTTCAGTTTTGTTTTGCCCTCCGAAGTTTTTGCCAGAAGACAGATGAGAGGAAGCATTCTAAACATGTTTCGGCTTACAAAGAGTCAGGATTACGACTTTTAATTAATTTTAATTTAATTTTATGTTAATTTTATATATGAGTGGGGGACCTACAGTTTAAACTCTACTCGGAACGATAGATTTTTGATAATCTTTTCATGGCAATTTTATTTACTCTCAGAATTTTTGCCAGAAATTTGCTGAAAGGCAGTCGCTGAAGAAATATTTTTGATATTTCGGTTTTGTTGGAGATGTCTAATCTGGTGTTTGAATCGTGGCCTTATGTCTAATAAGCCAACACAGTAGGTAATGTGACTACGGCGACTACCTCTTCAATATTTGTTCTGATCCGAACCTATTCATTACTCTTGTTTTGGTTTCTAAATTACTTCTGATAAATTTTCAGATTTATTAGAAAATGTGGAATAGGGTGAGTAAATCTTACATTATTAGCTTTAAAAGAATTGTCATATATCCTTAGTCATATTTTCTGTAATGACAAAAGGACTTTATAAGTAAAAACCTTACTTGCAGCTATATTTTATGATGAATAAGTTTTAAACAACGTTTGGTTTGTCTCTGTTCTGCTGAAAATAAGAAATTTAACTCCAGAACTTATAGTGCCATGAACTTCTTTTTTTAGTTCATCTTATGAAAGATACTTTCATTGTATTTATTTTTAAAATGTGTGAGTTTTTTATAATACTGAATATTGTTTACTATCCTTATTTAATTGAATCTTAATTTGGAAATTTAGTCTTTAATTTTAATTAAAATTATTTAAGAATTCTATTGGAAATACTTGAATTAAAACTTACACGTGAATGTAAAGCAAACCGTATAGCGCCCCATCAGATCTTGCGGCAACCAACTGGATTTTCTATTTGTTTGCTTTCAGTAACTAGAGTAACATAGCAGCTACCAGTTTGATCTATGTTCCTTTCATTCTAAATAATTTTTTTGAAATTAAAAACAAAACGAGAAACAGAAAAATTATTTAATTTTCAACTTTCTGCTGAAAGTTTGTCGGTTTGCTATTGTTGGTTGTAGTTGTTGGCTACTTTTTTAAGAGTCTTAAATTTTTTGTAATGAAATTAAGTACTTTTAGTTTTTAAAACTTTTTCAGTTTTGGCCAATAGTCGCTGCAGTAAACACTGTAATTTTCCTTTTTTTTTACAATTTTTTTTTGTTACTTTCGCTTAACGCAGTTGTAGTGTCTGTTGTTTTCTGTTCTTCATGTAGTTTATGGCAGCAAATTGTTGAACGCTTTTTTATGGACAATTTTAATAAAATATTGCGAGAATGAGAAAGCTTTGTTATAATAGAATAAACGTTTAGTAAATTTTAAATGGACGTATGCATTTAAATATATGTTGCTCTTACTCTTCTAGGGAGCATAGAGCCGCTGCATTTAAAAGCATACTTTTATGGCGTGAGCAGTTTTTAGTAAATAATCAGCTTTTTAGCTTTCGTTTTGAAATATTGCTGTAAAGAAGTTATACTGCCGTAAAATAAGATTTTATGTGTTATTAGAGTTTCAGATTCTTTTTTAACAATATGCTGTAACCGTGATTTTATTAGCTCAACATGCAACACTTTACAGTAGCTTCGCAACATATTTTGTGACCTGAGGTACCTACAAAGCCTTCATTTGCATTAACCCATGGTCAAGTACCTAAAGAACTCAAATATCCATCTTTATTATTATTACCAGTGCATTGCATACTACACCAACGACTACTATAAAGACTTTGGTGAATTATCAGTGTACAGAAGTTAATAACTGGGCGACAGGACGAATCTAAAACTGGTCATCGATGATTCCATCCATGCCGGATACTCTGGAGAACGAAAATAATGTGACACAACTCCTAAACTATTCCGTACAGTTTTTCAAAGGTGTTTTGAGACTGAATGGAAATACAGTAAGGCTCCGCTTAACGCGGGGGATACGTTCTAATAAGTTACAGCGCTAATCGAAACAGCTTTCGTTCTGTGATTGTGACTTCTGTTGGAATCTTTATTCCGGACAGACTAACAAAAGAGCTTTGAAAAAGTTACATAGTATACACCGTCGCTATATAGTGCACCGCTTTTGGTTGGTGCATGGCCGTTTCATACATGCATACATAATTGGTCATTACAACCCTTCAGTCAGGATTACGACCTAGTTTCTCACACCACTTATGTTGTGTGCGTTAATTTTATACATGGGTGGCGGGAAATACAGTTTAAAATCGACTCCGAACGACAGATTTTTGAGAAACTTTTTATGACAATTTTATTTACTCTCAGAGTTTTTGACAGAGGCCTTGTTTTACGTCTAATAAGCCAACACTAATAAGCCTACTGGACTACGGCGACTGTAAAACCCCACCGAATTTATGTTCTCTGTGCAACGTAGCTCCCCAAGGAGTCTCGATGTAGTTGGGCAGAGACAAATTCTCTAGGGCTTCCGATTCAAATGTAAGTCTCCAGTCAGATTTCGTAATATAAATACTACTACCAGTTGAGTCAAAACTGAGTCTGAACTGGCAGGTAAAAAAAACAAAAACCCTCACGAGATAGCGTCGACACAACTATAACATACAGCATAACCGCACTAATCTAGACAACGGCAAAAAAAGTCAGCAATAGGAGCCCACAGCGATGAAACTGGAATATCTTTACATCACTAACTACGTCTTGAAAATTACATTGGTGAAAACGCCCAATGTTCCAACTGTACAATTGCTTTCTAAGGCCCTACTAAAATCCCACACCCTCTGAGGGCAGGTGATATGCATACTACCTAAATCTCTAAAGCCATTATAGTCTTGGCATGTAGTCAGTTCATGCTTTCTGTCATCATTCCCATCCCCACACCGGTAGTCGGACACTCTGTAGAAATGTCTTGATGTTTAATTTGCGACATTAGAAGTAAAAATCCAATCGTGCACAAGCAGTGACAGTTCCTTCTTGGCCATGAATGCAGTACTGCAACGTACTGTAGCACCAACAAGGACTTACATGACATCCATTGAAACAGTACGACATTCTTCATAGCTTTAAATAAATATTTCCAAATTTATTTTTTTTAATCCAAAACGGGCATTAAACAATTAAAATATTTTAACTCCAAGAGCTATAGAAAATAAATCAAATTATGAATTCCTATTCATAAAAAGCAATTCTTTACAAAAGAAAATAGAGAAATAAGAGAAAAACAAGGAAAAGAAACATGATTTAATATTTTTCTTCTTCTCGTCTTTTTAAGCTTAAGAATATATATTTCAAAGCAACTGGAATTGCTGTTGCCTGCTATTATTGCCTTTTAATTTCTTAATGACTTTAAGAACAAAAACAACAGCAACTACAACAACAACAGCGTTGTCGTAAGGATAATAATGGCATCTGAAAAAAAATGACTTGTAACAAAATAAAGAGTAAAACCGTTCGTGTTTTTTTTTTTCATTCTCTTTTCATTTTTTAAAAGATTTTGTTTTTTCTGTTTGACATCCCCTTTTTTTACGTTCTTAAATGTCTTTTAATGTGTTTCGTTTCGTTTTGTTTTTTTTTTGCTACTGTTTTGAAGCTTATACCGCCTATGCCAAAGTCTTAAGGGATTTGTCGTTTGTTTTCCACTTTTTCTGTGTTTTTTTTTTGTTTGTTAAGCTTTTTCTCCTATTTACTGGTACCCAATACTTTTCAAAAAAGTTTTTCTATTTCTTTGCCATTGTTGTTGTTCTTTCTCGCTCTTTACTTTTTTAAGATGACAGTTGTTTAAACTCTTTTGACATGAGCTGTTATATATGAATGTAGGGGACATACAGGCAGAGATAGAGTGAGTGGAAATAATCGGTGATTTTTTAAGAGTTATAGGAAAATTTTTCAAAAAAAAAAAACATATAAAATTCAGAAAAATGCATGAAATCTTTATTTGAATCGAGTACGGTCCATATAATTTAATGTTTGAAGATTATTTCATGCAAAGTTGACTGCGACTGCGCCTCAAATGGTCCATCCGCTTAATCCAATTTTGGCATACTCTTTCCAGCATTTAGGCCGGTATCTCACGAATAAATGCTTCAATGTTGTCTTCCAATGCGTCAATTGAAGCGGGCTTGTCTGTATAGACATGAGCTTTAACATAGCCCCACAAAAAATAGCCTAAAGGCGTTAAATCGCACGATCTAGGCGGCCAATTGACCGGTCCCGAACGTGAAATAAAATGTTCACCGATTGTTGTCCATTGTTACGCCACATAGCATGTGGCACCGTCTTGTTGAAACCACATGTCAGGCAAGTCAAGCTCTTGCATTTTGGGCAAAAAAAGTTGGATATCATCTCACGGTAGCGCTCAGCATTCACAGTTACGTTACGATTCGCAGCATCTTTGAAGAAGTACGATCTAATGATGCCACCAGCCCATAAACCGCACCAAACTGTGACTTTTTCTGGATGCATTGGTAGCTTTTGCAATGCTTCTGGCTGATCTTCACTTCAAAATCGACAATTCTGCTTATTTACGTATCCATTGAGCCAAAAATGAGCTTGGTCACTGAACACAATTTCTCGATAAAGAAGTGGATCTTCGGCCAGGAGCCCATTCACCAAAAATTCTGCGTTGCGGTAGGTCGTTCGTTTTCAATTCTTGCACCAGCTGTATTTTGATTTGTATTAGGTTTCACACCTAAATCCTTCCGCAAAATATTCCACGTTGTTGAGTAACAGAGGCCCAATTGCTGTGAACGGCGACGAATCGATAATTGATGGTCATCATTAACACTGGCCGATACAGCTGCGATATTTTCTTCAGTTCGCATTCTACGTAAGCGTGTTGGTGGTTTAATGTCCAACAATGTAAATTTGGTGCGAAATTTAGTCACAATAGTCCAAATAGCCGCTTCAGTGGGTCGATTAAACTGACCATAAAATGGAAGAAGCGCGCGATGAACTTTCTTAACAGAGCACGCATTTTGATAATCAAATTCAATGATTTGTAAGCGTTGTTCGTCGGTAAGACGATTCATGGCTAAATTATAGACCAAACTGAAGATGTTTGACAGTGAAACAAAACACGAAATGTGCGTGAGCTGTTTAAACCAGTATTACCGAAAAATATAATAGCTAAAAAATCACCCGTTATAAGAAAATAAGCAAAAATTTATTCATATATTGTAGGAGATTTAAAGTTGAATGAAAGCCTCATATGTAATGCAGATTTTGTTAAACTTTACTTCCCTTAGCTAGGCTTATTAAACATTTTCTCTGCACTGTTGATGTCGTGTGTAGTATATCGTAGAAGTTTTGCTTTAAAACTCTACTTTATGGTTATGATAGATGCAAAAATTGTAGTCTTTATGAAACAACAAAAATATAAAAGCCACGCCACTGTCTTTCAAAAAAAAAACAAAAAAAAGAAGAAGAAATTTTTGCTCGTTATGGTTATAAAGCCAAAACTGTCATCTTGGTGTTACAAGACATTATGCTAATTTTTCTCTCTTTATCATATTCCCCATACACCACCCAGAAAGACACACACACACACTCACATAAATACCAGTCAACGTCATCTCTATGTATGTGTTATTGCTCTTGTTGTTCTCTTTTTTATTTATTTTTGCCTTTCGTTTTTGTTCTTCTTGTTGTTGTTGTTTAATTTTATATTACAAACTAATTGCATACTTCCGAAATGTTTTTTATTTTTTCATTTTTCTTTTCCTTTTTTTCGTTCATTTTTTTTTCATTCTCTTTACATTTTACGTAAAAGAAGGAAATTAAAGAAGAATATCACAAAGATAAAATATGAAAACTAAAAAAATAAAGGATAACACAAAAAAAAACAAAATATATAAGCAAAAGGATCAAGGATGGTATGCAAATGGAAAGTGTTCAAGGTGAACAAGAAATCCTAAAAAAAGGAAATTTTAAACGTATACCCCAGGGGCAACTGTTTCTAAAAGCAGCAAAAGTGTAACTGCCCTGTGGTCTTTAGAATTTCTTTGGTACGAATACACACACACTTCTGGCAATCTAAGTGTAGATTTTACACTTAATTTGTTTAACAATAGCATGGTAGCTAAATTTTTGGTATTGATAAGGCTTAAAAATGTTGTTGTGTTTACTTCAAAAGGCTTTAAATTTGTTTAAAAGCTTTTTAAAATTATAAACCTTTAATCTGAAGGCTTGAATCTTATTTTACTTAAAGTAACGTCTACAATAGGCAAGTTCTAGAACCTAAATTCCAGAATATATGCATACACAGCAAACATAATTGGTCATTACCTCCTTTCACTCAGGATTACGACTGAGCTTCTCACAGCCCACTTATGTTGCGTGTGTTAATTTTTATACATGAGTGGCGGGACCGACAGCTTAAAGTCGACTCCGAACGTCAGATTATTTTGAGAAACGTTTCTTTGCAATTTTTTTTCCTGAGAGTGTTTGCCAGAAATCTGCAGAGAGGAAGTCACAGAAGAAATATTTTTTTCATATTTCGTTTTCATGGAGATGTCTGATCGGAGGTGTGCATCGTGGCCTAATGTATGTACATATATACATACTGTCAATAATTCTCTCTTTTAAAATTGAATTGAATTGACTCTCTAGCCATATTAAACTCTTTAAATGTTTAGAAAAAAATATTGAAATTAAAATTTCTTGCAATTTTTATTGCCACAGAATTTAAAAATATTCAAGCGTCGATTTTTTCTTTGTTTTTGCTTGGCATTCATGTTATAATTTGATATGGCCGCTTAAAAGTAGGCAACAGTTTTTTTAGAGATTCGTCATCACCACTGTGGCGTTTTCTGTACGCTTTGCTTTGTTTACAATATTAATCATACGTCTGAGTGGATATTTTAAAAAGAGTACTTCGGTGTCGTTTTAGATCTTAAGGTTGCATGCTTTAAAGGAACGTTGATACATGGCTTTTAGGCGTAGTATTTATTTTGTTTTATAATTAAGTTCTACACACTTGCGGAGTTAAAATCTGTTGTTATTTACGGGTAAGGATCATGGAATGCTAAATTATGTAGACTCAATACAATACATACATAACATACATAATTGGTTATTACAACCCTTTAGTCAGGATTACGACCTAGCTTCTCACATCACTTATATTGTGTGGATTAATTTTATACGTTAGTGGCGGGGCCTACAGTTTAAAGTCGACTCCAAAAGACAGAATTTTTTGAAAAACTATTCATGGCAATTACACAGCCCTACATGGGTTTTGCAAATAAGATGGCTCCAGGTGTTTCCGAAGGCATTTTTGAAACATTGTAGGGCTAAACACTGACGTGCTAGAACCATTGCTATTGTCAGAAATTGACAATTGATCTTTGCTCTTGAAAATGAGCCCAAAGCCAAATTGTTTGCATGCACCCTTTAAATAGGGGGTGGGTTTATGTCAAGGGGTGCAAGAGAAAAAGAAACACATTACGGAGGTCCTTAAAAATTAATCAGATTTACTTGAAAATTGAATTGACGCTTTTGAATTTTTTAAATCTGAATGAAGATTTTTTTCTCGAAAACCTGACCTGATGGAAAGATTCTGAAACCGGATTCGTGTTCAGCACTTAAAATGCCTTCGGAAACACCTGGAGCTATCGTATTTGCACAAAAAAGTCCAAATTTGCAGGGCTGTGTACTTATTTACTCTCAGAGTTTTTGCCAGAAATCTGTTGAGAGAAAGTCACTGAAGAATAATTTTATCATATTTCTGTTTTATTGGAGATATTTGACCTGTGGTTTTAATCATGACTTCATATCTAATAGCCATTTAGGCTGCTAAAAGATTATATTTTAGTCAAACTTATTTTACAGCATATGAGTTGCTTCCCTTGTGGCTTTTAGTAACGATTGTAGCAGTTCTTCAGAGGCTTCAATTCACCACTTCCTAATAAGAGAGCTGTGGCAGAAAATACTTACAAATTGAAGATAAAAAACCCCGGTAATTTAAACTTCAGTTTACAAACATACGCAAAGCCCATGTCGGTACTTGTAGAACTCCGCATGAAGGTACACCCAACCATAGTGAATTTTCTCTGGAAATTTGTGTCGCAAATTACTTATGCATATACCTCGTAAGCACTAAGAGTGCATTCAATTCCCATGATATTTCATAACTGATAGAAGATTTTATTCGAAAATGTTCAGAAGGCATGACTGTCTGCTGATCTGTTATACTCGCTGGACATAGGGCAAAGAGGTATGAGTCCTGTGTATGTCTGGACTTGCATAAAAATGTGCACAAAATCGCTAAAAACAGTTCAAAGCATGTTTTCTTATCTTCAGATCTACTAAGACATTTTTAAAGAATTATTGCTTGGCCTACAATGTCGGCACTGAATACTCTGCAATTTAAATTTTTTTAATACGAACTGATTTGTAATTTAATTGTGAAAGTTAATAGATCTCTAAGCAATCATAATATCTACTCAGTTGTAATACACTGGGTTGCAGTTCACTCAGGGAACGTGAGGAACATCAGTAAATAAACGATCTGTAGCAAACTAGTTTGCTCATGGTCCAGTTGTTAAATTAACTGGTTAGAAGTTGAGTCAAGAGTAGACAGGGTTTAACATTGCGAGGTCACCTGTTGATAGTACCAGTATAAATAAATAGTATGGCTTTGTTCTATAAAGATGGGGTGTAAAAAATATTGAAAGTGAATATTGATAGGCCAGTGGATCTAGCATCAAGTTATTACTGCCTGAAGTCGGCGTAGCCTAGTAGATAGCTCTTGGTGGGGTTTATACCCCAGTTAATATGTGTCGAACAAAATGAAATATTTCTTTTGTCGACTTCATCTTTGTAGTCTTGTGGCAAAAACTCTTAGAGTAAATAAAAATCTCGTGAAAATTGTTAGAAGTGTAGGTCTTACTACTCATGGATAAAATTTACACACGAAATATGGTTATGATAAATTACTTAAGTAAGTACTACGACCTGAGATATCATCTCAATAGGTTGAGTGGACTAGCTTTGCGCATGTTTATACCCGTGAATAGAGGTCCAATGATAAATTTGTAAAACTTCTTCAAGACTTCCTTTCGGGGCATTTACCAGCAAACTGCTGACAGTGTATCGCTGTTTTCTTCTAGTAATCCAATCCACTGTCCTTATTCGATGACAGTCTGCAGTTGGCTAAATAATCCAGACAGTGTTGATGATATTTGTTACATTATTTAGATTTTAAAATCTGTCGAAACTAGGGTAATACTATGTTCAGATATTCACTTTTATTGAGTCAATATTTGGTTAATTGAGTACAATATTTTAAGTGTTCAGGCATAATAATATACGCAGTTCAGCTGCTTATGCAAAATTCATTTGGCAGCTGGTAAACAAAACCGCTGGGTGTTTCAACAACAATGTTTTTGTCGTTGTTGAAATTTGAGTTGTCAAATATTAACAGAAAGTATTCGGCTAATTGTAATAAGCTCACTGAATATACTTATCACAGTGCTGTATTTTATGTTTTACTCAATATTATAACAATATGGGTATTTATTGAGCAATTATTAATTGAAACTTTATATGAAATATTGAGCTCAATAATGGCGTTTGTTGTGATTTACGCAATAAAGTTGCATATCTAAATTTTTACAAAAATTTTTACAAATTTTATTTCAATGTATAGTCATGGTAAACATTCTTGCGTATCGTTGTTATAGCTAAATTAAAACCTTTCTTAAAAAATCACCCAGCCGACTCTACATTGTGAGGACAACATAGCTTCTTAGCAAATCTAAATTATTTTATATTTGTATCCTAAATTTGAGGAAATTATAATGGAATCGTACCAAAGACCTATTTTGATAATCTATCCATTAGCCCTAAGCCGTAGTTAAAGATTTTAAAATTTTAATTGCTTACGTACATAAAATTTACTTCTCGAACAAAATAAAGACTTCTTTCCAAAACTTTGTAACTAATTTGAAGCACAAAAGACATTGTCTTCTCTATTTGGTTGGGTTTTGAGCACCTATTTCTTTACTTTTATTTACCAAAGCAAATCTACTTGAAAAACTATCTTAATTTTCTAGCCTCTCAGACTTATAAAACTTCATTAAAATCTTTAGAAAATTAAAAGAAAAATTTCTCTCTGAAAAACAGCTCGAAATTAAACTCGAAAGTTAAGCGGAAAAGAAATTTTTTTTGGTTCGTTTTTCGTTGTCTACCCTTTGGCATACCGTCTATGAAAATTGTTTTCTAAAGAGAAATTTATGATGGAGTCGTTATTGTCTTCTTTTTCTTTCTTTCTTTCTCTCACTATTTTGCTGTATTTTATAAAATTTATTTTCCATTTTGCGCTTTCTTTGTCATGACTCAACTTTTCTTGTTGGATTTGTTTTTTTTTACTCTCTTGCTAACAATGAACCCAGGGTTAAAACCAAATGCGTTGTTTTTAAATGGTTGCTGCTGTTTCTGTTGTTTTCTCCTCATTTATGTTTTGTTGTGTGTGTGTTTTTTGTGTGTGTATCTCCTTTAGTTGATTTAGATTAAAAATTGTCCTGTTTTTTGCTTTTTAAAGGATGCTAACCCAGTTATACTCTCTCTTTACTTTCTATTGGTGTATATGTATGTATGTATGTATGTCTGTATGTTTGTATGTGTATATGTGCATTATTTTTTGCTCATTTTAATTGTTCGCATTATGGCAGACTTTGATTTTGGCTGTTTTTGGTGTTCTGGTGTCAAACTTTATTTCATTTTTTCGGGGGTTATTTAAGGCGAAAACAATGATGAAAATAATGCAAAAGCATAGAGCATGATATCCCAAAAAAATCAGTAGAATTTTTCCTTTTTTTTGATTTTCAAGTCATTAAGTTAAATGGAATTATGATGTGATTAAAATTTAATTGAAATTTAATGGAATGCTTTTTCTATTGTGGGTTATGATGTTATTTAAGCCAACCAAACACCCCCCAAAAAAAAAGAAGGAAAGAGGAAAACCGTAACAACAATTATTTGAAGCAAAATAAAGAGATTGTTGTTTGCTCGTTATTATGTTTTAAACTATTGGTATTACGGAGCACGGGGGGAAGAGAAAATAAAAAGAATTTCTTAATGGTATCCAATACACATTCAGACATGAATTGGTGGCCACGATGGAAGTGTAGTATAAGTCAACTTATTTTATTGTAATTTTTTTTCAAGAGAATTCTGCTGATTTGTTATAAAAATGAAAGATAAATGTGTTCGTAATGCTGTTCTGTATCGCTTTAATGGATTAAATAATTTCATATCCCTATGTTGCTTAGATGGTTTAAATAAACTTTGAAGTCTTAATTCGAACATCTATGGTACTAGATCTCATGGAAATTTCTGTTAGCTTTAGTGACGATATACCCACTTACATACATACATTCATAATTGGAGGATGGTCAGTCAATATTATGACAAATGCAATTGGTTTCAAATCTATTCAAAAGTATTAACTTTTAATCTGAAAGCTTTAATCTTATTTTGCTTGGCGTAGCTTTTAGATGTAGGCAAGTTCTAGAACCTAAATATCAAAAAACATACATACACTGCAAAAATAATTTGTCATTACTACCCTTCAGTCAGGATTCTGACGTAGTTTCTCACACCACTTATGTTGTGTTTTATACATGAGTGTCGAGACCTACCTCTTGAAAGTCGATTCCGAACAACAGATTTTTAAGAAACTTTTCATTCCAATTGTATTTTACTCACAAAGTTTTTGCCAGAAATCTGCTACTTGACCATCGCGACTTCTTTTACCCACTTATAAGACTATAAACAATAATGTACTGAACTTGACTGTATTTATTTACTTATTGATCATTACCATCCATTAGTTAAGATTGCAACCTAGCTTCTCACACCACCCACGTTGAGTTTTTCAATTTTATACATGAGTGCGGTATCCACAGTTTAATGTCCATTCCGAACGACAGATTTGGGGAACATTTCACGGCATAAATGTACTCTCCTTCAAGTAGCAGATATAAAATTTTGCACTCTTCTTGATTTCATGGGGTTCGTGACAAATTTGAGGGGTTTCGAATGCAGAAACTAGTCTTAAGACACTTTAGTATGCGTCAGCGGTATACTGATGCTTTTGGTTACTTTTATATACGATTTCTTATGTATCAAAATTATTTTTATTCTCTGCTGCCATTGAGACACAATGATACTCTGTATAGAGGATATTACAACGCAGAATACATTTTTCGATAGAAAGAGCAGTGTTGGTCACTTTTGTATAAGATTTATTATGTACGAAGTCGTCGCAGTCTAGTAGATAGAGTGTTGGCTTATTAGTCATAAGGCCACGATTCAAACCCCAGGTCAGACAATTCCAATAAAACGAAATATGAAAAAATATTTCTACGGCGACTTCCTCTCAGTAGATTTCTGACAAGAACTCTGAGAGTAAATAAAAATTGAAATGAAAAGTTTCACAAAAAACTGTCGTTCGGATTCGACTCATGCGTAAAATTAACACACACACAACTTAAGTGATGTGAGAAGCTAGGTTGCAATCCTGACTGAATTGTAATGATTATGTATGTATGTACGTATGAAAAGTAATTTTATTGTTTGTTTCCATTGAGACACAATGTTGCTCTGTGTAGAGGACTTTACAATGCAGCATAAATCTTTCCATAAAGGTGGCGTGTTGTAGTGGTGAAGAACTCGACTATAAACTTCTGTTCAAACTGCGTGTATGGGGGAAAAATCGTTATGATATTCGAATTTATAAAATGAAGGGGCTTCGTATAATAACCCTTTAAACCCTACCGAAATATGGAAAAATATATCTCTCAGCAGATTCCTGGCAAAAAGTCTGGGAGTAACTAAAATTTCCATGAAAAATGTCTCAAAAATCTGTCGTTTGGAGTCGACTTTAAACTGTAGGTCTCAGCCACTCATGTATAAAATTAACATACACAACATGAGTGGTGTGTGATATTAGGTTGTAATCCTGACTAAAGGATTGTAATGATCGTTTACGTATGTATGGATGTATGGATGTATGTATCTACATATATAAGTATGTATGTATGTATGTATGTATGTATGTATGTATGTATGTATGTATGTATGTTTGTATGTATGTATGTATGTATGTATGTATGTATGGGAAGTAATTTTATTTGTTTACTAAGCAACATAAATCTTTACATAGTTGTGGCATATTGTAGAGATAAAGACTCGACTATAAAGTCTTGTTTAAATTCCGGGTAAAGAGAAAAAATCATCATGGTTTTCGAATGTGTAGAATTTCAGGGGGTTTTAAAATTTCTCATAATAATCCCTTAAATCCTTAAATTGAAATATGAAACGAGATATTTCTGGCAAAAATTCTGAGAGTCAATAAAACTGCTATGAAATGTTTCTCAAATAAATCTTTCGTTCGGAATCGACTTTAAACTGTAGGTCCCACCGCTAATTTTTTAAAGTAACACACACAACATAAGTGGTGTGAGAAACTACGTCATAATCCGTGCTGAAGGGTTGTAATGACCAATTGTGTATGTATGTATGTATGTATGTATGTATGAATCCTTTTAAAAAAAAGGACCTCAGATATCTGATTAGTCGATATAGAAAGACAAACCATTGTATGCAGTAATCAAAGATACTGACTCGATATTCTAAATTTCTCTCCAATATCTTTAAATTGCTTATGAATAATTTATTTCATATCTTTAACGGTATGAATTGGTGAAACATAAAGACTGTTTCTTTGTAGATTAAAGAATGATTATTTCCGACACCAAACCTTTGAATGTAAACACACTGAATGGCATTTCAACATTACTTTGTATTCAAAAACAATTTCAGAGTCATTTACTCTTTTCAAAGTGTACTCAATACGATTCATCAATTCACCAATTAATGCTTAAAAGCATCTTATGTATTTTGTTCTCTTTTTCACATTTAGATAAAGCTTTCCATTCATTGCAATACACCAGTTAAATTGAAATTGAATTATAATTCTATTATACTAATGGCTCTTTCAAACAGAAAGTATCAATGAAACGAAAATAAAAATTCTTGTATATTTTTTAAATATAATTTTTAATAGTTTGTCTCTTTATAAATTGAAATATAAATTTCAATTTTAAGTCTTCGTAGACAAATATTCTATTTTATCAAAGACTAAAAACCAATGAAAGTTTTAATAGACCAGCTTACCATTCAATTAAATGTACAGAGGAAGATTTTATATTTCAATTAAAAAATATATTTTTTTAATGCAATAAAAACGACAAAAGTTTAAATCTAAACATTTAAAGGAAATATTTTCTTGAAAATAAAATAAAATCTTGTTTAGCAGCAAATATGAAATGAAAAATGTTTTCCAGTTTCTTTTTCTTCAATTAGAAACTTTCTTTCTTTGGGATGACTGACCTGTTTTTTGTTTCCATTTAATTTTCATTTTATGTTGGTACTGCTTCTTTAGCAATCTGTTTAAAATATTTTGCATAATTTTAGTTTTTATGTTTTATTTCAGCATCCTTCAGTCTGCTGTTCGCTGTACAAGTAGTTCTTCCGTTTTATGTAGATTATTTCCGTCTGTGTTCATTGTTCCCCTAAGTATACTTTAAGTTTTATTTCTATGTTCAGCCCCTAAAGTATGCTTTAATATTTATTTACATTTCTCTACTACATAAGCTTCCATTTTAAAATATAAAAATTAATTTAAATTACTCTACATACAGCGTACTATACCATACTACAATACCACTAAACACTTATTTAATAGATTAATTTAGACGCTACCAAAAATGTGTTATCATCTTAAGTTTAGTTAAGTTTTTGTAGCATATTTTTAGGTGCATAAGCTTTGGAATTTCGAACTTAGGAAATAACTTGCGATTCGTAATGATGTCTGTAGTTAAACTTATGATTTTTTAAATACTTTATTGGCAGACAGATAAGAGGGTACATTATTCTAGGGATTATCTTATTAACGTATTAAAAAATCTACCGTATTATATCCATTCGTATTCGCACATATGTATGTCATACGATCTTCGATTACGTATGTTTTTTGTTTCTTATATTTTATTTTGTAACCTTAAGAAACAGGGGTCCATCATCACCTTCATATAACTTCTATGATTAGTTGAGAAATTGGTCTACTGCAGTAGTTTCTAGGATGATTGCCATATTTCATTGTTTAGAATCATTGCCGCAACTTGGTTTTTTTTCCCATCGATCGAAATCCAACCAGATTTATCACATTGTGATTGACGAAAGGCACGTTCTTAACGTCCTTGATGTGAAAACATTCAAGGTTTAAATATCGAGTGGATTAATACTTGCCACAGTCAAATTACGATTGCGTATAAGCTTTTCGCGGTCTGCGCGATCTAGTATTTTGCATAAGCCATACTAGCAAGGAACTGTGATCTTAAAGGATATGGTGAGATGTCTTCCGCTCAACTCTTACATAAGGTTCATCGATCCCCATCAAATTGCACAATCCAATATCTCTCACTTTTTATACACTTCTGCGGCTAAATTTCTTGGTTTCGAGCGTTCATTCTAACGAAACGAATGATACGATGAGGACTGTCGCGTGGCTGCTACAGCAAAAAAAGTGGTGAACCTTTGTAGAGAACTATGGAGAGAGGAGAAGGTAGGAGAGACGGCTTTTCAGACACAAGAAGATAAGCAGGAAAAGCAAAAAACCAGAGGAAGTCGAGTTGTGCAGATGCTTGAAAGTTTTATCAAAACTTTAAGGGTCTCATCGAAGGTTTCAAGCTCGGAGGACCTTCTTGCAAGGATGAAAATGGTACCTTAGTTACAGAGGGGGCCCGAGGTTATGTAGGCAATACTGCGTTACTCCACTACGAATCGATTGAGACACCAATTCCGACATTAGAGATGATAATGTACTGAATCCAATCAAAGATTACGGGGTGTAGATTCCGCTAAGTAGCCATGAAGTAGTTAAAGTCGCTATCCTGCGACTTAAGAACAATAAAGCTGTGGATACTGGTGGCCTGCCCTTTGAATTCTTTAAGACTGGTAGGCTTCATACATCTGCTTATTTACAGGACCTTAGTGTCCGCTGTTCTGTCGTGAAAAAAGGTGATCCCATGATATGTGCCAACCACATTTCCTTATCGACAACAGAATTCAGGCTTCTTACGAACGCATTACGGCGACTTCAACCGTCGTAGTTTAGTAGATAGTGTGTTGGCTTATTAGACGTAAAGCCAGGGTTCGAGCCCCAGGCCAGACATCAAGACAAAATACAAAAAGTATTTCTTCGGCGACTTCCTCTCAGCAGATTTCTGGCAAAAACTCTG
This sequence comes from Sarcophaga subvicina, assembly GCA_936449025.2. Classification (NCBI taxonomy): domain Eukaryota; kingdom Metazoa; phylum Arthropoda; class Insecta; order Diptera; family Sarcophagidae; genus Sarcophaga; species Sarcophaga subvicina. Next base: position 99,999,905 of record OW388083.2, on the reverse strand, counting down.
TGTGTAAATAAAATTGCCATGAAAATGTTTCTCAAAAAAATCTGTCGTTCGGAGTCAACTTTAAACTGTAGGTCCCACCACTCATGTATAAAATTAACACACACAATATAAGTGGCGTGAGAAACTAGGACGTTGTACAATAGGTCATTTCGACAGAGACTGCGTTCACCTGTGGCGTTACAACGGGCCGCTATGCGTGAGCTTATTGATATCAGACCTACCACCCCGACCTAAACCTAAACCTAGTCTACACTCACCATATTTTTCTCGACTATAGGCAGAGCTTCGAAGTCGCTTCGGTCTAAGTAGGTAGTGTATTGGCTTATTACACGTGAAACCGTGGCTTAAACCCCAGCTCAAACATCTCGAACAAATTATTAAAAAATATTTTTTCTGCTACTTCCTATCAGCAGTCTTCGTGGCAGAAACCCTGAGATTAAGAAAAAAATGGACGTGTAGGTTTTCGCAAATCTGTATTTCGGAGTCGATTTTAAACTGTAGCCTCACTCTGTCAAGAATAAAAATAAATACACGTAACAAGAAAGTGGTATAAGAAGCAGCCTTCGTTAGTGTTATAACGAATCGATTTTCTCCTCAATATCTAAGCTCAGTATTCCTGCGAAGCTGATATGGATTCGGAGAACAACGTTGACCAACTCCTGCAGCTTTAGTAGCCTAGGTATTATTGAGTGTATTATCGATTGTTATCCATTATCGGGTGTAGTTTTGTACTTAATTTAACATTTTCTTATGCCGCTAATATGCTCAAAAGATATTAGAAGGGACCCACGTAATTTGCCATGCTTGTGCCAATTTTAATTCAATGTATTTTTGTTAACTAATGTTAGGGAAAAAAACCTGTCCCTAATTTTACCATTCGATTACAATAATGTATGTACGACAACAACAACATTTGTTGTAGAGCCCCAAACATGGCTACTACTAAAGTTCTTATCAAATTACTTTTTATTGCTGGCTGAATGGCAAATAGAATTTTATTTAAATTTCTAAATACATACATAGTATACAGTAGGTCTCTTCACTCCATGCCACGTTCCCTTAACAATTTCGGGGCAATTATTGTAACCAAATTATGTTGCTATTTAACCCTTTCAAATTATTTAAATTTCCCTCGAATACAAAAAAAGAAAGAAAAACTTCTCCGTTTTAAGCATTTTCTTTGGTGTATGTATGTACGTACATGTGGCTGTGGATGTATGGGTTTGCTATCCTTTCGAGGTTGAATAATAAAAATTATCTACTCCTGTTATAAGTTGTTGTTGTTAGAACTCATGGTGGATAAAAAACCCTTCTTTTTTATTGCTCATGTTAATTTCTCTCTTGAAATTTAACCCAATTCAATGGGAAACAAAAAAACTTTCATTTGTTGTTTGCATACGAGTTTTTTTTTTAGAAAAAGATAGAAAAAATTGAAGAGAAAGAGAAAAAACTCACACACAACTTTAACTGTACCATACACACGTACTTACATATGTACATACAATCCTGTGTGCTTATTTTGGTTTTCAGTTTTTCATTTTTGTTCTGAATTTCACCAAACAATATGGCAACCTTATGATTTTGTTTGTCTGCCAACAATAGTGGGGTAAAAAATCAACATTTGCTTAAGCAGTTGAGGGAACAAAAACACACACAAACACCCAGAGAGAGTGAGAAAAAAATATGAAAACTTTGGCTTAAACTTTTATGTTTTTTTTTTTTACTGCACTCGTACATAACGGAGCACTCCGCTCTCGCTCTACTCTTTACAGTTTTTTTTTGGGTTTAAAAACATATTCCCCAAGCTGTAATACGTTTTCTTTTTCTAAGCAGAGGGTAAACGTATGGCAAACTAAAAAAAAGTAGGGAAATTTTAAATTTGGTTAAATGAGAATAATTAGTTGCCCTACATACGTAAACATACACATATAAAACATAACCATATGTTTTCTTTTTTAAACTGATAACAAAAAAAATATTTCTTATCCCTTCTATAGGGTAACAAATATGTTTATCTCCACTCAACTCAACTCAATTCAAGTCTTGCTTTGAAATGTTTTTTTTTTCTGTTTCTTTTCTTTATAGCGGTTTATCACATAATATAGGTTGTATTCATAAGTGGTTGTTTAAATTTTCTGTTTTTCCTCTTTTGTTTCCTTTTTTGTTTTTTAATCTTGTTTCTATTAAATGGAACATCAGCATCTGATTAACCTTTCAGAATTTGTTTAACCCACATTAAAGGTGTGTGTTGAATTCATGTCAGTGAAATCACAGCATATTATAGACATGAATGAAACTGGTATTCTTTTTAAAAAGTTAGGTAATGAATACATAAAATTTTGTGTTTAATGTCTAGACTAGGCAAAATAGTTTATAGGACATAACACCATAAGTTCTTGAGAAAAAAAAAGTTAAGAAAAATAATTTTTGCTGATTATAAGTCAGCTGCAGTTCAGCAGTTATGAATTCATGTCATGAGGAATAGAAGGATTTAACAAGAATATTGCCTCATTGGGCACACAATTTAATATTTGGGGAAAAAGTCGATTTCCTTACTTACTTAATTGGTTATTACAATCCTTTAGTCAGGTTACAACCAAGTTTCTCACACCACTTATGTTATGTGCGTTAATTTTTATGCATGAGTGGCAGGACCTATAGTTTAGATTTGTGAGCAATTATTAGCAATTAGCATAGAATAGCATAGCAATTTTGATTTACTTTCAGAGTTTCTGCTCGAGGGCTACTGAAAGGAAGTCAAAAAAATTTTTTTAATACCCTTTGATCGAGTTGACTAAGCTGGGGTTTAAACGCTTACATACGTTTAATAAACCAACACACTACCTACTATACTACGGCGTTATTTTCCTTTAATTACGAAATTTAAGTTTCTTAAGTTATTCGAAGTCGCCATAGTCTAGTATGTAATGTGTTGGCATATTAGACGTAAGGCCACGGTTAAATACCCAGGTCAGACATCAAAAAGAAAATTGAAAAAATATTTCTTCGTTGAGGAAGTCAGATTTCTGGCAAAAACTCTAAGAAAAAATAAAATTGCCATGAAAAGTTTCTGAAAAATTGTCGTTCGGAATCGAGGTTAAACTTTAGCTTCCGTCACTCATCTATGAAATTAACGTACACAACATAAGTGGCGTGAGAAGCTAGGTCGTAATCCTGACTGAAGGCTTGTAATGAACAATTATGTATGTGTTATGTTATGTATGTTATTCGATATTCTGAATGAAATGTCCTTAGCCCTTATGCATAAATGAAAACCCTTTTTAAACAAAATCTTCTGTTTACTGAATTTATAATTTCAACTACGTGAGACATTTTAATCAGAATGAGAATTCATCTTTATTTCCATAGTTAAACGAAAAAGATCGAGAGGATATACGTTCTAAACCATTGAAGCAAGTTGTTACAAAGGCTCCTGACCGACTGATTGCTAGATTTTGATATTCACACAGAAAATGAATATTTGCCTCCATCTGAGAAGTGTTTCTGCAACGATAAATGTTGGAAGAATCCATAATTTCCATGAAATTTCTCAATGTGGCACGACTTATGTACACGGCTATCAATTTGGAAATAGAATGCCAGAATATGTTTAAAAGATTCAATGTCCTGCTTACACTACCTTACCGAATCTTGCTTATCTGGAAATACACATAAACAAGAGGGCATTACAACTCTTTAGTCATGATTACGGCATAGGTTCTCACACCACTTATGTTGTGTATGTTAATTTTGCGCATGAGTGACAGGACCTACAGTTTAAAGTCGACTGCGAATGAGAGATTTCTTTGCGAAACTTTTAATGGCGGGAGCTAGAGTTTAAAGCTGATTCCAAACGATAGATTTTTAAGAAACTTTTCATATCAATTTTTATTTACTTTCGGAGTTTTCTGCCAGAAATCTACTGATAGGAGGTCGCCGAAGAAATATTTTTCTTATTTTACGATGTGTTGGAGATGACTTCTGGTATGAACTGTGGCTTCATGTCTTACAAGCCTAAACTCTAGCTACTAGACTACTGCGATTAGAAATAGCAGAGCAGGAATTGGAATTCCAAGCACGCTAAGCCTACTCATGGAAAATTTTCAAGGTAACCCTTCTGTTCCGCTGGTTTCTTCCAAATTAAAAAAGATGTAACGTTGTTAAAGGTATTTACAATTAAGAATGTTTGAAGAAAAATCGAATTTGGAGAAAATATAATCTAGAAATTATTGGAAATAATATGAAGTCGCCGTACTCTAGTAGGCAGTTCGTTGGCTTATTAGACGTAAAGACAGGGTTCAAGCCCCAGGGCAGACATAAAAACGAAATACAAAAAGTATTTCTTCGGTGACTTCCTCTCAGCATATTTCTTGCAAAAGTTCTGCGGGTAAATAAAAAATTGCCATAAAAAGTTTCTCAAAAATCTGTCGTAAGTACCGTCACTCATGTATAAACTTAACACACACAACATAAGTGGTGTAAGAAACTAGGTCGTAATCCTGACTGGAGGGTTGTAATGACAAATTATGTATGTATGTATGTTATATAAACAATAGTGGGAAGTAAGTCTACATACTGTGGTGTATACAGACTTTTTTCTTTGACTGTAGGACAGCAGATATAAGAGTAAGAAGTGAGACATCATCAGGAAGAACTCTTTCACTTCCAACGACTACTCAGACATACATGAACTAAAGTCCAGAAGATTACACTAAGACCCTAAGAACAGCAATATGAATTGTTTTTTACGGACCAGTATACCAATGCCACATGTGTAGACAGTAAATCTCATATGCTTAATATATTATTAAACATTTAAAAATATCAATAATTCATGAATTATATAAAAAACTATTTTTTTTAGAAAATTCATCCATTTGAGCTCGGCTCCAGCGACATTTGAGAATATTAAAACATTTTTCAATTCGAAAATAGCTGACAATTTTCATTCATTAATCGCTTTTTGTATTTTTTCTTTATTTCAGTGTTCTAATGGAATCAAAATTAATAAAAAAAATGAAAAATAAAAAATAAAATACAAAAAATTTTGTAAATCAACATATCAATGAAGGGAAATGAAATGAAATAAAAAATATCAAAATTATAAAATATCGGGAATAATAAAATCTAAAAAAAAACATATCCAAACCATATCAAAAAACGAGAAACAAAAAAGAAAATAAAACTAAAACAAGAAAATAAAAACAAAAAATGGCTATGGTTATATCGACACGCGCTAAACTTTTAATCACTGCTTTAATAGTCTTCTTTTTACTTGGCATAGTCCTGGTGACCGGTTCAACGAAAGGTTGGTTTGTACCAAACCGTTATAATGGTGAACGTGTAGCTGCTAGGATACAGGTAAATGGATAAAAATATAATAACAAAGTTTTACAGTTGCAAGTTTGAAAGTAAAACAAAAATAAGTGAAAAAAATAGAAGATAAACGAAATTATAAAATAATAAAAATACATTAAAACTTCTTTTAAAATAAAAAAAATTGTATCAAGTTTTGCTTTCAATTAATATTCAAAGAATTTAAATATTTTCCATTTAAAATGATAAACACTTAAAAAGCGTAATTGAATGATAGTAAATAACAGCTCAGCTGTGTACTAAAATTTTAATATTTTGTTGTTGAAACTGTATGTTTTCCAACGGTTTGAAGTAACTTTAAATCACAGCTACTTTATTGACTTGTAAATTTCAAGACTTCTATATACTTATCACTGGTATGGAATTGAAAAGATTATTAATATTGCATTTGACAAAACATCTTACAAATCCTTTGATTATTTAACACGACAAACATAGAAGTTCCCGTGCATAATATTTACCTTTTATTAATAAAGACAGTTACTACTAACTTAGCCTATGCCAACTTAGCCAATGAACTTTGATTTCTATAAACGTGCATACATTTGTTTTCATGACATGATACTTATATAGGGTTATCCATTTCGTGGTTTCAAAAGTAAAAGTAAATAAAACACATATAAAATATTTTTTTCATGCTATTTTTTTATTTTTGTAAAGTTTGAACGTTGACATTATGTGTGAAACAGTACATCATTTAAATGACCTCCATGCGAAGTGTTGCAAGCATTGATTTTTTTGATGTAATTTTCGACCACTTTTTGACACATATTGGGCAGTATCTCAGCCATAACTTGACGAATGTTGGTTTTTCAGTGCTCAAGAGTTGAAGGTTTATCTGCATAAACACGGTCTTTCGCGTAGCCCCACAAAAAGAAGTCTAATGGTGTCAAATTGCATGATCAAGGTGGCCAGTTGATATCGCCACGACGAGAAATTACGCGGCCAGGAAATGTCTTTTGCAATAAAGCCATATTCGCTCGAGTTGTGTGGCATGTGGCACCGTCTTGTTGAAACCACATATTCTTCAAGTCGTATTCTTCAATAGCAGGCAAAAAAAAGTCGGTTGTCATATGACCATAACGCTCCGAATTGACGGTGACAGTCGTTCCATCGTCGTTTTCGAAGAAGTAAGGTCCAAACACACTTTCGGACCAAAGAGCGCACCAAACAGTGACTGTTTCTGGATGTAATGGCCTCTCTTCAATTTCTCGAGGATTCTCAGAACCCCAAATACGACAATTTTGTTTATTAACATACCCAACGAGTGTGAAATGTGCTTCATCGCTGAAGAAAATTTTGTTCGAAAAATTGCCGTCCACCGCCTGTTGTTCAAGCACCCATTTTGATAGTAGTAGTTAAGCGATCCATTTTCGTCAATGTCAGACTTTCAATTGAAAAGAAAAAAATTGGTTTCACAACTTAGTTTGACATATATCGAGTTCCAGTCCCATACTTTTGAAACCACGAAATGGATAACCCTATGTAAAGTGGACTCGTATGTTTTTTTATAAATAAATGAAACCAATTAAAACACAATAAGTATTGGTTTTAATGTTTTAGCCGTCTAGTTTTGTTTGCAAGGTCCTGACGATTGTCGAACCAAATTAGAACACGTTCGGATTTCAATTTATATAAAAGCATTGTCATTTGACATGCATTCATTTTACAGTGGGATAGTTTATAAGTTAGATGTAAAATACATGCCACTCCATTTTAAACAATCGCATTGTGAGATGACTTTTGCAGAATCAATTATATAACATGTACACTTTTTGCAGCGGTTAATTTGAAAGGTAGATTATTCCACAATAATTAATGTGACGTCTCCGTCACTCTTATTGCCAGCATCTTATTTGCACTGAAAGGCATCGGGTTATTCAAGCATATGACAAGTAAAAATCTGGGTATATTAGTCATAATATTCGCTTCTTCATTTCCAAAGACTCCATCATAACTAGGAACACATATAATGCATAATGTGGTTGTCTTGACAAGTTACAAGTAAAATAAATGCGAAAGATTGTTATTCGATTGAACATATTCTAATTTAAATGTAATCAAGGGCTTTATGAAAACAATTTTTGAAGACAAAATGCCTCAATATCAGCACATGAATTGTAAATATTTTGTAGAAAAATATTTAACAAGATTTATAACACCCTAAAGCCGGTTTTCGATTAAAATTTAAATGAATAATTTATCACATTGTTTTTACAGAAGCAATAGCATAATAATTTTAAATGTAGTACATTGCAGTTCGATGTAAAATACATATCTAGGATTTACTTAAGTATGGAGAAATGCTTTGTCAGATCATTTTTACAGAAGATGTGTTTTAAAATTGCTTTATAATTTTTTTATAATTTTAAAATTTTGCTTTATAAATTTTAAAATTTTTACAAACTAATTTTAATTAAATAAATGGTTTGTCACATGTTATCTACAGAAAAAAATGCCTTAAATGCGTTATATGATGTGTACAAAATTTCTCTAGAGTTTACAATCGTTTCCAATTTAGATAATTTCTAGGTCAGATGACTTGTAATGAAACAATGTTTAAATCGTAGTGCAAGGAGAAATTTGACATATCAGCTGTAAAATACATGGCCAAAAGACATTGTTCAATTAATTTTTTGTTTCTTTGTACCTTGAATAAAAGCTTGTTTCAATAAACTTTTTTAAATGTTTTAGGATTTTTAAATTCTCAAATGAATAATATTCATTTACAATCTAGTTTACAATCGATTAAATATGCTACAATTCATGTCAGATGTAAAATACATAGTAAATGATATTGTTTGAGTTAAATTTTTGTATTTTTGGAAATAAATATTAAAGGTTTTTTCTTTAAATTCTAAATAAATAAAATATTAAAATGCGGTTGTTTATATAACGAATAATGCTAATTTAGTTAAAAAAATGTTTAAATTGTTTTTAATAAATTAAGTAAAAAAGAAAAAAATAAAATAAAAAACAACCACAAAATATTGTTTAACACTTTTAAATGTTGAAATGCAAATGCCAACATAAACCAATAAAAGTTAAAAAGCCAGGCAAGTGAATTTTTTTTTTGAAATTATAAATACTGTATTACATACATAATTGCCAATGAATTAAGTTAATGGATTCGATTTTATTGCATAAAAATATTTTCAATGAATTGTTTGAAAACGATATTTACACAGACATGGTAACTAATAAGCTTATAAAATATTATTAACAATATTATTTACTTCAATTAAAAAACTACTACTATTGCAATTTATTTATTGAACTATTTAAGCTACTAACTTGACAAATAAAGTTACAGTTACGGACATAAGATACTGTTACATTTTAACATTTTAAAAACGTTTAAACCAAGAGATTGCAAATAAAATAATAATAAATTTGTGTTTATTTTTAATTAAAATTCTTTATTATTCGAACAATTCTGTTTGCCATTGTTCACTACTTTATGTAAACAACAACAATTACCTTTTTTTTTGTTATTCCTCTCTTTATATCCTTTGCATAAACAATAACAATTACTAGACAATTATTCGAGAGATCTTTTTAACGGAGATATTCAAACATACCGCGTCTTCACACAAGACTTTCTGAACTTCACTAACTCAGTCGCCTGCTTTGCAATGCCTTTTATATGGCAAAGTAAACAGTCTGATGAATGTTCTTGAAGGCGAACGTTGGCGACTTCGCCTTTTCGAAATCTCTATAAATGTAAACATTTCTGTTGTTTGTATATTATGCTTACATTTATTCTTGTCGTGTTGTTTGTGGATTTTGTTTACTTGTCTATCTTACAGAGTTTTATACAGTACATTCAATGCACGCCTATGCAAGGTTGCTTTTGGGCAATTTTTTCGAATAAAATTTTCTTAAATTTTTTTTCGCTTAAGTTTTTATCTTACTTAAGTATTAAATTCTATGTGCCATTCTTGTAACACTCGTTTTATTAATTAAGCTGATTCTACTGTATTTTCTAGGCTGTGATTTGTTTTAGTGCTAGAAATTCGTTTGCTAAGTTACATAGATCCGTGTTGCTGATGGTGTTCGATAGAATGTCCTGCATGTGGCTCGGCTCTGATGCGCCTGTTGATGAGAGTTTTTACATGACTGTATTCGAAACTTATAAGGTTTCATTTGTAGACTACAAAGGAGTATTCACACCTCCGTAAAATATTCTAAACTCGTTTTTTCTATCCGTAATGACTGTAACCCTTAGAATAATGCTCTCGCTTTGTTGAGTCTGCAGCACGCATGTATTTCTCAGACATTATACGTTGACACTCTATAGTTGCTGTCTATGTATTCGATTGGTTGAGCCTGTAGGATACTGTTGTCTATCGTTTATTTTAATGAATGATGATTATAAGCGAGGGTATATATCTGCTTAACATATGTATATCATCGTGTTTATAACACTTCTTCCAAGCAGACCTTGACATCTTGTTGGCGATCAGTGTGAGCTAAAATTTAGATGGCATTCGTGTTTTACTCCATCATTAGTATGATGCATTTCGATCCTTTAAGATACATAGGACTGTCGTAAAATATCTTCCGAAAAATTGTATTTGTCTTCTTGGCCTTGTGCCAGTTTTATTAAAAGAGATTTTCTAGCTAAGCAGATGATAGCAATACTGGAGCAATTTCTATTCATGATGGAAAGAAGCAGCCAAAAATACTTCTGGAGTTGTGCACGTGCTCTTTAACTATTTCAACACACCAACATATTGTGAAAAGTTAGACTATTTCTCCTGTTGCTTAGGACAGCGAGTTACACGTGGCTACTAATAGCTGAGTCGCCGTAGTCTAGTAGGTAGTGTGTTGGCTTATTAGACGTAAGGCCACGGTTCAAAACCTAGGTCAGACATCAAAACGAAATCACATTGCTTGAGCTGTTGTAGCACCATCTTCTAAGAAAAATTTGTAAAATATTGAAAATAAATATTTCGTGTCACTATGTATCCTGTATGAATCTATGTATCTGGCTGGTAATTATTTCGTGCAATTCATTGAATTTTGACTTGAGACATTTTTTAAACGTAATTATCAGAAATATTAAGCCGTTTCGCTTTAGTAGGTAGTGTGTTGGCCTCGGTTCAAAACCCCAGGTCAGATATCTCCGACAAAAGGAAATATGAAAAAATATTTCTTTGGCGACTATCTCTCAACAGATTTCTTGCAAAAACTCTGAGTGCAAATAAAATTGCCATGTAAAGTTTTTCAAAATTCTGTCGTTTGGGGTCGAGTATTTGAACCTGCAGGTCCCGTTACTCGTGTATAAAATAAACACACAGAACATATGTAATATGAGAAGTTAGGTCGTAATCTTGACCGAAGCTTTGTAATGACTAATTTTTTAATTATTGAGGAATATGAAACACAACATGATTTCTTTCAATTGAAACGGGTGCCACTTCTTTATCAAATTTAAAATCCTCTTAAATTTAATTTCACCTTAAACTATTGCATTAGCTTTTTGAAATTTAGGAATGTATTGAACAATAATTTTACACATCACTGAGAACTTGAATTGCCTTCTATACATTCAAAAACATTGACTGGTTAATTAATTTACAAATCATATCATATTTGATTTAATTGAAGTGGAAATTTAAATAAAATTTAAAATTATAGAACAATTTCATTAAAAAAAAACAAAAAACAATAACTCAAGTCTTTTTTAAAAGTGATGAACATTTCCAAAGAGATTAGTGCTGCTTTTGATTGCTAAAATCCAAAACAATTCCTAGAGTTATTACTGAGCAAAACATTTCTTTTAAATTTTTCAAGGGTGCATAAGAATCCCAGCAGTTCTTATGAAAATTATTTAAGGATTTCCTTGGGTTTTCTTCTCTCTAAACAGCAATAGAGAGTTCAATTTCCAGTCATAATACTGCGTCTATAGGGAATGTAAATGTTGCATGCATATATACCAAGAAATTTTTTTTGTTGGGCTTCATCAATATCTACAATTTTTGTTCCTGGGTATTTTTTGCAGTGGTATGCGTTTGCATTTGATTTGGTATCGATATACAGTTTTAATATACCTTCACTACTATAAGCATGAATAGTCATCGAAAAATTACTCTGATATTGAGGCTTCTGTTGAAAATTCATTTACAATGGAAAATACCTTAACAAGGCAAGAATAGTTGGCAGTTGTTGTTGTTTAAATGTTACGTGTGCAGTAGAAACCTTACTTGTACTGACATATTTATGCCAGAGTAATGTTTGCTCTTGAAACTGTTCCATATTTAAGAGATTTTAAAAGTCCCAATAGGAAAACCATTTGGTTGCAATGTTTTGAAGGTCAATGAAACTCTTTGGAAAAGTTTTTGTTTCCAATAAAAGTATAACGATTTAAAAGTGAGGACTTGAATAAATTTAGATTACGTTTTGGAATACAAAAATAATACATTGCCATGGTAATCCTTCAATGAAACTATACTAGGGTGCTTGAAGTACGTTTAACAGAAATACCCGCATATTGATAGTCTCAAAGCGATTAGATTTCGAAACGTAGGAATCTTTCTTAATGAATAATATTTATCAATACATCAGTTTCTATTTTATAATCTTCAAAAAAATCAATTGCGTTGCATCTAAGGTTAGGTTAGGTTAGGTTAGAGGACGTGTACTTGTCAATTAAGACAAGTACAGTACCCGGAGGTCGAATTGACCCATTGTACAACGTCCTAGTTTCTCACACCACTTATGTTGCATGTGTTAATTTTATACATGAGTGATGGGACCTAAAGTTTAAAGTCGACTCCGAATCACAGATTTTTGAGAAACTTTTTCATGGCAGGTTAATTTACTCTCAGAGTTTTTGCCGGAAATCTGCTAAGAGGAAGTCGCCGAAAAATTACTTGTTGTATTTTGTCTTGATGTCTGGCCTAGGGCTCGAACCCTGGCTTTACGTCTAATAAGCCAACACAACACTCCCTACTAGACTACGGCGATTTCAAGTCAGAAAAGTTCCTGTATTTTAAATGGTGAAAACCATTGTCGACATTTTTAACATTTTACCCTTAGTTGAATCTGATTTACTTGGGTTTGGAGATAAGCACCCCATCCCAATTATAAGAAATTCCTTTTTTAGTTACTGATGCTAGAAAAACGTTAAGCAGCATCATATATAATCATCATCGAATTGAAAGACTAGACTATATAGTTTGGTAGCTAAGCTGAAGGAAAAACACCATCATATCGACGCCTCCATTCTATAACGTTCTAAGTGTACTTGGAACGTTTTTAATGTTCTTGGATTTTTAAATTCTACGTTCTCTAACTTAAATGCTGTCAAAATTTGGTTAATATGCGCCGATTCGTTCCGAAGTTATAGGGAAAAATCTACTTAGAATACGCATATAGTCGTATGTCGCGTGAAAATTTTTAGAGCTCATAACTCAAAACACACTTTTTCGAATTAGAATGTTATAGAACGGAGGCGTCGATATGAGATCTTAAAATGAGAGATGCCTTGCACGTATTCGTCAACTGCTTTCTATCCACTTCTAATATACCACTACACCCTACTGCGTTCAGGGAGTGTTTTACTTGCTAACTCAATTGATCATTACAACCTTTTAGTCAGGTTTACAACCTAGCTTCTCAACCAATCTTATTCTCAGTGCTAATTTCATTGATGGATGGCGGTACATACAATTTAATGTCGACTATGATCGACAAATTTCAAAGACAAGGCAATTTTTTATTTTACTCTCAGAGTTTTAGCCAGAAGACTGCTCAAAGGAAGTCGTTGAAAGAGGTAGTTTTTCCTATTTCATTGTGTTTGAGGTGTCTAAGTCAAACTGATTTGTGTAAAAAAGCTTTACATATGTACATACATACATACATGATTGCGCATTACAACCTTTAAGTCAGGATTACAACCTAACTTCTCATATCACTTATGTTGAGTGCGTTAATTTCATACATCAGCGGCGGGACCTGAAGTTTAAAGTCGTTTCCGAACGACAGATTCTTTTGAGAAACTTTCTCCGGGTTTTTGCCAGAAGTCTGCTGAGAAAAAGTTATCGAAGAAATATTTGTTCATATTACGTTTTGATGTCTGACCTGGAGTTTGAATCGTGCCCTTACGTCTAATAAGCCAAGACATACTAGATTAGGGCGACAAATTTAAATTTCATTTAAAAAGTATGACAAAAAAAAAATGAAAGTATTTTAGGAGAACTATTGTTCGCTTTCATTTGGCTAAAGACTTCTAAAGCCATGCAGTGCATTTATAAATTGAATGGGTACGTTAAACAAAACGTATGCGTAGGAGAGATGTTTTGTTGCCTTAAAATATTCCAAAACAGTACGCAGAGGGAGTATGTCGTTTTGTGTGTGTGTGAAAAAATAGTGAGAAAAAAGAAAATCATTTTCAGGAAATTGCATTTTTGAGTGGATAATTTATATGCAGTCAACATATGCGAGGGACATAGCAAAAGTTCTTAAAATAAAAACGATTTTATATTTAAAAAATCCACAGTTAACTTTAATAATTTTATGTTTCATTTATAGGTTAGTTTGAATAAAACCCATGAATTCTCAGACGACCTACGTTGTTTTATTGCACAATTTTTTATTTTTGCAATTGTTTTTCTGTTATTTCTGTGTTTAATATTATACGTTGATTTTGGTATATCCCTGGCACTACATATACGTATGCAACAACAACAGAAGTGGTATAACAACAGCATTGCTGCAGCAAACAGCAGTAGCAGTAGTAGTAGTAGTGGTAGTAACAGCAGTAGAATCAACAAAAATAAACAGAGGTCGAGTGTGTTTGCATTTTCACTACCAACTGCTACTCGTACTACAATTATGCAAACACATCCATACATACACATATACGCATGCATCTAAATGTAGCAAATATAGCAGCATAAAACATTTAAATGTAGGTGTGTGTGTGTAAGCAAATGCAAACTAATATAAAATTACTGCTATAAGCACAAAAAAAAGAAGAGAAAAAAAAATCGAAAAAAATATATGAGAGGGTGTGAAGCGAAAACATTTACTTGTAGTTTCTCCCCATTTTACCAATACACCAACACATACACACAGCGAGTACTCTTTTTCTAAAGTAAACTTATTTGTTTGCATGGGAGCGTATGTATGTGTGTCTACCTAAATGTTTATACACAGATAAACACTGTTTTGTGCTCAAAATGAGAACTTAATATGCAATAAACACAAAATGAAATGAAAAGAAAATAAAAGAAGAGAAAAAAATGGAGAATAAAAGGAAAAACAAAAAACATCAACAACATGCTGAAGATCTAAAAATATAAAAGTGAGAGTAGGTCAAGATTCTAGTGCAGTGTTAGAGTGTCTTTTCCATTCGCTTTTTTCATCTTCTTCTTTACCTCCATGCCTCACTCTCTCTCTCTCCCTCTTTCGCTCTCTATCTCTGCGTGTTTGTTTATTATTAAAGATGGTTGCTGGTAACTTAGGTTAGGTTAGGTATGGGAATTTTGTTCTTAATTTGATTTTTCGTTCATTTAATTAATTTCGAAAATTGTTTTCCCGTATATACGTACCCTGGTATCTGGTGAGGGGTTTTTTTCATTTCATTTTTTTTTTGTTCTTGTTTGTTAAGAGATTAATTAGGGAATTACTTCGAATAAGATCCCTTCTTATTTGTAGTGCCATAAATAGCCAAGATAAGAAAATAATAAATTTTTTTACAAAATTTTCCATAACAATTGAATCAGAAAGTGTTTAACAGTGGCCTTGTATTCTTAAACGGCTATTGTAAGGTGTTACAGTGCGTATGAGCTATATAGGCGTACACAAATAAATATTACTCATACGTCAAAAGCAAATATTATCAAATAAAATGTAATCCATATGAGAATGTACCGCAGAAAATGATAAAAACTAACACAAAACTGAAAAGATTGAAATAATGGAGCAAAACTAATGGATCTGAAAAAATATAAAAAAATTTTTTTTTTTCCAAGAGTAGACTTTCCTTTTAAGAAAAAAGCGTAACAAAGCTTTGTTTCATTTTCATTAGTCAAGCTAAACAAGTGTAGTATAGTGCCTAGTATAGTCCTAGACTGATGATATGTTTGTTATCTCGTGTTATCTGAAAACAAACGGCTCTGTGCAGATGTATTGAGTGTCATTGGGAGGAGTTTTGCTTACTTTATTGGTTATTACAACACTTTGGTCAATATTATACCCTAGTTTATCACACCATGAGTGTTGTGAACTACAATTTAATGTGGACTCCGAACGACAGATTTGTGAAACATTTCATACTGAAGTTTTTGTCAAAAGATTAAAAGAGTAAGTTGCCGAAAGAATATATTTTCTCTTTTATTTTTTTCGAGGTATTTGACCTCGGGATTAATAAGCTACTACTACTTACTTTACTGCTATGACTTTGTTTTCCTTTAAATATCTAAGTTTGTATCGTTTGTACTAATCATGTTGTTCCAGTTAAATAGGAAATTGGTTATTTTTAGACTGCTTTTGCACAATACCAGTATGATAGCCCTTTGAAGTTTTCTTAAATCAACGTCCTCTGTGCAAATATGTTAATTTGTTGTATTGGGTGCAATGGTAAGGAAAACGATCCCACTCTTTTTAAAGTGAAGGCACTGCTAGAAATTTCTGTGATCATTGCATATGTTATATAGTCTGTGATGAAAAGGTGAAAAGCTTCTTTGAGTACAACCTCTTCTTTAAATACTATCTACTACTACTACTACTACATCCCACCAGCGCGAACTATGGTTAGAACTATTCGATTAAGAGATCGTATGGATATCATTTCTTCAGTAGACTGTCAATTGTAAAAAAGCTGTTCAGATAAGTTGAGCCAATTATAGTGGATGCGTTGGCTTCCATTACTTTGAAACCACTCTTACTATGAGGAAGCACGACTGGAGTTATTATGTACATACATACATACATAATTGCTCATTACAATTCCTCAGTCATGATTACAACCTAGCTTCTCACACCACTTATGATGTGTGCGTTATTTTTATAATAAACGGTCTACTCTGAACGATAGATTTCTTAAGAAACTTTTCATGGCCATTTTATTTACTCTCCGGATTTTGCCAGAAATCTGCTGAGAGGCAGTCGCCGAAGAAATATTTTTTCCATATTTCGTTTTGTTGGAAATGTCTGTCTGATGTGGGTTTGAACCGTGTCCACACGTCTAATAAGTCAACAAACTACCTACGGCGATTTATTATCAAAAAAGAGGTTTTCAATCCATCAGTCTACCTTAAATAATAGAAATGCGTAACGGCAGGCCCTTTTTCCTTTAGATTCCATCAGTTTGTCGTCTTTCGCATTCACAATGGTACTCAATAAAGTACTCGATATTCAACAAAATAATTTGCAAGAATTTCTTTACCAGGAGCTATGATAATAAGGCGCCTTTTAGGAGTTCCAAACGTATAATATGATGTCAATAAGCGACTAATCCAATGAGTCTGATGAGGACGAAATGATGATGGATCGAAGATTGTCAGTAGAGAATGCTAAAAAGGTTTGAGTGCTCCTTGACTGCTACTCAGTCATAATCATGGGTTTCTAAATCCGTCTAATTCATTTGAGATCACCAGAGGTGAAGTAACACATGATGACAATCTAGCTTTTCACACCACTCATAACGTTCATATTAATTTTTATCCTTGAGTGGCGGGACCTACAATTTAGAGTCGACGCCGAACGATAGAGTTGAGAAAGATTTCTATTTAATTTTATTCATCGTCAAAATTGTTGTTCGATGTAAGCTGATGTATGCAATCACATAATTTTCATCCTCGTTATCGGCTACATCACGGCCTGGGTTTTGAGTAGTAGACTTGGTTTTAAATGAAAGTTGTTCAGACAAGTTAAGCACATGGTGTATGCTGATGCCGTATGTCTTTTAATTCGAAATTTAAGACGTAACAAAACAGTTTTACATATTAGTTGGCCTCTAAGTGAATATTTTCAAAATTGTGATCAAGCCTGGTGATTATGGCTTTAATTATTTATCCCACGCCAACGAGGCCAATGAAAACTTATATCATGTATAGCATGTATCCAGTATAACAACACAAAGTTATTTTTACTCGAACTTGTTGGCCTGGCCATTCAAAGACTTGCAGTACTTTCAATGGAAAAATTACCAACTTCGCTTGATGCTAAGCTTGATTAATGAAGGAAAGTGATACAAGTATTTAAGAAACATATAAAAAAGTAACTTGCAAGTCATAGTAGTCTAGTAGGTAATGTACTGGTTTATTAGACATAAGTCCGTGGTTCAGGCCGTTAAGTTGACGTAGTCTAGTAGTTAGTGTGTTGGCTTATTAGACGTAAAACCAAAAAAAAAAATACAAAAAATATTTCTTCGGCGACTTTCTCTCAGCAGATTTCTGGCAAAAACTCTGAGAGTAAATAAAATTACCATGAAAAGTTTCTCAAAATCTGTCGTACGGAGTCGACTTTAAACTGTAGGTCCCACCACTCATGTATAAAATTAACACACACAACATAAGTGGTGTGAGAAACTAGGTCGTAATCCTGACTGAAAGGTTGTAATGACCAATTATGTATGTATGTATGTAAGTGCGTGGTTCAATCTCGAACAAAACGAAATATAGAAAAAATATTTCTTGGGCGACTTCATCTCAGCATATTTCTGGAAAAAAACGCTGAAATTAAAGAAAATTGACATGAAAAGTTTCTCAAAAGTCTGTGGGTAGAGCCATTCATTTATGCAATTAACACGCACAACATTAGTGGTGTGAGAAACTACATCGTAATCCTGACTGATTGTTATGTATTAAAAAGCGACTGAATACTTTTTAAAGGATTCCTTTTCTCATCCTTTTTATTATCCTACTCAGGCACGATCTAGATACTGCCTTTTAAAAATATAATTTTCAAAAAGAAATTTTAAAAGAATAATTGAAATGAAATTATTCTAATCATATTAATAATTAGTATTTCATTTATTCTCTGTCTCTCTCTCTCTGTAGCAATTAAATTTTTTTCTTAATTTAAATTGCTCTTGCTTACCGACTACATTCTAAAAAAAACTACACGATCTTGGGTAGAAAGATGTGTAAAAGCTTTATAACTTGCAACAGCAACAGAATGTAATAAATTTCAAAATTTTATATCTCTATCTCTTCTCTTTTATTAACCTAATTACTTATATCCTTTACATATTTTTGCATTTTAAAACCAACTTTTCTTGTTTCTTTTCCTTTCTGCTCTTTTCTGTTCGTTTTGTTTTTTTGTTGACTTCATAAATCTATTAACTTGACTCTCCTCCACATACGCATGGTCATAACTGGCACTGGTTGGGCTGTTGGTTTTGTTGATAGGGTTTCCAGTAAAAAAAGGGGAAAAATGAACGAGTTAAACCAAAAGTGGGGTTAAAAAGAAAGCAATTTTAAATGGTGCTGTGCTGTGGTAGAAATCTTTTTAAACTATTAATCGATTATTGTATTCGTTAGAATATATCGTTAGGGTATTGAAGGGATGTAGACGCCGTAGTCTAGTGGGTATTGTGTTAGCTTATTAGACGTGAGTCAATAGTTATATATATATATAGATGTATCAGGTCAGATATATCAAACAAAACGAAACATAAACAAATATTTCTTCGGCACCTGCCTCTCAGCAGATTTCAGACAAAAACTCTGTGAGTAAAATAAAATTGCAATGAAAAAACTTCTCAAAAATCTGCCATCACTCATTCATTTCCCGGATCATATTTTTTGTTCACGGGCTTAATTCCGATAAATTCTGCTTTTGCAACTTTGATGACTTTCAGCGTTCGAACAGTGCATGCATGGTCCATTAGAAGGTGGCGCTTGAATAATTTTTACTTATTGAGTCCAACACTTTCCACAGAGATTTCACTGCCCGATCTTTCCATTACGTTCATTTGCAATGTTATCGGTTCTGACACGTCTGTGTGCTCTTGAGAGGAAAACTGCTGGGCATACTAAACATTTTTGTGGTAATTCGAGAAGCTCCCCTCAATATATCTCCTTCAATTCAGGACATAAATATTTTGTCTCGAATCCTGTATAAATTCACACAACACACGTATCTCGCTTAGCGGTAGAGCAAACTATTTTTCCTGCACACTCCATATAAATGTGAAGCCATGAATCCGAATGTATAAGATAGGTTTTCTTTACCTACTGTCGTAAAGCTGAGTGATTTCGATAATGCTGTACATAGTTTAGTTTGAGTCGCCATAGTATAGAAGATAGTGTGTCGGCTTATTAGACATGGGGCTGCGGTTCAAATCCCAGGTCGGTGACGTCTTTTCAGTAGATTTCTGGCAAAAATAAATAAAATTTTCATAAAAATTTTTTCATCAGAATCTGTCGTTCGTTAACACAAACAACATAAGTGGTCTGAGAAACTAGGTCGTAATCCTGACTGAAGGTTTGGAATGATCAATTATGTATATATTAAAGGGATGTAGACGCCGCAGTCTAGTTGGTATTGTGTTGGCTTATTAGACATGAGGCCACAGTTCAAATACCATGTCAAATATCTCAAGCAAAACGAAACATGAAAACATACATATTTCTTCGGCGACTGCCTCTCAGCAGATTTTAGGCAAAAACTCTGTGAGTAAAATAAAATTGCCATGAAAAAGCTTCCCAAAAATTTGTCGTTCGGAATCGTTTTTAAACCATAGGTCCCTCCACTCATGTATATAATTAACACAACACAACATAAGTGGTGTGCGAAACTACGTCATAGTACAAACTGAAGGATTGTAATGGCTAATTATGTATGTATGTATGTATGTATGTATGTATTGATACGGTTTTTCTCTCTTTCAAATGTATTATTTTGTGTAAACTCTACGTGCTGCCTGAATGCTTGACCAAACGTAGTAGAAAAACTCTATCAAGCAGAACCATTATGGATGGGAAAAAATGGCACAGCAATACAAGGAGAGTAAAAAGCATTTTTTTTATCATAAAATAACATGAACAAAGAGTAAAAACTTGAAATAAAATGAATTATATTATAATATTATTGTATTATTTTATATTACAACAATAACAACAACAAAGGAAATTTCCTTTTTATCCAACTGTTGTCAGCTTGTTGTTGCTGCTGAAGCATTTTTTTTCTCTTGCTCTTATTGTTGTTAAAGGGGTATAAAAGAATAATGTTAAATAAATCTTGTATTTTTCTCTTATACGCATACATTTATAACAGAAATATGAAAAAGAAGGAAAAAAAATCAAAAAAAAATAAAAAAAGGATAAATAAAAGCCAAGGCAAAAATTTGAATACAATTGAGAGACAAAAACCAGAGGAGAGTGTGACTAAGAGTATATGTATGTATGTGTTTAGCATAGAAATTATATTACAACAAGAGAGCGTAGAGAATAAATCATATTTTATGATAAAATATTAAGAAGATTACATAAAAAAATACAGAAACACACATACATTTTAAAATACATACAGTGGACAGCAAAAGTCTTAGTAAGGCAATATATTTTAATTATTTCATGAATTTTAATTAACAATTTGTATAAAAAATTAAGGTTTTTATATTTATTTTATTAATTTATTTCTGTTTTATTATAAAAAACAAACAAATTTTTAATGTTTTTTATAAAACAAGAGAAAAATAAGGAAAAGTTTCAGATGACTCCATAGGAGAACCCAGAGCAAATTTAAAATTCGAAGGCCTAATATATGAAAATGTAATACCTTGTATTTAGTAGAATATCCCTTAAGGTCAAGCACTCCATTTAACTCATTTGGAATTGAATAAACAAGTTTTGTTTACTGTTTTCTGGTGGCATCATGAGCAAGTTTTTCGGTTGACTTTTGTTCGAGGTTTAGCGATTACGTAACCGTTCTTTCAAATGATCTCCTAAATACTCTCTTGAAGTCATATCGAAACTTTGTGTAAGAGTATTAAGCCTGTGGGGACTTTTTTTGTCAAAATATATTGCCGTACTAAGACTTTTGCTATCCACTGTATATTGACACACTCGTTTTTTTTTTTTTTTGGTTCAAGAAATATTTCATTTTCTCTGCTTGTAGTAGTCGGTTTAGTTTTTCTTTTTACACACTCTTCATTATTGTGTTGTATTTGTGATTGAATAGCATTAAAAAAGATCTTGAATTTGATTTTAATACACACTTTTATGCTAAAAATCATCATCATCATAATCATTGTGGTGTTTGCTGCTCTTAATATGCATAACATTTGAATATGATCTCTTCTTCATTATATTCATAACGTTTTCTAATCCACTCTCTGGCACATGGTGTTGCAAATATGCTGGAAGAGTAGATTTCCAATAAGTCTTCTTGCATTTCGTTTTTCTCTAATACAACAGATAAAATGAATAACATGAGAAACAATAAATAGTTTTCAAATCGTTTTGTAAATAAATTTTTTTTGTTTGTTTTTGCAATCAGCACTTTAAAGTCAGCACAACTGCATTGAGTTACAAGAAGAAATAACTGCAAATACGACAGTACATGGAGCAAAGAAATAAATATTCATTCAATGAGTTATTAATTTTTAAGGTTTCAAGATACAAGCTTTGGTCTCATTATGTACGAAACACAATATCAATTGGATGACCTCCTAAGGACTGGTTGTAAATGTTTCTGGTGTAGTTTTCAATCACTTCTTTTCACATTTCCAACGATGTAAGGGCAATAACTGTCTGAATGTTGGTTTTTTTTGGAAGTTGCCGCAGTCTAGTAGGTAGTGTGCTGGCTTGGTAGACGTAAGGACGCGATTCAAACAAGAGATCAGCAATGAATCGCTTTTTCGCTACTTATAAGTACTCATGAAATTTTGAATATAAGTGAGTCAACAGTATTGAAATCCAACTACTCTGATTCATTCGTACTAAGTACAATATTGATTTATAAGTATAAGTTGCAATGAGTATGAGTACAACGTTGACATCAAACTCATAACATTCGAAGTATGTTTAATTCATACGCCTACTCATTTAGATTCATAAATTTACAAAAATACTTATAATACTCATAAATTATTCGAATGATTCGAATCGTTCATCAAAATTTACAATCTTAGTTGTTGCATTTACAAAGAGATGAGAAAGATACATAAACAAAAAAGACAAAGACAGCAAGCAGAGCAAACACACAACCTTCTTGTGAGTATGTAGTGTTCGTATGCGAATCATACTTATTCAATCAATAACATCCTGCGTATTGTTAAGTATGAGTACGATGAGTATTTCAAACTTTGAATATGAATAGTATGAGTATGACATTAAAATAAGTATGAATGCGTATAAGTATCAGAAATTATAAGTATGATTCGAATCTACTCATTGTTTTGAATACTCATTGCAGACCTCTGGTTCAAACCCCAGGTTGGACAATCACCAGCAAAATGAAATATGAAAACAATATTTCTTCGGCGATTTCCTCTTAGCAGATTTCTGGTAAGAAATGTGAGAGTAAATAGAAAATTGCCATGAAAAAATTTTTCAAAAAATCTGTCGTTCGTAGTCGACTTTAAACCTGTAGGTTCCACCACTCATGTATAAAATTAACACACACAACATAAGTGATGTGTGAAATTAGGTTGTAATCCTGACTAAATTTTCTTACGACGTTACAAGAAATATTTCACTTCACCTGAGTTTATTCCTATTTACACCACTTATATCCAAGCTAGAATATAATACCACTCTCAGACAATGCCTCAACGTCTA
Source organism: Sarcophaga subvicina (assembly GCA_936449025.2). Taxonomy (NCBI): domain Eukaryota; kingdom Metazoa; phylum Arthropoda; class Insecta; order Diptera; family Sarcophagidae; genus Sarcophaga; species Sarcophaga subvicina. Next base: position 99,976,788 of record OW388083.2, on the reverse strand, counting down.
TTTTGAGGCTTCTTGACGGTATACTGTTTTACTGTTCTATAGCTACTGCAACGGATTTTGTTCGATCGAAATAAGGGGACTTGTTTCCGAGAATCATGTAACACTCGTGTTTCTCCATTTGTGTTCATAAAAGAAAGTTCTTATTCTTTAGCTACACTACCCCCTTAGTTTAGTAGCCGCCGTTGTCTAGTAGGTAGTGTGTTGGCTTATTAGACGTGAGGCCAATATTTATTCAACGACTTCATCTTAGCAGATTTAGAGATAATTTTGAAAAAAAAGATAATCAAATTCAATCAATAAATACTTAATTTTAATCTGTTCTCTTAGATTTACCGACTAACTTGCTTAATTTTTTCAATTAGTTTTTTTTTTGGTTGGGTTTCTGGGTAAAATTATTGGAGGATTTCCTTTGGTGTCTGGAGATGAGCTGGTTTGTTGTTCTGTTTCCATTTCCGAAGATGTGTTATCTAGGCCGCTGATGATGTCAGAATAATTTTGTAAAGGGCAGGATATCTCTGTTATAGGAGGAGGTAGCAGGTTGTTGGAGGTGATAGGCTGATTGCTATTGTTGGTTTTGATTAGAGTAGATATTCGAACATTCTGTTGAGGACGATGGCTTTCATTTTTCCAACATTTTCACAAAGTAGCAATTGCTTGTATTTCTTTTTCCTTAATAAAAGTTGAGCAAAATTTGTCAAAAGATGCGTGTTTATGGTCATTGGTATTATTTATTTGGCAGTTGACACATGCAGCTTGTAGTGAAAATTTATTTAGTTCCTCGTTGAGATGAAAAGCGTTTGAACAATTTCTGCAAATTTTTCATTTTTACACACCTTAGCTGTATGAGCAAATTGTTGGCAGTTTTTACACTACAGGGGTAAAGGCATATAGGGACGAATCCTAACTTTTTCATAACCAATTCAAATGTCGGAAGGTAGGTTAGTAGATGCAAAAGTCTGCACAATTAATCCAGTTTCAATTCGATTTCCTTCCATGTTTTTTATATATATATTTTTTTTTAACAAATGTAACATTGTGATTTTGTAATTCGTGTAGAATTTCGGATTTGTCTATTCCTCTCAAATCGTTATATTAAATTACTCCCTTCCCAAAATTCAAGTTTGAATGTTCTTTTATAGACACTTTGATAGCAGGAGATAAATATGACAGTTGAATAAGTTTGTTTGCTTGTATAAAATTTTTTGTTTGAATAAGGATAGATCCATTTAATAGTTTTTTACATTTACATTGTTGCACTTCTCCACCGGCAACACTATCAATAACCTTTTTGATTAAAAACAGAGAGACATTTGATAAAATTAATTCTTTACATTATAGGGAATTTATTGCCAGGTGATAAAATTGTCATTCTTTTCGATTTGTCAAAATTTATGGCAAGACCTGGATGCCCACCTCGATCAGGAGGTTCATCCATTTGCTTGGATTGATTATGCTTTCTTTTTCATTTCTTTAAGCACTATTTTTCTTTTTTAAACAAATTGTCACTTATAAATCTTGATATAATGCAAATATTTTCACTATACAGATATATTATATATTCTCTTCTCTTGAAATGAAACCGGTTTATCACGTGTTAAGGTCCGTTCTCTTTGAGATTTGACGCAAGAATGTATTGCTATTATTTGGGTTGGTTGGGTAATATTAGGGTATTTGGAAAACTTATAATTTTTCTTTAAATCTGAGATCATTTCTTTTTATGTTATTTTACTAATTGACACTTTTATTTTGAGTTATCTAGCATTTCATGTAGTATCATCACAGGTGTTCGTAAATAACTTAAAAATATTTCACTCCTCGTTATTGATAACATAAATTTGCCATTGTAGCCTAAATTGCCAAGAATAAAAGAATATGATGTACATTTTTAATGTCCAAAAATCATCAAAATAAGGTTATAAATCGTCATATCGTTAATATGATAATTTATGAGCAGAAAATCGTCAAATCTGCACTTGAAGTTAATGTCAAGCGACGAGAATAGCTGTAGGGAAGGGAGGCAGTCATTGTTAGTCACTGTTGGTTAGAACGAACCATGCAAATTAATAATATTGTATGAGAATCACAAGTGGTTTCTAATGAATGTAATAAAGTTTGTTCCATCGAACGGTAAAATTAAAAAATTCAAAAGAAAACTAGAAAATTATGCGAATTGAAAAAATAAAAAAAAAACAACGAATATGTTTAACATTTCTTAACGCTTTAAATTGTTTAAAATGCGGAACGTACGAATGACGCCAACGAACTTCAACATGCCATAATGCAAAACGTTTCGGATATGTAGATATGGGCTACTGAGAAACCTTTAATCATTTGAGAGTCTCAGCACCTATTTTATGTATATTATTTTAAGTTAAGTTTCCATGGTTTATAGTTGGTTTATGGTTTATGATTAAATTTGACCCTGGGGTATCAAAGTATATACGAATTGTGGCATTTTTAAAATTTTTAAATAATTTTTTTTTTATATTTTCAGTTTTTATTTAATTATTCCTCACAAAACCATTTAATTTTTTTAGTAGTAAAGAGAGTTTTTAAATGCTTATTAAGACTCTTAAAGTTTATCTATTCATTTTCATAATTAATTACTATGGAAATTAAGACAATCATTAACCTCTGTTTTCTCTCGCCCTCTTCTTGTTTTTAATAAACACCTTTCCAATGAAAGAAATCATTTTAATAACGCGACAAAATAAATACTCGTACGTCTCACATTTAGTGGTATTTCATATGAAAAACATTTCTAATCTTTTTCGCAAACACTATTTGCGGTCTATTTGTATTGGTTAAATGTATGTGTGTGTGAAAGCTTTTCTGGATAATTGTTTATGTATGTGTTTGGGTAAGCAAATCATACCTGTAATTTACAAAATAGAAATTAACTCAAGTCAAATAATTGTGGTTGACCACATACGAACTATAACCGTGTTAGTACGCAGTTGTATTAACTCACGCATACCACCAACAGCTAACAAATGCCAAAATAAATACAAACAAACAAACAAAAACAATACATACAAGGATATACATAGTTACACGCACACATATGTACTTGCAAACATTGGCAAATATCATTTATAATATTTGTGTCAGCGTTATGTTTTTGTTAAAATTTACCACACACCGCATTACAAACCCAGCTAAGCCTTTATTTTATGCTCTCACTTTCTGATATTCTCACATGCCAAACGTATAAGCTTTTGAATAAATGTTCGCTCTATTTATGGCTGTAGGTATGCGTTAGTGTGCGTTTGTTTACATACATAGTATGCATGTGTAAGTCATTTTATATGACTGCACTTGAAAAACACTTTTGTTCACTTTTCTGTTAACGGTTTTAGTGTGTGCGTATTTGTTTTGAAATTGTTTGAACTTGTAGGCCTAACTGTGTATGCATGGTATGAGAGCAAAAGAGACAGCGTGAAAAGTGTAGTAGTATTAGTGTGCGTGTGTGATTTTTGATTGCTTCCACTAATGAATGCAATTATCATAATCAATTTACTTAAATGCTTTTCAACTATATAAACACATATCTCCAATGCTCAATCTCTCCCTCTCTCTCTCTCTCTCTCACTCTTGTTCTCTTTGTATTTTGTATGTTGTGGGCCATAGGTTAAAATGTATGTAATTGTATTTGAGTATAAGTACGTGCGTTTGTTTGCTAATTTTCGTAGGTATATGTTTTGTTTATATTCGGTAGATTTTACACATGTTTGTAAATACTTATGTGGTATTCGAATTTGTGGTCATTAACTTAAAGATTTGTCATGTTTCATTACATGCGTGGGTGAATTTTTAATTATTTGAATTTTTTTTATTAAACTTTTTCTAATATTACGGCTATTTTACGTGGACTTATTAAAGTCTTGAATTGAAAGTGAAATTAATGCAACAAAATCACTCGTGACCATGATATAATAATGGAGTAAAGAAGACAACATCAAATTGCCTTCGAGATGTTTGTTGAGCTCATAGACTCTCAATGGGTCTTATCTAACTGAAAAGAAATTTAAAAAATTCCTGAGAGAAAGATTATGGAACTTAAGGATATTCTTGACCAGTTGGCATCATATTTTTGGGATTCTTTGGTGTTCTTTTTTCATAAACTGTGTTGTAGATGGTGCAAGCATTTTTGTGTTATCATACATACATACAATAATTGGTCATTACAACCTTTTCGTTAGTATTACGACCTAGCATCTCACTTCACCTATGTTGTCTACGTAATTTTATACATGAGTGGCGGAATCTACAGTTTAAAGTCGATTCCGAACGACAGATTCTTTTGAGAAACTTTTCATGGCAATTTTATTTACTCTCCGGGTATTTGCCAGAAAACTGCTGAGAGGAAGTCGCCGAAGAAATACTTTTTTAATATTTGCGTTCTGATATCTGACCTGGGATTTAAACCGTGGCTAGACTACGGCGACTTGGAAAACTAAGAGGAACAAGGTACTGCCTAAGGTTGCTTTATAGCCCCTATAATGACAAAAAATACATTTTCAAAAAGATTGATTCACATGTACGTTGTGTGGACAAGAAATGCTATCTCCATTATCCTTTTTGAATCGTCTACATAACTACACATTAAGGTGCCTTATGAAAGAGTGAAATACTAAAAATACTGCGATATTCTAATGGGCTAATAGGGTTACCTTCAATAGTTAACATAGGAAGAATTTTTAATTCAATTTTTAATGACTTGAACATGAATGAAAAATAAACAACAAATGGCAGTAAAGGACTTTAAGATATTCTTACAAAAATAGTGAAAACAGACATAAATAAATAACTGATGTTACTTAAACCATGTGAGTTAATTATCATATTCTGTCCTATTAACCGCATGAGCAGCACCACTTATCTTGTAATAATTAGCGGAAATGCCATGTCACATTAGGATGTTCTATAAACCGTGGGGAATTTGAATGTTAACTAAGGTAGCCACAAAAAGTGTAACTGGTGACCTGTGTAGACAGATGTAGAATTCATCAGAGTGAAACAAGCGATCTTACAGCTCAGTATCATCATTTCTTCTGTTGAAAAATCAGATTCATTCCTGGTTCAGTTGAATCTTGCTTTAATTCTTAGACTTTGTAATTATTGTGGTATTGTACCAGCTAAAATATGAACAATAAAAAGTCACGAAAAAATATTCTCTTCTGGATATTAAATAGTTCTCTAGAGAGTGTATAGTTCTCAGAAAATATTGTCCTCGCATGTGGCTTGCTTTTGGAGGAGTTTGTGGCATATTTAATAATAATCCCATGTGAGTTTGTAGTCATGGCATGGGTATGTTTAATGGATATACCTCTATAAAGAGACACAAATTCGGGAATAAAACAAGGGGAATAAGTAACAAATCTGCGACCATACCAGAATTTACATACATACATACGTAATTGGCCATTACAACCCTTCAGTCAGGATTACGGCCTAGTTGTGTGCGTTAATTTTATACGTGAGTGGCGGGACCTACAGTTTAACGTCGACTCCGAACGACAGAATTTTTTTTGAGAAACTTTTTCATGGCAGGTTTATTTTACTCTCAGAGTTTTTGCCAGAAATCTGCTGAGAGGAAGTCGCCGAAGAAATATTTTTTTTTCATATTTCATTTTTGATGTCTGACCTGGGATACGAACCCGGGCTTTACGAATAGTAAGCCAACACACTACCTACTACACCACGGCGACTACCAGAATTTATCTTATGGAATCTTATGATGATTATATATGATCAAAGACTGACAAAAATTTTCAAAGGCTTCCTAACAAAATGAAGCGATGAGGGGAAGGGGAGAGAAGATGACTAATTATCTTGCATGTTATTGCGTGCTACTTGGCATAGGCTGATAGGTAGAGTGCTAGCTTGATAGCCGTGAGGTTCAACATCAGGCATCCCGAACAAGGCGAAATATGAAAAACGACTTCCTTCCAGCAGTCTTCTGTAAAAACTCGGAGAGTATCTAAATTGCTAGGAAAAGTTTCCCAAAATTTTTTCGACTGTTTAAAGTCGACCTTACGCTCACAATATGGTTGCTGTGAGAAGCTAGGTCGTAATTCCGACTAAAAATTTTGTAATGACCGATTAAGTAAGGGGAAAGCTTAATTAGGCATATCTGATCCATTATTTATATAAGGACGAGTTGATATAAAATCTTTCTTAAAAAACTCATGGCTGTTATACACGCCCATAGGCTGGTGATGCTTTTCAAAAGCTTCTTATCAGATGTAAATGATAAGAAATTTTCTTATCCGTTACTATCAGACACTCAAAAGACTGAGTGCCGAGTGTTTTTTTTTGCTGAAAAAACTCTCTTATTTATACTATGTTAAGATATTCACTTTTATTGAGACAATATTCGTTTTATTGAGTACAATATTTTAAGTGTTCAGGCATAATAATATACGTAGTTCAATTGCTAATTGAATATACATTTGACAGCTGGTAATCAAAACATCTGGTTGTTTCAAAAAACATTGTTTTTATTTTGTTTTGTTGTTTTTTTATTTTTAGTTTGCCTTTTTGACATTTGAGTTGTCAAATATCAACAAAAAGTGTTCGGCTAATTGTAATATGCTCAATGAACATATTATATGACAGTGCTGCATTTTAAGGTTTACTCAATATTATAACAATATGCGTATTTATTGCGCAATAATTAATTGAAGGTTAAGTTAGGTTAGGTTAGAGGACGTGTTCTTGTCAATTAAGACAAGTACAGTACCCGGAGATCGAATTGACCGATTGTACAACGTCCTAGTTTTTCACAAAACTTATGTTGTGTGCGTTAATTTTATATATGAGTGGTGTGACCTACAGTTTAAAGTCGACTCCGAACGACAGATATTTTGAGAAACTTTTTCATGGCAACTTTATTTTACTCACAGAATTTTTGCCTGAAATCTGCTGAGAGGAAGTCGCCGAAGAAATACTTTTTGTTTTGATGTCTGGTCTGGGGATCGAAACCTGGCTTTACGTCTAATAAGCCAACACACTACCTACTAGACCACGCCGACTTCGGTTTATTGAGTACAATATTTTAAGTGTTCAGGCATAATAATATATGCAGTTCAGCTGCTTATGCAATATTCATTTGGCAACTGGTTGTTTCAACAACATTGTTTTTCTTTTGTTGTTTTTTGTTTGGCGTGTTGACATTTAAGTTCTCAAACATCAACAAAAAGTATTCGGCTAATTGTAATATGCTCATTGAACATACTTATGACAGTGCTGCATTTTAAGTTCTACTCAATGTTATAATAATTTGCGTATTTATTGCGCAATAATTAATTGAAACCTTATACGAAATATTGAATTCAATAATAGCGTTTATTGCGATTTATGCAATAAAGGGGCATGTCTGAACAACGTATTAGGTAGAGCTAATTTGTGTGAAAATCAGTAGCTACATAGTACTTGCAGGATGACTGAGATATGCCATTTATATGATAATAAAATACTCATAATCGTATTACCACAGCAAGTAATAAAAATCACCGAATCTTAGAATTTACAAGTCTCCTATGTTTTAATGTTTTAATACCTGCTTAATTGTGTTACTTACAGAACAATGATTCATTGGTATTAAACGTTGTTAAGTTGTCAATAAGTGTCATTAATAATTATTATGATTATTACAACATATTTACGTAAATAGTTGTGAGTGAAATCATTCCATCAGCACGTTAAAAATAAAGATACGTCACATATAATTATAAGTCTGAAAGCATGATTAAGTGTACATGTGACAAGGAAAAGTAAAGGAAACTTGAAAAGATAATTAAAGCCAATGGAAAACCACCTTAGTATACTAAAAAATATTTGATATTTTGAAGGAAAACTGAAAGAAAAATTTAAATTGAAGAGAATGATTTTTAATTTAAGCTTATTACATGAAATTAAATTAAATTAAATTTTTGTTTTCTTTTTGGCCTTGATATTGCTTTTAATTAAACAAAGTAACGCTTTTGAACTTCATTTCATTTCTTATTAAAAGCATGAAATTCATTACAAAAGGCACAACTTTATTTTGTGTCCCTTAATTGGCGTAAGAGTGTTTTATACGTTTTCCTTCTTTTCTTTTTTCTTTCTTTCGTTCTTTCTTTCTTCTTTTTGCTTTTCACTGCCTAGGTTCATATGATAACTGCTCATAGCAGTGCTTTTAATAACATTAGCAACTTGGATACTTACTTTCTTACATTATGCCCGAGTTTTTTCTTCTTTTTTGGCCTCCTGCTTTAACTAATTTGCTAAGGAATAGTAACGTAAAAATGGCCAAGAATTTAAGGTGCTAGAGGGTAGTGAAAGTAGAATTTTATTAAAGCTAAAGGGTCCGTCAAATAACTTTTTCTTTGAAAATGCTTTCCTTTTTTTATTTGAAAGTACAAACCTTCCGGTTAATAATGGAATATAATTTCATTCAAATGGCTGCCTCGGCTGACAATTTTTAAGCACATTATCGATTGTGTGCAGCTGTATTTCACCAATGGCTTTACGAATATTGTCCTTTAAAGCGTCAATTGTCTCTGGCTTGTCGGCGCAACACTTATCTTTGACGGCACCCCACAAATAATAGTCCAACGGTGTCAAATCCCAGCTCCGAGTTGGCCAAACGACATCAGCTCTGCGGCTGATAATGCGATCTTCAAAAACAAGGCGCAAAACATCGAGTGTGTGGCACGTAGCGGCTGTGTGGCACGTAGCGCCGTCCTGTTGAAACCAAATGTTGCCAATATCCTCCTCTTCAAGTTTTGTGAACAAAAATTCGTTCAACATGGCCCGATAAAGATCGCCATTGACTGTAACTGCCACTCCTTGCTCATTTTCGAAGAAAAATGGCCCAATTATGCCTTTGGACCAAAATCCGCACCAACCAGTGACTCGTTTTGGGTGCGTCGGCTTTTCAATGTATGCGTGCGGGTTTTCTGTGCCCCAAATGCGACAATTTTACTTGTTTACATACCCACCAAGATCAAAATGAGCTTCATCTGATGACAAGATGATTTTTTTTGCCAAAATCGGCATCTTCTGCAAATCGATCGCAGGCCCACTTAGCGAAGCGAAAACGCATTGGATGGTCAATTGGCTTCAATTCCTAAACCAATTGGACTTTGTATGGCGTCATACCAAGGTCTTTATGTAAAATTCGTCTCAATGATGTCTCCGAAATGTTCAATTGTTGAGAACGACGGTGAATTGATGTTGATGGCGCTTCACGCACACTTTCTGCCACAGCAACAATATTCTCGGGTGTACGCACTGTTTTTGGCTTTTCACGCTTTGGTTTATCGATGAGGATGCCAGGTTCTTTCACTTTTTTCACAAGGTAACGAACATACGGAGCTGACGGTGCTTCTCTTCTTCCAAAATCCGTACGCAATTTTCGTACTCATTTTGCAACATTACCATGATTTTCAAAGTAATGTCGCAATATTTCCCAGCGTTTGTCAAGCGTATACCCAACCATATTCGTTCAGCGGAAGGATAAAACTAATTATCTGTCAAATAAGACATGAGCTAAGTGTTACCATTCACGAAATAAGCACTAGTTGAAAAAAAAACCTTACATGGCGGACCCGATATTTTGCTCTATTTGTGCACCCTCCTCTTAAGTATTTTCTTTGCTGAAAGAAAAGCTGCATAAAATTACGAATGTCACGCATAAAAGCTGCCGCCTAACACTAGCTATTTTGAAGGAAAATTTAGTACCCATTCTCCAACAATTTTCCTTTGAATATTTTTTTTATTTCGAAATTCTTAAAATTTCATACAAAAATTTCTGTGAAAATGCTTTCACCTGACCATATTCGTTATGCTAGTTATTAGCACCCTCCACCAGACAAATAGGCGTCGACGGGTAACACAACACCTGGCATAAATAAATGCTGCAACATTTATTTCTATTTTCTCTAGATTTTCTATTTTCTGTTTCAGTTTTTCTTTTTTTTTTGTGATTCTAATTCAACACCAATAATGTTTATTTGTTTACGTATGTGTGTGTGTGTGTGTTGTTGATTTCCTATTACAACTGTTTACCTGTTTTTGTGGCCCATAGAGTTGTAACAACTTTAACTACCATTTTGGGTGACACCTCTTTTGTAGCATGAGTTTTGGGTGTTGCCCCATGTTGTAGTTGTTGATTAAAACATTAACACACAATTTTTGTTTTTTTTCTTCTTCTTCCTATTTTTATTTCCTTTCTTGTATTTTTATTTGTTTTTGTGTGTGCCTCGTTACATTTGTATTGATTGTTGGCATGTCGCTTTGGTTGTTTTTAATTTGCAACAGGGGACCTACTGTTTATAAGCAGTTTAGTTGAGTTTTTTTTTTGGTAAAATAAACGTTCATTGGTGTTTTCTATTTAAATAAATTGAATACAATTTACGTAAATTAACTAAAAAAATAGGAAAAAAAAGAAACTCGGGAATATTATAAAAGACTTCTTGTAACAAGTAAATGGGCCTGTTTTTTTTTGCCATGTAATCATGCAATGTTGTTTACAAATGAAAAATAATATTTCAATCAGCAAATTGGCTATTAAATTGAAAAAAAAAATATTTCCACTTAAAAAAATATTCTGATTTTGAAGATTTTCTTAGTTTCCCCACCAAAATGTTAACATTTTTAATTACAATTTTTTTTTTAAATAATATTGAAGTGGTCCAGATTTCTGAATAGATTCAGTACCAAATAAACGTAAGTTAGTGAACTCAGAAGTAAAAATAGGAATTGCTGCAACATGAGAAATTCAAACAAGGCAGGCTTTTTGAAACACAGCTTTAAGGAACACCCTTCTGTCCAGTAACCATTTCTGATTACATCTTATGCCAGACCATTTAAAAGGAGTCAAACCACCTCGTGATAAAGCGTAAAAAGTAGAAAAGATTTCGTCATAGTATACGAAAATTTTCGAACGTTATCAATAAAGCACCAATAAACTGCAACGTACAATTGAAGCCGTAGTTGGGAAGAAATAAGAAATTATTAGACGAGAACCAGTGCTCCAAACCTCTGTTAAGATATCTCAAAAAAAAAAGCCAGAAATTATAAATTATTTCCTAGGCAAGTCAATAAAATTCGCCTACGACTGCCTCTCAGCAGATTTTGGCAAAAACTCTGAGAGTAAATAAAATTGCCATGAAAAAGTTTCTCAAAAATCTGCCATTCGGAGTAGACTTTAAACTGCAGGTCCCGCCACTCATGTATGAAGAAGCTAGGTCGTAATCCTGACTGAAGAGTTGTAATGACCAATTATGTATGTATGTATGTTTAAGCAACAGCTTTCGAATAATCTTTACAGTAACCACTTCTAATTACAGAACGCAACAGGGGTCGATCGCAAGCCGTTTCGTAAATAGTAGAAAAGGTTTCCTCATAGTGTGCGAAAATTTGCAAATGTTATCGACAAAGCAACAATAAACAGAAATGTACAAGGGAAACCATAGTTGGAAAGAAATAAGAAATTATTAGACTAGAGCCAGTAGTTCAAACCTCTGCTCAACAAATCTCGTGCAAAATGAAAAAATATTTCTTTGGTTACTGAAAAGTAAAATTATTTCCATAATTATCTTCAGCAAATTCAACGAAAACATTGTCCAGTAATTTCACATAGTTCTCTGCGTTCATTTTATGAGAAATAGAACAGAATGGAGAACGTGCTATATATTCAAAAGCTACCCAAGTCATTAAAGATCCTTCCTGAAAATTACGTGCGATTCTGGTTCGCGTATCACCTCCTTTTTCCCTCCAATAATATTTGAATCCATCAGGTCCATCAAGGTTGAATTTTTTTATCACTGAATATAATAATGCGCCACTCCTCTTCCAAAAATTTGTATTTTTCAGCGAAAGCCAATCTGGCTGCCTTGTGTCTAGGGGTCAATCGTGGTTTGGGTATAATTTTTTGTCCTCTGATGAACGGTTTCATCCATTAAAGTGGATTTCATTAATTCTCATTCAGGTAGATCGTATAGTTGACAATACAAACAAGCACACATAATTGGTCATTACAACCCTTCAGTGAGGATTACGAGCTAGTTTCTCACACCACTTATGTTGTGCATGTTAATTTTATACATGAATGGTGGGACATACAGTTTGAAGTCAACTCCGAACGACAGATTTTTGAGAAACTTTTCAATGCAATTTTATTTACTCTCAGAGTGTTTGCCAGAAATCTGCTGAGAGGAAGTCGCCGAAGAAATACTTTTGGTATTTTTTGGCTTAACGTCTAATAAGCCAACCTACTACCTGTTCACGCTGGCCACCCTACGTTTAAGTTTAGATATAAGTTTAGTTTAAGTGTATAAGCCATCTCTGTATTAATATGAATAATATTGTGAATTATAAAGAATACATGAAAACAGATCAATACCCGATCAACCCCCAACCTCAAAGGTACGTTGTACTGATAAATATAATCCTTCTATATCAAAAATTAATACTCGTTTCTTTTTTTTCTCGTTTTGCCAAATATTTTATTTTATTTATTTTTCCCCGCTCACCCCCACACTACCTACTAGACCACGGCGACTTCAATACTCACACCCATATTTAAAGCCTTGAAGTGAATAGCAGTCACTCCTATGTCCATTAGTGTGGGCATCATGTCATTAAGTTCCCTAGTGTCTACCGCACATATGCTAGTACAAATCCGAAGTTTGATACTATTAGATGTTGGTAACTTATACTGGCGCAAGCCATTTCATACTTCGATCTTTGCTCATAAGATCTCCCATTGCGGTCAGTGTGTAGCATAAATTGTTATGCCATGATGATTGGAAGTTTGCCTACATTAAGTCAACTTTACCTACAGTTTTTTAGGAACTGTAGATTATGACAAACCTGTTAAATGGGTACCAATATATTCTCTTTTATGTAATATAATGATTACCTCTCCTTTACTTCAATCTGGAAATGTAAATAAAAGTAAATTTATTTTATTATATTTAAGAATCCAGCATTACAAGTGATTACATTACAATTAGTCCCCCTAAGATCCTCATATATTTGCTTAGAAACGATCATATTTTTCAAACTGTTGATTTTTTTTTAATATTCATATTCCGTAAAGAAGAAATCTATGACGGAACCTTCCTTTTCAATTGTGAATTATTAGGCAATTAGTTTATTTGTATCAATTTAAAATGAATTTAAATATTGAAAAATGAAACCAAAAAAAAATCAATAAATATTCTCTTCACTTTGTATTGAATTATTCTATATTTTCTTATGCTTGTTTTTTTTTTGTTCTTCTTAGAATATAAAATTCATGGATTTAAACTATTGTGCCTGAAAACCGAAAAGCCTTTAGACATATACATTTCAATATACGAGTATGTACGAATAATATAGCAGTTCATCTTATAACGAACTAGATTGGAGCGCAAACTACTGGCAAAATTTTCCAATGCAAAACTTTTTGCCGTTCTAAACACACTCTACTACTGTTTTTTATCCTTTTAAACGTTATGTGGTGGCTTTGTATGTGTTTCTAGAAGGAAAAAATATATGGAAATAGAACAAATCGTTACTGAAGTTATAGACTCACACTTGGCAATCACAGAAGGCATATGAAAAAAAGAGAAGAGAAAAAAGAAATAGAAAATAAAAGTAAAATGCAAAAAAAAAGAAATTCGAACTTCACAAAATGATACACAGAATGAGTTCAATACTTATGGAAAAAAAGATTTATTAGGGCAGTACAAAATAATTGAAAATTGTAAGAAATTGGAAAATTTGAAATTTTCTTGTGCATCTCCTATACAATTCAATGAACAGCTATTCAACCTGTAGTATTCTACATTAATTTCTTAAATATAAAAATTAAAATATATTCTCCCTCACTATGTACCACCCTAATAAGCACATATGAATTCAAAATGTAACTTTTCTGCCGCATAAGCATTGTGTGGGAGAGAGCGAATGGAATTTTTAGGATTTGAAAACAGTAACAGTTATTGGTTTAAAACTGAGCCACATGCAGTATCCTTGTATCAGTTATAACGAGGTAACATGCTTTCGTTACACTACAATATGAAAATAAGGATTTTATACTTTTCTTACACAGTCTATGAAACTACAAAAGAGAAGGAAAAAAAAATACAAAAATCGAATGATAGAAAATATTGGAATGCCATTGGCATTAGTTGAGTTAATATTTTTGCGGCAGTATGTGCTAAAATCAGCTAAAACGTGTATTTTTCTTAACAGGAAAATTCGTGAAATACAGAAAATAACTAAGGACTTGAAGAGTAAAGGAAAATTGGGTTAGGCTAGGTTATATAAGTACCTTGCAAACAAAATCCTTTAGAAGAATTTGAAAGCATGCTTTGGAGAATCTGCTAGATGCTCTAATAAAGCTAGGATTCCATTAGCAATCCTGGAAGAAATGATTACAAAAGTATTTTTGCTGACGTTGGCACAGAAGTGTCCTTCACTTCCAGGTCTCGATTTTAGATCTACTGCGTAAAGCGCATTATTACATCAACCTTACAATTAAAAGTCCTTCTGAAATTCAAGCATGCAAGAATTGCACAGCTTTTGTATTCTACAATTGAAATGAGGGCGCAACATTGTAACCAAGATGTTGATGAAATTGGCAGAGCTGTCAAGTGTAAGACAATGATTAAGAATAAGCTGTGGGCTCTCTCGCCAGTCGTTGGACTCAGAGGCATCAGTTTTCTGTTCTGTTTATACATCAGACTGTAAATATCCGTAAAGTGTCTTATTTGGGCTTGCTGCGGTCTAATAGGTAGTGTATTGGCTTATTAGACGTGAAACCGCAAAACCCGATCAAACATCTATAACAAAACGAAATATGAAAATAATATTACGTCGGCGACTTCTTCCCAGCTGATTTCTGGCAAAAACTCTGAGAGAAAATAAAATTGCCATGAAAAGCCTTTAAAAAATCAGTCGCTCGTAGTCGACTTTAAATCTTAGGCCCTGACACTCACGCATAAAATTAATACACACAACATAAGAGGTGTGAGAAGTTAGGTCTGTAATTCTGTAAGATTTGTAATGAAATTATATATGTATGTATGTCCTATGCAGTGATTTATGTCTGTTCAGTGAATGTATCTGTCGCGTGACATAGGCAGACATTTTTATGCCGGAAGGTAGACAATTTATTCTCGCCTAGTGCCTAAGTCTACGCAATCACCCTGAGATATACTTTTCTTTATGACAAGTTCATCGATGCCATCAAAAAGTAAAAGTTATGCACACCACTTGGGGTTGGATCTGAGCCGACAGCAGTCATTAAATGAACGTTGAATTCTGTGTATTTTGTTAGCGAAACTAGCCATACCGCATGTTTAACTCACTCAGCGATTGGAAGCAGTTGTAAGTGCAGTTTTCAGTCATAATAAAAGATATAAAATTCGTTAGTGATGCCAAACGATCAATAAAAATACATTAATGGCGTCCAAGCTTATATTTTACACACAAATTTAAAGTGGATTATAGCTATCGTTTCAACATCCATATACAAAATGCACGTGAAACTAAAAAAGTATGTTCCACTGTTAATAAAAGTCTAATTACTGGCCTATGCCACTTGGGGTGTCAATAAGTTTTTGTTTATAGATTGCTCAACATATCGCCTTAGGCTTGTTATTGGTTAGGACGCGGCATTGCTTAGGAAACTTAGTGTATCTCTCATAGCATATCGTGTAGATATGAAACTCTATGCTAGATCCAGGGTAGTGTATGGATTGCATTGAAAGAGAGACATTTTGAAACATAGAATGCCTTCATCTTTTTTTATTTTTTATGTGAATATTGCTACTTTCCTTCACTATTTCCTTTACTATTTAGTCTGAATAGCATTTCATATTTAAGTCTCGTTAATAGTGTTGATATCACAGTCTGAGAAGAGGCTCAAGCTTTGTTTTCGCAAATGTTGCACTGCCTAGATTGGGAATTTATACGCCAGTGTTAAGAAACTTATTTGTAAAATGGTGTCAAAATCATAACGCCAACTGATTTCTTCAACAAAATGGATGTCCTTAGATTACAGAAAATTTTCGATAGTTAAAAATACCAGCAATAGAGCGGCTTTCAGGAGCTCAACTTACTTTTACTCTGCACTGCAGCACGACTTACCATGTTACTCATATGCTTCTATTTAAGCTTTTAGTTTCTTTCATTTTTTGTGTTCAAAACTTCGTTCGTCCCTTCGTTTTTATATTTCTTTCCACATTTTTTTGATAATCTTTTCAGTCTACTTGTAAGTACAATTGCAGAAAATTTTACACTTGAATGCAAATGGTTTTTTTGTTGTTGTTGGGGATTTGTTTTATATGCTTAAGTTATGATAGTTTTATTCTCTTTCATAGACTGTTTTTTTTTTTTTGCAAAATCCTAGACTTGCGTTTCCCGTGAGTATTCCAAGCGGTAGGATTGAACAGCGGCATCAAGAACATAAAATTTAATCCAAAAAAACGTAACTAAAGGATTTAGAGTTTCACATCAACAGCTGTAGCAGTGAATATTAAATCGTCTACTGCAGCATTTTGGGTACTCTGTAGGTTTTGTTTTTAGAATGTAAAATCAGGACTTCCTCTTAATAATTCACATGACTGTGCTACTTTTAGCTTTTAATTGATTTTGATATTGCAATACAAAATGAAGTACATAATTAAGAAGACTTTTAAGATGTACGGAATTTCGTTTTTGTCAAAAAAACTTCTTTTCAAATGTTTGGAGGATATTTACTAATATTGGTTTAGTCGAGGCAGTACCTGTTTCTTTAAAAATCTTTAATTTACCACCAGATTATTAGTGAAATTGGTGGTGGATACTGTCCGACATAAGCCTCTAACGATTGAGAGATTTTGAAAATGGAACAAATTTTCGATTTAATTTGCAGATTAGGTTAACGTCTAATATTAGGTTTGTACAGATAAATCCTGAATTAAATTGTTGGATCTCATGTTGGATTTCCTCTATGGTGAATCGTTTGACTCACTACTACAACCCTTGCTCAGTCAATAATGTTTTAGGTTAGATTAATACCATTGCAGAGACCTTCCTACGGATATTTGATTACGGAATATCTCTATTTACATGGATATCCATGTAGTCCCTATTGTCCATAGATCATGCATTAAAATCACTCGGCTGACAATTGATCTTTTACATCTGAAATGATGGCGCAACATTGTATCCAAGAGGATTATGAAATGGGCAGAGCTTTCAAGTGCAAGAGAATCATTAAGAATAGACTGTGAGCTCTCAAATTTACGTTCAAAAATATCGACAGACGTTGGACTCAGAGAAGTTATTTTATTTTATTTGTAGCACAAGCTGCCAATTGAACGGTTAATGTCTCATATATTCTTATCATGTCTTTTATTAATAGCTTGACATCGAAATTT
This sequence comes from Sarcophaga subvicina, assembly GCA_936449025.2. Lineage (NCBI taxonomy): Eukaryota > Metazoa > Arthropoda > Insecta > Diptera > Sarcophagidae > Sarcophaga > Sarcophaga subvicina. Next base: position 99,959,383 of record OW388083.2, on the reverse strand, counting down.
GTTTGGAAATAAATAGATTGACCCATAGGTGATCTGCCTTAAATGAACAAAAAACAGATGATCTGTCCGAAATGGGTCTCTTTATGCTTCTCATGCATACATATTATATTGAGTACTACAATTCAATTTAGTCAGATTTAGAGACCTAGCTTTTCTCATCCAAGAGGTTGCATATGTTATGCTATCCTAGTGTTTAGCACCAAGTCTGAAGGACAGATTTGAAATGATTTCTCATTATAATTACTCTCAGAGCTTCTGCCAGAAGACCACTACTCTCGGAATGACAATTCTAGGAAGGTTAATGCGGGAAAGGTCAATTCTAGTGGTATCTAGTAGATAGTGTGTTGGTTTATTAGACATCAGGCTTTGGTTCAAACCCAGGTAAAACATCTCCAACAAAATGAAATACGAAAAAATATTTCTTCGGCGATTTTCTCTTAGCAGATTTCTGGCAAAAACTCTGAGAGTAAATAAAATTGCCATGAAAAAGTTTGTCAAAAATCTGTCATTCGGAATCGACTTTAAATTGTAGGTCCCGCCACTGTTATATAAAACTTAACATACACAGCGTAAGTGGTGTGAGATGCTAGGCCGTAATCCTGTCTTAATGGCTGTAATGCGCAATTGGGTATGTATGTACGTAAGATATTGTTGTACGATGAACTGGAATGTGATAACAGTCCTAATAGTTTGCCTTTAGAATGGTATCCATGTTAGTCATGGTAACAGTGGTCATGCGAATGACAAGGAGACAGTTGACTACATTTTGTAAAGTTGTCACCTTAACCACCAACCATATTGTCCGAAATTTCAAGTATTGATTCAGATGACAATCGCAGGTACCTCTATCGGTCTACGAAGGACATATAGTGTCATGTGGTTCTAAATGATGTATTTCTAAAGCTATTACGGATTTATGAGTGCAATTTTTTGTGAAACTCATGTTTAAGGTTTAAAATGGTATGTATTTACACGTTAATAGCCACGATACTATCAGAAAAATTTTCACATGGGCCATGGTAACTTTATTAGATAATTTAGTTAAAAATGTATCAAGGAATCTTAATGTATTACAGAAAAATTTTTTTTGCCAAAATTCCCGGAAAAACACTATTTTTTATGTCACACATACATGACTGACATGGCCCTATATTGAAACTTTTTTCTCGACGCATCCTGTTGTTTTGAACGCAGCGTTGAACGCATTGTGTAGGAATCAGTGATACGTGTAGCATTTACCGAATAACACCTTGTTGCTGTGACTATTCCTTTATAAATAAAATGTCAGACATATACGTCTGACATGGCTCATGTAGAACTTCTTAGCGTCAGACACATATGACTGACATAGCGATTAACGTGTTAAAAAAAAGTATATTATTTCTTTCAAAAGATTCGATCATTATTATTTGTAATTTTGTACAACTGTGTCCCAATGCTCAAATTTATTGAAACGAATATGAAACCTTAAATATTTAATAATCTTTTTTCTTAAATTTTAGCTAAAATAATAATTACTTTGATTTAAAGAAATATTTCATATTATTATATTGTCCAATGTCCTATACTTATGCATCGTTTTCCAGACATTTTAATCGCCCCAAAGTATGCTATTAATATTGTTCAACTATTTGTTCAACTCTTTCTTTTTCTTTGTGCCGAATTCCTAAGAAACTCATTTATTTGTTTCCTTTTCGTTTTTTCGATATAATATTTGCTTAAATACTTAGACATGTTGATTTTAAACAATTTATTTGCATGAATATTTCACAAGGAAAAATAATCCCAAAAAGTATGCTTCATATGCCTTTGTTCTGCTTTCATATTTTTCAGTAATTCTTTATGACTTTTTAACAAGTAAAATACATACGAAACGGACAATATAATAAAAAAACCAAAACAAATAATAAATATTTTCCTTTATTTAAAATAAAATAAAATAAAAAGAAAAAACCAACAAATATTTATAATAAAAAAGAAAATATAAAATAATGCATATGTATATATAACATATACATATGGATGTATGTACTTGTATATGTATATTGTATATATAGAGAGGGGGAGGTCAATATTTAAAATCTCTTGTCAAAAGACAGCAAATAATATAAAAAAATAAAAAGAATAGGTATTGACAAACAGCAGTTGTGTAGAGTGAGACCGAGAGAGAGAGAAAATTGTTGTTTGTAGACCAATGTTTTCTTGTTTTCTTGTTATGTTTTTGAAAGATGAAAAACAAATTTTATTTTTTAACATTTTTCTCTTTATAACAGAGTATTATTTTTCCGTTATTTTTTTCTATAAAATTTTATTCAAACATATTCTGTATAAAAAAAAATATATTTTTTTTTAACATTATTTTTTGTGTATTTCTGTATCAGCAAAAATTCATACTTGAATGCACAAAATGTTCCCCAAATACATGGTCCTCGTGTACTAATAATAAAAAATAAAAACGAAACGAATTTTTGCAAAATACTTTGATATTAAAACTGATTTTATCTGCATTACCATAAGAACATAAAGTATCGAAAACAGACCAAAAAATAAAAAAAAAAACTTTTTAAATTTAAAATAAAAAATTATTTTCGTATCTTTCATATCGTTATTAAGCCAAATATAAAACCAAAAGCAAAACAAAAATAAAGAAAAAATAATATTTTTAATATCGCTTATATCTCTTCTTTCAAACGACTTCTTTTCTTAGATAAACATCCATAGAAAATTGTTATTCTTTTCAAGCAAATACTGTTTCATCATATATGAAAGGAAAGAAAAAAAAATCCTGCAGATTATTTTGTTAATAAAAAGCAAGCAAATAAAATGAATACACATAAAATTTAAAAATAAAAACATATAATTTTTATTGCAGTATTCTCTAGATAAATAGCATGGGAAATGAAAGACGAAAATTTACTACAGATTTTGGTATATCTTGTGGCAATTATGAAAAGGGATTTCTTAAAAGCAAAGCTGAGCTCTATACATTTCCAAATTATCTTGCAGAGTGTGGTATTTTCAGCGAAATTATTATGTTTACTCCTCTCGATACATATTCTCATATATACTCTATCACACGAGCTCAGATTAAACTCCGGTATACTACAAGACTAAAGTCGCCGTAACAACGCAGTTCAAACCCCAGGTCAAATATCCCAAACAAAATGAAACATAAAAAATATTTCATCGGCTTTCTTCTTATTTAATATACATACAGTCAGCGCCGTAAGTGAGTCAACACTTTTGTTCTTAAGTATAAAACGGTTTTGTTCTTAAGTATAAAAAAAGTTCCTTTATCATGAATTGTTGTTTTTGTTTTAACATTTTATAAGTAATAAATAAATGTTTTTATTTTTGGAAATTTATTCGACTATTCTCATTTACTTTTCTGGCTATCCTAAGAAAATGCAGTGATGTTTACTCACTTTTGGCGCTCAGTTTATATGAACTCAACATAATTTATTATAAAAAAGAGGCAAAAATGATGAAAAAAACATTGGAAATCAGGATATAAATAGGATGACAGAAGAAAACAAAACAGAAGGTGTTGGACTACTCCAGATAATTAATGTGTATAAAAGATCTCTCAATGGACTCAATAGTTGCCAACAATAAAGTAAGTTTCTGTTAAACAATATGTTCGTCTACGGGTTTTAAAACCGAAATCTAGAAAAAGAATTAAAAATAAAAACAATCGAATAAATACGTATAAATTTACCTACGAGTCCATTTCAACAAGTCTGAGACATTGTTATTGAAAGCCAGTTACTCATAGTGCTTCTGTACTGAGTACTTGATGTTTTTGCCACTGGACGACGTTGTGTATGTTGTGAAGTCTACTACTATCTTGAAAATGTCGACGAATCGTATGAATTTATCACACAGATCGTCGCAGGCTAATGAGTAGTGTGTAGGCTTTCTTGACGAGTGCTGGTTATCGACTTTTATCGACAACTCCCTCTCAGCAATAAGGCTGGCAAAGAGTAAAGTTAAGGCTGTGTGGGAAGTAATTGTGGTTAAAGTGCTGTAACGGCCTAAAAGTTGCCGTAGTCTAGTAAGTAGTCTGTTGGATTATTAGACGTAAGGACACAGTTCAAACTCCTGGTCAAAGATCTCAAACAAAACAAAACATAAAAAATATTTCTTCGGCATCTTCTACTTCCTCTCACCAGATTTCTAGAAAAAACTCTGAGAGTAAATAATTGACATGAAAAGTTTTCCACAAATCTGTTGCGCGGAGTCGAACTTTAAACTGTAGTGTCCCGCCAATCATGTATAAAAATTCACACATACAACATAACTGATATGAGAAACTAGGCCGTAATCCCGCCAGAAGGGTTGTTATGACCAATTATGTACGAATAAGTACTACAAGATTCTGTTCTATCTGTTAAATTCTTTTTATTTTTCCTTAGTAACCTTCTTTTTAACTATCAATGCTGCCTACTGTTTTGTCTTTAATATTCCTTTCATTGTAGTCAAAGTCCTGAACAAATTAAAGCAGTAACTTAAGGCATAATTAGCCTAACGTAAATGTAACTCATCGGAGTGTATGTCCGTTCCTAGCATATGACAAGTAATGAGACGAGATTGTTCAACGGTAATGCAATTTCGGTAGGCATTTGCATTATGCTCTTATGTTAAAAACGTACATACTCATACATGCATTCCTTTACGTTGCGTGAACGTTTGGGCAACTCTACCTTTAATTGACGAACTCTCATCTAACCTACTGGCAATTTCCGAACAGTGTCATGGAAAGTAAGACTATATGTTAGTTATTTGCTTATAAATACGACAACCGCAATATGTCATCGTAGAGTATAGATAGGACGTGATAGAGTTTAGATATTCTGGTCATGAGAACCCAATTAAAAGTTTGTTGGAAACGTCATGAGATATGTAAAGATCGTACAGTCAAGAACAATCTTGCATGCAACTCTTTTGATTTTTGAGAACACAGTCGCTTGTGTGTATTAGGTCAGTCATCGGTATAACTAAACGTTCATATAAGCATTATATTATTGGCTTATACAACCTTTTAGTCGGGATTATGGCGTGACTTTTAACATCACATAGGTTGTGTATGTTAATTCAATTCAGGACTCGCGGAACTTAAAATTTGACATCACATCCATGCGTTAAATTACAGAAGCTTTTTCATGACAACTAGTTTCTTCTTAACGCTTTATCCTTTGGGGCTTGCGCACAGAAATATTTTTTTGAACTCTCGAGCTCTCGTCTAGTAAAACAGGACCCTACTCACGAAACTACGACGATCACCACAACGTAATGTGCTCTAGTGGAATAAAGGTAGAGACTTCCGAAAGCCATATATTTTAAGAAATACTTGTCTATTTATAGAGCATACTCGTTCGTGTTCCATTGATTGGTGAAATGCTCAATTCATTACACAAATAGTTCGACATTTAGCCAAACTATTCGTATGTGACACGCTGTTCTTGCAAAAGTGTTTGATTGTGTCTAATTGTAAGATATAAGACCCGAGATACGTCCTATCATCTTTCAAAAAAGAATTTTTTGAATATTAGATGAAGTGATACATCGTCTGGCAGGGTCCCAAAGGAGCAGACTTTCGAATATATTTTGTACAGAAGGATGCAACTATTGCTCATCCTTCAAAATATATCGAATCGAGATAGACGCATATTTACTGATAGTAAAGCCGACATGAATTCGCTGTAGTTTAGTAGATAGCGTGTTGGTCGAGACATCAGACATCAACAAAGCGAAATATAAAAAATATTTTTTCATCGACTTCCTTTCAGCAGTTTTCTGGTAAAAACTCTGACAATAAATAAAATGGTCCAACAAAAGATTCTCATAAATCAGTCGTTCGGAGTCTACTTTAAACTTTAGGTCCCGCCGCTCATGGATAAAATTAACACAGATATCATGAATGCTATGAGATATTAGATCGTAGTCTTGACTAAAGGGTTGTAATGACCAATTAAGCAAATAAGTAATGCAGACATTACAGCCCAACCTAAATTACGGCGTAAAGCGCAAAATAAATGTCAAAATTTCTCATGGCCATATAAAATGTATGAGACCAACCATAATTGCGCGGCGTTAACGCTTTGCAATTGGAAAATCCAATTTTGACAGAGCGTAAAGAAGTGAAGTTTGTTGTAAAACAAGTGATTTTTTTATTTGTTTACTTTTATATTTCATTTGTCACTGTTAAGTAATGACGTGTTAGCTGCTTTCAGTCCAATTTTGCGATTTTATCTCTATTTTTTATTTTCATTTGGCGATTTTTATTTAACATGGTAAGTTAACATTACTGTTGGCACAACGCTGACGCTTTTATTTTGGTTGCTCATTACAGCGTAAAAGCTGGGCGCTAAATTACGTCGCGCATTACGCCGTAATTTAGGTTGGGCTGTTACTCCTTAAAGATTGGTTAGACTACATCTAACCTTATCTAAGAATGTCGAATGTTCCTGGAGGAGCTAGCGAGACATTCCAAATATGGTATCTAAGCATAGAAAAGTTGCAAATAACCATAAAGCCAAGGCACTTTCAAGGACTAGTAAAACGAGAAATTCCATTGAATTCATAGCGGTCTGGCATTCCTCTTCAGAGTGGTAAACAAATGGTGCCACACTTACTTCACTCTTTTGTAAAAGAAATGGGGATCATGACCTCACATATAGAATGAGACCAGACAGATCTGGCTCGATATTGATATATGTTTACAGGATACAATTTACGTTAAAGTTGATCAGAGTTCATTTTAGGGATCTCACAGTGGTTATAGCGGCACAATGACAAACGATCTGAGACTCGCGACATCTTCTCTGTCATTGTCTAGCACTTGTGCAGCAGAGCCCCACAGTTTGTTGTATGATACTCTTGTAAGTCATGAAAATTCCTACTGTTTTTAAATTTCCATTTCAAATTATTTGTTTTCTCTTGATTTTTAAATAAGAATTCCAAATCGTATGCCCTTAGACGAGCTTAATAAATTTCCCGAAGACTTTTTCTTCTTATTCTCAACTAAAGTCCAAAATTTATCACCGAAAAATATTTTTCCATTTTTAAACATTTCGATCTTTAGACTCCACTCCACTCTACTCTACTCCAATCTGGTCTTAAAGTGACATGATAAAAATGGCAGAGAAATGTGTTTGAAACCAAATTGATTCTCTTAACACTTCTTTGAGATAAAACCGAAAGAAAATTCAACACTTGGCATGAACAGTTTAGACCAACCAACAAACAACGAGAGAGAGAAAGGAGCACTAAAACAAATTGAATTTTTTTTTTTCAAATATGTAGCGACAAAAAAGCTGAAAAACGATTTGTGGTAGTGTTTCTAGTCCTCAATTTAAGATATGAATCCAAGAAATGCAATTGAGTACACCATGCATGCATGCATGCATGCATGCTTGCTTGCATGAAGCACTGAATAGTAAAATGACACTGTCAATGGGTTATCAATCTTCGAAACTCTCTTTCTCTGTAGTGGTATAGCAAAACACACACACACATACACATACGGTCTTTTAAGCTTATATAGTGGTTTTATGGGGAAAACCTTTCATGATTTCAGTTTCATTTCACCAAAAAAAAGGAGAGAAAAACAAGAGAGAAAAACGGAAAGAAAATAAAACGTTATGTTGTGAAAGAGAAAAACTAATCTTAAGAAATAATGCTTCTCTGCTGATATATAATCCCCTCGTAGAAGTTGTTGCCATATCGTTTTTATTTTCATTTCTTTTAATATCCTTTCAAGCTTATACATATACGAGTGTGTCTAAGTGTTGGTTTGACGAAAAATCCCATATCTCGTATGGAACCAGCTTTAAATGTTCCATTTTACTTTTTGGCTGTATTTTTCTTTTTGACGTCAATTTTTTGAGATTTTCTCTCGTTTCGTTGTTTTTTTTTTTTGCTTCCATGCCCCTGGCACGTTTTTAAAAGTTAAATTAGTGACGGATTTCATTGGAAACTTTTCAACACATTGAGCTTTATAAACATTTTTTGTTTTCGTATGTGTATGTGAGTGCGTTCACAGTGTATGTGTGTGTGCAGTAAATGATTGTGTAACTGTCTGTGCATTAAGTTTTTCTCTCTTGTTTTTGAATTTTCTTTCAAGTATTTTTTGTTTTCTCGAGATAAATTGTCTTGTCTCAAGAATCTCAGCAAAGTAGAAAAGTACGTACCCTAGTATTGGTAATTTTTCAATGTATTTGTATACATCTTCATGTTATTATGACGGAAGTGGGTGTATCTGTATTTCCTTTTGCGTTTTGTCTTGATTCTTTATTGCATAGAGGAACTGCTGTATAGGGTTTCAAGTGATTAAAGTTAAGGTTTTTTGTTGGGATTTTGTATTTAAAAAATCCTTCGTTACTAATGAAGGGTTGGGTTGCCAACATTTACTTAAAAGTTAAACAGTTAAGTTAAATGAAAAACCATTGATTTTTAAAAATTAATAAGTTTGTCGCAATTTATTTGAGGTTAATATCTTTACGTTTTTACTTTTTAAAAACGTTTAAAATATGAGCTCGTAGATTGCAAATAAAAATAAAATTAAATTTGTGTTTAGTGTTAATTAAAATTCTTTATTGTTCGTACAATTCTGTATGCCACTGTTCACAACTTTATGTAAACAACAACAATTGCTTTGTTTGTTATTCCTCTTTGTACTCTTGTACATAAACAATAACAATTATTAGAAAATTGTTCGACTGATCTTTGAAACGGAGATCTTCAAACCACGATTATTCTCTTTAAACACACCTCGTCTTTACACAAGACTGACTGAAGTTTACTCACTCGTTGCTTGCTTTGCCTTGCCTTTTATATGGCAACGTAAACAGTCTCATGAATGTTCGTGGCTTCGCCTTCTCGAGATCTTTATAAACTTAAACATCATTGTTTACATTAATTATTGTTGTTTGTGTATTTTGTTTACGTTTATTCCTGTAGTGTTTGTTGTTGTATTTTTGTTTACTTATTACCATAGTTTTTTATGCTGGGGTTTTGTTGGTATATTTTTGTTTTACTTGTTTATCATGTAAACAAGTTCATTGTTTTTGTCTTTGTAGCTTTTGTTTATAATTTTAATGTTAAATGATGTAAAAACACCATTTCCATTTTCTTAACAATATTATAATTCGATTATAATTCTCATCAGAAGAATTTCTACAGTTTATTAATACAATTACATCCGCTCTTCTCTCTTCGAAGACTTTTCATTTTAAAAGAGAAAATCTCTTGGAAAAGCTACTCGACATGTGTTTTAATATTGTAAAGGTTCTTGACTCATACATTAATCGATGTTATTTAGAACAGTCTATCTAAACTACGTACATACATACATTTTTTTCATATTTCGTTTTGGTGGAGATATCTGACCTGGGCCTCAAGTCTAATAAGTCGACACACTACCTACTATGCTACGGCGACTTAAACTAAACTAAGTACAGAATTATCAAAATCACTTAGCTGTACGACAGTGGGTAAAGAAAACCTATCTTATGCATTAGGATTCATAGCTTCACATTTATATGGAGTGTGCATGAACAAATTTGGATTCACCTCTATGCAAGACACGCATCTTGTGTGAATTTATACAGAATTCTAGACAAAAAATTAACGTCCTGATTTGAAGGAGATATTTTGACGGAAACTTCTCGAATTACCACAAAAAAGTTTAGTATGTCAAGCAATTTTCTTCTCAAGAGCACACAAACGTGTCAGAACCGATAATATTGCAAATGAACTGACCTTTCAGGCAGTGTTGGACTCAATAGGTAAATCTTTTTCAACGGCCACCTTCTAAGGACACGCTGTGGGTATATTAAGAGTTTTACGAGTTGCTCAGACGAATGCATAAGTATTCACGTTTGAAATCAAAATATTTTATTCGAACCATCCATGCACTGTTCGAACGTTGGAAGTCATCAAAGTTGCAAAAGCAGAATTTATCGGAATTAAGCCCGTGAACAAAAAATATCATCCGGGGAATGAATGTCTCTCGAAAATCCGTGAGTTGAATTATTAAAATGGACTTGAATATTGGTGCTTTCAAACGCCATACCGGATGGATAATGGTTGACTGCTGTTTCGACAGAAAACTTGTGTTTTTATTAAGCGGTAAAAATTAATTAAGTGAAATTATGTAATGTATGCATGGTCACCTTAAGATGCATCTGAACTAATTCCACGGCAAAAAATGGAACACAATCGGGTTTCATTTTAGTCCCTTACGATGCAGTTCCTTACTTGCATCTTTGCGAACAAGGGGTCAAAACATAGGACAAAGTATAGCAAGAAACCTTAACCGTTCTACGTTCCAAACCCAGCCTCGGACTTTCCTCAAGATCCAAGCCTGGCTCCGAAACAATTGCAGATTCGGTAATTGGAGTCTGACCCTTTGACAGCTCAAATTTGAGCCCATTGGACTCCAAATTGCGGACAGTTTGAGAGGACATGGTTTACCAAACAAAATGATCCAACTTTGACTCTCTTAAGACAGTCTTAAATAATGCTGTGGCCAATTTTCCAATTGGCAGTGGGCAATCGGTTGCCGATGATTGACGAAGGCGAATTAAGATGTGTGTGAAGGCTGTAGTATAAGAGGTAGTGTGTGGGTTCAAACTTTTGCCCAAAAGACCACCAACAAAACGAAAAAAAATTTTTTTTCGGTGACTTCCCCTGAGCAGTATTCTGGCAAAAAACCTGAGAGTAAACAAAATTGAGATGAAAAGTTTCTCAGAAATTTGTAGTCCGAAAACGACTTTAAACTGTAGGTGCCGCTTGTAGGTGTGAAAAACTAGGTCATAAACCTGACTAAAGTGTGCTTAAGGGAGGAGACCTTCGGTTTAAACCCCAAATAAGACACCATGAACAAAACAAAATACGAAAAAATATTACTTCGGCGATTAAATAGAAAAAATTACAATGAAAAGATTCTCAAAAAATTGTAGTCCCGAATTGACTTAAACTGTGGATCCAGCCACTCATGTACAGAATAACACACATGACATAAAAGATGTGAGAAGCTAGGTCGTAATCCTGACTAAAGGGTTGTAATGACCAATTATGTACACATAGTTACTAAATTATACATACGGATAACAAATTTCAGAAATTTTTTTAACTAATCCGTTTTCGTTGAAAATCTTTATAGTTTCCTTGATGTTAAGGCGGTCTTTAGCATTGGTTAAAAAATTCTGAAATTGAACTGAATTGTGGCCCTGCACAGGCCCACAAAGGTATACATCCGATTTAAAAATTTTACAAATTTCTGAACCAAAGCAAAAGACCGTCTTAAAATCGAAGAAAGATGTCAGACAATTATAAATATTTACAAAAAAAAAACGGATTGGTTAAAAAAATTCCGAAATTTGTTAACTTTTGTGGGCCTGTGCAGACCCACAAAAGTGTACATCAGGCCCACAAAAGTTAACAAATTTCAGAAATTTTTTAACCAAGACCGTCTTAAAATCGAGGAAAGTTTTCAGACAATTACAAAGATTTTCAATGACAACGGATTAGTTAAAAAAATTTCTGAAATTTGTTATCCGTATGTATAATTTTGTGGCTATGTGTATGTATGTATGAAAAGCTCAAAGGCGGAGATTTATTATATTCCGTCTTCAGAGTTCCAGAAGAGAATTGTTTCTATTAAACAAGATGTGGGTATATTAAGAGCTTTACGAGTAGCTCAGACGAATGCATAAGTATTCATCTTGGAAATCGAAAAAACTCTTCAATAGGAATAACTATTCCTCATCCGATTACATGTACTTGAAGGATTGTTCCCATAAAATACATGGGCATTTGAAAATATGAACTCTTTCGTAATTTTTATCTCCCACTCTCAATATTGCCATATTGTTGGGCAAAAGTTTTAAACAAATTTTATTACTTTATGCTCCAATCATTTCTATTTTTTTATTTTCTTTAACTTTGTGAATAAAAAAAATGTTACCTTATATTGGCCATTTTCAGTTGACCACATGGGTTGTGTTACAGAACAACAACAACAACAACATTTATAAAATTATTTCCATATAGTAAAACAAAAACAAAAAGAGAGAACAGATTCAAATTGAACACCAACAACAAATATAAAAACAAAAAAACTAAAATTGTAATAATAAAAAAAAAAATACGACAAAAAAACAATTGAAGTTAAAATTAATTGCTTGTTTTTCAAAAACCAAAAACTTTTCAATCTGTGTATGTGTTAGAAAAAACATACGTCCATACATACATACCTAACATATGCATACATATGCTACGTACGTAAATGCATACCCTGTGATATGTGAACAGAAAAAACAGAGGGAATTTCTATGCCAAAAGTCTGGTAAAAAAGAGAGTTTATTTGTATGGGAAAAAGTTTAGGTTTTTATTGAAATAAAATTTAAAAAAAAAAAACTATGCTATTGGGTAAGAGAGAAAGTATTTTTACGGTTCATAATATTTTTTAATTTTTTTCATTGAGAATTTGTATGAGCAGTTCTGCTTGTTTGTTGGGTAAATTACTTTTACCCTTACCCAATAGTTTTTATATCATATTATATTGAAGTTTTTTGTATAACAAATGGTTTTTATTTAATTTTTAATTTCAATATATTGTTGTCAGGTGTTTTTCAAAACAACAAAATTATAGTTTGAAGTGTTTTAGCCTCCCTTTTTTGGTGCTGTTAATGATTTTTTCAGTTGTAAAATTAATTAAATTGGTTTTATGCAGCGAATATGGTTTTAAACCTTTATTATATTAAATGAAAACAATCTTCTCGCAGCAAACAGTTTTCTTCCAAAGCAGACAAACCTTATAATAGGCTTATACGCCACGTGGGTGACGTTATTTTTAGGCAACTTATTGGCTTCTTAACAGGCCACTACTACTTTTCAAGTTCAAGTTGGAAGTTAATATGTGACGCTGTGTTTATAGAGAGCAGAAAAGCATTTTCAAACATTCGAAGACGATTATAGTTACATTACTGGACCAGAGCATGTTCGTTAACTCATCACATAGAACAATGGAAACTACTGGAAGCCATAACTAATAAGATGAATAGTCGCCAATCTGTTATTAAGTACTCTATAGAATATTATTGTTTTCCAACGGCAGACCTATTTAAGAGTGTCTCTTACAATACGGTTGTACGAAAAAGGGGTCAAAATGTCGACCAAAGCTTATATAGAAACCATTTTTAAAGCTGCTGTAAAACCATTTAACTGTGCTATGTTCCAAGCCAGCCATGGAATTTCTCACAAAATTCTGTGCCAGCTCACAAGAGCTAAAACGACCAAAAACCTGGCTTAGAAATGATTGTAGAATGCGTAAATGGAGAATACCCGTTTGACAGATCTGATTTGAACCCGCTAGACTAAAAACGGCAGAGAATTTTAGGACACAGTTAACAAAAAAAGGTTCCCCATTTTTGGCTCTTTAAAACACCCTTGAGCCTCGAGTTGTGGCCAATTTTCCCATTGGCAGTAAGCGGGCGATTATTGATGATTCGCCAGTGCGAAATAAGAAGTGCTTGAAGGCCGTAGCATAGTAGTTAGTGTGTTGGCCTACTAAATATGAGAACGTGGTTCAAACACAAGCTTTGACAGATCAGAAAAAATGAATTGTGAAGTAAAATATTTTTACGACGGCTTCCTCTCAACAGTCTTCTGGCAAAAACTCTGATGCTCGGGTTACTTCTGGATAGTCTGTTACACAAGCCGCCGTAGTATATTAGGTAGCGTATTGACTTATTAGACAAGAGCTCGTGATTCTACTCCCAGCTCAGACATCTCGAACACAAAGAAAAATTAAAAAAATATTTACTTCAGCGACTTTCAACAGTCTTTTGGCAAAAACTCTCAGAATAAAATAAAAATTGCTATGAAAAGTTTCTCAAATCTGTTGTTCGCGGTTGAACACACATCATAAGTGGTGTGAGAAGCTGGGTTGTAATCCTGACTAAAGAGTTGTAATGATCAATTAAGTAGGCAAAGTTTGACCACTGACCATCAAGAGTAATGGAAACTTTTGGAAACTTTTGGAAACTTTGGAAGTCGCCGTAGTCTAGTAGGTAGTGTGTTGGCTTATTAGACGTAAAAGCTATGGTTCGAGCCCAAGGGAAGACACCAAGACAAAATACAGAAAGTATTTTTTTCGGCGACTTCCTCTCAGCAGATTTCTGGCAAAAACTCTGAGAGTAAATAAAATTGCCAGGAAAAAGTTTCTTAAAAATCTGTCGTTCAAAGTCTACCTTAAGCTGTAGGTCCCACCACTCATGTATAAAAAAATTAACACACACAACATAAGCGGTGTGGGAAACTAGGACGTTGTACAATGGGTCAATTCGACCTCCGTGTACTGTACCTGTCTCAATTGACAAGTACACGTCCTCTAACCTAACCTAACCTAACCTATCCTTTGGAAACCATACAGGATCGGAGGAATAGTCGCCTATCTCTAATTAAGTGGTCTATAGAATAGGTAGGCCTATTTGTGAGTGCCATTATATAAAAAATTTTAAAGAAAAATTTTATTTATTAAAAAAAAAGGTTTTTGCAGAATTTATTAGGCTTTCTGCCTTAATTTCCTATGTGTAGCATATTCGTTACCGTCATTCTAATAAATTATCTTCAAAAATATGCAAAACTACACACACTACGAGTATAAAACTGAAGTATAAAATGCCATTAAAAGCATTGTCTTACGCTCTGTCTTGTTCTTTCTTTCACTATCTGCAGAACATAGATAGAAGCCATAAATAAAGGAACAACAAATACCAAACGTAGTAGACATTAAACAAAAAAATGTTTTTTTTTTATTTCTCTTACTTTTCTTATCGTATTGTTTTACGGACTTAGCCTGTCTTGTATGCTGCTGCAATTTTTATCCCAAAACATACTTTAACTCTGCATTTATTTCATGGTGTCATTTCGTTTCGTTTCAATTCGTTTCGTTTCGTTTTTTTATTTTGTTTTATGCTTCCATTTCTATGACATCCCAAAAGAACATTTTTTCAATTTTCTAAAAACACTTCTTGTTGTTGGATTTGGTTTTTTTTTTTTGTTCGGTTTGGTCCTGTGCCTGTGTTGAAATCTCATCAGTGCTGACATACATTTTACTTCATAGACAAGCATAACAAGAATAACAACAGTAGCAACAACAACAACAATAGCAATAACAAAAGATGCATTTAAATATTGTACAACTTCTCGAGAATAAATTTTCCAAATATGAGCATGACTATGTCCTGTACAGCCAGCCTTAAATGCAGGAGTAGAAAGCGAAGTAGTAGAGTATGGAGCATATGTTGCAAGGACATATACTTACTCATATGCAAACGTATTAGTTAACATATACGTATGCACTCAACATAATTTATTATAAAAAAGAGACAAAAAGGATGAAAAAAAAACATTAGAAAACAGGATATAAATAGGATAACAGAACAAAACAGAAGGTGTTGGACTACTCCAGATAATTAATGTGTATAAAAGATCTCTCAATGGACTCAATAGTTGCCAACAATAAAGTAAGTTTCTGTGAAATAATATGTTCGTCTACGGGTTTTAAAACCGAATCCAGAAAATGATAAAAAAAACAATCGAATAAATACGTACGAATGTATTCAGTGAGTTTGTCGACGATGTATACAAAAATACGAGTTCGCTTCAACAAGTCTGAGACGTTGTTATTGAAACCCAGTTACTCTTGGTGGCCCTGTACTAAGTACTTGAAGTTTTCGCCACTGTACATAGTGGTGTATGATGTGAAGTCACCCACTATCTTGAAAATGTCGACGAATCGTATGATTGTATCACACAGATCGTCGCGGGCTAGTGAGTTGTGTGTAGGCTTTCTTGACGAGTGCTGGTTAGTTCATCTTATCGACAACTCCCTTTCAGCAATAAGACTGGCAAAGAGTCAACTTATGACTGTGTGGGAAGCAAGGTCATAATTGTGATTAAAGTGCTGTAATGAATGATATAAACCCAGCCTGTCCAAATAAGGCCATAGAGTTTCCCACTTCATCCGTAGAATATGGATTTTGTGAATGATATTTGTTGATACGAGTACAAGATGTCTATCATGCCAGTAAAACTAGGTGACCTGGAAAGTGTACTCATGCCCGTTGAACTTAAAGTAGACTAAGTGAGAGCAGCAGGTCAGACATCTCAAACAAAACGAAATATGAACAAATATTTCCTCGGCGACTTCTTCCCAGCAGATATCTTGTAAAAACTCTGGAAGGAAATGAAATTGTCATGAAAAGCTTCTCAAAAATCTGTCGGTCGAAGTCGACTTTAAACTGTAGGTACCGGCACTCATGTATAAAAATTAACACACACGCGTAATCCTAATTGAAGGGTTGTAATGACCAATTATGTAATACTGTATGTAGATATCTTGCTGATACAATCATATGCATTAAAAACCAATGAAATTATGTGCGGAGTGTGCAAGAACAAGATGTGTACCAAGACCTCTAATTAATACTATTTTACGGCATATAAATTTAGGAATATATGCCGGGGATCCCTCCCGATAAAATATCTTCCAAGCATTGATAGTTGATAACGAACATCTTGTTGAAGCCACATCTACCAAATTAGTTGTCATTTATTCAGCCTGTTCATTGAATATGCCCTGAAGCGGCGGGCAATTGGCCCAAAATTTAATCGAAGTTATCATTTACTGCAATGAGGACCATTTCTGTGTGAATATGTTTCACGACAATATTGTTTGTGACGAAAAATTCATTGTTTGATGTGAATTTTGAGCTGACTTTGAGAATGATGTTGACCAGGCCATGCATTGTGGGGCAATACATACATAATTGGTCAATACATCCTTTCAGTCAGGATTACAAAATATGTTGCTTCTCATACCACTGTGTTGCGTGTTTTAATTTTATCCACATGTAGCTGGACCTACAGTTGCAAGTCGACTGCGAATGACAGATTTTTTAAGAAACTTTTCATGGCAATTTTATTTTACTTGCCAGAAACCTGCAGGGAGGCATAATAAATATTTTTTCATACTTTCGTTTTTGATGTCTGACCTGGGGTTTGAATCGCGGCATCACATCTAATAAGCCAACACTCTACCTATTACGACGACTTCTCATCTACCAAATTAGTTTAAATTTATTCACTATGTCCTTTGATAACGACGTGCGTTCGTTGAATGTGCCTAGAAATGGTTGACAATTGACCTTAATTTCCTTCAAAAATACTTTTCAGCATTGAGGCCTTTTTCTGAATGAACGGTTACGTGACCAAAAGTGAACGTGGGACGAAAAAGTCATTGTTTTATGTGGGTCATGTACTGACCCTTTCTTCTTTTTTGAGAATGATGTTGGCCATGTCATCACTGTCAATAGGGACCACTAGAGGTCAATGATTACCAATTTTTGTGGTCTGAATTTGATGATTTGGTTACTAACGACGTGTGGTTTCAACAGTATGACACTACATGTCGCAACGTTCATGCCACATTCGATATTCTGCACCAGCGATTTGAAGACATGGTAGTCAGGTGGAGGTAATTTGAACTGACCACCGTAATCGTTATTTGACCTCGTTGGACTTCTTCTTCTAGGGCTTTCTTAAGTCACAAGTGTATGCGAATAACTCACATATCGCATGTTTTTGATCAAATTCTGTCAGAGTCATAAAATATTGTTCATTTCGGATGCGTTCCACCCAAAGAAGTCTTAGTTCACTGCAGGAAACTTACAAAAATTATTTTTTTTCTTATTCCCTCTTCTACAGCTACGTTGTGATTGTATTTTAGCCATTATATCATCATCGTTAAGATAGAGAGAAAGTGAATGAGAGAGAGCGAAAGAAAAGCAAATTTTTGTAGTTGATTTGTTGGTTTCCAGTACATAAAACTGCAGATTAATTTGATTAATACCCACATCTTAAATGTAATGGAACGTAAACGCATCAAATGTCTAACATAATATGATACGTACCATACTAAACACGATAAAATATTCAAAAATCCTTTGAGATTTCAAGAGGCTGCCAAAGCATACAAAAACAAATAAATATACTGGCATACATACATACATAGCATATATACTCGTACACATACCCAAAGGATATACTTATGAAAGTCGAAATGAAAGGAAAACTAAAGAAGAAAATGTCTAATTTAGCAAAGAAAATCTTGTTTTTTTTCTTTCTTGGAAACAAAAACTCTCTTTTCCTTCGAACACAACAAGAAATACAGAAATAAGGATTTATTTAACTGTATGTGTGTGTGTATGCGTGTGCAGGTATATGTATATGTAGTTGTGGTTTAACATCATAAATGTTTCGAGTTCATTGCTCATTTACAAGATTAATGGCTATAAAATGACCTCGTCTATAATCATTTGCTTTATGTCTGTCGCTTAGCATGTGTACCGTTTAATGTGTATGTGTATTGGTGTTTGCAGGTCTAGAAGTTTACTTAAGTGTGTCGATATTAATGTTTACTTATACACTTTTACTCAAGCATTTCTATCAAATAGTTCAATACAGAATACTTGTAAGTTTGTGGCTTGACATTCATTCCTTCGTTGATTTAATTCAAATTAATGTCTTCGTATAACAACACATCAGAAACTTGTTTCTTATCTCTTAGCAGCTCATTTGTTTGAAGTTTGTTTCGAATTTTTATTGTAAATTTCTTTAGATTTTCTTTAACAAGAATTTAGCAAGAATTCTTTATAATAAACAACAACAACAAGGAATTTAAGCAATGGAAATTAAAAAAATGAAAAGGGATTGTTTGTATATGAAAATAGTTAGGGAAAGTTACAGACCAAATTCTTGAAGGATCAAAACGAAAAATTTTAAATAAGCGGGGACAGCTGCTATAGTTGGAAGACTACCATGATTGGAAGAGAACGAAATTATCGTTCTCCGACTCAAATCAGTGCCAAGCCCGACAAATAATCTGAGAACTCTGGTTTTGAACGAGAGAGAATGAGAGTCACAAGTTTCGGGATCGTAGACTGAAAATACGACAGAAAGCGTAAGCCAAGGCTAACTTACATGGAAGAAAAACGCAGACTCAACAACTCGAAACGCTGTGAATTTGCCGGCCATTAAACCTACGTCGACCATTTTTTGTGATGCAATACCTCAACATTGACTAGCTTTTGGTGGGTAAAACAATCAAAGGTTTATTGGGTCGATTGTGTGTGAATTTAATTAAGACATACATACATACATAATTGGACATTACAACAATTCAGTCAGGATTACGACCTAGTTCCTCACACCACTTATGTTGTGTGTGTTAATTTTATACATGAGTGGCGGAACCCACAGTTTAAAGTCGACTCCGAGCGACAGATTTTTTTTGACAAACTTTTCATGGCAATTTTTTATTTACTCTCAGATTTTATTTTGCCTGAAGTCTGCTGAGAGGAAGTCGCCGAAGAAATACTTCTTGTATTTTATTTTGATGTCTGGCCTGGGGCTCGAACCCTGGCTTTTCGTCTAATAAGCCAACACACTACCTACTAGCCAAATGGCCACACATGGCCATTACATACATATATACATAATTGGTATAAATCTTTAGACAGGATTACGACCAAGCTTTTCTCTCCACTTATATTGTTTGTGTTGATTTTATATAGAAGAGTGGCAAGAGTTTAAAGTTGACTTCGAACGAATTATTTTTTTTTGGTAAAACCAGCACTCAGGGGATGGCCCCTACTCGTGCAGGTTTAGGAAAATTGTTTATAGGAAGGTGGAAAGAGGGAGTAGTGTTTGTGGACATTTGATTTCAACTCAAGATGCGAACGGCAATGAAACGAGTTGCTGCTAGGTGACTATATAATGGCCAGTGCTATACCTTCACCATTAGACAGTCTACAGCAATCGTCCCCAAGAAGCCCGCATCTTAAGGATATTTGAGTTCAAATATTTACATTTTTGCGGTTAAGTGTATGTAATAGGTATGTATGTATGTAATAGGTTATTTTAATAACTATTTCGTTTGACGGTGTTGTTGTTTAAAAACTGTAATTCTTGACCGCGAAATTGTTATTGTTTTAATTTTGTTTTCTTTTTAATTTTAGCATTTTAGTATCTTTATGTTATTGTTTGTGGATTATTTTAAATTGTTCTGGGTTTCGTAAAAACAAAATGTAATAGGTATGTATGTTGTAATAGGTTATTTTTAATAAATAATATATTTAATAATATTTTCTGCACACGACGGATGACAAAACACTACTCACTAATTTTGTTTAAGATGTCTGAGCTGAGGTCGAAACCGTGGCCTCGCGCCTAATAAAGCAACACACTACCTACTAGACTGCGGCGACTACACTTTCTTAAGCGTCGACAAAACAGCAGTCAAATTAGTGACTCCATCTCGACGAATTGGCGTTATAGAGGCCTACATGGATTTGTCAGCCAATAAACCTATGTTAACCATTTTTTGTAATGCATAAGGTGTTCAGATTGACTAGGTTTATGTGGGTAAAACAATCAATGACGTATGTTATGCTAACTTATTGGATTGAATGTGTGAGAATTTAATTACAATTTTAAAAAAATAACCACACTTGGCCATTCAATAAGTTATTTTGCTCCAAGATAATACAATGGTTTGCACAACTGCAGTTTCAAGTGCAAAATTTCTTCTTCTCTTTTACCTACCGGGAGCATAAGACTTCTTACCAGGCTTACAGCTGTTGTTTTTTGCACCTTCCCCTATATGGTGGGGATACCTTGCAGCTTGGAGTATTGTTTTGCGCCAGTTGTTCTTTAGTGTTCCAGGTTATCATATTATCAGGTTACACTCTGATGGTATGAGAGATTTGTCTGCAATTTACTCCTTTTTAATTTGCTAAAGTATGGATTCCTCTGTAGTTAAGCTCCATGGAGTTGAGCTGGCGCTGGTGTTGGGACAGAACATCATGTATACGGCCTTTAGACACTTGTTGAGGAATTTTTGTAGCATAAAACTGAGCGTATTTTATAAAAAGTTGAGCATTCTAAGGTTAATTTAGGTTGCCGGTCAAATTCGAAACAATCTAGTATAACTCTAGTTTGATTGTGACACTACTGCAGAACCTACTGTTGGTCTTTGGAGATCTCAAAAAAGATTTGAGTTCCTAGTCTGAAAATTCACATAGATCTTGGTATTCTATTGCTATTCCGTGTCTTTCAACGAGAACAGGACAGTGACAGAAAATATATCCTTTATTTCCCTCTTCATTACAATATCCATATCATTTATCTTCAGTAAGCCAAGACACCAACAAGACTAAAAGTTTAAAATATTAAAGTTTTTGGCCATCTCATTAAGAGCAAACTGCAGTTATGAGCATTTCTAATGTTCAACAACAAAGATTACAACGTTCCACAGGAGTACGGCTGCTCTTGTAGATATTTACAAAGTTTGTAGAAACAAATGCTTATGCTAGTCTGTCTATAGTCTCCTTAAAAGCAAGGATTTCTGCTTGGAATGACCTGAAAGCCTCTTTAATACGTTTTATTGTAGATGTCTCGCAAATTTTGAAAACCTATGCCCATTATGAGCTTTGGGTCCGTTTGGGTAAAAATTAACATTTCTTACTGCCTACTGTTCCTGCTTTTCATGTTTTTTATTCTAGAATTCAAGGAAATATTACAATTATTTTGCGGTACAACAGCGGTGGTATGATCCATTGACTTTTCGGGGACTATTCTTTTGCTAGTTTTAAAATAGCCGCAGGTATTCCCTTACTATTGCCAAGTACTCTTCAAGAGAATACTAAATATTGCAGGCCATTACTTTACCTACCTAAATACGCATTGCTGAGTTCAGATTCATATCATGTTAGATCCAAGATTCCCATTTGAAATAGAACGTAAATCACTAGTACGAGTATATAAGGAGGTGGTTCTTAACCTCACTATATAACGCCAGAGTTGGTTGCTTAACCTCACTATATAAAGTCAGAGTTGGTTGCATTGGCGTATTTATCAGTATGAAAATTGTAAACTTTATTCTACAAACGTTTGAGTTTCTTATTCCAATTCATCTCCTCTTTCTTTTCTTAAAGATTCCATATGAAAATTATTATCGAACTCGGTGATGACGATGAGTATACGTTTGCAATTTAATTTTTTTTTTTTTACTTTAAAGCAAATAATTTTAAAGTCAATAAATTTTCCAATTTGTTGTCTTCTTTCTTTTTTCTTTTTTAATGGATGGTAACAAAGCATATACAAATTGATCAACAAGAAAAATTTCTCCTGAAACATGGTCTCATAACATAACACTGTTCTTCATTTGCCCCCGAATTCTAAATGAATTTATTTCATAAAAAAATGAATCCAATTATCATATAAATCGACAATACACACAACACACACACGTGCTCATTCTTTTGCCAACACACACACACACACACATACAAGCTACACAAATATTTGCAAAAATAAAAATTGCGAACGAATCAAAATAAAAATGAACAGAAAAACAGAAAAAAAATGTTGAAAAACTAATGGAAATTTACATTTTTACACGAATATTACAACACAACGATAAATTTTGATTTGATTACATTTATTACATACATGCACATACATGTACATACACAGTGCTCTCATGTTGATACACAAACCCATGCAATACATGCAGCAGCAACAGCAGCCATGACACTTACATTTGATTTAAACATACTCATACTCTACACCTACCTTTCAATATTCGTGGCCCTTTTGCAAACATGTTTAGCTGAGCCAATAAATTCTCTTCTACATACACACACGGGTAAGAGAAAGTGTAAGAGCGAGGGAAAGTATACAAAATCTACCTTTAAATGTTTTCCTCTACACAGGTTGAAGGGGATGGCTGTTGTAGAGAAGGAGATGAAACAAACATTGACAAACGTTATTAATGTCTTCGCTTTTATTGATGGCGGGGACTTGTCATTTAAATATGTGCACCCCACAAATATTTGCCACTCAAATAATGGCGAAAAATTCCCAAGCATAGAAAAGGACTCAGAAATAAGTATGAAGCACAGATATTATTGGCTGGGTAACATAAAAAGTGTGGGATTTTTGAAAAAATTCAATTTTTATATATATATACTCTAGAGAGAGCTTTCTACCTCTTACTTATGTACTCATTTGATCATTACAACCATTTAGCCAGGTTTATGGCTTAGCTTCTCACACCACCCATGTTGTGTTTGTTAATTTTATCCATGAGTGGCCAGACACAGCTTAAAGTCGACTCCTAAAGACAGATTTTAGCAGCTTTTTATAATAATTTTATTTATTATTAAAGCTTTTGCCTGAATACTGCCAAGAGGAAGTCACCGCAGGAATATTTTTTCGTATTTCGTTTCCTTTGATATGGCTGAGTTAGGTTACGAACCCTGGGGTCGCGTCTAATAAACCAACATACTACCTACTAGACTATGACGAGTTCATCGATCTAGCAGTTGTATGGAACAGGGTCTGCTTTGAAAAAATGCTGTCGAATGACATCATCAGGCCATAATAAGCACCAAAGACTTAGATTTTCCGAATGCAATTGTCTTTTCGAGCTCATAATTAAGCTTCACTTGCTGAATAAATTTTTTACGAAAACTAGCATTGAAAGCCTGTTGCTGCAGCACTCAATCACCATATGTGCATACATTTGAATGGCTAGCCGGCATAACTAATGACAATCGACAAACTGGGGTTACAGTTTCTGTGAACAGAAGCGATATTTTCAGCAGTGCGTATGCTATGATGATGCGCACGTCTAATCACAACAATCTGCCACTATCTGTCACAGTTTCTTGGAGCAGAAGCAATATTTTCAACAGTACATGCGGTATGATGATGCATATGTCTGCCCGCATAAAACTGGGACAATCTAACATATTTTCAGCAGTGTGTACACTATAATGATGCATATTCTTGACCACACTTCCAACCTCTTCAAATTTCTTTTCAATTTTGGTAATTCTCTACTCACTAGGTTGATATCAACGTCCATATCCACCCGGTAGTGGTCGAAAATTGGTTAATGTTTTGCTTTCTTATCAGTTTTTTATTATTTTTTCGAGTTCCTCGGCTCTTCAGTGACCCATAATTGTAAATGGAAAATGTTTCACGCAACAAATGATACTTCAGATGCAAGACAGACCGTTTTGTCAGAGCGGGGATTTTTAAACCACTGAATGATAACCCTATAGAAAAAATATGTCAATAACACCTCAGTTGAGAGAATAAAACGTTCATCTAAGCTAAAATAAATTTCACGACCAATTCTACCCCAGTTATGGTATTTGTATACAAAAAATGCATTACAGTCGTGCACTGTATTTTACATTGAACGCGTTCCTTTAAAACTCTGCACATTTATTGAACCCATATTTCATATGACAACCGGATACAGTGGAGACGAACATAGCTAATATACATACATGTGGGATTTTGTGGTTAAGAAACGGCAACATATTTTACATGATTGTTTAAGAGACCCGAATGTTTGTGTGTGTATATATAGGTGTGCGTGGGAGTAACTTTACAAAAAAAAGAAAACAAAATGGAAAAAAAATCGAATTTCACATTTGGTTATACAATGTTGTTGTTGTAAAATGCATATTTATCTCCCATCTGTCAATGTGCATTGGCATTTTCAAACAGAAAAAAACATGAAACGAAACTTGAGTTTGTTGTCACACATACACCTGTACCTAAACATTTACACGTACGTCCTCATATTCAATACTCAAATGCAAACATTAGCTACACATACATATGTATACATACACATTATACGTGTATACATATGTGTAAATGTGTTTAAAAACGAAATACACAAACACAAAGAAAGAAAAAAATCAACAGAGAAAAGAGAAAATTTACCCTGTATGTATATGTATTTGGCAAATGAACAAAAAAAAAAAACAAAAATTGGGGGTGTGTATACATACATATACGAGTATTTGAATATGTATTTCGAAAAGTATTTGTGTGTGGGTGTGTGTGTTTATTGTATATTTATTTTAAAATTTCATGTATTTTTTTGTTTAGAAACTCATGGCGTGCAGACAAATCCTTACAAATCCATTAAACTCGTGTGTATATTTATTTAAAAATTATATGTTCGTGTATGCATGTATATGAGTGTCAATTTGCATGTGGATTAGTTTTATAAACAGTTACGCTTACATACACATACTACATGCATACTTATGTACGCCTGTATTTATACGTAATTTAAATGTTTAACATGTTTTGGTAGACATGAGAAAAAAAAAATATTTCTGTTGAAACTTTTCCTCCAATTGAAATGAAACTAAAAAATTATAAAAAAATTAAAAAAAAAGAAATAATAAAAGCGTACAAAAGGTCAAGGTTATATTTTAAACATTCTGTTGTTCTACATTTTAAATTAAAAATTTTTCTGAATTTAGTTTTTAGATAAATTAACTCGAAATGCGTTCTTTTTTCGTTTTTGTTTACATGAGTGTAGTTTAATGGAAATGTTATCAGTTGTAGTGTGTCCTTCGTTAGAGGACGCAAATGTTATTGATCTTTGCCTCAGATTTCTGATGTGGAAATTAATTTTTAAAATTAAAATTTTGCATTTGCTAGTCAGTTGGTTAAAAAATTTTGCTTCAAGAGAAAATTGTTTTTATTATCAAGTAAAAGAGTGAGTCGATAGGTTTTATGTGGCCAAGCTTAAGTGATTGGCAAAAAAAATACATACGTAGATACATACATACATACGTATGTTCATACATACGTACATACATACGTTTTTTTTTGTTTTTTGTCTTGAGCCGGAGGTTGGAATCTTCGAAAGACACTTTTGTTCCCACAAAAGAGTGCACGATTCACCATCACTGGTGCCTACGTACTAAACCCACCCCCTACACACTTCAACCACTCTCCCCCCGCGGGACTGCCGTAAGGTATTACTTCGCGGAGGGCACGTACATACATACGTACATTCATACATACGTACATACGTACATACATACATACATACATACATACATACATAATTGGTCATTACAACCCTTCAGTCAGGATTACGACCTAGCTTCTCACACCATTCATGTTGTGTGTATTAATTTTATACCTGAGTTTCAAGAGTTTAAAGTCGACTCCGAACGACAGATTTTTCTTATAAAATTTTTCATTGTGATTTCATCTACTTTTAGAGTTTTTGCCAAAAATCTGCTGAGAAGTAGTCGCAGATGAAAAAATTTTTTTATTTCGTTTTGTCGGAGTTGCCAGGCATGGGGTTTTAACCGTGGTCTTATGTCTAATAAGTGTACACACTACTTATAAGACTATGGCGACTACCACTGTCTCTATTTTGTACTATAAAATTCATACGAAAACTAAGATACTTCAACACTCTGTAACTTATACATCCAAAAGTAAACCTCATTAGATACTTAAGAAGTACCACCGCTTGAAAAAGAGTACAACCCAATGAACATAGTCTCGTACTACTACTCCCGCTACGCATTTTTATAGTTGGCTTTATTTGCAGGGAGATGGTAATACTAGTAACTATGACCTGAAGCATACCATGTGGGCGTATCTTTTGATTATTTCTCTGCTTTGTTTCAATTTAAGTAAAATTTTTTCAAATAAATACATGAATCATTAGTCTATGATTGCCATCAGCTGGTGGATAAAAATATTCGCCTCTGTATAAGCATTTTTGGTTAATATAGTCGCCGTAGTTTAGTAGGTAATATGTTGACTTATTAGATGAAAGGCCACATGGTTCAACCCCTGGCTCAAATAACCCAAACATAACGAATTAAAAAAATTTTTCTCTTCGGCGAGCGTATAACGAGTGAGATGTAAGTCGCCGTAGCCATGGTTCAAAACCCAGGTCAGAATTCGCGAACAAAACGAAATATGAAGAAAATAATTTCTTTCGGCGACTTTCTCTCAGCAGATTTCTGGCAAAAATCCTGAGAGTAAAATTGAAAATTATCATGAAAACTTTCTCTAAAATCTGTCGATCGGAATCGATTTTAAACTGTAGGTCACGCCTCCTCTGTATAAAATTATCACACTCACCATGGTTACTGTGAGAGACTAGGTTTTTATCTTGACTAAAGAGTTAGTTGGTCACTAATTAAGTAAATAAAAAGGTATTGAGTGAGGACCTTTAATCACTAATATATCTGTGTGATGTTCGTTTTTCATGGATGGATTTCATGGATCAATGATTTTTGTCTTCTCTGGATTCGAATATGAATTTTTTTACTTCGAATTTTCTAAATTATTTCTCTGTCTGCTCTAAGCAATATGAAAAAGCTCAGAGGAATTTTTTTTTGATACAAACATATCTAGTTCTTTGTCTAAGAGCTTGGTACAAGAGCCTTCCAACAGGGACTTCCGACTTCGACAAATATTTGATTTGATTAGATATTCTGTATGAGCGATTTGAGGACATACTCATCACACGTGGATGTGATATGAACTGCAATCGAGATCATGTGATTTGACCCTGTTAGGTCTTTTCTTGTGAGGTTTTTTTATGTGAAGGTTTCTGCATGCGAATAAACCACAACCGTTAGATTATTTCATGTGGGATTTTCCTAACTCGCAGTGTACGCGAATAAGTAACAAACCATAGGGGTTCCTATAATCCACGTTATCCATGCTATTTAAGCCAATTTTTGGAAATTTTGATAATTGGACATTTCCTACATGCATTAATAACAATTACAGTCATATCTATAATAAGGTTGACATACTCTTAACTTTTAAATATAAATTTACACTTTAAAGGATTATTTTCAAGAGCATAATATTCAGAAAAAAAATACCTTTTCAGCTCAAGTATTAAATTTTTAATGGATATCCTTAAAATCTTTTATATTTTCATACGATTACTAACTTAACAACATGACCCTTTAAATGCTAACAACACAAAAACATTTCCAACACAGTTCCACAGCCCCTTGTAATAATTCTCTTTAAATGGCATATAAAAATCCGAGAATACTGTGTATATTATTTTATATTATAAGTTAACAATATAAATATTAACCTACAATACAATAACAAGGAAGTCCTTTAAAAAACAATCACTAGGTCCTTAAAAACTTTTCACAACATTTACTCTACAGTTGTTGTATGTATGTATGTAAACATCATTTCACAAAGACTGTAATTTATTGCTATAAACGGAAGCAGGAAATGAAATTTATTTTACAAAAACACACTTGAACTCGCACTCGCACTCGCACACATTTAATGCGCACACAGGAAGACAAAAGGTCTGTGCTTTAATGTAGGCTTTAATGCCCACCTGTGCACACACACATACACACACACAGTACAAATAGTTGTGTTTTAACAACAAAAGTCATGCTGGAGTCAATCAGTCAGTCTGTTAGTTATTTTTTGTTTGTTTTTTTTTGTTTTTTTTCATGACTTTAAATTCATAAAAGAAAGAAGAAGAATGGAAATGTCTCTGAAGAAATAACTCACAGACAGACCGACAGATAAGAAACGTTGTGTTGTTTTTAAGGAATTTGTTTTTTTACTTTTCTCTTGAATCAAATACCTTCGAGGTAAACAATAATGAAGTATGGGTAGCCTTTAGTAAAAGTAAATTAAAAATATTTGTTTAACCTTAAAGTAGACAACAGTTGTTGTTGTTGTTTTCTTTTATTATTAATTTATTATTTTCTTTACAGCAGATTGTTGCGTTGTAAAAAGAGAATGTGTTCCGATATTATAAATTTATTATTAAAAATTCCATTTTTATAAGATATGGAGACAATTAAATCAATTTAATTTTAAAATTATATGACAATGTCAAGGTCAAATAAATTTATTTCAAGTCAAATCAATTGCTAATGTTTCCGAAATATAATAAGAAAATGATGCCTTATAAGAATACAACTTCTAGAAGGTAAAACCTAGGCATTATAGATCACAGGTTTTTAATTCACAAACCTTTATTTGTTATTGGTGTCTGTAGAATTCAGTTTTCGAAATATTCAAATTAATTTTTTTACACGTGCAGACCAGAATCTTTGGTAGAAATCGAACCCACAACCTTCACGCTAATTGTCTGGCACACTACCCTCTATACTAGTATACCATATTCAAATACAATTACCTCTTTGTGTAATTATTGATGTAATACACATAATACACATATGTGCATAAATATATTTAGAAACAGCGCCAAGCAGTCACTGTAAGATGTGCTTAATAGTCATGGTGTCATTTTCAATACAATCCTTACTGATTCACTATTAAAAGTGATTAGCAAGCCTTTGAATAACAAAAAATTACTAAAATTCTAAAATACCACACAAATTAATTTAAATGAACTTTTAGGACTGGCATCGAAATTATTTAATCATTTCCCTACTTTTCACTATTCGTGGTATATGGAAATAACAAAGATAAAGCTTTTGATGTTTAATATCACTATGCTTAACGCTCTCGTTTTAATACAACTTTCATAACTAATCACAATCTTAGGTCACATCACTGCCGGACTCACTAGCAGCACCTTCCTTTTTCTTCTTTATGCTGCCTTACTTTACGTCTGATAACTTAACTATATTTCTATAGAATTGTTGTGTTTCCTTTTTATAAATTCCTACAAAATCGTTTGTGTAATTCAGTGTACCGTACGATATGTGTATTTTGTTGTTGTCTGTTTGTTTTGTATGCTTATTTTCATTTAAATTTTTTGTGTTTGTCCGCGTAACTTTGTTATTTCATCATTTCTTTCTAGCTATTAAAATGCCTTTTGTGGTCCAAGTAAAGCTTAAAACTTTATAAGCATGTTTACAAAATTCGTAGTAATAAACCCTCGTCGTTATTTTGATTTCTGAAGAACCTTTAGGGAGCATAAGGCAGTCGCCAAGTATTTTGCTCTTTGATGCTGTGACCTTAAGTAAATTTTCTCTGCCTGAGCATATCGTTTCCTATTTGAATTGTGTGGATTTATTGTATTATCACGAGATGTTTGTTGTTCATGTTATTCCTTTTAGGCATTTTAGAGGGATACTTTAAAGGGAAATGAGCCTACTTAATTTTATTAGAATTTGAAACAATCATAATGACACACGTTTTTTCTGATGCACTGGCATCGGATATCCTTGGATGGTCAAGCACTTTAATCTTTGCACCCTGCCAACCTTTATCAAATGTAGTCAAATTACAGCACAACTCCCGTTTAGGATAATAAGGGCCATAAATGTATTGTATTTGTAGTCGGTTAGTACTAAAAATCACAAGTCCTCAATTTTTTACAATTTATAAATGGTAGTCTTCTCTTTTGGGTCTTTTTATGAAGTCTATAAAGTTCTAGTATCCAAATGACACTCAACTGACTTACGATTATTTATGCCTACGATATTTAGCACTTTAGCTCTGGTTTCTTACTTATGAAGAAATAGTTCTCAGTCGATAGGCCTATACCTTAAAGAATACACGAAATAACTTCTGCGAAATATCTAGAATTTTATGTTGAAGTATTCGTACTGAAAACATTTGTGCTTTTTATGGAAACCGTCTAATTGCACAAATCAGGTCAGATAAACTTTAGAAAACTACTGCATACCGAACACAATAGACATCTTTGTGGCTGGCAGTATAGCTGTCACATGTTGTAATACTCGTTAAAAACAATATCCAAAGTACTGTTTGGAAAGCTTTCCCTTATCCTTGTACTTCAGGCGTATCATTGTGCTAGTAACAACTGTTAAGAACGATTCACAATTCTGCTGCTAGAATATATTGTTACAAAAATGAAAAATCAAGATACTGGTGTTTTGCAT
This sequence comes from Sarcophaga subvicina, assembly GCA_936449025.2. Classification (NCBI taxonomy): domain Eukaryota; kingdom Metazoa; phylum Arthropoda; class Insecta; order Diptera; family Sarcophagidae; genus Sarcophaga; species Sarcophaga subvicina. The sequence continues at coordinate 99,928,583 of OW388083.2, read as the reverse complement.
TTACATCACTTAACTTTAACAAAAGCTGCAAAAACAAAACAATGCAGCGAACAAACCTGTTTACTAATTATCGTACTGCTTAATATAAGAACAAACACCAGCATAAAATGAATGGTAAACAAGTAAACAAAAAGACAGCAACAAACACCAGCATAAAAAATGGTAAACAAGTAAACAAAAATATACCAACAACACTACAATAATAAATGTAAGCAACGATGTTCACATTTATAGAGACTATTATGACTTCGCCTTCACGAACATTCATCAGACTGTTTACTTTACTTCCATTTTTAATATACGTATGGAATTCTGCAATATTTTTTTAATTTTAATGAACGTAAATACATACCGTGTAAACTCGCCTTTAACTGATGTTAAATTCCTTCTTTTTTATTTCAATGTTTTGCGAGGTAACTTCAATCTTTGCAAACGTATTCGGAGGTGTGTAATTTAATAACCTTGTAATCCTTTTGTGGCCGGACAATATTCGTAAGGAAGCCTATAAAAACTGTTGCCATTAAAGTCACCATGAAAACAAACAACAAAAAGCCGTATAAAATATATTTTAAATGTTTTAATATTTATAAATAATTTTTTTTTTATTAACATTTCATTGCAATTTATGTGACTACAAGGCCCTATAAAATTAAGATTTCTAAATGAAATGTTTGTGTGTAATAAATTTAAAACTTAAATTGCAAGATTAAAATGCTTTCACCACGACAATTTTAATAAAAAATTTAATTTTTCTTGAAGGTATTGTTGTTTAGCCATACTTGGCCATATCATTTCATTATAAATCAGTAACTGCAGGCAATAAATCAATAATTTAGTTCTTATCACTAAATGAAGATTTTCGTCTTCATCTTTTTCTCTCTCCTTCTCTCTCTCTCTCTCTCTCTCTCTCTTTGGTTTTCATGTTTTTAAGGAGATATTTGAAGAGAAACTGCTTTTATCACGTACCTGATATTGCATACTTATAGGGGTATTTAGCTTGAATACATTCAGCCGCACACAACTACATTTACATATTATTTATATAAACATGTGTACATGAGTTTTTAGGTGTGTACTCGATGTGTTTTGTATGCATGAGGGTGTATGTGTGTGTGTGTGGTAGTTGGATTTGAAGCCTTAAAGCCCGCAATTCAAATTTTATTAGTAAAATCACCTGTAGCCATATTACAAGTTATTTCCACACCTGTGAATATTATGAACTCATTCCAATGCGCCATGTTAAAACAAATTTCCTGAAAGCACAAACACACATAATATGCACACATCCACACGTATGTATGTATATATGTTCACTTTTATATTTAACAAAATCGACAACCGACAACACAAAGAAAAACAAGAAAATCAGAAAATTTTCTAAATGAAAAGCAGCACAAAAAAAGCAATAAAAGAGAAAGAGGGAGAGAGAAAAAGGGAGAGATGGATAAAGAAACTGAATATCAATACCAGCAATTTTGATTTTTTTCCTTTTTTTTTTTTGGTTACTGTTTTCAATAACTACCCCCTTAGGGTGTGAAGCACATTTATTGTCTTTATGTTTTCAACAAGAATTGTTAAGTCCTTTGCCAAATCAAGGGAAGCATAGCCTAAATGTATGAAAAAAAAGAAAACTAATACTTTTCTTTAGCAAGCTTAGCCTTCCTTTTTTGCTTATTTTTCCTTATTTTTTTTTCTCTTCTCTTCTGTAAGATTACAAGCAAAAATTGTATTTCATTTCAGTTTTAGGGCTACAAAATGAAAATAAAAAGGGAAAAAAAGAAGGAAAATGAAGAGAGAAATATTAAATGCAAGGGGTATAAACATGTGTTCTTTTCATAGTCTCTGTTATGTTTTCTTTTATTGAATATTTCTAACATGTTGTAACTGTAAGAACATAGGGAAAAAAGGAGAAAATCCACAAAAATATGCTGGTAAATGAAAAAATATAAACCAAAAAAAGTATTCTTCCCCCGCCTATTGGCTCCTTTCTCTTTAAGGATTTACCAGGACTTTTTTTAAATTTTGTTCATGATTTCGTGGATCCTGGTTTCTAGTTGTCTTTTGGCCGAAAAAAAAAAACAAATTCAATCGATAAATAAATAAATTTTTCAAGGATATGATTTGTTGGCTTTACATCGTTATGCTTGGGTTTTGTTTTACGATTCCCAACGTAAAATAAATAAATTATTGTGTGAGAGAAATTCAATTATGATTTATAGAGGCGTAAACTTAATTTTAAATTGTTTATATTAAAGATTTATGAGCTTTTCTACTATATTAGAAATACAAAAACAAACAAAAAAAAATTATAATTTATGAATTCCTCCTGTTTTCAATGCCACAAGATTTTCATTTATTTTTTCTTTTTGTTGAAATAATATTTGTGTCTACTTAATAAACCAAAATTGTTTATTGGGAGTCAATTGAATGTGAACAAAATTTCAATGGAAAAGAGCTTGTTTCGAACCCACCATATAGATTCTGTGATGATGTGTTTAAAATTGTATGTAGTATGTTCGTTTATTAGACGTCAGGGCACTGGTAAAACCCCAGGCCAACATCTCTAACAAAATAAATATTTCTTCGTTGATTTCCTCTCAGTAGATTTCTGACAAAAACTCTGACAGCAAAAAAAAAAAATGCCACGAAAAGTTTCTCAAAAATCTATCTTTCGGGTGTAGCACCCGCCAATCATAGTTAGATAGTTGGTTTGAGAAGCTAGGTCGTAATTCTGATGGAAGGGCTGTAATGATCTATTATGTTTATATTATTATGCTTTTACCTTTTAAAAACGTTTAAAATATGAGCTCGTAGATTGGAAATTTAATGAAAATAAATTTGTGTTTAGTTTTAATTAAAATTCTTTATTATTCGCACAATTCTGTGTGCCACTGTTCACAACTTGATGTAAACAACAACAATTGCTTTGTTTGTTATTCCTCTGTTTACACTCTTTGCATAAACAATAACAATTACTAGACAAAAAAGCCTGGTTACCAACCTCAGGTTATTCCTATATAGTCTGATGCATGTCGCAAATCTACTCTTATTCTAATTTATAACAAAAAGCTTTGATTGCCTTAAACTCACTTGGTTTGAGAAGTGTCTCTGCCTCTCTTTATATTCCCTTTCATTTTGCATACCCCTCTAAAATTCCACTTCAATTCAGCACATGAGTCCCATCATGGCAAGCTCGTCTGCTTGTTCATTGCTGTGAACTCTTATATTACCTGGGACGCAGCAGTCTGATTTACGACTCTTGCGCCTCCATTCCAAAGAAGAGTTTACCCCCACAAGGGCTTGAAAGTCTCCCTTCCCGCAAACTTATCTGCTTGCTCATTTCAAAGCACCACCTTATTTTCCGATTTCTTTCTTTTCCGATTTAACTTCTTGTCCCATAGTACGTTTGATTTAACTTCATAAGACCTGATTGCTCGAATATCGGCCTGTCTATCAGACAATATCTGACAATCAATAGTTACTCAGATCTAATTTCAGATAGTATAGCATATTAAAGTGTCATTCATAGTATAATTCATGGATTTTTGCTATTTTCACATCACTGGAAGCCGTGCTAATCGAAAGGCTGTCAAACGTAAATTAAATAACACAATTGTTCCAAATTTTCCCAGAAGTTAAGTTAGGTTGGGTTTAAGGAAGTATACTTCTCAGAGGTCGAAATGATCCATTGTAAATACGTCTTACAGGAGAGAGAGAGAGAAAGAGAGGATAGATAGAGATAGATATAAAAATTGTAAAAGGAGAAGAGATATAAAAGTTAGGACAAAGAGACGGGTGTAAAACAGATGGACCACAAACAAACAAGAGAGCGCGACTACAACCATGAAGCCCTTTCACTTCTCAATCAACTCAACATATTTAGCCTTAATGTCGGCTCTCGACAAAGAGTTCAAATCTTCTCAGAAGCCCCTACCCAAGGACAATCTATTAAGGACTGGATAGCTGCAGAGGAGGTGTTCGATAGTTTTAAACTCCTTCTAGTCGCAACATACTCTGTAATAGTCCGGCTGGGATCTGTTCCAGATCCTTGTCAGCGATCTAATCGCGTAGTGCGCCCTGTAATGAAACCAATAACTAACCTCAGACGGACTAAGCTCTATCACTGTCTATTTTAGGCCATAGATCCTAGGAGCAATTTTGGCATTATGCCGTTATAGCCTTGCATTCTTATTTGCTTAATTGTTCATTACAATTTTGTAGTCTGGACAACAACCAAGCTTCTCACAGCACTTATGTTGTGTGTGTTAATTTTTTTTTAACATGAGCGGTGGGACCTACAGTTTAAAGTCGACTCCGAACGACAGATTTTTGAGAAACTTTTCATCGCAATTTTATTTACTCTCAGAGTTTTTGCCAGAAATCTGCTGAGAGGAAGCCGCCGAGGAAATACTTTTTGTATTTTGTTTTGATGTCTGGCCTGGTGCTCGAACATTGGCTTTACGTCTAATAAGCTAACACACTACCTACTAGACTACGGGAATTTTATTTACTCTCAGAATTTTTGCGACAAAACTGCTAAGTGGAAATTTCATATTTCGTTTCGTTTCAGATGCCTGAGCTTTGGTTTGAACTAGGGATTCAATTCTATTAGATTACAGCGACTTTATTCCAATTATTTAAATTAATTAAAAAATTTCAAAATCTTTAAATTTTTAAATACATTTCAAGGCATTTTACTTTCATATTGATCTTTTTTGTTGTTGTTGTTGAAAATTAAATTTTCTTTATGTTCTACCACAAACAACCTTGCCGTGCTAATTAAATTGAATTTTTAATTTTGCATTCTCTGTAGTGTTTCTCATTCATAAACCATCATAAATGTCTACATATTGGTTAACCAAATAATTTACATGTTTAACTATAGTTATGTATGCTTCATACCTACTATACATTTACACATTTATACGTATATGTACATACATATAAAGAGTACACATATATTTGCTTCTTCATTTGCACATATTTTCATAGAATTTTTTTCTTCTGTTCTCTTATAGTTTCTTTGAACATTTATAGTCATCGTAGTCGTGCTATATGGTAAGGGTACAGGTATTTAGTTGTCAGGCATCACGAGCAATTGTTAAAATTCTCACGTAGTACGTATAAAAAGCATTTCTATGAAATGAATATCAAAAAAAAGAAAAGAAATCCCACATATAATGAACATTTTCTATTGTTGTTACTGTTGCTGTTAGTGTTCCTTTTTTCTTGTTCTTATTTTTGTGTGTGTGATTGTATTACCCATAGAAAGGAGGAAAACTAACAGTATTAAAAAATATCAGAGAGCAGGAATCATACATACATACATTGTGCCACCATTATGTTACCACTACACGTACACGGCCTGAGTGTAGGCAACATTAAATTTAAGTTTTTCATATTCAAACGAATCGTAGGTTTTTTATTTTTTTTTTGTTTCATTTTCAAATTAATATTTTTCAAAATATTTTATTTAACGAAACATGCAAAAAACGAAACAAAACGAAAGAAAATTTAATAAATTAAAAACTATTAAACGGGTTTTCTTTATTTTGTTTGCTACGAATTGCTGTTTATCTGTTTAGAGACAAATTTTTTTGATCACATTTTCAACTGACTTCCTATTACCGGTAATGGTTCAAGTTATTGATAAGTCTCTCTTTGACAATATTTCTTTGCAATTTCCCTCTTCCTCTCTCTCTCTCTTTCTGTGTGGGGTATCAATTTGTATTTTGTAATGAAATGTAAACATCTAATAAATGTTTAAATTGCATGTATTCGTGTTGACAAGAATAAAAAAAAAGAAAAAACGATAAAGGAAACGTACAAGTAACGTTTGGTAAATGTTATAAAATTTTCTTGCATTCTATTAGAAATTTTTATTTAAACAATTTTCCTTAACATGCAAGAAAAATTCCCATCCCCCTCCTAGCATACCATCATACATAATAAAATTTGTTTATGGGTGTGTGGGGGGTTTTCGTGTGTAGGTTTTGTGCTTTTAAAACAAATGACATGTCAAGCTTATTCTTTATGTTGGTTTAAAACTTTTGTTTTTGTTTCTGTTCCTTTCTTGCTGTCAACCAATATAAATACCAGAGTTATACACACCAATTCTATGCGAACAGCAGCAACAACAACAATAGCAGCAACTTTTTCCTTTCGAATGAAAAATGGTTTTAAAGAAAGTCAGCGACATTTATAGTTACAGTGCTGGTTGTTAAATCAAAGGCAATGGAATAAGATTTCTTTTAAAATAAAAAATAATTATTTTTTTATTAAATTGTCGTGACCGTAAGATCTCTTGTATCCCTCTCCAAGTTGATATAGTATCCCTATAATGTCTTATCCAAGTCTATTGCCTTGATATACTCAGGGACGCTCCTCGGTGTCAATAACTCGTATGCACCCATATGTCTCATTCTGGGAGGCATTAATGCCTTACGTGCTTCAAGAATATGTTCTGATGTTTTAAACTCATCATTACATCATCCACAAGGTGGATTTGAAACAACCTACATTTTGAATAAGTATAAATTCAGTCTACAATGCCCTGCCAAAAGACCGGCTACCAATCTCAGGCTATTCTTGGATAGTCTGATGCATGACGCAGATCTCCTCTTATTGTAATTATCCAACAAAAGTTTTCAATGCTTCTAATCCGCTTGGTTTGAGAAGCGTTTTTGCCTCTCTTCATCATTCCTTTCGTGTAGCATACCTTTTTAAAAAAAAAAATTAAAAATTCGCCCCACTCAAGAGAAGGGTTCTAACCCCATCAACGGATTAGAAGCTTCCGCAAAATCGTCTGCTTGCTCATTAACGAGAATTCCCACATAAACTGAAACCCAGCTGGATGGTAACTTATTCGAAAATAAACGAATTTCTCGATAGCAAAGAACTAAAGGCCAAAAAACACTGCAAGGCAGAAGAGATCGCAGTAGTCTAGTAGGTAATGTGTTGGCTTATGGGACGTAAGGCCACGGTTCAAAACCCAGGTCAGATATCATAATGAAAATATGAAAAAATATTTCTTCGGCGAACTCCTCTCAGCAGATTTCTGGCAAAAACTCTGGGAGTAAAATAAAATTGCCATGAAAAGTTTCTCAAAAATGTGTTGTTCAGGGTAGACTTTAAACTGTAGGCTCGCCTAGCCACTGAGAAGCTGGGTTGTAATCCTGGCTGAAGGATTGTATGTATGTATGTGTGATTATAATGAGAAATTAATTTCGATAGCGGATGTTCTTCTTCTTGCCTGCTCTTGAAAAATCATGATTCTTTAGATTCTGCTTCTCAGATACTGGGCTTTTTTTGTGCCTTGAAGATATCTCCGTAAAGTCATGCTTGTGATACAACTGAGCTTCATTCTGACCAACCTCTTTCTGTTTTTGATTCAGTATGTTTCTCTCACTTACTCTATTTCAATTCCTATTGTAATCACTAAACTGTACAGATTACCTAGTTTTACTGGCATGCTAGACATCTTTTACTATCATCAGAAAATATCATACGCATAATCCAAATCCTACAGATAGCGTGGGAAACTTTATGGCCTTATTTGGACAGGCTGGGTTTATATCATTCAGCACGTTGGTGAACAATTGAGATGTAGAAAATCATTCCTATTTTATGCTTTTGTAGGTACGAAATGGTTCCGTCCTCCTTCTCATAATTGGACATTACAACCCTTCAGCCAGGGTTATGGACCTAGTTTCTCACACCACTTATGTTGTGTGTGTTAAATTTATACATGAGTGGCGGGTGCTACAGTTGAAAGTCGACTTCGAATGACAGATTTTTTGAGAAACTTCTCATGGCAATTCTATTTGCTTTAAGAGTTTTTGCCAAAAATCTGCCGAGAGGAAGCCGCCATGTTACTTATATCAATATGACTTTCTAAATATTATTGAAAAGATATCATAGAGATACCATCGAGATTGATTGCTCTTTCGTGGTGCTTCGTGTATTGGAACTTTATATTGCCAACGAAGAAGGACACCAACAATAGCTTTCCACTAATCGGCGAAGCCTTTGATTCGGGTTGTTTACTTCACTTTTTTTTATTCTCTTGTTCTCTTCCTTGTTTTCAAACAAATCCTTCTTCAAGTGAAAATTTGGATTTAGTTACTTACGCTAACTGGTTTCTTATTCCGCCCTTTTTAGGGTCACTGAAGAAAACCTTTTTAAAACTGTGAATTGGATTTCTGATGTATTTTAAAGATTAAAAAAATTACTTCGGAAGAATATCCCTTTATTTTGAATAACTTTCCATAATTACCTGCCATAATTTCCACCCTACAAGTTGTGCTTTAAATAAATATGTTGTGGTGTTGAGCAGTTTTCTTTCTGTTGCCTCTGTCTGTGTAAGTAATATGAAAACTTGCATATCATATTTCATAATGTTGAGATAAATTATGAAAACTAAAAAATGTGAATAAACTTTAAAAATTGTCACCTTCCTGCTGTGTGTTGATACCAACATTCACATACACACGCACACTCTAGCATAACTACGTATTTGTTAGAAAAAGTAGTAAAAGTTCCCCTAAAACAGGACATCCTGCATGCTGGATTGCAAAAACATTGAAGCAAGCAACCAGTCGGGCAGGCAGTGAGGCAGTTAAGCAGGCAGTGAGGTAGTCAGGCAGTTATTTGCCAGTTGTTTGTCTTCAGTTATAATAAAACAGACTTCTGATTTCCGCTGTTCCTTAACAACAAGTACAACTACAACTACAACAATAATAACAATAATGGCATGAAAGTAAAAATAACAACAGCAATAACAAACAAATAATAAAACGACTTATAAAACTCAAATACCTTGAGGCAAATTTTTCTCATTTTTTTCTATGTTGTTAGTTCTCTAACAAATCCTTTTGCAGTGTTGTCTTCTTATTCTCCCCTTTCACTTGTTTTTGTGTTTTTTTTTTTTGTTTTCTATGCATTTGCATTTGGCTGTAGACAAATAAATCCCAACTAAAGTTGGTAACACAGGCAAAAAACCAAGAATACCAGTGAAAAAACAGGGCAAAATAACTGTAAACAAATACGCTTAAAACGCTTGATAAAGTATTTGTTTTCAAGGCATACACCAAACCAGCCATAAAGAACACAAAAACACAAAACAACAAAAAAAAAACCCCACTGAATTCCAATTTCTAACCATGTAATCAACGGCTATAGTGAGAGAGGGCTCATATGCAGTTGATGGATGGATGGATGGAGTTAAGAAAGAGCTTTGTGTGGAATTGAATAAATCTCTTCACTGGTCTTACAGCAACGATCATATGACAAGTTTTTAATGCGATTTACTTCTGTTCTGTACTAGCACATGCATTTTAAATACATATTTAAAGTCTTATAGGATGGGCTTCGTGCAGGCATATCAGCGTTTGGCATTTGGATTATTTCAAGCATTTAAGCCATTACATACGACACTAAAATAAACCATTTAATGAAATTAATCTGCTAATACAGGGTAGAATCTGTAGTTTCCAATACTTTAAATAGCTTTCACATCTAAATGTGAATGAAATGTCATGATGTCAGATGTCAGATTTTGGAAATGAAATGTCATGATGTCAGATGTCAGATTTTGGAAAGGCCAAGTGAGTATAAAAAGTTCTTAAATCGGTGACAAAGAGTATATTTACTTGCTCAAGGATTTATTTGTTAGGGAATATACTTTGCACAATAAGCACCTACAGAATCATAAGAAGGATTGTAGATTAAGTACTAAGAATTTTCTTCATGCAAAACTTAGAAGGGAAAAAACATTTCTTGAGACAACTTCCTTTCAGCAGATTTCTGGCAAAAATTCTGGAAGTAAATAAAATTGCCATGAAAAGTTTCTCAAAAATCTGTCATTCGGAGTCGACTTTAAACTGAAGATCTTACCAGTCATGGATACAATGAACACACTAACATGTGTGGCAAGGTCATAACACTGACTAAGGGACTGTAATGATCAATTAATTAAGTTGAGTACGATTTTTTTGCAGTAGTCCTGCTGAGCACAGAGCCTATCAGCCCCAAACTAAATGGTGCACGATTTTCAAATTTAGACAGCAACAGCGTTGACTTCCAGAAAATAAACCACAATATTTATTTATATTGTGTGTAGCCTCTTGAGTTCTTTGAACTAAACTAACTAAAAGCCCAGTAGAGTGTTTTCCCTGGTCCCCAGCATTCGTATGAATCTTGAACTCCTGTTGGATACAGGGTTGTTCTGAACCATATCCCCATCCTCTTATTTTCTCTTTTGCAGTTTCTTTAATAAACTTTTTCAGCTAAACAGATGATAAGTCTTACGATGATAGCAGGCTCTACGGGATAATTTTCAATGGTTTTTTTTGTTGATGACTTGTATTTTCTATAGGAAATTTGTCGATGACATCAATTTTTTATAGAAAATTTATCGATGACTAGAATTTCTGTAAAAAATTTGTCGACGACTTGCATTTTTTATAGAAATTTATCGATGTCTTGCATTTCCTATAGAAAATTTATCGATTACTTGCATTTTCTATAGATAATTTATCGATTACTTGCATTTTCTGTAGTAAATTTCTCGAAGGCTTGCATTTTCTATGAAAAATTTGTAGAAAATATGTCGATTACTTGCATTTTCTGTAAAAAATAAGTCGATGACTTCAATTTTCTATAGAAAACTGTGTCGATGACTTCAATTTTCTATAGAAAACTGTGTCGATGACTTCAATTTTCTATAGAAAACTGTGTCGATGACTTCAATTTTCTATAGAAAACTGTGTCGATGACTTCAATTTTCTATAGAAAACTGTGTCGATGACTTCAATTTTCTATAGAAAACTGTGTCGATGACTTCAATTTTCTATAGAAAACTGTGTCGATGACTTCAATTTTCTATAGAAAACTGTGTCGATGACTTCAATTTTCTATAGAAAACTGTGTCGATGACTTCAATTTTCTATAGAAAACTGTGTCGATGACTTCAATTTTCTATAGAAAACTGTGTCGATGACTTCAATTTTCTATAGAAAACTGTGTCGATGACTTCAATTTTCTATAGAAAACTGTGTCGATGACTTCAATTTTCTATAGAAAACTGTGTCGATGACTTCAATTTTCTATAGAAAACTGTGTCGATGACTTCAATTTTCTATAGAAAACTGTGTCGATGACTTCAATTTTCTATAGAAAACTGTGTCGATGACTTAAATTTTCTATAGAAAACTGTGTCGATGACTTCAATTTTTTTAGAAAACTGTGTCGATGACTTCAATTTTCTATAGAAAACTCTGTCGATGACTCCAATTTTCTATAGAAAACTCTGTCGATGACTTCAATTCTCTATAGAAAACTCTGTCGATGACTTCAATTTTCTATAGAAAACTTTTTCGATGACTTCAATTTGCTATAGAAAAATTTGTCGATGACTTCAATTTTCTATAGAAAATTTTGTCGATGACTTTAATTTTCTATAGAAAATTTTGTCGATGACTTTAATTTTCTATCGATTTTCTATAGAAAAATTTGTCGATGACTAGCATTTTCTATCGATTTTCTATAGAAAATTTATCGATTACTTGCATTTTCTGTAGAAAATTTACCAACAACTTGCATTTTCTCTAGAAAATTTATCGATTACCTGCATTTTCTATGTCGATGATAAACATTTTCGAAGGTGCGAGAATTGTTTTAATTTACAAAAAAACTTTTAGCTTTACATTTAGAATTTTATTCAGTTTCCAATCAAAAATAAACACAAAATTTTAATTACAATCTGATTCCATTTTAATTAAACGTTTCATCCCATTTGAAATTGAATTGTAAAATTTAAATTCAAAACCATTTTGTTTACACTCCAAGAGTCATTAGCATATGATGAAAGTAACACCTGCGTAATTGCAAACAAATCTCATGATTTGCGTTGATCCAAAAAACGGTTGGAAAATGTGAAACGATAATGCTAAGCAAAGTTAAGTGGGAACTTACGAAAGTCATGAAACATAAATACTTGTGCCTGCAAAATACAATTAAATTTTTTTGTATTCTTGTTGTTGTTGGTGTTGTATCTACTTATTTCTTTAAGTATTTTGTTGTGTTTATTTGCCGTGTATTTCATCATCGTTGTTCTTCAAAAGCGAAATCTCAAGTAAATAATACAGAAACAAAAAGAGAAAAAAATAAGACTTTTAATCGAAAAACTTTTGCATTACGAACAAACAAACAAAACAAATGAAAATGAAAAAAGAAAAAATGCTGGGAAAAAAGTTTTACATTAAAGGTTTACAACTAAAATAAAAGGTAAAGAAACAAATAAAATACGAATTAAAAAAAAAATTCTGAAAAAAGAAAAGAGGATAACAACGTATGAATAGTAAAGTCAGATGATACCTGATCGAATTAAAAATTCGAGACTTGGAATTAAAATTTTCTTATTCTTTGTAATTCTCATACGTATTTAACTACAAAAGAAAACTTTTTCAAATACAAAGAAATTTAAAGGATTTTCTATCATAAGGTTTATGGCTACTATTCATTTATTTCCACAAAAATCAAACATATTTCACCTGTAGAAACCAAACGACTAACAAACGGCTCGACAACTGACCAATTACATGTGATACAGTGGAAAAAATCTGTGCTACAATTTCCAAGTCATCATTTTATTTTCCAAATAGTCCTTAATGCCGCCCATAGTTTCCAACTACAGTGATTTGCACCTCTGCATGCAGTGATTATTTACTTCGTATCTTTTTTTTTTTTTTTGTACCTCTTCTCCCACAATAAAGCTGTGTTTTGGTAACAAATGATGCCACTGACAGTTTTGCAAAGAATGCCGGATTAAATAGCAACAGAAAAAAGTGTGGCAAGTAATGCACAAAAAAAGATGTGAATGAAACTAAACATAAACGTCAACACCAAGAGGTGCTTACTGTCACGAAAAAATTTCCAAAAAAAAGTTTCAGTTTTTTCTTGCTGTGTTAAGTGTTGATGTTGGTGTTGACAGCAACAAACGACACAACAAGACAAATATCTTTATAAGACAAAAGGGAAGATTTGCAAGAAAAAATTGTCTTTATTGCATCCATTATTACGTAATTTTATTCAAATATAGTTACATAAATAGCATTTTCGTTACATAGGGAATTTGTTTACGTACATCAAGTAAGAGTTTAGAAAGTTAAAGTCTTTTACAAAATTATCCGCTTCTGCTGAAATGAAATAGAAGATTTGCTTAACGAAGTCACGACATGTATAGCTTCGACCTATAGAAACCAAGAATATGTCCACTTTAGTTTGAAATTCAATTGTTCCAATCGGCCACAATAAATTAATTTTGAGTGGCTGAAAGCAATGGCAATGTCTTACCTTACCTAATACGTTCTAACCTTGTAAATACGTTTAAAATATGAGCTCGTAGATTGCAAATAAAATAAAAATTAATTTGTGTTTAGTTTGAATTAAAATTCTTTATTATTCACACAATTCTGTGTGCCACTGTTCACAGTAAAGCAACAATTGCTTTACTTCGTTATTCCTCTGTTTATACCCTCTGCATAAACAATAACAATTACTAGACAATTCTTCGACAGATCTTTGTAATGGAGATCTTCAAACCATGAATACTCTCTTCAAACGCTCGTCGTCTCCACACAACACTGACTGAACTTCACCAACTGAGTCGCCTGCTTTGCCTGGCCGAGTAAACAGTCTGATGATTGTTCTTGAAGGCGAATGTTCATGACTTTACTTACTTACTTAATTGTTGGTAACACCAATCGATTACAGGGCTTCCTCCATTTGGTCCTTCCAAAACGGATGCTAGGTCATCCTCTTCGCCGACTTCCGCAGATTCCCGCATCAAATACCCGTCTTGCCGGTGAATCCTCCTCCATTCGAACGCTCGGCCAGCGCAGCCGCTGGATATTAATACACTGTACAACGTCTATGTCGTTGAGCAGCTCATACAGCTCACTGTTGGATCGGATAAGGAATTCATCGACAACTCGCACTGGACTGAAGATCTTGCGTAGTACTTTTCTCTCAAACACTCTCAAGACCGCTGCATCTGTACTTAATAGGGTCCATGCCTCTGTGCCATAAGGAAGCACGTTGAGGTTGAGTGTCTTGTGTTAGTTTTGTTGCACGAGAGATCTCTGCTACTTAATTGCCTATTGAGACCATAGTAGCATCTGTTGTCAAGCGTGATCCTGCGCTTGATCTCCAGACTGACATCATTTTTGGTGGTAACGGCGGAGCCAAGATAAATAAATTCTTTGACTGTTTCGAAAGTATAGTTATCGGCTATAATCTGAGAATCAATACGCCGCGCGTCTCTACTTGTCGATAACATATACTTTGTTTTGCCCTCATTTACTGCCAGACCCATATTACTAGACTCCCGTCCAATAGCACTAAAGGCAGCAGTGACATCTCGCTTGGTACGCCCTATGATGTCAATGTCGTCAGCGTACGCAAGCAGCTGGACAATTTTTTGAAAAAGAGTGCAATTGCGATGCGCTTCCGCCTTTCGCAGAACACTCTCCATGACGAAGTTGAATAAGTCGCATGATAAGGGGTCGCCTTGTCTGAAACCTCGCACGGCACCAAAATGTTCGGAGAGGTCCTTTCCTACCTTTACGGAGCTGCAGGAATTGCTCTACGTTATTCTGCATAGCCTTATCAGCTTCGCAGGTATACCGAGCTCAGACATTGGCGGCAAAAACACGATCCCTTATGGGGCTATTGAAGGCTGCCTTATAGTCGACAAAAAGATGGTGTGTGTCGACTTGTTTTTCGTGGATATTTTCCAGGATTTGGCGTTGTTTGAAGATCTGGTCGATGGTGGACTTGCCAGGTCTGAAGTCGTACTGATAATGTCCAATCAATGTTTTGACGAGTGGCTTCAGTCGTTCACACAATATGCCTGTAAGAACGTTAAATGCGGTATGGAGGAGACTTATACCGATGTAGTTGGCTTATATCGTATGGTCTCCCTTTTTCAGGACAGGACAGAGGACACTGAGGATCCAATCGTTGGGCATATTTTCCTCTAGCCATATTTTGTAGATTAGCTGGTGCATATGCGCTACCAACTGATTACATCCGGTATTAAACCATTCAGCGGGGCGGCCGTCAGGACTCGCTGCTTTATTGTTTTTAAGACGCATAATCGCGACTTTGAACTTTTCATGGTTAGGCGGCAGAATCTCCATGGCGTTATCGTCGGTCGGGTTCGGAACATCATCTGTAAAGGCAGTAATGTTGTCATCATCACCTTGTAGCAGAGTAGAGAAGTGTTTCCTCCACAACCTCAGCACCCCTTACGAATCTGTTATCAGGTTTCCGTTTTTATCTTTGCAGGAGGACGGGCTTAAAACCTTCGGTTAGACGCTTAACCTTTTGATAAAATTTTCGAGCATCATTCCTGCATCTATACATCTCGACTTCCTCGCGCTCACGCCCTTCCTGCTCCCTTTTTATGACTTTGCCTTCTCGAAATCTCTTGTAGTATTGTTTGTGTATTTTTGTTTACTTGTTTAAATAAATTTTTTAATCCTTAGAATTTTTTGTAAATAAATTTAAATTCTTTTTATTCCCAAAAGCCAATTAAAGCTAAAAAAGGAAATGAATAATTAAAGCAGTTTGACACAATTTAAATTGCCGCAAATATTTCGCGCCAAATAGTGAAAATATGGGTCAAAGAAAAGTAACAAAACCAACCAAAAAAAAAAGAAATAAAAATAAAGAAAAACAACCACATTCTTGTAATACTTTCTCTCAATACAATACAATAACCAGCATTTGAAAAGCAGCCAAATGAAAAGCAAAAACAAAAAAAATAAAAAAAAAAACTTCTAAAGGAGAAAACAAACAAAAAATATGCTGCAGAAATAAAACTTTTTTTATTTTAAAGAAAAAAGGGAAACAATACCAACTCAAAATACAAGATGTGTGTTATATTTTTGCATTTTCCCCTCCTATTTTTCTTTTAATAAAACGAAAAAGAAAAACAGACAGATTTTACAATTGCAACAGAAAGTTGCTGCTTAGTAAGGCTTGGTAACTGAAATAGTCGCAAAGGCAGGGTGGCCTATGAGTTTCTATTTCAGCAAATCGCAATGCAAACAAATTTTTAAGTCTTAGCACCCTGTATGTGTATATAACCATCATTAACATTTTGTTATAGGCTTAGACACATTGTTTTTCCTGCTAACAGTACTCTCTGGCTGTTGGTAGAATTGTTGTGTTGAAGTTACAACAAAATAATGTTGAAACAAAGTTTTTTAAAAGGGACGCCAAAGGAAAAAATTGGGAAGAATTTTTTATTTAGACGGGCTCTCTCTCTCTCATATACGGCTAGTAAAAAAGAAAAACAAAATTTTTTTACGCTCTAACATCGCCAAAATAAAAAGGAGAAGAGAAAAATCAGAGAAAATGAAACACAAAACACTTTAGTTGTGTGTGTGCTATTTTCTTCGACCAGTTTTGCGTGTGTGCTATTTTCTCACACCACTTTTTTTGTTTGCGTGCTATTATCTCACACCACTTTTTTGTGTGTGTTTGCTATTTTCTCACACTACATTTTTTGTGTGTGTGCTATTATCTCACACCACTTTTAATGTGTATGTGCTATTTTCTCACACCACCTTTTTTGTGTGTGTGCTATTATCGCACACCACTATTTTGTGTGTGTGCTATTTTCTCACACCACTTTTTTGTGTGTGTGCTATTATCTCACACCACTTTTTCTTAGTGTGTGTTATTTTCTCACACCACTTTTTTGTGTGTGCTATTTTCTCACACTTCTTCTTCGTTTTTACAATGTTTTGTTAAAATCTAGAACATGTAAACAGAAGTTTTCGATTATAAAGGGTGGTCGACTTTATGGTTACAAAAGTAAAGTTAAAGCGCATATAAAGCAAAGATTTCTATAAGACTTTAAGATATTGGGACTTTATAATTTTATTAGAAACACAATGTTGAAGTCTCCTCCCATTTTTTTTGCACGTTTCGAGCGATATATGGGCGATAACTTAATGAATATTGGCTTTCTTATGCTTAGGGTTCCTTAGAAAAATAGCTAAAGATATATACGCGCATGACCTTGGTGGCCAATTGACATCATTCAACGCTGACTTACTTTTTCTGAAAACTTCTCGTGCAGTAAATTGAAAATCAAATAAGTTATGTGACTCATGTCGAGGTAGCCGTAGTGTAGTACAGCTTAGTTATGTATCTCGAATAAAACGTAAAAAATATTTCTTCGGCAACTTTTTCTCAGCAGTTTTCTCGTTAAAATTCTGAGAGTAAAATAAAATTGCCATGAAGAGTTTGTCAAAAATCTATCGTTCGGAGTTGACTTTAAATCGTAGGTTCCGCCACTCATGTATAAAAATTGTTCCGTTTTTACCTTTTTCCACTGTTCACAACTTGATGTTAACAACAACAATTGCTTTTCTTTGTTATTCCTCTGTTTATATCCTATGCATAAACAAGAACAATTACTAGACAATTATTCGATCAATCTTTGTAAAATCGAACAATCTTTCTTCAAACCACGATTACTCTCTTCAAACACACCGTGTCTTCACTCAAGACTGACTGAAATTAACTAACATGGTTGGTGTGAGAAACTAGGTCGTAATCCTGGCTGAAAAGTTGTAATGACGAATTAAGTAAGGGAGTAAGTAAGTATGCGGCTCATGGCACTGTCTTATTGACGTCAGTCCATCCAGTTTATGAATTTCAAATACAGGCTAAAGATTCATATGGCAGTTGTTGTTGCAAAAAAAAAAATATGGTCCTAATGATACATCCAGAACATTATGCGCGGTCAATGAGTCAATTTTTTAGGTCACTACTGTGTTCTTCAAACCTCAAAACTTTAGTTCATCGCTGAAGAAAACATTGTCCGAAACATTAGTACTGAATTTCTGTTGCTCTAGTGTCCAATTGGCAGGTGTACGAGATTGGGAATGCTAAGCCGAATTTAAATGTTGAGTGAATTGAACTTTATATGGCAGCGGGTGCAGATTCAAATGCCATAATGACTCAAAAGATTAATCGAATTGCTGAAAAGGCCGTTAATAAACAAATTTGGATTATCTGCCACATTCTACTCTCTAATAGAAGCGATATTTTCGGGAGTGCATACACTGCAATGATACACCGATCTGATCAGATCTGTAACGTCTCCAGATTTTAAATTTTTTTTTATAATTTTGCAAATTCCTTGCATTATAGTTCGATTATGACGATCATAATCTCTGCGAAAGTCTCGAAAGGCTTTTAACATAACATAATTGGTCATTACAAACCTTCAGTCAGGATAACGACCTAGTTTCTCACACCACTTATGCTGCGTGTGTTGATTTTATACATGAGTGGCGGGACGTACAGTTTAAAGTCGACTCTGAACGACAGATTTTTTGAAAAAGTTTTCATGGCAATTTTAATTTACTCTCAGCGTTTTTTTTTTGCCAGAAATCTGCTGAGAGGAAGTCGCCATAGAAATACTTTTTGTATTGTGTTTTGATGTCTGGCCTGGGGAAAGGCTTTTAGTCACAAGTTTTAGCTACTTTTCGTCGTTCTTTGATTGCTAAACGTGTCATGTCCTTCAATTTAATTTAACGTTACGTAAACCACATGACACTTTAAATAGAAAATATTTAACAAATGACAGTGTTGCCATATCGATGGTTTTAAAACCACTTAATGAAGAACCCACTAATACAAGCAGTTGTTGTTAAGGCATCCAAAGGACTTTATATTGTAGAACACTAACACCAACACATTGTCAAATAAAATTTAGAGACTTTCAAAAAAGGACACCAGAAAGAATAACGAAAAAAACAAAACAAATGCAACAACAACTGACAAAAAAAATTTTTTTTGGTCAACCATACGGATTCATAATAAAATTTCGTGTTCGCTGGCTTAGTTGCCTGGCTTTTTTGTTTTCGTTATGGCACAGGCTGTCTAGCTTAGCAGCTATGACTTGTATTTTGTTTTTGACCGTTTAATGAAAAAAAAATTCTATTTGCTTGGCCCTTAGGGAATTTTATTGAAATTTTTTTGTTCGGCTTTACCTTTGTCAATGGCACAAACGAAACAAAAAAACAAAAAAAAAAGGTAGAAAGAAAAATCAAAATAATGTCACCAAAAATGTAAAAATATTTGCTCACGAAGTGAATTTTCTTTTATTTCTGTTGACTTTTCAGGGGTTTTAGTTAAATATGGCTTAAATATTTTTAAATGTGGTTTCAAATAAAGTTGAGTTTTTTTCTTTTTTTTAAACCGCCAATAAAACTTTTTTATAAGGCATTTTGTTGTTGACTTTATTAAATATGCGGCAAACAGAAAAAATAAAGATAGGAAGAAAAACAAATGAATTGTAATAAAAAAAAATTATTATTAGAACGAAGCGCATACATTTTAAAACCATTTCATGCGCTGAATATGTCCAAGGTATTTACGAGGATTGTACAAATAAAGAATACTCTGGGACAACCTATCATTTTATCAAATTACGACAGTCACATGCTTATTTAATCATTTGTTTGTAATTGATTTTCTATTTTCGGCAAACGGTCTATAGTCTCCTAGATCGAAAGGAATAGGAGCTAATGACGCTTTTGTTGAAATCAAGACTTAGTTTGAGCACACTTAGTAGTCCGTTGAGTTACCCAGTGAAACTATGTCTCACAGCTCCTTTTGCATACATACATACATATACACAATTGATCATTCAGTCAGTATTACGACCTAGCTTCTCACGCCACTTATGTTGCGTGTATTAATTTTATACATGAGTGCCGGGGACCTAGAGTTTAAAGTGGACTCCGAATGAAAGATTTTTGAGAAACTTTTTCATGCCAATTTTATTTTACTCTCAGGGTATTTTTTTTTGCCAAAAATCTGATGAGAGAAATTCGCCGAAGAAATATTTCTCTTCATATTTCGATTTGTTGGAGATGTGTGAGAGGTGTCTTGCTGATCAAGAATTTTGCTACATTGCCTGGCGTCTATATTTAATAGGAAGCATACCAATCAACTGTGTGGACTAGATCGCAGCAAAGTTTCTGTCAGTGTGTCTATTCTCACGGGTGATTTCATTTCATTTGCCATTGTGATCACATAAATTACTGGATTTATTAAAATTTGCTTATAAGTCATGCTTTAATACAAAGTAAAAGAAGTCGCCGTAGTCTTGTAGGTAGTGTGCTGGCTTATTAGACATGATTCCACGGTTCAGACATCTGCAAAAAAACAAATAATGAAAAAATATTTTATCGGCGACTTCCCCTCAGCACATTTCTGGGTAAAACTCTGAGAGCAAATAAAATCTCCATGAAAAGTTTCTCAAAAATCTTTCGTTCGGAGTCGACTTCAAACTGTAGGTCCTGCCACTCACGTATACAATTAACACACAGCATAAGCTAGATTATTATTATGTATGTTTGTAGATACTTACCAGTGATCAGCAATTAGTATTGAAAAAGATGAGTAGATTCGAATCATACTCTTAATTTCTAATACTTATACGCATTCATACTTATTTTAGTGTCATACTCATACTACTCATATTCAAAGTTTGAATTACTCATGGTACTCATACTTAACAACACGCATGAATTTATTAATTTCGACTCTCCATGACTCATTGTATACACGAATCACAAAATAAGTATGATTCGCGTATGAACACTACAATACTCACAAGAAGGTGGTGTGTTTGCTCTACTTGCCGTCTTTGTCTTTTTTGTTTATGTATCTTTTTTCTTTTTTGTAAATGCAACAATAACTAAGACTGTAAATTTTGATGAATGATTCGAATCACTCGAATTATTTATAAGTATTTTTCTAAAGTTATGAATCTAAATGAGTAGGCTTATTAATCAAACATATTTCGAATGGTATGATTTTGATGTCAACGTTGTACGCATACTCATTGCAACTTGTGCTGATAAATCAACGTTGTAGTGAGCATGAATGAATGAGGAGTTAAATTTCAATGTTGTTGACTCACTTATATTAAAAATTTCATGAGTGCTTATGCGTAGCGAAAAAGCGATTCATTGCAACAACCTAGCTTCTCACGTCAGCCATGTTGTGTGTTAACTTTATCAATGTATGGCGGGATCTACAGCTTAGTGTCGATTCCAAACGGCAGATTTGTGAAAAACATTTCATGGCAATTTTATTTTTTTATTTTTTTTGGGAGGACATAAAATTTGAAAACAATAAGACGAAAATGTTCGCCTTCTTTAACTTTACAAGCTCCAATATTGCTTAGATTTTATTACTGCCCCAAGTCAGTTCTAAAAGTCTGGGTATTACTTGGATTTCATGAGTTTCAGTACAGCTTCTGTATGCCTGAATACTTGTTTGGAATTCCTTTAAACTCTCTAGCTTGTGGCCTATAATAACACATAAATCGGCAGTATTTTTTTCTCTCTTTAAGAGACTTTACAATTTGCATGTCTAAAACAACGATATGCTCAATTGTAGTTAAATAAGCCATCAATTTGAGGGTAACCAAATATTGAAAGGTTTAAACGAAATGCTCTACAAATTAAATCACATGCAATATGACTGCTTTCAACTACCAAACTTAATGCACGTATACATGCACAGTGTGCATACATACATATTTAAAAACAGAAAAACATTAAGTTTTTATAACTTCCTTCGATATTAAAAATTCCCAATTTTCTGTTTTTTTCTTTTTTTTTCTTTTTTCTTCTGTTTTTGGCCCATCATTTTTGGCATATTTAAACGTTTTATTTTATTTTTTCTGCAGGTGAATATTTTGGTGGTTACGTTTTGCTTTTTTCTTTTTTGTTTTTTGTTTTTTAATGAAAGTTTAATGGACTATTTATACATTGAGTTTCTTTCCTTTGTGCTTTTGGTATTTCTGTAGCAGTTTTTGCTGCTTATTTTCCCAATTTTTTTTTTTTTTTTGAAAGGGGATTTCATGTTCATTCCGCATTTACGAATTGCATGAATTCAAGATTGAAAATAAAGAAAAAAAAATTAAGTGTGCCAACAAAAAAAAAAAAAAAAAAAATAGTACCAGGGCAGGGTACTATGCTCAAATCTAATGCAGCTTTATTACTTGCACCAATAGTCACATTAAGCTAAATCAGGAGAAATGTAGACACAAAACGAAATAAAATAAATCGTATAAAATAATAGATTTACCCTTAAAAATAAAATTTAAAAAAGAAGAAAGAAAAATCATGTTAAAATAATACCGATTCTTAGCTCCCATTTTCTAGCAGGGAAACAAAACACTTGGTCTTACCATCCCAAAACCCTTTGCGAAAAAACAAAATCCCGTACAACAGTTTTATGTTTACAGTAAAAGGGAGAAACTGCTGCAACCGTATAGGTTACACTGAAGCCGCTTTACAAGTGTTTTTTTTTTGTTCAAATTCGTTTATAAAAATTCGTAACAAAATGAACTCTAATGAAAGGTTTCAGCGTGTGACACTATTTCACTTAATGCACACATTACTACTGACTGGTCGGTCCTACAATTTCAATAAAACCAAAAAAAAAAAAAAAATTAGAAAAAACTTGGGAAAATCAAACCCAGAATGGGGGTAATAATGTGCAGAATAAAATCACAAAATACATGCCACCTTACAGCATATGCTGTAGTAAAGGGCCCTGGTACTAGATATAGTAGGGAGTAGGGGTTATGAAAAATACCGCAGCTTTATTTTTAGTGAGAAGAAAAAAAAAAACAAAAAAAAAAAATGGAAATGAAATGGCATTAGGAAATGTGTTGGGTTTTTATGGTTTTAAGTGTCCAAGTGTGTTTAAGTATTAAGAACAACAGATGAAGTGTAAAGCCACAAATCATGGTTGCAGCAGATCTGCCAACCAGCCAGCCAGCCAACCATTAAATGTAAATGTACCACCACCACCACCACCACCACCAAAGCAAATGCAGCAAAAATTGTTGAAAAATGTTGTACGAAACATATAAAAATAAAAAGCATTGAGCTTATGTGCTGCACAGGAAATTATTTGGTATTTGGGTTGAATTGTTCTTTTTTTACACGTTTTTTTAGCACAGAGAGAGGAGGAAGAATATTAATTGAAGATTTTAATGGGAAATTTAGAATTTGGAATTACATGCAGAATAATGCATTACACTCAAAATGTTCATTTGAAAATCAGCCACATATGTAGCTCTTGAGGTATATAGGATGTACTAGAAAGAAAATCCATAATTTTCTTAGTTAGCATCTAAGGTTCTATACGTGTGAGCTAGCCTTGCCTGAGTGCTCATTAAAAGCAACATTTGCCTGAAATTGGTTGAACATCAAGAAAGGTTTCAATTGGGAATTTCAGCAGTAAACGAAATTGTGCTATCCCATACATACATACTTACATAATTGCTCATTACAATCCTTCAGTCAGGATTACGACCTAGCTTCTCATACCACTCATGTTGTATGTGCTAATTTCATACATGATACGGCAGGACTTACAGTTTAAAGTCGATTTTTAAGAAAATTTTCATGGAAATATTATTTATTCTCAGAGTTTTTGCCAGAAATCTGCTGAGAGAAAGTCGCCGAGGTAACATTTTTTTATATTTCGTTTTGCTGGAGATTATCTGACCCGGAGATTGAACCGTGGTCTCATGTCTAATAAACCAACGCACTACCTACTAGACTACGGCGACTTCAATTCAATTTTTTTTATGAAAACAGCTAAAAAAGTTGTGACTGTGGCTTAGAAATGAACCTAATCTTTACTGATTTTAAACAAGTTTTTGACGGCTGTTTGTCGTTGTATGGAGATACTAAAATAATGCCACCCCCAATCCTCACATATTTTGGCCCATATTTCGTTAGGTGGATACGTGAACAAACAGAACAAACATGAGCAATAATCCACATAGGATCCAAGAGCTTACAACATATCCCGAAAAGCTCACTGGTTACTGTAGATTTTGTGAAGGCGGCATCATTGGTCCATTTTTCCATGAGAATGAAATAGATCAGGTCATCACTATCAACGACGAGTACTACAGGTCGATGATTTCCAACTTTTTTTGACCCCAATTAGATGATATGGAGACCTACTACATGTGAGCTTAACAAGACGTCACTAAGTGTCAAACAGCTCATGCCCCATTTGATATTCAATACAAGCGATTTGTGGGCATGGTCATCTCATGTAGTGGAGATGTGAAATGGCAATCGAGATTATGCGTTTTGATCCCGTTAGACCTTTTCTTGTGGCGTTTTCTTAAGTCGAAGAAGTATGCGAATAAACCACAAACCTTTTGTTTAACAGCCAACATAACACATATCATCGTTCTAAATACAGCCTGATTTATTGGACAAGGTTATGGAAAATAAGGCACTCGGGGTGCGCTCCACCTAAAGAAGCAGTAGCGGAGAACTGTACGATGTTATACTTACGATATTCAAACCTGCTTAGTCTGAAAAAGGTTTCTACCGAATGTACCTTTCTAATCTATTTTATCCACTCTGCAGAAAGATTCTGGTACCATTAGAGTTTAGTTAGCTTCTTCCCTAGTAAAATTATGTGTCTGCTTATTGCTCTAAATTTCGTCATGACCTGCGTGACCTCATTTCCCTTGATTAATCAGCTTTCCTAGACAGCCTTAAATTGACTTCGAGTCATCTCCATAGTGCTTAGATATCTGCCTAACAGTTCGAAAGTATTATTATGTTCCGTTTTCTGTACTCGCTGACAAAAATTGAAGTGGGCACATCTTCCACTTGGTAAATAGCTGCGAATTACCTTATGATCGTTGACGGGAGAATAATCTTGCAGGCATTATCCTGAAAGCAATAAAAACTTAACTTGAAAGCTTTGCCAACTTCAAGTATGCGAACTCTTTCCATTTAAATAGTGGAGTAAAACAAGTAGCTTTACTTCCAACGACTACATTCAATTTGGTGTTATGCTACACAAAAGATTGGCAACTTAAATAAAAGATCCTGTCTGACATGTTCTCAAGCAGAGGCCGAAAATTGTGTCAGAGCTAGGTTAAGCCAGATGGCTGCCAATGAAGCATTAAAAATAGGCGAGTAATATGAAAGTCGTCGTAGTCTAGTGGTAGTGTGTTGGCTTATTAAACGTGAGGCTACGGTCCAAAATCCAAGTCAGACATCTCCAGCAAAACAAAATACGTAACCAAAATTTCTTCGGCGACTTCCACTCAGCAGATTTCTGGCAAAAACTCTGAGAGTAAACAAAAATTGCCATGAAAAGTTACTCAAAAGAAACTGTCCTTCAGAGTCGACTTTAAACTGTAGGTCCCACCACTCATGTATAAAATTAACGCACACAACATAAGTGGGGTTATAATGACCAATTATGTATATATGTATGACCATAGTATTTCTAGTTTTTTCTGCCTGTACCAACATTTTTTCGTTCATACATTGGCATGCGTTTGGAATCGAATTTAACCAAAAAGTATTCAGAATATGATGGCAACATCAGCTAATAAATATTTGTGTTGTATAGAGATTACATAGTTTAGCATTCCATGATACTTAGCTGTAAATAACAACAGATTTTAACTCCGTAAGTGTGTAGAACTTAATTATAAAACAAAATAAATACTATGCTTAAAACCCATGTATCAACGTTCCTTTAACGCATGCAAACTTAAGCTCTACAACGACACCGAAGTACACTTGATTACTCTTTTTAAAAATATCCACTCAGACGTATGATTAATATTGTAAACAAAGCAAAGCGTACAGTATACATCACAGTGGGGACGACGAATATCTAAAAAAAACTGTTGCCTACTTTTAAGGGGACAAATCAAATCAATATCATGAATGCCAAGCAAGAACAAAGAAAAAAATGGACGCTTGAATATTTTTAAATTCTGTTGCAATAAATAATTGCAAGAAATTTTAATTTCAACATTTTTTTCGAAATACAGTTTAATATGGCTAGAGAGTCAACTCAACTCAATTTTAAAAAAGAGAGAATTATTTGCAAAATGTCTAGCCCCAGTATGTATATATGTACGATCAGATATTTCCATCAAAAGGAACATCCCCGCTGCAGATTTTCTGGCAAACACTCTCAGGAAAAATAAAAAATTTCAAAGAAAAATTTCTCAAAAGATTCTGTCCTTCGGAGTCGACTTTAAACTGTAGGTTCCACCAGTCATGTATAAAATTAGCCCACACAACATAAGTGGTGTGAGAAGTTAGGTCGTAATCCTGGCTTAGGGGTTGTAATGCCCATTATTTATGTATGTATGTATGAGTACTACAAAATATCTAAATTGATACTTATAACCTTCAAGATGTAGTGAGTATGCAATATATATACGACCACATATGTACATATATGCTGTAAATGGAGTACAAAAATAGTTTCTAAAGTCAGGTCAAAAATAGTTTTAAGAACGTGTGCTTGATTATCTTGATACATGGCTAATTAGAGCAACTGATGGGAAAAGTGGTGATAACTGTCAAAGATCTAAAGCACTTACGAACATTTAAAAGAATAATTGCAAGCAAAATAGTCCTTCTACGCTGATAACAAATTATTACGATAACTTTTCATATTTTAAACCTTTTTACATTTTCTTTGTATGTACAACATACAGGAAAATTATGGACAAATTTAATGTGTGAAAACTTTTCAAAGTTAAATAATGAAAGAATAAAAAAAAATGGAAAACATAAATAAATTTTGTAAGTAAAAGTTTTTACTTACTTTCACTGAATATTACAGTATTTTGTCATACATACATACATATCTACATACAGTAGAGTTGAAGAGTTTGGATATGCTGGTGAAATAATTATATTTTTTGCTTTAACTAAATAGCAGCAGCAGTTTATTTTATTTGAATTCCAAAGAAACAAAAAGTCTAACATTTAAATTGCCTCAATGAAATGTAAATATTATACAGTGTTGTGTATAAAAAAGTTAATGGCATAACATAAGCATCTTATGATGTGTTTGCGAATTACAAAAATAGAATAAAAATAAAGGATCTAAAAACAACACACACACAACACACACATCACACACATCACAGACTAAAATTAAATGTGACAGTTTTCTGTTTCGCCTTCCTAGCATGCCATGAAAATGATTACAATACAGCTGACACTGTTTTGACGACATAGGATATAAAATGATTTAAATTAATATTTCCTCCCAAAAAGAGGGCGAGAAAAAAATACGAAATATATTTTCCCTTTAGAAAATTGGAAAGATATTTCCGGTGTAAACACAGTCATCGATGTATATTCTTTACATTATTATTTATATTATTCATACGCAAAAACTCATCATTATCTTCATATCATAATAAATGAAATGAAATCTGCTCAGTTCTTGTCTCTCTCTCTGTCTTTCTCTTTCTCTCTTACTTTTATTATCCAACTCATTTCACTTTTATTTTTGCTTTTTATGTGTGTGTGTGTTGTTTATGTATGAGCATTATACGTGAGTGTGAATTAGTAAAACTTGTGAGTTTTTAAGACTATGACTTAATGAAACGATGATTGTAACAAATACTTAAATACAGTGCGAAAAGACATTAAAGAGACACCCACACACAATATACCCACAATTGCTTTAAGTTTTATTTGCAATCACATAAAAATTGTCTGCGTACGATATTATAAAGAAACAATAAATACGGAAGCTATCACGATTTCCTGGAGGAAGTAAATAATTTCATTGAAAATAATACCTGATAGTATTTCATTATTTCAATACTGGGCAAAGCTATCTTTATTTTTATAAACTCCTGGTATAACTTCGCCGTAGTCTAGTAGGTAGTGTGTTGGCTTATTAGAAGTGAGGCCGCGGTTCAAACCTTAGGCCACACATTTCAAACAAAACAAAATATGATAAAATATTTTTTCGGCGACGTCCTATCAGCAGATTGCTGGCAAAAATTCTGAGAGTAAATAAAATTGCCAAGAAAAGTTTCTCACAACATCTGTCATTCGGAGTTGACTTTAAACTGTAGCTCCCGCTATTCATGTATAAAATTAACACACACAACGTGGTCTGAGAAGCTAGGTCGTAATTCTGAGTTAAGAGTTGTAATGATCAATTATGTATGTATGTATGGCATAACTTCTGGGGAAATAGTAGACCCAGTTGCCTAAAATTTATTACACTTCTCTTGTTTAATAAGACCTAGGCCTTCTTGGGCACGCCTGATATGAAGACTGAAAATGCCAATCCCTTCACCTAATTAGATTTCCAATAATTTTAAAGATTTTACAAAATGTTTGAGATTGTTATTCAGCGTAAGTTCTCACTATGAGGATATCTTATTATAGGCAAAGTTGGCCAAATTTCTCCGAATAATATCTGGTTACACAGCCTCTACAATATTTCTCAGAATCTAAACAATACCACCAGATGTGCCAAAGCTTCTCGAAATCATAAACAGCTCTCCTCATGCTTAATTGCTTTCCTTGTGTATTTTAGGTCATATGCTTTTTGACGGTGCCAGTGTACTTATGTTTTTACATCTGACGCAAGCAAATTAATTTTTAAACCCTTGGAGGGTAGCACATTGGCTACATTTATTTCCATGCAGGTGTTCCTTGACAAACTCAAGTTTTTTCATGTTTCGTCGATTCTATCTGGACTCCAATCAATTAGTCCAGTTTCCTCAAGCCTGGTTTTAATTGTGCGATTTAAAACAGAGGCATTCAGTTAATGTTCCAATGCCATTTTAGCAATTGAAGGCCTTAATCTGTTGATATCGATAACTACTGGTTTGACAGCTGAGGATGCCAAACTGCATTGACATTTCTGTGCAGATTGGTTTGGCAAAGCATCATGTATCGTTTAATGCTAGAACAATGTCTCAAAAATTGGGAAAATTTTCTTTACTCACTGTCCTCCTTGTCCATGCCACTTAGAGCCTCTAAAAATCTTGTTGTGTTCAGTCTGCAAACTCTCAGTGACAGAATTATTGGAAAATTGGACTGATTGAATGGACTGTATGTCAGAAAACATGTACAAAAATAAGTGTACTGGAATTAACTAGCATATTAAAATAAATATAGCCGCAGTAGTCTAGTAGTAGTTGGCTTAATAAGCGAGATGTCTTGTATTTCTTTCTATTGAAGGACTCCTGGCAAAAAAAAAGAAAAAATATCAGAGAGAAAAATAATTTATCATGAAAAGCATTTTAATAAATCATTCAGAGTCGAATTTAAGGTCCTCTCACATACATAACATAATTGTTCATTACAATCCTTCAGTTAGGATTACGACCTAGCTTCTCTCATCACTCATGTTGTGTGAGTTAATTCTTATACATTTGTGGCGAGACCTACAGTTTAAAGTCGACTCCGAATGACAGATTTTTCAGAAACTTTTCATGGCAATTTTAGTTACTCTCAGAGTTTTTGCCAGAAATCTGCTGAGAGGAAGTCGCCGAAGAAATACGTTTTGTATTTTTATTTTGATGTCTGGCCTGGGGCTCGAACACTGGCTTTTCGTCTAATAAGCCAACACACTACCTATTAGACCACGGCGACTTCCTACTGGACACGGAATTTCCTTTTTGGCATCAAGTAATATCTCCAAATGGCAATAGATTTAGAGGATAAACTACACGGATAAACATTATGGATTGAGAGAATAAATGTTCGCAGTATTATAAAACTCTTAAAGACGACATTAATAATAGAAAAAATGAAACTAAAAGAAGGCGCAGAAATAACGAAAAATAAGTGAACGCTAATACTTTACAAGACGCTCATCCTCCCCGTGCTTCTTTATGGCGCAAAGCCATGGACCCTATTAAGCACTGATACAGCAGCATTGAGAGTATTCGAGAGAAAACTACTACGTTCCGCATTCGAGCTGTATGGGCTCCTCAACGACATCGACGTTGTGTAGAGTATTAACATCCAGCGGCTGCGCTGGCTCGGCCATGTCGTTCGAATGGAAGAGGATGCTCCGAAGAGACGGGTATTTAATGCGGACAACCTTGTTTATGTTCGAAATCGAGGAAGCCCTGTAATCGATTGCTATGACCAACTGGCGTAGTCGCGCAAAAAGCGGATGCGCCTGGAAGGATGTATTAAGGCAAGCCGAAATCATGGCAATTTTAATGACTCTCAGAGGTTTTATCAGAAATCTACTGAGAGGAAGTCGCCGAAGAAATATTTTCATATTTTCGTTTTGATATCTACATGGAATTTGAACCATGACCTTACGTCTAATAAGGCAATACACTACCTACTAGAATACGGTGACTTCTCTGTAAGCAGTTGAAGATAATATTCAACCATCATTGAAAGAATTATTGGAATATTGGACTGATCGAATGGACCATACATCAAAAATCATATTTCAATTATAAATGTCATAAAATTTAGCATCCGATTATAATAAATATTGTCATCGTGGTCTAGTAGGTAGTGTGTTGACTTAATAAACGAGTCGTGTATTTCTTTTTATTAAATATCTTCTGGCAAAAAATAATTTACCATGAAAAAAATCCTAATCAATCGTTCAGAGTCGACGTTAAATGTTCTGCCATTCATGGGTAAAGTTAATACAAACAACATGGGTGGTGTGAGAAGTAAACCTGATTAAAGGACTTGTAATCGGCAATAAAGTAGGCAGGTTATAGAAAAGAAATATAACTTCTCTTCAGCTATATTCGTTGCACCATAATTTTACGTTCACAAGTTTTTCAAAAACACCCGAATCTTGAAGGAAATTTACAATGAAAAGTGTACCTATTAATTCTGCCTACAATGTATACTAAAATACATTGCCAAACCCAACTAATATAGAAAAATGAAAGTGATATCACCCTCATACATATGCATACACAAACAACACTGCATGTCTCCTTCATATTTAGCTGAGTAAGAGTCATTGTACTTATGCGACTGTAACTCACTCTTTTTCGTTTGTTTATACGAAGTGTTTATTATCATTTGCAGTTTCCTTCAAGACTGTCTCTCTCTCTCTCTCTCTGTCTCTCTCTCGTTATAATGTTTGAATGTAACGTACGCCCATTTACATGTACTCTTAAAGACATATGTACGTTGAAAACAATTAGAGTTTCAGGCTGTTATATCCGGAGTGTTTTTTTGTCTTCTGTTTTTAATATTTTTGTTGGGTTTTTCTTCTTCTTTCTGTTTCTCTCATTCAGTTCCTTTACTTGAGCTTCTCAAACGCATGTTGTTATTAAATATTTACACTCAATTAAAAGATAATTTGTAAATAGCTTTAAAACATTTAAATGTTGTTTTTGATGTTATAATTTGGTTTTGTAAATATCTCAGAAGATGAAGCAGACACATGCAGAGAGAGAGAGAGAGAGAGTATAAGGCAGAGGTATATATCTCTCTTTGAATTGCTAGCAAGAGAATATATATGATTGTGTCTGTGTATGAGAGATGTAACTTGTTTGTATTGCTTTGTAATTTCTGTTTGTTTTTATATTCCTTGTGGATCATTAGAAGGCAATATTGGCAAGTTTTATAGTAATTTTGTGTAGAAAAGTTTATGTTTGTATTAAAAAGATAATTAAAATTTTTGTATTTGTATTCCCAGAAAAACTCTTAAAATAACTTTAGGGAATTCAATAAATTTATTAATCACTAACATGTGTCCATGAATTTTCGATTTTTGTATCGTTTTTCCAAAGGAATTAATTATTGAAATATTTAAAATAATGAGTTAAAGCTTAAGCTACTTTGTCAAAAATCTTATAAATTATAATATCGAAAAATTATTGATAAGCACATAAAAGCAATCATAATTCGTATATAAAAAAAGAAGTAAGGCTTAATTAACTGCAAAATTCTTTCTTTCATTATTTTAAATTGTTAATGATCTTTGGATTAGGAAATCCTTTAACAAATTGCACGGTACGCCAGTTGGTCACACCAATCGATGACAGGGCTTCCTCGATTTGGTCCTTCCAACAGATACAAGGTCGTCCTCTTCGTCAACTTCCGCAGATCTCCGCATCAAATACCCGTCTCGCCGGAGAATCCTCCTCCATTCGAATGACATGGCCGAGCCAGCGCAGCCGCTGGATTTTAATACGCTGCACAACGTCTATGTCGTTGAGGAACTCATACAGCTCACTGTTCGATCGGATGCGGAAATCATCGCCAACTCGTACTGGACCGAAGATCTTACGCAGTACTTTTCTCTCGAATACTCTCAAGGCTGCTGCATCGGTGCTAAATTGGGTTTGGCAGTAAATGAGGGCAACACAAAGTATATGTTATCGAGACGTAAGTAGAGACGTGCGGCGTATTGACTCTCAGATTACGGGCGATAAATATACTTTTGATACAGTCAAGGAATTTATTTATCTAGGCTCCGGCGTTACCACCAAAAATGACGTCAGTCTGGAGATTAAGCGCAGGATCACTCTTGCCAACAAGTGCTACTATGGTCTCAATAGACAATTGAGTAGCAGGTACCTCTCTCGTACGACAAAGCTCATACTGTACAATACGCTCATCCTACCCGTGCTTCTTTATGGCGCAGAGACATGGATCCTAGTAAGCAAAATGGAATTATTTTCTTTAATTAAAATAGTTTTTAAACAAAAACGTGGCATAATATGTCCCAGTGTTGTATCAAAATAATATACTCTCTTCTAGTCGCTGTGGTCTAGAAGGCAGGTTCAAAGCCAAAGTTAAACATCTCCTTCAAAACGAAAAAATAAAACATTTGTTTGACGATTTCCTCGCAACAGATTTCTGGCAAAAACTCTGAGGGTTAAATTGCCATGAAAAGTTTCCTCGAAAATCTGTCATTCGTAGTCCGTGACTCGTCTATAAAATTAACACTTAGAATATAAGAGGTGTGAGAAGTTAATATTGATTGAAGGTAGTTATGTTATAAATGTATTCTCTTAAATAGCATATGCATCTAATATGGCCTCCCTCCAATTTTTCATTCGGGTTCAGTTTTACTTACGTAGTTTTGATAGTTGGTTTTCCATGTAAGCAGCTGTTTGGTGTATTGCAGCAAGTTCTAGAATGTTAGGGTTGCCATTCGATCTTGTATTCACACCTCTTTCCTATCCAATTAATATACAAAAGAATAATACAAAAATCCAATAGGTTTTCACATAGCATGTTGGTTGTCGGCAACTACAGATGGTAACTCTATCATTCTAGACCTTGCCATATTGGAAAAATCATTTGTTTCACCTGAAAACGAAATATAAAATATGGTGAAGCTGGTTTATGGCAATAAAATGTATAAAAAAATTTGAATGGAAATCCAATAAATAAAAAAAATTGCGTAGTGGAGCTTTCTCTATTGAATAGTACTCTAAATTATTTGAGCATAATTTTTTTCTGAATATCTCTAAACAAGTGGTTTCAATGGGGTTTTATGGCTTCATATATGCGCAAATGTTTAACCCCAGGTCAGACATCAAAACGACAATGGGAGAAAATATTTCTTCATATCTACAGATTTCTAACAAAAAACTCGGAGAGTAACTGAAAATTGATATGAAAAGTTTCTCAAAAATCTATCATTCGGAGTCGACTTTAAACTGTAGGTCCCGCCACTCATGTACAAATTTAACACACTCAACATAAGTGGTGTGAGAAACTAGGTTCATAATCCTCACCGAAGGGTTGTAATGATCAATTATGTATATAAGTATGTTTACGATTTCTGTCCAGTGCTCGCTGTTAAAAATACAGATACAATGTTCAAATTCTAGTAACTGGGAATAGCCGCAAAACACCATAGTACAGTAGGCAGTGTGTTGGCTTATTTGACGCGAGTATCTCAAAAGTTTCTCAAAAATCTATTGAACGGAATCGACTTTATACTGTAGGCCCTACCGCTCATGTATAAAATTAACACACATAACATTGATGGTGTGGGAAGTTAGAACGTAAGACTGGCATGGTTGTGATGGCAACTCAGAATATCTCTTGGTTTCAAGTCGTGCAGGCCATAATCTCTCTTATTCTTGGATGAAATAATGTCTGCAATCAAATATTTTTAAACTTTTTTAGCTAACCAGGCTAGTGCTTATCTTTTGAGTGAATATTCCTATTTCATATCCGCATTAAAATGAAATATATCTGCTGTTGAAGAATACGTTTGTATATGGACGTGTGTTTCATAAATAATGCTTCAAGGGATTATGTGTAGCCACTTTTATTCCATTTTTAAATAGAGTTTAAAATTAAAAAAAAAAAACAATAACTAGAGTAACTAAAATCAAATCGAAATGTTTTACTTGTGAAAAGTTTAACTGTTAGCCTTTGCTGTACAACTTGACTTATTTCATTTTGCTCTGTTAGCCTGTCCCTTTC
Organism: Sarcophaga subvicina; assembly: GCA_936449025.2. Lineage (NCBI taxonomy): Eukaryota > Metazoa > Arthropoda > Insecta > Diptera > Sarcophagidae > Sarcophaga > Sarcophaga subvicina. The sequence goes on along the minus strand of OW388083.2, from coordinate 99,894,255 downwards.
ATACTGATTGCTGTCCAAAATAAAATAAAATATTAAAATGATAAAATCTTTTTTATTAAATATTTACCAAAAAAAGTTTTTGGGTGAAATTATTTAATTTTTATTAAACTTTTACCAATCGAATCTCCAACTTAGCTAACAACAAACAAACCCACACATCAAATCATATCATCATTGTCTAATAAAATTTATTTACTATACGTGTGTTTATTCATGTGTACGTTAGACATGTATGGTAGATATAGAAATAGGGAGAGAGAACAAGAGAGTTTTAATTAAAATAAACATGTCTTCATCTCAGATTTTTCATTATCCGGCATTTGATGTTAAAGTTTTCATACAATACATGATGCATGTCCAAATAACTCATTACATTTCAAATTTATCTCCCTCTACCTCTCTCTATCTCTCTCTTTCTCTTTCATATACAATAAATACCAAACCAGATACGGGTATAAAGAGTATTTACTTGCATGTATTGTGTAAAGCAGAGGCAATGAGAGAAAGAGAATATTTCAGTGTGTCCTTTAACAAGAAACATGATTTGTATTCATGTATCCAACTACTGGAACTATTATTTGTCCAACAGTGGGAAAGAGAGAGGGACAGAGAGAGAGAGAAAAAATTTTAATTTTTATTCATACAATGAAATTTGAAGGATTTTTGTTAAAAACAATACAACAGCAACAAAAGACACAGAAAAAAAAACAGAAAAATTTGTAAAACTTTTCCATTTCGTTCATTTATAAGCATATAATCATGCATGCTTATATGTGTGTGTGTATACGTAATGCTCTAAACATGCATTAGTTTGAGGGAGGTTGTGTTGTAAGTAAATATTCACATGCTGATTAGATAAACCATACAAATAGAAAATTTAGATTTTTGTTCCATCTTTTTTCGTTTTTTTTTTGTATATTCATGTGGTATTCTGCTTAAAAATTATTTTTTTTTGTGTCTCTTTCCCTCACACACACATATATTTGGTTATGTTGGTGTATATAAGTTTATGGATTTATTAAGGATGAATGTTGTTTTTAATTTAAAAGAATTTCTTAAAAAAAAAGGAAAAAAAATGAAAAACATTTTAATATTTTAATATATTTGTAACATTTATATTTATTTTTGTTAAACTATAATTGAGTTATTAAGAAATAAAATATTAGAAATAAAATAATAATAAATATGCAGAGAGATGTTCGATGTAAATACTGTTCATATAGGAAATTGAAATTGATTCAGAATTGTTTCAGGCAGGGAATATGCTTTAAAATGATTTAATTCTTTAGTGTTGTAACATTTAATGTATCGGGTCCGCCATCTAACGTTTTTTTTTTCAACTAGTGCTTAATTCGTGAATGGTAACACTTAGCTCATGTCTGATTTGACAGATAATTAGTTTTATCCATCCAATGCGTTTTCGCTTCGCTAAGTGGGCTTGCGATCGACTTACAGAAGATGCCGATTTTGGCAAAAAAAATCATCTTTTCAGATGAAGCTCATTTTAATCTTGGCGGGTATGTAAACAAGCAAAATTTTCGCATTTGGGACACAGAAAACCCGCACGCATACATTGAAAAGAAGACGCACCAAAAACGAGTCACTGTATGGTGAGGATTTTGGTCAAGAGGCATAATTTTGTTCAAAAAAATGGAAGAGTATGATATTGGCAACAGTTGGTTTCAACAGAACGGCGTTACGTGCCACACAGCCGAAGCTACACTCGATGTTTAGCACCCTGTTTTTGAAGATAGCATTTTCAGCCGCAGAGTTGATGTCGTTTGGCCACCTTGGAGCTGCGATTTGACACTGTTGAACTATTTATTTGTGGGGTGCCGTCAAATAGAAGTGTTACGCCGACAAGCCAGGGACAATTGACGCTTTAAAGGACAACATTCGTGAAGCCATTGGTGAAATACAGCTGCACACCATCGATAATATGCTTAAAAACTGGACCGATCGTGTAGGCTACTGCATGGCCAGACGAGGCAGCCATTTGAATGAAATTATTATCCATTATTAACCGGAAGGATTGTACTTTCAAATAAAAAATTAATTTGAGAAAATATTCAATAGTGTTTTTTAATGCATTTTCAAAAAAAAAATTTATTTGGCGGACCCTTTACATACGTATCAGAGATCAGCAACGAGCATTTAAAAAGATGAATTGAATCATACTCATAATTTCTGATACTTATACGCATTCATACTTATTTTAATATGTACTCATATTTAAAGTTCAAAGCACTCATCATATTCATACTTAACAAAACGCATGATGTTATTGATTTTGACTCTCCATTACTCAACATTTACAAGAATCACAAAATAAGTATGATTCCCTTACGAACACTAAAATACTCAATAAAAGCTCGTGAGTCGTGATTCGAGCTACTCCAATCATTTATAAGTATTATAAATATTTTTATAAAGTTATGAATCTAAATGAGTAGGCTTAAGAATGAAATACAGCCTGACTTCCAAAGTGTTAGTTGCTTTGTGTTTGAACAAAGTATAAAGCCGCTGTACAAAATGTTTACAATGTATACGATATCAAAACATCGCCAATGTGTATTTTTAACGCAGTCAAAAAGCAATCAGGCATCGGATTTATAATTAGTTGATGCATTATTTGGTAACTTTGCATATCTACAAAATTTATATTAATTACATACAAACTGCATACAAACTTTGTATTGATACATTTTGGAAGTCAGCCTTATTTTGAATGGTATGAGTTTGATGTCAACGTTGTACTCATACTCATTGCAATGAATCAGAGTACATAGTTAAATTTCAATATTGTTGACTTACTTATATTCAAAATTTCATGAGTGCTTATGAATAGTGAAAAAACGATTCATTGCTGATCTTTGGTTTAAACCCCGAAAAAACGCAAATATGAAAAAAATATTTCTTTGGCGTCTTCCTCTCAGCAGATTTCTGGCAAAAACTCTAAAAGTAAATAAAATTTCGATAAAAAGTTTCTCAAAATCTGTCGTTCGGAGTCGACTTTAAAGTGTAAATCCCGCCATTCATGTATACAATAAACACACACTTCATGGGTGGTGTGAGATGCAAGGTTGTAATCCTAACTAAAGGGTTGTAATGACCAATTATGAGTGTGTATGAAATATGTTTCTTTATTCAAGCTGTTTGTAAAGATAAAAGTATTAAAGCAAACAAAAACTGTGTCTACTTTTAATTCAGGGCATAAGTATTTTATCATTGTGCCATAGCAGTTGCTATTAGTTTTTTTCATTAGAAATCGCTTGAGGGTCCTATATGCAACTAAGGTATCCTGAAAATTTCATATCTGAAACCAGTATGTTCCTACACGACAGCGACTCATTCCTATAGCTACACCGTTTCTGAAAACCATATTCACTTAGTAGTCTTGGTCTTGTTTCTCATTGACCAGTGCTTTTCCAAACAAACAGTTCGTAAAGTATTCGTATCTAAAGACGGCTCTTCTCCTCAGGAATACGTACGTTCTATAATACAATGGCTAGTAATTGCACTCGTAAGTAACATGTTTATATTGTTGACAAAATGTAAAACAGTTCAGAGTATTTCACTTGCCTGATTAGATATTCTGCAATTGATGCCTGTAGAAGACTTGTTTCCCGTTTATCTTTTGCAATAAACTGTACATTGCAAAGCGAGAATTAATAGGTGCCTTTAAAAACTTTACCAAATTCATTAGCAATACATGACTAAGGCAGTCCAATTGATAAAGGAAACTTGCAGCAAGGAGAGTAACTCAAAGGCCATGTATAGCTAAGCAGTCCTCATTTTTCTTATTTTGACAAATCCTGGGTATTTAATAATTTCAACAATTTAGTCAAGATTACAACCTATTTTTACACAACACCCATGTTGTGTGTGTTAAGTTTATCAATGAGTTAAGGAACCTAGGAATGAGTTAAGGAACAAAAGATTTGAGAAACTTTTGTTGGCAAGTTTTATTTACTCCCAGTGTTTTTGCCAGAAGACTGCTGAGAGGGAATATTTGATTCAGATTTCATTTTACTCCAGGTGTTTAACAAGGGGTTTGAACCAGGCCATTACAACCCTTTAGTCAGGATTACGACCTAGCTTCTCACACCACTTAAGGCGTTGTGTGTTAATTTTATACATGAGTGGTGGGACATACAGTTTAAAGTCGTCTCCGAACGACAGATTTTTGAGAAACTTTTTTATGGCAATTTTATTTACTCTCAGAGTTTCTGCCGGAAATCTGCTGAGAGGAAGTCGCCGAGGCCTTATGTCAATAAGACAACACACTACCTACTAGACTGCAGTAACGTATAATCAATTATTTACTTACTTAATTGAATATGACAACCTTGTAATCATCGCCGTGATTACAACCTATCTTCTTCCTGCACCCTATTTGTGTGCATTTTATCCACGAGTGCCGGGACCTGAAGTTCAACATCGAATACGAACAACAAATTTAAGAAACTTTTTACAGCGATTTTTCTTTACTCTCCGAGTTTTTGCCAGAATACTGTTGAAAAAAGTCGCCGAAAGAAATATTTGTTTTGTTTGATGTGTCTGAGCAGGGGTTTGAACCACGGGTTCTTGTCTAATAAGCCCACATTAACTACTAGACTACGACAATGTTCAAGAAGCCATATAGTGCGCATTAATTATGTATGTACACTGTAAGCTTAATATATTCTTTATGAAATGAAAACTTAGTTTTTGTACTTTCCGTTGGCCAAACGTCTCTGGACGTGCTGCACAAGGTGGTTAAGGCAGTCCATCTGAGTTACAATTTCCTCAAATAGTCAAACTCAACATTGAAATTAGTGGGGTTACGTTAGATTAACACGAAGTAATGGCTGATTAGTATTGCACTTGTCAGCCTATAATTCCCTCAGATATCGGAAAGTCTTGGAATCCAAATCCAATAGCATATAATGTTGTAAATCGTCGCCGTAGTTTAGTAGGTAGTGTATTGGCTTATTAGACGTAAAGCCCGGGTTCGTATTCCAGGTCAGATATCAAAATGAGATATGAAAAAATATTTCTTCGGCGACTTCCTCTCAGCAGATTTCCGGCAGAAACTCTGAGAGTAAATAAACCTGCCATGAAAAGTTTCTCAAAAATCTGTCGTTTGGAGTCGACGTTAAACTGTAGGTCCCGCCACTCACGTCGAAAATTAACGCACACAACATGATTGGTGTGAGAAGCTAGGACGTAATCCTTACTGAAGGGTTGTAATGCCCAATTACGTATGTATGTATGTTCTACACATTATACCAGTTAGCAAAATAAGCTGAAGAGATAGTATGAGCTTACATTGGAGTTGACAGCACTGATCGAAGCAATTCTCTACATATAGATGTTGGTAACTGACTTATTGAAACTTAATTCCGGAACTCACATCACGGCTGTAATAATTCTCTTCATATACGTGTCTATAACTGTAGTATTGAGACTGAATTCCGGAAAAGCCTTTAAGGCTTTAACAATAGTGTTAAGATCCGCCAGTTATCAAGCATTTATTTAGAGCTCTTGATGTAGTTCTCCTGATCCGCTATAGTTACTTGCCTTAAGCTTGCTGTGTTCTCTGCTAGTCACTGAAATGTTTAAAAAATAGTTGAAAAAATTAATGATTCGCTTAAATCTCTGTTTCTATCAAATGTTGGAGTTTTATTTTGACAAATCTCAACTTTTTTCATTTCAATTGGCTTTCGAAGTCAAAAAAAACTTTTTTTGCATCTTCTTCTGTTAAATATTCCTTGAAACATTACTTAATTTGTACCCTTCGCTTCGCTTTGCTATTGTTTCATTTCGTTTTTCGAACATCTTTGACTTCATCGTGGAAATCATGCAAATTGTGAAACCATAAAAAATGTATATGAATTCTTAAACAAACACGGAAATTGACATCGTTTAAAGTGTTCCACTTAAGACAACTTTTTGCGATTTTTTTTTAACTTCGCCATTTTATTTCAGTTCTACTAGCATTACACCATATTCCACCTCGTTCTCTTCGTCGTTTATTGCCAGCGTTATTGCTGGAATAAAACGAAACAAAATAAACTTTATTAGCAACTTCACATGTAAAATGGAATCGCAGGCAGACGTTAAAGTTGAGAAGACGAAACTCAATAAAATGTTTTCGTTTACTTTTGTTATTCATTGTTGCATGTTGCAGATGTTGAAAGTTTTATTTCCTATTTTACTTGCTGCTGTTTTGATTGCAACGTTGACATTTCTTTAAGCATAAAATAAATGAAAATTTAAATAAAAATATAGGAAATTGAAACCAAACTTAGGTATCCAGAGAGGCGTTGAAGATTGTTACGTTTTTACTTTTTAAAAATGTTTCAAATATGAGCTCGTAGATTGCAAATAAAATAAAAATAAATTTGTCTTTCGTTTTAATTAAAAAACTTTTTATTCGCACAATTCTGTGTGCCACTGCTCACAACTTGATGTAAACAACAACAATTGCTTTTCTTTGTTATTCTTCTGTTTATACCCTTTGCATAAACAATAACAATTACTCGAAAATTATTCAACAGATCTCTGTAACGGGGATCTTTAAACCACGATTACACCCTTTAAATGCACCGCGTCTTCACACAAGATTGACTGAACTTTTACTAACTCAGTCGCCTGCTTTGCCTTGAATTTTATATTGCAAAGTAAACAGTCTGATGAATGTTCTTGAAGGCCAAGGTTCATGACTCCGCTTTCTCAAAGTCTTTATAAATGTAAACGTCATTGTTTAGTAGTCATTGTAGTACGATAACTTTTAAACAGGTTTGTTTACTGCATTGTTTTGTTTTTGTAGCTTTTGTTTATAATTTTAATGTTAAGCGATGTAAAACTAAAACATCAGTATCTAGATTTTTCATTTTTGTAACAATATTTAGAGGAACATTTTGGCAAAAAAAAATTTTTTTGATTTCAATTTCGTTTACGTTACTAAATTAATGTCGTTTAAAATCTTTAAATTGTTTGCTTAAACTACCCAACATTTTCTCTTGTTTTTGTTGTCGTTGCCTGCCTAAATAACATCTGATACAAAATGGAAAAAATATGGCAAGAATTTATATTTTTATAAGAGCAGAATAAGAATATCCATTTATTTGATTTTATTTAAGTCAAGGTCTTTTGCATACATTTTGCCTCTTGTTTTCGTTTTTCCATTTTCTGTTCTTTTCCGTAATGTTAACAAGAAAATATTTAAAGTAAAAGAAATTATCGTAGAAATATTCCTACAAATATTTGTTTAACAATTTTCTTTTTAGAGATTTTTTTCTTCTCTTTCCTTTTTCTCTCATGTTTCACTATATATTTTATGCCACAATTTTTCTTTTTTTCTGCTGCTGTGGCATAAAATATTTCTACTGCTTTCGGTTTTTATTTTATTTGTGTTTCACATATTTTTTAATGTTTTAACTTGAGTTTGTAACCTTGACTGAAGATATGCTCTGGCGTTTTCTTACGTTATGCTTGGTTGGTAACAATTTTTATATTTTTTTCGTTCCATTTTTACTACACTTTTTGAAATCCACCTCAAATATTTTCTTTTTCCTATTTTTCTTGCTCTTGCATATTGAGGTCTATATAAGTGCATACACACGTAAACAGATACATACTTTGCCTTACTTTGCCTATGTATAGGTTGCAATTTCTTTAAGGGCAGCAGCAAATGCATTAAACATGTGTGTAGTAAAGGTGCAGGAAATACAAGGGATTCAAGCGAATTCCGAAGATATTTCCATTAGAAGATAAAATCGGATTTGCGTTTTGGTTACAAAAAATCATTTTCAAATTTAAAGTTTATACGAGCATCATTTATACGGGAATTTTAAAGGGAATTCAGATTTTTATGTGCTTGAGAAAAATATTTAAGTCCTTCGTTATTCTAAAGAAAGTGCAGAGTTATAACACTCAATTGTAATGGTATCATGTAAAGCTAGATGAAACAGGCTTTCTAGCAAATAAACTAATAGATCTTATAGCACAATGAAAATTCCACCTTCCTGATCCAGTTACGCTTATATCCCATGTGGTATTTTACGTATTTACGTCTAACCGTAAATACATCCCTATGAAGTCTGATTGAATTCCTGTTTCTTCTCCTGACAGACAATTTAGGATCATCGTGGATATACGCATCCTATATATGGATGGTCTGCGGCATCAGACCATCTGCGTATTCTCTTGCGAAGAACCCATAAACTGTAAACTAAAATCCACGCAGTCCTCATGCGAACTTACGGGTGCTGTTAATAATCTGCTACATACATACATACATAATTGGTCATTACAACCCTTCAGTCAGGACTACGAGCTAGTTTCTCACTGCTTTCTGTTACATCCCCAAAACTATTCAGACCATACAATAAATATACGCCAAAGTGTCTAAGGCAAAACTATAGTAGGATTGAGCAAGACCGATGAAAATGTTGTACCGACTCCTCCTGTCTCTTATTTTGACAACTCATCACATAACATGAGTAACCAACACAAGTTCGACAGCAAAACTGGAGGAGAATATGTATAGTCTGCGCTCAAGTAATGTTGATGGCGCTTTACGAAGGCTTCGTCAGCACCAAATCAGATGTCGACTAAGCTGGGACAGTGCATGACTGCAGCTAAGAAAACATTTCTTAATACTCCAACAAAGATTGTAAACTCCGCCAATAAAACAAAGCTATCTCTGCAGCCAAAGAGCCAGTTAAAAAAAATCAACAAGCCTGTATTTGTATACCCCTTTGAGGTTTTACTAGAGACAAATCCTCTTTGGAACATACGCTAGTCTCTTAAGTGTAAGTACATATGTACGTACATAATTGGTCATTATAACTCTTCAATCAGGATTACGACTTAGTTTTCCACACCACTTATGTTGCGTGTGTTAATTTTATACATGAGTGGCTGGATCTACAGTTTCAAGTCGACTCCGAATGACAAGTTTTTGAGAAACTTTTTCATTAAAATTTTTAGTTACTCGAGAGCTTATACCAGAAGACTGTTCAGGGGAAGTTACCGATGAAATATTTTTTCATATTTCGTTTTGTTCGAGATGTCTGAGCTGGGGTTTAAACCCTGGCTTCATGTCTAACAAGCCAACACACTACCTACTAGACTACGGCGGCTGAGACCTTCCTCATCTAATTACACATATAATCCATATGATCGCCTTACGTGCTGATATGTATACCTGACAAATCCTATCAGAAGCGAAAATGACGCATTTCTAATTAGTCTGCTTTTGATTACAATAGGAACCGCGGTGCCTTAGTCTGGTTTTCCATGGAGCAGAAAATTTTGTACAGAAAGTACTGTACAATTCTTTTAATAGTCGTAATATGAATAGCAAGGACGCTCAAACACACCTTAAATCATAAACACATTCTTATGGAGTCCAATTGTCATACCGAAACGTCTGGTTCCCTTTCCCATACAGAAAACCCAGGAACATCTTGGATATACTGCAATTTGCTGCATCAGTTTCAGTATTATCTTGCGTTACACCACAAACTGCAAAGTATAAACTATGCAGTCTTCATGTAAACCTACCGATACTGTTAATAAGCTTGTTTAGATTTGTCTCTTACACTTTCTCGAAATAATACAGATCATGCACCAAAGTATCTAAGTCTACGCTCTAGTAGAACATGGTAGGCACAATGAGGGTGTTGCATCGATTCCGCCTTTTTCTTATCTTTACAACTCCTCCCTAACATGAGGAAGCCACACAAGAAGATGGTGTGTATCCCCTGCACTCAAAATATGTTAATCGCCCTCCATTAACGCCTTGTCCGCATTATTTTTCCCTTACATAATTGGTCATTCCAATCCCACAGTCTTTGTGTGTGTTAATTTTATACATGAGCGGCGGAACATAAAGTTGACTCCGAACAACAGATTTATTGAAGAACTTTTTCGAAGCAAATTTTATTTGGTCTCAGAGTTTTTGCCAGAAATCTAGCAACTTTTTTTCCCCTGGATAGCTAAATAACTTGAAATCCAAATCAGTGGCACAAGATGTTAACGAAGCTGGAACGGTACATGACTGCAGGTAATAAAACACTTCTAAGTACATTGGAGTTGAGAGCCCTGATCGATGGAAGTAAACACCGGCAACCTTAGTTTCAAGATATAACCCTCGAACTCATCTTGTGACTTAAACCTCCGCCTTGAAAACGGTGTACTCTCTCTGTAGTCAGAGTATTAGTATCAGTTTCAAAATAAGCTTTTACTTGTATACAGCTTCGAGACTTTACTGAAGCCTTATGCTAGAGCCAAACTCCCTGGGCAGGTTATACAGAGAAAATGGAGTGACTTCTTAAAGAATTTCAAGTTAATTTCAAGAAATTTCAAGTCATATGGAAAATTAAGATGAAACATTTTGTGAAACGGGAAAAAAAGATAGGAACGATGTACTTGGTGAAGGGGAACTCATATTTCCTCCATCGGACTATCCAGGAATAACCGCAAAATGGTAACCAGCATTTAGGCTTTGATTCAAAGTATTTGTAAAGATACCAGTAAAGCTTTGGGATTTAAAATATTTTAAGATTACTTTTTCACTGCATAACTCTTCTTCTATTTTAATTTATCAATCATTGTTATTTTCTTAGTGTCTAGACAACAGTTGGATTTTTGAATAATTTTTCTCTCGTTTTTTGCTCTTCGAAACATAGTTGGCGTATGATTAATATGGAATTAATTAAGCAAATTCACTATACGCCACAGTAACTAAAGAGAGAGAATTTAAATGAATTTTTCTAAGAAGAATTCTCAATCAATTTTAAACATGTTTCTGGGCTTAAGGTCTTAAAAAGTTGAATTTAAAGTCTTAAAGTCTTCCATTACATGTGGATTGTGTCAGCCAATGCTTTGAAACTTAACAAGAATTTTTAAATCATGTTCTAAAGAAATCAAAGCTAAACAGTATTCTTGGTAAGAAATGCTGCGGCCTTGTTAAAATACAAATTCTAAGCATTTTTTCAATGGAAATCTAAAAGAAAAAATTCCTACATAAGTTGCAAGTTGAACTGGTAAGCCAGAGTACTTAAAATAAACTACAAAAGAGTTTATGGCACAGCCACTAGAAACATTTTCTGTATTTCAGCATAAAAGAAATTCTTAAGTTTGTAAGCATTTTTACATTTTACAATTCGGTTACTATGGCAAAAATATACGACAGAAAGAGAAAGAGAGAGATAGAGAGAGAGAAAGAAAATAAAGAAAAATAAAATTTTAAAGCCTTTAAAGTAATGATGGCCCAAAGCCATGCATGTTTTCATTAAAAATTCACGTGAAATAAAACCTGGCAATACCTGGCGTAAAAAGAACAACAAAAACTGTCTTTAAGCCATAAAATTATGGATATAAAAATATAACAACAAATTAAACATTTTATAGGCCGCATAATGAAGTTGTTTATTATAATGAGAAAAACGATTCATTTTTTATTGTTAAAAATAATAAAAAAATTATATTTTCCACCTGGCCTATGAATTTTTTTTTATATTTTAATGAGTTTGTTTCAGGGTATATAGTATATGTACGTATATATATATATATATATATGTATCTGTGTTTCTTTAATTAGTCTAGACGACTTTTTGCTCCATTTCCTTTTTCCTTTTGCAATGGGCCTGAATGATTTTATTATTGCCTTACTTTCTCTATGATTTATTTTTATTTTATTCAACACAAAATGAAAGAATATAAAGAAATAAAAAAAAGAAAATAATAGAAAATGAAAGAAAGTTCGCCTTCTCTTTTCATTTTAAAAAGCAGGCTAACAAGCTGCAAAAGGTACAAAATTTTTCTTTAAAAACTGTGTGAAATGGAAATAATTTTGGTGAGGGGGGGGGGGGGGGGTTTAAGAAATTTAAAACAAAAAACGAACAGAAAAGAAAAGAAAACCCAGCAATTATTCTAAATTCAAAATAAAAAAGGAAATCTTGTAGAATGAAAAGTAAAAAATGAAATTTAATTGACGCATTTTCATAAAAAGCGAAATTTATTTCGAGTTAAGCAACAAACATTTGTATGTCATATCATCGTGAGTTCATCACACATTTCAATTCATTCATTCAATAAAAGCTCCGGTTTCATATTCCATCCACCTCATCGTTGAGTGATTTGATAAAGAACCTGGTGTGCTGTCCCAGATTTTTGAATCAGCAGAACAGAAATTACATTAAGAATGGATCGTTGAGAAAACTCTTTCATGATCTCATATTGGAAGTATGTCCAACATCTGGGCGGGACAAAAGGATTAGAAAGACCTTTATTTTATTAAAAAAGGATTTCTAAAATACAAAAGGTGAACATCGGCATACGTCATACTAAAACCTGAGAAAGATTAGGTATTCTAGAGGAATATATTTGGAGTCTTGATGGGAGCATTGCATTATGGGTGTCCACTCGAGTAGCATTAGTCTGTGACACCTCGCAAATGATTTCTGCAGAAACTCCAGGGAGGAGGAATAGACTGTTCTTCATCTACTGGGAACATGCCCGGCACTATGTCAAAGGAGAAAGAGACATCTTGGCGACTGCTAGATCGATGATCTGGGTGATTTGTCGAATATTGACTTCATTGGAAGCTCTAAGTGGTTCTAAGACTAGAGGATAATTGACATTAACTGTGGATCACAATGGGGCCTAAGTTCATCCATCCAAATCCAGTGGCCACTTATACCTACCTACCTACCTATCTTCACAAAGCGGATCCTAATTTTAAATTTAAAAGTAACAAAGTGTGTTTGAGATATCATAGAAAGATCAATTGACGCCATATAACATCTTTCATGTATCTGCCACGGCTTTATTGGTTGGAGTACATTCGAAATGTACAGTGTTTACTGATTTTAGCTCATTAATCAGGCTGAACGGCATTTATTACGTTAGCTTTGAGGACTTTTTAATTAAGTGTGAAGCGAAACTGCACCGGAAATTCAATTCATGAACATGATCAAAATAGTTGCATGATAGTTGCTTTGGAATTTATGTTAACTTTTCATTGTTTTAAATTGATGTGATGAAAAAAATCTTCTTTAGAGATTTACTAATGGGTCCGCCAAATAAGTTTTTTTTTTGAAAATGCTTAAAAAAAAACTACAGAATATTTTCTCAAATTTCTTTTTTTATTTGAAAGTACAATCCTTCCGGTTAACAATGGAAGATAATTTCATTCAAATGGCTGCCTCGGCTGGCCAGGCAGTAGCCTACACGATCGGTCCAATTTTTAAGCACATTATCGATTGTGTGCAGCTGTATTTCACCAATGGCTTCACGAATATTGCCCTTTAAAGCGTCAATTGTCTCTGGCTTGTCGGCGTAACACTTATCGTTGACGGCACCCCACAAATAATAGTCCAACGGTGTCAAATCGAAGGTCCGAAGTGGCCAAACGACATCAGCTCCGCGGCTGATAATGCGACCTTCAAAAACAGGGCGCAAATCAACGAGTGTAGCTTCGGCTGTGTGGCACGTAGCGCCGTCATGTTAGAACCACATGTTGCCAATATATTCCTCTTCAATTTTTGTGAACAAAAATTCGTTCAACATGGCCCGACAACGATCGCCATTGTCTGTAACGGACACTTCTTGCTCATTTTCGAAGAAAAATGGCCCAATTATGCCTCTGGACCAAAATCCGCACCAAACAGTGACTCGTTTTGGGTGCTTCGGCTTTTGAATGTATACGTGCGGGTTTTCTGTGCGCAAAATGCGACAATTTTGCTTGTTTACATGCCCGCCAAGATCAAAATGAACTTCTTCTGAAAAGATGATTTTTTTTTGCCAAAATTGGCATCTTCTGTAAGTCGATCGCAGGCCCACTTAGCGAAGCGAAAACGCATTGGATGGTCAATTGGCTTCAACTCCTGAACCAATTGGACTTTGTATGGAGTCATACCAAGGTCTTTATGCAAAATTCTTCTCAATGATGTCTCCGAAATGTTCAATTGTTGAGAACGACGGTGAATTGATGTTGATGGCGCTTAACGCACACTTTCTGCCACAGCAGCAATATTCTCGGGTGTACGCACTGTTTTTGGCTTTTCACGCTTTGGTTTATCGATGAGTATGCCAGTTTCTTTCACTTTTTTCACAAGATAACGAACATACGGAGCTGACGGTGCTTCTCTTCTTCCAAAATCCGTACGCAATTTTCGCACACATTCTGCAACATTACCATGATTTTCAAAGTAATGTCGCAATATTTCCGAGCGTTGTTCATGTGTATACACAACGATATTCATTCAGCGGAAGGATACAACTAATTATCTGTCAAATCAGACATGAGCTAGGTGTTACCATTTACGAAATAAGCACTAGTTGAAAAAAAACGTTAAATGGCGGACCCGATACAACTACAAGGACCTTCATTGTATCCTACAAATGAAATTCAATAAATTTTTTTATTTTTTAGTATAATTATGTATTTGAATAGTCAAGCCCCAATAAAAGCTCCGGTTTCATATTCCATCCAGCTCGTCGTTGAGTGATTTGATGGAGAACCTGGTGTGCTGTCTCCAGATTTTTGAATCGGCAGAACAGAAGTTCCATTAAGGGTGGATCGTTGAGAAAACTCTTTCATGATCTCATATTGGAAGTATGTCCGACATCTGGGCGGGACAAAAGGATTAGAAGGACCTTTACTTTATTTAAAAAGGATTTCTAAAATACAGAAGGTGAACATCGACATACATCATACTAAAACCTGAGAAAGATTAGCTATTCTAGAGGAATATATTTCTAGTCGTGACGGGGCATTGCATTATGGGTGTCCACTTGAGGAGCATTAGTCTGGAACACCTCGAAAATGATTTCTGCAGAAGCTGCAGGGATGAGGAGGAAGAATATACTGTTCTTCATCTACTGGGAACATGCCCGGCACTATGCCAAAGGAGAAAGAGACATCTTGGCGACTGCTAGATCGATGATCTGGGTGATTTGTCGAATATTGACTTCATTGGAAGCTCTAAGTGGTTCTAGGACTAGAGGATAATTGACATTAACTGTGGGTCACAATGGGTCCAATGGGGCCTAAGTGCATCCATCCAAATCCAGCGGCCACTTATACCTACCGACCTACCTATCTTCACAAAGCGGATCCTAATTTTAAATTTAAAAGTAACAAAGTGTGTTTGAGATATCATAGAAAGATCAATTGACGCCATATAACATCTTTCATGTATCTGCCACGACTTTATTGTTTGGAGTACATTCGAAATGTGCAGTGTTTACTGATTTTAGCTCATTAATCAGGCTGAACGGCATTTAATACGTTAGCTTTGAGGACTTTTTAATTAAGTGTGAAGCGAAACTGCACCGGAAATTCAATTCATGAACATGATCAGAATAGTTGCATGATAGTTGCTTTGGAATTTATGTTAACTTTTCATTGTTTTAAATGGATGTGATGAAAAAAACTTCTTCTTTTGGGTCCGCCAAATAAGTTTTTTTTTGAAAATGCTTAAAAAAACTACTGAATATTTTCTCAAATTCCTTTTTTTATTTGAAAGTACAATCCTTCCGGTTAATAATGGAAAATAATTTCATTCAAATGGCTGCCTCGGCTATGCAGTAGCCTACACGATCGGTCCAATTTTTAAGCACATTATCGATTGTGTGCAGCTGTATTTCACCAATGGCTTCACGAATATTGTCCTTTAAAGTGTCAATTGTCTCTGGCTTGTTGGCGTAACACTTATCGTTGACGGCACCCCACAAATAATAGTCCAACGGTGTCAAATCGCTTTCAAATAAAAAAAGATTTTTGAGAAAATATTCAGTATTTTTTTTTTAAGCATTTAAAAAAAAGTTATTTGGCGGACCCTTTAGTTTCATCAGAATTTATGTTCACTTTTCATTGTTTTAAATTCATTTGATAAAAAATCTTCTCTAGAGATTTACTATGTTTTAAAGGTTTTCCAAGATAAAGATTTTTCTTTCTTTCTTTCGTTCAAAAATGAAATATTTTTTGATTGTTTTCGTATGCCCTCAGATTTCTTACAACAATTTCATTTATATTCTTTTTAAATATTTTTTTGGCTACGTTTATGAGCTTATTTGATCAAGTCCAAATGATACAAGTAAATTAAACATTTTATGTCCATTGTTTGTTACGAAAGGAGAAATTTTCTTTTTAAGTTTTGCTATGTATTGAAGCTAGGTATTGTTACCAGAAACTAACTCATCGTTAAGCAAAACATGTACGAGTTTTTGGTTTTTTGCTCTTCTGTTGTGTATTTTTAAAACTTAATTTTCGTTGTACGTTCTGTTCAACAACTTCCTTATTTTCTATGACATATTCTACGATTTTTTTTTATTTTCCAACTGTAAACACAACGCAATTATCAACTTAATTTTTAGTGAATGTTTTTCCTTTTTCTTATATTACTGTTGTTTTATTCTTTTTGCTTACCAAAAGAGATAAAAAATAACATCGAAAGAGCTGCAAGGGAATACAAAAAATAGAAATAAAACAGAAACAAGCCAGCAAATAACAAAGAAAAGTTAGTTTTCTAAACTTGTAATTAAGAATACTAATTAGCAGGGCAACAACAACAACAAATAAAAGCAAATGGCAATACAAATATAAACTTGGCCATAAAACGGTTAGATGGTATAACTGAGTTTTGGGCGAAGAAACACAAAAACCCCTTGAGAATTTCCAATATGGGAGAGACGCCAATCGTTAAAGCTGATTCAGCTTTGTTCCTTTAAAATATAAACATACTTTGCAAAGAATTTTAATTTAAAATTGTTTGAATTTTCAACCACACTAACCATAAATGTCTTAAGAAGCTTAATAAAATAAACATTTACGACTTGGTATACAACATTTCGGTGTTTCTTTTTCATTTTTCTCGAAATATGTTATCTTTCCGGGCTCTTCTAACACAACACTGTTACTGCAATATTTAATAATTAGAAATATTTCTTTGTAAATTCTCTCCCTCTCTCTCTCTCTCTCTCTGAGTGTTTTCCCACACATACACTCACACAATATAATATAATGTTATTTGAAATTATATTTCTCAAGAATGTTGTTCTTTATTATTCCATTAAATTCTTATGAAGAATGAGAAAATTCCCATGAAGCTGTTTTAGAAGCCAACAACTGTAATGCTAGGTTGCAGTCTGACTTGCATGTAATTCAGCAACAGTTATTGCCGGAAGTGGTAGATGGTTTTATATTCGCAATAACCTGTTTTATATAATGGGAGACTTTTTAAGAGCTAGAGGAAAATTTTTCAAAAAAAAAACATAAAATTCAGAAAAATGCATGAAATCTTTATTTGAATCGATAGTACGGTCCATATAATTTAATGTTTGAAGATTATTTCATGCAAATGTTGACCGCGACTGCGCCTCAAATTGTCCATCCGCTTAGACCAATTTTGGCATACTCTTTCCAACATTTCGGCCGGTATCTCACGAATAAATGCTTCAATGTTGTCTTCCAATACGTCAATCGAAGCGGGCTTGTCTGTATAGACATGAGTTTTAATATAGCCCCACAGAAAATTGTCTAAAGGCGTTAAATCGCACGATCTAGGCGGCCAATTGACCGGTCTCGAACGTGAAATAAAATGTTCACCGAACTCGCCTCTCAATAAGTCCATTGCTACGCGTGCTGTGTACCATGTGGCACCGTCTTGTTGAAACCACATGTCATGCAAGTCAAGCTCTTGCATTTTGGGCAAAAAAAGTTGGATATAATCTCATGGTAGCGCTCACCATTCACAGTTACCTTACGATTCGCAGCCTCTTTGAAGAAGTACGGTCCAATGATGCCAGCAGCCCATAAACCGCACCAAACTGTGACTTTTTCTGGATGCATTGGTAGCTTTTGCAATGCTTCAGGCTGATCTTCACTCCAAAATCAACAATTCTGCTTATTTACGTATCCATTGAGCTAAAAATGAGCGTCGTTGCTCAAAACAATTTTTCGATAAAAAAGTAGATCTTCCGTCAACATTCCAAGAGGCCATTCACCTAGCTGTATTTTGAAAGGCTTCACACCTAAATCCTTCAGCAAAATTTTCCACGTTGTTGAGTAACAGATGCCCAATTGCTGCGAACGGCGCCGAATCGATAGTTGATGGTCATCATTAACACTGGCCGATACAGCTGCGATATTTTATTCAGTTCGCACTCTACTTAATCGTGTTGGTGGTTTAATGTCCAACAATATAAATTTGGTGCGAAATTTAGTCACAATAGTCCGAATAGCCCCTTCAGTGGGTCGATTAAACTGACCATAAAATGGAAGAAGCGCGCGTTGAACTTTCTTAACAGAGCACGCATTTTGATAAAAAAATTCGACGATTTGCAAGCGTTGTTCGTTTGTAGGACGATTCATGGTTAAATTATAGACCAAACTGAAGATGTTTGACAGTGAAACAAAACACGAAACGTGCGTGAGATGTTTAAACCAGTGTTGCCAAAAAGATAATGACTAAAAAATCACCCGTTATTTTATGGAAAATCATTTGAAAAAAATTTATTTTTCAAAGAACCATTTCAGGTGATGATATAAATTGAACCTCATGCTGATTGGTTTTGCTGCGGAATTGTTAATAACTGGTTTGATTAGAAACGAAGCTAAAATAGAAATAGAATGGCGAATAGAAAAAATAGAAATAAAAATAAAATAAAATCTATAAATTGAAAAACAAACAAATATTGAATGAAACCTTATTATAAACATAATATGCCATACATGACGTATGATTGATATTATATCAGTACTCATGTAAATCATACGCCCCCTGGTAACTGAAGTGTAAATATAACCAAGAGTATTAAAAAAATAACTGCAGGAAGTGGGTTGTATAAAGGCTACTACATTAGAAAAAAAGACAATTTAGAAGTCAGGATATTCAATTCATCATAAACATTTAATAATAATAAAAAAAAAAAAAAAAAAAAAAAAACACACATTTCAGCCAAAAACATCATTTCGAGATTGAGTGGGTGGTTTACAAAATTGTTGGACTTTGTTATTATATTACTGCACGTATTCGCCGTATTCTAGTAGGTAGTAGCTTATTAGACATAAAGCCCGGATTCGTATTCCAGGTCAGACATCAAAACGAAATATGAAAAAAAAAATATTTCTTCGGCGATTTCCTGTCAGCAGATTTGTGGCAAAAACTCTGAGAGTAAATAAACCTGCCATGAAAAAGTTTCTTAAAATTCTGTCGTTCGGACTCGACTTTAAACAGTAGGTCCCGCCACTCATGTATAAAATTAACACACACAACATAAGTGGTGTGAGAATCTAGGTCGTAATCCTGACTGAATGGTTGTAATGACCAATTGTGTTATGTATGTATAAGTATCAGAAATTATTAGTATGATTCGATTCTGCTCATCTTTTTGAATACTCATTGTTGATCTCTGATGTGAACTTATTAACGAGATCAAGCGATTTGAATTCGCTATACATTGTCTTCTGTGGTTTTCTTCAGTCCCAATTGCATGTCAATTATTCACGCCCTATTGCGCTATCTGCCACACAGCTCGTGCCGCATTGGATATCCTAAATGAATGACTGATGAGAGCATGGTCATCTCACGCGGAGGTATTGCAAACTCTACACCGAGATTGTGTCATTTGACACTATCTTAAGTCGCAAGCGAATCCAAATAAATCACGCCCTACCGCGCTAATTGCAACACAGCTCTTGCCACTTTGGATAGGCAGCTAAAGTGACGTGAAGGCATGGTCATCTGATGTGGAGACGTTTTGAACTGTCCACCGAAATTGTGCGATTTGTCATCATTAGACAGTTTTTTTTTTGATATTTCTTAAGTCAGTCCACAAGGCACAGTAGACCCCATTGCCATTGGTCTAATTCAGCCTAATTTATCGCCCTAAGTCATGGAAATTTGGATATTTTGCATGTGCTCCACCAAGAAAAGCCATGGCGAAGATTTAAGTGATGTTATATTCGCCATATATTCACACACACTTGGTTTTATTTAAATTTAAGGATATTAAGCGCTTAATGCGAGATTTCGATTTCTATGTAGTTTGGTTATTGTAATTTGATTTTTGTTTATCTGCACACGTAATTTTTTCTTGTTTTGTTGCCTTAACTTGTATCTTATTTTGTATGCTGTTTGGTTTTCTTGTTCTTTTTCTATTCTGCGTTTGCAACAACGTGATGTTGCGCAGTTATTTTTTAAAGTCATGGTGCTCATGCTTCGTCTTGGTAAGTTTTCTTCATGGCGCTGATACAGCAGGACAGCATTTTTAATTACCTTCCTTAGGTGTCAAGAAATTTGTTTCTGCCACCTACACTGTTGAAGATGGATTTCATTGTTGTTTGTTCTTTGAGCTTTTAATTACAATTTGAGCTTTGAAGTCGCCGTTGGCTTATTAAACGCATGGTCTTGGTTTTAACCTCAGTTCAGACATCTCTAACAAAACGAAAGATGAAAAATATTTCTACGGCGCCCGTCTCTCAGCAGATTTCTGGCAAAAACTCTCTGAGAGGAAATTAGAATTGCCAAGAAAAAGTTTTTCAAAAAGATCTATAGTTCGGTGTCAGCTTCAAATTGTAGGTTCCACCACTCATGCATTAAAAATTAACACACACAACATAAGTGGTCTGAGAAGCTAGGTCGTCATGCGGACTGAAGGGTTCTAATGATCAATTATGTATGCATGTGTATCTGAAGAAACTGAAGACTGAAGAAACTTTAAAAGAAATTTTGATAGAAGTTTTATGGTGGCCAGTGGCTCGTCTTGAATTATTGTTTACAATAATTCATTCAGACTTAAGCTATTTGACGATGCATTGGAATGCTGAAAAACTGTTGGATTTTATTTTAAATTTCGGGAAATTGTATCCTTATCACTCTACCCCTGTTTGATTGATTTTTAATACTGAAGTATTCAAATTTAAATTTCCTATGAAACTAATGTCATAAGTTTTCTACTTTTTTTCTGTTTCCTTAGACAATAATTACATAAAATGTAATTGAATTGAATTTAATTTCAAAATAATTATTTCTCTTATTCTCTCTCTTGATTCCCTGTTTTCCTTTCGTAAATAGTTGGAAATAATACGGCAGAATACAAAAAAAAAAGTTGAATGAATAGAAGAATAATAACAATGAAGTTCTCCCGGAACAAAGACGATATTATGCTCATTGAAAATTTTCATGTAAAAAATAAGGGAATAAATAAAGTCAACGAAGTAAGGGAAGAGTAAGCATAAAAGGAAGCATTATTTAAGAAAATTTCAGATAACAAAGAGCATCATCATCATCTTCTACCTTGAACACGTAAAAGGGATGCATTTACTTGCACATACAACCCAGGAATGAAAACTTTAGTTTCCTTTAAAAGACATTGACTTCATCATTTAAAGTTTTAAGCAAATAAAACGAAAAGGGCGTAGAGAGAGAGAGAGAGAGAGAGAGAGAGTGAGAGAGAGAAAATAAGGAAGAGAGTAAATGAATGCTAACGTCTTGTGTTAGTAAAGGTGCTGGTACAAATTAATTTTAACCCTTAAAAGCCATTTCAGTCTGCTTATGCTGTCAATTGCACAGGGTTTTTGAGCAGCTCTTAAGGTTTAAGTGTATGAGTGTAGGTAGATTGGTAGGATGCTGATGCTGCTGATAAGGCATTAACAACAATATTGTTGAGATTATATTGTAGAAAGTGCTAATGTAAGTTTCGTTCGTTTCTCTCTTTTTTTCTTTTGGCGAATATCTTATTATTTCTCTTCTCTTTCTCTCCCTCCCTCCTCTTCTTTAGACTTCTTTGTATTTATTTTTATGCTGTACTCAATGTGAGTAGTGTGTGTGTGTGTGTGTGTGTGAGTTATTTTCCATATTCCACTTTTAAGTATTTGTCTTATACGGCAAAGAGAGAAAAAAGAAAAAAAGAAGAAAAAAAAGTTACATGACAACACCTGCTGTTGTAAGTTTTCAACGTAAAATACTTGCAATTGTTAAAACGGAAATTGCAAAAGTAGTTTCTTAATCCCATTCTCAGCTGCAGATTTAACTTGTCGCCATTGTTATGCATGCCGACAGAGTGTGTGAGTTGTCGCCATCGTAAGTGCATCCAGATGCCAGCATCACTGCTGTTATGACTGTCATGACTGAATGCCTGTCTAGCAGACTCTCTCTCTTACGGCTTTACTGGCTGATTTCTGGAGAAGAACATGAATTATATTTGCAGTTCGTATTCGTATTAATTTGTTGAAAATTACATGACAATGAAATCCATAGTGATAAGTAGTACGTACGTACAGCAAATGTTGCTTGCAGATGATGACAATTTCAAATGCAGCAATATTGTTACCAATGCTCTGATTCTTAGCTTTCCCATTTGCCGTAATTACTTAAGCTGTTATTCGTAACGGCAAGGAAATGCAGTGCATTAAAATATCTTAACGGCCATCATTTATTTTTCAACTAACAACTTAGGTTTTTCCAATCCTTTAAGCTTATCTGATAGGCTTAAGTTCTTTTCGTAATACAACCATAATCTCCATAAATTTCTTTTTTAAATTAAAAAATTTCTCTTTAATTTCGGGAACACTGTAATGTTGCGAAGAATAAAATTTAATCAAGATGTTTGTTATGGCATAGAAGTCGCCGTAGTCTAGTAGGTAGTGTGTTGGCTTATTAGACGTAAAGCCAGGGTTCGAACCCCAGGCCAGACATCAAACCAAAATACAAAAAGCATATCTTTGGCGACTTCCTCTCAGCAGATTTCAGGCAAAAACTCTGAGACTAAAACAAAAAATTGCCATGAAAAGTTTCTCGAAAAACATGTCGTTCGGAGTTGACTTTAAACTGTAGGTACCACCACTCATGTATAAAAAATTAACACACGCAACATAAACGGTGTGAGAAACTATGACGTTGTACAATGGGTCAATTCGACCTCCGGCTACTGTACTTATCTTAATTCACAATTACACGTCCTCTAACCTAACCTAACCTAACCTACATATAGTTTATACATATTACGTACATATATTTTATTCAAACGTTGAGCTTAATATTACCATCCTCAACACAAAACAATTTTTTTTGAATGCAGTTCTACGAGTATTGAATACAATACCTATGAACCTATTTTGTTAAATATTATTAGAGACAATCAAATTTAGAAACATTTCATGGAAACGATTAAATTAAATTTATTTTTAGTAATTTTTTGTTTTTTAATTAAAACTATATTTTTGTGTGGTTGTTTTATCTTTTTCGGCTGGAACCAATTTATTTTCAAAGTTCACCGTATTAGCTTATTGGGCGACAGAATATTTTAAATAAATATGCGGGAGATTAAGTTTCATAATAAAATTATTTATTAATACACTGAGTTACGGTAAATAAAACTGTTAAGCATATAATAACTTGTATATATTTACATTATTTACGTAGGTTGGTTAATAAGTTTGGAAATACTGAACCGTTATTACTGATCATTTTTTGTTACAATTAAAAAACATAATAAAAAAATTTACTTGATTGAGAAATGCTACAGTGAACATTTTGACAAGCAGGTTTGGTAAACAATTGTGCAGTCCGTCTCCAAAATAGAATTTTTTATGACGATATGTGACGTCTCTCATTAGTAGAGGTACTACAGTCTTGGATGGCATAATTACAGCTCCCATGGGGGAAATACCAATCAAAAGACTAGAAATATATTTTTTATGTAAAGTTTACGGATGGACTACATGTGATTTAGATTTAGATTTTATTATGCAATAACATAAAAAAAAATTTCAGGTTTTTTGTGCTCCAAACAAATATTCCATTTCGTTTCGAAAACTATTTAGCTATTGCGAATGTTGTTTAACCTTTTGGTCTGTAGTCTGTATAAGAATCGAACTCAAAGAGCTTCTATTGTAGGTGTTGCACCCTAATTTTTCCGCATTAAATTTCGAAAGATCATCTTCAGATAATCTTTCCATTGAATTTTCAAAGTTCCTGTTATGCGTTCCTATTTACCGCAGGTACGCTATTAAAACATATTTTCGACAAAGTACTTTTACGCATACCAAGCATAATTTCACCTAGTCCAAACAACATACCTACATACATATCAGAGATCAGCAATGAGTATTCAAAAAGATGAGTAGAATCGAACCATACTCATAATTTCTGATACTTATACGCATTCATACTTATTTTAATATCATTGAACCTCTACTCATATTCAAAGTTTGTAGTACTCATCGTACTCATACTTAACAAAACGCATGATGTTGCTGATTTCGACTCTCCTTTACTCAACATTTACAAAAATCACAAAATACGTATGATTCGCATATGAACACTACAATACTCACAAGAAGGTTGTGTGTTTGCTTTGCTTGCTGTCTTTCTCTTTCTCTGTCTTATTTTATTGTGAATGCAACAACAACTAAGACTGTAAATTTTGATGAATGATTCGAATCACACGAATCATTTATGAGTATTACAAATATTTTTCTTAATTTATGAATCTGAATGAGTAGGCGTATGAATCAAACATGGTTCGAATGTTATGAGTTTGATGTCAGCATTGTACTCATACTCATTTCAACCTGTACTTAGAAATCGATGTTGTAGTGAGTACGAACGAATCAGAGTAGTTGAATTTCAATACTGTTGACTTACTCATACTCAAAATTTCATGAGTACTTATGAGTAGCGATAAAACGATTAATTGCTGATCTCTGGGATGTAGATAATTGGTCATTACAACCCTTTCAGTCAGTTTTACAACCTAACTTCGCACACTACTTATGTTTTGTGTGTTAATTTCATATATGAGTGGCGGTACCTATAGCTTAAAGTCGACTCCGAATGACAGATTTTTGAGAAACTTTTCATGACAATTTTATTATCTCTCACAGTTTTTAGCAGACTTGCAGAACCGGAGCCAAGCCAAGATTGTACTTTAATGCGTATAACAAGGTTTATGTAACCAAAGATCTCGTGATGCATTTGCCATTTAAATTGACTTTCAAGGCTTACGTACTCTACGATGCAATTTTTCCTCGCAAACACTACAAACGCTTACTTTAAACTTTCCCAGTCGCCCTACGTAAGCATATAGAATTTTTGGTCGAAGTATATTATTTTATATATCATTGGCATTAGTTTTACAATAGAGTACAATATTTAAATATTTATTTATATTATTAATAAGTAATAAAGAAAAGTCAAGAATTTCATTTAAAAATATTCATTCATATTGTGTAAATATTTATAAACTTAACGTAAATAAATAAATATTTAGCATAATTAAAAATTCTTTTGTAGAATATTAAAATATTATTGGCCTATCGGATTAAACAAAAAAAGAAAAAAAAATTATTAATAAAAGTGTATAAATTTTAATAACGAATCTCTAAAATATTGGCATAAGTATGCATGTATGGTATGTATGTTTGCTATTGGGTGATTATAATAATAAAATAATTATTTTATTATTAATTTATGTTAATAATTATAAAAGCATAAATGCAAACATACGTACACAGCACACATGCATGAACACATACAAGCAAAGTGAAATAAATTAAATTACAAATCCAAACATATCATAAATATTTAATAATATTTTATGTTTATACAAGTATTTTAATTGATTTTTTGTTTTTCTTCTTCTTCTGCTGATTTGTTTTTTTTTTAAATAATAATTAAAACAATTGAGTTGAGTTAGTAGCTAACGAAGCCATTAGACAAATAAATTTTTCAATACTTTCCTGTAAATTGTGTTGCTGGGTAATCCATTCTCCAAACTGCCACTAAATATTTAATAATTTATGTATGTATGTATACACGCATGTGTGCTTGTTGGCTAAATGTCGATGGCTAATAAACATTTTAAATTGTCATGAAATAAAAATTATAAAATAAAATAATTCATGTGTTAGAAAACAATTAAAATAGAAACACTTTTTTTTAATTAATTAATGAACTTTAGGTGGGTAAAAGCGAAGTGTACCAGAGGCAATGCTTTGGACTTTTTTCCTAATTTGGAATTTGGTACCTGTAGATACCTTTCCAAGTTTACAGATAAAGGATTTCTAAACCACAAATTGTTCTATCAAATTTTCTCAACATAATGGGACAAAATTCAGGCTCTTTTTTTTAGATCCTGTATTAATGCCTTGAAGTGGTTTCACTCTAGTGTACTGGCTGTTGTTCAAACCCCAGGCTGAATACCTCTAACAAAACGAAATATGAAAAAAAAATATTTCCTCAGCAACTTCCTCCCAGCAGTCGTGTGGCAAAAATTCTGAGAGTAAACAGAACTTCCATAAAAAGTTTCTTAAAAATCTGTCGTTCGCAATGGACTTTAAATTTTGGCCTAGCCACTTATGGATAAAATTAACCCACACAACATGGGTGCTGTGAAAAGCTAAGTGGTTATCCTGACTAAAGTATTGTACTGACTAATTATGTAAGTAATTCTAATGCCTCGGAGTACCTCTTGTTTAGTATTTGAGAAATCTCATTCAGCTCTATACTGTCACTCTATTATGGCTCAGCAGTTAATAATTGTCAGCTTTCCGGGCGAACTGGACTGTGAATTGTATTGAATGTTTATTACACTGGAATTTTTAGGATATTGCATTCAAGCATTCAAGAGCTTTGATTAGATGACAACAAAATATGGTTTGTCTTTTGGTAGAGACAGCTCTTTCGATAAGGCCACCTGCATATAGCAACATTTTCTTGGTGGAAAGGTTTACCATACACTCCGAAATGATGGTTAAAGAGTACGATATAATTGAAGGAGACAGTACTAGCGCGTTTTGTGATTATAGGCGACAACCATCACGACACTGGGCGCTCTTACATAATAACTTGTAGAATAACATTTGGCTGCTACGAGTCTCTTTAAGAAAAGATAGAACCTTGAATTCCAGAAAAGGAGGAATTAACATGATGTGTAGTACAATCACAAAAATTTCAAGCAAATTTTCTACGATGGAAGCTCCAGTGGAAATTCCCTGCAAGCTTGAGCGTGACAATATGATTATCCACCCCATTAACACTATATCGGCAACTTCTCAAAAGCAGTAAATGTGGTGAAGACTATATACAGAATGCATATAAGGACTGCTTAAATTCCAAAGCCCTATGCCCTCTTTTGCTGTTGGAATTCTTTTTGGACATTGTATTTCCGGTAATCGTGCCACATATGTATATTGGTCCGGATCATATGGCCAATATTTTCTGCAGGAGTTGCAAAGCTGGCGAAGTAGAGGAATTATTTAGTTCTTCTTCTACTTTGTACACGCCCAGCGTTATTTCGTGGGAGAAAGATGAAACTAGACTTCTACTATCCTGAAGAGTGTATTGGTGTGTCTAAAACCGACACAGAAGTCACCGTAGTTTAGTAGCTAGTGTGTTGGCTTATTAGACGTAAGGCCACGGTTCAAACCCCAGGTCAGACATCAAAACGAAAATATGAACAAAATATTTTTTCGGTGACTTCCTCTCAGCAGTTTTCTGAGAGTAAATAAAAATTTCCATGAAAAGTTTCTCAAAAAACTGTCATTCGGAGTCGACTTTAAACTGTAGGTCCCCGCCACTCATGTATAAAATTAACACACACAACATAAGTGATGTGGGAAACTAGGTCCATAATCCCGACTGAAGGGTTATAATGACCAAATATGTATGTATGTTATAATATTAGGTATTTAGTAAGAGGATTTGACATTTTTGGTTGTGATCTCAAACACTTCAACCTTCACTTACTTCGCTCTCATTATTCTTAAGCAGTTGACGTTGTCCAAACATGATAAATAGGAACAGAATCCAAACTGCTTTTGCGCCTTGTAATAAATCCAAAGAGCATTTCTTATTCAGAATAAATCACGTTGTACGTTGTACTGGTTAAGGCTCAGAAGTTTAAACTTGTCATCATTTTTGGGGAACTATACATTGGCTACACGAGAATCCTGAATAAATTGGTAATTTTCGGGAATGTTGACTACATGACACCACAATAGATAGAAGAATAGCGAAATGGTGTGACACACCTCGTAAATGTCTTTACTGATCTTTACTGATGGCGTAAAACTGAATGAAGTAAAGGCATATTTTCGAAATCGGAAGGAATAGTTCACTCGTTAAGGCCTTTTCCCATTTTTCATGAGAAAAGTTGGCAAAATGGATTGAGGTGCTGATTATTTAGTAGGATAATACATTTATAGTCGTCGTGATCTAGTAGGTAGTGTGTTGGCTTATTAAACGTGAGGCCTCGGTTCAAACCCCAACTCACGCATCTCCAACTGAACGAAATATGAAAAAATATTTCTTCCGCGACTTCCTCTCAGCAGATTTCTGGCAGAAACTCTGAGAGTAAATAAAATTGCCATGAAAAGTTTCTCAGAAATCTGTCGTTCGGAGTCGCGCTTTAAACGGTTGGTCCCGCCAATCATGTATAAAATTACCACACACAACAAAAGTGATGTGAGAAACCAGGTCCATAATCCTGACTGAAGGGTTATAATGACGACTTATGTTATGTATGTATGTAATATATTTGAGAGACACGCTAGGCTCGTGTACAATAACCTGTGAAGCGGTATTTTGCCGACATGAGGCTTCCAATATGATAACAGAATGCTTACGTCATATGGATACCGCTACACAGTGTATTCGATACAGTGGTATTCCAAAAAAAACCAGAGTTTATGAATTGATGAGATGTGTGCTACAACTAACAAATTTCAGAAGAATTTACCACAGAAGGAACCACATCGGGATCTTGAAAACTAGGGTATCACAATGTGGTTTTAAATTTCATTACTGCTGCATGGGTAATTCGGAGGACAAACAAAAAATGCAAACGATTTCCCCAAGTTTATATAGAGAGCTCGAGGAAAGTCTACCCCAATTCCAAAGGAATACTAATGCAATACACATTGTTGTTGATCACATGGTTAATAACTTCTTTAGAAGTATCAAGGATGAAAATGGGAAGAAAACAGTTCTTCAGGTATTTTTTATGGTATTTGTAGGAGAAGGAATCAGCTTGATTGTTACCATGCCGATGATCTCATTGGGCAATCACACACGAGAACAATTATGCTGGCACAAAATGGCAGCTTGTAGAAAAGAGAGGTGAGGTGAGTGGTTTTTTGCTGGTATAATTTTTCAACCAGCTTCTATCCCACACAAACCAATACATAAATAACACAAACATTTATAAAACAGCAGGTTCAGAAAATTTTTTTTGTATAGAGCATATTTAGTCTTTCGTTGTGCATTAGAGTACATGTATACAATTTTATGCCAGATGAAATAGTCTCGTGTGTAGTTGAAAGAACAAAAATTGTGCGGCTTAAAAAATAGTCTCGTGTGTGATAGCCCAATGATTTGCATGAAACGGATGTTAGGCAACTGGTTGCCTTTCTTATCAAGCAAAGAATCATTGTCGTAGCATAGTGGGATACACTTGGCTTGATTGTGTTTTCCTTTATAGATAGCATTGTGGGGCATACCTACTTGGATTTTATTATAATAAAACCAGGAAATTTTTTGTAAAATTCTTCGTAGTTATGCACCCACTACATATTAACTTTTTTTGTTATTTGGAAACATCTGTAGGAAGATTTATTTTTAAAAATCCTTCAATAAATTGTATTAAAACTGAATAATTTTTCCTTCTCTTAATATCATAAAGTATTGTTTATGATATTTAAAGCTCATCTACTAACAATTTCTCTTCCTTTTTTTTTAAACATTTTATAACAATTGTTAACAAAGTGGATTGGATTGATTATTTGTTTCATTTTTTTTGTTTCTATTTTTTTGCATAAACTGTTATGGTTGTTGTTGTTATCGAATACTGTTTGTTTAAATAAACCAGCAGGATTTTTATATTAACTTTTTAAAATTTTTGTTTGTATGTGTTTATACACATACACGTATGATATAAACAATAAAATGTCCTGAAGCAATAATAATTAAATAAAAGCAAAAAAACCTAACGAAACCAATATGGCAAGGCAACAACAGCAAATAGTATTTTGTTAAATATACACTTACATAAAAGCTATGTGTGTAGGTAGGTAAGAGAAAGAGAAAGAGAGGAATAAGTGAAGGTGTGTGTGTATGTGTGGTGGTGGTTTATTTAATATTGAATTTCAAACTAACAAAGAGCCACGGTATGCAAAATTTTTTAATTCCACCAATAACTGCTTTTGAGTTTTTGCCAAACCACATATACACACATATGTACACATACATAAACATGCACACATATGGGTGATTTTTTAAGAGCTATAGTAAAATTTTTCAATAAAAAATACATAAAATTATTTGAATCCATAGTACGGTCCATATAATTTAATGTTTGAAGATTATTTCATTCAAATGTTGACCCCGACTGCGCCTCAAATGGTCCATCCGCTTAGTCCACTTTCGGCATACTCTTTCCACCATTTCGGCCGGTATCTCACGAATAAATGCTTCAATGTTGTCTTCCAATGTGTCAATTGAAGTGGGCTTGTCTGTATAGACATGAGCTTTAACATAGCCCCACAAAAAATAGTCTAAAGGCGTTAAATCGCACGATCTAGGCGGCCAATTGACCGGTCCCGAACGTGAAATAAAATGTTCACCGAACTCGCCTCTCAATAAGTACATTGTTACGCGTGCTGTGTGGCATGTGGCACCGTCTTGTTGAAACCATATGTCATGCAAGTCAAGCTCTTGCATTTTGGGCAAAAAAAAGTTGGATACCATCTCACGGTAGCGCTCACCATTCACAGTTACGTTACGATTCGCAGCATCTTTGAAGAAGTACGGTCCAATGATGCCACCAGCCCATAAACCGCACCAAACTGTGACTTTTTCTGGATGCATTGGAAGCTTTTGCAATGCTTCTGGCTGATCTTCACTCCAAAATCGACAATTCTGCTTATTTACCTATCCATTGAGCCAAAAATGAGCTTCGTCGCTGAACACAATTTTTCGATAAAGAAGTGGATCTTCGTCCAACTTTCCAAGAGCCCATTCACCAAAAATTCTGCTCTGCGGTAGGTCGTTCGGCTTCAATTCTTGCACCAACTGTATTTTGAAAGGTTTCACACCTAAATCCTTCCGCAAAATTTTCCACGTTGTTGAGTAACAGAGGCCCAATTGCTGCGAATGGCGACGAATCGATAATTGATGGTCATCATTAACATTGGCCGATACAGCTGCAATATTTCCTTCAGTTCGCACTCTACGTAAGCGTTTTGGTGGTTTAATGTCCAACAATGTAAGTTTGGTGCGATATTTAGTCACAATAGCCCGAATAGCCGCTTCAGTGGGTCGATTAAACTGGCCATAATATGGAAGAAGCGCGCGATGAACTTTCTTAACAGAGCACGCATTTTGATAATAAAATTCAATGATTGCAAGCGTTGTTCGTTTGTAAGACGATTCATGGTTGAATTATAGACCAAACTGAAGATGTTTTACAGTGAAACAAAACATGAAACGTGCGTGAGCTGTTTAAACCAGTGTTGCCAAAAAGATAAGAGCTAAAAAATCACTCGTTACATTTAAAAGTTTCTCTCAATTTATATTAAAAAAATTGGTAAAAAATAAAATATAAAAAAATATCATATAAATACACTTAATTTGTTACAGCTTAAAACAAAAAAAAAAATAAAATAAAACAGGGAGAGAAGAGCATAAAATGAAAAGCGATAACGTTGGCTAAAAGAAATTGTGGTATTTTGTACTTTTAACGATTGGGAATTAATTAAAAATTCCAACAAAAAGAGCAACAATACATACATAGTGAAACTCAAGTAATTATAATTAAAATAAAATAAAATAAACCAACAAAAACAAAATAAAAGGAAAGAGAAAAAGTTGTTTTTTTTTATTGTTGAATCCACAGCTATACGTTCCAATCAATTTTAATGAGTTTAAAACCAAGAAAAGCAAATCAAAATAGAAAACCGTTGCTTGCTTTAGATACAAAAGCACGGGGATAACTAGCATTAATCAGCTACTATTGGTTTCAACTTTTTATTGAATTTATTTTTTATTTTAATTTTTTTTTGTTAGAAAATTGAAAATAAAACACGAACAACCCAATTGAAAAGCAAAATTTATTGAATGTTTAATAAGGGAATAAACGGAAAATAGATCGTGGTCAAAAGGTAATGGTTTAATTGGTTTCAAGGAAATTATTTAATTGGCATTAAATATACGATACAACCAGAGCAGCAGTGTTAGGAAGCAATACTTCACCACAAAACTGGGAATTGTTTAGAAATTATTTTTTTTTAATGCAACTTTTAAATAATTATTTAGAAAAAATTTTTAAAAAAATAAAAAGCTGATAATAACATGGTATTTTAGCAAGGATGGATATAAATTAATACGAACAACAAAAATGAAAAAATTCTGTCAGAAATTTTAATATTTGAACTCATGCATCCTTTAAATACATAGGTACCAGAGATCAGCAATGAATCGTTTTTTCGCTACTCATAAGCACTCATGAAATTTTGAAAATATTGGCAAATACTCTGATAGTAAAGTAAAATTGCCATGAAAAGTTTCCCAAAAATCTGTTGTAGGTCCCGCCATTTATGTATAAAATTAACGCACACAATTTGGGTGACAAGGGAAATTTGGTTGTAATCCTGACTAAACGATTGCAATTTCCAGTAAGGTAAGGAAGTGATAAAGGAGTAGTGAGTTGGTTTGTGGACCGGAAGGAGTGCAGTTTTAAGATTTATGAGGACTTGTAAGTGGGGTTGATTGGTCACGGGTTTACTGTAAGTAAATTGTTGATTGAAGTTGCCGTAGTCTAGTGTAATGGCGGCAGAAACTATTCTAGAACTGCTTCAATATTCTTTAGAGATATACTGTTGCTTTTGGTCACTTTTATATAAGATTACTTATGTATGAAGTTGCCATCGTCATCTAATAGGTAGCGTGTTGAGCCAAGATTCAAACCCAAGGTTAGACATCTGCAAAAACTCTCTAAGAGTAAATAAAAATTGCCATCAAAAGTTTCTCAAAAAAATCTGTCGTTTGGGGTTCAGTTTAAACTGTAGGTGTTGCCACTTATGGATAAAATTAAGATTGTATGTCTGTATGGGTGATGTGAGAAGCTAGGTTGTAATCCTGACTACAGAGTTGTAATAGCCAATCAAGCAAGTAATTAATCTATACATACAAAGAGAATTAAAATATTTTTCTTTTCTCTTCTGCTACGAATATGATAACGAATCTGATATTTCAATTTCTTGTTGATTGTTTTCATTTAAATTTTATGGATTTTAACACCTACTCGTAAATATTTTTCATTCCGGCAACATGTTTGTTTTTTTTTTGTCTGAAAAATAAAATCAAATCAAATAATAACGTAAATAATATTGTAAATAAGTTGTTAAGTCTTCATTTAAGAAACTGTTTTAAAAACAAAGGATTTCTTGATTTTTAAAGCTTTCATTTACGATTTAAAAATTTCTAAAGATTATCAAACAATACAAATAAAATAAAATAAAAATCAAACATGCAACAAAAAATGTAAATCTAGCACCTTGCAAAGGAATACAGTGAAGGGCATAAAAAAAGAATTAAACAATAAAATTTTAAGCGGCATCAAAAAACAAAAGAAAAAAAGGTGAAAAGGGAAGTGATTTAAATATTTAAGCTATTTTTAGTATTATTGTTGTTGTTGTTGTCGTTATTATTTCTTTAAATATAAGTCTAAAAGCCAATTTGTTAAATAAATTTCAAAATATTAAATCCCCTTTATTTTTAATACTTTCTTTCCCCATGGAAATATTTGCATATTTTTCCAAGGGAAACTGTTTTTTTTAAGGCATAAAGATGCAAAATTTTAAATACCATTTAACTATTTGCCTTTAAAAAAGTTGGATTTTATTTGGGTATTCTCAACTGGTTTTCGGTTCTTTACTGTATCCTAAATAAACAGAATCCTTTCGAATTTAAATACACTCGTTTTCTTTTCTTCTCCTTCAATTTGGTTTCTCTCCTCTTTTTTTGCGTTTACACACATGCATACACAATAAAGCATTTGTTTACGTACAGTTACTTACAAATATTTAATAGAAAATATGTATAGTTTTTCTTTTTTTGTTATTATTGTTGTTGTTGTTATTGTTATTGTTTACAGTTTATATTGTTTAAACAGTAACAACAAAAGTAACATATGAAGAAAAGAAAAATAAATGTTACAATTTCATTGTGTGGTATTACGTACGCATACATACATATGTATTCATTTATATATATTTAAACATATACATACATACATATATACATATGTATGTGTATATGTAAGTAAATAATTGTTATTCTTGTTCTTTTAAGAAATAACACAACTTAATACATATGCAAACTTGTATTATATGCTGCAATATGTTGAAAAGTAAGCCAAAAAACAATATCTTAAACAAAGATGCCTTTATGCCATAACGCATAGCCCTACATATATATACATACATACAGTGAAAATCAAAAGGAACCGTACACTATGGGTAAAATTCTAACAATCACCAAACTCAACTTTTACCACTTCAGGGGAGTGCCCAAAAAAATTTGACAAAAGTTTGAAATTTTTTGTTTTTTTTTTGTTTCAATTTTAAAAACTGAAACAATTTTTAAATAAAAATAACGGTAATTTATTAATGTATATTTTTTGACGCTCACTGTACGTCCATATTTACATTTATTCACAGAGTTGTCGAAGAAATAACAGGAACATGGCAAAAGTTCAACGAATTTCATTCAATTCTGAAATTGCTGTAGTCTAGTAGGCAGTGTATTGGTTTATAAGACGTGAGGCCGTAGTTCAAGCTCTCGAACATAACGAAATATGAGACCAACTTTGCTTTCGGCCTAAATATAAAGAAGCTTGGTATTCTATGCCTCATAGAAATAAATTACTTACCTATTCATTGATTATTGCAACACTTTAGTCAGGATTACAACCAAGCTACCCACACCACCCACTTCTGTTTGTTAATTTTATCCGTGAGTGAGGAGACCTACAGTTTCAAGTCGACTCCGAACAACTGGTTTTTAAAAAAACTCTTCATGGCTATTTTATTCTACTCTCAGCGTTTTTGCCAGAAATCTACTAAGAGGCAGTCGACGAAGAAATATTCAATTTTCGTTTTATTGCAGACATCTGACCTGGGGTTTGAATCTCGGCTCAGTACACTACCCTATAGACGGCGACTTCATACATAAGGAATCTTATATAAAAGTAACCAAAAGCAACAGTATATCGCTGAAGCATATTGAAGTGTCTTCAGAATAGTTTTTGCATTCGAGTTTATGATCAAAATTCGGCAAATTGGTGACGCTTCATTTCAGTCATTTTATGCCGTACATGATCGCCCGTCCGAGTGGCTATTTGGAATAACAATGCATTGTTGCCGGACCACAGCAAAGCATTGTACAGGAAAGCATTGTAGAATACTCTAATCAATCAATTTTTTTTATGCTGTGTTCTTCTACTTTTTGGACATGATTAATCGCTTGAAGACACAATCTCTTGGAGATACAAGGCATAGACTTACATTGTACATATACTTACTTATTACTTACTTACTTAATTGGCCATTAACAAGCCGATTAACGGATTTCGGCCTGCCGTAACACATTCTTCCAGACGCCTGCTTCTTGAGCGCCTACGCCAGTTGGTCACACCAATCGATGACGGGACTTCATCGATTTGGTCCTTCCAACGAAAACAAGGTCATCCTCTTTGCCGACTTCCGCAGATCCCCGCAACAAATTCTCGTTTCGCCGGAGCATCCTCCTCCATTCGAACGACAAGGTCGAGCCAGCGCAGCCGTTTTATGTTAATACGCTGCACAACATCTATGTATGTCGTTGAGGAGTACATACAGCTCACTGTTGGATCGGATGCGGAAATTATCGCCAACTCGCAATGGACCGAAGTTATAACGTAAGACTTTTCTCTCGAATACTCTCAAGGCTGCTGCATCAGTGCTTAATAGGGTCCATGCCTCTGCGCCACAAAGGAGACCGGAAATGATGAGCGTGTTGTAGAATATTAGTTTTATTGTCTCTGCTATTCAATTGCCTATTGAGACCGTACATAGTACATGTACTGAGACAAATATGTAGGGTTTACAAATAAAACAAAAATTAAATGATCAAAGACCTGCGTTTCTTTATGACAAGAACAGGAAACTGACACATCCTCCTCAGACTCACAGCTTCTGCAGATGTCATTTGCCGGAATGATGAGTTTGTCGGTATGCCTACCAAAAAAGGCCGGTAAGAATATCTAGTGCGCGAAACATGGCCATGCGATTTAAACACAAAAGTGACTCGGTCTTTATCTTATCCATACATGTCCAGCAATGTTTAGCAATATTGAACGTACCCTCCAACGAGATTGATCTTCCCTATAATAAATACGGATAATATTAATGTTAACTGAAGCAATTGGAATATCATGGCATGTGGTTTCAACAGGATGAAGCAACATGTTACACAGCGTGCTTTAGAATTGATTTACTCAAAGAAACTTGTGATAATACGGTAATTTAATGCAATAATCCATTTAATTGGCCATCAAGATCATGTGATTTAACCGCATTGGAATATTTTCTACCGGATTTTGTAAAATAAGTTGTGTATGTCGGTAAACCAGAGATCAGAGAGATTGAACATATGAAAATCAACTTTCCAAGAGTTATTAGCGAAATACGGCCGCTAATTCTGCTAAAATTGTACGAAAATTTGTACTTCTGATTGCGTATTTTATGCGGCAAACGTTGCATTTAGTTTTCTAGGCATTTTATCGTTTTTCAAGCTTAGCAGTTAACTTGTGTACCGAAATACATTCTAAAGGGTGTTTTTTATAGAGGTATAGAACTTTAAGTTGGCATTACTTTTCAAGATGGCGACCGATTTAACAGCTGTCAAGTGATTTATTCTCAGTTTGGTTTGGCAATTCATCGTGAATAGACTCACGCCTGAACAACGCTTGCAAATAGTGCAATTTTATTTCGAAAATAATGGTTCTGTGCGGAAAACGTATCGCGCACTACGTCCATTTTATCGTCGACAAAATCGTCCATCAGAGCAGTTAATTCGATTAACCATGGAACGTTTTCGCACCACGTTTACTCTTATTGATAACTCGCATCCCCAGAGACGCTGTACGATGCGTACAGAAGAAGCTATTGCTGCTGTAGAGCGTAGCATTGAGGAAGACCCGAATGAGTCCATCCGCCATCGAGCACAGGAATTGGATCTGTGTCCATCCACTTTATGGAAGATTTTGCGGAAGGATCTTGGTTTGCGTGCTTACAAAATCCAACTCGTGCAAGATTTGAAGCCAAACGATCATCAAGTAAGGCGTAGATTCGTCGAATGGGCCCAAAACAAGATTACCGTTATTCCCGATTTTCATAAGCGAATTTTGTTTACCGGTGAAGCGCACTTCTGGTTGAATGGCTACGTCAACAAACAAAACTGCCGCATTTGGAGTGTATATGGAAACACCGTTACATCGAGAAAAACTGACTGTTTGGTGCGCTTTATGGGCTGGTGGAATCATTGGTCCGTACTTTTTCAAAAACGATGGTGGCCAGAACGTTACAGTCAATGGTGATCGGTATAGAGCCATGATTACAAACTTTTTCATTCCTGAATTGAATAACCATGATGTCCAGGAGATGTGGTTTCAACAAGACGGCGCAACATGTCACACAGCTCGTGCCACAATAGATTTATTGAAAGACACGTTTGGTGACCGCCTAATTTCACGTTTTGGACCTGTAAATTGGCCTCCAAGATCTTGTGATTTAACACCGCTAGACTACTTTCTGTGGGGCTATGTAAAGTCATTGGTCTATGCGGTAAAGCCACAAACGCTTGACCATTTGGAAGACAACATTCGCCGTATTATTGCCGATATACGGCCACAAATGTTGGAAAAAGTCATCGAAAATTGGTCGTCCAGATTGGACTACATCCGCGCCATCCGTGGCGGTCAGATGCCAGAAATCATATTTAAAATGTAATGCCACAAGATTATCTTTCGAATAAATAAAATTCATGTCAATCGAATAATCCATCGTTGTTTTATTGCAACTTAAAGTTCTATACCTCTATAAAAAAACACCCTTTATAATGTTAGGGTTGCCATGTACTCTTGCCTACAAATAATGCTTTCGCAATAATCTCGCATATGTGATAGTGTGTAGTGTGTAGTGCTCAAACTGCCTAGAACTTCTTGAATGATTTATTTTTGAACGGATTGAGGTCCTTAAGCTTTTAAAATTCAAAAGCCACGTTCAATATTTCTTTTGTCTCTCCTCTTGATTTGGATTTCATTTTTTTTATAAAAGCTGTACGAGTACTTAGAACTGAACACCTTTAGTACTTTGTAATAACTTTACCATTGCATTGCAAATCATTTTAAACGTTTTCTGTTTGTTTGTTGAGGTTGTGAAGTGTCCTTTACCGACATTTAATGAATTCATTACATCATCATATTCTATTTACAATATTTACCAATGTATTTATCATTTAATCAATAAATAATGAACAAAGAAAATGTGTTTTTCTTGTTGTTGTTGTTTATTTTAAAAGAGATCAAACCTCTAACCTTAATGGCCTTTTAAAATCCATTCATCATTTAAAACAAACTATTTCATATGAATTATTGTGCAAGTGTAAATGTTAGTGTGTACGTGTGTGTGTGTGTGTGTGTGAAATTATCAATAAAATATTAAATATTTAAACCTCAACCAATAAATGTTTGTATAAATCATTTTCACTTCTTTACTACACTCACGCATATAAATACATTCACACACATTCAGCACGCAATTAAATATAAGATTGTAAGCATGAGTGTACAACACATGTAAATACCAACTACAAACATAAGATATTTACTGGTGTATATGTATGTATGCATGTGTGGCATAAATCTTTAATGTTCGTTATTACTTTCTCTCTTTCTCTCTCTCACTCTCTCTGACACTCTTTCTGTTTTTGTGTAATTTATTGTTGGTATTTTAATAATAAATTTTCTATAACAGTAAACACTTACACATACATACAGGCAGTGATGGTGGTGGTGGTGTTAGTTTGTGTAAGAAAGGTGATTAAATTTATTTTATTTTTCCTTTTTTTTTGTTTGTGTGAGTGAGTGTGTGAGTGTATGAGATTTTCGTATTTACAAATGAAAACATGATTCCATTTATTGGCTTTAGGGAGAGAAACACGTTATAGCACGTTGACCAAATTAGGTTGGACTAATAACTATTAACAGAGCATTAAAACTATGTATTCTTCTGATGAATTTTTTTAATCAGCTTAACATGTGAGTATTGTTATGGGGTTGTCCCATTGGTGGTGCCAAAACTGTTGGCCTGGCAGGACTGTCAACTGTCAAACTTTTAACAATCAAAGTGATTCAAACTGATTAATTATGATCTGAATATGGTCACGACAATCGACCTATTATGCAAGGATCTGACAAAATTGTTAAACAATTTAAAGGGACTAGAATCGCTAATAACAAAAAAAAAAAAACATTAAGAGTGTGGCTAACGATTTGAAATTAATGTTTCCGTGAAATTCTCAGCAATTAGGCTTACCTTACGCCTCATTATGGCATGTTTTGTCATTTTAATTTGCACCTCCATTCATATAGTGTCCAATCCATGCAACATGGTGGTTGAAAGCCATGGCTTCATTATTTGAATTTTGATTTTGCAAGCAACATTTGCTTACACAATGACAATCATTTTTCTCTCAGTCATGTCAGGGGAAGTCGCCGTAGTCTAGTAGGTGGTGTGTTGGCTTATTAGACGTAAAGCCAGGATTCGAGCCCCAGACCAGACATCAAAACAAAATACATACAAAAAGTATTTCTTCGGTGACTTTCTCTCAGCAGATTTCTGGCAAAAACTCTGAGGAGTAAAATAAAATTGCCATGAAAAGTTTCTCACAAATCTGTCGTTCGGAGTCGACTTTAAACTGTAGGTCCCACCACTCATGTATAAAATTAATACACACAACATAAGTGGTGTGAGAAAACTAGGTCGTAATCCTGACTGAAGGGTTGTAATGACCAATTATGTATGTATGTATGTATGTATGTATGTTTATGTCAGGGGTTATGTCAGAAATCGTCGTAATCTATTAGGTAGTATATTGGCTTTTTAGACGTGAGGCCAAGATTCAAATCACAGACCAGAAAAAAAATTTTCTTCGGCGACTTCATCCCAGCAAATATTTGCCAATATCACTGAAAGTTAATAAAATTGCCATGAAAAATTTCTTAAAAATCTGTCGACTTAAAACTGTAGGTTCCGCCACTTATTGATAATATTAGCACAAATTAACATAAGTGGTGTGAGAAGCTTGGCCGTAACTGAAGGGTTGTAATAACGAATTAAGTAAATAAGTAATATTTAATCGATCCTCATTCCTCAATAAAAATTTCCAGAAGATGTCTTTAATGCTGCGACTATGTCGGAAGTAGACTCTCTCCGTACCATTGACTCTTTCATTATCTCTTGCTCTACCCGACATTTGGTGGCTATCCTCACATGATGCCTTTGACACAGAGACATTGAAGTTGACAAGTGAGCCAAGTCTCTTGAAGAATCTGGTGTAATAAAAATGCAATTGAATTCATTCGTAAAATACGCATTTCCCGGCAGAGGGGTGAGCAAATTAGTCTCACACATATGTACATCATTGATTAGTATTTGAAAGATGAGATATTGAACTTATTTGTTGAGAATCCAAACATATCAGGCTTAATAAGAATATAAACGGAACAAAATTTCCGTTAAAACTGATTCGAGTCTATCCCAGGAACCTCATAACAATTATAATGGAACTCTAGCCTGTGTGCATTCTACTTCACCAGTGGCTGGAAATGTTTCACCGCAACTTCTGAAAAAAAGTAATTGTGCGCTATTTTTTGAAAAATGGACCGGAAAGAATCGTTTCCATCTAGTTCGTATACTATGGGCAGTACTTTCACACACTTTTTCGAACTGAAATTGAAGATTATAAACAGGAAGATGTTCGGTATCAACAATACGGTGTCACGTGCCACAGAACTCCATATATTTTGTCTCTTTTGCTTTCAAAAGGTGTAAATTAGATTTAGACGACTTCAATTGGCCACCAAAGTTAGCAATTTATGGAAGGAAGACTTTTCTGCAAGGCGACGTTAAAAATCGCGGATTTATCCAAGCAAGTAAATCCCTCACTGTAGGCTCTAGGAGTCAGCTAAACTTCTAAGGTCAAGAAAAATTAGTTGAATATATACGTACATATGTATATTCCCCAATAAAATGAGAAGAATGGTTTAACTTAAGGTTTATTGCTTTCTTAGCGGTTTCTTAACAACTAATTTTAGTAATAAAAAAGAGGAAAAATAACACTTTACAACTGTTGTAACTAGATTTTCCTAATGAGTCAGAGAAAACCACGTATATAGTAAGGATATCAATTTTACACATTAACATGTAATTTTTATTTGAAAATTTAAACAAATTTTTATCTTCAGTCTTTAGATTACAAAGAAATGCGTTGCAAGTTGTAACATTTCAACTTTTACAGACCATTTAATTACCTTCCAAACCAATGACTATTAATTCCAATAATCAAACATTATATTTTTATGGAATACCCCATGTGTTTAGAACATGTATACGCTTGTACTCGTATTTACATAAACGAAATTCCTATTGTAGTCGTATATTATAAAATATATTTCAATATATTCCATTCATAATATTTTATGATAATTCCCTGTATGTAATCGAATTTAGGGAAGCAATTAGTTGTGGGGTACAAAACTTTTCGAATTATTTATTCCAACAATAACATTATTATTGTTGTTGGTATACAAAAGAAGTTTTTTCTCTGTCTCTCATACATTATTACGCTCGTTGATGTACATACTTACATATGTATGTACACATACATATTGTAACAATACAAGGCACAATAAATGTTTATGAAAATAGAATTTTATTTGAGAATAAATTTGAGAATTTCCAAGTTTTTGTTACAATTAGAGTAGGGCTTACGATAATGGGATTTGTTGTTGAGTTGAAACTTCTGAAAAATCTGAGAATATGTTTGAATTTGATTTATGCAAGGAAGTATTATATTTTGTTACATTATTTCTTAGCCTTTTTAAAGTTTATTGATTTGTTAACGAATTCTCCAAGCAATTTTCTCACTTTTTTGTAATTTTTCTGCTTTGTTTTGTTTCATTAATCAAGTCTTCTGCAGCAGACATGAGGATGATAGCAGGTTCGTTTAGAAATAACGCTCTCTGTGAACCTGTGTTTGCTGAGGAAGTTTTGCTGATTGAGTTCTACCTCTTTTTCAAGAAGTAGCTCTGTCGCACCTTACTACGGTTTTTATTGTTGAGTTCTTAAACGCTATTATTTTCGAACTATATAAGTAGAAGTATTTCTACACTCAATTATATTCCATTTGATACTTGCTTCGGAGAATATCTTTTACTGGGGTCCCATAAGCCCCCGTGTAGCGTCGATATGATTTATTCAATCAAACATTTATAATTCTTAGCTGGCCTTTCTCCTCTCACATTGCAATAGGTTTTTGGAAACGTGGATTCTGCTCAAAACATCATTAGTTAGACACGCTCCAGGTTCCCAAGTGTTCAACATACACTAAAAAGATGTTCTATGATCTGGTCTTTATTCTCGCTATTATAGCTTTTTCAGCAGTTGCTGGGAAGTATTTCTAGCGACTGCTGACGTAGTACGCTCACAGAAGCTACTGTCCCATTATAATTGTTATGAGGTCCCTGAGATAAACTCTGATCAGTTTTATCTAAAAATTACGTTCTGTCCACGTCCTTATCGAGTTAAATCTGTTTGTTTTCTTAACAAGTAAGTTCAATATCTCACCTTTTAAATGCAAATCAATGAAGTTTGTGGGAGTCTCATATGTTCATCACTCTGCAGTTTAATCTTAATTTCACTAATGTTCATTTTCCATTGCTCCAGCCTTTGCGAGAGAATCAGCTCCATGGTCAGCTTTAATATCCCCGTTTCAAGGACACAATATGATGCTAGCAATCAAATAGGGGTACTGCAAGGCATAATTTAAGATTCAATCGCACTGAAGAGATTCTACTACCGACTTGGCAGCGTAATCTTGATCAGTCTGTGAATACATGGACA
Source organism: Sarcophaga subvicina (assembly GCA_936449025.2). Lineage (NCBI taxonomy): Eukaryota > Metazoa > Arthropoda > Insecta > Diptera > Sarcophagidae > Sarcophaga > Sarcophaga subvicina. The sequence continues at coordinate 99,851,030 of OW388083.2, read as the reverse complement.
ACCTCATCTAGGTGTTTTTGTCGAGAAATCAGATTCGAATAGATATACATACATTCATACATACAACTCTTGTGGCATGATTGCGACCTAGTTTCTCATGCCACTTAATTTGTGTGTGTTAATTTTACACATAAGTCGACTCCAAATGACATATTTTTGAGAAACTTTTCATGTCAATTTAATTTACTTGCAGAGTTTTTGCCAGAAATCTGCTGCGAGGAAGTCGCATAATTTTTTCATAAATCGGTTTGTTTGAGATATATGACTTGGGGTTTGAACCGTAGCTTCACGTCTAATAAGCCAACACACTACTTACTAGACTTCGGCGACTATTAACAGACATTGTCCAGATTAAATTTGTCCTAGATATTTGCATGACCATAGCATCCATCTCCTCAGTGCTTGTATACGCAGCCGATTGTTTCACCAACATGTCTGATGGTAGCCAATCAAGGGTAGTGAACATGGGATTAGATGATGCAGAACTATTATTACCTTGATTTTAATGATTTTAACCAAAGTCCTAGTGATTGATCCCATAGAATATGGGTTGATAGCCCAGTGTTGGCGTATTGTTCTCTCGCAATAATAGAGATCAGTTGCCGCATTAATGGTAATAGATTGTGTATTCATGATCCAGTTTAGTTTGCTATTCAGTATGATTCTGAGATATTTGGTTGCTATTGGATATCATAAGAGATCTACTCCATTCGTACTAGGGGTACTTTGAATCTCCTTGTGAGAAGTACTAATTGAGTCTTCGTTGGATTAACTCTTTAGTCCAGCGTTACGTTAACAATCTCAGCCTCAAGATTCGAATTTCCTAAAGTAAGATATCCATTCACACTAATATTTGTTTTAAGCGCTTTAAATAGTGAATTTGCTTTGATCCAGTATTATTAATAAAATATTCTTTTCAATTCCAAGATCTGAAACCCTAATTTCGTAATATGAGAACTGTTTAATAAATAATGCCATTATTGTGTGTGTACTTGTACAGATTTACAAGTTTTCAAATGTAATTTCTATTATTATTTAATATTACAATACAAACGTAATTATCTACATGTATATGCATATATTACATATACATTAGGCGTCAAAGTGTGCGTAAATAAAGCTGCAAGTGTAAATGTAAATGTTTGAGTACATACATACATATGTGTGTAAGTATATCTATTTGGATTATTAATTGTGAAACAAAATAATTATTTGTGGTTTTACTTTTGCTTCGATACATTTAGTTTCACTACCAGTTACAGTCTTTTCTTTACTTGTACGTTGGTTTTCAAAATTTAAAATTTTAATTGAATAAGACAATAAGAAGACTACTTCCTATAACACTATAGCTTATGTTGTTCATAATCTATTAACATATTTAAACTGTTTATGGTAACAAATTTTAAAATTATTCTACACAGTATAAACTGATTATTATAGTTTTTTATGTTGCATAAGTGAATTTAAGTTTCAGGAATCTGAAAATATTAAGTTTTTACTTCATAAGGAAACATGTTGAAAGCTAAATATGATTTGATTTACTTTGTGGTATTATTTTTGGCTAAAAATCATTTTCCAGAAACAAAAGAACATTCGATGCAGTATCATGCCGCATAAGCCACGCATCTTCATTGTAAAATTCTGGATATTTCTTTGTATAACTTCAGGCAACCATAAAGCAATTTCATTAGACTATCAATCCTTTGCTATAAAATCATGCTCCTCTAGTTCAGGGAAGTTTAAGAATTCAATTCATTTGAAATTTATGGCTTCATATTGAGCTATGAATTATGGCATAGAGCTATAGAACTTTAAGTTGGCATTACTTTTCAAGATGGCGACCGATTTAACAGCTGTCAAGTGATTTATTCTCAGTTTGGTTTGGCAATTCATCATGAATAGACTCACGCCTGAACAACGCTTGCAAATAGTGCAATTTTATTTCGAAAATAATGGTTCTGTGCGGAAAACCTATCGCGCACTAGTTCCATTTTATCGACGTTTTTTTTTTGTTTAGCGATGAAGCGCACTTCTGGTTGAATGGCTACATCAACAAACAAAACTGCCGCATTTGGAGTGAAGGTAATACTCAAGTGTATGTGGAAACACCGTTACATCCAGAAAAACTGACTGTTTGGTGCGCTTTATGGGCTGGTGGAATCATTGGTCCGTACTTTTTCAAAAACGATGGTGGCCAGAACGTTACAGTCAATGGTGATCGGTATAGAGCCATGATTACTAACTTTTTCATTCCTGAATTGAATAACCATGATGTCCAGGAGATGTGGTTTCAACAAGACGGCGCAACATGTCACACAGCTCGTGTCACAGTAGATTTATTGAAAGACACGTTCGGTGACCGCCTAATTTCACGTTTTGGACCTGTGAATTGGCCTCCAAGATCTTGTGATTTAACACCGCTAGACTACTTTCTGTGGGGCTATGTAAAGTCATTGGTCTATGCGGTAAAGCCACAAACGCTTGACCATTTGGAAGACAACATTCGCCGTATTATTGCCGATATACGGCCACAAATGTTGCAAAAAGTCATCGAAAATTGGACGTCCAGATTGGATTACATCCGCGCCAGCCGTGGCGGTCATATGCCAGAAATCATATTTCAAATGTAATGCCACAAGATTATCTTTCGGATAAATAAAATTCATGTCAATCGAATAACCCATCGTTGTTTTATTGCAACTTAAAGTTCTATACCTCTATAAAAAACACCCTTTATTATGTCAAACAAACAAAGTCTGTGACAAGCAACATCATATTTTGTCATTGTGTTAAAGATGACGAATTTTGTATCAGAAAAAGATCTCATCGAATGCTTGTGCGGCAAGCTGTATCAGAAGCAACATGCAGAAGATGGTTTTAACTGTTGAGAGATAACGATTTTGATACAGGAAATAAAGAACGTAGAAGTCCAGCAAAATTGCGAACAAAGTTGACAGAATATAACAATTTGAGTCAAAAACAATTGACAGAAATGTTAAATATTGCACAACAAACAATTTCTAAAAGTTTAAAAGCTAAGGGAAACCTCCAAATTTCTATGAAAGAGGTGTCCCATTCATTGGATGACAGACAGTCGGAAAACCGAAAAAGCATTTCAGAAATTTTGTTTTAAAGACATGATAAAAAAATTTGTTGCATAGAAACGGAAGAAATCATGGCTTAATCCATAATTGGTCAGGGTTACGACCCAGCTTCTCACACCGCTTATGTTGTGACGCGGCCTATTGTTTAAAGTCCACACGACTAATTTTATTCTGAGAAACTTTTCATGGCAATTTTTATGTCCTCTGAGACTTTTTGTCAGAAATCTGCTGAGAGGAAGTCGCTGAAGAAATATTTTTTTTTATATTTCGTTTTGTTGGAGATGTCTCACTTGGTGTTTGAACCATGAACCTCATGTCTAATAAGCCAACATACTACCTACTAAACTACAGCGACTTCAACCACCAACTTCGGCTGCAAAACCAGATTGGTATGAAGATAATGCTGTGTGTCTGGTGAGACCAGAAAGTTGTGGTGCACCACGAGCTCCTAAAACTGATCAAAGCATTAATACAGATCGCTACCGGCAACAACGAACAATTTGAATTATGAACTGATCGAGATACGACCAGAATGAGACACAACAACATGACAAGTTAATTTTGCAATAGTCCTACATACAAAGCAAATCAGATTCAAGATACAAAAAACCATTGAGCTGAGAGCTGTTACCCTACCAGCCGAATTTAACAGACTTGGCTTCTTTCGACCACTACCTCTTTTCTTCGATGGAGCACTCATTGGCGTTTTGATTCCTACGACGAAGACGAAAATGCGAGAATTGAGTAACTAATTGATTTGCTTTCAAAGACGAACAGTTTAATTAGCCTGGAATCTATAAACGGCCTGAAAGATGAGAAAAATGTGTACCCAGCAATGGGCAATACATTGGTGTTTTGTTTAAAAAAAATGGTAATTTCATACCAGGTGTACAGGTGGATGATTTCTGGCAAAAACTGTGAAATAAAATTTCCATGAAAAGGTTCTCAAAAATCTGTCGTTCGGAGTCGACTTTAAACTGTAGGTCCCACCACGCATGTATAAAATTAACACACACAACATAAGTGGTGTGAGAAACTAGGTTGTAATCCTGACCAATTATGTATGTATGTATGTACAGGTAGATCTTAGAATAATTCTTTACACTTTTTTGTTTTTCTTTTGGATTTTCCAAAATCTATTTTTTACTTTTTTTTCTCTTCAAAATTAATGCCAGTCGAAATTTGTTCTCCAGATTTTATTCATATTTTTTTGTTTAAGATTGCAGGTATAAATTTCATTGAAAGCAAAAAAAAACAAAAAAACTTTTTAAAAAATTCTCAAGTACTTTTACTTGCTAACTGTTTACGGTGCTTGAAACTTTTACCGCAAGGTGATGGGAAAAAAATAAATCAAAAAAATAAATTTAAATTCGTATTAATAAACCCGTACAAAAGAATTTAATTTTATGTTAATAACTTGAATACGCTTAAAAACCTATGCCGGAGTAAAGGCAATATAATGTGGAAACAAAAAAAAAGAAAAATTTCTTCTTTTTTCTCATTTTCTTGATGAAATTCCTAAAGCAATAAAGAAATAACAAAAAATTAAATCGTGCATAATTTTAGGTTATTAACCTTTTTTTTGGAATATAAACAAAGAAATCTTTCTATAAGACAGTAAGACTTACTTTTCGCGCTTAAAAAAAAATTCAAATGAGATTATCAAACGTATTGTAAGGCGATATAAAAAGTTTTTGGGGGGAAATGAAATGAAAAAATATTGGGTATTGGAGAGATGCTTAAGAGTTTCATGAAAAATAGAAAAATAATTTTTTTTTCTTAAAAAAATTCTAGAAAAAAAATTTCAAGAAAAAGATTTTGTTTTTAAGCTAAGTTTTTTAAGGAAACACCCATATATGTGAATGCGTTATAGCACACCCATATACAGTTATCCTTAAAATAACTGTGGTAGTGTTTGTGAGATTTATTTTTGTCAAACTTATGAAAGTTATTTTCCCCACAATGGCTTGCCACTTTGTCATAAATTTCCTTGTGTATGTTATGTGTGTGTGTGGAATAATTTGTCTCTCCTTTTGTCTGTCTGTCCGTCTGTAGGAATATGAAAATAATACTTCAAAAATAAAACAAATAAAAACAAAAATAAAAACCGAATCAATAATTCATTTCGAATGTATTTTTCTTCTTTTCTTTTTGTTGTTGTTGTCTTTATTTCATCTTTTCAAATATTTATTCTTTAAACTTCTTTTCTTTTTTTCCGTCTTATAAATATAGTTGTTGTTGTTGTTATCTCTTTCTAAAAAACAAATTTCTTTTGCTTTTTTTGCTAAGCTGATAAGAGAGCAGTTGTATTTTGTTTGTTTTCTTTTCCCATTTCTTTTCTCTTTGTTGTTATTGCTTTTATTTTTATTTTAAAAGAATTTGTATAAATTAATAAATTTAGAACTTATTGGATTCATTGCCATGCCGAACAGAGAGAGAGAGAGAGAGATTCCATAATAATTATTATTTCGATAACTTTGAAATTCAAAAGTATTTTGAAAACAAAAAAAATTCCTTAAAAATTTAATTCTATACGTGCGTCAAGTGTAAACAGAGAGATTAATGTCTGGATGAATTCACATTAAATTGAAAAACTAAATTAAATATTTAAGAGTTTTGGTTAAAATTAAATGAAAGCAAAAGAAAAGAGCATAAAAAAATATGATAATAAGGAGAGACATTAAAGCTTGAAATATACGTTCAAAATAAATTTACTTTAAGCAGAAGGAGTAGGACAATATTATCACAGTTCCTCACCCTCTATATTCAATACAATAACCCAAGGCATTTCCATAAAGGCTACGACTGACTGTAAGCATATTATCTTTGGTCAACTGAAGGTTCACTTGAAAAAACTTGCTTAATTAAACTGAACGAAGTCGCCTTCTAGCCATTATTACAACTTGCGTTTAACTAACGGGAGGATTTTAACGAGTAGATAAATTGTTTTTCATTATTATAAGTGGTCGATAATTTAGAAGTGAGCGTTAAGTTAAAAAGATGATCATCTTACTGGTAACTTTTAAAGTTCACTTTATGTTTGAACTTGCCATATTATATATTATTTTCAATACGGCAACTTCAAATATAAACAAAATGAGCAAATACAACAAAGGAAGCCCGTCGTTGCCACTGCGTTTAAAAGGAAAACCTTTTTAATTCAGCAGTGTTATCGACATTGCTCCGTCCCTGCCATAATTTTGAAAAAGTAAACATTATTTTATCATTAAATTCTAATAACGAAAAGAAGTTAAAGGTGACTTTAAGGTTAATTTAGCTAAAGTTACCTTTAACTAAACCCAACTTTAACGGCAAATTGTAATGGCCCTTAGTCTAGTAGGTAGTGTGTTGGCTTATTAGACGTCAGGCCACAATTCAAATCGCAGGATATCCAAAAAACGAAATATGATAAAACATTTCTTCAACGACTGCCTCTCAACAGATTTCAGGCAAAATATCTGAAAGTAAAAAAAATTGCCATGAAATGTTTCTGAAAAATCTGTTGTTCGGAGTCGACTTTAAACTGTAGGTCTAGCCACTCATGTATAAAATTAACACACAGTATATAAGCTGGGTGGTAATCCTGATTGAAAGGTTGTAATGGCCAATTATGTATGTCTGTATGTGAAGGTAGACGGGTAGATAGAAGTGGTTGTGCACTCTAGAAGTTGAGACGGACACATTCATACCATAAAAGTCCCATTATGAGACCTAGGTCCATTTCTAGCCCCTAAACTGTTGGGATGTTTTGATGAAACGATGACATTTAAATCATCTACGTAGTAGATAACAACGTAGTTTTTTCTTTTAGACCTAGCGCTGGCCATGCATCTTATAGGTCCATAATAATTTTCTTCTCCTTTTCATTTCTGCGCCTTCTGCAGAAGTTTTTTACCATGTGTCTAAGACCAATACGTCTTCTATGAGAGCACCATATTGTAGTATCCAGTAATAATTGAAAGAACCATATTAAGCGTACTCCTTTGGTTGGAGTTTAAAGAGACTTTGTGAGGTTCTTTGCCCAGATTTTCTGCTTTATTTCGGTCCTTCTACCAAACTACCCATCCAGCTCTAGCTTAATCTATAAATTCATGTTAAGATATAAACTCCCAAGTAAACAACTAACTTCCCAGAGTAGAGAACTCGACGTAAGGTTTAATGATTGTATCATGCCTGGCAAATTCAATCGCTCTACAGTTAGTTGAAATGTCCTTAGATTCCGGACATTTGATTTGAATGACGTATCGTTCCGCTTTCTTATTAAGAGACTTCATGCAACTACAAACCACCTTGGAGTTCGTTATGTTAGCACCCAGTATTCTAACAATTGTCTGGCCATCAGTAATTGTGCTAATATCCATTTCAGAAATGTTTTTATCCTTGCAGCAGCCTAATATCACTAAAACAAAGGAAGCAAATTACAACTTTGATGGCATATGGTGAGCTGAACTTTCCTGCTTACGATTTTCCCAATAGTTTTGATATTGTCTTGCAGAAGGTCGCCTCACGAAGACGTATGGAATCTAGAACTTTCATATCTGATCGTATTAACCAATCATTTTTCAGCCAAAACTTGTTTAATAGCACGTTCACACGACGCAATTATTCGTCATTCACGCTCTCATTCGTCATTCAACCCCCAGTTAAGAACTGAATGACATGTTTCGCCATACAAAATTTTAGCTGCGAATCACACAAGCTGTACGGCATTCAGTTTGAATGGCCTTATGAATGACGAACGAATGACTGTCATCTCTAATTTCTATCGATTATTTATGTATCAAAATCAGCTGTCAAAACAAAACAAAATAAAGAAAAACAGTTTAGCATTAAATAAATGAATTAAAAGAAATAAAAAATCTTATTATTTGTGAATTTTGTGGAAGTATTTTAAAAAATATAAGATAATGGATGAAAAAAGAAAATTATAAAAAAATTATAATGTCCCGAAGATTATTGGCTACATTAAAGATTGTAGAGGAGACAAGATTGTGCACCGTGGCATTACTCGATCTGTTCGAGCTGTTCTTACGGACGCCACGCAGCTCTACCAACCTTTCAGCCCATACCTCTAATAACGCCCGCTCACTGCCCTGGTCCCACCTGCTGGCACTTTTTATTTTTTCTAATATTGAAAATAATAATTAAATAATATTTGCTTATTATTGCTACAATTTTATATTTTCCTTACCTTTTTTTCCATTGCCAAATTAAAAATTTCAAATTCCCAACAAACAAATAAAATAAAGAAAAAACAAAACGTATACAAGAAAAAAACCAGAAGAAGAAATAAATAACTTTCAAACTGAATGACGAACATGTCGTGGAAACGGGTGAATTGGCTATTGTATTTCAGTGCCCGAATTAAGTGATTCAACTGTCCGTGTGAACATGGTATAAAACTTATTAATTAAATTCAACACAGAGCCCATGTGATCGTATGGTGTGATTTCAGCAATAGAGGGGAACTTTTTGGACTAATCCAATGCATTTTCAGTTGTTTATTGAGCTTTACATGACCGTTACTCCAGCAGAGCAGTAAAGTGTTCCAACTAGGGAAATTAGATGTAGCAAGGTTTGCAGAAGGATGGAGTATTTATGAATTACATGATTTGCTAGCCGATCGACAACTGATGGATGAGATTGATGGGACCAACGTGTTGTTCGTAAGAACACAAGATTTTTCGAAAATTCTTTTTTGACACTTGACCACGTGCCTTTGTGTTATCGATAGCACTGTAAAACACGAATGCGTTACGACGATTTGCTAGTAATTCAGTAGAATTAGAGTTAAACACCCTACAAACATTAATAAGTACCTTCTCCTCTACGCCACCATGAAACCTCAACACAGGCTTAAAGAGAACCAAGCGACGACTTACACCATGGAAGAAAACATCTTCCGCCGTCTCCTCCACACAATCGAGAAGAAATAATACAGACTTCAAGACTGCATCGTGACGACTTGCACCATGGAAGAAAACATCTTCCGCCTTCTCCTGTACACCATCGAGAAGAAATAATACAGACTTCAAGACTTCATCGCGACGACTTACACAGCTGAAGACACCATATTCCGCACAGTCTTGATAGAACCTTTAAAACAACAGGGAACTCAGACATATAACTTCGCATCGATGGAGACAACTTACACATGGAAACAGTTTCTGCCCAGTATAGAGGCAACTCGTAATCAAATGAAGGCCAGCAAGGTGGTATCAAAACATATCATATTTTGATTAGGAATTCATAAAAAAACCTTCAAAGCCTAAAAGGATGGATTAATCTGATCCAAGAATTCTTATGTAATTCTTATAGTATTTCACTGCTCTTTTAAATTCCTATTTGTATTATATTTAACGTATAACGCAACGCACCATTTAAGGGCATTAAAATGTAATTCGTTTGCTTAAGCATCTCTCAACCTGTAACCACAATCAAATTCGTTGTATTAACGAAAATTACAACACAGCCATTACAAATTTAATTTGCTGATAATCTCTTTAAGCTTACGGCTATAATTTCCTTACATACAATGCTTAGATGTCAGTCACTATGCTTTTCTGTTCGTTTTATTTTTTTCGTACGAGTATTTTTCGAAATTTTTGAAAATTAATTTGCCATTCTCCTTGTAAAACCACTCAAGGAGACTAATAACAAATACAGAGAGAGAGAAAGAGAGAGGAAGAAAGAAGAAAAAAAAAACGAAACGAAATGAAACGAAAGTAATCAAAAAAATAATTGAAAACCGCGGAAACGGAAACGGATATGAGTAAATTCCGTTATAAATACAATATTCTTTTCTCTCTTTCTGTTCTTTTTGCTGTACATACACTCAGCGTACATACATACATATTTCAAAGTATACGTTATATTTCATATGATTTTTATATTTTCATGTTTCTTTTCCACTTTCTCCTGTTCTACGAATAAATCAAAGAAAGACATACAAACAGAAAAACGCACACCAAATTAATAGACGTTCGTACTAAATTTTCTACTCTCTGCCCTCCTCCCTCTTACCCTGTGTTTGATTTCAAAACTGTTTTCCTTTAAAGAAAAAATACTGATACCGTGTGTTTGTTGGCATGGCCTTGCTGTGTAAAATGGCTTGGTTGACAGACAGTGTGACTGGGTGCGTGTTAAATACATTTAAACTGTGTTCTTGCGTTTCCGTTTCCCATTTTTGCTTTTGTTGTTATTAATTTTTTAAAGTAAACATTTATGTGGTGTGCGCCTTGGAGCTGTAAAACATAAAATTTTTTTTAATTATAATCGAAATACTCTTTACACGTGGCAATATTTTAAGCAATTTTTATTTGCATAAGTTTACAACTTAATATGGGGGACTTACTTAACTTAATAGGTCATTATAATCCTTTAGTCAGGATTACAGCCTAGCTTCTTACACCATCTATGGTATGTGGCGCGAGCTACAGTTTAAAGTCAACACCAAATGGCAGATTTTTGTAAAACTTTTCATAGTTTTTGCAAGACGAGAGCTGCAAGGAATTCAACCAAAAAATTTTATCGTTTTAGGTGAGATGTCTGAGCTAGTGTTTGAGTCACGGACTTGTGTCTAATAAGCCAAAAAAGGGCCTACTAGATTACGGCGAGAGTTTAAAATTATCATGAAATGATTCTCAAAAATCTGTCGTTCGTAGCCGACTTTAAACTGTAGCCCCACCAGTCATGGGCACAATTAACACACACAACATTGGTAGTGTGAGAAACTAGGTTGAAATCCTGACTAAAGGGTTGTAGTGACCAGAGGTCAGCAATGAGTATTCAAAACGATGAGTAGATTCGAATCATACTTATAATTTCTGATAATTATACGCATTCATACTTATTTTAATGTCATACTCATACTACTCATATTCAAAGTTTAAAATACTCATGGTACTCATACTTAACAATACGCACGATGTTATTGATTTTGACTCACCATGACTCATCGTATACACGAATCACAAATTAAGTATGATTCGCTTACGAACACTACATACTCACAAGAAGGTTGTGTGTTTGTTTTGCTTGCTGTCTTTGTCTTTCTCTTTCTTATTTTTTTTTTTTTTTGTGAATGCAACAACAACTAAGACTGTAAATTTTAATGAATGATTCGAATCGCTCGAATCATTTATGAGTATTTTTCTAAATTTATGAATCTGAATGAGTAGGCGTATGAATCAAACATAGTTCGAATTTTATGAGTTTGATGTCATCGTTGTACTCATACTCATTGCAGCTTGTACTTATAAATCAATGTTGTACTGAGTACGAATGAATCAGAGTAGTTGGATTTCAATACTGTTGACTCACTCATACTCAGAATTTCATGAGTACTTATAAGTAGCGAAAAAGCGACTCATTGCTGATCTTTGGTATTGACCAATTAAGAAGTTATATTGTGTTGTGACTATGATTTATGACGACATTAGAGGTATTATGTTCACCGGCAATGTCAAAGTGGTAGCTACCAACGTGCCCAAAGACATGGATAAAGTTAATACACCCAACATTGGTGGTGTGAGGAACTAGGTTGTAAACCTGACTGATGGCTTGTTATGATTAACTAAGTTCATAAGTAATGTATACTGTTTACTGTATGACTGACTGATATCCGTAATACTTCCGTAAGACTGCGTTAAAACAACTTTAAAGATTTCATGGGATAGGTGCCAAGGACCTCTCCTCCATACCTTTGTGATATTTACAGGCTTCTAATAATACTTTTTGCTTAAAGCAATACACAATATACAGTTTCAGGTATTTTTATGAATCCAATTACGTCTGAAGGAAGCAGATACCTCAATACGATATTAAAAACATTAAAACATCTCCATTCATTCATTAGAACGGCAAGTAACTTTTCCTATACGAAGTTACTTAAATTGAATAAAACATCAGTTACCCTGAGTTTACTTATTCTGTTGCCCTGTGTTATGAAATAAAAATGTAAAAAAAAAATGTATTTTACTAAAAATATACCAGGTGTTCGTTCTTCTTTTATTTCTCTATAATTTCAATGTTTTTATTTCACGCAGTTTTCCTATTCAATTATCCCACGCTCCCTTTTAGTAGAAAGCGATTAGGGGGATCTGTTTTTAAATTAACACCGTATCAAATGATTAAACGTGTGTTTATTTCTTAATCGCTGGCAAGACATGCAGGGGCAAAAAAAGGTAGACAACAAATTGCTGGCATTCCTAAAGCTTGTAATTCAATAATTGAATGGGAGAATAGGAGGAGAAGGAAACAATTTGTTATCGAAATAAGAAACGGTTTCTGTTCATTGAGGGAGAGAGATAAAATTATGGGGGATTTTTTTCCATTTTCTATTATCTATCTTGGTATCATGCTTTCGATTATGATAGAAAATAGTTCTTTAGCAGTAGCTTGATAAGATTTTTAAAGTTTTTTTTTTTTAAATTCAGAACTTTGGAATAATTTATATACTTAAAGCAGTCTTTATGCCCAGAAGATCAAACTCAACAAGAACCTCTGAGAGTTATTAAGCAGTTAGAGTTATTAAAACTTTTTCTTGTCTTTCCTGACATGACTTTTTCACAATTTCCTAGGGAATACCTACAGTTTTGCTTCTTTTAATAATTATTTATTGTTTACAATACAAGTAGAAATTTTATTTAAATTATTACGAGCTAAATAACGTTGACTTTATGTTCCGTGTTGTGTAACACACCAGAGTTTATCGTTGGAATCGAAACCACGACCCTCACGCTAAAATTCTAGCACACTACCCAAAGGTCTACTAGAACACCGACTACTGCCTTAAACAGTGATTGTCTGATTGATTCGCGTCTAGTTTCTCACATCAACTTTAAAATTCCACTTAAATTCGCCATAGTCTAGTAGGTAGTATGTTGGCTTATTAGACGAGAGCCCGTGGTGCAACCTCTGGCTCAGGCATTTCGAACATTAAAAAATATGAAAAGAAAAAATATTCCCTTCGGTGATTTCCTCCCAGCTATCTTCTGGCAAAAACTCTGAGGGTAAATACAATTGGCATGAAAAGTTGCGCAAAAATCTATAGCTCGGAGTCGGCTTCAAAATTTAGGTTGCGCTACTCATAAATATGATTAAAACACACAACATAAGTGTTGTGAGAAGTTAGGTTGTAATCCTGAGTCAGGATTCCTGACTGATGGGTTGTAATGAACAATTATGTATGTATGTATGTATGTGAGTTGAATTGCAAGTTATTCACCCCTGCTGCATTTTCTCACATCAGGTTTACAATTCGATCTGGAATCACCATAGTCTAGTAGGTAGTGTGTTGCCTTATAAGACGAGAGCCCGTGGTTCGAAAAAAATATGAAAAAAATATTTCTTTCGGCGGATTTTTCTTAGAAATTTTCTGGTGAAAACTCCGAGAATAAATAAAATTATCATAAAATATTAGGTTAGGTTAGCTTAGCGGATAGCTTGCCGTTCACAGGCAATTTCACCCGGCGGCTCAAGTGACCCACTGTGTCACCCAGTGTGTGGCAAGTCCCCTTGTCATGATCTGTTAGTGGTGGACTTACACCACGCATGAGCCCCGGATGAAACCGGCCAGTTCCCTTTGCGCCACGATCGCCACCATGTGCAGATCTTCCTAGGTTCTGTCACTCAGAAACCGATGACATTCTTTCTGAAGTGCAGAGCCATAAGAAATTTTTCAAAAATCTATTGTTTGGAGTCGACTTTAAACTGTACGTCCCGCCACTTATGGATACAAATTAACACGCGTAACATGGTTGGTGTGAGAGCCTCAGTCCGAATCCTGACCTCTGTGTTGTAGTGACCAATTACGAAGTTATATTCCACCTACATATGCTGTGACTACGATTTACGGCAGCATCAAGGGTATTACATTCGCCTACGATTTCAAAATTGTAGTTACCAACGTGGCCTGGATTGCTTGTTCATTGAAACGAATCACATAGTTTATGCTCGCCTTCAAAAACCGCACATACATCCCATAATTTTGGACTCATGAATTCAATGGCATAAGCGCTCGTTAATTGAAAAATGTGTTTGTTGTGATATGCCCCGCATTGCATAAAATCTCACTCGATGAAGTATCACATCTTGAATTGAATGGTAGTCACAACTGGTGCCAAACTTATCGAATATAGTGAGCGTCAAAATAAACTGTACACTATGGATAAAATTCTACGTCACCGAAAGAACTTTTACCACTTAAGGAGAGTGCCCGAAAGAATTTGACTAAATTTCAATATTTTTTTCAATTATTTTTTTGTTACAATTTTATAAACTGGCCATGAAACGATTTTAAAATAAAAATAACGGTAATTTATTAATGTATGTTTTTTTATTGTACAGTTTCTTTTGATGCTCACTGTAGTTATTACGTATGCATTTGTTCGATTCGAATAAGAGTAGGAATTCTTTCTTTGTATTACGAAATGTCTCGTAAGTGGAGGAAAGCCTTGCAAATGTATCTTCTTGTTCTGTGCTATGATGCTTGGTCCTTATCATATACATACAAATAATTGGAATTACAAAGATAAGAACAGTAGGGTATTTAATGCCATGCCATTATAGAACATGGTCGCAATGTCTATCGAGCTTCATTGTTTTAACCGTAGATCAAGCCTTAAAAAACTTCATAATTCTAGCTTATGTATCACTTCTGATACATACTTGTAGTACATGGAATTGTCACGATTACTGATAAATTTCGTTAAAAAATTTTAATATTTGAATTCATTTTAATACAACTATTTATTTACTATTATTACATTTTATTATCACTTTTATGAAATTTGCGCCAAAATTTTTGACATGATGTACTTTGGCATGGTTTTTTACATAAAAATCAAGCACTTCATGTCAGTTTGGTTTTGTTTCTTTCTCAATGGTAATAATTCGATGTCTATCATCCTTGCTTTGTGGCGATTTATAAGTATCCAATTGCTTAGATAGGTCAGCTTATTGTCACTCGCATCAGTAACACTCTCCGTTGAGGGCTGGCTGAAACCTGATGGTACAAACCATTCTTGTGATTCGTTAGAAATCTTTGTTGTTAACGTCATGTGCGGTAAAAAAGTTTCCCATTGCAATAGAACATCGATTATGCTCTTTCTTTGATTCCTCTCTGGTTTCAACATAAGCATCATTATTTAAAATATTTTCTTTAATTTTTTTATCTTTTAGGCGAACAAAAAATTAAATTTTTAAATATCTTAAAAAAGGATATATGGGCTGCTCTGAAAGTATGACAGCTAATCCCAAACTATTTATAGAGTGTTATTTCTTACATAAAACTACAAGTTGTGTGATAAAAGTTTTATAAAAATGGCTTTTGTAACAAAAAATTTAAATAAATATATTTTTTTTTAGAAAAAAAATTCTGTTCATTTGTATTTCAAAAAAAAGTTTTAAGCATGATTATTAAAGGCTGGAAGACTTTCAGCTCATTTTTCGAAAAGGCGTAATAGGTGTAAATATATCATTCTCAAAGCGAATTATTCTGTTATCTCATACGTATGTACGTAGTTAACCGAAATATTATCATCTGTAATAAAACATGGGACGAAAAACATTTTTCAAATGTTTGTCTGCCACGTGAGATAAATATGAGAAGAGCAGTAAGAAAGACTCTACAACATTTCAGGAAACAGCTGCTAGCAATCTGCGTGAAAATTGGTAATATTTTTCATTCCAAACTACTAAAGGCAGTTTGTTCTGTTCCAAGTAGTACCATCTTTAAACATCCTGTTGTCATAAACATCCTGTTGTCATACTTTCTTCCGTTCATAAGACGAGCTTCTATTTTCTTCTTCTTCAAAATCTTTAGCAGCAGGAATATTACAAATATAATTAATATATAATCGGTCATTACAACCTTTCGTTATAAATTGGAAATGTCGGACCTGAGGTTTGAACCTTGGTCTGACGTCTAATAAGGTAACGCACTACATACTAGACTACGACTACTTCAATCAATATCAAGAACATATCAAGAATAGAAAATTCAACCAACTTAACTTTCAATTCTTTCTCAAAAACCATAAATATTATATTATTTATGATAAAACTTCACAAAATTTTTGAAATCTTAAAAAAATTACATACAAGACACCAAAAAATCTCTAGGAAAGTCGTATGTATCAAATTTTCTTTTTTTATTTGGTTTAAAATAATGGCGATAACAATACTAACGAATTATAAAAATTTCAGGCATTTAACTTTTTCTGAATTAAAGTTATATCGTCTCAAAAATTGAAATCTATCATTTTTGATACAAAGCTCGATCTGCGGTTAAATCTGTTGATATCATAGTTTCCTAGGAAAATCTGTGCTGAACCTTAGAGTAGTATTCGTGTTTCAAGTAAATATTATTGTGAATACATTATAGTGAAAGTGAAAGTGAAATTGAACATCTTGACAACTACTTGGAATGTAAACAAATCCAGATTGTATAACCACAAACACAAAATGTGCTTTTTCATATTCTGCTGATGTTGGCATAAGGTATCATGTTTGGTGCTCATAGATAAGAGAAATTAATGGGGAACACTTTTCCTGGAATTTTTTTTGTTGTACTTGCAATTTCCCTTGAATTTAATTAGTTGTTGTACAAAGATTATCTTTTCGTTTGTAATTTCTATTAATAACACTATTTTAAAGCAAAAAAACAAAACAAAGCAAAAATTCTGTCCAATTTGTGTTTTATGTCCTCAACACGTTACTATGACTTCCTGTATAATAATATCATCCCTGACTGTCACAATATATTGCCCACTCTATGTATACAACACTGTAATGTACTGCCTCTTAATTAACTGAATTCCTGTCTGCAACATGCACATTTATGGGCATTCGTATATACACCTGACAGATGATAGAATTGTGCCATCACACCTTTACGATTTTGCTGATGAATGAATTGAAAAGAAACAGAAAACAAAAAAGAGAACCTGGCATGATTTCTAGCAAAATCCTCTTAATTTTTAATCAGATTTATAAAAATCTGTCTGTTTCATTTCTCTTTGCCATCAGAGGAGGATATCAGAATACAGGACTACAACAAAAATGGAAAAAAGAAGGGAAATATTGTGCCTGAAATTACAAACTGCAATATAGTTGTTGGTGAGGAGGCAGTTGGAACTTATGGTTTTGTTAAGAATATTAAATGTTAAGAAAGGATTTGTAGTTTTAATACGGCAGTATGCGAATATCAAGTAATTGGCAAAGGATTATGGATAGGAGAGGAAAATTCTGTTGAAGGCATTTTGCTTTATGAAATATGTCCACATTTTTACTATAAATTTCGCTGGAAATAATTATTTTTTGATGCTTGCTGCATAAGAGCAGGAAAAAAGAAAGAAAATAAATATTATTTCTGATTTTATTGTTTTTATTGTCGTAGTATTATTAAGGCATAAACCAAAAAAGTTTTTATGAATAAAAAAAAATGCTACCAACTAAGGAGTGTGAACTAAAAAATTTGGGGATAGAAAATAAATCCAAATGCAATTGCAAAATTCTTTCGAATTTCAATACACAGTATTCAAAATTATTTATTTTTTAAGACCTTTCTGCTCCAAAAAAAATTTGTACCAACCAAGGAGTGCTCACTAAAAAAAATGGGAATCTAAGAAATCCAAATCTAATTGTAAAATTGTAAACTAAGGAGTGCTCACGAAAAAATTTGTGAATTTAAGAAAACAAAATTGTAAATAAATAACAACTAAGGAGTGTCCACGAAAAAATTTGGGAATTTAAAAAAATCCACATTTAATTGTAAAATTGTAAACTGAGGAGTGTTCATTAAAAAATTTGTGAATTTAAGTAATTTAAAACTAATTTTAAAATTGAAAATTAGAACCACATAAGGAGTGTTCACTAAAAATTTTTGGGAATTTAAGAAATCCCAGCCTTATTGTAAAATTGTAAACTAAGGAGTATTCACGAAATAATTAAGGAATTTATGAAATCCAAATCAAAATGTAAAATTGCAGATTAGTACCACTTAAGGAGTGTTCACTAAAAAATTTTGGGAATTAAAAAGAATTCAAATTTCATTGTAAATTTCTTCCCAATCCTATTTAAATTAAAAACAAAATTGTTTAAATATTTACACTCATAAAATATGCATCAACTAATCCTTAATTTAATTGAATTTTAAATTCAAAAAGAATAAAAAGTTTATCTTTAACATGAATTCAAAGCATTTAATACTACTACAATGCCATGCGAGTAACAAAATTTAATTAAATTAATTTGCTTTTACTCTTCCCCCTACAAATTGTACATAATTAAACTTTTCCATTTCATTTTACATTATGTAGTAGCTTTTCTTAATAATATTTAGCCGCGAGGGTTTTGAAGAATATGAGAAGAAAAAAAAAGCGCCTTTGACTGCGAATATTTGCCACTTCAAGAGGTGGTGCTAATAATGTGTGAATTAATTTGTGAAAATGCATTTCGGAAATTACAGGATTTAAGGAAAAGCTGTAATCGGTTAAGTGAAGTTTCAATGAATAATAGGAGTAAAGGAAAGAATATGAAGAACAAAATTTTTTAATTGTAACAATAAATGTTGGTTTTTCACTTGCTTTTTTTTGTATTGAGGACTGCTGTGTATTTTATGCTATTTTTCCCCCTTTCTTGGTAAAGTTTATTGGATTCAGAGGTTCTTTCTTATGACTGTACGATTGTTATATAATTATTACTCAGCAAACACAGCGTCATAAAAATTTCGCTTGAATGCTAGATTGTCAAGTTAGGTTAGGTTAGGTTAGAGGACGTGTACCTGTCAGTCAAGACAAGTACAGTACCCGGAGGTCAGATTGACCCATTGTACAACGTACTAAAGGAGGGAAGGATAGCATAGGGGATAGGATGAAAGGAGGGTATATGGGAAAGGAGGAGTGGGAAGCGGAGGAATCACACAGTCCAGACACAACAAAAGGATGGGAGAGCGCGACTACACCGATGAAGTCCTAGCACCTCTCAACCAGCCTAAGCCACTAATGAATCTGTGGAGAGCCTTGATGTCGGCTCTCGACACCGAATTCAAGCTCCCAAAGAAGGCGCTGCCAAGGGTCCTCAATCTCAATCTACCAAGGGCTGGGCAGTTACAGAGGAGGAGATTATCTAGTTGGTAATGTCGCACATACGATTTCTTAAACTTGTGTCTCTTCAGTGATATGCGTCAGAGTAATGTTTACTTAGGTAGTTGGTCATTACAACCCTTTAGTCAGGACACACAACCTAGCTCCTTAAACCAACCATGTTGTAGGTTATGTACGACTGACTGGACCTACAGCATACAGACGATTCCGGGTCACACATACGATTTCTTAAATATTATTCACTTGAGTGACGGAGTAATGCTTACTTGGTTGGCCATTGCAACTCTTAAGTCAGGACCACAACCTAGTTTTTCAAACCATTCATGTTGTGAGTGTTCATTTTATCCATGACTGGTACGACCTAAAGTATAAAGTCGATTACGGTTAGTACGTACGATTTCTAAAACTTGAGTCTTACTTACTTATTTGACTATTACAACCCTATAGTCAGATTCACCACCAAGCTTCACACACCATCCATGTTAAGTGTGAGTTTTATCCATGAGTTATGGGACCTACAGTTTAATGTCGACTTCGGGTCTCACACGGGATTACTCTTAAACTTGAGTCACTTAGGTGATTTGCGTCAGAGTTATGTTTACTTACTTAGTTTCAACTTTTTAGACAGGATCACAACCTAGCTTCTCACACCATTCATGTTGTGTGTCTGTTAATTTTATTCATGACTGGCAGTACCTACAGTATAAAGTCGATTCTGGGCCGTAATTAGGATGTCCTAAACTTGAGTCACTTGAGTGGTTTGCGTCAGAGTAATGCTTACTTATTTGGCTGTAACTTCAGTCAGTAATTTTAGTCAGGGTCACAACCACTTATGCTATGTGTGTTCATTTTATCCATCACTGATGGGATTAGCAGTTTAAAGTCGACTTCAATGAGGGAATTTTTGAAAGACTTTTCGTGGCAATTTTTTTCTTCGAGATATTCGAGATGAAGTTTGAATACACGAGCTTTCAACTAGTAAGCCAATACACTACTAGACCGACTTTATAAGAATAAGAAATTAATTTTACATTACCAGTATTGATTCGATTAAAAATTCACTTACTTTTCTGACGTTCAAACATTATTTCCAACATGCTTAATCCTCTTTCCGTGACTATCAAAGGTTTTGCTTGCAAATATTTAGAAATTGCTGCTTGAGTAAAACGGATTGGTTTTTGAAGTTCTTCTTGAATTTGACACAATCATCGTGGCAAGTATTTATCTTCGGAGCTTAATTAGCTAATCATGTTTTACTTATCTAATTGATCATTACAACTCTTAAATCATGATTACATCGTATCTTCTCATATCACTCATGTTGTGTGTCTTAATTTTAACCATTAGTGGCAAGGCCTACCGTTTATTGCCGACTCCGAACGACAGATTTTTTGAGAAACTTTTTACAGCTGTTTTTTTTTGCCAAAAAACAGCTGACAGAAAGCTGACGAAAGAAATATTTTAAATATATCTGTATGCCTCTCTCTCATACTTACATATGTAATTGGTCATTACAACCTTTCAGTGATTATTATGGAGCTAGTTTCTCACATCACTTATGTTGTGTGTGTTAATTTTATACATGCGTGGCGGGAACTACAGTTGAAAGTCGACTCCGAACGACAGATTTTTGACAAACTTTTCATTGCAATTTTATTCCATACTCACAGTTTTTGCCAGAAATCTGCTGAGAGGAAGTCAACGAAGAAATATATTTTCATTTTCGTTGTGATGTATGTCCTGGGCTTTGAACCGTGGCCTTATGTCTAATAAGCCAACACACTACTTACTACACCACGGCAATTTCAATGCCTCTCTATCTCTCTCGCTTCTCCTATTTTTAATCTTGCGCTCAATCAAATTTTCAATTCTATTTTATGCTCTGCTCTTGTCTGCTTCTGTATGCCCAGGGACATTTATAATGTATGCCTGGATAATTGTTAATCCCTTGAGTGTAAGTGTAAAAACAACAAAAATAATAAAAAACAACAAGAAAAAAGGAATTCAATTAACTTTTGTTATTGATGCAATAAAATAAAAATAAAAATAAAAAATTTAAAACAAAAAAAAAATGATTCGTTGAACACACATTGATTTCATGTTACTTTGTATTGCTGAGTTAAGATTCTTTCCTACTTTTTTTTTATTTTTTTTTTTATTTTTTGATTTCATTTATATTCCACAGCACTTTGACAGCAATTTAACTTTGCAAAGTAATTGACAGCACCAACAACAATTTTCTCGAAATCTTTACGGATTTCGTTTTTTTCCTGATTTTTCTTTTTTTTTTGTGCGAAAATATAAACGAGCTTATCGACTGATAAGAGTAAATGTATTGTGTGTTAAAAAGTAAAACGTTGAAGAAGAGATAAAAAATTCCATCGAAATAAAAATGGCACGCCTGCAATATGCTCTACCATATACGGATATAGCTCAACCGGGAATAGTGGAGTGTTGTAAGTGGCTTGTATTTTTAATTTGTATTCGTTTGATTTAAAATTTGTTCTGCTCTCAAATGCTGTTTTTGTATATAAAATGTTCACTTGTTGGAGAAAGGAGTATTGTTTATACCATGTTACCATTCGAAATGATATTACCATTCTTGTAAGGTCTATGGTGTCTACTTGAAATGGCAATGAAATCAAATGAAAGTAAAGACTGGACATATATGATATTGAATTTATCACTATATGCAATAGAAATATGGATTTAGGTTTACTTCTAATTCCGAGACAGCTTCTAATTTTAGATAATGGGATTCGAGGTATTATTCTTATGAAGTCGAGATAATCTAGTAGGTAGTGTGTTAGCTTATTAGACTTAAAGCCAGGATTAGAGCCCCAGGCCAAACATCAAAACGAAAATACAAAAAGTATTTCTTCGGCGACTTCCTCTCAGCAGATTTTTGACAAAAACTCTGAGAGTATATAAAATTGCCATGAAAAAAGTTTCTCAAAGATCTGTCGTTCGGAGTCGAATTTATTACTGTATGTCCCACCACTCATGTATAAAATTAACACACACAACAAGTGGTGTGGGAAACTAGGACGCTGGTCAATTCGACCTCCGGGTACTGTACTTGTCTGAATTGACCTGTTATTCTGATTGTTAGAATTGGCGTCGCCATCACTAGACCAGCTGATGGTCGTTTTGAACGTTTTCTTGAAACCTTCTCTTTAGATATTAGCTCTATAGAATCCTATTGCTTAGAGATAGAAGATTGGAAAATGGAATTGTTGAAGAGAATAACAGAAAACGATTTTTATTGATTTTACCCATTGAGGATTTGAACCAAAGCCACCGGTTACGGTATAGTGTCCTTATAATACGGTGTTCAGATATGCACCTTTTTGCGTAAATCGCAATAAACGCCATTATTGAGCTCAATATTTCATATTATGTTTCAATTAATTATTGCGCAATAAATACGCAAATTGTTATAATATTGAGTAAAACTTAAAATGCAGCACTGTCATAAGTATGTTCAGGGCGCATATTACAATTATCCGAACACAAAAAAAAAACAAAAAGACCAGATGTTTTGTTTTCCACCTGTCAAATGAATATTGAATACGCAGCTGAACTGCGTATATTATTATGTCTGAACACTTAAAATATTGTACTTAATAAACCCAATATTGACTCAATAAAAGTGCATATCTGAACATAGTATAAGCATTTGTCAAATTCCAGTTGGTAAATGGTTATCATATATGGTCGCCGTAGTCTATTAAGTTCTGTGTCGACTTATTAGACCTAAGGTCGGGGTTCAAATCCCATCAGACATCAAAACGAAAATATGAAAAAAATATTTCTTCGGCGACTTCCTTTCAGCAGATTTCTGTCACAACTCTGTGAGTACGAAATGAAATTGCCATTAAAAGTTTTTCAAAAATCTATCGTTCGAAGTCGATTTTAAACTGTAGGTCCCGCCACTCACGTATAAAATTAGCAAACATATCATGGGTGGTGTGAGAAGTTAGGTCGTAATTCTGACTGAAGGGTTTGTAATGATCAATTATGTATGTTATGTTCATATTATTTCGATAGAAGTACACAAGTAGTTCTCTTTTTATTAAAGACCAACACTTAGCAAAAGGGCCCTACTCACGATAGAAATATATCGGCATAAGCCCCAAAGATTACTTAGTGTTTAAAACAACAAGAAGAACACATACAGAAATGTATTGGTAAATCGAGCACGATTTAATGTATCCTACGTGATAGACAAGCACTGCATAAAAATATTCAACTTTCGAGAACAGATCCCAATATTCTATTAAAACACACTCATTTGTGTGTCCTTATAAAACAGTGAAGCAAAGGCCACTTTGCTAAGGCAACTTAATCTATAAACAGACTCAGAATTTACTGGCAGTAATACACACTTTCGAGACTTCAATGTACGGAAGTATATATGTACACTCAGCCACAAAGGATACGGATAACAAATTTCAGAAATTTTTTAACTAATCCGATTTCGTTGAAAATCTTTGTAATTGTCTGACAACTTTCTTCGATTTTAAGACGATCTTTTGCATTGGTTCATAAATTTGTGAAATTTGTAAATCGGATGTATACCTTTGTGGGCCTATACAGGGCCACAATTTGTTCAATTTCAG
Source organism: Sarcophaga subvicina (assembly GCA_936449025.2). Classification (NCBI taxonomy): domain Eukaryota; kingdom Metazoa; phylum Arthropoda; class Insecta; order Diptera; family Sarcophagidae; genus Sarcophaga; species Sarcophaga subvicina. Next base: position 99,827,195 of record OW388083.2, on the reverse strand, counting down.
AAATTTTATAACCACTGCAAGAGACCGTCTTAACATCAAGGAAACTATAAAGATTTTCAACGAAAAATTTCAGAAATTTTTTAACCATATGTATATTTTAGTAACTGTGTCTATGTGACAGTTGAGTAAAATTTTCCACCAACTTTGGGCAAGGACATCAGAGGGTGTGAAGTTTTCTAATCAATACAATATTTTCCAAAACTTTGCTCGTAAAAATGACGGAGATTGTGTCCCTTAAAGCGTTGAAATCTTTATTCCTAAGGACAAGAACTGTCCTCGCTGCAAGTTCCACAGGATTTGAAAAGCATAGTTGTGCCCATGCTCTCCTGTAAATTTTTGTTCGATTGAAGAATAAATACTTTGATAGTCTGGAAGTGGACTTACAAGTTCCTTGAGGAAAATGAACATTAACGATGTGACCTTACTTGTGACTGTTCGTAGCTGACATTCTCTCATACAGGAGACTTAACGACTACTACGATAGGATGTACAGAATATAACGACTAATATATGTAGAATATAATAACTACGTAGGATGTAGGGACATCGAAACAAAATACAAAATGTATTTCCTCAGCGACTTCCTCTCAGCAGATTTCTGGCAAAAACTCTAAGAGGAAATAAAAATTGCCATGAAAAAGTTTCTCAAAAATCTGGCTATCGGAGTCGACTTTAAACTGTAGGTCCCACCGCTCATGTATAAAAATTAACACACACAATGTAAGTGGTGTAAGAAACTAGGTCGTAATCCTGACTGAAGGGTTGTTGCCCAATTATGTGTATGTATGTATTTTTAACGTTACTGACCTAGTCTCGCTGCTAGACGTTCGACGACCAACTTCCTTCTCTTCCCTCATTTTGGTGGAACTTGGTCAGTACAGAGACTGCGTTCACTCGTTGCATCACAACGGGCCGCTATGCGTGTTTAAGTGAGCTCTTTGATATCAGAGCTACCACTTCGACCTAACCTCGACCTAACCTAAGGGCAGTACACTCATACATAATTGATCATTATAACTCTTCAGTCAGGATTACGGCCTAGTTTCTCTGTGTGTTAATTTTTATACATGAGTAGCGAACAAGAGTTTTTTTTGAGAAAAACATTTCACGGTAATTTTATTTATTCTCAGAGTTTTTGCCAGAAATCCGCTACTTTCGTTTCGATGTCTGACCTGGGGTTTGAACTGAGGTCTTACGCCTAATAAGCCAACACACTACCTACTAGACTACAGCGACTTCTAAGTGTACTACACCATTTTTGAATTTCAATCCATTGAAAAACCCTTCCTTTCGAAAGTTATTCTCCTGTTCTGCAAGGCAACTAAAGAAAAATATTACGTTTCTTCAATATCCTTCAAACAATGGCTTGCCAAAAATCCTTAAGATTTGCCTTTAAATACCACTGTAGGGCAATCGACTTAAAAATTCTTCACAAAACACGTACTTTTCTCTCTGTTTGATAGTTTCAGGTTTTTTGAAATAGAAAGTCCTTATGTTTTTTATAGTTTTCTGTATGTATGCCTGAGTGTACGTATATAGTATGTATACATACATATGTATGTATATATGTACGTACGATTGCATTGTGCTGCTTTAATGCAATCATGTAACACGAAGTAAATGCTTTCGTAATATAAAGGATTTTCTTTATATTGCAATTCTCTTGCCTTGCCTTGCCTTTCGTGCATAAGAGAGTGTCTATTTACGAGTATGATGTATCCCTGATGTATTGTTGTTCTGTTTGTGTGCTTGTGTTTGTAAGTTTCTAAGAATCTTTTATAGATTTTCAACGAAAATATTTTAACGAAATAATAAGAATGTTTCATTTCGTTTCGTTGCTGTTTTGTTGTTTCTTCTACTGTTCAGTTGTGTTGTGTTCTGCTCTGTTGTGTTTTCCCTTTTGTTTTTAGCTACGAACGCAAAACAAAAGTTGAAAATAGAAAATGTTTTGAAAATAATACAAAAAATTGTTGTTGCTTAAAATATTTTTCGTTTTTCGTTTTGCTTTTTTGCAATTTAATCCCTGGGAGATGTTTTCAAATGTACTTTGTGTAGAGCTTAAACTATTTATTAAGAACTCAATGAGTTTATGCTTTTTCGAGAGAGAGTGAGAGAGAGAGAGAGAGAGAGCGCGTTTATAGCAAGCAGAGGAATATTGAAAGTTACAATCTATTTGGATTTGATTTCATTAATTTTACGTTAAAGATTTTTGAGATTTCTTATCACATCATGGAGAGAGTAATTGTTGCCAGTAAAAAAAAAATTAAATGTAAGGATAGGATTAATGATATTGTATTACATATGTACATATGTATGTACATAATTGGTTATTACAACCTTTCAGTTAGGATTACGACCTAGCTTCTTACACCACTTATGTCGTGTGTGCTAATTTTATACAGGAGTGCCGAGACCTACAGTTCGAAGTTCGAATTGACTCGTGGCAATTTTGTTTTACTCTCAGATCTTTTGCCTGAAATCTGCTGAGAGGAAGTCGTTGAAGAAAATTTTTTTAATATTTTGATTTGTTGGAGACATCTGACCTGCAGTTTGAAGCGTGGCCTCATGTCTAATAAGCCAACACACTATCCACTAGTCTACGGCGACTTGATGATATTGTATTATGTGCTACAAATTATGATTCATGAAATTGTTTAAGCTTTAATTGTAAACTCCATTTTGTATTACAATTATTCGATTTCTACTGCTGATGTCACAAACTTGGTTGAGAGAAAGACTTCTAGATCTTTGGAAGGGCATCAAATCCACAAACCCGTTTATTTATTACTTATAAAATTTTAAAACAAAAACAAAAATTCATGATAAAGGAACTTATTTTATACTTAAGAACAAAACTGTTTTATACTTAAGAACAAAAGTGTAGACTCACTTATGGCGCTCAGTGTATATCTACGGGGAAACCTAACATTAATCTTTATATCTGCGTTGCCATTAATATTACTTATTACTCTTAGGGCCGTTTTTTGAATGCAAGTTTAAACTCGAGATTAAGTTAATCTCCAGTTAAAGTTAATCTCCAGTTAACTCAGTTTTCATTTTTTGAATGGGAATTTAACTGGAGATTTCTTTGTAGAGCTGCCGTACTTATAAGCAAAAATGGCAACATTTTTTTCGTTTATATTGTTGTGTTTACTACTTTTTGCAAATTGTTTCACAACAATTTGCTTTTGTATATAACAAAAACAAACAAACAAAAGCTGAATACTATTGATCTTTATATAAAAAAATTATTTTCTTAAAATAATAAATAAATTAAGACTGTCTATTGTCAATTTGTGTTTTATATAATTCATAGTCACTTAAATACTTGTCTTATTCGGCTTCCCCTCGCTTAAAAGCTTTTAAAAAAAATTTGTCAACTACTTTTCATAGTTAATCTCGAGTTTAAACCAGCAACGTTGGTGGTTTAAACTCGAGATTAACTACTTAACCGTAAGGTTAAACTCAAGATTAAGTGAATTCAAAAACTGAAAACGGAGTTTAACTGGAGATTAACTTAATCTCGAGTTTAAACTTGCATTCAAAAAACGGCCCTTAGAGTCCAGAGATGGAAATCCAAAAGAAAGGACGATGAACCCCCTCTAACCATTTGATATCGATAAATAGTTAATAAGGACAAAGACAAGTCGTCGTACCCTAGTGTGTTCTTGGGTCAAACCCCAGCTCAGACACCTTGAATCAAACGAAATACAAAAAATATTACTTCCTCTAAGCAGTCTTATGGCATAAACTCTGAGAGAAAATAAAAACTCTTTTGAAAATTTCTAAAAAATCTGTTGTTCACCGTCGTCTATAGGTATACTATAGGTACCGCCACTCATGAGTAAAATTTATACACGCGACATTGATTGTGTGAGAAGCTAGGTGGTAATCCTGACTAAAAGTTAGTATTGATCAATTAAGTTAAGTAAGTGATGGCTCAATAAGAGCATGACTTTGCGAATGGAAAACAAGTTTTTGGGCAAAAATTCATTTTATTTTACAATGTGATATGCTTGACGATCTATGTACTTTGGCTAATGTTTCCTCAATATTTTTGAACGCTTCTAAAAAATAGTTTGTTTAGGCCATTGAAATAGAAATTTTTTTGAAGTCAAGTCTCTTCCCACCAAGCCATTCCATTTCTTAAGCATAGAAAATTAAACGTTGGGCGTTAATTTCAGCAAAAGCAAACAAGGCGAACGAACGGTTTGTACCCAAATTCATGAAATTTTGCCAGTTCCTGTTTGCTCCTGACATCACGCAATACTCTACCATCGTTAGTTTTAAGTTCAAATTATTCACGAGATTTTTTTAAATTTATCCAGGGGTCAACTGACAAATGACTCTTGACTGTACCGGTATTGCTACTGTAGTTACTATGCAGAAAGAAGCCGCCGTAGTCTAGTAGGTAGTGCGTTAGCTTATTAGATGTAAAAGCCAGGGTTCGAGTCCCAGGCCAGACACCAAAACAAAATACAAAAAAGTATTTCTTCGGCTACTTCCTCTCAGCAGATTTCTGGCAAAAACTCTCAAAGTAAATAATATTGCCAAAAAAAAAAGTTTCTCAAAAATCTGTCGTTCGCAGTCGACTTTAAACTGTAGGTTCCATCACTCATATATAAAAATTAACACACACAACATAAGTGGTGTACTGTACTTGTCAAGTACACGTCCTCTAACCTAACCTAACCTACTATGCAGAAATGCAAAGTCACGCAATTTCAGTTCCTTATCACAATATCCAATACAAAAAATATTCAATGGAAGTTGTTTCTAGCCTGGGACAGTTGGCAACCCTATCATTCTAGAATCTGCAATATTTAAACAATCACATGTTTTGCTTTGGAAAAACTTGATTAATGAAAGTGAAATCAAAAGTAAAGAAATATTTTAAGAAGCTGGTGTGGACGAAGGTTATAATAACTCCATGGTTCCTTAAAGGATTGAAAAAAATGGTATAAAAATATGAATTTTAAGGCAATTCCAATTAAGAAGCTTTTAACTCTCTTTGTATAAAGAACTCTTTTTAGCCTTTTTTTAGAACTTTTTTTGGATTTTATTTAAAGGCGCTTCATTTCCTTTATGTTTTATTTTTCTTGTTTTTTCTTTTCAGTGCAAAAGATTAAAAATAATTTGAAAAATAAATTTGGATAAAAGAAAATATAAAAAATAAGTGAAAATATTTAAACAGCATGTTCGTAATTGTTTTCACTTTATTTTGCATATCATTCAGGGGAAAAATGATTTATAACTTTACCTTGTTCATGCCATTAAACCTTTTAAGAAAAATGCCACAAAATACAAAAAGAGGAAGAGAAAAATATTCGTATATGAAGTACAAATTGTTAAGGCTCAATAAGTGAAATAATTGAGGAAAAGTTTTTGAAACAAAAAAATTTTTTTTTTATTAACAACGCAGGTAGTTGTAAAGCTTTATGAATTCTTAAAAAAATAATTTTTCTTTTCAAAATTTTTTTTTTTTGTTTTTCAACAAAATGTGTCGTGTATATACTTATAAAGGCAATTTTCTTTACTTCACCACTTGTTGTCATAAATTGTTTCCAAAGGAAGGCATGCAAAACTTTCTTGCCTTCTTCGCCATAAAACTTGAACCCCAAACAAAATTGTTTATTTCTTCCCTTTTTAATTGATACAAACAAACAATTTCTAAGTTGTTTAAAATTGTTCGAGAACTTTTGTTTGGTAAATTGAAAAAATGTTCTGCCTGCCATATGCCACCACATTCATATGCCATCAATGCAATGGTCATTGCCAATCTATGTAAGTTTCAGTTTCGATTTTAAATTCATTTGTCTGCCTAAATAACAGTCATTGATCAGCTCATGTGTTGTTTGTTTTTGTAGATTGTGGCGTTACATTTGAGCAATTAATATGTGTGGAAATATTTTGTGAATGGAATTGAGCCAATTGCTGAAATAATTGTTTTTGCAAAAAAAAAAAAATTTAAGATAAACACAAGCAAAACAGCAATTGCAATAGAGAGGGGAATGCATACATTTCAGCAATTTGTTAAAAATGTATGAAAACTACATAACTGTAATGTACAATAATAACTAGTACAGTAAGTGGATAAATAAATAAGTACAGATGATTGGTATGGTGTTAAACATTACCCATGAAATCGAACAAAAATTCATGGGCTACAAAACACGGCATACAAATCTAAAAAGTTAAGCGCTCAAATGGTTTCAATTTAATGTAAACTCTGTAATGATATTTTTCTTGAAATTAGTTTGCTGTGCCTGCAAATAAATTTAAAATTAAAATACACTTCAGATTTATTTTATCGAAGCCAACTGTAGAATATTGTTACGCTTTTACCTTTAAAAAAACGTTTAAAATATGAGCTTGTAGTGTGCAAATAAATTAAAAATAAATTTGTTTTCAGTTCTAATTAAACTTCTTAATTATTTGCACAATTCTGTGTGCCACTGTTCACAACTTGATGTAAACAACAACAATTGCTGTTTTTGTTATTCCTCTGTTTATACCCTTTCCATAAACAATAACAATTACTAGACAATTCTTCCACAGATTTTTGTAACGGAGATCTTCAAACCACGATTACTCTCTTCAAATGAACCGCGTTTTCACTGACTGAATTTTACAGACGGACTCGCCTGCTTTGCCTTGTCTTTTGTATGGCTGAGTAAACAGTCTGATAAATGTTCTTAAAATCGACTGTTCGTGAACATCGTTGTTTCATTATTGTTTTTTGTTTTATTTTTGTTTACTTGTTTACTTGTTTACCATTTTTTATGCTCGTGTTTGTTGTTGTATTTTTGTTTACTTATTTCTCATTTTAATGTTAAGTGATGTAAAGCCAAAACACCAGTATCTAGATTCTTCATTTTCGTAACAATATTATAATTATTTACGAGCTGAGTAACTCAGATCATATGCTCGGTGTAGTGTAACAGGATAGGGTTTCTGATGGATATCATACCCAAAATCCTCATGCTAATAGCTTAGCACACCACTTATAAGACTACCAAGGCATCCACCGTCTGCAGTAAAAATCCAAATGATTTTCATTATGTTCAATACAGTGGAAAATGCTTAACAAAAACAAAATTTTTTTAAATATTGGATTACGATAGGGTCTGTAATTCTCTCAGCTGTTAAATATCTTTCATTTGATGTGTAGTTTATTTATTTTAAGGTTAGGTTAGGTTTGCAGGCAGCATGACGTTCAGAGGCAAGTTCACTCGTTCTCCCATATGGTCCCTTGTATTAGCCATTGTGGGTTAAGCCAGTTTCAAGTTTGAAATTTAGGAATACAAAAATAGCAACCAACGAGCTTTACACGGGCTTCTTATTCAAGGTACTGTACTAGAAATTGATGAGTTTCTAAAGAAATTAAAGAGGCCTGGAATCGTTACAGATGTATTTAAGCCTGTAGATATACATATGCAATGTACGCCTGGTTGAAAATATTGCTTGTTTTTGGAAAAATTTGGCGGATAATTCGAATTTGTCGATTCCATAATTATTCCGTAATTTTCATATGGATTTGCATCCCCAAAGTCCATATATATCATTCACTATTTAATGTCGGCTGATCATTAATAATGCCTTAAATAAACTTATTGTTGACGGATCAACAAGCTTTCTTTGCTGATTTCTGGAACCATATGTTCACCGTTAATGAAGCTAATATTCCACACGATGGTTACATAAACACAGTAGTCTAGTAGGTAGTGTATTAGCTAGCTTATTAGATGTGAGGCCGTGATTCAAACAACAACAAAAATATTTCTTTGGCAGAAAAATTCTGAGAGAAAATAAAATTGCCACGTCAAATTTCTCAAAAATCTGTCGCTCGGGGTCTACTATCAATTGTAAGTCCTGCCAGTCATGTATAAAATTAATGCGAACCATGGGTTGTGTTAGAAATTAGGATGTAATCCTGTCTGAAGGGTTGTAATGATCAACTGAGTAAGTCAGTTAAAAAATGTTATGTTATGCCACTGTAAAATAAAAGTAACAATTTTGTATGCAGTATGATCGAGATTTGTCATTGGAATGTATGGGGACGGCTCTACCATCAATTCAGTGCAATTCAGTATAATATCCATTTTTTGGATTGAAGTTGAAGGTTTCGACCTGAACGATATGTGATTTCAGTACGACAATGCCATTAGTCATCCAACTGGTCACGTTTTTCTGCCTTCATTACATAAGAAGTGTCTAAAAGAGTAAAATCACGTTTTGACGATATTAATTGCCCAGTAAGGTGATGCGATTTGAAGCTGGTAGCCTTTTTTTGTGGAGCTGCATTAAAAACAAAAGATGTATTGATAAGCGTCAATCTGTTGGGCAAGTTATCGGCGAGATACAGCTCGAAATGTACAAAAAAGTGAATGAAAACTACCAAAATAAACCGCTGCAAAACTCAATGGGACACGTGCTAGTAGGTTTTCTAACGATTGATATATGATTGCTAGACACGTATTAATACGGGTTAGGGTAATGACTTAGTTCCTTTGTACATACATACATACATATATAATTGGTCATTCAGGATTACGACCTAATTTCTCAGTTAGTTTCTCTGTATATCTTTTAGATTTTTGTTGAGATATACTGAAAATGAACTTAAAGTTTTTCAGTCTACTTTTGCTACGATTTAAACACCCGATCCCGGTACATTTACTCGCACACAGTGTTTATATATAAAAAAACATATGAACATTTTATGTTTCTATTGATTATTATTGTCAGCAAATAGTGTCCTTTATCATATGATACATACATACATATGTGCGAGTACATAATTGGTCATTATAACCCTTCAATCAGGATAGATAGAACCCGTATGGACGAGTAATACTGTCTGACCATAAAGCCCTTCAAACAATAATGGTTCTATGAATGTTATTTTTAAAATTCAATGGAAAATCTTTTTAAAGGAAGGAATGAAAATTAAATAAAAAAATTAAAAATCATTGAATATGTATCACACAGTTGCTTTCAAACGATTTTTAATTTTTATGGTTTCACATCTATATTCTCCTTTGCTCTTGTACATGAGTTTTATTCTTTATTTTTCAGTAATTCAGAGCTACCACCTCTGGTTACAGTAAATAAAGTGATGACACATGTTCATATGCAAGCAAGTACTCGTGTACTTGTGTGCGTATACGTAATATTTAAAAGAGAGTTTAGAGAACGAAGGAACAGAAAAGAAACGTTTTCTGTTCTCTTCTTTTCATTGTTACTTACAAAAAGCGCATTTGTATGTGTGGCAAGCTTATGAATTATTTTTGTGTATGGGTGTGTGTGTGTGAGTTTGTTATTCCCTCTTTTTTTATTTGTTGAGCTCTCTCTCTTTTTGTGTGACATATAAATGCTTAAAGAACAATTAACTTTAAGCAGGAATTATGATGATTAAACATGTCTTTTTGTTGCTTACTTGTTACTGAGTAAATAATTATGGTGAAAAGGGAATGGGAGAGAGCGTAAGTGTGTGAGAGAGAATGAGTAAAAAACAAAAGCCTGTCTGTTGGGTATGTATGTATGGGTGTATACGTGTGTATTAAATGAGTTTGTATGTCAAATAACAATTAAATGTGAAAGACTCATGAATTTCACTTTCTTTTGTTAGTTTGTTTACTCCAGTAACTCTGGAGGTTTGAAATGAAAACATAAGTAAGGGCGGGTGGCAGAGAATTACGAAAATTTATATTTTTTAAGTATAAAAAGGAAATTAATGAGCATAAAAGTATGACAAGAGCATTTTTTTTCCTTTTATTGTTTGTAATTCATATTATCATTCTCATTATCATTGTCTTCATATCATTTCTCTTCTTCATTTCTTTTTTTTTTTTGTGTACATGTGTGTATATATGTTATTATTTAAAATATACATACACATATGAAATATAGTGTTGACATGATTTATGAATTATTAAGCTTAAATGTGTTTGTTTGTTTGTTTGTATTATAATGGCATATGACTCTGTTATAAGTACATGCAGTTATACTTAAGGCGCACATACATATATATATATATACGTACATATATGCAATGACTATGCGGGCATTTGTAGCATGTATGTATAGCTACAAATGGTAAGCGTTAGTGCATATAACCCAATAAACCTTTTGTCAATTTTACTTTATGCAATAAAAAAAAACAGGGGGGCTACAATATTAATTTTGAAATCTTTTTGAAAATGGGGATTAGTGTTTAAAAAAAATAAAATTTAAAACATAAATTCTATGTTTCTTTTTTATATCGTATATTTAATCATGTATTGTTTGTTGAATGTTTAGAATTTTAAATAATATTCGCTCGTAATTAATTAATATTTAATGTGACTATTTTATTTGCAATAAAAGTGTCTAATAAATGTTTATTTATGATAATTAAAATGTTTATACTTTTTAGTTGCAAATATAAATATACATGTGTATGTATGTTGTACAGACTGTACAATATTTCATGCTGTTAATTGAAGATTTACGATTGCAATGCTCTGGCATTATTAAATCATTCTAACATATGCGCACACCATATTTGCATTTAATTAAAAAAAATTAAAATTGTTTCATTTAAAAATTTATATTTTTTATTTTATTTATTTATTCATGTATTGTTAAGTCATAAGGAATAAGATTAAAATCTTATAAACAAATAAAAAAGAAATTAATTTTTATTTTCTTATAATTTAAATTCAGTGATTAACATAAATTATGGCTAATGAGTTTGGTATTGGCTATTGCTGAAACTTGCTACGACCCCTACCATGTATTCATATTGTCAGCTTTTTGACACAAAAAAATGTTAAAGAAAACTCACATCCAAGAGTCAAATGGTTCACAGTTTCTCACACGAAATATTCTCGACATTAAACATTCGGTCCTGCCACTTATGGATACAAATTAAAACACACAACATGGGTGGTGTGAGAACCTGACAAAAGGGTTGTAAGCACCAATTAAGAAAGTTATATCCACCGGTGTTGTGACTATGATTTTTTAGTCAATGGACAAATTCCTTACTGACTAATAACACAAATCGATTAAAATTAAATAGAGTTACAAACAGTTTCTTCAAAAATACAAATAATTGTTACAATAAAAAATATGAAAAGTTAAGAATTGAGAAAAACAATAATGTTCCGATTTATAACACAAGAATTTAAAGAAAAATTAACAAAGTCTAACAAATAATTAAAATGACGGCAAATTCTAGTTAACGGATCATACATACATAATTGGTCATTACAACCCTTCAGTCAGGATTACGACCTAGTTTCTCACACCACTTATGTTGTGTGTGTTAATTTTATACATGAGTGGTGGGACATACAGTTTAAAGTCGACTCCGAACGACAAATATTTTTTCAGAAACTTTTCATGGCAATTTTAATTTACTCTCAGAGTTTTTGCCAGAAATCTGCTGAGAAGAAGTCGCCGAAGAAATACTTTTTTGTATTTTATTTTGATGTCTGGCCTGGGGCTCGAACCCTAGTTTTTCGTCTAATAAGCCAAAACACTACCTATTAGACCACGGCGACAATTTAAGTTAACGGATCAGCAACAGCATAATTAGTTCTGCAGAATTGAATATAAATAAGATTATAAGAGCGGAAGTTACGACAATGAATATTGAATTTAACAGATCTTAACAGAAATGCACAGTAAATATTACCATTGATCATAAAGTATATATTTAACATTGTTCGACGACTCTTAAGGGTAGGCAGTTTTATTAATGCCAGTCTGCTAGTATATGAAGGCATATCCAAATAATTCCATCCAAGGCCACGCAAGCAGAAGAGTAGAAATTGTTGCTGAACATATTCGATGTGTTCGCTGTAAACATTATAGTGAGGATCCCATTTGATGCATTCATACTCCAAAATTGTTCTGACAAGCGATACGTATAGCTGTTTAGTAATAAATGGATCAGTAAATTTCTTTGCCCAACGCTTTATGAAGCCAAGAGTGCTTTTTGCCTTATTTACAGTGAAAGTGATATGATCATCAAAGTTTAATTTTGTATCTAATAGGCTCCCAAGATCAATAAAAGAGTCCACTATTTCCAGTTGATGACTTCCAAGCAAGTAATTAACCGCGATAAAATTATTTCTTGAGAACCGCATACATTTACATTTTTTAATATTCAGCTCCATCATGTTGTACTCGCACCACAAAAAGAAATTATTGATGATCACTTTGAAGATACATATGCTCGATGAAATTATTAAAGGAGAGAAAAACTTTTACATCGTCATCATAAATCAAGTTATTGGGAAAATTAATTATGTTGGGAAGATCGTTTATAAATAGCGAAAAAAGAAGTGGACCAAGAGATGGCTGCCCTGAGGAGTACCAGATAGTACATAAATATACTTAGAAATGCTATTGTTCACACATACAGTCTGCTTTCTACCAGTCAAATACGACTCTAGCCATCTTAAGTTCCTACGATTTAAACCCATTAAATCCAATTTAGTTAACAGAAGTTTGTGTTTCACTTTATCGAACGCTTTGCTAAAATCCGTAAAATCAGTTTGCTTCTGTTGAGAAAAGGCCGCATTTCCCATGAATGTTAACTGAAGCCCGTTAGTCGTTGTTGAACAGCCCTTTCGGAAGCCATGTTGATAAAGTGATAATAACGATGAAGTATGATGAACCAAAAAATCGGCAGTGTAAATGGTATTAAATTCGTCAACGATTTCAAAATTGTAGTTACCAACATAACCTGGATTCCTTGTTCGTTGAAAACAACCACATGGTTAAAGCTTATGTCCAAAGACCACACTTACATCCTATAGTTTTCGACACTCGATATCAATGGCATATGGCCACACTCAACATGAATGGTGCTAGAAAAGGCTAGGTTGTAATCCTGTCTAAAGAGTTGTAAAGACCAATTGAGTGAATAAAACAAATGCCTTTTCAAAAATTCCTTATCAATTTTGTAGCAATTTTATCAACGCCTTTTAGTAAACTAATGTGTCGCGATAGTCTAGTTGGTAGTGTTTTAAACTTCAAGTATGGATATAATTTCCACCAGAGATCCTGGGTGTTTGTGATTGGCTGACTGATAAAAAAAGATAATGAGAATTATTACTAAAAAGCAGTTCAAAAAGGATGAGGAAAAAATATGGCAAACTATCCACACTCTTCTTTCTCCTATTAACTATCTTTCCTGTATTCCAACACAGTGCACTGCATGAACAGGGGTCATCCCCTGAGTGTTAGGTTAGGTTAGAGGACGTGTACTTGTCAATTAAGACAAGTACAGTATTCGGAGATCGAATTGACCCATTGTACAACATCCTAGTTTCCCACACCACTTATGTTGCGTGTGTTAATTTTATACATGAGTGGTGGGACCTACAGTTTAAAGTCGACTCCGGCAATTTTATTCACTCTCAGAGTATTTGCCAGAAATCTGCTGAGAGGAAGCCGCCGAAGAAATGCTTTTTGTATTTTGTTTTGATGCCTAGCATGGGACTCGAACCCTGGCTTTACGTCTAACAAGCCAACACACTACCTACTAGACCACGGCGACTACCATCCCCTGAGTGTTGGTATCTTCGAAATAAAAAGAATGCAAAGAGACAACCATTGTTATTAGAATTAATAATTGATCTACACATAGTATCTGTTGGATTTAAATCGTCATTCACATGAGGCTTTGGACTGTTGATACCGCCGCTCGTCACTCATGCATAAAATAAACACATAACATTAGTGGTGTGAGAAGCTAGGTTGTAATCCTCACTTAAGGGTTGCAGTGACCATTTGTGTATGTGTGTGTATGTATGTACGTATGTATGTATTTTAATTTTTTAATTGAAAGATTCAATAATAAGGAAACGTGACGCAAACAAATTGACTTCTGTTATGAAAAAGTATAAAACAGCAGACAACAATTCAAATGTTGTGAGTATTTTTGCTAAAATTTGACTCCTAAATGACTTTTGTTTTGTTTTCCAAGGTATTTTTCTTTCTGTTGCTAATTATTACGAGCTGAGTAACTGTTACCTTAAGCTCGGTGTAGTTTAACAGACCAAAGTCTCTAGTAGGAGTAGTCACACCACACATTAGACAACAAGGGTAGTCTTTTAACCGCAATGAAAATACCTTAATTAGTTAGTAATTAGACTGTCTTATTAGACAGTTTCATCCATTATTAGCGAATAAATTAATTAAATTGAACTGCCTTAAATCTTATTTGGAAGACTACACCATGTTTTTCACCTTTTACTATAACCAAAGCCACAAGACAAACAGCAGCTACCTTTCTACTTAAATTTCGGTTTAACTAAGCCTATTAATAAGAGAAGAAAAAAGAATTGTTTTTCATTTAAAAACCCTGGCTTATGTCTAGTCAAATTGGTTTTATTGCATAAACTAAGGTTAATGTATGTTGATTTAATTAAAAAAAAACAGAAAAACGTTGAATGAAATTCTATTAATTTAAGCCACCCACCTAAAACGCTACAGTTGCCATAATCACCCATTTTGGATATTGTTTGAATTGTTTTGTTGATGTGTGAGTTGCAGAAAATAATCCAGCGCATAATACCCGGACTGAAATCATGTTGTTTTATGTTTTTGTTGTATTTTTTTGTTGTTTTTTTTGAAAACTGCAAACGGAAATGAAATTCAGTTGTTGCGGAAATAATATTTTCCTGTTATTTTATACATTTTCGTTGCCATTATGGTAGTTGTTGTTTTGTTTCTTGCCATAACCTGACTGCTGATGACTTTTTTGGTCTAAGCATTATTACTTTAAATCCTCATTATAACTGTTGTTGTTGTTCTTGCTTTCTTTTTAAATTATAAATTCAAACAAAAAATTAAAAAAAAGGAAAAATTAAATATTTTTTCATACTTTTCTGCCAAGAACTGCAAATAGTTTTGAGCCGAAGCATTCATTGTTTTTTCTTCTCATTTATTAAGAAAAATTTCTCTTTTTTAGAATTTATTTTGAAAAAGTATGTCATTGGTTAAGCAGAAATATAAATTATTTCGTAATTAAAAGAACAAAAAAAAATTAATTTAAAAGGAATTAAAAACAATTTATTTGAAAATGGCTTCGGTGTCCTTCATAATAATAAAAAAATAAATAAAAATTTGCTTGTTTTAAATGAAATGTTTTTAAAGAGATTTTTATAAGAAAAAAGTTTTTAAACAAATATCTTAAACCAGAAAAATTAAAAAAGCACTCGTGTTAAATGCTATGCCTGCAAAGAGGGGCTTTGAAATTCACATTTTAGGGCAGATTACTCGCATTAAGGCTATTCACTAATATCCGAGGTTATAGCCTTGATCATGACATATGTCTCTAGAACTACATCATCCAAGTCATTGTTCCCATTCTTAACTGGCTACCACCAGACATATCGGAGAAACAAGTTGCTGCCAATTCGGCATTGATATTGAGCGCCATAAGAGCATTAAACTATAGAAGGTATGGTCATGGCAAAATCCTGTATAAGATTGGTGTGATGCCGCAGTGCAGTAAATAGTGTGTTGGCTTATTAGAAGAGAAAAAATATTGCTTTCGACAATTCCCTCTCAGCAGTTTAAGTAAAATAAATTTGCCATGAAAACTTTCTCAAATCTATTGGTTGGAGTCGATATTAAACAGTGGGTCGTGCTACTCATGTATAAAATTAGAACACACAACATGAATGGTATGAGAAGCTAGGTCCTGATCCTGATCCTGACTAAAGGGTATACTAACCAATTAAGTAAGTAAGTAAGTAAGTATGGTTGATCTGAATGTTCCTATCGACTACAATAGCCGATTTATTTCCTCCCAGGGAAAGTCATTCAGGATTTCACTGTTGTTATCACAAAGTGTTAGAAGTCGCCATGGTCTAGTAGGTAGTGTGTTGGCTTATTAGACGAAAAGTCAGGGTTCGAGCTCCAGGCCAGACATCAGGACAAAATACAAAAAGTATTTCTTAGGAGATTTCCTCTCAGCAGATTTCCGGCAAAAACTCTGAGAATAAATAAAACTGCCATGAAAAAGTTTTTCTAAAATCTGTCGTTCGGAGTCGACTTTAAACTGTAGGTCCCACCACTCATGTATGAAATTAACACACGCAACATAAGTGGTGTGAGAAACTAGGATGTTGTACAATGCGTCAATTCGACCTCCGGGTACTGTACTTGTCTTAATTGACAAGTACACGTCCTCTAACCTAACCTAACCTAAAATTGCCGTCCTGTAAATTCAGTATCAGAGTATATCGTATGGTGATATACGTATATTTACCGACAGTAAAGCGGCCATTATCTCCTTAGAGAGTGTGAGCACCACATTTAAGATTGTCTAAAATTGAAGTTTGTCTCTGGAGGCGATATCAAGATATTCATTAGTAGTCCTGGACATTGAAGATAACAACAAGGCTGACGGACTTAATAAAAGCTGCCACCATAGAAAATTCCTACATCAGATGGGCAATGCTTTACAGAGAAACAAACAAATGGTCTCATAAAAACTGCATTCATTGGCAAAGATAAGATGGGATAATGACCCCACTTGTAGAGACGCCAAACATTGAACCAAACAGTATTCCCTCAAAGGAACCCCATAGCAGGGATAACACAACACTTAACTCTGGGTACAAACGCCAGGAGGCTGTGAGTACCTCATAACGAATTCTGCAGGAACTGCAATGAAGAGGAAGAAGAGGAGATTTTAGACCATTTTCTCTCTCCTTGCCCCTTGCTTAGCAAGCAGAAGAACTCAGAGATACCTAGAATTTATTAACAAAGCAGGTCTATCCGAAGGCTATGTGAGAAAAATTAATTTCTTCATAAGACTGTCAGGATATTTGAGAGATACCAAGTAGAAGCTATAGCGGAGTAGGTAATATCGGTATTTCAACGGAAGCGGTGTCCATTGAGGCGGTTGCCAGTTTAACATAACTTAACCTAAAGCTCTGAGTTGATTCTAATGCGTGTTGGGTCTCTTGCGTGTTGTAGTCTCCAAGAGTGTTTTTCAGGGATTCCAATTTATCACTCTTTTTTCACCTTTGGTCTTTCGTTAAGTGACTCCAGATCATCTACACTTCGTCACGATGATTTTGTTTTTTATTAGAGTTTAGATATCTAAGTATAATAGGTTCGATCGCGTGTAGTTACTTTAATTTCTTTCCTCTTCCCACAAACTCTGAAAAATTTTTTCATGAATATCTTCAAGCAACAAAATGTTAAAAAAAAGAAAAAAGAAACATCCTCTGCAACTACAAAGCGGCAACCAAGTGTGAAATGTTCTTCCATAACTTTCTGAACATTTCCCCAAGTATTGATAAAGCAAATGTTGTTACAATAACAACTACACTAACAAAACGCTTAAAAAAAAGAATACAATAAGAAATTCAAGAGCAAAAGAAAACAAAAAAAAGGAAAGTGTAAGGAAGTGTACATACATATAATATATAAGTATGTGTATATGAGTGCCTGTGTGTGGGTGTCTAGAAGCAACAATAATGTTAAAATATGTTGTTTCTTCTTGTTCATACTCAAAGAAACAATAACAATGACTGAATCCACACAAACAATAATAGTATCAGTCATGCAGTGTTAAGCTCACACATAAACTCTCTCACACACATACACGCATATAAGGCAGAACATAAAGTGTACAATTGAGTGTGGGGAGATGTTTATTAAACGGCAATTTTTCTGTTGCCTAACAAAAGGAGCAGAAAATATGAAGAGACTGCCAAAGTGTGTTTTTTTTAACACTTAAAAAATTTCCCACAGTGAAAATTTCTTTTCATTAGCAAGGATGAACTATGTAAAGGGGATTTTGTTGTTTTTTAATAAAAAAAAAATTATGGAAATAACTTTGAAAAAAGGTTGCCTTGGTAGTATAGTGGGTAGTGTGAGTGTTGTGCGTTCGATTAACACCAGCGGCAATGGTCTGTTACAGTGTACTGAGCATAAGGTCTCACTAATTCAATTTACAACTGTATTGTAATTAATAATGAAAAAATATCCAAGAGATAAGGCCTCATAAAGTTTATTTCAAAAATCTATTTACATAAGCTGACAAGCTTAGTAAAAGTTCAGTCAGTCTTCTGTGAAGACATGGTGCGTTTGAAGGTCTTTGTTACAAAGATCTGTTGAACAATTGTCTAGTAATTGTCATAGTTTATGCACAAGGGTGTAAAGAAAGGAAAAACAAAGAAAAGCAATTGTTGTTGTTTACATCAAGTTGTAAACAGTGGCACACAGAATTGTGCATATAATAAGGAATTTTAATTAAAACTAAACACAAAATTTATTTTTATTTTATTTGCAATCTACGTTTTTAAAAAGTAAAAACGTCACTACTTTTTGAAGCTGAATAAAAACCTATAGAATCGGTGATAAAATTATCTTCGACGATATTGCCTGACTGTTTAGATATTTACATTGAAGACCAGAAGACAAACAGAGTTGACGAATTCATAAAGCTGCAATCTAACACGTTTTAAGCGAACAAATAAAAAACTTCTGAAAGGGTGCCGGAAGTTTAAAGATATTCAGTGGTTCAAAGAACCGACTTTTTAATTCTTTTTTGAAGTCGCCGTAGTCTAGTAGGTAGTGTGTTGGCTTATCAGACGCAAAGCCAGGATTCGAGCCCCAGGTCAGACATCAAAGACAAAATACAAAAAGTATTTCATCGGCGACTTCCTCTCAGCAGATTTCTGGCAAAAATTCTGAGAGTAAATAAAATTGCCATGAAAAAATTTCTCAAAAATCTGTCGTTCGAAGTCGACTTTAAACTGCAGGTCCCACCACTCATGTATAAAAAAATTAACATACACAACATAAGTGGTGTGAGAAACTAAGGACATTGTACAATGGGTCAATTCGACCTTCGGGTACTGCACTTGGCTTAATTGACAAGTACATGTCCTCTAACCTAACCTAACCTAACATAATGCGAAAATCCAGGTTATCGAGTTGTGTAATGCTTAAATCTATAATGAGCTGTTTAAACTGGGCCACATAATCACAGAAGTCTCTGTCGTCAAGTATGTAGTCAGTTATCTTATTAGACAAAAGTACATGGTTAAAGTCCTTTATCAGATCTTATATGCAAAAATATATCTTTCAGCAAGTTAATCTTAGTAATCTTTTCTGAAAAAAGTTCTAAAGTTGAATAAAATTGCCATGAAAAGTTTCTCAAAAGCTGTCATTCGAAGTCGACATTAAATAGGACGTCCCACCACTCATGCATAATAGATATTAACACTGTAAACTATAGTTACCGCCACCTGTGGGTAAAATTAACACATGTAACGTGGGTCCTGTGAAAAGCTGGGTTGTAATCCTGACTAAAGGCTTGTAATGACCAGAAGTAGGTAAGTAATATAATCACAGAGAATCTCTATAGAACTGTTTGAATGATTCCATTTAAAGTCAAAAAATCAAATCTTAGCCAGTACGACTTACATTTGTTACGATATGCCATTCGAAATACCCTTCGAAGTACTCCTCACTTGAGAGCGGAGCGTCTGAAATTAGTTTAGAAATTTTGACTGTTCTTTCAGTAAGAAATACCTACATCCGTTCATACATTATTGACCAGTATAATCCTGTATTAAGGATTGCGTTTAGCTTCTAACACACTCCGTGTTGCTGTTTGGTGCTTTCAGCCATGAATGCTTGGATCTACAAATTAACGTTGACTCCGAACAATGGATCTAAAAAGAAATCCAGCCCAAGCCAGTACCCTAGATTATAACGTGATCCATTTATTGTAAAAAACAATAATGAGAAAAGGTCGCAGTTGATGAAGACCAAAACTTTTTCAAAAAATCTTGCCTTTTTAAGTTGTACAGCAAATCGAAACAATCAGGTCCTTAAAGCCATCATAGTGTTATCCCTACTGATCCACCTACTTACTTTTCTTTTTGGTAGTTTTCCTTAAAAAAACAGAAACTATTTAATGTTTACTCTACGCTCTGTATTATCTTTTAGTAACGCTCTTTTCTCTTTTGTTCAAATCACTCTTTTGTTTCCACAAACACTTAAGCAATCCATTCATAAAGGATAAACGAGTGTTTTTTTGGCTTCCATTCGAATACTTATTTGTTTACATATCTCCATCTATTTCTTCTTCTTCTTGTTTTATTGTTTTTGTTGGTGTTTTCCTATGTTTCCGTATTTGTTTTGTATTGAATTTTTCAACACTTGCCAAACACAGTTTGAGTGGTTTTTTTGTTGTTGCTTTTCTGGCACAACAACAATAAACAACATGAACAGCAGAGACAGCAGCGGCCGCAAAAGTTGAAATAACAACAATATCACTATTCTGGCGTATGAGTGTGTGTGTGTTCCATTATGGTTGTTGAAAAAAAAGCAACAAAACAATTAAAAAAAACCTCGAAACAACAACAACAAGCAGAACAAACAAATGAAAAAGTGAAAATAAATTGAACGCTGAAAAAGTTTAACTTTTTCCCGTTATAACTTTGTTGTTTTTTTCCGGTTTTTTGCTATTGTTGTTGTTGTTGCCATTGTTATTTTTATGCGAGGGTTTCTTTTTGTTATTGTATGGCAGTATAGTATAGCTGTCGTCGTTTAACAACTCCGTCTGATACGAATATTGTTGTCGTTATAAATGTTTGTGTGTGCATGTGTGTGTATGTGTATGTAGTTAAGTGCAGTCGTGCGTTATGATTTTCTCTTTTTTTTTTTGCAAAAACGTTTAAAATTTCCACACATTTTCATTAAAAAACAACACAAACTTGATTACTTGTTTGTATGTGTGTGTGCAAGAGTGTGTGTTTTCTCTCTTTAGTTGCTGTTAAAATGTTGTTCATATGAAACAAGTATGAGAGCTTTTTAACGGGAGTGTGCAGTTTTTTAAAATAATCACAGCATAGTTGAAGGCAAATATTTACTCCGTTAATGCTATTTTATGTTTAATAATGCCACAAAAAAAGAAGTCACACTAAAGTATTATTAACAATGAAAGTATTTTGCTTTTTGAAATTAAATTTTTAGAATTTTTTTTTATTTTTTCACATATTTTTCACATAATTTTTCATTTTAAGTGCAAAAACTATGAAAAATTCGTAAAGAGGTTATAAATCGGTTTGACTTTATTTATGTTCTTATTTTAGAAATTTTGCATTTTTATTTTGTATCAGGAACACATACATACATACATAATTGGCCATTACAACCCTTCAGTCAGGATTACGGCCTAGCTTCTCACACCACTCATGTTGTGTGCGTTAATTTTATACGTGAGTGGCGGGACCTACAGTTTAACGTCGACTCCGAACGACAGAATTTTGAGAAACTTTTTCATGGCAGTTTATTTTACTCTCAGAGTTTTTGCCAGAAATCTGCTGAGAGGAAGTCGCCGAAGAAATATTTTTTTTTTCATATTTCATTTTTGATGTCTGACCTGGGATACGAACCCGGGCTTTACGAATAGTAAGCCAACACACTACCTACTACACCACGGCGACTTCAGGAACACATGTACTTTTAAGCAACGATCCATTCTTCGGTGTTTTTTAACCGGGCTATCGAAGAATATGGCACTAGTATATGCGACTTGAAATGGCATTGGCTAGGGGAGCTCAACCAGCTGGACAGCAAGGCAATGTGAAAAATTTGAAAAATGGGTTGATTCAACACTGCAGATGGGGCCGAATCCTATTTGTGGAATTGCAGACGTGTGTGGAAAAGAAAGAGGAACAATGTTCTCAGCTCAACTATGCTGGTGATGAATTTAAGTCCAGTATTGTATAGTGCTTCTTGGTGTCTCATCACTCCACAGGTGTACTAAGCATATTTTACTCCATTCGATTAAATCTGACTCACCGTTTGAACTGCATATGGCTCAACCTACCAATTTTAACTTTTTTTTTATTTACCTTATTCCTGGAGTCCTTAATTTCCCGGCTTTATTGGTCACAATTGTTCAACACTATTATATACATACATAAACATCATTACAACCCTTCAGTCAGGATTACGAACTAGCTTCACACACCACTTATGATGTGTGTGTTAATTTTATACATGAGTTGCGGGACCTACAGTTTAAAGTCGACTCCGAACGACAGATTTTTTAGAAAGTTTTCATGGCAATTTTATTTTACTCTTACAGTTTTTGCCAGAAATTTGCTGAGAAGAAGTCGCTGAAGAAATATTTTTTCAGTTTTCGTTTTGTTGGAAATGTCTGACGTGGGGTTTCAAATGCAGCCTCACGTCTAATAGGTCAACACTCTACCTACTAGACTACGGCGACTACATCACTGTTATTTCTCCTATTATGGGTTTTTAATATTACGCTCCTCTGAAGTAAAACGTATCCTGATAAGAGTGATACGCATTAATTGAAACAAATAATTTTCGAACGAGGTAAGGTCTTATGAAACAAATGAGGAAAACCATCCGAACATCACTTTTAGAAGAGCTTTTAATTCGTCTTGTAAGATGTGAAACTTTACGGAACATTGGCAACTAAGACATTATCCCATGTAGTTTTTAGCAAATGCTTATCTGAAATGAATCTGTTCAGAGTAAACTATCCACTGCATTACCCTACCACTATCGTTATTCAAACAATCGGCATTTCTGATATGAAAAATCGTTTTTCAATACCTTTCTACGGCAACTCGTATAACACATGCTTTCAAGGATTGTTGCTTGAGTAACTTTTAATGCGCATCAACAATTATTCACATATTGAAAAATGCTTCGAGCAACCTTAGGTCAGTATTTAACTGCAACGCATGTTGCTTATTAAAACTATTTGACTATTGTCTGACTACGCAAACTCACCTGAGTCACATAATGTGACATCGGAACTCGTCATGGAATGTTGCAGAAACTAGTGCTTGCAAGTAGAGTGCTTGTACGTAGAGTGCAGTTGTGCGTGGATTCAGCGAAGTAAACAACGAAAGACATGCTTAAGCGAATGTGAGAATGTTGATGGGTTTAAATGTCTGTGTTAAGCCACCATTAAAGTTTCAGATTTGTTAGCCTTCATGTGTAAAGCTTAGATCTGCTAAAGAATCTACAGACCTCTTGAACACGATACCTCTTTTTGAAGTTACAAACCATTTGTCATCTGGTGTGATTATTTCTATGGTACACCCAAAAATTCCACTCTTCTGACCTCTAGGTTGACATGAATTTTGGCCTCCAAAATATTTTTAATATGCGACTGTTGTAGTGAATATGGCTATCAAGGATAATAATCATGCAACTGTGATTCCTCTGTATACTGAGTTAGAACCCCAAAGCAGATAAAGAAAATGACTTAATACGTTTACAGCTCTGCACACTTTTCCACTCTTGGAAAAGTAACTAAAGTAGAAATTATTTTTTTATACTTCGTTATTGTTGTTGCTGTTGTTAGCCGTTGATGTATTTCGTTGTAGTACTTATAATAAAAGGTGCTGTAGATGATGGTTATTCATGTATGTATACTTATTACACTACAACAACACTATACATACCGGCATATGTATGTGTCTATTCAATAGCAGTGTATTCTTTTAAACAAATGCAGACACACACACACATACACCACCATCACCACATATGAGCTGTACTACTCTTTATTTCTCTTCAAAAAATTTTTTGTTTGCTTTTTTTGCTTGTTCACTTGAATTCATTTTGTTTTTTTTTGTATTTTTGTATGCAGCCATAATAATAATATGTACATATGTGAGTGTAGTAGTGTTAAGCAATGCCAAGAGCAAACTTTAAAGCGTGTTAGTAAGGGAGAGAACGAGAGAGAGAGAGGTACATAGTATCAGAGTGTTTTAAAGTGTGTATGTTTTTATAACAAAACATACAATCATTCAATGCAACAACAATAAAAAAAAAATAAAAAAATGCAGAAAAGTATTGCTGTTGCATGTCATGTTATCGTAAAGCAATTGCTGTTAATTATAGACGTCAGCTCGCGCATGTGTTTCCAAGTGGCAGTCAAGTATTTGAGCATTTTGTTGAATATTGAGCTGCAACAGCAACAATAGCAATAATATTCATATATATACGCCATAATACACACACACACATGAGCACGTACATACGTAAAAAAAGAAATTGAAAAATAAATTTTATAAACTTCAATCTTTTAAGGCAATTTGTTGTGTGGTTTAAGAGTTTTTCCTCAACAATTTTTGTTATTTTCACAAAAGGTATTTTTGTTATTGTTATTGTTATTGTTATTGTTATTGTTGTTATTGCTGCCGCTGTTGTTTATGTTGGTATTATTGCTGCCACCATAGTTGTTTATTTTAAAGCGGATGTAAACATTTTGTTTCTTTGGCCTGCTTAGGAAACTCACTCTTTCACTCTCTCTCTCTCTCTCTCTTAAAAAGTTTTAGAAACTGGTTGGTGTAGAAAACAAAAAAAAAAAAACAGGGAAGTATTGGCAACAAATAAAAATAAAAATTGTTAGAATTTCTGAATATTGCCATGCTTCCCTTGCTCTTTCCCTGCTGCCATAATTAAAAATAAATAATTTCCAATTAGAAATACTGCATAAAGTGTATAGGAGAAGTAATGAACATGAGAGAGTATTTTATTGCTCATCAGTTGGTATTGGAAAGCTCCAGAAAGTTTGAAGGGGTTGCTTGTACTGTTAGGATATTAGGGGCCATAATGTGTAAGATTTTTATTTTTATTGCAGCAGGAATTTTATTGATAGATCTTATGACTTCATAAGGTTAAAAACATTGAAATCTGCTTGGAGTGTAAATTAATTCATTGCTATCACATTACGTCGCCTAGGGTGTTTGAAATGTAACAATGGTTTGTGATTCACGTTGAAAAGCTAGTGGCTGATTTTTTAAGAGCTTTAAGAAAATTTTTCAAAAAAAAACACATAAAATTCAGAAAAATGCATGAAACCTTTATTTGAATCGATAGTACGATCCATATAATTTAATGTTTGAAGATTATTTAATGCAAATGTTGACCGCGACTGCGCCTCAAATGGTCCATCCGCTTAGTCCAATTTTGGTATACTCTTTCCAACATTTCGGCCGGTATCTCACGAATAAATGCTTCAATGTTGTCTTCCAATGCGCCAATTGAAGCGGGCTTGTCTGTATAGACATGAGCTTTAACATAGACCCACAAAAAATAGTCTAAAGGCGTTAAATCGCACGATCTAGGCGGCCAATTGACCGGTCCCGAACATGAAATAAAATGTTCACCGAACTCTCCTGTCAATAAGTACATTGTTACGCGTGCTGTGTGGCATGTGGCACCGTCTTGTTGAAACCACATGTCATGCAAGTCAAGCTCTTGCATTTTGGGCAAAAAAAAGGTTGGATATCATCTCACGGTAGCGCTCACCATTCACAGTTACGTTACGATTCGCAGCATCTTTGAAGAAGTATGGTCCAATGATGCCACCAACCCATAAACCGCACCAAACTGTGAGTTTTTCTGGATGCATTCTGCTTATTTACGTATCCATTGGGCCAAAAATGAGCTTCGTCACTGAACTCAATTTTTCGATAAAGAAGTGGATCTTCGGCCAACTTTCCAAGAGCCCATTCACCAAAAATTCTGCATTGCGGTAGATCGTTCGGCTTCAATTCTTGCACCAGCTGTATTTTGAAAGGCTTCACACTTAAATCCTTCCGCAAAATTGTCCACGTTGTTGAGTAACCGAGGCCCAATTGCTGCGAACGGCGACGAATCGATAATTGATGGTCATCATTAACACTGGCCGATACAGCTGCGATATTTTCTTCAGTTCGCACCCTACGTAAGCGTGTTGGTGGTTTAATGTCCAACAATGTAAATTTGGTGCGATATTTAGTCACAATAGCACGAAGAAGCGCGTGATGAACTTTCTTAACAGAGCACGCATTTTGATAATAAAATTCAATGATTTGCTGGTGTTGGTCGTTTGTAAGACGATTCACGGTTAAATTATAGACCAAACTGATGATGTTTAACAGTGAAACAAAACACGAAACGTGCGTGAGCTGTTTAAACCAGTGTTGCCAAAAAGATAATAGCCAAAAAATCACCCGTTACATACATATATGAGAGCGAATTCTTCTCATTGATGTTAACGAATGCATACATACATACATCAGTCATTTGCTTATTGGAGAATTCGCAGACAACGCGACAAGACTAAATGTAAACAAAATACACAAACAGCAATAATGAATCATGTTTACATTTATAGAGTTTTCGAGAAGGCGATGTTACGAGCATTCGCCTTCAACAACATTCATCAGACTGTTTGCCCTGCCATATAAAAGGCAAAGCAAAGCAGGCGACTGGTGAGTGAAATTCAGTCAGTCTTTTGTGAAAAGGCTGTGTGTTTGAAGAGAGTAATGATGGTTTGAAGACCTTCGTTACAAGGATCTGTCGAACAATTACCTAGTAATTGTTATTGCTTATGCAAAGGAGGAATAACAAAGAAAGCAATTGTTGTTGTTTACATCAAGTTGTGAATAGTGGCACACAGAATTGCACGCATAATTGAGAATTTTAATTAAAACTAAACACAAATATATTTTTATTTCATTTGCAATCTACGAGCTCATATTTTAAGCGTCGAAGTCGCCGTAGTCTAGTAGGTAGTGTGTTGGCTTATTAGACGTAAAAGCCAGGGTTAGAGCCCCAGGCCAGACATCAAAACAGAATACAAAAATATTTCTTCGGCGACTTTCTCTCAGCATAAAAGGGAAAATAAGTTGATATTGTTACATACATACATAATTGGTCATTACAACCCTTCAGTCGGGATAACGAGCTAGTTTCTCACACCACTTATGTTGTGTTCGTTAATTTTGTGCATGAGTGGTGGGACCTACAGCTTAAAGTCGACAGATTTTTGAGAAACTTGTCATGGTAATTTTATTTACTCTCAGAGTTTTTGCCAGAAATCCGCTAAGAGGAAGTCGCCGATGATGTCTGGCCTGGGCCTCGAACCCTGGTTTTACGCCTAATAAGCCAACACACTACCTACTAGACTACGCCGAAATTCTCATATGTACGTACATTGCTGCTAAGGAATAAATTCTCTCTGGAATGCACAGCCCGAGCCATTGGTCCTTCGACCACGAATACATGTGGTCTGTCTGGAAGTACATAACACATATAATTGATCATTACAAAGCTTCAGTCCGAATTATAATCCAGGTTCTCACACCACTTATGCAGTGTGTGTTAATTTTATACATGAGTGGCGGTACCTTTAGTTGAAAGTCGATATCGAATGATAGATTTTCGAGAACCTTTTAATGGCAGTTTTACTGTCTGTGAGTAAGAATTTTTCCCAGAAATTTGGTAAGAGGAAGTCGCCGCCGAAATTTTAATATTTCGTTTTGTCCGAGATGTCTAAGCCGTGGCCTTACGCCTAGTGCATTGATACATTTAACCATCTTAGCGTACCATGTTTCATTTATTGTACTATTTTTGTTTCTGTACGATTATAATCGAACAAGGTGTACAATTGTGGCATACCTACAATTTTAACTAATCGCTGATAATTTTCTTCTTTAATTTTCTTATTTTATTTTTGACAGATTTATTCCTCAATTGTGCTTCATGCTGCTTCCTTAATTAGTTTCCTTATATAGAAATTATTTACGACCAAAAAAGCTTTATGTGCTATGGCACATATGTATCAAAGAAAAACTCAAACCGCAAGAAAACTTAAAAAAAGAAGGAAATGAAGAAGAATGTAAGAAGAATTCCAAGAGAAATTATAGTTTTTTTCCTTTAGTTTCTTGCTTATTCCAGAAATTAAGAAGCCACAAATAACTTCACTTTAGTTTCTTAAGCTCTATCGGTTACTTAATTGGTGTCTACTTTAATCCTTTTTCAACTCTTCAGCACACACATACCAACTTACTTACATAAGGACTCAGAGCTCTGACACTTTCCTTAAGGATAAGAGAACAAAAGATGTGGTGGTGCATGCAAGTGCAATACAGTTTAAAGCAAAAAAAAAACTTTTTTTTTTTTGTTTTTCATTTCCTTTTCAACAGAAACCATTTTTCTTGTATTGGCTTCTCTAAACTCTGCTTTAAAACCCCAGTAGACAATGATTGTAACATCAGCAGCAGGAGCAGTAGAAGAAACAGGAGCCGTACAAGTCAGCAAAAGAATGGGTTGAAGGGTTTTGTAGCATTTCTAAGACCAGTAATTATTGTTTTGTATTACATTTCTTTTTTTTGTTTTTTCTTTGGCTTTCTGATACATATTCTTCTCATTCTTTTCTTTTTTTCTCCCATTTTTTTCTGCTTTTATTATGCTCTAAGTCAAACCAATAATGGAGCCAACATCTTGGAAATGAAAGGCAACAACAAACGAAACTCAGAGAGAAATAAAAAAAAAACTTGAAAAATTTAATTTGGAATGTTAAGCTTTACGTATTGCATTTAATTAGTTTTTATTACTGAAATACTGTAACACAATAAAATACAACCAAAGAATTTCTTTCTTTGCCTTTTTTCTCTCTTTCTCTCTCTTACTTTCTGTTCTTTAGGGTTTAATACACTTCAAGAGAATATCTTTTCTACATGAGTATTGGCCCTGTTTTTTTTTATTGTGAATCCTTTCAAAAGGAGAGCGTTAATTGATGGGCAGTTATTTGGCACAAGAGTTAAGAAATTGTGAGAGAAAGAAATGAGAACAAAAAACTGCAGATTTTAAATTAACAAAGGAAGTGCATTTCAGTTAGACATTAAAAGGGAAATAATAATAAGCAGTGCAATGAACTTTTTAAATTCAAAATAATTTAAAATCAAATGAAAAGAATACTAAATCAAGTTGTACTTGAAAAAAAGTAGATTCTCTTTATTTTTCTTAAGATTATATTCGACATAAAAAAATATGCAGCCTATTTCAGCTGTCAAGGCTTTTCTCGATTAATTTGTACGAATTGCTTAAGTAATCTGCCAATAGTATTAAAAAAATGGAAACAGTAGGCAGCAGTAGTATTTGGACCTAGCAATACAATATGTTAGTTGAACATTTCACAACTCTAACATGCTGAGCTTATTCATATACAACCCTGCAGGATTATGACCTAGCTTCTCACACCACTCGTGTTGTGTGCCTTAATTTTACACATAAGTGGCGGGACCTACAGTTTAAAGTCGACTCCGAACGACAGATTTTTGAGAAAGTCTTCATGGCAATTTTATTTCACACTCAGAGTTTTTACCAGAAATCTGCTGAGAGGAAGTCGCCTAAGAAATATTTTTTTTCATGTTTCCGATTTGATGTCTGACATATAGTTTGAACCATGGCGTTACGTCTAATAATTCGACGCACTACCTACTAGACTACGGCGATTACAAGGAATACAAGGAATATATTTAACATGAACAAATATGCCGCGTATTTTAGGTGCCAAGGCTTTTCACGATTAATTTTTAAGAATTGCTTAAGTAATTTGCCAAGTCTTAGTGGCAATAGTAGGTAACAATAGTAGTCGGACGTAGCAGTACAAAACTTTTGTTGAGCATTTCAGACAAACTCTAACAAGTTAAGCTTATTCATATACAACCCTGCAGGATTACGACCTAGCTTCTCACACCACTTATATTGTGTATTGTAATTTGATAAATAAGTGGCGGGACCTACGGTTTAAATTCGACTCCGAATGACAGATTTTGTAGAAGCTTTTCATGGCAATTTTATTTATTCTCAGATTTTTTGCCAGAAATCTGGTGAGAGGAAGTCGCCGAAGAAATACTTTTTGTGTTTCATTTTGATGTCTGGCCTGTGGCTCGAATCCTGGCTTTACGTCTAATAAGCCAACACACTACCTACTAGACCACGGCGTCTGCTTATTCATATACAACTCTTCAGGATTACGAACTAGCTTCTCACACAAATTATGTCGTGTGTATTAATTTGACAAATGAGTGGCGGGACCAACGTTTTAAAGTCAATTCCGAGAGAAAGTCACAA
Source organism: Sarcophaga subvicina (assembly GCA_936449025.2). NCBI lineage: Eukaryota > Metazoa > Arthropoda > Insecta > Diptera > Sarcophagidae > Sarcophaga > Sarcophaga subvicina. The sequence continues at coordinate 99,797,258 of OW388083.2, read as the reverse complement.
AAGAAATATTTTTTTATTTTGTTTTGTTCGAGAAGTCTGACCTCAACCCCAAGTAGAATTTTTTATTAAAATATACTCACACCACTTATCACACCACTTATGTACAGTTTAAACTTTTTTAAAACACTTTTCATGGCAATTTTATTTCTCGCAGAGTTTTTGCCAGAAATCTGCTGAGCGGAAAGTCGCCGATGAAATATTTTTTCATATTTTCGGTTTGAATCACATTCTCACATTCAAATGAGTCAACACACTACCTACCAGACTATGGCTTCTACAAGATAACGATCTTGCCTTCCTACACCAGCCACGATATGTGTGTTAATTTTATGCATGAATGACGAAATCTACAGTTTAAAGCCGATCTCGAACGACAAATTGAAAAGGCTTCTTCTTGCGATTTTAGTTCCTTTCAGGGTTTCTGCTAGAAGACTTCTTTATGCATGAATGGCGAGACTTACAGCTTAAAGCGATTCAGAACAATAGATTTTTGAGAAGCCTCTCTAGGCAATTTTATTCACTCTTAGAATTTTTGATCAAAAGACTGCTCAGAGGAAGTAATATTTTCTATACTTCCTTTCGTTGAAGATGTCTGGGCTGGTTTTTAAATCACTACGGCGTCTTCAATCGCACTTGCTAGGATAAATGAGACCGATCTTTCAATCTTTGATTTCACAAAGTTGCTTCTTTTCCTGCCATTGTTTAACAATTAAAATTTTGTAGAAAACTTCTCTTACAAGAGATCGTTATTGTTATGTTTTTACCTTCTTAAAAACGTTTAAAATATGAGTTCGTTGATTGCAAACAAAATAAAAATAAATTTGTGTTAAGTTTTCGATAAATTCTTTATTGTTCGCACTATTTTATGTGCCACTGTTCACAACTTGATGTTAGAACAACAATTTGTTATTCTTCATTACACTTCTGCTTGCGTAAGCACTTACAACTATTCGGTAGAACTTTACAACGGCGATCTGCAAACCACGAGTGTTCTTTTCACATGCAACGCCTCTTCACACAAGACTGACTGAATTCTTACTACTTGTTGCCTGCATTGTTTTGCCTTTTTATATGTCCACGTAATCAGTCTGCTGAAGGTTCTTGAAGTTGAACCTTCGGGGTTTCGCCTTCTGGAGAACTTTATCACGACTTCATTTTTGTTTGTGTATTTTGTTCACATTGCTTGTTGTTGCGTTCTTGTTTACTTGTCTATACCCTTTTCTTTCATACTGATGTTGTTGGTTTACTTGAAACAAGTTCGTTGTATTTGTTTGTGTAGCTTTTGTTCATTTTAATGTTAAACGATGTACACCGTTTCCATTTTCGTAACAATATGCTGTAAATTATGTTTATTCTTTCTACTTGAAACTTACTCATCAAGTTGTTTAAATTTTTCCCCGATTATTATTTACTTTTACCATGACATTTACTAATCCAACCAGCCCATCTTAAACATAAATCCTCCCCCCTCTCACCACTATTTATTATATTAAAGAAAGAAAACCATAATTTAGCGAATGGTTAAAATGCAAGCAACATTTGAAAATTACCCAGAATTTCCTGTTCCACAAAATGCTTGCCAGCGGTGAAATAATATTTTAAACAAAAAGGGGGTGAGGTTAAATGCTAGATGAGCATGCTAACAAAACCAAAAATGCCGTTATAAATAAAATTCAAAAATTTTATTTCCACGCAAAAGCATTTACCGCATGACCATCAAAACCAATGGGCAACCAAGGCAGCAGCAGTAGCTGTTGCAGTAGCCAAATACCTTTCTAATGCTTTGCTTTCATGATGAGCGATTGTGTTTGCATGCATGCATGTGTGTGTGGCTAGGGGGTTTTTAAAGCATTTATAAAATTGCATAAATGCTTTAAAAAAAATCATTTTAAAGCATATGTTTTTATAGCAAAGTCGGCTACAGAAATATTTCAATTCAATTATATGGTGTATGGAAAAACAAAACAGCCTTACATGCAGCACCCATAATAATAGCATTTGTTTCAAGCATGATGTATTGCACAATGGCTCGATTATGCTCGGGCACATGCAGTAAGAATTTTCCATTTAAAACACACACAATGTCACGAGCACTATACAAGAGAGAATATTTTTATTTTTTTTTTCAAAATTAATAAGGTTTTCTCGTGTGTGTTTTATTATTTGTCACTCTGTTTGCAACACACATCCATATGCATATACATATGTATATGCACACATCTATAATGTTCTATAAATAGTTATGGTTCGCATACATGATTAGAGAAATTGTTATAATAAGTGATGCGTTATTATATTTGATGGCCAAGAGCTGTAATTACAAGTCACCACCTCTAACGGTGGCAAACAATTATTTTGTATACATAGCTGTGGTACGTCTTCACACACACACGCATGCAAATGCCAATACTAACGGTACTTAGTTGCATGAACCTGTTATAAAATATATTTCATTAGATAATTAGGCGTCCATTTAGAAAATTAAGAGGTTTTAAATCGAGATTGCCATCGCCAAGTCACCTTTTTGCAATCGAAAGGTGGCCAGTTTATAAAAGCGAAAACACTTAAAGAAAATTAAAGGAGGAAAATTCCAAAACTTAACTACACGTACTCATGTACAAAAAGGGGCGTGTTATTAATTTATACATTAGCGTGTGTGTATGAAATTTAGGGTATCCAAACATAGACGGTCTGTTAGTCAATAGAAGAGGGGGAAAATTTAAAAAGCGCTTAACCCGGAAGTAAAATTTTGAGGAATTATAAACTTTTCGTTGTTGTCATCGATTCTTTCTATATTTCTGGTAACATATGGATGCGGCTGTAAAAGAATGTCTCATTTTTTTTACAACATGAATGAATTTTGGGTATCTATTCTGAATTAAGGAAGTTGCTGTAGCCTACTAGGTAGTGTGTTGACTTATTAGACATCAGGCTACGGTTCAAACTCCAAACAAAATATGAAAAAATAATTCTTCGGCAACCTCTTCTCAGCAAATTTCTGGCAAAAGCTATGAAAGTAAATAAAATTGACATGAAAACGTTTCTCAAAAATTTGTCGTGTTCGGAATCGATTTTAAACTGTAGGTTACGCCACTCATGTATAAACATGAGCAGATAAGTTGTCATCCTGACTGAAAGGTGGATGCATGTATTATTTTTTAAATATCATTTATGTAAAGTTAGGTTTGGGACCCGGGTCTAAAATAAATCTTACTAATTGCAGCAGTCTTTATATTCGAGAGCTTCTCATAAGAGAAGCTTCCTACAAAATTTTAATTGTTAAAAAATGGCAGGAAAAGAAGCGACTTTGTGAAATCAGAAATTGAAAGATCAGTCTCATTTACCCTAGCACATGCAATTGAAGTCGCCGTAGTCTAGTAGGCGTATCTAGTATCAGACGTGAGAAGTATAGTATAAAAAAGCGAAGCGAAGTATAAAAAATATTACTTCGACGACTTTCTCTCAGCAGTCTTTTGGTAAAAAATTCTAAGAGTGAATAAAATTGCCAAGAAAAGCTTCTCACCAATCTATTGTTCTGAATCGACTTAAGCTGTAGGTCTTGCCACTCATACTTAAAGCAGTTTTCTATCAAAAACCCTGAAAGGAAATAAGATGGCCATAAAAAGCCTTTTTAATTTGTCGTTCGAGATCGGCTTTAAACTGTAGATCTTGTCAGTCATGCATAAAATTAACACACATATCGTGGCTGGTGGAAGAAGGCAAGATCGTTGTCCTGTAGAAGGGAAGTGGAAGGGTGTAGGCTTATTAGACATGGGAATATGATATTTCATTGGCGACTTTCTTCTCAACAGATTTCCGGCAAAGACTTTCTGATGTCAGAAAGAAGAAGGTTAGAAGCTCCTGTCTTTTCATGAGAACAGCAGGGCACCGACAAATGAGGAAAAAAGAAGTCTCCTCCTCAGACCCACAGTTCCTGCTGAAGTCATTTAACGGAATGTCAAGCCTTTCGGCATACCTACCGAGAGACAGTGGCACCTGAGAATCACTAATTTAAGGAAAAAATGCGCAGCAGGTTATAGCAATACGGCACATACCCTCTTGCTAATAACGAAATTGAGCCTCGCTTCAAACCAATTTTAATGATGCGAAGTCACCATGGTCTAGTACGTAATGCGTTGGCTTATTAGACGTAAAGCCAGCTTTCAAACCCCAGGCCAGACATAACAACAAAGAGTATTTCTTCGGCGACTTCCTCTCAGCAGATTTCTGGCATAAATTCTGAGAGTAAATAAAAATTGCCATGAAAAGTTTCTCAAAAAACCTGTCGTTCGGAGCCGACGTTAAACTGTAGGTCTCGCCACTCATGTATAAAATTAATACACACAGCATGAGTGGTGTGAAAAGCTAGGTGGTAATTCTGACTGGTGGATTGTAATGACCAATTATGTATGTATGTTATGTATGTATACCTCTGTCCCGGAATCCATATAAGGGTTATCTTTTTAAGTTCCAAAAATTTTCTGAACAGTTCTTGGTATTCATGGACAAGGACAGATGTTGAAAATATGTTCGCAGTCTGGCTATACGAGTAAACCAAGTGATTTTCGGAAAAAATACAGCGAATATTATATGATCAAGTCTACATGATTGTGTTTGCCGAGACAATTACCACTGCAATGGAATCAACTGTGCTCTACATAGCTCCCTACAGCACTCTGCTGATAAAAGCTGTGAGTGTTTGTAATTGCTATGAAAAACATGTTCGGTCAGTCATTCAGAGTCAATGTTAGGCAGTAGCTGCCGTCACTCATGAATAAAATTAACACACACACAACGTGGATGCTGTGAGAGTGTAAGCTGAGAGTATAAAAGAATTTGGCACTAATTCGGTAGGTTGGTTGCGTTTGTACTCAGATTTTTTATGCTTTGTGTTGTTGCAGTAAATTCATTGCAAAATTCAATATAATGTTCAGTTCTGTGTTCAGTGTTGGAAACTGTGCTAGGGTGGCATCCAATCAAGTTCTTGAGTTTGCCTACAGCTTTCATTACTGACCTCTCAACCGTGTTGAAAAATCAGGTACTTTGTTCATATGGTACACATTTTTGGTACTCTTTTACAAAATAAATTTCAAATATTTAATGAATTGAATGACTTTCATATACACTTTCGATCGTCTGTGATCTTAACTCACAGAAATAGTGAGTAATTGTTAAATATTTAAAGGTTAGGCATTAGCTATGGCTAGCTATGTAAGACTGTAAACTTCTATAAACTTAAAGTGAATTAAAAATTAAATGTATTCAAAAGCCATGAATATATTAAACTTACGTTTACTTTTTTGAAAGTTTTGAATACTAAAAAAGAGTTAATGAACATGAACATAAACACCGGATATGCTAACATTTATACGCTATAATCCTATCGTTAAACCATCTAAACTTGAAACCCTAAAAATTGAATGGCCGCAATGAGTATGAGTGCGTGATTTGTGGCATTAAGATTTTGCTGATGTTGGAAAAAAAATCTCAAAACGTTATTCAGTTATTGTGTGTAAATGAAATTGTAATTTAAATAAGTGATGGATGGATGGATGGACAAATGAATTAATTTCTCCGCCCTTTCATATTTCACTTAAAACATACATGTAAGGTGTGTAATTATTATTTAATTAATGTTTAATAGAGAATGCAAAAAAAACAACAACAAAAAACAAAGGCAATATTAAATTAAACACAATTTTAAAATTAGTTATCAATCATACGCTCCGTTGCATATTCAATATGTTGCTTAGGAGGAGAGTAGTGAGATGAGCAGGCATTTTTATTGTGTAAAGAGAATATGATTTATGTATGTATGCATGCCACCCTTGATTGCATGAACACCCATGAGGCATGAAATTAAATAAGAAGGGGGGAATTGCATTTTGAATTAAGAGGAGATAACTATTGTGATTGTTTAAAATATTGCAAGTAAGGAAGGCTCAAGAGCTCTATTAAAGTGATTTAAGAAGTCGTCGTAGTTTAGTACGTAGTGAGTTGGCTTATTAGACGTGAGGCCTAGGGTCGAAATTTGAAAAATAAATATTTCTTCGACGGCTTCCTCTCAGAAGATTTCCAGCAAAAACCCTTGAGAGTAAAATAAAATTGTCATGAAATGGTTTCTCAACAATGTGTCGTTCCGAGTCGACGGAACATAAGTGAAATGAGAAGCTAGGTCGTAATCCTGACGAAAGGGCTGAATTCATACAGAAATTAAAGAATGTGTAGAGAAATGAAAGGAAGGAGACTTTCAAACGTAAATATTGTTACGAAAATGGAAAAATTTAGATACTGGTGTTTTGCTTTTACTTCGTTTAACATTAAAATTATAAACAAAAGCTACAAAAACAAAAACGAGTAAACAAAAAGATACCAACAAAACACCACCATAAAAAAATGATAAACAAGTAAACAAAAATACAACAACAAACACTACAAGAATAAACGTAAACAAAATACAAAAACAACAATAATGAATGTAAACAACGATGTTTACATTTATAGAGATTTCAAGAAGGCGAAGTCACGAACATTCATCAGACTGTTTACGTTGCCATAAAAAAGGCAAGGAAAAGCAGGCAACAGAGTTAGTAAAAGTTCAGTCAGTCTTTCGTGAAGACGCTGTGTGTTTGAAGAGAGTAATCGTGATTTGAAGATCTCCGTTACAAAGATCTGTCGAATAATTGTCTAGTAATTGTTAATGTTTATGCAAAAGGTATAAACAAAAGAATAGCAAACAAAGTAATTGTTCTTGTTTACATCAAGTTGTGAACAGTGGCACACAGAATTAAGCGAATAAAAAAGAATTTTAATTAAAACTAAACACAAATTTATTTGTATTTTATTTGCAATCTACGAACTCATATTTTGAACGTTTTTAAAAAATAAAAACGTAACAATATATTGTAACACTTTTCGGACTTCGACTATAAAGAGTTATATTACCTTGAAATTGGTACCTTTTTTCATCAATTTGTAACCAAAATAACAATAATAGAAAAAGTATTCTTTATACCATAGAAAATATTTCCACATCATTTACATTTACCTACAGTTTTTTTTGTTAATTTGTTTTAATTTTTTTTTTCATAAATTCAATATTAAAATGTTTTATAAATAATTTATTTGTCATAATTTATTGATTTGCATATTTAAACTGATGAAAAAAAATAGAAATTTAGCGAAACACTCAAAAAGCAATCATAAAAAAATGAATATTTTAACGATTTAATAATAAAGTTAAATAAACTATTAAAAATAGAATTTAAAATTTAAAATCCTATTCTAAATAAAAACCACCATAAAGTGTTTGGCATTTTAAATCAATTAAATATTTTAAATATTTTTTTTATATTCACATAAAAAAACCTCCAAAAAAACAGCATATTTGTTTAGCATAAATCATGCTTCTTTTAAATTTTTTTTCATTAAATGCCTGTGAATATTATTAAGTGGTGTTTAAATGGCAAAATAACTTTAGAAAGTAATTGAATAGAAACATAAAAAACATAAACGCCGTACTATAAAGACCTTGACAAACAGTGAAATCAAAAATTTTTGTTGGTAATTTGTTTTAAATGTAAAAATAATATTGGCTTGTATTAAAAGTCTCAGCGTTTCAAAATATCACACATATCATACATACGTAATTGGTCATTACAACCCAACAGCCAGGATTACGATCTAGCTTCTCACAACACTTATGCTGTGTGTGTTAATTTTATACATGAGTGGCAGGATCTATAGTTTAAAGATGACTCCCAAAAGCAGATTTTATTATGGCAATTACATTTTGCTTTCAGAATTTTCGAAAGAAATATGCTGAGAGGAAGTCGCCGACGAAATAGTTTTTTATATTTCGTTTTTGTTAAGGTATCTGAGCTAAGGTTTTAACCGAGACCTCGCGTGTAATAAGCCAACACATTACCTATTACACAAAGACTACATCACATGCAAAAAAGTTGATATGAAATATCGAACGTATAAAATCTCTGAAGGAAAGTGATACCAGTAGTCTCCGAGGGGTAGTGTATTGTCTTACTATACAAAAGCTTTGAATTCGCATACCAACAAAACATTTCTTTCCTTCCTTTCTCAGAAAACTTATGGCAAAGCATTGTTCCGACAACAAAGTTGTTTGGTAGCTCATAAGCTCAATAGTCACATTACGTCCTCTGTTGTAGCTATGATGATGGGAATATTGGAAAGTCTAAAGCTTTCGATATTTTGAGCATAAAAAGTCAATCTAATATTTGCTTACTCGACCATATCTTTCAAACGTCGAAAGAAGCATTCAATACATTGGTTTCTTCAGACGATGCAGGAAATAGTTCACTTCATCTGATCTTCCTTTACCTTTATCCGATCGAAAATGAAATGTAACTCTCATGTATGGGCCGTTGCTTCAAAGTCTATTTTGAGGCTCCTTGACCTCGTACAGAAGAGAGCAAAGTTGTTTACTCATGACAGTTGAATATCCAACTCTATTGATTCTAGTGGGTAGTGTGTTAGACTATTAGCGTGAGGGTCGTGGGTTCGATTCCCACCAGAGAGTCTGGCCTGTTACACTACACCCAGCATATGGCCGAAGTTACTAAGCTCGTATATAATTAAATACAGTTTGTAATTGTATTTTAATTCATAAATAAATAAATATACGTTTATGGTCGATTGATCAGTGGATCGTACAATGCATTACAGACAAATTTCATTCTTTAGCCGCACAATCCGTCTGTGAAACACGATTCAAGCAGAAGTCTATCCTGCGACGTATAACATAAATAGATTCAAATCTAATATTCAGAACTAATTTTCCTAATTCCAATACAATTCACTGCTTGAATAGGAGCCATACCCTGAGTGCTAGTCTTAAAAAAATCTGATAGAAGGAAAAACAGCATGAAAGTCAATGCTAGGCCACAACAAAATAGTTATACAGAATAATACCGTGTGACTATCATATATTTCGGTGTCGGTAAACTCTCTTGAAAGTAAAAAATTCGTGAAAGGATTGCTTAAAATCCCTGGCCTAAAATCCCTTCCCTGCTAAACTGTTCTAGAATGAGAGATTTTATAGAGAGACTAAACGTCATTAAATTATAATTTTACATTTTAATTACAGTGAAGCAGATTATTGGTCTAGTATAGCAGATTCTGGAATGATAGGGTTGCCAGACTTCGATGTCTCGAATGTAGGTTTATTAAGGTTGTGGTGGGAAACTCTTCTATTCCTTTAAAGCTGCCGCTTCTTTTCAATGATGTTTGTTGTTAAATTCATACTCTGTAGGAGAATAGATTATTTAGAGGGTAATTGAAGCCCATCTGTCTTTAAAATTTAAAAATCATAATGAAAATTTTCGTATTCAAACCTGAGTTACTCTATTACATCACCACCATTTGGTAATATCGGATCTTTCATTAAGCGTTTCTTAAATCAACTCCAGAAGAAAAAGTCTAACGGAGTCAAATCGTACGATCTCGGTGAACAGTTCATATCACCTGCACGTTAGATAATCATGTCCTCTAATTGCTTATGCATGATATCCTATGCGTCTTGAGCTGTTGAACCACATGCCCTTGGTGTTCACATCTTTCAATTCAGGCCAAAAGAACTATGCAATTTAATAAATTTCGAAGCTACTTTCTATATGACTAAATATTTATCAAATATAAATTGTCTAAGTTTTCTTTCCCGTAATATTTTTACTTTTTGTAGCTCACAGTTTACAATTTGTGACCGTAAAGTGCGTGTGAACGCATTTTAATTTTCAAATTCTTTTCAATTTGTTAAAATCACACACATATGCGTGAGGATTTTATTACGCAGTACAAAAAATAATTTAATTTTCTTAAACGTTTTACCGCAGTTTGTTGGTGGATTTATTATGCTCAAGTTAAACAAACAATCATAACAGGGGGCTATTTCTTTAAAATTTTTATAGAAAATATGAAATAAAGTTGCTGGTCTTTTAATTTGAAAATGTTTTATGGATTCATATTTTTAAGGTAATAAAATAGAAAATTTTAAAGTTTAAAGAAACTGAATCACAGTCGATTTGAAGTGAAATATTTTAAACAATTTATGAGACCCTAAGATTTAAACACGCTGCAGCTGAGTTTTACTACATCAAATACAGCGTTGCTTTACCGTATTAAGGAGAGGAATAAGAATGACTTCTAGAAATGCGTTATAAAAATCGATGAATGGGAGTCAAATTAATTTTTCTTACAAAAAAAAAATCAATTGTCAAACCAATAAAAAAAGATCCCATGTCTATACATACATACATAATTGGCCATTACTACCCTTCAGTCAGGATTACGGCCTAGCTTCTCAAAAAAGATCCCATTACCTGTGGAATATACACAAATACATACATAATTGGACATTACAACCCTTCACTCAGGATTACGACTTAGTTTTACACACCACTTATTGTGTGTATGATAATTTTATACATGAGTGGTGGGACCTACAGTTTAAAGTCGACTCCTAATGATAGATTTTTGAGAAACGATGTCATGGCAATTTTCATTTGTCATACATCTACTGAGAGTCACTCTTGGAACAAATATTTTTTAATATTTCGTTTTATGGGAGACGTCTGACCTGGTGTTGAACAGACACCTCACGTCTAATAAGCCAACACACTACCTACTAGACTATGGCGACTTACATGTGGAAAATAACATCCTTAAAATCTCCGCTCCGACTTCTCTTGGTAGAGCGTATCCTAAATGTTCAGTTTTCTATGAATCTCCCTCATAAATCAAGTTGAAATTGTGCGATGTCATGCGATTTTTGGTGCCTTTTCTATTGTTTGTGTTTTATTGATAAACATCTGCGACTTAAGAAAACCACACAAGGAAAAGTTTAACGGGGTGAAACAGGTCAATTGCAGTGGCCAGTTAAAACCACCGCTACGGGAGATGACCATGCCTTTAAATCGCTCGTGCAGAATATCCAAAGTGGCAAGAGCTGTGTAGCATTTAGTGACGTCCTGTTAAGCTCGTATGTTTTAGATACCTAGATCATCCTATTCGGCACAAAAGAAGTTGGAAATTATCGGCCTGTAGTTGTCGCCGATGATAGTAATGGCCTAATCAATGTCGTTCTTAAAGAAAAGTATTTGGACGCATTGGACGCTTTTAGTCGTCTGTATTTGTCGCAAATTCGACAATTTTGTTTGTCCACATTGCCATTCCTTTAGAATTTGGTGCTCATTGCTGAAAATGAATTTTCAATGAAAGTTATGCTCACTCGCTTACAACTCTAGAGCTCAATTGGCGGATACATGTCGCTGTCTATGATGGTCCATGATGGTTTGTAGAAACAGACTGCATAAACGGCAACTAATTCGCAGATATAACTTCTACAGGATGGTAGTTATCGGCCATCTAAGTGCGGAATTCCCTGTTGGAAAACCTGATAGGTGTCCATGACATTATATGTCCATGAATAATTTGAACTGAAAAAAAAAAAATTTTATCAAGTAAAACAGTTTCACTTTTTGCTACTGCCTATGAAGTTGGTTGATATTGTACTCTAAAACTCATTTTAATGGAGTATTTTCTTTACTATTCTCTAAAGTGTTATTATTTGTTCACTGATTTAATTGAAATAAATGTAGATAGGCAGGTAGGAAGCTGCCGTAGTCTAGTGGGTAGTATATTGCCTTACTAGACATGAGGCCATGATGCCATCTCCATGTCAGACGCCTCCAAAACAACAAAACGAAATAAAAAAATATTTCTTCAGCGACTTCCTCCAACCAGATTTCTGGTAAAAGTTCTGAAAGTAAAATAAAATAGCCAAGAAAAGTTTCTCAAAAATCCGTTGTTCGGAGTCGACTCTAAACTGTAGGTCCCACCACTCATCTATAAAATTAACACATTCGACATAAGTGGTGTGAGAAACTGGTCGTAATTCTAACTGAAGTGTTGTAAAGATGTATGTATCAAGTAACAGTTACATTTTTTGCTATTACGTTTGAAGTTGGTTGATATTGTACTAAAGTCTGAATCTCATTATAATTTAACCTGAAAAAATTGTTATTATTTGTTCACTGATCTCATGGAAATAAAGGTGAAAAAAGCAGAACAAAGGGACCATCGTCATATACATAAGTCCCCAAATAGGGCTGTTGTGTGCTCAGAAGTATCAACAATATTGTCTATAATTTGTACAAACTTCCTTATCTTCCTCCAATTCTCTCCTCTGAGATGATTATGTCTGTTAGAGTATATCTTGCAAAATGTTGTGATCCTGAGCCTACAAAAATAAGGCAATGATCTTCCACCGTTTCAATGTCTTCATCACATGCCTTGCATGTATTATTAACTACCATGCCTATCGGGTTTTAAGACGAAGATGAAAAATTTCGCTTTTTCAAAGACGTTATTGCCTTCTATACAATACAAAACCAATTAAGAAACTTAAGAAACTAGCACTTGTATAAAATATTTGAATTTTTTTTAAATACATTTCCTATCTCATTCTTATATTAATTTGATGCGCTATGAAATTAATTTTTTTTATTTCGAGTGGAAAAAGTTTTATTTTAAACACAAAATTTTTTTTCAAATGCCTTTTGATATTCGCTGTAAATAAAACAGAGTCAAGAGAAAGAAAACTTTAACTTTAAATAGTTTTTGGCTTCATTTATTATTCTTTCCCTCTTTTTCCCTTTTTTTTTTTGTTCTTTATTTAAAAAGAAGTTTTTTTTTTGATTATTTTATTGGCAAAATAGTACCACCTTCCAAAAGGTATATTTAAGTTCGAACAAAAAACCAAAAAAAAAGAAAAGAAAAGACTGAAGTTTTTAACAGTAATATTTTCTTTCATTCTCTTTTCTTTTGTTTTTTTTCTGCTTCTTTCGAATACGATGCCTGGTGAATTGTGTGAAAATCTTGAACTTCTTGTCTAAGTTTATCTAAAAGTTATTATTATACCTGCAGTGAACAACGTATTGTATTGCATGCGATAAAAAACACAAAGATAGAGAGAGAGAGAAAAAGAACAAGAAATACAAAGTTCTGAAGAAAATTACAAAAAAAAACAAACAAAAAATCCCAAATAAAACTATCACAAGAGAGCTCTGCTATAAAAATGGGAAAACACAACAAAAGAAACTGCCAAACCAAAGGGGTATAAATACCATAGAAGAGCTCTAAAACCAATCAAAAGCTCACAGTAACTATCATTTAGCCCCCCAAAAAAAAGTACCCACTAAAGTACTATGAAAAAAAGAAATAAAAAAATAAAATAAAAACAGGGAAACGAAATAAAAACGAGACCTGTAAAGTCATAAAAAAAATGTTCTGATAAAATGAAGAGCGAATATAAAAAAATCAAAATAAAATAAACTTTTCCTTGTTTTTTCACGATTCCAACTTTTTAACTTTTCTATTGTTTTGCGAAATGAAAAACAAATAATAGCCACACGACTATCATCTGCTCCCTGCTATACCCAATGTTAGAGGTGGATTCGTTGTGAAAATATTTATTTTAATTCAACTTATTTGCTCAGTGTGGTGGAAAGAAAACATCATCTCTAATGGTAGTGAATATTAAAATTAAAAATAAAAAATTTAAAAAAACCCCAACCAAACAAATCAGCTTAATTAAAACTTAAAATCAGAATAACAATGATTTGCTGTAGAGTTAGTTAGATGGTCAGTGAAAAACGACTTTAAGCTCATTTACGTTAATTACACTTGCGGTAAAAATGGGTTTCGATTTTTAAATGTAGTTATTCATACTTACAGGAACAGAAATATTTAATTTTTATTTTTCCCACCTCGAAAACTTTGTTAAAACTTTCAAATTTAAATGGGGATATCATTGGTTATGAAGTTACGCCAGGAAACTACAGTTCAAAGGGGTTTGGATTGATTTCTGCAAACCCAGGCACTAAATATGAAACGAAAGTTTAATGCAAAGCCTTCCTTCAATTTTAGAAATAATATTCCATATTGAAGTTACCGTAGTCTAGTAGGTAGTGTATTGGCTTATTAGACATAAAGCCACGGTTCAAACCCAGCTCAGACATTAAACGAAAATATGAAAATATTATAAAATATTCGACGACTTGCTCCCAACAGATTTCTCGCAAAAACTCTGGGTGTAAATAAAATTGCCATGAAAAGTTACTCAAAAATCTGTCGTTCGAAGTCGACTTTAAACTGTAGGTGCCGCCACTCATGTACAAAACTAACACACACAACATGAGTGGTGTGAGAAGCTAGGTCGTAATCCTGTCTGAAGGGTTGTAATGGCCAATTATGTATGTATGTATGTTCCATAATATATGCTATTATATACACAACCTGTTTCACATTTGATTACAAGAAGGTACATATCCAACATTGGCCGTTACAAATATCCTTGGAGCTACGGTCTAACTGCTCACAATACCCATTTACACCAGAGGTCAGCAATTAGTATTCAAAACGATGAGTAGATTCGAATCATACTTATAATTTCTGATACTGCGTACAAGTATACTTATTTTAATGTCATACTCATACTACTCATATTCAAAGTTTGAAATACTCATCGTACTCATACTTAACAATACGCATGAAGTTATTGATTTCGACTCTCCACGACTCATCGTATCACAAAATAAGTATGCTTCGCGTACGAACTCTACAATACTCATAAGAAGGTTGTGTGTTTGCTCTGCTTGCTGTCTTCAAACATAGTTCGAATGTTTTGAGTTTGATGTCAACGTTGTACTCATACTCATTTCAACTTGTACTTATAAATCAATGTTGTAGTGAGTACGAATGAATCAGAGTAGTTGGATTTCAATACTGTTGACTTACTCATACTCAAAATTTCATGAGTACTTATGAGTAGCGAAAAAGCGATTCATTGCTGATCTCTAATGTATACCCACATACATAATTGATCATTCCAACCGTTTTGCCAGGATTACAACCTAGTTTCTCACAACAATTATGTTGTGTGCATTAATTTGTATTCACAAGTAGTGGGACCTCTAGTTTAACGTAGATTCCAAATGACAGATTTTTTAAAAAACTTTTCCTGGAAATTTTATTTTACTCTCAGAGTTCTTGTCAGACATCTGCTGAGAGCCAGTCGCCGCATACAGCCAGCGCACTACATACTAATCTAGGGCAACTTCTCCAATGTAGTGCACGTTAATTTAATGCGGAAATAATAGGATTGACGACATCAAATGGCAGATTTAAGAAACTTTTTTATGGCTATTATTTACCGCTGTGCAGTTTGCCTGTAACTAATGATGAATATTTGTATTAAAACTCCTTTCCATCAAACACATTTCCTGTCGGATATCTATAGTCTGTTACTTATTTCATAATTTCTCCCAGCTCACTCCCCTGAAATAGGTTATGCCTGATGTATTATCCTCCCTAAATATTGTCGCCTTGAGTTTACAAAGTCGTGGCAATGAAATAAAAAATATTCCATCGTTTCGAGGTCCCCTCTGCATGATCTGTATTCATTATTATCTGTCATGACCATGTACCTCGAAAGACAGCTCATTAATATACTCAAGTCGCATTTACTTTATTGCTCATTACAACCATTTAGTTTACAACCTAGCTTCTCATATTACCCATTTTGTGTGTGTTAATTTTATCTATGAATTAAGAAACTTTTCGTTGCAATTTTATTTACTGTCAGCATTTTTGCCAGAAGACTGTCGGAGAGTAAGCCGCCGAAAAAGTAGTTTCTCGTATTGTTCGAGATGTCAAAGCCAAAAGGTTGAACCACGGCCAGGTCAGCCTTTAATTCTGAATTCGAGTATGCTACTGTTCTATTCGCTATTAGACTATCATTGAAGTTTGTGTTAAGATTTGTAGATTTTCATTTCTGATTGTACATATGTACGTCTGCTTCGACGTATTATGATCCCACCATCTGACGAATAGCTTCGTTTCTGGTTTCCCTGCATATACTACCAGTCCCATTACTATCTCCAATGGTTAGAAAGAGCTATTCAGCAAAAACTTCTGATGGTTACCTGTTGATATGTTTGGCATCTTGTCATTCTGCGTTACGCCAGTATTTGTCTCGGACTCACTTACTTACTTAATTAGTCATTACAACCCTTTAGTCAGGATTACAATCTAGCTTCTCATACTAAGTAGTCGCCGTAGTCTACTAGGTAGTGTGTTGGCTTATTAGACGTAAAGCCAGAGTTCGAGCCCCAGGCCAGACATCAAGACAAAATACAAAAGGTATTTCTTCGGCGACTTCTTCTCAGATTTCTGGCAAAATCTCTGAGAGTAAATAAAATTGCCATGAAAAAGTTTCTCCAAAAATCTGTCTCGGAGTCGACTTTAAACTGTGGGTCCCGCTACTCATGTATGAAATTAACACACACAACATAAGTGGTGTGAGAAACTAGGACGTTGTACAATGGGTCAATTCGACCTACGGGTATTGTACTTGTCTTAATTGAGAAGTACACGTCCTCTAGCCTAACCTAACCTAACCTTCTCATACTACTCTTGTTGTGTGTGTTAATTGTATCCATGAGTGACGTGACTTACAGCTGAAGGTCGACTCCGAACGACAGATGTCTGAGAAACTTTTCATGGCATTTTTATTTACACACATAGTTTTTGCCAGAAGATATTTGTTTTGATATTCCGTTTTATTTGAGATTTCTAAGCCAGTGGTTGAACCGCGGACCATCGTCTAATAAATTAACATATTACTATGGTCACTTTCAATATCCCAATTGTATTTTGATTATACGATTTGTCTCTCGTGGAAATCAATTTTCCCATAGTCTGGATTCATAGGCTATATGTCCCGCTTAATACCGAACCACATCTGAATCTGTTGGTAAAAGTATACCTAAACACCCACTACTTTTATTGTTTTTGTTTTTTCTTTCTCTCGACATTTGTTTGAGTATACCAACTTTTTTTTAATTTGAAGCCAGAAAAGATACTTTTATTGCATTGCTAAGAATACTTATGTAGTTTTTGTTTTACTGTTGTCCTCATTCATGGTCAAACTATAATTAAATGTCCTTCAGATCTCTTTTTTTTCCTAAGTAAACAATAAAAAAGAAATTTTGACAAAAACTTTATCAAAACAAATAATTTTATTTTTATTTATTTTGATTTTATTTCTCACAAACAAGCGAGCGTTAAAATTTTTTCAAGTTCTTTACACAGCTCTTCATAACAATACTTATTTATTTTTTTTAAATTTATTGTTTATTGTTTCTCTTTAAATTAGAAAAACTATTTAAAAAAAAGAAAACGAAATTGTAAAAACTTTATTTTCTCTTCTTATTGCTAACGAGCGATAATAAAGAGTTTATATTCTTTTCTTTACTTTGCTTGTTTCTTTATTTTCTCGTGCGCTATTGTTTTCAATTCTTATAGTCTTGTTGGCTGGTTGCAGTTCTTAAGAAAAAAAAAACCAAAAGAACCAGAACCAACGTCCATAATATGAATGAAAATGTTTAAGAATACACGCTGAATAGCATGAAAAATAATAATAAAAATAATTTTATTTCTTCTATTTATTTACGATTTATTTTTAAACAAAAGCGTTGTAGTTTATTATGTTGCCAGTGTTTTGCTGTTGCATTTTTCTTTTCTTTTATTTTTTTTTTGATTAAAAATAAAATGCAATTACGTAAATAATTGCAGTTTTCTGGTGCATTTTTTCTTCTTTCTTTTGCTATGAGTAAAAAGAAAATAGAAAAAATGAATTCAACGAAAAAGAAATTTCCTTTGTTTTCTTAAACAAACTTCATGAAAGAAATTCATTCCTGCACAGTAATTGTATTGTTTATGCAACATTTACACTTCGAAGAATCTCTTGCAGTTTTGTTTTTAATTATAAACGCAGGCGAATGGCGCAAATTGGTGGAAACAATACGCTCCTTTCTGTTCGTCTAATGAAGATGGAAAATATTTCTTAAATTTATGATACAATATCAAACGAAATGGAAGTCACCGTAGTCTAGTAGGTAGTGTGTTGGCTCATTAGACGTAAGGCCACGGACAGACATCAAAACGAAATATAAAAAATAATTCTTCGGCGAATTCCTCTCAGCAGATTTCTGGCAAAAACTCTCGGAGTAAATAATATTGCCATGAAAAGTTTCTGTCGTTCGGAGTCGACTTTAAACTGTAGGTCCTGCCACTCATGTATAAAATTAACACACACAACATGATCCTGACTGAAGGATTGTAATGGCCAATTATGTATGTATGTATGTATGTATCAAACGAAATGAAGTTTTATGAAATGTTGTGGCAATTTAATTTGAAAAGTGATAAAATTTACAAAAAATTATCAAAGTTTTAAAAATAAATTTATTCATCATTAGCGTAAATGAAGGTTGTAAGACTGCTGAATTATGTATATCCTAAATATAGTAAGCGTCAAAAGAAACTGTACACTATGGATGAAATTCTAACAATCACCAAACTCAACTTTTACCACTTAAGGAGAGTGCCCGAAAAAATTTGACATTTCGAAATTTTTTTTTTAATTTTTTTTGTTTCAATTTTAAAAAATGGCAATGAAACAATTTTAAAATAACAATAACTGTAATTACTAAATGTATATTTTTTTTTAATGTACAGTTTCTTTTGATGCTCACTGTATATTTATATTTATAGGTTTCATGTGCCCTTTCTTATCTTATGAATTTCACTGTGGTAGAGCATCGCCTTAATTTAGTTGTGATTTCAGTGCTTTTCAGTGCCATTCTTCAAGAAATCAAGCAGATGATTGATCGGTTTCTAGAATGATAGGGTTACCATCTATTGTTGCCAAGAAATAAAACGCACAATAAAAAGATTTGGGTGCCCTGGTAGTCTAGTGGGTAGTGTATATACTAGTCTATTAGCGTGAGGGTCGTGGTTTCGATTTCCACCAGAGACTCTGGTCTGTGACACTACACCGAGCATATGATCAAAGTTATTTAGCTCGTATATAATTAGAATATAATTTGTAATTGTATTGTAATTAACAAATAAATAAATAAATAAATAAATAATAAAAATGTATTGCGTTGTAGCATACATATGCTGTATTAGTTGCTAATTGAATCGTACTCTTATTCGAATTATGGTACTAATTAGCTCACATCTTTGTTGGTTTTATGTGTTGTAGATAAACAGACGAGAAGGGGATAGTTTATTGAAGCCATTTAGTATTTAAAATCAATTGACTACAGCGAGCAATTGTTTCATCTTCTCCATTATTTGAAAGAGTGTTACTCGGTATTACTCTCTAAAACATGGAGCCATCTTTTTATACTAGTTTACTCGGTTTGTTAGATGAAGTTCTAACCAGAGATTCTCTGCAACTTCTCAAAAATTCTTATTTATTATTTAAAATCCGAAAACCCTTGTCAGAAATTTCCCAACTTTTGTTGGAAAATCCGCCTTAGTTCAGTAGATAGTGTATTGGCTTATTAAACGTGAGACAACGGTTCAAGCCTCAGGTCAGACATTTCCCACAATACGAAATATGAAAAAATATTTCTTCGACGACTGCTTTTAAACAGACTTTTGGGAAGAACTAGCAAAAAATAAATGAAATTGCCATGAAAAAGTTTCTCAAAAATCAATCGTTTGGAGTTGACGTTAAACTGTGGGGTCTCGCCACATACATACATACATACATACATACATAATTGGCCATTACAACCCTTCAGTCAGGATTACGGCCTAGCTTCTCACACCACTCATGTTGTGTGCGTTAATTTTATACGTGAGTGGCGGGACCTACAGTTTAACGTCGACTCCGAACGACAGAATTTTGAGAAACTTTTTCATGGCAGTTTATTTTACTCTCAGAGTTTTTGCCAGAAATCTGCTGAGAGGAAGTCGCCGAAGAAATATTTTTTTTTTTTTTTTCATATTTCATTTTTGATGTCTGACCTGGGATACGAACCCGGGCTTTACGAATAGTAAGCCAACACACTACCTACTACACCACGGCGACTTCGAGGGGTCTCGCCACTCATATGTTAAATTAACACACACAACATAAGTGGTGTATGAAGCTGGGTCGTAATCTTGACGGAAGAACGGCTGTAATGACCAATTATGTCTGTATGTATGTATGTATGTATCAGAATATCCAGAAATAACTTGGCATTAGTCTCTCGACAGGATATTGAGCACTCAAACACTTGTACAGAATGGTTATCGTCTCGAACCCAACATATTGAATCTGTGATGATGGGAATGAATCATTCTTGAAAATTTTCTCAAAAGCATCTACCCCTGTGCATATTTGATGTTCAGTTGGAAATTGATAACCTATATAGTTTGAGGAGAGTGCATCTGACAGTATGGTTGCAATACTATGGCACCTCTTTACTACAATTATAATAATAGCTCTCGTTTAATGAGCCAACAGACCACCTTGTTTTACAAATTTTTTTTATAAAATTTCGGGACTGTATTTAGGGCTTCTCACCGTGGTCTGTAGATGGTGTGTTGGTTTATCAAACGGGAGTCTATGGTTCAATCACTGGCTCAGACATCTCCAATATAACGAAATATAAAAAAACATTTCTTTCTATAAACGCAAATTTAAACACAACAAAAAGCCATGATTCACATGAGAAGAGAAAAGTGTTTCATTTTATATTTCCCTAACTATGTGGGTACACGTAACTAATTATCGCCTTAATTTGCAGTTTATTTTTACTGTCTTTTTTCATAAGCTGTTGTATGTAAGGATATGCTATTTACTTACGCATAAACCACGAGCATATGAACGCTAAAACTTAAATGCGCTAATAACAGCTAAAAGAGAGATTTGAACTAAAGACGCTAGTAGCTGTTGAGTACATTTAATCTGTAATTTCGTTTTCATAGTCATCGTTTGTGGTATTTTAATTGCTGGTTTTGGTTTAAACAAACAAAATAAACAAATGAAATACCCTTATTACACAGTTTGTTTCACACTATTGTTAACACTTTTTTTTGTTAACAAATTAAGGCGAACGCGGAAAACAAAATCTAAAAACAATTGAAAAACAAAATTAAAAAAAAAATCAAACGAAAGAGAAAAAAATAGCTTCACTCCCTTTAAGGGTCTTAACTAAGAGCCAATTTCATTAACCTTTTGCCAGAAGAATTGCAGTGAACATAGGGAGAGAGAAGAGCAGAGAAGAGCGATTGTGGGTGAAAAACATTGAAATGGTAATTTTACATTGAAAACTATTAAAGCCAAAAGTCATTAAAATACTCAACCACTTATAACTGCTACGAGTACTTTTCGTTTCGTTTGCAGGCACCACTACATTTCTCTTCTTAAACGAAAAAAAAATTCCACACCAGCTCCGGGTAAAAAAAATCATTTTGCTTTTGGCTGAAAATCATTCGTGCCTGGTGCCAAATACACAAAAACAAAGAAAAAAAACGACGGGAAAAGAATGGAGAAAATTGTGCCATAAAAAAGCCAATCGAATGTTGTTGTTGGTGTATTTTTAAAAAGCTCGTAAATTTTTATTGTCAAACTATTTTAAAGCAATTAACAGCTATAAGGAGTTGAAAACACTCTAAATTATACAGAAAATGCCAAAAAAAAAAGGAAAAGGAGGGGTGGCTGGTGAGGTGAAAGCACAAAACGAGTAATAAAAGCATCAGGGATAATTGTGCGTGTCTCAAAAATTAAAATATGTATGTTCACAGCAAAATATATTGCCAGAATAAGTCATTCAAACTCAAAGTCATAAAAAACGAGAGGAAAACTATTCCGTTTTAATACATTAATTAAATTTTACAAAGAAAAAAAGGTGTAAAATTAAGAGGTAAAAGTGGTGGTTCAAGTCCTGACTATAAACTTATTCATGTAGGGAGAACGCGCTTTATTTCTCTTTGTGAGAAATGCATCTGAAAGAATATCTTTGAAGATTAAATCTCGCCGTTTTAAGAAAAAGAGTAGAACTCAATAAGCAAAGTATCTCAATTCTAAGAAACAAAAATGGAAATGAAATGAAATGATGAAATAATAAGAAAACGTGGAATTAATTTGTTGATAACCAATGCAGAAAGAGTTCCTTGATTCTTTTGCCTCTGGGTTTGAGTAGAGATCGCAATTAATCGTTTTGGCAGATTTTATCAGCTGATAATAAGTGATAGAAGTTATTTATCTCCAAGTGATGGGGTGAATGGACAGTGAACAGAATCGAATACTAATTACGCAAGAATACTGAAATTTTGGTAGCAATTCGGGTAGCAATGACTACCTAAACACCGCGAGACGACTTCTCAATGAGGTTCAGCACATCTATTCCGGACAATAAAGTCTGAAAAAATTGTGCGGCGGAACTCTTAAAGGCTCCCTGCAAATTAACATCGATGGCTTTATGTTGAACAGAACAGTTGGAAGTGGATTTTTTTCTTTTTTTTAAATCGATCGGAATAGCTCAGCATATAAGGTTGCCGAACTACTGTAGCACATTTCAGACTCAGGTCGCCTGTACAGGCTGCGGCGAGAATTATTGGGCATTCACACGCGGGACATTACCATTCTTTCTGATAGCCAAGCGGCTCTCAATGTCCTAAGTAGCAATGTGACAAACATCAAGACGGGGTATAGCTGACGTAGTTATCTCAATGAATGGCGATCATATCGATTCATATCGAATGTTTAATAGGACATAGTGATATTACAGGTAACAGATGAACAGGCCATTAGTCGCACAACCATTCAATGCTCCAATGAAGTTCCCATATCATATGCCTATTAGAACACAGTGAAATTTCATCTGCAGAGCAAATGAACTGGACAGGCGTCTTATAACCATCGAATTCGGCAATGAATTTTGGGTATCCCTCTGAAGCATATAAATGACTTCATCAACAATAAATGGGTGGCCTGGAAGTGGATAGAATAGCACAGAAAACCTAGCTAAGACTGGATAAAGGGCTCACTTCAAGTCTGCTTTCACTTCCCGGGCAAGTGCCCAGCACAATGTCATAGCAGATGGTCTGGTGTAGATCTGTCGGAAATGTAATGAATTAACTTTGGCAGCTTAAATAGCTTCATCCGAAGCTTCGAGTGATTTCAGGACTAGGAGACAAACATATCAGAGAATTTCAAATTTCCAACAGCAAATTTTCGTTGATATTTTTAAAATAATCTTCTCAGACTGTACAGAATGTGCATGAGATTTTGCATTTAAACCATTAGAAGTACCATTGTATTGTATAGCTTTTCCCTGACTTATGGAATGCCTTCATTTCATTTAATTTCTCTTTAATTTCTTGCCATTATCAAGCCGTTTCCCCTTTCTCTTTTTTGCATGCACTTAAATACATTCTGTGATTGTACACGATTACAAACAGGTACAGGTAATTAAGTTTTGCGGTTCAAAGAAAATAAAGAAAAAAAATGTTAAAAAGTGGAGGTTATTAAGCCATTAAGAGAAAGAAAAATGTTTTTTTTTTGCTTCTAAACCCACATAAGAAAGTGCAAGTTTGAGGAATTTTAAAAACCTGTATTTAAAGTTTAAAATTTTTAGTGAAAATTAAACGTTAAAGACTTAAATGTGTTCAAACCTCAATGAATTAAATTTTAGAAAATTTCAAAAAACAAATTATGTCCTTAGTTTAGTATATAACGAGTGTCTTGCATTGGGATCGCTTAATCGAATGCTTTATTGCATTACAAGGCATTGCCTTATCTTTGGTTCGATTTCAGTAGAAGTTTGTAAGTATTTTCTTGGGTGTTTCTTAAAAGTTCTTCCTTAACTGTTCGAAAGAAAGGCAAGACTGGTGTGTGAAATTGTAAACATAATATAATTGATCATTCCAATCCTACAGTCAGGATAACGGCCAGCTTCTCACACTACTCATGTTGTGTTTGTTAATTTCTTACATCAGCGGCGGGACCTACAATTCAAAGTCGATTCCGAACGACAGATTTTTGAAAAACTTTTCATGGCAATTTTATTTACTGCCAGAGTTTTTGCCAGAAATCTGCTGAGAGAGGGTTGGAACCGCGGCCTTACGTCTAATAAGCCAGCACACTACCTACTGGACTACGGCGATTTCTTGTAAACACTGTACTAGTTAAGTAAGAGTCTTCGTATGTACGTACATATGTACATATGTATGTGAGAAGTCCCAAAGAATATAAATATAATAAAATAACTTCACCCATACTGTAGATTTCAATTCCTCATGCCTTGTGATATGGGGGAAAACACTTTTTCGTCCCTGCTTTCATCCTTAAAGTGAAATGAAAGTGTTAAGCATACCTTTCCAAAACCATTGCACTCTCTCCACTGAAGGGTTCTGGTTTCATCAGCAGCGCGGAAACTCCAATCCATGCAATTTCTCTTGCTTGATCACGCCACTTATATTATGGCAGGACCTAGAGTTTAAAGTTGACTCCGAACGATAAAGTTTTTCGTTGAAGAAACTTTTCATGACAATTTTTATTTAATCTCAGACATTTATTGAGAGTTTTGCAGTCGTTTTGTTGGAGATATTTGAGCTGGGGTTTGAACCGCGACCTCAAATGTAGTACCTACGGCCATAAGTAATCAATCATAGCTTGATCACATACATACATACATAACTGGTCATTATAACCCTTCAGTCAGGATTACGGCCTACTTCTCATGAGCGGCGGGACCTACAGTTTAAAGTCGACTCCGAACGACAGATTTTTGAGAAACTTTTCATAGGAATTTTATTTTACTTTCAGAGCTTTTGTCAGAAATCTACTGAGAGGAAGTCGCCGAAGAAATATTTTTTTTCATATTTCGTTTTGATGTCTGACCTGGGTGTGAACCGTGGCCTTACGTCTAATAAGCCTACAAACTACCTACTAGACTACGGCGACTGGATCACAGGACGAGATATGAAATCCTAGTAGTTCAACGTGACAATGTTGTAAGTTAGAAAATGTATGGAAAATTTTTGTTGAGAACTTGTGCTTTATTTGTCTAATAGTCCAGATTTTGTGCCATTCGACTACAATTAGTTTTATGTGATGTAGAGTGTTTTGACTCTGAAGGGTTTTACTGCATGTTAAGGCATCTTAATGAAATGAATGTAAAGAATTAATTTTTAAAAATTACTATTATTGTTGTGAAGAGGTGCTTTCGTACTGTGGCATCATCTTTTGTAGTGCACTCAAATCTCTACAAAGTCTTCTCTTTCCTTGACTATAACTTTTCATACATTTGTTACCACTCCACAGAAAGGTTCTGGCTCGAACAACGTAGTAGAAGCTGCCCTCAATGCAGCTCATTGCCATGTTTTCCAATGTTCTGGTGACCCAGTAGATATCAACCCCATTTTCCCCATCAAACTGATTGCGATTAAGCAGATTTTTAAAATTTAATTTCTTATGAACTGGCCGCCAGGAAGTCGCCGTGGTCTAGTAGGTAATGCGCTGGCTTATTAGATGTGAGGCCCCAGTTCAAACCCCAGGTTAGGCATCTCCAACTGAACGAAATATAAAAACATATTTCTTCGGCGACTTGCTCTCAGCAGATTTCTGGCAAAAACTCTCAAAGTAAATAAAAATTGCCATGAAAAGTTTATCAAAAAATCTGTCGGAGTCGACTGTAGTTCCCGCCACTACTGTATAAAAATTAATGCACACAACATAAGTGGTGTGAGAAACTAGGTCGTAATCCTGACTAAAGGGTTATAATGACCAATTATGTATGTACGAGTATGAACTGGCTGTCTGACTATCGGATAGTATTGCTTTTTTTCGTCCTTTCTACCTTCTATCCAAGTTGAACTCAACATATATTTCGAAGACGTAAACTTATTCTTGAGTACGAAATATAAAGATTCATTCTTGACACATCCCTCTACCACAAAATCGTTCCTCTTTTAAAAGAGAATGTGGGTAGAAATTCCTAGTCGGTCTCTGTAAAACACATTAAGACTATTCCTAGGCAAGCATACATATGTAGATGGCATTTAGTTGAATATACTACCGCTATGTGCATTGAAAATTATTTGAAAAAATGTTTATCTCTTGCAAATTATTTGCCACACTTCCTTTAAGAACATAAACAAGAACAATAAGAACCCGAGTATTAGGCATGGCCTTTAAACATTCACACTAAAAAACATAATAATTGTGAATACATTTTTGAATTTTCATTTTATTCCTGGGATTTCAACACTTATTCGTACGTTTATGGTGTTTCTCATATACTGTTCGAATGAATTTCTTCTTTAGTTTTGTATTTTAAAACTCTTCTTTGCAGTTTTTCGCATTTTTTTAATAATTTTTTGACATCCACAATGGCAGCGTATAGCGCGTTTGTGTTTGAAACGAAATAAATTGCATTTCCAAACAGCATATGGTGTTGAAAATATAATAAAAAAAAAACACAACAGAGAAACGAAACTCATATCGAAATACAGGCAACACAAACAGCAGGCAAAAGAGGTAAATTTAAGCTGTATTTTAGTTTTGAATTAGAGCCAAAAAAACATTCAGAGGCGGAGAACGCAAGAGCGAGAAAGAAGAGTATAAAATTAAAATGAATTTCAGAGAAATAAAAGGAAAACCTAGAAATGAAATGAACAGAGAAAATACACGCTGTTGACATAGTGAAATTAAAAACTCAAATAGAAACACGTAAAAAACACGAAGAAAAAAGAAACACATGAAAATATGAAAATATCGTATAAAGTTTATGAAAATAGAATCCGTTTACGATTCATAAAAATATTTTTAATAGTTTTCCGCTGGTAACAAAACTGACAGGATTTTCTTAATTTTTTTTTTATTAATTCAAGTTTTTTATTATGCATCCGGAACAGGGTGGTTGAGAACTTTATTGAATATCAAATTTTAATTCTAAGCAAATTGTGAACAAATTTGATAATAAAAAGGAAAAAGTTTTTTTTATAGTGCATACCTTAAAGTAAAATAAGATTTTAAATACATACGCAAAAATGTAAATGCATTATACAGGGGTACACCAGGTCTGGTAAGACAGTCATTTGTTGGATATCTATCATGCGATGTATCCCTTATTTAGGGAAAGTTGAAGAATGAGTGAAAATAGCGTGAACCTACTGCGTAAGTGGTGCCTCAAACATGATAAAATTTTGATTATTGCGGGCAGATTATAATCCTCATAATCAAACTACTTTCCACGTAATTGGCAAGATTTTAAAAATGTTGAAGAAACTAAAAATCTTGCAGATATAGTCAGCCTTAAGCGTCATTGCAATATACGCAGTGTTGACAATATCTTTTCTGTTCTGTTTCTGAATAAAGTGTGGCCAATAAGCCTAGTAGTGGCCCTAGTAGTACTATCTGATAGTTACACTGCCATTGTAGCACTCGACTCTGATAATGTTAAATCGATAGTAGTTTGGGGCTGTCCGAAGAAGTTGTGTCAGCTAGGTAGACAGATAAAATTTACCCTCTTCTGGATTTAAGTTCATGTAAGAATTTTAGTTCATGAGCAACATATGACCTTGCGAGGAGGGGAGCTTCCAGAACCCTTTCGTAAAGTGGAAGCGAATATTTGGAAAGGTATGCCTAACAAAGTTGCCGTAGTCTAGTAGCTAGTGTGTTAGCTTATTAGACGTGAGGCCACGGTTCAAACCCAAGGAGAAACACCACCAACTAAATGGTATGTGAAAAAATATTACTTCTGCAACTGCCTTTCAGCAGATTTCTGGCAAAAACTCCGAGAGAAAATAAAAATTTTCATGAAAAGTTTTTTCTAAAAAAATCTGTTGTTCGGAAGCCACTCTCATATAAAAATAATACGCACAAAATATGTGGTGTGAGAAGCTAGGTCGTAATCCTGACTCAAAAGTTGTGACGATCAATTATGCATATATGTTTCTGCAGATGCATTTAACGTTGGTTTGGTTGGTTAACTGGACTATTTCATGTAAGATTTTCTCTAAGATTTTTTGCTAAAACTTGCTTCGAGTGTTGTTACTTGAATAGTTATGGCTTCTTATAGAGTTTTTCAATAGTCTTTATACAATCAGGCTTCCATTATAAAATCTGGAAACTTCTTTAGCTAATGGGGATGTTATTTACAATCCACGTAAACATATTGTTACTTTTTAACCTTCTAAAAACGTTTAAAATATGAACTCGTAGATTGCAAATAAAATAAAAATAAATTTGTGTTTAGTTTTAATTAAAATTCCTTATTATTCGTGCAATTCTGTGTGTCACTGTAAACAACAACAATTGCTTTTGTTTGTTATTCCTCTTTACACTCTTTTGCACAATAACAATTACTTCGACAGATCTATGTAAAGGAAATCTTCAAACCACGATTACTCTCTTGAAACCCACTGCGTCTTCACACAAGACTGACTGAACTTTTACTGGCTCCGCTGCCTGCTTTGCCTTGCATTTTATATGGCAACGTAAACAGTCTGATGAATGCTCTTCAAGGCGAATGTTCGCGGCTTCGCCTTCTCGAGATGTCTATAAATGTAAGCATCGTTGTTTCATTATTGTTGTTTGTATATTTTCGTTTACATTTATTCTTGCCGTGTTTGTTGTTGCATTTTTGTTTACTTGTTTATCCTTTTTATACTGGTGTTTTGTTTGTATATTTTTGTTTTACTTGTTTATCATGAAAACAAGTAAATTGTTTTTGTTTTTGTAGCTTTTGTGTATAATTTCAATGTTAAACGATGTAAAAGCAAAACACCATTTCCTTTTTTGTAACAATATCATGTTTTCTGAACAGCCCATGCCATCTGTTGGATATCGAAATAAAGGAACTTGTTGACGAACATTTATAAAAAATCTTGTGTATAAAAATTACAAGGTCTTTACTTTTGATAATCAATTGTTAATAAAAAATAGTAAAAGAAATTTCTTTAACCCTAAAACAGGCTTGTCCTTTCTGCATGTACATATCCTAAGATTACTAATTTCATTATACGATTACCAATACCATGTATTAAATAACATTAAGACTTTTTAATTAATTTATTGTCTGCTATTGTCTGCCTATGTGATGGTAGTGTGGTACTATCGCTAATTATCTCCTTTTGACACAATCGTATTAATCATATTTTTCTTCTCCTTGAGCTATTGTGGTTCATTGTTTAGCACGTCATTAGAGCGCAATATTTTGGGGCTGATTAAATCAATGGTTTATTTACTAAAATACTTAATTAATTTCCAGTTTAATAATGCAAATCATGTAATCATGTTCTATTCACCACAATCATCACGACAACAAAAAAAATTCATTCCATTCTATTCAATACGAGTAAATAATTTTGAAGATAAAAACCACAAAGAAAAAAAAAAGAAAAGAAAGGAAATAGCAAGAGGTGTTGGCAGCATAACCAGCTGTTGTAAGGAATAATTCATCATTTATTTTCGGTAATTAAAAGGAGTATATATTGCAGCCATTGTAGAAAGTAGTGTGTTGGCTTATTAGACGACTCAAAATCATGGTTAGACATATCCAACAACAAGAGACAATGTCTCCTCTTTACGACAATAATAGGAATAAAACACGAATGCTGTATATTCCTTTCATATAGACACCTTAACTTGGAGTAAAGCCCTCTAGGGTCAAACGACCGTACATCAAACTACAACTAAAGGTAGCTAAATGCAAGAAGATCTGGGGTATTGGACCGATAAAGCGAAACTTCTCATTCAATATTTTCTATACAGCTGTTAACCTGCAACATGTGCCGAGCATTTTCACGTTGAAATATGACTTCATAGCATGTGGGTTACATGTGTACTTAGGGTTGGCTAAAGTCGCCATAGTCCAGTAGGTTGCGTGTTGGCTTATTCGACGTGAGGCCACGGTGCAAACCACAGGTCAGACATCTGCAATAAAACGAAATCTAAAAAAAATCATCGCCTACTTGCTCTCAGCAAATTTCTGGCAAAAACTCTGAGAGTAAAACAAAATTGCCATGGGAAAGTTTCTGAAAAAAATCTGTCATTCAGAGTCGTCTGTAAACGGTAAGTCAATGCCACTTATGAATAAAATTAACACACATAAGTGATGTGAGAAGCTAGGTCGTAATTCTGACTGAAGGGTTGTAATGATCAGTTTAGTACTTGCGGATTTGGAACCAAGGAGGCCGGTCAATATTTCTTTGAGATCGACGTTGGACAGCAACAGTCATGAATAAGATTAAGATACACAGCATGGGTGGTGTGAGCGGCTATGTTGTAGTCATCACTAAAAGGGTTGTAATGATCCATTAAGTACGTGTGGATTTTGTGCCAATGGCGCCGATCAATATTTCTTTGAGATCGACGTTGGACAGTCTGTGTCATATTTAATTGTGAAGTGAACTGGCTGCCGAAAACGTGATATTTGATTCCGTTAGTTTATATCTTGTGGAGTTTCCTCCATCGGAGATATATGAGAATTAGCCACAAACTTCAGCGGTCCTCAAAGCCAACACACGACCTACCATCGGTCATATACAGCCTAATTTATGCACACTAGAAAACTCTGAGAGTGAAATAAAATTGCTATGAAAAGCTTCTCAAAAATCAGTCGTTCGGAGTCGACTTCAAACTATAGGTCCTGCCATTCATGTATTAAATTTAAACACACAACATAAATGGTATGAGAAGCTAGGTTGTAAATCTGACTGAAGGGTTGTAAAGACCGATTATGTGTGTACAATGAGCGTCAAAAGAAACTCTACACTATGGATAAAATTTTAACAATTATCAAACTCAACTTTTACTTTAAGTTGAGTGCCCGAAAAAATTTGACAATATTTCAAATTCTTTTGTAATTTTTATAAAAATAACGGTAATTTATTAATGTATTGTTACGTTTTTACCTCTTAAAAAACGTTTAAAACCTGAACTCGTATATTGCAATTAAAATAAAAATAAATTTGTGTTTAGTTTTATTTAAAATTCTTTATTATTTGCACAATTCTGTGTGCCAATGTTCATAACTTGACGTAAACAACAACAATTGCTTTTATTTGTTATTCCTCTGTTTATACCCTCTTGCATAAACAATAACAATTGATAAACAATCATTCGACAAATCTTTGTAATGGAGATCTTCAAACCACGATTACTCTCGTCAAACACACCGCGTCTTCACACAAGACTGACTTAGTCGCCTGCTTTAACTGTTCTTTTATAAAGCAGGGTAAACAATCTGATGTATGTTCTTGAAGGCGAATGTTCGTGACTTCGCCTTTTCGAAATCTCTATAAATGTAAACATCGTTGTTTACATCTATTATTGTTGTGCTGTTTGTGTATTTTGTTTTCATTTATTCTTGTAGTGTTGTTTGTGGAATTCTTGTTTACTTGTTTACCATTTGTGTTTATGCTGGTGTTTGTTGTTATATTAAGCAGTACGATAATTTGTAAACAGATTTGTTTACAGTATTGTTTTGTTTTTGTAGCTTTTGTTTATAATTTTAATGTTAAGCGATGTAAAACTAAAACACCAGTATCTTGACTTTTAATTTTCGTAACAGTGTAGTTTTTTAATGTACAGTTTCTTTTGCCGCTCACTGTATGTATGTTATTCACACAACTTTGTAATTTCTAGCCATCAGCCAACAAGGCGCGAGAAGCAATTTCACGACAAAACTTTGTTATAGGAAAACAAAAAACCCGTATTGAGCACTAATTAATGGTACATGACAAAAATTTTCTAATTAATATCAGCCATTATGAACTTTGAACAACAGAAAACAAAAGAAAGAAAAAACAAAAGCGAGAACGAAAAAAATATCAAGAAAAGCCACACGAACAACAACTATTTATTTAATAATATTTATTTAATCTGACAATAAATGGTATATTAAGGCCCTGAAATAGATAAAAATAAAAAAAAGCGAAGAAGAGAAAAAAGTTTGAAAACTATTTTTTTCCCTTTTTATTAATTACCCGTTATTAAATGATTGACAGTAACAGATTTTTTTTTATTGTATTTTTATGTAATTTCTTATTCACATTCTACCCCCATGCACATTGATTGGGGTTAAGAGCCTATTTTTGGCTTACGTTTAAAGGCCCGGTGTGAATAGGAAGCAAAGTGTAGCTGGTCATTAGTAATACATTTTTTGTTTTTTTATTTCAAAGCTGTCCTTACTCTACATTTCGTTACATGTCTAGAAACTTGTAATCATTAAATATTAAAAATGATACGATGATAAAAACATTTCCATTCCATAGTAATTTATGAGCTGATTAATGTGTAGAAAACATAGAAGCCATGGCTATTATATTTAATAACCATACATACATAGGTGTAAAATGGCTATAATGTCGCTGTTAACTTAGGAATTAAAAAAATATTAGAATTAAAAGATAAAAGTTTTGAAAAAAATATACCATTTCCATTGCACTCTGTAGATAGTATACAATGAGCGTCAAAAGAAACTGTACACTAAGGATAGAATTCTAACAAACTCAACTTTTACCACTTAAGGAGGGTGATCGAAAAATTTTTCACAATATTTCGAATATTTTTGTATTTTTTCTTTATTGTTCTAATTTTAAAACTGGCAATGAAACAATTTTAAAATAAAAATAACGATAATTTATTAATGTATATATTTTTGAATGTACAGTTTCTTTTGATGCTCACTGTATATGTTTTGGAAATATTTGATGAAATACTTAACATAATTGAAAGATAAAGTAGCCAGTAATTTGTAAAAGTTGTAAGAGTGCCATTAATTTGCTAATAGATCCATCCATACTTGGTATTTCGTAATTTGATTAAAATATATTAATAGGTTTTGAAATGCTGTCAAACAATCACAGAGGTCCTGCTGGGAACAAAATTTAGAAAAGAATAGTTGGAGACATTACTCCATAAAGATTGTTATCAACCAAAAAAATGGGAGTCACTTAACCAACAATTTCCATAATAATGTTTGCAACCAGCACTATTTATCCAGAAGCAAGAATATTGGGCCCGAGATAAGATAACGAATTAAAAATTGAATAATGTGTTGCATGTTCGAATGCTACCTAAAGACTTAGTTTTTGTATTGAATTTGACTGTCAACTTCGTGACATGATTTTCATAGTGAATATCCGTAGATCTAAAGGATTTGGTTAGCGCTAAAGGTTCTCAGCTCATAAAGTTGTACCAGACATTACTTACTTAATTGGCCATAACAAACCGTTTAATGGATTTCGGCCTGCCGCAACACATCCTTCCAAGCGCTTCTACTTCTTCCTCGCCTACGCCAGTTTGGCACACCAATCGATGACAGGGCTTCCTCGATTTGGTCATCCTCTTCACCGACTTCCGCAGATCCACACATCAAATACCCGACTCGCGGGAGCATCCTCTTCCATTCGAACGACATGGCCGAGCCAGCGCAGCCGCTCGATATTAATACGCTGTACAACGTCTATGTCGTTGAGGAGCTCATACAGCTCACTGTTGGATCGGATACGGAAATCATCGCCAACTCGAACTGGACCGAAGATCTTGCGTAGTACTTTTCTTTCGAATACTCTCAAGACCGCTGCATCTGAACTTAATAGGGTCCATGCCTCTGCGCCATAAAGAAGCACGAGTAGGATAAGTGTTAGTTTTGTCGCACGAGAGAGGTCTGTGCTACTCAATTCTCTATTGAGACCATAGTAGCACCTGTTGGACCAGACATTAGCGTGTACTAAATACAATTGTTACGTTTCAAGTGATTTCTTTCTGTAATTTTTCCGTTCCGCGAAAATGTATTGAGTGGTTGTCTATGTTACTTGGGTCCTATTAGATCCTGTTGTAACAGCAATATCATCAATTCTGTCATATAATATTAGTCCTGGTTGACATGTCTCAACATCCGAAGAGTCGTATTTTTCTTAAATCGTATTTTTCTTAATGACATGTTTAGTCATTAAATTCTGACTGTTCAAAAATTCGTCTTCTCAGGTCCCCAATCGCCGTACAATGACAAAGAAAATGTTCTATGGTCTTATATTCTTCCTCGTCATTGTAGCTACTGCAGAAAACGTTATGAAAAATTCACAGTCTAATGACATGACACCTAAAGGGCAGTGTTGCGATATCAATGATGTGAGATCCCTTATGTGGAATGTTGACAGTTTTAATAACAATTCTGTCCTACGTCCATACCGCATCAGAACTGTCTGGTGTCACTAAGATTGGCTTCATTATTTCATCTTATCCTTGCCAAAGAGTGGAGTTTTTGTGAGAATATATTTTTTACTTTATGCAGAGAAACGTCCATTTCACGTAGAATTCACATGAATTTTCCATGGTGCTAGCCTTAGGAATGAGTTGTATAGTTGCGTCTCATTCTCATGCTTTACAACCACGATACCTCTATTGTTTCATTTGATTCGCGTGTTCTGTGAGTAACTGCCGACATATCAATCAAACAAAAGATATCATAATAGGGCACCTGGTTTATGAAAATGTGTGTCAATAAAACCTGAAATGGCTAAAGCATGTTTGACAAGTTTTGTTGGAAAACTAGAAAAAATTGTGCTTGGAAAGTTTTCTTCAAGACTTTTCCCTGTGCGCCTACAACCAATCATGTTCTGTTTTATTTTATCCATAACTGGTGGCATCAACAGTTGTATGGCAACTCCGAATGCCATGAGAAACTTTTCATGCCAATTTTATTTAACTCTCAGAGTTTTTGGCAGAACACTACTGAAAGGAAGTTGCCGAAAGATATATTTTTTATATATCGTTTCGTTTAAGATGTATAAGCCAGTAAACGAACCACGGACTCTACTCTCTAGCAAGACAACACACTACCTAATAGACTACGGTGAATTTCACGCTTCCAATGGCTAAGACTTTTGAAGTTATTTGTATCGTGACCAATACAATTGTAATTTTAATTTGTTTGAATTTGAAATAAAAATAACGGTAATTTATTAATGTATATATTTTGATTATGTACAGTTTCTTTTAACTCTCATTGTACGTATGTATATACGTGTTTTAAGCACTTCTTAATTAAAGACACTGGGAGAAAAAAATTAAAAAGGTTAAACAAAGTATTTTAAAATAGTTTCAGGGTACTATAGACGTTGTAAGTTTAATTATTTTTATTACAACTAAAGTACAAGAGGCTGATGATCTTGGTAGCCTAAACAGCGTCATTAGTTTCACATAAAGGACCTGTTATCTTCACTATATGAGAAATTCACTTTAAAAACCGTTTTTCCTTTTCATTCGCCTTTAATCTTTTCTATGAGATACAAAACATATTAAAAAATATAACAAGATTGCCACTTTGTAGATTAAAATTTCGAAACTGATGGCATTTAAAAAGGTTTTCATTGCGAAATAAAAACGAAACAAAAAAGGAAATAAAAGTCAAACATTTAATATGTGTTGAACGTATAATACCGGGGTAAACATGAGATATATTCACTCAAAAACGAGCACATACAAAGCTACACATGTGATGTCAGAGAAAATAAGAGTAAAAAACCGTGTCATTTTCATTTCATTTTGTTTTTATTATTATTGCCAGTCAAACAGCAGGAATTAAATGTTGTTTTTTGATGTTTTTTCTGTTTTTTTTTGTTTTTGTTTTTGTTTATCAAAGATGTTATCCGATTTGCCAAGCTATGAAAAGAGTTTTGTTTCGAAATAATATTGTCGCTCTTTCACTCCGCTTTTCTCTTTCTTTGTCTATTTTTTTAGGTATGAATTTAAGGCAGCCTGGGCTGTGTTTTTTGTTATAAATTTGTAACAACAAATGATTCTTTGCAGGCCTTAATGCTTTTTCTCGCTTGCTTAGTTGGGTGACGGCTTTTTTAAGATGCCAGTTTATCATTTAAATGCTTTTAGGAAGCATTTTAGGAAGCATTTAGATGATGATGGCATTTCAACATAAAACAGGAAATAAAAAGGACAAGCATAGAAGTTTTTAGAAATTTTAGGAAATTTCTGGTTTTTTCTCTCATATACGTTCCGCACATCATTTACAATTTACTTCCTCCCCCTAGAAACGTTTGCGTCATATTAATTTCAGGCATGTAAACATTGCCATTTTTTTGCAGTCAAATAATAACAGGCAGCAGTAGCTTTAACAAATTCTTGTTAAAAAATAAAACCAAAAAAAGATTTAAGGTTTTATAACACACACACACGCTTTGCCCAAGCATATCATCACCGCCATCATTATATATTTTCGGTTCCTTTTTTTGTTTTGATTTCATTTTAACTTTTCAAAAGATCCTTCAAAAAAGATAGTCAAACATAGGCAGACGCCTTGTAACCAATGCCTAACAGTTTCTACACAGTTTTTATTCAGTTTTCTGATAAGCAGCTGAAATTTTTTTTATAAAAAACGAACGCCTGCTTTGATGTTGATGTGTAGCTATAAATCGCGTTACATTAAACGGCACAACGAATGCTTTTCATCTCTTTTTCTATCTCCTTAAAAACAAAAGGCTTTCTTTTTAGGGTTTCAACTTCCCTTGCCGAGCATGAAACTATAATCTTCACACTTCAATCTCTTTTTTTGGTTGTGAAAAGCCGACAAACCAATGCGTGAACAAAAACAGTTGTAAGGGGTCAAAGTTCATTGTGAAAACAATAATTTGTTTTGAATTTGAAAATCGAAAATCGCTTTGTCTAGATACAGTTATAAGGAAACCGAGGATGGTTATTTGCTACATAAAAAGGGCTTCAATGTTTCAAAATGTAAAAGAGAACAATAGCCCACGAAAACAGCTCATGTTATTTCAAAATGTTGAATGATAGTTAGAAGGCTTAATTATGCTACTTTACAGTATAATCTAGACGTTAAACTTGTCGCTGTTTTACACAGTCGCCTTATTTGGGCTATTAGGAGTATCTGTGAACAGTCATGCCCCTAGGGATTTGGGTAAAATAATACAGCTTGATGAGAAATCTCATAGTCTAGTAGGAAGTGTGAGGCCGTGGTTCGCAGCCCAGCCGAAATATGAAGAAATATTTCTCTGTGTAAATTCTTCTCTTCTACTACTGGATGTATACACCGCCGCTCCAAACTCGATGGCGGAGTGGTTAGCGGAGTCTACTCCGGGAAATTGTAGTTGAACATTTCACTCCGGATGCCGGACTATTGCAGCGTGTTCCAGGCGGAAGTAATCACCCGCACTTCGATTTTTTCGCATAGCCAGGCTGTCTCTTTCGAATATTGCGAATAATTCCACAATCGTCAGGGAATGTCGCCGTTGCCTCAACCTTCTTTCTGGGCGCTTCAATGTCTCACTTGTCTGGGTTCCCGTACACTATGACATTCCGGGAAACTGTAGAGCCGACGAGCTAGCCAGAGCTGACGCACTACTCCCGGAATCCTGTTCAATCGACTTAAGAATACCACTTGCCTAGATCAAACTGGCCATCGCGCGGAAATTTTTCCGAGACGCCAACCTATCCTGGATCAACGAGGAGTCCTGCTCTACCGCTAGACTCACCTGGCCTCGGATGGATAGAAGGCGTACAAACCAGTTACTTGGACTTTGTCGCGTCATCATCTCAATCACAGTGGCCATGCTTACAGGTCACTATGTTATGGGTAGACACGCGTATAGAATGCGGCTCCCATTTAATGACTTCTGCCGTGGGTGCAGATCCGCTGAGGAGGACGAGACTGTTATCCACTTTCTTTGTCAATGTCCATCTCTTGCATGGTGCAAATATAGCTTATTTAGCTCTCCGACCCTTGTCAGCTTAACGGAACTATCGTCCATTGGTGTCAAGGATATATCCAGCTTTCTGGTTGGTTTTCCAGCGTGGGGTAGTCGTGATTTAGATATGCAGATCTTGCGCTGACCGAACTCCCCCTCCTGTGTTCGGGGGAACTTGCTCAGTACAGGAACTGCGTTCACCTATGGCATCAAAACGGGCCGCTATGCGTGCTCATTTGAGTTTTTGCTATGAAGCTACCACACTAACCTAACCTAACCTAACTTCTTCTCAGTAGATTTCTGGCACGATGTCTGGAAGTACAATTTTCATTAAATGTTTCACAAAAATCTGTCGTTCGGAGTCGATTTTAAACTGTAGTTCCCGACACTCGCTAATAAAATTAACACACACACCATGTGTGGTGTAAGAATCCAGGTCGTAATCCTGATTAAAAGGGTTGTAATGACCCATTTAGTAAGTAAGCAAACAATAAAGTAGGAAATCTTCATGGTATGTTAAGTACAATATAACATCTATGGGTAGGGCTCATCCGTAATGTCTAATTTTCCATGACTCGGACACATAAATCAGCCAGAATGTCACAGTTGGCATGAGTTATGTTGGCTTCGACGAGAGGTGTGCTATGTAACTTATTCAAATACCCTTGCAACATAAAAAAACCCCGCGAGAAAAAATCTAACGGAGTCAAATCGCATGATCTCGTTGGCCCGGTCACATCACCAAGTGGAATGATCGGGTCGTGGTCGCTCGAATAGAATATTTAATGTGCAATGAGCTGTGTCCGTGCCATCTTGTTGAAACTACATTCCATTGGTATCCAGTTCATTCAATTCAAGCCAAACGATGTGCTTGTCGTTGATAGTGATGAGCTAGCCAACATTGTTTTCAAAAGGAAATATGTACCGATGGTGCCGCCAATCGAAAATCCACTCCAAACACTGGCAATCATGGAATGAATTGGATGCCCTTGGATTTCATGTGGATTTGTTCCGTTGCAAATTCAACAAATTTTATTTCTCCATGCTCTTGTTCATAAAAAAAATAGGACGTCATCCTTGAAAATAATTTTTCTATGACAATTAGGGTTACTTTGCTAACTGCTCTCTAGTGTCCATTTAGCAAACATAGTTCGTTGTTTACCAAGGATATTTGACAAAATAGACTTAATAAATGGCAACTAACTTAGCATATGCAGTTTAACAAAATAACTGTTATAAAGATACAAAGGTGTTTGTTAGAAGACCGTATCCAAAAAAAATAGCTGAGTAAGAGTAGTCACGTTATAAAGGTCTTGAAATTAAATTACAAAACCTTCCTCACATTAAAAATACCAGCATCAGAAAGTTTTCATCACTCTACCAAAATCTCATACAATATCGTTGCACTGCAGAAACAATTACTTGCAAAACTAAGACCTTTTTCTTGTACCAGACAAATACAAGGTACTGTTCGACTGAATTTTTCATCTGGCTGATCCTTTCTGCTTATCAGGCTACATTTGGTGAAAGGCAATAAACTTTTGTTGAATGCGATTCGCAAAAAAATTCTCATTGTTCTTCAATTGATTTATTTTCATACTTTTTTTTAATTGGTCATTACAACACTTCAGTCAGGATTACGACGTAGCTTCTCACACCACTGATGTTGGATGTGTTAATTTTATATATGAGTGGCGGGGCCTACATACAGTTTAAAGTAGATTCCGAACGACAGATTTTCGAGGAACTTTTTCATGGCAATGCTGAGAGGAAGTCGCCGAAGAAATATTTTTCATATTTTAATTTTGTTGCCTGACCTGGGATTTGAACCGAGGCCTCACGTCTAATAAGCCAACACACTACCTACTAGACTACGGCGACCTCATCCTTTTCGTTGCTTTTAAAATATAGCCAAAGAAATCGTACTATATAGCACGTTCTAGAATTCTAAGGTTGCCATGATATCTACTGATAACTAAAAATGTATTGAGGAGTTGTACAGAGTGCTTCAAGAGGGAACTTTGATCCAACTATTTCTCAATACTTGGCCTTGTCTTAACTTTTTAGGATGCTTACTGTTGATAACATGCTTTATGTGTGATTGAATGGCCAATCTCGCTCAGATGTTTGGAAATGTATTAAAATTTAAAAATTAAAATCCTAATCAATTGCTTTTTTCACCTTCAAGCGAAACCATATGCCATAACTTCTGTACTATAGCATTTTCTAGAATTCTAAGGTTGCCATGATTTCTACTGATGATTAAAAATGTATTGAGTAGTTGTATAGAGTGCTTCAATATATATAATCCAACTGTTTCTCAACACTAAGCCTTGTCTCAACTTTTTAAGATGCTCACTGTTGACAACATCGTTTATAGGGGTAGAAGGGACAACCACATGGTCAGATGTTTGGAAGTGTATCAAAAATTTTAAATGTTTAAATTCCTAATCAATTGCAACTTCAAGCGAATCCATATGTCATAATTTCTGTACTATAGCACGTTCTAGAATTCTAGGGTTGCCATGATTTCTACTGATAATTAAAAAAGTATTGTGTTGTTGTATAGAGTGCTTCGATAGGGAACTTTGACCACTTAATCCAAATATTTCTCAACACTAGGCATTGTCGTGCCTTTTTAAGCTGCTCAGTGTTGATAACATGCTTTATGGGGGTTGACGAGCTAACCACACTCAAATTGCTTTTTTCACCTTCAAGCGAATCCATATCAGAGATCAGCAATGAATCGCTTTTTCGCTACTCGTAAGTACTCATGAAATTTTGAATATGAGTGAGTTAACAGTATTGAAATCTAACTACTCTGATTCATTCGTACTCACTACAACATTGATTTCTAAGTACAGGTTGAAAAGAGTATGAGTACAATGTTGACATCAAACTCATACTATTCGAAATATGTTTGATTCATACGCCTACTCATTCAGATTCATAAATTTAGAAAAATACTTGTAATACTTATAAATGATTCGAGTGATTCGAATCATTCGTCAAAATTTACAGTTTTAGTTGTTGTTGCATTTACAAAAAAAGAAGAAAGCCACATAAATAAAAAAGACAAAGACAGCAAGCAGAGCAAACATACAACCTTCTTGTGAGTATTGTAGTGTTCGTACGCGAATCATAGTTATTTTGTGATTCGTGTATACGATGAGTCATGGAGAGTCGAAATCAATAGCATCATGCGTATTGTTAAGTATGAGTACCATGAGTATTTCAAACTTTGAATATGAGTAGTATGAGTATGACATTAAAATAAGTATGAATGCGTATAAGTATCAGAAATTATGAGTATGATTTGAATCTACTCGTCGTTTTGAATACTCATTGCTGACCTCTGACCCATATGTCATAACTTTCAAGGCCAATATTTCGATACAGACGTCAAGATTCTGATCCTGAAAGTAATAAAGAGAAAAAGTTCTGCGGTTTAAAAAAATTTCAGCGTAAATGAGTATAGAAATTAAATTGAAAATTAAAAAACTACTTTGAGTTTAACTACGTAAATAATTTTGATGCCATATGGATGGATGTATAAAAACTTGATTTATTTTATGAATGATTAGCTGTCAAGTTACGATGTGAATGGGACATGCACAGTGTGATAGACATAAAGGTGAATACCACAATATTGTGTGTCATTAAAATAAAAATTGTTTTAATGGCAAATAATTTATGGCACACACTTAAATTAATAATAAAAAAATTAGGTACTCAAACGTATACAGTTCCTTAACGCAAAGCGGTTTTAAACACTAAACTTGATTTCATGTTAAAATGGACGCCATAAAAAAAACTAAAAATAAAATGGCTTAGGAAACAACGCCAACACCAACACCAACAGCAAGTGTTATAAAAACGAATACAATTTGCAGGAAAATAGTTTAAAATGTCTATTCCGTGAGGTTTATGTGAAACGATAACTACAATAAGAAAAAAATATTCATGCGTCGTAATACGTTTGTCAAAAAAGTTGACGTGTAGTATTGGTGTCACTGTTGATTTCCGTTTTGCCTGGCAATTGCCAATGGTTTGGTATTAAATTTTTTCCTTCTCACCCTTTGCTCCGGAATGCTTTGAATTTTGTCTTCCTAGAAATATAACAGAAACTATTTATGTTGGTTGCCTTATGAGTGCAAATGAATGTTGATGGCTTCTGTTTTATATTTATGTTTTGTTTTGAGGAACTACACTAACGAGCTTCATATCCACAATGTAGCCAATGTCGAGTTATAATTTTATTTACAACCATGAAGACTTTTTAAAGCTGCAATATAAAAACAGTGAATATTTTTCTGTTCCTAGGAAAAAAAGGGGGGGTGGGGTTTCAATTGTTTTATTTTCTGAATGTCTTTTAAATCAACCAACACCACTGGTTGTTAGGTCGAGAGAAATGAACAAATTGTCAGTATTTCCAGCTTTCAAAACAGGTAGCAAGACAAATGGTTTGGTTTCCGTAAAATGGTTAAATGTCTACAGCAGCAGCAACAACAACACCACCTGAAACTACTGGAGAATGTACAAAAGCAATCGAAAAAAAGAATGAAAAGAAAGAACAAGAAACTACCAACGACTAATGTTGCATATC
This sequence comes from Sarcophaga subvicina, assembly GCA_936449025.2. Classification (NCBI taxonomy): domain Eukaryota; kingdom Metazoa; phylum Arthropoda; class Insecta; order Diptera; family Sarcophagidae; genus Sarcophaga; species Sarcophaga subvicina. The sequence goes on along the minus strand of OW388083.2, from coordinate 99,755,041 downwards.
CATCAAAATGTCGTAAAAATGAAATCATGTACAATCAACACAAGTTTCTAAAATCACATGCATGCTCACACTCCCCCCTCAAACACACACACACACACACATACTGTACATACTCCTCCAAACATATAGAGACTCTTAGCTAGTCTACTGCTGTTGCATGTAAGTACGTACACGTATGCCGTCTGTGGCAACTGTTCTAGACTTGAAACATGAATTGAGAATGTGTGGTAGAACAACAAGAACAGCCGGAAGTAAGTCATTGAAAGATAACCTGACATGTCACTACTTCACATACATACGATGGCATTTTTGTTAGATTTTCCAAAGTGCTGAGGTAAACAGAAAAAGAAAAAATACCCCAACAACCAAGCAACCAAACTACCAACAACAACAATAAAAATAATAGAAACGAACCAAAAACAGAGAAGAGAATCTATAAAATTGCTTGACAGGAAATAGGAATATCGAAGGAATTGTATGTGTAGCATGAATGACAGCAAGACAGAGAGGAAAAAAATTGTGGTAAGAAACGTTAGAAACGCTGGTAAAAATAAATTGTATGACATGAGAAAATAAACAGAAACGAGATAAACAAACATTTTGAATCAACTGATTGGAAATAAAACAACAACAACAACAACACACAGACAAGTGTGTTAATAAATAGGATTCCACGATCAATCAGATTTCATGCGACACTGTGTGACATTTGCATAAAGGAATGCGAGTTGAAGAGAAAATCGACAAATGAAAGAAAACGAAAAGCGAATGTTTTCAATAAAATTTGAAGGTTGTTTTAATATGTTCCAAGCACATCTGATCAATGGATGGTGAAGTCTCTTTAAATTTACTCGTAAAAATTGCAATTCCATGCAATTCTAGTAAATTATAACAGATGTGTACCTCGCCATTACATTCATACTCAAGGACATTAGGTGTATAATTACAACCTACGCCCACCCCACGTCATTGCCTGCAACCAGCAAAGTTGATGTACCTCACGGATGACACGTTGCACCGCGAATATCATTTGATCAGTTTGTTTGATGCTTCACAAAACCACTCACATTTACAGCAGCAATGTTTGCAGAGGCCGAGCGGTACATTCATGCACAGGAGTCTTACTGTCCATAGCCACCATAGTTACTTAAAATTTTTTTCAGCACTCTTCGAACAGTTGCCGCATTAGGTGCAGTTCCTTTACTGAACATGTTTCAAAGTTTTCAGGCAGGTTATGACTTTAAGTTGACTAGTTAACAAGGTTGAACTCATTCACAAAACATTATTCATCTCATCATTTCTCTATCTAAGAAATAAGCATGTCGGAGGCAGATTAATTCACTTCTGCAAAAATCCTTACATTCGATAAAGCCTTCAATGTATTTCCCATTTTCATTGAGAGCTTTACTATGCAAATACAAATACCATACCTGTCCCCTTTTTCACCATCTTTTCTTCGAGCAACTTTATAAAAATTCCTATCACGTGTTGCTGAAAGCTTAACTTAAATTTTATTTCCGCCAAAAAAGAAAACTTTGAACAAAAAGTCGGTTTAAATAAAATTTTCTTTTTTCTGTATACGTACGGGAAATTGGAAGTACACGACCAGACCAACTTTAAGGGAAATACTCGAAGAAGTGAAAAATGTTCGTAAACAAAAAAAAAATCTATTGAAGAAATATGAATGAAGAAATTGAATGAACGATGAAAGAAGTTTGTTTTTAACAGTAACCGAGTCTGGAAATTTCAATTTCATTTTTATATTTTTTTCTGTGTCACATACTACATGGCTGTGTATGTACTTTTTCGCCAGGCTAGTTGGTTGAAAACTTTCGTTTGCCAAAAAAGAAAAACTTTTTTCCAAGAAAAATCAATTGAGTTTTCACTTCGTATATAATGGGAGAATATTTTGGGTAAATATTCAAATCAATATGTTTTTAAATCATTGCAAATATAAAAAAGAAGAAATAGATGAGAACACGGAAAGCCTTAGCAAAATCAGTAGGTTGGCAATGTAAAATTGATATCCATTTCACCTACTGCACCGCCATAATGGTAGTCTATCATTGTTTTTCGTACAGATTTGATTTGAAATGTATCCGACATGCTTCTTTCATACATTTTGCGGTTTTGAGTAAACTAGTGTTTCAATAAGCTGACAAGCTTCTAAACATTTTCAGACAAGAAACTGCAACTAATGTGTCCAAAATATTTAAGAAACTGCGATGGTTATGGACAGTAAGACTCCTGTGCCTCAACGTACCGGTTAGCCTCGGCGAACATTGCTGCTGTAAATAAGAGTGACTTCAAGACCTTGATTACATCAATACGTTACCGCTCTTAACAACTTTAAGCCCCAAGAAGCAATATGTAGCGGATTTTGTTGAAATACATCCGCCATCAGGTCTACTAACATACACACAGATATATTTGGTTATTACAACCCTTCAGTCAGGATTACAACCTATACTCTCACACCATCACTTATGTTGTGTGTATCAATTTTGTAAATGAGTGGCAGAACCTACATTTTAAAGTCGTCGTTTCCGAACTACAGATTTTTTGATAGACTTTTCATGACAATTTTATTTACATCCGGAATTTTTGCAAGAATTCTGCTGAGAGGAAGTCGCTGAAGAAATATTTTTTTCATATTTCGTTCTGTTGGAGCTGCCTGATCTGGAGTTTGAACCGTGGCCTCATGCCTTTTAAGCCAACTTACTACCTACTAGACTATGACGACTTCAATTAACGATAACTCTTGTAAGCAATAAAGTACATGATCCTCGTCTAGTCACATTCCCTTTCATGCTAAAACTTTTGCGTTAAGATATGTGTTATTGTTGGGCAAACAGATTTCATTTATTGGCCCCACAGTATTTTCATTCCCGTTAGTCCTGTAAACATATCCAAATTGTCAACTAACTTACGTACTACGTTCTTTATTGGTCATTACAACCTTTTAGTCAAGATTACAACCTAGCTTCTGACACCACTTGTGTTGTGTGCCTTAATTTTACACATGAGTGGCGGGACCTACTGTATAAAGTTGACTTCAATGGCAGATTTATTGCTAACTTTTCATGGTAATTTTATTTACTCTAAGAGTTTTTGCCACAAGGATTCAAAGAGTAAAGTCACCTAAAGAGATCTATTTTTCAATTTCGTTTTGTTCGGCATGTCTGTGTAAAGTATTGAACCATGGTTCTGTCGTATAATAAGTTAACACACTACCTACTATACTATGGTAACTTAAATGTCATATCATTTCAATTGTGAAGGAGTTAGCTTCTCTGGGATCTGTTGCAGACTAAATTCTGTTTTCCCATAAAACTTAAGGAATACGGTTTAAAAGCTACAGATTCAAAATTTAAATAAAAAGCTGATGTAATGGCCTTAAAGTTTTATACCTTTAGATGCCTTTGAAATTTTCTTTTGGGTTCTTCTACATATTTTATGTTCAACTTCCTGTTTGTCTGTCTGTCCGTTATAGTGCCTTGGCAATAGAGTTTCTTAACCAGCGTTAAAAGGCTTCATTTAGAAGTTTTATGAGGAACAAAAAATTCCCTTTTTTCGTCATCCAATTGTTGACCTTTTTTTTGCCACACGTCTATTGTGTTAAATGTTACCCTTTATGTAGGCCTTAATTTAAGCTTAACATAAACGTGCGTGAGAACATAAAATAATTTCATAAAATATTTCATCTTCCCCTACAGAATCGGTCATTGGTACGGGGTTATCCCAAACATGATATAGGACAGCGCGGGGATGCTGAAGATAAGGCAAATGTTTTGAGAAATTTTATAAAAAAAAAACGAAATTGGGATTAAAAAATAAAATATTTTATGGTTTAACGCATTTCAAATGAAACATTGTATTAGGTTGGGCTTATTTTCCCTACTGATGTTGGACTTTCAGCCACAAGTTTTTACTTTCCATTACATTTTCTTTTTCTATTTTCCTTCACTTGTCCGCTATTTTTTGCAGACACCTAAAACATACTAAAAATTGAGAAAACGAACATAGAATAATAAAAGCAAAGCAAAAAAAGAAATCAAATTCCCCAATAAATTGGCTGAAATCCATCAAACAGGGTGGTGTACAGTGGGCGTCAAAAGAAATTGTACAATTAAAAAAAATATAAATTACCGTTATTTTTATTTTTAAAATAGTTTTATTGCCAGTTTTTAAAATTAAAAAAAAAACAAAAATTTTTTAAAAGATTTTGAAATATGTATTCTGAAAATTTTTTCGGGCACTTTCCTTAAGTGGTAAAAGTCGAGTTTGTTGATTCTTAGAATTTTTTACATGGTGTACAATTTCTTTTGACACTCACTGTATGTGTGTGTGTACAGCATCTATTGATTTAGATGGCAAATCAAGACAAGAGGAAAAATTTCTCAGTCTATGTGACAGATTGACAAATAACATCACATGAAATTATGAAATTTATGATGATGGCAATGGTTCATAATGATAATGACAATGAACTTTAATTTAATAAATTCAAGCAGCAGACTCCCTCTCTCTTTCTCGATTTAGAATGGGGGTAAGTTGTTGGAAAATTTTTATAGTCCACCTCATGTTTTTTTCTAGTTTAGCTAGGCAAGAACAACTTTCCTCTATCAACTTGTATTTATTTTATGTATACGATTTTCTTCTGTTATTTTATGTGAGTCGTTCGAGAGCAAAAGTTATAAAATTATGAGTTATTACTTCGTATTTATTATTAAGGCACTCAATTGAGTACGCATTGAAATTGTTATCGAGTAAATAAATGTTGGGCCATTTACGATTTGTCATAAAAACTTTATTTAAGGTGTTAAGGACACCTATTGAGCCGTAAGATTTCTTCTTAACAATAAGACCTATTGTTTAATAAAAACCAATAAAGACAAAAGAGAACAAAATTAGTAGAACAGAAAAACAATATAAAATGGAAAGTAAAAGAAAGTATTGCTCATGCTTAAGAGGGGTGGTGAATGATAGTAATTGTTATGGAAATAAAAAAGAAAAATTTAGGGTTGGTTATAGTCTTTGGGTGAGTTTAACCTGAAATTCGACAATTCCCCTTATTAATTACAATTAAGAATACAGTTCTGGATATAAAAAATGGTTTTATATCTCCGGCAATAGGATATTGGAACTCAGGTCGGTAGGTAGAAGTGGCTGTCCGCTCGATGGAGTCATGGCCGCACACAGGGACCATTGTGAGACCACACTTCCTCATTTCCCCCTTCCCAGGAACCATTCGGAGCGACTCTGCCAATATCCATACACGACAGTTCATCCATATCCTCCATGTATTAGGCACCCAGGTACCTCTTTCTTCTTCGACTAAGTGCCGGACATGTACACAGTAGGTGAAGAACAGACTCATCTTCCTCTTCATCTCCACAGCTTCTGCAGAAATAATTTGCAAGGAATCCAAGACCAATACGCCTCTCAATGCCCCATAATAATAACTCCGATAACAGTGCTGAGCCTACTTCTTTGGAGTTTAAGCAGAGTCGCCGTGAGCCTCCTATGCAGCCTCGGCCAGATCTTTTGCGCCGCTCTGCCCTTATCCGAAGTTGCCAACATTCTGCATTGCAAATTATAAGCTTGCAGATCCCCAAAGGGATTCCCAGAATTCATCAGAGTGTTCGATGGTCGTGCCCCTTCTGCAGTTGCCGGGAATATCATTATGTCCCGGTACCCATGTGATACAAACATCATATCGGTTCGCCACCTAATTGAGGTATCTGCTACAGTCGTACACTGTCTTGGAGTTTACTACACCGGAATCCAATGCCCTGATAGCCGCTTGGCTATCGGAAAGTATGATGATTTGCCGTCCGGGAACATTTTTGTTCACAATAATTTTCACAGCAGCCTGAATTGCTGAGACCTCCGCCTGAAAGACGCTGCCTTATAGACTTGGATATTCCGATTGATCCGAATATATACCAATTCCAACGGCTCCTTCCAGTTTGGAGCCAAAGGTGTAAATTTGTGCGGAGTTCCTTGGGAGGTTCACTGAACCACTCTTCCAGTCCTCCCTTTTCGAAATGGATGTCCCAAAGTTCATTGAGAAGTCATATCGCGGTGTCGTGTAATCATTGCTTCCGACAATATCATTTTCTCCCAGTATCCTTGTATGGCCAATGCCCGATACATGCCAGAGACGCCCGCTAATCTTGGAACTTAAGACCTCCTGATTTCTACCTAACCCTTCTGGCTATTACGACTTTACCGAGAAAACATATTTATGACAGCGGTTTAATTCGCTGTAGTGTGGTACATAGTGTGTTGGCTCATTTCAAGCTCCAGGTCAGACATCTTCCACACAGCCAAATCCCAAAAAAAATTCTTTGGCAGCTTCCTCTCAGAGAATTTCTACTAAGAAGGCGAAAGAAACTATCAATCACACCATGTGCCAGTGCCTTGCTCATGCCATGAAGATGTGGATATTCTTACTTTCAATAATCCTTGACAAAACTATCCAATATAAAGACATCTGCTCTAACAAAAATGATTCGGGAGTCTCAGCTAGGTTGCTTTAGAGAATGTTTAAGCATCGAAATTGATAATTGATTGCGGTATCATAATGGCACTAAATGTTGGTCAAAGTGGTACCTGATCTGACAGATTTATTTTTTTTTTTTAATACTTTTCATGGCATTTTATTTATTCTCAGAGTTTTTGTCATAAATCTGCTGAGACGAAGTCGATTAGTTGGGGATGTCTAAACTGGGGTTTGAACCGTGGCCTTACAGCTAATAAGCCAACACAATACCTACTAGATTTACTTTTTACTAAACAATCGCTACATATGAATGGTTTTTAACCACAAATACGAATTTTTTCAAACTGTATGCATAGCTGCCAGATTTGACGATTTATCATCATTTTGACGATTTTGAGTTCCAAAAATATCATATTGACGATTTGACGATTTATGCCCTTATTTTGATGATTTTTGGAAATTTAAAATTTACGTCATATTCCTTACTATAGTACATTAAAAGCCACTTTAAGCTTTGCATTTACTTTGCAATTGTTACTAATCAAATTTTCCATCAACACATTCAGCAGGTATTTGAATCTTTCTTTGTTTACCCTGTAATATTCCTGGAATCTGTAAAGGATACATGATTTAACGTCAAACATAAATATTTTAGTATGTATGTGTGGATTTGATTTATGTCGAATAGATCTTCGCTGCAACTTTTCTTCTCTTATAGCACCAAAAAACGAAGATATACGCTACTCGTTTTTTAATAAAGGGTCCTCCAAATAACTTTTTTTTCTTCAAAATGCTTTAAAAAAACTACTGGATATTTTCTTAAATTTCTTTTTTTTATTTGAAACTGCAATCCTTCCGTTTAATAATGGAATATAATTTCATTCAAATGGCTGCCTCAGCTTGCCATGCAGTAGCCTACACGATCGCTCCAATTTTTTAGCACATTATCGATTGTGTGCAGCTGTATTTCACCAATGGCTTCACTAATATTGTCCTTTAAAGCGTCAATTGTCTCTGGCTTGTCGGCGTAACACTTATCTTAGACGGCACCCCACAAATAATAGTCCAACGGTGTCAAATCGTAGCTCCGAGGTGGCCAAACGACATCAGCTCTGCGGCTGATAATGCGATCTTCAAAAACAGGGCGCAAATCATTGATTGTAGCTTCGGCTGTATGGCACGTAGCGCTGTCCTGTTGGAACCAATTTTTGTGAACAAAAATTCGCTCAACATGGCCCGATAACGATCGCCATTTACTGTAACGGCCACTCCTTGCTCATTTTCGAAGAAAAATGGCCCAATTATGCCTCTGTGCCAAAATCCGCACCAAACAGTGACTCATTTTGGGTGCGTCGGCTTTCTAATGTATGCGTGCGGGTTTTCTGTGCCCCAAATGCGACAATTTTGCTTGTTTACATACCCGCCAAGATCAAAATGAGCTTCATCTGATGAAAGTATAATTTTTTTTGCCAAAATCGGCATCTTCTGTAAGTCGTTCGCAGGCCCACTTAGCGAAGCGAAAGCGCATTTGATGGTCAATTGGCTTCAACTCCTGAACCAATTGGACTTTGTATGGCGTCATACGAAGGTCTTTATGCAAAATTCGTCTCAATGATGTCTCCGAAATGTTCAATTGTTGAGAACGATGGTGAATTGATTTCGATGGCACTTCACGCACACTTTCTGCCACAGCAGCAATATTCTCGGGCGTACGCACTGTTTTTGGCAGTTCACTCTTTGGTTTATCGATGAGGTTGCCAGTTTCTTTCACTTTTTTCACAAGATACATAAGGAGCTGACGGTGCTTCTCTTCTTCCAAAATCAGTACGCAATTTTCGCACACATTCTGCAACATTACCATGATTTTCAACGTAATATCACAATATTTCCCAGCTTTGTTCAAACGTATACACAACCATATTCGTTCAGCGGAAGGATAAAACTGCCAAATCAAACATAAGCTAAGTGTTACCATTCAAGAAATAACTACTAGTTGAAAAAAAAAACGTTAGACGGCGGACCCATTAGAATATAGCCTAGAATTGCATAGAATCGAAAAATCATTCTGAATTAATTCCAAATTTATGGGGTATACTTTCTTTTTAATTGTATTTGAACCATATTACTCATACGCAGAGTATTACATGTACTGGAATAGTTACCCTGAAAAGTATGCAATAAAAAAACTTCGATTTTGTCACGTATGAAACTAATGGAATTAAATATAACTCATACGTCACATATGTCCTCTGCGTTATGAATTTTACATATTAAATATGAGCATAAGGTAAGTAAAATAATGGGTTGCCGATCTAAAAGTTTAAATTTAAAAATGTAATAAAACAAAAATAGTTTGAAATTTTGATAAATTTATTGTTTTGCTGTGAACTACAACCGCTCCGGTTGGAAATGGATTTTTAGTTTAATTATATGGCTGCCCAGGATTTATGCCCTTATTTTGACGATTTTTGGAAATTAAAAATTTACATCAAATTCTTTACTTTAGTACATTAAAAGCCACTTTAAGCTTTCTATATAGTTTGAAAATGTTACTATTTTAAATTTATGTTAGTAAAAACAAGGAGTAAAGTATTATATTTTTAAGTTACTTTCGAATGCCTGTGATGATTTTTCTGTATTTTATTTCTTTTTAACCACTTAAAAGCTGAAAAATTACAACTCCTAAATAATCTCGTAGTTGAGAATATCATATCAGCTGTCGTTACAGACTATTTTAAAAATTCTAGTATAGCTTCTAATATTACCATCGGAAGAACAAAGGCAAGCGCCTTTATTTTTTTCATGCGACCAACACTCGGGGGATGGATGGCATTGAGCTTCGAACTATGTTATGAAAACAAGGAAAAAGGGAACAGCGTTTATGGACACTAGGCTTGTATATTTTTATACCATAAGTAACAGGATAAACCTCTGCAGGAATTGAGTTCCACATACCGACACAGTCCGACTAAAAAACGTATTTTTGCTGTAATGCAATGGACCACATACGGATGTGCTGGCCGAAAAAGACGAGCGTTATGTAGGAATATATGATTTTCGGGAAAAAGGCCCCTTATATCGTTCAAGCAAAACCATTTTATAGTAGCGACAGAACAGTAAACAAACAAATCACATTGCAACGATGCTCCAATGATTCAATGGAGTTGGATACACTACCGTCATTAACGAGATACTATGGCCTCTCCTGTACACGGTCTAGAAACCGTAAAATAGACGTTGAGGCACCATACATGAGACTTGTATTCCATTCTCTGTCACTTATAAACGGTGTAAATAATAAGATCTGATGATAAGAACTTAAGGAGGAACTGAAAAATGTGTCGGCATTACACTGAATTTTCATGCACAGAACATCATCCCTAATATATACACCGCCCATAGATATAAATGATATAATATCGGGTTATCCATTTCGTGGTTTCAAAAGTAAACGTACATAAAACGCATATCGTTAGTCTCATTCGGAAATGTGTTGAGTCCCCTTTTTCAAATTTTACAGGAGACACAAAAAACATTGCGGCTTCTTCAGTTTTTAACATTTTTAAGCTTTTTAAACGCAATTGCTTTTACAAAATAGCTCTCTTTAAATGACCTAGATCAAAAATTAAGAATAATTAATAATTAATATTCGTGGAGTTAGCACGTGCTGTTAATATTTTTCGTAGTTTTGTTTTTGCAAACCACAAAATTACAACAACCTTTAACTACATACTGACATTTTTTTTTGTCGTAAAATATGTATTTGTTATAGTGCTACCGTTTTGCATTAAAATCTCAATTTTGGAAAAAAGTGGACTTAGAGTCTTTGCGAATTATACTAACGATATAAAATATATTTTCATGATATTTCTTTTTTATTGTAAAGTTTGAACATTGACATTACATCATTTAAATGACCTCCACGCGTAGTGTTGCAAGCATTGATTCTTTTGAGGTTATTTTCGACAACTTTTTGACACATATTGGGCGGTATCTCAGCCATAACTTGACGAATGTTAGTTTTTAAGTGCTCAAAAGTTGAAGGTTTATCTGCATAAACACGGTCTTTCGCGTAGCCCCACAAAAAAAGTCTAATGGTGTCAAATCGCATGATCTTGGTTGCCAGTTGATATCGGCACGACGAGAAATTACGCTGCCAGGAAATGTCTCTTGCAATAAAGCCATATTCGCTCGAGTTGTGTGGCATGTGGCACAGTCTTGTTGAAACCACATATTCTCCAAGTCGTATTCTCCAATAGCAGGCAAAAAAAAGTCGGTTATCATATGACCTTAACGCTCCGAATTGACGATGACAGTCGTTCCATCGTCGTTTTCGAAGAAGTGAAGTCCAATCACACCTACGGACCAAAGAGCGCACCAAACAGACTTTTTCTGGAGGTAATGGCCTCTCTTCAATTGCTTGAGGATTCTCAGAACCCCAAATATGACAATTTTGTTTATTAACATACCCACCGAGTGTGAAATGTGCTTCATCGCTGAAGAAAATTTTGTTCGATACGTCGCTGTGGCAGAATCACCTTTTTTGTAGTAGGTTTTGATAATTTTTATGCGTTGTGTGATAGTTAAGCGATCCATTTTCGTCAATGTCAGACTTTCAACTGAAAAGAAAAAATTCGAGTCCCATACTTTTGAAACCACGAAATGGATAACCCTTTACATTTCGAGGCTATAATGGGAAAACTTTATCATTTTAAGACAAAAGGATTTAAAATAAATGAAAATAATTTTTTGGGAAGGAAAAAACCAACAAATAATTTCAATTTGATTCCATTAAATATTAATAATGCGGTTAAAGCCATGTGTTAATTTTTTGAGAAATACTTTATAATATGGACCCTTTTCAAAACCATAGAAAATTAAGAATGAAAGGCAACATGTTTTGGCAAAATATCGATAATAAGGTTATCGAAATATTTCGAATTTTATAAATAAAAATTCAAAAAAAAATTTTTTTCTGCAAAATTTTATGTCTCTAAACTATACGTACTATATACACCTAATTCTGTTTTTACACGGTAGATTGGTTCCAGAAAAAACCGTGTAAAAAAACCGTGTAAAAAAAGACACTGATCGTATGCAAAAGTAGGTGATTGGTTCCTAATCTCTAAAACCTATTAAAATTAGTGAAAAACAAGGATTTTTTAAGAAGTTTTGTATTTGACATTTTCATTAAGGGATTCATAAAATATTTAACATATTTTTTGACTTACCTTTTATCTTAATGCGTTAAATTTAATGTAACGATATAAAAACAAATTCGCCAATAAAAAATTTCTTTACCAAACACAAAATATTAACACATTTCAATTGCTCTGACCTTTGTCCTTGTATGCACAAAAAGGAAATTCCCCTAAATTTGTGCCATTTACATTTGCTTTGACCAGTAAATTTGCATGTACGTGCAAAAAGGGAATTCCCGTAAATTTGTGATATGAACATACTTTGCAAAAATTAAATTAGACAAAAAAAATTAAGCACAAACAATTTTAAATCGTGCTAAAGGGAATAAAATCGTATTAAAAAAATTAAAAATATTTTATTTTCAAAACGTGTTATATCAAAACCGTGTAAAAAAAGACCGTGTAAAAACAGAATTAGGTGTATACGTATTTACTTATTATAGAATGCTATATAAAACATACATATTTTATTTTACATATATGTACATACGAACCTTCATAAATAGAGCAAACATATGGTTCATATAGAGCTGAATACATATGAAATAATAGGAGACTTTGAAAATAAACAATGTGTGCCTAAGTGACCATTGACCAGAATATAAAAAATTTATTAAAAAGAGAAAATAGAATGAAAACAGAAAGAGAAATAAAATTCAACCACAAAAATGACATGAAAACTGTCATTATCAATAGAATTCTTTTTTTCTATTTTTTTATTTGCATTTTCTATACGAGAATTTTTACACAAAACAATGAAGACTTTGTATGTAGAGAGAGAGAACAACTCTATTATTTCTCTATAATACATATGTATATAATAGCTTATATATACGTACTATGTAAATACATAGACACATATGTACCCAGCCAGCATTTTTTGAAAATTTTAGTCAAATTCGAGTCTTTTTTGACTCTTCTGCGCGATTAAAAAGTAAGAATATGCGCTCATTTTCTGATCATAAAAGACTCATTTGTCGGGAGAAAAGTGTTACTACGGGCGACTCTTCTCAAAAAATCATTTATGAGTCATTTTATATATTAATTTCGAGTAATTTTCGATGCGTTTTCGAATAGTTTTGTGATCATTTTTGAATCGCTTTCTGATCATTTATTAGTCGTATTTAACATCGTTTATGCTTCTTTTTCGAGTCGTCTTTCAGTCATTGTTTAATCGCAAGCGAGTCTTTTATGAGTAATTTATCAGTATGTTTAGGAGTCCTTTTATTGTCATTTATCAGTCATGTTTGTATTAATCTGGACTCCTTTTTGCGTCATTTATGATTATAATTTGAGTCATTTATTAGTCGTATTTCAAAATGTGTTTTTAGGCGACCCCAACGATTAATCAAGGTGGCAAAAAATGAAAATACATTTTCCATCTTTAAAGGCATACAACGAAAGTTAAAATCTGACTTTAGCCTAGCCCCAGGCTAATAAGAGCTTGGAGCTTCATACATACGGACATACATAATTGGCCATTACAACCCCTCAGTCAGGATTACGACCTAGCTTCTCATACCACTCATGCAATGTTCGCTAATTTTATACGTGAGTGGCGGGACCTACAGTTTAACGTCGACTCCGAACGACAGATTTTTGAGAAACTAAACTGAAATTAAGTTGGCGACTACCAAAGAAAGAATATTATATTTATATTTAAAAACAAATTGTACTTCATTTCATAGCCATCTTTTTACATTAATGAAAATTTATATAGAGAGGGTGAAAAAAAGCATTGTTTAATCACCCATCTGTTCAAAATATGATCATAAATACATACTTATAATCACTTTTCAGACACCTGCATGATGTGATTTTGATTAATCGTTTTTCAATCTACAGTTAAGTAGAATATAATAATAAATAATGTAAATAATAGTCACATTTTAAACATCTGGATGATTAATTTTCGATTTTCGAAATCAAACTTATTTTACTTATTGGCGCGAATCATTTATGAGTCCTTTTTTAATCGTGTAACTGACTAATAAGTTTTTGATCGCCAAAAGTACTCTAAAAAGACTCAGCAAGGTGATTTTTCAAAAAACAATCTTCCAATTGCTAGCTGGGTATGTATGTACATATTTCCATACACTTCTATGTGTGTGTGTTTTGTTGGAAAATTCCCTTACCCAACTGCTACAATCGTTGGATCTCTTTGTTTGGATTTCAATATCATAGTGATTTTGACTTAAATGACTGCCCGAATGACTGCCCGAATGACTGCCCGAATGACTGACCGGGTGACATTCACATTTTAATTGTTGCGGATTGGCAAAATGTTTTAATCGCTCTTTTAATTTTCTATTTTTTTTTTGTTTTCCAGCTACAATTGCGCAACAAAAAAAGTTTTGTTTCACTTTCCTTTTTTTTCTTTTTTGTTGCTTTCACATCACTTTTCAAAACTGAATACAGATTTGTATGGTTGTAGCTGAACATAGGTTTTTTTTGTTTTGTTTAGTTTTCTATTGCACAGGGAAATCATATGTAAACAGATTAGGCCACATAATATTTTTTAATTAATTTAAAAATAAAAAAAGTTTAGAATTCCCAAATGATTAAAGCAAAAATGGTCAAAAATTCTCAAGGATTGGAAAATAATTTAATGTTGTTGTAAGAATTTTTTGTTTTAATTTTTAGAAAGTTGTATGAAGTATTAAATACCTTGGAAGCAGGTTTTTAAAAGTTCGAAATTCTTAAATAAAAGAAAATTATAATCACAAATTATTCACTAAATCAATATCATCCAATATGGCTAATATGTTACCCGGTATCAAAAAAAATCCTCGAAAACTCCTTAGCAACCCATTTATGAAATAATCATTCTATCAATTCCATCAGCGTTGGTTCTTTTTCTGCCTTCGGGGACGGCAGCCTTGTATAAATATCTGGTAGTGATCATGTGTACATACATAATTGGTCATTACAACCCTTCAGATAGGCTTACAACCTAGCTTCTCATAGCACTTACGTTGTGTGTATTAATTTTATACATTAGTGGCGAAACCTACAGTTTTTAAAGTCGACGCCGAACGACAGATGTTAGAGAAACTTTTCATTACAATTTTTTTTTACTTAACAGACTTGTTGCCAAAAAGCTGCTGAGAAGAAGTCACAGAAGAAATATTTTTTTTCTTATTTCGTTTTGTTTTGAAGTCGCCGTAGTCTAGTAGGTAGTGTGTTGGCTTATTAGAAGAGAGACTGTGATTTTACATTCTCCTGAGACACCTCGATCAAAACGTGATATGAAAAATATATTTCCTTCGGCATCTTCCTCTCAGTAGTCTCCTGGCAAAAAGTCTGAGAGTAAAATTTCTATTAAAAAGTCTGTTATTTGTAGCTGGAGTTAAACTGTAGGTCCCTCCACTCAAGGATAAACACACACACATGCATGGATTATGTGAGAAACTAAGTTGTAATCCGGACTAAAGTGTTGCAATATGCAATTAAGCAAGTAAGTTAATAGATTCACCTCTTTCTATATTATAACTCTTGGAGGCTTATGACTTTCACAAATCATGGTAATGAGTTGTTTTGCAACTTTAATTGGGAATGACAGGATACAAATACCATTTAAGACCGCAACGTCATAAGTCCGGGATTAGTTTAAAAATTTTTCCATTTTCATATTAGTTGAGTTCCAGAGGTCTGTGCTGCTGATTATGTTGAATTAGAATAGATTCTATAAGGTACTACCGAATGGCTACCAACTACTTTTGTGTAACTCTATTCGAAGTTTTACATTCGTTTCAAAGGAAAGCTTTAACATGTGCACGTTAGGATTACAACCTACTTTCTCACCTAGTTGTGTGACAAGATTTTATGAATAATTTTTCGTGGCAATTATATTTATTCTCCGAGATTTTGCAAGAAGCTTTAACACAGGCGTTAAATATTCAAAATAAGATTTCAATACTACTGTGTCGAGAATTTTTTTATCTATCTATGTCTGTGCCGCCATTTATTGGAAATGCGGAAGTTATCTAGTAGGTATTCGACTAGTGGCAGTGATGTAATGAATACAATTTTCTACTAGAAAATAAAATTTTTCAATACTTATAACGGGTGATTTTTAGTTATTATCTTTTCGGCAACACTGGTTTAAACAGCTCACGCACGTTTCGTGTTTTGTTTCACTGTCAAACATCTTCAGTTTGGTCTACAATTTAACCATGAATCGTCTTACAAACGAACAACGCTTGCAAATCATTGAATTTTATTATCAAAATGCGTGCTCTGTTAAGTAATCCGAAGATCAACTTCTTTATCGAAAAATTGTGTTCAGTGACGAAGATCATTTTTGGCTCAATGGATACGTAAATAAGCAGAATTGTCGATTTTGGAGTGAATATCAGCCAGAAGCATTGCAAAAGCTACCAATGCATCCAGAAAAAGTCACAGTTTGGTGCGGTTTATGGGCTGGTGGCATCATTGTACCGTACTTCTTTAAAGATGCTGTGAATCGTAACCTAACTGTGAATGGTGAGCGCTACCGTGAGATGATATCCAACTTTTTTTTAACCGAAATGCAAGAGCTTGACTTGCATGACTTGTGGATTCAACAAGACCGTGCCACATGCCACACTTATTGAGAGGCGAGTTCGGTGAACATTTTATTTCACGTTCGGGACTGGTCAATTGGCCGCCTAGATCGTGCGATTTAACGTCTTTAGACTATTTTTTGTGGAGCTATGTTAAAGCTCATGTCTGTACACAATCCCACTTCAATTGACGCATTCGAAGAGAACATTGAAGCATTTATTCTTGAGATACCGGCCGAAATGTTGCAAAGAGTATGCCAAAATTGGACTATGCGGATGGACCATTTGTGGCGCAGTCGCGGTCAACATTTGCATGAAATAATCTTCAAACATTAAATTATATGGACCGTACTATCGATTCAAATAAAGATTTCATGCATTTTTCTGAATTTTACGTGTTTTTTTTTTGAAAAATTTTCCTATAGCTTTTAAAAAATCACCCATTACTATGCTTAGACATGCACTTTTATTGAGTCAGTATTCGGTTTATTGATTACAATATTTTAAGTGTTTAGACATAACAATATACGCAGTTCAGCTGCTTATTTAATATTCATTTGACAGCTGGTAAACAAAACAGCTGGTTGTTTCAACAACATTTTTTTTGTTTTGTTCGTTGTTTTTTTTTTTTGTCGTTGTTGATATTTGAGTTGTCAAATATTAATAGAAAGTGTTCGGAAAATTGTAATATGCTCACTGAACCTACTTATGACAGTGCTGCATTTTAAGTTTTACTCAATATTATAACAATTTGTGAATTTATTGAGCAATAATTAATTGACATTTCATATGAAATATTGAGATCAACAATGCCGTTTATTGCGATTTACTCAATATAAAAGCATGTCTGAACATTAGTATTATTCTGGCCTATAAAAACTAAGACCATGATTATATGACCTTTTTTTACCGTTACTAATATTTTAACCACCACTGTGTAGTATAGTAATAAGTCAATTTGTAACTCTGCAAAGACTCAAGAGTTTCATTGTTTCATTTAAATTTCATTATTTTAAGAAGATTTTCATTTAAACAATTTGACACGTTTTAACTTCGTTGCGATGTTATTACTGCTGCTGCTGCTGAAGTACATATTTTACCCTTCAATTTATTCTAAAATATTTACAGTAATTTTACAGTTGTCACCTTTTTGTTAGCAGAGGGTAAGGGGGAAGAAAACTTTCCATTTTAATGGCAATTTTATTTAAAATTCAATTTATCAACAGAAAACCTATGTATAGTTGCCACCGAAAATTCATGAAAATTAAAAACAAAACATAAACACAAGGCATTGCGAAACGAGAATTGTTTTCTAAGGCCAGGACTTTAAGCCGAACGGCAAGCAAACAGAGAGAAACTTCTGGCTGCAGCTAACAATTGCTGACAATACAGGACTACTGGTGGTGTTAAGTATTTTGGGAAATGAAAGAAAGAAAATGAAACAGAATACAAGACAATACAATGTCTTTGGCCATAACACCTTTGCAACATTGTTTGTTTTTCTTATTTTTTTCCTCGTCTTTTATAAGAAATTTTTGTAGCACAAAATTGTTACCAAGATTTTCTTGTTGTTGTTGTTGTTGTTTTTATCTCTTTTGTCAACAGAAAAGTTTTGGACTAACAAGGCCAAGTAGAAAAAGTAGAAAATAAAATGAAATGAAAATGAAAAGTAAACAGAAAGAAACTTCTGTAATACACTTAAATTAACAAAATATGTTTAAATGAATTTCCTTTTCATAACTTAAGGGAATTTTCCTGAAAATTCAATTTCAAAAAAAAATTTTTTTTTTTTTTGAATCCGAAAGCACTTTTTTCTTAACGTGTAACGTATTTAAAACAATTTTTTGGGAGAATTTCTGTTTTGATAGTCATTAAGGCCCTTAGGCTCTTTGCTTTTTTTTTATATTTTTTCTTATTTTTGTTTTAAGTGGACTAAAATTGTTTGGCAATAGTTTGTAAAAATCCCTACAGGGCCAAACGATAAACTAACAATGTTGCGCCAGCAAAAGTACAAGCACCAAAGCTACTAGGCTCTCAAAAATATTTATACAAGTCTACTACTATAATGCCAGGTTAAGAACATGACTAAATTAGAATTTTGTAGTGTGAATTGTATACATTTTGTTTTCTTCTTCTTCTCCTTGTTTTCTTATATATTTTTTTGTATTCACGCTGTTATACTCGTATATGGTGTTCTTCATGCTTTGCTTTGGTCTTTTGTTTAATAACAATAAACAATTTTCTGTTGTTGTTGTTTTTTCTTTCTTCTCAAAAAATATTCTTTGCTGCAGGCCAAGTTCTTGCCATTGTTAGTAATTGTTGTTGTTATTATTATTATTATTTTTATAGCAATTGTTGTAGGTTTGTTAAGAAGTCAACAAGTAGAAATATATTTTTGGCCATAAAACTGCCAGATTAGAAGAAGAAAATCGATTTTCTAGAGTAGCTCTCGTAAGCACACTGCCAAGAAACATACAAAATTTTGCTGGTCGTTATTAGAAAATGGCCTTGATTGTATAGCTTTTATAAGAGAAAATAAAAAAGAAAAAAATTTTTTTTTTTAATATAAAATTTTCTAGAGAACAAACAAAAATCGTATCATGCGGCCCATAAGCAAAAGGTTTAAGCATCGAAATAATTGCTTTTAATGGTACTAAAACTACTCTTCTTCTACGTTCTGGTTTCTTAGTTTTTTATCAATTGCTTTAGATTTTCTTAAAATATGGTGCAGCTTTCACTGCCTTGAACTCTTATACACCAAGACGTATGAGTTACGTCGAATTGCTAAGAAATTATTACGTATACGTATAAGAAATTACACGTAGAATTTCAAATAAAATTTTAAATGAGAAAAATTTCTTTATTTCAATGGAATTAAAATTTGAAAATGAAAAGATATAGTTTTGTTTAATATTAGCGATCTTTTGCTTTCATTTTGTAGCAATTACTCAATCAATCTTTTATTATTCGTTCCGAGGTTTTGACAAAAATCATACGTTTTACCATGGATGTTTATATGAAGCAAGATAGACGAGTTAACTTATCCTGAAGAGGAGTATAGTTCGTTTCCTAGAGAGTAGACATAATCAATTCTAAGGCTTATATTGGCTCTTTCATTAAGTGCCTTCCTATATTAAAGCTTAAATGAAACAAAGTGTGTGAGAGATAACATCGTAAGTTTTTATTCGTTTAAAACAGCTTGTAATGGCATTATGTGTGGAATATAAAATCGTTCAAAAATCTGCCATGGCTTTTTATGGAGAGTATGAGAAATGTACAAATTCACATGAATCTGATGCATAAATTAGGCTAAATTTGTCCGATAGCATTGTGGTGGTTTGTGGCTTATTCGCATACAACATAAGACAACCTCAGAAAACAAAAAACTCTAATGAGATCAAATCACATGATATCGGTGGCCAGTTCAGATCGCTTCAATGCGAGATGACCATACTGTGCAGAATTTATAATGTTGTGTGACATAAAGCGCTGTCCTGCTGTAAGCATATGTTGTTGGTGTCTTGTTTAGGCAACTCCGACCAACAGAAGTTGCTAATCATCAACTTACAGTGCTCGCTACTTATGCGGCTAAGGTCGTTCTCAAAAAATATGGACCGATGAAGTCGTCAGTTTAAAGTCCACACTAAGCAATCAGTTTTTCGAGATGCATTATACATTCCTAGGTGTCATATGCATTGGCATCGTTCCCAAGTCGACAATTTTGTTTGTCAACGCATCCATTCAACCAGAAATGGGCATCATCGCTAAAATGATAATTTCGTGATAATTTGGCAAAACATACTGAATATGGACGTTATTAAGTACCGATATAGCAGCCTTGAGAGTATTCCAGAGATCTTCAATACAGTGTGAGTTCACGTTACTCTCTGCATTCGATCCTACATATATGTACTATTTTATTGGCCGCAGTCTAGTAGGTAGTGTGTTGGCTTATTAGACGTAAAGCCAGGGTTCCAGCGCCAGGCCAGACATCAAAACAAAATACAAAAAGTATTTCTTCGGCGACTTTCTCTCAGCAGATTTCTGGCAAAAACTCTGAGAGTAAATAAAATTGCCATGAAAAGTTTCTCAAAAATCTGTCGTTCGTAGTCAACTTTAAACTGTAGGTCCCACCACTCATGTATAAAATTAACACACACAACATAAGTGGTGTGAGAAACTAGATCGTAATCCTGACTGAAGGGTTGTAATGACCAATTATGTATGTATGTATTAATGTGTAATTATTTATATAATTCAGTCATGATTACGAATTAGCTTCTCACACAATCCTAGCGATCCAACAATGAGATGTTAATGTACTCCTCAACAATATGGACGTTGTGCAGTCCATTAGCATCCAGCGGCTGTGCTGACTTAGCCATATCGTACGGATGGAGGAGGATGCGCCGAAGAGACAGATGTATGATACAGCGATTAGTGTAAGTCAGTGTAAAGGATGACCTTGCATGTGTTTGAAGGACAAAATCGAGGTATCTCCTGTTATCGATTGGCCTAATCAAGTAGCGAAGGCGTGCAAGGAGTAGAGGTTCCTGGAAATATTTATTAAGACACATTAAGTCAGGATGTACTGAATAAATGTGTGTTGGCTTATTAGATGTGAGGCCACGGTTCAGATCTCAGGTCACACATCTTCAACAAAACGAGATGAAAAATATTTTCTTTTGCATCCTCCTCTCATCAGATTTCAGGCAAAACCTCGTGAGTGTAAAATAAAATTGCCATGAAAAGTTTCTCAAAAATCTGTCATTCGGAATCGACTTTAAAATGTAGGTCCTTCCACTCAGGTGTAAAACTAACACACTCAACATAAGTGATGTGAGAAACTGGGTTGTAATCCTGACTAAAAGGGTTGTAATGACCAATTATGTATGTATGTATGTGCAATTTTAAATACTTGATACACATTTTCCACTTTCCACAGGCTTAACTTAATATGATTATTTTAGAAAAGAAAACACAACTGCTTGTGATTGATTGCAATTTTAGTAAGTAAGGATCATACCCAGCTGTTTATTGAGAAAAATAAATTGTATCCCTTAGGCTCTAAGACTTGCAAAATAATTTTTTAATATGATTATTCTACAGCAGTATTTTCATATTTTCTTCTGTGCCGTATGTTTTAATAGATGTAAAAATATATTGCATAAAAGGAATAAGAAAAGTTCTTTTTATATTACAAAGAAAATTCTCATGTTATTCTTGGAACAATCAAACAGTCTGTAATCAAGAGAGATATACAGATACGAAATTACATCTCACGCAACTTTTCTTCAAATGAAATTTAAAACCAAATTGCAATCAATGTTTCAATTTCAATAACAAAGTTGATGGATTTCTTTGATATTTTTTCTTTTTTTGCGTTACGAGACAATTATTTTAAGCATAAAAAATAAAATGTCTCTCATGCTACATATTTTTTTATAAAATTGCATTGAAACTAAAATGTTATTAAAAACAGAAAAAAAGGAAGCAAATCACTGTCTAATGGAAGTTAATGGCTAATAGATGAACATAAAACTAAAAAAATAAATGAAATATTTTGCACTGGTTTTTTTTTGCCACCGTTACGGGTAAATCACCACAATTTTCATTAAAAATTTAATCGAGTTTTTGTTGTGACTAAAAAAAATATAATCATTTTCACTTCATATTTAAATGCACATAAAACATCAAATACACCGTAAAAAAAGCATAGTAAAAACAGGGTGAAAACAGGGTAAAAATAGGATGAAAAATGCAAAAAACAAACTACCAAAGCGAAGTAAAAATTTGAAAAGAAAATGCCAAAGTGTTGGTAATATTTTTAGTGTCACCAAGTGTGATTATGTTATAAACAATTTATGACAAAGGAAACGATTATTTATCATAACATAAAACACAAAAAATAATCACATTTTCTTTTTTAAAATGCATTTTTTTTATGTGTAACAAATTTCATTAAAAAAAAGTTGTGATGAAAGCGGTGATTTTATTTCATTTCATCGTTAAAAATATTATCAACACCAGCCATCAGTTACCAGCTGTAAATTTATAAAATTTATGAAATGCTACGTTTTATACCAACCAACCGAAGTTTTGATAGTAAAACACCATTAACAGGCAACATTTTTAGTGTGTCTCCTTGCTTTTTAGGTCTTGTGATGTTTTTTTGGTGAATATTTCCTGTGTTTTTTCTTCATTTTTTTCTTTTGAGTTGCATTTCATTAGAATCATTTATCAAAACTACATGATGAGCAGCAAGAAGTTTATGCATGTATCTCGGTGTACTTTTCAGATCCAGCAAAAACAGTCATTTAATGTTGCCCTGCTTCTCCTTCAAAGAATTGCTGCGCTTTTTTTTTGGGGGGAAAACAAGATTTGTTTGGTTGTTTATCCCCCTCAGAGTGTTGACGACGTAACATGAAACCAGTTAATGTTTAGTTTTTTATTGTATAAACGAGGGCAAATTGATAATTTTTTGTAAAGCTGAGATAAAAATGGAAACTTCAGACCCGCTTCAAACAATAGCTATGTACATACATAATTGGTAATTACAACCCTTCAGTCAGGATTGCCACCTAGCTTTTCACACCACTTATGTATGTTGTGTGTCTTAATTTCATACATGAGTAGTGGAACCGAGAGTTTAAAGTCGACTCCGAACGACAGATTTTTGAAAAACTTTTTGCCAGAAATCTGCTAAGCAAGAAGTCGCCAAAGAAATATTTTTTCATATTCCGTTTTGTTGGAGATGTCTGACCTGGAGATTGAACCCTAACCTACCTACTAGACTGCGGCCATTCAGCCTTAAAACCTTCAAACAATCTATGCAGGAAATCATCTTATCCATGTCCGCCAAAGAGGGTAACATTGAACGTAAAGTGGTTTGCCATCTACACTCACCAAATGCAACAACCCAGTATATTGGCATAGACAGCGTTGTTTCTAAAAAGATCCTAATGGTAACGCTATCATTCTAGGAAAAGATGCAGTGGACAAATCAAGAGCAAGACTGGAAAAACTTGACTAATAAAATTGAAACAAATCAGGAATATAATTTGTAGATGAGAGAGATCCTTTGTGATAGGAAAGAAACAAAGTTTACATTATTGTAGGCATGTTTGAGGAATCAAATTCTTTATACGAACAATTAAGATCATAGTCTCCAGCTTTCTTTGCCAAGAAATATTCCAGTAGTGGAAACTAACCACCATAATGAGAAGCTATCGATACTGTATGGATGAAGGAATTCACTGAAGTCTTCAGTTTCTGAATAGGTGATAGGTTCGAAAAGACTCTATAACTTCAGGCCTAAGAGGTGTTCTAATAAACAAGACCTCAGCAAGAGTTATGATTACACAGAGTAATGATTACATACCCAGTATTGCAAGACTTTTTAGCAAATACGATTATTTTCTAATTGCAAAGGAAAGGAAAAATGATGTTGGAATATCTTGATGAATTGGTGGTGACGTCTTGCTGTCAGTATCAACTATTTACATTGGCCTCTGGCATCAACAACAAATTTTCTTTATATCGCCTTAAGTGTCGCTAATTTTAATTTGACGCGCAATTCAAGCTTTCCGAATGCATTTCAAATAGTACGTTTTGCCTTTAACCCTAAATTATCACGTGCAGAATTTACTAAACCTTGCGCCCAGGCATTTCTGTTTACAGTCCGACAAATAAAATCCCACTGTTTCAACACCTGCTGCTCTGCATATTCAGTTTTTTGTGAAATTTTCAATTGTTCTACAGAAGTTTTTTGTTTCCTTTCAAAAAACTAGAAAAACCTGATGATAAACAATGTTACACTGTAAATGACAAGGTGGTTGATGAGTTTCATTTTGTGTTTCTTCGTTTTATTTTCTTCAAAGTGAAGAAAATTGAAGAAATTTGAAAAGAATAAAATTGAAATTCCTCTAAGTGAACCAGAACCAATCAAAAACTGTGCAATTGTGGGTTTCTAAGAAATAAAGCAAGACTTTAGTGATGTCCTGTTGCAATACACAATTAAAAAAGCGTTTTGTAATTACAACATTCAAAAGGAAGTTTTCACGTTAATAAGCATCGTCCTTTAATCAAAAATTTTCACTTTATGCACTTCGATTAGGAACACTTTGGTGACAATTGGCCGAATTTGG
Organism: Sarcophaga subvicina; assembly: GCA_936449025.2. Lineage (NCBI taxonomy): Eukaryota > Metazoa > Arthropoda > Insecta > Diptera > Sarcophagidae > Sarcophaga > Sarcophaga subvicina. Next base: position 99,730,641 of record OW388083.2, on the reverse strand, counting down.
ACTCACTTTTAGACATCGCATAAATTTTTGGTTTTAGGAAAAGTTTTCTCAATGTAGTAGTCGCCATAGTCTATTGTTAGCTTATTAGACGTGAGGCCTCAATTAAAACCCCATGTGAGTTATCTCCAACAAAACGAAATAACAATAAATATTTCTTCGGCGAATTCTTCTCAGCAGATTTCTGGGAAAAACTCTGAAAGTAAGTAAATATTTTCAATTTCTCAAAAATCGATCATCTGAAGTCGTTTTTAAACTGCAGGTCCCGCCATCCATGAATAAAACTAAGAGACGCACAACATAAGTGGTGTGAGGTACTAGATATTCTTCCTGACCGAGGAGTTGTAACAACTAATTATGTATGTGTGTATGTCTATCAGTGTTTTCAAGTTTTTGCTCCTTTCTGTCCTGTCGATTCTCCAGAGGTAGATTATCACTAATTTAGGGGATTGTCTTTCCCTTGAGTATAGTCTACCAACAGGTTCTTTCGATTTTTGACAGTTGACATCATATTTTTATTTTTTATTTATTAATTACAATACAATTACAAATTATATACGAGCTGAGTTACTTTGACCATATGCTCGGTGTAGACTCACAGACCAGAGTTTCTGGTAGGAATCGAACCCACGACCCTCACACTAATAGTCTAGCACACTAACCATTAGACTACCAGGGCACCCTACGATTAACGGATTTCGGACTGACTTAACATATCCTATCAGACCAACTGTCTGCTTATTGCCCGCCTACGCCAGTTGGTCGCACCAAGAGATGACAGGTCCTTCCAATGCAAACAAGGTCTTCCGTTTCACCGACTTCTGCAGATCTCTGCATCGAATACCCGTCGTCTCGCCATACGAACTACATGGCCGGGCCAGTGCAGTCGCTGGTAATCATACGCTGCACAACCTCCATGTCGTTGAGGTGCTCACACAGCTCACTGTTGGATCGAATGCGGAGATCTTCAGCCCAAAGCAAGTTGGCACGTAGGACTTTTCTCTCCAATATGCTCAAGGCTGCTACACCAGTGCTTAATAGCGTCCATGCCTGTGCGCCATATAGAAGCACGGGGAGAATAAGCGTCTTGTAGAGTTTTCGTATTAGTCACATTGGTTACCATTTATTCAGTCTGTTTCATCAAAATGAGTTTTCTGTTCGAATCACGTGCTTGGTTCAGTTTACGATAGCCAACATTTGCAATATGGTCGATAAATTTGAGTCCACTGGTTCTTAGTGAGTGATTAACAGCCACTGTAGGGAAATATTTCCAAACTTATTTGGCTAAACTTAAGGTTCTTTATCTACTTAGAAGTAATCATTACTGCAACATCTTACAAACCATGTCGAATGAGTTATAATCAAAGAATTATTTATACTCATGCGATAAGACATGCTTCAGTTTATTTATTTTTTTTTTTTCTTCAAATTGGTAGTTTTTAGGAACTAAAGTTATCCCTTTTCGTGCTACAACAGTTATTTAATTGCATATTTTTTTTTAATTTTGTGTTTTAATTAACCTTCGCTTTGCAATAATATTGCTAGTGATGATTAATGTTTATAAGAAATTCGTGACCTACAAAGAGCATCTATCAACGGGTTTGGTTTTTCAATCGTTCTTTTCTTTTAAGAATATTGTATTAAAAATATATTTTCTAACATTACTTTGTTTAGGGTTATTTACAAAAATTAAATGTTTATGGCAATCCCGAGGCCTTGTCCATGACATGTGTGCCACCACCTAAAAATACGGTAAGTTTTCTTTAAAAAAATTTTAAAAATAAAAATTATAAAAAATAAAATAAAATTATATACCACAAGGAAAACATGTTTTTAAGCTTGTAAACTTATTATAAATGCTTAAAAAATTTTAAATTAAAGGAAATTTGAAATTAAAACCATGGTAGTCTAGTCAAGTCTATTAAAGATCGATTTCCACTGCGAAACCAAACTTTAAAAGACCTCATATATAAATAAGAAAGTGTTGAAATCGTCTGAAATTTAAAAATTAATATCGGAAACCTTTGAATTTATGTATGCATTCGATTACCTTTACAAAGCTTTAAAATAAATTCGCTATTAATTGCCAAAAATTTTTGATTTACATTTAACAAATAATTCTTTAAATTAAAAACTGAAAATATTTGTGGAAAAAAAATGAGAAAAATCTCGGAAAAATAATAATAATTGTGGTTAAAATGTGTCAGTGTGCTGTATGCGTTTTTTTTTCTCTGCGTTTGTATCAGAGTAATCGAGCGCATGTACGTGAAACTAACCATGATATTAATAATGCACAGGACAATAAGTACACATGCATTGATACATACACACATACATACATATGTATATATATATATACAGTGAGCGCCAAAAGAAATTGTACACTATTGATAAAATTCTAACAATCACCAAACTCAACTTTTACCACTTAAGGAGTGTATCTGAAAAAATTTCACAATGTTTCGAAATTTTTTGTAATTTTTTGTTTTTGTTTTAATTTTAAAAACTGTTAATGAAACAATTTTAAAATAAAAATAACGGTAATTTATTAATATATATTTTTTAAGTGCACAATTTCTTTTGACGCTCACTATACATACATACATATGTATACATATGTAAATGTATGTAACTTACTAAGTATAAATTTAACAATAAGCTGTTAAAAGCCAATGTTACCACATTTCGGTGATTAACAACAAAATAAATTTTTAAAAAAATTTTTTTTTCAAAAATTTTTTGTTTTAATTTTTTTATAACAACAAAATAAAGCCTTTTAAACTAAAATAGGAAATCAAAAAGAAAAACTAAAAATTTTTTTAAAACATTTAAAACATTTTTTTAAAAAGGATGCCAAATTATTGGCGTTAATTACTTCGTTTTTTTTTTGTAATTACCAGTAAAATAATAATTTTATTACATTTTCTTTTTTAATATAAAACTACCCCCATGTCCTTACAAGCATACGTACATATACAATTGTCTGTATGTACTACAGATTGGCATTAACATACAATGTAACCATTATCGTGACCATAACATGCATTAAATGTAGATGCAAAATATTTTTTTCTTCTCTCTCTTATATTTTCATTTTTTATGATTATTTTTCCATATTTTTTTTAAGTTTTAATTAAAAAGTAATATTGAAAAAATGAGTTCAAGAAAAAATAAAAAAAAGAAGAAAAAGAAAAAAATGTTCTCTTCACATACATACTTCCCTTTGCTTTGGTTGTCGTACACAGATTTAAATTCATGTAAATATGGCAGCGAACAAGCAAAATTAAACTGGAATCAGGTCAATATTCTACAGCATCAATTTAAAGGTAATCTGCGAGCATGGAAAGTAGCCTTTGGCGAATATTTAAAAACCTGAAATGTTAAAGCAGTCCCGAGCATTTAAACAAAGCAATAAAATAACATCATAGTATCAAAGAGTCGCTTAAGACCTTAAAGTTTGACTACAATTTCCTGCCATCATATGTGGGTGAAACTCAAAACATTCATCAAAATTTTGGGATTTAAAAAATTATTCAAAAATGTAAAGCCGTATCTCACCCCTATTGTTTCTAGGTAACTACACTAGACAGTACATTAGAAAACAGACAGTACAAGTACTAACTTGGCTGAAAAAACTTGATTAATAAACCTAAAACATTGCAAAGTAATAGTAGGAATTTTGGGGACAGGCTTTTTCAATTAAAAGAAAAAAACATATTAAAAAACCTTACAGAACATATTGCAGACGTAGTAGGTAGTGTGTTGATTTATTACACGAGAACCCGTGATTTAAAACCTGGCTGAGATATCTTGTACAAAACGATATAAAACAGAAATTTCTTTCGGCTACTTCCTTACAGCAGTCTTATGGTGAAATCTTTGAGGGTACATGGTTCGGAGTTGACCTTTAACTCTAAGTTCCTCAGCTCATAATTGGTGTTTACAATACTTTAACCAGAATTACAACCTAGCTTCTCACATCACTCATGCTGCGTGTGTTAAGTTTATTCATGGGTTCAGCTATACTCATGAATAAACCTAACAGTTTTTGGTCGTCTCAGAATCTGTCGACTTGATTAACTTTTCATTGAATTTTTACTTACTCTCAGAGCCTTGGCAGCAGTAAGTAAGTCGCCGAAGGATGAATTATATTTATCGCAGAGACATAATATTTTATTGCCAAATCTTGTCTGTCTACCGAGATCGCCAATATTTTTTATGCGTATACATTCTTTTGTCGGATTTTCAGCAGGAGCTTACGAACTTTGACAGTTGATAACGAATATCTTAAAACCCATCTTCTCAAATTAAGTGTCATTCGCTCAATCTGTTTTACTATATTACTGTCACAAACACGAACAAATAATAAATTTGTTTGTTTTAAAATGGATGACTGGTTGACCCTAATACTTATCGTTAAATCAACTTCAACGATAAGGTCTGCTTTTGGATGAATGCGTACGTGAACAAAGAAAATTTTTGTATTTCGAACGATGATATGAGATCCAAGAGAGTCCTGTGCATTCTGAAATAGTCTCTGTTTGTTGTGGATTTTGGTTTGCCGATGACTCCTGTTTGATTTCTTTGAGAATGACGTTGGCCGCTCCATTAGAGTCAGTGGCGAGCAGAATATGTCGATGCTCATCAACTTTTCTTGGCTTAAATTGGATAATCTCTATACCAGCAGGATGTAATTTCAACAGGACGGTGCTATGTACCAGCTCATTCTGTATTGGATATTCTGCTCGAGCGATTTGAAGGCGTGATCATATCACATGGAGGTGATGTAAACAGTCCACAGAGATTGTGCAATTTTATCTGTTTAGATTTTTTTTTTTGTGGGGTGTATACGAAAAAGCCAGGCCAGATATCAAAACAAAATACAAAACATATTTTTTCGGCGACTTCCTCTCAGCAGATTTCTGTCAAAAACTCTGGGAGTAAATAAAATTGCCATGAAAAGTTTCTCAAAAATCTGTCATTCGGAGTCGACTTTAAACTATAGGTCCCGCCACTCATGTATAAAATTAACACACAGGAAACTAGGTCGTAATCCTGACTGAAGGGTTGTAATGACCAATTATATGCATGTGTGTATACGAAAAAACTATTAATCACAGCGGTCTTCAAAGTCAACACATTCAGAGAAGCTGTAATGGACATTTGATTGATGTTATATTCCACACCTAATGGCATTAATAGGTCTCTCAAACGAATAAATATTTCGATGATATAATGCTCACACACTTTACTTTGTTTACATTTAAAGATAGGAAGTGCTTAGTGAAAGCCTGGAGACATATTGCACTACGGAACTGTAGCGTGATTACCATGGAGGTAAACTAATATGTTTTCTACCATTAATCCTCTTCTCCACCAACCATTATTCTGTTAGCCATTCAGTCTGATGCTAAGAACTAACATGAGCAGACATGTGCTTAAGTACGGTCGTTTCAAACGACTTAGGATCAGCATTGTTGCCTTCTAGATATTAATATTTAGTGTGTACTTTGTAGTCGCCATAGTCTAGTAGGTAGTGTGTTGGCTTAATAGACATGAATATGTATCAGAGGTCAGCAATGCGTATTCAAAACGATGAGTAGGTTCGATTCATACTCATAATTTCTGATACTTATACCCATTCATACTTATTTTAATGTCATACTCATACTACTCATATTCAAAGTTTGAAATACTCATAACAATACACACGATGTTATTGATTTCGACTCTCCATGTCTCAACATTTACAAGAATCACAAAATAAGTATGATTCGCGTACGAACACTACAATACTCCCAAGAAGGTTGTGTGTTTGCTATGCTTGCTGTCTTTGTCTTTTTTGTTTATGTGCCTTTCTTCTTTAACGTTGTAAGTGCAACAACAACTAAGACTGTAAATTTTGACGAATGATTCGAATCACTCGAATCATTTATGAGTGTCATGAGTATTTTTCTAAATTTATGAATCTGAATGAGTAGGCGTATGAATCAAACATATTTCGAATGTTATGAGTTTGATGTCAACGTTGTACTCATAGTCAATGCAACTTGTACTTATAAATCAATGTAGTACTGAGTACGAATGAATCAGATTAGTTGGATTTCAATACTGTTAACTCACTCCTATTCAAAATTTCATAAGTACTTATGAGTAGCGCAAAAGCGATTCATTGCTGACTCATACTCTGGTATGTATGTATATATACTTTATAATGGACTCATTTATTTTCAAAGTATTTAAAGTTGGTTAATGTCAAGAGTTTAAATTTATATGTCGTATGTTACTTATCTGGCTGGAGAACACTTTTATACTTCGCACAACGAAGGGCTTAATTAAAATAAATTCCTTCTAAGCAGTGAACAATAATGGCGAAAATACTGTACAACTGTGCTGAGTCCGATAAGGGTTCATATAATAGAATGTCTTCATATAGCGGGTCATACAGCTGCTTACTTACTTAATTGGACATTACAACTCCTTAGCCAAGATTACAACCTAGTTTCTCATGTCACTCATGTTGTGTGCGTTAATTATATCCATGAATAGAGGATTTTATTTTAGTCACAAAGGAAAAGAACAATTTTATTCATAATCTTAATTTCAAATATAAAGTGACCATAACATATTCGAAAGTACTCGATAACGACTTTAATATTTTATAGTTTTGTCTTCCGTGTCACAACAATTCATAGTTATTTGCTATGTTAACACATTTTTTAGCGTTATTTTGTAAATCTTTCAACACTTTCTGATTTTTCTTTTCCACTAAAAAAGTTCTCTTAATTTCAAACACTTAAATAAGATTGTTTTTACAAGACACTTTTATTTTCCCCCTTATTTTAGTTTCTAGTTTTTTTTTTCATACGATTGTTTAGTTTTCTTTGCGTTTTACGTAAATACAAACCGTTGGTGTTAAAGTAATACCGACAAACATACCCTCCCATGTGTCTGCGGTTATAAATTATAACAAAAATACAAAACTATTTGCACAAGCTTTCATATCATATACATACGTATGTATGTCCTATATATGGCACTAACAAACATTAGAAGATATCCTTTTAAAAGCATAAATGAGCGAAAAAAGCATAAAAATAAAGGAAACCGTTTAGAACACCTACGTTTGTTTGTTTGACTAAACGAATAACAGTGTAACGAATTGGATAAAAAAATTGGAATGTAATTTTAAATTATTTTTTTCTCTTCTTTTTTTGAAAAAATTTTTTTTTTTAGTTTGTCTAGGATTTTTGTATACAATAACAGGCAGGAATGTTGATTTATTTCTTTTTCGTACCACTGTGCAGGCATCGTTAGCGCACATTATTACATACAATGACAAAACTAATACCTGTCTTTAGGTTTTCCCACTTTTTTTCCTACTGTCCTCCCTTATCCTTTTTTATTTATTTTTTTATTTAAACACGACTAATGATTGTGTCGTTATTTGCACAAACACCGGCACAGTATTTTACAGGATTCCGCATAACATACGTGAGCAAAAGGGGTGTGAAAAAAGCAAGTGTTGGGTGAGGAAGTGGGTGGTTGAAGACGTAAGGGTATAAAAATAAATAAAATAAGTGGAAAAGTTAAAAGGATAAAAATTATTTATAACAACAGCATCATCATCATCATCAACAACAACAACAACATCTCAGCAACAACAGCAACAACATTCTCTCATCATCATTAAACGTTTCTCATTTTGTTTTATGCTGTTTATTTTTATGTTGCTCGTACGTTTCTGTTTCTGTTTCTTTTTTTCATTCATTTTGTAACTCATAATAGGCGTTTCAGACAATTATTTGCCATAAATCGTAAGAGTATTCGACAAGTGGCCATGAGAACGAAAGAACATACGTTAGGGCTGTAGAAGTGTTAAAGCGTTGTAAACCTAACTAAAAAATACAGGAATTTACGTTCACTGTATGTGTGTCTTTATCAGGGGTTGCGGTCAGACATTTTTATGCGGCAGCACAAGCAAAAAATAAAAATAAAAAACGATCCCATAAACGTGTCAGTGGTCATATGAAATGAATTTAACTGAGGGGTTTTGTCCTTTGTTTTCAAAAGTAAATCCCCTTATTAAATGCTTAAAGTGACACATTAAATGATAGTGGCCCGCAATGGGAATTTGTACTCGCATGCATTTATTTATAATTGGCTACTGAGCTGACTGAGTTGGTGTTCATAAATAAATTTTGTTTGAAAATAAATAATTCGTCAGGAAAACGGGGATATTTTTCGGAAATATAATTCAATTAAATTTTAATTCATAATTTAATCTAAAATTTTGGTTATTTTTTTGAGATACATTGGCACAATACTTAAAGCATTAGCTAACGTTCGCGTAAATCTTTATGCCAATAAAAGGATTTCATTTAAAACTTTTTTAAAATTTTCGAGGCCCTTGCCTTTTATATGGCAGGCTAAACAGTCTGATGAATGTTCTTGAAGGCGAATGTTCATGACTTTGCCTTCTCGAAATCTTTATAAATGTAGACATCGTTGTTTACATTTATTATTGTTGTGTTGTTTGTGTATTTTGTTTATATAGTGTTGTATAGTTTTTTATAGTGTTGTTTGTGTATTTTTGTTTTTTTGTTTACCATATTTTTGTATGCTGGTGTTTGTTGTTATATAAGGCATTACGATAATTTGTAAAAAAGTTTGTTTACTGCATTGTTTTGCTTTAGTAGCTTTTGTTTATAATTTTAATGTTAAGCGATTTAAAAGCAAAACACCTGCACCCAGATATCTCATTTTCGTAACAATATGATTGATATGAAGTCGCCGTAGTCTAGTAGGTAGTGTGTTGGCTTATTATACGTAAAGCTAGCGTTCGAGCTTCAGGCCAGACATCAAAACAAAATACAAAAAGTATTTCTTAGGCGACTTTCTCTCAGCAGATTTCTAGCAAAAACTCTGAGGCTAAATAAAATTGCCATGAAAATTTTCTCAAAATTTTGTCGTTCGGAGTCGACTTTAAACTGTAGGTCCCACCACTCATGTATAAAATTAGCACAAACAACATAAGTGGTGTGAGAAACTAGGTCGTAATCCTGACTGAAGGGTTGTAATGACCAAATATGTTACGTAACAATATGTTGAAGAGAAGCGTGTTTTCGTGAGCCCATTCTGTACTGATCGAAACGAATGGTTGTACAGGGCAATGTCTGTACTATTTCCAAAAACTTTCTTAGAAAGGTTTTAACTATGTAGTCTTGCAGATTGGTGTCATAATGAAATATTACGTCGTCATGTATGATCGTGTATTTCGATTCAAATGACTCAGTTTCGTTATGTGCACTGGCCTTTTAATAGTCATACTATGGTTGCCAGTTTTAGTCAGGATTACAATTCAGCTTCTCACATAACTCGTGTAGTATGTGTTAATTTTATCCAGTGATGGGACCTACTGTTTATTGTCGACTCCGAGCTACTTGTTTGAAAAACTCTTCATGTAATTTTTTTACTCTGAGAGAAAGTCGTTTTATTTGAGATGTCTGAACTGAGCTCTCGTCTAATAAGCCAACACACAACGTGTGACTACGGCGCCGTCTTTTGTATTATAACCGAGTTAAGCGTAATCGAGTTAAGCAGATCTGACTAAATAGGTCACTCCTAGTCACTGGTAATAAATTGCGTGTTCTGTTATCGCTTTCAAGCGCTATTTCGAGCTTTCAAAATCATTATTCTACATCCATCTGTGTGAACTTGGGTTGTAGAAAATTTTTTGGGTTGGTCGCTTGCAAGTGTCACCGTAGTCTAGTAAAGAGTGAGGTGGCTTATTACGGTTCAAATCCTAGGTCAGACATTTCCAATAAAACGAAATCTAAAAAAATTACTTCGGGGACTTGCTCTGAACAGGCAAAAACTCTGAGTATAATAAAAAAAATTGCCACTAAAAGTTTCTCAAATTTGTCGTTTGGAGTCGACTTTAAACTGTAGGTCACACCACTCATGTATAAAATTAGCACACGCAACATAAGTGTGAGAAGCTAGGTCGTAAACCTAACTGAAGAGTTGCAATGAACAATTATGTATTGGATGTGAAGTAACATTTCTACATCTATCGGTTTGAACTCGTGTGGTACCCACGGTTTTTAGTTTTATGCTTGCAAATATATTGCAATTGCAGCTAAAGTGGCTTCCAAGTTTTAATCAAATTCCTCTATTTTTGTCGTAAATTCTCCTTCTCTCAAAAACGATTTATAGCACATTGAAAGCACGCAGGCTAAACTTCGATAAGATGACTTTTCTTAAAATACTCAAAGAAAGCATCTTAAAACACATAAGGGCTCACCAATGGCAAATGCTGATCACTTTAAATTCCCAGTAAATCTTTATCATGTACGCATTTCAACAACTTCTTCAAATTCACTTCTCTTAGATGACTAATGTCTGATAAAGAATCATTCGTTAAATATCTCATGGATCTCATAAATCCAAGAACTTATATTTATATACCGAGTGCTCTATAGTGCGATGATTTTGCCGCAATCATGTAGAGTTCTGTGTTATTTAGACTTAAAAAGCTTGTGATCTGTATAATAGCTGGGCCTAGCGAAAGTAAACCAGAAATTTTGGCTACTACATCTAAGTTTTCAGTGCAACAAAATGTTTTAGAATCTTCAAGAGATCGCTAAAGTCTTTTGCAACTTAATTTCCGATTACTCCGGCCTTCTACTGCACATGTTTACCAATATCTGCAGACATTCACAGCCATTTCCCCCTGGTATTGCTTATGGTATACCAGCGTAAGATTCCGGATAACACCACTACTGCAATCAACTCATAACAGAAGGTACCGTAGCATGAATTTGAAATGGCAGAGTGATTCAAGGAAACAATTATAACGTCTATCCCTAAAAACAAGTAATTTTCCTAACTAAGAAACCAATTTTTCTCTTCAAAAATCTTTTTCAATTTAACCGCATATGTGTGTGCTAACAACACGCCATCGAATCATGAATCTCGGCGTAGTAGTTGAGAATGTATTGTTTATGCAGTCATAACCTTCAGTAGCAAACAATTCTTATTCCTTTTCACACACCGTTTTTAAGTGCTCAAAATGAGCTTTTCTTTTACCATAAAAGTAATATGACATAAAAACAAGACGAAAAAAACAACACGAATATCGTAACGCCAGAGAGCAAAATAGTGACCATAACGACCAAACCCAGCCAGGCCAACCAGACGTATACCAATACACAGTCATACACAGAGATTTTGAGGTGTTTGATGGTGATGAAAATTAACTGAGATCATGTGCCATACATAAAACGTCAAATGGGTTTTTCCATTACGTTCACATAATGGTGTTTCATTTTACACGTTTTTCTTAAATTTTTTTCTCTCCTTTTTTTTTTGAAGAAGTTATGTTACTGGCGAGTGTTACGAGTGTGTTTGTAATCACTTTTACATGTCAAGAGCTCATGTTCTTGTTTTTTGTTCGCCTTCATATTGCTGCTATTCAATGTGATGTTACCCGTGCCGGAGTTTTAATATATTTTTTCACAAATTTTTTTTTTTTGGTAGTACAAGTCATTAGAACGTTGGAACGTTGTTGGTGTAGTTGAGCACTTGAAGACGATTTGATTAGAAAAAAAAATATTTCTTTATTTAATATTTTCCTCAGGTTTTTCCTATAGTTTAATATTTTTCTTTTTATAATTTTAATTTATTTTTTATTTTCAATTAATTTTTTAAATTTATTTATTTTATTTTTTATTTTTTTTATTTTTAATTTCCTTGTATTTTATTTTATTATTTGTAGGATTTACCTCTTGATTATAATGATATCGACGTGGATGATTCTGGCCTGGTAGGTTTTTTATTTTATTTTATTTTATTTTTATTTTTATTTTTTAATTTGTATTTTTATTTTATTTTTTTTTCAATGCCAGTTTCCTACAGATGAGTCTTCGGGTGATATATTCGATTGGGATGGTGTAAGTATTCCAATTAAATATTAGTTAATATGTATATATGTATTCATATGTACCATAAATACATAGAATCTAGTAAATAATATAAAGAGTGATATAAACGAATATATGGTATGCGACATGTTAATTTTATGTTTCATATTGACAGACAATCTATTTTACTGTCCTCTGTCGAATAAGGATTTCCATTTCAAGAAAATACTTCTTCACCAGTCTTCTAGTATTGAAAACTTTTCAGTATCGATACGTGATAACTCTCTTCTTAAGCATTCAAAAAGCTTCCTTCTGAAATCCATTTTAGAGATTCATTCGCCTCTTCACAGAGTCTATTTTAATCCTGGACGGTTACTGTTCGTCGAATCGACGAAGCTCATTTACTCTTTATCATATAATTCTTTTATGTTTGACCAAATTTCGCTCTTTCTTTCAACAACATTAGTTGATAACGAAAGCTTGCAGTCAGTACACGAAATAAAATTTTTTTTGTTCGTCGATTCAACGAAGAGTAAACTTACTGTACAAAAATTACCAGCCAGGATCAAAAAATGGGTGGCCAGGGTACTTTTACTCACAACAAGCTTTCGTTATCTACCAACATTGTTGATAAAAAGAGCGAAATTTGGTCAAACATAAAAGAATTATATGATAAAGAGTAAATGAGCTTCGTCGATTCGACGAACAGTAACCATTCATGGTTAAAGTGTTCGTCCATTCAACGAAGAGTAACCATAATGTACAAAAATGAAGAGTGACCGTCCAGGGTTAAACAAATTTTATTAGACGCATTTATGCCTGTTCAAAATAATACACTGTAGTAAGACTCATATCACTTCCCTGTACAAAAAATAAATTTCCTTCAATTATTGCCTAAGAATAGAGAAGAAACGAGGAGGGTTTCGTTTTTGTTTACAATTCATTTGTAGAAAAGGCACATGATTACGTTTCACATGTAAGAGTATAGGCTGCCAAAGATAGGTTGGTTGCCGTAATATATAAGATATTATGTTTGGCTTACTAGAAGATTTCACGATTTTTACTCTTGATTTCAAACTTCAGCTCAGACATATAGAAAAAAAAAACAAAAAATATAAAAATTTGTTCTGCTATCAGTCAGTAATTTTTTTGGATAACTTCTGGAGCTTACAAAATTCCTATTAAAATCTTCTCAATTCAAATCTGACGTTCGGACTCGTCTCTGGCAAAAACTCTGTGAGTAAATAAAATTGCCATGAAAGAGTCTGTCGTTTGAAGTTGACTTCTGTCGTTCTTGTATAAAATTAACAATACAATTAACAATAGGAGTATTGTGAGAAGATAGGTCGTAATCCTAACTAAAGGATTGCAACGGCCAGTAATATAATTAAAGTAATCCATAATTCAAATCAAATTCGGATACCCGTAGAGTAGAGAGGACTCCAATCGAGCGTTCAGCAGTGAGCGTAAGAAATGGATATTCGGACGGGGAAAAGTGCGGATTATTATATGGGTATGGTAAGTCAACGTTAGTAGACTGTTGCCATAATGTAGTATGACGAGTTCGTTTTTGGTAACACACTCCGGCGTCGTTTACGCAACCCATTCCTTATTTCTAGTCAGATTCATTTCAGTAGCACGTATTGGATGGGGACTTTCAGAATCTTGGCTCAATATTTTATCATTTATAATGTTTTTGGTGAAAAATAATTTCGTATGTTTTGTTGAAGTAAAATAAGGTTTTATATAGTGGGAAATGCCGTTTCGAAACATAGATTGTTTACATTAGCCAGTCAACAAAGGTGTGGTCAGGAACTTGCTTGTAGATATCAAAGATTTACTTCCAATGTATAGTCCAACAGTGTTTATACATCTAGTTTTTTCCATAATTCACTAAACTCTGACCGGTAGCGTTAACTTTCTCTATTTACTTCATTTATTTTTGGTTTGGTAACTTCTAGTACCGTACTAGTTATGTATGGTTTTGTTATTGTAATTTAGTATTGTAGAGTTTTGTTATTGCCATAGTTTTGTTATTGTTTGTTTGTTTTGTCTTCCTGTCTTGATCTTCAGCACAATATGCGACCCATAAAAATTTAATTTTTTTGTCATAAAAACTATTAATTACGAAAAAATGATTCGTTTTACGTTTTTCAAGTCATTTGATAAAACAGGTTTCATTTTATCTTAATTTTTTGATATTGTGAGAAGCCTTTACATAATAAGCATATACTAAGTTGTGAGATTCATAAGGTATTTTAATATTTCTGATATTTTTTTTTCTCAATTTCCTTTAGTGAAAGGCTTCATAAGTCCAGCATTTATCAAAAAAATAGAAAATTTAAATTTTTTTACTAAGTTCTATCGTAAAATTGAATATATTTTCTCAAACAATTTGCAAAATATATACAAAAAAAAACATTAAAAATTCATATTTTTATGAATAACATTTAAAGGCTTGTCTTGATATCAAAACATTTTTCATAAATTATAAAATTATTTGATAAAATTTAAATAAAAATCCTTTTTTGTTTTGTTTTCTTATACTTTTTACCAGAAATATTTTCCATTTTCTTTTTTTATTTTAATTAAGTGCCTTAAATTTACTTTCATTTAAACTCTCTTTAGTAAGAATTTTTTATATTTTTCCCATGATTTTTTTTCCTTTTTTTCTTTGTTATGAAATGAAAATTGTTCAGAAAATTGTTCGTTACCTGTACGGTAGGTAATTTGGCCTCTTGTGAACTTTTAAGGTCTTTAGACAGTGTTTTTATGCTTTTAACCCATAACACATGTCAATGCAAAAAAAAATTGTTTTTGTTTCTGTCCTCTGGTTTCTTGTCTTCTTTTTGTTTTCCATGATTGGGGACAAAGGAAAAACATTTTAATATTTGGGTCAGGCTGCTGAAAACAAAAAAAGGATGCAAAAAAAGTTAAAGAAGGGACATATTCAAACGGTATGATATGATACACGGTAAAATAAATTTAATAAAAAAATAGTTTACAAAGATAACTGTGAACCAACCAATGAGTCAAAGAGTAAAACTAATTTGAGAAAATTACATCAAAAAAAAAGGGGGAAACAATTTATTTTTCAAGTGATGAATAAAAATAAAAATTTAATACAATTCCCTACGTTTCTGCATGAAATATTTAATGTCGAGAGCATCATTATTCGTTACATACCTATTATTGTTCTAAAATAAAAAATTAACCCATGTTTGGTACTATATGGGAAATTCCTAAGCACTGACATAAATACATCCGTCCGACATTCAGTTTTCGTATTCAAAAGGACAGTTAAACGCAACACACGCGATTGAAATGCTTGTGGTTTTATTCTGCGACCGCTTATTCGCACATTCCCCAGATTGCCTCGATGAAAAAAATCACGAGTATAAGTTTTCAAATGCTTCAACGTTAATTTAGTCATATACAGTATACACGAAAAAGTCGGTTATCAGACATCCATAACGTTCTGAGTTGACAGAAAGAGTTCTTTCAGAATTATTATCGAAAAAAATAAGGCTAAAGAGGACTCAAAACTGTAATGGACGTCAAACACTTTACGAATGCATTTTATTTCCACAAACACTTCTGCGTTTTCTGAACACCATATGCCCTGATTTGAGGTCTTGAAGGTAATAACGAAAATATGCAAAAATAATTAGGTTTTCTATTAAGTGATTTCTATTTTTAAGGTTAAATACAACAGTGTGTGTGAGATATCGACGCCATTAGGTGTGGAATTCAACTTCATTCAAATATCCACCAATGTTTCTCGAAATGTCCAATTTTCCTTGACTCTGTCGCATAAATTGGGCTGAATTTGATCAAAGTAGTCGCCGTAGTCTAGTAGGCATTGTGTTGGCTTATTAGACGCGGTTCAAACCCTAGCTCAGACATTTCCAACAAAACCAAATCTGAAAAAATATTTCTCCGGCGACTTCCTCTCAGCAAACTCTCTGAAAGAAAATAAAAAACTGCAATGAAAAGATTCTAAAAAATTTATTGTTCAGAATCGACTTTAAAATGTAGGTCTCGCCACTCATGCATACAATTAACACACCCAACATAAATGGTGTGAGAAGCTGGGTCGTAGTCCTGACTAAAGGCTTGCAATGACCAATTGTGTGTGTATGTATTGCTTACGTTGACGTTGAGGACCACTATGGTTTGTGCATTACATGTATAAACCTGTAACTTAATAAAACCTCATAAGAAAAATATTTATATACAGACTATATCGACGCCTCCATTATATAAGATTCTAAGTCGAAAAAGTGTGTTTTGAGTTATGAGCTCTCAAAGTTTTCACGCGACATACGACTATATGTCTATTTTAAGTAGATTTTTTCCTATAACTTCGGAACGGATCGGCGGATCTTAACCAAATTTGGACAGTATTTAAGTTAGAGAACGTAGAATTTAAAAATGCAAGAACATTAAAAACGTTCTAAGTACACTTAGAACGTTATAGAATAGAGACGTCGATATCTGTAACCAGTTCACATCACATTCACCTTGGCTGGCAATGCCCTTAAATCGTTCGTGCAGAATAGCCGATGTGGCATGATCTGTATGACACGTAGCGCTGTCCTATTGAAACTGTAGTTTCGATGGTCTTTTTTTGTGGCGTTTTTTTAATCGTCAGGTATACGCAAATAAGCCACAAAGCACAGGGAATCTTATTGATCATTGGTGTAACGATTATCCATTTAATGCTAAAAGAAGCTGTAATTATCGGCCTATGGTGCGCGCCGTTGACAGTGCAGGCTAGGCCATTGCTTCGAGAACAAATTACGTACTGACGCCGTTAGCTTTAAGTCCCACCAAATAATGAGTTTTTTGGGGTTTCATTGGATGCTTTTGGATGTGATGTGGATTGATGTCATTCCAAATTCGACGATTATGTTTGTTCACGTACTCATTCAATCATTTCATCGCTGAAGATGCTTTTTGGTTGAAAGTAGGGTCAGTTTTCAAATGCTCCAGAGTCCGTTCAGGGAATACACGTCGTTGTCTATCGCCGTCTATAGCGAATTCGCTGAACAGACTGAATAAAAGGCAATTAATGTCGCAGATGAAGCTTCAACAAACTGGGCGTTCATTGCCAGAAATTCAGAAAACCCTGTTAAAAAATCTTATATTGCTGCCATCATTTTCATACCAATAAATCCTTCGGAATAATATTCGAAGTAATATAAAATAATCTTTAAAACATAGTAAGTCAATATAAATTACTAAAACCGTATAAAGATACTGTTACGTTTTTATACTTCTAAAAACGATAAAATATGAGCTCGTAGATTGCAAACAAGGTTAGGTTAGGTTAGAGGACGTGTACTTGTCAATTAGGACAAGTACAGTACCCGGAGGTCGAATTGACCCATTGTACAACGTCCTAGTTTCTCACACCACTTATGTTGTGTGTGTTAATTTTATACATGAGTGGTGGGACCTACAGTTTAAAGTCGACTCCGAACGACAGATTTTCATTTGTTGTGAAACTTTTCATGGCAAATTTTTATTTACTCTCAGAGTTTTTGCCAGAAATCTGCTGAGAGGAAGTCGCCGAAAAAATACTTTTTGTATTTTGTCTTTGATGCCTGGCCTGAGGCTCGAACCCAGGCTTTTGCGTCTAATAAGCCAGCCCACTACCTACTAGACTACGGCGACTTCAGATTGCAAACAAAATAAAAATAAATTTGTGTTTAGTTTTAATTAAAATTCTTTATTATTCGCACAATTCTACGTGCCAATGTTCACAACTTAATGTAAACAACAACAACAGTTGCTTTTCTTTGTTATTCCTCAGTTTACACTCTTTGCATAAACAATAACAATTACTAGGCAATTGTTCGACAGATCTTTGTAACGTATATCCTCAAACCACGATTACTCTCTTCAAACACACCGAGTCTTCACACAAGACTGCTGGAACTTCACTAACTCAGTCGCCTGCTTTGGCTTGCTTTTTATATTGCAAAGTAAACCGCCTGATACATGTTCTTGAAACATCGTTATTTGCATTTATTATTGTAGAGTTGTTGGTGTATTTTTATTTACTTGTATACCACTTTTTTAAGCTGCTGTTTGTTGTTATATTAAGCAGTACGATAATTTGTAAAGAGGTTTGTTTACTGCATTGTTTTAACAATATGATATTGTATGACTGCATTACCTTTAATTCCGTGTATATTTTCTTAAAATTATAAAAAGTTTAAATTTTCCATGAAGTCTTTTCTGTTCACTTTTCAATTTACTTACTTTCCTTTAATAGTAGAAAAATAAATTCCTGGCCACCCTTTCCACAGTGTTGTTATGATGAGTGTGCCACATGTAGTAGTAGTGGCAAGTATGTTGTATGAATGGAAACAACCTTGTAAGTGGTGACATGTTTTCTTGACATGTTTCGTTTTCGAACAACTTGTATATGTTTTTACCCGAAATTGTTTTAGTTTCTCTTCCTTTTTTTTACTTCTTCTCTTACAACTCAAATATTGTTGATGCTACGAAAAGTCTCATGTTGTTGTTCGCTTTAATTTTTTCGTGTTTTTTTTTTGTTTTGTTTTCTTAAACTTTTATTCAATGTTTCATTTTTCATCAAATATTTGTTGGAATTTTCTTTTTCTCTTTTTTTGGGTAAATTTTTGTAAATGAAAGTGATTAAATATTTGTGGTTACGGTGTTGTTGTTGTTGCTGTTTTCTTTTTTTCCTTCTTTTATATTTTTTCTTTCCTTTTCATGTCTTTATATATGGTTTCTAAAGAATGTAAAGACTTTTATAAGAAAAATTGTGATTTTCATGTTGCTTCACAGGACGACACATTTTGGTAAATTAAAACAGCATGTTATCGTTAAGGATGTGTAATTGACAGTCAATATATATTGTTGTTGTTGCTGTTTTTCTTTGTATGTATTATAATGAAAAAAGGATTTTTCTTATTAAACAACATTAGTAAAAAAAACCAAAATTTAATGGAAAAACAAATTAATAAAAAAGGAAATTAAAAAGAAAAGTATGCCTCCCCTGTAAATATAATAAAAATTAATAAAAGTATACGTATGTATTGGTAAATTAATCAACTGCACATACATATACCCTTCCAAAACCGCAGAAGTGTTTGCAATAAAAATTAAAAGAGAATTTTTTTAAGTTGCACTCTTTCGATTACCTCTGAAGACAGTAGGGGTCCTTTGGCTCACGCTGATATGTGTACAGATTAAGAAGAATCGAACAATACGGAGTTATTTAATACAGGAAAAAACAATCAGTCATCATGGGACATGACCTATTTAACTAAACACAAGTTGATCAATTAGAATATCCTCTAAAAAGGTTACGTATCAACATTTCCCCT
Organism: Sarcophaga subvicina; assembly: GCA_936449025.2. Classification (NCBI taxonomy): domain Eukaryota; kingdom Metazoa; phylum Arthropoda; class Insecta; order Diptera; family Sarcophagidae; genus Sarcophaga; species Sarcophaga subvicina. The sequence continues at coordinate 99,711,356 of OW388083.2, read as the reverse complement.
CAATATGTTCCTTTTAAGCTTTGAAAAGTGCTAATATTTATACACGGCTTACATACATATATACGTCATTATAACCTTTTAGTCAGGATCAAAGGTCAGCAATGAGTATTCAAAAAGATGAGTAGATTCGAATCATACTTATAATTTCTGATACTTATACGCATTCATACTTATTTTAATTTCATACTCATACTACTCATGTTCAAAGTTTGAAATACACATGGCACTCATACTTAACGATACGCATGAAGTTATTGATTTCGACTGTCCATGACTCATCGTATACACGAATCACAAAATAAGTACTAACACTACAATACTTATGAGTTTGATGTCAACGTTGTACTCATACTCATTGCAACTTGTACTTATAAATCAATGTTGTACTGAGTACGAATGAATCAGAGTAGTTGAATTTCAATACTGTTGGCTCACTCGTACTCAAAATATCATGTGTACTTATGAGTAGCGAAAAAGCGATTCATTACTGATCTCTGATTACGACCTAGCTACTTACACCACTTATGTTATGTATGTTAATTTTATACATGAGTGACGGGACCTCTAGTCTAAAGTCGACTCCGAACGATAGATTTTTTGAGAAACTTTTCATGGCAATTTTTTATTTACTCTCTGAGCCTTTGCCAAAAATCTGCTGAGAGATCTTGATGTTTGAACCGTGGCGTAAGCCAACACACTACCTACTATATTACACGGCTTAAGTGAACAAGAAAGGAAACAGAAAAACATATTTATTGGGCCACATATCCTGAAATTCTCATCTTACGTTCATTATTTCCCTGATCACTACTTACTTATTTGGTCATTACAACCCTTTAGGCAAAATTACGACCTTGCTTCTTATACCACCCATGTGGTGTTTGTTAATTTTATTCATGAGTGGCGGCTCCCATAATTTAAAGTCGACTGTTGAGGTTCAAAATCCCTTGTTGGAAGGCTTGAAACGTATGTTTTCCTAAAAGTGAGAACCTGGTAAAAATCCCAGCTCAAACATGTTGATTAAAACGAAATATGAAAAATATTTCTTCAGCTTCTTCTTCTCACCAGTGTTCTGGTAAAAACCTAGAGTAAATAAAATTTCCAATTAAAAGTTTCTGGAAAAAATCTGTCATTCGGTTCCTACCACTCATGTATAAAATTAACACAAACAACATAGGTGGTGTGAGAAACAAGTTTTTAATCCTGGCTAAGTACTAATATCTGATTCAATTAGTATTACCAGGGATATTTTATTTGAGAGGCATCTATCCATAGTTTTTTAACGAACGATTTCGAACAAAGTCGTTGCCTCCTTATTACCGAGTCATATTATATTTTCTGAAGTATATATGGCAATATTGTATGATAAGTAAGTTTCTCAAAGAGTTTGTTTAACTATTTCATTTTCATTTTATATATTCAATCAGAAATATTTATAAGCCTTCAATGCTTTCCTTTGATTTTCTAAAAGCTTATGGAAAAAGTTTTTGTTCAATAATATTCTGAGTGTCCGTATACATTGTTTACTGCTTTCTCCCTCTCTCTGTGTCTGATGTTAATTTTTATTTTCTGTTTTCTGTTCGTTTTTGTTTTGTTTTTGTGGCATTTTTGTATGTGAGAAGTGAAATATTGTTGGATAGTAAAACCATTGTTGCTGTCATTTGAGGATTTACCGATTTTTTTGCATAAGTGATTTTTATTGGCATTTTGTATTATTGCCCTGAACTGAACTTCACAGTTACAATTCATGCAGCCAGAGCTATGTAGTAGTCAGGCAGCCCAACAGTCAGTCAGTCAGGGACGTATTCTATTTTACATAGAAAGATGCAGTTAACAACGTTCATTTTAGATTTTTTGCATTTTTAGTTTTTATTTTTTGTTTTATTTTATTTTATTTATGTTGTATTTTTTATAAATGTATTGTTTTTGTATTTATTTTTGTTTTATTGATCGCTGGTTACACTGTGTGATTCGCACAGTATGAGTACTTTAACTTGTCCAACTTTAACTCGTTTTTTGTTGTATTGTTGGATAGTTTTTCAATTTTACTACAGAAGTAAAAAAAGGGAATTTTAAAGTCTGAAGATGTTTAAAAAAATATGGAATATTTTCTATTATTTTCTGCAAATGATGGGGTTAACAAACTAAGGAAATAAAAGAATTTAACAGAATCTAATGAAAAAATTATTTGAAAATGATTATATATTCTTTATAAATAAACTACGAATTATAGCAGCTTGATCATAACCATTTTGCATTATTTTAGAAATTGCTGATGCAAAAATAATGTCACACTGTTTGTGGGACTTGATGTATTTGAAACAAATTGAATAGGCGTTCTGAAGTAGATGAATTATATGTCGCCGTAGTCTAGTAGGTAGTGTGTTGGTAAGTCCAGACATCATAACAAAAATACAAAAATTATTTTTTTAACAACTTCCGCTCAGCAGTTTTCTGGCAAAAACTCTGAGAGTAAATAAAAATTGCCATGAAAAGTTTTTCAAAAATCTGTCGTTCAGAGTCGACTTTAAAGTGTAGGTCCCATCACTCATGTATAAAATTAACACACACAACATAAGTGGTGTGAGAAACTAGGACGTAATCCTGACTGAAGGGTTATAATGACCAATTATGTATGTATGTATCAGAGATCAGCAATGAATCGTTTTTACGCTACTCATAAGTACTCATGAAATTTTGAGTATGACTGAGTCAACAGTGTTGAAATTCAACTACTCCGATTAAGTCGTACTCAGTACAAAATTGATTTGTAAGTACAGGTTGCAATGAGTATGAGTACAACGTTGATATCAAGCTCTTACCATTCGAAATATGTTTGATTCATACGCCTCCTCATTCAGATTCCTAAATTTAGAAAAATACTTTTAATACTCATAAATGATTCGAGTGATTCGAATCATTCGTCAAAATTTACAGTCTCAGTTGTTGTTGCATTTACAAAGAAGGAAGAAAGACACATAAACAAAAAAGACAAAGACAGCAAGGAGAGCAAACACACAACCTTCTTGTGAGCATTGTAGTGTTCGTAAGCGAAACATACTTATTTTGTGATTCGTGAATACGATGGGTCATGGAGAGTCGAAATCAATAACATCATGCGTATTGTTAAGTATGAGTACGATGAGTACTCCAATCTTTGAATATGAGTAGTATGAATATGATATTAAAATAAGTATGAATGCGTATAAATATCAGAAATTATAAGTATGATTCGAATCTACTCATCTGTTTGAGTACTCATTGCTGATCTCTGATGCAGGCATACATACATAATTGCTCATTACAACCTTTTAGTCAGGATTACGACCTAGTTTCTCACACCACTTATGTTGTGTGCGTTGATTTTTATACATGAGTGGCGGCACCTAGTCGACTCCGAACAACAGATTTTTGAGAAATTTAATTGCACTCTCAGAGTTTTTGCCAGAAATCTGTTGAGAGGAAGTCGCCGAAGAAATATTTTTTCATATTTCGTTCAGTTGGAAATGCCTGACCTGGGGTTTGAACCGAGGCCTCACGTCTAATAAGCCAACACACTACCAACTAGACCATGGCGACTTCATATACTATATGCATATATGCAGACAACAACGATAAATTCCACACTTTTGCACTTTTTTTTAGAAATAATGAAACACTCTTAGTGGGACTTGATATCTTGGAAACGTATTTATAGGAATACTGGTGGCAGACATAATATCCTTGACTAACAAACTAAGAAGCCCTACGAAGTAGTGGAAGGTGGCTTCTATTTTAAAGCATTGTACGCATGTCTCATTTTCGGTTAAAACATTTGAAGAACCCTAGTGCTACAGGTTTATTGTTCTCTTGGACATCGTAAACAAAACCCATGAGGAGATAATATTTACACGAACATAAGAACACGCTGCATAGATGTGTTTTTAAGTCGAAACTTTTGCCATAAAAAAAAATTAAAAAAAATATTCTTTAATTTAACATTATTTTTTATCTTGCTTATCCGGAATAAATAATTAAAACATATTTTTTCTTTAAATTACAGGCCACAAGCATTTACGATGGCAGTGGTATGCCGCCTCCGCAATCACAATATCCACATGAAAGACGTAAGTATTTAAAATTAAGTTCTAAATATATAATATAATAATATAATATCCGACTGTAAAGTACTTTGTTTTAAAGTTGGCAATTCAAAAACCAAATAAATTGCCGAATGGTTAATAGTTGCATTAGAAATACTTAAAATAGTCTCTTGAGAGGCTCCCTCCTCCACGCTATAGAGATTACAAACATATCGGAACTCCATCTGCAGCTACAGTAGGTCGTAATAATATTAACTAACCTGATGAAGGCATTCTATATGTCTGATCTTAGCTCAGTTCGAAAACGCAAAATAACTACCACTCAGTTTAAACTTCAAGTTTAAATAGACTCTTCAGCTAGGGCCTTCATTAATTGAAACAGGAAATTAGTTCCTTAATGGGCCACTACAACCTTTTAGTAAATATTACAACCTAGCATCTTATCCCACCCATGTTGTGTGTGTTAAATTTATACATGATTGGCGGAATCTATAGTTTAAAGGCACTCCGAACAATGGATTTTTGAGAAACTTTCTATGGACATTTTTATTTTCTCTCAGAGTTTTTACCAGAAAAGTGCTGAGAGGAAGTTACTGACGAAATATTTTCTCATATTTCGTTTTGTTCGAAAAGTTTAAGCTGTGCATTGAACCACGGACTCACGTCTAATAAGCCGCGAATCGGGAAGTCTGAAGATACACTCTCCTCTTCTTAAAATCAACTCATAAGATTCTTGATAAGACTTACATATTTGCTTAGTTGTCTTACTTAGTCGTCTGTCGAATTTCTGCGGAGGACATCCGATTTTTACATTAATTCCTCTATGGCCTTAGCATTCTCTAAATACGGAAATCCACTGAACAACACCGATGTCGTAAAGGATCTCAAATATTGTTGATTTAAATACGAAAATCTTCGCCAATAGTTCCATGCTTTGCGTCACGGGATAAGGGATTTGTAGAGCCACAATGTCCTAATATAGGCATTTGCTAGTCAATTGCCTTTTGCTGGATCTATAAACTAACATCTTGATAACATCGAGGAATATAAAAGTAGATTCCCGTTGTACAATACTAACGGCAGCAATGTTACCAGCGTGCTCAAGCAACTCGGCATTTTCTTAAAAAATAGTTTCAATGGGGTGAAGTTCCGTCTTCCGCAGAATATTCTCATATAATAAGGACTCACCTAGTCTTAAACCTCATACGATCGGAGAGATCCTTTTCTACCAAGAATTGTTTAGCATCATGTTGCCTAGTCCTAGCTTCGCGGGGAAACAGAACTCTGGAATTGCTTCATAAACATAAATATCTTATCAAACTATGGAATGGTGCTTTATAATCGACATGAATTTGATACGTAAGAACTTGGCTTCCAGGTCAATAGATGCACTGCTAAGATTAATACTCTTTTTTGAGAAGGCTTATATCCCTGTAATTGGCACATGTGATGACGATGCAGAGGTATTAATGAAAGTAAAATTTAGATCAAGTTATTGTAGCAAATATCTCAAATCACTCAAAAATTTTTAAACCAATCAGTTTTACCAAAACTTACTCCAAAATTTTTAACAGCAATGCAGTTACTTGACTATATTCATCAAATGCTTGAAGTATCTAAGTAAGTTTGCTGTCTGTGTTGACAGAATATTTGTTTTTAGTATTTCGATGAAATTTTCTATGTGAAATTGTTATCATTAAAGTTTTAAATATTTCTCTAAATATCAATAATGTTCGAATGGTATTTTGCAAATTTATTTACCTTCGAGTACAGCATTTATAATGATTCGATAGTTTTCTGCAATGATTTCCATTTTGTAAACAGACCCTACACGCCATTACGTTGAATAGAAATTGAGTGATACAGTAACACATCTAGTCACACGTACAGTGATGGTCAGCGGAATGAAAGCAGTTCGAAGAATCTGATGTTAATTGAGGTACATTTTAGCGAAGAAAATTATATGAAAAGTAAGAAGATGTTCAAAAAAGAAAAAAACGATTTAGACTTTCACTAATCCCCGCATCAAATACCCATTTCGCTCGATCATCCTCTTTCAACTGAACGACATGACCGACCCAGTGCAGATGCTCATGCAGCTCATTGTAGGATCGAGTGCGAAAATCATTGCCAACTCGCACCGGACCGAAGATCTGACGTAAAACTTTTCTCTCGAATACTCACAAGATTAAAACGTCGGTGCTTAATAGGCTCCAGTCTTCTGCTCCATAAAGAAGCATGGAGAAAAGGAGCGAATTCTTGAATATAAGTTTCGTCGTATGACGAATTGCTACGCAATTGCATATTGAAACCATAACAGCATTGGTTGACAATAGTGATCCTACGATAGTCTCAAGACTGACTGCCAACGACGGCCATATTTTTTTTTGTCTTAAGCCGAAGGTGGGAATATTCTAAAAACACTTTTGCTCCAACAAAAGAGTGCACGATTCACCATCACTGGTGCCTACGTACTAAACCTAGCCCCTACACACTTCAACTACTCTCCCTCCGCGGGACTGCCTTAAGGTATTACTTCTTGGAGGGCTGGTTAGCTTTAAAGCTTTGTCACACTAAGTTAAATTTCGCCTCCGTTCCTCCAGCCTTCGGAGTTCTAGCATAGCTTCAGCCATTCTCTGACTGTATTGGCCCCATAGAATCCTAGAATTCAATAAGCCGAGTTCGTCCGAAACTCGTTTCCCCGAGCCATCTAAATCTGGGGCAGCATTTTCCTTCAATCTCACACGCACGAATTTGTTTTTCTGTTTGTGCTTTGAAGCAAATATCCATCACTGCATACTTATAAATAAACATGCAAAATTGCGTACGAAAAAATGCTTACATTTATTTGTACATACGTACATACATATGTACATACGTACATACATATGTACATACATAGATTCGTACAAACATAAAATGTAATTATTTTCTAGTTTTGCTTTGCTGTGATATTTATGCGAAATCGGCATGTAGGACAATTCTACAATTGCTCTAACAACGGCAACAACAACAATAATAAATAAATCCTTACACCATGTAAAATATACGTACAATTCGAATATAAAAGCGGACATGCAAACGCCATAACCACTGGAATATGAAAATGCAAATAACGACGATATCCCTTAATAATGCAAAGTAGGAAAGTTTTTATGTTTTACCCTCGATTCATGTACATTTTTTTTGTGCGTACTCGTACACAACATACGGACCGCAAATACCTGGTATTCCACATAATATTTTATAAAGTTTTTATCCCCCTCCCTCCCCTACATATACCATTGTGCACATACACGGTTTTAGCATTCAAGGCATATCTATTGATTGTGGTGTGCAAATGAACACGAAACAAATTGTAACATTTACCAACCACACCACACTACACTACAACACTACCACCACCAATACAACCTGCAGGTATGGTATATCATAATGGCTGTTTATGTATGCAACAGGATTTACATTTTTGTTTTCTCTCCATTTTTTCTATTTGCTTGTCGAGTGAGAGAGAGAGGTGGTTGAGAAAATATAACAATAAATTGCATGCAAATGATGGTGTCTTGCGTATATTGAACGAAATTGCAAGACATTAGATTTAATGGCAGTTATTTTATGAATATTTTTTCATTAAATCTTACACTATCGACGATAGGGTGATACATTAAAAGTAGTCAACAGATTTACATGAAAATTTAAAACATAATATTGTTACGTTCTTGCCTTTTAAAAACGTTTAAAATATGAGCTCGAAGATTGCAAATAAAATAAAAATAAATTTGTATTTAGTTTTAATTAAAATTCTTCATTATTCGCATAATTCTACGTGCCACTGTTCACAACTTGATGTAAACAAAAACAATTGATTTGTTTGTTATTCCTCTGTTTACACTCTTTGCATAAACAATAACAATTCCTAGCCAATTTGTTCGACAGACCTTTGTAACGGAGATAGTCAAACTACGATTACTCTTTCAAACATACAGCGTCTTCACACAAGACTGACTGAACTTTTACTGCTTTGCCTTGCCATATATATGGCAGGGTAAACAGTCTGATGAATGTTTTTGAAGGCCAACGTTCATGACTTCGTCTTCTCGAAATCTCTATAATCGTTGTTTACGTTTATTATTATAGTATTGTTAGTATATTTTTGTTTACTTGTTTGCCATTTTTTATGCTGGTGTTTGTTGTTGTATTTTTGTTTACTTGTTTACCATATTTTTATGCTGCTCTTGCAATTTGGTAAATTCACATGAAGACTACATGTTCATGGGAATGCTCTTTAAACATACACGTTCTATGTCAAAAGTTGGACCTAGGTTGTAGCCTTTACTGTCCGATTATTGTGGTGCAAACCAGGCTGAAATAATGACTATAAATACAGGCATTAAAAGAGTATATCGCATGGGGATACATTGATATTTACCAACAGCAAAGGAAACAAGTCGCCATGGTCTAGTAGGTGGTCTGTTGGGTTATTAGAGGTGAGGCCACGTTTCAACTTCTAGGTTAGACATTTCCAGCAAAACGAAATATGAAAAAAAATGTTTTCTCGGTGACTTCCCCGCAGTAGATTTCTGGCAAAATCTCTTAGAGTGAATAAAATTGCCATGAAAAGTTTCTTAAAAAATCTGTCGTTCGGAGGCGATTTAACTGTAGGTTCCACTACTCATGTATAAAATAAACACATCCAACGTGGGTGGTGTGAGAAGATAGGTCGTTGTCCTGACTAAAAGGTTGTAATGACCTATTATGTATGTAAGGAAACATTAGATCTCGAGAGATTAAGATTAATTTAATAACTGACAGCTCTCTCCTGTTTCCTGTTCCCTGGACATAATCAGTAGACTCTAAGCTTTTAGGAAGTGCTTAGTAAAGAGTCTTAGCAACAGTAATGCGTGAAGTAATCCGGGAGGTGCTTACTCTTTTGAAAGAGATTAACAAAGGATCTTGCAACAGGAGGGGGAGCTTTTGGTTCCAGAACACAATATTCCAAACTCACTTGTGGACACTAGTGGAAATTTATGCCAAAGGAAGATGTGTTCATTTAAACTTGGATTGGAGGTGGAAAAGACAGAACACAGCAAAGGTAACAAAAGCAGGTCGCCAATCATACACTCGTCTCTTATGGGGATAAAATTGAAGAATGGGATTATCTTGAATATAAAGGTTACCGTCTGCTGGGTCCCAGGTCACTTGGCAATTCTCGGTAATGGGCGGGCGAAGAACTTGCGAAGAGAAGAGCTTTCGCGCCATTGATAAGGCCACCACACTCCTGGGCAGCTGGCGACGAATGTTTGGAAATATATGCTTAATGAAAGGGAAAATAAAGTGAAGAAAATAATTTTCTCAAACCAATTAAGTTTAAGGCAATCAAAACTTTTGTTCAGAGATTACAATAAAAGAAGATCTGAGTCGTGCATCGTAATATCAAGGGCACAGTACACTCAGAGCACAATTATTCCGAATGAGCATTATCGTGAGACCAACATACAGATTCTGAGGCGATAAGAACGATCCTCGGTGCACATTCTTGGAACCGGTTTGGTTCTAGGCTCGGAATTGGCATTGTTGACATCGAAGAGCATTCTTAGGCTTGTTAGGGCAATAGGCTTGGAGGAGACATTATAGGAATACCCTATAAGGTACCATTTGTTCATTACATTATTAACGCCGTGAAGTATCAACTCTATATGAATCTCTGAAATGTTTCTTAATGTACTAGCATGTTGAAGTCGCCGTAGTCTAGTAGGTAGTGTGTTGGCTTATTAGACGCAAAGCCAGGGTTCGAGCCCCAGGGCAGACATGAAAGACAAAATACAAAAAGTATTTTTCGGAGACTTCCTCTCAGCAGACTTCTGGCAGAAACTCTGAGAGTGAATAAAAATTGCCATGAAAAAGTTTCTCAAAAAACTGTCGTTCGGAGTCGACTTTAAACTGTAGGTTCCACCACTCATGTATAAAATTAACACACACAACATAAGTGGTGTGAGAAGCTAGGTTGAAAACATGACTGAAGTTTTGTAATGACCAATTTTGTATGAATATATCCTTATATAGCAGTATATAGAATGTATTTTAAGATCTCTGATCACCTTTCTGATAACAATTTTTAAATATTTTTCTTCTTTTTTATTTACAGCATATCGTACAATAAAAGGCGAGAAAGGTGAACGAGGCCCCAAGGGACCACCTGGTGATAGTATACGTGGTCCTCCCGGACCACCAGGTCCTGCTGGTCCTAAGGGTGAACCTGGTTTATTTCCTCCCTTTATTGATTTCACTGCCAATCCAGAGGCGGTAAGTATTCAAATTCAAAATACATACGTGCTTAAAGTCATTAAATTAATTTTTTTTGATTTTTTCTTTTTTATTTGCTTTCTTTGATTCTAAACAAAGGCCTCAAAACCATGTTAGTAAATCCATTACAATTTTCCAGTCAATTATTTCAAATAAATCGCTTAAAAACAAATTTTTCAATTAAAATAAATCCATGTACAGTTTTTCATTGAAAATTTGTTTTTTTCATTTTTTTGTTTGTTTTCAATTGAAATTATAAACACTCAACTAATTATAAAACGAATTGATTTTGTTAAACAATTGTTTAGTTTTTCTAAACAAATAAAGCCAACAACAATATTAGCAAAAAATCGAGGAAAAAATAACAGAAATTTTAATGAACTTTTAACAAATACTACCAAAAACAACAAATAAATCTTTACCTGCAGGTGTATTTGGTTACATATACACATACATACGTGCGTGCATAACTATATGTGTGTGTGTTACATTGAAATGAAATTGACTATTTGTAAATCATAAATGAATTACAAACAGCTTAACTCTGAGTTAATGTATGTTAGCAGGATATATTTGTATAACACATACACAGATACACATACGCAGTGAGCTTCAAAAGAAACTGTTCATTTAAAAATAGCGTTATTTTAAAATTGTTTTTAAAATTGAAACAAAATAAAAATTCCAAAAAAATTTCGAAATATTGACAAATTTTTTCGGCCACTCTCCTTAAGTGGTAAAAGTTATGTTAAAACATTGTTAGAATTTTATCCATAGTGTACAGTTTCTTTTGACGCTCACTGTACATTTAGAAATGGAAAATGGGCATTGTATTGAACAAAAATTTGTAATTTTGGGAATATTATTTTGTTTTTTTCCCGAGTCTATAATTTATAAACCAAATTCTCCCAAAAAAAAAGAAAAAATTAACTTTTCTATTATAAATGAAAATAATACAATATTATAATACAATACACGGACACACATACACATACACATACACGTAAACATAATAGATAATACATATGCACGTGTAGGTATGCATGTACAGTGTGATGTACATGGAAATTTTTGTTTTTCTAAACATATTTAAGAGAAAATAATTTCAGGAAAAACATAAAAGAATTTAATTATTTAGACCATGAATTAAATGCAATCAATACAAAATTTTTGTGTTTGTTTATTTCCTCAATCCCCTCCCCTCTCCTGCTCTTGCAGGACCTCTATGTGTCTGCTGTTCTATCACTATTTCTACAAATAATTGAAAATATTCATGGGAGATGGTAAGGATTTTTAGTAAATAGTACTACAAGGGTCGAAACCATAAACCGGACTATGTTTTTCCAGAATGATTTTTTGGCCATCACAGCATGCTTTTTGAATTATTGTGATTTCGTTTTTTGTCTCGATGTATCTTGAGGATGTAATGAAAAGTGAGGAACTTCGCTTATTGTGTCCTACTTGCTTGTATTTTCGATGAAAAACATGCGATTTTTTGCATCGTTATGTCTGCTTATCGATTGCTTAAAAAAATAAAAGTTAAAACCTGAATATATCGCATAGAGGTTGTAGAATACCGCCATTAGACAATTTGTTGCATTACCTTCACCATCTATAGGGTAATGTAATATTTTTTCTATAATAATTACAACAATCCAGCAAGGGTTAATTCTGCCTTTTGCCTGATAAAGAACCAGGTTATAGTTTCTGAAAAGCATAAACGCCGCACAGGTTCCAAACTCTGGCGTTTACTCATCATCAAGTCTACATATTAGACTTGATTCGATGGCAACTTAAAAAAGTGTTCTATGAGTTTATAATTCGCGGTAAAATGCCGTTTACTACCGTCTGACTACTTGTCACCTTATTACGTAATTACCCATAGCGTAATTAACCATAGCGTCCGTCTCTCTTCTTAGCGTCTTCTTTCGTTAAGAATACAATGCCGACTAATTTTTTCTGCTTCACAGAAAGGTTCTGGCCGCACCAGCGTTGTAGAGACTCCCTTCCTCGCAAGCTGCTCCGTTTCTCATTGATTATTTCATCTTGGGACTGGATATCTTCGCTTCTGCTTCATTATAAATACTATCTTTACTTAAGTAATTGGTTATTCCTTTTTAGATAGGATTACGACCTAGCTTCTCACACCCCCCATGTTGGGTGTGTTAATTTTATTCATGAACGGCGACACCTACCTTCTAAATCCGACTCCGAACGATAGCTTTTTGAGAAATCTACCCAGAGACTGCTGAGAGGAAGAACCCTAAAGAGATATTTATTCATAATTCGTTTTGTTCGAGATATCTGAGTCCGGGGTTGAACTAAATAAAATATCATGTACCAAAGAAATTCTTTCTTTTACTTTTATTAGTTGTTCTTGTTACGAAGCATTTTCCAAAATCAAACTGTTCATTAGAACTGTCTAGGATACAATTAAGCCATTCGATTTGTCAAGTCACGAAGCTATCTGTTGAATCATTCATTGACTTTTCTGTTATCCGATCGGTAGCAACGGGAATGAATTCAACAGAGCATGCAGCACTGCTCTAATTGCCGTGGTTATATTAGCACATGCCCCTCTCTGTATTTTAGCTAATCCACCCGAGCTGTGTTCTAGAATATCTTACGAAAACGTGTTATTAACTTAATTGAATTGAATAAAAAGCATCGATTGTCTGTCGATGTTGACCATTAAAGCGTTGAATACATAATTTCGTTGTTTTTTATGATTAAAAAATCATGATGAAATTTCATTGTGTATTTCCCGGAAATTGCCGTAGTCTAGTAGGTAGTGTGTTGCCCAGGTCAAACATCAAAACGAAAATATGAAAAAATATTTCTTCGGCGACTTCCTCTCAGCAGATTTCTGGCAATAACTCTGAGAGCAAATAAAATTGCCATGTAAAGTTGCTCAAAAATCTGCTGTTGGAAGTCGAATTTAAACTTAAAGTACAATAATTAGTAAAATTAACACACACAACATAAGTTGTGTGAGAAACTAGGTCATAATCCTGACTGAAGGGTTGTAATGACTAAGTATGTATGTATGTATGTAATAAGCAGTAAGAGACGTTAAGATAACTCTCATTCTTTCACAAGAGATGATTTACAGATTAGCAGATTATAAGATGAGACGCGCTTGCTATCTGTCGTTGCTTATGAAACGATTCATGGGAAAACGTATTGGGTTTTTATACTGGATATAGGGCATAGTGAGGAACTTTGCTAATTGTCTTCCATGACATGATACTAGTGTAGCAGGTAACATGATGAGGTTCAAATGTTGCTTACTATTACTTAGGAAATTCAATATGTGAAGATGTGTAGGATATAAAGGAGAGAAAGGAACTTTGCTATAAGGTAATATAAAGATTTCCCTACTGTAGCAAATTAGTTGTTATTTGTGTTTGCTTAGAAAACGCTTATTGTGAAATGGTATCCGGTCGTTGTGCTAGGTGTAATGGAAAGTGGAGGACTTTTCTTATTAACTCCTACTTTCTTCCAAGGGATGTGATAGTATGAGACCTACATCAGCATATTACATACTGTCGTTGATATCTGTCGTTGATGGGTTTTTTCTACTGGATGTACTAGAGCGTAAGGATCCATTTTCATCGTGTCCTACTATTTCCCAAGAGATGCGATAAAGATACATCAACTGTAGCATATTATGATGATCTTTAGTTGTTATTTGTCGCCGCTGGAAAACGCTTTTTCTAGGTGAAATGGAAAATGAGGAATCAGGCTCAATGGTTCCGATGATGAAAGTTTTTTTCAGTTACATTTTAACCTACGATTTTATAAACAATTATTTTAATAATACAATGTGACTCCTTTCTAGCTTAGAAGTTAATTAATATAATATATAATAATTGAGAAACTTTTCATGGCAATTTTATTTACTCTCAGAGTTTTTGCCAGAAATCTGCTGCGAGGAAGTCGCGGAAGAAATACTTTTTGTATTTTATTTTGATGTCTGGCCTGGGGCTCGACCCTGGCTTTTCGTTTAATAAGCCAACATACTATCTATTAATAGACTACGGTGACTTCACGGGTTTAGAACCCCTTAATTCTTTATAATTTGAAAATTATGATGCAATTTTTTACTACAACTCTGAACGTAATTTTATGCATCATTAATAATAGTACTTTTTAAGTACCATAACATTATAGCTTCAACACATCACAGTTCTATTAAACATACCCCTGGTTTCTGTGTGCATTTCCGCTTGATGAAACTAAAATTCTATTAAATTTGTTTATTGTGTTTAGTGATGATGTTATTAAACACAACAACATTAACAAAAAACAAAAAAACAACAACCACTTTAACGAAACGAAATAAAACAAAAACAAAAACAAAAAAATGTTTTTTGAAATTGAAATTTAAATAAAAAGAATTTAAAAAATTTTAAATTGAAAACTCTCTAATAAATAAAGGAAATAAAGCAGGAATAAATTCCCATACATGCAAATAAACAAATAAAACAAACCAAAATAATAACAACAGCAACGAGAACAACAACACTATATCACGCTATAATTTAAAACATACTTTACGTAGAATGTACAGTCATGTTCACTCTCTCTCTGTCTCTACATGTTAAACAACATATGTTTTATTTATAACACATACATGGTGGCTGTTTTGTAGGGGTGTATTAGTGTGTTAGCAGGTATTCCAGCGGGTACTTTGTTAGTACTCTTGTCATAGGAAAGTGTCTATAATTTATAGAGTTTTACTTGATTTTCCACACAAATTGTGTGGATTTTTGCTCTTTTTCATGCTCGTTTAATAATAATGGCTGGTTGGTCCAGATTTGCACAATGGCTGTGGCTTGTGAAATAGTTTTTCTATTTATTTCTGTATGAAATTTAACCACATTCATGCCATTGTGCTTGCTGCTGGTATTAGATTGCAGTGGATTTTAAATGTATGCGTGTAAACACATGTATTGTTGATGTCGCGCTTAGACAGACATATGGCCGGAAGCAAATACCTGATTTCCCCAGATAACAATGTGTAAGAACTAACGGATTTTCACTATCATCATTTTGTATGCTTTCTCGTGTTGGCAAGGATATGTTTCATTCAGCGCGTTTATATTATTTCTTTTATTTTTTCCTCATTTTTATTGTTTTTATTTTTATGTTGCCAACTTACGTACGTACTATGGATGCTATAAAAATAACAGCAACAACAATGGTAATGGCGTAAAACAGCAGCAAATAGTGACAACAACCGTTACGACACATTACACACTCATACACATACATACACACAAGTTTACAACACTTTTAAAATATTGTATTGTTTGTTTGTTATTTATACATGAGTGTTGTTGTTTTTTTTTGTTGTGTTAGTTATGTTTATAAAACAAACCCAGCAAACATTTATAGACAGTTTAAAAAATATCATTTTATTTCGAATTGTTATCAGAAAAATTCATGTTCTTGTGAAGATGATTAACAAGATTGAACAACTATTCCTCAATAAATGTTAACGTAAAATATGACGCTTACCTCAGATGCAGGACACGTAAATATAGGGTAGACTACCGCTGCTGGCCTCACAGTACCTTATTCATTCGCACCAATCGTGAACTTTTTCGAGTGTATGGGGTCGTATCTAGACAATGCCATCACTAATGTTGGCTTTCAAATGCTCAATTGTCTCTGGTTTGTCGATATAACACTTTTCTTTAACGGCGACCCACAGAAAATAATTTGCATTGGCAAGATGCATCATCCTAATGAAACCAAACATCGTTCATATCCATACTATAAAGACTGTACAAAAAAATCCTTTATCATGGTGCGATACGTGTCTCCATTGACCGTTATGGTTGCCTTGTCCCCATTTTCAAAGAAATATGGACTATTCATGTCCCCGCTTTACAAGCCATACCAAACAGTCACTCTTAATCGGTGCTTTGGCTTCTGTACAAACATTAAGAGGTTCTGACTAATCTAACATTGAGCCTAGCGACCACTAAAATTGATGTTATGTGGCGGTACTTTCGAGGCCATTGACGTTACATGGACTACTGAATTACAGAACACTAATTGACGTTACTAGAAACACTGAAAAGTTTAACTAACGAACGTGCATGCGACTGAAAGTATTTATTCACAACCAAACATTTTCAAAGCCTTTACCAGGTGGGACACGGATCTATTTTATTGAAATTTGTTGCTTTTGAGGACGGTGTATGCTTCGCTTGATTAATATGAAGCTTTCACTGGGATCACAACATACTGGTTGTTTTAGATGCTACAACTGCTGAGTTCAGACGAAATTCAGGAGTATTACAACATTCTGTTCAAGATTCGTCTTGAGTTTACGGTACCCTACATCACGCACTCGCTGATGATCGGAATCATGAACTCAGACTCAAGACGAATCTACTCACTTTCAATCAAAGAATGGCCAACCACACACTTTAAAAATGTCACACACACACACACTTATTCTGTCCGCTAAATCATTCGTATTGGTCCAGAACGTACATACATTTTCACATTACATGTTACAAACCTATCGACTAACCGACCATGACCGGCTGTAGCGTAGGCATGCACCAACTTTTGTATGGAAAAATTTCCAACCGTATTTCCTATTTTTTAAATGATTTTCTCTTTACAACTTTCATTTCTATCCACTCCTTTACAAATGACAGTAAAATTCTCCATTTATACTCCATCGAATGTAAATGAAGCCAATTGGGCAAAAGTGACAGCAATCTTCGAAAGGAGGTCGTGGGTCGATTTCAATACTGCGTTAGAAATATTGCGTAGTCTCGAGCTCTTGATGGTTTGAATATAAAAATTCAATGCGATGTTCGACTGAAGCAACATGTCTTTCAAGATTTGAAAGAAGTATTCAAGAGCCTTGGTTTTTGAAGACTCAGTGTGATCTCTTTATTATTTCCAAGACTCATGCATACATATGTACATACATAATTAGTCATTGCGACCTAGCTTCTCACGCCACTTATTTTTTGTGTGTTAATTTTATATATGAGTAGCGGGACCTACAGTTAGAGTAGACCTTGAACGACATATTTTTGAGAAACTTTTTCATGGCAATTTTATTTACTCTCAGAGTTTTTGCCAGAAATCTGCTGAGAGGAAGTCGCCGAAGAAATATTTTTTCATATTTCGTTCTGTTGTAGATGTCTGATGTGGTAATTAAAACATAGACTACGGCGACTACCAGGGCCGATAGAAAATTGAAGACAATTGCCATGTGTGGGTTGGGTTTCTGATGTCTATTTAGAGACTTCTCGACAACATCATGATCATTGATGGCAGCAGCGTATCGAACGCTATTGATTCATCCAAAGAACGTCGAAATGTTGATTATATTCAACTGTTCTATCGCTATTACAACGAATCTTACTTAAACAAAATAGAAGAAATGCTTCGTAAAAGTTATGTAGTACTTGCCTTTCACATAAAACAGGGTCGTGGCCAGCGGAAGACGCAATCATTGGAGAAAAAATTCAATATTCAACCAAAGTACCCGTATGTGGAGCGCTCGTGCTACGTGCATTAACGCTACTGCTTCTTTCCTTTATCCCTCAGCTTATTTTCCCAGTCGCAAGACGATGTACTCCATGAGTCATTGCCTGAGCGTTGGTTGTCCATTTTCAGAGAATGATAAAGTGGCTGATATTGAACACAAGTGTCCACAATCCTGACATGGATCCATACAAAACACTCATCCTCTTTCGACTAAGCATATACAGATGATGGACGTATACCATTTCCCATCCGCTATACGATGAATACGGAGAAAAGAGAATTTATTCGTCATTCTTCAGCAATGTTTATGACTCACTGGGTTATACATTTGAAGAGCCACTGTTTGTTTTAACAACTGGAAAAATACAAAACAATGCAAGTGAGACGGAGAGAAAAAGCTAAAAATAAAACAAAAAAAAAACATTTTTTAGTTGTTGCTGCTGTTGTTTATACTCCTGTTTTGTTTTATAAATACGTACAAATGATGCTTAACACAACAAGTTACACACAGACGCACTTACACATACAGCCACTTACTATCACAATACAATGCTACATATACAATCACACTGTTAGTAACAGTGATAGTGAAAGAGAGTGAGAGCAGAAAGAGATCACAATTTTATACAAGATGAATAGTTAGCATTACATATACATTTAAAAGCTTATACACCTTATACATACACAAACAATTATACAATTGTGTAAGTGTGTTTGTATGTGTGTATATATACACAAATAAACTACAATATTTTAGGATTATAGAGCAATTTATTCAAGTGGGCTTAGGGACACAAATACAACTTACATAAACACATACATACATACATACATGTATGCATGCATAGTATATGTAGTTACACAGCTCATTCAGTGAGTACTTACGATTTGTTTAGTATGTACTATCACTCTGCTGTTAATGTTGCTGTTGCTGTTGCCGTTATTGCTGCCTTGTTATATGCTGCATAAAGTGTAAATCATTTATACTAAGCAGAGAGGAAGTGACACAGAGAGAGACCGAGAGTGTTTGAATATTTGTTAATGTATTTGTGTTTGGTCAGCGTTTATTCATTTATTTATTTTGATATTAGCTTTAATATGTAGTTATATGTGTATGTGTTTGTATACTATTTTATATGAGGATTTCCCTAAAAATTTTTTGATTCATAAATTCAAAGCAATTTCTCAATCTCTTCGAAATATTAAAAATGATTTTAACCATTTTTTACAGGATATCCGCATGAATTTGTTTTCCATTTTCAAATAAAAAGTCCTTATCGGACACTCAAACGCTTTACTAACTTGATGGCGAATTATTGTTGCTAGGTTTGAATCACTTTCAGTTTTTTGTGGCAAAAATTAGGTTAGGTTAGGTTAGAGGACGTGTGCTTGTCAATTAAGACAAGTACAGTACCCGGAGGTCGAATTGACCCATTGTACAACGTCCTAGTTTCTCACAACACTTTTGTTGTATGTGTTAATTTTATACATGAGTGGTGGGACCTACAGTTTACAGTCGACTCCGAACGACAGATTTTGTGAGAAACTTTTTCATGACAATTTTATTTACACTCAGAGTTTTTGCCAGAAATCTGCTGAGAGGAAGTCGCCGAAGAAATACTTTTTGTATTTTGTCTTGATGTCTGACCTGGGGATCGGACCCTGGCTTTACGTCTAATAAACCAACACACTACCTATTAGACTACGGCGACTTCTACAAAAATTAAATGAAGCCAGTTTTTTAATTCCTTAATTTGAATCATACTTACGCCACAGTATGGCAAACATCGAATAAGTCATACATACATACTTAATTGGTCATTACTAGCCTTCAGTCAGGATTATAACTTCACTTCACACACCACTTATGTTGAGTGTGTTAATTTTATACATAAGTGGTGGGACCTACAGTTTAAAGTCGACTCAGAACGACAGATTTTTGAGAAACTTTTCATTTCACTTTTATTTACTCTCAGAGAGTTTTTACCAGAAATCTGCTGAGAGAAAGTTGCCGAAGAAATATTTTTTCATATTTCGTTTTACTGGAGATGTCTGTCTGACCTAGGGTTTGAACCGTGGCCTCATGTCTAATAATAAGCCAACACACTACCTACTAGACTACAAGGACTTCTATTCACTATCCACACATAAAAAAGGCTGTCCAAGTTAGTTGAATAACCGGTTTAGTATTTCCGAATCGATTACCACGATTAGCACTCCTGATCTTCTATAATGTCCTAGAAAAGAATATGGACGTGCTTATCAGTGACAATTGAACATTCAATTGTATTAGTTTATTGAGCAGCATCATATATGTCTTGTGTTTGTCCATTTTATTGCTACTACAACGTTTTGTGTTGAATTGTCATAAAGAGAATTGTTCTTCAACTCGAAAGCTCTATCCAGAGTTAGGTTAGGTTACGTTAGGTTGTAGTTGTTGCTTTGATACCAAAAGCTCACTTGAGCACGCATAGCAGCCCGTTGTGACACCACAGGTGAACGCAGACTTGGTACTAACCAAGTTCCTCCAAACCAGGGAAGAAGAAGAAGTTGGTCAGCTCAAGGGCTGTACATGTGAAACACGAGTCCTTTATCCAGAGTAGATGCTGCACAATCGGACAATCGAACGATTTCGAACAGTGTTGGAAGAAGCCGCCGTAGACTAGTAGGTAGTGTGTTGGCTTATTAGACGTAAAGCCAGGGTTCGAGCTCCATGCCAGACATCAAAACAAAATACAAAAAGTATTTCATCGACGACTTTTTCTCAGCAGATTTCTGACAAAAACTCTGAGAGTAAATAAAAATTGCCATGAAAAGTTTCTCGAAAATCTGTCGTTCGGAGTCGACTTTAAACTGTAGGTCCCACAACTCATGTATAAAATTAACACACACAACATAAGTGGTGTGAGAAACTAGGTAGTAATCCTGACTGAAAGGTTGTAATGACCAATTATGTATGTTTGTGGAAGATATTCCACAACAAAAATTAAAAAAAAGTTATGCGTCCATATATGACAATGAGTGGAGCATGGCTTCAGCAGCATCAAAACGATGATTATTTAAGTGGACTGCTCATGTTAAATTGACTTCAATGCTTGCAAAATATTCATCGAATATAAGCAAATGGTGAAACCAATACTTAACTTACCCAATTGGTTGTTACAAAGCTTCAGTCAGGATGCAACCTGGTTTCTTACATCACTCATGTTGTGTGTGTTTGTTTTATGAATAAGTGGCGGGACCTACTGTTTTGTGTCGACCTTTAAAGATAGATTTCAAAACATTTCCTGGCCAATTTTATTTTACTCTTAGAGTTTTTGCCAGAAGACTGCTGAGAGGAAGTCGAGGAAGTAATATAATTTTCATAATGTATGGGCTGGGGCTTGACCTAGGGTCTCATATCTAACAAAACAAATACACTTCCTACTAAACTATGGCGACTTTCTTATTGGTTTTTTCAATTAAGGGGTGATATCTTTTTGTCAACACTGGTTTAAACAGCTCACGCACATTTCGTGTTTTGTTTCACTGTCAAACATCTTCAGTTTGGTCCATAATTTAACCATGAATCGTCTTACAAACGAACAACGCTTGCAAATTATTGAATTTTATTATCAAAATGCGTGCTCTGTTAAGAAAGTTCATCGCGCCCTTCTTCCATTTTATGGTCAGTTTAATCGACCCACTGAAGCGGCTATTCGGGCTATTGTGACTAAATTTCGCACCAAATTTACATTGTTGGACATTAAACGACCAACACTCTTACGTAGAGTGCGAACTGAAGAAAATATCGCAGCTGTATCGGCCAGTGTTAATGATGACCATCAATTATCGATTCGTCGCCGTTCGCAGCAATTGGGCCTCTGTTACTCAACAACGTGGAAAATTTTGCGGAAGGATTTAGCTTTGAAGCCTTTCAAAATACAGTGCAAGAATTGAAGCCGAACGACCTACCGCAACGCAGAATTTTTGGTGAATGGACTCTTGGAAAGTTGGCTTCTTTATCGAAAAATTGTGTTCAGCAACGAAGCTCATTTTTGGCTCAATGGATACGTAAATAAGCAGGATTGTCGCTTTTGGAGTGAAGATCAGCCAGAAGCATTGCAAAAGCTGCCAATGCATCCAGAAAAAGTCACAGTTTGGTGCGGTTTATGGGCTGGTGGCATCATTGGACCGTACTTCTTCAAAGATGCTGCGAATCGTAACGTAAGTGTGAATGGTGAGCGTTACCGTGAGTTGATATCCAACTTTTTTTTGCCCAAAATGCAAAAACTTAACTTGCATGACATGTGGTTTCAACAAGACGGTGCCACATGCCACACATCACGCGTAACAATGGACATATTGAGAGGCGAGTTCGGTGAACATTTTATTTCACCTTCGGGACCGGTCAATTGGCCGCCTAGATCGTGCGATTTAACGCCGTTAGACTATTTTTGGTGGGGCTATGGTAAAGCTCATGTCTATACAGACAAGCCCGCTTCAATTGACGCATTGGAAGACACCATTGAAGCATTTATTCGTGAGATACCGTCTGAAATGTTGGAAAGAGTATGCCAAAATTGGACTAAGCGGATGGACCATTTGAGGCGCAATCGGGGTCAACATTTGCATGAAATAATCTTCAAACATTAAATTATATGTACCATACTATCGATTCAAATAAAGATTTCACGCATTTTTCTGAATTTTATATGTTTTTTTTTGAAAAATTTTCCTATATCTCTTAAAAAATCACCCATTATTTCGACTATTACGTACCGACTACGAACTTGACAGTCCAGCCAAACTGCTAATTTCCAATTACGGCTTATAATTATATTGACGAACATGTAGCCTTTTTGTTTGAATGGTAGAATTGTAATGCAAAAAACACTCCATGCCATTATGCTAATTTTTATTATTTTCAACGACACGAAATTTTGATAGTTTTTCATGGAGTCAGCCATATTTGAAAAAATATTCCCTTAAAAACTGTTTGCATAAACTGCAGAAAGCAGTTGCTGTTGCTGTACCTGACTGTATTTGATTTTTAGTTAGACACCGTATATCCACACACATGTCTGTCGCGTTCTGTCGGTATGTGTTTAGTCTTTTCTATACACATCCTCTCTACATGTACACAGTGTTTGTAAAATATTTCATTAACACAGGTTATTACAGGCCTTAAACATGGATGATAAGCAATTTATAGAGGATTTATAAAAACGTAAATTACTGTAGCTTTAGTGGGCATATGTGCATAACCAAGAGGTGGATTTTATTTTCAATGAAAAACCAAAATCAAATAAAAATTGTTCGTTGACACCAAATTCTGTTGTTGTATAGCATTGGCTAACAACAAAGTGAATGTATTTGTAGTTTACATTTTCTGATTATTTATTTATAATTATTAATAAATTGATGTTTAGTAAAACGATTTGAGTTTGTTGTCTACTTTTGCAATTATCAGTCAACCACCCCCCAACAGGCTGTGAATAAATAAATTTTTAATTTTTATTTTTAAAATATTTACCACAAAAGAATTTTTAATACATATTTTTTGCCTTATTTAAGGGATAATTAGGCGTATACATTGTAAATTTACAATTTAAATTTGAATTTATTTTCGTTTATTTAATTACATGAATATGCTTTGCAAGTGATTTTTGCAAATAAATACGAGAATATTTTAAATATTTTATTTCATAATTTGTTCTGTAATATAAATAACAATGTAACAATAACAATGAAATAATTTTGAAATTATCGTGAAAATATTTCTTTCAAATATTTTTGTTTAAAAATTTATTTTGAAGCAAATTTCAAATTCAGGCAGGGCTAATTATGCTTATCCAGAACATAGAAAGTGGAATACGTTCATATTATAAGAGACACTAAATAGTTATAAACGAGTATATGCAACCGATAGATAGATAGATAGATGGGTTAATAGGAAAAGTTCATCATTCAAACATATTGTATCTTGACTTAACGGCATACACCGAAACCATATTTACTTGTTGTGTGCTCACGAATATGTGGTACACACCAGAGGTCAGCAAAGAGTGTTCAAAACGATGAGTAGATTCGAATCATACTTATAATTTCTGATACATATACGCATTCATACTTGTTTTAATGTCATACTCATGCAACTCATATTCAAAGTTTGAAATACTCATGGTACTCGTAGTTAACAATACGCATGAAGTTAAGGATTTCGGCTCTCCATGACTCATCCTAAACACGAATCACAAAATAACTATGATTCGCGTACGAACACTACAATACTGACAAGAAGGTTGTGTGTTGGCTCTGCTTGCTGTCTTTGTCTTTTTTGTTTATGTGTCTTTCTTTTCTCTTTGTAAATGCAAAAACAAAATGTAAATTTTGATGAATGATTGGAATCACTCGAAGCATTTATGAGTATTATAAGTATTTTTCTAAATTTATGAATCTGAATGAGTAGGCGTATGAATCAAATGTATTTCGAATGTTATGAGTTTGATGTCAACGTTGTACTCATACTCATTGCAACTTGTACTTGTAAACTAATGTTGTACTGAATACGAATGAATCATAGTAGATGAATTTCAATACTGTTGACTCACTCATACTCAAAATTTTATGAGTAGCGAAAAAGCGATTCATTGCTGATCTCTGGTATACACAACAAACACCAAAGTCACTGTAGAGACGAGCCCTTGGTTCAACAACTGGTTCAGACAACTCTAACTAAACGAAACATAAAAAAAAATATTTTTTTCTTCTCAGCAGTTTTCGAGCAAAAAACTTTGAGAGTAAATAAAATTGTCATGAAAAATTTCTCAAAAATCTATTGTTCGCACTACACGGTTCAAACCCCAACTCAGAGGTGTCGAAAAAAATAAAGAATGATACAAACTTTTTTTCAAGCAAAACATCCTGAGAGTAAATAAAACTACCACAAAAAGTTAATCAAAAAATTTGTAGTTTGGTGTCAGCCTTAACACACACAATGTAAGTGGTGTGATTTGCTAGGTCATAATCCTAACTGCTGGATTGTAATGACCAATTAAGTAAGCTTTCCCCATTCTCGAAGGACTGCAATATCATTGTCAACCACCTCCTGGCGACTAGGTACCCAAATATAGTGCACCATACTATGTCATTAGCGTTAATCATTTTTTTACACATTAGTAATGTTCTCGATTTGAGTCGCCGTAGTCTAGTAGGTAGTGTGTTGGCTTATTAGACGTAAAGGCAGGGTTCGAGCCCCAGGCCAGACATGAAAACAAAATACAAAAAGGATTTCTCAGCAGATTTCTGGCAAAAACTCTGTGTATAAATAAAATTTCCATGAAAAAGTTTCTGAAAAATCTGTCGTTCGGAGTCGACTTTAAACTGTAGGTGGTGTAAGAAACTAGGACGTTGTACAATGGGTCAATTCGACGTCCTCTAACCTAACCTAACCTAATGTTCTCAACCCTGTCTTCACGGTAGCTGCAGCTCAAAATAATATTTTGCTGACTATATACATTTGAAACAAACTTGTGCTCGCATATCTTGCACTTTTTGTGATCGCTAGCAGTTAGAGGTGACTGTAAACCAAGATGATGACTATCAAATTGATGATATCATTGTGTTAACACTTTCGTCCTGTTCATTTTGTCCATGTATCATGCAGAGATTCTGCCAACCAATTTAAATTTGAAGGTTAAGATGAAGTCCCATCGTAGTCTAGTAGGTAGTATGTTGGCTTGTTAGACATGAGGTCACGGTTCATAACCCGGGTCAGACATCCATGACAACACGAAATAAAAAAGAAAAATATTGCGTAGGCGACTTCCTCTCAACAGATTTCGCACAAAAACTATCAGAATAAACAAAATTGCTAAATTGCACAATTCTGTCGTTCGGAGTCGGCTGCAAACTGTATGTTCTACCACTCATGGATAAAATTAACACACAGAACATAAGTGGTGTGATAAGTTAGGTTGTAATCCTGACTGAAGGCTTACAATGGAAAGAGATTTGACTGACGCGTGGCTATCGGGAAGATAGTTATTTCCGCAACTTTATTTATTGCCACTTACTGGGTGTGTAATACAGTAACCAGGGAAGAGCAGAGACAGTCTAAATGTAAGCCTTTCAGAGAATCAGAGTCCGGGAGCTACTCATGCCTGGGAATTCTAGTCTCGAGTTTTTATAACAAAAATTTATTTTAATTTAATTTTTTTATGTATTCTTCTAATTAATAATAAATTTTGTAGAAGAAAAAAAAACCAAGTAGAAAATAAAAACAAACAAAATAGAATTAGAAAAAAAAAGAAATGAAACCACTCGCTTAATTACATTTTCCATTAGTTTTCTTCCTTCTTGGTAATGATAGTGATGTCAGTGATGGTAGTGGTAGTGGTAGTGGTTAAATTAGCACTTCCGTTTAAACTCTAATGAACAGTGATACATTTTGTGTGTATTTTTGCTGACATTTCTGTTTAACAAAAACAGAAAGAGAGAAGAAATGGTAGAAGAGGAATATGTCATGTCATGTCACGTCTAAAATTGTTTAGAAAAAGACAACAACAACAAGGAAAACAAAACAAAACAAAACAGAAAAACTTTCAAATTGTTTTTAATAGAATTTGTTTGTCCGTATTTGGTCTGTCATGTTAATTGAAGTTTAAAACATTAAGTGGTTTTTGATGTTTTTCAACATTTTTTTCTATTCATTTCTTTTTTTCTACTTATTTTTTAGTTGCTGTTGCTGTTGCTAAACAAAAAATTAAAATGTTATTGTTGTTTATAGGCATTTAGAAAACATACATACATATTTTTATGGCAGTTGATTATTTTCAAATACATTTGCTAGGTCAATCAATATTTTTTTGGTTGAATTAGATGATGAACTAAACAGTCAAACAAATTGAAAATTAATTCATTTTTTTTATAATATTTTTCAATTATTATTCGTTTTTTTTAATTGAATTTATATGTTCTTTTTTATTCGTATACCAATATTTTTAATAAATTAACAAAAATTTCTCTTTCAGAAATACACTGGCAAATGTACATGCAATGCGTCTGATATCCTAGAAGCTATTAAAGACAACGATCTACTGCGCGAAACAATACGCGGTCCACCGGGTATGCCAGGTAAAGAAGGCAAAACAGGAGCACCAGGACGTACGGTAAGTAGTTTTAGATTTCTAGGAAAAAAATCATTCAAATTTTTTTTATAACTACGCCCTAAACAAGAGTTTCAATTGAGAATATTTGAAAAATAATTCAAAACCTGAAAAAGTCGCAAACCTTTGATGGGGGAAATTTCGTTAAATTGTTTTTAAACTCGATACCTTGAACGAGAATATGGGCGATTCCTCTGTAGATATTTCAATGAACTCATTAATATATTAAGTCGTCGTAGTCTAGTAGGTAGTGTGTTGGCTTATTAGACGTAAAAGCCAGGGTATGAGCCCCAGACCAGACATCAAAACAAAATACAGAAAGCATTTCTTCGGTGACTTCCCTCTTAGCAGATTGCTGGCAAAAACTTTGAGAGTAAATAAAATAGCCATGAAAAGTTTCTCAAAAGAATCTGTCGTTCGAAGTCGACTTTAAAGTGTAGGTCCCATCACTCATGTATAAAATTAACACACACAACATAAGTGGGTTGAGAAACTCGGTCGTAATCCTGACTAAAGGGTTGTAATGACCAATTATGTATGTATGCATTAATATAGGGTGGGCAATCTATCTATTTAAATTTGAATTATTAATTATTGCGAATCTAGCAATACTTATGTCATTCAATTCGGTCATAAAATTCAGTATATTATCTCCACTGAACGTATTGTATTGATATACGCTTTTAGCAACATTGGAATTTATTGGCAATTTATTTCCAAAACAATGACAATTGTTCGGAAATAGCACGAAAATGTCTTACAAAATTTGGTCGCAGAGAAGGACCAACAGTGCTCGGTATATGCAAAGTTCTTGAAACTGGTTGATGCGCCAAGACGTGATGGTGCTCGTACAGAGCGTACGCCCGAAAACATCGAAGCTGTGGCTGAAAGTGTACGTGAGAATCCATCAACATGAACTTGTAATCATTCTGAAGAATTAAACGTGCACCAGTATACGCAGAATTTTGCGAAAAGACCTCGGGATGACAAAGTTCAATTGGTTCAAGATTTGAAACCGCATGACTATCGGGTTCATTTTCACTTCGCTAGATAGGCTAACGAGAAACTGCACGATGATGGCGATTTTGCCAAAAAAAAAATCATCTTTTCGGATGAAGCTCATTTTCATCTTGGTATGTACGTTATAAAGCAAAATTGCGGTGTTTGCAACTCAGAAAACCCAAACGAGGTCTTACAGAAGTCGGCTTGTAGAGCAGAGCCATCATTGGTCCATATTTCTTTGAAAATGAGGACGGCGCAACCATTACGGTCATTGTAGACACCTATCGCATTATGATAAACTATTTTTTTATATCCGCTCATCATGGTATTGGTGTGTACGATGTTTGCTTTCAACAGGATAGTGCAACTTGCAACACATCTCATGCCACAATCGGTTTATTGCGTCAAATGTTTGATGGTCATTTTATTAGCCAAAGTGGTGATGTCAGTTAGCCATCAAGAAGCTGCGATTTGTCGCCGTTAAACTATTTTCTGTGGGTCGCTGTTAAAGAAGAGTTATAGGCCGACAAACCAGTGGCAATTGAGCATTTGAAGGCCAACATTCGTGATGCTATTGCCGAAATACGAGCCCATACACTCGAAAAAGTGAACGAAAATTGTTCTGATCGAATAACGTACCGCGAGGCCAGTCGAGCCAGCCATATGAATGAATTAATATTCCATTTCTAACCGGAACAATTGTACTTTACAACAAGAAAAATTAATTCGACAAAATTATAAATCGGTTTGGTTTTATTCAATTTTTAAATTTAAACTTTTAAATGGCCCACCCTTTATTTCAAGGAAGTACATACATACATACATAATTGGTCATTACAACCCTTCAGTCAGGATTACGACCTAGTTTCTCACAGCACATATGTTGTTTGCGTTAATTTTATACATGAGTGGCAGGACCTAGAGTTTTAAAGTCCATTCCGAACGACAGATTTCTTTTGAGAAACTTTTTCATGGCAATTTTATTTACTCTCAGAGTTTTTGCCAGAAATCTACTGAGAGGAAGTCGCCGAAGAAATACTTTTTGTATTTTTGTTTTGATTTCTGGCCTGGGGCTCGAACCCTGGCTTTACGTCTAATAAGCCAACACTCTACCTACCAGATTAACCGTCATACAAGGTAAAGGAGAGTTCGTAGTTATTAGCAGTAAAACTATATTTGAAATAAAAAGCTAAGATTGGGATAAATAAGCCTTCAATGTGAAATTGTCTCAGGACCTCTATTTAGAAACCTCACTCGATTGCCTATCATTGGCTGTAAATCATAAATGATTCCTTTGTAAAAATTTGCCAAAACGCAACAGGCAATTGAACCTCTTTCGTATATACAGGCACAGAAAACCATTGTATTTAAAAGTTTTTCTTTGACTGTATGTTAGCTTGACTGTTCCTTTGCTCAAGAGAATTTTACTTACTCTGAGCACTGCAATCACCAATCGAATTTAGTGACAATGACTACCTATTATGCAACGTAACTTTTGTTGGTCTACCACTGAATTTATAGCAATTTTTCAGTAGGGAATACAGAAATATTGCCAAACTTACAACCGGTAGAGTATCATTTACATACGATTTAAAAACGAACTTTTAACAAAGACCGGGTGATGGAATCTTGTGTACGTAAGAGTAGGACTCATTGTGTACATCACTACTGCCACTGCAATAACCAAATTAATTTACACAGCGATCATCTACTACAGACGTCAGGTAGTGTGTTGGCTTATTAGACGTGAGGCCGCGGTTCAAATTTTAGATCAGACATTTTCAACCAAAAGAAATATAAAGAAATATTCTGGGCAAAAATTCTGACAGTAAGATATATAGCCTTGAAAAGTTTCTATCGTTCGGAGATGACTTTAAACTGTAGGTCCCGCTACGCATATATAAAATTAACACACACAACATAAGTGGCATAAGAGAAGTTAGAACGTATTCCTTACTAAAGGATTGTAATGAACAATTATGTATGTATGTCTACTACAGAAGACCAGTTTTTTCGCCGTTGAAGCAAGCCAAAAAGGTTAGGAAGAAAGCATTTTATAACAGCTCTGTCTATGTTCCTAAAAGGATATTGAGGACTAATCTTGGATAACTTTTTATATCAAAAATTTTGTAAACAAAGAAACCTATTGAAACTCTTGTTTAAGGCTTTTCAAAAATGCTGTTTAATATATTCTTTTACATGTGTACACTTGGACCTGATGTTTAATTAACTGAATTGTTTGTTTTTCATGAAATTTATCAACAAAAATAACTTCCCCTACGTGTTTAATTTTTGTTTTGCAGATTGAGGTAAAAGAAATTAAGTTTTTTCCAACTAATTGGCACCTGATAACAATACTTATGCAATCGAATTCTAACAAAAAATATATAAGTTTTTAACTATACTGCAATAAATGTACTCTTTAACCCTAAGCATGCCTTGTAGCAAGTATTTGGCACACTTTTCAAATTTAATCAAAGTAAAGCAAAGAATTCAAAAGAAAAATATAATAAAAAACACACGGTATGTTTAGGGTTAATTTATATTAATTTAACAAACAAGAAAAAAAATTAACAAGAATTTCTAAAATTCGATTTCTAACAATGTTTTAACGATTGATTTCCAATAATAACTTTATATGTATTTGTATGTTATTAAAACGAATAATACTGCCTGTAGACATTATAATATTTAGAGAATATTCAATTTATATTTAGAATTACTTACGAAACTAGTTTCAATTAACAAATTTCATAATTAACTTCCTAACTAATCGCATATGAAAAGTAAAGTCTACTAAAAAAACGTCTAATATTTCTAACCTACAATGCTATTCTAAAGGATAAAATGGAACTAAAGAACCCTATCTATACACAATTTCGGATAGGTAAACAAATAGCATTTTAAACAGTTTTATTCCGTATTTACTAAAATTTGTTTGTAACATTTGTAGACTTATTTGTTATCTCTTCATATGCTCTTTAAAATTAGTTCACAGATCCGACTTTATCCGTAAACATAAAGTCAAACTCACTTTCCTAATGCAACGTAACATAGTCGTCTTCATGGAACTTGTATGCCAAGTTGCAACTGAAATTCTTATTTTTCCAAATAAAGTCCAGAATATTATCTTAGAATACCTACTAAATTTTTGACGAAATATTTGAAATCAAAAATAAAAATCCTGAATTCTTTTGATTTTGCTTTTTGCTTGAGAAATGTAGGTTTCACAACAGATGGCACATCTGATTTGTAGTTTTTTTTTTTTGTTATTGTCATATTGAAAAGCCTGCCCTTTTTTTCTATTTAGCCGTCGAAGGAAACAGTATAAACACCTAAGTTTACTTCTTTAATTAAACGAAAGTGCAGTTAATCCAAATGGATAGCCTAGCGAAACTAAGCCTCGATATTGTTACGTTTTTACCTTTTAAGAACATTTAAAATATGACCTCGTAGACCAAGTGAACAATATTTGCTATTTGCTATTGAAGGAACAAGAGGTGTCTTAACAATAATCGCAGAAAATTTACAAGCTCTTGTAGTCACTTAGCCATCACCCTCTGCCAACAACGCATGTCATCCCACTTAACTTCCAAAGATTTGTAAGCATTTGTAAGGAATTCTTTCAATAATATGCTGCTGAAAATTAAATTCATGTTTAAAAATAAAATGAAATTGTTATTGCGTCCAAAGACAATTGAAAATTCCTTTTCTTTTTTAACTGATTTTCCGTTTTTTTGGAGTTCAAACAATTGATAAAGAATAGATAGCAGAGTGCAGAAAAGCTCTTTACAACTGATAATAAAAAAAATAGGGACAGATAGTGCGTTAATGTATGTATAATGAAATTAAATTACTTCTTTCAAATAATGAAACAATGTAAGATTCTTTTGGAAAAGATATTCAAAGACTCCATCCCCTTTCAACGGTGACAAGCAAGCTTTTGTAATATTTGGTCACTTAAATATACGCTTTAAACTAATAAATGCTTTAAACTAAGAAGAATTTATTTTCATATGTAGAGTCAAACCTAAGACGAAGATTACCAGCATATTGTTAGGTTTTACCTTTTAAGAACATTTAAAATATAATCTCGTAGATTGAAAATAAACTAAAAAAAAATTGTGTTTAGTTTTAATTACCTTTTTTATTATTCGCACAATTTTGTGTGCCACTGTTCACAACTTGATGTAAATAACGACAATTGCTTTTCTTTGTTATTCCTCTGCTTACACCCCTTGCATAAACAATAACAATTACTAGGTAATTGTTCGACTGGTCTTTGTAACGGACATCTTCAAACCACGATTACTGTCTTCAAAAGCACCGCGTCTTCACACAAGACTGACTGAAGTTCACTAACTCAGTCGACTGTTTTGTCTTGCCTTTTATATGGCAGGGTAAACAGTCTGATGAATGTTCTTGAAGGCGAATGTTCGTGAACGAAAACTCTATAAATCTAAACATCGTGGTTAACATTCATTGTTGTTGTTTGTGTATTTTGTTTACATTTATTCTTGTAGTGTTGCTTGTAGATTTTTGTTTACTTATTTACCATTTTTTATGCTGGTTTAGTTGTTATATTAAGCAGTACGATAATTTGTAAACAGGTTTGTTTACTGCATTGTTTTGTTTTTGTATGTTTTGTTTATAATTTTAATATTAAGCAATGTAAAAGCAAAACACCAGTATCTACATGGTTCATATTCGTAACAATATGTTTCGTGAAAATCAACGCGCGTGAGATGGTTTGTTTGACTTATAATAAAAGACCGCTAAGTTTATTACAAAACATTTCAGGGACAATAAAATGAATGCAGTACACAAAGAAGAAGAACGTGTAAAATCCTTCGATGGTACTGCAACAGAAATTTCACATTTGAAAACAGCAAATTCAACCAAAGACATCAATATTTGAAAACAAACGATTAGAAGCGCAAGACATTAAAAGGGTAGTTTGCATGCGCAAAATATATCGAATTGTTGCTGTATAGAACGAGAAATGGGTCCAATCAACATCAAACTGAATATCCGAGGCGCCAGGGTCATGATTTGTATTTGGTTATATCACTTTACATTAGAAGACTATAAAATTTTAAATCGAGACAAAGGATCATTGGATTTCTATGCCAAACACAGTTCATAAGTTTCAAATGGCAATAAGCCATGTCCGAAATATGCAGTCAGATATGAAGCCTTTTACTTTTCAATTCTTATGCGACAACGCTCAGTAAATAGTTGAGAATGGCTCATTTTCTCTCCTAATAATCCAATACTTATTAGAGTTAAAGATGCATTCCAAACCTAATTGTTTGAGCTGATTAACTGTGAATTATTTTTCCACTCCAACGGAGTTGGAAAGTAAAAGGCTTCATATCTGACTGCATATTTTGGACATGGCTTATTGCCATTTGAAACTTATGAACTGTGTTTGGCATAGAAATCCAATGATCCTTTGTTTATTTGATCAAAGCGTTCTGTACAAGCATTCTTTTGCCGTAGTCTAGTAGGTAGTGTGTTGGCTTATTAGGCGTAACGCTATGATTCACAACCCGTGAAAAATATTTCTTTTGGCGACTTCCCGTCAGCATACTACTGGCAAAAAATCTGGGACTAAAATAATTTTGATATTTTATCAAAAATCTGAGTCGTTCGGAGTCGACTTTAAACTGTGGCGAATCCATGCATGGAAAAAATTAATACACACAACAAAAAACTAGGTTGTAATCCTAATCAAAGGGATTGTAATAAGCAATTAAGTAACTAAGTATTGTTTACATGTCTGAAAAATCTCATTGAATGTCATTCTCAAGCCAAGTGTGGCTGTATCTTGACAATGAGCATGGTGTTGAGGGTAAGACACCGCTTATAGTTTTTAATGAACTTGCATACATATACTCTCTTCAGAAACGATTGAATTACAGGAATAACGCCATCTTGAACTTCACAGATGGCAAAGATACACAAATATCAACCATAAATTCGTTGATATACTTTTGGCGCCTGGGTTATGAATATTCTCGCAGAAACCCAAAATTTTTCTGAACAACAATAAAACTCGCCTATTATGGTAACGTAATAGTTGATAGCGGATCCAACTTGGTTACAGTGAGCGGCAAAAGACATTGTACACTATGGATAAAAATCTAACTATCACCAAACTTACCCGAAAAAATTTAACAAATTTCGAAAAATTTTTGTATTTTTTTTTGTTTCAATTTTAAAAACTAACAATGAAACAAATTTAAAATAAAAGTAACGGTAATTTATTAATGTATGTATATTTTTTGTAATGTACAGTTTCTTTTGACGCTCACTGTATGTGCTTCTGTGATAAAAATTTTGCATATGGCTGAAGACTAGAGCCACCTGAAATAGAAACAGAAATATGAGACTAACCAGGATCTTCAATTCCATGACTTCTAAATTAAAAAAAATTCATTTTTTGGACATCGATACAAGGACATCGGAAATCTATACCTATCACTGCTTAATAACAGTTCCTTATCAGGGATTGTGTTGTCTTATTATATTTATTTTTTATTTATTTATTACCATAACATAAGGATGAGAGTTATTAGCACAGGAAACTACTTATAATCACTAGTATGACCTTATTGGGTTCCTCTAAGTATATTTACATTTTAACAAGAAGTTATTTCTCTAGCTTATCCCTGTCATTGACAAATTACCAGGTATTTAATTCTGTCCCATTGTTTGAATAAATAAAATGGAACTGTAAGTTCGAACATTAAATTTCTAGAACATAGTTTGCAATGCAATTGACGATATTTTCAACCAAACAAAAATCCTTATTTAATCTGGTCACTTTCAAAACCTGAACAATTTTTTTCTATCATCCTTGTAACCACAAGAAGTTATGTTCCAGAATTATTTTTTTCTGTTTTTCCTCTTTGCTTTTGTTAAGTTTTCTCATTTAAATTTTTCAGTTTTGTTCTTTGTTGATAATATCCGCTTGAGAGACTATTTTAATATGTTCATTTCCGGTAAGAAAAAAAAAGAATTCACTTAAACCACAGCAAAATAAAGTTTTCCATTAATCATGTTTTACAAAACGGCAAACAATGTATCATTATTACCTCAACTAACAACTGAATGAAACGTACAAATGAACAAAATGAACGAACGAATGAACTAATCTTGGAGCAACCATTACTAATACCATCCAACAGTAAAATGTTGTCTATTTTACTTCCCTTATTTTGTCTATTCATTCCCACAATCATATAAACATACGTACTCGATGTATTCCCTTAACTATGCATTTCATATCCTTCCACACATCTTTACACACATATCGTTAACTGATGATGTCTTCAATTTACCCCAACCATGGTAATCTAGTGTACCTGTGTTACGGTACTATGCGGCTTTAAAGTACTGTTTGGTTGGGGGAAAAAGTACAAAGTGATATGCACTTTGTAATTCTGGGCAAATCGCTATGTCTGGGTTAAGGCTTGAGCATGTTATCATGGACGATCATGGACAAACTAATTGGCACTTTATAATTTTGTACAAATCTTTATGTCGACGAGCTTTCACTGATTGGGCTCTTGAGTTGGCAACTGACCATAATTTTCATCGATAAATCGTCTTCAGCGTCCATTCTGGGTGGATGGATGCGTGAACAAACAAAATTGTCAAATTGGAGACGGATTTTCATGCATCAAACGTCTATGATCAAAGCCCGCGACGGAGTTAGTGAAGTTCTGTCAGTCTTGTGTGAGGACGCGATGTGTTTGAAGAAAGTAATCGTGGTTTGAAGATCTCCGTTACAAAGATGTGTCGAATAATTGTCTAGTAATTGTTATTACAACCCTTCAATCAGGACTACGACCTAGTTTCTCACACCACTTATGTTGTTTGTGTTAATTTTATACATGAGTGATGGGACCTACAGTTTAAAGTCGACTCCGAACGACAGATTTTTGTGAAACTCTTCATGGCAATTTTATTTACTCTCAGAGGAAGTCGCCGAAGAAATACTTTTTGTATTTTGTTTTGATGTCGGGCCTGGGGCTTGAACCCTGGCTTTACGTCTAATAAGCCAACACACTACCCACTAGACTACGGCGACTTCATCTTGTTCGCAGAAGTTCAAGTCAGTGATTCAAACAACATTTTCCTGCTTGAGTTATCGACATGCTTCTCATGGTAGGAGGCTGGGAATACCTCCATAATGACTTCGTTAGAAGTTGCAACAACGAAAAAGAAGTAGAAACCCCAGAATATCTTTTCTGTCCTTGTCCGGCGCTTGGGAATCTGAGAAGTAGAATTCTTGAACATGGATTAGTGACAGAGCATGTCTAGCAAAAGGTGATTTGAGCAAAATTCATACCTTTTTAAGACTTTCGTGTTTGAAGAGAGTAATCATGGTTTGAAAATCTTTGTTACAAAGATCTGTCGAATAATTGCCTAGTAATTGTTATTGTTTATGCGAAGGGTATAAACAGAGGAATAACAAAGAAAAGCAATTGTTGTTGTTTACATCAAGTTGTGAACAGTGACACACAGAGAATTGTGCAAATAATTAAGAATTTTAATTAAAACTAAACACAAATTTATTTTTATTTTATTTGCAATCTATGAGCTGATATTTTAAACGTTTTTGAAAGGTAATCCAATACATACCGAAAAAGTCAGGGTTTGCTATGGTTTTTTAGCTAACGGCGTCTGCGAGCCATATTTGTTTGAGAACAACGTTAACCAAGTCATCACAGTCAACGGCGAGTACCATATTACCGATGATTATAAATTTTTTTTTGGCCTAAATTAGTTGATCTTGACATCAACGATGTGTTGTTTCAACAGGATGGCATTATGTGCCCTATGTTACATGCCACATTGGATATCCTGAACGAAGGATTTGGTATTTTTATTTGGAAATGATTGAGATGGTCTCTGACATCGTACGGTTATAGATAAAGATACGCCTGAAGTTGTTACATAATTCATTTAGAAAATTACTTTTCCTCCTAACCAATATCTGTAACAAGTGCAACTTCATATAAAAATATTTTTTTATTTTAAAAACAATACAGGTATGCAAATGTAAAAACAAAAGCAAAAATACAATATAAAACCACAAATAAAAGAAAACTACCATGCCTGTAGAAGGAGTGCAGCATATGAAAACAGTAAAGCCTGGCATAAAGGTACACCATGATCCCCTTTTAAATGCTTCATAGCTTTTAACATCTATTCATTTACTTTTGGAATATATGTACTGTCTTAATATGGAAATATAAATAAAATGCTTGTCTGAAATGACAAAATCTCGACAAAAATTAATAAAAAAAATATGAAAATGAAAATATTTTATGACTAAAACATGCAAGTTTGTTGAAATTTATTTTCTTTATCTTGAAATGCATTTTTATTTGCGGTTGAAGGATTTTTATTTTCAACATCAGTCACATCATTTTTATTTCTATTTTTTATTTGTTTAAAATCGGAACAATAAATAAAAAAATATTTCTTTTGTATGTATATACGGTATGCAATAACTCGCCCAAGGGATTTTATACAGGAGACAACAAATTGTTTATAATCTGATAATGAAGATGGCATTGATTATTGGAAGTACTATCATGAAAAATAATTTGTGGTTTTTTATTTTTTTGAATAGCGTGGAGCGATTTTGAAAAATGGAAAAGGTTGTACGAGATTGAATTGACAAAATTTAATTATATCAGTACAAACAGTCAAAGAAAAAAATCTACATACACACTTGTATGTAAACTTCTTTCCAGCTTGTTTTTTCCAAATTTAAAAAAGATGTTTTATCATTGTTAAAGGCATTTACAATTAAGGATGTTTGAAGAAAAAGCCAAAAATTATTGGGAAAAAAATATAACAACCAGCAGGAAAAAGTCTAGATACAGTGTTGGTACATACATTGGTGTATGTAAACTTTTTTCTTTGGCTGTATGTGTTAGAACTACTAACGTAAAGGTCTTACGTTTAAGAAAATTTATTGAAGAAGACAAGCTAATAAAAGTAGCCTTCAACGTATAAACAAAGATGATAATGAAAGTCCAGTAAAGATTGAAATACACAACCTTTTTGGAACTTAAGAACCTTAGAATCCTACAGCATATCAGTTACAAAAGGTGCCAAAGATCAGTTGAAGTTTTGAGCCGTAGAAGTCACTGAAACACTGTTAGGAAGACCAGACAATGATAGAACACATAGCCATAGTAAATTTACGTGGTCGCCGGAGAAGGAATGATGAAATATTTTTCAACCAATGATGTTGGTCGCCTTAGCCTAGTAGGTAGTGTGTTGGCTTATTAGACGTGAGGCCTCGGTTCAAACCCCTGGTCAGACAATTCTAACAAAATGAAATATAAAAAATACATCTCCGTCAATTCCAACAAAATGAAGTATAAAAAAATACTTCTCAGATTTCTGGAAAAAGCTCTGGGAGTAATTAAAATTGTCATGAAAAGATTCTCAAAAATCTGTCTTTCGAAATCGACTTTAAATTGTAAGTGCCGCCACTCACGTATAAAATTATTTATTTTTATTTATTTATTTATTAAATACAGAGAACATAAGTGGTGACTAAAATGGGTGTAATGACCAATTATGTTATTTTTTTTGATTTCAGATATTTTAAGACGCTTCACGCGTTATATTTTTTCTTTAACGGTTACAGCAAAACCCAATGGTTTTCAGCCTGAATTTCAGGCAATTTATCACACTTCGTTTTGTAAGTTCGTTGAAATGTAAGATGTACAAATTTCGCAGTAAAGGATAGTAAGCCACCTATGCTGGCAAACCATGTGAGTACTTATCGGTCGTATTCAAAATATTCACTAAGAAATTCGCAACGCTATTCTCTGGAAAATAATTTCATTCAAATAGCTGCCTCGGTTGGCCATGCAGTAGCCTACACGATCGGTCCAATTTTTAAGCAAATTATCGATTGTGTGCAGCTGTAATTCACCAATGGCTTCACGAATAATGTCCTTTAAAGCGTCAATTGTCTCTGGCTTGTCGGCGTAACACTTATATTTGATGGCACCCCACAAATAATAGTCCAACGGCGTCAAATCGCAGCTCCGAGGTGGCCAAATGACATCAGCTCTGCGGCTGATAATACGATCTTTAAAAACAGGGCGCAAAACATCGAGTGTAGCTTCGGCTGTGTGGCACGTAGCGCCGTCCTGTTGAAACCAAATGTTACCAATATCCTCCTCTTCAATTTTTGTGAACAAAAATTCGTTCAACATGGCCTGATAACGATCGCCATTGACTGTAACGGCCGTTCCTTGCTCATTTTCGAAGAAAAAATGCCCAATTATGCCTCTGGACCAAAATACGCACCAAACAGTGACTCGTTTTGGGTGCGTCGGCTTTTCAATGTATGCGTGCGGGTTTTCTGTGACCCAAATGCGACAATTTTGCTTGTTTACATACTCGGCAAGATCAAAATGAGCTTCATATGAAAAGATGATTTTTTTGCCAAAATCGGCATCTGCTGGTGTAGGCTACTGCATGGCCAGCCGAGGCAGCCATTTGAATAAAATTATTTTCCATTATTAACCGGAAGGATTGTACTTTCAAATAAAAAATAAATTTGAGAAAATATTCAGTAGTTTTGTTAAAGCATTTTCAAAAAAAAAAGTTATTTGGCGGACCCTTTACTAAAGAACTGACGGGAACTCTGATATCTGTCATGGAATAGAATCGAATGGAGTGAAATTTTCTCCATTGTTGTTGTCGCTCATGTATTCCAAGGTCAATGAAAAATCAATTTAATAGGATTATCAACGTGAAGGATGAAAGACCAGGTTCAGTCTGTATTAAATTAAGCCTGTAAAAAGGTATGGACTCTGAATGTTCTTTCATAACAAGAAATCCAGAAATGGGATCAAACGATAACAACGGATCTAGACAGAAAGCAAAAGATTAGTTTGCAACAAGCATTAGTCGAAAAAGTCCAAAATGAAATGACGCCTGAAATGAAGCCACAGTATTCAATCAAAGGAATTATCCCCCATGCTGAGCTATTTGGTTAAAAAAGCTTCAGAAGTTTAGTCTCATCCGCCCAAAATTACCAGGGTTCTATTGGACTACTACATGCTTCGACGTATTTAAACTTACCCGACTGTACTTCCCTTTCGAACAGGTTATCGCAACTTAGCTTGATGTCTTTTTGAACTTAAGAAAGAAGCAGTTCTTTAGGTGTGACAGATAAATGTGATCATAAAGATGAGGAAAAGTTCTCGGCTTGAAAGTATTTATAGCAACTCCTCACAGGAAGTAAGCCTACTCCATGTAAAAATGCTTAGAAAATATAAATCCTTCCATTTGCAATTTTTTTCCTTTTACCTCTGGAATATAATCTCACACATTTATGCCCCTATACACATACGCTGACATGCACATACTTTATTCTATAAAATCTTATTTATGTCAGAGTATGTGTAAAAGCAAAAAAATAAAAGAAAATAGTTTTGCTGTCCTGTTGTTGTGATAGGAAATGGATATACAAGGTATAAAGAAAATAATAATAATAGTAATGCGTTA
The DNA here is from genome assembly GCA_936449025.2 of Sarcophaga subvicina. NCBI lineage: Eukaryota > Metazoa > Arthropoda > Insecta > Diptera > Sarcophagidae > Sarcophaga > Sarcophaga subvicina. Next base: position 99,670,735 of record OW388083.2, on the reverse strand, counting down.
CTTACCACATATTTATATATGTATGCGTGTGTATAAGGGACATACACATACATATATGTATATGTAGGTATGGATGTACAGTGAGCATCAAAAGAAACTGTACATTAAAAAAAAGTATACATTAATAAATTACCGTTATTTTTATTTCAAAATGGTTTGCTTGCCAGTTTTTAAAATTGCAAAAAAGATAAAAAATTATTAAAAATTTCGAAATAATGTCAAATTTTTTCGGGCACTCTCCTTAAGTGTTAAAAATTAAATTTGGTGATTGTTAGAATTTTATCCTTAGTATACAGTTTCTTTTGTCGCTCACTGTATTTGTAGCTTTAGCATATAAAACAATATAGTTTTACATACTTATGGACAGTATTTGTTTGCATACGGAAGTAAAATTCTTCTTTTTTTTAATAAACATGTGTGACATTTTACTTAAGAGAGATAGACATGTACCACAACAACAATGCCATTGTAAAAGACAGTTTTTTTTTGTTTTTAAAAAACAGTATTTTTAGTAAAATAAACAATGTTGTGGTTTTTAGTAAAAACAAAAAAACAAGAACAAAAATATTTTACGGAATATGAGCACATGAAATAGAAAAACTTAAAAAGAGCTTTTCATTCTAATGACATGGATGGTAGGGTATGGTATGATATGGTATGGTATGGTGAGGTATTATTTTGTTAAAAGGAAATACAATTTATTTTATTTAATATTCATTAAAATAAAGTAATAAAAGGTATATTTAAGAAATATCAACAATTTTTTCTTTTTAAATTTTTGTTAATTAATGAAATTAGTTTCCATGGGAGAACTATAATTGTGGTGTCTTTGTAGAAACTTGAAGGGTTGTAATATCATACTTTTTAAGCAGAGATAGAGAAACGATGTGAAAGTTTTTTGATACTTTTCCAGGAACATATTAATTTCGTATTGAATTCCAAATTCATGCTCCATTGAACTACTCTCATGCCTCCGTTTTCATCAAACTCAAGTAACGATTGTAAATTTGATTGTAAATACACAGAATATCTTAATTAGCCTTGGGTTGTTTATTAGTTTAAGGAAAATATCAAAATAATATTTTTTTGTAATTAATTCAACCGCCTTTAGGTTAGACAGCTAGGTTAGATGGTTATTTAATAGCAATTAAGAAAAAATAATTCTCTATTAAAGTATTTGGCTGCCATAGTTTTCCAGACGAGATTTCAAAGCTCAGTTCTGATATTTCGAGAAAAAAAAAATAAAGAAAAAAAAAAATGACCTCTTCCGGCATAAGCTCTGTGAATAACCACGAAAAGTTTCATAAACAAAATTAAAACCACAAACATGTGTGTTTGGAATTATTTTTCCAATCGAATGGCATTCATTTGTGCCTCAGTTTGTTTTCTCAACTCATACTTTACAACTTGAAGTCGCCTTACTCTAGTAGGTAGTGTGTTAGGTTATTAGGCATGAGGCCACGGTTCAAACCCCAGGTCAGATATCTCCAATAAAACGAAATATAAAAAAATTTTTCCTTTGGCGACTGCCTTTCAGCAGATTTCTGATAAAAGCTCTGAAAGTAAATAAAATTACCATGAAAAAGTTTTCCAAAAGTCTGTCATATAGCGTCGACTTTAAACTGCAGATCGCGCTACTCACATATAAAATTAACACACACAACATAAGTTGTGGTAGAAGCTAGGTTGTAACCTTGATGGAAGGGTTGTAATCACTATATATTTATGTATGTAACATATACGATATGAGAAACTACACCGTAATCCTGACTAAATGGTTGTAATGGCCAATGATGTAGGTATGTATGTACGGGTTTTTTCAACCATATTCTGACCACGGTTGGAGAATTGTACAAATAAAAGAACACGGAGTGAAAACTATAACCACTCTGTTCTGTTTATAAAATTAGGATGATGAAGGGTATCCAGGGTAGCGAACTTCGATCATCTAATAAAGAAAGTTGCCAAACCCTGTACCGAAATATTTACAGAGAAACCTCTATCAGTTTTGATTTCAGCGTGAGATCTTCAAAAGTTTTAATGGTCAGAGGGTTCTTGAAATAGTATAGAAGGTGATGGATTTCTAATTGTTCCCCATAGAAAAATCTACAGATTTTACGCTTCACAGAAGTCAAGGAATAGAGTATGAGGTGCCAAATTCCATTTTCTTCAACTCCTTGCTTTCAAGTTCGTCAGCTTTTTCCCGTTAGAAAAATTGTACTTGCATTCCGAAGAAGCTTTCTATGTCGGAGATTTAAGGATGAATTTCTGATAGTCGGCATCGAGATGACGATGTCAGAAATGTCTAAAGAACCTCATATTTTATATACCTCTAAAATTTCAAAGATTTACCCTTTGAAATTTCTAGAGGTTTCTGGTAAATCAAAATCGTCGGATTCAATGAAAACACCATTTTCCGCTATAGGTACCGTATTTGATCTTCTTATGAGGACTGCGGTCCTCCGGATTCCGGATCCCACGGAATTCTATCGTTTTCAATTACAATTTCATATTAGAGAAAAAGTCCTTGCAGTTTCCGGCATAATTCAGTTTCTGGTGATGAAGATGAGGTCGCCGTGGTCTAGTAGGTAGTGTGTTGACTTATTAGACGTAAAGCCAGGGTTCGAGTCCCAGGCCAGACATCAAGACAAAATACAAAAAGTATTTCTTCGGCAACTTCCTTTCAGGAGATTTCTGGCAAAAACTTTGAGAATAAATAAAATTGCCATGAAAATGTTTCTCAAAAATCTGTCGTTCGGAGTCAACTTTAAACTGTAGGTCCCGCCACTCATGTATAAAACTTAAAACACACAACATAAGTGGTGTGAGAAACTAGGACGTTGTACAATGGGTCAATTCGACCTCCGATTACTGTACTTGTCGTAATTGACAAGTACACGTCTTCTAACCTAACCTAACCTAACCTAACCTAGCCTAGCTACGTCTGTGCTAAATTCCTCCATAGCTGGAATGAGATGCCCTAAAATGTTACAGATAGTACCAAGAGATTTTTTGCATAATCTCGTGCTGTCAGCCTGATTAAGCTTGGAATCGAAAGCGTTCAAAGGTGGAAAGTAATGATAAGACTTATTTTATTAGGCCTTGAGTCAAGATATTTGATGTGTGACCCCACTATTCTTGCTTCCAATCAGCGGATTTTAAGTTTACTACTGTTTTTTGGGATATAGGTATCGCGTAGGTATTTTCGATCTCCACACTACACTATCCCAGAGGAATATTTTTGAATATTCAATCATAAAAAATTCTTTGTCTGACGATAACAACAGTCAGTTTTTAGGGCAGATTTAATCCGGCCTTCTTGTCATTTATTGCAGAAAGGATGTAATACCTGTGTAGTCCTTATCTTAAGATTTTCAAAATGTTTCTGTAGTACATCCTAAATCATTTTCTGTTGAGAACATCTTCGCATATTTGGTGTATATTTTTAAGGTTTAAAATCTTAATTTCTCAGCGTATACACTTTCAAAATCATATGCAGAAAAATAAAAATCTTGCTCTGTCACAGCACATACGGAAATTTTTGCATGTTTCATGCATGAACTCATATGTATGTTTCCCATGTTATTTTTTTGTTTTATTCCAATGCAATGTTTTTTTATTTTTTTTATTTTTTTGTTATCTGCATAACCAAATGTCAAGCAAGAGAATTTATACAAAATCCTTATCGCTCTAAAGTGAGTTTTTTTTTCGAAAAATAGTGATGAAAAAAGAAAACATTAAAGGAATGAAAATGTATTCTTATACCTTAGAGGGGTAAAGTGGAAAGAAATAAAAATAAATTGTGGTTGATAAAGGAAACTACAAAGTTTTAAAAACAATATATTCTTGCATTTAAAATAAAGATTTAATGGTAGTTCCAGACGAGTTCAGTTGCAGTTTGTTAGGCTCTAAGGAACTTTTCTTATTATCTCTTAGCAAAATCTAGGCAAAAATTTACGTATGCGTAGTTTAACAGAAAATGCTCAAATTCTCAGAAAGCTATGGAGCCTGTGTTATGCACAGTCTAGTGTCTGAAGAAAAAAATCGTTATCAACCCGAAGGCCTATCCAAACGAGCAAAAACTTTTACTCAGATTCTTATGTTTCAAAACAACTCAGGCTTTATGCTTCTAAATGAATTCTTAAGCTGCCAGGAATTGATGAAACTTTTGTAGATGTTCATAGGAACGAGGACAACAATTCCTAGTGCATGCAACTTTCATACGACTGATAATAAAATGACGAGTTAGCATTTCAACTATTGTTGTTGAAGGCATATGCATGTCTTAAAGTCTTATAATAAAATGACGAGTTGGCACTTCAACTATGAGGCATATTCATTCTAATTTCCTCTTTAAGCGATGGTAGTAGATCAAGAAAAATGGCAAATGGTAGTAGATGGCTTTTTTTGGCATCGATTGATGATTATTTTTTCACCTTCTTTGGGTCTTGGATATGTAATACTCCATCAAGCACTTCATAAACTGCATCACGTATTCTTAACCACTTAACTGCTGAGATACTCGCAACATTTCCTATTTTTTGCTTCTTAATTGAAGTCGCCGTAGTCCAGTGGGTAGTGTGTTGGCTTATTAGACGTAAAGCAAAAGTTAGAACCCCAGGCCAGGCCAAAGTATTTCTTCGGCATCTTCCTCTCAGCAGATTTCTGGCAAAAACTCTGAGAGTAAATAAAATTGCCATGAAAAGTTTCTCGAAAATCTGTCGTTCGGAGTCGGCTTTAAACTGTAGGTCCCACCACTCATAAAATTAACACACGCAACATAAGTGGTGTGAGAAACTAGTTCATAATCCTGACTGAAGGTTGTAATGACCAATTATGTATGTATGTATGTATGCATGCCGTGTCATTCTAATTTCCTCTTTAAGCGATGGTAGTGGGACAGGAGAAATGGTACTAAATTGCTATTTTTTTGGCATAAATTGATGAGTATTTTTTCACCTTCTTTGGGTCTTGAATATGGAATGCTCCAGTTTGTAATCAAGCACTTCATAAACTGCATCATATACTCTTATCCGTATAACTGCTGAGACACTCGTGACATTTTCAACAACATTTGAAAGTTGAATTCTTTGAAAACGTTGCCTCATTTAATACGTGAATGATGGCCACTAATGCCGTTGATTTTAGAACAAAATGGATTTTGTGGCAAAAAATACAAAAAAAAATTCTGTGAACTAATATTCCTTCATCCACCCTGCAATCTGGATTTAGAATCGAGTTTAGAATCTGTTATGAAGAAAAAAAATTAGAGAAACACTGGACATAGTGTGTACAGCTCAAGGACGTTTTCTTAGGCAAACAATTTTGTATGGAGAACTTTTGAATCACTAAAAAAAGTCACGGAATTATTAACCCACCCTCGCATTGTAGAACATATTTTCAGTGTACACGAGAGACAGGTATAAATGTGATTCTTTTTAATAAAATACGTAACAATGAGATTACGATTGCATGCTTCGGCTTATGCCTCCATTCAGAACATCTCTTTGGAGTACCAGGAATTGCGGCGAGAATGCTACCGCATGTAGTGCTAAAATTGTTATGGCGCCTACAGATCAGGATATATTTCTAAAGAACATTTAGAATAAACCTGTTTAGTTAGGAAAATATGCCGAGATGCCGTAGTCTAGTAGGAAGTGTGTTGGCTTACTAGACGTAAGGCCACTGTTAAAACCCCAGGTCAAACATCAAAATGAAATTTAAAAAAATATTTTTTTCCTCTCAGCAGATTTCTGGCAAAAACTCTGACAGTAAATGAAACTGCCATGAAAAGTTTCTCAAAAAGCTGTCGTTTGGAGTCGACTTTAAATTGTAGGTCCCTCGACTCATGTATAAAATTAACGCACGCAACATGAGTGGTGTGAGAAACTTGGTCGTAATCCTGTCTGAAGGGTTGTATTGACCAATTATGTATGTTATATTGTAGCGTGTTCTTTCTTCTTTTTGGTGGAATTTCGTAAAAGTGTTACTATGAGAACCTGCCTCCTCGCAACTATGCTTTCTTGGAGGACCTTATTTTGAAGTACCACTTCGGTAGGAATACTACCGCAAGTCGTGCCAAAGTTGTTATGGCGCTTACAGATCAGGATGGTCTTCTAAAGAAATCTTGAGGAATTTTAGAATAAACCTGTTCAGACCAGGAAATATAAGCGTAGAATTGCCCTGAGAAACTGATTCCATTGACAATCTTTTTCACACTCAATTCGATCGATTTATATTCAATTTCGAAGATCTTACGAAAGCCAAAATTAAGGTCATTAAAATATCGAAACTGAATACTAATCTTTATAGAAAATAGAAAAAAATTATTGTTTATTAAGCAGAACTAAAAATTTAAAAAACATTTTTTAAACATCACCAGTCTTCCTATGCGAAGCTCTTAATTCAAATTTCTTTTAAGGGGTCAATTGCCATCTTCAATATTTTATTTTATTTCTTTATTTTTTTGGATTTTCTTAAATTTTTATTTCTCCTTCCCCCCTATTATAACATATCATTTTTATTCATTTATTTTGTTTTTATTTCTTTATTTGTACGTCTTAAACCAGCCTCTAGTGGAACGAAGTCTCATGCAATATATTAAACGTAAAACGGTTGGTAACAGAAAAATTATTTCAAATTTTTTTTATTATTTTAACAACAAAATGACGATGTTGTTGTTGTTGTAGTTGTATTTGATTTTCCTTATTGGTCAAACCGAAATCCAACCAAAAAAAAAAAAAGAAAAAAAGCGAAAAAAAAGATTGTTAACCATAATCTTTATAAATTTCTTCCCCATAAATCAAATTGAAAACATGAAAATTCATCTTATTTTTCATGTTCATCATCTGCTCAAGTAAAAATAGAAAAAAAATGAAAGAAAAAAAAAAACATTTTGAGGCGAACCATAAGTATGCTCCGCTAAATACATTTAACCAACCATTCGATAAACAAAAACCCACAAAAATCTTGAAAAAAAACCAACAAAAAAAACAAACAAATCCAACTGAAATACAATTTAAGATGAAAATAAATGCTTAAGAATCACTTGAGAATGATGATGACGACGATGAGTGTTGAAATATAAAACCGTAGGGGTTTTGGGGTGTGGGGAAGTAAATGAAACTAAAATAAGTGCAAAATAAATTTCACAAGAAAATACTTTTTTATTGCGTACCCATAATCTCTAGATATTAAAGTATAATCATAAAATGTTTTCACTACCACCTTTTTTTCTTTATTTTATTGCTGCTGTTGTAGTTGTAGTTGTTGCTAGAAATTATGCGGTGGGGGCTAAAAAACTATGTTTAAGATCTACATGGTCTTGGTTGCAAAGCAGAAAGAAAAGAGAAGAAAAACAAAAACATTTAAAATCATACAAAACGCACATCATTAAGAATAAAACGAAAACCCAAGCACTTGAACACACTAAAACCGCTGCTATTTAAAACTAAAACTGCATTCAGCGAAGGGGTATCATCGCTTTAGGAAAAATAAAGAAATTTAAATTCATTTCAAATTAATTTTACATTCGAACATCTTTTTGCAAACAGGGGAAATGTGGGAACTTCTTTCTTTAAAATTAAAATTAAATTCTTACTTTCTTTTCTTTGCAACAAAAAGAAAATGTTCACCAAGTTTACTTGAAACACTTTCTCTTCATTGCTTCGTCTAATGAAATATGGCTGTAATGTCGGAAATTCCGGTATGGCCACCATCAAACGTAATCATCCTTTTATTTATTGCAATTAATTTAATCCGATAACAGCTAAGGCATAAAGAAAACACACTTTAACTCTGGTTAAACTTATAAAAACTAAAAGAATAAGACAACTGAGTACACAGAACAAACAACATAGAAATCTATAACACATGCGAATAGCAAGTAGGGAGAGTTTCATATGAAAGAAAGAAGTGAAAGCGTTACAAAGAGTTGTTATTATTATAATAAGGCTCTCAATACCACAATCTAATAACAGTTTGAGTAACGCCTTAATCTAGAAAGTAGCTTGTAAGAAGAGTCGCCGTAGATTAGTAGGTAGTGTGTTGACTTATTAGACGTAAAGCCAGGGTTCGAGCCCTAGGCCAGACAACAAAACAAAAATACAAAAAGTATTTCTTCCGAGGCTTCCTCTTAGCAGATTTCTGGCAAAAACTCTGAGAGTAAAATAAAATTGCCATGAAAAGTTTCTCAAATATCTGTAGGTCCGACTCGACTTTAAACTGTAGATGCTGCCACTCATGTATAAAATTAACGTACACAACATAACTGGAGTGAGAAGCTAGGTCGTGATCCTGACTGTAGGGTTGTAATGAGCAATTATGTGTGTATGCATCACTGGCATTGAAGTTATAAGGATTGTTAATGATATTGCTAGTTTCAAATGAAAAAACGTGGACAATATTTCTTTTGAATAACAATTCTTAGTGAACGTTTGTTAAAATGAAAGTGTGACTCAACAAAAGCATGCATTAAACCTTCATTAAAGCTGCTTTAGATGCATGAGTGGTTAATAAATTAAATAGCCAGTAATGAACTCTGAAATTTTACAAGGAATTTGATATGATACAGATGACTTGTTTCTACCACCAAATAAAGGGAAACAACTTACTTGCAGCCTATTATGCGTAATAAAAAAATATTATTGACTACACATAATTTTAAAAGTCAAAATCGAATACAAAGGACATATTGAGAGTATTAATCTATTGATATATGAACGAAAGAAAGCCACAAATTCAGTGTTGCCATATTATTATCAAAAACACAAGCTATCTTCCTTCCCTCAGTCCTTCATTTTAATTTCAATTTTTTCGGTACTTTACGTACATGGCTGCGTATGAGTATTGTTATTTAATATTTTGAATATGAGTAATACGCTAACGAAACTAAGTTATATTTGCAATGATTTAAAAAAAAAATTAGTTACAAAGGAAAATATTTAAAATTCTTATATTCCTTCACAAATTTTTTTAAATATTCTATAGAAGAACAAAAATGCTACACCAGGACTTCTGCTTTTATGAATTTCTATTATTTTGTGCGTGAAAATTATATGCTAAGATTAATTGAAATTCCTGAATAAATTATCGATATTTTTTGAAGTCACCGTAGTCTAGTAGGTAGTGTGTTGGCTTATTACACGCAAAAGCCTGGGTTCGAGCCCCAGACCAGGCATCAAAGACAAAGTACAAAAAGTATTTTTTCTGAGAGTAAATAAAAATTGCCATGAAAAGTTTCTAATAAATAAAAATCTGTCGTTCGGAGTCGACTTTAAACTGTAGGTCCCACCGCTCATGTATAAAATTAATACACGCAACATAAGTGGTGTGAGAAACTTGGACGTTGTACAATGGGTCAATTCGACCTCCAGGTACTGTACTTGTCTTAATTGACAAGTACACGTCCTCTAACATAACCTAACCTAACCTAATCGATATTTTGTTAAATTAATTTTAAATATTAAAAACCTTTAAATTTATACTTATTTTATCACCCAGTTATTCAAAATTAAATTTAGTTGAACTAGCATACACCCCTTATTCAATATTAAAGTGTGTTTAATTCGTTAAAGTGTTTATAATTTTCCTAGTCACAGAGACGAAATGCCATGTTACGTTAAATTCTCTCCCCTATTTGTTTAATATTTTTGAACAAGCTTAAGCCCCCTACAGATTTTTTTTTTTTTTTTTTGGCAAGCGAGTTAAAAACCACAATTACGGAATGATTTGTTTATGGCCATTAAAATGAAACTCCCTCTTTTGAAATGCAGTGTACACACACGGTGTGTGTTAAAGGGGCAAAAACATAGACAAAGAGTTTCAAGTTTAATACCAAAATATAAAACAAGAAAACAAAAACAACAACAACAATAAAAAATAAAATAAAATATAAGAAATAAAACAATAACAATAACAACAACAACAGCAGCACTGCTGTAACACGCAATCATTAAGGAGAACATGATTATTTGTTGTAACATTTTTGCTTACACGCTACAGCGCCAATGGTAAACATGGCAACACGGCGGTGAGGTTATGTTTGTAACATTGGGAAAATTAACATTTGTAGATCAGGCTCAGGTCAGGTCAGACATCAAAACGAAATGTGAAAAAATATTTCTTCGGCGACTTCCTCTCAACAGATTTCTGGCAAAAACTCGGAGAGTAAATGAAAATTGCCAAGAAAAGTTTCCCAAAAAAATCTGTCATTTGGCTTCGGCTTTAAACTGTAGGTCCCGGCACTCATGTATACAATTAACGCACACAACATGAGTGGTGTGAGAAGCAAGGCCGTTGAAGGGTTGTAATAGCCAATTATGTATGTAGATCAGGCTATAACTGCCGGAAATGTTGGCAAAATGAATTGGGTTCACGTGAGGTCTATACGACAGACGCTTTAGCTATTTCTGTTTCTGTTATAGCCGATCTAGTTACATCTTCTGTGGACTCCTAATATTCATAAAGGATCCCAGCTCCTTCTGCAGCCATCTGTTATCTGCTTAGCCTGTAAACCTTTAACTAAGTTATTCTATTCAAATAAGAGTACAGAGAGAGAGAGAATTTTTTAATAAACAAGGCTTTGCACGATAAACGTGTTGTGACCTGAAGAATATATGGAGGTCTACGTGAACTTGTTTGATTCGATTATCGATGGCCTCCTTTCTTATGAGAGGTACGAGGCTGTCCATAAGAATGTCTTGAAGTTTTGTTTTTAAATTTTCTTGGAATTTTTTATCATTGTCTTGTATTTGAATAAATCTGGCCTGCAACCAAGCCTTATAGAAATATACAAAGGGTGTCTGGCATTCGGCCTCGTTGTAGTACAAATTTTTTTAAGCGTTTTTACTGCTCTTGCCTTCATTGTTTCATGGTGTAAAATATTGTGCTAAGAAAAGATAGAAACAAAGTGTTACGCAACAAAAATAAAATATGGTGTTAAGGACGGGGCGGGGGTATGATTTCTTTATAAAACGTTACGTGTGTTTCTGTTTATCGAATTGTTACTCCCACTGCTGCAATTTTTGTTGCCATAAAAGTATTCTGACAAGGAGTGTCAATGTAGTGTAAATTTTATGGCCTTAAGAATGCTTTTTTGTTTTATTTTTTTGTTTCAGAAAAACCCCCTGCTCCACCACAAAAAATAATTAAAGCCGCTATTTTCTTGTATTTAAGCTACTGGAAAAATGCCTAAAAAACTATGCCGAAAATAAAGCTAAAAATGAACTGAAGTATGGTAAAGAGTTACACAAATTTACCGCCATATGCCATAAAAAATTAACCATAATTTGTCTTTGTCTTTTTCCTTTTTTTTTGGCTATAAACACACCTTAGTTTGTTATTTTAATACCACTAACATGGCTATTATTACTACTACTACTACCATTACCATTGTCTTATTACAGTTACAGTTTACTTTAACTTACTTAACTCCCAGCCCTGTTATTGCCAGCTATTTATAACAGCTTAACTGACCTTCACAAAAAAAAAAACCAGTAACAGTTGTGTTTACATGGTTTTTGCTTTCCTTCTTTCATCTTTTGAAAGAAATATTTTATTGCTAATATTTTAAGTACTTTTTTAAAAGCATTCATTAATTTTATTTTCTTTTATTTCTTCTTCTTTATTCGTTGTTCAACAATTTAGGGTGCTACGGGGGTGCCAGGTGAACGCGGTGCCCCCGGTCCTAAGGGTGACCGCGGCGAAAGGGGCGATCCTGGCCCTCGTGGTCCCGAGGGTCTACAAGGCAGCAAAGGTGAACCAGGTGTCGACGGTATGCCTGGTGTGATGGGTCCAGCCGGACCACCAGGTCCACCTGGTTTACCCGAAAACTATGATGTAAGTATCACACTTAATTTTATATTGTTCAAACATTTTTTTCAGTTATTTTATGATTTTATTCACAAAACAAAATGCATAATTTTCTTAAAAAAATATTTAAAGAAATTGGCGAAACAATATTTTAAAAATAACAAAGCCATTGATGTTTAAGAACGGTAGATTGGTAAGCCTTTCAAAAGATATTGGGAAAAATTTATACAAAAATTAGTCGGCCTAATAAAGAAAATTTATTTAGATTCCAAACATACTTCCCCAACGATATTGAACAGCTTTCTTGCCGTGCTTACAATAAGAACCGGGTATAAACCCTTGTCTCAACCATAGTAGGTTAGGTCGAAGTGGTAGCTCTGATATCAAAGAGCTCACTTGAGCATGCATAGCGGCCCGTTGTGATGCCACGAGTGAACGCAGTCTCTGTACTGATCAAGCTCCACCAAAATCAGGGAAGAGAAGGTCAGCGCAGGGGCTGCATCTCAACCATAGTAATTAATCGATAATAATAAACAGGAGTTACTGCTGCTCCTAATACCCTAGTACTATGGACAACATATCGTGACGTGGCCTCATGGAGATATCTGCGGCCTCTTGTAGTTCTTTACTTTAGAATTTAATACTTTGATAGCCGCCTGGCCAACTGTTAGCTCAGCTTTATTTTTACATAACTTTGTGGTTACGTGCACAATTTTGTAGGACTTCATGAACATTTACCGAGTTTTTATCTAGAAGGTCTTTATATTTGAAACTTTATTTTGAACTTGAGATTTTTATTTTTGTTGTCGTGTAATGCTTTAGTTTTGCCAATATTGTTGATACATTACGGTTGCTTTAATTCTGCCAATTAAATCCACTAGTGTACCTACTCCTTCATATTATATGTGCACATGTTACAATCATGGTTACGAATCGTGGAAGAACTCGACTTTTTTTATCCATTTAAACTACTTCGGGATGATGATTTTGTTTGCTTGTCAGTATACGTGGATTTTATAGGCTGCCTGACCATTGCTGTGTTTTCCAAACGCAGGTCATGTCCATTGTGAAACCAGTGCAATGCTTGTTAAGTGGTGGCATTTTCCTTTAAAGTCTCTCGATTTACTGTGGCACCTATGGCTGTGTTTAATTCCCTAACGAATGTAATTTCAATTTCTTTACTTTCTTAAAGAAATTTCGAATCATTTAACCCTTTGACGGACACTGACATCTACAGACGTCATAACAAGGGTTAGTGGGGGGACATGATGTGTATACACGTCATAAATTGTTTCCACCAAATAACGAAGCTACAGCAAGTGTCCCATGGGAAGGCCTCCTAAAATTTCATCAAAATTTACATGTCATACTAGTATCGGGACATAAGGGTATTACTGTAGTAGTAGTATTCGCTAAAGAGTTGGCCAGGTCTTGTCCGACATTTTACACAGCATATTGTTGGCAACAAGGAGGTGCCAAATACGTATGGACAAGAAGAGGACCGACGCACTTTTATCTTTAATTCGCAGGGTCATACATACATACATAATTGGCCAATGCAACCCTTCAGGCAGGATTAAAGCCTATCTTCTCACACTACTCATGCTGTGTGCGTTAATTTTATACGTTAGTGGCGGGACCTCCAGTTTAAAGTCGACTCCGAACGACAGATTTTTGAGAAACTTTTTCATGGCAGACTGAGGCTTATTCTCAGAGCTTTTGCCAGAAATCTGCTGAGAGGAAGTCGCTGAAGAAATATTTTTTTTTTCATATTTCGTTTTGATGTCTGACCTGGGAATACGAACCTGGGCTTTACGTCTACTAAGCCAACACACTACTGACTAGACTAGGGCAACTAATTCGTAGGGTCATACTTTGCACAATAGCGATTATCCCGGGCCACTGTTCTTCCATCAAACTACTTCTGCTGGGACTGTGGGTCTGAAGAGTATGTTTCGACCACTGACTTTCTGACATCCTTGATCGGGCTGCAATAGCAAGACTTATTCTGCGATATGGTTTCTTCTATGAAATTCTGTGTTGAATATTGATTGTAGTATCACAATGTGCCTAAATGTGAACCTAACTGAGACCTCTGCCTTCAAGAAGGCCACTACACCTTACTTAACTTAATTTAACTTCAGCAAATATGGCACCCGCACATAATGTAAAATGTTCTGTCAATGTGAGATGTAGAGCACTTTCTGAAGTGTCTATCATAACCAGCCTAAAGGCATTACATACTTTTTTGTAAATTTTCTTAACTGGTTTTGGTGTGAATTCTTCTAAGGGTTAATCGCATCACTGTTCGTTTTGACAGTTGGGTAACCCTATCGTTCTAGAACCGTTTTGTCAGCTGCTTAAATCAAAGATATTCTTTCAGTTAGCACTTGTCATAGTATATGAAACCCTTGCTTAAAGGACATTCTTTGTATCCTAAGGGTAATTAAAAATGAACAATCCGGTGTTAAAATATTCTTAAAATGAAATCCTTGATTTCCTAAAGATCACGCTCAAATGTGTCCATTATTTGCAGTACTTGTAGTCACACAACTCAAAAATTATGCAGGAATATTTGATTTTTCATTGTTTTGAATTTGATTTGATTGAAATTGTTTTCATATTTATTTCTCGGCTTTTGTTTCAATGAGAGTTGAAGTATAGGACTTCCAGAAAGGAGTCATGCATGACCCATTTGTTACTTTTTTATACGTCTGTTACAATCTTTATTCGCTTCATTTTATTTATGGACCTTCTTTTTAATTTTTATGAATTTTTTATTGTCTCCCAAAGAAAAATACAAAAAAAACAGAAAATAAAAATAAAAGAACAAGTTAAAGAAAAAAGCAAAAAAAAAACAGAACGAAAGAAAGAAAGAAATGTATATTTGGGTTAAACTTTGTTGTGCAGCTCAAGTTTTTTCAGAAGTTTTTCTTGTTTTTCTCGTATTTCTTGTGTTTCTTTATGATTATTTTCAACCTTTTAGGTTAATTGTGTGGCCTAAAACAAACACACGCTTACAAACCATCATAAAATTCAAAAAAAGAACGAAAGATGAATAGAAAGGAATGGCATACTACAGTATAGCCGAAATAGAAAGGCATAGAACGGCTTCAATAAAAAAATGAAATGAAAAAAAAGAACAAAAAAAAAACCAAAAAAAAAAAAGAAAGTCGAGAAAAATAAGGATGAATAGAATGGCATTATGGCTGCCGAGTAGGCATTTGTTCAGCTAATTTTATTGTTTATTTTAGCCATCATGAGGTTTTTAATGGACTTCATTTCTTTTTTACTTCTTGCCCATGGCAGCAGTTTAATTTTCTATTTTAGTCACGTTTTCTAATTTTTTCTCATTCGCTAAACTTGTAATGTTAGAAGTATAGTGACCCTCAGTAGACAGACACTCATTCTAACATTTTTTTCTTTTTTTTTGGTGTTCGCCGTATGTTTTAACGATTTTAATTTTATTTATTTTTGTTTCTTCTTCTTTTTTTTCTCGTTTTTCATATAAAAATAAATTTTTGTTCCTTTTTATTGTTTACACCCAAAAATAAAAAGAAGGCGAGATTTTGATTTTTCCTTTTATGTTCTTGAATCGCCATAAAAATCAAGGCAAGAAGATAAGTGAAATTTACTGTGTTAATTTTAAATGCTTCCTCCCCCGTCTACTTACATAGGACTTTAAGATGAAAGATGATAAGAGAAAAGAAAGGTCTGCAGCTAAAAATTTGTCATAACATTTGTAATGCCATTAAAAAAATAATAATTTTTCCTACATTTGAAGGACAAGTATTTGCTGTTTTAATTATATTTTGTTTTGAATAATTAATCCCGTTAGAATGTTAGCGAAATAACAGCAGTTATGTTAGCTAACATAAGTCTTCAGCCTTCAAAGCCGGTATTTAAAGTATTCATTAAGAATCCCATTACAGAAGTTCAGAAATCTGTAAAGTTTTGTCCGAAAAATATTTATTGCCATGCTATCCTGTAGTACATAATTGATCATTACAACCAGAGGTCAGCAATGAGTATGCAAAACGATGAGTAGATTCGAATCATACTTTTCATACTTATTTTAATGTCATACTCATACTACTCATATTTAAAATTTGAAATTCTCATGGTACTCATACTTAACAATACACATGATGTTATTGATTTCGACTCTCCATGACTCACCGCATACACGAATCACAAAATACGTATGATTCGCGTACGAACACTACAACACTCACATGAAGGTTGTTGGTTTGCTCTGCTTGCTGTCTTTGTCTTTTTCTTTCTTCTTTTTTTTTGTAAATGCAAGACTTTAAATTTTGATTAATGATTCGAATCACTCGAATCATTTAAGAGCATTATAAGTATTTTTCTAAATTTATGAATCTGAATGAGTAGGCTTATGAATCAAATATAGTTCGAATGTTATGAGTTTGATGTCAACGTTGTACTCATACTCATTGCAACTTGTACTTATAAATCAATGTTGTACTGAGTACGAATGAATCCGAGTAGTTGGATTTTAATACTGTTGACTCACTCATACTCAAAATTTCATGAGTACTTATGAGTAGCGAAAAAGCGATTCATTGCTGATCTCTGATTATAACCCTTCAGACAGGATTACGACCTAGTTTCTCACACCACTTATGTTGCGTGTGTTAATTTTATACAAGAGTGGCTGGATCAACAGTTTAAAGTTGACTCCGCTCGATAGATTTTTTTTGGGAAACTTTTCATGGCAATTTTATTTTACTGTCAGAGTTTTTGCCAGAAATCTGCTGATAGGAAGTCTCTGAAGATATTTTTTCACCATATTCTCGTTTTGATGTCGTATCTGGGGTTTGAACCATGTAAGCCAACACAATACCTACTAGACTATGGCGACTTCAGATGCTATTCTTTAGTCCTCCTCCTAATTCAAATTCTGATCCTGTCTAGTAATAGAACGCCATAAAATTAGTTGCAAATTTAAATGATTTTTTCGTTCTTAACTCTTCCGAATTTTGCTGCCCTTGCGCTGACTAATTCTTCGATTAGTATACGGAATTCGGTTAGTACAGGGACTGAGTTTACTTGTGGCGTCACAACAGGTCGCTATGTGTGCTCAAGTTGAATGTTGGCAATCAAAGCTACCACTTCAACCTATCTACCTAACTCTTCTGAATTTCTATGTTTATTGGCACTTTCAAGTTGGCGATGTTCGTTGTTAAAACCGTCATTCCCTAAACTAATTATTTCCCCGATCATTTTGGTTAGAATTTCTTAAATCATAATCTAGAAATAGTTCCGCTATTCACAATTCATCAACCGAATCGCTTTTTGAAACAAATAAGCTGGTGGCATGTTCATTATTGCCTACATGGCCAGTGAGACCTATACGATGCACATTTTCAGCGATCGAAGAGAGTATTTTTAGTATCTCAAAGCCTCCATTCAGAGCAGTAAGTTTACTTTATTGACTGTTCCCACACCCACTTGACCCTTCAATTAGGTCTTCTTACTTTCTTCGCTCAATTTACCGCGGCGTAAGGGTCACTAGTATAGTAGGTAGTATGTAGGCTTATTAGACGTGAGGCCTTGGTTTAAACCTCAGATCAGACATCTCCAACTAAACGAAGTAAGGAAAAATGTTTCTTTAAGGACTTCCTCTCAGCAGATTTCTGGCAAAAACTCTGAGAGTAAATAAAATTGGCATGAAAAGTTTTTCAAAACTTTGTCGTTCGGCAACGACTTTAAACTGAAAGTTACGCTGCCGCTTATGGATAAAATGGGTGATGTGGAAAGGTAGGTTGTAATCCTGGCTAAAGGGTTCGAATATCCAATTAAGTCTCTCAAACAGTTTATCAAAAATCTGTCGTTCGATGTCGACTTTAAAAACAAGGTCCTGCCACTCATATATAAAATGAACAAACATAACATAGGTGAAGTGAGAAACTAGGTTGCTATCCTGACTAAAGGTTTGTAATGACCAATTATGTATGTATGTATGTAAGAGTCACTATAAATTGATAATCATTGATCAGCAGTAATCGCTGTTCTGTTCTGTAAAACATTTTAAATTACAAACTACACGCCACCGTTTGTTTACTTTAGAAAATTTAATTCCTTCTCCCTTACCCGATACACTTAACGCGCCATTATCAAGAGAAAAAAAAAAGAAAAACTAACGCCTTTAAGCAGACAACATTTATTTTTCTATAGCCTTGTGGCAAATTACGCTCCTTTTTAAAGTCAAATACATTCTCTACACAAACCAATACAAGTGCTTTTCGCAAGTATTTTTCTTTTACTTTTTAACATTGGCTAGTTTATTAAGGTGTGTGTGATCTCCTTAGAGCCAAACAGTAACACGTTAGGCCGACTGGCTGGCTGTTTGGCTGACAGTGTTTAGGAAAAAATATTTGACTTGAGTCTCAACCCTTTTCTGACACATTTAACGTGCATGACACTTACATAAGCGAGCATTCGCACGATAACAATACCAAACGATAATGCCAGTAAACATGAAGGCAGAAGGAGACTACAGAGAAAACAAACAACAAAAGAACATTAAAGAAAAAATAAGAAACGGAAACCACGGTTTTATACTCTGTTTTTCTTACAGTTGCTAACGTTTTCTGTTGATTTTCTTTCAATTTTTTTTTCGTTTCTTTCTTTCAAAAGTAAAAAAGTAAACAACAGACGCGCTATTATTTCGTCTTGTAAACGTCTTCTTACTGAGGCAGTCAAAGTCAAAACTTAAAAAAGAAAATTAGAAAAAAAAGAACGAAAATAAGAAAGACAAATACCAATACAAACATAAATGTTAAGAAGACAGGCTATTACAGTGCCGTACAACAGTATACGGCGGTATACCATCTATTCTAGTCTCATGGTTTTTTTTGCATTTTCTACTGTGTGCTGTTATCTTCACAAGAACATGACTTGAGTTGAGTGAAAGGCCTCAAGCTTAATAGTAAGACGACAGTTTGATATGGACTTGGTAAGAGGCAAATGTAAAGAAACACAAAATCACTTACAAGCATACTTACTTGCCAACCACAATCCCTAGGCAGTAAGGGAAAGAGTATTTCTACGACTATAGTAGCACCGTCAAGGGCGTTATACAAAATGTACATCACCAAGTGCTATCTTACGCTGAACACGTTGTTACCAAAAGCAAACTGATAATAGTAATGGCCACGAAACTTACAAACCAAATGATATGGAATGGTATGGAATCCGTTTGCCATACATTCATTTCTTCTTACGCCATTGCGCCGTAATAGAATGCAGAAACGTAAGAAGAAATATAGTGAACAGAGTCGTTATATAATATTTAAAGTAGTGTAGGAGTATTAGGGTTGTACTTAGTTGCAAAAGTAAGTGTTATGGTTGAAGACTTTATTAAGGTTTCCATTAAAATGAAATTAAGTACCATTTCCTTACTTATTTGGTCATTACAACCCTTTAGTCAGGATCACAACCTATCCTCTCATACCATTTAATTTTATACATGAGTGCAGGGACCTACAGTTTAAAGTCATCTTCGAACGACAGAATTTTGACAAATTTTTTCACGGCAATTTTTTATTTACTCTCAGAGTTTTTTCTTGGAATCTACTGAAAGGACCTGAGGTTTGAACCGTGGCCTCACGTCTCATAAGAGAACACACTACCTACTAGAATACACCGCTTAAGTAAATAACAAAAAAAAGAGAAAAGCATGTTGATTGGGCCACAAATCATGAAATTATCATCTTATCTTAGTTATTTCTCTGATCATCGCTTGCATACCATTTATGTTGTCTATGTTATACATGAGTGGTGGGACCTAAATTTTAAAGTCAACTGCGAACGACTGATTTTTTGAGACAATTTTCATGGCAATTTTGTTCTACCCGCACAGTTTCTGCAAGAAAACTGCTGAGAAGAAGTTTTCCAGAGAAATATTTTTCATATTTCGTTCGGTTTGATATGTCTGGTTGAACCCCATGCTCTCCTCTTATAAGCCGACACATTACCAACTAGACTATGGCTACTGAAAGTGATAGAATTTTAGTTATTTCTGGAAATCCATTTGACGAACGATTAAAACATTTTAAGCAACTACACTGTACAGTACAGCCGCCCAATATATTACAAAAAATTATTAAGGGAAGGTAACCCTATTATCACCCGCTTATACTGTGTTAGGACATTATGCTGTTGTTAGGAAGTAGGCTTAGTCTAGTAGGTAGTGTGTTGGCTTATTGGACGTAAGGCCACGGTTCAAACCACAGGTCCGACATCAAAAACGAAAATATGAAAAAATATTTCTTCGGCGACTTCCTCTCTGCAGTCTTCTGGCAAAAACTGTGAGAGCAAATTAAAATCCCATGTAAAGCTTCTCAAAAAAGCCTGTCGTTCGGAGGCAACTTTAAACTGTGGGTCCAGCTACTCATGTACAAAATTAACACACACAACATAAGTGGTGTGAGAAGCTAGGTCGTAATGACCAATTATGTGTGTGTATACTACATTAGACGAGTAAAACCTTCCTAACAAAAACTTTGCCACGCAATTCGTATCACCCTAAGCCACATAGAACTTACGTACCTATTGGTTTATATTTATTACCACAGCACAGTAGTTATATTCGTAGTAGCTGAGGCATACATTCAAATGCACTCATGCACATACACACACAGTCAATGTGATCCAAGGCAAGTTTTGAACTCCATTACCACGTCGTTGTTGAAGGAACATGACTCTAAATTGGCAGGGTACATTTACAATACCAACTGCATACATTTACTTAATCAAACATACAGACACGTACGCACATATACAAACATATGTACATAACAATACACCTCAAATATTTACGTATCGAGTGTAGCATGTTATGCCATATCTAACGGTAAAGTAAGATTCAATGTGTGTGTTTTGTGTATCTTAGAAAATGCATGTGCTAGTGTGTGTAGAGCTAAACTCGTATACTGGTAAGCTTCTGCAACATCCCTGTGTTAGGAGTGGTAAATGAAAACTTGCATCATTTCTTTAACTATGACTACCTTTAACGTACCGATAGAAGTTTTTGTGGTTTAACATTTAGATTTCTTTGGATGTGCGTGTGTGTGTGTTTCATGAGTATGAATGTACGACTGTTTATTTATGCCATAAATGTTGATGCCTAAGTTTGCATTCAAATGTATTGTCGTTGTTCTATGAGGCATTAGAGCATTTAGCAAGTGGCAGTTTTCATTTTTACTATTTTGTGGTGGGTTGTGAGATAATGTTGCAACTGTTTTCTTACTTCTAATAAAGGCTGGGTTCTTTCTTTTAATTTTTCTAAACTGAGTGACTAGTTTTGTTAGAAATCTTAACTTATAGGTTTAAACGTTTCACGTGGCTTAAAATAAAGAATGAGAAGAAAGTGGTCAGAAAAACATGAAAGATGTTCAGCAACCATCGAACTACATTCATAGATTTCCCCTTTACTTAAGAAAGTCATAACTTATGATAGATTAGTTGATGGAACGCAACAAAATGACAACAGAACGCCATACGTATATGTATACTGGCCTTGAGAACAACAGGATCTTCCGAATTTGTGGCAGTTGATAACCGCCTAATTGTTGAAGCTACGTCTGGCAAATTAGTTGCCATTTATTCAACCTGTTTCACCAAATAACCATGGACGACTAAAGATAACAGAATGCGGTCCGGAGCAGTCCGGCAACTGAGTCTAGTTTTAATCGAAAATTATTTTTTAGTAGTGAAGCCTATTTCTGGATGAATGAAAACGTAAGGAAGCAAAATTGTTAAATTAGAAACTATACGAATCCACCTAAGATCCCAGGGCGTAATGTTACAGTTTGGTGTCGATTTTGAGCTGGCGGCTTCATCGGTCCATACTTCTTTGAGAATAACTTTGGCCAGATCATTATTGTCAACGCCGATTTCTATTTTAACTTATACTCTATGATCTGGACACCAGCGACATATGCTTCCAACAGAACGACAGCACGTACTGCAGATCTCATGCGAAATTGGATATTCTAAACAAAAGATTTAAAGACACGGTCATCTCACGTAGATATGATGTGAACTGGCTACCGAGATCGTATAATTTGACTCTTTTAGACTGTTTCTTGTGGGGTTTTTAACTCACAATCGCCGTAGTCTAATAGGTAGTGTGTTGATTATTATTAGACATGAGTCCAAGGTCCAAACCCCAGGTCAGACATCTCCAACTTCGGTGACTTTCTTTAAGCAGATTTCTAGCAAAAACTCTGAGAATAAAATAAAACAGCCATGAAAAGTTCCTCAAAAAATCTTTCTTTCGGAGTCGACTTTAAACAGTAGATCCCGCCACTCATGTATGGAATTAACACATAAGTAATGTGAAAAGCTAGGACGTAATCCTGACTGAATGGCCAATTATGAATGAATACGACAAAATATAACAGGAAGAATGGGTATGTAAACACTTGCCTTGGGAACGACAGACCATTTCAAACTTTGGCAGTTGATAACTTTGAAGCTACATCTGTCAGATTAGTTGTCAATTATTCAGTCTGTTTCGTCAAATCACCATGGACGACCACAGACAACTGAATGGGGTCTAAAGCATTTGCCAAGTGACAGTAATTTTAAATGAAAAATCTCTTGAAGCAATGACTTCTATTTCTGGATGAATGAGTACGTAAAGAAATAAAATTTGACAAATTTGGGACAATACCAATGCCCATGAGTTCCAAGAGCCTTTGTTTGCTATAGATTTTAAAGAGGCGACATCATTAGTCCTATTACTTTAAGAACAACGTAGTCTACGTTCTCACAGTCAAAGGCGAGAACTTTAGGTCCACGATTATCAACTTCTTTTCACCTGAGTTGGTTGATCTGGAGACCAACGATATGTGGTTTCAACACAACGGTGGTACGTGCCACACATCTCATGTCACATTGGACATTTTAAACAAACGATTTAAGGGAATGGACATCTCACGTAGTGTGATCGTGTAATTTGTCTACCTTAGACTGTTTCTTGTGGGGTTTTCTTTAGTCCCTGTTGTTGCAAATAAGGCCACAATCCACACTGGATTTCATGGTCAACATAATCCATGCATTCAGTCAAATTCAATCTGATTTATGAGCCAGGATCATACAAAATCAAACGTTTTGGATGCTCTTCACCCAGAGAAGCTGTGGCGGACACTTGAACGAAGTTATATTCCACACATAAACACATCAATTGGTGTTTCACATGAATAAAAAATTTCGAATGATATCTCACATACATACGTAATTGGTCATTACAACCCTTCAGTCAGTATTACGACCTAGTTTGTCACACCACTTATGTATGTTGTGTGTGTTAATTTTATACATGAGTGATGGGACCTACAGTTTACAGTCTATTCCGAATGACAAATTTTTTGAGAAACCTTTCATGGTGATTTTATTTTACTCCCAGAGTTTTTGTCATCTGCTGGGAGGTAGTCAACGAAGAAATATTTTTTTCATATTTCGTTTTACTGGAGATGTCTGACCTGTTGTTTGAACCTTCGCCTAAGCCAACGCACTACCTACTAGACTGTGAGGACTGCAATGACTTCACATACACTCTGTTTAATTTAAATTTAAAAATAGAAAACGCTTTAGAGAAAATCCTGTGGAAAGCTATGGATGCTGGTAAATAGTTTTATGAATTGGATTCTATCGCAGATCATGGGAGTTTAGACTCGATTTTTGAAGCCAAAGTAGACCCATCAATCATACTTAGCTGACCTATATTACAATGCTACTAAACGCAACAAAAATACGTATAATTCTTCTCTTAATCTCTCAATTAATTTTAGTGATCATATCCCAAGAGTTCTTCCTATAGCCTCAATTCTTTTTCAATAACAGCCTGAATTTTTATTTTCTAGAGGAACAGATAGGAAATCTCTGTAAGCTTCAGCTATTGTCAGTGCAGTAATGTGAACTACCCTGTCTAATCCTTCCGATCATTTATATAAAGATTTATGAAGCAAAGTTTTAAACCCCTTCTAAAACGATGTGCTTATTGGTTACCTTTTCAATATCCTGCAACTAGTCTGTGTAGCATTTGTTATTATTAGCGCTCTTGTCTGATGCTGTTGTTATTGTTGTTTTTAAGTGCCGGAAGAAAATTAGTTTTTCCAGGCAAATTGTTTTAACCGTCTATAGCTGTCTGTAGTATATGTTGGTTATGCACATAAAATTCTGCACAAAGCATTTATTATGAACGCGTTAAATCACTGGCACATAAACAGTGGGCAACACATTTCTAGTTGCTGGTATTTAGAACGTTAATTTTCATTACTTTTTTAAGACTCTTTTTTTTTCATTTAATCTTAACGAAAAGCAAAGAAAGATAAACAAAAAAATAAAAAAAGAATAAGAGACTAAAAGAAAAGAGAAAGAAAGAAAGAAAGAAAGAAAACGAAGGCCGAAATAGAAAAGAGCAACTGCTGCTGCCTCAGCCACTACTACTATTGGAGATGGTATTCAATAATTTCTGTATGTAGTTCATTAACCCAATTTCCAACAGATTCAACTTTATATAGCCAACAACAATAACAATGGATGCTAACGGGAGAGTATATTAAGAAACTCAACTCTATTATACCATAAGTCAATGAGCTAGTTTTCTTTTTTTTTTTCTTCTCCAAATTTATATTGTTTTCGAAGCTCCTTTTCGATTTTTTGTTTCCGCAGTTGCAATCGCTTGCCTTTAATATTTTAATTTATTAGGTTGCCCGTTTCTATGCTGGTTCAGTCGTTCGTTTATTTCCTACTCACTTTCTTTATCATGCTGTTCAATTAAAATTCTAATTTATTACACGACTTATCGAGCCCACCACCCATATACCATGGAGCTAGTGTAGGTACGAAAGGTGTTGATTTTATTCAGGAATTCTTTTATTGCGATTTAATTCTTCTGTTTTTTTGTTTTTGTTGTTGAAAATCTTTACAAACCTGATGTTTAATTATGAGAAATTGTAATGAAAGCCGTTGTTTCCCTTTCAAATTGTGTTTTATTAATTAAAATTTGACTTTCCTCGAATGAGAAAACAAGGATATTTAGTGGCAAGCATAGTTAGTGAAAGCATTGCGTCTTGTGCAGACGCCGTAGTCTAGTAGGTAGTGTGTTGGCTTCTTAGACGTGAGGCCACGGTTCAAACCTCAGGTCTGATGTCTCCAACAAAGCAAAATATGAAAAAATATTTCTTCGGTGATTTCCTTTCAGCAGGTTTCTGGAAAAACTCTGAGAGTAAAATAAAATTGTCACGAAAAAGTTTCTCACGAATCTGTTGTTCGGAGTAGACTTTAAACAAACCAAAACAATCACAACGTCAGACAAGAGCGCTAATAATAATAAATGCTACACGGTGTACTTAAAAAGGCAACCAATAAGGACATCGTTTTAAAAGAGCTCTTTTATTTCACTCTTAATACATGAGGCCTACAGAGATTGCCTATCTGTTCCTGCAGAACCTAAAAATAAAGTCATCCATTACCGCTGTTGTTTGTAACGAAGAATTCTTAGGACGTGATCACGTCATTTTTTTGCGTCTAAACGCTTAATATAGACCAGCTGTACACGATTAATGGGTCTACTTTGGCTTCAAGTGTAAACTCTGATGATCTGCAATTGAATTCAATCCATACAAATACTAGCTGTACCCTGCGCGTGTTG
This sequence comes from Sarcophaga subvicina, assembly GCA_936449025.2. NCBI lineage: Eukaryota > Metazoa > Arthropoda > Insecta > Diptera > Sarcophagidae > Sarcophaga > Sarcophaga subvicina. The sequence goes on along the minus strand of OW388083.2, from coordinate 99,645,234 downwards.
CTGCGCCACCAACTAAAATAAATTTGAATGATTTTGTTTCCATTTGCCTTGATGATTCAAATGAACGGGCCTGAGTAGTACGCATTCGATCAGTTTCTAATTTCACTTCTAGTTGTTCAAGTGGTTCAAGCGAACGGGTCTCATACGGGTCTCAACGGGCATATAGTCGAAGATTTTCCAGTATCAATGCTCGTCTGATTCTGAGGCTCGTAATGCTCTTTTCTTCCGTGCTTGAGGTATTGCTTGTCATTCATTTTGAATAATTTTCAGTGACGCCATCCATCGGAAATTAATCGCACCAACCTCCGTCGACTCATGCGCAACAACTTTGTTAAAGAATGCGCAGTTTACGATTTAATTCATTTTGAGTAATTTTCGGTGGCCCCTCCTGTCGGAAATTGGTCATACCAGCTTAAAAATATTCGTCAGCTCATGCGCAACAACTTTGCTGAAGATCATAACATGATCAAATGCATAGTTTACGAGTCCATAATTCATTTTTATATATGTAGACTATGGGAGGTGACACGCCCACTATAGCCAATCCGCCCATTTTGTTCATATATACGTGAAAGTCGTCCATAAAAAATTTGAGGAGCTGTTGCAGTTTATGAGATATGCGACATTAAATACTTATTGGGTATGTGGGCGTAGCACCTCGCCTACTTGAAATTTTAAAGTAAAAAGTAGCCTATAGTTCCTTCCAGACATACAGGAAGGTACTGTTAAAACTTCAAGAAAATCGGTCGATCCGTTTAGCTGTCTATAGACTTCAAACAAACAAACAAACCCACAAACAAATAAACACACATTCATTTTTATATATAAGATTTACCAGCCTCCATAGCTTTCCTATGTTTCCTCTTTTAAAATTAAAATTAAACACAATGTATTGTGAAGTCACCGTAATCTAGGAGGTAGTGTGTTCGTTTATTAGGCATGAGGCCACTGTTCAAATCCCAGATCAGACACCTCCAAGAAAGAGAAATATGAAAAAATATTTCTCTGGTGGTTAGCTCTCAGCAGATTTTTGGCAGAAACTCTGAGAGTGAAATAAAATTGCCATGAAAAGTTTCTAAAAAATCTGTCTTTCGCAATCGACTTTGAGCTGTAGCTTCCGCCACTCATTTATCAAAATTAACACACACAACATAAGTGGTGTGAGAAACTAGGTTGTAATCCTGACTAAAGGGTTGTAATGACCAATTATGTATGTATATATGTATTGTGTCTTTAATTTCAATATTTTTCGTTCTTAAATATAAGATTCTTTGCAGCCTAATAACATCAGTGGTGCATCAAAATATTTATTTTACAAGGATTTTTTCGATGAATTTTTTGCTTCTAAGAAATGCTTGACATGAGGGATTTTATTTTAAATTTAAAAACAGTCATACAGCAATATACAGTGAGCGTCAAAAGAAACTGTATACTACGGATAAAATTCTAACAATAAGCAAACTTAACTTTTATCACTTAAGGAGAGTTCCAGAAAAAATTGGACAATTTTTCGAAATTTTTTTCTCTTTTTTTGTTTCAATTCTAAAAACTGGCAATGAAACAATTTTAAAATACAAATAACGGTAATTTATTAATGTATATTTTTTAAAGTACAATTTCTTTTGGCACTCACTGTACGTCCTTTCTTAATTCAAATAATTCAAAACAAAAACATTATTTTTCCTTAATTTTTAAAATAAATTTCATTCAATTTTCCTTCGTTTGAAATTCACTAAACACCCTTGAGAAAAGCAAAAAAATCTTCAGAGTTTTAAATCCCCCCTCAACAGCCGTATCATTTGAAGTGAAATGAGCAACTAAAAGCCAGTAATTTTAATAAAAATCCATTTAAAATCAAAGTATTCTAATAAAAGGCTCGTAGTCCCTAATTTCGCTTCCATTTTATGCGTCAACTTAGGAAAAGCTTTAAAAAACAAATCAAAAATAATTTTTTTTTTGACTCTTAAAAAGGCAACATTTTCCAATTGATTAAGTCTTCTTAGCAAATATTATTTTTCAACCTTTTTTAAGCAAAAAAAAATTCATTTTGTTTAAAAAACTGAAAAAATTATGAAATTTAAGAATTTTGCCAATCTATTAAAGCAGATTGTGAATTACGACTTAAGTATGAAAAATTTAAGGCTTATCTTGGGGATTTCATTGTGAAATATTGTTACAAGGCTATCGTTATGGAAACATATGGCTTTTGTGCTAAAAGAACAAATAATTTGTTTATTGAAGCCAATTTCGAGTTAAAATAATTTCGTATTTCATACTTTGAAGTGAAATTTATTCCAATAAGAGCATTCATAATTGTCTCTACTGCCATATCATTATTTTTTAAACAGTTTATAACTGGTATGGCATCATGTTGTCAATTATTGTAGTCATTCCGCTATCACACACGAGACTATTGTTTAAGCTGCACAATTTTTGTTCTCTCAGCTACGCACGAGACTATTTCATCTGACATAAAATTTTATACATATACTCTGCTTTGTGTATATTAGTTTTCTTTACTTATTTTTCTGAACCTGCTGTTTTATAAATGTATGTGTATTGGTTTTGTGTTGTTTATGTATTGGTTTGTGCGGGGTAGAAGCTGGTTGAAAAGCTTCCATTTTGTGCCAGCATAATTGTTGTCGTCTGTGATCGGCCATTAAGCCTTACAGCTGCACAGCGGATAACATACATATGCCACAGATGGTTAGATCACTCATAACTTCAAACGAATCAATCCTAATCGTGCCTGTGATTGCTTAACAATGATTTCAGTAGCTCGTAAGAAATGCCACCGTTTTGGTCCCGCAAAACGACAGCATCGCCACGCACACAATTAGCATGGCGACCTGACCCTTTAGTCAGGATTATAACATATCTCCTCACACCACCTACGTGGTCTGTGTGTTAATTTTATCCATGAGTTGCGGAACTTACAGTTTAAAGTCGACTCCGAACGACACATTTTTGAGAAACTTTTCATGACAATTTTATTTAACCTCCGAGTTTTTGCCAGGAAACTGCTGAGTGGAAGTTGCTAAAGAAATATTTCTTATATTTGGTTTTGCTGATACCTGAGCTAAGGTTTGTGATGGAACCCTACAGTTTAAAGTAGAACCAGAACTATACATACATATATAATTGGTCATTACCCTTCAGTCAGGATTACGACCTAGTTTCTCATACCACTTATGTCGTGTTCGTTAATTTTATACATGAGCGGCGGGACCTAAAGTCGATGCCGGACTATAGACTTTTAATAAACATAGCATTTTTTTATATCTTCGATCAGAAAGTCGCCGAAGAAATTTTTTTTTTCATATTCTTTATCAGATGTCTGAGCTGATATTTGAACCACGTTTTCACGTTTAACAAGCCAACTCTCCAGCTACTAGGCCACTTCAATGATTGTCTCTGTTACGATCCGATGCAAAAAACTTTTTTTCATGACATTCAGGCATCATTTCGATTATGCAGCATCATCTTTCAATATTTCTCGATTTCAACTCGTGTGGAAATTTCATTCAATGCATTTCAGACGATTGACAATAAATGTTATGAAGTAAAGCCTTCAATCCATCATCAGGGAATTTTATCGTGCTGAACTTGGCTATTGTTCTCTTCAGTAATAAAAACCAATTCCAGCACAAACCATCACTCAAACTCTGAAACATGTTCACAGTTAAACATGCTCGCGATATGTTCAATTAGGTATTGATATCGTACTTAGGCAATTGCGATACCACAATTACTAACGAACCTAGTGATTAAGCATTCCATTTCAAACTGACTCCCTAAAAAATCTCTTCCTAGCGGTAATATTTCTTTTGAAGATTTCAATCAAGCATCACAGAAAATGAGAGAAGTAAGAACATTTCCTTTTTAATAGCAACAGCAAGGCACTGACTCATGCGGCGATGGATAACCTTTTCTCTTATACCTTTTCGTCTTAGAAGCCTTAAGAACCTATCTTTGCAGTCATAGAAGGTTTACCTTCAAATGATCTAAAATTTCCCTGAGAAATTCTCGGCATTCATTGGCGAGAGCCATTATGTATTTCACTACATCTTACCTTTTAACCTCATTTTGAAACAGTTTTTGTGTAAAAGAGTGGCTCAATAAGTCTATAGCTAAGAAAAACACTACCACTTGCTTTGAGGTACTTTTGGAAGCAATAAGCGTCCTCCAAACCAAGATTATTTATGATAAAAATATAAAAACTCTGCACTATCAATCCCAATAATAAGAGACTAGTTTCAAACGCGTTAAGAGTATATACATCGAAAAAATTTACGATATTTTGTTGACCTGATTTGAGATTGAATATTCGAGAAATTGTTTTACAATAGATGGCGCTCGAATTTGCTTGCAATCATGTGATAACTACACATGAGATTTTTGTGTGATTAACCCGCAGTGCGGACAAGTTTTTGACCCGTGTCTTAGCCGTGAGCTTAATTGACATATCATCCAATGATGTCTAGGATATAACTTCGTTTATTAAACTTTCAGGTTGGTTTTCCAAGGTAGGGTACTCATGTTTTTAGTGTGCAGCCCTTGCGTTGACCGAATTCTTTCCTAAAACATGACTACACTACGCTGGAAAACCAACCTGAAAGTTTAATAAACGAAGCTAAATCCTTGACATCAATAGATTACGGAAGAATTCGGTCAATACAGGGAGTGCGCTTACCTATGGTGCCATAACGGGCGACTGTGCGTGCTTAAGTGAGCTTTGGTAACCAAAGTTACCACTTCGACCTAATCTAAGCCGTGAATGAAATGTACATCCACCACAAATATGAAAACAGTGAGTTCGTCAGGGCGAATTGACGCCAATTTTCGATAAAAAATTTAACACGTTCATCGCCACGATAATATCAGAAAAATTTTCACATGGGCCACGGTAACTTTATTAGATAATTTAGTTAAAAATGTATCAAGGAAACTTAATGTATCACAGAAAAAAAATTTTTGCCAAAATTTCCGGAAAAACACTATTTTTATATAAGACATATATGACTGACATGGCCCTATATTTAAACTTTTTTTTCGAATAGCCGTGTCAGTGTTATATGTCTGATGTATCCAAAAAACATACAACAAATATTAACCTGTTGTTTTGAACACAGCGTCGTTTCATCGGACATTTGTGATTTACCAAATCGCGTACGTCAGACACATATGACTGACATGGCGATGAACGTGTTAAGAAATGTTGGACAAGTTGGAGCGAGCTTGAAGGAAACTGGACTTTCAAATAAAATAACTTTTTATACAGAAACCTCTGTTCTATTCCATTGAAAAAAATCACGTACTATTTGATACACCCTCGTTAATTTCCAACTGCTGGTTTTAAAAATTTAGTCTTGTCCTTGTAACAGATCACGCATTCTAGTTCAGTAGTGTGAACAACTCAGTGTTTTAGGGAATGGAATAAACCAAGTGTAAGAAAAAAAACAACAAAATTAGCATTAAATATCTTTTAAATAATAAAATTAAGAATAAGAAAAAAAGCTTCTTAAATAAATAAAAATAAAATAAACAACCAAAGGAGAAGAGCAGAAAAACTTGCTCACAGTAAGAACAGCTCTGGAACAGATGGCAACGAATTCATTTAAGCGTAGCGAAAATAAATAAGAAACCAAAAAAGCAAAAAAAAAAACAACTTTAAACTTAACGAATAAAATAAAGGAAAACAGAATTTAAATGGTATGAAATGGAATGGATTTTGTACAAAGAAACAAAATAAACAACAACATGAGAAATCTCTACTAATTTGTTTGGCAAAAATTGCTTTCAAAAAAAAAGACGAAAAGATTTCAAAAATTGAAAGTTTTTCTCGGTCACTTTTACATCGTATAATAGAGAATTTTTCTTTCTTTTGTCTTATATCCTCTCTTCCTCTTTTCTTATTATTTTTTTATTTCTTCATTTCTTTGTTTCTAAAACCGTGCACTTAAAAGTATTTATTTTCCTGGTATTTGTTGTGTGTATGTGTGTTTGTGTTTGTGTGTGAACTTAACGATGTCATATGGTTGTCTTGCAGTTTTTATCCCCAATTGATCTTCTTTTTCCTGCAGGGTATCAAGCGTTGAAAGTGTTTACAAATGAGTTGAGTGTAGGACAAGAATGAAAAGAGATTTTCTTTTTCTAACCATGATTGTGTTGTATTAGTTTTTTTAAAAAAATGTTTCTTGTTGTAATTTAAAAAAAACTATTTTTTTAACGAAATATTTATCTAACAATTTAAAATAATAGTGAAGTAATATTATATCCATGAAAGGAGATTACTGTTGTTAATATATTCTGTAGACTACGAGGGCAGTTCGATGATGTTGTAATTTTTTAGAGCAACAAAGGTTTTTGGTTAAAAAATCTTTTTATTTTCCAACCTCCTCACTTCTAAGTTACGTACATATATACAATTCTCAACATTTCTTAAATATCCCTTCCAAAAAGACGATTTATGGAGGTTATCAATCTCTATTGCCATTCTAGGTATGGAAATAGGAAAAATTCGCTCGCAATTAAGTCCGACGAATGCAATGGTAACTTCAAACCGGTGCAATCAAACAATGTTGGATACAAAAGAAGACTCAATTAACCAAATACGTTCATTTTTTAAACTCTCACCAAATCGACCCAATGGATGAGCATAAAATTCTCTACTGATTGTTTTACACTTTTTAATGAAGTCAATGTAAACTATAGTGCACTGATTCCAAAAACCAATTCATATGACTTTATTGACAGACATTCTCCCGTTGGTCTTCCTTAGCACCGATTCGTTCAGATGAACGTATTGTGTCACCTCCACATTTCACTCACGTTACGGAACAGCGTAAATGTAGTCCATACTGCAATGACAGTTTTAAAGACTTTTAAGAAGAAATCACACGATTGTATTTGTGTTCGATTGTGAGCAAGCGTGGCATTCGGTGTAGAGACTGGAATTTGGAACATTCGCATCTTCCATGCTTGTATGCTGTAACCAATTTCAGTAAATTTTCTTGCTATTAAACTTGATGGAATGGCTATATTATAAAAATACAAATGGCAAATGACGCCTTATATATTATAACACTATCTACGGGTTCCAGTTCAGAGAAGTGTGTTATTTTCAAAGAAAACTATTTATGCAGCTTTACACCTTTGCCTTTAGGCACAGAGACACATAACTCGCTTTGGCTCATATTATTTAAATGCCACAAAATGCTCGTCAATGCCTTTTGTTTGTGATCTAGAGTATCCTGTTTGTACTTTGATACAAAGAAAATTGTTGGAAAATTTAATTCACAGAGATCAGTTTTTTATATATGATAGTAGGGGCAGATTTTAGCAATTCCTGCTGTAGTTCATCTAACTTTAATTATACAATATGATTCCGAAGCCAGAGCAAAATAATGTCTTTCATTAATACACGAAGTATTTTCCCGTTTGTTAGTATATGTAGTTGTCAAAAATCTGCAACAAGTGGTCGATAGAACATGTAGTTTCCATTCTAGTTCACTTTTGTGTGCTCGAGGTCCGTAGAGTTTTACATTATTTTGCTCAATTGAAGAGAATCGTCACAATAATCAAATTTTGTAAATGTTTATTTATTTATGAGTGAAAATGAGATTATAAACAATATTCCAATTATATGAGTTGAGTGTCCAAGACCATATACTAGACGAATAATAATAGACCAAAAGCCTCTGAATTGAATCAAAATATCGATCCTCGCTCTAATAGTTTAGTAACCTGCCTACTAGATTACCTGTCCGCCCAATTCTGAAAGTTAATAGCAATGTAACTGACATTGAAATTGTAATAGATTTGTCTACCTTATTTATTTCCTAAACTTAGAACTTAGAAACAACTCTCCTTATCGGGTCTACATCCTACTTAAAAAGCTAGAGTTGATAAATTTTGGAAGTGGGTAAAAAAAAATTGGGATTTTTTAAGAAAATTATGCATTTTACTTAAACCTTAAATATTCTTTTATTTTTTTTTTTCTAAATAATATTAAGAATTTAATTGATTAATACTTTAATATTTTCCTAAAAACTTTTTAAATATTTATAATGCTTTAAAACCATTAAAAAAAAAAAAACTTTTATGAAAAAAAAACCAAAACCAAACAGATCAATTGGAATCCAACCAGGACCTTCAAGGTATACATTTAAGTATTTTAAACGCTTATAAAAAAATAATAAAAAATTTATTAAAACTCATAAAATAATGGTAAGAAACAAATACGTGTTTAAAGAGCATATACTGCATATGAAAGCTGGCTAGTGTATGGAAAGAATATTTAAATATTCCAATACTTTTGCTCACCAGTGCACATACATGAGAGGCTAATTATGAACAGTTTGTTGTGCTGTCAACTGAAAAACCCTTTGAAAAAACTTTCTTCTTTTTATTATTATTTTGCATTTAAAAAAAATTAAACAACACACTGGTGTTATACATATATACATATGTACAGTGAGCGTCGAAAGAAAGAAACACCAACATCAACTTTTACTTTTGCCTGAAAAAATTTGATATTTTGTAATTTTTTTATAATTTTTTCTGTTGCAATTTTAAAACCTGTTAATGAAACAGTTTTAAAATAAAAATAGAAAAAACAGTAATTTATTAATGTGTAATTTTTTTTTAATGTACAATTTCTTTTGACGTTGACTGTATGCCATAAACCTTCAATAGATAATAATTTTATTACGCTACCTTAAGTAAACAGCAATTATGTGGGTTATATATGTATGTAGCTGGCATGCGTTTGTTGACATTCGCTTTTATTGAAATGTCGTGAATCAAAAGAAATATGTATTCTGTAGAGTCATTATTTATTATAAAAATCCCATATAAAAATGAAAATGAATATAAAGGAGGACATTGAAGGCGACAGACGACAGGCGACAAGCCAGTCGTCATATTATCAAACAAAAATAAAATAAATCTGCATGTGTTCAAAATGGAAAGCGAAACGAAAGTAAAGGAAAACATCATTTATTTTATTTCGTTTTCATTTTTATTTTATTCTGTCAGACATGCATTATTATTATTATTTGCCGTTTTATTATTATTGTTGTAAAACCACAATGGCAGAAAAGACTGTAAATAACATCAAATCAAATAAAATAATATTAAAAAATAAAGAATGAATCATAAAGAAAAAGAGAGGAGAAAAAAACGCCATATAGAGTAGACATGAATGAACGGATGAACGACCCAATTGAAGCAAATGTATGGCAAGGGAATAAATGAATGACATTTGTTTACTTCATAAACGTCAGACAGGATAAAAGAAAAAAAATTAAAATAACATTGAAATTTTTATTTGAATTTGAATTTAGTATCTATTATTTATGTACACATGTATGTACGAGTATATGCACAGATTGATCTTAAAAAAAACATTACAAATAGAAATTGTCAAATGTAAACGTCAAAGGATTTTACAACCTAAGCTAGCTGCCTTGTCAATCTAGAGTTCAATGAAACTTTAATGCTTTAAGCTTCTTAGAAAAAGATTGGGATTCTCACAGTTCTATTATTATTATTATTCACTCTATGTAATCTATAATATCGTTAAGGCCATGTTAAATCAATTTTTAATATGCAGTTCAATTGTAGTGCTTTAATGGACTCTGACACATCGGGATTAATTGTATTCCTCCTTTTTTTGCAGTACTATTCTTGGGAGCATATGGGTTCCACATAGCTTTTTCTGCCTTATTCCCCTTTCTTTAATGTATTTTTGTTGTTCCAGCTAAGCAGGTGATTGGTCTGGTGTAGCAAGTCCTTGGATAATGGGGCTGCCATCCATTGTTGCCTAGAGACAATGCCCTCTAAATATTTGGTGTTGTGATAGGGTATCTTGCTGATTGTTGTTTCCCACTAGTACTCCAACATATGGTACTTAAATCACAATAGCGCTTTCGTTTGCAAGCAGTTGCACATTTTTCTTTCACAGTTATTAGAGAAAACGAAAATTTTCCCAACAAACAAATTCATCGTACACACACATACATAACATAATTGGTCTTTACAACTCTCCAGTCAGGATTACGATCTTGCTTCTCACACCACTTAGGGTGTGTGTATTAATTTTATACATGAGTGGCGGGACCTATTTTTGAGAAGCTTTTCATGGCATTTTATTTACTCTCAGAGTGTATGCTACAAATCTTATGGGAGAAAGTCGCTGCAGAAATATTTTTCTATTTTCAGTTTTGAAAGAGATATACGACCGGGTGTTTAAAATGTCACCCTATGCTTAATAAACGAACACACCAGTTACTAGACTATGTACGACTACATCGTATACCTAATTCTCCATATAATCATGTAGTAGAACTATTGCCATAAATATATTTCGGTACACGTTTACAAGTTGTCATGTCCTACATAATGGCAACGTGATTTAACCAATCTCTGTTAATGCTGGTATTGAACACGATTGTGTTCTCTCCCTACTGCTATTCAACGCTGTCCCCAACTTTGATGGAATACATCTTGTGCACATACATAACATAATTGGTCTTTACAACACTTCAGTCAGGATTACAAGCTAGCTTCTCACACCACTTATGTACTTATGTTGTGTGTGTTTATTTCATACACGAGTAGCGGGACCTAGAGCCTAAAGTCGACTCCGAACAATATATTCTTGAGAAACTTTTCCCGGCAATTTTAATTTTCTCTCAGAGGTTTTGCCAGAAACCTAATGGGAGGAAGACGCCGCAGAAATGTTTTTAAATTTCGTTTTGCTGAGATGTCTGACCTTGGGTTTGAAACATAGTCATACATTTAATATGCCAACACACTAACTAATAACTACGTACGACTACATCGTATACGTTATTGCCCAAATAGTCCTCGAGTACAAATATAATCATGAAAATATTTCGGAATATGTTTGAACATGACAACTGCTCTACATAATGCCAGCGTCCTTTGACCAATCCTTGCTAATGCTGCTATTAGACACGATTCAGTTTTCTCTCCATTCCTGTTCAAGGCTGTCCTCCACTGTATTGCAATAGACTTTATTCACATCTAGAGGAATAACTTGAGAAGTCAAGACAAGGCTCGAGGAAATCAACTGAGAAGGCGATATTTCTCTAGTAGCCTACAAACATTGCAACATGAAGTAAAGGTAGGATTCTGCCCACGCAGCGTTAGAATTAAAAAATAAAAGCAAATAATTGTGCCATTGAAGGTGCCGTACTCTAGTAGGTAGTGCGTTGGCTTATTAGGCTTGAAGCCACGGTTCAAACCCCAGGTCAGATATCTCGATCAAAACAAAATATGAAAGAATATATATTTGGCGACTTCCTTTCAGCAGATTTCTGGCAAAAACTCTTAGAGTAAATAAATTTATAATGAAAAGTTTCTCAAAAATCTGTCGTTCGGAGTCGACTTTAAACTGTAGGTCCCACCACTCATGTATAAAATTAACACACACAACATAAGTGGTGTGAGAAACTAGGACGTTGTACCATGGGTCAATTCGACCTCCGGGTACTATACTTGTCTTAATTGACGAGTACACGTCCTCTAACCTAACCTAACCTACCAGCGAAGGCGTCGTAGTCTAGTAGGTAGTGTGTTGGGTGTCTTTTGAGAATTTTCTGGCAAAAAAACAAGTCCAATTTACAATGTAAAGGGTGTTTTTTATAGAGGTATATAACTTTAAGTTGCAATAAAACAACGATGGATTATTCGATTGACATGAATTTTATTTATCCGAAAGATAATCTTGTGGCATTACATTTTAAATATGATTTCTGGCATATTTCTGGCCAGCCGTGGCGGCGCGGATGTAGTCCAATCTGGACGTCCAATTTTCGATGACTTTTTCCAACATTTGTGGTCGTATATCGGCAATAATACGGCGAATGTTGTCTTCCAAATGGTCAAGCGTTTGTGGCTTTACCGCATAGACCAATGACTTTACATAGCCCCACAAGAAGTAGTCTAGCGGTGTTAAATCACAAGATCTTGTAGGCCAATTCACAGGTCCAAAACCTGAAATTAGGCGGTCACCAAACGTGTCTTTCAATAAATCTATTGTGGCACAAGCTGTGTGACATGTTGCACCGTCTTCTTGAAACCAAATCTCCTGGACATCATGGTTATTCAATTCAGAAATAAAAAAGTTAGTAATCATGGCTCTATACCGATCACCATTGACTGTAACGTTCTGGCTACCATCGTTTTTGAAAAAGTAAGGACCAATGATTCCACCAGCCCATAAAGCGCACCAAACAGTCAGTTTTTCTGGATGTAACGGTGTTTCCACATACACTTGAGGATTATCTTCACTCCAAATGCGGCAGTTTTGTTTGTTGACGTAGCCATTCAACCAGAAGTGCGCTTCATCGCTAAACAAAATTCGCTTATGAAAATCGGGAACAACGGTAATCTCGTTTTGGGCCCATTCGATGAATCTACGCCTTACTTGATGATCGTTTGGCTTCAATTCTTGCACGAGTTGGATTTTGTACGCAAACAAAGATCTTTCCGCAAAATCTTCCATAAAGTGGATGGACACAGATCCAATTCCTGTGCTCGATGGCGGATGGACTCATTCGGGTCTTCCTCAATGCTACGCTCTACAGCAACAATAGCTTCTTCTGTACGCACCGTACAGCGTCTCTGGGGATGCGAGTTATCAATAAGAGTAAACGTGGTGCGAAAACGTTCCATGGTTAATCGAATTAACTGCTCTGATGGACGATTTTGTCGACGATAAAATGGACGTAGTGCGCGATACGTTTTCCGCACAGAACCATCATTTTCGAAATAAAATTGCACTATTTGCAAGCGTTGTTCAGGCGTGAGTCTATTCATGATGAAATGCCAAACCAAACTGAGAATAAATCACTTGACAGCTGTTAAATCGGTCGCCATCTTGAAAAGTAATGCCAACTTAAAGTTCTATACCTCTGTAAAAAACACCCTTTAATTTACTTTATAAAGAATATTACGGAGATGGTGTATCCACACCCGGACAAAACGCGATGATAGCATTGTAAAACAAGCCATTGAATGATCGTCAGGCAAACAAAATAGTCATAAGGAAATAGAAATAGATAGGAGGAGAATGTACCCACATCCACTCAAAATATTGGATTTCGACTTGTACAGCTGGAAGTAATATGGTTATGGTCCCCAGATTTTAAAACTTTTTTAACTGAAGTTAATAGAAAAACTGTGATTATCCCAAATATAATTTCGACACTAAAAAATACAGCCTTTTTTACGTTTAAATAAGAATAATAATGGCAACATATTTTGACACTTTCGTCAATCAAATAACAACATTTTTTGGTACGTATGTATATTTAACAATTACACAGACACAAAAAAAACAGACATCAATCAAACCATCAATCATTCAATCAATCAATGAGTCTAACCAGCCAATCAAGAAATTCGGTGATGTTTATTCAATAATATTTTGTATTTAAGGTCGTTTCGAACAGAAAAAAAATTAAAAGGACATGAAGAGAGATAGCGAAAGGGAGAGAAAGCAAATGAAAGCAAGTGAAAATATGCCGTATTGACGTATTTGTTTTATTAACAAATTATTGATTTATTTGCGTATTTTTTTTTTAAGTGAAGGTGATTGAAAGTCAATCAGTTTAAAAAAAAACTCGTTATTAACCTTTGCAGCATGTCATAAACAAAAATGAATTTGAATGATTTGTTTGATTGCATTGCTTGACCTGGTTGGCTTGTGGGTTGTGTTTTACACCTTTAGCATGAGAGTTGTGGGTTCGATTCCCACCTGGAGACTTTTGTCTGGCCTGCATCCTGATAGACTAGCTTATTAACTATCTGTTAGACCACTAGCGCCTTTAAACTTAAACTTTTTTCACTCACCATGTATTTTGTTTGACATTAAAGCTTAAAAACTTCCGATTACTTAAGGACTTATGGACTTAAGTACTTAAAAGGGGGAAAATAATAATAAAAACGACACGTTTTCAAAATACAAACAGTAAACAAAACTATTAATTTTAAATAAATACCTTTCATAAGCTTATCCATCAAAGTTTTAAAAAATTAAAACATAAAAACAAAACAACAACAGAAGAAAGAGCATTAAAGTGTTGAGCAATGAATCGAAATTGTTTACCACACAACCGTTCTCTACATTTTTATTGATTTCATTGACACAAATACGATGTTCTGTTAACCAATAACAACAACCAACACATCAAAGTGTCAAAAATATAAAATAACCCATCTTTACTCTACACTAACACACACATGCACATATCCTTACACACATACTCTTAAAGAAAAGTGACAAAAACATTTACAAAAGTCCATTAATTGCAAGTGTTTTTGTGTATGCGAGTATGTGTGCATGTGTGTATTTTTATGGAAGAAGAGTTCATCCATATAAAGCATAAAAGAGAGAGCGAGAGAGGGAGAAAACAACACAAAATTTGTTACCAAAACAAAGTTATTTTTTTTATAATAATTTTCCAAAAATAAAAGAAAAAGAAAAACAATTTAGAAAACAAACATGACACAACAAGGACATCATAAACAGGCAAATGAATATATTCGTAAAAAAATTGTCATATCCTTCCTCTCTAGCTCTTAAATCCTCTTTCAGTTTTTGTTTATTTACTTACACATATGCATGCATTTGAACCTATTCTGTTACATTAAAAAAAACAATTTTAACGTCGTAATAATCTTTATTGAGCAGAGAAAATGTCAATAACATTTAATAATAAGAGAGAAAGAAGAAATGAAAAAAATAGACAAAAATATTTTCATGCACACACACATAGACACCTCTTTCTCTCTTTTGCTTACGCTTGTTAAGTTATTAAGAGTGTTGCGTATGTGTATACATGTGTGTGTTGTTATTCATTAAACCGATGTCTGCCATTTGTAGGCAACTTTGCCACTTTATTTTTATATTCGTTGACATTGAAATTTTACGCAAAATTAATATTGAAATGCAAAAACGTTAAGAAATAGAAAATCAAGCGGGAAATAGTGGCAGGGCCCTGGGAAACACTGCTTACACAGTGGACAGCAAAAGTCTTGTCTCTGGCTTGTCGGCGTAACACTTATCTTTGACGGCACCCCACAAATAATAGTCCAACGGTGTCAAATCGCAGCTCCGAGGTGGCCAAAAGACATCAGCTCTGCGGCTGATAATGCGATCTTCAAAAACAGGGCGCAAAACATCGAGTGTAGCTTCGGCTGTGTGGCACGTAGCGCCGTCCTGTTGAAACCAAATGTTGCCAATATCCTCCTCTTCAATTTTTGTGAACAAAAATTCGTTCAACATGGCCCGATAACGATCGCCATTGACTGTAACGGCCACTCCTTGCTCATATTCGAAGAAAAATGGCCCAATTACGCCTCTGGACCAAACTCCGCACCAATCGTTTTGGGTGCGTCGGCTTTTCAAAGTATGCATGCGGGTTTTCTGTGCCCCAAATACGACAATTTTTTTTGTTTACATACCCGCCTAGATCAAAATGAGCTTCATCTGAAAAGATGATTTTTTTTGCCAAAATCGGCATCTTCTGTAAGTCGTTCGCAGGCCCACTTAGCGTAGCGAAATCGCATTGGATGGTCAATTGGCTTCAACTCCTAAACCAATTGGACTTTGTATGGCGTCATACCAAGGTCTTTATGCAAAATTCGTCTCAATGATGTCTCCGAAATGTTCAATTGTTGAGAACGACGGTGAATTGATGTTGATGGGTGTACGCACTGTTTTTGGCTTTTCACTCTTTGGTTTATCGATGAGGATGCCAGTTTCTTTCACTTTTTCACAAGATAACGAACATACAGAGCTGACATTGCTTCTCTTCTTCCAAAAACCGTACGCAATTTTCGCACATATTCTGCAACATTACCATGATTTTCAAAGTAATGTCGCAATATTTCCCATCGTTGTTCAAGCGTATACACAACCATATTCGTTAAGCGGAAGGATAAAACTAATTATCTGTCAAATCAGCTAAGTGTTACCATTCACGAAATAAGCACTAGTTGAAAAAAAAACGTTAGATCGCGGACCGATAACAGACTCCCGCTCTATAGCACCACAGTCAGCAGTGACATCCCATTTAATGCCCATATTGTTGTTAATTTATTCGGCGTACGCAAGAAACTGGACACTTTTTCAAAAAATAGTGCCTTTGTCATTTGCACGGTTTCAAAGGGGCTGAATATGATCTTGCCAAGCTTTACGGAGTTGGCAGATTTTTGACAAACTTTTCATAGCAATTTTGTTTATTCTCAGAGTTTTTGGTAAAAATCGGCTAAGAAGAAGCCGCCGAAGACATATTTTGGGTTGGAGAAGTCTGACCTCTAATTTAAAACGTGACCTCACGTCTAATAAGCTAACAATCTACATACTAGCCTACGAGTGGTTCAATGCTGCCTCATTTTCGACAGAAAAATAATGTATGTCGGCTTGTATTTGGAAGAGCATTCTACCAACTCTGACAGAGTGTACACGTCTGGTTATCGGTGGAGTTACGAGATCTGAAGCCGCATTGATAAAATTTAATCAGTATCTTGAGGTCAGTCACTTATCCAAAATACTCATAAGAACCGTAATTGTGATAAAGTGAAGTTTTATAACCTGTTTTAAGTCTATGTCGTGAAATTTGTACTGGAATGTGAGGAATGGACTGGAGAAGTCAGAGTTCATTGAGACTCTAATGTTGAAATTGTTATCTGTCAGCAAAACAAATAATTTCTCTAAAAGCCAACGAACTGAACCAATATGTAAAGCTAAAGTTCTGATAAATTGTGTGTAAGTACAGGTATTAGCATCCCTGTCACCCAATCTCTTAAACTAGCCGTATTACATTTCCTTTCTCTCAATTAAACACTCAACATTTTCTTTAAAATTGTTGATGACAAATTCATTTCTGCCTAGAGCATAAGGCCTTTCAAAGGGCTCTTCTTTATACTTTTGCAGACGCCAAATTATAATAAAACGAATTATTAGCAATTTATTATAAAGAATATAACAACTTTTTTTGTATTTTATTTTATTTTTTATACGACTGTCTGCCTCCCTAAACATTAATTGGGCAAAGTGTTTACGAAAAATGATGAGAAATTATTATGTTATTGCCTTAGAAAGCATACACAAATTAAATAGAAACACTTGTGCTTCAAATACGTTGTAATTATTAATAAAAATAAATTTAATAACTGTGTCTGTGTCTGTGCTTCACTGAATTTTTGTTTGAATGAACAATTTAAGGGGATATGTTTTTATTGAATTTCTTCTATTTGAATAGAAAACCAGATAAGAATGTTGTTTTAAGATGTGAAAAATTATTGTATTTTCTATATTCAATGTAAACGGGCTTCTTGGGCAGTTTAATTCTTTTATTGGAGACGGAATAGGGTGAAGTAAGCAGCAGTTGTCACGTAAGGGTTTACATATTGTTTGCGAGATTTCCGGTTAACATTGTCGACACCTTCAGTGTTCTTATAAATTTCGCAAACTCAACTTACTGACCTATGTTGAGCCACTTTTTTACAAAAAAACCTGTGTTGGCCACCGTTTGCTTGTGGAATTATATGTTGAGCACGCTTTATCAAAAACACATTGTATTGAGTAGTTTGCACTTTTCAAAAATGGTGATCTTGATATCAAAGAAAATGAGTGTTCGTGACCATAAATAGGAAATATTATTCGATCCATATTCATGTCAGAGGTAAGAAGAATTTTTTAACTGCAATTGTGCAATCAACTGAGCCAAAGTAATGCTTAGTATTTGATAGGATCAGAAGGGTATGATGTATTATAAGCTGATAAAATAGTTCAAGGCTAATACGGATCACCTGTACTGATAACAATTAATTCATATGAAGTGAACTCTTGCCGAAAAACGCCTTAAAAATACGACCAGGCATGAGCTCGCAATTTCCATCGTGACATGGGAAGTTTTACATCTCCGCCCTTATAGTCCGGATTTTGCTACTTCTGACTACCATTTTCTCAATCGATGCAGAATGTTCTCACTGGAATATGCTCCACTTTAGAACTGGCACCTAAAATTAAATCGTTTCTTACTTGGTCTTAAAGGACGATCGATTTGTTTGGAACGGCATCCATAAATAGCCAATAAGATAGGAAAAAGTTTTAGCTATCAATGGCCAAAAAACGCCGTAGTCTAGTAGGTAGTGTGTTGGCTTATTTGACGTAAAGCCACGGTTCAAACCCCAGGTCAGACATTAAAATGGAAGTATGAAAAAATGTTTCCTCGATGACTTCGTCCCAGCAGATTTCTGGCAAAAACTCCAAGATTAAACTAAATTACCACGAAATGTGTCTCAAAAATCTATCGTTTGGAATTGATTTTAAACTGTAGGTCCCACACAACATCAGTGGTATAAGCAGCTATGTCGTAATTCTGACTAAGGGGTTGCTATGAACAATTATGTATGTATGTATCAATGCACAATACTTTGCATGTGTGCTTTAGCTGGTTCGGATACATACATATATACATACATAATTGGTCATTACAACCCTTCAGTCAGGATTACGACCTAGTTTCTCACACCACTTATGTTGTGTGTGTTAATTTTATACATGAGTGGTGGGACCTACAGTTTAAAGTCGACTCCGATCGACAGATTTTTGAGAAACTTTTCATGGCAATTTTATTTACTCGCAGAGTTTTTGCCACAAATCTGCTGAGAGGAAGTCGCCGAAGAAATACTTTTTGTATTTTATTTTTGATGCCTGGCCTGGGGTTCGAACCCTGTCTTTACGTCTAATAAGCCAACACACTACCTACTAGCCTATGCGACTTCAATTTTTCTTATAACTCACAGAAGATTGTTTCACTGTAGAATATTCTACGTAGGATATGCAGCTGCTGCTGCTTAGGGGCAAGTCCTTGATTTGTTTTAAAACCTCCGAACTTAGAATCGTTTTGAATGTGAATTCGCTATATTCTAGTAGGTAGTACGTGGCGTATTGATGACTGCCTGTGGTTCAAACTTCTGGCTCAGCTATCTAGAACATATCGAAATATGAAAAAAATAATATTTCTTTCGGTGACTTCCTCTCAGCAGTTCAGTGACAAAAACTCTCAGAGTAAATAAAATTGCCATGAAAAAGTTTACCAAAAATCTGTCGTTCGGAGTTGTCCCAGCAACTTATGGAGATAATGAACACACACAACAGGGGTAATGTTAGAAACTAGGTCGTAATTCTGAGTAAAGCGTTATAATGACCAACTCAGACTATATTATACACCCATATTATAGATTTCAACTCAGAAATCTTATAAAATATTGTGTTGATTCGATTTTAGTCTCAAAGTATTTTTATTTTACGACTCTGGAGGCATTTCCATTTTACACATTTGGCTGATACTATTTTTTGTGCTTCCCATATAAGATTACCTTGTCTTAGCTATAGAGGCTAGGCTAGAAAACGTTTAGAATTTAAAAAAAAAAAATTTTTTTTCTTAGAAAAAAAGACTCAACAATTAATGCACATACCCACTATGGCAAAACAATTCAAATACATACATTCCTGCCATTAAAGGTGACCCTCCTTTAAATGATACAAAACAAAACAAAAAAGTGTTCCAAAAGGAGCAATCAAGAAAAACTTTTATTTTTTTTTTTCAAAAATCTTTGAAAATAAAATAAAAAAGGACGACAACTAAATCGTTAAGTAGTATGAGAAAAAAACCAGGAAAAAGGTAATAAAAGGAACTCAAGATAAAGAAAAAAGTTCATAACGAAATATTGTGCTGTGTTGTTAACATTTTACTTTTGATTACAAGTCTATTACTTTACTAATCCCTCTAAATGGTTAGTGAAATATACTCGTATTTATATCAAGAAGTTGCTATTCTAGTAATTTTCTATACTTGTGTTTCCTCTTTTTCATTTATTTTGTATTTTTCTTAGAAACAAATTGCTAACAAATTACTTCTTTTACTTTCATTCTCTCTTCCCCCCTGCCACACAATCAACATATGATTGAATTTTGCTTACACACACATATACGCTGTATCATGTGTTTTGGTCAACACATATAATGGGCAAATGGAAATACAACCCACACACCTGAAATAATGCTAAATAATGATGGCAATGATGATGATGATAATGATGACGACTATGATGTTGCAAAATAAATAGGAATCCTTAATGGGCAATTCAATGGGAGCATTGCGTAGCAGTTCACCTGGTCCAAAAGGCGATCCAGGCATTAAAGGTGAAATAGGACATCCCGGCGAGAGAGGTCAACCAGGACAAAAGGGTGAACGTGGTGATCCTGGTATGACTGGTGAAAAAGGCGATAGGGTAAGTACCATTAATATTTATACGATTACTTTGCTACATTTTCTGACACACAATACAATAAATACTAAATAAATATATGTATGTAAAGGAGAAGGTGGCGTATGTATTAAAGCATTCATACAAATGTATTCAGAATGAGTAAGACAGCATAAATTGTAGAGAATAACATATTTTTTAGGGGAGAATTTAGTAGAATGAAGAAATAAATTTGGGTTTAATACTTATGTATGTATACACAAAGTATTCATATATGTATTTACAGTGGAAGAGAAAATGAAAAGAATTTCGTTTAATACCATGTTTACATTCTTTTTGAATGTAACGTATTACAATCTAAGCAAAAAGTTTGATTCTTCCAGAAACTTTTCGATTAAAACTTACAAATTCTGGATGTTGTTCGGTGTAAACAATTATAATACCCAGGTATTTCTAGCGGGGTTACAATAATATCCCACAGGTTTCAAGAATGGGCACTAATGATTCAATGTCATAGTAGGTTAGGTTAGGTTAGAGGACGTGTACTTGTCAATTGAGACAAGTACAGTACCCGGAGGTGGAAAAGACTCATTGTGCAACGTCCTAGTTTCTCACACTACTTATGTTGTGTGTGGTAATTTTATACATGAGTGGTGGGACCTACAGTTTAAAGTCGACTCCGAACGACAGATTTTTGAGAAACTTTTTCATGGCAGTTTTATTTACTCTCAGAGTTTTTGCCAGAAATCTGCTGAGAGAAAGTCGCCGAAGAAATACTTTTTGTATTTTGTCTTTGGTGTCTGGCCTGAGGCTTGAACCATTGCTTTGCGTCTAATAAGCTAACACACTACCTATTATACTACGGCGACTTCGCTAATCTCATAGTAACAGAATCAACATGTGTCATGCATCTAAAGGACCCTTCTAAAAACAGGTTAACATTCCAATGCATGATGCTAAACTCCGCATATTGTAGTTCCCCAACAAAGGATTAGCTTGCCTCAAAACCGCTTGATTTGAGAAAATTCTTTGTCTCTCTTTATCTCTTTGAGCATACAAACATTCTCCACCACTCCACAGAAGGGAGTGTCTCCGCTTAAACCTAATAAGAGCCGAGTGCACGAATAGATGCCTTATTGTCAGATAGTATTACTACGTCCTGCCTTTTGAACCTTCTACCCAAGTAGAATTGAACATATCTTTCGTTGTAGTTGACATTCGCTTGAACATACCCGCGAATTTCTTCATAAGCTTGAAATATTTTGTTCTGCAGTCAAAAACTCCAGCTTCTGTACAAAGTTCCGTTCTTGACCCTACCTTTTGAAGCTCCTATTCACAGAAACTAGATCGTAATCCTGACTGAAGGGTTGCAATGACCAATTATGTATGTATGTATTCAAGTAAAGTTGAGCACATCTCTCGCTGACATAGGCTTCTGCTTGGATGATAACCGCAAGTTCCCTCATGAGCTCGAAATATTTTGTATTAAAGTCAAAAACTCCTGTCTCTGACCCAAGTTCCATTCTTGTCTCATCTGTTTACCGCAAAATAATCTTTCATATAGAGAAGTACAAAGCTTCCAAAGCTGTATACTTTATTGCAAAGCGTTTCTCATAGGATCTACTAAAGGGTCCGCCAAATAACTTTTTTTTTGGAAAATGCTTAAAAAAAAAAACTACTGAATCCAGCCGAGGCAGCCATTTGAATGAAATTATTTTCCATTATTAACCGGAAGGATTGTACTTTCAAATAAAAAAAGAAATTTGAGAAAATGGTCAGTAGTTTTTTTTTTAAATGCTTTAAAGTTATTTGTTGGAGCCTTTAGTTATGTCCAGGGTGCTGTCAGCCTATACATTCCTTAGGTGAATGACTAATGCATGTTAGATTGGTCCCTCATTATTCTAACCATAGACTCCAAAGTTCTAAATACTACATGCACTACCGTGTGCAGCAAGCTTGAATCCAATAGAGCCCCCAGTGTTGCTGGAATACAGGTTCTCATGATCCACGTTACGCCAACACAATTTAGTTTCTTTATCTTTTTCTTCTTCATTTGAGCTGTTTTCATATTTACCTCATGGGTTACTATTGGTCTAACCATCATGATCCCCTGCATAATTCCTGGGTTACATTCCCTGGATTTCTCTGCTTACCATTATAGCGTGTCTGATCTTCCCAGGAATGTATGCTATAGGAGTCCTCCATAACAATTTACTATCCAGTGTTCTTTCGAAATATTTGACCTCTATTTTCTGCGGAGTATTTTTCCAAGAAATATTTTTTCATATTTTTGATGTCTCAACTGGAGTTTTAACTGTGGAATGTGCAATATTTTGACCTAAAATTTCCCTCTGTAACATATTATTTATAGGGGGAGCATACTATTTGTTAGAATTCGAAAATCATAATAAAAATTTATTTCTTTTTCAAATAGCTTTCAACATGATTAATATATGCAATATTTTCATTTCACTTTTGCTCTACACTGTGAAAAATATTTCCCATAAATTTTGTTATTTTTAATTCTCTCTTTTGCAAACATCTAACCCAGCACTTTAGTGAAGAACCCATAGATTTGGGCTCTACAAACATGATTGTGTTGTATTCGCTTTTGTAGTTGCGCTATGCAGCTTAAAGCGTATGAGTATGTATATGTGAATACAAGTTTGTGTTTGTGTAAAAATAATTTCTGCTCTATTGATTACTTAATTGATTTGCAATAATAGATTCGGGATTTAAGAAATAATTTTTTTTTTCATTTTGGAAACACCAGAACACTTGAGACATACTCTGCTGACACATGTTCGAAGGCAACCAAATAAAATGAAATAAAGTGTTGCAAATGAAAAAAAAAAAACAGAAGCAAACATGAAATAAACAAGTTTACGAAATCTTGCTATATTTACTCGTACTTTTGCTTTTATACACACACCAACACACATTTTTTTATTTACAAGGAACAAAAAAAAAATTGAAAAGGAAAGAAAAAAATTTTCCTGGAGATAAATAGTAGGCTTTTATGTATCATACTGGAGTATGATAGTTTAGTTGTAGGCATGTGTAGGTGTAAGTATTTCCATTTGTTATGTTTCTTTTTTCTTTCCTTCTGGAAAGTCATGATTAGCCAATTTCAGTGACTTGATGAAAATCTCAAATCCCTTCATTATGCACACGTTTGTTTGGCTGGATCTGAGTGAGTTTGAGGTTGCGTGTGGGTGTTCGTTTTCTTTTTTTCTCCATTTAAATGGAATTCATTCATTTCATTTATTTAGTATTTGTTCTGTTCTGTTTTCTATTTATTCAATAATTTCACTCATTTCATTACTTTTTCTTGGCTTTTTTCTTTTTCGTATTTTCCTTGAAAAGTTTTGCCTTTTTTGTGTAAGTTTTTTTCCATCCATTTTCATACCAGCATACATAGCATGGCTTGCGGTTGTTAAGCAGCATGATTGTTACAAATGTTTCTTTCCATATGTTAATATCTTAATGTACTCGTACTCATACTTCTCTCATTTATTTCACATGTGTTTGGATTTGTATTTGTTAATATTGTATTCATATATGTATTCATATACATATGTATGTGTGTATAAAGTGTGTTAGATAGAATTGGTTATTGTGTCATTATGATGATAATTAAGTTTTATTTTTCTCCCAACCATTCCATGCCATTTTCAATGTGATTACTTAATGACCTCAAAAAAAAATTGTTATTTTCAAAAATGAAAAGTAATGCATTATTGAAAAGGAATAATATAATCAATTATTTATGACTACAACACTTTATTCAACCTGTTTGTTAAACAATTTTATTGTATTAATTTGAAGAAACCATTAATTCTTAATCAAATCAAAGTTTAACGTGGAAAGATATTGCAAGTTGAAGTATTCATTTAAAAACTCAAAAATTTCAAAGAAAAAAATTGATTCTCAAGAAAGTTGGATCTGAACCATAATATCTAATTGAATATTATTAATTGAATCAAACCATTTGAAGAGAAGACAATTTTATAATCGATAGTCTCCGTAGTCTAGTAGGTAGTATGTTGGCTTATTAGACACGATGTCACGGTTCAAACCCCAAACAAAACGAAACACGGAAAACTATTTCTTCGAAGACTTCCTCTCAGCAGATTTCTAGCAAAAACTCTGAGAATGAAATAAAATTGCCATCAAAAGTTTCTCAAAAATTGGTCGTTCGGAGTCAACTTTAAACTGTAGGTCCCGTCATACATCTATA
This sequence comes from Sarcophaga subvicina, assembly GCA_936449025.2. NCBI lineage: Eukaryota > Metazoa > Arthropoda > Insecta > Diptera > Sarcophagidae > Sarcophaga > Sarcophaga subvicina. Next base: position 99,620,678 of record OW388083.2, on the reverse strand, counting down.
AAATTAAAGCATACAACATATGTAAGTGGAGTGCGAAGCTAGGTTGTAATCTTGACTGAAGGGTTGTAATCACCAATTGTTAATTTTTTATTTTTAATTTTAAAATCGAATTATTCTTTTATCACATAAAGAAATACGCAAAACAACTGGACGTTCCAACTGGACATCCAATTTTCATTTGCAATAAAAAGTGCAGAAAATAAATCACTTCTGTAAGAAATTAGTACAGACAATAAAAAATGAATCTTAATTGCTGAATTGGCCATTACACTCCTTTAGACAGGATTGCAACAATAATTCCTATGACCAATTCATCACCGACTTCGTACGACTATTTTGAGACAATTTTTATTTACTCTGAGAGCTTGTACTAGAAGAAATATTTCTTCAAGATACCTTAGCTGTGAGTTGAACTCACGGGGCTCTCTCCTAGTAAGTCAATACACTAACTACTAGGCTACAGTAGAAATTAAATCTCATTTACTTATTTAATTCGTCATTACAAGCCTTTAGCAAGAATTAAAGTCTAGCTTCTCCTACCAGCCATGCTGTCTGTGTTAATTTGTATCCACAAGTGGCGGAATCCACAGTTTAAACTCGACTCCGAACGACAGATTTTTAGCAAACTTTTTCATGGGAAGAAGTAGCCGAAAGAAATATTTTTTTTTTCATACTTTGTTCTGTTTGACATGTCTGAGGCTGAAACACTTTCCCTCGAGAAATAAGCCAACACACTACCCACTAGATTATGTAGACTTCAAGAAAACTGGATCATGTACGACAATAATGCACATGAAATATCATGAATGAAGCAACGTCGAGCTTTGCAAATGGTACCAAAGCCAGGATTGACCCTCAACAACCTAATACGGTGTTCAGATATGCACCTTTATTGCGTAAATCGAAATAAACGCCATTATTGAGCTCAATATTTCATATAAAGGTTCAATTAATTATTGCGCAATAAATATGCAAATTGTTATAATATTGAGTAAAACTTAAAATGCAGCACTGTCATAAGTATGTTCAGTGCACATATTATAATTATACGAACACTTTCTGTTGATATTTGACAACTCAAATGTCAGCAACGACAAACAAAAAAAAAACAACAAAACAAAATAAAAACAATGTTGTTGAAACAACCAAAACCAGCAGTTTTGTTTACCAGCTGTCAAATGAATATTGACTAAGTAGCTGAGCTGCGTGTATTATTATGTCTGAACACTTAAAATATATACATACATACATACATAATTGGCCATTACAACCCTTCAGTCAGGATTACGGCCTAGCTTCTCACACCACTCATGTTGTGTGCGTTAATTTTATACGTGAGTGGCGGGACCTACAGTTTAACGTCGACTCCGAACGACAGAATTTTGAGAAACTTTTTCATGGCAGTTTATTTTACTCTCAGAGTTTTTGCCAGAAATCTGCTGAGAGGAAGTCGCCGAAGAAATATTTTTTTTTTTTTTTTTTTTCATATTTCATTTTTGATGTCTGACCTGGGATACGAACCCGGGCTTTACGAATAGTAAGCCAACACACTACCTACTACACCACGGCGACTTCAACTGACACTTAAAATATTGTATTCAATAAACCAAATATTGGCTCAATAAAAGTGCATATCTGAACAAAGTATAATAACATGTGTCTGGTGGGTTCGGAAAATATCGAACAATACCACTGTACCGTGACCTCACGTCTAATAACCTAATAGAAAAGGTCGTAATCTTGCTTGAAGGCTTGTAATGACAAATTGTGTATGTATGTATATATGTATGTTGGGAGGGGATCACCATAGCTCCACGCTTTATGGAGATTTATAGAGTGCATCACAAATAGCTGCATACGTATAACTTTTTTAACGTGAAAACAGCAATACAAATTTTGTACACTCGAGGTTAGAATCATGTATCATGTCTAATGCGAGCCATATATCAGTGAATCTGTGTGCCATTAAACATAGACTAAGACAGCTTCGCTTACAGCATTCACCCAAGTTTATTATGGCAGTTTCGAGACATTTAGGCATAATATGTCAAGTGATTCGAAACAAGGACTAATCTTACGTTGTCATTACTGATTCTTTTCGTAGAGAAGACACAAGTCTATTATTTAAACATTTTATAGCAAAATTTGGAATAAACAAAATATGCCCAGAAATGTCAACAGATTTTGTATCTCATCTCATGGCAATTATATTTTACGCTTAGAGTTCTCGCCAGAAAGAGGAAATCGCCAAAGAAATGTTTTCTCATATTTCGTTTTGTTGGAGATGTCTGACGTCTGGGGTTTGAACCTTGTCGCCAGGTCTAATAAACAAACAGACTACGGCGACTTACGCTAGATCGATTTAGTAAAAATAGTTTCGCATACAGTCAATTAAATTAAGAATTTGCAATTTATTTCTAAATCAGATTCCATTTACCATTACTTATGTCTTCTAAATTAAATTTCGAAATATTAAAACTTAAGTAAATGAGTTTTCTTTATTACCATTTTCAAGGCATATGGGATAGCAATCAGTTCTCCAAACAAATTCTTCGCAAATGTTTCTTAAAGTAACGCAACAACTAAAAACCTAGACATGTAAACTTGAGGTATTACGTGTGTGTGTGAGCCTAAGAATAACAAAAAAATATGCCAAATGATATAAATGTTAACGGGGGAAAAAAATTTTAAATTATCCTTAAAGACAAAAAAATCTTTTTTTTTAAGGAAATATTTGGTCACAACGTTAGGGGAATCAACAAAAAGAGAAAAAAAGTATTCCAAGCAAAGCGAAAATATTTTTGCAAGGAAAGAGAAATTCAAATCCCAAAAGACAAAACCCTCAACGAAACTTCATACGACATCAACAGAAAACTGCAAAAAAAAACAGAAGAACAAAAAAAGTTATTTGGACGACTTTAAGACCAAATCCCATAAACAAACTCACTGACAATATAAGCAAGATAAAGACAAAACTGGAAAATCTATACAAAGTTTGGCTAACTGCCTGGCTGGGCTGGCTGGATTGGTTTTAGATTTATTTTGCTGCCTTTTTGCCACTCAACCATGATTGGTTTTATGGTCCCCTAAACTAAAACTTTCGATGACTTTTATGGATGTTTCCATGGCAATATGAGTTTTTCATCCACGCAAAATGGCCAAATGCTGTAGTGTTCCTCAGTTTTTATACGCTTATTAGCCAATTAAGAAATGTTCTATGCGTAGTATAATATTTTGTTTTCCTGTTCAATAAATAAATCAAATAAAGGCGGGGGTACAGGCAAGTCTAGCGTGTCTGCGAGAAAGTACTTAATGGCTGTTGATAATCATGTCAAAAGTGATGAAATTATTGCAATAGATTGCCAACAATTGGAAACAATACCCAATAAGTCATGTATGGATTTCACGGATATGGATGTATCTTTATACGTTAAGGTTCACAGCATTCCATTGAAGAATGATGGGCAGGTGGCTAATGAAATTGTCAAATTTCCAAGGATACCAACCCACATGAAATCCAAAAGCGTCAAATGCATTCCACAAAAATCGTTGTTTGGGGTACATTTGAATCCGGCGCCGTTATCGTCCATATTTTTTGAAAACGCCATCACTTTCAATAGCGAACACTATATGACAATGATTAAGAACAAATCTGATCTAAAAATTCATTCAATTTTATTTTTCAGGCCTGTAGAGAGCTTAGCTTTACATATTTAATAGAGTTCTGCAGAGATGGAAGCAAATAATAATCTTCAGTTAAGTAAGGTCTGGGCTTGATGGTGGATTTCTACTGAACAACTTAACTCAATTCAATCTCTCTAATGGTTGACAGTAGACATATATGCTGAAGTTCTCCTAACCCTTTAGACACATATTATTTGGTTTTTAAAATCAATCCTGGTTTTGGTACCATTTGCTAAGCTCTACGTTGCTTCGTTCATGATCTTTCTCACGCTTTATTAACGTACGCGATACAGTTTTTTTCGAAGAGCTCATGAGTTCAATTCTCAGCTCTGACGTCTCAAACATAACGAAGTATGAAAAAAATATTTCTTTCGGGGACTTTCACTCAACAGTCTTCTGGCAAAAAACTCTGAAAGCAAAATAAAATTGACATGAAATGATTCTCAAAATCTGTCGTTCGACATTAAGGTATCGGTTCTGCTACTCATGGATAAGATTAACACACACAACATGGGTGTAAGCCGCTGTAGTCTAGTAGGTACACTACTTTGCTTATTAGACGAAAAGCCAGGGTTCGAACCCCAGGCCAGACATCAAACTAAAGTACAAAAAGTATTTCTTCGGCGACTTCCTCTCAACAAATTTCTGGCAAAAACTCTGAGAGTAAAATAAAATTGCCATGAAAAGTTTCTCAAAAATTTGTCGGTCGGAGTCAACTTTAAACTGTAGGTCCTGCCACTCATGAATAAAATTAACACACACAACATAGGTGGTGTAAGAAGCTAGGTTGTAATCCTGAATGAAGGGTTGTAATAAACAATTAGGTGAGGATTGGTTTGATGAAGTTGCCACTTATAAAAGCGATATTAAATCTGTAAATGAAATAATAATTTTGCAATCAAATCAAACCATATAAACTTGAAAATATTGAATTTTACCACTGCTGCGTTGATGAATACATTTTAAGTTGACGCGCACTACAGTGCTACTACTTTATAACATGGAGTCTCTCACGCCAACTCGAGGATTTGGATTATGCGTACTAAGCTAAGAATATTCAACGTTTGTGTGAAGCCAACGTTGCTATGTAGTAGCGAAACTTGACTTATATCTAACACCATTACGTAAAAACTTCAGGTATTCATCAATAAATGCCTGAGAATCATATGTGGAATATTCTGGCCCAACACAATCAGCAACGCAGATCTCTGGACCCTTACAGAGGAGGAACACATACAGAAGTAGATCAAACAGAAAAAATGGGGGTGGATAGGCAATACATTGAGAAAGAAGCCCGACAGTATTACAAGAATGGCGCTAGAATGTAATCCCCAGGGCTCAAGAAACCGTGGCAGACAAAAAAACACCTGGAGACGCACGGTCCTTCCAGCACTAACACTAAATGACCTGACATGGTAAGGCGCAAAAACATCAGGGGAGAATCGTGTCAGATGGAGATACTTTGTGGAAGTCATATGCTCCCGAGAGGTGTAATGAAAAAAACGCACTACAGATAATAGAGGAGGGAAACAGTAGTGTTTCACTAACTGTCACTTCATTCATACAGCCTATTTATAACACAAGCAGTATTAGTGGTGAGTGAAGCAAGTTCATAATTTTGACTGAAGTATGTATGTTCATGGGTGGTGCGATAGGCTAAGTAAGAGTCCTGACTAAAGGATTGCAATCACTACTTAAGTATTGACTTACAATTGCTTCCAAGCCTTATAAAGATAAATTATTTTAAAATCAAGCGTGACATAAGACAATCTGCCATGCATTGAAGTCGCCGTAGTCTAGTAGGTAGTGTGTAGGCTTATTAGACGTAAAGTCAGGGTTCGAGCCCCAGGCCAGACATCAAAACAAAAATACAAAAAGTATTTCTTCGGCGACTTCCACTCAGCAGATTTCTTTCAAGAACTCTGAGAGTAAATAAAATTGCCATGAAAAGTTTCTCAAAAATCTGTCGTTCGGAGTGGACTTTAAACTGTAGGTCCCGCCACTCATGTATAAAATTAGCACACACAACATAAGTGGTGTAAGAAACTAGGTCGTAATCCTGACTGAAGGGTATGTATGTATGTATGCATTGAAGGTCATCTCCACAAATTAGCTAGACGTAAATAATACTTTCTCTGTTAAAACGATAATCGAAAAATAATCACTTATACGTCTCCGGCAAGAGCAATTTGAATTAAAAAAAAAAATTTGAAATTATTGTTCAAGGCATTAAAGGCTGGAATATTAGCCATTTGCCATACCAGTTGATGACCTAAAAAATTTGTTTAAATTTTTGGATATTAAAGGTTAACTACTACCTGCCACAACTAACCAGTTTTTTAGTTTTCCCAAGTCATTATCCTTGGCCCCGGATAAACCTTATGCGTATGTACTTATGTGTATGCTTTCACAACAATATTGTGGGGTTATGGAAAAAGAGAGGAAACATTAAAAATATTATGGCCCTAATGTGTTTTCTTTGAAAACTTTGTTACAAAAAAAGGACAAAAAAATAACCGAAAAATAATGTTTTTATCCAAATTGTTCTCAAGATTGTTTAGTAAGGTGCTGCTGCATTGGGGGCTTTTTTCTAAATCTTCTATTTTTTTTAGAAATTTTTTTTGGAAATTGTTTTCCTTACTTTTGAAGTTGTTGCTGTTCATGACGTTACGGTTTTGAATAAAATAAACGTGGGTTTTTTTCCTGCTTTTTTGTTAAAGATTTTTGGTTCCTTTCATTCACTTTTTTTATGGGTTTTGCTTTGTATTTTTTCTTTTTTTTCTTTTTTTCATTTTTGCTTTAAACTGATGTAGCGTATGACATCTAAATATAAGCACACACATACATAGAAGATTTATTTGACCTTTGTCACATTATTTATCTTACTTTGGTTTGAATTTTTTATTTATTGCCCTAGAAAAAGAGAAAAAAACAAAAAATAAAAGCACAAAGCAAATCACAAAACACGAAGCGTAACGTAAACAACAAAAAAAGTTGTTTTTATATGCTCTTGTTTGTTTATATCACCACCACCACCATATATTTCCATTCACTTCACTACATCTCTGTCAGAGATGGTCTTAATGGACACAAAACACATGTTGTTTCTAAACTTAAAAAAAAATAAAATTTTTCCAAAAAAATTTTCAAATTCGTGGTAGACATCTCATTCTGTTCCTAATTTACAATAAAATGACAAAAAAAAAATTAATAAAACCCAGCCTAAGGACTTCTCTAGTCGACCTTTACTTACCCCAAAAAATTCTCTTCTATTTCATTCGGTTTTCTAAAAGCCTTGCGTTAGATTGTTTCATTGCCACCAACAGCTGTCAGTTATACCCTATAATCAGAATATGTTTGTATTGTTATACACAAATATGTGTGCGTGTGTGTTTGTGTGTCTGTGGATTTGTGTCTCCATTTTAAATGAAAGAGGAAGAATGTCAAGCCTCAAGCATATCAATATTCCAAACTGGCATAGAGATAAAGTCTAAATGGTTTTGTATATTCCTTTGCCCTCCTGTTGTTGGCTATCTGTTGTTGTTGTTGTTGTTGTACTCCTTTGTATTTTAAAATGAATTTTGTGGCCAAAATCTTCATTTAGCCTTTTGCATTGTCTTTATTGATATGGTAACTGTTATTACTGTTATTGTTGTGGTTGTTGTTGTGGTTGTTGTTACGACTGTCGTACGCATTGTCCTTAGAGGCAGAGCGATGATAATGAATAAAATTAATGAAATTTATTCAAATTGAATTTCAATTTATTTGGTGATTAGAAGGAAGCCGACACAACAACCTGAATGGAAGGATTGATTCTAACAATAATAACAAAACTAATGGAAAATGAACGCAAAGACAACCGTCATTAATTATTTAGGTTATGTAAACATTTCCCTTAATAAGTAAGAAGAAATGAATTAATTTTTCCAGGGATAACTAAGAAAATTTGAGAACGCTTTCTAAAAGCATTAGGCGATCATGTCTTCTGACAGTATTTAACAGTTTTGTGAAGGCTTTACTAACATAGATACTCTCCTAAATTTGACAATTTCTCTTCGAAAAAGTCGTAATCCTATTTGAAATGGCCTCTGGCGTATTGCTTCTGGGTTAATGCTGATTTTATTAGTTTCCTTGATTTACCGTAAAATCGTCGATGTCGACCTTTACATTAAAAGTGATATTTTTAACCGTGCAACGGTAATATATCATAGCATGTGAGGGCTATGAAGTCGCCGTAGTCTAATAGGTAGTGTGTTGGATTATTAGACGTAAAGCCAGGGTTCGAGCCCCAGGCCAGACATCAAAACAAAAAACCAAAAAGTATTTTTTGGGCCACTTCCTCTCAGCAGATTTCTGGCAAAAACTCTGAGAGTAAATTAAAATTGTCATGAAAAGTTTCTCAAAAATCTGTCGTTCGGAATCGACTTTAAACTGTAGGTTCCGAAACTCATGTATAAAATTAACACACACAACATAAGTCTTGTGAAAAGGGAGTAGGTCGTAATCCTGACTGAAGGGTTGTAATAACCAATTATATATGTATATGTATTCCTAACCGTGGATCGGTAATGAATCGCAGCATGTTAAGACAAGATTCGAATGTATTCAGCTTTAAAGCATTAAAAGCATTAGAAGTTGTTTTTGAAGATCTATTGTCCGAATTTTACAATACTTTTAACAGAATAAAATAATACCCACAAGATAAAATCAAGCAACACAACTAACAGCATTCAAATTGTACTGTACGAAGAATTAACCAAACAACGAGATAGAAAATACTGGAATAAGAACAAACCAAATAACAAACAATACACATAGAAAGATCTCGAAGTTGCCAGACATAAAATAAAAGAGTATAAATAGAGCAAAGGGTAGCGTTGCCAGTTAGTTCCGATTAGAACGTTGCTTGCGGCAATTTGGATGCTGCGATTGATCACAAGCGGTAACAACTTCAATCGTGTTAACCTCAACATGGACTTGTTTTCATGGTCACAGATGAAACGGCCGTGAAAACAATGGCTTTCCAAAGGGTAAAAGAATCAATAGCGAATACTAAGCCACCTCATTCAGTCGAATGAATAATAATAGTGATACCCTATGCAAATTGCAGGCATTACATAAGATCGCTTGGTGGGTTTTTGTTTACGTCGTCTAGAAGTGATGTATTCAGATCACCGCTATTGGATTATTGTTTATGTCATATAAAAGTGACAGAGCACTGCGAGCATACGATCTGAAGTACAGCCTATAATATACATAGGGTATCCCTATAATATCTACCCCATACCTGGCAAGCACAAGGTGTTCTGTGGTGCCAGTTAGGATAGTACTTGATACGCGCTCATATATATTTGCTAATGAAATACATACATATTCCATTCTTCTCATCGCATAATATTTATTTATTATCTTGATGCGATATCTACTCTGAACAAATGTTCTTTGAGCCCATAAAGTTTGGTCTGAGGACATATTCTGAAGAGTTTTCTACTTGACTGAAATCTGTACCCAAGGTAATTACGTTTTCTCCTACTCAATCGTTCATTATAACCCTACCCTTCTCATGTGTGTTAATTTTATCCATGAATAGCCGGGCTTGAAGTTTAAAGTCGGCTCTGAACGTTAGATTTGAGAACTTTACCGCGGAAATCTTATTTACTGCCAGATTTTTTTCATATTTCGTTCAGTTTCAGACATTTGAGCTGGGGTTTGAACCATGGTCTCGCCTCTAATAGGCCAACACACTACGGCGACTTCTAATGAAATTACCATCCAAACATTTTAAAGAGAAAATAGTTCTTTTTTTGTATCAGCACCATGTACTCATATAAGTGCACACATATGCAGACTGGAATGCAAAAATTCATGAATTGGGCTGTAAACTATTCTCTTATATTTCGTTTTCTCCTAATTTAGGATAGAGTGACCAATCGTATTTCAAACAATTATATTTTGTTGATCTCGTAACATCTACTTTTTGGTCGGAAATAACGAAATTGAAAAAAAGGTTCGACAGAGTCTAAAGAGTGCAGAGGAATATGACTTCATCAAGAGATATCATAAGGTCTGATCACATCTCTGCCCTAGTAATCCATATGTATGCACCATAGTTCAAAAGAAGGTTTTCTACAGCGTAATGTTTTCAGTGTAATAGATTAGAAGTCTGATTGAAAACACGCAACTATTTTTTTCAGCGGGAGAGACATATTTGAAAACGTTGGAATTCTAATAGAATTACACAGGATCCGATAGAAGGACAAATTGACACAAACTGTATATGAACTAGCTCTAGGCATATATATGGGTTGACAAATTCATGTGTAAAAATAAAAAAAACTTCATTTCAATAAGAAGTTTATGGCCTCATAATAAATTACATCGAGGATAACGATGGATAAAGATGGATTTGGCAATTGTTTGAAGTCATAGTCTAGTAGGTAGTATGTTGGCTTTTTAAGCCAAGACACAATTCTGATATCTCCAAAACAAAACGAAATATGAAAAATACAGTGAGCGTCAAAAGTGAGTAAACACCACTGAAATAATTCATTTTCTTAGGATAGCGAGAAAAGTAAATATACTAAATAAAAGTAAATAGTCGAATAAATTTCCAAAAATAAAAACGTTTAAAATGTTAAAACAAAAAACAATTCATTATAAGAGAACTTTTTTTATACTTAAGAACATAATAAAAAATTTTAAATTATAGTGGGTGTTACGCTCACTGTATTTCTACGGCGACTTCCTCTCAGCAGATTTCTTCCAAAAATTTTGAGAGTAAATAAAAATTGCTTTGAAAACGATTTTCAAAAATCTGTCGTTCGGAGTCGCCTTTAAGCTGTAGGCCTGCGCCACTCATGTATAAAATTAACACACGGAACATAAGTGGTTTGAGAAGCTAGGTCGTAATCCTGACTGAAGGATTGTAATGATCAATTATGTATGTATGTATGTTAACAAATAAAAGAACTGAATATCTAATCGTAAGGAAAATGAGTGTCAGAAATGAACTTCTTCTATAGTATCTGCTAACTGTGTTATTACAACTTCCTGAGTTTTGTTACAATTTCATCAGCAAATAAGCCTCAAATAGGTGTTTTATAAGGCCTACTATAATGCTTAACGTATCTTTTCAATTGCTTAAGTATCAAGAAATAACTTGTTTTTGTTAAACCACAAAATATTTTCTAATAAAAAAAAGAAAAAAGCTCTCATAGCTACTAAGTATGCCTTAAACTACGCACTTGAAACTTATTTGAAATTTTTGATATTGCAGTTGATATTTTTATTATCACAATAAAAATATTTTCCTATCCCCTTCCTTTGCCCTTCCTTTCCCTATTTTTTAAACTTTCATTGAGAAAATTTTCAAATTTTAGTTTTTAAGAGCCATAAAAAGGTGTTTAAAACTTTATTATTGAAAAAATCTGCAAGAAAAGAATACAAAATAAGAGAACAGAAATACGAATAAAGGAAAAACTTTTATGTAAAATAAGGAAACTTTTCTTTTCTATTTTTTTCCTATTTTGCCTCTACCAGATGATGACATTTTGATATACAAGAATACAGAATACTGTGCTGTACTGTAGCGGTAGCGGTAGCAGCAGACATAGTGAAAAGCAAAGTATTTTACTGTCTATCATCTCTAATAAATTGTCAAAAAGGTTATCAATGAGTTAGAAAACGTTGTTTTTTCAAAAATTTTGTTTTCTTATGAAAATAAAGTTGAAATAACTTTTAATGCCTGAAATGGCTGTTTCGTTACGGCCATTGCCTGTTGTCCTTCCCAAACTCTTGCACACGAATAAACAAAATTTTCCATTTGATCAGGCATAAAGACCAAAAAAAACAGAAAATTTAATGGCATTGAATATTTAAGTAATTACAAACGAATTTGTTTACAAGAATTCAAAGTATTATTATTATTATTATTTTATAATCAAACTTTTTCATTTTAACATTTGACCTCAAATTTAAGCCATTTACTTCAGCATACAGACAGACATACCATACAGTCACTGTGCCCTTCCATCGTAGCAATTATCCCCAACGTTCGTTGAGTAATTAAAACATGCCTTTATTGGCCTTAAAGTAATGCACAGTTAATCAAATGAATAATTAATGAAAATGTTTATCAAAACGTCTAACAACAAATTCTAAACTTTTAACCTTCAAATCCTATTTCTTTTTTTTTAAATTCTAAATTGCGTCGCAACATTATTTGAAAATTCGTTGACGGAAAAGTCAACTTTTTCAATCAGTTAGGCACGTTAAAATATTTTTTTTTCGTAGGCAGCAAATCCTTTCTATTAAGCTATGAAAAGGATTAGAAGCGGGTTTCTTCTTAATGATCAGCATGATTTTAGAGCTTAAGCAACCATGACCAAATTTTTTTTTCATGACATGTGTATCAGATTCCCATCGTTCCCCTCTCAAAACTAATTGAAAATGAGCTGAATAAGGCCAATTGCGCTCAAGAGCTTGGATATTTATAATTTTTTTCCCTTTTTTTTGGCACTGTTATGTTCAATCATATTCAAATTGAAGCTGATACTAATATTGTGATTGAAGTCGCCGTAGTCTAATAGGTAGTGTGTTGGTTTGTTGAGGACGTGATGCCACTGTTCCAACCGCAGATCAGACATTTCCAACAAAACGAAATATGAAAAAAATTTCTTCGGCGACTTCCTCTCAACATATTTTTGACAAAAACTCTGGGACTAAATAAAATTGCCATGCAAAGCTTCTCAAAAATCCGTCGTTCGAAGTTGACTTTAAACTCTATGTTCCCCCATTCATGTATAAAATTAACACCCACAGTATAAGTGGTATGACAAGCAAGGTAGTAATCCTGACTGCAGTGTTGTAATGACCAAATTATGTATGTATGTACTGGTACCTAATTATGTTCAAATCAAAGTAGAGCCTCAGTTGCATTATATTGCTTCTTAATATTGTAATTAGGCGTATACACGTATATTGTGACCATTTATTGAAGGAAATATTACAAAACCTTTCCAAAAGTTGTCGTCAAACAAAGAGCCACACAAATATGTACCTAAGGGCTGGCTAAGGTAGTATCCAGAATGTGGCACGCAAATTTCAAGTTTATGTTCGAAACTTTGATTCAAAATATCTTTCACAATCGGCTGACGAACTCAAATATACAAACAGCTATACAGATTGGTTTTGAGAGGAAGATTTTTTAATGAAACACAGGTTTTTACTCAAAAATCTTTTTACAACGTATTCTCCTCTGAGCTCTATACACTTTGCCCCACAATTCTTCAATTTTTAATTTTTCTCTTCGATTTGTCGATATAAACAAACTAAATTTTTCGTGAAATGATTTCATCATTGAAGTCAGATCTTTTTGCGCAGTACAATTTCAGGTTTGATAACAAGAAATAGTCACTCGCGGCTTAATCCAGGGATTAGGATTTTTGACAAAGTAACTGCACATGTTGTAATGCAAATTAACTTTTTTCCTGCCAAAAACGTATAGTTTTTTTCATTTTTTTCTCATTAAATTTCTTAAATGAAATAAGTTGATTAATTTACCTTTTTGAAGGTGGTCAATGTGGATCTTAATTGACTTAATTTGCTAACATATTTATCGAGATTTCTGTGGCATCGATTCGGCCCACATTGCAACAGATTGTTTTTGTTGTTGTTTGATCTCTAGAATAAGGTTGTTTAGCTTATTCTGAATCAAACCTCTAAGCCACGATAGAAGTCATCTCTAGCACTTTTTATCACCAATAGATGGATGATTTTTTCAGTTACAGAGGCCACAACTGGTCTTCCGCGAAGAAGCCTCACACACCATATTGTTTGTGAAACTTTTATACATGATTGGCGAGATCTATAGTTTAATATCGAACTCGAACAACAGATTTGAGAAACTTCTGTACGGCAATTTTATTTACTCTCCGAGTTTTTGCCAGAAGTCTGGTGAGAGAAAGTCGCCGAAGAAATTCTTTTTATTTTTCGTTTTGCTGGAGATGTCTGAACTGGGATTTGAACTACAGACTTTCGTCTGATAAGTCTACCAATTAGAATACGGCGTGAAGAATGATTTCTAATCGCTGGAATGTAATTGCATTCAAGGATAGTTTTTGTAATTAAAAGCAGTTGAAAATACAGTGTGCGTCAAAAGAAACTGTACATTAAAAAATATACATTAATAAATTACCGTTATTTTAAAATTGAAACAAAAAATTATAAAAAATTTCGAAATATTGTCCAATTTTTTCGTGCACTCTCCTTAAGTGGTAAAATTTGAGTTTGGTGATTGTTAGAATTTTATCCTTAGTGTACAGTTCCTTTTGATGCTCACTGCGTGAATTGAATAGTCGAGAATCACGTTTTGAACAAATTTCTGTTAAGAATTTATCTGTTGTGGCGTCCCTATGTTATATGTAATGGTATGACTTGCTAAAAATTACAAGCAGACAAGGGTTTACTGGTAGGATTTGGAAAATGTGCAACATGCGAAGGAAAATGATCTGAACTCTGAGTAGGATCAACGATTCTAGAAATGGCAGAACGAAAGAAAGAAGTAAACCTCATATGCCCAAAACGATTGTAAATATTATGGCCAGCGGGAATCGAATGACCTCTTGTTTATTCTTTTCAAGGATAATCCTTGAAAATTACGAAATCTATATTCAAATTAATACCACGTGCAGGAGAAACTAACGTGCAGGAGATAAATAACAATCAGCCGTTGTAACCCATTGATTAGATTTACGATCTAGCTTCTTACACAACTTTGGTTGCGTATTTTTATTTTAACAGTATAGACCCCGTCCCTGTAGGGTCTACACTGTAACGTCGAAATTGAATGAAAGATTTAAGAAGATTTTGAAAGGAACTTAGTTAGTCTCAGATTATTTGCCAGAAGTTTGCTAAGAATAGAACGTCGAAATTAACATTTTTTTTCTGACATTTTTGAGATCTCAACTCTCATTTAAAAAACCAAAACAGTTCGTAGACTACAGCGACGTCATTTTAAAGAATAACGAACGCAACTTCACTATTTATGTCTTTAGGATGCAAGGTAATCCAGCGAAGTACGGCCCAGGGTAGTATGCAACAAACTTAAGTGGTTTTCAGTGGAAATTATATCTTAAAGATTGGTTAAAAATTTCTTATTTATTTTAGTTAGGAACTGCTAACATGAATCTATTTCGTACTAAGAACTCCTATTATTTTACTTAACATGGTTCTGTATTTAAACGAACATTTCAATACAATTATTTCCCTATGCTCGTTGTAGCAAACCTTAGTAACTCTTTTGTTGGCCTAAAAAAAAACAAAACAAAACTTTTAGCAAATATTTGAAGGACAGTGCCTTAATTCTCCTAGAATTCTAATTAACAACTTATGGCCTGTTGTTGTCACTTTCATTAGAATAAGAGACAGACACACAGAAAAAAAAAACAAAAACAAAATGAGAAATTGTCGTCTATTTGCTTAAAATATTACCAACCATTTGAAGCTAATGGCTAACAACCAAAAGAAATGGAATGCAAAGAGATGACCAATTCGTTATTCTGCTGCTGAAAAGGGCTAATTTTTGTTTAAGCAGTAATTCGTGCCTTACTCGCACTAAAGGCCAGTAAACAAAAAAAAAAAAAGCAGAGAAAAAAATTGAAAAAAATTACTTACAAATGCTACACAAAACATTTCCATGAGATTTGTATAGAAAACATGGCAGGAAAAACCACATTTTGCTGTGAATATATTTTTAATATTAAAAGCATCAGAGGATAGGATAGGATAGGAAAAAAAACATTGAAAAACTAAAAAAATGAATGTGAAATAAATTAGTGCAGGAGTGAGTGAGTGAGTGAATGAATGACTGGACGCTTTTAGCCCTAAACGAAAAACTCATTAATTATTCATTAGAAGTTATTGTAGTTAAACTATCCAAACCACTACGGCTAAAGCTGCCTGCTACCACTCAGTCACTATACAAATCCAACAACAACAACAACATTCAATTTTACCGAACAGTTGTTGCTATAATAACATTATTGAAATACAGTTAAAACAGGTGGGTAAATTGAAAATGAATTAAAATTTAAGACTCTAACTCAGCATATTAGATGAACATTACATGTTCAAAAAAAAACTTTAACAAACTGTTCAATTCCACTACTTAGATTAGATCCTTCAAAACAGAGAGGAAAAATGGAACAAAAATCCTTCTCATATTTACATGTTTACCTACCTACATATACATGTACATACGTACATATGTATGCAGAAAGTTCAAAACCTTTTTTTTGCTCTTTAGTGACTATAAATACAAATACGTATTGAAAATTTTAGTTTAGTTTTTCCCAACATTACAAATACATATGCTATGTTAGGGTGTGTGTGTGGATATTTAAACTTATACAAATACACACTCTTACAGGCATTTAACAATTTTCTAATATAATGGGTTTATAAACCTTTTAACGTATGCAAAAATCCATATAGTTTTTGTTGAGTTCATATCTTTACTTACCTCTCTCCCACCCATACAATTTCCAATTGTTTGTATGTATTTTTTATATGTATACACGAGTGTAAAGGTGTATGTTTATTTGTGTGTGTATTTACATGAGCTTTTGGTAGTAAATAAATATACAAAATATCATCCGAAAAAACATTTTAGATTCTCTACATACATCATTATGATCTGAAAAATACAGGGGATTTTAAACAATAAAATCATTTCAGGCATAAGACCTATTTTATGTTCCACGGATGTCGTTGTGTTTCTGATGATGTTTTAAACTGTATGAACTATACATGAATCAGACAATGAATTTCATCCTCATACACTTTCTTTTCTGGTTTTAGCCCCAAGTAACTATTCATAAAGCATTTCAATGTAAATACAAAATAATAGTCCTTCATTACCCACTCCGGCAACGGAAGTCGAATCTGAGGGAATGTGTAAAATTTTCGTCATGGTATTTGAAGTGGATTTTAAGAGATCGCGTTCGTTTTGTAGTTAGTGTGTTGGCTTTTTAGACATGAGGCCACGGTTCACACATCAAAACGAAAACACGAAAAAATATTTCTTTGGAGACTTCGTCTCAGCAGATTTCTGGAAAAACCTCTGAGAGTAAATAAAATTGCCATGAAAAGTTTATCATTCGGTCTATCGTTCGGTCCCGCCACTCATGTATAAAATTAACACACACAACATAAGTGGTGTGAGAAGCTAGGCGGTTTACAGTTAGTTAGGTCAATACACGCGTTTAGTCAGACAATTATGTATGTACAGTGAACGTCAAAAGCAACTGCATACTATGGAAAAAATTCTAACATTCACCAAACTCAACTTTTACCACTTAAGGAGAGCGTCCTAAAAAATTTGACAATATATCGAAATTTTTTGTAATTTTTTTTGTTTGTTTAAATTATAAAAACTGGCAATGAAACAATTTTAAAATAAAAGTAACAGTAATTTATTACTGCATATTTTATTTAATGTACGGGTTCTTTTGACGCTCACTGTATCTATGTAATCATCTCCAAATTATTTATTCAGAATCTACACCAGCGAAAATCATAGAATATTCAGTCAGCACAATTTGGTGGGAAAGTGTAGAACGCTATGATCAAAGTTCTTCAACAACTATACTTCCTAAAATAAGCCAAGGCGTTTTCAGAGACGAAATTGTTTTCAAACAACGGCAGATGACAAAGCAATATGACCTGCTACACTGGTTCAATCGCTTGCTTAGCTGGAAACGCATGCCTAATGAAAATTTCTAAAGCCATTTCTAGGCTTTTTAAAAGAAGACAAAAAAGAGTTAAAAGAAAACCCACGACAGAAGCAGTACTAAATATAACTGAGGCAATGTTCCGCTAAAATTTCGTATACTACACGTTCCCCTTACAAGTTCTTAGCTCCCTTACTCTGACAATTGTATTGAATATCAAACATTATTTATTCTACTTACTGGCCTTAAATGATTTATCCTTCCATCTTGACAGACAGGAATCTCTTACTCTTAGACTCGAGCTGCTAGTTTAAATACCATATCATCAATTCAGTGTAACATTAAAAGAAGTCGCCATAGTCTAGTAGGTAGTGTGTTGGCTTTATAGTCTTCTGGCAAAAAGTCTGAGAGAAAACATTCCTATCAAAAATTTCTCAATAATCTGTAGACGATAAGAACACTAAGATCCAATAATTACTACACCGTAGTCTAGTAGGTATTGTGTTGGCTTTGTAGACGCGAGCCTGTGGTTCAAACGTCAGCTTAGGCATCTCATACAAAACCAGTTTTGAAAGAATATTTCTTTGGCGACTTTCTATCAGTAACTTCTTCTGGCAAAAACTCTGAGAGAAAAAAAAAATTATCATGAAAAATTTCTCAGTAATCGGTCAACGATAAGAACAATAAGATCCTGTAATTATTACACCGTAGTCTAGTAGGTAGTGTGTTGGCTTATTAGACGGGAGGCTGCTAGCATCTCGAAGAAAACCAAATTTGAAAAATATTACTCCGGCGACTTCCTCTCAGCAGATTTCTGATCGATTTTAAATGTAGATCCCGCCGCTCAAGAATAAAATTAACACACATAACATGAGTGGTGTAAGAAGCTGGGTTGAAATCCTGACTAAAGTTTTGTAATAACCAACTAAGTAAGTAAAGAAAAGAGGTGGTAAGAAAACCTATTTAAAATTCAAGGTATTCCTAATAAGTATGGTTCGCACTCAAACAAACGCTTTTAATTGAATTCAAGCATCAAAAGTTGTAAACAACCTTAAAAAAGTAATATAATGCCACATGGATTGCCACTTAAAAATTTTATTAAAAGATAAAAGAAAGAATTCCTTTAAATGACTGCCGTGTTTCTAAAATTCTAAAACGTATTTTCTCTACAAGTGTTGTGCGAGGCTTAAGGGTCAGAAGTTTTATGTCGGTTTAAATACATACAAATAAACTTGGAACTCACACACACACAGACACACACATACATACACTCGCATTTAAACCTGTTTAAATAAATTGAATCATAACCTCTACAACAAACAAAACAACAAAAAAAGAATAAAGTAAAGCACGGAAATAAAAGAGAAAAAGAGAGTCTGAGAGTGTTGCACGAATACCAAACAACAGAGAAATACCCGTAACGCATAACAAAGTTAAGGATTTATGGGGGAAAACAACTCATTTTATATGATGATGGCTTATGAGACGTAACCGTTACCGTTACCGTCGTAACATTTGAATCCATACTCGCATTCTATCTCTCTCTCTCTCCGTCGTATAACTTTTCATTTAATTTTCCGCCGTGGGCCGGAGGTTAAATATTTGTTTGCGTGTGTGTTTGTGTGTTAGAGTCAGTCTTTTTAAACAGAATTTTAAGACGGTTTTATATGAAGTTAATGCGGTTAAAATGTTAAATTTTCTACCTTTTTTCTTTCTTTCTTCGCTACATGTCCTTGGTTGTTGGTTGTTATTTTGTCATGGCGTTACTGTTTTCATAAAGTGAAAACGGCTTGAAATTTTCATATAAGAACGTTGTCTGTCTTGCATACGGGAGGTTGAGAAAATATTTCTAAGCAAATCATTTTTATAAAATAACTCGGCGGTTATGTGAAGCAATAAAACGAATATGGGTGGTTTTATTCTAAAACGTTTGGGAGATTTACAACTGAGTACGGGTTTTAGGAATTCGTTTGTGAAAGTAAAATAACCCCCACACATAAATTTGTTTAAACTCACCTTCGCTCGTATGTTCTTGGAAGAATGTTGCTTTTTTAGAACCTTTTTGTGATTGCCATTACAAAGACTGACAAACGAAAGTCTATGGAATCTGTGTAGTTGCGTGCCACATTGTCATAACGCCTGTGCTTACTCAACCTCTGACATCAAAGTGGGTTTATTAAATGCCATTCAAGGTAACTTTATGTCGTCAATTTTAAGCATATGCGTAAACATTCATTCTATAACTGTTTAAAGGTAAATTGAATTTTGGCGTTAAAAAAATCAAGGTGATTAATTTCATACACACCCACCTTTCTTTTTTCTAAAAGTCAAAAAGATAAACTTGTTAGCCTTGGTATTAGGCCTTAATATGTTAATATTTCATTATTTATTATGCAACGGTTATTTAAAATTAATATTCTTTTTCATTTCAGGGCCATACCGGACCCCATGGACCGGCCGGTTCCAAAGGTGAACCCGGCCAACCAGGTATACCCGGTCTATCGGGTACCCCTGGTGCACCAGGACTTAAAGGCGATCGTGGTTTACCGGGTGAAATCGGACCAATGGGCCCACCCGGATCTCCGGGGCAAATTGTTTATGCCGATACACCGTTCGGTTTGCAGAATACCACACAGTGTACGTGTCCCGCTGGACCGCCGGGTCCCATTGGACCGCGCGGCCCACCTGGCTATGATGGTACACCCGGTTTGAACGGTGAGCCGGGTCCAGCTGGTTCGATCGGTTTGACCGGCCTGCCTGGTGGTAAAGGCGAGAAAGGCGAAAAAGGTTTGCGTGGTTTGGCTGGCCCGAAGGGTGATCGAGGACCTGAGGGTCCACCAGGACAGGCCTTTTTCGCTGGTGGTTTCGAAGGCATGGCTATGAATGGCACTAAAGGTGACAAGGGCGACAAGGGTATGCGTGGTCGTCGCGGCAAACCGGGAACAGCTGGACCAATCGGACCTCCGGGCAAACCAGGTCCAATGGGCGAAATGGGACATGCGGTAAGTAAATGAACAAAATTACTCTATTTAAAGTATTAAAAATTCTCCTTTTAACCATGAACTATGGACAGTTTCACTCAGCATTAGACTTTTAGTCATACTTTTTTATTGATTACATCAAGGGGCAGAATAAATTTTTTTCAATAGCTGTTGCCAGTCATTATGTTTGAATGAATTGCTAACAGTTCTAAGTAAAACGAATCAGGAATTTCTTATAAACTCTGGAACGAACGGGACAATACATAGGGACAATACGTAGACTATACGACTTTTATGTAAAGCTTTTCGAATACTTTATGTAGTTAAAACAACTTAATAGAGTTTTTAACAACATGTTGGGGAGTGTTGTCATGAACAAATCGGTTGTATTCCGAACATCTTCCCTATAGAACCGTTTTAGTAATATCATAAGCAGAACATTTAATATTCGGCATAGGGGCTTCAATTACTGACTCAAGTACTTTCATACTTAGGTAGGCAATACTGTGATTTAATATACACGAATCCTTCTACCTACATATGTTCGTTTATAAGCTGCGGTTTCAAGATCTCTAAAAAATTTATCAAGTTCTTCTTTAATATGACAATCATTATGCCTTTTATCATCCGAATTAGTTTTTGTAAGCAAGTATTGGCTTCTGGTGCACATATTTTCTTGCTTTCATTTTCAAATTTTTAACAATGGATTTGGGAAAATAATTATTCTTGACCTTTTGCCAGAAGACTGCTAACAGGAGGGTGTTGAAAGAAACAATTGTTGTTGCAACCTTCCAGTAGAAGTACTTTTCAAAAGCAAGATGGACCTCTTTGGCTGACTAAGATATTTCAAATAGACCGTCCACCAAATATCACAGAAATTGTCATTGAATTAATTTTGTATTTGCATTCGAAATACATGTTACTTAGTACACAAAAAGCTGAGCAGACATGAGTCTCCAACAAATACCACAAATACAACACACTACCACACTAGACTACGTCGACTTCAATTGCTGTATGGTATGTGTAATATTCAAGAACACCGAAAAGCTAAAGCAGATAACAACGTTTCGAAAAGGATGAAGGCAACTTATTGATGATCTAAGCCCAGCATACAAACGGTTCACATTAGAAAAACGAGGATTTATGTTATGTTATGCTGATGATTTCAGCAATTATTGTCACAGTTTTTCTGCATTCTGATCAGCGTAATTGTAACTTTTCCTTTTTAAAATATACACATACATTATGGGCCATTACAACCCTTCAGTCAGGATTACTAACTTCTCACACCACTCATGTTGAGTGCGTTAATTTTATACGTGAGCGGCGGGACGTACAGTTTACCATCCACTCCGAACGATAGATTTTTTAGAAACTTTTTCATGGATATTTTAAGAATCTGCTAAGAGGTAGTAGCCGAAGAAATATTTTTTTCATATTTTCGTTTTGATGTCTGACCTGGGGTTTGACCCGCACATCTAATAAGCAGACACCCTACCCACTAGACAACGGCTTTAGAATTATTTTTCAATGAATAATCAATTACCGTTCACGGATTCTATGAAGGATAGCAAGAAATTTGCATGCTTCGAGAACACGAGGTTTATTGGTTTCACAGATTTTGTTGTTTAATTTTTAAAAATTTCTTCCTGCAGATAGCAAACTTTGTCAGCTGATATTAAATGCTACAATGTCGTGGCATAAATTTCAAGATAATAAAACAATTAACCTATCTAACACCAGTTAGAGATTCCATTGGTAGCAGAGTTTACGCTTTAACCCATAAACGAGAATGCTCCCTACACAACTCTCAGAGTTTTTGCCAGAAATTTGCTGAGAGAAAGTTGCCGAAGAAAAATTTTTCTTTTTTCCATAATTCGTTTTGATGTCTGACCTGGGATACGAATCCGGGTTTACTAGACTACTGCGACTTTCTTGTTAAAATAACTTTTTTAAATTACTTTCCATTCTTTAAATAAGCGCCCTATCGATAAATTAAAACCTTCAAGTGCTGATCCAAAAATCTTGTAAAAATTTTTATTAATTTTTACGTTCATATTGTTTTGTTTCTATGTAAAGAACACGTCTACACTTTACATACAGTACAAGAAAAAAGTCTACATACACTGCTGTCTGTATTCTCTTTCCCCGATTATTTTTATCAAATTAAGAAAAGTGTTACATCGTTTATTTAAACGGTTATAATAAAATATAACCTAGAAATTATTAGAAAAGAATAAAAAAAATCAGCGGGAAAAAACTCTACATATCTAAAACCATGTATGTAGACTTGTTTCTGCGACTGTTTATAAACTCCTTTATGAATATGAATTTTGATAGCATATTCGTTACAACTATTTTGGTTTTTTTTTTTTAATGAAAATAAATAAATAAAACATAGCATTTTATTTAATTGATTGTATCGAAAGTAATTCACATTTGATTTTAAATTTCATCGCATTGCTCTATGTATGTAGATCAGGAATCCCTTTAAATATGATTAAAATTTCATGGAAAATATTTCTTTTTTATGATTGCAATTCTAAACAATCAGCTGTTTTGTGTAAACGTATGAAACTTTTCAATAAAATTGTTAATACTTTATACTGTGTTTCATATTAATAACACATAGAGTTTGCTGTAGAGGAAAGGAGTGTTCGTACAGGCTTATAACCATCAACTGTAACAACCACATCAGCATTTTTTTTTTTTAAGTACAAAAAAATCTGACATCAACACACCCAAAATATAGATTGTCTCTATAAAAATTTATTAGAGATTTAGTTTTTTATTTTTTTATTTCTATTTTTTCCAATTTTTTTTTATGTATTTATGCCAGCATAAAAAATCCTATTTTTTTATTACGAAAATCTCTCCATAACTCCATAACAAACTGTGACAATGGCCTCTGTACTACGTAATATTATTTACTGTGATAAAAAATAAAAAAATTAGGAAAAAAGTTCTGGAAAAATTATTTTTAATGGAAAAAATTTTTTTTACAACACTACGCAACTGACCCCATAACTGGGTAAACAACAGCAGCAAGCATTTTCCATTGAAAAAGTGTACAAAAGTGAACAGACAGAGAGCTGCTACAGTTTTGCTATGACTGTGACTATGACAAGAACTACTACTACTACTGTTACTACTGCTTTATGGAAGTTCTAACATTACCCAACTATTTTCAAACCAAAAAAAAAAAAATGGAAAAAAATTTGAAAAAAGACTCAGAAAACTTTGCCTTTAGCGGCAACTGAAACTTGTTTATTTCATATTTAAATAAATAAAGTGGGCTACAGAAATTCTTGTCATTTTTTATTTTTTTCTCTTTCTATTCGTTTTTTTTTTCGCTACAGAAAGTGTGTTTAACATACAAACTTTTAAAATCCATCAGCTAAACTTAAATTCAGCATAAATCCTGTGAACAGCGAGCCACACAAAACAGAAAAAAAACGAAGAACGTAAGAAATATCTCTAGAGAATAGGACGGGTTTAAGATACCCTACCTTAGCCAATGTCTTGTAACGTCAGTTTACACTGTGGCTTAGTAAACGAGAAAAGCTGATGTACAATTGACTAATTGTGGGATAATACTTTATATCATGATATTGATATGACATAGTGCCGTTCTACTGTACTTCCTTTAATATAAGTAGGGCGACATGTAATACCTATTGCCCAAACAAACTTTCAAGCTTTTAACTCTTTACCCATTGCCTGATATGCTCGCAGATATTTTCTCTGGGCTTTAGTAGTAGCTCCAAGCTCCAAGAATTTGTACTCATCTTTTATTTTCATCATCTCAAAGCCTACATAATGGGTACAGGACAATCCTCATTCGGAACAAATGTTCTTTGAATCTACAGTGGCCTGTTAAAAGATCGCTTACTAACCTCAAAATATTTCGGCATAGTTTGATAGGCCCGAAGTTGCTATAATTTGTCAACAAAAGTATTGATTGCCTTAAATCCACTTGATTTGAGATCTCTCCTTATCCTTCCTTTTCTTTATCTTTCCCATTTCTGAAGTCGCTGTAGTCTAGTATTAGATACGGAATATCGATTCAAATCCCAGGTCAGACATCCCCATCTAAACTAAATATAAAACAAAATTTCTCCGGCGACTTCCTCTCGGCAGATTTCTGGCAAAAACTCTAAGAGTATAATAAAATTATCATGAAAAAGTTTCTCAAAAATCTGTCGTTCGAATCGGGACTGTAGATCCAGCCACTCATGTACAAAATTAACACATACAACATGAGTGGTGTGAGAAGCTATCTCGTAATGCTGACTGAAGGGTTGTTATTGACCAAACATGTATGTATGTATCCTCCCTTTCGTTGAGTATGTCTCGCCAAACATCTGTCCCCACTCTACAGAAAGTTTTTGGCCTTATCAGTGACATGTAAACAATCCTCTTCGCAAGTCAACTGTTTGCTTATTACCTCGTATTCTAATATGACCCGGAATCCACTCCACAAAAAGATTCTGGCTCAATGGTATGAAAGAATCATTGATCTGGGAAACAAGAGTGTATACTTATCTTCCCTGCCTAGCTGACTGAGCTTCCACAGGCTATTCCATACTATCTATGATTTAATCTCATAAAAACCGAGAGCTAGTATGGCGGCCTGATTGTCAGTTACTATCGCCATGAATTGTCCTTTGTATCACCTATTAAATTGAGCTCACTTTTCGATGGCATTGACTTCCGCGTGGAAAATATGATCATGTCCTAAGATCCATTCTTAAACTATCTGTATACCTCTTTTGAAAGAGTATGTAGCTTCCATACTATTCCATTTATTATTATTGTTATCTCGTTTCAAGACTAGAGTCTACTGGATCTGTTTAGGTGGCAGAAAACGAGGAAGCTGAGCGACTTTCCATGCATTAAGTCATGACATCCGCTACTGAATTTTATATTAAACTTGTCTCCCAATATTCTAACCATAGTCTAGTCTTCACTACCATGTGTGGAGGAATTACATCCACCAATGCTGCCGGCACTGTCATTGTCTCTGTTATACCGATATGCTCTGTTATGTCAACAGACTCTTCTATGATATATAATGATTTTTGCAGAAGCTGTAAAGATGAGGAGGAGGATGAAACTGTTTTTCACCTACCTTGCACGTGCCCGGCACTTGGAAAGAGGAGAAAGAGCCTATTACATGGAAGACCTAGATGAACTGTCACGGAAGGATATTTGTAGTCTGAGTCGCTTCATCGGAAGCTCAGAGTAGTTTCTGGAATAGGGGAGAATGTGAAACTGTGGTATCACAATGGGCCCTGTGTGCGGCCTAAGTGTGTCTGCTCATGACTCCACCGAGGGGACAGCCACTTCTACCTTCCTACCCTATCTAACTCCAATTGTTTTGAAGAGATTACCATGATGGTTATCGTTTCTGAGATATTAGGAAGTTTCTTGATTGGTTATTTGATGGGGATTAAAGCGCGGTCATTACAACCCTTCAGTCAGCTATACAAACTTGATTTTCTCACATCCATTAGTTGCAGGTCCTACAGTTTAAAGTCGACTCCAAACTACAGATTTTTGAAAAACTTTTCATAGTAATTTTATTCTATTCTCAGAGCTTTTGCCAGAAATCTGCTGAGAGGAAGTCGCCTAAGAAATATTTCTTCATATTTCGTTTTGTTCAAGATATCTGACTTGGGGTTTGAATCGTCTAATAAGCGAACACACTACCCACTAGACTACGTCGAGTTCGTGCTTGACCGCTTTCTGAAAATGAAAATTGGCTTTCTTTTGAGTCCAGTCACCAATACCGTGTGTAGAGTGCAGTTTTGTAAACAACTCCTAAACAATATGGACACTTTTCAGACTGATAACTAATGTAACTGTGTTGTAAGTTGGCCATATGATAACTACGAGTGTTTAAGTGTGTATTTGAGACTGTAGCTTGGAAAGTTTTTCTCCCCAACGCAATTCATAAAAAATATGAATTTTTTCTGTCTGTTTTTATGCTGGCTGTGGTATTAAAACCCCTTGGTGGTGTAGAATAGAAGATGGAATACATTTTTTATAATCGAGATTTAAAATTTAAAAAATATTTTTCATTTAAAATTATTTACAATTTCTAATACACGGCATACATATATTTTACAGGGTCGACCAGGCTTACCAGGATCAAAAGGTGATATCGGTCCCAAAGGAACCAAAGGTGATACGGGCGGTCGTGAAGGGGTAAGTTAAACGAAAACAACATTTTTTTATTTTTTTTTTATTTTGCTTACAAGATATGCAAGTCAGGCTTAAATTTTGTAAATACTTTACTTAAGTGTTCAGAGGCCTAAGTAAGTGCACTTGTGCTGCTAACAAAAATATTCTTCTACGAATTTCGTTTACTTTCTCTGTGTCTACCTTAATGGAAGTAAAACGAAAGAGCATAAATAAATAAAAAGAAAATATCTCCCTCTCTCTCGTTCTCTTTGCCTCTCTGTCGCTGTCTCAATCAAAAAATATGCTCAATTGAGATTTGTTTAACTTAATTCGAGCATAATGAATGAATGACAATCCAATTCAAAACGAAATAGCAGAGTAAAAAGAACACAACAACAACAACTACAACAGCAACAACAAAATATAAAAGCTTTATCAAAAGAAAAAAAAAAAACAAGAAATTTTATAGACGACTTTAATGCATAACAACCAGCCAGATTTGTCATCCACAGAAGAAAAAAATTATTTTTTTTGTCAAACGATGATAAAGAAAGTGAGGGGTTAACAAGGTTTTTGCCAAAAATTCTTAGTAAAAATATGAAAAAAAAAAACATATTTTTAGCTTATCTCTAAAAGTTATACATGAAATACATTGAGGCCTCTAATAATGGCATTATCGTATTCCTACGAATGTAAAAAATTCAATAGTTTTAAACGGTTTGTAAGTATTGTGTGGAAATTCGTCAAATTACTCGATGATAATGAAGTGAACTCCAAAAGACGGCAAAGATGCTGATCTTGATATCAATAATACTGTTACGCATTTACCTTTTAAAGACGTTTAAAATACTAATTCGTGGATTGCAAATAAAATAAAATAAATTTATGTTTACTTTTAATTAAAATGTATTATTATTCGCACAGTTCTGTGTGCCACTGTTCACAACTTTATGTAAACAACAACAATTGCTTTTCTTTGTTATTCCTCTGTTTATATCCTTTGCATAAAAAATAACAATTACTAGGCAATTATTGGACAGATCTTTGTAACGGAGATCTTCAAACCACGATTACTCTCTTCAAACACACCGCGTCTTCACACAGGACTGACTGAACTTCACTAAGTCAGTCGCCTGCTTTGCCTTGCCTTTTATATGGCAAACTAAACAGTCTAATGAATGTTCTTGAAGGCGAATGTTCATGACTTCGAAGAAGAAGAATGGAAAATAGTGGCTTCATTGTTGAAAGCAAAGCTCAATTGGACAAGTCCAAGTAGGTCTACTAATAATATGAATTTTTGATGGGAAATTTCATAGGATATCAAAAGATTCGTATAAATAATATGAACATGAAATTTTTTCAAAAAAATCTGTCGTTTGGAGTCGACTTTAAACTGTAGCCTGCGCCACTCATGGTTAAAATTAGTACACACAACATGGGTGGTATAAGAAGCTAGGTCGTAATACTGATCAAAGGGTTGTGATGATCAATTAAGTAAATACGTCAAGCAAATCGAAACAGCTGGCAAACTCTTTGGAGTGGCAAGTTGAGCTCAAAGAGATCTGATTGCAGCTCGGTTGGCGAATAAGTTAGATATGCTAGTAGTAATGGGTGATTTTTTAAGAGCTATAGGAAAAAAATTCAAAAAAAACAAATAAAATTCAGAAAAATTCATGAAATCTTAATTTGAATCGATAGTACGGTCCATATAATTTAATGTTTGAAGATTATTTCATGCAAATGTAGACCGCGACTGCGCCTCAGATGGTCCATCCGCTTATTTCCAATTTTGGCATACTCTTTCCAACATTTCGGCCGGTATCTCACGAATAAATGCTTCAATGTTGTCTTCCAATGCGTCAATTGAAGCGGGCTTGTCTGTATAGGCATGAGCTTTAACACAGCCCCACAAAAAATAGTCTAAAGGCGTTAAATCGCACGATCTAGGCGGCCAATTGACCGGTCCCGAACGTGAAATAAAAGGTTCACCGAACTCGCCTCTCAATAAGTACATTGTTACGCGTGCTGTGTGGCATGTGGCACCGTCTTGTCGAAACCACATGTCATGCAAGTCAAGCTCTTGCATTTTGGGCAAAAAAAGTTGGATGTCATCTCACGGTGGCGCTCACCATTCACAGTTAAGTTACGATCCGCAGCAGCTTTGAAGAAGTACGGTCCAATGATGCCACCAGCCCATAAACCGCACCAAACTGTGACTTTTTCTGGGTGCATTGGTAGCTTTTGCAATGCTTCTGGCTGATCTTCACTCCAAAACCGACAATTCTACTTATTTAAGTATCCATTGAGTCAAAAATGAGCTTCGTCGCTGAACACAATTTTTTGATAAAGAAGTGGATCTTCGGCCAACTTTCCAAGCACGCATTTTGATAATAAAATTCAATGATTTGCTAGCGTTGTTCGTTTTTAAGACGATTCATGGTTAAATTATAGACCAAACTGAAGATGTTCGACAGTGAAAGAAAAGACGAAACGTGCGTGAGCTGTTTAAACCTTAGCTTGGAATAAATTATAGTAGTCTGAGAGTCTGAAAACTTCCTCTGAAGTTTGTGCAGACTTCCAAAGTCCTGGAGATGGCCATACGGCAGGAGTAAACATAAATACTTGGAGTTTTTTGTACGAAATGCTTCATTCCAATTACGGTAAGATGAGAGTTAGCCAGTTAAATGTATGGCTTGGAAATCGTCAGAAGTCGTTGAAAGGGAGCCTCATTCTTTCCGCGTGTCTACCCATGACGCAATGACCTGTAAGCACGGCCACTGTAGTCGAGATGACATCACGGACGGGACATCAAGGAATCGGTTGGTACGCCTTCTATCCATCTTGGGCTAGGTGAGTCTTGCGGTGAAGCAGGACTCCTCATTGACCCAGGATAGGTTCCCGAAAGAACCTCCGTGAAATGGTAAACTTGAGCGAGGCAAGTGGCATACCCACTTCAACAGAAGAGGATTCCGGAAGTTCACTGTGCTCGGGAACCCACACCAGAGAGACACTGGTGAAGCGTATATGAGACAGGGGCTCTTTAAAGTATTTGTAGGGAAAGTACTATTGCATGGGTCTGATATCGCTTAGCAAGGCTACAAATAGCTGGATCTGCACTTCTTTCTGCAAATGCACTGCACCTAGAAATGTAGTTTTTATTATCATCCAGATGTACCTTATCAATCAGTAGTATTCGCAACTATTAAAGAGAATCCAATACAATTAAGTATAGTTTTTCATCCTTCAAACCAAAGTACATACTTTTCATGGGGCCATAAACTAGCAACGTCCTAGATGAAGGCATCTATTTTTATTTCTGTAACGTCTGACCTATCAATTCTGTCTTTGAAATGAATACCATGCTTCCTGGTAGTTTTCCGTTTATTTGGCCTGCATTTTTAGCCTCTATACGTTCCTTATTGGGCTCATTTTTAAAACCAAATAGGCAAGTAAAGGTACTACCGCTTGGTATTCCTGTTCACAAACTAGCCGAGCCTAACACTATAAATACTAAAAGCACTAATGGATGTAGTTATGCACGTGTTGACTAAATTCTTATGCTTACAAAAACTAAAATATATTTTTTTTACATTCCAATTCTTCGAGGCCTCACTGTATCATAGTTAACCTATTTCACTTACATATTTCTCTTGTTTCGTTTTTGACAAAAGCACTTGTGCTCAGGTACAATATTAAAATCTGCCTTTTTAAATCGTAAAGTTCTTGGCAATACGGTTTGGGATAAAAACGTAATTCTGTGTTAAAGAAAGCAAAAGAAAATTAAATTGAATGAAGTGCTGAAATAAAAGCATAAAATGTAATTGGCACTTTAATAAATTTGACATGGAACTGAACTCAAGGCAGATATGACTGCCAAAGAGAAAAATAAATTTAAATAAGGATGAAAAATAATATTTAAAAGCCTTCAATTTAATGATTCTATTGCTGGATTTGTTTTATAACAGCATACGTTGGTTGCATGCATCGATAAAGTTGCACGCAAATGAAAATAATTCTGAATTCATTGGTCATTGATTGTCGCTCTTTCCTAAGAAGAGGTGTTGCCCGAACTTAAAGTTATCCCTACGGAATGATAGTGTTTTGTGGATGGATAATTTGGAATGGGAATGAAGGCTCTAAATTAGTTAAGATATAAGCCACTATGATTGAATATATACTCCACCACTCCACCTGCATTCACCATATAAGCGAAGATAAGATATTATCATCGAATATGTATGTGGCGCACGAATGTAACCAACTTCTTAACACCAATCCTATATGTATTCCACGGATCACTATCGAAAACACGTTGTCTTCCTTAATATACAAAATGGAGGGAGATTATGTTGGCCTCTACGATCTGGATTATACCGATAACATCTGTTTGGAGGCGTTCATTGAAGAAAATACACCCATGGTTGAGTCGGAATTGAGGGGAAAATAAAATCGATTCTAATAAATACGGAGAGTAGCGAACAACTTCTGTACCATTGATGAGGTCTTTGAATTTCGTTTTATTTTGCACCTCAGTTTGTTAAACAGAATGTTCCTCTTGGAATTTAAAGAGCAGAATTGAAAAATAAAAAACAAATCATGTATATGGGGTGATTAATCCGATATAGGTTTGCCCTTGAGCCAGGATTACGACCTAGTTTCTCACACGACTTATCTTGTGTGTGCTAATTTAAGTTTAAAGTCGACTCCGGACGACAGATTTCTGAGAAACTTTTCATGGCAATTTTATTTACTCTCAGAGTTTTTGCCAGAAATCTGCAGAAAGGAAGTCGCCGAAGAAATACTTTCTGTATTTTTGTTTTGATGTCTGGCCTGGGGCTCGAACCCTGGTTTTACGTCTAATAAGCCAACACACTACCTACTAGACTACGGCCACAACTCTACACAGGAACGAAACTCAGAATATCCAAATACAGACTTCGAACGCCTCATGCTCAACGCGATTTAGTAATTTGCTTATGGGTGTCTGTGAACCATATTAAAAATATTTTCGTCTGTACACAACCAAGCTATTGATTGGAACCATCAAACACTTATTGTGTCAGCATGGAGAAGCAGAAAAATTGGAAAATTGCTTTATATTGACAAGCAGTAGGCGGATTGATGTAATAGGAGTGCTTCTTAAAAGAGTTTCCGATTTACTTGCTTAATTGGTTATTACAGCCCTTTAGTCTATATTACAACCTAGTTTATCACACCACCCATGTTGAATAAGTTAATTTTATCCATGAGCGAGGGCACTTACTCTTTAACGTCGACTCCGAACGATAGATTTGAGAAACTTTTCTTGGCAATTTTATTAACTCCTGGACATTTTGCCCAGAGGGCAACTGAAAAGCCTTCGTCGTAAGCAACATTTTTTTATATTTCATTGGATCGACCTCTCGGCTAGGCCCAAGATAGGCTTAATTGCTGTGGTATCAACAAATTCGAATTACCAGGCACACTTTTCCTACCACAAAACATACTTTCTCAAGTGTATACATTGCAATTATACTCAGGGCTGAAACGCTTTCATACATACATAATTGGTCATTACAACCCTTCAGTCAGGATTACGACCTAGTTTCTCACACCACTTATGTTGTGTGTGTAATTTTATACATGAGCGACGGGACCTACAGTTTAAAGTCGACTCCGAAGGACAGATTTTTGAGAAACTTTTCATGGCAATTTTATTTACTCTCATAGTTTTTGCCAGAAATCTGCTGAGAGGAAGTCCCCGAAAAAATACTTTTTGTATTTTGTTTTGATGTCTGGCCTGGGGCTCGAATCCAACACACTACCTACTAGACTACGGCGACTACTAACGGCGTAGTTGTAGGCAACACACTACCGGCGACTACTATAACGCTTTCAGTTTCTTTAAAGTTCTTTTTAATTTTGCAAATTTCTTGCATGGTAGGTTGGTTAGGATGGTCATAATCACATCTATCGTCGCCATATACAAATCGCCTGCAGTTTGGTAAGTAGTGTGCTAGCTTATTAGATGTGAGGCCACGGTTCAAACACCAGGTCAGAAATTTCCAATAAAAAATTCTGAGAGTAAATAAAAATTGCCATGAAAAGTTTCTCAAAAATCTGTCGTTCGGAGTCGACTCTTAACTTTGAGGGGACCTAAAGTATAAAATTAACACACACAACATAAGTTGTGTGTGAATCTAATCCTGGCTGTAGGATTGTAATGACCTATTATGCATGTACATATGTATATATGTGTGTACAGTAAAGGCCTTCATGTGACAAACATATTCCTTCAACGCCCTCCTCTCTGCAGTCTTTTGGTGAAAGCTCTAAAAGTAAATATTTACCGGGACAAACGTGACAAATCAAATATTCTTAGTTGACGTTTAATTGTAAGAACCGCTAAAAGAGGATTGTATCGGCCAATGACGTATGTAAGCAACTTTTGTAGAAAGAAAAGGAGGATGGTTTGTGCTTCAAACTATCCCACAATATTTATCATGGCAGTGCCCATGCTTACACTCCTCTACAGAGGACCAAACAAACGGTCTCACACAAATTGAAGTTATTTGTAAAAGAAAGATGGAATGATAACAGATCTTGCCCGATATTAATGTATGCTGAACAAAATTATCATTAAAGCTGATCAGATACCACCTTAGGAACTGCATAGTATTTATATCTGGCCACTGGTCTCTTGGTGCATAACTCCGGTGTTTCGAAATATCCCAGAATTACTTTTGCAGAAGCTGTAGCGACAAGGAGGAAGAGCCCTGAACATCTTATGTGATGTAGTCCGGCACTATGGAAGAAAAATTCTTGTCACTCAGCTTATTTTGACTGAACTAGTGATTTGAACTGAGTTCACTCCCTTATAAACCTTCTGGGATGCTGAGCGATGCCAACCAGAAATTGAATATAAAAATAATGCACATGTACAAATACGATTTTAAATAACCGTTTTATTTAATGCCATTGTATGTGATTTTCTTAGAGCGTAAGCATATGTGGTTGTATTTCTTTTTTAATCCAGTTCCCTATAATAAGCCTTCCAGCATCAGTTGTTTTTATTGATTACCTGAGGATTTAGTGCAGTTTTTTGGAGAACAAATTGAAAGAATTTTAGATAGAGTCACTCCACATAAAGCTTTTAAGAGAGTTTCAAAATATCTTCTTATGGTTTCACTATACCCGTATGGTTAAATATCAAAAAATTAACACAAACCTGTTCGCTTATTATGGAATTGCATTCAAAGATATTAAAAATTTTACTTCCAGCCATAATAAGTTTAAAAAAAATTCTCCTTTAACTGTTAAGACTTTTAAAAATCCTTGCTAATCAAGCCAATGTACGTACCAGCTTAAAACCCAAGTTTTTGTCTTCACCAGGTTGAGCTGTGTGTGTGTTATATTTTTATTCTTCAGTATAATATCCGTTAGCCACTAATATTAACTAGCATTGGCATAAGAACCCCCCCCCAAAAAAAACTTCTAATAATACTCTCTGGAGTCATTAAATGTTATCCTTCTTTTCATTTTGAAGCCATAACGTTCCCGTATAACTCGTTGCCAGCAGTTAAAATTTTTTAATTGTTTTCTTTGCATAAAACTTCCATTAAATTCAATTATGCCTGACTGTTTATCTATGTATGTATGTATGTATGTATGTGTATTGTGTACTTTGCTATACTTAAAATACGAAGAATGAAAATCTAAAAATTACTGCCATTGTTGTTGTATTTTATTGTAAAGTTTTCTTTGCTTTTTTTGTCAACTTTGAAATATAAAACTAATGCCGACAATAAACTCGATCTCTCTCTCACACACATACATACATGTAAACAAAAATGAGCTTTTCATATAAAGCACCTTTCAAAAACAGACACAAATACATACACATACACAAACACTCACACATACTCTCCTTCATTTATAATATTTACTCTTGTGTATACGATTATGTCGTATAAGTGTTTGCCTTTGTAAGAGTCAACATACAATATATCAAGGAAAAGTAGTGGTAGTTATAGCAATAATACATACAAAGAAAGTCTACATGCGTGTATGTGTTGGTGTGCATGTGTGATAAGTCTTTAACGACTAATAAAGCCTCTTGTTCTTTTATAGTACTTGAAATGACTTTTCTTGACTACTTTAGAGACTCATTACGCCAAATACACAAATACTTCTTTACATAAACGCAGAACGTAAAACTTGAATGCATGTGTTGTCTATAACCCAGCAAGCATTTGTAGGTATTAGTGATTTAGAAAGAAAAAAAATTGGTTTACTATTGATGGAGTTTTTTTTAATTGAAAGAAAGGAGCGCTGCCACTGTAAAAACCAATGAATTGGTTGGTTTTTCTTAAGACGTGTGACACATTCTGATGCATACAAGGGTTTAGTTTATCGTGTATATGTAATAAAATTATAAAATTTAAAGAACAAACAATGTTGTCGCCGTATTCCAGTAGGTAGTGTGTTGGCTTATTAGACGTAAAGCCAGAGTTCGAGCCCCAGGCCAGATATCAAAACAAAATACAAAAAGTATTTCTTCGGCGGCTTCCTCTCAGCAGATTTCTGGCAAAAACTCTGAGAGTAAATAAAAATGCCATGAAAAAGCTTCTCAAAAAATCTGTCGTTTAAACTGTAGGTCTCACCTCTCATGTATAAAATTAACACACACAACATAAGTGGTGTGAGAAACTAGGACGTTGTACAATGGGTCAATTCGACCTCCGCGTACTGTACTTGTCTTAATTGACATGTACACGTCCTCTAACCTAACCTAACCTATCCTAAGATGGTATCTGGGTAACTTTAATGAGAATTTTATTTTGCAAGGTTCAGCTGATTGAAGTCGTCGTTGTCGAGTACGTACTGTGTTGGGTTATTTGACGTGAGGCCACGGCTCACACCCCACGTCAGATATCTCCAACAAAATGAAATCTGGAAAAAAATTTCTTCGGCGTCTGCCTCTCAGCAGATTTCTGACAAAAAAACTCTGAAAGTAAAATAAAATTGCAATGAAGGGTTTCACAAAATATCTGTCGTTCGGAGTCGACATTAGACTAGAGGTCTCGCCACTCATGCATAAAATTAACACTCACAACATAAGTGGGTGTTAGAAGCTGGGTTTATAAGGGTGTAAGCTCAATTCATATCAGTAACTCAGTCAAAACAAAAAACTGGGTGGTAAGAATTTTTCTATATTAGTGCCAGATTACGACAGATAAGATGTTCAGGGCTTACCTCTTCCTCCTTCTTTTTATCGTTACTGCTTCTGCAAAAGTCATCGTGGGATATTCCCAAACTCCAGAATTGTCCACTCAGAGACCTGTGGCCAGATATAAACGCTACGAAATTTCTAAGATGATGTCTGGTCAGCTTTAATGAGAAATTTGTTTAGCATACATTCACATCGGATCAGATCTGTCATCAATCCGTCTTTCTTTTGCAAAATGTATTTGTGTGAGACTGTTTGTTTGCTCCTCTGTAGAGCAGTGCTAGCCATATGTATGCATGGGCATTCCTATCAGGGAGAAACCTGTTTTATTTCAACAAAAGTTTCCAGCATTTCTAAAAAGTACAGAACTGCTCACGCATCTCTTTGGTCGTTACAAACCTCTTTTCGCAGGTCCTCCAGTTTAACTTTGACTCAGAGCATTCGATTTGAGAAGTTGGTCATGGGAAATATTTACTCTCAGAGCTTAAGCGAGAAGACTGCTGTGTGGAAGGCTCTAAAAGAAACATTTTTGTCACATTTTTATATTTTTTTTATCAGGATGTCAGAGCTAAGTCTACGACAATCCCAAACCCAAGAAATACAGAATGAGTCAAATAAATACCACCAATGCAGACCTTTACTGTACATACGTACATAAATATATAATTGGTCATTACAACCCCTTAGTCAGGATTATAACCTAGTTTCTCACACCACTGATGCTGTCTGTGTTTATTTTATACATAAGCGGCGAGACCTAAAGTTTAAAGTCCACTCCGAACGACAGATTTTTGAGAAAACTTTTCATAGCAATTTTAATTTACTCTCAGAGTTTTTACCAGAAATCTGTTGAGAGGAAGTTGCCTAAGGAACATTTTTTCATTTTTGGTTTTGTTGGAGATATCCGATTTATGGTTTGAACCGATTCCTAGACTCTAATAAGCCAACACACTATCTACTAGACTAAGGCAATATCAGACGTACACCACTCTTAAGTCTAGAGCCGACAGTTTTCAACTCTTGAGTGTTACAAGTTTTTTTTCCATTTACGTAAATGAAATTATTTATTGGGTATACCTACTCTTAAAGTTTCTGTAGTTGTTTTCGTAGCTTTTGTAACTTTGCACACACACACTAATACGATTTCGAATAACCGTTTTATTTAATGCCATTGTATGTGTTTTTCTTAGAACGTAAGCATATGTGGTTGTATTTGTATTTCTTTTTTAGTCCAGTCCCGTCTAATGATGAAGTTTTTCGTTTAGCCATCAGGTTAAATGCTTCATTTTAACCGATTTTCCCCATTTTCCATTGCCTTTTCTTTATTTTTCCCTGTTTTGTGTTTTTTTTTTTGTCTTTATTTTGCTAAAGACAAGCCATAAAGACGCAAATCTAAACTAAAAACTCATTACAATGTTTCATAAAGTGCAGTGCAGTGTAAAGTAGAGTAGAGTCGAGTGGAATAGAATAGAAACCGAAAGAGAGGGAGAGGGAGAGAGAGTGAGTTTGTGTTCTACAATAAACGAGAGTATGAAAGCAAATGAGGTAAGAAAGTAAAGTTAAGATCATAAATATATATTGTTTTGTTCTAACAAGCTGTTTAGATACTTGGCTTAAAACAGTACTAAATACACTTTAAAGTCTATGTATGTGTGTGTTTAAATCTTCTGTAAAACAATAAACAAAACAACAACAACAACAAAACAAAAAAAAATATGAACAAACAAAGCTATGTTCGAGCAACAAGAAAATTTATACAAGAGAGAATATATTTCAGATTTTCTTTTCCTTCTATTTTTCTTACGGAAATATTCTACCAAAAATAACAAGAAAACTCGTTAGATAATGTTCACAAAGAAAAATAAACTAAATAGAAAAAACAAAAACAACAACAACAGCAACAACAACAAATACAGTAATAAACATTGAGCAACATAAACAAGAAACTTTAGCTGCAACGTTGTCATTGTTTTCTGCTGAAATGCTGAAATAGAAGTTTGCGAAACAAAACGCATTTTATTGGGGAGCAATTTAAAGATATTGGGTGTTATAAAAAGTCGTCTGCCGTGCACATGTGCTTGAAGATTAATATTTCAGTTAAAATATTTTGTGAAGGATGTTCTTAAATGAATTTCAATTACTCTTAGAATAGTTCAAATGGAGTTGAACAAAATACAGAGACTAGCGCATGTGGAATATAACAGAGTATATAAAAACATGTTCTATAGCGGCTCTTGAAGCTCTGTTGCATTTAAATCCGCTGCACATGGTAGTCATTGCCAGAGTTTTGGAGACTTTGATTAGGTTAGTGGAGAGACCACTTTAACATAAAACTGTCATCTTGTGAAACTTGTGACTAACATTTCCCTGCTTAAATATACCTTAGACAGAAATGCCTCACAATGAGATTTGGTAACGAAAATGAATAAAGTGATGAACTATAAGCTAGGTATTCTTACGTTTTTACCTTTTACATAAATAATTGGTCATTACAACCCTTCAGTCAGGATTACAACCTAGTTTCTCACACCACTTATGTTGTGTGTGTTAATTTTATACATGAGTGGCGGGACGTACAGCTTAAAGTCGACTCTGAACTACAAATTTTTGAGAAACATTTCATGGCAATTTTATTTACTCTCAAAGTTTTTGCCAGAAATTTGCTGAGAGGAAGTCGCCGAAGAAATACTTTTTGTATTTTTGTTTTGATGTCTGGACTGGGCCTCGAATCCTGGCTTTAGTCTAATAAGCCAACACACTACCTACTAGACTACGTTTTTAAAAACGTTTAATTATCACGTAGATTGCAAATAGAATAAAAATGAATTCATGTTTAATTTTAATTAAAATTCTTTATTATTCGCACAATTCTGTGTGTCACTTTTCACAACTTGATGTAAACAACAACAATTTCCTGTTTTGTTATTTCTCTGTTTACACTTTATGCATAAACTATAACAATTACTATACAGTTGTTCGACTGATCTTTGTAACGGAGATCTTCTAACCACGATTAATCTCTTCAAATGCACCACGTCTTCATCCAAGACTGACTGAACTTCACTAATTCTGTTGCCTGCCTTTTATATGGCAACGTAAACAGTCTGATGAATGTTCTTGAAGGTGAACATTCATGACTTCGCCTTCTCGAAATCTCTTTAAATGTAAACATTGTTGTTTACACTTAACTGGTCTTTGGCACGGCACTTGAGGCAAAAAGATCACTTGTTTAGAAACCCCGATTTAAACCCACAATTGAACCTATTAAACCGATATCGTAGACTAATAGGTAGTGTGTTGGCTTATTAGACGTGAGCCTGTGCTTTAAATCCTGGTTCAGGAATGAAATATAAAAAAGATATTCCTTCGGCGACTTTCTCTGCAGATAAAAATTGTCATGAAAATTATTTCAAAAATCTATCGATCGGAGTCGACTTTAAACTGTAGGTTCCACCGCTCATAAATAAAATTAACACACACAGAGTGGGTGGTGTAAGAAGCTAAGTCGTAATCTTTGAATTCTGTGAGTTATTTATACGTCTCAGAAGGAAATATTTGGGTGCATATCAGGCGCTAGACCGGTAGTTGTCATTGCTAATAGCAAGCAGCATTCTTTATGTTGTCAGGCTAATAGGTTTGGAGGAGGCATTATAGACTAAGAAAAGTACAATAGATCGCATGGTCGAAGTACTATGGCATCTTTTTAAAAATAATAATACCCCTCAGTTACTCATTTCTTGGCTCGGTGTATTTAGACTTGATATGCTTAGGTTTGTAAGCAAGCTATGTTCCCATTTAACAATATCTGTATGAAGTTAATTAGCGATATTGAAGTTAACAGTGGATTAAGCTCTAAACATTTATGTGTTTTCTTTTCGTTTTTGAACTTATTTTTCAACTGAATTCAAGTTGCTTTCAAATCATTTCCTGTACCCAATATATCTTTTCGTTGTTTTTATAAACCAAAAACTCCTCCTTGAGGATGATTTCAAACTAACAAGGTTTTGTTGCATTCGTTTAAAGCTTTTCATTTGAACACATATACCGCCTTAAAATTCAACGATGGCAAGTAATAGCGAGGATTTATTTCTAATAATAAACGAATATTTGTTTTTGTTTTGAGATAATTTTGCTACAGAAAATTCTTTTAAAAATGTTCTTTAATTTTTAATTCATTTACAAAAAGAAAAGCGCATATTTTTAAATCTGTTAAGAAATTTTTAAATTTAAAATACTCTCACAGAACATCATTTAAAACATCTGAGAAAAAAAATGTTTTTTTCAACATTAACGATGTCCTTTTGGATGAACCACTACACAACCTATTTATTGTTCCATAAAAGTTATTATTGTTGTGTCTTAGTATGTCCGCTTCCTGATTTAACAATAATGAACAGGGAAATAAAAAAAGAAGCACAGGATACACAACACAGCACAGCACACAGCTGGAATGTCACACAAGTATACAGCAGTCAAACACACACACACCAATACAAGCTGTGACAACAACTAAATTTTAATAAATTTTTATGATTATGACTCAAAGTCATTGTTTGGTTAAATAACAGTGAAAGCTTTATAGCAACAAAGAAGGGAAGGTAACCCATATTCGTTGCTATTGGATTTTATTCGAGGAAATGTTCATTAAGACGAAAAAAAATTGTTTTTTGAGTGGATTTCTTATAAAATCATGTGTAATTCAATTAAATTTTTCTAATTTAATTCGAATCACAATATCAATGGGAGAGAAATACTCAGTTAGAAGTTGTATAATCTAATAAGGGGAGGTATATAAGTCTACTCCCTATTATATTTTCCCTTAATATCAATGAAAATGATCTTCAGTGTAGTAAAATTATCACGAAAGGAAATTGTTTTCCAATTGGTAAGCAGTTAAAAAGGCGATCATGGTAATGGCGATAATACTGCTAAATTCACCAACATGAGTCTTAGAACTGCTGTCACTACTAATCACTAATCACGTCTGTAGTATTGAACACTTGTAACGTATTCCTAGATAAGTTTCAAAGTCCATGAAGGTTAAACCAGTGACAAGATTTCCAAAGAAGATTTATCATCTTTAAATGCATCACAATGAGATAATGATCAGTAATCTTTAAAGCCGTCGCCGTCATCTAGTAGGTAGTGTGTTGGCTTATTAGACGTGAGGCCAGGGTTCAAACTCCAAGTCAGACATGTCCAACAAATCGAAATATAAAAAAAATATTTCTTCGGCGTAATCCTCAAAGCCACTCAAAAACTCGTTCTTTAAACTCTAATCAATGCAGACGATCATTTTTTATAGGGATGGCAAATCTATAGTGGGGGCTCTAAGTAATCCTGATTGACACTAGTATCTTACTCTTCCATAACATAATTGACTGAATTTGCCATAGGATAGTAGCTACTGAGTTAGCTTATTAAGAGAAGAGTCCGTGCTGCAACCCCTGGTTTAAAATATGGAAAAAATAATTCCTACGGCGACTATATCTCAGCAGATTTCATGCAAAAAATCTGGGAGTTAAACAAAAAATTGCCATGAAATGTTTCTTAAAAATCTGTTGTTCGGAGTTAACATTAAACAGTATCAATACAAAGTTTGTATGCAGTTCTAATACTGTATATAAACTATGTAGATATGCAAAGTAACCAAACAATGCATCAACTATAAATCCGATGCCTGATTGTTTTGTGACTGCGTTAAAAATACACTTTGACGACGTTTTGAAATAGAATACATTGTATATATTTTGTACAGCGACATTATGAAACACGATACTTTGTTCAAACACAAAGAAACTAACATTTTGGAAGGCAGCCAATCAATACATACAACATGAGTGATATAAGAAACTAGGTTGGAATCCTGACTGAAGGATTGTAATGGCCAATTAAGTAAAATAAGTAAGTCTATAACATAACGTAATAATATGTAAGGAATTCAAATGTTATTAGTCAAGAGGCCGCTTCAAACAATTAACGACCATATGTTCCTGATTTCAAGCCACACATCAAAATGAAATACAAAAAAAATATTTCTTCGGCGACATCCTTTCTGCTGTGTTCTGGCAAAAACTCTGAGGGTAAATAAAATTGCCATAAAAAAGTTCTCTTACATCTGTCGTTCAGAGTCGATTTTAAAACGTGGGCAACGCCGCTTACAGGCACGACATGGATGGTGTAAGAAACTAGCTTGTAATCCTGACTGAAGGATTGTAATGACCAATTATGTATGTATGTGTGTAATATTATGTGCGGAATTCAAATGTTACTAGTCAAGTGGCCGCCTCAAAGAATTGACGACCATATGGTCAAGCATTCTAATGCATACCGTCCTTGAGCGATTTAAGGATCTGACGCTTGTTGACATAGTCCAGTGATTTCAAGAAAGCCCATAAAAAAGTATATAATGCTCCAATCTGTAATCCTTGGCGGCTGGTGTAAATCATCAACAAGAGAGATGAAGTGTAATGCACTCTTCAGAATTTCGGATACAGCATCCCTTAGCCCAATCTCTTTGAATTACATTACAATTAATTTTCATAGCTCGTCTAGTTCGAAAAGGAAAACTTTGTTGAGTACAGTTCTGTAGCATCTATGGCTCACAGTATAAGCCACATTAGGCCTCATAATGCCTCCAGCTTAACAAGTATACAAGGCTGTAACTTTTATCAGATGTAAAGGCTTTCTGTGGGGTATACGCTTAACTTCTTCTACAAAGTATAATTCTGCTTATTCCTGTATTAGCACAGATGCAACTGGATCTCGCTGCTCATGGCAATTTAGAATGAAAAGTTATTTTTCTCGAGGTTGAGATTTCGGATGTCTAGAGCGTAGGTTGACAGCGAAATTTTTTGGAAAGTTTGTCTATTGATAGCTGATTATATGGCCCGTCATTGGGGCAATAACGCCAACCAATGGCACTATTAACAGCGGCAATGTTGCTCCGGAGTCATGCACATCTGACAGCATTATTCCTCTCGGCGACCAGCTAAGTATTAGCACAGGTAATAGCGGACAACCGGGAAATCTACATTTAAATTCTCGCTGCAGCAACGCCGTTGAAAAATTCTTATTCCACGATCTTGAGGATAATAACGATTCGTAACTTATTGTCGTGTACATCTTTTGTAGCTGGTAACTTTAAAAATGTCAAGTAATTACGTAGAAGCGACATTTGCAACCACTTTAAGATGAATGGTAACCCCAATCTGTACTACAACTGATTTATCCAGCCCTCTAGCAGGCTTTTTAAGTGGGTGCCTTTCTGAAAAAACGGACTATTAAAGACTATTATGGTTCTTATTAATATGAACTCGACTACGCCCCAATTATCTCAAAATTCTCAGTATTTTAATTGCCATAACCATACTTTTTGCTTAGGGTGTAAAGCTGTTTTCGTAAGGCTTGTAACATTTTCCGTTTTAACATTGTCTTGATCATGTTTTGTTAAACTTGGCTGGTTGTTATTGTGACACTTTAGGGCTCTTCTTGCGACCATCCAACTGACCGACCCATTTTCTACAATGCATTGTCTAGAGTCTCCGGTGTTTTGTGTTAAATGCAGGATACGACGTTCCTTTATTTCATTTTTCTCCCGCAACCTCTCTCTCTTTCTGTGTTGCTTTTAAAACATTCCACTAATCAGTCTATTGCCTGCATTGTACCAGAAAGCTGTGGCGTACAAGTGTGTGTGTGTGTTTGTGTGTGTGTGTCATTTACATTTTTGGTCGTTGATTTCCATGTTTATTTCTTTGTTTATTTCGTTATGTTGTGTTGTGTTGTGCTCCCTATTACCAGTTTAATTTGTAACACAGTGTTACTGTTTTACAACAACAACAACAAGGACAGTGGCAACAACAATAACGACAACAGTACTACTAACAATAACAGTGTATTTATTATACGCCACAAATACTGAGCTCGAGTAATAAGTACGTATGTACGTATGTACGAACGTAGCTTGAGTTTATTAAAGGCAAACTGTGACGAAACCTGTTAAATTTCACAAGAGTGTCTACAAATTTCAAAATAAAAGAGTGTATTTAACTTATGAGAGTTACAGGCGAACGACATTATAACAGGCAACAGCAAACACATCGCGTTCAGTATACATCGCATCATCATCGTCATCGTCATCGTATAGAAGCAATAGCAACAGGAATAACAAATAAAAAACATGAATGAAATAA
Source organism: Sarcophaga subvicina (assembly GCA_936449025.2). Lineage (NCBI taxonomy): Eukaryota > Metazoa > Arthropoda > Insecta > Diptera > Sarcophagidae > Sarcophaga > Sarcophaga subvicina. The sequence goes on along the minus strand of OW388083.2, from coordinate 99,576,694 downwards.
AAACAACAACTTGTAGTCATTATACCTGATGATCATTATTGTTAGATTTGCCGTCAATGTTGTTGCCATTTTTAGTCATCGTTAATGTCATTATTATTGTCATGATTTGCTACCATAATGGTGGTAAGAACTAAACTCACGGCAAACAGTGGGCATAAGGATTTCGATAAAAAAAACAAGGAATACATTTTATTTTTAAATTTGATAGAAGTGGTGAAACCCACCTAATAATCTTTCGAACGGCAGATTATTTGTGAAACTTTTTATGGCAATTTTATTTCACTCGCAGAGTTTTTGCCAGAAGATTGGTGAAAGGAAGCCGCCGAAGAAATATTTTTTCATATTTTGCTGGGGTTCGAACCACAGGCTCACGTCTAATAAACTTACCCACACCTATTAGACCACGGCGATTTCTAAAGCCTACTTAAAGATACATATTTTAGTAGCCATGACATAGTCGTCCTTGTGTAGTAGGTAGTGTGTTGGCGTATAAGATGTGAAGCCACGGTTCAAATCCCAGGTCAGCCACTTCCAAACTCTGAGAGTAAAACAAAATTGCCATGAAAAGTTTCTCAAAAAATCTGTGATTCGGAGTCGACGTTAAACTGCAGGTCCTGCCATTCATTTATAAAATTAACACACACAACATAAATGGTGTAGGAAGCTAGATCGTCATCCTTACTAAAGAGTTGTAATGACCAACAATGCATGTACACTCAGCCACAATAGCATACATACGGATAACAAATTTCAGAAATTTTTAACTAATCCGTTTTCGTTGAAAATCTTTGTAATTGTCTGACAACTTTCTTCGATTTTAAGACGGTGTTGGTTAAAAAATTTTTGAAATTTGTTAGCTTTTGTGGGCCTCATGTACACTTTTGTGCGCCTGCACAGGCCCACAAAAGTTAACAAATTTCAGAAATTTTTTAACCAATCCGTTTTCGTTGAAAATATTTATAATCTGACATCTGAGATCTTTCTTCGATTTTAAGATGGTCTTTTGCATTGCTTCAGAAATTTGTGAAATTTGTAAATCGGATGTATACATTTGTGGGCATGTGCCACAATTCAGTTCAATTTCAGAAATTTTTTAACTAATGCAAAAGACCGTTTTAACATCAAAGAAACTATAAAGATCTTCAATGAAAACGGATTAGTTAAAAAATTTCGGCAATTTTTTAACCGTATGTATACTTTCTGTGTGTATGTATATGTGACATGAAGCCAAGGATAAAAATTTGCGCATCTTTGAAGAAAAATTCTACTAAAGGTACTCGTTCTATATACTTACTATCGGGTTTAGAAAAAAAAAATCGTTTAAAAATACTCTTGAAAATAGCTTAGATTTAGCTAGGCATACAATTGTGCCTAACTTTGAATAGAGTAGCATAAAGTTGTGAAATGGCTTCACACGGGAAGAGTCGTCATGATAAAGCTGCTTTAATTCTTGGAATATTCTTGGGAAAGCAAAGAAGGAACGTTTATTCGTTCATAGCAGAGTTGATATGACTGCAGATATCGCTAATAATTTTAGCTGCAATTAAAAGGATTTAAATGGACCTTAAGATCAACAAGTTTTTTATGCTAGATCAGCTCACTTCTTCAATAGTTTCCAGTCTAAATATCGTGCACGTATGTATTTGCTTTTTTTCAGATATTGTTTAGGAACTTCGAAAGCCTTTGCTTAACTGCAAATGGCTGCTGTTAAGGTTGTAGATCCAGTGATGAAGAAGGCCATATTACACACTGTATTAGGCGGTGTACGTTTGGTTCAACGTAGACTTTACTCAACTGGTTCACCCTCTTTTGGCAGTCTAACAAAGCTATCGTTAGCTGATACCAGACCGTTCAGTAAATTCATTATATTTTCAAGCTGCCTTTCTGCCTGGTTCTAAGAGAGTCACGCTTAAAATTCAAAATCCAGATGTTGATTACAAGGCCGATTAGTAACGACTGTTTAATTAACTTTGGAACATCATTTCACGTAATATCTCAAATGAGAATCTGTGTGTGCTTAAGTGCCTCGCCTCATATTCTAACATGTACTTTTCATAGAGCACAGATGATTACAGGGTGTCTGCGAGAAAGCCGCCGTAGTCTAGTAGGCAGTGTGTTGGCTTATTAGACGTGAGGCTACGGTTCAAATCGCAGGTCAGACATCTTCAACAAAACAAAATAAGAAAAAATATTTCTTCTGACACTGCCTCTCAGCAGATATTTTGGGAAACTCTGAGAGTAAATAAAATTTCGATGAAAAAGTCTCTCAAAAAACGATTTTAAACTCTACGTTCCTCCACTTATGTATGAAGATAACAAAAAAATAAATGGTGTGAAAAGCTAGGTTGTAATCCTGACTAATCATGTATGTATGTATGTATGCCAAAAAATAAGAGGCCTTAGGCTTTATAAATATGATGCGTCCTTCAGCCTCTACGAAGCGGGAAGTGGCAGAAGTTTTAATTGTCCCTGGTCCTGCTGTCTTGTTTTTCTTTCCACAACTTATACAGTGAGCGTCGAAAGGACACTACACTAAGGATAAAATTCTAACAATCTCCAAACTCAACTTTTACCGCTTAAGGGGAGTGTCTGAAAACTTTGACAATATTTCGAAATTTTTTATAATTTTTTGTTTTTTTTTTGTTTCAATTTTAAAAACTGGCAATTAAACAATTTTAAAATAAAAATAACGGTAATTTATTAATGTATATTTTTTTAAATTGTACAGTTTCTTTTGACACTCACTGTATACCTCGTTTCAGTAAAATGCCAAGCATAAGTACTCTATGTAATGGCGGTAAAGAAAACATTTTAAATCTTGAATATATTTTTACCGGCTGCATGCCCACTGTGGCAATGTTATGGTTGGATTGTTTGCAACTAATTGACAATCGCAAAATGGTGTAAACAAAACAAAAACATTCATTTATACATACATACATAACAGTCAGCACTCCCTTCGTATAATCCTCTTGTATGTGTACAGTACATGAAAACAAATTGTGGCACTTTGGTTGAGACGACTATCGTCGTTGGGGGAATTAACCTAACAATTATTAAATAATTCACAAAAGCACGGTAACAACAACAAAACACAGAACAACAAGAACACAGCAGCTATTTTTAATTTACAGGACAAAAAAAAAAGGAGAAGAATTCTCAAAGACAACTTGTCTTGCGTCTTAAATCTCTTGAGGAATTTTGTTGAAAAATAGTTGCAAAGATATTTTATTTTTTTATTAATATTTACAAGAGATTTCAATGTTGGTTTTGGTTGTTAATTTTTATTTGTTTTGTTTTTGTTCTATGTACTCTATTAAAGCCCAAAGGCGACAAGGGTGATAGAGGACAAGATGGACGTGATGGTTTGCCTGGACCACCAGGTCTACCGGCAGCTGCTGGTGAAGGTGTACAATATGTTCCTATGCCGGGACCACCAGGACCCCCAGGACCACCTGGTTCACCCGGCATGCCTGGTTTAACAATAACCGGACAAAAAGGCGAGCCAGGCATGGAAAGTCGTAATGGCTACTATGGCGATGCTACCTACTATGGCAGACCGGGTAAGTATATCCACATGTTAAACTCATATAATTCATAACAAATCAATGTGTAATGCAAAAAGTGTTTGTTTGTATTAAAAAAAAACATCCATAATTTAACACAATTGTTGCTAATAATTTACCTCTCATTTACATACTTTGAAACTGTGTAAGAAACTAATCCTTGTATTTATTTTTTTATGTGTCTCCTTTGATATGTTTCCTTTCAAAACTTACCATTCCTTACCATTGTATTGTAAATTAAAAAAAAATATAAAATCATAATCACTTTAGATGAACTGAAAGCCTTGCGTGAACTCCAAGATTTAAGAGATCGCCCAGACGGCAGTTCGGGTAACGATTTTTTTATCCTCCACTAATGTCTTATATTTTTCGTTTTTTTTTCTTTTTAAATCACTTTTTGATTTTATGTTTCGCAATATTCTCTCTCCATAAAATTTCTTTTCACTTGATTTCGCAAATATTTTCTTTATTTTCACGTTTTATTTTGTTATACATTCCGTTCCGTTCGTTCGTTCATTCGTTCGTCATTGCATTCTAAGCATTTTCTACTTCTTCTGGGATTCTTCTTGCATAAAGTATTTTCTTTTCTTTTTCTTATTTTTTATCTTCGCTCTCTCTAGGAGATGTATTTGGGACAATACAATATCAATTTTCCTTTATTCTTTTTGTGAATTATTTCATATAATTTGTCTTATTCTTGTGGATACAATTGGTTTCTTATGTCCGTCTGCCAGTCTGTTGCAGAATGCATACTTTGCTGCAAGAGATTTGATGGACTTTTATGTGCACTTTACTTTGGTGTATAAAAATATTTGAAACGTTTGAGACAATTTATAAGAGAGCGAAATTTTTTATGCAATTAACTACACTCCGGATTATTTTTCAATTCAAATTAAACTCATATTTTGAAGGAAAGTTTAAAGCATGTTTGTCTCGCTCAATGACTTTGTCGTCATATAACATGCAACACTTTTCGATTCGATTGTGAATCCTGAAAGCGAAAATGCAACTGATGCTGCAAGTCCGCTAAAGCAGTTGTCAAATAATTTAATGTCCCTTTTTAAAAGCCTCCGATCTTTAAACATAAATATAACAAAATGTGTATCAGAGGTCGTCGATATTTTTCATTCGTTTGCAAGGTCTATGGGTGCTGCAATAAGCCATTGTTCAAATGTTCATCACAGAATATCTATTAGATTGCATCCGAAATGTCACATTTTCTAAGACTCTAGCGCATAAAGCAGGCTGAATATGACCGATGGCATGAGTTTGAGCACCGCTGAGAAAACTTCACAAGAAATGGTCGAATGAGGACAAATCGCACGATTTCGATGGCCAGCTCACATTACCTTCACGTGAGATGACCATACCCTCAAAGTGTTCACTCAAAATATCCAATGTGGTATCAGTTGTATGGTACATAGGTACATCCTGTTATAACAACATTTCGTTTCCAAATCAACCAATTAAGGCCAAAAGACATTGGTAATTATCGACCGATATTGCGATCCTTTAACAGTGAAGGCCTTACTAATGTCATTCTTACAAAAATGTGAACATATTATATCGCCAGACCAAAATCCACAACCAACTGTGACATTTTTTGAATGTATTGCGTACTCTTGGATCTCACATCTACACTATCTATAGGTGCTATATAATATGTACGAAGGGATCTAAAATTCATGCACTTTAGTGATTGTCGTAGTAGGTAGCGTGTTTGTCACATAGGGGCTCCTGATATATGTAAGTCGTACAAAAAAATTATTTCTCTCGGCAATCTGACCTCAGCAGAGTTTTAGAAATAGTTCTGAGAATAAATAAAATTGCGATGAAAAGTTTCTTTAAAAAAGCTGTCGTTTGCAGTCGACTTTAAACTGTAAGTACTGCCACTCACGAATTAAATTAACAAGCGCACGACATATGTGAGCAACTAGGTTGTAAACCTGACTTGCATTTTCAGATATGCCCACATATTGAGTGAATTTAAAGTATACTTTTCGTGGATTTAGCTTCGATTGAATATTTCTTGTTTTAAAACCCGGAAAAATGGCTCTTTGAATAGAGATTTGACATGAAATCAAATTGAGGAAGGGCATAAACTTTGGAGAAAGGTTTGATGAAGTATTTAAAACAAAGACAAGAGTATTTTGAAAAATAAAAAGAGTTTTTTTTTAATCTGGGTTTCATTCAAAAATTCAGGGAGTTATTTTTATTTTCTTTTTTTTTTTTCTTTTTTTCATATGGGTACATTCTCTTATTATTGCTCTAAATAATTCAAACAAATATTTTCGTTCAATAGAATCATTCAATTTCAAGCTCAATTTACTTGTTTTACTTTTAAAGTTCGTTTAACTAAAGAAAACTTTCCAGTCATTAAAAGTGTTGAAAAAATCAAACAACTCACAATCTGTCACTCTATCAACAATGTGGCGAATTGCAGTAAAGATTCGACTGTTAAACCTTTCTGAGGTTCAGTTGGTGTCATATTTTAGATTAAATGGCTATCAGGAAGTCTAATTAAAGAAAAATTGTGAAAATATTATCGAAATTGGTCTTTCGCAAGTCCTCATCAACGTACAGTGAAATTTTTATATTTACTTGGGTAAATTTTTCTTTAAAAATGCAAAACTTTTAAAGCCGCCATAGTCTAGTGGTTAGTGTTTTGGTTTATTTAATGTGTTATTTAACGTGTGGCTCCAGTCCATACATCTCGAACAAAACGAAATATTTAAAATTATGAAAACAAATTTTAGTTCGGAGTCGATTTTAAACTATAGATTCCGTCACTCATGGATAAAATTTTCACACACAACATGTGTGATGTGATAAGTTCGGTTGTAATGACCAATTAGAAAGTAATGCAAATGTCAACGTATATTTTTTTTTTTTTACCCAGATGCTCAGATGCTCAGCTCAGCTAATAAAGCAGTAAAACTTCCTGATAAACCCTTAGAGGAGTTATTTTGAAAATAAATTTGAACGCATACACACATAATTGCTCATTACAACTCTTCAGTGCCGACTTAGCTTCACACATCATTTATATGAATGATGTGTGAATTTTATACATGAGTGCCGGAGACCAACAATTTAAAGTTAACTCCGAACGACAGAGTTTTGAGAAATTTTTATTTTTATTTTACTCACAGAGTTTTTGATAGAAATTCGTTGAGAGGAAGTCGCCGAAGAAATATTTTTTTCCACATTTCGTGGGATATGTCTGACCTGGGGTTTGAACCGTGGCCACACGCCTGATAAGCCAACATACTACCTAATAAACTGCGGTGACTTATTTCACATAATTCTTAAAAAATTGTTCTAAAAAATTGCATAAAATACCTTCAGGAGATGAAATGAAAAATGTTATTTAACATTCATAAATACTAGTTTAAATGTATAGAAATTCTTTTATTATTTGCCTTTGAGACGCAATGGAAACAAATGATATTAAAATTCAGTGCTTTCGAAAATTCATGGCTTTCCAAAACTCCTTCTATATGACCAAGGGTGTAGTGCACCCTTCAATTCGTTTCAGTCTAGGAATGATCAAAAAAAGTTGTAGAAAAAAAAGAAACGAAGAAACACAATTTGGTCATTTTATACAGTCTGATGAACTCACGTTTCGTTTGTAGATTGCGAAGTGCACTTTGTTTGTCATTATCTCTGAAAAATTAAACTACAATAGCAAGACAAACAATGAACGCTGAAGAAAATATTTCTGTTTTGTATGAAATTGTGCAAATATTTTCTCGAATTAAAATGAATTCTGAAGCGATAGAAAAAAAATAAAATAAAAAATAAATAAAACAGACGAATGAAAATTAGATTGAAAACAGTTTTGAATTTCAATGAGTTTTTCTTTATTTCGAAATCAAATTTGAAATGATCATAAAAATAGTAAAGTTTTTTCAAGATTACGTCTCCAAACACTTAAAAAAATGATGATGAAAATAAATAAGAATTTGAAATGGAAAATTAAATTAAATGAAGTGCCTTAAGAACCCACGATTTTTCTTAAATACGCCTTTAAAGTTCCTACAAATATGTTTTGGGGTTTTATAAAACATTTGCTAATTGTAGCATCAAAAAAAAAATACGAAACTAATTGCCTTTTTTCTGTTGTTTTTCTTTTTGTTGTCTCTGTTGGAAAATATCCTTTTTTCCGGCGTGTTTTTTTTTCAACAAAATGTGTCCAAAATGTGTGTGTTAAACATTTGAAAAGAGAAAAACTTTTCGTTTTTTTTTATGTCTTTCAGAAAATTTTCATTTCGACAAATTAATTAATACAGCATAAAGGAGACACCCTCTACTCTCTCCCTATCTTTCTCTCTGTCTCTCTATCTATTTCTTTTAAAGTTTGGGACTGTATAAAACAGGGTGAGGGGTGGTGGTGTGTAAAAAATAGCAAAGAAATTGAAAAATCAAAGCAGAAACTGCTTAATTAAATCCCAATAACAATTTTTAAATTCCTACATCTAAAGGACATGTACATCTGCAGGACATTACAAGAAAGAGAGAGCGAGAAAAAGTAGGAAAACATTCAAAATAAAAATCAGCAGGAGGCAAAAAACAGAGAGAGACAGGATATTTTTCCTTTGAAAAGAAAACTTTAAAGCAGATTTTTTTATCAAGAATGGCATACAAAAAAAGGACAAATCAATGTAACTGCTGATAATCGTCATTATTTTCAATTTCCATTGCTATTTATAGTGTTCAAAGTGAACAATATTTTCTATTTGCTATTGAAGAAACAAGAGGTGTCTTAACAATAATCGCAGAAAATTTACAAGCTCTTGTAGTCACTTACCCATCACCCTCTGCCAACAACGCATGTCATCCAACTTAACTTCCAAAGATTTGTAAGCATTTGTAAAGAATTCTTTCAATATTATGCTGCTGAAAATTAAATTCATTTTTAAAAATAAAATGAAATTGTTATTGCGTCCAAAGACAATTGAAAATTCCTTTTCTTTTTTATCTATTTTATGATTTTCTCTGGTTTTTTTTTGGAGTTCAAATACTTGATAAAGAATAGATAGCAGAGTGCAGAAAAGCTCTTTACAACTGATAATAAGAAAAAATAGGGACAGATAGTACGCTACTGTATAATTAAATTAAACTATTTCTTTCAAATAATGAAACAATGTAAGATTCTTTTGGATAAGATATCCAAAGACTCCATCTCCTTTCAACAGTGACGTTTTTACCTTTTAAAACTTTTAAAATGTGAGCTCCTAGACTGCAAATAAAATAAAAAAAATTAAATTTTAGTTTATTTTTAATTAAAATTCTTAAAATTCATTATTAATCGCACAGTTCTGTGTGCCACTGTTCACAACTTGGTGTAAACAACAACAATTGCTTGGTTTGTTATTCCTCTCGTTACACTCATTGTGTTAAAAATAACAATCACTAGGCAATTATTCGACAGATCTTTGTAATACCAAAGCTGTACTAATATTTGTAGGTGATTCTCCCATTGGTGCATTTATACCCGTTGGTATATAGTAGCCTATCTATTTCTTCGACATTGCCGGTTTGTTGTATCCATTACTAGAAGATGAGTCTGTTGGACTTTCGTTCATTCATGCCGAAGAGATATTTTATTTTTAATATTTGTGCTCTTCATGAATTTTTCATGAACGAGACAGGCAGATTGATTAAGAATATGTCATATGCCATGCCAATTTCATCTAATCTGGTTTACTTTCAAATCCCCAGCACGGATGGCATAACCCATTAATTCCCACTTTGGAGCTATTCTTCGTTACTGCTCCTCAACTTTATTTCTTACATGTGACACCCTGCCAGAGAGTTTTGCTTTGCGTTAACATACTGTGTAAGCCTTAAAATCACGACAAAACTATTATCGCTCTATGAAAGAGTATGGAACAGTTTACATTTGAGTAGAACACATATACATATAATATCAGTAGATTTCTGGCAAAAACTCTGAGAGTAAATTGTAATAAATTGCTGTGAAGTCTCTAAAAAATCTTTCGTTCGCATTCGAATTTTAAGCTGTTGGTCCCGTCCCTCAAAACACACAACATAAGATGTGTGAGAAGCTAGGTTGGCAATCTTGACCGAAGTGTTCTACGTGTATAATAAACAATATTTTCCTGACTGCCAATAGCACTGCACGTAACGGAGCAGACGAGAGGGTCGAATGCCTTTTCGAATTCTATGAAGACTCGATGTAGAAACAATCAATCATACAACTGACTGCTCAGCTATTCAATTGGGTTATGATATGTTTCGGCTAATGCTAGACTGTTTTTGCAAAGGTTTCCATTGAAAGAGGTGCTAAGCACGTATTTTAAAATCGAAGTCTTTCCCCTACTTTTGGTTATCAATCCCACTGACAGCTTATGGAGTAAAAAATTTTTTTTAATTTTGGAACGTTATTTTCTTTTTAATAATTCGGAGGTAGTAAAACAAAGTTATCCTCTCTGTTTTTCTAAAATTAACGAAAATCACAGGAAAATAAATTAATAAAACTTAAATTCTTATAAGAACTTTAAATAAAAACGGAAGCAAAAAGAAAAAACGGTCAGAAATAAAGAAGGAAGTAAAGCTTAAAGAAAAAATTTATATTCAAAGCAAATATTTACCCGGGCTGTGAAGGAAAGTATAAAATAAAGTTGAAGAAACTGCACAACAGAAAGAAATTCAAAAGAAAATTTACAAAAAAATAATGCTGAAATAAAAGCGAGAAGTATTATAATGCACAATAAGTAAGAAGAGAAGAGAAAAGAAGAGGAACAATAAAAGTAATCAATGGAATTAAAATTCTGAAAGTCAAACCAGACGCTCAACAACATTTTAATTATTTCAGATTTTTCGACTTCTGCCTTCAACTGAATGTTGCAAGACAATAATGATAATGTCGGCGTGATAAAGTTGCATTCATTTCTACCCCGCACTTTTACATCTCATTATTGCACCGAAAATAAATTTAAGACTGTTCAACGTTAACATCACTCTTCAGAACACCCTTTATATATATTAACGGTTCTTTTCCTTATTATGTACATATTCTCATCACTTTTTTATTCTTTTCATATTCTTTCATTGCTAGATAAAATTAAAGTATTTTTTGCCTAAGAGATCACTCTAGTTTTGACAGTCAAACAGTTAACATTACACAGTGTGAACAAAAATTATATTAAATTAAATTAAAATAAAACAAAGACAAATTTTGTAAAACAACATAAAAAACACATAGACATTAAACAGTGAATTTAATAAATAATACAAATTAAAAATACAAAAATAAATAAATGAATTTTATTTAAAATAAAATTAAAAAGAACAACAAAAAACGAACCAGCACAACACATCATCATTAAACATCTTTTTGGTCACTTCGAACCGTATGCAGTGAAATTTACAAAAACAAAAAATTACTAAAAAATTGAAAAAATATTAAAACACAAAAATAAGCAACGGTTAAAAACAGTTAAATTTTTTGAGAAAAAATAGAATCCACAGGCAAAGTGGAAAAACAAAAAAGAACAAAAATAACAGCAAAAGACACAAGCAAGAAGAGACCCAAATTAGAGAGCAACGGCTTTAACAAAGACACAACAACGATAAGTAAGTACTGAAAATAATAAAAATAAGACAATAAAGAGAAACACAAACTCTTTATTACAAGTATACGCTCTTATAAAATTTTTTGTCGCGGTTGAATAAAAGAAGAAAACGAAATAGAAAAACGAAAAAGGGTTACCACCCATACTTCTTTTAGTAATTTACTGGGGAAACAAAATATACCCAAATTAATAACCAATCGGGAAATTAATTATTATTTTTGGTAATTCTTGCTGTGAAATCGCTAGCAGGGACTTTTTTGTTTTAAATTTGATTCTTAATTTGATCGTTTTAAAATTTAATTCATCGGTAAATAATGGCATTCAATAAATTTGTAAATTGTACAAATGACCTTTTGGACTTTGAAACAGAATACACACAAAGTGCGGCCGAAAACAACATTCACTCTCTGGAGGTACTTCGGGTCGAACTCGATTCTATATGGACACAGGTCAAAAGGACATATGAAGAGTGTAGGGACACAAAAGAGGATTCAAAAGAAAAACCTATTGATAAAAATAAGCTTCGTGATCGTTACAAAAAAGTTCTTTCTGCCTACAAAACGTGTTTAGGGTCAATTAATGCGGAAATTCAAGCCCTATCGAATCCAAAGAAGGAAGAACGGATTTCTGATGTTGAAAGTCAACCAAGGGAAAATCATGACATCTCATTTGTACGGTTACCACCTTGCGACACGGACACATTTTATGGAGATTTTGTGACATGGCCTACTTTCCGCGATCTATTTACAGCATTATACATAAATAATTCTAGACTTAGTAAAATTGAAAAACTATTTCATCTGATACAAAAGACTGGAGGAGATGCTAGGAAAATAGTTTCAAATGCCCCATTGACAAATCAAGGCTTCGACATAGCCTGGAAAAACCTTGTAGCCCAATACGAAAATAATCGGATCCAAGTAAATGAACAATTAAAAATTTTATTTGACCTTCCGAACGTAGCTGAAGACTCAGGCTCATCGATTCAAAAGCTTCAGCGAACAGTTAATGGATGCATTCAAGCGTTAAATGCTTTAGGTATAGAAACCGCCACATGGGACCCATTCCTGGTATACATTTGCTCAACAAAGCTCCCTCGGACTCTTTTAAAAGAATTTGAAAATTCACTTAAGGAAATTACAAAAGTTCCGACTTGGGAAGAATTCAATAATTTTTTGACGCACAATTCTAAGACTCTAGAATCCATAGAGGCCATCACACAATCGAATCCAAAATTAGAACAATCGAGAAGAGATAATTCGAAATTTAAGCCAAAACGAGTTCACACTTTTCACATAAACACAACCCAAAATGAAACTGGGTCGAAAAACATAAAACCTTTAAACACAAATAGGGCACAGAAAAATGACTCAAATTACAAATGCCAACATTGTAAGGAGTCTCACCAATTGTGGTCTTGCCCCAAGTTCTTAGAGAAGAACGTTAACGACAGAATTCACATTGTAAAGGTCACAAATTCATGTTACAATTGCCTCTCTATTGACCACAGTGTTAAGGACTGTAAAAGTAAATTCAGTTGTAGATTATGTAGACAAAGACATAACACTTTGTTACATAAGGGATCAGAATCCCATACTTTAGTTCCGAATTGTGACGCGACCCAATCTAGTAGGAGCATCGCAGCACAAAACACCAATATACAGTCCACATCAGCATCAAACTTTTCGATACCAAATATCACTTCCTTGACACTACAAGAGAGCAAACGTCTCGATCAATCTCCCAATGAGAAAGAGACCTTGTTATTTACTGCAATTGTACTGATCGAAACTAGAGGCGAAAAGTACCAGGCAAGAGCAATCATCGACCCTGGCTCACAATCAACATTTATGTCAGAAAAGTTGAAAAATCGTTTAAATTTGCCCACCAAACGAAATTTAGTTCATGTTACAGGCTTGAGTCAAACAGTTTCAGAGACTTCAACCAAAGCATGTTTATTCAATCTTTGCTCCAAGGTGGATTCACAATTTAAATTAGAAGTCTGGGCGCCAGTCCTGAAGACTCTTCCATCTAATTTACCACCACAGACTTTAGATTTGCAACATTTCAATGAGACTGCTAAATTAGAACTTGCAGATCCTCAATTCAATCAAAGCAGACCCATCGACTTGCTTATAGGCCTCGACTTGGGCCACTCAATATATTGCATGGACACACCGATGCGGTCTATTGGATCCCTTTTGGCACAAAAAACAGTATTTGGCTGGATTGTGGGGGGACCAATTTCAACAACGACACAACCTAGTACAACAGTGTCATTACTCAACACTACGTCCCTTGACCGAATCCTCACACGCTTTTGGGAGGTGGAGGAAACCCCAAAACGGGTTTTGAGGTCAGATGAGGACACATTTTGCGAGAACAATTTCATGTCGACAACACGAAGAAACGACACAGGAAGGTATATCGTTACCCTACCCTTTAAAAATAGCGAAGAAATAGGAACTTCGAGAAACATAGCAATGGCACAGTTCTTGAGAATGGAACGCATACTTAGCCAGAAACCCGAACTCAAAAAACAATACGACCAAGTAATTGTTGAGTACCTCGAGTTAGGACATATGAGGAAAATTTCTCCCCTGGAAATCAACACAAAACCAAATTATTACCTGCCACATCATGCAGTAATAAAACCCGAAAGGCTGACAACGAAACTTAGAGTAGTTTTCAACGCTTCGAGCCCGTCTTCAAACAAGAAGAGTTTGAATGACATATTGCATCCAGGACCCATACTTCAACAGGACTTGGTGCTTCTGGTATTGAAGTGGAGATTCTTCCGTTTTGTGTACAACGCAGATATCACAAAAATGTATCGACAGATACTCATTGATCCGAATCAAACCAAATATCAAAGGATATTATTTCGGCAATCAGAAAAGGACCCAATTGAGGATTACGAACTCCTGACAGTGACTTTTGGAGTCAATTGCGCCCCGTTTCTGGCCATTAGAACCCTTCTTCAACTAGCTGAAGATGTAAAATCAACTCACCCTCTCGCATCAAAAACTCTACAACAAAACATGTATGTGGATGATGTTTTAGCAGGTGGTCACACATTAAACGACGCCATCAAATCAAGAAAAGAACTTACAACAGTTCTAAAATCTGCTGGATTTGACCTGATGAAATGGACATCAAATGACCCACGAGTTATACAAGACTTACCAAATGAGACCCTACTACCTCTCGATTGGTTAAATTTGTCAGAAAGCACTGGAACAAAAACTCTTGGGATCAAATGGAACATTTCTTCAGACGCATTTACATTTAGAGCACCAGATGTCAAATTAAAAGAAAACTACACGAAAAGAGAAGTTTTATCGACAATTGCCAAATTCTTTGACCCTTGTGGATGGATAGCTCCAATTATAGTTGAAGCAAAACTAATTATGCAACAGATTTGGTTGGATAAAGTCGACTGGGATGACATATTAAAACCCTTGACTTGTCTACAGTGGCAAAAATTCATAAAAAACTGCCCGACAATAAACATATTGAAAATTCCCCGTTGGATCCAATTTAGCCCGAATTGTAATGTGGAAATTCACGGTTTCAGTGACGCTTCAGAAAAAGCCTATTCTGCGACTCTTTATGTTCGAATACAAGCAGAAAACTCAGTATTCACATTTCTTCTGGCTTCAAAGACCCGTGTAGCTCCCATTAAGCAAATATCTTTGCCCCGCTTAGAACTATGTGGATCCGTATTATTGGCAAATCTTGCATGTGGACTTATACCAAATCTTCAAATTCAAAACATCAAGGCATATTATTGGACCGACTCAACAATCGTGCTGTCCTGGTTAAAGAAACCCCCTTGCTCATGGAACACTTTCGTTGGAAATCGTGTTTCTGAAATCCTGGATAAGGTTGGAAATCAAAATTGGCAACATATCGACACAAAGGATAACCCAGCAGATGTAGCCAGCCGAGGATGTACTCCACAAGAACTGGAAAACCACAACTTATGGTGGTTTGGACCCTCCTGGTTAAAATTGCCTAAAAATCAATGGCCGATATCAACACAAACAGGTGACACAATTCTAGAAGCAAAAACTGTAAAAGCATTTACAACCACAACACGCGAAGACCCATTAAATCGATTTTCAGACCTATCACGAGCTTATCGAGTACTCGCTTATGTCATACGATTATGGAGAAATACTGGAAACAACCGAACCCATCTTCGCGTATCTTCAGCAGAAATCACCCGAGAAGAAATAGATTTCGTCAAACATCGACTCATCATATGGACGCAACAAAATCATTTTCCAGATGAACACCAACATTTAAAACTCAAGCAGAAAATATCCCCAACCAGCAGTCTTTTGACCTTAAATCCTTTCATGGATTACCATGGCATTATTAGAGCCAATGGGCGACTAGCGCAATCACCAGCATTAACGTATAATGAACGCTACCCAATATTGCTACCTCATAACTCGAAGCTATCACAGCTACTAGCGGAATTTACACATAAAATTACCCTTCATGGAGAAAACCAACTAATGGTTCGAGTCCTACGCACAGAATATTGGATATTCAGATTGAAACCCTTGGTCAAAAGCGTAATATACAACTGTAAAACGTGTGTTTTGTACAAAAAACAGACGCAAAATCAAATCATGGCTTCATTACCACCAGAACGTACAACATTATCAAGACCCTTTGCTACAACTGGATTAGACTACGCAGGACCTTTTGACATCAAAAATTTTACAGGCCGAGCTTGTCTTATTACAAAAGGGTATATTTGTATATTTGTATGCTTCGCCACAAAAGCTGTACATCTTGAAGCAGCAAGTGATTTATCGACCCAATCGTTCTTAGCAGCATTTTCCCGCTTCATAGGAAGACGTGGATGTCCCGCACTCATTTACTCAGACAATGGAGGAAATTTCGTCGGAGCAGCAGAACTACTAAGAAAAGACCGTCTAGAATTCATAAAAACTCTTCAAAATCAAGTGATCCATAATTTTAGTCATCAAAATCTTAATTGGAAGTTTATTCCCCCAGGAGCCCCACACATGGGCGGCCTTTGGGAAGCCGGTGTAAAATCATTCAAAACACACCTAAAAAAGATGATACCGAACATGAAATTCACATTTGAAGAGCTATCTACAATTCTTGCTCGTATAGAATCGTGCCTAAATTCTAGACCCTTAAGTCCTGCTAGCGATGACCCAAATGACCTTAATCCATTGACCCCTGGACACTTCCTTATTGGTAGTGCATTATTGACCCCAGCTGAACCAGATGTAAGCAACGAAAATCTGAATCTCATCAACCGCTGGAAACGCCTAAGGGTCATCTACCACTCATTTTGCCAAAGATGGAAGTCCGAATACTTGATTGAACTTCAACGCAGATATAAATGGAAGATTCAGAGGGACAACGTTAAAGTCAACGATCTGGTAGTCATTAAAAACAACAACTTGCCACCCAATGAATGGCAAATGGGTCGAATCATCAAAACATATCTTGGACCTGACCAGAACTGTAGAGTTGTAGACATCAAAACCAAAAATGGAGTCATCACCAGACCAATTACAAAAATTGTGGTTTTGTTTGCAAATTAGTATAACACCTAATCATTTACATACACTAATATTGCTCTAATTTTATGCTTACAGGTATGGCATTCCAACAATCTCAACACCCCAAACATTGGCAATTTTCTTGCAGTATACGTTACATCATGATGCCATATCTGTCAACAACTTCATGAGGCTTTGCAACTTACCGACCCACAACCCACAAATAGGACCTGTTCAAAACCTGTGGTAAACTTCACCAAGTCATGGGGGCCGGAATGTTCAACGTTAACATCACTCTTCAGAACACCCTTTATATATATTAACGGTTCTTTTCCTTATTATGTACATATTCTCATCACTTTTTTATTCTTTTCATATTCTTTCATTGCTAGATAAAATTAAAGTATTTTTTGCCTAAGAGATCACTCTAGTTTTGACAGTCAAACAGTTAACATTACACAGTGTGAACAAAAATTATATTAAATTAAATTAAAATAAAACAAAGACAAATTTTGTAAAACAACATAAAAAACACATAGACATTAAACAGTGAATTTAATAAATAATACAAATTAAAAATACAAAAATAAATAAATGAATTTTATTTAAAATAAAATTAAAAAGAACAACAAAAAACGAACCAGCACAACACATCATCATTAAACAAAGACAGCACAAGGCGAAAATGAGTGAAAAATGAAAAGAAATTTGAACAATTAATTCACTTGCGTTGTGTGATATTTTTCAGTGGTTTTATTGAAGCCTTAACGTCTTCTTATGCAGAAGACTGTTTATCTGTTTAACTTTTAAGTTTAAAATATATTTTTGAGGTTTTCTGTTATGGAATATAATGGCAAGTGATTATCGAAAATTTTCAATTAAAAATTTTCATTCAATGAAAATTCGTTGTTTAATGGTAGTTTTAAATGAAAAAAAAAAATCATTTTTAGAATAACGGGGCTTCTCTTCTTATATGTAAAAATTAATGTGTGTTCATTTGTTTGCGGGTTTGTTTGAAGTCTATAGACTGCTGAAATTTTAACAGTACCTTCCTCTATGTCTGGAAGGAACTATAGGCTACTTTTTATTTCAAAATTTCAAGTAGGCGAGGTGCCACGCCCACATACCCAATAAGCGTTTAATGTCGCATATCTCATAAACTGCAACAGCTAGAGTCCTCAAATTTTGTATGGACGACTTGGACGTATATATGAACAAAATGGGCGGATTGGCTATAGTGGGCGTGTCACCTCGCATAGGTGAATGAATGTTTGTTTGTATGTACCATACAGAATCGTAAACTATGCACTTGATCATGTTATGATCTTCAGCAAAGTAGTTGCGCATGAGCCCTCGAACGTTTCTAAGTTGGTATGACCAATTTCCGACAGGTGGCGCCACTGAAAATTACTCAAAATGAATTAAATCATAAACTGTGCATTCTTTCACAGAGTTGGTGCACATGAGTCGACGGAAGTTGGTGCGATTAATTTCCGATGGATGGCGTCACTGAAAATTATTCAAAATGAATGACAAGCAATTGGTCGACCTACACCTCAAGCACGTAAGAAAACAGCATTACGAACCTCAGAATCAGACGAGCATTGAAACTGAAAAATCTTCGAGTATATGCCGCTGAGACCCGTTCACTTGAACCACTTGAAAAACGAGAAGTGAGATTAGAAAGTGATCGAATGCGTACTACTCAGGCCCGTTCATCTGAATCAATAGGACAACGGGAAACAAAATCAATAAAATGATTTAAAATTAATTGGACATTTGTGTAATGTCCTTCCTTCAAATTTATTTTTGTTGGTGGCGCAGCAACACGCGCTGGGTACAGTTGGTAGAATATTCAAAAATTAATGAAAAACAGAACTTTTATGACAACATCACTGGCATAGAGCACTATTGGTACCTTAACATTGCTTCTTATATGCGATAATGATTCTTAAGCGATTCAATTTACATTTCATGACCACTTTAGACTAAGAAATATTCTCTTTTACGTTTCTTTCTACTACCAAGCTGCCAAATTGAAGTAGGTATCAAGTCCTTTCGACGGATGCTTCATTATTGGAAGTGATGCCTTATATTTCAAAATTAAAGAGTAAACACATAACGTGGATATGGGTCTTTGTACAACGTCAATATTTTTTGTTCTTGCTAGGCGAAGATTAACCAACACTGGGGTTTATGTTTTTAGATGTCGAGTTAATTCCCTGTTGCGTATGGTCTAAGTATTTAAATTTCTTATGGAGAGTTAATATCGGATGGGCCATCTATCAGTTTAAATTTGCAGCATCGGTTATTTCGAATCTGGCAATACTTATGTCATTCTATTCTGTTACAAAATTCAGTAGATTATCTTTACTGAATGTAACAACGTTGGTATTTATTAGGCCAACGAGAAACTGCACGATGATGTCGATTTTGCAAAAAAAAAAAATCTTTTCTAATGAAGCTCATTTTCATCTTGGTGGGTATGTTAATAAGTAAAATTCATTAGAATTTGGGGCTCAGAAAACCCACACGTGGTTTTATAGGAGCCAGGTTGTGGAGCGGAGCATCATTAGTCCATATTTCTTTGAAAATATGGACGACGCAACCATTACACCTGTCGCACCATGCAGAACGATTTTTTGTAACCGCTCTTGGTACTGGTGTGTATGGTGCTCTTGGATCTTATGCTACAATCGGTTTATTGCGTCAAACGTTTTATGTTCGTTTAATTAGCCGAAAAAGTGATGCCAATTGGTCGCCAATAAGCTGCGATTTGACACCGTTGTTTTATTTTCCGTAAGAAAAATGTGTTATGCCGACAAACCAGAGACAATGGAGTATTTGAAGGCCAACAGTTGTGATGCCATTGCCGAGGTACGAAAAAGTGCACGGAAATCCATGACAAAGATGCCTGTAGTGACTAGTTGCTTTACGGATGGCTCTAGACGTAGAGATAGGACGGGACTATATAGAAGACCTAGAAACTAACTTTCCCTCCGGCTACCGGGCTATATATTATAGGGTATTTCAAGTAAAGGTACTCGCTATCTGAGAATGTATGGTCTGAGCTAGTAATCATTTGATAAGCTTGACATATAGGATTTTAAATATCTTTACGGATAAGCAAATGACGATTAGAGAAATCACATCCAGGAATATGTCATCAAAAACCGTCCTGGAGTGTAAACAGGCGAATAACAATTACATCAGGTATGGAACGGTATGCATTATATGGGTTCCTAGGCATTTTAGAGTGAATGGAAATGGGGAATCCAATATTTTAACCAATAGAGTTAGAATAATACATACCATTAGCTTAGACAACTCATTGGCTTTCAGTGCATTAACGCCCAAGCTGTAAAAGTGTGGAGTAATGACACCGTATCTACCTACCATTAGCATACTACTACATGTCAAAAGATTATATCTCTTGATTGAGAAGAAAAATCGAAATTGTCTGGAAGAGAAAGAAGATTTTGTACAAACGTGTTTTGCTTACCTGTTACAATCAGATTATATGATTTCAATTGCTATCAGCTGGATCAAGAGAATATTACTCGTATTAACTTAACATGTTTTGAGGTCGTTTAAGTTAGAGGGCGTCTACTTGCCAATTGAGACAAGTACAGAACCCGGAGATCAAGTTGACTCATTGCCCAATCATCCCAAAAGGGGAGAGGATAATATGAGGAGAGGAAAAAAGGAGAGGAAGTAGGAAAGGGAGAATAAGGAAGCGAAGGAATTACACAGACCAGAACAAAACAAAATGGGAGAACACGACTACACCGATAAAGCCTTAGCACTTCTCAACCAGCTTAAATTACTAATGAATCTGTGGAGAGCCTTTAAGTCGGCTTTCGACACAGAATTCAAACCATCAAAACGTACCAAGGGTCCTTAGCCTCAATCTACCAAGCGCTGGGCAGTTACAGAGGAGGTGCTCCACAGTGTCCAACTCCTCCCCATCGCAACATACCCTGCAGTAGTCCAAATTCCAGTCAGCGACCTAATCTCGCAGGAAAAAAGGAGAGGAAGTACGAAAGGGAGAATAAGGAAACCCAGGAATTATACAAACTAACAAATACTAAAGAGAGCGCGACTACACCTTGAGGTCGTAGTTTCACTGTAAATTTTGTAAGAAAATCTTGTGGTCCATCCTTAATGACTTAAATCGGAAACAAAATATATTTAAGGTTGCACAGTCTGCCTCTGGTTAATTTGCTGGCAAATAATAATAAAAACTTGCTGCAGTGCAATGAAACTCATTTTTAATATGAAACATTTATTGTCACTAACAACATCCCATTCCTTTAAGCAGTTTAAGAATTATTTTAAAACATATTTAATTACCTGGCCTGGATAATAACATTTAAATGCATAATTAAACATGAAATTATATTCCTATTCTGCAGCATGTTTTCTGCTCTCTGGTCATATATTTTTTTTGTTTTGTAATATAAAAAACCTAACGGAAATGGTGTTGTAGTATAGTAATGTTGTTTGTTTCTTGTTGTTGTTTCCATATTTTTGTTCCCAGGCTGTTTATTTCAATTTTATACGATTTAAAATAAGAGAAAGAAAAAACCGAATTTTTTATTTTTGCTCTCCCCGGCTCATTTGCTGAGTTATAGTTTATTATGCAATTTATTGTGTTGAGCTGTATGTCATGTATTCCAGCCCGAAACGGGCAGGCCAACAGGGCTATTAAAGTTGCAGGCTATTAAAGTTCGAAACAAACAAAAAAGAAAAAAACCAAGCCACAGAAATAAAATGAAGTGCTGGGTAGAACAGTAGCGGTACAACAGAAATTGTTGCCAACTCATCACTACTTTAGGAATAAAACTCATAATATTTCTGCTCGTGTTGCTGTTCTGTTCTGTTCTGTTATTCTGTTTGTTTTTAATGTTCCTTTGCACTTCCGTTTCCGTTTACCACACTACTACGACAACAGAGCAACAATATTTTTATTTTAGCAGCATTATTATGAATATTGTTGCTGTTTGTTGTTGTTGTTGTTGTTTGTTGTCCATATTACGAGATGGTGTTGCTACAACATCATAACAACATAAATTTGCTGTGTTGTTATTTCCATGTTGCACGAGTCTATAAAATATTTCCCAGTTTTTTTCTTCTTATTTCTTCCATGTTATACTCATTAATTTTTTATTTTCTCTTTTTTGCTTTTCTGTTTTATTTTAATGTTTCTCCGTGTTTTTCTTTCCTTTTTTTTTCTTATGGAAATTATGTTTTGCTTTTTTTTGTTGTTGTTGTTGCCTTATGATGATGATTACTTGCCATTCTTATTTATTAGTTTCTATTTTATCTTCCATTCGTTCTTCTTTTTTGTTTCTAAAAATATTTCCTTTTGCTTCCTTTGTATGAAAATTTAATTTAATTTTCCTTTTTTTTTTTTTTTGTTGGACAACAGGACCTCCAGGTCCACCAGGACCACCTGGACCACCCGCCAGCAGTAGTCGTCATCATGATCACGATGAGGAAGAGGAGACTCCCTACTATTCGGCAGCATCTTCTTGGAATATGCGTATCGTACCGGGCGCTGTTACATTTCCCAATATTGATGAGATGACAAAGGTAAAATGGAATTTAATTCTGATTTTTTTTTCTTTTTGCTTTCATGCTTTTCTTCTTTTTTCTTATTTTACATCACACAAGTCACATACAATTTGTTTTTTAATGGATTTTTAACATCTTTTTCTGTTTTTTTTTTATTTACAAGAAATCCGCCATGAATCCACCTGGCACTTTAGCATACATAACAGAAGAGGAAGCCTTATTAGTGAGAGTCAACAAAGGTTGGCAATATATTGCGGTAAGTCGCCTAAATTTTTATAATTTTTAATTAAAAACAAATCAATTTTTGCTTAAATACTTTTAAAATTGTCCTTCCAAATTATGTTTTACATTCACTTCCAAGTTATTTTGGCAATTAAATTAAAAAAAATAATTTTTTATTGCCGAAATTAAAATATTATTCAAGACATAATTTTTTAAGGAATTTTTTTTAATTTCTGTTCATTGCTTTCGTTATTTTCAAAGGAATTCTTTGTTATAATTCTCCTTTTATTTATCTCTGGGATTATTGTCCTCTTTGAAAATTATTATTATTGGCCCTACAAAGGACATATAACTCTTGGGTGTAAGCATTAGTTTGCCAAAGTTTTATAATGGAACGTGAATACCTTTTTGGATAAAGATTTACAATTTATTTCATTGTATAAAGCTAAGCGATTAAACAATCTTTCTAACAACTTTAGGATGGCAATTAATTCTGTCGTTTCTTGGTGTTGTCCTCTACAGAGCTTTTCAAATGCATCCAATATGGCTTTTAAATATGAGAACTTATAGGAAACATCTACCACTTGATGGAAAATTATTTTGTTCGTATATTTTAAAAGTGACAGAAAATAGTTCTGTGGGCACAGACTGTGGTGGGCACAGACATGGGTGGTAAGAGAAGCTAGGTCGTAATGCGGACTGATAGGTTAAATGCTCAATAACGTATGCGTGTATGTGTATACATATGTACGTGTATACATATGTATGTGGGAATCTTCGAAACACACTTTTGTTCCAACAAAAGAGTGCACGATTCACCATCGCTGGTCCTACGTACTAAACCCACCCCCTACACACTTCAACCACTCTCCCTCCGCGGGACTGCCGTAAGGTATCACTTCGCGGTGGGCTGGTTAGCCCTAAAGCTTGGTCACACTAACTTAAATTTCGCCTCCGTTCCTCCAGCCTTCGGAGTTCTATCATAACTGCAGCCATTCTCTGACTGTATTGGCTCCATAGAATCCTAGAATTCAACACCTCCTCCATAAGCCGAGTTGATCCGAAACTCGTTTCCCCGGGCCATCTAAATCTGGGGCCGCATGTTAGAATATGCCCCGCGTCTTCCTCCTTATCTACACAGTTTGGTCATAAAGGGGAAGTATCATGTCCAAATCTGTGCAGGTATTTCCTGGAGCACCCATGACCAGTTAGGAACTGGGTGTATTTATCCGTGTATGTATATGTATATGTACGTTATTGAACATTACAACCCATCAGTCAGCATTACGACCTAGCTTCTCTCACCACCCATGTTGTGTGTGTTAATTTTATCCACGAGTGGTGAAAGCTACAGTTTAAAGTCGACTCCGAACGCCAGATTTTTTGAGGAACTTTTCATGACAGTTTTATTTTGCTCTCAGAGTTGTTGCCGAAATCTACTGAAAAGAAGTCGCCGAAGAAATATTTCTTTGTATTTCATTTTGTTAGAGATGTCTGATATGGGGTTTGAACCGTAGCCTCACATCTAATAAGCCAACACACTACCTACTACACTACGCCGACTTTAGAAGCGACAGAAAATAATCCTGCATGCATAGACTTTTATATACGAATAATGCCAATAAAGAAGAAATTTCTTATGTGAACGATCAGTGGTTTGACTTGGAAAGGAAGTCTTTCCTTTGAGAAAGATTTTTACTATGCAAAACCTTGAAATTACAGGACACTAATCCCTTTGTTTCATTGGAGTACTGTTCTATGTAAGGTCTGTAAGGCAATGAAATACGTTCAACAATTTATAGGCACTCTTAATAAGCGTTTTCAATCTTCCTCGTCTAGAGTTTAGAAGTCTCAAACAAGTAACAGAATTAATTCAATGCCATAGTAAAAGTGTGTACCTCAGTAGTTAGTCACCGTAGTCTACTGGGTAGTGTGCTGACTTATTATACATGAGGCCACGGTTCAAACCCCAGGTCAGATATCTCCAACAAAACAAAACATGAAAATTATTTCTTCGACGACTTCCTCTCAACAGATTTTTGGCAAAAACTCTGAGAATATATACAATAGGCATGAAAGGTTCCTCGATAATATGTCATTCAGAGTCGACTTTAAACTGTAGGTCCCGCCACGCATGTATAAAATTAACACCCACAACATATATGGCTGACTAAAGGCTTGTAATAGCCAATTATATATTTATGTATGTCTCAGTAGATAGGTAGGTAGAATTGGCTGTCCACCCACGATAGTCGAATGGCCACATAGGGCCGATTATCCTTTAGTTTCGATGAAGCAACTCTGACTGCCAATATCAATGCATGACAATTCAGCCAGATCTTAAATACAGTAGTCAATCAAGGAGTCTCTTTCTTCTTAGGCTTCTTATGCGTAGTGTCGGTCATATACAAATTAGGTGAAGAAAAGTCTCTTCGTCTAGCTAATCTCTGTAGCTTCTACAAAAAGCATTGTCCAACACCAAAGCTCTTCGCCCGCAATGCAATGCCCTGTTATTGACACCGACAGCCACACTGTACGTGCTTCTTGGAAATTTAAGCAGTCATATCATGCATCCTCCACCCAGTATAGGTTTGATTTTCTGTGCCGTTCTGCCTATGTCCGAAGCCGAGTATTTGCGGTTGACGGAATCGGTGACCAGATTGTCAATTATAAGCTTACAGGTTGCCAGAAGGATTCCCAATGTCGAGAATTCATCGGAGACTTCGATATTTGCGTACGGCCTGGCAAGGTAATCCGCTGTACAGTTAACCGAAATATCATTGTGTCTTCGTACCCATACGATATACACATCATATCCTTGCGCTACGATGTTTGACAATCTGTGACAAAGTGTCTCAGTAGCAGTGATATTTTTTATTCCGAATAATTAAAATAGAGCCCTTAACAAAACAACATCGCATTATAATTACAAAAAATTTGTAAAGTTGCATCATCCATTCTAAAAGTGATCAAAAAAATTTGAAGAAATTGGGCCGGTTGTAGACAGTAACATCTCAATACGCCAATGTACCGTTTGGTCTCTTAAAAATTTTGCTGCAGTAAATGAGGGTGTCGCTGAAAACATCAATATGCCATCGTTCTAAATAACTTCACATTTTACTAAGCATTAGGCAAGGAATTTTGTTAAAAGCCCCTCGCTTTCATGAGCACAAAATGCAGCCAACTCTGGAGGTGAAAGCAGAATACAATTGAATGTGTTGACAATTCGTTTAATAGGTAATGTGAAAAAAGTGAAGTGAATGACAATTTTTCGAAAAAAAAAATCCACCTTCGACGATGAAAAGTGTTTGCACCAGAATGGCTTAGTGACTACACAAAATTGTAAACTTTGGGGCTCGAGAAAGTCTTCATATAAACCATAAGAATGTGTTTCACGTGTTGTCATGCAGAAATGATTTAAGAATTTTAAAGAATAATTCATCCCAAATGGCTCTGTGTCTTTTGATCCCTCGAAGATGATAACATCAACAAACGAACATAATTTGAAGATCAGGCAGTGCTTCCACGTGAGAAAGAATGGGACTTAATGAGAAACAAACACAAGTATATCCAACAGCAACAACAAGCGAATAAATTTTTCAATAGAATATTATTTGCACAAAATTGTGGTTGGCAACCCTGTTAGCCTAGAAACTACTGTAGTAGAATGCCTGCTAAGCAAGAAAAAATTTTTGTACGGAACTTAAACAAAGCAGAAAAGCAAAAAGAAGGAGAGGCAGAAGCCTTTACAATTTTTAACGTGCAAAGACATCAGTACCTTATAATTGGTCCGCCAAATAACTCTTTTTTTTTGAAAATGCTTTACAAATACTACTGAATATTTTCTCAAATTTCTTTTTTATTTGAAAGTACAATCCTTCCGGTTAATAATGGAAAATAATTTCATTCAAATGGCTGCCTCGGCTGGCCATGCAGTAGCCTACACGATCGGTCCAATTTTTAAGCACATTATCGATTGTGTGCACCTGTATTTCACCAATGGCTTCACGAATATTGTCCTTTAAAGCGCCAATTGTCTCTGGCTTGTCGGCGTAACACTTATCTTTGACGGCACCCCATAAATAATAGTCCAACGGTGTCAAATCGCAGCTCCGCGGTGGCAAAACGACATCAGCTCTGCGGCTGCTAATGCGATATTCAAAAACAGGGCGCAAAACATCGAGTGTAGTTTCGGCGGTGTGGCACGTAGCGCAGTCCTGTTGAAACCAAATGTTGCCAATATCCTCCTCTTCAATTTTTATGAACAAAAATTCGTTCAACATGGCCCGATAACGATCGCCATTGACTGTAACGGCCACTCCTTGCTCATTTTCGAAGAAAAATGGCCCAATTATGCCTCTGGACCAAAATCCGCACCAAACAGTGACTCGTTTTGGGTCCGTCGGCTTTTCAATGTATTCGTGCGGGTTTTCTGTGCCCCAAATGTGACAATTTGGCTTGTTTATATACCCGCCAAGATCAAAGTGAGCTTCATCTGAAAAGATGATTTTTTTGCCAAAATCGGCATCTTCTGGTGTAGGCTCCAGCATGGCCAGCCGAGGCAGCCATTTGAATGAAATTATTTTCCATTATTAACTGGAAGGATTGTACTTTCAAATAAAAAAGAAACTTCAGAAAATATTCAGTAGTTTTTTTTAAAGCATTTTCAAAAAAAAATTATTTTATCACTTCTGAATTGCCTAAGACACTCACGACTTCCACTACTTTTATTTGTATTACCCTTTAGCAAATGCGTTTTTCTAGATACGATAATCGTACCCCGTGTATCAAAAATGATTTTGAACTGAATAAGTCAAACTAATAAAAGAACTATGATTGGACAATTGTAGAGCAATTAATATTAATGCCTATACCCAATAATCTGTAACCATATAACCTCTTTACGCTGTTTGCCTTCGCTTTGACAATTTCATATTGCTACGCATACAAAGTAAAAAGAAACAAGTGCTTTTAAAGCAATTTCAAATCATTTTTTTGTAATTTCTTAAGAAACAATTTTAATTTAAAAAAAACGAAAGAAAACATAAAACCAAGTGAATGACAAGATAATGTTGATGATAATAAATTTCGCAGACAAATTTTTGGGAAATTAATAAAAAATAAAAAAAGAAAGAACAGAGAATGGAATGTGTTGGCCAATTATAATAACTTAATAAGAATACACCAGCCTCCAAGCATAGCACCTAAAGTGAGTGCCAAAAGACCTGTCTTAAGATGTCTGACATGCAAATGACATGCCATCACAAAAATTGCTTTTAGTGTACATATGTCTTTTTTTTAATAATTTAAAATCGTCTAATACCGTATGAAATATGACAGAAAATTTATTATTTTTGTCATCACGTGCCGTATTTTAGGTTTCTTAAAATCGTCTCGTACTAAAACGAAAAATTGTTAGAAATTCTTTACAAAAATAATAAAAATTAAAATGTAAACAAAAGTATTAAGCAGCAGCGAAAAAAAATCGAAAAGGAAAACAAACAAATTAAAGTCCTTCACGCACACAATACTCATATAAATGCCCATGGCTGTTTGCGTATAAGTAACGCATTCTTAAATCATGGGCTGGTGGCTGTCTTTGCTAAAAAAATGAGTAGGGAGAGGAGTACAAAAATTTATGAATAGCTAATGTTTTTATTTTATATGTAAACAATAACAATTCATTCCTTTTTTATTTCATTTGGTATTGGCTTTTCTACAACCAAATACTACTTCGCGAGTGTTGCTGGCTGGTGGCTTTAAATTACAAAATCTAACCGAAACTAAACACACAGGATTTGTTTATATTATTACGTTTTTACCTTTTAAATACGTTTAAAATATGAGCTCGTAGGTTGCAAATGAAATCAAAATAAATTTTGTGTTTAGTTTTAATTAAAATTCTTTATTATTCGCACAATTCTGTGTGCCACTCTTCACAACTTGATGTAAACAACAACAATTGCTTTGTTTGTTATTCCTCTATTTACACTCTTTGCATTAACAATAACAATCACTAAACAATTATACGACAGATGTTTGTAACGGAGATCTTCAAACCACGATTGCTCTCTTCATTACAAACCTTTAGTCAGGATTACAACCTCGTTTCTCACACCACTTATGTTGTATTCGCTAAAGTTTTATACTTGAGTGGCGAGATCTACAGTTTAAAGTCGATTCTTAGGTTAGAGGAGGTGTACCTGTCAGTCAAGACAGGTACAGTACCCGGAGTTCAGATTGACCCATTGTACAAAAAAAAGTCGATTCTTACCGACAGAGTTTTAGAGAAACTTTTCACGGCAATTTTATTTACTCTCAGAGTTTTTTCCAGAAATCTGTTGAGAGGAAGTCGCCGAAAAAATATTTTTTTCTTATTTCGTTTAGTTGGAGATGGGTAACCTGTTACTTGAACCGAGGCCTCAGCTCTAATACACCAACACACTACCGACTAGACTACGGCCACTTGCATTACAACATGTCGGAGGTTTGTAGGTTCTATACCTGAACGAACCAGGTCATCCACAATACAATTTCTAACGATATTCCTACGTTGTGGACTAAATAGACTGAACGTGGGCTAAATTTTTATGTTTGTACTAAAGTGTCCTACGAAATCCCCGACGTTCCTGAATGACGGCAGACATCCATGAGACGTTCGCGAGAGGCTTGATCGCAGCCTGGCCATTCGAGTATATAGCTTGATTTTAAATGAAAACCCCAACACGAATTGCAACACTTTCAACATAACCTCGCTTGGAAAATACTGCACAGGACAGAAAGCCTGTAAATAAGCCTAATGTCAGCACTTTTTTCAGTCCATTATATACTTCAAAAGCCCTCCCAAGAACCTTCTGTTCTTCAGGCCAGAATTCCCTTGTAGCAACTGTAAAATCTACTCTTCTGTGGAGAAAATAATACAGAACCATATTGTCGATCCGATTGTATGTATTGTTATGAGAATGGAAAAATCTAAATACTGGTGTTTTGCTTTTACATACTTTAACATTAAAATTATAAACAAAAGCTACAAAAACAAAAACAATGAACTTGTTTACTAATTATCGCACTGCGTAATATAACAACAAACACCAGCATAAAAAATGGTAAACAAGTTAACAAAAATATACCAACAAACACTAGAATAATAAAAGTAAACAACGATGTTTACATTTATAGAGATTTCGAAAAGGCGAGGTCATGAACGTTCGCCTTCAAAAACATTCATCAGACTGTTTACTTTGCCATATAAAAGGCAAGGCAAAGCAATCGATTGAGTCAGTGAAGTTCAGTCAGTCTTGTGTGAAGACACGGTTCGTTTGAAGAGAGCAATACTGGTTTGAAGATCTCCGTTATAAAGATCTGTTGAATAATTGTCTAGTAATTGTTATCGTTTATACAAAGGGTATAAACAGAGGAATAACAAAGAAAAGCAATTGTTGTTGTTTACATCAAGTTGTGAACAGTGGCACATAGAATTGTGCGAATAATAAAGAATTTTAATTAAAATTAAACACAAATTAATTTTTAATTTTATTTGCAATCTACGGGCTCATGTTTTAAACGTTTCTAAAAGTTAAAAACGTAACAGTATGTATGGCTTGCCAGAACTGCAGAGTATTTGCAGTCCAGGTTGGACAAGGATTCAACTGGTTTGAGACTGACTGTTACCAGCACGGTCATTATTCTTTTTCTACTATGATGATGAAGTCGCCGTGCTCTAGTAGGTAGTGTGTTGGCTTATTAGACGTAAAGCCAGGGTACGAGCCCCAGGCGAGACATCTAAATAAAATACAAAAAGTATTTCTTCTGCGACTTCCTCTCAGCAGATTACTGGCAAAAACTCTGAGAGTAAATAAAATTGCCATGAAAAGTTTCTCAAAAATCTGTCGTTCGGAGTCGACTTTAAACTGTGCGTCCCGCCACTCAAGTATATAATCAACACACACAACTTAAGTGGTGTGTGAAACTAGGTCGTAATCCTGACTGAAGGGTTGTAATGACCAAATATGTATGTATGTACTATGATGAATTTAAATTCATTCTGCAAAGCTATATTTTTCTTTCTTCAAAATCCTTTATTTCCACCTGAATTAAAAAAAAAAATTCGAAAGAAGGGGTTCTACCATTTGTTAACCCTGTTTTCTTTCAAATTCAATCACTAACGATATAATTCGGCAGATACTTTCACTTTGTTCTGTATGCCGTATTAATGTCATGTATTCTTATTTATTTCTTAAAACAACAACAATAACAACAGCGCAATAATATGAATAATAAAAATAACACACAAATTTAATGGCAAACAAGAAAAAGAAGAACAAGAAAAAAAGAAGAAGAAAAGAAATCGTTCCCTTAGGCAACATTATTATTCTGTATTGACAATGATTTTCAAGTTATTTTAAACGATTTTCGTTTTGCAGTTGACTGCTGCTGTTTTAGCTGCTGTTACTTTACTGTAGTGTTACGGATTTTTGTGTTTTTTTCTGCTCGATTACCAAGCACAGATCATTATTATAAAACAGATGGGTTTCGTCAGATATCAAATATTTGTTCAAATAAAAATGTGAAAAGAAATAAAATCAAATGCGAAAATGGCAACAACGAAGAACAATTTCAACACAAATTTGTTTTAAAATGTAAGAGCAAAAAACAAAAACAAGAGAGGAAAAAAATAAAGGATCAAAACCGAAATAAAACAAAAAAACAACAACGAAAAATAAGAAAAGATAACTTCAAAATGATATCATGAGCCCAAAATTGTATGAAAAAAACCATGCAAAAAGAAAGAAATTGACGGCAATTCAAGGATTATACTCATGGTGCTCATCGTTGTATTCGCTTGTTTGTGTACAGTATGTATGGTTTGCGGAAAAGTGATTGGATATCCTTTAAAATTCAAGTTAAAATAAAAGAAATTGATAAGTCCCTCCAAGGTAAATATTCAATTTGTAGCAGTTTTGAAAACGATTTCATATTTAGAAATTTGATTTTAAAACGTAGTTTTATTTTAAAAGGTTTTAGAAGATTCTCCAGCTGTGTCTGTCCTGCGCCACACGGCATGTCTACTGTTCAGTCTTACAATCAGGAGGTTCTTGGGCTGACCACATTACTATTGTCTTAATACTTTCAATGATTTCAGGAATGGTTAGAATGATCCACTTTTTGTCCGCTCTTAGTCATATATACATACATACATAATTGGTCATTACAACCCTTTAGTAAGGATTACGACTTAGTTTCTCACACCACTTATGTTGTGTGCGTTAATTTTTTTATACATGAGTGGCGGGACCTACAGTTTAAAGTCGACTCCAAAC
The DNA here is from genome assembly GCA_936449025.2 of Sarcophaga subvicina. Classification (NCBI taxonomy): domain Eukaryota; kingdom Metazoa; phylum Arthropoda; class Insecta; order Diptera; family Sarcophagidae; genus Sarcophaga; species Sarcophaga subvicina. Next base: position 99,544,853 of record OW388083.2, on the reverse strand, counting down.
GACAGATTTTATTTACTCTCAGAGTTTTTGCCGGAAATCTGCTGAGAGGAAGTCGCCAGTGAAATATTTTTTCATATTTCGTTAAGTTTTCATTCAAGGCCTCACGTCTAATAAGCCAACACACTACCTACTAGACCATGTATGCAACATACATCTCTTAGTCATAACAAATCGTTATTGGATAACATTATTCGCATGTTTGTCTACTGGCGCATAAAATTATTTAAGTAGACTGAGTATGTTAATCATCACCACCGGCTTGAACGCATATGCTAAGTTCGAACGCTTCAAGCTGCCATATTAAGAATTCCGTGAAATCTGTTCTGTAAACAAAATTTTATAAAAAAGAATTGCAAAACTTGAACGTCTTTTGGTAAATCACTCTGATTGCTTTGCTTAGTAAAGTGCCGTTTGAACATCTCTCAACAATTCCGAAAGTCTTAAAAAGGTATGAATTTCGCTCAAATTACCTTTGGCTTGACATGCTCTGTTACTAATCCATGTCGAAGAATTCTAGTTCTCAGATTCCTAAGCGCCAGACAAGGACAGAAAAGATATTCTAGGGTCTACACTTCTTCTTCGCTATTGCAGCTTCTACAGAAGTGATTATGAGGTATTACCAGCCTCCTTGCGTAAGAAGCACGCTGATAATTTGCACCGAAAATGGTTGTTTTAATTACATACTTAAAATTCCGTTTTGGAAAATGTTGTAAAACTCCTTTAGCAGTTCTATACTTCAAAAACTGCGGTAGACTTTTGACTAAGTTTCTGTACCAGCTCAGAAAGCTGCTTAACATTATTTTCTTTTCGAGGCTGGTTTTTTGGCAGTCATGATTTGAACCCGTTGGACTACAAATTGAGAACAATTTTAGAGGACATGATTTGCCATAAAAGTCACCCTAAACCTTCTAAAAAAAGGATTACGGCCTGACTACTCACACCAGGGTCATACAGTTTAAAGTCAAATTTAAACGACAGACTTTAGAGGCATTGCAATTAGTTGTCATAGCTTTGGCTAGAAGACTACTGAGAATAGTCGTCGAGAAATAAATTTTATTTTCGCATAACTTTTTCCACAAAATCTACGGCCTCAATAAATTGCCGTGTGACCGCAATCATATAAAAGAACACAACGAGCTGAAAACGTAAAGATTAAAATTTTTTAACATTTCAAAATGCTTTGATACTAGCTTTGAGACGAGCTGAATTCATTGGTAGGTAAAATTAGATATTCTTCCGCGATACATGGCAAGGTCCATAGCCTTAATGACACACCATTTAAGACGAATTTTATCTTGTAAACGTTGATCTGCAGTTAATACTTTGGCTGTATTCATACATTCTCTCAAGTTTAGTTGTGTCTTCAAGCGTGTGTAACATTGTACAGATATAGACGGCAGCGTCGAAGTTCAGTTGTGTCTTCAAGCGTGTGTAACATCGCACAGATATAGTAGGCATTGTCGAAGTCATACAGTCTGGTGCTACTGTATTGTTCCGATATAAAATAGTATCAAGTACTGTAATGTAATGTATCAAAAAGAGCATATATTCCCATCTGACATTGGTATTCAAAGCAAGTGTCATGGTATACTTCGCTGAACATTTGTTCTTTTTTGTTTTGAATCGATTTTGCCCTCGTAGTCAAGCCACATTCCATTTGAAATCTTTGGAACGAATAAGGATTATTATCGCTGTTATTCAATAGTTCTCAAACGATACTGTTGTTTAAATTTCTGACATAAGTTTACTTAGACTTTTTGGGTAGCGGTTTTCCACTCCGAATAGATTTAAGGTACGTCAGCTTCCATACTTCAAGTATTTAAGAAAACTCGATTAGACTTCATGCAGAGGCATGGACACTATTAAGCACTGATGCAGCAGCCTTGAGAGTATTTAAGAGTAAAGCCCTACCAGTGCGAGTTAGCGATGATTTCCACATCCGATCCAACAGCGAGCTGTATGAGCTCCTCAACGACATGGACATTGTGCAGCGTATTATCATTCAGCGGCTGCGCTGGCTCGCTCTTGTCGTTCGAATGGAGGAGAATGCTCCAGCGAGACGGCTATTTGATGCGGGAATTTGCGGAAGTCAGAGAAGAGGACGACCTTGTTTGCGTTGGAAGGACCAAATCGAGGGAGCCGTATCATCGATTGATGTGATCAACTGGCAAAGGCGCGCAAGAAGCAGAGGCACCTGGAAGACTTGTTAAATCGTGCAGAAATCCGTTAATCGGGTTGTTAATGGCCAATTAAGTAAGGTTTCATGCACAAAGTCAAACTGTATAGAGCAACATGAAGGCTCTCTTGAGGTCTTCAATACTTCTAATAATTTTTGAAACCAACACGTTCTTAAGAATAAAACGCTTGTCTCTGATGTGCATTATGTTGCATAAAAACGTAACAATTAAACTTTATTTGTAATTTTTCTTAAAGGAATGGATTTTTTAAAAACATGAGTTACTCTTTTATGTCTTCGAAATTCATTTTTATTGAAAAAAATTCAACTGCAATATTATTTTATGTCACTTTGCTTATCTTTTTCAAAGAAATCCTTTATTTTTATTGAAACCTTTATTTGCTTTTCTTTAGAATTTCAAAGAAAAAAAGATGGAAAAGATAATTGAATGTTGACAATAACGTTTCGGAAAATAAAAACATAAACTTTAGAATCGAAGAAGATTCTTTAATGCATACTCCCCCTCTTTCCTAGAGACTAACCCTTCAATTTTTCAATAGAATTGCTGCCACTTGATATCATGTTTCGTTATCGAGAATTTTCAAAATTTTCAACATTTTCGAATTGTTTGCTTGGTTGGTATGGTTTAATCCCTTAACAATTGCTTTTCTATTGAAACAGCATACATATGGCTTTGTATACGTGTGTGCATCCTTAAATTTGAAAAATACTAAAGGCTTTAAGCTTAAAAGAGTATCAGTTTTTAATCTGGAAATTTTACTTCCACTGTTATGTACAACGGCTTTCACTTTTTAATTGGAAAGACTGAAATTGTTTAAGAATTTAAACATTTTTATTTTCACCTCGTGTCTTAAACAAATTTTCCGCACTGTCAACTGCCAATACAATACAATCTTAATGCTATCCTTGTTGTTATTGTATTTTAACTAATGCCATAAAATCGATTTTATTTTATCTTGCGTCTTTTTCCCACTTCTTTAGAATTCTTCGCAATATCAGTGTGGTTATCCTGGCATGGTATGCCTGAAAACAAACGAATTTCTATTCAGCGTTGATACTTAAGCCACTTCGCTATGCAGCATGAAATAAAAATCATTTTGTAGCGCATATGAACACCACGACAAGCATTTTAACGTACAGAAATCTCTTGTTGATACTCTATACGGTAGATTGAGTCCATAGTAGTATTTGAATCTGTGTTTTGTTTTTTTTTTCTCCTTTTTAAAGAGAAACAATCACTTGAGAAAACCAAAGTGGAATTGAGAAGTTAAACTGTTATTGCAGACTATTAATGAGAGATGGCCACCACCAATGTTGCGAATTTAAGTTTGGAAATTTAGGAACAGTGTAATAAGCAATGACTGGATATTTTTAAAGAGATTTGACTGAGTAGGGGTTGTATAAAAGTTCCTTATGGCAGCTATATGCAGTTTTAAGAAGATATAACCAACCAAACGTTGTGTTACGAAAATGAAAAATCAAGATACTGATGTTTTGCTTTTATATCGCTTAGCATTAAAATTACAAAAAAAAACCCAAAGACAAAGCAATGCAAATAAACAAACTTGTTGACAAATTATCGTACTGCTTAATATAACAACGTAGTCGCGGTGTCGAGTAGATAATCTGTTGGCTTATTAGACGTAAAGCTAGGGTTCAAGCCCCAGGCCAGGCATCAAAACAAAAAACAAAAAGTATTTCTTCGGCGACTTCCTCTCAGCAGATTTCTGGCAAAAATTCTGTCGTTCGGAGTCGACTTTAAACTGTAGGTCCCACCACTCATGTATAAAATTAACACACACAACATAAGTGGTGTGAGAAACTAGGTCGTTATCCTGACTGAAGGTTTTTAATGACCAATTATGTATGTATGTATGTTAACATAACAACAAACACCAGCATAAAAACAACGGTAAAAAGTAAACAAAAGTACAACAACACACACCAGCGTAAAAAAATGGTAAACAAGTAAACAAAAATAAACCAATAACACTACAATGATAAACGTAAACAACGATGTTTACACTTATAGAGATTTCTTAAAGGCGAAGTCAAGAACGTTCGCCTTCAGGAATATTCATCAGTCTGTTTACTTTGCCATATAAAAGGCAAAGCAAAGTAGGCGACGGAGGTAGCGAAGTTCAGTCAAACTTGTGTGAAGACGCGGTGCGTTTGAAGAGAACAATCGTTGTTTGAAGATCTCTGTTATAAAGATGTGTTGAATAATTGCCTAGTAATTGTTATTGTTTATGCAAAGGGTATAAACAGAGGAATAACAAAGAAAAGCAATTGTTGTTGTTTACATCAAGTTGCGAGCAGTGGCCCACAGAATTTTGGGAATAATATAGAATTTTAATTAAAACTAAACACGCATTTATTTTTATTTTTTTTTGTAGTCTATGAGCATATATTTTAAACGTTTTTGGAAGGTAAACACGTAACAATATGCTTTTGGTTTGATAAGCTTAATAAATATAAAATAACTCAGTGCATTTGTCTTCTAGGAAGTATTCGTATATTTCTTTGTTTTCTATCGAATATAATATTGTTTCAAACCAAAATTAATTACTATTTTTCTCTTTTTTTTAATTTAACATTATAATTAAAATAAATTTCTTGTGATATTTCTTTACATTTTGGCAACAGATTTTTCATTAATAAAACCCGGCAAAAGAAAAAAAAAGTTCTGAAAAAGTTCAGTTTTAATGGATTTCTTAATTATTTTGTAAATTTCATTATGAATGAATTTTTTATAAAACTTTTACTCTCTTGTAATGGCAATGTTAATTGAAAAAAAAGAAGAAAACGGAGAGAAAATCCAAAGAAAATCCACGAAACAATAAAAAATGCAAAATTAATAGAAGAGGCAACTTTACGATAAGAAAACATTACAGAAAGAAAATGTAAAATAAAGTTTAATTGGCACAAGAAATATTGTATCACTCTTCGTCAATCCAATAGAAGAAAAACGAAACGAAAACGAAAGAAAAAAATTTTAATTCAGCAAAGAAAAACTTCTCAATTTTACATTTAATAGCATAGAAAACAAAAACAAACAAAATTCATGGATTTTCCAAAACAAAAAAATCAAACTTTTCACTGTTAAGTACCAACAACAGTGTAGACAATCTCACAGCTTCCATGTAAGTCATGAAAAACTGGAAAAGATTTTCGAAAAAAACACCAAAAAAAAAGGAAAAGAAAAATTGTATTTATTAGCTTAACAAACCAAAAACAGACTAATTGCTGGCAATTTGTAAACTCTAACGTGTTGCCAAATGCAAAATAAAAATGAAAAAAACGAGATTTTTTCAATCTTTACAAGAAAAAACGAAAATTGTTGGAAAGTTTTTCTGTTGACAGGCAACTATGGAAATAAATCTTTCAAATTTTCACCAAAAATCAGAAGAAAAAAAGACGGGAAACAAAAACCGACTGGATTAATTGCGAAAAAACGAATAAAATTAAAATTCATTTGGAAAAAACTCTTGAAAAATTTGATGTTTCAGTGGATTAAAAAGCATTAAAGAAGAAAATCAATTAAAATGTTTAATTCAATCAGAAATTTGTATGCCGTTATGTACAATACAGAGTTTCCTTTTAATTGCTTAAAATATTGTAAATTATTTAAGGCCGCTAGGTGGCGGACCCCGCTTAGAGCAAGAGATCCCACTTAGTCCAGCATTTCGGCTCATTGTGATACCACAATCAATGCCACTCGCGAAAAAAGTATTTCGTAGAGAAAACCAACTCGACTCCAACACAAATCTTGCAATTGCAGCAGTCCTTATATTAGAAAGATGGTGAGAAATCAAAAAAAAAATCTGTTTCTTTGCGGCAAGATCATGGCATTGACATTTGAGGTGAACGACAGTCTCTTCATTCTCCTCAGACTCACAGCTTCAGCAGAAGACCTTTGGGGAAATACTGAGTCTTTTGACATGCCTACTAATAGGACAGTGACCCGCAAGTATCACTCTTGTGCGATGAATACATACATACATACATAATTGGCCATTACAACCCTTCAGTCAGGCTTACGACCTTGCTTCTCGCACCACTTATGTTACGTGTATTAATATTAGCCATAAAGGGCGGGACCTACAGTTTAAAGTCGATTCCGAGCGATAGATTTGAGATACTTTTCAAGACAATTTTTATTTACTCACAGAATTTTTGCTAGAAATCTGCTGAGAGGAAGGCGCCGAAGAAATATTTCTTTTTGATGTCCAGACCTTTGGAATTGAACCGTGGCCTTGCGTCTAATAAGCCAACACACTACCTACCAGACTACGGCGATGAATAGCCATGCGATTTAAGGACAGAAGTGAGTGAATCCTCTTCTTATGTCTTTCGGCATGCCTACAAGAAACAAAGAGGCCCATAAGAATAGCTATTGTGCGATAAATACAATTTAAGGACAAAAGTGCGTCGGTCCTCTTCTTGTCCATACGTGTCCAACAGAGTCGGGCAATATTGCATGAGATTCCCTTTAAAACGATTGGATAATTTTTAATTGGAATACCTATGCCCTGTAACATGTTGAAGATTGCAAGTTTCGTACTGACTCTGGCCAGCTTATCAGCAATTTAATTTAAAACGATATCCGATATGTTCCGGACTCCACATAAGATTTACATTTAATTTGTGCCATATTTCGCAGAGAAATCTACATTTGTTAGAGACTTAATAGCTCCCTGTTCCCTTCCGAGTAAATCAAAAGATTTCAAAGAACACTGCAACTATTTCAAAACTCTCATGGCTTTTGCTTGGAAAATATTTTTTATATTTAAAATGCTTCAATTTCATTGGCCCATTGGCATTCTCATCATTGGGACAACAGTAATGTCACACATAAACGCGTATTATGAGAACATATGAAGTCTCCAACTTATTCAAAAACAAATTCCATATGACATCTGTTCTGTTGCTTTAATTTGAGTATTTAAACTGCAGTCCAGTAGGTATTGTGTTGGCTTATTAGACGAGAACTAATGGTTCAATCCCTGGCGTAGACATCGAATATATAAAAAAAATTCTTTCGGCCACTTCCTCTCAGCAGTCTTATGGCAAAAACATAAAATTGCCAAGATTCGACAGGAGTCGGCGTAGAAGGAAATAAAACACACAACATTGGTGTTGTGAGAAGCTAGGTTGTAAACCTAGCAAGTAAATTTAAACTTTTTATCGCCGTAGTCTAGTAGGTAGTGTACAAGCTTTTTAGACATGAGGCCACGGTTCAATTTCCAGGTCAGACATATCCAACAAAACGAAATTTGAATAAAAAAAATTTCTTCTGCGACTTCCTCTCAGCAGCTGGCAAAAACTTTGAGAGTGAAATAAAATTCCCATGAAAAGTTAACTGTAGGTTCTGCTACTTAGGGATAAAATTAACACACACACATTAAGTGGTAAGACTAAAGGATTGTAGTGACCAGTTATGTATGTATGTACTCATATTATATCCTGCGGCAATTGCCGAACCTTTCAATTAATCCGGCTTCCTAATACCCACTGTTTTTATTAATCATATACACAGTTTGACAATTTAAGAGAGAAAAGAATGAAGGGGATTTCTTAATGATGCCTTATATTAAATTCAGGAATTTATCTAAAATCTCATGTGAAAATCTTTAATAGTTTAAATCACTTAAATGTTGAATAAAAGAACTAAAATGCGGTACTCAAATGTGGTAGAAATAAAGTTTTTCTTTTTTGCATACAGTCCCTGAATAAATTTTTTCCAAAATTAACTTTGAAAGGCTGAAGTGATTTGAAATCCAATGAATGTTTATTACACAAGCAAGAGTTTACATCGAGGTGGATGATGGAAAGAGAAGTTTTGGGTAAAGAAAAGATTATTTAGCTGGAAATTTATATTTGTTTTTATAAAATTGTATTGTTCTTGACCATAAATAGCAACTTTGTTTTTAATAAGAAAGCCTACACGTTCAACTTTTCCTTTAATTTTTGAAAGTTTTTAAAACTTTTTCAAATTCCCTTCAAATGCTTAATAAAGGTTTGCAATGTTGTTTAAAAATTGAATTTCTTTTTTAAAAATTATTTAAATTGCTTGTGTTATTAGATTAAAATAACCAAAAACTTTGCAAACTACCCTTTTCATTAGAATATTTAAAGAAAAACCGATTTTCTATAAAAAAAAAAATCAAGAAAAACTACAAAAAAAAGAAAAAGAGGAAAAAATTAGGAAAATTGATGATGTTGAAAAATACAAATTGAATAGAATAAAAATTTCTTTTCAATTTCCCTATGGACATCACCAGCAAGTTGAAAAGAAAACGGCACAAAAAATACGAGAAACATACATATAAAGAAAATGAGCAAAAACGTAGAGTCTCTCTGGTTAAAGTTTTTTTTCTTATTTTAGAATAAATATTTGATCACCACCATTTTATTTCTTGTATGTCACCATTAGCATTTCGTTTATTTTCTTTTCTTTTTATTTTTGGGATTTTTCTTCTCTTTTTTTTTAATAAAATTTCAATCTAAAGTGTCACCGAAATGAAAGAAAATTTTATTTCGTTTTCCTTTTTCTTTTCTGCATCAATATTTGGCACAAAACATTTAAATTGATGGAAAATAATTTAAAAAGAGATTAAAAACAAATTGGTAAATAAGGAGGATCAACAGAAAAAGCAAGAGAAACAGCTGTAGTTAAGATTAAGCCAGACAGAGTAAGGAAATTTGAAAAACTACTTTAAACATTAAATAATGGAGATACTGTGGTAGAACTAGACATCTTAAGTAGGGTTGGTAGATTTAATTCTTTTAAAGGCTATATTGACTTCACTATTAACGGATTATCGAAAGGAGGGGTATTTAAAACAGGACAGAAAAAAGCTTTTAATTCCTAATAGGCAGTCTATTATAATCGGTATTTTAAATACACATATTAGGGACAAAAAGTTTACATACATACACACACACACATATACATACATAAATAATTGGTCATTACAACTCTTTAGTCGGGATTACAACCTAGTTTCTCTCACCACTTATGTTGTGTGTTTGTTTTATACATGAGTGGCGGGAACGACAGAGTTTTGAGAAACTCTTCACGGCAATTTATATATTCTCAGGAGTTTTTGCCAAAAATCTGCTGAGCTGCAGTCGTCAAAGAAATAGTTTTTCATGTTTCGTTTCGTTTTAGATGTCTGACCTGGTGTTTGAATCGTGGCCTCGAGTCTAATATGCTAACACACTATCTACTAGACTACGGTGTAAGAATTATAGGTTCTTAGGGTTCCTATCGTATAAAGATTACTGAGAAACTCTTGCCAGAAGGCTACTGACAGGAAATCGACGAAGAAATATTTTTTTACATTTCTTTTGGTTCGAGATGTCTGACCTTGGGGTTTGAACCGAGGCCATATGTCTAATAAGCCAACACACTACCTACTAGACTACGGCGACTTCAGACTCTTTTGTGAGGTTTTCTTAAGTCGAAGGTAATGACGATCCTCAAAGCCATCATAATCCAAGCCGTTGGTAAAATTTAGTATAATTTTTTCGTCAAAGTCTTAGGAAACTGAAAATTTCAAATTTCTCCACTTACAGTAGTCGTGGTGGACATTTGAAAGTTGTTATATTCTACACATAATGGCGCCAAAGGCACTTCCAAACGCTTACAAAATTTCAATGATACCTCACTCAAGCTTTGCTATATTTAAGTTTAAAGATAAGAAACGCTTGTTGAAAGACCCGACATATTTTCTAGACTACTACATGTTCCTACACATGCGTAAATAAGACTTCATTTTCTGATGTGTTTTCTGATTACTGCAGTCTTCCAAATGAAACAAGCCATCCGATTATTGTTTAAAAAATATTCGGCAGAATTAAGGAATCAATGACATCTACACACAGTTACTAAATTAAACGTACGGTTAAAAAATTGCCGAAATTTTTTAACTATCCGTTTTCGTTGAAAATCTTTATAGTTTCCTTGATGTTAAGACAGTCTTTTGGTTAAAAAATTTCTGAAATTGAACTGAATTGTGGGCACGCACAGGCCCACAAAAATATACATCCGATTAACAAATTTCACAAATTTCTGAAGCAATGCAAAAGACCGTCTTAAAATCGAAGAAAGATGTCAGACAATTATAAAGATTTTCAAAAAAAAAAACAAATTTCAGAAATTTTTTAACCAAGACCGTCTTAAAATCGAGGTAAGTTGTCAGACAATTATAAAGATTTTCAACGAAAACGGATTAATTAAAAAATTTCTGAAAATTTGTTATCCGTATGTATACTTCCGTGGCTATGTGTATCTCAGGAGTTATCTTCAATTTCTCTTCCCATAAAAAATATGGACACTTTTTAAATTTCTCAAACCAGGTTTGATTCAATTTGTTAAGACTTTCTGGATACCAAAATTCAATATAAGACCAAGGTCCTTTAAAAACTTTTCTAGGAAGGAATATGCGCCGATTCTGTTAATTTAAGAAAGTAATAAAATTACAAAAATGTCTCCACCAATTCTGGTCTTGTTTTTGTTTGCCTTAAGCTACATGCATAAAGTGGTATATTTTTTTATTTCATCATTGTTTTTTGTTCAGATTCATTAATCAAATGTTGCCAATTAAACAACTCTATTGCAGAAGGTCTTATGATGATATGCTGATAGACTTACTCAGCTATTAACGCCTAAAAAGAATGGTCTTTTTTAGAATAAATGAAGGGTTACTCTTTCTCAAGCCGTCTAGTTGCCAGATATTTCTTTGGTAATCGTTGTTGATATTATACCCACTGTTCAGATATCAGCGTGTATTTAAGGGAATAATTTGGAAAAGTTTTTTGAAGAAATTTTAATTTTTAAAACTTAATTTAAGTAAATATTCATTATAATGCAATGAGCCACTTCTGGCTATACTGCGGCTTTGTCTTCTAGTCGTTACTAAAAGCCCTAAAATTGTCTTCTTGGGATTGTATATAACTCGGTGATGTATGAAAAATATTTACACAGAAATAAATATCAATCATACGCCAACGAGTTATATGCCGTCTCATGTAGACAATATGTAGCTCGGTGGGGTATGATTGATATTTATTTCTGTGTAAATATTTTTCATACGCCTACAGTACAATTATGGATACAAACAATGTAGAATATGAATATCACTGTATAGCATAACGCGACTTCAGCAGCATAAGGTATTACACTAGCAAAAAAAACAACTTTACTCTTCTACTAATTCCTACTAAATTCAATTAAATTTTCTTAAATTGCAATAAAAAAATACGCTTTAAGATTTATAATTTTAAAATTTAATTCCTTTTTTTTTAAACTCTTCTTACCTTGTTCATGGCTCTCTTCCATTTTCCTTTTACATTTGCGTCTCTCGCTGAGATTTATTCATTGTTAATGACATTAACCTGCAAAGGGAGAAATTACAAAAACAAAGAATACGTTTTTATTTAATAAACTTAACTTGTAAATGAAAATGTTTATAATTTTCAAATGAAGCATAAAATTGCTGCAACCTTTTTTAATACACAACAACAACAACAACAACAACAACATCAGCAATAAATACAAAAGGAAATGCAACAGACAACTGTCGACACACACACTGAACTTTACATATGTTTATACATACATCTCTTCAATATTGTTGCTATTGCAGCAGAATTCATTCAAGTGTAAGACATCTTTTCAAATACCAATACACAAACACTCGCACAGAAATACTCGCACTTACATATGACGACAAACATATTTTAACACTCTCTCGCTCTCTCTTTACTTTCCTATTTACTCACTCTTAAGCTATCAATACAATACAAATATGCAATGAACCCAATCACGTCACATAGCAGGGATTCCCAAATACAATAAAAAATATGTATGTTTTAAAGTTTTCCATGAATATGGGAAATAGTTGTGTGTGTGTGTGTGTGTAATGCAATAATTTTACATGGAATATCAATCAAATAATAACTAAGGTTGTATGGGTAAATAACGGTAAAGCATGAAATTCTATAAAATGTCAAGTGCAGCAGGTGAAAATCCAAGGAAATTGGTTTTTTTAGAAAATCAAAAACTGTCAGATTAATAGTTTTTTAAAATATGTACAGTGAAGGACAAAGGTTGGTCATTAATACGGAAATACTAAAACAGAAACAGTGTTGTGTTAAAACCGTTGGACTAACAACAGGAATAAACTGGATTCGAATGCTCACGAAAGCAAACAGTTTTGAAAATTAAATGACTTCATTCGCCTTCTAATTATCCACACAGAAAGCATACAATAAATGTTATAGGAAAACCATTTTTTTTTTATAGACAATATTTATATCTTGGGAAACTGTTGTTCCTAGGCAAGGCTCTTATCGTGGCACCAGCTGCAGTATACAACTACATACATACATACACACATACATACATAATTGGTAATTACACCCCTTCAGTCAAGATTACGACCTTTCTTCTTACAGCACTCCTGTTGTGTGTGTTAATTTTTTACCATAAGTGACGGAATCTGCAGTTTAAAGTCGACTCCAAACGACAGATTTTTTTGAGGAACTTTTCGTGGCAATTTTATTAACTCTTAGAGGTTTTGGCTTGTGTAGCCCTTACGCTGACCAACTTCTTCCTCTTCCCTGATTTTGGTGGAACTTGGTCAGTATAGGGACTGCTTTCACCCGTGGCATCTCTGAACCTAGAGATTTTGGCAGAAATCTGCTGAGAAGAAGTCGCTGAAGAATATTTTTTTTCAATTTGTTGGAGATTTCTGACCTGTGGTTTAAACCATGGCTTCACGTTTAATTAGCCAACACACTACTACGGCAACTACAGAACAGTAGACTACGGCAACGACAGTACACAACTGTAAACAAAAAATCAAGAGAACAGATAATATATCGGATCTTTCATTAAGCGCTTCTTATCTTTAAATTTAAATACAACAAAATATGAGTGCGATATCATCGAACTTTTGTATTCGTTTGAAAGGCCCTTGACGGCATTATATGTGGAAGATAATAACGTCCAAGTGACCGCCATGGCTTCTGCAGGTGCCGAGCATCCGAAATGTCTAGTTTCCAATGACTTTGGCTTAAAAATCAGACTGAATTTCAACGATGACATGAGTTGTGATTGTTTCGATGACTGCCATCACTTGCATTGTAAGAAAACCCCACAAGGAAAAGCCGTAGTCTAAAAGGTAGTATGTTGGCCTTTTAGACGTGAGGTCACAGTTCAAAACCCAGTTCAAGATATATCTTGGGCGACTTCCTCTCGGTAGCTTTCTGGCAAATAGCTCTGAAAGTAAATAAAATTTTGCCATGAATAGTTTCGCAAAAAAATCTTTCGTTCGGCATCGATTTTAAATTGTTGGTCCCGCCACTCAAGGATAAAATTAACGCACACAACTTAAGTGATGTGATAATCTAGGTTGTAATCCTGACTCACAGGTTGTTATGACATATTATGCATGTCATGTATGTATGTTTTGTCTTCTCTTTTAGATTCTAAGACAGCCTTCCAAAGTGTTAGTTGTTTTGTGTTTGAACAAAGTATCGTGTTTCATAATGCCGCTGTACAAAATATATACAATGTATTCTATTTCAAAACGTCGTCAATGTGGATTTTTAACGCAGTCAAAAAGCAATCAGGCATCGGGTTTATAGTTGATGCATTGTTTGGTTACTTTGCATATCTACATAGTTTATAAACAGTAATAGAACTGCATACATACTTTGTATTGATACATTTTGGAAGGCAGCCTAACTTTATCTTGTATTGTGTTTGCAATACAATATATTTCCCCTCCTTTTCTATGTACAAAATGTTTGCTGGGTTATTTCGAGAACCCTAATATAAAACCAAAAACCAACACGTGTTTGTTATGTTTGACTTGCCATAAAAAGAACTGAAGGAAAAAAAGAAAAACAACTCAAATAAAAGAAAAACGAAAATAGAATCTCAATAGTCGATGGAAACGTACCAATCAAACGAAAAAAAAAGAAATAAAAAACGAAAAGAAAAGAAGAAAAACATAAAACCAGTTAAACTTGATAAGAAAGTCTTCGAGTGTATCTTTTATGCTCAAAAGATGTTTGATTGTTGTTAGACGAATTGAAAGCCCTACTAAATGATGGCAAACGTGGCTTATAGCACAGCACAGTAACAGAAATGACAAAAAATTTTCGATTTTAATTTAAAATTTTCCTAAATTTCTATCCTTTAAGCAGACCAAAATGCATAAAATTAACATTTCAACACATTGCCCGAGTAGCTCATTTTAAAATTTACCATTACCATTCAATTTTCATTATGCGTTAAGGCATTTTATAAAATCGTTTTCTTTTTTATTACAAACTCTTTACTTGGTGATGTATTTCAGATGCACTCACAAGCTTCCTTCGTATATTATTTGATTTGTTAGTTGGAATATAATACGGCTATAATAGATGATCAATATTTATTGATGAAATATGACTGGAATAATAATTTCATTTATTTCTCTTTTTTCTTCTGATTTTATTATTACAGTAACTGGAACTCTCTCTAAGTCTTTAGGGTGTTCTTGTATTTGTCAAGATGCAAGATTTTTTCTTCTTCTTCTGGTTTAGCTTTTGGCTAATAAAAGTAAGAAAAAAATTTTAACAAAATTATACAGTACATAGGGTTGGTAATAAAAGTATTAACTCCGCAGGATTAAATCTGTTTTATAGATGAATACATAAATATTTTTAGAATCAAATAAAAAATTTCAAACAAATTAAAAATTTCGAGATAAGCGACCAGCCTTCTTAAGCTTCTAAATTTTTAAAGTTTTTAAATTATAGTAAACACGTCGCGCTTTCAAATCTGATTTCCTGAGGCATCACAAGTTCCCAGTCCACAAGTCAACCCATGTTAGCATAGGTGTCGTAAAATCAAAATTGGTTTCCTGAGGTTTTTAGGCAGAACAAGTATCCCCTTACGAAATCAACCACTTCAAACATGTAACGTGATAGCATAGGTGTCGTAAAATCAAGATTTCAATGAAGACTTGCAATCCAGTTCCTGGAGCGATAATCAAAAAATTTAGATTTGAGTGCAGCAGAGTATTACATTACAATCATACAAACCTACAGCCAGGACTACGACCTAGTTTCACACACTACTTGTGTAATGCGTATTAATTTTATACATAAGTGTAGGGACGAACCTACAGTTTAAAGTCGACTCCGAACGATAGATTTGTTTGAGAAAATTTTCATGGTAATTTTATTTTACTCTCAGAGTTTTTGCCAGAAATCTACTGACAGGAAGTCACCGAAGAAATATTCTTTCATATTTCGTGTTGTAGGAGATGTCTGAACCCCCGCCTCACATCTAAGAAGCCAACACATTACCTACCAGACTACGGCGACATGACGCCTTCAAGTGTATTCACTAATGCACGAGGTATTGAAATAAAAAAAATTTAATTTCGATTTGGATTTCTTTCTTGATTGCTTATTGGGAACAGTTCGTATTGGAAAATTGATTTGCAATCCTATGAAGTTCTCAACGAAACCTTGACACGCAAGATGTTTATGGAGAGTCACCAGTCTTTCATCTTATAGTCTCTTATTGCACGCATATTTCACTTTAAAAATGATTCGAACAAATTTCTTTAAGGAGCCAGCTTTTATTGAATGAGACGTAAGCCATTAGTGGTTTATGTTTAGTATGCCTAGTATGCTATTTCCTGACGATTTCTGTACCAATATTGGTCCATCAGTTTCAAAATTTTATCAGTTCCTCGGTCGTTACTAATCACAACGAGATTTATCATTGACATCAGAAATCCAAGAATGCAGCTTTATTCTCACGGTGTATAATAACGATTAATAAAATTCGTACCGTTGACATGGATTGGTAAAGTTTTATTTAGTTTTTTATTTTAAAATACCAAGGCATTGATCTGCAAATAATTTCACTCTCTTAAAACAAATTTCACTCTTTTTATTCGAACAATGAATTCAAATCAAAGAGGTTCAGTTGTCTGAGAAGAATTGCTCCTCAAAGTGTATTTTAAGAAATTACCATATGGGCTATATGGGCCCGGAGTGAACTACCTATGAACGGCTAGCTACTTACTTACTTCATTGGTCATTATAATCCTTTAGCCAGGATTACAACCTAGCTTCTCATACCACCTACCTTTTGTATGTAATTTTAACCATGAGTAGCGTAACCTACGGTTTAACATCGACTCTGAACGACAGAAACTTTTCATTGCAATTTTATTTTGTTCCCAAAGTTTTTGCCAGAAATCTGCTTTTCATATTTCGTTTTGCTTGAGGGGTGTTTGAGCTAGAGTTTGAACTACGAGCTCTATTCTAAGAAGGCAACACACTAACTACTAGACTAACATCTAAAACAACCCATATATTTCTATCCCGGAGTAGGTTCAAGAGAAGCGGATACCGACACCAAAAGCAACAAGTATTGTTAAATTGCAGTGTGTCGTACTCTATCAAAAGATTTTGGAAATGTTTGATGCGCAATAAATACTCGCAAGCACATGCAAATCGGTTAGTTATACTTTTGAGTGCCCTCATGCTGTGACAGTATTTTCCCTGGACGGGGCTCTTGTCCAACAAGCCAACACACTATGTATTAGACTAGGGAAACCTCACTTTCAGAACTAAGGGACCTAAATCAGTTCTAAAGAAACCATTCTGAATGCCTCTCAAAACTCTGTTGCTACCATAGAATGGATAACGGATGAAGAACGAATACGAAAGTTAAATAGCGCCACTTTTTGGAAAAAAAAGGATTCAATAAGTAAAATTCCTCTTCGCTACACCCAATATAACAATTACATTTATTTTCACATAAGACGTTATCTTTAGGCGAAGAACTAGGACCTGCTGCATCCTGTTTGTCTGAAAAGACTCAATTAAAGGCACATTAGAAAAAAACAAAAAATTTTAAAAGACAGTTCTATGGTCATTAAAGGAGTGAAAAGTACTGATGGAGCTGATATATCTCAGTGGTATCTGTATTGTTACCATTATTGGACTGCTGAGATCATGTATACGTAATATCCTAACCCTTGCCTCTACAGATATGTACTTTTATGTTGTGTAGAAGTTAAGGTATTGTAAGCGTTTTTCTGGAGAACATATTAATAAATAATACTACATGTACTACGTATACAGTCAAAGAAAAAAGTCTACATACAGGGGTTTTTCCGCTGGTTTTTTACAAATTGAAAAAGATGTCATAGGCGTTTGCAATGAAGAATATTTGACGAAAAAGCAAATTTGAAGAAAATATAAGGTAGAAATTATTGATAAAAAAAACTTTAAAACTTAGCGGGAAAAATGTCGGCATACAGTGGTGCATGTAGACATACAGAGGTGTATGTAGACAAACAGTGGTGTATGTAGACAAACAGTGGTGTATGTATACATCCGGTGGTATATGTAGAGATACAGTGGTATATGTAGACATACAGTGGTGTATGCAGACATACAGTGGTGTATGTAGACATACAGTGGTGTATGTAGACATACAGTGTTGTATGTAGACATACAGTGGTGTATGTAGACATACAGTGTTGTATGTAGACATACAGTGGTGTATGTAGACATACAGTGTTGTATGTAGACATACAGTGGTGTATGTAGACATTCAGTGTTGTATGTAGACTATTTTCTTTGACTGTATGTATTGTATGTTTTTCATAATAATGGCAATATTATTTATTTCAGGGTATTAGTAGCGAAATTTAAAAATGTTTTCTGTATGAAAAACAAATAACATTTCAGATTCTTTTTTCAAGAGTACTAATTATGATTGAAATCTGCATGCTGGTACCATAAAATACAAAATTTCTAAGAACTTTTATAATTCTATGCTAAACACAATGAATTTCAAAGAACTTTCTTTCAAATAAGCTGTTTTAATTAAAATTGAATTTTAACGTCGATTTAATGAAATCACAAAAAAAATTCAAAATTTAGAAGCTGAGTTATAATGCAGGAGATATAATGGCCTTTAAAAAGACCTTAATTAGGAGAAACAGAAGTCAAAGCAATTAGAAAATTCCTAAGAAAAATAGATAAATCAGTTTTGAAGTAATAGTTGCGAGAGGGGTATTGCATAAAATCGAAAATAAAAGCCAATAAATATTTTAAACATATTCAACGTTGCCCATTAAATTGTTGAAAACATTTTGAAATTTTATAAAAAAAAATTTAAAGCCATAGTTTGTACTCATATTTCTTGGAAAAGGAATCGAAAACAACAAGAATTTTCAATTTCAATACAAACAAATTCATTAGAATTTTCATTAATTACGCCCACCCAAAAACCCAACTGTATTTAAAGAAGGAAACGTTTATTTTATTTTTATATTTTTGTGAGAGTATATGTATATACATACAGTATGTGTGTATGTATGTATGTTTGTCTTTTGCATTATCAGATTAAAATAAATTATTTAAAAAGCTTGGCAATTAAATATGTATGTACAAACATACAGTGAGCGTCAAAAGAAACGGTACACCAAAGATAAAATTCTAACAATCAGCAAACTTAACTTTAACCACTTAAGGAGTGTGTCGCAAAAATTTTGACAATCTTTCGAAACTTTTTGTAATTTTTTAGAATTATTTTTTTTTGTGTCAATTTTAAAAACTGCCAATGAAACTATATTAAAATAAAAATAACGGTAAGTTATATTACAATCTATATTTTTTAATGTACAGTTTCTTTTGACACTCACTGTAGGTACATACATACCCAAATCCCCTCCTATACATTTGCCTTATAAGAAAAGTTTATTTTCGTATTATTGTTTTTGTATTTTTTTCTTCTTTCCTTTGTTTCTTTCTTTCTCTACTCATCTTTATTTTTCTTTGTTCAAAATAATATTTTGTTTGATATCAAAGTAATTACGAATTTATGATTAATTAACTTGAAAATTGAGTTACTGGCTGTGGCTGTGGCTGCTGCTGCTGCTGCTGCTGCTACCATAAGATGACAAAACAGCCAAAGTCTTAAATGCATAGCATCGTATCTCCTTACTAACACCCCCCTTAAGTAGGCAACATTATATACAAATATAAAGGATATACTGTATTAAATATCAATAAAACATTGACACTCACTAATACAACCAAAAAATTTTAGTTGTATTTTATAGAAAAGCTTTTTGTTTTCAATCTGACTTAATATGCATGTATATGTGTGTGCAAGAGGTAGTGTATTGGAGCATAAACTTTTATTGTAAATACATCCATTACTATAAACAGAATACGGTTGATGAGCAAACAAAAGACTAAAACTTCATAGATAAACCATTTATTAAATATTAAAATATTAGAGGCGGGCTGCATATGGCACGAAGTGTAGTTTTTGGGGTTCAATAAAATTTGTTAACGTAGCCTTCTTCTTGTCAATGCTGTTTTCTTCGGCATCAATTTGCCTTCTCGATGTAGAAGCTAGACGTACCCTCCTTCTGTTTCCTTGCTGGTTGCAGTCCCAGGCAATTCTAGTGATGTCGATAGTTTGCTTTTTAAGGATATGCCCGATATAATACCATTTTCGTCGTCTTACTTCAATGGATGTGTTGGCCTGTTTTTTCCAGCATAAACCAAAATAAACGTTGGAATGATATGAAATTGGCGAATACTTGCATTATCTGCCTATCACGAGGGGTAGACTTCGATGTTTCGTAGTCATGCAGTGCAATAAACCTTCATACGCCTTCATACGAAATTTTGAAGGTGATTACCACGATTCAGAGGATGTATCTATACTTACTTGTAATTGAAGATTACAACCCTTTAGACAGGATTACAACTCATCTTCTCACACCACTGGTGTTGTTTGTATTAATTCTATCCTTGAGCGATGGAGCCGAATTTAACGTCGACTTCGAACTTCGACTTCATGGCAATTTTGTTTTACACTCAGAGTTTCTTACTTCCTCATTTTCTTAATTGGTGATTACAACCCTTTGAAGTCGCCGTGGTCTAGTAGGTAGTGTTTTGGCTTATTAGACGAAAAGCCAGGGTTCGAACCCCAGGTCAGACATCAAAAATAAATACAAAAAACGTGTTTCTTCGGCGACCTCCTCTGAGCAGATTTCTGGCCAAAACTCTGAGAGGAAATAAAATTGCAATGAAAAGTTTCTCAAAAATCTGTCGTTCTTTAAACTGTAGATCCCGCCACTCATGTATAAAATTAACACACACAACATACGTGGTGTGAGAAACTAGGTCGTAATCCTGACTGAAGGGTTGTAATGACCAATTATGTATGTATGTATGATTACAACCCTTTAGTGAGGATTACAACCCGTCTTCTCACACCACTCAAGTTGTGTGTGTTAATTATATGCATGAGCTGTGGAGCATACAGTTTTAAATTCGATTCCGAACGACAGATTTTCTTTTGACAAACTTTTCATGGCAATTTAATCACATTCTCAGGGATTTTTCCAGAAAATTGCTGACAGAAAGTTACCGAAGAAATATTTTTTTTTCACATGATGCCTGAGCCGAGATTTGAACCACGAGCTTTTGCCTAATAAGGCAATGCACTACCTACTAAACTACGGTGACTTCTTTGAAACACTGCCCTTACATAATTGGTCATTGCAACCCTTCCGTTAGGACTACGACCTAGTTTCTCACACCACTTATGTTGTGTGTTTAAAATTTTATACATGAGTGGTGAGACCTACAGTTTTAAGGTCGCTTCCGAACGAGAAATTTTCTTTTGAGAAACTTTACATGGCAATTGTATTGTACCCTCAGAGAGTTTAGAGTCGAGTCCGAATTTCAGATTCTTGAGAAACTTTTCATGACAATTTTATTTAACTCTCAGAGGTTTTGCTAGGAAGCCGCCGAAGAAATATTTTTTCATATTCCGTTTTGTTCGAGTTGTCTGAGACAAGGTTTGTACCGCGAGGTCTCGTCTAATAAGCATACGTACTAGACTGCGGGAACTTTAATGAGAACCTATGCTGGGCATTATTTAGCTTAAAAAGTATTTTCGAGCAAACCCGCATTATCACCATGAAAGTGAAATAAAAAGTATTGCCCATGAATGTTGGACAACGCAGCTGTTTAAATTGCTCTATCATTTGTTCATTAGAAAATATAAATGTGGGATTTGCGTGAGTATAAGTTGCTTTAAGTATAAAAGTGTGTATCTTTGCCTATGTGCCTATGTGGAGTGTAACTCTTAATGAAAGAAGCTGTAAGAGTTTAAGTGAGCATTAAAAGGAGGCGAATAGGAGTAGGTGGGTGATAGAACAAGAGAAAATAAGCTTGAAGAGAACAGAAATAACAACACATTGTTAATTGAGTTATGCTTCACTAAATTGAGGGTTTTCTAAAGGCGTTCTGCTTAATTACGTATGTATGTATGTGTGAATGTAAACAATGTGTATATGAATTTGTTGATGTATACGCGTATACGTATATACACTGTGTGGTAATTACTTTCTGATGACAGTTAAAGCAGTTTAGCGTGTATATTTTTAGATTTTTGGTGTAAAAAAGGGAGAAAACTTGAAGAAATTTTGAAAAAAAAATTTTTTTTGAAAAAAAATAATTCTTTTTGATTTTGAAAATGTAGAAATATTAGCCGATTAGTTGTTAAAATTTGACTCTAAAGTTAGTTGAGTTTACAGCCAATAAAAGAAGAATTAATTAAGTTAATTGATGGATTTCATTTCTTTAAACAACTGAATTAACTACGAAAAGAAAATTAAAAATATTCCTGAACAAAACATTATTTTTTATGAAACACCAGGAATCTTTGAAAAATATTTAAATATTCCGTTTAAAATTTGTTTACTTAGCGTGCATTTAATAAATTTCCGTTTAAAAATCTTTTTGGTTTTGTTTTTCCTCTTCTACTCTGCTAAACAATTTCCTGAGGTTTTGATTTTTCATCTTCTTCTTCTATTTTAATGGTATTTGTGGTACGTACACACACATACTCCAAACACTATGAAGTTAAGATCGTCTTTTTTAGTTTGTATTGAAAACTTCTTTGGATATTTTGAAATTTACGCACACCCACACAGAGAGAGAGTATATTTTAAATAAATTTTCTAATAAAAAACATTAAAAATATTTTTGGCAAAAACAAAAAACCATAAAACTTTAAAACTATTTTGCTAATCATCTTAATGTTTCTCTTTCTGGTTGTTTCTAAAAACAACTTGACTTTCGTGTGGTTTTTATTGTTTGGAAAACATTCACAATGGTTTTCCACAAATTTATCCACAAAATAAAGAAAAAGTTTAAGAAACTATTTTGAAAGAAATCATAAAAAGAACAGCAAATTTATGTTTATGAAACTAAACTAAATATTTTTCATTTTATTTTTTAATTTAAAGTGTTTTTCTTTTAATTTGAAGCTCATAATTAAAAAATCTTATTGGAAAATCAGAAATATATTTAAACTGACTGCATGTTATATATATACATACGTATGTATCACAACTAAATAGGCTTCAGAGGGCTATCCTTACTCACACTCAAGCAGATTATCAAATCCGAAATGCCGACACAATATAAAAACCTCTCAAGTAAGCCATAAAATAAGCCTGAAAGTAGTGTTTTGACTACTTTATCTCGTATTTTGTTAGCTTGTATATATTAAACGACCGCAAAACGCATGGCGATAGTTATAATCTACTTCAAACATGACCATTTTCCGAGCATCAAGTAGTAATTGTGGTCGAAAATACCACTTCTGTTAATGAAAGTAAAGCACACAATCTGAGTTTGCCAATTCCATGGCGTTGTCAGTAATTGGGCCTATCTTAAGGCTTAATATGGCATGTTTTAAATTTGGATTTGTATCTTCGTTCATATAAAGTCAAACTAAACCTACAAATAAAGCTAGCTGAACATTCACAATGGCAGAGATTTACTGATTAAATGCTAGATCAACAGGCTCTCAATACTGATTTTTGAACAAAATTTTCTTCGCTGAAAAAATTCACACATCACTCGATGATTAACGTATCGCCAAAGCAAAATTGTCACATATAGTGGTGTATACGCATCTGGAGAAACTGACAGTTTGGTGTACATTACAGTCAGGCCGTATTTCCTCGATAATGAACCTTAAAAGAAGCATTATCGTCAATTCATAACGCTATGGCCGTATTAAACCGAAATTTTTTTCTGTAATTCGAAATGATAAACCTCCTGTGTGTGGTGGCCTGAAATACACTACACGACAGTTGGTCGTTCTAAAATGAATACTTTGATATTTTTATGATGCCAATTGGTCACCAAGATCCTGAGGTTTGAGTCAGTTAGACTCTTTTTGGGGCACTACATCAATAATATATGCGGGTAATCCTTTAACTTTAACACATGTGAAACTAATATTCATTAAGTATTGTGAAGATGTCATCTTAAATTTTTGACAATAAATATCGAAACCTAGTTTAAACGGACTAATTGCTGTAACCAATAAAGAGGCGGATATGCACATCGATTTAAAATACAACTTGGAACCCCATCGGGACCAGGACGAAAAGACATCTTTAAACTTTTCAGGTTCATCAAAATATCACAGTTACTAAATGTTGGAATAGATATAACTTGAGCTGATGTCAGCGAGTAAGGGTACATATTTGTATCATTATAAGTAACATTAGAATAAGTACTGGCGAAGATATGCAAACATATCACATATGACATCACCACTACATGGTTCTTTATCACCAAATTTCATAAAAGATGGAAAACCAGTAGATTTTCTCTTCGAATTTACAAACGTATAGAAAGATCTAGGATTCTTAATAAAATTATTTTTCATTTTATCCATATAAGTTTTATATAATAAGTGATTTAGAATATTATATTCAGATCGGCTAATAGAATATCTTCCATAATCAATAATGGAGCCAGAACTATGGTATTTCTTGTAATACTTGTTCTTTCGATTTTTCAGTCGCTACAGTTGTTTAGAATTCCATGGTGGACCAACCAGAGTATACGCAGGTTTTAAGGGAACACAAATTTTAATTATTGAATGCAATTTCTTATAAAAGTTATAAATCATCAAGTCAACATCAGAATCATTGTTAACATGAATAGATAAAATTTCATTCCAACAAGTATTTCTCATCATATCATTAAATAAATTGTAATTGGTTTGATTAAAACAGTAGACTTTACTAACTTTAGAAGGCTTAGCTTTGAAATTAGTTTTTAAAGTAGGATGATATCGATCCTCAGGCAAAGTTACAGGTTCAGAACGTAAAATACTACAGTGATTAACATCGTTAACAAATACAAGATCCAGTATTTTTCCAATACAAAGTCGGTTTATTTGATACAGTGATAGTCCGAAAATATCATTTAGGAATTCGTCATGGCAAGTCTTATTTTTAATCGGAATTAAATAAGGAATATCATTTACATGTTTAAAAGTAATTGAGGGTAGATTCAAATCACCCATAACAAAAACACAATCACCTTTTTTAGCACAATGGACTACACATGTTATTGCGTCAGTGTGATTAGAGTAATTAGCAGAGTCAGAATCAGGAAGAACATATGAACAAGTAAAGTAGATCTTAGATGTTTTTAATTTTAAAACAACAGCAACAAATTCAATATTAGACGTATGGGTTACAAACTGTTCAGATGGATGTGACGAAGAGACTGCAGTTAGAACACCACCTCCTCTACGCGACTTGTGGTTGAATCGATATATCTGATAATTGTCACGAAGAATATCAGCATTAAAAATATCGTCAGTAAGCCAGGTTTCAGAGAAAATAATAACATCGTATTATATTATAAAACCCAGATATTTTTTCACATAGCTCGTGAAGACAAGTTCTTCGCAACGGGAACTCATTCTAAAAAAGTATTAAATAGATAAGCTGTAATCAATATTCTTGAAAACAAATCTACGGTTGATATATGTACATACATACAAACATAAGTAGTCATTACAATCGTTTAGTCAGGATTACGACCTAGCTTCTCACACCACCCATATTTTGTGTGCTAACTTTATTCATTAGTGGCGGGATCTACAGTTCAAAGTCGACTCCGAATGACAGATTTAATTTTTTTATTTTATTTTTCCTCAGAGTTTTTGCCAGAAATCTGCCGAAGGAATATTCTTTTCATATTTCGTTTTGTTTTTGTTTCGTCTGACCTGGATGGTATACGTCTTACAAGACAGCCAGAAATCAAAAGAATCTTTCACCGAAATATATCTTTATTTCTTGGTCAGATATACCACTGCGTGGTCTAGTAGTTTAGCAGGCAGTGCAAGAGTGGGATTTATTGGTTCTATTCCCGCCAGATACTAATATAAAAAATTATGGCAATTTTCATTGATCAAAATCTTCCGCTGAATGTTAATCTCAGTTGGGTATCAAATTCTGAGAAAAGTTCACCATAACGCTGCTGAAGGCCAGAGAATACAATCAGTACATATTCCCAAATCAAATAATACTTATTTGTTTAATTGGTCATTACCTATCTACATACATTACAAGCTTTTAGTTAGGATTACAACCCAGCTTCTTACACCACTTATGTTGTGTTCGTCAATTTTATACAGTCGACTCCCAACGACAAATGTTTTTGAGATATTTTTCATGGCAATTTTATTTACTCTCACAGAATTTTTGCAAGACATCTGCGGAGAGAAACTTGCCGAAGAAATATTTTTTCATATTTCGTTTCGTTGAAGATGTCTGACTTGGGATTTGAATCGTGGCCTCATGTCTAAAAAGCCAATACACTACCTACTAGACTATTATAGGATCTACTGTGTAAAGTCTATATCGTACGACAAATTTTTTGAGACGCTTTTTATGGCAATTTTATTTACTCTCAGATTTTATACCAGAAGAATGCTGAGAAATATTTTATTAAACAATTTTATTGACATTATTTCCTAAAAATTAAGGTTATCTACCTGTTATCGTAAAAGTTCTTAATTTAATGAAATAAAAACCTTTTAATTGCATTACAAATTAAGTACTTGCTTTCGATTTAAAATCAAAAAATTTATATAAGAAATGTTGTTGATAATCCATTTGACTTGTGCTATTATAAATGAACTTATGTTCCACTGTCAATTACTGTATATTTTTCCATTTGTAAATATCCTAATGACAGCGTTTATTAAAAGAAAATAAAAAATAATTTTACGCTAACGAACTAGAAAGTAAGCAGATAACAATGGCTGGGGCAATAGAAAAGGAAAAAAAAGGAAAATATTTTAATATGACTATGACCAACTGCGGCACACAGAGAATACAGATGAAACTGACCAAACATACTTGTACAAATGCTCTCTGCATTACAATAGCGAACTACATCAGCATGAGTTAATTGCAGAGCCGAAAATGCTTAGCGTTATACCTTGCCATTGCCGGTGTTTATATTCAAATTTCGTGCTTTGCTTGCATATCCTGCCTCAACTCCTTGGTGTTTAGCTGTTTGCAAGCTTGTAAATGTTCTAATTTTCTCTTCTTATGCATTTTCATTTTCATTTTTCGGTTGTTTTTCTCTCTATCTTTCTGTCTCTCACTATTGTTGTTGTTTTTCGTTTCAAACTTAAGTCAAGCAATCTAATTAGATTTCAGAGCACGAGTTAACTGCCTTAACTTGGCAAAATAGTAATTAAAACTTTTGTCATCAGTTTTTTTCTTCTGACGCTCCTTCTTTTTTTTTTGGCAACAAACTCCATGTAGAGTACGATGAAGACATAAAATGAAGCGAAATATATTGCCTTTAAAGTTTTTTTGTTTTGGCCATATGCAGTTGAACTAAATAACGTTGAAATTTAAAAATACTCTCAGGATAGTGTTGAGCTTAATATGTTTTACAATTTTATGTTGACAATAAATTATTATTATACTTGCTTGAAATTTTGTAGGATTTTTAAAATCAGAATTTTCTATCGGGAGTAGTAAGTAAGCTTTCATATGAAACTCTGATATGAGTTTCTTTTCTTTTAGATTTTGCGATCACATAACCTCACTTTTCCGATATTAATTTGCACTAAGGCAGTCGCCGTAGTCTAGTAGACCGTTTGTTGGCTTATTAGACATGAGGTCAGGGTTCAAATTCCAGTTCAGACATCTCCAACAAAATGAAAAATGAAAAAAATTTCTTCGACGACTTCATCTCAGCAGATTTCGGGCAGTAAATAAATAAAATAAGTAAATAAAATTGCCATGAAAAGTTTCTCAAAAATATGTCGTTCGGAGTCGACTTTAAATTGTAGGTCCCGCCGCTCATGTATAAAATTAACACACAGAATATTAGTGGTGTGAAAAGCTGAGTCGAAATCCTGGCCCAAGGATTGTAATGATCAAAATGTAATGTAATGTATAAAACACTGACACGAGTTTCTTCTCTTTTAGATTTTACCATCACATAACCTTACTTTTCCGATATTAATATGTAAAGGGTGGGCCATTTAAAAGTTTAAATTTAAAAATACCATAAAAAACGGTTTGAAACTTTGCTAAAATTATTTTCTTGTTGTGAGTTACAATTGTACCGTTTAGAAATGGAATATTATTTCATTCATATGACTGCCGCGGTTGGCCTCACAGTACCTCATTCGATCGGAATGGATTTCAAATGCTCAATAGTCTCTGGTTTGTCGGCATAACACTTTTCTTTAACGGCGCCCCACAGAAAATAGTCCAACGGCGTCAAATCGCAGTACCTTGGCAGCCAATAGACATCACCATTTTAGCTAATTAAACGGCCATAAAACTTTTGGAGCAATTAGTCGATTGTGGCATGAGATGTATAGCAAGTTGCACCATCTTGTTGAAACCAAACTTCGTTCGCAGCAATGCCGTGAAGAGCGGGTACAAAAAAATTGGTTTATCATGGTGCGATAGGTATTTCCATTGACCATCCTCATTTTCAAAGAAGTATGGACCAATAATGCCTCCGCTTCACAAGCCGCACCAAAAACAGTCACTCGTAATGGGTGGATTGGCTTCTGTAAGACCACGTGTGGATTTTCTAACCCACAAATGCTGCCATTTTGTTTAATATTGCGATGATTCAAATTTAAAACGATAGATGGCCCACCCGATACTGAGGCAGTCGCAAAATTTGTCAGCCTGGTAAAGAACACAATACATTTAAAAAAATCATTTTTTATGGCTCAACAGAATATCCTTTTAGCTCGACTAAAGAACATTCATCAGACTGCTTACTCTGCCATATAAAAGGCAAGGCAAAGCAGGTGACTGAGTTAGTGAAGTTCAGTCAGTTTTGTGTGAAAACGCGGTGAGTTTGAAGGAAGTAATCGCGGTTTGAAGATCTACGTTACAGATATCTGCCGAATAATTTCCTAGTAATTGTTATTGTTTATGCAAAGGGTATAAACAGAGGGATACGAAAGCAATTGTTGTTGTTTACATCAAGTTGTGAACAGTGGTACACAGAATTGTACGAATAATAAAGAATTTTAATTAAAACTAAAAACAAATTTAGATTTATTTTATTTGCAATCTACGAACTCATATTTTAAACATTTTTAAAAGGTAAAAACATAAAAATTTCAATAGCTTCGATTCCCTGTTTACAACTTAAACTGTCTTAAAAAAGCCATCAAACGGTAGGCCCAACCTCTTGGTTTTAACGATTTATCTACAACCTCTTAAAACTTATTAACATCACCGATAATGATGATAAGAAAACCACACACTTTTTACAACTCATTTGTTAATAATTAAAACGATCATCTCTCTTGACATGCATAATGGCCACAACAACAACAGTTTGAATTAAAATAATTGATAACAAAAAAACAAATCAAACAAATAAATTTTATGAATATTTTGCATGTGTGTCACACATTTATTTCGAAATTTTCAACGGGACAATTGAAATTTTATTTGTCGCCATCATAATTTGTTTGGTTGTGTTTGGACTTGTGTTAGTCCACCATACTACTTCTGAGTGTGAGTGTGAGTGTGAGTGTGTAATGTAATCCAAAAAGAGATATAAAAATGTTGTATAATTAAACTGTCTTCTAATTTAATTGCTTTTTATAAATAAACATTTTTGTAATTAGCACAGTAAATCAGAAGCGTAGACAGTATTTACTTTTGAAGGGAAAAAACATTTCAAAATTTCTTTAAATGCTTCTTTGCTTAAAATAGTTTTCTCCCATGGGTGCCAATGGTTCAAACTTACAATTATAAGAGACACAATTGCTTTCTGTGTAGCGGTTTTAAAGCATTTAATCTGAAAGCATTCGCATTTCCCTTGTATACGCCTCTGACTGAAAACCTTCATTAAACCATTCATATGATATCCTAGAAAAAGGCGAAAATATTACACAAAATTAGCGAAACCAATAACAAACACACACACACATATTTCGAATATAATACATATTCATTTTATTATTGTTTTAATAAAAAAAAAACAGCAAAAAATATTGGATATTAGGCTTATAGGTCAGTAGAAAATTAAAAATATTTGTGGTGTCGCTGAGTGACTTTTAATAACTGTGCTTAATTGCTTTTATTATTGTTTAGCACAAGGGTTGCCAATGTAAGAAGAAATGTCATTAAACAACATGATATTCAGGTATCCTGAACAATGTTGGAACATTTTTTAAATCAAATTCTGCAAACACTCTTCCAATGCCCACTAAATTAATCAATTTTCTAGTATTAAGCCTGACATTAAAAGCAGTTTGCAGCTCGGAAATTTGCTGATTACTAGGGAATAGACTAGCATCTGTGCCAAGTTTCAACTTTGAACTGTGAATATCTGCAAAAGCGACTGTAAACTCTTTGAAAAAATTTTTCCCACTTTAACTCTCTCTAGATTATAGGACTTTTTCACATTCCAGTACACAGTGAAAAAGTTTAATTAGAGTTTCGAAGTCCTGGTCTTAACAGCAATATGGGAAGAAGTAAGGTCCAGAGTGGGATCGAGATTAAATCACAATTTGGATGTCACTTATCAACTTTATTTCCAGAAGCTGCAGAGATGAGACTGTTCTTCACCTACTGGAAACATGCCCGACACTATGTCAAAGTAGAAAGAGACATCTTAGTGCCTACTATATCGATGATCTATGTGATTTATCGATCATTGACCGTGGCAGTTTGAGTCGCTTCATTGGAAGCTCTAACTGGTTCCAGGACTAGGGAATAATTGACGAAGACTGTAGTGTCACAACATGCCCCATGTAGTCTCAGTGCATCTATCCAAATTCCTTGGAAGTGGGGGGTATGTTCACCTCTACCTATCTACCTACCTATCCCCTTTTTAAATAAATTACAGCGGCTATGAAAAACTATTTCCTCGGCGACTTCACCTTAGCAAAAACTCTGAGAGTGAATAAAAATAGCCATGAAAAAATTTTCGAAAAATAATTTGTCTTTCAGAATTGACTTCGAACTGTAGGTTCTTGTATAATATTAACACACACAACATGGGTGTTGTGATAAAATAGGTTGTAATCCTGACTAAAGGGTTGCAATGAGCAATTATGTATGTATGTAGATGGGTTACCTCTTTGGGTATTACATTGGTAAGAAGCTTAAGTTCTCCTCAGGCTGCTTTCGAAATTATTCATTGTCTAACTCCATTTGACTTTTATGTAAAGCATTATACAATACGCCTGAAATAATCATACATAATTCGTCATTACAATCCTCCAGTCAGGATTACGACCTAGTTTCTCACACCACTTATGTTGTGTGTGTTAATTTTATACATTAGTGGCACGGCGCCTACAGTTTAAAGTCGACTCCGAACGACAGATTTTTGAGAAACTTTTCATGACAATTTTATTAACACTCAGAGTTTTTGCCAGAAATCTGCTGAGAGGAAGTCGTCGAAGAAAAAGTTTCTGTATTTCGTTTTGATATCTGGCCTGGGGTTTGAACCCTACTAGACTACGGCCGCCTGAAAAAAACGGACTGTTGAAAACAGCACCCAAACGGTGCTAAGAATATTGAATATCTGGATGAATTCTTGATCGAACCACCCCTATTTGTTGTTTTCAAGGCTGTGTTTGCAACTAGGTTTGAGATTTTCTTTCCGCATTTAATTTTGTATTGAATGGCCAGAAGGTGGTGTTGAGTTGTTTTGTGAGGCGTTTCTCAGCGTTTCTCAGATGGAAATATTCGCTGCTCTTGCCGCCGATGACAACTGTAGAGTTTTTAAGGCATAAGTATTTGCAGCTCTTGAGCCTTCTAATGCGTTATAATTGGCAGTAAATTGCTTGTGAACGTAAGGTATCCGTAAGAGCCTTTAGACCGGATTAAATCAGTCGTTATTGAGTTCCACGCCCTATTAAGAGTCCTTAGAATTTTATGGCTGATGCCCTTATTAAATTATGTTGTTGATCTGCTACCCATATGGACTCATTCGGAGAGGGCTTAGAATAAGAAAGCAGTGGCGCTGGGGTTAAACCACTGTAGAGTTCGCAGCAAGGACTCAATACAGTCAACATAAAATTTTTAATTGGTTCTTGTATGGGAGATTATGGTGTAACAGGAATCTGGAATAGATTTCAAACTGCCTTTTGCACAATATGTGCATATCCTCACGCTGAAGACAATAATGCATCTCCTCTATGACTGTTCGGCACTTCACAGAAGAAGGTTAAATACACTGAAGTGGCTATGAGATGCTTGAACTTAATATTTACGGGTATTTATGTTAAAGATAGGACACGTTGTAATGCTACTTGAGGTTGAGTTTGATGCGCATTGAATGTAAGCAAAGAGAGTAGCTTGAACTTGTTTCCTCTTGCAAAGTTAGTGCCAATTGTGCTGTAATGATATGAACAAGGCTTTCAGGAAAATCCTGAGTTTCCATGAATCCATGAATTACACGCTCTATATGGTCACACCAATAGTGACCTTTAGGGCCATTATCTGAACAGACAGAGCTGATGTGAAAGCAATTTAAATTGTGTTGTATAAGATGCATAGACTGACACTGAAATGTTCGATTTAAATTTACTGCACAGAGTAGAGAAGACCAGAGTAGTGAAGACCAGAGTTGTGGAGATAATAGTTAGGATAATGAGAGACAAGTCCAACATGAAATTCATTTGAGTGGCTAACTACTTCCTCCTCAACTGTTCCCTGGAGTTTACTGGCTTGTGATTTTGGAAAATGAAAATGAATGGAGTAATCTGCAAGCTACATACTCTCTTGAACAGTTTCTATTTTATGCTGTGGCGATAGGACAGGAGTGAGAGTTTTTTTATACCAAAATGAAATATTCCGTACCCATGGAAAAACTCGCGCGTATTTTACAAGCAGAAATCTATGCTCCGCTCAATTTATATGGAAGGTATACAGATCGGGGCATAGCAGTACTGTTTGACAGTTAAACAACAGGGAGAGTAGCTTGAATTCTCAATTGTCCTGAAATATAGGTGACTGACCAGGTGAATTTTCATGAGTTTTTTTTTTTTGGATATAATTTTACATAAATATACGTAGCTTTCTTTGATTTTTTACATACTATTACTCTTCACTTTATGCTTATAATTATTCCTATCGAATGGTTTAATAAATTTATGAAAATCTGTTGCCTAATTCTTAAGAGGTGGCAACCCTAACTAAATTGCTAAAATTATTTCCATAAAACAATATTTATTTATACTTCAGTAGAATATTATTTATTCTTTAACATATTAAAGCGCACAAAAAAAGGATTCCGATATACACACATATATACATACATGCATACATATATGTATGCATAGATACATATGTATGTATTTGCATATGTTTTGTAATTAAAATTAATGAGCATTTTCTCTAGTTTTATTATTAATTACATAAAAACACGAACTCCTTCCTTCCTTCCCTCTCTTCAAAATATTTACATACGTTCGTTACATTCAATAACACACATATTCACGGCGGCATTCAAAACAGACAGCTGGAGAGATTGAAAGACAGCTGAATAGGGACAAAAAATTGTGGGGGGAGAGGCATATGGACATCCAACCATTTAATCTTACTATACTCTTTGGACAACAACAACAAACAACGACAATAACAACAAAGAGAAAAGCTACAACAAAACTAATTACAATCAATTTAAGAGAAGTACATGAACAGACAGCAATTGACGTGTCTATGTGACACACAAAATTTCACAAAAGTTGAGATTTTGATTTTAATTTTGTTGATGATGAATTTCAGTTGAAAATTTAAATTAAAACAACAAAAACAATAAAAAAAAATATACAGAAAATAAATCATTAAATTTTATATTTTTAATTGCTTTAGTTTTTATGAAATTTTTTTTTTGTTTTCCTTGCATTTTTTAAGGCAATTAAATTGCCTTGAGTTGTTATGGGGTTAACATTTTTAAGGCATTAGCATTTTGGGGAGAGTGGAGAGTACATACATACATATATAATTGCATTAAATTGTAATTAAAACATAAGACAAGAGAGGGTGCTGTTAGTAGAGGCATGGGGGACATGGGGTCGGTCTATTTATAAAATTCATTAAAAATTAATTTTATGAGGGGTTCAAAACAACAACTACGTTACAACGAAATTATATTCTGAGCCATCATAATGCTAATGAATGAGAGGGTCGAGGTAATCAATACCCTCAGTGGAGATAATTTAATTTCTCTTTTTCTTTTTATTAATTAAATTCAAATGAGTGGCCTATTTTTGAATGTTACAAGTACCACGTTGTTTTGCCTAATGACAGCACCAGCATACTTCGTAATATGAATTCATTGCCAAGAATACATACATAACATAACATACATAATTGGTCATTACAACCCTTCAGTCAGGATTACGAACTAGTTTCTCACACCACTTATGTTGTGTGCGTTAATTTTATACATGAGTGGCGGGGCCTAAAGTTCAAAATCGATTCCGAACGATAGATTTGAGATACCTTTCATGGCAATTTTTATTTACTCTCCGTGTTTTTGCCAGCAATCTGCTGAGAGGAAGTCGCCGAAGAAATACTTTTTGTATTTTGTTTTGATGTCTGGCCTGGGGCTCGAACCCTGGCTTTACATCTAATAAGCCAACACAATACATACTAGACTACGGTGACTTCGCTACAGAATGCCATGCATAAGCTTGACTTCTCTTGTAAAGTTAGTGCCTATTGTGCTGTAATGATATGAAAAAGGCTTTCAGAAAAATCCTGAGAATGTAAACAATGAATAACGCACTCTTTATGGTACCAATAATAGTGACCTTTGGGATCATTAGCTGAACACACATAGTAAATCTGAAAGCAACTGAAATGGTGTTGAATAAAATCAAGAGACTGCGAGTGAAATGTTGAATTTAAATTTACTGAACAAGTTGAAGTAGTGAAGGCCAGTGTTTTGGAGACAATGGTTAGGGTAATGACAGACAAGCCCAACACGAAATTCAGTCGAGTAGCTAACCACTTCCTCTGCAGCTATTCCCTGGAGTCTACTGTTTCTCGGATTCTGGGAATTGCTTCGCAATGAAACATTGTAACACAAGTGAATGGAGTAATCTGCAAGCTACATACTCTCTAGAATAGTTACTATTTTATGCTGTAAGCATGAGACAGGAGCGTAAGTTTTTGTTCCCAAAATGAAATATTCCAAAATCATAGGGAAACTTTCGAGTATCTTACAAGCAGTCGCCTATGCCATTGAAAGATGTACTCCACTCAACTTGTATGGAAGGTATATAGAAACTACTGCAGAAGTCGATAGTCCTGATGTCTGTGGTGAAAAGGTTGGTCTTCACATCCCATAATTGTGTGCCATAACATCAACTTGGGGGAATAAATCTTCAAGTGGGAAACTTCTTAAAGCCGAACAGATGGCTCTTATAAGATTAAAACGAAGATACTAAGGGACTATCTGGGAAACCTTAATCAACTACAACATACTTGGTCTTTACAATCCTTCAGTCAGGATTACAACCTAGTTTCTCACACCACTTATGTTGTGTGTGTCAACTTTATTTTTTGAGGAAACTTTTCATGGCAATTTTATTTGACTCTCAGAGTTTTTGTCAAAAACTCAGTCATGAACTTTTGAACTCATGTCTAATAAACCAACACACTGCGACAACAATCTTACTATCAATAGTCTTTGCTTTTGAAAGATGTGCTGCGTTTAAGTTGAATGGAAGAAATACTGGTCGGTGCATAACAATACTGTTTGACAGTCAATCGGCATTTGAATTTACAACGAAGATAGTAAAGAACATGAAGTCGCCGTAGTCTAGTAGGTAGTGCGTTGGCTTATTAGACGTAAAGGATTCGAGCTCCAGGCCAGACATCAAGACAAATTACAAAAAGTATTTCTTCGGCGACTTCCTCTCAGCAGATTTCTGGCAAAATCTCTGAGAGTCAAATACAACTGCCCTGAAAAGTTTCTCAAAATTCTGTCATTCGGAATCGACTTTAAACTGTAGGTTCCGACACTCATGTATAAAATTAACACACACAACATAAGTGGTGTGAGAAACTTGGACATTGTGCTTGTCTTAATTGATAAGTACACGTCCTCTAAACTAATCTAACCTAGTAAAGAACTATCTAGGGAATCTGCATCACTTCGTTAGGAAAAATAGAAATCCATTGAAATTAATGAGTTAATGTGGATAATCATTGCAATAAGTAGAAAGACAAGCTTAACAGAAAGGGAACTTCCACGCTGCTCTTATGATGCTACAAACTATGTGTTGTACGGAGACAGTTGTTTGGAAGAGTATATTTAACGAAAAGAAAAATAAAGAGAGGCTCAAACCAAATGGTTTGCAGACTATCAAAACTTTTGTTGGGAAAGAACAATGAAAAGAGTTTGGTGTTATGCATCAGGCTATTCAAGAATAAACTTTGTCTCGAACTCAACATAAAAATTCTGTGATGATTAGAAAGGAAAATGAGAACACATTCTTACATCCTGTAAGTCTAGAAATAATGCTAGAAAGAAATACATGGAATCGTTTTGAAGTCACTGTAATGTAGTAGGTAGTGCGTCTCCAACAAAACGAAATATTGTAGAAAAATATTTCTTCGGCGACTTCCTCTCAATATATTTGTGGCAAAATCTCTGGGAGTAAATAAAAAAAATGCCATTAAAAGCTTCTCAAAAAAACCTGTGGTTGGGAGTCGGCAAAATGTTTCACCACTCATGTACGAAATTAACACGGACAACATAAGAGGTGTGAGAAGCTCGGTTATAATCCTGACTGAATGACCAGTTATCTATGTATGTGAGTCAGTTTTCATGCAGGTAACACAGTGGAATCATGACTTTTATAGTCGTACTTAACGTACAAGTTGATACAATTGATTTACGTTTGCCCTGCATGGAATACATTCGATTTGCTGGCCTCTTTAAGCACTTTAAGAGCAAATAAATTTTTTATTGTCTGAAAATCATTTTTAAAACAACGATTGAATTGTATATTGTTAGGCTTCATAATAAATTGGTTTTAAAATATCAAACTGTCTATTAACCATAAGGCCATAGATAATTTTTCTTGTGATTATTTCTTTAAAAGTTTACACTGAGAAAAAAGTATGTGCTGATTATGATTAAGAAGCACTGTATGTATATCTTTTCTGATCATTAAGTTTTATATTAAAATTGAAAGGAATCTTAAGCCATAAATCGTCATGAAATATAGTCAGCTTAACTGCATCAAAATTTCTCTGTCTGTATGCCACACAATGCGTTTAATAGCATGAAGAAGAAAAAAACATTAAATTTATGTTTCTAATCCATTATTTTATTTATTCAATCTGTCAACCCATTTCAAAAGTTTAAAATTTTGTTTAATACCAACAACAACAACAACACATGTTAACCTTTTCCTTTTTACAGAGAAAAAAAAACGAGAACAAATTTTAGAGAAAAGATTTCCATGCTTTTTTTACAATTTGTCAGTCAATATGAATTATCTGTTAACCCAATACATCCATCAGGAATCGTGTTAAGGTTAAAAGCAATACATAAACACACACAGGCATTATCTCATAATGTTATCATCCTGTTAATGGATTTTCTAAAACAGAAAATCTTGTTACAATAAATTTTTATAAAATTTTGAATAATAAAACGAAATAAAAGGTTTTTGAACACATAAACGCTACGAATACAGTTTAGTGGGCCAAACGTGAAAGGCTTTAAACTAATAGAGAAGGTAGTTTTTAAAAAGAAAAACATTTTGATTTCACTCCAAAGGCCTAAAAACATTCGGGGCCAAATTGATATGTAAAGGGTCCGCCAAATAACTTTTTTTTTTGAAAATGCTTTAAAAAAAACTACTGAATATTTTCTCAAATTTCTTTTTTTATTTGAAAGTACAATCCTTCCGGTTAATAATGGAAAATAATTTCATTTAAATGGCTGCCTCGGCTGGCCATGCAGTAGCCTACACGTTCGGTCCTATTTTTAAGCACATTATCGATTGTGTGCAGCTGTATTTCACCAATGGCTTCACGAATATTATTCCTTTGTCTCTGGCTTGTCGGCGTAACACTTATCTTTGACGGCACCCCACAAATATTAGTCCAACGGTGTCAAATCTCAGCTCCGAGGTGGCCAAACGACATCAGCTCTGCGGCTGATAATGCGATCTTCAAAAACAGGGCGCAAAACATCGAGTGTAGCTTCGGCTGTGTGGCACGTAGCACCGTCCTGTTGAAACCAAATGTTGCCAATATCCTCCTCTTCAATTTTTGTGAACAAAAATTCGTTCAACATGGCCCGATAACGATCGCCATTGACTGTAACGGCCACTCCTTACTCATTCTCGAAAAAAAATGGCCCAATTATGCCTCTGACCAAAATACGCACCAAACAGTGACTCGTTTTGGGTGCGTCGGCTTTTCAAAGTATGCGTGCGGGTTTTCTGTGCCCCAAATACGACAATTTTTTTTGTTTACATACCCGCCAAGATCAAAATGAGCTTCATCTGAAAAGATGATTTTTTTTGCCAAAATCGGCATCTTCTGGTTTAGGCTACTGCATGGCCAGCCGAGGTAGCCAATTGAATGAAATTATTTTCCATTATTAACCGGAAGGATTGTACATTCAAATAATAAAAGAAATTTGAGAAAATATTCAGCAGTTTTTTTTAAAGCATTTTCAAAAAAAAAAGTAATTTGGCGGACCCTTTACAATCATTTCCTCTTCACAAGATTAAGTCTTAAACTTTCAATCATTTGTCATAAGATTTCCTAGAAATACCAGCAAAAAAGACTACAAAACAAGCTTAAAGTTTAAGGTTTTCAAATCGTTTATACTTTACAGTGAAACGTATATTAAATTTATTGTGTCCCCCCTTCCTCTTTTCCCTGGTCCTTAAGATTGTTTTTTTTTTTCATTTTCCTTTCGAGATCGTTTATCATATTTTGATGAACAATCTTGCGTTAGAAAAAAACGTTCATAGATTATGCGAATATTACAACAAAATTTATTGTACAATACATATCGTATATGAGGCGTATAGCAAGAACGTGGTGTTATAATACTTATATACAGTATACAGTTACATAAGGTCGTGAGCGTCACACACACATTCCGCTTTACAGCTGTGGTAGCTGCAACATAAGTCATTAACACAATTTCTCAAGAAGCAACAGCAAGTGGTGGCGGAGGAAGAAGAAGCAAGAAAAAAAATCCTGTTTCAACATTTAAAATCTTACGAAAATAATAATGATTGTACTGTGGTTCCCTTTTATGATTTAATTTTTATGTGCTTTTAAATATTTAGAGTGACCAGATGCGAGAATGAATAAGACATTTTTAATTTTTTTTTCCCTTCAGTCAGGATTATGGACCTAGTTTCTCTCGACACTTATGGTGTGTGTGTTAACTTTATACCTGAGTGTCGGGACTTACAGTTTAAAGTCGACTCCGAATGACAGATTTTTTGAGAAACTTTTCATGGCAAGTGTTTATTTACCCTCAGAGTTTTTGACAGAAATCTATTGAGAGGAAGTCGCCGAAGAAATATTTTTTATATTCTTGTTTTGTTGGAGATGTCTGACCTGGGGTTTGAAACGTGGCCTTACGTCTAATAAGACAACACACTACCTACTAGATTACGGCAACTTACAGTAACACTAGGTTACTGGTAGTAATTCTTACATTATCCAGGACTTTGCAGATAAATTTCCCCCTCAAACCATTACCGGTGTAACTGTTACCTTGTACAGCTAGGTTGACATAAGGAGTTTGGATCCCTATCGTATGCAAATGGCATGTTAATGCGTAAAGTAAGTTATCCCAACACTTTCCAATATATTTTACCTCCGCAAGAGTTTTAAAATCGAGGTATTTCACCCTGGAGTAAAAATTTAGTCGAATCCAGCGTTTAGAATTAATTGTTGAGGTCTTATATGTATTTTCCAAAGGACAACTTAAGCTAGATATTCTTTGGATCTACCGTTAGGCTGTTTCTGTAATGCAATATGACCAACCGACCACGATTAGCTGTAGTTTACGTAACAGACGAGTGCCCCAAAAAACAAAATGACGAACAAGTCACACTGGGAAGGTACCATAGTCCGTTTCATTGCAGTTGATAGACTCCTTGTCGAGTCAGTACTCCCATCTTTAGTGGAAGCGTTAACTTGCTCATGCTGACGAATCATTTTTGTCTTCTTTGGTGGCGTCCCCATTGGTTTTTCCAATTCATCTCTCTCTGTCTCCCAAGGTGTCTGCTGGTGTAGGGTTGTCTGCGTGCTTCTATCATTCGTTCTGACCTATTCTCCTGTTTCGAAACTTTTTTGTTGGCCACAAAAGTGCCACAAAAATACTAAAGCACAAGTCACACGGGGTTGGTGTTGTAATGAAATTATAGGGTCTTTTTAAAGCGATTTCTATCTGATTTAAACAAATCAAGGCATGCGGGAGATATAATCGGAATTTCTTATTCACCAGTAAGACCTATTGATGCCATTATTGATGAAGATACACATACATACACACATACAAAATTGGTCATCGAAAACCCTTCAGTCAGGATTACGACCTACATAGCTTCTTACACCACTCATGTTGTGTGTATTAATTTTTATACATGAGTGGCAGTACAGTTTAAAGTCGATTCCAAACGACAGATTTTTGAGAAACTTTTCATGGCAATTTTATTTTACAGTCGCCGAAGAAATATTTTTTTTATTTCGCTTCGTTGGTGATGTCTGGCCTGGAGTTTGAACCATGGCCTTACGTCTAATAAGTCAACACTCTACCAATTAGACTACGGCGACTACAATGAAATAGAACATCGTTCAAATGCCGGTCACGGTTTCTTTGCGCGAAGGTCAAGCAACATGTCAAATGTTTTCGTGACTCTGATGCATAAATTAGGCTGAACTTGACTGGTGGCATAGGTTACGTTCGTTTTGTTGAAGATGTCTGCCCAGGGGTTTGAACCGTGGCCTGATGTCTAATAATCCAACACACCACCTACTAGACTACGGTCACTACAATGAAATAAAACATTTTTCAAATGCCAGTCACGGTTTCTCTGCCGAAATATTCAATTCTTCATGACTCTGATGCATCAATCAGGCAGAATATGATCCATGGCAGAGGTTATGTTAACATTAAGGGCCGCTGTGATTTTGTGGCTTATTCACATGCACATGCAGCTTTAGAAAACGTGATAGGAAAGAGCTTAACGGGGTAAAATAAGACAATCTTGGTGGCTACGTTACAGAATGTCATGGTGAAATAAAAAAATTTCCTGAAATTGAACGTGAAAAATATCCAATGTGGTATGAGCTCTTTAGAAGTAGCAAGCACCCTTGCGTTGAAACCATATGTCGTTGGTGGATAGAAAAAGTTGGTAACTTGCTTGTAGTAATTGGCTTGATAATGTTATTTTCAAAGTAACATAGACCGATGGCGTTGCAGGCGAAACAATGAATTTTTTCGGTATGCATTGAACACTGTTGCAACTCATGTGGACTGGTATCGTCCCATATTCGACAAAATTTGTTTGTTCACATACCCATACCTTCAGTACCTGCTGAACGGCCCTATACCAGCTTGTACACATGCTTCGACGCATTGAGTACTTGTTAATTTTATTTCATGTTTTGTCATACAAACGAGATTGACTGTCTTAAGAAATTAAATTACTGGAATGCTTTTTTCTACACCTGAAAAATATGCGTTTGTTTACTGAACACTGAACTAGATTTTCATGCCAAGGATATCATGGACGTCAACTAACTTCCTAATGTTTACAACAGCCTTATTAACAGATAATATCTTATCAAGCAAGCAACATGAAGTCCTTTATACAATAAAAAAAACTATTTATTTCTGATTTTTGTTCCAAGCTGGTCACTTTTGCCCATCTTCTAGAAAAATGTAAAGAATATGAGAGTGAGAGTATGTGTTTCAAAATGGCTCTTTGGGGAAATGTGGTTGAACTCCTTAAACTTTTATGTTGTTGTTTCCTGTTTTTTGTTACTGTTGTTGTTGTTGTTGTTATCGTAACATACGGTATTACTTTGTATCAGTTTTTTTCCTTTTTTGTATTTTTTTCTTTCTATTTTGTTTCGTTTCATCTTTATTTTCATGCATAAATACCAACACGCACGATTTAAATGTGCGAAAAAAGCGATTTATCATCTACACAATTACGCATTCTGTTAGTAACGTTGTTAACACTAAACCATGCTTACAAACACATACATATACATATGCTTACATCGACTTACACACAGACACACATGAACAGAACTCACATTATGAATGATGATAGAGCTGACACTAGAGCAGCTAATGTTGCTTTTGCTATTGCTGTTGCTATTGCTATTGGTGTTGCTGTTGCTACTCCAACATAGTGTTGGTAGTGGTTGATGGCGATGACGATAACGATTAAATTTTAGCATAAAAAGAAGCGTTTGGAAAAAATAAAAAGAAAAAAAAACGGGGAGAAAAAAATGTACAAGATTGTTACAATGATACCCAAGCTCTCACCAACCACTAGACGCCATGAACCGTTTTAAGCTTTAATGGTAATAAAATGTTTGTTCACAACAATAACAAAAAAAAATTGAGAAAAAAACTGGAAAAGAAAAGAAGGAGATACAGAGAGATATATAATCGTTTTTACTTAAAATAGGAGTACCTTTTTAAAAACATTATAATTTTACCCAAAAGATTAAACACATACACACACACACCGATACTCTTGCCACACTTTCTCTTCTTAAGCTTACCCTCGATTTCACACACACACACACTTATACAGACACTTATAATTTGATTTATATTTAGAACACTTGTACGAGTA
Source organism: Sarcophaga subvicina (assembly GCA_936449025.2). NCBI lineage: Eukaryota > Metazoa > Arthropoda > Insecta > Diptera > Sarcophagidae > Sarcophaga > Sarcophaga subvicina. The sequence continues at coordinate 99,502,374 of OW388083.2, read as the reverse complement.
TATCATTAAAAGTGAAAGTGAAGATTTTTGCGTGTCTATGTATGTGTGTGTGCGTGCGTGTATGTTTGAGTGTGTGAAAAAGGATATTGTTGCTGTTAAAAATTATCCTTTTATTTCATTCGTTCGTTTTTTTTTTCTTCACACGCTTTCAGCATTCGCTCGCCGTTAATATCCAATTTATATGCACTTAAATTATAACCGTATGGTTCATAATATTTCTATAAATCTTAAGTTTTTAATGTTTCTCTTACTCTCTCTCTCTTCCTTCCCCTCTCCCTTCTTTTATGGTCATGATAAACAATCTGTTTTGCAAGCCGTTTCTATTCACTCTTTCTCTGTATGCATGCACGTATCTATCTATGTATGTATGTGTGAGAGATTTTGTTGTGTTTAAATGGTAATTTCCAGGCAATTTAGTTGAAAATTTATTGATGCTTTGCAAATATTGTATATGAAAAATATAACGGCATTATCATAAATACAATGGGCAACAAATAAAAATTTTTATAAACTTAAGAAAAAAGATTCGTAAGTTTTGCCGAAAGGTCAACAACTATACGTTGAAGAAAAAAACAAAAGTGCATCTTTGGGCTTCACGCATGCCTTAAAACTAACTGCGAAGTGCCCTGGACGATTTCCCACAGTACAATTGAAGGTTAGCTTAACCGTAAATCGAGCTTTGTATTAAAAAATTTACATTTAAATTTTTGAGACGATATAACTTCAATTCGTAAAAAGTTAAATGCCTGATATTTTTAGAATTCGTTAGTATTGTTGTCGCCATTGTTTTAAATCAAATAAAAAAAGAAAATTTTAAACAGGACATAAAAAAATTCAAAAACTTCATAATTCTGGCTTCTGTATCATTTTTGATATATATGACTTTTCTACAGATTTTTGGTGTCGTGTATGTAATTTTTTTAAAATTTCAAAGATTTTGTGAAGTTTTATCGTAAATAATACAATATTTATGGTTTTTGAGAAAGAATTGAAAGTTAAGTGTGGAACGAAAGTGAAAAGAATGAATTTTCTATTCTTGATATGTTCTTGATATTGATTGAAGTAGTCGTAGTCTAGTATGTAGCGTGTTACCTTATTAGACGTCAGACCAAGGTTCAAAACTCAGGTCAGACATTTCCAATTTATAACGAAAGGTTGTAATGACCGATTATATATTAATTATATATGTAATATTCCTACTGCTAAAGACTTTGAAAACGAAGAAAATAGAAGCTCGTCTTATGAAGTGAAGAAAGTATTGGCAGCAACAAACATGACAACAGGATGTTTATCGCTAAAGATGGTACTACTTGGAACAGAAAAAACTGCCTTTATCAGTTTGGGATGAAAAAATATTAACAATTTTCACGCAGATTGCTAGCAGCTGTTTCCTGAAATGTTGTAGAGTCTTTCGTACTGCTCTTTTCATATTTATCTCACGTGACAGACAAACATTAGAAAAATGTGTTTCGTCCCATGTTTTATTACAGATGATAATATTTCGGTCAACTACGTACATACGTATGAGATGACAGAATCATTCGCTTTGATAATGATATATTTACACCCATTACGCCTTTTCCAAAAAAAGGTTGAAAGTCTTGCAGCCTTTAATAATAAAGCTTAAAGCATTTTTTTGAAATTCAAATGAAAATTATTTTTTTTCTAAAAACAATATACATATTTATCTTAATTTTTTGTTAGAAAATTTTAACCATTTTCATAAAACTTTTATCACACAACTTGTAGTTTTATATAAGAAATAATACTATAAAATAGTTTGGGATTAGCTATCATACTTTTAGAGCAGCCCACATATCCTTTTTTTAAGATTTTTAAAAAATTAAAATTTTGTTCGCCTAAAAGGTAAGAAAATTAAAGAAAATATATTTAGATAATGATGCTTATGTTTTTATGTTCCTTTTTGGTACATTTTCATCTCAAATTAAAGTTTTTTAGCAACAGAATTCAAAAGCTTTTTAGTTTTATTGTGGAAAATGAAAATTACCTCCAGCGATTTTAATTGAAATTTGATACTTAATGATGGAATACTTACAGTGATTGTTAGGGAAATTAATTTAAGGATATTTATATAAATCAAGCTTCATAAAGAGATTTACGGAGTAATGCTTGTTATTGAATTATGTTTTCTTTCCTTTTGTTTTGTTTTTTTAATTTTTCAACTCATATTTAATTTTGTCGCTGTAGATTAGTAATTAATTGAATTTGATGGTCGTTATAAATTTCGTGGTCCACCGAAGTCGAATTGTCAGATTTAGATTCAAGTACATGATACGTGCGTAGCAACTACTTACAGCAATATTTGGGGAGACCCGTATCCGGGAACCCAGAGAGGAATCAAAGAGAGAAAATGGTTATCGTTAAATCACTGTTCTATTGCAACGGGAAACTTTTTTACCTCACATGATATTTTTAACCAATCACAAGAATGGTTTGTACTATCAGGTTTCAGCCAGCCTTCAACTGAGAGTGTTACCGATGCGAGTGGCAATAAGCTGTCCTATCTAAGCAATTGGAAACTTTTAAATCACCACAAAGTAGGGTGCTAGATGTCAAATTATTACAATTTAGAAAGAAATAAAACCAAACTGACATGAAGTGCCTGATTTTTATGTAAAAAACCATGCCAATATACATCATGCCAAAAATTTTGGCGCAAATTTCATACAAGTGATAATAAAATGTAATAAAATATTCAAATTTTTTAACAAAAAGTGATACATAAGCTAGAATTATGAAGTTTTTTTAAGGCTCGTTCTACGGTTAAGAGATTTTAAGGTATCTTATGTGATAAACAATATTCCCTCAAACTGTCCTCAATTTTTAGTCCATCGGTTTCAAATAGAACGTTTGATTTTAGAATTACAACTAGGGACTTCTGGTCTGTAGATCCTCTGGTTCCCCATGGCGCCCTTGCAGTATACACTGATGGCCTAAAGATGACTGACAGGGTGGTGATATTTAACCTGCCTAACCACAGCAGTGTTCTCCAAACAGAGGTCAAGGCAATTTGAAAACCGCTACAATGGTTGTTGAGTGAAGGGATTTTCCCTGAAAATCTCTAGATTTACTCGGACAGCCAGACTACGATTAAGCTCCCCAAGAACGTAGTTTCAACCTCCGTCCTTGTCCATAAATGCCGAGGATTTCTCGGAGAAATTTCGCATCATTCAAAGGCAGACCTTATATGTATTGGTTCCGGGACAAAACGGTTTCCTTGGAAATAACATTGCTGGCCTAGGGCCGGTATGAAACTCACAATCTCCGATAAATTACAGGATGTCCGTATTACGATACATACATAATTGGCCATTCAGTTTGGATGACGACCTAACCACTGATGGGTAATTTAATTTTATACATAAGTGGCGGGACCTACAGTTTTAAGTTGATTTGAGAAACTTTTCAGGACAAAATTTTATTTACTGTCAAAGTTTTTTTCAGAATTCTTTTGAGAAGTAGTAAACGAACCGTGGCCTTAATTCTAATAAGGTTAGGTTAGGTTAGAGGACGTCGAATTGACCCATTGTACAACGTCCTAGTTTCTCTCAACAATTATGGTGTGTGTGTTAATTTTATACATGAGTGGTGGGACCTGCAGTTTAAAGTCGACTCCGAACGACAGATTTTTGAGAAACTTTTTCATGACAATTTTAGTTACTCTCAGAGAATCTGCTGAGAGAAAATCGCAGAAGAAATCCTTTTTGTATTTTGTCTTGATGTCTGGCCTAGGACTCGAAACCTGGTTTTTACGTCTAATAAGCCACTACCTCCTATACCACGACGACTTCAAAACACTTCTAATAAACCAACACAACACTACGACAACTCCATTTCTATTATCTCATTAAATTTGGATATTATCCACTCGTTTTACAGGGAAGCTCAATCTAATTGGGCAGAGAAAAGCACACGCAATATTGTTAGATACTGTTGGATATATGTATGTATGTGGCCAAGAAGTGGACCGATTCATTGCAGTCCTCAAATCGCATTGCCATCCATCTCACAATAGCGATTCTTACAAGCCATTGTCCTTTTGTTAGGCATGCCGATAGACTCAGAATTTCGTCAAATGACTTCTGCGAGAGCTGTGTGTCTGACGAGGAAGAAGAAACTGACTTAAATCTCGTCTGACAGTGTACTGGGTTTGTCTTAAAGAGGCGGAGATTTTTCCCTCTCATTTTCTGATATCTCTGACCGAGCTCTCTAGTATCAAGATTGCTGCAAAATCAAGCTTTACTTTGCACTCGGGTTGCATTCCTCTAGGGAATGTTTGATGCGCGAGTAGAAATTATTTTGGTATCACAATGGGCCTAAGTGCTGGCCTAAGGTGAACCTCTTCCTTTAAGGACAAGGACTAACTTACATACATATATAGATAATTGGTCATTACAACCCTTCAGTCAGGATTACGACCTAGTTTCTCACACCACTTCTGATGTGTAAGTTGATTTTATAAATGAGTCGCGGGACCTACAGTTTAAAGACGACCCCGAACGACAGATATTTTTTAAGAAACTTTTCATGACAATTTTAATTTACTCTCAGTTTTTTCGCCAGAAATCTGCTGAGGGGAAGTCGCCAAAAAATACTTTTTGTATTTTTGTTTTGATGTCTGGTCTGGGACTAACTTAACCATCACCAAAAGTCGTTCGAATTTTTGTTTTTTTTTTTCAAAACTACAGCCTACAAATGCCTGGTATGGCGTTTGAAACCACAAAGTCCAAAATCTTTTCGAATAATTCGACTCATCAGTTTTTACGAGAAATTTAATTTTTGTTTATGGAGCGGACGACCTAAAATTTTTGCTTTGATCTCTGATGACTTGCAGTGTTCGAACTATGCGTGGATAGTGAGAACCGGTGGCAGTCTGTAATATGTTCAATCTGCTCAAAGAATTTTATGCACCAATGGAGGAACCGATAGACGAACTAATACTGAGTGAATGGAAAGTTTTAAAAATATCAACTTTTTCTCATAGCATACTTCTATAACAGTGATGCGTTTGTCGTTATCTCACCGCTTCATGGTGAAAAGTGAAGTAATTTTGAAATCCCGGAGCTTTTTTAAGAAGTTATCGTAGTCTTATAGGTAGTATGTTGAATTATTAGACGTGTGCCCATGTTTCTACGTATGGCTCAGACATCTCCAACAAAACGAAAGTATGAACAAATATTTCTTCGGCGACTGCCTCTCAGCAGATTTCTGGCAAAAACTCTGAGAGTGAAATAAAATTGCCTCAAAAAGTTCCTCAAAAATCTGTCGTACGGAGTCGACTTTAAAGAGTAGTTCCCGCCGTTATTGTATAAAATTAACACACACAACATAAGTGTTGTGAGAAGATATGTTGTGATCCTGACTATAGGGTTGTAATGACAATTAAGGTACGTAGAAAGATATGATGCTTTTCTGATTAGATTTCATAATCCATGTGATAATAGTACAGTATGTTCAATTCTTCTTTTAGAATGAATATGTTCAGTGTTGTTAGAATATTTATGTCGCCCTTAAGGAAGACAAATAAGAAGAATTAATCGGTAGTTAACAAATATCACGCTTAAAAAGAAATATTTTCCTACTGCTTTAGATTAAAGGCCTATTAAAGAGGACATAAAAGATGCGTACATAAAAAGTACAATCTTTCTTGTGTTAATGTTTAACGAAACGAAAAAAATTAAATAACCTGAGACTGTGTTACAATTCTGCTGTAATTAATTACTTTCATATTTATTTAAAACATTCCACTACTTTCCCCATTACCAATAAAAACGATGATAATGAAAAATGTATTCCAATTTGTTTTTAAAAAAAATCTCGTGTTTATATTTTATTTCCATTACAGCTTGGCACACTGGTACCAATTGCCACACCAGCCCCACCGACAACAATTGCACCGCCAGTACGTGTTGATATACAATCATCGAATTTATTAAACAATTTACCACCTCTACTCAATACACCAACGGTAAGTGTTGCCAAAAAATGGAAAATAATTTTCGTTTTTCTTCTTACTCGTACAATATTTTAATGTTATTACCTGTTAAGCTTTTATCGAAACTCCTTCTTCATTTGCTTTTTTTGTATTTTTTACTTGTTTTTTTTTAATTTAATTTAATTGAATTTAATTCATATGGAGGAATGTTTGTTTTCGGTTGTAAAATGTAAGATACAAAATAACAGACTATATACACTGAGTACACTGAGAAAAAAGTTCATTTAAAATAGAAATAAAAAAATTAAAAATTATTTTATGATAACACTATCCGACAAAATAAAAGAAATGAATTACACCCAGCTAATAACACAATCTAAGTTGTGAGTTTTGTTGAGTAGAACTCAAAAATATTTTTTTTATATTTCTTGAACCCTCCAAACTTATTTTTTTTTTTTTTTTTTTTTTTTTTTGACAAAAACTGTCTTTTTGGACTTTAAGCACAAATTTATTGATTACACAGACCTTTCTGAACTGATGTCCAAAATTTAAACTTTATTAGAAAGGAGAAGGTTGGGCCTTCAAAACGGTATACATATACATATGTATATACTAGCCACCAACAAAAATAAATTTGAAGGAAGGACATTACACAAATGTCCAATTAATTTTAAATCATTTTATTGATTTTGTTTCCCATTGTCCGGATGATTCAGATGAACGGGCCTGAGTAGTACACATTCGATCAGTTTCGAATCTCACTTCTCGTTGTTCAAGTGGTTCAAGCGAACGGGTCTCAGCGGCATATACTCTAAGATTTTCCAGTCTCAATGCTCGTGTGATTCTGAGGCTCGTGATACTCTTTTCTTCCATGCTTGAGGTGTAGGTCGACCAATTGCTTGTCATTCATTTTAAATAATTTCCAGTGACGCCATCCATCGGAAATTAATCGCACCAAACTCCGTCGACTCATGCGCAACAACACCACCTATCGGATATTGGTCGTACCAACTTGGGAACCTTCGTCGGCTCATGTGGAACAACTTTGCTAAAGATAATAACATGATCAAATGCACAGTTTACGATTCTATAAGGTACATACAAACAAACATTCATTTTTATATGGGTATGTGGGCGTGGCACCTCGCCTACTTGAAATTTTAAAATAAAAAGTATCCAATAGTTCCTTTCAGACATACAGGAAGGTACTGTTAAAATTTCAAGAAAATCGATCCAGCCGTCTATAGACTTCAAACAAACCCACAAACAAATAAACACACATGCATTTTTATATATAAGAAGATTCGTACGTACGTACTTGGTCATTACAACCCTTCAGTCAGGATTAGGACCTAGTTTCTCACACCACTTATGTTGTGTGTGTTAATTTTATACATGAGTGGCCCGACCTACAGTTTAAAGTCGACTCCGAACGACAGATTTTTGAGAAACTTTTCATGGGAGTTTTATTTACTCTCAGAGTTTTTGCCCGAAATCTGCTGAGAGGAAGTCGCCGAAGAAATACTTTTTGTATTTTATCTTGATGTCTGGCCTGGGGCTCGAACCCTGGCTTTACGTCTAATAAGCCAACACACTACCTACTAGACCACGGCGACTTCGAAGAAGATTATTTGACTTAATATACTATGGGGTTTGATGAGGTAAACTTGACAAATGCGAATTTTTTTATATTTTTTCAATTTTTTCCGTTCATAGTAGCAAACTTTAATAAAAAAAAATATGCAATAAGTGATAATAAAAAATATAAAACTACTGTTATAATACTTAAATAATGACTACGGCAACTTTAGTCCGATTTGATCCAACGAAGTGTCAATCTCTTTCACAAAATAATGCACTTTTAGAATGTCATCATATATTTTATATTTTTTTAAATTAAATTTTGCAGTTAAGAATGGCTAAACTTAAAAATATAAGACAAACCATGTTTCCCAAGTTGATGCGATCAAATCTCATGAGATGTAAGTTTGAACCATATGTTTATGTATACCGTTTTAAAGGCTCATCCCACCCCTTTTCAGAAAAACTTTGGCTTTTAAAATTAGTTTAAAAAATATTTGAGTAATAAATAATTTTGTGTGAAAAGATCAAAAATAATGTTTTTGTCAAAGAAAACAAGTTTGGAGGGTTAGAGAGGTATTAAAGTATATACTAAAGGGTCCGCCAAATAATAATGGAAAATAATTTCATTCAAATTGCTGCCTCGGCTGGCCATGCAGTAGCCTACACGATCGGTCCAATTTTTAAGCACATTATCGATTGTGTGCAGCTGTATTTCACCAATGGCTTCACGAATATTGTCCTTTAAAGCGTCAATTGTCTCTGGCTTGTCGGCGTAACACTTATCTTTGACGGCACCCCACAAGTAATAGTCCAACGGTGTCAAATCGCAGCTCCGAGGTGGCCAAATGACATCAGCTCTGTGGCTGATAATGCGATCTTCAAAAACAGGACGCAAAACATCGAGTGTAGCTTCGGCTGTGTTGCACGTAGCGCCGTCTTGTTAAAACCAAATGTTGCCAAAATCCTCCTCTTTAATTTTTGTGAACAAAAATTCGTTCAACATGGCTCGATAACGATCGCCATTGACTGTAACGGCCACTCCTTGCTCAATTTCGAAGAAAAATGCCCCAATTATGCCTCTGGACCAAAATCCGCACAAACAGTGACTCGTTTTGGGTGCGTCGGCTTTTCAACAAATGCGACAATTTTGCTTGTTTACATACCTGCCAAGATCAAAATGAACTTCATCTTGTGTAGGCTACTGCATGGCCAGCCGAGGCAGCCATTTGAATGAAATTATTTTCCATTATTAACCGGAAGGATTGTACTTTCAAATAAAAATAGAAATTTGAGAAAATATTCAGTAGTTTTTTTTTAAAGCATTTTAAAAAAAAGTTATTTGGCGGACCCTTTATGTCATTAGTTAGGTGTATTTTAATTGTTGCACCGTGTAATTAATAAAAATAAATTCAGAATAAATTACAAAATAACTACAGAATATTTATTTAAATTTCAAAACATATTTTTCTCAGTGTAGTTATTTTTTTTTGTAACACTTGCCTGCCATCTGAGTGTTACTTTTGTTTATAACGTTTTTAATTTTTTTTTTTGTCATCATTTATTTAGTTTTTACTTTTATGATTAACTTTTATATTTGTTTGTTGTATTATTATGTTTTCCTGGTTTTTTGTTTTATATTTTTATGTTTATTAAAATATAATTTCATATTTTATGCTATACAAACAAACAAAATATCAAGAGATCAACATACAGAGCAACAGACAGACGCTTAATCAATGTATACACACATGGATACACTTTGCTACATAACAAATCTATAAACAAATGAATATAAATTATTTATGTTTTATTGGATGTTTGAAAATATATCAACAGTTGAGGGTAGAAAAATGGCACTTCTTTTTTTTTGCTTCACATTTTTTTAAAGAAAGTCCTTGATAATTAGGCCAGTGTTTACCAGTTGTAACCTGATTTACACAAAAGAAGAGGAAATCTTTTAAAAAATTTAAAAAATAAATTAACTTTACGTATATTTGTTAAAAAAAGCGGAATTTACAATATACAATGTGTATCTGATACACATACATATGAGGATAGGATTTTTAAGAACGTACATATTTATGAGGCCTTTATTGTCATTCAAGCCCATTTCGATCATGTCTAGAACATAAAAACATACATAACTGATTATTACAACCCTTAAGTCAGGATTACGCCTTAGGTCCTCACACCACACTGCGAATACTGCAGTTTAAAGCCGACTCGACGTTACGGACTTTTTTGAAAAATTGTTCATGGCAATTTTATTTTACTCTCAGAGTTTTTGCCAGAAATCTGCTGAACGAAGAAATATTTTTTCATATTTCATTTCGTTCCAGATGTCTGACCTGGGGTCATAGGGGGTAATAGTCTATTTACAGCCATTATAGTCCATTTCGATAATTTTTAGAGTGGAAGTTTTCTTCACATTTTCAACTTAGAAACTAACCACTACTGAAGCATTTCGATTTTATACTAAAGCGCTACTGAATATGTGGCAAAAGATAGCTTATGAACTTCAGAAATGTCAATAAATAAGAAAATAAGGAATTGCCGACATTGCTGTATGGAAATAATTGTCAAGCTTAAGAAGAACTTAAAAAATTATTTGGCGCCACACTACTCAGCAACGTGATTTATTCTTAAACACTTTAAAAATCAGTAAATTTTGCTATCAAGCACACGTGCCACTGTTTGTGAAACTCGGCCGTCTGGTAGAACAAAGCCCATAGATCAATATTCGTGGCATTAGGGCAACATCTTGTATTTATTGTGACAAGAAAAATCCATTCCATACTTATATCCCGCTCAGCTATATCCAACTCTATGCGAATAGAAATTTCTGGAAAGGATAACAATATACCACCTAATTAGATTCAGTTAAACCGTCTTAGGTTGCCAAGTGATGATATGAGGCTTCCATTTCTTCCTAGTCAAAAGTTGTTGTAGAATATTTCCAGGGTTAAGCCGTGCATACCATAGCTGTAAAAGGTCAGTCTCCCTATAGAAATTTCTGAAGATGTATTCTAAATAAGATTCAATGCAAATCTTGTGCTGTCTGTATGCCTAACAGGGCAAATTCCTTTTGTCCCTGTGTAACCAAGTGGATTCATTTTCCCATGTGTATGTTGCAAAAAAGCAAGGCCTGTGAGTGCTCAATTGTGTAAAGTTTTGCAACGGAAGGTCAATTTCACACAAAAATTCATGCTAATTATCGGTTTTTACAGTTTTTGCATATGCGTCAGCTATGTTGTTACCTTACTTAACAGCCAACATGAGGGTGCTTTTAGCGGCACCCGGTATTCTTAGATAATATCTCATGGGGTTTACACACTCTCTGGGGTTATGAGGGACACTTTACTTACAGTAGATATGTATTCATCCATACCCAAAGTCTTCTGATACTGAGTTCACACAGCGACTGTTCCTGCACAAACGCATCATCTTGCTCTCTTTATGATCAGTTTGTTGATGCAAGCTATTCTCATAATAGCAACTTTCGAGAATTTTTGTCATAAAACCTGAATTGAGAGCGGAGACAGATATTGAGTAGTCGATGGAGATATTCAGATCAATAATCAAGAAAAGTCCAATCTATAGATAGTACGCTACTGAAATCGATTCAGACAATTACTGGCTAATTTTGATGAGTACAAATAAAAAAATTGTAATTGCTGAAATACATCCGAAATATAAGTACTAAGCTTCAAACTGGAAAGAAACTTAAAAACAATTTAGAAAATACGGGTTGTTGAGTTGTAGAAGTGCAGAAATCGCCGTAGGCTAGTAGGTAGTGTGTTGGCTTATTAGACGTAAGGCCACGGTTCAAACCCCAGGTTATACTTCAAAACGAAAACATGAAAAAATATTTCTTGGGCGACTTCCTTTCAGCAGATTTCTGGCAAAAACTCTGAGAGTAAAAAAATTGCCATGAAAAGTTTCTCAAAAATCTGTCGTTCGGAATCGGCTTTAAACTGTAGGTCCCGCCAGTCATGTATAAAATTAACACACACAAATTAAGTGATGTGAGAAGCTAGGCCGTAATCCTGACTGAAGGGTTGTAATGGCCAATTATGTATGTATGTATGTTAGTTGTGTCTTAGATTCCCTAATGTGTTGTTTCCCTTTTTAACAAAATTTTTTCCTCCTTAGTAGGTCCTATTTATGGTTGCCTAGATGAAAGCGATTGTCGTGAAATTTTTTTTGAATTTAATAGGAGTTATTAGGGCCTGCTCTCTTTCCCATGATCTGATGTTTTCCTGATTGACGTTGTGAATGCTAATTTCTTTGACAAATAGGAGGGTTTCCTGTACAAATTATTTGTAGCAACAATAATGCCTTTGAAGTAGCAAAGCATATATTGCGCTATTATTTTATCCCTATCTGTATACAATACGTTAACGTTCTATTAATGAAAGAGAAGAGAGAAAGAGGAAACAAAAAATACAATTTATAGACAATAATTTGATTGTAATTGTAACACATGCACATCATTACAGACACCATATGATTACAACATATTCTATAAGAAATTATTCATTTTGCTTGAATTTTTTTGTTGGTTTTGCCTTATGTTGTTGTAATTAAACACACATTAAGTTACAGGATATAAAGACATACACAGACACATTCATTTATCTACATACAAACATATACAGTGAGCGTCAAAAGAAACTGTACATTGAAAAAAAAATTAATAAATTACCGTTATTTTTATTTTAAATTTGTTTCATTGCAAGTTTTTAAAATTGAAACAAAAAAAATTACAAAAAATTTCAAAATATTGTGAAAATTTTTTCGAGCACTTTCTTTAAGTAATAAAAGTTAAGTTTGCTGATTGTTAGAATTTTATCCATAGTGTACACATTCTTTTGATGCTCACTGTATACACATCTACAATATTTGTAGACATATTGAGCATTTGCTTTAGCCATGTATCAAACAGTATGAAGATTATGGGGTTTTACGTATTAAAGATTTAATAACTCACATGCCTTGAAATATATGAATAATTTGTTTCACTAGCAGCATAAAATTAATTATTAAAATTACAAAAACAATATGAAATCAGGCATCTGTTTTAACACAGAAATTATAATGATTTAAATACAACACGAAATATTTTATTAGACAAACGAACGAGATGAACAATTTGAATTCGAATTAGGCTGTGGCTTGGAATAAATCATGAAACGTTAAAGGAGTATGTAGAGAAGATTTTCAATAAAATATTCAATATTCCCCTGATAGATAGAATTTATATTGCAAATGACTAAATCAAAAGGGATAACTTCTAATCCTATGATTGCTTACAACACACACACATACCCCTGGAAATATTGTTTAAATTGTTGAAAAACAAAAGGTTTATTTGGACGGAAATGAATGTTTCTCGTTTTTTTTTTATTAAAAACTAAAGGAAAAGTAATCAACAATTTTGCCATTTGACCTGTACATGTCGTTGTTTTTTTTATTAAAAGAATAGAAAGGGTCCAGCCTGGCTGCCATATTTATTTAAGGCTTGAACAACCAAAGCGTTAAATTTTGGATATCCTTTGTTAACAACAACAACAAAAAAAATAAACAAAAAAAAGAGTTTTGCAAGTGTAAACTAACAAAGGACCTTCATGTGAAAATATTACATACAATAGAACAACAACAAAAAAAAGGAGGAAAATATTAAAAAATAAGTCCTTTTGTTTTCACATTTATTTACTCCCAGGACTTACAATGAATTGGTATTTTTTTCTTTTTTTTATTAAATACGACCAAAAAACAAAAGAGGACTTTGAAAAAGAGAATTTCAAATAATATGTTCGTTTTATTTACTCGGGTTATTTCCTAGAACAATTTGTATTTCTGTATCCACAAATATTTCTAGGGAAAGTTAACAAAACAAAAAAATGAAATAAAATCCAAAGTAAAGAAAAAATTAAATTTAAAAATATGTGTACGCACACACACACAAAGAGACAAATAGTATGTGACAAAATTGTAACACCCATTTTTTTCTTCTTTTTTTTTCAAACTTTCCCAATAAGTAGACTTGATTTGAACATTATCAATCAGATAATTTCAATTTTAAAAATCCTTTACGATATGGTCGATTAATCACTAAAAGCATCCTTCAAATAATTGAGATAAACCGGCTATAATGGCCAATAATGCCACATAATTGGTCATTACAATGCTTCAGTCTGGATTACAACCTAGCTTCTAACACCACTTATGCTGTAGGTGGTAATTTTATACATGAGTGGCGGAACCTACAGTTTAAAATTGGTTCCAAAAAAACAAATTTTTTTGAAAAGCTTTTCAAGGCAATTTTATTTCACTCTCATAATTGATGCCAGAAATCTGCTGAGAGGCAGTCGCCGAAGAAATATTTTTTTCATATTTCGTTTCTTTGAAGATGTCTGACCTGGGCCTCGAACTGAGGCCTGATGTCTAATAAGCCAACACACTACCTACAAGATAACGGCGACTTCAATCCAAACACTTATCAATCTGTTGAACAGAAACTGAATGTTTGGCGTATAAATTATTAGTAATACTCTCAATGGACCATATGTCCAGTAAATATTCATTACTAATACGAAAAGAAATCGAACTTTATCTGAAGCAAATGCATAAAGAATAATGTGCGAGAGAGATCATAGCCGAAGTAAGATGTAGTTTCGTAAAGCCAGAAATGACTCTAATAATTGACAATTGTGTGACTAGTTAATGGCGCCGTAGTCTAGTAGGTAGTATATTGAATTTTAAACTCGAGCGTGGAATACGGATTGACTGCCACGCTTTCATTAACAAAGGCTTTGGTTGTACAACGATAGCAAAATTGACAGATAATATATGATCGCCAACCTTCCCGTACGTCCTGTTCTGTAGCCAAACCCCACGAAGCCAAACCGTACGAAACCGTACGAAATGGAACTTGAAAAGAACATTGCCTCCTTTCTCGCAGTAGATTTCTTGCAAAAACTGTGGCAGTAAATAAAAAGTTGCCATGAAAAGTCGACTTTAAACTGTAAGTCTCGCCACACATGCATAAAAATTAACTCGCACAACATGATGGGTATGGATAGATGGAAGCGAGGTTGTAATCATGGTTGTAATGAACAATTAAGTAAGGACTGGTTTGATTAAACCAATCAAACCAAATGAACTCGAAAAGATTGAACTTTACTACTACACGTTGATGATTAAATTTTACGTTGACTTATACACATAATGGAGGAGTTAAGCAATAGCGTTTCACCAACTGTCGTTTCATTCATACATCCGTCTCATCTACATACATACATCTACTCATCATAATGGTTGGTTAGTGTTGTGTCAGACCATGTCCCGTCTGAACATGATTTGTTTAAGTGATGCACAACGCAATCGATGATTTACTTCATAATACGGTAGCCAAAATTGAATCGTTCTATACCGACATCAAATGTGTGAAGTTCCTTTGGTGCAGAATCATACTTTTAATATGTAATTTTACTGGATGACACCACTGCCGCCTATTGTAATTTGCGGGCTCCCCAATGCCTGCTTTAATTTTTCCAAACACTTTTCCAGCTAAGCAAGTCATTGAATAAGTACAGCAGGCCCTATCTGTCGTTCTATCGAGGATTATATTGATCGCTTTAGTTATAGTAAATATATGTACATCCATACTCAATATTCTGTGATACTGAATCCACACAGTGGCTGTTTCTATAGGACTTTATTGCGTCAGCTTAATCTAACTATGAACACTTATGTAGATTTGAAAGCGATTGTCATAATACCAACTATTATTGGGAATTTTCGTCATAAAACCTGGATCGGCGGTACAGATATCGAGCTGCCGATACAGAGGTCAATATACGCCTGAGTCTAGCATCCATGAAAAATGTTATCCACAGAAAATGTCTGGTTTTAGTACCCACTTTTTCAGGATATCTGGCGAAACTGACTTTTTTCTATACAACTTAAGGAGTGAAACTAAGGGAAAAGTTTGCTTTTGAGCAAGTAACTCAGACGCTAATGATTACAGAGGTAGGCGGGTAGCAAAACTGTATCCCACCGTTGTGAACTACACTGCTATGCCTGACAGCATATTCCGAAAGTTGAAATCTTCCAAGAAAAGCAGGAATTCCGACTAATGTACTCAATTTGATATCTCAATCGAAGGGTTTTGTATAACAAGCGCTTCTCTAAACCATTATTCCAGCATGGAAGGTTATTGTCTTTGCTGTTATTAAATTGCAGATAATTGCTGTGAAATTCAAAGGGGCCTTAAGCAGTCATCTTTGGGAATTAGTTTATGCTGACGATACTTATTTGTCCACCATAAAATTTAAGTTGACTGATATGCTGTAGCAGGTCTTTGTTTTCAGGGTAGAGGTGAGGAACTTTACTAATCTACTAATACAAGTACACATTAGTTGAGAAAGATTATGGGCTACATCTACTGTGTCCTAATTTATACCCATAATAAAAGGAGTTACAATCTTTATCTAGAATTTTATTTGCCTAACGTACTGTTCTGTGCGAGGAAGTTAAGCTTTATTAAGACATTTGATTATTTGCACTTCCTCTGTACAGTAAAGCCCAAAATAGTTGAAAATACTGATCTAAACTAGCGCGTAGGTTATCATATAGAAACTCATGATTCCATTTCTCTTTAAATAAAATTTTCTAAAACGATTATCTTGTATTATATTTAGACTTTGAATTAAAAAAAAAACCTACAAATACCTCTTAGGGGCGTTTTCCCTGTGTATTTAATAGCTTCTGACTTTTTCTTCTGCTTAAAAAAAGAAATCCTTTAGCAGGCGTTTTCCATTAACACAGAGACATACGTTAAGGAAAGCACACTTAAATAAAATACACACTTTGGCACATTGGATTTGGCCACCTTTGGCACATTGGAATACCATTTAATTTTGCTAGCAGATAAGAAACAACACAGCAAGAAAAACGTAAAAAACTTTTTACAAAAGCAGTGAAAGGAAAGTCGGTGGAAAGACTTAATAAGATTATGTCAGCTGTAAGGCGATGGTGAATGAAGCATCTTCTGCTTGAAGAACAACAGTTTTCTACTCAATGCCTTAAAACGGCTTTATTTTCATTTCATTTTCTTAGTCAACTCAACTTAAACATGAAAGAGAAACAAAAACAAAAAAACAAAAAATAAAAAAAAAATATACATTCACACAGGAATGATTTTCTCATTTCCTGGTGTCCTTAATTTTTTTTTCTTCCCCATTTTCTTAATTTTTTTTTCACTCGTTTTCATATGTATTTCACCTTGTTTTCCTTTAAGAGCTCCAGACCGATTTCGTTGTGCAATTGAGTTGTGCTTTAAAAATATAAGAAGCGAAAAAGAAGATCCTTTTTTTGTTCCCTTTATTTTTTGTATTCTTTTTCTCCCTTTTTTTGTAGTAAATTTGTGTCCCTTTAATACTGCTTTTGTCTCCCCTTTTTATTTTATTTGCCCCGCAATTTAACATTTTTATTTCAGTCTCTATATTTCAAGGCAGGAACGTCTGTGTCTACTGGAAATTAAATTTTAGTACGTTTGTTCCTTTCTTCCCGTTTTGCAACATTGTCCTCTTACATTAAGCTTTTCCAAGCGGAAATCTTTGTTATCTGACGTTAAATTTGGTGAAGTTATTCGAATATGCTAGAGTCTGTAGAGCAAATATAATGAAATTTTCATTGAACAAAAAAAAAATTGCGTTGTTTATCCAAATTGTTCATGAAAAACCTGATTTTTTGTTTAACAAAACTTGTGTTTAATTTAGTTTTGAATGTCTTTTAAATGTTGCTTCCATATACATAAAAATAATTGGTCATTACAACCCTTTAGTCAGGATTACGACCTAGTTTCTCACACTACTTATGTTGTGTGTGTTAATTTTTATACATGAGTGGCGGGACCTACAGTTTAAAGTCGACTCCGAACGACAGATTTTTTGAGAAACTTTTCATCGCAATTTATTTATTTACTCTCAGAGTTTTAGCCATAAATCTGCTGAGAGGAAGTCGCCGAAGAAATACTTTTTGTATTTTATTTTGATGTCTGGCCTGGGGTCGAACCGTGGCCGTACGTCTAATAAGCCAACACACTACCTACTAGACTACGGCGACTGACTGCTTCCATATATTCAATTGCAATTAAAGCCTTGTACGCATAGCTTGAAGTGCACTTCAGTTAGCAGTTAAAATTGTGATGAAAGACCTCAAGAATCTTAGGTACTCAAATGCAATTTCTTAGGGTGCTTGTTGCATTTGGCTTTGAAGAGTGCTATGCTTATTCTATTGCGATGTCTCTCATGTTCCTCATGTTTGGCTACAGAACAGACGGTATGGGAAGGTTGTCGATCATTTTTATCTGTAAAAGTAAAAGTTTGGCAATCAATTGGTATTTTACGCCTTATCTCACGTATTTGACGGTATGCGATTCATTTGGATATTCACCTCCATCCATATAAAGTCCAACTCATGCAACAATTATAGCCAAAAGACCATTCACAGTATCGTAGACGCAATAGGCCTTTAAAGCAGATTTTTTTTACCAAAATTTTCTTCAGTGAAGAACTTACTCGCTGGTGATTCAACAAACAAAATTGGCGCATGTGGGGTTCGAAGAACTGAGAAGTGATTATGGAAAAGCGATTGCAGAAATGATCCTGGAAGTACTTTCAGAACATTATGGCTCTGTGAAGATAGACTTTTTTGGCCTTCAATTGAAGATTACAAAGTGGAAGGCAAATGGTTTCAGTAGAATGATGCCATGAGTCACATTATGCTACTCGTTACGGATTGTCTGCTTGAGAAGTTTCTCTAAAAAATAATGTAACATTTTGCCAATTTCAGTAATCCATCAAACTCATGCGATTAGGTCTATGGAGGTAGACCACTTTTTTTTCATTAAATTTATTTTCATAATTTTTGTCAGAAATCTGTTGAGAGGCAGTCGCCGAAGAAATATTTTTCGTATTTCGTTTTGATGGAGACGTCTGACCTGGGGCTTTAACCGGGGCCTCACGTTTAATAAGCCAACATACTAGCTGCTATACTAAGGCAACAGGTTATTGGTTACTCAGATTTATTTTTTCTAGTGCTATAATAAGGATCTCCGTCTCTACATGTGCTACAGTAGGCTTGAGCTCTACACGATCTTATGGAATAAAATAAGGGCACAGTAGATTCATTGTTTGTTGATATATGGTAGTTTCCTTAAGGAGAGTAAGGTTATTACAAAGAGCCTTCATTTCATTTTCCAACTTTACTTTCGTTGCTGTGTTTCAGTTTCAATAATCAAGTTGCCTGCATGTCCACACAAGTGGCCAAGTTGCCAAAGTTTTTCCAGCTTCATAAGTCTAACTGTAAGCCTATAAAGCTTATGATTAATGCGAAACCTATACAGCCCACCAACACAGATGGGAACATTTATCGTACTTTAGGAAGAAGTTTTATCTCGACAATATGAAGAAGTCTTATGGTCTATGGTAAGAAGCCTTACTGTAGTATCAATGTCTTGTATATTGAGATTCTTGGGTAAGAGTTTTGCTTGTTCAGGCTGAACTAGCATTGTAAAAAATTTCGTTCCTTGACTGAGTTGTTATTGATTTATCACACTATAAAGATATGTAAGTTTTCCCACTATTGTGAAGCTGTATTTACCATCGTTCTCAGTGTGTCGTTGTCTTTGTTTCGTGCATTCCAAATTCTTTAACACAAAAAAGCATATATTTCCAGCAACAAACTAAACCCTTTTGTATTTAAATAACTGTTCATATGTAAAGAAAAATGTTTCCTTTGATTGATCACCTTCCACTCACATTACTCATACTCAGCGAAAAAAAAACAACATCGCACACAATAATTAAACACTTTCGCTGTCACAATTGCATGTGAATATTTATTGTCTTCTATTTTTATTGAATTTTATCTCGTTTTTTTTTTTTTTTGCTAAATCTTTTTTATGTTTATTATTTATTATGAATAATTATTAAATTTTTTTCTTCTTCTTTGTAATAAAATCAACAACAACTCAAATAAATTATTTGAAAACAAAAATTCAATATTTCAATAGCCATACTGAGACACAAATATTTAACAAAGACTTCAATTTATTTAACATTGTATTGTATTCGGCTTAAAATTTTTTTATTTCCTTTTCACAAACACTTCAACAATACTTTTCAATTTGTTTTTTTATAATTATTGAAACATAACATTTGAATTGTTTTTTTTTTTTAATAAATTATCATTTTGTTAATAACAATATTTAATCATAAGCATTTTTATGGTTACAAAAAAATAATTTTTTTTGTGAGAAAAACATTATGAATTGCAAAAGTGAAACTCGATTTACGTGGTTATGTTGCATTCAGAGCACAAAAGAGCATTCTATGATAAGAAAACAGTTCATATAATAATTACTCTTTAATGGTCCCATACCCACCACTAATAACAATGATACTCTCAGTATCGGTTTTTGGAATAGAGAACGTTCATTTAATTTTTGACATTTAAGCAGATGTTCTATATTCGAAGGCAATATAATGAGATTACGATGATTTTTTTTACGACCAATAACTTAGAGGATGCAGCCTATTCCATGCAATGCATTGTGTTAGGACTAGGAAAATAGCTTCAAGCAGTGGTCGTCACCCATAACCCTCTGGGGTCGACCATCTCCGTTTTTTTTTTTACACACATAAAACACGAACAGTAACAATGTTCGTAAGAAAGAGAGCAAAAATACATTCAGTTGCTTGTCAGCTTCTAAACAAGAAGTTTCATATCGCTTAGTCTTCAGGCTTCAATTGTACACCCAAAGAAATAATTCCATAGGATTCACTAATATCAATGAGAAATGATCTCGATTTTTGGAAGAATATTTGTTAAGTTAAATACGCTGTTTTTAGGGATTTACATTTACATGTACATTTTATATATATATTTTCCCCAACATATATATTATTAGTTTAATAAATACGCTTGAAAATATTACTAACAATTTTCCTCTGCGTTATACACACGCTTCTCACAACTACAGTCATATTTTAATCATGTTCTCTTTGTGCTTACCACTGGTTTAAAGTCAGGACGAAAGAGCGATGATTGTGGCAATTAGATTCGAACGTCTTTATATTATAAATGACAGAGAAGACCTTCGTAGGAAGGCATTTCCACCTACAGATAGTACGGATAAAGAACGAATTCTTTTGTATTGCAGTATACAATACACTGACCAATCGCCCACAAACGGATATATTACTTATTTACTTACTTAATTGGCCATAACAACCCGTTTAACGGATTTCGGCCTGCTGCAACACATCCTTCCAGGCGCTCATACAGCCCACTGTTGGATCGAATACGAGGATCTTAGGTAGGACTTTTCTCTCGAACACTCTCAAGGCCGCTGCATCAGTACTTAATAGGGTCCATGCCTCTACGCCGTAAAGAAGCACGGGTAGGATGAGGCTCTTGTA
This sequence comes from Sarcophaga subvicina, assembly GCA_936449025.2. Lineage (NCBI taxonomy): Eukaryota > Metazoa > Arthropoda > Insecta > Diptera > Sarcophagidae > Sarcophaga > Sarcophaga subvicina. The sequence continues at coordinate 99,481,344 of OW388083.2, read as the reverse complement.
GAGTGAGGATATATGCTGCGAGAAAGCCAAGTGTGACGTACGAAGGTATGAATGTATGGGAAATTCACACAAGCGATAGAATAGTTAAATTTAAGCGGCGGTGCTTCAATGACTCAATAGTGTTAGATACCCTACCATCATAAATAAGAACCATCGCCCTCTCCCGTACGTCTTCGAAAAACCTCAAACTAGACTTCGAGACATCGACCCATGCATCTGAGATGTGTTTTAGGTATTTGAATGCTTACTTGGACACTTGAAAAATGTGATATTTCCACCGAATGTCAGACTGAATTTTTATGTCCAGAACATCCAAAGTTTACGACTCCCTAATATTTACAGAGCTCGTGTGTCAATAAACAGCATTGGAGTGAGTCATGCAATTTCTTTCCTAAGAGTGAGGTTATAAATCAAAAATGCAATCTAAATCCAAATATACATGGCGAAGGTCATTTCTAAGGTCGTAACTCCACATTTCATAACCGTAGGGTTATCAAAAAGTATCTCTAGGATGGTGCTGTCTGATCTTTCTATAATGATAGTATCTCTAGTTAAGTGTCAGGGGCTCCATGGATATATTATGTGCAAAGGTATTGAAGGTAAATGAGTTGAGGAAACATGTCATTGACATTGACATTGACATTGCCTCCACAACTCATTTACTTTACGGCTATTAGGCCACACAAATTTTGACGGCAATCTGATTGCAAACCGAAGATTTATTGGTCACCTAGATTAATAATTTGTAAGTGCTATGATAAGGTTCTACATTTCTGTATGTGTTTGATTGTGCACTCTACGATTTTATGATATAAATTAAGAACTCAATATGTTCATTGTTTGTGGGGTAGTTTCCGTAAGGAGAGAAAGGTTATTACAAAGAGTCTTCATTTTATTTTCCTTATTTACTTTCCTTGTTGTATTTCTGTTTTAATAATCAAGTGGTTCCATCTAAGAAGTTCATTTTTGAGCTGTAAGGGACACTATGATGATGTATTTGCTTTCAGTCGTTGTGTTGAAACAACGATCTATGTGAATATATCTACTATATGTTGCTGTTTTTGGATATTGGTGTAGAATTTAACTTATTAAGCGCTACTGTTTCTTCAAATAAGACGTTACTGGACTACTCTGTGATGTCCGGTTCATGATGAAATCCTTCAGCTGTAAGCGAACCAGAGATCAGCAATGAGTATTCAATAAGATGAGTAGAATCGAATCATACTCATAATTTCTGATACTTATACGCATTCATATTTATTTTATTATCATACTCATACTATTCATATTCAAAGTTTGAAGTTATTATCATATTCGTACCTTACGACACGTATGATGTTGTTGATTTCGACTCTCCATGACTCGACATATACACGAAGCACAAAATAAGTATGATTTGCATACGAGCACTAATATACTCACTACCGTTGCTCTGCCTTTTTTGCTTATGACTTTTTTTGTTTTTTTGCAAATACAACAACAACTAAGACTGTAAATTTTAATGAATGATTCGAGTCACGCGAATGATATGAGTTTTGATGTCAACGTTGTACTCCTACTCATTACCACCTGTACTTATAAATCAACGTTGTAGTGAGTACGAATGAATCATACAGACATACAAACATAATTGGTCATTACAACCCTTCAGTCAGAATTACGATCTAGTTTCTCACACCACTTATGTTGTGTGTGTTAATTTAATACATTAGTGGTGGGACTCCGAACGACAGATGTTTGAGAAACTTTTCATTTCAATTTTATTTACTCTCAGTGTTTTTACTAGAAATCTGCTGAGAGGAAGTCGCCGAAGAAATATTTTTCATATTTTCGTTTAGATGTCTGACTTGCGATTTGAACCGAGGCCTTATGTATAATAAGCCAACACACTAACTACTAGAAAACGGCGACTTCATATGAATCCGAGTAGTTAAATTTGACTCACTTACATATATTCGAAATATCATGAGTGCTTATGAGTATCGATAAAACCATTCCTTGCTGATCTCTGATGCGAACGTAGGATTAGGTTTAGTTTCAGTTTAAGGATAAACTTCTTTTGCTTTCCTGACACCTTTGAGCATACAAGGTCTTTATTGGAACCCCTACGAGAACGTACACAATTTTTGTCCAATATCCCTCACCTAATCTGCAGATCACTTCAGTGTTTAAAAAGAAAGTCTAAGAAAAATTAAAATGAAAATGAAAAAGGGTATAGAAAACGAGAGAATTTTTTTTTACTATTTGAAAATTGAGAATTAGAATGCTTCAAGGCACAGCACTAGCTTTTCTATTCCAAATTTAAGGAGTTTTCTAAAGAGAAAGTTTTTCTTTTCACTCAAAACCATATAAATCGAGGCTTTGCTGTCATATGAAAAATCATATGACAGGTATTTAATAACAAGTATTTTCAATTGAAGTGATATTTGCGTTCACAAAACAATAACAATTCAAAGCAATTGAATAAAAGGGAAATAATTTTCAATAATAAATTTTTTTTGTGTATTTTTTTATTTTTTTCCAACAATTCTCTGCAATTGAAATTAAAATAGTTTACAACAGCTCCGGAATATGAAACGGTAAATATTTTTTTGTTTCGAATCCACTTCAGGTTTTTATTGTTCATCTTAAAAAATATTTACAAAAATAAATATTCAAATAATAATAATAAAAATAAAAAAACAACAATTTTTTAATAAATTATTTTCTATTTGTTTATATACACAAGTGCATGTATGTATGTATGTCTGTATGTATGTATGCATGTTGGTGCATGTGTTGTAATGCAAATAAATATCCACAATTTAAATATTTATTTACTGTTTTTCAATCTGCAATACAATACTATTTTTCCAGTATTTATTTTACAATAAAATAAATGAAAAATATATTTTCCAATTATTATTATTTTTATTTTTTGTATTTAAAAAACAAATAGTTTACCATCAACAACAACAACCAGAGTAGCAATATGATAACAAAAGAAAGGGATTTCAGTGTAAATTTTTTTATGATTTTATTTATAATAAAATATTAAAAATAGAAACAATTAAATGGCCAATGAATTCAGACACACACACACACACAGATTTAAAAACAAATCACTTTTGTTTTTTCAATAATTTTAAATTAATTTCTAAATTTAAAAAGGATAAGTCGTAAAAATTAAAAATATTTAAAAAATCGTACACCCTACGCTGCACTTATTTATAGGCCATTTGGCTCATACATACATATACATAATTGGTAATTACAACTATTTAGTCAAGATTACGATCTAGTTTCTCACACCATGTATGTCGTGTGCGTTAATTTTTATACAGTTTAAAGTCGACTCCGAACCACAGATTTTTGAGAAACTTTTCATGGCAATTTTATTTACTCTCAGAGATTTTGCCAGAAATCTGTTGAAAGGCAGTCGCCGAAGATATATTTTTCATATTTCGTTTGGACCACAGCCTCACAGTCTAATAAGCCAACAAACTACCTACTAGACCACGGCTACTTCCATTTGGCTCATAAAAATATGAAATTCCTGTGTTTGAAAAGATAGAGAATTGTAATGATCGAATTATAGTGGATCATATTATCAATACAATGAAGACGCCGTAGTCTAGTAAGTAGTGTACTAGCTTATTAGACTCGAGGCCGTGGTTCAAACCTTAGGTCAGTTATCTAGTATAAATGAAAAATATTTCTTCTGCAACTTCCTCGCAGCAGTCTTCGGGCAAAAGTTTTGAAAGTAAAGTAAAATTACCATTCTCAAAAATCTATCGTTAGCAGTCGACTTTAAACTGTAGATCCCGCAACTCATGTATGAAAATAACACACACAGCATAAGTGGTGACATAAGATAGGTCGTAATCCTCACTAAAGAGTTGTAATGACCAATTACATATGAACGTATGCATGAGAGCCGTGTTGTTTCGAGGCAGCAAAAGATGGCAACCTTGTCATTCTAGGACTTATTGCAGTAGAAAAACTTGACTAAGGATTCTGCAACAAAGCAAAAAACTAATCAGAATGCGTGGAAGATGATTGACAGTAGAGCTATGTTCTTGAAAGAAACGAAAAGGGTTAAATGTAGTGTTAGAAAGTAGTGTTGACAGGTTACGGATGGAAAAATCTGTCACCCTTAGTCAGATATTTATAGAAAATATACTCATGTTCCTTCGCCAATAAGTAAAGGAATCGGCCAGTGCCAATAACGGTATTTAAGTAAGTATAGGTAACTATCTACCAAAAGGTATTAGATAGACACACTAAGGATAGACACACAAGGCCCATTTTGATACCACATTTTAACATTTCCCCTAACCCCTGAACTATTCGGAGTTTGTGATTACGTTTCTTTGACTGCCTGCCGCTGATCCTTCGTTTCAATTGGCCATATAGTAGACACCAAGATGACTTTTTATTTTAATATTTTTTTTTTTTTGGCATATGCCCAATAGGTAAAAAATAGTTTCCTCCTGTTCTTTATCTCTGCAACTCCAGCAAAAGTTATTTACCATGTGTCCCAGGCCAATACGCCATGCATCAGTACTTATAACGCAAAGTCTATTAACCACATCGAAGGCGCTTGTCTTGAAGTTTAAGCGACCTTTTCGTACGGTCTCCGTGCAGCATTGACAAGATTATCTGCTGCGTTTTGTTAGTATTCGAAAACGCCCATCTGGCGTTAGTGTAATCCATAACCTTATTGTCCATTATGTGCGCGGCGGCTTTTAAAAGGGATTCTAAAAGTAGTTAAGTATTCTGCATCTGACGAGGTCGCTCTGCAGTTACTCCGAAATATCATCACGTTCACGAATATTATTGAGATGTTCGCGACATCTAACTACCGTCTGAGGGTTCATTGCCTCGATACAAAGTGACCTGATAGCCGCCTGACTTACTTCTCACTTTACTTAACAGACCATTAACAACCCGATTAACGGATTTCGGCTTGCCTCGAGACATCCACCCAGGCGCCTCTGCGTTTTAGGCGCCTACGTCAGTTTGGTCACGCCAATCGATGACAGGACTCTCCCGATCTGGTCCTACCAACGCAAACAAGGTCATTCTCTTTGCCGACCTCCGGAAATCTCTGACTCAAATACCCGTCTCGCTGTAGCATCCTTCTCCATTCGAACGACATGGTCGAGCCAGCGCAGCCGCTGGATGTTAATACACTGCACAACGTCCATGTCATTGAGGTGCTCATACAGCTCACTGCTGGATCGGATGCGAAAATCATCGCCAACTCTTACTGGACCGAAGATCTTACGTAGAACTTTTCTGTCGAATATTCTCAATGCTGCTGTACCAGTGCTTAATAGTGTCCATGATTCTGCGCCATACAGAGGCACGGGAAGGATGAGCCTCTTGTGGTACATTAAATAGTTCATTTAAAATCAGAATTTTATACAAGTAATCCCTGAATATTGCGAGACATATTCCATACTGTAGCACAATTAAATATTCTTTGAGTCCCATTAGCACCATGGCCTAGAACAAGTGTCTGTCATATGCATGTCTGCGTTTGAATTACGATACTGACTGATGATAAAGTAGAATTCATTGTAAAGAAATTTAACACTCTTGTATCACTTAGTTGAAGGCTTTAGGGGAATAATAATTCATGTCAATAACTCAATGTAAACACCTGTTATCCTTTTTATTTTCCTCTCACCCACTCCCTATCCCTCTCTCACACTTAATTTATTGCTTTTATAATAAATAATTTTTTTGACACATTTTTTACCCGTGGGCAAAACACTTTTCTATTATTTTCTCTATTGCTGTATGCTGAATGTGTGTAGGTGTATGCGTTATATGTATATATATATAGGTATATATATTATATTATTGTTATGATTGTTAAATTTGTCACATCCATTTATACAGCCAGGTGTCAATATTCCCAGAAGATAACAAATGTGTGGCAATCACGTTTATTTTGTAAAACAATTTTTTCCTGTTTTTTTTGCTTTCTTTCTTTCCTTTTCTAATTTTATTCTTCTTTTTTATGCTACGAATATGTGTAAGTGTATGTTGTTGGCAAATATTATTCATGTTGCACGTTAACACTTACAACAAATTTCTCTTCATGTTTTTTTTTCTGGCATAATTTAACTTGTTGCAGAAATTTCGTATAAAAATTGTAGAAAAAAAATTTGAAAATTGAAGATTGAAAATTGTGTTCATCAAATTGGATTTGGGATAAAAATGGAAATGAGAAAATAAAATTAAAATGTTAAGGGAATAGCAATAAATCGACACAAATTTAACGATAAATGAAATGCATTACGTGCAGGGACATTGTCGTGTTGCAAAATATCTTGTCGTGTTCTTGTTGTCGCCGTAGTCTAGTAGGGAGTGTGTTGGCTTATTAGACGTAAAGGCTGGGTTCGTATTCCAGGTCAGACATCAAAACGAAATATGAAAAAAAATATTTCTTCGACGACTTTCTCTCAGCAGATTTCTGGCAAAAACTCTGAGAGTAAATAAACCTGACATGAAAAAGTTTCTCAAAAATCTGTCATTCGGAGACGACGTTAAACTGTAGGTGCCGACACTAACGTATAAAATTAACGCGCACAACATGAGTGGAGTGAGAAACTAGGCCGTAATCATGACTGAAGGGTTATAATGACCAATTATGTATGTATGTATGTTCTTGTGGTCCATTCTGGTCGTTTTTCAATCAATGCATAATTCAAATTGATAATTCTTGTCAATAGCAATCTGTATTAACGGTTTCACTAGACACCCAACATTAACTTCCTGCCAAATCGATTTTATTTTGCAGTCGAATTTGATGGATGTTCTGTATTAACCCACAATATTTTGTGATTAGGATTCTGCAAAAAATTTCATTTTTTATTGCCTGTAACAATTTAATGCAACATTGATCTTCTGATGTGCCTTTGAATCAAAATTTCTCAAGTGATTTCTCAGTTTTCCATCAGTCTATCATTCAATGCATGTAGCATCCATTTTCTAGACTTTTATGTCCTTCCCCTTGGTTTTAATCGATTAGAAATTTTTCGTTGTACAATACTTAACACTGCTACCATTTGTTTCGTCGTCTTCACACCTTTTTTGTTGTCGCTTCCACGTTCTTCATATCGCACATCAAAATCGTTATTTCTGAACCGTCAAAACCATCTTCTGTATATTGCTTCTGATGGAGCATGATCGATGCGACTCTCCAGAATTTTTCTTCAAATGAAAACAAAAATGTAATGCTTACCGCCAATCATCATTTTCTAACACAAAATTCGCCATCTTTAACGCGATGAAAAAATATGGTGGTTGTACACTGATTTCACAAAGCAAACAAAAAACTTAAGATTCATTCACAATAAATGTGTCCTATGGAGACATTTATATCTTGACGCTTACTTTATACCGGTACATATAAAGGGTCCGCCAAATAACTTTTTTTTTTTTGAATATGCTTAAAAAAAACTACTGAATATTTTCTCAAATCTCTTTTTTTATTTGATAATGGTTAATAATGGAAAATAATTTCATTCAAATGGCTGCCTCGGCTGGCCATGCAGTAGCCTACACCAGAAGATGCCGATTTTGGCAAAAAAATCATCTTTTCAGTTGAAGTTCATTTTGATCCTGGCGGGTATGTAAATAAGCAAAATTGTCGCATTTGGAGCACAGAAACCCCGCACGCATACATTGAAAAGCCGACGCATCCAAAACGAGTCACTCTTTGGTGCGGATTTTGGTCCAGAGGCATAATTGGGCCATTTTTCTTCGAAAATGAGCAAGGAATGGCCGTTACAGTCAATGGCGATCGTTATCGGGCCATCTTGAATGAATTTTTGTTCACAAAAATTGAAGAGGAGGATATTGGCAAAATTTGGTTTCAACAGGACGGCGCTACGTGCTACACAGCTGAAGCTACACTCGATGTTTTGCGCCCTGTTTTTGAAGACCGCAATATCAGCCCCAGACCTGATGTCATTTGGCCACCTCGGAGCTGCGATTTGATACCGTTGGACTATTATTTGTGGGGTGCCGTCAAAGATAAGTGTTACGCCGACAAGCCAGAGACAATTGACGCTTTAAAGGACAATATTCGTGAAGCCATTGGTGAAATACAGCTGCACACAATCGATAATGTGCTTAAAAATTGGACCGATCGTGTAGGCTACTGCATGGCCAGCCGAGGCAACCATTTGAATGAAATTATTTTCCATTATTAACCGGAAGGATTGTACTTTCAAATAAAAAAAGAAATTTGAAAAAATATCCAGTAGTTTTTTTTTTTAAGCATTTTTCAAAAAAAAAGTTATTTGGCGAACCCTTTATTATATCTGAATCTTATATGCCACTTTACCTGCAAAGAATAGGGAATAAATTCTATTTTAGTAGAGTTACCCTTTCAAAATTTCAAAATTAATGTCGCTTATTGAACAGCCATTGCCATTACCATACTTCAGTCAGGATTACGGCCTAGTTTCTCACACCACTTATGTTGTGTGTGTTAATTTTTATACATGAGAGGCGGAATTTACAGTTTAAAGTCGACTTCAGATGACAGATTTTTGAGAAACTTTTCATGGCAATTTTATTTACTCTCAGAGTTTCTACCAGAAATCCGAAGAGAGGCAGTCGCAGAAGAAATATTTCTCATTTCCGTTTTGTTGAAGAACACTGATCTGGAATTTCAACCGCGGGCTCACGTCTAATGAGCCAACACACTACTTACTAGATTACGACAACTTCTTTAGTTTGGATTGAATCATAATTTATTTGTAAAAATTCACGCCAGATTTGTTTCAAGTCTAAGGCGTGTTTTCATAAAAAGTTGCGTACAAAACTGCTTCTGGTAAGCACTAACCAATAAATAGTACTCCTGATGAAATTTATTTAATTGCTGACAACCTTTCCAGATCGATATATGAGAATTGGAAGGTTGTCACACCACAGTGCTTCATGCCGCAATACAGTACTTACGGTAATACCATTTGGAATACGCATTGGCGTTTAACAGAAGATTAGAAATTATAACGAATTTAAAGAATTAAATTATTACAACAAAAATAATTAAAAACTTAATCTTTTCTTTGCTTAAAATTTTATTCCTTACATAGTTCTATTGCCGATATAACTTTTAATTATTTTATTACAAATATTATCTTGGGCTTCAAGAGTTTTCATTTTTATTGTTTAATAAAAAACACACATTTTCCTTAACCAGTTTAGTTAGTCATCTGGATTATTAGTATGTAGAAAACATTTTCAGTTAACACATCACGTCTCAATGACACATGCAGATGAGAAATTATTATCCCAGTAAATAAAAAAGGAACAAAATATAAACGAGTGTTATCAACGTTTATGCAAAAATTATCAAAAATGTCAGAACAAAAATATACGTATGGTTTGTTTTATGTATGTATGTGTATACGAAAATAGAAAAATAAATGGAAATAAAAATAAAATATTTTCCCTCTTTACTTGGATGCCAACTGATGTTTGTAAAATTGCATAAAATTCTGTAGGTATTTAGTACAGGTTCAGTTTTGTTTAATGGATGTTAACTGTTTTTAAAGTAGAAATACATATATAGTGAAGGTATAAAGGTATTATGTATTGTGGAAGAATCATGTAAAATTCAAATTACCTACTGCTTCAGTCAGTTGCCAGTTTAACCTAACCTAACCTACATTTCTAAACGACAACATATCAGGCATAACTATGCAACCCCGAAAAATAAAACAGTATCCTATAATATTTTAAAAACAATCTTGCATGGCGATCATTTCTTATGATTGATCTATTTTCTAGCTAGGGATAGATTTATAGCTAGGGATGGTCTCTCTTTGATTTAGCCAGATCGATTGAGCCTACATGGCTGAAAAATACCAGCATAATTTTATTGGAAATTCTGAACGGATTAGCACACTCACATATGTTATACCTGATGGGTTTGTCTTAAAGAAAAACTTTGGATTCAATGCAATACATACATATGTACATACAATTGGTCATTACAACCCTTCAGTCATGATAACGACCTAGCTTCTCGCCTCACTTACGTGATGTGTGTTATTTTTGCCCACGAGTGGTGGAAGCTACAGTTTAAAGTCGACACGGAAGGACTTTGTTTCTAAAAGGATTTGTTTCTAAAAACTTTCCATGGCAACTTTTTGTATTTACTCTCAAAATTTTTACTAGATTTTTTTACTGTCTTGTTGCAGATATCCCAACTAAGGTTTGATACAAGGCCTCACGTCGAATAAGCCAACACACTACCTACTAGACTACGGCGACTTTAAGACATTGGGTATTCCAAACAAAGATTTTTAATGAACAGAGGATGACATTTAAAATATGGCTCAAGTTCAGGTGCTATACATATGGTCTCAATAGCAACTTGTTTATTCCTCTTCGTTCCTTAAGGAATATAGGACTGTTACGGAGTATTTCTCCTCTTTAATTAAGATTTCTCAGACTATAGCCGATCCGTTTGTGAAGATATGTCTGTCATAATTCTTGATCAATAGCTAGTCTTTCTCTAGAGGGAAAGCAATGCCTGAACTACTTACGGACCCAGAGGTTAGAGGCTTTCTTGGTACATTATTTGGAGGAGATTGAAAGAAATATTTTTCGACTTGTTTATGGCATTATAGGTATTACTCCACGCCATTTTTTTTTCTCACTTTCATAAACGCATTCAAGTTTAATTCTGGGATATCACAGAGCTTAGTTCTGTCTTGAAATTTTTTCATCTACTATGCCTAGACCGAGACCTAGTCAATTAGATGTTCAGGCGAGAAGACTTAAAGTAATAATATGTCTTATTGACTCCGATGTCTTATCCGCTGGAAAACACAAACAAAAAAATCATGTTTTCCATAAAAAAAGACGAACGTGTGAAATCATTTGTTTTACAAAAAAAGGATTATGACGTAGTTTGTCACACGACTTATATTGTACGTATGTGTCCATTTTATAAATGAGTGGCGAGACCTACAGTTTAAAGTCGATTCTGAACGACAGATTTTTTGAGAAACTTTTCATGGAAATTTAATTAATCCTCAGAGTTTTTGCCAGAAATCTGCTGAGAGAAAAACTTTTTGCCGAAGAAATACTTTTTGTATATTGTTTTGATGTCTGGCCTAGGACTCGAACCCTGGCTTTACGTCTAATAAGCCAACACACTACCTACTAGACTACGGCGACTTCACATATTTCCACATACATATATGCATACATAATTCGTCATTACAACCCTTTAGTCAGGATTATGACGTAGTTTCTCACACCGCTAATGTTGTGTGTGTTAATTGTATAAATGAGTGGCGAGAACTACAGTTTAAAGTCGATTCCGAACGACAGATTTTTGAGAAACTTCTCAAGGCAATTTTATTAACCCTCATAGTTTCTGCCAGTGATCTGCTGAGAAAAAGTTGCGAAGAAAAATTTTGTATATATCGTTTTTGTTGGAGATGTTTACCCTTCGGTTTGAACCGTGGCCTTACGTCTAATAAGATACTAGTTGACAGAATTAATTCTTATATTCCCCTGCTGAATTCATTGGAAATGAATAGATTTGTGGGTACTCAATTGCAATGAGATTACTATGCGTTATAGAGTATCTTCCATTTCACCTTGTTTTGTAAATAAAATTTTTTTATTCCGAAATCATGCTGAGTTGTAAAACCATTCTACCTGTCATCTATTTTTAATGATTCAATGTTTTTTGTCTTTATTAAGTTGGCTGTTGTCTATTTATTTTGAAAATAATTTTTAAACAAACGTGATGTATTTTTTTTTAACAATTTCATACTCATTGTTTTCATTCATTCCATTTCCATTCATCATAAAATGTATGTATGTATGTATGGTTTTTTGTTTAACTTTTCACTTTTAGTTTACTGTCGCATTCTCATAAATTTTGTTACGAATAATTGTGTCAGGTGCCAAATGATTTAAGGGAGTTCCAGTGTGTTGTATGAAGAGTACCAATAAAACAATTACCATCATCATTTATTATAATAATGTCACAGGCACAGCCAGTTACTTTGCATTACATTTCATTATGTTTTTGGTTTCCCTCTGTTTTTTTTTTGTGCCATGAATGACAGACAATTTAAGTCCTCAAGAAAACCAACAAAATTGTAATAAGTTTTCCTTGTTTATCATTCAGATCTTAAGAAGCCTTTGTTAAGTACTTTTTATATTTTATTTGACGCAGTAGAATGGGGTGCCATACTTAAATTTTGATTATTTAACGGATATTGCTATACAATGTGGACATATGTATGTACATAAATATTTAGTTAAAAATATTCAAAAATCTACGTAAAGAAATAGAAAAACCTAACACCAAGTACGTCCAAGTAACTACATTCGTGACATAAAAATGTCACTGCCAAGCACAAGAAAGAAGACAATGTTTTGTTGTTGAATTTTACGCTGCAGTAATTCAGTCAGTCTTGTGTGAAGACGCAATGCGTTTGAAGACAGTAATCGTGGTTTGAATATCTCCATTACAAAGGTCTTTTGCATAATTACTTAGTGATTGTTATTGTTTATGCAAAGGGTGTAAACAAAGGAATAACAAGGAAAAGCAATTGTTGTTGTTTACATCAAGTTGTGAACAGAATCTGGCACACAGAATTATTCGAATAAAAAAGAATTTTAATTAAAACTAAACATAAATTTATTTTCATTTTATTTGCAATCTACAAACTCATAATTTAAACGTTTCTAAAAGGCAAAAACGTAACAATAGTCGAACTGCCCATATTTAACTTAATTTTTTACTTTCCTTTGAAATCATTTTGCAGTAGTTAATGCCAAAAAAATGCTCACAGTTAGCCTTTTTGTGCAGTTCAATTAAGTACTCGACTCCTATTTTAAGCCTACTTTTTGTTCCTTTGTACTCTTTTAATAATAATTTCCTGGTATTTTTTTTTTGTTTGTTTTTTATGTTTCCCTTTGAAAAGTGTTGATATTACTACCATTACTCTCTGACAACAACATGTTGTCGCATAAAATGTTATAAAAATCATCAGCAAGCAAAAAGTGACAGCAATTGTAACATATTTTATTGAAAATAAACTCTTGACTTTCATGTTCCACTTTTCAATGGAAATTCTGTTGACGTTATTTCACCATAAGCACGAAATTTATTTTATTTTTCAAAGAATCATCAGAGATAAACACTATTTTTTGGTGGAATTTGATGAAAGATGTGTTTGCCTTTATTTATGGTACTTTTTTAATGATTTACTAGAGAGTTTAAACCTCAATTACGACAGATGCAGTTATGCAGGCGCCACTCAATTTTTTAGCTCGACTTATGTGAGCTACAGTGAGCGTCATAAGAAACTCTGCATTAAAAAAATATACATTCATAAATTACCGTTATTTTTATTTTAAAATTTTCCACCCCCAATTTTTAAAATTGAAACAAAAAAAAATACAAAAAATTTCGAAATATTGTCAAATTTTTTCGGGCACTCTCCATAAGTGGTAAAAATTAAGTGTACAGTTTCTTTTGACGCTCACTGTATATATACATAAGTGTGTAATAAACGGCAGTAGCCTTGGGACAAGAACTACTATAAAGGCGCTATTTACTCCATCATTAACAAGAGTCTTAGATAAAGCAGAAAAACCTATCATGACCTCACCTTACATACATACCTAATCGGTCATTACAACCCTTCAGTCAGGATTACGACCTAGTTTCTCACACCACTTATGTTGTGTGTGTTAATTTTATACATGAGTGGTGGGACCTACAGTCTAAAGTCGACTTCGAACGACAGATTTTTGAGAAACTTTAAATGGCAATTTTATTTACTCTCAGAATTTTTTCGAGAAATCTGCTGAGAGGAAGTCACCGAAGAAATACTTTTTGTATTTTGTTTTGGTGTCTGGCCTGGGACTCGATCTCTGGCTTTACGTCTAATAGGCCAACACACTACCTACTAGACTACGGCCTCACCTTGGTTCACACAATAACAACTGCATGCGTTTTTAAATGGGATGCAATACAAATCCGTATATACATTTCAATACATAATTTAGGCACACAAATATTATAAAATTATAGCAAAAGTCATCAACATTAACATCTTTCCGAGGAGAATTTGTTTCGTTAAAATATGCGTATTAAAGTCCTGCTGCTTCTAAATGCTTCCCTTAGACAAAAACGAAATGTTTTCCTTAGCTCAGGACTTTACAATCTCCTTCATTGGGCAAGAGCCGCATTACGTTTCGTAATTATGGTTATAATTCTAGTAGAGTACATGGATTCCTTTTTCGACTTGAAGGCTTTAAAGGCCCACATAATTGTCGGCTTCTTCATTCAAATCCGCGTTGCCAAATTTTCATAGATGGCCTTAACAACGATGTATGTTCGCTGATTCGGCATTATAACAGTTGGGAACGGACCGTATTTTGATGAACGAGGACATTTTCTGTATGAATAGGTATGTAGACAAACAAAATTAACGAATTTGGAACGATACTAATTGACATGAGATCCGAGAGCGTACAGTGCATCGTGAAAAAGTCGCTGTTTGTTGAAGATTTTAAGCTTGCCATGGCTTCGATCCATATTTTTTTTGGGAACGATGTTGCCTAGGCCATCACTGTAAATGGTACGGACTATAGGTCGATAATTATCAGCATGTTTTTTGGACTCAATTGGATGACCTGAACATCAACGGCATGTGGTTTATACAGGACGACAATACGTGTCACACAGCTCATGACAGCTCGGATAATCTGCGCAAGTGCTTTTACAGCATGGTCGTCATACCATATGAAGGCAATGTGAACCGCCACATCTGCGTGAGCTATTTACAGCATGGTCGCCATACTATGTGGAGGCGACTTGAACTGTCTGCTGAGATCGTTCGATTAAGGTCTTCCTAATAAGATTTTTAAGTTACAGATTTACGCGAATGAACCATAAACTACGCTAGTCATCAAAACCAACATATCCAACATGTTAATACTCAAATTCAGCTCGATTTATGCGCCAGATCGTGGAAAATCTGACATTCCGCATGCGCTCCACCCAGAGAAGTCGTGGTGGATATTTAAACAAAGTTATATTCCACGGAAGTCGCCGTAATCTAAAAGGTAGTGTGTGGGCTTATTAGACGTAAAGCTCGGGTTCGTATCCCAGGTCAGACATCAAAACGAAGCATGAAAAAAATTTCTTCGGCGATTTCCTCTTAACAGATTTCTGGCAAAAATTCTGAGAGTTAATAAACCTGCCATGAAAAAGTTTCTCAAAAATCTGTCGTTCGGAGTTGACGTTAAACTACTATAGGTCCCGCCACTCACGTATAAAATTAATGCACATAACTTGAATGGTGTGAGAAGCTAGGCCGTAATCCTAACTGAAGGGTTGTAAAGGCCAATTATGTATGTATGTGTATTCCAAGAAATGACATCAATACATACATCCATATATAATTGGTCCTCACAACCAACCAGTCAGGATTAGGACCTAGCTTCTCACAACACTTATGTTGTGTTTGTTAATTGTATACATGGGTGGTGGGAACTACAGGTCTTTCAAAAGAAAACAAAATTTCGAATTAAGTACTTGGCAATTGATTTCAGCTGCCGGCATTCACTGTCTGCTTTACTTAGACTTCATTCCACATTTTATGTAGATTATCACACAGCCACCGTTGGTCCTGGTGTCAATACCATTAACGATAATTGTACCAGCAGAACTTTTAAAGATCTGCTGTAATGTTATCAGAATCGGCAGCTTCATTATTCCAAAATTGTAGAAGAGCAATTTTAAATGATAGATTTGCAATGAGCTGTTGAGATTTGCAGGTTACCCTTGTAGTATCTACGCCATACGATTGGGCTTTGGGTTAAGAAAGAGGCTGCCTTCCAAAATGTTAGTTGGTTTGTGTTTGAGCAAAGTATCGTGTTTCATAATGTCGCTATTTCAAAACGTCGTCAATGTATATTTTTAGCAATCAAAAGCAATCAGGCATCGGATTTATAGTTGATGCATTGTTTGGTTACTTTGCATATCTACATAGTTTATATACAGTAGTAGAACTGCATACAAACTTTGTATTGATACATTTTGGAAGACAGTCAGACTGAATGTAATTTGATCCCTGTATTGTATTTATTCTGCATATTTCTAGCATACGAACTTATGACAAACTGTATGGAATTTATTTAATTTTCAAAAGTATATCTTAAGCTTTCATGATTTATAAAATAGCACCCTTAAATTAATAAAAATAAATCAAAAGTTATTTTCTTAAAAGGTAGAAGCGTAAATATTATTTTAAGCTCTACAATCTGGAACAATAAATCTGAAATCTTGCATGTAAATGCCATTAAAAAACTAGGAGGCATAAATCAAAAAACAAAGTCCATTTGACTTCACTTTCTTTATCAATAAAAAAAATTTGAAAGAAATATTGAAAGTCTCTCAAATCAAATGATATTCTTTTAAATATTAGATAAACAATCTAAATTTGTTTTTATTATTTTAAGTCGTGCATGCAAATAAACTCCATAAATTTTCAAGATTAATCTGCGAAATCTTTAAAAATTTATAACCGAACATATAGAAATGAGTATTAAACACACTTCAATGACAACACATATGAACATATCCTTAAACTGTATGTACGTCGTTCTCCTACACACATTTCTAATTAAATAACACACGTCGTAATTAATCGAGTCTATCAAAATGGCATTTACACCCTACATTACTATATGAAATTGTAGTCAAAGTAGGTGACAATGTAGTGACACTCATTTAGAAATTGGTATACAATTGAATAGAAGTTGTTAAAAAGATAAAAGATCTGATGAGGTTTGTTGGAAATAAGTCACCAAGGGATTTGTGTCAAATACCAGATATACGGATGTGTTCAACAACAAAGTTCTTCTGGATATGTACGATCACCGATAAACAATTACATGACCACGCCTAAGTAGCAACGTAAATGTGTGGAATTTGTTCTAGAATATGCAGAAACCATAGAAAAAGTCGCCATAGTCTAATTGTTAGTGTGTTGGCTTATTAGACGTGAGCCCACGGTTCAAAACCCAGCTCGGTTGTCTCCAACAAAAAGAAATATGAAAGAATATTTCTTTGGTTCTTAGCACATTTATGGCAAAAACTCTGAGAGTAAATAATATTATTTACGTTGGCATATAAAAGACAAGACAAAGCAGGCAACGGAGTTAGTAAAAATTCAGTCAAAGCAATTGTTGTTGTTTACATCAAGTTGTGAACAGTGGCACACAGAATTGTGCGAACAATAAAGAATTTTAATTAAAATTAAACACAAATTTATTTTTATTTTATTTGCAATCTACGAGCTCATATTTTAAACGTTTTTTAAAAGGTAAAAACGTAACAATATGTACACTCTAGAATATTTACTAATGTCTTACGCTCAGGCCTAGCCGCTAACAAGCAAAGATTGATTGCGCATTCTATATACGATGGCACCAGCCAGTTTAGCCGAGAACCTGTCAATAATATAACAATGCAGACTTAAATTGTTGACGATGACTAAACTTCATTTGTGCGGACCCGTATGCAGAGGGGCCAATTGAGTTGTATGGAATAGCCGATCTGGGTTCCATGGGCGTTAGTAGAGTCTATGACTTCATCGTTATGTAAAATGTAGTTTGGTTGACAGAAAAAGAACAGTCCTACCTCTTGTTAGAAGAAATTTTATTTTAAAGAAGTTACTTACTTAATTGGTCATTACAAGTCATGGTCATTGCTTAGTTCAGGTGGGACTCTTGCCTGTCACACCACGCTTGTTGTGTGAAACTTTTCTCGTCTAATGAGTCAACGCACTATCTACTAAACTGCGGCGATGACTTTAAAGACCTCTTACCTAAAAGTGGATGGTCGGATTTGCTTCGAAGGTCCAATATTCTCCTCATTTTTTTACTCCTTATATCAGTGTGAAGTCAGTGAAGTTCAGTCAGTCTTTTGTGAAGACGTGGTGTGTTTGAAGAGAGTAATCGTGGTTTGAAGATCTCAGTTACAATGATCTGTAGAATAATTGTCTAGTAATTGTTATTGTTTATGCATTGGGTATAAACAGAGGAATAACAAATAAAAGCAATTGTTGTTGTTACATCAAGTTGTGAACAAAGGCACACAGAATAAAGAATTTTAATTAAAATTAAACACAAATTTATTTTTATTTTATTTGCAATCAACGAGCTCATATTTTAAAAGATAAAAATGTAACAATTCTTAGTTACTGTATCATATACGATAGGTTAATACTACAATAATACAAGTTTTGTTAGGGCATCAAAATGTCGTATTCGATCATTTACAAATCTATTGTACCTGTCTTTAACTACAAAGGATAATCAATTATCGAATGCCGGCTATGATTTATACAAATGCCATGTTAAACGAATATGCTTTTGTACTCCTGTTCGTTTTCCAGTTGATATGTATGTAGCCATGGTTTTTTGCATATGAGAGTATCTGTGGATATGCGTGATTTATGTGCCACTTGTTTATATGCTTCGATATGAAACACATCATGGTTTTATAGGCCATTGTGATGGGCTGTGATAGCCAGCCACATGTGATTTTTTTTTTTTGATAAAATTTTTAAATACTTTGCCTGTAAATTTGTATGGGTTTTTTGCCAGAGGAAAAATGCTTTCCCTTTGTAATGAAATTTTTTGCTAATAAAATAAAAAATTTTTTTAAATGTTTACAAAGTAGAGCCAATAAAAAGAAATGACAGAATATGTAGCCGATATTAAGGAAATAATTACAATTTCCGCAACTTTTTAATTAAGTATGGATCCCGACTTCATTACATGCACACATAATTGGTCATTACAACACTTTTGTCAGGATGACAACCTAGTTCCTCACACCACTTATGCTGTGGGTGTGTTACTTTTATACATGAGTGGCGGGACCTACAGTTTAAAGTCGACTCCGAACGACAGGCTTTTGAGAATCTTCTCATGGCGATTTTATTTTTACGCTCAGGAGTTTTTACCAGAAATCTGCTGAGAGGAATTCGCCGATGAAATATTTTTTATTTTTTCGTTTTTGTTAGAGATGTTGACGAGGGGTTTGAAACGTGACCATTATATAAAGAAAATTCTCTCATATAAGTCACCGTAGCCTAGTAGGTAGTATGTTAGATTATTAGACATGAGGCCACGGTTCTAAACCCCCTGGTCAGACATCTCAAACAAAACGAAATATGAAAAAAATTTGTTTAATGACTTCCTCTCAGCAGATTTCTGGCAAAAACTCTGAGAGTAAAATAAAATTGCAGTAAAAAAATTTTTCAAAAAAAATTTGTCACTGCGAGGCGACTTTAAATTGAAGGTCCTGCCACCCATATATAAAATTAACACACACAACATAAGCCGTGTGAGAAACTAGTTTGTCATCCTGTCTGATGGGTTGTAATGACCCATTATGTATGTTTAGTGAGTGTTAAAAGGAACTGTACGCTAAGGATATTATTCCAACAATCTTCAAACTCAACTTTTACCACTTAAGGAGAGTGCCCGAAAAAATTTGTCAACATTTCGAAATTTTTTGTAATTTTTTTTTTTTTTTGGTTTCAATTTTAAAAACTGGCAATGAAACAATTTTAAAATAAAAATAACGGTAATTTATTAATGTATAGTATTTTTTGATGTGTAGTTTCTTTTGACGCTCACTGTATGCCTCTCATATAATAAACTTGACTCAAAAATGCGATATAATAAGAATACAATTTAAATTCAATTGTTGAGTAAATTTTTGTATCTAAATATTGAATTTCTAATTAATTTTAAAGTTTTCCGTTCCTTTTCATAAATTATTTGCCTAATCAATACAAACTTTACTTCCTTCCTAAGGGCCCAGTCAATAAATATTTCCTGCCCTTTTTTTTCTGTATGATGAATAGATTTGATGCGATAGATTTCTGTATTTATTTTCATTTCTTTATTTATTCTACTTCTGTTTCCATATGATTTTTATTTATTTGCTTACGAATTGTCTACGTTTTCTTCACCCCCCATAAACTTTCTATTTTCGAATATTTTCGTTTTCTTAACCTTAAGGAGTAAATTGTAACATTTTTCTACAGTTTTCATATGTAAGAATTTTAAAATTTGTGTATGTATGTGTATGTAAATATTATGTATGGAAAATGGGAAAATAGTTTAAATATTTATTTATCTATCTATATATATGCATGTGTGCGTATGTGTATATGTGTGTGTAAGCATGTTAAATATTTATGTTACAAATACTAACAGAAAAAAATATTATTTCTCTCTTAATATTTATTTAAAGTAAAGAACGTTTCCTTTATTGCTTAAAATAATATTATTTTCCTTAATAAAATTCAATATAATGCAGTATTTAAATTTTATTGTTGTTTTTTTTTTGGTAAATAAGAAATAAATTTAAATTAAAATATTTAAATCAACATTATTAAGCTATACGTAGGTAGCCTTGGCAAACTAAAGTGAAAGAAAAGTTTCAAAATACTTTAATAATTTTACAGTCGATATTAATTAATATAATATTGACATACGAGTACATATTGACATAGTGTGTACTTTCTAAAATATTAAAAAAACAAATATTATCTGAAAATAAAAAAATTAACATTTTGTAAGCAATAGAATATCGCTTTAATGAAATTTTTATTAAAAGCGTAGAAAATAAATTCAGGTTTCCTATCAATTATATTCAAAAAAAAACTGTTTCATATTTTACATTTGAAGTCCTGTCAGCAGAAGATAACAAATTCCATAACATATTTTTGTAGATGCCTATATGACATCTAAGCCACGATTTTGTGGTCTTATGAAAACAAATTTTATGCCAAGGCTCTCCACTTACATACGTACATACATATGTAGATATATAATTGGCCATTACAACCCTTCAGTCAGGATTACAACTTAGCTTCTCACACCACTTATGTTGTGTGTGCTGACTTTATACATGACTTGTGGGACCTACAGTTTAAAGTCGCCTCCGAACGACAGATGTTTAAGAAGCTTTTCATGGCAATTTTATTTACTCTCAAAGAGTTCGCCAGAAAGCTGCTGAGAGGAAATAGTTTCCGTATTTCGTTATGTTTGAAATGTCCAAACCATGGACTCTCGCGTAATAAGCCAACACACTACCTATTAGTCTACGGACACTTCATTATTTATTATGTTTTTCACAATTTAACTAATGGGTGGGTAGGTTAATAAGTTCTTTACTTTGTAAATTGCTTACAGCCAATTCTGTTTTCACAAAATTTCTAATCAAATTTCGACTGTAGTAAACCGAGAAATAACTTTTAGTTGAAGGGACAATATATACGAGGTTAAAATTTCAGGAAATTTTTTTTCCATTTTCGGATATTGATTGATTGATTATAGATTTTTACACAATACTGGAAATAATGTGAAGAAAAATTAAACAAAAAGTAGAAAAAAAACAAATTACAGTGATGTCTTTAGATTTTTCTTAAATCCTTCTCTGCTATGGTCGAATTTCCGAACTATTCCTGTGCTAAATTTATTTAAAGACAATATAGGTGTATTATCCACCTATGTTGTCCGAGTTATTCTTGCAACAAATTTCGTTTTTATATTTATTTTGACATCAATCTTCTTAAATGAGAGAAGGTCTATTAAATTTCATGGCCACACATCAAATGAACGAATATAAATCACTTATATGTGATTGCATTGGCAGAAATACTCACACATATCAGACATGGTTAGTTCGAAGAATTTCAAAATACATTTGATTTTCTCTACCAACTCTGCTTTAATCATATATTTCTTCTTCTTCACAACAGCTATAAAATGAAGTTTGAAGGTATGATTATGATGTTTTGCTGGGGTATATAAATTTGATCAACTTTGTGATTACAACAGAAGTGCATTTGTTTAACATACTTCAAGTCTTATACGAATAGCTTTCAGCATGTATAACTTACTTAATAGATCATTATAACACTTTAGTAAAGGCTACAACCATACTTCTCCCGCCAACCATGTTGTGTTAATTTTTTCTTTGAGTGGCGGAACCTACAGTTTAAATTATCCCCGACCAACAGATTTGAGATACTATTCCTGGCTATTTTATTTTACACTCAGAGTTTTTTCCGGATGAAAAGAAATCATCAACAGAAATATGTTTTTCATATTTCGCTTAGCTCGAAATATCAGATCTAGGATTTTAACCAGGGGCTTTTGTCTAATAAGCTAACACACTACCTACTAAGGTGACTTAGCATAAATTGGTTTGATTTAATATTGTGAATTGTTGCCGTAATCTATTAGGTAGTGCGTTGGTTCATAAGACGTGAGGCCATGGTTCAAATCCCCAGGTCAGACATCTCAAACAAAATGACATGAAATGAAAAATACTTCTTCGGTGACTTCTTCTCAGCAGTTTTCTAAGCAAAAACCCTGAGCGTAAATTAAAAGTTGCCATGAAAAAACAATAAACTGTAGGTCCCGTCACTTATGTATAAAATTAACACATAAAATAACATAATTGATCATATGACAACCTTTTAGACAAGATTACGACCTAGTTTCTCACACCACTGATGTTGTGTGTGTTAATTTTATACATAAGTGCGAGGACCTACAGTTTAAAGTCGATTCCGAACGACAGATTTTGTTTGAGAAACTTTCCATTGCAACTATATTTACTCTGAGAGTTTTTGCCAGAAATCTGTTGAGAGCAAGTCAACGATGAAATATTTCTTCATAATTTCATTTTGACGTCTGACCGGGGATTTTAACCGCGGCCTTTCGTCTAATTGGCGAACACATTACCAACTAGACTACGGCGACTTATGTATGTATGTTCGAAAAAAATTGAGCTGAGCTTGCAATATGTTAAATGTTGCACTACAAAGTTGAATGGTCTTGACCTACCACACCAAGCTGCATTTGATAGCTTTGATTGTCCAGAAATAAAATTCGAAATGAGAGAATCCTTCTGTAGGAAACTTTCAGTAAAAAATCGAATTGAATTCTAGAAAGTTATTTCTTTTATTACTTACAGGGGTTAAGCATGCAGAGACAAACTTTTAATTTTTTTATCTCAAATTAATTGATTAACTTTAAATGTGGCTGTGGTTTATATAATTTTAATTTTTTTTTTGTATCTCTTCTGTTATTCTGTTTTTCCGTTGTTAACTTTTAAATGTTAAATATGTTTTAACTTGTTTAACCCTACAATTTTTATTTTTTAATTTCTATATAATATCGTATAAACAATTTTTGCAAATATATATATTCTCCTTCTTTTTTTTTTGCCAATGTTGACAACCATTCACTATATAAAATTTCAATATTCTTTGACTCTTTTTCTCTCTTCTGTTCTCATGCATTCTCTGTGTGTTTCTATTAAAAATAATTTTCAAAATTATTTTCAAAAACAATAGTGGTATCCACGTATGGTAAGTTGTTAATAAATAATTTATAAAAAAAACAAAACAAATAGAAATAAATAAAAATTCTTTAATTGTTTAAAATGCTATTGAATTACATTCATTAGCTTAATTAATACATAAGAAATAATTTATAAATTTTTCTATAAAATTATTATTGTAACGTATTAATTTTAAATCATAATTCTGTATTTGTATACAAATTGTATTTAAAATATTTAAGTTCCATTTTAATTTGTTTTAATTATTGTAAAATATTAATTAATGATTGAATTTTAAATTTAGTTACGAGTGGCTGCCTTAAATGAACCCTACATTGGTGATTTACAAGGAATACGTGGCGCTGATTTTGCATGCTATCGCCAGGGTAGAAGAGCTGGCTTACTGGGAACATTTAAAGCTTTCTTGTCATCGAGGTATGTATTCCTTTCTACTTTTGGAACATTTATTGTAAAACGTTGTTTTAAATATGTATTAAGTTTTTGAAATTATTAGCCATCTTGACTTTATAGGAACCAAACAAGCCATTCTAAGTACTCTGTTGAGAACTGAATCGTAGTCCACAGAGATAGGCAAATAGAAATAAAGAATTGTTTGGCGGGCTAAGGGTTTAACTTTAACAGAAGGTAGCGATAAAATTTATTTGCTTCTATTTTCTGTAACTGCTTTTAAAAATATTAAATTGCTGTCGTGATGAAATTTTGCAACTTCATGTACGGTCGCATATAGCAGTCGTTTTTCGCCTCCTATCCATAGAATCCTTTCATTTCTGTACAAGCAAACTTAATTGGGTTTTGAGCTCCTTTACACTTCTTTCAAAAATTGTCTGTAAATCAATCGTCAGTCATATTTAGTTTTTTTCACAATCTACATGGGGTTTGCCTGCTACAATACTATCGCTATTCTGAGTCACTAAACTGTTTGATGCACTTGATTGCAACTCTGTTTCATTGAAAATTATTATGTTTATTAAAGCTTTTTGGGGCAATAGTATGTGTGGAGTAATATAAGATAACAAGCTTTTTAACTTTTTTTGAACTTCACTTTCTAGTGGTCAAACACTTAACACTGCTTGGAATTTGAGGTGCAACTAACGACTCGTGAGCCTGATATATGCAGATAATTTATGTCTCTTTTTTGATTGTTCTGAGCCGGAAGTGGCAATCTTTAAAAGGTACTCATATTCCATCATAAGTGTGCACAACTCACCATTTCTGGTGCCCGTGTACTAAATCCACCAATTTCTTTCAACCACTCTGCACTTCGCGGGACTACCGATAGCCTTCTCATATCAAGGCTGCCTTATAAAATGTATCAATACAAAGTTTGTATGCAGTTCTACTACTGTATATAAACTATTTAGATATGCAAAGTAACCAAACAATGCATCAACTATAAATCCGATTCCTGATTAGTTTTTGACTGCGTTAAGAATTCACATTGACGATGTTTTGAAATAGAACACATTGTATATACAGTAGGACCTTGATTATCCAGCAACATCAATTATCCGGGATGGAAAAAGAAAATTTTTTGCATCGACTTAATTTTATTTTGGTCGACTTAAATTTTTCCGCATCGTTTAACCGTGATTACCTCTATTATCCGTGATTAAGAGCAAAAATTTTTTTCTATTATTTTGGACAAACAAGCGAAAAAGGGGAATTCCTTCTTTAGTATACGATGAGTCAGAAGCATACATGTAAACCTGTTTAGTTTAATTTAGAAATTTTGAGAAGTGCGGTTTTTTTTTATATTTTTGAAACATGTATGTATATAAAATCCTTGAATTATTTAGTTTTTATATAAAAATGTACATATTCGTTTATTAATTAATAAAAATATCTATTAAAAAACTAGCCAAAATTGGTACTCAATTAACCGGGAAATCGATTATCCGGAATGCTTCCAGCCCCGACCATCACGGATAATCCAGGTCCTACTGTATTTTGTACAGCGGCATTATGAAACACGATACTTTGTTCAAACACAAAGCAACTAACATTTTGGAAGGAAGCCAAAAGGCAGCTCAAATTTCGTCTTTGTTTCTTTAACCTTCGGAGTTTCAATATAATTTCAGCTGGCTGTACCAGTTCCATAGAATTCTTGAGTTCAACATATCCCTTGGAACCTGGTTTGGTATTTTTATTTATACCCCCAGGCCATCTAAATCTCGGGCAGCATACTAGAATGAGCTCAGCATCTTCATTAGCATCCAAACAGTTTGGGCATAAAGGGGATCTATCATGTTCAAATCATTGTGGAGGTATGTTCTAAAGCAGCCACACCTAACCAGTCAAGAACTGGCTCACATAGAAGTTCATCTCGCTGGGTTTGTTATCCAACTTAGAGGTTATATTGGAGATAAGGTAAAATATTCACGGACCATTTAAACTGTCCTCCCACCGTGTCTACCATTTGCACATGGAAGTCTATCGCTACTCCGTTTTTATGGCCACAGTTTATTTTGGGTATTCGTGACGGCGAAAATATATTCACCTCATCTTATACTGTTTCCGCTTTTATAGTCACAGTTTGTCCTTAGTCTTCGACACGGTGAAAATATATCCGCCAATGTGTCTATCGGTATTATTTTCAGCAATACCAGTACCGCCTCGTCAGATATTGTTCTGAAGCCATTTATCATTCTAAGCGCATGTACGGGATGCGCCGAGGATAGTTTCCACCTTGTTCTAATGGCAATATTAGGCAAGCATATACCATTATCGATGTTATGATCCTTCTCTTCAATGGATTTTTTCCGCCAATATATAGCATCATCGTTGACAGCGCTCCCTGGGTTACATATGCTTTTTCGCTGATGAATTTTACGTGGTCCTCAATGTTCACCCTGTCTTCGTTATTCACTCCCAAGTATTTTGTGGAACCATTCGATTCTATTTTATTGTTCCCAACGGTCTCTTCCATCATTTCCACTATTTTTGAGCCTCTTGAAGTCGCCGTAGTCTAGTAGGTAGCGTGTTGGTTTATTAGACGTAAAAGCCAGGGTTCGAGTCTAAGGCCAGACATCAAGACAAAGTAGAAAAAGTATTTCTTCGGCGACTTCCTCTCAGCAGATTTTTGACAAAAACTCTGAGAGTAAATAAAATTGCCATGAAAAAAAGTTTCTCAAAAATCTGTCGTTCGGAGTCGACTTTAAACTGTAGGTCCCACCACTCATATATAAAATTAACACACACAACATAAGTGGTGTGAGAAAATAGGACGTTGTACAATGGGTCAAGTCGACCTCCGGGTACTGTACTTGTCTTAATTGACAAGTACACGTCCTCTAACCTAACCTAACCTAACTTTTGGGCCTCTTATCAAGGCGGCCACTGTTTTGTGTGCAGCAAATATGCCGGTCATCGCCCATATGGTGATGATGATAATCAGCTAAAATCAAATCTCTCGTAACCGAGTCTACAAAAGCTTAAAATAAATACTCGTCAGAGAAAAAGGTAACACATTTACAACACAGAGTGTTTAACCGATTGTTTGCAATTATAATGTAGATTTTCGAAGGCCCATCCAACATGTGGCTAAATCTCTAGTTATCCCGAAATGCATTAATGTCAGCACATTCTATTTAATTGTTAAATTCTGCATCCCTGCAAATCATGTATGCCACATGATATACCACAAATTCCATCTATTCTGAACTACTGTTCATGAAAGATTCTCAGGATATTTTGGACAAGGCTTACGTCCAATAGACAACTAATGAACGACCAGATCACATCGTGATACTTAATCCCAAATGGCTCTGGCTTAGCATAATGGCACTGCCAATATAATAGAGTGATATCAGGTTAGTTTCTTATGATAGCATCATAAGCTGTGTTTTGCTGAGTTCTGAGTAAAAAATCTTGTATTTTCCAACTCTGTGCATATTTAAGCTGCTTTTGACGTACAAGCTAAAGGTCGAAGATATTAGAAATGATTTATGCTTCCTATTATTTTTGTTTAGAAATAAACAGAGATTTTGTATCGCCTATTGACGATACAAGGTATTCATGCCTTTACACGATGTATTGATTTAATTCATGTCAAATGTTAATTTATTATACGAGTATTTCATTGAATTTAATTCAAAAAAAAAAAACATTACATCTGGGCAACCTTACAACACTTACTATTTAGTTTTTTTTCCACTCTTACTAACACTGCCTTTTTGTTATAAACGGTTACGATATTAAGTTCTGCCTTTCATGTCAACGTTCTATGAAAAATAGCCCTTTAATTAGAATTTCTATGGAAAGAAATTTTATTTATTTCTACAAAGGCTATCGAAATAATCATTTTAATTAAGCTTAAAACGACAGGAAGTGTGTTTTACTTTTAAAATGAAGGTGGAGGGGAGAGGAGAGGAGGCGGCGAATGTCAAAATTTAATTGCCATAATTAATTACAGCAACAAATTTAGTTGAACGGTGGAAGTAGTATTACAGAATAGCGATAGAAGTGTTGTTTAATAGACTGCCACGGTGTCAAATAGATTTGACATTTAATTTATATGCTGAAAAAGGAGGAAATAAATTTTTATAAGATAAATAATCTATAGACTAATGGTGTTTATATAATGTTGTTGTCTTTTTATAATTAATTTTCATTTATACGCTGGCACATAAAAGTGAAGTGAATATAGAAACTCTAAATTTTTGTTTAGAACAGTTCGCAGAGTATCAAAATAGGGTAAAATGAACATCAAATCAAATACCAAATCCTAGTAGATTATAGCCTCCTTCATCTTATTGCAGCCACTACAAAAATCATAATGACCCAGTGAGCATTTCTGTAGATTCTTGTCAAAGCAAGTGATTCCTTGTTACCATAAAGTGTCCTGATTACATCCAATATGTTCTCACCAACTACCAGTGTTTTCGTGTGAGCACCACAATATGTTTTATATATGTTCTCTCATCAAATGAACTTTAAATTAAAAATTTTCAAAATTTTTGATGGATCTTAAGTGTTTATTGAAAAATGTGTCCTTTTTCCGTTTGACCAACCACTTGAAGTTGGCTAATGTTTGCGCAAAGCGAAATAATAATATTTGCGAAAAACGGAAACATTACACTGCTTTGGTAGTCGTTCAAACGTGAGCAAATTCTCGGTAAACGATCAAGATCCATCAAAACTTTTGAAAATTTTTGAAATGAAAATTCATTTGCTGAGACAGCATATATAAAAGATATGACTAGGCTGTTATACTCTTTAAATAATAACTGTGGTAATTTTTGTCCCATTTTATTAAACGAAGTGTCAAACTCTTGAAAAGAGAATGCACTTTAATAATGTCTCCACTTATTTCATATTTTTTAATTAAGTTTTGCGGTTAAGAATGGCCAAGCTTAAGAAAATAAGAAAAAAATTATATTTCTCAAGTTTATTCCATCAAATCTCAGAACATATAAGTTTGAACAAAACGTTTATGCATACCGTTTGAAAGGCTAATATCTCCCCTTTCTAAAAAACTTAGACTTTTAAAATATGTTCAAACATATTTGAATAATCAATAATTTTGTGTGAAAAGATCAAAAAACCCGTTTTTGTCAAATAAAACCAGTGTGGAGGCTTCGAGAAAAATAAAAAAAAGTATTTTTGAGTTCTACTCAACCTAGTGAATAACTTAGAGTATGTAATTACTAGGGTGTATTTTCACTGTCGCACCATGTAATTATACCAACAGCCAAGACTCATCTGTGAATTTTGGTTTAGGAATTCCTATTTCCTTCTTCAAGCTCTCCGTTTCTTTCGTTATCTCTTCCATGCCTGTTGCAACCAGTTGTTACCTTGCCAAATATATAGAGTTCTTCATCATTAGAGCATTGAGTTGCGGGGAACCATGTGAAATTCAATTTATTGAATACAATTTGTGGACACTGCTCTCTCAAAACAAATCAATTGTTTTCTATCCTCTGTTTCTTAAATGAAGCAATTTCAGTGGCATGTAATGGCTTTACTTGTCAAGCTTGAGTCCTCGTTACAGACCTATTTTCATATCCATTAAGGATTCAATACAAAAAGTACTTCTTTCCAGTAGAACTTCTAAATGATTTGGCAAATTCTACTTGAGTTCCACAACTTTCTCCAATTAATCTAGTGACCTCTACCAAGTGCTCTTTGTCTCCTATGAAAATATCACAGATTTCCTGAAGAATCGATGGATTTCAATTACTTGATAACTTACTAAATTCGTCATCATAACAATTTAGTCAGGATTACAACCAGTGGTCAGCAATGAGTATTCAAAACGATGATTCGAATCATACTTATAATTTCTGATACTCATACTTAAAGTTTGAAATACACATGGTACTCATACTTACCAATACTCATGATGTTATTGATTTCGACTCTCCATGACTCATCGTATACACGAATCACAAAATAAGTATGACCCGCGTACGAATACCACAATACTCACTAGAAGGTTGTGTGTTTGCTTTGCTTGCTGTCTGTCTTTTTCTTTCTTCTTTTTTTTTTTTGTAAATGCAATAACAACTAAGACTGTATATTTTGATGAATGATTCGAATCACTCGAATCATTTATAAGTATTTTTCTAAATTTATGAATCTGAATTAATCAAATTTATTGAATCAAACATATTTGGAATGTTATGAGTTTGATGTCAACGTTGTACTAATACTCATTGCACCTTGTACTTATAAATCAATGTTGTACTGCGTACGAATTAATCAGAGTAGTTGGATTTAAATACTGTTGACTCACTCATACTCAAAATTTCATGAGAATTTTATGAGTAGCGAAAAAGCGATTCATTGCTGATCTCTGATTACAACCAAGCTAAGTACAACACCCATGTTATGTGTATTAATTTGATAGATGAGTGCCAAGACCTACAGTTTAATGTCGCCTCGGAACGACAAATTTTTGACAAACTTTTCATATCAATTTTATTTTCTGTCTGATTGTTTGAGAAGTTTTGGAAGTCGTCAAAGAAATAAATGAAAATATTTCACTTTGTTCGAAATATCCGAGCTGGGACGTGAACCATGAGCACACGTCGAATAAAAAAACAGGCTACCTACTTGACTACGGCGTATTTCAACTAAACTTTTTCAAATTAAAAAAAGAGAGACATTGTAAGCAAAATTCGACATCTACTTAGCAAAGATTTAGTTGCTTACATGAATTCTTCTTATGGCAATTGGCTATTTGTGGAACAAACGCCCTTTGTAATGGCCTTCCACCATTTCTTTCGATTCTTGGCTATATTTTTAACCCCGTGGAAAGAATATTCAAGCTATTGTACGCTTCCATATTCCGTGACTACATACATACATACATAATTGGTCATTACAACCCTTTAATCAGGATTACGACCTAGTTTCTCACAACACTTATGCTGTGGGTGTGTTAATTTTATAAATGATTTGCGGGACCTACAGTTTAAAGTCGACTCCATTTTTGAGAAACTTTTCATGGCAATTTTCTATTTACTCTCAGGAGTTTTTGCCAGAAATCTGCTGAGAGGAAGACGCCGAAGAAATATTTTTTTTTTTTATTTCGACTTGGGGTTTGATCCGTGGGCTCCCGTCTAATGAGGCAACACACTGCCTACTAGACTACAGCGACTTCATTCATTCAGTGCCTACATGAGAATAAATGTCTGATGCTTAGCTTTTAGAATTTCAAATAAGTTATTTGGGACACAAACCATTATTCAGAACACAAACCTTTATGGTTTTATAACTAAAATATTTTTCTGTTGTACACTTAAAAATTTAAAATTTTATTATTAATTAACTACTAAGAATTCATAAAGCATAAACGATTAACTGATTATATAGTAGATAATCAATAAGATTTACGTTTAATCTATAACCCTATTTACCATATAAAACTATAAAATTTTTGTAAATTCTATAACCATACATTCATATTTTATTTACATTTAAAGTGTAATTCTAAGGAAATATTCACAAAAGATTAATGAGACTTGCCACACTAATTAAAGTAATTAAAATAATTGCACAAAATCTATGAATTTAGTTCTTAGAAGTAAGACTTAACGAAACGTATGTAATTTAATTAGAATTTTGCTTGCTTATACTCCTAAAACTATACTATAATGAATGCATAGGCAAGCATTTAATAATTAAAATTCATAATTCACATACACACACAGTCATATATTTATGTGTACATAAGAAAAGAGAGAAGAGATATTTAAAAAAAAGACAGGCAGACAGCAAACAACTTCTCAGTTACTCAGGTAGATAGTTAAACAGATACTCAGCGAGAGAGTAGTGCGAGAGTCTTCAACTAATTGTAGCATGACTTACATTTAATGGCACTTCAAGGAAAATATTTCATTAAATATGGCAGCTTTTTGTACAATATTTACAAATGTTGTTGCTATTTTTTTGTTTTTGTTTATTTAATTAAAAGTGAAAAAATAGCAACAAACACAGGAAACATTTTATGGCTAGTAGAAGAAATTTTAAGTAACGCCTTGGTTTAATGAACAAAATTAAAAAGTTTCGGCGTCTATTATGGTAAGAAACTTAATTACAAGGTTTTTCTTTTATTCCAACCAAAAATTATGTTAAATTTGTTGATTGTATTACGGGAATCGGTCAATGTGGACCAATTGATGCCTTACAGGGCATCATATTCACCGGATTGTTTTGCTTTCCCAAAAAATGTCTTCACTTTCATTTCAAATACGAAGACTGCTAAGCTTAAAAAACTTGTTGGTTGACTCGGAACCAAAGCAAGGAGATATGTCTTCGGAACGATGTCTAAAGAACCGATGGACTTATGCATGTCAAACATCGATTCCATTCCAACGCCCTGGAACACAACTAGACAGCTGACTTGAAATTTTTACGCTTGTATACTATAGTTTGTTGTCGCCGTAGTCCAATAGGTAGTATGTTGGCATATTAGACGTGAGGCCACGGTTCAACCCCAGGCTAGACATCTCCAACAAAATGAATTACGAAAAATAATTCTTCAGCGACTTCCTCTCAACAGAATTCTGGCAAAAACTCTGAGAGTAAATAAAATTGCCATGAAAAGTTTTTCAAAAATCTGTCGTTAGGAATCGACTTTAAACTGTAAGTCCTGCCACTCATGTATTAAATTAACACACATAACTTAAGTGATGTGAGAAGCTAGGTTGTAATCCTGACTGAAGGACTAATTATGCAAGACTACTTTGCTATCTTCATGTGGCTTTTAAATTATGTGTGTATGCTACAGTTTAAAAAGAAAATTTAAATAAAACCTAGAGAAAGCTATGGTTTCGATGAAAATTTAATTTTATTGTCACGTTTGCATCCCGCAATTAAGCGCGTTTGATGTATTGTTTGGTTTAAGGCACTCTTTTGTTAAAACTCCAAAGCCCCATCCTGAGGCCTCATCTGTGAATTCTGGTTAAATAAATGATTTCTTGTGATTATAGCTCGATGAGACTAGGCCTGTTATCACCTAGTCTGTCATCACTATATATTTCGTGTAAACACCGATGTGGCTTTGATCCTTAATCACATGAACCACCAAACTTAGATCGCATCCATGAATTCTGATCAAAGAAAGTGTGGTAAAAATACCATCCAAGATTATTACAGCTTCGTTGTTATAGTGAGCGCCATAAGAAACCGTACATTACACAAAAATATACATTAATAAATTACCGTTATTTTTATTTTAAACTTGCTTCATTGCCAATTTTTTAAAATTGAATCAAAAAATAAAAATTACAAAAAATTTCGCATGTTTGTCAAATTTTGTCGTGCACTCTCCTTAAGTGGTAACAGTTAAGTTTGGTGATTGTTAGAATTTTATCCTTAGTGTACAATTTTTTTTCTCGCTCACTGTAGATGTAAGGATACAAATATCTCTTAAGCATGGCTAGTAACTTGACAAAACTCCAAATTATCGAAATTTTATCGATTTGAAGATCACTTCCTAAACCTAATTTAATCTTAACTAGCTTCTTGACGATTGTATTAACAGGTAGCCAGTTTAATACTATCATTAGTACCTTTATTCTAGTTGTCCTCAGCGCACCAGAGATCAGTAAAGCGAACAATGTTTTATTTCATCAAGAAATAACCACCTACATACATAACATAATTGGTCATCACAACCCTTCAGTCAGGATTACGACCTAATATCTCACACCACTTATGTTGTGTGTGTCAATTTTATACATGATTTATACAGATTTTTGAGAAACTTTTCATGGCAATTTTATTTACTCTCAGAGTTTTTGCCA
Organism: Sarcophaga subvicina; assembly: GCA_936449025.2. Lineage (NCBI taxonomy): Eukaryota > Metazoa > Arthropoda > Insecta > Diptera > Sarcophagidae > Sarcophaga > Sarcophaga subvicina. The sequence goes on along the minus strand of OW388083.2, from coordinate 99,447,639 downwards.
GAAATCTGCTGAGAGGAAGTGGCCGAAAAAATACTTTTTGCATTTTGTCTTGATATCTGGCCTGGGGCACGAACCCGGGCTTTACGTCTAATAAGCCAACACACTATCTACTAGGCTACCATGTCAAAGAACCACAATAAACCTGTAGTTCATTAGAATCTTCAGAAGTACTCATCGTTGTCCAGTTGAATAATGGTTCTTTGGAGCATACACACATATATAATTGGCGATTAGAAAAGCCTTAGTCGGGATTACAACTTAGTTTCCTACAGCACTTATGTTGTGTGTGTTAATTTTATACATGAGTAGTGGTACCTACGGTCGACGCCGAGTTTTCAGAAACTTTTCATGGCAATTTTATTTACTCTCAGAGTTTCTGCTAGAAATCTGCTGAGAGGCAGTCGCCGAAGAAATATTTTTTCATATTTTTCTCTTGTTGGAAATGCCTGGCCTGGGGTTTGAACCATAGCTTCACGTCTAATAAGTCAACACACCACCTACTAGACTAAGGCAACTCTGGAGCATTCGCTGTAATTAAAACCTTGTGATTGATACCTTAGAACTTTATGTTACAAGTACTGGCCCAAGTCTTAATACACCGCGATAGTTTTAAAAAATGTAAGTAATTATAGGCCCCCTAAATAAACTTTGTTTTGAATGTTACTTTTTATTTCTTTCTTTACTATTCTATTCAATGAAAGTTTTTAGTTTTTAAGATACTTTACTTATTAATAAAAAAATTTTATTAAAAAAAGCACAAAAAAAAAGTTGGTTGTGTGCTGCTAATATTTCAAAACTTTAATAAGGGGCTCCAGTTCTAGCCTTAACCAGAGATTTTTTTGTTAAAAAATCTCCAAAAGCACAGAACTTTTCTTTACTAAAAAAAAAGACAAAAAGTTTGTAAAAATAGCAAAGAAAAACACTGTGTGTAGACGTATAATAATAACGAAGCGAAATATTTTATTACTTTTAATAAGGCGTTCACCATAAACACAAAAGCACAACAGGTGCCCATAATGATTATGGCACAGGACTAAATAACACACAACAACTACCAGCGAAAAAAATATGAGAAAAAAAGATGGAATTTAAAGCAGCGGTTCATGGTCTGTAAAAAGAAATGTAATTCAATGGATTTCCCTGACTTGGCCAAAAACTGTGTTGAACTTTACAACAACAAAAAAAAGAGTATAGAGTCCGTCTGTCTGTCTGCCCGTATAGAAAAAAAAAGTTAAAATTAAAACACACAAGTTGCAAAAATTCTAGAATTTTTGTGGTGGCGAAAAAGCGGGCATGAATTGAAAAGTATTTTTTTTCACTTCCTTTTTGAAAAAAACCAGAAAAATTATGCTGGTCAACAAAATGTTAATGAATCTCATACAAGTAAGGGTAACTGTGGTTTCCTCTGAATGGAGGAATAGTTGAAATGGATTGGATTGGGTTGTATTTACTAAAGTTCTGAGAAACTTTAAAGTCGCCGTAGTCTAGTAGGTAGTGTGTTGGCTTATTAGACGTAAAGCCAGGGGCTTTCTCAAAAATCTGCTGTATAAAATTAACGCACGCAACATAAGTGATGTGAGAAACTAGGCCGTAATCCTGACCGAAGAGTTGTAATGACCAATTATGTATGTATGTATGTGTGTCTGAGAAACTTTATTCACTGAGTCCTACTCTTTTCCCAGAGGAGCGTCTATCTACATGATTGCAACCCTTCAGTCAGAATTACGAACTAGTTTCTAACATCACTTATGTTGTGTGTGTTAATTTTATACATGAGTGGTTGGACCTACAGTTTAAAGTCTTCTCCGAACGGCAGATTTTTTAGAGAAAATTCATCGCAATTTTCTCTCATAGTTTTTGTCAGATATCTGTTGGGAGGAAGTCGGCGAAGAAATATTTTTTCATATTTGATTTTGTGGGAAATATCTGACCTGGGGTATGAACCATGGCCTCACGTCTAATAAGCCAACACGCTATATAATAGACTACAGCGACTTCAAGCGTTGTATACACATACATAATTCGTCATTACAACTCTTTAGTCAGGATTACGACCTAGTTTCCCACATCACTTATATTCTGTGTGTTAATTTTATACAAGAGTATCGGGATCTACAGTTTAAAGTCGACCCCGAACGACAGATTTTTTTTGGGAATCTTTTCTTGGCAATTTTTTTATAGTTTTTGCCAGAAATCTGTTGAAACGCAGTCGCCGAAGAAATATTTTTTCGTATTTCCAAGCAAATGTCTGACCTGTGGTTTGAATCGTGACCTCACGTATAATAAGCCAATAACACTACCTAGTAGACCACGGCGACTTCAAGCGTCTGTCTAACGTTTTTATTATGTTCATTGCCGATGTAATCTCCTTTGAGATGTCGCAGGACTTCTAGATATCTTACGTAAGGGTATGAAATAATAAATTCGATTTAATCAAACTATATTGAGCCTATGCTTGAGTTCATAGCGAAACTTTAACCGCGAGAAATTTTTTTAGGATCTACTTCACGATACTCGTATAATCCAATAGGCAAAACCATGCCACAAAATTGTTCATCCTGTTCCACTTCTGGGGTCATCCGTTTGTCATCATCACTTTAAAAGTGTTGCTTTTATGACTTTCTCAATTAACCTTCTTAAGAGTACATGACTTCAACTTGGCATATCCATTTTACATGGTAAGGTAACTTTCATTTTCTGCTTTAGACGAACTCGGCTTGAGAATTCCAAACTCTTCATCTTAATAACTGACTTATCTTACTTGCCATTAAAACCCTTTAGTCAGGAATACAACCTAGCTTCTCACAGCACCCATGTTGTGTGTGTCAATTTTGCACATGAATAGTGCGACCTGAAGTCGCCGTGGTCTAGTAGGTAGTGTGTTGGCTTATTAGACGAAAAGCCAGGGTTCGAGCCCCAGGCCAGACATCAAAACAAAATACAAAAAGTATTTCTTCGGCGGCTTCCTCTCAGCAGATTTCTGGCAAAAACTGTGAGAGTAAATAAAATTGCCATGAAAAGTTTCTCAGAAATCTGTCGTTTAGTGTAGGTTCCGCCACTCAAGTAGAATATTAACACACACAACATCAGTGGTGTGAGAAACTAGGTCGTAATCCTGACTGAAGGGTTGTAAAGACCAACTATGTATGTATGTATGTATAGTGCGACCTATAATTTAACGTCGATTGCAAACGACAGATTTTTGAGAAACATTTCATGGCAATTTTATTTGCTCGCAGAGTTTTTGCCAGAAAACTGCTGAGAGAAAGTTGAAGTAAAAATATTTTGTTTGATATATCTGAGATCTGATTTGAATCATGGTCTGTCGTCTAATAAACCAACGCTCTACCTATCAGCCTCTAAGTCACGTTAAACTCTGCAGGTATATAGCTTTGCTTGCAAGCTTGTGAACTTGTGCGAAAGTAGGTAAATATCATACACCTGGCGCAAATACAAGAGTTGGCTAAGAAAAACAATAGTTCGGTTGCAGTGGCAGCTTTGATAGCAAAAGATCACTTGAGCACGCATAGCGGCTCGTTGTGATGCCGCAGTTTAACGCAGTCTGAGTTCTACTAAACTAGAGAAGAAGTTGATCAGCGCAAGGACTACACAGGAAGATGAAAAGTAGTTCATGATAACATCTAGGACTATGGTGTACAAATTAAGGGACAGAGGGCATTCCATCATTGTTATAAAATGATTGACCAATGCTCCCTTTGTAAATAATAACTAAGAGTTCTGCATGTTAGTGCATAACATTTATAATTCGAATTATTTTTTGGGATATGTCTTGAGAAAGTTCTCGATATTGCAATCCGCCAGATGGTATTGAAGGTATTTCAGAAATCATGCAGGACAGTAGGTCGTTCTGTACATTGTACATTTCTAACAAACATACAGAATTGGTCATTGCAACCTTTCAGTTGGGATTACAACCTAGTTTTTCAAGCCACTTATGTTGAGTATGTTAATATTATACATGAGTGGCGGGGCCTTCAGTTGAAAGTCGATTCCGAATGACAGATTTTGGAGAACATTTTTATTTACTCTGCGAATTTTTGCCAGAAATCTGCTGAGAGGCAGTTGTCGAAGAAATATTTTTTCTGACCTGGTGTCGGAGTCGTGTCCTCACGACTAGTAAGCCAGCACACTACCGACTAGACTACGGTGAATTCGTTCATTTCTTATACTTAGAATTTATGAATTCATTTTAATTATTTTTCACAAAACTTAGAAATTCTTTCTTCTTTAAGCGGTTTCCAGTCAACAAAATATCGATAAACTCACAAAGTTTTAAGTTCTCTTAGATATTTTCATATGATTTAATTGACAACCTATTCATAGGCTTTTGTGTAACACAATACACTTCCTTCTACAGCAACAATTTCAACAAAAAATTTTTTGTAAACAATTTTTCTCTCGAAAGGAAATTCCTTTTGCCCTTAACCTACAAAAACACTTTTTAAAGTTCACTTTTAAGTTGTTGTTGTTGCCGTTCTATTTCCTCTCGCTTTTTTTTCATTTCAATTCTGTGTCCATTTGTATATGTATGTGTATGCGTATGGTATGAGAGAAAGCAAGTTTTTCGTGTTTATTTTTATGAAAATAATAGAAGCAATAACGAATGAAAAACGTTGTTGCAAGGATGAGAAGACGAAGAAGGAGAAGAAGAAGAAAAAATACAAAACTTTTCATGGTTCATAATGAGGAAGTTTATTAAAATTAAAACGGTTACAACACACAACACAATAATAAAGAAGAAAACAAAAACAAGTAAAAGAGCCATGAAAAAATAAACTGAAGAAAACAAAAACTGTGTAACAAAACTGTAACAAAAAACACTTTCGCATAAAAAAGGAAAACGCACTCTTACATACGCTCACCTAAACTAGTACACGTATAAACAGTGGTGGAAGAAATATTAGAAAGAATTCCTCTTTCTTTTTTAATTCATTGGCTTTCTTCAATGGAAGTCACTTCAGAATTCTTAAATCTCTACGGCTGTAATCTACACAACATAACGTTGACTGGTCTAAAGGCCCTTATGGTATTCATAGTGATGTACCTGAGAAGAATTATGAATGCGGTGTTAAGGAGCATCATTACACAGAAGCTAACAGAAGCCACAAAATAAGAGACGATGTTGCGACAAGCGTAGCAAAGCTGCAGAAGAGGTACGCCTGCAAATTTCTGTACATGAGTAATAGTAGTAGTAAAGGAAGCATTAAAGGTGGATAGAAGCTGGACGATGGTTTAAATACATACATACAACCCTTTAGTCAGGATTACAACCTATCTTTTCACATCACTTATGTTGTGTGTGTTAATTTTATACATAAGTGGTGGGACCTACAGTTTAAAGTCGACTCCGAACTACAGATTTTTTTGAGAAACGATGGTTTAAATATTTCGAATTAAATTGACGTTGAACCTTCGAAAGATTTGCTATACTTCTACAAACAATTCAGGGCAGGAGATCTAGGTTAGGTTAGGTTAGAGGACGTGTACTTGTCAATTAAGGCAAGTACAGTACCCGGAGGTCGAATTGACCCATTGTACAACGTCCAAATTTCTCACACCACCTATGTTGTGTGTTTTAATTTTTATACATGAATAGTGGAACCTACAGTCTTTAAAGTCGACTCCGAACGACAGATGTTTGAGAAACTTTTCATGGCAATTTTATTTACTCTTTGTACTCTTTTTTCGCCAGAAATCTGCTGAGAGGAAGTCGCCGAAGAAATACTTTTTGTATTTTGTCTTGATGTCTGGGGCTCGAACCCTGGCTTAACGTCTAATAAGCCAACACGCTACCAACTAGACTACGGCGACTTCTGCAGGAGAGCTATTCTTGTCATAATTTTTTATGTAAACAGTTTGAACATGTTTGAATTTAGAATGCGTACCTTTTTATTAACATTCATATGTAGGCATGTACTTACTTACTTACTTACTTAAATGGCCATTAAAAACCCGATTAACGGATTTCAGCCTGCTTTAACACATCCCTCCAGGCGCCTCTGCTTCTTGTGCGCCTATGCCATTTGGTCACACCTATCGATGACAGGGCTTCCTCGATCTGGTCCTTCCAATGCAAACATGGTCGTCCTCTTCGCCGACTTCCGCAAATCACCGCATCGAATACCCGTCTCGCTGGAGCATCCTCCTCTATTCCAAGGACATGGTCGAGCCAGCTCAGCTGCTGGATGTTAATACCCTGCACAACGTCCATGTCGTTGAGGAGCTTATACAGCTCACTGTTGGATCGGATGCGGAAATTATCGCCAACTCCGACTGGAGCGAAGATTTTATGTAGAATTTTTTTCTCGAATATTCTCAAGGCTGCTGTAGTACTGCTTAATAGCGTCCATGCCTCTGCGCCATGAAGAAGCACGGGGAGGATGAACGTCTTGTAGAGTATTAGTTTTGTCGTATGAGAGAGGTCTCTGCTACTCAATTGCCTATTGAGACCATAGTAGCACCTGTTGGCAAGAGTGATCCTGCGATCTCCTGATTGTCATCATTTTTGGTTGTAACGACGGAGCCAAGATATGTAAATTCCTTGACTATATCTAAAGTATAGTTATCGGCCGTAATCTGAGATCCAATACGCCACATATCCTTATTTGTTGATAACCTATACTTTGTTTTACCGCCATTTTTTTAAATGGGTTAAATATTCTGAAGTCGCCGTAGTCTAATAGGTAGTGTGTTGGCTTATTAGACGTAAAGCCAGGGTTCGAGCCCCAGGCCAGACATCAAGACAAAATACAAAAAGTATTTCTTCGGCTACTTCCTCTCAGCAGACTTCTGGAAAAAACTCTGAGAGTAAATAAAATTGCCATGAAATAGTTTCTCAAAAATCTGTCGTTCGGAGTCGATTTTAAACTGTAGGTCCCACCACTCATGTATAAAATTAACACACACAACATGAGTGGTGTGAGAAGCTAAGTCGTAATTCTGACTGAAGGGTTGTAATAGCCAATTATGTATGTATGTAAATATTCTGCATTAAATAGATCTTGAATCTTCGAAAGATTGTAGTAATAAACCACAATCCGTCTGCCGTGATAGGATTGCTTTTCTTCTTATAATTTTTTATGCAAAGAAATTAAACGCTTTTGAATTTGAATGCAGATCTGTTATACTAACACATGTACGTATGAAATAAAAATTTTAAGAAAATTGTGGAATGTCCACATGTCCCTATTACTTCTACCACCACTGTATACTTCTCGTCGAAAGGAATATTTGCTACACTATTTTTTTTCTCTCTTTCTTTACTTAGTAAAACAATTCTTTCTAGTTTTAGTTGTTGTTGTTGTCGCTATTCTTAAAGTTGTTGTTGTTGTTGCTTTGTTTGGTTATTTATACAAACCATAACAATAATAACAATAATAATTTGGGTCAAGTTAAAGCAGTAAACTTGTTATGAAAGTATGAGTACAACACTCAACACACACGATACAACAACTGTGTAATGTTTGTTCTTGTTCTTGCTATCAAGTATGAGTATATGAAAGTTTGAACATGAAGGAGAACATTTATATTTTCTACTGCATGTAGTGGTAGCGGTAGTAGTATTGGTGTTAAAAATTAAGATGCTGCTGTGCTTTTTAGTGTTTCTCATATATTCTCACGTTCCAAGATAGCAATGGTAACCTTGTTTCCAATTTTTTTCTTTTTTTCGTTTTTTGCTTTCTGATCTTCTTTATTTTTAATATTGTATTACCGAAAATGTACATGTATGTGGGTAGTAGTAGTGCATGTATATTTATTTTTTTGCTTTTTTTGCTTTCTTGCTGTTTCGTGCATATCAAAGTGTGAGCATTAAGTCTAAGTGATACACTACATTTACATGCTGATATTGTATACAGTACGTTAATAAAGTATTCCGCCACATAAGCAAATGGAGGAGAGTAAAACAAACGCATTTATCTGCGTAATAATATTAGATTTTCGGCGACTGTACTTTATTAACGCTGGTAATATCCTTACGGACTGTTTGAAGTTCGAATAAATTATGTACACGACTCCAACAAAAATCAAGGACAGGTTTTCTCGTATTTAGAACAGCTAAAGGGTGGCCGTAGTTTAAAAGGTAGTGTGTTGGCTTATTAGACATGAGGCCTTGGTTCAAACCCCAAGGTTTATCTCCAACAAATCGACATATAAGAAAATATTTCTTTATCGACTGCTTCCCAGCAGATTTCTGGTAAAAACCCTGAGAATAAATGAAATTGCTATGAAAATTTATTGTTCGGAATCGTCTCTAAACTGTAGGTCACGCCACTCATGTATAAAACTAACACACACAGCATAAGTGATTTGAGAAACTAGGTCGCAATCCTGACTGAAGGGTTCTGATGACCAATTATGTATGTATGTAAGAGGCGGCCGTAAAAAGGACTTTAAATAGAAAAGAGGAGTCCATATATTCGAAAATTTATGGAAGCATTTCAACACATTTAAAAAAGGAATACAAATGCCTGAAATCAATAAAAGAAAACAGTTTCTGAAAACAATGCAAATAACGAGAAAGTCACTCGGGGAATAGACATCAGAATGGAAATGCTTACAAATATCCAGAAGGATCAACCTTAGAGCATTCAACAAATGTGTGATATCTCTGCGTTGTAGTTAAGTGAAACCTGTCTGGTTTCGAATTCAATCAGCCTTTGTCTTAAAGTCACATGCAGTATATATCAGTCCAATTCCATCGGGAACACAAATGCTTAGAACTTTTTCAACAAGGAACTTACACTAAAGCAAATTGAACGTAGAAATTCAAGATAGATCAGCCACAGCATCACAAGGATGACACTGGAATGGCATACGCAAGGCCCAAGCAGTTTAGTCCGACCAAAGAACACCTAAAAAAGCACGCAACTCTGGGAACTAGGAAGGCAAAAAAAATTTATTGAAAACTTTGGAAAATTAAGCTGCTTTTTGAAAGCCATAAATACCCAACACAAATACCATAAAAAATAAAGAATTCCCCTGGCAGTTGCTCTCTAATCTGGAAAAACTTAGATGCCCTTAAAGTCACTTTAGGACTAATAGGCTTATTAGATGGCATGCTGGTGGTTCAGACCCCTGCTCAAACAAAACGAAATATGAAAAACTATTTCTCCGGCCTTTATCTTTCAGCAGTCTTCTCTGAGAAATAATAAAAATTGTCCTGAAAAGTTTCTCAAAAGTCTGTCGTTCAGAGTTGAAATATACGTCCCAACAGCCATGGATAAAATTAACACACACAACATTGCTGGTGTGAGAAGCTAGGTTGTAATCCTGACTAAAGGGTTGCAATGAGTAACATGCCTTCGTATTCTGTATTCACTAATACATACAATCTTTATGTGAGTATTCTAAGTCAAATTTGTTAGGCCAGCATGTGAACCTCCTTATGTTTACTACATATTTTAATCGTATAAAAAAACAAATCTTGTTACTTTCTCCTACCTCTTGCTCTTGTTCTTAAACTCTTGATGAATATTTTCCTTTTAAGATTGTTGTGCTCATTTTTCTTACGAAAAAAAGTTCAAATAACCTCGAAAATTTACCGTAAAAGAATTCCCTTTTTTTAATATTTCTCAACATATTTTATGTTCTACTTGGCTTGATGTAGTAAATCAGAAAAACAAGAAAAAAAACACACATATGCACACACACATACATACATAGAAAATATGAAATGTTGAACATTTGCTTTATACATTAAATATTTGTAATAACTTTTGTAATATTTTATGGCAGTTGTAGCAAAACGTGCAACGTTATTAGGTTGCAGCAAAGATGACTAGAACAGAATGACATGGAAATACTTAAGATTTTTTTTGTAATTTTAAAGCCACAGTGGATAAAAAATGTGATTGAAACTTAAATTTAAAATTCTTTTATTTGAAAAACTCATATTGCCATATCCAAGACATAGGCACCAGCTTTACAAAGCTTAATTAAGAAACATTTTTTAAAATTGTTAACAAGAACTAGTATTTGTTTAGTAAGCCTATTTTAAACCTACAATAAAGTATAGTATTAACTCTGTTGTATGTTTATATTTTTATTAAAAGAATAACGCAGTAGGACTATGCCTTTCATCCTGCTCCATCAAATTTTCCGATTATTTGCCTTTAAATTTTATACTTTTTCCGTTTAGAAAAAAAGTTTATGCAAAAGTATTACAATAAAATGCAACGTGTAAGTGATGTGTAAAGAATCAAAACGTATGCCTAATAATAGTTAATAAAATTAACTACAAAAATTGTGAATAAAACGTGACTACTTCTCGAGCACTGCGAGATAATTATGGTTGTCATAATCGACCAACTATGCAAGGAAATTTTAAGAGATGCGTGGCATTTTCGCACTTACTTAATTGGTCATTACAGCCATTACATGATGACAACCTAGGTTCTCACACCACCCATGTTGTATGTGTTAATTTGTATCCTTAAGTGGCAGGACCTACAGTTTAAAGTTGATTACGTACTACGGATTTTTGAGAAGCTTTTCATGGCAATTCTATTTTAGATTAGGTTAGGTTAGGTTAAATTACGTGTACTTGTCAATTAAGACAAGTACAGTACCCGGAGGTCGAATTTACCATTGTACAACGTCCTAGATTCTCACACCACTTATATTGTGTGTGTTAATTTTATACATGAGTGACGTGACCTACAGTTTAAAGTCTTTCACTTTTCATGGCAATTTATTTATTTACTCTTATAGTTTTTGCCAGAAATCTGCTGAGAGGCAGTCGCCGAAGAGAGATTTTTTGTATTTTGTCTTGATGTCTGGCCTGGGGCTCTAACCCTAGCTTTACGTCTAATAAGCCAACACACTACCTACTAGACTACGACGACTTCTAAGGCAATTTTATTTTACTCTTAGGGTTTTGCTAGAAAAGGATTTTTTTTGTATTTCGTTTGCTTCGAGATGTGTGAGTTTTTATTTAAACAACGGGTTTGCTTTTAGTAAAACGTCACATTACCTACTAGACCTAAGCGATATGCAATATATAGACTGACGTAATTTTCGCCTCTGTTAGTGAAAATATAACAGAAAATACTTATTTCTCGATCTCACAGCGTTTTCAGTAATATGCCCTCTGTGGCATATTTTTCATTTGGATTTGTATCTCTATGCACAAAATATCAAATACATTCAAAAATTAGAGACGGCTGAACATTCACAAAGTCTTACATACGCTGATTAGATGCTAGAGTTTTTATGTAGATTTTTCAAGGAAAATTTTCTTCAGCAATGAAACACATTTCAAACTCGGTGGTAATGTCAACAGCCACCATATTAAAGACTCAGAGATTCTTCATTCATTCATTGCATCCAGAAAGAAATCATTATTACATACATACATATATGGTCATGTATGACTGAAAGGTTGTCAGTAAGGATTACGACCTAGCATCTCACACCAGCTATGTTGTGTGTGTTAATGTTATACTTGAGTGACTATATATGTATATATATATATATATATATATACCTATAGTTTAAACGACAAATTTTTTTGAGAAACTTATGGCAATTTTATTTACTCTCAGAATTTATGTCAGAACACTGCTGAGAGGAAGTCGCCGAAGATATGTTTTTCATATTTTCGGTTTGATGTCTGACCTGGGGTTTGAATATAGGCTTTACATCTAGTAGACTATGGCGAAATCATTATTTGTTGAGAATATTATTCTGGAAGTATTATTTGGCATTTAATCTTCAAAAAAATGACTTTAGCAGAACTGTTACCGTCTCTTTAGAGAGCAATGGTTTGTAAAAAAAATTATAGAAAGCCAATTGGCTTATAAGGTATTTAAGACTAAATGCAATAGAAGCTTATTTAAAGAAGATGAGAATACGAAAAATTACAATAAAAGAGATGGAGAGCTCTTATTATGGTTGACCACTCATCTTAATGCAACATCTCTAATAAAAATTTTATTTAATTAAGTATTTTATTGAGTATTAAAAATGACTGTCATCTCTTACTTAAATTCTTAACATTGTTGTTGTTTTAAAATAATCTCTTGAGTTTAATTAGAAGCATTTTCTTCGAAAAGTACTCCCTTTTATTATAACAGTAGCGTTTTGAAAATAAAATAAAAAGTCGAAGGAAAGTTTCTTAGAAAAGCAAAAAAGCAAAAATGGAATAAAAACCTCATACACTCAAATACAAATATCAACATGCAATACAGTTATGTAAGCACACAGCAAAAAAGTATAAGAATTTTAATTTAATAAATACTCACCACCATCATGTGAGAGTTGCTATAAAAGAAATTACTTTCAGTTTCAATATAATGTCGCATAATACTGTTATACGAGTATATGTAGTATGTGTATGTATGTATGAGTATATTAGTGTAAGAACTAAGAAAAGACAACAGGAAAGCACTGCTACATGCATACATGTGCATGCACATGTTATGTTCTTCTCAAACACTCTCTCTCATTCGTTTTCTTTCTCATTCTCTCTCTCTCCCGTTGTTTTCAAAGTTAAAAGTTTAATAACTGTTTTATGTAATTAGAGAATAACATGTTGACGTAGTGTGTGGTACACTCACTCATTATTATCTTAATAATTAAGTTTTTAAAGTTGTAATCGTACTCGTATTCGTATTTTGCTTGTTTATTTGTTCGGTTGTTGGTTGTTGTAAATAAGGAGGTGTAAATAATCTCAGTTCATTATACATCATATGTATGTCTGTGTGTGTGTGTACATTTGTAAATTTTTAATTTCAATTAATTTTTAATTGATGCACACACATGTTATTGTTACATATAACATGAGGTTGAGGGTGAGAAATAAAATAAAAAAATAAAGAAAAAAATAAAAATTAATTAAAATGATCATCATTATGATGGGTATTATTATCACATTAGCTGTTAAACATAACTCATACGCGCAGTGTGTGTTATGATGGTTAATTATTTGATTTTTAATGATGATGCTTGAAATATTTAAAGCCACTACTGACACACAGTATGTATGAGTTACACTATATATTGTGGTATGATAACGAACATTCATACATAACAAGCAGTAGATGTATATATAAATGAAAATAAAATTGATTGCCATGGAATTTATAATAATTTTTATAACCTGCACTGCACATTAGGTGATGTGAATTTGTATCGATATTGACGATAATTGGTCATTAACGGCCCTTTAGTCAAGATTACAACCTAGTTTGCCACGCCACACATACTATTGTGTGGTTTAATCACAGATCAGCAATGAGTATTCAAATAGCTGAGTACAATCGAATCATACTCCTAATTTCTGATACTTATACGCATTCATACTTATTATAATGTCATACTGATACTACTCATATTCAAAGTTTAAAGTACTCATCGTACTCATACTTAACAATACGCATGATGTTGTTGATTTCGACTCTCCATGACTCATCGTACACACGAATCACAAAATAAGTATGATTAGCGTACGATACTCACTAGAAGGTTGAATGTTTGCTTTGCTTTGCTGTCTTTGTCTTTTTCTTTCTTCTTTTTTTGTAAATGCAACAACTAAGACTGTAAATTTTGATGAATGATTCGAATCACTCGAATCATTTATGGGTGTTATGAGTATTTTTCTAAATTTATTAATTTAAATGAGTAGGCGTATGAATCAAACATATTTCGAATGTTATGAGTTTGATGTCAACGTTGTACGCATACTCATTGCAACCTATACTTATAAATCAATGTTGTACTGAGTACGAATGAATCAGAGTAGTTGAAGTTCAATACTATTGACTCACTCATACTCAAAATTTCATGAGTACTTATGAGTAGCGAAAAAACGATTCATTGCTGATAAATGTGAGAAAGTATCTTATCTCTCTTCAATCCATTTCAATGTTGTTTAATCGTTCTGTAGATGACAACAAGACAAAGAAACTCAATATAAATGAATTACTTTCCGCTTGAAGTCATAGTAGCAGACCCGATTTAAATTCTTGTAAGACCCAAAATGAAATAAAAACAAAAGAAGTAAAGAGAGTCACAGAAACAATGTCAATTGCATATTCTAAAAATATTTATAAAGGAATTGTAATTACAAGTAAATATCACAACAATAATCAAATGATTCATATTGGCATGCATGACAGATTTTTAATTATTTAACGTCAATCAAACAACATTTGTGGTTAAATAATTGAGTGTCTCATTAGAAATTTAATAAATGGAGTGTGAGTTATTTCTCATGGAATTAATGAATACATCAGCATTTTGTAAAAAAAAACAAAACAAAATTATTGCAAGTATTTAAAAATTTAAATTTAAAGAAATAAATTAAAATCATTAAACCATTATCATGCTTTGTCAAGATAAGACTGCATGACATGATGAGAGTTTTGCGTTATTGATTAAAAAAGATATTTTTTTCTTTTCTTTAATGTGTTTATTAATCGCTAAGATTAACTACGAATTAGTCGATGAATATATTAAATGACAACAATTTTAAATTTTTGATGCTTTACGTCTCACAATGACACTAAATTTCACGCAAAAAATTAATCTCCACACAAAATTAAAATTAAAAGCAATTCGTATTTATAATACCCGTCTACTTTGTAGATTTTTTATACACACAAATGCTTAGACTGTTGAAATTGGTGGCTGATCCAATTCATTTTGTATGCTTTGTTTTGAAGAAATGTTAGAATATACTTGGGGGAACCAAATTAAAAATTAAGGCGTTGGACTTGACCTAAACTAATGTCGAGTTGTCGCCTATATTACACAAAATATGTGTCTGCAGTCTAGTTGGTAGTCTTGTAGGTAGTGTCGCTGTAGTTTAGTAGGTACTGTGCGGTTTATTAGACGTGAGTCCACGGTTCAAACTCCAGGGCAGACATCTCCAACAAAACGAAATATGAAAAATATTTCTTTGGCGACTTCCTCTCAGCAGATTTCTGGCAAAAACTCTGAGTAATAAAATAGCTATGAAAAGTTTCTTCAATATCTGTCGTTCGTCGACGATTTTAAACTGTAGGTCCCAACATTCATGTATAAAATTAATACACACAGCATAAGTGGTGTAAAATGATAGCTCGTAATCCTAATTGAAGGATTGCTTCCTTGTAATGACTAATTATGCATATACACTGGACAGCAAAAGTCTTAGTATGGCAATTTATTTTTCAATTTCATGAATTTTAAATTTGAAATTTAAATTTGTATAAAAAATTATAGTTTATATATTTATTTTATTAATTTCTTTCTGTTTTATTATAAAACAAATAATTTTTTAATGTTTTTCATAAAAAAAAGGAAAGTTTAAGATGACTTCATAGGTACCCCCAAGGAGAACCCTGAGAGCAAATTTAAAATTCAAAGGCCTAATATATGAAAATGTTATATCTTGTATTTAATAGAATATCCCTTAAGGTCAAGCACTCCATTTAACTCATTTGTAATTGAATATACGAGTTTTGTTTAGTGTTTTCTGGTGGCACCATGAGCAAGTTTTTCGGTTGACTTTTGTTTACGGTTTAGCGTTTACCGTAACCGTTCTTTCAAATGATCTCCTAAATACGGGACTTTGTGCAAGAGTATTAAGCCTGTGGGGTCTTTTTTGTTGTCAAAATATATTGCCGTACCAAAACTTTTGTTGCCCACTGTATGTGTATGTGTCTGTATATTCCAAGTTTAGTTGGAGAAGAAATTTGTTTTAAAATTCCAAAAATAGAGCATTACCATGTTCACTTTGGCATTTTCTATGCAAATATGGTTTATATTCACCGCATTCGAGATGTGTTTTGATCATGCAAAATTGCTTTTCAACGCCTACCAGCTAGAAAATTTTATTGCTCTTTGATTTTAAAGGAATCCTGCTAATTGCAAAGGTTTTCCATGGTCTTCTTGAGTTTTACAAAAGCCTTGATGAAGTTGTAGTCGCCATAGTTTAGTAGATAGTGTGTTGGCTTATTAGACGTGAGGCTGCGGTTCAAACCCTAGGTCAGTCATTTCATATAAAATGAAATACGAAAAATATTTCTACGATGACGTCTTCTCAGCAGAGTAAACAGAAATTGCTATGAAAAGTTTCTCAAAAATTTGTCGTTCTTCATGAAGTTATAGTCGCCGTAGTCCAGTGGGTAATGTGTTGACTTACTGGACGTAAGGTCGTGACCCAGCCCTGACATGTCGAGCAAAATATAATATGAGAAAATATAAAGAAATAGCAACGATAATAAAACAATCATGCAAAATATTTAAAGAATCTGTCGTTCGGATTGGCTTTATAATGTACACACAGTTACTAAATTATACGTACGGTTAAAAATTTAAGAAATTTAAGAAATTTTTTAACTAATCCGATTTCGTTGAAAATCTTTATAGTTTCCTTGATGTTAAGACGGTCTTTTGCATTGGTTAAGAAATTTCTGAAATTGAACTGAATTGTGGCCCTGCACAGGCCCACAAAGGTGTGCATCCGATTTACAAATTTCACAAATTACTGAACCAAAGCAAAAGACCGCCTTAAAATCGAAGAAAGATGCCAGAAAAATTATCATACGATTGTTGAAAAAAATTTGGAACATCTTCAGAATAAGCTTTTGTGAGCAGCTATAACAGCTCCGCAATATATGTCTATCAACTCGTTTGTAGTCCTACTATTGGATAATTTTGAAAAAAAAAATCGTCTGTTTGCACTCCAACATACCAAATAAGTTATCAAAGACATAAGCCATACTACAATGAATTTAATTTCTATCTCTCATTGTTACAATAATTTTTATAAAATATTTAACTAGTATGACAGTATATTCTAGTATAAGCAGACGAAATCAGTTCTAATTTATTATTTTTTTAATGTATTCTAGTAAATCCATAAAATTCAGAGATCAAACCTTATGGTTTTTATTTGAATTGGTTTCCTAAGTTTCTCTGTTAGATGACAGAGGCCCTGCATTATATCAAAATTATTTCATATTCATTTTCATTATTTGAGCTACTGTAGCTCATCGCTTAGTTGCCTGTTATATACTGTTTGTTTTTTTTTTCTTACTTACCGCTGCTCTTTAAAATTGTTTCCAAAAGCTTTTAATTTGTTATACTTTATTACTAAATTTCTTTTTCCTTTCTTTTAAAATTATTTAAAAATATAATTTTTCGTAAATACTTAATGACACACACTTAATCACACACACTAAATCACTCAATTGTTTATCAAATTTGCTGAGACTTTGACCTCAATTTTTCCAAAAATAAATTTCTTCTTCTCAAGTATTTTTAAATTGAATTTTAAAAAAACTTTTTCTTGCTCTCTTGTATAGTTTTTAAATAAAACTTTTGTTTGCAATTTAATTTCGTGTTTCTTTTTTTAATAAAAAAAGAACAGAACAGAACTTAATTTAAACGCCAACAAATTTATTTTATGTTTTGATTCTTTGTGAATTTTTGTTGTGCCAGTGATAACACACAAGAATTAAAATTATTAAAAAATTCTTTTTAATAATAATTCAAAAAAAAAAAAAAGAGAAGAAATAATAAATAACGAAAAAAAGAATGAATTGTAATAAGAATGAATTTAGAAGAGAAACAAAATCAACATTAAATACAGTAGCAAATATATGATGTTGAAGAGAAGAGATAAGGCACAGACTTTTTGAACACGAACTAAAAACGCCAGCACTGACTGGCTGGTTGGTAGCAATGGCAACAAAAAATCGTGAAGAACTTAAAACTCAAAGACTTGAAAAAGTAAGAAAACGAAACAAAAATTATTGGGTAAGGGCAACGATAAAGAAAATTGAGGGTTTTAAAGAATTGTAATAAATGGTTTGGAAGTAATAAATGACCCAATGAAGATGTAGGAAATAAAAGTTTTTCCTTGAACAACCTTGGTCAACCATTGTGACTTTTGTTTAAGAAAAGATCGTATTATGATATTCGTTACTAGGTTACTCAACTATAAAGTGCAAATTTATGTTCTAAGGAGAAACTATAGCTCGTCTAGGCCTGTTGATCAATTAGAAGTTCAAAAGAACTAAAAAATCTTTCCAATATTGATAGACGCTCAAACGTTCAGTACACAAAAAAATCTTAGACAAAAACCTCTCCATAATTTTGGATGACGCAGGCAATTGGCCTAGGAATTTCTTTTTGCAAAAGCACTTTTTAGGCAAACACCAGATCAGAGATTATTAAGGCGTAAAGAATAACACTTTAATCCAAATGGTGGACTTTATTTACTTCTGCTTCGAGGCAACAAAACTGAACGATTTTCTATTGCAAAAAACTTCTCTGTTGCTTAGTATTCAGCGAAGTTTTTGAAAATATTCGGAGTAACTAGCCATTGTTTAGTAGGGTGAACCGACAACTACTATATCTACTGACTCATATCAAACACAGATTCAGGCCAGCTTCCTTATTGTATGGTTCTATGCACGTATTTAATTAACGGCTTTAGTTAGGCAGATTTCTGGCAAAAACTCTGAGAGTAAATAAAATTGCCATGAAAAATGTCTCAAAAATCTGTCACTCGGAGTCGAGTTAAACTGTAGGTCCCACCACTCATGTATAAAATTAACACACACAACATAAGTGGTGTGAGAAACTAGGTCGTAATCCTGACTGAAGGGTTGTAATGACCAATTATGTATGTATGTATTTATGTAGTTAGGCAATTGAAAAATACATCATCTGGCCAATAGCCGAAACAAATCCTTTCGCAATGTGGTGTTTCTTACTATTTGAGTTAGAAATGTTCGACAATCATGGGTGAGATTGGTTATCATAAAGGTTATCATCCATGATTTATCAGTTGCTGTAGTATAGTAGGTATTTTATTGGCTTACAAGGTAAGAACTCATCGTTCAAATCCCAGCTCAGTCATCTTGAACGAAATATGATGAAATATTTCTTCGGCGACTGCCTCTCAGCAGTTTTCTGGCAAAAACTCTGAGAATAAAAGAAATTGACATGAAAAGTTTCTCAAAAAAATTGTCGCTCGACGACGACGTTAAACGGTAGGCCCTGCCAGTCATGTATAAAATTAGCACACAAGACATAGGTGATGCAAGAAACTAAATCGTAATTCTGACTAAAGGATTGTAATGGCTAATTAGGCTAGTTTAACTATTTTGAAGAAGCGGAATATCCATACTTGTTCCCATAAGAAGCATTGGGCTTTTGTTAAACTTTCAATAATCATGTTACTTCCGATAAATACGTGATAACAACTATTGTCACAGACCCTAGCATAATAGTGCTGATATCTGTCTATGTCTAAAAATAATACCTTTTGTAATTGTATGTTGTATTGTGTATTATTTTGCTAATTGATAATTCTACTATTTCTCTAGAGCTGGTCATTTCTGACCTTCTTACAATGTTGGCTGGTGTTTTCTAATATGAATAGAAGTCGCCGTAATCTAGTAGGTAGTGTGTTGGCTTATTAGACGTAAAGCCTGGGGTCGAGCCCCAGACCAGACATCATAACAAAATACAAAAAGTATTTCTTCGGCGACTTCCTCTCAGCAGATTTCTGGCAAAAACTCTGAGAGTAACTAAAATTGCCATGAAAGAGTTTCTCAAAAATCTGTCGTTCGGAGTCGGCTTTAAAACTGTAGCTCCCGCTACTCATTTATAAAATTAACACACACTGCATAAGTGGTGTGTGAAACTAGGTCGTAATCCTGACTGAAGGGTTGTAATGACCAATTATGTATATATGTTATCTAATATGGATTGTTTACAGGGCGATTGCAGTGTCTGGAAATCCATGATGAAAATTTTGTCGTCTTCACCCGGCTTTGAAACTAGATTCCTCGGGTTCATAGTCAAGAA
Organism: Sarcophaga subvicina; assembly: GCA_936449025.2. NCBI lineage: Eukaryota > Metazoa > Arthropoda > Insecta > Diptera > Sarcophagidae > Sarcophaga > Sarcophaga subvicina. The sequence continues at coordinate 99,427,812 of OW388083.2, read as the reverse complement.
CTTTAATACCATGCCAAGAATAATGAATAAAAAATACTTCGATTAAGAGAACCTGGCTGAAGAGACTTGTCTTGATATACTGTTCAATTTTTGATTGAGACTTATACGTGTAGATGACTACCACATTCAACTCATTGTGCGATGGCTATACACGGTTGCGAGGAAAATATTTTAAGTCTAAACGATGAGTCTGTGGCAATATTACACATGTGTGGTAGCAGGGTCTCCAAATTTCCCGCTGGGCAATGTGGCTTTCCGGAGGAGATTTAAAAATACTTAGCATCAAAGCCAAGTTTAAAATAACAAGAGTTTTTCGGATATTTTCTCTTATTCTTACTTATGCAAGAAGAGCTAATGACCTTAGAATTTTTCTATGATCTTGAGTTATACGAGTTTCACGCCGAAGTTTAGTAGACAGTGTGTTGGCTTATTAGACATGAGACCACGGTTCAAATCACAGGTCAGACAACTCCAACAAAACGAAATTCGAAAAAATATTTCTTCCGCGACTTCCTCTCAGAAGATTTCTGGCAAAACCTCTGAGTGTAAATAAAATTGTTTCCCAAAAAAATCTGTCGTACGGAGTTGACTTTAAATTGTATGTTGGTCCCGTCACTCATGTATAAAATTAACACACGCAACGTAAGTGGTGTGAGAAACTACGTCATAACCCTGACGATAGGGTTGTATTGACCAATTATGTATGTATCGCATAGTACATAGTCTTATCAAGTGCTGTTTTGCAAGTATTTAACTTTTTGGTATAAAACTACCAGCTCTTCCACTGGTATGCCTGCCAGTTAGTAACACAAATTATTCAACTGCCTGTCTTGTACATCAAAGCCCACATCAACCTCTCACGAAAATTGTTACTTAGGCCTTAGCGCCCAACGATGTGGAAATGAATAATGAATACAATTTGTAAATAAATTTCAGCAAACGAAACGAAAATTATTTATGCCCCTACCCAATAACACGGTTCATATAAGTAAATATTTATAAACCTTTAGAACTTTTAGAATTTATGTGTGCAGCTGTTCGTTTTTCGTCTTCTTTATTTTAAAAGGTAAAGAAAAATGAAAAAAATAAACAAAATAAATGAAAAAAATTAAGTGGGAGAAGAAGAATCAAAACCTCAAAACAGAAACAGGAATTGCCATACAGGACCCCGGGTTGGTTGGCTGAGCTGTTGGACTTGTGATGGAGCACAATAACAGGTGCTTAAATACAGAAGAAGAAGAAAAAAATTATTTTAATTTGATCAAGACATGATAAGAGCAACAAAGTCTTAAGCAATGGCGGTCTGTTGTTACCACGTACTTACAGTTGAAGGAAAATGAGAGCGAAAAAAAAATGAATCCAAGAAATATTTATTTTAAATGCCATTTAAATAAATTCGTTGTTTGGTTGTTTGAATCGCTTTTTTCCACGTTACTACGCTGCTCATCTACTTGGAGGAAGTAGAATTGTGGCATTTTTTTCTTAATTTTTTTATTTCATATTGTGGTTGAACAATGATAGCCGCAGAATAAAGTGACCACCCACTTAGCCAACAACTTGTTTGTTTGGGTTTTTTTTTGCTTCTTCAAGGGATACAAATCGTATTTATTTTCAGTTTCTTTGCAAGATTTTTATTTAACGAAAGAATTCATGCGAAAAAAAATTCTTATTTGTACCCACAATATTTTCTTTCGTGCTATTATGCTCGACTGCTTAAATATTAAGAACACCTTTTGCCAAGATTTATTATGTTTTCTTAGCTACGGTCTACAGCTGAAGAGCTGAAGGTAAGCTTGTTTAGAGAGGCTGTTAAGGCTGCTTCAGATTTATTTCTGCGTATGTGTATGAGATAATTTCTTTTTTTAATTTATTGTATTGTAATAAGATAAATTTTCCATAACTCCATGGTGGCTATACATCCCCTACTGCTACTGCTAAACAGAAGGCTAAATTTCAATCTTATCATCGTCATCATCATTTAATTTCGTTTTTAATTCGTAAGAGAGAGCTTAAATAACAAAATGCTTTGGAATTTAAATTGGTCATTACGAGAGCAAGATGAATGGCTTTTAATGAATAGGCCTGCCTGTTAATTTATTGATAAAGAAATTGTTTGTTTATGAGAAAAAAATAAATAAATAAAATGTGTAGGAAATAATACAGAATTACAGAAAACATGAGGCCTCCTTTCGGTCATATTATTTAAAAAAAATTAATTATTTGGGTTGTTAGGATACTTCCTTAGAAATATGTCTCTGAAAAACTGCCTTTAATACATACAACTTTTCTCAGTGGCATGAACATGGCGAAGATGAAGAGCAGTTTACCCATGTACTTCTGCATTTGAGATCAATAATGTCCTCTGTCCTGCCTTGAAAAAGGGAGACCCTACTATTTGCGCCAACTATAGGGTTCGCATATAAGGTTCTTACAGGCGTATTGTGTGAACGACTGAAGCCACTCGTCAAATCACTGATTGGACCTTATCAGTGCGGCTTCAGACCTGACAAGTCCACCATCGACCAGATCTTCACACTACGTCAAATCCTGGAAAAGACCCACGAAAAACAAGTCGACACACACCATCCTTTTGTCGACTATAAGGCTGCCTTCGATAGCCCCATAAGGGATCGTGTTTTTGCTGCAATGTCTGAGCTCGGTATACCTGTGAAGCTGATAAGGCTATGCAGAATGAAGTTGAGAAATTCCTGCAGCTCCGTCAAGGTAGGAATGGACCTCTCTGAGGCTTTTGATACCGTGCGAGGTTTCAGACAAGGCTACCCCTTATCATGCGACCTCTTCAACTTCGTCATGAAGAGTGTTCTGCGAAAGGCGGGAGTGCATCGCAGTGGCACTATTTTCCAAAAAAGTCTCCAGTTGCTTGCGTACGCTGACGACATTGACATCATAGGGCGTACTAAGCGAGATGTTATTGCTGCCTTTAGTGCTATTGAACGCGAGTCTACTAAGATGGGTTTGGCAGTAAATGAGGGCAAAACAAAGTATATGTTATCTACAGATTACGGCCGATAACTATACTTTTCATACAGTCAAGGACTTTATTTATCTCGGCTCCGCCGTTACCACCACAAATGATGTCAGTCTGGAGATTCAGAGCAGGATCACTCTTGCCAACAGGTGCTAATATGGTCTCAATAGGCAATTGAGTAGCAGAGACCTCTCTAGTACGACGAAACTAACACTCTGCAAGACGCTCATCCTACCCGTGCTTCTTTATGGCGCAGAGGCATGGGCCCTATTAAGTACTGATACAGCGGCCTTGAGAGTGTTCGAGAGAAAAGTACTGCGTAAGATCTTCGGTCCAGTACGAGTTGGCGATGATTTCCGCATCCGATACAACAGTGAGCTGTATGAACTCCTCAACGACATGGACGTTGTACAGCGCATTAATATCCAGCGGCTGCGCAGGCTCGGCCATGTCGTTCGAATGGAGGAGAATGCTCCGGCGAGACGGGTATGTGATGCGGAGATCTGCGGAAGTCGGCGAAGAGGACGACCTTGCATCCGTTGGAAGGACCAAATCGAGGAAGCCCTGTCATCGATTGGTGTGACCAACTGGCGTAAGTGCGCAAGAAGCAGAGGCGCCTGGAAGGATGTGTTGTGGCAGGCCGAAATCCGTTAATCGGGTTGTTATGGCCAATTAAGTAAGTAAGTAATGTAAGTCAGTAACGGTTAGTAGAAATAGCCTACAAGGCTACCTTCAGGTCATTAAAGGATATGTGCGTTTGCCCTGAGGGTCTTGATATCTTTAAAGCAGAGAGTGGTACGGTTGGGAGGTATATTTTTATCAAAATTATTGCTTATGGTGTCAATGATTATTTCATTCGAGCTTTCGTATGTATTTAACCGTAGATCGAGCTTAAAAAAAAAATTCATAATTCTAGCTTATGTATCACTTTTGCTACATACTTTTAGAACATGGAATTGTCACGATTATTGATAGCTTCTGTTAAAAAATTTAAATATTTTAATTCATTTTAATAAAACTATTTATTTAATTTTATTACATTTTATTATCACTTTTATGAAATTTGCATCAAAATTTTGACATGATACATATACATACGTTGGCTTGTTTTTTTACGTAAAAATCAAGCACTTCATGTCAGTTTGGTTTTATTTCTTTCTAAATGGTAATAATTTGACATCTAACATCCTACTTTGTGGTGATTTAAAAGTTTCCAATTGCTTAGATAGAACAGCTTATTGTCACTCGCATCAGTAACCCTCTCAGTTGAGGGCTGACTAAAACCTGATGGTACAAACCATTCTTGTGATTGGTTAAAAATATCATGTGAGGTAAAAAAGTTTCCCGTTGCAATAGAACATCGATTATGTCAATAACAATTTTCTCTCTTTGATTCCTCACTGGGTTCCCGGATACGGGTCTCCCCAAATACTGCTGTAAGTAGTTGATATGCACGTAGCATGTACTTGAATCTAAAACTGCCAATTCGACTTCGGTGGACCACGAAATTTATAACGACCATCAAATTCAATTAGTTACTACTCTACAGCGACAAAATAAAATATTAGTTGAAAAAGTAAAAAAAAAAAACAAAAGGAAAGAAAACATAATTCAATACCAAGCATTACTGCGTAAATCTCTTTATGAACCTTGATTTATATAAATATCCTTATGTTAATTTCCCTAACAATCACTTTAAGTATTCCATCATTAAGTATCAAATTTCAGTTAAAATCGCTGGAGGTAATTTTCATTTTCCACAATAAAACTAAAAAGTTTTTGAATTCTATTGCTAAAAAAAAACATTAATCTGAGATGAAAATATAACAAAAAGGAACATAAAAACATAAGCATCATTATTTAAATATATTTTCTTTAATTTTCTTACCTTTTAGGCGAACAAAAAATTGAATTATTAAAAATATTAAAAAAAGGATATGTGGGCTGCTCTAAAAGTATGATAGCTAATCCCAAACTATTTATACAGTATTATTTCTTATATAAAACTACAAGTTGTGTGATAAAAGTTTCATAAAAATGGTTAAAATTTTCTAACAAAAAATTAAGATAAATATGTATATATTTTTTTTAGAAAAAAAAATTTTCATTCGAATTTCAAAAAAAGACTTTAAGCATGATTAAAGGCTGGAAGACTTTCTGCTTATATTACGAAAAGGCGTAATAGGTGTAAATATATTATTATTAAAGCGAATGATTCTGTTATCTCAGACGTATGTACGTAGTTGACCGAAATATTATCATCTGTAATAAAACATGGGACGAAACACATTTTTCTAGTGTTTGTCTGGCACGTGAGATAAGAAAGAAAGACTCTAGAAGATTTCAGGAAACAGCTGCTAGCAATCTGCGTGAAAATTGGTAATATTTTTTCATCCGAAACTACTAAAGGCAGTTTCTCTTGTTCCAAGTAGTACCATCTTTGGCGATAAACATCCTGTTGTCATGTTTGTTGCTGCCAATACTTTCTTCAGTTCATAAGACGAGCTTCTATTTTCTTCTTCTTCAAAGTCTTTAGCAGCAGGAATATTACATATATAATTAATATATAATCGGTTATTACAACCTTTCATTATAAATTGGAAATGTCTGACCTGAGTTTTGACCCTTGGTTTCATGTCTAATAAGATAACACGGTACATACTAGACTACGACTGCTTCAATCAATATCAAGAATAGAAAAATCATTCTTTTCACTTTCGTTCCACTTTTAACTTTTAATTCTTTCTCAAAAACCATAAATATTGTATTAATTACGATAAAACTTCACAAAATCTTTTAAATCTTAAATAAATTACATACACAAGACCAAAGATCCCTTAAAAAGTCGTATGCATTAGAAATGATACATAAGCCAGAATTACGAAGTTTTTATATTTGGTAACTCCTGTCTGAAATTTTCTTTTTTTATTTTGTTTAAAATAATGCCGATAACAATACTAACAAATTATAAAAATATCAGGCATCTAACTTTTTACGAATTAAAGTTATATCGTGTCAAAAATTGAAATGTATCATTTATGATACAAAGCTCGATCTACGGTTAATAATACTGATGGGATATCTTACATTTTTCCTACTGAACATTGCTATTTAAATTCGAATATTATCTACACTTTTGAGCTAACAAATAATCATTTATTATAAGTCTTCAATTATAAACATCTGTAAACATCTACAGCTTAAACTCATCACTTACGGGGGGCTAAACGATTCCGAAATAATGATTTTGAAACCAAATCGTATGCGATATTGGCCTACCAATAATGTAATGTTCTGATTTTCGTAGCACAATAAAAGCCTATCCAGAATTTACCGAAGTCTATCTCTAAGATAGATAATCCATAATCCAGGCTTCTTAGACGAGAGCTCATGGTTCATACTCTAGTTTAGACATTTCGAAGAAAACGAAACATTAAAAAATATTTTTTCGGCAACTTTCTCTCAGCAATCTTTTGGCGCAAGCTCTGAGAGTAAATTGCGATGAAAAGTTTCTTAAAAATCTATCATTCATAGTCGAAATAACATTCACACAACATGGGTGGTGCGAAATGCTGGGTTATAATCCCGACTAAAGGCTTGTAATGACTAATTAAGTCAATAAGAAAGTAACGGGTGATTTTTTAGCTATTATCTGTTTGGCAACACTGGTTTAAACAGCTCACGCACGTTTCGTGTTTTGTTTCACTGTCAAACATCTGCAGTTTGGTCTATAATTTAACCATGAATCGTCTTACAAACGAACAACGCTTGCAAATCATTGAATTTTATTTACAAAATGCGTCCTCTGTTAAGAAAGTTTATCGCGCGCTTCTTCCATTTTATGGTCAGTTTAATCGACCCACTGAAGCGGCTATTCGGGCTATTGTGACTAAATTTCGCACCAAATTTATATTGTTGGACATTAAACCACCAACACGCTTACGTAGAGTGCGAACTGAAGAAAATATCGCAGCTGTATCGGCCAGTATTTATGATGACCATCAATTATCGATTCGTCGCCGTTCGCAGAATTGGGCCTCCGTTACTCAACAACGTGGAAAATTTTGCGGAAGGATTTAGGTGTGAAGCCTTTCAAAATACAGCTGGTGCAAGAATTGAAGCCGAACGACCTACCACAACGCAGAATTTTTGGTGAATGGGCTCTTGGAAAGTTGGCCGAAAATCCACTTTTTATCGAAAAATTGTGTTCAGCGACTAAGCTCACTTTTGGCTCAATGGATACGTAAATAAGCACAATTGTCGAAGCATTGCAAAAGCTACCAATACATCCAGAAAAAGCACAGTTTGGTGCGGTTTATGGGCTGGTGGCATCATTGGACCGTACTTCTTCAAAGATGCTGCGAATCGTAACGTAACTGTGAATGGTGAGCGCTACCGTGAGATGATATCCAACTTTTTTTGCCCAAAATGCAAGAGCTTGACTTGCATGACATGTGGTTTCTACAAGACGGTGCCACATGCCACGCAGCACGCGTAACAATGGACTTATTGAGAGGCGAGTTCGGTGAACATTTTATATCACGTTTGGGACCGGTCAATTGGCTGCCTAGATCGTGCGATTTAACGCCTTTAGACTATTTTTTGTGGGTCTATGTTAAAGCTCATGTCAATACAGACAAGCCCGCTTCAATTGACGCATTGGAAGACAACATTGAAGCATTTATTCGTAAGATACCGTCTGAAATGTTGGAGAGAGTGAGCCAAAATTGGACTAAGCGGATGGACCATTTGAGCGGTCAACATTTACATGAAATAATCTTCAAACATTAAATTATATGGACCGTATTATCGATTCAAATAAAGATTTCATGAATTTTTCTGAATTCTGTGTTTTTTTTTTAAACTTTTCCTATAGCTTTTAAAAAATCACCCATTAGTAGATTTATTGACTGCTGAAATCGGTGCATATGATCTGAGAGTACTTGTTTCTTCTTCAATTAAAGCTTTTGACATTTGACATCACACAATATTCGATCAAGCGTCGGATTTGCCATTGTGCTCAATGAATGCTTACTTGAAGTCGCCGTAGTCTCATAAGTAGTGTGTTGCCTAATTAGATATAAAGCAAGGGTTCGAGGCCCAGGCCAGATATCAAGACCAAATACAAAAAGTATTTTTTCGGCAACTTCCTCTCAGCAGATTTCTGAAAAAAACTCTGAGAGTAAATAAAATTGCCATGAAAAAGATTCTCAAAAATCTGTCGTTTGGAGTCGACTTTAACCTCTAGGTCCCACCACTCATGTATAAAATTAACACACACAACATAAGTGGTTTGAGAAACTAGGACGTTGTACAATGGGTCAATTCGACCTCCGGGTACTGTACTTGTCTTAATTGATAAGTACAGTTCCTCTAACCTAACCTAACCTAGTGCTTATTAGCTTCAATTCAAGAAAGTGTCTTAAAAAATTAAATCTTCTGAGAACGATTGAAACAGTTCCTAGCTAAGCACGACCAGTATCAAACGGTCAAACTATCGTATCTCAAATGTAAACAGTTTTTTCTTTTTCTTTTCTTAAGTGGTAACTCACTGTATGTCCGTTTTTGATTTCAACTATTTTAGACAATCCTTTATATTTACAATTAAAAGAGACAATAAGTCTGTAGCTTATTGGACTGTAAGACATTAGCGCAAATACCAGTATAAACAAACTGTAAAGTGTGCCTGAAGATAAAACTAGGAAATAGTGTTGTTACCAAGTAAAATGCGCATAAAGGTCCGATTAGCCGAACGTAACGGAATGTGTAGGTTAGTTTATAGCATAAGAAAATAATACAAATTCTTACTGAAATTTTATTACGGTTCGGTAATCGTTCTCATTGCCTTTCGTTTGCTAGAAACATATGTACGTTTAGTGAACGTTTGGCTAATTCTACCAGGTCCAATTAGCAAAACGTGTACGGAACGTAACGGAACGTGTACGTTCGTTTATAGCATACAAAAATAATGCAAATACTTACAGAAATTCGATAACAGTTCGAAGTTGCCTTTTACTTACTAGAAACGAATCTACGTGCCGTGACTAATTCTACCATAAATTGCCTTTAATTTTACATTTAAGAAAATATTTCTACTCGAGACTATTTATCAAGCAATTTTACTCTTAAATTTAATTTCATTACAACGGAGTATGAAATTTTGTTGAGACTTAATTTTATATTTCCGTTTACAAATTTTAATTAAAACTTTTAAGGCCATTAATCCTATAATAACGGAAGACAAACAAACAAAAATCCCATTTAATTTAATCCTGAAACATGGAAAATTCAAAAGATACAAGAAGGATTCAAATGACGCCAAAACCATTAAACAATCAAATAAAAAAATTTCGGAAAATAATTTTTGATTTACAAATCAAATCTTAAATATATGTTTTTTGATTAAGTCCTGATGTTTTCCTAGGTGGGGGAATCTTCTTTTCCAACTAACAGTGGGCATTAACAAGCGCTCAATGGAAGATAATGAAAATTAAAAACCCAACCACAACCACATTTAAGTACGTAATCTTAGGTTGTCGTCCTAAAACCATCATCTCTTAGAGACAAATTTCGCAAACCAATGTTATTTTAAGCTTTTGGTCTAAGAAAATTGAAAGTATCGCTCAAAGAGCTGGGGTACATACTACAATTTAAGCCAAAAACAATAGCAAAATGACAGCCATTATCACAATGTTTTTAACAAGAAATGTTTTGTTTGCCATACAATTTAAAACAATGACAACGATAGCAGCAACAGCAACAGCAGTTCTTTTAAAAGATAAGAACAATTCCCTCCAAAAAACAAAAAAAAAGCGAGGAAAAAGTGTCCTAGTGAAAGTGTAAGGGAATTAGAAAAACGTTAAAAGAAAAAATTTAAAACAATTTCTTGCAATTTATTTTAACACACACCTCGCTTAGGAACCATCCATTAAAAGACATTTGCTGGTTGGGTTTCCTTTTTCTTTTCATTTCCATTCATTCAACGTTTAATCTTTGGAACGCGATATCATCATTGCTTTTAAGTGGTAAGTGGTGGTGGTTGTGTTGGCGTGGCGAAAGTGGAAAATTGTTGAGACGTTGTGTTTTCCACAGTAATAATGAGCGTGTTGAGATAAAACTTATGTTTGTCTTTCGTTTCGTTTCGTTTCAATTTCTCTTATCGTTGTTTTCGCTTTGCTTGTTCCCTTTCATTATTTTAAACACACTCCTCCTTTTCTTGTTCTACGTGGGCATATGTACCACACATACAGAAGTATGTGTTGCATGTCTTCTGTGTTGCATATCCTTCATATATTCATGTGAAGCATTTAAGCGACCTATAATCATGTGTTACATCACCCAGTTTGTATTACAGATTGTTAGTCAGATTTTGTTTTTCGTAAATTAAATGGTAAACGGGGAAAACAAATTTTCTTTTTTCAGTTTTATGGGGTTTGTTTAGTTTTGATTTTAAATGCCTATTTAGCGGAAAAGTTTAATTGGCTATAGGAGGTGAAAGTCTCAACATAAATTGATTTTAGCAGCAATTGTTTATCAATTTCATGAATCTTAGATTTTGTTCGACTTCTAAATGTAAAAAAAATTGTTAGTTTTTCTTATGAGAGGGCTATTTATCGAACATTAATTGATTGCCTATCCCTTTGACTCTTATGACCAAAATTAGTAGTACCAGCTTGCCTAGCCATATTTGGAATATTTTTGGAATATTTGTCTCATGTCATTGGAAGTAACCTGCCCAAAAGCACGCGTCTTTCAATTCAACAGCATGTTGGCAGCTCGCCGTAGCCCAATAGGTAGTGCGTTGGCTTATTAGAGGTGAAGCCACGTTCAAACCCCAGGTCAGACAATGAAAAAAGGAAAAAAATTTTCTTTCAGCAGTCTTCTGTCCAAAAATTCGGAGAGTAAATATAATTGACACGACACAGTTTCCTAAGCCACAGCAGCCCTTAAAGTTAGGTTAGGTTAGGTTAGAGGACGTGTACTTGTCAATTAAGACAAGTACAGTACCAGGAGTTCGAATTGACCCATTGTACAAAATCCTAGTTTCTTGCACCACTTATGTTGTGTGTGTTAGTTTTATACATGAGTGGTGGGACCTACAGTCGACTCCGAACGACAGATTTTTGAGAAACTTTTTCATGGCAATTTTATTTACTCTCAGAGTTTTTGCCAGAAATCTGCTGAGAGGAAGTCGCCGAAGAAATATTTTTTGTATTTTGTCTTGATGTCTGGCCTGGGGCTCGAACACTGGCTTTACGTCTAATAAGCCAACACACTACCTACTAGACTACAGCTACTTCAAAAAAGTTAACAGAGGCTACGCCATCGGTTAAGTTCAGCCTGATTTATGCATCAGAGTCATGAAAAATTTGACATTTCGCAGTGGGCAGTGAAACCCTGACTGGCATTCGAACGATGTTTTATTTCATTTTAGTGGCCGTAGTCTAGAAGGTAGTGTGTTGGTTTATTAGACCGGAGTCCACAGTTCAAACTCCAAGGCAGACTCCTGCAACAAAACGAAATATGAAAAAATATTTCTTCGGCGAATGCCTCTCAGCAGATTTCTTCCAAAAACTCTGTGAGTCAATAAAATTGCCATGAAAAAGTTTCTCAAGAATGTGTTGTTTGGAGTTGATTTTCAATAGTAGGTCCCCACCATTCATGTATAAAATTAACACCCACAACATAAATGATGTGAGAATCTAGGTTGTAGTCCTGAGTGAAGGATTGTAATGACGAATTATGTATGTATGTATGTATGTTGGCGCACCAGATCCAGTTCTTTATTGTGTCGTGTTCTAAATTCTTCGTTCTCGCATAATAAATCGGAGCCTTTGTATGACGAATACTCCTTTTAAAAATCCGTACAAGTTTCCTGTCGGCAAGCCTAATATCTCAATAGGAGGACCAACGCAGAAATTCGATATCAGAGTATATCGTTTGGTGATATACGCATATTTATTGATAGTATAGCGGCCATTAGATCCCTATAGAAAGTTTACATCTGAGATTGTCAAAGAATACCGGGTGTATCTAGAGAAGACAGCAAGACATTCGACGGTTACACTCATTTGGATTCCTGGAGATTGGGACAATGACGGTAACTACAAGGCCGATGCACTTCTAAAGCAAGCACAGAGGATCGTCAACTCTGCAGAGAGGCAAATAAATTGTCTCACAAAAACTTCATTCATAGTTAAAGATGAGATGAGATAATGAACCCACTTGCAGTGACACCAGACAGATCTGGCCGAACACACATAAATATATACATACATAATTTGTGATAACAATCCTGCAGTCAAGAATACGTCCTAGTTTCTTACACCACTTATATTGTGTGTTAGTTATATACGTCAGTGGCGGGACCTACCGTTTAAAGTTGACTCCAAACCACAAATGTTTGTAATTTATTATCTCTCAAAGTATTTGCCAGAAATAAGCTGAGAGAAAGTCGCCCAAGAAATATTTATAAAAATGTTCGTTTGTCTATTAAATCAACAATCTACCTACTAGACTACGACGACTAGTAGGATATATGCAGAACAGAATTTGCATTGAACATAACAAGATTTTATCTAAGGAACTTTATAGCAGTTACAAGAGAGCACGGGGCTTTAGATGCTCACGCCAAGAGACTTATAACAATTTCTGCAGAAGCTGCAACGATGAAGAAGAAGATGAAACTACAGAACATATTATCTGCCATTGTCCAGGGCTTATGAACCTAAGAAGCTGAATTCCTTGACACCCAGAATTTAGTGAAAAACATGTCTAGCCAAAGGCAATTTGAGAAATATCTACACCTTCACAGGGTTCTCGTTATAGTTGAGAGATGCCAACGAGGAGCAGTATTTACAGGGCGGAATAAAAAATATCAATGTTACAACGGAACCTTATAGGACCCAAGTGAGCTGCACCCTATGAGGCTGCTGCCAGTTTAACCTAACCTAACCTAACCTTAATAGGTTTTCTAGGTTTTAAATCATTGTCTGATAACAAAACATATTTAAAGGCCTTCTAGGGCACTTATGTTATATTGACCAGCATGACTAAGAATTAAAATTGAAAATTCAACAAGGGTGACTAAATTAATCTACCACTGCTATTGCTGCTGCTCATCAAGCAACCACTTGTAATGTCCTAATGATTCCCTATTAACTGTGGAGTAACTGGCTTAAAAATATTCATGCATTTAAATGAAGATTCAATCTAGTTTTTAATTTAATGAGCGAACAATCCAAAGAGGTATCCTTATAGTGAATTATTATTAAAAAAAATATAATAATAAATGCCACTTAAATTCCCCTAATCTATGGAAATATTGTAGAAGAGAGAGAGAAAAAAAACGAAATTTAATTTCAATTAAAATACCAGCCAACAATATTTTTTTTTTCTTTTTACCAGCATAATTTATAGCTTTATGAGGAATTTTTGTTGCCAGCGTTTAATTTTATTTCATTTCCAATTTTCTTACAATTTTTTTCACTTTTTTCTCTTTCTTTCTTTATTGCAGAGTACAAAATCTTGATTCAATTGTACGTGTCGCCGACCGTGATCTACCGGTGGTGAATACCAGAGGTGATGTTCTATTCAATTCGTGGAAGGGCATATTCAATGGACAGGGTGGCTTCTTTTCACAGGCGCCACGCATTTATAGTTTTAGCGGTAAAAGTGTGTTAACAGATCCAATGTGGTAAGTGCACAGAGACTCTTGTATTATTATTATAACGGTATTGCTGTTGTTGTTATTGCCAATATTAAACATTCACCCTCTGCTGCTATACAGCTTTATCAGCCATATTTTAGTGGCTGTGACTGTATAAGAATGTCTAAATATTTCAGTAGCAAAAACCAAGAAAATATGTTTCTTCCATAAATTTTGGGTTTTCTTAGAAAAAAAAAAATAAAAAAAACACACGAAGAAATTACAAGTATTTGCTGGTAATCTAAAGCAGTTCATACAGCATCGTTATTAAGGAAAAGGAAAACGTTATCGTGAACAAAAATACAAAAAAAAACATACGAATTGAAATTGAAATTAAATCCGTATTTGTATGTTTTAGAAGGCGAACATATTTTTCTTTTTTTAATTATTTGGTACGCGCAGCAAAGCAAAATGTTCCTATTGTTCGATTTCTACTTGTTTTTCTTTTTTATTATTTTTTTTATTTATTTCTCCTGCAATATTTTATTTCCATTTCTTCTTGTTTTTTTTTCTGTGTTTTTGGTTTTAATTTTCTTGTATGTTGCTTTTTAAAGAATGTTGTACTTTAGCATTAAGCCATGTAATTACGTTGGATAAACAATACAAGTATTGTTATAACAACTACAACAATTATAACAATAAACAAAACAACAGCAACAACAACAATAATAATAACAATAATAAAAACAATAACAACAACTTTAAGCCATTGTTCAAATAACAACATGAAAAGAGAGAGCGAGGGAGGGAGAAAGAGAAAGGAAACAAATGAACAAGTTGTGCCCTTTCAAATATAATTTGATTTTGGTCACTACGGTACAGTGGTTACCAGAATGCCGAAAAGTATTAAAACTTTCTAACCTAGCTTTCATGTGCTCCAGATCCCAATATTTAGGGAACGACACACTATACCAGACATAATCCACCTCAGAGAGGTCGACTGATTAAGGAAGTGAAGAAAGCTGGCAGAAGTTAGATTTGAAATTTTCAGAATCATTTGGAATATCCCAATCTATAAGGCTATGGATCAGATCAGTACATTTTCAGCAGATTTCTGGCCAAAAAAAATTTTTAAAAATAAATAAAAATTGCACATGAAAAAGTTTCTTTAAAAATCTGGCGTTCGAAATCGACTTTAAATTGTAGGTCCCGCCACTCTTGTATTAAATTAAAACACACAACATAAGTGGTGCGAGAAACTAGAGCGTAATCCTGACGGAAGGATTATAATGAACAATTATGCATGTGTGCATGTATGTATGTACACGGCTGCGGAATTAGTGCAGCATATTTCAGGCGCAAGTGTCGGTAATACAGGCTGTGCTGAAAAATTTTTGCGGGTAAAAATCTGCCCAAGTGGAAAGTTACCATGCTTTCCGATAGCCAGGCGACTGTCAGAGCACTTATTTCTAATATACAGTATTCGACTGTCGCAGATATCTCAACGAAGAAGCGGATTGATATGATGTTTTGTGTGACATGGGTACCCTGGACATAGGGACATTACGGGTAACTGCAAATCTAATGAACTCTCTTATGAATTCACGATACAGGAAATCTTTTTGGGAACTTGCAAGTGTATAATTGACAGTGCAATCGTGTACTTCGTCAACAAATGTTGGGCGACTTCGGACATGGGGAGAACAGTGCATAAAATCTTTCCAAGGCTGGAAAGAAAAAACACGGCAGCTCTGCGTCCACTTTCTCTCAGCAGTCTTCTGGTAAAAAGTGCCCATAAATAAAAATAGCCATGAAAATTTTATTAAAAATCTGTCGTCGACTTTAAACTGTAAGTCCCGACATTTATTGAATAAATTAACACACACAACATGTTTGGTGTGGGAAGTTAGGTTGTAATCGAGACTGAAGGTTTGTAACGACCAATTAACTAAGAAAGCACTTATTCTGGGTTTTTTATTTAGAATATGAGCAGTAAAGCCAGGGTTCAAACCACAGGCCAGACATTAAACAAAAGACAAAAAGTATTACTTCGGCGACTTCCTCTCAGCAGATTTCTGGCAAAAATTCTGAGAGTAAATAAAATTACCATGAAAAGTTTCTCAAAAATCTGTCGTTCGGAGTCCCGCCACTCATGTATAAAAATTAACACACACAACATAAGTGGTGTGAGAAACTAGGTCGTGATCCTGACTGAAGGGTTGTAATGACCAATTATGTATGTAGCTTTACAGCTCAGGTCTTACGACTGTTGCATATACAAAAGTGGCACAGTTTCTGAATAAAAGCAAAAATATCAGATGTTTAATTTCCTCCCATATAATAATTAGTGCAATGTCATTTCTTAAGCTTGCTCTGACTGGCCTTCATACAAAATTCAAAAACTTTTTTGTTGAATGAGCTCTGTCGCTGAAATTAACTTTTCAATAGAAACACATTGCCAATACGGCACGAATTTCAGTAATGCTGATTATTTTTTAGTCTATTCATGGCGAAATGGTTAGCTAACGTGGTTATTTTTTGGTATTGCCGCATGCCATGAACCTTTTAATGCTAAATGCTACCATGTTTCGCCCATTGATTAAATTTTAACAAAGAATTGTTTCACTTTCCCCGACATTCTATAGCCAGCATATCTACCTCATCAAATTGTTTCCTGATAGAAATACAACAAAATGTGAAAAATTCTGTCTTTCAAGCAGCGCTACATTCTTCAGTGTGAACGGCATAGTGTTTAGGTGTAATAGTATTCAGAATCAATAAGCCAGCTAGAGATTGACAGTCTTATTCGATTGTTTTTAGAGAGTTTCTTTGAAATCAAACAAGAAATCCTTTGGCATTATATTGCTTCGAATTGATTTTTACAGCCATTCCATACCACTGTCTTCGTTATTGGAATATTCCTTTGGAATTACTTTTTTAAGAATTTGAATTCATTCCTTGTCTTTTTAATAAGAATTGTTTCTATTGTGCTCGTATTCTTGTGGCTTAAACCACAAAAACAAGATAAAATTCATTGTTTCAATTGTATTTCATTTATTTCGTGTTTTTTTTTTATTTTTCTTTCGTTCGTTCGTTTATTTCCGTTTTTCATTTAAAAATTTGTTGTATTTCCTTTCGACTCCTCGCTATTCTATAAAAAAACAACGAAAAAATTTAAGTGGCTATCAATTCTATGGGCATTATTATTAAAGATACCCCCACATACCCATACAAACCTAATACACATACATAAACATGCCTGCCAAACTTACATATACATACACTGTTATGTTATGGTATTTGCTTACATTTACACTACAGCGGTAGCTATGCCACGAGTCCAAGTGGATATTTTTCTTTTTTTTTTGTGATTGTGATTGTACTGTGCACACTTTGCCATGACCCAGTGAACCTTTTGTACTCTTAACAAAACAAAAAAAATATAAAAAAACTGAAAATAACAATTGCTTGTAATAAAAATTGGTCTGCCTGCCTCTGATGATGATGACGTTACAAACGTTATTTCGAGGTCATTTCAAATGAAAGCGCCTACTGCAGCAGTAACTTCTAAGGCCCTTGGGGTACAAGCATTTAATTTTAAGCCCGTAAATGTTTTTGGAGTGTGAAACCTTTTTATTAGTCGAACAATTAACATTTTTTCTCTTCTGGGTGTGTGTGTGTAGATTGAATATTAAATGAAAGGAAGATTTATTGAATATTTTTAATGGTTGGGGTCGTATAAAAATAAAAATTTTTTGAAAAAATTACAAATAATTACAGAGTAATGGTTTATTAAATAAACAAAAAAAAAACGAAAAGAAAAAACAACAAATATTTTATTATAATAGAATTAAGAAAAGATAAATTATTTCGCATTTTATTGTTGCGTATTGTAACTCGGCCTAATAAAAACATGATGAATATGAGAAATATGATGTCGTAAAATAATTGGTTATTAAATGTGCTTTATTTTATGAATTAAATTGAAAAAATAAAATCATATCTTTTGTTATTTTCCATCATTACAATAATATTTTATTTAATTTTTAAGCTGAAAATTTAGTTTAAAAAAATAGAAAATTAGGGGTTCATGTGACTTATAATAAAACAAAATTATTAACAATTCATAATTCGTCTTTACCACATGACAGTTTTGTTACTTTACATCGAAATCGCCTCTCGTCTTTATTTATTTATTAATTACAATTGAATTACAAATTATATTATGGTGGTTGTCGTAGGCTAGTGGATAGCATGTTGGCTTATTTGACATGAGACCACAGTTCAAACCTCTTCGAAATATGAAAAACAATTTTCTTCGGTGAATTCTTCTCAGCAAATTTTTGGCAAAATTTCGGAGAGTAAAATTGAATTGAAAAGCTTTAAACTGTATGTCCTGCCACTCTTGTTGTCGTTTAGCGAGGATTGAAGTCGCCGTAGTCTAGTAGGTAGTCTGTTGGCTTATTAGACGTAAAGCCAGGGTTCGAGCCCCCGGCCAGACATCAAGACAAAATACAAAAACTATTTCTTCGGCGACTTCCTCTCAGCGGATTTCTGGCAAAAACTCTGAGAGTAAATAAATTGCCATGAAAAAGTTTCTCAAAAATCTGTCGTTCGGAGTCGACTTTAAACTGTAGGTCCCGCCACTCATGTATAAAATTAACCCACACAACATAAGTGGTGTGAGAAACTAGGACGTTGTACAATGAATCAATTCGACCTCCGGGTACTGTACTTGTCTTAATTGACCGGTACACGTCCTCTTACCTAACCTAACCTTAGTGAGGATTACAACCTTGCTTTTCACACCGCTCATGTTGTGTGTGTTAAATTTTTATCCATGAGTGGCGAGACTTACAATTAAGTGCTGAGTTTGAATGATAGATTTAGAAAGCTTATTAGGAAAATTTTATTTTTACTCCAGAGTTTTTAGCGAATACTGTTGACAGCAAGCCGCTGACGAAATATTTGTTCATATTTCCTTTCGTTCGAACCTAATTAACCAAGGCGACTTCACTGCCTTCTCTTTCTGCTCTGAAAAGAAATGTTAGACTCTCGTTCTTTACCTATAACTATCGCACAGTATACCTTTAGTTCTTGTATAAATTTATAATTCTTACTTACTTTGGATGAAATAACATATTCCGAGCGCCCTCTTCAGCATACTTTTTCAAGCAAGTTGTCGTCCAGTCCTGATATTATCACAGGCTTGTTTTTGTGCACAACTCTTCACATATTCCCACAAAGTATTGTGTAATGAGGTTAAATAAAATTATTTTGGCGCCAAAAACTTAAAACTAATCACTTCTCATGAGGCAACAATTTGATACGGTTACCAAAATGCAAAGCGTGGTGGTGGTAATGTAGGTGTTTACTAGCAGCAGTTATACAAACTAGTATGGGATCTAGGGATCTCAGAAAAAATATGTCTTTATGGTTTAGCGACCATTGACATTAAAAGGCGCTGTCAACGGGTTAATACTTAAAATTGTTCGACTACGACTGTGTTTTATTGCTCAACAGCGCAGTAACTTACTCATGATAACTCACTCCTCGATGCTCTATCGGGTCCGCCATCTAACGTTTTTTTTCAACTAGTGCTTATTTCGTGAGTGGTAACACTTAGATCATATCTGATTTGACAGATAATTAGTTTTATCCTTCCGCTGAACACATATGGTTGTGTATACATTTGAACAACGCTGGGAAATATTGCGATATTACTTTGAAAATCATGGTAATGTTGCAGAATGTCTGCGAAAATTGCGTACGAATCTTGGAAGAAGAGAAGCACCGTCAGCACCGTATGTTCGTTATCTTGTGAAAAAAGTGAAAGAAACTGGCATCCTCATCGATAAACCAAAGCGTGAAAAGCCAAAAAAAGTGCGTACACCCGAGAATATTGCTGCTGTGACAGAAAGTGTGCATGAAGCGCCATCAACATCAATTCGCCGTCGTTCTCAACAATTGAACATTTCGGAGACATCATTGAGACGAATTTTGCATAAAGACCTTGGTATGATGCCATACAAAGTCCAAATGGTTCATGAGTTGAAGCCAATTGACCATCCAATGCGTTTTCGCTTCGCTAAATGGGCCTGCGCTCGACTTACAGAAGATGTCGATTTTGGCAAAAAAAATCATCTTTTCATCAGATGAAGCTCATTTTGATCTTGGCGGGTATGGGCACAAAAAACCCGCACGCATACATTTAAAAGCCGATGCACCCAAAACGAGTCACTGTTTGGTGCGGATTTTGGTCCAGAGGCATAATTGGGCCATTTTTCTTCGAAAATGTGGAAGGAGTGGCCGTTACAGTCAATGGCGATTGTTATCGGGCCATGTTGAACGAATTTTTGTTCACAAAAATTGAAGAGGAGGATATTGGCAACATTTGGTTTCAACAGGATGGCGTTGTCACACAGCCGAAGCTACAGTCGATGTTTTGCGCCTTGTTTTTGAAGATCGCATTATCAGCTGCAGAGCTGATGTCATTTGGCCACCTCGGAGCTGCGGTTTGACACCGTTGGACTATTATTTGTGGGGTGCCCTCAAAGATAAGTGTTACGCCGACAAGCCAGAGACAATTGACGCTTTAAAGGACAATATTCGTGACGCCATTGGTGAAATACTGCTGCTCACAATAGATAATGTGCTTTAAAATTGTACCGATCGTTTAGGCTACTGCATGGCCAGCCGAAACACCCATTTGAATTAAAATTATTTTCCATTATTAACCGGAAGGATTGTACTTTCAAATAAAAATAGAAATTTGACAAAATATTCAGTAGTTTTTTTTTAAAGCATTTTAAAAAAAAAAATTATTTCGGCGGACCCTAGGATGGATTATAATTTAAAATTTCTTCATGTAAGAAACTGAATCGCTGACTGAAGAGTTGTAATAGAACTGCATACAAACTTTGTATTGGTACATTTTGGAAGGCAGCCTAAGTGTGTATATATGGAATCAGAAATGCTTGAAACTTTGCCGATTGAAATGTTTTATTGAGGTAGTTGGCTTTGATTATTCAAAGCAGTATTTGCAGCAGTTTTTGAAAGGCATTGAAGATTTACGGAAGACTAAAAAGTTTGCTTTAGAATGTGTTAAGATGCATAGATTACTAGAATTGTGAGTATTCCTTTAATCAACAATGAGCGTCAAAAGAAATCGTACATTAATAATAAAATTCTAACACTCACCGAACTCATTTTTTATCATTCATGACAGTGGCCGAAAAAATTTGACAATATTTCGAAATTTTTTGTAATTTTTTTTTTTTTTGTTCAATTTTAAAAACTGGCAATGAAACAATTTTAAAATAAAATTAATGGCTAATATACAGGCTACTGTGACGATTATTAAGGATGACAATTAATGTAAAATTTTTTTAGTGTGCAGTTTCTTTTGACGCTCACTGTATATCCCTTAAATGATTCGTTAAGGTCCATTTCAATTGAAACAATAAAATTTGCTCAGCTCTCATTAACTGTCCTTTAGAAAGGCCTTAACTGTAGTGAGCATTCCCGATTTTAATTACAAAGCATAACAGATAATCTACAATACAAAAAAATTTTCTTTCAAACAAATTTAAAAAGAAAATAAGAATAATTTTTGAAAAAAACCTGCATCTTAATTTGAACATTCCTTTTATAAAACTTTTTAAACAATTAAACAACTAATAACCTAGAATTGTATTCCAATTTCATTAAAAAAGCATTCCAAAATTAAAGATTTTTCCTCATATCGTATAATCTTTTGACAAAAATAAATAATTTTATCAACAACAACTTCTTTTACGTTTTAATTTATGCATCAAAAAAAAATTCTAAAAATTATTTCCGAATGGAAAAACTAATTGAATTGCATGAAATTGCATGGCATTTATATTTAAATCCACAACAATTGTGTGTGTCTAAATCTAACAGCATTCTAATGCATGTCAAATTTTATTCAATTTACCCGAAAAAGTCATATTTCTCTCATAAACCAAAAAAACAAAAACAAAAATTAAAAAAAAAAGTTGAGAAGCATAATAATAAGAAACTTTTCAATTATATGCCAGAAACAAATACCTTTGAAATCCTAAACAAAAACGAGAGCAAAATTGTATAATAAAATACAAATAAATTTGCATATGAAACAACAGAAAAAAATTATTTAATAACCATAAAATATAAGGCTTTAACCCTAAAAAGGTTAGATGGGGTTAAAGAAGTCTTAAGATAATCTTCGAGGAGTTTTGTTGAGCAGGAACCCATAAAACCCTAACTCGGAAGCGATACTATTATCACTTGAATGTTTGAGGAATAAAGAAAGACATAAAGCAGGAGCTGCTCTAGTCAAGCCGCTGCATACTCTAAAAGAAACTACAAAAGTTGGGGAGTCTAAGAGATTTCCTCAGGTTAAACCCTTTGTAGAAAACTCCACAGCCTACATTACTTCCAAATTTATTAACATCTACGTAGACTTGTATCCACATCGGAATGGCACTCTGCAATTTCTAGCAAAATTTCAGGAATTTTCGTTTGAGTAGAGCAGAGGGAATGAAGAAATGGTATGACGTGCGACGTAAACAACTCCAAAGAAATCTTCAAGAATAGTTCGAAACTGTATGGAGCTGTGGATGGAGCCTACTTTTTGGTATCGACCACGTTTAGCTCTGCGATATGACTACCAGAATATGGGAAGAGCATGGTATACAGGCTACGGAGATGATTATTCAAAATGAGAAAAATTTTAATAAATTTTCTTAGAAACAGCGGCTAGCAGATTACTGAGTGCTGACATAATGAACTCCAAGATGGCATAAAGCTGCTATGAGGCCATAGGCCGATATATTTTTTAAATCGTATTTGGTCCAAACAAGCCTTCAGTTAGGATTACTACCTAGTTTCTCACACCACTCATTTTGTGTGTGTTAATTTTATACATGAGTGTCGGGACCTTCAGTTTAAAGTCGATTCCGAGCGACAGATTTTTTGAGAAACTTTTCAAAGCAATTTTAATTACTCGCAGAATTATTGCCAGAATTCTGCTGAGTTGAAACATTTTGTTTCACATTTATTTTTGATGTCTGACCTGGGGTTTGAATCGCGGCCTCGCGTTTAATAAGCCAACAAACTACCTACTAGGTAAACCATTACATACAGATCCTCAAGAATGTCTCGACAATGTATGGTACTGCGGTTGGAGACAAGTTTTCGGTATCGGACAGGTTTAGCTCCTCCGCTATGATACCAGAATGGTGCAGCATTTTTCTGTCGAAAAAGTGCATTAACGGGCTTAGGTAATGATTATTGAAGACGATAAGATCTCTGAGGAAAATATTACAAAACTTCTTAGAGCCAGAGGTTATCAGGGTAGTTGGCGCCGAAATAATCACCTCCAAGATAGTCTACAAGTCTTTTGAGACCGCAGGGCGGTAGAATTGTTGCATCGTATTAATAACGGCTTGGCAAGCTGTGATAAAACGATGGAACTATCGAGTTATCTGCATTGTAAACCTTATTAAGGATCTGCAAGCTTAGGGTTGCAGTATTAGATTTCGATAATACCGCCTGAGTAGATGCACGAAACAGATCAACAAATTTAGTCGAGACTAGAAAGAAAAGACTCATGGAATTTCTGTAAAAATACTTAAGGAAGGCGGTTAACGTACTTCTCGCTGTCATTACTGGACATTACATTCTAGCATTGATACGAGACGCATTCATATTTTTAATATGACCCATGGCTTTTGCAAAAGGAAAACATGATCTTCATGTATTGAATGCATAGCCAGTCTTATGTCGTAGGTGAAGAAAATACTTAAATTTTTCTTAAGCAGACAATCTTACTTATCTGTTGAGGATGGTTTTATTAGAATCTCCAGATGGTTCCAGTAGTAGAAATGCAAAGCTGTGGTATAACAATGAGCCACAAGTGGTCTGTATATGTCAATTGACAGCTACAACTTGCTCTTTATTCTGGCCTGAAAATATTTCCAGTATTTACTTCGGATAGGAATCACCATTTAGCTCAACATCAATTTGGTTTCAATTCTAATTTAGTCTGCGTGACAGCATGCAATTCGACAAGGACAGGTCAGTGATTTATCCAGTCCTTAGCCGTTGCCACACTGTGTTTGGTAAATCATTTATGATAGACATAGCGGAGATAACGTGTATCGATGTAGCAAACGTATTGTAACGCAGTGCGAGGCTCTAACGAGTGTTATGGTTATCTCTCGAGGGTACTTAGAGCATTTGTAAGAGAGTCATTTGTCTGTTATTTGCAAGACAGATGTAGACGTTTTTTCAGGCAGCTATTAGCCCCCTAACATCACGTCTTTTAAAATTCTGTATTACATCATGAGGGTTAAAGAGTTGTACCATTGTTAACTGCTGTTCTACTGCTCATTTAATGTAACTTGTGTCTGAGAAATTTTTTACTTTTTAGAGGCTTACTTTTTTGGTATAGGCTTTCTCATCGTGCGTTGTTAGTGGGTGGCCTGAAATTAAGGAAAAATGCAATCGACAAGCTAGCACCGGTCGTAATATATTTATATATTTCATTACAATAATAAACTGCATTGCATTTCGCTTAAATTAAAAATAACGCTTAAACCAAAATATATTTACAGCCTTCTGCTATAGGTGTGACACCTCTTGTAAACTTTCTTTTTAAGTTCTTGTTCTTTTAACTTCAGGTAACTTTTCTATTCCATTTTTTGGTTTTTTTTGTTTTTTAGCTTTTGTTGTTGCCAAATGACTTCTTGTCTTCTTTTAAATTCAATTGCATTTAATTATGCAAATAATTCAAATTCATAGAAGCGACACAGCAACAGACATACATACAAACAATCATTATAACATTCATTTCAGGATGATTTCAAAAACATTTCCATGTGCCAAAGACTAAAAATATATACGAAGAGAAATACAGACAAACAAACATACATACATACATAATTGTGCATAAAGTTATAAATAAATTATCTGGGAATTCCTTTACATTTAAGAATAGAATTTTAAAAGAATTGGAAGTAGAAGGGGATTCCCAAACATCCTGAAACTTAAGTGAAAGTTTTCAAGAGATTTCAAGGAGATTTTGTGGACTTTTTCAGCAAAAGAGTTAAATATACTAGAAAGTTTCTTCCTAAATTTATTTACATGGAGGTTCTGAATTTAAAAAAAGGTGTAGAAGCAGTTTAAATGTTGTCACCACAAACCACTGTTTAAAGTCTCCCAACGATAGATTTTTGAGAAACTGCTCACGACAATTTTATTTACTCTCAGAAGTTATGCCAGAAAACTGCTGAGAGAAAGTTGCTGAAGAAATATTTTTTTAATATTTTGTTTTGCTTGAGATATCTGAGCTGTATTTTAAACCACCAGCTCTCGGCTAATAAGCCAACACACTACCTCCTAGACTCTTCAAGACAAAAATCATCGCTGCGTCATACATAAACAATAGTAAAGACACCTACCATGTTCAACTCAATAGCTTAAGTAAAATCCTTTACAATTGATTTCATACCTTTACAGTACTGGCCACACTTCCTTTGCATTCAGGCGTTAAAAATTTTGAAATATTTTTGTGTGTGTCATTTTGTTAGAATTTTGATCAAAAAATTTAAATTTTACGCACATTTATCTTACTTTTACAGTCATTCTATTGAAATTCTTACTCTGTGTTGAGTATTTTCTATTTATAAATACATAACGTCACTCGCACACATACACACATACACACGTTCACACAAATTTATTCATTCATAAATTCATATAAAAAAGAAAAGAGAAAATGCATTACAAATGTAAATATTTTAAATGTCTTACTTTAGAAACAATTTTCTTCACACATACGTACACACCAATACAAACACAGATGGAAAATATTTCAATAAAATGCAAAGGAATAAAGTGGAAGATTTTTGGCAAATTTTCAAAATTTAAAATATTTGTGGCTTCGTCCGATACGTTTGAGGAAATTGAATAATTTATCGTATAATTTCTAATTCGTCTTACAAATGAATTGAAAATTATTTTCAAAACGTTTATCATCAATAGATTAGAAATGTAATCAAAACGAAATTAAACTATTAATTTGGAAATCAAAAACATACATTCACATATAAGTACATATGACAATAGGGGGATAGGTACTGTAATGTTTGCGTTACAGTTGTAATGAAATTTTTAAGAAAATTGGCAAGCTTCGCGTTCTTGAACTTGAATTCGTTTAATCTAAGTGCGGTCTTATTGAATATAAGGAGATTAAAACAAACCCTAAATGTGGTCACCAGGTTTAATATCTCATGAAAGCAAACTGACCTCATTTTTTGAGGTCCCATCTATGGAAATACACAAATAATCTCGTGGTAGTAGATTTTCACACTCGTGCAGCCCTTGCGGTGATCAACTTCTTCCACTTCCCTGATTTTGGTGGAACTTGGTCAGTATAGGGACTGCGTTCACCCGTGGCCGCTATGCGTGCTCAAGTGACCTTTGTGATATCAAAGCTACCACTCTGACCTAACCTAACCTAGATTTGCACACTCCTTCTAAGCATAAATGGAGAATAGTCCTGAAAGACCATAATGTATTGCAATCTGTATAAAACTTACCACAGTTACAGAAAGCTCTGTAGTCGCCGTAGTCTCGTAGGCAGTAAGATGCTCTAGAAGCAGTCTAGTAGGTAATCTGTTAAGTATTGTGTTGCCTTATTAGACGCGCGCTCATCTTTCGAACACGTGCTCAAAGATTTCAAACAAAACAAAACATGAAAAAATATTTCTTTCGGCAATCTTCTTCTCAGCTGTGTTCTGGCAAAAACTCTAAAAACTAAAATAAAATTGCCATGAAAAGTTTCTCAAAAAATTGACATCCGCAGTCCACATTAAACTGTAGGTTCCGACACTCGTATATGGTGTGTGAGACGATAGATCGTAATCCATAAGTAAGTAAGCACAGCAAGTTCTACGGTAAGTCTGCCATCAAACTAAATGTGATCAGGATCTCAGTGGCATACAGTTCGTAGGTAGTGTACATAACTACTGAAATGAATTCGAAACCTTCGAATCTATTTTTCTTTCTTTTTTTCGTCCCAATTTTTTACGGATGTCATCGTCAGATCTACAACATTTACTCTATACAAGCAGCATTCTAACTGCATCCATAACCTTGTTCGCTCCAGTCTGCTGCTCATTTTCGTGTTTTTCTTTATACACTGAATGCCACAGTACCACATAAGTGAATAAGAATGAGTAAGAAATGAGTCTTTTATCGACGTAATTATCTATTGTGCCAAAAGTATGAGTAAAAAAATTCATGGAGAGGGATATGATTGCTTTCACAAACATGAGTACCAATTTAAGACTTACAGTTGAACATAACATTCCCCGTGTTTAATGGTCGGAAACTATACAAAATCGTAAGTTAAGTATGCAGAACCAGATAAAGTTCTTAGAGTTTGAGTAAATATACCAAAAATTTCATCTTATGTGTGGGGAAATAGAGGTCTTGGATACTCAACACCTAGGGAACTACAATACGCCTTCGTGCAAATTGCACGAAAATTGCAAAAAAAAAAACTATGCCATTGAGAATCATCATGGGACTGGTGACCAACATATTATGTTCAAATAAGAGAAATTCAACTTCGTGTCAAGGAGACATACAATCTACATTTCTTTCGGGGAAAAATGGCAAACGATTTCTGTGGATGATGTTTGAAAGTATGATCGACAGGTCTGGTTCCTATTTTAGTTGCAAGCAAAGTGTTCTCAATTTAGGTTATCTCCCAATATGCATTCTGAATACCTCTGTTGGTCAAGTTCCTTTAGCATCAATATCACAGAAAGGACTGATCTACAAGCCTTAGGTTTACATAACTTATTTACGTAATTCATCATTACAATCCTTTAGTCAGGATTACGACTTAGTTATTCACATCACCCAAGCTGTGAGTGTTAATTTTGTCCTTGAGGGGCGGGACCTACTCAGAACGACAGACTTTTTGAGCAACTTTTAATGGTAATTTTTATTCCCAGAAACTGCTGAAAGGAGGTCGTCGAAAGAAATATTTTTTTCAAATTTGATTTTGTTCGAGATGTTTGATCTGGAGTTTAAACCACAGGCAGCTGAATTTAATCAAATCAGGTTATCGGTGTCGAAAAATTTAGGGGAAATACAAGGCCATTTGAAGTTTATTGATTATTGAATATTAGCTGGGATCATAAATTTTTCGTGATTCTCATATGTATTCTTCTGCTATAAATTCCGTCCAGTCGGCCAGCAGTTATTTTGTGCGCTTTAACTTTATACGTGACGGGACCTACAATTAAAAGTCAATCCCCAACGACAGATTTTTGTGAAACTTTTCATAACAATTTTATTTACTCTCAGAGTTTTTGCCAGAAGAAATATTTTTTCATATTTACGTTTAGTAGGAGATATCTCACTTTGGATTAGAACTGAGGCCCCACGTCAACACACCACCTACTAGACTACGGTGACGGCAAGACGATCTTAAGATTTGTGGTGTTATACAGTATAACGAATCTTCAATTACCGCTCTAAGCAATTTAAATGGAACACCAATCAAGTGTTCTGATAAGCCAATCTAGTGTGTTGCTTTCAATAGTAAAAAAATTTCAAGCCAAAGGCTGTAGGATGCCTTTGGTAGAAGTCTAAGGGCCATTATTACAACTAAAGGGAGGATATTAATGGAATATTAAAGGGAGGATATTAATGGGAAGATAAATTGGTTTTCATTATTATAAGTGGACAATAAAGTAGAAGTGAGCGTTAAGCTAAAGGGAGGAGGATCATCCTATCGGTAACTTTAAGGTTACCAATAAAGTTGTCAATATCACACATACATACATAATTGGTCATTACAATCCTTCAGTCAGGATTACAACCTAGTTTCTCACACCACTTATGTTGTGTGTGTTAATTTTATACAAGAGTGGCGGGACCTACAGTTTAAAGTCGATTCCGAACGACAGATTTTTGAGAAACTTTTCATAATAATTTTATTTATCCTCATACTTTTTACCAGAAATCTGCTGAGAGGAAGTCGCCGAAGAGATACTTTTTATATTTTATTTTGATGTCTGGCCTGGGGCTCGAACCCTGGCTTTTCGTCTAATAAGCCAACGCACTAGACCACGGCGTTGTCAATATGGCAACTTCAAATATAAAGAAAATGAGCATATACAACAAAAAAACGAAGCCTGTCGTTGCCACTGCTTTTAAAAAAACTCTTTTAAATGAGCAATGTTATCGACATTGCTTCGGCACTGCCATACTGTTGAAGAAGTTAATTTTATTTTATCATTAGGTTGTAATAACGACAAGAAGTTATAGTTGACTTTACAGTTTAATTTAGCTAAAGTGAACCAAACTAATCCCAACTTTAACGGGAATGTAACAATGGCACAATGTCACACAAGGTACATTATTACGATGAACTTGCTTGTCGGGTCAGTTGTCTGCTTTTGGAACCTTTCGTTGGTAGAATTCGATGCGACAATAGAGGCTTGACTGATGTCCCTATAATTTAAAGCATTCAGTCCTAATTGTTATCAACTTCCCAAAACAAATTCAAAGTGTCACTAATATTTCCTTTTTAAATAATATTTTTCAAAAATTTTTTACCCAAAAAAAGAAAGAGAAAATCTATTAAATTTAAGTTGCTTTTTTGTGTTTTCTTCTGTCAATCTACAAAAGCTTGTGATGACAATAAAACATTTCCCAACTGAGGCTGAGGCTAAGGCTGAGGCAGAGGCTATAAGAATGTTGAATTTAAATGGCAGAAATGTTAAATTTTAATTTCTTAAGTGTTATTTGCTTACAAAAACAGAGAGAAAAAATGATAGAAAAAATAGAAGAAGAAGAAAAAGGAAATCTTGATTTTATTCAAACGTCCTTAAACAGTTTGCCAACAATTCCATTGTGTTTGTAGTTATCATTGAAAAGCAAACACATGCACATAACAAACACTGGCACATACACACATTTATACATACAGAAAAAGCTCATATGAATCGAGATCATAAAGAACAGTGCACATGCAAACAATATATATAAATACATACACATACAAATCCATGCACATGCGAGTATAAACATGCTCTCCAATGTACTCTTAAAATACAAAAAAAAAAAAACATGCACACTCACTTACAGACAAGAAGCATACAAACAAATACACAGAAGTACGTGTGATACAAGACATCATGGCATAGAGTAGAGTAGAGAAAGGAAAGGAAATAGGAATATAATAATAGATAAAGACAAACAATAATAAAGCAAGAGAGCCAAAGAGAGAGAGAGAGTGTGAAAGCGAATGATAGAAATAAAAAACAGAACTTAAGAAAACAACTTGAATTTTCTAGGGTACAATTTGGCAATCTAGGCATGGTAAATACACTCATACACGCACACCACTAACACATACATCATTTACACACACCCATATACACACACACATAGTCAGTCATTTATAATAATAACGTGTGTGGAAGTGTGTTTTAAAGCATTTTTTAAGCTTGACCTACTGTTCGCCTAGCCTAGTGTATGTAAATAAATTTGTTTCATGTGTGTGTTAGTACATGCGTGTGTATGGTAGGTGTGGGCTTAAAAAACAAACAACCCAACAAGCATAGGAATAAAAATCAGGCAAGAAAGTATTTATATTGTATGTGAAGTGATAAATATGTTCTGACGGGGTCTAGTAAGTTTGTTTGTCTTTTCTAAGCACATCTTCTTCTTAGAATTACCTACATAACTATGTAAGTAATGCGCTCTCTAAACCTAGAAAGAAATAAAGATAAAAGAAAATTCTGAGTTCTCATATTAAACTTTCCTGTAGTTTGTCTGACAACTATAATGTTTTCCAAGCAGAGGTCATTGCAATTTTGAAAGCTGAGCAATGCTTATTAAGTGACGAGAAAATCTCCTGATTTACTCCGACAGCCTACCTGTAATTAAGTCCCAAAAGAAAGTAATTTCAATGTTCGTCCTTCTCCATGAATGCCAAGGATTTCTCAGAGGAAAAATTCTGATCCTTCAAAAGTTACTCTCTTATGAGTTCCGGCGCATAAAGCTTTCGTAGGAAATTCCACTGCTGATGAGCTGGCCAGGGCCGGTACACAGCTCGCAACCTCCATCATGGGCATTAAGATTCCGGTTACATACATACATAACTGGTCATTACAACCTTTCAGTCAGGTCAAATTTTTCACACCATTTATGTTGTGTGCGATTATTTTTATACATGAGTGGAGGGACCTACAGTTTAAAGTTGACACCGAACGACAGATTCTTGAGAAACTTTTCACGGCAATTTCATTTCATTTTCAGAGTTTTTGCTACATATCTGCTGAGAGCAAGTTGCCAAAGAAATATTTTTTCATACTTCGTTTTGTTGGTCATGTCTGACGTCTGGTTTGAACCGAGACCTTATGTCTAATAAGTCAACACACTACCTGCTAGACTCAAGACGACTACACATTTTCAAAATGACTACACATTTTGAGGCCATGTCTTCTTATATTGACCTCCTCTCCTTCAAGTTAACTGCCTACCTATGTAAGTAAAATGCATCTTCTTAAGCTATCTTAGATCCAAAAAAGTACATGAAGATTCTGTGCTCTGATATTAAACCTTCGTATAGCCTGTCTGAAAGCGAAGCAATGTGTGTTAAGTTGCGGGATTTTCCTTGAATATCTCTTTCCGATTGCTTCAGTTAATTTGGAAAATATACACCCCTTTGACAGAGAAGCTCAATCTCGTTGACAGCAGGTAGTTAAGTGCAATACTGCTAGTCTCTACTGCACAGGTATGAATAAACACAAACGCCTCATTTCTGTTCTTAAATCGTATGGACATCCATCATACAAGAGCGATTCTTACGGGCCAATGTCCTTTTGGTAGTCAAACCGGAAGACTCTGCATTCCGACAAATGACTTCTGCAGTTGCTGTGAGTTTGAGAAGAAGAAAGAGACTGTCTTTCGCCCCATATGGCAGTGGCCTGCTTTTGTCGTAAAGAGGAGGATCACTTGCTTTCCGACATCTTTAACCGAGCTCTGTAACACAAAGACTGCTGCAACAGCAAGTTTTATTTTGGACTCAGGTTGGTTTCCACTAAAAAATGTTTGATCCTCGGGTAAAATTGATTGTGATATCACCATAGGGTCTAAATGTTGGCCTAAGTGGAACCTCTTCCTTTAAAAGGGAACGCTAATAAAACTTTATTTAAAAAGAAATTCAAACTTGAAAGAACCTTTCCACGTATAAGTGTTACAAACATGCATAAATTCATTGGTAAGTACACTAAATATATGTACATATGTTAGCGTATGTATGCATGTATATGTATGTATATGTATGTGTCTGTTTTAAAATGTGTGGGTTGAAATGCTTACAAGGCACATCCGCTCTGCAGCACTAATGTTTCTACTTTAGTTTCCTGTTAGTTTTCACCCATTTAGTATGTCTGAACTTTTATACCAAAAAACGGTCACAATTCTCTTCTTCTTTTGGTTGTTTTGTGTGTGTTTTGCTGTAGAAGAAGGCCTTATTGTAGTTGTTTTGACGTACTACGCGTATATGTATGTATGTGCGGCTCTAAATGTTAAAGCGGCATGGCCATTTGTCTGCTTGTCTCTTGAGAGTCAAGAAAGCATTCATTTCAATTTACATATTTATACGTTAAATTGTATGTATTTTATAGACCCAAAATTTATACACATTTGCATAAACACATACACTATGTATGTATGTACGTACATATGTATGCAACATCTTTTGTGAAGATAAGTTTTAGGCAGTACTGTAGCATTGGTGCTAATTTTTCTTTTTTAACCACAAGTGAGTACATGAGTGCATCATGTATGTGAATAAAAAATTTGTTAAAATTGTTAGCAAATAATTCGTAAGGCCAAGTGAAAGTGGCGTAGAGCAGCGCATTTTAAAATTCTGGTCTTGTAAAACCATTCTAACCTCCAAAACTGTTGCAAATAATTTGCTGACAATATTGTTGTTGAATGTACTCCACAACAATATTTTGTTGAAAAATTTTGTAGAAAACTTTTAACCGTGGTCGTTGGTTGAAAAGGATTTAAAGGAATATTAAATGGGAATTGTTAAATTAAAATAAATTTGTAAATAAAAATTGTTTATTAAGCTTAAAACTGTGATGAAATTAATTCTCCGTTCGATTTAGTTTATTAATGCAATTAATTTTGAAATTTATAAATGAAAACAATCTGTACTTAAGTAAATATATTAAGAGACCAGATAAGCCCCCAGTCTCTGCTCTAACAGGCTAGTACAATAACTTGTCAAAACACTCAAATCAAACAATTATTCTGTACCCCTCAAATGAATACCATTCCCTTGTCTGAATAACAAAATTGCCCAATTCTCGAAGCATTTCTGATAAGAACTTAATTGAGTACCCTCCCTACTCCTATACAGTCCAATTTACAATTTTTAGAAATAATCGTCGCATCATGGCCAATGGGTCCAATCTAGGGAGTTCTTCCAGAGATATTTTCTTCAATTAATGCAAGAACTTTCAATACTTCATGCTTTATACCTAAACTCTAATTAAACTTTACATGCTTCGGTTGTTTTCCTCGCTAAGTTTGAAGATAGAACTTCTGTTTCAATCTCACTGCTGTACATCAATAAGTTTTGTTAGGAGGGAGTGTAAGCTTCGTTAAAATCACAGTCCATTTGATCACATACAGCAATCTGTGGTCATGCTGAAGCGAACTTTGAATGCTAATTGACAAGTCCGGATTAACTTCCTTGACAATAAAACTTCCTTAAAATTTTAAGTAAGAGTGCGAGAGTTCTGCACCAGTGGAGAATACTATTATCATCTTTAAACAATCCAAAAAGATCTGCATAGATCTTTAGAGAGTAAGCGAAGTTCCCAACAGTAACGCAATGAGCCGCAAAAACAGATAAGGCAATAGAGAATAATATATCCAATATAATTTAGGCCAGATGGGTCTAAGTAAACTTCAAATAAATCACAAGAGCGATTCCTAGTTTACATTGAAACTAGGTTCAAACAAGCTGTAATTAATTTCACTCAGATCCTGAGAAATGTTAGTAAGGGTAACAAGGGTTATAAAACTTTAAGCCACATTACGATAATGCCATATATTAGCTGCCAAGTAGTGTAGATTGGAGCTAATTAAGGATACTCACCATATTCTTCCATTAAACAATTATAACTCATGGCTGGCATATCCCAGCTAATCCGTTAGTTTTATGAAGAAGTGGTTTTCATCCACATTATTTTAGCCAATAGTCAATAGTCAAGAATCCTTCATCTCAGAGCCACAAGTGCCAGACAATAATAGAGAAAATGTTGTGTGTCCTCTTCTTCTGCGGTATTAAAGCTTCTATGGAAATCGATGCGGAATATTCCCAGTCTCTGAAAGGTGCGTCCAGAAACCAGTGTCCTTTTACATTTACTATGATGTACTGTCAATGATGTTCGGTCTGATTTAATGCAAATTTTGTACCGCCTATATCCATATCGTGCCATGTCTGCCCGGTCTCTCTAAACGTGTCTTCAATATCCCAACTTCTCTTTGCAAATGAGTTAAGCTTTCCTGCAGTCCCTGTACTGACCAACTTCCACCAAACTAGGAAAGAAGTTGGTCAGCGGAAAGACTGCACATTATATGAATTCACTTGAATTTTCCATTGTCTCAGCCTTTGCAAGTCGGCTAGCTTAATTGTTATTCTCAACATTTCCGTATCTATGATACAAAATGTGTGTAATCGTTCAACAGCTTGCTATCTCCTCCTTCAAAGACAGCCGGCATTCTTGGACAATCTTAGCTGTATTGTGCTTAATCTCTAGGTATTTAATAACCGCTTTACTGACGATAAATAGGCGTACATCGTCATCTGATAAGCATTGATACTGTATTCTTCCACCGGCCTTTCCATTACCTTAGCATATGTAAGCAATTTTTCAAATTATTTTTAATTAAAAGACAGATAAGACCAGTAAATATTTAAGCAAACAAGTTTGCTTAAGTCAAATAAAAACGTCTCATAGTTTTTATATTCAAAGTAATTCATAAGAACTAAATTCAATTAATTTTCAAAAAAACCATGAAATTCTACACAGATTTTCAAAACTTCTTTTGAAAGAACACACTTTCTGTGTCCAAATTCCATAGGAGTTCCAAGGAAACATTTTTTGTGAACAATTTTTTGAAATCATTTTCATTAAAACTTCACAATTCTTAGTTTCCTTTGAAAAATTTTATTTTATTTTTCTCTGTACCCAGGTACTATTAAATAAAGTACCACCGCTGTGAATCAGTCCGGAGTGGATGAGACTGGGTGGTTGTCATTTTTCTAAAAGATTCTGCTGAAAAAAAAGAGGAGAAATTTTCCTTTTTTAGTTTGTTTTCAATGCTTAATAAGTACAAAGGAATATAAAAGTCAAAAGTTTTCTCTCTTTTTTCCGGTGAAAACAGTTCAAATACAATACCCTTTTTCCTGCACACACATACATACAAACATAGGAACACATACACAGTCATACAGACATGCATACATATGCAATCATATGAATGAAAGTAAAGCGAAAGTAGTTTTTAGCAACACGAACAAGAAACAAACAGCGACAGAATGTATGAACGAATGAATGAATGACTAACTGGTTGACTGACAAACTGAAAGAGCAACTCTTTTTTGCTGTTTTTTTTTTAATTTTAATTCGCAACAACCTCAGGTTATAAATTAAGTGCAGCCTTATAGTAATAAAAGCAACAGAATTGAATTGTTTTTTCTGGTATGACAAGAGAAAAAGCAACATTTCAAAGAGAGAGAGAGAGAGTGAAAACTCATGAACTAAATGAACTTTAGTTGTGCGTTGCAGTATGCGTGCCCTGGTATTTAAATGAAAGTGTACGTAGCATACGTAGATATTCCCAAAAAAGAAGATGAAATACTTGAAACCATTACGTTAATAAAAAAAGAAGAAAAAAATTGAAAGGAAAATTATAACAAAAGAATTCATAAAAAAGAGGAGGAGGAGGAATTGCTAAGAAAAGAGATTTTTATTACAAAATATTTTCAAATGAATTAAACATGAAATGTTGTTTTAGCAGAAAGACTAACGTAAATTAATTTCGTATAATTTTATTTTAAATACCATGAAAAACTAAATAACAAAAGAAAACAGATTTTAACAAATTCGTTTAGAATTGTCGGGAATTAATTAAGACTGGCATATCGCATTTGTTAAGCAGGCATGCAATATAGGTGTGGACTACAAAACCAGTGGACTACCAAAGTAGTGGACTACAAAAGCAATGGACTACAAAAGCAGTGGACTACAAAAGCAGTGGACTACCAAAGTAGTGGACTACAAAAGCAGTGGACTGCAAATGCAGTTGACTACAAATGCAGTGGACTACAAAAGCAGGAAACGAAAAGATAGTCAAAGTATCATGGAATCGCTTTAATGGAGGAGAGAGGTATTCAAAAATAATACTGGACTACAAAAGCAGTTGACTACAAAAGCAGTGGACTACAAATGCAGTTGACTACAAATGCAGTTGACTACAAAAGCACTAAACGAAAAGATAGTTAAAGTATCAAGGACTCACTTTAATCGAGCAGTGAGGTACTCTAAAATATACCAACATAAAGCCCCAAATTAGATAATCGAAATTCGTTTGCGAAAACAAACTAATGGAGACTATCCAGCTCCTGGAGCAAGGCAAAATTCATGCTTGCAAACAATCAGATTTCTGGCAAATGTGAGAGTAAATAAAAATTGCCATGAAAAGTTTCTAAAAAAATTATCGTTCGAAGTCGACTTTAAACTGTAGCTTGCACCACTCGTGGATAAAATTGTACTCACAACATAGATGGTGTGAGAATCTGCATAGGTCGTAAACCTAACTGAAGGGTTGCAGTGACAAATAATGCGCACATGTGTGTCTTGTTTGCAAACTTTTTTGGTGTTGGACTGTTAGCTATGGTCATGCCAAATGCTTGGTCGGAATATACTTATCGACTACACGATACCTAAACCTACTTTTGACCCCGGTTTTACAACAGATACTAGCAGACACCGGATAAATCCTTTTACGATAATGGTTTGGACTTGCCGGATTCAGATCCCACAACAAAGTTGAATTTGAAATCTTTTCAGAACAACTGAACATTAGATCGTCCCCTTCACTACCAGATTATTGTGGTACTCTTCAGGCCAAAATAAGGATCATTAAAATTGCTGTTGTGCGAATTCAATATCAGACTATATTTTTTTTTTTTTGCGCGTGAGGTAGGGTTTAAAATGTCTTCGCACTTACAGTGACCGTCGTCAGCTGCGTCGAGTGTGGCTTCCGCTAAAACAATCCCTCCTTCTCTTCTGGAGATACTCCCTTCCCGGGACGACTATCTGCATTACTTCGGGAAGGGTCCAGAACGACGTCCTGTTAAGGACCGTTGTCTACTCTCCCACGTCTGGGTACGCTATATTTGAAGCTAGCTTCATGCTCTTGGCTCGTCTTCTCATGTATCATTCTGTCGTACTTTATCAAGGTCGACCTTCTTCCTGCGGAGTACACATTCTACGTATCTTCTCACAGCGTTCCACTTCGTCTCGCTTTCGAGCATTGCGTCAACAATTTTGTCGGGTGTATATTCTCCAATTCGTCTTGCCATTTGATGCAATGGAAGAATGTGTATCAGACTATATAGTACGGTGATATATGCATATTTATCGACAGTACAGCGGGCAATAGATCCCTAGAGAATGTATACGCCACATCATAGATTGTTCATGAATGCTGAGTACCTCTGGAGGAGCTACAGAGACATTCGACGGTTAACCTCATGTGAGTTCCTTGATATGAGGACATCGTAGGTTTTAACAAGGCCGATGCACTTTCCAGAGCATGCATTACTGAAAATCCAATTGAAATCCTACATCCGACTGACACTCCTCTGCAAAGAGGCATACAACACGTATCACAAAAGTTCCATTTATTGGCAAGGGTAAGATGGGTCAAGAATCCCACATGTAGAAACACCAGACAGATCTGGTCCAATATAGATATATGCAAAACAGAATTTGCATTGAACCTAAAAAGATGCCATCTAACCTCATAGTAGTGATAACGGGATACTTACCATTGGGTATTCACGCCAAGAGACTAGGAATACGTCATAAAGACTTCTGAAAAAGCTGCAGTGATGAAGAAGAAGAGGAAACCACAAAACATCTTTTCATTAAAGTAATTCATTAATGATATGAAATGAAAAAAACCCCATATCAGCCCCTTAATTACCAAATTTATTCATACGATCACAATGTCTATTTTTAAGTACCAAAATTAAATTTGAAAAATCCCTCAAGAAAACCTTAAAAAATTCCCATAAAAATCTTAATAAAATTGAAATTTCGAAAGAAAAGAAACTGACTGACAAACTGAATGATTTTTACGACCAGCAATTAGAAATTTTATTTCATTTCATACTCATACCCTGGGTATTGAAAAGTGTAGTACTGACTAAAGAGATTGAAATTAAAAGTAAAAAAAGTTGGCAGCAGCAGCATAAAACAAAACTTAAATATTCTGAAAAACTTTATTTTTCTGTCAAAATTAATTTCGAAAGTAATTAACGTATAAACTTTTTATGTCAACATTTTCTATTTCCTTCTTCCTTTTTTTTTGGCTTTTTTTCCTCTACTCTT
This sequence comes from Sarcophaga subvicina, assembly GCA_936449025.2. Classification (NCBI taxonomy): domain Eukaryota; kingdom Metazoa; phylum Arthropoda; class Insecta; order Diptera; family Sarcophagidae; genus Sarcophaga; species Sarcophaga subvicina. Next base: position 99,389,432 of record OW388083.2, on the reverse strand, counting down.
TCCCCTTTGATTTTAATATTTTTGCTTAAACTTTACATTTTTATTTTTGGTAGTTTTGAGAAAAAGAACTCGAAAAGAATGTATTCATTAAACAGAGTATGTTTAGGAAGAAACGAAAGGCCTTTATGGAATAAAGAATATCTGGTTGTTAGCTGATATTGTTTTGAGAGAATTTGTTGAGTGACTGAAAACTGGAGATATTTAGATAAAAGTCTATAAGTGCCATATACATAATATATAATTGGTCATTACAACCCTTCAGTCAGGATTACAACCAAGTTTCTCACACCACTTGTGTTCCGTGAGTTAATTTAATACATAAGTGGTAGGACCTACACCTATTTTTGAGCAATCACATGTTCAGCTGAAGATTCTTAACTCAAAATTAAAACTAATGTGTTACTTAATATAACATAATGGAATAAAACATATTTAGATACCTAACGATATGAAAACGCCGTAGTTTAGTTAGACGTAAAAGCCAGGGTTCGAACCGCAGGCCAGACATCAAGACAAAATACAAAAAGTATTTCTTCGGCGACTTCCACTCAGCAGATTTCAAGCAAAAACTCTGAGAATAAAATAAAATTGCCATGAAAAGTTTCTTAAAAAATCTGTCGTTCGGAGTCGACTTTAAAACTGTAGGTCCCACCACTCATGTATAAAATTAACACACACAACATAAGTGGTGTGAGAAACTATGACGTTGTACAATGGGTCAATTCGACATCCGGGTGCTGTACTTGTCTTAATTGACAAGTACACGTCCTCTACCCTAACCTAACCTAGCATTGATATCGCTGTGCTTTGGCATCCAATCAACATATCTCTCAGTTTTTCCAAAAGCTGGAGTTTGAATGGATGGAGGTGCAAATTCGAATGCAAAATATGCCATAGTGAGCCGTAAGATAGACACAATTGCTGAGAACATTGTGGAAGCGAGAAATTCCAATTATCACCCACACACTCTCTAACAGAAATAATCTCTTCGGCAATGTGGACATTTCGATGATGCATAAGTCTGACGTCATTTATAAACCTTTCAGTCTCTTAATTTAATAATATGTCTTTATGGCGAACACGGTAACCTCGTAATGTGCGAAATATTCTTCGGTTGTTAAACGATTCATTACTTACTTGCATAATTTTCCATTACAACCCTTTAGTTAGGACCACAACCTAGCTTCTCACATCAGTCATGTTGCATGCGTTAATTGTATCCATGAATGACAGTTTAACCACGACTTCAAATGACTGATTTGAGTAGTATTTTGATGGCAAAAGAGGCTGCTGAGAGAAGGATGTTACCAAATTAATAAATTTTTTGTATTTCTTTTTTCGGGAATTCAGAACTGAGAACTAAAGAGCTCTCTGGTCTAGTAAGCCACAACACACTAGCAATTCACCTTCAATATATATTTCAAAACAAATGAAGGATTTTTTTCTTCCTTTGCCTTAAGAAATATGCGTCCCTTTAGATGACTGATTTCTCAATTTTGCATCATTTGATGTGATAATTTTAAATTACAGAAAAAAAATACTGGTTTCTGTGACTCGTCTTTCTCCTTTCTTTAATGTTCATAAGTTTTTTACGAACCCTTTTAACACTTATACACACGCACTCAAATATTTTGTTGCCAGCAAAAATCTACAAAAAAAAGAAAAACGAATCTCTGTTGACTGTTGGTGGACTATAAATGTAAAATATTTGCTCGAGACCATCATTCATTTTCTCTTGCTCTCTCTCTCTCTCTGTCTCTCTGTGTCCTACTGCCTCTCATTTTCTTTTTGGTGTGCTATGCACCAATACATAAACATTTGTTAATTGTGTGTGTATCATTTGTTTTATTTTCCTTAAAGCTTTTGTTTATTTCATGTTCGAGTCGCAGGCTCTCTTTCTCTCACGGTCATTAGTAAAATTAAATACAAGTTGTCATATCAAATAGTTTTACAGTTGTAGTTTGTCTGTCTGTCTGTTTGTATTGCTATCTCCATCCTTGCCTCTCTGTCTTGATTAAAATTCTTTTCATTCTTCTTGTAAAACAATTTGTCCACGTTGCCTGCCGTTCATGTTCATGTTCATGTTCAAGTTGAAGTTGAAGTTTTTTATGGTTTGGGTTTGTAATGTCAAAATTCTTGTGGAATTTGGAAGGGAGGGGAGAAGGGGAGTGTATACTTTTTGTCATAATTAAAAATTACAACATTATTATTATTATTATTGTTGTTATTGTTATTATTTTGTATACGAACAAAAGCCAAAAGATTTTATATTTTTTACTGTAAGGAATGTCATGTTTTTCTCGCTCTCGCTCTCTCTCTCTCTCTCACACTTTCAATTTGTTTGTTTGTAAGTTAATGTTGGAAAAACAAACAATTTTTTGTTTTTATTATTGTTGTTGTTTGTCTTTATTGTCTTGCGTCACAGATTTAATTTTGCGTTAAAGTTATTTGCAATACACATACATATGTACATACAGACATACATATGCATGAAAGGACTTTTACTTTTTAACGTTTCGGCAATAAATTCATGGCCGTTAATGGCATGTTTTCACATACTTTAAAATCATTGTGGCGTATGATTAAAATTTACAAGTTTTTCAATGTGTTTTCTTTTTTTTTTTCTTTTTGTATTCAAACGTATGTATATCGTTAACGATAAAGAAATATACACAAGAACAAAAAGTACTTTAAAGAGGATTACTGTTTTAAAATTCCAGCATATTTTGAAGTAGAAACAATATTCTTTAATTCCTTAATTGCTGAACATCACCAAAAACATCTTCTTGATCCTTTGCTATCGGTTTAGTCTTAGATTTTGAATTTCCAATGCATTCTTTTCTTTAAAAAGTACTTTGAAATATTCTTCTAGTTGCTATTTTTCTAATTACTGTCTTCATTTTCTTCAAAAAATCAACATTAAAAGCTTATCCCTCTAGCAATCAACATACGTATCTTTTAATTATTCCAAGAGTTGGACTTTGTTAAGAATTCAGCCAAATATGTGATTGTTCAACAATAGCAGATACTAGAATGATAGGGTTGCCATCTATAGTCTCTTAGAAATGATGAATTCTGCGAAAACATTTAGATTTGTTGTATTGATTATAATAGAGAGTAGCTTAGCTCATTGCCACCTAGTCTTTTCGCCAAAAATGGTATTGTCTTGCCTTTCTATGATGTTCGTTGACGACATTATTCTGTTTAAAAGTTTAGGGGGCTACTAACTGGGTTATGTGGAGGAAAATTCACAAAATTATTTGCCTTCATCTCGGATGTTTGGATACGTCGTCAAGATAGGTACTATACTACAATCGCCGCAATATAAGTACAGGGTGGCTGATATGTATTGCAACCAACTTCAGGTTGTTATCATTTGTAAACCGCTCGTCTGACAGCTGACCGATTTATTCCAATGACAGTTCATTTTATTATTTACAAGCTTACAAAAGCATTTTGATTCAGAAAAAAAGTTATTCGTGATGGAATTCAAGCGTGATAGTGTGATTGCTTTATATTTGGCTGGAAAACCACAGGTGGTTATCGTTAGAGCCCTCCAGCATTTAAATGTGAATAAATCTTTTGTTTCTCGTACCATTGCTCGTTACCGTAATACTGGCAGTGTTGCATCGCGTCCAAAAAGTGAACGAAAAAAAACGGTAACAACACCAGAAATGATCCGAAAAGTAAGGGCCAGATTTGATCGAAATCCACGACGCAGTGGTAGAAAAATTGCTCGTGAGCTGAACATATCGCGACAACGGATGCAACACATATTGAAAAATGAGCTTGGACTAAAGCCATTGAAGTTCCAAAAAGTGCAAGAGCTCACCGATGGACAAAAAAGTTAGACTGGAAAGAGCCAAGGAGTTACTTCGCTTGCACGAAAGTGGCCAGTTACCGAATTTGGTTTTCTCCGATGAGAAGCCATTCCAAATTGAGCAGTTTGTGAACAAACAAAATGATCGGGTTTACTTGCCAAAGAGGTCAGCTGAAAATTTACACCTGCGATTGGCCACCAGAACTCAAGCGCCGCCGCTGGTAATGGTGTTGGGCCGCCGTAACGGCCGATGGTCGCTCCCCGCTCGTATTCATCGACCGTGGGGTCAAAATAAATGCCGAATATTATCGGTAAAATGTCTTAAAGACAGTACTGAAGCCCTGGGCAGACAAACAATTCGGCCGCAGACCATGGACATTCCAACAGGACTCAGCACCACCGCACAATCAGCACGCGTCAACCAAGAATGGCTTAAAAAGAAGGTTCCTCGCTTCATTTCTACCGCACAATGGCCACCAAAATCTCCGGATCGCAATCCGTTGGACTTTTGCGGCTGCGGCATTTTAGAGAGTAAGGTTCTCACTAAAAAATACCAAAGTGTTGATTATCTCAAGACGGCGCTTCGCCGGGAATGGGCCAAAATACCGCAGAGCCACTTTCGTGCAGCCTGTGATGGCTTTGCCGGCCGTTTGAAGGCCATAAACTGATTCTAAAATTAGATGTTATTTCCAACATTTTTTACTGTTGAACAATAAATTTAAAAAAAATTAAAAAATATAGCGCTTTACTTTGTTGCATTATATATCAGCCACCCTGTATTCTCCCTAAAGCTGAAATTACTCATAAAATATCGGAGGCTTTAAAATACTGTAGACTTGTCAATGAATATGTAAACACTACAAATGCCACAATACAATTATTCTCCGCAATGCTGAAAATACCCATAAAATACTGGAGGATTTTAGTGATTAAAGCGAGTGATATGCACATTCTGTAGTAGATTTATTGATGATTTGCATTTTCTGTAGTAAATTTGTTGTACTTATTGACATAACTTATTGACATAACTACCGAGCAAGAAATGAATTACAGGACTGAAGAAATTTTTCTTTAAAACATCACATTGAAAAAGCGCCGCTTTAGCATTCAATCTGCAGATATCTGACTCGTACCAAAAGCTGAAATTAGCATGGACTGTAGCGTAAATCCCAAAGCAAAATACGCGATAGTGAGCCGTAGCATACATAATTGGTCATTACAACTCTTCAGTCAGGTATACGACCTAGTTCCTCACATCATTTATGTTGTGTGTGTTAATTTTGTACATGAGTGGCGAGACCTACAGTTTAATATCGACTCCGAACGATAGATTTTGGCAATTTCACTTACTCTTAGAGTTTATTGCCAGAAATCTGCTGAGCGGAAGTCGCCGAAGAAATATTATTTCATGTTTCGTTTTGTTGGAGTTGTCTAACCAGGGTTTTGAGCCGTGACCTCTCGTCTGAGAAAGCAACATACTACCTACTAGACTTCGACGACTTCTAGTGGGTTGTAAGATAGACCCAATGGCTGAGAGCATTGTGAAAGCGTGAAATTCGAATTGTCAGCCATACATTCCCTAGACACAGAAACGATATCTTGTGCAGTATTTACATTGTTTACATTGCATGATGCATAAGCCTAACGACATCTGTAAAGTTTTCCGTCTCTTCATTTAGTTGTTTGTCCTTATGACGAAGACAATGAAAAAAGTTCTACGATTGTTAAACGATCAATTACATACTTGTCTATTTCAACCCTTTACTCTGGATTTCAACCTAGCTTCTCATACCACCCATGTTGTGTGTTTTAATTTGTATACATGAGTGGTAGGACCTACAGTTTAAATTCGACTCTGTATAACAGATTTTTGCGAAAGTTCTCATGGTAATGTTTTTTACTCTCAGAATTTTTGCCGGTAAAAGTAATTCCACACATTGGCTAAGACAGCTGGCAACCAGCCAATAAGACATTGTTTGGATATTTTATGGGCCTATGTCGCGCTATGTGTAGTAGGTAGTGTGTTGGCTTATTAACCGTTGATCGGGCTTTGTATCATAAATGATACATTTCAATTTTTGAGACGATATAACTTTAATTCAGAAAAAGTTGGATGCCTGATATTTTTATAATTCGTTAGTATTGTTATCGGCATTTTTTTAAACCAAATAAAAAAAGAAAATTTCAAACAGGAATTAAAATTTTCAAAATCTTCGTTATTCTGGCTTATGTATCATTTTTGATATATACGATTTTCCTACGTATCCGTTGGTGTTGTGTTTGAAATTTTTTTAAGTTATCAAATATTTATGGTTTAACGAATTGAACGTATCGCCAAAGATGGTGCTACTTGGAACAGAACAAACTGCCTTTAGTAGTTTGGAATGAAAATATATTACCAATTTTCACGCAGATTGCTAGCAGCTGTTTCCTTGAATGTTGTAGAGTCTTTCTTACTGCTCTTCTCATATTTATCTCACGTGACAGGCAAACATTAGAAAAAAGTATGTTTTATTTAATTGATATTGCAGAAGGATAATATTTCGGTCAACTACGTACGTATGAGATAACAGAATCATTCGCTTTGATAATGATATATTTACACATATTACGCCTTTTCGTAAAATGAGTTGAAAGTCTGGCAGCCTTTAATAATCATGCTTAAAGCCTTTTTTTTTTAAATTCGAATGAAAAGGTTTATTTTCTTAAAAAAAAATATATTTATCTTAATTTTTTGTTAGAAAATTTTAACCATTTTTATAAAACTTTCATCACACAACTTATAGTTTTATGCAAGAAATAATACTGTATAAATAGTTTGGGATAAACTATCATACTTTTAGAGCAGCCCACATATCCTTTTTTTAAGATTTTTAATAATTTAATCTTTTGTTCGCCTAAAAGGTAAGAAAATTAAAGAAAATATATTTAAATAATGATGCTTATGTTTTTATGTTCCTTTTTGGTATATTTTCATCTCAGATTAAAGTTTTTTAGCAACAGAATTCAAAAACTTTTTAGTTTTATTGTGGCGATTTTAATTGAAATTTGATACTTAATGATGGAATACTTAAAGTGATTGTTAGGGAAATTAACTTAAGGATATTTATATAAATCAAGCTTCATAAAGAGATTTACGGAGTAATGCTTGGTATTGATTTATATTTTCTTTCTTTTTATTTTGTTTTTTTTTTTTACCTTTTCAACTCATATTTAATTTTGTTGCTGTAGATTAGTAACTAATTGAATTTGATGGTCGTTATAAATTTCGTTGTCCACCGAAGTCTAATTGGCAGTTTTATATTCAAGTACATGCTACGTGCGTAGCAACTACTTACAGCAGTATTTGGGGAGACGCGTATCCGGGAACCCAGAGAGGAATCAAAGAGAGAAAATTGTTATTGTTAAATCAATGTTCTATTGCAACGGGAAACGTTTTACCTCACATGATGTTTTTAACCAATCACAAGAATGGTTTGTACCATCAGGTTTCAGCCAGCCCTCAACTGAGAGTGTTACTGATGCGAGTGACAATAAGCTGTCCTATTTAAACAATTGGAAACTTATAAATCGCCTCAAAGTAAAGGTGCTAGATGTCAAATTGTTACCATTTAGAAAGAAATAAAACCAAGCTAACATGAAGTGCTTGATTTTTATATAAAAACCCATGCCAATGTACATCATGTCACAAATTTTGTCGCAAATTTCATGAAAGTGATAATAAAATGTAATAAAATTAAATAAATAGTTTTATTAAAATGAATTAAATAATTAAAATTTTTTAACAAATTCTATCAATAATCGTGACAATTACATGTACCACAAGTATGTATCAAAAGTGATACATAAGCCACGGTCCAGATTAGACATCCAAACGAAAATATGAAAAATATTACTTCGGTGACTGCTTATCAGCAGATTTCTAGCAAAAACTCTTGGGAGTGAAATAAAATTGTCATGAAAAGTGTTTCAAAAAATCTGTCGTTCGAAGCCGACTTTAAGCTGGAAGTCCCTACACTCATGTATGAAATTAACACACACAATATAAGTGGTGTGAGAAACTAGGTCGTAATCCTGACTTAAGGGTTGTAATGACCAGTTATGTATGCATGTATGAATGTCTCTAACTAGCAATCATTTTGAAACCAATATTCGTCAAACCATCGCCAGGATAGTAACCGAAATGTGCAAATAATTGATTGAAAACTACCACAAAAGGAAGACCATGAAATGACATTATCTTTCGTGTATAATGCCTAGAATAGTCTGTTATTATGCTTTAGTTTTGAAACTTATGCATGGATAACCCTTTATGTATGGAAAAGTAATAATAAAACTCACGTATTATGTAAAGGAAATATCACATCTTGTGGTTTTCAATACAAAAAGGAAATTTATGCTCTTAAGCACACACACGCATGCATACTCTTATCCACTTATGTTGCATTTGAAGAAAATCTACCACAATGTTGTGGTTAAATACAATAGGAAATATGTACTTGCAACACTATTTGTACTTTAACTCTTTCTTTATAAGAGGTGTGCATGAGTATGTGTATTTGCGTGAGAGAGAGAAAGAAAAAATAAAAACAAGCATAAAACATTAATTTACTCTCTTAAAGTTTATTTAGTTTCCTATTAAAACCTGTTACTCAAATAATGCATACAAATGTGCACACACATGCTTGTCTGCTTAATCTAACCATTATTTTACTAACACTAATACACCATCAAGAGATCACTATGGAACATTATGTATGTATGTGAGTTTAACACTCACACACAGAACAGAAGAACAGAGTGGAGACTGCAGCAAAAATTTTTGTTTCTTCAACAAATCCATGCACATTCTTGCTTTTATTAGTGCCTGAGGGTATTGTGTTACCCTCTAATAAAGAGCCAAAAAAAAGGGGGAAAAATGCCCAGAAAAAGAATAACGTAGAGCTTGTGTGTGTGTGTGTTGGTGTGTTGTGTTGGTTTTTTGTGCGTTTATTATTATGCGGGTAAAGTATTGTATGTGAATAACAATTGAAGACAACGTACTCATTACCGTAAATTTGAGTAAATATGATAGAAAAAAAAATCTGCACATGTATGCTTTCTTTCTTATCTCTTTCTCTTGAATACACATACACAAGCAGTGTCACACACTCTCATACATACATATGATGATTACAACAAGGTTATGCGTTTAAGGTAAAATAAATAAAGATAAAACTAATGGCACAAAACGTAAAGTTAAAAAGGATAAAATACTCAAGCACACATATACATACATACATATACATACATACACTCACACATATATGAATGCAGGTGTATGTATACTACAAATAATGAATGAATTTGCATGCAGGTATTTACGTGAATAAATTTATGTATTACAAGTGCGTGGGTAGTTTCAAAAGTACAATTAAATTTTGCAAATGAACAAAATTTGTTTATAACAACCGATTTTTTTTATTTTTTTTATTTCCCTGCAATTGAAGTTTGTGGACTGGACGGCATATAATTTCAATTAAATTGTGTCGCCAGATAAAGGGCTGATTTTAGCTTTATTGCATGACAACCCTGTATAGTAATTTGTATGTGTTCATGACTGTCAAAGACTAACCTCACAGGAGTATTCATAAATTCTGAAACCATGTAATTATAGTAATAAAGATCTTCTTGGTAGCCGTAGTCTAGTAGCTGGGGTGTGCAGGTACTTTCTTAATAGCATTTCATACGTACCCCGTATCATTGAAAGACTCTACATTAATCAGTAAGGTTCTTACAAGCGTATTGTGTGAACGACAGAAGCCACTCGTCAAAGCACTGATTGGACCTTATCAGTGCGGCTTCAGACCTGGCAAGTCCACCATCGAATAGATATTCACACTACGCCAAATCCTAGAAAAAACTCACGAAAAACAAGTCGACACATATATATTGTCGACTATAAGGCTACCTTCGATAGCCCCATAAGGGATCGTGTTTTGCCGCAATGTCTGAGCTCGGTATACCTGCGAAGCTGATAAGCCTATGCAGAATGACGTTGAGCAATTCCTGCAGCTCCGTCAAGGTAGGAATGGACCTCTCTGAGCCTTTTGATACCGTGCGAGGTTTCAGACAAGGCGACCCCTTACCAGGCGACCGCTTCAACTTCGTTATAGAGAGTGTTCTGCGAAAGGCGGCAGTGCATCGCAATGGCTTTATTTTTTAAAAAAGTGTCCAGGTGCTTGGGTACGCTGACGACATTGACATCATAGGGCGTACCAAGCGAGATGTTACTGCTGCCTTGAGTGCTATTGAACGGGAGTCTACTAAGATGGGTCTGGCAGTAAATGAGGGCAAGACAAAGTATATGTTATCGACAAGTAGAGACGTGCGGCGTATTGATTCTCAGATTATGGCCGATAACTATACTTTTGATACAGTCAAGGAATTTGTTTATCTTGGCTCCGCCGTTACCACCAAAAATGATGTCAGTCTGGAGATCAAACGCAGGATCACTTTGTCAACAAGTGCTACTATGGTCTCAATAGGAAATTGAGTAGCAGAGACCTCTCTCGCACGACAAAACTAATACTCTACAAGACGCTCAAAGGCATGGACCGATCCAACAATGAGCTGTATGAGCTCCTCAACGACATAGACTTTGTGCAGCGTATTAATATCCAGCGGCTGCGCTGGCTCGGACATATCTTCGAATGGAGGAGGATGCTCCGGTGAGACGGGTATTTGATGCGGAGATGTGCGGAAGTCGGCGAAGAGGACGACCTTGTATCCGTTGGAAGGACCAAATCGAGGAAGCCCTGTCATCGATTGGTGTGACCAACTGGCGTAGGCGCGCAAGAAGTAGAAGCGCCAGGAAGGATGTGTTGATGCAGGCCGAAATCCGTTAATCGAGTTGTTATGGCCAATTAAGTAAGTAAGTAAGTATTTGGAAGTCACTAACAATTCCCCACTTACATCGACTAAATTGGATAATAACCGCACCAGTCATATCTCGGCAACTATATGAAAGCTCATGAGTCTGAACATAATTCCTAAGCACACGGAGAAACTTCTCATATCTGCAAATAACTTCTATAGAGCTTGTGATGTTCATTTTATATGAATGAAACTGGTCCCATTTAAGTCACCCTATTTCCATAGCCTAAAGGTATTAAGTCGTCGTAGTCCAGCAGTAGTGTGTTAGCTTATTAGACGCAAGACCAATGTCATGTCTGACCTAGGTCAGACGCCTCAAACAAAACGAAAATGGAAAACAATATTTCAACGGCGACTTCCTCTTAACAATCTGGAGGCAAAAACTCTGAGAGTAAAAAAAAAATTGTCATGAAAAGTTTCTCAAAAAATTCTGCCATTCGCAGTCGACTTTATATACACAATTAACACACACAACATAGGTGGTGTGAAAAACTAGGTTGTAATCCTGTCTAAAGGGTTGTAATGAATTATTATGCAGTAAATTTATTATATGTATAATCGGGAAATTCATCCAAACTTGGTCTATAAAGCTGAGGCTGACTCCCTAAAATAACTTTTCTAATACGAAAACTTCTTTAAATTCTATGCAGTAAAGCTTTGAAATGTCTCACAGAAATTACAGGCAACCATATATATTGCGGTTAACTTCACAAATATTCCAATAAGAAGTGATAACATTCTCACGCAAATATTTTACAATGATTGAAATGATTCCTTCAATTTCCCTTACCTATCAACAAATATTTCGTTATCCTACCTTTCACTTACACTTGCACACATATAGTACATACCTATAAAAAGATAAGCACGTGTATATAACAGAATATCTGATTTACTTTGCATACCCACTTGTCCGTTTTTTTGTTTTGCTTGCTGTATTCTTATCTCTCTCTCTCTCTCTCTCTGTCTCTGTCGGTTGATATTTACCACTTTGTTATGCAACAACACATGCTCAAGTTCTTTATTGTTTCAAGAAAAATGTCATGAAAAACTTCTTCAAAAATATCTCAAGCGTATAGGGTTGCATCAGTGGTTAAAGATTCAACTCCTCTTTGTTCTCATCTCAAGTGGTGGTAAAGTATGGTCCTTGTATGGCAACACAAAAGCTGTTACTATGAATACTAAAAGCAATATCAACAACAACAACAACAAAGACGTAACAGAATAAAGGAGAAAAAACTCAATGTTGCTAAAAGAAATTTCAATAATTTTTTTTGTAAATCCATAGCACTTGATAACACATTCAAATGCACTCTTGGGTTGAATCGATTGTGATATTTTTTATTTTGAGAATCTTTTTTTGTGTTGCAACAACATATACAATGTATATAGTTTTGATACTCGATAAAATATTTCCTTTTTTTAAATGTTTAATTTTTTTTATAATTTTATTAGAGGAAAAAAATGGGGGGGGGGGTTTAGAAATTCATGACACTGTAGCATGAATGAAACATTAAAGGTGGTGATACCTTGTTCTTCGACAAATATGGATCGTCTAGATATACCACAAGTTCTACTATTAATCCGCATACAAATTTTATTTAAATCGCTTAAATGATATGCTGACTACGTTCCTTTTTAAGTAGCAGAATGTTCAGGTGTTAGGACTTTAATGTCCCTTCGTTTCATAGTTAACAAAGGGATCTCCCATTGGCTTTCTGGGATTCATAGACGATATATGCAACTCAGGAATTGTATATGAATAGCATACCCAGATCATATTTAAAATATGAAAAATATTTCGTAATAAATAACCTCTGAAGCTGAAGATAATCTTACGCCTCTTCCCTCTGGACTGTTAAGGCTTAGCAGTTAATTGTAATCAGCGCCTACGGACATAAGCACGAATAAAAGATCCTGACAGAATAAAGAACATTTAAGAACATAAATGACACGATAGATAGAGATAATTGGTCATTACAACCCTTTAGACAGGATAATGAACGAGCTTTTCAAACCACTTACGTTGTGTGCAGTAATTTTATACATGACTGGCGGGACATATAGTTTAAAGTCAACTCAGAAAGACAGGTTTTTGAAAAACTTTTCATTTATTTTTATTTTACTCTCATAGCTTTTGCCAAAATTCTGCAGAGAAGAAGTCGCCGAAGAAATATTTTGTCAAATTTCGTTTCGTTAGAGATAACTGACCTGGGGTTTGAACCGTGGCCTCACATCTGCTAAGCAAACACACAACCTACTAGACTGCGGCAATTTCATGACGTGATACCACACTATTATTTCTAGAGGAAGAACAGAACATCGTTGCCGAAAACATGGGAATGTGGAAGACGTCTGACGCAGCTCGTGTTCGCCTTCATGCAAATCTTTAAGTATGGTTAGAAAGTGAATGAACCTGTGGGTTTAGGTATCTTATTCGGAGTCAGCAGGTGTAGCTATGTACCTTAATGAGACCATCGAAATACCAGATTAGAAATGATTATCATCATAGCCTAGTAGATAGTGTGTTGACTTCTCAGATTAGAATCCGCGGTTCAAACCCTGGCTCAGACATCTCAATCGAAACGAAATCTGAAAAAGAAATTTCTTCGTCCATTTTCTCTCAGCAGTCTTCTGGCAAAAACTCCGACAGTAAATAAAATTCCCACGAAAGGTTTCTCAAAAATCTAGCGTTCGAAGTCGACTTTAAACTGTAGGTACCACCACTTATGCATAAATTTAACACACACAACCTGGGTGGTGTGATAAGCTAGGTCCTAATCCTGTCTAAAGAGTTGTAGATACGTATTAGGGATGATAAAATCTCTGGGAAAATTATTACAATACTCTCTGATAGGCAAGCGGCGGAAACTGGTTCGTAACATAATGAAGATTAAAACGGCTGACATCATTTTCACTGCATTATGAGGATATTGTGCGATATATTCTGGGAAACTGCAGAGCAGATGAATTGGCCAGATATGATGCAAACATCGAACTTTCGCGTAAGTTCTACATGCTAAAAACCCCATAGAAAATATGTAACCTCAGTACTGATAACACAGTAACAGATTCTAGTTAAGTACTGTGATTGGCTACGGAAAGAGCAGCAAAATTAGATGAGGAACACATGTAGGGTCTGCTAATAATCCAAAGGTATATGCTAAGAGCTGTAGTAGATTCTATTAACGCTCTGTTATTGGCTTCCGACATAGAGAAGCAGTAAACCTAACCAAAACTAGATGCAGGGCGCCCGTAAAATCTATCCATATTCCAAAAGTGCATTGTTTTCGTAATTGTCAGGGTCATTACTGAACGATACATGCTGGGTACTCAATGAAATCGCGTTAGTCTTGACCAAGTGGCCAGTGACTTCTGCAGAAACTATACTGACTAGGAAACTGTTCACTTTTTGTATATATGCCCAGCACTGCCTTTTGCAATGCAGTTGATGTCAAAGTTCGACACTGGAAATCTGAATGGCTTCATCAGAAGCTGCAGAAGATTCCAGTATTAGGAGATTTTTAAAACTGTGGTATCACAATGGCCACACGTGGACTAAGTGTGCCTAAATTGTCTATAAGTGTGAGTTGTCAGACACTTTGACTCCCTACCTGAAAGAAAAATCCAAAATTACTTACTTAATTGGCCATTAACAATCCGATTAACGAATTTCAGCCCGCCTTACCACATTCTTACAGGCGCCTCCGCTATTTGCGCGCCTACGCCAGTTGGTCACACCAATCGATTACAGGGTTTCCTCGATTTGGTCCTTAAAACGCAAACAAGGCCATCTAATACGCCGACTTCTGCAAATCCTCGTATCAAATACCCGTTTCGGTGGTGTATCCTCCTTCATTTCAAAGACATGGCCGAGCCAGCGCTGCCGCTGGATTTTAATACGCTGCACAATGTCGATATCGTTGAGGAGCTCATAGAGCTCACTGTTTGATCGAATGCGGAAATCATTCCCACCTCATGACCAAGCTTTTGTTATTTTTATTGGCAATTAATTATTATTTTATTTAAGATTTAAAGAAACACAATCATAATACCTTAAAATTACAATCAGTTACCAATGCATTCCTCTCATCACTTTCGAAGTCATCGTCATTATTTGTTCAAAATAATTATTTTTCGTTGCCATCAAAAAAGAAAATGAATTCCTTTTTGCCTAAACAAAGAAACCTACAATTAAAATATACACGGCATTCTTTTATACTATATTCATACAATATGTATGTATGTATGTTATAATCATACATACGCTTCGTGTATGTTAAAATCCATAAGATTTATGGCATTTGATATGTATGAACCTGTATTATGCCTTTGAGCATTACAATTTGAATTATTACATCAAATAATTTACTTTCTATGCATTACAATAAAAAGCAACAAAAACAACACGAACAAAATAAAAATTAAAAGAAAAAACGAAATTAAAAAACAATACCATTACAATGAAAGAAAACATAAACAATTGAATTAAAATTTTTCTTCTTTCGAAAAGATTTATGGTCTCAATGCATGAAAATCCCTTTACGTCCGTAAAACGTCTCTAATGACTTGAAAGAGATTTTTCAAAAGATAAACAGAGAGAGAGAAAGAGAGAGAGAGAAACAGAGAGAGATAGCAAAAGGGAAATAAACAATTTTTAACTGCCAGTGTTGATACTTTTTTATATTCTTACGCTTTACATTGCTTGGCATATTGAAAGAGCATCTTGTAAAAACGGAATACGAATTTGATGAGAATGATTTTGTGATGAGAAAATAAAACGGCATGTTAAGGCACGGAGTTTAACTGCAGTTTTAACATGAAAGTCTTGTGAGTCAAAAGCAAGAACCAATACAAGTATGAAGGCTTGGTAAGCAAAATTTAGCAGTGTTGTAACCTTATTTCGTAAATTTTTAAACACATTTTTGTAATCAACACCACACTAAACCTCTCCTGAAGTTTGCTAGGGCAGCAGAGTTGATGGAGTTGTTATAGATCAACTCTGTATAGATTGATGGCAGTACAATAGACAATTTGGTCGCAATACATTACAATACAATACCACACAGCATTAGATTCAGTTAAAGCATGTTAAAAAGAAATCGATTCGTTCAAATTACGGCTCTAAGTTGAATTTCAATGATTTCTATTTAAAGAACCATATTTCAGTTACAGCGGCTTTAGCCTCTCTTTATTGATTCTATGTGCGTCATGCCTCTTCCATGCCTCCGCCTTCATGCTGGATCCAATCTTGATTTCTCTTGCAATACCATCCCTAATGTTGTCAATTCATTTTTATTTCACGGAAGTGATTTCGAGATGGCGATTATTTGCCATCCTTATTGACCACTGCAGGAGTAACATTCTTCGTAGATTGCTATCCATAAGTACCATTGCCTGACCTACACATTCCTAAAGAAAGAATGGATTTACTCAGTTTGGTTTTCTGCAAAATGCTGTTAAATTTTCGAATGTTCGAATTATTGTCTGGGTTAACCATGATGTTGCTTCTTAACACTCCACCTGAGTTATTGAGTATACCGTCGACATAATGGCAGCGGCGAGTTTGTCTGCTTTGCGAAATTGTTCTGTATTTACAAACAAAACCAAGAAACATTTTCATTTCCTTGATACGGATTGTCAATTCGACTCGGCCTGTTACTGGGTGAACTTTCGTCAGTTTTCAATGTATGGAAACTTGTGAGAGTGAGAAGCCAAATACCGTCTTGATAGTCTAAATGTTCAAGTCAATCTCTGGCTGAGGACACTTTGAGAGAGATTAACTTCATATAGCTTTTGGTACACCAACGTTAGCCATAATTTTTTCACGAGTTAGCTTTCATGGACCTACTGCATTACCCTGTTATTTTGGGTGTAAAGCTTACTTAATTACTTTCTGAATTAATTGATTACTACAAGCCTTTAGTCAGGATTACAACCTAGCTTCTCAGCTAGGTCGTAATGTATGTTAATTGTATACATGAGTGTTGGTATATATAGTTCAAAGTCGAGTCCGAACTACAGATTTTCGATGACTTACATTTTTTAAACTAAATCTGTCGATGACTTGCATTTTCTACAGTATTTATCGATGGCTTGCATTTTCGACAATAAATTTATCGATCACATGCATTTTCTGTAGTAAATCTGTCGATGACTTGCATTTTCTGCAATAAATATATCGATCACATGCATTTTCTATAGTAAATCTATCGATGACTTGCATTTTCTATCGGATATTTGTCGACGGTTTGTATTTTCTACAGATAATTTATCGATGAGCGGCAATTTCTATAGTGAATCTGTCGATGACTTGCATTTTCTGCATTAAATTTATCGATCACATGCATTTTCTATAGTAGACGTAGTATTTAAAATATTTGGCAAATCTAAGTACCCCTGTTTCGAATTAACGAAAAAATAGGAAGCTTCATTCTTTCTCCAAATAATCCATCCAAAAGTTTTCTGACCACCCAGATAGGTTAACATCAACAATAAAACTCATAGATGGGTTAATCAGCGTCATCCCTAGAAGAATGTTACAATCCAATTAAGGCATCTTACCTTAATACTACATCCAATACAACAACCTAATATATAAAACGCAGATAGATGGCAACCCTATCATCCTAGCTCGTGCTATGGTTTCTGTCTCGTGGAAAACAGCGAAACCCAGTAAGAAGACTTAAGGGAATTAGAGGAATCGTAATACTAATCGGGGCCATAAGCACACTCTTTTCTTTGTCAACGAAAATCGGAACGAAATTTTTTTGCTTTTCGCAAGCAAAAAGTTCTACGAACTTCAAATAACCGGTATATTCATTCATTCATTATCTCACGCTGTAATTAATGGTTTATTATATTTGGTATTAAAAAAATCGGGACATTTTTCATGGCAATTTCATTTTACTCTCATAATTTTTACCAGACTGCTGAGAGTAAGTTGACGAACGAAATATTTCCTTTCATTTTTCGTTATGTTCGAGATGTCTGCACCAGGCGTTAAACCAAAGCCTGACGTCTAATAAGCCAATATAATATGTACTAGACTACGGCAACTTAGAGTGTGAAGCGTCTACCCAAATATAATAAATATGGAATATAGCAGTGATCGCCTATCCACTAACTTCTCTACTCTTAATTTGAAGCAGTTGACGTGGCCTTAACATAATTTATAGTCTAATGTTCTAATTAACAATCTAGAATTTTTTAATAGCCACATTAGTAATGGCTCATCCGATCTAGAGGTGAAATATAGGCTTCAAATGATTTTATTTTCTAGGTAGTCTAAGTGACTAACCAAACTACTAAACACATGCATACATACATAATTGGTCATTACCATCCTGCAGTCAGGATTACGACCTAGCTTCCCACACAACTTATGTTGTGTGCGTTAATTTTATACATGAGTGGCGGGACCTACAGTTTAAAGTCGACTCCGAACGACAGACTTTTGAGAAACTTTTCACTACAATTTTGTATTTATTCTTAGAGTTTTTGCCAGAAATCTGCTGAGAGGAAGTCGGCGAAGAAATATTTTTTTATACTTCGTTTTGTTGGTGATGCCTGACCTGGGGTTCGAAACGAGGCTTTACGTCTAATAAGACAACACACTACCTAATAGACTACAGCGACTACTTACCAAACTACTAACCTAACCTAACTTTGTAAGCATATCTTTTACTAGCTTCAACTCAAGTTCTTGTACAACAGGCACATTGTACATTGCATCTACATTGTATTGAAATTTAAATGCAGTAAATAACTCCAAGTCTTTACTTTACTTATACGAGTACTTAAGCCCACTTCTCGAAACCTCAATGCCTCGAGCATTAAATACTCCTTTAAATTGGCACATTTTATTGCCATTTTAATAAATTTCCTTTCCTAAGTTGATATGCCTTTAGTAAATAATAAATAGAAATGACAAATGAATTCAAATTCATATTCATATTCAAAGTTCATTTAAAGTCCTTAAATCTCTTGTATTTGTATTTACTTCATACTCCATATACTCCATACTCCATATGCATATGCTGTCATTGTCATCATTGTTCATTACAGAAGACGGGTCCGTCCAGCATACATACATAAATTTCATCGTTTATTTATTTAAATTAAAAAGCAATACCTTCACTTAAAGGTCACAATAGATGTCATGCTTAATATTACCAGAGTCATACAGACCGAATATAATAAATTACGGCAAAAAAAATGCTTGTAAATATTTTGGTTTTGCCCAATTTGGTTTTTGGCTGGCAGTTCATATTGCAGCAGTGCAGTACAGTGCAGTGCAGTACAGGACGTTTGTTTGGTAGTTGTTTTCAGGTTTTTGGGGTTTTTGCAAAATAATAATCATTACGAGTGCACTCATATGGGTTAGTAAGTTGCGTATGCATGTGTGTGTGTGGGGATAAATTATTGACTTGTGTTAAGACCTCTGAGTCGAGAGAAGTCAAAACATATTTACAAATCTACACAAGAATAAGTATGTATGCCAGTGTAAGTGTATGCATACACTCAAGCGTAAATGTGAGAAGGATTTTGTAACTTAAGGAAGTTGCCACACAATATATGTTTATGTTTATGTTTATGTGTGTGTATGTAAAGGAACATTGAAAGAAATCTTAGGTTGCAGATTCTTCAAAGCTGTGTTCAAATGCTGGATTATTTAAGTTTGTTTTATGGCAGGCAATTGGCAATCCCTTCCATAAGAAGGTATATCATCCACTGTAATTACAGGGAAGCTCAGTCTCGTTGGCCACAGGAGGACGCGTGCTATATTGCTAGACTCTGTTGAACACATATCTATAGAAAGACGACCGATTCAGTACAAGCCTTTAATCGCATAGCTATTCGCCGCATAATAGCGATTGTTACAGTCCAGTTTCCTATTGGTAGGCATGCCGAAAGACCCGGCAATTCGGTAAACGATATCTGCAGGAGCTGTGTGTCTGAGAAGAAGCAAGAGACTGTCTTTCAGATCATGTTTCAGCGCCCTGCTCTTATCATAACGAAATGTAGGTTTGAAAAGAAGGAAAAGACTGTATTTTACCTCATGTGTCATGTGAATGTGGTATCACAAGGAGCCTAAATGCTGGCTTGAGTTGGGCATCTTCCTCTTCCGTCACCTTACGTAATAATACTAACCTAAATAAGCTACTTTAGCAGATTCTATAATGATAGGGTTGCCATCTATCGGATGTTGCTTTATGTTGAATACAGTATTGAACTTATTTTTTCTCAGAAGGTCGCAATGCCTGATCTTTCTATAACTTCCTGGGAATTCTATGATTTCTATGACTTCAGGGAAATGAACAAGAGAAAATCCTTCAGGTTGATTTCAATAGCTCTCTGTAAGTAATTAATGAGAATGTAAAAGGTAGGTGCTCTTAGTTACCGTACACTAGTAGGTATTGTAGACATGAGGCCATGGTTCAAGTCCCAAGGCAGACATATCGAACAAAATGAAATACGAAGAAAATATTTCTTCAGCGACTTCCTCTCAGCAGATTTCTGATAAAAACCCGGAGAGTAAATCAAATTCTTATGAAAAGCTTTTCAAAATTCTGTCGCTCAAAGTCGATTTTAAACTGGAGGTACCGCTATTTATGGATAAAACTAACACACACAACAGAAGTGATGTGAGAAACTAGGTTGTAATCCTGACTGAAGGATTGTAATGACCAATTAAGTATGTAAGTTAGGTTCTGTTAGTTCCGTACAAATAGTTGGTGAGAGATCTTGGAAGGCTTGATTAGATGAAGAGATGTTAAGCAGGATTTCATCGATGATAGGCTAGTATTGCCAAATAACATAAAATAAGATGCCCAGTAAACTTTCATTCCATATGCATGCATTTTCCAATTTTCATCTACGACCCGAAATTTTCTTTCAGTGTATTTTCCTTAAATAAATAATTTCTTGGCATACATTTATGCTGTACGTACGATTTGTAGTTGCATTTACAAATACACGCATTTAAACTTAATGAAATTGAATTGAATAATGATTTGAATATTTTCGACTTTCGTACTTTCGTTCTCTGTTTCTCTCTCTCTCTATCTCTCTCTTGTATTTCGAAGTTTACTTTACAGGCTCGCCTACATCGTATACATTTTTGATTACGAATTTGAAGAACATTTTGAAATATATTTTGGGGAACTGACTTCTCGGATACACAGGCTATAAATTTCATAATGCAATTAGAAGATTTGTAAACATTATAAATGTTTGTTTAGGCCATGCACAACTACACACACACACACAATACACACACACACAAACAATGTGTTTACTTAAGCAGCAATAGTGTATAGTAGTGGTAGTAAAAGGAACTACAATGTTATACAAACAGGCAGGTGCATATACTTATGTATGTATGTATGTATGCTGTATGCATGTGTATATGCATGTGTGTTTGTGTTCTCTGTGAATATTATTTAAATAATTCAATTTAATATTGAGTTGAGTTGAGTATAGTAGCATAGCATAGTATACAGACGTACAGTTATATTGTATTACGTTTCATACAACAATACATAGTAGTTTCTTATTTGTGCATGCCCAGTTAAGTTTATACTGCTTAAAAATACATGCATGCATACACAGTTACATGTACAATTATATACGAAACTATAAAATATAATATGTCCCTATGCAATGCTGCAATAACATCAACAGTAACATGCAACAACAACTAACCAAGTTGTTTTCTTGCATTGAATTGCATCCTGCATGACATTAGCATTCACTTAATGGGTACCAGGTCAAAATAGTAACACCACCACCACCACCACCGTCACCATGTGAAATATTCATGAGTTAAAGTTTTTGTTGCTTTCCTTCCTTTATTTTGTTGAGACGTAAAGGTAGTTAGTATCGGCAGAAATGTTGGTGAGAAAACTTCTATTGGTTGGGAGTAAAAATAATATTCGGAAAAGAAAACAAAAGTCTATAGTCTGGACGATTTCCTTTTAAAGAAGAAATGGATTAAAATTCAATACTTTTTTTTTTTTTTATTTATTCAATTAAATTCAACTAATATACAATTTGATTATTTGGCCTCAGCGCCCTATGGGCATTATTGAAGCAAGTTGGCAGTTTCAGTTATACTGATTAAAATTATTAATTTAATACTTCATATACAACAACAAATAAAGATAGGTATAATAATAATAAAAAAAAAAAAATATATATATATATATATATTAATATAATATACATATACATACATAAATAGCAATATTAAAAATTATGGCTAATTATAAACTTAGGTAAAGCATTAGATATTTGAAATTTTTATTTTCATATGCATTTGGATATAAAATATTTTAAGTTAATTACCTACACAGCAAGCTTTCCAAGTTTTCAAATATATATTTTCTTAGTTCCTTTTTAAAGACTGACAAGCTATTTATTGATTTTAACCTTAAAGGTAATTTATTATATTCAAGACTTCCAATATATTCAATCCGCTGCCTGGTTGTTTCTAACCTGCACCTAGCGGTATGTAAATTGCCTTGATTCCTTGTGTTGAAAAGTGTTTGATTCTGAGAAAAAGTAACTGATATATATCCTATGTTCCGTATGGATTTAAACATATATATTAACAGCTGGTATTTAAATCGTCCACAAAAAGGCATAATGTTTTTACAAATATCTCTATAAAGTAATAAAGTGGGGTATCGTAGCGGTAAATTATAAATTGTCTTCAATGCTCTATTCTGCATCACCTGCAATACTTTTAATTCACTTGTGTTTCTAAATACATATATTATTGCCATATAGTTTATGTGACTTTGTATTAAGGACTGGTAAATCATCAATTTTGTTTTCAGATTAAGTTTATTTTTCATTTTAAATAAAACCCCCAACGGCTGGTGCAATTCTTGATTTTACCTCATTAATGTGTAGATTCCATGCCATATTACTTTGCAATATAATTCCTAAATATTTTACTCTATCTGTTTCCAAAATCAAATTTTCAACGACTTGAATCGCAAAGCTATTATCCTGCACACGTGTACATGGTCTAAATCTGATTAATTTGGTCTTATCCGCATTCAGCTTCAACCTATTAAGACGAACATATTCAAGAATTAGAGCAACGTCGCGTTCCATATACGTTTTCAAAACCAAATCGTACTTGTAAGGATAAAATAAACAAACATCATCAGCAAACATATACAATTTACCAGTTAGTTGTAAGTTAGAAAGGTCATTCAAGTAGATAGAAAAAAGCAGAGGACCCAAACAACTACCCTGAGGTACGCCACTTTGAACATCCAACATGTTACTTTTTTCTTCACCAATCTGAACGAATTGTTTTCTATTCCTAAGAAAATTCTCAAACAGCCTCAATTCCTTTCCCATAATACCATAAAACATCAATTTCCGCAACATTATATCATGGTCAACGAGATCAAAAGCCTTACTAAAGTCCAAAAATAGCCCTGCAACCCCACTAGAACCTCTATCCAATTTGTCACAAATGAAGTTTACAGCATTCAAAACTACCTCTTCCGTATTACATCCCTTTCTAAACCCAAATTGATATTTGTACATTAAATTATTACTATCCAAATAAGAAAACAGTCTCTCATGGATGATCTTTTCAAAAATTTTATCAATAATTGGCAGTAGGGAAACTGGACGAAAATCACTAGCTTCAGAAGCATTCGCAACTTTTGGTATTGGAACAATTTTGCTTATCTTTAAACAATCAGGATATATGGACGAATTTATTATTTTATTAAGAATACATATTAACACGGGAGCTAGTATATCATTACAGTTGTATATTGCCTTTGCAGAAATATTATCATACCCCACAGATTTATTTAAGTTCAAATTATTAACAACAGAATTTATATGTTCAACAGAAATCTGCTCAAGGTTAAAGCGGAAAGAAGACTGACGTAAAGTACGTAGTGGATTGCAACTATCTTCCGGATACGTTTGAGTTCGCTGCCTTAAATTTGCCACAGACTGAATAAAATATTGGTTAAGAATATTTGCCTTTGTTCGCCCATTTTCTATTAGCTCACCATCATATATGAGATTGAGATCTTTCTTTCTATGTCTTCCAAAAGAAGTGTTTATAAAATTCCAGGTCTTCTTCGGATCATTATTAAATTTTTCCAAACAATCATGGTAATAGTTTACCCTGGATGACTTATTAGCCAGTTTTATAACTTTTCCTAATCTTTTCAACAACATATCATACTTATTGCTCCTGGTCTTTCTCCTTTTCGCTAAAATTTTGTGTTTATATAATATTAAAATTTGAAGATTTCTGTTTATCCAAGGAGCAATTTTAAATCTCACTAGCCTTTCATATTCATGTGTTTTTGTCGACTCCCTAATTGCATTCCCAATGCAACTTATTACGTTGCCAGTTAAAACCGAAGTGTCATTAACATTCACAATTGAGTTCAAACCTCCATTCAACAATTCCCTAACTTTTCTATAGTCACAACTAACCTTTCTCTCAATAATTCTATCTTCCGGAACAAATTCAGCCTGTATTTTACAACAGATTATATTGTGATCAGTTAGCGAACACTCCACTGAATCTACTGAAATTCGATCAAAAGTATTACTAAACACTTGATCAATAGAGGTTTTACTTAATGGCCTCGTTACTAAAGTATGACAATTGTGACAATCATAGTTCAAAAATAAATCCGATAAAATAGAAAAATTAGGATTATTCAATACATCAATATTCGTATCTCCAACTACAACCAACGGTTGCCGATTAGTGGAGCTCATTATTCCTTCAACAATACCCATAAAATCAGAAATTATGCATTTTTGTGAACGATAAATTGATAATATTCTCAAACAATTACCATTTATTCTAAAGTTGTTAATTGATATTAATATATAATCTACGAAATTCTCACTACAACAATTTTCTACATTGAATTGTATTGTATCACTTACATACAGTGAAGTGCCTCCATATCCATCATTTCTACAACAATGAACGCTCTTATACCCATAAATTGAATAAAGATCAGTTAATTTTTTGTCAAACCAAGTTTCCTGTATTGCTATTATGTCAGGTAGCCTTGAAAAACTTGCTATTAAGGATTTAAATTTATTAAATTTTGTTAAAGATGAAATGCTTCTAACGTTTACGCTAATTATATTGAAATATAAACTTTTAAAATTGGTAATGTATTTATTATAATTAGAAATATTAAGAAAATATTGATTATTCATTTGTTTTTCTTTATCCATAATAATAATAATAATAATAATAATAATAATAATAATAATAATAATAATAATAATAATAATAATAATAATAATGTAATATAATTATAAGACAGTATTAAAAAGAAAACTATTCCAAGTTGTCAAAATCATCAGCTTCATCATTTCCAAATGCTCGCTTGGCAGCTACATTGTGTTCCCGTGATATACGCACAAAATTACCTTTTGTAGCTGATTTTAATAACAACTGATCTATTTCCTCTTCGGATCTAATTATCTGAGGCTTAGAATTATCAGTTTTCTTGCAGAAAACTTTGCCGTTTTTTGCATACACCCAGTTGAAGCCAATATTCTTTAGAGTTTTAGCATACTTCAGTAGCTCTAAAGACTCTCTACTAAGGAAATCATGAACATAAACATCCTTGTGATCTGTTTTCAATTTTGGCCTTGCAGCCATTAATTTATCTTTCAACGTTTTTGATGTAAATTTCACAACAATAGATTTTTTTTGTTGGTACCATTCTTGTTTTTATAGGACATAAAGTACGCATCATCAATCTGTTCTGGCTGCATTTCTACACCCACACTTTTTGTTAAATTAACAATAGAGTCAACAGCAGAAACACCATCAGCTACAGTTAGTCCCTTTACAATGCAGTTATTCTTTACACCCATATTATTAAGATATTTTAAAGATGCTTTTGAGTTATTAATTTCCATTTTTAGAGAACAACTTTCTTTTTGTACTTCACTCAATTCTTTTTTTGTTGCAGATAAATCTTTTAAAATAACATCATATTGTTTTGCCATGAAATTTATTGATTCCTGAATTTCAGACAGCTGATCCAGCTTATTAAGTTTTGTTTTGATTTCATGTAGTTCATTTTTAATATTTCCTTCTTCTTCTCTTTCACATAAGTGACAAATAAACACTTCTCATTTTTAATTAGATACTCAAAATCAGTTTTACTCAGTTTAGTACATTGCAAATGGTAATTTTTGGCGCACTTATCACATTCTATAAAATCATCAGTCTCCTCTTTTATATTTCTTTTACATTGCAAACAGACTATTTTTGGTTTATTTAAACTTTTTCGACCTTTTCCAGCCATCTTTCAGCAAATTATTATAAAAAAACAAGTAGTTTTTCACATAAATAAATTTTTAACTTTATTTATTGTGTTTTAATGAAGTAAAAACAATTAGAATATAAATATGCTTTAGCACTATCAAAATTTATGTCTTTTTCACAAGGGTTGCCAACTACTTAATTGTGCTCTTAACGAGACAAGATATATAAAGAAGGAGTTGAATAATTTTATAATGATATCGTTACCTGCAGAATATTCAAGATGCTTAGGCTTACTCAAGCAAGGACAAGCAACATAGCTCTAGTGAAACTTAGCATGATTGGGCATATTTAGACTGTATTATTGCAAATATTTCTATTATCGAAGGCGGCGTGGTCTAGTAGGTAGTGTGTTGGCTTATTAGACGAAAAGCCAGGGTTCGAGCCCCAGGCCAGATATCAAAATAAAATACAAAAAGTATTTCTTCGGCGACTTCCTTTCAGCAGATTTCTGGCAAAAACTCTGAGAGTAAATAAAATTGCCATGAAAAGTTTCTCAAAAATCTGTCGTTCGGAGTCGACTTTAAACTGTAGGTCCCGCCACTCATGTATAAAATGAACACACACAACATAAGTGGTGTGAGAAACTAGGTCGTAATCCTGACTGAAGGGTTGTAATGACCAATTATGTATGTATTTCTGAGCATATGCGTTGTTGTCGGAGATTTTATATATCCGTCATTACAAAGATACATACATAATTGGTCAATACAACGATTCAGTCAGGATTACGACCCAGCTTCTCATACTTCTGTGGTGTGTGTTAACTTTATCTATAAGTGGCGGGTCTTACAGTTTAAAGTTGACACCAAACGACAGAATTTTGAGAAAATTTCATGGCAATTTTTTTTTACTCTGAGAGGATGTCGCTGAAGAAATATTTTTCTCATTTCGATTTCTTGGCAACGTCTAACCTGTGATTTGAAAGGTGGCCTTACATCTAATAAGCCACTACACTACCTATTAGACTATGGCGACAAAGACAGCAGCAGTCAAATATTTTATGACCACACGGCAGTAAAACAAGTATATTTCTGTCACCCTAACTGTTCAACATTGAAATAACTTTGAATTGTGGAGATGATATTTAACTCCTGTTAGGCAAGATTTTCAGCATGCTCGGAAAACTAGAAAATCTGAACAGTTTTACGCGTCTGTTGGACTTGAAATAAATGTCAGGAAGAGCAAAAAAACGCACTGAGAACATCATGCTACAAAGCCAATCTATCATATATGTACGTTTATAGATTGTGCTGTCTAAACTAAGAAAAATAACTCGTGACATATGCTAGGCATAGTAGACTATGCTGTACGGAAGCTAAATTTTGGTTAAATTCGAATGCAATCCCAAAAACTTTAGGATTTGTCAGTATGGCTTTATAGATGAAAGGAATTACGAAATGCGGTAATATCTTCGGAAAGGATATTACCACACTGTCTGATAGCCAAGTGGTTTTCAAGGCACTAGATCTAGAGGTAATGAAGTGCAAGACGGTATATAGCGGTCGCGAACATCTTGACGAAGTAGAGGATGACATTCAGATCATGCTAGTTCTGGGGCATAGCGATATTACAAATATCTTCAGATTGGATGAACTGGCCAAACGTGACGCCATCATAGAAGTCTATAATGAAAATCCTTTTAAAGTCTTGTGGTTGCATAATTAAAAATACAGTAATAAATTTCGTTAACGTTCGACTGGCAGCTTCAGATACGGGCGAAATGGCATAAAAAAACTGATCAAAACTAGACAAATGGCGAACGGAAAGTCTTCTTAAACTCCAAGAAAGAAGCAAACTCGGTGTAGTTATTGGAATTATTAATGGGCATTGCGTTATTTGCACGCATCATTGCTCATTGCTTTTATTCACAGGACAATTGATTTCTGCAGGATTTGGAGAAAACTACTGTTTTCATACTTGACACTTGCCCAGCACTATGACAGAAGAGAAAGAGACACTTTGGTATAGACAGTTTAGACAATATAAACTAACTATCAATGATAGGCATTGGTGATCTAAGCCGCTTCATCAGAAGCTCTGAATGGTTCAGAAATTAAAGCAAATGTTAAACTGTGGTATTACAATGGATCTTATGTAGCTTAAGTGTGTAAATCCAAACCTTTTGATTAGACTTCTAACTTTACCTACCCACCAGTGACCACCACAGAGTAATGTACGGGATACCATCAACACAAACTTTTGCGGGTTAATCCAGCAATGATCTTCTCATTCAAAATGGAACGTAAAAAATTCATTCGTCATACTCTCACAAAGAAGATCAGAGTTATCGGTAGGATGACGTTAGAGTGATAGCCTAAGAGCCATTATTACAACTTGCCGTTAAACTTGAGTTTAGTAAAAGGTAACTTTAGCTAAAGTGAACTTTAAAGCCAACTTTAACTTCTTTTCATTATTACAACCTAATGATAAAATAAAGTAAACTTTTTCAAAAATATGGCAGTGCCGAAGCAATGTCGATAGCAGTGCTTAATTAAAAGAGTTTTTTTTTAAACGCAGTGGCAATGACGGGCTTTCTTTTTTGTTGTATTGGGTTGCCATATTGAAAATAATATATAATATGGCAACACTAAACATAAACTTAACTTTAAAAGTTAGAGGTGGTATGATCCTCCCTTTAACCTAACGTTCACTTCTACCTTATCGTCCACTTATAATAATGAAAAACAATTTATCTGCCCGTTAAAATTCTCCCTTTAGTTAAGGGCAAGAGTGAGATTGCTGTAAACAATTCAAAACATTTTTATTAATCAAGAATTAATTTCTTCAACCAACCAATGTTAAAAATAAACGCCAGCAGCCAGCCAGTTCTTAGTGCTGCATCAATCTTAAATTGTTCTTAGATTTCAATGCTTACATATGTGACATATGATCTATGCAGAGAATTAAAAGAATTCATTCTTAGTTGGTGTTCAAAGATAAAAGAAAAATTTAAATATGAATTTCTGATTGAAATCATTCTTTTAAATGCCATGTTCTTGTTTATTGAAATACTAATAATAATAATGAAATATATTTGAATACTTGAGTACAACCATAGAGTTCATAAGAGTATAAGGGTCAGTTCACTCTCCTTAAGGAATAAATTAATTACACCAGTGTCATTCAGTCAAACCACAAACAGACTGTCATTCTTAAAAATAAAATCCTTGCCCTTGCATACTCGTATACACTTTGAATATGGAAGCCAAAGGCAAGACGAAAAACAGCAGAAGAAGTAGAGTCATTAAGTTCACCCACACACATGATACACACAATACATAAGGGAATATAGTAATATTTCAGAAATATTATATTTACCTCAAGTATATTTAAACTAAACATATACCCCCTGCCCCTCCCCTTCCCTCTTATTGTTTAAAAAATATTATGAAGAGAAATATGAACTTAAATATGAAATAAAATGCAGCATAATGACCATACAAATGACATTGTATTTGTAAATAAAATCATACATACGGGCATAAAAGCATATATGCTTTAATAATATGGTGTACATATGTATGTATGTATGTGTGTAGTTGTAATTCCTTAAAGACTTTGGTATTACTGACAGTACATTTCTTAATCATTTTTCTTTGTGCGTATTTATATAGGAGAAGTCATTTGAAATTCCCTTGTTTACATATCTCAAAAATATTTCATTGCAATCATATTTTAATGTCTTCTTCTTATTCTTCTTTTTATTGTTGTTTTTATTGTATTTTTCATTAAAATGTAATGCATTTAATTTGTATACGAAACCCTTGATTTTCTTAGTAAATGAAATGAAATGTGAAGACTTTTTAAGCATATTGGAATAGAATCTCCCATGTTATCTATGTTCTTACATTGTGAATATGTTTCAATGTGTTTGCAGATTATTTCTTCGTTAATAAATTCGAAATTACTTTCAACAAAATTACTTAAAATCCAAATCACTCTCTGGGGAGTTTCCAGTAGAGCATGTGGCACGGCAGGCAACAAACACTTGAAGAAGCAAAGGAAAGATTTTCAAATTAAACGTTTAAGTTCAGTATAAATATTTGGAAGAGTAGCAGTTTACTTACAATAGAACACTTTTAAATCTAAAATAAATACAAAAATTATAAATAGGCTCGGAAGTTTGAAAATTCAGTGTTCATTGGCTGTACATTTCTTTAAGATTAGGTTAGGTGAAGTCTCCGTAGTCTAGTATGCCATGCCAGAAATCTGCAGCAAAACGAAATATGATTTCCTCTCAGCAGCATTCTGGCAAAAACTCTGAGAGTAAATAAAATGATCATGAAAAAGTTTTTCAAAAAATTTGTCATTCGGGGTCGACTTCAAAAACAGTAGGCGACGGCACTTATGAATGAACTTAACACGCATAATGTAAGTAGTGTGAGAAGCTAGGTCATAATCCTGACTGAAGGGTTGTAATGACCAATTACAATTGAAGTCGCTTTAGTCTAGTAGGTAGTGTGTTGGCTAATTAGACGTAAAGCCCGGGTTCGTATCCCAGGCCCGACATCAAAACGAAATATGAAAAAAAAAATATTTTTTCTAAAAAATTTGTCCTTCGGAGTCGATGTTAAACTGTAGGCACCGCCACTGTCGTATGAAATTAACGCACACAACATGAGTGGTGTGAGAAGCTAGGCCGTATTCCTGACTGAAGGGTTGTAATGGCCAATTATGTATGTATGTTATGTATGTAGATGTGATTAGGGAGCAGATTCCCTTCTTTTTGGTCAACTAACTGTATTAATAAACTCTGCATTTTTTTTGCATCTCTCTTCCAGACCATCAGTAGTATACGGTGTTTTAACCCATTTGTATTTTATTTCCCTACGTTTGATCAGGCAATTTAGTCTCATATGCTGTACCAGCAGACAATTCGAGTACAATGTTTGAGCAGCTTTGATAGCAGTTTTTACATCGACAATGTCTTCCTAAGTTTTAGTAACGCCAAGAGTCTTGAAGGTTGTACTTACGCATCTCGTTTGTGATTTCATTGTTGGATGTCAATGTCCCATGTATACTTTATTCTCAGGATTGGTTTCGTTCTAGGTTTGTAGTGTGAAATGTTTGGCCAGTCTTTTAAATAACATATTTGCACCCTATATTATGAATACTCAAATTCTGTCCAGAGCCTTATTTAAGAAAATCTGTTCTGTTACTTATTTTTGCCTCCTTCGATTGTGCTATATATGTATGTATATCCTCATAGCAATGCCTCAACATCTATTTCGTTTTACATCTATTTCGTACATGCAGCAACGATCTATATCAGTTCCTGCTTAAAGAAAATTAAGTTTGTATTCAGTGAACATGGATGACACATACTACATTATATAAATCCCTAAGAGAGAAAAACGTTCCGCTATAATACTCCCTATACATACATAACAGAGATCAGCAATGAATCATTTTTTCGCCACTCATAAGTACTCATGAAATTTTGAGTATGAATGAGTCAACAGTATTGAAATTCAACTACTCTGATTCAGTCGTACTCAGTACAACATTGATTTGTAAGTACACGTTACAATGAGTATGAGTACAACGTTGACATTAAACTCATAACATTCGAACTATGTTTGATTCATACGCCTACTCATTTAGATTCATAAATTTAGAAAAGTACTTTTAATATTATATATCATTCATCAAAATTTACAGTCTTGGTTGCTGTTGCATTTACAAAAAAAGAAGAAAGAAAAAGACACCAAGCTAAGCAAACACACAACCTTCTTGTGAGTATTGTTACGTTTTTACCTTTTTAAAAACGTTTATATATGAGTTCGTTAATTGCAAACAAAGTAAAAACAAATATGTGTTTCATTTCAGTTAAACTCTTTTTATTATTCACACTACGTTTGTGCCACCGTTCACACTTAACGATACAACAACAATTTGCTTGTACACTATTCTATTTCACACTTCTGTCCGCGTTAACACTAACAACTGTTCGTTAGATCTTCTTTGCTTACAACCTTTTTGCAAGCAATGCCGCTTGTACGTTCCAACCGCAACGCGTCTTCACACAAGACTGACTGAATTATCATTGACTGACTGCTGGCCTTGCTGCCTTTTATATACGCACGCAATCAGTATGACGAACGTTCTCGATGTGGAAGGTGCTTGTTCCCGCCTTCTCGAGAGCTGTATTGCTAATACATTATTGTTTGTGTACCTTGCTTACTTTGTCGATCCCTTTTTGACACATACATGTTGTAGATGGTTTACTTTCATTTCATGTTGTTGTTGGTACAAGGTGCAACCAGGTTCGTTGTACATATGTGTGTGCATCTTTAGATAATCAACACTTAGTACTTCAAACTTTGAATATGAGTAGTATGAGTATAATATTAAAGTAAGTATGAATGCGTATAAGTATCAGATATTATAAATATGATTCGAATCTACTCATCTTTTTGAATATTCATTGCTGATCTCTGATACATACATACATAATTGGTTATTCCAAACCTTCAGTCAGGATCACGACCTAGCTTCTCACACCACCCATGTTGTGTATGTTAATTTTATCTACAAGAGGCATATTCGACTCCGAACGACAGATTTTTTTTTTTTAGAAACTTTCAGAAACTTTTTTTTTTATTTTCTTGCCAGAAATCTGCTGATAGGAAATCGCCGAAGAAATATTTTTCATATTTCAATTTGTTCGAGATGTTTGACCTGAGGTTTGACGTGACCTCGATTCCTATAAGAGACTCTGGTCTGTTACATGGCACCGAGCATAAGTTGGTCAACAAGTAAAAAATAAATTTCTATTGCTTTAGAAAATTCTGCTGTATGCCGTCATTATTTCCTAACTTTGTTGCAGTTTTTTTAATCAAGTTGTTCAAGCTGACGAAGTAGCAGATCCTGGGATAATAGTACTGCCATCCTTTGTTGCTTACAAACCACAACGTCTTTGAGTATGTAGTAGTGAAAAACTTTTGCTGACTGACTTCTAGTTTTTCCAAAGAACTGACCTTTTTGATAATATTCCTTGTTAATGTTCACCTCGTTGAGGGATAAAGGCAAGAGGACTTGCTGAATGGATTAATTGTAGAAAAAATAAAGAAAAGTTTGAACCTAGATGCCCTGGATTTTTAATGCAAGTATCTTATGAAAATTAGGTATGATTTAAACACACACAAATGGTAATGCCTTTAAAGGGACCTTTGTCAGGACGCTGTTGAGCCGAAACATAAGAAATGTTTATTACTATCCCCTGATAAATGTTTCCCTTATAAATGTTTCCCTTTTCACACCAGTATCCCGGATTACATAATTTACATTCGCAGTGTATATAGTATTGCTATTCAAATTTTCATTTTTATTTCGCCTTGAAAACCATTCAAATCCCATTGTGCATTGATTTGTATTTATATTATTAACCCAGTGTGGTTTGTGTTGAGGTTGACATCATTTTTGGGGTAAATATACATACCAAAATACGTTTATTTAAATATAAATATATGTACACACACAATGTCATTCAACAACATGCAATCCATTTAAAATAATAAATTATTGAAAATAATACACACACATATGAATAACTAGAATACAATACTAACTACTTTATAAAATAATATACATATACAATATAACATACATACATATAAGTATGTATGTATTTGTATGTATGTATAGTAAATTGTATATGTATAGCATCTATGAATATAAATTTTACCTGTAAATACAATAAGAAATCTTAAGAGAAAATAGTTAAAACCTTTGGAATGTATTGAAGGAGAATAGAAAACATTTTCAATATTTACATGTATGTGTACATACGCATACCAAGTATACCAGGAGTATCAAAAACCGAATGAACTTCAAAAAAAGGATGAAAAAATTTTTTTTTTAAAAAGCCAGTGTGACATAAGGGGCCTTATTGCAGAGGGTGTGGATGGTGCTTTTGTAAATGAAATGGAAATGCAAAAAAATTGTAATAAATTTAGAAATTTTATTTAGAAAAGGACTTAAATGAAATATTAATGTGTGTGTGTGTAAGAAAAGAAATATCACAGAAATGCTCCTTTTTATTGTTATTTTCCTGGGTGTAAGAAATTCCTTAATAATTCAGGTTTTTTTCGAACTTTACAGTCATTTTATGTATTGGAAATTAAACACTCTCTCTCCCTTTCTCTCTCTTCCAGCTAAACTTTTTTTCAAATTAAATTGCTATTTAAAAATCATTTCCTTTCTTTTTTTATTGTAATTTTAGGCCACAAAAGCACGTCTGGCATGGTGCTTTACCCAATGGTGAACGTTCAATTGACACATACTGTGATGCCTGGCATTCGGGGGCACGTGATAAATTTGGTTATGCCAGCAATTTGTTGGGAAACAAGCTGCTGGATCAAGAGCGTCTAACATGTGATAGTAAATTAATCGTATTATGTGTTGAGGCTCTCTCACAGGATCGACGAAAAAAGCGCGATTTGAGTGACAGGTAAGTAAAATGAACAAAAAAAAATAATTTTTTTATTTCGTTTACTATACAGCAAAACTATTTAATTTAAATGTCAACTGCAAATATCAAGAGTATTAATGCATATATGTATGTACACCTAATTCTGTCTTTACACGGTCTTTTTTTACACGGTTTTGATATAACACGGTTTGAAAATAAAATATTTTTAATTTTTTTTATACGATTTTATTCCATTTAGCACGATTTAAAATTTTTTGTGCTTAAATTTTTTTTCTAATTTAATTTTTGCAAAGTATGTTCATATCACAAATTTAAGGGAATTCCCTTTTTGCGCGTACAAGCAAATTTACTGGTCAAAGCAAATGTAAATGGCACAAATTTAGGGGAATTTCCTTTTTATGCATAGAAGCACAAAGGTCAGAGCAATTGAAATGGGTTAATATTTTGTGTTGGTAAAGAAATTTTTTATTGGCGAATTTATTTTTCTATCATTACATTAAATTTAACGCATTAAAATAAAAAGTAAGCCAAAAAATATTTTATATTTAAAAAGCTATTTATATTTTTAATTTTGTTAAATATTTTATGAATCCCTAAAAGAAAATGTCAAATAAAAAACTTCTTCTCAAAAAATTCTTGTTTTTCACTAATTTTAATAGGTTTTAGAGATTAGGAACCAATCACCTATTTTTGCATACGATCAGTGTCTTTTTTTACACGGTTTTCTTTTACACGGTTTTTTCTGGAACCAATCTACCGTGTAAAAACAGAATTAGGTGTATGTATACGGTGGTAGATGTAAATGCTTGATATTATTTTTATGAACAATGTTCTAATAATCACCAAACTGAACTTTTACCACTTAAGGAGAGTGCCCGAAAAAATTTGACAATATTTCGTATTTTTTTAAAATTTTTTTTGTTTCATTTTTAAAAACTGCCAATGAAACAATTTTAAAATAAAAGTAACAGTAATTTATTAATGCATATTTTTTTCATGTACAGTTTCTTTCATCGCTCACTGTATTTCCACTTACTTGGGGAATAGATTTTCAATATTTACGTCATACACAGGAAAAAAAGGGAGGATGATGCTTTGTTACCTAGTTTTGATTATTAAAGCGAAATGCAAGGAAGGAAAAAAAGGATTTTTTAATTAAAGGATCCGCCAAATAACTTTTTTTGAAAATGCTTTAAAAAAACTACTGAATATTTTCTCAAATTTCCTCTTTTATTTGAAATGGAAAATAATTGCATTCAAATGGCTGCCTCGGCTGGCCATGCAGTAGCCTACACGATCGGTCCAATTTTTAAGCACATTATCTATTGTGTGCAGCTGTATTTCACCAATGGCTTCACGAATATTGTCCTTTAAAGCGTCAATTGTCTCTGGTTTGTCGGCGTAATACTTATCTTTGATGGCACCCCACAAATAATTGTCCAACGGTGTCAAATCGCAGCTCCGAGGTGGCCAACCGACATCAGCTCTGCGGCTGATAATGCAATCTTCAAAAGCAGGACGCAAAACATCGAGTGTAGCTTCGGCTATGTGGCACGTAGCGCCGTCCTCTCCTCCTATCCTATCCTCCTCTTAAATTTTTGTGAAGAAAAATTCGTTCAACATGGCTCGATAACGATCGCCATTGACTGTAACGGCCACTCCTTGTTCATTTTCGAAGAAAAATGGCCCAATTATGCCTCTGGACCAAACTACGCACCAAACAGTGACTCGTTTTGGGTGCGCCGGCTTTTCAATGTATACGTTCGGGTTTTCTGTGTCCCAAATGCGACAATTTTGCTTGTTTACATACCCGCCAAGATCAAAATGAGCTTCAGCTGAAAAAATTATTTTTTTTGCCAAAATCGGCATCTTCTGTATGTCGATCGCAGGCCCACTTAACGAAGCGAAAACGCACTGGATGGTCAATTGGCTTCAACTCCTGAACCAATTGGACTTTGTATGGCGTCTTTATGTAAAATTCGTCTCAATGATGTCTCCGAAATGTTCAATTGCTGAGAACGACGGTGAATTGATGTTGATGGCGCTTCATGCACACTTTCTGCCACAGCAGCAATATTCTCGGGTGTACGCACTGTTTTTGGCTTTTCACGCTTTGGTTTATCAATGAGGATGCCAGTTTCTTTCACTTTTTTCACAAGATAACGAACATACGGAGCTGACAGTGCTTCTCTTCTTCCAAAATCCGTACGCAATTTTCGCACACATTCTGCAACATTACCATGATTTTCAAAGTAATGCCGCAATATTTCCCAGCGTAGTTCAAGCGTACACACAACCACATTCGTTCCGCTGAAGGATAAAAATAATTATCTGTCAAATCAGACATGAGCTAAGTGTTACCATTCACGAAATAAGCACTAGTTAAAAAAAACGTTAGATGGCGGACCCGATAGCATACCGAGTTCTTGAATCGTTTCTCTATTTCAAACTCTATTATGATTTAAAATTCACACACACTGCAAGTAGCCAAATTTCCTTCAAAACACTCACGCATAATCTACGTCCTTTAAAAGATTCGTCCATCAAGTGAAGGCTTATTTCTCAGTGTATAAATTTACGCTTAAATGTCACACAAACACACACACACACACACACCCTCAAACTAACTGTTTTTCAACTAATCTCCTTCACTCAAACTTCCTACTCGAAATAGGTCAGTAAATGATTGTTATTTGAAACACAGTATCAATGCAAGTAAAAATTGTGGCAAGCGACTGTGGCAGATGCAAAACAATTGCCAGAAAATGAAGTTGATTTGAAAACAAACAAAAAATACAACATTTTGTTATTGTTGTTGTTGGAATACAGCCTATCAATTACAGGCAAAATCGCAATTTATCTTGATCCACTTTAGCCCGTCTGGGGAATGAGTTAAGCGTCATATGTATGAACAAACGAGTGATTTTCCATAGAAAGTGATAATTAAACGGCTTGTGACCGTCAACGATATGTACGCTAATGAAATCAATGCATTTTAACAGAGGACGCTCATAGAGATTTACAGTGATAAGCAGAATTAAATTTTAACTTTTGATTTTAAAAGTATGAAGGCATTTAAAAATATTCACTTCAATTTCGATTAACACATCATTGTAATGAAGCCTGGTGGTTTTAAAGACGACATTGAAAGTCAAGGCACGTAGGTGAGTCAAACATTTGGTTGTTTGGCATACATTTAGAAGTAGTGACCCTATTGAGCCGACTGAAGTATAAAGTATTCGATACGAATATAACCAGTACTTCACTATGGCTGCGAAACATGGAATGGCGCACCCCGCATGCACGAGTTTGCTTACAAGTGTCTGCTTCACATACATAGGTGGCCATTAAAACCCTTCAGTCAGGATTACGACCTAGCTTCTCACATCACTTATGTTGTGTGTGTTAATTTTATACATGACTGGCGGGACCTACAGTTTAAAGTCGATTCCGAGCGACAAATTTTTGACAAACTTTTTCATGACAATTATAGAGCTTTTTGCCAGAAATCTACAGAGTGGAAGTCACCAAAGAAATATTTTTTCATATTTCATTTCGTTGGAGATGTCTGACCTGGGTCTTTAATCCTAGCCTCACGTCTTATACGACAACTACAAGACTACGCCGACTTCTCTAAATGTGTTACGGAGACCTAAATTAAACTGCATGGACAAAAGAATCGTTGCGCTAAATAGACATCGAAATTACGAGTATAAACATGAATAAGCGAACATTCTCTCCACCAAGGATTCTACAAGCTATACCCATATGAGACCGTGATGTCAGAAGCGATTACATTTTCTTCACTTCGAATTAAAATCCTTGCACAGGGAAATCCAATCGATCGCAGATAATGTAGAGGTTTTTTGTTGCTTACTTGGCCCATAAGAGACCGTGATGTCAGAAGTGATTATATGTTCTTCTCTTCGAACTAAAATGCTTGCGCAGGGAAATCCCCACGACTACAGAGTGTGGAGTGGTTTTGCGTTGCTTACTTGGCCCATAAGAGACCGTGATGTCAGAAGTGACATCCAAATACTTACGGAGCATTTAAAGGTTTTGCATTGCTTACTAGAATTAATAAATACCTGAGGGGCAGACCTTTTTATCGGTCTCTCGTGTCTACGTAGCAGAATGGCAGAATGTAAGGCATTTATCCAGGATTATATCATCTGGCAAGCACTTTAATACAAGAGAGTTCTGGCAGTTCACTCATTCTGACAGACCATAATGCCAATCAGTCTTTTGTTTACTTAATCTATATATTAAAATCCT
The DNA here is from genome assembly GCA_936449025.2 of Sarcophaga subvicina. NCBI lineage: Eukaryota > Metazoa > Arthropoda > Insecta > Diptera > Sarcophagidae > Sarcophaga > Sarcophaga subvicina. The sequence goes on along the minus strand of OW388083.2, from coordinate 99,350,627 downwards.
TTAGTCTGGACAACAACCGAGCTTTAGTGCCCTAGTCAGGATTACAACCTAATTTCTCCCACCACCCATGTTTTTTTTTAGCTTTACAAGCTAGAGGCTGGGAATCTTCAAAAGACATTGGTAGCCCGGCCTATACAATGTGCACGATTCGCCACAAGACTTACTCTCGGTTTGCTTAGCGCCCACGTACTAAATCCAACCTCGTTCATCACACTTCCAACCAGTCGGCAACACCACCCCCCGGGACCTCTATCAAGTATTACTTCGGGGGGTGGAGGTTCTGCGAGTGCTGCCTTCCAATTCTGCTGGCCTTGCTCTCTCAGCCAACCTTTGCTGCATCAATACCTTCCTTGCGAAAACACATACTGCGTTTCAATTGTCATATGAGGTTAACATCAGGTTAACTACATTGTCGGTTGTTACCTGGCATCCTATTGTCCTCTCCAGGCAATTTCGTTGATCATCATATCGCGGGCAAGTAAAGAATACATGCTCCGCCGTTTCCCTTTCATTTCGGCATTCAGAGCATGCTTCATCCACGTCGTGGCCATACTTATAGAGATATGCTCTATAACATCGTTGGTCTGTTAGTGACTGTATCAGGTGAAAGTTCATCTGGCCGTGTTTTCTTTTGATCCATTCGCTTATACTCGGTATGAGACCATTTTCTCTGGGTGGAATTGGACCAGTCTTGGTGTCATCTCTCCATAGCAGCATCCACTAATTGAACAGGGTTCGAAAGATCTGTCGCCCTACTTGTATCGTGCTTCCTCCTCTCTAAATCAACAAGCTTCAGGGCATCATTCCCGCAATCATGAGATTAAAGTCCCTTCCGAACGACAGAATTTCTTGAAAAACTTTTTCATGGCAATTTTATTTACTCTCAGAGTTTTTGCCAAAAGACTGCTCAGAGAAAGTCGTCGAAGAAATTTTTTTCATGTTTTGATTTAAATGTCTGGACTGGTCTTACATCTAAAAATCCAACACGCTCTCTGATTTAGTACCCAATTTGCCTAATTTAAGTTTTTTGAACATTATTACTTCTTACACTGGCAAGGATTTGAAAAATCCAACAACAATTGTCCCTAATTGTGACAGTGATGTGTTCCATACAAACTCACCACCGTTAATTAAACGAAATCAGTTAAAACTGCCTGAAAACGGGCACGATGTCTTCAATCCAGTGCTCTAATAATGCCAAAAAGAAAAAATTCAAACCCTAGTGCAATATTTCATTGAAATAGAATTCATCCCTAATATGTAGTCATTAATCCTTTGCTTAAATACCTGTTAAACTTTTATCACTGTTTCGTTTTCGTTTACAATACAATTTCATTGGCAATTAAGTTCTTTATCAAATCCAATCAAATCAAATTTAATTGAAATCAATTGTTATTAATTGATTTGGCCTGGCATTTTTATTTAATATCCTTGAAATCAATTGCAACATTAACAAGTTAAATTTCCTGTCAAAACTTTCACTATCAAAAATAGTTTCTATTTTCGTTTTTCCTACAGAAACAAAACAAAACAAAATGTTCTCTTTCTACTCTTTATGATGCTCGATGGAATTGTGTCAGGAATATATACGAGTACGTATATGGTAGACAAGTTTATAACACATACGATATAATTTTTTATATCTCCTTCTCTCTCTGTCTGTCTCTCTTTGTCTCTTTCTATTCCCTTTTTGTTTTTTTGTTTTTGGTACTTGTCTATCCAGAAAAGTATCGAACAAAAATTAATAAGTTATTGTATTTGTTTGAAAGTCCTGAAATCCCTTTTCGTGAGTTGTACCATATCGATGATGAGGATGTGCAATGGTATTGGTATTGGCCAACAAGTATGTTTAACATGTTCGTTTTACCGGAAAATTGTTATTACTTTTACTCAATCATCTGTTGGCTGACTGGCTGGCTGGCTCAACTGATTTGCTGACTATCAGATACCGTATGTCTGCAGCACATATTACTTCACGCACACACCTACACATGACACACAAAAGGATATTTTCACACTTTTATACACACGTTCTATTATACTTACTCGTACATATACGGTACACCATATTTGCCATAATAAAAGTTTGTAAAACTGAAAACATATTTAGTTTTTATACGTGTAAACGTCTGTCTGTCTGCTTGCTGTTATTATTGTTATTTTTTCCTCTTAGTGGTGGGGTTCCTCTCTCTCTCTCTGTAGTACTCAGTGCATAGCACAAGCAAATAATGAAATAAATCAGTTTCCTGTAACAGGATATGAAATATAAATTCCTTTACGTTTTTCTCCAATAACACTGCATAAATACTAACAACAAAGAATTTATTCACACACACACTCAAACACTCACACATACATCTACTGTCAATATCATGCTTTTATTTCCATAGAAATCTTACAATTACATTTATATGGCAAATATGGTAGCATTTGTAGGCACTACATGCCTACACATGGTTTATAGATTGCCTCTGAAGGAATTCTCATTAAGTATGGTGTTCAAACACAGACTTCCGAACTTCGAAATATAATAAGGGCCGTGTTACTGAAGCTACATTTGACAAATTCAATGGCTTAGTCGGCTTTGCCAAATCACCATGGGCAGCCACAGACAGCAATGTGTGTTCGCTGAATGGGCTGTAAGGTAGTTGGTAACTGACCCTAATTTTCATCGAATCATGTTCAGCAAAGAAGACCGCGACCGAACTCTTCTGGATGCATGGATATATGAACAAACAACATTGTTGAATTTGTTACAATACCAGCCCACATGAGATTCACAAGCCAACAATACATCTAGAAGAAGTCACTTTATTGTACTGTCAACAGCAACCACTATAGTTCGATGATTAACAACTTCTTTTAGTCTGCATCGGATGATCTGCAAATCAACAACATGCGCTTTCAACATGACGACGTTACGGACTACACAGCTCATGCCACATTGAATATTCTGCTACAGAGATTTTATGACAAGTTGCCGTAGTCTAGTAGGTAGTGGGTTGGCTTATTAGACGTGAGACCAAGGTTCAAATTCCAGGTCAAATATCTCTAGTGGAATGAAATATGAAAAAATATTTCTACAGCGACTTCCTCTCAGTAGATTTCTGGCAAATAAAATACTGATAAAATTGCCATGAAAAGCTACACAAAAATTTATCGCTTGAAGTCGATTTTAGGCTGTAGGTTCCGCCACACACACAACATGAGTGGTGTTCAAAGTTAGGTTGTAATTCTGAGTGAAAAGTTGTAATGACCAATTACGCATTATGTATGTGTGATTTGTGGACATGATCATCTCACAAGGAATTGATATGAACTACCCGTGATCGTAGGATTTAAGCCCGTTAAACTTTGCTTGTGAGGTTTTCATAAGTCACAGGTTTGTGTAACATAATCCATGTCATCGATCAAATTCAGCACAACTTATGTTCCAGAGTTATGGTAAACTGAATATTTCGGTTACTTTACACCCAGAGAAACCGTGGAGGACATTTGAACGACGTTATATTTCACACATAATTGCATGAAGAGGCCACATTATTTTATTTTAATAAAAAAAATCCATTTAGGAGAAACGCATAATGAGAGAAGCTTTCTGAAATCAAAAATACTTCAGGGACAGAAATGTATACCCATCTTCTCAGATAGGTCGAAGTTAGGTAGAGGTACAGGTGCTTCGGTTTTCTGTAGGGAACTCGGTCTTGAACTTCACTTCAAAGGATGGCTGAAGCGTGCTTCAGTCAGAGACCTTCGCAATCTTGAAAGCTATCGAGGCCAAAGCTGGTAGGCCTACTTCGGATTCGGAATCTTATATGATCTTCGTTGACAGTCAGGCTGCTCTAAGGGCCATTGCGTTGGTCTGGTGCAAATCACGACTCGTACGCAAGTGCAAGGAATCGTTAAGGACTTTTGGACCAGACCGAATCCGTCTATGCTTGGTTCCAGGTCATAGCGGAACTCTCGGTAATGAGACGGCGAATGCTCTCGCTATATTAGGTTCACTTTCTGAGATTTATGTGATGGTTGGTCCTGATCCCGCAATCTGCCACCTATACGGCCTCATCTATGGATGGGTCAGGGGGGAAGAGCAGAGGCGTTTGGGGAATGGATCGGGTTGTTATGCTTCTAGGTGTCTATGGCCTGCTATAGACAGTGTAAGAACTGAATGGCTGCTGGGCTTGAATGAGGCCAGCTTAAGGTAAGTTATTGGGTTTATTACGGGGCATTGCGAGATTAGATCGCTGACAAGGATCTGGAACAGATCCCAGCCGGACTATTGAAGGATATGTTGCAATGTAACTCTGTAACTGTCCAGTCCTTAGAAGGTTGAGGTTGAAGACCCTTGGCAGGGGCTTCTTTGATGGTTTGATTTCTGTATCGTGAGCCGACATAAAGGCCCTCCATAGATTCATTATTGGTTTGAGCTGATTGAGAAGTTCTAGGTATTCAATAGTGAGTAGCGCTCTCTTATGTGCTTTGTTAGTCTGTGTAATTCCTCTGCTTCCTTATTCTCCCTTTCCTAGTTCCTCTCCTTTTTCCCTATCTCCCCTATTATCCTCTCCCTTTTAGGACGTTGTACAATGGGCCAACTGGAATCCCGGATAATGTACTTGTTCTCTAACCTAAACCTACTTATTTAATCGGTCATTACAACCCTTTAGTCAGGATTACAACCTAGCTTCTCACACCACAACTGTTGTGTGTGTTAAGCCTCTAACACAGTTTCGAAAGACTAATTTTTGAGAAAGTTTTCATAACGATTTTAATGTTTAAAGTTCTCGCCAGAAGACTGCTAAGAAGAAGCTGCCGAAAGAAACATTTTGTTTTGTTCGAAATGTCTAAGCTGGAGTTTGAACCAAGGGCTCTACTAGACTACACGGTAAATTTACTGTCAAATAAATTTTTTCTCTTTTAATGTCTCTTCAAAGCAGGCAGTAATTTGTTTTCTACTGTCAAACATACGAAATGACGAAGTCTGTTGAAACTTTGTTACAAATTAATTGACAGATGCCTGTTGACAGATGTTGTGTGCGCACCTAATGGTGTATTTTTAAACATGATTTGTGTTTTAAATAACTTGCATGGCATTTTGAGGAGTAAATAAGAATCAGTTATTCATACTATTCGTTATAACACCTGTCATTGAAAATCAATAATTTTTTTAAATAAAAATATGTTTCGATATATTTTATTTCAGATTTAAAAATTAAAGTTTTAGAAATTTTTTTAATTAAAAAAAAAATTTGTTCTCTCCTTTATTTCCAGTGACTTAGAGTTCCATACGGCTGTTGCATATGAGGAGCATTTAAAACGTGTACTGACTTGAAGTAGTTTTAATAATCATTAATTAAATAAAATTTTATTTATTTTTGAACTTCCACAACAAAAACTAAAAAAAACCAACAACATCTTTAAAATTTATTAATAAAAAAAGAGAAACCTAGAAGAGCATCCATTAATGTTAAGCATCCAGAACAACAGGCATCATCAACATTAAACTAGATTTACCAAAATAACGATAACAACAACATCAACAACAACAACAAAAAAGGACTAAAATTTATAAAAACATTGCCATATTAAGGAAACAAACAAAAAATAAATAAAAAAAAGTGGCATTGCCAAAAAAGAAAAACTGAAAAATTAAAAAAAATGTTCTTATTTTTACATAAAACTTAACGGAAAAAAATTAAAAATAAAAAAAAAAATATTTAAACAAAATTTAAGAGTAACTAAATTTTTAAAGATCCTGTAAAGAAAATTACGAAATAAATTATTTGGGTTCTTTTTTTTATAAGAAAAAATACAAAAAAATTAAATTAAAAATCATATCCCAAGTGATAAAAATCGAAATCAAGGCAATTTATTATTAAAAACAGGCAAATTGTTGAAACGAAAAACAATTTATTTTATTTATTTATATTTTTTATTGAATTTCTTTTAAAATAATTCTATAAGATTTCGATTTTTCTTATCAGGGCATATTAAGGAGTGTGCATGAAAAAATGTGGTCAAATATTTTTCTTTATAAAAACCTTAATTTATGTAAATTTTTATTTAAATTAAAGAAAATATTGTTTAAGTTGTAAAGCGTTAAAGCATTTTCAGTATTTAATAGATTCTAACATATATTTTTATTTTCAAACATTTTCTTTTTAACAGCGTTTATTATGTTAACTGTTACAACTTTATTAACAATTCCTCGCTTGCTATTCAACTTTTTCTCATTTTTAACTGAGACTTTGGTATCTTTCGAATGTTCTTTATTTTCTTATTCATAATGACTGCTCAATAAAGCTGAGTTCTAAACAATTTGCTGGATTGGATTGGACCTGAGTGCTTAAAATTTATTATTCGCAATGTACCTTTCAATCGCTTTTCAAGTATTTGAGCATGTTTCAAGATCTGACCAGAAAAATAAGGACACTTTATGATTATTTCAAAACGTTATTTTTGTAGACACTTATTAACATAAATATATGCATTAATAGAACCGCTAGTAAGAAAAGAAGTGAAAATTGCATGCCATTCAAAATAGTTTAAGAGCTCTTCACTATTTTTCTCACACGGAATTTGTCGCTAAAAATTTCCTCAGTACTCAACACAGAATTCTTGTCCAGGAAGCTATAAAAATTTAACCACAATATATGTCTCACCGGCGCTTTACATACATACATAATTGGCCATTACAACCCTTCGGTCAGGATTACGGCCTAGCTTCTCAACACCACTCATGTTGTGTGTGTTAATTTTTATACATGAGTGGCGGGACCCACAGTTTAAAGTCGACTCCGAACGACAGATTTTTCACCGGCGCTTTAACTTTATTACTTACGTACTTAGTTGGGCATTACATAAAATTTACATTAAATTTCAGCCAAGAGTGGCTGCTCTCTGCGGCTTAAACGTCGACTCCGAACAATTTATTTGAAAAACTTTTCATGGCAGTTTTACTTTTCAGTATCTTAGCCGGAAGACTACTGAGAGGCAGTCATCAAAAGAAGTAATTTTTTTATATTCCGCATTGTTCGGAATGTCTAAGCTAGGGTTTGAAACACAGGCTTTCGTTTAATCAGCCAATGGCCGACTACGGGACTACGGCGACTTTAACAGATCTCGTATGCTTTACAAAAATTCTTCTTTAAACTATTCACAGTATTTTTATGTCTTATGAAGACTGGGTTTCTATCAGAAGCTCTTTAATATATAAGAGTCTTAAGATTTTTTTAGGCTTTTCCAAAAAAATGTTTCGGAACACTTCATCTGTTGGCCGCGTCCTTTCTTTCATAAAAGATAGGATCCTCTGACATAACCTTTATTATTCTTCTTACTTTTTTGGAGACTACAAGAAGTTTCTTGAAGTCGCCGTGGTCTACTAGGTAGTGTGTTGGCTTATTAGACGAAAAGCCAGGGTTCGAGACATCAAAATAAAATACAAAAAGTATTTCTTCGGCGACTTCCTCTCAGCAGATTTCTGGCAAAAACTCTGAGAGTAAATGAAATTGCCATGAAAAGTTTCTCAAAAATCTGTCTTTCGGAGTCGACTTTAAACTGTAGGTCCCGCCACTCATGTATAAAATTAACACACACAACATAAGTGGTGTGAGAAACTAGGTCGTAATCCTGACTGAAGAGTTGTAATGACCAATTATGTATGTACAAGAAGTTTCTGAAGCCGGCTAGTTTATTTATTAACACCTGGCTCAGACATCTCAAATAAAACGAAGTATGAAAAAATATTTCTTCGCCGACTTTCTCTCAGCAGATTTCTGGCAAATACTGTGAGAATTAATAAAATTCTGATGAAAAGCTTCTCAAAATTGTAGGTCCCAGATGCATAAAATTGACACACACAAAATAGGTGATGTGGGAAGCTAGGTCGTAATATTGACTGAAGAATTATAATGACTACTTACAGTGGTGGCCTTATAATTAGAAACGACTTAGCAACGTGTATGTTTTTTAATTTGTTTTACAGTTTTCATTGTCTACCTGGGATCAAAGGCTTTGTTTGGAGGACGTCTTACATACGTTTTTCCATCAGATTGGGACAAATTAAACTTAGATTCGTCACTCCAGAGAACTCTGTTTCAGAAACATCGTTTCTAATTATAAGGCTACCACTGTATGTGTGTACAGAACTTTTTCCTTCCACTTCCTCCCTTCATTCGATAGCCAAGTGTTCCTTATAGTTTTTCTATAACCAATGAACCACTTTTCCAATTACGATCTGAAAACTTGAATTTCTATTAAAAATTTAATATATTCTCCTAAACGATTTCTGTTGTAAACACAACTAAAATTTTCTTATATATACTGTAACTAATGATTAACGGTAATTATTTTTTCCTCATACCCAGTAAAAGATATATGCCTACAAGCGTATCCAAATTTTTTCACGCGCACTCCTTTAATTTAAACATATTTTTAAAAGTTTGAATAGGCTAAACATTTAAGGAAATTATAACAATAATTGATATTGAAAATAAATGAAAAAACAACAAAAAAAATTAAAAAAAAATAACTTATTTTTAATATACATACACAAATAATAATAAATAATTATAAAAATAGTAATAATAATGATAAAAATAACGAAGAATTTTGTAAATATTGTAATATTTTATTATAAAAAAAATAGTAAAACTCCTCCTACTCAATACCAATATCAACTACTATGTTTAAAAAACTCACAAGCCACGAATACACATACATACATACATACATTTACACCTAAAGAATGAAAAAAATATATCATCTATTATAATAATAAAAAGCAAATATGATTAAAAGTACACAAAAAAATAAAATAATTATAATACATATGCAACAAAAAACAATAACAAAGACAACATCACATGGCCATTATGTAATTAAACCATTGCAAAAAAAATAGAAACGGAAAAATGCGGAAAAATTATAAAAAAAGCAAAACAAAACAAAACAAAACATAATCGTAAGCGTAAACGTAAACGTAACCGTAACGTGCATGTGAAAGAATGATAATGAAAATTATTTTTAATTTAAAACAATTGAAATTTAATGGAATTTTATTTAAAAAAAATATGTATGTAATGTAATGTAATTTTTTTTATATAAACTTCCATAATCAGTATTTTTTTATTTTAATTTTTCACAGCAGGAGCTAAAATTCTTTTCAAATTTTTCTTTATTAAAAAATGATTCTGAAAAACACTTTTAAGCAAACATTTAATCCTTTCAATACTAATGGTACATATGAAACCCATTGAATGCTTTCATTACAGTTTTCAATGTGACTATATCAGTACACATACATACAGTGAGCGTCAAAAGAAACTCTACATTAAGAAAATACACATCAATTAATTAATTACCGTTATTTTTATTTTAAAATTTTTCCACTGCCAGTTTTTAAAATTGAAACAAAAAAAAAAGAAATTACAAAAAATTTCGAAATGTTGTCAAATTTTTTTCGGGCACTCTCCTTAAGTGGTAAAAGTTGAGTTTGGTGAATGGTAGAATTTTATCTTTAGTGTACAGTTTCTTTTGATTCTCACCATCAGAAACATAGACTTTCGGCCTTGAATCTCTATTCCTGACAACTATTTCTCAACAAACGTAGCTTAATGAAGTATTAAACGTTTTCGATGTGAATTGTCTTGTAAGTGCTACTCAAATAATGCACGACAGATTTCATTGCAGCATTTCTTAGGGTGTGTTAGAACCGTGACAACTTTTGGCATCATATTCACATATCCTCACAATTGGTCATTACAACCCTTCAGTCAGGATTACAACCTAGCTTCTCACATCACTTATGTTGTGTGTTTGCATTTTATACAGGAGTGCTGGGACCTACAGTTTAAAGTCCACTACGAACAGCAGATTTTTGGGAAACTTTTCATGGCAAATTTATTTTATTCTCAGAGTTTTTGTCGGCTAAACTGCTGTGAAGAAGTCGCTGAACAAATATTTTTTCATATTTTGATTTGACCAAGAGTTTGAATCATGGCCTCGTGTCACGCCAATACGCCACCTACTAGACTCCCGTGACTAGTTAATAAAAGTTTAATACAAAGCATACGTTCTATCACACTGCCTGCTAGACTACCCTGGCATCATTCATTTAAAAGTTTAAATTTGAAACTGCAGTAAAACAAAAGCGGTTTGAAATTTTGTTGTGAAGTAGAATTGTTCCGTTTAGAAATAGAATATTATTTCAGTCACATGGCTGCCACGACTGGCCTCACAGTTCCTCATTCAATCACACCAATTTTCGTTGCACTTTTCTGAGTGTTTGCGGTCATATCTCAGCAATGTCAATTGCCTCTGATTGGACGGTATAACACCTCCCTTTACAGCGCCCTACAGAAAATAGTCAAACAGTGTTAAATTGCAGCTTCTTGGCAGCCAATTAACATCGCCATTTCGGCTAATTAAACGGCCATCAAACGTTTGACGCAATAAATCGATTGTGGCGTGAGATTTGTGGCGAGTTAGACCATCTTGTTGAAACCAAACATAGTACACATCAATACATGAAGAGCGGATACAAAAAAATCGGATATCATGGTGCGACAAATGTCTCCATTGACCGTTATGGTTGCGCCATCGCCATATTCAAAGAAATATGAGCCAATGATGCTTTCGCTCCACATGCCGCACCAGACAGTCACTCGTAATGGGTGCTTTGGCTTCTCTAAGACCACGTGTGGGTTCTCTGAGTCCCAAATACGGCAATTTTGCTTATGAACGTACCCATCAAGATGAAAATGAGCTCCATACGAAAAGATGATTTTGACAAAATCGACTTCATCGTGCAGTTTCCCGTTGCTTCATTTAGCGAAAACAAAACGGATAGTCATGCCGCCTCAACTCTTTGAACTCTGTAAGGCGTCGTACCGATATCTTTTTGCAAAATTCGATGTAAGCTGGTTCGTGAAATGTTCAATCCTTGAGAACGATTACGAGTTGATGTAGATGGATTCTCACGGACATTCTCAGCCACGGCTTCGATACTTTCGGGTATCTTAGAGCATCAAGTTCTTATGGGTGGTACCATGTCCACTTATCCGACTTCGCACACTAGGTCATAAAACTGATTGAAGAGTTGTAATGCCCATTTGTGTATGTATGTATTAGGAATTGAAATAAAAAATTAAATTCAAATTATTTTAATGACATATTTAAACACAAAATTTATTAACAAATTTATATGAACAACACTTTGATTAACAATACATTTATGAGGCGCATACCTACATACATAAATAAAATAATAATCGAGTGTTTGTGTTTTAGTAACTTTTTATGCAAATTTATGCTGTGAAACTATTAAAGTCAGTCAATTTGAATTGAAATTAGAAATTTTTGTTTGTTTTATAAAAAAAACAAAAACAATATACAGTCAAAGCAAAAAGTTTACATACAACAATGTATTTCAAAGTTATTTACAATTAAAAAGGTTTGAAGAAAAAGCGAATTTGAAATTAATACAACGTCTACGTAAATTATTGAGAAAAAAAATAAAAAAATTATAAATTATAAATTATAACACCGTACGTAGACATTTTTCTTTGACTGTATTTTTTATTAATTAAAACATCAAAAATCATACAGACAGACAGACCTACAATCGCGTTTTGATTTAAAAAAAAAAAGAAAAAAAATTTTGTTTAAACATTTTTTGATACGGAAAATATTAAAAAAAAAATAATAGAAAATAAACAAGTATACTTTATATACATATAAATTTATAATTAAATTATAAAACAACAACAACAACAAATAGTTTTTTTAATTAAGCCACCCAAACAAACTTATAGTTTTTTAAATAGACTTCCAATTGACACACATATGAACTCAATCATATTTGTAATATTAACAAAAAACAACAACAACAAAACAATACAAAAACAAAAAGAAAATTAAAAAATATTTAAATAAATAATGATAATAATGATAATAAAAAATAAAATTCTCATCATAATAATATTAAATGATTTCCTTTCTTTTTTTAAAGGAAATTAAACCACAAATGAAATTAAAATATTTCAAAACCAAATGCAAGCTCATCCTCACATCTAAACAACTGATACATAGACAGACAGACAGACAGGACATTAATACGTACATACCTACTCGTAAAATTAACTACTATTAGCCATAGTTTAGTAATAAAATGTCAAACGATTATAAATAGTTTATAAATAACCCTACGGTATATACATACAGACATACATACAAACATCTTCTTTAAGCTAAAAAGAAAAAAATTCAATTCTCTCCAACAAAAACAAGAAAAAAATCTTAATGGTAAAAAAAATAAAAAATAAGAAAAAAAACAAAAACAAATTGCATTTATAAACTAAAAAAAGAATAAAAACAAAAACAAAAAAATTCAACCAAAAACCTAAGCCAGAAATCCACTCTCATTAACCTTAGACCCTCATTTGTTGATTAAAAAAAATATTTTTTTTAGTTTTTTATACACAAATAAACTTATAAGTTTGACAAGAATTTTAGAGGAATTCACAACAAAAAAAAATAAATTAAAAATAATAATAATAAATGAAAAAAAAACAGAAAGAAACCTAAAATTTATAATTGAATTTGTAAGTCATCATGCATCATTAGCTGATAATACTCAGATTAATTGTTAAGCAACAATTCTAGTCCTAAGGCAATAATTCTAATAAACAAAACAGAAATAAAAACATAAAAAAAACAAGAAATAAAATAAATTAAAGAATAACAATTAAAACCAAATAAATCACAGAATTTCTTTTAAATTAATTGAATACTAAATGGTAGTAAATGGTAAGCATAATAAAATTCAAAGAAGTAAAGAATAAGCCTATAAGCAATTGAAGATCATTCGTGTTCGCACATGCACAGAGCGAAAACTGCCTAATAAAATCAAGAAGATTTTCTCTACGAAACGTTTTTGGAATGAGGGGTATTACAGCAGAAAGAAACGAAGATTTTTTCGTAGAGATTTCTTTTTATTTTTATGTGATAAATCTTTTTAATTTTTTCAAGACGTAAAACACATAAATTTAAGAAGAAAACTTGTTATTTACCATTTTTTTACTCAAATTATTAGCTGATAATACTCACTCACTCTTTGCCACAAAAAATACAATTCATAGAGAAAAACTTATCGATTCCATTGTGTTTTCTTATAAATTGTATAAAGCAAGAATTTCTTACTAATTTCATTGGGCTACATAATCAATTTTTTCAAAAAGGTTTTTCTTATAGATTTCATTAAGCTACTTAATAATTTCTTTTTAAGGAGTATTCCTTATTGATTTTATTGAAATATTTGCTAAAACTTTTATTACCAACAGTGGGTTATCAAATGTACTTGTTTAAATTATACTTATTGAATTCAGAAATTTTATATCAGTTTTACCTTTGCATTATGTATTTAAAATAAATTTTCTAAATTTTTTTTATTGCCGTTTGTAAAATCAACAATTGCGAGATACAAAATGCCAAATTTTTGACGAATATTTTTCAAGAGTGGCCACGATATAATGATTTCTTAGGTTATGAACTTGTAAGTATTGACATTTTTTAATCTAATTTAATTTAACTTTTAATATCTATTTTATTTTGAATAGGTCGAAATAGATTTTGATTTTTTATACCCGGATAAAACTAATAATTTATTCTTAAAGTTGGAAACTTTTTATAAAAAGTTGCTTAAAATTTTTAACCTTAAATTATAGACCAAGCATCAAGGGAATTTTACGTACAATATTTATGTAATGAAAATATTACAAAAGGTACTATATAACAAAAGGTATATATATAAGGTACTATATAAGCCCTCGATAGCCGATGCCCCAACAGACTACTGAAATTAAAGCTAATTTTAATTTTTGTTATTACAAATATTAAATTAGTTTCTAAGTAAATATATCAATAAAAAATCCATAATAATATCAAGCAAAATCAAGAAGTCTTATTTAAGAAAATAAAGGGAAAAAACAAAAAGAGGGCCTAATAAAATCAAGAAGAAAACCTTTTTGAAAAAAAAAAAACAAAAGGAAAGCCTAATAAAATTAAGGAGGAAACCTTTTTAAAAAAATCAAGAAGACTATCTAGTAAAATCCCTAAGATTTCTTCTTGATTTTTTCAAAAAGGTTTTCCTTATAGAAATAATAAGAATCTCTTCTTGAAAAAAAACCATAGAGAAATCTTATAAACTTTGTTCTAATTTACTATGTATTTATTAGGTTCAGTTTTCGCTGTGTGCAATTTTGTAAACCACTAGCCATAACCAACTTAAAGCTATTTGACCCTAGTGACCCTAAAAACCAGTGACCAATAGTAATATTGTTACGTTTTCACCTTTTAAAAACATTTAAAATATGAGCTCGCAGATTACAAATAAAATAAAAAATAAATTTGTGTTTAGTCTTAATTAAAATTTTTTATTATTCACACAATTCTGTGTGTCACCGTTCACAAACTTATGTAAACAACAACAATTGCTTTGTTTGTTATTCTTCTGTTTATACTCTTTGTATAAACAATAACAATTACTAGGCAATTATTCGACAGATTTTTGTAACGGAGATCTTCAAACCACGATTACTATCTTCACGTCTTCACACAAGACTGACTGAACTTCATTTACTCACTTGCCTTTTATATAGTAAAGTAAACCGTCTGATGACGTCTGACTTCACCTTCTCGTCTGATGAATGTTCTTGAAGGCGAATGTTGATGTCTTCACCTTCTCGAATTCTCTATAAATGTAAACATTGTTGTTAACATTTATTATTATAGTGTTGTTGTGGATTTTTGTTTAATTGTTTACCACTTTTTTAAACTGGTGTTTGTTGTTATATTGAGCAGTACGATAATTTATAAACCGGTTTGTTTACTGCATTGTTTTGTTTTTGTAGGTTTTGTTTTTAATATTAATGTTAGGCGATGTAAAAGCAAAACACCGGTATCTCCAAGGTTACGGAAAATATGAATTGGAATACCATGAGCCTGTGATATTGCCGTTAATCGAATAACCATTTGTATTGTAACATCCCTATAGGCTGTGTTACATGGTTGATATTTTAAGTAGTTTGTTATATGTAATTCAAACAGTTTTAAATAAACTTCTTTCTATTCTTTTGTAATCTCCAAACGGTACGGACGGATTTTATTCTGCTAAAACAACAGATATATTTAAAGTTTAAAAATCTGATTAGCTACAAGCAAGCAATATGGTTTCGGTAAGGCCCATGGAACTGTTGATGTTATTGTCAGAAAGATTATACTAGTATATCCGACGACGTGCTTAGAAACTAGAGAAACTAGGTCGTAATCCTGACTGAAGGGTTGTAATGACCAATTATGTATGTATAAAAACAAATTAAATAAAATCATCCGTTCTTAACCATTCAAGGAAACTTTGGCAAATTATTCATATTAATTAATATTTCGATAGAATTATCAAATCATAAAATATATGCGTTTTAATTTTACGACACACTGTTTCATTCTGAACAAGTTTGTGTGTCTAAATATAAATCATGTGCACTTTTTTAATGTACGCCAAACGGTTCCAATTTGTTATTATAAATGATTTGGACTATAAGCACATCCCATCATCTTAGGTTCAGAGCTTGAATAATTTTAAAAAGCTTTCAATATTTCGTTTATCAACCGCTGGCATTTTGAATTTGAAAGCTTGAAATATTTGAAGAATAATTAAGAAAAATTCACCTCGCAAGGGACTTTAACATATTCAAACGTAAATTTTTGTATTTAAATACACCATTTGCAAAAGCAAAGAATTATATTCAAAAGCTATTTTTAAAAGAGCTTGAATCTTATGAACTTTCTATTGCAATCAGGAGTACACTGTATTCCAATTTTCTTTATACTGTTAGAAGAAACTTTTCAATGAAAGCTAAACTAATTTGGATGTTAAAATAACATTTTGGGTTTTGTCTGTGATAAGAAAAAAATAAGATTTCACTACACTCAAAGAAATTTTTATTAGAAATTAACAACAATATTAATGCCCACTAAAAGCAGAAAAATATGCCGTCTCCAAAATACATCTAGCTAATGCGAACGTTCTCAATTTGGAGAATTCAATAAAAAACGAGATAAAGCGCATCCCCAAGGATATTTGCATGCTGCTGCAGAAACCATTCAACAAAATCCTGCGTGTATTAAAATGTATTCCAATAGGGAAATGTGTTATGAAAACCGAATATGTGATTCAAGGAAACACATAATCATTCTTCTTCTTAAACATGTCAGTTCAGCAGAGTCTAGTAATATTGTACATTTCTTTGTTCTGTCAACAGAACTGATTGTCGTCGTACTATGACTAGAGGATATTCACTTTAATTCAGAGTCACCATAGTCTAGTAGGTAGTAGCTAAAGTTCACTCTAGCTAAAGTCACCTTTAGCTAAACCTAACTTTAACGATAAGTTGTAATAATGGCCTTTAGTGGAATACAGCGTTTGTACCATTCTCGATGTTTTACTTACATTTTATGCCACTTATTTTCTATTTAAATAACCCAGTCGTATATTTATTTTATTTCAAACGTATTTTTTCTTTTTTATTTATTTAAACTTAGAACAAATAAATGTTATTTTATTTGGGTAATTTCATTTGTTTTATTTGTTTTAATAATTATTTGATGTCAAAATGTTAACAGTTTATTTGATTTTATAATTTTTTTTAATAAATATTTTGGTTTTTTTATTTAATTATTCATTGTTGGTATGTAAATACAAAAGTGTGTAAATTATTTCTATATTTCATATATGTATATACAACAACAGAAAACAAAACAATTTAACTTAAACTAAACTAAACTTTTGTTTATTCATTAATTATTAAATATTTAATATTTGTTGTATTTACTTTATTTTATTTAATATTTACTTTAATATGTACTCGTTTGGATTTTTTTTTAAATATCTTACGATTAATTTTTAATTTTAATTATTAACTTCAGTCAAAAATATTCAATTGTTTACATTTTCTTTTTTTTTGTTTTTTTTTTCTTCTTCTTTCTTTAAGTTTCATTAAAAAAATATAGAAATTTTAAGCAAGCAATTGTTTGTGTCATTAATTTTAATATTTTGTGTATGTTAAATGTATATATGTGAAGTTTCTTAGTAAAACGTAATATTTCACTTAAAAATAATTTTATGACACTTGAATAATTAATCGACCTGTTTTTCAATGAAAATGATCACCAGTGAAAGCAAAGTTAAAAAAAATATATAAAAGGGTATTAAAATAAGTACTTTACATTGGTACCTAGAAATTATTTACTTTGCATACATAAAAATTAAGTCGTCGCAATAACCAAGAGGTAGACGCATGCACTGTACTATCAGATGAATTTTTACAATTTAAAAGGTTTCCACGTTGCTAAAATGCACGATGGAATCTAAAAATGTACAAGCAATGGATCCACTTATATAAGACACCCTTGAAGATACATAACAGGATTAAAACTTAGCTTCTCACACCACTTCTGTTGTGCGTGTTAATTTTATCGTATAAGTGCTGGGACCTAAAGTTTAAAGTCAACTCCGAAGGACAGAGTTGTGAGTAATTTTTTTAAACATTTGGGTTTAGAAGTTTAGAGTTCTTGCATTAAAAGTCTCTGACTCTCTAAGAGTCATGTGCGATGGACACACATACATATCTGGTCATTAAAACCCTTCAGTCCGGTCTAGCTAGCCTAGCTTCTCACATCACTTATGTCATAAGTGTTGATTTTCTCCATGAGTAGGGGAACCTACACTTTAAAGTCGACTCCGAACGACAGATTTTTGAGCAGCTTTTTCATGGCAATTTCTGTATTTATTCAAAAAGTTTTTGCCAGAAATCTACTGAGAGGAAGTCGATAAAGAAAATTTTTTTCGTACTTCGTTAGTTCGAGATGTCTGACCTGGGTTTTAAATCAAGGCCTTCAACTTCGCCTATAGGAGATGTTAATTGAAAAAGTTGATAAAAAAAAAGAATTGGAACTGCTGAAGTCATACTGGTACTCAAATTGGCAGGTTCAGAAGAGCATCTAAACATGGACCACGTAATAATTTGGAATTATTTTCAAAAGGTTAATGAAGTGATCCTTAAATTAAGAAACGATATAGAATTTATTTTTTTAGTGGAATAAATCTTCATGTGCTTTTCTGGCTGTTCTGATTTTGAATATCTTTCGTAATAAAACTAGTCTCGCATTCGTAGAGGATCAAAACCGAACACAAGATTGGGAAAGATTTTGGTTTTACTCCCGTATTCAACGTAGTCTAGTAAGTAGTGTGTTGGCTTATAATACGTAACGCCACTGTTTATACCGCAGGTGTCATTTTCCTCAAAACAAAATATGAAAAAATATTTCTTCGGTGAGTTCCTCTCATTAGACTTCTAGAAAAAACTCTGGGCGTAAATAAAAATTGCCATCAAAAAATTTCTTAAAGAAATCTATCATTCGGAGACGATTTTAAACCGTAGGTCCCACCACTCATGACGTGAGAAGATATTTCATAATACTGACTAAATTGTTGTAGAGATTGATTAAGTAAGTAAGTAAGCCACATTTCTCGATTTATATTCAACTTTCTTAGGTCTCGCACTATGCATGCATACATAATTGGCCATTACAACCCTTTAGTCAGGTTTACGGCCTAGCCTCTCACACTGCTCATATTGTGTGTGTTAATTTTATACATGAGTGGCGGGACCTGCATTGTAAAGTCGACTCCGAACGATAGATTTTTGAGAAACTTTTTCATGGGAATTTTATTTGCTCTCAGAGTTTTTGCCAGAAATCTGCTGGGAGGAAGACGCCAAAGAAAATAAATTTTCGTATTTCATTATGTTCGCGATGTCTGGCCTGGAATTTGAACCGTGGCCTTGCGTCTAACAAGCCAACGCACTACCTACTAGACTACGGTGACTCGCACTATACAGGTTGTAGTAAATAGGATTACATCGGCTGTGTTCAGATTAAACCGAGGAGTACAGAAAGGTTCTGCTCTATCTTCAACTCTATTTCTTATATTTCTCTAACTTCTAATACTATCTACTCTTTTGCAGATGACAGCAATATTTGTCATTCGTATTGTTTTAAGGGAGGGCCGAGCTCTTTTGGAAATTGATGCGAAAAGGCTTAATATGAATTGCACACTTACATCCGATCTGCAGTCAATATCTAATTTATCGTATCTCGTATTTAATTCTCGAAGAACTCAATTTTATTTGGCGCAAAAGTGCAGCAATAAAGGAATTTGTTTCAGAAAATCATATATTTTTACGCAGAGTGTTTTTCTCGTAGAGGACATATGTTTAATAGACAGTGATGCGAAAAGCTAAGTCGTGATTCGGACTGAAGATGTTGTAATTACCAATTATGTTTGTATGTGTTCATACTCTTGATTTAACTCTCAATATTTTAGTACTCATTTACTGAAATGCTTTCACACACGTTGCACTGGAGTATGTAGAGAAAAGAAAAATTGGTTTCGCTCATGTTGTTCGAACGAATTTTTTTCGCATAAAATTATTTGTTAATGAAAACTTGTTTTAAATTGTTAAAATAGTGCAATATAGTTTCCAATTTCCATATACATAGCTACACATATACGTAGTTGTTTATTGGCTGTTAAAACCAAGGTTTCCTTATCAATTTTCTATACGTAGCTAAGAACATAAGTGATGTGAGAAGCTGGGTCGTAATCCTGGCTGAAGTGTTTGTAGCAAAGATCGGCAATGAATTGCTACTCATAAGCGCTCATGAAATTTTGAATATAAGTTAGTCAACAATATTGAAATTGAACTACTCTGATTCATTCGTACTCACTACAACGTTGATTTATAAGCACAGGTAGCAATGAGTATGCGTACAACGTTGACATCAAACTCATACCATTCGAAATATGTTTGATTCATACGGCTCATTCAGATTCATAACTTTAGAAAAATACTTATAATACTCATGAATGATTCAAGTGATTCCAATTATTCATCAAATTTTCCAGTCTTAGTTGTTGTTGCATTTACAAAAAAGAAAAAGACAAAACACAATCTTTTAATGAGTATTTTAGCGTTCGTACGCGAACCATACATATTTTGTGGTTCTTGTAAATGTTGAGTCTTGGAGAGTCGAAATCAACAACATCATACGTGTTGTTGAGTATGAGTACGATGAGCACTTCAAACTTTAAATATGAGTAGTATGAGTATAATACTAAAATAAGTATGAATGGCTATAAGTGTGAGAAATTATGGGTATGATTCGATTCTACTCATATTTCTGAATACTCATTGCTGATCTCTGCTTTGTAGTGACCAATAATGTGTGTATGTTTGTAGTTAGGACAGAAATGTGTGTAGACAGTTGGTGACAGAAAACATTCCAGTTTGACACGTGGAAGGTGTTTAAATGGCTCAGATATTTTCTCTCTCACCCAGTAAATAATTCTGGTATGTAGATCTACTACTACTACAGACACTAAACGATATGCTCTTGACTTTGAAACTAATTTTTAATACACAGCAAATATCATTTCATAAAAATAATTTAATTTTATTCAACATTTCAGGAAGTAAATTTATATTCAAACTAATAAAAAACTATGTACGTTTTACTGCAATACTCCATACACAAAAGAAAGTTTTTTTTTTGTATTTGTTTATGAGTGTAATAAAATTTAAATTTTTTTAATAGCGAAATAGTTTTTTTTTTATTCATCTTTTGTTTTTCATTTGTTTTTGTATTTTATTAAGAAAGAAACCTTTATTTTTGTTGTATATATTTTGAAGATAAGAGTTTTATTTTATGAGTAAGATATAATTTTTTTTTTATAAAAATACATTTGTTTTGTATTAAAGATTTTTAGTTGTGTAATTAAGGAGTTTAACAATGTTTTTTATTTTTATAAATATTACTTGGTCCAAATAATCGTTCATTTTTTGTGTTTTTAACTTTGGTTTGTTTTTTGTTTATTATATAGGCGGGGTTATTTTATAACAAAATTAACAATAAAAGAAAAAAATGGAACAAAAATGTTAAAAAATCTTCAATTTGATTGCTAACTACTCTCTGTAGCGCTTTAAGAACTTTAATATTCACTAGAATGTTTTCGAGTTGTCTGCATATGTAAGTATTTCAATTCATTTATGGTTTCTCGATTGGTTAAAGGAGTTCGCAATCATGATATTTTTTTTTAATTCAGAATTTTTTATTTTTATTCATAAGAAATTAAGTTTTTTAAGTTCTCTAATAAATACGCTGAATGGTATCGGTTTACGCTACGTTAGATGAGCCAAAGAGAAACTGAACGATGATGTCGATTTTGCAAAAAAAAAAATCATCTTTTCGGGTGAAGCACATTTTGATCTTGGTGGGTACGTTAATAAGCAAAATTGCCGTATTTGGGGCACAGAAAACCCACACAGGCCAATGCACCCATTACGTGTAACTGTTTGGTGCGGTTTGAGGAGTGGAAGCATCATTGGCCATTATTTCTTTGAAAATGAGGATGGCGCAACCATTAAAGTCAATGGAGATAGCTATCGCACCATGATAACCGATTTTTTTGTACTCGCTCTTCACGGTATTGATGTGTACGAGGTTTGCTTGCAACAAGATGTTCTAACTTGCCACACATCTCACGCCACAATCGATTTATTGCGTCAAACGTTTGATGGCCATTTAATTAGCCCGAAGTGGTAATGTTAATTGGATGCCAACGAGCAGCGATTTGACATCGTTAGACTATTTTCTGTAGGGTGCCGTTAAAGAAAAGTGTTATGCTGACAAACCAGAGACAATTGAGCATTTGAAGACGCCGTGGTCTAGTAGGTTAGACGAAAGGCCACGGTTCAAACCCTAGGTCAGACATCAAAACGAAATATGAAAAAATATATCTTCGGCGACTTCCTCTCAGTAAATTTCTGGCAAAAACTCTGAGAATAAATAAAATTGCCATAAAAAATTTCTCAAAAGTCTGTCGTTCGGAGTCGACTTTAAACTGTAGGTCCCGCCTTTCCTGAATAGAATTAACACACACAACATAAGTGGTGTGAGAAGCTAGGGCGTAATTCTGCCTGAATGATCAATAATGTATGTATGAGCATTTGAAAGCCAACATTCATGATGCCATTGTGGTGATACAACCCCTTACACTCGAAAAAGTGTATTTGTTGTACGTCACAAAGAAATGGCAAAATTTTAAACCGTTTTTGTTTTATTGCACTTTTAAATGGCCCATCCTATATTTTGTAATTTCTCCTAAAAAGATTTCAGAATTTAATTTTAAATGAAATCTTGTAGTTTTCTTAGTCTCTAAAAATGTTAATTTCTAGTTTCAACTTAATTCAACTTAATATTTCAAAAGAATAGCAAGAGAAATAACGTCGGAATCCTAAGCAGATAGATGCACGCAATTGCTACTTAACAGCGTACAGACATTGAACAAATCATCCTTTTTAATCAAAACCATGGTAAAGAAAGAAATTAAGCTAATGAAAGAATTTTTCTTATAATTGAATTTTTTTTAATAAAATATTTAAAAATTTCATCTTAAAACTACGCTTTAATTAAATTTTAATTTTACAAAAATATTACAACAATTTTTCAATAAAAACAATAAAATTTTACAAAAATTTTACAAAATTTTACACCTTCAACAAGCAGCAGCAACACAATTATTGTCTTTTTACAAAAAAAGAAAAACAAGAATCTTTACTTAATAAACTTTACTTAATTAATTAATAATTAATTTATTTAAATTTTTTAATAATTAATTTATTTTTTTTTTTTTGTTAATAAAATATTATTTTAAGAGAAAATTTGTTTAATAGTAATAGGAAGTATATGTATTTGTATGTATGTATGTATGTGGTAAAAGAAGATTCAAGTTCCAAAATAGTTTATAATCTTTTAGTATTTAATTGTTTAAAATAGTTTTATTTCATTTAAATATAAATTTAATTTTTATTTTTTTTATTTTATTTTGGTCGGGTTAGTTTCCATTGTGTGGCTTAAGTTGTGTCCATAAAGAAAAAGTTTCGGCATTTTTTGTTTCTTTTTTTTAATATTTCGGTGAGATAGAGTTAAGATTTGTTAGATTTGAAAAAAGATACTTTTTATATCGTATATGTATGTAAATTGTATTGGCTTTTATTTATTAATCTCAATGTATTAGTATTTGTTTTAGAAGGATATGTTTATTTAGTTATTTTATTTTGTTGTTTTTTTTTTTTAAGTAATTATTTAATTTAATGTTTATTTAATTCTTTATTTACATTATTTATTCTTGCTAAGGATTGCATTCTTTTCATTTAAATTTTTGAATTTCATAAAATACTTCCTCCATAATTTCATTAAAAATTTTAAATGTTTTGAAAATTTGGAAAAATATTTAAAAAATAATTGCCTTAACAATCCCTTCGCTCTTCATATTTTCTCTTGTATTTCTATTGATTATTTAATATCTTAAGTATGTAAGTAAATCATTTACTTATTTGCATTAAATTTTATTTTTTATTAAGAAAACCTTTTGTTTTTATTATTTTTCTTATTTTATTACTTTAAAAGTAGATTTTTTTATTTTTTTTCGGGGTTTAATTGCTTCGAGCCTTTTTTATAAAATTGTGAAAGAAACTGATTTAAGTGTTATTTGATTAATTAAATCACTATGTTAAATACACCATTTCCACTTGAAGTTTTTAAAAATGAACCAGAAATACAATCTATTTTGCATTTATATTTAAATTCAAGCAAAAGACATGTGAGTCAAACTCATTAATAATATGTACATGTACAGTGGACAGCAAAAATCTTAGTACGGTAATATATTTTGACGAAAAAAAGTCCCCACAGGCTTAATACTCTTGCACAAAGTCCCTATATGACTTCAAGAGATTATTTAGAAGATCATGTGAAAAAACTGTTACGTAATCGCTAAACCTCAAACAAAAGTCAACCGAAAAACTTGCTCATGGTTCCACCAGAAAACAGTAAACAAAACTTGTACATTCAATTCCAAATTAGTTAAATGGAATGCTTGACCTTAAGGTATATTCTGCTAAATACAAGGGATAACATTTTCATATATTATGACTTTGAATTTTAAATTTACTCAGGGTTCTTCTTGGGGGTACCTAAGGAGTCATCTGAAACTTTACCTTATTTTTCTCTTGTTTTATGAAAAACATTAAAAAATTATTTGTTTTATAATAAAACAGAAAAAATTAATAAAATAAATATAAAAACCTTAATTTTTTATACAAACCGTGGGTTAAAATTCATGAAATTATAGAAATATATTGCCGTAGTAAGACTTTTGCTGTCCACTGTATGTATGTAGTTGAATTTGTTGTCTAATTTTGTCAGTAGTAAGGATTTTCCAATGAAAATTCAAAAAATGTTTCATGAAATTTATTCCTCACCCTCTAGTAACCAGAAAGATATTCACTGAAAAAATTTAGTACAGATTGCATTCGATGCATTTCATCAACTAAATTAATTCAACTCGAAAGAATTTAGTTGCTGTGCACTCAATACGCTGGCATGCCCATTTGTCACGGTGAACACAATTAATTTCGCAATTTTGCTGCATTCAATAAAGAGTTCATGGAATTTCTTAGTGGTCATACAAATAGAATAAATACGGAACATTCTCTATTCCAAATAGAGATGTCTTCACCCGAAACAATAGAAAATGGTCACGATATGATGTTGACTTAGTGAAAGCTAAACGCACATAAGATAATCGAAACTGAAAGAGCCCTGTGTTTTGTTTCAATATCGAATGACTATCAGTCTTAGCCTCGTACATACATACACAAGCATAAAAACCCTTGAGATTCAGAAAGTAATTTCTTTATTGGGACTACCTACCCTAGGCTCACATGTTATAAGCCTGCTACCTACTACTACTACTAGACCAAAGCAAATCCAATTAAATTTGATTTTGGTTGTATTTTTGATTGTAGTATGGCAAGTAATATTCAAAATGCATGATCAAATTCCAAAAGTGTTTTGTTTGACGATAAATGCAAAGATTTAAGGAACTTTAAACAATAATGGGGTAATTGCAGAAATAATCCAACTATACCAATCCAGAGCCAAAAGTTTTATTTCACAGCAACTCATCTGCACTTTAGCCATTTCCCTCTCAATGTGCCTCTTACAAGTATGTGCTAGGCGCTTAGGTCTTGGCCTAAATTGTGGATTTCATTCCATTCAATAGCCGTCTTTGTAACATCACCTAACGAGCTACCTAAAACATTACCAATCTGGTTCCAACAGCCGGATAGTTGACACGGTTTTTGGCCAGAATATGTGCAAAACCTGAACCGAAAGCACTTGTTTATGAAGGTCTATGCTTTTTAATGTAGCCCATGTCAATTCCACAATTCACATCCAAAGTACAGATTTTACGTTGCAGGTGAAGAAGATTTTTAATTTAACGCCATTTCCGAGTGACAATGACCTCAATACTGAAGATAACCTTTCATACGCGTGCCTAGCTTTTTGTCTACCAACCCACTATCGGCGGTGATGATGCTATGTAGGTACCAAAATATGTTTATGTACTTAACAATTACTTAAAGATTTATAAAATTGGACTCAATGAAAGCTGTAGAGCCACTAGCATAATTCATAACACACATGTCGCATGATAACGTGTCATATTTCGTATTACTTAAGGACAATGGGTGGTGTAGTATTTAAAGTGGTCCACTACAAAGAAAATTGTGAAAATTTTTATTATGGCTTTAGGTTAGGTTAGGTTAGAGGACGTGTACTTGTCAATTAAGACAAGTACAGTACCCGGAGGTCGAATTGACCCATTCTACAACGTCCTAGTTTCTCACACCACTTATGTTGTGTGTGTTAATTCTATACATGAGCGGTGGGACCTACAGTTTAAAGTCGACTTCGAACGACAGATTTTTGAGAAACTTTTTTCATGGCAATTTTATTTACTCCCAGAGTTTTTGCCAGAAATCTGCTGAGAGGAAATCGCCGAAGAAATACATTTTGTATTTTGTCTTGATGCCTGGCCTGGGGCTCGAACCCTGGCTTTTACGTCTAATAAGCCAACACACTACCTACTAGACAACGGCGAGCTTGTGTTGTAAATCAACAAACTGACTAGCAACAATTACTTAAAAGTAATAAATTTTAGCCAAACGATGCTATAGAGAAGCTATTATTTATGACAGTATATGCGATCAAAATTGATACTTTGCTATGTTCTGTATTTGTGGAGAAAATTACGTTCCTGTAATAAGTCACAAATATTTGCGTTTACGATCAGTAACGAAACTTTTTCTTAACACAGGAAATTATGCAAAAAATTTTACCCCTCGATACAGAAATTAAAAAAGTGTTGATATGTTGTAGGAGTTAAAGTGCTTTTATATTCAAGCAACTGAACAATGCTGATTTAAATACTGAAGTAAGCGAATAAATTGTCTTCATATTTTTCGAATTATAAAAATATTGAGACTTTAATTGATCTGTAAATAATCCAAACAGAAAACTCCATGTCTTCTGACCTGTAAGAGACCATAACATCAAAGACAAACATCATAAACCATTTCGTGAGGAAGAGATTATCAACAGAAGGCTTTCTTTTTAAAAGATTATAGATGGCAACTCTATCATCCTAGGAACTGTAACGGCAAACCAATCACTAACTTACTTGGGAATGTTCTGTTAATTAAATATTAACGTTAAAAAAAAAGAAGAGGTTGAAAAATGGTTTCAATTAACATGGAAAGATCTTTTTAAAACGTTGCGTTTACTTATCGATTTATTTTATACAGCATGTCAGCATAAGTCACCGTAGTCTAGTAGGTAATGTGTTGGCTTAATAGACACGAGGCCATGGTCAGCCTGCGGCTCAAACATTTCTAAGAAAGCGAAATATGAAAAAATATATCGTCGGAGCTTCCTCCTTCCCAGTCTTCTGAAAAAAATTCTGAGTGTTTATATAATTAGGAAGGTTGGTAATGTAACGCCTAACGCAATCTAAGATTTAAAAAAAGAGTACCACTTTTACGCTTTAAACTTCAAAGTGGAAATGGTGTATTCTTATAGTTTTCATTTTTTTCATGAATTTTTTTTCTTGCTTTACGTTTAATTTTATAAATATTTATGATATATTTATACAAAATGTTTTTCTTTTTTCTTATAAAAATCAACAATATTTAAATGATTAAACCGAATATGTATGTCAATCGAATTAAAATAATAAATCAACATGCAATTGTAAAAAATTATTTCATGTATTAATCATTAATTATTAATGTATTCTTAAATTATGAATATTATTACTAAGAGTAACAAAAAAAAAGTAATGAAAAGTTTAAGTTTTTTTTTCTGTTTTCTTACTAGAATTAAATATTTAACGTCATAGAAAAATAACAATTTTTAATACAATATTTATGTATGAAATATTTTGTAATAAATATATATAACTTTTTATATAAATATGTATGTATGTATTTATAATTTATTTTTTATTATGCATATTTTATTTTATTTTTAAATGTTTTTTTTATTTGTTTTAATCTCTTCAACTACTATCACAATATGGAAATATTTTTAATTATTTTTTATTTTAAATATTAAACGATGTATTTTTCAGATTTCCATTAAAACTAAATATAAGAGATAAATTCCTTTGTTTAAAATTAATTACAATATTAATAATGTATGCTATGTATGGATGTATAGATGTATGTGCATGCACGTATGTATTCAATGTAAAAAAACAAAACAACAAAAATCTACATTATGATACATTTTTTACGTGCCACACTGCCATCACCTTCACTCATTTGCATCGTCTTTGAACGCATCAAATTCAAATCGGTACGTATGCTAGGCCTTCGGGCATTTGGTGTAACCACACCACATGCATCACTGAAACGCCGTTTAATCGACAGAGCATTCTTTTTCGAACCACCCGTTGACGAGTGTGGTGGCAAAGGTGAGGGTGCACCAAACACGGTCACCACACGACGATGATGATTTGGTGCCATTTCGAGTGGTAAATTAGCTGCCGTA
This sequence comes from Sarcophaga subvicina, assembly GCA_936449025.2. Lineage (NCBI taxonomy): Eukaryota > Metazoa > Arthropoda > Insecta > Diptera > Sarcophagidae > Sarcophaga > Sarcophaga subvicina. Next base: position 99,322,556 of record OW388083.2, on the reverse strand, counting down.
AAAAGTTCATAAAATAGTTCATCAATACGAAAGTTTTGCTTTGCTGAACACTCTACAAATACACAACAGTTGTCCTGACCGGCAATATAACCCATAATTTCATCGAGTTGTACGGTCCTATATTAAAAAAGAGGAAAATTGTATGAAAATCGTTCGAATTGTAATGAAAATATCAACTCACCTGTGTTCTTTATCACATTTGTTACCCGCCAATATCATGGGGATTTTGGGTAAGGCTTTTTTCTTAAAACCCGAGCCCGGATTTAGTGCTGCCCACTTTGTTTCCAGTATGTTTTCTCTTAAGCGCACGACTTCTTCAAAAGATTCTCGTGAATCCATGCTGAACACTAAAATGAAGATGTCGCCTAAAAAATATTTAAAAAAAGGAAAAAAATTAGAGTTTTCGTGAAAGGCGAAATGTATTGTGTTTTCAAAGAAAGTAGGTTTTTTCAATAATGTTATCATTGCAAGCTTTCTTGCTATTGTTCAGATGTTACATAAAGCATATTAATTAATTGAAAACTACTTAGGATTACAAAGTAGCTTCTCACATCGACCCTAAACTGTAATTTAGAAAGCTTTTCATACCAATTTTATTTACCCTCAGCTTTTGCCAAATGAATGCTGAAGAAGAAATAAATTTTCACATTTTTTTCTTCAGGATATTAAAGTTATGGTTAGAATACAGAAACCAACACAATCTCCACTAGACTACTGAAGCATAAACATTTCTAATCCAAATATACCGGTGGTTACTTGACATTATTGTCTTAGATACCACCACTGCATATTGAGTAATATAGGCAGATAAGCGATATCAGCTCTATTCTTCTTTCGACCTTTGTACATCGTGCTTTGCTAGCCTAGTCTAGAACGTAGTTAGTTAGCAAAATATTGAAGTACTGCTAGAAAAATATTTTTAGAATTGCTGTAACTACCATTCCCGCATTAAGGCAAATTCAACAGAACTACAACACAACTTTGCAAATTAACTTTGCTCAACATTGGCTGACATTTGGTCTGCCAACTACTTGCTTCGAATTCCACTTGTTTTCTCTAGGCCTTGTCTGGATAATTTCTACTTCTACTCAACTGAGGGATTTATTCATATTCACGCTGGCTATGCTCGTGCTCATTCTTTTTTTGTTTATTATAACTCGAAAGAGAATTAATCGCATTTGCTTCCACCATTTTATGTCTACCACCTCTTAGTCGGGATTACAACCCAGCTTCTCATGCCACTCATGGTGTGTATGTCAATTTCTTTCATTAATGGCGGTAATTTCTCAGTGATATATCGTTAACTCTCTTATGGATGAGAGAACATAAAGATATCATTGGTAATTATGTTGTTAAATTCAAAGCCAGACTAAAAATTTCATAATTTTCGATGTGTTGCAGGGCATAGGTGTTTGAACTTACTCAGTTACTTAATTGGTCATTACAGTCCTTTAGTCACGATTACAACCTAGCTACTAAAGCTACTCATTTTGCGTGTGTCAATTTTACACTTGAGTCAAGGTCCCGCTACTCTTAAAGTCTGATTCCGAACGACAAATTTGAGGAAGTTTTCATGGGAATTTTATTCGCTCTCAGGAGTTTTTTCCAGAAGATTGCTGAGAGGAAGTCGCCGAAAGAAATATTTTTTAATATTTCGTTTTCAACAAAGTTCATAGGAGTTTTGGCAACCTCCGAACTCCTGGTAACATTTTAAATACTTGGTGACAATTTTTTCATTTCTTTTCGCTCCTTTAAGTAATATTTGATTAAAACAAAGCATCTCTTTTCATCATTTCTGATTTTTTTCTCTGCTTTGTCTTGGCTTCTAAAGTCTAACCTCTGAGGACATTTATTCAGCATAGTTTTGGGCAAATTTTGCTGCTTAAGTGCTATTTTTCCTTAAGGATGATGTTTTCTGTGGGCGCAAAAGGCTTACCCATTATGCCATTTGGGGAGGATTAAAGTTTGTTTTACCATGGATTTGAAATTGGATTTGCTTGTCTAAGCAATTCAGCACTAAAGCCCCGATTAGCCAAACGTCCACGGAACGTAACGAAACGTATGTTCATTTTTAGAATATAAAAAGCAATGAGAGCGATTACAAAACCGTGATGTAATTTCGATAATCATTAACATTGCTCTTCATATGCAAAAAACGAAGGTACATTCCGTTTCGTTCCGTGGACGTTAGGTTAAGCAGGACACATAAAGTTTATCATTCTAAGTTCTAGTACATTTTATTTAGGCATAAAAACACCTTGTATAGTAGAGCCATTTCAAAATCAAGACACATTTTAAAGAAAATGTTTGGACAAAAGGGATGTTGGCTAGAAATGTGTTTTTAATTTAAGAAATAAAAACGGATGGTTCTCTTCTCTGCTTCTCCGATACTTAACACTACTCTCTGTTGTAAACACTTGAACCCGGCCTACGTATTTATATGAAATTTATTGCCAAAAAGGTACAAATTCTTACCTTTTCTCTTATCGTATTTTTTTCCTTTTTCTTTTCCTCTTATTCAACGTGTGAAGGTTAGGCAAAAAAAGAACCGAAATTACTTCCTCTTATCTGGACATAATCCTATAAACAGTCAAATTAAACTAAACAATCGAATTGTATTGAGGGGAGGCAATATAATGAAACGTCAAGAGGCCAAGAAGGAATGGTCAAAAGATAATAAATAAAGCTTACAATAAAGAGACATTAAATCCTGTATTTCTTTAGGTTTATTTTTTTAGAAAACATAAACGTATGTACATATGTACACCTTCAAAGGTCAAACAGGCAGAAGTTGAAAAGAGTTTCTTAAACATGTCTGACGTGGACCAAATAAGATTAAGAAACTATTCAATTTGGCAGTTGCTTTCGAAAGCCTGAACTCACACAGGCAGTTACTTATAATTGTCAAAAATTTAACATTTACTTGGCCTTTGACAAGCATAAGAAAAAATGTTTTTTTTTACTTTTTTTGGCTATGTATTCAGCACAAAATATATGAGACCAGCAGCACGTAAACTCAAGTTAAAGAAGTTGAAATAAAAATGACAAAAAAAACGAAGGCAATTTATATGTTAAAATGTAACCACATAAGCGCATACCTAAAGACATACAGTGCTTGACAAAACAATGGAAACTTTTTCAAAAAAGTATTTAATCGGACGAAAATTTAACATGTTTTTTAAAAATCGGCAAAACATTTGTGGAGCTTATTAATATGCACTGATATTAACGTTTCTATATATTAAAATTATGTATAAAAATTAATTATATAATTCAAAAATTAAAAAAATTTTAAAAGTTTCCATTGTTTTGTCAATATCAAATATGTGAATAGAATTATTTTTTTTTAATTACTGAATTATATAGTCTTTTTATATATTTTTTAAAATACAGAAATGTTAATAACAGTGCATATTAATAAAAGGCATTAATATTTTGCCGATTTCTTAAAAAGATTTTTAAATTTTCGTCCGATTGTAACACATAAATAAATTTTTGAACAAGTTTCCATTGTTTTGTCATGCACTGTATGTACATGGAAGAGATTTGAATGCAAATCATTGCAAAAAAAAAATATATACGTATGTATTGTATATCTGTATATGGGAAATAAAATTCAGGAAAACTCAGCCAGAAGATAACGATGCACGAACGAAAAAACTGACTAAATTCAAGGTAATCTAAACGGAAGCCTCAGTGTATGGCGATGCTATATTGACAGCCATAAAATTCATTCCCTTATATGTACACTCCTGGGCAACAACTTGAAAACACTTGCCACTGAGAATGACAAAAAAAAACAAACAAATATTTGTGCTACTTGGGGAAAGCGTAACAGTAGTGAATAGGAGGAATGCTTTAAGTCGCCCTAAAAAAATTGACTCAAGTCTAGTGGGGGGTACATGTCGTTAAGCAGGGTTCTGAGAAATGAAAACACGTTTACAATGGCAAATAAGCAATCGTCAGATGTGTAAATAAGACGACAGGACAACAACAATGACAACAACAACAACAGCAACAAAAGCAAACACAGCATTTTCTAAATGGCAAACAAACAAGAAATAGAAATGATTACCATCGTTAACGAGGGGTCAGTTGGTAAGTCATTGTACTTCACAGCCCATAATTAAAGTATAAATATGAAGGTAAATTAAAAAAATTTTGAAAATCTATTGTAGTATTGTGTGCACAAATCCAAGCAGTCCGGCTTCGAATCCGGCTCAATGGCAAGAGATAAATTGAAATTTTTGGATTTTAAAAACTTTTAAAACCCTCCAATTAATCCATACCGGTAGTAGCCTATTTCCTGATTCCGCTCTTCCGAAACTAATAAGATCAATAGCGAACATCATATAAAAGAGGGGCTCTATTGCTTTTTGAGTGCGAATAGGACTCCATGAACTAATATAGCAACACAACACATGTTCACTGTCTCTAAAGTAAAGAAAAAGGTACATGACAAATGGTAGTCCTGTCATCCTAGTAACCGTCTAAGTAGCCCAATCACATGTTTAACTGGGAAAATGGACTTAAAATCACGCTTAAAAATAATAAAATGGGAAGAACGCTTAACGAAAACAAAAAATGTTTGATGAACACCTTTTTCCACCAAGTTATGGGTTCCATTGAGTGAAACCTTTGTTTCAAAGGCAATGCACTAGATTAGCTACTGTAGTCGCCGTAGTCTAGCAGTTCATGAGGGCACGGTTCAAACCTCAGGCCAGAAATCTGCCGCAAAACGAAATTTGAAAAAATATTTCTACGGCGACTTCTTCACAGCAGAGTTCTGGCAAAGACTCTAATAAAGGGTCCGCCAAATAACTTTTTTTTTGAAAATGCTTTAAAAAAACTACTGAACGTTTTCTCAAATTTCTATTTTTATTTGAAAGTACAATCCTTCCGGTCAATTGGCTTCAACTCCTGAACCAATTGGACTTTTTATGGCGTCATACCAAGGTCTTTATGCAAAATTCGTCTCAATGATATCTCCGAAATGTTCAATTGTTGAGAACGACAGTGAATTGATGTTGATGGCGCTTCACGCACACTTTCTGCCACAACAGCAATATCCTCGGGTGTACGCACTGTTTTTGGCTTTTAACGCTTTGGTTTATCGATGAGGATGCCAGTTTCTTTCACTTTTTTCACAAGATAACGAACATACGGAGCTGACGGTGCTTCTCTTCTTCCAAAATCCGTACGCAATTTTCGCACACGTTCTGTCTGCAACATTACCATGATTTTCAAAGTTATGTCGCAATATTTCCCAGCGTTGTTCAAGCGTATACACAACCATATTCGTTCAGCGGAAGGATAAAACTAATTATCTGTCAAATCAGACATGAGCTATGTGTTACCATTCACGAAATAAGCACTAGTTGAAAAAAAAAGTTAGATGCCGGACCCGATAGTAAATAAAATTGCCATGAAAAGTTTCTCAAACATCTGTCGTTCGGAGTCGACTCCAAACTGTAGGTGCCGGCACTCATGTATAAAATTAACACACACAATATAAGTGGTGTGGGGAGTTAGGTCGTAATCCTGACTGAAGGGTTGTAATGATCAATTATGTATGCAGATTACCTACCCATTGATTTACTGCCCAGTAATGATGTACTGTGTATTAAACGAATATTTTAACAACAAATTTACCGACCAACTTTACACCAATTATACATTGGTAGTCTCACGCCATTGTTAGACTTGTACTGCGGATTTAAAACGAATGCCATTGTTAGTAATGCTTACATTAAAGAAATTTACAAGACACTGCACTATAAATGGATGATCTTCAAAGATATTAATTGTTCTTCATTTCTTTTAAGATACATAGGACTGTCATGGAGACGATGGAGTCGTTCTATTATTTCTTGCCTTTATTACAGTTCCCTCAATCATGCTTTTCCAACTAACTCGTTGATTGTATTACTGTACCAAAGTCATGTCCAAATGCATGGCTTCGATTTGGTACTCACGTATGGTGTGCAATCTATGATATGCTGGGCGTAGACGCATTGTTTTCACCCATGTTTAGAGCACCGTGGAGTGTGCCATCATGGCAATACTCATGTTAAGCCCAGGACTAATGTATTACTGTACCAGCTACCAAGAATATTAACAGATATGTACATCTGTAATGTATATAAACAATGTTTCCTGTGAATATTTGTTGTTAGAAGTAGGCAAAGAATTATTGTTGGCTGAGTATTGACATTATTATTTCCGTTATTGATGTTATATTCATTGTGGTACAGAAGCCAGAGATCAGGCAAAAAAGGTAATTGAAAATTTCCAATTTTCTGTGAAGAAATTTTTTCGCCTTCTTGGACATTTCAACACGAATTATTGGAATTGATTTTGAGCACTTCAGCACTTACAGCACTTTTTCACTGCTAGCGTATCAAAATCTTGAGAATAATCTGGCTGCTGATGTCTGGCAACATCACACTACTACTACGTCAACCGTCACGAGCGATATAGAAGAGGACGAGCAACTTTACGTTGCCCAAGACTATTGAACAATATTTGGATTTAAATTTTGTGAATGCATTGAAGTCGTCGCAGTCTAGTAGGTAGTATGCTGGCTTATTAGACGTGAGACCACGGTACAAACCCCAGGTCAGACCAACAAAAGGAAAAAATGAAACAAATATTTCTTCGGCACCTTAATCTCAGCAAATTTCTGGAAAAAAATTCTGAGAGAAAATAAAATTGTTTCTCGAAAATATGTCGTTCGGAGTCGACTATCAATTGTAGGTCCGTCCACTATAAAATATAAATTAACACACACATGGGGTAAGAAGCTAGGGTCGTAATGTGGACTGAAGCGCTGTAGTTATGTATGTATTTAAATGGATTGTAACTTCAATGTTAACTATGTCAGATTTTGGATCAGATTGTATGATTATCGTTATAAATTATTACGGTTACAACATTTCCAATCTGATAAAAAGAAATTTTAAATTGTACCACCAAACAATTTTATGACCAAAACATTGCATACGTACTTCTACTGTCACAGCAATAATGGATCAAATAATGAAAAGAAATGAAAAAACGAAAAAAACGACAATTTTATAGAATATAAATTGGCTTTATACAGAAGATTTTGGTATTTTTCTTCCTTTAATTCTCTTTTTTTTGACACTAAAAAAACGGCAACATCCTAAATACATATTGAGTTTGCGTTTAGGCCCTGTTAGATGCTGGTCAAATGAGTAGCACAATAAAAACGAAGGAAGACGACAAAAAACGGGAGAAGGAATTACTTGGAATTTTTTCGGAATTATTTTGTGATAAGACATCAAATAGCAAATTGTTAAACAAATATTTAAACGACAGAGGCACAGAAATAAAAAAATGAACAAAAATTTAATAAAAAAATATTAAATACCAAAAAAAAATGAATTTAAAAGTAAGGAAAAATAATATTTAAAGATGGACTGCCACCATATGTGCTGTGGTTGAATGTCATTGAAGTTGCTGTATAGTACTTATGAGCCATTATGTAGAGAATGTATGTGAATGTTCAAGATGGAATTGATAAATTAAATTACGATGTTATTAAGCCAATGTGGTCAATGCTATGTTTTTATCAAAAAAAACAAATTTTTATAAAAAATTTTTATACAGCAGCATAGATTTTAATGCAGACCCCTCTTAAAGCACTTTTATCTACAGCTCATTTGCACTTGAGTTAAACGTTTTGAGCTTACCACGCAAGTTCTAGTAGAATATTATTTGCGTGATATCTTCATAAGCTTTGAGAGTTTACATTAAATTTTCAGTCGTGTTGTCGGCCCAAAGCGATACCTTAGATAATCCACATTACCTTCTTTAAGACTCGACAGCTTCAAGAAGAAACATGGTTAGGTTAGGTTAGGTTATGTTAGGTTAGGTTAGAGGACGTGTACTTGTCAATTAAGACAAGTACAGTACCCGGAGGTCGAATTGACCCATTGTACAATGTCCTAGTTTCTCACACCACTTATGTTGTGTGTGTTAATTTTATACATGAGTGGTGGGACCTACAGTTTAAAGTCGACTCCGAACGACAAATTTTTTAAGAAACTTTTTGATGGCAATTTTATTTACTCTTAGAGATTTTGCCAGAAATCTGCTGATAGGAAGTCGCCGTAGAAATACTTCTTGTATTTTTTTTTATGTCTGGCCTGGGGCTCGAACCCTGGCTTTTCGTCTAAAAGCGAACACACTACCTACTAGACTACGGCGACTTTAGAAACATGGTCACTACATATTCCTTCCATTTAATCCTAAAAGCCTAAGGGCCATTATTACAACTTGCCGTTAAACTTGGGTTTAGTTAAAAGTACCTTTAGCTAAAGGAAACTGTAAAGTTACCTTTAACTTATTTTCGTTATTACAACTCACAGATAAAATTTTACAAAAATATGGCAGTGCCGGAGAAATGTCGATAAAACTGCTCAATTATACAAGTTTTTTCTTAACGCGGTGGCAACCGCGGGCTTTGTTTTTGTTGTATATGCTCATTTTGTTTAAATTTGAAGTTGCCATAATGAAAATAATATATAATATGGCAAGTTCAAACATAAAGTGACCTTTAAATGTTAAAGGTAGGATGATCCTGCCTTTAGCTTAACGATCACTTCTATCTTATTGGGTACTCATAATAACGAAAAACAATTTATCTTCCCGTTAAAATCCTCCCTTTAGTTAACGGCAAGTTGTAATAATGACCCTAAGTGTGGCTTCCTTTTCCGGCATTGGATTTTTAAGTAGTTGTTGGCGTCTTTTAATTGCCGCAGAAATCCAGAAAATTAAAATTATCTTCCTTACGTACGCCATTAGTGATTACAATTGGTCATTACAACCCTACAATCAGGATTACGACCTAGCTTCTCATACCACTCATATTGTGTGTGTTAGTTTTATACGTAAGTGGCAGGACCTACAGTTTAAAGTAGACCCCAAACAACAAATTTTTGAAAAACTTGTCATGGCAATTTTATTTTGCTCTCATAAGTTTTGCCAGAAATCTGATGAGAGGCAGTTGACAAAAAAATATTTTTTCATATTTCGCATTGTTAGGGATGTCAGAGCTGGCCTCACGTCTAATAAGCCAACCAACTACCCTACTAGACTACGGCGACTTCCTTCAGTATCGATTGTTAAATGCGTAGCCTCTATTTCTTCAAGTTGCGACTGTATAGCACTACCATGAATTTTCTTTCCTTCAATCTCATGGCCATTATCTGATTGGAAAGCCAACTGATAGACTCGATATTTCCCGACATGATTTGACTACATGAACGATTTGTCCAAGAAGTAGTATTTGACCATAGTCCATCTCATATATACTCTTTCAAATAAAGATTTCCACAAAAGCAAGATTTGTTTTGAAGTCAATATGGTTCCCTAAGGAGATTTTTTGATTGTCACGCACTACAATTGTTTTTCAAGACCTAAACTTTAGCAATTTTCGAAGCAGATTTTTGAACACTTTTCAAAATTTTTTGACTCCACCACCATTTCCATTCTTTCTTGATTATTTGACCAAAAACATAGTTCCAAATGCAACATTATCTTTTTTTTGCAAATTGCGAATAATCTCAAGGCGATGTTCTAAAGTCGCAATAATATAGTAGGCAGTGTGTTGGCTTATTGGACCTAAGGCCACGGTTCAAACCCCAGGTCAGAGATCTCAAAATGTAAAAAAGTGCGAACAAATATTTCTTTAGCAACTTTTTCTCCCCAAATTTCTACTAAAAATTTTGAGAGTAAATAAAAATTGCCATGAAAAGTCTCTCAAAAATCTGTCGTTCAGAGTCGACTTTAAATTATAGGTTCCTCCTCTCACGTATAAAATTAACATACAACATAAGTGTTGTGAGTATCTAGATCGTAATCCATGACAAACTTTTGTAGGTATGTACGTATGATGTTCTATACATTACAGATGACTTTGTAATAAAGACTTCAAATGCACTAGGTAGTGGTAATCTTAGATTCCTTTGTATTTCAGTCCTTTTTTTGATTTCTGTTCTTTTGGGTGATTCCATTTGGCTTCATTCAAGTCTTAATTGTTTACAAAAGATCCTTCCGCTCCTTTCGGGCATTGAAATCGTTATTTTCATCTTCTGCCCATTTCTGTAGTGCTATTCCTACGATGTACACCATAGCGATTATAGTCATTCGAAACATGCTTTGTAGAAATACATTGGCTCCCGTATAACAACCTGAACAACATCTACAGTAAAGCGCCTATTACTCGATTGAATTTCGTCAGCAAATACTACCTAATGGCGACCATTCATTTCGAAGGGGATGGGACAAAATTGGTGTTTGCACACTTGATCTGATCAAATATGAAATATTTTTGGTATTTGCGTGGATATTTTAAGAGCATAGCACTCGCTTTCAAAGGGCAATGTGTGCAGGCGAAATCCGACCATGTTATATGCGCTTAATACTGATATGATTACATTGCCGGCACTAAAATTCTTTTGTGCTCAAAATTAGCCAATCTCGAAGACGTTGGTCAGGGCAGAAGCATAAGGGTCTGCATAAGGGCTGCGCTTACCTGTAGAGTCACAATCACTCACTTGAGCCCACATAGCGACACGTGGGCTCAAGTGAGCTTTAGTAATCAAAAATACCATTACAATATACCTATCGACCTACCTAAAATGTTCGCTAAATTTTGCTTCATGCCCAAAACAATAAAAAAATGCTTGACTACTACCCACTGAAATTCCTACAACATCCATAATTCAATATTTACGCCTCCGTTCAATTACGCCTCCGTTCTAAAAATTTGTAACGATGAATTGTTCATTCAAGGACATTCTAATTGAGATTTTTCGTAGATTCGTAGAAATTATTAAAATTTTCTTTCACGCAGTGTAGACTGACAATATTTAAGGTTTGCGGAAAATTGATTTTTTTGTACCAAACAAATCTCCCAACTAATGAAACATCATTCCGAAACACATATTATTTTGGATTTTATTTCAATTTGTTTTGAAATTTTATTCAATTTAATTTTTTATTTAAATACAGCTGTAGGGTACAACACAAAATAAATATTTTTATGACAACAAACATTTGTTGTTCTCATAAAAAAACAAAAAAATGGAAATGGAAATGAAAATAAAAATTATTCGCCTTTGAAGTCATAAAGAAACAAAAAATATATGATACGATGATGTTCTTATTATATTACAAGATTAAATATAATAATATACACACCAAGGGCCATATGAAACGCAGACATACATTCAAACATACAATATAATACAATCATAAGAATAATGCAAATATCGTTTTCATTCCAGATATATTCAGAGAATACATACGTATTTTGGGAAATATTTTTATTAAACTCATCATAGTTTATGTCTTAAAGCTGAATGAAACACATGCTCTGTGTGTGTCTTTATAACTTTATTACATACAAATATTCAGTTTTTTCTCACATACATATTTACATATGCTTGTGATTATTTTTATGGCTATAAATTTCAAAAGACCATCACATCCTCTATTCACACTTTTAACCATAAGGCGTGCGGTTAGTGGTCAGACACACACTTACCCGTTAGAAAGGATAGACGACGCATTGCCGGGAATGGATGATGACCAGATGTGTCCAGAATATCTAATTGATAGACTTCATTGCGTATGCGATACAATTTACGATGGAAATCCTCAATGGTTGGCGTGTAGGCCTCATCAAAACGATTGCCCAGAAAACGTGCCACTATCGATGATTTGCCCACACGTGATGATCTGTAAATGGAAGAAAAAAAACCAAATTATTTAAAAATATTACGGGTTAAAATTGCTGCTGGTTTTAGATGTAATCAATGTCAGGGTTAAGGGGAGAGCGAGTATAAATAAACAATTTCTAACTGACCAAACCTGAGCAATATTTGGATTTAAATTTTGTGAATGCATTGTAGGCGTAGTAGTCTACTAGGTAGTACATTGGCGTATTAGCCGTGAGGCCATGGTTCAAACCTTAGCCCAAAGATCTTGAGCAAAATGAAGTGTGAAAAAGTGTTTCTCTGGTAACTTCCTCTCAGCAGTTTTCTCAAAAAAAAAAAATTGCTGACTTTAAACTGTAGATCACACCACTCAAGGATAATATTGTTACGAAAAGGAAAAATCTTGGTACTGGTGTTTTGCTTTTACATCGCTTAACATTAAAATTTTAAACAAAAGCTACAAAAACAAAACAATGCAGTAAACAAACCTGTTTACAAATTATTATACTGCTTGATATAACAACAAACACCAGCATAAAAAATGGTAAACAAAAATCCACAAACAACACTACAAGAATAAATGTAAACAACGATGTTTACATTGATAGGGATTTCAAGAAGGCGAAATCATGAACATTCGCTTTCAAGAACATTCATCAGACTGTTTACCATGCCATATAAAAGGCGAGGCAAACCACATGACTGAGTTAGTTCAGTTCAGTCAGTATTGTGTGAAGACGCGGTGCGTTTGAAGAGAGTAATCGTGGTTTGAAGATTTCCGTTACAAAGATCTGTCGAATAATTGTTTAGTGATTGTTATTATTTATGCAAAGGTTATAAACAGAGGAATAACAAAGAAAAGAAATTGTTGTTGTTTACATCAAGTTGTGAACAGTGACACACAGAATTTTGCGAATAATAAAGAATCTTAATTAAAACAATACCGCCTCCTTCTCTGGCCTAACGCCCGACTTTCTGCAATATTTAGGAAACACCTAGAATGACATCCATAAGTGGTTTGCTTGTGGTATCGTAATTAGGAGTTTTTAATTCCGTTGACTTTACTGTTAACAGGAATTCCGGGTATCTAAGGTTTTAAACTCGTTATACTTCTGTGTCTTCTTTGCCCGTAGTGATGGTTATTTATTGTGATTTTTCTGTTTGGCAGTATGTATTGAAACCAGGCCAATAATGGTCGGATGTAAGACTTTAGAAAAATTATTCTGTTATTGTGCAAAAAAAGCTGAGTGACAGGGGCACGGAGTATAATTCGTACTTAAACACTTACAACAGCATCCACCTTAATGTATGAAGTTTATTGAGAATATCATGTTTTTTTCCATGGTTTTTCCTTAAGAAATACCTTCTTCTGTCTACAATTATAGAAGCAAAATTGAAGAACACCATCCTTCTTCTCCCTGAGGAATGTGATATAACTGTGGGCAATTTAGTCCAGTTTACTGCTTCTTGTCACAAATAACAGGTTATTGTTGTTCTCATGCTTTAATCAAATCATCAGTCATTGCTTTGTTACGGATTTCCGTTGCCATGTCTGTAGACATTAATTGCTCAAGTCGTTCCAGCATGAGAATTAACAATTATTTGTAAGAAAATTATATTTGAGGCGATAAAAACTCACATGTACGAGTGTAGTAGTGTAATTATGTTTTTATGCAGGAGATTTAATTAATTTTCATAATCTGGTAATCATATGCCTCATGGATAAATATTTTTTTAGCCAATTCTGGGTAATGGGTTTAGTGTTTGCATTTGCTGTTGACATAAAGTTTTATCACGTCTTTAAAATTTAATTAACAATCCCATTTGGCTATAATTTAGGGAAAAAATTCTTCTACATTTGCAGATATTATAAAGAATTTATTTATTTAAAATCGTTACGCTTATACATAAAAATTAAGCATTAGAATGCAGAGTTTTTTATAGCTAGATGGGCATTACATCTAAAGCTAATACATGTATTTAACATTCATGTTATTATAAAGGGTGTCTCTTTTTCGTTTTAATATTGTTACGTTTTTACCTTTTAAATACGTTTAAAATATGAGTTCGTAGATTGCTAATAAAATAAAAATTAATTTGTGTTTACTTTTAATTAAAATTCATTATTATTCGCACAGTTCTGTGTGCCACTGTTCACAACTTGATGTAAACAACAACAATTGCTTTTCTCTGTTATTCCTCTGTTTACATCCTTTGCATAAACAATAACAATCACTAAGCAATTATGCAACAGATCTTTGTAACGGAGATCTTCAAACCACGATTACTCTCTTCAAACACACCGCGTGTTCACAAAAGACTGAGTGAACTTTTTCTAACTGACTCGTCTATTTTGCCTTGCCTTTTATATTGGCAGAGTAAACAGTCTGATGATGTTCTTGTAGGCGAACGTTCATGACTTCGCCTTCTCGAATCTATAGTATAATCGCTGTTTACATTTATTATTGTAGTGTTGTTGGTATATTTTTGTGTATTTGTTTACCGTTTTTTATGCTGGTGTTTGTTGTTGTATTTTTGTTTACTTGTTTACCATTTTTAATGCTGGTGTTTGTTGTTGTATTTTTGTTTACTTGTTTACAATTTTTTATGCTGGTATTTGTTGGTATATTACGCAGTGCAAAAATTTTTTAACCTTTGTTTATAATTTTAATGTATCTGGATTTTTCCATTTTCGTAACAATAAAAACATGTACACATTTCTTGAGGTATTGTGAGTGCATTATATGGAAAAAATATTCCAGATGGCGTCCAGATCCATGTGCTCTAATTGAGGCCTCAAGAACTTCATTATCATGTTACAGTAGCGAATACTATTTACGATCATGGCAATTGCAGTCTCATCTTCAAGAAAGTAAAAATCAATTAGGTCGCCTAACTAAAATCCTCACCAGACAAATGCTCGTTGTAGCTGCACTTGTTTCTTATAGATTGCTTGACTTTTTTCTCTAATCCATTCAGATGAAAGTGTGTTTCATCCTAAAAGATGCATTTTTTGGAAAAATTGGCATTGACTTCATTTTGCTTGAACGAATTGCCGGCGCTACCTGCGCTCTGCTGGTTTAAGTTCCTGAGTAGGCAGAATTTGGTATGCATGAAGGTGGAGATCTTTTCTTAAAATTCGCTGGGTATTGTTTCTTGAAATTAGAAATAGATGGAAACGATGCCGAATGGATCTTTTCGGGTTTTCGGAGACACTATCGGTTACAACAGAAATGTTTTCAAGATATCAACAAGTATTTACTTACTTAATTGATCATTAGAACTCCTTAGTCAGTATTCGCCGTAGTCTAGTAGATAGTGCGTTGGCTTATTGGACGTAAAACCAGGGTTCGAGCCCCAGGCTAGACATCAAGACAAAATACAAAAAGTATTTCTTCGGCGACTTCCTCTCAGAAGATTTCTGGCAAAAACTCTGAGAGTTAATAAAATTGCCCTGAAAAAGTTTCTCAAAAATCTGTGTTTCGGAGTCGACTTTGAACTGTAGGTCGCACCACTCATGTATAAAATTAACACACACAACTTAAGTGGTGTGAGAAACTAGGACGTTGTACAATGGGTCAATTCGACCACGTCCTCTAACCTAACCTAACCTAGCCTTTAGTTAGGATTACAACCTACCTTCTCACACCAACCATGTTGTGTGTGTGTTAATTTTATCCACGAATGGCGGAACCTACAGTTTCTAAATGACAAATTTTTGAGAGACTCTTTTCATGACAATTTTTATTTACTCTCAGAGTTATTGCCATCATAGGACATACCAAGCGAGATGTTACTGCTGCCTTTAGTGCTCTTGAATGGGAGTCTACTAAGGTGGGTCTGGCTGTAAATGAGGGCACAACGAAGTATATGTATTGGATCTCAAATTACGGCCGATAACTATATTTTCGATATAGTCAAGTAATTTATTTATCTTGACTCCGCCTTTACCATCAAAAATGACGTCCGCCTGAAGATCAAGCGCAGGATCAATCTTGCCAACAGGTGCTACAATGGTAGCAGAGACCTCTCTCATACGACAAACTAATCCTCCACAAGACTCTCATCCTCCCCGTGCTTCTTTATGATGCAGAGGCATGGACACCATTAAGCACTGATGCAGCAACCTTGAGAGTATTCGAGAGAAAAGTCCTACGTAAGATTTCCATTCCAGTCCGAGTTGGTGATGATTTTCGCATCTGATCCAATAGTGAGCTGTACGAGCTCCTCAACGACATAAACGTTATGCAGCGTATTAACATCCAAAGGCTGCGCTGGCTCGGCCATGTTGTTCAAATGGAGGAGGATGCTCCGGCGAGATGGGTATATGATACGGGGATCTGCGAAAGTCGGCGAAGAGGACGACCTTGTTTGAGTTGTAAGAACCAAATCGAGAAAGTCCTGTCAGCGATTGGTATGACCAACTGGCGTAGGCGCACAAGAAGCAGAGGCGTCTGCAAGGATGTGTTAAGGCAAGCCGAAATCCGTTAATCGGGTTGTTAATGACCAATTAAGTAAGTAAGTAAGTAAATTATTGCCAAGAGACTGCTGAAAAAAAGTCACGAAGACATACTTTTGAAACAATACTGACTATACAAGAGATCGGGTAAATTTTTATAGCCTAACGTAATACACCATACAACGATTTTTTACTCTAACCTTACATCTTCTCTATGAAATCTTTCAGTCCACTTTGCTTTATTGTTACCATATTTCTTAATTTTGTTTTGCTTTTTAATTTCTACAATGTTTTAAACTGTTAATGAGGGTACATTTCTATGTTTTTATGTTTTGTTGTAATTGTAGATGTGTTTCCTATGTTTAGGTTTTTTTTAACATTTTTTTATTCCATAAAATCCATTGTTTCTCTTACTGAAATGTATGTACAGTGAGCGTCAAAAGAAATTGTACATTAAAAAAATATATACATAAATTACCATCATTTTTATTTTAAAATTGTTTCATTGACAGTTTTTCAAATTGAAATAAAATCACCAACAAAAAATTACAAAAAATTTCGAAATATTGTCAAATTTTTTCGAGCACTCTCCTTAAGTGGTAGAATTAGAATTCTATCCTTGGGGTACAGTTTCTTTTG
Organism: Sarcophaga subvicina; assembly: GCA_936449025.2. Lineage (NCBI taxonomy): Eukaryota > Metazoa > Arthropoda > Insecta > Diptera > Sarcophagidae > Sarcophaga > Sarcophaga subvicina. The sequence goes on along the minus strand of OW388083.2, from coordinate 99,305,711 downwards.
ACGTAAACTGTATGTATGGCATAAGCAGTTATAATTTAATCTGTAATTAGTTTTATTATCTAATAAGTAGACAAGGTTTCCTGTGGCAAAATGTAATTAAAAAATGTTCTTTGATTTATGTTTTCTTTTTAATTTCATAAGGACGCTGAAGCTTTTCAAATATGAATTGTTTAATTCATATAAAAGAATACACTGTAAAGCATTCTAAGTCCCTACTAATACAGATCGATTTAGTAGTCCAGAGGATTCAATGCCTTCAATACAACAATTATGGAACAGCAGACTATTTTAATAAAAAAAATCGCAGATTAAACGCATTGAAAATTTTAATTAGAATTGTCCCTTAGAAAACCCTTCAAATTTCATAATTAAACATTAAAAATTATTTCCAAAATGTCTACTTACCCCAATATTACTAGACGATAACAATTCTTTGAGGTTGGCAGCGTATCATCACACAACATGGCCGAACTAACGATATTATTCGCCAAGAACTCCTCGGTGTCTAAGGCCTCCAAATCATCGGACGTATGATGATCATACTGTTGCTGTAAGTCTGTGTTGTTCATTAGACGTGTGGTGGTATTGACAACGCCATTACTGCCACTGGGTACATCATCTAGAAAAGTAACAACATGTGAACCCGAACCAGTAACGCCCGAAGCAGTGCCACCCATGCCACTACAACTATTACTACCACCACCACCACCTGTACCTGTAGTTGTAGCATTGCCACTGGATGCCAATACAGCTGAACCTGTTGCAGACGATTGTGCTGTTGTGCTATTGTGCGTTACAGATTGTGCCACATTATTGGCCATTGTTGTGCCTGTGCCAGTGCCAGTGCCGGTTTCTATTCCGATTCCGCTGCCTATTTTGCCATTAGCCGGCTGTTGTTGTCGCATATTGTTGGCTGCTGCTGTTGTCATTGTATCTGTGGCAGACGTTGTTTGTGTTGTGGTTTTCGTATTGCCAAATAGAACCTCCGCATAGTCGTTATTATTGCTACGGGCACAAAACCAATTTTTGCAATGAATCATATTGACATCCGTTGAACGGGTGTAAAATAAAATGTTATTGTTTCGGATGCTGATGCTGATGCCGATGCTGTTGTTGTTGTTTCGTTATTTTTTACAAACTATTGCTGGCTTTATTAACATTTAGTTGTCAGTGTAGTCAGCGTATCAGTGTGGGAATTGAATCTATTTTTCCGATGAATACATCCTGCTTGCCAAGCTAGCTAAAAACAATGGAAAAAAAGTTTCCTTTTGAAATGTTTTTCCTTGTTTTTCTTTGTTTTTTTTTTGGTTTTCTCTTGTTTCTGGTCCGATAAACTATTAATTTATCGTTCTGTTCCACCTCCTTTCCATTATGTACCGTTACACGTTAGCAAACACACACATACATATACACGTGTATTGTATAAAATTTATTCAATGCCAGTGTATTGGTGATTTGGTCAGTGGCTTTCATACAAGTGGTGCGCTATACTATCAAGTGGTTTTAGCTTCGACGTTAATATTGCTGAACTACATAATGCTGTGCAGCAACTACTTGATGTTCGTTGCCTATCACTCTATTCCTTTTGACTAAACTTTAGGTTTTTTTGCTCTCAAATTGGTTTCCTTTTCCTTGGCTTCCCATAAACTTTGCTTTTGAAGTGCTTGCCCGTTGCCGTTGCCTTGCCGCTCTGGGTGTAATATAATTGCCTATTTTAAGGCCACAAACTAGTAGACCATATCCCATATACCACCACCGCCACTACCACCACTACGATTTGTATGTTGTACCACAACAACAACAACAATGATTATAGTGTTAATAATACATGCCATAAAAAAAAACTAGGAATTTATTTCCATCTAAAATTGTTTCTTCTTCTTTTTCTTCTTCTTTTTTTTTATTGGTTTTGGCTTTATATTGCAATTCCTTGTTTCGTTGGTCCTTTTTTCTTATATTTTTTATTTATTTTTGTATCGGTGGTTTCGATTATTGCACTGATGCCGTTGCCGCTGCCGCTGCCAATGCCGATGATGATGATGATGTTGATGGATACCACTAGAAATTGTGGCAAATAGTTGACCAATTTAATTTGAAACATCCATTTTCAATATACTTGATGTTTAAAAACTGAAAAGATAAAAACGTTTACAAGCGTATGAAATATTTGCCTATAGAAACCACAAAAACTATGTATAAAAGAAAAACTTTTTTTAATTAAAAACGGCACTTTTGAATATGTATTCATGGTTAGAACTGATATTAATAGACAAAAAGGGTTTAAAATAGTTGCTTAATATACTCAATCGAGTTAATTCATTTTTTTATTTATTGTTTGTAAAAGGTCTCTAGATTAAGTAAGGGACGTAAGGAAAGCATGTTTAATTAACCAACGCTTTAGGCGCCTACTTATTAAGTTATAAGCATTCCAACTAGTGCTGCTTTGCTATTTCAGTCTTATTTCAAAGTGTAATAAACGTTTTCTTAGTCTTTAGGTAATCTGTCTTGTGATAAAAGCATTTGGAAAGGTGTCCACCAAACCTTTAAGAAATGCCTGTGAATATGCGATTGCATCTGATACCTAACACTGCTATGTTTTGCAAGGAATAATAAAGTTCCTGTGGAACAGTTCAATGACGTTATTTCTATAAAACTTAAGGATTTTTTAGGGAACCAATACAGTGTAAAATTATAAAAACTAAACACAACGCCTGTGGTTCAAACCCCAGATTAAACATCTCCAATAAGTGGGAATACGATAAAATATTTTTTCCTCTTAGAAATCGTCTGACAAAAATTCTTAAAGCAAATAAAATTGTCATGAAAAAATTTCTCAGACATCTGTCATTTGGAGTCGTCATTAAACTGTTGGTCCAGCCATTCATGGATAAAATTAACACACACATCATGGGTGGTGTAAGAAGCTAGGTTGTAATCCTAACTAAAGAGTTGTAATGACCGATTTAGTAAGCAAGTATCGAGGATATAGAAACTTATGATTTTCAGGACCAAAGCTTTGTTAGCTGGAACCGCGATTTCTTTCAAGTATTAATACAAGTTTTTGAGGGCCTTGGTCTGGTAAGAAGTTGCAAGAATTACTTCAGCTAATTTAACTTCCCCGAATACAACTTGTATGAACGGGATCGTACTTTTTAGTATATTTCAATATTATATATATAATATATTATATATATATAATATATATATATATAATATATATTATATATATATATAATATATATTATATATATATAATATATATATTTTTATATATATAATATATATTTCAAGCATTCTGGAATTCGTACAAGAAAGTGAGATGATGTTAATTTGCATGTAGGGGCTCGTGCCGTTTAGTTTATTTCAAGTATTCTGGAACTCGTAAAGGAGAGCGAGATGGTGTTAATTAATGACAGTAGGGTACTTAACTCGACGTTGTCAATGTGGCTACTACTTCAGTGCTCTAAAGCTAATAGAACCGATTGTATTCTAGTGAAGTGAAGAAATTTATTCGCGAAGATCGAAGAAGTTTATGTAGATCACATCCCTTCATGGTCCATTGGATTAGACGTTCTTCTATAATATCATTCATTACCATATAATAAAATTATGTTCAAATTTAATTTTAATTTCATAGTCTAGTAGGCAAAATACTGACTTATTAGACATGAGGCCGCGGTTCAAACACCCGGTCAGACATCTCCAACAAAATGAAATTTGATTTGGCGACTGCCTCTCAGCAGATTTTTTTCAAAAAACTCTGAAAGTAAATAAAATTGCCATGCAAAGTTTAAAAAAAAAATCTGTCGTTCGGAGTCGACTTTAAACTGCAGGTCCCGTCACTCGTGTATAAAATTAACACACACAACAAAAGTGGTGTGAGAGGATAGATCGTAATACTGACTGAAGGGTTGTAATGACCAATTATGTAGGTATGTGTGTACTAAGTAGTGCGTTTTTTCGTCCTCTCATAATCAATTTTCCTATTAACAATATGATAATAACTGAGTAGTAACCATTCCTTGAAAGGTCGTATGGAAAAATCAGAAAATAAACTGAAATATACCGAAAAGATACCCCATGGTGAAGACTTTTATTTTCTTCTAAATCAGGAACTTTAATAATGTCGGTGCCTTTTGTGTAGTCGCCCTTGGCTAAGAGGTAGCATGTTGGCTTATTACACAAGAGCCCGTGGTTCAAATCTCAGCTCAGATATCTCAATACGAAATATTAAAAAAAATATTTTTCTGGCGACTTCTTCTCAGTAGTTTTTTGGAAAAAAAATCCGTAAATAAAATAAAAATTGTCATGAAAAGTTTCTCAAAAATCTGTCGTTCGGAGTTGACTTTAAGCTGTAGGTCCCACCACTCATGTATAAAATTAAAACACACAACATAAGTGGTATGAGAAGCTAAATTGTAAGCCCGATTGAAGGGTTCTAATGACCAATTAAGTAAGTAAGTAATGCCTGATTATTTCATTCTAATACATATTTGTTGAGTATTTAATTAAAAATGTTACCAATTTAAGCATTTTTAATCAACAACTTGGAGACGATACTTAAATAATTTATTTATAATTTCCATTTACAGATTCTTTCACTTAAAATTTACCTGTCAATGTTTAATAAGATAAACCGTTTAGAATACTTTTAAAACAATTCATTTTACGTACCCTAAATAGAGGTAATATTTCATAAATCCCCTTTAAATTACGGCATTTTAATTAAACAGTTTGTTTTAGAGTCAGTTTAAGTAACGCAATTACCAACGTATTTACATGAAAAAGCAACGTTACGCAGAACTGACTGACTGACTGAGTGTTTGCCTTGCTTGCTAGCCATATGCTTTTTAATTAATATTTTAATCAGCCGTAATTCAATTAACATAATTATTGTTATGATTATGATGATGATGATGCCGACGTTGGTAATGAAATCATCCCAGTAGCAATGGCATCAGCATCAAATACAAAATAACCAAGTTTGCTGGCTCAACAAAACACATCAGAAAATTACCATAAAATCATCCAATACAAGGTGTTTCAAATTATTAAATATTTAAATAGGCCCCCACCGCTATGTAAATTGTAAACGTATGCGTAAATGAAATTCAAATTTCCAAAACAACAGCAACATACGAACACTGAAAAAAAAGTTTAATTAAATGCTGACAACAACAACACAAAAAGAAAGAAAAATTTAATTTCGAATTTTTTTTTCCCCTATTGTTGTCGGTGTGATGAACGTGATAAAAATATGAAAATAGTTTTAAAGTTTTCCTAACCAGAAACAACAGAAAAATATCTCCTCTCTCTCTTTTATCTTTAAACGAGGTCCATTAGTGCTGTGGCCATCAGGTAAATTTTGGTACTTTAAAAACCTTTTTGTGCTGTTCCATCGCTTTCCATTATTGTTGTTTTAATTTTAAAACTTAATTGTGTCTGCTAAAAATGTTTGAAAAGTGAAAGAGACTGCAATATTTTTGTAATGCGTTCTTCAAAACCTTAAAACGTTTTAATGTTAACGGTAGCAAAACTGTAATGGCTTTGGTGGTTATGGGTCATTCCACGCATTTATGCATACAAAGAAAAACACAAGTTCTATCCAAACCAGACACAATACCCTGATGTTGTATCATTTTATATCTCACGTAGACATCTCTTTACAAAGATCTGCAAAGCTTTTCGTGCCCTTATCTTGTTGGTAATCCATATGTTGCTAAGATTCGCATGCCTCTCTCCACTGTCAAAAGTCACTTTGTTACCGACGTATTCTAACTCTTCGGCTTTCTGAAAATCATGTTCGATTCCATTACTCTTTGAATTGATTCTCATAAATATGATTTTAAGATGTTCACTATTAATCCAGCCTTATATGCATCGACTTCGAGGAGATTTTACTGTACCTATTATCAAATCTGCCTGATGCAAGAGCTATATCTGCGCAAATGTGTTCGACTTCTAGGCCTCCTGCTGCCTTAGAAATACATATCATGTGCAATGATGAATAATTGTGGAGTCAGCTTAAAGATTTACTAGGTCTTCACCCATGTAATCTGCAACATGTACATCCAACGTAGAAGATTCTTACATATTACTTGAGTGGCGGGACCTACAGTTTAAAGTCGATTCCGAACGACAGATTATGATTTTCATGGCAATTTTATTTGCTCTCAGAGTTTTTTTTTTTGACAGAAATCTGACGAGAGGAAATCGCCGAAGAAATATTTTCATATTTTCGATTTGATGTTTGACCTGGCGTTTGAACCCTGGCCTTACGTCTAATAAACCAACATACTACCTACTAGACTACGGCGACTTCATATGGTCAATGCAGCTTCTGTTAAACAAGACTGTGGCTTAGTTTTGTATATGACACTTTTTAAACATATTCCGCCATATGCCCGCAAAATTTTTGGGGAGAGAAGAAAATTTCCTTGCTTAGGGAAAATAGCATTAAGTTTGCCCAACACCATTATAAACAAGATCCAAAGACTAATCTGTTTTTCTATTACTATACCTATGAATTCCCCTCCTCAGGTCGGTCTATAGAAAATAATCGGCCAATAATTTCTGAAAACCTTTGAGAAAATCGTCTCAGCGAAGTCAGCACAGAGGCTTAGGAAGTCTGACAGATTTTGATGATTTCATATTGGTCGCTACAGCATCCTAAGAGAAGTGATCTTGTCGATATTTGGGATTCGATATCCACCCTGAACTACGGTAGGACCCATAGGTTTACAATATCTCCTACAATACAATACACGAGCTCAACCCCTACTACATACATACATAACATACATAATTGGTCATTACAACCCTTCAGTCAGGATTACGACCTAGTTTCTCACACCACTTATGTTGCATGTGTTAAATTTTATACATGAGTAGCGGGACCTACAGTTTTAAAGTCGACTCCGAACAACAGATTTTTGAGAAACTTTTCATGGCAATTTTTATTTACTCTCAGAGTTCTGCCAGAAAGTCGCGGAAGAAATACTTTTTGTATTTTGTTTTGGTGTCTGGCCTGGAGCTCGATCTCTGGCTTTACGTTTAATAAGCCAACACACTACCTACTAGACTATGGCGACTAGCGATGACAACCGATAACGTGTAGAGAATCAGATATTCAATGTAATAAACTTCACCTTTTAGTCTGTCCCAGACTTTTCGCTGAATGTGTTGTTTTCTAAGCGTTGTCTTATAAAAGAGTTGTGGGAGACTTAAATCTCGCAACTGTAGTTAATGATATCTACGTGAGCTGCTTTTCATCGATCAATACTCCCAATAGCAACATTGTACGATCGACGGTTAATCTCAGTAGCATTCGCTAATTCGCTTAGTTTGGGTGACTGGTAGGAGTCTGAAGTCCTTGTGGCATTTAAGGGGATGGTATTGCTTACTAGAGTGTTCCTCCCTTGCCTTGGCTCTCGCGGTACAAGTGTGCCCCATTAATTGCGCTATGGAACTTAAGGTTGAATAAGATGGAACATTTTTGGGGAATCTTCGGGTCTTTCCTGTCCATGCCTTTCTGTAAAAGCTCTCTTGACTTTTGAGAGAAATTCGATAGGGCTTCTAATGGGCATAATTACAAAACGTATGTCGATACGCCTAGTTACCCATATTATGGATATTGATAGCATTGTCAGAATAGCGGAGATGAGAAATCTTAATGATTGTCTTGTTCTACGGGAGTTTAGACTTAGCTACGTTGGTGTATAACTCATTCATTACCTAGACGGTTTAAAGGACGTATCACTAGCGAACATGATGAATTTCGTCAACAATACTGATTGGATCTCGCAAGGATTACCTGAATTCGACCATCTTCTTAGGGTTTTCGGGAAGGAATAATAGAACCTAGGGGATATGACGTCACCACCAGCAAAATATTCAGTATAGTTTGATCTACTTTGTGACTTTTATAGGAGCTCTTTTAGATGACATAGAAGAAGAATTCATACAATACTTTCTGTGTAAATGTGCGATTCTAGGGAAACTCGGTAAAGTCAATTTGGTGCAAGTAGCTTACAAGTAAGTGGCTGTCTTGGAATAAATATCTGTTGGATCAAATACTTTTTCTTTATGATGAGATAAGCCCTATTCATGCAGTGGATTTTGTTGAAATACAGGAAAGATAGTTTATAGGAGACTATGTATATTCCCTTGTAATAATTCTCACTTTATTTTTTATGCATTCGTTGGAAGCTTGTGTTCTTCTCAAGGCAAATAAGACTGATTAATAGCAGGGTAAAATATACTTTAAAAAAGAATGCCTTACCAATTACAGCGTTCATGAAAGTCTCCATTATTTGAAAATGTAACGACAGCACCTGCCTTCCATGTTACAGAGACGGGAATAAAGTAAGGCTTTCTAGACCAGGACCTTTTTAATTAATTTTGAGAATAAATTGTGAACTCTATTGGAGGCGAAACATTCGTTTGAGTATTACTCTTAAAATCTCTTTAAAGTTCTGCAAGATAAAGGAATTATCACCATAATATCGTGAATTTAAAGGGTTCTTTTTGGCTATTCATAAGCGGTTTAGCTTTTGTCAAGTTTTCTAATTGTTTTGTAGAACGCTTAAGTATTTTCCGGCGTTGCAGTAGTCACAAAAACTTTATTTTAAAAGTAACGATGGCCTTTGGAGATTAATGCCACACATTTGAGATTATACGACACTTTGACGTGTATACATATACTATAGTATGTATGTAAACTTTGTATGTAATTCACTTCACTGGCAGTCAAATACACATTGTATGTAACTGTATATATTACAGGCCAGTTTCAATCGATTTCATTTGGTTCATGAATAAAGATCAGCGCATTTCTATCTGACAAAGTGCCTTTTGAACAGCAATGTAAAATGTTCTAATGGATGAGGTTTCCAAAATGAAGCAAAAAAAATGGTGGAGTTAAAACTGTCCTGAAGAGATGCACAGTTTCAGTTCATAGGATAAAATGCTTACAACTCATATGCATCAATGGCTACAACAATTGCTTCCGCCACATACAGTAGTCCCTCGATTTACGACGCAGCTGGTTCCAAGAATGGGCGACGTAAATCGAAACGACGTAAATCGGATTTCATATTGCTCATACTACAAAGTAGTATGTTTTTAACAAGGAACATAAAAAAGTTACAGTAATCCCTCGATTTAAACTTTTATTAAAAACTTTTATTTAAAAAATCAATTCATTTCAAATATTTTTGGTGGCTGACAATGGCTTTGTATGGGAATATTTACGATTTAAACTGTTTTAAAAAATAGTTGTGAGCTTATTTGCCGAAAGTTGTTGTTGACTTTCTTATTATTTATAAAGGAAATATTATTATAACGGCAAGTTCGCAAGGTTTTTATGGACTTCAACTAAAGGTTGACAAAATTTGTTTCCAAAATTTGAAATTTATTTCCTTAAAATTAAAATAAAAATAAGGAAAAATTATAATGAAAGGAATTATGAACAGACCATTAAAATGTATACTTATTTAGGCATAAGCGAACTCATGAAAGAGTAAGAAGTAAAATTTTACAACAAAAATGTTTAAAACAAACATGATATGGTGTTCCTATTTACAAGACATCCGTCTACAATACCGTTACTCGTATATCTACACTGTCAAACAAAACTAATTGAACAAATCTTACTTAAAGTTAAAACCACAAAAGCAATATTTTTAAAATATTTACTGCAATCAAGTACTTGACTCTAGAATGGCAGGAATTTCGGTTTAAAGGCCCATTTTTACTCCATTATTCTCTTTTTCACATGATTTGCACCAATTTGTGGGTGCGTCAAGTAGGTCTAGGTTTCACTCTGAATCCAAAATAATGGTTTGATAAAGGTCTGCTCGTATTAAATATTGTCGTTGTGTTTTATAATACAAATTATTAAAAAAAAGACAAGACTAATCTTCCGTAAAAATAGTTTTGATGCGCCATCACAGTTTATGGAATAGAATTAATTCATAACTGCTACAAACTTAAATTGACTAGAGAATTTACAATAATAGAGCTCAAGAATTTGTCCCTAAGAATACACACATAATTGAACATTACAACCCTTCTGTCAGGGTTACGACGTACATCGTACACCACTTATGTTGTGAGTGTCAATTTTATACATTAGTGGCGGAACCTACATTGAAAAGCCTTTCATGACAATTTTATCTACTCGCAGAGTTTTTGCCACAAATCTGCTGAGAGGAAGTCGCCGAAGGAATATTTTTTCCTATTTAGTTTCGTCACTACCTACTAGGCTGCGGCGACTCTGTCCCTAAACCTAGTCTTGTTCAATATACCAAATATCACCATAATCAAAATACTAATTGGACTTGTTGGAAATCTGGCCGTAGTCCTTAGACGTATAGTTTAAGGCTTAGTCATGCTCAGCAAGGGTTCAAAGTTAATTCTTAGTGCAACAAATAACATCATAACAAAGACCAGACTGTACATTACTAAATAACTGTACATTACATACATACATACATATTTATTTTATTATTTACTTTATTTCATTATTATTTTATACATGAGTGGACGGACCTACATTTTAAAGTCGACTTCGAACGACAGATTTTTGAGAAACTTTTCATATCAATTTTATTTACTCTCAGAGTTTTTGCCAGAAATCTGTTGAGAGGAAGTCACCGAAATGTTCGTATTTCGTTTTGTTGGAGATGTCTGACCTGGGGCTTAAACCGTGGCCTCACGTCTAATAAGCCAACACACTACCTACTAAACTACGGCGACTTCACAATAACTGTACATTGCTGTTGTACAATTCTGCTGTTCTGGCAATTTATTTTGACTGCGTCATGTGTATAATACAGTGAGATAATGTCTGTCGTTCCAATCGCGAAGTTGAGGATTTATTTATATTCGCTTCTTGCCCATCTTACTTGAAGTAATCCTTTCATTAGATTCACGTTTAAACCCTGTAAACTACATTCATTGAGCATAGAACCTCCGTGATGTAAAACTCAAGTTCGTATAGGTCTTCCGTCATAAGTCTATAGCGCGATATTATTTTCATTATTATTGTTGGGTATGAGAAAGTAGTCGCCATAATCTATTAGGTAGAGTGTTGGCTTCAGCGACTTCCTCTCAGCATATTCCTAAGAAAAAAATATGTCGTTTGGAGTCGAGTTTAAACTGTAGGTCCCGCCACTTAGGAATAAAAGTGACACACACAACATAAGTGCCGTGAGAATCTAGGTCGTAAAACTGATTAAAGGGTTGTAATGACCTATGAAGTAAATAAGAGAGAAAGATTTACTCAACGCTTCAAAGATAAGCACCTTCGGAAATAAATTAATTGCGTAAATTAAGAAGATTGTGTTTTGATGATTCTAGACTTTACATAAATCCTATGAGTCCATAATGCCCTGCCTAAAGGCATTTTATTAATTTCTTTAGTATCATAAATATAGCCTGTCAATTCTACCTTTGAACTTAAAAAATCTAAAGTTAAATTTTAAAATGGATCTTTACAGAAAACAATTGACTCCACTTAAGATTTCAATCATTTAAAGGACTGGCTTTTCGGAAAAATGAAAGGTTATCAGTAAAGAGACGCATAAACAAAAAAAACCTACTTAATCAGCTCGAAATGATGATGATACTGGCAAAGGCACACCAATTCTATGGGCAACAATATTCGTTTTATAGTCTAATTTCAGTGTTCACTACGAAACCAAGTGTTGAAGTGTGTTTTTCAAATTTTTAAAAAAATTTTATTTTTAAATTTTTATTTTTATTTTTAAAACGTAGAAAAAAAAAACGAAAAATGGTGCCGTTTAGTAAAGAACAAAATCGTCGCATTTATATCACAGCACTGGTGATATCGTTCCTATTGATAGTCGGCTCCATATACTTGCATTTACGACAGAAGACACACTTGGGTCGCATAAGTTTCCATTTCGATAGTGATCGTATGCAACCAACCAGCGGCATTAGTATGTAAATTTTTTGAATAAAATTTTGAATAAAAATTTTTTTAAAATAAAACAAAAACGAAAACTAAATAAAAAGAAAAACTGGATATCGAATACAATAAAACTACGAATGCAATAAAAAAACAAAAACCAAAAAGAATTTGAATATTTAATGGTGAATACAATATAAAAATATTTTCATTTATTGTTGTTTTGTTGTTATTTTTTATTTCGAAAACAAAAGAATTATTAAGAAATCATAACAGATTTGATATGGATTTGACCAGTTTACTGCAATGCGCTGATAAGAAAACTTCACTTCACTGTGTACTATTCACACCCATATTCAGAGTGTTTTTAAAATCGGTAACGGGCTTCTTTTTTTCCAAATAGTTGCGCTAGACAAATTGAATATTTTTTTAATAATAAAATAAAACGTGTTTCATTAAAAATAAATTTATAATCATTAAAACAATAATTTTATTTAAAAAATTCATAGGAAGCTGTACTGCATTTGACATTCATTTTTAGTGATAATTTGTGATTTCATTAGCAGAGTCTATACGTTTAAAAATAAACAAAAAAAAAAAACAAAAAAAAGGTGGTGGAAATATTTTAATTGGAATTAAATAAATTTAATTAAATTAAATAAATTGAAGTAAAATAAAGTAAACCAATTATATAAAAATTGACACAAAAATTTGCAAATATGTATATCAAGTGAAATACAATTAAAAGTTTAACAAATCTGTAATGCTTATATGGCAGCAGTGGCCGTATTTATGCGTCTATGTGGGAGTGCCTGAAGATATAAGGTGATATATCCGTCCACCTTAGGCATAACATCGATCTTAATTCACGCCATGATAACCCACAAAGCGGGGTATTATTACCATTCCATTATTACATTACCAAATCATTCTCTTACGGTGCTGGATACCAATCAAATCATTTTGATTGTTGGTCTGTATATGACGAGTAAAATACATATTAAAAAAGTTGAAAATCTAAGGCATTCATACATACATACATACACACATACATAATTGGACATTACAATTCTTCAGTCAGAATTACAAGCTAGTTTCCCACACCACTTATGTTGCGTATGTTAATTTTATACATGAGTGACGCGACCTACAGTTTAAAGTTGAACAACAGATTTTTGAGAAACTTTCAATGGCAATTTTATTTTACTTTCAGAGTTTTTGCCAGATATCTACTGAGAGGAAGACGCCGAGGAAATATTTGCTTAAATTTCATTAAAATGTCGAATGTCTGACCTGCGGATGTCTGACTGCATGTCAATAAATCCTTAAAGTAAATACAACGAATATCAAGCGGGTGCTCCTCACTAAGCAGCATAGGATTCCTAATTTTCTACTTCCACTTTGATTATGACACAATGGCAGGTCTCTAATGGGTTCAATAAATACGGCCTATCTTGTATCCAAAATTAACGTAGATACAAGAGATCAACAATGAATCGCTTTTTCGCTATTCATAAGTACTCATGAAATTCAACAGTATTGAAATCCAACTACTCTGATTCATTCGTACTCAGTACAACATTGATTTATAAGTACAAGTTGCAATCAATAACATCATGCGTATTGTTAAGTATAAGTACCATGAGTATTTCAAACTTTGAGTATGAGTAGTGTGAGTATGACATTAAAATAAGTATGAATGCGTATAAGTATCAGAAATTATAAGTATGATTCTAATCTAATCATGCTGACCCTGGTATATACTTACTTAACTGGTCATTACAACCGCTTAGTCAGGATGAGTTAATTTTATGCATGATTGGAGGATGGAGTTTAAAGTCTCCGGTTTTCTGATTATCTTCAAAAAAGGTCAATAACTTAGAAATCTATACGGAGTGGCTGTTGCGAAATAAACGAGTTTATATACTTTAAGTGAAGCATTAATCAAGTTTTCCATCTAAGCATATGATTGATCTACCATAGCAGGGCCTATGTTCCTTTCTATCGATGGCAAGAAAAGGCGCGCTTGTGTGAATTTGTACTAAATGTAACATTGTATAGAGAGCCCACCCCTGACTAAGACTTTTCGAGCAGAAAGAAACATGGCAAAATATTTCTTTCAACGGCTTCCTCTCAGCAGTCTTCTGGCAAAAACTCTGAGAGAAAAATACTAAAATTTGCCAATAAAAGGTTATCAAATTCGTCGTTAGGAGTCGACATTAAACATGAGGTTTTGCCACTCATGGATAAAATAACACACACAACATGAGTGATGTGAGAAGCTAGGTTGTAAACTTGACTAAAGAGTTGTAATGACCAATGAAGTAAGTAAGTAACGTTACGTTATACTCTCCAGAGAGATAGTGTGTCAAATTGCTTACTAAATAAATTATTTGGAAGTTATTAAAATCCGAAAGTTATGGTAAAAATTTTTTTTCATCTTTGCCCGCATGAGAACCTGGATTTTTCAATTGTGTGGTTAAGCTTTACACAATAATTCTGATTGTAAATAAATGAATTGCTATGAATAGTTTCTTAAAAAATCTGTCGTTCGGAGTCGACTTTAAAATGTAGGTGCGGTCACTCATGTATAAAATTAACGCACACAACATAAGTGGTGGGAGAAGCTAGGTCGTAACACTGACTGAAGCTTTGTAATGACCTATGAAGTAAATAAGAGAGAAAGGTTTACTCAACGCTTAAAAGATAAACGCCTTTTGAAATGAATTAATTCCGTAAATTTACACTATACGCAAATCCTTTGAGTACATAATGCCCGGGATGTAATGACATATAATGCAGGTATGTGTGTAGTTAAGCTTTATAACCACCACACTATTTGAGGGTGAGTGATCTTAAAATACAATCAGGTAAAAAATATAATAAGATAAAGACAGTGGAGATACTGGGAGATGATGGGATTGGGGTGAAAATGACCAAATGAGTTATATTTGTACCGCTTATATCACAGTTTCTCTGTGATATACAGAGAACATAAAGACAATGTATATGCTATAAGAGTTAGCTAGTGACCGAATAATTTCTAGAGAAATAGAAAGATTTTTATCAAAGTATTCGAGATATACCCGACCGTCAGATACAATTGTAATAGAAACCTACCATATGGAGTAATACTGCAGAGTGGTTCTTGAAAGAATTGTTCACGACTTACTACAACAAATTAAATTCCAATCTGTTCTTGATTTTTTATACGATACTTTTGCATTTTAATTTCTAATAATTCTCTTCGCATTTACTATACTTTTGCAAATACGCCGAACATGGTGGCGTAAGTAATTATTGTTCAGACGTTTAGTTACAAAATCTTTTCCTTTTCTTTCCATAGAAAATTCAACCTGGCCAGCTGACAGCGATTACGAGTCAAAAACTATAAAAGATGATGAAGAGAGTGGTAGCACAACAATTCAACCGGACAGTGAAAGTAACGAAAGTGAAAAGTCTTCCTCTGAAGAAATTACCAGCGGTGGCTATAAAACAGTTAATTTTGAAGCGGAAAACAGCTCATCAAACTCTAATTCCACGGAAGAAATTCTAGACGGAGATATGGAATCTGATACGATCGATGATTACAATACAAAATGTCTGCACTGTTTGTGCATGACTCTGAATGAATGTAAACCAACCATATGTGGTTCTGTGTCTTGTGGCAAATACATGATATCGCAGTTTTACTGGTCGGATGCTGGTCAACCGAGAGTAGAGGATGGAAGGTCATACTTAAGTGATTCAATTGGTAAAGAAAAGAAATGGAATTCATTTAACAAAAAAAGAAAAGAAAATATTCTTTAAAGTTTTATTTGTTGGTTTGCTTTTAGAACATTACAAATGTGCAAATGATGACAAGTGTTCTCAACGTGCCGTACGTCAATATTTCGAAAGATATCGCAGAGATTGTAATAAGGATGGCGTTATCGATTGTAGAGATCAAATCGCTATACATCTTTTGGGACCAAGTGGCTGCTTAAGACTGAATGTTAGCCAAAAACATGAAGATCGTATGAATAATTGTTTTAAAACCAAAAACGTCGATTATTTGTATTCATCTTTTGAAGTAGAGAGTGACGATTATTGACAATTCGAGTATATTTGTTAATAAATTTAAATTTTTTTAATTAAAAATTATTTCATAGTCTAAGATATTGTTTAAAAAATAAATATAGCGTTTAACGTAATAATAACCGCGTGTTAAAATTTTTCTAAATGCTAACGCATGTGGAAAAGTCGAGTGTGTAATGATAGTAGGCCATATAACTCTACCGATTCACTACAGCGACTTGGCTCTGTGTCAGGTTTTTAGTTACAAATTTATATTGGATCTGCTAACAGGAACTTCCGAATTTTGACAGTTAATAACAGTCATATTGCTGAAGCTACATCAAACAAATTAGTTGTCGTTCATTCAGCTTGTTTTGCCAAATCCCTACGAATGAATAAAGTATTGAACAACAATTTCAAATAAGAAAACGTTCTTATCAAACTGGGAGTTCCATTCGGTCAACGTACCTCGCAAAATATCATCTTCAGCAAACAAGCACTATCGTCGCATTTGATATGATGCCAAACCACATGAAATCCAAGAGCGTCCAATGCATCTCGAAAAAGACCATGTATAGTGTGGATTTTGGTGGCATCTGTGGTCCATATTTCTTCGAGAACTACGTAGGCCAAGTTATTATTATAGGTCGATGATTACCAACTACTTTCAGCGTAAATTGGATGATCTGACCACCAAAGACTTGTGGTTTCAAAAGGACGGCGTTACGTGCAAAACAGCTCCTGCCACATTGAACATTCCACACAAACGTATTAAGCGTGCGATCATCTCATGTAGAGCTGATGAGAACTGCCCACCGAGATCATGCAATTTTGCTTCGTTAATGTTTTTCTTTTGGATTTTCCTTAAGTCGCATTTGTATGCGTCTAAGATTTAAGCCATAGTGCTCCTCAAAGTCTGCATTGATCAAGCCATCGGTCTAATTCCGTGTGATTTATGTGCCACAGTTATGGAAAATTGGATATTTCGAATACGCTCTACCTAGACAAGCAATATCAGACATTTAAACAATATTATATTCCAAACATAATGGGTCTCTTAAATACCACGGCCCTAGACACGCTAGCCACATTTTGAGAGCTACACAGATATGCTAAGATTAAGCCCTTCCAAGAAAATTCTACAACCATTTAATCTAATATATACACTAGCTTCTGAGATGGTTAAGTCCATTGCGCTCAAACTCTGGAGATCCTTAGGTGATATAGAGTAGTGCTCAGAATGATTAACATAATGAGTCGCATTGCGACATGTATCACATGTTTTCTGGCCCATAATTGGAACTCAATTAAGCATAACAAAAAAGGGGGCATTATACAGCGCGTTCGCTATCTCTGTTATTATCATACATACGTACATATCAGAGGTCAGCAATGAGTATTCAAAACGATGAGTATATTCGAATCATACTTATAATTTCTGATACTTATACGCACTCATACCTATTTTAATGTCATACTCATACTACTCATACTCTATACTCATGGTACTCGGACTTAACAATACGCATGATGTTATTGATTTCGACTCTCCACGACTAATCGTATACACGAATCACAAAATAAGTATGATTCGCGTACGAACAGTACAATACTCACAAGAAGGTTGTGTATTTGCTCTGCTTGCTGTCTTTATCTTTTTTGTTTATGTGTCTTTCTTCTTTCTTTGTAAATGCAACAACAACTAGTACTGTAAATTTTGATGAATGATTCGAGTCACTCAAATCATTTATAAGTATTTTTCTAAATTTATGAATCTGAATGAGTAGGCGTATGAATCAAACATATTTCGAATGTTATGAGTTTGATGTCAACGTTGTACTCATACTCATTGCAACCTGCACTTATAACTCAATTTTGTAGTGAGTACGAATGAATCAGAGTAGTTGGATTTCAATACTGTTGACTCACTCATACTCAAAATTTCATGAGTACTTATGAGTAGCGAAAAAGCGATCCATTGCTGATCTCTGGTACATACATAATTGGTTTTTTACAACCATTTAGCCAGGACTACGATCTGGTTTCTCACGTCAATTAAAATGTGTATGTTAATTTTATACAGGAGTGACCAGACCTACAGATTAAATTCGACTCCGAACGACAGAGTTTTGAAAAACTTTTCATGGTAATACTTCTTTACTCGCAGAGTATTTGCCATAAAACTGCTGCAATTCGCCGTAGAAATATTTTTCCATATTTCGTTTTGTTGGATCGGTTTAAAACGAGGCTTCACGTCTAATAAGCCAAACTTACTTACTAGACTACGGCGACTTCGTATTTTTTACCATATTTCATCTTTATTGAGAACAGAAGGCAACTCTGTAAGGAAAATTAAGTTCAATTACCACCGTATCAATCCAACGAACTAAACCATGCTGAAGCCACTTATCTTATACCAAATACCGTACAAAAAACAAAACACAGACTTCAGTCAGTAACAGTGAATTTACGTTATGGCATTACTTGCGCGCCACATTGTATAATTTGGGTTATATTTTTAGGACTCATGCTATGATGGAAATTGTGTCTAAAAAATTGAGTCTTTATGAGCCTATACATGCTTATTTTGCTTAAAAAAAATACGGAAAAAATGCTAGTCACGCAATATAAATTAAGGTAAGTTTATCTATTTTAATGACTATATTTTGTTCACTTCAAACAAAAACAGAAAGAAAAGAGTCACTTTGGTGCGATTACTCACTGACGATTCCTTAAAGCTCTTTATTCCCATACCATCATCTACTCTCTTAGCCGTAATTTCCTTCTTCGTTTTTCAAATATCCTGAGTAAAAGGGCAAAATCATCTACTTTTTCCACTTTCTGTAGACATTTTATTAAGCCAAGAGAAAAGTAGAAAGAGAAAGAGAGAGACAAAGAAAGAAAAAGAAAATTTTAATAACAAAAGAAAGTAAAATTAATTCGTAATTTACCTTCGTTGGCATAATACGCTGCGTTGAAATTCATTAAAGTGAACAATAAAAACCAAAAACACAAAAGAATTTTTGCCATTTCTTAAGCGCTTTAAGGACATACATACACACACAAACCAAAATAAGGAAGCAAAACGTCCAGTAAGTTTTACTTTATAAGCGAAATGTAATTACTTTACATTGAATGCCTTTGGTTGTAAAGGGTTTTCGGGTATAAATTTTATTTTCAACTCAAGATTTAATGGAGGAGTAATTAAAGTAAAGTTAGACAATAAATGAAAATCTTATTTAACGAATTTCATTGATTAAAATTAAAAGTTGATTTCACTTCAAAAATTAAATTAAAAACAAATTTAACTAAACAAGTGCTTTTAAGAGTTGAAATTTTGTTTAATTTTAAAAGAAAAATAATGGGATGAGACGGAAATTCGTTTTACAAATTACAAAAGCAATTTTATTCACATCAGATATACAACACTTATTACCGAAAAAACAGAGACTCTCTATATTCACAAGAGGTTACAAAGGTTTGTTCTTTTTTTAGTCAAAAACAGGGGAATATATCTTGACTCCAGACTGGAATATATAACTACACTGTACACATAATACGGAAGTTTCACAACTAAGCACTTGCAATTTTAAAAGAATCACTATAGCGACAGTATGTCCTGGCATTGTCCTGATTAAGTACAAAAGTTCTCTTACAAAGCGGAGTCATTCATTAAAAGGCTGTAGTTCCTTAGCAGTAAAGGTTCATTCTCTTTATTTAACCGCTTCCTACCTTTAAATTAAAATAAAACAAAGTGAATGTGAGATATCGAATTTTTATTGGCTTAAAAGACCTATTGATGCCATTATGTGTGGCATATACCATCGCTTAAATATCCGCCACGGCTCCTCCTTGGGTGGAGCACATCCAAAACTACCAATTTACTATGAATTTGCTGAATGAAGCCCACAGAAATTGACCGATTGCATGGGTTACGTTGGCTTCGACGACCGCAGTGATTTTCGGCTTATTCGCATAACATGTGCGTTTTAGAAAGCCCCAAAAGAAAAAGTCTAACGAAGTTAAATCGCACGATTTTAGGGGCCAGTTCATGAGATGACTATCCCTTAAATCGCTCGTGCAGAATATCCAATATGACGTGAGCTGTGTAGCACGTAGACATTTAACTACATGTCCGTGGTATCCAGATCATCCAATTCGGGTTAAACATTAATGGTCTGGCCCAAATCGTCCTCAAAGAAATATGGATTTTCAATTACAACCTGGTATATATACCGTTTTATACTGTGTGGTAAAAAATGGAGCTCTAGACCAGAGATCAGCAATGAGTATTCAAAAAGATGAGTAGATTCGAATCATACTCATAATGTCTGCTACTTATACGCAGTCACACTTATTTTAATATCATACTCATACTACTCATACTCAAAGCTTAAAGTACTAATCGTGCTCATACTTAACAATACGCATGATGTTGTTGATTTCGACTCTCCTTTACTTAACTTATACACGAATCACAAAATAAATATGATTCGCGTACGAACACTACAATACTCACTAGAAGGTTGTATGTTTGCTTTGCTTGTTGTCCTTGTCTGTTTCTTTCTTCTTTTTTTTGTAAATGCAACAACAACTAAGACCGTAAATTTTGATGAATGGTTCGAATCACTCGAAGCATTTATGAGTGTTATGAGTATTTTTCTAAATTTATGAATCTGTATGAGTAGGCGTATGAATCAAACATATTTCGAATGTTATGAGTTTGATGTCAACGTTGTACTCATACTCATTGCAGAATGTACTTATAAATTAATGTTGTAGTGAGTACGACTGAATCAGAGTAGTTGAATTGCAATGCTGTTGCCTTACTCATATGCAAAATTTCATGAGTACTTATGAGTAGAGAAAAAACGATTTATTGCTGATCTCTGATCTAGACCTTGTTATCGTTTAGCAAATCATTTTGAGAAAGTCATGCCGGTTAAAAGGAATAATGATAGTGGATCATGAATTCCAAGCAATTGATTGTTTTGAAATGAGAATAAGACGTTGGTTGACATACATGATGTAAATATAGTCACTGTTTGTGTACACAATCAAGCTGATTTCGACATCGAAACATTGGAATGAAAGTAAATTTTGATTCAATGGAGGAAATTTCTGATCTGTATCCCATAGCATAAATATGTTATGGCATTATTTGTTCGTGTCATTTCTGAATATTTTTTGATTTCCGTTTCAAAGTAAGGACTCTGACGGACAGGAAATGTTATGATACTCTTTATGCAACTGTCCAGCTCCATAAGCACACAATAAGGAACATCTGTATGATTAGCTGTTTTGAAAACTGCTTCTAATTTTTCAATATTTATTAATGGTAGGCGCTATGGCCTTGAAGTTTTGAAGTCGCCGTGGTCTAGTAGGTAGTGTGTTGGCTTATTAGACGAACAGCCAGGGTTCGAGCCCCAGGCTAGACATCAAAACAAAATTACAAAAAGTATTTCTTCGGCGGCTTCCTCTCAGCAGATTTCTGGCAAAAACTCTGAGAGTAAATATAATTGCCATGAAAAGTTTCTCAAAAATGTGTGGTTCGGAGTCGACTTTAAACTATAACTCATGTATAAAACTAACACACACAACATAAGTGGTGTAAGAAACTAGGTCGTAATCCTGACTGAATGGTTGTAATGACCAATTATGTATGTATGTAGGCGCTATGGCATGAACCCACTTGGCATGAAGAACAGCAAAAGTCAAGTCAAATGCCTTGCAAAACATTCTTCTTTTGATTTATGAGAAAAAAATTTGATATTTTAAGACATCCCAAGAAATTCTTCACATTATTCCACTCTGTTGTTTTAAATCCTTTTTAACGTTAATATGCCATACAAAACTTGTGTAACCCTAAACAAGAAAAGGTTGTTTAAGGTGCACTTGTTCATTATTATAAAACAGTGGCATTTAAAAAACAAATTTTTCTTAACAGGCGGGTACGCCTTTAACTTTTCCATTAACAAAATATTTTCTTAATAAACAAAAATTATTAAACAAAAACAAAAACAAAACAAAAAAACACACAACAGATGCCTTTTCAAATGTCAAAAAATATTCGCAAGCCATTCTGCTTTAGGAAAATTTAATATTTTTTCATTGGCCGTATAATGTTCCTTAGACGCCCACACAGCCAGCTGCTACCCACTTATTTTAGTCAATTTTGTAACACAAAATTTTTGAAAGTTTTACAAAAAAAAAAAATTCAAAAAAATTTTTGAAAGTACAATGGAATAAATGTCAAATGAGTAAATATTTTATCCTTTCGAGTGAAAGTGAATGGCATTAGTTGGCATTTTAAAAAATACTTGTAAATTAATAATAAAAAAATTATGATTCTTTTAAGCCAAAATACTCAAATTTAGTGGTTGTTGATGCCATAATTTCGTATGACTTGCAAAAATATTTCGTTTAAATCCTTAAAAGAAAGAAAAATGTTTTTAACATTTGCTATTATAGGCTAATTTATAAGCATGAGAATACTTCTTAGTGAACAATATATTTTAAGCCTAAGCCTACACCTGCAAAATGCCTTAAATTTTCATAAATCTTTAAGAATGACTTAGACTTTGACCTCACTGTCAAAGGCAAGCACTGTAGATCTATGATTACCAATCTCATTTGGCTTACATTCGGTGGTCTAGATACCAACGACAGTTATTTTCAAGCGGACATATGCCACACAGCTCATACTACATTCTGCATAAGCAATTTGAAGGCATGGTCAACTCACATGGAGGTGATGTAAACTGGCTGCTGAGATTGTGCCATTTTACCCCGTTAGACTTTTTCGTGTGGGGTTATCGTAAGTCGCGGATATATGCGATTTAATCAGAAACTTCAGCGGTCCACAAAACCAATTCAATGCATGCTAGTGATTATATTCAGCTTGATTCATGTGCCAGAGTTATGGAAAATTGGATATTTCTACCCATGAGAAGCCTTGGCGGATGTTCGAACGATGTTATACGCCATATATAATGGCATCACCAGGTCTTTCAAACGAATAAAAAATTTCAAATTTTCACACACACTTTGTTTTATTTAAATTTATAAATAGGAAGCACTTAATTAAAGACCCAATATAAAGAGTCCTTCAAATAACATTTTTTTTTGAAAATGCTTTAAAAAAAAACTACTGAATATTTTCTCAAATTTCTTTTTTATTTGAAAGTACAATCCTTTCGGTTAATAATGGAAAATAATTTCATTCAAATGGCTGCCTCGGCTGGCCATGCAGTAGCCTACACGATCGGTCCAATTTTTAAGCACATTATCGATTGTGTGCAGTTGTATTTCACCAATGGCTTCACGAATATTATCCTTTAAAGCGTCAATTGTCTCTGACTCGTCGGCGTAACTCTTATCTTTGACGGCACCCCACAAATAATAGTCCAATGGTGTCAAATCGCAGCTCCGAGGTTTCCAAACGACATCAGCTCTGCGGCTGATAATGCGATCTTCAAAAACAGGGCGCAAAACATCGAGTGTAGCTTCGTCTGTGTGGCACGTAGCGCAGTCCTGTTGAAACCAAATTTTGCCAATAGCCTCCTCTTCAATTGTTGTGAACAAAAATTCGTTCAACATGGCCCCATAACGATCACCATTGACTGTAACGGCCACTCCTTGCTCATTTTCGAAGCAAAATGGCTCAATTATGCGTCTGGACCAAAATCCGCACCAAACAGTGACTCGTTTCGGGTGCCTCGGCTTTTCAATGTATGCGTGCGGGTTTTCTGTGTTCCAAATGCGACAATTTTGCTTGTATACATACCCGCCAAGGTCAAAATTAGCTTCATCTGAAAAGCAGATTTTTTTGCCATAATTGGCATCTTCTGTAAGTCGATCGCAGGCCCACTTAGCGAAGCGAAAACGCATTGGATGGTCAATTGGCTTCAACTCCTGAACCAATTGGACTTTGTGTGGCGTTATACCAAGGTCTTTATGCAAAATTCCTCTCAATGATGTCTCCGAAATGTTCAACTGTTGAGGACGACGGTGAATTGATGTTGATGGCGCTTCAAGCACACTTTCTGCCACAGCAGCAATATTCTCGGGTGTACGCACTGTTTTTGGCTTTTCACGCTTTGGTTTACTGACGAGGATGCCAGTTTCTTTTACTTTTTTTTCAAGATAACGAACATACGGAGCTGACGGTGCTTCTCTTCTTCCAAAATCCGTACGCAATTTTCGCACACATTCTGCAACATTACCATGATTTTCAAAGTAATGTCGCAATATTTCCCAGCGTTGTTCAGGCGTATACACAACCATATTCGTTCAGCGGAAGGATAAAAATAATTATCTTTCAAATCAGACTATTTTTTAAAGGAAGTTAAATACAGGGATATATTGAATTATTTTTCTGCATTCAAAATATTTGAAATTTTTCATAATGTTTTTGCCCTTTTAAAACTCAATACAACCACTCCCTCGTTATATTTCAGTGGGTGTTTATCATAAAAATGCAATCGTTTTATTGGCCATTGTTTGGAGAGATCTATTCTTATCTTTCTGGGAACATATGGATGCCTCTGCAACGAAACTGCAAATGCTTGTATCATGTTCTAAAGTAAAATGTATTCCAGTGAAAGAAGTCTGCATTGTTCCGAACAAATGATATTCGGAAGGACTACATTAAGACTGTAAGACAAAGGAAAGCAAAACATCCCAACTACAAATTTTCTAAAATACCAATATATAATAAATACAAATAAATGTCGTTCTGGGTCAAACTTGTTTCATTATATAGGTTTGCTGAGACCACCTAGTCCGAATTCAGTAACTCATAATAAATGTTGCCTTGGAAATTCATTTTCAGCATTGAGTCGACAAACTGCATGTATTCTACTGACAGTAATTATTCGTTTCACCGCGCAGTCTAGTAGGTAGTGTGTTGGCTTATTAGATGTGAGACCGTGGTTCAGACCTCAGTTCAGACACATTTCGAGCAAAACGCTCAACAGTTGTCTGGCACAAACTCTAAGAGCAAAAGAAATTGACATGAAAAATTTCGCAGAAATCTGTTGTTCGGAATTAACTGATTTACCGAAAAAATATTTTTTCTTATTTTGTTTTGTTCGAACCACGCCATTACGTCCAATAAGCCAAAACACTTCCTACTGTACTATGGTTTCTGAACTATAGCAATCTATTCTTCAAAAAACTTCCTCTTATTCGGTTTCCCTTTTTTATTCTGGTGTTTGTCGGAAAATTCTAGAATGATAGGGTTGCCAGCTGTGGTGGGTATCTATGAAAAGAAATTCGATTGGGTATACTATTACGAAGTCATACATTGTGCCCATACATACATACATAATTGGTCATTACAACCCTACAGCCAGGATTATGACCTAGTTTCTCACACAACATCGACTGAAGGGTTGTAATGACAAATTATGTATGTATGTATGGGCGGGATTAAACTGTAGGTCCCGCCACTCACAAATAAAATTAACACACACAACATAGGTGGGTTAGAAGCTAGGTCTTAATCCTGACTAAAGGGTTGTAATGATCAATTAAGTAAGTAGGTAAGTAATTATTCGTTTAAAAAATTAATTCCAGTTTTTGGCGTATAAACAGCAATCCGGACATTTTAAATTATTTTCGAACGGCGCTAAGTTTCAGCTCGTGTGACTAGTAGCCAACTTTAATTTCTTTCGTGTTCTAAAGTTTTGAAATTTAAGCTTCTTCGAGTTCAATTCATCAATTTTGGACTTTTTTGAATGGAAAAAGGAAAGCAAAACAATCACCTTTTGGGCACTTGGTTCAATAATTAAGTGGAAATATTTTCCCTCCTAAATGGCACACAAAGTATAAAAGAAACAAAGATAAGAGTGCACTTTACTTTTCTCCTTTAAATGGAAAGCATAGGTTAGGTTAGCTTGCGTACTTAGGACGTGTACTTGTCAATTAAGACTACTTGTCCGGAGGCCGACCCATTGTACAACGTCCTAGTTTCTCACACCACTTATGTTATGTGTGTTAATTTTATACATGAGTGGTGGGACCTACAGTTTAAAGTCGACTCCGAACGACAGATTTTTGAGAAACTTTTTCATGGCAATTTTATTTACTCTCAGAGTTTTTGCCAGAAATCTCCTGAAAGGAAAAAATACTTTTTGTATTTTGTCTTGATGTCTGGCCTGGGGCTACTTACTGGCCAACGCACTACTTACTAGACTACGGCGACTAATGGAAACATAAAACTGAGTAGATTTCTTTATTATGCTAGCAGAAGACATTTATAATTTGTTTTTCAGCGGATTTAAGTGGTAATACACTATTGAAGTATCATAATAATACTCTTGAATATCTTTCTCAAAATACTACGATACTATGATAATATAATTGCTTTCAAATAATTGTCAAAACAAAATTAGCAACTCCATAGGAAAATAGAATAAAATTGCATTCCTTAAAAACCCATAAAGGAACCCCCACACACAAAAAACATGAACCATTAGCCAAAATTCAACAAAACAGATTGTTGTTGTTCTCTTATTAATAAATTTTTTTTGTTGTTTCTTTATCTCAAAAAGCCAACAAATACTACTACTTGCTGGCATAAGAAGCAAAATAAAATCATGACTGAAAATAAATAAAAGGATAGAAAATTTAACACACACACACACTGCTTTGTTGTGGATGGTTTTAATACAATGACAAAATTCACTCCTACATGCACACATGTGTTGTTTTGTAAAGACTTATGTGATACCCACACACACACATTAACACCCACATTCTCAATTTCTTTAAACAAAAATCACTTAAACCTACAACCATATGATGAGACATGCATGAATTGGTTGTTGTAGGCAACATTTCTTTCGAACGAAATCGATTATTGACTGCTTGTTTATGCTTCTATTGATTTTATTTCATAAAAAAGAGAAATTTCCAAAAAGGATTCGAACAGAAAAACAATGCCTTTGTTAAAAAGGCAAAAATTCTATGGAATAATACTAAAATAATAATAAATTGCTAATGTACGAGGTGTATTCAAAAAGAAAAATAAAAGGTAGACCCTGCATATAAAGAGTCCGCAAAATCACTTTTTTTTGGAAATGCTTTAAAAAAAACTACTGAATATTTTCTCCAATTTCTTTTTTTATTTGAAAGTACAATCCTTCCGGTTAATAATGGAAAATAGTTTCATTAAAATGGCTGCCTCGGCTGGCCATACAGTAGCCAGAAGATGCAGATTTTGGCAAAAAAAAATCATCTTTTCAGATGAAGCTCATTTTGATCTTGGCGGGTATGTAAACAAGCAAAATTGTAGCATTTGGGGCACAGAAAACCCGCACACATACATTGAAAAGCCGACGCACCCAAAACGAGTCACTGTTTGGTGCGGATTTTGGTCGGGAGGCATAATTGGACCATTTTTCTTCGAAAATGAGCAAGGAGTGGCCGTTGCAGTCGATGGCCATCGTTATCGGGCCATGTTGAACGAATTTTTGATCACAAAAATTGAAGAGGAGGATATTGGCAACATTTGCTTTCAACAGGACGGCGCTTCGTGCCACACAGCCGAAGCTACATTCTATATTTTGCGCCCTGTTTTTGAAGATCGCATATCAGCCGCAGAGTGATGTCGTTTGGTAACCTCGGAGCTGCGATTTGACACTGTTGGACTATTATTTGTGAGGTGCCGTCAAAGAAAAGTGTTACGCCGACATGCCAGAGACAATGACGCTTTAAAGGACAATATTCGTGAAGCCATTGGTGAAATACAGCTGCACACAATCGATAATGTGCTTACAAATTGGATCAATCGTGTAGGCTACTGCATGGCCAGCCGAAATTATTTTCCATTATTAACCGGAAGGATTGTACTTTCAAATAAAAAAAGAAATTTGAGAAAATATTCAGTAGTTTTTTTAAGTATTTTCAAAAAAAAAGGTTATTTGGCGGACCCTTTATTTTGTCTTCTTTTTTTCTCCTTTTTTCACTACTTGCTACTCAAATTTTAATCAATTTTGATACGCATATTTTAATTTATCGTAACTGAACACTTTTAAAAAGGACAAGAACCTACTAAAACGTTTAAATTTATATAAAATTATACACTCATTCTCACTTTTTGTCCTATTTGTACCAAAATTCTTAAGCAGCACGATAAAATTTTGCAAAATTACACAACATATCGCAATTTTCTTAACAACCATCTCTAAGACAGGTAATAAATGTCATTAAAACATACTCTAAGTGCCATACTTTAAGAGCCCAAGTGTTGAGTAAGTATGACTACCAGCAACTTTTGCCATTCAGCATCCATTACCATGTCTTCTAGCCTGCCTTAGTCAATCGATAACTTTGTGTGTAAGTGTTACAAGTACTTGCTGCTGTTTCAGGTCTCCGGTAAATAAAGTGTTTAAATGCTTTTGCAGCTCTTAACAAATTATTGTTTTTGACATACAAAAACAGAATTTATTTGAACAATATTTTCTTAAATTTTTTATTAATTTTGTTCATTATTTATGAAAATTTGCTCACGCTTTTAAGAAAATGTTAAATTAGTTAAAAAAGAACAATGAAGTTAAAATTGTTTGCCATTAAATGTTAAAACGTCAAATATGAACATCAAAGAGATAGCATGGTAGTACAACAACAATTGGTCAAGTATGATTATATGATGCTTAACCAACCCAATTGATTTTTTTTGAATAATGCCAGCAAGCTTTCATAATAAACTGACAAGATTCTCTTAAGGGCTTAAGGTAGGCCGAGGTATTATCACTTTCAGTTAAAGTGCTTTTGTAGCGATTTTCATTCGAAATTTAGCTACGATTTCTGCAGCAACAAAGGTCAAGGTTTAGCTTTAGGTTAGAGGACGTGTACTGGCCAATTGAGACAGGTACAATACCCGGAGGTCAAGTTGACCCATTGTACAATGGCAAAATGAAGAGAGGATAATAGGGAGATAAGGAAAAAGCAGAGAAAGTAGGAAAGGAAGAATAAGTAAGCGGAGGAATAACAGAGACTAACAAACAAACAACAGAGCAAACAAAGATCAATATGTTGTGATAGCATTTAAGAGTTAAATTGCGTACCTACAAACTCAAGACAGCCAGATTCGAATAAGGTTAAAAATAGTCCATATTTTATCGTTGTTTTCAAATTTTACAAAAGTAAGTGGTTAAAAGTAGTCGCCGTAATCTAGTAGGTAGTTTGTTGGGCTGTTAAGGGTAAGGCTGACATCTTCAACAAAACGAAATATGAAAAAATATTCATATTCGGCGAGCAGATTTCTGGCGAAAACTCTGAGTGTGAAATCAAATTCCCAGGAAAAAATTTTCAATAATCTGTTGTTCGAAATTTAAACTGTAGGTCCCGCCACTCATGCATAAAATTAGCACCCACAACTTAAGCAGTCGTAATCCAGACTGACCCCAGGCCAGACATCTCCAAAAAAACGGAGTATGGGAAACATTCGTATTCTGCGAGTTCCTCTCAGCAGATTTCTGACAAAAACTCTGAGGGTAAATAAAATTGCATTGAAAAGTTTATCAAAAGTCAGTCGTTCGGAATCAACCTTAAGCTGTAGGTCCCGCCGCTGATGTATAAAATTAGCACTCACAACTTAAGTAGTGTGAGAAGCTAGGTCGTAATCCTAACTAAAGCGTTGTAATAAACAAATGTATGCAAGTGGTTTAAAGAAGTCATCACAGTCTGCTAGGTAGTTGACTGGTTTATTAGACATGAGTCCGTCGTTCAACATCAGGCTCAGACATCTCTAACATAACCAAATATTAAAAATGTATTTCCTTCTGCAACTTCCTCTTAGCAGTCACAGACAGTAAATAAAATTGTCATGAAAAAGTTTGTCAAAAATCTGTCATTTGGAGTCGACTTTAAACTGCAAGTCTCGCCACTCATGCATAAAGTTAACACATACAACATGGGTAGTGTGAGAAGATAGGTTATAATCTTGACTAAAGGGTTGTAATGGCCAAATAAATAAGTAAGTAAGTAAATGATTTAAAGGTCTTTAACTTCCGTTGTTATCTACTCTTTTTGTAGTCGATAGTTAAATTCTGCTTTCAATTTCTTCCAAGCGTAGACCAAGCCCTTTTTGGAAATCGATATCCAAAGAATTATTATGAATTACTCATTCACATGCAACCTATTATGAAATTCCGTAAGGTATCACGTTCATAAGGTCGATTTTAAAGTGCAAAGACGGACTGCTGTTTATTAATTTTAAAGCTACACAATAAAACATAATAATATTATGTGTGATGTAAATATTGAGATTCAGAAATTCATGATATTCTGTTCGTAAAAATTCTATGCAAGAATTGTAGCAACCATCATAATTTTCAAGTGTCGAAAGCGGATTTCAAGTGCCTTGATTTTTCAAAATGGTATAGGAAATGCTTCACTCCATTTGATTTGCTTATAATTTACTTCATTTTTATCCAAATGAAAATGGAATGCATTTCTCACAAATGTACAAGTGCCTCTAAGTACGTTTGGACGCTTCTCAATTGCTTACAGGAAAGGACGAATATACTCGTTACTGACGTTAGGTTATCCATCTCTAATGATTCATGATATGATTGATTCATAATAGCAATGCACATTGTCCTTCATTGTTCTACTACTACTACAACGGCCTAAATTCTTGACAAGAAGGGAATAGTCCTCCATAATCGCATATATTATGAGTACTAAGTATTCCTCGACTAGCACATTCCATTGTGATCAGTTGTTAAGAGGAATACTCTATGCATTACAAAGAAAATTTGTTCCTCTGTCTCTTTACTCGTATATGAAACGCTCTTCCCGCAGCAGGTTTTTCTTTTATTTATAACATAAATACATTTACACCCAGCATCCTTAAATACTACTCCTTATTTCTGCATCCCAACGAACCATTTTCCTAATTCCAACACTCTGCATCGTATGAGTAGAAGACACCCAAGAGAGTTGATTGTACAAAATAAACAAAAAAACATAAACACTTAGGGAAATATGACCTTTTATTGGGAAAGGGGTCATAGCTCTCAAAATTCTAATACAGCTGGAAAAAATTGTTTTCATCCTTTCATGGTTTTTCAAAATTGAATTATTTAACTCAATGGAAAGGGAAATATCAAAATTATAGGAACGACAGTCAGTGCCACATTTAGGCAAAGAGAAGGAAGGACGCAATGAGCGATTTTCTGTTCTGTCCAATTCAACAATACATATTCACAGAGGTATTGTTTCTAAGCAATTGGAGATGGCAACCCTAGCATTCTAGAACTTGTTGTTGTTCTCATCTGTAGAATTTTGGTTAAGGAGACTGAAACAAAGCAAGAAAGAGAAAAGAGCCCGGTGGGAATTTTGTGTAATTGCCTTCTAATACTGAATGGAGCGGGAAGGTATAGGAAAAACTGAGAAACTAACGAATTATTATTTAAGTGTTCACACCTGGAATTTAAAAAAAACCAAGAAGGTATGCAAGATGTAATGAAACATTTAATTTTGGAGTTTAATTCTTAAAGATTATTACACAAACGATCCCAGCATCCGGTATTTCATCAATAGCTAGAATTGTAGTTAGTTTGTCCCTGTACAAGAGAGACTACACATTATTAAGATGTACATACGTACACATAAAATTTGTATCACTTTAAAAGCAAATTTCATTCATTTTCAAATTAGCATATCCTTCCAACCTTAAATTCAAAAAGTGACAACAAAATTCTTTTAAAATTATTTCCTTAAATAAACTCGGTTTTACTCCTCCTTTCTTTCCTTTGTCTCCCAACCCCAATTTTTAATAATGAATGAAGAATTTATTTTATTTGCCATAAAAAAGCACGGATACTGAAAATTATAATAAAACTCGCAAATCATTATGAAAACGCTTGTTAAACCGGAGACGATTACCACATAAAAACTGAAACTAATCGCCATCAAACAACACCACCACCTTTAGAGACATCAGCAGCGTATTTTAAGTGCATTTTCTATGACATTTTTATACCTTTCGGTTGCCATAAAGTGTTGGTTTCTTGGAAAAGAAAAGAATTTAAAGAAATAAGATTCTCTTATGATCCCCATAATTTGAATTCTTCTTCTTTTTTTTTTTTTTTTGTAAAAAAAATATAAAAGCATGGAATGAAGATATTCACTATAAAAGAGAAGAAGCAACATTATGGGTTTTCTAGTGAAATGTTGAACAACTGAAAGTGTTGGAATGTAAATGAATGGATTCTTTACAAAAAATTAAATTAATTTTGTTTTGGAAGTATTCAGAGAGAGAGTAGTCGCCGTAATCTAGTAAGTAGTGTGTTGTCATATTAGATGTGAGGCCGCGGGTCATACATCTCCAACAAAATGAAAAATAAAAAAATATTTCTTCGGTGACATAAGATTTCTGGCAAAAACTCTGAGCGTAAAAAAATTGCCATGAAAAAGTTTCTCAAAACTCTGTCGTTTGAAGTCAACTTTAAGCTGTTGGTCCCGCCACTCATGTATAAAATTAACACACACAGTATGAGTGGTCTGAGAAGCTACGACCTAGCTTCTTCCTGACTGAAGGGTTGTAATGACCAATTATGTATGTATTTATATATGTAATCAGAAAGAGAAAGTGGATGGAGAATTTATTTATTAGCTGCCTTGTAAAGCACACAGACCTCTTATCTTTAAAGTTCTGATCAATACATATCAGAGACTTTCGATCTCTGACAGTTGAAAACGGCCATCTTGTTGAAACTTCATCTGTCAAATTAGTTGTCATTTATTTATAACGGTGGATGGTTATTGCATTGAGAAGTCGCCGTAGTATAGTAGTGTGCTGGCTTATTAGACGTAAATCCCGAGTTCGTATCCCAGGTCAGGCGTCAAAACGAAATATGAAAACAAATGTTTCTTCGACGATTTCCTCTCAGCAGATTTCTGGCAAATACTCTGAGAGTAAATAAACCTGCAAAGAAAAAGTTTCTCAAAAATCTGTCGTTCGGAATCAACGTTAAACTGTAGGTCCCGCCGCTCACATAGAAAATTAACGCACACAATATGAGTGGTGTGAGAAGCTAGGCCGTAATCCTGACTGAACGGTTGTAATGCCAAATAACAAAATTGTTTAATCAAAATGAGTCTTCTATTGCGGCAACAACCCGTCCGCTGTCCTAACTTTACGATCGCCATAATCGTCTTACCGAGAGGGTTATTTGCAATGTGCTGCATAAAGTCGAGTAAACTAGTCCAGTTAATGATGGACTGAAGATAGCATCATAGAAAACGAGGTGTCTTCGCTAAATGGTTTTTGAAGCAGTTGGCAGCTGACCCCAATTTTCATCGATAAATCGTGTTCAGTGATTACGACCTTTATAGAATGAATGGCTGCTTGAATTAACATGATTTCCTTTAGCATCCAATGTATTCCGAAAGAGTAGCTGGTTGGTGTAGATTTTGAACTGGTGGGGCTCCATCGTTCTATATTTATTTGAGACTATCTTTGGATAGGCCATCTCTGTTAACGGCGAGCAGCATGGTTATCAAATTTTTTTCAGTCTGGACTCTAACGATATGAGATTTCAGTAAAACAGTGATGCGTGTCCCACAACTTATGCCATATTGGATATTTTGCACTAACGATTTGAGGTCATCTCACTTGGTATTAATGTGAACTGGCCACGGAGATCGTGTGATATTTTCATATGGGATTTTCTTAATTCGCAGGCGTATATAAATAAACCACAAACCACAGTGATACTCAATGCAAACATAACACATACCATCGGTCAAATTCAGTCGAATTAATGTGCCAGAGTCAATTAACAATTGTGCGTTTCGAATGCATTACATTCAAAAAAAGCCGTGGCGGACATTTGAACGATTTTATGTTCCACACATAATAGCATCAATAGATCTTCCAAATGAATAAAAATCGCCGTCGATGTCTCACATACATAGCATACATAACGATGTCTCACAATAATAACAACCCTTCAGTCAAGATTACGACCTAGTTTCTCACACCCCTTATGTTGTGTGTGTTAATTTTATAAATGAATGGTGGGACCTACAGTTTGAAGTCGATTTCGATTGACAGATTTTTTTAGAAATTTTCATGACAATTTCATTTACTCTCAGAGCTTTTGCCAGAAATCTGCTTTTTTAATATTTCGTTTTGATGTCTGACCTGGGGTTTTAACCGTGGCCTTACGTCTAATAAGCCAACAAGCTATCTACTAGACTGCGGCGAATTCACACACTTATGTCATATCGGATATCCTGCATAAACAATTTGAAGACAATGGTATTGCATGTGGTGGTAATGCAAACTGGTTACCGAGATCGTGACGTTTAAAACCCGTTAGGTATTTTCGCAGAAGTATGCGAATAAGCAACAAACCACAGTGATCCTCAACGACAACATAGCATATGCCATCAGTCGCATTTAGCCGGATATATGCGCCAGAGTTATGGAGAATTGGACATTTCTGATACGCTCCATCAAGAAAAGGCGTAGCGGACATACTGACGATGTTATATTTTAAATCCAAAAGCATCAAAAGCTTTCTCCAACGAATTAAAATGTCGCTGATATCTCACACACACTTTGTTTAACTTAAATTGAAGATAGGAAGCGCCTAATGAAGCACCCAAAAGCACCTCTTCAAATGCCTCTCAAACAACTCATATATGATTAATCGTCGAGCCCCCAATACATACATACATACATGATTGATCATTACAATCCTTTAGTCACTATTACGACCTGGCTCCCACACCATTGATGTTGTGTGTGTTAATTTCATACATGATTGTCAAGACCTTCAGTTTAATGTCTATTCCGAATGACGGATTTTTTGAGAAACTTTTCATGCAAATTTTATTTTACTCTCAGAGTTTTTGACAGTAATCTGCTGAGAGGAAGCCACCGAAGAAATATTTACCATATTCTCGTTTTAATATCTGAGCTGGAGTTCGAACCGAGGCCTTACGTCTAATAAGCCAACACACTGTTTACTACACCACGGAGACTTTTAGCGAACCCCTTAATAACATTTTGTCGATGTTCTTAATGGTTTCGGGCAATGACAATTGATTTCATTAACCGTACAACTTCGTTTAAACTCATAGCATAGAATAGTACACGAATTTAATATTGGTTTAACTGAAACTGAGACTCTTGGCAGTATCAGGATAATAATGCAACCTTTTATTATGGGTGATACACTTCACCACACTAGCCTCCAGTATTTTTAATAATATTGTGTATCGAAGAAATTCCTTAAGAAGCCATTCATTTACATTCTGTCTTAATGTAGAACACTAACTAGAAAGGAAAAACCACTGTATAACACAATAAGCATGATTGTACGAAAAGAAAACATGTTGAGCTCGTATGTGTTTGCATATCAATAAGAATTTTCTTTTCTAGAATCGTCTGTCTATGGCAAATGCTAAGTAGCAATGCAAATAAAAAAAAAGCGAATTTTATTATAAAGATCATGGGAACCGTGAACAACAAACACTCTTAACGGATATATTGCCGCATATTTTTTTCTTTCTTTTTTTTGCATCAAATAAAAACGAAAATGAAAATCATAAAAAATCGTCAAGTTATGCAAATTAAAATATATTTTGCATACATACATATGTACATACTCTCTCTCTCATATTTTCCCTTTTATTTTTAATTTATTTTTCTAAATAAAAATAAATTCAATTTATTCTAGAACTCTTGAGTAAAAATAAAAAAAGAAAATGAAATTGAAATTAAAAAGAGAAAGAGAAAGAGAGGAGAACTGGTTAAAATTTTCTATTTTCTATTTATATATGTATGCGTGTGTTACACTTTTTTTATTATTTATTTAAATTCAAATGCATATATATTGTCTACTAAATTTTATATGCATATACTGTGCTCATATTCCAGGATATCGCTGGCAATATATACACACTTATGGGTTGATTTAAGACTCTCTCTCCCTGGCAATTGCTACTTTAACGTCATAAAGAAAGATGTATTTTATGTAACAAAAACGTAAATAAAATAAATATTAAAATACAATAAAAACAACACCAACAACAACAGCAACAGGGAATATGAAATATAAGAATATGCGAACATGAACATAAATTGTGTGTCAATGTCCCCCAGTGTAAAATATTTATGGCCTGCCTGCAAATGCAACTTTTTCTTGGTATTTGTTCCCTTTGGTGCAACAATTCAATTTACATTCTCATTTGTATGTATGCAAAGGGATAAAGGAAAGCAAAAAAGAATCCATAAATATAAGTACGTACGTATGTGTGTTGTAAAGTTAAAGACATCGAGAATACTTAAACAGAAGATGGCCAATTGAAATTGGACAATCTCAAGACATACCGCTATTTGACAATTTAATGAAGTTTGTTGCTGATGTATCGCTGCCAGGGTACATTGCGCTTCCTACATGGATTATTTGATGGAGGATAGAAGAGCCTACAATTTTTTATATTGCGAAATTACAAAATAAATAAATTCTGATGAAAATTTTCTTGAATTTGAACCCGAATTGCTAAAACAGTCAACATATCGCTGATGGTGTTTTTTTTGGAGGCAAGTAAAAAATACTTTATAACCTTCCCTGCACATGCAATGGCTTTGTCTTCCTAAGGCACTTCTTTGTGAATGCCACTTACTTACTTAATTGGCCATTAACAACCCGATTAACGGATTTCGGGTGCCGCAACACACCCTTCCAGGCGCCTCTGCTTCTTGCGCGCCTAAGCCAGTTGGCCAGTCACGCCAATCTATAACAGGGCTTCCTCGATTTGGTCCTTCCAACGGATACAAGGTCGTCCTCTTCGCCGGCCTCTACGTATGTGTGTTGTAAAGTTAAAGACATCGAGAATACTTAAACAGAAGATGGCCAATTGAAATTGGACAATCTCAAGACATACCGCTATTTGACAATTTAATGAAGTTTGTTGCTGATGTATCGCTGCCAGGGTACATTGCGCTTCCTACATGGATTATTTGATGGAGGATAGAAGAGCCTACAATTTTTTATATTGCGAAATTACAAAATAAATAAATTCTGATGAAAATTTTCTTGAATTTGAACCCGAATTGCTAAAACAGTCAACATATCGCTGATGGTGTTTTTTTTGGAGGCAAGTAAAAAATACTTTATAACCTTCCCTGCACATGCAATGGCTTTGTCTTCCTAAGGCACTTCTTTGTGAATGCCACTTACTTACTTAATTGGCCATTAACAACCCGATTAACGGATTTCGGGTGCCGCAACACACCCTTCCAGGCGCCTCTGCTTCTTGCGCGCCTAAGCCAGTTGGCCAGTCACGCCAATCTATAACAGGGCTTCCTCGATTTGGTCCTTCCAACGGATACAAGGTCGTCCTCTTCGCCGGCCTCTACAAATTCCCGCATCAAATACCCGTCTCGCGGGAGCATTCTTCTCCATTCTAACGACATGGCCGAGCCAGCGCAGCCACTGGATGTTAATACGCTGCACAACGCCTATGTCGTTGAAGAGCTCGTACAGCTCACTATTGTATCGGATGCGGTAATCATCGCCAACTCGCACTGGACCGAAGATCTTACGTAGGACTTTTCTTTCGAACACTCTCAAGGCTGCTGCATCAGTGCTTAATAAGGTCCACGATTCTGCACCATAAAGAAGCACTCTTGTAGAGTGTTAGTTTTGTCGTACGAGAGAGGACTCTGCTACTCAATTGCCTATTGAGACCATAGTAGCACCTGTTGGCAAGATTCATCCTGCGCTTGATCTCCAGACTGACATCATTTTTGATGGTAACGGCGGAGCCAAGATAAACAAATTCCTTGACTGTATCAAAAGTATAGTTATCGGCCGTAATCTGAGAATCAATGCGCCGCACGCCTCTACTAGTCGATAATATATACTTTGTTTTGCCCTCATTTACTGCCAGACCCACCTTAGTAGAGTAGAGAAGGCTTATACCGCTGTAGTTGGCGCATATCTTAGGGTCTCAATTTTTCAGGACAGGACAGAGGACACTGAGGTTCCAATGATTGAGCATACCTTCCTCTAGCCATATTTTGTAAATAAGCTGGTACATGCGCCCTACCAACTCATTACTTCTGGTCTTAAACAATTCTGCGGGGAGGCCATCCGGCAAAATCTGGACCTCAGAGCTTTCCCGACAAATTTCAGGAAGCTACTCGGTGCAACTACGACAATTTCTTGCCCAAGACCTGATGGTAGTTGTAGCCTCCGGGCTGACCAATTTCCTCTATGAGTTTAGTGGAATTTGGACAGTACGGGGACTGCGCTTATCTGTGGCACCATATGCCTGGGCTGCTATGTGTGCTCAAGTGAGCTTTTGGTATTAAAGCTACCACCTGATGGGAGACAATTCCCATTCTGTACAAGTATACAATGAGCCTACAGTGCCCTGTCAAAAGACCAATTATCAACCTCGGGTTATTTCTTGATAGTCTGATGCATAATTCTCCTGTTATTAAAATTTCTTAAAAAAGTTTTGCTAGCCTTAGAACCACTATGTTTGAGAAGAGTTTTTATTTCTTTTTATTTTCCCTTTTATTGAGCAAACCTTGCCAAACAACCTACCTAGAAGGATTCTGGCAACATCAACGGCGTTAAAACTTCCTCCTCTCAATCTCGTGTGCTTGTTCATTGCCAAGAATTCTGACATGACGTGGGACCCAAGAGGGCAACCTTATTTTCCCTATTAAGCTGATTCAGCTTCCCCAGACAGTCTCATACTATCTTTAATTGAACTTAATAAGAGCCGAGTGTACGAATGGCGGCCTGACAATCAGATAGTATTGCGATGTCCTGTCTGCTATTTAAGTTCACTTGAGTACAGCATTTAATAGCATAGGCTTCAGCTTAGATGATAAGCGCTCGGAATATTTTTATTTTGAACCATAAACTTCTGCTTCTATTCCAGTAACCGTTCTGGACTCATCTGTATATTACATAAAACAGTCGCTCTCCTCAAAAAACATGCAGCTGCCAGATTGATTCATTCAGTTCTGCTACTAAGGCTCCTTGCGTAGCGCTACAGGAAATCATAAAGGCCTGTCCTTACTTATGAATTTTGTTAGTTTAGTGGAGGATGATAGATGATTAGAAGACTGTTAAAATCCTATGTCTGGTCTGTAGACAAAACTAGCTTGGCATGGACTAATCTACACATAAATTAGTAGGTTGTCTGATAAACAATCGGTGCAATCATCATCTATTCGATCAACTTTGATAAACCGATCAAGGTTTTTATTTACGCTCTCCAAAAACTCCTAGATTATCAGCTATGACATTCAGGATATGCGTAAGAAAACTGCGAACACATTTTTATTTAAAACTTCCTTTGAAAATCATTAAGGACTTTTGGACCAGACCGAATCCGTCTATGCTGGGTTCCAGGTCATAGCGGAATACTCGGTAATGAGATGGCAGATGATCTCGCTAAATTAGGTTTACTTTCTGAGGGCGACCTCCTGATCTGCAGCGTCTACGGCCTCATCAATGTATGGGACAGGCTCAGAAAGAGCAGAGGCGTTGATGGAACGGATCGGGTTGTTATGTGGCCTATTGCCTGCAATAGACATTATAAGAACAGGTTGACTGCTGGACTTGAAAAAGGCCAGTTTAAGGTTACTTATTGGGTTTATTACGGGGCACTGCGAGATTAGATCGCTGACAAAGATATGGAACAAATCCTAGCCGGACTATTGCAGGGTATGTTGCCATGAGTAGGAGTTGGAGACTATCGAACACCTAATCTGTAACTGTCCAGCCCTTAGTAGGTTGGGGATTCTTGTTAGGGGTTTCTTCGAGGGTTTGAATTCTTTGTCGAGAGCCAACATTAAGGCTTTCTATAGATTCATTACTAGTTTGAGACGTGCTAGGGCTTCAATAGTGTAGTCGAGCTCTGTTGTGTGTTTGTTAGCCTGTGGTATTTTTCCGCTGCCTTATTTTGCCTTTTCCACTTCCTCTCCTTTTTTCCTATCACCCCTATTATTCTCTCTCCTTTAGGCAGTAGTACAATGGGTCAACTTTACCTCCGGTACACGTCCTCTAAGCTAAACCTAAACCTATCCTTTGAAAGCTATTTCGTCAATTTTCATGTTCACAGCATTCTTAATTTTTATTTGAAAGCTTAAGTTGATTACAAAAATACCCTTCTGGACTTCAGTAAAAGTTCTAAAGCCTACGTAAATATTAATTGTGATTTATATGCACACAAGGTGTCCTGGTAGTCTAGTCGATAGTGTGCTAGACAATTAGCATGAGGGCCGTGGGTTCGATTCCCACCAGAGACTCTGGTCTGTGACACTACACCGAGCATATGGTAAAGTTACTCCGCCCGTATTGTAATTAATAAATAAATATATGCACACACTATAACGTTTCATTTAAAAATGGCTGTACCTGTTACGTTGGCCACATGCTTTTTCTTTACAACAACCCCTTTTTCTCGCATTTGCATCTTGGAAAACCTTTTTTGTGCATATGTTTGGCTGCCACAATTGCAACTCTGGAATTTAAGGACATGTGCTATGAAATCACTTAAAGTATGCAATGGTTTTTTCAGTTTTTTTTTTATAAACACCTACACATACAAAATATTTGAGGGTGTACGTGTGTGT
The DNA here is from genome assembly GCA_936449025.2 of Sarcophaga subvicina. NCBI lineage: Eukaryota > Metazoa > Arthropoda > Insecta > Diptera > Sarcophagidae > Sarcophaga > Sarcophaga subvicina. The sequence continues at coordinate 99,265,092 of OW388083.2, read as the reverse complement.
GTACAACAGTTATTTAGGTGAGTTCATTATAAAGTTGAAAACTACAAGAAATTTATGCAAATAAATGCAAAGAGAGAGAAAGTAACAAATTCATTTGTATTGTATGTTTGTATTTGTAATAAATTTAAAATTTTGTAAATGTACATACAAACATACATAGACGAGTATTTTATATGAATATAAATATTCATTAAGCAAAAAATTTAAATCAATTTGTAGTTTTGTTCATGAGAAACCATTGTTCAATTGCTAGAAATTTATTAGAAAAACAAAAGTTTGAATGTTAAGGGAATTGAAAGCGAAAGTAAAAAACTTTTTTTTTTTATTTTACCTTAGAAGTGAAGGGTTTTCTTTTTCTTTTCGATAACCTGAAAATAAAAATTAAATACAGTTTTAGATTAAAATAATACAATACAATACAATACAATAAATAATTTGAATACAAAAGTTATGCGATAAATTCATAAATTTTAAATTTTTGGCAAAAAGATCGAAAACATGTAAACATATCGGGTCTTTTATAAGCGCTTCCTATCTTTAAATAGAAATAAAATGAAGTGTGTATGTGAGACATCATCGAAATTTTTTATTTGTTTTAAAGGCCTATTAAGCCTTACAATATGCCATTTTGTGTGGAATATAACGTGGATGGAGCGCACACGAAATGTTCAAATTTGACTCTGGCTCAAAAATCAGGCTGATTTTCACCATTGCGATGGGTTATGTTGGCTTTGAGGATTACTATCGATTTTGACTTCATCGCATAACCCATATCAGCCATGGGAGATATTTCCAAAATTCCTATTAGGTCTTTCATTAAGAGCTTTCCATCATTATATTTTAATAAAATAACGTCTGTGTGGGATATCATTAGAATTTATATTCGTTTGAAAGACCTACACTCGTTCATAATTGGTCATTACAACCCTTCAGTCTGGATTACAACCTAGCTTCTCATACCACTTATGTTTAGAATCTTAATCTTATACATGAGTGGCAGAACATACAGTTTAAAGTCGACTCTGAACGACAGATTTCTGAGAATATTTAATTGCAATTTTTTATTAACCCTCAGAGGTTTTGCCAGACATTTGCTAAGAGGGAGTGGCCGAAAAAATATTTTTTTCCTTGTTTTGCTGGAAATATCTGACCTGTTGATTCAACCGTGGCCTCACATCTAATAAATCTATCTATCTATCCATCTATCTCCTAGACTACGGCGACTTCAAGTCTTAAATATAGTTTCTTCCTTCGAAAACTTTTTCATTTGAAGATTTATTCTCCCATTTATTCTCAGGTTACGTTTGAAAGACCTGGTGATGCCATTATGTGTGGAATATAACATGATATAAATGTCCGTCGTGGCTTCTCTGAGTCGAGCGCATTCGCAATTATAAATTTTTCATGACTGTGGTGCATAAATCAGGCTGATGGCATGGGATATGTTGAATCTGAAGACAACTTTGGTTTGTGGATTATTCACATATACCGGTGAATTAAGATAACCTCACAGAGAAAAGTCTAACAGCGTCAAATCTCACAATTTCGATGGCCAATTCGCAATATCACTACCTGAAAGGACCACAGTCTCAAATCGCTCGAACACAATGTCGATGGTCAGTTCATATCACCTCCACGTAAGATATACAAGCTCTCAAATATATCGTACTGAAAATTCACTGAGATATGAACTATATGGCGCATAGTGTCGTCCTATTGAAACTACATATCATTGTTCTCCAAACCATCCATTGCAGTCAAAATGTAGTTGATAATCATCGACTTATAGTGCTTGCCATTGAATGTGTAATCATCGCCATTGACAGTAACCATTGAATTATAGTCCTACACGTCGATAATAATTTCCTGGTTAATTGCGTTCTCAAAGAAATATGAACCGATAACGCAGCCACCACAAAATCCACACCAAATAGTGACTTTTTTTGGGAATCTCATTTGGATTGGTGTCGTTCCAAATTTGACAATTTTATTCGCGTACTCATTCATTCATCTAGAAATAGGGTTTCATCGCTGAAGACGATTTTGCTATAAAAATTACGTTGGATTACCAACCGTTTCAGAGCCCATTTGGCGAACATACGGCGTGTCATTGGTTTCCATGGCGATTTCGTAAAACACAGACCGAATAAATACCAAGTAATTTGATGGTGGGTAGTGTGTAGTAGGTAATGTTTTGGATTATTAGACGTGAGGCCATGATTCAAACCCCAAGTAAGACATCTCTAACAAAACGAAATATGAAAAAAATATTCCATCGGCGACTTCCTAAAATTTCTGGCAAAAACTCTGTGGGTAAATAAAAAATTGTCATGAAAAGTTTCTCAAACATCTGTCATTCGGAGTCGTATTTAAACTATAGGTACCACCACCCATGTATGAAATTAACACACACAACATAAGCGGTGTGAGAAAACAGATCGTAATCCTGACTGAAGGGTATGTTATGTATTCAACAATTTTGTTCGTTCATCCAGAAGTGTGTTTCGCGCTGAAGATGATTTTTCTATGAAAATTACGTTGGATTATAAACTGTTCTGTAGTCACCGTAGTCTAGTTGGTAGTGTGTTGACTTATTTGTGGCGAGACCTCGGTTCAGACATCTCGAACGAGATAAAATATGAAAAAATATGTCTTCGGCGTCTGCGATAGCAGATTTCTGGCAAAAACTTAAAATTGTCATGAAAAAGTTTCTCAAAAATCTGTCGTTTGGAGTCGACTTTCAGCTATAGGTCACGCCACTTATAGCTCAACGTCAGTAGTGTGAAAAGCTAGGTCGTAATCGTGACTAAAGGATTGTAATGACCATTTATGTTATGTATGTACCCGGTGTTCCAGAGCATTCAGCAAACACACGGCATTTCTATGGTTTTTCATGGTGATTTTGCAAAACAGACAGAATAAATCACTACTAATTTGATGACGTGTTGGCTTATTAGACGCAAGGCCACGGTTCATATGAAGAAATATTTCTTCGGCGACTTCCTCTCAGGATACTTCTGGCAAAAATTCTGGGAGTAAATAAAATTACCATGAAAGGTTTCTCAAAAATCTGTAGTTCGCAATCAACTTTAGGCTGTAGGTCCCGCCACTCATATATAAAATAAACACACACAACATGAGTGGTGCGAGAAGCTGGGCCGTAATCCTGACTGAAGGGTTGTAATGGCCAATTGTATGCGTGTAATTTGATAGAAGCAGCTTCAAGTGTCAACGTATTGATGTCTCTATTGAAAAGCCCTACGATTATATTTCAATTCTCCTAAAAAATCAAGTCTCCAATTACACAAGAAACGTACACAATCTGTTGTAAGGTGTCATGCCATCGAATATGAATAACTGTAGGTTGCCTTTTCATATTTTCACGTTTACATCATGCGATTCCATCCCAAAGAGGACCTTAACACTTAAAAAGTACTTTTCTTATCATGTTTGTTCTTGTGTTTGTGTTTTTTAACTTTTTCTAAAACTGTAGACTCATAAAACGTACGGACAATAAATTTTACGTAAAACACATTCTGATGGCAGAGGCCCACATAACCTCACAATGGATTTTCATAAACTCTGGTTTTGTAAAATCTTTTAACAACTTGGCTGGCGTTCTTATATTCACATTTCACATTTTTTTCTTTCGTCTTATTTTACACACAATTTAACAGACTTAATCGTCTGTATTGTAGAAATTTTGTTAATAATTTATAATTCTCAAGTGCAAGAAATACAAACAAAAACAATACCAAGAAGAAGTGAAAAATAAAGAAAAAAAGAGGCCTTGGAATAGTTTATAAAAATAAGAAAATTTACGAGGGTCGATGAACATTTCATTTAAGATTACATGTATCCTACATTCGCCATACAAAGGGACGTTAACACATTTGACAGCTCATCACCATGTGTTGTGTTGTATTGTGTTGTATGTTTTTTTTCTTTTTCGGGTCATGTTTCTTAAATTAGTTGATAATTTTTTGTATTCTTTTCGGTTTATTTTCTCTTTCAAGGCCATTATTAGAACTGACCTAATTTTTATGTGCCACAAATGTGTCATGACAGTTTATGGCAGGCATTAATTCTTTAATGGCTTGCTTGGCAAACCAAAAATTTACACACAACTATTGTCAGAGTGTTAATTTTACAATGAGCCACACTAGCCACTAGTAAAACCAGGGGAAAGTATCCATCTTAGCAAGTTTCTATTTATTTTAATAAGTAATAATGTACGTTCGTATGTCAGCCTGTTGTTGAAAAGTAAATATTGACGTTTAACAAATTTTATATGAGCAGAGCCGAGCAGAACCAAGTGTTCATTTCAGTTTCTTTGTTTTTCTTTTTCTTGCTGCCAGTGCCAGTTTTTATTATTTTCACCGTCTCTCACACTTTCGTTATCATATTTATTCTGTCATTAAGTTTACGAAAGTCAACATGTGTTTCTAAAGTTTCTGTGACATGGTAAAGAGGTGTTAAGTTTGCTAAAGCACTTGCACCCGATACTTTTTGTATTTGGTTTTGAAAACATAAAGAAACAGGTCATGGAGAAAAAGTTACACATACACTCTTATAAAACTATGCGCATTGATTGAAACCTCTTTAAGGAATATAAATAGTTCTCGAGCAGGTATCAGAAATTTGCCTTAAAATGCCTAGAGATTTTTGTTCAATTTTATTATAATTCTGGAAAATATTTAATAAAATATCGTCCCCTTTTTCTTTGGAATGGAAAATTTTCTTCCATTGCAAATTGATTGCTCCTCTTTAGCAGTTCCTGGAATGGCAGGGTTGCCAACTGTGAGTGTCCAGAAACAATAAATTCTGTAAGCATATTATGGGATATTACATTCTGTGTAATTGTAAGAAGATATTGCATTGTAAGAAAACTAACACTCTACAACACGCTCATTCTACCCGTTCTTCTTTACGGCGCAGAGGCATGGACCTTATTAAGAGAAAAGTCCTTCGTAAGATTTGCGGTCCAGTACGAGTTCGCGATGATTTCCGCATCCGATCCAACAGTGAGCTGTATGAGCTCCTCAACGACATAGACGTTGCGCAGAGTATTAATATCCAGCGGCTACGCTGGCTCGGCCATATCGTTCGAATGGACGAGGATGCTCTGGCGAGACGGGTATTTGATGCGGGGATCTTCGGAAGTCGGCGAAGAGGACGACCTTGTATCCGTTGGAAGAACCAAATCGAGGAAGCCCTGTCATCGATTGGTGTGACTAACTGGCGTAGGAGCGCAAGAAGCAGAGGCGCCTGGAAGGATGTGTTTCTGCAGGCCGAAATTCTTTAATTGGGTTGTTATGGCCAATTAAAGAAATAAATAAGAAATTGTAGGAAATTCTTCCCAAGAATCTGTGGAGAAACATTTCTGCTTCATGTTTTTAGCGTGGCCTCTGATGAACAGGATAAGATAACATTATGTAGAATGCGGCCTATTCATTTCCATTTTCGACCAACCATTTTGATAAGCTGCTCAATTAATGTATCCCATACAACTGGCCTGCATATAATACCCATTATTTCATTTGTAAAGCATCTGTAGTCTTTGCACTTTTGAGTTTGAAAGGAACCCAGTTCCACTTCCGCAAAATAATATTGATTTTATTTGTGCATTGAGTATTCTCAACTTTTTTAAGTGAGATATTATGGCGATTTTTCTATAGGCTAGGCATACTAACGCTGACGTGTATTTTTTTAAAAATTATTCAGATTCTTTGCCACTTCTGTAAGTACAAGACGAGAGCGTGAGATTTAGAACTTTTGCTCTGGCATCTTAAAACAAAAGAAATTAAAGAAAACAATATTTTTACCACAACCACCTCTGAGCAGACTTCTCACAAAAGTGCTGTGAATAAACTAATTTTCTTGAAAAAAACTTCCCAAAGCTGTCATTTGCATTCAATGTTAAGCTGCAGGCAAGTCACGCAGCTTATGAATACCACCATGTGTGTTGTAAAAAGCTACATAGTAATCCTAACTGAAGGTTTGTAATAGCTAATGAGGAAAGTATACACAAATATACATCGGCGTAAAACATCAGATTAGACCCAATCTTGATAACACTAGATTGGCGTGGTCTGCACCTTCTAAACACGTATATGGCATGCGTCAAATGTCGTCTCAAAACTTTAAGTTTTTCAAATGGCGGTGTAGAGTCTAAGCTGCCCTTTTTTAAAGAAATTTTTTTTGCATGACAGGCATCTATGACAACGCCAAAAAGTAATAGGTATAGGAGGCATCCAACATTTCTTGTTTAAGCTTACAATTAACGGGCTAATTTCAATTAACCTCAATCAAAAAAGAATTTCTGTAAGCTATTTATCACGCTGAAGTTATATTTCTTTGGAGAAATCAATAATTTGTATGGTATCGGTGATAGCGTTTTACGCCACAGCAGAAAATTCCGACATCTTACTTACTTACTTAGTTATTTTGGCCATTAACATTCCGCGGGTGTATCCTTCTCCATTCGAACGACATGGCCGAGCCAGCGCAGCAGCTGGATGTTAATAAGCTACACAACGTCGTTGAGGAGCTCATACAGCTCACTGTTTGATCGGATGCAGAAATAATTTGGTCATCTGGTTCACAATATTAGTCTTTGGTAAGGTAATCTCAATCTAAAACGTGTAATAATTTAATCCTATGGATGTGCAGAAGTTTGATGTACTTGTCGCCCTATTTTAGCAAATGAAGATAATTTAACTTACGGTCGCAATGAAGTTTATTTTATTTTCAAATCAGCTTCTCCGCACATCCCTTTTTTTTGTCTTAAAACATCTTCGTTTTTTTTTTGCTACTTTAATGCAAATTGATTTATTAAGTACTTCCAGATGATTGATCTACTTTGGGAGTTCCTGGAATGGCAGGCCATCTGTCATTGTCCAGAAGCAATGATCACTGGGAGTTATATTGGTGTAGTAGTACGGAATTATTTTTCTTGATTATCCAATCACGTTCATTGTTGATATCATCCTCTAAGGGAAAATCAAGTATCAGGAGCTTCTATGATGGATTATTTGAAGAGGGTTTAAAATGCCTTAATATTAAAAATACGAAAACCATAAAGCAAATATTTTCTGTCTCCCCTGAATTATATTTCAATTGAATGGGTTTTTAGTTAGGTTAGGTTAGGTTAGAGGGCGTATACTTGCCAATTAAGACAAGTACAGTACCCGGAGGTCGAATTGACCCATTGCACAACGTCCTAGTTTCTCACACCACTTATGTTGAGTGTGTTAATTTTATACATGAGTGGTGGGACCTACAGTTTAAAGCCGGCTCCGAACGACAGATTTTATGAGAAACTTTTTCATGGCAATTTTATTTAGTCTCAGAGTTTTTGTAAGAAATCTGCTGAGAGGAAGTCGCCGAAGGAATACTTTTTGTATTTGGTCTTGATGTCTGGCCTGGGGCTCGAACCCTGGTTTTATGTCTAATAAGCCAACACACTACCTATTAGACTACGGCGACTTCATTTCTGGGTTTTTAGTTACGCACCTTACTTCTTTACAACTTCAGGTCGTTATTGCCATGGTACCAGACTGTGGTAAGAACAGCTTGTTAGATGTCCGATAAATAAATTTAGTAGCCCATAATTGGTCATTACAACTCTCCAATCAGGATTACGACCTACCACTTATGTTGTGTGTCTTAATTTTATACATGAGTGGTGGGACCTACAGTTTAAAGTCGACTCCGAACGACAGATTTTTGAGAAACTTCTCATGACAATTTTATTTACTCTCAGCTGAGAGGAAGTCGCCGAAGAAAGATATCTGCATATTTCGTTTTGTTGTCTGATGTCTGACCTGCGGTTTGAACCGTTACCTCACGTTAAGTTAATCTACGACTACAGCGATTGCTGCACGCAGTATAGATTTTTCACCAGTAAAAAAATTTTAAGTTTTCTTTAACACAAGATAAGCTAATCAACTTTTAAGAGCATACATGCCGCTGTAATAGCAAATCATAGGTATTGTAACTCTTCCTTCGTGTGAAAAGTCAGTTGTTGCACAGATTTGGAACCATTTGAGTAAAACTCAATACAAAAATCAGTTCGCTTGTAAAATTCACGGAGTTTTAAATTGAAAAAACAAAAAAAGCAACGAAATAATATTTGAATTTTTTTTTATGCCAAATACGGATCAACCCTTTCAGAGAATATTAATCCTGAAGAAGGATAAAAAATACAAACAGAAAAAAGCCTTCAAAATTAAATTCCATTAAAAGATTGTGATGCTGTGATGCTTATTTATTAAAATTGAATACTCAACCACAGATGGTGGGTTTGGATTTTTTTCCTCTTTCCGTTTTTTTTTCTATTTTTAAAGGAAATAAAGTTCTTGGAAGAGAACACAATCAAAAAATGAGCGAAAAGAGACTGCCTTGTTAGAATTATGAAGGAAAAAAGAAATGCCAACATGCATCACGTGTACAGCACAGTCCATAAATGTTTGACAATAAAATTCGATATCAATGGTTGGGTTGCCACTTTATATTTTAAACCATTTCTTGTTGTTGTTGTTGTTATTGACTTAAACTCATATCATTCTTTCCGTATTCATGGCCCTTGCTTATCTGTATTGCTTGTTTTTGCCAGCAAAGGAAAGACCTTTTTATGTGGTACGCATCAAAAAGATAAACGAAAACAGGAAAAGAGAACCAGAAACAGAAGCAAAACTTTCCTTAACGCAATACCGCCGCCATAACCCACAGCCATAGACCAACAACGTCAACGTCAACATCAACATTCTCTTCACATCACATGGCCATTTTTACAAATTGGTTTCAATATTGCAAAATACCGACAAATGGAATGAAATTCAATATCCAGGAAACCAAAAAAAAAAAGGAAACTTCAATTCGTTTAAACACAAGCTGCGTATTGAATACACGAGTAGATGCGGAACACAGTTGATGTTTTCATTTGTTGGATATTCGGGATAAATGTGATCCGGTATGTTGTCGGTGTTTAGATTTACACTCAATTATTGTAAAACTGAGATTGCGTTGTCTCTTGACAATTTAGTGTTTCAGTGAGATTTTTTGATTTTAGTTTTTGGCAACAAATTGAAGTATTTTGTATGGAATTGATTACTTTTTTTTGGAGGGGAACTGTTCCCAATATTGACTTTCATTTACATTAAAATTTTCACAATCAATGCTTAAATCAAATAAAATAGTTTGTTATCCTAGAAGGAATTTTAAGTAAATAGCGACAGTAAGTAATGACATTGGCTAGGCCATCACCGGAAAATAAATCGATTACTACCCACCAGAGGTCAGCAATGAGCATTCAAAACGATGAGTAGATTCGAATCATACTTATAATTTCTGATACTTATACGCATTCATACTTATTTTAATGTCATACTCATACTACTCATACTCAAAGTTTGAAATACTCATGGTACTCGTACTTAACAATACGCATGATGTTATTGATTTCGACTCTCAATGACTCATCGTATATACGAATCACAAAATAAGTATGATTCGTGCACGAACACTACAATAATCACAAGAAGGTTGTGTGTTTGCTCTGCTTGCTGTCTTTTTCTTTTTTGTTTATGTGTCTTCCTTCTTTCTTTGTAAATGCAACAACAACTAAGACTGTAAATTTTGACGAATGATTCGAATCACTCGAATCATTTATGAGTATTATGAGTATTTTTCTAAATTTATGAATCTGAATGAGTAGGCGTATGAATCAAACATATTTCGAATGTTATGAGTTTGATGTCAACGTTGTACTCATACTCATTGTAACGTGTACTTATAAATCAATGTTGTACTGAGTACGAATGAATCAGAGTAATTGGATTTGAATACTGTTGACTCACTCATACTCAAAATTACATGAGTACTCATGAGTAGCGAAAAAGCGATTCTGGTTTGCTGATCTCTGCTACCCACCGCTTACATATATACATACATATATAATTTTTATTTACTCTCAGAGAAAGTCTCCTCTGCTGAGAGGAAATCATCGCAAAAATTTTGTTTCATTTTTCGTTTTGTTGGAGATGTCAGACCTTCTTTTATCCTAAATTGGATGATCTGGATACCAACTATATGTAGCTTCAACAGGACAGCGCTACATACTAAGCAACTGATGTCACAGTGGATATTCTTCAGGAGCGATTTAAACGCCTAGTCTCGCCATTGATATGATGTGGCCTGATCACCGATATTCTGGGACTTGGCCCCGTTAGACTTTTTTTTGTGGGGTTTTTTTCAGACATAGATCTATGCGAATGAATCACAAACCACAGCGATTTTGAGGAAAGCCAACATATCGCACATCATCAATCAAATTGAGGCTGATTTGTGCGCCTGGTTTAATGTCATAACCATGTAACCCATGTCATAAGTCAAATTGTATGCCAGAGTTAATGAAAATTGGGTAACTCGAATGCATTCTACTCAGAAAAGCCGTGACAGACATTTATACAATGTTATACTCCACATATAATCAGCATCAGCAGGTTTTTCAGCAGAAAGAAGTGATTATTTTTGAAGCCATGGCAGACATTCCAAAGATGTTACATTCCATACTTAGTGCCCTTAATAGGTCTTTCAAATTAATAAAAAAATTAAAGAAGATAGAAAGCGCTAAATAAAGATCTTGTATATGGTAATAGTTGCCTAGTTAAGAGGAAGTTATGACATTGAATTATATGTTAGAAGGGTAGCACAGCAGGTATGAATTCGTGCCTTGTATAAAGCAAAACTTCCAGGGTTCGTCACTCGTAAATCTCCATGCAACTAGGCTTGAGTACTAAAACAGTGTGAGAATTCCACAATTCAGAACTAACTATTGGCGGCCATGATCGAAGGACCGAATCTATAAACTTCGAGCCGACTAGTAGATAGTGTGTTGGCTTATTATATGTAAGGCTACGGTTCAAACACCAGCTCACACAACAAAACGAAAATATGAAAAAATGTTTCTTCGGCGACTTCCTCTCAGCAGATTTCTGGCAAAATCTCAATGATTAAATCAAATTGCCATGAAAAATTTCTGAAAATCTGTCGTTCAAAATCAACTTTAAACTGTATGCCCCCGCCATTCATGAATAAAATTAACACAAACGACATGAGTGGTTCTTACAAGCGTATTGTGTGAACGATTGAAGCCACTCGCTAAAACACTGGTTGGACCTTATCTCTTCGGCTTCAGACCTGGCAAGTCCACTATCGACCAGATCTTCACACTACGCCAAATCCTGGAAAAGACCCACGAACAACAAGTCGACACACACCATCTTTTTGTCGACTATAAGGTTGCTTTCGATAGCCCCATAAGGGATCGCGTTTTTGCCGCAATGTCTGAGCTCGGTATACCTGCGAAGTTGATAAGGCTATGCAGAATGACGTTGAGCAATTCCTGCAGCTCCGTCAAGATAGAAATGGACCTCTCCGAACCTTTTGATACCGTGCGAGGTTTCAGACAAGGCGACCCCTTATCATGCGACCTCTTCAACTTCGTCATGGAGAGTGTTCTGCGAAAGGCGGGAGTGCAACGCAATGGCACTATTTTCCAAAAAAGTGTCCAGTTGCTTGCTTACGCTGACGACATTGACATAATAGGAGAGATGTTACTGCTGCCTTTAGTGCTATTGAGTGGGAGTCTACTAAGATGGGTATGGCAGTAAATGAGGGCAAAACAAAGTACAGTATGTCAAGAAAAAGTTTTCACATTAGAGAAATTTAAAATTTTTGTGTTATTTCTTTAAAAAAAAGTTATTTTTATTTTAAAACTAAAACTTTTTTAATTTATTCATATTATTAATATTGTTTACAAAGATTTACAACAAAAATAAATTCACTTTGATCAAAATATAAGAAACAATTTAGTAAAAACGATTAATACTCAAATATTTCACTGTCAAAAAACTTTTTTCACAAATTTATTTTAATTTCATTACATAACTAATAAACAAGAATTATTCTTTAGTACTTGGTATAACCATCCATTGAGTGGATTAGCTCCTGCAAGTCATAGTGATCTGGTATATTCTGCCACTCTTCCAATTTAAATTTCCCGTTTAAATTGCAGCTTTTAGAGCTGCCATATTTCGTTTGACGTTTAGATATCCTTTCTTTTAAATAAACCCACAAATTTTTAATGGGATTTAAATCCGGACTTTGGACAGAAGTGTCTATGACTTTGCCGCAGTTATATAGTAGCCACATTCTTACCATGTGCGACCTATGTTTGGGGTCATTATCTTTTAAAAAATTTAAATCTTTATTTATTTCCCTGCATGACGCCGAATTGATTAGCGCTTCTTTTTAAATTTGTCTTTAAAATGTTCAAATATTGTTGCGCATTCATTGTTGTATCTATTAAGGCAAAATCTCCTACTCCCTTACTTGAGATACAACCCCAAATAATGATCGAAATTTTTACAAATTTTAGTTGGTATTATATTTCGGTTTTCTAACGCTGTAAACGGCTTTTGCCAGACTTTTGTTGGGCCATCGTTATAGTATAACATTATGTTGGTCTCATCGCAGAATATTGCGTCGTCCCAATAAGTCCCTGGTTGCAAAATGTTGTTCATAGCAGATGAAAAACGCCTTTGTTTCTTTACTGCGGAAAGTAGTGGTTTTTTACGGGCTGATCTCGAAGAATATTTGTTTTTAACAAGACCTGCCGAAAAGTTTCGTGGGAAACAACAACATCACATTCTTCTTTATGCTCCTTCGAAGGGTCCTTGTTGAAATTTTTGGGTCCTGGACAACTTTTCTTATAAGTAAGCGCTCTGTGCGATTGCAAATTTTAGTCGTGGGAGCACCTCCACGTTTTATTTCTAACCTACCCTCTTTTTCAGCACGATTAATAATATTGTAAATGGTTCTTCTTGATACCGAAAACCTCTTTGACAGCTCCGGAGCACTTGTGCCCAAATAGTGATTGTAATAAATTAGTTGAATTACATCGTACGATAATCGTTTTCCTGTCATTGTTTTTAGTTCTTTATAACACGTCTCCACTACAAAAAATTGGCATACATACTTTGGTACATTGGTATACATGCTTTTAAACTACAGAGAAAATAGATGTACATCAAAATTAGCGGTATTATATATATTATAAAAGAGTTTTTTGACAGTGAAATATTTGAGTATTAATCGTTTTTACTAAATTGTTTCTTATATTTTGATCAAAGTGATTTTTTTTGTTGTAAACCTTTGTAAATAATATTAATAATATGAATAAATTAAAAAAGTTTTTGTTTTAGAATAAGAATAACTTTTTTTTAAAGAAATAACACAAAAATTTTAAATTTCTTTAATGTGAAAACTCATTCTTGACATACTGTATATGTATTACAAAGTATATGTATATGGCGTATTGATTGTCAGATTTCGGCCGATAAATATACTTTTGAAACGGTCAATGAATTTATTTATCTTGGCTCCGCCGTTACCACCAAAAATGATGTCAGTCTGGAGACCAAGCGCAGGATTGAGAGTATTCGGAAGAAAAGTCCTATGTAAGATCTTCGATCCAGTGCGAGTTGGCGATGATTTCAGTATCCTGTATGAGCTTCTCAACGACATTGACGCTGTACAGCGTATTAATATCCAGCGGCTGCGCTGGCTCGGCCATGTCGTTCGAATGGAGGAGGATGCTCCGGCTAGACTGGTATTTGATGCGGGTATTTGCGGAAGTCGGCGAAGAGGACGACCTTGTATCCGTTGGAAGGACCAAATCGAGGAAGCCCTTTCATCGGTTGGTGTGACCAACTGGCGTAGGCGCGCAAGAAGCAGAGGCGCCTGGAAGGATGTGTTGCGGCAGGCCGAAATCCGTTAAACGGGTTGTTATGGCCAGTTAAGTAAGTAAGTAAGACATGAGTAGTATGAGAAGCTAGGTCGTAATCCCGACTGAAGGGTTGTAATGACTAATCATGTGTGTATGTCGATGTAGAATGTTAATTCCAATGGGAGTCTACCATACAATTTTTCATCCGAAAATTCTTGAAATATATGCGTAGAAAAGTTTCCGTAGGTGAATGAGAAAAACTCGGCTTTTAATACATCATTGAAAACAAGCTGATCTTAAAGCCCTTAAATCTAATCCGCCTGAATACGTTAGAAAACTGCAATGCTGTTACATTGCTCTGAGTTCTTGGACATGACATGACGAAAAACCCACAGGGAGGAATTCCTTAGGAACTAAGGGAATTCGTGGCTTACTGCTTTACTTAAATTTGCCGGCGTCAGATTAAAAGGTTCTGAACTTATAATAAGAGAATCTCTTTCACTAAGTTTGACTAAGTTATTCTTCTGCTTGCGGCACATTATGTGACTCAACGTATTAGTTACCCATCGCTGTTGCGAGCACGTTATCACTGACACGCGTACCTTTGCTCACATATTTCCATATAAATTGCAAGCCATTAGACAAAATCGTTCATTAAATACCTGGAAAAGAAAATTGTTCATAAAATGTATTGAAGATTTCATATAGAAATTCCAACGTAAACGAGAATTCCATTTTCATTATCAGCCAATAGCATACACGAGCATAGTTAGAAACAAAAAAGATTTCGTTTATCGAAGATTTTTCTGTGAAATAAAAGATTTTCCACATAAGCGAAGAAATATAAGCGCGTGTGACAATATTTAAGACTACGCGATTTCTTGATACATCTAAACCCACAGTAAAAATTGTTTCTTTTTTTTCTTGAGGGTGTTTCTAAGGAAAAGGTCATACATCTTCCAGAAGAAGACCATGTTCGTTATGTTCGTTCCGAAAAATGAAAAACAAGAAAGAAAGGAATTTCTTTTTTATGTTCGATTCATAGTTATTGTCAGTCGTCTGTCTGATGATTGATGGTTGTTTGTTGGGTGATAAATTGGTTTTTTAAGGGATATTCGTCTAAAAAGGAATTTCTTGTTGGCAAACATCACCAAGATTTAATCGGTATTTGTTAGCATGTGTATGTATTTGTATGTGTGTGATTATATGGGTTTCAGTGCTTATGATAATCATGTCATCGTTTTTATTAAATTCCATAAAACTTGTCTAGTTTTTTTTGGTAATTTCAGCCTTTTTTACAATCTTCATAGCAGATTATGGCTTTTGTTTATTGTTTTAAAAAACCTTTTCTTTTTCTTTTCAAATCATATTTTTAAGGTCAAATATTTTGAATTTAGTTCAGATTAGTAATCCTTATGATTTACAAGAAGCTTACCTAAGTGAACATATATTTGTAGGAGTGATTTAAGCATTATTCTTATCGCAAATGGAAGAGAACAGTGACAACGCAAAGTAAAGTTTCTTTGTTCTCATTTTTAGCGGAAACAAGTTGCCTTTCTCCTCGGAAAATATGGCAAAAAATAAACTTAAATTAAATTAAATTAAAATGATTAAAAGTTTGCTATTTTTGCAGCAATATCCTCGACCAAAAAGAAGGCTGCCATTGTTCCATTTTTTTTACTCTCCAGATTAAGTATGCCAAGAAGTATAAAAGTGTGAGCAAGCCCAAAGACTAGATTTAAAAATTTAACATAAAAAGGTATGGGTTTACAATGCTAAAACAGAAACGATATTCAAAGTCCTCAAGAATGGATATCCCTTCTTAAGATATACGACGAAAGAAAGGTATCCATTACTCACAAGTACATCTAATGAATCCTCAGAAACCTAGGAACAATTTATCATGGGTAGACAAATTTAAATTAAAAAATTGGTTTCGAGGGAAATTCGTTCAAATAATGATGAAGCAAAAATTCTAGTAAACGATGAAAAACAATACCGAACTGGTATCCTTTTCTTAATTGGTCATTACAACCCGTTAGTCAGCATTACGACCTAGCTTCTCACATCACTCATGTTGTCTAGGTTAATTTTATTCACGAATGGAGGTACCTACATAAAATTGAGAAACCTTTCATGGAAATTTTATTTACTCTCATAATTTTTGCCAGAAGATTGCTGAGAGAAAGTCTCTGAAGAAATATTGTTTTTCGTTCTGTTCAACATGTCTGTTCAACTCTTGTCTAATAAGCCAACGTAACAAGTACTAAACTACAAGAACAGGTTGGTCTTACTGATTATGTTCTTAAGTATTGTTAGCTGCCTAGACCCAGAGGATATGTACACAAAGTACATAATTGGCCATTACAGCTCTTCAGTCAAGATTACAACCTAGCTTCTTACACCACTTATGTTGTGTGCGTTAATTTTCTATGTGAGCGGCGGGACCTACAGTTTAACGTCGATCCCGAACGACAGATTTTTGAGAAACTTTTTCATGGCAATTTTATTTACTCTCAGAGTTTTTGCCAGAATCCTGCTGCGCCGAAGAAATATTTTTTCATAACTCGTTTTGTTGGAGATGTCTGACCAGGGGTTTACCAGTAGATCGAGCTTTGTATCAAAAAGAATACGTTTCAATTTTTGACACGATATAACTTTAATTCGTAAAAAGTTAGATGCCTGATATTTTTATAATTCGTTAGTATTGTTATCGCCATTATTTTAAATGAAATAAAAAAAGAAAATTTCAAACAGGGGTTACAAAATTCAAAAACTTAGTAGTTCTGGCTTATGTATCATTTTTGTTACATATGTACGACTTTCCTAGAGTTTTTTTGGTGTCGTTTGTAAAGATTTTGTCGTAAATAGTACATTATTTATGGCTTTTGAGAAAGGATTGAAAGTTAAGTGTGGGACGAAAGTGAAAAGATTGAATTTTCTATTCTTGATATGTTCTTAATATTGTTAGAAGTAGTCGTAGTCTAGTATGTGAAAGACTACGAAAGTGAAAAGATTGAATTTTCTATTCTTGATATGTTCTTAATATTGTTAGAAGTAGTCGTAGTCTAGTATGTAGCGTGTTATCTTATTAGACGTCAGACCAAGATTCAAACCTCAGGTCAGACATTTTCAATTTATAACGAAAGGTTATATATATTAATTATATATGTAATATTCCTGCTGCTAAAGACTTTGCAGAAGAAGAAAATAGAAGCTCGTCTTATGAACTGAAGAAAGTATTGGCAGCAACAAACATGACAACAGGATGTTTATCGCCAAAGATGGTACTACTTGGAATAGAGAACCGTATTAGTAGTTTGGGATGGAAAAATATTACCAATTTTCACGCAGATTGCTAGTAACTGTTTCCTGAAATCTTGTAGAGTCTTACTTACTGCTTATATTTATCTCACGTGGCAAACAAACATTTGAAAAATGTGTTTCGTCCCATGTTTTATTACAGATGATAATATTTCGGTCAACTACGTACGTATGAGATAACAGAATCATTAGCTTTGATAATGATATATTTACACCTATTACGCCTTTTCGAAAAATGAGCTGAAAGTCTTGCAGCCTTTAATAAGTATGCTTAAAGCCTTTTTTTGAAATTCAAATGAAAAAAAAATTTTTCTAAAAATAAACAAATATTTATCTAAATTTTTGGTAGAAAATTTTAACAATTTTTATAAAACTTTTATCACAGAACTTGTAGTTTTATGTAAGAAATAATACTGTATAAATAGTTTGGGATTAGCTATTATACTTTCAGAGCAGCCCATATATCCTTTTTTAAGATTTTTAAAAATTTAAATTTTTGTTTGCCTAAAAGGTAAGAAAATTAAAGAAAATATATTTAAATAATGATGCCTATGTTTTTATGTTCCTTTTTGGTGTATTTTGATTACAAATTAAAGTTTTTTTTAGCAACAGAATTCAAAAACTTTTTAATGCTATTGTGGAAAATGAAAATTACCTCCAGTGATTTCAATTGAACTTTGATACATATCACAAGAATGGTATTAAATATTTTTAGCAAAATCTATCAATAATCGTGACAATTCCATGTACTACAAGTGTGTTGAATTTTTTAAGGCTCGATCTACGGTTAAACCTCGGACTGTCTTCTAATAAGCCACAATACGGCGACTTCTAGAGGAGATGCAAGCTGGTTTAAAGAAACAGAGCTTCAAAGAAGAATATATTTCCAATATATTAAGCCGAGAGGAAGTTCCACAGTTTAGGTTTCAATAGAACCCGTAACCTGCATTAAGTTGAAAACTAATAAAATGCTTGCCACAAAAGCGGGGCACGTATTACACCGAAAATTGAGTAAGATCCATGCTTTAATAATTAAAATCATGGTTACACGAAGACTTATTGTAATCTTCTCGCTACAAGCATTGTGTACGATAACCTCCACGTATATGATAAATTTGCCAAAATTTATGGCAACAAACCATTGAGTAAATATGTACAAGCATCGTAATGCTGAACAAATCACAAATCATAGAGGATACCCGGTGTACTCCTCGTATAAATGCTTCAAATTTTAATAGACTTAAAAGGCATTTACCCAGTTTGTAAATAATTATACTTCAATGGCTTCTAATAATTATTCTTAGATATCCTTGACAACCTTCAACATGTATCCAACGCTGAAGCATTAGAGAATAACGTTATTCCAATGCAATACTAAAGGCTTCAATACAGCCACCAAACTAAGCTTCTGATTTTATTCTCAGCCATCTTGAAGTTATAATTGATAAGTTGTGGTAGACAATAAAAAGTTTCATGATAAATGTGACCAATTTGATGCAAAATATGCTGAGCATACTGTCTAAATTGCTGCAGGAAAAGTCCAATCGCAGACGGCATATGTCAAAACGAAAATTTTATCGAATACCTTCATTCTTCTTTGTCAAATTGGCTCATTGCTAGTATCTGAGACATATTTGATGTCAAAAGGTTTGATTATAATTCCAGGTTACGTACATAACATAATTGGACATTACAACCCTTCAGTCAGGATTACGACCTAGCTTCTTACATCACTTTTCCTCCGTTTCCCACTTCTAATTCCGAGTTACACCGTTTATTTTACTGTGAGGCCTTTTTAAGGAATTTCTTCAAACAACTTACATTTGGATTTAGAACTTGCAGAAAAATCTGGGAATATCCTTGGCTTCCTTCAAAGGTTTAATAATGAAGGTTCTGGGTTTCTCTTTTTACTCCTGAACATAGTCGTTTTCCCTAAAAAACTCTGAATTTATTTTCTTAAAATCCTTTATTGTTTTTGTATACAAGAAACTTCATGTCATTCATTCAAATATTTTCATGACAGCTCGAGGAATTTTTCTTGAATTTTCTTAAACTGCCTTCTTCATAATTACTACCACAAGTACTGAAACCATCTAAAAAACAATTTCAAATTTGAACAGAATTTTTTCCTTGTTTCCTTTTTTTCATTTAAAATAAATTCTTATTTATTAATCTGTGTCCCCGTCCCTATTTAATAAAGACAATATTAACATTGACATGACTTCAACCCACCAGTGAGCAGAGGAATAAAATTTGCATAATTTCAGGGAAAATGTGGAGAGGGGCAAGTTCTGCCTTCAATACATAAATCTAAAGTGTCAAAATGACCCTTTTAATTACAAGAATATTAGAAAAAAATGTTCTCTGGCATAACAATAAAATCATCATCATAATTATTTGCATATTTTATTAAAAGAGGGGCGATTCGACTTGATAGCCGTTGTCTTTGGTTTGGTAACACCATTGTTTTAGTTAAGAAGTGAAGCTTCATGTAAAACTTTGTAAGAATATTTAATTTTCAGAAAGAGAGAGAGAGACTTGTGTTTATCCATTATATACATATGTATTTAATATTATATTTAACAGCAACTAATTCCCGTATTTGTGGTAAAGTAAATGAGGATGATACACACAGTCAATGAAAAAAGTCTGCATACACAACTGCGTATACACTTTTTTCCGTTGATTTTTGTCAAATTGAAAAAGGTATTCTGGCGTTCTTCGTGGCATTTACAATTAAGAATGTTTGAAGACAAAAACGAATATAAAAAATATCACCCAGAAATTATTAAAAAAAACTAAAAAAAAAATTATCAAGCAAAAGGTATATGTAGACTTTTTTCTTGGACTGTACGTCCTTTCAAACCCAAAATACCAAAATAATAAAAAAACTGAAATCTTATTCAATTTTGTTGTCTTTTATTTTATGTTAGTTTATGACGTCTAAACCAAGTCCTTAAAGGCTCACAGTTTTCTTTGGTTACCCTTGAACCCAACTTCAAAAGGATTTCTAAATATGCCACTCCAAATAATTATTTACATTCATTTCCCTTTCATTCAATGATTGAAAGGTGCAATGCTGTTAGCGCACGGTTTTTTCTGAGCACGACTTCAATTCTCCACTAAGTACTCCATGCAGTAAACACCCTGACAGACAGAGCCACATCTATCAAAAAATTACTAGAGATCCTATGCTATATGAAATGGAAGATGGCAAGCCTTTTATTCTAGAATCTGCTATTAGGAATTCTTCTGCTTAGCTTAGCTGAAATATTTTAAAAACATTTTTTTATATGGCTTAGTCCTGACTAAAATATAACAATAACCACTTAAGTATGTAAATGAGAACTACTTTGCTACAAGTGCTATTGTAAACTATTTTTAAACAAAGTGAACAATTGACTTTGCAAGACGCCGTGGTCTAGTAGAGAGTGTGTTGGCTTAATTCACTTGAGGCCACGGTTTAAACCCCAGCTCAGACATCTCGATCAAACCGTTATATTGTTAAGAAAATGGAAGTGGTGTTTTGCTTATACCGTCTAACATTAAAACTATAAACAAAAGCTATAAAAACAAAAACAATGAAATTGTTTACATGATAAACAAGTAAACAAAAATGCAACAACAAACATTGCAAGAATAAATGTAAACAAAAATACACAAACAACAATAATAAAACAACGATGTTTACATTTATAGAGATCTCGAAAAGAAGAAGACGCGAACTTCAAGAACATTCATCAGACTTTTTACGTTGTCATATAAAAAGCAAGGCCAAGCAGCAACGGGGTAGTAAAAGTTCATTCAGTCTGGTGTGAAGACCGTTACAAAGATCAGTCGATTGTCTAATAATTGTTTTTGTTCATGTAAAAGAGTGCAAAGAGGAATAGCAAACTAAGCAATTGTTGTTGTTTACATCATGTTGTGAACAGTGGCACACAGAATCGAGCGAACAATAAAGAATTTAATTAAAACTAAACACAAATTTAATTTTATTTTATTTGCAATCTACGAGCTTATATTTTAAAAAAGTAAGAATAAGAAAGTCGCTGTAGTCAAGTAGGTAGTGTGTTGGCTTATTAGACGTAAAGCCCGGTTTCGTGTCCCAGGTCTGACATCTAAACGAAAATATGAAAAAAAATATTTCTTCGGCGACTTCCTCTCAGCAGATTCCTGGCAACAAGCCTGAGAATAAATAAGATTGCAATGAAAAGTTTTTCAAAATACTGTCGATCGGAATCGACTTCAAACTGTTGGTCCTGCCAGTCATATATAAAATTAACACACACATCATAAGTGGTGTGAGAAGCTGGCTTGCAATCCTGACTTAAGGGGTTGTAATGACCAATTACGCATGTACAAATGTTATTACAAACTATTTTTCAACCGACTTAACAACTGAACCGAGTTAAAGTAACAATAGTTATGCTAACATTTAGTTAAAGCTAACATATTGAATACTTGTTAAATATCGAATACTTATTAAATATTATACTGGTGTTAAACTAACGTTAGGTATTTAATTAATTACAACAACAAATGAATTTGCGAGTAGGGTCTCAGAGACTTGAATTCGATTAACTAAAATTCTTTATTTTCTTCTTCTGTTATTCAATTAAGGGCCATTATTACAACATGCCGTTAAACTTGGGTTTAGTTAAAGGTACCTTTAGCTAAAGGGAACTGTAAAGTTACCTTTAAATTATTTTCGTTATTACAACTTACAGATAAAAATTTTCAAGAATATGGCAGTGGCGGAGCAATGCCGATAAAACTGCTCAAATCAAACAAGTTTTATTTAAACGCAGTGGCAACGATGGGCGTCTTTTTTTGTTATGTTTGTTCACTTTGTTTATATTCGAATTTGCCGTCTTGAAAATAATATATAATATGGCAAATTCAAATATAAACTTAACTTTAAAAGTTACCAGTCGGATGATCTTCCCTTTAGCTTAACGCTTACTTCTACCTTATCGTCCACTTATAATAACGAAAAACAATTTATCTGCCTGTTAAAATCCTGCCTTTAGTTAACGGCAAGTTGTAATAATGGACCTAAAACGTTCGAATTAATTGTGGCTATATTTTCTATGTCAAACATATTTAAAGTACTGTTTTAGGGTTTTTTCTTTGATTTTATGGAGCAAATCATCCCTTAAATTTTCCTTTTTACCTCTCCATCCTTTTACAAAAAGTGAAAAAATTACGCATGGAAAATGAAGGGTTTGAGAACATATTATTAAAGAACGGCGTTTATTAATTTATTTATAGGAAAGCAAAATACAATTTAATTATTGTTTTCATAGAGTGAAGAGAGGAGCACATACACGGTGAGTAATTTAACTCCTTTAAAAGGGGTTTAATAGGAATTTTAAACTGAGTGATCAAAATATTTTTCTTTAAAAAAAGATATGAAAAAAATTCATTTAAATAAAAAAATTAAATTCCAAAAACAAAGGAATTTAATACCGGAATTTAACAAAATTTAAAAAGGAAATAAAATACGAATGTTTTCCATACTTTTTTTGAATGTTTTTACTTTCAAACTTTGTAAGCCACTTAAAAGTAATTTTTTTACGCTGAACTTTATGGAAAATTTAACAAAAATTATAAAATAATTAAAATTATAAGCCTTTGAAAGCCAACCAGTCTGCCATCATTAGATGGCTTATATTCGAATGTAATCAGCGAGAATGAGAAAGACAACATTTCTGGTTTAATCACTCACAAGGGAAATGATTTTTTCTTTTTTTTTCAAATCTCACATCCTTCTATTGGCATATATACATAAACGTACATGGAAGCTAAAAATACCAAAAAAAAAAAAACATGGGTAGGGAAATATATTTTTGGTTTTTATAACTCCCTATTAAAGGACATCTGTGTGTGTGTGTGTGTGTGCATTAAAAGCAAAATAAAAAAAATACTCTGGCAATTAATTTTATCTGAAGTGACATTAATCTTTGATAGCTATCGAATAATGGTGTTCATAAACAGACACCCCTGGCACGCACACATACATACATACATTATTGACAACGAAAAGCACTCAAACTCTAAAATCCTTATGCATTAAAGCACTTTTTTCCCCAACTTTTTTTATGGATTTCATGGTTCATGTGCTTAACAAACGCTAATGTAGTATGAGTGTTTATGTGTGTGTGTTATATAAGGATACATAATTGGCATATAATTTTTTATATACGAAAAGAAAAACATGAAATAAAAAACATGTCAGAAAAATTTGGTTTAAAAAAAATTTTTTTTTTGTTAACCAAGTTTATTGACCTATTTTATTAGCAAATTTTATTGACCCAAAATCTTGTTCACATAATGGTCAAATTCAAAGGCAAATATATTTACATCAGATGGCTTAAAAGTAATGCCATATTTATGTCTCAATTTAAGGTAATGGCGGCGATATGTAGAATTAAGCATAAGAACGGCAAGTATGGAAAACCATTCAACAAAAGCAATCAATTCGCGGTAAGACGAGCTAAATTTAAATATTGACTAGTAGGTAATCTGTTGGCTTATTAGACATAAGGCCACGGTTCAAACCCCAGGTCAGACATCTCCATCAAAACGAAATATAAAAAAATATATCTTCGGCGACGTCCTCTACGCACATTTCTGTCAAGAACTCTGAGTGTAAATAAAAACTGCCATGAAAAGTTTCCTCAAAAATCTGTCGTTCGGAGTCGACTTTATAGTAAGTAAGTAAGTATAGTATGTGACTTATTAGACAAGAGCCCCCTCTGGCTCAGATACTTCGACATCCTCTCAGCAGTCTTTTGGCAAGAACTCTGAGAGTAAAATGAATTGCCATGAAAAATTTCTCAAAAATCTGCCGTTCATAGTCGACTTTAAAGTTTAAGTCCCACCACTCGTGAATAAAAATTAACACACATAGGATGGCTGGTGTGAGATGATAGGTTTGAAGCCGGACTAAAGGGTTGTAATGACCAATTAAGTAAGTAACCATTTCTTCTTTCAAATCGAAAGCAATGGCACGACGAACAGATGTTCGACTCCAATCTTAATATCATCTCACAAACAAATCTGAAGATCTCGACATTTCATGTTTTTCAGTAGAATTTGTTCAATCGATACGGTCTCTTGCTTGAGGTGCAGTTATCCGTCAGAATGCCCAGCATATTAATAATAAGCCACAGATGACCACGATGAGTAGTTGTTACACGGATGGCTGTAAACAGCGAGATATGATGTGACTAGGCCACTATATCGAAAACTAGAAACCAAAATTTCTCTCCGTCTACCAGAGCATAAAACAGTTTATCGAGCGGAGATACGCGCAAACTGGGAATGTATGATCTACGCTAGTAATCAGTTGGTAAGCTTGACGTAGAGGGATTTTAATACTTTTGCGGATAGTCAAATTACAATAACATCCGGGAGTATGAGATTGAAGCCAGTCCTGGAGTGTAACAATTACTCCAGGCATGGAACGGTATGCATTATATAGGTTCCTGGTAATCATGGCAAGATTAGAAATGAGCGAATATTCTGGTTAATGGAACCAGAATATTACATACCATAAGCTTGCATAAGCCAAATCCTTTCAGTGAATCCTTCAGTGCAATTTGCATCCATCAGTGCAATTTGAGAAAGTGGGCAGAAATATCACATCGACGTTTGTGGTATAATGACAGAAGATTAAAAAAAAAGACTTTAGGGCCATCCTACTAACGAGAGAACCATGACTATTTAATTACATAATTAAGGGCAACCTCTGCACTCTAATAAGCGTACTCACAGGACACTTCGTCTTGCATTTGCAACTGAACCTTATTGACGTGTAAGAAAATAATGAATGCAAGGTATGCGGCGAAACGATGGAGTATCTTTTGTGTCATTGCCAAGCTTTCGTAAGCTAGAGATCCCCATACTTTGGGGACAACTCGATAATGGACATAACTCATCTCAAAGGAGTAGTTTGGAAGATGTTAAGGAGGTTTCTAGAACATACAAACTTCGTATAGAACGTAAGGTAGTTTTCCTAATGGTGAGAGCACAACCAGCCGATATGATGGCTTAGGTGTATGTCAATAGGCATCAGACGTTTGTTTTTTCTATTCTTCTTTAACCTACCTTCCTGCATACCTTGTTCAATCGATAACATATGTCGGGTGTGTTAATTTTATACATGACTGCTGGGACCTACAGTTTAAAGCCGACTCCAAACGACAGATTTTTGAGAAACTTTCCATAGCAATATTATATACTCTCCTAGAGATTTTGCCAGAAACTTGCTGACAGGAAGCCGCCGAAGAAATATTTTTTCATATTTTTGTTTTGATGTCTAATGTGGGGTTTGAAACGTGGCCTTACGTCTAATAAGCCAACACACTACCTACTAGACTACGAAGACTTCAATAAACGTTGGACAAAAAGGATAAACAGCTAAGAGGTGATATTGAAACTGCTACTGAAACCGATTTTTTATCCAAGATCCTGTGTTTAATTTCGAATTTGGCGGACTTATTGATCTATTTTGTATATGCCTAAATACATAACATAATTGGCCATTACAACCCTTCAGTCAGGATTACGACCTAGTTTCTCACACCATTTATGTTGTGTGTGTTAATTTTTTTATACATAAGTGGTGGGACCTACAGTTTAAAGTCGATTCCGAACGACAGATATTTGAGAAACTTTTCATGGCAATTTTATTTACTCTCAGAGTTTTTGCCAGAAATCTGTTGAGAGGGAGTTTTGATGTCTGGCCTGGGGCTCGAACCCTGGCTTTACGTCTAATAAGCCAACACACTACCTACTAGACTACGGCAACTTCAATAGGATGATTAACCTAAATCCGTACAAATTTCCTTTGTATGTACGAAAGGCTTTTTTTTAAGTTACAAAGTTCCCATATAAAACATTTTTTTTCTTTATATCGTACAATTGTTATCAAAATGTTTCAAGATTACATATTTAATTTAATTCTGTTTAAAAAATTTTTAAATTTTACCACAGCTTTGGGAGCACTTGCTATATCCGTTATTTAAACAGCAGCATTACCGGAATATTAATTTCTGTGTTTCAACAACCAAGAAAAATGTAAAAAAAAATTTATTTTTGATTTTTAACACACATTTTCAATTAAAAACTTTTTTTGTATTTATTTTTTCTTGTTTTATTTTTTATTTACTTGTATAGTAAAAATTACAAGAGCATTTATTTTTTATATTGTAATGCTTATGGAACACTTACATGCACGGCTTATTTTTATTATTAAACAAGGCATGACATTTCATTCACATTTCATTCACATTTAAACCGTGAAACATACGCGAGTAACTACATGCGAGCATGACAAATGCGGTCATATTTCAAAAGCTTTAAACACTCATGCACATGAAAACGGCATAATTGGTGGAAATTTTATTTTATTAAACATATTGGGCGCGTATGAAATATCTACAATAAAATGTTGAATTTCACTGAAAATTGTATTTAATTCTTCTCGAGTTTAATTGCCTGCCAATAATAATTTATTATCACAAGCAGAGATCGTTAGTAATTATTATTCAAATTATTTTCAATATTTATGGTTGCGATAACTAATTTAGTGGGCCTTTATGACTATTATGACCATAATAGGCAGTTTAACTATGTAATAATAAATATGGGGCTTTGTATTGCCATAATTCATTAATTTTTCTCTTTTTTTATAATTTTATTTTCTGAATTAAATTTTAATATTCAATTACATTCAATTTATAATTTAGAAAACAAAAAACTTTTTTTTTAATTTCTCTTTCCAATTTGTAATTGAATTCAATTCAATTTTTCAAGAAACTTTTTTTCTTTTCTGTTACAATTTCTTTAAACTTTGCATTACAAATTACATTCTTTAACGTGTTTTGTTTGTTTCCCTTTTGATTTCATTTATTTTATTTTTAAATCTCTTCTAACAACCACTGATATCCTTGTATATCCTGCAACAGTTGAATATTAACTGAAGTAGTTAAGCAAACAGAATGTCTTATTTAACTACCCGGCTCTTACATGTACATTTATTTTAGCAGCAAAAGAGACGTTAACATGCTCTGTAGCAAAACATTATAATTAACAGCAGCAATAACAGCAGTCATGTATTAGTTAACAACTCTCTTATAATGTTAAATCTTAACATTAAGAAATTATGAATGAAATTTACGTTGCCTTTAGACATCCTTTATAAAGTCTTTAGGAATTCTTTTTTTCTTAACAAATTTTCGGATTTCAAGAGAGTATTTCCTTTGGTAGTGATTTAACCACATTGTACTTTGGCTCTAACAATTTAGCAGAAGTATTGTCAGCTTAAAACACTTTAATGTTAGGCTCGTTGCTACTTTAAAAAGGCAACATAAAATGAAAATACTTTAAGAGCAGTAAACTCAGGTAATTAATGCAGACAATAAGGATGTTAAACATCCTTAAGCACTAAGAGTGTTTAAACAAATGCTGATAAAAGTATAGAAGAGCATATGCTTGTAAAACAATAGCTAATGTTAGATTAAAATGGATGGCTAACATCGCTGTGAGGTTATTAATTTCATTTTGATGTTTTAAACAGCTTGACACTGTTTCCAGGTTGGTAATCTCAAGGGTAAGATCAGCAACGTTTTCTTATATTCCTTCGCTAAGACTACTTTGCTATAGTCGCCATAGTCTAGTAGATAATGTGCTAGCTTATTAGACAGCTCCAGGTCAGACATTTGCAACAAATCGATGATTACTTCTCAGCAGATTTCTGACAAAAACTCTCAGAGTAATTAAAAAATTGCAATAAAAAGTTTTTCAAAAATCTGTCGTTCGGAATGGACTTTAAACTGTAGGTCACGCCACTCATGTATAAATTTAACACACACAACATAAGTGATGTGAGAAACTGGGTCGTAATCCTAACTAAAAGACCAATTCTGTAAGACTACTTTGCTGTCTTCGTGTGGCACTTAAACTAGTCATAATAATCATGTCACGATTTGGACACGATAATGGTTAACCAGTTTGTGGATGCATTAGCTTGAACGGCATCTAGAGCCGCACTATGTGCTACCGCTTACTACTATTGGCCGTTAAAACCGAAAATGATGTTTGCCTGGAGATCAAGCGTAGGATCACTCTTGTCAATAGATGCTACTATAACCTCAATAGGTAATTGAGTAGCAGAGACCTCTCATACCACAAAATTAATACTCTACCAGTTGCTCATCTTCCCCGTGCTTTTTTATTGTGCTGCGGCATGACACTGATGCAGCAGTCTTGTAAATATTCGAATGAAAACTCCTACGTAAGATCTTTGGTCCAGTGTGAGTTGGCGATGATTTCCGCATTCGTTCCTATAATGAGCTGTATGAGCTCCTCAACGCTGTCGTTCGATGGAGGTGCTCCAGCGAAACGGGTATTAAATGCGGAGATTTGTGGAAATCGGCGAAGAGGATGATCTTGTTTGCGTTGGAAGGACCAAGTCGAGGAAACAGAGACGTCTGGAAGAATGTGCTAAATTAGGAAGATTGACCAAATAGGAAGAAGAAAAAGAACCAAATATTAGAAAATTTGGTAAATGTAAGGTATCTTGGGACTTTCAAAGGATGTTTATGCACTTAAAGATTGAGTTCAGTCTCCGGCTGTGGCGCCGCTCTTGGTGGCTCTAAAACATGAAACACATCTACAGAGTATCACTGATATTTGCAGATTCAACCTTTTAAGAGATTAAAAGTCCTTCGAATAGTGATTTGACTGTCAAATAGAATTGCTCTGTCTTGATCTTTGTACCTGCTATGCTAGTAGAAATGAGCACATCGCTCAATGAGATTTCTGCTTGGAAGACAAGTGCAACTTTCTTCATGGATTCGAAGTAGAATCAACTAGAATCCAAAACTTCCGCTCAGTTCTTGGCCCATCTGTATAGCACATAATACACCCTCTTGTAAAATATTATAAAGCCTTCAGATTACTACACATAATCCCTTCAGACAGGATTACAACCTAACTTCTCACACCACTTATGTTGTGTGTGTTAATTTTTATACATGAAAGGCGGGACCTGCAGTTTAAAGTCGACTCCGAATGATAGATTTTTTGTAAAACTTTTCATGGCAATTTTATTTATTCTGAAAGCTTTTGCCAGAAATCTGCTAAGAAGAAGTCTTCAATGAATTTTTTCTCGTTTTGTTGGAGATGTCTGACATGGAGCTTGAAACGAGCTACTACACTACGACGACTAGAGTACTACGGCCCCGGATTACGCCATTTACTTTTGTTACAAAGTCTCGTTGCGATGCATTTCCCACTTCAGGCCGTCTACTGGTTGTGTCCAGAAAACAGTTAAGCAGCAATATACCAGTCATTCGATTCATTTGATTACGAAATCCCTTGATGAATTTTAACCGTATTCTCCAAAGCTCTGATCTTCACTACCATGTTCAGCGGACATTAGTTCAACTAGGTTTCTACAGCCGCTGTACGACGGATCCTCATTGCCCCTGTTATATCATCACATGATAGCGTACGTATATTTTCTAATTCCATTTGAAATGTTATCAGATTTCTTCTGCCTATCAGATAATGACCGCACTATTTATCTGATCAACAAAATGTCAGGGATCTCCCCGCTAGTCTTCATTATGCAAGCCCTGCTATATGAGCCTTCCATAAAAATTTACTATCCAGTGATAGTCTTCGATATTTTGCCTCCGTTTTGTGTAATATTACCTCATCTAGTATTCGAATATAATTTCATTGGAGAAGTTCCCCAGTTCTTTTAAATGGTACTACTGGGGTCTCGTTCGTGGTTTTGATTTCAACAATAAATTTAAAAAAAATTCTTTATTTTAGACAAGGTTTCAAAATCCAAAAAATGAACTGAAGTTTATCTTCTTATTCCCCTTTGTTTTCTTGTAATCAAACACCAACAAAGTTGCTTGCATAGTACCTCATGAATAATCTGATACCATGCAATTAAATTTCTTCAAAAAGTTTAAGATTTTCGATGAAAAATTTTCTTGAATAATTTTTCTTGTTTTTTTTCTTTCTTTTTCCTAGAATATGAAGCCAGTCAGTATTTTAATTATGAATCTGGTAAGTTTTCTTGTTTTCCATCAAATTTTTCTTTTTTCTTCGTTTCTTTCTTCATTTTTATTTTCATTTTTTGTTTTTTTTTGTTTTGTTAATAAACATCCTACACAGTTATTAATTCATATTAATATGAACCCAAGACGCTTGCTGAATGCTCTGTTCAAACTCTGTTTCTGAATTCCTGAAGAGAATGATTAAATGCTGCACAAGAATGTGTTCGTTCGTTAAACATTTTCTTTTCGTTTCATAGTGAATATGAAGTGAACTTTTGCTTGTAATATTAAGAAAAACAATAACAAAAATGAACGAAAAATTCGAAAATAATTATGAACAAAAAAAAATAAATGAAAGTAATAATGAAAGAAAGAAAACTATGATGAAAAGAAATTTAACAAGAAAATAAATTAAAAAAAGAAACGAAATGAAATGATTTCAAAAAAAAAAGTTTTCTTTTCATTTTTTTCCATTTCAAGTGCAGTGTGCCCACCTGCAGTATGCCTGCCTGAAGGGCTATTAAATTAAATGCCAAATGAATTGTTTAACACTCATACGCTGGTGGTGTATCAAAGCAAAAATATTTTTTTTAGTAATCATAAGCCCACATACAGTAAAATTTGAAGAGAATGCATAATTAATTAAATTTTAATAAAACGTTCGCTGACGTTTTAAATTTCGCATTCGAACTTAAAAAAGTAAAAAACCAATTATCAGAAAAAATTCTATGAAGCTAAGCTGAATTGGTCCTCCTTGCGTTACTTAGAAGAGAAGAAGAGCTAATAATTGCTCTCCTACATAGGAGTTTTAGTTGAATTCATTATTCGTTTACGAGCATAATCAGAAGCCGATTGCTTCTCTATGTTCCTTCAACTAATTCTAGAGAAAAGGCCACTAAGAAGCACTGCCTAAAAAGGGATTTCCATGTAATTGAGGCTCATTAAAGTGGCTATTAATTGATCTCCGGTAATATATGTATACTCACACACTCTTGTCCATATTCGTCTCAAAAATTGTTCACCGCTAAGTATGCCTTGCTGGAAGCCGCCGCAGTAGAGTAGGTACTATGTTGGCTTATTAGACATGAGGCCTTCTGTTCAAACCCCAGGTCAGACAGTCTCCAACAAAATGAAATATGAAAGAATATTCGTCTACGTCCTCTCAGCAGATTTCTGGATAAAAAAAAGTCTGAGACTAGATAAAATTGCCATGCAAAGTTTCTCAAAAATCTGTCGTTCGGAGTCGACTTTAAACTGTAGGTCCCACCACTCATGTATAAAATTAACCAACACAACATAAGTGGTGTAAGAAGCTAGCTTGTAATCCCGACTGAAGGATGTATGTAATACATTCTCTCACACTCTAGTTCAAATTCACCTCAAAGATTTATTACCGATAAGGATGCCTTGTTGGCTAAGAGACTTCACAGACTAAGAAAATACATGCAAGAGCAACATGTTAAGAATTTTTAGAAGGAGTTGCTAAAGAGCGCATAGTAGATACTGAATCATATCTTTGGAAGCCACTAAGAAATTGTAGCCAAACAGAAGGTGGCAAATGAAGTGTCACTATTATATCATTTGGTCAAGAATACATAACACAAATTACGTGAGCAATATCAAAAATTTTAAAGATGGAGTTCAGCTTTCCAGCTAGGGCGTCGCTTGGTGGTTCTAAGCTTCAAACGCATCTACAGAGTTGCACTGATATTTGCAGATTATAACTGCAGGCATCAAAATTAATGGAATGCCTTCGATTTAACTTCTTAAGAGATTAAGAATCACTCAAATTGTGTTTTGACTCTCAGATAATATTGCTTATGACCCATCCTTTGTATCTCCTATCCCAGTTGAATAGAGCACAACGTTCCATGGCATAGACTTTCACTTGGTAGACAACCGCGAGTTTCTTAATGGATTCGAATTATTTCATTCCTGGACCAAACACTTCTATTGCGTTTTAATAACATCTGTATAGCACATAACATTCGATCTTAGCGAAAAATTCATTAATAAAAGTTATGGAGCGGGTTAGAATCATCCTATTGATTTCCGATGGGTAATATTGGTTACAGCACTTACAAATATCATTTAGGTCACGAAATCTTAAAAAATATTTTTAATGACTAAATGAAGGTGAAGTTGCGGAGCAAATTGTATTTAATTTGAAGAACATGCATGGAAATTAAACCTGTAATCCACCACATCCTAACAGTATATAATATAATGGAGGTTATGGTAGTGACCGACTAAAACCATGGTGCAGTGGGAAAATCCTACAAAGTATTCAGCGAAATACTGCAGAGGATATCGTGGAAACTGCCTAAATAATAACACACACAATGAGAGAAAGATCTACAGACAGACAATATATACAGTCAAAGAAAAAACTTTACATACAGTGGTGTATATAATTTTCATGTTTTTTCCCAATAATTTCTACGTTATATTTGTAAATTCGCTTTTTCTTCAAATATTCTTAATTGTAAATGGCTTTAACAACGCTATAACATCTTTTTCAATTTGTCTGCATACAGTGATGTATGTACACTTTTTTCTTTCACTGTAGGTACATAATTGGCCTGACTTCTCATATCATCTATGCTATGTGTGTTTATTTTATCTTTTAGTTGTTTAGTTGTTTGAGAGCGTCGAAGTCGAGTAGGTAGTGTGGCTTATTAGTCGTGAGTCCACGGTTCAAACCCCAAGTCAGACACCTCGAACGAAATGAAATATAAAAAATATTTCTTTGGCGGCTTCCTCTCAGCAGTCTTCTGGCAAAACCTTTGTGAAGAAATAAAATTGCCATGAAAACTTTAACTTTAAACTCTAGGCCCAGCCACTTATGGAATAAAATTAACACTTACAACATAAGTGGTGTGAGAAACTAGGTCGTAATCCTGACTAAAGCGTTGTAACGACCAATTAGTAAGTAAAGTAAGTTGTTTCTGAGCAAGAGATTTGAAAAATCTAGATGAGTTTGTACCAGAAAACTGCTAAGTGGTGGTGCTTCAAAAAGAATTTTTTTCTATGTTATAAAAACTGAAGTTTAAAATTAAAGCTCTAGGTCTAACTTACTATCCTCTTGACTAGCCACACCACGAAATAATACCATGGAATACGGCGTTGGTGATGGAAGTTGATGTACTTGAATTAGGATTAGAACCTTCTTAATACACTTAAGGTTACAAATTTATATGAGCGATCAAAAACTGAGTATCATACATACATACATACATAACTGGTCATTATAACCCTTTAGTCAAGATTCACACCATTTCAGGGGAATTACAGTTTAGAGTCGACTCCGAACGACAGTTTTTTGAGAAACTTTTCATGGCAATTTTATTTACTCACAGAGTTTTCCCAGAAATCTGTCGAGAGGAAGCCGTCGAAGAAATATTTTTTCATATTTTTGTTTTGATGTCTGACCTGGAGTTTGAACCGAGGCCTCACGTCCAATAAACCAATACACTACCTACTAGACTTCGGCGACTGTAAATTGAATATCATAATGAATTTTGTTAAACTTCTTAATTGTTTTCTTAAATATTTCAGTTCCTCTCTCATTAAAACCAGTGGAACTATTCTACTCCGACGACAACTTCAAAGTGTAATGAACTGAATATAAAATGATGAAGTGAATCCTTAAATGAATTAAACAACACAAATCAATGGAAAGAAAATCATAAAATTTTAAACTTATTGACAAAATACGTACATATTTTCAAATATTCTAAAAATTTATTTCTTTTTCAAATAAAAAAAAATTTAAAAACACAAAAAAAATTGAATTTCCTCAACTGAAAGCATACCTGCAAGCAATTTTTAAGGATTCCTATTAAAGTGAGTCAATAAGTATGAAAAGAAAACTAAAATCTATCTGCCGTAATGCATTTCAAATTGCTTCAGAATACATTTCGATTGCAAATATTTTACAAGAAATATGCACAGAAAATACACAACGAGAGGTGTTGTTGCAACTATTCTGTCAACAACTGGCAGTAAATAAAGCCATGAAATACAAACGACTTTAACTACAATATTGTTACGTTTTTACCTTTTAAAAACGTTTAAAATATAGGCTCGCAGATTACAAATAAAATAATAAAATAAATAAAATAATAAAAAAATAAATTTGTATTTAGTTTTAATTAATATTCTTTATTATTCGCACAATTCTGTGTGCCACTGTTCACAACTTGATGTAAACAACAACAATTGCTTTTCTTTGTTATTTCTCTGTTTATACTCTTTGCATAAACAATAACAATTACTAGACAATTATTCGACTGATCTTTGTAACGGAGATCTTCAAACCACGATTACTCTCTTCAAAGAGTGTTGTTTATGGATTTTTGTTTACTTGTTTACCATTTTTTTATGCTGGTGTTTGTTGTTATATTAAGCAGTACAATAATTTGTAAACAGGTTTGTTTACTGCATTGTTTTGTTTTTGTAGCTTTTGTTTATAATTTTAATGTTAAGCGATGTTAAAGCAAAACATCAGTATCTAGATTTTTTTATTTTCTTAACAATATTATTTATCTTGGAAAAGTTTTGCAGCAAACAGTCTGCTACAGCCTTAAGTTTCCATTCTTCTACGCCTAATGCAAAACTTTCTCCCCAATAAATCTATTGAAAGAAAATATTTTTTCTAAAGATTTCAAATTTTAATACTTAATAATCGGTTTTATTGAGTTTGTCTCTCAATGTGGCTGAGTGTATTTCTGTGTGTGTGTGTAAGTCTTTCAAATAAAATCTCATCGCATTTGACTATTTGAATTGCTTCAAGGAGAAGAGTATTTCAAATATTGTCATGCAAATCTTTATCTTTTTGGAAAATATTCTAAAAAAATGTTTACGGAGTATATAAAATATGAAAAATAGTTTAAAACTGCTTTTAGAATTTTCAGTTTCCCCCTTTTTTTCTTTAGTGATTTTATTTGCAAAAAAGTTGTTCAAAAACTATTGAAGATGACAGTTGCCAGTAGAGTATGAAAAGTGAAAGAAATTTTGATGATTATTCACTCGTAATTGCATTTTAATGTTTACGTACATTAGGTTCAATACGATAAACAGGTTAAGAATACAAAATCACAGCATATTTCCACACTGTTATACGCATGCATGACGTGAGAGAACTAACAGTTGAAGAGGGGGATATACATTTCTGACAATGGCAGCTATTGGCCATCAGTAACATACATACATATGTACATACATAATTGTTTATTACAACCCTAGAGTCAGAATTACGACCTAGTTTCTCACACCACTTATGTTATGTGGGTTGATTTAACGCTTGAGTGGCGGGACCTACAGTTTAAAGTCGACTCCGAGCGACAAATTTTTTTAAAAAGTTTTCATGGTATTTGAATTTCAGTCTGAGAACTTTTGCTTCATCTTTCGTTTAGTTGGTGATGTCTGTCGTGGGGTTTGAACCGTGGCGTCATGTCTACTAAGCCAGCACACTACATACTAGACTAAGTCCATCAGTAGCATATTTAATCTAATTGTGCAACCTATGGCCTCAATTACAATGAAACCATTAGGATTTAAGGGAGTCTCCAAACATTTAATTCATAAAAAAAATTTCCTCTTAGGAATAGCAGAAGAAAGGGTATACTTTGATGCTTTTCGCAATTCAGAAGGCTTACTCTTCTCTCGTGCATGAAGCACAAAAATGCTAATTTGTCTGAGCTCAACAATTTATTTCCTCCCTTGAACTGTTAAATGTGTGTCCTCGATCAGAGTGTATGTTCCATGGCAAAAATGATAAAAAAAAATTGTTTTCGCTTCTGTATGGGATGCTAAAGCAATACCGCTTTCTAGCACAATGGTCTTTAAAGCACATTTTTTCGTTAGCTTACCAATATAAATACAAATCCAGAGGTAAGCTAAGGCAGATAAGGCTTCGAACTACCTCTAATTACTACCGTAGCTAACATAACATAGCATAACATAACAGGTCATTACAGTCAGGATTACGACCTAGTCGCGCCACTTATGTTGTGTGTGTTAATTTTATCTATAAGTGAACGACAGATTTTGTGAGAAACTTTTCATCGCAAAATTATTCAGGTTTTGCCTGAAACTGTATGAGAGACAGTCGCCGATGAAATAGTTTTTCATATTTTGTTTTGATGTTTGACCTGGGGTTTGAACCGTGGCCTCACATCTAATACGCCAACACACTACCTAAAAGACTAAGGCGACTATGTCATGGCTTTATATCATGCCTACTAAAATCTGTACCATTAAGTGGGCTTTAAAAATCGCCGTAGTCTAGTAGGTGTTGTCTTATAAGACATGAGCTCGTAGTTCAAATACTTGCTAAGACATTTCCAACAAACGATATCAGCTCTGCGGCTGATAATGCTATCTTTAAAAACAGGGCGCAAAACATTGAGTGTAGATTCGGCTGTGTGGCACGTAGCGCCGGCCTGTTGAAACCAAATATTGCCAATATCCTCCTCTTCAATTTTTGTGAACAAAAATTTGTTCAACATGGCCCGATAACGATCGCCATTGAGAGGTAACAGCCACTCCTTGCTCATTTTCGAAGAAAAATGG
Source organism: Sarcophaga subvicina (assembly GCA_936449025.2). Lineage (NCBI taxonomy): Eukaryota > Metazoa > Arthropoda > Insecta > Diptera > Sarcophagidae > Sarcophaga > Sarcophaga subvicina. The sequence goes on along the minus strand of OW388083.2, from coordinate 99,228,318 downwards.
CCCAATTATGCCTCTGGACCAAAATCCGCACCAAACAGTGGCTCGTTTTGGGTGCGTCGGCTTTTCAATGTATGCGTGTGGGTTTTCTGTGCCCCAAATGCGACAATTTTGCTTGTTTACATACCCGCCAAAATCAAAATGAGCTTCATCTGAAAAGATGATTTTTTTGCCAAAATCGGCATCTTCTGGTGTAGGCTACTGCATGGCCAGCCGATGGTGCCATTTGAATGAAATTATTTTCTATTATTAACCAGAAGGATTGTACTTTCAAATAAAAAAAGAAATTTGAGAAAATATTCAGTAGTTTTTTTTTAAAGCATTTTCAAAAAAAAGGTTATTTTGCGGACCCTTTATAAGAAGATTATTTTCCGCCTTTGTGTCTTGTATTTTGTAAAGTCCTTTTCTATTCAACAACTAGCAGCCAATGTTATTATCAAATGCTGAAAAAAGAATTTAAAAAGCCAAGGCTTTAAAATGTGTAGCAAGAATTTCTTTATTTTACTTCACGAAAATCAAAGCAACTGGTGTCTCTAAGAATACAAAAGTAAGTTACCATAACGCTTTTGATTTTATTAAAGAGTGAAGAGCATACGATTCTTTTTCACCATAGCCTTGGTATTAACCTTGCTTTCTTATTGCTACCAACACTAGTAATTTCCTAGCATTCTCTACATTACTTTACCTATTTTATATGCCAGTAGTTTACACGTGTTCGGAAATAGTTGTTTAAACTCCCAAATTTATATTTCCTTTATAACAATACATGTACACTTTAGTTACTAACTATTTGTGTTGGACACTTCAATTAATACTGAACATATTTATAAAATATTTAAAAGACAAAAATAGAAAAAAAATATTTGAAAATATTGTTGGGTATAAGAATTAATTTCCATCGCTACAATCTCTATTGCATTTGTATAAATTTAATAAATGAACGCATTGTCATTTCGCAAACAAGATTTTTGTATAGAAAATTATGTTTTCGAAAAAGTGCAGGAGTTTCAAGTCACCACCAACCATGTTCATGTTGTGTGTGTCAATTTTATACACGAGTGGCGGACCATACAGTTTAAAGTCGACTCCAAACGACCGATTTTTTGAGAAACTTTTCATAGCAATTGAAGGCATGTGATGACCATCTCTGATGGCAATAAGTTTCCTTTAATTTTTTAGCCTGTTCGGCATCGTTCAGACCTCGTTGTTTGATGTTGTTGGTCGATCTTGTTCTCTTGAGTATTTAGCACTCTCTGCTGTAATACTAAAGTACATACATAATCGGCCATTACAACCCTTCAGTCAAGATTACGGCCTAGCTTCTCACACCATTTATGTTGTGTGTGTTAATTTTATACATGAGTGGTGGGACCTACAGTTTAAAGTCAACTCAGAACGACAGATTTTTGAGAAACTTTTCATAGCAATTTATTTGCTCTCAGAGTTTTTGCCAGAAATCTTCTGAGAGGAAGTCGCCGAAGACATACTTTTTGTATTTTATTTTGATGTCTGGCCTGGGGCTCGAACCCTGGCTTTACGTCTAATAAGGCAACACACTACCTACTAGACTACGACACACTACCTACTAGAATACTAAAGGCATCTCTGTACTGCTATGGTGATGCACTAAAATTTCCCATTATCTTTACTTCACTATATTAACTTCCACATATTCATGTTGCAGATGTTTGACTAGAATGGTCTTCCTATAACTACGAGGCAGCTGTTTTAGAAAACCTGAACATTTTATATGTTGGTTACTTTAGCGATTTTGTTTATATTGTTACGAAAATGAAAAATCAAGATACTAGTGTTTTACTTTTACATCGCTTAACATTAAAATTATAAACAAAAACTACAAAAACAAAACAATGCAGTAAACAAACCTTAAATTAAATAAATTATCGTACTGCTTGATATAACAACAAATACTAGCATAAAGAAACGTAAAGAATTTTAATTCAAACTAAACACAAATTAATTTTTATTTTATTTGCAATCTACAAACTCATATTTCAAACGTTTTTAAAAGGTAAAAACGTAACAATATATTTGTGTGCTTGTCCATACTGATTACAATCATCTGAATGCTGCCCTTGGCTTGTTGAACCTGCTGTATGATATTTCTATGTCGCCATTCATTATTACTAAATATCTTAGACATCAGGACCTATCCTGACTGCTTGGGCATATTGCATTATGTCCTTATTCTAGTGTTTCTTATTATTATTGCTTGGGTGTATTTGAAGTCCATACTATGCGCTAATTTGAGCAGTTCTTCTAAGTTCAATTGTACGTTGAAAATCTTTCTCTTCATTCTAAACGATCTTAATGGCTTCCAGCAACGTATTAATATTAAATGGCTGACTAGCTCCCGTTGTAAACAATTCAGAATAGTACATCCTCCCATATACAGTGAGCTTCGAAAGAAACTGTACATTAAACAAAATATATGCATTAATAAATTACCGTTATTTTAATTTGAAAATTGTTTCATTGCCAGTTTTTAAAATTGAAGCAAAAAATAATTCCAAAATATTGTCAAAATTTTTCGGGCACTCTCCTTAAGTCATAAAAGTTAGGTTTGGTGATTATTAGAATTTTATCCATAGTGTACAGTTTCTTTTGGCGCTCACGGTGAATCGATATCAATTAACATTAGATACAGAATTACTCCATTCTCCACTACAATACGTGTAGTGTAGTGGCTTGAACAGTTTCTAGTTATCCGTCCACTTGCCTGATTATTATTTATTTTACTTTGAAGTCTTGTCTGGATTATGACCGCCAGTATATCACATATGGTGTCATATCTTAGAGAAGATTAACAGGGAAATTGTAAATGGCCTGATTCAAGAGATTTCTTCAGTTATATAAAATAAATTCATATGTACTAAAAAATCGTATTTGAAGTGAATAAAACTGTGAACCTCATAATTTCTGGTCAAACTCAAACAGATGAGAATTTATGCATATACCCTGCATTATTATAATACTAATTAAAGCAAAGAAAAAAGGAAATAAAAACGGAATTCAAAACATATTGATTTTTTCGTACGCAAACACGGAAACACAGCAAGAGGTGTCTGGTGCACACCCAGTTGGAATAAATTTCTCTTCAAATGAAATCGATTAACAAAATCTAAATATTTTAACCCTGGTAACTTTATAACTAATGAGGGAATATATTTTGTCTTAAAATTTAGTATGTTGAGTGCCTACATTACAATGTTTCTATTTTCTTTTGTGAATGTCGTTTACATTTCATTGATTTCAAGTCCACCGCCTAAAACGCATAGTTTGTGAATACGTTTCGAAAGTTCAATTCCCTTTGCAATTTATTTAATTAAATTGTATTAATAAAAACAATATTAAACAAAAGAACCAAAAACAAAAAAATGACCAAAATTAACTGGGTTAAGTGTTAATTTAATTAAGAAAATATGGTGCGGAAGGGGTATAGAAATTGAATGATATTTTGTTTTCTCCTCCCCCACTCTCGTTCAAGTGGTCAAAAAGCTGTTCATATTAATGATACCCAAAGGGAATTCGCCACTTATTTATTTTTATTTCTCATTTAAATTAAAAGGAAACTAAAAATATGCTACACTTACTTGCTGAATAAATCATTTTTTAGTTTTATTTTATCTTTATTTCCTATGAAATTAAATAAAAGATTTGTTTTTTTGTCTTTTGGCTTTAAAGCAATCCGAAGTGAATCTAAGATTGAAATGTTATTCAGAAAACCTAACAAGTTTTAAAGGAACGGTAAAGAGATAAAAAAATAATTTATGGACAAAACGTTCAGTTGATTATCATTGACCGACAGTGCTCGCCATTGACATGGAAGGCTTGGTTCACACAATTGTCCTGCGATTGACTCCGACATCTTAAGCCTTGAGAATTATCCTCATCTTTCTTAAGCAATAGCAGATTCACCTTCATTTCCAACTTTTTATTTGTTTCGGCATGGGTTACTCGCTTGGTAATAGTCGCCGTAGTTTAGTAGGTGGTGTGTTGGCTATTTAGACGTAAAGCCAAGGTACAAACCCAGGTAAGACATCTCTAACGTATTGAAATACGAAAAATATTTCTTCAGAGACTTCCTCTCAACAGATTTCTGGCAAAAACTCTGAGAGTAAATAAAATTGCCATGAAAAAGTTTCTCAAAAATCTGTCGTTCGGAGTCGACGTTAAACTGTAGGGCCCACCACTCAGGTATAAAATTAACACACACAACATGGGTTATAATTACCAATTATGTATGTATGTAAAGAGGAACTGTTTTTTCACAATTTATTACAATTATTCTACTTTCCTATAGTCAGGTTTACAATTTAGCTTCTCATAGCTTTCCTGTTGTGTGTATCAATTTTTCTTCATCAGTGATGGCACTCACTTTCTATTGTCGATTCCAAACGACAGATTTGAGAAACTTTTCTTGGACAAAACTTCTACCAAAATTTAGAGAGTAAATATAACAACCTGTCGTTCGAACTTTAACACGTTCACGCCGGCACGTACCACCGGTGCCTCGCACTAGACTGCCTTATCGGTACCACTGGTGGCCCGCATTAGACTGTCTCATCAGACTGCGTGTACCACCGGCGGTACCCAATTGATCATGCTATTAGGCGATACCTAATACCAAATATTTAGATCTGTAATGCTTCGACTGCCTAAAAAAATACCTGAGTCACGTTCTCTTAAAAGCATTTATTTTTAATAACACTTATAACTAATAATGTGCCCTCGGTAGGCTACAAGCATGAATTAAAACGCTGGCGTGAATGTGTTAAACTGTAGGTTCCGCCACTCATTGAAACCATTAACATACACACACAACATGGATGGTATGAGAAGTTAGGTTGTAATCTTGACTAAAGCGTTATAATGACTAAATTAAGTAAGATTTGAATGTCCATAAAACAGAAAAATTCGGCTTCAATTGATCAATACTTGTACCAAATAAATATCTGTGCAAATACACTTGTATGACCACCTGATAATTTCTCGTTAGTTTAATCTGGACTTATAGTTTCTAAACTGCTAACAACATTCCAAGATGTTCACTGGTCTTAAATTCCCGTCACATTTATAAAACCTTTAAATTCCTTTTCTGTTCTCTAAAAAACTTATGTCTGGCAACTTCGAGAATCTTACTGTTGATTTGTTGTTGTTATTTGTCATTGTAACTTCTTTGAAGTTCTTTCTCTAAAATCGGTTTCTATCTTTACAAAACTCTTTAGATTTTAAGCTATTAAATACTATAAGGATCATGAAGCTTGTACCAGAGGTCAGCTATGAATCGCTTTTTCGCTACTCATAAGTACTCATGAAATTTTGAGTATGAGTGAGTCGTTAGTATTAAAATTCAACTAATCTGATGCAGTCATACTCACTACAACATTGATTTATAAATACAGGTTGCAATGAGTATGAGTACAACGTTGACATCAAACTCATACAATTCAGACTATGTTTGATTTATACATATGAATGAGTAGGCATTCACGTTCATAAATTTGGAAAATACTTGTAATACTCATAAATGATTCGAGTGATTCCAATCATACATCAAAATTTACAGTCTGTTGCTGCATTTGCAAAAAAAAGAAGAAAGAAAAAGACAGCAAGCAGAGCAAACACACAACCTTTTAGTGAGTATTGCAGTATTCGTACGCGAATCATATTTCTTTTGCGATTCTTGTAAATGTTATTAAGTATGAGTACGTTAAGTATGAGTATGTTAAGTATGAGTACGTTAAGTATGAGTATGTTAAGTATGAGTACGTTAAGTATAAGTACGATGAATACTTCAAACTTTGAATATGAGTAGTATGAGTATGAATTTAAAATAAGTATGAATGCGTATAAGTGTCAGAAATTATGAGTATAATTCAATTCTACTCATCGTTTTGAATACTCATTGCTGACCTCTGGTTTGTACCTACAACAAGGAAGGAAATTCAAGGAAAATTTTTCATTCCAAGAGGAAACCCAAGCTTTAGAGTTTATAGCCTTCTTTATAAGTCAACTTTAAAAGGTATATACCCCTACTTAGAGATAAAATTAACGCATACATTACATGGTTGGTGTGAGAAACAAGGCTGAAGTCCTGACTGAAGGGCTGCAATGACCTATTTTTCCCACAGGAAATAATTCCCTTGAAATCCCACCATTATAAGTCGAAATACCGCTCTAAAGTGTTCCTTGTTTAGAGTACTTTAAACAATTTATTCCAGAATGATGTTCAACCTGTAATATATCTTTGTTTTGTTAGGCTACCAATTATTTTTCCATATCCTTAGGCAATAATGTTGTGGTAATAAGGCTGGTTAACTTGTTCAACTACCTCCTTTAACAAACACTCTGTTAAGATGAATAAATTCATAGAATCTATGAATAATTGAGCAATTTTCCTTTCATTGTGTAATAAAAAAAACAGAAATTTCTAAAAATACATCCTTTTTATGCTTTCTATTATAAATAATTTTTCTTATCCTTTTATTTTTCTGCAGCTAGTTCTGGTTCATTAATCAAAAGACTAAAGGATGGAAGGAGCAGGAATAAAAAGGATTTCTCGTATAATTTAGTAAAATAATGTTGAACAGCTTAAGCTGCATAATGGGTTTTTAGCGCTGTTGTTGCAAGTACCGGCGATGCCATATAGCTGTAGAAGATATTAAAATTGCAAATTATTGTAGCATAAGTTAAGCACAATGCAACAAAAAAAATCGAAAATAAAACACTGGCATACCATTAACGAAAAAAGCGAATTCTACACTGAAAAAAAATTGTGAAGAAAATTAAAATTAATTTAAAAAATAAGTTTTGAAAGAAAAGAATTTAAGAAAGTTTTTAAAAACTTTTTTAATTTAATTTTAGTTCAAGAAAAAATTTTTATCACTCTTTAGTATTTTTTCTTCAAGTGTATCTGTGTGGCAATTTAAATAAAGAAACTTTTAAAATAAATGCAGTTTTCCAGATTTGCTTTTTTCTTCTTCATCTTTTTTTCTTTCTTCCTACCATTACCACCATTTTTCTTTTGTTTCAATTTGTTGTTGAACACCGTATAATATGGCTCCAAAGAGAGAAAACGAATGGAAAGAAAAACCATCCAACCCAAGCGAAGGACCAACTTTAAGTGATGCATGCAACTTTAATTAGTACAAAAGGCATTGCCGAGTGTAGCCAAATGCAAAGTTAAAATTAGAGTTAAAACCCAGCAAATACTTGGTATAAATTTGTATGTATTTCTATGCAACATGATTAACTATCCACTGAGTTAAATGAACTAAACGATGAACAAAAACGATGAAGAGAAAAAAGGGTATTTAAATGAACACAGAACTACTGAATTAGAAACAAGAAACCAGAAACAAGTTTAATAAGTTCTTAATAAAATTACAATTCACAAGTAATTCCAAATGTTGTAAACATTATAAGATAAATTAAGACCAGAATTAATAGTAGCAAATGCAAATGGGAATTAAACGAATTACCCATTGAGATGGAATAGCATAGCTTATTAGGGATTTTGTTGCAGGAAAATAATCATAGCAAAAAATACTTCAGCTGGTGGCCTTATCATAGAAAATTAGATGCAAATTTATATGAGATTAACTTTCTTAAATTATGACATCCTTTACACCTTCCTGTATCTCGCAGTGTACTGCTATTTAATTGGTTTCTTGCCTAATATTTACTTAAACAGGATCTTTACACAATGGTGGAATAGCACTGTCACAAAGGATTTTCCTTGTCCTTTATTATTTACTAAAATAAATTTGAAGGAAAGACATTACACGAATATCAAATTAATTTTGAATCATTTTATTGATTTTGTTTTTCGTTGTCCTGATGATTCAGATGAACGGGCCTGAATAGTACGCATTCGAGGAGTTTCTTATCTCACTTCTCGTTGTTCAAGTGGTACAAGCGAACGGGTTTCAGCGGCATACATATACTCGAAGATTTTCCAGTCTCAATGCTCGTCTGATTCTGAGGCTCTTTTCTTCCGTGCTTAAGGTGTAGGTCGACCAATTGCTTGTCATTCATTTTGAATAATTTTCAATGATGCCATCCATCGGAAATTAATCGCACCTACCTCCGCCGACTCATGCGCTACAACTTTGTTAAAGAATGCACTGTTTTAAGTAATTTTCAGTGGCGCCACCTATCGGATATTGGTCATACCAACTTAGAAACCTTCGTCGGCTCATACGTAACAACTTTGGTAAAGATCATAACATGATCAAATGCATAGTTTACGATTCTATAAGGTACACACAAACAAACATTCATTTTTATATGGGTATGTGGGCATGGCACCTCGCCTACTTGAAGTAGCCTATAGTTCATTCCAGACATACAGGAAGGTACTGGTACAATTTCCAGAAAATCGGTCCAGCCGTTTAGCCGCCTATAGACTTCAAACAAACAAACAAACCCCGAAACAAATAAACACACATTCATTTTTATATATAAGATGATAATCAGTGATAATATCTTGAAAAACAGCCGTGACATATTGTCATTGAATAAGCCGCCATATTTTCTTTTAAGGATGCTATTTCCAACGAGAATGAGAATACTCATGCTAGATTTGCTAATATTCTACAACTTGCTCTACAGCCTACAGCAATCACTCTGAATTAATTTACTATGTAGCTACACTTACCTTTTGGCTGCCTAAACTCATCGTATTTACATGACATTCTCTGTACTCAGACGCAAACACAAGAAGAAGTAAGCGGACTTAACGTACATAGGCACTAAACATATGCCAAAGAAGTCACAAAATTTCGGCGGCAATAGGCTGAATGATCATTGTCTAGGAAAGAAAATAAGGGAGTGGCATCTTCATTGAAATCAAACCTCACTTGAGCACGCATAATGGCTTGTTATGGTATCACCTTAAAGGATGCTACAATCCTAACAAGTTCTGACATCTAGTTTCGATAATCAGCAGGGCTTCGCATAAAAACAGAACTTCCACAGAACGAAGGTGAGTGTTAGGCTGACTGCCTGAAATCTTATGATCAATCTGATTTCAAATAAGGATAGCCCCGTAAGAGTCAAACGAGAGAAGTCTGCATTAAATCAGGTACATCACTTGTAAATGTAAGCGTTATTACTACCGGACCAGATTTTTTAAAGTATATAAATCACCAGAATTGAAAACGTTGATCCCATTAGAAGGAGCTTCCCCACTCTAGTTCTACAGCTACAATTGAAGTAATCGCAGTACATTCTTAGCAGGCTGTTTGCCAATTAACTGTCTCTACTATTAGTGTGCCTTACGCAGTCCATGATTGCAGTTTTTTAATTCTATTGAAAACCGTGACACTTTCTGAGAGTAAAATCACAAAGAACTGTCTTTTGGAATGGAATTTAAGCAGTAGGCCCTACCACTCATGTATAAAAATAACACACACAACATAAGTGGTGTAAGAAGCTAGGTCGTAAACCGGACTAAAGGGTTGTCATGACCAATAATGTATATATGTATCAGTATCAGTTTTTTTAATCACGATTAAGTCCAACTCCTATAGCAGACCCAGTACTCATACTTAGAGCAATCTACGATCTTTAGTAGTCACTACAAAAAAAAACGTTGTTAGCTAATATAAATCGACTTCAAATACTTAGGATACCATATGTGCACATTTCCCATTAGGCAGGAAACTAAGAAGGCTTTTAACCAACGACGTTATAGCAGAGTTTGTTTGAAATTTGTCTGTGGCATTTCAAATCAGTTTTTCTAATTATTTCCTCCTCTACTGTACACTTACTTTGTTAGTTATTACAGCTCTTTTGTTAGAACTTCAACCTAGCTTCTCATACTACCCTTGTTATGTGCGTTAATTTTATACACGAGTGGCAAGACCTGCAGTTTGAAGTCGAATCCAAACGACAAGATTTTTGAGAAACAATTTAAGGCAATTTTATTTAGAATTTTTGCCAAAAGACTGTTGAAAACTAATCGCCGAAATAAATATTTTTTACCCACGAACTCTCGTCTAATTAACCAATACACCGCTTACTAATGCAACCTCAACTAGGCTACTACTTCAACTAGGATATGAATTCAACTAGGCTATGACCTCAACTGTTAAGGACCAAATTCACTATTTTCCCAAAATGATTACATCAGGGACAAATATGAACCATTTTTTTCAATAAGTTGATGCCATTTTGAAGACGACGTCCCTATATCTGGCTTATATTAACAAAAAACAGAAAGACAATGGATTTTTAAAAGTTACTATTGAAGCAACGCTTCGTTTTAAACTTTTCTGGCAAAAGGCTAAAAGCATTTTTTAACATGTTCCAAGTTTTGGCAAAATCTCAATACTGAGCTGACTTTGCTGGGGTCGTCAAAGACTTTTTCTCCTACATCTCATCCATCTATACATGGCATGTAAAAAGAAACTGAGGACGATTAATAAATAATTAATCCTTTGCATAAACATAATATTTGTTCCCATGATTATGTGCACTTCAAATCCTTTAGAAAAGAACAATTCAACCAACAACTGTATACCATAAGCCGCTCTCTCCTATTGTTTATGAATGTATTTTTTTATTGTTTTTTTCTGCCATTTTAACCGCATCTATGCGGTGTTTTTGTGGCCATCGTAAAATACGTGTAAATGTATTAGTGACGAGCAAAAGCGTTTCAAACTGTATGGGTTCGTTCTTTCAAGATTTACGAAAACCAACATACATGCATAAGCACAACACCACCCATACATACCAATACACTGATGGCAGATTGCAGCATGAATAATATTGTTTCTACGTGATTATTTTCAAATTGGGTCAATCAAATCATGCGACACATAAAACTGCAGTTTCCGTGAAAATAACGGGAGCCACATAATTATAGAATATACACAAAGCAACGTACACACACAGACTCACACATACATACACAAACAAAATAAACGACCCCCTCCCCTCCACCACATAATTGTAATGATTATTTATTGTGTTGGACAGGGACTTAATGGGAAATGTATCGCAAAATGGTATTCCACTGTAAGAGAGGTATTTTTAGAAATTCAGGTAAATTTAAAGGCAATAATTAAACGTTTACGTATACTACTACATACAAAATGTGAAATATTTTACGTCGTCAAATTTTTTGTTTCCTCTAACTTCAATTTGCGTCGTCACTCGATTTACGTCGCCTTTTTTTGAACCAACTGCAACGTAAATCGACGGAGACTGTAACTTTTTTAAGTTCCTTGTTAAAAACATACTACTTTGTAGTATGAGCAATATGAAATTCAATTTACGTCGTTCCGATTTACGTCGCCTTTTTTTGGAACCAATCGCTACGTAAATCGAGGGATTACTGTATACGGATAAGGCAGGAAAACAGGGTGAATAACTTATTTTCAATTGATAGCTACTTTGCAAGTGGAATATACATTTCAAATGCATAAAGAAGTGTGTGTTGGAGATATCATCGAAATTGTTTATTCGTTTCAAAGGCCTATTGATGCCGTTACGTGTGGAATATAAAATCGTACAAATGTCCTCCTCGGCTTCTATGGATAAAGAGCATCCGAAACCTTCAATTTCCTAAGATTCTGGCACACAAACCACGTTGAATTTAAACGAAGTTTCGTAGATAGTGTGTTGACTTATAAGACGTGAGCCCAGTTCAGACATCTCCAACTAAACGAAATATGAACAAAGGTTTCTGACAAAAACCCTGAGAGTCAAATAAAATTGACATGAAAAGCTTGTCAAAAATCTGTCGTTCGTTGTCGACTGTAGGTCCCGCTACTCCTGTATAAAATTAACACACACAACATAAGTGATGTGAGAAACTAGGTCGTAATCCTGACTGAAGTGTTGTAATGAATAATTATATATGTATGGAGTGAAATCGCTCGTGTAGTATATCCAATGTGCCATAATCTGTATGGCATGCAGCACCATCCTGTTAAACCCACATGCCGTTAACGTCCAGGTCATACAATTCTGGCTAAAAGAAGTTATAAATATTGAGCTAAGTCCTCGCCACAGATATAGAATGCCTGGCCCACACAGTTGTCCTGCGATTGACTACGACATCTTGGGCCTTGAGAATTCTCCTCATCTTTCTTAATCGAGTCTTAAAAAAACTTCATACTTGTAGTACATGGAATTGTCACGATTATTGATAGATTTTGCTAAAAAAATTTAAATACCATTCTTGTGATATGTATCAAATTTCAATTAAAATCACTGGAGGTAATTTTCACAATAGAACTAAAAAGTTTTTGAATTCTGTTGCTAAAAAACTTTATTTTTATTATTTAAAATAATTATTTAAAATTATTTAAATATATTTTCTTTAATGTTCTTACCTTTTAGGCGAACAAAAAATTTAAAGTTTTAAAAATCTTAAAAAAGGATATATGGGCTGCTCTGAAAGTATGATAACTAATCTCAAACTATTTACAAAGTATTATTTCTTACATAAAACTACAAGTTGTGTGGTAAAAGATTTATGAAAATGGTTAAAATTTTCTAACAAAAAATTAAGATAAATAAATAATTTTTTTTTTAGAAAAAAATCATTTTCATTTGAATTTTAAAAAAAAGGCTTTTGGCATGATTATTAAAGGCTGCAAGACTTTCAACTCATTTTTCGAAAAGTCGTAATAGGTGTAAATATATCATTATCAAAGCGAATGATTCTGTTATCTCATACGTACGTAGTTGACCGAAATATTATCATCTGTAATAAAACATAGGACGAAACACATTTGTCAAATGTTTGTTTGTCACGTGAGATAAATATGAGAAGAGCAGTAAGAAACTACTAGATTTTTTCATCCCAAACTACTAAAGGCAGTTTGTTCTGTTCCAAGTAGTACACTATTTGGCGATAAACATCCTGTATTCATGTCTGTTGCTGCCAATACTTTCTTCAGTTCATAAGACGAGCTTCTATTTTCTTCTTCTTCAAAGTCTTTAGCAGCAGGAATATTACATATATAATGAATATATAATCGGTTATTACAACCTTTCGTTATAAATTGGAAATGCCTGACCTGAGGTTTGAACCGTGGTCTGACGTCTAATAAGGTAACACGCTATATACTAGACTACGACTACTTCAATCAATATCAAGAACATATCAAGAATAGAAAATTCAATCTTTTCACTTTCGTCCCACACTGAACTTTCAATTCTTTCTCAAACGCCATAAATAATGTACTATTTACGACAAAATCTTTACAAACGACACCAAAAAATCTCTAGGAAAGTCGTACATATGTAACAAAAATGATACATAAGCCAGAATTATGAAATTTTTGAATTTTGTAACCCTTGTTTGAAATTTTCTTTTTTTATTTCATTTAAAATAATGGCGATAACAATACTAACGAATTCAAAAAATATTAGGCATCCAACTTTTTACGAATTAAAGTTATATCGTGGCAAAAATTGAAATGTATCATTTTTGATACAAAGCTCGATCTACGGTTAAGCCAAACAGGATTCGCCTTCGTTTTCAAAGCTTTATTTGTTTCGGCATGGATTACTCGCTTGTAGTAGTAGTCGCTAGTAGGTAGTGTGTTGGCTTATTAGACGTGAGACCTCTTTTCCAACCTCAAGTAAGACATCTCCAACGAAACGAAATTTGAAAAAATATTTCTACGGCGACTGCCTCTCCGCAGATTTCTGGCAAAACTCTGGGAGTAAATAAAAATAGCACTGAAAAATTTTTCAAAAATCTGTCAATCGAAATCGACCGCCACTCATGTAAGGTTAACACGCACAACATAAGTGGTGTGAGAAACTAGGTTGTAATCCTGCCTAAAGGGTTGTAATAGCCAATTATGTATGGGGTCAAATCGCTAGTACTGTCCTTTTGAAACCACATGTCGTTAACGTCCTGATCATCCACTACATTGATGGACTGTTCTAGACAGTTGTTCTGTGATCGGTATAAGGCATATTAGATTGGCCTTCATTTTCAACGCTTTATTTGTTTCGGCATGGCTTAGTCCGCCTTTGGATTCCGAATGTCCGTGTTCTTAATGATAATGAGTCAGAGTACCCTGCTTACGATTCTATGACGCCTCTTGAGATATGGCTGTTGTTTTGCGTAATTATGTTCTATATTAGCCGTGTATGAGTTCTGTATATCGGAATGGATTTAAGCATGCAATGAATACCGTACAAGGCATTCAACCTCGTCGTGTTTCTCTATGGCGCAGAAGCATTGGCAGCGTTACGCACCGATATAACGGCATTGAGATTTTTCCAGAGAAAAATCTTGCGCAAGGTCTTCGGTCTAGATCGAGTTAGCGATGATTTTTGCAGCAGAATCAATAAAGAAGTATACGACCTTCACAACGATATGGATGTTGCTCAGAGTATTAACACGTAGCGTTTATACTGGCTTGGCCATATCATCACAGGGAGATGGGTATTTAATGCGATAATTAGCAGACTTCAGCGTAGAGGATAACCATGTCATCGTTGGAAGTATCAAATTGAGGAAGCCCTGTCATTGATTGGTAAATATAAATTAGATTTGAAGCCGAGTAGCAAAGACCAATTGCTCGGTGAAGTGTAATACTCCATATTCTCTGTTGAGAATTGAACCCACGACCCCCTTTTTTCTTTCAATTACGATTTTATCTTTGATTTTAAATTTGATTCATTTTTAACTAAGTTTTACGAATTAAAATCTTTACTTCAAAGTCAAGCACGACTATAATTTTCTCAACTGAAATTATTTTCTAACACAAACAAACTTTTCCTACAGGAAACAAAGTTATTCACCGGCAGCATAAGTTTCCTAAGAACAAAAATTTGTAAGTGTACGTGTACATTCACGTATGTACATGACTTCAGTTGAACACTAATAGTAATTTTCATTTATTTTATGGCATATTTTAAGCTCAAGTATCACCGGATGTGTCGAAAGTAATTTATTTCTGTTCTCTTTCCCTAGCTTTTTGCAGTGGAAGTTAGGGAAACAAGAGCTTCTAGGTTTTTTTTTTGGGAAAGGGGGCCTACATTAAATTAATTGGCAAAGGAAATAACAACAGCACGAAATAGACTGAAACTTAATGACATTTTTTTGTATTCGGGAGACAAAATAAATGAAAGAAAGCATATGTGAAGAAGGAAACAAACAAAGGACGTTAAGGAAAAACGAAATAATTACGGGCGTTTTGCTAATCCTTAGAGGGGGAAGAAGAGACTAAGACGACATGTCAAATTAAATGATTTTCAAAACATATACAAAAGTTAACAATTATTGGCGTGTACTGTACAAAGCAGCAGCCTGAGAGAAATGATGGATGCCAGGAACACCAAACTTATTTGCAATTTTTTTTATAATTTTTTTTTTCTCGAACGAATACTAATTGTTTTAAAACTTTTTTGTTTTATTATCTTTTCAATTGTTTTTCTTTCAGTTTTTCTCACCCTCTTTAGCTTGAGCATTTACTAAAGCAATTGAAAAACTTTATTGTTTTTGTTTCAAATTTTTTTTCTTTTTTTTCTGGCTCAGAAAAGACCTTCAAAAAACAACAAAAATTTTGTAATAAATTTTTGGTATTCGAATGGTTAAACGGTAATGGTTAAGACCTTAAGCTAAAAAGTAATAAAACATGTTGTAACAGTTTGTTGTTGGGTTAAGAGAAAAACTATAAAAGGGGGGAAATATGTATTTATATGACCCCCCTCGTAAAACATGTACGTACATGTGAATAAACAATAAAATGTTGCAAAATTTAACAGAGGATAAGTCAGCAGCAATATAGTGAAACATAAAACAAATTCCGTTCCCCTTTTCCCCCTGCTTTAGGGTAAAAGTGTAAGAAAACACGAGTTAACATATTTATTTGACACTTTTATAAGGCCATTTAGTTGTTGTAGCATTTAAGTTGAGACAACATGGCTTTAAGGCAAGCCAGACAAAGAGAATGTTATTCTAAGAAATTTACTTTTTTTCTTAGTTTTTTTTCTATAAAATTAAACATTTCTTAGAGATAAAATTGTAATACAAATACGTTCATATAATCAAGCAATACAATACCAAACAATACAACACAATACAACACAACACAACACAATACAATACAATACAATGCCATGCTATAAGATACACTTTGCAAATGCTCAAGCATTTTATGTGGAAAAGTCTCTTGTAATGCTAAAGCGTAATGCATTTGCCTAACTCTCCCCTCCCCCAACCACAGCAATTTTCATAAAAGCAACAAGAATAGAAATTCGAATGCAGTTTGCTGGCTTTTGTTGCCTTTAAAGTGATCAATTCTAGTAGCATTTGCTGCCTTAACCAGCCACAAATGGTTGTTCGTTAAGGCCAAGGGTATTTTATACTTAATTCAACTGAAACTGGTACGAACTGTATTTAAGAAAACTACAGACAGAAAGAAATTTTATTACCAATAACAAAGAGGCTTAAAGGATAAGCCAAAGTCGTAGTGATGATAATAAAGATTTACACTTTAATTTATGGTTGGTTGATCTGAAAGCCTAATAAAATATACAGTCTTCTGATATGTAATCAATATGTGTGCTAAATCCTTTAATTTTGTGAGAATGCTTGGAGCTTCACTAATAAATTTTCTTGTGTTCTATCAATTATGAAAAGGCCTTCTACAGAATAAAGAATACGAATTACATCCATTGGCAGACAATTACATTCGAAGTTTACACAACATCAAACAGCACAGAGTATAGTATCAGGGAAAATGTGAAAGAGAAGTTATAAATACCAAGAGAATCTGAGAATTTTGTATCATGTTAACTTAACCTTTTAAAATATTTTTTGAAAAGTGGTTTCTTTCCCCTTTCGCAAAATTTATTCAGAAGTACTAACCACTATCCCACAGGGTTTATAACAAATTGAACTAACATCAGAGGAAATACCACACACGCAGCTTATTAAAGGCTCAGATGTATGGCGATTTCAGACTACTGAACTTAAGACTTTTAATAGATAAAAATTTCCAGATTAGCTCTTACTGACTAAAACCATTGTCAGCACCACATAAATTGTTACTCAGCATCACTTTGCGTTCAGCCTTCAGACTGTTGTTCTTTGAATTCACCAGAACTGTGTCAAAATAAAAGTCTTATGAAATTCTTCACAAAGCTCTGGGGTGTGATACAAACCCACCACTAACAGGGGGCTACTTCACTCCGGCACACACTAGTGAACTTGCCGTTCACAGGCTCTATAACTCTCTAATTTAACCTAACTTTCTTCACAAAGCTTCATTTAAAGCTTTATGAACGGCTCCACGGCTTCTCTGATTTTCTTAGACAAGAGTATTGTTTAGTGTCAGGATGGTCACCATTTTCTTTCAGTGCTCATCAAATCTCGTGCATTTAAAAATAACATTAGGGACATTTTGATCAGACACCGCTCCCAAGGTGATATAGAGAAACTAATATTCTATAAGAAACTGGATCAGATTATATCTCACCTCTTCATAACATCTCTTGATACACTTTACAATATCGGAGATTAAGACAGTTTTTCCACCTTCGTTGCCCTTACCTCTACTGTACCTTTCCATCACCATGTGGTGCAATTCAATATGTATTTTTGCCGCCATGTGACTGAGAGAAATTCAGGCTACAACAATAGCAGCTGTCAGCGACAGTCTTTACGTACCCTTAAGCAAGTCAGTCTAAAAATTTAATTTTTCCGAATAAGTTGTCATATTGGCAAACTCTGGGGTAGCTAACCAGGTCAATAATGGTATTTTACTTCTTACCCTGTTGAAGTCAACACACATTTGGCATTTGGATAATAAATTTAAACTTTTCTTACTCTACAGCAGTTACTGAAGCTTTTGAAGTTAAGGCGATCGCCTAGCATTACGTCTAGATAGACGGTTAGGTAGGTTGTTATGATGAAACATAAAGACCCATTGGTCATCATCATCATCGGCATATTGTACCCTCACCAAATATGAGATATCAGTATTATAAATTCCAAAAAAAGACTCGTGTCTTGTACATATTTTCTTATTGCTTCAAAAGTAACGTCAGGGAATGGCCCCTACTCAAGCAGTGCATTCTATTGGAATTAGGAAAATATGTTATGAGAAGAACAACAAAGCAATTAGGACTTGTGGACATTAGATTTGAATCTTTTTATATTATGTGACAGGAAAGACCTCTGCAAGTAAGGAGTCCCACGTATACGTACAGTGCAAGTGGCTAATCGACCACAAAGTGATGTGTCCTGCGAAACAGGCGGGTACTATATAAAAATACACCTTTTTCGGGAACAAGTCTAGACCAAAATCGGTAGTAGTAGCCATAGAATAGTGAAACATAAGCCCCATTGCGACGATGCTCCAATGAATCAATAGAGCAAGAGTAATAGACTAGAGTAATAGTAGGGAGATCAGATGAAGTACAGTATTCCTTGAACCGTCTTAAGTAACCGAAGCGCTTGAATGCTTTTTTCAACACTTGATAAATGTTCTGGTTCCAGCAAACATCACACCCAGTTTTTAAGCTCAGAACATCAAGAGCGTCTGATTTATTAATGCTTACACCACCCATAACTACAGATGAGGCAATATTATTGCCGCACTTGTGCGTTAATAATTTATGGACAGATCATGCGTTCGAAAGCCACGTGTTGGCATACAATGTGTTACATCCTGTCGATATCATACTATAGCCCTTTCATTTATATTCGTTTTTCAAATACATCTTAACAATCTCATAGTTTTTTCGTGCTTGAAGCGAATATCTTGCAATAGGGCCTTAAAATGGTTGGGGTGTGCCAAATTTACCTTCTCCAGTCTTTTGCTTCATTACTTACCCAACTTTGGCATATTATAAGTACCTAAAAGATCGTCAATTCCTTATATAGAACACAGGCGTACCTACCCAAAACAAGACTCTTTAAAAAGACTCTTTTACATTCAACTTGCTTTAGTGGCATTCTAAAAGAATTCAATCTTTAAACATTCTCTTTTTTAAGTTCTCAGTAATGTTTTATATATACAGTGAGAGTCAAAAGAAACTGTACACTATGGTTAAAATTTTAACAATCACCAAACTCAACTTTTACTACTTAAGGAGAGTGCCTGAAAAAATTTGGAAATTTTTTTTGTAATTTTTTTTTTTTTGTTTCAATTTTAAATATTGGTAATGAAACAATTTTAAAATAAAAATTACTGTAATTTATTAATGTAAATTTTCTTTATGTACAGTTTCTTTTAACACGTACTGTAAGTTTGTATATGTATACCTTATATACATATGTACATATATACCATTTTTAGGGATGATAAAACTGTTTAATTCCTTTTCAAAAAATTTTGTCACATTCTAAGACACATTAAGTATCCATTTAAGGTAACATTTAAACTATTTAAACGTAAATCACATCTCAATCTGAATTTCGAAACTGATATTAAAATTTCAAACATACAAGTCAAGTTAAAATATAAGCTTTATTGCTTACATCTTCCCTTCCTCCACCAAAAAAAGACAATTTGACACTTTTGTTTGGCACAACAAAACAATGAAACAGTGACACCGTGACACCTGTTTTCATTGTTGCCACTGTTCAACAGATGCTACAAATATTAGTACTGCTCCTGCTACCATCACCATCACTGACGTTCTCCAAAATAATACAAAAAATTCTTTCAAAACAGAAATTTACAAAACAATGTTTGTTTGGTGATTCTAGTTGATGTTGATGTTGTTCTCGTTGTTATTGTTGTTGTTGTTGTTCTCGTTGTTAATGTTGTTGTTGTTTAAATTCCAAAACCATATTTCAATGTTATACTCTGTATAACAAACATACAGGAACGTTCACGAAAGAAAAAAAGAAGAAAATTCTGTCAGTCATTAAAATTGAATCATAAAAAGATTTGATATGCACAACTATTATCCTTATTTTTCTTTTCTTTTCTTTCCTTTCCATTTCGTTTTTTTTTTTGCTATTTTAATGCTTTTTCTATCCCTTGAAGGAAATAAAACCGACAAAGTTGCTAGCAAAACTAACTGACATTCAGTTTTTCCAAAGAAAAACAAGCAAATGTTTTGCACATACTACAGTTATGGAGATAAAAGAAGAGAAAAAAGAAAACGAAAATATTTAAAAAAATAACACAAACTACAAGATTCTTTCCTTATTTTCCTATTTTTTCTTTCATTTTTTTATTATTCTCAGGGTAAATATTCTGACATTCAAACAAAACATTGTGGAAAGCTTGTTGTACAAACAAAACTAGAAAGAAAGATAAGAATTTGAAAAATCAAATAAAAACAAAAGCAGATAAAAATCATCAGGTTAGATTAGAAAAAAATCTACAGACCCTGACAGGATACGTGTAAAACACTTGAGCTTCAGTTCTCTGCTTTTAAGAGACTTTGGTTGCACAAAACCCGAGAATATAAGGCTTTACTTCGCTGGGTCGACCTGAACATCTTTTTGATTGTGTATGACTTCTCCTATTCTCAAATTGCTTGGCTGATTACTAGAATGAACATCTCGACTCAATTACAATTTTTCAGGGAAAATGGCATAATTTACTCGGTATTTTCTACCACTGCAATCTGGCCAATAACAGCCAGGAACAATACAATAAAGAGCTTTGTAGGTTGGTCTCCATTTGAGCATAGACATACATACATACATACATAATTGGCCATTACAACACTTCAGTCAGGACTACGACCTAGTTTCTCACACCACTTATGTTGTGTGTGTTAATTTTATACATGAGTGGCGGGACCTACGATTTAAAGTCGACTCCGAACGACAGATTTTTGAGAAACTTTTCATGGCAATTTTTTTTTATACTATCAGAGTTTTTACCAGAAATCTGCTGAGAGGAAGTCGCTGAAAAAATATTTTTTCATATTTCGTTTTGATGTCTGACCTGGAGTTTGAACCATGGCCTTACGTCTAATAAGCCAACACACTACCTACTAGACTATAGCGACTTCATTTTAATTACTCAATAATGCTGAAAACGTATCAGAAACAATGTTCCGTCAGGAGTAAGTTGTTACAAAATATTTATTCGCCAACCTATACCTGGTATTAATTTATGTAGAGCCACCGACCTTTATATCTGATGCCTCAATTTATTACCATTTATGAGTAGATTTGTTACTACAAAATAAGTCGATTCCGGTATTTACTGCGTATTCTTAAAAAGCTTCTTCTACATATGAATTCCATATTGGTTCTCTCATTCCAATGACATAAAACAGATATAGGGTGGGCCATCTATCGGTTTGAATTTGAACCATCGGATATTTGGAGTCTGGCAATACTTATGTAATTCTATTCGGTCACAAAATTCAGTATATTACCTCCACTGAATGTAATGAATCGATTTACACTTAAGCAACGATGGGATTTATTGAAAATGTATTTCCAAAACAAAGGCAATTGGTCGGAAATTGCATAAAAATGTCGTACAAAATGTGGTCTCAGAGAAGGACCAACAATGCCCGGTCTACGCGTGTTTATTGCTAAAGTTAGTGAAACTGGTTTCATTGTTGATACGACCAGACGTGAGCGTGCTCGAACAGTGTGACACTCGGAAATATCGAAGCTGTGTATGAGAGTGTGCGTGAGAATTTATTAACATTAACTCGTCATCGTTCTTAAGAATTGAACATTTCACGCACCAGTTTACGTCGAATTTTGCGAAAAGATCTAGGTAGGACACTTTACAAAGTTCGATTGGTTCAAGACTTGAAGTCACATGACTATCGACTTCATTTACGCCACGCTAGATGAACCAACGAGAAACAGCACGATGATGTCAATTTTGCAAAAAAAAAAAATCATCATTTCGGATGAAGTTCATTTTCATCTTAATAAGCAAAATTTCCGTATTTGGGGCTCAGAAAACCTAACACGTGGCCTTACAGAAGCCAATGCACCCATTACGAGTGACTGTTTGGTGCGGCTTTTGAAGCGGAAACATCATTGGCCCATATTTTTTTGAAAATAAGGATGGCACAGCTATTAAAGTCAATGGAAATACCTATCACACCATGATAACCGATTTTTTTTGTACCCGCTCTTCATGGTATTAATGTAAACGATGTTTTGGTTTCAACAGGATATGATTTAATTTGCCACACATTTCATGCCATAATGGATTTATTGCGTCAAATGTTTGATGACCGTTTAATTAACCGAAATAGTGATATCAATTCGCTGACAAGAAGCTGCGATTTAAAACTGTTGGAGTATTTTGAGTGGGCGCCGTTAAAGAAAAGTGTTATGCCGACAAACCAGAGACAATTGCGCATTTGAGGGCTAACATTCGTGAAGCCATAGCCGATATAGGACCACATATATTCAAAAAAGTGCACGAAAATTGTTGTGATCGAATGAAGTACTGCTAGTCCAGCCGTGACAGCCATATGAATGGAACAATATTCCATTTCTAACTGGAACAATTGTACTTCAGAACAAACAAATAAAATTTGACGAAATTTCAAACCGTTTTTGTTTTTAAATTTAAACTTTTAAATCACCCACCCATAGTAACTCTAAACTAGCTTTCTTTACAGTACAAGACTTTGCCTATACTTAGCACTTTGCCCTACATTTGGCATAAATCTGACCAAGGCTTTTGCATCTTTCTTTCAATGGTTATAAGACGGATTCAGGATCACTTGTACGATATTATTTCAAGTTCACTATGCAGATTCTTTGAGAACCTGAAAAGCGTTATTATATTGCAGAAAGTAGTACATGGGTGCCTATCAAGTGTTTGGCAGAAAGTTATCCTTACTGATACCGAGATTTCCGAGCATAAGGAGTTTGGGAAAGGCATTAAAAGATAAAAAATCATATGAATGTATTACCTCACTACCTCAACAATAATAACATTATGGATCTACCTATACTTTATATAGAGAAAGTAGTTTGCAATGGGAGTGTATGTATATCTGTATACATATATCTTACAGACTAGAGTCCTTATGTAAACTAACTTGCGGAGAGACGACGTTCGGAAATGACTTTAAACTGTAAGTCCCGTCATTCATATATAAAATTAACACACACAACATAAATGATATGAGAAGTTAGGTCATAATCCTAACTGAAGGGTTGCAATGTCCAATTATGTATGTACATATGTTATGTATGATACTAGAGATAAGGTATGATGTATGGCGTTAGATTTATTTTGCGCTCTTGTGAAACTTACTGTTATGTGGTGAGTAGACATAATTTAATGTAAACTTTTGCACAATCTGCTATTGTACCGACTGACAATATATTCATTTTGATACTTAGATAATGTAAATTAAGAATTTGTTGTATATACATACATACGTGTGATGGTTGTAGTAATTATTATTGTAACCACCAAACACTCATTGTATTTTACAGGAATTTCTTGATTACTTTTATAAAATTTCTTTAAACTGTCTGACAACTTAAAATACCAATCATTTAATAAAAAAAAGTCTTTTATGAGAAAAAAAAAGAAAAAATTTTAAATAAAAATTCTACAGACATGCATACATAACAACCCAATTGGATAACAGATGTGCTTATGAAAACTTTTTCTTTTGTCTTACCTTTCAAAAGTAAAAAAAAAACAAAAAAAAAGAACAAAAACTCTTTAAAACCAAGACAAGCCATTTAAAACAATCTTTTCAAAAATATTTTTTATTTAAACTGGAAAACTCGAAAGCAAAACACAAAAAGGCCAACTTGTTTAAGACATTAAATTTCTATTGCTTTCTAAGCACATCTATTTATCTGGTTGGGATTTAAATGAAGAGAAAATGCTTGGGACTGGCTTGCATAGGAATTCACTTAAATTACTCTTTTTTCGCAAAAAAGGGAAGAGAAACAAAAATTATTTATTTAAACTTTTACTCTTTATTTTCAATTGTTTATTCATGTTATTTTCCTTATAGTTTTCCATTTGTAAAATACCTTCCGTTGTAGTTGTTATGAACGTTGTTTAATTTCCTAAAAGTCTTTAACTTAACAAAGTCAAAACAATTTAATTTAAATTACAGAATTAGAGAAAGAGAGAGTGAGAAGGAATTGTTTATAGAGAGGCAGCATATGTAGATGACATATTTATGTTTAGAGAGAAATATGTCATAGAGAACATAACTTTTATACTTTTCAACTTGAACTCAGATTAGTTTAAGTACCACAAGCAATAACAAAGTTGCTATAAATCTTAAAAACTTTAAAATATTAAACTTAAACTACGAGGGTAGGCACAAAAATTGCAGGCTTTTCCTTGGCATATACATAGTTACTTTCAGATTTTTTTCAAGAACACAATCGATCCTCTCGATCCCGTCCAAAGAAAATCTTTTTTCGAAATTTTTTCAAGATGCCAATATTGCCGTTTGAATTCGAACTTCTCCTTTATACTGGTAGAGTATTGTCTCATATCTGGTCCGACATCTAACGTTTTTTTTTCTTCAACTA
This sequence comes from Sarcophaga subvicina, assembly GCA_936449025.2. Lineage (NCBI taxonomy): Eukaryota > Metazoa > Arthropoda > Insecta > Diptera > Sarcophagidae > Sarcophaga > Sarcophaga subvicina. The sequence goes on along the minus strand of OW388083.2, from coordinate 99,203,849 downwards.
GTGCTTATTACGTGAATGGTAACACTTAGCTCATGTCTCATTTGACAGATAATTAGTTTTATCCTTCCGCTGAACGAATATGGACCATCGAATGCGTTTTCGCTTCGCTAAGTGGGCCTGAGATCGACTTACAGAAGATGCCGATTTTAGCAAAAAATCATCTTTTCAGATGAAGCTCATTTTGATCTTGGCGGGTAACAAAATTGTCGCATTTGGGGCACAGAAAACCCGCACGCGTACATTGAAAAGCCGGCGCACCCAAAACGAGTCACTGTTTGGTGCGGAATTTGGTCCAGAGGCATAATTGGGCCATTTTTCTTCGAAAATGAGCAAGGAGTGGCCGTTACAGTCAATGGCGATCGTTATCGGGCCATGTTGAACGAATTTTTGTTCACAAAAATTGAAGAGGAGGATATTGGCAACATTTGGTTTCAACAGGACGGCGCTACGTGCCACACAGCCGAAGCTACACTCGATGTTTTGCGCCCTGTTTTTGAAGAGCTGATGTTGTTTGGCCACCTCGGAGCTGCGATTTGACACCGTTGGACTATTATTTGTGGGGTGCCGTCAAAGATAAGTGTTACGCCGACAAGCCAAAGACAATTGACGCTTTAAAGGACAATATTCGTGAAGCCATTGGTGAAATACAGCTGCACACAATCAATACATACATACATACATAATTGGTCATTACAACCCTTCAGTCAGGATTACGACCTAGTTTCTCACACTACTTATGTTGTGTGTGTTAATTTTATACATGAGTGGCGGGACCTACAGTTTAAAGTCGACTCCGAACGACAGATTTTTGAGAAACTTTTCATGGCAATTTTATTTACTCTCAGAGTTTTTGCCAGAAATCTGCTGAGAGGAAGACGCCGAAAAAATACTTTTTGTATTTTATTTTGATGTCTGGCCTGGGGCTCGAACCCTGGCTTTTCGTCTAATAAGCCAACACACTACCTACTAGACCACGGCGACTTCACAATCAATAATGTGCTTAAAAATTGGACCTGTCGTGTAGGCTGCTGCATGGCCAGCCGAGGCAGCCATTTGAATGAAATTATTTTCCATTATTAACTGGAAGGATTGTACTTTCAAATAAAAAAAGAAATTGGACAAAATATTCAGTAGTTTCTTTTTAAAGTATTTTCAAAAAAAAGTTATTTGGCGGACCCTTTAGAACGGGAGCTCATTTCGAACAAAACAAAAAAATATTTATTTCGGAAACTTCCTCTCAGCAGTCTCCTGGCAAACACTTTACCAGTAAATAAAATTGTCATGAAAAGTTTCTCAAAAATTTGTCGATCAAAATCGACTTTAAATTGTAGGTCTACTGTTCGTAGATAAAATTATCACCTTTAGAAAGAGTGATGCATGAAATTAGACTGTAATCCGAACAGAGGGTCTTAATGACCGTACGTGGTAAAGCCAGCAATAAGAGTTCATATAGTTAAATAAGTTAGAAGCTAGTTATTGCAGGGCACGGATATAGGAGAAGTAAATCGAGACGCAACAAAGTTTTACCCAAGATCTTTAGTGTTTTCTATGTTAGATTGTTAGCCGCCGTTGTGTGTCGTGTGTGTGTGTTGCCTTATTAGACGTGAAGTCATGGTTTAATCCCCAGATTAGACATCTCTAACAAAACGAAAACTGAAAAGTTCGCCGATGAAATAGGCGACTTCCTCTCAGAAGATTTCTGTCAAAAACTCTGAGAGTAATAAAATTACCATGATAAGTTTTTCAAAAATCTGTCGTTCGGAGTCGACTTTAAACTGTAGGTCCCATCACTGATAAATAAAATTAACACACACACGACATAAGTGGTGTGAGAAGCTAGGTCGTAATCCTGACTGAAATTTTGTAATGACTAATTATGTATGTATGTGTGATGCAAGAAGTTAGTCTGTAATCCGGACTAAGGGTCTTAATGATCAATAATGAATATGCATCCGTATGAGGTAAACTATAAGCCAACAATAAAGAGGTCGGGACTACAGTTGATGGTTAAAGAAGAGCACGAATCTAGTGAATAACGCTAGGAAAAATCAAAAAAATCAAAACTCAATAAGATTTTACCCAAAATTTTTTGTATTTTCTGTTAGATTTTGAGTCTCCATAGTCTAATAGGTGCTGTGTTGGCTTTATAGACGTGAGGCCACGGTTTAATCCCCAGGTCAGACATCTTCAACACAACGAAATATAAAAAAATTAAGCTTCGGCAACTCTCAGCAGAAACCTGTCGTTCGGAGTCGACTTTAAACTGTTGGCCCCGCCATTCATGTATAAAATTATCACAGACAACATAAGTGCTGTAAGAAGCTAAGTTGTAATCCAGACTGAAGGGTTGTAATTACCCATTTAGGTACGTATGTGTGATGCAAGTAATTCGACTGTAATCCGGGACTAATGACCAACATGTACGTTTGTATATGATAAAATAGAAACTAGCAGTACAGAATTTGAAACTATAGTTGAAGGTTAAAGAATTTAAGAGCAGAGTACAAAGCTATTAAAAATAACACTAGAAATAGTGAATCGAAACGCAATAAAATTTTATCCAAGATTTTTCGAGTTTTCTTTGTCAGATCGGGTAATATAATGGTTTTTGTCTTCATATTTTCTCAGTAATTGCCCTACAAACATACCATAAGTAAATCATGCATTATGTGTCAATAACTCATGTTTATTCCCATCATAACTGTTTACATTTCTCCAGTTTTTTATTCAAATATTCCTTACGATTTTTCTTTTACATTTGCTGGTATTCCAGTCTAATAGAGGATATCGTCATGTTATTTCCCCCAGTTATGACATTTTGATGAAGTTTCTTTTCTCTTTTCCTCTCTCTCTCTCTCTCTCAGAATCTCTATGCATGTATGGTATGTTATCACATGTTGTTGTTGATATGATTGCATGACTTTGATGTGTAATGTAAATTTAAATGCAAATGTAGATGTAAATGTAAATGTAAATGCACAGTAAATGCAGAGTAAATGCTAAAGCCATCATTATTTACATATTGACATGCAAGTCAACATGCGTTTGACAATTTTACATACAAAAAAAAAGAAAAATAAAAGAAAATAAAAGAAAATTGTTAAGCAAAGATTGCTTTTTACTTCCTGTTTGTTTGTTAATGGGAATAAGTTTTATCAGAGTTATTGTCAAATGCAAAAGCAAATATCTCAACACTAAGTGGGCGTTCTAAGGCAACAAGTTGTGGGTTTCATAGTGCACATAAAGCATAAAGATAACAGAATATTATAATAAAATTTTTTGGTAATTACCTTCAAGGCATGTATGCATGCCGAAATATAATTTTTCTTAAAGTATTCTTATCATAAAAAGTTTCATTCTTAATATGGTAACTGTTTGATGGTTGAAAGAGTTTGACTAGAAATTTGAGAAAAAGTGAATCAGTTATTTAGTTATAGGCCTAAACAGCGATTGAAACATCACCATTAATAGAGTTTTTTTTGATTTCTGAGAGTGCAAAGTCCCAACAAAACTTTCCCGCTGTTCTCTCCTATTTTATGACAATTTATTAAAAACGTGTGTGATCTGCCATTGCTTTGATGGAACATCACATCTTTTTTGAGTGTCAATTCTGTCCATTCTAACTAAATTGCTAGTTTCAATCAGTTTTAATGATAAATACAGAGTAGACTGTAAATATAATCCTAATAATTTAATGTAGAGATAATCGTTAACCCAGGCTGAAGTAACACATAGCATAACTTGTGTTGAACTCAATCCTGGCTGCAAAACTTTCCATTGTACGTTAATTCTACTTTATAGCACCTAGCGATCAAGCTTCTATGGGTATCTATTTCCTTCAAATTCCTTACAACTGTTTGTTGATGAATGTTGAGTTCAAGCATTTGTCACGCTGCTTATATGCCCGTCTTAAGACATCAAAACTGTGGAGCACTGTTTTGTCATTCTGGAGTTCCCAGAATTTGGAGGATGACAATATACCAGTTCTCTTAAGGGAACTTGTACAAGATATCGCTCTGAACTGACCTCAGTAGTTGCAACGATCACGGCCGCTAACATTGTCGGGGTTATGATTGCGAGTAGGGAGAATTGGAATTCAGTGAGAATTACGTGGAGCGTATCCTAAGACTGAAGAAGAGAGATTTCGAGGCTATAGAACATGTAGGCACAGGGACCTGGACGAAAGGAATAGTGGAGACACTTAGATGTCTCCTCAACTTTCGACACGCAATCCGGACGCGGATATGAACACGCAGGGGCCAAAGGGCCAAAAGGACTCCACTCCGAAGTAATACTACCGTAGTTCCGGAGTGAGCACGAGTCCACGTGACGAGGGGGGATCTAGTGGGTAAGGGCCCCACACACGGAGGTAGGGACGACTTCCTCTATGGTGCGGTTAGGTACATTTACCCCTCCTCGGCGGGAAAAAAAAAACTTGTACAAGATACAGATTTCCTTAATGATGAGCGCACAACAGGCCTACATGCTGGCTGATATGTGTGCCGATTGGCACGAGACCCCTGGTAGAACTCCTCTCCTTGAGCCTATCAACCTATCGTCTTCTCAATTTCTGTACTTTTTTTTTATCGACTTTTTAAGTAACTGGTCGACTACAGCCAGATGTAACTTTAACAAACACAATTTTCAGCCCAAAAACATGCAAACCAATTCGCCTATGTTTTTCTAGTTACATGTTAGAGGATAGGAGGGTGTGACCCACTTAAACACACATAACAAACAGCCCGTTGTGATACAACTTGAAGCTGTAGACCAGGTTTAAGCGACAAGTTCTGATCAACATTTCTCTACATCAGCACTTTACATTAAAACGGGACTCCATTACAGTTAGCTATAAAACCAGCCTGAAAGTTTAATGTATAGTCGATCCGATAACTCTGTTAGAATATTAATGAGGTAGCTGAGTCAAATTAGAGAACTCTGCTTCGAGCCAACGCAGGAAATTAAAAGTTTTCATACCTATTCATTACCCAATGAGGTACAACGACAAAAATGTCCTTCCAAAGTAAATTGATGGGAATACCTTCTATACAATTTTGACCAGATGATTCTGGCGCTAAAGTCATATTTTTTTAATCTGTGATCTATGAGTATCCAATAAATATTTTGTCTAATACACACGCATATAATCGATCATTCCAACCCTCTAATCTGAAATACGACCTAGTTTCTCAAGTGGCGGGACCTACAACTTCAAGTCAACTCCGATAGAAACTTTTAATGGCAATTATATTTCACTCTGAGAGCTTTTGCCAGAAATCTGCTGAAAGGAAATCGCCGAAGAAATACTTTTTGTATTTTATTTTGATGTCTGGCCTAGGGCTCGAACCCTGGCTTTTCGTCTAATAAGTCAACACACTACCTACTAGACCACGGTAGTAGCATGCTTACATACTTACATATATACATACATAGTTGGTCATTACAACCCTTCAGTCAGGATTAAGACCTTGCTTTACATTAGATACACAATTACTTTTAAAACACCAGGAAACTAAGAACTCATATCAGACACAAAACTACTACATGTGTTAAATAAGGAGGTCGCAATAGATTACAGCCTATTTATATCGAAAGATTTCACTTGACATCTGCAACTGAAGCTGTCGAATAGAATTCCATTTTACATTACACAGGCCCAAAGCAGTGCACCAGTCGTCCTTTCTTTGGATTATGTGTGTGATTCTGAAAATCCTGAGATGTAATAAAGCGGTACTCAAAGGAAATACTATGCCAGGATAACAAGTCACATCACAATTAGTAACGTATGTTGCCGAACAAGTAATCTAGATGGAAGCCAATTAATCTTAACAATGTAAGCCTCTGTAAAGGGGCTAAATAGCACATCATATGTGTATAGTTAACATATTTTGTTAACTTTCTTTCTTTAAATGCAAAAACTAACAAAGTCCCCTTAAAAAAACTTCATTAAAATATTAAAATTTTCCATTAAATGTTGTTTAAGCCAAGAATTCCTATATTAAAGCAAATAAGTGATTAATTTGTAACCCCGACAATTTGGCTTCGAGGCCTATAGACAACACTTGTTCACTTACAAAGCACCACAATCGAACCACACTTTGCGCACACATGCACAATACTTTCAACGACAAACCCTTTAGCAATTGGCAAAAAGAAGAAGAAAGAAAGAAAAATGAATGATGTTTTGAAATCTGTCACCTGAATATCTAAAGTTACAGATTGTTGATACAACAACAACAACAACAACAAATAGAGTATAGAAAAATAAAAATATAAAAACTTTGTTTATATATTCCACCAGTTACAGTGTGATACACAACAACTACTATGTATTGCAGTGGCTTAACTACTTCTTTACTATCCATCCCCGCATCTATAAATAACTGACTGACTGACTGACTAAGTGACCTTTTCAGTGATTCACTGCCATGGCATCATTTTGATAAGAACCGACAAATGTTATGTTATGGTGTTATAAAAAACAATCAAACAACAACAACTATAGCAAAAAAAATAGAAAAAACTGTAACAAAATAGGCAGCAAAAAAAAGAAAATCAAACTAAAAAGAAAAAAAAACTTCATTGACTAACTGATTGACAGGCCAACAATGTTAAACAAAACACACACATACACACACACGCACACTTATACACACTCTTTCACTTTCTCACTTTTTTTTCTATTTTATTATGATACACTGTCACTAAATATGGGTGAGGAGGGCAAAGCATTTCATGGAAAAGATTGTTTTAGTGTTAACAAGTACAACAACAACACCAACAACAACAATAATTCTAACATGTCATAAACACATAAATTTCAAAACAACAACCAGAACAACAACAACAAAATCTATAAAAAGAAACATCAATCACAACTAAAGAGCGGCAAATAAAGTAAAGAAAAATGGCAGAGGGTATCAAAACAGTAAGAAATAAGGGTGGGTCTGGTAGCGATTTATTTCCTATGAAAAGGGTTTGATAAATGGCAGGCCCTTCGGCGGGGAATAAAGCAGTGTATTGAGACGTAGTGTAGTTTTTAAAGCGTCGGTTTTACAAACCAAAGCATTTCAGGTTCAAATGGAACTCGCTCTCTCTTTTTCTGTCTCAGTTTACATTGTTCTTTTTGCAGCTAAGCAGGTAAGTTTATTTCATTGAAAAATAATCAAAGAATTTCAAATCATAAGCACTAATGCAGCAGCATACTATCAACGCTATCGAGAGAAAAGTCCTGCGAAAGATTTTCGTACCAGTGCGAGTTGGCGATGTTTTCCGCGTACGATTCAACAATGAGCTGTACAAGCTCCTTAACGACATGGACGTTGTACAGCGCATTAATACCCAGCGGCTGCGATGGCTCAGCCATGTTGTTTAAGGAAGTCGGCAAAGAGGACACTCTTGTTTGCGTTGGAAGAAACCAAATCGAGAAAGCCCTGTCATCGATTGGTGCGACCAACTGGCGAAGGCTCGCAAGAAACAGAGGCTCCTGAAAGGATGTTTTAAGGCAGGCCGAAATTCTGTAATTGGGTTGTTAATGGGCAATTAAGTAAGTAAAGTAGGAAAGGTAAGTTTAGATCATCGAAAACTAATCACAGATTTTTAAAAAATGTTTCTTAAGAAAGTTACAAGAAATTTTGAGGTCGCTGTAGTCTCGTAGGTAGTGTGTTGGCTTATTAGACGTAAAGCCAGGGTTCGAGCTCCAGGCCAGACATCAAGGCAAAATACAAAAAGTATTTATTTGGCGAGTTCCTCTCAGCAGATTTTTGGCAAAAACTCTGAGAGTAAATAAAATTGCCAAGAAAAAGTTTCTCAAAAATCTGTCGTTCGGAGTCGATTTTAAACTGTAGGTCCCACCACTCATGCATAAAATTAACACACAAAACATAAGTGGTGTGAGAAACAGGACGTTGTACAATGGGTCAATTCAACCTCCGGGTACTGTACTTGTCTTAATTAACAAGTACACGTCCCCTAACATAACCTGAAGGCTGCCCATATTATGTCAAAGAAAATCTTCATCTCGTACTGCATATATTAACCTGACTTTAAAAAAAGAAATCCTAAGTAATTCCTGCAAAAAAATAAATAAAAATTTTGGAACCCTAAATTAAGTTCAGTTAACAATTTACAAATCCTTTAAATCTATTTGGGAAAAAAATAAACACGAAAAAAATGTGGAATCAACAGCAACAATACTTGCCTCAACATATATTTGCCTCAACAATACTTGCCTGTAGCAAATAAGTGTCATTATTTGAACACACTTTTTCTCTTTAATGGCTCCACTTACTGTACAGCAACGCCTAGATGACATCCTCTTCTGCTTTTTCTATTATTTTTTTGCCTTCTTCTTTCTTTTACAATGTGTTTATGACGAAATTTATTTAATTTTTTTATTTCATTTCTATTTCGTTTATCATTTATTTTCTCTTTAAAAAAAAAAAATATAACAACCTTAGCCATACACTCACTTACTCATATTTCAACGACACTCTCTATGGTCGTGTATGTATTGGTATTTTATGCTCTCAACTTTCATATGTGAAGGTATGGGTGTAGATACGTAAAAGACTTCCTTTTAGTTAAACCTACAAGTGTATGTTATTAAGGAAAACAAGACATCTACACATATACCGAGAGAATGAAATACTAAGAATGAGATGAGCGAGTGAGAGAATATAGCAAAACTTATGAAATAATAGACGTACAAACCTGTTTGAAATATTACGACATTTAGTCACAAGACAAATTTGCAAAACAAGCCCTTTAATAGTGAAACATGACGGCGACAACAGCAACAGCAATAATAACATTGCCTGACTGCCATCTTAAATTGCAGTAATAATACAGTAACTGTTACTGTTACAACAAAAACAAAAGAAAAGAATTACAAACATACGAAAAAATGGCTAAAATCACACATAAATACACACACAATAATAATCACATTGAGAAATAACGTCAAATGAGTGTAATTTGCGACGAAAAACAAACAATAATAACAAAAACAATTGTGTGTAAAGTAATACATTTGTACACTGAAAGAAATTTTAAATGAAAATCACCGATCTGGCAAAGATCACAGCTGTTTAATATCTTATATACGAAGTATAATTTATTTAATGAAAGGTTTACTATTTACGAAGGCGTAGTAGTCTAGTAGGCAGTTTGTCGATTTGTTAGACGAAAACTCATGTTTCAATTCCACGACTCAGATATCTCGAAAAAAAATATTTCTTTCGGCAACTTCCTCTCTCAGCTGTCTTCTAGTAAAAACTCTGAGAGTGAAACAAAATTGCCATGAAAAGTTCCTTAAAAAGCTGTCCTTCGGAGTCGCTATTAAATAATAATCCCTATCCCTTATGGAACACACAACATGAGTGGCTTGTAATCCTCATTAAAGGGTTGTAATGATCAATTAAGTTCGTAAATTTTGCTGTTTACGTATACAGATCGTTTTACAACAAAGTTAGGTAGATTGGAGTAGTAGCTTTGAAACCAAAAACTTACTTGAGCGTACATAGCGACCCATTGTGACGCCACGGGTAAGAGCAGTCCCTGTACTAACCAAATTCCACCGAACTTATAGAAGAATTTGGTCAATGCAGAGGCTGCACATTTAAAGCACGACTCTTCTAAGCTGGAAATCAGCCTGAAAGTTTTATGAACGAAGCTATGGCACAATTGCCCATTACAACTTTTTAGTCAGTATTACGACCTAGTTTCTCACACCACTTATGTTACGTTTGTTAATTTTATACATGAGTGGTGGGACCTACAATTTAAAGTCTATTCCGAACGACAGATTTATGAGAAACTCTTCATGGCAACTTTTATTTACTCTCCGAGATTTTGCCAGAATCTGCTGAGAGGAAGTCGCCGAAGAAATATTTTGTCACATTTCGTTTAGTTGGAGATGCCTGACCTAGAGTTTGAACCGCGGCCTCACGTCTAATAAGCCAACACACTACCTACTAGCCTATGGCGACTTCGACTATATCCTTGATATCAATGAATGATAACTCCCTTCAACTGATAAGGAATGAAAACCCAAATAACCTTAACCTTATGGCAAAGTAGCCATAACCTCGCCAGTGGTCTTTCGATGGGTGCTGTAGTCTTTCCGCGTATCTTTCCATAAAGCAATGACCTGTGAGCATGTCCACTGTCATTGAGAAGGCTTTGCGACCAAGGTGGAGTAGTTGGTTGGTACGCCTCCTATCCATCATGGGCCAAGTGAGTTTGGCAATTGAGCAAGATTTCTCATTAGCCCAGGATAGGTTGGTTTAAAACCAAAGAACGTTCAAAAATATGGCGAGTATGACGACTAAAGAATTGGCAAATTTATAAACAAATTTGACGAAAGTGAAAGCGTTACAGATGTAGTCCGGTCTGCACATCATTTTAATTTTCGCACGAGTGAAAATTTTGTTAGGGAAAGTGTAGCGGATAATAAGAATTTGTTAATTCCGTCCATCCCTATAAAGTCCCACACACTTAGCAATTGCAGGCGGCTGACACAAGGTAGTATTCAGGCACTTGAAGTACTAAAAAAGGTCATGACAGATGGGTTCTATTTACGCAATACATTACGCTGGAACTAGGAAAAAAATTATGGATGAACGTTGGGAATGCCATAAAAACTTCTGTATCGGCTCCATGAAAATTAATTTGCATTCTCAGTCGCATATGAGCGGTGTAATCAGCAATGAGATCATATGAAATCAAAGATTTCACTGTCTTGAGAATACTTAGTTACTTACTTAAGAGGTCATTACAACAGAGTTTCTCACACCACCCATGTAGTATGTGTCAATTTAAAGTCAGCATCGAGCGAAAGAAACTCTTCGTCGCAATTTTATTTACTCGAAAATATTTTTCCCAAAATACTGCTGAAAAGAAGTCACCGAAGAAATATTTTTTTCATATTTCATTTTGTTTGAGATGTCTGAGCTAGGATTTGAACCACGGACTCTTGTCTTCTAAGCCAAGAAGCTACCTACTAGGCTACGGCAAATAATGGTTTCTCTATAATTGAGAAATATCGAATATCAGATTGGATTTTCATGCACGGAATTTCAAGAATTTCCAAATTCAAATTACTTTCAACACCCATAGTTATATGAACATGGCCTACAGTAGTCTTCCGACTCTTGAAAATTATAAGAATTCCAGCTAACATCCCTTTAGACTTTCATGCCTAGATCATTAAGACCATCCATACTTATAGATAACATATTTTGAAAGATACTCCAGAGGTTTAACAAAACACACTGGATTCTGTGTGTATTAAAACTCATTATTTTAGTACGATTCCATTCGAAGATTACCCGCAGCCTTTATTCAGTCTTTTGGTCTTATCCTCTAAAAAGTCGAATGCCAATTAACGTCATAAATCTTTCATGAGCTCTCAATTTGAGATCAAACATGTAGTTCCCATAATCTCCCCTTGTTCCTTTCATGTTTTCCATTTGCTTTTAAGGATTAACATTAAGCACGATAGGGTAGGTGTAGTCGCCGTAGTCTAGTAGGTAGTGTATTCACTTATTAGACGTAAAGCCACGGTTCGAGCCCCAGGCCAGACATCAAAACAAAATACAAAAATTATTTCTTCGGCGACTTGCTCCCAGCAGATTTCTGGCAAAAACTCTACGAGTAAATGAAAATTACCATGAAAAGTTTCTCCAAAATCTGTCGTTCGGAGTCGACTTTAAACTGTAGGTCCTGCCATTCATGTATAAAATTAACACACACAACATTAGTGGTGTGAGAAACTAGGTCGTAATCCTGACTGAAGGGTTGTAATGGACCAATTATATATGTATGTATGTACGACAGGGAATATATGTATGTACGACACAGAATATTTGTTCTTCATTCACAATGAAATCTTTCAAATCTGTTGTCGCACATCATAGTCGTCAATTGAAAGTTTTCAGGTATTTGAAGGAAAAGAACCGTGGAGAGAGAACCTTTTGAGAGGCAAGCATAACGCTAGTCGGTATCTCGTTCCTTCGCTGTATAGAAAAACTTTCTGCACTTGCCTCATAGCTGTCTTAGCTCCAATGTCCTACAGGTTTACTCATGTAGAGTATGTGAGCGATTCCCTTTTGTTAAGAAATTGTGGTAGTTGTTGGAATTGAAACAGAAATCTAATATTGCAAGCACGGAAATATTTTCTTTCAGTGTTCGAACTTTAAGGCAGCCAGTCGTTATACATATGAAAAAAAAGTACTTCAAAATATATGAACGCGGCCTTGTACATATAATGCCTAATGTAAGTACCTGGCATTTACCATTGGTTTATACTCCTGGATATTTATTGTTGAATGCATATATAGCAGCTTCATAACTCTGTTATACTTTTTTCTGCCCACTCCCTCTCTCTCTCTCTCTCCCTTCCTCCCTTTATTGAGTACCAGCAAGCAAACAACGAAAAATCCTAGAAAAATTTGTAATAATAACCTGGGAAAAGGAATAAAATTCAGGTCACGTAGTAAAAATTTCATAAACACTTGCACAACTCGGACTGACTGGTAAATTGCAAACAAAACAAAACAAAACAAGACAAAAAAAATAATTCCAACGCAAAACATATAGAAAAGGTTTGTGGGGAATGGTATGGGGAATGTGTTAGCCATGTTATGAGTAAAGTTTATTTGTTACTCAACACAACAGAATAGAAAAAAAGAAAAACAAGAATTGTTTTGGAGGATATTGGTGTTAGTCAGGTTATGATAAATTCCATTTTACTTTTATATTTTCCCATTTTTATCCATTTTATGTTATTCTCTGTTTTTCCTTTTTCCCTTTATTTTTTGCGGTTTTTTTGAAAAACGAATGTGTGTCTGTGTGTTATTTTTTTACGTGCAACAAAAGTTTCAACATGAAAAAGTTTTCGTTTTTTATAGTTGTGGTTGTATTTATAATTCATTTTAACAGCATAGAAAAAAAACAAGTATTTTTAACAGGTGAAAACAAAAATTTTGCATGAAAATTTATTATACACACATACACTCCAAAACCACTGACTGCCACAGCCGTAGCCATAGCCATAGTCCAACAATACAGATATTTTCGCACTTTTCGAATAGAAAACTCTTTGCCACTGAAATGTATACTCAAGCACTCACTCGTGAAGCAGATTATTAAATTATAACGAATTAAAAGGATTTAAATTAACCTGGTTAAACGTAAAACAAACGTAGAAGAGACTAATGTAAACGTATTATTCATTTATGATATGTTTTTAAATTATAAAAACTTTTATTTAATTCCTCATAAAATTTGGTAAAAATGTGGGGATAAAGGCTTTTAAGATGTGGGACGGTAGTGTCAGAGTATGGCTAGAAATCCAAATATTTCATTGTAACAAAGAGAAAAGCATCGTACAGGATCACATTGATTCTGAAGAGAGAACAACATCTTAGTATGGACATGTAGCGACACTTTAATAGCAAATCTAGATTTAGGTTTATGTAGGAGTGGAAGCTCTGATACCACAAAGCGCACTTGAGTCTCTGTACTGACCAAGTTCCACCAAAATCAGGGAAGAGGAAGAAGTTAGTCAGCGCAAGCGCTGCACATCAAAAGCACGACTACCCTACACTGGAAAACCAGCCAGAAAGTTTGAGGAACGAAGCTAAATCTTTGATATCAATAGATAGAAAAAAGAAAAGAAAGAAATGGGGAGCCAAATAACCTGTATCTACACCTAGCAAGAGACGGGCACTGACAAAGAAAGTGGATAACAGTCTCCTCTTCCTCAGCGGATCTGCATCCACGGCAGAAGTCGTTAAACGGGAGCCTCATTCTTTCCGCGTGTCTACCCATAACGCAATGACCTGTAAGTAGGGCCACTGTGGTTGAGATGACGTCACGACCAAGGTCAAGTAAGTGGTTGGTACGCCTTCTATCCACCTAGGGCCAGGTGAGTCTATCGGCGGAGCAGGACTCCTCATTGACCCATGTTAGGTTGGCGTCCCGAAAGAATTTCCGCGTAATATCCAACTTGACCGAGGCAAGTGGCATACCCAATTCAATTGAAGAGGATTCCGGAAGGAGCGCACCAGTGAGACACTGGTGAAGCGCCCAGAAAGAATGTCGAGACAGCGGCGCATTTCCTAACGATCCTAGAGTTATTCACGAAACCCGATGAGATTTTATCGCGGCCTGACTATCACAGAAAAGACCGAGACACAAGTAAAAGGAGCACCCTTGACGAAGATCCATTGAGCGGCCCGAAAAATTGTTCCCAGAGTAGACACCGCTTCCAACCTCATTATCGAGTTTAGCATTAAGATTCCAGTCGTCCCTACTTGGAATCAGAAAGTGGAAACCCCTGTCGAGACAATATTCAGCAGGAAGATAGTCGATGTTCACGGGGGCCACTGGATCAACATCCAGAATAGTGGAGTGACCAGAAGATACAACTTGGCAACGAGAAAGGGTATTAAGTCCAGTCGCAGCAAACTTAGCCGCCTGATTAGAGAGAAGCACAGTAGGAAGCCAGTTGAGCATTGCGAATAAGGCTCTCGTGGGGGTGATGCGTAGAGCGTCAGTTATATAAATGGCCGCAGAGCTTCTGACCTTGTCAAGAAGTCTGACGTTTTGTTGTCCATTCAGAGCAGTCCACCAGAAAGCACCACCGTATAAGAGGTTAGGTTCGATGACTGTAGAATATATCCAAATCACGATCCTTGGGCGAAGACCCCATCTGGTTCCGACCGCTCTACTTCAGCAGTAAACAGCACATGCCGCCTTACGTGCCCTAGCAGCCAGATTTGCCCTTCAGTTGAGCTTAGGATCGAGGATCAGTCGCAGATATTTAACCTCGCGACTCAACGTGAGTCTGGTCCCGCATATGCTAGGAAGGGAGAAGGTCGGAATTTTATATCTCCTCGTGAAAATTATCGTATCGATCTTAGAGGGTCCTAGTACAATTGACAGCGCCAAGTTCAATTTATCCGACAGTATCTGCGTATAAATTCCCGACGCGGCAATGGCAATGTCGTCAGCGTAAGCTATGGCGTCATTGACAGAGTGTTCCAGCCCCCTCAAGAGTGAGTTGGCAGCAAGGTTCCAGAGAAGTGGTGATAGAACATCGCCTTGCGGTGTGCCTCTACAAACCATTCTCTGACAAATCTACAAATTAATCAATAAAATTCAATAAACCCCTGTACCTTATACCATTCATAGAGGTCTTTGCTTTTATGCATAAACAGTTTTCAACCCTATCATCCTAGAATCTGTTATAGTAGCCCAATCATATACTTAATTAGAAAAATTTAATAAATTGAATTGAAACAAAAGCAACTGCAACTCTTATTTACTCTCAAAGTTTTTGCCAGAAATGTGCTGAGAGGAAATCGCCGAAGAAATATTTTTTTCATATTTCGTTTTGATACCTGACCTCGGATACGAACCCGGGTTTAACGTCCAAAAAGCCAACACACTACCTGTTAGACTACGGCGACTTCAAAATTGGAAGTTAGTTACGTTAAAAAAGATTCGTCTAAAAAGTTGATAGGTTGGTGTTATCAATAAAAGCTAATTTAAGAAAATAAATATTTTCTTTTAATAAGGATTTAACTACCAAAAGTAAGCAATTTCTTACATTTCATTCAAATTGAATTCACAGGAAACAATTGCTACAAAATATAAAAATTTAGTAATATTTTCCAAGGAAAACATTTATCATTTACTGTTGAAAACAAACATCATTATTTACGTGATCAATTAAATTTTATTTGGCTTTTTGGCTTGCTTTAATTGTTGCTAAAAATATCGAAAACAGTTAAAAATAGAAACAAAAAATAAAAATAAAAATAAAATTGAAAAAACAATAATCATGCATCACTTTAGGATGGCCACAAAAATAAATTTCATTTCTTTTCTTTTTTTCTGTTCAGCAATAACTGACAGCAATAACTGTTCATAGTGGCTGTTACATTGCATGTTTTGAGCACGTTCAATTGTACATGAAAAGTTACGAGTGTCATGTCAAAAAATTTATTGTAAATTAAGTTTCAAGTGCAAAAGAGTAACGTTTTCTTAATGAAGACACATTTTTTTTTTTTTTGTAATTTTGGCTGCTGTTAACGACCACTTTTACATTTGAAATCAATTTGTATGTAATTAGGTAGGTTGGGTTTTATTGTTTTCATAAAGAGAAGGAGCGAAATTGGAATGTTGTGGTGACTTTATGAAAGGAATGTTTTCTTAAAAATAACTATGAAAAGTATCAAATAATGTCAGGGTAAATTAAATTAATTTTGTAATCAAATAACATAAAAATTAATTTACCATAGTTTAGTATTAATCTGAACATTTAAAATTAAATTATTGGGTTGTTCGGAAAGTAATTTCGTTTTTTCTTAACAGAGGATTTAAATGTATTTTTTTGTACCCAATTTTTTTACACTTAAGCCGTAGAATGTTTATATGCTTTGAGAGCTCATATAGCAATGCTTGTGTGTGAAAAAATCCAATTAACTCTACGCAGTAGTGTGTTGCCCTTTTAAATATGGAGAGCAATAAGCGTATCTTACTGTTTTAGTACAAAAAGGGTAAAAATGCTGTTCAAGCCAGAAACAAATTGGCCAATGTGTGTGGAGATGGTGTGTTGACAGTACGCCAGAGCCAGAACTACTTACTTACTTACTTAAGTGGACATAACAACCCGTTTAACGGATTTCGGCCTGCAGCAACACATCCTTCCAGGCGCCTCTGCTTCTTGCGCGCCTATGCCAGTTGGTCACACCAATCGATAACAGGGCTTCGTCGATTTGGTCCTTCCAAAGGATACAAGGTCGTCCTCTTCGCCGACTTCCGCAGATTCCCGCATCAAATACCCGTCTCGCTGGAACATCCTCCTCCATTCGAACGACGTGGTGCAGCTGCTGGATATTAATACGCTGTCAATGTCGTTGAGGAGCTCATACAGCTCACTGTTGGATCGGATACGGAAATCATCGCCAACTCGCACTTAACCGAAGATCTTAAGTAGGACTTTTCTCTCGAACACTCTCAAGGCTGCTGCATCAGTTCTTAATAGGGTGCATGCCTCTGCGCCATAAAGAAGCACGGGTAGGATGAGCGTCTTGTAGAGTGTTAGGTTTGTCGTACGAGAGAGGTCTCTGCTACTCAATTGCCTATTGAGACCATAGTAGCACCTGTTGGCAAAAGTGATCCTGCGCTTGACCCCAGACTGACATCATTTTTGGTGGTAACGGCGGAGCCAAGATAAATAAATTGCCTGACTGTTTCAAAAGTATAGCTATCGGCCGTAATCTGAGAATCAATACGCCGCACGTCTCTACTTGTCGATAACATATACTTTGACTGTATGAAAAGTATAGTTATCGGCCGTAATCTGTAGATAACATATACTTTGTTTTGCTCTCATTTACTGCCAAACCCATCTTAGTAGACTCCCGTTCAATAGCACTAAAGGCATCAGTAACATCTCGCTTGGTATGCCCTATGCTGTCGATGTCGTCAGCGTACTCAAGCAACTGAACACTTTTTTGGAAAATAGTGCCACTGCGTTGCACTCCCGCCTTTCGCAGAACACTCTCCATGACGAAGTTGAAGAGGTCGCATGATAAGGGGTGGTCTGAAACCTCGCACGGTGTCAAAAGGTTCGGAGAGGTCCATTCCTACCTTGACGGAGCTGCAGGAATTGCTCAACGTCATTCTGCATAGCCTTATCAGCTTCGCAGTTATACCGAGCTCAGACATTGCGGCAAAAACACGACTTCTGGTTCGTGGGTCTTTTCCAGAATTTGGCGTAGTGTGAAGATCTGGTCGATGGTGGACTTGCCAGGTCTGAAGCCGCACTGATAAGGTCCAATCAATGTTTTGACGAGTGGCTTCAGTCGTTCACACAATACGCTTGTAAGAACCTTATATGCGATAGGGAGAAGGCTTATACCCCTGTAGTTGCCGCATATCGTAGGGTCTCCCTTTTTCAGGACAGGACAGAGGACGCAGAGCCAGAACTGGTTTCAGAAATTTTGATGTCGAAGATGCAACACGTTTGGGAAGGCCGTTTGAAGCAGTTTATGACCACTTGATTGATATTATAAGAAAACTGTCTTTCATTTCCACAAAGAAAAACAAAATTACTTTCCAAACATCCTTAAGACCTGTCTTAAGAAAGAAAAACATTTGCATTTAAAAATAACTCCTCAAATATTTTTGCGAAAAATTTCAATTAATTTCGTTTATAGTCTAGACAAGTTTTATTTTGCGCTGTAAATAATATTTCCATTGATTATCGGAAAATGTTTTGGCCTTTTGCGTTAGATATTATTTTTAATCATATTTTTGACACAATCTTTAAATATACCCATAATAAGAGTAAAAATAATAACATAAAATAATTACTTTGCTATAAATAGTATGTAATACGACAACAATTACGTTTCAGAAATTAAAAATAAAATGAGACGAATTCATTTATAAATAAATAGAATACGTAAGAATAAAGCGCTAAAAATGAAAACTATTTGGGGAGTCATAGATTTAATTCATCATTTAACTGAGTAATTTTTTTAACATTTGAGTTTAGAAGTTTAGAGTTTCTGTATTAAAAGTATACGACTTCCACCCATTTCTGAAGAGTAATGTGCGATGGATGGAGAAACTGTACATTAAAAAAATACATTAATTAATTACCGTTATTTTTATTTTAAAATTGTTTCATTGTCAGTTTTTAAAATTGAAACAAAAAAAATTTCTAAAAATTTCAAAATATTGTCAAATTTTGTTTCCTTAAATGGGGAAAGTTGAGTTTGATTGTTGCAATTTTATCCATAGTGTACAGTTTCTTTTGACGCTCACTGTATAAGACTACAGCGCTAAAAATAAGACTTATTTGGTCTTATCATCTAATCGAGTAATTATTTCAAACATTTGGGTTTAGAACTAAGCCAATAACCATCTGCTGTATCTGATTTCAACCCCTTTCTGAAGAGTCATGTGCCATGGATATACATACAGACACAAATAAGTAGTCATGGCAACCTTTCAGACCGGACTACAACCTAGCTTCTCACATCACTTATGTTGTGTGTGTTAATTTTATACATGAGCGCGGGACCTATAGTTTAAAGTCGACTGCGAACACCAGATTTTTTTGAGATCCTTTTCATGGCAATTTTATTTCACTCTCAGAATTTTGTCTGACCTGGGGGTGTGAACCGTGGCCTCCGGTGTAATAAACTTACATACTACCTACTAGACTACGGCGACTTCAATGCGATGAATATAGTTTCAAAAAGAGTTTAAAACATTTTCAAGTGTGGAAGCCTGAATTTGAAATTTTGAACGCGACTTTTTGCATTTGAAATTGATGGTGCACAGTTTCCAAAAAAAAAAATAATTCTTAATCAGCACATGAACTTAACTCGTTTTCTTTTTTAGCTCAAATTCCACAGTTGTCGGCTATCAATATAATTGTTTTCCTTAAAAACTATAAAAAATTCTTGAACTCAAATGATTAGCAAACATACTGCCTGCCGTTCCAAACCTGTATACCAATAGTAAAAATTCGAATAGTAAAAAATCGAAGAGTGCACCAAAACACGACTAACCTTTTTATCTGTCAAAAACAAACTGACAATCCAAAATGGCTGATATTGTCAACATATATAACAGACATGTTGACCAACATTACAGGAAAAATGCGAAAATCGTACATACGTAACTCACGAAATTTGAAAATAACGGTCATTTTTTGATCACACCTCGTATTCAATGTGTTTATTTGCTACTCACAAAGGCCTTAAAATTTTGAAGTTCATTACGATGACAAAAGCATTGTGAACTACAATGTCATCAATCTCTTTCAACATCATAACAATAGATTCCCTTTTTATTAGAAACGAATACATTTTGTAATTTATTTACTCTTTCTATTCTTTAACAATTTTAAAATATAAATTCAGTGCAAAGAAGAAGGTTTACTTAAAAGCATAAATCAATGAATATAAACATCAAAAGCAAATTTATGACCATAATTTATAGTCGAAAAGGATAATTTGAAATCAAATTTATTAAGTTTGTTACATTTGATAATATATACATAATTGGTCATTACAGGACTTCAGACAGGATTATGGCCTAGCTTCTCACAGTACTTATGTTGTCTGTGTTAATTTTATCTTATAAGTGGCGGTACCTACAGGTTAAGGTTTACTTTGAAGGGCAGATTTTTGGAGAAACTTTTCTTGGCAATATTATTTATTCTCAGAGTTTTTGCCAGAAATCTGCTAAGAGGAAGTCACCGCAGAAATATTTTTTTTCGTTTAGTTGGAGATGTCTGACCTGGGGCTTGAACCGCGGTCTCATGTCCAACGAGCCAACACACTATCTACTAGACTAAGGGCCATTATTACAACTTCCTGTAAAGTTAGGTTTAGTTAAAGGTAACTTTAAAGTCACCTTTAACTTCTTTTCGTTATTACAAGCTACACATAAAATAAAGTTAACTTTTTCAAAAATATGGCAGTGCCGGAGCAATGTCGATAACACTGCTCAAATTAAACAAGTTTTATTTAAACGCAGTGGCAACGACGGGCTTCGTTTTTGTTGTATTCGTTTACTTTGTTTATATTCGAAGTGGACATATTGAAAATAATATATAATATGGCAAGTTCAAACATAAAGTTAACTTTAAAAGTTAAAGGTAGGATGATCCTCCCTTTAGCTTAACGCTCACTCCTACCTTATTGTTCATTTATAATAATGAAAAACAAATTATCTGCTCTTTAAAATCCTCCCTTTAGTTAGTTAATAATGGCCCTAGGTATGTATGCGTGCAGTCTTGGCAATGAATATCAAAGAAGACAGTAAGATATTCGAAAACCATTATGTTGTCCAATATGAACCATAAGTTACCTTTCACAGAACCTCGTTATAGCTACCAGAGAAGGAAAAAGTATTTTGAAAGGAATTCAGATTTCAGATGGCCTTAATGAGTTAATGAGCCTCTTCATACATGACGGATTTCATTATTCACAGTCAAACTAGCATACAACTGACGTATCATCAGTCGTAATACAGATAAGTTAATATAAAAGGCGATTTGCGCTAAACGATATAAAATCACTAGGCAGACTTAATTTCTTCTCCGATTATCAAAGAATAAATAACTTCAGCATACTCTACCCCAGTAATCAGCCTTATAAAGTCATCAAAACAATGGAAGTTTGGCGTGGAAGATTCCTTAGAAATAGTACCATTAGAAGCTTATCTTCATCCAGCTTCAGTTTAGTCAAGACATGCACTTTGCCTCGGGATAACATTTTATTTTTTAATTCAAATTATAAGTCGCCGTGGTCTAGTAAGTAGTGTGTTGGCTTATTAGACGAAAAGCCAGGGTTCAAATCCCAGGCCAGACATCAAAACAAAAATACAAAAAGTATTTTTCGGCGACTTCCTCTCAGCAGACTTCTGGCTAAAATTCGGAGAGTAAAACAAAATTTCCATGAAAAGTTTCTCAAAAATCTATCGTTCGGAGTCGACTTTAAACTGTAGGTCCCGCCACTGATGTATAAAATTAACATAAGTGGTGTGTGAAAATACGTCGTAATCCTGACTGAAGGGTTGTAATGACCAATTATGTATGTATGTATGTATGTAATTCAAATTATAATGCAAAAAAATAGATTACGGCAGCGTACTCCACCCCAGTAGTCAGGCTTATAAAGCAGTGATGCTCAAAATCCAAATTTCCTATCACATGTGATAGGCAAAGAAAATTCTGCTGACGCTGCGTTGACACACCTACACTATAAGCTTACTTGTGTGGTTTCTTATAATCATCGTGTGTTTATTGGTTTGTTTGTTGTTTTGTGTTGAACTCAGAGAACAAAATCAATTCAGTTGATGTTTAGCACTTGATGAGGTAAGACCTCGCTACGCGACTTTTCTGAATGATTTTTTGTTTTTTGCAAATACACGCAGCAAAATTTTTGATGAAAATTGGGAATATGATTTCTTTTTTATAGAGAATATGGATGGTAATGCACAATGTATTGTGTGTTATCGCTATTTATGTCGCAATTCTTTTTTTATATAAAAAGACATTACGAGGCTAGCCATGGATTTTTCGACAACATTAAAGGGATGATAGGACTTTAAAATTATTGCAATTAAGAGCAGAATTTTTTTAAAATTCATGGTTGACGAAACGGACGTACCAAATTACAACAATTTACCATATAAGAACGATAAATTGTCGTTGCCTTTTAAAAAGGCATCATATATAGTTGCTTTGGCTTTAGCAAAGCTGTGCCGTCCATTCGATGACGGAAATTTCTTTTTGAATTTGACGATAGACGTATTGATACATACATACATCAATATATTCATCAGTACATACATACACACATACATCAATATATTCATCAATACATACATACATCAATATATTCATCAATACATACATACATGCATACATACATACATACATACATAAGTTCATTATGTGCATGCACGCAACACAATAAACCTATTTTTTTTTATTTTTTTATTTTCCCAGTGTACGATTCTCAAAAATTAAGTTGAATTTTGTTCTCCGCTGCTTTACCAACACAACCAAAACTATGATAGTATGTGTTTGAGCACCACTGTTATAAAGTCATCAAAATAATCATCAAAATAATCATCATCAAATGAAGTTTTGGCGTGGAAGATCCAGCTTCAGTTTAGTCAAGACATGCACCTTGTCCCGGGATAACATTTTATTTTTTTAATTCAAGTTAAAATGCAAAGAATAAATAACTTCAGCATACTCCACGTCAGTAGTCAGGCTTATAAAGTCATCAAAACATAAAAAGTTTTGGCGTGAAAGATCCCTTCGAAACAGCACCATTAGAAGGTTATCCTCATCCAGCTTCAGTTTAGTCAAGACATGCACCTCGCCAGCGGTATAAAATTTTATTTTTTTTAATTGAAATTAAAATGCAATTGTAGAAGTGTGTTGGCTTATTAGATGTGAGACCACAGTTCATATTCAGGCTCAAAACATTAACAAATATTTCGGCGACTATTTCTCAGCAGCAGATTTCTGGCAAAAACTCTGAGAGTAAAAAAAAACTGCCATGAACAAGTTTCCCAGAAATCTGTCATTCGAAGTCCGCTTTAAACTATAGCTGCCGCCACTCATGTATAGAATTAACATACGTAACATAAGTGGTATGAGAGACTAGGTTGTAATCCTGAGTGAAGGGTTGTACTGACCAATTATGTATGTACGTATGGATACTCCACTTGGCAATCCGGTTTCTTTTTTGACGATAAGGCTATGCATTGGTGTCTAACTATGCCAGGAGATTCAGTTTACATAGAATGGCAACAGTAAGAAAGAAAACTATCATTAATTCGCTAGGTAGACTAAATTCTCGACTAGAACAACGAAATAGTGCACTCTTGGCCTTTGTTATAATGAAGAATATCTTCAGTGTTCCGGTATATGAATGATAAATGTGCTCAGTTGACTGTATTAGGGCATCACAATGGGACTGGGAAATACGAAAAATAATTTTTTTTTATATTGACATGCGTACCCAAAGAGATTTGCGATAATTGACACTTTCTTCGGTAATGATATTCAAAACAGTGCACTGATATTTATCGATAATCTGACATAATTTATCGTTCAAGTGTTTTGTTTGTTTAAGATTACATTGCATAGCATAGCAGTCAATCTAATGCCAATAAAATAAAATTTATTGAAACTTAAAAACCATTCATTTTGAAAGCCAATTCTATCAGGACCTTTTCCTTAACAAATGCTGTTTGATTTGAAGGCACAGAAATATTTTAACGCCTCCCCTACGATTGTTTAATATTTTAACAAATTTATCGATTTTCTTATGTGTTTAATTTAAAATAATAAAAAGGTATTTTCTATCGCTATTGCCATAATAAAAGTTTTCTTTGCCTTTTTTCCTTTTGTTGCCTTTTGTAAATTCTTCAATAAACTTAAATCAATAGTAGAAGCCTAAACAAGTAATCGATTTATTTGCTACAGAAATTTTACCAATTCATGCATCAGTTGGTTTTAAATTGAAGTGAACTTTTTTTTCATTTCTTCTTGAAATGTATTCAGGTATTCAGGGTTTAATGTCACAGACACAAAATATCACATGTGTGAAGGCATGATAGACATTGTTCATGTCAAATATGGTGGAGTAGAGTGTGTTAAATTTCCTTTTTTTATCGTTTTGCACATGATTCCCTTTTTTTATTCACTTACCAGTAGCACATGGCATAAAGCAATACCAGTTCAATGAAAAGAAAAACAATCTAATTTATGGACATAGCAGGCCATTTCTTTTTTTTTTCGATTTTTATTTTCCTTTAAAGGTTTTTCAAATAAAATTTATTTTTTATATTTTTTTAAAGGAATACTTTATATTAAGTTAATGGAAAATTAGTAATTTTGTTTAGTTAACAATAAATTATTTATAATGTGATAAAAGCAAAATTTATGTTCGTATTTATCGTAGTATTTAAAGGAAGTCATTAAATATTGAAATATTGCCCCGCACTTCATACTCTATTCGAATCACAAATTAAAAGTTGTGATGATAAACAGTTGCGATAGACTTTTAAAGAAACATTATTAATTGTATACGACTCATTTAGACGAGATTTATTTCTTTTTTTTTAATAAAATGAATTAGAATTAGAAACATTTTTGAAAATGTATTCCTATTTTTTTAAAGGCCTTTTTAAGCTAAGAGATGGGCACAAGGTATGAAGTCGCCGTAGTCTAGTAGGTAGAGTGTTGGCTTACTAAACGTAATGCCACGGTTCAAACCCCAGGTCAGACTTCAAAACGAAATATAAAAAATTATTTCTTCGGCGACTTCCTCTCAACAGATTTCTGGCATCTGCCGCCACTCATGTATAAAATTAACGCACACAACATAAGTGGTGTGAAAAACTAGGTCGTAATCCTGACTGAAGGGTTGTAATGACCAATTATGTATGTATGGGCACAATTCTCTTTAATAGTATACCCAATCCAACAATCGAATTTCTTTTCATAGGCAGCCTTGTTCAAAATCCACTACAGCTGGCAACCCTATCATTCTAGAATCTTTCATCAAACACCGGAACAAAAAAGGGAAACCGAATAAGAGTAAGTTTTTTGAAGAATACTATAGATCACAATATATTAGACACTGTAGTCCAGTTGATAATGTTTTGGCTTATTAGGCGTGTTTCGAACAAAACGAAATTTAAAAAAATTTCCTCGGCAACTCAGAAGTCTTCTAGGGAAGCCTCTAGAAGTAAACATAAATGTCATGAAAAGTTTTCCAAAAACCTAACATTCAGAGTCGACTCTAAGCTGTATGTCCCTCCTCTTATGGATAAAATTAAAACACTCAACATGGGTAGTGTGAGAGCTTAGGTCGTAACCCTGATTAAACGGCTGTAGTAGTAAGTAAACCCCTTTTGTGCATCCCTTGCGCTGACCAACTTCTTCCTCTTCCCTGATTTTGGTAGAACTTGGTCAGTACAGAGACTGCGTTAACCTGTGGCGTCAAAACGGGCCTCTATTCGTGCTCAAGTGAGCTAAACCTAAACCTAAACCTAAAGTAAACACCAGAGCCATTGTAATTTTCCGAATTGAATACAAGTTTTGTAGACAAATCCTCTTGTTTTTCAAAATAAACTTTATTGAACTGTGAACATTTTATTTAACGTTTCTTTAACTTTTTATAAATAGGATTTGTCGGTGACATCCAACATCAAATTAAGTCTCTTTACCTTAAGCAAGCTATTGCTACACTCTGTTGGACACGCATAAATAAGAAGACGACCTTAAATCACATGGCCATTCAGTGCAAATTAGCGATTCTCACGGTTTAATATGCTTTAGGTAAGCGTGTCGAAAGGCTTTGCATTTTGGCAAATGACATCTGTAGGAGCTGTGAGCCTAAGGAGGAAAAAGAGACTGTTTCTCACCTCATGTGCCAGTGTAGTCCATTCATCTATTTCAACATGCTTTCTCCATCTCCGACAGAGAGTAGATTAAGAACAGCTTACTCCTCTTTCTCGTCTCTAAAGCTTTTGTCATTTTTATATGCAGATGATATAGTCTTCATGGTTAAGGGAGAATTTGAGGAAACACTCTGAGACATTATCTAAATAGATTTCGCTACCCAACTATATTCTCCATGTACTGTCAAACCAGTATATTTTTATAACCGGCAATTCATTTCTAAGTCATGTTTTTTTCTAATACACTTGGTAAGCTCTTTAGTATATTAAAGGCTTAAATTTTCGTTGAATGTGACACAGGCAATAATGGGAACCCCATTCTTGATATTCTTGATGGAACTGTCTGAATTTTTGATAAGAAACCCCTGGTTTGAAAGTAAGTTTAGGTGGCTTGTACCAAAGGCTTTTTCCTAATGGTGTGTTGCCTTCTAATTTAATGGAATGTGGTTGAAGCCTTTGTCATAAAAAAGACAGAGATTTTTGGCTTTTCATTTTCTAACATACTTGACCATGCGCTCACATATAAAAAGATTGCTGAAATAGGAAGATTTATTTTGGACTCGGGTTAGTTTCCTCTCGAGAATGTTTGATCTCCAGGTTGAATGATGATTGTGGTATCAACATAGGACTAAATCCTGACCGAAGTGGAACTTATACTTCTAAGGGGATTCGCCATCTTATGTAACCGAACATAGAGCCAATGATTTAGACATACTTACATGACTGGTCTATACAACACTTCAATCAGAATTACGACCTAGTTTCTAACACCACTTATGTTGTGTGTGTTAATTTTATACATGAGTGGCGGGACCTACAGTTTAAAGTCGACTCCGAACGACAGATTTTTGAGAAACTTTTCATGGCAATTTTATTTACTCTTAGAGTTTTTGCCAGACATCTGCTGAGAGGAAGTCGCCGAAGAAATACTTTATGTATTTTATTTTGATGTCTGGGGCCTGGGGCTCGAACCCTGGCTTTTAGTCTAATAAGCCAACACACTACCTACTAGACCACGGCGACTATTTGTATTGACTTGTATGTAATCAGTTTTATCGCACTGACAATCTCGGCTCGGCTTTCAGCGCTCACTCTGTTCGCACCCTAAGGGCCATTATTACAACTTGTTGTTAAACTTGGGGTTAGTTAAAGCTACCTTTAGCTAAAGGGAACTGGAAAGTTACCTTTAATTTATTTTCGTTATTACAACTTACAGATAAAATTTTTCAAAAATATGGCAGTGCCGGAGCAATGTCGATAAAACTGCTCAATTATACAAGATTCGTTTTAGCGCAGTGGCAAACGCGGGCTTCGTTTTTTGTTGTATATGCTCATTTTGTTTAAATTTAAAGTTGCCATAATGAAAATAATATATAATATGGCAAGTTCAAACATAAAGTGACCTTTAAATGTTAAAGGTAGGATGATCCTCCCTTTAGCTTAACGATCACTTCTATCTTACTGGGTACTCATAATAACGAAAAACAATTTATCTGCCGGTTAAAATCCTCCCTTTAGTTAACGACAAGTTGTAATAATGGCCCTAAAAGGTATTTATGATTGGAGTATCTTATAAGGATTCCTTTCATGGAAACATAACGAATTTTAAAGAGCAAATAAACACCTTTTTTCTATCTAATCTAGTAGTAAAATGTCTTCAAAATAATTAAAAATTCTAAACAAACAAAAAAAAAGAGACATGCATTTATAAATTTATAATACACAGCAAAGAAGATCTTTATTATTCACAGCACAAAAACAAAATTAATAGTTAAAAAAACAACAAAAACAACAAAAATAACAAGAAGTAACAAATTATTACCATTGGATACGAACTAATTTTCTAACTTCTTGATTTATTCATGAATTAACACACTCATGATAAAACGACGCAAAGAGAATTACAAAAAAAAACAACAACCGAAACAAAATGCTTTGAGTGAGTAAATATTCGAAAATATTCCAACAAAATATAGGACTATTGAAAGAGAGAGAGAGAGAGCGAGAGCGGATTTTTTGGCAAATAGACTTGTTATTTTTAGACCGAATGCTGTTGACATTCACACACATACACGCACACCCAATAATCAAACAGTCACAGGCAGTCAACCAGGAAGTCTGTCAGTCAAGCAGGCAGTCAGTCAGCCAGCCAGCGAAGCAGGAAGGCAATCATTTAAGGCAAAATAGGCAGTCAGAGGCAATGAAATCAAATGAAAAATAAAATGAAATGGAATAACGGAATGTCTGGTTGTAAAATCAGGGAGCTTAATAGACTCATACTCAGGCCGTTGGTGCTGTTATTAAATTATTCATTGAAATATTGAGAAGTTTGCTTGGCTGCACAACATTTATTTCGTTTTTTTTAGAAACTTGGCTTCACGTAACTTTAAGAATGACAAATAAATCCTTAAACATAAAACCTATGAAACAAAAAAAAAACAATTTTTAAAGTCGTTTTAAGGGGTCTTTCTTTTCGAGGGGGATTTATATTTAAGACCCAATTTTCTAAAGAAATAACCGAAAATCATTAAAGGCAACGAATTGATTTTTGGAAAAATTTATTTTCAATGTGATGGCCAAGGATAAAAAAATCTTTTTTGCTTTTGCTATACCCTGGGGACTATTTAAGTTCTTAATACAGCTTTGGTTTAGGAAATCCTTCATTTTTATTTTTTTTTCACACACAATTTTTTTGTTTGTTTGTTTGTTTTATTGATTCTTAAGGTGTTGGTAAGTTGAGTAGGGTCAGTTTATGAATTTTCATATTTATGTTTGAAACATATTGCCGCAAAAATATTTATTTAATAATTGGTCATGAAAACCCTTCAGTTAGGTTTAAGACCTTGCTCTTCATATCCCTTATGTTGTGTGTGTTAATTTTATACATCAGGATACAGGATCTACAGTTTAAAGTCGACTTCGAAAGACAGAGTTTCGAGAAACTTTTCATGGCCATTTTATTTAATTTTAAAGTTTTTGACAGAAATCTGCGGAGATTAAGTAGCCGTCGAATTTCGCAAATAATCCACAACACTAAACAGGCTTGAATCATTTCTAAGTCCTGATAAAACAACACAGTCATGTGATATCATTAAAAACCAGATATCAGCCACTAAATTCACACTCCACTAGTGTGCGGTAGTGTGTTGGCTTATTAGACGTAAAGCCAGGGTTCGAGCCCCAGGCCAGACATCAAGATAAAATACAAAAAATATTTCTTCGGCGACTTCCTCTCTGCAGATTTCTGGCAAAAACTCTGGAGGAAAAAATTGCCAAAAAGTTTCTCAAAAACCTGTTGTTCGGAAACGACTTTAAAATGTAGGTCTTGACAGTCATGTATAAAATTAGCAAACACATAAGTGGTGTGAGAAGCTAATCCTAACTGAAGTCTTGTAATGACCAATTATGTATGTATGTATGGTTATTACGCACATAGCTTCAGAATTTTCGACGAATAGGTGCTGCATTGACTGTGAGGAAACCTTTGAATCTATTATCACGAATTTGTTTAGTCGAAATTTTGTTGCGAAGGATTTTCAGAGGAATGCAAGCTTACACTGTGATGCCTATTGTTGGTTACGGCACAAAAAGCAATACCTTGTCACCGATATTGTAATTGTACTTTGGATAGGCACTAAACAAGACTGTACGATCTTCTCTTCTATTCAACATCATCAAATAGAAGAACTCAATTTCAATATGAAGCATAAGCTGGTGAATACAAGGGCGTTTAGAAAACTTCAAAATACCTTCCGTGCCGGAATTTAAACCAACGAAGTTATTAGTGAACAAAAAACAGTCAGCAGAAATAGGACTGAAAAGCAGCAATGCATCGACCACACAACCGTAAGTATTCCAACCTTAAGCTATAAAGAACGCCACTACATTTATGTACGTAAGAGACTATCAAGATAGAAAAAGCAGACCTAAAAAGTATTACACGCGAGTACATGGTTCAACCTCTCGGCCAGACATCGCGAACCAGAGATCAGCAATGAATCGTTTTTCCGTTACTCATAAGTACTCATGAAATTTCGAGTATGAGTGAGTCAACAGTATTGAAATTCAACTACTCTGATTCATTCGTACTCAGTACAACATTGATTTATAAATACAGGTTGCAATGAGTATGAGAACAACGTTGACATTAAACTCATAACATTCGAAATATGTTTGATTCATACGCCTACTCATTCAGATTCATAAATTTAGAAAAGCTCATAAATGCTCATAATTACTCATAAATGCTTCGAGTGATTCGAATCATTCATCAAAATTTACAGTCTTAGTTGTTGTTGTATTTACAAAAAAAAGAAGAAAGAAAAAGACAAAGACAGCAAGCAAAGCAAACATACCTTCTAGTGAGTATTGTGGTATTCGTACGCGAATCATATTTATTTTGTGATTCGTGTATAAGTTGAGTAAAGGAGAGTCGAAATCAATAACATCATGCGTATTGTTAAGTATGAGTACGATGAGCAATTCAAGCTTTGAGTATGAGTAGTATGAGTATGATATTAAAATAAGTGTGAATGCGTATAAGTTGCAGAAATTATGAGTATAATTCGAATCTACTCATCTTTTTGAATACTCATTGCTGATCTCTGTCGCGAACATAACAAATTATGAACGAAGTATTCCTTCGACGACTTACGCTCAGCAATCTTCTGGCAGAAGCTTTGACGGTAAATAAAATGTCCATGAAAAGTTTCTCAAAAATTTGTTGTTCAGAGATCAGACTCATCATTCAAAAAGATGAGTAGCTTCGACTCATACTCATAATTTCTGATACTTATACTTATGAGTAGCGAAAAAACGATTCTGATTATGGTTCATCATTGCTGATCTCTGGTTCAGAGTCAACGTTAAACTGTTGATCCCACCTTTCATGGATAAAATTAACACAAACAATCTGGATAGTGTGCGAAACTAGGTTGTAGTCTTGCCTAAAAGGGTTGTAATGACCGATTACGTATGCATGTATAGGTACAACGAGTAATTCTTTTCCCCATAATAATCCTTAAAACATCCCTTCTGCCATTTGAATAATTTTTCCATTGAATTTAAGCATTTCCCCACAGATGATGTCGAATTAATTATGAGTGTTTTGAAATTAAATTCAAATGCCTAGGCTTTAACAGAATGTACGTACATATTTTCCTAAAATATTTAATTTTCCCAAAACATTTCTTTGTATTCCCTTTTCTAGACAAATTCCTCCTTTTTGCCGTTTGTGGTTTTCCACTAAAACACCCTGTCACTCTCGTATTCGTTTTCGTTTTTGATTTTCTTTTGATCTGGTGTTGGTGTGATGATGGGCGCTTAGAATGGAGAGAAAAAATAAGCTGAAAAGGAAATTCATGAATAATTTATCGGCATTAATCGTGTTACACAAGGACCGGGTAAATATTGAAATAAACAGTAGGAGATGATTACAATGGCCTTGAAATCAATTATTTGTTGTTTATTGGAAGAGAGAAAGACGAAAATTCTTAATTCTTGTCCAATACAATTAAACTTGACTGTGTGTGTATATTATTTAATTTTGTTTTTAATAAAACCACAAAAAAGGAACACAAAGAAAAAAATTAAGGAGAAAATGTTTTAATAGAAAACAATTAAATTAGAAACCAATTCCCTTTAAGGGGAATGCTGCCTCATTGACAATTTTATTGCGTTTTATATACGTGATTGCTCATTACAACCCTTTAGTCAGGATTATAACCTAACTTCTCACACTACTTATGTTACGTGTGTTAATTTTATCCCATAAGTGGCGGGGCTTGCAGTTTGAAGTCGATACCGAACGACAGATTTTTGAGAAACCTTTCATGGCAATTTTGTTTTACTCTCCGAATTTTAGCCAGAAAACTGCTGAGACGAAGTAGCAGTAGAAATAATTTTTTTTTATATTTCGTTTTGTTGGAGATGTCTGACCTGGGGTTTAAACCTCAGCCTCACGTCTAAGAAGTAAAAATAATACCTACTAGACTGCGGTGTAATAATTACAGGATTTTACTGTTCTTATCGTAGCTTACAGCTATTCGAGATAATCTCGTATTAATGATTTTCGTAATGATTTTATAATCATGCCTATTAAGGTCATTCCCCTCTTATTGGTTGGATCATACAGTGAACGTCAAAAGAAACAAAACATTAAAAAAATATACATTAATAAATTCATACATAATTGGTCATTACAACCCTCTACGACCTAGTTTCGAACACCACTTGTTGTGTGTGTTAAATGTATACATGACTGGCGGTACCTGCAGTTTAAAGTCGACTCCGAACGGCAGATTTTTGATAAACTTTTCATGGCAATTTTATTTGCTCTCAGAGTTTTTGCCAGAAATCTGCTGAGAATAAGTCGCCGAAACAATACTTTTTTGTATTTCGTTTTGATGTCTGACCTGGGGTTTGAACCCTGGCTTTAAGTCTAATAAGGCAACACACTTTCTACTAGGCTACTGTGCAATAATTACAGGATCTTGATGTTCTGATTGTAACTTATTGGTAAGAGTGGAAGATAATCTCGTATTAAAGATTTTCGTAATAATTTCCTAAATCATGCGTAATAAGGTTATTCCCTTATGGTTGGATCATACAGTGAGCGTCAACAGAAAATGTACATAAAAAATATACATTATTAAATTACCGTTATTTTTAGTTTAAAATTGTTTCATTTCCAAAAAATTTCAAAACATTGTCAAAGTTTTTCGGTCACTCTGCTTAAATGGTAAAAGTTGAGTTTGGTGATTGTTAGAATTTTATACTTCGTGTACAGTTATTTTTGCCGCTCACTGTATATTTTTTGGTAGTTTAAGTACATCCGAAATATACATATATATGCTCCAATGATACATTATACTTTTCCCATAACAAAACATTACACACAAAAATACGTTGAATTAAAAAAATAGAAATTTCCAATCCATTGATCAATAAAAAGAATTTTAAAAAATTTATGTTATTTTATTTTATATATCTTGTAATTTCGCTGAAAATCGATTAATTATGCAAAATTTAATCAATACTTTATTGGTAAAATACTTTGTTGGCAACTAAAATTTAATTGCAACCGCAATTATAAATAAAAAATTGTTTTAAAATTGAAACTGAATATGAAAATGCCATTCCATTTTTATTTATTTATTATTTCCAACAGCAAGTAATTTCTTTTTCCATGCACAGAAGCATTTTCTATTAAAAATGCAAATTTATTACAATTGAAACGGGGGTAAGGGGGTTAGGAAAAAAAGAATTAATTTTACATTGCAATGACCATGCCATGTGGCCATATATCATATAAATTACGGTCATTAGAAATTGTTTTCAGTTTTGTTCCAGTTTTGAGAATTCATGCAATTATTTTACGAAAAAAAAAATAAATAATTTTTAAAAAAGAAAATACAGAAATTGATTACAAAGAATTATTAAAAATGAATTTACGAAAGATAAACAAAGATAAGGTTGGAATTAATTTTGCAAAAATTTAGGACTTCAAATGCAGTCCAAGACCTTTTTCTTGGTATACCAGGTTTCAGGCTATACCGAGTATTTTTCAAAATTTTTTAAGCGAACGATTGAACGCAGTTTGTAGTGGGTAACGCAGATATTTAAAGTGAATTCGTGAATAACAAACAAAAAGGTTACGTACTTCCGAATAGCATAAACTTAATGTTGCTGTAATATTTCGATATTCGGAATCATGACTGAATGCAGCACAAATTTCATAATCTTTCTTCGCCGCTGGTCTAGTAGGTAGTGGGTTCAAACCCCAGGTCAGACAACTCCAACAAAATGAAATATGAAAATAAGTATTTCTTCAACGATTTCCTCTCAGCATATTCCTGGCAAAAACTCTGAGAATAAATAAAAAAAAGACTGATTGGTATTATGGTCTGTCAGAATGAGTGAACAGCCAGAACTCACTTCTAATCACTTCTGACATCACGATCTCATATGAGTTTGGATTGTAGAATCCTTGGTGGAAAGAATGTCTGCATATTCATGCTTATACACGAAATTTCGATGTCTACTTAGCGCAACGATTATATTGTATATCCAGTTTAATTTACGTCTCCGTAACATATTTAGAGAAGTCGGCGTAGTCTAGTAGGTAGTATGTGTTGGTTTATTAGACGTGAGGCCACGGTTCAAACCCCAGGTCAGACAACTCAAACAAAACGAAATATGAAAACAAATATTTCTTCAGCCACTTCCTCTCAGTTTATGTATGGCTTGGAATTTTTCCTATATTTGAGGCTCAGCCAGTCATGAATATGATATGTAGTGGTGAACCATAACTGATCATTACAACGCTACAGTCAGGAGGGTGCGCATATACGTAATATTTCCTCTCAACTAGCCTGTAACTAGCTAGTCTTTGCAGCCTAGTTGGAGTAACAAATCGAGTATTATACATCAGATGTATAAATATAAATGAATAAAAGGAATTTAAAAGAAAACAAAACACAAAATAATACTAACTGTGGCCAATAAGACTCATAAAATGTGTCCACTTTATTGACCTCAATTTTACAGCCTTGGAAAATATTTTTGCATACTATTATGTCTTCAATTTTCTAAACTTTATTCATTTCTTCTTGTCATTTTAAAGAGTCAACAAAAATTTCTTTTCCTTTAGGCTTTACCGATAACCAAGAACAAATATGTCAAAATGCCAAATAAAGTTTCGCTTCATTTGTTTAAGCAATTTATTAAATGAGAGAGAAATGATTTCAAATCAAATAAATTATTTGTAATTATTGTTAAAATTTGTTGTCTATGTATTTGGCAATAAAACTACAGGTATTTTGCTGCTGGTCAGCAATTTTTTTTCTATTCTTTTTTCTCTTACATGCTGCCACAAATCTCATTAATCTGCTGGTAAATATATTGCATGTGTCACGCACCACATGTATAATGATTTTTCATACTCTGATACTACATTTTGAATAATCTTTTTTCCTCTCCCATATGTAGATAAAATATATGTCGCATTAGAGGTAACAAGCTGTGTCCTGATAAGTAAGAGGAACGGAGAGAAATATTTTTATACAGTAATGTTGCACAAATTAAGAGTTTTTAAAGGATAAGGGAAGTCGCCGTGGTCTAGTAGGTAGTGTGTCGGCTTATTAGACGAAAAGAAAGGGTTCGAGCCCCAGGCCAGACATCAAAATAAAATACAAAAAGTATTTTTTCGGCGTCTTCCTCTCAGCAGATTTCTGGCAAAAACTCTGAGAGTAAATAAAGTTGCCATGAAAAGTTTCTCAAAAATCTGTCGTTCGGAGTAGACTTTAAACTGTAGGTCCCCCCACTCATGTATAAAATTAACACACACAACATAAGTGGTGTGAGAAACTAGGTCGTAATCCTGACTGAAGGGTTGTAAAGACCAATTATGTGTAAGGATAAAGGATAACTATAGGCTCAGAAGGTATTTAAGAAAGTTAAGAAAATATAAAATAAAATATATACATATACCAGCTGTGTTGCTGCGCCACTAACTAAAATAAATTTGAAGGAAAGACATTACACAAATGTCCAATTAATTTTGAATCATTTTATTGATTTTGTTTCCCGTTGTCCTGATGATTCAGATGAACGGGCCTGAGTAATAAGCATTCGATCAGTTTCTAATCTCACTTCTCGTTGTTCAAGTGGTTCAAGCGAACGGGTATCAGCGGCATATACTCGAATATTTTCCAGTCTCAATGCTCGTCTGATTCTGAGGCTCGTAATGCTTTTGTCTACCGTGCTTGAGGTGGAGGTCGACCAGTCGCTTGTCATTCATTTTGAATAATGTTCAGTGATGTCACTTGTCGGATATTGGTTATATTTGGGCAATTCACACAAGCCCTTGTATCGTTGTATTCATTGTATTGTTGGATGAAAATACAACAGTGTATGATTGTTGTTGATAGTTTTCATATAAAAATCCGATACATTTATACACACTATTTTCATATGTTTTTGGAAGTTGTATTGGTTTCGTGCTATCAGTTTACAAACGCCAGTAATCAAGAAGAAGAATAAAAATACAAAATATTTTCTATTTGACTTGAGTCAACAATTAACATTTCAAAATGATAATTTTTTGCACAGATAATTAATTAATTCACTTTTTTCCGTAATATTTTTCATTTTGTTTCTTGAAAATCAAATTATGAATACTGGTCCCCTTCTTCTTACGTTTGGAACACGAAATACATAATACAGCATAGCATTGAGCGTTCACAAACAAAAAGTGTATCCAATAGATCATACACGATACAAAGTCGTGTGAATTGGCCAATTAACTTGACCAAAACCTTCGTCGGGTCATGCGATACAACTTTGCTAAAGATCATAACATGTTCAAGTGCACAGTTTACGATTTAATTGATTTTAGTTAATTTTCAGTGGCGCCACCTAGCGGATATTGGTCTTACCAACTTAGAAACCTTCATCTTCTCATGAGCAACAACTTTGCTAAAGATCATAACATGTTCAAGTGCACAGTTTACGATTCTGTAAGGTACATACAAACAAACGTTCATTTTTATACGGGTATGTGGGCGTGGCACCTCTTCTTCTTGAATAAAAATAAAAAGTAACCTATAACTTCTTCCAGACATACAGGAAGGTACTGTTAAAATTTCAAGAAAATCGGTTCAGCCGTTTAGCCGTCTATAGACTTCAAACAAACCCACAAACAAATAAACACACATTCATTTCATAAGAAGAAGAAGAAAAAGATTACATAGAGCTGACGGGTGACGTATACGTAATATTTTGTTAGACAATAACACTCATACTTTTTTATTTATTTTATTTTAGTAGTCAACGATGAGAATTCCCTCGACTTGAAATGCACCCAGGACCAGAATAAGACTGCATTTATGGTTAATAGATACCAAGAATAAGTTCCCTTTAATCGTTTTCATCATCACAGAATCTACATGTTGGGATGGAGACGATTTCCCTTTGAAACAAGTGTACTTTGGTTCTACAGTGCCATGTTAAGCGAATGGTTATTAACATCATCTTATTCCTGGAGATCGCGATGCATTACTTAGATCTTCTTTTGTTGTGATTGCCTTACACCCATTCTCCCATATTCTTATCTTTTTTTTTTGTTAAGTGTACCTTCCTAAATATCGGACCTTACTCCACAGAAAGTTTCCAATACTATCAAGCTTAATTGCCTGCTTATTAACACGAATACACATATGATACATATGACATATGAACTTAACAGAGGCTACTCGTATTTGCTTACGATATTCTCAACTAGTTTATTCGATGAGGGGACGAAGTGAAGACTTGAGTAGTGGTTCAGTGAACCTCCCAAGGGACTCCGCACAAATTTACACCGATGGCTCCAAACTGGAAGGAGCCGCTGGAATTGGTATTTATTCGGAATCAATCGGAATATCCAAGTCAATAAGGCTACCAAATCACTACAGCGTCTTTCCGGCGGAGGTGTCAGCAATTCATCATACTTTCCGATAGCCAAGCGGCTATCAAGGCATTGGATTCCAGTGTAATAAACTCGAAGACGGTGTACGACTGTCTCAGATATCTCAATGAAGTGGCGAACCGATATGTTGTTTGTATTACATGGGTACCGGGACATAATGATATTCCTGGCAACTGCAGAGCGGCGTGCCTCTTCTGGCCAGAAGAGGCACGACCATCAAACTCTCTGATGAATTCTCTACATTGAGGATCCCTTTGGGTACCTGCAAACTTATAATTGACAATGCAATCTCGTGACAGGTAGATCTCGTCAACAGAATGTGGGCAACTTCGGATAAGGGCAGAGCGGCGCAAAAGATCTGGCCAAGGCTGGATAGGAGACTCACAGCGACTCTGCTTAAACTCCAAAGAAGTAGGCTCAGCACTGTTATCGGGGTTATTACGGATCATTGCATTATAGGAACGCATGGGAGGCGTATTGGTCTTGGACACCTCGCGAATGATTTCTGCAGAACTGTGGAGATGAAGAGGAAGATGAGAATATTCTTCACCTATTGTGCACATGTCCGACATGGTCGGAGGAGAAAGAGGTACCTGGGTGCCTACTACAGGGAGGATATAGATGAACTGTCATGTATGGATATAGGCAGTCTGAGTCGCTTCATCAGAAGCTCCGAATGGCTCATAGAATAGGGGGAAATGGGGAACTGTGTGAAATGTGTGTGCGGTCAAAGTGTGTCCGCTCATGACTCCATCGAGGGGACAGCCACTTCTACATTCCTACCTTATTCGATTTAACCTCATAAGAGCTGAGTGCTTGAAGAGCGACCTAACTGGCAGATAGTATTGATATGAACCATGTTTTGTACCGTCCTATACAAGTCAAATTTAACGCATATTTCTATGACATAGACTTTCGCTTGGAAGATATCAGCGAGTTTCCTTATGGCCTCGGAATATTTCATTCGGGGTCAAAAAACCCTTGCTCCTGTATCAAAATCTGTTCTTTACCCATCCGTACCACAAAATTGTTCCTTGCCCAGTGATTTTTGTTACGAAGCATTTTTTAAAGTCACAAAGTTTAAGGAACAGTTAAAGAGGAAACTGTTTGTCTTCCAATTCATTCGCTGATGATATTACATACATACATACATACATACATACATACATAATTGGTCATTACAACCCTTCAGTCAGGATTAAGACCTAGCTTCTCACACCAATTATGTTGTGTGTGTTAATTTTATACATGAGTGGTGGGACCTACAGTTTAAGGCTGACTCCGAACGACAGATTTTTGAGAAACTTTTTTTCATGGCAATTTTATTTACTCTCAGAGTTGCTGCCAGAAATCTGCTGAGAAGAAGTCGCCGAAGAAATAATTTTTAATTTTGTTTTCGATGCCAGGGCTTGAACCCTGGCTTTACGTCTAATAAGCCAACACACTACCTACTAGAGTACGGCGACTTCAGAGATTACATTATTCTAACCCGAGTCTTCTATATCTCTTTATCATAACACAAGCTAGCTTCTGTCTCCTATTTAATTCCATTCAAACTGTTGTAAGATTTGTTCTGTCAATGCCCCATAGGTCACTATTGTTCTAACCATATTTAGCCTACGGTACTATGGAACGATAATTAATTTTAAGTTTATTGCGACTGATTGCAACAATATTCAATCTGGATAATTCTTTCACAGCTGTTTATATAAATATTTGGATAGACTGTGTGATTGTACTGAACAAATTTTTTTTTTTTTTGCTTACAATCAACACAATCTAGGTCCCACATTAGCAACTACGGAAAATTCTTGCATATTAGTATGTTACGACGCATGATACTATAGCAATATAATCCATTTGCATTTGAATTGCTTTGTAAGTCATCACAAACAAAAAATCTAGATTTAGGCATGGGAAAGTTATTGGAAGACCAACCACATCCAACTTCGGTTCAGTCCAGACATGCACCTTGCCTCAATTTTTTATGAAATAAAAATACAATTTTGACCACAAACTGTTTGAAATAATAAACTCACTTTTTATGGAAATACTACTCATTGCAATATGTACTATAAAAGAAAAAATATTAAAAAAGAAAACGTTTTATTAAAATAAATTGCTGCAATTAAAGCCCAACCACACCGTTCATATTCTGTGACTAAAGACAAAAGAAGTTAAAAAAAAAATTGAAAAGAATATTGACAGCAATTTTCTTAAATCACCCGTACGTACATCTGTTTTTGCACACAAAATAAAGTTCATTCCCACTGAAATACAATACAATGTACACAAGTACATTCAATGAAATTATGTAGACATAAGCGAATGAATGAATGAATAAACGAATGGCATAGTAAATGAATAAACGAATAACTGAATAACTGAATAAGTGAATGAAAGAATGTGAACGTAGTCTATATTACACAGAAAACAAAAAACAAAAGTTAGCGCATTTGTATAAAAATCACGTGCTAAATTAAAACTAAAACAAAAGTATTAATTTTCATTTTCACATTTCATTTTCACAGTCCTCTCTATATCTATCCGTTTTAGTAAAGTAAAGTAAAGAAACTTACGACAGATAGACGATTATTATTAATTTAACTCACTTTGTGTTAATGGCAGACGGGCTATTTACTTAATACTTTAATATGAAGTGATTACAATATATTAATAAAGACTTGAAAACTTTATTTTGTTTTCTCTTTTCTTTTTTTTTTTTTTTTTTGATATTTAATCCACAATATTACAGCGAAATACTAGGCTTACAATACACTAGACTTTAATAAATTTAAGCTTTTTCTATGAAACAAAATTGAAAAATTTTTTTTTATTATTTTATTTTCACTTTTAATTTATTTTCTTATTTTTTTTAATTTTTTTTATTATTTTTTTCTTTTAAATTTTAAATAATTTTTTTATTTTTATTTTTTTAATTTTCTTTTTTCATATTCACTTCCCTTTTATTTCTTCATATATCACGACGTATACTTAATATTTATTAGCCTTACATAGAGTATACGCTACATTACACAAAAAGCAAACACTTTAACACCATATTGTACGTTTACCACGTTATATACTATGTATGTATACGTACTGCGACGAAATTTCAATGTTTACCGCTTTGTTTCACTGTTTCCCACTAACTGAATTCCTTAAGGATACACGCAAACATGCTTTTAATATTTAACAGCCAACTACGCTGTTAACAAAAATGTTAACAGTCGCTGAGCCAGAAAAATCTTTTCAAAGAGAGAACAGCCTGTTAAAATTCCGTTAAATTATTACAACTACACTCCCAATAATGTTATCGACCGCAAAACGCTTTTGGTAGGCGAAACTTATAATAAAAACTGAATATTTATTATGCATTTAATATGCTTTAGTTATGCTATACGGCATCAAATCGCATACAAATGCTGAAATGAAGCAAGAAAATTTAAATTTTTTATGGTTAAATATTGTCATCGTAAAAAATATGTATTTTATCTGTAAAAAGCTTAAACACAGTTCAATATCACTTTAAATATTGGGTCTTATAAAAAGTAAGGGCGATTTTTTAAACAAATTTTAAGCAAACCTTTTTTTTTATTTATTTTCAAATTATATTCTAATTATATACGAGCTGAGTGACCATATGCTCGGTGTAGTATCACAGACCAGATTCTCTGGTGGGAATCAGAGATCAGCAATGAATCGCTTTTAAGTACTCATGAAATTTTGAGTACGAGTGAGTCAACAGTATTGAATTCCAACTACTCTGATTCATACGTACTCAGTACAACATTGACTTATAAGTACAAGTTGCAATGCGTATGAGTACAACGTTGACATCAAACTCATAACATTCGAAATATTTTGATTCATACGTCTACTCATTCAAATTCATAAATTTAGAAAAATACTTAAAATGCTCATAAATGATTCGAGTGATTCGAATCATTCATCAAAATTTACAGTCTTAGTTGTTGTTGCATTTACAAAGAAAGAAGAAAGACACATAAACAAAAAAGACAAAGACAGCAAGGAGAGCAAACACACAACCTTCTTATGAGTATTGTAGTGTTCTTACGCGAATCATACTTATTTTGTGATTCGTGTATACGATGAGTCGAGGAGAGTCGAAATCAATAACACCATGAGTATTTCAAACTTTGAGTATGAGTAGTATGAGTATGACATTAAAATAAGTATGAATGCGAATAAGTGTCAGAAATTATAAGTATGATTCGAATTTACTCATCGTTTTGAATACTCATTGCTGACCTCTGGTGGGAATCGAACCCACGACCCTCACAATAATAGTCTAGCACACTACCCACTAGACTACCAGTGCACCCTTTTTATATTTAAAAATCGTTTACTGAATGAAAGACAAATTTGCCACCAGTGCTTATGATAAGAAGTCACTGTAATCTAGTAGGTAGTGCGTTGTTTTATTAGACGTGAGACATCTCGAACAAGAAAAAATATTAAAAAAATATATTTCTTCGCCAACTTCGCCCAAGAAGTGGCAAAAACTCTCAGAGTAATTAAAAAATTGCCATGAAAATGTTTTCAAAAAACTGTCGCTGAAAGTCTATTTTAAGCTATAGATCCCGCCGCTTATGTATAAAGTTCACACAAACATCATAACTGGTATGAGAAGCTAGGGCGTAATGCTGACTGAATTTTTGTCAGATTGGACGTATATGTGTGTACTTATGATTGATTCCTTTCTTTCTAGAAGCTGCATAAATCCATAGAAGTAAAACTTTTGTTAGACTTTAACGAAAACTTCTACAAGGGATTTACTATGCTGTTAGCAATTTTTTATACGACTAACAATCCGTGTACAGCCCTTTTTATGCAACCTTTTATGCAACTCTTTAGTTGTGTTGAGACTGGAAGATGATGTTTAATGTGAATTTGTTTTCGTTAGAAACATTACATTTGCAGAAATGCATTTTCTATGTAATGCATTGAAAGTGTTCTAAGTTTCGGGCGAATACTACAAAAATTTTAGATTTTTAATCACGATTACGGCTTACGAAACCATCCATGTTATGGGCATTTATATTATCCATTAGACAGATATCCGAAAGACAGATATGAAAGCCTTTTTAATCGCAATTATATTATTTCCAGAACTTTTAACAGAAGATTGCTGACATCAATATTGGGTTTAGAACCACCACGCTCTTGTCTAGTATTTTATTAGAGTACGTTAGAGTACAATTGTATCAATAATCTCTAATAAATCAATGGAGTTGGCCGTTACAACACTTCAGGCAGGATTACGACCTAGCTTCTCACACCACTCATGTTGTGTGCGTTAATTTTATACGTGAGTGGCGGTAGCTACAATTTAACGTCGACTATGAGGGACAGATTTTTGAGAAATTTTTTTATGACAGGTTTATTTACTCTCAGAGTTTTTGCCAGAAATCTGCTGGGAGGAAATCGCCGAAGAAATATTTTTTTTCATATTTCGTTTTGACCTAGGATATGAACACGAGCTTTACGTCTAATAAGCCAACACACTACCTATTAGACTACTGCGACTTCTACCTAAATATCTCACTGTCAATAATAATTTATTTCAACCCCTCCTATATGTGGTTCAGTAGCCTTAAAGTAGACTGCGGTGGATATTTTATTTCTTTCTCGATAATATAGGTTGTGTAAGAGCTCTTTTTTAAATTAAAATAACAAAACGTGTGTTAGATATCATACGTATTTATTTGAAAGACCCTATGATGCCATTAGGTGTGTAACATAATATCGTTCA
The DNA here is from genome assembly GCA_936449025.2 of Sarcophaga subvicina. Lineage (NCBI taxonomy): Eukaryota > Metazoa > Arthropoda > Insecta > Diptera > Sarcophagidae > Sarcophaga > Sarcophaga subvicina. The sequence goes on along the minus strand of OW388083.2, from coordinate 99,160,581 downwards.
AATGCCTGCCACGGCTTCTCGGGGTAGAGCTTATTCGAAATGTTCAAATTTTCCATGACTCCGGAGCATAAAGAAAACAGAATTTATCGGTTGACATGGGTTATGTTGGCTTTAAGGACTGTTGTTGTGAGTAACTCATTTTCATACACCAGCAATTTAAGAAAACTCCACAAGAAAAAATTTAAATGATACAAATCGCACAATCTGGGTGATAGGTTCTCATTAACTTCACATGACTTGATCATGCCTTTACATCATTCGTTGTTTCGGGGTAATTGGGGTAGAAAATCCAAAATAATATATTATAAATGAGTCACAGAAAAAATACACGAAAGTATTGGAAAAGATACGAAATAAATGTTTCAAAATAAAACATTACCTTGTTGTTTGGGGGTTGATAGAGAATGAGAGCGATCAATTCTTTTCTTTTATTTTCTTATTCAGGTTGCACAAAGTTAAGCGAATTTATATTACTAAATTCTATTAAGTTCAAATTAATTAGGGTGACCAGCTTAAACAGTCGTGGAGATCAAACCAATGTATCATCAGCTGTGTAGCATATAGCGCCGTCTTTTTAGAGCAGCATATCGTTGGTGTGCACATCGTTCTGTTCGGGGCAAAAGAAGTTCGTAATCATCTACCTACTGTGATCGCCATTGGCAACAATGACCTGCTTAATAACGTTTTCAAAGAAAATTCACATCAAACAATGATTTTTTTCGGTACACTTGTGGACTGCTATCGTCCTAAACTTGCCATGAACACGATTTTTTGCTGAGAATTTCAAAAATAATAAAATTGTTCATGTTATCGACATGTTATAACCGTCAATATTGATTTGACACAACATACTGTATATTTTATTTTCAGTCGCCGTAGTGTAGAAGGTAGTGTGTTGGCTTATTAGACGAAAAGCCAGGGTTCGAGCCCTAGGCCAGACATCAAGACAAAATACAAAAAGTATTTCTGGCAAAATCTCAGAGAGTAAATAAAATTACCATGAAAAAGTTTTTTAAAAATCTGTCGTTCGGAGTCGACTTTAAACTGTAGGTAGGTAGGTAGGTGTAGCATAAGTGGTGTGAGAAACTAGGATGTTGTACAATGGGTCAATTCGACCTCCGGATACTGTACTTGTCTTAATTGACAAGTACACGTCCTCTAACCTAACCTAACCTAACCTACTGTATATAGGGCAACTAATTTCACAAATGTGTGGCTACAACAAAATGGCCGCTATCAAGTGCCAAAGTTCGGAAGGCCCTTTCTAACTTGCATTATCTTACAAGAGTAAATAAAAATATTTTTTTTCTTAATTGTTTTATTATGAACACGATGCCTACTACAGTGGGCTGTACTACAAATTCAATTCTTCTCTATGAAAATTGTAATCCAAACCGCAACTAATTTAAATCCTTTTTGTTTGTAAGTAACCAACAGAATTTTCCATGCAACTAATTTCATTACAATTTGAATTTCGAAAATTTTGTTATTGAAACAACAGCCAGATGTGTAGCAATTGGTTTCTCTTAAAACCTCATTATCTTGTCTTAACACACTGCTGTTGCTATTGCTGTTGCTATTTTATTCCTGCTGCTGCTACTGTTGCTACTGCTGCTGTGCGTTATAAATTTTGCTTTTGATAGCTTGGCTGCTTCTGTTATAAGTAATAAAAAATTATGTTGAGAAATAAGATTAATTTCTTATCATCTCTATTGTTGTACAATATTTTTTTACTTCTCATCCTTCTTACTACTACCATATACAGGCATTATTTATTTGTTTATTTAGTTAAGAACATATACGAGAGAGTATGTATGTATCTAAACATTACTTATGTGAGTAGCATTTGTTTATTTTTCCTATTCTATCCTATTCTACTCCTACGACTGATACGTTCTATTTAACATTAGAAATTTTGTAACATAGAAAATCAAACTTCTATACAAACACAAAAATAACAACAAACAGGATACTTTTACTCATCATTCATTATCTCCTGCTGATTCATTTGCAACAAATGGCAACATTACATACATATGTGTAACGGAGAGTGTGAGTTTGTGGTTGCAAGTATAGTATACATATGTACATATACATATATATGTATGTACGTATGTGTCTTTATATATAATTTATCATCATGTCATAAATATTATTTCATTAGAAATCTTTTTAAATTTTTATATTTTTCCTGTTCCCAATGACAGCAACAATAAAATTCAAATAAAAAGCGACGAAAAGCAAAAAAAACAGGAAAAAGTTTAGAAAAATATTAAAACAATGTTTCAAAGAGAAAGTTTTGTAACCACAAGTGCCTGTAGTAAAACATAATCAGTCACACTGTGCATTATAATGAAACAAGATGCTGTGCATAAAGCTTTTAAATCATGTTAATCAAGTAAGAAGGCTTTATAAATACAAACTTATAAGAGGATTTATTAATTTTATTAGTGACTATTATATGAGAGTATAACCCTTTTAATACTGCTGCCATTGTAATAATCAATAGCACTTAATCCATATACAAGTATTTACTAAAGTGCTTATGGAAAATACTACAGAGCATTGAGAAGTGTTCAAAAAGATTTTTTTTTTCATCTTAGAAGATGTCTTTTAATACAAGTTTAGTAATGTCTAGTGACGTTCGAACTAGTCTCGAAATACCATTATTATTCATATTTTTACGTTTTCACCTTTTTAAAAACGTTTAGAATATGAGTTCGTTGATTGCAAACAAAATAAAAATAAATTGGTGTTTAGTTTTAATTAAAATTCTTTATTGTTTTGACTACTTTTGTACCACTGTTTACAAATGACGAATACAACAATAATTGCTTGCTTACAACGCAGATCTTTTCAACGACGATCTTCAAACCACAACTGTTTACTTTGCACGCAACGCGTCTTCACACAAAACTGACTGATTCTTACTGACCCCTTGTCTGCTTTGTCATGCCTTTTTATATGTCCACAAAATCAGTCTGATGAACGTTTTTGAAGCAAAAGGTTTTTGTTTCCACCTTCTCAAGAATTCTATCGCGACTGCATTGTTGTTAGTGTATTTTGTTAACGTTTTTTGTTGTTGCGTTCTTTCTTACTTGTCTGTCTCCTTTTCTTTCACACTGTTGTTGTTGGTATATGCAACCAAGTTCGTTGTATTTGTTAGTGTAGCTTTTGTTAATCATGCCAATGCTAAACGATGCTTCCATTTTCGTAAAAATATCACTGCGATCAAACTATCAGTCCTAATGTTTACCTATAATGTCTCACCCGACCTGTTTGGCCTGACAGAGCTCAGCGTACTGTCAAATGCCTGTAACGATAAGTCCTCGGTTAGTACATAATAAATCACAACAGATTTTTTGAGAAACTTTTCTGGTTATTGAACTGTGACCTCACGTCTAATAAGGCAACACATTACACATTACATTATACAACGGCAACTGGCTCAGTTCTAGTAGTAATGAATCACACCCTTCTGATCTCAAATGGATATCCTACTCGGCCGTAGATTTTGTTCATTGCCCGTGTTTCACATACTGAAATGAGTTAATTTTTTTCGCCAGTAATAATTCGAAAGAAAAATGCTTTATTTTTAAAGAGATAAAATAGGATAAGAGGTAGTTGTGATCAACTTCTTCCCGACCAAAGCTAACACTTCGAATTGGCCTAAAGCGATAAGACAGCAAATTGAACATGAAAAATTTTCATTCTCAACTCTCAAATTTCAACGTCACTTAGTTCATATGACATCCTTAGAATGAATTCTGCATGTTTCAAACATTTTCAAATGGCTGCTGGAATAAAGTTTAATAATTGTGCAAGCTCTTCTTGAATTTGACGAAAATTTTGATTGTGGGATGTTACCAATTCATGATCTTCAAACCTTTTTGGCTGTTGTTTAGATGACCTGATTATCTTAAGAGCTGTATGAGGTCGATTATAGGCCTAAGTAAAGGGTGATAAAGAAGGAGCAGCTGCATCGTGCATTGATACCGCACACATTTACAGATAACTTAGTCTGATGTACTGGATGTATGGGATGCGCATTGAAATGAGGTTACGAATGACCGAGTAATTGTCGGCTTGTTTCTTAACTTTCTCTTGAACTTGTAAAACCAGTAGGCTTTATGGTTTTGGGAAGTGTTTTGCAACGCAACTGAGGATAGAAGTATCTGAAGTAATCTGGGAACTTTATACACTCTTAAAGGAAGAACCATTGTATAGTATGTGGATTGAGCAAAGGTTAGTAATGGCACTGGTGTGAGTGCTTAAGGGACTAGAATGTCTAAATCATAACTCAAGGCAATACTGGATGAGATTATCCAAGTAAAAGATAAATTCAATTCAACTTCGATAGAAGGCACAGAAGATGGGAAATAGCAATACTATTTGACTTTAACCCAATTCCAAGTCATTTGAGAATTCATGATAACAAGTGTTTAGCGGAGCTTACCGTAACAGGAGTTGTAAGATTTTTTATGGAATAGGAGGAGGAATTTGGAAGGCAACACTTAACAAAAGAAAAGATAGGTTAAAGCGTAGGCTCTTTTAAATCAATCGAAACTTTTGCTAAGCAATTAAAGTGAAAAGAAGTTTTAGTCTTGCATGAGACAATTCAGATCAATCAGAAATGGTTCGAAGAGAATTAATCAGTTTTCTAATTAATCACACTGAAAGTGTAGATTGTGTAGAATGAATGCATGAATGAATCAATCCGCATAAATACTTAAAACCTAGGTTATGTTACTGCATTTCAGAATAAAATTAAAACGCACAACATAAGTAGTGTGAGAAGCTAGGTTGTAATCCTGACTGAAGGGCGGTAATGACCAATTGTATGTATTGTATGTATGTCTTGATTGACATCTCTCAACTATCCCAAGAGTCATATGAAGGCGTGAATAAGGTGAGCCTAAAGATGTGGTAAGTAAGTAAAAACTAGGCCAGACTATCACAGGAGACCTATACAGGCAAAGCAACTAATTCCTTTAAATACTGTCGATATTCTAAAATTTAATTCCATACCTTTAGGCTACCACATGACACATAGCATTTGACTTGAAATGAACATTAAAAAATCAAGTTTAAAGCAAAATATATGTTTTAAACTGGATTTAAAAAGTTTTGCCCAACATTTAAGCGGGAATCCAAAATCACTGTCCAGCCTTAGAAAGAACAACTCCCTTAAAGCTGTATTCATATACGGTATTCCCCATACGTTTGCCCCTTGGCGTTTAACAATTTGCGTTTGTTTGTTTAAATGAATTATGGAATCATGGACGTCATTTAATGTGGACTACAAACTACACAACTGAGTGAATGATGTTTGATGGGCGTCGTCGTTGCCTGACGAGCTTGATGACGATGATGATTATGATGATGATGATGTTGATGATAAAAATTTATGATGAAAATGATGTTATTGCTACGTGTAGATAGATCATCATAATGATTGTAATAAAATTATTTATTTTTATTACAATTTTACTTTCATCATCATCCACCCCACCTACCGGTTAATGGGTGTGTTTTTATGGGGGGAATGGCAAATAAAATTATGACTGCAAATATGGCAACCAACAGAGAGTGATAGACAGAGAGAGAGCGAGAGTGAGTGAGTGTCAGAATGAAATGATGGAACTTGATAATTGAATAAAAGCCTAAAGTAACTTTTTAAGTAACACTGATAAATACATATTCCACGGGAATAGATGTGACAGATAATAGATGACAACTAAGTGGTTGTCATTATTTTTCTCGCATTTTTTTTCTCTTTCTTTTTTGTGCTCTTGTTCTACAACTCCCACATGGAAAATTATTCTTCATAGGAAAATTGAAAAACAAAATGAATAGAGGAACCTAGTTGACCATGATTTTTGAAAATGGAAGAAAAAAAAAATGGAAAAGTGGAAATAGAAATACGTTTTGTTGTAGATTTGCTTCTTTTTAAATTTTAATTTAAAAACATGTACGTGTGTCAACTGTTTTGTTTGCTAATTATAATCTCCTATACTACCAAAGGTAATATTGTAGAGGAATTGTATTGCATTCCAGCTGATTTAAATTCAGCGTCTTAAATTCGAATTTAAATTGAATACGAGGCGAAGAATTTCTTGTATTGGTTTGTGGAAATCTTTTCATGTTTGGAATGTATGAATGGTAGAATGAAAGAAAATGACATTTCAAACACTAGACAGATACTTTTTATAGCCTTTAAAAACGTATTTGGCTTAGATCGATTCTCAATACACTCCAGCTGAAACCAATTTTTATTTTAAAAATTGAAAAACGTTTAAATGCTAGATTAAACTACTAAAAATGCACTGGTTCGGGCCACTTTACATGATAAACAAGTAAACAAAAATATAGCAACAAACACCAGTATAAAAAAGTAAACAAAAATGCAACAACAAACACGATAAGAATAAATGTAAATAAAGTACACAAACAACCATAATGAAACAACGATGTTTCGAAATCGAAAAGTTGAAGCCACGAATATTCGCCTTCAAGAACATTTCATCAGAGTGTTTACGTCGTCGTATATAAGGCAAGACAAAGCAGGCAACTAGTAGCGAAAGTGCAGTCAGTTTTGTGTGAAGACGAGGTGTGTTTGAAGAGAGCAATCGTGGTTTGAAGATCTCCGTTACAAAAATATGTCGAACAATTGTTATTGTTTACGCAAAAGAGTGCAAAGAGGAATAACAAACAAAGCAATTGTTGGCGTTTACATCAAGTTGTGAACAGTGGCAAAAAGAATTGTGCGAACAATAAAGAATTTAATTAAAACTAAACACAAATTCACCTGCATTCAAATATTTTAATTAGATATGATATGTTATCTTACATACATACATACGTAATTGACATTAGAATCCTTCAGTCAGGCTTACGACTTAGCTTCTCACACTACTTGTTTGGGTGTGTTAATTTTATACATGAGTGACGGGACCTACAGTTTAATGTCGATTTCGAACGATGGATTTTTTTGAGAAACGTTTTCGTGGCAATTTTATTTAATCTCAGAGTTCTTGCAAGAAATCTGTTGAAAGGCAGTAGCCGGAGAAATATTTTTTCATATTTCGTTTTATTCTAATTGTATAGGCTGGGGTTTGAACCTCTACCTCACATCTAATAAGGGAACATACTATCTACTAGACTACGGCGACTACAATGCTATCTTGGACCACTAAAAATGCGATGGTGCGAGTCTCTAGTCATTTGGTCGACAGTAAGAGAAATGCTGTACAATAATCGTTGATTTTTAGACCACAGTGTAAATAGAGTCATTGTATTGTTATTTCTTTTATGCACTTATACGAAACACTTTTCTTTGAATCAGATATGCTATATTATCTTAGCTTCATATATTTCTTTATTCACGAATTAACAGCTTTTTTTCCTCTTCATAAAAGCACGGAAACAAACTCAATGGATGCCACCACTCTCATTCACTTTAACCAAATTAAGCAATTCTTTTATAATAAAAACGCAAGTAAACGATATGCTTACTAAGCGACCTTTAGCGCTCTGAAATTTCATGCACTTGCATATAAAAAAGAAAACTCTCGTCCTTAAAGCACAGACAACAAAAAGCATAATTGGCTTACAATTCAGAAAGGAACCCAAGAGAGAGAGAGAGCAACTTTTGTTTCATGGAATTTGCTGCATCTTATTAAAAAATTTTACTTTATTTTCTTTGAATTTCGCTTGAAACAAATACGGGATTTTTTGTTTTCTTATAAAATTTTGGTTGCGAAACTCCACTGTAGCGCATTAAAACCAAAGTTACTGCTATTTTTAGTGTGTTATACTCAACAGCAAACAAGTGAGAATGTAAGTGACTGTCAAGCAGAATCGTGTGGTGCACTACAGCGTTAATTATCTTCCTTAGTAAACTACAGACTATCAAATTTCATTTGTGCAACAATCATTAGGGGTAGCTAAGATTTGGTTAAATTGACAGCCGCCACAATGACCACAGCTTACTTGGGTCCTGCAAGGTGTCCTTATATACAACCTATTTTATCATATAATCACAGGTCTTGTATGGCATCGCTCAACCCTTCCGAGAGCCTAAGTTCTAAATTTCTAAGTTCTGGGTGTCCAAGAATTGTTCTTCTCAGGTTCCCAATCGCCGTTCTATGTTCTCCTTTTCTTCCTTGGTGTTGCACTTGATGCATAAATCGTTAAGCGGTCTCCAGACCTGGACAACCAGAGGCCAGTGTCCTGTTATCACTGCTATGCATACAGACATACATAATTGGTCATTGCAACCCTTTAGGCAGGATTATCATCTAGCTAGTTTTTGAAAAAAATTTGTTGGGAGGAAGATAGAGATGTCCGACCTGAGGTTTGAGCCGTGGTTTCCCGTCTACGAAGTCAGTACACTACCTACTAGACTATGGCGACTTCCAACGAGGTCGCTTAAATGGAATCCTGATAGTTCAATGCAAGTTTTGTTCCGTATATATCCCTGTCGGACTAGATTTGTCAGGTGTCTTTACAAATAGGTTTATTATACCATCTTACCTTTGCTAATGAAGAGAATTTTGTTTGCCTCTCTGCAGAGGAACACAAATCTCATGTAGAAAATTATTTGAATTTTCCGTGGTACCAGCCCTAGTACGTCGGCCTTGTTACTTTCGATGGTAAATTGATCGAATAATTTTACAAATTCACAAATTTGATTTGATTTAATTTGATGCAGGTATTTGCGGAAGTCGGAGCAGAGAATCACCTTGTTTGTGTTGGAAGCACCAAGTCGAGGAAACGCTGTCATTGGTGTGACCAACTGTTGAAGGAGCTCATCTTCAATTTACATCAGCTTAAAACCTGATAAGAAGGTTAATGTTTCCCTTTTAGTAAAGAGAAGGCCTCGATAAGCGAGGTTCCTCACCAATCTATCCAAGACAATTACCAAATGTTAAAAAATACATTTGAAATGATGGTTCAAAGCTAGATTATTAGGATAAAATATTCAGAATTCACACAATTTAACACCACTGTTGGTTAACTTTTTGAAACTCGTTCAATCATTTCTATTAACTATCCAGTAGAAGGACAAAAAGAATAGCCCTCATATATTATAAAACTTTGTATAGATTATTGTAGCATTTAAACAATACCGCCCAGTATTCCATGTTTAACTTCACCATGTTTTTCATTTTAACTTTTACTATCATATTCAGAAAAATAATAAATGGACAAGACCATGATGTTGAAAATGATAATAATAACGATCATTATCATTATCAGCAACAACATCAACATCATCATTGTTATCATTATCATATCCGTATATTTAGTATAATGATAATCCTTGAAGAAACATTTTTTTTTTTTCCTTTCACAAGGTTAATGTCGAAATTTTTCATTTTGACTACTCACTGCCACTTTCATTCTTATTTCAACACGATTTTCTTCCTTTTGCTTTTTCTTTTCACTTTTTTACTATAAAATGATTGCTTATCTTAATGCATTGTTTCTCTATTTCTTGCTTGTCTTCCTGCGTTTTTAACATTTTTTTCCTTCCAGATTTTTTTCATTTTATTTTCTCTCATTTTGTTTGTGCTTTTTTATGATAATTTGTGTTTAAAGAAAAAAACGTTGTATTTTTACGCTCTGTTTGTATGGTATTTGAAGAGAAATTACTTTCTTTATACAGCCGTCCATAGTGTATCCTGTCGTTAATTTAGATTTTTTTTTTATACATTTTATTTCACTTTTTATTTCAAGTTTTTTTCCACGCTTTTTCTTCGTATTTAAACGTAATTTGGTTTAAAATTTATATTTCCTTTGCAGACGTTTCTTTCACAAAAGAATATAAAATGTTTTTAACAAATGTTTTTAACTGTCATAATGAATAATAATTGTTGCATTATTAGCGTAAAAAAATTAAGAATGGAAAATAAAATTAAATGCTTTTGATGTTTAACTCAAATAAAAAAAATAGTTACACTCGGCCAATGCTCAACAACGCTCCATACTCTACATATCACAAAATGTGCGAATAATGCTTGCAGTTCAGATTCATTTCTATTGCCGACTCAAGTAGTTACTGACTTTTTCTGTTTATTGATTAAAAGTTCGCATGGCAACTAAGAAGAGATCCATAAAAGAACTCCTTTAAAACAAATTTCTTTTTAATTTCACTTAAGCCGGCTGTACATCAAAGAATGTTCGAATTTCTTCCAATGTTTGCTTGTAATTTGTAAGGAAAAAATTATGTTGGCTTATTAGGCAAGAGTCCATGGTTCAAATCCCAGCTCTAATATCTCAAACAACACGAAAAAAAATATTTTTTCAGCAACTTCATCTCAGCTAGAAAGCTACTAAAAAAAACTCTAAAATTGGTTCTGCCATTCAAAGATAAAAATTAACACACACATCATGGTTCATGTGAGAAGCTAGGTTGTAATCCTTACTAAAGGATTGTAATTACCAATTAAGCTAGTAAGTAAAGCATCAAATTGGAGGATATTAGTATGCATTTTAGCTTCTTTATGTGTAAAGAAAGAAATTTGGTGACTGATCAACAGTTCCTATTGGATTCGGAAAGGACTCTTTTGAAACTGTTGGTAACTGCTGATTGCGGTTATGAACCTAAACACCAATCACAGCCGATGGCGTTGATATCCAACCAAAACCAATTCAATATCGTCGGAAAAAGAACAAAAGTACGGACGTATGGTACCACATTTGACACAACGGCCATACCGTAGTCTAGTAGGTAGTATTGTTGGCTTATTAGGCAAGATTCAACCCCAGCTCAGACATTTCAAACGTTTCTGCGAAATCTTTCTTCAGCGATTTCCTTTCAGCAGATTTCTGGCAAGAGTCCTGAGAATTAATAAAATTGTCATGAGGAGTTAAAACTGTAGGCACCAACAATCATTAGTAACGAGTATTAGTAGTGAGAAGCTAGGTTGTAATCCTAACTACATACATACATAATTGGTCATTACAACCCTTCAGTCAGGATTACGACCTAGCCTCTCACACCACTTACATATGTTGTGTGCGCTAATTTTATACATGAGTGGTGGGACCTACAGTTTAAAATCGTCTCCGAACGATAGATTTTTGTGTAACTTTTTCATGGAAAATTTTATTTACTCTCCGAGTTTTTACCAGAAATCTGTTGAGAGGAAACCGTCGCAGAAATATTTTTTTTATATTTTCGTTTTGATGTCTCACCTAGGGTTTGAACCGTGGCCTTTAAGTCTAATAAGCCAACACATTACCTACTAGACTACGGCGACTTCAAATCATAACTAAAGGGTTGCAATTATCAGTGAAGTAAGTAAAGCAACCGGGACATATATTCTACTCATTTACGCCGATGATATGCGTCAATAAAAGTGCATACTCTAGTAAACTAGGATAAAACTAAGTTGTTGGTTTCAAAAGACTGGGACCCCACACGTGCCTTAATATCTACATTTTCGAGAAAAGGTAAAGGATTTCTCTTACCAACAGATGCCATTTTGGTGTGACTAAACAGTTTAAAAGCAATTCTGTCTTTAAGATGAAGAAAGTCTCATTGTACAAGACGATAAAATTTATTGTAGAGTCACATGGGCAATATTTGAGTTCAGGGGTCTTCAAGTGGAAGATACTTTGTAGAGTATAAAGCTCATCTGCATGACCAGCGTGTAAGGCATCCAATGAGTCATAAGCTATATGACCTTACTTGGGCAAAGCTTTAGAAAGATGGATTAAAACCCAAGGATTCTGATAACTTGACCAAGAGGTTTGTATGAACGAAAAAGCACTGTTTAATTAAATGTTAAATTAAATTAAAAACATTAGGAAAACTCTTTTTTAAGAACATATTTTTAATATTTTATTCAAAATGCATTTTCCAACATTAACCATAGAAATTCATATGAAAAAAAAGTTATGTATGCTCTTTGGCAAACAGTTATAAAAAATCAATTTCCTTCAATCTTCCTTGCTTTTATTACAAAATCAACCAAGAGAGAAAAACAACACAGCAAAAAAGAAAATTTATTTGAAATCAATTTCCAGTTATTTTCGTTCCACCAATTCTTTTTTTTTATTTTCATGTTCCAACGTAACGGTACGTGTTTTCGGACTTGTTTTGTTGCTTGCTTGTTTGGTTGCCTGGCATGATTTATTTGCTGGAATCAGTCATGCAGCATTTTTCCGCTTTTCCCGCCCCCTTTTGTTGTAATAAAGAAAACGCGGGGTAAAGAAAAGCATTCTTTTGATTTATAAATAAAATTGCAATACAAATAAAATTTAACGCAAAAAAAGAGAAAAAGGGAAACTTAACTTTAAAGAAATTAAAAGAAAAGAAATTGTGCACATTTTTATTAAACATTCTATTGAATTTGATTTTCAAAAAGGACATGGGACGTAGGATGTGGAAGAATAGAAAAGGCGGCTCATATGGGTTTAGACAATATGCACAATCAATTTAAATTCTGTCGAAATTTCTATTTTAAACAAAAGATTTCTTTATTTTTTTATTTTGACGATTAATAAGGCATTCTAAAGATTTTTTGTATTTACATACGTACATGAATAAGTTTGTACTAAGAGCCTTGAACCATCTTTTTGCCATGGATTACATGTATTTTAAGATCATATTAGCTAGACAGTTTCTAGCTATGAATAGAAGGTAAGAAAGCTGACTCAGTTGTAATGAGAAGACAAGGAGATAAGGCAACCCACGGGGAATATTACACACTAAGCTTGCAAATTTTTTTGTCATTAGTTTTTCACAATCTTATATCAGTTTTTAAGCTGTTAATAATTCAAGAAATTGAATTGGTTATGATTTGTTAGTAGTGGAATCGCTCGAAAATGAAAAATCAAGATACTGGTATTTTGCATTTACATCGCTTAACATTAAAATTATAAACAAAAAATACAACAACACACACCAGCATAAAAAAATGGTAAACAAGTAAACAAAAATACAACAACAAACACTACAAGAATAAATGTAAACTAACTACACAAACAACAATAATGAAACAACAATGTTTACATTTATAGAGATTTCTACAAGGCGAAGCAATGAACATTCGCCTTCATGAATATTCACCAGACTGTTTACTCTGCCATATAAAAGGCAAGGCAAAGCAGGCGAGTGAGTTAGTGAAGTACAGTCAGTCTTGCGTGAAGAAGCGGTGTGTTTGGAGAGAGTAATCGTAGTTTGAAGATCTCTGTTACAAAGATCTGTTAAATAATTGTCTAGTAATTGTTATTGTTTATGCAAAGGTTATAAACAGAGGAATAACGAACAAAGCAAATGTTGTTTACATCAAGTTGTAAACAGTGTCACAGAGAATCGGTGTGTGAATGTGTGACCTGGGACTTTGTCCTTGTGGAAAACAATTTTCCTTGGAATTGGCCGTTCGTTATCGATTGCTTTCTTCAGACGGTCTATTTCGAAAGGTTCAGCAAACAGCTTTTGGAAATCGTAGATTAAAACAAAGAGAGGCAGGTGTTTTGGGAGAGTCCTATGTTCTTTAAAGAAAAATTATGAACATATTATGCCATGGCTATGCATAGCCATTGGAAGATTTGAGCTGTATGAAATCATTTTTTAACGAGGAAGCATTGGCTTAAGTTATTTATAGCAAAAGGGAATTACCAGGAAGGGGTTAAATAAATTTCAAAAACAGCACATAGTCCTCCACCAAATTGAAATTCGATCCACCCAAACAACGAGATTTTTTTCTTAAAGCCGTTATCCCCAACAAATGATTTTATGACTTACTTACCCTTTAGCTAAGACTACAACCTAGTTTCACACACCATCCATGTTGTGCGTGTTAATTTTATGCGCTTGTACTAGAGAAATATTTTGTTACGTCTTTACCTTTTAAAAACGTTTAAAATATGAGCTCGTAGATTGTAAATAAAATAAAAATAAATTTGTGTTTAGTTTTAAACAAAAATTCTTTATTATTCGCACAATTCTGTGTTCCACTGTTCACAACTTGATGTAACAACAACAATTGCTTTGTTGTTATTCCTCCATTTACAAACTTTTCATTATCACATTACTAGATAATTGTTCGACAGACCTTTGTATCGGAGATCTTCAAACCACGATTACTCTCTTCAAACCCACCCCGTCTTCACACAAGACTGACTGAAATTTTACTAACTCTCTCGCCTGCTTTGCCTTGCCTTTCATATGACAGGTTAAACCGTCGGATGAATGCTCTTGAAGACGATTAATTTTTCGAAATCTGTACATGTAAACATGTTGTTTCCATTTATTCGTGTAGGGTTTGTTGTTGTATTTTTGTTTACTTGTTTACCATTTTTTTATGCTGGTGTTTGTTGTCATAATTGGTCATTACAACCCTTCAGTCAGGATTACGACGTAGTTTCTCACACAACTTATATTGTGTGTGTTAATTTTATACATGAGCGGCGGGACCTAAAGTTTAAAGTCGACTCCGAACGACAGATTTTTGAGAAACTTTTCATGGAAATTTTTTTTACTCTCAGAGCTTTTGCCAGAAATCTGTTGAGAGGAAGTCGCCGAAGAAAGTCTTTTCGTATTTTGTCTTGATGTCTGGCCTGGGGTTCGAACCCTGGCTTTACGTCTAATAAGCCAACACACTACCCACCAGACCCCGGCGACTTTTTGGTTGTTGTAGCTTTTGTTTATAATTTTAATGTTAAGCGATGTAAAATCAAAACACCAGTAACTTGATTTTTCATTTTCTTAACAATAATTTAAAGAATTTATTGAGACATTAAGACTCAATTACTTAATCTTTAAAGAAATTTTCCACATTTATTTCTACCATTTACATTTACACTTACAGACAAAAACGCAGGCAAAATTAAAATGAATATGAATTGTTTTCAAGGTCTGCTGTAAACGTTCCCCTTTATTTGCAAAATGAAAATTCAAACATTCTGAAACGGAAAATATTTTCTTTTGTTACACAGAAATTGTAAAAATTGTTACAATAACAGTCTGTTAAAAGGAAATTTTCTAAATTAACAAATATTTGGAAAAACTTTTTTCCATTTTTGGCCGTTTGCTGTTTTGCATGCCTCAGACCATTTCAATTGGCAATTGTTAATGGCGGAAACAAGAAATACAGTCGCAACAAAAAAAGAAAACAATGGGGCTGTATAAGAGGAATGTAAAAAAGAAAACATAATCGAATTTGAACTGATGGCTGCGAGGTATTTGTATGTGAATTTGAATGTTAAAGTTTTGTTGGATTTTTTTCTTTTTGTTTCTACTAAAGTTCGTTTAACTAAAAATTTCGATACCTAAACAAACACTATAGCCAGCACAGTCTACAGTGTAGGTTTTTGCTGCCACTAAAACTGTTTGTTGGAGCATGTATTTGATTTCAAGTACAAATTTAGTTGTTTAGTCTTCTGCTTTTCATGTTTGCCTCTGTGTTTTTTTCATTTTTCATTTTCTCTGTCGATTTTGTTTTCGAGGGTTTGTTACAACTTAAAAGTTATCGTTTTGTAAACACCTTCTTCTTGTTCAATTTTTTTTTTCTTTTTTCTTCTTCTTTACGGCTGCCTTTTAACAACTTTTTGTGTGTTCATGCAGGCAATATTTCAACTACGAAAGAGCAGTTATTGGATTGAATAACAGTTTGTTTGAAATACTACTGGAAGCTATACTCTTCCTTTGTACTCTTCCGCCTACTGCCTACTCTCTGCCATGTAACAACGTTAAGAAGTTTATGTAATGAATTCAGTCAGTCAGTCAGCTGTAGGTGGTAACATATGCTCAAATGCTTTTGGTATTACATTTCCATTAAATCGCCTTCTACACATTGCTACTGTATTGCTGTATTGAAGTTGATGTATTGATTGGCGGTTTTTGCTGGCGAAGAAATTTTTGTTTTCAAACTTTTCAACGCACACTTTAAATTTAAAGTTAATGGGAGTTAAACAAAACGTTTTTGAGGCAATAAGTTTGTAATTTATTAAGAAAATTGTTTAAAAGTGTTTAAAATTAAATATTCATGGCAGCCTTTAGTAAATTAAAAATTTTTTGATTATCAGATCAGATTATCACTCCAATATTCACGACGTAGACTAGTAGGTAATATGATGGCTTATTACACATGAGGCCTCGGTTCAAACGCTAGGTCAGACATCTGTAACTAAACAAAATATGAAAAAAATATTTCTTCGACGACTTCCTGTCAGGAGATTACTGGCAAAAACTCTAAGAGTTAAATAAAATTCCCATGAAATATTTCTCAAAATTCTGGCGTTCGGACTCGACTTTAAACTGTAGGTCTCGCCACTCATGTATAAAATTAGCATACACAACATAAGTGGAGTGAGAAATTCGGTTGTAAACCTGACTGTATTCACCAAAAAAATGGAATTTCCGTTTTCGGACAAGTGTCATCCGTACCTATAACAGCTGTAAAGACAAATGCGAAACAGATTATCCAACAAAACTGCCTGAATGTAGAGGTTCAACGTTTTTTCTCATGTGGATATGATCTGGAATATATCTCGAACCAAACTGACATAGTTTCTGAAACGGATGAATTCAGATGCATTTCTCATAAGGCTTTCCTTTTTCAAAAGAAACTTGTTGTAATAAACTTTGACTAATGAAATGATAAAATAATATCGTGTATCGCTCTAAGCGATGTCTGGACACAGGCAAAGAAGTTGAGTGAATCTGCATACCCTCTAACAATGTAGATATGCAGGTTATATGCTAGAAAATAATCTTTGGAAGGGAATAGCATTTAGCATACTTAACGTGGTGATAGAGATGACTACAGGTCATTATATAATAGCGTTACATGGAAAAAATCACCGTAGTCTAATAGGTAGTGTGTTGGTTTAATAGACGTGATGCCACGATTCAAATCCTAGGGCTCAGACATTTCCAATAAAACGAAAAAAATATGTTTCTTTCGGCGACTTCCTTTCAAGAGATTTCTGACAAAAGCTCTGAGGTTAAATAAAATTCCCATGAAATGTTTCTTAAAAATCTTTCGCTCGGTGTCGATTCTAAACTGTAGGTCCCGCCACTCATGTATAAAATTAACACGAACAACATAAGTAGTGTGAGAAGCTAAGTCGTAAGTCGTGACAAAACAGTTGTAAAAACCAATTATGTATGGAAAAAAGTTCTATTTTTTTTGATGAATTAGCTGAGAACATGTCACTTTCAATTTATTTCGAATATAGTTTAGCTTTATGGCTCAGTGGTCTAATAAATTGTATGCTAATAATTATCGGACTTTAATAATTTCCGAAACGATTGAACATGATTGATTTATATTGCTTGTTGAGGCAATATCTGCCTGAACTGACATTTGGCTTGGTCTTATACGAATACTGCTGGAAACCAATAACTTGTCATTGTACATTCTCATGCACACAACCCTTCCGATGACCCATTGTTATAGTAATTGTAGAAGATATAGTTGTGTTTAAATACTAAATTGGAAAAAAGAACAAAATTTAGAAACTCAACCACATCAATCAATCAATTGAGCAATATATCAGGACAACTACAAACTAAAAGCAAGTATGTGCATGCAGTTTTAAGTTGCATGTGTTTGTTTCTCTCTTTACGAAACCGGCCACAGAAACCATAAAACCGAACTTTTGATAAGTTTAATAAGAAAACAAACAAAATAACACACACACTGTGAGTGTTAAGTAACCAATAAGGCACATTACATACGTACATATATGTAGCAAATATATACATTAAGAATGCCATACTAAGATACAAGGATAAGGAAATTCTGATAATTTCGGAATGATATGCAGCAACAATGTTGTACTCAGTAAAGTACTGCAAAATGATACTCTACATTACAGATTGTTTTGGCATGACTATTTTCAGATCATTTACAAAAAATAATTGTGTGTCACAACAGTAATGTCGATTTGAATTCAAATTTCTTTTATTTTTTGGTCAACTCCCTTGCTTACAGTACCCAAATATAAACGAAGTAGTAAGATATCTGCCCATTAAATTTCTCTTTTAAAAATGATAAGAATTAAAATGTTCAGAAGCAAATGTTATACACCATAATAAGTGTATAAAAATGTGTATCAATGAAATGAACATTTAAAATTATACTCTTGCAAGTATGTGGGGTATTTCATTTACAAACAAATGTTTACTGCCAGCAAAACATTTTCTATACAACTCAGTAAGGACTTTTTCTACTTGTTAGCTGGTTTTTGCAAGAAAACTGCTATGAAAACAGTCTCCCAAAGAAATTTTTTTTAATATTTCGCTTGGTTTATGATGTCAGGACTGAGGTTTGAACTTATGAGCTCTCTTCTAGTAAGCTAACTCACTACCCTTCAGTCAGGATTACGACCTTGCTTCTCACACCACTTATGTTGTGTGCATTAATTTTATACACGAGTGACGGGGAAAAAGTCGCGGAAGAAATATTTTTTTAATATTTCGTTTTGTTGAAGTTGTATGACCTGGGGTTTGAACCGTGACATTACGTCTAATAAGCCAACTCACTACCTACTAGCCTACGACCAGTTCTCTACACCATGCCGACTAGTACTAATTAATCGTTCAAATATGAAACTTACCCTACATTTTTTACGTTCACTGTAGACACGAATATTGCTCGTTTGTATATATAAAAAGGAGGAAACAATAAAGAAAATAAATGTACATTTTATGTTAAAAAAGGATCCATAAATGAACATCCATACAGAGACATACTGACAGACACATGCACACAATTATACCCAATTGGCCATTTTTCTTTAAATTCTTCGAAATTCTTCGAAATTCCAAACAATCGAAAATTTTTTTTAATATTTTTCCGTAAATATGGCCACGAAGAAAAAAAAGTTATTGCCTCGAGAAAAAATGATTCTTTGTTATGAATTTTAACCTTTTTTTAAAAGTGAATCCGGAATGACCTTTACTGTCATTCCACACTGCTACGGCTGTATGATAACCCACTATTTTTTAGCAGGCAATTAAAAGTTATGAACTCAACGGTATGTGGTTTAAACAAAATGATGGCATCATGGTTGAAAAGTTACCGGAGAAGAATTTTCAATGACTTCAAATAGCCACCAAAATCAAAAGATTTAAGGCTGAGTTAAGAGAATAATTCCTTAATATTTAAGCATTTCAAAACTAACTTTTGTGAAGTTATTGCCGAGATATTTTTTTAACAACAACCAGGGGATGACCCCTGCGCATACAGTGTTGCAACTAGAAAAATAGTTTATAGACGACATTAGATTTGAATCTTTTTACTTACATAATTGGTCATTACAACCCTTTAGTCAAGAATACGAAATAGCTCCTCACACCATTTATGCTGTGTGTGTGAATTTTATATGTGTGTGTGAAGTCGACTCCGAACGACAAATTTGTAGAAACTTTTCATGACAGTTTTATTTACTCTCAGAGTTTTTGCCAAAGATGTCTGACGTGTGGGTTGAAACTTGGCCTCAAGTCTAATAAGCCAACACACTACCCACTTGGGTACGGGCGATACGGATAGTCCGACTAAAGAACGAATTTTGTCTGTAATGCAGTAAGCGATTCAATAGCCAATCGAAAACATTTGCCCTGCCAGTATGGCGGGTGCTATGTGAGAATATACGAAATTTGTGAAGAAGTAGTTGAAAATTATATCAAAAGGATCAAAGGTTGTAACAAAACTAAACACGATCATTTAAATGAGATTTACATCAAACATAAGACAAAGGTCCAAGCATTGTAATGGAATGAAATTTAATTGAAATCCAAGCCGTTTGTTTATTTTATTTAAGGTAACATTTTATACCAAAAAATGGATAACCATCCACGTAGAGTCTTTGCTATCTGACTACGATTTCTACTCATGGTTATCAAAATTGAGTGTACCTACTTGCAGGGTATGTTGCGACGAGGAGGAGTTGGAAACTATCGAACACCTTTTCTGCAATTGTCCAGCCCTTAGTAGGGTGAGGTTGAGCCCTCTGGGCAGGGGCTTCTTCGAAGGTTTGGAGCATTTGTCGATATTAAGGCTCTCCATAGATTGATAGTCGCCTCAGTCTAGTAGATAGTGTGTTGGCTTATTAGATGCAAGGCCACGGTGCAAACCCCTGGTCAAACATCAAAACGAAATTTGAAAAAATATTTCTTCGGCGTATTCCTCTCAGCAGATTTCTGGCAAAAACTTTGAGAGACAAATAAAATTGCCATGAAAAGTTTCTGAAAAATTTGTCGTTCGGATTCGACTTTAAACTGTAGCTCCCACCACTTATGTATGAAATTAACGAACACAACATAAGTGGTGTGAGATGCTAGGTCGTAATCCTGACTGAAGGGTTGTAATGAGAAATTATGTATGTATGTATGTACGTATAGATTCATAAATAGTTTGAGCTGGTCCCTTGTGTGTATATTGTCAGTCTCTTTATCCTCTCTCCTAACTCTTCTCCTTTTCTTCATTTCTTCTCCCTCGCTATCCTCTCTCTCTCTCCTCTAAGACGTATTGACAATGGGTCATTTTGACCTTTGGTGATTGTACTTGTCCCAATGACAAGTATTCGTCCTCAACCTAACCTAACCTACACAATCATAAGATAAACAATTTTCAGTTTTCTTTTCAACTCCTGTAAAATTTTAAAACAGAATTGCTGCAATATTTGCCTATTGGGTAAGGCTATAGAAAGTAAACCTCCCCTAACTGCTCTCATTATTGTAGTACCCTAGTTTTGACCTCATTTTTTTCCCAGAACTAATGCAATAGAATAAGAAAAAAAAACAAAAAATTGGTAGACAATTTACTCCATTGAAATTTTCTTTGGAAAAAAAAACTTTTCAAATGGTCTTTAACAACTTTTTTTCTGTTTTTTTTTTGTTTTTTTTTGGTTCTTTTAATGTCTGTAACATAAAACCAACAGGTAAAATAAATATTAAAACTAAAATCAACAGTTTATTGTAAAAGAACAGAGAGAAGTAAATGGTTATGTGCTAATAAAAGTGTAATGAAAAGCTAGGATATATAGAAAGACTACGAAATATCCATATTAAATGGAAAGTGTAGTGAAATGAAATCTTAACCGCAATTGTTTCTCATAAAACTACAATACTAATGATGTATGAAAACCAATTCAAAAACAAAAATTTTCATTCATGAAAAAACATTTCGAAAATGGTTTTATTTTGATGATGAAATATGATTATGGGTTGCCCATAAAATCTAATGATGATATGAACTGTAATATTTAGTTTTCAAATGTCTATTAAAATAATAAAAATTTACAAATAAAAATTCAAATTTCAGTTGTTTTATTAAAAAAAACATTATTTTTTATTACATGCTTCAAGCCATCATGCTTTCAGGGCCATCATAGTCATAGTCATGTATGGTAAATTATTAAAAAGCTTCGAAAGGGCTAATGGGGGAAAAATATATTTTCTTGCATTCAAACACATGTATACTGTTGTGATGTCAGTTATTATTGTCTGTGGAATCATTTTTATTTCTTTTTTTTAACAACAAATTGTTTTATTTTGTTCATGAAATAGTTGTGGAAGTCGTATGTAAGTAAACGCTTAATTTAAAAGTCATTTGGAATAGAATGCTTCAATTGAAAACAACATTTGTTTAGATGTAAACCTAACTGATATTTATTTAATTACAATCAATAGTTGAACAATAATCAATAACACCCGTTAAGCGCTGTACTTATTTCAATTAAAACAAAATCAACCCTTTTACTTGCGGTGACACATAGCAGATAAGTTTTTCATTGCAATTTACAATTGCACTACAATTATGTTCCAAAGTTAAATACACTCTTAACTCATTATACTTGTATTTACTGGTCTGTCAGGTATTATAAACCTTAGTAATCAAAGGCTCCAAGAGGCTTCTTAAACACTTACATACTTAATTGGATATTACAACCCTTTAATCAGTATCACAACCTAACTACTTTCACGTAAATAATGCCAATTTTGAACGACAATTTTAAGATAGTTTTCATTGCACTTTATTTATTTTACTTTCGTAGTTTTTGCCAGAAGACTGGTGTGGGAGGAAGACGCCGAAGAAATTTTTTTCCTTATTTCCTTTTGTTCGAGATGTCTCAGCCGGGATTTAAACCAGTTCAACAGTCAACATAAAATGGAGCTTAATGGATCCTAATTCAAAACTTTATATTTGATTGTCGGTAGACTGGCAATTCCGAGTACTAGCTTGAGATGCAGGTCAGTTCCTAACCCAAATTGAAATCTTATTGAAGGCAAACAATTTTTACTCATGGTTTCCTACCTCTCGAAATAATTGATCCAAAAGTGTCATGACCAACCAAAGAAAATAATATTTAGAACGTATAACATAGAAAGGAAGAGAAACGGGTGAACGTCCGCAAGCAAAGTTTCTCACGTATGAATGGCATTCAACCCAATTGAATACACTCAGAGAACCACATCCATTGTATTACCACGACGTCTTAATTAGACAGATAAGCGACTGTACAACCGAGCTGTGCTCTTTACGAAGCTGAAATTACTCTCCAGTTTAAAATCTGAGACATTAAAAAATTATAGACATCTCTCTGTGGACAAAATGTCCGGTAACCAGAGACATCAGTAAGCCTACAGTCACACATACGTACCCCCCTAAAAATCATTTTTTTAAATAGTATTGAACTTCTAATCTAAAATTTCTTTACATTAGCGTCTGTAACGATACATTGACTTAAATAAAGAAAAAAGATTTCCAAACTCTATAAATTTGTGACTACAGTTTGCTTAAAACCAATATGGCATCACAGAAAATTATACGTACGTCGTATATTTAGAATATAATTTCTCTAAGGGTAGCCCGGTATATAAAAGTTATTGTGAATAAAAATACTAGGACTACAACCGTTGAAATACGAAATACCTCGGAAAGTGATCACAATGTTATTGTGCATTCCGAAATAGTTCGAAGTGTTTTGAGAAAGAACGGTTTCCGAAGCCGAGTGCCGAGAAAAAAGCCACGATTGGAATTTGCCCAATAATATTTGGACAAGTCAACTGAAAAGTTGACTGTAATAATTAGTGTTGACGGAAAACAAAAAATTTGGCGCATAAATCAGTTGACTTGTCCATATATTATCATTTAAAAAAAATGATTTCTAGGGAGATACGTATAATTGTCTGTGTGACTGTATATCGCAAATTCTCAATACAGAGTCTGTGCGTCTGCCTTCCAAATTCGGTAGAACCAATAAGTTAATGTCATCTCTAGAGAGTTTATCTGCCCTTATGTATGCCCCTCTGTATGTTTTTGTCTACCGCAGATCATAAAATCTGATTATTTGACTGTTTGTTAAGAGATGGCCAACAGACAAGACCAGTTCTCAACCTCATGAACAAGATGCCCATGGCTTACATTGCGAAACAACTATCCGAACGCTTTTTAATAAGGTTACGGAAACAATTTTCTTTGTTGTTGTCAGTCTACAATCTCCTTGAGATTTATCAAATTTGTGAAAACGACAACATATTTAAATCAGCAATTATCTGGATGTACCCTTTACTCAGTCTAGGCTTTCTTGAAGCACACTTTATGTACTCAAACCAAGCTCTCTTCAATATATTTCAATATCTATATCCGTATGCATTATGGATACGCCTTTGTAAAAATTAAAACCTTTCCTTTCCCCAAGGAAACTGTTTCACTATGCCTTTTAACGCGGTGCAATGATTCGTCTTCTATTTAGGGTCTATTGTACCAACAATTTTGCACTGGCTGCTGATATTTCTTTCCATCCATTGTGAAGTATTTTTTAGACGAATTGTATACTCCCTTAGAAGTCGCCGTAGTAGGTGTGTTGGCTTATTAGACGCAAGGCCACGGTTTAAACCCCAGGTTAGACATCAAAACGAAATATGAAAAAATATTTCTTCGGCGACTTCTTCTCAGCAGATTTCTGGCAAAAACTCTGAGAGTAAATAAAATTGCCATGAAAAAGATTCTCAAAAATCTGTCGTTCGGAGTCGACTTTAAAGTGTAGGTCCCACTCATGTACAAAATTAACACACACAACATGAGTGGTGTGAGAAGCTAGGCCGTAATCCTGACTGAAGGGTTGTATTGGCCAATTATGTATGTATGTATACTCCATTACCTACTAGATCCAAAGGCCACAAGTTCATAAATACATCAAGGGCACCTGTTAGTATAACGAAGCATGAGTAAATTTATTTGTTTAATTTATCCATGATAGAATTCCTCTAGGATCTCCTAAAGCAGAGTTAGACGAACAATATCGGTATAGAAATTCTCAGTTGATTCCAATGACCTTCCTGCAAAAAGAGAGGGCAACCATCACCCTCTTCATCTTCGCTATGATTTTCTGTCTGTAGTTAAGCTTGTTGTTCAAGACGCTATAGAGGTGTTTAGCATTCTCAGGGAATTTAGTCTACGTATCATTGAAGATAATTGGCCGGAATTTAGATTTTATTCTACGTAAATAGTGTGGGTACTAAAGTAAAGCCGTTCTTAAGTTGGCTGTTGTTATAAGAAATTTATTTGAAATTTTAAAAGTCATGCAATACAACAGCTTAAGAGACTCGTTAATAAAATTGCAAAATTTTTTTGCATTTCAAGAGAAATCATTCTCACACCTAACAAATCAATCAAACCATAAATATCTATTGAAGTGGGTAAATATTGACTCATTGAGTGGCTTTAATTTGATATCCCTGGGACAAAAAGCCAGTCAACTGTAAAACAAACATATTGATCAACTGCTTTCGTTTGGAAAAAAAGGCTTACAGGATAATTATTAATCGAACCACGTAGAACACGAGAAGCAAATTTTTCTAATATTTACATTTTCTCTTTCTCTCCTTTCCTCTTTCACTCTCTCTCTCTCGCTGCTTGTTGTCTATTGTTATATGGTTTAGATTACCAAGTCATTGTTGAAAACAATATTCGAAATTCCTTTCATTATACGATTTCGTATGTACGTAGAGAAAAGTAAACTCTTTAGGGAATCCTGTGGTTCATTAAATTTCGTACAATATTTTGTGTAAACAAACACAACTACATTTATACCACTTGTAAGTGTGTGTAAGTATAAGTAAGTTATCTTTACCTACAGCTACGCCATAGAATGTAGCCAAATAGACTCCTGTTTTTATATTTTCCCGTAAAATTTTTTTTCACTAAAAAAAATTATTTCAAGAAACCTGGACTGTGTGGGAAGAACAGGAAAAACTGTTAAGGAATTTGTTGTTGACAAAGGATTACACGTTGCTATGTAGTTTTTTAAATCTTACAATCTTTTATGTGGGCCAAGGGAAATAACATTTTTGAAGTGTTTCATGTATTCCCCAACTGAATGAGAAAATAGATGAGCGAACAATCACAATCTTTTGGAAAGGAAAACGTTTGTCTGCCGACGATTATATTTTATCAGTAAAATCTGTTCATCCTTTTTTCTCTTATCTCAAGTACCATTGGGTGATATAAAAAGCTTTTTAGAAAATTTTTTTTTCAATAAAAGGTTTCTTTACAGGTTTATCAATTTATTTTATAGAGTTTTTAGATAAACTTTCAAAGAATTAGTGGCAAGCCAATACGAGGCCTAAGCTGGGTGGATAAGTTTTACAAACAGGAAGTTTTTGCAAACACCAAAGCATGTTAAAAACTTTTCTGATATTCACTCCTGGTCACGCCGAAAATCGATCCTCCCAGACTGAAGAAGTCGACACAATTTCTCCTCCACAGTCAAGTAACTAGAGGTTATCGTTGTTACCCAGCTCTTTCGAAGACAGTATATCCTTGAAAAGACTAGAAAAGCTCTGGCCATTGGTGAAAAATCAAAAGATTGTCACATTTTGTGCGGTCTAAAAGTTGTTTCAAGATAATTTACCATGAAGATGATTGTAGGCACTATACGGTGTCATGTTAAATTGGCTACCTTTCAGCTTCGCCTGTCGCAACATGCAAAGATTAAAGTTGACAGCTTCTTGGGGCACATTAAAGCAATATGGTCCTCTAAAACGGATGCTTATACGCGCGAGTCGAGCAGAAGCCACTGGCATGCTGAATCGGATCCTCCTTTAGTTTCGCGAAATTGAAATGATCGGTTGTCGAGGAGTTTTACAGTCGCTTTCAGGTGGAAAATTGGCTGGAAGAGAGAACCTGCTCGAATCTTAGTTACTGGAAAACAAATTTTTCTTCTTCGTCTAGAACTTAACTATGTAGAATTTGTACTTTCGGAACAATGTCTACTATGGCTGTAGTTAAGTTAGCCGAAACGTAATCCAGTGAAACAGCATATTTTTCCCGCGTTTAACTATAACTACCTAGTCTCTATTCTTACGAAGCACACTCTACTAGGACAGTATTCGATTTCTGTAGAAGCTGCGAATCAGAGGGTGATGAAAAGGAAGAGGCCGTTCACATAACTGACCACTGACCTACAGTTTAAACAACAGTCGACACCACAAATGCATGCCAAAGTTTCAACAGCAAAAGAAAATACTTTTTACTCTACCCAATATTTTTAGTTATTTTGGACATAGAAAAGGTCTACAATTGTTCCAGAACTATTCTAAAAAGTGTACGTATAAATCCCAAAAGTAATGCCAATTATTTATAAATACTGTTTTTATATTTTAAGTTCAACACTAAAATTGTAAGTGTCTCCTGTAAGTTTACAATGAATTTTTATACGCAAGGCTTAGCCTCACAAATCTGTTCATTATTAAGGCATTAAGGCAGTGTTACGTAGAAGGAACTCTTTTGAGAACAATTTCGTGTTAAGCATGAACAACCAAGTAAATTAAGTTTTCGAAGAAAACAAAACGGAACAAAACGGATATTATTAGAGGGTATTTTGAAAAAAAATTTCCAAAAAAAATGCAAACTTAAAATCAGAGTGTTTGTTACCAATTGCAGGCACCTTCTCCTTCCCCTTTGAAATAAAATCTTATGCATAATTTGCTTACAATTTCTTAAAATATTTAAATCCTTAAAATTTAATTTTTATCTTAATTTCCAGACACCATTTACCCATAATACCTGCTCCATAACTCTGTAATTATAACGTGTGTGTTTAAAATAATTTCTTCCAACCAGAATTAAACTCCAATGATGTCTTCAACCACAAAATATTCTCCACGTTTATTTGTTTAAGCATAACTACTCTCTTGCAACAAATCAACGTTAAGAAATATTATTTTAGCTTTCATTTAAGGACCATAAAAGTGTCGAATAAGGAGTACAACAGAAATTAGAAGATGGAAACCCAAAAGGGAAAATGAAAATTGTCTGCAGAAGAACAGTGTGTCTGTCGTAAGTACTTAAAAACAAAAACCGCAGCACAATCACACTTGAGAAGTAATAATTGTCTCTGAAGAATTTTCAACACTGAAGACATACTCTCACTCACGAAGATTGTAATCAAGTAAACAGAGAAGAAAGAGGTTAGTCATGCAGCATATACGATTTAAATATACCCTGAAATATAGTGATTAAAAGAAATATTTTGTATGGCATTTGCAATAAACCAGCTTAACGTCTTAAGGCCCGGTTAGTCAAACGTCCACGTAACATAATGGAATTTACGTTCGTTTCTAAAATACCAAAAGCATTGACAGCGATTGCCGAACCGTAATGTAATTTCAGTAACCACTTACATTGTCCTTCATATGTTAAAAAGCAAACGTATATTGCATTACATTTCGTGGACGTTTGGGTAATCGGAGCTTTACCAATAGCACCAGAAGTTCAATACTCTTACTTAGTTGTGTTCCTACTTCCAGAACCAAAAACTGGGCATGCAATTAAAGTAGTTATAGAGAAATTTGAACAGATTAGAAGCATTACAGATGTGACTGTCTTAAATCCTCTTCCGTCAACGTAATGAAGCATTTGTTATAACAATTCAATATTACCCACATGTATCAGTGAAGGGTATTAAAACATAAAATGAAAATTTCACATCATCTTTATGTCATCAGTAAAATGAAAATAAAAAACAAAAAAATACAAGAAAATCGAGGAAAATGAAAACTTCTTCATATAAAGTGTTCTTCACTTGATTGTCATTAAGACACTGCGTGTCGAGTACACAATACTTATGCCATCGCATAAATGAAATGAAACAATAACTAAAAATACCGCTAAGCACACTCCAAGCAGAGTTTTTAAAGCAGAGTACAAAGTCAAGACGAATGGAGTGCAGAATTATTGCCACAAACATTTTAATGTCAATTGTGGAATACAATTGTATTTGTCTCACAATCTCTACTTAATCCTGTGCCTTTGTACCAGTAATTTTTGCTTTCTTGAAGGAATCTCTCATCAGTTTTATGAACATAAAACCTCACATAGATATTCGGATATTAACTCGTATTCGTGATTTGGTTGGAATTTGTTTTTTTTTCTTAAAAATTTTGTAACGACAAGTCGTATTTAACGCTTGGCGGCAAAAGATAAAATGTGGAAAATTTTTTCAGTGTTTCATTCTCAGAATATTTTTTGTTTGCATACGTTTCGTTTGATACAAAGTAGCAGGATGCATTGACATGACTACCCAATAAGCCAAAAATTGAATTGAACAGAATTTTACTCACAGGAGGGTTCTTAGAGCCGATATAAAGAATTGTAGTTCGTATCTTTAAGTCAACCAATATTGTTCAACATAATGACTTCGTAGCTGGTTAAAGAATAAAATTCAAACTCTTAATTTATTTGTCAGGATATCTATTAAGGAGTCTATCTACACAGAACTTTTTTGCTGTTAATTTTTTGAGGGTTAAGTTTGGCATTTTTTCTTTTAGAATTTTCTAGGAACTTCTTGTGGATATGAGGGCTTATAGATCCTGGAAATTGCCAGAAGTATAAATATGCAGTCGCCGTAGTCTAGTAGGCCACGTGTTGGATCAATAGACGTGAGGCCATGATTCAAACGTCAGGTCAGACATCTACAACAAACGGCGACTTCCTCTCAGCAGATTTCTGGCAAAAGCTGTGAAAGTAAATAAAATTGCTATGAAAAGTTCTTCTGAAAGTCTGTCGTTCAGAGTCGACTTTAAACTGTAGATCACGCCACTCATGTATAAAGTTAACACACACAACATTAGTGGTACGGGAAGCTAGGTCGTAATCCTGACTGAATGAATCGTTTTTTCGCTACTCATAAGCATTCATGAAATTTCGAATATAAGTGAGTCAACAATATTGAAATTTTCGTACTCACTACAACGTTGATTTATATGAGTACAATAAGTATGAATACAACGTTGACATCAAACTCATACCATTCGAAATATGTTTGATGCATAAGCCTACTCATTCAGATTCATAACTTTAGAAAAATACTTATAAATGATTCGATTCACTCGAATCACGACTTACGACCTTTTGGTGAGTATTTTAGTGTTCGTACGGAAATCATACATATTTTGTGATTCGTACATATGTTGAGTCATAGAGAGTCGAAATCAACAACATCATACGTGTTGTTAAGTATGAGTATGATGAGTACTTCCAACTTTGAATATGAATAGTATGAGTATAATATTAAAATAAGTATCAATGCGTATAAGTATCAGAAATTATGAGTATGATTCGATTCTACTCATCTTTTTGAATACTCATTGCTGATCTCTGGTTGTAATGACCAATTATCTACTTATATGTATGTATGTATTATATACATACATTATTAGCAGTCACTGCCTAATATTTGGTGCTGCAAAATACCTCTTCAACTTCCTCATGGATTGTATTCTGCGTAAGACGAGACTCCATGGCAATGATTCAACATTTTGCTTACTATTCAGTAGTTGATGTACGTCACAGTACGAAGCTTCAGCGTATATTCGTCGTTGTCTGCAGCTGCAATTATGGCCTGTATACGCAATTAAGAAACAGAGAAATCCCTCGTGCTACTAAATTAATGCCCTGCTGGTCACTTACCCTCCCTGCGTTTTCTTATGCTCCCTGCATGTGCTTCTTCAACGAATAAAGCGTATTGACAAAATACCACTATCACAAGCATGCTTCCAGGATATCCTGGAAAATTCTTCTTGTTCTAGACACAATTACATTCAAACCTATTGGAAGACTATACGTCTTCTTCACAAAGAGAGCCTGATGCTTAGCTTATCTTCAGATTGCATTGATCATGTTTAAAAATCTTAGAACAAGTAGCCATTATCTTAGCTTTCGAAAAAAATAGGAAGAGGTGGAGATTATTACTCAACTTTTTTGTTTCTAACCGGCACTAGAGGAACAATGCCGTTCCTTACTTCTTGCTTTAGTACTCCTTTAATTCCTTAAGGTGTAGAACAGTTTTTAATTGTCCCCGGCTTTGTTTAAAACTTTCATTTTCGCTCTCTTCTTTAACCCTTTTTCGAGTATTCCAGTGACAAAGAGCTGCTTTAATAACGATATCAACCAAGAATTCAATTTATTTGGCTTATTGGGTATAATTTCTCACACATAACCACTCACAGCACAATGTTCGTGTACAGTTTCCTGCAGCAATCGGTAAGCACAGCCACATGTAGACATTTGCATAGGTGTGACACGTTTCCGGTAAATTCAATAATTGAGTATGAAATGTTTAAATATGTTTGAAATTCTATGGAAAAAACATCACTTGATACAGGAAATTAAAATCAAAGCGACAAAAATCGAATTGATATTTATGATGGGAATACAACTGTATGTATGTATGTACATATGTACAGGATATCAATAAAACATTATTCACACAAATAAATTGTTTTGTTTTTTTCTTTGGTTTTTGATTTCCAATTAAGTTTTCGAAGACAATTAAATGAAAATTTTTAAATTAAATACTATGGCGTACGAATGAAAGGACAACCTATCTGTAGTCGGCACTCATTTCGCCTCGAATAAAATGTCATACACTCTAGGTCCTTCATTGGTCACAGCAGAGGGAGGCGTATCAGGACTGAAAGCTATTCTCAGTGGATACTGGCGGATTAGAGATAATAATGCTCGGCGAGTTGAACTACTGTCTAAAGGCAAAGGAAGATAAGGAAAAAAGTGAATGTATTTAGCCTTTAAAAACTATCACCGTAAAATCTATGGCGAGTGGTTTTTATACGAAATCTCCGGAATATCAGATGTTGATCCAGGGGACCAGCATAAGTACTGCAATCTGATGAATTCTTTATACCAATCATTTACGAGCATAAAATCTCGCTGTCGGGAGGAATATTAGTAAAAAATAAGGATTTGGTAAAGACAAAAATCGTGCCAATATCCAGCTACGCTAAGGCCAATAGCTAATGCTATGCCTATTTGCTAAGGTGTAGCCCCAAGATAAGCCTTCCAACTTAGATCACTGAGATAAACAGCATGACAGCTCAAAACCCATGGTCTTTATGATCATATAGAGTCCAAGTCTAGATTCCCTATTTCGCCCAGTGTCTACCAACTTGCGCAGTGCACTGTCTATCTCAATTTTGAGTAAGAAGATCAAAGAAGATTGTATGATCAATGTCTATCGCTGGCACCTAAATTTTTATACATGAGTTGTGGGACCTAAAATTTGAAGTCGATTTCGAACGACAGACTTTTGAGAAACCTTTTCATGGCAATCTTAATTACATTCAGAGTTTTTGTCCCGCAGATGTTACTGCTGCCTTTAGTGCTATTGAACGTGAGTCTACTAAAATGGGTTTGGCATTAAATGAGAGCAAAACAAAGTATATGTTATCGACAAGTAGAGACGTGCGGCGAATTGATTATGGCCGATAACTATACTTTTGATACAGTCAAGGAATTTGTTTATCTTGGCTCCGCCGTTACCACCATAAATGATGTCAGTCTAGAGATCAAGCCCAGGATTACTCTTGCCAACAGGTGCTACTATGGTCTCAATAGGCAATTGTAGCAGATACCTCTCTGGTACGACAAAACTAACACTCTACGAGACGCTCATCCTCCCCGTGTTTCTTTATGGCGCAGAAGCATGGACCTTAAGCACTGATGCAGCAGCCTTGAAAGTATTCGGGAGAAAAGCCCAGCGTAGATTTTCGGACTAGTGCGAGTTACCGATGATTTCCGCATACAATCCAACAATGAGCTGTATGAGCTATTTAACGATATGGACGTTGTGCAGCGTATTAATATCCAGTGGCTGCGCTGGCTCGGCCATGTCGTTCGAATGGAGGAGGATGCTCCGGCGAGACGGGTATTTGATGCGAGGATCTGCGGAAGTCGGCGAAGAGGACGACCTTGTATCCGTTGGAAGGACCAAATTGAGAAAGCCCTGTCATCGATTGGTGTGACCAACTGGCGTAGGCGCGCAAGAAACAGAAGCCCCTTGAAGGATGTGTAGCGGCAGGCCGAAATCCGTTAATCGGGTTGTTAATGGCAAATTAAGTTAATGGCAAATTATTAAGTATTTGTCCGAAATCTGAGGAAAGGAAGTCGCCGAAGAAATATTTGTTCATGTTTTGTTTTTTTTTGGAGATTTCTGACCTGGGGTTCGAACTAACTAGACTACGCTGAGCTCTTCAAATTGAGCGAATGTTGATTGGAAAATTTTGATGTTCCATTGGAGAAAGCGCCAAAAATCCTACTTAAAGCCTGGAGACGACAAATAAAATAAAAAATTGATCAGGGGTTTGAACCGAGGCCTCATGTCTAATAAGCCAACACACTTTTTACTTGAATGCCCTTATTCAGTTCATTAAAAACACACTCTTACCAGACGTTCGTTCTTATGCCAAATAAAGTCTTTTAATTTCATCTGAAAATAATTGATTTCTTTATACTACACCTTATATTATAAACTTTATTGCTTAATTGAGTTGTAATAGACTCACATACACTGCGAACAGCTCAGACTCATACAATAACAACAAAAACTATAATAAATCGATATGCTTGAGTTATTAAAGAGTTCACTTAACACATGGAGAAAACCCGTAGTCATGCACAAAAGCAAAAATATGATTTCATCATCAAGCCTTTCAACGAGAACAAATTAATCAAATTTACTATGAAAGAACAAAAAAAACAAGAATCATAATAAAAAGGGACAGATGCTATGCTTTTCAGATTTTTAAAATGCCAA
Organism: Sarcophaga subvicina; assembly: GCA_936449025.2. Lineage (NCBI taxonomy): Eukaryota > Metazoa > Arthropoda > Insecta > Diptera > Sarcophagidae > Sarcophaga > Sarcophaga subvicina. The sequence goes on along the minus strand of OW388083.2, from coordinate 99,127,503 downwards.
TCATTTTCAAAAATCTTTCTATTCATTTTCAAACAACAACAAAATGACAAAAAACACCCATTTTGATGCAATTTCATTTAACAATAATCCATTGTCCTCTTTCAAAGAGAAAATTAATATTTTCGCTCAGAATATTGGTGAATAATGTTGCTTTTCTATGAATCTATTGTTGAGTAAAATATAAAACAAAATTCCTGACAAAAGAATGAAAATTAAAAAATTTTCAATAACATTACGGGTTGAATATTAAATTTCTGTGTTTTTGAAATGAAGTGACAATTATAGGAAAGGGACAACTTAATGGCCCCTTAAATGGTTAGAAAAGATAATTAGATTGGAATTCCACAAAGAAAAAAGTGTTGAATAGGCCAACCAATAAACAAGTTATTTAACTTTTATTAGTTTGAATACTAGGTAGCGCCAAAGTAATGTCATAATTGGTCAATTCACACAAGCCGTTGTATCGTTGTATTCATTGTATTGTTGGAAGAACATACAACAGTGTATGATTGTTGTTGATATTTTTCATATAAAAATCCGATACACTTATACACATTTTTTCCATATGTTTTTAGAAGTTGTATTGGTTTCGTGCTATCAAATTGTGTGAATGAAAAAAATTTGCATATGTTTTCATATGTTTTTAAAAAGTTGTGTAGAGTCGGGCTATCAAATTGTTTGAATGCCACGAGATACACAATACAGCATAGCATTGAGCGTTCACAAACAAACAAATGTATTCAATACAACATACACGATACAAAGTCGTGTGAATTGCCCAAATGTTTCCAAATGCCCACCAAGTTCAAAACTATTCTACTCATGTTTTGTTGAGGACAACACTTTACACTGTACACAATGTTGGATTGCATGTATCCATGTTTATGATACGAACATATCGGATTAAAATTTATTAATATGAGTAGGTAGCCTCCGCAATGCGCTAGACCCGGATTCACATTACAGAACTCGGGTGGGATTGCCCTAAAAGAAATTGCTGCCTCAATCTTACTGCATGGGAGGTGGACAGAGGAGCAAATACTGGTAGACTTGAACATTTTTCATAATCAATTAACCCCTACGACTGTCTTCCAAGCTTAACCTTAGTCATTGTACTTAGGTGGTTCATAGGCAGATGTTGCCAGTCGCATTAATAAGGCACGCAATGCTTTTGCCCAACTTAATCCTGTTTGGAAATCATTCGTTAAATCCCAACGTTAAATCCACATTGCCGTACGTTTGTGAAACATAGCACATGGCACTGCGCGATTCCCAGTCTCTTCAGGTATTTGTTAACAAATGCTTGCGTAGAATCTTGCGTATTTACTGGCCTTCCGTAATACTCAATGCCCAACTCTGGTCAGATACAAACCAGCAACCAATTGAGAGAGAAATAAGGAGACGCAATTGGGGATGGGTTGGGCACACTCTTGGTAAGCCATTAGATGACATCACAAAAAAAGCCTTGGACTGGAACCCCCAGGGAAGCAGGCGAATCGGACGACCATCACACACCTGGAAACACCAAATCACAACCGAACTATCCAAACTACGTCTACAATGGAACGAAGTCAAACATCGCGCTGATGATCGAGCTCATTGGAATCAACTTGTTGCGGCCCTATGCTCCCTAGAGCAGTAAAAGGAATATATATGTATATATATTGTATTTAGTATTGAGACAATTGCATATCAATTCCTGTGATAGCAAACTTCACATGCGTTGCTCAAGGAAATATCCTCATTGTATCCAATACGTTCTTAGTCGAACCTAACCTGGATCATCACTATACTTTTTGAACAAATCATGTGTTTTTCCAGCGAAGATCTTGACCGTTAAGGTAACCTGCTGACTTTTATATCAGTCCTACGCGACTATTGTTCTCCTTCGGCCTAACACTGCAATTCTCAATTAGTTAGAGAGTGCAAATATAAATTAACGAACAACAGTCTGTTTTCTTTGAGGATAGCTTGTATGACTACCAGGCTACCGGTGTTCATAGGAACCTGATACGACAGAAAGCAGTATTTCTTTGGCCACGTCAACTATATGGTCACGACTCAGTACTCTTTTGGGTCGAATAATGTACTAGACACTCTAGTTCCCTCTTAGTTCACAACAGAGGGAGACGTATCCAGGGTGGTAGCTGTTCTCACTGGACACTGGTTTACTGTATTGTTTAATGACCACTTTCGTAGCTATTACGACTCGGAACAAAAGGAGATGGTTGGATACTTATCAGACTAGCCCTTAAAAACTACACAGCCCTGCAAATTTTGACTTTTTTTGTGCAAATAAAAGGGCTCCAAGAGTTTCCAAAGGCATTTTGCGCGGTTCAAAAACTGATTACAGATGTTCATTCAGATTTAAAAAATTCAAAATGGCGGATCCGATATGGCTGTTGAAGTTTATAAAAATTAAACAGATTTACTTGACCGCCATATTGAATTCGCCATTTTGAATTTTTTAAATCTGAATATAGATCTGTAATCTGCGTCCCCAAAACCCCTAATTAACAATTTTCAAGTAAATCTGATTAATTTTTAAGGACCTCCGTAATGTGTTTCTTTTTCTCTTGCGCCCCTTGACAGAAACCCACCCCCTACTTTAAGGGTGCATGCAAATAATTTGGCTTTAGGCTCATTTTAAAGAGCAAAGATCTATTCTTAATTTCTGACAATAGCGATGGTTCTAGCACGTCAGTGTTTAGCTCTACAATTTTTCAAAAATAGCCAAAAAACTCTAGTTTTAGAGGTTTCAACCCCCTTTTTCTCGAAGACCTGACGTAATGGAAAGTTTTTGAAACGCGCAAAATGCCTGCGGAAACACCTGGAGCCATCTTATTAGCAAAACCCCAGCAGGGCTGTGCTATCACCGTAAAACCTTTGATTAGTGGTTTTTAATTGAAATCTCCTGACTATCAGATATTGATCCAGGAGACCTGCATAAGTACTTCAATTGGATCAAATAGATTTCAATTGCAAACAGCTTTTTACACATCGAGAGATGTGGTATACATTCATAGCGAAAAAAGGGTTTTTTATACCAATATTTTACGGGCCTAATAATCTCCAAATGAAGTAGCTTATGATGCTTAATTAGTCCATCTTGAATAAAAATTTCAAAAGATTTTTATCTGGCCCCCGAAATGTAAATTCTATTTATAAACCCTTTATCTTTATCTCACATTATGATTTGAAATGTAAAGTCATCATCGTCCTACGGCAAGTAAAAGAAACTCGTTTGACACGTGACAATTTGCAAATGATTTCAACTTTGTACAGAAACATGTTCAATTCAATTGTATGCATCCTGGTTTCTTTAATGCTCATAGATTGTCTTTGATCTTCTTGCCAAGAGGACTGATCAAAATCTTGAGAATGTGTCCATAACATAGGCTGAGTATTAGCCAAACACACAGTAACAATAATTTCATGCTCTATCCGTATCATCTCTCCATTTCCAATTGCTTCTCCATTTTCAATTCTTTGTTTGTCTACAAAACATATATCAAAGTCAAAAATACTTTCAAGCCACTTACAAAAATTAGGGCACTTTCGCCTTGCCTCCTGTGGAAAACAAACATACATAAATTATTTTTTATTTAGGACAACAAAAATTCTGTTTCTAATAAATACTCGTGAGTGTTCCTGCCAACATAAGCTTACAATTAAGAAGACAAACAAATGGCCAGAATCCTGAATTGCTTGCTAAAAGTCTACACAATTAGCCACAGCACGAATTGTGTGACGTTAAATGGACGTGAAATGTTTCAACATTAATTACAATTATTAACAACAACAACAACAATAACAGCAACAACAAATGACAGAATTTTGTTTTTTCAATAATTAATTTTGCTGTTGAAATCAGGTATAAAAGGAGCAAACAGTAGAAAGCAAACGTAAAATACACGAGGGGGACCAAATAAAATACAAAATGATTAATGAAGTTATGATCCTGTGCCTTTTTTCTCATTAGCTGGGCTTTATTAGTCCAAATCGAAATATTAATAGGTTTACCTAACGCATTAGTTCACATTTTCATTTTGTTTTCATAATGAAAAAATTAAGAATAATTTTAAAGCTTAAAAGCATAACGACTACGACAGCTAAAATATTTTTAATTAAAAGAAAAATCTTATTAGAAACAGCTATTAGAATACGTTACCAAACTGTCCGTTTTTAAATATTGTTACGAAAATGTAAAAAATCTAAATACTGGTGTTTTGCTTTTACATCGCTTTACATTAAAATTATAAACAAAAACTACAACAACAAAACAATGCAGTAAACAAACCTGTTTACAAATTATCGTACTGCTTAATATAACAACAAACACCGGCATAAAAAATGGTAGACAAGTTAACAAAAATCCATAAACAATACTACAAGAATAAATTTACGTTGTTTACGATGTTTACATTTATAGAGATTTCAAGAAGGCGAAGTCATGAACATTCCCCTTCAAGAACATTTATCAGACTGTTTAGGCAAGCCAAAGCAGGCGAGTGAGTTAATGAAGTTCAGTCAGTCTTGTGTGAACACGCGGTGTGTTTGCAGAGCGTAATCGTGGTTTGAAGATCTCCGTTATAAAGATGTGTTGAATAATTGTCTAGTAATTGTTATTGTTTATGAAAAGGGTGTAAACAAAGGAATAACAAAGCAATTGTTATTGTTTACATCAAGTTGTGAACAGTGTCACGCAGAATTGTGCGAATAATAAAGAATTTCAATTAAAACTAAACACGAATCTATTTTTATTTTATTTGCAATCTACGAACTCATATTTTGAACGTTTTTAAAACGTAAAAACGTTACAATATCAAAATATTTTGAAGAAGATTAGTTTAAGTGTAATACTTTAAGACATATTTGTATAACAAGTTTTTATATCTAGCGTCACTGAGGTCGAAATATGTGTATGTGCATGCCATCAGTCTCAGAAAATCAATATTTATTGTTGTATTGATTTTACTCATTTTTCCGGTCAACGTCCACTCAATTTAAAAAGCTTAACATAGACGACATGCTTCTGATTTCACCATATGTATACAGAGCATTTGCATCTTTGATATTCTGCTTAATGCGACTTTTTTTGATTGGCGTAACTAACTGATGAAAGCGTTAGCGAAGCAGAGGTGCTAAGTCAGATCGCTATTCCACAAATGGCATGTTAGACAAATGAAGTAGGTAAGATAATCCATCATGGTAAGCTCCCGTTCTTTAGTACTACAGACAGGGGTGACATGTCGTAAGTACATACAATGATGTCGATGTCGTCGGCAAATGCAAACCACTGGATAGATTTTTAAAAAACATGAACACTATGATGAATCATAGCCTTCCGCACGACACTCTCCATGACAAAGTTAAAGTGAAAGTATGGTAAGAAGTCACCTTTTCAGAAACCGTAGGTTCAGAAAGCTCCTTTTCTACCTTACAGAGCCGCCCGAACTGCTTAACGCCATATTTTATAGCATCGCGAGTTCACCGATCTCAAATATTGCGATAACAATGCGATACTTTATCGGGCTTGTAAATGTCTTATAGTCGACGAGAAGATGATATCTGCCGACATGGTTTTTATGGTTCTTCACCAGGATTTGACGTAATATACAGTTTTGGTTTACTCAGTGCTTTTCTAAGTGGTTCAATCGTTCACAAAGTACGCATAAGAGTTTTATATAAAACAGGGAGAAGGTTTATACCTCCATCGATGGGACATATTAAAGCAGGACTGAGTACACAGAGGTCCCAGTCGTTGATCATGCTTTATGCTAACAATACTCTACAAATAATTTTGTATATGCAACCTACCACAACTCAACAGGCAGGCCATCAAGCTCATGGAGTTTCCACATCATTATCATCGGTTCTAATAGTGGAGTTGATATAGACATAAAATTAAAACAGCGTAAAGAAGTTTCGCCTCTATTACCGACATTTAAAGATTTGTACCCCAAATATCGTTTTCTTCCATCCAGGAAGATGCTGTGGAATTGAAATATTCCGTCAGGTGCTTGGTCCTTTCGTAAAATTTTTGAGTGCCATTTTCGCTCCTATACAACCCGATTTAACAACATACTGGCTTTTCCTGCTTCCTCTGCTTGCTTCTGAAAAAGTGTCTCTCCTCCTACCCTTCTCCTCTCGCTGTAATACGCAGCAATCACTCGAGTAGTGGCAGGACCAATGTTCTCATTGGGTGAGCCGCTCTAAAACGTCCGAACGACAGAATTTATTCAACATTTGAATGTAAAAGTGCTCAGTTGGGTCTTGTAAACGCAAATCGGGTAAAGCAAAGTCGTGAAGTGTTCATTGCTAAAGTTCTCCGATTGAAGGAATCGTTTCTTATCAGAAACCTTTACATCAGTTGTAGCAGTTGGTTTAAGTTTATAGATTCACTTTGCATTCCAGAACAGTCTTTGTTTTATGACGCTACGATAGCATTTTAGACAAACAAGCAATATTGTGAGTTGGTTTTTCTTGGCTTCAGTGGTTATGACAGAAAATGTTTTTGCATTTGCATGAATTCTAATGAAATCCAATATATTTTGTGCCATGGGCTTTAATCGAGCATAGCCAAAAACTCCTAATGTCTAGATTTGATTTTTGATTTTGATTTGAACATTTTAGATTTATGTAAACAGCTTAAGACAATTTAAAAAGGATACTCCTGAACCTTTTAATAAAAAATGCAGTTTTCTTTAGCAATTATTAGAGAGTAAAAATCTTGTTCTTAAAGATTTCTTGAACAACACTTTGTTCAACAACTGCTTTCTAATAATTCCCTACAACCATCCTCTCTGTCTCTTTCTATTTTAAAATTCTTCGTGCAATGTGTATAAAATCAATGAAATTTACTTTAAATTTTTGGATGTATCTGTTGTATTCATTATTTGATGCATTTTTCTGACACTGTTCTACCACCAAAGGCTTTGCTTATGGCTGTGAATACAAAAGCAAATGTATTATCGATGCATGTTGTTGCTGTATATATTTACTTTAATAATACACTTAAATAACCTTCTTTTAGTTTCCTTTCTCTGGCGTTTTGTATTTTATTCCAGTTGTCATTGCAGCTGCTACAGTCATTGGCACTTGCTGCTGTTGTTGTTGTTGTTTTTGTTACAGTTTTTCTTTTACCCATTTCCACCAAAATGTCATGAACATTAACAAGCGAAAGCAAAATAATTTCCATTGACTACAACAGACAACAATACTAACAACACAAACATCTGTTGCCATTCATTTATTCACTCATGCCTTTGTTTCATTCATTCATTCAGTCATTCAGTCATTCAGTCATTCACTCATTTAGACACTCTTTCAATCATTCATTCATTCAGAGTCTTTTCATACAGGCAACGCAATTTTCAAATGATTGACAATAAGGAAAATAATGCCATGCCGTATAAAAACCGTTAGAAAAATACAATGTTCTCGCATTGGCAGAGTACATACAAGCAGACACATTGACTAAGGCATTCTGCCTTCGAGAAAAGCGAAGGGTTGGCATTTTGTAGCAAAAACGGAAAATAATCAGGACATTATACTCAAATGATGGTGTTCAAAAAGAGTATGCTGGTATGAGGAATTTATTTGGTGAGAAGGCCTTTTAGCTAAAGGCCACATTAGAAGGTCAATGTCCCATCGGCCTAGCAATCAAAATGCTGCCATAATGAAACCAATGGAATGATATTGAGCTGTGGGTTATTTAGTATTTCTTCTAGCAGACAATCTTGTGAAATCCAAGCGCATGTAACTATTAAAATAAAAAAAAATCTTTCTGTTCACATTTCGCATGACATGATCGGTGGTCTCTGAAAATTTGTAATAAAGGGTCCGCAAAAATAACTTTTTGTTTTTGAAAATGCTTTAAAAAAAAATACTGAATATTTTCTTAAATTTCTTTTTTTATTTGAAAGTACAATCCTTCCGGTTAATAATGGAAAATAATTTCATTCAAATGGCTGCCTCGGCTGGCCATGCAATAGCCTAAACCATTTTGGCAAAAAATTCATCTTTTCAGATGAAGCTCATTTTGATCTTGACGGGTATGTAAACAAGCCAAATTGTCGCATTTGGGGCACAAAAAACCCACACGCATACATTGAAAAGCCGACGCTCCCAAAACGAGTCATTGTTTGGTGCGAATTTTGGTCCAGAGGCATAATTGGGCCATTTTTCTTCGAAAATGAGCAAGGAGTGGCCGTCACAGTCAATGGCGATCGTTATCGGGCCATGTTGAACGAATTTTTGTTCACAAAAATTGAAGAGGAGAATATTGGTTTCAACAGGACGGTGCTACGTGCCACACAGCCGAAGCTACACTCGATGTTTTGCGCCCTGTTTTTGAAGATCGCATTATCAGCCTCAGAGCTGATGTCGTTTGGCCACTTCGGAGCTGCGATTTGACACCGATGAACTATTATTTGTGGGGTGTCGTCAAAGATAAGTGTTACGCCGACAAGCCAGAGACAATTGACACTTTAAAAGACAATATTCATGAAGCCATTGATGAAATAATAATGTGCTTACAAATTGGACCGATCGTGTAGGTTACTGCATGGCCAGCCGAGGCAGCCATTTGAATGAAATTATTTTCCATTATTAACCGGAAGGATTGTACTTTCAAATAAAAAATGATATTTGAGAAAATATTCAGTAGTTTTTTTAAGCATTTTCAAAAAAAAGTTATTTGGCGGACCCTTTACAAGGCCCTCTAAAAAATAAAACCTTTTAAGAATATCCTGCCAATAATTGTCTCTCTCCTAACGCTTACAATGCACAGACACACAAATAGCATGAAATGCACAAATAGCATGCAATATAGCTTTCTACAGTTGACCCTATCATAACGCTACAACTGCTTTTAAAAATCTCATAAAGTTTTTAAATTCCTAGGCCTCCTTGGAAAAATTATTACAATTAGAAGAACAGCAAATTATTTCTAATTTCGCTTAATCGTATATAACCTTCCATGCTTTTCGAGGGCGTACTGTTTATGCCAATAGCAGCGTTACACATTCACAATAGCGAAATAGTGAAATCGAATCGATAGAAATGGAAAATAATATTATCAGAAGTGCTGTCTGTAAAATGTATGTCTTAAGTTTAACGTTTTGCAATTAAAATATCCTTTAATAGACAACCCCCCCCCTTTCACAGTTACCAACTAAATTCAGATGTCGATGGCAGTATCGTTCACAATTGTGTTTATTTTTATTGGATTTTGCAGATTGCAAACAAATTGCTAAGCAATCTGAAGCAATTGTTAACTTTTAAATGCTAAAAGAATGTATAATTTTTTATGAAATAAGAAACATAAGATGTGATAATGTCTCTTAAAAGATGTTAATGCAATTGAGATTTTGGTGAAGAGATATTGGTTTTTTAATGAACGAGACATTTGCATTTGAGGCAATCTTGTCTAGTCCTGGCTAGTCACTAATATTTTCGGGTGTTTTCTAACTGATTAATCAATTGAATCTTTCCCTAAACACATATTAGCTGTTAGTCGTTAGCGAAAAAAACCTAAAGGAACACCGAAGAACACAAATATTAGAGGAAATGTATTCGAAGCCCGATTTTACCTCTTATGTTACCGTTTATTAGACACAATGGTAGCTAAGGATAGTAGATAAAGTGCGGCATTCTCACATAGACAGTAGCCTTACAGTATAATGAAGACATACATACATACATAATTGGTCATAACAACCCTACAATCAGGATTACGACCTAGTTTCCCACACCACTTATGCTGTGTGCGTTAATTTCATACATGAGTGGCGGGACCTACAGTTTAAAATCCATTCCGAACGACAGATTTCTGAGAAATTTTTCATAACAATTTTATTTCACCCTCAGAGTTTTTGGCAGAAATCTGCTGGCACGAAGTCGCTGAAGAAATATTTTTTCAAATTTCGTTTTCATGTCTAACCTGGGGTTTGAATCGTGGCCTTACGTCCAATATGTCAACAACTATCTACTAAACTACGGCGATGAAGAGCCAAGGTATGATTAACCGAACGTTCACGCAACGTAACGTAACATACAGTCGTTTATAGCATACGAAAATAATGCAAATGTTTACTGAAATTACATTACGTCTCGGTAATCGTTCTCATTGCCTATTGCATGCTGCAAAATGCATTGCATTCGGTTACGTTGCGTAAACGTTTGGCTTATTCCACCATAAGGCAAACTAAAGACTAGTTTTTACTCTATGAATGCTGTTTGGTTATTGTGTATCTATTTTCTCGTCAAACACAGACTTCAAGTTAAAGAACCGATTGCTTCAATTAAATTTTCATCAAGTTCTGTTCACCTATCGTGCATTCATATAGTGATCTGTATTTCCTCTACTCCAGTGGTACACGGTTGGTAAACAATTGCTCCTCCTGCTGCTCTTCCTCACTACAAAACCGGATACAGGCTCTCATTGCGGCCACATTGACTTGTAAGCTCTCCCTGAAAATGTTTTTAATTTTTTAATTTTTAGTTTCATCATAATCTGTCCACTATCAGTATTGCGGCATGGGTGCCCCAATGGCCTCGATATAGTATGCTAAACTTCAAGTGCCGGGGTCGTGGGTTTGATTCCCATCAGAGACTCTAGCTGTTTGTGGTTGTCTGATTGATTGATGTGATTACTTACAACAGAAAGAAAGTGAGAAAGTGAGAAGAAAAACTGACGAAGGTATATACATACGCTGGTATATATGTATACTTATATGTATACGTACAATTGTCGCACATTAAACCCTCTTGCCTTTCTTCTATAAACTCTCTTATCTGTATTCCTACATAATACACCACATGAATAGAGATCATCTCCTGGGTGTAGGTCTAAAAAACAGCAGAGCTGAGAAAATTTTTGAAATTATCGCTCCCAATTGTAAGTAATCTCAATTGGCTAAGTTACTAAGTGCGTTATAACATTCCAGTAATGTCTGAGACGTAAATATGTAATTATTAAGAGCAGACTGACTATCAAAAAACTTTTTTTTCTTATTTGTATATGTCTTCTTTCGAATCGAATTCCCATCATTTCCTTTCGTGCATAACTTGGCTTTTCTCTTCCTCATGGACAGATTATCGATTGCACTTACTAGTCCAGATACAAGTAGTCGAAGTCGCCGTAGTCTATTAGGTAGTGTGTTGGCTTATTCGAAGTGAGGTCACCAAGGCAGGCATCAGAAGGAAATATTGGCGACTTCCTCTCAGCAGCAGGTTTCTGACAAAAACTCTGAGAGTAAAATAAAATTGCCATCAAAAATTTTCTCAAAAATTTGTCATTCGGAGTCGACTTTAAACTGTAATTCCCGTCGCTCTTTGATAAAATTAACACACACAATATAAGAAGTGTGAGAAGCTAAGTCGTAATGCTGACATATACGGCATTCCAGTAAAACCAACCAGTCAATATGCCGATAAACAATCTGTTTATCGGAAAATAGTTTTCCTTATGTCCTAGAATAGCTATTCTCTTCTTTATGCACATATTTTCGATTATACTTACTAAGTGCAATTAGGATCAGCTAAACACAAATTCCTACACGTTTGGAAGGCTTATTGGGTTATGGCGGACTTAATTTCATGAATATCTCCAATTACTATAAACTCTCTAGCAAAAGGGAGCAATATTTTCATTCGTACACCATAAAAAGATCCTAATGCCGATGGATCTTCCCTGGATATAAGAAATCAGACAAGAATGAAATATTTAACACCATATACGATGGCAATGGTTACTATCATCTCTCAACAAATAAGTGTTAAGTTTATATTGTAGGACTTTCTAAGTTCTAGAGACAAAAAGTATCGGAAAGAGGCTCATGAAAGGTAACATACCGTAACACCTTTATCGTAATCGTTTTTTCACGAGCTTTATACATAAATTATTCCAAATGCTTATACATTTTTAAGTAGGAATTAGAATATTCAATAATAAAATTTCTGTTTCATTTTCATTTTAAATTTTTTTTTTTAATTTTTATTCAACAACCAAGCTAAAAATATCTGTGGTATCAATGAATTCAAAAGGTTTTTTATTGTTAGTTGTTCCTATTTGAAATGTCTACATTCCATATACTGGCTAGTAGTCACACTAACAGCCTTAAATAAAGAACCAAGAGAGTTATTTCTGTAAACCATTAATTTATATGGGAAAGGCTTCACCTAGCCTTTATTACCCTAAGATCTAAATAGGTTTCCAGTAGACAAAATGTGACTAGTAATGTAACTGGTTTAACAACAGCAACATTCCCTAAAGAGACAACAATCTTCAATATTACAACAGCATAATGGTTCACAAGTACCATCTCCGTACAAATATTATAAATTGTTGGTATTTAATAAACATTAAACGTTAGAAGATATTGTCTATGAAGTGTTGAAGTGTGTGCGTGTGTAGAACTTTATGAGTATAATGGTATGTGTAGTAAATACTTTTAAACAAAACAAAATTATTTATACAAGACAACACAAGGCAGAGCATTCATTAACAGTACACAAATACTTACTACTTACACATACACGTACATAACAGCAACATTACGTTAACGAACTATAACAGGACGACTCACTAACCTAATTTTAAAACAGAGTTCGCTCTCTCTCTGTCTCTCTGGAAGAGTATTTTAAATTTAATTTTGAAAGAGAGTTTCGTTTAACAAACATTAACAGAGCATTGCCTGTTAGTTTAGCAGAAACATTCTTTCGCAAGCCGATGGTTTTATTTGTTAAGAGTCCTGTTATTGAGTATTATAAGCGTTGCTCTTAAGATGTTTTCATCCTTAACGTGTTCAATTCAATGGATTATTTTCACTTAATCAAAGGAAATGAGATTTGATGACATTTCTAAGTATTTACTGCTGTTGTTGCTATTGTAGTTTATGCAAAATCTTGAACCATTTTTTTCCTGTTTTTCCTTTTTTTTTCTTGGAGTGTACGTTACATTAAGAAAATAATATTGAAAGACGTTTTCTATATTTTAAGTTTTTTTTTAAGTTCAACACAATATTTTTATAAAAATTGAAAGACAATTTAAATAATAGCATTATACGGTGTTCAGATCTGCACCTTTATTGCGAAAATCGCAATAAACGCCATTATTGAGCTCAATATTTCATATAAAGTTTCAATTAGTTATTGCGCAATAAATTCGCAAAATATTATAATATTGAATAAAACTTAAAATGCAGCACTGTCATAAGTGCGCATATTACAATTATCCGAACACTTTCTGTCGATACTTGACAACTCAAATGTCAACAATGACGAAAAAAAAGAAAAAAAAGCCATATTGTTGAAAACTCCCAGCTGTTTTGTTTACCAGCTGTCAAATGAATATTGAATAAACAGCTGAACTGCGTATATTATTATGTCTGAACACTTAAAATATTGTACTCAATAAACCCAATATTGACTCAATAAAAGTGCATATCTGAACATAGTATTGGTCGGATTATTTAGTGAAGTATTTTGAACTTGTGGTGCATTACTGTCGTTTAAAATCTCAAACTAATTAACAAATGATACTTAAAAGTTTAAAAGTACTCATTAATTTCTAAGGCTTGGCAGGTTGATAGCGTACCTGCCAAATTGCATTTATTTTCTAAGCTTCGTAAAATGAAAAATATACGAGAGTCAGTAATTTCCAGGCCACTTAACTGTGCCACTATCAAAAGTGCAACTGCCATCAAGAATCTATCTGTTGACTCCTGTCAAATTTTGTATAATTATATAATCCTGTGTAATTTGTGTTTGACAGCCATTGAAGTCGCCGTGGTCTAGTAGATAGTGTGTTGGCTTATTAGACGAAAAGCCAGGGTTCGAGCCCCAGGCTAGACATCAAAATAATATACAAAAAATATTTTTTCGGCGACTTCCTCTCAGCAGATTTCTGGCAAAAACTCTGAGAGTATACAAAATTGCCATGAAAAGTTTCTCAAAAATCTGTCGTTCGGAGTCCCGCCACTCATGTATAAAATTAACACACATAACATATGGTGTGAGAAACTAGGTCATAACCCTGACTGAAGGGTTGTAATGACCAATTATGTATGTATGTATGTATGTTGACAGCCATTGATAGACCACTACTGCAAGATCTAAGGAGATCATTGTTGGCTAGACTTGACATGCTAAGTTATCAACATGAGAAAGTCTAGTGGACTGCTTCGAAGTCGATACGAAGAAAATAAAAACATCCGAACTGTTTCACTACTGTGTTCGAAGCTGAAATCGTGGATACAATTAGTTAAAGGATTCGTACCGATCATATATCGAAGAGGAAACTATCACGGCATTCGTAGAAGGATCCGAAAGCATAAAAATTTTAAATATTTCTCTGTGAACAGCTGTGTATGACTCCATTAGATTATCAGCTTTTGTACTCGTGGTAGCAAGCGCAGTAGTAAAACTCTATTGTAGGGATGCAAAATTACTGACTTACATAGCGGACTAGAGCCTCAAAGTTGAATTTATCTTAAAAGTCTGTGAAAATAAATAAAGAATGTAAATTGAAGCATTAACAAAAGAGCATCCATGGTCTATCCTAACCACCTACAGTATTTTTAGATTCTCGTGCTGGCATACGCTGATGGTGACAAGCCACCTTCGTCTTCTTAATTGGTTAATTTTTTTTTGTATTTCATTAGCATTAATCACGTTTTCCTAGTCAATCAAGAGATTGGTATACTGTAGCAAGTCCTAGAATGATAGGGTTGCCATATCGCTTTGCCTAGAAACAATATTCTGTCTGAAAATGTATTGGTTTGTTAACATTTTACAAGGAACTTTGCTCATTTTAGGACCCAAAAAGCGACAGTGCTTCACCTCGACCTTCCAATGAGGATCGTCTTTGATATATTCTCTCTGAGAGTTCAAGATTAACGGGATTTCCTTGTTGGAGAGTTCAAGTCTCTTCTTTTTTTAAAAATCAAATAACTTGCCAAAGTTTTTTCTGTTTTCTCCAGTATACAAACTACACCACCGCCTCTTACATATGAAAGCAGGAAAGAAATCATTACCCGAATTTGACAAACATGGCACGGAAGAGTTTGTCCATGTCTTTAATGTATTGATCTCAAGGTATTCTCATTGTTGAGATTAACGTTTTTTGGACACTTTGGGCGCAACAAGGAGTGATTGTTGAACATGAGGAGTTAAAAGCCAAGAACTCTAGAATAATAGAAAGAATAATAGAATAATAGAATAATAGAAAGACTAACTAAATATAGAGTAGGACTAAGGCTTCTTAAGATTACCTAAAGCATCCTTTAGCTAGTCCGGTTTCTCCTGAACACTAAATTATATGAACTTCAGAATGCACTGCAGTGAGACACGTACGAATTCTCTTAACAAAAGTGGAAAAAAACAATGAAGCCCTGTTGAATTTCAATGTATATGAATGAGTAGGCCAGGTAGACAGGATATCCTTATTTACTTATTTATCACCTTTGTTGTGTTTGTTAATTTTATGCAGAAAAGGTGAAACGTACAGTTTAAAGTCGACACCGAACGACAGATTTTTGAGAAACTTTTCCATGGTAATTTTATTTACTCGCAGAGTTTCTGCTGAAAGGAAGTCACCGAAGAAATATTTTTTAATATTTCGTTTTGTTGAAGATGATGTCTGATCTGGGGTTTGTATCAGCCAACACATTACTGAGTAGACTACAACGACTTATCATATTCGGTGTGTTAATTGAATCCATGAGTGGCAGCACCTACTGTTTAACCTCGACTGCGAACGATAGATTTAGGAAACTTTTCAATACAATTTTTTTTACTCACACAGTTTTTGCCAGTAGACTGCTGGGAAATACTATGTTATTGGATACCAATTTATTTCCAAATTAAAAATCTTTTTTCCACCATTTGTGTCATGAAACCAAATATGACTTGACCAATATGACTGTTAACAAAAAAAACCCCGATTGCATTTAATTTATTTTCCACTAAATTGCCTTCATTGTGGAAAACAAACAAATGAAAAAGAGAAAAATTAAAAAAAAAAAGTGAAAATTCTTGAAAAACAATTCATTTTATGACATTTTCTCTCATCCTGGTCATGATGACTGTCAAATGAGATTTTAACACTCAATTACGAAGAAAAAAAACAGAAATAAACGACCAAAGTCCATAAAAGAAAGTAAAATTGAAATCATTTGAATGTTTTCAATTTATCCTTAAGAGCCATTCACTATTTATGGAAGATTTTCCAAAAAAAAAATTGGAAAAAAATTGAAAAAGGAGAAATGAAGAAAAAAAATGGAATTTTAATTGAGTTTTACATGGATTTTCTAATAGTTTCTCTAATTCTAAGGCTATCGAGTGGTGTTGTTTTAACTGATGTGGCTTAAAGGTTCAAGAGATATGAAATCACATGTGAGTGTAAAGCAAAAGATCAAAAAGTCCTGAAATTAAAACGAAAAAATAATTCCATTAAGCATGTTGCAAAAAGAAAGGAAATAAGAAAACTGTACTCAATGTAAGTATGTGTAACTAAAAGGGTAAAATAAAACAAAGAAAAAACGGAAAAGAAAAGGAAAAGAAATATAAATGATACGTACCTAAAATAGATGAATGTTTGTAGTAAATGAAAAAGATTGTAAAAGTTCCGAAAGGATTTCTTTCTTTACTTACAACATACACGTGTGTGCCTCTATAAATATCGAAGCACTTAAAGAATGTTTATGTATGAGGGTTTTTTGCTTGCATGTGGGTGTGCATGTGGGTAATAATGCATTAACAACATCCTTTAAAAAACTTTTAAAGTTTTTTTCTGCTCTTCCTTCTTCCTTTTTTTCAAAAAAAAAAACAGTAACAATTAGAAGAGAATTAATAGCAGAGCACATACCATATACGCCTGTTGTTCTTATTCTGTGCCATTAGCTGAAAGTTGAAAGCTGAAAAGCTGCTAAAAACTAAGTTAAAGGAGTGAAAGGATACAGAAATTTCGAGAAAATCTTTTTAATTTTCAAAGTCTTAGTCTTAGGTAAATAAAATTAAAAGATTTAAAATAAACTTTTCCAAAAGAAAAACAAAATCAAAGCAAATGGCATTAGAAACGGAAGCTGCTTTAACAGTGATACATACATACATACATAATTGGTCATTACAACCCATCAGTCATGATTACAACCTAGTTGCTCACATCACTTACGTTAGTGGCCTTATAATTAGAAACGATGTTTCTGGAACAGAGTTCTCTGGAGTGACGAATCTAAGTTTAATTTGTCGCAGTCTGATGGAAAAACGTATGTAAGACGTCCTCCAAACAAAGCCTTTGATCCCAGGCACACAATGAAAACTGTAAAACAAATTAACAAACATACATGTTGCTAAGTCGTTTCTAATTATAAGGACACCACTATATGTTATGTGTGTTAATTTTATTCATGAGTGGTGGGACGAACAGTTTAAAGTCGACTCCGAACTACAGATTTTTGAGAAACTTTTCATGGCAATTTTATTTGCTCTCAGAAATCTGCTGAGAGGCAATCACCGAAGAAATATTTTTTGATATTTCGTTCTGTTGGAGATATCTGGCATGGGGTTCGAACCGTGGCCTTTCTAATAAGACAACACACTACCTACTAGACTGCTGCGACTACAAATCAAAGCATAGTTGAGCACATATGTATAGAAGCGCCTTGAAAAACCATATGAAACAATGCTTCAGAGCTAGTTCGTAGTCCAATTTAATCGGTCTCGACAATTAGTACAGAGGATTTGTCTGAGAGCTCTCCTCCCACGAAATGGGATGAAAACTATTGGGTCTTCTAACAGGTACTTTCAAACTTTGTCAGTTCCTAACAACCATCTTTTTGAAGCTACATATATACATACATAATTGGTCACAACAACCCTTCAGTCAGGATTAAGACATTGTTCCCCACGCCACTTATCTTTTGTGCATTAATTTTATACATGAGTGGCGGGACCTACAGTTTTAAAGTCGACTTCGAACGACAGGTTTTTGAGACATTTTTCATGGCAATTTTATTTCGCACTCAGAGTTTTTGCGAGAAATCTGCTGAGAGGAAATGGCCGAAGAAATATTTTTTTTCATTTTGAATTCTGACCTTATGCGTAATAAGTCAACACACTACCTACCAGACTACAGCGACATCGAAGCTACATCCATCAATTAATTATCATTTGTTTTACCAAATCATAATATACGTAAAGACATGTACCATAGACAACGCCGTGTGTTCACGAAATGATCTCTGGGACAGTTGTCAACTGCCAATGATTTTCATCGAAAAATCATCTTCACCGATGTGGCCCATTTTTGGATGAATGAGTACATAAAACAACAAAATCGTTGAACTTGAGACGATACCAATCCACCTGACATCCAAGAGCGTTAAATGCATCCCGAAAAAGTCTCCTATTTGGAGCAGATATTGAGCTAGAGGTTCATGTCATCGGTCCATATTTCTCTGAGGACGACATTATCAAGGCTATTACTATAAACGGCGAGCACTCTAAGTCGATAGTTACCAACTTCTTTTGGCATGAATTAGACGATCTGGACACCAACAATGGGTAGCTTTAACAGATCTTTGATAAGTCGATTGTTACCAACTTCGTTTGGCATGAATTACGCCATCTGGACACCAACGATACGTAGTTTTAACAAAACGGCGCAACGTGCACCACAGCTCATGCAACATTAGACATAATGTGTACTAGCAACCGAGATCGTACGATTTAAGCGCGTTAGACTTCTTCTTGTGAGCTGTTCTTAAGCCGCAGGTGTATGCGAATAAACTACAAACCACAGCAGTCCCCAAAGTCAACATAATCCATGTAGTCGTTCAAATCTAGTCTGAGTTATGCGCCAGAGTTATGGAAAATAAAACATTTCGGATGCACTCTACCCAGAGAAGCCGTCGGCATTGCAACGTTTTTATAAATTCCTGGCTAAATGGCTGCGCTAATAAGCACTATTGCCGTATATAAGATGGAGACAATGCTCAACACTCATTAAAATTGAGAATTTAGCGCATTTTATACGTTTGACACGTGAGTTGATCGATCCTTATGTCTTTCGTAATGAGCAAAGAGCTGCAGTTGAATGGCAGACATTATCGAGATAATTATGTCGACTAAATTTTTTTTCAACAGCTAAACATCAACAGCCTTTTGTTCCAACACGATGGCATAACATTCCATACAGCCCACTTAACAGGCAATGTATTACCAACTCAATTTGGTGATGTATTTCTATTTACTGGCCTGCCAACGATTGTGCGATTTAATGCCCTTGGATTACTTTTTATGGACCTGTCTTAAGTCATTGTTTTATACCGACAAACCACCAAATGTTGAAGAAACGGAAGCCAGTATTCAAGCCATACATACATACATAATTGGATTAGAGATTATGGTATAGTTTCTCACGCCACTTATGTTGTGTGTGAACGACAGATTTTTCGAGAAACTTTTCATCGAAATTTTATTTACTCCCAGAGTATTTACCAGAAATCTGCTGAGATGAAGTCATCGAAGAAATATTTTTTTCATATTTTCGTTTTGATGTCTGACCTAACAAGCCAACACACTACCTACTAGACTACAGCGACTTCAAGCCATACGTCCAGACTTATTGGAAGAAGTAGTTAAAAATTTAAGTGATTCAATAGACCATGAAACTAATAGCCAAGGCGGACGACATGTGTCGGAAAATATGTTTAAAAATAAATGCTATGAACTTATCTACAAGATTATAATGAAAAAAATTCATTCCAAAAATACTTCAGTGATGCATCATCATTTTAAGTCCTCAAGCTCCTTAAACAAAAAACATCCTACACAATGGCATTTGACGTCAATAGCAAAAATTAAATAATTTACACATTATGGCATTACGTTTAAGTAACGAACGTAATATTTGGAAAAAATGGTACAAAAAAAAACCGAAGTCTTAAAAGGTTTTCAATTTTTATATCCGCGCTTAAAATTTTGTCTACAATGTTATCAGTGGAGTACAAAGCAAAAAAAAACTTAAGTCAAAAGGAAAATGATTGATAACAAAACAAATACAATTACTTCGGTTTTCTTAAGTCTGATAAAAAAAAATAAAAAAAAACAAAAGATCCCATTAGTTACACAATAATGGGCCGTGTTTCTATTGTCCGATATGTTTTTCTCCATTTTTTTTGTTCTTGTATTGGAAATTAATTTTCTGGTTTTCAACAAACAACTTTAACAACATCAACATCAACAACCACAAAAACATTTCCAATGTAACAGCAAGGAAAATAGAAGAAAATAAATGAAGAAATAAAATTAATGTCATGACCTACTTTTCAATCATTATAATCATCATCATTATCACTTGCAGCCTTGAAGCAGACTTTAAAAAACCAGAATTTTTTTTGTTAAACAAACAATAAAGCACTCTTCCCCTTTTGAAAGTGTGTGTTAAATGTGCATGTATACGTGTGTATTTAACTAAACAGTAATTTAAAAATGTTTTTCTGCAAAAACAAAAATTAAAATTCCATAACAAAACTATTCATATGGAATTTTAAGTTGAAAAAAAAATTTTTCATGTTGAACATTTCATTTAAACAAATTACACAATGGCCATCGACTATTACTATAGTAAGAGAATAAGATATGGTCAATAACGACCATACTATACGCTCTACCTGCTTAAAACCAAGCAATTGCCAAACTTGGATTTATTTAATTCATCGTCCATAAAAGTCCGCTTAAAAACAGCTCGATTTTATACTATTCAGTTACGTTTCGCAATGCTAATTCGATCACACGAACTACTAAATGACCGTAGCAGTGCCAAGTTTTCCAACAAGAACTTTGGTACTTTAACAGTTGATAACGACCATATTGGTAAAGCTACATCTGTCAAGTACACATATATAATTGGTCATTATAACCCTTCAGTCTGGATTACGACCTAGATTCTCACATTACCCACTCACTCACAACACTCTCACATCATTTTATGCATGAGACTGTAAGTCCCAGTTTAAAACCGACTCTGAACGACATATTTTTAGGAAACTTTTCATTGTAAATTTATTTACTCTCAGAATTTTTGCCAGAAATCCGCTGACAGGACGTCGCTGAAAATATATGTTCTCATATTTCGTTTTGTTGGAAATGTCTGACCTGAGGTTTGAACCGTGGTCTCAAGCCAACCGTGGCGTAACAAGCCAACACACTACCTACTAGACCACGGCGACTCGGTCAAATAAATTGCCATTTACTTCGCCTGTTTTGACAAATCACCATGGACGGATAGATAAAAGCCAAAAACAACAACATGTGTTCGCTGAATGGACTCTGCAGAAGTTGGCAATTAACAATGACTTCAATCGAAAATAATGTTCAGCTCTGAGGCCCATTTTAGGATGAAAAAATTTTCGAATATGATTCGATAACAATCCACATGATTTCCAAGAGTATATAATGCACCTCGAAAAAGTCTCTTGTTTGGAGTGGTTCTTGGATTGATCGTTATTTCTTTGAGAACGACGTTTTCTAGTAAACGGCAAGCATTACAGGTCGCTGATTGCATACTTCTATTGGACTAAATTGGATGATATCGACACCAACAACATTCATGCCACATTGAATATGCTGAACGAGCGATTTGAAAGCATGCTCATCGTCCATGGAAGAATTTAACCCCGCATGAGTTTTTCTTGTGGAGTTTTCGTAACTCTCAGGTGTATAAGAATTAGTAACAAAGCACAGCAGTCCTCAAATCCAAAATATCCCGGGGTATCAGTCAAATCCAGTCTCATTTATACACCAGAGTTATTAAAGTCTCCGTAGTCTAGTAGGTAGTGTGTTGGCTTGTTAGACGTGAAGCCACGGTTCAATAGAACGAAATACGAAAAAACGACGATGCTACGTGCCACATAGCTAATGCCACATTGACTATTCTGCAAGAGCGATTTGAGGACACAGACATCTCCCATGGAGACATTTGACCCTGTACGATTTTTTAAGTCCTAAGAGTATGCGAATAAGCCGTAAACCACAGCGGTCGTCAAAGCCAACATAACTCATGCTGTGGATAAAATTAAGTCTGAGTTAGGCGCCAGGCTTAGGGACAATTGAACATGTCAGATGTACTGCACCTAGAGAAGCTGTAGCGGGCGTTTGAACGATGATATATTGGTTCAAACAAAAGTTTAAGTTTATATGAGTTTAAGTTGGTGTGAAAACATCATGCTGAACCTTTAGCGAGACAGATTGGTTATGCAATAGAAGTGCCCTAACTCAGCTGAGTTTGAGACTGGATGGCTGATTCACTCGAAGGAAGAGTTTCCACTTAGACCAGCATTAAGGCCAATTTTGATACCACAATTAATTCTAACCGGGAGTCAATCATTCGCTGGAGAAAACCATCTGGAGTCCAAATTAAATCCATTGAATGAGAGTCAGAAATCTTCCTCTGTTCAAAACAAGAACAGAGCAGTGACACTTGAGATGCAAGACAATCTCTTTCTCCTCTTCAAATCCACAACGCCAGCAGAAGTCATTAGTTGGAATGCCGAGTCTTTCTTTGTGTGCCATTTGTTGCGTTAATCGGTAACTAATCCCTTCAAATTAACCCTAAAGTTACCCCTCTAACTTCATTTTAATTGTTCCAAATTCTCAACCAAAAATCCGATTATGAGAGGATTTTGCAATTAACGTGTGCTTTGTTAAATTCAAATTTTTATATTCGTGCCCATGCTCAAACAGAAATAAATTTTTTTTTGTCATTTCCTTTGTAAGTTCATATCTGCAATACACACCAAGCGATTATATACAACTGGCCTCAATCCTAATTCTGTCACGAATGCCACAGTACGTAATGGTCAGTAGTATATGCAGTGCAACAGAAATTTGAATTTCTAATTTTGTTGACCAATTTTTTCTTTTTCCTTTGATCCAGCCAGCTAGCTAGCTAGCAACAGGCTATAGGAAATGCCAAGGGAACCACTTTTTCTATGTAATTTTTGAAAAATTAAAAATCATAGCGTAACCCTTACACCCTCTCCCCCAAACTACTGCAATTCATTTGTATGCAATACAAGTGCATGGAAAATCTCAAAGGCTACACATGAATGGACTGTAACACACACTCAATGAAAAAGCAAATTTAAATGGACTACAGGAACTAAATAACTGTGAATACGTTCATGCACATAGTATGTACATACAACATGGGGGCAAGTATAGTAAACCGTTATTGGGTTACTGCTGCTGCTTGTATGCGTGGCTCAATGTTAATGTGGAACATAATTTTGGAGTCAAATTGAGTTTCAAAAAATGTGTGTAACGGGAATATAAGAGTAGAATCAAGGTTTCAAAAATTGTCTCCATTTTTTAGTTACCGCCCTAATGCCATGCCTTACTTACATGCAGGCAAAACAGAAAATAGAGGAGCGTTCGCACGTAGTATACAAATAATAGCAAACGACGCTAATTGTATGAATTTTGATGATAATCACTGTGTTCATATGCACACACACGTTATCTGCTTCAACTTTTATGTTCTTTGTTGTGTTGTTGTGTTTTTTTTTTTTGGTTTCTTTCATCTAATTTTTAGGAAAATGTGAATTCCAAAAAAGTCTTCAATAAATTAAATGATAAATTATGGTTTCCGTTGGAGATATACTGCAGTCAGTCATTCAGTCAGTCATTCATATTCATTTCGTTTAGTTTCTCTTCTAGCATTATTAATGAATGTGTTGTTGTTGTTGCAATATGAAACAAAACTGAATGCTTTTAATCATTTAAATATTTTAAACATTTCGTTTTTAATATTAAAAATAACACTTGGGGTAAGAAATCTACGAATTCATTTCGAAATCAACGAATTGAGCAGACAACATGTCTTCTTTCGAAGAAAATAAGAATAAAGAGCCTGTAAGCCAACCAGTTGAGTACTCTACACCATAAGCAAAGCTTATTTCAATACGTAGATTTTGTATTTAAGTACTTAAAATGTTTTAAATTAAAGTCCCAACAGCCTAATAGGTAGTGTTGGCTTATTAGACATGAGGTCTCAGTTCAAATCCCAGGTTAGAGACATCGCGATCAAAATAAAACATTAAAAAAATATTTCTTCGGCAACTTTCTCTCAGCAGATTTCCGCAACAACTCTGAAAGTATATAGAATTACCATGGAAAAGTTTCTCCAAAATCAACGATAAACTGTAGATGACGCCATTCATTAACACACACAACATGGGTGGGGGGGAAGCAACCCTGACTAAAGGACTGTATGTAAGTCAGTTAAGCAATTAAGTAAGTATTTACAGAGATTTTAAGCTAAAGACTTAATGATATTCCCTTACATAGGCGGCAAAGCAGTGCAATAGCTGCGAGGCTATAGCTTCACAAAGCATGTGTTAACCATGCTCAAGCTATCTTGACTAACGACCACGAAGAAATCAAGTTTTCATTGATTGTTCAGATATGTGAATATACAAAACCATTGTTCTTGGGTTGTGATAATTGTTGTAAAATACACGAAAATCGATTACACCCATTCCATGGCATAGTGTTTATACTGGAAGTATCATTGAAATTAATTTTTTTTGAAAATGCTGCAATGCTAACGACTACATGGCGCAATCAACAATGTTCAACGATTTTCTTCTATCTCAAGTAGGGAATTAAGGCCGGAGAACATATGGTGCCAATAGAATAAAGCAAAGACTAGATCGTTCTTTCCTTCAAACGAATCAATTGTATTCAGTACAGGTCTAGTGTTATGCTGTGATCTGTTTCAGCATTTAATAATAGATAGGCAGACCCTTCTGGTTCCACCAAATACAGATGTTAGGATAAGAATTTTTTCTCGTATTATTCAAATTTGTAATGAATAAAGATTTATACTCATTTTTTTACTATGAATAGTTTCCTAACATATTGATGGTAATCAATGAGGACTATAGCTCATGCTCAAGACCCCAGAAACAATCGCCATGACCTTATTTGCAATCAAACCAACTTTGGTGTTCTTTGACGTCAATTCGCACTGTGATATATATTGTCTTGGCTGCTCTTTGATCTCCGGTATGCTGTAGTGGATTTACGTTACCTCTACGGTAATGAAATGCCGTGAAATGCTGTCATTATTGCCACACGTTTTTAATTTTGTGGTCCAATATGGAAAAATATCCAATCAATATCAAGACCTATTGCACCTTTCAGTCGGACATAACCATATTATTCAGGTTATTTAAGTTTCTCCAGACCAGATGTAAAGACTTCATCTGTGCATATAGAATTTTTCATGATTCTTTGGCCACAACGAAATGCATTAAACGTGCTTTTCGGCCAGTGAAACTGATGATAAAGAGCTTACATACTAGTAAAGAACTTCTGCTTTGATTCGGAAAAAAATTGTGCTTAATAGGCGAGGAAAATTCACTTTTTTCCTGTACCTTCACGAATACGTGATAACACAGCTATTGATAGCACAATAGCTAACAAAAACAAAGTAAATTACTCAAATTTTGACAAATTAGAAACGAGAAAATCAAAAAATCTCAGGCTCTTCTGACCACCCAATCCACTCCCTCTCATCTATATTTTCGGAAAACTAAAACAATCGGAAATTCGCCAACTAAATTCTAAATTCATCAGGCGGGCCTTTATCAATGTGTGGCTCCCATGGAACATAGGAATTCCATCCATCTAGATCGTACTTGCTCAATTGGTCATTACAATTCTGTAGTCAAGTTTACAACCTAGTTTCTTACACAACCCGTGTTGTGTGTGTTAATTTTACACATGAGTGAAGGGATCTATAGTCGATGACGAACGACAGGTTTTTGAGAAAGTTTTCAGGACATTTTTATTTATTCGTAGAGTTTTCATCAAAAGTCGGCTGAGACGTAGTTGCCAAAAGAAATATTTTGTTTCGCTCGAGATGTGTGATGTACTATTGTACTATTCTTTATTTAAAAAAGAACGTCAAACATGACAGTTATTTCGTCTATGCTCTCTTCCTTGTTCTATGTTTCAAAAATAGTCCCCCAACGACTAATTTTAAGCCTAAACGAAGTAATTCCCTATGTAAACCCCCTCATCCATTGGACTTAAGCTAATCTAACGTACTTGTACTTGTGACTAAAAGAGACAAATCATCACAAAATTTATTTCCATCATTCATGTCAAATCAAATTTCAACAAAATTATCTGCGCAAGGAATCTAATCAAAATCAATGTGTATGTCCCCTGGAGTTGTAAAGTGTCGTAAAGTCGTTTTTGATGTTTCAATTTTATGACTCTTACTAGATGTATTTAAGAAAAGAAAAAAATAGAAATAAAAGACTCAATAACAATGAATGCGACCTTGAAAACACAGAAAACAATAAATCAAGCAAATGCTCAAATGCCGATAATATGTACATACAAACAAATAGATGCCGATGTTATTTTCGGATATGTTTTTAGAAATGCCACTAAAACTACAAAATTTTTTTTTTTGGGATCATTTCTCATTCATTCGCAGAAGTTTAAGGTGCCGGTAATGACGTCAATTATAAGCCGCTGTTACAGATGATAATATTGATGTTTAAGATTTTTTTGTGGATTTAAAATATTTTATAAATTATTGTCGCACCTAATTTTGTGTTATAAATAAGAATGTTTTGTATTTGTATTCAAAAGTCATGCCAGCAAATCAATCAGAATTACAGATAAACATCGAATTTAACAATCAATGCGAAGAAAAACAAAATTTTTTTGCCAATTTTTATGGCCAAAAGAAGCGTACAAATTCGAAGTGTAATGAAGAGCATAATCCGCCAGTAATTGAAAGTGTTTTGATTTGTTTGCCAAATAAAAACAGGTTGAGAAACAGTTTGGAAAATTTTTATTGGCATATACACACATAATTGGACATTGGAATCCTTCAGTCAGGACTATGACCTGGCTTCTCACACCACTTATGTTGTGTGTGTTAATTTTGTACATGAGTGGCGGAACCCTCAGTTTAAAGTCTACTCCGAACGACAGATTTTTGAGAAACTTTTCATAGCAATTTTAATTTATTCTCAGAGTTTTTGCCAGAAATCTGTTGAGAGGATGTTCGAGATGTCTGACCAGGGGTTTGAACCGATCGATTCGATTAAGAAAACACACTACACTACGGCGGCTTTAATTTATCCATGTGTGTTAATTATGACACTCAGTTTAAAGCCGACTCCGAACGACAGATTTTTGAGAAATTTTTCATAGCAATCTTAATTTATTCTCAGAGTTTTTGCCAGAAATCTGTTGAGAGGATATTCGAGATGTTTGACCAAGGGTTTGAACCGTGGCTTCACGTCGACTAAGCAAACACACTACTAGACTACGGCGGCCTTAATTTATCCATGTGTACTCAAAATTATTTGTTACACAGTGTATCAAATCGTTTTAGCCGCCAATAATTTGTTTTTCAAGTTGTTTATTTTCTTTTTAAACTAAAATGTGTAATAATTTTGGGTGTTTTTTTTATGCAACATTTCTATTTCTATACCATGTTTCCGTTACAGCCACACACAACATTTTTCGAAGGGGTTAACGTCTTATTTTGTTAATGAAACTTTTATTCATTGCTTACATAATTTTCGCATAAATTGTATTAAAACCACAAATAACAACAAATAATTTAATAAAATTTTTAATATTCATATACGAATATATTAACGCCGCCATAAAACAAAATGTAATAAACTTGTGAAATCTCATTCATGCTGCGGGAGCGGCATAAATTAAAGACATGATTAGATTTCAACATTTTTATTCATGGAAACTATTCAGAGTTAAAACAAAAGTATAAAACGTGATTCATTGCAAATTTAGATAACACGAGAAAAAAAATTCTTATCGTATCATCAGTCTTTGGTGGAACTAGAACCGCCCCATTACATATTTTTAACTGCTAAAACAGGTCACAGCATAACACTAGATCTGCACTGAATACAATTGATTCGTTTGGAGGGAAGAATGAACGAGTCTTTGCTTCTTTCTATTGCCACCATATGTTCTCCGACCCCAATTCCCTACTTGAAGTCAATGAAAATCATCATCAACGCCTTGTAGTCGCTTGGACTGCCAAATTTTCGAAAAATATAATTTCAATGACACTTGCAGTATAAAAACTACACCATGGAGCGGGTGTAACGGCTTTTTACAACAATTTTTAGTATCCTAGAACAATAGTTCTGCTTATCGACATATCAGATCAATCATATGAATGAAGACTTAATGCCTTCGTGGTCGTAATTCAAGCTAGCTTGAGCGTAGTTAACACCCGCTTAGCGGAGCTATGGCCTAGCAGCTATTGCCCTGTTTGCATTGTATGAGTAAACATCATTAAGTCTTTCAGTTAATAAAGAAGTCGCCGTGGTGTAGTAGGTAGTGTGTTGGCTTACTATTCGTAAAGCCCGGGTTCGTATTCCAGGTCAGACATCAAAAATGAAATATGAAAAAAAATATTTCTTCGGCGACTTCCTCTCAGCAGATTTCTGGCAAAAACTCTGAGAGTAAAATAAACCTGCCATGAAAAAGTTTCTCAAAAATTCTGTCGTTCGGAGTCGACGTTAAACTGTAGGTCCCGCCACTCACGTATAAAATTAACGCACACAACATGAGTGGTGTGAGAAGCTAGGCCGTAATCCTGACTAAAGGGTTGTAATGGCCAATTATGTATGTATGTATGTATGTTAATAAAGACTTAGTTACTTGCTTAATTTACTTACTTACAACCCTTTAGTCAGAATTACGACCTAGCTACTCTCACTACCCATGTTAATTTTATTCATGGATGCCGGCACTTACAGTTTATAGTCAGTTTTTGAAAACTTTTCATGCCGACCTTATTTACTCTGGAGTTTTTGCCAGAAATTTGCTGAGAGGAAGTCACGGGAGAAATATTTTTCATATTTCGTTTTGTTCGATATCTGAGATGGGGTTTTAACAAAGGCCTCGCGTTTAATATGCCAAGACACCACCTACTAAACGCTCCCGCTTAATACTCAACAGTGTGACACTTCGTATTTTTCGATTTTACCAGGTGATCTCCTACAATTGCAATCACTGGCGAGATAGATTCAACGACATACATGCATAATTGCTCATAAAAACCATTCATTGCAACGTAGCTTCTCACACCATATATGTTGTGTGAAATGCTACGAATTACAGTTTAAAATCGGCTCTGAATGACAAATTCTTGAGAAACTTTTCATAGCAATTTCATTTTGCTCTCAGAGTTTTTGCTAGAAATCTTTTGAAGAAGAACATTTTTTTATATTTCGTTTTGTTGGAGATGTCTGACCTGGGGTTTGAACCGTGGCCTCGCAGCTAATAAACCAACACACTACCTACTGGATTAAGGAGGCTTTCCTTTAAATACGGCCAATTAATACTCAACTGTCTGGCACTTTGATTGATCGATTTTTACAGGTTATCTATGATATCTGCAGTCATCGACGAGATACATGCATAATTGGTCATTACAATCCTTCAGTCGGTTTTACTGTCAGCTTCTCACACCACTTATGTTGTGTGTGTTAATATTATACATGAGTGGAGGAACCTACGGTTTAAAGTCGATTCCGAACTTTGGATTTTTGAGAAACTTTTCATGGCAAATTTTTGTTTACTCTCAGAGTTTTTGCCAGAAATCTACTGAGAGGAAGTCGCCAAAGCAATATTTTTTTCGTGTTGTTGGAGGTGTCTGACCTGGAGTTTGAACCGTGGCCTCACGTCTATTAAGCCAACACACTACCTGCTAGACAGTGACGAGTTATTTCAAGCGAATCAGTTACATTATAGGCGCCAAAATCTGACGGCATCTTGTATTCTTCCATACTGCCATAGGCGGAAAGCAGTTATAATTGTTAATGCGACTTGTTAATCCAAGCAGGATTAAAGCCACTAATTACAACGCCACAATCACAAACGTCAAAGAAGAACTGATATTAGGATTATTTTGCGAACAAAATAGTATCATGCGCTTCATGAAAGCACTCTGCGCAGAATATAGGCGTAATCTGTCGTGTGACGCATGCAATCCATCTTATGATTCATGTTTTAAAAAGCAATCAACACTTTAAGTCACAGTGCAATATTAAAAACGTTTGAAGGGAATTCACCGGTAGATTATACCCCTGAAAGTACACTCTGCCACAAAAGTATACATACGGTTAACAAGTTTCAGAAATTTTTTAACCAATCCGTTTTCGTTGAAAATCCTTATAATTGTCTGACATCTTTCTTCGATTTTAAGACGGTCTTTTGCATTGGTTCAGAAATTTGTGAAATTTGTTTATCGGATGTATACTTTTGTGGGCCTGTGCAGGGCCACAATTAAGTTCAATTTCAGAAATTTTTTTACCAATGCAAAAGACCGTCTTAAAATCGAGAAAACTATTGTAATTGTGTAAATCTAAATAGGAGAACAAGCTTTTAATTCGATTGACACATACAAGTCTTCTTATGATTCATGTTTGAAAATGCAATCGACACTATTAATCACAGCGCAATTTTAAATACGATTGAATGCAAGGGGAATTCCGTAATAGGTTGTAGCCCTGCATGTAAGTCTATAAGAAGGAGTAACCTTTTAGGTGTTTAGGCCTCCAAACAATCTTACG
This sequence comes from Sarcophaga subvicina, assembly GCA_936449025.2. Lineage (NCBI taxonomy): Eukaryota > Metazoa > Arthropoda > Insecta > Diptera > Sarcophagidae > Sarcophaga > Sarcophaga subvicina. Next base: position 99,096,847 of record OW388083.2, on the reverse strand, counting down.
TTATAGCATAAAATGAAAGGTTTATGTTACTATTGTGGTAACACTGACTCAGCTTTTAAAATAACTGATATTCGAATACAAAAAGAAAATACATCAATAACACGACATGCAAATTTCGGTGTTCAAGATAATCAAAAACAAATTATGCCGATAATAATGATGACGACGGTGATGATGATGATGATGATGATGTCGATGTATAGTGGCAATCGTTGTATGAATTGAATAGACTGGAATCGATTAATTAGAGTTTTATGCTTTTCATATTAAAATTTTGTTCCGAGGGGGGAATTTAGTGACACATTTTATGTTTTCAACCTTATCTTGTGTTATTTTTTATTACATTTTTTTGGAGAAATACAATTTCAAACGTTTACATTCATTTCAATAAATTTATGAGATGCCTTGACTTATATTTTTTTGATATAAAAAAACGATGTTACAACAGAAAGCGAAAATGATGGAAAAAAGAAAACAGAAAAGAAAGAAATCAAAATATAACACAGTATAAAAAGTTTAGTATTCAGGGTAAACAGCATCAGTTGGGTTCATTGTATCTTGTGGGACAAATACCTTCATCGACCGCCTGCCTTTACATCTAATACAACATGTCGAAAATTGTAAGTAAAAATGACGATACAAAGTCGTAAATTCAGCATAAAAGAGGATAAAATTTAATTTTGTTTCACCAGCTTAATGCAGTCATTTTAATGGGTTTGTTGGCAGTGGCAACAGCTGCCGATGGTAAAACCGATGTCATAACCAAGTATGCCAGCCAGGTTAATACTGATGGCACGTATGGTTTCGAGGTTGCCCAGCAAAGTGGCTTGGAATTTAAGGAAGTTGGTTTAGGCGGCCATTATGCCAAGGGTGGCTATGAATACATTTCCCCAGAGGGACAACATGTTTCGGTTGTCTATACAGCTGATGAGAATGGTTTCCATCCCGAATCGGAATTAATACCTACGCCACCACCTGTACCAGCCTACATTCTTAGGGCTTTGGAATACATTCGTGAACATCCTACAGCTGAAGAGGCGGCTGATCGCTTAGTCAGAGCTAAACAGCTTTAAATTTAAAGAAATTGTTTTATATTTAAGAGTGTTAAGTTTGTATATTTTTATTTATTTATGAATAAAAAAAGAATGATAGGTTAACTTTGAAGGGGTTTTTATTATCTCGGGCAAGTATAAAAACTTTAAGAAAATGTTTTCCCGCTGCTGGAACCAAATTATTAGTAGGCTCAACTATACCTCAACAAATATGCAATTTGTTAACCTTTGCGAGGGGATTAATACTCTAGCAACCGCTCTCACTGGGTTTACTTTCAACCTAACCTATCACCAGTCTTAATTATTCACTAAGCAAATGACTTTCTATTCCGTGTTGTCTTGTATACATTCGCCCATTCACAATACGAAACGTGCTTCATTTTCTACAAAAGGAAGGTGTAAAAACTAAAGGCTTAGTACACTGCATTACTTGCTTCATAATTAATTTACAACCCTTTAGCCAAGACTACAACCTAGCTTATTACACCACCCATATTATATATTGCGCGTACGTCAATTTTATCCAGGAGTGGCAGGACCTACAGTTGCTTCCGAAGGACAGGTTTTTCAGAAACTTTTCATTGCAATTTTATTTACTCTCAGTTTAAAGTCTGAGTATGTCTGAGCTGGGATTTGAACCACGCATTCGTTTCTAATAAGCCAACACACTGCCTACAAGACTGCGGCGACTTCACTGCATTGAGAATGTAAAATAACGTCAAATGCTTACAACTCTTCCCTCCTCTTCCTGCAATATGCAAATATTTATCAGGAAACAATGCTTATTACTGAGTGAGTATAGGCCATGACCCTTAAACTCAACTGATAATCCAATATAAAAAAACCCTCTTAACTTGTCGGTTAAAGATTTCAGATAACTTTTTAACGCAATTAATGAGATGCCTTACACAAAGTTCTCAGTTATGTAGGCGTATCGTAGAAAGCAATTAAAATAATCGAGAAACAGATTAAAAACCTAAAATATCGGGAACTTTACGAAAAGTTCTGCAGGCGACATGATTGACGCTATGACTAGCATTACCTCCACTGCTTTCGTTGTAAGAAGCGTTGCCAAAAAAAGTGCAAGAGATCAGAGTCAAACAGACATACCCAAGACGTAAAAATCATTGGACTGAGACCACCCACAAACCATTATATCTTCAGGGAAGCCTCACCAAATTGTTTGCTTCACAAATTGTTCAACAGGAACAGGCATACGTATAAATTGGCTTTATTGCCAGGCAACCAAGTACATTAAGTGGTAATAAATTTTTGATTTTTGACAGGAAATTATAGCAAATGCTTCATGAGATCTTTTCCACTACTCGATTAATGCATAAAGTGAAGGGAAAACATTTAATTCAAATGGTTAGGGAAGTTATTGTCAAATATTTTTCAAACTTTAATATCAAACTTCAACTTTATTCTATTTAGACTTCATTGATATCGAAAAGCTCTCTCACGGACTACATGACAAAGTTGTCAATATTACAGAAGGCTTAGTAAAGTGCTTTAAACTGCAGGGTCCTCTAGAATGGCACATTTCATAGTGATGAATAGAATGTTACGTTTAGGTCTCGACATAACCTTAAATGGACGTTTGATGTCTTAACATATGCTGACGATATTGCACTAACTTCTACCAAACAGAGTCGTATAAGAGTAAAATAAATGGCTCACAAACAAGGCCTGTAAATACGTGTTTAGGTGATTAAAACAGAATTTATAAAAAGAATGCATCGCACGCTGATAATTTGCTGCATGATGCAATAAACGTAACGCAGCAAACACAAGAATCTCCAAAAAAAAATAGCATACATGGGTATACGTGGAAATTACTATTTTAAAGGCGGCGACAAACAAATTACACTATGCGTCAAAATAAAAAAAAAATAAATACACCCAGCTAAAGACATGGTCTAACTTGTGAGTTTTGTCGAGTAGAACTCAAAAATATTTTTTTATATTTCTTGAACCCTCCAAACTTGTCTTATTAGACAAAAACTGTTTTTTGGACTTCACGCACAAATTTATTGATTACACAAACATTACTGAAGCGATGTCCAAAGATTAAACCTTATTAGAAAGGAGAGGGATGGGCCTTTAAAACGATATTCATATTTATATTGTTTGACTTAATATGCTATGGGGTTTGATGAGGTAAACTTGACAAATGCGAATCTTTGCATATTTTTCCAAGTTTGTCCGTTCATAGTACCAAACTTTAATTAAAAAATATAAAGTAAGTGATGACATTCAGAAAGTGCATTATCTTGTGAAGAGATTAATACTTCGTTTGATCAAATCGGACAAAAATTACCGTAGTTAGTATTTAAAGAGTCTATATATATATTTTATCAAATCAACTTTTAGTTCAAAAGTTTTCAGAATTGTCGATGGATCTTGATTGTTTATCGGAAAATGTGTCAATTTCAAGTTTGAGAGGCAACCACTATTTTGACTGTCGCACCGTGTTATTGTTGCAAAATTGCTATGCTTGCGGCGTTGCGTTGAATGTGTTTATAGCATGAGGGTAAGATGAACAATAATGGAAGGAATGCACAATTATACTTAGCTTGACAGACAACTGATACCTGGCGACTGCACCATTGTCAGCTACTTCAAAGCGAGATGCAAATTTGCTAAAACCTGCGCAGCATTTGGCGTTCTCAGCAGTTATCCAGTGTGACAAAAACGAAAATTTCAACTTCAATTTCATATCTACACGTTTAAACAGAAGTATAATATGGATGAAGTTACCATAGTCTAGTAGATAGTGTGTTGACTTATTAGACTTGAGGTCACGGTTCAAACCCCAGGTCAGACATCTCCAACAAAACGAGGTATGAAAAAAATGTTTCTTCGGCGACAGCAAGTTTCTGACAAAAACTCTGAGAATTAATAAAATTATTATGACAAGTTTCTTAAAAATCCGACGCTCGGAGTTAACTTTAAACTGTAGGTCATGTATAAATTTAACACGACATAATTGGTGTGAGAAGCTAGGTCCTAATCCTGACTGAAGGATTGTAATGACCAACTATGTATGTACATATGTACATATATAAGAGGAATATTTGCTAAGAACTTCGCAGAAAAGAATGAAAATTTCAAAAACAACAATTTCAATATCAGTAGGGAGTACTGACTTTTATATACCACTTTTGTGGTAGCTCTACGATTAAATCTGTAGCTCCTAATTACACAACAGACTCATTTAAATAATAGAAGGCAAAAAATTTCTTGCCAAAAATAGAAAATAATTCAGCAATTGCTGCAAAAGTTTTGCCAAAAAAGACCTCAAGTTTTAGCATAGTTTTCATGAAGAATTTTTTTCGTTCACACTCCTCAATTCTATTACTATTGTTCATTAATGTAAGCAGTATTGTTCCGTTAAAAAAATTTTAAAGCTATTCAAATATGCAGCAAAAAATCCCCAAAAAACTTAAAATTTTATCTCAGAAAAGCATTTGAAATTCATTCATTATCTTACTAAATAGCACAGCATCACAATAAAATAAAATTTTCAAAACTATTTTATTCATATGCAGATATATAAATGTATGTATGTATGTACTTTCCTGTTACTTTTACTTTTATTAATTTTAATTGTTTTATAATATATTCACTGGCTTCTTTGTTATTGCCGGCCAACTTTATGAATTTAAAATTTTATTGAAACATAGCAAATAAGCCGCAATAGTTTGCAAAAAAAAATAAATAAAAATATAAGCATAACAATAACAATAAAACAACGACAACAAACAAAAAATACTGAATTATTTAATAACCAATTAATTAAACAAATTAAGCAAAACTGAAAATGAATAAATCAATAACCACGCGAACTACTGCGAATACATTTCTATGAATTAAATTGTGAAAGAAGAATTTGAAATCGATTAAGACCGATACATAAATACGAATATATACATATGTATGTATACATGTAAGGGACCCAAAATCATTACAAAATTTTTCCAAACAATTATTTCTTTAGCCTTGTCTCGACCAATCTCTCTCCTTCTTCAGATATACGGATTTCTTAAACCATCTCTGATATTAAGGCAGTTCATTAGGGCAGTTCTTGTTATATTTCCTGATGGTTTGCATAGAGTGTACTCCACTTATAGGCCAGGGTATTCAAACTTAAGTGACAAATTAATGTATGTGTCGACCTACATACAACTTAAGGATATATGACGTCATATCCATATTGAAAGCAATACAACGTTTATTGGTTGGCGGTGTTTTCTATAAAAACCTCTTGATTTACTCTGATAGCCAGACAGGGATTAAGTTCTTAACAAAAATTTGTTCGACTTTCATCCAAGCCAAGGATTTTTCAGAGAAAATTTCGCATCATTCAAAGGTAACTCTCATGGGTCCCATAACATCAAAAATTGCATTGACAAACTGGCCATGGCCGGTATAGAGCTCGTAATATCCGATATTTTACAGAACATAGGTATTCCAATTACCTCAATTGGACCCTCCGTATTATAAGAAAGCTTAAATTCGCTGGTAGAAGGAAAGTTTTAGACTCTGCTAGACTATAATGTACATTTGTTTCACTTGTATCCTCATTGGAAAGCATGCTGATCGAAGCGGTCAGAACAACATTAATCCACATGAGATCCAACAGTATCCAATGCAATCCAAAAAGTCACATTTTGGTGGCTTTATCGTTCCACTTTTCTATGAGGGATGTGGACCAGACCATGACTGTCAACGGCAAGAACTATAGAGGGATGATTACAATCTGCTTTAGATTTGAATTGGATGAACACCAACGACATGTGGTTTCAAAGGGTTAGCGCTACATGCCACATTGGATATTCTGTTAGACTAGCATCGACACTGATTCATTTCTATTCTCATTTGGAAGGCTTGCTAGTCGATTCGGCATTCTTTCAAATGATTCCTTCAAAAGTTGTGCATCTGAGGAGGAAGACCTTAGCATCTCATATATCGGTGTATCGGTGTTCGACTCTTGCCATGAAGAGACGGCAATTCTTAACCTCACGTTTTCTATCATCCTTGATCGTACTCTCCCACTTAAAGATTGCGGCAATAGAAAGATTAGCTCTGGAGTAAGATTGGATTTCTTTAGGGAATATGTGACCCCTGGATTTGGTAATTAAGTGTGGTATCACAATGCATCTGAACACTGGTCAAGATGGTACCTTATCCTTCATTGGAAGATCCTTTACCGAACATAATCTCTATTCCCTAAAACACATCTCAGTTTTCAAAATTTTAATACCGTTTGTGCTCACATAAAACCAACCGATATTGAACAGTAAAACTTTACTAAAAGCTTAACCAATTGCTTGTTGCTTAAATTCCATTTCCTGCCAGCTTAAGTTCGAAGAATTTTTATTTAATTTAACATTAAGTTTTATAAAAAAATAACCACAATTTTTATATTTTATTTGTATTATTTTTTGTTGTTTTTTTTAATTTTTCGTTACAGTCTGCCAAAGTAAACTGTTTCAGCCAAGTGTGTATGCATCACTAAATTCACGGCTTTTAAAATCTGACCCAATCAAGCCACAAAACACACACACAGTAAAAAAACAAACGCTTCATAATTAATGGCTCATGCTTTCGACTTGATGGTGGTGGTGTTAATTTTTTGTAAATTGAGATCGAAAACAGTGTTGGTTTTGCTGTTGTTGTTGTTGTTTTTAAATATTGAACTCAACGTTACGCCTGTGAGTGCGTAATTGGCAGTGGCAGATTGATGCTGTTGCCTCAACAGCACTAACAACACGCACACGCACATCTTCTTAAACAGGTTATGACATTTGGCTCTCAACTCATGAAACCCAATGTGACAAGCGAACTACAACGGAATGGATTTTAATTTTAAAAATCATTTCATAGTGAAGTGAATGCGAAAGCCAACCAGCCAGCCACACAGTCAGTCAGTCAGCTAGCAATGGCATTTGAATATGTTAATTAGTTACGATGTGTACGCTACACCAAGGATTTATGATATGGTTTGGTTTATACACTGGTATGTTTAGAATATATTTTTCATTTAAATATTTGTTATAAAAAATTAATAACTTTTGAGGCTAAAGGCCTATTTACAGAGATAGGAACATTGGAAATTTTTTTGCAGTTACAATTTTGACCATTTTGTATGTAACAAAACAGAGGCTCTGATGGGAATAGAACCCACAACCCTCACGCTAATAGTCTAGCACCCTACTCACTAGACTATAAGGTCACCCAACATTTGAAAATGAATTGAACGCAAATACATGGAAAATGTTCTTGAAAACGAGTGTGAATCTCTTTTAACCAGGTCTTGTAACAGCGACTTCTGAACTTTGACTGTTGATAACGGCCATCTTGTTGAAGCTACATCTGTCAAATTAGTTGCCACTTTTTCAGTCTATTTTGCCAAATCACTGTGGGCGACCATAGACAACGACGTGTGTTCGCTGAATGAGCGCTGGAGCAGTTCACAAGTGACCCAAATTTTCAACGAAAAATCATATCCAGCGATAAGACCCCTCTCTTGATGAATGAGTACGTGAACATGCAAATTTAACAAATTTGGGACGATATCAATCCAAATCCAGACCCAAGTGCAACCAATGTAACGCGAAAAGTCACATTTTATTGGCTTCATCGATCCATATTGCTTTGAATGACGTGGACTAGATCTAGAACTATAGAACGATGATTACTATCTTCTTTTGTCCTGAATTGGTTGATCTGAACACCAACGACATGTGATTTCAATAGAACGGCGCTAAATGCGACACAACGCATGCTACAATGCATATTCAGCACGAACGATTTGATGCCAAGGTGATCTCACATGGAGGTGATCTGAACTGGCCACTGAGATCGTGTGGCTTGACCAAGTTAGTCTTTTTCTTGTGGGGTTTTCTTAAGCCGCAGGTGTATGCGATTAAGCCATAAATCAGAGCAGTGCTCAAAAATAAATAAACCCGTGTCATCGGTCAAATGCAGTCTGATTTATGCGCCAGAGTCATGGAAAGTTTGACATTTTGGATATGCTACACCTAGAGAAGCAATGGCGAACATTAGAACTATGTTTTACTCCACACATAATGTCATCAAAAAGACTCTCGAACGAATAGAAAACTTCAATTATATCTCACACGTCCTTTATTTTATTTAAATTTAAAGATAGGAAGCACTTAATGAAAGACTCGATGGCTCTATGTCGGAATAAAGGGGTGCAACAATACTATATCAATTAAACATTATAACAGTTTTTGGCAAACAAATTCCGTTAAACATCTTCAGTTCTAGACATGATCATCTCATCCGCCCACTTCTTTAGGATGTCAAGACAAATTATTTTCTTTGATATATGGCCCTGGATCCAGATCTATTTCCTCTTTGCAATTTTGTTAATAGAAGGCCTCAATATTAAAAACGATATTCTGTCAAAATTTTGGGGAGAAATTACCGGTCATATCCTAAAGCCATATTTTTGCCTGTGATGCATTTTCTTGATTTACTTTCTTACATGAGCTGCCAGCTAAAATATTGGATCTTTGTTTTGTTGGTGTCACTATGTATGTATACATCAACTGCTATCTGATGTATCTGATCTAATTTAAAGGATACATAGGCTCCACGTAGCCTGTATATTCTAGTTTATATATTCTGGTCATATCTTTGTACTTCAAATGATGTCCTTTGTAAGACAGGCTGCATACTCCCCAGAGCCTAAATCAATTAGTTGGATTTCAATGGCTTTTTTTCTTTTTATTTTCCTTATTGATAGTCGCCGTAGTCTAGTAGGTAGTGTATTGGCTTATTAGACGTAAAGCCAGGGTTCGAGCCCCCGGCCAGACATCAAAACAAAATACAAAAAGTATTTCTTCGGTGACTTCCTCTCAGCAGATATCTGGCAAAAACTCTGAGAGTAAATGAAATTGTCATGAAAAGTTACTCAAAAATCTGGCGTTCGGAGTCGACTTTAAACTGTAGGTCCCACCACTCATGTATAAAATTAACACACACAACATAACCGGTGTGAGAAACTAGATCGTAATCCTGACAGAAGGGTTGTAATGTCCAATTATGTATGTGTTATTGATAGTACCGTACCACATAGTCGATGTATTCTTTCTTTCTTTACAAAATATATCTTACACCTAGAAAAGAGTTTGAAAAACACTCACGCTTTAGCGGCTAATAATATTAACACAACCAGTTTTTTATTATTACGTTAGAAACATAAATTTTAATAAAAAAAAAAAGATTTAATAAAAAAAATAATCGAAAATATTGACTAATTTAAGAATTCCAAATTTAATCGCTTTATAAGTGCATTAGTCAACAATCATAACTGCAACAGCAATAGCAGCAGCAACAACAGCAGCAGCAGATGAATTTATTATGATAAGTTAACAGTGAACTGTGCTATGCAATGCCGAACTATGCCGAGCTATGCTGTTTTGTTTATGTTATTAATTATTTTAAAATTTATTTATGAAATGTTAAATGTTTAATACAGACAAACAAAAAAGACAAGAGAATTTTATTAATTAATCTTTAATTAAATAATTATTAATTAAAATATTATGCGAACATTTATAATGCAATAATAAAAACAACAACAACAAACAAAATAAATAAATTTCATATGGAAGTGTTATTGGAGCGAAAACACAAAGAATCGTAAAATGTTTTGCGAGAGTAGGAGTCAAATAAATTAATAAATTTGCACGTTTATTATGTACAACAATAATTAATAAATAAACAAATAAACAAAAAAAAGAGGTATGCAATAAAAAATGTTTTGGTAAATTATATTCATTATTATTTAAACAAAAATTATAATATTGAGAGGGTATTGGTTGTCATACAAATTAACTCAAATACAAAAGGGTTTCTGCTTGTAATAATTGAGATATTTTTTATTAGAAAAGGAAAAGGAAGATTTCAATTTTAAAAAATGCGCAATTTAAGAATTTTAATTGAAAAGTTTAAATCGAAAAATTCTGCAGGCAAAATGGTAAGCCAATGAATTTTTCTATGAAGTACTCAGAGAGCTATAAGCATCCCAGTAACATCATCATTCGCATGTAGAAGTATTACAATACGCCGACTGAACGAACTCTTATACTATCCTGAACCTATGTTTCCATATATATTTCGTCTAAGTCTGTTGCTCTAACAAACCTCAGAATAATCTACGTTTTCATTATCAACTTTTCTCTTTTTGTATTTGACTAGCTGTACCCTGCGCGTGTTGCTGCGCCACCAACTAAAATAAATTTGAAGGAAAGACATTACACAAATGTCCAATTAATTTTGAATCATTTTATTGATTTTGTTTCCCGTTGTCCTAATGATCCACATGAGTAATACGCATGCGATCAGTTTCTAATCTCACTTCTCGTTGCTCAAGTGGTTCAAGCGAACGGGTCTCAAAGGCATATACTCGAAGATTTTCCAGTCTCAATGCTCGTCTGAATCTGATTCCCGTAATGCCCTTTCCTTCCGTGCTTGAGGTGTAGGTCGACCAATTGCTTGTCATTCGTTTTCCATCGGAAATTAATCGCACCAACCTCCGTCGACTCATGCGCAACAACTTTGTTAAAGAATGCACAGTTTACGATTTAATTCATTTTGAGTAATTTTCAGTAGCACCACCTGTCGCATATTGGTCATACCAATTTAAAAACCTTCACCGGCTCATGCGCAACAACTTTGCCAAAGATCATAACATGATCAAATGCACAGTTTACGATTTAATAGATTTTAAGTAATTTTCAGTGGCGCCACCTGCCGGAAATTAGTCATACCAACTTAGAAACCCCCCGACTCATGCGCAACAACTTTGCTAAAGATCATAACATGATCAAATGCATAGTTTACGATTCTATAAGGTACACACAAACAAACATTAATTTTTATATAGGGATGTGGGCGTGGCACCTCGCCTACTCGAAATTTTAAAATAAAAGGTAGCCTATAATTCCTTCCAGACATACAGAAAGGTACTGTTAAAATTTCAAGAAAATCGGTCCAGCCGTTTAGCCATCTATAGACTTCGAACAAACCCACAAACAAATAAACACACATTCATTTTTATATATAAGATAAGCGCCCTTGTGAATTCTTCTAAAATGCAGTAACGCAGCCCTAGTTCCAACCATGTGTTCGTTCTTCTCTTCATAGAATTTACATTCTGAGTTTGAAGCGTTTCCTCGTCTGCATAATGGTTTCTTAAGTACCAAATGGCTAGTAAAAGTTTTAATTACCTCAAACGCCACTTGATTAAAATTCGTCGGGATTAAAATGTTGTCATCTCTCTTTTAATATCAACCAATACGGGAAGTAGATCCTTCCAAATTCCTCTTTTCATTCCACAAAAAGGTTCTGACAGCAGCTACTATGTGAGAGCATTCCACTTAGTAAGCTTAGTTTTCCTTTTATTGCCCTGAATTCCTACATAATATTTAATCCATCTAAGGTTTTATTTTCTGAATTTCTTACTTACATACATACATACATAATTGGCCATTACAACCCTTCAGTCAGGATTACGACCTAGCTTCTCACGCCACTTATGTTGTGTGCGTTAAGTTAATACGTGAGTGGCGGGACCTACGGTTTAACGTCGACTCCGAACGACAGATTTTTTGAGAAACTTTTTCATGGCTGGTTTATTTACGCTCAGAGTTTTTGCCAGAAATCTGCTGAGAGTATGTCGCCGAAGAAATATTTTTTTTATATATTTTGTTTTGATGGCTGACCTGGGATACGAACCCGGGCTTTAAGTTTAATAAGCCAACACACGACCTACTAGACTACAGCGACTTCATTTTCAACAACAATTTCTTACTTAATAGGTCATTAAAAACCTTTACTCAGAATTACGACCTAGATTCCAACACAACCCCTTGTTGTGCGTAATAATTTTATCCATACGTTACGAGACTTACAGTTTAAAATCAACTCCGAATGACAGATATTTGAAAAACTTTTCATGGCAATTTTATTCACTCTTAGAGTTTTGCCAGAAGATTGTTGAGAGGAAGATGCCGACGAATATTTTTACAGATTTCGTTTTATTTGATTTGTTAGCGTTGGGGGATTTGAACCTCGGCCTCACGTCTCATAAGCCAGCACAGGAACTACAACTTCTGTGCCTGACTAATTCTGTTTGCTCCATCTCATACGAATCTTAAGGCAATCTCATAAGACTGTGAGATTGTATCGCTATGTCATTCAGCCCAAGTTGTAAGTGTAGCGTGCAATATAATTTGCTAATTACGTGATATTTAAAATGTTTATCACATAATGTTGTTAAAAGTATTTTAATATCAAATTTTTATTGACGTTTTATTATTATTTAATTTTTTTTTCTGTAAAATAACTTATTACTATTAGTTGTAGTTATAAAACAATGGATAAAAATCTTTTTATGGTTATATATACCACATGTGAAATGAAGATGTGTTTTTTCATTCATTCAAATGAACATGAAGTTAATCGAATCGAAAAATCTTTTTGAACGTGACCGCATATAAATTGATATCGCCCTCTAGCAAAAGACAAACGATTTAATTGAAATTGATATTGTTAATATAAAATCTTATTAAGTAATATTAACTCTTTATGTATATAATCATGACAGACTATAAAATACCTTACGTGTAATACGTATCTAAAATTCATATCGTATCGGAATGCGTGCGACATCTGCAACGCAGCTTGCAACTTTATTACCACCTGAAGAAAGTAAAGGCCCAGGAGCAGCCACCTTTCAACAATAGAAGAGACCATACATATTTATCTAACAGGCTGGATCTGCTACATTGTGTCTGTTTGTGGTATAGAAATGTTTTCGAAACGTAGGCATTTCGAATAAAACCATCACATTCATTCAAATGCCATACTGTGATGCTGAATATAAAGCCTGATTTAAGAACGCTTTTTCTATCAGCTTTGGGTGTACATCCTATATATACAACCCTATGTACACAACCCTTATTCAAAATTAAGACCTAGCTTCTCTCATCACTTATGTTGTGTGTGTTCATGCATGAGTGTCAAGGCCTACAGTTTAAACTCGATTCCGAATTACAGATTTTTTCGAAAAACTTTTCAAGGCAATTTTATTTTACTCTCAGAGTTTTTGTCATAAATCGCCGAAGAAATATTTTTTTTAGATTTCGTTTGACCTGGGCTTTGAACCATGGCTTTACGTCTAATAAGGCAACACACTACCTGCTAGACTACGACAATATCTTAGATTAGATTAGTTAATCCTGTCATGGAGCCGCCATGGTCTAGTAGGTTGTGTCTTGGCTTATTAGCCGTGGTTCATGTCCTGGCTTAGACATCTCAAACAAATAGGCCAACGCACTATCTACGGCGGCTGGATATGTTGGTGTTAAAAACGTATTCCATTGCACCAGATGGTATAAGCAACAACTGCGCCTATATGACCTTAACTACACGCTCGTTTTTCTGATTAGTATACAGGATATATATGAAGTCGCCGTAGTCTAGTAGGAAGTGTGTTGGCTTATTAGATTTAAATTCAGGATTCGAGCCCCAGGCCAGACATCAAGACAAAATACCAAAAGTATTTCTTCGGCGACTTCTTCTCAGCAGATTTCTGGCAAAAACTCTGAGAGTAAATAAAAACTGCCATGGAAAAGTTTCTCAAAAATCTGTCGTTCGGAGTCGACTTTAAACTGTAGGTCCCACCACACGTATAAAAATTAACACACACAACATAAATGGTGTGAGAAACTAGGACGTTGTACAATGGGTCAATTCGACCTCCGGGTACTGTACTTGTCTAATTGACAAGTACACGTCCTCTAACCTAACCTAACCATACAGGAAATATGGTCTTAAGGTCGTGTTAAACTTTAATTTTCGTAAAACAAAACCCACAGTGATGTGAAAAATAATAAGGCCAGTACCCACCCAAACTTACGTTATATTTAAAACCGAATAAAAACTTGAAAATTCTTTCTTGTTTAAACGACGTACATATTTTAGTCAGCACAGTCCCCTGATTTGAACGCAATAGAAAATTTGTGGAACGAAGTTAAAATGGCAATCAGGGGAAAGTGTTCAACAAATTGCGACGAGCTTTGGAATGTTATACAGGATGCTTGGAACTCAATACCGCTGCATATTTGTCAAAATTTGGTCGACTCAATGCCTAGAAGCTGTGCTGTTGTTCTGGATAACAAAGGATCCGCAACAAAGTACTAATGTGGCACTAAGGCTTCATGCAACAATATTCAGTATAAATATATATTTTGTTTTACTTAGGTTAGCTTTAAGATTTCATGAAGTGTCCTTATTTTTTTTTCACTCGTTAAACTACATACATTCATACAAAATCACAAATAACTCAAAATATATTATAGGAATAGCAAAAATTTTGTTTTTAATCTTTTTTCTGCCGTTTAAGAAAAAATAAGTCTTTTAAACAAGAAAGAATTTTCGAGTTTTTATTCGGTTTTAAATATAATGTCAGTTTGGGTGGGCACTGGCCTTCTTATTTTTCACATCCCTGTATATGAACATCAACACTACTCAAGTAATTTTAGACAGCAAGACTATTGAGGATGTTATCGAATTTAGTTGCCTGGGCAATATAATAATGCTACCAATGCTGTCCTAAAAATTAGAATAAACAAGAAGAGTCTTAAGCGAGGTTAATAGTCTTCTGAAATATTCAAGAAAACAAATGTTATGTGAATATCTACTGACAACACTGTTCCAGTAATTTTAGACAGCAAGACTATTGAGGATGTTATCGAATTTAGCTGCCTGGGCGGTATAATAATGCAACTAATACTGTCCTAAAAATTGTAAAAAAGTCTTAAGCGAGGTTAACAGTCTTCGGAAATATTCAAGAAAACAAAAGTTATGTGAATATCTACTGACAACACTACTCCAGTAATTTAAGACAGCAATATGACTGAAGATTTTATCGAATTCAGCTGCTGAGCAGTATAATAGGGTGCTCATTCTGTCATAAAAAGTATAAGAAAATAAGGCGAGTTTTAAGCGAGGTTAACAGTATTGTGAAATATTCAAGAAACCTGAGAGCGTGATATAGTTCCATTAAGAGCTCCTAATTTAGTTTAGACTCCTCATAAAAATTATTTTCATTATTCTGTTTGCTTTGTTTATTAAAAGGCCTTACAAACATTAAATCAAACATTCCCCTCTCTGTGTAAAATTTAATGGACAATTATTGCTATTTACGTAATAATAATAATAATATACGAGGGGCACGTGTTTATACAACATTTTTATCTACCATAATACCTATAATTACAACAATAAATAAAGACAAGATGAGCTACTGCTCTACATTTATTCGATTTTCTGTTTTTCATGTTAAAATATTTTTTAAATTACAAGCGATTTTTAAAAGAGAAACCTGCCTCCAAATTATGCTTTGAAAATAAATTTTTAAAAACCATAAAATCAAATCATAAAAGATGAGTAGATAGACAGTTAAAAGCTTTAAACGATAATTGATAAATGGTTTGTTAAAACCATAATAAAGGTTTAATGGTTTAAAACAACCAACCAACCAACATGCATACATACATACGAGTACATACTCTAACGAAAACGAGAGCACGAAAGTTATTAAAAGTCCATTTAAAAATGTGAAATTATACGTTTGAATTTTTATTTTTCTTTTAAACAAAAGCATAAAGGGGAAGGGGTTGAAAGTCAAAGGTCATGATTGAAAAGATATATTTTTTCTTAGTATTTTTAAATTTTGTTTAAAACAGAAAACACTCCTTAACCTTAAACTACAATAAATTAATACAACTAATTGTTCTCTATAAGACGCCCCTGATAATGATAAAAAAAATGTGAAAATGTGAAGTTAATCGGTTTTTTTAATTATAATATTGAGTTTCAAATTGATGCCAAAAATATAATAGAAACGCTCTTTATTTCACAGCTAATAATGATTCCAATAACAATTATGACATGTACGTTTAATCGTTTCATTTTCTGAAAGAGCTTTAAAAGAGTGAATTCATCCATTACTAGGCAACTGAACAAATCGAACTCCAGCTAAGATAGAGCAGCTTCGGCACCATACAACGAGAACAATAAAATCTTCCAAGTGAATTTAATAAGAACTTGTTAGAAGATATTCCAGTTGGAAAATATTCCTGGTGTAAGAAAAACTTCATTAAAAACAAATGAGTATTCCAGTCCACATTTACAATATGAAATGAAGATTTTTGCTAAAAGCTTTCCAATTGTTGCGATGTATAACATTTGAAACGCAAGATTCCACCTCTGTCCAAGAATATGTTCGATTTCGCATCGCTGCCTTTCGCAGACTATAACTTGGTGAATTTTCCGCCGTGACTTTAGCCTGCAGCCGTACAAAATACTACTGACCCAGGTAAACTACCATATACAAGAAAGTGTGTTCACTGAATGGGCTCTGGACCATTCAACATACATACATACATAATTGGTCATTACAAGCCTTCAGTCAGGATTACGATCCAGCTACTCATACCACTTATGTTGTTTGTGATAAAGTTATACATGAAATGCGGAGCCTAAACTTTGAAAACGACTCTTAACTACAGATATTTGAGAAACTTTTCATGGAAATTTGATTTACTCTCAGAGTTTTTACCAGAAATTTGCTGAGAGGAAGTCGCCGCAGAAATATTTTTTTCGTACATCGTTTTGTTTCAGATGTCTGAACCTGGAGGTTGAACCTAGGCCTCGTGTCTAATAAGCCACAACACTACCTACTAGACTACAGCGACTACATGCATTCAACGTCTGACTCTATTTTGATCGAAAAATCATCTTTGACGGCGAGGCTCATTTCTGGTTGAAAAACAAACTTCTCGAATTTGGGGCGATGGCAAACCACATGGGATCCCAGAGAAACTCACTTTTTGAGGTGGATTTTTGCCTGGCGGCGGCATCATTGGTTCATATTTCATTGTGAGCGACATTGGCCTGGTCATTACTGTCAACGGAGAGCACTGTAGATCAAATTGCCTTAAATTGGAGGATCTGGAAGATATGCACAGTGGTGGCCTTATAATTAGAAACGATGTTTCTGGAACAGAGTTCTCTGGAGTGACGAATCTAAGTTTAATTTGTCCCAATCTAATAGAAAAACGTATGTAAGACGTCCTCCAAACAAAGCCTTTGATACACAGTAAAAACAGTAAAACAAATTAACAAACATACATGTTGCTAAGTCGTTTCTAATAAGGCCACCACATATCAGATGTCACATTGAATATTCTGCACGAGCGATTTAAGAGCATTTTTACCTCCTGTAGAGACGATGCAAACCGGCCATCTAGATCGTGCGGTTAGATTTCTCTTGTGTAGATTTCTTAAGTCGTATTTGTATGCGAATAAGTTACAATCCGCAGCGGTGCTCAAAACCAACATAACTTATGCCATCAGGCAAATTCAACTTGATTTATGCGCAAGAAAATTTGATCGTTTCGGATAAGCTTCACAGCCAACGGTAGGTATTATGTTGACTTATTAGACGTGAGTCTAACATCGCAAACAAAATGAAATATGAAAAAATAATGCTTCGGAGACTTCCTCTCAGCAGATTTCTGGCAAAAACTCTAGGAATAAAATAAAATTGAAATGAAAAAGTTTCTCAATAATTCTCTCTTCGTTCGTATTCGACTTTGAACTGTAGGTGCCGCCACTCATGTATAAAATTAACACACTCAACATATGTGGTGTGAGAAGCTAGGCCGTAATCCTAACTGAAGGTGTGTAATGACCAATTATTTTATGTTCGCAAAATTTTGGGCATCAATAGGTCTTTCAAACGAATAAAAAATCTTAAAGGAAAGCTGATCTGCTGAAAGCAATATTTAATTAAAATACTGTGAAAATAAGGCCGAGTTGTTGGCTGATAAAAATAAGACTCTGACGAGTCGTTCAATAAATATCTGTCATCCAGAAATCATACTCTAAAACAGGAAGATAATAGTTGTTTTACAATCATACGATAAAGTGTTCATGTAATCAACTATAAAGTTCCCTTAGTTAATTTCATGGCAATTTGTAATTGCATTAAACTGATTGATGACTTTTTAATGGCCTAAAAAGCTTACAAATTATTTAGTTTAGCCTCTACAAATGCATACTAAATGCTGCAAAGGTTGACATAACACCTTTAATGTTGTTATTTTCGTAATGCATAAAATGAGATTCATTTTACCTCGATTGTTTTAAAACTAAATTGAATTATTTCATAATCAAAACATCAGTCACCACATGGAAAGTTGAATAAGTAGACGTAATTTTGTGAAGTTTTAAAATTTTTCAATAATTCCGTATACTTTTTCATAATACCGTTAATAAGTGACAAATCAAAATATTTCATTCTTTTAAACATCTGCTATAAAAAGTTGGTATTTGATATTTATTTATAACAACAACAACAACTACAAAATAATCCTAAACTGTTACATTTAAACATTGGCAACAAAAAAAATGCAAACGTCAAAAATTGTTAAAGCATTTATTTTTTTTTTTCAATTTTTTTCTCAAAAAAAACCAAAAAAAAATTTAAAATTTTTAAAGTTTAACTGGAGATTAAGAGTGCATTCATAAGTAAAAAGATATCCGCAGCATAAATATTTACAGTAAACTATAGTTCAATTGGACTACAATGTTTTTTTCATTATACTCAAGTCATAGAATACATGTCCCACTCTTTCTCGCTCTCTCTGCAGTTTAAGTGCTATTAAGGAATGCGCACAAAAAAATGTGGTCGCATACTATTGCTTACAAAAACTAAACTTAATGGTAAAATGGTCATTACATTTGTTTAGTCAGGATTACAACCCAGCTTCTAACATCAGCCATATTTTTTGTGTTCATTTTTCCTATAATTGGCTTGACCTACAGTTTAAAGTCGACTCCGAACGACAGATTTCTTGAGAAACTTTTCATGGCGATTCATTTTTTTCTCAGGGTTTTTGCTAGAAGAAGTTGCCGAAGAAAAATTTTTCACATTTCGCTTTGTTCAAGATGTCTGAGCTGGGGTTTGAACCACGGGTTCATGTCTAATATGACCACTAGACTATGGCGACTGTTATTTAATAATTTTTACAATTTTGACTCAGTTTTCTTGCATAGTTTTTAGGGTGTTCTCACTAAATCCTCATTATTTTACTTGCCCTTCTGGTAGGTAGGTAGGTAGATGTAGGTGGCTGCCCATCCAAGAAAAATTTTTGGATGGACTCACTTAGGCCGCATTGGGCCCATTGTGCTACCACAGTCATCCGTTATCCCCTAGTCTCGAAACCATTCGGAACTCCTGATGAAGCGATTCAGACTGCCAATGTCAATCCTTGACAGTTCCTCCAGAGCATCCGTTTAGTAAGTACCCAAGTACTTCCTTCTCCTTTGGCAAAGAGCCGGGCATGTACCCAGCAGTTGAGGGACAGTCTTCTCTTCTTCCTCATCTCTTCAGCTTCTGCAGAAGTCGTTAGCAAGGTGTCCAAGACCAATGGGCTTCGCAATGCCCCGTAATGACACTGACAACTACACTGAGTGCGCCTCTTTGGAGTTTAAGTAGACTCATTGTGCGCCCCTCATCCAGTCTTGGCCAGATTTTACGAGCCATTCTACCCGTGTCCGAGGCCGCCCACCTGTCGTTGACGGATTCGACAATCGCATTATCAATTATGAGCTTGCAGGTCCTCATAGGTACGCCCAGTTTCTAGAACTAATTGGAGAGTTCGATGGTCGTGCCCCTCCTGGCAAGTTCATCAGCTCTGTTCAGTTGCCTTTCTGATGTTTGCAAATTTTTCTATTAATTTAATGTTTACTTTCAAAAAAGAAACGATTTTGTAATCAAAAGTATGTCCAAATTTTTTCGCGTCCATATCTTAATCGTTAAAGAAGAAGAAGTTTACTTCCAAGCAGAATGGAATAGAAAACGACACCCACTTAAGTGCTATCTGATGTGTAGGTTAGGTTAGGTTGGAGTGGTAGCTCTGATATCACAAAGCTCACATGATCACGCATAGCGGCACGTTGTGATGCCACGGGTGAACGCAGTTCTTGTACTGACCAAGTTCCACCAAAATCAGGGAAAAGGATCTGATATGAAGATCAGCATTAAAACACGGAATGTATTTTCCAATTTTATTTCGATTTTTAAATAAAAAAAAATAATAAACATTCTCTTCTATCCCAACGACGTGGCCGAGCCAGCATAGCCGCTGACTATTAATGCCTTGCACAATCTCCATGTCGTTGATGAGCTTATGCAGCTTATTATTGGATCAGATGCGGAAATCATTGGCAACTCGTATACTCTCAAGCCAGCTGCATCGGTTCATGATAGCATCCATGATTCTATAAGGAAGTATGGCGCGAATAAGTTATTTCGTTCGTTTCTTATTCAGACCGCAGTAGCTCCTGTCGGCAAGAATAATCTTACGTTTGATTTCCAGGCTGATATCACTTTTTCTGTTATACGGCAAAAAAATTCACTGACAACATCGGCCCTAATCTGGAGTCCAATAGGCCGCAAGCCCCAGTTTGTGACGACATATATTTTGTTTTGCCCCCTAATACTGCCAGGCCCAGCTAAGTAAACAACTATTATTTCATGCTGTCCTTGCTACCAGGAGAAGTTAAAATATATGCTCACTAGCTAAAGACCTTCAAATGCATTGTAATGGGTCCAGGAAAAGATTTAGCGGCGATGTTTACTTTGAAAAACTTGTATTAAGGACACCAACCAGTATTCCCGATATATGAATATCTTATGGGCTTATACTGTTCCTTTCGCCAACTAAAAAATATACTGGTTCTTACCATGACCATGAGCATGGGAGCATTAAGAACATCTGGTTCCATAATATATTAGGAAAAGTAAAGGAAAGGAGAACCTAAAAATTCTGATTCCACAATATTTGAAAGAAAAATAAAAGTAATGGAAAGGAAGCCGCCGTAGTATAGTAGGTAATGTGTTGGCTTATTAGACGTGAGGCCCCGGTTCAAATCCCAGGTCAGACATCTAAATGAAAATATAAAAAAATATTTCTTCGGCGACTTCCTCTCAGCAGATTTCTGGCAAAAACTCTGAGTGCGAAATAAAATTGCCATGAAAAGTTTCTCAAAAATTTGTCGTTCGGAATCAACTTTAAACTGTAGGTCCCGCCACTCATGTATAAAATTAACACACACAATATCAGTGGTGTGGGAAGCTAGGTCGTAAACCTGACTAAATGGTTGTAATGACCAATTATGTATGTGTGTATGTAATGGAAAGGAAAAGTAATTGAAAAGAGAACTATTGGAAAGGAAAGGTAATCTATCAGTAACTTAGACCAAGGACAATCCAATATGGTGTGCTTTTACTGTAACCCGCTTTAAATACTGTTAATTTGAAAATACATGAAGTATTTCGAAGATTTTTTCTTCTTTTTTTTCAATTTTTTTTTTCCAATTTGTTATTGGCAATAAAACACAATTTCAGACATCATTTTGAGTGTTGGCTGCTGACAAGTGTGTGTTACTTCCCCACAACTATCGCCAATAAAAATAATGATGACGATCATTATAAGCATCTAACACCAAATCATATATACATACATATGTATGTACATACATATATGGTATACAAATACAAATACAAATCTATTTGCAATTATTACCAGTATTTAGAAAAAATTATTCATTAATTTTGTAAGCATTTAAGCATTTTGGCATTTTTTTAAAAAATTTTTTTGTAGTTTTTTTACGTTTCTGTGACTCTGTGTGCAATAATTTAATTCATTTTTCTGTATGACGGTTTGTCTGCGTAGCTGCCTGTCTCTTTTGAATATTTTTTGAGGGATTGTGTGCAATTAAATGCTGTTCGTATAAATACCAGCACAATTGCCACAAATAATTTATAAACACTTTAGATCTTTAAGATTTAACACAACACAACACAACCTCTTAGCTTAATAGAGATACACTTCTAAACCAAACAAAAATGTTCAAAATTGTAAGTAAGCCACGTCTCTACACGGAGACGAACGGTTAGGTGGGGGAGAGAGGGATTATTATCAAACAATTAATAAATAAATAAAAGAAGCACAGTGTTGATTTGCTTTATCCTTAAGGATATACGTACCCAAACAACGAATAAATTAATTCTCTTCCATTACAGCTCATTGTATCGTTGGCTATTTGTGGTTGCGCCTTGGCTGCTGACTATCAGGCTGAAACGCGTAATTTCGTTAATGAAATCAAAGAGGACGGCAGCTATAATTATCAGTTTGATACCACCAATGGCATTGCACAACAGGAGTCGGGTGTTGGGGGCCACTATGCCACCGGCTCTTCCCAGTTCTATACACCCGAAGGTGAATTGATTCAATTGACTTATACGGCCGATGAGAATGGTTTCCAACCACAAGGTGCTCATTTGCCTACACCACCACCAATTCCAGAAGCCATTTTAAAATCCTTGGAATACATTCGTACTCATCCCTATCATGAGGAGCAACATTATCAACAGCAACCCGCTAAGCAACAATATGGTAATCAATACCAACAACAAGGACCCTATCGTAAATTCTAATTTATCTAAACGACAACAACAAGAACAACAACAAACAAAAGCAATTTAGAGAAAGAAAAAATTGTACGTGATTGCGATATTTGCTGTGATTTTCATTCATTCCTGACTGCTACCGGTCTATACAAACTGACATGTCTGTCAGTGTACATATTATTTTCTTCTTCTTCTTTTTCTTTATCTATCTAAACAAACATATTTGTTGTCTTTAGGATATAAACAGTTTAAATATTTTACATTTACATTCACATACCATACCACATACAAATACATTTTTGTACGTACGTACATATATAGTCGTCGTTAAAAACGTGCATACATAGACATTTAAATAGAATATCGTTAATATCCTTGTTTTTGAAATATAGTGAAAATAAAGAACATGATTTTGTTATAATATTACATGCGATTTTGTTTTTTTCTGCTTATTATTGTTGTTGCTTTTATAAGAAATTTAAAGTGAAAAAAATATTGGAAAAAAAAATGTATCGAAGTGATTGGAAAAAACGCCTCTCTAATGATTTTATTTATCATGTTGAAGCTTTAAAAATGGTTTTTATTATTTTGTGTTTCTTCCTTTTGGATTTGAAAGGAATATAAAATTCAAATGAAAATTTTATTATAAATTATGATTTATTCAATCATATCACCAGCCATATCATCATCACCAGCTTATCAGGAAATATATTTTCACAACTGAACTCTGTTAATAAGCTGGGGAAAAAAAGCTGAATTTGGAAGTGTGACAAAAGGTGAATGCGATGGACAGGAAGATAAATATTTAAACTACACTCACTGAAGCCATTGAATCTGTTGTTACTGCTTATTTGATCAATACTTAGTCTATATTGTTTAAATGATGCTTAAACTGAGGTGCCGCCATTATTGTTAAAGTCATTTGGCAGATATCGAATAAAGCAGCCACTCTTGCATATCGTAGCAGACGACGCCGGAGTCTACAAATATTGGTAAATTGGCAGTCAGGCAGAATATAAATTGTTACATACATGGCATAAGCTACTGGTGGTTATAATCCTTCAGTTTGGATTACAACCTAGCTTCTGACGCCACCCATGTTGTGTGTGTTAATTTTATAGATGAGTGGCGCAACCAACAGTTTAAAATTGATTCCGAACGACAGATTTTTAAGAAACTTTTAATGGCAAATTTATTTACTTTCAGATTTTTTGCCAGATATCTGCTGAGAGGAAGTTGCCGAAGAAATATTTTCTTCATATTTCGTTTTGTTGTAGATGTCTGCCTTGGGGTTTGAACCGTGGCCTCAGCTCTAACACACTAGCTACTAGACAGCAGCAACTTCAAATCGTTAAACGATCGTATTTGTGTTACGATCGATGTCACCATGCTTCTACGTTCTATTAAAATTGCTGCAAAAAGAATACGATGACGGTTAAAACTTAAAGAATAGGAAACCTACCAGCAGTGAGTGATTTACGGGGATTTCCCATAAGCAAAACTAAACCTAGGTACTCATTAAGTTCAGTGAGCAATGTAGCGACAATAAACGGATGTGTTATACAATAAAATCCAAAACTTGATCAAAATCTAAGCAACTATGGAGATCAAGTCCTTTTAGTATCAATCTAACAGTGAAATACAATCAACACTACATCATGCTCTAACAAACAAATTGAAAACCTTCTGTGAACACTTTCTCGTACTTATGTTCCTGCTAACATATTCGAAAATTGACTTTAAAGCAGGTGGATGGCTACATCTTACTTTTCTTTTGTCGTCCCACCGATCATTACACTTTCTCAGGGTAGCACCAAATGAACTGGATTCTGAATGCTCTTTTCTTCAATCAACACTAGCAGCATACAGTGCGATGTTACCCTCACTGCTGAGATTTTCTGTGCAGATATAAGTCCCTAAGTCCTCTGCCGGAACTAATTTCTTTCACGCATCTGTTGTATCGGATGCTGTTACACACTTCTGTTAGCAATTTTTGCATTATTTTTCTACATTCGCCATCAGCTCGTTCAACTGGGCAGTTATATCGTCACTATATTGTAAGGGTACATATAGAATTATGGTATATATAGGGTCTTCCAACAGAGAATTCCGACAGTCGATAACGGCCACCATTTTGAAGCTACATCTAGCAAATTAGTTGTCATTTATTCAGTCTGTTTTGCCAAATCAATATGGACGACCCTAGACAAGAACCTTAATTTGATAAATGAGGGCCTTTTTTGGATGAGGGGTTAAGTGAACAGTCTAGTAGGTAGGGTGTTGGCTTATTAGGCGTGAGGCCAATGTTCAAATCCCAAGTCCTCTCAGCGGATTTTTTTCTCTGAGAGTAAATAAAATTGCCATGAAACGTTTCTCAAAAGTATGTCGTTCGCAGTCGACTTTAAACTGTAGGTCCCACCACTTGTGTATAAAATTAACACACACAACATAAGTGGTGCGAAAAACTAGGTCGTAATCTTGATTGAAGGGTTGTAATGACCAATTATGTATGTATGTCTGTCAATCTATATCAAGAGCATTCAGTGCATTCACAAAAAAGTCGTTGTTTAGTAAGGATTTTAGGCCGATGTCATCTTCGGCCATATTTTTTTTTTGAAAACAGCGTTGGCCAGATCTTAATTGCCAAGGGCGAGCGCAATAATTCGTTGATTACCAATTTCTTTTGTCCTGAATTGAACGATATGGACACCACTCACATGTGGTTTAACAAGACAGCGCTACGTTCCATACACGTCATGCCATATTATACACAAGGATTTGATGGCATGGTCATCTCAGGTGGAGATGATGTAAACTGGCCACCGAGATCTTCCGATTTAACTGCGTTGGATTTTTTCTTGTGGGGTATTCTCACGTTGCAGGTATATGCGAATCAACCATAAACCACAGCTATCCTTAAAGCTAGCAAAGCCTATGCCATCGGTGAAATTCACCTTGATTTATGCGCCAGAGTCAAGGACTATTTTACATATTGGAAGTGCTCTAGCCAGAGAAGCCGTGGCTAACATTGAAACGATATTATATACCAAATATTATAGCATAAATATGTCTTTCAAACGAGTGTAAAGTGTAGGTTATTGAAACATATTTTTCTAAACAGTAATAATGACGATGACAAATTTCAAATGCAGATCAAAAAATTTCTTTAGAATATTTCCCACCAACATCAACATTTGCATGATGTGTTGGTATGATTTAAATGAAATGAAAAATGATGATGATTTAATGAAACATTCCTACTCGCTGTGAAATACTACATCAAAGACTTAAATGTACTTAAAATCCATTAAAATGTCTACAAATTGCTAAGAGAGGTGTGAACATTCTAATGAATCATTAGAAAATTATTTCTACAATGCTTTGCGAAGACAAATTTTCTTTCTCACCCAATACTAACAACAAAAATAAATTGTAAATTATTTAAGGCATCATTTCAAGCTCAAACGAAAATTAATTGAAAATAAGTTGTTGGCAACAACTTAAGTAATTTGTACAAGAAAAATCAATTAATTTTACGTGTAAATATGGCATGACCTTAAATTTAAGAAAAGAAAAAAAGTCCCACAATTTATTGGTTCAGTCAACAAGCTGAAGATTTAAGAGCCACAGGCAACTAGTCAACCAGCCTTACAGTCAGTGATTAATATTGAAAAAGAAAATTTAAACAACTTCCGACAAATATTACAAATAAATACTGGAAATCTCATTGTAGTTCCCATTACACTGAAATGAATGAATGAATGAATGAATATGCAAAAATCCCATTACCTTGAAATTGAATTGAACAGGCGATCCACTGAAGATAAATGTATTCCTTACTGGAAATAAAACATGCAAAATATAAAACGTATGCCACGATTTATGAATAATTTTTGAATTTACTGGCTAATCAGGCATACACACGTACATATCTTTAGCGATAAGCGACGTATATTTTAATTGATACCGTTATAATCCATAATTACAAAATATAAATTAGTCAGATCGCCTTAATTAACTTGAAAAGCCACACACGTTTTTATGTTTCGCCTTGAATTGGAAAGGGGATATGACGTAAATTGCAGTTTTGGAATAATGAATCAAATTGATGGATAAAACGTAAATCAGATGTATGTATGTGCCGTAGGCATGCAACAGGAATTCTAGCTTTAAAGGGGAATACCAAATAAACTGAACGTTAACTTTAGGGGACTAACAACATTCACTCTCACACAAACAGACTTGCACAGTACTCCCTAAACTACTAGGGTACCATTTTTCTCCCGTAAACTCTCTGCAGACCTGGATCTATAGAAAATCTGAACTTAGTAATACGTACACCCACCCCTATCGTGAAATTCGAACGGAAATTTACTGCCCCGGTTAAGGTTAATTATTGGATGAAATATGTCTAAGGGTACCTTCAGGTAGTATGCCTTAAGGGTACTTGAATCTCATCGTTTATTATCTCAACTTGTCAAATATAGCTAACTTTACATAGCTATATGCTATGCTAATCAACGTTATTGCAAATGCATTAGCTGGGAAGAGATCCATATCATCCTTTTATCCGGAACTATGCTTACTATTACTCGCTATCAATTCAAAGGTTGATAAATTGAGAAACCGTAGAACAAACCTGTTCTCTTTGCTATACAAAATGCTCTCCTGTTTCAAATCTAAGAAATCAGATCAGATTCTCAAAAGAAGTACGTCTCATATTCGCCAGGTTTCTACCAGTGAGAGACAGACAGCGTTCCAAAGTTTCTCCTTCCTTATCATTTCCACATGATCTTACATGATCTTCGTTGACAGTCAGGCTGCCCTTAGGGCCATTGCGTCGGTCTGGTGCAAATCACGGCTTGTTCGCGAGTGCAGGGAGTCGTTGAGGACTTTTGGACCGCACCGAATTCATCTTTGGGAGCTTGAATTCGGTGTCGAGAGCCGACATCAACGCTCTCCACAGATTCATTAGTGGCTTAGGCTGGTTGAAAGGTGCTAGGACTTCATCGGTGTAGTCGCGCTCTCCCACCCTTTTGTTGTGTCTGGTCTGTGTGATTCCTCCGCTTCCCACTCCCCCCTTTCCCATATACCCTCCTTTCATCCTTACCCCTATACTATCCTTCCCTCCTTTAGGACGTTGTACAATGGGTCAATTCGAGCTCCGAGTACTGTACTTGTCTTGACTAGCAGGTACACGTCCTCTAACCTAACCTATCATTTCCACAACCGCGACAGAAGTCGTAATACCCTACGTAGTAGTACCCTATGTAGTCGTAATAGTCTAAAAATTGCACACATAAGACCACATTCATCATATAACTGTCGAGACCGTAATCACACAAATAAGACCACATCACCCCTCTTCATCTTCGTCAGGCAATGCGGGCAAATACTGCCAAGATCGTTCAATAACTAGCCTAGCTAGCTAAGGATCTGCAGCTGCGAGAATTGTATTAATGCCTCACTCTCAAAAGGGCACAATATTCGGTAATCTCAAGCACAACAAAAGTCACGTCATTTCATTCATTTCTATCAGGGACTTCGTGCGTCTATTGCCAAGATGGGGCCTATCCACCTATCGCAACCTGCATAGTATCACCATTGAGGCTGAAACGCAGATAACTCCTAAATCCCACGCGTGTGAGTAAACTCGCGCAACTACTGCCGAGATGGATCCATAACTGGCTAGGCCTACCTAGCAGCTGCGACAATAGTAGTACGCTGTGTATGGCTTCCTATAAAACTATGTCAGGCAGTCACAAACGCAACAAAAGTTACATCGTTACATCGCTACATTTCCATCACAGACTCTGTGCGTCTACTGGCAATATGGAACCATAACCGCCTGTTTACTCGACAGTTATTCCTAATGGCCTATCAACTAAAAACACTAAAGGTCGCAATTAATTTGTTTGAGCTGTCGTTTGAGTTTGATTATCTCTCGGAAATACTAAGGTTCGAACCTGATACACAATCGTTAAGGATATTTGCAGATTATGCTTTCAGGCATCAGAAACATCGGAACATGGAAACATGGTTTAGGAAAGGTTAAGAATTTCAGCATATACTGTCAAGGAAGGGAATGCAACGAAAACAGGAAAGATCAAGATCAGCGAAATAAAAGTAGTGTGTTTACAAGAGACGGACAGTCGAGCTTTCAATCCAACTCGTCAATCCAACCTTTCTTTTTAAACAACACTAAAATGCTTAGGTAGATAAAAAAGATCACCAGGAGTACGTTAGAAACTCTTTAAGGATGTAATTCCAAAAAATGCATTGTCTGATACCAAATACTCTTCGCAGCATTGGAAGAGATAAGCTAATATGAGATTAGAATATTACATGGGGAACATACAGAAATGAGATGGAAAGTGAATGCATTCCATAAGGAGGTATCACAACACTACTGGAGCACTGAATCATGTCATAGCGATTAAAGTTTGTATTTCCTCTTAAAGTCTAAATCTTTTAAGCTTGATTAATAACTAGGCTTTGGAGCAAATAGCCTTATATGTCAAGCATACTCAAATATGTCAAGCATGAGCTCTGGTGATCTGCTTGGAATGATAATGGAATTCATAAGGCTTTCAAGTAAAAATGTCTGCTGTGGTATGAATTAATCCATCTGGTTTAAGCATTAACGAAAATGTAAACTTTCAAACAGTGTTGCATAATTGAAATTTTGATATGGTACTGGACTATAACTGAAAGAGTACTTTTTGCATCAAATGGTACTTTTGTAAAAAAATACATACACGTAATTGGTCATTACAACCCTTCAATCAGGATTATGACCATACTTATTACATGAGTGGCGGGACCTACTGTTTAACTGTTAACTGTTTAACTGACAGACATTTTAGAAACTTTATCATGGCAATTTTATTTACTCTCAGAGTTTTTGCCAGAAGGAAGTCGCCGGAGAAATATTCTTCCATATTTTGTTTTGTAGCAGATGCCTGACATGGGGTTTGAACCGTGGGTTCATGTCTAGTAAGCCAGCGCACTACTTACTGGACTATTTATTTATTTATATTTAATACACATACAGAAAAACTAACGACTTATTCATGTTCCTCACTTACAAGACAACAACAGATGATTCTGAACGTAACAAAACGTAAATGCCCCGTTTAGTCAAACGTCGATGAAACGGAATGTAACATACGTTCGTTTTTAGCATATGAAGAGAAATGCAAATGCTTACCGAAATTACATTACGGTTCGGCAAGTGTTTTCAATGCTTTTCGTATTCTAAAAACGAACGTACGTTCCGCGGACGTTTGGCTAACCGGGGCTAAAGTCTAATTCTACCTTTGGTATTATGTTGAACATGTTGCTAATGCATTAATATTTGAAAAGCGCAAAACATAAAATATGTAATAATAAAAAAGTACTCAAAGCGTCGCGGCGGTACTGCGGTATTTTTGAAATGACAAAGTACTGAAAAAAGTACAAAGTACTGAATTTTCCAACACTGCTTTCAAATGAAGGATACAAGGAAAGAGGGCAATCAACCGCTGCGATTGATGCCATTTACCTTGTAAGTCTTATGAGGAATAAATTTTTCTTCCTCAATTTACTTGGCCTTAGCTTTACTGGTGATTAAAATTGTGAAATGAATTAAACTTATGCTGAGTATGTGTTTGTACCATCCCAGTACCACTGTTTTTAATTTAATTTCATGAACTTCTTCAAAAATACATAACAGGCCGCCAAATTACAGGCTTTTATTCGTACTCTGAGGAGGGAAAACAATCACCGAAATACTACATGTTGCACAACAAAACAGATTAAAAACAAAAAACAGCCTCTTCGACTTGCAGTTATTCGGTATCAATTTATATACCACTGCCGCCGCTTCCATTGCAGTACAATTGCCGAAAAATTGCTGCAATAACTGCTAAAGAAGAAAACGAAATTTTTTGTTGACATATTGATTACAGTTGAATGTAGCGAATGTTCTGAAATACAATAAGATGACCTTGCAACATGCAGCAGATAGTTTCCGAAGGTGTTACATGCATTCGCTTACATATTTCGATGCATGAACTGTTCTGTACAACAGCGAAACATAAGAGGGAAACAATGAATTTAACAAGAGACATGCATCGACGATATATGATGACACATTGAAGTTGAACAACTTTTTCGATGGTTGTTGCCCCAATACGATGAGGAAACTGATCAAACTAAGCGTAAATAATTCTGAAAAACATATAAAAATGTTGAATTAAAAACAAAAAGGTTCGACTGTGCTTGCCATGTTGCCCAAAAACAAAAATAAAATGCAAAATGTTGCATGACCTACATACAGGATTTTAAGTTGACAACAGCAAGAGAACAACAAAAAAATTTTTTTAATTCTCAAAATTGTGAAGAAGAAAAAACATTGAAAAACATTGTTTAATCAGAAACCGGAAAAAGAAGCCGCCAACATTCACAAATTCATTGACTTGTTCATTGTAGTCGTTGTAGTCGTTGTACTCTGTGTACAGATATTATGTGTGTGGATATGCATTGTGCCATGAGCATTTGATTGCTATGCTACAGCTTGGTATGGTGATTGTTGATTATGGAGTATTATCGCACATAAATAAGACCTGTTGCATTAATTTTAGTTTTGTTTTTGTTGTTATTTTTTCCTGCTCATTGTCTTCTTTCCTACAGCATAATCATTATCAAGGTTAAACATAATGAAGGCAGTAGTATTATATTTAATAACCCAACAAACAATTGTAAGCATAAATCATAGTAAAGTTTACTAACAGTACAGACACTTGACAAATTGCAACAACTGAAGAGTAATTACCGTGCAATATGACAGGTGATTAGTTTTTCACTGTAATGCTTAGTAGAGTACGAAGAACGTTTACAAAACATTGAATATTATTATGAAAATACATCCTCCAAGAGAAATGTATTTCCATTGAAAAATTATCTTCAGCGACGAAGCACATTTTTAGCTCAATGGGAACAGACTTGTCATGTTTTTGGTATAAGGAGCAGTTAGAGGGAGTTGAAGAACTGGCAATACACTTTTAAAGGTGCAAAGTTTGATGCGGTTTGAGGGCCGGCGGATTCTTATGATCGTAGTTCTTTAATAGTAATGAAAATGGCAAAGTTGTAATTTATTTTTTCTCTAAATGAAAGAATTGGACTTGTTTGTTATGTGGTTTCAAACGGTTTATTGGTTTATAACAGTCCACTTTCCAACAAGATCATGATCATGTGATTTTAAGCCCACTAGACCACTTTTGTGCAATCAATTCAAGTCTGTCATTCACTATTTGCAAATTTTCTGTTTTCTTTTTTAATTTTAAAAACTCAAGACATAAACAGAAAAGACTTTATATTAAAATTGAGACCAATCTGAGCTGTCTAGGGCAGGCCATTTTTTATATTCTTTATCATTCTTTGCTTTGTTTCGATTTCATTCATTAAGTCTGTCCAGCTCATTAAGCGCTGGTCCCAGGTTAGCAAGACCGCCAGATCAACATATAATTGGTCTATTGTTGCAGATCTTAATTTTGTTTTCTGTCATTGCCTAGAAAAAACGTCCTCTACGAACATATATTTGATGTAGCGCTGTGAAATTTTATCGATTGCATCTTACTCCTCCTTTAATAGGCCTACTTAAGCGGCCTGGTAGTATGGTGTGTAGTGCTCAAGACTATTAGTGTGAGGGTTGTGGGTTCGTTACTCACCAGAACTCTTTACACCTCATACCAAATTACTAAATGAGCGTGTACAAGGTATTCTCATTAATTAAAGTATTAACAAACCGCCAGATAATGATATACTACGCCGGTCCAAACCCCTGGTCAGACATCTTGAACAAAACGAAATTTGAAAATGAATTTCGTCGGCGACTTTTTCTCAGCAGCTTTCTTCAAAATTTGTCCATGGGTCCCGCCATTCATGTATAAAAAATTAACACACACAACATAAGTGGTCTGAGAAGCTAGGTTCTAACCCTGACTATAGGGTTGTAAGAACCAATTATGTATGTATGTCTGTATGCATACGATTTGGGTCAGATTAGTACTCTACGTGGGTGCAGTGGTTATGTTAGTGTTCTAGACTATTAGTGTGAGGGTCGAGAGTTTGAGGTTTTTACACTTCGTGCCAACGACCAAAACAGTGTCTACAAAGTATTATCATTAATTAAAGTATTGACAAGCTAGCAGTTAATAATACACCACGGGTAGAAATTAAACTCTATAACCACGGTTTCCACTATAACATATCGTATAAAATCATTGAGAAATCTGTATTCGACACCATATTCACCAACAAAATGTGAGAACTCAGCACAATTGTAGTTAAACTCTTATAAAATTGAAATTAAAAGCTTTGCCCAGGTTCGATGTAACGAAGGGCGACTAAGTTTGAAATGGGAATAAACTGTCACGTATCAAAACCATTAGCCTGTTATGATATAACTATCTAGAGAAAAGGAAAAAGTATGAAAAGGATTAAAGTATGGGAATTCAAAACTAAAACTTTTCTAAATAAATTCAAATTTTTGAAAAACAATTCTATGTAACATGGTTCAGAGGGATTTAAATGCAGAAAGTCGACGTTGTCTAGTAGGTAGTCTATTGACTTATAAGACGTGAGGCTACGGTTCGAACCCCAGGTCAATAAAAAACAATATTTCTTGGGCTACTTCCGCTCAGCAGATTACTGGCAAAAACTGTGAAAGTAAATAAAAATTTCCATGAAAGGTTTCTTAAAAAATCCGTCTTTCGGAGTCGAAATTAAACTGTAAGCTAGGTTGTGATCTTAACTAAAGGACTGTAATGACCAATTATAAATGTATGTATACCCATAAAAGTTAAGAAAAATTGGATCACTGGTTTAGTAGCTAAAGCCTCGAAATTGTCATACGCATCCTGTTTACAAAACTCAATTAATTTCACGTCCATAAACTTTCAAAATTTTAGAGTTTCAATCTGATAGGAACTCAAAGATTATGTAATGCATGTGGCTCCCAAACAGATTGGAAATAAAGCGTTTTTAGATGATCCGCATACATATCCAGAGAACTCCCATAAAAACCAAATTTATTAATCATTGACCCCAATAAACTCCTTAATACTAAAATATGCTTCATACTCCAATGACTTCAACTCAGTTCTCCTTTGTCGGCCGTTACTCTTTTAAAAAAAATTTTTCAACGCGATAAAAAATTTAAAAATATTTTTACTTTCAATTTTAAATATTTTGCTAAAGAGCATTTGTTTTTTTCTTTTCTTCTTTATTGCTCTCTAAAGATTATGTTTTCTTTTATGATTCTTTTTAACCCTCATCAACACAACAAAAACAAAAAAGAAAAAAGAATGAAAAAGATTTTAATGAGTTTTTTCTCTTCTTATTTTCTGTCTCTATTGTGATTCGGGCACAGCTTGACATCTTTTTGGCGTTAAAACTAATTAATTCGTTTTTATATTATGAATCAGACTAAATTTTTTTTCTTTTCTTTCTTTTTTTTATAGAAACTGCAAGAAATACGAGTGTTATTCCAAAATTAGCCAAACTAAAGAACAAAATAATTTGAAAAATTTATCAGAAAATATTGAATGTGACGTCACTTCTCCCAAAATAGTTTATTTTTCTACACCTCTGGTCTTCTAATTTTGTAACCACCCTCGTAAATTATTGTTATACTTGATAATGAAAAATTCAAGTATTAAATATCTACGGATGTTTGTTAGTTCCATGAACAGAACACAAGCTTATGAATTTTTTTGCAAAAACCAAAAAACAAAAAAATACCTCTGAAATCTGTTTAATTAAACAAAAAATAGTTATTAATTTAATGAAATTAAACCAGAAAAAATGATTTATTGCTTTACTATTTTAGCCAAATGTCAAAAGAACATCCATACGTCAAAAAAACAGCCAAAAATTTAAAGGAAGTATAAAATCATAAATTTAATATCTGGTCGATAACATGGTCTTGATCTGATATGTATGTACATGCAGGCATAAAGTAAAAGCGAAAGTATAATAAAAAAAATGAGAAAAAAAAAAC
This sequence comes from Sarcophaga subvicina, assembly GCA_936449025.2. Taxonomy (NCBI): domain Eukaryota; kingdom Metazoa; phylum Arthropoda; class Insecta; order Diptera; family Sarcophagidae; genus Sarcophaga; species Sarcophaga subvicina. The sequence continues at coordinate 99,062,163 of OW388083.2, read as the reverse complement.
TACAAAATGTGGTTTAAAACAAGATTTTGTTGTTTAATTAATCAAATTAGAACAAAAGTGTGGCAACATGCTGAGTTTCTGTGGTTAGAAGCTTTAGAAGCTTGATTCGGATTAGAATACAACAAGAAATTTAAATTCAGAACATGATTCAAATAAATTGTGGGGGTATATTACGTTTATGCTGACTTGTGTAATACTTTAAAACACTTTAAGTCTTATGACCTTGATAATAAAAATAACTTATAACGTCATTAAAAGCATACACTTGCTTATAAACTCTTTAATTAAACTACAGACTGCCATTGCTGAAGGCAATTTGATGAATTTGTAGTCTCTTCTTGTGGTTTGTTTAGAAAGGAATGATAGTCACAAAATTCATTTGAATTTACTGTTTTATGCCCGGCCCGTTGTGATGCCACGGGTGAACGCAGTCCCTGTACTAAGCAAGTTCCACCAAAATCAGGGAAAAGGAAGAAGTTGGTCAGCGCAAGGGCTGCACAACAAAAGCACGACTACTCCGCACTGGAAAACCAGCCAGAAAGTTTGATGAACGAAGATATATCCTTGATGTCAATAGATGATAGCTCCGTTAAGCTAACAAGGAATGGGGAGCCAAATAACCTATATCTACACCTAGCAAGAGACGGGCACTGACAAAGAAAGTGAACAACAGTCTCCTCTTCCTCAGTGGACCTCGGCAGAAGTCGTTGAAAGGGAGCCTCATTCTTTCCGCGTGTCTACCCATGACGCAATGACCTGTAAGCACGGCCACTGTAGTCGAGATGACATCACGACCAAGACCAAGTAATCGGTTGGTACGCCTTCTATCCATCTTGGGCCAGGTGAGTCTAGCGGTGGAGCAGGACTCCTCATTGACCCAGGATAGGTTGGCGTCCCGAAAGAACCTCCGCGCAATGGTCAACTTGACCGAGGCAAGTGGCATACCCAATTCAACAGAAGAGGATTCCGGAAGGAGAGCACCAGCTCTGGCGAGCCCGTCGGCCCTACAGTTTCCCGGAATTTCACTGTGCCCGGGGATCCACATCAGAGAGGCACTGGTGAGGCGCCCCGAGAGAAGGTCGAGACAGTGGCGATATTCCCTAACGATCCTAGAGTTAATCACGAAACCCAATAGAGATCTTATCGCGGCCTGGCTATCAGAAAAGATCGAGACGCGAGTGAAAGGAGCATCGTTGACGAGGAGCCATTGAGCGGCCCGGTAAATTGCCATCACCTCCGCCTGAAACACACTGCAGTAGTCCGGCAGACGGAGAGAAATATTTAGGTACAGTTTCCCAGAGTATACACCGCTTCAAACCCCATTATCGAGTTTGGAGCCGTCGGTATATATATCCAAGACTTCTGGAGGGACGACCGTATTAGGATTTCAGTCATCCCTACTCGGAATCAGAGAGTGGATTACGACCTAGTTTCTCAAGCTACTTATGCTGTTTGTGTTAATTTTTAAACAAGAGTGGTGGGACCTACAGTTTAAAGGCAACTCCAAACGACAGATTTTTGAGAAACTTTTCATGGCAATATTATTAACTTATTTAGAAATACTCGTATGCTGAACAATATTTGCATTAAAACGGACTAGAGTCCGTCATTGGCCTTTTGATGCCTTTTGCTGTGTGTTACTCATCTGATCTCATACAGATTTTACTCATTTGCTTAGAAAATGTAGGATAATAAGCCCGTTCTTATAGAGATCAAGTTAATCTGTCCCGTTTTAGAAATACGCAGAACAATATTTGCATTAAAAATAAGTAGAGTCCGTCATAACACGTGCCTCTGGATGCACTCAGCCAAGACTTCAGCAGTAGCCGTAATGAAATGAACAATTTCTCTGTCAATATCCAGCACTTGAGAGGAAAGATTCTTGGGCACTCAAAATTTATTGGTGATTTAAATAGAAACCACACCATCGAGATGGTTGACAATTGCCAGCCAGGAATTATAGTACGAGTACTATCGGCAGTACTACAGGTCCTATAGAATCCAAGAAAGCTTTGCTTTTGGAGACGGCTCAATTTAACCTAATTTACCATCGTACTGAAAAGAGCTCAAAGAAAGATTTTGTTTGCTTCGAAAATGGCGAACTTTATGCCAAGGAAATCTACGTTGTATCCTGGAGAATTTGTTTTATTGCCTAAATTTGAACAAAAGCTTAGCTGAAGCACTTCGATTGCTAAACCAAGCTTATTCTGAATAAGTTCCATCGATTTCAATGTATGCACACATTAATTTCACCGTCTTAGTCTAGTAGATAGTGTGTTGGCTTCTTAGACATAAGGCCACGGTTCAAACCCCACGTTAGACATCAAAACGAAAATATGAAGAAATATTTCTTCGGCGACTTGCTCTCAGAAGATTTCTGACAAAAACTCTGAGAGGAAATAAAGGGTCCGCCAAATAACTTTTTTTTTTTGAAAATGCTTTAAAAAAAACTACTCAATATTTTCTCAAATTTCTTTTTTTATTTGAAAGTACAGCCCTTCCGGTTAATAATGGAAAATAATTCCATTCAAATGGCTGCCTCGTCTGGCCATGCAGTAGCCTACACCAGAAGATGCCGATTTTGGCAAAAAAAATCATCTTTTCAGATGAACCTAATTTTGATCTTGGCGGGTATGTAAACAAGCAAAATTGTCGCATTTGGGGCACATAAAACCCGCACGCATACATTGAAAAGCCGACGCAACCAAAACGAGTCACTGTTTGGTGCGGATTTTGGTCCAGAGGCATAATTGGGCCATTTTTCTTCGAAAATGAGCAAGGAGTGGCCGTTACAGTCAATGGCGATCGTTATCGGGCCATGTTGAACGAATTTTTGTTCACAAAAATTGAAGAGGAGGATATTGGCAACATTTGCTTTCAACAGGACGGCGCTACGTGCCATACAGCCGAAGCTACACTCGATGTTTTGCGCCCTGTTTTTGAAGATTGCATTATAGCCGCAGAGCTGATGTCGTTTGGCCACCTCGGAGCTGCGATTTGACACCGTTGGACTATTATTTGTGGAGTGCCGTCAAAGATAAGTGTTACGCCGACAAGCCAGAGACAATTGACGCTTTAAAGGACAATATTCGTGAAGCCATTGGTGAAATGCAGCTGCACACAATCGATAATGTGCTTAAAAATTGGACCGATCATGTAGGCTACTGCATCGCCAGCCGAAGCAGCAATTTGAATGAAATTATTTTCCATTATTAACCAGAAGGATTGTACTTTCAAATAAAAAAAGAAATTTGAGAATATATTCAGTAGTTTTTTTTAAAGCATTTTCAAAAAAAAAGTTATTTGGCGGACCCTTTATAATTGCCATGAAAAGTTTCTCAAAAATCTGTCGTTCGGTATCGAAACTGTAGGTCCCGCCACTCATGTATAAAAAAATTAACATACACAGCATAAGTGGTGTGAGAAACTAAGTTGTAATCCTGACTGCAGGGTTGTAATGACCAATTATATATGCATGTATGTATGTATTTTTAACCCAGAAGACAATGACCACCAAAGTCAGCTCGAGAAGTTCTAAGGTAAGGAGGAGTTGGAGACAATACCCCATCAAGATTGTTGCTAGGTAGGTAGGTTGAAGGACAGGAATCCTATTTATTCCTATTTGATATACACCTAAGCCATCATGTAGACTTGTTATGCCCTCACCATTAGGCATTAAGCATCTTTAATTTCTTCCAGTCCACAAATCTGAGGCGAGTTATGTCGGGTATATTGGGATCTCAAGCTGCTGGGCAAGATAATATGCAAAACTTCTTCCTTGTTTCAAACGATTGCAAATTACACACTTCATTCACAAGTACATAATGACTAGAAGTCAAGTAAGATTGCACACGAAATGTTGCTTAAAAGTCATAAGAATCTTTGTATCGAATCATTACTGGCGATGAAAATGTAGCGATTAAGGTGACTTCAAGCGTATGACACTATATGTGAAGTATATAGAAACAATTAAATCGAACTAAGAGCTTAAAACCAGTAGTTTTCTGTATCTTGCAGGAATACAAGGAAACCATCTACAATGAGCAGCTAAAATTATACCAAGCCCATCATAGGGAATCTTTAACGAACATATATCTTTTGAAGCGAGAATTTATCAAAATAGGAATATACAAGCTGGAACATGAGAACAGACATGAGGCCGTAATATATTCCTTATGGCAGCTCTTGTATACGCATTAGGTACACTTAAGAGATTAAGGTGAAACACTTTTGGGCACTTATAGGGAGGAAACTTAAACAAAATTCATTGCTTCATAAAATCCTTAGGTTCATTTTTATCTTCTTATTCTGTTTCGATATAAAATTTTTATTTTTTCATTGCCTTGTGTCAGTTAAGCAGGTTATTTTTGTTATCACTTAGTAGGACCTTTGTCGATAAATTTGAATTGAATTGTTCTACTGAAGGTACTTTGCGCAGTGAGTTCTACCCTTTCTTATAAAGTGTGAAGAGTGCCTGTCGTCGTCTTTTTGTAGGATTTCGATAACAGATTTTGTTTTTTCATTGCTTGTTTCAATTAAGGAGGTTATTTTTGTAATCACTTAGTAGAACCTTCGTCAATAAATTTGAGTTGAATTGTTGTACTGAAGTAACTTTACGCAGCGAGTCCTAACCTTTCTCAAGCTTTCTTGAAGCTTGCCTTACATACAAACATAATTGGTCATTACAACCCTTCAGTGAGGATTATGACCTAGTTTCTCACACCACTTATGTTGTATGCGTTAATTTTATACATGAGTGTTGGGACCTACAGTTTAAAGTCGACTCCGAACGACAGATTTTTGAGAAACTTTTCATGGCAATTTTTATTTACAGAGTTTTTGCCAGAAATCTGCTGAGAGGAAGTCGCCGAAGAAATACTTTTTGTATTTTGTTTTGATGTCTGGCCTGGGGCTCGAACCCTGGCTTTACGTCTAATAAGCCAACACACTACCTACTAGACTATGGCCTTACTTCGTCTTTTTGTAGGAGGGCCAACCAAGTATGCAGTAATTTCCTAAACGATTTATTTCAAGAGGAAACGAATCGATGTCTCTCAGTTTTGCAAATATCTCCATACAAAAAACATTGATAAAATTCAATAAATTTTTGAGTCAGTAATCTTAACGAGTTTACTATTAATTAAATGCGTGCTTATGCATATTAAAGTTAAATACCTGCCTAAGAAGGGGTTACAGAAAATATTTGTCTAATGAGATCATATCTTAAGATAAGGAGAACGCTGGCGTACAACTGCGATGCAAATTAATTTTGTTTTGTGTAGGAAAACTTATTGGTAAGCTGGTTAGACCACCGTAAAACACATCGAACACGTACGTGTATAAGTTTCAACTCTGCGTATTAATTAAGTTTTAATTTTTTAATTGTTGAAAATGAAATTAAATGCCAGTAAAACTTTATGCAACCTAAAATAATTGAACATGTAACTTTAAAATCCATATGCATTGCGTTCTTTATAGCTGGAGACACGTTCTTTTCTTATCTGTGCATGCTAAGTGCTGACTAACTGCAACTGGAGTTTAAGATGTGCTTGTAAATGTCATTGGAACATCATAAATAAACAATAAATCATAACCTAGGGGGGAAGAAAAGGGCATTAAACATTAAAGCGATCTCGTAAAATTATTCTTATTTTTTTCCACACTGATGCACCACAATCCATTATCATTTCCAATGGAATATGGGAAAATATGAAATAAAACCAAAGAAAAAAAAATGAAATAAAAATAATAAAAATTCACGCCGTGTTTATGTTCTTCAGCGTCATGCATTAAACCGAAATATATTTACGTTTCCATAAAATATTACACACGCAAATATGAATGAAATTTTAATAAAAAAAAACCAACAAAAAACAAAACAAATTAAATTAAATTAAAATAAAACTAAATGAGTTGAGTCGAAATGAATAGAAACATGTTTCTTCATTAAGAATATGAATGATGATGACGATGATAATGATTGAAACAAAATCTGTTTGTATTTCTAGCCTAAGATGAGAGTGTAAAATTTCATATTTATGTTACCACCTCCTATGCTTTTATGTTTGCATTGTATACGATTGTATGTTTAAAAACATAATAACACACTCAAGTTTACAAGGTTTATGCATAAAATATCTATTTTATGCACTTACATATAAGGTATAGTAATTAATTAAATTCATTGTAATGTAAACGGTTGGTTTCTGTATTTCTATAAGACTTATAAGACTGTTGGATAAAAATAATTTGACGTTTGCTTGACCTGTTATTGTCTCCGGTTCTGTCAAAAAATGAATACCAACACAGGGAAATGAAACATTTTCATTATTCTTTGATAAATACTCCTTGAAATATCAGCCGTCTCTAGGTGCTCTTTGATAGACTACAACTTTTTAATTCTTGAGAGTTTCACTCTGATTTTTGCACGCATCCTCATCATGAGTAGTCAATCTACTTCCATTTTATACGTTTGTTTTACTTCCGAATACGTTTCTCTTTGATTAACTTCCAAATATTCCATAATTCAGAATGGCATAGACTATGAAGTCGCCGTAGTCTAGTTAGATGTTCAAAGGTTCACGTTTCAAACCCCAGATCAGTCATCTCGAATTGCAGATTTCAGACAAAAACTCTGAGAAAAAATAAAATTGCCATGAAAAGTTTTTCAAAAATCTGTCGTTTGGATTTCGACTTTAAGCTGTAGGTTCCTCATATATAAAAATTAACGCGCACAACATAAGTGGTGTGAGAAAATAGGTCGTAATTCTGACTGAAGGGCTGTAATGACCAAATATGTATGTATAGTCGATTCACCGTCATTTTTAACATTTATTTCGATTCAGAATAAGTTTCTCTTCGATTAAGTTCAAGATACTGTGTAACACTAGAAGACTTGTCAGTAAATGCCTGCAGCTTGTATCTGATTGTGTTAATTACTAGCCATGTTTCACTCCCGGATTATGTTCTCTTTCTTTACCCTCTTGGTGGCACTGTATCATTTCACTGTCTGGAAGGTATTTTTTAATCAACTACAGCTCTGTTATTATAAGGTTTCCTATTAATGCTTTGGTCGATCCACTTTTATTTTTTAAGTTTACATTGATTCAACTTGGGTTCCTCGTTGTTTGAGTTTTGCAGATGCCTGTTACTGATTGTATTGGACAAGAATATACTTCTTATAACTCTGAAGCATTTGTTTAAAAATTCTTACAGCTTTATCTGTTTGTATTACATACGAACTTGGTTCCACAGCCGTACGTCAATGTAGAGTTTACACATGCGTTGAAGTTTTCAAGCTTCGGTTGCTACTTTCCCTCTCACCTTTGAATTGCAGTGACTAACATTTGGTGTCACTGTAATGTTTATGCCAAAAACACAACAAACGCAATGCAGCAAACACAACAATCTCTCAAAAAGTTGAATACATGGGCGTATATGGAAATGATTAATTTAAAGTCAAAGCGCCAAAAAGCAAATTATTATTGCAAAATTGATGTGCTTGCTGCGTTGCGTTTATTGTGTTTATAGCATTAGGCAGCAGAAGCCATTGTCGCTTTGGCTTTTTAACATAAAATTCACCCTAAATGCGTTGTTTTAATTACAAAATTATGTGCTGAATTATCCGGATTTCTAGTTTTGTCTTCATAGTAAACATCTTGGGCGAGAGTAGACAAATATTGTCTTCAGAAACCAAATCCTTGCAGTAGCATGAAAGTCACCAAATAATTCGTCTATACTCTGAACAAAATTGCTGATTGGTTGACATGGTAAGGCACATGCTTGTTTTATTACTGCCTTTATAGGCTAAGAATACAGCCTATTTTAGAGATTTTAGTTTCCGTAGTCTAGTAGAGAGTGTGTTGGCTTATTAGGCGTTAGACCACAGTTCAAATCCCAGGTCATACATTTCCAACAAAATGAAATATGAGCAAATATTTATTCGCTAAATGCCTCTCAGAAAATTTATGGCAAAAACTCTGGGAGTAAATGAAATTGCAATGAAAAGTTTCTCAAAAAAATCTGTCTTTAAATCGTTTTTAAACTGTAGATCCCGCCACTTAAATATAAAATAAACACACACAACATAAGTTATGTAGGAAGCTAGGCCGTAATCCTGATTGAAGAGTTGTAATGACCAATTATAAACAAGGTTAGGTTAGGTTAGGTTAGAGGACGTGTACCTGTCAATTAAGACAAGTAAAGTACCCGGAGGTCGAATTGACCCATTGTACAACGTCCTAGTGTCTCACACCACTTATGTTGTGTGTGTTAATTTTATACATGAGTGGTGGGACCTACAGTTTAAAGTCGACTCCGAACGACAGATTTTTATTTATTGAGAAACTTTTCATGGCAATTTTTTTCAAGAATTTTTGCCAGAAATCTACTGAGAGGAAGTCGCCGAAAAAATACTTTTTGTATTTTGACTTTGATGCCTGGCCTGGGGCTCGAACCCAGGCTTTTGCGTCTAATAAGCCAACACACTACCTACTAGACTAACGCGACTTCAGTTATAAACAAACTCTAGAGATTTTCTGGTTTCCTTGAATTTTGTTGTGCCATCAGAGATTGAAGTCAAAATATTTCAGAAGAGTTTTTTCTTTTAATTCTTAGGGACTTGTGACATGGTATCCTTAAGCTTTTTCTTAAGCAATGTGAAATTTAACACCCCCTAAATAATGCGAAAGAAACGAAGGCTCAGTCTGATCACTTGGTTGGATGCATTCATAAGGAAAAAATTCTGGATGACTAGCGAAAGTACTTTTGGAAATGAATATGTTATATGTTTACCTTTTGGAAAGAACTTTTTTGCTGGGAATAGAAAATATTTAACGTCGTATGCTTTATAGGTTTCCAAATTTTTTTATAGAATCTTAAGCCATTGCTTGTATTATCATGACCATAAATTGTTAAGAAAACTTCTGACTTTATCATCTAAAATCATTGAAAATATTAAAAAAGCAATTCAAATTTAAGATGTTAGCCCTTTAGAGCGTTAATTAAAGAAATATGTTTGCCAATTAAAAGACATGACAACCCTCTACAGAAAACAATAAAACAAAATTAAAATGAAACAAATTACCTGAGTCAAGTTAACAAATTAAAAATGATTTTTTATTTTTATTTCTTAAAATTTTTGTACTCTTGTTTCAGTGAATTTCAAGTTCAACATAAATGCACACCCATTGTTCTAAAACCTAACATGAGGCTTAAAACAAAACAACAAATATTTTTTTCTGGATTTTTTTCTCATTTCAACCACAACAATTTTGTGGTCTTAGCGATAAAAACAAAAAACACAAGCAAAACAACAAATTCACACCATTTTATGAGGGATTTTAAAACCCATTTAGCAGGGACTATATTTTGGGTATTTTTCATTTTTTTTTGCTGAAAGAAAAAACAAAAAAGCAAGACAATAAAATTTATGAGAGTCATGTAGCAAAAGAAACTGCAACCGCCACTTAGTAATACAAGTTAAACAAACAAAAATTTTGGCTCAACACAATATCAGAGTGGCAGTAGCAAAAGATGCCCAAAAACCTGACAAATTGAAACCAAAACAACAAAAAAAAGCCAAAAACCTTAAAACCCCAAAAACAAAAACAAAAATACCCCTTCACATATGCTAAAAGCGGCCTTTACATACATATACATATGTTGGCCTTTATTGACCAGCCAGCTAGCCAAGTAGAAAAAAATCATATTTTGGTATAAATTGCAAGCCAAATCCACTGAATTGTATTAATTCTTGGTTGAATCTTAAACAGACAACAAGTCATAAAAGAAACTTATTTTAGTTTGATTTTAATTCATTTTATTTAAAACTTATTCACCTTATAACATCATGTATAAATTGGTAAGTTGTTACACTTTTATATCAAATCAAAATCAATAAAAACCAGCCTACATTTACATTTTTAATCATAATTATTACCACACCATACGCCAACCATTTCTAGTTCATTTGCTGTATTGCTGCTTTGATCTGCTCATCATTGGCCCGCCCTAATCAATATGATGCTCAGGCTGAGACTCGCAGTTTCAAAAGTGATTTAAAAGAGGACGGCAGCTATCAATATGAATTCGATACCACAAATGGCATTGCCGCCCAAGAAGCTGGTGTTGGTGGCTACTATGCTAGCGGCTCATCGGCCTACTATGCTCCCGATGGCCAATTGATCACCTTAACCTATACAGCCGATGAAAATGGTTTCCATCCCAGTGGTGAACATTTGCCCACACCACCACCAGTTCCTGCAGCAATTTTGAAATCCTTGGAATATATTCGCACTCATCCCAATCAGGAGAACCGTGACAATTTGAAGCATCAACAGCAACCACAATTGAGACATTATCATCATTAGAATGTTGTTTACCATCCATCCCCACCTACACAATTAGTTTTAAGATCACTGTGTTTTACCCCCCACCCCTGTCCATTTACAATCGTTATAAATTCAAAAAAAAGCAATTAAAAAATTATTAAAAAAAATATTAAAAACAATTTTTTTAAAAAATATTGGAAAAAACCACACCAAAACAAGCAATTTGTAGAGAAAATATAGTCATGTTCATATTCTGTTCTTACCTTCCCTAAGGACCAACATAGCTGCTGGTAAGAGTAATAAAACCCCAACGATGCTGAAAAATACGCCAAACAACAGCGTTCAAATATTGTTGTTACCAATCATACACGACATAACATACATAATTGGCCATAACAACCCTTCAACCAGGATTACGACCTAGCTTCTCACATCGCTTATGCTATGTATGTTAATTTTATACCTGAGTGCCAGGAGCTACAGTTTAAAGTCAATTCCGAACAACAGATTTTTGAAAAACTTTTCATGGTAATATTTTTTCCCCCAGAGTTTTTGCCAAAAATCTGCTGAGCCAAAGTCATCGAAGAAATATTTCCTTCATATTGTGATTCGTTGGAGATTTCTGATCTGGGGTTTGAACCGTGACCTCACGCCCAATAAGCCAACACACTACCTACTAGACTACAACGACTACTCATACGTGCAACTACTACCAATAAATTACCACAAAAATTACTTCAAATTGTGAACACTGGAGAGGATAACATCACTTAGCATAGATTGGTTCCCTGGATTTATTCGGTGGTTATGGGGCCTAATTTCCTTTATGGGATTGTTTTCTATGTGAATTGTAAACTCTTATTGTATCCCTAACTTTCATGTTGGTTATATGTTATGCTGCTATGTTATTCCCTTTGGACACTTAGTGTTCTGTCTTATGAAAATACCCAAAATACTATTGAAATTAACGTCTGAACTTAATCTCCTAATAGCAGACATGATCTTTGACTGCTGTAGAGTGTTTCAGATCGATGAAATGGCAATAAATCAGTTTGGGGAACTGGTACCGAGTGAAAAATCTTCAACTTCTAACATTTGTATCTTCTCCTGCAACCAAGCTGCTACTGTTTTGTGTCAATCTCATATGGGACCCTGGTCGCAGGGACATCTCAGAAAATGTTGCCTTAAATTGGAACTTTCAGGCTGGTTTTCACAACAGGAGACAATATATACCCAAGTGTTTTTCTATTTCAACGAAGCTGTCACTCCCGACTATTCTGTTCTGCAGTATAAAAAATCATACGTTCCTATATAACCCGCAAGATTGATCATCAACAATATCAATACTGGAACAATCTACTAAAAAGTGTTCAAACCTCTAAGTAGTAGGCCTTTAAAATCCTATCTAACGAAGCTACCTATATTTGTTTGGCACTAAAAGTTTGTCAGTTTAAAAAAGTATTCGTTGAGGTCATCAAGATTACAGGGGAGTCCTGGATTACAAGATGACATTTGTTTAGGTTGAAGTTTAAAGCGGTAGGTTCGATTACCAAAGCTTACTTCACCACACATATGGGCCCGTTGTGACGCCACAGGTAAGCACAGTGTCAGTACTAACCGAATTTCCATAAACTAATCGAAAAAGTAGGATTGCGACCTAGCTTCTCACACCACTTATGTTGTGTGCGTTAATTTAATACATGAGTGGCGGGACCTACAGTTTATAGTCGACTCCAAACGACAGATTTTTGAGAAAGTTTCCATGACAATTGTATTTGCTCGCAGAGTTTTTGCCAGAAATCTGCTGAGAGGAAGCCGCCGAAGAAATATTTTCATAAATTCGTTTTTGAACCGTGGCCTTAAGTCTAATAAGTCAACACACTACCTATTAGGCGACGAGGACTACAGAATGGACAAGGCAAAGCTTATAGAAGGACAACACAGGAATGCTGGTTCGTTCCTATTTCTTGTCATCCATTGCCTTCGCCCTAAAAACCGTTTAGACAGAGCTTGCCAGTAATGTAGCATTCTGGACGGTTACGGATCAATTGCATTTGAAATCCGACATTTTCACACATAAGTAGCTTTGAATTTAACAAATTCTAAGAAAACAAGCAGGGGAGCACACTCATCAGTATAGGGTGGTACGTTTACACTTGGGAAGAGCAACAAGAGAATGATAATACTCCTCTGGGCGTAATAGGTTACAAATTAAATAAATTGCTGGTGATCGATTTTTTGATGTTATTTTGTAATGGGTCTCCGCTGCTTAGACGAAGTCAGGAGAAATATGCCTGAACCAAATTACTGCAGCTATAAAAATTTAAAAATATCAACAAACTCTTTTAAATTTACTAAAAAAAAGAGTCGAGGATATCGTTTGATTATTATTCAAATTATTTTAAGATTTTCAAAATTTTATTAAAAATAATTGGATGCTAAATTCTAAACTCTCTTAAACAAACTAATCGTAAGTAGTCTAAAAATCTTCAGATTTTGGTGGATGTGCACGTATGTATTCCAAGGATTTCAGGATTTGATAGGGAATTGGTGGTGGTGTAGGCAAATGGCTGCCGCTAGGTTGGAAACCAGCTTCATTGGCTGTATAGGCAAGTTGTACATACACGCCTTCGGGAGAATAATAGGAATAAGCACCATTGGCATAAGAGCCACCAGTACCTTGTTCACCAGCACTAATGCCATTGGTAGTGGCATAATCATAATTGTAGTTGCCATACACATCAATATTGTTCACATATTTAGTGGTCTCGGCATATTTGTCTGCATCGCTTACAGCACTAGAGGCACAGACTAAAAGGGCAAATACGGCAGCAATAAACTGTAGAAGAATTAGTATTTCATTCAGATTTTTTCAAAATAAAAATTCTCTTCTCACTTACGATCTTATACATCTTCGCAGGGTCTTTAAGCTTCAACGTTTGAAAGTAAAATGTGATTTGGGTTAAAAAGTTTACTGAGTTTTATATCTTATCGAATTACTATTATTTTCATTTAGTTGAGCTGATTTGAATGTCATCCAAACAAATTAAGGAAAATAATTAAAAAATAAAACTCCAGACTGCATTAAATAAGCCCCACATGAGCCAATGATGCCAGAACTTGATCTATAAAAAGAAGTCGTTTATTATGCAAAAATTAATCGAAAATCATTTCTGAAATACTAATAAAGTGTGGAGACACATTAAACATTAAACGGTTTTCAATTTTATTAATTAAGCTTTCGATTTTTCAATTTTCAAATCAAACATGCATGCACTGATGTGGTTGAGATTTATTGATGCCCTACTTTTTGTTAGATAAGGTACGATAAATATCGATATGCAGTAATGAATTTGAGGGGAATTATTCATCAACATAATTATGTGTTATGTATGCTATACAGAAACAGGTGGTAATGTCTGGTGTGATCTGTCTACATGTCTACTTTTAAAAGCTTCAGACCATTCATTATTAATGTGAGTGGCCTGACGTTGTCCTAAAAGTGTATAACTCTACATCAATCGGCTAAAACTGACGTTCTTATTGCTAAAAGTATAGTTTTGAATATTGGCCTAATAAGGATAGAATAGAAGAGAAGAAAGGAAGGCGGCAGAGAAGGAATCCATTTAGTTGCCGTAGTCTAGTAGGTAGTGTGTTGGCTTAATAGACGTCAGGCCTCGGTTCTAACCCCCAGGTTAGACTTCTGGCAAAAATTCTGAGAGTAAATTAAATAGGCATAAGAAGTTCCTCAAAAATCTGTTATTCGGAATTGACTTTAAACTGTAGGTCCCGACACTCATGGATAAAAATTAACACACACAACAAAAGTGGTGTGAGAAACTAGGTCGTAATCCTGACTGAAGGGTTGTAATGACAGATTATGAATGTTATCTTATGTTTGAAGGAATCCATTGTAGGTAGTACTGCCTACAACATATCAAGACCTTTGTAAATGAAAATTCTGAAATAAAAATATTTTCTGCATGATGACGATAATTCAATTGCTAGCATATGATAGGTTTTAATTTTAATCGAAATAAACTTTCTCTGAAGTTACCGTAGTCTAGTAAATAGTGTGTCGGGTTATAAGACGCAAGGCTGTGGTTCAAACCCCAGCTTAGACATCAACAAAACGAAATATGAAAAAAATATTTCTTTGCAATGAAAAGTTTCCGAGAAATCATTCGTTCTGAATCGAGTTTAAAGTCTAGGTCACCGCCACTCCTGTATAAAATTAACACGCACAAGATAAGTGGTGTGAGAAGTTAGGTTGTAATATTTGGTCAATTCACTCAAGCCGTTGTATCGTTGTATTCATTGTATTGTTGGAAGAACATACAACAGTGTATGATTGTTGTTGATATTTTTCATATAAAAATCCGATACACTTATACACATTTTTTACACATGTTTTTAAAAGTTGTATTGGTTTCGGGCTATCAAATTGTTTGAATGCCACACAATACAGCATAGCATTGAGCGTTCACAAACAAACAAATGTATTCAATACAACATACGCGATACAAAGTCGTGTGAATTGCCCAATTGACTAAAGGGTTGTAAACAACAAAATGAAGTATGAACAAAATATCGCGATTTCCTCTAACCAGACTTCTGGTAAGAACTCTGAGAAAAAAGTTAAAAAATTGAAATAAAAGCTTCTCAGAAAACTGTCGTTCAGAGTCTACTTTAAAATGTAGGCTGCCGTACTCATGGATAAAATTAACACACACAACATAAATGATGTGAGAAGTTAGGTTGTAATCTCGACTAAATGATTGTAAACAATGAAATGAAGTATGAAAAAATTTCTTCTGGCAAGAACTCTGAGAATAAAATTAAAAAAATTGTCATGAAAAGTTTTTCAGAAATTTGTCGTTAAATTCGGCTTTAAAATCTAGGTCGCCCTACTCATGAATAAAATTAACACACAGAACATGAGTGATATGAAAAGTTAGGTTGTAATCCTGGCTAAAGGGCTACAATGATCGATTGAATAAGTTGCCCATATGATAGAAGTCGCCGTAGTCTAGTAGGTGATGTTTTGGTTTATTAGACGCGAGCCTGTGGTCGTAACGCCGACTGTGAAAGAAATATTTCTTCAAGATCTTCCTCTCAGCAAACTTCTGGCAAAAACTTGGAAAGTAAAATAAAATTAATATGAAAAGATTGTCAGAAAACTGTTGTTCGAATTCGTGTGATAAGCTGTAGATGCCGCTACTCATGAATAAAATTAACGTACATAACATGAGTGGTGTGGATAGCTAGTTTGTAATCCATACTAAAGGGTTATAATGACCAATTAAGTAGGTAAGCATTGTTTTGTGTTGGCCCATTGAGTTATACAGCATCACAGAGCCGGCTTTGTTTCAACTTTACTCCCCTTACTTTTAAAAGCTTAGATTTTATTGATAACAAAAGCTAAACAATTTGTCGAATTTAATAGATCGAAATTAAAAAAGAAGTCTCTTCACGTCTTTGGCATTCAATTTATTTATAAACTTTTATTTTTAAAGATCATATTAAAAATAAATGTTGATTTATGTTTTAATTAAGCGTTAAAACTATTTTCGCAATTTTAAATCAAATTGTTTTTGTATTTTATACAATCTAAACGGATTAATAAATATGCGAATAAATTTATTTAAAAATTCTCATTTCGAAAGAATGCCATAAAATCTGTTTCATTAAGATGGGTCAGATATTTTATGACTCTAATAATTAGAAACTGGAACGGATTTTCTAATAAGTTTTCAAATTTAATCGGTGATTAATAAAAAACATAACAAAAAAACTTGGTTGAAGGTGGAATATTAATTTGTTGACAACAGAATTCTAAGCGAAAATTTATTGGTTAAAGCATAGCATTTCGAGAATTATTTGTTTAATGGCATCCACACTTTGTTTAGGAATCATAAACAAAACCTGATCAAGATTTGGCAACAAAGTTGACTTTTTAAGAATTTCACGAGAAGGTTGAAGTCGTGTTTCTGTTTTGTATTTCATGTAGAAACAGTCTTGCAATACATAGAGGCTAGAAGTGTTTTATTTTCTTAAAAACTTTGAATGGAACTTTGTGTTATATGTTTTATAAACGGCTCAAGTATCCTTGAAATGTGGGTAACAGTGTCATGAACTTATGCTGAATAACAAAAACCAACCGAGTACTTCTAGGGGACCGAGGTGCAAGGTAAATTCCATTATAAACTCCATTGCTTAGTATACATATGGTGTGTTAGACTTTAGCTTGAGAAATGGATTAAAAAAGCAAAGATCTGTTAAATGCTATAAAACATAAATACATACATACATACATACATACATACATACATACATACATACATACATGCATACATACATACATACATACATACATACATACATACGATATGAATACCTTGGAGCTGAACGCTTTCGGGCAGAGCTCAAGGATTCTAAGATCTCCTGTGCGGAATCGGGAAATGAACCCATTCGGCCAGAGTACGAGGACTCCGAGATCCCCAGTGAATGGAGAATCTTCAGGATTGGTGGCATCGGGGTCGGAACCGAGGCGAAGCAACCCGACGGCATCGACCAGCGGGGTTTTTGGTCAACTCGGAGACCAAATTAGGAGCTTAGTTGATATGATGGAGGATGGAAAGAGGAGATCAATCCACCAGCCGATGAGAGATGCAATCGACTCTATTAAGACCCTATACGACCTGTACGCAGGTGAATTGAGGGGGCAGTCAACTGATGAGAAGAGTTGCAGCAGTTCTGCAACTCAAACTTCACCCTGGATGAGAAATCAGGAGGGCAAGAGGAGACAGGAGGAAACTGTTGAGACTCCCGAAGCAAAGAGGAGAACTCCAAATCCTGCACCGAAAGCTTTGGTTAGGAGGACTACTGAGACGACTCTGAGTCAGCAGGTAAACGCTCAGGAATCGACTGGAGAGCCAGGGTGGCAAAAAGTCACTAAAAAGAAAAAGAAGGAAAAGAAACCTCAGGAGAGGAAAACAAAGCCTGATGCGATAACGATAGCAACGAGGGATGACACATCGTATGCTGACATTTTGAGGAGGGTTAAAACGGACCCTAAGCTCTGTAAATTAGGTGAAAACGTGACGAAAATTCGGAGAACCGTCAAAGGGGAGCTACTACTTCAGCTCGGCAAGAACGGCGAGCGAACGGAGGACTTCAGAGGAGCCATTGGAGAGCTCCTAGGGGAGTGCGCGACTGTCCGCGCTCTAAAGGAGAGGAAGACAATTGAGATAAAGGACATTGATGAGATCACGGAGAAGGGAGATGTATATAACGCAATACAGAACATTCCAGGTCTTGAGGGCTTCGCTGAAGCCGACATAGTTGGTCTCAGGAGGGCATACGGTGGGACACAAACGGCCACAGTGAGCCTTAGTGCAGAAGGTGCAGCTATTCTCCTGAAGGAAGGTAGAATAAGGATCGGCTGGGTCATATGCAGGATTCGCGAGAGGAACATTCCGACGAAATGCTTCCGATGCTTGCAGTTTGGACATATAGCCCGCCTGTGCAAGAGTAAAGTTGACCGCTCGGGAACATGCCGCAAGTGTGGACAGGACGGTCACATTGCTGGGAATTGCGAACGGGAACCACTCTGCATGTTCTGCAAAGTGGACAACCCAAAGTTCGCCAAACATATCGCGGGGAGCAGGAAGTGTCCTCAGTTTCAAAGCGCTCTTAAATCGCGATCTAGGAGATGAAGTTAATACAAATTAATCTGAATCATTGCGAAGCAGCCCAGGACCTATTGGTCCAGAGAGTAAAGGAGGAGAATATCGATGTCGCAATCATAAGCGAACCTTATAGAGTACCGATGAATAGTACTTGGATCACGGACGGATCTAGTACTGCGGCTATATGGACTTGTGGTTCATTACCCTTCCAGCAAACCTATGCGCGGGACATTGGTTTTGTTATGGCCAGGATAAAGGGAGTTTTCGTCTACAGCTGTTACGCCCCCCCGAGGTGGTCAATGGATGAGTTCCAACATATGTTGGAGAGGCTGGCGTCACACGTGCGCCTGAACACCCCCGTTATTATTGGAGGAGATTTTAACGCTTGGGCGATCGAATGGGGTAGTAGATATACTAACGCCAGGGGTCGCTGCCTCTTGGAAACATTCGCTTCCCTTCCTGTGGCGCTGATGAATGACGGAAGAGGAAGCACATTTAGGAGAGCTGGTTCAAGCTCGATAATAGATTTGTCGTTCGTGAGCGATGGCCTTGTTTCGCGGACCGCATGGAGGCTAACTGAGGACTTCACGAATAGTGACCATCAGGCAATCGTGATGACGGTTACTGGGCGCAACACGAGAGGAAACGGATTGCCGAAGTTTACGGGACCTAAATGGAAGGACTCCCGCTTTGACGAGGAGACGTATAGATTGATGTTGTCGTCTTTTCATACGACTGGCAGCACGGTCGAGGAATTAGTGAGCGGCGTATACGAAATGCTCAACACTGCATGTGATGCTGCTATGCCTAGGAGAACTGTGTGTAGGGGACGTTCCCCCTGCTACTGGTGGAATGACGAGATTCGAAGACTGCGGTCGGCGTGCTTTGGGGCGAGAAGACGGGCCCAGCGCACGAGAGGAAGACCGACATGGGAAGTCGAACGGGCTTCATATGAGGATCTAAGGCGTCAACTTAGAAGAGCCATTAAAAGGAGCAAGAAACTATCCTTTCAGCGGATATGCCAGGAAGCTGACATCAATCCTTTTGGGACGGCGTACAGAGTCGTCTGCAAGAGAATCGGTGCTCGAGAACAGCCTAAACTAGGTTGTCCAGTTTTGCTACGGGAGATCATTGGTACATTATTCCCACGTGGCCAGCCCTACACTTTTATAAGTAGGGAGCCGGAGGCCATTCATACCATACCCGAGGTAACAGGAGAGGAGGTACTCGCAGCATGCACTAGAATAGGAGATAGGAAAACACCGGGGCCAGATGGAATCCCGAATAGGGCACTTAAGGCGGCTATCCGGCTCAGACCGGATACGTTCGCCAAGGTGTTCCACAAATGCTTCGTCGAGGGTGTTTTTCCACGTAGGTGGAAGCAGCAGAAATTGGTTCTCATTCCAAAACCTGGTAAACCGCCAGGGGAACCATCGTCGTATCGGCCCATCTGCCTACTTGACACGATGGGAAAAATACTGGAGAGGATAATATACAATCGACTACTAACATGTGCTGAGGCAGGAGGAGCTCTCTCGGACCTGCAATACGGATTTAGGAAAGGACGGTCCACTGTTGACGCGATAAGGAGGGTGGTCGACATTGCAAGAGATGCAATAGAGGGCGAAAGATGGAGATTTGGCACTAAGGAATACTGCGCGGTTGTCACACTTGACGTTAAAAACGCGTTCAACTCGGCGAATTGGGGGCGTATTATGAGAGCCCTCTTTAACATGGCTACGCCGCCATACTTAATGGAGATTCTGAATAATTACTTTCAGGACAGGAAGCTAATATACCTAACGGATGAAGGAGAGCAGGAATACGTAGTGACGTCGGGAGTCCCGCAGGGCTCCGTACTTGGGCCACTACTATGGAACATTATGTACGATGGAGTACTTCGACTGCGATTGCCAAGCGGGACTACAATTGTGGGCTTTGCAGATGACATTGCCATAGTCTCGGTAGCTAAAACGGTAGGAGAAATAGAGGAGAAAACGAACACAGCGATTCGAAATGTTGGAGCATGGCTGGATGAGGCAGGTTTGACACTTGCTGCACATAAAACGGAGGCCGTCTTGATAAGCGGTCGGAAGATAGTGGAGAAGATGGAAGTGACCGTTGGAGGCACAAGGATCGAATCGAAGAGGGCGATAAAATACCTGGGCGTGATTATCGACGACAGGTTGAACTTCAAGGAGCACGTGAAATACATCGGCGAAAAAGCATCTGTAACACAGGGAGCACTGGCGAGGATGATGCCAAATATTGGAGGACCAGGTCCATTCAAAAGGAGGATAATTTCGGCGGTAATAACGTCGATAATGCTGTATGCTTGCCCAATATGGTCGGAGGCACTCTCCGTGGGGACGACAAGGAGGATACTGTCCTCGGTGTATCGTCTAAGCGTGATTAGACGGATAAGTGGCTTCAGGACAGTGTCTGATGAAGCGGTATTGGTGTTGGCAAAGACAATACCAATAGACATATTGGCGGATGAGATGAGGAGGATATACCTTCGCCGTCTCGAGCACCCGGGACGAATAGCAGCTATAAAAGCGGAAGAACGAAGGACTTCCATGCACAAATGGCAGTCACGATGGGTAAGCAGTTTAAAGGGAAGATGGACATTTCGCCTTATCCCTGATGTAACCCTTTGGATGAATAACAAACATTGCGAGCTGAACTACTACGTGACTCAGTTCCTAACTGGTCATGGGTGCTTCAGGAAGTATCTGCACAGATTTGGTCATGACACTTCCCCTATATGCCCAAACTGTGTAGATGAGGAGGAAGATGCGGAGCATATTCTAATATGCTGTCCCAGATTTAGATGGCCCGGGGAAACGAGTTTAGGACCAAACCGGCTAATGGAAGAGCTGTTGAATCGTAGGATTCTATGGAGTCAATATAGCCAGAGAATGGCTGAAGTTTTGATAGTACTCCGAAGACTGGAGGAACAGAGGCGAAATTTGAATTAACGAGATAAAGCTTTCAAGCTAACCAGCTCTCCGCGAAGTAATACCTTACGGCAGTCCCGCGGAGGGAGAGTGGTTGAAGTGTGTAGGGGGTGGGTTTAGTACGTAGGCACCAGTGATGGTGAATCGTGCACTCTTTTGTTGGAACAAAAGTGTCTTTCGAAGATTCCCACCTCCGGCTCAAGACAAAAAAAAAAAAAAAAAAAAAACATACATACATACATACATACATACATACATACATACATACATACATACATACATACATACATACATACATACATACATGCATAAATACATACATACATACATAAAACACAAATGATTGGTCATTACAACCCTTCAGTTAGGATTACGACCTAGCTTCTCACATCACCTATGTTGTATGTTAATTGTGTACATGAGTGGCGGGACCTATAGTTTACAGTAGACACCGAATGACAGGTTTTTGAGAAACTTTTTCATGGCAATTTTATTGACTTTTAAAGTTTTTGAAATCTTCGTTTCGTTGGAGATGCCTGACCTGTGGCTTAAACCGTGGCCTCACCTCTAATAAGCCAACGAACTACCTAATAGACTACGACGACTACTATATTAGAAAATTAGAAAACACGCCAGGCAACTATAACTCTCTCAATGATGAACGTATTCAAGCAGTACGTGCAGTGTTTCTACATTGACTCTGGCCACTTGGTTGTATAGGATAATTTGATGGAGCTGTTGGACTGTTTTTGTAAAAGCTTTGCAACAGTTTAGACAAGAATATTCGTAACATCTTGCAAAGATTACCGAAAACCTGCACATTTAGCACATCACGAGTTGCAGTGTTTCATGCCTTGCTAATAGACAGATGGATGGACTTACATTCGTGTCAACTATTGGCAACTTTATGGGCTGATAAAATCAAAATAAATTCGAAATGGTCTCTTAAGCCAAAAGCTCGTCGTGCTTTGTGAAAACTGGTTAAGATTTTCTATTATGCTGCTCAGATTTCGGACAACTAAAAGGCAAATATAATCGGAATGAAGTCGACGTAGATTAGTAAGTAGAGTGTTGGGTTATTAGGTGTGAGTCTAGGGTTCAAACCCCCTGGTTACTATATATCGACCAGAACGAGATATTAGAAAATTTTCTTTCGGGTACATCCTCTCATTAGTCTTCCGGCAAAAACTCATCTCAAAAATCGGTCGTTCGAAGTCACAATTAACTAGTAGGTCCCGCACTCATTTATAACATGAGTGGTGTGAGAAGCTAGGTTGTAAGCCTGACTAAGGGGTTATGATGACTTTTTCTACAAGAAAGGTTTAAGATTTTTCTGGGATTGCTGAGAGTCTGAACATTTACCATATCATGAGGGGCAGCGTCCTTGTCACACAAATATAAAGAAGGGTGAACTTGAGATTCGATTTAAAACAATGGCAACTATGTGGGCTGAGGAAGTGGAAATGAATTCAATAGAGTTCTGCAAACTGGTCAATATCTTGAACTCCTTATGCAATTTCTTTAGCTTTACTTAGCTTTTACTTCTTTAGTGTTCACAACCGTGTGAATAAATGGAATACATTGAGTACCGATTTTTGCTTTTACAGTCTCTCTTAACGCTTTCCAACGATTATTTGTACCCGTTTCTATAGTCTCCATTAATTCCCATAAACCTCAAAGACATTCATCGGAGTCAATGGTCAATGCTGTGTTCATTTCGAATGCTTGTAGTCTTTTCATCTTCCCTGCTTAAACTTTCTATACTTCAGCCGGATACAGAATAACTGACCACATAGAGCATTTGGCGAATGGAATTTTCGGTGATGGACTGATGCTATGGCTGATAACAACACTGCAAAGGGATATTGACATTCAATTAGTTGATGGTGTTATATCATGATAATGAAAGCATCTTCTTAGATATCCCATCACTTTTGGGTTTATACCGGAGTACTAACAGATGGATTTCGCGATACGCCTCCTTCCTTCAAACAGCACTGTGTTCCTCCAATTGCGACTTCGGATTAGGCGCATATCGCCTTGTAAGTTATTTGATGGAAAATATTGAGGAGAGGGCAAATTAGGGAACCAGTCTACAAACGTATTTAAATTTATTCATTTTTTTATTATAAATACTATATTATACTGCTGTTCACTTAAACAACAATTTTGATTCACTTAAATATTTAAAATATTTACAAAGAATAAAAACAGAAAAAATAGAAACTAAAAATTCTTTTAGAATAATTTTTTATAAAATACGTTTGAATATCATTCAAATAAACTGACTAGATTGTTTTATTTTGATGGACTTAGGGGCCTCATCTTCGTGTGTTTAATTTTTAATTCTTTCGAATGGACTTTCAATTTTGTGGCTCCTCTTTTGGCACCACCAATTGCAAATCATTGGTCGCCGATGAGTTTAGATTCGTAAAACCGTTTGTGGTGAGAACTTTTGAATTGGCCGCATTTACCGCTTGAGCCGCTGATGTTGGTACCATGGTTGTAATGAGTAGTTTGGGTGGCAGCATTATGGATCCGTTGGATGCAATTTGTGTTTGTTGTGTGTTGGCTGTAAAGACTTGTTGTGTTCCTGACGATGATGTAGGTGGCCTTTGTTGTATTGCAGCTTGCGGTTGTTGTTGCTGCTGCTGTTGTAATTGTAATTGTTGTTGCAATTGCTGTTGGATTTTTTGATTCTGTTCGAAAAGTGTAAAGAACTTTTCGGCCATTGTTCTCTCATATTGTAAACGTTCACGTTCTATAGCTAAACGCTCATTTTGAATTTCATTTGCATCTTCTTGGACTTTAAGCATTTTTAATAGAGTTGTTTTGATGCCTGTAAACAAAGGAGAATGTTTAGAAAGTCCGGTTCACATTTTTAACATAAAACCGGGTGTTGGTCAAAATAAGATTAAAAAAAATTGTGGGAGAATCAGACCTAATGGGCTAGATAACCATTGTATCAAGGATTCCAAAACAGTTTTCTTTATGGTCGAGCATTACTTGGAATCGGAGATATGTATAGCCAATGAAGCTAAGTTTTTTTTTTTTCAAATTAGCAAAGAAAAAAATTCTATACAAAACGGCCAAATCGGATCAAAATAGAATGGTGGGATAAGCGAACCTACTGATCTGGACAGTTAAGGAGTCAAGGACTCCAAACAGTTTTCGTTGCGGTCGGAAGCTAACTTTTTTTCATGTGATCAGAAAAGCTATATAAATCCATATAAAAATGCTTATCATAGACAACAACATTCAAGACATTGACCAAATAATGCAAAATATCGAAAAAATGCAAGTCATCGAATAAAAATTGCAAATCATCCAACAAGTAATTTACCAAAGAAATGCAAGTTATTAAGCAACAAAAAATTCAAGTCACCGTCCAAAAAATGGAAGTCATTCACATCGACCTAAGTCATGCAAATCATCTGGTAAAAAAGTGCAAGTCATCGACCATAGATAATGCAAGTCATGGATCAAAAAAATGTCAATTAGTTGTCATCGACACAGGCAATGGAAGCCATCCACAAAAGACGCATCATCGCGTCATCGACAAAAAGACTACAATGCGATAGTTTTGACCGATTTATATAGAAAACTTTTTGTTGCTCATTTGAAGACAACAATTAGTTTCGTCGCCTATACCTCTGGTACCAAGTAACGCCCAACCGAAAGGAAATCTGTTTTGCAATCCTTGATGCCTTAGCTATCCAGCCCACTGGGTCCTCTTTTATAATTCGATTCCATCTTATAATTTCAATCGTATAACAATCGATCTCTTACCTAAAAGGTCACGTTTCTTTAGTTGTTCTTTGTATTCTTGACGGATATCTGTACGTTTTAATGTTTCTTTGGCTTTTGATGATGAATTTTGTTGAGAATTTTGTTGTTGTTGTTTCTGTTGCTGCTGATGCTGCTGTTGTTGTTTTTGTTGCAATTGTTTCTGTTGTTGTTGCTGATTTTTAACTTGCATTTGTGTTGTTGGATTTTGTATTATGGTAACATTCGCTTGATTTGTAACACCATTTGCTAAACTATTGCCCGTTAAAGGTAAAGTTGCTGTCAGATTTGAAGTGTTTATGCTGGATCCTCTTTGATCCGGGGCATTAACTAAAAGAAATTTCATGCCATTGGCATTTGTTACAGTGGTGCGAGCGCCTGGAGCAGCTAATAGGGCGTGCAAGTTGCTTGGCAAACACACTTGCCGCTGTTGCAAGTCCGTGGACTTGGCTGTCATTTGCGGCGGCATTAGTATGGTGGGTGAGACAACAGAGATTTTTGATTGTGTAGGTATTGTGGTATTAGACGAAGAGGACATGGTTGTTGCCAGAGAACTACTGGGCATAGCAAATTTTATAAATGCAGGCGATGAAGTGTTAATATTTTGGGTTTTAACCGGCTGTTTTAAAATATCCGCCAATTGAGTGAAATTTTGCGTTAATGAAGAGGCAGTTCTGTAGGAATTATAAAAATATAAAATGTTTTTGCCTATACATTAATTTATTCGATAACAACTTACGTTTGCTTGATCTTATTATCATATTCATCATCCACATCGATGGGTTCTAGCTTGGGTACCAATAAATCTTCATCTTCCGATATATTTATGGTTTTTATTGTTTCTTCTGTTGTTGTTTTAATATTTTTCTCGTTTTTTGTTTTATTACTTTCATCAGGGGATTGATATTCTTGAAATTCCTCCGACTCGATTTCCATTTTTATGGCCAATTCAGCATCGCTAATGTTTGGTTCTAAAAAAATTATTTCTTTAATTTTGTTTTTATTAAAATTTTGTTAATAATTTTACCATTTTGAGAATTTTCCTGATTGTGCTCAACACTAATGGTGTTATCAACCGTCTCATTTTTTGACTCAGTCTTGGACTTATTATGCGATGGCTCTTTGCCGGAGCTGTCTTTATTTGCATTTGTATTATGGGGTACAGCCAATATATCTGATATATCATCGTCACTCTCGGATATTGCAGCACCTAGAAAATCACAATTGGAAATATGTTAAGAAAACTACAATATTTGTACGCTTTATTGTTAAATCCAGCTAACAAGAGCGCGTTGAAATTGTAATATTTGATATGCTTAGCTTTGGCTGCAGTAAATTTATTTGATTCAAGGTATTCTAGATCCTAGTTTTTCAATGAAAATTTATAGTTTATAATGCAAGCGATGTTGGACCATTTTAGTGATAAGAAATATCATGATTGATCCAGCACACAGCTAATTCCGCTATAAAAGCATAAATTATATCTGACTTCATTTGACCTCCATGGGTAAAAATCTGATTTTAGTGTTTGGCCACCAACTTCTCTAGAAAGCTAACTTAACCTACTCCTATAGACAAACAGTTGGCTACACTGTGTCCTGGTGGAGTCGCCGTAGTCTAGTAGGTATGTAGTGTGTTGGCCTATTACACATCAGGCCTCGGTACAAACCCCAGGTCAGACATCTCCAACCAAACGGAATATGAAAAAATATTTCTTCGGCGTCCTCCTCTCAGCAGATTCTGGCAAAAACTCTGAGAGTAAATAAAATTTTCATGGAAAAGTATCTCATAAATACAGTGAGCGCCAAAAGTGAGTAAACACCACTGAAATAATTCATTTTCTTAGGATAGCGAGAAAAGTAAATGAGAATTGTCGAATAAATTTCCAAAAATAAAAACGTTTATTTATTACCTATAAAATGTTAAAACAAAAACAACAATTCATGATAAAGTAACTTTTTTCATACTTAAGAACAAAACTGTTTTATACTTAAGAACAAAAGTGTTGACTCACTTATGGCGCTCAGTGTATGTCGTTCGTAGTCGACTTTGTAGTCTTGACACTCATGTATAAAATTAACAATCACAGCATAAGTGGTGTGAGAAACTAGGTTGTAATCCTGACTAAAGGGTTGTAATGACTACTTATGTTTGTATGTTCTGGTAGATAGGTACAATGACATAATGAAACCAAAGGCCCTATCACGCTGGCATATTATTCGCTCTGGGCACTTGTCTCTCTATTTCTATGTTCTCTATTCTATCTGAAGGTTCTGAATTAATTCCAGCCAGTCGTTTAAAGCGAATCCTCCACTGTTTAAAGAAACTAGTCAATCTAGACTTGTCAATTAGACAAGAGGCATTGCTTCATGTGATATTATACACCAGGTACATATGTATGTGTTGCTAAGTGTACTTTGGTTTCAACAAATCAGTCCCTGACTTTCATCTTAGGTTACGAGAACAAGAGTACAAACCCTCATTTGTCCTTCAAAACATTAAATAAGATGCTTAACACAGATATCCATGGGAATTGACTAAAGGAAGGGAGATCGGGACACTTTGCAGTAGCTTATGCTTGACTGTCCAATGATAGGAACACAACCGATTCGAATTCCTAACACGTCTTCTGGGACTTCGTAAATATGCTCAGTTAATGAGATCATAACCGATCTGTTTACTATGGATTAACAACGCTACCACGGATGTTTCCTTTCGAAATTACTTTTTTCGCCATTGAAGGCCTATTTATTAAGTAAGAAGCATTAAAAATAATTATCTATTGGCGATAAATATAATCCTTTTGTAGAAGAAGGGAATATATTTGCTATAAATTTTTTGAGGCCATAAAAATCCTGGAAATTTCATGGGAGGAGGTCTATGTGCTACGTTGTATTTGAAAAAAAAGAATGAATTCGACATTAAATAAGATAAAGAATATATAAACTCTTCATATTTTTCTGTTGGAGATATGTTTAAATAAAGAAATTTCTCCTTGCTTAATAGAAAATTGTTTTATTCTGCGATTGAAGGCCTATTTTCCTTTATATTTGATTATGTTTTAAACATATTGATTACTTGAGGGTCTATTATATAAAAGGCAATGAAACGTATGGAGAAAACATGCCTTATTTATAATTTCCTAAGGCTATAAAATTCACTTGCTTTTTAGATAGCGAGCCTATTTACTTAAAAACTTAAAATTCAATTTTTACAACACTTAACACACTCTTGAAACCTATACTATGTTCGTTTTGCATTTCTACTTACCATCTTCTTCTGCTTTGCGCTTGCGTTCTTTACGTTTTTCTTGCTCCTGTTCCAATAAATATTTCAATGACGGAGCCGGCACTTCATTTGGTCTCACACTAAATATAGGCCGTGTCATTATTGCATCCATTTCGGCATAGTGGCGCCATGAAGGATCCATACCCTGGCAGGATTCCATTTCCTTTTTTAAACGATTATAAAAACATTTCATATTCTTAATGCGTGTGGTTATCTCTTCGGGTGAACGATAGTAGCCATACTCTTCCATTTTAGCTGCCAGTTGGGAGATGACCAAATGTTTCTTGTGGGTGGTTATCAATTCACGTTGTACCTTAGGGTCACCCCATAGTTGTATAAGTAATTTCGTTTCATCCGTATCAAAGTTGGGATTACGATAAATGGCACAATTTTTTCTCACTTTACCCGAACCACCACCATTTAAAACACGATTTTTCGATATCCAGGGATCTCCATGGCGTCGTTTGTTTTTCAAACGTGCACTAGACTTTAAGGCTGAATTCATAACGCTGCGTTCCTTAATGGGAGGGGAAAAATCAATAGCGTGCTAATAAAATATGTCAGTTTTATTACTATTTCATGTTTTTGTTTGTTTTTTAACTATTTTTACCTCTTTTTTGTTTTAAAGCAAGTGGAGAGCAATAGTTTTATTAGTTGGCTGTGCAAATAAATTATTTCTTGTTACGTTTTTGGCATACAAACAACGTTTTTAAGCAGCCACTCAATTAGAACTGAAAGGAAAAATAAACGAACGAACGGCGCATATGTTTAACCAACAAAAAAACACTCATCCAGCAAGCATGAAAATAAAAAGACACAACACACAAAACAATAACAACAAATAAACACTTACACTCTTGCACATACACTTCCTATAAATATGCTACAGCACGTTGTTATTTTACAATACAAATTCAACCCTCTTTTCAGTGACGCTCTTTCTTACTTAAACTCTCTTTTGTGAACAAAACAAAAACAAACATTCATAACCATCATCAACAATAAAAAAATAAATGTTTCGCCTAAAAGTCTGCTCACTTTTATTTCTTAAAACTTTAAACAGAAACTTCTCTTGTTTGTTACGGTTGTCTATTTATTATTCAGCTGCCACTCTAATAGTTGTTGTTGTTGTTGTTATTCTTTTTATTTACTTTTTTTGTTGTTATAATTAAACACACTACAATATTATTTATACGTTTACTACCTCGTTCGTTTTCTTTTTGGTTCCTTTTGCGACGATGTTTTTCCAGCTACTGAGCATTTGCTATGGTGGTCCTTTTGCCTTGTGCCGTTATACTCACAAGAGCGTAATTGTATTGAGCAAAAAACATTTGACTTTGTGGGTGCATGTTGTGTTCACAGTGCTGCGCAGTTCGACATGCGCAGTGTACTAAATGAATATCGATTTTTACCAAACACTGATGGCAAAGGCTATTGAAAATGTTTACGTTTACGAATATAGGGTGTCCCTTAAACTATAAGAATAATGAAATATTTTTTTAATTTAAATTTTATTTTAATTCTAAACAAACTGTATGGATTTTTCACACTGGCAATCTAATTGTATTGAAATTTGAAGGTTAAATTCCCTTCGTTCACATGGGAACTGTGCAAAATTTCACAATTTAAACATTCTTGGGAAACATGGAAGTAAAAGATAAAATTATAAATGCGAGGGCTGTTTAACAAGTTTGTAATATTTTGATTGAAACGCTGGATTTTGAATAAAAAAAAGTTTTAAAAGCTACTAAAGGTCGATTCCTACAGCTTTAGCTAGTTTTACATAATTTTTCTAATGTTTTAGCATTTTTTTTATTTATCAAGGTTACGAAAATATTTGTATTTGTGAAATCACTTTGTTATATTAGTCACAACTATTCCCACCAAAGTAATTTTTTAGATTTGAAAACAAAAAACTGTTACTCAGTGCCAAATCGGGGAAGTGGAACGTATCAGAGATCATTGCCTTAGTCAAGGAATTTTGCCGTGAAGTTTACACATGAAAGTGTAAAGTCAAAGAAAAAAATTTAACTACACCGGTGCTTTTCCCTCTTTTTTTTGGTTAAATTAAAAAAATGCTATTGATTTGTTAAAAGCATTTAAAAGCAAGAACGTTTGAAACAAAAAAGAATAAAAATTATCAGGAAAAAGTCTACATACACCGTCGTAGATCTTTTATTATCTTGATCCGTTATTTTTAAACTCTCATTAAATCTGCCCTATTATTTGTCATAATATTTGCTACTGAGCGTTTTGTCCTTTTGAAGGTAATCAAAGTCGATTACATCACATGCATTCCAGAAAACTATCTCTGTTATTTTATTGGCTGACAAAAACACACTTTGGCCTTCCGATTTTCCTCCGCTTCGACTACTGTTTGGTGTACAGTGTGTTGTGCGAAACAACGGAAAAACTGCCACAACTCCTTGGGGTTAAACAACGCCAAACACTGCCGCAACATTGTCACATTGTTTGAGTAACGCTTTGCCATTTTAAAGCTCTAGTAGTCATTTTAAATTAAAATCGCTTAACCATGTGAGATACCCACAGCTTCCACAATCTCTCGCACCAACATCATATCGTGAGCATCTCAATTGTTTCGGTTATAAAAACCGATACTCTTGCCAACAGATAGTATTATAAAGTCGCCATAGTCTAGTAGGTAGGTAGTGTGTTGTCATGGTTCAAACCCCAGGTCAGACATCTCCAACAAAACGAAATGTGAAAAATTATTTCTTCGACGACTTCCTCTTAGCAGTATTCGAGAGCAAACAATTGCCATGAAAAAGTTCCTGAAGTCGCCGTAGTCTAGTAGGTAGTGTGTTGGCTTATTAGACGTAAAGCCAAGGTTCAAGCCCCAGGCCAGACATCAAGACAAAATACCAAAAGTATTTCTTCGGCGACTTCCTCTCAGCAGATTTCTGGCAAAAACTCTGAGAGTAAATAAAAATTGCCATGAAAAAGTTTCTCAAAAATCTGTCGTTCGGAATCGACTTTAAACTGCAGGTCCCACCACGTATAAAATTAACACACACAACATAAGTGGTGTGAGAAACTAGGACGTTGTACAATGGGTCAATTCGACCTCCGGGTACTGTACTTGTCTTAATTGACAAGTACACGTCCTCTAACCTAATCTAACCTAAAAAGTTTTAAATCTGCTCTTCGGATTTGGTCCTGCCACTAAAAATAGCGCCTACAATATGTATGGTTTGGAAAGTCAAGCTGTAATTCCAGGGAGGCAGAGAATACACCTGTATCTTGGTATCCTTTCCCATGCGAGAAAAATCGGAAACAAATACTTTTTTCAAGATGACACAAGCCGTTTTGGTACAAAACTTCATCTTTCTAAAGCTGGTCGCCATTGTACAACGCATGATAAAGTGACAATGGATTCCTATTTACCACACCTTACAAGATATGAAGACATAAATATGTAAATACATATGTATGTATATAAAACGATCTTATAATAATAAAATCATTTAATCGTTCTGGCTATTTATTTCATAATATTAGTTAACCATAGCAAATCTATGATTTATTAGGTACGGACTAAATTCGATTGTTTAGTTCGCTCATCGCGATTATCTTGTCATTCATGATTATTAGCCATCGTATTATAAATGACTATACACGCATATTTAAACAAACCACCAAAAAAATTAATAAATTCTGCGAAAATATGATTTTATTGTGGTTGGAATTTTTGTAAAAAATATTATTGAAATTCCCCCCAAAATGCAATATCTAGGTCGGAAAAAAATTTATTCAAATTTCGTATGCAAATCACTTTTATTAAATGTTTATGATACAATTATAATTAAATTAAATCGTTTGAAAAAAAAATATTTTTATGATTATGATGTGATTATTATTAAATTTATGATTCAT
Source organism: Sarcophaga subvicina (assembly GCA_936449025.2). Classification (NCBI taxonomy): domain Eukaryota; kingdom Metazoa; phylum Arthropoda; class Insecta; order Diptera; family Sarcophagidae; genus Sarcophaga; species Sarcophaga subvicina. The sequence goes on along the minus strand of OW388083.2, from coordinate 99,030,213 downwards.
TTAATTTCTTAATAAAGTGCACAAAATTAATCAGATGCTTTTATTTGAAGTTAATCTTTGGAAATTACTTGCATGCTGTGATTCATTAAAAAATTTCATTCATTTGCTATTTCCTTATCCATATGTACGTAACTTTTAATCAAAACTAATAAAAATTAGATTCTGAATTCCTAAACCTTTTGAATTCTTTCTTTTATTAGAATTTATTTATTTACGATTATTGTTGTGAAATAAAAAACTACATTGGAATTTTTAAAATGCGACAAAAGTAGAATAGAATAGGTTAACGAACCCAAGCTGAATTAACTCTGACGTATAATTTCCAAGAAAAATAAACTCTATTAAAAACTGGGAGGGCTTAGATGTGCTGTGTAGGCAAGCAGTACCGGTTTTAAAACAATATGGCTATTAACCCTTTTATCGTCCTACTTTTAAAGGAATTATACAATATTTTTAAGTTTTTATTGTAGGAATATTATGTCTCACTTACTTAATTGGACATTACAACCCTTTAGTCAGGATTACAACCTAGCTTCTTACACACGCAATTTAATCCATGAGTGGTTCCAAACACTACACACAACCCGGTCTTTATCAGCTACAGTAATGTCAATCTGGAGTCTGGGGTGTTGAATTATGGGCTCAATAGGCAATTAAGTAGCAGAGATCTGTCTCTTGCGACTAGCTAGTGCTCTACAAAAAAGAATCATCGCCCTGTACTTCTTACTGCGCGAGAGCATGGACACTGTCAATGTCGATGTCTTGGACATATTGGAGGCAACAGTTTTAGGCAAAATCTTCGGTCCACTACAAGTTGACGATGAGATATAAAAACTGTTATATAAGGACTCTCTTATATAAGAACTCGCTTATATAAGAACTCTCTTATATAAGCACTCGCTTATATAAGAACTCTCTTATATCCCATCGCCAATTTGCAGTGGACCGAAGATCTTGCGTAAAACTTTTGCCTCCAATATTTTCAAGACATCGGACATAGACGTTGTTCAGTAATTTTTAATCCAGTAACTGTTCTGACTTGGCCTAGACATTCAGATGAAAAGACGGGTACATGATGCAGAGATATTGGCATAGAAGACGATCTTGTCTGCCTTGAATTTTAAGGACACCCGATAAATGAGAACAAAAAACTTAGTCGCTCCTGAATAAGAGCCCCTAGAAGGAAGCACTAGGTTTAACAAACGCGTTGTTATGGAGAATTTATGAAGTTAGGTCTTCTGCACCCAAAAAAATTTTAAAAAATTTTCGCTGCAATTTTTAACTTTAAAATGTTCAGCAATTTTAAAGGAGATTTCTAATCGAATCCTTTTATAGTCGAAAAAATAATAAAATTCTGGATAATTTGGATCATTTAAAACCATCAAAATCATCAGTCATATTGGGGACAGTCTGCCTTAACTGTGATTTTCTAGAAACTCCAGTTAATGGCAGTATTGGTGATATTGCTGTCTCCTCTACCACTTACCTTTCGAATTGCAGTTCTAATAGCCTCCATTAAAGATGGTTATCGATCAGGCAATACTTCGAAAACAACTCAGGATGGCCTTGTGGTTATCGATCAGAAAATACATACTTTGAAAACAACATACTTTAATATAAAAGGCTATCGCACAGTATGCTTTAGATGGCCTTGTGGTAATGATTTTGGTTGGTGGTAAATGCTGAAGTATTATGTTAAGAAAATAATGTTATAGGAGCCTTAAAGGGTACAATACAGTTCCACAAAAACTGAAACCAAGAAACTCCGATAGTGGTTATCATGTTGCTTAAATCTTATCTTCCATTGAGAATCGTTTCCATACCAATTTAAGCATCCAAGACATAATCTGACTTACGAGTGTGCCAAAAAGTGTTTTTGGTTCTTTATCAGGCTTTCAGAAGCAACATGAGTAATATAAGTTCTTGGTAGGTGTCATATGTCACTGTTAATTTGTTTAACTACTGTCCAATGAACTGTGGGACTTATGAAACAACGTACGACATTTCCAAATAATATATTCTGTATTTGCTGTTTGGGCAAAACTGATGATAGTGTAGCATCTTCCATACCACTATTCTGCTGTAGGAGAGCATTCTTTATTGCAAAACTTTAAGAGTGTTGGGAAAATTGTTTGGAAAAATGCCACCAGCTTTCTCAACAGCAATAGCAGGTTCCATGTGTCACTTGGTACTTCTATTAGAAGTTGAACTTTTTGTAAAAGAAAACCATGCGAATAGACGAATCGAAGTTTACTCTATTGGATTTTGGACTTTCTTTTTACTTACATTGACTATTGACCTTGACATTCGATAATAGAAAGTTATAGCATCTCCCTTCCCTTTCCCTTATCAGAAAACGCTTTGATACAATAAAATATTCTCATATCAATGTACTATAAAGGCCATTGAATTTTTCATATGTTATTGCTTTAAAAATACCAGTTATTTCATTAAATTACAGAGCTGAGAGCAGAAAAAGCTTAACTCATCATTGTATATAAAGCAAGCGTAAATCTCTTAATTTTTTAAGAGTGTAGTGTTATTTGATTTGTAAAATTTTTAAACATATTTTTCATCTTTTGCACTTTATACCGTTTTCACTCTCATGGTAGCAATTATCTTGAAATAATCCGTGTTAATATTTTTAAATTGTTTACATTTTTTATTTTTTTTTTATTTTTCTCTATTAACTAAACTAATAAAAATTGCGCTAACCTAAGACTACTATACAACAAACAATGGCTAAATAACAAAATTTCTCATCCATTTTTTCTGATTCATCTCTGAACACTTTTAACGGCATTGTGCTGATTTTCTTACTTCCTCTTGGCCAATTTGGCTTGTTCATATGGATGAGCTTCAATGTATGCCAAACTTCTCAAAATATAATCGGGAATTGGTGGTGGTGTAGGCAAATGATCACCTTGAGGCTGATAACCATTTTCATCGGCAATGTAGGTCAACTTAATAGCTTGACCTTCGGGTGAAGTGTAGGAGTAAGAACCCTGAGCATAAGAACTACCAACACCAGTTTCGGCAACATCCAAACCATTTGAACTGGCATATTCATACTTGTAACTACCATCGGGATTAAGTTCACTGTTGTATTTCAAGATAGTGGCCTGTACATCAGCTGGATTACCATCACAATAGACCACAGCAACAAGGGCGGTTAAGACAAAGAACTGGAATTTAAAAAATTAATTAATTAATAAGAAGAAGATATTTTCGTATTTAAACTAAATCGTTACGTACAATTTTGAACATGTTTGACTAACTTAATGTGTGTATTTGATTGTTTACAGGTTAACGTTGCTACTGACTTAGAAATGAAAACGAACAAACGTTTTTATACCCGGTCTAACAACTGCTAGCTAGCTCTACATACAAATATAATAAAATTAAATATTTTAGTTTTTGGTCTTAATTTGTGTTTGGTTTGTTTGTTTTAATTTTTTTTTTCTTTTCTCAATGCAGGCTGTATTAAAAAAAAATTTGATTTGAATTTTTTTGGGTTTTTAATCACGCCCTACCGGAACACAAATTCAGTGGGTTAGGCATATTGCTTAAGTGCAAACGTTTGTAACACATACATAATATGCATCCATTTGCTGACACTTTTTGTTTGTCCCTTTAAACCTTGAAGCCTAGATTAGGTTAGCGAGAAGCTTGGCGTTCACAGGCAAGTTCAGTTCGTTGGCCATAAGACCCATTGTTTGATCCAATGTGAGGTAAGCCCCTTTAATATGATCCGTTAAAGGTGGGTTTAAACCACTCCAAACTCAGTATGAAATCGACAAGTTCCCTTAGGCACATGTTCGCCACCATGCCCTGATCTTCAAACGTTCTGTCACCCAAAAACCGATACCGCTTGTCCTAAAGTGCAGGGCACTCGCATAAAAGGTGTTGCACCGATTCTGTTTCCTCCACCACGTGGCAGCTTCTGTAGTAAAAATCAGCAAAACTGCCAATAGCGCAGTTTCCCGTTAGAACTCCCGTTAGAATGCGAACTGTTTTCTTGTTAAACTCAACTAGTTCCCTGCATATCCCGCTGTCCATTGCACATTGCGCTGGACACAGCAGTTTTAAAATCCGGCAACCAGATATGTCAGACCGCCCGCGGTTTGTTGAATTTCATGCAGTTTTTTCCAATTTGGATAAGTGTTCCTGTATAGCCGCATACATATATCCCATTTATCGACTCCTCAGACATCTTCGATCCCTTCCGTGCCAGTTCGTCGTTCCTCTTCATTTCGCTCTATGTCACAGTGGTCTAGAACCCAGTAGAGGCGGTTGTTGGGCCGGCGTAAAAGGTGTAGAGAGTCCACGCAACCATTGATGCCCTTTGATTCGACAAAATGGGATCCCAGCGCTTTTATTACTGATTGACTGTCCACACAAATCCTTTCTTACCAACTTTATTTAGGTTCGAATCATAGATAACCCAGCTGTCATTTGCGTCTCTGAGGAGCATAGGGCAGCAATAATTGAATTCCAAACTTAAGCTCAAGATTTCTGTAATGGCTTCAGTCTCCATTTGCTGGTTCCATATGTGTGAAGATCATCCTTTTCGTTCACTTTACGTCCATAGGGGTTTCAATCTCGAAACATAATCAGTATGCTTCCTGAAAGTGTAAGCCAGGAATGCCCATATTATTTTTCTGATTTCAAGTTTAATGTTTCCTTTTTAAGCCAGAATTTTTTTTTGTGATACATTGTAAACAATTACAACCTATTAGTTAGGTTTACCACCCGTCCTCTCACATCAACCATAAATAGCAGGCATCCTACGGCCTAACATCCATTATAAAAGTCAGATTTTTGCTGAGAGCCATCGCCAAAGAAAATTTGTTTTTTAAGTTTCGTTTTGTTTCAGATGTCTGAGCTAGGGCTCAAAGTATATTGCATACATAGATACATACATAATTGGTCATTACAATCCTACAGTTAGGATTACGACCTAGCTCCTCACACCACTTATGTTGTGTGTGTTAATTTTATACATGAGTGGCGGGACCTGCAGTTTAAAGTCGACTCCGAACGACAGATTTTTAGAGAACATTTTCAGAGATTTTGCCTGAAATCTGTAATTGCCTTTGGCTTAAGTGCGCCCTAGGTATTGCGGTTAATAAGCTACCAGACAACTGGCTTTTGTTTTTAATCAATCCCTTTACGGGGTTTAATATATCACATCAGAATCTTAGAATCTTGGCATGTTCTAACATCCACTCAATCTAAGAAGAATACATATTTATTTTTATCTTTGCTATAGGGTATCTAATAATCGGCTTTTACTTTCCCTTTCTTGTTTTTTAATGTCTTCATATGTTTTTATATGAATTTTTTTGAATTCAAAACAAAATTTTGTAGATCATATGAGCGAGCATGTTATGGTCCAAATAATTTTGCGTCTTTAACTAGTTTAGTTGAGCATGTGCATTTCAAAACAAATTGAAATTCAACTACGACCTCTCTTGCCCCTCATTGCGTACCCCTCTATCTATTATTTAACTCCATTGAGTTGAAGACAATAATGCTCATCGTCGTTTAGCTGCGGCGCCATAAAACTGTCAGTATAAGAAATAAAATTTATTTCAACGTATTTCTTTCCAACAAAGGTGAAGTGTGTAAAAATGAGCTGAGCGTGCCATTGTTATTACCATGGTGCTGGGGTTTTTCGCTTCATTTTTCTTTAATAATTTTTTTTTCGTTTTAGTTTTTGTTGATAAAACAAATTATAGTCACTATAATTATGCTAATCTGTATAATCTGTTATTGATATACTTACATAGATAGATATTGTCCAATTAATATGCAGTTTTTTTAATTAAAAATTGTTTCTAAATTTTTGTTATCTTTTATAATAAAATTTTATGCAAAACGAAGGAGAATAAATCACGTAAAATAATGTACGAGTATATTAATAGGACAAATAGCGAATTTTGTATACCTTTTAATTAAAATGATTTATTAATCAGGCAATTTGAAATATTGTGGTATAAAAAAAAAATAAATACGTGCTACCTTAGGCAAGGTGGCAGACCCCCTTAAAGAAAAGCTCTTATTTAAGCCCATTGAGAAGCCTTTATTTCAATTGCATTGATCAAGTTTTACTAGCTAAGCAGGTTATGAGTTTTACTGTGGCAGATCTTAAGATGAGAGGATTGTTATTTTTCATAGCCTAGATACAACGCTTTCTGTAAAAATTTATTAGGTATAGTAATAAGGAATACATTGCTTGAACTACCTATGATTAACGTTAACCACTATTCGTGTTCAATTAGCTTCCTGAATCGATTACTTGAATGGAAATAGTTACCTCTTAATTTTTCTAATTCAAAACAAAAATTACTAACAAGGTGGCAACGTCATCATTTTACTTTTTTTTACAAAATTTTTAACTTTTTCGCCAATCGCACTTGGAAGCTCCTTGGTGATAGCAAAACAGAATGATCTCTTAAGTTGACGGTTCTTTTTCTTATAATTTTTACGAAAGATCCACCAGTGAAGGATGTGAAAATCTTTTCTGATCAGTTAAACCTTAAACTAAAGCTACCCGATTATCCGACTATAGCTACGAAACAAATTCAATATCAAATTTAATCTGAATAAGAATAGGGAACACGTACTAACTGTTAACATATTAAGCATCACATAGGTAGAGAGAGTGTAGGCCACAAAGCGGCTTGTCCGATAATTTAGAGTGCCGAGCATTCTGCGTATACCTTCGCATTTGCGAAAATAGGTTCAATAATTATTCGAAAAAATTTAGACGTGATGTTGACATTTCTCTCTTTACAGGCCAAACAAATGATTTCACAGAGACTCCACTCGTTTGTAAAGTACAGTTGAAAAGTGAACTTAATTATACAGGGTCCCAGACAAATTAGCGCTTTATACATCGCATATATTATTATTCATTACAACCCTACAGTCAGGATTACGGCCTAGTTTCTTACACCACTTATGTTGTGTGTGTTAATTTTATACATGAGTAACGGGTCGATTCCGAACGACGGATTTTTGAGAAACTTTTTTCATGGCAATTTTATTAACTATCAGAGTTTTTGCCAGAAATCTGCTGAGAGGGAATAGAGTTCATCTTGGGAATCTCATAATGATTATAAAGACATACTAGTCAGCCCTAAGACATATAGGCTGACTTTCAAAATGTTAGTTGCTTTGTGTTTGAACAAAGTATAATGTTTAATAAAGCCGCTGTACAAAATGTTTACAATGTATACTATTTCAAAACGTCGTCAATGTGTACTTTTAACGTAGACAAAAAGCAATCAGGCATCGGATTTATAGTTGATGCATTGTTTGGTAACTTTGCATATGTACAAAATTTATATACCGTAGTAGAACTGTATACAAACTTTGTATTGATACATTTTAGAAGGCAGCCATAATATCTTATGAAAATTTCTGCATTAATTTTAGTCTCGAGATAGGCGTTTGAAGATCTAAGCCAAAGTTTTTGGAAACAAAATATTTGCTTACTTAATTGGACACTACAACCCTTTATTCAGGATTACAACCTAGCTTCTCTCACCGCCTATGGTGTCTGCATAAATTTTAGCCATGAGCGGCGAAACCTACAGTTTAAACTCGACTCCGTACGGCAATTTTTTTAATAACTTTTCAAGGTAATTTCTTTTTTACTCTGATAGTTTTTGCCAGAAGACTGTTGAGAGGAAGTCATCGAAAGAAATATTTCCTCAGTTTAAACTCGACTCCGTACGGCAGATTTTTGAGAAACTCTTCAAGGTAATTTGTTTTTTACTCTGAAAGTTTTTGCCAGAATATTGCTGAGAGGATGTCACCGAAAGAAATATTTGTTCATATTCAACATGTCTAAGCTAGGGCTTAAACATTGGGTTCTCGTCTCATAATCCAACACACTACCTACTAGACTACGGCCACTTGTCAACCAAATTTATCTAGTCAGGGGTGAAATAAATAAAATCCTTTAACATAATAGAGACTGTTCCTTATAATCTTCTGCATATTTTTATTATTTGTTTGCTACAATTTAGTTTCTTTAAACAAGTTTTTTCGTAGCCAGCAATACCTCCTTCGGTCGTTGAGCAGTGTAAGAAACTGCTAATGGTGACCTATTCTTCCTCAAAAACTAGGGCAAACAAAGCTTCATAAACATAAAATTCTAACATGATAGGCTTTAGTTAAGCTTTAAGGGAACTTTTTCTTCAAGAATATGTATTCAAAACATTTGATCAAGTCAACTTTTCCATTCAATGCAGTTATAAGAAGATGGCTTCTGAGTAATTTGCAATAAAAAAAATTTTAATTTTAAATTCAATCGAATAAATTAGACTTTAAGCTGAACAAGTGGAACAGAATGTCTTTATCAATTAATATCTTGACTATTGAGCTTCAGGAAATATTTGAATTAAATTTTTTTATTTCAATACCAGTTTTTTATTTTTCTTTTTGGTTTCTATTTGTTTTTGATTTGAAATTAAAATAAAACTCAAACCAATTAATCTAAAGAATGCAAAAAAGTTTGTTTAAACAAGTTTTTTATGAACAATCTGCAATCACCCACATACGATTTGAATTTATTGAAGTTTTTTAATTTTCTCACACCAAATCAAATCGAATCAATTCAAATCATTCACAACTTATTCACAGAATGCTTTTGAAAAAGGCTAAACTCTTTCACTTAAATTTGTTGAAGAAAATGAATTTATTTTGTTAATGACTGGGTACATTTGCAAAATGTCTCAAGTTGAATGTTATAAAGAAAGTGCTTTAGATTGATGTCTCCTATACGACTAGTCAAGATTAAGCCTATGCTTGTAATATTTTTTAAATGTTAGCTTCAGAACAAATAGTTGTTATAACTGTCGACTTAGAATAACAACTATTTCCCCTCGGGTGACGTGTATGTATATACATCAGTCACTTGATGAATCACAGCGGCTGCATCATGTATATACGGCCGTTACTTATTCGTCCCAAGGTCGTTACTTATTGGTACCCGAAGTATGATTATGATATGAAGTATTAATGTCATAGGAAAGTCAAACCAAAGTTCCTCACCACTCCACAACATAATACCTCAACACATTTTCACAGAATGCATTGTGTCTATATGGCAACCCTGTCATTCTGGAACCTGTTAAAACGGCTAAAAGAGCAATTATAGTAAATAGTCATATAGGGTATCACATTACCTATTACTCACTCATTTGCTTCCTCTTTTTTAAGTCATTGTGTTCTCTCAAATACTTAATCATACATTCTCTAATTGAATAATCCATTTTTCATAGGAATGTCGATAATAAATAAACTTTTTATTTTATAAAGCCATATTTTTAACTAATTTTTTAAAAGGCATTGAACTACTGGCGCCCTTTGTTTGTTAATATAGTTGTTCTCTTTTTAAGTTGTTAGTCTTGATGCGGTATTATCAGAACAACTATTGGACAACACCATTTCCTATGCTATTCAAAAAGGCAGTTAAGAATTGATTGCTTGTTTTTATCTGAGGTAATGAAGTCGCCGTAGTCTAGTAGGCATCTTGAACAAACACGAGTATGGAAAATTATTACTTCGGAAACCTTCCCTCAGCAGTATTCTGGCTAAAACTCTGAGGGCCATTATTACAACTTGTCGTTAAACTCAGGGTTAGTTAAAGGTACCTTTAGCTAAAGGGAACTGTAAAGTTACATTTAACTTATTTTCGTTATTACAACTTACAGATAAAATTTTTCAAAAATATGGCAGTGCCGGAGCAATGTCGATAAAACTGCTCAGTTATACAAGTTTTTTTTAACGCAGTGGCAACCGCGGGCTACGTTTTTTTTTGTTGTATATGCTCATTTTGTTTAAATTTGTAGTTGCCATATTGAAAATAATATATAATATGGCAAGTTCAAACATAAAGTGACCTTTAAATGTTAAAGGTAGGATGATCCTCCCTTTAGCTTAACGATCACTTATATCTTATTGTGTACTCGTAATAACGAAAAACAATTTATCTGCACGTTAAAATCCTCCCTGTAGTTAACGGCAAGTTGTAATAATGGTCCTGAGAGTAAAAAACAAATTATTTCTTAAAAATCTGTCGTTTAAAGTCGACGTACAGTATGTTCCTCCATTCGCGTATGAAGTTAACATACACAACACGGATGGTATAAGAAGCTAGGTTGCAATCCGGACTAAAAGCTTGTAATGACTAATTAAATACGTAAATATCTGATATTAAAATTGAAATTATTTTTGAAATGTGTATTAAATTAAATATTTAAGAAACGTACTCATTTACTTCCCAACAGACAGATATCGAGGTTTGATTGTGAAAAATACAGTCTTCGGAAACTATAGCGGTGCCGATCATCTACGAGAAAAATTGTGATATTCGATGTGAATATGAAAACTGTACTCCTTTATGGAAGCGAAACAGCAAGCTAGTGTCTATAAGCAAAATATTGATATTCGATGTGAAATGAAATCCATTCTTTTTTATGGGAGCAACGCCTAAGCTTTTACCAACAGCTGCCTGTGAAATATCCTGTGCATATATCTATATATGGTGGCCGCACAAATGCGTCTCCAATACACACTAGAGGATTGAGCCTACATTGTGGATACTTACAAGTAATATCGTAAAAATGGTTAGAACGCGAACATATTGTCTGTCCTTCGTGGTTGACGAAACTTATTAGACAAGCAAGATGACGTTTGTTGATGAGAAACGAAACTAGGTCCAAAACCTAGCAAAAATAGTAGAAATTTCAATAAAAGACATTATGCACGGCCCTAAAGGCGCAAAAGCTAATAATTTATTTAGCTGGGTTTCCAAGGAGGGGATCTTCCATGACACTTATGGGGGTCTACAACATTTCTGACGAAAGATATCCTCCACGAAAGAGAAGACAACGAAAGACAAAGACTCTTTTCAAAACGTTTGTTGTGAAATTACAATAAAGATCTAAGTCATGCATCAGACTATGTAGAAACAACCTGATATTGGCAATCGGTCTTCTGTCAAGGAACAGTAGATTCAAAGTATGTGAGATTAGAATGAATTTTCTTTAGACAACTTTCTTGCAACCTGTGAGACATTAAAAGGATTCACAGAAGGAAACACCTGGGTATACGACAAATGCTGGGGAGAGAATTTTTCTTAATAACACCTAACAATATTCTGCAGATTGTCCAAGCAAAGGGCTTCGAGTAGATACCCTATTAAATTTGAGAAGTACGAACGTATAATTGCAGTTCTATGCCATTTTTTCACGAAGTACGGTAATAATAATACCCACAATAATAATAATAATGATAATATAACCTCCTTAGTTAGTCTTTTTTCCTAATTAACTCTCTTACTATTGAAATTGCAATGGAAATGGTGTAGTTCTGTAATATAAATAATTTAAATTCCATTGATGTTATTGTTCTCATATAAAAAAAAGATCCCTCATAATATGGAAATATTTAAAATTCTAAAGATTAACTACTGATCGTATTACGTAGAGAGAGAGACTAAGTTTGATTAGACCAGAACTGTTTAAGTTATTCAGACAATGTTTGAAAGATAATTATATGTCGATAAATATGATTCAGAACAACGATGATGAGTCGTCAAGGTCATATAATTTTAATAGTTTCATCGAAATAGAACAACGACCGTGATGCTCTAAGGTGATTAAGAAAGAATGCGTAAATTATTACTCTTTTAAAATACATGATAGAATGAATAGGCCCGAAACTAGAAACTAAACAAGTTTTTATTGCATTAATGAGATATATTCTTGTCTTGTGTATAATTTATTTATTAATTTTTTATTTCCAGTTATTTCTAAACAATTATTCTATTTTTGGCTTATTTATACCCAAAATATATTTGGAACTTCTATTCTAGATTTCAGCTAGCTGGGAGACTGTTTAATTCTGCTGTTTTCGGTTTAATACATACATACATAATTGGTCATTACAACCCTTCAATCAGGATTACGACCTAGTTTCTCACACCACTTATGTTGTGTGTGTTATTTTTATACATGAGTGGCGGGACCTACAGTTTAAAGTCGACTCCGAACGACAATTTTTGAGAAACTTTTCATGGCAATTTTATTTACTCTCAGAGTCATTATTAATAACCCTTCAAATAGGATTACGACCTAACTTCTCACACCACTTATTTTGTGTGTGTTAATTTTATACATGACCTACTGTTTAAAGTCGTTTAAAAAAATAAACGGAATTATACGATGTGGTGAATAAAATCGAAACTCACCATATGGGCGTTATTCGAAATGGTACCGTATTACCACAGATAAATGTTCTGTATATTGTGAATTGGACGGTGTGTGTCCAGAATAAGTAATTATCGCCTTTCTTAACGGAGGCATTTACCGATATGTCTTGTTACCATTGCGTACTGCATTACCAACGGTGTGGTTTGTGTTTGGATTAAGGATAATTAATCTCGATTAGTGAAACACTGAATAAAAGGAAGTACACTCAACGAACGAGTAAGGTAGTGTTGCCATTGTGCCATTCTATTTAAAAGTCTGAAAATTTAAAATTAGAAAACTGCATACAAATAATTAAATTTAAATTATATTTATATTTTATATTTGTTATCCAAAATACTTGCAAAAAAGCTACAAATTATTTCAACTCTTTTAGCGAATTCATCCGATTGAAGAACCCACCACTAATTGAAATATGAACTTTATTTAGATGGTGTACTTATCTATCATATACCGGGTCTTTGAACATTTTGAGCATAAACAATCTGACAACACGGGGCATGTTTGTCGTTTTTATTTCATTTGATCTGGCTACATTTACTTGACCACTTTAATCATACCATGTGTGTGCGAAGGTGTACAAATAGCAAATCCAGGAACCCTATTTTATTTATTTGAATCTGGTAATAACAGTATGATATAATCCAAATATGGCAACCTTACTTTAAATTAAACAACTGGTGGCATTTACAAACATGTTTTTTAAAGCAATTTACTTTGTTTTAAAGCAATTTACTTTCAGTGGTGAATTGGGAATTTATACAAAACAATACAAGCTCAACTTATGAATCTATTTTATAAATGTTTTGTAATGTAATTTTTCGGACACGTTTTTCGTTTTTTTAATTTAATCTAACCCAAGTCATTGCCATTAGTGAACGGCGTCAGTTGAAATTTTCGTTTTATTTTTTTTTAATATGGCATCTCTCCCTCTCTCTGAAATTGACAATTGACAGTTTTTCTGTTGTACTTTTTTGTTGTTTTTCTACATGAATTTTCTGAATGTTTTTTGACAGTTCGTCTAGAGAAAAAGCGAGCGCGAGTTGTTATTCTTTACGTGTGTTTTTGCGCTAATCGTTAAGTGTTTTTTTGTTGTATTATGCTTTATTAGAGGAATTTTGCAGGTGGAAAAAATTAAAGAAACATTGTGTGTTAACAAAAAAAAAGCAAGCAAGTCAAATTAATTGAAAAGGCAAATAAATTCGTAATAAATTTATTTAATATTTTTTTTTATCAACCAAAAGAACAAGTGCAGCACAAAGATTAAAATTTCAAGATAAAGCCGAGTGTGTGAGTGCATTAAAAATAAATTCAAGAACCACAACAGCAAGAACCAAAAACAAAAAAAATTTAAAAGACGGGGCAAAATATAATAAATGAAAAATCGATTAATAATTTTTTGTTCTTTTTGATTTTTAATAATTTAAAGAGTATTTCTAATTGCTGGTTTCACAGTGCTCTTTAAACCCACAACAACGAAAACCTATTGAAATTAATTTTTTGTAAAATTTATTTTTGTATTTTATATTAATTATTAAAAATCTTAAAAATTAGCCATTTAAATTAACTGCTAATTTGTGTATAGTAAAACTCGTTTTTTCGTATATAATTAACAAAACATTAAAACAAAAACTCCCTTCAATATATCAAAAAAATTTAAAGAAAAAATTTATCAAAAAACCCCTAAAAAGAGAAGAGGACCAGCAAAAAAATAAAACAAAAACAAAACATAATCACAACTACAAATACAACTACTAGCAAAGATTTTGAAGTTTACAACAAAAATCAAAAATCATTTGAATTAATAAAAGAGAAGAAAAATAACAGCAAACTCAACTCATCGTGCTATAATAGAGCAATTGGGCAACGGAAAGAAAGAGGAAGAAATAAAAAAAAATTATAATAAAACAGCAGCAGTATAATTTAGAGTCAGCAGCTCTACAAGACCAGACAAAACACCTCTGTTTTTATTTTATCTGTTGTGTTTTTGTTGTTAGAACTCGTTTGTTCAATAGTGTGTGTGTGCGCTAGAGTGTTGAAGAACTATTCGCTGCCGAGTTTATTGTTTTTTTCTTTTGTTCATACATTTTTAAGCAACAATCATCAATACTTAAGTGGAGGTGAGTTTCAAATTATTTTCCGTATGTATGTATGTTTTGTATTTTGGTCGTCCACTGCTGTAAACGGTGTTGCCAAAGTTAGTTTTTTCTTAATTAAACAGAACTACCAGTAATGGAGATGTTTGTATTTAGAAATATTACGGATTTTCAGATTATTTTATTACATGGAGTAGAAGCTTGTTACGATTGCAGCACATCACAATATTTATTTTATTGTTAATTATTTAAAAATAACAATATATATACACGTAATATATTATTTAGTATCTCTAAGACCATAGACGCTGATCCAAAACGGACTGACACTTTACCACTGACACATTTTAACTCCCATTTGGAACAATATTCTCTTTGTTTATACATCAGTCTGGCTGAACTTTTCTACAGGTTAACGCACAGACGACGCTTCAATTTTTAGTTAATATTAGCAAATTAATTGCATTCACTATATTTGTCGAATCTGCTTCACGCAAAAAGCTCTATTCTAAAAGCTAAAGATCGACAGATGGATATAATGCTAGTAACGTTTTCTATGTATATGCCAACTATTATTCATAAATGTATCCAGATCCAAGATATGGACTATTCTGACTAAATCTCTTTTTTTTTTATTTCAATTTAAAATTATCTTTTCTGTATCAAATAATTCTATTTAAAACTTATTTTAAAGTGGTATCTCTCTCGAGAAACTTTGCAAAGTGCCTAAGTTTTATTTATTCATTCAAAAAAGTACACAATGAGCCCTCGGTTTTTAATATGAATTTCAAAGTTAACATTTTAACCGTGGATTGTTTAAAAACAAACAACATGGCAATACTGTTTGATGATTCTCGCTTTTTTTATTTTCTCTATTTACACCGGCATTATTGTCAATTTATATTTTGTTATTGAGTTTGTTATTTTTGCTTTTAAGTTCATAGTTGTTGTTTTTATTATTATGCCATACAACTTAGTTTTTGTCTATTTGTTGTACTGTTTTTATTTTTGTATTTAACATGCAGTAGTTTTTTTATTATTCTTCTTTTGAATGCTTCCAGTTGTATAATGTTGTTGTATTTTTATATATCAATCACAGAGTTGTTTCAAGTTTCATTTTTTTTGTTGTGACTCAAACAAGAACAGTTTTTGTAAAAGTGATGATGATGACCTTTAGGATCACATGTTGTATAAACAAAGTATTTTTTAATCGACAAACTTATTATACTGGGTTAAATGTGTAAAGAGTGACAATTTTAGAGAGTGTTAATCTAAACCAAATGCGAGCATAATAAATGGATGGATGCCATCACGCAATAGCATGAAGTTTTGCTTGGAGATTGACGCTTACTGCTGAGACGGTCAGGTATTTTAAATGACTAATTCTTAAAACTGTGCTTCATCCTTCTACCGAAAAAAAAGAACTGCAGCTGTTTCTAAGTAATGTATTTAGTTTTTTAAACATGATAAATAGATTGGAAAACTGAAGAGATATTTTAAAAATAAAAACAGTAGCGACCTTTCACAGTTCCAGGCAAAACGCCAACCGTTTAGATCAGATATATAACTTGCATAGATTCTTCTCGATGTTCTTATAAAATTATTGCATAAATTTGTTTCTCCGGGAAAATAAATACACTGTTTACTGTCACACAAATTAATATAGTATTTAAAGTCTAAATTCAACATCCATAGCACTATGTTTAAATATTATTAAAAATTCCGCTAATTTAACAACACTTTAGCAGACATGCCCACGCCAAAAACAACCATTAACCACAGCGACAGAAGAGAAGGCATAAAGGCATCAACACTACGGGCTATGTCGAAAATGCGTAGAATTTATTGGTGACTAAATGTTAAACTTCAATTCATTGTCTGCAATTAAAAAGCTAGTAAATAAATAAATAAAAAAAGAAATTGTACAGTATTTAGAACGACAAGTCAAATATCAATCAATTAATTATGCAATTGTTATGGAACAGTATAATCTCGAGTATTAGTCTAATTTGCTGTAATAATCATGTTATTGGTATTTATTTGATTCTAAATTTATTATAACTCTATAGAAGGATTCTTATGTGTCCAAAGAAGTTATTATAATGGCCATTTCAGCTCACTTTCATCATAATATTCACAATGGAGAAAGCAAAAATCTGAAATGAAATACATAGATTTAGTTAAGCAGATGGTTAGACTTTAAAATCTAATCTAACATGTATCATTCCTCTAATAAATAGCGAGCCACTTATTAAATGATCAGGCGCCTACTGCCATGTGCCCTGAAGAGTTTTTTTATTTCATATTTTCCTTTATCTTTCATAGGGTCATAATATGTGCTAGAAGTCCGGCAACATACCTAGACACTAGCTACTATGTTGACTATATGTACAATAACTTTGTAGGAATAGTTCTAGGCGTATCCGAGAGAGCAAGTTATAAAGTTTCATCTTTCTTATTTATCTTTTCCATTTTATCACATCATATAAAATTATTGTTCTCAAAACTAAATTTGTGTTTTTCAAATCATCAGAAATTTTATCTTAATTTATAAATATTTATCTTATTCATAATCTTATTAAAAATTTTGAATAAAATTTTATTCAAGGAAAAACTGATAAATATTTAGTCTATGGGATTTACAATATACACTTGCTTGAATTTATAGAACATTTTATAATACCTATGACTCAAATCTATATTCCAGGCTTTTCTTGTTTTGATCTCATTGATAGTTCATTTAAATTTATTAAAACAAAAACAAATCCTTTATCACTGTTTTATTTTTAGTCAAACAAAATCATCTTATTTTCATTACAATTTCAATAATTTTTTTTTTGTTCTTAATGACAATTTATCTTCTTTATGTTAAATTTAATAAAGATTTTTTACTTAAAAAAAAATAATAACAATAAATAAATGTATGATTCATACTTTCAAGTAGATGAGTGCATTATTGCGAAATTTTATTTAAATTATTTAGCAATACTCTCGTACACATTCTATCCAGAGGAAAAACTGACAAACTGAGTGACAGATTTACAATGTAAACAGATGTCATACTGACGAATGGAAGAATTATTTTCCTCCAGATGTGTAAGATACTGTAAAAAGCAATCAGTAAATTAAAGTGTGAATCAGTATTAAACAACTAAAATATATAATTTTCTATTCGAGATTAGCCTTTGTTTTTGATCATTTTTAAATATAAAATGCAGTATTTTTGTATAAAAGAGGCGTATAGTTAGAATGGCTCCATTCAGGAGCAATTATACCGTTGTGTTTGATGAATTGTTACCAAGGTAATTCCGTTATGGCTCTCTTACCGAGAGTCTGTTTGTTTGGCTTAGAAACTAACTCCTCTCCTACCGACCGCTAGTACGCAAATACTAACTTCTTACTCTTCAATTGTTAGCAATATTGAACCGTTTCATGGGATGCAGTTCATATTAGATGAATCCTGTTTGCGATTCTCCCACAAGTGTTATCGTAAATGGCCCACTTTTCATCATGTCACTTTCTCTATACGCTTCAGAGGCATGTGGATTTGGATTCCAGTACATGATTTTAGTTACTTTTTTTTCATTTTTGCCTTTAATCGCTTTCAACGTAATATACTTAAATATTTATTAATCTATTCCGTTTAATGAATTGTGTACGGTAGTAAGGATTCAATTCCATTAAAGAAAATAATGGATTTATTTTTGCTACACCTTATGTAACTATTATAAATTTAAGGAAACTTTAAAGTTCGCTCAAAAAATATATTTAAATTTTTTTCCTTTGTTAACACTTTTTGTAGGGTAACGAAAAGTAAAATACGCCTTTTCTGTATTAAGCCATTAAAATATTTTTTTGTGGGGCTTAAAACACTCTTTTTTCTACTAAATCCGTTACGCACACATTACGAAATATTGGTTACTCTGTTTATATTATATCGTGTTGTTTTTGAACTTTACTGGAGCGATGAGTTGTTTTTGTTCTTTGTCTATTTATATTAATTTTTCTCCCCATTCTCTTTTTTTTTTTTTGTTTTTGTAGAGTTTTGCACTTAATAGTTTTGCAAATTCTCATTTATTTAAAATGTATTCTTTTTTATTGTTGTTGTTCTTTTTTTTATTATCTTAAAATGATTAAGCAAACATTTGTTTTTATATTCAGTAGTATTTTGTTATTTTTATTGTGTTTCATAAGAGAGTGGTGAGTGAATAAGATGGAGCAAATAAAATATTAAGTTGTGGTAGTGTTCAGTGTTGCCCTTTTAATTTGAAATTTAATGAAACGGACTTTGGTGGATAGAAAATTGTTTGATATTACATTGCGCAAGCTGGAACTCCAATTTCACACAAAGTTTTGGCAGCTTATGCGAAAGTATTTCGTCAGTAGTTGATATCCAATCGGTATCCAAAATAAGTGATAAATTACATGAAGCAATATAATTGGACCATTACTCTTTCATCAAAAGTTTCTTTGGGAAAACCAATAACAACACGAGCTGTCCGGTATGTGGTTTCGTTTTGTTGAAAACCACATATCAACAAAATTAATCCTAAAAATTAAAAGTTAATACTTTTACATGAAGACTTCTTCAGATAAAACAATAATTAATGGCAACACTGCCTTTGTGATCCATCTATGCCATTTATCGTGGTATCACATATTACAATCGTTGTTAAATAGTCGTAGTAAAACACATACACTCTAGTATAGATTTTCATTCCTTCTTTTTTTTTTTGTTCTTCTTTTGTTTCTATTTTTTCTTTTATTTCCATTTTTATTAATATTAATTTATTTATTCAAATGATATTTGTTGTTGTTTTACTATTTGTTATTGTTGCTGTTGTTGTTATTTATTTATTTACTCACTGTATGTGCTTCTACGTTTTTCAGTTGGAATTTCTTCTTTTTGGCGTTTAAGCTCAAAGAGAAAAAAAAAATTCTATTAAATATTTGTTTTTATTTTCTGGTGCCATTTACTTCAAGAAGGTCTATCATTATCGCATCGTATTAAATTTGTCGTCACATTATTGTTGCTATAAATAATAGTAAAAGTTCTTTTTATTTTT
Source organism: Sarcophaga subvicina (assembly GCA_936449025.2). Classification (NCBI taxonomy): domain Eukaryota; kingdom Metazoa; phylum Arthropoda; class Insecta; order Diptera; family Sarcophagidae; genus Sarcophaga; species Sarcophaga subvicina. The sequence goes on along the minus strand of OW388083.2, from coordinate 99,010,764 downwards.
TCTTTATGTCACATTAAATTTATCATTACTTATGCTATCGTATCGCATATTATTCTGTTTATAGTGTTGATGTTTTCACGTGACCTGTACACACACTTCAAAAATTATTTTCGACAGCCAATTTTGTCTGAGTGTTTTGACCGTTACTTTTTTGTTTTTCTTTTAAATTAAGTTCAAGGTTGGTGAATAACTTTAAAATGTCGATTATTTATCGAATACTTGGTGTAAATACAATTGATATGGAAGCACTTAGAAAGTTGAAAGGATAATTGCTTTTCTGTTTCTGTTCCGGCAAGTTTAAAAGTTTCTTTCCCTAGAGTGGAATTACTCCTTCAATTCATTATCTTTCACTGAAACCGTTTAATACGTACATAATTGATCATTACAACCCTTCAGTCGGGATTACGACCTAGTTTCTCATACCACTTATGTTGTGTGTGTTAATTTCTATACATGAGTGGTGGGACCTACAGTTAAAAATCGACTCCGAACGACAGATTTTTGAGAAACTTTTCATGGCAAATTTTATTTACTCTCAGAGTTTATGCCAGAAATCTGCTGAGAGGAAGTCGCCGAAGAAATACTTTTTGTATTTTGTTTGATGTCTGGCCTGGGGCTCGAAACCTGGCTTTACGTCTAATAAGCAAACACACTACCTACTAGACTACGGCGACTTCAAAGACTTTTTAATATGAATTTTATTTTATGCAAAAATAATGACTCGTTTTACTACACCCTATTTATGTATGTATTATAACGCATTTATGTACAGATTTCATATGAGTAACATATTTTACTTTCAAGTGTTTTTTTTTTGTCTAATAAAATGTTTGTTGTCAAGTGTACATACACTGACATTAAATCAAGTATCAATCAAATTCCAATTGTTTTTGTAATTCATACAATTACTCATGAATTGAAAATAAATCAGTATATATTTGTTTAACGCTTTTTAAATAGATACTCATAGTAATCTCAGTCACTATTTCAAATGATGTGTCATGCATAGTATTTTCTATTTACTTATCTATCGATTTTAAAATACGTAATAGAGTTCTCCGTTTTGTATAAATAATTTCTATTTGGATTTATTAACATTCAAAATATCAATTGAATTTCGATTTTAATTTAATTGTAGACAACAGAAACACACCTAAGAAATGTTTAAGCATTTTATTTAAATTATAAACAAATCATTTTCAATAACAAGAATAAACACAGGGCAACCAAAAAAGCATACACAATTTATGGACTCATTCTTGTCTGGTAGTATATTCATCCCACACGCTCGCTTAAATTCTTTTTAGAACATCCTTTCTAATATTGTTCCAACAATTTTTTTAATTCAAGTATTGCATTTATAAAACATAATGGAATTGTACAAATAAGTTTGAATATTTTTCCATAATTCTGGGTGTTTAATTTTTATTGGTATTCTATACAAACTATACATAGGTTAGGTTAGGTTAGGTAGTGTTCAGCAAATTACTATCCATTTTAGCATGTTCACTAGGAGGCCTTATGATCTAGTTTGATAACCTGATCTATATATTTCTGTAATCTAGTCCCATGTATATTATCTTTTAAATCCAAGCTGATAATTACTATCAGTTTTGGCAGTGAAACTGTTCTTGAAAACTACGAATCTAATATGCCGTATAGATTTTTCTACTACGTCATTCACACAGCTGCTACAATAGTCGTAATATAGGTAGCTTATACACTTACACATACGGCCAATCACTATTTCAGTAATGACACTGGTGCCTAATTGAATACCTATCTTGTGCTCTAACCTGAGTACTAGGTCTTCCTTTCTTCTACCCCTGGGACATAGAATTCTCGATTCCTCGTTCCATTTGTTCTAATACCTACTTATCTATAAAATTCAGTTTCGAGTCAGTGGACTTAATACATTCTCTTGAATAAGAAACTGTTCTTAAAATGAACCTACATCAGAAAGCATCATCGGTGCATAACTTTAAGATAAAACTCCTCTCATATTGTACAATTACAAGCTACACCACGCTAATTGGATAAAATATTGTGGCAATAGCTTGACATATCTCTCAGATTCTGATAGAACTCCCTTATGTAAATCCATATAAACTTTGAAGCCAATCATGGTTAGTTTGGGTTTCAGGAAGTATGCTGTCATAATGGGAAGTAGAGTTTTACTCGGATGTTGTTGAAAACGTCCTAGCGAAAAGGAAGAAAAATAATAGTGAAAGAAGAAAGAGATATAGATGAAGAATAGTGAAAGAACTAAAGATAAAGCGAATAGATCATGCGAGACAAAAATCCAAGAGAAAACGAATCTGCTACGAAAAAATTAATGAGCACCTCACATCCAGCTTAATGCCAGGGTTTTCAACCTCATCCTACTAAAGCTTGGACAGAGTAGATGTTGTATAGTTACCAATTGCTTTCCCTCGCAGCACATTTCAGATCTTTGGTAGTGACCTAACCTCACAATGCTACTTAAGAAACTCAGTTCGCTGGATTTATTCCGAATTAGCAGGATAATAGCCATCACTCTTCTGTGCCGGATTCAACTGTTCGGTATGTCTTCGATTTGTCTGAAGAAACTCGAAAGAAAATTATGTTTTAGAACTTCTTTCCATACTAGATTTTAGAAGTAAAGTTCATAAATAACTTGTAGTACTTTTTCCTATTAGAAAAGTACTTTTGCATACCTATTGTTGTTTTAAAAATTTCTTAAATTTATATTATCTTTATTGTTTCTACTAAATATATCAAAATATTTGTATTTCATTTAAAATACATATAAAAAAAGAAGAGAATAACATAAAATAAAACAAAACAGAAATATTTTAAATTTTAATTTGTATTATAATAATACTGTACGTACGTATTTAAGTATCATTTACGTAGGTTTCTTTATCAGTATCAGTCCAGAAATTAACTTTATAGGTGTTGTATGTTTAAAAATTGTATTTTATTTTGCTGCTGCTGTCGTTGCTGCTTATATATTTTTTGTTTGTTTTAGTCATGATATCAAATTTTATTAACTAAATAAGGTGCAGACAACTTTAAAGTTGATTTGGTTTTTAAAACTAAAACTTGACATTTTTGTTCTCATTTTCGCTGATTGTGAGAATATAATTGAAAATTCTATTGCTGGTTAATTTAATTAGTAAAATTAATAGAAATTTGTAAAATTCAATAACAAATCATAAAATGAGTTGAACATGGCAATCAAATTTTATGTTGGGGAATTGAAGATTTATTGTTGTGCTACAAACAAAATATTACAGGTATTAGCAAGTACTATAATGTGCTTAAAAAGCTTTATAAACGCATATGTATATTTGTACAATAAATGTAATTAAAGAAAATATGAGTTGTGCTAGATTTGTGATAAATTGGCTTCTGATAAGATTAACTGCTTGAAAACAGGATTTATAACCATTATTATACCCTATGCAGCCCTATCTGGATATTTAGGCCTTATGCAGACACCTATCGAGCATCGTAATTGCGTTAATCTGATGGTATAGTTAGATGAAGTTAGGACGGTTGACAAAAACGTTAGGACGGAGACCAGAAACGATCTGTTATGGTTAACTTCAGAAATGTTGATCAAACCAAACAAACAAATAATGAAAGTAATAAGCAATAGTATACTAAGGAACAACGTAAAATTCTAAAATAGTATAGGTTGGCTTATTAGACGTAAAGCCAGGGTTCGAACCCCAGGCCAGACATCAAAACAAAATACAAAAAGTATTTCTGCGGCGACTTCCTCTCAGCAGATTTCTGGCAAAAACTCTGGGAGTAAATAAAATTGCCATGAAAAGTTTCTGAAAAATCTGTCGTTCGGAGTCGAATTTAAACTGCAGGTCCGATCACTCATGTATAAAATTAACATACACAACACAAATGGTATGAAGAGCTAGGTCGTAACTCTGACTGAAGGGTTGTAATGACCAATTATGTATGTATGTATATATGTATGTATGTATATATGTATGTATGTATATATTTATGTATGTATAGGAAAAACACCTTAGTATAGTTTATTACGAAATCAGAAAATTTGTTCGTGCGTCCAGTTTTGTTGCGTCTGCCTAGCTGGCCGTTTTCGAAATTGTCCATCCGGCGATGATGGAATGGCTTTAAAAAAGCTGACAAAGTAAAAAATTCTTTGGAGAGTTCACTGGTTAAGCTACTCCTGGTCATTTTAAACGCTCTACAACTACCTAGAATATCGTTATGTCCTGGTACGCATGTTACTAATCTCATACAATTCCACTATCTCACTGAGACCGGTATGTACACACTTTTTAATGCAAATTACATCAAAGCCCATGCTCTTATACTACAAGCATTTCGATTTAAAAATAATATTTATTACAGATAAATTTTAAATGTAAAAATTTAATAAAAATAAATCTTGATGTAATTCAATAATTCTAACAAATTTAGTCTCATTCATCGCAAATAAAACCGCAATATCTTTAATAAGAATGATTACTTAAAGATAATCGTAATTTTTAAATCTTGTGTCATCATAATGTTATAGTATGGAATATATTTTTATAAATTGAGGTTAGGTATACGGAATTTAAGTTGAAAATTATATTTAAGACATCACTAACGCATCATATATACCCTAACAACCGCTCATCTTGTTTAGTAAGGTTAGTTTTTAAAAATTTTCGAAGATTTAAATAAAAATCTCAGAATCGCGTTAATTATACGCTTTTAAACGTTATTCAATATAAGTGTTGCCTAAGGCCACGCCATAGAAGGTCCATCCGTGCGCTTCAATTTGCCATACGTTATTAAAGTATTTCACCAATTTTAGCTGTAATGCAGTCTTCAAGGACATGTCAACCAACCCTAATTTTTCCATTTGTGACATAAGAAAGAAACTGTGAAAGAATAGCAATCATTCCACTACACTTTGCTCCTCTGGCTGCTCTTCACAGCAGATTTGCAAATTCTGTTTGTTGGCATACCCGTTAAGCCGAAAATGGGTTTCGTAGCTGAAAACAAATTTTCTCTAGAAACACGTTTTGATGATGGTAAATAGGTAGGTAGAGGTGGCTGCCCATCCAAGAGAATCGGATGGACACTCTTAGGCCAAGTAGGGCTCATTGTGTTATCATAGTTTTCCGCTATATCCTAGTCTCGAAACCACTCGGAGCTCCTGATGCAGCGATTTAAACTGCCCTCTAGATCATCCATATAGTAAGCACCTTAGTACTTCTTTCTACTCTGATGATTTATTAATCTATTGTATGTGGGAAACCTTACTTAACATTTTTAGCAATGTCACATGTCACGAAGTTTTTTATGTACTGAAAAAATGCATACTGAAAATCCAGAGGAAAATATACATACGAATACCAGTTGTTCCAAAATATATAATTTTCTTGTGTTTTAAAATTATTCAAAAAAAAGTTCGAATGAAATCCCTATGGGTCAAGTCGGATTAGTAATTTGCTAAAAAAAAATTAATTTTTCTTTTTTAAATAAATTTTTTTATAATTTTTAATTCCATCGACCTAAAAATAATGACAGATATAGTACAAATAGATCCGTATCGTGTTATCCTGAGCTGCTATTTAAGTTTCGTGTATAGCACTACGAAAAAGCATTGGTTGTTGTCTTTGCTATCCAATTTATCATCACATGTAGGTGTTGTATTGCTATTCATGTTGTTGTATTGCTATTCATTATTTAAGGTATTACAAATGTAAATGTACTACAATTAAAGCTTTATTTATTTTTTCCATGAGTGTACTTGTGTATAGCTATGATATTGAATTACAGTTTGTCATTGAGTAGTAAAGAATAATAAAATAAATATTGTATTATGAATGTAAAGAATTATGAATTAAAATTATTATCTTTCTTATACTATACGTATGTATATAGAGCTACACATACTTGAGATTTATTTACAATCGTACATACATATTGTGTTTATATTATAACACAACTAAACTACACTCATCTACTCTACTCATCTAATCTATACTGGCAACAGGCAATTATTTAATTGTTTATTATGCACCATAGGTTGAGTATTAGAAAAATAACTACAATAATAATAAAATAGTAAGAAGAAAAGAACAAAAAAAAAAAACAAGAATATAAAATAATAATAGTGTTACACAAATACACATTCTATACTCTCTATTGTACTTGGAATACAAATTTTATTTTTATTTGATTTGATTTGATTTTTCAATTGTAATTGAAGATAAAATTAAACATCTATCTCTTCATCTTACACATATACTACAGATCAAAGTATTTCTTTCACATTTACACGTTTTTTACTAAGATTCAAGTAAAAAGGAAGAGGAAATGAATGGAAATTATTATGGCGTTATACGATTAACGTTCTGTACTATACAATTGTCATTGCTATTAATATTTAAATATTGTTTTGTTTATGGCATAAAAAAGTAATTCAAAAAATACAATTTTGTATTTAATATACGCATAAAAAAACTATTTTGCATTTGTCGTTCAAATTCCGCTCATCTCTTATATTTTTTATGCAATTTTTTCTGTTGGTTTTTTATTTCATAAGTTTTTAATAAATATAAACTTGAAATACTATAGGCTTTTATTGTATTATTCTATTGAACATTGAACCAATTAATTTAATATATTATACTCTAACAAAAGATTTTATTTTGAACTTACTTAGTTTGACAAATTAAGTTTTAATCTAATTTCTTAAATTTTGTTTTAAATGCAGATGCTTTTAACAATTAATTTCCAATAAAACCGCAGAGTATTTTTGTAAAATTTAATTCGAATAATTTTTCTAAAGGTTTTCACTATGGCGTTATAACTCGTTATGAGTTCTTGACTGCTCTACTATTCTCCTCCATAATTCTCTGTTGTCGTCCTTTTGGCTGTCTTCTTCGTCTAGAGCATGTTATTATAATATAATATCTCCTTTCTTATATCCTCCCTTTCCTACCTCATCTCCTTTTCCAATTTCCCTATCTCCTTTACTATCCTCTCTCTCTTTCTTCTAGGACGAATTCGCAATGGGTCATTTTGAACTCTGAGTATTGCGCTTGGCCCAATGACAAGTACACGTCTTCCGACCTAACCTAACCTAACCCATAATATCACTTTATGCACACTGTTGTTATAGATATGCGCAACGTGTTCTGTCTATATTAGCCGCTGGGCTTTTATGAATGGCAATATACTGCCTTTCGTAAAGTTCCAGTCCCTTAAGTCATAGTCATCATTATTGCCACATGGAGTTGGTCATTTGATGTCCTTGTCCACTAACAATACTTTTATATGTAATTAATTTGCACGATTAAGGGATTAACTTTAATGAAAACACAGTCTTCTGCTCAAATACCATCTTATATGCCGTTACATCGCCGTAGTCTAGTAGGTAGTGTGTTGGCTTATTAGACGTAAAGCCAGGGTTCGAGCCCCAGGCCAAACATCAAAACAAAATACAAAAAGTATTTCTTCGGCGACTTTCTCTCAGCAGATTTCTGGCAAAAACTCTGAGAGTAAATAAAAATTGCCATGAAAAGTTTCTCAAAAATCTATGGTTCGGAGTCGACTTTAAACTGTAGGTCCCGCCGCTCATGTATAAAACTAACACACACAACATAAGTGGTGTGAGAAACTAGGTCGTAATCCTGACTGGAGGGTTGTAATGACCAATTATGTATGTATGTATGCCGTTATCAGTCTTTAAAAGGGAACCCAAATAAATAAAACTTATACACCCTGTATAGATAGACTATATTATCCATCTGTTCTTGTAAAAATGAACGTCATGAATTTAATTTTTTCTTCATTCATGAAAAGACCCACAGCCTTTGCAGAGTCTGTAATATTTGTAATTCGTTCTCAACACAACTGCAATGTTATCGTCATAGGCTATGGTAAGGCTACATCTGCTCATTAACTTGTCCAATCTTATTTAGTCCTTGGTTAGTACAGCAACTGATAGAATATTGCCATTGAAAGAAAGTATCCTTGTTTCACTCGTCTCTTTTCATGAAAGGCTGTGGTTTCCTTTTGTTTCAAGGCTTTCAAGGTTTCACATCTAAGAAGTCGAACAAAAATAATTTTAAATCTGAATTAATAATGATTTTTTTTTTTGTTAAAGAATAAAATAAATGCAACAAATTGGCCTCTTAAAATTTGTTGACATGTCATAACTTTTTTGTGGCGTTTTAATTCTACATAAAAAAACAACTGCCAATTAAACAAATAAATAACCCGAATTCGTTTAAAACACTTTTTTAGATTTTATTTTTATAAAGAATTTACGCCCACAAAAATGCCGCCACTTTGTCTACGAAATTTCGGCCTCACTTTTCAACAAAATACAAATTTCAAAGTAAATTTCAAAAGAAAAATTCAAAGTAAATTTTCGAAGTATGTATGTATTCTCCTAGATTCCAATTTACCTTAATTTGTTAGCATTTTATAAATATCTCATGATTTTATTTTAATTTCTAATTAAAATCTAATGTAATTCTATTAATACAATGACTCACATTATTACTCTTAAAAACAAAGCGAAACAGAAAAAAATTATGTGTGATCACAATTTTTATTTAATGCGTAGCATCACAGGAATATTACCAAGTATTTGAGATGAATTTTTTTTTTATTATTATTATTTTCATTTTTATTGTGGTGCAGTGTAGTCTAGTGTAATATGCGTGTGTGTAATTCTTTGTTTCATTTCAAATTAAAAATAAAGAAGAAAAAAAGTATTTTTCACAAAAAAAAAATATTCTTATTATTTTTGCATCTATTTTTGAAACTAAAGACAGACAGACAGACATATATGCACAGGAATTTCACAAAATGATTACGGGAAATTAAAAAACAAAAAAAAATAGAAATTTATGCACGCAATTCTAAATTAAAAGTGAAAATTTATAGGGTAAACGCATATAAGGTGTTATTTTCAAATCATATTCAAACGAAAGTATGACTCTTTTAACACAGTTGTACACTTTACAATGAGATGGAATGGATGGAGGGTATGTATGATTGCAAATGAACAATAACATGTGGTTTAGCTAGGAAAGTACGTGTTTCTAGTAGGGCTATTAAATGCCTTAGGAATTGTATGGCACAAGTCTGCGGTTTCTTACTGTGAATCACACTGCCAGCTATACAACACAGGAGGGATTCTTTACAACATCTTTCCAAATTTCTGTCCTTTCATATACATGAAGTCGCTGTGGTCTAGTAGGTAGTATGTTGGCTTATTAGACGTTAAGCCAGGGTTCGAACCCCAGGCCAGACATCAAAACAAAATACAAAAAAAAAAAGTATTTCTTCAGCGACTTCCTCAGCAGATTTCTGGCAAAAACTCTGAGAGTAAATAAAATTTGACATGAAAAGTTTCTCAAAAATCTGTCGTTCGGAGTCGACTTTAAACTGTAGGTCCCACCACTCATGTATAAAAATTAACACACACAACATAAGTGGTATGAGTGAAAAACTAGGTCGTAATACTGACATATACATACAATGTCTTTCGTGTTAATGGAATTTGAATTCAGGCCTCTTGAGCCTGAATCCTGAGTAGTCAGGATTACGTACTAGCTTCTCACCTCGCCACCTATGTTGTATTTCTTAGTGTTATCCATTAGTGACAGGATCTAAATCGGTCGAAATTAATTATTCTTGCTACAGCAATACCGGGAGGAAGCTGTCGAAAGAAAAAATTGTTTTTTTTTCTATTTTAAGATGCTCAACTGCGAGTTCGGTGTTCTCATCTAGTAGGCCACTACTCACTAGTCTATGGCATTTATAGGATTTGAATCCAGGCCTCTTGAGCCGTATTATATGCTTACATTACTGGCTATTATAGCCCTTTAATCAGAATTACGCAATAACCATCATCCACATTGTGTTCATTCATTAGTGGCAAGACCTTCAACTACAACATCTACTTCGATCAAAATGAATTGCTTTCTCAACTTTTGCTACAGCAATACTGAGAGGAGCCTGTCTAAGCAAAAAATTCAAAATTTTTTCTATTTCAAGTTATCTATCTTCTCGTCTAGTTAGTTAATCTAAACTGCAGCTAGCTATTGAAATGCAACTTGTTTTGTGGTCAAATTAGTATATGATTCATAAAAGTGAGGGGATCCTGATTTTAAAAATACACACATTATTGGACGTTACAACCCTTTAGTCACGATTACAACCTAGCTTCTAACACCACCTATGGTATGAGTGTTAATTTTGTCCATGGGTGGTGGGATCTGCAGTTTTAAGTTGATTTCAAACGATACATTTTTTGAGAAGCTTTTCACGGTAATTTTACTTACTCTCAGAGTTTTTGCAAGAAGACTGCTGAGAGGAAATCGCCTAAGAAATATTTTTCATAAGCGTTGAAACTCGGACTCCCATCTATTAAGCCAGCACACTTAGTATATTCAGTATTACAGCCTAAAAATAATTTTAAGAAGAAACTTGTTGTAACCAACGTCAATTTATTACATAAGTCAACATTTTCTAAACATACCTCTCAAGTGGTTAATTGAAATAACTCAGTTCTCTGATTACAAATTGTCTGTCTATTCAATTGATTTTCAATTTGTCAATTTGTTATTGTGATTGTTCTTTTACATTTTACTTAAACTGAAATTGTTTTTCTACATTTAAAAAAAAAATTATTAATATTCTTTAAAAATTGTTTTGTTTTGTTTATATGTATATGTAACCATACATATGTACATATGTATGTAAATTGAATGATTTCGCAGTAAGTTTCTAAAATCAAAGTGTATGTTTTGTAATAAATTTCAAATAAATGATAATAATTTTAACAATTTCATACATACATATGTAGATATAAAAAACATATGTACATACATATGTATGTACATACAATATGCCAAAATTTGAAGTATTGTTTTGTGTTGTTGTCGTTGTTGGTTTTTCAAATTCTATTTATTAAATTTCTTTCGCCTCGTTTCATTGATAAGAAATTTAATTAAAAAAAAACAAGAAAAAAAAATTGATTAAGACCACCTTTACGCGATCACCTTTAGCAAATAAAAAGTTTATAATAAAATAATTTATATTTCAACATTTCTTTTCTTTTTTTTTGTATTTGCAGTCCCCCCATACCAACCAAAAAAAAAACGTAATAAAATAGAAATTAAATCATAAATATGGGTCAAACACTCTCTGAACCGGTAACATCTAAGGAATCTGCCTATTGTCAAAATGAATTGTATCGAGTGGGTTCCAGCTGCATGCAAGGATGGCGCATTAATATGGAAGATTCACACACACATATTCTCTCATTGCCCGATGATCCGGGTACAGCATTTTTTGCCGTCTACGATGGTCATGGCGGTGCCACAGTTGCTCAATATGCTGGCAAACATCTACACAAATTCATTTTAAAAAGACCTGAGTATAAAGATAATATCGAGGAGGCTTTAAAACAGGTATCGCACAGTAGTAACACACACCAGCTATATGTAAATATATTTGCTTTCGAATTAAATTTAATATTTTTGTGTCTTTTGTATGGTGTATCGTCGTAGGCTTTTTTGGATATTGACTATGAAATGTTGTATAATGAATCGTGGGGTGAACAAATGGCTGGTTCCACAGCTATTGTAGTCTTAATTAAGGAAGAACGCTTATACTGTGCCAATGCTGGTGACTCACGTGCCGTGGCCTGTGTTAATGGCGAGGTAATGACTTTATCCATGGATCATAAACCAAATAATGAAGCCGAGTCGAAACGCATCAATGAGGGTGGTGGCTGGGTTGAATTTAATCGCGTCAATGGCAATTTGGCATTGTCACGTGCTTTAGGTGATTTTGTTTTTAAGCGCAATGAAAATAAAAAGCCCGAGGAACAAATTGTAACAGGTATGTAACGCTAATTAAGAAATATTGAAATTTTTTTAAATGATCAGAATGATCGATTTATTCTATTTGGCATTTGGTTAATGTTCTAATTGCTTTTTGGAACTCCTCTGATTCATTTCCACACATTATTCGATATAAGATGCGTAGATTATTTTACTTTTTACACTTTTTAAACTAAGCTCGATATATCGTATATAGTATAGGCAGAAAAGAGAAGTAAGGCTAGTGAAAATATTTAATTTATTTCCATCGCTAGTAAGACAACCAAGAAAGGCAATTAAACTAAAACAAATTTTCCTTAAAATATATGTATATTCTTTGGATAGGCGCTATAAGAACAGAATGGAATAGTTATCGAAATGTCCGCGAATAGTATAAAACATATTTTCTTTGATACACTATTAACTATTTGATTTATATCTGCTCTGCAGAAATGACTTGTTTACGAGATCTATTAATAGGAATAGTGTTGCACCAGACTCCTCAAGAGATGGATAAAAGAAGTCGTGCTTCTCCAAATTTTTTCGGATTATTCAATTATTATTTTTGTTCCGTTTTCCAAGCAAAAAATTACGTCATGCAAAGGAGAGCCGATATGACTTTGCCTTACATGCAATGGAAATCGATATTTTTGTGGATTGTCTTGCAAAGGTCAAGGCTTTGTAAGCTTTCAGCACAAGTTCAAAGACTATATACAACCGGTTTCGGTTACTTATTGTGTTTAGAGAATCGTAAGATGGCAACGAAAGGCACTTCTTGTTGTTTCTATAAAAGATCATCGTCTGAAAACATGTGAACCTTAGCATTGTATTGAATATACTTCAAACCTCGAATATCCTAATCAATCATCTAAGAATTTCTGGCTGGCTCTATGCTAATGATGAAATACGAACAAGGGAACAGGAGAGAACTTTATAAGGATATAACAAAGCCTACCCATCTATCATAACCGATATTTACAAGAGTTCAGTAACAAAATTTCTCAGTCCTATTGAACATTTGCTATTTCAGTAACGATAAAGGATAGGACGCTGTACGACAAAGGTCATAAAAGTTATAGAAGTGGATAACATACTATTATTAATCAGAGGCTTCGTACCTCCTTTCTGAAAATGAATAGAAAAACTTCAAAATTAATAAAAAAAAAATGGTATTAAAGCACCATCTGCTTTATAATGGAGACTCTGTTCCTTTTTCTGCCTATTATGGATTGAAATGTGAAAATAAAATAACGAAATAGTGTTCATTTTTCGAGTATTGCAAAGTATGTAAATGTCATATTGGATTATCATTTCCAGAGCAATAAGGCTTTCGGATTTTACATGCCGTACTTCATCTAAGAGGCAATAGGTGGGTTAGAGACCAATAGGTAACACGGAGTTTATCTTCCGTTGTTCCTACAATGAGGGCTGCTGTTTACTTCTGTCTCAAATTGTCTTCTCCATGTATAACCTTTTGCTGTTACCTTGCAGGGTCCAGTCCATAGCATTTCTAGTGGAATTTGCGCCAATTTAAATCGGATTTTTTACTTTAAAATCTAATTTTATATTTTGGAGTACAAAAACAAAACATAAGTAAAAAAAAACAAGAAAATAAAAACTAAACATCATAGATTTTATTCATAACATGCCCCAAACTCAATTTGTTTTTCTCACCTCTTTTGTTTTGCACGTTTATGTTTTTTTAATACTTCATAAATAAACCGTAATAACCTTCTCTATAGTATTTTAATTTATAATAAACTTTTAAGAATATAAAACACCCCCAACCAAAAAATAAGAAAAGAACTACCGGCATATTTTATCACTCTTTCAAAACCATTCATAACGATTTAAATACACTTTGAATTTGTGTTGTTCTTGTTTTTTTGCACCTGTATATTATACACTCGAGTTCTCTTCCAGCACTTTTTTCCTTCCTTTTTTTATTTTATTATTTTTGTAATTTTGTTATTGTTTTTATTTTATTTTTTTCTCTTAATTTTTTCAAACAAACAAAAGTACAAAAGAAAATATTACGTTCAATTTAAAGACGCCCACGTATTAAAATACAACAATAAAGAATGATCATCGAGCATGTTCTTACACAATCGTAGGTTATTGTAGGTGATTTTTTTCTTAAAATAATAATTATATGGAGAAGTGGTAGAGGAGGAACAATTGCATACAATGTTATAAACATTTTTTTGTTTTAGGAAATGAACTGCTCGATCGGAAGCTTATTAAACTAAAATATTAAAAAGAAATATGCTCAAGGTTACGTTATATTGTTATCCTGTATCCTTTTCAAAGTCTCACAAATTCCTGTTTTTTTGTTTCCTATTAAGTACACACTTGTAGAGTCTGCTAAAATCTTGGATTCTGTTACAGATTAAATATTTCTTTATATTTTAAATAATTCAAATAAGAAGTTTACTTGGCAATGACGTCATTTTAGAATTAATGTTACATTTTTCATAATTCCTATAGGGTCTACTTATCATCAATTTAGCGTCATATTTCCTTTAATAATAATAATATTGAAATATTTGTTTACAAAGTATACATACATACTTACAGACATACATATATGTAAACTAACAAAAATTCCTTTTTATAATTTTTTTTTTTTCTCATTTTATAGCCTACCCAGACGTTGAGACACGCAAAATTGACGGAGACTGGGAATTTTTAGTTTTAGCTTGTGATGGCATCTGGGATGTTATGAGCAATAAAGAAGTGATTGATTTTTGTCGAACACGTATCGGTCAGGGTATGTATCCGGAAGAAATATGCGAAGAACTGATGAATCATTGTCTGGCACCTGACTGTCAAATGGGTGGTTTGGGTGGTGACAATATGACCGTCGTTTTAGTATGTTTTCTACATAATAAACCCTATGCGGATGTAGTGCAACGATGTGCCACTTCAACAGCCACAGCGAATACGAACAGTTCATCATTGCCGGCAACACAGACCTCAGCAGAATCATCGCCCGTTGATGAAGAGGAGCAAATAGATCTAAAATAACGGCATCATATGTCCGCCGTCACACCAGTACTCACTTTGATCTAAAACAAATGAATTGCAAAATAAATCAGAGCGAGGAGGAGGGGAGAGAGAGAGTGAAAGAGGAATAAAAAGAAAAAAAAAGAAAGAAAGAAAAGAAAAACAACAAAATATCTTCTTTTTTAAGATGAAGTTTATTTTTCTTTTTTTTTATATTTTGTCGTTAGTTTTTAAATAAATTTTTCCTGTTTATATATATATATATCATAATATACCTCCAAATATCGTTATTCATATAGTTTATTTTTTAATATATGTATATGTATGTAATTTTTTTTGTCTTTATTTTTTTTTTTTTTTGTAATCATTTCCTTTGCGCAAGCCTTTTTAAACAAATAATACTTGTTACTTAAAAAACAAACAAACAAACAAAACAAAACAACAAAAACTAGTGTGTTCCTTTATATTTGAATTGTTCTATTTCTTTATGTTAAATTAATTGATCACAATTTGCCTGTATTTTTGAAGAAAATTGTTTATCATTTCTTTTTTTTTTTTTAAATTTTTCTTTTCTTTGGTAATTATAATTGGATTTTAATTTGTGAAAGAAATTGTCTCTTATTTTTTGATTTTTTATTTGTAACTGCAGTTTAAAATTTAAATATGGTTTTGGTCATTCTTTTTTATGTAGGAAATTAAAAAACAAAACAAAACACTCTATAAATATATTTAAATTTATGTTTAAGTTTTACAAAATTTGTTAAAATTAAATTGTTAAATTTTTATTTTTAACAAACAAACAAACAACCATCATAGAAAACCAAATGAAAAATTCCTTTGTATTAATGCCTAGAATGTGTCAAGTCAAAACTAAAAATTGAAACAAATTTTTTTTTATATAATAATTAAAACAAACCTAAACAAATTTTTAATAAGGAATAAATTATTTAGTTGAAATTAACAACAACATCAACAACAACAAAATAAACTATATTATAATTTTATTTCTTAAGAAATTTAACAATAAATGAAATTATTTTAATAATCACAATTCAACTAAATACGTTTGAATACATACAATACCATGCAAAATAATAGCTGTAAAGAAAGATATGCTTTTAAATACTTTATGAAAACTATTAATTTCGATGTGTTTTTGGTGTACACATTTAATTTAAAATGCAAGTAGAAAAAAGAAAATTCAAAAATCTTAAAAATTTTAGAAAATAAAGAAGAATTTTTTTTAATTTTTATAAAAAAATTAATATGAATATTGTGTGAAATATTCAATAAGAAACACTAGCTTTGTGATCTTCGAAAACATTTAATTTTAGTCAATGATTTGATAACAATTTCCAATATGCCTATAAACATATTGCATAAGGCATTCAGAACTACAATGAAAAACGACTCCAAACATCTCATTAAACATGGCATGGACTTTATGGACCATTATATTAAATGCTGGATCAATAACAGTACTCTTATAGAAATTTAATCATTTTTTCAATGTCTTCTACGTGGGAATAAACCGTACAAGTATTTATTCTAAACGAACATCAAGATTTCCAACAAACTTGTAGAATATTTTCTTTGCTTTGACTTTTTTTATCATTATTTCACGGATTTCAATTTCACATTCTTATATTTATTTTTATTCCTTAACACATAAATACTTTAAAGAAATCAATGTGTTGGTAAAATACATATTCCTTAACTGCTATTTTTGATACTATGTTACTCAGTACTTTTACGGCTTACTAGAACAACGCAAACAGATTTTGTAAATTGAGGCAACGAACTGCTATTATTTTACATGG
The DNA here is from genome assembly GCA_936449025.2 of Sarcophaga subvicina. Classification (NCBI taxonomy): domain Eukaryota; kingdom Metazoa; phylum Arthropoda; class Insecta; order Diptera; family Sarcophagidae; genus Sarcophaga; species Sarcophaga subvicina. The sequence goes on along the minus strand of OW388083.2, from coordinate 98,994,065 downwards.
CATTGTACAATCACACAAATTTATTTAAATTTTTTTAAAAGAATTATTTAAGCTTTCAAAGTATTTGTGGATGGAAGGAAATAAGGAGTATTCCGATTCGAAATAATTTTAAAATTTATAAAAAAAGAAAAAGTTGGTTGCAATAAAAATATATTCTTTCATTTGTGTAGTTAGCTTGATTCCATTCGGTTCGAATGTACATAGTTTTGTTTGATACTTTGTTGCCATTTTCGAGATATTCCATAATCTCTCAGACAACTACCGCATTCTGTATTTCACAAACGAAATTATTCGGCTTAGTAACGTAGTATGTTGTTCGATTTATAATTTTAATGCACAAGAGTCCCTTAATCAAAGCCCAGCGCTTTTGCCTACTCACTATCGGTTTATAAGAACAGGCATTGTACTGATGGTACATAAATCCGAGTCTGCTTAGGTGCTTCACTAAAGCAGGGCTATTTGATCACAGTTGATTTTCGCCAGACATTGTCGTCCACTTCAGAAATGCGTTGATATTTTGCATTAACTCGTATGCGACCCAAACATCAAATATTTTTATGTGCGTGCAGTATTTACTTCGTGGTTTGGACAATCAAGGCATTGCTTGCATGATTTCCAGACTCGAAGATTTTCAATATTTTGTCCACATTTTTAATAATCTGCCATTTAGATTAAATTTTATAGAAAATTACTGAAAAGAAACTTGGAAATAATCACGTATAGTATAGAAAGAACCAGATTACTAAACAATTTTTTTTTCTATACATAAAATTGTTCCATCCACAAATATAACGAATTCGAATTAATAATAAAAAAATAAATTCTAATGCATAAATTTAATTGTAGGCTCTTTAGAAAAATTTTGTTTTATAACTTATGTAGATACTGTTTGGCCTTAAGGACAAAAAATCGTTTCTAAAATATATACAAACAATACATCTCTTTATTATTTTATTTTCCTGAATCAAAAACAAGCGTGTATGCAGTATCATATTTTTATACCCTTAATCAAAAGAAAACATTATAATAAATAAAACGTAAGACAGTTTTTTAATAAATGTATAGAAGAAAAAAAGCTTTAAATAACAAAAAAGAAGAAAAAAATATGATAAATATTAAAAAACGAAACGATATTGCGTCTTTTATTTTAGTAATAAATTTATTAATAATAATATAAAAAATCATTCAAACTGACTTGCAAACTGAAATGAAATGAATAAAAACAAAACTTTTCTCACTTATCTCCTGCATATTTTTTATTGGACCAATATGATCATTACTAAGCCAAAGCTAACTACCTTTTTCATATTCCTAGAATTTAGAATTTAATAAAGAACACGATACTGCAGCTTAAGTATTGGTCTGTGCATCCGTAGATATAATAGGCTTGTATGGTCTCACTGCCTATCGTCATGCAATAACTACCTGCTGAACATTTAGAATATTAATCAAAGGCAATAAAATTGACTGTCTTAAGATTATCTCTGGGATATTTGAAATCAAAGGAATACAATGAAATAATATTTTCATTTCTCTCGAAAAAAGTTCAAACACGTTATAGCCCAAGTGTTTAAAAATCTGAAACTAAGAAAGGAAAACATTGCCAGTTAAAGGCAGATGCCAACATTCACAGTCTTTCTTTTATAAAAGCCAATACTTAATGTAAACGTCTTACAATGTGAATAGTGCTTATGGTCATGATTCTATAACGGATAATCAAGCACAATTTTAATTTTGTATATTCCGGTGATTTTGAATATCTGGCCACCTATTGGTGGTAAAAAACTGCTTCACTTACAATAACGTCAAGCGAAATGGAACATATTTGATAAGTCGTTAATCTGTGGCGAAGGCACAATTTATGGATAAAAATGTTCTGCACATACGAAGTTGCTTCACCCCTTCCTGAATTTCCACCCTTTATTTGATGTGTGGCCATGCATCTTAAGCATTGATTTGGCCTTTTATCTTATGTTTTGCATCTGGCAGTTCTATTTCATTTATGAATTGGCAAATCGAATTTAATTCTTTCGAAATGGCAATTCTGCTCTACTATTGTAATAGAATATGAAAAAAAATCACTGTATTACTTTCATTTTATATAGATTTATCTCTTTCACTCTCATTCGTTTTTATAGGAAAGACACAAGTTTCATTGGTGGCTGCCTCTGCCCACAAAGAATTTTTTATGCTGTTTTTTCATCACACATTTCATTTATTAATTCGAGCATTTCTTTAAAAGTTGCGAACACATTTTCCCAGAGAACGCGCCTGAGTTTTTTGTGCTAAAGAAATCAGAAAGAGAAAAATTCCAAGTCGAAAAAAGTTTATTTTTTAAAATTATTAAAAAATTGTAAAAGAAAAATAAAAAACTAGACGTGTTTTTTTATTTTAGTCAAATAAATCAAAAAGGCAATAAACTAGAAGTGAAAAAGTTTTAAAGCACGCACGAAACGATAAACACATTTTTTTATTTTTGGCTATTGGTAATTTTTTTTAATATCGTATGTCCATCCAGAATTTAAATACATTCGGTAAGTTTAATATATTAGAAGTAAAATGTGATTAGTTTCTCAAATTAATTATGTGAAAGTTGATTTGTTATGCATATAATGTAATAAGCAACGAAAAAACCTCGAAATCACGATATGGGGCCATGGCACAGGCAGCAGGTTAAGTTGCCTGCCTTGCTGTCACGACGAATAAAATGGCTGCTCATTTTTTACTGTTGCCGTTCTGCTTTCGTTACTATCATAAAGCAAAGCAGCGCTGGCTGCTTCCTACAAATAGTCTGTTCATTTCTTTTTTTTATTAAATGATTTCATGAAAAATTAAAAATATTTACTTTAAAAATGTAAAAAAAAGATGGTAATTTATTACATGTTGTAAAGATTTTTATTGCAATAGTTATTGTCGTGTTGCCTCAGTGGAAAAATACAATTGATGAGTCAGCAAATGATGTGTGTATGCCCGCCTGCCGTTTATTTAATTTGTTTTCTTTATTAATTTGCAAATGTATTGGTTAAAAATTAAGAAAGAAATTAAGTCGTGTTAATTTTTGTTTTTTTTTCTTCGAGATTTTTCGCTTTTGTCATTGCATTCTTCTTTACACTTTTTAATTTAAAACTTATTTACTATATTTATCAGATTTCCTTTGTTTGCCTGTTCCTCTAGTTTTTTTTTTCACTTCTTTACAGTTGATAGTGTTGCCAACAATATTAAGTATAAAAATATTATTTTTTTTAACTTGTTCTAAATTTAGAATACAATTAAAAATATTTAAAATTTAATTGGTACAATAATCTCAATATAGTACAATACAATTAATTAAATTATAGTATATGGATATGCGACCTATGTTTATGCATTACATTTGAATTATATTTAACTAAGCATGAGATAATGAATTAAGTATTCCGAAATATGCGAATTACTTAAATGTCCTTTTTGAATTCGTGTATAAATACGTTTCAAATAACTGTATTTCGATGTTTTTAAGCTAGAATTAAACATATTCCGTAGAATAGACAAGGCTTAGTTTGGACTATAACCCGTGTATATCGATGGGTTATTGCCTTCCAAAAAGAAGTAACTGAGCAGTTTATAGGACAATTTAATAGGAAATTTCGAAGAGGTGGAATACGCTAAAAACTACAAAACGTTAAAAACGCAAAAATTCGAGATACGCCTTTAGTCATCAATATATCAATATGTATGTCGATGTGACCGTAGCAACTATTTATCTTAAAATTTTTAAATATGATTCTTCAATTGCATTTTCTGGACTAAAGTTCAAATGAGATCGTTTATGGCATTTCATTCCTACACACTTGTTAACTGTAGGTCCGAATTAAGAGTTTGGGCTGATTGTAGGTCGTAGTAGATGGTCTACACATTCCCTGTTATGAATCTAGGCTGATTTGACTATGTTGTTTATTCTAAATTATTTAAGAACTATTCATATTTTTAGTCGCGGGAATAATTCCATCCTATAATTTCTCGAGCACATCCTCTTTAAACAAAACAATACCCTTATAGTGAAATGACAAATATTTTTTTATTTAAATTTTTTATATTATATATATAATTCATATAATTTTGTATTTATTTTAACGGAAATAAATAAAAATGTAACTACCTTGGAACTTGTGTGCGTAATTGATAAGCGGATGTTCTATTTAGAAAGCAATTTATTACAATTGTTACGCACAACCTAACATAGGTAGTTAATTTGCGAATAAATGGTTTTATGCACATTACCCGCAAAGTAAAAATAGTAAATACAGCGGACGAAACGAATAAATATCAGAAACTTTCAAATTAGAACTACAGTACATTTCAGACATATTAATATATTTGTTATTTAATTTCAGACCCCTTTGCTGATGCAATCAAGGGTGCTGATGACGATGTTCAAGACGGCCTTGTGCATATAAGAATTCAGCAGCGTAATGGTCGCAAAACATTAACCACTGTTCAAGGTTTATCTGCCGAATATGACTTAAAGAAAATTGTGCGATCATGTAAAAAGGTAAGCAAATATGCATACATATGTATATTTTATTAAAAACGAAATGTAATACCAATAATAATAATAATAAATAAATACTTTTTAATGTTTTTAATAGGAATTTGCATGCAACGGCACAGTAATTGAACATCCCGAATACGGAGAAGTCTTGCAGCTCCAGGGAGATCAACGTGAAAATATTTGTCAATGGTTGACAAAAGCTGGTCTTGCCAAGCCTGACCAATTAAAAGTTCACGGTTTTTAAATCTCATCATTGTTATTATTACGAGGAAACCAACAAAAAATACCGTGTGCTAAGAACAACATTTTTTTATAGTAACATATTATTTTTTATATATTAAAAAAAGAAAGGAAATTAAAAGAAAACAACCTCAAATAAAAGGACGTATGTAGTATTTTAGTTTAATTTTATAAAGAAGAAGAAATAAACTATTAATATCACAATACAAAGAAATACATCAACAATAAGTTCTTTTTATGGAGAAACACGCCGATAAAAAGTGTAACTCTGAAGGAAAATCAACGTGTTACTGAAGTCTTGAAACATCTTGTCATCACCATCATCAGCCGTTATAAGTACTCCTACGCCGTATTACATTAAATTAAAGCAGAAGAAAAAACCTTTCTTAATTTGGGAAATTTTACTTACATCTTTCTATTCAAAGAATTCCCAGTTGAAATTAAGTTCGGGGTTTTTTATTAGAAGATTTAATTTTTAACACAAATATACATTAAAACAGCAAAAGAAAACCACAAGTAAATTTGTTTAAAATATTTTATAACATAAAATTAAATTAAAAAAAGAAATATTAAAATATATTAAACACATAAATCTTAAAAAAAAAATAATTAATGTAACTGTTAAATATATTTAAATGAAAACTAAAAATGTAATAAAAAAAAACATGTATTTTATTTAAATTTATTAGTAACAGAAATCATCAATAAGTCATAAAACTAATTAAAAAAAAAATATCAGTCGTGAGAAATATAATTAAAAAAGAAGCGAAAAAGTTATATATTACATATGCTTGCGACGTTCTAAAACAAACTAAGGAAATTAGTAAAAAAAAAAAACGGAGAAATATGTGTGTATCACTTAAAAGATTAGGGACTCTACCATATGTAAAAAATGAATATTGTTTAAATTTTATTTTTTGTATATTTTATATTGGAATCTAAAAGCTTTTTAGGTACCATGTTAATTTGTCACAATATGTCTATTTTGATAAGAACACTACTACATCACACATTTTTCCAACAAAAGTTCTGGAAACGCAGAAGAAAGATTTAAAGTTGTGAAGAAAAAAAATTTTGAATACATTAGTAAGCGAATTTAAAACGTTTAAAGATAATGTACGTCAGGTATGTTAAGTTGCTTATTTTTTTATTTGTTTTGTTTACGAATGTTTCCTGTCAAGTTCTAATTAACATATGAAATGAATTAGTTTTTGTGAGAGATTATCTGAAAGGATTAATAATTAAATATGTAAACGATATATTATTAATAAAAAATATATATAAATTTAAAAAGTTTGTGTAAATTTAAATATGCGTTTAAAATTCCTCCAATCGTGAATTAAAAGGAACGTTTTATGACATATAGTGAAATTTAAATCTTCATTATCCTTGTGTAAAAATTGATGACAACATGATTTTTACTTTTAAATTTAAAATAAAAAAGTTTTAAGGTAATTGTCTTAAAACTTGTTGACTTCTTTTTATACAATTTAAGAACAGGAATTGCATTAATTGATTAAATATAGGTATTACAAAATATAAAAAGGTTCTTCCCCGATCAAACACTGAACGAGGATTAAAAGAGTTCATATTAGTAAAATTATTTGTTGTGTACAACAATATGGGTTTGGCCGAAATGTCTCACTACAAAGAGCTGGAAGTTATTTTAAATGTTTCCGCTGATAGTAATTTGCTATTGTAAAATATGTGTAAAAAATTACACATTGAGATGAGGGTGAAGGATATTAAGATACCATTGAAGTCAAATGTGAGTTGTTTATATTCATAGCTATGTATAAAATACATATATAGCCCGTCACCAACTTTTTGGAGTTTGTCTAAACCTTTGGAAGAAATGTAAGTTGCTGCTTGACGGTAAAATCTTTACGTTTCAAAGACAAAGGACTTGTACAATGGGTCAATTTGTCCTCCGGGTACTGTACTTGTCTTAATTGACAAGTACACGCCCTCTAACCTAAAGACAAAGGAATGACATTATCTTGCGGTACGACTTTTAGTGAATCCAACTGTATTTAATTAGAATGTACATATTCATTGTAGTTTTCAAATTTATATATAAAAATTGTATAATAATAGAACCGTATTTTACTCTACAAATTTTCAAAGGAACGTAGATTTCAGTATATTGTTTTTGGTTAACGAAACATATGCAGTCTGATTAGTAACAACACAAAGTAAGAATTAATTTAACCTTAACATTTATAAAAAAATAAAATATATCCCGACTCACAAATAATGCCATAAAATTCAATTCTTCATTATCGAACATCAATAGACGCTAATATTAAGTTAATATGGCATCTCTATACAGTTTTCTAAAATTGGGGCAACACTTACATTCATTCTCGTGGCTGAAGTCGCATCGTAGACGTATCGTATCGTTTGTTTAACAATTTTCTTAAATTGTACGATCATAATCATAATTGTGGAAAATTTACATTTTAAATTTAAAAAAAAATTTCACAGTAATCTCTAAAAATATAAAAAATTCTATAAAACATAGTAAATAAATTCAAAAGAAGTTTGGCATTTCATCAAAGAACAAATAGAAAACAACAAAAAAAATTATATGTGTGAGAAAAAAAATTGCATTGTCGGTGTTTTGCTTGCAGTTTTATTAGAAAACAAAACATTGTTATCTCTTTCTAGCTTATAGAGTTAGATTATGATACTGATAGTTAACGGTTTATGTGAGTGGAATGAAAAATATAAACGTAACACAAAGAAGAATAGTAAACACTAAACACGGGTTTCATTGATACAAAATGGAATTGAAGCGTGGATAAAGTTGTTATTTTCATTTGTTAAAGAGTTTTTGACAAGTTTCTGTTTGTTTATCAGCTTGTAAATGTAAAAAGAAGGATTGTTAATCATAAGCCATTTCAATAACAGAAAAAAGTAAAATTTTATTAAATATATCATATATATGCTAGTGAAAAAGTTCTTGGTTTTAATAATTGGAGAAACAAATTATTGCTAATGTTAAAATTTTTTACTATTTTACAAGTGAAAACAAAAAAAAGCGTTTACTTATTAATTTTTATTTACTGAAAACTAATAACAATAGTAAGCAGTGTGTTTAGCAGATGTGAATTATATTTTTAGTGCATTTTTGTTCGAATTGAAAGAAAAAGAATAAATACTTTTGTTAACGAGTGAGTACAAAATTTTTTATGTATTGAATATTGAAATAATTAAAGTAATATAATGTACATATTTATTTGTTTTTGTAACAATAGTATGTTTAAGTGCACTTCAATTATGTAGAATTAATCCCTACTTTGAGAAACACACGTGCTCTCCTATTCGGTTTAAAATTTGAATTTTTATAGAGTTGCCATATCGTTAAATAGAAATTAAATGTTGAAAATGCGTTTTCTTTTTTAATAAATGAAGTTTTTTAATTACTTGGGATCTGCTTATTGTATTTTTAATTTAAAACTTGACTTTCGTACCGTTATTGTGGCATAATATGGAAGATCTTATACCATTGTAAAATATTATTTCCTTTATGGCACTTAAAGGGTTAATAATTAGGCAGACGTCATATCAACCCCGTTTGATGCATATATGTCACATATATACACTGTCTTGTCCGTGCTCACACATCAAGTACACTTTATTAATTTTTGTTAAATTCTCTTTTGAACCTACTTTTTCAAACCCAAGCTGTTTATTCATCAATTTTCGACATTGTTTGGAATATTGTGGATAAAAAAGAAAGAGAATGAAACTCAAGTCTGTACTGTTTTTCACCATTTCTCCTTCGCCTAGAAACTCAAAACGAAACGAGTCGAATGTAGTGTGTGTAAACCGGGATTTTACAAATATAAGGTGCAATGTTATAAGCACAATAAACGCAACGCACCAAACTCAGAAATAGAAAGGCAACGCGACAACAAGCAAATTGTTGTTGCAAAATTATTGTGTTTGCTGCGTTGTCTATTACGTTTATGGCATAATGAAAATGAATATCCTATGCACCAAATTGAATCTTTATTTGGAGTAGTTGTAGCTGTTTCACTCAACTGGTCCCAAACTGAATAAGGACGAGATAATCTGTTAATTAGATATAAAAATCAATAGTAAGAAATTAAAATAGCTTAGTGAGAATATCTTAACTATATTTTAATAATTATATGTATATTCCATTCTATATTCCTTTAATTTTCATCGTAAAGAAGCTAAAGCAAAGGATTTATCATTGCTTAGTGGTAAGTGTACCTTATCCATATCTAAAAGACACTACTACATACCTACACAACATTTTCAAATAAAAAAAATCCCAATTTTAATTTAATATCTTTTTATCTAAAATAGAATCTTTTCAAATCAAATCATCTAAATATTTTTCTTTAAGGTTAATAAAGAATAAAATTTTTTTCTATTATTTTAAATATAATAATTGGAGCTAAAAGCCTTGATTGTTATGTTGTTGAAAACTTCTTTTGGTTTTCGTGGTGGTTTTACAATCCAGTCAAGTGCAGCATACGGGTTAGGGCACTTGTGTGCATCAGTATTCTCTTATAGTGCTTAGAGTTAAAAACACTTATCTACCCTAAAGCGAGCTAGCATTATACATTTGGAGCTGGTTAGATTACTGTTAAAGCAGTAAATATATACTGCTGAAATGGAATACAAAAAACTCAATAATTGACCGCACATCCATGGCTAAGCTTATATTCGACGAAGGATTTTGACCTACTGCAGTACAGTCAAAGTACTGTCTGTTGACCTTAGAACTTGATTGTAGATTGTTTGCCAAACTCTGAATTAAAATCGTGCTGAAAATCTATTATCATTTTTTTACCTTAATAGCTTGATTATATTCAAATAAAAATGTCAATTAACTATCAAAAATGTCCATCTTTACTTTTGCCTAACCAAATATCTTTTGTTTTCAAAATAAAATAAATTTATTGGAAATAACAACACTGTACTGCAATTTAATAGATAACAATGGTAACTCTCTTATCCGTTTCTATACCACCATGTTTCACATTCAATTATGAATAGTAGAAAAGAGAACAATTGGTATTAAAAACAGGGCGAAAGTTAAACGGTGACGACGACGTCGACTTATTCAATGCTAAAGAAAAATACAATTTTTCGAATTTTTCATTGTGAAAAAAATTATTAAATATTATATACTGCATTAAATTAAAAACAAATCATTTAAATTCAATAAATTTAACAAGTATTTAAACAATTTTCTTATGATTTTAATGAAATGAAAAGAAAACTTTGACCAAAAAGTGAATTGAGAAAAGAAAATTTTTTTGTGTGAAAAAGGTGGTGGTGAATTTGCGAATTAAAAGAAGAAGAAAAAAGTCATATTCATACAAGGAAAAAGAAGTAATAGAAGAGCAAAAATACAATTCATACATATGTGTCCAAATGAATAAAGAAAAAAATAAAAATAATTGAAATTTTAAAGAATTTGTAATAAAAATATGAATATAGAAAAAATATTGCAATAAAAAATAGAAAAAAAAATACAAAAGTCATTGAAAACGTAAAACGGACGGACAATAAGCAAAAGAAAGGAATAGAAAAGAAAAAAGAGAACAAATTTTCATCTGACATTTACAATACGAATCAGCAGCAGCAAAAACGAAAGAGCTGAAGAAAATTAAAATATTGAACGTTTGAAAAAATGTATAATAATAAGGCAGGCATACAAGAAGAAAATGGATATAAAGTGAAATTGAAAGCTTTGAATTTAAATTAACCAAATATATACATAAAATATAACAAATAATAACTATAAAAAATATACAAAAAGAAGACTAATAATTCTTTTTCTTTTTGATTTAATTTGTAATATTAGTGAAGTAATATAGAAATTATAACAAAAAGGAAAGAAAAAAATTCCTTACGAAGTGTTTGGTAGTTCTGTTGTGGGTACGTACGTCGATCGTACGTACACCCGTTTTGTCGCGTCGTTTTCGTTCACCTTAAAAAGTCTCCAATAACCAACCGACCAGCCAGCCACCTTTTTCTTCTTAAACCACTTGCTTTTTGGCCACTCATACTCGAGCACACACACTCATACATATTAACAAGTGGAGCAAAAAGGTGCAAGAAGAAAAAGAAATAGATCTAAATAATAGCGAAAAAGTGTAAAAAACAAGCTCCACCTAAAGCAAAATAGCTAAAAAAAAATATCTTCGCACTATCATATTCTTCTGTAATCGCTCATTCTCTCAGAGAAGAAAGAGAATTTAACTGAGAAATAACCGAAAAGGAATATTACAATTTTTTTTCTTTCTTCCTCTTGAAAAAACTCGCATAAAAAATGGAATATTATTTGGGTTTGTAATATTTTCTTATATACTATTCTTTATGTTTTTATTCTTGTAAGATTTTGCTTTTCGGGAAATTCAATATACATATAGTTTTCCTCTTTACATATGTATATTTTCTTTTTTGCATTGCACCCATTATAATTATTGTGTAATATCGCCCCTTTCACAAAATGTAAAAAAAAGAAAAGGAGAAAAACATGTGTTTATCCATTTCTCATTTTCGGTTTTTTTTATTTTCTTTATACGTTATCACAACCTCTCACATTAATGTTTCATTTTACATTAAAACTATTATAATGTTCGTACTATCTACCTATAAGGGATAGCGTTTTTACGTTGACATATGTTTTCTAAGGAATCCCCATTTTTGAAAAAACTGGGAGTTCAAAGAAACAATTCTTCCTTAATCCAGTGAATTTTTGTTTTGAAATTTTTTTTGCCGTTTGTTTTGTTAAGCATAAATGGGATAAACCGGTGTAATTTTAAAAAGATAATTTTCACATATTGTGTAAACTGGTTCTTAATTGTGGAAGTAACAAAAAGCTTTAATCTCAAGTCTATGTAAATATCCACATAGTAAATACATATGTTTTTATGAAATAATAACTTTTTCGTTCAAAGTGTTGTTTGCTATTGTACTCTAAAATGCTTTAATAATATCTAATTAATTAAACATTCTAACATTTAACTGTAGAAAATAAAATCGTTTCCAGTATTAGATTCCATACAGTACAATATACTGCAATAGATAATTCGTTTGTTTCTTCATCATCATCTGGTTTTGATATTTCCATTTTGCTCTTCTGCATGAATTATTTTCGACATCCTGCTAATAATTTGTAATGACACAGAGCACTGCTTTCAAACAATGGAATTTGAATTGGACACTAGGACTCATGCCTAGCTTCTCTTTATATGCTTATAAACATATGGATAAATGCACTAACCCCACAAGCTTTTGACATTGTAAAATATATTTATGTACTTCGAAAAATAAATTAGAAAACTGACGATTATACCATACTATTACTAAAAAGCTCTCTATCCTATTCAAAAAAGGTTACCACAAATTTATCTTGGAAATCACCACCAATTTATCGAGTCAATAATTTTTTTTAGTTCAATTGATCAAAATATTGTTATGAAAAAGGGATCTATTAAATAATTAAATAATTATCAAACTGTGTTACGCATTGATAATTATTATTTAAAACTGATTTAGAAGAATACATTAAGATGAGTAATATTAGATTGAGGTGTGTTCGTTTTTTAATTCATTTATTTATTACGAATAAGATAAATTTTTATTTAATAAACACAATATAGGTATGTAAACTATAAAAAGGCCAATTTCAATTGAATATCAATGAAATTTAATATAAGTAAATTTTAAAACACATAAATTTTGTGCTGCCTGAGCTATTACTTAATTCCTTTTTAATTCTATTTTCTTCCATTCGGCATTATTTTTAAATGTATTATAAATATATTTCATTTTCTCATTGTCTTTGTTTTTTTTTTGCATAGTTTGACATTTTACCCATATTTTTGAAGTTTCTTTTATAAGCTTATGTACAATAAACTTGCATTTTTTTCTTCTTCTGCTTTTTATTATTATTTTCTGTATGTCTTTTTTATTCTTTTTTTGTTTTTTTTTTTTGTTTTCGTCTTTAACCTGCCTTATTGTTGAAATAACATTTGATTTTATTGTTGTTTCAGTGGTCTTTTTCTATACATACTTTTAGGTATGTGACATGAGGAGGGGGAGTAAGGAATGGGTAAAATATGTCTTGTCTAGTTTTTCCTATTAGTTTATTTATGGGTTTCTTTTAACGGTTTTCAATCACTACTGTGAACAAGTTTCTTTCAAATAAAAGTGGTTTTCCATTATTTTTTGCATGTAATACGATGTTATTGTTTGTGGCCAGCCTGTCTCTATTACCTTATATAATAATAATAATAATAATTTTTTTGTATTTTTTTGAATACTATATAATATATGTACAGTGTTTAAAATTCATTTTTATTTAGATTATAAAATTTTCAAACGTACTTTACGAACGTACATACTTATGTAGCTCAGCTTAATTTCAGTTTACAATCTAATTTCTCAAGCTCCCATATTAATACCACAAATTAATAAAAAAAATTAAAAGAAAAATTAAAAAAAATTTATAGCATGTAGTTCTGTATAATTCAGATACATAGTTAAAAAACAATTCCTACACCATATGATATTTTACATCAAAATTGATTTTTATTGTGCTTTGAAAAGGAAACGAAATGTATTAAGCATTAAATAAGTTTTTAACTTCATTACTAAGTTTTTATGACAAAAGAACAAAGGAAAGAATATCTAGACTACCATACCTTATAATTCTAAACACTTCTTATGTCTAAATTTTAAACGGCAACAACTGGGACACCAATGTCTGAAAAGAAATAACTGACTTTCTTACTTACGTCTCTAATTACCACCGACGGCTCTACTACCTTGAAGGCTTGCAGGTTTAGTTTATGGCAAATTCAAAGAGCCGAAAATTCATGGTCTGAATAGATATCGTATATACATACATAAATATGATATAAATTACAGATAAAAAAACAGTAAATGCTATCGCAGGGATCGCCACAAGCGTATACGCAGTTAATTAAAATTACAATTTAAAAAATTTCTGTTAATGTCAGGGCAGTTCAAAGAGTAGTATGAAAGCTTTCTAGAGAAGAGCTCTAGACTTCGAACCTCAGCTCCGAACAAGAAAAAAAATTTAAAACGCATTTTTTCGAGCACCCACTTTCAGCAGACTTCTGTCAATACCTCTGAGACTAAACTAGTTACTACTGTATTCCCCTCCACTCATTGATAAAATTAACGCACACGCTGTAAATGGTATGCGAATGCAGGCCATAATGGCTTGCAATGATCAATAAAGTCATATCTAATATTGATTTTTAAATAATAACTTTTAAATTGTTCAATTGAATAGTTAAAGCTTAAAGCTGATTCAGTTTAATTTGACAAATTTATAAACATTAACTATCATTTTGCCTTATCCAAGATGAGGAGAGTATTATATAATAATTTTCTACACTAGGAAAATATTAATTGAATCATGCGTACCGTCAAAGTAGAATTAGATTAGAATTTGCGTTTGGGAAATAAAACAATTACAACTTAACTTTTGCTAGCATTTCCTTGAAACTGTACAAAAAGGATTTTTAATATAAACGCAGGTACAGTAGTAAATTAAAATACAGTTAAAATTTACAGGGTTGTTCTTGCTTAACACGAATTCAATAATTATCTTTAATATTTACACAGGCATTAAAACTTAACTATGTATGAAATTTTTTACGAAATTGTCCAGAGGTTTTGGCTTATACTCGAAAATATGTACATTACCTTTAATATTCTTGGGCTCTAACCGCGAATTTAACTCCGAATTTCTCGCATTGGATAATTGCGCTGCGACATTTCTTGGAAATGAGATGATTTGTAGTTGCGAAACGGTATACGAGCGAAGTAAAATAAATCTCAGGTATTGTAATAAGGCTTTATCGCCAGCACCATAAATCCATTTTTCAGGTAGCAGAGAGGGAGGGTAGTAACATTTTTTTTTTAGCAATAATTGTGTATTCTAAACCTTTCAAAATATTGAATTGAAATACAGTTGCGTTTAGATTAAATTCATTCTGTCGGCAGCAGCCGTTGTTGAAAGTCAACTTTCTTCCGAATTTTACTAGTATTTAAAATAATATTTTTTTACTAAAATATAAATTAAAAAATTGTATATTTTAATAGAGAGTGGTAAGAATAAGTTTTAGTTTGTAAATGTTAAGATCATTCATTAAAACAGCTATAAAAGTTTAGAATATTTTAAAAGTGTTTGTCCTTTCTATATATTTCATGTATTCCTTACATTAATGGGATTAATAACCTGCAGGAGGTTATGTATATATGAATGGTATGAATGATACAGTGAAGATACCACCACCTGTTGCAACCACCGTCTATGCGAACGTTCCTGTTGATACGGCAGTGTTGGCGACCAATCTATACGGTCCAGCGACGCAATTGGCAGCTCCTGCAGCAACGCACATACCGTTAATAGCGGCAGCCGCAGGACCACAACCACCACATCATCAAGCTTTACAAGTTGCTGCAGCACCCGGTCAACACCAGCAATTAATTGCAGCTCATACTGCTGCACACACACAACAGCCTACACTACAAACGGTACAGGCAGCAGCAGCTGCTGCTGCGGTAGCCGCAGCTACACCACAGCACACAGCACCCCATCAAATACAGGGTCATCCTCCACAAGCCCATTTGCAATACACTCATCAGCCAACTGCCCTTGCTGGTAGTCAACAGGGAGCAACGGTTACTACAACAACGATCGATAACACCGAATATACAGTCATGAATGGAGCCATTACACAAGATGGTACTGTTGTATGTTACAGTCAAGATGATTTACAGATTGCGTCGGTTGCATCGGGCGGTGGCAATGTTACGAATTTAGTTGCTGTAGATCAGTTACCTGCTACCGCAACAATAAAACAGCAACAGCAACCACATAATGTCCAACATCATGTTATGCTTACTAATGGTCCACCGCCATCATCATCCTCAACTCAACAGCAGCAACAACAACAACAACAACAGTCTCAACAGCAGCAACAACAAATTGTAGGTAGTAACAATAACAATGTTAACTCTTCATCAAATTCAGGCGGCAATACTGGCGATAACAATGGAATACCATTGGATCAGCTGAAACAAATGTTAGCAACACAATTGGAATATTATTTTTCAAGGTGAGCGCATAAATATCATTATATTTATTTAATGTCTTTCGGATAAAAATCAATATTTGTTATTGTAATTTCGCTGAGTATTTTTTTCCGTTTTCTAAGTGGAATTTTTGAAAATTTTTTAAAAACATTTAAAAAAAATTTAATTATTAAACTTCAGCTGCATTAGATGTACATCAACTAAGCTTATTATAGATACTAAACACAGAGAGATAGAGAGAGCGAGAACTCCAATTTATTGCGCTCTATTGCTTTAGAGCGTATAACTTCCTAGAAGGATCGTTAGTTTAGATTCACACAAACATATCAAGTCTGCTTTTTCAAATTTTCTCCAAATTATTTTGAACATGCTTTTACGCCGCCCGTATATCATAGTCAGTTTTCCATTTCGTGTGGATTATTATAAATAGGGAAGAAAATAAAATTGACGATACGTTGAGTTTATACGACTTTTTATTCTTTTTTCTATTCGCGTATAATCGCTCAAGGTTTGACGAGTCATACTTGACGTGTGTGAATCCAGGACTTAGCTTCCTGTTATACTAACCATTTCGTTGTCTGTTTTTCTGTTGTTTTTTGTTCTAATTACATATATACATATGTACTTTTTTTTTTCTGTGGAGCAGTCAAAAATCAAGATATGTATGTACATGATTTGTTTAACTAAGTTATCATCCCCTATTCTGACATTTGGTTTATCTGAATTGAATTTGTTAAAAAAGGCTTACATATTTTTGGTTTCATACAATGATACGTCAAAGGGTTAAAGTACGTTTAAGTTGTGAGCATAGTATTTGAGAATTTTATGCGATATTAATATTACCCTCTTTCTTTTTTATAGAGAAAATCTAGCAAACGACTCTTGGCTGTTATCTCAAATGGACAGTGACCAATATGTATCAATATTTACAGTGGCCAATTTTAATTTAGTTAAAAAACTCACTAAAGATATTAAACTTATAACAGAAGTGCTTAGGGAATCACCAAATGTGCAAGTGGACGAAGAAGGCCTCAGAGTTAGACCAAATCACAAAAGATGCATAATAATTCTACGTGAAATATCGGATCAAACTCCGGTCAAGGACGTTAAAGTAATTAAGCAATAAATAATTCTATTGTAATAAATTTAATATTTTTTCTTTCTTTTGCGGATATAAATTGCTCTTTTAGAACATTTTTAATAATGAAAACTGTCCACGTGTAATTTCTTGTGAATTTGCCGGCAATAACTCATGGTATATAACTTTTGAATCAGATGAAGATGCACAAAAAGCTTTTAAGTATTTGAGAGAAGATGTTAAAGAATTTCAGGTATGTGATGGTGCTTTAAAATGTAAATAACAAGCAAGTGAACTGTCTGTTTTTTTTTTGTATTTCTTTAGGGTAAACCAATAATGGCTCGTATGAAAGCAAAACCATTTATAAATCGTTTGCCAATCGGCCCAGTGTCAACTATTAAAAATGGCTTCCGTATGACTTCACCACCAGCCGCTGTATACGATCCAAATGCTGCTGCTGCAGCGGCAGTTGCTTATAGTGCAGCACCACAGCGTTTTCTTTACGCAGCCAATGGCGCCGCAATGACACAACCACCAGTACCATATAATGGTCAATTACATTTAATAGTAAGAATTTTTGTTTTAGCGAAACTTTTCTAATGTGTATTATATCTTTATAAATAATTGTATTTATTAATTTTAGCAATTCCAGCAACAACAGTTTTATCCTGGCATTGTTGCACCATGGCCTTCTGCGGCTGCTGCAGCCGTAGCAGCAGCCGCAACGACAGCACATGGTCAGAATTTTTATGAGATTGGTAATGTTTTTGCAGCCAATGGTTTGCCTCCTGCAGTACCTGCTTTTGCTACAACAGCACCACCTCCGACACAAACTCCAGGTTTGACTGGCAGCACAAAACCGCAAAGTGGCGGCGGCGGTGGAGGTGGCGGTGGTGGTGGTCGCTACAATAACAATCATCGCAATAATTCTGGCAACAGTGGAGGACAAAGCGGTGGCCATCGTAAACAGCCACGCAATACAAATCTACAACAACTACAACAAACGACACAACCTCAACCACAATTGGCTGGTAGCAATATTATTGTCTCTAGTGTAAATGTTGGTGGAGCTGGTGGCTTAGTAAGCGTTATGCCCACCACCATTGTAGATCCTCATCAGCAGCAACAGCAGCAAACAATGACACAACAGCATCAAATGCAACAAGCAACATCTCAACAACAACAGGCTCCAAGTCAACAACAGCCCAGTTCCCAGCAAACAAGTAATTCAAGACATTACTCGAACATAAAACCAAATACAGGTATAGAGTACATTTATAAATATATCTCTTATGACTGAATTTTATTTCATTTTTTCGAATGTATTTCAGGTGGTATTCCAAAATCAATGGACAAATCTTATAGTAGCAACAATTCAAATACAATGAGCAGTCATCACCATTACAGTGCGCAAAATCCAACGACTCATCATGTTCAAAATCAACAACAGCAACAAACACAACAAATTAGTGGTGGTAATACAACACACACACACATACAACAAACTCACTATCAAATGCCTTCCTCTAATTCACAAACTGGTGGTGCAATGCAGCATACTTCCTATACCACACACGCTGTACCCACTGTATCAGCACAACATCATCATCAACAACAACAACAACAGCAACAACAGATACATCAACAACAGCAGCAGCAGCAGCATGACCTACAAGAAGATGTCGGTAGTGGTGTTGAGGTTCATCAATCGCAAATCGTTGTACAACACGTCCAACAGCAAGGACATCATCACAATCCTCGAAATAATGTTACATCGTCATCCACGTCATTAGCAAACTCGGTTGGTGGAAGTGGTACTGGAAGTGGTGGCGGAGTTAGTAAAGATCCACCCCATTGGTCCCAATCTCGGCCAAGAAGAAGACGCCGTGATGACGATAATTCTGGAATGACTTACTCACCTAATAACCGTGTTGGCGGTGGAGGAGGTGGCAGTGGCGGTGGGGTTAGTATTACAACATTTTATAATACAATATCGACTAACAATTGTTGTTATTTGACGGCCTGTAATGATAGCAATAATAGCATACTGGTAGATTTAGGTGTTGGGGGTCTTGGTTTGTTAGGTAACAGCGTTATAGGTGACGTAGATACCCAAATAGTTAACAGTAAAACTGCTGATGTTAGCAGAGGCTTTAACAGTTGTATAACACATATAAATGTGATGGGAGGAGAAGGAGGCAGCTGCTGCTGCTGTATTGCCAATGGTTCTGGACAATTATATTCAGTCAATGACAATCCTACCTCCACCACCATCACCAAAACTACCAATAGCATCAAAGAAAAAGCCAATGTCACCACTAGCAGCAATAATCAAGCACCTTCCTCAACCTTAATTTATAATTATAAAGATCGTTTTCCTAAAATATCCACTACTAATACCTGTAGTTTTAATAACTGTAATAACAGTATCATAATAAATAGTGGCAAGAACTACAGCAATATGAATAATGCTAATAATACTAAAAATAGTAATAATAATGAAAGTAAAATAACTCAAATACATCTAATAAAATCTTCTAATTTTCAACAGCAATCATATAATTCATCGCACCATTCTCAACAGCAGCAACAAAGTGGTGGTGGTAATTCAGGAAGTGGCAGCGGGGGAGGAGGAGGAGGTGGAAATGTTATATCTTCGTCTCAAGGAGGAAGTCATCATCATTCAAATCGAAATGATATTAGTGGTGGTAGTCATCATGGCGGTGGTGGTGGTGGCTATACGTCGCATAGAAATGATAATGAGCATCGTGGGGGTTATAAAGGTAATAATTATAATCCTCACTATAATAGTGGCGGCGGCGGAGGTGGCGGTGGTTCCCACTCTCATCATGCTTCAAACTCATCATCTCATCATCACAATCAAACTCACCACACAGCGTCATCATCAGGTTCCTCACAACAACAACAACAGCAACAACAATTGCAACAGCAGCAACAACAGCATCATACTTCTTCCTCTACATCCTCATCCGCACAGCATCATCCAATGACAACTTCATCTTCCCACCATTATAATCCACATCATCACAGTAATGAAGGTGGAGGAGGAGCTAGTGTCGGAGGTGGGGTTGGAGGAAGTGGACGTGATGTTGGTGGTGGTGGTGGTGGCGGTGGCCGTAACTATGAAAGCCGTCATACATCTGGTGGTGGTGGTTCTAGTTATGCTGGTAATAATGATAGATCTGGTGGAGGTCATGGAAGTGGAAGTGGCGGCGGTGGAGGTCGCCATCATGACAACTATCATCATAACAGCCATCACCAGAGCCATCACCAACATCACCATCATCAACAGCAGCAACAACAACAGCAACAGCAACAAAATGCTACACCACCACAACCGCCGCAATTTGATTTAGAAGCAGCAGCATTTCCACCACTGCCAGGTGAGTTTCAAAAAGAAAATTTTAGTTTAATAACTAAAAAGGATCTGGATAGAAATGTATCCGTTTACATGAATAATTATATTACAAAATGAGATGTTCTCTACCATGGGATGTTTTTGTTCTGAGAATCGATATTGTGTTGAATTGCAGTAGAGAGCAAATAGAACAAAAACCAAAAACACTGTGGAGCTCATAATTTTGGCAGTGTGAAAGCGTCTAAATCAATAAATTTCAATTTAAAATTCGCAACTCATATTGAAAGGAAAATAAATGTCAATAGAATAAAAAAAGACTCGATGGTTTTTATAAATAAGGGACACACACACAATAAAACCTTGATGATTATGGGAATCGAAATGAAAACGTCTAATCGACAAACACTCAATTTATTTCATATTTCAAAAATGTTTTAAAACAACTGAAACAAACAACATTTTTTTTTATCAAGTTTTAAATTTTAATCTTGTTTGTTAATTAAACTTCGTCACGTTTTTCTGAATTTCGGCCATTGAAAAATTTTTATTTCCCTTTTATATTATTTACTAGGGAATAGATGTCCTTAAAAAGCGTATTGAGGGCATATATGTAAGTTGTAAATAACTTTGTATGTCAATAGCTTAGTAGGATGCCGGTTATAATAAAATAAACAGCAGTTAAATGACGATTGACCTAATGCCATTTTGGACGTGAACAGAACAGAAAATATTAGCATGGCATTGAATAATTAACATTAGTATAATAGTGGAAACTCATAAAGGGTCATAAATTAATAAAAACAACAAATATTTTTATAATATCAATAGCTGTTTCAATTGTTTATAGAAGATATTATTTTTTCTTTAATTTCAGCCACATCATCATCAGTGGCCACTAATAGTGTTGCTGCAACCGGCGGTTCAAATAGTAAACAAACTGCCAGTACACTACAACATCAACAGCAAGTGAGTTTAAATGATGCTACATCATCTGCCAATAACAACAATATGACTATCAATAGTAATAACAACAGTAGCAGCAACAGCATCAATAGCGCTATAGAACATCAACAACAGACACATCATCAGCAACAACAACTTCAACAACATCAGCAGCAGCCAAAAAACGTCAATACTCAACCCTACCACCAGCAACATCAGCAATCACAACAAAATATAAGCAACACTTTATTTCAACAACAAAATAGTTCCTCAGTAAATTCGGGAAACGCTAATAACGGTGGTAGTGGTTGGGCAGACATTTTTTTAGCTGATGTAGTCCGTGGCAATAGTAATAATAATAATAACAATGCTAGTGGAGGAGGTGGGGGAGGCAAAAAATCCCGCAAAGATTCCGGCCACAACAAACAACACAACTTTTACCAGCAGCAAAGAGGAGGAGGGAGTAGTAATACAGCTGCTCTAAGTCCTACGCCCACCGGTGGCATAACAGGAGGTAGTGGTAACAACAATAGTAATCTCAACACTACCGCAACAACAATTGTTTCAGCAAATTTATCTAACAATAACACCTCAACTTTAATTAGTACACCCGCCATAGAAACTGCAAACATTGATGATATAAAACAACGCGATCATTCAAGCGTCAGCAACAATAACAAATCAAGCAACAATAATATTAAATCATTGACAAATAATAAACAAAATTCTAATTCTAATAACTCTGCAACTGTGATACCGTGTCTAACACAAAACAATACAACAAATATGAAAAGTAGTTGCAACATGAATGCTACTTCTCCTTTTAACACCGCAACCTCATCTGCAACCATTGACTGCAATATCGGCAGTAGTACATGCAGTAGTGGTAGCATAACAACAAGTAGCGGTGCTCCAAACACTAATCCCCATGATAAATTAAACAAGACTGATGAATATCTGGTACACGCCATAAATAATCCAAATGCCATTGGTGGAGGCGGTGGTAGTAGTGGTGGTCATAAATCATATGTTAATACAACATCCAACGCTGGCAACAGTGGAAGTTGTAATAGTACAAACATTGAGAGCAACAACGAACGCAATACCACTAAAAATATATCACCAAATACTGGTACAACTGCTGCCGTGTGTAGTGTGGCGACAATGACCACAAACCTTGCCGAGTGCAGTCTTAACAATCATAAGAAACCACCTGCCATAGCAGCTTTAATTGCCAAAAAAGAGACGCCAAAAGATTCTAGTAAGCAAAAAAACGCCTCCACTTCGACTAGCTCAACATCAACAGAAAATATAGCTGCCGCTGTTGTATCGCCTCTCACCAACAGCAGTTCAAATAACATTATAGCCAACTCCGCTCTACCTACTGCTACTGGCGGCGGTTCGGCAGCTTCGCGTTTAAGTTATGCTCAAGTGGCTCAGCGTAAAGACGATAATACCGCAACAGTCAGTATTTCGTCACCGGTAGCTGTAAATAAACATGAAACCGCTGTGACATCCCCAGTTAACCCAACTCCCTCTGTTTCCACTTCCGTTAATTCTTCCTCTTCAGTAGTTATGAACAAAATTGAAGGGATTGAAAAAAATGTAGTGGCCAATAATAATATGTCTAGTAGTAGTACAATTGTTATAGGTTGTACTAATACAGGTAATGCTGCAGCAATAGGTGTTGTTAATACATCTTGCTCCTCCACTTCAGGTGCTGGTGCAGCTGCATCTTTAAATGTAACTGGTGCTGTGAATAGTGGCAGTAATGTTCCAGTAACATTACGCACTGAAAATTCCAAAGAAAAAGGTAATTTACGACTAAGCATTTACGAACGAATAAATATTAAAATGAATGGTAATACAAATTTCCAAATTGAAAAATTAGAATTTTAGAATTATACATACATATACATACATACATACATACATACATATATCTTATTACCATTTATTTTGTATACATTCGAAGCAAATTATGTTATTAAATTTATTTGTTTTTTTTTTTCGAGATCTTTTGTAATCTAAAACATCTTTCTTTTTTTTTTTGTTTGTTTTAATTCCAGACGTTTCCCGTGAAAATCGTCAAAGTAGTAATACGAATAATGGTGGCAATAGTGTAAATAGTAGTAGTCCAAATAACAATACATTTTCCGCTATAAATGTAGCCACGACACGCAGTCAACGTGTTGAGGCAAAAGACTTTAAAAACTCACATACACGTGAACGCGAGCGCAACGATACTACAGAAAATAGTAGCAACATTTCTGCTGCTAATGGCAGTGGTGGTGGTGGTCGCAAATCACATAGAAACAGTAATAATAATAATAACTAAGTCTACGTCCTAATACTATATATAACGAAAAAGACTAATCGGTGTAATTTCAGATGATGAACGGAAAAAAAAGAAAACAAACATAAACATTGAACTTACTGTGTAAAGTTTCAAATTGACATAAAAGAACTGATTTAAATGCTATTCCGATATGAAAAATATATTTTTATTTTTGTCTTGCAAAATGCGTATATATATTGAAAATATATATGTTAACTTAAAGATTAAGAACACAACTAAACAGAACTTAGAATTGATCACGTATAGGAAAACAAAACAGAAATAAACAGAAAACTAATACATACATTCGACATTTTAGTGTCAAAGTATTTTTGGAATCTTACTACAATGTTAAGGTTTCTGTGCACTTAAAGAATAAATTTATTTTATTTTTTGTACAGACTTTTTTTTGTTTTTTTTTTGTTAATTTGTACTTTTATTAAAAACAATTTTTTTTATCTAAAATTATTAACATGTATTAAAATATAAAAGACTATTTACAAAATATAATAGGATATTAAAATTACTACTATTGTCACTACTACTACTATTCTCTACTGCAACTACTATTTGCCTAAATTAAAATATGGATAAAAAAGAAACCTCTGCTAATATAAGATTAGTGCTAACTTCATTTAATTAAATGAAATATCATCTATAATTATATAATATAATATAAATACGCATAAGTTATAATACGTCTACACAAAAAATGTATACGTACTAAAAGAGTAACTATATAAAATTATAATATTATGTAAATGCTTCACAAA
This sequence comes from Sarcophaga subvicina, assembly GCA_936449025.2. Classification (NCBI taxonomy): domain Eukaryota; kingdom Metazoa; phylum Arthropoda; class Insecta; order Diptera; family Sarcophagidae; genus Sarcophaga; species Sarcophaga subvicina. Next base: position 98,969,657 of record OW388083.2, on the reverse strand, counting down.
AACATGGATGTTTGTTTAGCGGAAAAACTCTAAAAGGTGAGTTGTTATTATTTGATACTCTATTTTTTGCAAAACAATAAACTATTTTATAAACTTATTCACTAAATGTTGAGGATTCACGAATTTCAAATTTATTATTTCGTTTACTGAAATTAATATAAATTGATTTATTTCTTTGAAGTTCTAGTATCATGTATAGATGATACAGTTAGGAACAAATATATTTGCATACCTTATGCCTTACAAATACTTTTGGTTCAATTGGATCTCTCTTAATTAGTGTTTTCTTATGAATATATTAAATAATGTGTAAATATATCCATAACAACCTACTAGTTGTTATTAATTGTTGTAAAGGAATTTTTTTACGACGATTCCTTTTGGTTATTTCTATTTATTGTTCGTCAGATTTCAAAAACTTACTCTTAAAATATTAACTTAAGTTTTATTTAAAGCATAAAAGAAATAAAAAATAATTAATACATTTATTTTACATCTCTTTTCAGGGTCTTTATTAACGTGTGTATTAAATGGATTATTTTTTTAAATTAAAAAAGGATATAATGTGTATTATAAACAAGGACCAGTCAAGTAACTTTTTTTATTTTAATCATTTACATATATATACATATATGTATATGTATATGTATGTATATATATATATGTATATTTATCATATTATCACAAAGAGACGTAATATGAAAAAACTTAATTATTACTATGTACATAAAATAACAAGCAACATTTTAAGATAAAATATTAAAGCTACCCTAATCTTACTATATAAATATATATTATATAACATGCATATATGTATATATATATGTATATATATACTATATATATATATAAGGTTATATGCTATTATGAATTTTGTATTGGATAAATATTTAAATGCTTAACAAAAACTAAACTAAAGGAAATCTTTTGTTTCAATTATAAAAGCACAAAATAAAAAAGAAGAAAAAAACATTTTGTGTATTTGCAATTGTTGTAGCTAGTAGCACTTGGAAAAAGAAAACTCAAACGAAATTTTGTGTTCAATTTTTCCATGTGTTTTATAAAAATTATAATAATTTTATTTTAATCGACGAGAAGAACATTTAAGTTTTACACTTTTTTGTGTATATAGAAATTTGTGTATGCAAATTTATCAATATTTTTAGTCTGCATTAATTCGATTTTATTTTATTTATATGTACTATATATATATATATAAATACACACTTCGCCATTAATTTTGATAATACAGTTTTTGGTTTTTTCAAATTAAACGTAGAAGATGTCTATAAGCAAATTTAAATTCTCAATCAATATGCCAATTAATTATTATAAAAGTTTTTCGTTTTTTTTTTATAGTTATAAATCAAACTTCTGAAGATTTTTATACTATTATATAAACTAAGAAATATGAAGAGTTTATATATACATATAAATTAGAATTGTGATTTCTTTTCATATATATTTTTTAAAAATGTTTTTTTAATACATTTATTTTTCTGCAATTTTTGCTTATAGAAATCTTATTGCTACAGTTATTTATCTTTAGCATTTATTAAAATCAATGTGGGGAGTGTGTTTTTCTTTTAAATAAAATAAAAACAAACGGAATAAAACACAACGTCTTGGTGTACGTTTCTTAAATTAATATAAGTTTTTTAATTATACAACAAGCGCTAGATCTACATACATGTGTATTTAAAACGAACAAAAATTAATGAAAAACAAAAAAATACATAAAAATTCTCAGTTTAATGGTTTCACTTTCACTCTTAAACACACTTTTTACATATTTAACAAACAAACAAAAAAAATCAAACTAATAATTGTATTACTTTTACACTGAAACACTCACAATACACTCACATCCTCACATAATATGAATCCGCCACATTTTTAACAACAAAGAAAAATATAATCTTTAAAAGTCAGCACAATCTCGCATTAATTTATTTTGTTATTCACAATAAATGTGACATTTTTTTTTTCTTAAAAAAAGAATAAGCATTTAATGTTGTAATCAGTTTCTCCTTTTTTCATCCTTACATACGTCCATTAAAGTTAAACTTTATTTTAATGTAAACAGACCTATGGTAAAATATATTGAATATCTAATCCCTTCCCACAACCCACAACTAAAATATATACTTGTTATTACTACCATAAATTCTTTTATTTTATTATCTAATGTGCCATTATACATTTTGAAAGAATTTTATATAAAAAAATGCTTAACAAAAATTGCTATACTTATATTTTTCGTTTTATATACAACATATTTTTTGTTATTATTTTATTAAACCACTTGTGAACATTTTGTTAACAAAATCTTTTATTAATTTTTATGTAACACTCTTAAACCTTAAAAAAAAGTACTGGTCCCTTTTTGTATATATAAAAATAATAATATAATATACTTATATTCATTTATTTCTACCTTAATAAAATGCAATATGAAAAGAAGAAAATAATATTTTGTCATATATAAATATATAATTTACCAAAAACCTTATATATGTACATTTATAGTATCTTATCTATTATAGGTCATATATGTATGTACTTTATATTTAATGCGAAATTAAAAAAAAAAACTATTGAAACTTAGTTTTGTTTTTTTATATAAACATATATAAATATATAGAAATGTACCTTAAACCATTAAATTTTTAAAATAATATCATCGTATATCGGCATTCAGTTTACATAATTGTTAACATCCTTATTCTTAGAATTCATTCTTTAAAGATACATTAAATAGTGATAGAATATTAATGTTAGTAAATTCCTAAAAAAAAAACAACAACAAATTGTTTGAATTTTTATTTGCAGTACATGTAAAATAATAGCAGTTAAAGTATTTAATGTAGATATACAAAGCTATTGAAGACTAGCTCTAAATTTGTTTAAATTTATTAAACGAAAAAAAAAAATTAGAATTAATATTGTGGAATTCCTTTTATTTTTATTTATTCCTCGAGAATACGTCACCAGAACGGGTATACTAGTATTTAACATTACTGTGGAAATGATCTATTATGAACGTACAAGAGAAATCGCTTAATTGTTTTCTCATTTCCATGTTTTATATTAACTGACTCATAGTCTGATTCACATGACGTATTAGATTTACAACAAACGTATTGCTCGCGACTTTCTAGATGGCAAACTATTTTATTATTTCGCTTTTTAAAATTAGCAGCATTGCAGAAAGATATTGAATAAAGATTTAACTAAATTAGTTATTATTTCAGCTGAACACACTTCAGGATTTTGAATTTCGATTTTTACAGATTTTATTACCCTTGTCAATTTGTTAACGTTTGTTTCGATGCATATTTGAATAATATTTTTTTAGCGAATGACTTTCAAAATTCTTCTACAGTATTCTTAACGGTTGTTTATTATATCTTTTGGCAATATATTCTAATAGGTTGTCATTCAGTATAAACAATAAAACGGTTGCGAAATAAAATAGTTTCATAGATTAATTAGAACAATAAATGTAAATTGTAGTAAAAAGTCTGCTATTACTTTGCATGGTACTGTATGTAGAAAAAAAACATTGACTTCAAATTAAAAACACAACATTTTTCTTACTCAGTTTTATATACTTTTGATCATATTAGATAGATTAGTATGTCTTTCTTCGTTGCACAACGTCTATGTAAGCCTAAAATTTTCACTTTAAACTAAACCACGTTAACAATTTTAAAACCTCCAAATCATATTTAACATACATTTTAACGTACTAACATTAATATTTTAGGACTAATTTATTTTGAATTGGTTTACTTTTGTTTCGTAATGAATTGTTATGAGCTAAAATTCTGTTCCCCATTTAACATTCTGCAAAAAATCAAAACTAATTAGGAATCAACATTTTTTAATCCCATTTTATTGAGATCGTATAGTTTCTGAGTATTAAAAATTTTATCAAGTATTCTAAGCTTATAACGATTCATTAACTGTTTACCGAAATTAAAAACGAAATAATGAGCGAATTACGAACTAATTTTAACAGCTTTTTTTTTCAATAGTCACCATTTATTTCTACGTATAAAAACAAAAAATAAATATATTAACAAACAAACAAAAAATCTAATTGCTAAAGTGCCTATAAACAAATAAATTAATAAATAAATAAATAAGTACGATTCTAAATGTAATAATTTTTTTTGTCCACCTATTAAGAAGCATGCTTTATTACATTAATAACTTCATTATATATCAAAAAGTTTTGTTTTTCTAAAAGTCTTCTTAAATTAATTGGTTGTAATTCATATGAAAAAGTAATAATTTTGATTTTCTCATTATTATTGTTATTATTTATTGTATTAACTAAAAACGTTTACTTGAAAACACCAGTAGTTTATGTATTTTTATGCCTTAAAATAAACTTTTCTTATTTTAAAAAATAATATATATACATAAGATATATATATGGATTCTGTATATAGTATATGTATGTGTAACTTGAACAAATTTCATAAAAATTAGAAGAAACAAAAAATTAAATTATTAAACTAATGTAATCTAAATTTAAATCAATGAAGTAGTATTAAAAGATTACTTGAAATTAATTTGATTGTTTTTTTTCTCCATCTCTCAATTTTTATTTATGAATTCAGTGTATTTAAAAGGCCCTGTATAATGAATTTATAATTTCAGAATAGTTTTATAATTGCAACTCGCTTAATAGGGTTTATTTTTAGAATGTCTTTAGAATGTTTGAATTCAAAGTAGACATATTGATGGTAATAAGAGTTTTATTATATTTTTTAAATTAATTTCAAAATCTTTTTTTTCTAAGTCATGAAAAGCTATATAGAATTTTTATTAAGTGTTCATAAAATAGTTTGCTTAAGTAAAAGATTGTGGACATGTTTAGTTATGCGTCTGATGCGTATCATAATAAACAAAATTTAAATATGTATATCTATTACAATTTAAAAGATACAAAATGAACAAATAGAACATTTTTCTACTCTTGAATAATCAAATTTTTTAAATTGAATATATCCTTTAAATATTAAATTTATTTCTACAGTAAATTTGCTTCAATTTACTTAAATTCTATTTTTTTTTTAAATCATTAATGTTTTCTATCCACAGTAAAAATAAAGAAAATAGAGAAAATTTATTCCTATTACAATATTGGACAAAAGAGAGGATATATTTCCATAGTAATGAATGATATGTCTTAATAGATTTAATAGTTTCGGTTATATTAACTCGGATTTTTGTTTTTTTTTTAGATACATCAAATTCTAAATTTTTTAAGCTAGCTATTGATAAATGAACACCTTTTACTTTTCAATATTATAGATATGCGACGCACATGCAGTATACTTATACGCGATATTTGGTAGGGTTTAATATTTCTATTTTTCAAATATTTCTATTTTTGCAAATATTTCTATTTTTTCTATTTTATTGCATTATATTTGCTGTTCGGTCTACTTGTAATTTTATAGGATTTACTTTTCTTTTAACGTCATGGCTGCGTTAAACCTTACCGTCTCAATAAATACTTTGAAAAAATAATCATGGTCCATAAAAATGAATTTGTCCAACAATCGAAATATACATATTATTTAAAAAATATAAAGAATTTTTATTTTATCAATATCCTTTATATATAACTATTGTAGTAAATAAGTTTCTTTACATCATAATTTCACATAAATCTGAAATTTTTTTTTTAATTTCATTTGATATAAAAAATGCCTCTTGTTATCGTAAAATATCGACTTTTTTCTCTACATTATATTTATTTTAATTGGTATAGTCAAACATGTAATTATTTAATTTGCATTAAATAATTTTTAAATTTTCATCAGCCATTAATTATTTTGTTCTTTTTATTTATTTTTTTTTTCAGATTTGAAAATTAGTTAAAAAAATCATATTTTTAAAAATAAAACAAGTCATCTTTTAGGCATTTTTTGTAATATTAATACATTTTGGTTATTGTTTTGTTATTTTAATATATATTTTGTTTGATTTAAGATATTACGCACATTGTTAACATATTTATAATTGTTATCTTTATGAAATAAATAAACTTAAAAACTATATAAGTTGAAATTATAAACTAAACAAAATATATATATATTCGTATATATATACGAAAATATAATTAAAAATAATTGGACACATACATACATAAAATATATACACATATGTATATGTATATATATGAAGAAAAACCTATAATTATAAATTAGACATTCAATAATTTCATTAAATTGTTAGTACGTAACATAATAAATTTAATAAATAACTAAATCATATTTAGGTATAATTATAAAATACATTATAATAAATTAAAATACATATATAGTATATATGATGCATTATTTTACCTAATTGTAAAATAAAAAGAAATCTTATTTAACTTTAAGTAAAGCTTATTACTATTACATAAAAAAAAACAACAACGTAATTTATAATAACAATATATTAGAAATTAAACGAATATTAAAAACAATAATAAAATACATCTGTAATATAAACACGTAACAAAATAAAAAAAAACTTAAGTTAAAATTAATTTAATAAAATATATATAATATATTATTAATGAAATAAATATTTATATATAAATACATTAGTAATGTAATTTGAAAGAGAAAGAAAAAAAAACATAAATATGATATGTTATATGTATATATACGTATATATTATTATATGTATATACATATATAGTAGATATATATAAATATATATACATACAATATATTATATATATATATATATATATATAAATTAACTATAAGGTCAGCTTATTATATATAAAAAAATGAAACAAATTAAAATAATACTAGGTTAAAATTTATACTAAACAAGTGGAAAATATAAAAATTCAAACATGAAACAAAGTTAGAATGAGTATATCGTCAGATAAAATGAGTAACAAAATCGAAATTATTAAAAAAAAAAATTAACTTTAAAGCAAATACTTAAGCGTATAAAAGAAAACAAATAAATTAATTAAATATGACTAAATAATACTAAATGTTATTTAATATTAAGCCTAAATATACCAATATTAATTAATTAAAATGAAAACAATATAAATCAACAAATATATATAATAAATATATATTCTGTGTAATAATACTATATGTAAAATAACTTAATATCATTATTTCTACCAAAATTAAGTATTTGCTTTTGATTATTAGTTTTTAATAACAAAAATAAAAAAAAAATCAATAAAAAACGCAAAAACCAAACAGAAAAAAACAGCAACATAAATATTTGTTTTATTTGTATTGTAATAATAGACAGACGTATATTTTTTTGTAAGTAATATAATCTTTTAAAAGCTGGCGTTCTCTTAGTATTTAATATGAAGTGTATAAGTGTGATGCCATCATAGTGTAGGACAGTATTATGACACTGATGGTCTGGCCAAAACGTAGGTTAGGCTGCGGAAAACGTTGATCGCATTTATTGTCCTTCTACTGTATTTGTAATATGCATGATGAAGTAATAAAAATACATACAATCTATTGCCAAGTCCATATGGATGTTACTGTATTTGCTGGAACGTCTTTTTTTAGTGATATATCGTCATACGAAAAGAAAAAGCAATAATTTCGTAATTAGGTGGATACATACATACATAATTAGCCATTACAACCTTTCAGTCAGGATTACGACCTAGTTTCTCACACCACTTATGTTGTGTGTTAGTTTTATACATGAGTGGCGGGACCTACTGTTTAAAGTCGACTCCGAACGACAGATTTTTGAGAAACTTTTCATGGCAATTTTATTTACTCAGAGCTTTTGCCAGAAATCTGCTGAGAGGAAGTCGCCGAAGAAATACTTTTTGTATTTTATTTTTTTGATGTCTGGCCTGGGGCTCGAACCCTGGCTTTTCGTCTAATAAGCCAACACACTATCACTACCACGGTGACTACTAGGTTGACACATACGATATCAATATCGTAATCCAGAATGGATTTCCATGCAGCTTTGCGGCGGGATAAATTTAACATCATTATTTCTAATGCAAACTCCAACCTACTTTAAGAATAAGAGTCAAGTTCACATGATTTGTTAACGTTTCCAATCTTTGGAGAAATAGATTTATCAGAGGCACAAATCATCTCATCAGACTATAACTTTGACACTGGACAGATAGATACTCCCTTAATGAGAAATTTTTCGACAAGATGTCTAACACAATTAAGAGAATGAATGAATGAAATTTGACATATACGAATTTCAATATTTCCACAAATGCCAATTACAGTAAAAGCATCCAAAAAGCGAGATCTAGGAATATCCTGAAGTATAGGAGAGCGATTAACAATTACGCCATGTACAACACAGTATGCATTATATGGGTACATAATTATTATAGGAGTGATCAAAAGTCAGGAAACAAATAATCCAGCCAAAAGCTCTAGAGAATTACAAAACTTCGACCTGGTTAAGCACACTACCCCCTTAATGTTCACAGTGGCTTGTGATGAATAAAATTTTTGCATTTAAAAATAAGAAATCATATCCTATTATAGTATAAATAAAGCAGCGACAAACTATTATTTGGACCTTTGGTTGTATATATATTTATTACCTTTCCTTCCATCTGAGGAACTTAGGGTTATCACAAAACTTTTCACCATCTTTTTATTTTCTAAAATTTTATTATTCTCTATTATATAAATAAAAACTTAAAGAAATGTATTTACAATAAAAAAATAAATTAAACATATATTTTGTATCTGCTAACTTAATTATTACAAAACTATAAATGAAAATTATCTTCGTAATTGTCATATAATACCAATTCGGTAGGTTTATATACAATATATAATTAAAAAGAAACAAAATGTTCCTTATGAGATTTTGATTTAAAATTGAATTATTAAATTAAGATAGAATAACTTCTTGTTTAATTTCATCTTCATCACCAATGGACTCAGTCTCAGCCGCTTCCGCTTCAGCTACTCGTCTTTGTAAATGTCGCCATAAAGTGCTTTTCGATATTTGAAATAAATTTGCAGCGTGATTTTGTGACATGCCTTCGTGCACGCAAGCATGCACGGCCTTGGCAAGCTTTTGTTTTAGATCATCTTTTGACATACTGTCTCGTTTCTTGCACGTTACGAAATCTGGCAATTGCCCAGTCTGTGAAAGTCGAACTTTGTGCCGGTGTAAAGTTGACATGGGTATATCTAAATCTTGCGATATACTCTTTAGGGACTCTCCCGATTTGAGGCGTTCATAAGCTTTAGATATAATGGGATTTTCGCGCGCTGTCTTCATATACTGAGGATGCTTGCGAACTCTGCGCCAAAGCACAGTTTTTGAAATATCATAGCGTATGGCGGCCTTTTGTAATGATAGACCCTCATTAATAACTGCTTGGCTGGCTAGTTCGATAACATCTATTTTATCGGGATCCAGTTTGATAGATTTATTAAGTTGTTCAACTCCAGTACTACGAACTCGTCTCCAAAGCTCCGTTTTTGACACATTGAATTTAACTGCTGCCTTGGGCAGAGACATACCTTCATTAACCATAGCTTGGTACGCTAAATCTACCGCCGATGCTCCCGAATTATTTAGCGAATAATCTGTAGACTCATCGTGACTGGTGTTACTGGTGGACATCATGCTGGCATCTTTAAGTAGAGTAAAACTTTCATTTGATGTTTGCAGTATGGATATGGGATCTTCATTGCCAGATGTCGGAGTATCTTCAGGCGGTAATTGTTCCATTTTCGTTATAATTTGTTGCGTTACGGGCGGGTGTTTCAATTTAAGCGTTTTCACTTTTGGTTTAACTTGTATAATTGCTGCCGTTGTAGCGGCTGTCGTTTGTATAGAAGCAGTAGACTGTTGCTGTTGTTGAGGCGGTGATGTTTGTTGGACTGTTACACTGTGGTGTTCCTGTACAGCTTCTCCTATTTGAATCAATGGCTCATCTCCACTACTATATTCTTCGATTATATGCGAATCACAACCGTCGTCTTCGGTTACCTCCATATTTGAGGATTCAGCTGGCGATGTACTTGGCTCAAGTTTACCACTATGTGTCAAGGTAAAGGTTCCTGAATTCTCCGTTAAAATAAATTCATTGCCAGCTGTCGATCCCGGTACATGTTCTATAGAATATGTGATTTTATGCTGAGGTTCATGGTAAACATCCAGAAAGTCTAATTCTCGTGTGGTGTTAGCGTTGCTTGCTCCACTTGCAGCAGATGTAACGTGTGGCTCACTATGAATTACACTATGGGCTTCTATTAACTCCTCCTGATGCATTGATGTGTCAACAGTGGCGGCCGCTACTGTCACATGGCGGCTACCACTACTCGTTGTAGCCATCGTTATGTTACTATCCAATGGAATGTGATGATGTTGTTGACTGTTGTTTTGCGCAGCTTGCAAAGCATTTGTATTACACTCAAAACTAATTGCACTTTTAATGCCCAATATATTGATGGCTTCTAAGAACTCTGATAAGTTTGTAGACGACAATGAACATTCACCCAAATATATAAACGCCAAAACACTATCTAACAAATGGCCTTTTACGTCAGGTACCATTACACAACATTCCTGGCCCATGGGTATATCCGTTAAAAGGCAACGTAACAGATCACTGCAAGAAGAGAGCACAAACCGGTGGGCTTTAACACAGTGTCCCTTGGCCACCAGCGTTACTTCACAACTCTTTAAGTCTGCCCGAAGACTTTTATGTATATCTAATATAGTGGCCGAATGGCCCATCCATTTTAAATGATTCATTTTCTTAAACTTAATTAATATTTTTCTTTACAATATGACTTTTCATACACAACAAACGACATAAAATTGAAATGTTTGTTTATTTTGTTTTAATTTCTAATTGTTTTTAATTTTATTCCCCGTTTAAATGAAATCGGAATCTGAATTTTCTTTTCGTATGCGTTTCTTTAAAAAAGAAGAATGAAATAAAAATGGGTCGTGGAAATATCGTAGTGACGCTACGCTTCGAAATTGAAATGGTGTTGCAATAGTGTCATAAATGACAGAGTTGTATGTTTTATTCGTTGTTTTTAAACTAAGAAAAAAATTAATTTTAATTTGAAAAATATAGTGGTTTATGTGTACTAAGTTATGTAATTAGACTGACATAAACTCAACTTTATTAAAAAGATAATTAAAATACAATAAAAAAGTGTTTGGTACTATTTTGATTTCTTACTTTTGTTTGTTTGATACCAATTTTCTAGTATTGTATAATATTAAAAAATGTTTTTCTAAACGTTTACACACACTGTTTATTCATGCATCATATAAAAGTAGTCTGGCAACAACATTTGTTTATGTTTCAATTTCATTTTCATGGCAATTGAAATTATTTGTATTGAAGTTGATTTAAATTAAATTAATATTTTAATTTAATACTTATTGTAATTTAAATTCAAATTATTAACATTTAGCCAACTAGGTATGGTTTTGCTTACATTTCTTTTATGTGTGTAACACTGTTTAATTATAAAATACAACCATTTGTTTCAACAGCTGATCAATCAAACAACTACAATTATAACCATATTACATAAACTGTCAAAAGAAGAAAATTATTTTGCACGATTCAAGAGGAATCCCAAAAGAATTCCTGTAATAATTGTACAGAATGGCAGCCTTAATAAGAAATTTTAGCATCAAATTGATCACACAAGCTGGTGTTAAAAACGGTGAGTAATATACCTAAGCAATTCCTATTAAAATGCAACATAAAATTTGTTAATAAAGGTATATCGTCGGCCGCTGCTACAAATCTTGGTGCTTTACGTTTAGCTAGCTCTGTCGCTGAGGGGCAAAAACCTGATAAACGTAAGTAGTACATTTCTGTCAATAGTTTACTAGTTCCTGTAGAATGGTTTATTTTACTTTTCAACAGCAACTATTCGCAAACCAAACGAGGCTGCCCGTACTAGTCTTTCGGATTTCGGTCGTTATGTGGCCGAATGTTTACCCAAGTATGTTCAGAAGGTACAGCTAACGGCTGGCGATGAATTAGAAGTATTGATTGCTCCAGACGGTGTAGTGCCTGTTTTACAATTCTTAAAGGATCATCATCAGGCTCAGTTTACCAATTTGATTGATATTGCCGGTATGGATGTGCCTTCACGTAAATATCGTTTCGAGGTTATCTATAACCTTCTCTCGTTGCGTTTTAATTCTCGCATTCGTGTCAAGACCTACACTGACGAATTGACACCCTTGGATTCTTGCTGCGAAGTCCACAGAGCAGCAAATTGGTACGAACGCGAAATATATGATATGTATGGTGTATTCTTTGCTAATCATCCCGATTTGCGTCGTATTCTCACCGATTACGGTTTCGAAGGACATCCACAACGTCGTGACTTCCCATTGTCCGGTTATGTAGAGGTATTTTGAATATATTTAAATATCTTAATTGTTTGTGAGATTAATAAGCTTAAAATTTTATGTAGTTGCGTTACGATGATGAGAAGAAACGTGTTGTGTGCGAACCATTGGAATTGGCTCAAGAGTTTAGAAAATTCGATTTGTCAGCACCATGGGAACAGTTCCCCAATTTCCGAAATGCCAATCCTCCTGCAGAAATTGTAGAAGGTGAAAAGAAGAAGTAAATATCCATAAAATTCAATATTTTTGAAATGTGAAATAAAGGAAATTAATGACAGTTAGATCATCGGAAAATTAAATAAATGACGTATGTCAACCAGTGTTGAAAAACTCAGTACTTTTGTACTTTTTTCAGTACTTTTTTATTTCAAAAATACCGCAGCATCCCCGCTACGCTTTCAGTAAGTTTTTATTATTAAATCATGTCTTGCGTTTTTCAACTATTATCAACATGTTCAAAGCAATGCTAGAGTAGAATTAGGCTAAAGGCCCGGCAAGTCAAACGTCCATGGAACGAATGTAATGTATCTTTTACAAAAGTACTATTTGATGCAAAAAAGTACTTTTTCAGTACCATTTCAAATTTTAGTTTTGCTACACTGGTCAATAAGTGCGTTTTTTTTAGAATATTTTTCCCTCCTGGCAACACTGATGCTGTTGAGTACCAAAATTTTCTCTTCCTGGCAACACTGGGTGGTTGGAAAAATTCGTTTTTGTTCGTTCAAAAAATAAACATTCTTTGACCATATAAATTATTTGCACATTCTTTTTCCGTTTCCGTGGTTTATAATAAGTAAAAAGCCCCTGTTTGTTTTAATAGATGTGGTGGTGTAGGTAGAGTTAGTTGATGTTGTTGTGGTTGTGTTGCTGCTGCACTCGCTCTTCGTTGTTGCTGAAGTTTCGGTCCATATACGACGGACGAAGGGAGAGGGAAGCCTTTTATTTTTTGAAGTGTGGTGAATTTAGTTGTTGTGGTGAGTTTCCAATGTGGTGAGTTTTTGCAATGTGGTGAATTTATCAGATGTGGTGAAAACCCGAAATTCACCAAAGTGCATTTACCATAGACCAACGTACTGTGTATCATGAATTGGATGGTGCGTGTCTAGAAAAAATAATTTTCATCTCTGTTAGCGGAGGCATTCTCCGACATAAATGATTGCCATTAACCACTGCATTACCAAACGGTGTGGTTTGTGTTTGGACTAAGGATAATTAATCTCGATTATCGAAAAACCGAATAAAACGAACGAGTAAGGTAGTTTTGACATTGTGTCGTTCTATTTAAAATTCTAAAAAATTAAAATTAGAAAACAGCATACATATAATTAAATTTAAATTATTTTGTAAACGAATTTTTGAATAATTTCTTTCTTTTATATTTTATCCAAAACGATTGTAAAAAAAGCTACAAATTGGAAATTCTTTGTCGAAATATTTATAATTTTTTGTGCTTTTTCGAAAGGCATATCGAATCTAAATTTAACTAATATCAGCCAAAATTATTAAAGAGAACCAAGAATTCATATAGTTGGTTGGATTTTTCCTCTTTGCTGATTTCTTCATAATATGGGAAGAGATGACATACTCTTCAAAATGTCAAATGTCTTATTAAAGTCACAAACCATATGTGGAACATATTTTCTACATGGTGAATATCGTATATGTATATTCAGTATGTATTATATATGTACACTCAGTATTAAGTATTCATTCAAACGATGTGTACCAAACTCTTAAAGGATAACGAAATTTAAAAAATTTTTAATCTGTATGCGAAATTTATTTTTCTCTCTTTTACAATGAATTTTTGGGGATTTGCTAAAAAAAAATAAATTATATTATTTTTAAGCACATTTTTTCTTTTTTGAATAGAGAAACAAAGAGACTGAATTGTTTCTGGTCTTCCTATGAACAGAAAAACTTTTGGGTTTTTGACGATAATAAGGATGTGCTAAATATGTCAAGTTTATTTAGTTGAAGAAGAAGACCATGCAATAAATCAGCTATAATAAGTAATTTATTTATCATTCGAATTTAGTTTGCCAAGTTCCATAATATATAATTTAGTATTCCATAACAACTTCAAGAATTATTTTTAATCGTACTAAACGTAAATCTATAATTATTATCCTTTGTTATAGCACTACTTAAAGTTCAATAATTGTGACATCAATAATATTGCAAAGCCTTAACCCAATTACAGTAGCGTGGATATCCAAGAACGAAAAAGAGTTTAATTTTTATAACGAAGCTATTATCCAAACTGTTCTCAAAATAGGAAATTTAAAGTTGCAAATCTGCTGATGTTTTTATCCGTTTATCGTTAATTTTTAAATTTGTGGATACAATTTTTTAAGTGAACATATAGTAAAAATCGTTTTCACACTTTTTTGTATTCTTTATTTCGCTTTTTCATCGTTATGTCATGCTTTTATTCCAATCGACTAATTGTTCAAATGGTTTTTTTAGCTGATAACATTAGAGCGAGCTGTTCTATAATTCATCAAAATATTCGAAGAAACTTATTAATTTTGTTTTCAGATTACGACTTCATTATGATTTTTATTAATGTCCAGATTCAAACGGTGAATAGAATATACTCTACTGATTGATTTACTCTTTTTGATGGTTGTCAAGCAAACTGCATAAATTAAACTTCTCCTTTCGACATATGTTTGCATGGTGTGGGCAATACTGTGGTGGCACTTTGCTAAAAAAGACAAAATGGAGAGAATAAGCTCTGGCTAGAACAGTAAAGCTTTACAAAAGTGTCATATTCGAAAAATTTGTTAAGGAGAAAAATTTATCTTGTTTTTAAGCACGGAACTGTCCGTTTTTGGCGTCAGGAGTGGAGCTGATGTTTAGAAAGGTATGCACAACGAAAGGGGTAGATAAAGAGAGAGTATTTTTAAACCAAGGGGATTACAGGTAGTCAAAACTTGTTGGGAAATTATAATAAGAAGAGGTCTGGGGCATGCATCAGAACAACATGAGGTTGGAATAAGTGTACTCTGAGCCTAAAGGGAAGTTGTTTCAAGTCAGATTCTGTGAAGATAAGAATGAATCATCGGAAATCATTTTTGGAACTTGTGGGACATTAATGCATCTCAGAACGAAACACCTGGGTGCTATGCAAGGAATTGTCATTTTTGACACCGAGCAGCATCCTGAATTTTGTTTGCGAAACATGTGGCTGCGAATACGGCAATAAGATGCAGTACACGAGAGCATAGAAATATAACATCTCTCTCATAACAACCATGTTAAAAGTTTAATTTAAAACATGTAATTAAAACAGAACTCTATTTCACTAAATTAAATATTTATAGAGACATATGAAAATATTTTCATAGGAAAATTTTAGTCATCTATTTGCACAACTGCTGTCGCCCTTTTGTTCATTTTGTTTGCCAATCATCAGTACAAATAGCAAACGGTCCCGTAGTAAAATTAAGAGAAAATTTCATTTTCTTTACTGAAAGGAATATAGGGCGGGCTGCCACAAAGCATATTTCCGTTCTTCTTCTTTTTGTTTCTTTGTTTTGTTTTAAATGAATGAAGGAAGACCTTAAACTAATTAAAATATTTTTAAGTTGAACTCGCTCTTTAATTTTTAGAATTTTTATATGAAATTTATAAAGGACTGTTTCATGCCAATTACTGCCTTAATTTTATTATAAGGGGCTCTCTTTGTTTTTTTATAAGGGGCTTGATAAAAAGTGTACATATGTATGAATGAAGCAGCTTTTGCTACCAAACTCTAAAATATAATTTTTATTTTATTGAAGACGCCTGGCACAAATCCGCCCTGAAATATACCCTCTCACTATACGATAATTGGTTTTAATAACATTTTTATAATTAAGTTAGTTCGTAACAAACTTGTTCAAACTCATATGTCATATGCATTTATGCCTTTTATGTATGTTCTCAACTGTTATTAATTTGAATGTCGTTTGTAAATGCAAATAAGAAAATATGCACCTGAACTGCCTCCTTACGAGTGATTATATTTCCTTACGTTAGAGAGGCTTTAACTAACCAAATCGAAAAGCTCATTAAAGTTTTAAGGACTTTGTTTAAAGTTCATTTGAATCAAAATTAAAAAAGTGTATTTATTGCGCAAAATTTTACTTGCTTAAGAAAATTCTCAAGAACATTGGAAAACGAAACTGTTTAAATATATTTAAAGTGATCCAACCGTTATGCTATTTAAACAAAAAATAAAAGCAATTTAATTGCTTTCACTAATTGAAACGTTTACTGACCTTTAACGGTTGAAGATATTTGTAACAACAAGCATGCTAACGAATGGCTGAGCGCCATGAAAATCGAATATGCATCGATGATAGAGGACAACAGATTTTCTTTAGATGAACAGCCATCAAACCAGAACACAAATGGGTATTCAATGTCAAACGTTGGAAAGAAGGCGATTTAAAACTCATTTAGATGTTAAAAGTTGCAGTCAATGCCATCGGGTGAATTACGCAGAGACACTTTCATCAGTAATATCACACGCCACAAAACGAATGCTGCTTTCATTGACAGTTAAGCATAAGCTTCATCTACATGACTACATATTTTCATGGCGAATTGTCTGATAAGTGCTCTATGGAACAGGCCGTAAAGTTCATTGATGAAAACTACTAAAATCGCGTACTCAAATTGCATAAGACTATAAGGGACCGCAGCAATCTGGTGATTGCCTACCATTCCAATAAAATAAAAATGAATCTTGCTTATACATAATAAATCTAATCATGACCTATAGATTTTATAGATCAAATTACAGAACACTTATGCTGTGATAGAATGACTGGCAGGAATTCCTGAAATAAATAATAAAATAATCATAGTGTTAGTAAATTGATGTTTAAAATGTTTATGAATTTTATTCCTTTTTTTTCTCTCAAATATATCTATAATAAATACATGTAGATTGATAATCTTAATATTTAATTGTTGTAATAGTTTATGAACATATAAATCATTCTGTTTTCTAAAAACAGCATTTAGTATTTTATATTTTATTAATTTTAAATCAGTAGACAAAATAATAAAATTTTCTAAATTTACTTTCAATTCTAATTTAATTTTTCTTTTTTTTTGAAACAAAAATAATAAATAAAAAGTGTGAATCTAATTAAACTTAATTTTGTTCGGAAATTTCATAGTTTCTGTTTATAATTGAGTCAATAAAAAATATTAATGTTTATATGATAATTTTGTTCGCTGAAAAACAAATGTTAATAAAAACTTTGTAAATTTTTTCGATCAATTAAATATTGTTGTCTGTCATCTTAAAGATTTGTCACTATATCACTAGATTCACCACGAAAGATATGAGATGAACTTAAATTATGGCTTTGGCTATAACTTTTCATATTAATTTCCATGGTGTTTAAAGCACTTGAAACATGATATAGATTTTCCGATAAAATGGCGTACACTTCAAATAGTTCCGAATCTGATTTCGATACAATAAATGCTTCTGCAAATAAATACAAATTTAAACAATTTTTCATTTTGAAAAAGCATGTCAGGCATATAAAACAAAGATGTTAATATCTTACCATGTCTATCTTTCATAATACTTTGTGCATATGCATTCAATATAATCGACATTTCATCATACTTCAAGCGATTGTCCAAATTCGTGTAGGAGAAAATAGTTAGATTTAAATTTGAACTGGTCATTTGTGAGATACGTTTGTATTGGCGTACATGTGTTATGGCCGATGACCATTTTTGAGCATCAATTAGTTCTTGTAATGTCGTTTCGAACTCCTCTTGCGACATGGGTATACCCGGTGATGGCGTGGGTGTATGTTCACCTTCGGTTGATGTGGATGTATCTAAGGTCTCTAATTCCGTTTCACTTATGCTGCGCACTAAAGCATCACGCACCAAGGCATACAAGTCCGAAATGTCGTGCATCTATAATTCAAGACATTCTCAATGGTTTTTGTATGTGTCAAATTTTGTTTTTCGTTTTACTTACATTTTCATTTTGTCTAAAATGATTAACAACATTCGAGCTTATCTTATGATTCGATTCAATTAACAACAAAAGTTGAAACATGAGTTTATA
The DNA here is from genome assembly GCA_936449025.2 of Sarcophaga subvicina. NCBI lineage: Eukaryota > Metazoa > Arthropoda > Insecta > Diptera > Sarcophagidae > Sarcophaga > Sarcophaga subvicina. The sequence goes on along the minus strand of OW388083.2, from coordinate 98,951,155 downwards.
TAAAGCTCTGCCCAAATCCAATACTACTTCAGTGGAAGCTGGATCGAATGGCATGTAAGGAATGGTCGAAGTTGAAGCCAAATCCATACCAGAGGCAGCCACATCATTTTCATTAAACAAGGATAATTTACATGATGTCTTCACAGAGTCCAAACACTGTAAATTAAAATTAAAAAAAAAAAAAATTAATTTAAAATTTATTTATTCAATAATTTTTATATTTTACCTCCAACACTTGATCTTTACGATCGAAAAATGTCTCCAAATGTTCCTGGATTTCGAGCACATTGAATCGTAGTGTTTCAAATAATCTCGGCGTTGTTGTTTGATTTTCACTGCACCAAACACGGGGTGGATCAGCTCTTGAGCTTAACAGATCGGTAAATAGTGATATTCTGTTACCCAACTGTGAGCCAATGCCAGTAAAGAATTTTTTCGCTTCTTTCGATATACTAATGGTTTTAAATGTCAACTCTTTGATCAGACGATATAATTGCATCAATAACTCAGAGGTATGCGCAGATGGTTGATTTATCAACATTGCCTGCAATTGTTTGCGCCAATTTTCTTCAGCTTCATCTCGTACGGCAGCGCCGAAACGTATGATACCCGGCAGATGAGGGGAAGCATTGCAAGGTGTTATGTCACCCAGATCGCCAGCACTGGAACCACTGGTATCACTACGTGAAACTGAATTTCGACGACGTCTTTCTCTCAGACTTAAAGAAGTTGGTGGTCCCACATTAAAATTGGACTTGTAAGACTGACGATGGTCTTCATCAATAGGTGATTCAGATTCGCCTTCTTCATCTGATGAATCATCAGCTGTCTGACGTCTACGCTTACTTAATATGGGTGTCTTATCACTGAAACTATCTTCTAAGGCAGACGAGTGACCACCTTTAATAGAACCAGTTCCGCCACCACCTCCCATACCGCTACCACAATTAAACATATCCTCCTCTCCTTCAAACAATTGATGACGTCTTACGCCCCAATTGAAGTTGTCTGTTGATTCTCCAGCTATACTGTCTTCGTATTCCAAGAAATCGAAATCTTTGAAAACTGTAAAATCAGGCTGGCCGTCATCTCTGCGTGAACCACTGCTTAGGTCACCCTGAGGACCAGATGTTTCTTCGGTTGAAGATGCAGCCGATGACTGCCTTTCCATGAGATCCGATGACTGGCTAAAGATAACCTATAGAAAGGAAGCGGAAAAATTCCACATGATTATTAGTTTTATCATTATAATCGGCATTAAGTTTAAAACATAAAAAGCTTTGATATAGACATTTAGTTATTGTTTGAATAGAGATAGTAATTAAAACACGCTTACGCTTTGTCTGGTGATAATTGATCCAGTTAGAAGCGTAGGGCTTAAAGACTGGAAATTTCAGCATGCAAAAAGTAAATTATAAATTTGAAATTATAGAACAAAAGAAAAAGTCTCAGACAGATACAGACAAAAGACATAGTTAAGTCACATAGAGGTCTATTAAAAAGCTTGCAATCATGTAAAGCTTAAAAAGGAAAAATTAATGGCAAGCGAATATTGTATGGTACATGAGAATGCAAAATAATGTATTTTGTATGGCGGCCTAAAATTCTATTTTTTTTTAATTATTTGAGTGCGACGCTATTAACAAATAAAAATATGAAACCAATTCTTGCTTTCTGTTTCTAAAGGCAGAATATTAAATTGTGATTAACAAATTAACGTATAAAATCTAAGACATATTCTTGAAAATTTGTTTTATTTTTAATTTTTCCATTTCACTAATTGTTGGTTTTAAGAATTGTTTTTGGAAATAACTTCTAATAAGAGAGAATTTTAACAATTAATTATTAATGTGCTGTTTCTGTAATACGAAGCAAACAAAACCACTCAAACAGATGTTTGCCTGCAACCGTTCGTCTTACAGAAGCAACACATAAATCTTTGATTGAATTAAAGTAGCATTTATCCCCTCACACACATTCCCAAATTTAACTGCATACGACTTAAGTAAACTAAAAATTACGTTTTAAATTATCAACCGTATACTAAAGCCATTACATTTGTAGTAAAAAATGTCCAAAAAGCTCTAAGTGTAATGAAAATGGTGATTTGGCAGCGTGTTTTTGAAAAAGCTGTAGTTTTATTCGTTACAAAAATAAATAGCATTACCTTGGAGCATATGGAGTTTATGAAATCATCCTAAATTACCGTTATGTATGATCAATTTAAGGGATAAGGGCAGAGAGGTGAAAGTAAGGAACATTGTTTCAATAAAATAAATGTTTTATTAATAAAGAACAAACAGTATATCTCTTAACTAAGGAAAGTCATGCAACTAAAAAAGGATTAGGAACGTTTCTTCAATATTATTAAAAAAAAAAAACAAAATTTTTATACAATCAATCTATACAAACTATATCTACAATAAATGTAGATATATTTCAATAATAATAAAGCAAATGAAATCCAGCAAAAACTTACCGAAGGTGATTTGGGCAATCCAACACGTTGACCACAGGTGGTAAGTAAATTAACCAAACACTCTCTGACACGACTTTGGCACATCCAAGGACGTTTCCAACCGCTTAAGGGCGCCGTATCGGCAGGTGATAAACTAGCACTGCGTCTTGGTGAATTAGGAGTACCCACATTGCTATTGTTATTATGGGCCCCGGCCGACTGTTGCTGGTGCAAATGAGATCCGTTACTGTAAGCATTTGATTTCATTTGATTTTGTGCTGTCTGATTCGAACCGTTTGCTGTGGCAGTATTGGAATTTACATTTACAGCCGTTGTGTTATCATCTGTTTTTAATAAGATTCGACGACCTATTAAAGGTGTTTGCGAGACATCGAAAGTAAATTCCATTGTACGTCCGGCTAGTTCCTTTTTACAGAACATATCCGAATCCGGATATGTACCATAGAAAGAGAACGAAAACCCAACGCTGCCGCCCTCGCTAGGTGGCACTACTTGCAACGAAGAACTACGTGTAACGATAAGTTTTAATATCTTCAAGGAATCCTTCCAATTAGCAGTCTAAAAATATGTTGCAATTAAATGACAATGATTTTTTGAAAATAGAATAGAAAGCATTTTCTTACCTCCAAATATTTGCCAATGGCCCTGAGCAAATCGGCATTTATAGTCTGAGCTTGGGGTGGAGTTAAATCGACGTAATGTAACATGCAATGTATTACATTCAATACCGGTACTTGTATTTGCTGTGGCCCCTTCTCCAGCATTTCTATAAGAAAAGCCAACATATGCAAACCCATATGGGCATATGTATCGTGTAAATATTTCACTACACATTTTGTCCATTGAAAGGATTCTTTACAGAAAGTTTTACGACTATACAAAGTCATAACCGTGCCAAGATTTTCCAATTTAGCACCCAATTCAGAAGATACTTGAGCTATATTCTCGGCACTGCGTATACATATTTCATTGGCATCCTCATAATGCAACAGCATATAAGGTAAGAGAGCTATTACGTTCATGGGAAAAGCACAGCTTTGTGTGGGATCGCAAACTGGTAAATTGAGCAATGGTGCAAATTGCGATAATAACGTAATAGTCGGTTCATACGTAGCAGTATGAGTACAACCCTAAAATTATTATGAAATGGGATTAAACAAAATTACATAGTAAAAAATAATTATTCTGCAAAATTACCTTTAAGAGCAAAGCATGCACGCCCGGATAGGCTGTCCATTTCAGTTGTTGTTGTAATTTTTCTACTTTATCTCTGGCATCGGGTCGATCTAACGGCAAGCGATGCAAAACTCTTGTCAACAGTCTTAAAGCCAATAAAAACTCATGTTCGTAATCACTCTCCAGTAGTGAAACTGACAGCCAAAACAACTGTGCCAAAATAGTCATTTTGTCATCTTGTGTGGCAGTATCGCCCAACATTTTTAAGCTCTGAGCACTGCGAGATCGCGATAAGGCCGAACCAATACTTGCAATACCGAATTTAGGCATATTACGTTCCATATCTATACCCGTGGCCCGATTTCGTAGTTCTACCTGTTTATCACATGGTGAATTTGTCGATTTGCGGGCACAATATGATACCGAATAGCTTGTGCTACGTGCATGACTTTGCATGGAGAAATTCGGTGATTGTGGTGTCATACCAGAAGGAGATTTCTTACCTCCCGCCAGTATTGAATTTGGACCACCATCCTTGTTATTTAAATTAGGAGTACTTTTGAAAATATCCTTCATAACATCTAAAGGCCTAAAGTCAGAATCCAAGCTATCAACAGCTGCTTCTAAGGTCAACAATAGCTCTGTAACATATCCCTGCATATCTTCACCCTGTTCTGCCACCGTCTCAACCAAACGGGACAGTATGTCTGATAGCATCCTGGAATTAATGGGCACATTTAGGGCTCTGAAAATTTGCAAACAGCGACCGGCATAATGGCGCGATGAGCATGAAAGTCCTAATTGTAAGGCAGTTTGGGCCCAACGTTCTGCGATTCGAGCTTGAGGATAACTATCGGCAAATACTTTTAAAATATGACGCAAGAAACAGCTTAGTTGCTCAGCCGATTTAATTGTCCAAACTGATAAAATAATTCATTTAAAATTTACAATATAAGTAACGAGAAATAATTGAGAAATACCTTTAGCAGTAATATCCTCATAGTTCCATAGTGGTTGACATGAACCGTGTGCTAAAAACTTCAATAGGCTTTTGATAACATGCACTATCGGCATTGTTGGGCCAGGTTGTGGTGGTGCATTTTCTTCAGCAATTATCAAAGGAACTTCAGAATTTTCGGTGGTATTTGGATTTATTTGTAAATTTCCTGTATTTACAATGACTTGTGTTTGTTGTTGTTGTTGCTGCTGCTGTTGCTGCGTTTGATGTTGTGTTAAAGATGTTGATGTTGAGATCGATGTCTGATTAATTGGTGGTGGTTGCTGCATATTTGTATGCATTTCATGCTGTTGTACATTAGCTGCCACAACTAATTGTTGTTGTTGTTGCTGCTGCTGCTGCAAATGCTGCTGTTGGCTATTCATAATTACATGCTGATGATATAATGGTATCTGATTATTTTGTACAGGCATTCCAGCAAATTGCTGTGGGTATATGTTGGCTGAATTTAAACCACCACCAGCTGGTATTTGAGATGATGTTGCAGCATTAATAATGCAACAATTATTGTAAAGATAACTATCGAATTCCTGATGAGATTCTGAAGAAGACAAATTATGGATTAAGATTTCAGTTTTCAAATATTTTAAAGGATAACTATTTTATACCTGTAAAATTATTATCAATTACTGGCAACGAGGGTACAGACAAACCCAAATCAAGTTTCGTAGTTTCACTGTTTAATAAAATGCGTGCCACTGTTAAATGGTCATTATGTTCTGCCAAGACAATCTTTGAAATAAAATTGAAATCATGTTAAATGTATTACAATATATTATTACATGAAGAATTTCTTTAACATACCAATAAATTCATACACAACTGTTTGCAATGCTCTCGTACGATAACACGTGTGTGATCTAAACCCAAAAACAATATATGCAACATTAAAGGCAAATGTAGAGTCCAATCGATACCGGGTATCCCATCCACAACAATGTCGGTGAGTAGCATAACAGCCACATTGCAACTAATTAAATGGAACAGAAAGAACAGAAAAACATTAATTAAGCAATTATTTTTACAAGGATAAAAGTCAGCTTAAATACAATTGTGATACTAGATTAACGAATATCGATTGTTAATTTTCTTTGGTTTTTACATACCGATGGAAGCCGCTTATTGGCAAACTGACGTCTGGCAAGAATTCAGTAAGTGGTGCAAAATAACCACCATACTCAGGCATTGGCAAAGGATGGGGCGCTGTTGTTGCCGAAACTGTTTGAGCTGCTTCAGATGAACGTAATTCAACATTTTCTTCTTGCCGTAACTAAAATAAGAATGTAAATATAACACAAAAGGATAAAGTTTAATTTTAACTAATTATAGAAAACATTTTGCTTTTCATTAGGAATATTCTTATTTTCTACATCAGGAATGTAGTAATTGGAATTGATTTTTATTGGATTTTGTGGGTGGTTTTCGTCTTACTGGAAATTGTTTAACTAAAGATTTTCTATAAGAAAACAATTTATTTTATCACACTTCGAATAATATGTTGAGGCAAATGAATAGTAACAATATTCTTTAAGCCAGTGATTCTGCTATTAATATGAGTATAAAAGGCTATAAGTATAGCGCATTATTTAAATAATTAATTTTATTTGCTTGCGAATATATTGTTTTATAATATTTCTGTATTTAATTTACCTCAGGATCGTTTATTAATATATCTTCTGGTCTCGGCAGTATTGATGGTCCTGAAGCTGCACGTATTTTGTCGGCACCGCGAGGTGGTCGATTATTTGTAGCCTGTGTAAATGCTCTTATACCACTATCAGATTTACATGTACTGAAATTAGACGAAATATATTGAATATTAATTTTTTATTTTAGAAACTTTCACTAACAGGAGTACAATATGATAAATATTTTCTTTAAAACATTTGTTTATTTATAGAATATGTTTTTTGAAACAAAAATTTAAACCCAATAGTTGAATATTGTAATGCTTGCAATACTGACTACATATATCGTACATACTAACAATTTTTTTTAATGAAAAACTTACCCCGTTTTAATAGGATCTTCGCCACTGTGACGTTTGGTGTGTATGGTACCTTTTTCAACTGTCAAATCCTGAATGCGTGAATCATTAATACCACCAACAGGTTGACCTTAAACAATATGCGGATAAATTAAAATTAAATTAGATAATGAATGGGTAAAATATTATTTTTATAAAATCATAAGAATACACACGCAAAAAATTTTAATATTTGTGGTGTACAAAGATTTTTTTTGTATCAAGATTATTAAAAATTAAAAAACTGGTATTCCTATGGAATCATGTATTCTGAACTCCGATTAGTGTTTATTTACATCGGAATTTAAAAACCAAAGAAGACAAAACATCACCCTACTTAATAGTTGCGCCGTTTCTTAAGCCTAAGAAGTTATAAATGAGTTTTATAATGGTCCTTATGGAAGTCACCTTAGAGTAATAAAGATTACGGAAAAACAGCAAGAGAGAATCTACTGGTTTTAATGCCAACAAACTGTAGCCGATTGGATAGCTAACTGCGGTCAATGTATTGCAGTGAGAGGCTCAGAAGGAGAAAAAAAATCTACTTACGGAACTGGATGTTATGTCCATGTATTCAGTTGTTCCGGCATTTCTAAATGCGATATCGAGAAATTTTATTTTTTATCCCTAGCTTAGATGCATTAACACGTAGTCATAAATTAGAATGTTGATGAGCAAAAGTAGACGTGGGAGTACAAATTTCTGCCATTGATCACATATAATTGGTATCAAACTATCCTCGACAGTTGACTTCACAGGGCCTCTTTTTGATCAACTTCTTTGTCTACTATCTACCTTTCGCACATAACATAACCTAATGGTTCAATGTGACTGAATTTAGCAGTTTGTTTTACTTGAGAGTGTTTATGTTAATGTTCTGATAGTAGCATTTACTTTTTTCAAAAATTATAATTTCTCATTAAACTTAATTTAGACACGCTCTTTTCAACTATGTGCTAACTTATGTCTGCTTAGAAAACTGTCAATTGAGATGGAGAAACTATGGTAAATAACTTTAATTATGTTTTGAAAAAACAGAGCAACAAAAAATATAATGCGAAGAATAAACCAGATATAGTCACTTAACATGCATTTCAATGACTTTACTACAAATTTATAATACAAACAAACTTTAAAGATTTCTGAACTGGATTTTATCAATAGTAAATATGTTTAAAAGTTTGTAAATATATGTATTTATGGTAATACAATAACCACCATATTGTCAAATATTTTAAATAAACATTTACACATTTTTGTCTAGTACTGTATAATATATTCGTTTTATAAATATTAAAAACATATAACAACGTCAGAAAAAGACTTACCATCGGCTGAATGACTAGAGGCTTTTCGCATGCTAGTCAAACGATAAAAAGGTGGTGTTTCAGTACGTTCAATTAAACAATTAAGCGTTTCCACTGTTTGTAATTCAGCCATTAATTCATCAAGCAAACGGTCTGGACAGGTACGGGCCAAATACAGAGCAACACGTTTTGCCTTTGTAATCAGAAAAAAGAAAAATAAAAAGAGTTATTAGAAAAAGAATACAATAAATTTAAGAAATACAATAGAATATAAATAGTGAAGGATAAAGAGTTGACAAATAAAAAAGTTTTCAAACTGAAATAATACTTACGTATGGTAATAATTCATTTGGTGCCATACCACTCATTATGACCAAATAACGTAAAATGACTTTTAAATTATTTGGCCAAAATTGACACAAAGTACCCCAAAGTTCTTCAATATCGCGAGGATGAGTGTCCGAAAACTTTCCATAAATTTATTATTATTTGTTATATAATAAAATCAACAAAAACTCGATTTATGAATAGAACAGACTTACCTTGGACGTTATGTAAAATAAATTATTGAGTATCATTTCAGTTGCTTCGGTAGAACCAGTACCTTCTCTACGACCACGTGTTCCGGAATCAGGGAAATACTGAATTTAAGAGAAAGCAATTGTATTACAAAAAAATTATTTTAAAGTTCAAACTATAAACTGAGTTTGATTATGAAACAAATAAAGGACAAAATATGCTTTAAACAAAAATATAAAAATAAGGAATAATCATACCATTATGTATGATAGAGGTGTAGCTGGCGGCACTGTAGTTGCCACTAATTCCATATTATGCAGCCACGGCTGCAAACACTGTAGTAACAGCGTGCGCACATCTTCACGGGCCGTTTGAAACCGATGTGTTATTTCTGCAAGGGAAAATAGAATTTATTAAGAATAGTATTTATTTTAGTTTAAAAAACTTACCAGAAAACATGGACATGGTCAATTCTGGACGCAATTGAGCCAGTTGTTTTGATAAAAATCTCTGTGATCGACAGTATTCACTGCAAAGCAACAGATCTAATGTTCCAACTTTATCATCTTCTGGAAGTAAATCACAAAAGGCAGAGCAAACTTAATGAAATAACATTTAAAAATATTATGCGTTTAAGTAATACACACACCAGGCATTTCGAAATTGCTTTAAGGCTTACGTAAAATGTAAAATACACAGTCTTGTAAAGAATGCTTTCCGTTGACACGTCTTCGGTTTGCAAAAGTTTAGTTAACACTAAACCACAGAAGTAATAATGCAACAGTATGGTGGTAATGGTTGGAGAGAGAATATCAAAGGACTTTCCAATGATTTTCCCAGAATATGTTATACCAGCAGGGGTAAAAGAAATGTTAGGAAATCAAAACAAAAATCCTTTTAAGAGCACTTTGAATTAACAAAAGAGCCAAAGCCTAAAGTACTTTCCAATAATTATCTAATATGTCAACAAAAAATTTACAATTTCTCTTAACTAAGCGCCAAATGTTTTTTGTTATCCATAAAAAACAATTACTCCTTAAAAACGAATTCAACAGATAATATGGAAATAGTACGATGTTAAACTAGTAAGAGAGATACATATATCGTAAAGAGTTTTCCAGTAGCTTTAACGGTATTATTAGAATAAAACAACATTCAACTAACAGTAATGTTTGGAGTATAAATGGCTTGCAAAATGGTCTCTTAAATGCAATTAATTCTCTTATTAAAGAGCTATAATTTTTCCTTTCATACGTGGAAATATTATGAGCAATATAAACAGATTTAGTAAACAATAATATTTTCCTTATTATTTCATGTTTACTATATATACGCAATACGTATGAGTGACAGTTATAAATCAAAACACTCGCTTTACGTCATAACAACATGCATAAATTATACACTTCGTATATTTTCTTTAAAAGATACCTAAGTAATATAAAATGCATTAATTCCTAGACGACACATTACTATACACAAATACAGAGTTGGTTGCTTGAACATTGTTTCATTCATTTCTTTATATTTATATCCGTTAAGCTTCAGAAGTATTTAAATCATCATTCCGAAAAGAAATTGTAGTTACAATTTTGGACTTTTAATGCTGAACCCAACCTCGCCCAATTTCAGTGTTCGTTACACGTAGAGTTCGTTATAATCTGTTGAATTTACTGATTGATTAGTGATATTCTATTTGCAAGTACCGAAATACCAACAGAGAAAATATTGTTACAAAGGGACATAATTAGATAATGTATTATTAACCCATTAGTGGCCAGTGGCAGCTTAAGTTGCCAGCAGAGGTTGCTTTAGTTCTTATGCTCTGAGACGAAATTGAGTGTAAAAAGCAAAACGGTAACCGTTAGAAAAAAAGTAATTCGGGCATTAATGGGTTAATTTTGCTCATTGGGTCCTTTCTTTCCATCGCAATTGAAGTCTTATAAATTTTAAATTAAAAACAAACATGAACACGCTATCTCCCAAATCGATATAATCATACAAATACACAGTAAATAATACCAGATTTCCTATAAATAACATACATACATACATAATTGGGCATTACAACCCTTCAGTCAGGATTATGGACCTAGTTTCTCACACCAATTATGTTATGTGTTTTAATTTTATACATGAGTGGTGGGACCTACAGTTTAAAGTCGACTCCGAACGACAGATTTGTCAGAAACTTTTCATGGCAATTTTATTTGCTTTCAGAGTTTTTGCCAGAAATCTGCTGAAAGGAAGTCACCGAAGAAATATTTTTTTCATATTTTCGTTTTGATGTGTGACCTGGGGTCCGAATCGAGGCCTTACGTCTAATAAGTCAACACACTACCTACTAGACTACGACGACTTCTAATAATAACGCCCTATAAATAACGTTGATAGTTATTGCTTTTTTAAGGCATTTGGTTTAAGCGTAAAGCTCCTGTGAACAAAACGTCTATGGACGGTACGTTACGTTCCATGGACGTTTGGCTAACCGGGATTTAAGAGTCTTGCCACAACTTATTTATTTGGAACTATAATTATGCACTACAACGATATTGCGTTTCAAATATCTTAAAATATTGTGTTTAATCAATGCTTTAACGGCGTGACCTACTGCATTATGTATGGTAATCCTTTAATAAGAACATAAAACGTGACATATTAAATTTAACAAACTCTTTTGTTTATCCTGTTGCATTACATTTTCATCTGTTGATTTTTATCAGTAGAAGGACGAATGAAAAAATGTAAACAAACCACGTACATATTTTCCCTTTGTCATGTAAATAATTTGCTGAGGGGAGATAATATTTATTGTCGTATTTTTTATAGTACGTCTAAATGCCGGCATTAAAATCATTACTCTAGTTTAAAAATAAATTGAATTTTCATGAATGAATACATTACGGCATGGGTTTAAAAGAAAAAGAGAACTTCATAACATTATTTTCTTTTGTTACTCAGACATGCTCAGATTGTACACGTTTAAGAGCAAATCCTGTTGCTTGTATTTTGGTTTTCCATTTTTTACGAATGGAATTCAAAGGGAAGTAATTAAAATAGACGAAAATCGTCCTTAAAAGTAACAAAATTTGTTAAAAAACTTTTAGTCTTTGGCGCGCTATCTGGTTGTTAACTTGAAAAATTGAAAGAAAAGGATGCACGTCATGAAGTAAAATGATAAAAAGATAAAACTCTTAAAAACAAAAATAAATACATATATTGTATAGAGGACGAAGTACATTTACCTTATATTTAAAAAGAAGAAAGCATTTAAATAAAAATATAATATAATATAATACAAATTAAAAATTATTAAACAATGTGTTTGAACGTCATAAAAATAATAAAACTGAGCTTAAAAGATTTAAAATATAATGATATTCCATTTAAAAAAATTAATTTTATGAAAAATGAAAACAATACGAAGTAAAAAATAAACTGTTTAACAATAAATAAATGGTGAATTTAAAAAATCGTTAAACAAATTATGTATTTCGCGTTTTTTTTTCTATCAACATTAAAAATGTCAACAAAACAGAACAACATTGATCAACATTCTCTTACTTCTTCAATTTAATTTTTTTAATATAAAAATAAACAAAGGATACATGATGGAAGTTAAAAAAATAAACAACTCAAATATTTTTCTAATATAAAATAACCAAAATTAATTTAATTCAATTAATGTACAAAAAAAGAAACAAAACTTAAAGGAATTTCATTAAAACGCTTAAAATTGAATTTGTATGATTAATCAAATAAGTGGGCCATTGTTATAAAGCTCCCTTTTAAATCAGTTGTCCAATTTTTAATAGTTAACGTCAAATTGGCAGAATTTTTAATAAAAAAAAATAAATAAATTCAATAGAAAATTCTTATTATTTTCAGAAATTGTAATTGGTGTTTAAAAATAGCAATCAAAGAGAAATCTTAATTGGTAACAGACTGGAAGTTCTATTACAAAAACATTATTTTAAGAACAACAAAAAAGAAAATAAGTTAAGTAATATTCTTAGAAAAGATAAGAATAATAATAAAAGTATTGTCAAATGATTAAGCAAATTAAATCGAATGTGACTTATTTTTATATATTATATATACATACATAATTGGCCATTACTACCCTTCAGTTAGGATTACAGCCTAGCTTATCACACCACATATAACACATCTTAAATTATAAAAAATATGGCTGCCTTCCAAAATGTTAGTTGCTTTGTGTTTGAACAAAGTATCGTGTTTCATAATGTCGCTGTACAAAGTATATACAATGTATTCTATTTCAAAACGTCGTTAATGTGTATTTTTAACGCAATCAAAAAGCAATCAGGCATCGGATTTATTGTTGATGCATTGTTTAGTTACTTTGTATATCTACATAGTTTATATATATAACTGCATACAATCTTTGTATTGATACATTTTGGAAGGCAGCTTATATCTTCGAAAATAAAAAAATACCCAAGAAGAAATATAGGATTCTAAAATTACAAATGATTTGGAAACTCATATTCTTGATAGCGCCTGTATTTCCGTATCTAAAAATACTTTAAATTATCGTAGCATATGTACATACATACATACTATATATAGGAAGGATATAATTTTTCAAATATCTTTGGTAAGATAAGTAAATTGAATTGTACAACAGTGTGGGAAAATATATTATAGTGTTTGGAGTGGATAATTTCAATATATGGTAGTTTAGACTTTTTGACTTGAAGATTAATGAGTAGACACTCACATGTGACGTTTACTCAGTAACATACACTTTGTATTTCGCGCGTAATTTTTTAATTCTTTGGGCTCTAAAAATTTAAAATAACACCTAAAATTGGTAAAAGTGAATGAATTATTTAAAGTGAATGCCTGCCAATTACTTTTTACTTCGTGTAATTCGTATTTCTGAGCTTTGTATGGAACACAGGCGGCTTGAAAAGAAAGACAAGGCGACGTATAAAAGCTAATACTAGCTAAGCTTTTGAAGAATACTGAATAATGCAATACATGTAACTAGTTCGATATGATACTTTAATAGACATTTGTCCTCTCAACAAATTCACTACCAGAGTATAGACTTTAGTGCAGGTAAACTAAACCTATCACTTTCAGATATTGCTTTATAGACATCAGCTCAAATATACATACATTGTGTTTATTTTTTATATTAATCACACTACCAATTTAACTTGGGTACAAAAAATTGCAGTAAATACTTAAAAAAGAAACAAAATGTATAGAATTTTAAATAGATTATAATCAAATGAATAAATGATAAAAAAAAACAGAAATAGTCTGGCATATATACACAAATAAGAGTTAATTCAAATCTCATTATGTCACCTTTATATGTCTGCTCGGTTCTTAATTAAAAATTAATGGCAAAATTTTGAAAATTATTTTAATTTAACTCATCCTTTAAAAATTCATTTCTTTCTAAAATTGTTTAAAAACAGATTTCCTTCGAATTATTTCAGATTTGTTGCTTTTAATCTTCTTCTGACATTCGCAGTCTACACCAGATTTCAGTTGACTTGGTAAAATTATTTAAATGCTAATTAACATGAAAACATCAACAACAATTTAAAAAAAAAAGATACACGACCCAACAAAGGGATTTCTAGTTGAATGGGAAGGAAGCAAGCAAAGTATTTGTCATTGAGAGTAAAAATGTAAATCATGCATGAGGACACATCATAAATTTATTACACTTATTCTTTTCAATTTTCTATGTTTAAAAATGTGTGCAATAATGAAATATTTTTAAAAATACATACATTAATTAAAATTAAATTAAAATTCGGTATTTTTAAATTAGAAATTTGAAAGTGTATCTGTAGGAACACAATTTAAAAGCAAGCAGATTTTTTCATTAATTTGAAACAAGTAGGATCTTGTCCATCTTGTGCATTGGTGGCTATCAAAACGAAATTGTTTACCCAACAAACTAAGAATTAATTTGCAATTAAACCGAATTCTACTCTATTCGATTCAAAAAGGTTCTCTGAACCAATCGGTATAGTTATGTACATGCCACAAAAACTGCGAACTAATAATCGGACCTGCTGACTTTCAAGAAAAGAATATTTGGCAGTTAGGAGTTGCACAACTTAATTTTTATCTTAAAATAATTATGGTAATGTTGTTGTTTGGACGTAATGTTAGGTCACTGTATTGCATACAAGGTATTTAGAGAGTAACGTATTATGTTGTAATATTTCGGCATTTTAAACTACAATAGTATGTCGAATAAAATTATGTCAATTCGATGCTTGTCCCACCAAGATAATCACTCCAAATATACTTCAAAGCGCACTGTGAAATGGTTCGAGGATAACATTATCAATGTATTGTACTGGCCTTCACTATCTTTAGACCGACATCCGGTCGAGAGGTTGAGGAACGTAGGAAAAACAACAGTCAGGGGAAAGTTTCCCACAAATTGTAATAATCTTTGGAAATTAACTCCCACATATTGCGATGATCTTTTCAATTTGACTCAGATTGCTTGGTATTATATACCGAATTCGGCATGCCAAAAATCTTGTTGAGCATATGCTTAAACAATGAGTACAAGTTTCAGACAATTACTGGGTCTCGAGAATATGCTAACCACTGTAGATCAACATTAGAACTTAAATTAGTGCAAATGTATTATTTTAATATAATTTTTTTGTAACTTGTTTGAAAACTTGTTCTTATTATATTTCATAGGGTGATTTTCTATTTTAGTCTAGTAGTCTAGCAGGAAGTGTGTGTTCGCTTATTAGACGTGAAGTCTCGGTACAAACCCCAGGTCAGACAACTAAACGAAATATGAAAAAATATTTCTTCGGCTACTTCCTCTCAGCAGATTTCTGGCACAAACTCTAAGAGTAAATAAAAATTGCCATGTAAAGTTTCTCAAAAAAATCTGTCATTCGGAGTCGACTTTAAACTGAAGGTCCTGCCGTAATCCTGACTGAAGGGTTGTAATGGCCAATAATGCATGTAACATAAGTGGTGTGAGAAACTAGGTTGTAATCCTGACAAAAGGGTTGTAATGACCAATTATGTATGTATGTAATTAATTTGATATGTATCAATTAGAATTTTTGAAAATGATTTAAATTTTTAAAGACATCATTTGGAATTTTTATTTAGAATAATTTTGTACTGACAGTTCTTTCAATTTGACGTTGAGCATCAAAAATTAAACAACTGTTTGAAAAGAAAGTGTCATTCTTCAGGTTTTGTAAATTTGACCAATTGTACAAACTATTAAATTTATTAAAAACAACAATAACATGTAATATTAATTTAATAGCATGGAAGTCTGTTGCAATAAAAATTAAGTTTGCCTAACATTTTTTCTAAAACATTTTGTGAGATAAAACCATATTAACAATAACAAATTAATCTAAAACAAAAACAACGAAAACAATGGAAACTTAAATATTTAATGAAAATCATTAAATCGAAAACTATTGCTAGTTTGTTATGAAAATATGAAAAAGAATAAAACTTCAAATAAATCCAAAGAAATTAATAATTGTGGTATTAACAATGAAGTTAACAAATCGATAAGACAGTTGGAGAGGCAGAAAATCTCTAAACATAAAAATAAATCAACTATTAAGAGCATCTACAATAATCACTTTGAAAGTGTAATAAACATCAATAAAAACAGCCTTAATGACAACAACGACAATGAGCTTAATGTCAATGGCGGAGCAATTGACAAATGTCAGCACTACCGCAACCACAAAGACAGCTGCTGCCATCAGTGACAGTATAAATTCTACAACTTTTACTATCTTCAAACCTGTTCTCAAAAATCTCACTTATATTAGTCTCGCCGGCGTTCACAACAGCACTTACGATGCTGACAGTAATGATGACGACGACAACGACAGCGAAGTGTTAAGCACGGTTGAATACATCGGCAGTATACTCAGCTTTTATTATGTGCCCATTATTGTGTGTACCGGTTCAATAGGCAATATCCTTTCGGTCTTTGTTTTCTTTAAAACCAAATTAAGTAAACTGTCATCCAGTTTCTATTTGGCCGCTTTGGCCGTCAGTGATACTTGCTTTCTAATGGGGCTCTTTGCCCAGTGGCTGAATTTCGTTGACGTTCACATTTATAATCGTGAATATTTCTGTCAATTCTTTACATTCTTTAGTAATTTGGCATGCTTTTGTTCGGTTTGGTTTGTGGTGGCCTTTACAGTGGAACGTTTTATTGCTGTCATGTATCCACTTCGGCGTCAGACTATGTGCACAGTTAGGAGGGCTAAAATGGTTTTGATTGGCTTAACTTTATTGGGTTGCTGTCATTGTGCACCATTTTGGATATATTCAACGCCGGTTTATTCGCCTAAATTAGAGGCGACAATATGTGATATTAAGAGTGAATATAAGGTAAGTGGTGAATAATAAATTAAAATTATCATTTAACTGTTAATGTATGTGTAAGCTTTTCATTTCTTCCTTATTTGTATTTAAACAATGAATTCTTTATTTAATTTAATGGTTATAACTGCCCCACACATTATGCGAATTGAAAAAAAATTCATGATTATAATCCCTACTGCAGAAATCGATGAAAAGCGATGACGATTGATTAATATTTAGTATTTGTTTTTCTCTTTTTTTTTGTTATTGAGTTCACTTACAATTTTGTTGATTTTCTTTTTTTTATTGTATTTTCAAATGGCTTACCTGCAATAAAACAAAAAGAAAACAGTCTCTTATAATTCATAGGCAAATAATTATGAAAGCGTTTATGAAATGGGTGTGAATAGTAAATTATCAATAATAATCATTTATTATTTACTTTATTTATTAATTACTTAATATCGTATTAATAATTAAAACAAGAATAGTATTGAAAGGGGTAAAGAAGACATGATAAATGTTTCAATTCTAATTTAATTATGCGTTCATAATACAAATTTTGATAACAATAGTCTGTCAGTGTATACCATTTGATTATACAATACAATAAACTTTAAACATGGAAAAATTATGTTGTTATCCCAGGGTGAAATTTGAATACGAATTAATTTTAAACCCAAACAAAAAGTTTCCCATGAAAAAAACTGAACCTGAATCAAACAAATTTAATTTCAATTTCACTTAATGTGGCCTCTACTCAAGATAAAATGAACACTATTACTTTAGGTTTAAATCAGTAATTTGTAATTTTTATCACAAATAATATACAAATCCGACTGTTCATATTGTTGAAAATTTATTGGCTTAAAAATTTTGAGTGAAGTTTGAAGCAAAAGATTTGCAATTAATACTTTGATTACGAGACTTTAATGGTGTAAAAAAACAACATAAAGTCTGCAATAAATTATAATATGTTACAAACAACAGCACAAACTAATCATATTTCATTAGTTCATTGAAATGCATAATAATTCCTTAGAATAAGATGTAAATTGAAATGCCGAGAGTGTAATCATCCTCAGTTTACAAATTTTAATTATATTAATAATTATTTAATAATAATTTTCAGACTTTAATTATTTGGAAAATGTAAATTTCAAGGCATTTATTTTTCAAACGAAATCTTATTTTCTCATATCATGTTCGATAAAGAATAAAATCTTTCATTTAAATATTAATTTTCAGCAAATAACAATGAACCAATTTCAGTAACCTTGTTAATAAAGTAATGTTCCTAAGAAAATGAACTTTTCTTTACAGTCTTTTTACGTTAATAGACTTATTTTTAATGGTTATTGTTTACCATGAATTATAAATTGTTATAAAATAAGTAACTTTTTGCTTTTAAAAGCCACATAAAATTTTATCATAATATTTGCCTTTTTGTCTTCATTCTTTTCTTTTACAGGAGTATATAACGCTACTTAACTACTGGGATACCATAGTTGTATTTGTTATTCCCTTTACAACGATTGCCGTCTTGAATACATTTACTGGCTGCACGGTTTGGAAGTTTGCAACAGTCAGGCGAACGTTAACGATGCAAAAGGTGTAAGTAATTATGATGCTTATTTTTACGAGTACCCATATCAATTACCGAAATCCGGTATATGAATGTACTCGTAATTATTATTATTATTTTGTAATTTCAATGAAACCACATGCATTAAATCGAGCATCATAATTTAAATATAATTAAATGAAATGAACTTTAAAACAATTTTACAATCTTCTCATGCGAAATTTATTGTAGGAAAACTCAACATTTGCCTTTGCATGTTACAATGTCGTCGCCATCATCCTCTTGTTCCCAAAGGGAATCTGCATCGGTGGCAATGACAATGACAACATCTAGTACATTAGCCACTACAACGACAACAGCGGCAACAACAACAACAGCCACAACAAATGGCCAGCAAGGAATATCCACATATCGCATAACGACGACATCTTCGTTAAAACGACAAAAGTCAATATCAACAGCAACGCATTTGAACGGCCAGCATCATCACCATCATCATAACACCACTGGGCACATGCACCAACAAGATATGCAAAATCATCATCATCATCATCATGCGCATCCAAATCGTGCAACTCTGGTAAAACATAATTCCACTGGCAATAGAAATTATGAGGAGATACTCTCAAAGAAGTCAAGTAAGTTGACATTGCAACATACAATACATATTTATTTATTTTGTTGTTGTTGTTTCATTCGACAGATAAGGATAATGTAGAAATTGTGTCACTACATTTATTATTAAAACTTTTATATTGAGTGTCAGTGATACAGTGTTTATAACACAGCAAGTTATGCTAGTACCGTGGAATTATATTAAAAGAAGACTTGTTGACTAAAGCAATATTTTTTCAGTTTTTATTTTTATATTTCTATATATTTATAAAATAAATAGAAATTGTTTTAGTCAACGTTCTAAAATTTAAGTCTCAAGTTGTATACAGAAAAAGCAATACAACATATATATATGTATGTATACACATGAACACAATTTCTATATAAATGTCAGAAAAATTATATTTTACTTAGTTTATTTGTACAGTTTATTTCATTAAGTAATTAAGGAAAATAAACTCCAGAGATAGTTTGTAAATTTTTTCATCCTTCCTTTCTTTACATTGTTCTTGCAGGAAGGAAAAAAGTAACGAATTCATCTCAATTGAAGGTTACAAAGATGCTGTTGATTGTATCCAGCGTCTTTGTGTGTTTAAATTTGCCAAGTTTTATTATGAGAATAATTACATACATGGAGGTAAGAGAATTTTTTGCTTATCGAAATTTAATTAAAAAAAAATAAACTTAAAAAATAAGTTTCAATGATATTGTATATTGGAATCAAGTTAATCACGAAGTAGTTATTTTACGTAAATTATAACAGTGGGTTAATAGGCCAGTGACATTTTGAGTTAACCGCGTCTTAACTGAACGGACATGTAATTTTTCTCCTGCCAAAATTTCAACAAATATCAGCATTTAGTTAATGTACGACAGCAATTCATTTCAAGCGACCGCGTGATTTGTGAAGAGGAAAATATAGAAAAGTGTACTACGTGAGTTCTCATTGATAAATACTGTAGAAATTCTAAACCATCAATTTCAGTCCAATAAATTACCTGCATACATACATACATAATTGGTCATTACAACCCTTCAGTCAGGATTAGGACCTAGTTTCTCATACCACTTATGTTGTGTGTGCTAATTTTATACATGAGTTTCGGGACCTACAGTTTAAAGTCGACTCCGAACGACAGATTTTTTAGAAACTTTTTATGGCAATTTTTATTTATTCTCAGAGTTTTTGCCAGAAATCTGCTGAGAGGAAGTCGCTGAAGAAATACTTTTTTTTAGGTCTAATAAGCCAACACACTACCTACTAGACTACAGACTACTATTAAATTGGTTCACTGAATTATGTTAGTGACGCACTAGCATGAAACATGCCAAACGTTCTGGAAGCCTTGATAAAGGCAGAAAAAATAAACAATGTGTTATCTATTATCATTTTACACTTCATTTTTCGTATCTTTAACTGAGCATTTGTGTCTTAAAAATATTTTTTTTTATAATCCCCATTACCTCTGAATAGAGTTGAGATATTTGCCTGTATGTATACGTAAACAATATTATGCGATGGTACCATTCAATAGCTACTTTGTCACAGTGACAAGTGGCAATAACTGCCAACACATACTTATGTATGTTTCATTGTCTACTAAACAGCATTCATATTGCATTTTTTAAGAAATCCTTTTGTGAACTTTTCATTTGAAATATCTTAAGGATCACTGATGCTTTAACTTTTCTGATAAAATATTTAAAGCATTTCATTTTTTTATTTTTTTTTTCTATAACTGATGAAATAAGCTTGAGAGAAAAAAGTGTTTTACTTTTAATATTGGTATAAACAAAAAAAATTATTCTTAAAAAATGAACCTTTATTTGAACCTTTTAAACTTGAATCATATATTTATTTATACGTAAAATAATTCGAAATAATTTAATCCAACACTTATTGCTTTCCCTCATTTTTACCCTATTTTCTTACACCAACATTTGACTTTGTCTTCGACTTTTAATTTTTATTAATACAGACATCAATGACAAGAAAACTCTGTTGAAATTATGTCATAAATATTTGTTTACATACAGATGTATAAATTAATTTATGGTTCTATCATTATTAATTTCGTAATATCAATTAGCGCAGTGCTACGTCAATGGTATATTCCATTACAGCTCTTTCAACTTAATATTGAAAGAAAAACTTAGGTGCAGGGGGAAACAATAGAAAAACTTCCATAAAATCTAATACTGTATTAAATTATAAATAAAAATATAATAAAATAGTAAAATTTTATTTCGGTTGTTTACAAAAAATGTATAAAGCAACGCCTTATATTTGAAACCTTTTGGCATTTGTAAAGAACTTCTATACTTTTGGAGCGGAATACTGACCTAATTCAAATGTATGCCATTAAGATAGTTCTGTAGGAATGGAACCAGAAGATAATCTGAAGCTCACAGCTGTGTGTTGGACGTATCAAAACTTTCCAACCAACTTACGTCAGTTTTGTGCAGCCCTCGCGCTGACCAGCTTCTTCCTGGTTTGGAGGAATTTGGCCAGTACAGGGACTGCGTTCACCTGTGGTGTCACAACGGGCCGCTATGCGTTCTCAAGTGAGCTTTTGGTATCAAAGGTACCACTCTGACCTAACCTAACCTACGTCAGTTTCTGTCGAATCAGTAACGACGTGGCGTTGTAATGAAGGAACACAACACCTTTTCACTTGATTATTTCTTGTCATTTTAATTGAATTACTTGCTTCAATCTTGTTAATTCTATACAGTTCAGATCAGAATTAATCGTTCGATTAGGTTGTAAAATCTCATAATGAACACTTTCTTCTTTAAAATCGAAGACTAATAAACCATTTTCTTAGTTACATCTAAAACTTTTCCAACAGCCTGTGACGTATTCTTAACTCTTCTATAATAGAAAAGCAAAATATGAAGCTAACAATCTAAATCTTCAATACGTAAACTTTTCATAGAACAATGTGAGTTTAATTATAAAAAGAAGCTCCATATGTTACAAAGATATTACATTTTAGAGAACATATACCAACTCAATATTTTTTTAATTAATCACTTTTACAGAAGTGTAAATCAATTCGTCTTAGTCTTTAAAACTGCGAAATAAATGATGGATGAAGTACCATAGAAAATGATATAATATATCTCAACCTACGTACTTTCAATGCAATGTAATAAATACTTGCACAGATTATAAAATAAAATGGAATCAAATATTAAACACAAACTACCAAATTTGCCACCATCCATCAAAAAACAGTTTTTACCGAAATTTATATTGTGTTTGTGTTATAATTCTATATAATAATGTTATCTCGTTCTTAGCTTTTAATTAAAATAGCAAATAATGTGCTTTCTTATTATCGAATTTTTCTACGTTTAAATATTTTCCGCTAAAAAGGAATTAATTGAAATGTTTTCAATTTACGTCTCCGCATTAAGTTGTACAGTGAATTGATGTTCATTTAAATTTATGGCAGAAAGAAGTATTAAAGTTAAGGACTTAAAATTCTATTTCAAGCGAATTAATTGTATTTTTCTCTTTAATTAAAGTATTGTATTTAAAATATACGTATATGAACAATAAAATATCATCTAATAAAATTATATTTCTCAAATGGTCAGAAGAATTCAACATTTGCAATAGAAATGTTAATGATTAAAAGAAATTTAAAACCAAACTAAAAATTCTTCATCAACGGGTGATTACGTGATAGGTGGTCTAACAGTAATTTGGACATACTCTTTTCAGCATTTCGACCGGTATTTCACTAACGATAGCTGCAATATAGTCTTCTACGCCTGATTTGTTCCTGTAGTGGTGTCAAATAGCATGAATTTAGCGGCTGAAATACTGTTTGAAAACGTAGAATTAACTACTCACCGAACTCGCCATACTGAAAGCACACAACGACTAAGTTCAATTGCCTTATTTTCTGATCTATTCTTCAATATAAAAATAGATCTCCATCTAACTTTCCTTATGCCTTTTCTCCAAGCAATTAACATTGTAGTCAACGTCAACTCGGTTCAGTTTTTGCATCAACTGTATTTTGTATGTTGTCATACCAAGGTCCCCAAGTAAAATCTTTCAGGTGGTCGCAGTATTTTACTTGGTAAGTACGAATTGGTGAATTACCTTTTTACGTACTTAGATGGTCATTTGTTACAACACTATTGAGTCAACGACTGAGCATAAAATCGAATTCTATACCCCTCCGTCGGCTTGACATTTTCTCCACTTTCTTACACCAAACGTCAAGAGGATCTTCTTAACTTATTCTTTCTAACTTAACTTTGAACACCCTCTTCTGTGAACCTCCCCGGCTTCACTTTGAAAAACTTTCTTTACTCAACCTCGTGACTTGCCCTAGCCGACGTTGCTTCTGTTGTTTAATTAGTTTTACTATGTCAATGTCGGCAAAGAACTCGTACATATCGCGGTTCATGCGATACCGATATTCTCCGTCAACATAAGTTGGTTCCATTAATCTTACGTAGCATAGTTGTCTCAAATACCTCAAGAATAGCTTAATCTGCTTGTGTAGACACCCATGTTTCAAAGTTATGGCAAAATAAATGTCTTTTAGAGTATAAATTTTGTGTGTTGAAAGAGGGCCTTTTTTTCTAATTGTCCGCTTAAAATAGTATCCATTGGCCAGAAATATGTGAAACTCGTGCGAAATTTGGCTCCCTTTTATGCTGGGAAAAACCAAACTTCAAATAAAACTCACCCGTTCAACCTGTATTATCTCATTTTATAAATCACTACACTTGAAAAAGTTTCGCAAGTAGAACTGTAAAGTACAAGCAATTATTGTTACGAAATATCGATAGAGTTACGTATATAATAATGCAGAATGCAAGTTATTCTTTATTTAAAGAATTTATTTATGAATCACAAACAAACCATTTTCGGTAAATTCCTTTACTAATAATAATTTGTGCTGATTTAAAAAAATGCCTCTTGAACAAGTTGGAATATCATTATCGATGTGAAATCACTCATGTGAAAGCATTTATTCATGAAACCTGCAAAATATTTTTAATGACTATAAAAGAGCTTTACTTTTCCATACAAATCTAGATGAAGTAAATGACTTCGTATATTAAAGGTGGATTTATGTATAGATACATATACATACAGATGTATGTATGTTTTAGGTTGCTTCTGCCACCTGTAGACATGTAGGGTTCAAAGAGTATACATGGCTCTTTGTTATTAAGGTAATTAATAAATGTGTAATGTTAAATGCTTTAACAGCCGTCATAAAAGCAAAAAAAAAAACCCTTAAAATGAATGATGAATGCTTCGTTTGAGTTTCTAATTATATAAACATGTCTCTAAATGAAAGCATTTACGGTCATGATAACATCTTGGTTTTATTGTTCCTCTTAATTCAGTGAAATTTTTTAGCAGTTAAACTAATTTTACACGGCCGTGTACATACATGCGTACATGTTAGTAATTAATTGACTTTCTGGCACATTGTCTTAATGGTGTACACAAATCTGATAAAGATATAGGTGTGGTGTACTTAGCAGTAGAATGGTTATGGCATCAGTATCGTCGACTATCTCACGAAGAGTTATTGAAACTTTTCAAGCCAATTGTAAGGTATGATTGAATGATTGAAAAACAATACTGTGTGAAGAGCAAAACAACAAAGAGGAGTAATCAATTAAACGGAAATTCGGAGGCATTTACTTTAAAGAACCTGATACTAAACTGATGACAAGTTATCAAACAAAACAATGTAGACTCAAGCTGAAAGATATCGTTCTAAGTAGGATGAATAATAATAAATTTATTTAAACTTTCTTTGTAAATTTAAAATAAATTCTTTATTCAGAAAATGTCGTTTTGTTTTTAATTACGAAGAATTTAATATAATTTGTTTTTTTTTATTAAAAAAAAGTCAGAATTTATTTTATTTTCAAACACCATAATCAACATTCAATGCAGAAAGTATGGAAAAGTCTTTTTCTACCCTCCAAATGATTTGTTTGTGGGTCTCAAATGATAAATGTCACGAAATGAAATTTTTTTAATTAAATTCTCCATAAAAAATCACATTTAATTTCTTCATTCAATCTGTTTTTCTCATTTGCCTTTATGTTTAGAATTTCAAATGAATATAAAAAATTACATTTTAGATTTTATCAATATTTGTATGTAATTATGACAATTATAAAAAAAAAATCCATAAAAAAATATTTTTTCAACTTATATTTTTACAGACGCAGTCGTCAACAAATGAAAAGACAACTGTCGTATTGCAGTATATTTTTCAATTATTATTCATTACGAATTTCGGAATCAATTTTGTTCTGTATTGTGTTAGTGGACAAAATTTTCGGTAAGTTATTAAATTAATAAACATATGTATGCACTTATTTTTGTCATTTTTCACACACATACATACATTATATCCTTTTCACATTATAACTCTTAAAAGTAAACTTTTGTTTAAACGAAACTCAGCTTGAAATTTTGTATAAACGGTTTATACAGTAGTTTTCCGATTTGATGAGCCTAATTGGTATCAAGTATTCCAAAACAGTTTTCGTTACGTCGGGCATTATTCAGGGTCGGAGATATAGTCGACGAAGCTAATGCCTTTATCATCGACCAAAAATACAACTCATTGACTAAAAAAAGCTAGTCATCGTCCAAAAAACTGCCAGTCATCGGTCAAAAAAGTGTCAGCATCGTCCAAAAAAGTTCAAATCATTGACCTTAAAAATGCTAGGCATCGACCAAAAAATCCAAGTCATCGACCAAATAATGCCAGTCATCCTCCAAAAAAATGCAAGTCATGTGTAAAAGATGCAAGTCATCGACCAAAAAAATACCAGTTATCGACCAAAAAATTCAAGTCATCGACCAAAAAATACCAGTCATTGTCCAAAAAATTCAAGTCATGTCCCAAAAAGTACAAGTCATCTACCAAAAAATGCCAGTCATCATCCAAAAAGTGCAAGTCATCTACCAAAAAAATGCCAGTCATCATCCAAAAAGTGCAAGTCATCTACCAAAAAATACCAGTCATCATCCAAAAGGTGCAAGTCATCTACCAAAAAATGCCAGCCATCGTCTAAAAGATGCAAGTCATCGACCAAAAGAATGCAAGTCATCTACAAAAGAAATGCAACTTGCGAAAAATACGACATTTTGTTGTATATATAACATATAAATGTATATTAACTCAATGAGAATTATTAAAATTTTTAACTTCATTCATAAAACAATGTTTTTACTCATATAAAAAAAGTTATATCTCCGTTGTCAAGTAAAGCTCGATCGTAAGGAAACCTGTTTTGGAATCCTTGATACCGCGGCTATCGTGCCCACTAAGTCCAAGTCCATTTTTAACCGATTTTGAGCGATTTATATAGAGCACATTTTTTTGCTCATATATAGTAGCTCCGATGCTTATATCTTCAGTTCCAAGAAAAGGTCGGCCCTAAGAAAAACTGTTCTAGAATCCTTGATACCAAGGCTATCTAGTCTACTAGGTCCACTTTTCCTACGATTCCATTTTTGATCCGATTTTGTCGGGGTATATAGAGCACTTTTTTGTTGGTATTTGCAGAAAACAATTAGTTTCGTCGCCTATAACGCCAATCCCAAGTAACGCACGACAGTATAGAAACTAGTTTTGGAACCCTTTAAATTATGGCTATCCAGCCAACTAGGTCCATTTCCTCAGTGGGTGCATTTTTTATCCGATTTATATAGATTTTTTTGTTAATTTAAAAAAGGTTAGCTTCATCGCCTACATCCCCGGTTTTGGCTATCCAATCACTAGCAATCCAACCCACTAGGTCCGAAAACCACACATTTTTAAGTTTTGTCGAATTCCGCCCAATTTATTCGGTAAAAATACTTGATTTTTCACCTTTATTATCTCCAATAACCAAATTGTTATTTTCATTTTTTTATGTAAAATTCAAAGGTTTAACCACGTCTTTCTTTTATTTTTTCCTCTAATTTATCACTATTTTTGTGTCAAATGCGTTAAATGGAATGTTCACTGAAACGAATGTTCGCTAAATTGGAAAACTACTGAATTTAATTTATATTTTATACCCTAATTTAGCAAACTTTAGTCCCTTTTTTTTTATCAATTAATTGTTTAAATCTTTTGCAGGAAAGCTGTTTTAAGCATGTTTCGAAAGGTATCGACTACTCAAAGAGATGGGACGACGCAAATTACAGGTAATTTTTTTTTTGTGATTTAATATTTATTTATAATCATGAGCAGTAACATAGACACAATATTCTGCCTTATTGTGTGTTTTTATCACAATAACTTATTGCTGTATTTATGAATCTGTTTAACAACAAACGATGCTACCAAAAATAATACCAAGTTTAAAAATAAATGTTAACTATTCAACGAAAATTTACAGTTGTATGTATAAATGATGTTTTGTTTAGGTGTTTATATCTTTAAGTTTGGAAGATTGTTCGCTTGTGAGCCGAGTTGACAAAGCTGATAAGTGCTTTGTGTTTGGTTTGGTTTAGAATCCTATAACAACATCACAACAGAATAACGTAAATAGTTGATTTGCCAAAATCCAGGCGTACTCTGTCAATGTTATGGTTACAAAACTTCAGACATAAAGTCACTGTTTGGTGCTTGTATCTTGAAATTTTATAATCAATCAATTGATGATCAATCATCATGATATACATACATCCAGTGCACAATCCTTAGAAGAGCTCATCTGCGACTATAAATATATATTTCTGTACCGTAATCAATTATTTTGTCAGCAATAGAAATTAAATCGAAGACGATCAAATAAATAATTATCGCATAAAACTTTAAAGTCTCCCACCTTGGCATTCTGCAATCTCTAACGAATCATCAAAATAATTCTATAATAATGAAGTATATTACACAATTAAAGTTTGAAGCATTTTAGTACTGCTTTACGACAATTTTATTTACGCATCAATATAAGTATTTTAGCCTTGAACCTTAAACAATCTGTTTGTATTTACAAAGTGAAATGCTATTCAGTATTGTATATGTAGGTACAATATTTGTATTATTATTAAAATATTCAAGATAGGAAGTAAGGTATACATACCCTAAATAATGTTGCATGAGGCATATGCATAATGTTAAACAAACAGCAATAAATGAAAAACACAACAAACCATTTAAATAATAATGATAAGGAATTCTATCACTAACACTTATTATGTATTCATGGATCAAATATGCCCAAAGGGTTGTTTTGTTTATTGTTATATTCCTGAAATATATCGAATATTCAGATGATATGATAGGATGCATACAATTACGGGTATGCATTATTATTTTCACTGCAAGTCAACATTTAACAAAACCAAACAATTCAAGCCTTTTTGATTCAGGTTTAGCATGACTCAAAAGTAATCTTAGGGCTTTTAGTGGCAATTACTTTAGCAAGTATTTTAGGAAAGTTAATATCTGTAAATTTGGTTTAAAAATCTTGAAAATGGAACAAAATTTTTCAGTAGAAAAACTACATGTCGTATGACAGATTTTTAAAGCCATTTGAATAAGAAAGAAGAAAACTTTCTGTAAATAGTTTTATACTAAGAATACTATTCTTATTCCTTTGCCACCATCATATTTTGAGCACAAGGATTAAGAACATTTTCAACACATCGAATACCATAAACATGAGATGGGAGGAATAAAAAGATTGTCAATAACATTTTATATGAACTGCGAACAACACTGCTAGTGTACTGAATTTAAAACTGTTAGAAATGTTAGTACAGGCGGCTCATATCCTTTTCATTATAACCACTAAAATAAATTCTTTAATACACTGGTTATATGCATAATACAGCGGGTAATTGAAGTAAATTATAGTACACATATATTCATCAAAAATACATTAAGAGACGATAATAAAAAATTGTTCATTGAAATAAAACGAATCATTGACAAATCATTGCATTTAAAGGGTTAATTTCTATTGAATTTGGTTCACTGAATAACCGTTACCCTTTAATTTTGAACTTTAAATTAAATTCAAGTGTTTATTGAGTTACAATGATTGTGTCTCGAGTGATGTATGAATACTTCTTTATACCCTTGAAGAGTAACCATTTTATGACAATGAATTTCACATTTCATTGAAAAAAAATGACCCCTTTTCAAGCAGAAATTGAAAACAAATAAATTTGTAATTCAAGGTCAACGTGTTTATACATTTTAAGTAATATTTGTGTTTAAATGGCAAAAACATGAAAGAATACATTTTTAACAATTCACTGCATTTAATCCTTTAAAAATTTTTAACATTTTCCTTTTCCTTCCTTAACCAATTTAAACTAATCTTGGTAATCATTTTCAATCAGTCCTTTAAATTAGCAAGTGTAAGCATTAAAGAAATAAAGGAAACGTCTTTAGAGCGGAATAATTTAATTTTCCTCCTTTTTCTGCTTTGTTATGTACATTAAATTGATACAATAAAAGTTGTGATGCAATTTCAACAATGAAACTTCTAACCAAAAAGAAGAAAAAATTCTAAGAAGATTGTATGAAATATAAGCGAAAGGACAAAGTAAAATTATGTAATCCTGTGGAATTTTATTGGCCAGCATTAACAAAATTGTGGACAATCTAAAAGGTATCCATTTTAAGTTAATGGAAGTGACCCTTTTTCTATGAACATGAAAAGCATACCATGAAACTATCGAAAACAGCTTCTGTCTTTGACACACTGGGAAAGAGTCTCAAGTTTGCACGAAGGCATTTAAAGCTTAAGTCCTATATTACCGCCACCACGTATACTTGTTTAGGATATGGAATACCAAATGCCTTTTTATGTGTTACATCCACATTTTTGACATTTTTTGGAAAACAATAGAAAGTCTTTTGATTTAAGTTTAAGCAAATTAAATTGCTTTCTTAAATGATGTCCATACACTTTTATTTAAACAGAAAAAATTTTAAGCAATTCTGTTGATTTTCTCTTGTTCTCTTTTCTTTTCTATTTGCATACTTCTGTTGAAGTCAAACGACAACATTTCTTACATTTTTAAAGTCGCCAAACATTGGCCAGAGTTTTCCGAAGAAATGAAAAAAAAAATTAAAAAGGAACGAGAAGTAACACTCAACCGAAGTTTTAAAATTCTTTGGAAATGTTTTCATGTTTGTGGTTTATTTGTTTTTAAAGACTAAAGTTTAAAATGTCAGAAAATCATACGTTATCGCTGTTTAAGAAAATTAACGTAGGCACATACAACAATATATTGTATTTAAAATCTTTTCATGGCAGATTCGTTGTTGATTTTCTGTCATAATTACAGATGCATCAATACCATGATCTGAATTATAATTTATATACATATGCTTATATGTACATACATGTTGTAATGTGTTAACATATTCGACGAGACCTCGTGATTCAATCTGTCAGCAGATTTCTGGCAAAAACTCTGAGAGTAAAATAAAATTGCCATAAAAATTTCCAATAAAATCCGTCGTTAGTAGTCGACGTTATACTGTAGCTTCAGCCGTTCATGGATGACAACGCAACAAGAGTAGTGTGAGAAGCTACACACAGTTACTAAAGTATACATACGGTTAACAAATTTTCAGTAATTTTTTAACCAATCCGTTTTCGTTGAAAATCTTTATAGTTTCCTCGATTTTAAGACGGTCTTCTGCATTGGTTAAAAAATTTCTGAAGTTGAACTGAATTGTGGCCCTGCACAGGCCCACAAAAGTATACATCCGTTTAACAAATTTCTGAACCAATGCAAAAGACTGTCTTAAAATCGAAGAAAGATGTCAGACAATTATAAAGATTTTCAACGAAAACGGATTGGTTAAAAAATTTCTGAAATTTGTTAACCGTATGTATACTTTTGTGGCTGAGTGTAGGTTGAATCCTGACTAAGGTTTGTTATGACCAATTAAGTAAGTAAATAATAATATCATCGTATCTTATTTTACATCTTATGCCATGAGCAGGCACAATGGAAATTTTTGTGAATTTCTAGAAGCTGAGTTTTATTGTGATTTATGCTGAATTCAAGGCCTCACAATTTTTGTCCAGCATCATTGCGGCCTGTAATGTTTTGACACATAAACACTTTGTTTACATGGAAATATTGATTGTACTTTATAAACTGTTGCAATTGAAGTCCATTCCTTTAAAAAGGATGTCAAATACAATGTAAAACAATGTCATTGCGTAGTCTGGTAACTGATATAATCAATATTTGAAATTCCATGCAATTCGCATGGCTTCGAGCGTCGACATCTGTTGCATGCTTCAATCGAATTTAAAACACACATTAGTTAAGAAGAATTTTTTTTTATTGAAAATAATTTAAAATTGTAATTGTGCATAGCATACAGGCAGAAAAAAACAAAAAAAAATTGCTGGAAAATTTCCAATATTTGTTTCCAGCTATGACCTTACCTAGCTATACTTGAAATTCCGTTAAAATCAAAAAATTTCAATAGGCTGGTGTAGGCTGGTCGCTCAACGTGTTGGCTTCCAAACCATATTGACGATTTTAATTTGTAAAATTATCCTTGACAACGGCTGGCAGAGATAAAGTTTCATGTAAAAACATTTTGATTGATGGTGGCTTTCATAATTTGTTTATACACACTTTAAACAACAATATGCGTAACATTAGTCATCCGTAGAGTCATAGGTATGGGAAAAATGAAGAGATACATTTTAAACGTTCAAACATACATATAAACTAACACGGGTTCTCATATGAATTGAAAAATAATAAATATCGATCATTGAGAATGTCAAAAAAAATGTGGAAAATTATAAATTAGAAAAAAAAAGAAAACAACAAAAAAAAAACGGGGTTTTTACCACAAAATTGCCAACCAATAAATTGTGTTCAAAAGCCATGACGAAGTGTATTTGTGTAGCACTTTAAAATAATTGAAATGTGTAGAGATTGCACTCCCTTTTTTCCATATTGAATTTCAAGCATGATTACATTCCGAAACTAAGGAACATAATAAGTGAGAAATGATGGTTTGTTTTGGCCATGAAGTGAAAGGTTTTAATTTCACTTTTGCTTTATTATTTTCTTTTTCAGGTTTTGCATTTTTCTTATTAATAATGTAAATTAAACGCGTCTATAGAACAAACTGAATAATCATTTATTTTAAGTTTGTCTATTAAAAAATGTAAATATGGTATCAGTTTCTTGTCTTATTTACTTGAAACGTTCGCGAATCTAGGTAACGGATAGGGGGAGTTAGAAGTAAAGAACTAGTGATAGACGGACCAGTGCATTACTCTCTATTCTATTGCCATTGCATTACTCTCAATTCTATTGACAGTGCATTATTCTCAACTCTATTGCCAGTGCATTACTCTCAACTCTAGAGTCCTAGAGGCTTTTGTGGCACAAATAAATATGGACACACTCTAAATTTAAGGAGGTTGATACAATTTATAATAAATTTGTTTAATTATGTTGTCATATTATTATAAATTATTCGTCAAATTAAGTTGAAACACTGAATTAAATTTTGAATTTTGTTATTAATTGCCTCTAAGGATATTAAACTTTTAAAAAAATATATGTATGTTTCAGTTATCATTTTTATTAAAACTATTTTATTTTAATGCTCAAAAATAATAGAGAACATGCAACTTATTTATTTGTACACAAGTGCATATGAAACTATACAAGTTGCGTTTTATTTAGAACTAGAATTCTTTTTCGTTACAATTAAATGTGAAATATTAGCTCTTTGAAACTGAAATTGAAATTCTTTGTAGATTATTTTTATGCACGCACATAACAGGTGCTTTTATAGGGTTGCATTATTGTTTTTCTTTTGTGTGCATCTGTATATTTAAGTTTATATTATTTTTAAGTTAAATTAAATAAAATTTATGTAATTTTCTTTATATGACCTCAAAAAATATTTCAAATATTTTCAATTTTTTACTTCTAGTGTCTGAATATTGCCGTAATAATAGTGGTGGCATTGGAGGAACCTGTAGTCTGAACTCTTCGTCAACACGACGACGTTTGATGAATCAAAATTGCTGGAATGAAATCCACGAATTACAAAGTTTAAAATAAAAATTATTAGACTAAGATTTTTAAAGAGATTTCGTTTTCACCAAAGGATTTTAAATAAATTTTATGTATTTAAAAAATGGTATTCTTTTACGTTTATAGTGTGCATAAGTATATGTTGTAATTCAAAATGAACTTCTATGTATATTATTTATAAATATAAACTTTGAGAAAAGTCAAAGCCTAACAAACAAAAACAAAAATTAAGATGATTAAAATGGTTTCACTAACGTAATAGAAGAAAATTTACATTTTTTTTAGTGGAAAACGTTATACAAACAAAAACAATTCATTAATTTAAAGGTGAAATGAATCATAAGAAAAGAAAAAAACAAAAACACATAATTAAAATTATAAATAGTTTTGAATTTACGTCAAAGACTTGATTACAAAAAAAAAAAAGAAAAAAAAAACCGTACATATATTACATTTCACTGAAAAACTATTTTTGTAAATTAAAAATAAGAGTTTTAGTATGTATTAAAATTTAAATAGTTTTAAACCCTCAATCAACACTTGGTAACATTTTATTTAACAAATAAATAAATAAATAAAATTACATTTTAAATATAGTTTACCAAACACATTCACTCTTTCGTAATTTTATTTGGAATACTACAGTGCTGCTGCACTGAAGTTATGAAAAGGTTTGAACTAGAAGATGACATTAAATAAGATATCTATTGTTAGCTAAATGTTTTAACGAATTAATAAGTTCTGAAATATGTACCTTTAAGTTAGACTGTAAAATATTTAAAAGTGCTTCAATTCTTTGGACAGATACTAAGCAGAAAGTATAATATTTATTACAATGGGTTCACTTTCATTTGAATACAGTATACAAATATTTAAAATATAAAATAACAGCCTTGTACAATTGAGAATTGTTTAATAAAGTCAAAAAAACTGAGGTTAAAAGACTCGGCACTAGACAGTCAAACATTAGAGAAACTACAAAAAGAAATTATTGAAGATGCAGCCATCATATGATTGTTAAACTGATCAATGTTCAACGTGCCGAAGTTAAATCATCACTAGCAACCAGTATAATTGCTGGAAATGACCGGGCCATGAATTCTGATATGATGACTTTTTGACAATTTTTCTTCGCTGATACAGAAGATGCCTTGTTAACAAGAGTCGCACCCAGTTCATTGAAGGCTTTAGAGAAATTGATATTCCTGATAAAGCTTAAACAGCGAATTTTTCATTGAAAACTTAAAGAAAAGAATATATAAGCGAGATTTACAGATTTCCACTATTTCCAGTTTCTTTTATACATACTGTTACGTTTTTACTTTTAAACACGACTTATTTCTTATGGATTCAATGATTAAAATTTAAAATAAAATAAATTGTTAACTTTTAGTCGTTGTTGTTTAGTTAAATAAACCAATTAGTTAATTCAAAATTTTCAATTTTATTACACGATCTATTTCATACACAATTTTTCTTTCTTAATTTATTCAATTATTTATTTTTTAATATTGAAATTAATATGGCTGTAAAAACATACCTTTTTCATTTTCTGAATGTAATGGACCCACACTGCCGAAGAAACGTTTATCCAATATTTGTAACAAAAGTAAAGCTGTGGAATGTACTTCAACGCGTGGACAGCCAGTCATAAGAAGCGTAACAGTGATAACAGAAGTATAGTGATCACAGGGATATTCTCTGAAAATTTTATAAAAAAGAAGAATTTTATTTTCTAATCTAAAAGAATCACAAAATTAACTTAAAAAATTTTATATTATCATGATTTATTTAATTACTATGCAATTCAGAAAACTAACCAAATGTACCTAAGTAAGCAAACTTAACAGAATAGAAAACTACTGAGACTAATATTTAGGAGATGTAGCCCATACATGTAATTCATTGTGTTGGAATACAGAAATGGGAGTTATTAGCTTGTAGTAGAAAGAGGGAGTAGGAGTAAAATGAGTTGTTGTCCTGAAAGCTATGACGTAAATATATATCATG
This sequence comes from Sarcophaga subvicina, assembly GCA_936449025.2. Lineage (NCBI taxonomy): Eukaryota > Metazoa > Arthropoda > Insecta > Diptera > Sarcophagidae > Sarcophaga > Sarcophaga subvicina. Next base: position 98,915,994 of record OW388083.2, on the reverse strand, counting down.
ATTTTTAAAAAAATAAATATTATATACAAGTCGCCGTGGTCTGGTAGGTAGTGTGTTGGCTTATTAGACGTGAGTCCTCGGTTCAAACCCCAGGTCAGGCATCTCCAACTGAAAGAAATATGTAAAAATATTTCTTCGGTGACAGATTTCTGGCTAAAACTCTGAGAGTAAATAAAAATGGCCATGAAAAGTTTCTCAAAAATCTGTCGTTCGGAGTCGACTTTAAACTGTAGATCCCGCCACTCATGTATAAAATTAACACGCACAACATAAGTGGTGTGAGAAACTAGGTCGTAATCCTGACAGAAGGATTGTAATGACCAATTATGTATATATATATGTACATATGTATTTATGGTGTGTGTGCTACATAATCAATAGGATTTGAGTCGTAAAAATGGTAGGCGAGTGGTGAGAAAAAATCTAGTGAAGCCCCAATATGGACACCAATTTCATTGCTACTAAAGCAATAACGTCAGTCTTGATATTGCATCATACATCATGCAATATCTAGGTGTTATAAGCAGGGATTCCCAGAAGGCGTGTGCAGTATTATAGTCGCCTGCTGCTAGAAATCGTAATGCTAGAGACTTGTAAAACGTAAAATAATTTTCCTTCTTTATCAAACATCTAGGAGGAGAGTAAAGCGAAGATAAAACAAACATTTGCTAAAAGTCCTCAATGCAGATGTTGTATGTTAAATCACCTTACCCATATTAAAAACCAGTTAACATACAAAACCAAAGACTACAGGATATCATATATCCACACATCACCACCTGTGACATTTTCATTATTTTTAAATTACACTACGTTAAAAGTCAATCAATTCTTTAAACAATAGATTGAGTTGAAGGCAAATAATCCTATTTTCTGTTTTTAAAAATCTAGCAATGAAAATATAAAAGAAATAAAAAGTAATCACATTCTAAAATTAAAGAATTCTTTGGAAATATATTTAAGAAAACATATCAGCATACATAAGGTGCTTTCGTGTTAGTGTAATATTCCTTGTTCTTTTCATTCGAAAAGAGTGTGTAAAATAATTATAAATTATAAAAGCAATAAAAGTATTTCAAAACTAAGAACATAAACCCATTTAAAGCTTATGAAGCAAAATGCTGAGCATCATGTGAAGTCGACATACAGTACTAAAGAAAAGTTCACTGCCCAAAAAAGTAAGTAAAATAATTTAAAGGCCTAGTTAGATTTCTTAGATTAGTTTCATTGAGGTTATAAATACACAATTTTATGTAATATAAATTCTCAAGAATATTGAAAAAAGGTTAAATTTTATTTGCAATAGACTGGAACAGATACTAGGTTCGATTATAAAGTGCATGAATAAGAATCTTCAAATAACGTTGAGTCCAAAGTCAATGAGCGTTGTCCTAATAGTGCAGAATTGCCCTTCTATTGAACGAAATTTATCGCTAATAAGCGATTGTTGCCTTTACGCGGTCTAATTTTTTGACAATTTAACTGCGAGTATGGAGTATAACTTAGTAGCTTGCTGCCAAACATTATGAACAAAAAGCAAATCAAACACTTTTAACACTTCAATCCAGACTTCAACGTTGAGGTACCTACGTCGATTTAAGTGATTTAGGTTAGTGTTAATTTGTTTGAGACTATACATTGTACTCTTTCAACCTTATTTAAGCGGTTGCAATTGATGTTGTAAGCAACTTTTAAAATGTGGGCAAAAGTAATTTCAAGACTTTCAGACTTCGATATTTTATGAACATTTTCGGAAATTGCCTTTGAAGAAGGTGATGATAGGTTGCTGTAGCACCAGAACTATATCCAATCCAATCCAATTTATATTTAAGAAATGGACTAGTGAATAGGGCTTACTAGACGAGAACTCGAAGTTCAAATCTCAGTCCTGAAATCTTGACAAGCTTTTCAAGTCTGGAGGCTGGAACTGATGTTATATTGTGCATTTCGCCACTCATGGATTAAGGCACACGATGTATATAGATTTCGTCTCAGGGTATAAATGTACATCAACCATATGTTTATTTATTTAATTTAAATGAAATAGGTTATACGTACAAAACTTTATAAACTTTTTCATATTTGGCATTTATTATATCTGCCGCCGTAGTCTAATAGGTAGTGTGTTGGCTTATTAGTTGCAAGGCCACGGTTCAAATCCCAGGTCAGACATCAAAACGGAATGTGAAAAAATATTTCTTCGGCAACTTCCTCTCAGCAGATTTCTGACAAAAACTCTGAGAGTAAATAAAATTGCCATGAAAAGTTTCTCAAAAATCTGTCGTTCGGAGTCGACTATAAATTGTAGGTCCCGCCACTCATGTATAAAAATTAACACACACAACATGAGTGGTGTGAGAAGCTAGGCTGTAATCCTGACTGAGGGTAGTAATTATGTATGTATGTATATCTGCAATACTAGAACGAGATGCCAACAGAAATCCGATAACACATAAAGTGAAAAAATTATTTTAATTATAGAAAATACAAAATACAACCCTCTATTCCATGTTAATTTTTTAGCTACATTTTCTCTAAATTTTACTAACGACGTTACCTTATGCTTTCTATGCGATTGTAGTTGAAAAATCGATTTTACAATTTTTTATCACACTGTACACTTTGTGTTCATGGCAAGTGATAATAAAAGTAAAACATGTGTATTTATAAATAATGGTACACTACTAATCTGTATTTTCAATGTTAATGATAATTTTGCACATAGTAAAGCAATTTTCTTCCTTGTATTCATTTTATTTTATGAATTTAATAAAAATACAATGAAAACAATGAAAAAAATCAATAATTCTTTCAAATTAAAATACATGTTTTTTTTGTTATTTATTATTTATGGGATTATTAGGAAACTGCAATATAAAATAAACACTTTTGTTTTATCGAAAAATAATAAAATATTCCCAAAACAATTATTCTAACGAAGTGTACGATGATATTTATCAGTTTGATTTTTAAATTTATGATGTACAAAATGCATTTTGCAAGTAATAGCAGGGGTAATCGGGCTTAATGTTACTGATCTACATGCTCTAGATCAATAACATTGAGCAAGAACACTACAATTTTCTAGAAGGAACTGGAAATCCTATTCGAAAGAGGACATATACAAAGGTGTAAGAAATAAAATTACTCTCAGGCATCACTGTAGTCTCAACATGTTGTGCAACCTGATTATTTAAAATTAACTTTCTGCGATATGGATGGATCGATATGAAGGGCACCCAGGAAATGTAATAGCGGACGTACCTATATGCCATATTTTGACATTAACAGAAAGAAGTCTTCTGAAAGGTGAGAAATATTCTAAAATTCAAATCAAAATCCCAATTTTTTGTAGAAAAGCTTGACTAAGAACTGTCACAATACCATTTTATTTTGTAGAAATCGGAAACTATCAAACGAACTAATTACTGAATTGATAAGTGTTATCTTCTACACGCCATTTGCATTGTAGGTATTAAAATCATTTTCATTTTGTGTAATATCTAAAAGTAAACTATTACTTACTTTAGAAATACATTAAGAATTAAAAATTGTTTAAATGTGATCACAAAATTTCCAATTTCTACGAAAAATTTATAATTAACTTACCTGGCACTAAATATGGAGGCCAAAGCTAAGAAACAAGCATCTGCTTCTCTCGGTGTCGATGTATAACAACGATCGATAACCCATTCTAATAATTGGCCCATATCAGGATTTGATTCTAAAAGCAAAACTACAGTATCACGTGCCAATTGATAAATCTACAATAAAACACAAATAAAAAAAGAAAGAAATAAACTTAAAATAAAATTCTGTAAAACAATTGTCAATAGGTATTCTACGAAAAACTCATACACACGCACCTTTTCATCTTTCGATGTTAAAAGCATGTCAAGCCATTTATAAATGATACCATCATCCGATAAATATGGTGTATAAAAAACATGACCGCAACACAAAAGAGCAGACATGGCCTGGAAAATAAATAAATATAACGATTAAAAGATGTGTTAATAATATCATTCTGGTCAGTCAGTTTAAGAAACCTACTTGTAAAGCACTAAACTGTAATTTTTCCTCTTCAACACTCTGACCAATCTGTGATGCGATGCCCAAGGGCTTGGAGAATGTACCACACCAAGTTGCAAATAAATTGAAGAGATTTCGCTTTAAGTCACGTGTCAATAATGTAGCACACGATTCCACTGTATAGAGAGAAAGTGTAAAACCAAACGAAAATACAATGTAAAGGAAACGAATCGATATGATACACTTGTAGATTACAATAATAATGACGATGGTAAGGTCAAAAGTAGAATAACGGACAACAAAAGTCAATCATGATAGTATTATGAAATAGGGAGATGAAAGTGAAAAGTGTTGACTTTTGTTGCTCGACAGAATATTATGAAATCAATATCAATTTGCATTTACATTAGTAGCAATAATAATAGTTATTCTAATGAAATCTTTTGTAGAGGAGATCAAATAATTGACTTACATGAAAAGTTCTTTATCATTTTCCGTATAAAATTACAAAAATGAGCCTTGACTTCACGTATACTGATGTTATCCTTATCCGTTTCGGCAATCAAATACTGCATGGCACCATCGATATATTCCACAAATGTCGGATGCAAAGACATTGTATCACGTTCCAGAACACAAGTGCTAAATATTATCAAAGGGGAAAAATTTTGACCGAAAAGTTAAAACAAACATATGAAAACAGTAAGTAAGAAGAGAAAGACGAAAGTTATAAATTCAAATGTTGACACAAAAAATAATAACCTAATTAAACTGTGGGGAAAAACAAAAAAAATAATTTGTGGTGTTGCCCTTTGAGTTGCTACTGGTGTCAACATAAACATGAAATATTTCATTAAGATTTTAAGAAAACAAAAATGTCATCATCATTATAATTTTATTATTTACTTTAATATTTAATATTTTAAGAAGAGCATACGAATGAAGGCTCATGGCTTTATTATTCTTTCCAAGAAAATAAAAAATGCGTAAAAAGCGAAAAACACATGTATTGTTTTAACATTAAGTAAAGCAAAATTTTACATTCTTATATAAAATTTAACTTATGTGTGCCACGTGAGTATGAACGCTACTGGCAGTCAATTATGATTATGGATTAAAATTATAGACTTCTTAAAAAGGGGTTGGTTTTAAGCCTTTTATACAGTGTTTATGATTTTTAGAATAATGTTGACATTTTTAACAATTGGCCTTTCAGAACGCGATGAAACTTTTACAGCAAAATACCTTGAGAAACAAGTATGTAAGCAATTAATCTCCAGTTTTGGAGAAGTCGAAGTTCCCGAATTCGAAAAAGTTAATAACAGCCATTTATTTATGGCCCCAAATAAATATTTCATTCACTTTTGCAAAGTTTTTGTGATTTTTTTGTGAAATTTAGTAGGTAGTGTGCTAATATTTCTGTATGATGGTTATGGTTACTTTTAATACAAAAAAAGTAACTTATAAATTATTATTTAAATCCCTTATACTTGACTTTAAGTAAACGTTCTGTCACTCATAACCTTTTTTATTTTCATATTGTCTTTAATTTGATAAATGTTTTTTTCGCTATGAATTTAAAATTAACAAAGAAAATTATATTTTCATTATCTCTTTAGCTTTTAGTGCCCTCTAGCATCAACGTTCATGGTGTTTTTCACAATTAAGCCGATAACTAAGTAACAGAATATTTAATAATTTTCGTTTGCTTTTCTATTTACTTACCTGACACCAAATGTGCCATTTTCAGCAATTTTTTCCAGCACCCTTACCAATTGCAAACGTAGGGCATCACGTCTTCTACGTCTTCGCATGTTCTCTTGTTTCCTGTCAACAGCTTCACGTATGTAGACGACTAATTCCTCCATCAAGTCTCTGTAAAATAAAAAAAATGAAAACAAAAACAAAAATTGTAAATCACTTCTTAATAATTTATACAAAATTTAAGTGTTACAAAAACAAAATCGTAAAATTTTAATTTTTGTTTTTTTTTTTACAATACGTTTATATGAGTACAGGGGTTAACTGCTAGAAATGTGCCTAGAGTACGAATTACAATTTGGGAATACTAAAAGGAATATAAGTATTCTAATACCTCTTACAGTATGAATAAAGTGAAATTTGTTTTACTCAATACGTTATTAAGTGCTCGTATATGATACTTATATTCCAAACTCCTTACAATCACAAAGTTTCTACGTTTGTTTTTAATTGTATGTGATATGATATTAAAATATAAATAAGAATATGTAAAAAAGTTTAGGCCTGACTGCGTCTGATTATCATACACAATACAATACGTACTGAATAATATACAATGCAATAATGTAGAGATAAAATATTACTGAAAACCTTATCAGAATCAAACATTTTTTAAATGTGAATATTTATTATATAAAATCCCATATGTTAATGGTCAACTAAGGATCCATGATGCCACAACTGATGGTACCCGAACTGATTCTTCGACTATTCCCCTAAATAACGCTTTAATAAAATTAAAATCTGTAATTTCATCAAAAATTAATATTTTTACTTTATTTTAATAACGTTCATTACGATTTAAAGTAAAACTATTCTTCCCATTTTATATTCCTTTAATATTTTTCATTTTTAAAGCGTTAGTATTTTAAAGAATTATCAATTTATAAAAATGTTTAATAAATCTCTCACTATACGCTATTTTTTCTCTATAGAACGGTTTAGAAGTACGGATGTCATCCACACACGTATTATAAAGAAAAAAAAAAACGAAATAAGTTAAACATTAAAAGATAAATCAAGTCAATTCCAATACCAGGAATATAAAAGTAAAATATACTGGAATAGACAAAGTCGATACATGATGACATGAAAGCGTACATACGTCGCAGAACATAATCTTTTTTAGATTAGATAATCTAGAGTTTCTCAACGATCGAATAAACCGAATAAGTAGTTCATGTAGTCGTTTAAAGTTAAACAAAAGTTTCCAATACTTAAACTATTAACGAATAAAAACTATTATTCAAATAGAAAGTAATAGTGTTGAAGTAGTCTGTAAAATTTAGAATTCTTCACAATCTTTTATATTTAGGTAAGACAAATATGAAACTCATTATCAGGACAGGATAGGAAAAAATTAAACAATTGTGTACCATGGTGGATTATTACATTGAATTGGATTTAATGAAAACAACTTAATCAGATTATGGCATAATCAGAAATAGCCTGTCATATATTTGCGGAATCTTGAGAGGAATTCTTCAATAAGAAGGTATTGTACAAATAAGCCAAACTGTTAATTTTTTATAGTCTTTCAACCCCACTCCTGGTAGAAGACTTTAAAAACAGGGAGCAGTTTATGACAATACCTTAACAAAAATGATACAGTTCAACTTCTGAAATTCTCTAAATTTCCGCAGGCCTATAAAGATAATACTACCCATGCGAAGAAGGATTCGAAAAGAAGGCTTATCCCGAGATCGCAGTTTCGATTGCGTATAATAGATTTCGGTTTATTCGCTAATAATCTGACACGTCGTTCACAAAATACTGCTCATCTATAACAATAAAACATGTCAAGATAAAGAGATGAAGTACACACAGTTACTAAAGTATACATACGGTTAAAAAATTTCAGAAATTTTTTAACTAATCCGTTTTCGTTGAAAATCTTTATAGTTTCCTTGATGTTAAGAGGTTAAAAAATTTCTGAAATTGAACTGAATTGTGGCCCTGCACAGGCCCACAAAGGTATGCATCCGATTTACAAATTTCACAAATTTCTGAACCAATGCAAAAGACCGTCTTAAAATCGAAGAAATATGTCAGACAATTATAAATATTTTCAAAGAAAACGGATTGGTTAAAAAATTTCTGAAATTTGTTAACTTTTGTGGGCCTGTGAAAGAAGAAAGGAAAAATTTGTTATCCGTATGTATACTTTTGTGGCTGAGCGTATACTGTTAATCAAATCAAAAAGTAACTTATGTAACCTGGAGGAGATATCACACGGTAATAGAGAGGATGGTTCACATTCTAACTGCTCTGATTTGATATGTCAGAGAATCAATCTTGGGATTGACTATTAATCGAGTAATATGAAAAATTATATTTTAAAATATAAATTAAAACCCTATGAATTTGTCTGCTTGTGCATATTCTACTAAACAATTTCTCTAACTCATGATGAAAAAAGCAAATTTTATAGCAGAATAATTAAATTGAATGTGTTCTAACGGTGTTCTAACGTCTAACGTATTTCTTAATTTTAAAGATGCTTTAACGTACAAATAAAATTTGTCCAATTTTTCTAATGACTATTTTCTAAAACCATTCTTTTACTTATCAATTTTGGAATTCAGCATAAAACCATTAAACTAATTTAAAAGTGGGTAAAATTTATATCAAATTCTGTATCTATGCTGCGAAGCTCTCCACAGTTTACAAAAAAAAAAATTTGTTTCAATTAAATTTCTAAAAAATCAATGCTTTCAGCATCATACGTTTAATTTACTTGACACTTTAATTATAGACCAGAATGCAAACATTTCAAAGGACTACACAGTTAACAAAAACATTGTCCATAATTGGACATATACATACATATGTATGTACATTCGTTTTTCTTGGTCACATCAAAATATGAAAACATATACAGTCAAATTCTCTTAGAACTAATTTTTTTCTGTCATAAAATCCTCCTAATCAAAACAAGGGACAGAGAGCACAGGTCTGTTAAAAAAATTTTTACACATACATACATTGGCCATTACAACCCTTCAGTCAGAATTACGACCTAGTTTCTCACACCACTCATGTTGTGTGTGCTAATTTTATACATGAGTACGGGAGCTACAGTTTAAAGACGACTCCGAACGACAGATTTTTGAGAAACTTTGCATGGCAATTTTATTTATTTACTCTCAGAGCATATAAGCTATATTATAAGCCTATTACTATTTTACATTACATTGCATTATTATATATAACGGGTGATTTTTTTTAGCTATTATCTTTTTGGCAACACTGGTTTAAACAGCTCACGCACGTTTCGTGTTTTGTTTCACTGTCAAACATCTTCAGTTTGGTTTATAATTTAACCATGAATAGTCTTACAAACTAACAACGCTTGCAAATCATTGAATTTTATTATCAAAATGGGCTCTTGGAAAGATGGCCGAAGATCCACTTCTTTATCGAAAAATTGTGTTCAGCGACGATGCTCATTTTTGGCTCAATGGATACGTAAATAAGAAGTATTGTCGATTTTGGAGTGAAGATCAGCCAGAAGCTACCAATGCATCCAGAAAAAGTCACAGTTTGGTGCGGTTTATGGGCTGGTGGCATCATTGGACCGCACTTCTTCAAAGATGCTGCGAATCGTAACGTAACTGTGAATGGTAAGCTCTGCCGTGAGATGATATCCAACTTTTTTTGTCCAAAATGCAAGAGCTTGACTTGCATGACATATGGTTTCAACAAGACGGTGCCACATGCCACACAGCACGCGTAACAATGCACTTATTGAGAGGCGAGTTCGGTGAACATTTTATTTCACGTTCGGAACCGTTAAATGGCCGCCTAGATGCCTTTAGACTATTTTTGTGGGGCTATGTTAAGGCTAATGTCTATACTGACAAGACCGCTTCAATTTACGCATTGGAAGACAACAATGAAGCATTTGTTCGTGAGATACCGGCCGAAATGTTGGAAAGAGTATGCCAAAATTGGACTAAGCGTATGGACCATTTGAGGCGCAGTCGCGGTCAACATTTGCATGAAATAATCTTCAAACATTAAACTATATGGACCGTACTATCGATTCAAATAAAGATTTCATGCATTTTTCTGAATTTTATGTTTTTTTTTTTTGAAAAATTTTCCTATAGTTCTTAAAAAATCACCCAGTATTATAGTAAAATTTATTTATTACAACGAATTGTTAACAGTCAATGTGTATGTGAAATAATAGAGAAATTTGCTTCTTATTGTTTATAATAATGATTGTTATGCAGCGAAATTTCAAAAACTTTTTTTGATATTAAACCAAAAGGAAAAAGAAACTAATTATGCATTTGTAACTAAAGATTTTTAATAGTTTTTATTGTGGTTAATTAAAAATAAATGTGATTTCATCAATCTGCAAGTAGCTTATATTTCTTTTACAATTGATCAAAAATGCATGCAAAAAGAAAAATAAGATTATTTTAAAATATTGCTTGATGCTGTACGCGTGTAACACATACATACATATGTATATTTTATGTTACAAAAAAATAAATACAAATGCTTTTTTGCTAATAAAAATATGAAAATAATTCCCATTACAATTCAATGCACAAAAGAAGTAGCCTGGTTTTGTCTACGTGATACGGGAAGAACACAAATTTAATCGCAAAAAACCATTTTCTATGGAGCTATAGAAAATCGTTCCATAGTTTGCATTTAAAAATAAACTCGAACTTGAGCGATTCTGTATTTTCTTTCATAAGAATTATTAATTATATATCTGTTCAACAACTTACTTGAGAGCATCATGATTTATCATTCCCAATGCATTAACAGCAGCATCACGTACATCAGCCACTTCACAGCGTAATAAGGGTACAACCAATTTATATAGAGCCTGAGGTGAAGCCATACCCAAAGCGGATTTATCGCTACGATCAGCATTTAAAGAATCTGGTGATGAACTAGAAAAAGTAAAATTGAAATATTAAAATGTTTTATTAGTTTAGTTTATATTTATTTTATGTTTTCTTTTTTTTATCAAAAGAATTATAATTAAAACAAATTCATAATACTAAAGAATAATTTACTAAAAAGTCTAAATAAAAACATAATTTCATTACGACAACTAAAATCTCTTAAAACTATTAAATAAAATAATAATAAAAACATACATATTTTTTGTTTTTGTTAAACTAAAACGTTAACTATCATTATATTTAATTTAAAAATTTCTTTCCTCAATTCAGTTTTATTTCAAACATAAAAATCATTTAAATTGGCCAGGACAAACTACATTCTCAAAAAGCTTTAATAAGTTCATATCAAAAGAAAATAAATTAAATGAAACTTTAAAAACTAATCTATTTCAGGATAAATTAAAACAACACTATTCGTTAAATAAACAATTCGCTGTTTCGGATTTGTCCAGCGTAAATCAAACAAATAAAGGAACATATTTTTAAAAATATCGTAGATATGTATTTAATTATACGATGGCGGTTACAAAATTCATTGGCCCAACAAAGAAAATTCCATCAATATGGAAAAGAGTAGGAAAAAACTAGAACTGACGGGCTTCTAACTTCATATTCGTTGCTGATAAATCTTATATCACTTTTCCAATTTTTAGCAGAAAGTAATACAAGGTAGCTAAATCTGGTGAAAAAGAAGTTTATTAAAGCATTTTGAACTTTAATTAGGATCACGACTTAACTTCTCTCACCCGCAATGGTGTATGTGTTAGTTATAAACATGAGTGGCGAGACCTACATATTAACGTCGAGTCTGGACGACAGATTCCGTTTTAAAATAAAAAATATTTCCATTGCGCATCCCAAAAAACAGACAGAAGTGTCATCGCCCTCTTTAGACCTAATCCCTCCAGTCTAGTCTACTGCTCTGACTGTTCCTTTGCTGCAGGTATTAAGTGAATGTTCGATGTTTCCTCAATAGTTACGAATCATAGCAAAAATACGCCCTTCGTGCGCAGCAAAACCGTCAAACACTCTATTAAAACATGCACATCATGCTGTTGTAAACAAGGCAAACAATCATCTTGAGTATAGCTTTCCAAAATTATCGGTTAATATGCGATTTATAGAATATTCTAGGTAGAGGATTTACGCCTACTATCGGGTCCGCCATCTAACGTTTTTTTTTTCAACTAGTGCTTATTTCGTGAATGGTAACACTTAGCTCATGTCTGATATGACGGATAATTAGTTTTATCCTTCCGCTGAACGAATATGGTTGTGTATACGCTTGAACATCGCTGGGAAATATTGCGACATTACTTTGAAAATCATGGTAATGTTGCTGAATGTGTGCGAAAATTGCGTACGGATTTTGGAAGAAATGAAGCACCGTCAGCTTCGTATGTTCGTTGCACCGTCAGCTTCGTATGTTCGTTATCTTGTGAAAAAAGTGAAAGAAACTGACATCCTCATCGATAAACCAAAGCGTGAAAAACCAAAAACAGTGCGTACACCTGAGAATATTGCTGCTGTGGCAGAAAGTGTGTTTGAAGCGCCATCAACATCAATTCACCGTCGTTCTCAACAATTGAACATTTCGGAGACATCATTGAGACGAATTTCGCATAAAGACCTTGGTATGACGCCATACAAAGTCCAATTGGTTCAGGAGTTTAAGCCAATTGACCATCCAATACGTTTTCGCTTCGCTAAATGGGCCTGCGATCGACTTACAGAAGATGCCGATTTTGGCAAAAAAAATCATATTTTCAAATGAAGTTCATTTTGATCTTGGAGGATATGTAGACAAGCAAAATTGTCGCATTTGGGGCACAGAAAACCCGCACGCATACATTGAAATGCCGACGCACCCAAAACGAGTCACTGTTTGCTGCGGATTTTAGTCCAGAAGAATAATTGAGGCATTTTTCTTCGAAAATGAGCAAGAAGTGGCCGTTACAAAAATTGAAGAGGAGGATATTGGCAACATTTGGTTTCAACAGGACGGCGCTACGTGCCACACAGCCGAAGCTACACTCTATGTTTTGCGCCCTGTTTTTGAAGATCGCATTATCAGCCGCAGAGCTGATGTCGTTTGGCCACCTCGGAGCTGCGATTTGACACCGTTGGACTATTATTTGTGGGGTGCCGTCAAAGATAAGTGTTACGCCGACAAGCCAGAGACAATTGACGCTTTAAAGGACAATATTCGTGAAGCCATAGGTGAAATACAGCTGCACACAATCGATAATGTGCTTAAAAATTGGACCGATCTTGTGGCCATTTGAATGAAATTATTTTCCATTATTAACCGGAAGGATTGTACCTTCAAATAAAAAAAGAAATTTGAGAAAATATTCAGTAGTTTTTTTTTAAGCATTTTCAAAAAAAAAAGTTATTTGGCGGACCCTTTATTAAGTTATTCTAATGGAGACAGAGGTAAACTATTGTTGGCAATAGTAACACTGGCTGTGGTCATTTTAACAAATGTTTATTGTTTATCAGTTTAGGAACTGTTTGTTAACAAAGAAATAATGGCTTTAATTGGGAACAAACACGTTAATTACCTTACAATCAAAATTAATTTTAAATCTTAAATATTAAATATCTTTTTAAACAAATTAAATTCTATACTTCAGCAGCAAAATATTACATTCAAATGTAATTAAATTAAAATAAACGTACAAAAAAAAAACAACAACAACAAAAAAGAACATAAAGCAGGAATATTACAATGTATGAAATAAAGGACATACTCATACAATGCTTGTTTTAAACATAAAAAAATATTAAAAGACATGTACAGGCTGACAGAAAACAAATGCCACAAGTTGAATATCATATAATATCTCATTTATTTTTAAAAAATATGTAAAAAATTTTAAGTTTAATTTTGCATAGTTAGAAAAATCACATACAGACTAGTTGTGTATAAATTTCTTCGATAACTTGTGGTCTTTTTTGTAAATAACGACAATATGCTTCTTTCATAAAAACCGTAGTTCTTGTTGATAAAAGGCTGATTTCCATAAGTTTCTATCGAGGTAAATTCTTTACAATAAAATTAATCACCATAAACAAGTCACTTGGCGCCAGGTACGTATTATAAGCTGAATGCATTCGATCCTAATCAACAGATGACTCGTATATGTGTATCGATAGACAGCAATTCGATTGTATTAAACAAAATATCGATATAAGTACCTTTTTGATAACGACTGACTGTTATATCGATTTATTTATTTATTTATTACAATACAATTACAAATTATTTTATAATTATATACGAGCTGAGTAATTTTGACCATATGCTCGGCGTAGTGTCACAGACCAGAGTCTCTGGTGGGAATCGAACCCACGACCCTCACGCTAATGGCACACTAACCACTAGACTACCAGGGCACCCATATACATATATCGATTTAAAAGAGAAGAAAGAAACAAAAAATTTAGAAAGAGACCAACGGAAAGAATATTATTTTCGGCCATGACAACATCAAGGCCATATAAAGGGTCCTCCAAATAACTTTTTTTTTGAAAATGCTTTAAACAAAAACTACTGAATATTTTCTCAAAAATCTTTTTTTATTTGAAAGTACAATCCTTCCGGTTAATAATGGAAAACAATTTCATTCAAATGGCTGCCTCGGCTGGTGATGCAGTAGCCTACACGATCGGTCCAATTTTTAAGCACATTATCGATTGTGTGCAGCTGTATTTCACCAATGGCTTCACGAATATTGTCCTTTATAGCGTCAATTGTCTTTGGCTTGTCGGCGTAACACTTATCTTTGACGGCACCCCACAAATAATGGTCCAACGGTGTCAAATCGCAGCTCCGAGGTGGCCAAACGACATCAGCTCTGCGGCTGATAATGCGATCTTCAAAAACAGGGCGCAAAACATAGAGTGTAGCTTCGGCTGTGTGGCACATAGCACCGTCCTGTTGAAACCAAATGTTGCCAATATCTTCCTCTTCAATTTTTGTGAACAAAAATTCGTTCAATATGGCCCGATACCGATCGCCATTGACTGTAACCGCCACTCCTTGCTTATTGCCTTGATTTTTTTTGCCAAAATCGGTATCTTCTGGTGTAGGCTACTGCATGGCCAGCCGAGGCAGCCATTTGAATTAAATTATTTTCCATTATTAACCGGTAGGATTGTACTTTCAAATAAAAAAGAAATTTGAGAAAATATTCAGTAGTTCTTTTTAAAGCATTTTCAAAAAAAAAAAAGTTATTTGGCGGACCCTTTACATAAATCTTTGATGGCCCTCTTAAAATTGTTTGCACTTGGTTAGACGATTTTTGGGGTTACCATTAAGTAAGAATTGGAAAACAAAACAAAATTAAACAAACAGTTAGAAAATATTAGTACAACAAAGTATACCAAGACCCGTTTTGAAACGATTTCAATAGTAAAATACGGCTATTTTTCCATGTGCAATCGTATTTCGTATTTTGTTTGATAATGAATTAATTGTTAAATGAATTGCTTATTTCTTCTGAGTCTAGCGAGTAAATAAAACAACAGAAATCTGGCCTCATTGGTAGCAGAGGCTAATCTGACAATTCTTGCATAATTAAATACCCGGATGAAATTACTCCATTCGATATTGAACGAAATTTCTAAGAAATTAACTTTTCAATTCCATAGAATTTGTGGTCCCATATACTTATGTTTAACATCTTTGAGCCTGTTTATGACACAATTTTAATTTTAAAAGGCGAGTGAAAAATTAGTAGTTTGTGATTGCACAAGCGGTTAGTAAAAGTGGGGTTTCATTTTAAATTAAAACTTTCAAAGCAAATGTTTTAAATTAAAATTAATCTGTATTCGTAGGTGCTTCACCTCACGACTGCTGAACGGTTGAAAACGTTTTTTTTATATTGGTTTTATATTTTACATACTTTGTATCACTTCTGATCTAACAACCTAATACTTTATTAATATGTAATTAATTTTCTATCTGCCTTGCAGTTAATAACAAATTAATGTTCAGTTTGTTGTCCGCATTGTACATGCCTTTTAAGCGTTCTACTTAATTTAACTTAAAATATTATCACACAACTTTTACTAAATTTTATGCCATTCTTTAAACTGTAGTATTTATTGCAGGGATTAAGTTTTCATTTAAATTATATTTTATGTTTTTTGATTTGTCTTCATTTTTATTTAAACATATTAATTTATTTAATTTGTTTCTTTTTTTATTTCAAATTATTTTTGTTTTTTTTTATTAATTTTGTTGATAAGTTTCTTTATATCTTTACCCTAAACGTTTTTGTCGCGCCTCTTTGCGACCGTAGGACAGCGGCAAAGTGAATCGGGTTACAATCCCTTCAGGTCCAAATACATTTGAAGGTATATTGTCCAAAGAATCGGATAGAGAACGAGAATCCGATTGATCTTGTAAACTAAAAATTGTATTTGAAAATTAAATTTTACCAACAAACAAACAAAATTATAAACAGAAGTTCTTAAAAGAAATTTTAATACATAAACAAAACACAAATTAATTGAACAAAAATAAGAGTGTGGTATATGAAGAGAATTTCAAACTGAAAACACTTATGACGCGAACTAAATAAAAAAACGTTAAAATTATGAATTTTGAACTTTGAACTTTGAACTTTGCATTGAAATGGGTGAGAATTGAATTGAGCGAATGCTAATGGTAAAGAAATAAACATAGAAAAGTGGGAAATCATATACAATTTTAGTTTACAGACTTTAAAAGAATCGTTTGAATTTTTTTTTTTTTTAGTTTCGAAAACAAATACCCCATAAAATGATAATAAATTTGTGAATCCATGAATAGATGTAGGTTTTTTTGTAATTGTAGCACAAATTATACAATTATACAACACGGTATATTATTGTTATTTGTATACCCTGCGCCACCATCATAATTGGTGGAAATATGTTGTTTTTCTAACATTCAAAAGGTTAATTATGATTATTGAGTATTAAAATGGACAACAAGGTTGAAGATGTAAACTCTAGGGGAGATGTACAAAAATAATGTAAATCATTTAAATTTAATTAATTAAACATACATTTTTGTACAATACAATACATACAATACAAATACAATTATTAATATCAATAATAATGAAATAGTTTCTATGTTAAATAAATATTTCTGCTGTATACGTTAGTTATTCATAATTATTTATAATAAATTGTTTAAATAATTAACAATTGTGAAATACAACACGATTACATCGGCACCAATAAAATTAATGATGATGTTGATGAGACAGCTTGTCAAAGGGAAGTATTTTCTTTTTTTTTTTTGCTAACATATCAAACATTTTTTTTTAATTATTTCTATATTCAGATGTTTTTCAATATAATTAATAAAATAATTTATAGTTAATATTATTATTACATATTTACAATGGGCTTAAACCGGCTGCGATATCAATAAATATCGATTAACGATATCTCTTCCTATAAATAACCGCCCCCCATACGAAGTGTTAGAAAATGCTCCAACTACTCTACAGACTATACGAAAATTATATGACTCGGAATCCTATTAGCCTACTTTTTACATGATAATTGCAGGATTTATTACATAACCTCTTGGGATCCTGGGTACATACATACATGTGCACCTTTCGTTGTGTATTAAATAAATAAGGTATTGGTACTTTTGGACCAGTGTATTTATAAGAAAACGTTGAACGGGGTCAAATCGCACGCAAATTGTATCGTGTAGAATATTCAATGTGGCATGTAACGCCATCCTGCTGAAACTCAATGTCATTGGTGTCTAGATCATATAATTCAAGACAAAAGATGTTGGTATTCAAAGAAATATAGTTCTGAATTCGAAACTGTCTTTGTTCCCGCAACCATTTATTCAGAAATGAACCTCATCGCTGAAGATGGAAGTGAATAAATGACAACTAATTTGGCCATAGTTCGGAAGTTACTGTTAGAGAAGCCTGTTCAGTCGACACAATAGAAGTATTGTGTTCTAGAAGTTGCTGTAGTCTAGTAGGTAGTGTGTTGAGTTATAAAACCATGGTTGAAACCCCAAGCCCAGACATCTCGAACAAAACGAAATATGAAAAAATATATCTTCGGCAACTTCCTCTCAGCAGATTTCTGGCAAAAACTCTCGAGGGTAAATAAAATTGCCATGAAAAGTTTCTCAAAAGCCAGTCGTTCGGAGTCGACTTGAAACTGTAAGTCCCGCCCTTCATGGATAAAATTAACACACACAACATAAGTGGTATGATAAACTAGGTCGTAATCCTGACTGAAGGGTTGTAATGACCAATTATGTATGTATGTGGGAATGTAGTTGCGTTGTAAGAGAGAGGCGAGTCAGTTGACAAGAAGACGTAGTGAGCGAAAGACGTGTGCGGTGCATATAAAACATTGGTGACGATAAAACATTCAATTCTTTTAATTTCTTTCTTTGCTCTGTAATTTGAATTTATTATTTAAAATAAAATTAAAATAATATTAATTTTCCACAATTGGGGACTCAACCAAAATTGCATTTAAAAGTGTAAAAATATACAATACAAAAAGTTTGAAGAGGAAGCTAGCGGTAAAAAAAAAAGGAGAAAAAAAAATTTTTTTGAGAATAAGAGTAAGAAAAAAGAGTGAAAAGAGAAACGAAACAACCCTTGAAAAACAAACAAGTGCAGAACGCAGTTTGGTATATAAGAACTAACGGGAATATAACGCTTGTCGATAGAATAAAAAAGAAGGAAAAAGAAAAAGAAATAAGTGAAGAGAGTAAATAGAAACATGTCGCGTCTGCGTGAATTTGAGAATGTGTTTGTGGCACTACGCAATAGTAAAAAAGATGCAGTAGCCGCGCTGCACAAGTTTGTATATGAAAATGAAGGAGACAGAATGAACCGACACCGGCTGCGAGATTTTGCTGGCTTTCAATACACCGACGAAGACGATGCATATGTGAAGAAGGCAGAATACATCGAAAAGAATTTGAACGTTACAGACTTAGTTTCTATATGCAATATATTGGGCATTAGTTACAAAAAAGACGATTTGATGAAACACATATTTAAAAATTTGCAGAAAGGTAAGCTGTTGGCTTTCGATGACGACGACGATAACGACGATAATGATGGTGATGATGATGTAGATGACGACGACGACGATGCTGAACTTTATTCTACAAAAGACGAGGAGCCGAATAATCAACAGAGTGTGTGTGAGGTACCTGCTGCAAGAGGTTTCGGTATGAACAACGACGTGAGAAGAGGTGATCGAGAACAATCTGGAAATACGATGGGTGTAGAAGCTGTCACACCGAATAATATGACGAAATTTGCTTTAAGTTTTAGAGACATTGAAGACTCGTTAAGACCTTTTGATGGTACAAATATTTTTCCAATTAGAGTATGGCTTAATGAATTTGAAGAAACAGCCGCAGTGTTGTACTGGGACGATTTTCAGAAATTTGTCTTCGCAAAGAAATCGTTAAAAGGCTTAGCTAAACTGTTTATAGCCAGTGAAAAAGGCATAACAAATTATAATAAATTGAAACAAGTCTTAATAGAAGAGTTTGACTCAGCAACAAGTAGCGCACAGCTTCATAAAATGTTATCCGGTTGTAAAATGGGTAAGGACGAGAGCGTTCAAGAGTACTATCTTAAAATGAAAGAATTAGCTGCTCGAGGTAATATTGACGAAGCTTCTTTAATTCAGTACATAATTGATGGAATAAATGATTTGGATATACATAAAATGATGCTATACGGTGCTAGAAATTTGAAGCAATTTAAAGAGAAATTAAAATACTATGAAACGATGGCCAAGAATAACAAAAGAAAAACTGAATTCAAAAGAAATGAAAAGGTTACAAATAAGGCTGAAAAAACAACAGATTTGAAGTGTTTTAATTGCGGTACTAATGGACACAAGTCGGCTAATTGTAAAGATAAGTCAAGAGGCACTAAATGTTTTCAATGTGATAAATTTGGCCACATTGCAAAGGACTGTCCGTTAAAGAAAAACGAATCTAATGTTAGATGCCTATTTAAAAAAGAAAATGATATGATGGAATTGAAAATAAATATTGCTGGTACGAACACATTAGCTTTTCTCGATACTGGATGTGCTGTCAACGCCGTAACTGAAAAAATCTACTCGATTCTTCCCAACAAACCCGATCTGTCAGAGTCTAAATTTTACATGATTGGTTTTGGTAAAAACAGGTATGAAAATAAGGTAAAACCAATTGGAAACTTTAACTACTTGGTGAACGTAGAGGGTGAGTCATTCAATTTAACATTTCATGTTGTACCTAACGATAGTGTAGATGTTGATGTTGTATTGGGCAAACAGTTTTGTTTATCAGCTGATATTAGAATTACTCCTATGGGCGTCGAAATAAGAAAGTTTGATGAATCGGTCCCTATGTTGAAGATAAATGTTGTTGGCGACCATGATTTTGATATTGATGAAACTGCAAGTCCACAAGTGAAGAAGTCTGTTGCTGAAATGATTAATAACTACAAACCACTAAACATAAAGACAACCAACGTCGAGATGAAGATAATTTTGAAAGATGATTCTCCAATATTCTGTACACCTCGTCGATTACCTATTCAGGAACGTACAGTGGTTGATCAGCAAGTTGAGCAATGGCTAAAGGACGGTATAGTCGAACATTCCGAGTCTGAATTTTGCAGTCCCGTCGTTTTAGTAAAGAAACGAGATGGTACACCAAGACTTTGTATAGACTACCGCAAAATAAATCGAGTTATCGTTAAGGATCGTTTTCCTTTACCTTTAATAGAAGACCAACTAGATCGCCTACAAGGGGCTAAAATTTTTACAACAATAGATCTCAAAAATGGATTCTTCCATGTGCCCGTAGAGAAGTCCAGCAGAAAATACACATCATTTGTGACCCATAGCGGTCAATATCAATTTCTGAAGGTTCCATTTGGTCTATCCAATTCTCCCAGCGTATTTCAGCGGCACGTCAACGCTATATTTAGAGACTTAACTAGACAGGGGATTGCATTACCATACATAGACGATGTAATTATACCGGCAAGAGACGAAAATGAAGCTTTGCAATACTTACGAATTGTTTTGGGACAATGTCAAGAATACGGTTTAGAGCTAAATCTGAAGAAATGCATGTTTTTAAAGAAACGTATACAGTTTTTGGGTTATGTAATTGAAAACGAGTCTATCTTTCCATCACCAAATAAAATAGAGGCTTTGGCAAAATATCCTGTTCCACGCAATATTAAGCAAGTAGAAAGTTTTCTGGGATTGGCCGGATACTTTAGAAAGTTTATACCCAATTTCTCCATTATTGCAAAACCGCTTACCGATTTAAAGAAGAAGAACCAGAAATTCGAAATAAATGAACAACAAATTTCAGCGTTTGCTAGACTCAAAGATGTAATGTGTCAACAGCCAGTTTTAAAAATTTACAACCCAAAGTATGAAACTGAGGTCCATACGGATGCTTCCATTGAAGGATATGGTGCCGTGTTGCTTCAGAAATCACCAGATGATAATTGCCTACACCCGATCTACTACATGAGCCGGAAAACAAGTGACCAAGAGAAGAGGTATAGTAGTTACGAGCTCGAAATTTTGGCAGTCATCGCCGCCCTTAAAAAGTTTAAAGTTTACCTGCTTGGAACCCATTTTAAGCTCGTCACGGATTGCAACGCTTTCACCAAAACTCTAGAGAAGAGAGATCTTTGTACTCGAGTCGCTCGTTGGATTTTATTTCTAGAAGAATTCGATTATACAGTTGAACACCGCCCAGGCGCACGGATGAAGCATGTCGATGCCTTATCACGCTACCCGATGATGACAATAACGACCGAAGACAGCATCATAGAGAAAATAAGGCGATTGCAAGCGCAAGAAGAAGATCTACAAACAATAAAAGACATTTTAAAGACCCAGCATGACTACAATAATTATTTTTTAAAAGGCGATATTCTTTATAAAATTATCGACGACCGAGAATTGCTTGTAGTCCCGAAAGCTCTTCAGCGAGAAGTCATCCGTTTAGCCCACGACAGAGGTCATTTTTCAACTAAAAAGGTCAAAGAACTCATACGACGCGAATACTATATACCAAAACTGGAAGAGAAAATTGAGCAACATATAGCGAATTGTATAGCCTGCATTATCAACAATAGGAAACGTGGAAAGCAAGAAGGCGTATTGCACCCCATTCCTAAGAAAGACGAACCTCTTCACACATACCACATTGATCATCTAGGACCCTTAGAATCCACATCAAAGCAATATAAGCACATACTTGCGATAATCGACGCCTTCACGAAATTTTGCTGGCTGTATCCAACTAAATCAACAACAACGAATGAGGTCATCAGTAGACTAAAAGATCAGAGCATTGTTTTTGGTAATCCTGTTCAAATAATTACGGACCGAGGAACCGCATTTTCCTCTGAAGATTTTAAAATTTATTGTAAAGGTGAAAATATCAAACACCACATGATTACAACTGGTCTGCCTAGGTCCAACGGCCAGGTCGAAAGGCTGAACTCTATTATCATTTCAGTCTTGGCAAAGTTAAGCGTAGACGACCCGACAAAATGGTATAAGCACGTCGGAAAAGTACAGCAAGCCATCAATTCGACGCATACTCGAAGTATCAACACCACTCCGTTTGATTTGCTATTTGGCACCAAGATGCGTATCCCTGACCAGTGTGACATTCATGAGCTTATTCGAGAAGAAATTGTAGCAGCTTTTAACGATGATAGAGAGGAAATTAGACGAAATGCCAAAGAACAGCTAGCCAAGGTTCAGGATGAAAATCGTAAGTCGTACAATCTAAGGCGTAAGAAAGCCACAATATATAAAACTGGTGACTTAGTTGCGATAAAAAGAACCCAATTTGGCCCAGGCCTAAAGTTAAAACCTAAGTATCTGGGGCCGTACCAAGTTGTAAACGAAAAGGCCAATGATACATATGACGTGGTACGAGTTGGAAACACCGAGGGGCCAAGAAGCACTTCAACATGCGCTGAGTATATGAAGCCCTGGCACACCAGCTTTGATGATGACGAATTCGAGGCGAATCCGAGTCAGGACGGCCGAAATGTGGGAATGTAGTTGCGTTGTAAGAGAGAGGCGAGTCAGTTGACAAGAAGACGTAGTGAGCGAAAGACGTGTGCGGTGCATATAAAACATTGGTGACGATAAAACATTCAATTCTTTTAATTTCTTTCTTTGCTCTGTAATTTGAATTTATTATTTAAAATAAAATTAAAATAATATTAATTTTCCACATGTATGTATGTATTGATTATAAAACAAACATAATTTTTACTACATGTAAAATTTTCTCATTGAAACTAAGTTGCGATATAAACCTATCATACCTACTCCATTCCCGTAGAGTGTATCCAAACAGTTTCCATTAATTAAATATTAAATCATTTAAAACTCCCCCCTTAAATACCTGTTATTATTATTATTTTTTATATTTTTATTAATGCAACAGGTTTTAAAATCCGTTAAATTTTTTTCCAGATGTTAATTTTTAATCCTAATTATACAATAATTTCAAAATATTTATTGTTAAACTATAACAACATTTAAAATAAAAAAAAAAACAAATACCAGTCGTTATGGAAAAGAAAAAATATTTCGTTTTTATTTGTTGTCTTCAAATGAACATAAAGTTTCAATGTTAATGATGTAATATCAGATACTAAGCCGCTAAAGTTCAGTAAAAACTGGTGTCAGATGACCATCAGGTAAGAGCGGTAAAATGAATTTAATATGTACTTATAACACTCAAACGTTATTAACTATTGTTACAATTAAAGCAACTGAATTAAAAAAAATGGTAATTATAGAATTAATTTCAAATTTAATATCTTAAATGCAAATTTTATTAAAATGTTGAAGCGTATACTAAACACATCAAGCAACAACTTTCTTTGACGTCATGCGCATATATTAATAGAGGCTTTCTAATGAATTCTAAATATTGATTAGTCATAGGTAAACGAAAAAGAATCATTATAATTGCATTTGCAGCATATAAGTTTGTTTAAAAAAATTAATATTTATAATTAATTAAACTTCTTACTGTTCGAATTAATCGAACATACTAGCTCGCTACAAATAACAACATTTTGGGACATTCAATAATGTTTTATTTTACGTTGTAAAGTTTTTCATTCATTTTTTCATTTCATTGTATCGAATTTAATGGTTTTAAATTTACTGTCTCACCCGAGTTCAATGTTTTATATACGATGAAGTAAATTTTCTAATTTGTAGGCTTTAGAATAAACACGTTAGAATCAACATCTAAGGGAAATTACTTTAAAACTAAACCTGTTAACGTACTGAAGTCCACAACAACTATGCTAATTTATTCTAGATTATACTACAACAGAAACTAGTCTGTTACAATTAAATTAGCAAAATAAAGTTATCGTCATCGTCTAATATTAATAATTTCAAAGAAAAGTTAGGGAAAACAAAATAAATTATGAATTTCGGATGCGTTCATATTGTTAGACATTATAATATAAAAGCTTTAAATACAATCTCGAAAATTTAAATGAGAACAAAATAACATTGTGCAGCTCGGAAAAGCTTCAATTTAGTGTAAAACTTATATTCGATCAGATAACACTCTCTCTCGTATACCTACACATATGCCGTAATTGTCGGCTTTAATTGTGATAATAAAATATATTTACTTATAGTATATTAATTAGCATTGCAATTTAAATATAACTACGCGTATATGACATTGAGTTTACGACTCAATCTAAATCTTACAAGACATTAAACGGCCTCTAGCATTAATATAAGGTCGTCGGTAATTAATTTGCATACTTTAGTATCCGAAACCCGAATAATGAACAAAATAAATTTTATTTTAAGAATACCATTTTATATGTACATCAATTCTACGAAAAATTATCTAACCTAAGATTACAGTCTCAAATACTACCTTCAGTACATTTTTTTTATTGAAAAATCTTCACTCAAATAAAGCATCCGCATAAGTGTCATTAGTTAATTATTTTCTTTTTTCTACTTCTATTGACTTTAAATTTTTGACCAAAAATTTGACCGGTTATTATAGTAATACCACGAAACGTTATGAATTGTGCTAATTAACTGCTCATTAGTGTAATGCTAAAACCGAACTTTTTTTAAGCAATGTTTTGTTGTTATAAAAAACAAATTTTATTATTTTATACATATCATTCAGTTTTGTTTACTCATTAAACGGTATTAACTGTTTAAATATTCGAAACTAGTTATAAATTTATAAATTTAAATACCAAATTTGTATTAGAAGAAACAAGTTTACTGCACTATGCATCAGAGTAGTCTGATTTATTACAAAAAATCTGAAATTAAATTTAAAATAATACGAATACATACGAATACAATATGTATGTAGATTATATTTGCATTGATTTATGTATGTATTCTGTTGAGGTCTCGTAAAAAAATCTTTCTACTTTAGAACTTGTAGCAAGTTATCATATTATTAATTATTACTCGTATCATTTATTCGTAGAAACTGTTCAACTTTGAAAAAAATTAAGAAATATTGATGTGTATAGATTTATTTTGATGGTGGCGCCAATTTGAAAGAGTGAATACATTAAAAGTTTTTTAATTAAAATCAAGTCGTATTAGAAATCCATTAATTTTATTCGTCTGGTATTAAATTATTTAAAAGCACGATATATCTATATTTTGTATACCACTATCACTTTATTTCAAATCCTTTTTCCTGAATTTAGAATTTCAAATTCCACTGTTCTAATACTGTTTACATTTCATCGAAGCGGTCTAATGAATAAGTATCAATATTTGATGATTTTGACTGTTATATTCATTCAACATGGGAGACACCATACACAACAGAGATCAGCAACGAGTATTCAAAAAGATGAGTAGATTCGAATCATACTCATAATTTCTGATACTTATACGCATTCATACTTATTTTAATATCGTAGTCATATTCAAAGTTTGAAGTACTCATACTTAACAATACGCATGATGTTGTTGATTTGGACTCTGCTTTACTCAACATTTACAAGAATCACAAAATAAGTAAGATTCGAATACGAACACTACAATACTCACGAGAAGGTTGTGTGTTTGCTTTGCTTGCTGTCTTTGTTTTTTTCTTTGTTCTTTTTTTGTAAATGCAACAACAACTAAAACTGTAAATTTTGATGAATGATTCGAATCACTCGAATCATTTATGAGTATTATAAGTATTTTTCTAAATTTATGAATCAAAATGAGTAGACGTATGAATCAAACATATTTCGTATGTTATGAGTTTGATGTCAACATTGTACTCATACTAATTGCAACCTGTACATATAAATCAATGTTGTAGTGAGTACGAATGAATCAAAGTAGTTAAATTTCAATAATGTTGACTCACTCATACTCGAAATTTCATGAGTACTTATGAGTAGCGAAGAAACGATTCATTGCTGATCTCTGATAAACAATATTTTAAAACTAAAATACTCACAACCATACTGAAACTATACCTTTTTACTTAGAGAGTAGTAATAATAGGCTAATATAAAATGGCGAAGTAATAATAAAATCTGCACAAAATTTGTAGAACTTAGCTATGGTACTTTCATAGATACACGGTTATAAGCATTTATAGATATTTACTCCGAATAAATTTTCACTCTGATGGTTTTTGATCCAACTGTGGGACTGAACATTAAGTACCATATCTCGTCTTAACCAGACTATCCATATTTAGCCTTAACTAGACTAGATTGTCCACATCTAGTCTTAACTAAACTAGACTAGATTAGACTTAGTCTTAACTAAACTAGACTAGATTAGACTTAGTCTTAACTAGACCAGATATAGTCGCTCATTGCCACAAATAATTTCAGTTTTTTTTAACAGCCTTAATGCTAAACACTAAAGATTTTTACGAGAAACTTCCAAATCCTAACTTTTGACTTCCGTAGTTATACAATAATTAATATTTACTTTGTACCGGAGGCGTCAGTAAGGTATTCTAAAGAAATCAATTTGTGTTGATTTTTGTAAGTAAAACAGTAAATGAATAATAAAAATGTATTCCATTCTTTAAAAACAATAAATGACTTAAATGTTTAACATTTCTTACGTAGGCTTTGCCAACAGTAAACCAAAGTTTGATTATATTCTTTTAAATCACTTGCTGCTAGCAAAAACAACTTTACATACAATATAGATTTCAAAAACCTCAAGATCTTAAACATTGAGATCCAGAGACAAACAAATAAGCAATAGACAATAATCGGTAGTTAATTAATAAACACGAATAAACAATTAGACAAATCTATAAAAGATGCTGCCAGAGATCAAAATGGAAACATTATTTCTGATAAGTTTTGAAAGGTAGGTTGATCACAGACACGCTTTCTCATTTTCTACGCTATAAATTATTTCACGACCAGTTTGTCGCTTAATTAGATCAGCATTCGAATATAATAAATTTTTATTATTTTAATCGTAAATATTTTTATATTTATTACAAAAAAAAACCAGTCATAGATAAAATGAAATTGGCAATAGTAATTTTGCCCTTATTTTGTGGCTTAGCTTTGGGCCAGTTTGGCGGTTTCGGTGGTTTTGGTAGCAGCATTGCCAATACTTTTCAAAAGGGTATCGACACAATAGCTTCCCATATTCAAAATGTACCATTCGTAGATAATGCCAAAAGTTTTGCCGACTATGCAGTAAGTTATTCAATGAAATTTTTTTAAGCAAAGATTAATATTTTGTTTTTAGCAACAAGCTGGCAAAACTTATGCCACTGCTGCTGATAAAACTTTGCGTGAAGGAGTTTTTAATTTCCACAAAACTTTGGTGGATGCTAACAATGAAGCTTATGCAGCTGGTAAATCTACTTTCGAATCAACGGCTAATTTTTTTGCTGACATAACTGATGCAGAATTTTTAAAACATTTTACTGGTAATCATAAATCTGCTGCAGGCGAGTAAGTTGAGACGTGCCTTGAAATTTATACAAAAAATATCAAATTGTTAATGTGTTATGTTTTTATTTTTCTTCCCATTAGAAAACTGGCTCAAAATCATCGTGAAAAGGCAGTCGTTCAAACAGATAAACCTATTCCAGACTCTTTTGATTGGCGTGAAAAAGGAGGTGTTACACCCGTTAAATTCCAGGGTGAATGTGGTTCCTGTTGGGCTTTTGCTGCTGCTGGCGCCATTGAAGGTCATGTTTTCCGCAAGACTGGTAAATTAATTGATTTATCTGAGCAGAATCTGGTAGATTGTGGCAAAAGAGAATATGGTTTGGCTGGTTGCGATGGTGGTTTCCATGACTATGGTTTTGAACTCGTTGCCATGCAAAAGGGTATTGCTAAAGGCGAAAAATATCCATATGTCGATAAGCAACAAACCTGTTCCTATAAAGATGGCTTAAAGGCTGCTGAAATTACCGGTTTTGCTACCATTGATCCTAAGGATGAGGTCACCATGAAAAAAGTTATTGCTACTTTAGGCCCTCTAGCCTGTTCCATCAACGGTCTTAAGTCTTTGCTTCTATACAAACGTGGCATCTATGCTGATGAAGAGTGCAATAAAGGTGAAGTTAATCATTCTGTTCTTATAGTGGGTTATGGCAGCGAAAATGGTCTCGACTATTGGATTGCTAAGAACTCTTGGGACAAGGTTTGGGGTGAGGAAGGGTATTTCCGTTTGCCCAGAGGTAAAAACTACTGCTTGATTGCCAGTGAATGTAGTTACCCAATAGTGTAATTTATATCACTTCTTATTCTTTCTTAATCGACATTTCCTAGTCGAATACAATAAACACAATTTAAAATTTATAAATTTTTAATAAAGCATTAATTTTTTATTTAAAATCTTTTGTAAAAATTGTAGGTCTGTAAACTGTTGTTATTGTAATCTATTATTTGATATTAAAAAACATATGTACTAATGAACGGGTTGTGTTGAGCATCAAGTATATTTAAGAAGCGAATTCGCTTCTTTTATTTGATATATTAATTTTCATATCTACTACGTATGTTAGTATTATTCCTAGTTAATGGCTTTAACAGATTTTGTCAAAAATCATCGTAACTAGACTCTTTACATTTCGGTAAAATCGAAACTATACTTTTAACGATTCTAAAAATACTAATCTTAAAATCTAGACCTGTTTTATGTGCCATACTTATATACTGAATATAATTGTATACTGAATATCATTAGATATAAGTACTGTGCGGAATATTTAAAAAAAAACTTTTTCTTCTTTCTTCCTAATACCGACACTCCTTTCTATTAAAATCCACTTCCATACATACTGTTAAATGTGAGTGATTCCTATTAGGTTTTTAGATACTTGTGGCAGCTTAGATATGAAAACTGACGTAAAATTTTATATTTAAACAACTAACATATACTCTAGCTATTGTTGTTCTCTTCATTATCCATTCCTGGAAGCAATGAGTTTTCTTTTATTTACAATACAAAACTGATAAAAAATCTCGTATTTAAAGAACTACTATATATTTTAGCTATTGTAGTTGTTTTATCCATTTCTGGCAACAATGATAATTTATTTATGAACAAACAAACATAAAAAATAATGTGAATAAAACATTCAATTTTAACACTGACATACTAGTACTCTAACTGCCATATTATCTGACATACTAGTACTCTAACTGCGAGTTACAATATCAAATCCTAACACTGACATACTAGTACTCTAACGGCCATACTAACTGACATACTAGTACTCTAACTACGAGTTCACCGCACAAAAATTTAGCATACAATACTATTCCCTAACTCAAGTACACGTTCGTGTATAGCGTCAATGCTAAAAATATTATCATTTATTTTTACATTTTTCAAGCAAGGAAAGACAATTTATGAGGTTAGGTTAGGTTAGAAGACGTGTACTTGTCAATTAAGACAAGTACAGTACCCGGAGGTCGAATTGACCCATTGTATAACGTCCTAGTTTCTCACACCACTTATGCTGTGTGTGTTAATTTTATACATGAGTGGTGGGACCTACAGTTTAAAGTCGACTCCGAACGACAGATTTGTTATTTATTGAGTAACTTTTAATGGCAATTTTTATTTACTCTCAGAGTTTTTGCCAGAAATCTACTGAGAGGAAGTCGCCGAAAAAATACTTTTTGTATTTTGTCTTTGATGCCTGGCCTGGGGCTCGAACCCAGGCTTTTGCGTCTAATAAGCCAACACACTACCTAGTAGACTACGGCGACTTCATAGGGGTATAAGTTTTCACAGAAATTATGGATGACTTCTTTATTAAAGTTCTCTGTAAATTAAAATTTTATATAATTCACTATTGGTAACATCCCAACTCTTCATGGAATGCAGCAAGACTTTCGTTGCACTTTGTACTTTTCGCTCTGAACGATCATGGATTCCATTTCCATTGGATGTTTTTTAGATGTCGAACGACCATTCTGAATATCCTTACTACAAAGTACAGTTGATAGAACTTATTAACTTATATACAACTCCCTTCGTTGAAATTTTAGGAGATAAATATAAACTTATTAACGTTTGCGAAAGTTTTGTAATCTGTTTACTAAAACTATATGTGCATTTGTTTTCTCAACACTTTATTTACAATGTATCCCTTTGGGATAATAAGCAAATTTGATAAAATGTGCAGTTAAATTGTAATATTTTCGTTTTATTCCGTTCCAAAAATGAGTACTTTTAAATAAATTAAGAAAGTAATTCTCTAAGTATGTGTTGCCTTAATTTTATGTTTTTAACCAAAGTATTATTCTTATAAATATTTTTCTTGTAAATTGTACCCAAACTTATATATTCTGCCCAAAATCTTTTGAAATATACTCTAAACTCACTCTCCAATATATGATATAATTTAATTTTTATGATTATTATAATTTATTTCCATAATAAATTTACACAATAAGAAATCTATAAATACTTCCCTTTGACTTTTTTCTAAAACTACTCAAATATGTATTTTAACTAAATTGTGATACAATGTTAATAAATAACGATATTTTCTTCAAAATACTCATTAAATTAAATTAAATAGTATAATAAATATAACTCAAAAAAAAAAAAAAACAAACAAACATTTAAACGAACAGAAACATTTCAAAGAAAATGAATACTTATGATATAATGAAGTTTTAATTCAAAAATTAGTTCTGCTTGTAAATTTGAGTGAGAGATTATGTTTAATGTTATTGTAAGAAAAAACACAAAACAATGAAATCGAAAATATGAAGAAATATATTTCTAAAATAAAAATAAAAAGAAACAAAATAACAAAGATGACTAACCTTAAACTTAAATCTGGCGAAGCACAACGTATTGCTACACTGGGTATTTGGGGCACTAAACGCATTGCCATGACAACTTGATTGCGCCACAGACGTAAATAGAAATCCTTTTGACTTTCAGTTGGTATTTTCTTTGTAGGTGCGGAAGAACGCAACAACGATGCTCTATTGTCGCTGACAGGTCTATGGGGAGAAAATAGTCAAGTCAATTAATTTGAAATAAAAGCTAAAGGGAATAGTAATACTCACGTTGGATCTACAACGCTGTAGAGGGTTGTTACTCTGGCGTAACAAATTGGCCATGCTTGAGCAACTGTTGAAGGACATTTTTGTAAAATGCGATCCCTCTCGAGGAAACCAAACAAACAAGCTGACCATGGATCAAATTGTTGTTGTGGTGTCGCACTTGTTTGGGATAAATTTAAAGTGGAGGTTGATGATTTTGAATTGTCTGTATGTGATAATGAAAGTAAAACAAAAATATAGTTTTCCTTTGAGGAAAATGTATTTTTTACTATTTACCATCTGTTAAACCAGCCAGCCAAACACCACTCGAACGTTCTGCTATCCATTGTAAATCAATTTGTGTGGCATTTAGTATTGCCGTCTTTTCTGCCTGTGGTAGATGTGGTAAACACTTCTCTAAAACCTATAAAACATAAATTATTAATTGTTTATAATTGCTACAGTCTAGTTTGGAAATTTTTAAAAAGTATTTAATTTGAGAAATATTCTTATTAAATGTGAAATAAAACACAATATAATGAATAAATGTATTGTATAAAATAATGCACGTAATTTAGTTGTTGTAAAAGCTTCTATTATATCGACGCCTCCATTCTAAGCACACTTAGAACGTTTTTAATGTTCTTGCATTTTTAAATTCTACGTTCTCTAACTTAAATACTGTCAAAATTTGGTTAAGATGCGCCGATCCGTTCCGAAGTTATAGGGAAAAATCTACTTAAAATACACATATAGTCGTATGTCGCATGAAAACTTTGAGAGCTCACAACTCAAAACACACATTTTCGACTTAGAATGTTATAGAACGGAGGCGTCGATATTTAACTACAGCCACTCGTTCAGTAAAGAAAAAGAAATTAATTTTTTTATTACAAATGTTACGAATTTTACGAAAATACAAAGTTTCCTAGGGATTGGAAGATTACGTTTCTTTTTGTCTTATATTACCATTACAATCATTAAGAAATGATTATTTGTTATTATAAAAAGAAGACTATTTTGACATATTTCAGGTTTGCAAAGAATAGATCAATTTGAGAAGAACCTCATGAAATGTATTTTTAAAGATTAGTTTGATGCTGACACAAATTTTGGTCTCATTTACATAAGACAAAGAACATAAAATTAATGACAATCCATAAAAAAATACGATTTAAGACTTTAAGCTGTTAGATAACTGATATATTACATCATGCTCTACTAATAAAAATCTATTTATTTTGTAAACAAGAAAATTTTAAATTCAATTCAAAAGTAGACAAATTTTGACAGTAATAATAACAAAAAAACAATATACTGGTGCCCAAAACTAAAGCAATCGAAGATTCCCAACAAATTGTTGAAAAGAAAGAAGAAAAACATAATCTGTAAAAATATTAGCTCGTGCAATTTTTACTGGCACTCACGATATATCATAGTGAGAATATAAGAAAGAAGAAATATTTAAAAAATTAATGCAAGTTAAAACAAAATCGAGTTAAAAATCCTTCAAAATTATTTTGACTATAGTACATTAAAATATTTCTCAAAAAAAAAATTATCACATTAACTTCTTAAATTTGTTCGAACTTACCAGTGGACAGCACTTATCGATAACATCCAACACAGGAGGTTCAGTTTCTGGTATTCCTAAAGCTTTCATTAAATTTTTCACCTCTTTCAGTATCATTGCGGCTAATTTACGTAAATATGGTCGGTAATTGCACAGTAAAACTAAAGCGTAGCCTTCGACAAAATGCAAAGTGGTTGCTAATGGTATTTCATTTTTCTTTCCAGCTTCAGCTATATTTATAACGGTTGCTTGTGTTATGCTCGACATGCCACTGGAGGTGATGCTTGAAGTGGCGCTTGAATTTGTGTTCATACTCTTAACATTACTAGCACTTGATAACTGGCTGGTAGCAGTATCTTTTCCAGCAATACCCCCAACAACAGCACCGCCAGCTTGTCCGGTATTTACTGCACTAGAAGCACCAGTATTGATTACTGTTGTAGTAGTTGGAGTTTTTAGTGTATTTGTGCTCGAATTTCCATTACCATTGACATTAATGGCACACCGCCATATATTTAGAAATACGAAAAGCATGCGAGTACAATTTTCCAATAATTGCGGATAAGTGTCGGTGACATCGCGCACCAGAAATTGTGTATAACCGTGCACGACATCCTGACGCCAATCCGGAAAATCAATAACTAATGTTTGCAATGACTGGTGCGTAAGCATGCGTAATTCTTCATCCATATGCACGGTCAAGCGTGAAAGTAGATCTACTAGTTCTTGAGGTGTCATCGTGTCGGGTATTAAACGCGGCACCGCCGCCACACATGTACGAAAGAGATCAATGCGTGGTTTGCGTTCACCGGATAACATTTCATCAGGTTCTTTATTCTGATTTTGAGTGTTTGTCATCATTAGTGGCCGCCCGTAATGAACATCTAATGCTCGTAAGATGTCTACAAAGACCCTACGTACATGAGGAAAATATGTAGACATGCCGATGCTACGTGCTGTATCGTCTGTTAACATTTTATTAATATAAGTCTTTTTGACACGCAAAGTATTGCCAGAGGGTAGAACGGGTACAGTGCGAGGCATTGGTGGTTCACCATCTTTTTGCTGTAATGAATCGGCTACAACCAAAAAAGCTCTCAAACCAATACTCATGCGTTCCGGATTTAAAATTAACTGCAGAGATACAAATTAATTAAATTTAATAAAAGAAAAATATATTAGAAATCTTGGCTTACCTTTATTGATCTACCAACGCACAGTAGATCATAAACAATTTCCCTCATGGCAAAGTCCAAACGTTCCTGAGCTATAAATTGTATAATTTTCACAAATATATTCAATGGTGTATCACGGGGTATAACACCTTTGGAGCCCCTGTAATAACAAATATAATTATTTATGTCCTTTGAATTTCTTTACAAATTACTCACTTGGGAAACAATGAATTTACAATACTTTGTAAACGTGAATGTGTTGCGGAATTCGATTCACATTTGATGCGTATCATGTAGACCCAGAGCAGACGATATAATGATTCTAACGCTACACGACTCATTTTTGAATCTCTATTCTTCAAATTACTTAAACACATAGCCAAGAAATAATGCCAATTGGATAGAAAGAATGTTTTTTGTGAAACGCACAAAAGACAAGTTACCAAGGGGAATAGAGCCAAGCGATGTTTTGATTTTGTTGAGGCGTCAAGCGTCTGCATATAAAGTAATTCCACAAAATTTTTAACGCAAGGAACATTTACCTCGTTTTTAACAGCCTATAAAATTATAATAAGAATTCATATTTATTGAGTAAAACATTACATAAAAAATATGTCAATAAATTATATCAAAGACTTTTTTGTAAATTCCCAAAAACCAATGTAGTTAGTTAAATTTTAATTCTTCAATATCTACAAATATTCCTCATTTCTTATTGGTATTGATAAATTCACAATTTTAATTATTTCTTCCACAAGTCCATTTTTAACCAATTTAGCCCATTTATACTGAGCACTCTTTTTGCTCATTTGAAAAAAAAACAATTAGCTTCGTCGCCTATATCTCCGGTCCCAAGTAATGCTCGACCGCATGGAATCCTTGATACCACGGCTATCCAGACCACTATTTCCCCCACAAGTCCATTTTTTATCCGATTTAGCCTCATGTATACAGAATCCTTTTTTTGTTCATTACAAGAAAACAATTAGCTTCGTCGCCCATATCTCTGGCCCGATCGTAAGGACACCTGCTTTGGAATCCTTGATACCATTGCCACACATCCCACTAGGTCCATTTCCCTCACAAGTTCATTTTTTATCCGATTTAACCCCATTTTTTTTGCTCCTTTGAAGAAAAGAATTAGCTTAGTCACCCTTATCTCTGGTCACAAGTAACGCCCGACCGTAATGGCACGTGTTTTAGAATCCTTGATACCATGGATATATAGTGGGATACCCGCAACAAGTCCTATTTTTCCACAATATCGATCATCATCACCAGACATTGTCAAAACAATATTTCATTCTCCCATGTCGTATATTTGAGTGATTTCTTGACCATGTATTGTATCTGTTAAAAATTGCTCTGTTAAGTTTTTGAATTTTGTCTTTGCTAGTTAAAGTCGAATTTATTTTAACACACAGATAATGCCACTTAAAAAATAACTAAGAAAGTGAAGTTTTCAGCGATATTTTAACCTTTACTTTGGAATACCACATATGTGTCAACATGTTACAGAAACTGAAATTTCACTAAAATTAAATTAGTGTTCACTTAAATGGATTCAATTTCCATACGTTTGTTAATTTCTGGTGTAACATTTGTTAAAAGTTTGTCTTAATTAATGAAAAACTGAAAGTATTTTTTGACTTACCGCTGCAACGGGAACTAATATTTCTACAAACAGACCCGCAAGAGCATGTTTGATATCTTTGTCTTTTAATTCTAAAAAATACTGGCCACATTCATGCATAAACTGAAATGACGCTTCAAACTCTTCTATGGGC
This sequence comes from Sarcophaga subvicina, assembly GCA_936449025.2. Classification (NCBI taxonomy): domain Eukaryota; kingdom Metazoa; phylum Arthropoda; class Insecta; order Diptera; family Sarcophagidae; genus Sarcophaga; species Sarcophaga subvicina. Next base: position 98,880,150 of record OW388083.2, on the reverse strand, counting down.
ACCATCTAAAAACATAAACGTAAATAACACAATGATTAGTTTTTATTCTTATGAGTGGTTTTGTCGACTCACTTTAACTCTAAAGAACTTCATGCCCATTAGCAAACTAATTATACTCTGTGTTGTATGAGGCGATGGTTCTTTAGCTCTTAACTCTTTCAGTTCACTCATGAAACGCTTGCGTACTGAACTGAAACGAGACTGAGCCAAAACTCCAATAACTTCAGCATACAAATCGGCTATCATATGTATATTGTGGGCATTTGGATTATTCTGCAAACCCTCTTTATATTTGAAATGTTTAAAAGCCAAATTCTCAATACTGCGCACCAAATCTTCATGACCCGGATGAAAGGGTAACTGTTTTAGAATTTCAATGAGAGCCAAACAGAAAATAAACTCCACAGCTGCTTCACGACGTTGCAATTGGAATTCTATGTCTTGTGAGTTTAGAGGCTTTGTGAGATTTACTGTAGGCTTCTCCATACGTTTGAGATCATTCTTTATTTCGGCATCAGACAATTGTCTCCTGTGCCAAGCCAAAAGAGTGTGCAGAAGTGACGGTAGACAATGTTCAGCCACACTACCCAATGCAGAAAGCAATTGATCGAATTGTTGATCTTCGCCGCGTTGCAATAACTTTGACAGTGGCTTGTCCACACTCTCCAGCATCACTAGTTCGATTTTCTTTTCCGCCTGTAGCGTGAAATCGGTAAACAAATTACGCATAACAATTTCTCCTGGCCTCAGAGAATTGTTGCTTTCGTTAAGGTCTAATTGGTTGGTGTTTATGTTGGTGGTAGCCGTTGTATTTGTATACGGTATAACATTGATTATAGAGGAACGCGAATGTGTACCCCAGGGTAATAGTGATTGTCTCTGTGGTATCATAATGGGATTGTAATTACGATTAGTACCGTTTTGAGTTCCAGTAGTTAACGTTGATCCCGAAGAAGTTGTATTACCCTGATAGTTGCTTAACACCTGTTGATTATGTTGTGAGGGTATATTCGTGGAAAGATTACTATTTGCTACAACTCCTCCTCCACCACCACCTCCACTGCCTACACTACCACCACCAGTATCAACTGTATTGTCTCCTGTGGCTACTAGCTGAGACTCATTTAAGGTGCTGCTTTCAATATTAATGAATGTATGTGGTAATGGACTTTCTTCATTTGCTACAGACACCCTTTCACGATTATTGTTTAAATGATCTGGTGAAGAACTATGCGAATCTAGAGTTGTCGTAGTCGTAGCACTTGAGGGTGCCTGGCCATGAGTCTGGGCTATACTTGTATTACGTGTTGATTTTGGTGTCGATTGTTGCTGCTGGAAATCATTGGAATTTGTAGAATTACGTTGAGGAGGTGTTAGGCAAACTTCATTGTTATCTGGTACAATGTTGCTTTCGGTAGAACTTGTGCCTACTGTTACTGCTACATTGGAAGCTACAGTCTGTTGCTGTGTTTGGGTTTCTTCATATCCTACAACTGGACTTGTATTTGTCGGTGATGTTGTTGGAGCATTTCTATTGGTAGGACTACCTAAGGTAGTTGTTGAATTTAAGTTTTCATTTTGGTTTGGATTTGAACCTGTAGGGAAAGATGAAAACAGTTAACGAATTAGCAAAATATGATACAAAATTATCAAAGAATTCAAATCTATAATTTACAACATGTAAGCGGTGATTTAACATTAATAACAAATTATTGATAATGAACTCGACTAAATATAAGTTATTTAAAATGGACTGCCTTATATGTATGTTCTGCAGTGAAATGAAAAAAATTATTAAAGCAACTGCGCGATGTTAGCAAATATAATACGATGTTCAAAATAAATTGCTACAGACACAAATTGTATCATGGATGATGTAAAGCACACATATTTTTTGATGACTTTTTTTCTCAAAAACTAACCTCCAATTCGATCTAATATAACCAATCTACGTGTAAATAAAATCATTAGCGAATCTGTATCTTGAAACTGCAGTATAGAGACGTGTATTTCATGTATGAAAAATTTTTAATACATGGGAGCGATTAGGCTCTATCAACTGTGTTAGTATTGAGAACATCTTGTATGTATTCCAGATGCAAAAATAAATTAGGAATCAATGTTATAAAATCTGAACGCTTGTTCCTTATGGAACTACTTTGTGTTAAATATGCTGAAAAAAGACTTGGAAGGAATATCTCAGAATAATCAGTTCAAAGCTTTGATAAGTTAAATAATTAAAAAGCTGTATGGAAAACTCTGAAAAGAAACAAATACTTTCTCACTGAGGCCTTTAGCAAACATTAAACTTTGGAGACACTACGAATCGTACTAAATATTATTAGATTTGATTCATAAGAAGCTTTGGATCAACTGGTATAATATTTATATTAAGTATAATATGTTAAAGATGATTTTTATTAAAAAAAATCAATTTTAGTCAATTTACGTAAGAATTTTTATTTTCTAACTCAAAATTTAGAGACATTTTTAGGTATTGCAGGGTCAATATAGTACCCAAGGTACACAATTTTTGAGGGATCTTGTATTGAATTACAAATAGGTTTAAAACTAATTTGAATGAGGCAAGAAAGTGAAATTTAAACCTAAAATTGGAATCACTTCAAAGACATTTTGTAGCAGCATTCGCGATAATAATAGCCTAAGTTGTAAAACAATTGGTGAGGTTTGAGGGACATCTGAAAAATGTATAACATTGTTCAAAGGGCCGTAGACAATGTTATGGGCCAATAGCCCTCTATCCATCTCATCACACCAGAAAATTTAAATAACGAAATTTGACAGGGTGAAAAAATTTTAAACTTCTTTCTGCCTTGATAAACCAAAGCGCAGAATAAAAACAGTCGGTTTATGACTAGTAAACAAGAATTATAAATTTATGGGAATCTTCTGTGAATGATGAATTTTAAAAATATTTTTAATGAGACATATTGAAGCAGAAAATAAAAATAAATATGATTTTTAGAATAATAAACTTCGTGAATATTAGCTACAATCATTTATACGCATTGTTCAAAATGATGATAATGATGATATGATAATGAGCAAATAAAAATTAATGAGAATGATGAAATAAATCGCTTCCTATACCAGCACAAATTTTTACCAACGATAATAACAAATTGAAAATTAATCGAAATAATTTCAAAATCTACAAACAATTAAAACAATTAAAAATACCTCCATTTGAAAATATTTGCAATAAATCGTAAAACGAACGACTTGCTTCAATGCGAGACATGACTTTTTAATACAAAAATGCTTCAACGAAATAAATTTTCCAACTTAATTGAAAACTTTGCATTTGAAGCGTAAACAAATAAAGAAAAATAATTTAAAATATGATTTAATTAAAATCGAGAATATTTGTAAAGTAAATATTTAATTAGAACAAGTTTTTATTGTTTAAACAGATTTCAATTTTAAAAAATTCTATATTTGTTGATCATTAATTAAATTTTTATATATAAATTTTACATTATTATTAAGAAAAACGCAATTAAATCATGTTTTATGATAAGCAATTATATATTTTTTTGAAAAAAGAAGAAATAATAAAAAAAATATGTTTGTGATAACCTGTAGTATTTATCTTTTTTAATCTTCAGTTTAAGAACAACATAGACTATGGACAACGATTATTGGAATATTTTTTAGATCATATTTAAAGAAGAAGTGTTCTACACGGTTTGGAACTTAAATGTCTATTCTGCACAACTGATTGAGAGTAACTGATCTTGATCTTTGGATTATTTACAGAATATTATTTCGAATATTCGAGTATTATTTATAGTGTATTAACCCCATTGCTGGCCTTGTTGGCACGTTATTTCAAGTTCTTATTGGGCAATTAACTTTATCTTAGTCTTCATAATATCATGACATATTGTTTCTTCTTTAGATTTATATGTAGATCACTATATTCCCACAAATCTCGTCCGTGTGGGTTTTGAAAAGACACGGAAAATTCCCGAAGTGTATGAAATATTTATTTGTGGCGATATATGGAGCGTCTGCCATTTCATGTTTAAAGATTTTTAAATGCTAAACGTCCGGCTTAGTTCACAATGTGCATGAGGGAATTTACGTCTTGTTACAAAAAATAGTTTACCGAAGTCAAATCGTCATTCAAAACGTGCCGAACTTGTTGAAACCAAATCTCAACGAAGTTCATTTCTTCCATGTTGAGGAAAAAGACAGTAATAAGCGCACAGTAGTCTACTTCATTAACAACAATTCGCACAGGGTTCTTAGCAATTGAGCAGCATTACGACACTCAGTTGACGTTGATGAAATCTAACAACCATCGGTAACGTCGAGGGACTCATTATTTTTATTCAAATGGTTTTCCGAAACAAAGAATTAAACGGAATTATCTCAAAGGTAAAATTTATTCAAGCAAACCAGAAACGATTAAAGTTTTCACCATGAAGTACAGAAAAGAAAATCAGATTTGCTATACTTTTTATAAAACACTTAATAAATGTTAGCAACAATTTCAGATATTTAAAAATTTCCCCCACATCTATCACTTTGTCCGGAGACATCTTCAATATAGAAACGAGAATATCAATAAACATCAAATTGACCTCTAATTATATAGCCGTTATGGTCGTTGTAAGTGTGTTCGCATATCAATTTCTTTCAATACAAATGGAATCAATTAAAATTGCCATATCACGAATAACATTCAACTAGTAAATAATATTATTTTTTTTATTTTTGATTTTATTGTATTTATTGATTAATTAATATACACAGAGACATAGTATTGTAATTATTGCATCAATATGATTTAATTCGTTATTTTGACTATAATTATTCATGACATTTTGGCTTTATTTTGATGACACATATTTCACTAATTTCATTCAAAATGACAACAAAAAAAAATAAAATAAAAGCTGTTTATTAATTTTATCAATATAGTCAAAATAAGGCAATAAAGAAACGTTTATAATGATATTATTGTTATGGACAATTTAAATTGTAATTATAGATGTATTGTTTGTTGAAATTTAAATGGGTTTTAATTAGCGTTTTATACTCTACACCTTTAAAGGCAGGTTTTTGAAAATGTTTGTAACGCTTAAGGGATTAATAACTTTTAATTGTTCCGAATGCATGTTGCAATTATTTGAAGATATATACCTCGGAGCTCTTTTTTATTTATGGAAACTACCTCTTGGTCTCTTTAGAAACCAGTAAATTCACTATTCAAATAAATCCTCGAAGAATGATAGTTTTGATGTTAATAATTCACTACAACTAAAATAATATGTAGCAAAAATTAACAACTAAATATACGGTCCTATTCGGTGTAGATACTACCTACAATTTCAAATTTAACGCTAGTGACGAGTATTAAATATTTGTTTATAAGGTATCTGTCATCAAGCAGTTCAAGATCGTTATAATATTACAACTCATTCGTGAAGTACGGATATAAAATATTCGTATACAAACAATTGTACTCTTTTTGATTGTTTACTGTATTGAATTACAATGGAAAATAAAAATTTTATTTGATAGGAATAATGTAGTCAGAAACGCAAACTCCTATAAAGCGCCAATACAATCGAAATAATTGTTTATTACTTTTTAAAGAATTTAATTTATTTTATACTTAAAAAAGAGAAACAAAAGCAAAAATAAAATAAATCCATTAAAACCATTTATATTTAATAACTTTTACAGTCGGTTGTTTCAGACTTTTAGAAATTGTAGAAGACGAAAAAAAAGACGAATAAATATAACAAAGGTCAAGGTAGGCCAAGTAAGACCACATGATTAGTCAACTAATCATGTCATAATCTAAAAATTCTACTTTCCTAATCTCGTGTCAAGTATATACATATATTCAATATAGTTTCCTTGAGAACCAAAAACTACTGACAAATTTTATTAGATTCTATAGTGATACGTTTCTGAAAAGTACCTGCACTGTGGGGGCCTAGTTTAACTTTTTATAAAACAGGATATACACACCCTCTTTTCTAGAGATAAGAAACAGACGCTACAACGGCTTAACCTATCATACAGTTTTCAGTATTTACACCCTGATTGAATTCCTGTCAAGAGTCAAAAGGTTCTTTTCTCTGTCAGTGTAGACCAGAACATCAATGATAATTTGCCAATGGCAACATCGGACCACTCGCGTTTCGTTCTCCCTTCACGAAAAACTATAAACTGGTAAGAGCAATCCACTTAGACCAAATCAAATAAAGGATATTTCTCCAAAGTGCATACAACTAAGGTTCTGTAGAAAAGTGAAGTCACAAAAAAGATGTTATACCGATTCCTTCTCCTCATCAGCCGTACAACTAATTGATAAAAACCTATGCAATAGCCAATACGCTCTTTAGTCCTCAAATTAAATAGGTCACAGTAACTTTTTAACTTTTAAAATTAGTTTTAAATTTTAAAAAGAAAACAAAAAAGAATTTAAAATGAAATGTCTCGCTTTTCCAGAAAAAATATTGATTACAAATGAATTCAAAATTATTGTTTATGTTGTTTATTGTGAAAAAAAGAAATATTAAATTTAAAATGAAACAATATTTTGATGTAAATAATGAACATGATAAAGTTACATTCATTATTTTCTGCCACACATCCCTGCCGTTGTGAAATATTACAAAAGAAAATAACAACAATACATTGTATATTAATTACCAATTTAACGATAATACTTTTAGTAATAAAAATAATTAAAGCTAAATTAAAAATTAATGTGGATTAAAGTCCACAGGCAAAAAAATTAAATAAAAAGAAAACTTAAAACTGTCGACAGATGACTCTATGTGACCATACGGAATATACAGTGTTGTACAAAATTTCAGACTTGAATTGCGGAAATTGGTGTAAATGAGAATGGATAGAACTATTGAAGAAAAGCGTTTGAGGAAATCAACTGCATTTATTTCATTTAGAAAAATAGAGAATAATGAACAGAAAGGGATTAGCGCAACATTCACCTTCCAATTATAGAAAAAACTCACGTGTGTGGCATATAATTTGAAACATATTGATCGGTTACTCGTTTGGAAATGGCATATAGAAACTGAATTTTTGGTAGAATCTAAAAACATATGCTTGGATTGTAAAGTTTTACTTAACAGCACAGTTTCATTACGATGAAAAATGACATCCCAGATTACATACATAATTGGTCATTACAACCCTTCAGTCAGGATTACGACCTAGTTTCTTACACCACCTTTTTTGTGTGTGTTCACTTTATACATGAGTGGCGGGACCTACAGTTTAAAGTCGACTCCGAACGACAGATTTTTGAGAAACTTTTCATGGTAATTTTATTTACTCTCAGAGTTTTTGCTGAGAAGAAGTCGATGAAGAAATACTTTTAGTATTTTGTTTGATGTCTGGCCTGGGGTTTGAACCCTGGTTTTACGTCTAATAAGCCAACACACTACCTACTAGACTACGGCGACTTGACATCTCAGATTATCGTCAAAAATAATATATTTTATAGTATTAAAAACAATAACATTCAAATGATGCCTTAGTTATCTCTGGTACTGTATGTTTAGTTGGAAAGAAAACCTTTTTTTGTGCGACAGAAACAGAAAAGATTATCAGTGTGGCAAAAAGACTATGACGTCAAATGAAAATGAAGAAAAAAAACAAAACAAAACGCATTTGTGAAAAAAGTTTAGTGATGACACACAAAATAAAAGCAATGCAAAAAAAAAAAAGAAAAGTGTAAAAGTAAAGAATAAACCAACGAACCTTTGAGTTTCTTTTGTGTCCATTGAAAATTCCATAACATTAAAAAGTTGCATACAATATTTTTTAAATATTCACACGTTTGACAATTAATTGTACAATATTTTTTTTTATGTTCTATTAATATTTTACTTATTTATTAAGTTGTTTATTGTGATTTGTGAGGTATTAAATTGCAATTTATTTATTAATAACTATTGTTGCGGTTATAACGAATTCCTTTTTTACGCTTTTAATAATAAATTATCACTTAATTATTGTTACTAATTTTATAGTTTCTTTGTATTTATTAATTTATTGAAAAAATATAAAATAAAAATATTTTTTTTATATCACAATTGAGGTGTTTACGAGCTGAGTTTTATTTTTAAAGTTGAAAACATTTAAATAGCTAAAAACAAACAACACAATTAATATTTAATAAATTGTTTTTTAATTACTATTGAGTTTTGTTTTTTTTTACGTACTATTTTTTTCAAATATATTGTATTATTTTGCAAAAGTGTAATGTGTATCAACAGTATCGTTAAATTGATAAGACTGACTGATTGTTTGACAGACCCACCACAATATTGTTGATTAAAAAAAAAAAAAATTATATCACGTGCAAAATTTGTTAAAACACTTCATTATTCGTCTCTGTTTAATAGATTAGAGCAAAAAGAAAAGCAAAAACAAAAACAAATAAACAAAAAATATTCAAAAGTTTAGGCAGGTTCGAACTGTTTGTAATATAAAAAATTAATGTATTGTTTAATATATATTTATTGTATTTAAATACAAATTATCCAAATAGAGGATATGTTGCCTTGTTTTAAAATATTTCCAATTAGCAAATCTTTATGAAGAATAAAAACAGAATAGAAACGAATTATCTTGAATTCACAAAAACTGTTTAAAATCGAATTAAAGGAAAGATAAAAACGACCCTTAAACCAAATTTTAATTCACTGATTGTATATAGCCTAAGTTCATTCTCCCTAGGGAATTTATTGCCAAAGAAATAAGTGTGCTACAATAGTGCCAATAAATAAATAATTTTATTTTTCGGTTTTTCTCAATAATCATCGTCATATAACCTCTTCAATACAACGAAATTCACTCATACTTTTTAATACTTTTTTTCGGTTCAATAGAACTAACAAATACTATTTATATTCGATTTTATGTAGACAATCCTCAAACAAGATATGCGATAAGCTTTACCTGGAATTGCAACACAACGAAATCAGATAAATTCTTTGTTTTTTTATAAAACTCTATTTTACTCTATGTTTAGCAATTGCGGTATTTGAATGTTTATTATAGACTTTGATAGACAATCAAACCCTATGGTTACGATTAGGTTTAAATTTATCTTCTGACAATTGCGTTATAAATTAAATCAAAAAAATAATAAAAAAAAAGTACACTGATAACAGTTTAGAAAAATAAAAGTTATTTGTATTAAATACGAAGGTATAGAGATTACGAAACTCAACCCTTTTTGTAATTATTGCACAGTGGCTTTTATTTTTCAAGTAAAAAAGAAATACATTTTTTTATTACTAAACTTTATGATTTGCTAAGCCACAAGCAACGGAAGTAACCGAAAATATATCGCAGTTTAATTTAAGCTCGGAAAACCTTATACAGGTTGGTATAGTACGTTTCATAATTATAAGGTCACTTTAATTTTTTTAGATATTTTTGAAAATTTTACTTTAATCGATTAGGCTCCTTTAGAAGTATAAGTTATCTTTTCATGTACTCTAAGAGAATACATACATATACATACATACATAATTGGCCATTACAACGCTTCAGTCAGCATTACGGCCTAGCTTCTCACACCACTCATGTTGTGTGTGTTAATTTTATACATGAGTGGCGGGACCTATGTACATTTTAAAGTCGGCTCCGAACAACAGGTTCTTGAGAGACTTTTCATGGCAATTTTTATTTACGCTTAGAGTTTTTGCCAGAAATCTGATCTGAGAGAAAGTCGCCGAAGAAATATTTTTTCATATTTTCGTTTTGAAGTCTGGCCTGGGCTTAATAGAGTTTTATTGTTATTGTGTAGTGTTTGTTGCATAACACATTATTCAGTGTTTCATAATTGTGATGCCAATTTATTCATTATCAAGAAAAAAACAATTAAACTAAAGTTCTTAATAGTATGTTCACCATTTTTTTCTATTCTTTTAAAATTACAGTCATTAGTGAAGACAAGTCAGTTGTCGAGAAAAATTATAATTTTTTTATGGAATTTTTTCGTGGAAAAAATGCACTAAAAAACTGAATTGCCGCAATCTACCTACACGAAATGCTTGAAATACCATTGTTTATAGCCTTAACGCTCACATTTATTTTCAAGAATTTTCTTGGTGTAAGAAAAGAAACTCTAAATGAAATATCTTGACAACAGCTACCATTTCGAACATTGCAAAAACCAAAATTCGCAAGTTATCGCTGAAATACCATCCGAATTATGCAAAAAATATGTCAAACGGGTCAATTAATTGAAAAATCTGAAAAAGGAACACCCGTAAGTGAATTGGCAATTTCGCTATCTATAACCATCTGACAATACTACCATTCTTCTGAATTAGGATACAGTGGATTGAATAACCAAAAAATAAAGAAATTATCAGAATCAGAATTATATTTCTGACCTCCTCTATCCATAACACCCGTGCTACTCTGTCACAAACATGACATAGATTTTATAATGCTAAGCTTTTTCTATTTATTATTTATGAAAAATAAAACGTCGAAAATTCATATGCTGTTGTAAATATTTTCCAAGGAATGACAACTACATACATATTGTATTTCTGAAACGTTTACATGTATTTGTAAACACACACTAACTTAATTTGTTTTTTATCAAAGCAAAATCTTATTTTTAAACCACAAAAAAAAAACTTTTTTTCTTCAATCTTCAAATGGGGTTAAAAAAATAAACGAAAGTACGCAAAATACAATTTCAGTTTATTTTTTTTTTTGTTATTTATTTTTTTTAATGTTATGATGTTAATTAGAAATTCAAACACAAAGTTCATAACATGCGGCAGCAACAAAAACAACAATGGAAAAAAATCACACATTTAACAAATTATTGTATTGTTTTGAAGATGGTTTTTATTATATTTTTTTTTCGCGCAATTTTCTTCATAATTATAGGGCGAACATTTGTTTCGAGAAAAGAAACGGAAGAAAATTATGTTAAGCTAGTGCGAATATAAAGTACCTTATTTATAAAATAAATATTTTTGAATTCATTTGAACTGTAGATTTTTTTCTTCTATAGCTGATATTTGTTTAAGCAGGCGTCAAACAAAAAGTGTAAAATGTTTTAAATTTGTTCTCAATCTCACAGAAGCATTTAAAATGATTTTGTTATAACTAATTCAAACAGAATCATTTTTGGAAGCACGATAGGTTAGTTGAGACCGTAATATTAAAAACGTGTTAATTATAACGTGCACTATAAAGACATTTTTTTATGCAACACCTTAATTTTACACAATTATTAATTATATTTTTAATTACAAATTATTTTATATTTTATTTTTATTTGTCTTAACATTTTTAATTTTTTTTTAATATTTCTTTCAATTCTAATTATGTATGTTGTTAATTTTCTTTTATATATTATTTTCTTTTTTTTTTGATTATTTTTATTTTCTTTTTTTTGTTGCTGTTTTTGTTTTAATTTTTGAATTTTCAACAATATGCCAATGTATTTTTTTATACGATTTATATAAACGCTAATAACAAACTGTTGCCGCTTAGCAAAAATATAATGAAAACGAATATTTCAAATCAAATTTCATTGTTGAAACAAAAACAAAACAAAAATTGCTGAACGTATAATGCCATGAGTCACATTGGGTTGCCAGAGGTGCACTTATTAAAAACAGCTACTATAAACATGTGGAAATTTTGCCTTGAAAATGGAATATTTGCTTGTGCTAAATAGTATTTTAGCAAATTGGCTTGAAGTGATGCCTTAAATGTATCAATAATTAGGAAAACAATGGCATTTTGCTGTAGTCTAGTAGGTAGTGTGTTGGCTTATTAGACGAGAGCCCGAGGCCCCAACCCAGACATCTCGAACAAGACGAAATACAGCCTTCTGACAAAATCTCTGAGTGTGAATAAAATTGCCATAAAAAGTTTCTCTAATATGTCGTTCGAAGGTGATGTTAAACTCAGGCAATATAGGTGGTGTGAGAAGATAGCTTGTAATCCTCACTAAAGAGATGTAATGATCAATTACTGTATTCTTACATTGAATTGTAGTTAAGATATAACAACAATTACGACCATACGTGTAAACTATGCCAATATTTTTCGAAACAAACGTAATCTACTGGGGACGAAGTAGCTGGGAACAATATGTTTGACACATTTGCTATAGTAGGTTCTCACTCGACTGATAATATGACTCTTGATTCCAGTCCTCCAATCTGCTAAACCTATGGGTTCTCCAGGAGATAAGGTTTATTTATCCTGAGGTCTAATGTGCGGTCTAAAGATGTAAACCTTACAAAATCTTTAGAATTACACCAAAAATAAAAAATAATCTTTTAAACTTACTCTTTATAATAGATTTATCAAACATTAGAGACTAACTTAACCAGAACTTTTTAAACCCTGAAAAAAAACAAATTATCAACAACTGGCAACGCCAAACTCTTAAAGAATAAGAAAAGTTCGCTGTTGACGAAAAATTAAATAAAATAAGAACAAAAACAAAAAACGCTCTCAAAAAAAATGCAAAGACAAATAAAACAAGAAATCATAGAAACATTTTCAAAAAAAAATCAACAAACTGAAAAAATGACACAACAAAACGAAATCATTTACAAAATCGTTTGTATAAATTCACATTTGAGAGTATGACTATGCATGCGCGTTTCGATAAAAAGATAAAAGTCATGAAATGCGAAACTGAAACAAAAACAAAAACGATTAACGCACACAGCGGAGGAAAAAAAATGAATTAAAATACTCATTTGAATGTCTAATAACAAATTATTTTTACACTCATTAATAGCACAAAAGTTTTCTTAAATTCGCCTACGATATGTAGTAAATTTATGACGAACAGAGTTTTCTATATAATAGAATCATTAAGGAATTTAATCGAGCAAATTTAGGGTGACTTTAGTAATTTGTGTCTTATGTTGTAGAAGTGCATTTGCAACACTTTAGCACTCTAGATTTATAGTAGGTAGAAAGGTAAGATTTTTATGATTTCTTGATTTGATTTATATTTTATCCGCGCATAGATACTAGAATTCTAAAAAATAAAAAATCCATGAAAGATTTTGATGGGATCGACCTTAAACCTACAACTGGTAAGCCCTTCGCTCCTTAAACAAAAGAATTTCAACGTAATTTATGGAAGTTAATGTGAGAATGCACAAAGTTTAAGAAAGTATGCATTAGAAAAAACATCTTGATCGAGGTCTAGGTGAAGTTAGGTTAGAGGACGTCTACTTGTCAATTAAGACAAGTACAGTACCCGGAGGTCGAATTGACTCATTGTACAACGTCCTAGTTATCGACGTCTAACAAGAACACATGAACAACACTAAGAGACATACCCCATGCTTCTTCCTAGTAAAGAAAAATTCTTTTTTCGTCTAATCCCATTTTCATTACTCCATTTACTTCTTTAGTATTACATTTTGTCAAGCATATATTTCTTGAAATAGCTAAGATATCCTTGCTTTAATATACTCTGTAAATTATTAATGCTTAATGTTAATGATACTCAGTTTACTCAATTGTAAATCTAAAAATAATATGGCCGGAACATGACAAAATTTCTTAATGGTGGTTGCTGCCCTACTATGCTCCTTTTTACCCACAAAACGAAATCAAAAGTCTTTATAATATCTAAAGAAAAAGCATTGGTTTAAAATAATTTTATAAAGATTAGTAAATTAAACATAATAGCAAAAAAATGTTTTACAAAATATTTCTTTGATTGATGTTCAACGACGATCAAAACGTCATCACCATTTTTAAATGACATTTTTTATGACCTCCATAGACATTGTTTATTTACCCTCTCCGTTTTAGTCTCTTTTTTTGGTTTTCATTTAAAATTAAACACTTTCAATATTCAAATGCGAAAGACACGCATTCATGCTGAAATCACAGACAGCCTGAATGACAATTTTAAACAAATTCCTATAGTTGGACTTTGACTTTTTGTTTGACGACAAAAAAAATCAATACATTGTATTGTATTTGAATGTTACTAGATGAGTAACAACAAATCCATATGTATTTACGTTCCTTTGTCCTCTTTTTTTTTTGAACGCTTTTAGACGTAGGCGGAATAGCGAAGGAAACGAAATATTATTTCCAAAAATAAAATAAACTTTAAATAGTAGTTTGCATGTCAACGCATTTTCTCTATTGGCCTCTATTACGCAGGTTGTTCAGAATATTTATTTTTTTTAATAAAGAGGAGCAACTATTTGGAAAAATAGTATTAAATACTAAAACTAGCTTTTTATTAAAATAAATATTTAACTGAAGAAACTACAATTAAAAAGAATACATATGTATATTTTTAATTACGTCAGAGGTCCTTTAAAAATTTATATTAAAACACATTCAGGTCTTAATAGCACATTCTGATTATAATCTGATATAAAACAACTTGTTACTGAAAGAATAAAAATATATATTCCAGCAAATAAATTTTCAAAAGACATCCACTAAGAATTGTCGAAAATTTTTGGCAAAAACAACTTAGAACGAACGAAAAGTCAAAGATTGAAAGATGTGTGATGAAATAACTTTTTCAAATCAATAATACGTACACAAACAAGAAGATCGTAAGTAGTTGGAGAGCAAATTAAATCTCAAATTAAAACAGTGAATTTCTTTGCGGAAGCTAAGACTGCATTAGTGAAGGTTTGCGCCATACTATCTGCCATAAGCTGTTCACAAGTCGTTTCTTTTAAAAAGAAAGGCAAATTTCAGCTTTAATTGTTAATTTTTCAAAACAACTTTCAAATAAAACTTCAAAATAAAGTTCAATAAAAAAGGAAACTTAGTACTTTTTGTTTGTTAAATACATAAAAACTTTTAAAGGCAATCTTAATTCAATATTAAGCCTATAAATGAAATAATTTATATGTAACATTCATATTGAAATTCCGTCTTTAGAGTTAATTTTTATTGTATTTAAAATGTGTCACTTGATTACAAAATCCTTGTCTTGAATTGTGTAGAGTCAACATGTTCAAGGTCAACTTACAAATTTATAAAACAGCCCTTGCACTTTATTACAAAGCCATAGGCAAGAACATTTTTGATTAAAACAGAAACAAAAAAAAATAAAATGAGAGAAAAACTAAAAATATTCGAGTGTTAATCATCAGCCCAGCAAGCCAGTATCGTCAATGGGAAAATACAATAAAAGAAACTGACATAAATGACAATAAAATAAGAGTAATTCGAGAAATATGCTACAAGTTTATGACACAATCGCTTAACAAAGTGAAACAGTTGAGTTTTTAATTTATTTTCCTTCTTATGTTCATTTTTCTATGCCTTACATCTGCTTATATGACTTATTACTTTATTACCAAAAGTCATAAAAAAAATGTATTGCAGAGGCATTAAAACATTAATGATATTATTGGAAGGCTCTCATTTACTGCTAGGGAAACAACATCAGCTGTTTCTATCGTCAGTGGCTCATATTGTGTAATACTAAACGTATGATAAATATTTTACTCGTATGTAAAACGTATAAGAGGCTACTGGGACGTATGCTTTATTTGAAATGCAAACGTTATTCTACGATTATAGAATGAAAATGTGACGAGATATTTGAAAAATTTTAAATTTTAATTTGAACAAAATTATGAATGAATGGAAATATAATATGGAATATAACAATATAACTGTTCTTTATTACATTATCACTTGCGCACTGTTCACATGAAAAGTTTTTCTTCAAGTCACCCAAGAAATTTCTTCTTTCAATTAAAGTTCGTTTTCAATACAGAGCCAGCAAAAAGCCGGCAGTTAAACGGTACATACAATTATCGTTAAACCGATTTGGGGAACAGACAGGCAAAGAAGTAGCAAACTGGTGATACGGAATATATGGGAAAAGAAAAACCCGCATCACAGTTATTGCTTATTGCTTTATTTACCAGAACTTCGTTTTTGTAATAACCTGAATCGACGGTTTATGAATGATGTAGAGTAACACTGTTAACTATTGCTATAGAGAGAAAAAAATAATAAATCGATATTATATTTTATAATATTTCCCTATCGACATAACGCACATACATACATATATAATTGGTCATTACAACCGTTCAGTCAGGATTACGACCTAAGTTCTTACACCACTTAAGTTGTGTGTGTTAATTTTATACATGAGTGGTGCGACCTACAGTAGACTCCGAACAACAGATTTTAGGAAACTTTTCATGGTTAAATTATTTACTCTCAAAGTTTTTGCCAGAAATCTCCTCAGAAGACGCCGAAGAAATATTCAAATTTCTCAAACAAGTGCTAAATTTCGTTATGTTGGAAATGACCTGGGGTTTGAACCGAGGCATTACGTCTAATAAGCCAACACACTACCTATCCTACCGACTATGGCATGACTCAAACTAGCTTTAATATGGCTATAATTCTTAAGATATATTATGTCTATTAATCAACGTGCTAGCCATTTAAGCTATATCATGCATGAAAGATATAAGGTCAGAATTTTTAATTTTCATCAATACATGTATGTAGGAATCGTTGAGACGCATTATCCAAAATTCACCGTTCACCATCGGTTATGGAATTTGAATCCAACCATTTTTAGCAATTACGGCCATAAGCTCCTTTTTTCATTAGGAGCGTGACATATTGTTTTTAAATATTTAAAAAATTATAAAGAAATTTTCTAACAAAAATTGGTAATGACCTCATTACCCATATCATAACTGGAAAAAAATAAATGTCAATATGTTGTAATATCGTGAGAACTAACGCTCTACGAGATCAAAATGCTTATTCAACTATGAGTAGGTAGACAGAAGTGGCCGTCATAATCATATTATACGGAGATACAAATAATCTTTTTAAACAACTCGCTTTCATGTTAACCTTATTTTATTAATATGAGTATTATGATAAATACTTTTTTTAAAGTCTGGCAAACATACTAATTAAAATCCGCTGTTATTACTTATATGAACTAAAATTCTCAAACAAGTGCTAAATGTGGATCAAGTTGTAGCGATAATTTTTTTTTGTACTGTTCTGCCATATTATTATATGGTCTTGTATTCAAAATATTAAAATTCATAAATAAATCATAATTATAATAACACTGATTATAATTACAGTTTATTTTGTTTTTTCTTTTTTCTCTCTTTTTTTGGCAAACAACAAGTTCAAGTGTATGAAGACGAACGTCTAAATGGATGGTTGGTTGGACGGCGTTTGTATAAAAACAATAATAAATTAAGAAACAAATACCTTGAGAAGAAATAAAATACACTGAAAGAATTAATACAACAAAATCTAATAAAAATAGAAGACAACACACCCACTAAGTTATTAATTATTCACAATCACAATATTAGAGAATCATAAGATAAACGTAACAATAAATATTCTTATTCGAATAGAAGGGAACCGAATAAAACACAGATCACTAAACAGAGAAACGAAACAAGACAAACAAATTAAAAACATAATTTCTAAACATAAATCACTATCGAGTTAAACATTAAAAAAATAGAAACCACAAAAACAATATGAAAAACCCAAAAGTTAAATATTTAAATAAATATTACATCACAATGTATGTTAAAAGCAGCAATTTTAATTCATTAATAAATGATTTGTAGCACTATAGAAATGTTGTTTTTTACATTTGTTTTGTTTTTTATTCTATTCTATATTTAAAATATATTGTATACTTTTATAATAAAATGAGGTTTCTCGTTTTGCTTTATTTTTTTTATTTATTTTTTTTTTGGGTTTTTTGTAAAATAATACTTTAAAAGTAAGCGCGCGTATAAATATTTTATTTTGCCATTAAAAACCGAGACACTATCCGCATAAATTATGCAATATTATAAAATTTTTGTGTTATGTTTTGTGAAATCACTTGATCAATTTTTGTTTAGAATTAATTTTCACTTGAATTAAATTGAAATTTTTAATTTTTCTTTTCTTTTATTTAACTTTTTATTTAGATAATAATTTTAATTCAAAATCAACGACCCAAAAATAACAAACGACTAGACCAAATGAGAAAAGTGACTGACTGGCTTTTGACTGCTAAAGTGTTTCAGTAGTTGCTCTCTATTTGACTTTATTCTCAAATTATTTTTGTATTTGTTTTTTCTTTACATCGTGTAGTCACTAAACATTTCTTGGCATAGATGCCAGACGGATTACACAAAACATCTACAAAATCGTTAAATCACTTTAACGGAATCAGATTTATAACAACAATTCAGACAGAATTTAAATGTTATCTAGGCTAGGACTCCTGGTGAGAGGTCTCAACAGGTAACACAAATTCGTACGTACATATGTGTACAAAATTGGATGAGATATTTTCCATTGTGTTAAAAATTGATTAAAAATGTTAAAGAAAAATTTTCTGATGAAGAGGTCTTTACAAAACATCAGCTTTTTTATCCCTTTTTATCGAAATATGTAATGTTTTGAGTCTTACAAGATATGCGATCTATTTCCGACCACAAAATATCAAAGTTTATGTAGGAATTTGGTTTTTTAATGTCACTAGATTCATATCAAAAATTTAAAATGAGCCAACTAACTAATTGCAACGAAGAACAACCGGTTTTGCTGAAAAAACAAAATCGGAACCGACAAAGCTCCATTTAAATGGATATGTAAACAAACATATCTTGAATGCATTGCAATAGTGGTATTGTTCAAATTCCTTGGAACAATATCTTACAAAACAAACATACAATCGCCTATTATCTATTCTGTGCTGGGTTACTATATCAAATATAGAGTTTATTCAAAACCCGAAAATAAGGGTAATTATACAGCATATCATCGAAAATTTAATCCACACAACCGATAATGACATATTAAATGAAAAACTCGAACTTAAAAGATCCTGTAGAACTAATTTTTAAGCTGCATGGCAACACAATAAATTAAGGGATCAAATTCACCTTTCTTCTTCCTCACAACACCTATAAAATGAAGTTTGAAAGTTAAATTTTGATGTACTGCTGTGCTAAGCAAAATAAATATTAACAACACACACATAAATTCTGATCAGTTAAATTTGATGTGTCGCCATGCAGCATTAAACATAGAATTTAACCAGAAAAAATAGGCGCTGAAAATTGAAATCGTTGTATTAATAGTGGATATATCAACAAATCTGGTAACAGTGGCTACCCAGCGGTACGGTGTGTTTTGTTTTTGTTTATACTCGATTTGTTTAAGTATCTTTTTATTGTTGTTGGGGTGATGCCATTTGTTTCTTTTTTTTTTTGCTCTTTTTATACATTTTATATTAAATTTGTTTTTGTTTGAATTCATGGCCATTATCAAGGTTTTGTTTTGATAACTTTTTTCACTCGCCGTTGTTGCTATTGTTTTTGCTTGTCTTCTATTCTATTGCGAAAATGTTTTGATAGTATTTTGCCACAAATGGCAGAAAAATAAAAATATAAAAACAAAATCAAAAGGTTTATTTATGAATGAAAATGTTTTTGTTGTCTATTTTTCTTTTCCTTTTTCCTCGTTTAATTTTTGTTTGATTTTGTTTTGTTCATTCTGTTGTGGTTTGTTGATGGTGCATTTCGAACAGTTTGAAGTGAAAAAACTTTTGCAGATGCGTTTTGTTCCAATCATTTATTTATTTTTTTAATCTGATATAAACTAAACAATAAAAAGAAGACTTAGAAGTTACATTAACAGTTTATTATATTTTGTGTGTTTTTTTCTTGCCATTCTTTTACGTAAATTGAAAAAAAATGTATGATAAGATGTGATTTGTTTCGTTTTTGTGACCGATATCTACAAGGATTTTTAAAACAATAGAACAACTATAGTCGTTTTACAGACAATCAGTCAAATTGAAAGGTATTATAATAATAATTCAATTGTCTAATTTCTGAAAGCAATTCAAAAAGGTTTTATCGGTCAAGGCCACTTACATGATCCCTAGAGAGCAATGTACATATTTTCTAAGGCAATTACTTTTTTGTATTACAAAATTTCTCAGTGTGCCAGTAGAAATGTAGTCCTTTTACAGTTCTTCTGTAATAATTTTGGTGAAGTATATACCAAATGTAAAATAAAGTATATTTTAAATTGACTGTATTGGTCCTTAAAAAATGTGAAATAGATAATGTAGATGACTAACTTTAATTCTAATAGGCACAACATTTATTTTATTCAATCTTATTGGCTTTAATTATTAAGTAAATTTAAATTACGGATGCGAGGGAAATTATACATATGTACATACATACACACATAATTGGTCATTACAACCCTTCACTCAGGATTACGACCTAGTTTCTCACACCACTTATGTTGTGTGTATTAATTTTATACATGAGTGGCGGGACCTACAGTTTAAAGTCGACTCCGAACGACAGATTTTTGAGAAACTTTTTCATGGCAATTTTATTTACTCTCAGAGTTTTTGCAAATCTGCTAAGAGGAAGTCGCCGAAGAAATACTTTTTGTATTTTATTTTGATGTCTGGCCTGGGGCTCGAACCCTGGCTTTTCGTCTAATAAGCCAACACACTAAATACTAGACCACGGCAACTTCAGGGGAAATTATAAGAGGAAATTATAAGACGTAAAATTGGTAAATTTTAAAATAAGGGATGAGTTAACTAAAATTTAAATTAATAACCTTTACGCAATGTTCCATGAGAATAGATACAATGACAGAGATATCCCTACAATCTCCTAGTTTATCGGTACGCTTCCTATCTAATTTTAGGCCAGATAAGTCTGGGAAAAACAGATACTGCATCTGTCCAGGATTGGATACCTTTGCGTAATGGACAGTCTAACTGAATTTGTAGAAGTATGTGCATGCTCTAGTAAATTTATCAGCTACTCAAAAACATTCTTCTCATTGCTATAATACACGAACTGAATGTAGCAAAGTTTTCACGTGCAATAACAAAGCTTTCAAAGGAATACAATGAAAGTTATTTATTGAGACTGTTTGTCCCGAGCTGGAGATTAGAGAATAGTATTTGGATTTTGCATGAATATGACAATGTCTTTATGTCTCTCCCATAGAAAATATCAGTCCTATTGGCAAAAACGGTAGACCGACCTTTTTTTTATCAAAATATGAATCCAAAATAACAAAGATGCCTTTTCATGAGGAAATAAGAATTATTTTATCACAATTACAAGCTTCTTTTTTGTATAGTTTCTCACATAATGTCTAATTGAGACAAGACAAACTCGCTAACATTCAACCAAAACAAACTAACTTCACCGGTAAGTTTTTTGATGGCTAATGGACTACCGCTCATGCCAATTTTTTTCCTTTATCACCGCTTTTGTCAGTTGGCACCGAAACGAAAAGTTCATAAATGCTTTGATCAATTTTTTCCGACAGAAACTGCTACATATCAAAGATACTTTTAAGATACAAAGTACTATAGTAACTGAGAACAAGATAAAAAATAGATTTTAAAGCATTATAAAAAGTTTCGCAGCTAGGACGTTGTGCTGAAACTGGGCAAAAAAGCCTTAGGAATAATTATGGGAATACATATAGGAGGTCACTAAGTCTGCAATAGGCATCCATGTATACTTACAATGGAGATACTGTAAACAAGTACCTACAGATTCACTACCAACTGTAGCACTCGGGCATGGGATATACAGGCTACCACATGTATATACATATACTGACATACATGCATATATACTGACTTCCCCACACTCCTTTGAATATTTAATTATGCCCATGTTATGTGCTTTATTTTATCCATACATGACGGGATCTACAGTTGCATATGAACGACGAATTTGGAAAATTATTTCATGGCAATTTCTTGATTCCTAGAACTCTGTAGGGGTTAAGTCGAAAGAATTTGTTTCACACTTTCTTATTTAATATGTCAGAGTTGAGGTTTAAACTTTTGAGTTCTTGCCTATTACACCAACACAACTCACTGGACCACACCGACCACAGTAACTATTATTTAATTGATATTATTTATGTAATTCAAAAGTTCCATGGAAGTTTTTTTTAACAAAAATAAAACGTTTAACATAGATAACGTAGACATAGATAGATCCATTTTATATAAATACCGCTAGTTTTTTAATTTTATTCCGGCAACATAAAAAATCATACAAACCTCAATTGCAATGAATCCTCCATTGGCGCTTTGCATTTCAACGAGACAAAGGAAAGTAATTGGAAAAATATGCGACAAAATGACCAACTTGCAACAAGATAAACAAAGAGAAAATATTGTCATAATTGTGAAATTGCTACAAGTTTGTTAAACAAACGAGATTTTCGATTCTGTTTTATTAAATTAAAAAATCAAATGAAAAGGCGAACAAATATTGCCGCATACACACCGCATCGAAAGAAAAAATACAAAACAAAGAAGAATGGGGTCAATGGTTTGGTATAGAATTGATCAATGGATAGACGTATTGCACTGCTTTTTAGCAATACATTTACACCTAAATCGACATACAGGAAACGCCCCCAACAATTCCCACAATAGTTTAATTGCATCAATTAATAAATATCGTTAACAAAACGACAAATATTATACTATATTTCAATTGAAAACCTTACCCAATTTTTCTTCTGACTGGGTATCGTCGCCAGTGGCAGACATGTCAAAGTTATCCATTTTTAATTTTTTTATTTGTTCACTTAAAATTTTTCACACACCACACAAACTATTGTGTTTCTTAGTATAGTATTCAATTATATTTTAGTTTAATTAAACAAAAACACTTATTTTATTGCTGTAAATCATGCACATTTATTTTAGTTTATAAATTTTCTTTCACTCAATTAAAAAAACTGCACTGAAACGTAGCCATCTTTACTTCTTATTTTTTATTTCTTCTTCTTTTTAATGCAAAAAAAAGCATTTGACGTTTTCTTTTGTCCATAACTACGGCTGTCAAAATCAGATGGAAAATTTAAGCAGCTGAAATTGTTTTTGTTTTGATAACAACAAATATCAACAAATGCCATATGGAAAAGAAATAGCAAATGTAAACAAAGAATAAGAATAAAAACAGATGTGATGATGTCTAGTGATGGTATTTTATGTTCTCAAATCCAAAAGTACAATTTTATAGTACTGTAATAAATTTTTTTAATTTATTAATTCTTAACAAATTATTTACACTTATTAAAGAATTCATAATAATTAATTTAAAAAAAGAATTATTTAAAGGCTCGTTAATTCATCAACATATAAATTTCAATACATTTAATAATTGTAAACATTCTTGCATATTTTAGGGAAATTATCTTATCATCATTGGTGCACATTTTATTTTGCTCTTCTTTACCTAATAGATGTCTTTTTTATACTCTCTATTTTCTATCCCACATTATTATTTATTATCGATAGATTTACATTTTGTTATCATGGTTGCCAAAGCTTTTTAAAACCATATGTTGCTTATATAAATTGGGAAATATTGTTATTTATAACGGTATTTTGGGTGAATTATTTTATTTCTTAAAACACTTACAATGGATATTTCTGCCGTTTTAAATTAATTAAAAAGACTGACGTTTTAATCATATTGGTCGTAATTCACAATTTTCCCTTTAACCGGCTTTTCCATTCTTAACATAACGATGTAAGAATTGGCAACCCTTTTCAATAACAATTTTTCGATAATTAAACGACGACGTCACTTTTGCAAAACAACGTTTTTAATTGATCAAAGGTAATAAACCTTTTTTATTTAAGGAATAGCGGTACAACAACAAAAAGTATCTTATCAATAATTATGGTCGGCTCTCAGAAATAAGTTTAAAACGTAAATAAACAACAACTTTGTGTTGGTGATTTGTGAAATAGCAAAGGAAACCAAAGAGCACCAATTTTTTCCAAAAGGGCGAACAGATAAACAACGTTCGTTTCACTGAAGGTTGGTGTATTTTACATAATTTGATAATACAAAAACCACATTTTAAAAAGACTTAATTTTAGCTTGGACGCCATAACATGGATATTGTACCTATACATCCCTTAACAAGTGATCCCACAGCCGCATGGAAAGAAATATCAAAAACACAGCGTGTTATTAAAGTGACTATGAAACCTCCTCAGACAGGAGTAGCCTTTAATAAGGCGCGCGTTGTTTGCATGAGTGACACACACTCGTTAACGCCCTATATTAAGTTTGATATCCCTGATGGTGATATTTTCATTCATGCGGGTGATTTTACTAAATGCGGTCAATTGGAGGAAGTTGTAGAATTTAATAACTGGATTGGTAGTTTGCCACACAAACATAAAATCGTCATAGCCGGTAACCACGAACTTAGCTTCGATTCAACATTTACGCACCCCTTTCAAAACCGTTCAGTAAACGAAAGGTAAGTAGGTAATTAAAATATTTTATTTTTTAAGTTATAATTACACTGGCAATTAATAATTAGGCAACTAATAATCTATTCGCATTTAAAATTTGCATTAGTTTAGTGCCACTTTCTACTCTTAGAGGGTAGTATTGAAGGCGTGTCATTCCTTTCAAAAAACTTTCTTTTTATCATATTAATCTTCCATTGCTTATGTTTATACTAATTTACTCTTATTATATTCTCCTTTTCTAGAAACAAACACACTGGTATGTCCATACTCGATGATTTGCCCACACTGGGAAATGCCAAAGAAAATATTGTTGAGGCTGTACAAACGCCCAACATTAGAGATGTTTTAACAAATTGTACGTATATAGAGGATGAACTAATTGAAATATGGGGAATACGTATATATGGCAGTCCTTGGCAACCAGAATTTTGTAAATGGGCCTTTAATGTTCCACGTGGTCTACCTTGTCTAGAGAAATGGAATAAAATACCTTCGGATATTGATATTTTAGTAACACATACACCGCCAGTAGGACATGGTGACTTGTGCTGTTCGGGTGTACGAGCCGGTTGCGTAGAGCTGTTAACAACGATACAAAAGCGAGTTAAACCCAAATACCATGTATTTGGACATGTTCATGAAGGCTATGGAATCACTTCAGACGGACGCGTTATATATGTGAATGCTTCAACGTGCGATATTAATTATTTACCCAATAATCCTCCAATTGTTTTCGATGTGACCCTACCTCCTGGAGTCCGTAAAGATGAATAGAGGTTGTAAATGAGAAACAAAAAAACAGGTGGATTAATTTAGTCATTTTTTACATTGTATGCACATATCTTATTTTTTATACCGACGAATATTTAGTGTTTATGGTTTAGTAGCGATTTTATTTATCAAATGCCGTATATTTTTGTACAAATATTTTTTATTATCATTTTATTTTACATGTATACATACCTTTTGTTATTATTATTACCTTTTTTTTTTGAAAATAAATATTTTTGTTATTTTCACGCCATGTACTTTGATTTGTCGTATTTTCTGGTTTCGTCTCAGGTGGAGTGACTTATACTTAAACAGCAAAGTATTAATTCAGATGCAAAGATTAGGTTTGGATGCAATCGCCTTATTTATGCATAATACTTAATGTTTAACGTTAAACTGATTACATTTCATCACGCTCATATGTTTATGGAATTTTAACGAGTAATCTATTAAATAGTCATTGAATATCACCAACAATTTGCTTTAGATGATTTATCATTTGAAAATATTTTTTAGAAACTGATTTTGTTAACTTAGATTTTGATTTTTACATTTAATAAACTAATAAAGTTAATAAGGCGCCAAAAATCTCGTTAAAAATTTGCAATCTTTAGTTTTTTGAATATAATATTTTCGTTATTATTTTAAACTATCAATCTGAATATATTAAGATTTTAATTTTGCATACAATAAACTATGTACTTATATGTGTTTGCAATACATGTTATGCTCAAAGAATAAAAAAACGATTCTCTAATGGGTTGCAGTGTATTTGGATTCCAGGATAATATTTTTAATTGAAACAATTTTCATTGCAACACACATCAATACTCGAAGTTTACACTAAAAATCGTTGAGTTACATAAACAATCATGCCTTAAAGTATTATAGTAGCAGTTATTAAGTTAAAAAATAAAGTAATTAAGGCAAACAAATCCAACATTTTAGTTGTAATTATTTACATAATTATTCTAAAATAAACAACAATAATAACAAATAATTAGTGTTTAATTTATTGTAATAGATTATCTAATAAACATATAACACCATTATTCTCAATTGATCGCAGCAGGACTTTTTAGTATTAAAATTACTTAAAAACCCTTACAACAAACCAACTAAAAAGCGAATGCAAGGAATGGAAGAGATCAATAAGTACGAGATACAAACTTCAATTCTAGTTTTGCCAACGTTGGGTTAAAAATGAAAAATATAATAACATTGTTACACCTGGTGGTTGCCAATCTCTTTCAAAGCCGTTCAGTGTTTTTAAGAACTTCTTAAAGCGTACATACTTTTTCCAAGAATCTATTACTTTTTTGTGTTTTGCACCTTTTTCAAAGATGTCACAAATATAAGAATAGAGACGTATTGCAATATTATCGTTACGTTTTTTTATACACAATGCTGGATATTGTATTCACTTGATGTGCACTATTACTCTACCCATAGCTTGATCTCTATTAACATAAACTTTGCGTTCATGCCTTAAACAATAAATAATTTAACTAATTATGCTAAATTCAATAATAATAATTAACCAGTATAAAAATTCCAAGTTAGCAACAGTGTTTCAGAATTAAAAAAACATTTTTTTTGTAATAGATCATCGAAAAAACTTGCACCACCATCATCCCCAATCGATCACTTTAAAAAATATAACAGGATTTTTTAGTACTGATCATACTAAAAATATATACCAACAACAAAGTAACGAAAAAAAAGGAATGCAAGAAATAAAAAAGGACAACAACAAAGGGGTACGAACTGCAATTATATTTCTGCCAACGTTGAGTTGAACAAAACGAAGAGAAACATAATCATTCATCGTGATCATCATCATCTTCAAAGCTGTTCGGCATTTTTTGCATCAACTTCCACGCTTAATTTTCTTCTGGACACCTTTTCTGTTTAATTTCTTTAAACAAATAGTTTAAGAAAAGAAATTAGTGACAGTTGAGACAATTCTTAACAGTTTATTTAATTTTTTTCTTTTGAACAAAATAAAGGGTTACTGAACATCTACATCCTTTGAAAAATGGTAAGTACCAAATGTTTTTCACTGTGAATTATTTATCAAGGACATTTGAGGTTATTTTTTTTTTGTGAAAAGATCGTAACTGTTTAATACATAATGCTTGCTAAGGCCAGAAAATGTAAAATTTTGCTTGGTTTCGAAGTTTCATCTTCTAATTGGTGTTCATACTATTGAAAATTGAATTGCAGTATGTTATTACAACTACACATGGTTAATTAACTAAAATTCAAAATGAATACTGTCAAGGATTATGAGTATAGGCAGCAAAGTTCTTGAGTTAAACATTTGTGGTCTTGTGCTGGGTTGTGATCAGACCGGTGATTATGTATTTCGAATCGATAGAAAATGCTTACACCGTAGGATTTGAATGAATTTTCTTTCGAATCGGAATACAAAATAACCCCATTGGACGGTTTACATCATTTGAGAAAATGGCGAATGTTGCTTGCACATGAAATAACTCTTTTAAAATAAACAAGAAAGAGGCGTAGATGCTTGGGAATGACATTTTTAAAGACTGGTTTATTCTAATAATTAATGACAACTACA
Source organism: Sarcophaga subvicina (assembly GCA_936449025.2). Classification (NCBI taxonomy): domain Eukaryota; kingdom Metazoa; phylum Arthropoda; class Insecta; order Diptera; family Sarcophagidae; genus Sarcophaga; species Sarcophaga subvicina. The sequence goes on along the minus strand of OW388083.2, from coordinate 98,852,413 downwards.
TAGTAATCTGTGGACTGCAATCGAGTTATGCTATTGTTATTTGAATTATAGCGTCACTTTTTATTCCTTTTGATTATTTTGTACTAATCGCCAGGAATCATAGTTATTTACTTCACTAATCATTACAATTATTAATCATTACTTAATAGCTATGCCTATTACAGATCAATTTCAAGAAAGTATATTATTTATAGTAAATTTTCGTTTTTGAATAATTTCGATTTTCGATTCTAATGTTATTCAAATTTACAATTTACACAATTTGAAAATGTAAATAAAATAAGACTAAACTAATAACAGAATGAACTGAAGTCCAGCTGACTCCCATGAACGTTTACCTTTACCATATTTTCAACCAAAGAAATGGTTTTCGCTAAAATTGGGATCCCGGATTTTTCCCACGGTGGTAACGTACGCCGCACAGATCAAATGTTTAACACAAAATATCAGTTATGTACAGTTTGAGTAGTTGAGGTTTTGTAGTTTATATACTGTCCTTCAAATTGTCAATTTAATTTCATTATTTTTTTTTTTATTAATTCGCTTCTACTTTTCTAGCGTGAAGTTATTTCCATTCAAATTGGTCAAGGTGGTATTCAAATCGGCAATGCCTGCTGGGAACTTTACTTGCTTGAGCATGGCATAAAACCGGATGGTTCCGTAAAGTCGAAAGAAGAAATGATTGCTAGCGGCAGTAGCGCTGGTTCGGTTGGCGAGGATGGTTCATCGAATGCCACAAATGATGCTCGAACCTTTTTTGCCGAAACGGGTTCGGGTAAGCAGGTGCCTCGATCAATTTTCGTCGACTTGGAACCAACAGTCATTGACGATGTACGCAATGGTCCTATGCGTACTTTATACCATCCCGAACAGCTGATATCTGGCAAAGAAGATGCGGCCAACAATTATGCCCGTGGCCACTATTCCATAGGAAAGGAGGTTATTGATACTGTTACCACTCGGATTCAAAAAATGTCTGAACAATGCGATGGTTTGCAAGGATTTTTAATTTTCCACAGTTTAGGTGGTGGTACCGGCTCTGGTTTTACTTCACTGCTAATGGAACGTTTGTCAATGGATTTTAGTAAAAAGTGTAAATTAGATTTTGCTGTCTATCCCTCACCCAAAGTATCTACAGCAGTTGTAGAACCCTATAATGCTCTGCTCACAACCCACTCAACTTTGGAGCATTCCGATTGTGTGTTTATGGTGGATAATGAAGCTATTTATGAGATCTGCAAAAATAGTTTGAATGTTGATCGTCCAGACTATAGGAATTTGAATCGTTTGATTGCACAAATAGTTAGCTCCACAACAGCTTCACTGCGCTTCAGTGGTTCAATGAATGTGGACTTGAATGAGTTTCAAACGAACTTGGTGCCATTTCCACGAATACATTTCCCTTTGGTAGCCTATGCTCCCTTAGTTTCAGCAGCACGGGCTTCTCATGAACAGCATGCCATTACTTCGTTAACGAATGCCTGCTTTGAATCCGGTAATATGATGGTAAAGTGTGATCCTCGAGCTGGTAAATATATGGCCTGTTGCATGTTATATCGTGGTGATGTTGTACCGAAAGATGTTAATGCTGCTGTTTCAGCCATCAAATCAAAACGTCATATTCAGTTCGTTGACTGGTGTCCTACAGGCTTCAAAATTGGCATTAACTATGAAAAGCCTGCTTTTGTGCCCGATGGAGACCTAGCCAAAACTTCTAGAGCCGTTTGCATGTTATCAAATACCACCGCTATAGCTGTGGCCTTTAGTAATTTGTGTTACAAGTTTGATTTAATGTTTAAAAAACGTGCCTTTGTCCATTGGTATGTCGGTGAGGGCATGGAAGAAGGTGAATTTACCGAGGCCCGTGATGATCTTGCGAGTTTAGAGCGAGATTTCGAAGAAGTTAGTAACGATGATAATGCCGATGCCGGCGAGGATGCTGAATTCGAATACTAAGGATGTAGAGCGCCTTACATATTACTAATGTTTAGGACATGTTAAATTTACATTTCAATAACAACTGCAATTTTTTGCTATGCTTTGTATTTTTAAAAGTTAAAAGTGATACTATGTTACACTATGTACGTTTATTCAATATTAAAATATTGCTGTTGTTATTAAAATGTACAATTAAAAGCTCCTAAATATGTATTAACCATTTTGAAAACCATGTTAATTAAGTTATAAAATTCAGTTAAGCAAATAAATTAAATACTTTACAAAGTGAAATTATAAAGTACAATAAAGTTCAAAATCGTGTTTCGTTTTCTTTACTGATGGTAAACATAATTGCCTTACCGACAGTTATAATTCTCAATGGTTCTGAGAGTTCATTCACACGTAACGTAATTTATACAAAAGTGTCAGCGCTAGCTCGTATCATGCAGTTTATTTTAACTGCAATTTGGACTCGATTCTGTTTGTTGAGATTTCCCTTTTATCGAACTGATTATATTCATTCCGTGCTTTATTGCTTACCATAAGCAAACACCAATATTAAATATAGGCAAGTTTTAAAACAATTTAAAAGAACTTTTCTAGTTAGAATAATAAATAAACAAATAAAATGTAATATCCAAAGATCGTTTGGTAGAAGATCTAAACCTACAGCAACTCAGAGGCTGGCGAACTAGTACATAATCGGATAAGACAGGGGGTAATAAAGAGAAATCTCGGTAATTATATTTCGATTATGGTCTTTGAAAAACTGTGCCAATGAATAGGTATAAGACCGGCTGCCAGAATCTTTGAAAAGCTGTTCTTCAGAGTCAACTAGGTATTCTAGTTCCAGATAAAAACATTCCTTTGGATGAAACGACAATAAATTGTTTTGTGGAAACAGACTAGTTTTTATAATTGAACTCTAAGATTTTCATATGTCGAAAATGGCAGCGGTGGACTGGCTGAATACGTCTGTCGCTACTTGTAGGCCTAGACAAAAGAGTAAATAATATATTATTTATTTATTTATATAGTATTACATTTGGAGTTGGTACCTATGCTTCCGACCGATGCTAGGGAAACAGCAAAAAAGCGTGGCAAATCACTTTATTCATGAAACTTCTTCTGACAAGCTATCCACTTAACTTATGGCTGAATTATGGATAAAAACCAAACTACAGCTCAGTTGTCAGTTGCCAACAGTGTTGTAAATTGGCAATGCAGATGACAACTAACAACCACGTCTTTAAAATTTTGCTTGTAATCTTACTATTATTACAAAACCAAACATACTTCGCTTTTTTTTTCTTTGTCTTATATTTATTTATTATTTTGTATTTTTCTTTCTTGTTTTACTTTAGTTATTTATAATTTTAATTTATTGGTTTACTTTTTTTTAATTACTTTCAAATAATATTTTCTTGAACTATGCGTTTAATTTATAATGAAGACTTAACTATAACAATGATTTTTGTTTGTTTTTTTTTTACTAATTATTTACTTTAAATTTAATTATTCCCAAGAACGGATATTTATTCTCAATATATGAATTGCGTTTTGTAATTTAACTTTTTTTTAGTGAAACAATCTTAACATTCTATATAAAAATAATTTGAAATCATGCTTAAAAAGATCGCTGATCAAAAGTGCTCTGATTAGTAAAACATAATCCAAAACAAAAGTGTTTGAAAATGTATGTATTTTGTGTATGTAAGTGGGAGCGAAATAAAATATTTAATTAAATTAAGATAAATTTTAAACAGATTTTAATAAACAGTCATATTTAAAAAAGCATACATCATCATCTAAAATGCAAAACACAATAACTAAGAGAAGCTTACGATAAGAAATTTTTTTTATTTCGCTTAGTTGTAAAATTTTAATGCTGGTAGTTAGAGTAAATTGCCTTTTAGATGAAGATATGTATATACATGATGAACAAAAAATCGAATTAAGTAGTATTTAATATAATATTAATCATAATAATTTCTGAAAAAACGAATAATTATTCTCAGTGACAATAATATGTATTTTATAGCATATACACGTATTGTATATAAAAGTAAATAGTGTATAAATATTGTTTTGAATTCTAAGCATGGCCAAGTAAATTAAAAACAAGTTGGGTGGTGGTTGTATAAAAAGAACATGTTTAAAGTATTTGAATTAAAATAAAAATATGTGTTAAAAAAATTTTTAAAAATGATATAAAAAGTAGTTCTTAATATGGAACATTTGAGAAAAGATAAGAAACACTTTCGCCATTGTGTGTTCTTCGCACAGCCTCGGCAAACATCATAGAGACATCAATGCACTAAACAAATTCAAATAGAAGGAACATTAGCGTATGAACAAAAATTTCAAATATTATGATATTGAAAATTACCTGAATTTTGGGACAGTCTCTCATATGACCATCTTGAGGTATGGTATTTGTAACAACCACAGCCTCGAAACAAGCATTATTAATGCGTGAAATCGCTGGTCCCGAAAAGATGCCATGTGTTAAAATGGCATATACCTGCAACATTTAAACACAAATTAAATTTTATTGATATTGATGTTATACAGAAATATATTGCTTACCTTAGTAGCACCTGCTTCGACCAAACGATCGGCAGCATGCACAATTGTACCACAAGTATCAGCCATATCGTCAACCAATATGGCAATTTTATCCTTAACATCACCAACAAGTACCATAGAGGCAACTTCATTGGCCTTCTTACGCTCCTTGTGAATTAAAGCAAATTCAACGTTGAGGCGATCAGCAATGGACGTAACACTAAAAATTTAGAAAAGCAAATTCATTAATTAAAATTAATTATTATTAAAAGCATCTTAAGTAGAATGTAACATACCGTTTAGCACCACCAGCATCTGGTGAAACAATAATAGAATTCTTCCATTCTGGAATGTTTTCTTTGATCCATTTTAAAACGGCTGGTTCAGCATATAGATTGTCAACCGGGATATCAAAGAAACCCTAATTACAAGAAAACAAAATCGTATTATATTTTATTGTTGCAAAGTTAATTAATAATTAACAAATATATGTATGTACATTCCAACAGTGTTTTTTTAGATTCGTATCAGAGTATTGTAATTTAATCTGACTTCTACAACTGAGTTAAAAAAGGTTCCTTGTATGATTAGAAATATTGGTTTCCCTACCTCAACATTACATTGTATCATATACTACTTTAACTAACAAGTAAATCCAAGGGTGTGTCAAATTAGTTGTTATTTATTCAGTCTGTTTTGCCAAATTATTATGGAAAACCATAGACAACCACGTTTGGTCACAGAATTGGCTATGGCGACTGACCATAATTTTCATTCCAAATCATCTACAGTGATGAGGAGTTTTTCTGAAAGAATCGGTACGTAATGAAACAAAATTGTTGAATTAGGGAAGATACCAATTAATTAGAGACCCCAATGGCGTCCACTACATTCCGAAAAATTCGAAACCCATTCAAACTATTTTTTCGCCTGGCTTCAATAGGATTGGATTGATTGCACCAGGCCAACTCTAATATGGAAAATAATCAGAAATATTTAGCAACAGTCAAGCAAAACTATTCCATTAAAAAACAAATCGCAGCAATTATTATTTTTTTATTCAAAAAATTTCGTTTCAAGTCAATTAGAGAAATATAACATTTCAGAACAATTAAGAAAATTATTAAAAAAAATTCTTTATATTTTTTATTTCATCAAAAAAAATTATAATTCACAATTATTTTTATTTAAAATTAAATTCAACATCTAAAGATTTCTTGAAAAAAGCGGAAAGATGCCAAAACATTTATCAAACGAAGAATTTAAGGAATTGAAAGGCTGGTTGCAAGAACAGCAAGTGGCGTATAAAAATTTAAATCGTGACTTTTCCGATGCGCTTCCAGTGGCTAATCTATTGAAAGGCTTTTTTCCCAAACTCATTGATCTACACAATTATCCATCCCGAAATAATACACAACTAAAGTTTAACAACTGGGAGACTCTAAATTACAAAGTTTTAACAAAATTGGGTTTGCATCAGAATAAACACATGCTGGACAAATTATCCAAGGCAACACCAGGAGCCATTGAGGCTCTACTATATGATATAATGTTAATGATCAGAGCCCAAAAGAGCAAGGGCGATAAACCAGATGAGCAAGAACAAATGTGGTCCGAAAATGATGATGTGATGATGGTAAAAGTCAATAAGAAGATTGGTGATGCCGTTGTACAAGTGCCACAAAAAATGATTTTGTTCTCGATATACGAACAAGTTTTAAGAGAATCTCATGCTAAGGATTCTTTCGTAACAACCGCTCAACAGAAAGTTACTCATCTGGAGAATGTTTTAAAACTTAAAGAAGAAAGAATTGAAGAATTATGCTCTCAATTGGCCAAAGTATCGGTGAGAAGTTTATTAAATCAACATAATTTAGAAAACACACCTTCAGACAAGAGCCTGTTACTGGAACAAAAGTGCAGTAAAAGTAGTACAATTAACAAAGATACTGAATAGAACAAATCAATTTAAATAGTTTTAAATTTTTATGCCATGAGATGATTGATTATATATATTTAATATATGGATATAGTTTTAAAACTAAATTTCAAATTCTTTTCATTTTCTCTAGGAAACCCCAAATAACAATCACTCTTATAGTTTACTACCAAAACGTGTTAAGCTTGTGGTCTCACAAACACCTCCACCATCTTTTCCTCAAATGGCGGAATCAAACACTGGAATAAATGAAAATCCCACAGCTGTACCTACTGCCAATGAGCTAAATTGAGTCGGAAAATGAGATGTTGAATGTAAAAGTAAATAATTTCGCTTAATCCCGTCTGCGATCGTTAAATTTTTTTCTAAGTGTAGTAAAGTAAATTTGTGTAATTGGTTTAGTTCAAAAAGAAATTTGTAAAGACTTTTGGTAATTAATTGCAAAACAAAAGGATTGGTATTGTAGCAGTGATTGTCTTCATATGAACAGTTTTATATTTTTATTTTGGATTTAGCTTTGGAAATAGCGACTATGAAAAAACATCCGTTGAAATATTTAAAATTTAATAACTCCAAAAAAAAAGTAAAATAGAATATAAAAAACAGCAACAAATAAACAAAAAAAAATCAAAAAAAATTTATTCGTTTGGAATATTGTATTTTAAGGCAGTGTTGGTGGTGAAACTGTTCTCCTATTGAAGTTCTTCCCTATAGAATATAATAAATTCATTAGTGTTTTGAAAATAGGCAGGGCAACGGTTAATGGTACCATGGGTAAACCTCAGTAATAGTTTCGGATGCTGAACCAGCAACGACGGTTATGTATTTGGATTTGAAAGAAAAATTTTCCTTACAGCTTCAGGTTCAAATGAATTTACTTTGGCATCGAAATACATAACCCCCAGATCCCAACTGTGCAAGGATGAAGCACACACAAGGACTTCCTGACTTTGACAACTGATAACGGCCATTTTGTTGAAGCTACATCAGTCAAATTAGTTGTCATATAATATATACATATATTCAGTATTGCAAAATTATCATGGACAATAACAGACACTGTTTGGTGTTGATTTTGGGCTGGCGACGTCATGTTCCTTTGAGAACCATGTTAACCAGCCCATCACATCAGCTTGCAATACAAGGTGATAAACAGAAAATTGTAGTATCAAAAAAAAATTTACAAACTAATGTTGGAAACTTGTCGTTTCTAACAATTGGCAACTCAACCGTAATTCGGTTGCCTTTCATAATCGATCTGTTAGCTATAACTGAGCACATTACATCATTCTTTTTATAGTATCTTTGCTGACAAATTTTCCTATCTAGCGCCAATTGAGGGGGGTTACTCTCTATTGCGATGCGAAAGCAAGTTAGATGCGTAAGTTAAATGCGTTAAGAGAACAATTTGGTACTCTGTATCGCAAAACTTTCGCAAAATTAGTTGAAAATGATGCCAGATTTGCGCAAGGGAATGCGTAAGTAAAATACGAAAGCGCAATAAAGGGTACCAATTATTCGATTACGTACCGTTTTCTTTTCGCATCGCAATAGAGAGTAACCCCTGAGTTTAAAGGACTTTTTAAGGCAATCATCAGCTTAGGAACCTATAGGTGTATTGGTCTTTATTCAAATTACTCATATAAAATGCAAATGGAAGGGCAATGTTTACAATTCTACCAACTCCGCGTCGGAACGAACCAAATTCGATTTTTGCGAATACATTTTTTTTATCGATAAACTCCAATATTTAAAATTATACAAAAATAATTTAAACTTACCTGAATTTGTGATGCATGCAAATCCATAGTAATAATATGATCTGCACCGGCCACTGATAGCATATTTGCGACCAATTTCGCCGAAATGGGAGCACGACTCTATAAGAAACATAGATTAAGGAAAAACAAATGTATACAATTAATAAAGTGGTAAGAGTTTTTAAAATGGCAATATAAAGTAATAAAAATAGTTTTATTTTTTTAATTTTAAATAGTGAATTATCTGTAATGGAATGATTGATATTGTACGAATATTAAGTAAAAACCATTGACAACAACTTCACTTTTTTTATCATAAATGATGACAAACACGCTGACAATGATGACCAATGAGAACCATGAGGAAGAAAATTTTGTTTTTATTAACGCCCCATATTGTTTAAAAATTAATAAAATTAAATAGAGTTTTAATTTAATTAAACAAATATATATATAAAGGACAAATTAAAAACAAATCACTTAACGAAAAACTTAGAAAAATAATTTATAATTAAATAAAACTACTATTTTAATTAAATTTTTTTATTTTTAACAATTTTAAGAGTGAATTTTAAATAATATTTTAGGCCAAAAAGTGAAACATGTGTACGAAAAAAACTAACAAGTCCAAATCTATATTAAAAAGTGCATTTAAATTGTGAATAAAAAGGGAAAGAAATTTGTAAAGTTTTATTTTTAATTATTTATTCTTACTATGTTTTCTTTTTTAATATATATTAAAACATGCAATGCAAGTAGAGATTATTTTCCATAAAAAGGTGGAGTTTTTTTTGGAAGGGAAAAAAGAACCAAAAGTAGGGGAACAAAACGAAACCGAAGCAATCTTAAAAAATATCACATTTAACTGAATAAAACATAAATAGTAAAAAACATCAGCGGGACCAAATTATTTTTAGAAAATTAATAGAATTTGTTTTCTTGAACAAAAAGCGCAATTTCATTATGGGAAAAGAAATTAGCTGGTTGCTTGCTTGTTTATCATTGTGTAGTTTGACTGGGGCCTTGAAAAAAGTTCCTTAGCTACTCACAGTATATTGTTTAGCTGAAAATTCCTAAAAAGATATTTGGAAAGAAAAGTAAAAAAAAAATAAAAGGTAAAACATAAAGTTCAGAAATAGAGTTTTTAACAAAATAAGAAAACTAACAGAAGAGCGTTAGGGAAGAAAAAGGAAATCTGGGAAGAAAAATGGAAAAGGAATATAGCAAAGTGATAAGAGGATCTTTCACAATGAAAACCTAAACTGAAATGTTAATAGAATACATGTAAGTTACGTACATTTAGTTACAAAGATTTCTTTAAATTAAGAAAATTTAACGCCCATAAAACATTTTAGCTCTGAGAGTAGAGCTGTTCCTATGAAGCCTGGATTGAAATTATTTTAAGAACGAATTCATTGAATTTACTGCGTTTATTCTTCAAATGCGACCTCTACTATTTTAAGAAACAAAGAAGATATAATGAATTTAAAGATTCTGTATCACATCTTAAAAATCTGTTCTTAAATTTTAGATTTTTGTTTTACACTAAATGTCAGTTAATCTAACCGCAAGTACACGTCCGTTTTCAAGGTAATGTGATTAAAATTATAAAAAATTGCAGGGACATGGCAACAAGTTTCTATATCTAGGAGATTGAATTTTAGAATAAAAGTCTTCACAATCGTAATAGAAAGCAGTGGCAATTGTTTTGTAATTCTTCCCATAGAAACTAAAAAGTAATTATATTAAAAGGAAATGTTTAACCCTATAAATAAATGAAGAAACGAATTAATAATAGTCTTTAACTGATGAAATTAAATACACATCTTTTTAATCATTCATAAAAATTTAAGCATTGCTTGGTTCTTAAAATAATATTGATTTAAAGAAAAATACACCTTATCACAATACAATATGACCCCAAGGATCAGTAAATTGTTTTACATTATCTCTGACGCAGAACTAATAGTTTTGACAAGACGATTAATGACGAAAAAATAACATTTAAGAGAACAAAAACATTTTATACAATTTAAGTATGTATAGAATAACATATAGTGGTAATAAATACATATATAATAAATAAAATAAAGTATAATTTTAAATATATTAAGGCGGATATTTGTAAAAACAAATAAACCGTAAAGTTAAAACAGACCATTTAAAAATACAATACATACACAAATTAAACATTTTTAATTGACAACACAAAATGATTATAATTACGTTTCCGTAGTTGATCGATTAGTTCGATAACAAATATTGCAATGAAGCGGTGATTTGATCAATTTTTTAGTTACTCAAATTATTATTTCATTTAACGAATATAGAAAAAAAAAATAAATACAGAAAATATCAAATGTGGAAAAAGATAATTTTGAAATCATATTTCATTTGTTATATTTTAAGCCGAATTAAGCGAATTTTGTACAAAATATTTTTATTTGTCCTATTAATTCATTACTAATTTTATAAATCAAAAGTGCATTTCATTGCAAATAAATATTATTTGAAATTTTAACACCCATATTATAACTGAAATTAAAGTTGATAAAATATGTTTTTAATAAAAATTTAAAAAGGAAAACACTTCCAACAATTACTGTAACAAAACATACTTTCATAAACATGCGTTATTTGAACAATATTTTTTTAAATTTACATTTAAAACAAAAAACATATGCTTGGGACAAAAATAAAAGTCGACACATTTCCATTTTTAATTTTAACAATAAAATATTTCAATACGAATAAATACAATACACACAATAATGTAATAGGTTTTCGAAATTTATTTACATTTAAAACAATCAAAAATTTTTATTATGCCTACATACTGCTTATCAAGTTGGCATTTCCAGGAACAATATCAGAACATTCTGAATATTTCTTTAACAGCAAAAATATCAATTTCTCATTGAAGAACAAAAATAATCGTTTCTCTACGAAACAAAAGTGGTTTAGATATTTCGAAACGAATCATTTGTTTCTTCCAACATTTTATAAATATTATAATTGTTGTTGTTGCTTTTTTATTTAATCGAATTAAATAACAAAATTTGAGAAAATTCATAGAGGTGGTAGCAGTATTACAACAACTCTAATAGTCAATGTAATCATGTTAAGCAGTAATTTTTTAATATGAAAATTTATGTTTAAATCGAAAACATAAATCCTAAATAAAATATATGTGTCTATAAAAATATGAGATCTGTTATAGAAATGTATTTAAATGTTAGTCTAATATTTGAATTCAACATAAAAACGGAACAATCATGACTTCGGCTTGAATAAATTTTAAAGTAATGGTTTGGTGCCCTCTTGATAAACTTAACATATGTTTTATAGTATGTATTGCCATTATTTCATATATTTCTAATTCATAACAAATTTATAATTTGTAAAATCATTCATGGAAATGTGTTTAATTATTTGTTGAATAAAATTTTTAAATAATAATAAAAAAATTACCTCCCTTATTAATTGATTGTTTAAATGATTTGAATTATTATATTTGCTATTAAAATAATTGGTAATAAAATGTTAATTTAATATTATATATAAATATGTATGTAAATTAAAACTGAATAACAAAATTTTGTACAAAATATGCTTAAAATATATGAGAGAGATAACATATTATGTTATTCTAGTTATTGTTATTAAAAATTATTCACCGCTGTTAAAAGTTTTAAAATAAAGGAATATAATTGTTTTAACTAAAATTGAAACAATAATAATACCCTAAATTTCCAATCGAAGTTTTTACAACGTTTTTCACCGCCATCATCAGAGCCAGCCAGCTAAAGGAAATCAAATCAAATTAAAGTTATAGTTAATTTAATTAAATAATCATAATAATAAATTTACATGTCGTACAAGACAAATGAAATAAAGAAAAAAATAATAATAATAATACTTCACAATATGAATATTAACTAGAAACTAGAATAATCTTTTTAATTTTGATATCATCTTAATCCACATTTGGTTTTCGTTACCTTTCTCCATAGGCCGATTTGTATTTATAATTGTTTCCGAGTTTAATAAACATTTTCTTTTGTATAACAATTTTAAGAATTAAAACATCAAAATGCAATAATAATTTCAGCCTTTTGTTGAACAAACATAATTTGGTTTAAAAATAAATAAATTAAATATAACAAAAATACACACTTATTAAGTATTTTATTAAAGGTAAAGGAAAGTAAAAATGTATAACAAAAAGTAAAAAATAATTTCTTTCTTGTAGAACTTTTGTAAAGAAACAATAATGTAAATAACTTAAAAAATAAATGATAATAAAATATATTAATTAAGAAAATTCACAGTTAGTAATACATATAATACAATCGTCTTAGTATCTATTTTTCATTTCGTTTTTGCGCTAAAATTTTTATATTCAAAATTGTTTTGCTTCAAAAAAAAACTGTGTAAGTTTTTAATATTTATTGTGGGTGTTTTCATATGTGGTTGGCAGGTGTTTTTGTTTAAGTTTTCATATATATTAGATACTTACCTTATCTTTTTTATCTTGGCGGGCATAAGGGAAACAAGGAATCACAGCTGTAACACGAGATGCTGAAGCAATTTTGCATGCATTGATCATAATCAGCAACTCCATTAAATTATCGTTAATCTCACCGGAACCAGATTGTACAATATAGACATCTTCACCACGTACAGATTCGCCAATTTCAACACTGAAAGAAATTAAATTAAAAAAAATAATGAAAATTTTATTTACTGAATTAGAAAACATCAACATATAGTATCTAACTATAAAAATATAATTTGAATTTGTTGTTATTGTTGGAATTATACATCATTATACATTCACTCGATTAGCAAACAAATATTTCATAATTTATCAGATATTAATATAATTCGTTATAAAACATAAAAAATAAATGTTTAATTGGCTAATATAAGGCAAGGCTTGAGAGGAGGATACTAACATTAAACGATAGGCAGAATTTTGTTTTTGAGGGAAACAAAATAATAAATTTTTTTAATAAATACATTCCATTAACTGCCAAAAAAAACTATAATATTGAAAGTTTGATCGATAGCAAGGTAAACATCAAATCTTTAATAATTTTTTAACGTAAGTTAAATGGTGATAGTAGTGGTGTTATTGAACACGCAGCCAGATTGAGTATCCCACCAATTTCTACTATAAACAACATGTACAGCACGATAGCAAAACATAGTAGTGTATTTAATACTGGGTCTTCCGACAAGGACTACCAAACTTTGACAATTGATAACGGCTATTTTGTTGAAGTTATTAAATTAGTTGTCACTTATCCAGTTAGTTCTGCCAATTTCAAACTGACTTATTCATCAAAGTTATGGAAAATAAGACATTTCGAATACGAGCCACCCAGTGAAGCCGTGACAGTCATACAGAATGACATAAATAGATCTTTTAAAAGAACAAAAAGTGTCAATGATATCTCACGCATACGTTATTTATTTAAATTAAAAGGTAGGAAGCGCATAATGAAGGACCCGATATAAACTTTATAATTTATCTTTAAAGGAAGACTACAACAAATACTTATATTTAAGACGAATTGTGAAAAAGAACGGAAAATATGTACATATTTCAAGAAAAATAATATTGAAATGTTCAACCTTCAATTAAGTAAATATAAATTTTTATCTACTACTATATATGTCAAAAACGAAACTGAATCGAAATATAAAATGTTATATTGACGTCAAACATATATCTATACCTACATAGGTATGTATGTTTGTAAGTTAAAATAATAATTATCGTTAAAAAAAGAATTGTTATTTAATTTTTTACAATCATGTAAAATTTCTATACATAGATTGTATTAAATGAAATAGACTTTGTATTCAAATCAGTTGTATATGTCACCTTCTGTTCTGCTATGAAAAAGTAAGAATTGAAGCATTAAATGACATAACGTGTTCTTCGGAAACTGCCGTCTTTAATGGTGCATTAAAACAAACAAAAATATTGGATTGCGGTCATAGACCATTAATAGTATAAAATATACCACCAAACTATGGGATCTATGACTACCACATTTCACAAAATTTGGAAAATTTTTGGATATTGTAAAGTAGTAAACAGGACTGAAATATATCAGCTGGGCGGCATTCATAAAACTGGGGTCTATATATGACTATCAATTTTACATATTTGGCTCTTATGCCAAGAATGGACTAAACTGTCAGACGAAGGCGTATATTGTATGTGAGATTTTTTTCTAAGCGTTAATTTTGCTATGAAATCTAGGTAGACATATTTCATGTTCAACAAATCTGATGATAAATATAAATGATAATATTGGCATTAAATGTATATGAACATGAATGTTTTACGTATTACTCAAAGACGTATTACGTAGTCTAGTCTTAAAAACAAATAGTTTGAAAAAAATACCATCAAACAAATCGGCAAAAAAAGATTTTGGCTAAAGTCCAAATTTTAAAAAACAAAAGAATTAAGCATTTTTTTTTAAAGAATTCTATTATTTTAAACAAAAATCAATTTAAATCAAATGTAGAGAAAAAGTGATATAAAATATAGTATGTAAATGTGATGTTGATGTACTTTCGATTTTATATAGAATTACAAAATAGAGAAAATATTCAGACAGTTTGGCTTTCGAATACAAAAACTATTGAACCAGCTGTTTTACACCTTCTCGTTTAATTGGTACTCACACAAACTAATAGTTTATTTAATTAAAAAGTTTTTTTTACTGTTTACCAACAAATAAATTTAATTAAAATATTTTTCCTAGATTAACAGAAACAAAAATTGCCAAAGAAAGAAAAAAATTAGATAATTAGAAGATTAGCTTATCTTTTTATAATGTTATGATCGAGATATTTTTTATTCAACGAAAAAATTTATAAATTCTATTTTATGTGTTGTAGTAGACATAAATGAGCAATAATAGTTGTTCATTTTTAATCATAAATATTATTGCCCTAATAATTCGCACGTGAAGTGTTCAATTAAAGGTGCAGCAGTGTGGCGAAATTTGATTTATTGAGTAACACGAACTTGAACAAATACACCTTTAAAATATCAATTACAAATTGTGTCAATTATTACTCGTTTAACCTTAAGAACTGGGTAGAGGTTTTAACAGCAGCTAAGCTTTAAGGATACATATAAGTGGATCTAGTGTTGTCTTGCATAAATAGCATTATTAATAACTAGAAATTCTCTGCTGTAAATAGTTGTCAATATAAACAAAATAACAAGTGTAAGTACATGCCAACAACGCCAATGATGCAAATGTTTTCAGATTTTTAACCATTTCTCTTAAAAACAAATTATGTAGCGATCACAATTTACTTGTCAATTTATTTTGACGCTTCTAGAAAGTGATAACGAGATGGTCAATTTGTATATACATATCTATAGCTACATTATCAGCGTATATGTATATGTACATCAGCAGTGAGCCATATAAAGTTAAAAGAATTAAGAATATAATATATATACATATATGTATGTATGTATATGTATATTAACAAAATAAATCGCATGTCTTCAAATTATAAACAAACGAAAACAATAACAAGTGCCCAGTTTCTGCTGCTTTTATATTTGATGATCTATGATTTTAATAACTTTCTAATCATAGATTATATTACAGCCGATGGAATTAATTTAATAGGAATAAATATTTTATATTTCTAAAAATACAAAAATAAATAAAATATGAGATTTTGTATACATTGTCTCGCCTCTATTGTAATTAAATAACAAAAGCAGAGTTGTCAAACCATGTATTCTAACACAGTTGTGAGCACTTTTTAAATATAAACAGAAATATTAAAAAATACTAATAAAAAGTGAATAACAATAAACAAATGTATGTAAAAGCAACAATTAACTAACACTACAGATAGCTATGGACGCATAATGTCATTATAGGTTTGGGTTTTGGCAATAGAATTCGTGATCTAATTATTTGCTGTTTAACTTGTTTAGTTTTTTTGTAACGTCTCAAGCCTACACCATATTTACGCAAGATATACATAAATAAATAAATTTACAATTAGAATAGTAACAGTCGACTTTCCTAATAACGAAAACTACAAGCAAATCAAAGATAGAAAGTAGAAGTGCTGAAAAATTACTAATAAGTGGGATAATTTTACTCGTATTACGTACTTTGCCTTATATGTTATTATATCCAATTTTAAGAAATTTTAATATTTTTATTTTCTTATTACAGCTTACATATGTATAACGATTTTGAAACATTTTTCCAAAATATTTTTTTCAATCTACATTTTCAATTTAAATTGGAATTGATGATATTCTTGGTTAACTTACTATTGGGATAAAGAGAAACGTGCTATAAAATGTATGTTTAAATATTAATTCCAGTAATTATAGAAATTTATTTCACGCGAATAACACTAATTTTATACTATAAAAGTTGAATATAGGCTAGTAGTGTGTTAGCATATTTGACGAGAACTAGATATTTCAAACCTCAGCTCTTAGATCTTGAAAAAATACGACTAAATACTTCGTTCGGCGATCGCCTTGGAAGTATTGCGTTTAATAACTTTCAAACTAAACACTCTTCTGTCCCCGTTAATTTAAAAATTTCAGTGTAAAGTTAAAGGTTAATTAAAGTTTAAGGTTAATTTAATTATAAGCCAACCTACGTATGGTAAGAAGTCAGTATGTTTTATTTTTTATTTATTTACAATTCACAATACAATTACAAATTATCTGGACTGACATATGGCCACCATATGCTGGTTGTAGAGTAACAGATCAGAGTCTCTGGTGGTATTGGAACCCACGGCCCTCACACTAATCGACTTCCATACAATCTAATACCAGAAAACTTTTTACTATTTATTTTCTTAAATCTCAAATATAAAAGTCTAATTGTTTGTCTTAAAAAGCAATTAAATTCACATGTGCTAACACAGCTAAACAACAATCTATCATGATAATTTAATGTTAATGTCATTGTAAAAAAAATACGCCAAGATAATAGTTTATTTTTTAACACCCAACACAATAATGATTAAAATTATCTGAGCGACGAAGAAGACGACTGTATATATAGTATAAAAATACGTCTATGAATTTATAAAAGTACACTCTTTTTAAAAAATGTGTAGCTAAGCTGATAGATACATACGTACATGTGAGCAGACAGATAGCATAGCTTTTATTATGTTTTCTTATATCTCAGTATGTCACAATTTTAATGGCGGTCGGTGATAATATATAAATTAGTAGTTTAGGTTATTGACTGACTAGATGTTTGCTTGCACGTTTTGCACTCTCGCACACATTGCCGCTGCTAATATTAACAAGTAGCACGAGTAACAGAAAAAATGCAAATATAATACGTTTTAAGCAAAGAAAAGGGGGCCAACGATTCTTATGTTTTTACAAATGTTAAGTCAGCTGTTTTTTCTTTGTCTGGTGTGAAATATTCCCCTTTCTCTGTGATATTTGATTTTAAATGTGATTTTATTGTCGATTATCTTCTCTTTTTAATAGCTTTTTATGGCTAATTTGTATTTTTTGGGGAGCTTGTTTAGTAACTTGGCCCAATATACGTATGTATATATGTATATAAATATAACATTTCATCTTAGTGTTTACGTATTTGTATATGCCTTATTTATATACGCGTTTCTCTTGGCCTGAAGCCAATCATTAGAAGAGAAAACAAAAAAAGACAACCATCTATCCAGTCATATGGTTTCTATTGGAATTTATACATTTTAAAATTTCAAAATAACACATGCACAATCACTGGTACATATATTTTATTTATTTTAACCTATAACAAAATAAAATCACATGTTTTTATATCGAATATACAGTGAGTTACATTAAAATGTTTTGTATTCACGTTTATGTAGCATCAAAGGCCTTCAGAATTGTTTTAGAATTCATTTTTAATAAATAGATAGAGAAAGTATGTGTACATATCGTATCTTACAGATTTTCATTGGTAAAGACGGTTGAATATGTTAATGTTATAGTCCTGGAGAGTAGAGATGGCTGAAGATCTACAAATTTAAATTTTTTTGAAAATTGAAGATTGTTAGGGGAACGACCAATATGTTTATTCAACTATGTTTTACAACTAATCGCAACATATAGGGGCCACATAACAATTTGTTTTAGTCGTTTCGAACCAATTATCGAAAGTCGAAAATCTCGATAAAGTAATAAAAAAACAGATTTCAACTGTCAGGTAAGTATTTTCAACTTGCCATTGAACTACCATTTAGAGTGTTCAATCCCGGAAGAGAAGATTGTTTGGAAAGTGTTTGGTGAGTTGCTCTCCTATTAAACTATATTTATTCCATTCCTATTTGGCAAATTCCATTCCTATTTGTCAAAAAGAAAACAATCGAACTCAAGTGGCCAATACAAAATTTGCATTCCTTTTATGTCTGTGTGTACTTTTGTCATTCACTGTATCAACTTTTCTTATCAATTATCAATTGTAATATTGCATGATTATGACATTTCTAAAGAAAATATTATTGACCAGCAATTAGCCATTAATTTTCTTTATCATTTGCTTTTACTATCTTTTCATCAGTATTTTCTATGATTGCATGTTCTATATAAACACCAACACTGAGAAACACTATTGTAGACACATATTTATGTTTTTCCATTGCCTATTAACTCATTCATACTTTTGAAAATAATACAACACTGTTTTAGGCTAAACACGCAAGAAGAAAACAATAACAAGAAATACCTTTACTTTTAAATCATAACAGAGAGAAAAAGAGAATGGTGGACTCACTCATCTAAGAAATGAAATCCAAGTGCGCGCGCAATTTTAAGAGAAACAAAAAGAAATTTCTAAAAAATAAATTATTCAGGCTTTAATTGTACTCTGTAGAATTTATAGCACGAAAACAAAATGTGCGTGATGTCAATCTCACGAATAAAAAATCGTTAATATACAAGATTGTCTTTAAAACTATAAACAGAATAAAGAATATTTCTTCACATGTATGTTTTAAATACGATTACCTTATTAACGGAAATGTTTTTTTGTAAGCGCGTTATTTCTTCCGGTGCTTATCCGTTAATGCAACGCATAAAGTTGGTCAACTTTTAACTTGCGTTGAGTACTTTGGCAACTATCAGCTGATGTGCTTTATTTTCTATTTATGTTTTTTTAGTTGTGAGTAGGCAAAGTATTGACAGTGTCAAACTGATAGGATGGATTCTGTTTCTCGAACCTAACTCCTATTTTTTTCTTTCGATTTTTTTCTTTGTTGTGTGCAGGCAACATACGTCAACGTACTGATTGTGTCAAACTGATAAATTATGAATTTGCTCTCAGTTGAAAAAAGTGTATGAGGAATTTTATGTCACCCCGCCTGAATTCAAAAATCATTAAGCGGTCGACCCATTGCATCATTAGAGAATGACCTGGAACCACCTTTGTCCCAAGTCTGTTATTATATTTCTAATGTCATTTACTTTTAAACAGCACTTAGTTATATTCGTAATATGTTTAGTAAAAATTTTGCCTTTTAACATTGTATTAAGTTGTAATAAAATTCTGATTGTTTTTAAGTTTCATTCAAACCATGTACTGAAAACGCTAAATAGTCCCTACTTAAAAAATTGTTATTTTGAATTTTATAACCTCTTAAAAGAAAAAACACCGGAGACACGATAAAATAAAATTTATAATTTGTTTTTAACAGACATACAAAATTCGTTTTATTTTTAGGTTTTTTTTATTCACTATTACTTGTTTGTTTGTTTTGCGTTTTCGTTTGTACCACATGATTTTTAGCAGGTTTTCTCTTATTGTTTCCCCACTATTCGTTATTTTTTTACACAATTACAAAGTAAATTTTCTCACTTTTTTTCTTTCAATACGCTTTAAACTTTTAATACTTGATTTCATTATTTCGCCCATAACAAAAGAGCGTAATTCTCGCTATGCTAATTTAATTAATGGAACAAAAAAACCTATAATAATACTGTTTTCTTATTTCTATCGATGTTATGTTGTTGTTTAGTGTTATTCTTTGCAAGAGTCAAGAAGCAAAAGAACAACATTGCTTAATTGAAAATGAGAAAAAAATGAAGAAATAAGAAGGTACAGTCAATTTATGGAGTAGAAAAAGAGTAAAACGGAGGAAGGAAATGTAGGTATGAATGAATCAAATCAATATTAAAAAAACTATAAAATATTGATAAAGATACATTTAGTAAGTAGTTCTTTTTCGTCAGTCTTTATTTTACTTATTTCGTGTTTTTCTTTAGTCTTTACGAACATATTTTCTTTTAGAATTTGACAAGGGCAACAGACATCCTTGACGCAATAACAAAGAATAGATGGTTTTTTACTTGTATGGGTATGTGTATACGAGTGTTCACAAGTATATATAACTGTCAGTCATATCCAACAACAAAAATGGTTACCATATTTTTTCTGTTTTTTTTTTTCTTTCTATTTTGTTATAATGACAGTTGTAACACAAATTATTAAAATTTAATTGACTATTAATATCATAAAAGAAATTTTTAAACCACTTTACACAAAATATTTATTTTTTTTTTCCCATTTTCATATGATAAATTGTTTGCATGTGCTTTTCTGGCATGCTAGCAACAATATTTTTTTACATATAACAAACACAACACCACATCATATACACGCGCTGACATATACACACAATCTTTATAAAAAAAATTTAGATGAACACAAGAAAATATTCACGTGTTTAAAAAAAATAAATTCAATTTTTAATGGAAATCTTTACACACTTTTAAATTAGTTTAGCATTAGGATTTTTCTAAATTATTTTAATTTCTATTTGTTTCTTCTTATTTTCTTTACAAATATGAATTTTCTTTGTTTTCACTTTATATTTTCTATACACTTTAATAGGTAGGTATTTAAGGTTTTTTTTGTTGTTGTATTAGTTTAAATTTTTTATAATTTTATTTAATTTTACTCACCATGTTTCCAAATTACTGAATTTTTTCGTTACGACTTTGCCCAAATCGATACCCAAACGGTCGACAATTCTTTGGGCCAAATCCGGATGCGAAGTACCCGAAAACACTTTAATGTTTGGCATTCTGGAGTGTAATGAATTTAATGGTCTGGATTGTTTCTCCAAATTGTCGCGTATCAAACTTTTTGCGCGTATCGGATTAGCAGATCGAACTGGCATCACACAATCTATGAGTACGTGTTTTTATATATATAAAAATAAAGAAAACCCAAAAACAGAGTACATTAATACAATAACAAAATAAATGGAAAACAATAACAATTCTCTCTTAATATTAATATAGTAGTCGCTTAATAGTAGAGTAGTGGTTAGGTAATAACTAATTTTAGGTTCTCTTATTTCAATTTACTCTTAAATTACTCTTAAATTCTGAAAAGAAACTGTTCTATATTGATGAATTCTCTTTCAATATTTCGTATACGTAAATGTGTATACGTGTGCTAAGTGAGTTTTGTTTGCTTGGTGATTAGCGGACACAAAGCTGCCAGATAAATTTGAGTATAAAAACGTAATTTTTAGGACCGAGATTCAAGAAATTGTACCACTTTTCTTACCTTTACTACGAAAAACTCCTTAAAGTTCCAATCAATATCGATTGTTTACTTGTTACTCGATGGTTTACTTGGTAAACCGTTTGTAAGTCCACTGTAAACTAAAAGTAAGTCTACCACTACTTTACGCCGACATCACATATAACAACTTATTTTGGTACATTTTAGATTTGTCTAATGTTTATGTTTTTATTAAAATCATTACAATAAATAATTATAATAAATACATAATCATAATAGATAATAATAAATCATAATAATTCGTTTATGTATCTTGATTAAATCTACAAGTATTACGAATATTCTAAAAATTTCTATGAAGTGACTAGTTGCTTTCATTTTTTATATTTGGAAACACATTTAATAGAGTTTCGTCTAATGACGCTTTTAAGAGTGAAATATAGGTTCCGTTGCTGTAGAAGCTTTTATTATACTCCCTTATAAAAACATACATACTGGAATTGTAGTATCCAAGTTTTTAACTGTTTAATAGCAAAAGCAATGGAATTAACTCCCATATTTCCTTCCGCTTAATTGCGATATACATATGCATGTATTTGAACTAAAAACAAATACTGAAAGCTCTAAACTGGCAACTCTTCTAAAAAGCTTAATTATTTATTTCTAAGTTAAAGAGAAAATAATTAAGAGAAAGCATAAAAATTTTGTGATAAAATGCCGGTAGGCAAATTATATCAAACAGTGGTGTATTATAATAGTTTTTCGTTAAGGAGTAAATGTGTTTCTAACGTAAGTATCACGACAGTTGGCAACAAGTGTGTAATGCTTAATATTCTCTAAATATAATGCCAAAAATTACGAATTCAAATTAAAATACGTCAATCACTTAAACAAGTAATATTATTTTTAATAACAGAATAATATTAGTTTTCTTGTTATGTTATCAAGAGATATAGGTACATACCTCTGGCTGATATTATGTCGCCTTTAAATATTTATAAATATTAGATAAACACACAAAATAATTATCGTAAACTTTTTGAACGGTAATGAATATATAAACATAATGCATTGAAATATACGGTATATAAAAAAATATTGGAACTTTTTAGTACGTTTCCAAACGAAAAAAAAAACAACATAAGTATTAAATGTAAACACAATTTTCGTATTAAACCTTCACGTAAGATAAGGTTAATGTGTTGTTGTACAGCATGAAATTGATACAGCAACCTCATGTTATACAAAGCTAGATAGGTTCGGCATGCATTTTTAAAATCTATGTTCCCACTGACGAGCTGTGCTCAATAAGACAGTTAGACTTAAAGCTCAAACCAGGAACTAGAAAGATCCATCGTGAGTACATTTAGTATCACATGATAACTAATTAACCGTCGCTTATTCTCCTAAAAAGCTTGGCCAATTGAGGCTCACCCATACTTTCGAATATCGATGCAAAAAAGAGGTTGCATATGTCCCACAAACTATTTGTCTCCTGACTTAGAAGAGAAAAACGCAACCAGAGATGGACCTGTTCCACTCATTAATATTACATACGAATAGTAATAAATCTTTTTAAATTATTAAACTCCCAAAGTTGAAATATCTGATGTGTGTATGTTAAAAATAACAATTTCAATAACTTTATGCAAAAAACTTTTACTGTTGTATATTTTTTTATTAAATTCGTTGACTTAAACTTTTTTATTTAATTTCCTATAAATAAAAAGTCATTAAACAATTTAAAAAAATTGTAAAATCTTCCATTGGTAATAATTTTGAACTGGTATTATCAGCGTATTAAGCGATGCATAACAAGACAAATATTTACAATTTTGCTTTAAGACGTCACGCGGAAGGTTAGCAACATTGAATACGAACAAAAAGTAAAAAATAAACAGCACGGAATGAGATAAGGCATTGAGATTTAAAGCATAAACAAAAGTAATTATTAGGATCAGAATTGTTAATAGTTAAAGGGAAAATAAACAGTTGCGTTCAATAAAATATAGTCACCCTTGGTCCAAAGCAACGCAGTTAACCTTCACAGTTGTCTGACTTAAACCCTGTTGAGGATATATGGGCAAATAATTAAATGGCTGTGGGCTTATAGACTCATAGACTTGTTAAAGGCTTGTAGGGCCATTAAAAATAGCGATGCTACTTCAGTCCACTTGCATTTGTAGTTAATACCTTACGTTGTTGTTATTAAAAGGTCTTTTGGGACGTACGACAAGGGCAGGGAAACGAAATAAATTTATAGGTTAAGAAACTTTTCAAAACGAAAGATGTTTGTTTACAATATTGTTTTTTAACTTCGAATGTTCTTTTATTTTTACAAATTTCTATTCTATTGGAGAAGGGTCAAGGGAATTCATTTTGAATATAATTAATTCTCTCAAAGTAGGTACATCTAAAAATTAACTGCACTAATTTCTAAAGTTTTAAACCCGGCCCATATTTAGAATTGTGGAAGGTCTAACCCTTTTTAGGAGATCGAAAAATTAAGAAAACCCTTTAAATTATTGGGAAATGTATTGCTTTTCATATTTTTTGGGTTAATTCCAAAGTCTAATTCCAAATTCAAATAAATTTAAAAAAAAGTGGTGTAATTACATATTTTCCCAGTTAGTTTATTTTTGTTGAATTTAATTCAGTCGAAATGTCAAACATTTTGTTTACATTTAATATTTATATCGTTTATATTATTTAATGCTTTTAATAATATATTTTTTAATTTATTAAATTTTTTTTTAGCAACAAAAGTTATTTTTGTTACAAAAAAGAAAAACAAATTGAGTTGTTGCAATACTGCTATCAGCTTATCAATTCACCTTGTTACTCTAATAATAAATATGTAAATAATACATTATCTTATTTTAGTTCTAAATAGTTTACAGTGCATGCTGTACGTAAAATGCATCTGAGTGATTTTTCTGAAAACCGGAAGTCCAGCCACACAAAAGTTTAAAATTAAAAGTTAACAGCACCATCTTGAAGAGATAGCACGTTCTATTCTGACATTTTTAAAAGAGTCTCACAATTTATGTATTTTAAGAGTATCGCATCAAAATGCACTCACACGAATTCACGCAAATACATTTCAATATGTATTGAAATGCATTTATAGACTCTTAAGCGCCAAAAGCACAAGGGCAATAATTTAATTTAAATGTACACCAGCACAACCAAGTTTTCTTTTAAATGCTTTATTTTGCATTTCTACCAGCTGCTTGATATGTTTAAACAATTTTTCAGCAGACAAAAAAATAAATAGGTACGAATAAAATAAATATAAAATACAAAGACACAAAATAATTTTCCACTAACCATTTTCATCAGTATCCATACGTCCAGGCATTTCGGAAATTCACAACAGAAATAAAAAACAATCCTTTCTTTAGTTATTGTTTGGTTTTTTTCTTTTTACTTAAACACTTTTGTTAACATTTATCTGGCAATTGTGTAAATTAAACGTTTATTTGTTCAAAAAACATGACCGTTCATGACCTCTGCCAAGAAATAAATAGCAAATTTAAGTTATTTTGTGTTCTTTGAATTTGTTGAGCTGATATTTAAATAATTTTTTTTTTATAGAATTTTCATAAAATAAAAAAAAACCAAAAATTGTTTGTATTGGTTGAGATGTTTACGCTGAGAACACTGAATAACGGAATACAAACAACATTTTTGTTAATTATAATGACTTGTCTGGCTGTATAGTACTAAAAAAGCGCAAGACTAGAGCGTATTGAATATTTTGTTATTGTTTTTTCTTTCTACGAACTACCGACACTAATACTTGTTAAAGAAATTGTTGTTTGAAGGAAAATACACCAGTTAAAATATATTGCAAGAAATCATTAGACATACATGATAAATAAGAGAACATTAAAGTTTAAAAGAGAATATAATATGTACACATGTTGTACGATTATACAAAGAGCACAGAACACAGTTCAGAAGCTTTTCGAACTATTCAATCGGCCGTCACTGTATAAGAGCAATTATTGTTTATTCAGCAAATTTCTCATGTATGTATTGTAGAATAAAAATTTAAAGAAAATTTAACTCCATCAAAGGTCAGGGAAAGAAATGTTTTTAATTAAATTTACATTTACTTAAAAGATTTTTAATATAAGGTGTAATGAGAGTAAATTGTATTAGCGTGAGGTTTTTGACGTTAACTTGTGAGGAACTCATACAACGAACATCTTTTTGCATACAAACGTATGGTATCCGGTTTAAGTGCAATTTTAAGTTCTTGACAATGAATATAATAGTGCTTAATTGATATTAAAAACATCGGAATTAAGAAGAAAAAAATCACTATAATAAAAGTACGC
The DNA here is from genome assembly GCA_936449025.2 of Sarcophaga subvicina. Lineage (NCBI taxonomy): Eukaryota > Metazoa > Arthropoda > Insecta > Diptera > Sarcophagidae > Sarcophaga > Sarcophaga subvicina. The sequence continues at coordinate 98,826,294 of OW388083.2, read as the reverse complement.
ATTAAACCTAATAAAACTAAAAAGCATTTAAGAAATACGACCCAACAGGCAGGTAGATTGAAGTGGTAGCTTTGATTCCAAAAGCCCACTTGAGCACGCATAGCGGGCCGTTGTGATGTCACAGGTAAACGCAGTCCCTGTACTGGCCAAGTTCCACCAAACTAGGGAAGAATTTGGCCAGCGCAAGAGCTGCACATTAAAAGCACAGGCAGCCAAGACATGGTAATCCTCTAGTAACGATAATTTATCCACCTAATAATAAAGGTCGTGAAGCAGTAATCTTCCTAAAAAAGCGAACTATATTCTTCATCTTCAAGACCTCTTGATAACTTTTAATGGATCAGAGGCTTTAAAGGCAACACATTCCATTTATACCTAATTTACCTAGAGCTACACGGAATGTAATATTCAACTTTTCGGTGAACTACAGTAGATTAATTATAGTATAAAAGATATTATTAAGTGTTCAACAGACATACAATTGCAATAATTTAAATTCTATAAAAGTAATATAATTTAATTAATTTTAATCAATTTCAAATACATTCGTTTGTATTAATCCCACCCACTAACCAAGGCACCAATTTTATAATTATAAAATCTTGTTCAGCACCAAATGTTTTGTATAAAATCAATAGAATAACCTAAAATACAATAGCAATGCCCCTATGGAAGAAACACGTTTTTTACGATAAAAAAATTTGACAATTTAAAACAATCAAAAAGTATTTAAGAGACAAACAAATTCAATTGGCAACCTAAAATACGATAAAATTAACTTGAAAAAATTAACTCATCCATCACTAAATGGAATATACGTAAGTAAATAAGAAGAAAAAAGTATTTTAAAATAAATAAATAAAAAACAAAACAACTGACGCAATATTTGTATGAAACCACGTGTAGAATCGTACGCAAATCAACGCACAAACACACAACACATTTTGTGTGTTCGCAGGGCAGTGACGGACTTACACGTGCACACACACACAAAAACAAACAAATATAGTACACCTCCAAGTTTTTTGTTTTCCACGATTATTGTTATCGTTGGAAAATAAAACAAGAACACATACTTATGAACACAGGCGTATGTAAATAAATTGTATATTTAATGTATAATATATTAAAATTGCTCTCTTGTTTATTGTATGAAATTCACTCACTTAATTAACCAGTAAAAATTGTTTTTTTGCGCTTTTTTACTACCGAAAAACTTGTTGTTCTTTAAATTGCATGAGAGAATTAATTAAAAAGGAAAACTCTTGAGATAACGCACTTAACTGTTGTTTTTTTTTAACAAAACCGAATGCTTAAACAAATCGAGAACTTAAAGATTTAGTTGTTGTCGAAACAAATGCTGAATGCGTTATGCTTCAGCTTCACAATAACTCCACATATAAGAAGTCACAGTTATACTCCACCGCATACATAGAATGTAAAATTCTATATGAAAAAATCTTTTTTTGAGACGCCAAAAACTAAAGAGTAAAAACTCACATACGCCTCCTTATAAGCGAGTACATGTTCTCTTTGTATTTTTTTTATTGTCGTAATTGTTGTACGTAAAGTTTAACGAAAACATAGTGGAAAGTACATAACTCAAAGTAAAAATAACAACATTAATAATAACACATATAATAATACATATAATAATAATATTATTATTATACATTACTTAAATGAAATGTTAGAAAATAGAGATAAAATAGTAATACTCCCACAGATTCAAATTTACACGGACAAAAGCCGGTTATAAACAACACGTGTACATTGTACCAAAGATATACCAGATGCGTAACAAAATGTTTTTATTTATAGCACATGTAGAATTTCCCAATCATTTGACTTGGCAATTATAACAATCCAAAATATTGATAATTTAGCGAAATATATTTTTTACTCATCCTCTAGTTTGGAAGTGGATCTTAATTATTACAAGGTTCTCGAGTGAAACTAAACACACATACTATGTACATACATTATTTATTTATTATTGATCATTAGTCAAAATTTCGACCTAGCTTCACAACACTAGTGTTGTGCAAGTTTTATTTATATATGTCCCAAAATGGCAGGACCTATAGTCTATCGTCGTTTAATCTTTAATCTTTGCGTACTTAAGACGTTTTTAACTGTATGTTTCCAATTGTAAATAAAAAAGGAAAAAAATTGTTTTTCTACTTTCTAAACTTTAAATGTAAACCTGGCCATACATTTGAATAAAATAACCCTGACTTTAGTTACTACGCCTCTGTACAAACATGTTTTGGTAACCACGTGTTGGCGATGTCTGCTCTTTTTCTGTCTCACACTGTGGGATACGCTACAAAGCTATACAGACACAATACATACTCTTGTATATAAACAAATTTAATATAACTAAACCAAGCCCCCTTAGCCCATTAGTAGAGTTTGTTGTTATATATATGTATGTGCATACAAGCAATAACTAATAAGAATTGGCAATTGAGATAAAGACAATATTCATACATACATTACACACATCCATACATATGTACACACTTGAAAATTTATTATTTACTCGTTAACCACACTTGTTTTGTATACGTGTCAGTGTTGAAAAATTCAGTACTTTTGTATTTTTTTCAGTACTTTTTCATTTCAAAAATACCCCCACCAAGCTTTCAGTACTTTTTTCTTCAAATTCGTTTTTGTTCGTTCAAAAAATAAATATATATACATATTTTAATAATTCGCACATTCTTTTTCCGTTTCCGGGTTATTAAGTAGAAATTAAGCCCCGTTGTTTACTGCACTATGGTGGTCTGTCTGCCTAATAGGTAGAGTTACAAGTAAGTTACAGTAAGTAGTAGTAGTAGTTACAAGTTAATGGCTCAAAAAGCCCTGTTCAAACCCAAGGTCAGACAAAACGAAAACAAAAAATAAATTTGTTTGTTAGAAAGAAAAAAGTAGGTAGGTAGGTGGTAAGAAGTACCAAATCCAATCAACCCACAGGTCGGGGACAAACGAAAACAAAAAACGGTCGCTGCTGGTTTGCATAGAAAAAGCAAAAAAAAAATTTATATTAATTAATTTTTCTTTTGAAGTGTGAAAATTCACCAGTTGTGGTGAGCTTTTTTACAAAATGTGGTGAATTTTATCCGGTGTGGTGAATAAAATCGAAATTCACCAAAATGCCGTTATTCGAAATGGGTACTGTGTTTCCATAAATCCATGTACTGTATATTGTGCTTTTGACGGATCGTGTCTATAATAAGTAATTTTCACATATGTTAGTGCGGGCATCCACCGATATGTCTGGTTACTGCATTAAAACAATGTTGCCATTGTGTCATTGTATTTAAAATTCTAAAAAATTAAAATTAGAAAACTGCATTCAAAAAATAATTAAATTTTAATTATTTTGTAAATGAATTTTTGAATAATTTCTTTCTTTTATGTTCTATTCCCAAAATGTTTTTTGCAAATTGGAAATTCTTTGTCGAAATATTTATAAATTTTTGTGCTTTTTTGCTTGTAAAATTTGAATCGGATCAGGAAAAATTATTAAAGAATTAATTAATTTTTTTTTCTTTTTCAAAAGCTGGTTACAGATTAATTAGTTTCCTGGCAACATATGTTTCAAAGCAAACAAAAATTTCAAAACATTTCAGTACTTTTTACAGGTCTTAAGAAGCCCCGGTTAGCCAGGGGCTAACGTATGTATTTAGATTACGAAAAGCAATGAGAATGCGTTGCGCCGACATTTTTTACTAGCCCTTACGTTTCGAATCAACTGTTTTGGTTTTATATATGAGAAACATACATGTGTTGTTAGTTTTTCTATTCCATTCAGTACGGTAAGTAGTATAATAAATATATTTTTATAAAACTACCATTTGATGCAAAAAGGTACTCTTTCAGTTATAGTTCATTACTATTTCAAAATTTCTATTTTGCAACACTGATACGTGTTCTACAGTTTTTTTTTTTTTTTTGTATTTGCCCAGTGATGATAATTTAACGATTTCCCCTCAAATATTAGCAGAAAAAATCTTCAAAATAAACGATTTTTTGAATGTCAGGTACTAAGATGATAACAAAGTTATGTGCCGTTGCCCAGATATACCACCATGTATACTCTAGTGTAGTGTAGAGAAACTTTTTGCTAATTGAATCCTAGCCTTTCTTAAGAAGTGGTACTGTTCTCTCTGGGGAAGAGCAGTGAACAGATACTTTTCGAAATGGATTATTTGGCGGGTACTGAAGCATATTAATTTTATAAATTTCAACATCATGATGTAATTTCTTTTGCGTTCTCCGAGATTTAAAGCAATTTCATAAAATATTGTTTATTTATTTCAATTTCAACTAAAATATATTCAAATTAAAATTACCTGTCTTAAATAGTGCTACCAAGTCTGGATATATTATATATATTATCTCTGTTTTTAACATTTTTGACATTTATTTTCATACGCTTTTTCTACTTATACGAGCAACAATGAAAATTTAGTTTTTGTTTCAAGAGATGAAAACTTCTTACAAACAAAATTTGAAATTTCCAAAGTGAAGAGAACAACAAGCACCATAAAAATTTATTAAAATTGATAACCACGTTAACAAATCTGCAAAGAGAACGGTATATACATCGCAAGGATTTTTAAATTAAAACTAAAGTTGCGATATATTAAAAAACCAAAAGAACATTTTTGTTTGTACTCCTTCAAATTGATTGTGATAAAGTAATTGTGTGTGTTATTTTGATTTTTTGCAAAATTTTTCCAAATGAGTATGTCTGTTTTACAATGTTTTTTTTTTTTATTCGTATAGCTTAAAAGACACTAGACTAGAGAAGAACGAGCTAAAGAAGATTTAAAACAAAAACAATATTTTTCAATAATTATTACCGTGTGTCTGACTGCTAACTACAACTGCCCCTGCTATCGCCGGGGTCAAAGATATTTTAAATAAACAAAAATACTAAGGGAACGCAAAGACTTTAAGTGGACCGACGACTAACCGCAAATTAAAAAAAAACTACCATCATGGCTAATATGGCAGTATCACGTATTAAGCGCGAATTCAAGGAAGTTATGCGCAGTGAGGAGGTAAGTCTATGGAACCAAACATACCTGAAAGTTTAGATTTTTCCTAAGTGGTTATAAATTCCTCTAGCTTTTTTCGCTTCTAACCTAGTTTTTTCGTTCTTGATCTCTTCCATGTTTTTATAGTGCTTATGTGACATTTGCTATGTTATATTTTATTGCTATTTTTGTTGTGCGTGTTTTTTTTTCGTAAATAACTTTGGCAAAGTTAAATGTGGTTGCCCTTGATTTATTTTATTTTGTTAGTTGCAAAAAAAGAAAAGCGCCCCTTTTATGAATAGTTCTATAAACATATTGTTTGGTATGAAATATTGACAATTTGAATTAATTTAAATTTTTGTTATTTTACCAATTTTTACAAAGGACTATCGATTGTTAACAGATTTTATACTGAATTTCGAACTTTGCAAAAATAGTTCAAGAGATAGGTATTTAAATATAAAATTTTGGTATTGATAGCTATTCTTTGCTAATCTATGATACAGTTCACACTTTGGAATACTAGGTATGAATCGAAAAATGAGAAACAAAAGGACTTTTCTAGACAAGACAAAAGGCCACAGAAACGACAAAATATTCTGTTCTAATTAAGAAAAACGGGATCAAGATAAACCTCTAATAAAAACACAGTAAATGTCCTTCACAATCAAACAACATAACAAATAAGTGGCAACAATCATACTACTTAGCACCCGCCTAAGGAATGGACTAAGAAAGATTCATTATCATAGTACTGCCGATAATTATTTATTATACCTGGATGTTAAAACTTAAATGCGGAACAGGTAACAGCGAATCGACATCGTTAATAATAATTAAAAAATAATATATAAGTACTGGTCTCTATAAAAATTGCGGGAATGCATTGTCAAGATTCTGACCTAAACATTATAAAAATTTCTTTTAACTTATTAAAGTCAATTGCAATTCTTATTATAAAATCATTGTCTAAAGATTGGTATACAGCAGATATAGGGAATTTTAAATAGAAGAAACAATTACTTATAGCAACAGTTTAGACACTAGTTATTGACACTCCAAGTTACGCCTCATATGAATGAAATCCTATATATATATATTGCAATAAATAAAAATTCAACCCGATAGACAGAAAGAAATGCAGTATTGGCTACATAATAGCTGTGAAGAAATCCATTCCTGCGTTTAGAATTCGCTAAAACAAAAACCACAATTAGATCAGCCGAATGCAAATTCAGTCACTTTTAATATGGCAGTAGAAGATGCACTGTTTGATACGTTTTGTTGCCGACGGCATGATTGCATCACATTTCTTTCATAACGATGAAAACACTGAATGGAATAAAATGAAGGAATTAGACTTGGAAACGTGTGGTTTCTGCTACACAGTAAATGAGATGCGATACCACGAAACTATTATGAATCCAATTTAGTGAGCGGTACAGTCCCTTAAACGCAATTTTATCATGCGTTTTGAATCCACTAGACCATCTACGGCGTACCGTACATAAAATAATTCTTAAAAGTAAATGACATCCCTTCATTAATAAGCCAGAATAAATAATTTATTCACTTTTGAAAATTTCGTGCGCTTTTTTGCAATTGTCAACTCTTAGGGCCATTTTTTGGGTGCAAGTTTAAACTCAAGATTACGTTAACCTCCAGTTAAACTTCGTTTTCAGTTTTTGAGTTTACTTAATCTTGAGTTTAACCTTACGGTTAAGGAGTTAATCTTAAGTTTAAAACACCAATATTTATATATTTAATAGAGTTATTTAGATTGTTATCATTATATTTATTGCATACTTGCTGTACCCTGCGCGTGTTACTGCGCCACCAACAAAAATGAATTTGAAGGAAAGACATTATCCAAATATCCAATTAATTTTGAATCATTTTATGGATTTTGTTTCCCGTTGGCCAGATGATTCAGACGAACGGGCCTGAGTAGTACGCATTCGATCGGATCTCAGCGGCTTGTACTCGAAGATTTTCCAGTCTCAATGCTTCTTGAGATGTAGGTCGACCAGTTGCTTGCCGCTTTGGAAGCATGATTGCACGAGATCGCCATAAAAAATGCGTTTAGATTTATTATAATCTCACAATGTACCCAATTCAATTGAACCCAACAGCATTTTTAAAAATTTTCAAAATTAAAATGTTTCAAGCTTGCGTCTAAATCATAAATGATTAATCGTAAAATGTCTGGTATTTGTCCGATTCAATTCATTTTGAATAATTCTCAGTAGCGCTATCTATCGGAAATTAATCGCACTAACTTAGAAACCTTCATCGACTTATGCGCAACAACTTTGCTAAAGTTCATATCATGATCAAATGCACAGTTTACGATTTAATTCATTTTGAGCAATTTTCAGTGGTGCCACCTGTCCTAAATTGGTCACGCCAAATTATAAAACTTCGTCGGCTCATGCGCAACTATAGTTATAGTATACTTTGCTAAAGATCATAACACGATTAAATACACAGTTTACGATTTAATTCATTTTTAGTAATTTTCAGTGGCGCCATCTGTCGGATATTGGTCATACCAACTTAGAAACCTTCGTCGGCTCATGCACAACAACTTTGTTAAAGATCATAACATGATTAAATGCACAGTTTACGATTTAAATCATTTTTAGTAATTTTCAGCTCATGCGCAACAACTTTGCTAAAGATCATAACATGATCAAATGCATAGTTTACGATTCTATTAATTACATACAAACACACATTCATTTTTATATATATAGATTGTTATAGATATCTAGAATATGTATGTAATATTTACAAAAAATAAGATTTGTCTATTTTCTACTCAGAATTATATAATAATATTTTATTAATATTAATTACATTAATAAAAACCGTTTAAACCTTTAATAATAAATTAATAATTACATTTTCCATTGTTTATTTATGTTGTCATCAGATTGTACAATGCTCCATTAAAATTGAATTAATCAATGACAGCTGGACTGAATTACGTGGTGAAATAGCTGGCCCACCCGATACACCATATGAAGGTGGCAAATTTATACTAGAAATTAAAGTACCCGAAACGTATCCATTTAATCCTCCAAAGGTAACCAAAGCAAATCTACAAAATATTTTTAAATTTTATATTCAATACGTTTTTTTTTTCTTAGGTACGTTTTATAACAAAAATTTGGCATCCAAATATATCCTCAGTTACTGGTGCTATATGTTTGGATATTTTAAAAGATAATTGGTAGGTTGCTTTGATATTTCTTAATGTGTTATTGTGTGTTCATGGGAAATATTATATTTATAGGGCTGCTGCAATGACATTGCGTACAGTTTTGTTATCATTACAAGCATTATTAGCAGCTGCTGAACCAGATGATCCACAAGATGCCGTAGTAGCTTATCAATATAAAGATAAATATCAATTATTTGTTATGACTGCCCGGCATTGGACCAATGTTTATGCTGGAGGTAATTTTATGTAATTAATATAAAAGAAATATTTTATGGAAATGTTTTTTTTTGTCTATTTATTTGTAATAGGACCACATAAATATCCAGACTGTGATGCTAAAATACAACGTTTGAAGGATATGGGCATAGACGAGCATGATGCTAGGGCTGTATTATCAAAAGAAAATTGGGATTTGGAAAAAGCCACTGAAAATCTATTCAGTTAGCTTCATTTTCCAACGCCCCTTTCTTTTAGAAATTCGTGGGGAACATTTAAATTTTGAAGAAAAAAAAAACGGAAATTAAGGTTTTGCGCGCGGCTTAAATGTTCAAACAACAAACATAATAACGATAACAATCTGCACTTGAGCGCCTACTAATTTTTCTTTTTTATCTTTTAATATTTATATTTTAAACCATATTTTTAATAATTATCTCCATCAAATGAAAGAAAGCCCAATTGATTTAAATTTTTACTTATTCTTATTATTTTCCTCAGTTTTTTTTGTTCAAAATCATAATAACAGAAGTGTTAATGTCTTAAATGAAAGACAGTTGAACTGTTTTTGCTGCTATAAATAAGACTTAATAAACAAACAAGAAAAACGATTTGTATTTTAAACTTTAAAATTTCTTATTTTAAGCATTTACTGATTTCTTTCTGTTTTAGTTCATTTTTTGGTTTGATGTTAAATTTGTTGCTTAACGTTTCTTTTGAAAAACAATAGAATTTTATTGAAAACAAAATTATTATTTAAAATAAACAAAATTAGATTGTAAAGAAATAAAAAATAAAAATTTCATTAAGTTTAAAGTAAAATAAATAATGTGTTAAAATAGAGAACAAAGTATTCTAAATTGCTGGATTCTTTACAAATTTTGTGACATGTTTTTTACCTACTACTATGTTTTATTTAGATACTAAAAAAGATATGCTAAAATTTAAATTCAAACCAAATTATTTTCTAAAGTTTGCGTTTTTTAGATTTCTCAAATATAATTATGTTCTCATTGTCCACCACTATCAGGCTTTCTTCTTGTGTTTTTTACATTTAATGCAATATTATTACAAGCAGTATTGACTTGTGTTGCAGATGTAGTCAAACCTAAAGTATACGAACGTTGTTTTAAATGTTCTTTCCATTCTTGTTCTAGTTTAACATAGGTTCCACCTAGTGGTCTATTCTGTTGACTAACACTCTGATCTGATCCGGTTTTCTTTTGAACCATACTTATAACGTGTTTCATAACCTTCTCTTCAAATTCGCGTTGATGATCTTGATTACTACGTGCTGATACCTCACCAGACCAATATCGTCCAGTATTCTCAATAGGTTTACTGTGTGGGAAAGTTAAGAAAAATCTATATTAGTATGATTTAATGTAAAAGTTTTTCTAACCTACCTTTTCCTGGACTTTTTCTTGTTGAAACTTTTCTTCGGTACCAGCGATTTGCTTTCGGAAGACTCACAATCCTCACTACTGCTGGTAGAAAAACTATCATTATACGAACTCATTCCGAATTTAGTTATACGAATATTTTCTAGTGTATCGGTACTTTCGGTTTCTGTACTAGAATCTGCAAAAAAATTTGAAGAACCTGCTCTTATTCTTTTAGTTAAAGAGGTAGTTGATTCTGTAAAAAAAAACATGTGGTATGAATTTGTATACGATTTCCTTTTGGCTATATTTAACGGTAAATTACCATCTGGATTTAAAACCGGTAACAATCCCTGCCTACAACGTTGTGGCATCAAGGATAGTGCCATCCATCTAAGTTCGCTTTCTCCATGAGACAATGTTTCTTGCAATCGAGGTGGAGGATAGTCTCCTAAAGCGCTACCTTCCATTGCTAATTGTACTATAGACAATATTGAACGTTCACGATCTGTTTCCACTAATACACTATGCTCTCGAAACTGGCACCCCTAAATAAGAAGCAAATTAATGTAGAGTTTTATGACTTTCATAAACGAATGAACGAACATTAGGACCCGGTAGAGTTTCATAACGAAATGCTTGTTGACCACAACATGCATAACGACCAGCAGGTCCAGTAGTACGTCCTTCCGCTACAGGACCCAAAAAACTGGGTGATTCAGGATGATATCGACACCAAGATGTCTTTAAACCATTAAACATTTTTTATAAACCAAAAGAAATATTAACTTTAGATAAATACTACCTGATAAACGGGGAAATACATTTCACACAAACAACAATACAAATAATGTGCATGACCCCAAAGTTTCCAGTACACCAGTCTCCATGATTTCAACTCCTTAAACAACTGAGTCATATAATAATTCAAATCCCATGAGACATCTCGAATATGATGACTAACGAGTTGCCCCCATCTATTTAAGCGAACATTTCCTGGTATGCACTGTACATACGACTTCATTGTATTAGTTAAACATTTTTGGCATCTAAAAAAATCGTTCGTTTAATTGATGAGATTCAAAACTTAAATTACATATTAAAAGTTTATACTTAGCACATTTAAATAAACCCGCTAAACTATAATAATGTCCTCTTAACGCTTCTGTTTCGGGTTCAAACAGACTAGAGATGAGTTTAGTCCATAGACGTGGCAAAAGGCGGTCTTTTTTATCGCACACCATTTCCAATTCAACATTAGTGAACATGGCAGCCATGCGAGTAATTATGGTGTCATTTAAACAGGACAAATTCGTAGAAACTCTAACCACTTCTCCCAAACGGGAGTGGCAAAAGCTTAAACAATCTAAAAGCAATGGTTCCATCTACAATTTATATACAAATGCTTTTAAGATAATCAGATAAAAAAGGTTTTAAACTTGAACCTGTAGAAAACTAGCCGAAACTAAGATAGGTATAACATTGTTTATATTTAAATTTGGTGCTTCATTGGATGGATCTGAACTTCTGCTGCTATTATTTCCATTATCCGATTTTATCCATTTCATAAGCCATTCGAATATATGTATATCACAATGCACTGATATATCCATATCCTCGAGCTTTTGACCGGCAGTAACATCGGCAAAATAACCCATCTTGCTGACGAGCAAACTCTGAGGACAAGTAAAATCCTTGGATGTATTTTTTACTTCATCGCATACATGTATTACTACTTCTGGACTAAGAATTTTAAGCATTTGCTACATGTTATTTAGATCTTTGTAAACTGCTTAGGTACATTTATACTTACTCCTTTTTCAAAGTATTAGCAGAAGTTTTTGACGTTGCCTCAACCCCACTTATGTTTGTCTTGCTAGCGTTGGCATCCTTGTTTGCGGTAACTTCCACTTCATTTGTTGTTTCAACATTCAAAACCGTTGCTGTGGTTGAGTGATTGGATTTCGAATCTTTTGAATCTCGTGGCTGTTTCAATTTCAACCGACTAGTATAATTAGCTGGTAATGGTATTGGACAAATAAAAGGTAATACTGCATCCAAAATGCCCTCATTTAAAACATAATCTAATTTCTCATTTAATTTAGGATGCAAACCTCCTTCATTTTTTCTTGATACTTTTAATTTTGGTGTTGTTGTTCCGCCCAATACTACACTGGCTGTCATTGGAGCCTTTCGAATTGATCGGCTACAATCGGCACCATTACCGGTGCCACCTTCAGTCACATCATCTACCGCAAATGAATGGTTTTGATTAAAGCCATACAAATCATTCACTAGACGATTTTGAGATAATGTTTGGAAATCAATTGGTCTCTGAATCACACACGGTTTTGAACGATTTCCACCCGCTAAAGTGGTTGCTCCCACGGCAAATTTAGTGGCAGTAGAATTTTCTTTATAGTGTCCCTGCTGTTCTTCACTATTTTGGGAAATCATGTCATTTACATGACAAGACAAATTCAAAAAATCCAAAAACTCATTTAAATTTATTGACTTTTCCTTGTTATCTGCATTAACATTTTGTATATCGTTATCATTGGGGGTTGTCGAGTGTGTTGAATTTCCTGTATAATTCTTTAAAGAATTCTTTCTCGAAGCCATTACAGTATTTTATTTAAAATTTTTTAAAAGAAATTGTTTAATGTAGCAGTTAGTTTTGCTAAATCTATTATAATAAGACGATGTAATATTTTTAAATAACAAATTTCCGTTTCCAAGTAACAGTAACAAATTATGTTGCAATGTTCAGTAAATAAACCATTGAATCAATATTCCTGACTATTGTTGTGAAACATTACGTTTCGAAAGAATATGTATAGTAATATACATATACATATGTAAATAATAAATAATTTGATATTTTAAATGATTCAATTCGTTAAAAATATACGTACGTATGTAAGCATATAGAAATGTTTAACATATACTCGTATTATAACTGGCTAAAGAATTAAAGAAGTTAATTTTTCCCAGAAATTTGTGTAAAAGTAAATGCCTATATGAAGCTTGATAAACTACGATCGATATCATAAGTATTGTTGTATAATATGTCAGGGAAAATATGTCCATATTAATGCCACAAAACATCGGATATTGTTATTCGTTTTTAGCTCTTACAACCATTTCCTTTTGTAAATTTCCCTACAACTATTTTTGGAAAAACAAGAAATAATTTTTATTAAGCTGTTTTCAAAATGCATAATTATTTATTATTTATAAGTTTTTTTAAAACATTATGTCGATATAAAAAAGTTAATATATGTATGTTATGTACTAACAAAGTTTTCGTAAAAGGCTATAAATTTGGTTATTTCTTGATTTCTATTTGTTGTCATCAGTTATTAACAGTATTTAATACATAAAAATGCTTTTTCTTGGCTATATGCTTTGTTAATACACGCCGGATTCTGTGATCATTTAAAGGTTAATATTTTCTACTTTCAGGCTTTTAAGCATAAAAGTAAGAACATCAGTTGCTTCTTCAATACGCTTGGATGTTGGTTTACCAGCGCCATGACCAGCCTTACTGTATACGCGCAACAATATGGGATTCTTTTGGTGTTTTGATTCGCGCACAGCCTCTTGAAGAGCAGCAGTGAACTTTAGAGAATGCAAAGGACTAACGCGATCATCATGATCGGCAGTTAATATAAGAGTAGAAGGGTATTCCTCCATTTCCGTTTCAGGCGTGTGTACGTTGTGAAGTGGTGAATATTTTATAAGATTGTCGAAATGATCTTTTTCGCTGGGATTGCCATAATCAGAGCACCAGGCGTGACCAATTGTAAACTTATGAAAACGTAACATGTCCATTACACCGACTTGAGCAACAGCTGCACCAAACAAATCAGGCCTTTGATTAATGCAAGCACCTACAAGAAGTCCACCATTGGAACCACCTTGTATTACCAAACGGTCTTTGGTTGTATAATTATTCGCCACCAAAAATTCAGCCGCAGCCTGGAAATCATCAAACACATTCTGTTTGTTTAACAACCGACCAGAGTTATGCCATTTTTCACCATATTCACCACCGCCTCGTAAATTTGGATAGGCCAATATACCATCGAATGAATCGATAAACATTAGGCCGGAAATACTAAAGGATGGCTGCATGCTTATGTTAAATCCACCATAACCATACAAAAGGCAAGGTCTGGGCTTTATGGTATCAATATTTTTGTATATTATAAACATGGGTACTTTGGTGCCATCTTTGCTTTTGTAAAATATCTGCTCCACTTTGTACTTGACTGCAGAGAAATTCTCCAAATTCAACTTTATTTCGCGCAATACTTTTGGTTTAAAATCATTCCACTTAAAGTCGTAGTGGTATATAGTGCCGGGGTTAAGAAATGATGAGAAGTTATAGAAAATTTCGGAATATTTCTTTTCACCCGAGAAGGATACTACAGTGCCAATATCTAAATCGAATTTACTTATAAATTTACCATCTTTCAATGAATTAACTTGTAAGGCACTCTTTACGTCTTGTATATAGCACAGTACCAGTTTGTCCTGATCCACACAACTAGCCCAATCGAGCACGTCCGTTTCATGTTCGGCCACTAAGGTTTCCCATTTTTCTTCAGCGTGGTTTTCAAAGTCTATGGCAATAATACGATAGTTTGGAGCATTTTTGTTTGTTCTAAAGAAAACTCTGGAACCTATGTTTGTGATATAGTGATAATCAGATTCAAATTTCTCTACAATCTTATGAACCTTTAATTTCCCAGTAATTTCTCCAGCTTCTTCTAGGTTGGCATAGTAGACGATATTATCACGGCAATCTTTTACTATTGGCATTATCAAATATTTTCCACAGTCCGAGACTTCCGATTGTATACGCCAAGTGGGCTCTTCTGGGAATTCGGCTATCAATATATCTTTTTCTTGAGGTTGGCCTACATAGTGATAGTAAAGCTTTTGGAATTCATTTTGTTTTGTTTCAGAACCATCAGTTTTTCCCTCCTGGCCCGGATAACGACCATAGAAGAAACCCTTATTATCCTTAGTCCATGATATATCAGAAAACTTAACCTTCTCCAATACTTCATCTAAATCCTTGCCAGAGTCCACATCGCGTACATGAATTTTGACCCAATCCGACCCACTCTCACTTAAACCATACGCCATATATTTACCGTCCTCTGAAAACGATTTCTGGGCCAACGCAATTGTACCATCTGTTGACAAGGCATTGGGATCGAAAAACAAACGTGGCTCTCCATCTAAAGTATCTTGTTGGTACAGCACACTTTGATTTTGCAAGCCGGTGTTTTTATAAAAGTAATAGAAATTGCCATGTCTAACGGGGCAACCGTATTTCTCATAATTCCATAATTTCGACAATTTCTCATTAATTTTCTTCCAGGCTGCGCAATTTTCCAAAAACGGCTGACTAATTTCATTTTGTAAATCGACAAACTTCTTCGTCTCTTCAGAATCGGGGTCCTCTAACCAACGATAGACATCTTTAATTTCGACGCCGTGAAAATTCTCCACATAACTTTCATCCTTACGGGGAGTAGGATAATTAATTTGTACGTTTTTAGTTTCTTCGGTCATTTCAATTAAATTACGAACAGATAAAAAGCGTTTTGTCGAAAAAGAAATTTGCTGACAACACTTTGCAATTTGCAATTGTCTAAATGCAAGAGAATGAAAAACAAATCTCATTGTGTAACGAGAGCAACACAAAAACAGTCTTCTTCTTCTTCCTTCATTTTGACGGCTTGTTAGCGTTGACACTTTAATAAGAGAGACAGTGACAACCTTTTTTGAGGGAAATTTTGATGAATTGGTACCTAATTAACTTTATAAATAAAGCAACTAATTATTTATTGTTTCCTACTTTTTTCTAGTTTTAGTTATTTTTTATGTCAAATAATTAATTTAATTATTGTAAAGTAAACATAATTTAAATTTAAACTTCCTAATTGATTGAGTTTGTTTGTGAGAGTCAGATGAGAAGGGGAGGGTTGACATCACACCTTAACTTGTTGCGTGTTGTGTGTTACTTAGGACGGGTCAGACCAAACGGACTACGAGATTAATGTTCAACCTGGACAAAAGAAATTAATTTTTTGTGGTGAGCTTCTGGTATGGTGAGTTCTGAGTATGATGAGTTTCATTGACATGTTGGGTTTCCACAGTATGATGAGTTTCTCCGGTGTGGTGAATAAAAATTAAATTCGTGACTATACTACGTTACTCAAAAAAATGGACTTCATTACTGACATGTCAGTACACATTTTTTGTATACTGGCAACAGTGGTTGTACTTACTGTTTTAATATCAGTATTAAACACAGCTCCATGTGGCAGCTATATTAAAGCAGAAATTAGTGAAAACTCTCTGTCACAACTGTCAAAATAACTTTTCATGAAATACAACATCTAGCTGTTCTTTTCCGGTAAAATCGTCCGCCATGGTAGGTGTCCGATTGTTAAATTTTTAATAAATATCGTGAAAATTCAATAGCATCTGTGATAAATTCAAAAGAAACAATTTAAAATCTAGTGCAAATGTATTTAAACTAATTTATGTTATTTAAATTTAATTAAAATATGAAAAATCAATCAAGAAACAGATGAATTGCAAAATGTTGATATAATGTTTTCTATTGTTTTTCTTTATATTCTCGTTACTCTAATCAATACTGGATGTGCTTTTCTCTAAATTGAAAATGGACAGGGTCGTGTTAGAACCAAGACTATCAAGAAGGCCGCCAAGGTCATTATTGAAAAATACTACACCCGCTTGACTATGGATTTCCACACAAACAAGCGTATCTGCGAAGAAGTCGCCATTATTCCAACCAAGCCTTTGAGAAACAAGATTGCTGGGTAAGTTTTTTTTTGTGCTACGGGTATAAAAGTAACAACTAATATTTGCCTTTAAATTTTAGTTATGTTACACATTTAATGGGCCGTCTCCGCCACTCCCAAGTGCGTGGTATTTCCATTAAGTTGCAAGAAGAAGAACGTGAACGTCGTGATAACTACGTTCCTGCTGTTTCTGCCTTGGAACAAGACATCATTGAAATCGACCCTGATACCAAGGAGATGTTGAAACTTTTGGACTTCCACAACATTCGTGGTCTTCAATTGACTCAAACATCAACCAACAACTACAGCCGTAGAAATTAGAGTTAGTTCACGTTCTAGCTGAAAAGATATTCCTGTTCTGTGGAGTACATCTTTTTTTATTTCATGGATAAATAAAAAAGAAAAAAGTTTTGACAAAAAAAAAGGAATTTGATGTGAATGTGTGAATTGTATTTGTGGAGGATCTAAATAATAACAATGTATACACATTGTAAACAGGGTTTGGGTTTTAAATATGATATTCAATGCTACAAATTACAAAAGCAAAGAATATTGGATTTTGTTTTTATGTGAGATGTAATTAAGTAAACAATTTGGTCTGATAATTAATATTTAATCATCAACAAGATTAGCAAAGGTGATTGGCCTGTGCTATCGTTAGAAGTAAATTTATAATCAGTGCAAAAATGCAGGCAACAACAAAACTTGTGTTTTTAGAAGGCTGTTTAACGAATTATATTCAGATAATTATACTTTGCAAGACATAAGTCATAACAGGCGGCACACAGTAATAAAAGTCTGAGGCATATATGAGTAAAAACTATATGCAGGAAATTAGTAATTTTAAAATAACTGGCTTTGTTAACCTTTATGCAATTAATTTTCAGTGTTAACTTTCTAAACTGCTGCAAGATACATATGGTGTTGCATATCTTTTGGTTAACAGGTGTTCCAAATTTTTTAATAAACTGTCAGCAAGAACTCACATTTGTGTATGATTGAGATTTATCCATAGGACTTACAATCCTACAGCACGATCTGCATTCCCATGCACGATTGTTGAATAAGTCGAGTCTTTCCCTCATAATTTCAAGGAAGACTATTCATGGCCTCAACGACCTATCACCTGGCATTATATATGATAATCTACATACATATAGTTACCATTGAGCTCTTCGGTATACACTACCTGACAAGTTTCGTGACCAAAAAGTACATTTTAACAAAATTTGTTTTCCCTTTCTTTAGAGTAACCAGTGACATATATTTTATAATTATTGCATGATGTGATAATTATAATGTAATTATTTATTTTTTATTTATTTAAATTTCAAAGGAAATACCCGCTCGAAAGCAGATACAACACTGTGTTGTCATATATGTATAACAACTCTGTTTTTGAAGTCTCATATGGACAGCAATAGTAGACAGCTCCGACAGCTGATTAAAACCGAAAAAAAAATTGTGAAAAAAGAATCAACAGAAAGCAAAAATAGTTGTACACAAAAATTCCCACACATTTGCTGAAAAAAATTAGAAAAACCTAAAAATTTTTAGTGTTTCTTTATAAAATTAACGCGCTTTAAAAAGAAGAAGTATCACAAGTGAATAATTTCAATATAACATTAAAAGATAAGGTAAGAAACCTAAGCAATTATTGAATAGACTTGGCGGGAATGCTAACGCAGAATCTGTAAACATGCATAAAAAATTGATGGGGGACTTAAATTCAATGTATATACCTTTATATATACATATCTATATATATTTATATATGTATGTATTCATGTTCATACAAATTCATACAAAACTGCCAACTTTTGTATACCCTACAATACCAAATGTGGAAGCCACATATTGGTTGTTGATGATATATAGGGTCCTTTTTAGGCGTTTCCTTTCTTTAACAAATTGTTGTGTGTGATCAATATTTTTCATTCGTTTGAAATACTTATTGAGGTCATTATGCATGAAATATAACCTCGTTCAAATGTCCGCCGCCGCTTCTCTGGGTGCAGTGAAATGGTCTGTTTTCCGTAATTGAGAAAACTCCACAAATAAAAGTCTAACACGGTCAAATTGCACGATTTCAGTAGTCAGTTTATTGCTCAAATTGCTCGTGTTGAGTCTAATGTGACATTTGTTGTGCGGTAAGTAGCGCCATCCTGTTGAAACCATATGTCTTTGATGTTCAAGTCATCATATTCAGGCCTAAACAAGTTGGATATCGGCGACCGGTAGTGCCCACCGTTGACATTCCACATCAAACAGTGATTTTTTTGGGTATCTGTTGGGCGCTCTTGGATCTCATTTGGATTGCTATCGTTTCAAAGTCAACAATTTTGTTTGTTCTCATACCCATTCATTCATACATGGGCCTTATCGCTGCCCCAGAATCCATTCAGCGAACAGACGTCATTGTTATAAGGTCGTCCATTCAAATCCTCGAACATTTACTTCTTTAATAGAAGATAATGCTGTTGTACGAATAATGCAGTTATAGTGAAAAAACGATTATTCAAATTATTCGTCATCACACTCAAATAAATTATTATTAAATACAGGATTATGTTGCAGAGTGCCTTAGGAATGAAGTTGACCGATTGTAACTTATTTTTACCTATTTTTTCAAAAGAATATTTCTATACATGAGTGCAAGTACTGAAACAAAGAAAACATAACAGAAGGTATAGTGGATACCAAAACACAATAAGTATGTTTACCGGTGGGAGCACACAATAATAGCAGAAATAATAAATATCTAAAAAATATGACTTAAACCAGCGACAGCAATAGACGGTAAAAAGTCTGTTAGTTGTAGTAGTGTAGCGGTTATTATTGGCCAAACTCAAATACAATTCACATTCGTTTTAATACCAAATGCGCACGAGTACGCTCAATATATAATTCAGTTGTTACGTGCTAACCAAACGTTCCGGGTGTTGTCACAATTTAAAGCTCTGCTACAAAAAAACAAATAGAAAAGTCATAGAAGAAAAATATGAATAAAATAAATAATAATTGAACATTAAAAAATATTTTCTAAAAATTAGTGAGTGATTGTGCACAAAATTGTAAACGGAATACATATGTACATATGCATATATAAAAAAATATAAAAATAATAATTTACGCTTGAAAGGATTTGAAATCTTTAATTCTAGATTATTTCTTTTAAAGTGAAACTTTTGAGTATAAAATACGTGTTCAAAACAAAGTTCTGTTTATAACGCCCTATTATTCATGTAAACTTTTCTAAATTTCAAATTGTCTTTTTAAATTTTAAAATTTAATTATTAAAATATATTGTTTGAACAAAATATTACTTAAATATCTTTGCAATAAATATCTTCATTTAAAGAACAAAATATAATAATAAATTTTTGACTGTTTACATGTTGTTATACCAACAAAAAGGAAAATTCTGAAAATTGTATATAATTTTTCTCAAATCGATAAAAGTTCAACCACCCTGTTCTCTTATGTGCATTAAATAAACTATAACATTTTGCATCTTTTTTTCATCTCTTCTCGTGTGTGTATGTGTGTCAGATATTTTCATCTCTTCTTACTGTTGAAAAAACTACCTTCGTCTACCCCATACTTAAACAGTTTTGATCCTTTTTACAGAAAATCTGCTGAACTTAACAGAAATTTTGAAATTTAATCAAAGAAATATTATATTACATATAAATTCAAATAAAAACATTAAGCAGCAACCTCTATTAATAGAAGGTAAGTTTCTATTAAAACTTATAACAAAATAAAGAAATAAAAAAAAGTTAATTACTTTACCAGTCTTCATTTAACAAAACTATCTATTCAGGTTTAGTTTTTGAGAATAATTATACACTAATGTGAAAAATTATAAGAACACCAATGTTACATAGAGATTTGCTAAGAAAATAGTGCACTTTGTAGTATATTTGAGGTCCTTATTCTGCTGGAACATCCATTATAGTGACATATATTCTCTGACATAGGCTAGAATAAAATTTCAAAGGATTTCAATATAATCCGTATACGACACAGTGGTCTAACACTGTGGTAGAAAAATAACTCCCAGTAACAACATGTTACTGCCACCATACTTTATAGCCTTAAGAGTGGACTGAGGATTCTACACTGTGCTTATTGGGCTCTTTACACTGTCAAGACTTGTCTTTGTCAATAAACACAGGGTGCTACACTTTTAACGCACTACACTTTTGAGAAGTCAGTTTCCTATTACGGTCTTGGACCACTGTATCGTATACAGGATATTTAAATAATAATTCAAGAAACTGCAATGAAATTTGTTTTTGTAATATATAAACTGAAAACAAGTGCAGTTACTTCTTTACTCAGCAATCTGCTCATTTTATATACTTTCTTATCAAATCTCTAGGTATCACATTGGTTTTCTTATGATTTTTTTACATCAGTGCATAGTTATCGCTGCTAAATTGATTTCATTAGTTTCGTTTGTTTATGATATGTATAGTTTGATAATTAAACAGCCTTATAATTACACTTCATCAATACATTCAGTTTTAACTATCTGCTAATGCTTCACATTTTTTTGGTAATAAAATTCTTTACTGCACAATATTAAGGAAGACGGCGAAAACACTCCTAATGTTATTTCTTCAACATGATTGCTAGTTTGTGGTAAACGGTTTGATGATTTTCATTTGTTTATAATTTATTGCTATTTTTGGTGTGGTACATTTTTATTTCTTTTTAATGTATATGTGTTTAAGATATACAATTTTACTAGTACATAAAGTATTGGGTCTTTCATTAAGCGTATCCTATTTTTGAATTTAAATAAAACAAGGTGTGCGAGAAAAATATAATCGAAAATTTTTATTCGTTTGAAGGACCTATTGATGTCATTATGTGTGGAATATAACATCGTTAAAATTTCCGCCACATTTTCCTTGGGTAGAACGTATTCTAAATGCCCAATTCTGTTTGACTCTAGCGCGTATATCAATCAGAATTTGACTGATGCGATGGGTTATGTTGGATTTTAGGACTGCTGTGGTTAGTGGCTTATTCGCATTCACCTGCGACTCGGTGGCCAATCCACATCGTCTTCAATTGAGATGACCATGCTGTCAAATCGCTCTTGCAAAATATTCAATGTAGCAGAAACCGTTGGTGTCCTGATATTCCAATTTAGGCCAAAATAATTTGGTTATCATCGACCTATAGTGATGAAGCAGTTCGGCAGTCTCTACTGGAAGACCCGATGCATACTTTTTCGAACGAATTTTGGTGATCTCATCATATTTTTTTTGTATTGTTTGCAAACTTTTAAAATTTGCGTCACTCACTAGCTCATTCGCTTGCTTACTACATCTGATTACTTTAAACTTTCGTGTAAAGTTTATTGTGCATGTAGAGTATTGTTTATACATAGTAGGGAAATGAACAACTCTTTTCAGTAAAACTTGTTTTTATGATATTTTGGAAGCTGAAGTTAAATTATAATTGTTTTATTTGTTTATAAGACCTTCCTTATTTTACATATTACTTAATAAAAGCATTATCTTTTTCTTTTTACTTTAAGTGAGCGAAATCAGTATTTTAAAATATTTGTAAATGAGCCATTTTCGTTTGCTTTTAATTAATAATAACGGAATCAATCAGCTATATTCGGTTATGTTAAAAATGTATATCTGACAACTATTTGTTGATAATGCAATTTGTTTAAAAATTAAAAAGGAAAATATTTTTTTTTTATCAAGAACGTGATGATTCTTATACAAATAAAAAAATTATTCTTTTGAAAATGTTTGGAACAAATAAAAATCTAAAATCTAAAAATCTTCTCTGGATCCCATACACTTTGAATTTCAACTGGAACATTTTCGAAAATTAGTATTCTGAAGCGTGGTGCATTTTTAATACTGGCGGACAGGAATCGAAGAACCAAATGCCACTCTTTACCTGTTGGTTCTTTTACATTACGAGGCTCAAAATACTAAAGTGATGTATTGGAAAAATAATGTATTTCTGGCACCGTATGTACCTTACAATTTTTGCTTAACTCTATTTTTGTTTGTAATAAACATCGGTACAATGTGTTTCAATAGTTTAATTTTTTACAGTGTTCTCAGTCAAATGATGAATCAAAGAAAACAATTTAATATTAGAAAAGAAAAACAGAAAAATTTTTCTAGATTCGCACATGTCGACCTTTTGTTAAAAATTAGTTTCTTTGTGACGTTTAGGAAACGTTGGCGTCATTGATTCATTATCGTTTAACTCTATCCAAGTACGGCAAGTTTTGTGTGCTATTATGTAGGAGTTCAAGACGACTCATATGACATTCAACACTTGCTGACACCTTTTAAGGTTTATAAATTGTTTGTTTAATTTTTTAATTATATTTTCTTTCACTTTTCTAAGCAGAGTATATCTTTAAAAATTAAACAATACGCCAACACTTCATTATTATTGTTTGTATTGTATATAAATATTTTATAATAAATTTTACAGTGTAGCTGAAAATAAAAGAAACAAAGCTTAATTTAAGAGCAAAAACTATTTATACACAATTTATCTTTGGGAGAATATTCTATAAAAAAAATTGTTCTTTTTGATATTACTATCTACATTATCTTTTTGAAAAACATTTCTTGGCAATTTTATTTACTCTCAGAGTTTTTGCCAGAGATCTGCTGAGAGGAGGTCGCGAGGAAATATTTTTTAATATTTCGTTTTAATGCCTGACCTAGATTTGAACCGTGGCCTCACGTCTAATAAGCCAACCCACTGCCTACTAGACTACGACGACATTACTTTTAGAAATATTAGTCAATACTACTCGGGGATTGTAGATTTACTTGATTTATCTTAAAAGCTTGCTGCGATTTCAAGGGACAAAATTATTGAGAAATGGTTAAAGTATTTAAACGAACTTTTAGAATATATGTATGTTTTGTATGCTGTCAGGATGAATTATATGAAAAGCTTATATTGTTTATTTCTAATAAGAAATAGTAGCATTTTTACATACTTCAGATTTCTATAATTTGTTGAACTTGTTTGGTTGCTAGAAATACATCAATTTATTGACTTTTAATAATTTGTTGTATTTATTTTACGCAACACAATATTTTTAATAATAAACATTTGAAAATATGTACATACATATGTATGTGCACGACAAATATGTTCTTTTTTTATATAATGTTGTCATTTATTTCTTTTCTAAATGTTTTTGCCGCTGTGAGTGTGTTGAGCATTGACATTGTTATTGTCCGTTGCTTTTTTAGTAGACGTTTTAACTTTGATCTTAATTAAGTATGGTTTCGAGGTAAATTTGTATATTCTCTAACCTGTTGTTTTGTATTATGTACTTATTTGTACAATAATAGTACATAATTTGTTTCTTGTTTGATGCTTCCTCATAAACCACCTCGTTTCTGTGTATTTCAACATAAAAAACATAATTATATTTATTTTTAATAATTAGAAAGTGTAACAAATGCTCGTTTAAATATTCATGCGTACTTTCTGTTTTAATCTTTTTATTCATTTCTCTTCTTTTTTTTTTTTGGAAGAAAATTTTTTAATAAAAATTTTATGCTTTTAATTTTTTTATTACTTTCTATTTTCTTTGCATTAAATCTTATTTTCACAATAATAACCTTTAATGTTTCAAAAATAGTCAAACAGTAACAAATAAATTGTGCTCCATTAGGTTAAAGAAAGAGGTCAGCGAACGCCGTATGATTTTTAATGGGACGAGACCGAATTGCATTTAGGGTATATACCGTGGACAAAAAAATATTTGTACACTTACCAAATCAAAATAAATTTTTGTACAAAAAATTATTCGAAAAGAAAGTTTATAGTTATTAATAACAAATTAAAGCTTGAAACTAACTTGTATTTTATTATAAATTAAAACATTTTTTATGGCCATGTATAAAGAAAATGATGTTAAAATATCAGTATCCATAGGCAAAAAACAAAACTTGTACTGAAAAGTAATTGTAATATAATTGTAATTACAAAAAGTTAACAATTATGTTGCCAAATATTGTTCTGTATGATGATCTTTAGCTTCTCTAGACAACTAGAGGTCTACTTGGGCAGATTTCCAGTTAGCTCTGCGAGCATAAATCTACTAGAGCGTTTTTCAATCTCTTCTTATCTATAATCTGTTTTTTTTTTCATATAAGTCCACGAATTTTTTAATATTATAACGACCCATTCTTCTTCTTCATTCTTCTTCTAAGGAGATTGAACGAAATTTATTTAAAAATATTAAAACAATCTGTTTGGTTTCTTCAATAAAGACAAGGTAGTCTATAATGTTAGCGCTTATTGAGCCCCTAACCATTGCATTTTCAAATCCGTGTAATGTTGCGTTTTTTAAGTCTTTTTCTGTCTTTCTCCATAAGGACTTTCAATTTATATATTTTTATTTTATTTAATGTAAGCGGTAGTGATGGTTGTTTGGTATTTATGCCTTTTCTCATTCGTAAATAACGGCCCAGGTGCCTTTAATTCCGTCTACAAAATGCTCTATACCCGGTTTAGTTTTTCTTTGCTTCCTATGAAAACCATTCCCGTGGAATATCTAGACTTCATTGCATAGTATTTAGATGCATGTTCAACTACTTCCTATTTATTTTTGACCTAAAAGTAAGAATAAATTGTTATGTTTATCGAATTTTTCATGAAAATTATTAAATTTATTATTAAATACTTACATCTTTTAGCACAACTCTCTTGGAATCTTATAAGGAAAATGTTCCCAAAAATTTGTCATCACATTTTCCCTTTAAATCCTATTTCTTGTAACAATTTGTTTCCTTTTCAATTTCGGAGTTCATTTAGAATAACGGGAAAAAGATCGCCGTGAGATTTTATTCAGAATAGGAGAGTTGGGAATAGGGAAAAAATTCACCGATAATTATTATTTATAATTGGGATGATAATATTTTTTTTCTTTTCTTCTACTATAAAATAAAATTTCTTTGCAATTAAATCTTGTGTGTGTTAGTTTCGATTAATAATTTTTTGTAATGACCCGCTCTCATTGTTATTAATATTTTTTTACTAATGTTAAAAATGAGATTAAAAAAATTTTACTACTGAAAATCCTCAAATTATTAAAACTTCTCACTTAAAAAGAGTTTTTCAAATGAGAGAGCATACTTACATTACGAATTTTCTAGTTGTCTGAGCAAATTTGAATTGTAGAGAAGCAAAAATATGTTAAATAAAAATATCAGCTCTTTTAATGTTAAATTTTTTTTTAATTATTTATTACAAAACTTAATTATAACTTTACACAATTGATAAAAAAAGCTACGTCACTATTTGTATGAATTTTAATATAAATTAAATCTAATAATTTCTATGTACATTTGTAATCATAATATGACTAATTACGTTCACTCTAAATAACATAAATATAAATACTTTATAAAGAATTTGCTAAAGCAATGTTTGCAGCGTTTTTGAATGCAATTTTGTTTGCTCGTTATTACTCGTAATTAATGTATCAATTGTTCAAAATCCGTTATATAATACTGGGCACGCTTTTGAACTTCGGGACGCAATACATTGCCACCGAAACCAATGAAATAGTTGGCTGGTGGAACAGCTTCAAGATCGGTAGCTCCGTCACCTACCATTGTTATCACAGTGTCAGCTTCGTACTGTTGACGTATGCGAGAAATGGCCTCTGCTTTACCGCCAGATTTGGAAGTGGGTTGGGCTTTATCAAAAGCAGCGTAATCACCTTTATAGTCAAAGAACAATTTATTCGCATACAAGTGTGAAAGTGGTATGCCCAGTTCGTTGGCTACCGGCTCTATTAGGCAATCAAAACCTCCCGATATGAGATAAACTTGCTTGTTTTCAGCCTTGAGTTGTTCAATGAAACGCTTGACATTGCGTGTTAAAGTACTGGGTCGCAATTTAACAAAGTCATGAATCTGTTGTTGAGTTGGTCTTATGATATCAAGACGTATTTGGAGAGCATCTTGAAATGTCATAGAACCGCCCATAGCCTCTTTAGTAACTCTGGCCACCTCTAAACCTTTTCCACAAAAGTCAGCCAATTCATCGATACCCTCTTCTTGAATAACTGTAGAGTCTACATCAAAGCACACAATGTGCGATTGCTTGATGATCTTGGCAGCCAGTTCGGGATTTTTATTTTTACTTTGTTGTGATGCGTCCATAGTATGAAGATTACTGATATTGGCTACAGCATGGCAAGTAGCGGCACCATTCATAACTGTTGACGTACAACCATTTGTAGCTGCTGTGTGTCCAAGACTTAAACCGATTGTAGAATTCATTATGAAGATAAATCTCTTTATTTTTATTTATTAAGTGATTCGTGAGCAAAAAATATTATTTTTGTTACTTATTATTATTAATAAAGATAAAGAACGTTTTTCTTTTATCTGCTGGTGATAAAATTAGATAACACAAGTAGGTCCTCTTCAACAATTTAAGTTTATTAAACAAAAAAATTACTTTTTACTTAATTTCCTCTGATCACTTTCACAATTTGTTCAGAATATTTTTTATTTGTACTATTGCTATATGTTTTTGTACTTTTATTTTCAATAATAGTATATTTCTTAAGAAAATTTTTATTTTCTTTGTCTCAATTTTAAGAAACGAAGATCTTCTCTGCGGGACTGATGTTTTGTAACTGATTTTATTTTACTGTAAATATTGTATAGGAAAATTCTTTTATATAGCCAGTCTGTTTTTTTCCAATATGTTGTGTGTGTATTTATTTTTTTCAATAATAATAATAAAAGCAAAAACACAATTCAAAACAACAAACAATAACAAAGTTTGTAGAAAATACGCTCACATAATTCGAAGCGTGCACTACCCCGTCACTGTCGTCCGATTTACCAGCCTGTTGATCGCGCGTAGTAACACAACAATAATATGTATTTGTTTTCAATAAACTATATATAATATGTATGTACAATAAGCAACTCACTCGTTCATGGGTAGCAATGTTATCAACTTGTATAATTTTATTGTGATTTAAACAAACCGTTTACTTTAATATAATGTATAAAAATATTATTGTAAAAAGAAATAAGAAAATGAGTTAACAGACTTAGCTATAATTAGCTGTTCTGATACAACGAAAAGTCGGTTAACGCATAACGAATTATTTTAAGACTTTTGAGTGGCTATTTGTTCTTATTGAACTTAAACCCTGAATGCACTTGGTTGTAAATAGAAATTCTTTTGGGAAAAATGGGGAAATTATAGGAAATGCTATTTGTTGTTTTAAATATATTTGGTTGATGTGAATTAGTTGACTTACTAATATTATTGTTCTGTCGTAGCCTCTATTGGGTTGGTGGACTTATATTAATAGTATTATTATATAGCAGTTAACATTACTGACGATTAGATTGTGTATTATATATCACAGTATGTTATGATATACTAGATTATATAAATTTTCAATGCAATTTGATAAACTTAAAATTATACTGCAATTATTAGCCAAAAAAGTTTATATATGTACATATGTATGTGTATATATTTATATATGTAATATTATATACCCATATTATATTAAATTCCTTACTTTAAATTCGTAATGAAAATCAAAAATGAAATCAAATTTTAATGATTGGCATCACTTTTTTAAAGTGACTTGACGACTCGTCTGTCTTTATTATTGTAGATCGTCGAAGAGTAATTTTTGTATATATTGTTATCATGCTCATTTATTGCTGAAAATATCAAACTATTGTATAATTTTTTTATGGCAGACAAAACAATATGGACTTACGAGTGTACATATTAGGCACATACATATTTACTATTTATTGATTTCTCTAAAATTCAATAACTATTTTACTGGACTCGAAAAAGGCTTGCCGTTTGTGGATATTTACATTTTTAATACATTTTTATTCATAATATTCGATACTTTTTATATTTTAAGTATGTCAGACATTAGGTTTTTAAAATCCCCTTTATTTTAGCTCTGATTCATTATAGTATGTTCATACGTATGTAGTATGTGTGTGCAATATCGTACGATTTGTGCAAGTTGTTTTCGTCTGAGAACATTAATTTTTCGATCTTTTGGTAAATTATAATCTTATTTTGGTATTTCTTAGTAATTATCATACAATTTTAAATGTATTGTATGTACATATTTACATTTTATAGTAATTTTAACTGGCACGTGTATGGCATATGTATGAAAGAAACATATACACAAATATTTCTCTTTGTGTAACCCTGACAACAGATCAATTTACTTGTTTTTTTTCTTGCTTTTGTTTTTGCAAAATTACAATGTTTATTAAATATACAAAAATATCTCTTGTTTTTCCTTTGTTACAACATTGATATTTTTCAGTTTTGTAAAAATTTTAATACAGTACAAAAAAGAAATTGCAACATAATATGATCACGTTTTTATACTAAAATTAGTCATTTTTCAATGTAAAAGGGTAATACATTAGTTGATTTTGTTTTTTAATTTTGTTATCGTTAAAATATGTCACATGTTCACGATTCTTTTAGATGTCTGTCATTATAAATTTTATTATTCACATAGAAATTTGCTAAATTCTATTTATGAGTTATTTTCTTATTTTTCCATTCATTAAGCGTGGAAAAGAATACTGATAATACTGGTTATTACCGGTTCGTAATGGCATGTGAGGGCAATTTCTTGACCGATTAAGTGTAGACTTGGCGCATTACTTAATCCACATAATCGAATGTGAGAGAATAAATATGTATGGTTAATTTATGTTAGGTACTTCAAATTTGATTAAATTAAGAAATATTATACATATGTATATGTATGTATGTATGTATATACGTACCTACTTATATAAGTACGATAGCAATTATAGCATTATAAAAACGTAGGGTGTTTCAATCAGGAAAGAGAAAACACCCTATACATTAACATTTTCTTCAATAAAAATTAAAATACATAGTAGTTGGGTGAGAGATCTAATTCAATAAGAATTCATGCGTAATTTTATTAATTCGCTTCCATAATCATTCGATCTGCTCGAAAATGTTGTCTTGTAACTGTTTAGATTGCAGAATTATAGTAAAATCGTACTATTTCCAATTTGATCGCAAAAAGTATTTGTTATGACTAACAGGTAGTAACCTGAACTGCTGCTCCACTTCTAAACTCTGAAGCAAATAATCGGTCGCAAGCAGCCAGCTTTCGTCAATGCTCTTTCATTGTTGCTTTCCACCAGGACAAAGTCAAGAATTTTCCTTTAACTGTCCATGTCTGCTTTTCACACCAAATTCAGCAGTTTTGTTTTTTTCTTGACTTACCCATTGGGCCAGAAAAAGTAAAACAGTAACCTTATTTAGTATTTTTGGCTTTGTGTCATGACACGAATCTTATTTTATAATAAAAAAATCAAATAGCAAAATAATATCTTATTATTATTTAACATTATCAATGCTTGAGTAAATAGTTCCAATTAACATTTATTATGTGGATTTTATTCAGTATATGATAAAGATTCTTAGCTTGTCCCACGTATTCCAAAAACATTAACTTCAGTTCTCTACTTTTGTACAACCCTTTCGTTTTGGTTTATTTACTGTATATGTTATTAACACGCAATTTTGTTCTTGTTTTTTAATTCATGACTTGTTCACGTGTGTATTGTTCCGCATTATGAAAGCGTTTATAAAAGAAGTCTGGGAGACTGTCGATGTCAACAAACGCAATAAACAATATTGCTAGGCACTGAAAATAATTTTATGGGTGTGTTTTTATGTTGCTGACCAACTGCTTAAAGTGGAAAATACCCGATTATTTGTTTAAAACAATTAAAAATACAAACGATAAAAACTTTATTCAAAATGAGCTGTTACTTTATTGCTATATCACTTAAATAATTTATTTGCAGGTCCATATATATATATATATATATATATAAATCCTTTACGAAGTTTGACATCATTGATGTACAAAGTAGATTTTTAGCACTTCAATAGATGAGCGATAATACGTAATAAAATATGACTTGAAAAGTTAAGAAGCCATGAATTTTATCCAATGGCCCAAATTATGGTGCCGACAACATTTACAGGTTTAAACAATATTCTGGAAACTTTTGCCAGTGATGGTTCTATGCTAAATTCGTTTCTGACACTTAGTGTTGAAGATTTGATTATTTGGGGGAAAAGACGATTGCACATTATCTTTTAAACTAGAAGTTATTGCTTCGGACGAAAAGAAAAAACCGCTGAGTTGGGCCTCTACGATTAAAAAAAATCACGTGTTGCTGTTTTTATTTATTTTCTCTACTACACAAGCCCCCATTTGACCGTCAATTAACTGTTACAAAAACAAGTTTAAACTATTACAATAAAACAAGTCGTAAACACTCATCGATACAATAAACAGAGTACGACAATACCTTTGTTTAATATGTACAACATTTATAAAAAAATAATCTCTACATCAACATGATATATGTAAACGTAAACAATATTATATCATACGATGCGTTTAAATATAAACAATTCCAATGCAATTCAGTTGTTTATCTGGAAGTATTGCACCGAAAGAAATATGATCGTAAATATGCAATATGAACTCATTCTTCAAAAGTAAACAAATCGACTGAAACTTTAAACCTTGTGGAAAAAGTTATAATTAATTAAGAACTTTCGTACATATATGCATGTATTTATGAGTTTTCGTGTTTTTTTTTTTATTTATTTTTAAACCTATATTTTTCCAAATACTTACTCGGATTATAGTAGTAAATAGCAAAATAAACTTTTAGCATAACATAAGTTTGTTCGTTCAAAGTTCTAGTCAGTTAGGCAATAATTGTTTAATCGCATAAGTAATGTTTTTGGTTAAATATTTACTAAATATAAACGTATAGTGAACTCAATTTTTGGTTGCGCCAAATTTTAAAAACTAGGTCTTATACAGCCTCACTAAAATAAATTTCTTTGCTCTGTAATCGTTTTTTATCTGCAAAAAGAAAGTTAAATGTAATAAAAGAATGTACATATCTTCCGGGTTTTGTATAGTCTGTCTTGATCGAATTAATTTTTTAGCTTATTTATTTATACATATTTATATTAATAGTATTTTTGTTAATAAAAATACATATATAAAGAAATTATTTAAAAAACCCCCGAGATTTGCAGTTTACAGTTGTGAAAATCCCAGAAATTCAGATGTTTTTCGTTACGAATTCCAATTCCATTTGTAAAACGAATGCAATTTTTTTTGCATTACACCATTATGTACATATTTGAAAAGAGAGGGGAGGAAGTTCCCTACAACTCAATAGCATAAAAATATATTTGTTTTGAAAGTGAATTATATAGTAAGAGTTTACAGTCTAGTCCCAAGTGTCAGTTTATGTCAACTTAATTGGTGCTAATTTTTAAGTCGGGGGTTTAGACAGACGATTGCTGTCACACTCCCTCGTGCCCACTACTTTCTAAAGAATGAAGCGTTTTTTATATTCCGGTAGTTCTATGACTCACATTATGCATTACATAAGCTTAATTTTGTCTTGAGAGGGTCTATGAAGCTGTAAGTCTCTTCGAGGTCTTTTTTACTGAAACCAACCTTTCGACATCTAGAGAAAAAATTCTATTACAACCAATCTGAGGCTGGATAGAAGTTTTAAGATAAGCAGTCTGTTTGAGATTTTCGTCAAAGTCGAATATAGAGGCCCATATTTCCTATAGTATGATCGATCGCTTTATTTATTTTTTTTAATTTGCGTTTCTAGAAATTTGTAGCAACTTCGATATTGATCTTCTGTAATAGGAAATCTAGAAGCCGAATAAAACGAGAGATATATTGCCCTACATTTTGAAAAAATTGAAAAAATTTTAAAGCAAACAAGATCAAAAAAATTAATGCAAAAGTCAAGCAATTTTCACAACGTCAAAACATTTGCTTGATACTATACTATATGAATGCATCACTTAATCAATTCAGTGCACTTGCAATTATCACGAAAAGTCTGACACAGATTGGAATAAAATTTTGAAATTCATTTGCTTTTTATTTACAAATCATACGAACTAGCCGTGCCAATATTATATGAATATAGAATTAATTTTTATATAAAAATGATAATCGAATCTTTCTTTCTTGCATCATATTTCTTCAACTGAGAGTAAGAATGAATTGTCAATATTGTGACATTTAAATAAGCGCTAAATCGTTAAGGGACTCAGACGATTTTATTTGCCAGGAAGATGGCTTCACATACAAATAAATATAAGTTTTTTTATAAAAAAAATAAAATGTTTTTGTTTTCACTTCATGGGGGGTTTAGATCGTTTGCAAAACGTCAGCAAGAGTATTGTAAAATATCTATGTATGTGTGTATACGTTAAATGAAATACAAAAATATGTTATCAATTTACAAAGTTGACGGCTACGATGATGATGTGCATATTACAAACAAAATCCGAAAAGTACATATTATATGTACATATACAATATATTTTTTAATCACAATCCCATATGTAATTGAAATCTTATTGTTTTCATTTTATTGTTTTAAAAACAAGCTATTAATAAAAAAATAATCGTTAATGCGAATATTAATTCACTTTTTTAAGATTTTTTGATTTTGATTTCATGATTTTCTATTTGCATTTAAAAATTACCAATCTATCCAAAATTTTCATTATTTATACTTTTTAATCATGTTTATTAATACTCATGTACGTGCTGTTTTAGAGATTTAAAGTTAAATGAGATCGAATTGTTATCCTTAAATGTTCAAGTATTGATGCTTGGGCCTCAATGAAATTCATTCCAAATTCTTGTACCAATTAAATGTAAATTATACACACACACTTGACAAAAACCAAAACATAAAATATAAATCTGTTAAAAGAATAAAACGTTTAAAAATAAAAACGAAACTTTAAAGAACCTTTATAACGAAATGTTTTATTTTGTGATAATTGCTTGTTATCGATTTCACTAAACAATGTTAATAATTTAACTTTCATTTAGTTAAACGCTTAATTGGTGTTATAAGAACTTTATTTTTTTCTTTATTTTCCTAAACGCGATATTTAATAGACTCTCTTAGCCGTATACATAGTTGTTTATCAAGGTTATCGTTTTGTTCTTACGCCATACATTCTACACTTAAAATTGGCCTTACAGTGATAAAAATAATTATCGAAACAAAATGAATATTCTACAGCTTAATTTTGCAAAAAGGGCATCATTAGTTTTCTTGTTAATTTATTTCTCAAGTAAATGCGTAGGTTTCATAAACTTTCTATTGGTGTACACATAATTATATCATACAGTGTTTATAAAATCATAGGTGTTATTATAAATACAAGTCTGCAAAACCTTGTTAATCAATAGTTTTCGGTGAGTTTTCAACAAATTTCACAGGTGCTTCCTTGCATCAGTAAACACGCTCGTGTGAGAAATTTTCAAACTGTTTTCATTTTTGCTATAGTTCTTTAGCAATTAACTTATAATATAGATTAAAAAAAATACGTACAAGGCAAAGGCATTAAATTTCTTCTATGCAAAAAAAGGACCTTCAATTATAAAACCATAAATGTTTAATTTTTAAATGCCATTAAGGAAAATAAAGTAAAACAAACAATCTGGCATTGCTTTATATTCTCTTTTACATATTTTTAATTAATAATAAGCTATCCAGTTCATCACGTCTATCAATCATAAAATTTATATTTAAAAAAAAAAGTTTTAACATTTTACAACTGAAGACAATAATGTAAAAACGCTCTGTTCTTCTGACCAGTGTTTCTTTTTTTCTCTACAGGTACCACAGATACAGGATGAATAACTAAAATTCACAATATTCTTTGAATTAGAAACTTAACATAAACACAGACGAATTGAGCTGAAAATAACACAGCTATTGGGGAAAATATTGAAAAAATAAAAATTTTACAATTAGGTGACATAGGCAATGAATACACATAAAACTAATTAATTTTATTAAAGAATAAACTAAAACAACAAACACAATTGTCGTATTTAGGGATAAAAAATATATCGTGTTAGTCTTGTGGGCTCATTATCATATGGTAATGTCATAGCACCATTATTCCACAGCTCGAAATACACAAATATCACGTTGAAAACTTTAGTCCAATTATTAGTGTTGACCTTATGCAAAAGGAATGGAAACTTCCATGTTTCTACTCTGATTTGTATTAAAAAAGAAGTTTTGAAATCTGGTACATATTTTATTTAATGTAATGTAAAACAAATTTGTTCCTTTCAAATTTCAATCGCAAAATAACTGTCTTTACATATTAAATAAATTACTGTCAAAGCCAAAGTTCATAAGTGACAGCCAGTCTTATTTTAAATAAAAGTCTAGAAATTTAATTTAAAACGTTTACGTTTATCATATTCATTGTTCCGTTTTACAGTCTAATTTCAGCAAGTTCAATGTCCTTTTGATTAATGGTACATTTCTATATCGTCAAATTATAAATATAATTTTTATAGACGTTTTACGTGCATGACTTTCACAATCACATCAAGAACCACCTCATCATATTCCCCAAACTATACAACCCCAAATTCCAATTAAATGAAAGAAATGAAAATTGCTGGCAACTAATGGCAGCATTTAAATGTAAAATTGTATGTGAGTAGGTCACGTCAATCATTTCCCCCCAGTATATGCCTATCAGAGAATGCCCATAATATTGTGCTAAAAATGATTTGAATATAATTATAGTGGGATCTGAGTCAATCCACTCCTTCCTACTGCCTTTTACAAGAGTGCCTTTAATGCATCGTTTATTTGTAGTTGTTAAATTCATGGGTAATGCAAAGCAACGGTAGTGAATTTCCTTCCCAATGTTAATCGTCATGCATAAATGATATTTAAATGTATGCATATTTACCTGAATTATAAAATTGCAATTTATTGTATGTGATATTTTATTTTTCTTAAGCACAATTATGTAATTTTATGTGAGGGTACATTTTTCACAATATTTTCTTTTTTATTTTTAAATATATAAGCATATGTTTTTTTGTTCAAACGTTTATTGTTTATAACATATATTATTCTTTTTATTTATTGCAGCTTATTTATTAGAAAAAGTACTTAAGAAATCATGGTGGAATTTCGTTTTGATCTGACTCCTCTCTTTACCCAACCGATTGTTAAGGTTACATCGAATTTATTGCCGCATACTTTTCGTGGAGATCGACGACAATGTTTGTGAGTACTTTTAATATATTATTAGATCTGATATTTGTGGATTTTGCTCTTAAAGTTTAGATGATCATTTCTTTATACATTGCAGAGATGCAACGTCCAAAATGTCGGAGATTATTGACCGTTTAGGTCAGCTATCGGCCAGTGCTCAGAAACTGAATAAACCGGTTACAACCGCACAACGTTTACGAATGTCCGAAAATCAAACGATCTACCTTATGGCAGATGTTAATGCAGGAAAAAAGTAAGTAATAAACTATTATTATTCTTCCCTTATTCCAGTTTATTTTTGATTGGGTTGGTTTTAAGGCTGCAGAAATGTAGTTCAATGGTGTTTTATCACATATTCTGTAAGGAACAGTTCTTAAGGCATTGACTGTTTCATATTTAGATTTGATATTTTAACTTCGAGTATAGATTATGTGGAAAACTATGTTGGGTTTAATAATTCTCGGGAATATGGTGTTCATTAATGGGAAGAAATAAAACTACCGGTTAGTTGTGCTAATATTACTTTACGCCACTTGCTTTAATTTTGCAGAGCGATTAAATACTCTAAATTGTTATATTGTACTTCTATTTATTTTCTAGAAATTCAGGTTTATTTCACGTTACAAACATGCACATTAAAAGTTTTTTGCTACTTGAGCTGCAAATTGTCATGAATAGGGTCAAGAACTTCACACATTATAGAATTATTGGCATAGTTACCGTTTTTGTATGTCGATCAAGGTGTTTTTTGGATGCCACAAATGTCAAGTAAAGTTAAGTCGTCCGATATATGTATATACATATACATTTATTCCTTAATGTCAGTTAACCACTAATGGTTGAAAGCGATTTTAAATAATAAAGCAATCTTATGTTTCAATTCCAAAGTGTAACTAAAACGATATGCATCTGCGAGCTTGTAAGTAATATAGTAACAGTCACATACATAACATAATTGGTCATTACAACACTCACGTATAAAATTAACGCACACAACATGAGTGGTGTGAGAAGCTAGGCCGTAATCCTGACTGAAGGGTTGTAATGGCCAATTATGTATGTATGTATGTAACCCTTCAGTGAGGATTACGACCTAGTTTCTCACACCACTTTTGTTGTGTGTGTTAATTTTTATACTTGAGTGATGGGACCTACAGTTTAAAGTCGACTCCGAATGACAGATTTTTGAGAAACTTTTTCATGTCAATTTTATTTACTCTCATAGTTTTTGCCAGAAATCTGCTGAGAGAATGTCGCCGAAGAAATTCTTTTTGTATTTTTGTTTTGATGTCTGGCCTGGAGCTCGAACCCTGGCTTTACGTCTAATAAGCCAACTACCTACTAGACTACGGCGACCTCAATAGTAACAGTCAACATTGATGTTTTACGGATATTACATTTTAAACTTTTATAATATACACATTTGTATAATAACTTTAAGAGGTTATTCGAGGCTGTTTTTATTTATAAATTGGTTTTTTCTTTTTTATGTAAAAGTTATTAAGTTTTTTCCACAATTACTTTCTCTATTTAATGTGTTCATAAAAAATTGAAATTGATTATTTTCTTGAGGGCTAAGCACAACATATTCGAAAAACTTTATTAAGCCCAATTATCCCTAACCATAGACATTAGCTAAAAATTGTCTACGTTTTAATTTTTATATTTTTCTTTGTACATTCAGTGGCTGTGTCATAGGCTTACTTAAGGTTGGTGCCAAAGACTTATATCTATTCGATGAAACAGGACAGACACGGAAAGTGGAGAATGCACCGTCTATTTTAGATTTCTATATACATGAATCACGTCAAAGAGCTGGTTTGGGAAAAGATCTCTTCGAAACAATGTTGGCTGATGAAAATTGGACACCTATCAAATGTTCCGTAGACAGACCATCAGAAAAACTTTTGGGCTTCTTAAAGAAACATTATGGCTTAGTTAAAACAATACCGCAAGCTAATAATTTTGTACTCTATGAGGGTTTCTTTGAAAATGATATCAAACAACAACAACAAACAAATGGTGGCATGCATATAACAAATAGGTAAGTATTTCTTTACTTGACTTACATTTCGTGTTAAGGAAATAATAAAAAGAAAAACCTCTCATATATACTGTGTAAAATTCTCGTTCTATGCGTCATTTTGCCGTTTTAGTTATTTCTTAATATATATAAGGAAATTTTAATATTAATTCTCATTATAACAAAAAGAAAAAGTAACGAATTGGGGGCAAGAAAACCAACTTGACGTGTTTTAAGCATATTGGTTTTAAAAGCGTCATTTCATGTCAAGTGTTACTACTTTTTCCTATAATAGTGATACTATTATTTAGTATTCAGAGTATACAAGTTTGGGTGTAATGAAAACTAACAAACTAACACTTAAACTTTTTAACACGTTTATATTTATGCCTCAATTCATTTAACATCCCCTGAAACTAATTTATATACATTATGTTTGTTTAGCAGTGATTTATGCATTGCAAAAAAACAAAATGGGTAATAAATTGAATGTGAAAAAATATCATAAGTTTTGCGAAGAAATAGATTAACCGAGATTTTTGCAAAAAAAAAAACAAATTTAAATTTTTAACTTGGAAATAAGAAAGTTTTTTTTCCAATTTAATTTCCTTTTTTATAATTAATATTTTTAAACTTAAATACATTTTTATATCTAGTGTAGTTTACACTTCAGACCAAACCGAACAGAATTAAACCACTGTAAATAATGTCTTAAAAATATGTGCTGCAAAATGTAATTTATTTTGAAACGGAAACATTTTAAGACGGCTGATGAAAGTAAATACCATGCATCATAACACGCAATTGTGAAATTAAATCTTGTAAATTAGGTCTTGTAATTCTAAACCATTGATTAATAATTTTAAATAACAACTGATTTTTATATTTTATTTATATTTTTAAACTAATTAAAGTTTGACGAAATATTAAAATTTTCATTTTATCATTTTATATTTTTCATATGTGTAACATCTACTACCAACCATTATTATATAAAAAACATATGTTATTAAAACCCTCTACAACTACATCAACTACCACTAACCTTCAATTGATATGCATAAAAAACAATATTAAAGTCCTAACACTCAACTTTTTGGTGCTACTTATTTGGGTGAAGAAAATCATAAAAAACGCTCACAACGTCAATTAGAGGCTCCAACTTTAGCTACACAGATAACACAAATATCACCGGTTGGCCGTTATGGTGCTAGAAGACCAACTTGCAGTATGGCAGAGGTATTTATTAATATATTTTTGATTATTTATAGTTTATATGTATTTTATGGCTGTATATAAAGTATCATTCACACAAAATCAATATACATTCAAAATTGTTGTTATTTTACTCTTTAAAAAAAAATAACGCGCTATTTCTAACACTATCACCGATCATTAAAACAATTTTTAACCCATTAAATCATCCATCCTATAAGATATCTGGAAAATTATTGTGGCTTTCAATATTGAAAAGTTTGCTATACACAGAACTATTGTTAAATAATTGATTAATTCATAGAGTTACATATATAACTTTTTTATAACTTAAACCATTATTTTTTGTTTTGAATGGCCTCTTTAAATATTTGAATGAACGAGGTTTTATTTGAAAGAATATTTTGGTCGGTGACTTGCATATTTTAGGTCAATAACTTGCATTTTATACACAGAGTACTTTTTTGTTGCTCATTGAAGAAACCAATTAGCTTCGTCGCCTATATCCCCGGTCCCAAGTAAAACTCGATCGTAAGGAAAACTGTTTTGGAATCCTTGATAGAATGGCTGTCAAGCCCATTAGGTCCATGTTGCCCACAAGCCCATTATTTATTCGATTTTGGCCAATTAATATAGAGCAATTATTTTTTGCTCATTTGAAGAAAACAATTGGTCCGTTGGGTTACCCGACCGTAATGAAAACTTTTGGAATCCTTGGTTCAATACCTAACCTAACGAATTCTATCCGATTTATGGTAAAAATACTTGACTTTTCAACTTTATTATCTCCAATAAGCAAATTGTTATTTTTATATTTTCATTTACTTCATTTCATTTAAAAATACTCGGAATTTCCTGACAAAGAAGCTGTCTTAAAGACAGATCTATAGCTGTGACCGTGTTTACAGCTGCTACGTATACATAGTCTACAACACTGAGTCTACAAACCTCAAAAGTGTTCGACAAAAGTGATTTTTTTGTGTTATTCTAAGCGTATCCGTAAAAAAAGAGTGGGCTATTCTTGACATTTTTTCCAAATTGATTTGTCGATAAGAAATTTTACACGTTGAAAAGATTAGCTTCAGTTCAAATGTATCGAAAAAATACTGCCCGATAAAAAAGATTGTATAAAATTATTCATGAGTACTGCATTCGTTTACGTAATTATTTTTAGAAAAGTGAGTTTTGTATTTATTTTCAAGATTTAACTTTCAATATTTGACTTTAAAACGTTACAAAAGTAGTCAAGTGAACCCTTCAATTTTCTTCATATATTTTAAACAAATATTAAAAAAGACGTGTCATTACTTTATAATCATTTACAATGGAAGCTAAACGTAGTAATTTGCAAACTACTGCACAATATAACAGTGCTGGTCATCGTATTAATCCCGGTTTATCAAAAACTCAAGTTGTGGTGGGTATATTGAAATTAAAAAAAAATCATTTTTTTTTTATATTTTGAACAAGAAAAAATAAACGAATTTATTTTATCTTGATGTGATTCATGTAGAAAAACCCGAGTGGAGTCAGTTTGACTCCTAGTCAAGCTGCCGAGCAGGCTAAATTAAATGTAAGTAATTTGACTTAATTACTGAAGGAACACACAATTCATAATAATATTTATTTTTCTTAAAGGGGCTTAAGCATCCCTTAGATGCTTTAAGTAAATTACCTACAAGACAGCAAACTATAGAACGAAGATCGGTAATGTCAACTTTTCAATTTTAAATATATTTGCTAAATGCTATAAATTTTGTTTTAGGGTCTGCAAGATGTAGACGAAGAATACTTGAAGCAAAACATATTTAGGAAATCGCTTTATCCACGTAATTCGGTATAAATATTATTTTATTAAATCACATTTAAGGATTTAAATAATTAGTATTACTTCATAAAAATAGGGCCGTAATGAGGCAAATGCAGCACAAAATCAAATATTGAATCCACCAGCTGCAGGGCAACCTTCAATTGTAAGTGAAAATATAAAATATTCGGCAGGGTTATTATGCATTTCGATTTGAAAGAAAAAACATTTTCTTTCGAAACGAATTACATGATAGCCGCACAAGTATGTGACGGAAATCGAATAGTTTAAAAAATAAACCGTATCGATTTGTATCACACACCAAATTATTTTCTAAGTTTTATGAACTAAACTGAGAATAATATATGGGTTGTGAGCCTTTGCTTGTAAATTATACTCACAAATGTTTGCTTTAGCCTCCTTCGCAAGTCATGCAGCAAAATCCACCAAACCCAACAGCAAATCAGTCCTACGTCCAAGCTCAACAACAAAATCCACATTACGTCCAAGCTCCACAACAGAATCAGCCTCATGTGCAAGCCCAACAACAAAATCCACATTATGTCCAAGCTCCACAACAGAATCAATCGCATGCCCAAGCCCAACAACAAAATCAGTTTCAACAATCTTCAGCTAATTTAAATCCCGCACAAATGCAAATGCAAATGCAAATGCAAATGCAACCACCGGTTCAAGCTCCACCTGGAGCAGGAAACGTTCAAGGTCAGCAAAATATGGGCCAAGCGAAAAATCAAATGAATCATGTAAATAGTTTAGCTTTTTATTTGCATTTTTATAAAGAAATTTGTTTGTTAATGTAATGATACATAAACTAGGCTCCTGTTTCGGCGCAACAAGATTTTCAAAAGCAAATCAATCCAGAACATTCAATGAATATGAATGGACATAGAGCTCCACAGTCTGGTCAGCCAACAACAATGAACCCAAATCATAACGCCGCCGCTTCTCCTCCTCCAGAACCAGATATGTGCACTACTTGTCCCAATTGTCAGACGACAATCTATTTAGTACGTGGTGGTGCTGAAATGAACAACGACATGCATCAACCAGTGGCTAACAATTTAGGACAGCAAATGATGTCTGAGAATATAAATGTGGGAGCTGTTTGAAAAATTTTTGTTAGTAAAATTGAATTGTTTATTGAACAAAATTTTGTCGAAATTTTTGTGATGTTTATATTTCTTAAATATATTACTCGAACATAATCAAAACTGGGTTTCTTTATTTAAGATTTATTATTAATATTTGTTTTTTCCCTTAAACAGAGAAAACGAAGGCAAATAATACTCTTAAATGTTGTTTTTTTTTTATCAATTTTATGTTTATTTTTTATAGTTCTTAATTCTTCCAACATACAAAAGAAAACGATTTGGCTTTAAGCCAAGATGTGTTTTTTTTCTACAACAATTTTAATAGTTCAACCACTTTCACTATTATTTAGACTTTTTATTGTAGAAGTAAGCGTGTCACATAACGATTTGCTATCTGAACTGTATATATAAATATGTATATATGTACATATCTCTAACAAATGTATCAGCAGTCAGCCGCCCAATAAACCAACCACTTGACAAAGCGAGCTTGCCTTTTGTTTTTAACCACCACCAAAGACCAATAGCCACCATAAATGTATGTGTATCCATGTGCATAAGCTCAACAGGAAGTTTCATTGTATATTTGTTTAGTTTCCTTTTCCTTTGTTGATGTTCTTATTTTTTTTTTCGGAATTATTGGCATGTGTTGAAAGGTAAAGAAATGTAGATTGCAACATACAATGTGGTTTTGTTTTAGGCAACATTTAAAATACCTTAGGAAAAACATTTTGTAACAAATATTTATAACAACAAAAAGTTTTAAACATTTTGTTAATTTCGCTTGTTGCTTTGTATTTATTAATTTGTTTTAATTCAACAAAATATTGAAATATACTTTGATTTCAATTACAATCTTTACATCCGTATTATTTATGCTAAATTCGACGGAAAAAATGTTATTTGCTTATGAACTTTAAAGGCCTCTATATTCTACATGGATTAGATTCTGTGTGGATTCGATATTTTTGTAATTTCTGTGAGCACATACATACGTGAAATTTTATACAAAATATGTATTGAATATCATAACAATAACAAATTCAAAATAGACAGTCAAAATTGGAGTACAGAACATGAATGAACTCATCACTTTACCATTTTTTTGAGGATTAATTTCAGAAAGAAATTGTAATGCCGGAACATTTTCTATGGCATTCATTATTGATAATTCGTAAGGCACCAAACAATGTTTGTAGCATGGTATAAGAAATATATTTCTATAAGAAATCTATATATCTATATATAAGAAATATATTTCTATATTTCTTATACCATGGTTTGTAGTCTTTTAAATAAACTTGTGATATTTCTTTCAGAAAGTAAAGAAAGAAATTTTTAATACTACGGTATACTGTAAATACTTTTTTAATTCTATTTTGTTGTTGATAAAAAATTTTTCTTAAGGTAGTGCCGTTCATTGTGTGCTCTTTTTAAAGAGGACATATCGTAAGTAGTTCATTCATAACCTGCGGCTATTTATATATAGACATAGTATGTGTACATATTAGCATGTTTGCATATATTATAGGTTTATATACCTACATATGTATGTATATGAAATTCATTCCAACTATAAAATATTGAAAGTGAAATTAGTTACTTAAACAATACAAACAAAAAAAATAACACAATTTAGGGTAGATTTAAAAACATTTATATAAAACCACCTCAATCTGTTTATAATACATGTACGTTTAATTTTTTACAGATAATTCATAGTGGTTCGAAACCAAATAAAAGTGGTGCTGAATCGGAAAGGTATGTATCTCAATCAATAACATATATGTATGTATATTGAACATATTTGTTTAGCTGCATTATAATTTTCATCGGGCTGTATATAGTTTAAATTAAATTTCTATTATTTTTTTAAATCATACTTTTCATGACCTCTTTCTCATATATTTATTTTAACATCAATGAATTTTTTCTTTAATTTTTTTTTAAATTTTATTTTAAATTCCTTCTTTCTTATTATTTCAGAATATCATAACTCTCACTGGACATTTTGTACAACTTTGGTAGCTTTTTATAATTTTTTAGTTTAAATTTATTTATATTTTATTTTTAATTAATTATGAATATAACACAAATTTTTTTTTAATATTTTTTAAATTGTTACGTAGAATACTTTTGTTTTTAATTGTAAAATTATCGAGTGATTAAATTGTAATATAACAAGCATTTAAAAGGCAGCGTATTTATTTAGTAAACAATTTTGTTTTAGTGAATTTTCTTTTCATTTTCCTAACATTAACATATTTTTTATATAAGAATTTTTGTAATTATTATTTCATAAAAACTTAAACTGATTCAGCTCCATTATGTTCTATGAAAAAAAACACAAAGCAAATAAAGACAATTTTCATTCATAATAACCTACGTAAAGTGTAAAATTTTAATTTCATTTACTTAGTAATTTCTTGATCTAAATCATTTTCCCTAATTTTAAAATAAATGATGATAAAAATAATGTCAAACGCATAAAACATATGC
Organism: Sarcophaga subvicina; assembly: GCA_936449025.2. Lineage (NCBI taxonomy): Eukaryota > Metazoa > Arthropoda > Insecta > Diptera > Sarcophagidae > Sarcophaga > Sarcophaga subvicina. Next base: position 98,781,689 of record OW388083.2, on the reverse strand, counting down.
CATAAACGTTTGCATCCGAACTATAACTGATGCATGATTTTGACTGCAGATGCTCATTGAATTGATTTGTCACACAAACAAGGACAAAACGCTTTTCGAATAGGAGTTTACGAACTCCATGCATTTCCTCTCAAAAAAACCATTGTCTCCGGTAGGCGACAATCGATTTCTGCAAGCCTTTATTGAGACTGCATGAACTTGTCCTTTGTTTTAATGTCACCGAAAGAAATCAAGTTACTTTCTTAGTTCTTTGTTTGGGCCTTTTTCACTTTAAACCCAAAATAAAAATTCAGAATTTCCAAATGCATTTACAATCATTTCAAACTTTTATAGAAACAATTTCTATTAATTCAATACAACTTATTAAAATTGCTTTTAGTATCCCACAAACAATCGAAAATGTTAATGATAATTTACAAAATTTAAAAATAAACGACAATGAAGAAGAAACAGTGGTCGAGCAACAGCAAGAACAAGAGCAAGAACAAGATTTGCTAACACCGGCTAATATTGAGCAAACATCTTCTACACATGCAGCTTCTCACCCTGAAATAAATATGGAAGAAAATAGTGGAAACGACTACGAACAGTCTTCTCAGAAGGAACAGAATTCTGTAGTAAATACACCCTCACAACCTTCAAAGAGCACTTCAATCTTTGAAATGGAAAATCGCAAGACGGCGCCGACATTTCATTTGAGCAAGCAGCATACAGGTATGAAAAATCGTTCATATGGTGTGGGTATGGCTGTTACACCTACCGGAAAAATGGAATTCGATCAGGAAGCAAGAGAAGATTTTGGAGTGGTTAAAATAAATCGTCCAATTGGCAAACAACCATTATCACCGAATGCCAATGAAGAAACCATGTCCACCGTATCCTCTACGGGCGAAGGATTAACCGATCAAGGTTATTATGATTTAAAATTTTATCATAACAAATTGTGGTAAACAAATTCAGAATTGCCATTTAAAAAAGAAAAGCAAAACAATAAGTATTAAGGAATAAAAAAACAAAACAATATTTAACCATAATGATAAGTACATACATATTTATAAAACTTTAGATTTCCTAAAATGACGAAACATTTTTATATCAAACAAAAATGATGAAATTTTATTAACATTTACATATGAAAAGATATACCAAACGAAACAGTTTCAGTTGGGGAAACATTAATTTTTATGCAGAGTATAAACATATTATGAGTATTTGATACTTCATTTTGCTATTAAAAATTCTTCTGTATACTGGAAATGTTTGTCGATTTCAAAAATATTTTAGTTTTTTTTTAAAAGCCGAAAGATTTCCATCACCTATGGAAGAACATTCAGTATGTTTAATACTTCAAATATCATACTATTATGGCATTCTTCATCTAATGTTAACGACACCTTTCATATTTAGCATAATTTATTACGACAAAGTAATGAATTTGGAATAACTATAAAATTTTATTTATACGTACATACATATATACTCTTAAACATATCGCATGCTTGAGACATATTAAAGAAAGTTTAAATAAAGAAATCAAATAAAAGTGAAATCAATAATTGTTTAGCTGCTATTTCACAGCACTTTATATACAAATATCGTGCAATATTAAAAATACATACGTAAAGTTCCTTTAATTTCTTATTTTATTGTACAATTCTTAGTTCATTTATATTCTTCCTTATGTTGCTCAATGCTTACACCACCTTTATTTTAATTTTATTATAAGCATTGTTTGTTACCTGTTTATTTGTTCCTTTCTAAGCAAAAAAAATAACGCACATTATTTAAAACCACCACATACTGTAAAATATTTATAACATGAATAAAGAAAGTTGTGTATATAAGTCAACTCAATGGTATATAGAAATAACAAGCATATCGTCATATAAAATTCTGTACAACGTAACATCAATGTTATATCTTCATTTTTATGGAAATTGTTGTTATTTATTATTAAGAAACCAAATGCTGTCAAGCTATTAAAAATGTTTTATATAAAATAACAAAATGTTTAATGAATTATTTTAAATGACGATATGCAAGAAGCATCGATTTTGTTTGGTAAATCGAATCCTATTTGAAATTTAAAGTAAATTGCATTTGTCATAAGAAGTCTGTTCAGAAAACTTTCATTTTTGATTAACACATCACAATCTAACCAATATATATATGTTCCTCTTACTCCTCTAGGAAGCATAGGGCCGCAACAAGTTGGTTCCAATAAACCCGATCGTCAGCGCGGTGTTTCACTTCGTTCCACTGTAGATGTAGTTTGGATAATTCGATTGTGATTTGGCGTTTCCAGGTGTGTGATGGTCGTCCGATGCGCCTGCTTCCCTGGGGGTTCCAATCAATGGCTTTCCTTGTGATGTCATGTAATGGCTTGCGAAGAGTGTGCCCAAGCCAGCCCCACTTGCGTCTTCTTATTTCCATCTCTATTGGTTGTTGGTTTGTATCTGACCAGAGTTGGGCGTTGGATATTATGGAGGGCCAGTAAACACGCATGATTCTACGCACGCATTTGTTTACAAATACTTGAATAGACTGGGAATCTCGGGGTGCCATATTCCACGTTTCGCAACCGTAGAGTAATGTGGATTTGACGCTGGAGTTGAAAATTTTAATTTTAATTTTAAAAATCTAACCAATGGTCTTTAATTAATCAAGAAAGGCTATACGAAGAAATTTCTTGACAATATAGGGCAATAGCAGAAGAATTCCATTGTAGAATACTCAATCACCAAGAACCCTTATTAGATAATTATCGGTAATAAATATCTTTTGATCAAAAGGGAACTAAATATGTTGTATCTTCATCAGGTTCTCTAGACCGTTTGGCCTGCACTAGAGTTTTAAACGGTAGCAACCTGTCCTTGCTAGATCGCTTATACTAGGTCGCCTTTAATTTCTTATGTAGCAATGCCTGTTATATAAACTTTAGTCGTGGCATTCAAAGCTATTCGACTATCTGAAATGATCGAAGTAGTACCATATATTCGCTCCTTCATTTAACCCATTAATGCCCGAATTACTTTTTTTTCTAACGGATACCGTTTTGTTTTTACACTCAATTTCCTCTCAGAGCATAAAAACTAAGGCAACTTAAGTTGTCACTGGGCACTAATGGGTTAATTTAGTCTTATAAAGACTAAGACTTGACGAACATTGAATATTTTTTTCACCATTCATATTACATAAAAATTATTTCTGCTTCTAACATTCAATTTACATCCATCCGTACAGGTTTCTTTATTTACAATTCATCTCGCAGTTAGTTCCATAGGGAATAGCGAATACAGAATAAAAGTAATACAATTTCATTAAGCCCTAAAGGGATGTATCCTAATGCACTAGTGGCCTTCCGTCCTAAAGTTGCGATTTTGGCTAACTTCTGTTACACTTGTAAATACCCCTGCAATTTCCGATTTATAGTTTTCTCAAGTAATCAGCCTTATGCAAGTACTAACACTAATCTAAGACATCCATGTCGGGATATCTGAAGCGGATAACACGTTCAAATAGTTAAAGGATTTAGTACAACATTTGTAAGTTTTCTGACACACAAACACAATCTCCTTCAAATACCACTCTATTCTATTTCCTCTATTTTATGTCTACATAATAATATATATATACTTGGTTTAATTCAAACGATTCGATCTACTAAACAGGGATGTATTTATTTCTTGCTTAAAAAATTGTTGTAATTATGTTTGAAAGAATATTTAAAACATAACTAGCAAAATTTTAATATACATACACACAAATAGAAAAATTAAACAACCATAAAACTAATTTCTTCCATTTACAGAGGTCAGTCATATGAAAAATTATTTGAAGATTATATGCTCTAATTGAAATAAAACAAGTACATATATACTGTGAATCTTTCTTATATAATCTATACATAAATACAAAAACATATGCGTTTAAGAAAAAAAAAATTATCGAAAATATTAAACTTAATATTCAGCACTTAATGAAAGTTTAATAAAATACTTTCATAAATGTATTATTATTATTATTAATATTTATTAACTAAATAAACTGACACGAAAGAAAGAACGTTGTTAAAGTTGTTTTCATTATTAATGATTGTTTAATTGGTTTGTATACTTTAATAAGTCTTTATTTTTTCTTTACTTTAGGTAAACAGAAATAAGTAAGTATTATTATTAATTAGTTTTTCTAATAATAGATTAAACAACATGTTTAAAAGAGTGCATAAAGCATTTTTACTTTGTTGTTAGAAAATGTGTTCCAGCTTGTAATTCAAAGTGTTCATTTAATAAAAATCTAAATAATGTTTTGTTTACGTCTACATGTTGGCTTATTTAATTTATAAATAAATCTTTTGTTTTTTCTTTTGTTATTTAATTTGAAATGATTAAAAAGTTTGTTTGTATGTTGATTGATGTAAGAAATCATTTTCCGTATAATCGTTATAATCATTTCTATATGTTAGTTTTTCTGATAGATCAACAGATCCTTCATTATAAAATTCTTCCATTTTAAGCGCTGCAGAAGAAGATTCCAGCTCTACTCACATGTAAATAAAATTGAACCTAAAATAAAGAAATATTTTTATCTTTAGCACTTGATATGTATATATATGTAAGTATGTATATTTAGTATTTACCTGCACAGAGCTTGGGGTAAGGAAGATATTATCGGTCCATATCCCTGTGAATTATCATAGAGTTCAAACAGTGGCGCTGCTACGAGTTTGTAATTTTTAGGTACCGCAAACAAAGCTAAACATAAAAAAATAAATGAAAACATTAATCTTAATATTAAAATAAAAAATTCGCTTCAATATTCAACTGATATATTTAATAATTTTGTGTCTTATTAATAAATTTGTAAAACTATATTTAATGTTACATATTCGAAAAAAAATAATAAAATCTAATATACAGTAATTAATTTTAACAAGGTTATTAATATTTCGTTTTCTATAAACTATAAATATGCAAAAATTATATTTACAAAACGTTGTGTTTTTAATTGATGAATAAAGATATTAAAATTTTATTTAAAAAAATGTATTACATTCTTTTTTAATTTAAAAATAATTGCAGGTTAATGACGTTTTATATATTGACAAGAACAAATGTAAATTATTAACATAACTCGTTAACATTCAACAAGTTTAGATTAGAAGTAAAGAAAAATTGGGTAATTGAAATAAAAATTTGAATATTAAAAGAATGTTTTTTCATTTTAGATTATGAATATATTTTTTTTGTTTTTTTTTCTATTTTTCCAAAGTTGATTTGGTAGTTGGTTGTTCATTATTGCCTTCAACACAATATATACATATGTATGTATGATATTAGATGAACAATTGCAGACAATTGAAAATTTGTTTGTAATTAACTTTTCAATTGCCTTTGATATGAATTTGCATTCGTCTTATAAAAACATGGGGTAAAATATAAAAAATATTTTCGAAATTATATAGTATTTCAACTTAATAAGATTTGAATAATTGTTTTACTTAAAATTTAAATTAATAGGTTTCTTAATTAATTGTCGAATATAAAACGTCATTTGAAGAGTACATTTATAAAATTTACATATTTTTTCGTGTTAATAAATATATTTTTTATAAAAAATATTCATATGTGTCTGTGACTTACAATATCAAGCCACATTACATTACAGAAAGTACAAATATAAATTGCAAATTTTATAATAGGCACAAACAAAAAAGATTGTAGACCAATACAAATCCTTGAACAAAATTATTACAAAATCAAAAGAAAACTTATAGAGCATAGGCCTTTTTAACAATATTTAAGGCACAATTACAATATTCAAACATTTTATAAAAAGAAAAGAACAAGAAGAATTTGATTGGCTTAGGAAAGTACATTAAAACTCTCAATTTGAAGATTTTTTTAAATCTTAAGTTCAACTTTGTAGTCATATTTAAAAAATATAAAAGATAATTAGCCTGAAAGTAATATTTAAGTGACAAAAATGTGTGATAAACTTGAACATGTTTCCTAACAAAATACATCCAGCAATTTCGATTTAATACAAGTTAGTTGTTGCCTAGTTAATTAATTATAAAATTGGAATTTATCACTTTACGAATAGATGTAATTTTAATGTAAACGTTTTTTCACAAGTTGAATTTTACATTAAATGTATCAGAGATCAATATAAATTTATTAATGAATTTACAATTAGGAATGATCTTGAAAAGAGTAATACAATTTATGGCCTCAACTTATAATCTAAACATTAAAAAAGAATAATAAAGGAATAAATTAAAAATACAAGTTTAAAACTTTACCCTTTTCGTGTAGCTGTACTAAAAACAAACGTTTATGTTCCTTAGGTTTTGTTATATGTGGTGGTATGTAGGGATATTGTGGGGGTTCAAAATTCGGTCGCCACCAATTTCCAATAGTATCTTCAACAATCCATTCTTGCTTAACACCATCTTGACGGCCTAAAGTCTAAATAAATTACAATTCGAATATAACAATAACAATGTGATTTTCATAAAACAAAAATTAAATTAATACATCATCATATTATCATTAGGTTTTTGTTGTAATATATAGTGGGTTAATTTACAAAACAACATCCATAACAACACCACTAATACAATTGTATGTTCTTCATCTTTTCTTTTTTATATCTCCGTATAATATTTTGATTATTTAAACTAATTAACAATAAAGTGTTAAAGGATATTTTATTAATAACATTTTCACAATATTCTTCATTTCGATTGCATTGCAATCATGGGTATGAAATTCCTCGTTAAACGTAATAATTTTTTTATGTACTCACTTCTGTTAGTAGACGTTTAAGACCCTCCACTTCATCCTCCCCAGCATTTAGTTCACCACCCGGTAGTTTAAAAAACGTTGTTCCAAGTTGTAGTAATAACACGTGCGGTAAGCCGTGTTCGTGAACCAAAAGTACTCCTTCGACAGAACGTCTCATGCCGATACGATCAAACTCTTCACGCATACGTTGGAATCGAGAAGGTACAGAGGGGTCTTTTTCAAATAAAGGTTCCTTGGTTCCGAATGTATAATTTGTAAGAGGATATCTAGAAAAAAATTTACATTTTAAAATAAAAGTTTTAATCATGCTAATTTTTGTATAAAAAATGTACTACTATTCTAACCATGTTTAGCGAATAATTTATGCCGAAGTGAAAGGAGTGTTAGCTAACTTTAGAGTTAGAGTTTTAATTTATTGGGTTAGACATATAAAAATTTGCCATTTTTCTTTATTTAGGAAACTAATTTATCTCAACTACTAATAAAAAATAAAATTAAGGAATGTTAAAATGATTTCCCAGGTTTTTCCCATACAAAGAACAATAAGGAAATTACCCTCAATATAGCACCGAACAGTTGGAGTATTCCACTTGTTCTAAATAAAGCGAACTACGTGAAAAATATTGGTTCTATTTATAATGCATGTTAATATAGCAAGGTTTGTTCATCACACATTTCTTAAAATTTACAATTTATAAGGAAGAACGCCTAATCAATTAATCTACTTCTTGATGAAATCACGAAGACGTCTAAAAACTCTTTACCTGCTATTATATTGCTCAATAAAAATATTGTTAATAATAATTCCGCACATGGGAAAATTTTATGATTGTTCTTGGACCAATTATGTGACGAAACAATTTAATTTTTCAAAAGGCTTATGATCTAGTGCAGCAAAAGATTTTCTTTTTACTAAAATGATCTTTGAAGTCGCCGTGGTGTAGTAGGTAGTGTGTTGGCTTACTATTCGTAAAGCCCGGGTTCGTATCCCAGGTCAGACATCAAAAATGAAATATGAAAAAAAAAAAAAAAAATATTTCTTCGGCGACTTCCTCTCAGCAGATTTCTGGCAAAAACTCTGAGAGTAAATAAAATTGCCATGAAAAGTTTCTCAAAAATCTGTCGTTCGGAGTCGACGTTAAACTGTAGGTCCCGCCACTCACGTATAAAATTAACGCACACAACATGAGTGGTGTGAGAAGCTAGGCCGTAATCCTGACTGAAGGGTTGTAATGGCCAATTATATGTTATGATCTTTGAATTTACAATTTATAAGGAAAAAGGGTTAATTAATTTACTCCTTGATGAAATCACGAAGACGCCTAAATAACTATTTACTTGTTACTATATTGCTCAATAACAATATTATTAAAAATAATTACACATTTAGGAATATTTTATAATTGTTCTTGGCGCAATCAATTATGTGACGATAGTTAATTTTTCTAAATGTAAAGGTTTTGTTTTTCACTGAATGATCCTGAAATTTACAATTGTAAGGAATAAGGGCTAATCTGATGAAATTACGAGACCGTCTAAACTCTGTCTACCTGCTGTTCAGCTATTTAATGGAAATATTATTAATAACAATTACGCACTTAGGATTATTTTGAAATTGTTTTTTACGTAATTATGCGGCAATAATAAAATCACGAAGATGTTTAAAAATCTGTTTACCTGTTATTGAGTCCCTTAAAGAAAATATTGTAAACAATAATTAAAAATTGTTGTCACTCAGTGGTCGTAATCTACTTAATTGTTTGTTTGCATGCATAGTTTTTATACATTTTTTTAACGAATTCCTTTCTTAAACTTTGTTCATAGGATTCTATACTAATCTATTTCAAAATTATTCCAAATTTTACAGGCTGAGCAGTTTGGAGAAAAGTCTAACGAAATAATCTAATTAAAATTAAGACGAATTCTTTCAGTTCGAAGAGTATATAGGCAAATAAAATAGAACCATTTAACATTTCGTTGTGTTAATTTGTTCCATGGCCAGTTATAAATAAAATGGACACATTGGAAGTTAATTCGTAATCCTAACTACAAAGTGTTATAATGGCCAAAGTAAACAGAGCGATAATTGTATAAAAGAATTGGGATTTTTGCACAGATATTAACCCCTTCAATTAAATAAATATTAATCTGGCAACATTTATACGAAACGTTTGCTTTTCTTCATGGGAAACATGGGTACAAAATAAACTAACATAGTTCCATGGAAAAGTTTGTAGATTTTTTACTTACAGATTTATTGTCCGATTAATTGTTAATGACTGGCTGGAACTAAATTTTTGTGTACCATTATCCATTTGTCCTTGACTGCTACGGCGTGGCCAACCAGTTCCAGATTTGTTTGTTACTTGTGTCGCCATGTTGTAAATTAACTTATACACACAACTTTACTTGTTTCTATTAACCAAAAATTCTTTTTCTTGTAATCTATATTTTTTATGTTCAACTGTATTTTAACTCCAATTACAATAAATATTTTTTCACGATTCTTAATATTTAAAACTATTTATCAATTCCCCGACATACAATTTTTTTCGTTCGAACACCAAGGAATGAGCAGAGAGAATAAAACATGAGAAGATGTGCAAATGGAATAATGCCGGTTGACAGTTTTTCTGAACACACCGTTGTAAAATTTAGTACTCTTTCTCGCAGGTATATATTTTTTGGGACCAAGAGAACGGATAAAAGATGTGTTTGTAAAAGTGAACGAAATATCGTCAAATAAATTTAATATCATGGTCAAAATCCAGAGCGCTTACATTTTGATATTTACCGAAATTTCGTTTTCTAAAAAGATTGAACGTTTTTTTTTTTAGCAAATATCATATTTTCTATTGGTAGAGTTGTATTTTTAGTACAAAAAACATAAACAAATTAATGTATCCCCAATTAGAACTAAAAATTGAATGTGATAAATAAATCTTCGGAAAACAGTACTATGTTCGTTAATAGGTTCTTATCTTCGCTTATAATAACTTTTGATGAATGCGATTTCCTTCCTAGAGTTGTATTTTTCGTTAAAAATAAATAATTTTGAGTATAATAAATAAATAGTACTGAACTATAACTGAAAGAGTACCTTTTTGCATCAAATGGTAGTTTTATAAAAATATATTACTATTAACGTACGGAATTGAATAGAAAAACTAACACATGTATGTTTCTCATATATAAAACAAAAACAGTTGATTTGAAACGTAAGGTTTAGTAAAAAATGTCGACGCAACGCATTCTCATTGCTTTTCGTAATCTAAAATACATACGTTAGCCCCTGACTAACCGGGGCTTTTTAAGACCTTTACCATTAGCCTACCTAAGTGCTTTTCAACTATAAATGGAAAAGCACAAATCATAAAATCTGTAAAAAGTACTGAAATGTTTTGATATCATTCATTTACAAAATAATCAAAATTTAATTCCTTTTTGTATGCAGTTTTCTAATTTTAATTTTTTAGAATTTTAAATAGAATGACACAATGGAAACATTGTTTTAACGCAGTAACCAGACATATCGGTGAATGCCTCAACTAATAGATGTGAAAATTACTTATTCTAGACACGCTCCGTCCAAATCATATTATATATGGATTTATGGTAACACAGTACCCATTTCGAACGACGTCATTTTGGTGAATTTCGATTTTATTCACCACACCGGAAAAATTCACCACATTTTGTAAGAAAGCTCACCACAACTGGTGAATTTCCACACTTCAAAAGAAAAATTAATTTAAAAAAATTAAAAAAAAATATTTTTTTTGGATTTTGGAAATCTACTACTTGATTTTTATCGATATCTCATAAAAAGACTCGGGTTGTAAATTATTTCAATGCATGATTATTATAAAAAAAATATGTAATAACTTAAATATTGTGAAAAAAAAAACATTTCAGTGGTAAATTTGGGCAAGGGTCATTAATGCTTGGCATTACTAAATATGCAACCATGCTTTAAATGAATAGTGCTAGTGGCAACTCTTGTCAGTATTTTGCTTGTTTTCCTCAGTTGTTTTTCGTTTGCGTTCCAGAATTTGTAATTTTGCGTTTTTGTTGTCAAAATAATTATTATTCTTATTGATATTTTGTTATTCAGAATCAACAAATTAGTGTCAACGGTTTACCATCGTTTTCTAAATAATTTAATAAGCTTAAAATAAAAAGTATATATACAATTTTTGTAACTTCCTGTGGCACGAAAACGAATTAAAAAATAAATACGACGTGAAAAAAAATAGTTTTTAATTTTTTTTTTTGGGTGGAGATTATCAGATATAAAGAAGTAGAAAAGTAATTGCTTAAAAATCTTGGAATTTCTTTTAAATAATAAATACCAAACCGACAAAATTGATTTAAAATTGTGGAAACATAACAAAATCGATATGAACAAAGAAATTTACTATGAGGGCTGGTTGATAAAATCACCGCCCACGAAGCGTATATGGCGTGCTGTAAGTATCAAATTCCTTTTGTTTTGCATTTTACTTTGTATCTCTTCGTTATTTTTTTCCTTAAAAATAATGTTCTTTGTAGTAGGGAGAATTATATCAAATAGAGTTAGCAGTAAAGAATTACTTCTAAAAGTATACTCGATTATTTATTAAAAGCTTTTAAATTTCAGATCATTTTAATATCAATTCAATATTGAGATAATAATATTATTAATTTATTTTTTGTTAGTAGTGATTTAATCATTGTTTTCAATAAATTAATTACTTCAATTTATGAATGTACTGACAATAATGTATAAACAATAATGCGTCAGGGGTTTTCACAATTAAAACTGCATCTCATTTTATGTGTTTTGTTTTCTACTTTTTTTAGTGTGGCAAATGAATGGTATATGTAATATACATACATATGTATGTATATATTTTTTGCTGCAGGTTATAACACCTGTAGTTACAATTGTGGACATACATACATAAATACATACATATACGTACATGCATGTATATTTTACCATTAGTTCTTATCAAATCAAATGAGCGTATTAATGACACAATCTTGGAAAAATATGAAAAATCGTTTTATTATTTAATATTTAAGCCTTTGTTTTTGACGACAGCTACGTACCTGTAACCCATATCTTCCTCGAATTTTTTGTTGTGGATATGCAGACCAAGCGTCCTGTGTGTCCCATCACTCTTTAATATTAACACGCGAAACGTTTGTAGCATAAAATTCGTTCTGCTGAGTAGATTTATATTTATCTTTATGATCAAATAAGCTTGTTAATAAAAATTTATAAACAAAACAATATTTTTAAAAACATCCATAATAATTCAATTAAAGGAAAAATAAAGGTTACATGTTTTTGAAATTTCTTTTATTATTAGCTACTTCATATTAATTAATTTCTAATAAATTTGAAATGGTAAATCAGTCCAATTTTAAAATTTTAAATTCATATTAGGTGGGTAGGTAGGTCATCAGCATGACTAAAAACTATTTTCTACATACACTCTAATCTTATAGTTTGTAACAATAAGTAGTCACTAACCTATTAAAAGTGTATAATAAAGTAAGTATATTTTATTTATCCCTCGCTTAACATTTCTTTTTTTAACTTGTGTAGTTAATCGGTTTCAATTTGAGAAATGTAAAACATATTTTTGTTTTTATTATTATTATATCTTCTACAAATTATTCTTATTATCTTCAAAGTATAATATATGTGTGGGCGTTTGACTTTTTTTTATTGTATAGTATTCGATTTGTTTACAGTCTAAAAGAATTTGAACTTGCTGTGGAAAAATTATACATATATGTACATTAATATCTATTAGAAACATCATTTAACGCCACATGAATTTTAACTACAAATGCATTATGAAAAATTATATACACAGGTTTTCAGTGCAGAGTCTTCAAGCAGTTGATTCATTATACATATTATACTTAATGGTTTGGTATAACAGATTAAGAAAGTAATATTAGCTTTATGTATTGGATACATTCTATTCGATAATTAGGGATATAGAACTAATAGGGCTTTGAGTAAACACTTTGGGCAGCCATTTGTATATAGCAGCATATATGTGCCCTTTCTTATTTTTGAGAACTGGGACTTGCTTGATCCTTGAAATTTTAATACAAAATTTTTTTCTTCAATGTAATTTTCTCAATAAAGATCAGTTTATATAAAATTATTATAATATATAATTAGCTCCAAAATGTATGTTCTTTTTCAGATTGGTTCTGTTAAATAGTTAACAGTGGTCTGTTTATAGCTAATGTTGCCCTGTTATATTACCCTGTTAACCCTAAAAGTGGCAATGCTGAAAAAGTGCTTTTTAAATTAGAGTTTATTTTTACGCACATGTAATAATGAAGTCGTTTTATAAAAAATTATTTGACAATGTTTTTCATCTTATTCAATTAAAGAAAATTAATTAATTTAATAAGTCATGTTGAATTCTTGCGGTTCTATTAATTATTATTTAAAAATATCGACTTTATGACAAATCTTAATCACTAAATAGAATTGAACTTGATTTTTAATAACCTTTTATTTATGAAAAATAATTATAAGTAATCAATTTCTATATATAAAAAAACGAAAGTTGAAGTTTGTTTAGTTAACATGTTTTTAGCGACAGAAATTTTTTATGTGTGCATAAGTTAACATAAATCTTTTTATTTTTTAGTCAAGCGCAGTATTATTATTTTTTATTTTTTCTCCAAATGGTCAACTGGTCATGTCAATAAGTTTTCCTATGTACTATGTATGGTTACGTTTAACTTTTAGATTGTGGTTTGTTTTGATGGTTGTTTATTACTTTTCGATTTGGTTTTGGTTTCTGCAGAAATTTCGTTGTAAGCATTATACCGCAAATCAATCCCCACAAGCATGTACATACTCGTTGTATTTCAATTTTCCATCTTTAACGTATGTTTAGTATAAACTTGCACTTTTAAGCAATAACAACTCATTATAGTGTTTGTTCTTTATTAATTATTTATTTAATCGCGTTAATATACAACTATTACTAAGTACGTAAATATGTATGAAAATATGAGTGAAAAAGAAAAAAAAAATAAATACAATAAATAAAAAGCAATTGCAATTTAAATAACGCATAGTTTATTTATTTTCTAGGAAAAAGTGTTAGTCATAATTATTTTCGTATTGTTTTGTGTTTTCCTATGTTAATAGTTATCAGCTATTACTATTTACAAAGTGATTAAATTTTTCATAGCTAAATTAATTAAGGGTTAACGTTTATGTATAGTATATGTATTAATGAATATCTAAAATACAAAGTTTATAAAAAGTGCAATAACATTATGACAATTCAGCATAAATATCGTACAAATATTTACATGTAGCACATAACATTCATTATCAAATTATGCTACATATTAGAGTATATTTATTAAACAAAATTAGTTGCGCAGTAAAATTAGAAACTTATGCGGTTTGAATATTTTTGGCGAGTGTATAAGAATAAAAGAAAATATTTTTTTTTTTATTTAGACATTTGGGGTGGTAATAATTTCAAGTGTGTGAAGTTTGTTACGAAAGTTATATTCTTCGACACCTATATCTCCGTTCCCAAGTAACGTCAGACCATAACGAAACTCTTTTGAAATCCTTGATACCGCGGCTATCCATCCCACTTGATCAATTTCCCGAACAATTCCATTTTTATCCGATTTTGCACGATTTATGGAGGGTATATTTAGTTAAAAAACTTGAGTATCTATGATGAGGAAACAGCTTTTTTGTTATTTGTATGTTTTGTTTTAAAATTCAAAGGTTTTCTTTCTTTTACTGTTTCTATAATGTTTTTATAATTTTTTGTCATTTTTAATGGATTTTCTTTTTATACTTTTTCAAAGAAGAATATAACTTTCATTGCTAACATAAACGTCTTCAGTGTAAATAAAATGTGATCAATTTCCATCGAAGCATAATTCTGCTCCAACATTAAATACATTCGCACTGTTTAATGACTATTAGATTTTGTTTTGAACACCTTTTCTTCGTATTAAATCAGTTAATTGGCTACTTATTTTAATACCATATGTTATGCTCGAAATCGACTATTATTTAATAGGTTATTATTTTGTTTCGTAGTAATTCTTATCTACATTACTATTTATTTGAAAATTGTTTTTATTTCTGTGGCATATATGCGTATTTGTTCATTACAATGATAGGAGTCTTTGTGCATATGTATGTATGTTTTATTTATTTAATCATAAACAATACAGTCCTATTAATATTACTAGCACATACCCGCTCTTTGTTGTTAATTACGATCTTATAGAAAGAAATTCAATCCCTTTATAGCGTTGGCGTAGGCGCTGGTTTACATTAAAACAGGGCGAGATACCCGAACAGTTTTGCCTTGAATATTACGCCGACCGTAAGTGTCGCAAATTAAAAGGTGTAATCGATTTGGATCAATGCGAACAGGTGGATTGTGGTTTACGTTTGGAAAATCGTAAACAAAAGTTTCAATTTATGTTTGATATTAAAACACCAAAACGTACATACTATTTGGCAGCGGATACGGAAACAGATATGCGTGATTGGGTAAATTGTATATGTCAAGTATGCCATCTTCACGACACCAAGCAATCGCAAGGTAAAATATTTTGAAAATAACAAAGGAAATAATTTTAAAACTTAAACTCTTTTTAACAGATGAAAATCGTACCCAAAATATTGCTGTTACAACACACACAAACACATCGAACGAGACTACTATAAATTCCTCAAGTGGTACTAACGCAAGTAATACTCGTCAGAGCTTTAACAGTAACATTCTCAGAAAACCTTTAAATGTTGTGGAACAGCAACCTTCGGCTGCTGCATCATCTCCAAATGTAACAAGTAATGATAGTGCTTATGTAAATACTGAGTATACAAACAGAGAGACCTTGTTGTGCGATGCACATTTTGACAAACAACTGGTTAATGTGGCATCACATACCAGTACAAATAGTCCACAACAATCCGGACAAAGTGGATCTTCAAGTCTATATTTAAATACGGCAGCATTCCAAAATAATTCCCGTATTTCCGTCAGTTCAAATGGGATGATTCGTAAAATTCCAGAGAACTTAGTTTTAAAAAATACTCCGCTGCCAGAATCTCAACAGCACAGCGTTCAACCCTCTCCAGCGCTAAGTACTGCATCTGGACCTTATATACCCATTAGTGAATGTTATTCGGGTAGCCCGAAATTTATGGTATTTTTATATTTTATTTCTATCGAACAGACAGATGTTTTTAACTCGATTTTTTATTCGCTAGTTGGAAGGAGACAATCCCTCAACACCTTTAAATAATTTAGATCCAAAATTCTATGATACCCCAAGAAGTCATAACAATATTGGTTTAAATTTAACAAACGATCAATCATACTCACCTAAAATAACAAATTGTGGAACGGTAATATATGAGCAATATATTATGTTTTGTATATACTCTAATCATATAAAATATATTTTTAGCAAGAACCTATTAATGTTTCCAAAAACCGTAGCCAAAAGTCTGATTCAGACTCAGAAAGTGTATTCACAGATGACGACGATTGGGCTCATCCAATGCCATTAAGAGAAAATATGGGTATGTATTGTTTAGATTAAAGAATTTTAACTTTAAACTGTGTTTTACATTAATTTTTATTTCAATAATCTGAAATTTAATTTTGATTACACAGATCGTAATACCAGACCTTCTGATAGTTCAGTAGAAAACGAATCATTTGTTCTGACATATTCTCAACGTTTTTCAAAATTACCAGACGACGTCAAAAAAGACCAACCAAATTCTACAACTCCAAGTTCTAACGACTGCTTGGAAAAACTGGCTAAAGTATTAAAAAATAAAAATAATTTAATATTAGACTTCAAAGACAATGAAAAGTAAGATAAAACATTTAATAATATGGTATACAAATGTTAACTGTTTTTTTTTCAATTTCTTAAGATTACCCCGAGACTTACCACAATTCTCGGATACGGAAAATACATCTCCGGCTATTATAGGACCACGGGATGCCAGATCTGTTGTTGATGAAAGTTATGACATTCCCCGTTCACATCAATTACCTTACTATAATATGTCACATTTAATGGAAAAATTAGCAAGTCCTGAAGTCAATCCAATAGCTTCATCAACGCCAAATTTGATGGCTGGCTTAGATGCGGCCCCAGGTTCACCATCATCAGTTGTTTCGGCAACCCATTCTCTTGGTCCTCAATCGTCGAGTATTCGTACATTACCCAGACCTCACTGTTATACAAATGCTGCTCCTAGTAAAATAGAGGGTAATGTTTTTCGTTATGACTTTATCGAGAATACAAACGTGCCGCCTGTCAATAGGAAACTAAAACCGAAGTTAAGTATTGAAGCAGATAAGCCACCAGAAGAATTAGCAGCAAAGCCACCACAGTTAACAAATCAAATGGACAGTTTAGCTAATCGTTTACAATCCGCACAGATACACAGCTCGGCTGGTCTCCATGGCAATGAGAAAAAACCCTTAAAGCCACCATCTGTGGACAGAAAAAATAAACCAAATGCTTATAAGGTAATAAATAATAAACTAAGTTGTTTTTTTTCCTTATTTAGGTATTAACTTAAACATTGAATTATTTTTAGATTGGAAATTCTAACACTTTGGGCAACAGTACACGACGAACTACAGGTGCTCCACTATCAATGGTTCTCTCAAACGACACCGATTCATCATCATTTGTTATGGAAACGCGCACCTTACCGCGACAACCACGACCCAATTATGCTTTCAATACTTCAAATCCTTCATTGTGCAATACACCAACTGCAGTTAATGCTCCACCAACGACATTTACAATACAGCATCAGCGTACGGCATCAGCTAATGCGGCAATGCAGCAATTACCAGCCACAGCAATGAGTATAAACTCCACACAATTACAATTGCCTCCAAAAAATGAACACAAATTACAATATTTTGACTTGGATGTGGCAAATGCCCCGCCAATTAATCGACAAAGTACAAGTGTTAGTAACTTAAATAATCCTGGTGTGGGCCGGTTAGGATTAGCCGCTGACCCATCGGCCAGGGCACCCGTACAAAGTACAGTAGTCTACAATTCAGTGGACTTTGTTAAAACGGAGGCCTTTAAACGTATACGTGAAGAAAGAAAAAAAGAAAACGAAGGCGTCAACGCCAGTAAATAATTGAAATTTTATAGGAGTTTACTTTTATAATCCGCATGAATTGAAATAAATAATGCTTTTGTACGTACAATATACATATAATTTCCATTCACGAACATTTATAATTAGCATAAGTGTCAATTAATATTTTGTTTAAATAGAAGCCATATGGTTAGGTTTTAATCAGAACAAAATGTGCTTTCTAGCATTTACTTTATGACTTGATATAATTTATTTTCATACAAAATTCGCTTACATATTGAATTGAAACATTAATTATGATTATGTACAATAATTTTAAAAAGTTTTTGAAATTCTTTTGACTAATTTAACATAAATACATTTTTTGTATTATTGTTGCAAATTTTAAAATTTATGCTAAGATTTATTATTATTATTCTTAAGATAGTATATATATATATTTGTATCCCAATATAAAAGCTAAAAATTAAATTAAATTAGTACAGATTATTATATTTGAATAATTGTCTTTATAGAATAGAATAGAAATTTACTGTAACATCTCTGAAATTTAAAAAAAAAATTGGAGAAAAAATATTTGAACAAAATCATTCATATCAAAATCGAATATGTTATTAAATGCTTCCCAAACCAAAGTGCAATAAACAATTTAAAGTATAATTAGTAATGTTATAAACAAAAACTCTTAGGTCGGATGATTTTTTCAATATATTGTTTAATAGTTTTGAAGCCACAATAAAAATGATAGTGCCGTTTATAAAATAATAATAAAAGAAAATTAAAATATTTTTCAAGCATTTAATGATGTCAGACCAAAAGAATGAAGGTTTATAAAATTGTGCCTAAGTCGAATGTTATTATAAAACGACGTATACATAAACGTGTAGGTAAGAATAAAACAAACGAGTTCTAAATTTATTTTGTTAATAACTTGTTAACTTAAGCTAACATTCAATATTTATAATTTTCAGTTTGTAAAATGCAGAATATAACCGCAATAGTTTAAAAGAAAATAGAAATAGTAATTTACAATATGTATTATACGAAGCAAAATATTAAATATTTATATCTAAATACACTATAATGTGCTTACGTAGTGAAAATAAATTATGTGCTATTAGAACGCATTTATAAAAATATACATTTAATAACCTTCTCCGAGCAAATTCTTTTATATTTATTCAATCCTTTTTCGTAAATAAAGCTAATTACAAAACTACACTTTATTAAAGCGTCTAATGATTCGATATAATTGATAGGTTGTATATTTTGAATTGAAAATGTCCACACTTCCTTATCTAGAATTCTTGGAAATTTTATATACCTGTATTATCATTGTTTAATTTGTGTAAACTAACAAAACCATGGTTACTCTTATTCTCCAAATATATTTTTTTCAAACGTGGTAACACAAAAAAAGTAAATACTTTTGAACAATTTCGTTTTAAACTTTTCTTAGTTTGAAAATATATTTCATCTTTCTATTCTATATTTTAGCAAATATTCGTTGGTGTAATAAATAATAACTCTAAAATACAAATCTTTAAAAAATGTCTCTAGTTTATATAACATATCACAATGAAAATATATTTGATGTAGATAAAGACAAGGATCTTTTCACAAAACGTGAAAAACTAAAATATACATCAAAATTTCGAAAAATGATAAAAGAAGAAAAGAAAGCCAAACATATTATAGAATTACCCGATAGGAAAAAGCTTGTAACAAGTGCAGTTAAAAATAATCATCAAACCATGGGATATGCTGAGACTCCAGTAGATTTGCCATGTAATTTCTTGAAGAAAAACAAGGGTATTAAATGGCAACGTTTAAATGAGCATAAATGTCCACCAAAAAAAGAAATTCCACCAATACCGAAATTTAACAAAGCCGCGGCTGTTCCAGTCGACGATAGCAAAAAAGAAGTCGTTAAAAAAGAAAATTTGTTATGTCCGCATACAAAATATTTTAAAGGTCATGAACATAAGGCAAATTTCGTAGCTATTAATGTGGAATTGATGAAAAATTTAAAAACCAAAAGGCCGCCTCCTAGTTACATAGATACACCCAAGGGTGAAAGACATAATTTACTAAACACTGGTTTAGTGCCGCAATATATATGCTCGAAAAATTTTGCGAAAGTACCATGTTACTTGAATGCTAGAAAAAAATTTCTAACAAAATTGAACGCCAAATGTAGAAATGCACGTTTGGAAGCGGATAATGCTTGCGTACCGTATGCTGATACGTTGCCAGGATTAAAGAAATTGACTTTAGATGAAAGGCAAGAGATAATAAAAGTAAGTTACATGAACAAACAAGTTTTCAAAATTTAACTATTTTCACTTAAATTTTAGGGTCTTAAAACGAACTTTGCTGAATTGTTTAAAACTTATCAGGGATTATCTTTGTATGTCGATACAGTTGCTAAAAAGCTTCATAAAAGCAAAATTGAAAACGATCTACGTCAATTAGAACAGGATATTTATTTAATGGAACATAATCCTGAAATATATGTCTCCGAATATTAAGATTTTCATTTCAATTAGAGTCGAATTATTTTACAAAAATTATGCTTTATTCACTTATACAAACAAATGCACATTAAAATTTACAATACAATTTCTAAATAAACTAAACGAATAATTAATAGCCATCTTGATTAAATAAAAATCTGCAGAAGGTACATTTGATGAATTCATCTGTTGGAAATAATTCACTCAATTTGGCATCGTCGTCATTTCTAGCTAAAGCAAAACAGTGTGGGCAATGAATAGTTTTGAATGAAGAAATCTGAAATTTAAAAGAAAACAAATCAAATTTTGATTCAAACTTGATCAACATGTAAGTAGGTGGCTATATTTACATAATTATTTATCATTATTTTATTCTACCTACCTGAGTATATGATAAGATACATCTCGTCACTTTATGATCGTTATTACATTTTTCAAAGTCATTTATAGTCTCGTTACACATAAAGCAAAATTCTTTTTTGGGTCCAAAACTATCCTCATTAAATTTAATTATTTCAAATTCATCCGTTATTAGTAATACGAAATTTTCAATTGTTTTTTGTAGTTTATTAGTTTCTTCTTCTTCACTGTTATCGATTGCAGTCAATTTATTTATTAAGAGCGTAAATTGTGTTTGCATACACACAATTGATGATTCCTGAAACGTTGTAAACTTATGGTCACTTGTATGAATCTTTCTCAAATACTGCAGACGACCCAAAATGTAGAGTAATTGTATACTTGCTTCTAAAAAATTTATATCGTTTTCAGTGTGACTTTTTACTTTGCGGTATTTCAATCTAAAATATAAAATAATAAAGCATTTCATAAAAAAACCATGTTATTTATTAGATGTTATTCGAAACAATACTTACAGCTGAAATTTAGCAAATTTACGTGCGATAATTAATTTTATCTGTAGTTTTTGTAGAAATATATCGTTGAATCGTTTTGGAAAACCTAACTCCTCCAAAGGTAAATAGTTAATATATTTATCCAATTCAATGTTATTGAAAATTTCCAAATTCATGGCCATGACTAAGTCTTGAGCCATATTCATATATTTAACATTTAAGTTCATTAACTTTGTAAAACTATCTTGTACACTCAATGTGCATACGTTTAAAAATACAGAATTGTGTGCAAGCTTAGACTGATGGACATACTCCTTATTACGATAAAGTAAAAAAGACCATAGGTTTTTTGATGATGAGGCTCCAACTCCCAATATTTGATAATTAGATGTATCGAACTCGTGTTCAATCTCTTGAACTTCGATAATAAGTTCATCCTTGCTGGGGCACATAACTCTCACGTGTCTAATACAACCCGTAATAGTTGTAATAATAAATTCATTTTTACTCATTGATTCAAGACCTAAAAAATAAATTAATTTGATTTAATTTGATAAATAAAATTCAAAAATGTTTCATACCAGTTATTTTAATGCCACCTGTGTATAGCCTTGACTTCGACACAACGTTACCATCGACATCTATACGAAAAGCTAACAAATGAGCAGACTTACAAAATATAACCAAGTATGAATTTAAATGTTCGCAGTGATTAATTGTGGCATGTCTGCAGACTATCCGGTCGGCTTTGTTCCATAAAAATCCGATTTGTTCTAAGCTTTTATTTTCATAATTTATTTTGACTAAACAAACTTTGCCTTGATCACATCCCAACAGCATTAAGTTCTGATAATTTGTAATATAAGCGATACGACTCAAACTCGTTTCGACAGTGCAATATAATTCAAGTTTTGCTAATGACTCTATAAACTTCAGAGCTATTACATAACCAGCTGCTGTGCCAAGATAAATTATTATATCGTCGGATGTTAATGCAATACTAAAACTAGTTATGATATATTTATTTATAAAATTCTTTAGGGCAGTAAAGGTTGTTATACTCGAAGATGATTCCTTTGGTGGAAATATATTATTAGAGAGTATATTCGGTAGATTAGTTTCTAATAACTGCCATTCTCCAGTTACGATATCTTTTCGGTAAATTTCGCACAGGCCATAAGTCGTTAGAAGGCATAACAAATTGCAACGACCTTTCACAATAACTTCAGCCTGCAGGACACGAGCTTTAAGAGGATCTATTGAACATTCTGCAACGTAAATTGGATCTAAGGCCAATTCTTGAGTTTCGAAAACATTTGCTTTTTCATAAATCGATACCAGGTCAATATTTCTTAATAAACCATTAAGAGGCTTATCTTGAGGTACTGCTATTTGTTTATTGGAATACGGCATCAATATCATTGTATCACAACTGTGCATTAATTCAAAAACAAAGATTTCAAAGGAATTGGCTGTCAATATCAGGCAATTTTTCTGAGCACTCAAACTTAAATTCGAAATCAATTCCAATTTAAATTCACTTGTTGATAACTGTGTTAATTTCATATTGACGTTGATTTTTGCTCCACTTATATGCAACTTTGTAGATGAGAACGTTATTCTCTTTTGCTCTTATTCCAATAACGAAAAAGCTGCGAATATAGAAATAAAAACAAATAACAATTATTATTTACAACAACATTTTATAAGTTATTTTTTTCATCATGACGACACTCGCATAGATTAAATTCTAGACAATTGCTAGACTATGAACTTACCTTTTGAATTTGAAAAGTTTATACAGTTATTAGGGAACCAGCAATGTCGGCAAAACGTGGTGTTGAATTCTTAAAGGCTATTGCAGTGCACATTACTGTTAAAGTTGGTGGTCATGACACAATAACAAAAGTGGTAAGTGACTGAAAATAAAATTATTTACTATTTATTTACTATACGTTAAAATGAACGCGGAATAAATTCTAATGAATAAGCTAAAGACATCAAAGCAATCAGCTGTGAGGAAAGTTTTGTTGTTTAGAAACCATGTTGCCAATTATTTTTTTTTGTTTCTTTTATGATGCCACACCTCAAAACAATATAGTCCGTGTTGTAAAATACGCTAAACTATAATTTATGTTTTAATATAATTAGTATATTATATTATATTTAGGCCAATTATGACTCGACTACGTTTGCGAGTGCAATTAAAATTTGGCTTTATATGACAATATAATTTTTGAAAATATTTTCTTGCTGTAAGATAAGAAACTCTTATTGAAACTTTTTTGAATTTCGCGCCTTTTAACAGAAGTTGCTGCTGTCAACAGGAACATGACAATTGACTGCTGAAAGAACTTACCGACTAGAAATTGAATTCGAGCTCGTTTTAATTAATATAATAAAAATTGTTATTAACTAATTAGTTAAACGAAATTACATCTTAATTTTTGATATTGCAGTTTCGTATTACTGGAGGTGGTGATGGCCGATGCATTGCTGAATTTACGGTTGCCAAAGAACACTTAAATGCTGTTGGTGGTTTACACGGTGGATATACCGCTACAGTAGTTGACAATGTAACTACTTATGCTTTAATGTCTGCCAATTCTCATCCTGGTGTTACAGTCGATTTACGCGTGAGCTATTTAACAGGTGCAAAAGAAGGAGATGAAATTATTGTTGATGCGAATACATTAAAAGTTGGTAAAAACCTTGCTTTTATTGAATGTATTCTAAAAAATAAATCTAATGGCAGAATCATAGCCAAGGGTGGTCAAACAAAATATGTTGATGCGAATACATTAAAAGTTGGTAAAAAGCTTGCTTTTATTGAATGTATTCTAAAAAATAAATCTAACGACAGAATCATAGCCAAGGGTGGTCAAACAAAAGATGTTGATAATTAACTATAAAGCAGAAATAGTTTTTAATTAGTTTGTGCTAATTATAAGATATTAAAATTGTATTGTAAAGATTTAATCATTTACCGTGTTTCAAAAGTAAAGTTAAAAACAAACACATAAACCTATGATTTCGTAGAAACTTTTATTTCATATAATACTTGGCCATTGCTATCAGATATGTATGTGTTGTATATATATATGGGGTATGGTATTATCTCAATTTACAGTACAGTCTTCTTTAAACTACATGTCGACATGTTCACAATTGAAGGCCAAAACAATCGGCAGCAGTTTTCACTTCTAGGTCTCGTAAGTGACGACTTGGATTGTTAACATAACCACCGAGTAAGAAATGAGCTTCTTCGTAACGCTCGAAATGTAATATTTGAATCGTATCTTTTGTTATAGGTACGTTTTAACTGTTACTAAACGTTCTTGGGTTGTTTAATAATCCGTATTTGTAAATGGCAAGCCTTTTACTAAATATATATTAAATAACTACATAAATAAACGTATATATTTTTTATAATTTATAATAATCTAACTTACTACCATAACATAAATCTTATATAATTTTTAAATAAAAAAATGATTAAACATCTGATTGGTTTTAGAAATCTATGTATAGGATGATAGATACCTAATCAAGAAATTCGTTTTTATTATTTGTTATTTATTTGTTTTTATATTTTTTATATACAATACGAGTATGTCTAACTCATTACTATTTTATGCTAGATAGCAAATCTAAATATAAAAAGAAAACATTGGTCTCTTACATACATACATAATTGGCCATTACAACCCTTCAGTCAGGATTACGGCCTAGCTTCTCACACCACTCATGTTGTGTGCGTTAATTTTATACGTGAGTGGCGGGACCTACAGTTTAACGTCGACTCCGAACGACAGAATTTTGAGAAACTTTTTCATGGCAGTTTATTTTACTCTCAGAGTTTTTGCCAGAAATCTGCTGAGAGGAAGTCGCCGAAGAAATATTTTTTTTTTTTTTCATATTTCATTTTTGATGTCTGACCTGGGATACGAACCCGGGCTTTACGAATAGTAAGCCAACACACTACCTACTACACCACGGCGACTTCTTCTTCTTCTTCATTGGTCTCTTTATCATACAAAAATGAAACGTCATGCCACATTAAGATTAGACTATGAACACTAAATTTTTAAGAAGTTTGTTTAAAAAATTATGTAGTAATTCTAAAGTCTTAGACAAAAGCAAAAATGTCAGCGAAACGCGGAGTAGAATACCTTAAAAAGGTGGCGAAATATTATGAACAAGTTGGACACGATTCTATAACTAAAGCAGTAAGTG
The DNA here is from genome assembly GCA_936449025.2 of Sarcophaga subvicina. NCBI lineage: Eukaryota > Metazoa > Arthropoda > Insecta > Diptera > Sarcophagidae > Sarcophaga > Sarcophaga subvicina. The sequence continues at coordinate 98,756,110 of OW388083.2, read as the reverse complement.
AAAACAATTATTATTGTTCTGATAAACTCTTTTACAATTAGGAGTTGGCATGGTGTAGTGGTTAAACTGCTGCTGGAAGCTTGCGCGGTGGATATATTGCAACAATTATTGATCATGTCACTTCGTATGCATTGATGTCAGCAAATTCACATCCTGGTGTTTCCATCGATTTGCGTGTAAGTTATCTAAAGAGTGCTCTTGAAGGAGAAGATGTCATTGTAGAAGCCAATACTTTGAAAGCAGGAAAAAATTTGGCCTTCACCGATTGTGTTCTAAAAAAGAAAAAGGATGGGGCCATTATTGCTAAAGGTGGTCAAACAAAATTTGTAAATTTTAAAAATGAAATTAAATTGGATTAATAATATTTTAACAAAAAGTAGATTTCATAAAATCCACTAATATCCTTTAGTGTTAAATATAATGTAAATTAAATGTGCATTATAATTAAACAAACACATTTTATATACATATATGTGTTGATATATTTAACAGAGTATATTTAATGGTAGAATTAACTGGATGCAACCAACACTTTTGGAAGAGAGGTACTACAGCGTCCTTTAAACCGTTCCTTAAATTAATTGAATCCAATTTTACTTTTAAAGTTGCATTGTGCGTTTAAACATATGCATACATGTGTAAATACATATGAGACAGCGAATGTGTCGAATATAAACAATATTACCAGATCAATATTGGTGAATCCATCATAAAAATTATCCACAGAAATTTTGCAAGGAGAGATAACATCATTGCTAAAATGCGTTTACAAAAATATTTACTACATTTCCATCTTAAAAGCTTTAGAATTTTCTTCTAATCTTGATTTTTTAATTTCAATGTTTATTCTTGAATTAGAATGTATGTTTAGAATGGTTTATTAGGTTGCTTACATGCGATAATAATTAGCTTTGATATATAAATTGTGTTTTTAATCTGGCATTCCCAAACATAAATGACCATTTTGGTATTTAGAATGAACGTCTTCATTGATATACCGACAATTGTAAAATAAGTTCTTCCGGACTGAAGAAAATTCTTGAATTGTTTATAGAAGAAAATAAAGTTTTTATACAATGACCGATATAAAATCATATTTCCATGAATGGTGCGCAAAAACAAAGGTTGATCCGAAATATGAGGTTCGACCTACCGGTGAGTATTTTATTTCAATATTTATTGTTTTTTCTTTTCTTAACAAGAATTTTACTTATGTACATACATACATATTTCAGGGCCGAAACACAGACAGCGTTTTTTATGCGAAATACGCATTCCACAGTATCCTTATGTTGCTGTTGGGAATTCTACGAATAAAAAAGATGCTGAACGTAATGCAGCACGAGATTTTGTTAACTTTTTAGTTCGTACTGGTAAAATTCAATCGAGTGATGTACCCGTTGATGCTGGCATAGCGGCAGTGGCTGTTAATAACGATGGTCCCAGCAGCAGCAGTAGTGGAGACAACTTTAGTAATTCGGATAACCAACAGAGGCGTGTCTTTGATGGAAATGCTGGACCACAGGACTTGGGACAAGCTTATCGACCTATGGATCGTGGCAATCGCGAACATTTCAATTTTATTGATCGTGCTCAAGAGCAATTAGATATGAAAGAGGCGGAGTCTATTGATGTAAATGCTGCAATCCACGGCAATTGGACAATAGAAAATGCTAAAGCTAAACTTCATCAGTTTATGCAAATGAATAAAATTAGTGCGGACTATAAATATACTCCTGTAGGACCCGATCATGCAAGGTAAGTATATAAATATATTTAAACAATATATATATTTAAGCAATATATATATATTTAAATATATATAAATTATAAATAAATCAAAATCAAATCACTTAAACAATTTTAAAATGAAAAAATTTAATCTTATTTTAATATTGCGTACTGCATTTAAATGAAGTGCTTTTGTTTGCAACTTCAAATATATATAAATATTTGCTGTTTTTTTATTTTTATTATTTTTAATTGTTTGGTATTTTTTCATACCGTTTAAATTTAGAAATTTTTTTGTTTTTTATTTTTCTCTTTTTAATACCCCGGTTTGCGTCGCCTCGTTCTGCGTCTGCTTCGAAGTTGAGTCTTTTTAAAATTTCTGTGATTTCGAAGTTGCGTCGTTTTTGTTTCAGTTTGCGTCGCATGTTTCGAAGTTGCATCGTTAGTGCTTCGATTTGCGTCGTTAATACGAAAATGTTTGTTCAGCTAAAAAAGGATAAGGGGATTTTCCGTTTAAATCTAGTGCAAATTCGAAGTTGCGTCTTTTTAAAATTTCTATGACTTCGAAGTTGCGTCGTTTTTGTTTCAGTTTGAGTCGTTAATATGTAAATGTTCGTACAAAGCTAAAACAGAAAAAGGGGACTTCTCGTTTAAGTCTAACGTAAAAAAAAAATCAAATATTTTTTATTGAAAAATTTATTTTTTCAGCTAAAATTATGAATCTCGGAACCAATTAAATGAAAATCAATACAAATGTATGGAAAATCGTGCTTCTTTTTGCGTCGTTTCGGTTTGCGTCGCGTTTCTTCAGGCCCTATTAGCTACGCAAACCGGGGTATTAGTGTATTTTTTTTATTAAAGCTTTTATCTAAACCGCTTAAAATTCTTAGAATTATTCGTTTCATATTTTATATGTACGAAATATAATAGGTACCTACTAATTATTTTGTTTATATTTTTATTTATAAAATGGTTGCTGGCTTCTTATTTGTATATGTTGAAATACTAATTTATTTATTCGTTGAAATTCAAGCCTTAAATTAATTTCTGAATGTCATTTTATTTCTGCATAAAAATTAGAATTTTTCAAAATAATTTTCCTCATCGAGCTCATTGTAAAAAATTGTTTATTAAAGATAATCAGTCATAATCTGTTATAAGATTATAGCTGAATATCTATTTAAATATAAAAAAGCCAATGAATCTGGTGAAAAATAAATTCATTTAATGTGTTAATAAGAACGGGTTTATTAACACATTAAATGAATTACTTATTTCATTTTTAAAATTACGTTATAAAGATTGGTCCTATCGATAAAATAATTTATGTTCAGGCTGTGGTTTTATAAACTTGTCATTTTATGTTTGAAGAAAGCAGTAAAATATTTCAATTCATTACAAACGACCGATACTTGATGTTGCCAAATATATAATTTTTTTTTGTTCCATAAATGTTCTTTTTATAAGAGGAACGTTTATAGAATAAAGTTAGAAACTAGGGATCATCAACTGCAGAAACCATTAAGTCGTTGTTTTGAATTGATATATTAATTGGTAATTTTTTATTTATAAATTGTAGTTATAAGGAGGGGATATTGTTTTACATAAAGCCACAGCCTGTATAAATGGTAGGATTGTCTTGCCCTTAAAGGCGCTTTGATATCGTAAGATGGTAAGATTTTTATTTTGAATTTTAATTGCGTTTCATCTGTTGGTTTGGAATAAATTTTATTAAATCGTATGTTTTGTAGGAGTTTCATGGCTGAAATGCAAATTTTTGTTCGCGATTTAAAGAGAACAATAACCGCGAGAGAAACTGGTTCCAACAAACAATCTGCTAGTAAATCTTGTGCTCTCTCGCTTGTTCGCCAACTCTATCATTTGGGCGTTATTGAAGCCTTTACTGGTACTCTTAAACAGAAGAAAGACGATGAAGAATTACCGCCATATGAAGTTAACGTAGCTCCAGAAACTGTTCAGAAGATTGAAGAAGTCATACATCTGTTAGATTTACCCACAATTAATGTGAACAATCTTAAGTCTGACCCTGAAACAGATTTAATTAGTTTACAGGTTAGTGTAAAGTAAAATAAATGTGGATTTGAAAGTGTCGCTTGAACATACCCATATTACGTTTGCAGGTCAATACTGGTAAAGATAACAATCGTTTACGTATGGACAATCAACAAATGGTAGCATCTATCATACCATGGGCACCACCACAGCCGAATTGGAATGCTTGGAATGCTTGTAACATTGATGAAGGCTATTTAGCTAACGCTTCATTAGATGACTTGTGTAATGATCTCGAGAATACTACAAAAGAAAAACGTTTCAATAATCCAGAATACCAAAAATTCTTAGAATTTCGTGAAAAGTTACCAATTGCCGCCATGCGTTCAGAAATAATGGAAACTATTAATGAAAATCCTGTAGTTATTATACGCGGTAATACGGGTTGCGGTAAAACTACACAAATAGCCCAATATATTCTTGAGGACTATATATCATCGGGTCAGGGAGCATTTTGTAACATTTATGTTACACAACCACGCCGTATATCGGCAATATCGGTAGCTGAACGTGTAGCTAATGAACAGTGTGAGAATCTTGGTGAATCTGTAGGTTATTCGGTGCGTTTCGAGAGTGCGATGCCTCGTCCTTATGGTGCGATATTGTTTTGTACTGTTGGTGTCCTATTGCGCAAGTTAGAAGCTGGTCTACGAGGCGTATCTCACATTATCGTCGATGAAATACATGAACGTGATGTTAACAGTGATTTTATTTTGGTTATTTTACGTGACATGGTACATACCTATCCAGATATACGTATTATACTAATGTCAGCCACAATTGATACTACTTTGTTCTCGGAGTATTTTGGATGCTGTCCGGTACTAGAAATTCCTGGAAGAGCCTATCCTGTACAACAATTTTTCCTTGAAGATTGTCTTGAGATGACAAAGTTTATGCCTACTCCCGAATCACGTAAAAAGAACAAGGATAAAGACGATGAGGAAAATGCTGTCCTTAAGGAAAATGGTGAAGATGCTGGAGAACAAAATCTTAATAAAGTTATTGGTCCTGCCTATTCACAGCAAACTAAAAATGCTATGGCTATGTTATCAGAGTCCGAATGCTCTTTCGAACTTATTGAGTCCTTATTGCTTCATATTAAATCAAAAAATATTCCTGGTGCCATTTTAATTTTCTTACCTGGTTGGAATTTAATTTTTGCCTTAATGAAGTTTTTACAAAATTCCCAATTTGGTGGACCACAGTATCGTATATTACCCTGTCATTCTCAAATACCAAGGGAAGATCAGCGTAAAGTTTTTGAACCAGTACCAAATGGAGTAACAAAAGTAAGTAGAATTTTTTGTTTTCTTATCTTAATAATTATTAATACCAACTTTATTCAGATTATCCTTTCTACAAATATTGCTGAGACATCAATTACAATCGATGATATTGTATTCGTTATTGATTTGTGCAAGGCCCGTATGAAAATGTTTACATCCCACAATAATCTGACAAGCTATGCTACTGTGTGGGCAAGTAAAACTAACCTTGAGCAACGTAAAGGTCGTGCTGGTCGTGTAAGACCCGGATTCTGTTTTACACTTTGTTCAAAGGCGCGTTTTGAAGCTTTGGAAAATCATTTAACACCAGAAATGTTCCGAACACCTTTGCACGAGATGGCCTTGACCATCAAACTCTTACGTTTGGGATCCATACACCAATTCTTATCGAAGGCTTTGGAACCTCCACCACTAGACGCTGTAATTGAGGCTGAAGTTCTTTTGCGTGACATGCGATGTTTGGATAATAATGATGATCTTACACCTTTGGGTCGCATTTTAGCGAGATTGCCTATTGAGCCAAGGTTGGGAAAAATGTTAGTATTGAGTACAGTATTTGGATGTGCAGATATTGCCGGCAGCATGGCATCGTATTCGAGTACGTTCTCTGAGATTTTTGCTTTAGATTTGGGTCAGAGACGATTGCAAAATCATCAAAAGGCTTTGGGTGGCAATAAATGCTCTGATCACGTTGCAATGATTGTGGCCACACAAATGTGGGAGAGTGCTCGTCGTAAGGGAGATGATGAGGAAATTCGTTTTTGCGAATGGAAAGGACTTCAATTGTCAACGATGCGAGTTATGGCTGAAGCGAAAAATCAACTTTTAGATCTTCTACAGCAAGCTGGATTCCCTGAAGAGACCATGATCTCTGGACGCATTGATGCAAACTCAGATGATCCTGTGTTGGACATGGCAACAGCTCTTCTTTGTATGGGCTTGTACCCAAATGTTTGCTATCATAAAGAGAAACGTAAAGTTTTAACTACCGAATCGAAAGCTGCACTTATTCATAAAACTTCAGTGAACTGCAGTAATTTGGCTGTAACCTTTCCATATCCATTCTTTGTTTTCGGCGAAAAAATACGTACGCGTGCAGTATCCTGCAAACAAATGACTATGGTTGCTCCGCTGCAATTGTTGCTATTTGGATGCCGTAAAATCGATCTTGTAAAAGGCAACCTGGTGCGTTTGGATAATTGGCTGAATTTTAAGATGGATCCTCATTTAGCCTCTATGATTGCTGGTCTTAAACCGGCGCTTGAAGATTTGGTATCAGCTGCTTGTGACGAGCCTTCAGAGATCTTGCAATTGAGTGAAGCTCAAACAAAACTCGTGGAAGTTGTTAAGGATTTGAGCGTGTTAACGGCCGGTGATTTCCAGATACAGAGGGAAAAAGGTGTAATGCCGTATCAAAGCCGAGGATCTGGCGGTAGTGGAATGCCTAGCAAAAGAGGAAGATTCGATGGCGGTGGTTTTGGTGGTGGGGGATATGGTGGACGTGGAGGCTATAAACGTAGTGGTGGCACAAACAACTGGGGCCGTTCTGGCGGAGGCGGCGGTAATCGCAGATTTTAATTATTTAGAACAAAAGGATAAATATATCATATTTAGTTAATGAAGTCAGTAAAATGTATCGTGCGCTTTACATTATTTTCAAATACAAATACAAATAAAGACAAAAACCTATTAGCTGGTGGTGACAAAGTATGCACCACATATCATTACTTTGCTTTGTTTTAGTATTTTTAAACAAGGCTTTTTAGCTAAGCAGGGTGATTGTTAGCGTCGATACCTAGAATATCCTTTCGTGGGGAGCCAGGGCTAATGAATTATGATTTAAACAAATATAAATTAAATGTTTTGTTATTAAAAATCTTTATTTTGGTATGTCTGTTTAAAAATTTTTAAACCTAATAGTGTAGAGTTTGTTGAAGTTAATGCTCTTCATAGAAGGCTAAAGCAACTGCTAATAAGATGGCAACAACTATACCAGCGTATAAGCCAACAATTTTCCAGTTAATTGGATTTTTTTGTTTTATATCTACGGTTTTAGGTTCTTTTGGCTTTCGCTTACTGAACTTCTTTTCGAATTGTTCCACTTCTAAACGATTACGTTCCTCCTCCTGTTTGCGACGTAATTCCTCTTCCTGTTTACGAGCATCTTCTAGAATCTTTTTATTTTTTATGCAGTTTTCATCGCATTCTAATTTATAGAAACCAGCACGATGTTTGTCACAAGAAATTTCTGACTTTAAATGCTTGCAACTACAATAAATGCGTACTTTCTTACGACAGGATTCTGGATAAGGGCAGGGACCAGAATGACATTTCGTTGTACAGCGGTGCCCACAGGGGAACTAAATAAATGAACAAATTCAGTAATGAAAAATACTAAAGATTTTTATAACAACACTTACATTTTTTAAACATCTATTGCCGCAGCTTTTTAGATTTTCTTGTCGTTCCAAAATATCGCCTTCAGTACCTTCAGAGTTGAAGTAATCACTGCATTTATAGACGATAGGCATTAAGCCGCAGTGGCACTTGCTTTTAATAGCAATACTACATGGTGGACAAGGTGGTAGATGACAGGGCTTTAGGCAGCTATGTGTGCAACCATTCGGTCGTGGAATAGAACAACCCTCCTCACAAGCCGCACAACTAGGTTGTTCCTTAAAAGTATTACATTAAAAATTGTTTGTTTAAAAGGTGGTAATAACTATTACCTTCATGTCTTTTAAGTCCGGTACAGAATGACAAATTAGGGAACATTTATGATTGCCACAACGTAAAGAGCGATTGCACAAACGTTGACAGGACGAAGGCTTTGAATTCCAGCAAGGCCATTCTGCTACTTCATGGCCACCAATGCAAGTAACACTAACTTTTTGCTCACAACGAGGATGAGGCATTTGCTTAAATTCAAACTAAATATAGATATACAAATATGGAATTAAATTTCTCTAAGAGGAATATATAGGTTCAAATAATTACCTGTTTGGTAGCCTCCCATATGCTGGGGCTATTTGATTTTCTTGTTACCTTAACTGAGGCGTGACATTTAACCATACATGTGTGTCCACACTGTGATGTGTCATTTGGTAGACCACAGGGTTGGGTACAAGGTGGGCATTCATTTTTATGACACCGATGCTTATTATAGTGATGACATTTTGATGGTATTCTTTGGATTTTTTTTTATAATTTTGATTATAATTTACACATTGTCCAGAAATTTTTTAACTTACCGACATGGTTCCAGGCATACGACACGCGCTGTGCGTTCTCTGCCACAGGGTACACTCTTTTTTGTTTTGCCACAACGACAATTAACCTGTGATTGTTGTTTGCATGGATAGCAGGGGCCTTTGTGGCAAATTGATTGACATTTATGTTTGCCACACGATAACGGTTTGCCGCATACCTTGTCACATGGCGGACAAGATCCATCGCAGCACTAAAAAAGGATTTTTATGTTGATTACTTCTACTTCATGTAAATAAATTTCCTAACTTACCTTACGATTACATGGATGTTTGCCACAGTCTCTAAGTTGCTTACATTTGGTTTCACAAGTAAATTCTTTGGAGCAAGGTAATTCTTTTTCATGCATTCCACAACGACATTTCTTTTTTACAATAGTTAAACACTATAAATTAAAAAATTTATTGCCACGATTTTGTTGTTGAGAAAAACTTTTTCAAATGAAATAACACTTACTGCATTGCAGTTTCCTTTGTGACAACGTTGAGCACATGTATGTACACCACAAGCTAATAACTTTTGACAAGTATCACCACAGGTATCAATTACTTCCGTGCAAGGTCCAATTTTTTTCTATTGAATACAAAAGTTGTTTAATTTTGTCTTGGTTTATTTTCCTGTAGTATTACTTACTGATTTACCACATGGACACGAGCGTGGTAAGCTTAGGGGACAAACTCCACATTCTCCAGAGTGGCATACATTTTTGCAATTATGCAAACCACAACTGTACGTTTTGCCACAAATGTTCTTACAATGCCACTTTAGATTACAACACTTTCGTTTAGCCATTTCCCTGCCACATTCGCATGGTTGCATACTTGTTTGTTGACATGGTGGACACTGACCCACTTTATGGCAGAGGTTTTTGCAAACATGCTCCTTGCATGGTAGAAGTAGGTCGCATTTGCGTTGACATTCCCACAACTTTTCAGCACAACGCACAGATTTTGGAGGTGACTTACCGCATTTGCAAGACACAACTGCATACTGAGCGCATGGTGGGCACGGTCCAGGATGACAAAGCAAAGTACACTTATGGCCACAATTTGGTTGCAAGTCTTTGCCGCAAATTTCCCCGCATGAATGAGGAATTAGCCATGGTTGTGATAGCGGATTTATTTCCTTGCCGCAAAAGCATTCATATTCCGTTGGCCTTTCTTCTGGTTGAAACTCCCGCCTACATTGAGGGCAACACCAATGCACAGCTTTAGGTTTCTTAGGTGGAACATATTCTCCCATATGATTGTAGTAGCCTTGTTCCGTTTGTGTTTGGGCCTTAGCCTGGGCAATACTATCATTTGCCCATCTTTGAATACAATTCAAATGAAAGAAGCAGTAACAATATTTGCAGGACCATATTGTACTGGACCTTTTTATGCTTCCAATACAAATAAGACAGGTAGCAGCTCCCGATTGCAAAACATTTTCCAAAAAGCCGGAAGTTTTTGCTAGTAGCTGTTCATCTCCCTGTCGTTTATTGTAATGTTGATATAAGGATTCTATTCAAATTTATAATGAACAATCAATATTAATGCATTATTAGTTTCACCAATAATACTTACTTAATATGGCATTTTCATCCAAGTCATCCTCATCTTCAGACGACGAGACATAAGTTTCCACAATTTTTTTTGCCACTTCTATATTTCTGGCATGTGTTTCATTGAATTTCTCTGAAGGATTCTTAGATGAATTTTGCTGTTTGGTCTTAGTAGGTGGCATAATGTAGTTAATTATTTGTTATTTTACCGGTGTACACGTAGAAATATATACCCTTTTAGAATTTGTCAATTTATAATAAAAGATGATTACAATGCTGCCAAATCGTTATTCTCTTTCGTAAAAATGAAAAAGTGTTACCATAGCTCTTTTAGAAGTACTCCTGTTGTTGATTTTCTTATCAGGGTACTTATTATGAAGGCGAATACAAATAAGGTGATATTACAAGCCCAACTGAATATTATTTTTTATTATTGAATTCAAGTCCACCCGATTCTCAAACGTTGTATTTAAGTTCATTTTTCGTATTTAGTTTTTAAAATTTCTGCAGCAGTTTTTATTTTACATTTTAATTTGATCAATATATATGTATGTTTTCAATTTAAACAAATTTAGATTCGGAGCTAGGCAATTTTTGTGGACTGCCTGAAGACATCTCCATTTTATTTTCTTGATCTTCTTTCTTTTCCTTTCTTCTTATATTTTCTTTTCTTACTTTTTATTACTGCTCTTACTCCGTCTTGGGAGTATCAGACTCCATTTTCTTTTTCAGTTTTATTTGTTTTCTTTTTGTGAAAGGTTTATTACAACAGACTAATATTTCTACGGATGAAAACGCGCCAATGCTAATACGCCACCGTTCTCACCTAACCATTATTGGAAGTGTACATATCAGGCAATATAAAGATCAACATGTAAGCTGAATATATCAAGATATCAAGATAATCACTGCATTAGAATCATTTCGAGCATTTGAGGTTAGAAATATCAATTAAAAATTCAATTAAAATAAACTAAAACGTAACAGGTAACGATTTGCCGAGCAGAACTTAGGGTAAATGGCAGTGGAAGACAATCTTTGAGGGCTTATGGCCTTAGTGAGAGTAATAGAAATTTTTGTACATGAAAAAGACTTAGTTGCGTTAAATGCCGGTAAATATTATTACAGTGAAACCATTTGTATTATTAGCATACATAAAATCGTTTATTTTTAATATTATAATGGTACATAACAAAAATTTAATTTTAAAGCCATGGTTACAAATTTAGGTAAAGTATTTAAAACGATATGAGGAACGTCATCATTATTGGCCAGCAATCTGAAAAATTACAAAAATTACGAATACGTATTTACATATATTTGCTGCTTAAAAAGGTTGCTTTCTTTTGATACTTACAACAACAAGGTGCCCACTTTTATCGCGTACAACACCGGGTTCACCGCCGCCGGTTTGAATATCAATGACGCCAGATTTACCCTTGACCACATTGTGTTCCAATCTAAAGTTAAATGTAAACGATTAATATTTGCGTTAAACAAAACTGCCGCTATTGAACTTACGAGTCTCTTTCTACAATTTTAAGAACATCGGCCGTGCCTACAGTGTCAATGATAAAGGTGCAGAATTCAATAATATATGGTATGAGCAAGATAAGATCTCCTTTGTCTTTCTTTAGATCGAGAGGTATACGTATGACCATTAAATCATCACTATGATTGGTTAAATCGAAATCCAACTTTTCTAGAGGTAAGCGATGTTTTTGTTTATACGTTTTTCCGTCCAATACGTAAATGGCCTTATTGCTTAGAAGTATAAAACGATCACGTGATTTATAGCCATGACGATCGTATTTAATACAGGAAGAGGAATATTTCAGGCTTTCTCCATTCAATGAATTTGCAATGAAATTTTTAATGGCTGCATTGTGTTCTGTTGGAACGCGGTCTGTTTTAAACCAATGGGGTACACTTTGGGGATAGCTGCTCTTTTTGTCTGCATAAGAAAATACGTATAATTATTATTTGAATAAGAATATGAATACGCATGTACATATGTATGTATGTATGTCAAAATTGCTTACCTTTAAATACTTTTTCTGCCAAAACCTTCAATTCAAATTGTCGTTTCTTTTCTTGCGACAAAGCTAATCGATATTTACGTGCCAAATGTAATCTATGCAAGCGATGTAAGTAAGTGGATGCTTCTTGACAGTGGGCGGGAGCCGAAGGCCATCTCATATCCAATACTTTTGTAGGCAAATCTTTCGATATTCTCAGGAGCCACATGCGTTTAGTGTTGGCAATGAATTTTTCATTGTAACCATTTGGTGGATCGTTGCGGGTAATAAAGCCTTTAATGAAAGCTCTTATCTTGTCAGCTGCTTCACGACGCTTCTTGGCAGCTTGTTGGGCTAAATAACGACGGCAGAAAGATTGCAAAGTGATCACCTGTTCACGTAGCTTAACATATTTTCTTCGTTGTTGTCTACCCTTCCAGCGAGCTTGTAAAATGGCAGCGATATCATGTTTCTTTTCTTGGAATGCATCCTCCGTTTCGAATAGGGTCTTGGGGAAGCGTATAAATAATTTGGTTTCACCCAAACGGTAATCTTCGGGACCGTAATTAAGTTCCTTAACCAAAATCTTGACACCCTCTTTGGCAGGGCCATTGTAGTTTGGCCAAGTATGTCTGCTAAGGCTCTTGTAACGATTTAAGAACATTTCAAAAGTTCTTCTGTAAGCAAAACCGGCTCTGCGTACACGTAAATTCTCCATAAGACCCAAGTATTTAACTTGATGCAAAACTAATTCGTCGTTGAAGATACCGGGCGACTGGAGATCATTAGGTTTGATACAACGTATATAGGAAGGCTCCTTGCACATTAGGATATCCATTAGATTGTTAAGGGAATTTCTGAATTGAGTTACAGCAGTTTCTGGCCTCTTCTTAGACAAATACTCCGATTCAGGGAAACAGACACGTACAACATTGTTTTCAGCTTTGCTCATGGTTTCTTTTAAATCACGGAACAACAAATCATTGTTTTTATCCAAGAAACTGTTAACATTGTAGGTCACATCGCCGGCATAGTGAACGAGACGGAACTCGTTACGACCCATTGTCTTTTGTACCTGAGTGGGAGCCTTTTCGTGACACAAATAGTGGGGATGGTCACCCAACCGATCGGTTAACTTGGCCAAGAAGGTCATATCAGTAGGTTCACCGGGACGCAAACATTCCTCATCCAATATGGATATAATACCCTTATGCTTCTCTTCAATTAGATTACAAATAACTTTGTTGTCGAAATATTCTACGGGAACCCATTCAATACCTTCGCGCCTGTACTCATCTTGTTCGGACTTCAGAGTCAGTTCAATAAAGAGCTGCTGCAATTTCTCATTGCAGAAATTTATACAGAACTGTTCGAAACTATTGGTTTTGAAAATTTCGAAACCATAAATATCCAAAATACCCATAACATTGTTACGAGCAGAACGCAAGTCCTTAGCCTGTAGAGAGATATTGAGACGCGTAACCAACCAAGAGAACAAACGATCATAAACAGCTTTGGCCAAAGCATCGCGGGCATAAATGGCCATTTCTGGACTCAATGGCGAGGTTACAACATCACCTCTGGCATCTATGGTGCGGTGAGTCAAACCCTCTTTTAATTCATTTAAATCCACACCCAAGAGTTTGGCTACCGTTTCGACTGCATTGGGATTTTTAATTTTCGCTTTACCTTCCTCTTCTACAAATTGCACATTGCCCAAATGCAAAACACTGGCTATAATATGAAATATTTCCTTTTGCTCACTGGCAGAGAAATCAATAACAGTCATGGCTTGTTGAACCTGTTTAAAGTTGTCGGCATCATCAATGTTTTTCACTATGCCCTTGTCCTGTAATTTAATAACTTGGTTAATGTTTTATTCTATTAAAAAATTAAGTTAAGCATTTACCCCATCACTTAAATAAGCATAGCTATTCAAAGATCTAGGCAACATTAATTCCTTTAGCTGGTCATCAGTGGCACCAGCCAAAAGTTGATAAAATATGTGAAAGTTTCTTTCGCCGGGATTTTGATTGACTACACGCGACTTTTCCAGTAAGTAATTCAAAATATTACCACCAATTGGTGTACCGGTAAAATCGAATTGTATATCCATATATTTGCCAAAACGTGATGAGTTTTCATTGCGATTAGTTTTCGCATTGCCGAAAGCTTCCAAGACGGGATTACTTTTTAAAAGTTTATCTTTGACACCTTCAACAGTACTCTGGTGACCAGAACAGGCGGCAATATATTGTAGAACCTTTTTCGATGCTTCTGTCTTACCAGAGCCACTTTCACCTGAAATTTAATAAAGAATTGAAGACTTTAAATATCAAAATTCTATAACAGAATAAAATAACGTTGAATTAGTTTTAATACAAAAATAATTGTAATCTAAATAAGAATTGAGGCTCTTGATGACCTCATCCATTATGATCAACTAAACTAAAATGGAGAAATATTTTTTAATCTTTTTTTATTCAGAAAGGAGGGATAGGAGTATCTAAGTTCTAAATCGAATCAAGGGAATCAAGGAGTCGATTATGCACGGCGTTGCCAGCTGGCATCTATCAATTTGTAATTTCGAAAAAAGTTTTTTGTACATCAATTGTTTAAATATTGGTTGTCAATTACCGTTTGGCAACTGGCAACGCAACTGAAATTGTGATGCCATCCATAATCGAGACAAAAATCAAAATTTGACAAAAGCTAATTTTTTCTGAAACCCAATAACTGTTCCACTTACAAAAGGAAAAAAGGGGCCTAAGGACTAAACTCGAATAGAATTGTCATAAGACCTAATAATTGTCAAAACTAAGAATTCCCTTCAATTGAACTAAATAATAATAAAATAACAATAATATGTGCTTGGTTGCTAATAAATAAATTCGTTATCTTTAAAGCAAATATTATCGTTTATAATGTCGATCGCTTGATATTATTCACTAAAATTACGTACGTGTACGCATACATATGTAAGTAAACTTGAGATTTGGCAAATATTGACGTTTGAAAACTAGGAAAAAAAGTAAAAGATTTGAAATACTTACCAGAGATTAGAACACACTGGCCTTTATTTTCTTCAATTAAGGAGCGAAAAGCATTATCAGTAACAGCAAAACTGTAAATATTTTTAAATAGAAATATCATAAAATCATAAAATAATTTATGAGCATTTATTTTATAAGTATTTCATAAAAATCAATATGCATGTTTAGATTACTCGGCTGGCTGCACGTCGATGATTTGCTTATTATGAATTTGATAAAAAAAAAAATAAGGTCACAAAAATGTTTAAAGTTTTGTTTAATGTAACTCAAGCTTTATAATGTGAACTGTCCCTTATAATAGTATATTTCTAAAGAGTGTATTAAAAATCAAATATATTTGTAAACCTGAAAAGCGTTGTTGTCAAATGGTCACTAGTGGATGAACTCTGAACAAATTTAAATAATATCCCATATAAGGCAAAGGAAATCCTTTTCTAATGGATATTACCCTGTAGCTTGTACCTCGTGATTTGTGCTTGCTTGACTCACTAGAGTAGCATAATATAGATGTCTAGGTTCAGCAAGAGTTAACCCAAAGAGGTCATGATTTATCGAACCGCTGCTTAATCGCAATTATATCGATTCATTTTTGAGGCGTATGGTGACTAATTATAAATAGTGGTTCCCTTACGACAAGCGAAAATAGTCGTTGTCTAATTATAATGCAGAATAAACACAGAAAGAACGTTTTCCCACGTTCTTGATAGAATTCAACTGTTGGCATTATGGACTTTACAATCCTTTAGTAATGATTACAACCTATCTTCCCACCAGTGGTGTTGTGCTAACTTTTTTTCCGGATTCCGGTTCACGGTTCGGAAAAACAAGCCGGTTCGTTCCGGTTTTTGTTCCGGATCGGGTTCGGTTCAAACCCTTGTTTATAAAAATACATATAAAAATTCGTCAAAAATTAGAACAAAAAATCAGCAATTCTTTTTAATTTTTTTTCAAAACGTCAGCCAATTCTCGTTATCAGAAATCATCTTTAGTTCCGGAAAGCGTTCCTGTTCAAAAAAGAAGTCCGGACGTTCCGGAGCGTTCCGGCTCGACAACACCACTGCTTCCCACACCACCCAAAGGTGGGAATCTGTACGACAGATATGAGAGATTGTTCGTGACAATTTTATTTGCTCAGAAGATTTCTGAGGGGAAGTCGCCGAAAGAAATATTTTTTTCATATTTTATTTTGTTCGATATGTCTGACATGGGGTTTGAATTACTATTCATCTCGTAAATTAAGTCATCACACGACCTAAATTTATTGTTCATAACATAGATACCAATAGAATGCCCCTAGTTTTTTACCATTATAGATGGGGTTTGATCCTCTATCGAACGAAATGGTGCACATTTTGACCTAAATGGCATTATTAAGAAAACCTATTTCTTTTTAGAACACCTTATATGTTATACTACCCATAAAAATAGATGACAACCTTAGCTAAACCTAAACGTAATCCTGATCTCTAAATATACCCGGTATATTGCAATATAAACATTTATAACTTACATGTGTGGAGGAATTTCGTAAAAATGCTTATTCCTGTACTCCTTTATATGATCCTCTGAATAGATGGGCAATTGCTTATAAGGGTTTACCGATATCAACACTTGACCAATGTATGTCTGAAAGAAATTTTGAAATAAAATCAAGAAAAATCATTAAAAAATAATATGCAACTCACATAAATAATATTTTCCTGAAACCTTTTGCGCAAGTTATTAATGAAGGCATCTTCGCTTTGATAATCCTCAAGTAGTACAAAATCTTGTACACCTGCGCGATCACGATCATGAAGGCCACGTTCCATAGCTAATTTTGATGGTCTGCAATATAAAAAAATAATTTTTAAATTAATTTCACAGAATTTATTAGAAAAATACTTTCAACTCAATTACAAAAAATGGATTCATTATTCGGTTATTAAAGTCTTCTTCTTTTGGAACATTATAAATTTTGATTAATAAATTTATCTTAATGTAAGAATTTGTTTTTATTTATAAAATTTGTTTGTTTTTTTTTTTGATTTAAAAATTATAAAAGTTTTGACATTTCATTCTTTTCTTTAATTCTTTTATTGTAGGATTTTCAGTATTTTTTAATTGCCCAACAGAGTTGTAAATACACACTACTTGTGTGTACGGCCATTCACTTTTCAATATTCTATTGAAATTTCGAAAACATTCTCGAAAATAGAGAATTTTTCTTATTCGATGATGGTATAGAGAGATTGATCTTATCATTACAGATCGTTTTAATCAATTTACTATTGTATTACTACCACCGTTAGACTTAGATACATATAGTAAGAAAAATTTAGCCCAACTAAGCGGTATAATGCTTGGTATAAATGCTAGCTAACTATGCTAACCGTAGTTACTTGCATAAGCAACTTTTTTCTCTCATTATTAACACACGCTCTGTTCTATCTACAGAACATATTACATTTAAATGAAACTGAAAGAAATTCTACTGAAAAAAATGATGTTAACGCCACACCCTTTTAATAGTGAAAAAAATTGTTTACAATTTCTAAATGATGTTCTTTGAACATCCACTTAAAATTTTCTGTGGAATCGGTTCATTATTTTGAGTTACTTCCACACTAACTTGCTCTGATAATAAACAATTTTTATTATATTATATATATTTTACGAATATACCTTTTCGGCATATTTCCGAAAGACCCGTTGAGAGTTTTTCGATAATTTCGGTGATTGAAATTTGAAGCAAAAATTTGTTTATAAAACAATTGAAATATTTCCATTGAAACAATGGGGGAATTTTTTTCTGATAAAAAATTAATAAGTTTAATCAAACCTTTTTGTATGGTATGGTTTGGTAGTTAGAAGAAAAGGTAAAGAAATAAAGGGTCCGCCAAATAACTTTTTTTTTTTTTGAAAATGCTTTAAAAAAAAACTACTGAATATTTTCTCAAATTTCTTTTTTTTATTTGAAAGTACAATCCTTCCGGTTAATAATAGAAAATAATTTCATTCAAATTGCTGCCTCGTCTGGCCATGCATTAGCCTACACGATCGGTCCAATTAATTAAGCACATTATCGATTGTGTGCAGCTGTATTTCACCAATGGCTTCACGAATATTGTCCTTTAAAGCGTCAATTGTCTCTGGCTTGTCGGCGTAACACTTATCTTTGACGGCACCCCACAAATAATAGTCCAACGGTGTCAAATCGAAGCTCCGAGATGGCCAAACGACATCAGCTCTGCGGCTGATAATTCGATCTTCAAAAACAGGGCGCAATACATCGAGTGTAGCTTCGGCTGTGTGGCACGTAGCGCCGTCCTGTTGAAACCAAATGTTGCCAATATCCTCCTCTTCAATTTTTGTGAACAAAAATTCGTTCAACATGGCCCGATCGCCATTGACTGTAACGGCCACTCCTTGCTCATTTTCGAAGAAAAATGGCCCAATTATGCCCCTGGACCAAAATCCGCACCAAACAGTGACTCGTTTTGGGTGCGTCGGCTTTTCAATGTATGCGTGCGGGGTTTCTGTGTCCCAAATGCGACAATTTTGCTTGTTTACATACCCGCCAAGATCAAAATGAGCTTCATCTGAAAAGATGATTTTTTTTTTGCCAAAATCGGCATCTTCCGGTGTAGGCTACTGCATGGCCAGCCGAGGCAGCCATCTGAATGAAATTATTTAAAAAAAAGTTATTTGGCGGACCCTTTATTATTATCGATACGGTAGAACGTTACCATACTTGATGGATTATGGGGTTAAGAATTTAAAGGCCATTTCTCAATGGAGGTTGTTGGCAGATGATTGACTTGTAAGGACTGCTGGATTGCGAGTTCTATCTACATTCCTACATGGACATATATACATATGGTATACGTGTACATATATGTACATATAATACAATATTTATAGCTAAAATGAAATCTTATCTGTTAGCCAAAAAGCATTTATTAAAAAATTTTTTTATGATATGAAATATAAATTATATGGGAATTTAAAAGAATTGCGGTGTTATCAGGTTTCAATACCAAAATAATACAATACATATTTGTATTATTATTTATTCTTAATCAATTTAATGGTAAATCCATTTATTCCAAATTCATTATATAACGTCTTTTAAGTATTATTTAAAAGAAAAATGCATACAAAAATTAATTAATTATTGAAAAATTATTTTTTTCATATTGATTATAGGTTTTTCTTTAAGCAAAAAAAAAAATACTAAAACTAAATTCGATACGGGGTATATGGTATATTGTATGTATGTATGAAATGTATATACATACATACATCGCTCCCATACAGTAGAGGTCAAAATATTTCCACTCAAAACAGAGCAGTGTTTCAGATTTTTAATTATACTTTAATTTAAGATTTCTTTTTAATAACTGCTTTTGGGTGTATTTATAATTTTGTTTCTTGCTGTTTTTGTAATCGTAAAAAAAGTCATTAAAGACATCATCTTTCAAATCAACAATTAGTCGGCTATTTGAATACTGCCCATATTCACACGGTAGTTAGAAAAAAGTGCGGAAGACCTTGAATAACAAAAACACGTAAAGTCAAATAAATTAAACAATTTTTTGTGAATATTTTAAAGGAAATAATATTAGTATTTAGGAAATTGTCTCAGAAGCTATAAGAATATAAAAAAAATCTGAAAAGAACAGATCAAATCTGTATTTCAGGGACCAGCTGAAAGAGTAGGTGGCAGAATATATGGTTGCAAATGTTTTGACCACTTGTTCGTATTTTCCTAAAATTTTTCGATTAATACTTTTTTTTTGGTGATCTTCATAATCAATTTGTTTGCTGAACACTTAATTATAATTGCTTACAAATATTGCTCTAATTCATTTGTAGTTGCTATGGAGAGGCAATGAGGCATACATGCATAGGAAGAGGGAATAAATTCTGTTCGGACAAGATTCATACATACATAATTGGTCATTACAACCCTTTAGTCAGGATTACTATCTAGTTTCTCACACCACTTATGTTGTGTGCGTTAATTTTTATACATGAGTGGCGGAACCTACAGTTTAAAGTCGACTCCGAACGACAGATATTTCAGAAACTTTTCCTAGCAATTTTGTTTACTCCCAGAGCTTTTGCCAGAAATCTGCTGAGAGGAAGTTGCCGAAGAAATATTTTTCATATTTCGTTCAGTTGGGGGGTTTGAACCGAGGCCTCACGTCTAATGAGCAAACACACTACCTAATAGACCACGGCGACTTCTCGACTTCGGACAAGATCAGCGTGTTTTATTCCAAATTTTTATTATAAGATGCATCGCCATCAAGAAGCTGATATATGGATTCTCTTCATACTTGTATGTTTATCAGTCAGGAATGGTAATTAAATCGATTTTGTTTTAATTGTTTATTGAAAGTCTTGGTTGATATAAATCGTATTTATTGCTCGACAAGGAATCTTATAACCCAAGTACAGATTTCTATATTAATACAATTGAATTTCAATGAAGATTTCAACATTGGTACATTTCAGTTACTGAAGTGTTGAAATATTTTTTCGGACAAGTTTTTACTAAATTACAAATTAAAAAAACATTTTTTTTCTCATTTCAAGAAGAGATTTTAATTTTAGAAGTGTAGATTTTGTTTATTTGCGGAAAAACGCTTCTGAGCCAGGATACCTCCTTATGTAGTGTATTATTTCGTCAAAATAAGAATTTTAATCCAGTAATACGAATAATGTTATATAATAATATTAATACGTTTCACTTCCATGCATTTTTTATAGCTTAAACAATTCCATAAAATTTATCAAAAAAATGTTTCATAATCAAAGCAAATTGAAAACATATTTATTAATTTTTTTTTTCATTTTGTTACATATTTTTTTTACTTTCAATTAAAAATTGGGAAATGGAATAATTCATTTTAAAAGCACAGTGAAAATCTTTCAAACACTCTGGTTTACTTATTAAAATTTAATGCCTAAAGAGTTTTTTTCAATAAATATTCACTTGTTCACCTTGCCATTTTGTATCCTTATTTTTGTTGTTCAATTTGAATTTAAATATCGTACAACACAGTTAAGACCCTTTAATCTGTAACTGAAATTAAAAAGAAAATTTATAAGCGCGTTTAAGTAATTATTAACGCGTACGACAATTGAACGGATCGAACTGTTTTTATTAAATCGTTTAAAGGTAAAAAGTGTTTTTTTTTTTGTTATTTTGCTCAAGTTATCTTGGCAATTTATTCTTTCATTGGCGCAATAATTGGGAAGACCGATTAGATAATATAATAATTGTTAAAATATTTTTGATGTATTTGTTGTTGTTTATTTATTTAGTTTTCTTTCAAAACGATTCTCCGGAGTTTCTATACGCACGTACTAATTTTTGTATTTCTATCTTATATTGTATGAACTAACTAGAGTCACTAGCCACCTCTCAGCAATGCATTGTGTACTCTAACAAAATTAAATGGTTGTACATATTTTATTTATAAAGCTCAATATCTTATCTCTTTAACGAGTTGTTGTTGATTTCCATTCCATAGATGATGCTCAAGAGTATAAGTGTATTGAAAATTGCAAATGTTTTGAGAGTTTTGTATGACAAACACTGAACATTGAACACTTGAACACTTCGATTTATTACAACAGCCAGCACTTTATTTATCCCGGTGTATGCACGAGCATATGTATGTGTGTATTTGTTTTATGAGTCAATATCAAAAAGGATACCGTTAAGAGTATGATACTTTGCCAAGTACTAATTGCGGTATTTTAATTCTTTTGCCGATTTGTTGTTAAATGTTTTGTTTTGAGTTGTTTTTATTCATTTTCAATACGATTTAATAATTACTTCGTTATCTCCTGGTTTGTTGTTTTTTTTGTAAAGTTGTGTGTGTGTGTGTGAACTTAAGTATAAAAATAGAGTATAAAAACACTTGTACTTAGTACTTGCATCATAGTTAAATTTATTTGTTGTATTTCGTTTTTTTTTTTGTTTTTCGTTATCAGTGTGCTAAATAATTTATTTACATATCAATGTTGTTATTGTTTTTATGGTATAGGCTTCACGTTTGATTGCTAACGGGTGTGTGGGTTAAATCTACAGAAAAAATATACATGTGTTATATGCGAGGGTATGTGTGCGAGAGTTAATCATTCAAATGACTAAGAGAGTTTTCACCTTAAAAACAATTTCCATTCTCCCAATTTAAAATATACTCACCTCAAAGGGTGTTTATTTTATGGGTTTACTAATAGTAAAACTTTATAGAAGTTTTACTAACAGTTTTAAACAATTGTTAGGGAAAAATAAATACTATTTATTAGTGGTAATATTAACTTTTATCAACATTAAGCAGTTGTTAACGACACCGACTAGTGATATGGATATGGCGTTACCGTAATAGCAGGAAACTGCATGAACAAATTGAATATCCTAACGATGATAATCTTGATTGGCGATCGATTCGAATCCACATATCAGTTGGTGAGTGGGAAGATCAGCTAACACCTGAACTATGTCTTTGGATCTGGAAGTACAACTTATCCGGCGATCCTTTTCTGCGCTGGGTGATTCGAACTAATGGAATACATATTGTGTTCACGTTAAAGTTCATCAGGCAACAACATAGCTTGCGTCGAAGCTCTTCTGGTTGGTAACTTACTAAATTTGTCGTTATAACCCTTCAGTCCGGATCACGACCTAGCTTCTCACGCCTCGCATTTTGTGTGTATATATTTGATTCATGAGTGGCGAGGACAATAGTTTAAAGTCGTCTCCAAACGTCTCGAGTTTTGAGAAACTTTTTTCAGAGCTAAGAGGAAGTCGCCGAAGAAATATCTTTTCATACTTCCTGTCTGCACGAGACGTCTGAGATAGGGTTTGTGTATCACACGAACTATCAGTGCACAATTAAATGATGCAAATTTTCACTCATACCAAGGACTACGGCCAATGAAATTTCGATCATGGACCACAAAAATATGCGAAAAGGATCATGAACGTTGCAGAGTATAGTGAAAGTCAGAGGGTGGCATAGACAAAATTGACACCTAAATGATAAAGCTGTGAGTCTGGTGGGATTGCTGATTATGAACTTCTAGAAACTGATCAAACAAATCACTCTGTGTCAGCAATTAACGAGATTGACGCAAACAATTCAATGGCCAGAATTGATCAACAGAAAAAATGGTGTATTCTATCAACACAACGTTACAACAAATACGTCTTCGATGGTCCGGCAGAAATTGAGAGAGTTTGCTTGGGAAGTTTTGGTACATTCCCCCCATATAGCGCAGATCTCATTAACTTTTATGCAATATAAATAAAATTTAAAAAATCACCTAAAAATATTAAAAACTATAAAAATTTTATGCCAGGTTGAAAATTTCTCTTAATTTTCATAAATGTTTTAAAACGAAAAAACAGAAATGTTGTTTAGATGTTCGAAAAAGAAACTAAATTTCAAAGACATAAAAATTTCTATTCAACTTTATAATTTTTTATAGTTTGACTATAAAATTTTCAACAATAAAATTTTAGTTGCACTTACGTTGAATCATAAAAAATAAGCATTTAAAAATGTTCCCCAAAAAAGATTCCTATTAAACATGCGCGGATATAAAAGCTTTGGAACAGTGATTACACAGTGACATTTTATTTATTGTAATGCTAAGAGTGTGAGTGATGAAGTATCAACTGGTATTTACATATTTGGGTAATTTACACCATCGATTTAAAAACTTTAAATATAATTAAAAATAAATCTTTTTTTTTATCATTTAGCTTTGATGAGTAGTCAGGTGCTTGGAACCTTACAACTGCATAAGGATGAAAAGGAAAATGGAATTAGCAATATTCATAACGATGTAAAGGATTACAGCTTAAATGAAGAATATAAAACAACAACAACAAAAATGATTGCCACTAAACCAGTGCTAAAAGATTTAACTACAACAACACTAAGGCCTACTGCAACTGACATCATAACAACTAGTGCCAGTTTAAGTCCATTTCGCATTTCGGTGCCTGCTTATTCATCTATGCGAGACAATACTCCTACAACAACACTAAGGCCTACTGCAACTGACACCATAACAACTAGTGCCAGTTTAAGTCCATATCGCATTTCAGTGCCTGCTTATCCATCTATAGGTATGCGAGACAATAGTCCTCTATACTATAATAATCGGTTTCTACAGATACCCAGTGGATATTTGTCTTATCCTAGACCAGAAACAATGCCATTTCCTATCTATCAACACTTATATCCTTCTCGATCTAATCTGGTTGGATATTTTTATGATTTTCCTGTTTATAAAAAGCAAGTTCGAGTGGGGATTCATTTTTATAAATAGAATTGATTACGACATTTTTTGAACATTGTTTTTTTTAATAACATCCCACATAACTTTACAAAAAAAAAATGTTTTATCAGAAGTGTTTTCAGGATTGGGAAATGCGTCAGCTTAAGTGTATTATATCTCAAGGGGCATTATGCATATAAATGAGTGAATAAAAATTTTGCAAAAGAAAAACAATGCATAAATAAATAAATAAATAAATAAAGTTACTGAAACTTCGTTTATCAAAATTTTATTTTTTTTTATTAAAATATTGTTCGGAACAAAGTGTATATAAATATCTATGTCAAGTTCAAATATGCATCAATATGCATATTTTTTTTAATTATTTCAAGATGATTGAATATTTCTGTTGAATAATTCATTTACTTTTTATATACGAAATACTTAAGCTTGTATAGTGAATAGGTTTTCATGATGAATGAGATCCTAAAATTTATGTTAGTTTCACGAATTAAAGTGAGGTAGGTAGTGGTGGTTGCCTATAATAATTATTTTATAGGATTTCATTTGAATTCTTTAAATTCTGATTTATTTCTGTCAACACAAGTTTCAAGAACATTTCGTTTGTTGACATTAAATTTCCGTGAATATTTCTGTTGGCCGTGATTCATTTGTGATAAATTTTATATTTTAATTTTTATGTTGAAAAAATATACAAAATAAAAGATACGTATTCAAAATAATGAATTATTATACAGAAATAAACAAATGAACAAAGAAAATAATATATTTTCGTAATATGATATCAAATTAGAGTTGACAAAATTAATTTGGTTAATCGGTTATGAGACGACTCATAAGTACTATATCGTGTTATGTGACTTTGAAATTAAAATTCCCTAGCAATCTTCATTTTTTTTTCAAATAAAAATATGGTTTTAAATAAAGTATTACTGCGGTAATGCAACATTTTACACAATTATTGTTAATACCCAGAAATAATATGCTATTATAACGTTTATTTTATTTTATTTTTTAAAGAGATTTACTTTTAAAGATGTATCATCTATTATTTTATTTCTTTTTTCATTCATTCTTCTTTCCTACAATTTATCTAAGAAAAAAAAACTAAATCTAGCTTAAATAAACCATTAAGACGTAGACCCGTTTATATTGTAAAGTCGTATTGTGTTTATTGGGTGAGAGAAATGGCAATTTCTGTATCAAAGTTAGCTGATTTAAAATTGTCTTCACTTTGGATATTGTTTTTTGGGTAGTGTTTTAGCATAGGTATTGTGTAATAAGTACCAGTTACAGTAACCCAAAATGCTTTTAAATATTTGTTCAGATGACTATCTATGTCCACTTTTAAGGCGCTTCAATTCTTGCATCGTATTGCAGTACAAAGTTTGGTTCGGTCATAGCGAAGCTGTTTAAAGTACATGACAAACTTTTCTGAGCGTCAATTCAGTAAGGGCCGGCATGTACCACAAACTTTTCCACTTAACGTTGTCTTGTTTGACCAAACTTTTACCAGAAATCACCATCTTCTTCAGAAGTTCGATTCAACTGATAGAAATTCAACATCTCCTTCTACTAATGAGAGCTAGAGTGATGGAGACTCTTGTACAACAAACTTTTCCACTTAACGCTGTCTTATGTGACCAAACTTTTATCACGAATCACCATCTACTTCAGAAGTTCGATTCAACTGATAGAAATTCAACATCTCCATCTACTAATGAGAACTAGAGTGATAGAGGCTATTGTTAACATAAGCTGCCTTCCAAAATGTTAGTTGCTTTGTGTTTGAACAAAGTATCGTGTTTCATAATGCCGCTGTACAAAATATATACAATGTATTCTATTTCAAAACATCGTCAATGTGTTTTTTTAACGCAGTCAGGCATCGGATTTATAGTTGATGCATTGTTTGGTTACTTTGCATATCTACATACATAGTTTATATACAGTAGTAGAACTGCATACAAACTTTGTATTGATACATTTTGGAAGACAGCCATAATGGGAGACAAACCTAGCACGATATTATTCAGGTGCCATCGAGAACTGTCAAATCGAGTGGTTCACAGTGCCCTCCTTAACTGTCCCCTGGACAAAACCAGAAGTTTTGATAATTTTGGGCAATGATTTACAACGAAACTGTATTATAAGAGCCACCAATTTTAAGAAACAATCAGGCAGCCATCCAAGTACTCTGCTCCTATGAGGTTAACTCGAGATCAGTATTGAAGTATTTGGACAAGTTGAGTGCGTTAGGTGGGTGAAATTGGGTTACCCTCTTCTTGATCCCAAATAATATCCGAATACACAGTAAAGAGCAGGCAAATACGCTAACAAGGTCTAGAGTTTTCTTCTCACTACTTTGTGGAGTAAGAAAAGAAAGGCGAAAGGGAAGATAAAGATAGGCAATGACTCCTCTCAAACCAAATGGATTTGATAATTACAGTGCAAATAAATCAAGTCATCTATTCATACTATTCAGATATAACCTAAGGATAGTTACCAGTCTTCTGATCGGGCATTGCAAACGTAAAAAAACTAGGGATTGTTTCAACCAGTGGTGTTGTCGAGCCGTAACGCTCGGGAACGTCGTTCCGGTAGTTCCTTTTTGGACAGGAACGCGTTCCGGGACTAAAGATTATTTCTGATAACGAGAATTAGCTGACGTTTTGAAAAAAAAAAAATTAAAAAGAATTGTTGATTTTTTTTTCTAATTTTTGACGAATTTTTATATGTATTTTTATAAACAAGGGTTTGAACCGAACCCGAACCGGAACAAAAACCGGAACGAACCGGCTTGTTTTTCCGAACCGTGAACCGGAGTCCGGAACGCGTTCCAGTAAAAAAAATTAGCACAACACCACTGGTTTCAACTCTAATAGATTATGAGATGAGAACAACGAATCACCAGAATACATAATCCTGGCATTATTATTACTTCTCAGAAGGAAACACATAAGTTCTTATTCAGCACTAGCCGAGAACTGACACCAAACAGAATCCAGAAGTTTGTGTGGAGATACACCCTATATCCACTGAGGATAGTATAATAGATGGCCTGAAGACGCCGAAGTCTAGTAGGTAGTGTGTTAGCTTATTAGACGTAAAGCCAGGGTCCAAGCCCCAGGCCATACATCAAGACAAAATACAAAAAATATTTCTTCGACGACTTCCTCTCAGCAGATTTCTTTCAAAAACTCTGAGAGTAAATAAAATGGCCAAGAAAAAGTTTCTCAAAATTCTGTCGTTCGGAGTCGACTTTAAAACTGTAGGTCCCACCACTTATGTATAAAATTAACACACACAACATAAGTGGTGTGAGAAACTAGAACATTGTACAATGGGTCAATTCGACCTCCGGGTACTGTACTTTTCTTAATTGACAAGTACACGTCCTCTAACCTAACCTAACCTATAATAGATGGCCTGATCGCAGTGTAATAACTCTTTTAAAACTCAACATATGTATACATTTTTTATGATGTTATGTTAGGCATGGATAATATCAGCGTTTTTTTTTGTAATTTTTTAATTTATTTTTGCATAAGTAACCGTGAAATTGATGATGATGCATATTAAAATACAAAATTTATTGCCCATACCCAATATGCATATTATTGTGTTAATAAATGTTGTCTGTATGTCTGTATGTTTGTATGTTACTAATGCAATTTGCCAAATCATTTAAATAAATATTGGCTATATGTTGACGGTGGCTAGTGATGGGTTGGCTATTGGCCTGATTTACAATGAAGTTGTATTTTGTATTTTTTGTTTTTTGTTTTTGTATGTTTTTTTCTTTGTATTCACATTATTTTGAACAATATTTTGTATTTCATTTTTGATTTTTTTTACGAAATTTCGTTCGAGTTATTACAGTTAAGCCGAAAAATAATATTTCTTACAATTTATTTACGATTTTTATGTTCATTTTCTTTTTTGTTTTGTTTTGTTTTTTTGGTCAATTGCTTTAAGTTTTCGTGCGGCTGTGTTGTACGTAAAAAAAGACATACAAATCATACAACAACGTATTGCTTAAGTACCTTTCAAGGTGTAATAAAAACAGGCAATAAAATAACTTTGTTTGCAAACCGAAATAATAATATTCATAAACTTCTCTTTTTTTTTTAAAAACTATGAATAATTTTTAACAAGATGGAGTTAATTAACAAAAAAAAAAAAAACAGAATTAGAAACGTGGTATTTATTTTCAACATCAAATCAAATTTTAAAAATGTCATTAAAGATTAAATTTATTTTTAAATTATAAAAGTTTTGGTTGAATGCAAGAGCAGGTTTTCATATTTGGCTAATGTGAACAAAATACATTGTATTACAGTTTATGGATTATATTGGGGGAACCGAATGGAATTAATTTAGCAATACTTGCGGATTACATCTCTGTGATTAATGGTGTTTTATACAAATAGTGACTTTTCACAAAAAAGAAAGGAATTTGTTGGTACCAAAAATAATTAATGTGTTGCCTAATGGGTTAAGTACCAAGTTTCGTCAAATGATGTCTGAATTTCATGAGATGAATACGATAAGAATTGTCTGCTAATTCAGAGAGACTTATTAACAATTCATAATACTATAGAGGTTAGTAATAAGGAGTTAAAAAGTCATTTCTAATTAGCGTCTCCAATAAAGGAATGCTCAGATTCGTCAAAAAAGTGTAGAATAAAAGGGAAAACAAAATTTTTGCAAGTAATCATGCGAATTGGATAACAGTGCGGTGAAGGCTGGTGACATAAACGGATGTAATATGA
This sequence comes from Sarcophaga subvicina, assembly GCA_936449025.2. Lineage (NCBI taxonomy): Eukaryota > Metazoa > Arthropoda > Insecta > Diptera > Sarcophagidae > Sarcophaga > Sarcophaga subvicina. The sequence goes on along the minus strand of OW388083.2, from coordinate 98,727,052 downwards.
ATAAATCGTTAAGGATCTGAAGGAAGTCGCCGTATTCTAGTAGGTAGTGTGTTGGCTTATTAGACGTAAAGCCAGGGTTCGAGCCCCAGGCTAGACATCAAAATAAATTTCAAAAAGTATTTCTTCGGCGACTTCCTCTCAGCAGATTTCTGGCATAAACTCTGAGAGTAAATAAAATTGCCATGAAAAGTTTTTCAAAAATCTGTCGTTCGGAGAGGGCTTTAAACTGTAGGTTCCGCCACTCATGTATAAAATTAACACACACGATATATGTAAGTGGTGTCAGAAACTAGGTCGTAATCCTGGCTGAAGGGTTGTAATAACTAATTATGTATGTATGTATGTATGTATGTTATGTAATTAAGGAATACTCAGATTCATCAAAAGAGTGTAGAATAAAAGCGAAAACAGAAATTTTGCAAGAGATCATGCGAATTGGATATCAGTAAGGTGGAGGCTGGTGACATAAACGGATGTAATATGAATAAATCGTTAAGGTTCTGATGGCCACATATGGTTCTGGCATGATGTGAATACTGCCAGCATATCGCAATATACAACATACAGTAAAATATGAAATGAAGTTGCTAATGTTTAATAGGTAGTATGTTTTCTTATTAGACTAGAGCCCTTGGTTCAAATCTCAGGATAGACATCCCAAACTAAGAGCGGTATGAAAAAATACTTCTTTCGACGACTTCTTCTCAGCAGTCTTCTGACAAAAACTCTGAGAATGAAAAATTTCGAGGAAAATTTTTCAAAAATCTGTTACTGGGAGTCAACTGTTACCTAAAGGTACCGCCACTCATGGATAACGGTTATAATGACCAACTAAGTAACATGGAATAAAGTAAATCTATAGAAAGGCGAACCTCCTACGTATTAACTGGGAATGGCAGCACGACGCATGTTAATGGATTTATTTTCAGTCGATGACTGATATTCAGTCAAATTTACGTAGTATAGGCTTCAATATAAATACTGGAGGGCAGCGAGTTATCGAGTGATCGCAGTTAGTGTATGACAGATCGATTTTGTTTCGGTGTTATAAATAATGAATATTCGATTACAAAAATAAAATATTTTAAGTTTGTGCAACATGAAATGTAATCCTTGCCATCACTAGCTGTTTAACACGTTGACTGCCGACTACGAGATAACTCGTGGATTACGTTCCCTTCTAGCGAGCCAACTACGAGTTATCCCGTACTCATTAAATCTGCCATTTTTGTGTAGCTACGAATAAAATCGTATTATATCAGTGCTAGTATCGATAAATGGCTTCTGGGAAAAGAACAAAAAGTCAATGTTGGCTTGCGTGGCCATTTTTCTGAATATTGCCGCGGCAGTCAACTTGTTAAAGGCCTTCATAAAGCGCTGCATAAGACAAATCGCCATGAGAAAAATCGAATGTAGATTTGTTACATAGAAGATTTCAAATCAAGTGGAAAAGGCAATTGAAATACGCAAACGCAATAATAATTTGAGGACGGACGATAACATTTCACCAAGTGGATAGAAGAACTGGAAGATCGCAAACCTCTTCGACAAGATAGCGTGTCAACAGGACTAAAACTTGCAATTAATGCTGAATGTAGTCGTATAAAATTTCAAGATATTTAAAATTTTAATACAGTTTTTAATTGTCTTAAGGTGTGGTCAGGCCAGGCAAAAATTTGCCGCTTAAAACATAACCTTAAAATTTTTTAAACATGGGTTTATTGCATTGGTCTAATGTTGTTCCGTGTTGGTATTATTTTATTTTTAGGAAATATTTCTAACCAAACCTTTAAAGTTACAAAAAAACATTCACAAAGAATATGTTTTTTTTATGTGTTTCTTTTTTAATTAAGCGTGTGTGTATGTATATATTTATCTGATTTCTTTTAAACCATGGTATTTAAATACAATATATTAAAGGGCTTTCAAAGCAATTGACCGAAAATAGGGCACTGAAATTGTCTTTATTAAGTCATATTGTTCATAATTGGGTTTTTTCTTGTTCAATATAATTTTATTGCAGCAGACATTATCTATTTGTGATAAGACTCTCAACACTAACTGATAAGGATTTATATTTTTATTACAGTTTTTTTAGTATGAATTTTATATAAATTACATGGCTTCATGGCTTTTCTTCGAAAGAATTGAATAATTTTGTATATTTCTTTTACAATGAATTGAATCATAAATGTATACTCACTTTTAGAATTTAATAAAAAAAAATAAATGAAATGATTTAAAATCACTTCTTCAAGGATGGATCTGAAAAAAAAACAAAAGAAATAAAATAAAATAGAAATTAAAATGAAGTCATACAAAAACAATAATTGTTACAAATAACAGAATAATTTAATAAATTTGTAATAATTTGTTCTACGTAACAATGATGTCATGATGTTACGAGAAGTTAGGAGCTTTCTGCCAAGCGACACAGATTTGGTGCAATGTGTTGTTAAAGTATAATTATTTCTTAGTCGATCTTGTTTTAATAAAAACAAAACAAAAACAACCAAATTTTATTAAAAAAACAAATGCTGACACAAGGTTATTATGCCCTTTCTAGGAGACAAGAGACAAGACATGTTCTTTTTAAAGCTTTACCCAAGACTGTTAGCATTTCTTGGAAGTTCTATCGCCAAACTTAAGTTGTTGTATTGTTTACCTGTCACAAAATTCTTTATGAAATATTAAGTGTCTTCTTCTTCCGGTCTGTTAATGTCTTAATCAAGAAAAGAAAAGTCAAAGCCAAAATCAAAATAAAATTGCAAACTTGCAAAAATATTTGTTAACATGTCTGGTTTAGTTTTATTAACGCTTAGTAATGGCTATAAAAATAAAGAAATTATAATGTGCCGGTATTTATGTATGGAAATACATGAGTGCTGTAGAAGTGAAAACAATATACATACATATGTATGTATGTATGTCTACCATATATTCATCAATAAAAGACCAACGGCTCACTAAACGACCACCGACCAACTCTGTAATGTTTTAAGCTTTTTATGGCCTTAAACGATTTAGTTGGTAGGTATACATATGTACGTGTGAGTATGGTATCGGATTATCGATAACGTTTGCAACATTGGATAATTAGGTTCTCGATTATAACGAACGAACTAAGAATTCTTAAAACTTGTTCAACTACGATCCGAACAGCATTACTTTTAATTATTCATTACAACTCTTTAGTCAGGACTGAAACCTAGCTTCTCATACTAGCCATATTCTGTATGTTAGTTTTACCAATGAGCGCCGTAACCTGCAGTTCAATGCCGACTTAGGTTAGGTTAGAGGACGTGTACTTGTTAATTAAGACAAGTACAGTACCCGGAGGTCGAATTGACCCATTGTACAATATCCTAGTTTCTCACACCACTTATGTTGTGTGTGTTAATTTCATACATGAGTGGTGGGACCTACAGTTTAAAATCGACTCCGAACGACAGATTTTTGAGAAACTTTTCATGGCAATTTTTATTTACTCGCAGAGTTTTTGCCTGAAATATGCTAAGAGGAAGTCGCCTAAGAAATACTTTTTGTATTTTGTCTTGATGGCTGGCCTGGGACTCGAACCCTGGCTTTACGTCTAATAAGCCAACACACTACCTACTAGACTACGGCGACTTCGAAAAATGCCGACTTTGAACGACAGATTTTTGAGAAACTTTTCATGGCAATTTTATTTCCTCCCAACAGTTTTTTGACAGCCAACTGCTGAGAGAAAGTCGCCGAAGAAGTATGTTTTAAATATTTCGTTGCCAGAGCGGAGGTTTAAACCAATGGCTTTACGTCTAATGAGTCAACACACTACTCACTATAGACCACGGAGACTTAATTAACTCCCGCTTATTATATTTACAAATAAAATAAATAAATTATTATCCGCCGTATTGTGTGGGTGTAGGGTATTATAAAGCCGTATAGTAACTCAATTACAAACTTTCTCGTTTTAATATTTTTCGTTCTTTTGCTGTTCAATGTCAATTTGAATATGAACAAGCTTGACTTTCATGCCATTTCGACCACTTTCTAAACAAGTCGCAAGTGTCTAAATCATTTCCTGACCGTTTTTAAACTGAATTGATGTATTAAATGCCAAACAATAACAACAACAACAACATTGGCAACATTTGCGCATAGTGGAGTGGGTCAGTTATGAATCACAAAGTGCCGGATTTAAATTAAAATTTTTTTCTTTTATAGTTTGTATGTGTTGTTGTTGTTATTTCGGCATTATTAAAATGTAACAAAATCCCTACAACAAATATTGTTTGGTTTATCATGGTTTTTCAAATTTATTATGTTCCTTTCGGGAGGTTATTTGTTCCTGTTTTTGTTTGTTTGTGGTGTAAACAAATTAGTGAAAGTGATTTGAAAAGGAAAGAACACTTAAATTTTCATACACTTAATATACCTGGAGTGTTTGTTTAGAACCAAAATTATAGGATATTTAAGTTACCAGAGTAACAAAAAATAATTTCGATAGAAAAAACATTTTAATGTACATATAGCCACCTGATGTTACTTTTTCATAATTCTTCGCATTGCTACTCTACCCAAACAATTTGTTACAAAGTTTAGAAATTAATGAAAAACAAAAATATTTCTTAATTTTTGCGCTACCACAATATAATTTTCACATTAAAAATATTTTATGAACTGACAAACCAAAAAAACTAAAACAAAAATATGTTTGCAATTGTGAATAACTCGTATTGAACATAAATTTTTCAAGTGAAGACAGAAAATTGTCTTTGGTGGTCGATGTTTTTGTGGTTATTGTTTGTTTTTTCATATACAATTACACTCACTATTTGGGTAAATAGTAGTGTGCTATCATAAGCAATTATTTTTTTCTCCACGTTTAATAGATTTAACCCAGACCTCGGTGAGATATTTACAGCTTAAACTACCACCAGAAAAATTTGATTTATTGTTCACATAGTCTATTTAGATTTCAAAGCATTAGTTTAACTCAACCTTTTAATATTTTCTATTTGCAGTGATTTGTGGTGGATTAATAGATTTGAGTATAATTTTTTTAAACAATGGCAAGCGTAGTACTTGGATAATTTTTGTATAAACTGTTCCCGAAAAGCTTAAAAGATCACAATGATGAAACATTATTGGAATTCGCTAAAAGGTAAATAATGTTGAAAATTATTGAATCATAAAACTTTATCTCACCTAAGAAGTCGCCGTAGTCTAGTAGGTAGTGTGTTGGCTTATTAGACGTAAAGCCAGGATTCGAGCCCCAGGCTAGAGATCAAGACAAAATACAAAAAGTATTTCTTCGACGACTTCCTCTCAGCAGATTTCTGGCAAAAAAACTCTGAGGAAATAAAATTGCCATGAAAAAAAGTTTCTCAAAAATCTGTCGTTCGGAGTCGACTTTAAACTGTAGGTCCCACCACTCAAGTATAAAATTAACACACACAACATAAGTGGTGCGAGAAACTAGGACGTTGTGCAATGGGTCAATTTGTTGTACAATGGGTCAATTGACAAGTACACGTCCTCTAACCTAACCTAACCTAAGTCTTTATTATTATGAAGTCGCCTTTGGCTAGTAGGTAGTGTGTTGGCTTATTAGACGTGAGGCCACCGTTCAAATCCCAGGTCAGACATCTCCAACAAAACGAAAAATGAACAAATATTTCCCGACAGCTTTCTCTCAGCAGATTTCTCGCTTTATTTACGCTGAGGGTAAATAAAATTGCCATGAAAGTATTCCACAAAATTTGTCGTTCAGAGTCGACTTTAAACTGTAGGTCTCGCCACTCATGTATAAAATTAACACTCACAACATAAGTGGTGTGAGAACATACATACATACAGATTTTTGAGGAACTTTTTCATGGCAATTTTATTTGCTCTCAGAGTTTTTGTCAGAAATCTGCTGAAAGGAAGTCGCCGAAGAAATACTTTTTGTATGTTATTTTGATATCTGGCCTGGGGCTCGAACCCTGGCTTTTCGTCTAATAAGCCAACACACTTCCTACTAGATCACGGTGTGAGAAGCTTAGTAGTAATCCAGACTGAAGGGTTGTAATGACTAATTATGTGTGTATGATCTCCGACGATCATTATTACGGTTCATAATAGTCTAGTAGCGTAGAAATTTGACTTATTAGACGTGAGGCCGTGGTTGAAACCCTAGTTCAGAACGAAACAAAATATTTAAATATTTATATTTCTGGCGAAAACTCTGGAAGTAAATAAATGTGTCATGAAAAGTTTCTCAAAAATTGTGACGTTTGGAGACGACTTTAAACCGTTGAGCCCGTCCACTATTAAATAAAATTAGCACACACAACGTAGGTGGTGGTGTAAAAAGCAAGTGTTTGTTGTTCGGTAATTTCCCGTACTTTTTTGTACACATTTTTTTTGTAAAAAAAATTATCAAACAGAAGTCAACAATGCACCTGCAATCAAGTGTAAGCTTTCACCAGCATCGAATATATGGATTTTAAATAGAAAAATAAAAATCTCCATCGTTTTTTATTTCATAATTTTAATTTTTATGGTTTTTGTTTAACAAAAAAGAAATCTTTAATGCTTCAACAAAATTAATTTAAAACCAAAAAAGCCCAGTTGGACATTACTAGACACTGTGGGAAGCATGAGAATTTCTTTGGATTTTATAAAACAGATTAAAGAAAATGTTATAAAAATTAGGTTATCTACTCCCTATCCCACATTTATTTAAAGTTGTCATAAATTTTATTAAAATCTTGATGTTAAAAACATTCTTAAATTGAAATGCATTGGTTGGCCTAATGAATAGCCGCCACCATACAAAATTTATGTAAATTTTTTCATTCTTGGTAATACAACTTGTAAAAGAGTTACCAAAACAAGAATGTGGTAACATTTCTAAACGTTTTACTCCAAGTATGGTGGTATATAAAGGCCAACGCAACATTTAAATGTGAAAGTTCTTTACTGTCATTAAGACCTATAACATGCGGGTTAAAGTTCGTGCTGTAGTAATATTTTGTGTTATTATGACACTTAAATTGGTGGCTGCTAGACCTCAAATTCCTTTAGGAGCTATGGACGACTATCAGCAATATGGCATAGATTTAGCCAAAATCGAAGATGACTTAATCGAACAGACATCGGCCGATAATGATAAGGTATACTTGCAACAATTGTTTAGCAGATGGAAAACTAGCACAGAGTATGCATCAACATCCACAACCACAGAGAGAATGACAACCGCTGAGACTAGTACTGCACCCACACCGGAGATAAGAGTGAGTACAACAGAGACGCCCACTACTACGGAAGCTACAAAAGCGGCAACGGCTTTAAACAATGATTTGCCTGATAAAAATCAAAACTTTGGTCCATTATTTACACCCAATGCTATTAAGGCATTTCAAATGGCTGTAGGCAATGGTGCTGCTGCTTACCAATCACCACCAATCTTTAGTTATTATCCCTTATCGCCAAGTTTTAATATAATTCCGCCTTCACTGCCCGGCTTACACATGCTGTTCCCTGTACAACCTTTACTGCAAATGCAAAATCCATTCTTGGGTTTGCAAGGATTACCAAAGGCTTTTTCCGCTTATAATCCATACACCCAGTATCCCGGGCAATTTATGCCTCCAGTTTATAATACATATCGTCACTTTAAGAAATAAGGCAATGAAATATGAACATGAGTAATAAATGTATTTAAAATTGTTGAAATTGTCAAAAAGTACTTTGTATTTGGTATCCAAACTCAATGGGATTTCTGATAAAAATAAATGAGTTCTTGATGTCATATTTATTTATTTTAAAATGATATTTTTAAACGTGATTTATTTTACTTGTTATTTGTTTGATACACCGGAAAATGCCAGTCTAGCAATGCATTAATTAATTCTCTTGTATTTTGTTTCTGGGGTTTTTTTAATGGTTAAATGCGTTCAAATTTTATCTTATCTTTCGACACTTCTTTTTAATTTTCAGGCATATACTGTTGGTAGGTGTATATATCAGGGGATTTGTTGAAATAAGAAAAATCTATTGTCGATCGTATCTGTTATAAATTTGTTTCAAATTCCGTTTACAGTTCTTTAGTGAAATACGGACCGAAAAGCATAATTACTCACAAACTTATTTACTTACTGAATTGATCATTATAACCCTTTAGACAGGTTTTACGACTTAGCTTCTCACACCACTCATGTTGTGTGTGCTAATTTTATCCATGAGTGGCGTGGCCTACAGTTTAAAGTCGGCCTCGAACGTCATGACAATGAGAGCTGCTGAGAGTAAGTTGGCGAAGAAATATTTTTTCTTATTTCGCTAAGTTCGAGATGTTGGAATTGGGATTTCCCCCATGGACTCTAGTCTAATAAGCTAACAACTACCTACAAAACTACGGCAACTTGCTCATAAACAGTGTAACTAAAACAAAAATTTTAAAATAAAGGTTTTATATGATTTCAAAACACAAAATGTGCATCGAGGATTGTTTTCCGATGAGTACCTTTTGACAAGTTCTGGAGCTCGTTCCCTCGAATTTTGCAAATTGTAGTTGAAGATTGATAAATAGTCAATAAATAGTCCTAGTCAGGGTAACAAGATTCTGTTCTGATTCGCATGGGCTATATAAAACACAGCAAATCTGGCTAAAGTTAGATACAAGGCGCACAGAAGTCAGAGACGCATGCTCAGCAACATTGTTCAAAACATTATTGGACATTGCATTGTAGGTACTGGCGCAAATGCTTTTTTTTTGATTTTTTCAGAGGTTGTACAGACGATTACGATTACTAGTCGCCGTAGTCTAGTAGGTAGTGTGTTGGCTTGTTCGACGTGAGATCTCGGTTCAAACCCCAGGTCTGACATCTCTAACTAAACGAAATATGAAAAAATATTTCTTCGGCGACTGCCTCTCAGCAGATTTCTGGCAAAAACTCGAAAAGTAAATAAAACTGCCTTGAAAAATTTTCTCAAAAATCTGTCGTTTGGAGTCGACTGTAGGTTCCGCCACTCATTGAGAAACTAGGTCGTAATCCTGACTAAAGGGTTGTAATGACTAATTATGTATGTATGAAGAATATGAAGTCGTTGTATTCAAATAGGTGGTGTTTTGGCCTGTCAAACACGAGACTTACTTAATTTTCCATTAACAATCCCATTAACTGATTTCGGCCTGTCCAGGCGCCTTTGCTTCTTGCGTGCCTTCGGCAGTTGGTCACAGTAATCGATGAGAGAGAGAGAGAGAGTTGGTCACACCTCCGCTCAGACTTTTCGAACAAAACGAAATATGGAAAAATATTTCTTTCGGCGACTGACTTCCTCTCAGCAGCCTTCTGGCAAAAACTCTGAGGGTAAATAAAATTGCCATGAAAAGTTTTTCAAAAATCTGTTGTTCGGATTTGACTTTAAACTGTAGGTCCTGATTGAAGGATTATAATGACTAATTAATATGGTAATAAAACAATAACTGATAAAAAGAACTTAGACATTTGAAAGAATGTAGTGTAAAACGATTGATCTTAGTTTTTCCAGCCCTGGCTTCAGAACGATTATCCAGTCGGCTTTTATCATGATTTAAAAACAGGAACAGGATATCAGAGAAGTGAATTATTTAAAATAGTTCAAACAAATTATAAAATTTTTAAGTTCCAGAATCTTCTTTAACTGATGGTAACCTTTTCCCACTCCAGTAATGAAATCAAAAGAAAAAATTGTTTTTAATAATTCTGTCATTTAAATTGTTACCACACAGAGAAAAGACCATCAGTTTTTAAGCCGGTTTTCGGAAGAAAGTTTTAAAAGAAGATGCACCAGCATTTTAGTTTTTTTCAATTTCAAAAATTAAAAAAAAACAACTGGATTTTGGTTGTCTCCTATTAATACAACGTACCCCTACATAAATGTAAAATAACCGAAAAATAAATAGAAAAACTAAACTTTTTTTGAAGACTAGTTTGCAGACTAGTTGTAGCGCATGAAATTAAAGAAACGCCGAATTAATTAAGAAGCAAAGAAGGAATTAAATTTAGTGAAATGAAATATAATGGAAAGGAAAGAGAGGAAAATTGTGTGTGTAGGCTGTTTGCATCGCTTATGAATCTCAAGCGTAAAAAACTACCAAACCGCTAGAGATTCAAGACATTGCAACGATAGTTTTCCAAAATTCGTTTGTTTAGCTGTTAGTAGAATAGGAGGAACATAGCACATTTTAACTAACTTTATATATTACGTCGTTTCTCCTTAAGGTGAATGTTATTTTTGCTATGCAGCTTTGAAAATATTTCCATTATGCTTGTCACAACAATCTCATCTCGTCATCTACAAACGAAACGAGGCTCTGCTAAATCGAAAAGGATAGCAAATCGTGTTGATAATAACTGTTGATACACATGTTACACCACACATCACAACAATTAAGGGAATGTTAATGAATAAATTCGCACGTACGTGTGTCCATTTATAGTATAATTGCTATACCAGTTTATAAATGAAATTAAAAGTTATTATTGCTCATTGTATGAACTTTACAATATTAATGTGATTTTCATAAAGGGTAAGCCATCTGGAGGTTTAGTTTTACATAACAACATTCTCAACAGTTTTTTTTTTCAACAGGACATTCGTACTTTGTTTGAAGTGTGCCAAGATCTTCGTAAACGTTCACGAATTCGAGATCTTTAGGAGGTTAGACTGCCCTACCCGCTTTGAAATTTCATTGCTGGTTATCCTGTCTATGCAAGACGGATGAGAATTACAGAAAACAGAAATATTCCCGGAGGGTTATTACCGTACATAATGAACTGGAGTCGTGAATAGTTAAACAAGGTGGCAGAACGAAATGATGTCAATATTGTATGGGTACCGGGATACAGGTAACTGTAGATCTGATGAACTGGCCACGTGTGATAGAAAAATCTAATTCTTGGATAAGCTCTGTACTTTGAGAATCCCTTTAAAGACCTGCGAAGTTATAATTAACAATGTAAAGGGTCCGCCAAATAACTTTTTTTTTGAAAATGCTTTAAAAAAAAACTACTGAATATTTCTCAAATTTCTTTTTTTATTTGAAAGTACAATCCTTCCGGTTAATAATCGAAAATAATTTCATTCAAAAGGCTGCCTCGGCTGGCCATGCAGTAGCCTACACCAGAAGATGCCGATTTTGGCAAAAAATCATCTTTTCAGATGAAGCTCATTTTGATCTTGGCGGGTATGTAAACAAGCAAAATTGTCGCATTTGGGGCACAGAAAACCCGCACGCATACATTGAAAAGCCGACGCACCCAAAACGAGTCACTGTTTGGTGCGGATTTTGGGCCAGAGGCATAATTGGGCCATTTTTCTTCGAAAATGAGCAAGGAGTGGCCGTTACAGTCAATGGCGATCGTTATCGGGCCATGTTGAACGAATTTTTGTTCACAAAAATTGAAGAGGAGGATATTGGCAACATTTGGTTTCAACAGGACGGAGGTACGTGCCACACAGCCGAGGCTACACTCGATGTTTTGCGCCCTGTTTTTGAAGATCACATTATCAGCCGCAGAGCTGATGTCGTTTGGCCACCTCGGAGCTGCGATTTGACATCGTTGGGCTATTATTTGTGGGGTGCCGTCAAAGATAAGTGTTACGCCGACAAGCCAGAGACAATTGACGCTTTAAAGGACAATATTCGTGAAGCCATTGGTGAAATACAGCTGCGCACAATCGATAATATGCTCAAACATTGGACCGATCGTGTAGGCTACTGCATGGCCAGCCGAGGCAGCCATTTGAATGAAATTATTTTCCATTATTAACCGGAAGGATTGTACTTTCAAATAAAAAAAGAAATTTGAGAAAATATTCAGTAGTTTTCTTTTTTAGAGCATTTTCAAAAAAAAAGTTATTTAGTCAGTTATTCGGTCAACGTCGGATTGTCGTCTTCAAATAGGAATGAAATGGCGGAGAAAATGTAACCAAAGCGGAATAGAAGGAGCATAAAAAGTCTGTTTAAGCACTCAAGGGATCATTACTGGCCATTGCATTATGAACACTCATGCGAGACGTGTTGGACTTGAACACTTGGCTAACGCTTTCTGCAGATGCTGTAGAGATGATTAAAAGGATAAAACTGTTGCTCACTTATTGGGTTTATGCCCAGCACTCTTTCGGAGGAGGAAGTCAACTAAATAAAAGTCGTTTCATCTCAAGCTTCGAATTGTGCTGAAGCTAGCGAATAGTAGAAAACTGTACCAATCTATTGGAAGTGAGACAGGAAATATTTGCGACTTTAATTCTCATTAGTTTTGTCCTGTTGAACTTTATTTTATTCTTCATGTGGGTCCATTCACGAGGGTCCATTGAACATTGATTTTGTGGCGTATCACACTTCTATTATAATTGGCTCTGTACAGCACTCTTTTTTCTCTTATTATTTCCGGGATACCGGCTGATATTTATCAAGGAATTTTTACTATTTACTAAAAAGTATAACCCTTAAAAACACCACCCTATATATGACAATGTGTGTATGTATTTTAAAAAGGCAAAATTGCAAAATCCTTATCAATAACATAATGAAGACTACAACAAACACCATCAACTCTCACTTGAGTTATTGAAGCAGCCGGTTTTCTTTCTTTCTTCATCTCAATCTTCATCATCATCGTCACGATCACATATGATCGTGGTTTTCATTATTTCATACATTCTTTTTTAGGTTTTTGTCCATCGAGTGGTACGAGAGTGCTTTGCAGTATTATCGAATAAGTTCACCACTATATGTGGTACGACAAAAAAAAAAAAAAAAAAAAAAAAAAAAAAAAAAACATAAATTCAACGACCGACAAACCAATACAATCGTTTAATGAATAAACAAGATGACGACATTTGTGAAGATTGTTATTATGATCCATGATCAATTCAAAAGCGATTTCAAAGACCTAAAAAATAAACATTCAAGTGATTCATACATTAAACAGATTTATACGATATACATACGAACATACGTATGTATGCTCGTCTACAGATGTATTTGTAGTTATTTGTTAAAGAAAAGATAAACAAAAAACAATTATTTTATGAAAAAAGTGGCAAATATACTCAGTCATATAATAAATAAACTGGATTTTTATTCACGGGATGTACAAGAAAGTACATGAAAAAATTTCAATTGAATTGATAATAAAAAAATATAAAAAAATAACCATAAATTTATATTTTTAAAATCACAAAATTTATTTGAAAAAGATTTTCAAAACACGTATTCGAACAGTGGTTCGTTTACTCATCGATTGTACATGACTGTGTAAGCAAGGCTGTAAAGTATTTAGAACAGTTATGACAATGATGTAACAGCGATTAGCAATCCAGAAATCGTGAAATTTGAAATATTTTTCAGCGTTATAAACAGATAAATAATAGTTATTAAATCATACATACGTATATAGTTGATCATTACAACGTTTTAATCAGAGTTACGGTTTAGCTTCTCCCACTAACCATATTGTGTGTGTAAATTTTACCCGTGAACGGCCAGATTTACATTTTAACGACAATTATTACCGACAGATTAGTTTTTTAAAGGGAATTAAATACTCTCAAGAGGGCGCACAGAATTCGGAAGGCGCATTCTCAGCGACATTGTTCGAAACATTGCTGGAGATATTGAGTTGTGAGTACTCATGCCAACGCATTTTGTTTGACTTTTCCAGTAGTTGCATACACGATTATAGTTCCTTATCTAATAGGTATATGAAGTTGCCGTTGTCTAGTAGGTAGTGTGTTGGTGGTTAAAACCTCAGGCTCAGATATTTCAAGCATAACGAATTATGAACATTTTTTTTTATTTTTTCTCAGCAGTCTTCTAGCAAAAACTCTGAGCGTAAATAAATTGTAATGAAAAGTTTCTAAAAAATCTGTAGTTCGGACTTGACTTTATAGTAAACTGGAGGTTCCGCCAGACACGCAATGTGGGTGATGTGAGAAGCTAAGACATAATCCTGACTAAAGTTATCGTAGGAGATGAAAGTTTCTGGTCTCCTACATTACCAATTTGTGAAGGCCGTACAATGGGAAACTAAACCGATTAATTAGGAGATCTGGATTGTTTCAGGACTGTGGGAAGAGAATCAGTGTTGTGTTGTAATGGACCATACATACATAATTGGTCATTACAACCCTTCAGTCCCGATTAGGACCTAGTTTCTCACACCACTTATGGACCATACATACATAATTGGTCATTACAACCCTTCAGTCAGGATTACGACCTAGTTTCTCACACCACTTATGTTGTGTGTGTTAATTTTATACATGAGTGGCGGGATTTACAGTTTAAAGTCGACTCCGAACGACAGATTTTTAAGAAACTATTCATGGCAATTTTATTTACTCACAGAGTTTTTACCAGAAATCAGCTGTTTTCATATTTTGTTTTGATGTCTGGCCTGTGGTTTGAACCCTGGCTTTACGTCTAACAAGCCAACACACTACCTAGTAGACTACGGCGACTTCATGGACCGTACTTAACCTAAGTTGTCTATACTCTTAGGGTTACCCTCCTTTCTATTTTCATTGGCTAACTACTGTAAATTCTGCTCAACAACATCTTGAAAATATATGAAGCAATGATATTCCGTACCTAACACAGACTGCCTCTGGGTGTAAAGTTTTTGACTTTAAAACTGACTTTGTTTACGACGAGTTTCGGGAACCGTGCTTTAAATGAATGATAGCCCGTACCTAACATTGCTTTCTTCTAGGTGTAATGTTTTTGACTTTAAAACTGACACTGTGCCTGATGAGTTTCAAGAACCATGTTTTTTATGAATAATTGCACGTTCTTTTAGGTTAAATTATTATTATTATTTCCTAATTTTAAATCATTAGGGATTAAATTGAATAAAAAAGGTAAATTACTCTACAAAGTCTACGTAGAAAATTCATAAATTTTTTAAAACCATTCCATTCCATTTAACTTTCGTACACTTTTAGAATTTCATAACATTATTGTCGCTTAATAGTTGTGTGTCCTAGTTGGCAATGCATTTAATGAGTAATTAAAAATGCAACACAGCCACTGTTTGTAAATGCGTGAGAGTGTCTAAATGAGAGACGAGATTAATTAAGACTGGAAATGGTAAATAAACAAAACGTATTCTATATATGGTCAATACCAGTTCAATACAACAGCTAACGTTAATGAGGTGATTTAATAAAACAAAAACAATAACAACAAAAAAGTTTTGTAAAAACAAATTGCCTTGTATGTGGGTTTGTAATATAAATGTTAACAGACAGACATAGACACAGATATACTATGCACATAACAAGCACAAAATATTGCCAATTTTTGTTTATAAAATTGGAATTTTTTTTTTGTATTGAATATTGTATTTGCATTTGTTTATGTGTGCGTTTATTTTTGGAGAATGTGTTTATTTTCACATGAAATATCAACAAGAGAAGCAAAGAAAGACAACAACAAACCAAGTTCAAACTGAGTTTAAATTGTGGAAGAAAGAAATAGAAGAAGAAGAAGAAATATCAACCAGCAAACGGTTAAATTTAAAACCGGCAAAGCAGCTTTTATTCGTTTGGTTGTTTTGTAAGTGAATTTTTTTTTGTTTTGTTTTCTTAATTTTTCTTTTTTGATCAAATTTTGAATTTGTTGTTGGTGCTGTTGACGTCTGTCTACCGTAACTGTTTCATACTTTAAATAATTGGTGGTGTTCTTTGGTGTTTTTCTTTTTCTGTCTGGCATAACCTTTTCCTCATTTCGTTTTAATTGGGTTTTTTTCATTTTGAATCTTAATAAATAGGTGTGCGTATATTAAAATCAGACAGAGTTGTTAAAGAATTATTTGTTCATTTCAATTTATTATACAATAAGATACTGTGTACTGTGGATATAAAACACTTGTTATAATCGTTCTCTAAGATTAATTAAAACAGAATGCCTAAGAATGAAAAATTTAATTACCAAAGGAACTGTTAACTAAATGCTGGGTGCAAATTTTTCGAGCAGTTGTTTTCATACATGCTTACAACTGCATTTTTTGTGCATTTTAATAGTCGGTTTCATGACTTATAGGTACTATCTTAATATGTTTGTTTATAACAATGGATTTCGAGCTAAATTGTTACCAAATGTTTTCTGTATAAAACAATTTCTGATTCAACTGATGATGCTTTATTGACGCATTAAAATATAAAATGTTTTATAATTTGAAGTTTGTTTTTATTTTTCTTATGATAGTACACTCATTGCGCCATACGGTATCAGACAAAACTGTGGCATCGTTTCCTATATTCTAGCAAAATATATTATAACTTGAAAATGATTGCTCATATCATAACTATTCTTTTTGTTTACAGATACAACCAACCTATAATTTTAAAAGTGAAGAGCTACAAGTTTTTATTCGATTTTTGCTTAAACCTGATGAGATTTACGTTCAACAATTTAAGGTAAGTTACTATTTGTAAACATTTTGATTTGCATATTAAGAATATTTTCATATCTTAACATTGGCCTGCATTTCTTTCTTAATAATTCTGTTTCCATTCAAACATTTAAAAATTTTTAAACACAAGCAGTTTTATTTTGTTTTTTGCCAAGTCAGGTAAAACACAATATTGTAAGTGGAAAGAAATTATAAAAAACAAGAAGTTGAAGTCTGTAATTGCAAGAGTTTTATACAAAATATTGTGCTTTTGAATTTATCAATTTGCTGAGTTTGCCTTGTTTTTAAGTATGGCTGATGCTAAGGCACGAGCTATAATGCTATACAAACCTCCTACTTAATTTGTCATTACAAAACTCCAGTCAGGATTACGATCTTGCTTGTCACACCACCCATGTTGTGGATGTTAATTTTATCCAAGGGTGATGAGACTTTTTGTATAATATCGACTCCGAAATAGTTTTTACCAGAAGACTGCTGAGAAGAAGTCTTCGAAATTGTTTTTAATATTTCGTTTTGTTGAAGATGCCTATGCTGGGGTTAGGACTACTAGCGGGCGTCTAACAAGCCAATACAGTATCTACTAGACTATGGCGGCTTCAAACAAAATTCTGCTTGTAGTTTTTATGTGTTTACGGGAAAAGTTACACTTTTTTCATTTATTGTGGCAGAATCGCTGCATACTAGTTCTTCTTTTTTACTGTAAGAAATTTAGTTTGATTCTAATTCCCATAGAAAGTTTTTAACAAATGTACGCTTAAAGTAAATTTCAAAATCCATCTCAATTATGCACTCAAATAAGAATCGTATATCAACCAATTGGAACGTAAGTTTTAAAGTACGGAACCTCGTTGAGGTCAATTTTAGTCTCAATCCTTAATACATTATTTTAAAAAGAATGAGTGAGACTTGTTCTCATTTCTGTGTGTGTGTGTGGGATATAATGAAATCATTCTCTCAAGTTCTGCATAAAATTTTTATCAAGAAAAGCGAAACAAATTTTGTTGTTACCTTTAACCTCGAGTTAGAAATTGTTGTATCCTCTCTCTTTCTCTATTTCAGAGTCCCGGGTTTATTGAAAATGTTGTTTATTTTTGATAATGCCCGTGTCGCTGTTGTTGTAGAAGATTATGATGATGAACCTTTAAGTTTTGTTGTTCGCTTTAATTTTCTTGAATTGAATTTTTACAAAACAGCAATAACAACAACTTCAGCGAGTTATATTGGTGGGTTTTCTTCAAAAAATGTGTGTTTTGCGTTGTTGTTCCCAATTCAACCCGGTTTTTATAAATAAATGTGTTTTTGTTGTTTGGTTTTTAAAGGTGCCTGTTTTAATTTTTTTTATGAATTTCTATTGTTTTCTGTGGTTTTTTTTAAATAAAATATTCTTCTATACATGTATATGCATACACGTAAAAAACAATTTTAAAGAAAAAGTTTTTTTAAACAAAATGTTAAGTGTTGTTGTTCTTGTATTTTTTAAGTTCGATTTAAAGGTTCGTTGATTGGGTTGGCCGTTTTGTTGTCTGCCTATGGTTAATGTGACCGCATTTATTCATTAAATTATTGTAAATTTCTTTAGTTTTCGATTTTTATTTCCACTTTAACTCACAATAAAATTTATAAAATGGAAAAAAAATTAGTTTCTATATGAATTGCTTATTGATTAATAATGGCAAATTAAACGTGTTTACAATTTTTAATTATTTTCACTTGAAACGTTTAGAAATTGATATTAGAATGAATGCCTCGTTAAAATTTCAAAATTTTCTTTTGCGCCAAACTATTTACTTTTTTTTGTTTTAATTTTTGATTCAACAAAACTATTTTTATTGAAATTATTGTGTATATTTTTTTCTATTTCGTTAATAATTTTTTTTCTCCGTTTTGCTTTTCACAAACCCGTGTGCGTATGCGCTTGGCTTCGAACTTCAACTGTTCGCAGTTGTTTCAATTACTCCATATTTTGGTGGCAAAACTTTTCAATATCTTTTGTTATTTTTGTTGTCGGTGCTGTTGTTGTTGTTACTATAAATGGTTTTTGTATGCTTTTGTTTTTTGTTCTCCAATGTTTAGTTATCTTTTGCAAAAGTGCCGTATGAATTTGTTAACTGAGTGTGTATTGGAGAGTAAACAAATGAGAGTCAATGTTGATGCAACATTTTTAATCAAAACATGTCGATAAGGTAGTGGTTTTTATGTGTTTGCAAAAACAGACCGTTGTTTTCAAATCACAAACTGCAAATTGAGAAAAAGTTGGCTATTTTTCAGAAGCTTAATAAAAATTATAGCAAGCGAATGAATTTCTGAATTTGTATTTCTTTTAAAGTTGTTTTCGGTGATAATACAGTTTATAGGGTAGTTTACTAGACGTGGACTCAGAGTTCAAACTTTAGCTCATAAATCTTGTAAGAAAAACAAATGTGGAAGCAAATCTTTCGGTAGAAGCTGTGGTAATAACGAACTGTCATCAAAAGAACTTTGAATAAACCATTGCCAGGAGTCGACTTTAAACTGTAGAACCTTACGCTTATGTATAAAAATGAACGCACAGAATGTGTGGTAAGTAGATGGAACAAGAGGAGACCAACTAAAGGTCTCATACCTATTCACATACACCTAAGCCATCTCCTAAGCTTGTTTGCTCACCATTAGCATTACCATCTTACTTTCTATAGGAAGTCAATATCTCGTACAAAGTTCCTTAACTTCTTCTAGTCCACTCCTCTGAAACGAGTTATGTCTGGTATAGTTTCATCCCTGAAGTATTGGAACATTGAGCTTATGAAAGCTGGGCAATGACACTAAAAGAGCTCAATCATTTCGATGTGTTCACCGCATGCCGCGCATTCATCATTTTCCACCACGCCAATACGCTTTATGCGTACATGTAAAGCCGAAAGTCCATACCATGCGTTTTGCATAACATGCGTATACCGAAAAAGTAGAATCAGTGTATTTGATTGTGACAAGTTACAGAATAAAAAGCATAATATGCATATACGCATACAAAGTAGGATTACTTTCTACTTTTCTATGCGAATAATGCAGTGTTGGAAAATGTCAGCAGTTTTTTAAACTTGGCATGCCAAATTATATACTATTGTGAATGGTTTCTACAAATATGTTTAAATAGTGCATTACTATTTTCGCATTTTTCTTTATTTGTATTATAAAAATATTAATAAACACATATTTCATAATAAAGTTTATTACTAATTTAAGAGGAAAATACATTAAAATACATTTTTTAACAAATTTCTTTCATGAACACATATTTTGTGTATGTATATGATGATTGTTTATACATATGTATGTATATGATTGTTTTTATGTACTGAGTGTCATCCATTTTGAATTTATTAATTTGTAAACAAGAAAAATGGAGAATAAATTTACTGAAAACACTCGTCTTGTGTTCTTTTGAGGATTTTCGTAGGCCTTAACAGCGCAATACAATGTAATTTTTGTGTAAAACTATTAATAATAAAAACAACTAATAACAATTTTTAATTTTTCCTTCCAAGAAATTAAAAAATTTTGGCAACTTTCAGCAGGAAAAATTTTTTATGAGCAGTACGTCTTATTTTGATCTTATTATATTTAGCTTCTTAATTAACTCTTGCTCAAGAAACTATACTCATTGTGACCGAAATTCACCAACATTTCGATTAATATTTAAATATTTAAGAATCTTTAAACTTTTCATTGACGAAATTAAAAAATATTCCAAATTTTCCCATTTTTAACACAAAATAAATGTTTGTTTACATTTAATTTTTTTACTTTATCTGCCAGTTTTCACTCTGTATATCTGTTGCTTCTAACACATTTGATTCGCAAAACATTAAAATATTTTTTTTCTCCCTCAAAATTGACCTGTCCTTTTATGTTATGAGCGTTTTTCAAATGTAAACTCATAAATTTAAATAAACTCATAAATTTGAAATTAATGTCATAAATTCTTTTAAAATTACAATTTGATTTTCTATTTTTTCCAAAAATGTTCTTGTTCGCTTGTTTGTTGTTTACCACAACAGCTGATCAAAACAAAAAACCAGTCGCATAAACGCATTGTGTGTAACTTGCAATAAAATCGGCATAGAAAGCAAGATTCGCAATGCGCATGAAAAGGATGGTATGGACTTTCGGCTTAAGGCGGAGTATTCCGTGAGTAGGCTCATTAGTGTGCTGAGGTCGCCCTTACTTAATCTTAATATACTCACCAAGGCGAATTCATTATAAGGTGAGAGTAATATTACAATAAGTACAACAATACAAAAACAACAGGGATTTTTTGTTGTTGAGAAATAGTAAAACAGCTGACTTAAGAATGTCGATGGGAAGAAAAATGTTAAATTTTTTTATAAAAATGATTGAAGAATGACGATGGGAAGAAAAATGTTGATTAAAGAATGACGATGGGAAGAAAAATGTTAAAAGAAAAGAAAAAGAAAAAAATATACAAACTTCTGACACAATAAGAAAAAACGAATTGATTATCAAAACAAAATACACAAAAACCAAAATTTTCTTGACATTGTTACTTGCTATCAGCTGGTCTTTCGATCACACCTTATAATGAATTCGCCTTGATACTCACGGTTCTCTCCTTCTTAGGAACGCCCTAAAGTATTTTTGTATTTCTTCCTGCTGTGCCATTATTTCACAATACGACACCTCCATTCTATAACGTTCTAAATGTACTTAGAACGCTTTTAATGTTTTTGCATTTTTAAATTCTACATTCTCTAATTTAAATACTGTCAAAATTTGGTTGATGCGCCGATCCGCCCCGAAGTTATAGGGAAAAATTTACTTAAAATACACATATAGTCGTATTTCGCGTGAAAACTTTGAGAGCTCATAACTCAAAACACACTTTTTCGACTTAGAATGTTATAGAATGGAGGCGTCGAATAGTCGTGGTGACATTTCCGCTCACTTTCTCAGCTTGGTCTTAGTGCACTGAAAGGCATTACATTTTAATTTCCAAATACTCCAGGATGACCAGCAATCCATATATATTCCATGCCTGGAGCAATTGTTAATCGCCATTTTGAATTCCAGGACGGTCTTTGATCCCGTATTCCTGCACGTTATTGTCCTAATTTTGATTTGACTATCCGCAAAGATATTTAAATCCCCATAAGTCAATCTAACCAAATGATTACTGGCCCTGATCATACATTTTCTGGTCGCGCATAATTCCGCTTGAAAAACCATGTTATTGTCCGGTAGCTGGAGAAAATACTTGATTTCTAGTTCTTCTGTATAGAGGCCCAATCCCGTGTTATCTCCATGTTCAGAGCCCTCAGTTGAACAAATAGTCCCTGTGGGCATAGATTTATTTAACCAAGAAAGTCGATCTGGTATTAGAGTCATGTAATTGGTTGTTATTGATAGTTGGATATCTTGTCGGATAAATGCGCGTCAAGCAGTAAAGAGACCGTCCAGTGTTCCAACTATATTCTGGTGATATTCTTGACACAGTGCGACTTTTAATACAAATTAAGATTTGTTTATTGTATAACTACTTATAAAGATGTGATAAAAATTGAATAAAAAAAGTAGTTGGAACGTGTCTAGCTTACAAATAAAATGTATAACAAACTTGTAACATTACAAGAATATAAATGTATATATAATTTGTAACATTACAATACATACAATACGTACAACTTATAGGAAGTTTTATTCTAGTGATAGATTTAGAATTTCAGCACCATTACGAGGACAAGTTGCAAACACCACAGTTTCGAAATAATTTTGAGCAAACTTCTCCAATATATGAGGAGGCAATAAAGCAAAGTATCTCTCCTTTAAAGTGGCGATATATTTTTGAGAGGACTCTTCAGAATCACATAAAGCCAGAATACAGCCACCCCAACTGAAATTGAAAATAAGTTTGAATAATGCATCTTAAAACTTCCTAAAGTAAAATACTTACCCAGCTCCTGTAAGTCTAGCACCAATGCCACAATCGTCGGAAATTTTGACAAGCCTATCTAAATCAGGATGAGAACATTCATACAAAGATTTTAAACTTTCGTGGGATTGACGCATTAATTGCGATAATTTTGAAATTATTTCGCTGTTGAAATTGGAATTGTTATTGGAATGCAAATCGTTTTGAGTGAACTGTTCGCATAAAGTTCGAAATGAACGGACGCGTAATGATTCTGAAAGGATAGCATTTAGAAAGAAGGAAATATTAACATTCAAGACTCTTACCTTGTATAACATGAAGCGTCCGCTGCTTAAGTTTGAATTCCTGCATGTGTTGGGTATTGCTGGTTAAGAACTCCTGCTGGAATGTTTGATCATCCACTCCAAATATGCTGCACAATTCCGAACGTTTGTAAATATCTTTTGTGACATATTCTAAAGCCAAGCTTTCCATTTCTTTTAAATCGCACGCTAAAGCTTCTTGTAAATCTATAAATCTTGTTATTTTGCGCCAATTCTCGAACTTCTTGGAGAATGCCATCAGCCGGCAACCCAAACGGCACTCTACTACTCTCTCGTTAAAGTCAGAAGTGGAAGCTTTATTTATTTCTGCTAAACTATTGGCCACAACAAAGCAAGCGCCATTGGGCAATTGTAGTGGCGTTGCTTTTAGTTCCGGGTGAAATTCTATGAATTGAGCACAACCCTCTTGAGCGAGATAAGCTATTGCTTGATCCATTCCTCCACCTTGCGTACCAATGTAGCGTTCACATACAGCTGATATGGATGCTAAGCGTTTGCGATTCAACAAAATGTTGTAGATTTTAGCAGTTGCTAGAACCGCAGAGCTAACTAAAGCACTGGAGCTAGATACTCCCGAACCGGGTGGTATATTGCCACTTAAAGCTATTGACATGCCACAATAATTGTGTTCAACATCCAGAGTTTCGTATATCCCTTTAATGCCACACAAATAGTATTTGTACCATTCTGGTCCACCTGTTTTTGGCAAATCTATTCTGGGATATTAAAAAGAGAGAAAAGAATGAACTATAGATGTCCGATATCGTTGTTATTTAAAGTTCTACTCACTTGATGTCATTGATTTCACATGTATAATCAGGATATTTAATTTGTTCTAGATTTATAAGCTCTAGCAGGGGAGAGTTTTTATCATATCCAACAGCTAACAGGATACATTGATCTATTGCCATGGGTAGCACCGGATATCCGCAGTAATCCACATGTTCGCCAATGATATTTACTCTGAAATTTTAAAGTAAAAGTTTTAAACACTTTATAATGAAAATTAAAAACTCATAGATTTTGAGGAGCTCTGTACTTTGTGGCTTATTCGCATATACCTCAACTTAAGAAGAATCCCACAGGAAAAAGTCTAAAGGGGTCAATCGCACGATTTCGGTAGCAGTTTAAATCACCTTCACATGAGGTGACCATGCTCGATTGGTGTCGGAGTATAAGACAGACGGGGATGATATGATACAAACGAACGCGTGCAAACTCGGCCAATGTTTTTTATGTGATGAGACTTTAAGACGAGGTGAGCTCAGTGAACTATGGTAAATTTATCGGTTGTGGTGAAATTCAAGTACAGTTACACCAAAATTACATGACCTTACCGACATGTCGGTATTGCTCTTTAAACACCGTGTTACCAGTGGAGTGTGAACATTGATATATGAATTATAGAGGGTGAGAGTCTAGGGTGTATTTGTCTGAATAAACAAAATTTCGGGGCATTTTGTAGATGAACATTTTTAAATCGGGTATAAAACTCGAAGTCAAATCTGACACCACTGTTTTCAATTAAAATATCAAAACTTTAAACATTTTCACTCACCTGCCTGGTACGCGTACAAAAAAATTTGGTTCATAACCGTACTGTTTTACATAAAATTCATGCAGTTCTTGTAGTCTTGCAAACAGACGATGATTTTTTGTAACTTTTGTGGTTGACACACAGTTGGCGTCGAATTCGCTGCCATTTGTACAAGTGTCCGTCATAATGTACACTAAATAATGCAAACAACAACAATATTTATGATAACAAGAGCGAATTCTTATCGATTTGTAAACAAACAAACACCCGGCACTCGCTCTCGCGTACGTATATCAAATTTGTTTAGAATTTTTTTTTGTGTTTCTCTTTTCACTTGTTCTTATCACTTCAGCAAGATAAATACAAATGTTTGTATTGTTGTTATTGTGTTTACAATTATTCTTAAGAAATTTTTTATTTGCGTAAAAAAAAATTAAAAAAACTTATTTGTTTTAATAAATTTCAGCGCTAAAATTCTCTCTTTTTTTGTTTCTAAAGAAAGTGTGTTTGGTTGTGTTGTTATTGAAATTGTCAAGTCAGCTGTTTTAAAAATTTCTCACTGTTTCTCTTTCTCTCTCTCTCTTTATTTTCTTCAATTAATTTCTTTTTGTTGTTGTTGTTTTTTGTGTGTTAATTTTTTTATACGTGGATGGTTGGGATGCTTTTTAATTCATTTACCCCAAAACGAACACGTTTCATTGAGTATTTTTTTTTTGTAACACTTGATTGTTATTGGGTTTGTTGTAGTTGTTGTATTAAGCAAATTGTTCCATATATTACTCATACATGTGTACGCACACTCTGAGTAAAATAAATACTAGAATCAAAACAAAAATGCAATTATTCCGTGTAATTACACTAACAAAACACTTCTATTTGTTTACTTTTTTGTTGTTCAAGTATTGTGTTGCAATTGCAGAAAGAAGTTTATTATTAAACAACAAATATGTGTACACTGATAAAGTTGTTATATTTCTTCTTTGGTTAGTTTCGACACGATAATTTATATTTTCTTCAATTTCTCTGCTCTCTGATAAGAATAAATGCAGTTCGCAGCGAGTCGTCTTGTAGTAGACTGAATTCTTAATTGAGAACGTCTGCTATTTTTGTTTGATATGAACTGGATTGCCATCACTTTTTGTGTTCTAGTGAAAGTTCTGGGGAAAGTAAAAAAGAAAAGAAAACGATAATTTTGATTTAAAAATGTAAGTGAAAAGAAAGAAGTCACGGAAAACAGACCCATTAAATGGTATTCTCTTATTGTTAAAATTGGATTTGGTTCAAGCACGGTCAGTATTTTAAATTCAAGGTCAATGAAAAAAAAAAAAATACTCAGAAACTAAATAAACACTTAAAAGGACGGAAATTTAAAAATCTCTTTCGATAAAAGGTCTCCAGAAAGTTGTCTTTAAAAAATTAACCATTTTAAAATTAGTTTGATGGCAACTCTGTCAACAACTTCTTATTTTTATTAATTCTAATTCAAATGAAAAAATCTACATTTTTATCACCGGATAATACTAAGAGTGTCGTTTACTTGAATTATGAGTGACACTCTTGCATTGGATCTTTATCAAATTGTTGAGCTAAGAAAGTGGGTTAAAAGTTTTAATAACAAAATAAATAAACAAAAAGACAAATTATGTAACAATATTAGATGATAAATTTATTCACATATACAAACACATGAACTGCAAGAGTACAGGGTTTTATAACTATTGCTTGCGTAAGTAATATTGTCTTTATAGCCTAGCCTCAGGTTCACATTTTGTTAGGATCATATTTGCATAGACTATGTTCCTTCATTTTAGGAACATAGGATGGAACATCATAAGACGAAACATTCTCCTCCATATTCTTATTAATAGTAGTAGGTCCTAGGCTGAAAGGTTTGCCATCCATCCATCGTTGCCTAGAAATAACGTTCTCTGTTTATTGGGTGTTGTTGTCAGAAACTTTACTGATCAAATCGTAACCTTCAAGAGGTGACGACGTTTCTCGTTCCTATAGCTTTTTTGTTTATTTCATCTTTTCTTGTATTACAAGGGTCAGAGAGCTTTTTTGAAATTGTTAAAATTCGAAAACTTAAAAACAGCTTTTTTCGCCTATTTTAGGTTAGAAAATCTCTTCGGATCATCGAATGCATGCCCTGTGGTGGTGGAATTCTATTCAAAACCCAACCTTCTCCTAATAATTTATCTAACAGTACAACAGTACAGTGTGAGCCTTACTTCGTTTTGAATCTCAGTCAAAGTATTATTCTACCCACGATCATAAGAAGCCTATGTACAGCAAGGTACCGCTATGGATCCCTGTTCAGGTTAGTCTCCTTCATTGCCTTTATTCCCTTCAATCTGAATTTAAATTGTTAGCCTGCACTTTAACCTTAATTTTGATAAGCGGGATTTGTCCCTTTAGTTAATTTTTAGTGTGGTGTGTTTTGCGAAGTATGGTGAATTTATTAGGTTTGTGAGTTTTTGCAAAGTGTGGTGAATTTGTTTGGAGTGCAGAATTAAATTGACATTACTTAAAAAAAGTGTGGTGAGTTTTTAAGATGCGGTGAGTTTCGAATGTAAAGAGCTTCCAATGTGACGAATTTTTGTGCTGATTTTTGCAAAATAAAGTGAATTTTTCTGCGGTGGTGAATAAAATTTAATATTTACTACAATTGCAACAAAGACTCCAAAATACATGGTACAACAATAGTTATGATAACAAGAGCGAATTCTTATCGATTTGTAAACACTCGCGTAAAATTATTTCCTTCAATTTGTCCTTTCTAACCTCAAAAATTAGTTACTTTTTAGTGGGTTGTGTTTCTAACGTGGTGCATTTGTGGAAAGTATTGTGAATTTATTAGGTTTGTGAGTTTTTGCAAAGTGTGGTGAATTTGTTTAGAGCGCAGAATTAAATTGACATTACTTAAAAAAAGTGTGGTGAGTTTTTAATATATCATGAGTTTCGAGTGTAAAGAGTTTCCAATGTGACGAATTTTTGTGCTGATTTTTGCAAAATAAAGTGAATTTTTCCGGTGTGGTGAATAAAATTTAAAATTTACTACAAGTGCAACAAGGGCTCCAAAATACTTGGTACTACCAATACTCGGTATTATCACATATGCACCGCATTAGTAAACTTTAGGGTTTGTGTCTGGAGTAAATACTTGTTATCTTGATTAGCGGAGTTCTTTAAGTTAAATTGCACCAAAGACACAATCCACATAGTCAAGTATACAATTTTACCCGTATTTTATGCATGGTTTCATAAGAAGCTAATATTTGGCATTCCCTGTATTGTATAAGATTGCAAACTTTGCTATAAAGTAAACTTTCTACGATACTATTGTACAATAGATGGCGCCATCTTAAAATTTCTGTTTTGCTTGTTTTTTTTTGAACTCTCAAACGAAGCTTCTGAAGTATCAGATAAGCCACTATTTGTGAGTCTAACTTGGCTTTGTTCTAATGAAACACAGTTCCTCTGTTAT
The DNA here is from genome assembly GCA_936449025.2 of Sarcophaga subvicina. Lineage (NCBI taxonomy): Eukaryota > Metazoa > Arthropoda > Insecta > Diptera > Sarcophagidae > Sarcophaga > Sarcophaga subvicina. The sequence continues at coordinate 98,699,340 of OW388083.2, read as the reverse complement.
TAACCCGCCCGCTTGTGGGTTTTTATTTCATTAAACTGCCTAACTGTTCAAAGTTTGTTCATAACGAAGCGTTCAGTTTCATTGCTATCATCATAGCTCTGTCAGGGCCTCCTGTTTCTACAGGCAGACCGCGGTTCGATAGGAGTATTTCAACTTGGAGTTGTCATTTTGCGGGTATTTTCCAAACGGAACTAATGGGTGATTTTTTAAGAGCTATAGGAAAATTTTCAAAAAAAAAAAAACATAAAATTCAGAAAAATGCATGATAGTATGGTCCATATAATTTAATGTTTGAAGATTATTTCATGCAAATGTTGACCGCGACTGCGACTCAAATGGTCCATCCGCTTAGTTCAATTTTGGCATACTCTTTCCAACATTTCGGCCGGTATCTCACGAATAAATGCTTCAATGTTGTCTTCCAATGCGTCAATTGAAGCGGGCTTGTCAATAAGTCCATTTTTACGCGTGCTGTGTGGCATGTGGCACCGTCTTGTTGAAACCAGATGTCATGCAAGTCAAGCTCTTGCATTTTGGGCAAAAAAAAGTTGGATACCATCTCACGGTAGCGCTCACCATTCACAGTTACGTTACGATTCGCAGCATCTTTGAAGAAGTACGGTTCAATGATGCCACCAGCCCATAAACCACACCAAACTGTGACTTTTTCTGGATGCATTGGTAGCTTTTGCAATGCTTCTGGCTGATCTTCACTCCAAAATCGACAATTCTGCTTATTTACGTATCCATTGAGCCAAAAATGAGCTTCGTTGCTGAACACAATTTTTTGATAAAGAAGTGGTTCTTCGGTCAACTTTCCAAGAGCCCATTCACCAAAAATTCTGCGTTGCGGTAGGTCGTTCGGCTTCAATTCTTGCACCAGCTGTATTTTGAAAGGCTTCACACCTAAATCCTTCCGCAAAATTTTCCACGTTGTTGAGTAACGGAGTCCCAATTGCTGCGAACGGCGACGAATCGATAATTGATGGTCATCATTAACACTGGCCGATACAGTTGCGATATTTTCTTCAGTTCGCACTCTATGTAAGCGTGAAAATTTAGTCACAATAGCCCGAATAGCCGCTTCAGTGGGTCGATTAAACTGACCATAAAATGGAAGAAGCGCGCGATGAACTTTCTTAATAGAGCACGCATTTTGATAATAAAATTCAATGATTTGCAAGCGTTGTTCGTTTGTAAAACGATTCATGGTTAAATTATAGACCAAACTGAAGATGTTTGACAGTGAAACAAAACACGAAACGTGCGTGAGCTGTTTAAACCAGTGTTGCCAAAAAGATAATAGCTAAAAAGTCACCCGTTATATGTCAACGAAATATGTGCTCAATTCAACTTGGATAGAATTTACAAAAATCAGGACATTGCAATACTATCTGACAGTTATGCTGCCCTTCGAACACTCGGCTCTAATGAGGTTAAATGGAAGATAGTACGGGTCTATCTGAAGAAGATGAATCAGCTAGATGGACAGAAAGCGGTTACTCTTTGTTGGGTCCGAGGTCATGTGGGAATTCTCGGCAATAAACAAGCAGACGAGGTTGCGAGGACGGGAGCTTTCGTTGATGGGCCTAGAACTCATCTGTGGAGTGGATAGCGCTGCTCAGCGAAACAGACGCTAAAGAGACACAAAAACTCTTCTGAAACCAAGTGAGTTTGAGGCAAATAAAACTTTTGTAGGGAAAATACAACAAGAGGAGATCTGAGTTATGTATTAGATTTTCAAGAATAACCTGATGGTGCTAACTGGTCTTTAGACATGGCGCTGTAGAGGGTACATTTATTCAAAACTGGGGGTTGTCTAGAACCCAACATGTAGATGCTGTGAAGATAGGAATGAATCATTGGAACACATTCTTGGAACTTGTATGAAAGCATCCCAGAAAGAAAAACTGGCGTGCGTATGAAGTGCAAGGTCATAACATTTAATATCAAATGCTAGGCATGGAATTATCATTGTTGACTCCGCAATTATGGGTGATTTGTTACTAAAGAGTCAAACGCCTAAAGTCTTTTGATATTCTTAAAAACAAAATAAAATAATTAACAACAATAATAACAACAACAAGGACATGTATTTGATTACTAAACGTTTTGCTTCTACGAAGTGTCTACCGACTATTTATTTCTCTGGCCATAATCTACTGATTAATTGTCAGCACAATTACAACAACAACAACAACAACAACAAGGAACAGCAACAGCTCCATAACACAGATGATGTTGTGTTCGAAAACACGATAAACATCGATGAAAACATGTGTCAAATTTAAAGTAAAATTGTACAGGCGACTAACATAATCGTAATGCATTAATAACAACAAGGATATATTACACACATACATACATATACATACACATATCATATATACACTATTTTACAATATACATGTAGGTATGTATGTATGTTAGCATACATACATATGTACATACATATGTATGTATATTTAAATGTCAATGTATTAGCTGAGTTAAGTGTTAAACAGTTAATGTTGTTTTAATGTGTTAGTGTGTGTGTGTATGCTAGTGTGATAAAAACATAATGAGCAACAACATGTTTAACACAAATGCATTACCCGTTATATGTTGTGCATTTGTTTTAAGCCATGTCTACACAATAAACCAACAGTCATTACACAGTTTCACACGTACTATAGTATATGCATCGAGCAACAGCATGTTTGCAAAGAGTATGTGTATGTATTCGTTTGAAGACAGCAGGAGTCTGTTTAACAAACACTAAAACCACAATTATGTGGTCAAACAATTTGACAATATTAAATTCGTTTGGTAGTGAAATCATGCATACATACATACATATGTATGTACACCCACAAGCAAACAATTTATCTCCTCAGTCTTAAACTCTACGAAATGACCAACTACATAGTATATGTACATATATGTACATGTATGTATGTATGTGTGTGTTTGATGGCGTCTTTATAATTGATTTTAACTTGTACAAACTACATTGACACCTAAAGCGTTTGACAACTACAGTTTAACATACGAAACGCTTTGTTATAATATTCCCAACCAGTATTCTCTACAAAATTATTGTGCGGGCGTATGAGCGTGTTATTCTGCTTGTATACATATGTACTATATGAGTTGTTTTTGTGTAAGTGTTAATGCATTCGTTGATAGGTGTGTGAGCCCTTAAAATACATACAATTTAACAGTATAGTTAATAATAATAGGTACAGAAAATATATACCCTTCGATTGTGAAGATGTTAAAATAAAGCCTTGCATAAGCCTCTGATAATTTTCTGATTCTATGTTGAGTTCTTACAGACTAAAATTACCTCCATAGTTTACACCGCTTTCGTGGAACTTTGTAGAGTTTTTTCTGTTTTCCTAGCTTTTCTATACCATGACTTGTTGACCACCTCCACGTCCACGATCACGGATTTTAGAACAGAAGCAGGAGTTTTTGATCTCAGAATGAAATATTCGAAACCCATGGGGAATCTCGGCGGGTATCATTCAAGCGAAAGTCTATGCCATCAAAAGATGTGTATAATTCAACTAGGAGGTACCAAAAACAGGATATAGCAATACTATCGGGTCCGCCATCTAACGTTTTTTTTCAACTAGTGCTTATTTCGTGAATGGTAACACTTAGCTCATGTCTGATTTGACAGATAATTAGTTTTATCCTTCCGCTGAACGAATATGATTGTGTATACGCTTGAACAACGCTGGGAAATATTGCGACATTACTTTGAAAATCATGGTAATGTTGCAGAATGTGTGCGAATAAATGCGTACGGATTTTGGAAGAAGAGAATCACCGTCAGCTCCGTATGTTCGTTATCTTGTGAAAAAAGTGAAAGAAACTGGCATCCTCATCGATAAACCAAAGCGTGAAAAGCCAAAAACAGTGCGTACACCCGAGAATATTGCTGCTGCGGCAGAAAGTGTGCGTCAAGCGCCATCAACATCAATTCACCGTCGTTCTTAACAATCGAACATTTCGGAGACATCATTGAGACGAATTTTGCATAAAGACCTTGGTATGACGCCATACAAAGTCCAATTGGTTCAGGAGTTGAAGCCAATTGACCATCCAATGCGTTTTCGCTTCGCTAAGTGGGCCTGCAATCGACTTACAGAAGATGCCGATTTTGGCAAAAAAATCATCTTTTCAGATGAAGCTCATTTTGATCTTGGCGGGTATGTAAACAAGCAAAATTGTCGCATTTAGGGCACAGAAAACGAGTCACTATTTGGTAATTTTTCTTCGAAAATGAGAAAGGAGTGCCCGCTGCAGTCAATGGCGATCGTTATCGGGCCATGTTGAACGAATTTTTGTTCACAAAAATTGAAGAGAAGGATATTGGCAACATTTGGTTTCAACAGGACGGCGCTACGTGCCACACAGCCGAAGCTACACTCGATGTATTGCTCCCTGTTTTTGAAGATCGCATTATCAGTCGCAGAGCTGATGTCTTTTGGTCATCTCGGAGCTGCGATTTGACACCGTTGGACTATTATTTGTGGAGTGCCGTCAAAGATAAGTGTTACGCCGACAAGCCAGAGACAATTGACACTTTAAAGGACAATATTCGTGAAGCCATTAGTGAAATACAGCTGCACACAATCGATAATGTGCTTAAAAATTGGACCGAACGTGTAGGCTACTGCATGGACAGCCGAGGCAGCCATTCGAATGAAATTATTTTCCATTATTAACCGGAAGGATTCTACTTTCAAATAAAAAAAGAAATTTGCGGAAATATTCAGTAGTTTTCTTTTTAAAGCATTTTCAAAAAAAAAGTTATTTTGCGGATCCTTTAGATAGACAGAATAAAGTTACCCTCAGCTGGGCCCCAGGCAGTGGGCAAGCAGACGAGCTTGCTTGGAGGGGAGCATTCACGGCGTTGATGGGGCCAAAACATTTCTGTAAAGTGGGAGCGGTTGTTGGGAAAGGAATGCTCAACGAAAGAGAAGATAAAGAGAGGCAAAAACTCTTCTCAAATAAAGTGGACAAGCAAAACTTTTGCTTGGAAATTACAATGCAAGGAGATCTAACTTATGCATCAGTTAAACGGTCTTTTGACAGGGCACTGTAGAGACAAGATATATTTATTCAGAATGGAGGCTGGCTCCAGCTCAACATGTGGATTCTGCGACCATGGCATTGAATTCTGTATTTAGGCATTAGCTGTACTTTTAATTTTATGCTCCACTGTTACGTAATTGTCGTTGCCTTGTTATTATGCTATTGCAGGTGTATGTGTATTTGCCGTAGTTTGTACATAGTACATGTGTATCTATTCAAACACTCACACACACATATACACATTATGCACTAGTGTGTATGTATGTACATACATACATACGTGTTATAAGTGGTATTGTGTTATCCTTGTTTTCATTATGTTTAAATCAATGTCCTGCTGTTTTACATGTTTTTCCGATAATGCAACAATGTTTTGCTTGTTGAATTTAAAACCTCAAAATTATCACAAAACTACCATGTTGGCCATGACCATAATATCGATGTTACTATTGAGGAGAAGCTGATATGTTGTAAGAGGCAAGGGACTTACTCGTACATACAAGTTACATATATACAGTCTGTGGTGTACTTCAATAGCATTACATACGAAACTTATCAGTTTTTAGGCAGGCATAGTATAATTTAGTCAATAGTTTAATCAACTTTACTTTTCAATTCAACACTATTTTAGGATTTAATTGAAATTCATTTTGGCATTACAACTAATCTTCAGACATTTATTATATACAACAAACAACAACAAAAATACATTGGAAGTGCTTACCACATGCGAGTATTTATTGTAATTCGAGGAAGAAGTGATTAAAACTGTGTTTGAGTGTGTAATTAAAATTGTTAAAGACACTGCATACGCAGCTATTTCTGATTGAATCACTGTATTGAATTGAATTGAGTAGAATTTCTTTCCATTTTTGTAAAACAAACTCTATGCACAAAAAAGAAGTTCTAGAAGAGTCCAAGCTGCCAATTTAAATATGTCCGAAACGACTCAGAAAGCCCACAAAAATATATTGAATGCTCAGCACCTAAATGTACGTGAACCAGCTGCTTAGATAGGCATTATACATCGCATGTTGATCGAAAATTTGTACAAACTGAGCTCGAGATGGGTATAGCGTTAGCTCACAAAAGGCGATGTTTCAATGTACTTTGCATTGATTTGTAATCCTGGTTTCACATCTTCACGAATATTGGAAGAATTATCCCCAAAGAATGATAAGGCAGTTCCATCCATAGACAGTCTCGTCTTCGAAAAGGAAAAATAATGAACACAACTTCCTGAACATGAAATTTATGTTAAATTCTGGAGGTAATGTTGGGAAAATAAATACGTCGGTATCCTAAAAATGTTTAATACTGTAAACAATTTGATAACATTTTTATTAACACAGAAGTTTTTGTTTATAAGTGCCTGCAAGATCAACTTTTACCTTGGCTGTTTCCAGTCTAACTTTTTTTTGTCCATCGGTGAGCTCTTGCACTTTTTGGAACTTCAATGGCTTTAGTCCAAGTTCATTTTTCAATATGTGTTGCATCCGTTCTCGCGATATGTTCAGCTCACGAGCAATTTTTCTACCACTGCGGCATGGATTTCGATCAAATTTGGCCTTCACTTTTCGGATCATTTCTGGTGTTGTTACCGTTTTTTTTTTCGTCCTGTTTTTGGATGCGATGCAACACTGCCAGTATCACGGTAACGAGCAATGGTACGAGAAACAAAAGATTTATTCACATTTAAATGCTGGAGGGCTCTAACGATAGCCATCTGTGGTTTTCCAGCCAAATATAAAGCAATCACACTATCACGCTTGAATTCCATCACGAATAACTTTTTTTCTGAATGCAATAGATCAAAATGCTTTTGTAAGCTTGTAAATAATAAAATGAATTGTTACTGGAATAAATCTGTCAGCTGTCAGACGAGCGGCTTACAAATGATAACAACCTGAAGTTGGTTGCAACACATATCAGCCACCCTGTATGAAGGGGTACCATAGTATTGCGACAATAAGATCTACTGTACTCCCTTTCAACTTTATATGGCATCCGTATAAAGTCTCTTTCAAGTCTACTGCTCTGACAAACTTCAGCATGTTGCTTGCCCCATACCTAATATGCTTCCTCGGTACACTGCAAGTTGGCAATGATTTCCCCATCCGATCCGGAAATATCTGTATGAGAAGCGCTGGCTCGTTCATGTCCTTCGAATGGAAGCGATTGCTCCTGTGCGACGGGTATTTGGTGAGGGAATTAAAGGAAGTCGGCGTAAAGGGCCACCCTGGCTGCGTTGCAAGGACCACATCGAGGAAGCCCTGTCATCGACTCGTAGAACCAACCAGAGTCGTGTTAAGATAGGCCGAAATTCGATAGAAATTGTTACTGACCAATAATGTAAGCAAGTACCTGATATGGTATGTCCTCGTTTTAAGAACGTATTCCAATAATTCATTCTCATTATTTCGAACCAAGGCCTTATTCTGAACAAGTGTACCTTGAATATTGAAGTGACCTGACAATAGACGGTTTATTAACTTCAGAATGTCCTTGGATAGTTTGATACACAACTCAAATCTCTTCTTAATTATAATTTCCCAACAAAACCCGTTAGGTCTGAGAACTGTTTTTGGCTCTCTTTATTTTTTTTTCGTTCAGTATACCCTTTCAAATACCTGCCTTTGCTCCGCAGAAAGATTTTGGCCCTGTCAGTGATGTGAAAGCTCCTGTCCTCGCAAGCATTGTCAAGTATTCGCGCATGGCCTGCGGCACAGCAAATGATGCCATTATTTTGCTTATTTAGCTGATTCAGCTTCTCCAGCCAGTTCCATATTATGTTCGATTTAACCTCACAGGGCCTTGTGCTCGAATGACGGCCTGACTATCAAGATGAATTGAGTATAACCTTTCGATAGCATAGAAATCTACTTGAAATATATCCGAGAGTATTTTCTTGGATTCATAATATTTTATTCTGGAACCAAAAACTCCCATTCCTGTCTTCATGTGCTGTTTATGTAAATCGGTTTTTATAGGAGTTCTGTTTCATGTTTTTGAAATCTTTGTAGAATAAAGAGTGTCAATCTATACCGAAGATTATGGAAAGCGAAGAGGGAAAATCTCGCCATTAGTACCGCAGATGTCGGATCCCAAACTATACGGCGATGGCAAAGTAGATGGAGCGATGAAACAAGTGGAAGATGGACTGCTATACTTATTCCATCTATAGAAGCATGGACACAGAGAAATTTTGGAGAAATTAACTACTTCCTGACCCAGTTTCTTTCGGGTCATGGTTATTTCCGACAATATCTACACCGCATGGGCAAGGTGAATGATCCTGAGTGCATTTATTGCGAGGAAATGAGTGACGACGCTGAACACACATTCTTCCATTGCATCAAATGGCAAGATGAGAAGAATGTGTTGATGGAACAGATTGGCGAATTCACACCCGCCAACATTGTTGACGCAATGCTCAAAAGCGAGACAAAGTGGAGCGCTGTGAGAAGATACGTAGAATATGTACTCCGCAGGAAGAAGGTCGACTTTGATATAGTACGACAAAATGATACATGAGAAGATGAGCCAATTGCATGAAGCTGGCTTCGAATATGGCGTATCCAGACGTGGGAGAGTAGACAACGGTCCTTAAAACGACGTCGTTCTGGTTGCTTCCCGAAGTAATGCAGATAGCCGTCCCGGGAAGGGAGTATCCCCAGAAGAGGAGGAGGGATTGTTTTAGTGGAAGCCCAACTCGACGCAGCTGACGACGGTCACTGTAAGTGTAAAGGCATTTTGAACCCTACCTCACACGCAAAAAAAACAATACCGCCGTTGTGACTTAGGACCACAGTATGTAATTTCTTTGGAATAATTCTGTGGATCTTTTAAATAAAATCTTTAGACCATGGTTTTTGGTTTAAATATCTGTTTTGTTGAAACGAAAGGAGGAAAATATGTCTGCAGTTTCTTCTTTTTTTTTGTTTTTTTTTTGCAGTGTTTATAGCGTCTGGGTATTTATCATTCATTATCCAAACATTTCAAAAAATGTTTATTTTGTTGTTGCTTTTTAGTCCTCTTTAACATTATTTTTGTTTTCTTTTTTTTTTGGTTTATTTTCATTTGATTCAATTTTAAAAATTGTTTTCTCACTAATTAAAACCACAGCAACAAACAATACAACAGCATTTCGTTTGTTCTCGTTGTCATTTACAATATACGAGGACTATTTATTTTGTAATAAAGCTAATGAATAAATTATTATAATAATAATGCCATCTCTCTCTCTCTCTCTCTCTTCTCTTCTCTTCTCTTGTTGGTGCTGATTTTGTTATAAAAACACACGAAACAAACACTCACACACACTCGCACACCAAATACAAAAAAATAGGAATTTTGAAAAAGAATTTTGAACAACCAAAAATACTCAAACAATAGACAAGTTTTTTAAGTGTTTGAATGTGTGCATGTATGCATGTGAGATAATTAAAAGGATGAAACTCATACGTGTATGTATGTTTATGTATGTATGAATGATAAACACCCACACTAATATGAATGCATAGAGAGAAGTTCAAAATTAACACAAAAAAAAAAAATTTAATGAATAGGAGGTGCCTGTAACAAAAGAATTGCCTGTAAAAATTTTGTGTGATTCAAAAAATATTTCAAATACACGCGAGTATGCATGGTAGCGCGTATCTACTAGTATGTATGAGTTCCGGAGTCAAAAATCAATGTTGCCAATCCCACTCATTATATAAACAAGAATACCAGAGACAGTTTTTTATGAAAAAAAAAGAATAAAATCTCAGGGATTCCTAAATTTGTTTGAACTTCAAAACCTGTCAACAGCGATAACAATTTTAATCAAATTAGGATCCTCACTTGTGTTGTTAGCCATTCTATCAAAAAATCATGATGGACGTATTCTCTACAATCAAAACTTTCGTTTGAAATCCGTTCGCGAATGTTTAATCCGGGATTGTACGAAACAATACTTTCAATGGCACTCTGCATCCAATCTTTCGGGAATTTTTTTTAAGCGATTAAAGATTTATTTGTGGGATACAATATCGATCAAATGTTCGCCACGTTTTCTCTGACTGAAGCTCATCCGAAATATCAAATTTACCACCACTCTTACTTATAAATTAAGCTGAATTTGACTGCTTACAAGGTCTATGTTGGCTTTGTAGATCGATGTAGCTTCTGGCTTATTCGCACAAACCTGCGACGTAAGAAAATTCCACAAGAAAAAGCCTATTAAGGTCAAATGGCACAATTTCGCACAATCTCACACAATCGCCTCCATTTAAGATGACCATGACCACAAAAAGTCGCCGTAATAGGTAGTGTGTTGGCTTATTAGACGTAAAGCCCGGGTTCGTATCCCAGGTCAGGCATCAAAACGAAGTATATAAAAAAAATATTTCTTCGGCGATTTCCTCTCAGCAGATTTCTGGCAAAAACTCTGGGAGTACATAAATAAAATTGCCATGAAAAGTTTCTCAAAAATCTGTCGTTCGGAGTCGACTTTAAACTATAGATCCCACCACTCATGTATAAAATTAACACACACAACATAAGTGATGTGAGAAACTAGGTCGTAATCCTGACTGAAGGGTTGTAGTGACCAATTATCACAAATTGCTCGTACAGACTATCCAATGTGGCACGAGCTGTGTGTCATGTAGGGCAGTATAGCTGAAACTACATGTCGTTGGTGTCCAGATCATCCAATTCAGGACAAAAAATGACGACAATCATTGATTTATAGTGCTTGCTGTTGACAGGCCAACATAGTTCTCAATGACATATGGACACATGACGCCGCCAGCCCAAAATACACACCAAACAGTGAGTTTTTCTGGATGCATTAGACACTCCTGGATCTCATGTGGACAATGCCCATTCATCCTGAAGTGGGCCTAATAGCTGAAGATGATTTAGCGATAAAAATTATGATCAGTAGCCAGAGTCCGTTCAGCGAACACAAGCCGTTGGCTATGGTCGCTTACAGGTACAATTCACGGTGCAAAATTGCTCAAGTTGAGGTCTGGGAAAGACAGAGCTATTATGACTGAGGATTCTCCTGCACACTCAAATGGACAGCGGCGATGTTTTCGACAGGTCTTGTGTTTCGACGACTGTGTTGATCCGAATGTTTTTTTGATGAAAATTAAGGTGAGTTGCTAATTTTCCCAGAGACCATGGGACATGATGCATTGGCAAACCAAATTGCATAAAGGACAACTAATATGACAGATATACCTATAGTTTCCACAAGATGGCCGTTGTCAATTGTCGGAAGTCATTTTTGGAAGACACTGTATATGGTCTTAAACAGGGAGTGGAACATTCGAGTTTTTCTGAGAGGTTGCCCATCCTGATTTGGCAAAACATAGTGAATAAATGGCAACGAATTTCAGAGATGCAGCTTCAACAAGATGGCCGTTATCATTTGTCGAAAGTCGCTGTTGGAAGATACTTTAAGCAGGGAGTGCGAAATTCAAGCTCTTCCGAGAGCGATATTATCTCTTCAAGCACTTTTACAAAAAAGCCACTTTAAGCTTTGTATTTACTATGCAATTATTACATACATACATAATTGGTCATTACAACCCTTCAGTCAGGATTACGACCCAATTATTACTATTGGAAGTTTATTACTATTGGAAATTTATTTTACTAAAAACAAGGAGTAAAGTATTATATTTTTAAGTTAATTTCGAATACACGTGATGGTTTTTTTTTATTTTATTCCTTTTTAACCCCTTAAAGGCCAAAAAATTACAACTCCTAAATAACCTCGTAGTTAAGAATAATTTATAACTTGTCGTTGCAGACAATTTTAAAAATTCGAGTATAGCTTCTAATATTACCGTCGGAAGAACAAAGGCAAGCGCCGTTTTTTGTTTCGTACGACCAACACTCAGGGGATAGATGTCATTGTGTTTGGAACAATGAAAATATGTTTTGTGAAGAAGGAAAGAGAGAACAGTGTTTATGGACACTAGGCGTGTATATATTTATACCATAAGTAACAGAAAGGCCTCTGCAGGAAATGAGTTCCACATACGAATAATCCGACTAAAAAACGTATTTTTACTGTAATGCAGTGTGCGAACCACTGGTCCATCGAACACATACGGAGGTGGTGGAAGAGAAAGACGAGCGTTACGTGGGAATATATGATTTTCGGGAACAAGACCCCTTACTTCGTTCGAGCAAAATCCGTTTGTCGAACTGATAGAACAGTGAAACACAAACCACATTGCAATGATGCTTCAATGATTCAATGGAGTTGGATACACTACCGTCATTAGCGAGCTAATACGGCCTCTCCTGTACACGATCGAGAAACCTCAAAATAGACGTTGAGACACCAACCCATACATGAGAGTTGTATTCCAGTTTCGGTCGGTTACAAATGGTGTAAATAGTAAGATCTTTAGTCGGAACTGAAGGAACTGAAAAATGTGTCGGTTGAAGCCAACATTACACTGAATTTTCATGCTCAGAATGCCAAGAGCTTCTGACTCTTTAATATTTACACGACCAATAGATTAAGATGATATTATTGCTGCGTTTATGTGTCAATAAACAACACTGGCGCAGATTGTTTAATCCTTAAATAATTTTTTTTTAATTTAATATTTCTCCGTTTTTAGAAAAAAATTAATTAATGAAGATGAGGGACGGTAGCTTTTAATTTCTAAAATTTTTTTTATTTTTGAACTCAGATATGTACATATATTGACTTTATATGTTTTACTACAAAAATAATTTTGGTTTTTAAAAGCTTTTAGTTTATTTATTTATTTTTCCTGACGATTTTTTCTCAAATATTTGACGATTTGGTGCCTCATTTGTCTAACAGCTATGCTTACAAGATTAGTTTTAAAGCTTGTGAGAGTCAGTTTTTAAGGCAATTGAGTCCAAGGCGTTGAGTTCATATTTAGTTCTACTAACCATGCAATCAATTGATAAATATTTACTTACTTACCTAATTGGTCATTACAAGTCTTTAGTCAGGGTTAGGACCAGTGTCTCACACTACTCATTTTGTGTGTGTTAATTTTTTCCAAGAGTGGAGAGTCCTACAATTGGAGTTCGACACCAAACAATCAATTTTTGAAAAACTTTTCATTATTTAGAGTTTTTGCCAGAATACTGCTGACAGGAGCTCGCTTATGAAATATTTTTTTCATTTGTCATGTGTGAGATGTCTAGACTGAGCTTTGAACCACGGTCTCACACTTCATACTAGACTACGGTGACTTCAATCATATTCATGATATTATTACTTACAAAGAAACATTTGAGAACCTCTGCAATATTGTCTTTTGAATTCATAAATTTACACAAATTTGCACACTCCTCCTACATGTGCAAACGAAACGAAATGAGAGAAACAGAATGTTTAAAAAATCTTTTGTCGGAATGGAAAACTTTTTTAATTTTCATTAGAGAATTACGACTCTGACTATACAATATTATAAAATATTTATTATTTAAACACACTGTTGTTTTTTTCTTCACTTTGCTTATTTATTTTATTTGTTAAAAAATGAATGAATTTTTGTTTTTTCTTCTCATTTATGGTATCCATCCATATGCATGCATATCTGTTCTGTATGCATATGCATGACTTTTAAAAGATTTAAAAATTTTCAATTGGAAAGAGTTAAATTGGGTTGATAATGATGGCAGAGGGAAGGAGGGAGGTAAGGAAGGCAGTAACTAAATGAGATTATGAATTATGAGCGTATATGTTTTTGAATCCCCAACATCTGCATTTGTGTACATACATATGTATGTGTGTGTATGTATGCATTATTCTTACAACGAATCCTGTTTTAGCGGCGAAAGGAAATTTAATGTTGTTTTTTTGTCGTATCCGTTGTTTTCAAATTTCCCGTATGGCTTCTACGTACGTTTCTTTCCTTGTTTTTTTTTTTTGTTTCTTTCATATCTGGGGTCGCAACAGAATGAAAAAAAGTCACGTGAAGAATAAAAATTAAAAAAAAAAAATAAAATGCGAGAATCTATTGTTTAATTAGCTTATTATGGTTAAAGGATTTACTTCGACAGCAGAGTGTGTGTGAGTGGTTTTAAAAAAGGATATGAGAATGCAAGTTAAGATTGTTGTTTTGCCAACTTTTTAATTAAATTTCATTTATTTTTTATTTACTCTCCTCCCGACATCATGATGATGATAAGCGTGATGTGAAAACGTAAGCAGTCAGGCAGGCAGGCAGGCATTTAATTTAAATCATTTCATCATTTCATCCATCCACTCACTCACAATTCCACACTCTATTAATTTGTCCATCTGTCAATTGCCTGTTGAATTTTCAGTTTGATTTTTGGTTTGGAATTGTTTTTCCATTTCGTGAATATATTTCGATAACGGTTTTCTATGGTTAACCGCAATAGTTTTGCATTTCTTTCGAATAGAGATGGGGTAAGTCGTTCTTGGAATAACAGTTAGTATAACATTTTTCGAGAATCTGTTTTAGTTTCATTAGTGTTGTCAATATTCATTATTGCCGAATAGGAAAATAGTTTTTAAATGTTCATTAGATAATCTACATACATTTTAAAGTGGTTTACATATGCGTAGATAATGTAATTGTGCAAAGGTTGTCTTAAAAGTCAAGTGGCAACATTTTATAGACAACAATTTAAAATTTTTGTAAAACTTCAAACAAGAAAAAGAGAATTTATTCAATGGTTACCGAATCTAATCTTCATTCTGGATTTGTTTTCTGGTGAATTGCTCTCAACAAAAATTGCTGTGTTAAGCCTCTTGATAAAATCAGGAGCTCAGTTGCAATACATATTACGGGTGCGTTGAATACCAACCCCACAAGTGTTATATTTCACTGCCTTCCATCTCGATTACTTGCCAGACAACATGCAGTAATTCGAGTAATGCGAATGAATATCTTTTCAGATTGGTAAATTATTTACTCTGGGCGCTCTTTAATCCTATTTGAAGTTCTCCACAATCTCGATGAAATTTCTAGCTTGGAGCACTGGTCCTTTTCTATGGTCTACCCCCAGGAAATCTGTGGAAGTAGCAGAAGTAGCAGACGGTTCTAAACGTGTGAATAAGGAAGGCAGTGATATTTTTTCAACAAGATTAATTACAGCTTGAAATCGGCGAAGTCTAGTAGGTAGTGTGTTGGCTTATTAGACGTGAGGCCACGGTTCAAATCCCAGGTCAGACCAACAAAACGCAATATGAACAAATATTTCTTCGCTGACTACTTCTCAGCTAATTTCTGATAAAAACTCGGAAAGTAAATAAAACTGCCTTGAAAAAGTTTCTCAAAAATATGTCGTACGGAGTCGACATTAAACTGTAGGTGCCACTACTCATGTATAAAATTAATACCTACATCACCAATGGTGTGAGAAACTAGACCGTGATCCTGACTGATTCCTTGCTGACTACTTTGCCGTGCTAATGGCCATAAGTTAAGTTGAAAAACTGATCTTGAATAGGAAAACTGATGAACTTGCTAGAGCAGGCACATTCTCACTGAATACCAATCCATATGCGAATATAGGTACCATGCTGTCAATTAGTAGTATATTCATCTGCCGCTGACAAATCCTGGGCTAAATAGGAGTCTTTCTTCATTGTCAAACCCTGCTTTAATAAGATCGTTGTAATATAGGCACGGGAAATGATTTCGTTTATCTGTGAATTACTTCCGCTATCGTTGTAAGTCGCCGTAGTCTAGTCTGTGTAGTAGTGTGTTGGCTTATTAGACGTAAAGCCTGGGTTCGAGCGCCAGGCCAGATTTCAGATTGCAGATTTCTGGCAAAAACTCTGAGAGTAAATAAAATTGCCATGAAAAGTTTCTCAAAAATCTGTCGTTCGGAGTCGACTTTAAACTGTAGGTCCCGCCACTCATGTATAAAATTAACACACACAACATAAGCGATGTGAGAAACTAAGTTGTAATTCTGACTGAAGGTTTGTAATGACCAATTATGTATGTATGGCTGTGTATGGTTTTAAATCAAATGTGGAAGATGAGGACATTATACACTTTATTTACCAAAGTTCGTCCCTGGTTCGACTCAGACTTCTCTCATTTCCCTCACCTTTGCTTGATGGTCAAACGAAGTTGTCATTATTTGATATCGAATCGATCATTAAACTTTCAGGCTATCAAGTCCAGCAGTATTTAATAATATTGCACGCATCTTCCTACTGCCAACGAATAGAGAATAACTGAGGCGATCGGAGTATCTATGCATTGTATGCAACATATTGGGGATTCTGAGCACGGTACCGTTCCGGTACTGTAACATATTATGGATTCTGAGAACGGTACCGTTCTAAACCTGTCACAAACGCAATGTTATATATCCCCGATATCCACGAATGAAGCCAATAAAAAAGTTACTTTTGCATGACTCGGAATTTCTTTGTGAAATCCTCGGCATTCATGAACGAAGACGTTAGTAGGGACTCAATCGCAGTTTGTCTGTTAGAGGAATGTCCCCTACTTTTCGTCTCTTTCCAAGTGGCCTTGCTCCGTCTGGATAACATTGCAGTGGTCAGGAAGCCAATACGAAAGTTTTATAATAAATAAGCCACAGTCCACTCTATCCAAATCAGATTAATACTGATCGAGCCATCAGTATAAACCTCAAGGCTTCTACTGGGAACCACGAGATTTTCTATTCTGTTCTGCAGAGGCATTGGTGTTTGCATACCGTCGACCAAATGTGAACACTTTAAAGTAAGGTTGGTTCCACCACGGACCTATAGAGCCAGTATGTGATTGCTGGGCTAAGCTATCAAATTTTAGCTCCGGGCATTATAACGTGTAGAGCGGTATGGTGGCCTTTTTACCCTCTTAAGTAAGGTTCTTCGATAGCGATCGCTGAATCCGACTAAGAATCAGCAAATAAAACATTATTTCGGTCTCATACCACACGATGAGCATCGCTCTGTTATAAAGTCTAGGACCTGATTCACACACTCAAAGAAAGAGTGTGCGGATCAAAGCCTAATGCCATTAAGGCCAAATTATCTGTATAAGTATGAACCTTAACCACATTGTTGTACCTCTTCTAATAAATACTCGGCAACGATGTTGCATTGTAAGGGAGAGGGAACTCTGCCTACCTTCACATGCCTTATGAAGCTCACTAATGGAGGCAATAATGGCCCTTCTGTTCAAAAGTTCCGCAACAAACTGTTTTTCTTGAGGGTCATTAACATCATAAATAGTGAGTATTTAAATTTAAAACAAAAGTGCCACGTTCTTGTAAAGAACCGCAACAACATTTAGAATCTCGCATTTGACCCAGAAATATGAATAATTTTTAACAAAAAAGAAACGAAACGAAAAGAACAAATTTCCTGTGTGTGAATTCTCACAATCAAAAGAATTCCAATTTGCGAATTTAATTATTTTCTTTGTTAATCATGATCAGCAATATCATCGTCATCATCATCATTATAAGGATTGTAATTATTGTGTTGAAATCGTTTAATAAACACGATGAAATAAACAGAGAAATTTAATACCACAACACTAAGAAGAACATGAGAAAAATAACAAGTAAATTATGATGATGCTGATGGTGATGGACCACCCACTGGAAATACTCTCTTTTAATCAAACCACTCACACAAGACGAGCTGGAATCAAATGATTGCCACCCACATCGCTGTTGCATTTTCATGAGACACACTAACTCTGCGATGGTCGGTGGAAATAAAAAGTTTCCATCAGATTCGACATTAACAACAGCTGTAACAATAACAACAATAAAAACAATAAAAAATATGATGAAATAACTGCATATGAAAGCAAATAAACAACAGGGAAAATGAGAAAATAAATCCAACTGGCCTACCGACATACAATGGCGAATGGCGAGTATTCGATTAAACAACAGGATGAAATCATTATAAATTTTAATTGATCATAGGCGAATTGATTTTACCCTTCACTGAAATCAAGATTTAATTTAGTGATTAAAAACTTTTTAGCCAGGATTAACCTAGTGGCGTGTGCTAATTTTATCCATGAGTGCCGGTACCTACAATTTAATGTCGACTCCAAACAGATTTTTTAGACACTTTCATGGCAAGTTCATTTTATGCTCAGAGTTTTTGCCAGAAGTCAATTGGCACTACTTTTTATTGAGCTGTCTGAGCCAGGGATTGAACAACAGGTTCTTGTCTAGACTATAATGACCTCTAAATTACATCATCGAAAATATTCCTTCAAAAAAATCTACATTTTGTCTGTAAATCATTGCAAAGTCGCTCTTAATCATCGAAATTCTAAATGAACTGAAAGTTTTTATAAGCAATTGACGCATGTGTTTAGTAGTCGTCGCTGTTGTTGTTGTTGCCGTTAAAATCTGAAATACAAATCACAGCCAATCGAATATTTAAATGGAGATCTAAAGACTGCAAAAAAAAGAAAAAAAAAACAACAACAATATCATGAAGTGAATGGCAAGTGCATTTTGACGAAACATGTCATTAAAATGCAAAAATAACAACAACAAAAAACAAAACAAAAACAAATTTCATTATTATGATTATTGTCGTTGCTGTCGTTTTGTTATTGTTGTTAGTTTACTTAAGCAATTTTTTTTTGTTTGTTTTACTTCCACGATTTGTATTCATTTCATACAGTCTTGGGTGGTCCTTAACTAAATTCATACACTTGCATACCAAAATAATCAATTTTTTTTCTACTTTTTCTCTCTTCTCTCGTTCGTTCGTTCGTTTTCATTTGTTGCCTATTTTTGTTGCTGCTGTTGTTGTTGCTGTTGACTATTGTTGTTGATAGCGGACATGGATATACGATTCTAGGCGATTTATACAACTAGACACAGACTATTTACAACAAAATTTTTATAATCAGCAAATACTGATCATGATCTGTGTTTCGGTCATGCTATTTGCCCAACAAACATCGTTACTCACCAAAAGCCTTTACGAAACAACCTACAATATGGGTGGTGCCATCTGGGTTATGAAATACTGTTGAAAAAAATTAAAAATTCTGCTGATGTACTGCGTTATTAAATCAGCTGAGAAACATCTTTTAATGAAAATATTTGAAATACATGTGCTATGAAATGATTCGAAATAAAAATGTACGAGGTGTGTTCAAAAACGGCTTTAAATTTTTGTTTAAGTTCACTTTCCTATATTTGCCTATTAAACAACCTTACTGTCCTTAGAGTACCAGGCTTCTACACTTTAGTGTTATTTTTTAAGACAAGGTCTGTCCTACAGATTATAGCAGATTAGTAGCGACGCACTATGTGGCATTTTGCCTGAAATGCTGGCCAAAATTAATAGAAGTGTTTTATGAGTTAATGGCTGGAATTTTTTGATAGTGTTAGTGATAATTATGCCCAAGGATGAACCCAACTGATTTTGTTTCAAATCGGTCCGTGATTTCGCCTAGCCCCCATACAAATTCCCCTCGAAATTGCACTTATTTACACATAATTATGGAAATTATGCAACAATCATGATAAAATTTAGCATGGATCAGTTCTGTGTACTAAGAAATCATGGTGTAATGTTTGGTGAAAATCGGATCACATTTGACCCTGGTCCCCATATAAAGTCCCCTTTAGAAATTCACGTTTGCGCTTAAAAATATAGGTATCGTGATGAAATTCGGTATGAACGTGTATTTTGTAAATCTAAATCATATTACCAAATTTTGTTATTGTCGGTCCATAATTGCCCCTTGGTCCAAAATGGGGCCCCTTAAGAAAATATGTTTAGCAATTATAATTGGCTTAAAAATTTTATTGCTTTAATGAAATTCGACATGAACATGTTTACTATGAATGTGAATCATTTATGATCACATTTTATTATGATCGGATCATAAGTGCCCCTAGGTATCAAATACGGTCCATTTTTATAATCATATTGTTATAATAGTCGATATACATATGTAATTAAGTTTTTAAAGTTCTCTGATAATTAATATTTATTCATAATATTTATTTTACATTATTTAATACTTAACTTAAAAAAACTTAAAAAGTGAAACCAACTACAATCGTTAAAATCGTTATCATTTTCATCATCAATGTCAGAAAGGAGTAATTTAATAGTATCTGATGAAAATGCTTTTCTATTCCTTCGCGATTTTTGCGTACTGCAGTTTATAAAAGGGTCACTGATTAAAAGTAACCTATTCAGGACATCTCGATTGGTATCGCTTCTACTGAATCCATACATATAGTTTTATTTCTCATTCAATTGAGAAATAAAGCCATATGGCTTTATTGCCTATGGCTTTATTACACTGCGTCTAATTTTTTTAATTTTTCAAAAAAAAGTAAAATTTTCAAAAAGTCGCCAAAAATAATGGCGCAAATTTGCGCAAACTTTTCTTTTTGTTCCTGAATGTAGAGAGTTCATATTTTCTTGTGTTATATAACATTAAACTACTAAAAACTACTTTCACCTTTAAAATCCTTATCTTTTTTTTGGAAGGGTAAAAAAATGTGAAATTTATATTATTTTTAAATTTTGAACGAATAATTTTAACATTAATATATGAGATATATATATAAAAAAAAACTGAAAGTACCAGTTGCTCATACCTTTCAAATAAAAAAATCAATATAAAATCTCTATTCATTTAGCCACAAAAAAATTTCATATAAACCTATTAAAATTTCAAAAAAACACCAAAAACGCATTTAATTTTCTTCATTTTCCTGACTTTGACATCGTCTCAAATCTACAAATCTCAACTTAAATTAATTAACTTAATTTTGTCTATCGAACTGCATACTCAGTTTCTTAAATTTCTTTAAATTCATGTTTGCCTTTTTGGCCAGCTTTTTAGGGTAAATGCCACATAGTGCGACGTTAGAAGCACTAGTGCTTTTTATGAACCAATCTGAGCTTTTGATGAAGCGGCCTATACTACCAATGTCTATCACTGATAGCTAGTTTTAATTGTCCATGTAGTAGACACCAAAGTGCCTTTACTTCCTCGACTTGGAGCAGAGCATGTGTCCAGTACATAAAGAATTGTTTAATTCTCTTCCTCATTTCTGCAGAAGTCATTTACCTTGTGGCCAAGATCTATGCGGCTTGCATAAGTGTCAGTAATGCAAAGTCTAGTAATGACACCAATAACCACACTGAGAGTGCTTTTTTGACTTTCAGTACGCTGTCTATTCAGCTTTGGTTAGATTTTCTGCACTCTTCTACCCGTGTCCGAAGTTGTCCACTTGGAAGTGATGGAATCCATAACTGCATTGCCAATTACGAGCTCTTAGATCTTTAAAGGGATCCCATAAGTAAAGAATTCATTGGAGTGTTCGCTGGTTATACCGCATCTGACCAATTCATCCGCTCTACACGAACCCGCAATATCGTTAAGCACAATCGAAACTTAGCTTTCACAAGGTAGTGGTCCAGGTCGATATTTTTACCTCAGAATGTGTGCTTATCATGTACATTGGAGAGTGTTTTCCGTCAATTATAATGTGATCAATCATGTTCGAGGTTATTCGATAGGGGGCAACTAAGTGGTTTTGAGGATATCGAGGTGTTGAAACTTGTTGCTACATTTTACCATGTTTCGATCAGCCTCATACCATTGGAGGCAGTGTTTGGTCCGTATGGAGGCTGTATTGATCGTATCGAGAACGATTTTGATGTCATGTGCCTGGCACTTATCGTGGGATACCGAAGTCGCCGTAGTCGTTGGCTTAGTGTGTTGGCTTATTAGACATATGGCCCCAGTTCAAACACCAGGTTAGACATCAAAACGAAAATATGAAAAAATATTTCTTCGGCGGCTGCCTCTCAGCAGATTTCTGGGAAAAACTCTGAGAGTAAATAAAATTGCCATGAAAAGTTTCTCAAAAATCTGTCGTTCGTAGGTCCCACCACTCATGTATAAAATTAACATATACAACATGAGTGGTGTGAGAAGCTAGGCCGTAATCCTGACTGAAGGGTTGTAATGGCCAAGTTATGTAAAAAATTATATAAGAGGATCCCCGAGGTTAGCGTAAAAGGCATATTTAGCCACATTGTCCGTCTCTCGTCTTTCGAATTTATGATGTGGATTGTGGCTATTTTATCGTTCACGGCGATGAACCTGACGACGAGGTGACGAACTCTCTTACTAACCACAAATCCGCATCCTAATTCGTACTTTTCCACATGACAGACGTAATAAATACCGCCTTTTGCATCCTTTTCTTATCCACCACATTTTCTGGATGGCAGTGATGTGAGTCCTACATTTCATAGGGCCATCCGCATACCCTGTGGAGGGTCCGGATGTTCTAAGTACCAATCCTTATATCATAGTTGTTTAAATATTTGCCATGGTTGTCAACTTTTGAGGGGAGCTTGATAGAGACTTGCGTTGTAGTTTTCATTGGTTAAGGTTCTTACATTGTGGGTTCCAAGTCCTAGGCATAACCGAAATTTAAAGTCCAGGGGATTTAATTGCGCTGCACGCTTTAGCTAACATCTAGCGGTTGCTAGTATGTCATCCAGGAGGGGCCACGAGGAGAGCGCATGTCAACTTGAATACAACAAGACAATGATCGTTGCAGAGGTCGTTTCTGTTGACCACAATCAGACACTTTACTTTGTTTGCATACATATATCCCCATGTCATCTCTGTTTCTTAATCTGTTCAGAATATTGCGCCGTGCCCAATATGACTCTCAACGGCAATAATACCATAAAACTTCAAGTGCGCCACACTTGTTCGTTGAGGAGCAATAATAGGGAATTTACACACTCAAATTTCTAAGCAGTTGGCTGTTTAAAAAAAGTGTTAAATTTTCCTGAACGAACACTTTTTTTTACTGCCAAAACATGTCCATGTCCGTACAAATACAATATTCTACGGTATAAAGGCCTATAAAGCTATTCAAACACTTGTCTGTCCTTAAGTCTATGAGAGTATAAGACAATTTTATATACAAAGTACGCTGTTGTGTGCTTAAATTTCAGTTGTTATTGGAATTCCTTAACGTTTCGTTTTTCCAAACTGTAAGGCAAATAGGCTTATTGTGGCTGGTCGTTGTATTGGTGTTTGAAGTGATCGTGGCCGTAGTGGCATAGTAGTGTCATATCCACCGTTTGTATAGATGTTCGCTCACACACACACACTCACTCTTACGTATTTAATCTAAAGAGGTGTTTAAGCATAAAATGATATGATAATCATAATTCCAGCCGCGACTTGTAAATTTGTTTAAGGCTCATGACCATAATGAAGTGTGTTTGGCTTTAAGCCCAACACTGCAAAATAATAATAAAACAAAAATACAACAACAACAACAATAAGAAATTCCTTTTATTGTCATTCTCGGACAAAGGAAAAGCAAAACAAACAGAAAAAAAGAAATAAAAACGCCTGATAATGTACTTTGTACGAGTACATCGGACTTAGTTTCGCCATGACTGATTACCGCACAGACCCACAACGAAGCATTGCTGCACGATCCATGTTTGAATTGAGCTTTTCTATCAGAGTTTCAGTATCAGGCTTATTTCTCTCTATTGTTGCTGTTCATGCATTTGTAAGTAAGTAAACGAATGCATGAATGAATGAATGAATGTATGCATGACGGTGGTAATGTTTGAATGAATTGCCCAGTCAAAGCCATATTTGTACACTGACTGTCTGTTAACTGCTAAAATATGTTGAAAAATTATGAGTTCAAATGTTTTATTTGTTATCTACCATTCATTCATTCATTCATTCATTCATTCATTAGGTTTGCTGCGATTTTCTGTTTCTTTTTTATTTTCTTTTTTTAAAGGGCTTGTACATATGTACTTCGCTTTTTGCCACATTTTTTTGTACGGATTTTATTTGGCTTTCTTCTCATTTGTTCAATTGTTAAGTGGCAATTGTTGTATTTACCTGTGTAGATCGTACTGATACCCGTGCGTAATATTTTGGCCTTCACAAAAAGGATGACCATTTGTCAGCGTCTACTACAATGGCTATGGTATTGCGGTGGCGTGAAATTTTCTATTCAGACACTCGCTCGCAGTGTGGCATTAATACCCGGTTATATGATTTGTTTTGAATAAAAAAAAGAAAAGGAAAACACAATACTAGCATAGAAACGTGCTTTTCTTTAGGTTAACATTTATCAATGGACAAATGATCATCAACAACAATATCGTTAATAATTTCTAGAAAAATCACCCTATAATTGGTATACCACACGTTCGCTACACGTGTTATAAGTTTAAAGATTTTTTTCTTTTGTAGAAAATCATGAAAAATATTCCGGTTATGTTGAAATGCCGACGTTCCATGTGCCAATTCTTAAATCATAATTATTGAAAAGTTTGAAGTGATCGTTAACTTTTGAGAGGATCTTGTTAGAGGCTTGTGTTGTAGTTTTCATTTGATAAGGATTTTAGGGTTTCAAGCTGTACGTACAACCCGATTTTATAGTCAAGAAGTTTAAAATACGCTGCACTCGTTAATTAACATTTAGCGGTTGCTAGTATGACATCCAGGAGGGGCCACGAGGAGGCTGCGTGCCAACTTGAATACGACAAGACAAGGATCGTTCCAGTGGTCACCATGTTGACCATACTTAATTGGTCATTACAACCCTTCAGTCAGGATTACAACCTAGTTTCTCACACCACTTATGTTGTGTGTGTTAATTTTATACATGAGTAGCGGGACCAACAGTTTAAAGTCGACTCCGAACGACAGATTTTTTTGAGAAACTTTTCATGGCAATTTTTATTTACTCTCAGAGTTTTGCCAGAAATCTGCTGAGAGGAAGTCGCCGAAGAAATACTTTTTGTATTTTATTTTGATGTCCGGCCTGGGGCTCGAACCCTGGCTTTTCGTCTAATAAGCCAACACACTACCTACTAGACCACGGCGACTGCCCAAAAACTACTGCGCAGAATTAATTGGAATTTTTCACACACAAGCCTTGCTATATGAACTCTCAAAGCCTACAAAAATTATACGGCTTAAGTGCGAAGTTGGGTGCAAAAAAATACAATTAAATACTCTGTCGGGAAAAAACAAAATTACTTTCCGAACAACCCAACACTATGGTATAAAGGAGGAGCCACGAAAAAACTGGATGTCAACCGCAAGACAAGGATCGTTCCAGAGGTCACCATGTTGACCACAATCAGAAACTTTACTTTGTTTCCATTGTGACCATCCCTGTTTCTTACAATGTTTAGAATATTGAGCCGTGGCCGGCACCGGCAAAGAGCAAGTAGGCGAGCTTGCGAGGAGAGGAGCTTCTACGCTGTTAATGCGACTTGAACCCTTTTGTAAAGTGGCAGCGAATGTTTGAAAAGGTATGCTCAATGAAAGAGAAGATAAATAGAGGCAAAGACATTGCCACAAGGCTGAAGTGTAAATGAGGCAATCAAAAATTTTGTTGGGGAATTACAATAAGACGAGATCTGAGTTCTGCATCAGATTATCAAGAAATAACCTGAGGTAGATAACCGGCCTTTTCACAGGGTACTGTAGACTCAGGGTACATTTATTCAGAATGATAGGTTGTCTCGAAACCGACATTTAGATTCTGTGAAGATGAGAACGAATCGGCGGAACACGTTCCTGAAACCTGTGAGGCATTATTGGATTCCAGGAAGAAACACCTAGACGGGTATGAAGTCCTAAGCAGAGAATTTTTATTATTGACTCCAAGAAGCATCCTGAAAGTGTTTGCCTACTGCTGTAACTCGGTTTTTAGTGGCATGTAAGGGGCGTCAGACACTAATCTCATTTGATTATACATGCAGCTCTGTAAAGCAGATCGCTTCTTGTTTTCCGAACACTTCCTTTCCGATAGTCTACTCCCGATTTTGTAAATATTGGTCGTCTGTAGATGACTTCTCAGCATATTTCTGGCAAAAACTCTGCTAGTAATTTAAATTATTCTCAAAAATATGTCGTCCAGAGTCGTCTAGTAAACTGTAGGTCCCTCCCCTCATGGACAAAATTAAAACACACAACATAAATGGTGTGAAAAAATAGGTTGTAATCCTGACTGAAGGATTGTAATTACCAATTATGTATGTATGTATGTATGTATGTATGTATGTATGTATGTATGTATGTATGTATGTATGTATGTATGTATGTATGCATGTATGTATGTATGTATGTATGTATGTATGTATGTATGTATGTATGTATGTATGTATGTATGTATGTATGAATGTATGTATGTATGTATGTATGTATGTATGTATGTATAGGTTGTCTCGAACCCGACATGTAGATTCTGTTAAGATGAGAACGAATCGGCGGAACACGCTCCTGAAACCTGTGAGGCATTAATGCATCCAAAGAAGAAACACCTGGATGAATATGAAGTCCTAGGCAGAGAATTTTTATTGTTGACTCCAAGCAGCATTCTGAAAGTGTTTGCCTACTGCTGCAACTCGGTTTTTAGTGGCACATAAGGGGCCTCATTTGATTATACATGCAGCTCTGTAAAGCAGATCGCTTCGTGTTTTCCGAACACTTCCTTTCCGATAATCGACTCCCGATTTTGTAAATGGCGGTCGTCTGTAACTGACTTTTCAGCAGATTTCTGGCTAAAACTCTGCTAGTAATTTAAATTATTCTCAAAAAGAGTCGACTTTAAACTGTAGGTATCGTCAATCATGGTTAAAATTAACACACACAACATAAGTGGTGTGAGAAGCTAGCTTGTAATCCTGACTGAAGGGTTGTAATTACCAATTATGAATGAATGTATGTATGTATCTATGCATAGCTAACTTATCGGGGTATATTATGACATATTTCGTTCAGACTATCTAGTTTGGATACCAGAACCTATTTGTTGCATAAAATGTTTTCAACTCCCTAACTTTGTTTCATATTCTGTAGCACCTTTATTATGTCTACCATCATCTGTGGCATTTTCTTTTCAAACTTCTTCATGGACTTTGTTCGTGTATTTTTGTTGTTTGTTTTGTTTTTCTTGCTTACTATGCGAGCCAGTGGTCTTCCCCGCTCGACATGTGGCCATTCAAAGTGCTATGCTATGCTGATCAGAGCTATGCTATGCTATGCTACTGGACTGTGTGTGTGGCTTCATAATGCTAAATATAGGCAGAAATTATTATTAGATTGTGTTTTCTCCATTAGGCGATAGTGTTGAAATTAGAGTAGAAAATTGATTTGTTTGATGTAAGCGCTCAATTATTTATTTACGACTGCCATACACTCACTATACATAGCATGATGATAATAGTAGTAGTGGTTGGTGGTATGGTGGTGGTGGTAATGATAATGATGTTTATATTAAAGCCTTGATTATTATGCAAAATGCATTTTTCAATATGGTGGCAGTGGTGTTTGAAACTATTTTTAAAAAAGAGTTTATTTAAGCACATGATAAGTGACTGGTATTGGTATAACTATGCATGCCACCACTACCGCTTAAAGGTTTCAGTGATCATTTCATAATTAATAAAGAATTCAAATGCAAATGCAAATTAAGGGGCGGATATTAAATTGTCATTCTATGTTGTTCTGTTTGAAGGCATATATGCGGCGGAAGAATGATGTTTCCATCATAGCCTTTTAAAGGAAAATTTTTTTAAGAGCGGCTTTCTTTCAATAATTCCAAGTTGGTTTATTTAAAAATGCTTTTAAGCCATGACTATAATACTTTAATTAAATTTACGGTGGACATTTAACCATTAATTATAGTAAATTTTGCATCACTTCTGATATAAAGGGTCCGCCAAATAACTTTTTTGCTTTAAAACAAAAAGAAATCTATTGAATATTTTCTCAAATTTATTTTTTTATTTGAAAGTACAATCCTTCCTGTTAATAATGGAAAATAATTTCATTCAAATGGCTGCCTCGGCTGGCCATGCAGTAGCCTACACCAGAAGATGCCGATTTTGGCAAAAAAAATCATCTTTTTCAGATGAAGCTCATTTTGATCTTGGCGGGTATATTATAAACAAGCAAAATTGTCGTAGTTGGGGCACAGAAAACCCGCACGCATACATTGAAAAGCCGACGCACCCAAAACAAGTCACTGTTTGGTGCGGATTTTGGTCCAGAGGCATAATTGGGCAATTTTTCTTCGAAAATGAGCAAGGAGTGGCCGTTACAGTCAATGGCGATCGTTATCGGGCCATGTTGAACGAATTGGCAACATTTGGTTTACACAGGACGGCGCTACGTGCCACACAGCCGAAGCTACACTCAATGTTTTGCGCCCTGTTTTTGAAGATCGCATTATCAGGCGCAGAGCTGTCGTTTGGCCACATCGGAGCTGCGATTTGACACCGTTGGACTATTATTTGTGGGGTGCCGTCAAAGATAAGTGTTACGCCGACAACCCAGAGACAATGGACGCTTTAAAAGACAATATTCGTGAAGCCATTGCTGAAATACTGCTGCACACAATCGATAATGTGCTTAAAAATTGGACCGATCGTGTAGGCTACTGCATGGCAAGCCGAGGCAGCCATTTGAATGAAATTATTTTCCATTATTAACCGGAAGGATTGTACTTTCAAATAAAAAAAAGAAATTTGAGAAAATATTCAGTAGTTTTTTTTAAAGGACTTTCAAAAAAAAAGTTATTTGGCGGACCCTTTATTATTCCATATTGAACAAGGTCAAGGCCAAGGTTCACAAAGAACTGTAAAAGCCAGGATTTACACCAAGAAAGATTTCCCAAGGATTGGAAAAAACTTATTGGTTAATAGCTTTGATAATCTGGCCAATAGTCAATTAATGATGCCGCAAACTAAAGGTCCCAACGTCTGTGGTGAAAAGGTTGGTCTTCACATCCCTTAATTGTGTGCCATTCGAATTATCGAGTCTCTGAGGTGAATAAATTTCAAAAGTTACGAACTTCAAGTCAATGTAACTAAAGATTTAAACTGTAGGATTTACCATTCACATGGACCATTATCGTACTGTAATTAAACTGACTGTTAAGCCCAGGGCAGACATCAAAACAAAATACAAAAAGTATTTCTTCGGCGACTTCCTCTCAGCAGATTTCTGGCAAAAACTCAGTGAGAAAATAAAAATTGCCATGAAAAAGTTTCTCAAAAATCTGTCGTTCGGAGTCGACTTTAAATTGCAGGTCCCGCCACTCGTGTATAAAATTAACACACACAACATAAGTGGTGTGAGAAACTAGGTCGTAATCCTAACTGAAGGATTGTGATGACCAATTATGTATGTTAAGCTTTCTATAAAGCTCTTAACTTGGGCGCAATGTTTCTACTAAATTCGGAATGATAACAACCACGTATTCACATTTTTATCAGCCATCAGTTTGGAAGACTTTTCTATATTTTTTTAACCTGTGCAGTTTACATGTAATTTTTCAAAATAATTTCAATCAAACACCCATCATATCCACCCTTAAACAGTGTGTACCGGATTAGTTGAGTAAAATATTACAGAACAATAAAGTTGCTCCTGATGATTTGTGAAATATGAATCTCTGTTTCAAATTTAAATAAACCATTAACGAGCCATTTGAAAACAATGCTTCTTTTCATTCAGTCCTTACAAAGCCCATCATGATGTTACACAAATTAACGGGCAGTCATTTATATTGAAAATTCTAAACAACACCTGAGACAAAGTCAAATTCTATTCTCTTTAATTTTTTTTATAACCATTGTGAGCTACACAGTTGGTGGTGATATCGTTAGTTAATGTTGGTATTTGCATCATTGTTGAAAACGAAGAGATACTTGTCGCTTGTTCCGATCAACATTCTGGTAATCCTTCCTTATTCAAGTAGTTTCATATGGACAACCACATATGGTCGTTGAAGTGTACCAGGCAGTGTGTTGGCTTATTAAATCCTTATTAGACCATGGTTCAAAACTTAGCTATGTTTGACATCGGGAACAAGACGAAACATGAAAGAAAAAATCTAAAGTTCGGAAACGACTTACTGGCCTACCCAATTGTTATTATTTTCTCAAATAATTTAATAAATGCAATATGAATACAATATCGCCGTTGTCTAGAGTGCTCTTAGTTTAAATTCCAGCTCAGGCATCTCAAACGAAACGAAATATGGATAACATTTCTTCGGCGACTTCTTCTCAGTGGACTTCTTCAAAAAAAAAAAAAAAAAAAAAAACTCTGGGAGTAAATAAAATTGCCATGAAAAGTTTATCGAAAATCTGTCGTTCGGAGTCGATTTTAAACTGTAGGTCCTGCCGCTTATGGATAAAATTAACACTCACAATATAAGCCGCTCATGTAGGACATTAACGCATACAATATGGGCGGAAGAGAAGCTAGGTTGTAATCTTGACTAAGGGATAGTAATGGCTAATTAGGTAAGTAAAGTTATCTAATTGGCGATCGGCTCGGCTTTCTGGCTGTGTCGGAAGAGAACCATAACTTATAATTTGTGTCCTTAGACAACATTTCTGGTTTTTTTTATTGTGAAGTCATGAATATGCAGGCATTCACAGAGCAGTGCCGAATTTGCAGAAGAATTTCTAGCTCTTATCACTTGTACAGTTCCCACGTTGACTGCCACGCGCATTTACAATAAAGTCTCCTTTAGATCAGACGTAGTAGTAGTCAAATAAGCGTCACCCCAATACAGGTGACGCGGCTCGATCAGAAACTGTCACCCGAATATGGGCAGTCAACTTGTTAAAGGTCAACAATAAAGGAATTCAATGCCTATACTGGATAAGATTGAGACGAATTTTTTCTCTGACATAAGTTAACCTTGTTTACGTACAAAATTTTATCTGACATCGGAAATTAAATTATCGTATTCATACGTTCTAAGGCGCTGTAAAATAGGTTTGCAATGTTTGCTAAGAGGCACCGAGCTTTTTTCAGGAACAAAGTTGATTTTATTACATAAACCCAGCCAGTCCTCAGTCCAAAAAGTCTGCTTAGCAATTATGATATCTGCGAGCTTGTGAGGCAATCTGTTGTACGGCATATTGAGCACATTATTAATATAATTAAAGTGCAATTTTAATGTATCAAGATATAGCGATTTTAAATCCGTTTCCAAATAAAGCATATTGTTTGGAGGGTTTTTAGGTAATAGTAGCATCTTCTTAACAAAAAATCTAAATAATTTTTCCACCACATCATACTTTTTATATCCCCATATTTGTGCACCGTAAAACATAACTGACCGCGATACGGCAGTAAAGATTTTGAGTTTATTTTTATTCGATATTTTAGGGTGGTTTATATATTTAGATCAAAACGAAGATACTGCCATTTTCGACGTAGTTAGTTTATTTTCTAAATGTTTGTTAAATGACAAATTATAACATAAGTCAATTCCTAAGTATTTATACGAGTTTACAATTTCGATTTCATTTGCTCCATACATCCACTTTATGTTTTTTGGTATTCTTGTGCCGCTGCGAAAAACTAATACTTTCGATTTTGAATGATTTACTTTTAAGTGCCATAGGTCGGAGTATTCATGGAGAGCATCAATCACGGTCTGGAGATTGCTGGGAGAATCAGTTAACAAAACAATATCGTCAGCATAGAGGAGAACTTTCACTGTGATGTCACCAATAGTTATTCCCATAGGAAGAGCGTCGTCTAAGTCATTTAAATAGAAAGCAAAAAGAACCGGAACCAGCTTAACATCAAAAGAGTTGGAGAAAGAATTCCCAAAAAATATTCGACTGGTAGTGCCATCATACGATTGTTGTATTAAACGTATTATTTTCGAAGATAATCCAATAATTGCTAGTTTGTAAAATAACGAATTTCTGTGGATCGAATCAAAAGCACAGGTGAAATCCACGAAGACGGCATATGTGCTTTACCCTTTATCCTATTCAAATGAACAATATTCATTAAATTGAAAACATTATCCAATGTCGAGTACTCCTTTATAAATCCAGCCTGAAATTCATTGTCATTGTCATTGAAATTCATTGCTTGTCAATCCAGCAAGTAATACGATTCATAAGGACGTTATTGAAGATTTTGCAAAGCGTATCAATTAGAGACAGGCTCCGATAGTTTGATGGACAGTTCGGATCACCTTTTTTCAGAAGCGGAATTCAAATCACAGATTTAAAACTTTCTGGAATAGACTCCTTGAAGGATCTCATTAATACAGCTGACAGGTGCATATTTGAAGAATTCATAGCTGATACCGTCTTGTCCGGGAGATTTATTATCTTTTAAATTTTTCAAAACGGCAATAAGCTCGCACAATTCAATGGGAGAATCTAGGAAGGCATCTACATTGTACGGCAAGCACCAATGATAATATTATATGAAGGTTGTGATGATATATTTCCACGATAAGTCATCTGGACATGTACACTGCTTCACAAAATATTTTTACGCGGTTATACGAAAAAATGCTTTCCAAGTCTAACTTTAACCCTCTAAAATGAGAATATCATCAAAGTTTTCTTTATTATGGTTTATGCCATCCAAGTTATCGGGCTTGGCTGCCTTTAATTTCTTTACTTCTTTTCATTTATTTCGCTTGCAAGGTATAGACTGGAGTGGACTGGGGAAGGAGAGAGAAAACATTGAACGTCATCGTCGTTAAGATTGAATATTTTCATTCAACCATTATGGCTTGTTTAATGGGATATTTTGACATTTTCTTTAATAGAAAATGGCTTAAATAATGGCCATTAACACGAAGATAGCGTTATACGGCTATGAACAAACAGAAAACAACAGCAACAACAGCAACAACAACAGAACATTTAGCTAATAACATTATCATAACGGTGGATTTGAATACATGAACATTAAATAAAGAAATAACGGTTAGATAAAGAGTCAGACAGACTAGCGCAAACAGGGAAAGAGAGAGAGAGAGAGAGAGAGAGAGAGAAAGAGTGGAAAACATTTTATGTTAGAGAACATTCACATTAAAAAAAAGGGTAACAACCCCCAGTTTATTGGCAATGATAATAAAAGTTAAATTTCAAACAGACGGATAGACGGTAAGACAAACGTACAGAAATTGTAATTTCGTTAGAAAGTGTAATTCTTTATTGAATTGAATAAGGATATGCGGATAAGGATTGCGTGTTTTTGTACTGTTAATTTGTATTGTTGTTGCTGTACAATAACAACGTTTATTTTTATTAAAAATTAAATTCTGCTTAAATTGATAGCAAGGCAGGAAGGGAAGGAAGGAGGAGAAGATATTTTTTATTTCATGTTGAGCTCATTATTTAAATATTTTTATTCGTTCACACATACATATGAAAACTGTCGAAATATTATATTTTTTCCATTATTCCACTACACTGTCACATGTGATGGACACTGGTCAACTCCATGTTTCTCTTCTAATTGGTTATTTTTGTTACGAATCCTTGTTTTATCGGTCCTTTTTCACTCTTGTTTTTGTTCTTTTTTTTTCTTTTTATATAAATAAGTCCACATGTGAATTTCTAATGTGTAGCTGTCATGTCAGTAATGGACATTTGAAATGTGAGTAGTTTTTTTCAAAATATTTTTGTTTCGAAAACATTAAAATTTTTTCCATTTTTTTTATTTTTTCTCCAAAAATGCAGAGCCAATGTATTGTTCATTAGTGGTTATTATAAATGCATGTAGACACATGTGTTTTTATATCCTTTGCACATTTTAGTCCTGTATAGTATATAAAAATGTATTCCATTTTTTATTTTTTATTTTTTTGTCTTTTCGGGTATTTTATTTAATAATGTGTTTTAAAAAAACGAAAAACTTGGTAAATAACTGCTGATTGTGATACGGCACACTTTGCATGAATAAAAAACATGCAATGAAATTGATGGCGGCTTTTATCAAAAAGAAATTTGTTGCTCTGTTTCAGGAGTGTGTTACTTTTATTTTTAGCAGCAGCAATTAAGATAAAAATGTTGAAAATTTGAAAGAAAAAAAATATTTCAATATTTTATAATAAATCAGAAGAACATGTTTTTCGTTCATTCAAATATTGATTATCGCTTCTGACTATTGACAGGAGGTTTGAGCTCCTACTCGCCCTAGTACTTAATTTTATATTTTTGATGTTGTAACATTTTATTTTCATTATTTCTTTATTGAATCTTCAGACGTAAACTGTTTGTTGATCGCCTGAGAATAATGATCCAGTAATGAACATAATTCTTCTCTTGTTGATAGGAGGAGCTTGTCACCTATCACACACACCCTTCTAATCCCGACAACCTTTACGTTAGTCCACTCTTATTTAAGCACTTTCATATGGGCAATCACATAAGGTCATTGTAGTGTATCAGGCAGTGTGTTGGCTTATTAAATCCTTATTAGACCATGGTCCAAAACATATGTAGCTAAGACATCTCGAACAAAGCTAAACATGAAAAAAATCTGTCGTTCGGAAACGATCATCTAGGCGCGTCAGTTTTGACAGATTCAGACTACTATTGCTAGTTTCTTTTTAAAAAACTCCCAGAATAACAAAGTCAATAACAAGATGAAGAGCGTAAAGATTCAGTTGTTAAAATGACGCTTAAATCTGGTACAGATCATTAGAAAGCGGAGATATACAGATCTTTAGTTTACTTCCAGGTTAAAATAGCTTCAGTACTTACTTACTCAATTGGTCATTACAACCCTTTAATCAAAATTAAAATCTAGCTTCTCACACCACCCATGTAGTTCGTGTTAATTTTATTCATGAGCAGCCCCGAACGAGACATTTTTTAGAAATATTTTGTGGTAATTTTATTTACTTCTCTGAATTTTTGCCAAAAGTCTACTGAGAGGAAGTCGCCAAAGAACTATTTTTTCATATTTCGTTTGTCCGAGATGTCTGAGCCAAGGGTTGAATCATTGGCTCTCGTCTAATTAGCCAACATACTACCTACTACAGCGACAATAAAGATTCTGGAATATTGCCCTTAGGAGCGAGAAGAAGGACTTGTGAAAATGATACCTTTATCTGGTAATACATACATACATACATAATTGGTCATTAAAACCCTTCAGTCAGGATTACGACCTAGTTTCTCACATCACTCATGTTGTGTGTGTTAATTTTTTACATGAGTGGCGGGACCTACAGTTTAAAGTCGATTCCGAACGACAGATTTTTGAAAAGCTTTTCATGGCAATTTTTATTTACTCTCAGAGTTTTTGCCAGAAATTTACTGAGAAGACGTCCCCGAAGAAATATTTTTTGTATTTTGTTTTGATGTCTGGCCTGGGGCTCGAACCCTGACTTTTGCGTCTAATAAGCCAACACACTACCTACTGGACTATGGCGACTGCTGGTAATGCTCATAATAAAGCGTAGTCATTCAGGTCTGTAGTTTATTGACAGTTTATAAGAGTTTTAATAACATCTAGGATTACGGCATCAAAGACCATCGTGGCGGAGTGTACAAAGGCGATTAACAAATGCTCCAGGCTTGGAACGATGCATTTTATATTCCTAGTCATCATGGAATAATTGGAAATAAAGTAGCGAATATTCTGGCTAATAGAGCCACAAGTTTGGATAACACAATGCCTTTAAGTGCATTTAGGGCCAAGCTGATGAAGAGGGCAGAAACGTCACATCGAGTATTGTAGAATATTGACACAGCATGAAGAATCCCTCATTAGGAAAACCAAGAGTATTTTAAAATTAAATAAGGACAACATGAGCACGTTAATAAGCGTACTTACAAGACACTCCGCTTTAAATATACACCTGAAAATGCAGCTCCCATTTAACGACTTCTGCCGTGGGTGCAGATCTGCTGAGGAAGAGGATACTATTATCCACTTTCTTTGTCAGTGCCCATCTCTTGCGAGGTGCAGATGTAGTAGGTTATTTGGCTCCCCAACCCATGTCAGCTTGACGGAGCTATCGTCCATTGATGTCAAGGATATAGCTTCGTTTGTCAAATCTTCGCGCTGGTTTTCCAGCGTAGGGTAGTCGTGCTTTAGAATATGTAGCCCTTGCGCTGACAAATTTCTTCTCCCCTGATTTGGAGAACTTGGTCGGTACAGAGATTGCGTTCACCTGTGGCGTTACAACGGGCTATGCGTGCTCATGTTGGCTTTGCATGCTCATGTTGGCTTTTAGCATCAAGGCTACCACTCTAACCTAACCTAACCTAACATATACACATGAACTGAATTGTCGTGATGGAATATGAGAAATGCAGGGCATGCTGTGAAAACATCGAACCGATGGAGTACTTATTGTGTTATTTCTCAGATATTGTAAGCGCGAGATGCAAATACTTGGGGATGACACTATACCATCTATAACATCTCCCTGAGGAGTGGACTGGAAGAAGTTAAGGAAATTTGTACAAGATATTGACTGCCTATAGAAAGTAAGTGGTATTCCTTATAGTGAGCGCACAACAGGCATAAACAATGGCTTAAATGTATGCGAATAGGTATGAAATACTTGGTTGGCTTTATCCATTTTGACCTAGCTGCCTAACAGTTTCAATATATTCTTAAAAAGCTGCTAACGTTTAAATTAATTTCGACATTAGAAGCTACAGGCGTGCTCCGGGCTATCAGTTGAGCTTGAGACAGAAACATGGCTCTATTGAAAGGCATTTTTATCAATGTTTTTAGCATTCTACGGAGTTTGGCACGGTCTAGAGATGTATTAAGAGGTTCGAAGTAAATTTTTTACAAAATATCTGTAAAAGATTTGACTCCCATTGGGAATACCCAACAGTTACTTTTCCTTCAATTCTCAATTTTTGATTATAAGTTTTGGACCTCCGAACAGCAATTTTTTTGATTCAAAAACTGATTCCATTACGATCAATCTAATTGAAGACAGTCTAGGACTGCTTGTTTTCGCTTTGCAACATTCAGCAGAAAGCCTACAAAAACCTCCACCACAAAATAATTACCAACATATTGTGGTAGTTCTACAGAGCACTCCAATTATTTGTTCGTCGTTTTTTTTTTCTTTTTAAAAAATTTCCGCAAAGAAAAAAGCATTGTCACCATGCGTAAGTATGTGTGAGCAGCTTCCGTTTCCGTTTTAAACTTGTTACTTTGTTTTGTTATAATTTTTAATAAAATAATAAAAAAAAAGATGAACAAAAAAGAATTCTAATAAAACTTGGTTGGCCCAAACAATTTATCAAGATGACACGTGCCGGAATTAACGCCATAATGAATTGTAGGCAAGTGTCAAATTGGAAAAAAAGAAAAGAAAATATTGTGGGGATGCATGTTTAAAAATATATATTTTTTCCATTTCAAAATTTAAGAAAAAAAATTAATTGAACATTGCTGGAGGATGTGGAAAAGGCATGGAGGAAGTTAATGTGGGTTTTTTTCAATAATTCGTAATAAATCTCTAACTTGTCTTCCAAAATTCTTTATCTAATGCCTTATCCACTTTCTTTTGCTTTTCGTATTAAAAAATTATAATTCTAGACATTGGTAATCCAGTTGAGATAGGTCCTTAGACGGTAGACAAGCCGCTCAATTTGATAAGGAGTATTAAAACAAGAATTGTGGCCTATTGGTGAACCATTGTCTGATTTTGAAGGAGTAAACAGCACTGTTACTTAACTAAGAAATTTTGAAACTACCGTAGTCTAGTAGGTAGTGTGTCGTGTTATTAGACGCAAGGCCACGGTTTAAACCGCAGGTCAGTCATCAGAACAAAAATATGAAAATATTTTTTCGGCGACTAGCTCTCAGCAGATTTCTGGCAAAAACTCTGTGAAAGTAAATAAAATTGCCATGAAAGGTTTCTAAAAAATCTGTAGGTCCCACCACTCATTTATAAAATTAACACACACAACCTAAGTTGTGTGACAAGCTAGGTCGTAATCCTATGTATGTATGTATTATGTATGTATGTAAACAGCACTATAGTAGTGTAGTAGTAGTGTGTTGACTTTTTAGACGTGAGGCCACGGTTCAAATATTTCTCCAGCGAAAGAAGAAAAACTGGCCAGATGTGACACAACCACATCCGATGTATTTTTTACTTTGGTAATCCCTTCGAAAACCTGCAAATCAGATGAGCAACTTCGGAAACGGCAGAACTGTGCAAAAAATCTGTCCAAGCTAGACAAAAGCATACGAAACGTCTGCTAAAATTTCATTAAAGCATGCTACGTGTGTTTGTTGGAATCGTGACTAGGCATTGTGTTATGAGCATTCATGCAAAGCGCATTGGTGTTGGCCACATGGCAAATGACTTCTGCAGGAGCTACAGTGATGAGAAAGAGAGGGAAACTATTATTCACCTACTATGCCCATGCCCATCATTATGTCAGAGGAGAAAAAGGCATCTTGATGTCGACTACATCGACAATTTAAGCGAACTATTCATGATAAAGTCGCCGTAGTCTAGTAGGTAGTGTATTAGCTTATTAGAGGGGAGGCCACGGTTCAGACCTCAGCAAAATAATATACGAAAAAATATTTCTTCAGCGACTTAGTCTCAAAAGAAGAAACTCTGAGAGTAAAATAAAATTGCCATGGAAAGATTCTCAAAAAAAATCTGGAATTTGGGTCCAAGAACGGCCACATACATACATACATGCATACATACATACATACATACATACATACATACATACATACATACATACATACATACATACATACATACATACATACATACATACATACATACATACATAATTGGCCATTACAACCCTTCAGTCAGGATTACGGTCTAGCGTCCCACACCACTAATGTTGTGTGTGTTAATTTTATACATGATTGGCGGGACCTACAGTTTAAAGGCGACTCCGAACGACAGATTTTTAAGAAACTTTTCATGGCAATTTTATTTACTCACAGTATTTTTGCCAGATATCTGCTGAGAGGAAGTCGACGAAGAAATATTTTTTCATATTTTGTTTTGATGTCTGGCCTGGGGTTTGAACCGTGGCCTTGCGCCTAATAAGCCAACACACTACCTACTAGACTATGACGACTTCCCAAGAACGTCCACACCGGCGGCGTGTTCAGAAATGACTGCTAACAGCAAGATCGTTGATTGGCAACTTCCTTTAGTCGGAATTGGATGATTAGTCTCCGTAGGCTAGTAGGTAGTGTGTTGGCTTTTTGCACGTGAGGGCACGGATTAAATTCTAACTCAGATATCTTCAAGAAAATAAAATACAAAAAAAATATTTCTTTAACGATTTCCTCTCAGCAGATTTCTGAAAAAAGTTTCTCAAAAATCTGTCGCTCGGGAGTTGACTTTAAACTGTAGATTCCGCTACTCATGTAAAAAATTAACACACACAACATAAGTGATATGAGAAACTATGTTGTAATCCTGGCTAAAGCGTTGTAATATCAGTATGTAAACAACAATGTCTTAAAACTATCTGTAGTTATTAGAAATTTCTTTCTAATTTTCAAAATACTGTTAAATTAGCCCACTTGAATATGTTTTTAACGTGTCAACATAACATTGAATTCAATGTATTCGCTTTTATGATTTATGGCATCCATTAATATTTGACATCTAAAGTTCAGTTTCTTTTTTTTTTTGGTTTTGGTTTTAATGAAAAGGTTTTCGTCTAACTACCAAACCTTCAAAGCATAAATAATACAAAAATGAACTTTTTACAAGCAATTGTTTATGGTTTAAATTATTAAATATCACTCAGACATGTTTTATTACTTCAGCCATTCATTCATACATTCATTCATTCATTACTTGTATACGGTAGAATACGTTTCATTAGACTTTTATTAGAGCAACAATTAAATCATCAATCTTTTCTTTTTTCTATTTTTTTTTCTAAGAGTATACGCTGTTGTCCACAACTTTTATACGTTATACGATATGATTATAAAGGGTCTGCCAAATAACTTTTTTTTTTGAAAATGCTTTAAAAAGAAAACTACTGAATATTTCCTCAAATTTCTTTTTTTATTTGAAAGTACAATCCTTCCGGTTAATAATGGAAAATAATTTCATTCAAATGGCTGCCTCGGCTTGCCATGCAGTAGCCTACACGATCGGTCCAATTTTTAAGCACATTATCGATTGTGTGCAGCTGTATTTCACCAATGGCTTCACGAATATTGTCCTTTAAAGCGTCAATTGTCTCGGGCTTGCCGGCGTAACACTTATGTTTGACGGCACCCCACAAATAATAGTCCAACGATGTCAAATCGCAGCTCCAAGGTGGCCAAACGACATCAGCTCTGTGGCTGATAATGCGATCTTCAAAAACAGGGCGCAAAACATCGAGTGTAGCCTCGGCTGTGTGGCACGTAGTGCCGTCCTGTTGAAACCAAATGTTGCCAATATCCTCCTCTGCAATTTTTGTGAACAAAAATTCGTTCAACATGGCCCGATAACGATCGCCATTGACTGTAACGGCCACTCCTTGCTCATTTTCGAAGAAAAATGGTCCAATTATGCCTCTGGACCAAAATCCGCACCAAATAGTGACTTGTTATGCTTGCGTCGGCTTTTCAATGTATGCGTGCGGGTTTTCTGTGCCCCAAATGCGACAATTTTGCTTGTTTACATACCCGCCAAGATCAAAATGATCTTCATCTGAAAAGATGTTTTTTTTTTTTGCCAAAATCGGCATCTTCTAGTGTAGGCTACTGCATGGCCAGCCGAGGCAGCTATTTGAATGAAATTATTTTCCATTATTAACCGGAAGGATTGTACTTTCAAATAAAAAAAGAAATTTAAGAAAATATTAAGTTATAATAAGTTATTTGGCGGCCCCTTTAGACTGTATTGTGTGTGTTCATTTATTTATTAAGCCATTTAGCCAGTTCTAGCGGCCAAAATTCCCCTCTCCTGTTTAGTGGCGGGTAGTTAATGAGTCTTATCAATAATGGTTACTATAAACTGAACTAAAATGGCTGACTTTTTTTTTAATTTCACCAACCAACCAACCACTTTAGTTAATCATACGATCTAAAAGCGAAATTTCTTTGCTTGTTTGCTTGTTTATTTAGTCCCTATCAACTATTGCTTCGACCGGCCATAAGTTTAATTATGAGTGTTGCAATGTTTGTAACGTATTTTGTTTTCTCCCTTTTAGCCAAGTTAAGTTAACAAAA
Source organism: Sarcophaga subvicina (assembly GCA_936449025.2). NCBI lineage: Eukaryota > Metazoa > Arthropoda > Insecta > Diptera > Sarcophagidae > Sarcophaga > Sarcophaga subvicina. The sequence continues at coordinate 98,658,241 of OW388083.2, read as the reverse complement.
ATACTCCGCCTTTAAAATGCTTTATATTGAGCTTTAAAAATACAGGAAAAAAAGTAGCAACCAACCAACCAACCCTTTCGTGTTCTTTATTTTACGAGTACATGTCAGTTTATGTGTTTCTTTTGCTGTTGTTGTTGCATGTAAAACAACAAAAACGTAACGTAAGAAAAAAAAAACATTAAAAAAAATTGTTTAAATGTTTTAACATGGAAAATATTGTTTTTTAAAGAAATTATGGTTTCCTTTTTATATTGTACTACTACACGTACGTACATGTTGAAACATAAATTTTTTTGGTTTTTTTTTTCTTAACAAGATCCTGTTACTCAATTGAGTTACGTTGCATGTTGCATGTGTATGAAGCAAGTTATTGCTGTACAGCAAGTGGTAAACAGGTGATAATAGAGGGGTTTGGTTTGTTGTTTTTACTGCTGCTGGTATTTCATAAGGTCACGCAAAGTTCTTTTTTTTTAGTTTTCGTGCATCCTTTACAAATAAAAATTTTTTGTGAAGATATCCAGTATGAAAGAATCCTTTAAGTTTTTTTAAGTGGAATATTTCCACAGAAATTCAAAACAAAAATTATAGAAAATTCCATGAAGCATTTGATTTTTATTTTCTTGTGAAATATTTAATAAATCATGGTTATCTTGTTTGTTCCAATCGAAGTAGTACTTACTTATTTAATTGGTAATTACAACCCTTTAGCCAGTATTACAACCTAGCTTCTCACGCCACCCTTGTTGTGAGTGTTAATTTTATACATGAGTAGCTTAAAGGCGATTAGTTTAAAGACGTAGAGTTTAAAGACGATTCCAATCGATAAATTTCTCAGAAACTTTTCATTGTAATTTTATTTACTCTGAGTTGTTGACAGAAAACTACTGGGAGTATGTCGCCGAAAATTTCCTTTTCGTTTTGTTCGAAATCTCTATGCTACAGGTTGACCCACGGGCTCACGTCTTAATCAATTTTTATACGATCGAACTTCGCATGCAACCATGGTCAGATGAGAGACAGTGTTTTGCTATTACACGATCCAGCCAAATATTAAAAATTTTAGTTATTCATCACGTCAAGTTTGCAAACACGAATGTTTCTCTATTACACGAGTTTGATGGTTTACCATCAGGTCGTGTTTGCGAGCGAAATTAGCTAGTGCAACAGCCAATTTATAAATTAACACGCTACCTACTAGATTATGGCGAATATAAAGGGTGTTTTTTATAGAGGTATAAAACTTTAAGTTGCAATAAAACAACGATGGATTATTCGATTGACATGTATTTTATTTATCCGAAAGATAATCTTGTGGCATTACATTTTAAATATGATTTCTGGCATATGACCGCCACGGCTGGCGCGGATGTAGTCCAATCTGGACGTCCAATTTTCGATGACTTTTTCCAACATTTGTGGCCGTATATCGGCAATAATACGGCCAATGTTGTCTTCCAAATGGTCAAGCGTTTGTGGCTTTACCGCATAGACCAATGACTATACATAGCCCCACAGGAAGTAGTCTAGCGGTGTTAAATCACAAGATCTTGGAGGCCAATTCACAGGTCCAAAACGTGAAATTAGGCGGTCACCAAACGTGTCTTTCAATAAATCTATTGTGGCACGAGCTGTGTGACATGTTGCGCCGTCTTGTTGAAACCACATCTCCTGGACATCATGGTTATTCAATTCAGAAATGAAAAAGTTTGTAATCATGGCTCTATACCGATCAACATTGACTGTAACGTTCTGGCCACCATCGTTTTTGAAAAAGTACGGACCAATGATTCCACCAGCCCATAAAGCGCACCAAACAGTCAGTTTTTCTGGATGTAACGGTGTTTCCACATACACTTGAGGATTACCTTCACTCCAAATGCTGCAGTTTTGTTTGTTGACGTAGCCATTCAACCAGAAGTGCGCTTCATCGCTAAACAAAATTCGCTTATGAAAATCGGGAACAACGGTAATCTCGTTTTGGGCCCATTCGACGAATCTACGCCTTACTTGATGATCGTTTAGCTTCAAATCTTGCACGAGTTGGATTTTGTAAGCAAGCAGACCTTCCATAAAGTGGATGGACACAGATCCAATTCCTGTGCTCGATGGCGGATGGACTCATTCGGGTCTTCCTCAACGCTACGCTCTACAGCAGCAATAGCTTCTTCTGTACGCACCGTACAGCGTCTCTGGGAATGCGAGTTACCAATAAGAGTAAACGTGGTGCGAAGACGTTCCATGGTTAATCGAATTAACTGCTCTGATGGACGATTTTGTCGACGATAAAATGGACATAGTGCGCGATACGTTTTCCGCACAGAACCATTATTTTCGAAATAAAATTGCACTATTTGCAAGCGTTGTTCAGGCGTGAGTCTATTCATGATGAATTGCCAAACCAAACTGAGAATAAATCACTTGACAGCTGTTAAATCGATCGCCATCTTGAAAAGTAATGCCAACTTAAAGTTCGTAATAACAAAATGTCCGCCACGGCCTTTTTGGCTGGTTCTCATCTGAAATATCCAGCAGAGTATGATCGATGTTGTGGGTTATGTTGGCTTATTTGGCTGGATTTCATTTGAAATGTCCAAATTTGTATGACTTGGGCATATATAACAGGTAGAGTTTAATAGATGGCATGAGTTATGTTGGCTTTAAGGACCGCTGAGATATGAAGCTTATTCGCATACATCTGCGACTTAAGGAAACCTTACGCATGCAGTCTAATATAGATTAAATAATGCATATTTTATTTTAGTAAAGTTGGGCTAGGTTGGAGTGGTAGCTTTGATACCAAAAGCTCACTTGAGCACGCGTGGCGACCCATTGTGATGCCACGGTAAGCGCAATCCCCGTACTAACCAAATGCCACCGAACTCATAGAGGAACTTGGTCAGCATGGGAGCTGCACGCTAAAAGCACGACTCCCCTAAGCTGGCTACCAGCCTGAAAGTTTTATGAACGAAGATATATCCTTGATATCAATGGATGATAGCTCCGTTAAGCTGACAAGGAATGGAGAGCCAAATAACCTAAATCTATGCCTCGCGTGGGATCGGTATTGGCAAAGAAATTGGATAACAATTTCCTCCTTAGCAGATCCACAGCCTATTTTCATGGGAATACCACAAAATTTGAATTCTGTTTTTGTTTCAGGATTTCACATAGGATTCTCATGCTCAGAACGTGAGGGCCTTTTGGTTATTCACTGTTTTTACTGCCAACAGTTTTAGGGGCCAAGTTACTACACTATGCTTGATGAAAGTGAGTGAGTCATTTATATTTAGTCTTTTCGCTTCCTTCTCAAAAGACCTAGACCAAGTTCTAATGAATATGAATGAAAGATTTTGCATAAGCAAAGTCGCACTAGAAGACCACATGCATCGTCTTTAACTAGTTAAGCGTTGCCCTATTTTTGATAACTCTTTGAATTTATTTTAATATTTTAAATTTCTAAAACAAGAATTCAATTTTAACACTTTAAAACATGCGATTTAATTTCAATTAAATTTTAATAGAAATTTTCTCTCATGCGATATATTTTATTTTAATTTAAAAGATTTAATAATTAGAGTATATTTTGCATTAGAAATATGTTTTCCACAGTTCCTAATCAAAATACCTAAATTTCTAAGCATTGGCTTCAGTTTTCTTAAAAAAATTTGAGTTTAAAGCGTGAGATTTAATTTCAATTAAATTTTAATAGAAATTTTCTCTCATGCGATATATATTTTTTTTAATTAAAAAGATTTAACAATTTAAGTATTTATTCCATTATAAATAAGTTTTCCACAGGTCCTAATCTAAATACCGTACAGTTCGTAATAATAGTCCTTAAATTATTAGTTGACTGCATTAGCGTTTGTGATTGGACTGCTTTCGCCATTGTGTTACGTCGTATATTCAGCTGTCTTATCGCATTTAACATGCATTGAACATGGTGGTACGCGTGTTTAAGTCATAAATTCCATTAAATTAAAATGCAAATGTAAATACTCTTTACGTTTGTGATAACGTTTCGAACTCTTTTCTTTTTTTTGTCATCATATTGTCAGATAGTGTCGTGAATACAATAAATTTCATTGCTCTTGGCCATATTGTTTTATTGGGCCTGGTTAAATAACATTATTAGTGTGTGTTTCAACCCCTTTTCTTTTTCTATTGTAATCAATAATGATTAAATTTAGTTTTTTCTTGTTTTTGTTTTTGTTTTCATAGAATTATTCAATGCAAATATAGTTTAACTGTGGCACAAACACTTTAATTAACTGATAAATATATATTGTGGACAATAAATTAAGGCCATTATAATAATATGTATAGAAAATAAAACAAAAAATAGAAAATAATGAAATGAATACAAGAAATATAAACAATTCTCGTTATTGTTAACATTGTGTTGAACATTCTTTGAATATTATTGTGTTACGCTTTTAATGGTTTTATACTCGTATGTCTCTCCTCGAATATTTCACAAATCCTTTATCGAATTTTGCATATTGCATGAGTAGAGATAAAATGATTTCATAACATTAATTATATGATAATTTTATTTGTTTATTTTATGCAATTAGAGAACATATTGTTATTAATTGCTGGCAAATGTATGAGGCGTAATTGTCTGCCATTATAGACAAGATAGTTATAGTCGCCTTTGCGATTAAATAACTTATTCTAAAGGGTGGGCCATTTGTTAAAGAAATTTTGCCAAATTAATTTTTTTCTTGCTAAGTACAATTATTACGGTCAGAAATGGTATATTATTATTTTATACATTTACAGGGTGGCTGATACGTATTGCAACCAACTTCAGGTTGTTATCATTTGTAAGCCGCTCGTCTGACAGCTGACAGATTCATTCCAGTGACAGTTCATTTTATTATTTACAAGCTTACAAAAGCATTTTGATCTATTGCATTCAGAAAAAAAGTTATTCGTGATGGAGTTCAAGCGTGATAGTGTGATTGCTTTATATTTGGCTGGAAAACCATAGGTGGCTATCGTTAGAGCCCTCCAGCATTTAAATGTGAATAAATCTTTTGTTTCTCGTACCATTGCTCGTTACTGTGATACCGGCAGTGTTGCATCGCGTCCAAAAAGTGGACGAAAAAAACGGTAACAACACCAGAAATGATCCGAAAAGTGAAGGCCAGATTTGATCGAAATCCACGCCACAGTGGTAGAAAAATTGCTCGTGAGCTGAACATATCGCGAGAACGGATGCAACATATATTGAAAAATGAGCTTGGACTAAAGCCATTGAAGTTCCAAAAAGTGCAAGAGCTCACCGATGGACAAAAAAAAGTTAGACTGGAAAGAGCCAAGGAGTTACTTCGCTTGCACGAAAGTGGCCAGTTACCGAATTTGGTTTTCTCCGATGAGAAGCCATTCCAAATTGAGCAGTTTGTGAACAAACAAAATGATCGGGTTTACTTGCCAAAGAGGTCAGCTGAAAATTTACACCTGCGATTGGCCACCAGAACTCAAGCGCCGCCGATGGTAATGATGTGGGCCGCCGTAACGGCCGATGGTCGCTACGCGCTCGTATTCATCGACCGTGGGGTCCAAATAAATGCCGAATATTATCGGGAAAATGTTTTAAAGACAGTATGTATTGAAGCCCTGGGCAGACAAACATTTCGGCCGCAGACCATGGACATTCCAACAGGACCCAACACCACCGCACTCAGCACGCGTCAACCAAGAATGGCTTAAAAAGGAGGTTCCTCGCTTCATTTCTACCGAACAATGGCCACCAAAATCTCCGGATCTCAATCCGTTGGACTTTTGCGCCTGGGGCATTTTGGAGAGTAAGGTTCTCACTAAAAAATACCAAAGTGTCGATCATCTCAAGACGGCGCTTCGCCGGGAATGGGCCAAAATACCGCAGAGCCACTTTCGTGCAGCCTGTGATGGCTTTGTCGGCTGTTTGAAGGCCATAATTCGTACCAAAGGTGGCCAATTCGAGCAAATCTAAACTGATTATAAAATTTGATGCTATTTCCAACATTTTTTGCTTTTGAACAATAAAATTAAAAATAAAAAAAATTAAAAAAATAGAGCTTTACTTTGTTGCATTATATATCAGCCACCCTGTATCTGCCGCGGCTGGCCTCACAGTATTTTATTCGATCGAATCAATTTTCGTGCATTTTTCGGGAGTATGGGGTCGTATCTCGGTAATGGCATCACGAGTGCTAGCCTTCAAATGCTCAATTGTCTCTGATTTGTCGGCATAACATTTTTCTTTAACGGCGCTCCACAAAAAATAGTCCACAGACAATAGTCCATCAAACGTTTGACGCAATAAATCGATAGTAGCATGAGGTGTGTAACAAGTTACACCATTCTGTTGAAATCAAACATCGTTCACATCGATACCATGAAGAGTGGGTATCGGTTATCACGTTATCACTTCATTGACTGTAATGGTTGCGCCGCCATCATTTTCAAGGAAATATGGGCCAATGATGCCTCTGCTTCACAAACTGCAGTAAAAAGGTTACACGTAGTGGGTGTATATGCGTCTATAAGACTATGCGGGGATTATCTGAGCCCCAAATATGGCCATTTTTCTTATTAACGTACCCACTAAGATGAAAATTACTTTCATCCGAAAAGATGTTTTTTTTTGGCAAAATCAGCATCATCATTCAGTTCTTGTCAGCCAAAATTTCCAGCAAATCCCAACGTTGCTCAAGTATAAATCGATTCATTACGTTAAGTGGAGATAATACATCGAATTTTGTGACAGAATAGAATAACATAAGTATTGCCACATTCGCAATAACCGATGGATCAAATTTAAATCGATAGATGGTCCACCCGATAAATGATATATTAACTGCTACCCAAATATGGTGATTTTACGTTGCTTATGTTAACTTTTTTTAAACTTACTATCATATTAATTTCCTTTTTTTGTCGTAGACTAAACTAGCTTTCTAACTGGCGTTATTTGATGTTTCTTTTATTTGGCAAGTTCCACTAATAATCCTTTTTATCTTGTACAAACTTCTTTTACTTCTTCCAGGCCATTCTGAGACAAGTTTTAGCTGGTAAATTATCATGCCCAAACTATTGGAATCTCGAGGTCACAAAAGCTGGGCAAAGACATAAAATGTGATCCATCGCCCTGATATTTTCAGCGCATGCCGTTCATCATTTCCAACACACCAATACAGTACAGGTATGTAATACTTTTGCTCTATTAGCCTTTATCCAATCACTGCATTATGACTAGGAACCCATATAAATGTTAATCGTCCAGGATAGCCAAACGATGCTACATGCGATCAGGGAATGTATGATCTGCGCTCGTAATCATTTGGTAATCTTGGCGTGTGGCAATTTAAATATCTTTACGGATAATCAAGTGACAATTCGGCAATAACATCCAGGAATTTGATCCCTCAGATCATACATTCCCTGATTGCCTGTAGCATCGTTTGAAAAACCATATTATGCTCCAACCATATTTTATCATACCGCATATGGTATGGCATACTATGCGGCCTGAACTAATTTCCAAAGCATATCACAAATTGTGGCTCTGATTGTTGTTTCTATCACACTCCATAAGTTCTCGATCGCATTTCATGCTGAAGACAGTGCGGGTCAGTACAATAGATTCTTATAAAGTCGCCGTTGTCCGTAACGTAAACCGTGATTTAAATTCCAGCCCAGACTCTCGTAACAAAACGGAACATGAAAAGAATATTTTTACGGCGATTTTCTCTCAACAGTCTTCTGTCAAAAAACTTTCAGAGTAAATAAAAAAAAAATTGCCATGAAAAGTATCACAAAAATCGATCGCTCGGAGTCATCTTGCGAACTGAACCATTCATGATGAAATGAACACATACAACACGGGTGGTGTAAGAAGCTAGGTTGTAATCTTGGCTAAAAGGTTGTAATGGTCAATAATGTACGCAATGTTATCTTGGATTTATTTCTTGGTGGACTTTGCTGTGTATTTACTAAGTTCGAACACGCATCATAGGCGGCTTCCTCACAACAGATTTCTGGCAGAAACTCTGAGAGTAAAGATTGCCTTGAAAAGTTTCTCAAAAATCTGTTATTCGGAGTCGTCTGGTAAACTGTAGGTTCCGCCACTCATGACAAAATTAACACACACAACATGGGTGGTGTGAGAAGCTAGGAGCTAGGGTCAAGGAGACCAATAAATATGGTATACAATCCTTAGTCCACCATAAAGAGTCCACCTTAGACATCGAATGTGAAAATTAATATGTTCACTGCATAATATTAGTCCTGTTCATATCGTTTAGATTTGGATTCATTAATACTTGTGATTTATTGGTAATTATACTGAAATTACCGTTAAACTTATAATGTTGTAACATAATTTGCAATGATTGACAACAGTTTCTAGGTTTATTTTTCATAAGACTGCAGACCGCAGACTGTAGACCGCATCATCTTAATTTAAATTTAAAATGAATGTTTTTAATAACTTTTTAAAGGAAATAATTTTCTTTTTTATTTATTAGTTGACTTAAACAAAAGATAATCGTTACATAAATTATCGTTTCTTCTATTATTTTTGTTTGTTTTATTTTTTTTTGTATTTATTTATCGACCTCTCTTACCACAAGTTGGGTTCTACGCTAAGCATTTAAATTCATTTCGTATGAGTACGAGTATACGAGTATTCCCAATGAAATCATTATGTTTCTATAAATTTGCCATAAATCAACAAGACCGGGATGAATGCAAAAATAAGAAATCTTAAGAAATAGAGAAGAAAGAAAAAAAGAAAAAACCCGAGAATAAATAAATAAAAATCCAACAAACATTATCATGCAAATTTTATTTACAATTTTGTACTAGAAATACTATTCATATATCAAATTTTAAATCTTAATACAACAACAACAAATATTGTTTGAAAATGAAAAGAAAAAAGAAGACAATAAAAAAAAGGGAAATAAGGAATAAATACTTGGGTTTTTTTCCTATTTTTTATGCTTGTTGTTGGCAATTCTTTTAAAAATTAAACTACAAATCATGAGCTTTACCACACACATTCAATGGCATACAATGGAAACAAATAGATGAAGAAAAAAAAAAAACAGAAAAAAATAGAAAAAATAGAAAAAAACGTATAAAAAAATAATGGAACGGACCCACTGTTAGTCAGACATTCGTTTTAACATTCGAACATAAGGATATCGTTGATACAACAACGTACCATAAGTAAGGGAGAGAGAAATGGGAAAATCACCATTAGAAGCTATTAAACACGTCTTTAAGAGACTATTAAGACTTTATAAATAAACCATTATGGATTGAAGAAAAGAAACGAGGCAACAAGAAATCAAAAAGGCAACACAGGGCAACAGAAACAGTACGAGATGAATTTTATGCACACTTCTTTTAGTAGGAAATGTATGACAAATGATGGCTTCTTAGTAATGTTTTCATAACCTGCAGTCTAGTAGGTAGTGCGAGTCAGTCTGTTAAATTCCAGCTCAAACTTCTCAAATAAAACGAAAAAAGGAAATTTTCTTTCGGAGATATACTCTCAAAAGTTGCCGTTGTGTAGTAGGTAGTGTGTTAGCTTGTTAGACGCGAGTCCGTGGTTCAAATGACAGCTAAGACATTTCAAACAAAACGAAGTATGAGAAAATATTTCCTTGGCGACTTCCCCTCACCAAATTTATGGCAAAAACTCTGTGAATAAATAAATTTGACGTGAAAAGTTTCTCCAAAAATTTATAAATATTCTTTAAAAAAGCTTTGGTTCGGAGTCGACATTAAACAGTAGATCCCACCACTAATGGATAAAATACTCAAACACAACATGGGTGTTGCGAGAAGCTCGGTTGTAATCCTGACTAAAGGATTGTAATGACCAATTAAGTAAATAACTAAGGAGCTAAGTAGACAACAACGCCTGGTTTCTTAAAGGAGTCTTGTGGACAGTGATAGTGGCTTGTTAGACGTAAGGTCTCAGTTCAAACCCCAGGTCAGATACCAAAACAAAAATATGAAACAATATTTCTTCGGCAACTTCCTCTCAGCAGATTTCTTGCAAAAACTCTGTGAGTTAATTAAATTGAACAGTTTCTCAAAAAGCTGTCGTTTGGAGTCGAGATTATGTATTAGGTCCCGCCACTCTTGGATAAAATTAACACACACAATATGGTTGTCGTGAGAAACTACGTCACAATCTTGTCTAAAGAGTTGTAATGCCCAATTAATTAGATAACTAAGTCACTAAGCATTCAAACAAGCCCATTTTCTTATAAAGGGTCCGCCAAATAACTTTTTTTTTCGAAAATGCTTTAAAAAAAACTACTGAATATTTTCTCAAATTTCTTTTTTTATTTGAAAGTACAATCCTTCCGGTTAATAATGGAAAATAATTTCATTCAAATGGCTGCCTCGGCTGACCATGCAGTAGCCTACACGACCGGTCTAATTTTTAAGCACATTATCGATTGTGTGCAGCTGTATTTCACCAATGGCTTCACGAATATTGTCCTTTAAAGCGTCAATTGTCTCTGGCTTGTCGGCGTAACACTTATCTTTGACGGCACCCCGCAAATAATAGTCCAACGTTGTCAAATCGCAGCTCCGAAGTCGCCAAACGACATCAGCTCTGCGGCTGATAATGCGATCTTCAAAAACAGGGCGCAAAACATCGAGTGTAGCTTCGGGTGTGTGGCACGTAGCGCCGTCCTGTTGCAACCAAATGTTGCCAATATCCTCCTCTTCAATTTTTGTGAACAAAAATTCGTTCAACATGGCCCGATAACGATCGCCATTGACTGTAACAGCCACTCCTTGCTCATTTTCAAAGAAAAATGGACCAAATCCGCACCAAACAGTGACTCATTCTGGGTGCGTCGGCTTTTCAATGTATGCGTGCGGGTTTTCTGTACCCTACTGCGACAATTTTGCTTACAATATACCCGCCAAGATCAAAATGAGCTTCATCTGAAAAGATGATTTTTTTTGCCAGAATCGGCATCTTCTGGTGTACGCTACTGCATGGCCAGCCGAGGCAGCCATTTGAATGAAATTATTTTCCATTATTAACCGGAAGGATTGTACTTTCAAATAAAAAAAGAAATTTGAGAAAATTTTCAGTAGTTTTTTTTAAAGAATTTAAAAAAAAAGTTATTTGGCGGACCCTTTAGTTACAACAACAATTTCTTGAAATTCCTAGTAAATGTTACAAAATGAACAACAAACTTTAATGCCGTGTTCTTAAGCAACGCAAGAGTCAAGAAACCTTTCCCACTGTTTGAATAAAATAGTTTAAAATGTTGCTGGGGATTCTTAGGGATCACAAAATGGGAAATAAAATAAAAAAACTTGTTTTTAAAAGAAATCTGAAGCAGTTTTTTTCTTTATTTTATGCTCCCTTTTTGTATGTGTTAACGTTTATATTCAGTGTGCAGAAGAAGCACAAAAAGGTGAAAGTACCTTTGAACACATGTTGGAGATGCTTGTCTTGGCAAAGCGTCTAGCCCAACAGCAGGACATATGAAAGGACTTTGTTTTGTAGTTAAAGGTTTTTATTTAAAAACCATGTATAAAATGTACCATAAATGTTATATTTATGAATTTAACGGTTCATAAATAGGATTTAAGTTTTGAATTACGAACTGTTGTTTTTGCATGATTTAATTTTATTTATTCTATTAGAAGTATGGATTTGTTCTTTAAGAATTATTAGATCCCAAGATGTATGTAAATAGAATCGGCAAAAAGATTTGCACCAGCGTATATGTATTTTTGGCCTAGGAACTATTTTTTTTTTGATAATAGAAGTTATAATGGGTGATTTCTTAAGAGCTATAGGAAAATTTTTCAAAAAAAAACACTTAAAATTCAGAAAAATGCATGAAATCTTTATCTGAATCGATAGTAATGTTGACCGCGACTGCGCCTCAAATGGTCCATCCGCTTAGTCCAATTTTGGCATACTCTTTCCAACATTTCGACCGGTATGTCACGAATAAATGCTTCAATGTTGACTTCCAATGCGTCAATTGAAACTGGCTTGTCTGTATAGACATGAGCTTTAACATAGCCCCACAAAAAATAGTCTAAAGAAGTTAAATCGCACGATCTAGGCGGCCAATTGACCGGTTCCGAACGTGAAATAAAATGTTCACCGAACTCGCCTCTCAATAAGTTCATTGTTAAGCATGCTGTGTGGCATGTGGCACCGTCTTGTTGAAACCACATGTCATGCAAGTCAAGCTCTTGCATTTTGGGCAAAAAAAGTTGAATATCATCTCACATTAGCGCTCACCATTCACAGTTACGTTACGATTCCCAGCATCTTTGAAGAAGTAGGGTCCAATGATGCCACCAGCCCATAAATCGCACCAAACTGTGACTTTTTCTGGATGCATTGGTAGCTTTTGCAATGCTTCTAGCTGATCTTCACTCCAAAATCGACAATTCTGCTTATTTACGTATCCATTGAGCCAAAAATGAGCTTCGTCGCTGAACACAATTTTTCGATAAAGAAGTGGATCTTCGGCCAACTTTCGAAGAGCCCATTCACCAAAAATTCTGCGTTGCGGTAGGTCGTTCGGCTTCAATTCTTGCACCAGCTGTATTTTGAAAGGCTTCACACCTAAATCCTTCCGCATAATTTTCACGTTGTTGAGTAACAGAGGCCTAATTGATGCGAACGGCGACGAATCGATATTTGATGGTCATCATTAACACTGGCCGATACAGCTACCAATCAATAATCAAACCTATAATGCAATGAGAAAACGTGGTCAAAGTTAGACACTTACAGACACAGAAAAACTATTTAAAAAGTTAGGTTAACTAGGGCAAAAATTATGGTATCGTGTACTTACTATTGGGCGTACAAAATAAACATATTCTTGCGTATCATGTGGTCACTGAGCGGTATTTCCATACCATTACAGAGCCGTTATTGTTAGCTGTTCCAGGTTAGGTTAGGTCGGAGTGGTAGCTCTGATATCAAAAAGCTTACTTGAGCACTCATAGCGGCCCGTTGTGATGCCACAGTTGAACGCAGTCTATGTACTGACCAAGTTCTACCAAAACCAGGGAGCAGGAAGAAGTTGGTCAGCGCAAGGGCTGCACATCAAAAGCACGACTAGCCTATGCTGGAAAACCAGCCAGAAAGTTTGATAAACATAGCTATATCCTTGACATCAATAGATGATAGCTCCGTCAAGCTAACAAGAAATGGAGAGCCAAATAACCTATACAGGCCCACAAAATATACATACGATTAAAAAATTTTAAAAATTTCTGAACCATTGCAAAAGACCGTCTTAAAATCGAGGAAAGTTGTCGGACAATTATAAAGATTTTCAACGAAAACAGATTGGTTAAGAAATTTCTGTAGTTTGTTAACCGTATGTATACTTCTGTGGCTGAGTGTATATATGCACCTCGCAAGAGATGGGCACTGACAAAGAAAGTGGATAACAGTTTCCTCTTCCTCAGCGGATCGTCACCCACGGCAGAAGTCGTTAAATGGGTGCCGCATATTTTCTGCGTGTCTACCCATAACACAATGACCTGTAAGCATGGCCACTGTGATTGAGATGATGCCACGACTAAGACCAAGTGTTAGCTGTTCCAACAGCAGGCGAACATATACGCCTATGAGGTATAGAATCTGGCGCATTGTAACGTAAAACGTTAATGTTCCAAATTATGGTTTTAAGAGTATAGATTCCAAATAATTAACTTACGCAGGAAACCCTCCTACCAACATTGGTCTTCGCTCTATTTATACTCCTCACTATTTTCCTACGAAATTGTTATCGGATTTTGTTTTGTTTCTCATAAATTACTGCATGGCCAGCCGAGGCAGCCATTTGAATGAAATTATTTTCCATTATTAACCGGAAGGATTGTACTTTCAAATAAAAAAAGAAATTTGAGAAAATATTCAGTAGTTTTCTTTTTTAAAGCATTTTCCAAAAAAAAGTTATTTGGCGGACTCTTTATTGCTTGAATAATTTTCTGTTTACCGTATGACGTGTATATTTTGTTCTTATCCCTTTGCCTTGTTTGTTTATTTTCAGTTCATATGTTTTTGTTTTCGTATCAAATTATTGTGATCTGGTAGGTTAAGAGTAAATGTAATTAAAAATACTAATGCCTTATAGAATTCTCTGAGGAGCGTCCAAAACATTTGATATTCCATCATTTTATATTTTACTGCTAAAACAGTATAAAAAATTAAAACAAAAAAACAAAAAGTAAAATTAAGTCTGGCAACCTTATTACCGGAAAATACAATTATGGCGGTAATATTCCGTTATATGCATGCAATATTGTTTTAACACGGACACACGTGAAGTGTGTATTTTCATACTCGGTATGCTTGAAACGGAAATGAAAATTTCATACACAACATAAGCTCATGTATGCATGCATATGCTTATATTTATGTATTTGCATGCATCTGACTGTTTATATGTATGTATATATGTATGTATGTGAATGTAAAATGCAACTGTTTACCGCTTTCGTTCGTTTCCTTTGCCGGTTGTTATATGTTATTGTAGTGTAAGGTTCTGGCATTTGTGTTTTTGTTGTAATAACTGTCATGTTTTCGAAATGTCGAGCAACATGCGAAACATATGCAACATATATGCAGCGCATGCATGCATACATATATATGCACATACATACATATGCGCATAATAAAGTTCTGTAAGTGTCAGTGTATTTATGTATGTGTATGTATGTAATGTATGTATGTCATGTCCTTTCTGGTGTACATGTGTATCTCATGTTGGGCATATGTTTGCCCGGTTTTTGCAACTAAAAATACATGTGCGGCTGCAAACACAACAACGACAACAACGTATTCAACATTTAATTTATGAATTATGTGGAATTAAAAAAATAATGAGAGAAGTATACAAAAACAAAAAACAAAAAAAACAAAAAAAAAAAGAAATTGTCATAAAAGCCTTTATACGGTAACATCCGTTGAAATGTCATGTAAATTTTATGCAAATGAGTTGACTGCCTTACTGCGAATGCAATTAAAAGTTAAAGATTCCATAAATAATTAAAAAAATACGAAATTGAATGAAAATTAAATAAGAAAGTTAAAGTAGTTTAAAAGGGATTTAATGATAAATGTATACGTGTTAGTTCCTCTCATAACAATTTATATTTGCAACCGTTTTTCAAAAATCTTGTGAAATTTATCGAAATTGATTCTTTTGTGTGGTCCAACCAAAGACGGAATCTGTTGCAGCAATTCACAAATTAAGATACTTCTTACAGAAATATGTAAGTATATACATATGTGTGCATATATATGGTCTTCCAAAAAGAATTTTCGAATTAATAGGAGCTACATCTGTCAATTCCGTCAATAAGAAGTCGCCGTAGTCTAGTAGGTAGTGTGTTGGCTTATTAGACGTAACGCCAGGGTTCGAGCCCCAGTCCAGACATCAAAAAAAAAGTTCAAAAAGTATTTCTTCGGTGACTTTCTCTCAGCAGATTACTGGCAAAAACTCTGAAAGTAAATAAAATTGCCATGAAAAAGTTTCTCAAAAATCTGTCGTTCGGAGTCGACTTTAAACTGTAGGTCCCACCACTCATGTATAAAATTAACACACACAACATAAGTGGTGTGGGAAACTAGGTCGTAATCCTGACTGAAGGTTGTAATGACCAATTATGTATGTATGTATGTATGTATGTATGTATGTATGTATGTATGTATGTATGTATGTATGTATGTATGTATGTATGTATGTATGTATGTATGTATGTATGTATGTATGTTTTTTTTTTTTTTTTTTTTTTGTCTTGAGCCGGAGGTGGGAATCTTCGAAAGACACTTTTGTTCCAACAAAAGAGTGCACGATTCACCATCGCTGGTGCCTACGTACTAAACCCACCCCCTACACACTTCAACCACTCTCCCCCCGCGGGACTGCCGTAAGGTATTACTTCGCGGAGGGCTGGTTAGCTTGAAAGCTTTATCACGTTAATTCAAATTTCGCCTCCGTTCTTCCAGTCTTCGGAGTACTCTCAAAACTTCAGCCATTCTCTGGCTATATTGACTCCATAAAATCCTACAGTTCAACAGCTCTTCCATTAGCCGGTTTGGTTCCAAATTCGTTTCTCCCGGCCATCTAAATCTGGGACAGCATGTAAGAATATGCTCCGCATCTTCCTCCTCATCTACACAGTTTGGGCATATAGGAGAAGTGTCATGACCAAATCTGTGCAGGTACTTCCTGAAGCACCCATGACCAGTTAGGAACTGGGTCACGTAGTAGTTCAACTCGCAATGTTCGTTCTTCATCCAAGGGGTTACATGAGGGACAAGACGAAATGTCCATCTTCCCTTTAGACTGCTCTCCCATCGTGACTGCCATTTTTGCATGGAAGTCCTTCGTTCCTCCGCTTTTATAGCCGCTATTTGTCCCGGGTGCTCGAGACGGCGAAGGTATATCCTTCTCATTTCATCCGCCAGTATATCTATTGGTATTGTCTTTGCCAATACCAAAACTGCTTCATCAGACACTGTCCTGAAGCCACTTATCCGTCTAATCGCGCTTAGACGATACGCCGAGGACAGTATCCTCCTCGTCGTCCCCACTGAGAGTGCCTCCGACCATATTGGGCAAGCATACAGCATTATCGACGTTACTACCGCCGAAATTATTCTCCTTTTAAATGGACCTGGTCCTCCAATATTTGGCATCATCCTCGCCAGTGCTCCCTGTGTTACAGATGCTTTTTCACCGATGTATTTCACATGCTCCTTGAAGTTCAATCTGTCGTCGATAATCAGTCCCAGGTATTTTATCGCCCTCTTCGATTCGATCCTTGTGCCTCCAACGGTCAATTCCATCTTCTCCACTATCTTCCGGCCGCTTATCAAGACGGCCTCCGTTTTATGCGCAGCAAGTTTCAAACCTGCTTCATCCAGCCATGCTCCAACCTTTCGAATCGCTGTGTTCGTTTTCTCCTCTATTTCTCCTACCGTTTTAGCTACCGAGACTATGGCAATGTCATCTGCAAAGCCCACAATTGTAGTCCCGCTTGGCAATCGCAGTCGAAGTACTCCATCGTACATAATGTTCCATAGTAGTGGTCCAAGTACGGAGCCCTGTGGGACTCCCGACGTCATTACGTATTCCTGCTCTCCTTCATCCGTTAGGTATATTAGCTTCCTGTCCTGAAAGTAACTATTCAGAATCTCCATTAAGTATGGCGGCGTAGCCATGTTAAAGAGGGCTCTCATAATACGCCCCCAATTCGCCGAGTTGAACGCGTTTTTAACGTCAAGTGTGACAACCGCGCAGTACTCCTTGGTGCCAAATCTCCATCTTTCGCCCTCTATTGCATCTCTTGCAATGTCGACCACTCTCTTATCGCGTCAATAGTGGATCGTCCTTTCCTAAATCCGTATTGCAGGTCCGAGAGAGCTCCTCCTGCCTCGGCACACGTCAGTAGTCGATTGTATATAATCCTCTCCAGTACTTTTCCCATCGTGTCAAGTAGACAGATGGGCCGATACGACGATGGTTTTGGAATGAGAACCAATTTCTGCTTCTTCCATCTACGTGGAAAAACACCCTCGACGAAGCACTTGTGGAACACCTTGGCGAACATATCCGGTCTGAGCCGGATAGCCACCTTAAGTGCCCTATTTGGGATTCCGTCTGGCCCCGGTGTCTTCCTATCTCCTATTCCAGTGCATGCTGCGAGTACCTCCTCTCCTGTTACCTCGGGTATGGTGTGAATGGCCTCCGGCTCCCTACTTATAAAAGTGTAGGGCTGGCCCCGTGGGAATAATGTACCAATTATCTCCCGTAGCACAACTGGACAACCTAGTTTAGGCTGTTCTCGAGCACCGATTCTCTTGCAGACGACTCTGTACGCCGTCCCAAAAGGATTGATGTCAGCTTCCTGGCATATCCGCTGAAAGGATAGTTTCTTGCTCCTTTTAATGGCTCTTCTAAGTTGATGCCTTAGATCCTCATAGGAAGCCCGTTCGACTTCCCATGTCGGTCTTCCTCTCGTACGCTGGGCCCGTCTTCTCGCCCCAAAGCATGCCGACCGCAGTCTTCGAATTTCGTCATTCCACCAGTAGCAGGGGGAACGTCCCCTACACACAGTTCTCCTAGGCATAGCAGCATCACATGCAGTGTTGAGCATTTGGTATACGCCGCTCACTAATTCTTCGACCGTGCTGCCAGTCGTATGAAAAGACGACAACATCAATCTATACGTCTCCTCGTCAAAGCGGGAGTCCTTCCATTTCGGTCCCGTAAACTTCGGCAATCCGTTTCCTCTCGTGTTGCGCCCAGTAACCGTCATCACGATTGCCTGATGGTCACTATTCGTGAAGTCCTCAGTTAGCCTCCACGCGGTCCGTGAAACAAGGCCATCGCTCACAAACGACAAATCTATTATCGAGCTCGATCCAGCTCTCCTAAATGTGCTTCCTCTTCCGTCATTCATCAGCGCCACAGGAAGGGAAGCGAACGTTTCCAAGAGGCAGAGACCCCTGGCGTTAGTATATCTACTACCCCATTTGGTCGCCCAAGCGTTGGAGTCTCCTCCTATAATAACGGGGGTGTTCAAGCGCACGTGTGACGCCAGCCTCTCCAGCATATGTTGGAAGTCATCCATTGACCACCTCGGGGGAGCGTAACAGCTGTAGACGAAAACTCCCTTTATCCTGGCCATAACGAAACCAATGTCCTGCGCATAGGTTTGCTGGAAGGGTAATGAACCACAAATCCATATAGCCGCAGTACTAGATCCGTCCGTGATCCAAGTACTATTCCTCGGTACCCTATAAGGTTCGCTTATGATTGCGACATCGATATTCTCCTCCTTTACCCTCTGGACCAATAGGTCCTGTGCTGCTTCGCAATGATTCAGATTAATTTGTATTAACTTCAACTCCTAGATCGTGATTTAAGAGCGCTTTGAAACTGAGGACACTTCCTGCTCCCAGCGATATGTTTGGCGAACCTTGGGTTGTCCACTTTGCAGAACATGCAGAGTGGTTCCCGTTCGCAATTCCCAGCAATGTGACCGTCCTGTCCACACTTGCGGCATGTTCCCGAGCGGTCAACTTTACTCTTGCACAGGCGGGCTATATGTCCAAACTGCAAGCATCGGAAGCATTTCGTCGGAATGTTCCTCTCGCGAATCCTGCATATGACCCAGCCGATCCTAATTTTACCTTCCTTCAGGAGAATAGCTGCATCTTCTGCACTAAGGCTCACCGTGGCCGTTTGTGTCCCACCGTATGCCCTCCTGAGACCAACTATGTCGGCTTCAGCGAAGCCCTCAAGACCTGGAATGTTCTGTATTGCGTTATATACATCTCCCTTCTCCGTGATCTCATCAATGTCCTTTATCTCAATTGTCTTCCTCTCCTTTAGAGCGCGGACAGTAGCGCATTCCCCTAGGAGCTCTCCAATGG